>CM057449.1:1854452500-1860135000 GCA_016271365.2 Neoceratodus forsteri
GTTACAAACTATTGGCCCCGCAGAACTGAATACCCTCTCCACACTTACACTGGAGGGTGGGCTGGATAGGTACTTCATTCAGTGTCACTGAAGTCAGCTCTGGCCATTCACTCACCTTTCCACTCCAGTACAGCAGAGGCTCTTCAATTACTGACAGATGCCTGTTTTCAGCCAAATAAGAGTCAACCATTCTCTGTGCTGCACACAGTCCTTTTGTTGACTCATCCTCCTGTTCACCGGATTCATCAATGTCACAGATTCCCACTTGGGAAAAGGCACCCCAAAGTGGGATAATGGCAACTGGTTTTGATGACACCCCACCTGGACCCATAGACTCCTTACTGGATGTGCTTACTAGTTCACAGTGACCTTTAGCCTTGCTGTGCTGTGGTTTGCTGAACTTGGCATGTGACTTCTGTGCAAGCAAATAATACCCAACAGGGTGGGTGGTGTTGGGCAATACTGGACCGCCCAGGGGCAAAATGAGGCCCGATGTCACAGGTGGAGGGCCTTATAGCCCCTGGAAGGTCCGGTATTGCCCATACCAATCACCCTGGAGGGTATTATTGCACTTAGAAAATGGCCACTGTAAAAAAAAAAAAATTGTTTAATTCAAAAAATAATAAATACTTAGTTTACAGTAAGTCTTGTAATAAAATAGTTCCTCTGCCTTTATGAGTGTTCTTCCTTGAAGTTGGTTGTCATGGTTACACACACACACACACACACACACACACACACACACACACACACGCACGCACACAAACACACACAGAGCTATGATCCGTTTTATTGCTGCATATATCTGTCTGTCTCCCCCCCTCCCCCGATGAATCGCCATCAAGTGAACACCATGTCTGGATCTCCAGCTTGTTATTACCAGTACAGCCAGAACAAAACAGCTGGAAAGAGCAAGCTGGTAGCAGCGACACATTTGCCAGGAAGTGTAAATGCAGAATTATGAGGCGAAACATGAGCACTCTAAATTATTTCTTTTTTTATGTTTAAATCGGAAGGGGATGAGTCGGGGGTGCTCACCAAGAAACAAAATGGATGGGTGCCCAGAGAAGCAGGCATGAGATAGCAATCGGGAGACCACAGAGCACAGCTGGGATAAATTATTATTTGTGTCTCTCCCCGACCCCAGAAACAAAAACTGCTGTGTATGAAGCGAAAGGTGATGATTTAACAGGACTTGTTTTGTTGTGTCCTCAACCGCCTAACCCTCCCCACAGTTTAGCTGTATCCTTTGCTTCAGTCTGTAACCTCCATGACCTTTCTCACTGAGAATATCTGTTGCTGTTTAATTTTGAATTTTTTATACCTGAAGAAGGATCATTACTTCACACTGAATTGGGAATGCAGCCAGCATTCATGTGTACCAAGTGCTGTTCATTGCTCTATTGAACAAGGCAGTGTGAGAGCGGATGAACAGGAAGAGGTTTCATTATTTAATCTTCTTCTTCTTTTTAGTTAAACATGCCTGCTAGCATTCAGAAGAGATGTGAGTGCACCAACAGTAGAGAGGGAGCGGGACATCAGAAATATACCAGAGATCACCTGACACACTGCTACATTACAGAACTGAGGTGCAAGTTGCATCTTTATATTCATTTATTTAATGTGAACATTGGGTTGTTGTTGGTATTTAAAACTAAAAAGACTGCGGGGACAAGGGGAAGTGGCAAATTTGAAAACAAGCATTGGGGGGGCTGTACAGCTATGGCTGATTTAACTTTTTTTTAACTTTCCGACTCTGATGTGGTGACTGTTTGTTCTAGTGACAGTTTAAGTCAGATGGGGGGAGGGCTGTCGCTCACTAAGTGACAAATAAATATGGCTGTATTTAACTTTTCAAACTTCTCATGGCCCAGTACTATTTAGAACAATATGGTGCAACAGAGACCGGGACTAGTTATTTCCTGGTCTCTGTTGTCTCATACCGGACTGACTGCTTTGTGCTTTTAGCCAATCAGGAACAAGATTACACTTTGCCCATTTTCTAAGCCCCATGAACCAATCTCATCAGTTGTCCACTGATATTTTTAACCTGTTCAGGCCCTCCCACCAGTAAGGATGCAATTCCACATTTGTATCATGGGCCCAGCATTGTTGCTATTCTGAATTCGGCACTTTGCAGAATACTTGTGATGTGGTGATTGCAGTTGAATGCTGTCAGCATGTGTTTAACTAATGCACTACTTGAACAATCTCTGGACACATCAAGGCTACCCTGCAGATTCAACAAAGTCTGCCTCTGCAACCACAACTGTGGAATGGCTTGGCTTATGGAGGCAGTGTTGCCACTCACTGCCTGTGTGGCATGTTCAAATGGCCTCAAAATTTATATCACCAAGTCCATGAGGTGCCACTGTTCTGTTGTCAAAGACATCGAGGCCCCGGAAGTGTCACAGGTAATGTGCATGACTAGGTGTTCCAAGATGGCATCGTACTGTTCATATAACCTCTCTGCCATGTAAAGAGTTGAGTTCCAGTGCGTGACAACTTCCAGCTTAAGGCAGTGCTGAGGGAGGCTGTTTTGAATTTGCGGCTGCCGAAGTTGGTCATGAGCCTTTCCAGAGTGTGAAAAGTGTGCACAGATGCGGCGTGCAACTGTCAATATTTCCTTGATGTCAGGGTGCTGCAGAAACTCCTGGACCATGAGGCTTAAACAATGCATGGAACCCGAACAAAGCCACCATTGATGATACATTTCACCACGTTTGAGCCATTGTCACTGACTATAGAGCTAGCTTTGAGGGACAGGGGATTCAGCCACACATCAATTTCAGTCAGTAGCAAGTCAAGCATGTTTTCACCAGTGTGGGAACAGGCCACACTGCACATCGCAGGCATTGCATGCTGTTGAATTGCTGGAAGGTTGCTACCACAACATTCTGCCATATTACACTGATTTCCAATACTGTCAGTGCAGACAACCCCCAGTACATATGCTCAATGTGCAGTAATATACAAATATGAACTGCCTGCTGTTTTGCCACTTGTCCACATATCCATACTTAAGTGGATGAATGGTGAGGAGGAATGTTGAAGAGCATGTCTTATAGACTCTGTTACAGTCTGGTATAACTTTGGGACAGCAAGAGTTAAAAAGTATGTCCTGGACAGGACTTTACATTTGGGACAGGTGCATGCCACAAAATGCCAGAATCCAAAATTCTCAACAAAGGAGAAGGGCAAAAGGTCAATTGCCAGCATTTCCACTACAGCAGCAGCATTCAGTTCATGTGACACTGCACGATTGGATGGGTATTTCATGTTCTGGGCAAAAAGACTCTGCAATGTGGGTTGAGTTGTTATCCATTTTGCACATGGTGTGCCAAATGGCTTTGCTCAGCGAATGGCCATGGGTGGGGTGCTTTTGCCATGTGAAGAAGAGGGGTGCACAGGTGACATTGAACAGTCCACAAACAATGTTATTTTCCCCATTTTAAGCACAGGGGTTGATTTTGGACTAGAAATACTGCTGCATAGACCACCACCACTGCTGCTACTCTGACCACCATTTGACCACAATTCAAAATCATCATCCTCCTCATGCCTGTAGTAATCCTCAGCTGTTATTTCACCACTGCTATAGACATGGCTACTTGGGCTACTTACAGTCATGGAAGTGGTTAACATGTTTAATAAAGTGGATGAGGGTGAACGTCCCACAGTGGCCTTAGCTCCCCTCTGGTGCCAAGTCCACAGTGCCATGTGCCTCTTCTTCAAATGTGTATGCTGGCCCCCGGTGCCCAGATGACTACACTTTCTGCCATGTCTGACATGCGCTTGGCAAAGTTGGCAGATTGCTACTGCTTCATCACTTGGATCTTGTACAAAAAAATCCCATACAAGGGATTTTGATCCCCTACTTTTAGTTTTCACAGGTCCCTGATGCTGCATATTGGACTCCAGTTTTTTAGACAATGACATGGGGGTGTACTACATGATTTCTGTTGTTAGCCACACTTGGGCTCTACCTGCCTATCACTGTCGATAATGACTACTACTGGGTCATCATCATCAACAAAAACTGCCACATCACAACTTTGATGAGGGGGTGATTTAACACCGACAGAGACTGTTTGCATACAGCCACCTTTAATTTATTTTTCTCCAGTTCTCAACTGGGGTCACTGAAATCATCATCATATTCCTCATGCACATCCACAGTTTCAGCCTGGATGATGTCCTGTGGAGAACGTGTACCAACCACAGCATCATTATGATCATATAATATTTTTTCTTCAAAATTTGAAGGGTTGGATGGCACAGGCATGACCTCGTCAACAGTGCTGGAAACATGAGATTGTGACGGGTCATTGTCAGCATCAAAATCATGTTCAACCAGTCTGGGGATGGGGATGGGGACTTTGGGGAGTGTGACACCTACTACACTCTGACTCATGGTCACAACTTTAGACTCCACAATATGTTGGAAACCGGTTAACTTGTTGTCACGGGTTGAACTTGGGGCAATACTCGTGCCATCAGCAACTTCACTACCACAAGTGGGGGCAACAGCATCTCCGACCATGATTGATGCCACTGATTGCACTGTGAAAAACATAGAGAAATCCCTTTACTGGCATCAACTATGCACTTCTGCTGTGTACTGCCACACCCACAGCCACTCTTGCCACTGGCAGAAGTGCCATGGCCAGGAACATCTTTGCATGCATGTCTCTTTGCAGGCATTTTTTGAGATTACACAGAAAATTGAGATTTCTGAACTTTGGGGTGGATAGGAAGCCAAAAAACAACAACTGTGGCTTACAGATGCAGATTGGATCCTAAACAGATGCAAAAGCACAGACAGAGATTGCACATTATAAAGAGATGCAACTGCACAGGCTCAAACACACCTTAACCAGTGGTCACATAAATTCAAAACTTGAAAAATAAATTATATCTTTTGTGGAATAGGGGAAGGGGGGGTGCTGCAGTAGCAGTCCACTAGCTAGATCGAATGAAGCAGTAAAAAATACTGCAGATGGATAGTGTATTCAGAGTGCTGCGACTACTGTGTGGCACTGGCACAATAAAATGTGTCTGGTATGCACATACACTCACACACTACTACAGGTAATGCACAGAAAATTTAACAGTTCAGTACACTATATAACCAAATCTTTTAAACTGACTAAAAATATGCACTTCACCACAACAGCAAAAAATTATCAACATTTAATACAAGTATTACTGTGTGTACATGAACACACAAATACTAACACACTACTATTACCCAACAGTTAGAAAGACTGCCTTTCTCACTGTGAATCTCCCTCCACTACAGATACGCCCCTCCCCCGAAGCACGCTTCAACAGTGTTTGTCAGTACACAGACTGAATGTTCTAAATTAACATCCAAAATGCACACAAAAACCTATCAACACTTGATGATATAAGCACAGGAAGGTTTCAGGCAAATCTATTTACTGAAATTTGACCAATGTAATTGGATGAAAAGTGATTTTTTTAAGCTTTTCTGATGGTTTGATTCTCAGAGCTCTGAGAGCAAACTGTCTCCAGCTTTCCACTACACACACTATGCAGAACTGAGGCTATGCAAGAAAATCTAGAGCCCATGTGACCTGCCATCTCATGAATCACTGCAAAATTTACCTCAAAGAGCAATATAAAGATGAAGTATAGTGAAGTCTATTCAAATCAATGGCACTTTGCGTTAAAATTAAGGGGAAAGCAATAAAACAAAGTGAAGCAATGCAAAGTCCATTGCAGTCAATGCACTCCACATTAAAATTAGAAGGTGGAATAATACGTTTCACATTGCTGAGCACTATGCAAATTTGGTGCTAATATGCGAAGTGCTCCATGTAGCGAAGTTTGGGAACTTCGCCCACCTCTAGTCACACCTTATTCAGCATAGGCACTAGCCACATTCAAAGGACACTAAAGCATTAAGTGCAGCATTGAGTGCAGCATGCATTCACATTAATAGAGAAATGTGATCACTTATGGAGGCCACAGCGGGGATTGTGGTAAGACATAAGGAAATCAACACTTCCCACAATGGACTTTAAGCTTGGGAAGGTGTGCATTTGTGAGATGAAGGATTGAGTTTTAGGCTGAGTTCTTTTTATGAGGTCTTGTTAGCACAGTTGGAGTAAACTGCTTGGGTGGTTGGACTGCGTCCATCCTGTAGTGGCTTGGAAGTATCATGGACTTATGGTACAGGGGAAAAGGAAAGGTAAGTCAAATTCTTCCAAAGGGCTTGTTGACGCCATTTGGCATGAGGCCAGGGGACTACACAACCCAGACCCAGTTGGTAGGGGGGTACATGGTCCAACCTCATCAGGTTAACCTTTGAGGATGGTGGCACCAGATGGGGGGGTGGCCACTAGCCACTTGGCCTCATGACCTCCCTGTGTTTGAGGTTGGGTACTGATCCAGGAGGTACATCTTTTTCTTGGCACACACAAAGGTTGCCACTTTCAATTACAGCATATACTATATATGGGGCTAAAGGAGTCTGCATGTCCTCTCTACTGTGCATGCTACTCCAATAATGTATGTGATAAATAAACATATGGCTATGGCCATTTTCTCCAAGACCTGTGTCAGTGTGTTTATTCAGGGAAGGGGATGTGGGGGCCTCCAAGACAATAAGGAGGCTGTAAAGGGATTGCAGCAGCTGTAGCCAGTTCTCTGGTGCCTTCTACCCTGACCTGAGGGTAGATAGGAGGGCCCTCTCCTCCTGGGATGGAAAGCAGGCCCTGGTATCACCTCAGGAAGAGGAACCACAGGGGCTTCCCACAGGACAGTGGCTATCTGGAGAGGAGCAGAGAGAGAGAGAGGTTATAAAGAGCTGAGGCCAGCAACTCCCCCTCTTTTTCCTCCCTTCTTCAGAGCTACTCCCAAACTGTCTTCGTAAAAGCAAGGTTAGGGTCAGCCAGGCCAGTCAAGGAACCAATTGACCCACTAGGGGTGACAGCAATAGGGGTCAAGGAGTGAGTTTTTCTAGTTTTCCCAGTAAAAAAAATCAACAATTTTTTTTTGTTATTTTTTTTTTGCCTCCTTCAAAGGGATAAAGCTTAGGTAGTGAGAAGAACTGTTTAAAATTGTTGCAGCCATAAGCATGCCAGCTTGGGAGTATCATGGCCTGATGGTACAGAGGAAAAGGAGGATGCTTCTTGTAACAAGGGATAAAGAAGTGTGTCCCAATATTTCAGACAAACCTCATTTTGGTCTAAAACATAATGTATCTGTGTAACAAATATTGACCTATGAAGCTGGATCATATAAAACTTTGTAAAGCCACAAGACAAATTAAGCCACAAGTTGCAATATTAAGGTGCCTTTTGATATTTGTGGTGACCATGTGAGTAATATCAAACAGTTGCTTTATGTGATTGCAAAGCAGAAATACAGGATAGAGTTTAAATGATCCCTTCTGACTGTCTCTAGTATTTATTATTATGTGGACAGGCTAAAATGCTTGTATGCACATTCTTAAGTCCAAACCTATTTCTTCCTCCTAGACCTTGGTAACTGATAGTGACAGTTGTTACTAGCCATATATAATAATAGAACGTACACTATCTATATATTTGTGCTGACCAAAGATAAGCTCACGCACATACCAAAAAAAGAAAATTGCCTTTTAAGTTGATGTTTGTACTTGTTATGAACCAATCATAGACAACCATAGGAAATGATAATGCTGTCTTCCACTATATAAGCAAGCCTGCATACACTGTTAGTTTGAAGAATGAAGAATGTACCACTTGTAATCTCTCGCTGTGATTATTGTTATAATCATTAAATTCTTCCACCATCAGCCTCATCTCCGTTTGTCTCATTTGTAATTGATAATTTAAGTACAATAATATAACACCTACACTTCTGAAAGGCTCTTCGACTCCTGTCTGCATGAAGCCAGGGGACTGCATGACCTGGACCCCGTGAGGGGGTAGAGTCATGGTCCAACCTCATCAGGTTAACCTGTGAGGGTGATAGCACTGATTGGGGGGGGGCTGTAGCCTTTAGCCAAGTGGTCACATGACCTCCTGACTCTTGGGGTTGAATACCAACCCAGGAAGCACATCTATTTCTTTTCACACACAAAGATTGGCACTTTCAGTGATGGCATATGTGTGGGGCCATAGGAGTCTACATATCTTCCCTGATGTGCATACTACTCCAATAATGTATGTGATAAATAAAAATATGGCTGCACTCATTTGCTGCAAGAACTGTGTCAGCATGTTGATTCAAAGAAGGGGATGTGGGGGTTACCAAAACAACTGAAGACTTCTATCATAGCACCCCCCTCTCTTGTATGGTTTCCAGTGGGTACATATTCAGTGCCCTAATCTAGTCCTCATAGGATCTGTCCTGTTGGCCCAGAATAATTTTGGTACCCAATGCTGCATCATCTCCTGGTTTTCACTGTCTTTTCTCAGGTGGAGACTCAGGAACTGGGCACATTATTTCAGATGGGGTCTCACCAGTGATCTGTAGTGAGGCAGTATTGCTTCCTGTATTCTGCAATCACGACCTCTCTCAATAAACCCAGGCATTCTGGTTGCCTTGCTGTAGGCCTTGCTGCATTGGCTAATTTGTTTTATGGGGTCACCTATGATGACTCCCAGGTGCCTTTCCTCTAAATCAGTGGCCAGCCTAGTGCCTTCCATCCAGTATTCCACCCTGGGGTTCTTGTTCCTTTTGTGCATCACCTTGCACAATTGGCATTGAATTTCAACTGCAAAACACTGGGTCACCTCTCTAACCTTACAAAGCTGTGAGTTTCATCTGCAGGGGGAAACATCATTGCCTATACTCTTTCTCCAATGTTGCTGATGAACATATTGGAAAGCATTGGCCCTAGGACTATGGAACCCCACTAATGTCTTCCCTTTACCCTGATTAAAAAAAAGTTTACCAGTCATCTCTCCCCTCCAAGACTTACACAGTGGCTCCAAATAATGATGAAATATAACAAGTATTTACAGATGCTTCCCATTTACAAATTTACAAGGATATTTTGGCAACTGAAGTGTTGAAGAACTGACTGAATAGACAAAACTGCTTTGTTTATGGTCACTTACTCTGGTATTCACATTCATTTCACATTCTTTTATAGGAAACAGGAAACAGTGTTTCTGAAATTAAGGTCAATGATTGATGTATAAAGCAATAAAGTTTAAACTGAAAACATTCTTTCTTGAGCAGACAATAAACTATTTTGTACCAAGTGTTTAAAATGGCCACTATTTCATTTTTTTATCTTATTTAATTATTGATGGCCTGAAAAATTACATTCCAGATGGAGAACAGATGAAGGAAAAAAAAATACCAAACCATAGGACACTGAACAGTGAGAAATAGAGAAAGAAAGAGAGGTAGAATAGTGGAGAGAATTGGTGGATGGCATCACAGGAGAGATCAGGTCACAGAAATAGGAAGTTAAGGATGAAAACCAGAATCTGAAGAGAGAGAGAGAGAGAGAGAGAGAGAGAGAGAGAGAGTAAGCACAATGGGATAGGCACTGAGAAGGTAAGGGAGTGAGAGGGGCTGGTACAGGGAACAATGATGAATATGGGGGGGGGGTAGCAAAATACCAGAAAACATGAAAGGTAGGATTCAGCCTGGCAAATGTTAATTTGGGAACATCTCCATACACTACATCTGCATAGTCAGATGGTTGGAGGATCATTTTGAGAATGAGCCGCACAAAGCCAGAAGTAGACAGGATTTATTCCTGTAAAGGGCATCAAATCTGGAATGTAATTGTTTGATGATGGCATCAATGTGGACCGAGAAGTCAAAATGACTATCTACACACCAAGGGATATGAAATAGGGGACTGTTTCTAGGGGAGTGCCATTGAGGGTTTTGAATACAGGGATCCAGCTAAGCCTACTAAGCCATTGGTGGGTTTCTGAATAGCATGGTGACTGTTTTTTTGGCATTGAGGGAAACCTAGTTTGTGTAGAACCAGCACTGAACATTGACAAAATAATGCTGTAAGAACTGACCAGTAGAAGGATAACGGTTCAAGTGGCAAAAAGGACTGTGTCATCAGCATACATATGTATGTTGGCAGAGACACAGGCAGATGGGAGGTCATTTAAGAAAACCAAAAAGGACATTAGGTCCAAAATAGAGCCTTGAGGCACACTAGAGGTGATGGGGAGAGGAAACAAGAAGGAGTCCCTCAAACGGACCAACTGGCTCTGACCCAAAAGGTAGGAACAGAACCACTTGATGGCATTGACCGACAATAACTCAGCAGCCTTTAATATATCAAGAAGTAAGGATGGGCAGTAGAGTCAAATGCCTTAGGTCAATAAAGATTTTGGCTGATACTTGAGCCTGATCCATACATTTCAGGACAGAGTCTGGGACATGAATCAGGGATGAAACTGTGGAATGGGCTTTACAGAAGCCAGACTGGAAGGGAGACAGAAAGAAAGTGGAGTCACAAAATTGGAGAGCTGAATGAAAAACAACTTTTCCTACAGTGGATTCAGAGTGGGAATAAGGGAAATAAGTTGCTAGTTCCTAGGGGTGTGGATCCCCTCCCCCTTGTGGAGGAGAAGGACTTTATCAAGTTCAAAGCATGCAGAAACTGAAGAGAGCCAAAAGGGGAGGTTCCAAAGCAAGGTGAGTGGGGCAGCAATAGCAGGAGCAGAAAGGCACAAGAGTTTGGGATGAAGAACATCAGGACTTTTCCATTTAAAGGACAGACAGGACGTAAAAGGTAGAGACTAGAGTGAAAGTTAATGCAGATGAGGGGATGGAGGAGCAGCAGTGAAGGAGGAGATAGAAGCAGAAGGTGTAGTGATAGCACAGGTGGTGAAGTGCATAATGAAAGCAGCAGCCACCTTAGCATGCATGGAAATGACCACAGTGGCTTGCTGTTCTTGAGAATGGGAAAGGAAACAGTGGAGAGGGAGTTACAAAATGGAGTGGATAATCCTCTATAACTTATTGGAGAATTAAGATTGCACTGAAGGGCTGAGGAAAAGTAACTGTCTTTAACCCATTAGAGAGGCTTGGTGCTGGCATTCTGTAATTAACAATACCTCAACCAGTCCTCCTAGAATCCTGAGGACTTGTGGAGAGACCAAGCTGAGTCACAGACCCTAAGGAGGGAGATGAGTTCTGTAGAAACTCAAGGCAGATGGTCACCATGTACACAAGACGTTCTCATGGATGATGTGCTTGTCCCAGGCAGACATAAAAGCCAAGGTGAAGTGGTAGAGGGCAGCATTTATGTCAGAACAGTAGACAAGAGGAGCCTAGTTATAGGACAAGCAAGGCATTTAGAAGGATGGCCAAGATCAGAGAGTCAAAGGACCAGGTCCAGATGTACTTCAGGGTTATTTAGGGTGATGAATTTTCCAGACACAGTAGACCATGCAGTAGTCACCGAGAGAGTCTGGAAGGGTACTAGCAGCACAAATTCTGTGCAGGTGAGGTTCTAGGAGTTGGTCATGGAATGAGTGGTTAGAGGAACATAGATTGTGCTGGGTAGGTTCAGAAATATGTTGAGAAAGATCCAGAAACTCAGCTTTCTTATTAAGAGATTTAAGAGCAGGAGAGAGCCAGTTAACATTAAAGTCATTGAGTATTACAAGTTCCCTAGAAGAGGCAGGAGTAAGAAGGGAGGAGAGCAGAGGAATTACCAAGTCAGATTTGGCCTTAGTGGAAAGGTAGACCCCACTAATAAAGATTGGAAGAGAATGAGAGAAAGTGATCTTACACAGGAGGAGTTTGTGCGAAGAAGTGACACCAGCATGAGAAACAACATCACAGCTGAGGCTATGCTGTACATACAGTACATGAGCCACTAACCCTTCTACTCCAGTCCTTTCTGATAGGTGCATAGCCAGAGTTGGAAATGTCACTATCAGTGATCATGGCAGAGATCCAGGATTCAGTAATATCCAGGACATCGTGGTTATTTTGCAGGATCCAGAATCTAGGCTGGTCAAGTTTGGGGAGGACACTTCCTACATTAAGATGGAAAATACAAAGACCCTGTGGAAGGATGGGGGCAGGTGAGGTAGATAGAGGACCAGGGTTACATTCAACATTACCTGAGTGGAGAAGCAGGAGGGCAATGATAACTTTACTTGAAAAGCTGAAGCAGTCATAGGGGAGGAAAGGAGTACCATGGTAGTGAATAGGAGGAGAGGAACAGGGAGAATGCCTTAAAGCTTCAAGGTTAAAGTAAGTAGTAGGAAGGTGGGAGGGAGAGATATTAAAGTTAGAGTTTTAATGGAGGGAGATGGAGGGGTGTGGTGAGGGAGGAGAGGTGGGAAGAGATGAGGCACCAGACATAGGATGAGCAGGGTGAGTAGGTGTGGATAAAAAATAAATTCAGTTGCCTTAGCCATTTTGTTTGGGCAGGAGAAGAGGATTCTGTTTGCTGGCTGTTTCTAACTGGGTGAGTTTGTACCTTAAGCAGCAGGAAGAGCAGGCATCAGGTTACAGCGGATTAACTTTTTTAAGTTGCTGTGTGTTTGTTTAACTGATATTCAGTTTCCTTAGCTATTTTGTTTGGGCATGAACAGGGGCTTCTGCTTGCTGGTACGTTTCTGGCTGTTTCAGGGATTTCACTGGGGTTGCAGCTGTTTGTTTAGTTTTTTTCCTGAATCATAAATTGTTCCATAAAAAAAAGCAGATTTTTTTTTTTGCAGGACCCATGACCGTGGCTGCCCATCCACCCTCCCCATCCCACCCTCCCCAGGGTTCCTCTGCATTTATAGGCAACCATCTAGGTACAACTTCCTGAGGCCACAGGGGCACTGAAGTGAGTGCAGTTAAGGGGTCAATCTACTGCAGGAACAATTCAGAGGGGGATACCTCTTCAATAGTGCAGTTCTGAAGTAGCAAACTATAAAGGAGAAGAGAGAGGAAAGGGAAAAAAACAGCAGGAGGGCTTATTGAGGATTAAAAAGGGGGAAAACAGCACAGCAGGAAAGGAAAATGCAGAGAGTGGTGCAGTGCAGTGGATGCTGGGATGCAGACATCAGGAGGATACTCTGGGTCCTGTGGTGATGCCCCATATGCGGTCACCTCTCTGGGTTGGGGGCAGAAGTTGTCAATCTCCAGGCCGAGCTGGCAGGTGTACTGGTGGCTTTGCCCCACACAGAGGTTACCATGTCTGCAGACTCTGCTGTAGCAGATGCACAGGCAGAGGGCTGGCTGGACTGTGGTGGACTCAGAGAGGGTGAAGAAGAGGTGTCAGAGGCACATCCTTCATCCAGTCCAACTTACAAACTCCTTTGCTGTCCTGGAGGAACAGGCAAACCCCACAAGGGAACATGGGGTTGAGACCAAGAAGGATGAGCGGGTCCTCCAGGAGGGAGACCCAGGGGCAGGAGGTAGAGGACCACAGAGGAAGAGGAAGCTACTCCTGGTGGGGGACTCAATAGTCCCTGTAATGGGTCTTGGTATAGGTAGCAGAGAGGAGAGGGAGGTCAAGTGCCTTTCAGGAGGCAGAGCTCAGAGGGGGGGGTGGCGAATCCAGAGGATCGCCACAATGGTAGCAAGGAGGGGGAAAGTGGAGGTCATGGTCCATCTGGGGACAAATGACCAAACCAAGGAGGAGATGAGCATACAGCAGGTACAGGAGGACTTCAGAAGGTTGGGTGGGTGCCATGGAGAGGTAGCAAGCTCTGTAACATTCTTGGAGGTGCTGCAAGTCCATGGCAAGGGGGAGGCTCAAAATCTCTGCATCAGCAAGTTCCATACTTAGCTGAGGTGCTGGTGCAGAGATAATGGTTTTGGCTTTGATGAGCGGTCAGAGGTGTGGCAATTAACATTAATGCAAAAAGGTGCAAAATCATGCACCTGGGGCAATGGAACCCTGTGGAGAGCTACAGAATGGGGGGGATTGCTATCAGTCACCAGGGAAGACAGGGTTTAGGAATAATGATCTCAGATGACCTAAGGATGGCCAAACAGTGTAACAAGGCTGTGGGGAGGGCCAGTGGGATGTTGGGGTGCATAGGAAGGGGTGTCACTTGCAGAAGAAGGGAGGTGATGATGCCATTGTACAAAACACTGGTGAGGCCTCATCTAGAATACTGTGTCCAGTTCTGGAGGCCATATCTTTGCAAAGATATAGACAGGGTGGAGGTGGTCCAGAGGAGGGCAACCAAGATGGTGCAGGGCTTGCATCAGAAAACATATGAGGACAGATTAAGAGACCTCAGTATGTATACACTTGAAGAGAGGAGGGAACGGGGGAATATGATAGAGACCTTCAAGCATCTTAAAGTCTTGAACAAAAGGGGTGACATCTTCAGTACAAGAGTTGTACAAAGATGAGGGGCATGATATGAGATAGTAGGGGCAGGATAAGGGGAAATGTGAGGAAGCTTTTCTTCACAGAGAGGGGGTGGTGGATACTTGGAATAGCCTATCCCAGGAGGTGGTGGGTGTTAACACAGTGGGAGGGATTCAAACATGCATGGGAAAGACATAAGGGAACCCTAGATGTGGGGAAGAAAGGCAAAAGCCCGTGACTAAGTAGGGTTAGCGGCTGTTGATGCAGTCAGGGAATAGGGGCAAACTAGGTGGGCCAAGTGGTCCTTATCTGCAGTCAACTACTATGTTACTATGTTACAATGTAAGAGAAGGTGGAGCAAAAGTAGGGGAAAGGATGAAAAATATTAGGCAGCCATGGGACCGTCAATCGATAGTACAGCTACAACTAAACCTTTTTTGGATACATGCAAACTAAAACTGAGCAGACTAGAAAACTGCTAATAATAATTAGGCTCCTGTAACTATAAGGTGCACCACTACTAAAAGGGAGACCTAGATGAGAATAATAAACCCCTCCTAGCTACACCTCGGTAGTACACAATACAAAAGTACTCCCCAGAATCAGCTTACAAGTACATAGAACTAAAGCCTGCTTAACTTCAATAAGAGTCAATGGGCACTTACAACCTGCCACTTTCTAAAGTACTGAGAAAGAGCCAAGTTGCCAGCGCAGTGGCGTGGAGGGATGAGGTGCTGAGCACCTTACCTCTTCCCATGCTGGTGACCTGAGTTTGGTAACAAGCTCGGCTCACAAGGGGACGGGTAAGGGGGAGAGGAGCAAGCATCCATTAAACAGCTCTCCTTGCTTGTGTGTAGAGGCATGCTGACTCAGCCGCTGGCTGCCATAAGTTGGAGGCCTGGGAGTAGAGCTGGTGCTCGAGTGATATAGAAAGAAGGGTCTGTCGTTCTGTAACACGTGCATGCCTCCACATGCACATGCTCATGTGCCACTGCGGCAGGGGATCGGGGAGAAATGTGGCTGTTGCAAGTTTCCTGAAGCCCTGACCACCTACTACCATCACGCACTATCAGTTGGACTACCGGCCCAATACTAAATGAGAGTCACCAGGTAAAGGGAGGATGGCCCTCCCCTTCCTGGCCCTGGCAAAGTAGGAGGAATACTCGGTGGTGCTCGAGTGACATAGAAAGGAGGGTCTGTGTTTCCATGGCATGAGTATGCCTCTATGTGCACATGCTTACCTTCCACTGTGGCAGGGAACTCAGGGAGAAATGCAGAAAATGATCATTGCAAGCTTCATGAAACCCTGCCCACCTATCCCCATCCTGCATCACCATCTGGACCACTGGACCAGTACTGAATGTGAGTCACCAGGTTGGGGAAGGATAGCCTTTCCCTTCAGAGCCCCATCACAGGAGGAGGGAATCCATGGGGATCTTTGGGCATGATTAATTCAGAGGAGTTTGGTGCCGGGTGGGGGAGGCAGTGACAGGGCTGGAAGCCTGCCTCCAACAACCTCCAGGGAAAGAGCTTTATGAAAAAAGAAAATACCCAGTTATAGGCCTGAAATGTTGGCTGTTTTGTCTGCTGCTGCTGCTACCTGTAAGTTATTATCCTTTTTAGCTATATACTTTATGTAAATACATTTTTTGGACCTGTTTATGATGTGGTGTAGTCTGTTATGAAGGGTGGTGCACAGACTTTTTGCTTGCTGATATTTTTAGTTTGTTTGTACAACTGGTATTCAGAGCAATTAATTTTTGGTCTTTAGTTGGGGAGAGTCCCCTGGCATTGTGCATCTGCTCTCTGGTGTCTCCCCTCAAGGACTCCCACTCTTTCTGTGCCACTTACACTGGGACCACGACATGCTGAGACCACTGGGACCTCTGGCACCAGAAGTGGGGTAAGAAGGAATTGAACACACCCACACACACACACACACACACACACACACACACACACACACACACTGAAAGTGCTGATAGGTGCTATGTCCTGACTGCACTCCTGCTCCTAACTGAGAGAGTAGGATGGAAGTCAGGAGTTCTGAGAGCCCAACAGGTAAAGGACTCATGACCTTTGGAAGATGGCTACAAGACAGCGACTTCTGGCTGCAAAACTTGAGTCCTGGCATCCTTTCTCTGGCTCAGTGTATGAGCCCAGCCAGTGATCCTGTAGGGCAAGTTGAGCTCCCTCCCCCACCACACACACACTGAAAGTGCTGAAAGGCACTAAGTCCCAACTGCAGCCACTGCCACTGACTGAAAGAGCCCTGCTTTTGCCAAAAGGGTCACAGTGGTCAATCTTAGACACTGGTTTGAGTATGTATGAGTTGGGTCATCTTCTTTGCAGATGAGTTGAAGCATGCTACCCAGATAATGTACCTCTCTTGACTCTCGACTACATCAGGTTTGCTGACTGTTTCACAATTCTGGTTGTTTTTTTTGGGAAGACAGAAAAGGGATTTAGTTTCAGAAGAAAGTTTAATGAATATTTTTTTTTAAACACCTCTTTATTCATCTTTTTAATAAAGTACAAGACAAACATACAACAAAACCTGGAAACCCAGGCACACAGCCCAAAAACTGACTGTGTAAACTATGTACATTACAACTATGTACATGTACAGAGATGATGTCCCCCCCACCAATTCTAGCTTTAAGTCCAGCAACACCTCTATATAGGAAAACAACATCATGAGGCCGGTTACAAATCAGACCATTTCCCTTTAATCCTGATACAACTACCTGCGGCCTGACAGGTGTTCCTTGACCCCATTTTATAGCGGGTTGATTCCTCCTCGAGGGGTGACACCTCTCTGTGCCCCCCAGAAAGAGAGAGAGTCCCCATCCCCCCATCTTTGTAGCAGACCCAGTATTCTTATTTCTACTATAGTCCCTAAGACCCTACCAGTCCGCCTTCAGGTATTACATAGTCCTCAAAACCCATTAGCATCTCTATATTCTCATTCTAGTCAAACTTGAGCTAATCACAGCCCAACAGACAGACCCACGTCCAGCCAGGTGGCCCCTACTGGGAGTAGATTGCCTCCATCACCGCCCATCTTTTAGCATATAACCCTTTCCTCCCTTCTAGATATAGGTGTCTCTTGATCCTAGATAGGGCTCCAATAAGGTCTCCCACCCAATGTTTATACCCATAAAGTTGGTCATCTTTCCAGTGTTGGACCACATACGCTTTAATTACCATTGCCATCAGACATAGTTGATATTTAGGTGTAGCTCCTGCAATTTGCGAAAATTCCCCCAAAACACATATCTCCGGTGTTATGAGCTCCGAGTAGTCCAACAATGGGTCCATCCGCCTTTTTACTTCATCCCACAATGGCCGTATTCTATTGCAGTTCCACAGCACATGTAATAGGTCTCCCCTCTCTAATTCACATCTAAAACACAGGTCTGTCTGTCTAAGGCCTTTTTCACACAATTTCACAGGGGTAAAATATAGATTAGAAGCAATAAAAAATTGCAAGCTCCTATGTTTAGGTATCACTATATATTTAGCACTCTTCCAAACATTAGCCCAGTCAATGTTTCGAGGAGCCAACTTATTGTCCCAATATGGCACTACTATAGGAGAGCTTGGCCCAAAAAAGCCAGCAGAATTCTATAAACTTGCGACAGAGCACTGGCTTTCGGATCAATCTCCCTCAACTCACCCCACTTAAATGAACAATCTAAAAAGCCCCCTGTTTTCTTTAATGCCCCCTCAAGCACCCGTATGAGTTGCAATCTATGGAAAAAAAGCATTCTGTCACACTGCACTGGAAGGGCTACCCTATTGTCCTGGGTGACCTCCTTTAGACTTAGGCCCAAGACCCAATTAGCCCATTTCCCTTTGATTAGCTTGTTACCTATAGTTAAATTGGGGTTGCCCATAAGTGGTTTTTCTTAGGCCCTCATTTGCTCTTTTTTCTGGGCCACAGTCAAAAATGACCACCAAGCTTCTGCCGTCTTCAAAATCGGGCTTCCCACCTTCTGTTTGACACAGGCAGCTATATTAGCATATAAGGGCACCTCTGGGGAGAGGCCTGCCTCTCTCAATATCTGAGTCTCTAAATGTAACCAATCTGGAACGTAAACTTCTCCCTCTGTGCTCCTACCCCACCGAGCCATTAAACCCAACTGACCTGCAACATAGTGCAAGTGAAGATCTGGTAACTTAATTCCTCCCAAACCTGGAGGAAGTCGTAAATCATTATATTTTTTCCTAGGTGGTTTACGGTCCCACATAAAATCTGAAAATAGCTTCTTAATCAGTCTAAACCATTTTTTGGGGATACTATATGGGGCTAAGTACACCGGGTTTAACAGCCTCGGCAACAAATTCATTTTAATGAGCCCAAGCCTGGCCATGAAATTAAGGGGCAGCTTATTCCATCTTACTAAGTCTCCCTAATAGCTGAAATTGTCTTCTCCACATTTGTTTCGGCCCCTAACTCATAGTTCCTTGTGATCCATATGCCCAGGTATCTCATCTTATCAGCCATCCACTGAATTTGTAAATGGGAAAAGTCTGCTCTATACACATGTGGCGTCAGGGGTAAAATCTGGGTTTTAGCCAAGTTTAATTTATAATTCGAAACTTTGGCAAATCGCTCAGTTAGTTCTCTAATCCTCTCAAATCCATCCGCCGGGTCTCTTAAGTGTAGGAGTACATTGTCTGCAAAAACTGAAAATTTTAACTTCCTTCCCATTATCTCTACCCCCCTTATCTGCCTGTCCTTACTAATAGCTCTCAGCAGGGGTTCTAAGTAGATATTAAACAATATCGGGGAAAGAGGGCATCCTTGGCGCATCCCATTTTCTAACTGTATTTCCTGCAAAATGTAACCATTGCACAGGACTCTTGCCGTCGGTGCAGCATATAAATTTTTAATGCCCTTCAGAAGGCCCTCAGGGAAACCCATCCTCTCCATTGTAGCAAAAAGGAAGGAAAGAGAGACAATATCGAAGGCCTTCTCAGCATCAAAAGATATTAAAGCTATAGGAATCTGAGAGTCCACTGCGTAACTCAGGATATGATGAAGCTTCCTCAAAGCGTCATGGGCCCCCCTCCCTGGCATGAACCCCACTTGCTCCTGACTAATTATATCGGGCGCTATCTGCCAAATTCTATTAGCCAGTATTTTTGTAAGAATCTTAATGTCCTGGTTCATCAGTGCAATGGGCCTATAATTGGCTGGCTCATCCTTAGGCTTGCTCGCTTTAGGAATTAATGTAATATAAGCCTGGTAGAGGGGAGAATGGAGCACTCCTTCCTGCATTATAGTATTGTAAAATTCCTGAAGTATGGGCAATATAATATGAAAAAAGGTCTGGTAAAACTTCGCCGTGAGACGTCCAGTCCCAGTGTCATATACACGGTACTGGACTTGACGACCTCCACAATCTCTGCTGCTCCTATAGGAGCTGCCAGTTCCCTAGCCTGTGAGGGGTCTATCATGGGCAGAGGCATTTCCTCCAGGAATGCCTTAATCTCCTTCTCCCCTACCATATTCCCAATCTGGTATAAATCCTTAAAATACAGCCCAAAAGCATCTGCTAGCTCCTGGGAGTCTGTGATTAACTTCCCATTGTACCGGATAGACGTCACCGTTCTACCCTCCTCCCACTCCCTAACTCTAGCCGCCAGCAGGCGACCCGGAACGTCTCCTATCAAGAGATATTTAGCTTTAATCTTTTCCAACCAAAAATCCACCTTACCATAAGCCATGTCGTCCAACTCACGCCTTAAACTTCTAAGTTCCCCATCAATTTCCTCTGAGGACCCCGCTAAAGGTGTCAAATAGCTAATAGCCCTTAAAATAAAATCCTCTTTTGCCCTCATCTACCTATTTTTCTGAGCTGCCAATTCCTGAGCCACCCCTGCAAAGAGTACTTTGCAAGCTGGCCAGGCCAGTTTCCTGTTTATCATCGTGGGTAATTGTTGCTGAATAATGTCCAGCAGGGCTCCCTCGAGCTTGTCTTTAGTCACAGGTTCAGTCATTAGCGAATCACTCAGCCTCCAACGAAAAGGTCTAGGTGGGCCTACTTTCAGTTCCCAGACTAATGAAATCGGGGAATGGTCTGAATAGATTCTACCTTCCGTTGTCAGTCCCCTGATCCCCATAAGTACCTCCCTATTCACCAAAAAAAAGTCAATACGAGATTGAGTCTTGTGCACCGGTGAGTAAAATGTCATGCTCTTACCCCCACCAGTATGAGTCCGTGCCGGGCCCACCAGAGCTGAAGCCTCTAACAGCTTCTTCAAGGCTATTTGGGCCTTTGTTAAAGGTCCTCTCGCCGGTGGAATCCTGTCCTTACAGTTATCAGGATAAGCATTCCAATCTCCTGCCAAAATAAGAGCATACGCTAGAAGACCCGCTATATCCCTCTCTATCGAAGCAAAAAACTCTGCATTGGAAGGCGTCGGACCGTATATGGAAGCCACCGAGGTGGCCTTACCCATATAGCAAGCCCCAAATATAAATCCCTCTACCATCCTCTCTTGTAACCACCTGTTCAACACTATACATACAAGACTTCCTAAATAAAATCGCTACTCCTCCTGACGCCCTCTCCTTGCCCACCCCCGAAAACCTGTCCCACCCATAATCGCTTGAGGCTATTCAGTTCCTCTGTCAAAAGGTGTGTTTCTTGTCGGGCCACGATATGAGCTCCCAAATGATCCAAGTGTCTCATAATTACCAATTTTTTACGTCTACCCCTGAGCCCTTTGACATTCCATGAAATCAATCTAACATTCGCCATTAACAGTGCCAAGGACTTATGTTGGGACAGTTGACTCTTGAAACCCTGTCTGAGCCTGCCGTCCTTACCTCTGTCTTAAGGGACTCTCTCTCTTTCTCAAACCCCAATCCCTCCCCCCACACCCTCTGCCCCCGATCCCTAGATCGCTCGCCCTCTAGTCCATGGATCATCGATGAGCTCCCTCCCGTGCCGCTTCCCTGCCCTCCATGACCTTCTCCTCTCTGGGACATCTTAAAAAACACCACCAAACTTCTAATGAACCATTACTCTATTCGCCCTATCCTTTGACTCCCTTTTCCCTGAACCCTCAGGTAATCGACCTCCCACCCCAACTCTACCCATGACCCCTGACCGGCCGCTCAGATATAACCTTCCCACTTCTCAAGGCATTATAAACCATAGTAATCTCCAACTCTATCCTTAACTATTGGGAGACGTATTAGGCTAGTCTATCTTCTCATCTATAGTCCCCCTAAATTAAGGCTTTCATCAGTTTCTGTCCACCTAACTCCGATCTCTGTACCCTCTCACCTAACCCACCCCACATAGCCTCCTATCACCCGTCATTACCTTAGCAGAGCTGCTAAAGCACCTTTGAAATTACTGACCGCCCCCCATCCTAGGGCAAATATCCCTCACGTGTATCATTATAGTCCTGGCCCATATCCTGAACCATTCTCTAATCGACTCTTTTTTCCTTCTCCAGAGCGGTCAGGGTAAAAAGAAGCAGGGGTGGTCCCTGAGGCCCCCAAACAAAGAAACAGGAGAACAACATAATCCTACTGAAGTATCCTAATAAAAAAACAAGTTCTCAAAGATAGGGCCACCTCAATGTTCCAGCTTCCCCTCAAATGTAACCTCTATGTCCCCCTTATAACTATAGCTTACACTTCCCATGTCCTATAACATTTGACTTGTACCTTCAAGCCCCTATCATGATTAATGCCCCTCAAACACTGGCCCTCTTCTATATGTTCCACCTCGGGGCCCCCACCCACCACCCGCTTAGCTATCTCCCCCAAGCCACTACATCCGTCCCCCTTAACCTTTCCGCCTTATCCGGCAAGTTCCCTAGTCTCCATTTGTGTCCCAGTATTAACCCCCCCCGTGCATACTCCCTTCAACCGTCTCACTCCTTCCCCAATCATACAACAAATTAAATTACATTACATACCCCTCCTCTTAGTTTTCTCCTGTTAAACCCATAATCATCCATTACCATTTCTCTGCCCCATCTCAATGTTCCTACCTCGTACCAACCAGTTAAAACTTCAGGTTCAACCACTTAGAGTTAAGTTTGACAAGCTTAAGTTTAACAAGCTTAATACTTCAACAGTCCCAGTCCAAAGAAACTCCTCGTATCTCTCCTGATTGTCTCAGGCAACTCAACTCGATGCTCTGAATAAATCCGGAAGTTCCACTCGTAACCCTTCCAGGGTATCCTTAGCTGTGAGGTATCTCTTCTCCCCCGCTTGTAACCGAACCACCAAGGTAGCAGGATACTGGAGCCGAAATTTAATACCAGCCAGTTATAGCTTCTTTTTGATTTCCACATACTCCTTCTGTTTACTTCTCACTGAAGGCGTTTGATCTTGAAACATCCACAAGGTGGCGATGTTCCACTGTATTACTTTCTTTTGCCTTGCTGAAGCCAATACAAACATTTTTTCTTTATAGTTGAGAAAGAGCATTATAATTACTCGGGGTCTTGCTCCCGGTGGTGGCACCTCTCTCAGAGCCCTATGCGCTCTCTCTAAATTATAGGCCTCCCCATATGGCGTGGGGCCAAACAGTTTAAGCAGCATATCTTGCATAAAGAGAACACAGTCCGAACCTTCTGCCTTCTCAGGAAACCCAGCCAGAATCAGATTATTTTGTCGGCTCCTCGACTCTTGGTCTTCCAGCCTTTCTTCCAATTTATTAATTTGTTTTCTGACCGTCACAAGCTCCTGTTCCACTATTGATACTTTCCTTTCCTGCAATGTGATCCGGACCTCCGCATCTCCCATCCTCTGTGCTAATGACTGCAGTACAGACTTAACAGCTGCAAAATTTACTACTAGCCCCTGCAGCAAGTGTTTGATTTCTTGAATGTCTTCATTATTTGATTTAGCCCCCCCTTGCTCTCCTGCCTCCTCTTCCTGATCATTGAGGGTGGGGGATTGGGGCTTTGGCCTTTTAGAGGCTGGAGATCTCCCCGCCAGGGGTTCTACTATCTCGGGCTCCATTGCAACTTGTTATTGCGGCTAGGCGTTACTCACTAGTGCTCCTCGAAAGCAGTAGCTTCAAACAGACAAACTTCCCCTTTTTCCCCCTCAAATCACCGCCGATCCGGTCCACCACCATCCGGCAAGTCATGAAAGGATTTAATTAACTAGATCTGGCTAGTCCTGAAGAGATTTTAACTTTTAGAATAGTTTTGGGCCTTGGAGCAGCTCGAGAGACGTCCTGCTCGACTCAGCTCATCACGTGATCCCAAGTTTAATGAATATTTTATAAAACAGTTCACTAAGCAGAAAGGGTTTTTCCTCACAGTTCAAACTGCTATCCTCTTTGATCATCTTTTTGTCGCGAGTGCAGTTTCTGCTGCTAACTAAGAACATGGGATGGAAAGTGAAACTTCTGAGGGGCCGAAGAGGTAAAGGGTTCACAACCACAGGAGGATAGCTACAAGGGTATCCTATCAGGATACAGAAGCTGAGGGTACTGACACTCACAGACCCGGCTCCGGTATCCTGAAATTAGGAATGCCCAAAAGTGTTGCCCGACAGTGAAATGCTATGTTAAACCTGCAGAACATGGTTCTGCCTGGCATAACTTTGTGAGGGCGGTGGAGTGAGGAGCTGTCTGAGCTGCTCTGTGGCATGGAGCACTAATGCTCCTGCAGCTCAGCCAGCAAGCTTTCTGGGATGGGGATCTGTTCCCATTAGGGGAACTTTTTTCAAACTTTTTTTTGCACACCCCATAACCTAGCTACCAACTCTGAGGTCCACTCCCCCTCGGAGTTGATTATATTAGTTAGGGGGTGCTGGGGTGAAGCCCCCCACATAACACAAGTCCCAATCGGGATTCTGAAATTCTGTCTCCTGACCTCGGTGTAGTGTAGGTCAGGAGACAAAATTTTAGGATTCCGTAATATATCTGCTACATGCTGGTGACTTCAGGTCACAGGGCTGGAGTCCTGCTTCCTCTGGCTCAAGGTATGAGCATGACTGGGGATCTTATAGTGTAAGTTAAGCTCAACCCACACAGACACTGAAAGTACTCATAACACTAAGTCCTGATTGTAGATCCCACTGCTAACTGAGAAGCTGGGCTGGAAGGTGAGATTTCTAGGTATCCATAAAGTCACAAAGTGAAGTTTCTCTCTGGAACACAGGTAGGTGCACAGCAAATAGAGTAGGTGAGAAGCAAACAGAAGCATGCACTCCCATCGTTCCCTATGAAAATGCTTTCTATTAGGCCAGCCCGGTGGCACTGAGGGTCAAGGCACTGGATGCCACACCTCGTGCCATGCCAGTGACCTGGGTTTGGGAACGAGCCTGGGTCATGGGTATCAGCATGGGAGGAGAGGGATTGAGCATCCAATGGATTGCTCTTGTTCTCCGGGTTGGGGGGGGTGTGGTTGCCGGTGAGCTGGTGGCCTCTAGCCGGGGCTGGAGTTAATGCAGCAGCACAGTCAACACAAAGGGGGTGAGATGGGGCATGGCACCGGGAGGAGCACGTGCAGAAGTGTGCGCATTCTGTCCATTGGCATCACTGCATGCCCCATATGCAAGGGGGACTAGAACAGGGAAAATGGCACTGGTCACAGCAGCTTGATGGCTGTCTCCATGAGGGTCGCCTGGCTCAGAGGGCATTGCAGCACATTACTGGATCCGGTCCTGGTGGATGAGTGTAGGGGGGGCTGTCCACCACCCTGCCGTGGGGGTAGAAGCTATGAGCAGTCCAAATAGGAGCTGGGGTCCTCGGGACAGCAGCTGAGGACTTAGGATGCCAGGACACAGGTAAGCAAACCTGGGCCAAGGGAGAAAAAGGATTAACACAAAAAAAGAAAGAAAATGCTTTCTATTTTTCATTCTGGTTGATACAATGTTACATAGTTACCATGTGTTAACAGGCAGCAGGAGGCATATGAGCCCAGGTGCTTCGAGAAAAGAACTTCATCTTCATCAGGGGGCATGAGTTCTGGAGAGCTAAACAGGTAAAGGTCTCACAGCCTCAGGAGGATGGCTGCAAAATGGTGAGTTCAAGTCACAAGGCTGGAGTTCTGATGTCCTCTGGCTGTAGATATGAACCTGGGGATCCTGCAGTGTGAGTTGAGACCACTCCAACATACAAGCTGAAAACACTGATAGATGCTAAATCCTGACTGCCATTACTGTTGCTGACTGTGAGAGCCCTGCTTTTGCCAAGAGGATCATAGCAGTTGCTCTTACACAGTGGTTTCAGAATAAATGAGTTAGGTCAGCTTCTCTGCAGATAAGCTGCAGCATGCAACCCAGATAATTCACCCTCATTGGCTCTCAACTTTATCAGATTTACTGGCTGTTTCTTAATTTATGTGCTGTTTTCTGGGAGACATAAAAGGGATTTAGCTCTTGAAGGAAGTTTAATTTACATGTTATGAAACTGTTCACTTGGCAGAAAGGGATTTTCTGGCAGTTCAAGCAGGTATCCTCTTAAATCATCTTTTCGTGGGTGAAGCATGCTCAGATTCTTCTTGGTGCTCTCTTTGAAATTGTTGGTGATACGTCTCGGCCATTTTCTGCTGTCTTTACAGTACTTGAAAAGATTCCATTGGTAATGGTCTGACCCCTTCATTTCTTTAGCATGCTAGCTGCCATTGAAGCTTGAATCATACCTTTATTACTAGGCTGCATGTGGTTCCAGCACTAAGTGCCGTTGAGTTGTGCAGCATTTGGAACTCAGCATTATTAAAAGCAGGGTAGTGGGTTCATTTGTCTTCACTCTCTCTTCTTATTGTTTTGATGCAGCACTTGGAAACATTATTTGCTCTTATGGTAAAGACTGTGTCTTCTATTTAACTAACTGCAGGGCTAAATGGTGGGTCATTTTGCAAGTGGCTAATACTAGCTCGTATACTTGCAAAGGCACTAAGGCCATATGGCACTCCATGTCTATTTTGAACAGTTCAATAGAACTGATGTAGGATTACATTTAGTTCAGTAAGTGGAATGGTGTGGAAATCAATATTTAGTTTTTTATTCTTTAGCTTTATCTGTAAATAAGTCAGGCCTATTTTGTCTGTCTCACTGCCACTTTCTTCATTCCCGTTCAGCTCATATTGATCAAGATCAGCTTTAGAGTCTTTTGAGTGGTGTTGGAGGGGTGTTTCACTTTTTGAAGGATGGACAGTGAGTCAGAGACCTTCCTGGTTATTATTTGAGTGCTGCTAATTCAGCACTGTAGTTGGCAGATTATGCAGATTTAACACTTGTATGTTTAGAACATCAGGGAAGTCATAAACAGCATCAGGAAAGCTGAACACAGGATCCTTCATAGAATCACTGGTACTGTATTGCTTTTTCTGTTTGCCTGTGAAGGCAATGTATTTAGCACAGTTTCACTTTTCTGCCTTCCCGGGATTGTATTAGTGAGATTGGGATTTATACACATCAGGGGAGCAGGCACAACGTTCATGTCTATGGATATAATAAGTGCAGGAGACAGCAGCATTCACTGCAGTGTAGTGGCAGTTTCTGCAGTAAGAATCTTCATGTAGATTTCTTTCTGGGGTAGTGTCTCTTTGGTACTTGCTGGGATGCCAGTGAGACTACATGCTATGGCTGTAGTTTGAGCAATGTGGCCAGTCAAAGTGGATAGGAGTGGTAATTTAGGTGAAGTCAGTATCTGTGCTGGGGAAGGTGAGATGTTTCTGAGCTCTGGCTTGATTTCTGGAGAAAACTCATCCAGCATGGAGTTTACCACTGTGCACATTCACATTCTTTACTTGTGGGACATGTGTTTCAGTAACTGCTAGTTCTGTGGATTGTGCATGGGTAATCTGTGCAGCCAGTACACTTGGTCTGTTTGGGAAAACAGGAGCAGTCACTTTAGTTTTAAAATTGTCCAGCACATTGAAAATCATGATATGTAACAGTTCTTCAAGTACAGGGTTACTGCACAGTTCAAAGCAAAACGTAGTTGTAGACATTTTATTACTTTTTTGAAAGCTGATATGGTTTGGAGGGGGGGAATACCACTGTATGAAGGCAAATGTTCTGTCACTTCACCTACACGTATAGTAGGTAATATGATCCAGGTCTGAAGAGGTCAGCAGAAGTCAGGTAGGACTTTAGCTGTGTTTAGAAAATGATGGCGGACATTCTCAAAATGGCTGAAAAGAGGGAGATACTGTTGATGGAGGACCTGAATATGCCAGATGTTAACTGGATGACATGTACTGCAGCCACATCCAAGAGCAGGGTCATTCTCGATGCCCTGCAGGTGGCAGGCCTTAGACAGCTAGTGTTGGAACCCACTCGGGAGGGAGCAATACTAGACCTGGTACTCTCAAATGGAGAGAGGATCACAAATTTAGAAGTCAGTAGACATCTGGGAACAAGTGACACTGCACAGTGTGCTTCACAATAAGCACAACCATGGAGACAAGCCATACAAAAACAAGGATACTGGACTTTAGAAGGGCCGACTTTGGCAAAATGGGTGAATACCTGAGGAATGCACTAGGAAATGGCCAAAAAGGAGGGGCGGAAGAACAATGGAGAAAAATCAAAACTGCTATCATAGAAGCAACAAGCCTTTGTGCGAAACAAATAAAGAAAACAAAGCAGAGTAAAAAAACACTATGGTTCTCAAAAGAGGTGGCAGAGAAGGTTAAGGAGAAAAAGGCTGCATTCAAAAAGTATAAGGAATCACAGAAGGAGCACAACAGGGAACTGTATCAATTAAAGCAGAAAGAAGTGGGAAAGGCAGTCAGGATAGCAAAGGCCCAAACCGAGGAAAAATTAGCCAACTCAGTTAAGAAGGGGATAAAACCTTTTACATGTACATTAGGGAGCATAGAAAGGTTAAGGGAGGAAAAGTGAAGATTAATAAAGGAGAGGGGAGGTGGGCAGAAGGAGACAGTGAAAAGGCAGAGATACTGAATGAATACTTTTGCTCAGTATTCACAAAAGAAGATGAGGAGAAGTTACCTAAACCAGACAATAGAAGCACTCTGGGTAGGGAGGTTGACACCAGTCCATTTACAGAAGAAAGAGTCCTGAAAGAACTCCTAAAACTCAAGGTGGACAAAGCAATGGGGCCTGACGGGATTCACTCCAGAATCCTAAAAGAACTAAGGGAGGACCTAGTGACACCACTGACCACACTTTTTAACAAATCATGGGAGGATGGGGTGGTACCTGAGAACTGGAGGAGGGCAGATGTGATTTCCCTTCACAAAAGTGGGAGCAAGGCAGAAGCAGGAAATTACAGACCTCTAAGTTTGACCTCAGTGGTAGGGAAAATGATGGAATCACTTCTGAAAGAAAGAATTGTTGAGTACCTAGAGGTCAGCAGGGCGCAGGCCCCAAAGCAGCATGGATTTACAGCAGGAAGGTCATGTCAGACGAATCTAATTGATTTCTTTGACTGGGTGGCCAAAGTAATAGACCAGGGATGGGCTGTGGATATGGCCTACCTAGACTTTAGCAAGGCATTTGACACAGTCCCACACAAAAGACTAATAATCAAGTTAGCCAGCCTGGGAGTGGGTTCCAGGGTGGTAGCCTGGGTAGCAAACTGGCTGCACAACAGGACACAGAAGGTAATAGTGAATGGAACACATTCCGAAGAAAGGGGGGTTACTAGTGGAGTACCTCAGGGCTCAGTACTGGGTCCAGTCCTCTTTAGCATCTTTATAGGTGACATTGCAGAGGGTCTGGAGGGAAAGGTATGCCTCTTTGCAGATGACACAAAGATCTGTAACAGAGTTGATACACAACGGGGGTAGAAAGGATGGGAAGGGACTTGGCAAGGTTGGAGGAATGGTCAGACATATGACAACTTAGATTCAATGCAAAGAAGTGCAAAGTAATGCACCTGGGAAACAAAAACCCAGAAGAAGAGTACACAATAGCAGGGAGGTACTAACAACAAAAAAAATGGAAAGGGACTTGGGGGTAGTCATATCAGATGACCTAAAGGTGGATAAGCAATGTGAGAAGTCAGTAAGGAGCCAGGGGGATACTGGGATGAATAGGACACGGCATCACAAGTAGAAAAAGGGAAGTGGTTATCCCTCTGTACAGACAGTTGGTGAGACCCCATCTGGAATACTGTGTGCAGTTTTGGAGACCCCATCTATGCAAGGACATAGACAGGATGGAAGCAGTCCAGAGGAGGGCAACTAAAATGGTGCAGGGTCTGCATCAGAAACCATATGAAGAGAGACTGAGAGAGCTTAATATGTATACCCTTGATGAAAGGAGGGACAGGGGGGACATGATAGAAACTTTTAAGTACCTCAAGGGAAACAACAAAGTCCAGGAGGGTAGCATCTTTCAGAAAAAGAGATGTGTAAGAACAAGGGGGCACAATTTAAAGATAGAGGGGGGACGGCTCAGGGGTAATGTGAGGAAATTCTTTTCATGGAGAGAGTGGTGGATGCATGGAACCGCCTTCCTGGGGAGGTTGTTGGGTCTAAAACAGTGGGTGGATGCAAACATGCATGGGACAGACATAAGGCAATTGTAGTGGGGGGTTGCAGGAAGTAGGCTGTTGGTTAACTAGAATCTGCAGCTTATCCGATAGGAAGGGAAATGGGTAGACTGGGTGGGCCAAGTGGTCCTTATCTGCCATCAAAGTCTATGTTTCTATGTTTCTGTTGTAAAATTTACACATGGCTAAAGCGCCAGTCTGACCAATCAGGGAGGAGGATTTTCAGGGAAGAGGAGTCTTTAGTGATCATTTTATAATTCTTCATTTATATGCCAGCCTGTCGGTGCAGTGGTAGGGCTTCCACCTGTGACGCTGATGCCACAGGTTCGAGAACAAACTCAAAGAATCTGAGGGCCGGCCTGTGGTAGGAGGATTAAGCATCCCATGGACTGCTCTCCTCCTCTGGGGGGAGGGTGGTATAGTGATTGATGCTTGACTGACTCCTGGTGGAGGCGAGGAGAGCAGCATCAAAAGCTGTGTTGTTGGGGAGGTGTGCTGGATGCCAGGGCTACAGCAACCTATGCCATTGCATGCAACACCTCCCAAGGGACAAAAGCACCAAAAAAAATGCTGGCCATGCTGATGACACCCCACTTACTCGTCACACTGCACCCACTATGACCCTCGGCTGGCAACCGTGTTTAGTCCTCCTTCAGGAATGGCCCAACCCAGCTGCTCTGCCCTAGGTGGTAAGTCAGGGAGGAACATGAGCAGAAGCTGGCCTGCTGGAAACCTTGATGTCAGTCTGTACCGGGGATACACCTACTTGGGAGCCCTGCACTGGGGGGCATACCTGGGAGGATTGCCAGCAAGACGTAAGTCCCGGGGTGTGAGCGGGGATCAGAGAAGTCAGGGGCTGAGCTACAGGGGCAAAGGTACCAAAAAGCATACTAAAACAAATTCTTCATTTGTGACATTAAAGTTATTTCCACAGCAACAGTATAGATATGGATTTCTCAAGTAAGTAATGCAACATCTAGGAATAAGCATCAGGAGCACATGAGTTCAAGGGAGGCAATTTTCTGGTTCAATATAAACTTTTTTCATTGTAAGGAACAGAACTGTCTGAAATTCAAATGTGAGTTGGAGTACTGACTGATTGCATATTGCTGATGCTATTAATAGTAGTTTGTTATACAAGTTTCAAGACGTTGTACAATTCATAGTACAAAACATTTAAGAAACATTAAAAGTCAATCACTAGAGATGGGTTTTCAGTTTGAGCTTGAATTATGGACAGATTTTCAAGGGGAGACAGTTCCATTTTCTTTGAATGTCCTTAGCATTTGCAAGAATGTACATTGAAGACTTGATGCACATGCTGTCTTGTTTCTGCTATCATGCTTCCTGTAGTGACATTTTACATTTAGGTTTTGTTTTGTTTTTTTGTGTTAAAACAAGAAAAGGAAAGCTGAATCTTACTATTTTGATAGCTGCCACTGATCTTGGTACCAATGCACCTCTAAGCAAATGATCAGCTCCTTGTCTCACAGCTGATTACCCTCTCTGGTTCAAATGGAGGCTCTGGGGATTGGATTGTCCTTTCCTGTTTTGTGCCCTACTGCCCCCTGCCTAACCGCTGGTAGTTTTAGAACTTCAAGGTGCAGTTGTTTGCAAGAACTTTAGTCAATGCTGCCACTACGGGAGCTCACTGCCACCTCCCCCACCGCATGCCAGACCCAGATTTTAATAATTACTTTCCAAGTGTCATATTCATCTGTCATGTCTCTGTTTGTGCATCTCTATCATCTATCTATCTATCTATCTATCTATCTATCTATCTATCTATCTATCTATCTATCTATCTACCTCTCTCTCTGTATATGTATATATATATATATATATATATATATATATATATATATATACACACACATATATATATATATATATATATATATATATATATATATATATATATAAATAGTAATGCGTAGTGCTACCATAGTTAGAGTTAGGATCCCTTTTAAGGTTAAAGGGTCACACTTTGCACCTTAATAGCTTTGCCACCATTCAACGGATTTATCTGAAATTTGGAAAGCACGATCAAGAATCATACATTTTGGGATGTGCCAACTTTTGTACTGGTCGGATATACGGCTGTGGAGTTAATAAGCATGATTTGCACATGCATTTACGCTTTCGTGTGAATTCTTTGCTCGTGCCTACAAGTCGCACAGTTTGTGCAACCGGTCTGAAAACCTCAGGGAACGTGCGGTCAGGGTGCCCGGTGTGCCTTTAAAAGATTTTGTGAACAAATATTAAACCAAGCCTTTGGGTGGCTTGATGTGAAACTGTAGTACCATTTTTGAAATAAAATGATTATTGTGATAGCCACAAGACAAGCTGTTCAAACGGTAAATAACCATTCACTGTTCGAACTGTACTGTTCGAACTGTAAATAACCATTTAATGTTCGAACTTTACTGTTCGATCAGTAAATAGCAATTTATTGTTTGAACTTCACTGTTTGAATGGTAAATGGCCATTTTTCATTCAAAGTTTATTGTTCGAATGGTAAATAACCACTTAGTGTTCAAACATTAAATAAACATTTGTCATTTCTTAACAAGAAAACAGTTTGGAATTTTGGGCTGAAATTTCCAGGATGCAAAGGGCTTGCCCACAAATGTGCCTTTTGGTGGTTTGGTGGAAAAATATTACTGTGCCACATAGTTATAAGACTTTGAAGTTTTGGCACATCCCATAGGATAGCACTGTACTGGTCAGGGTACCTTTCGGCAACCATATCTTGAAAATGCTTCGAGATATAGACTTGCTGTAACTAGCACCTTATTATACTTTTAGGTGTACTAAGTTGTTTTGCATTTTTCCAGACCTTGTTTGAAACTGTTGGTGAAGTGTAACAGATGGGGCAAAGGTGACTAGTACTGTGGCATGCATTCTCAATGTGTCAGCAGTACTGCTTTGGAGGACCCTGTGCTCCCTCCAGTCACTGTGTACTGATGCCCTGCACTACCACATGGAAATGAGGGACTTATGCAATAGGCATGGGCCCTGTGCTTGCACTACTCAATATGGACTGTAGGAAGTGCACTTCCCTCAATCATTTATTTATGTATTTTATTTTAAATTTGATAACTGGGAAAGGCACACTGAGCCAAAGCTTGTTTCCAGGTGAGACCTGGGGACTGGGTAACATAGGAAAATTAGTAATTAAACATTTTAAAGGGTCATGGTTTCAAGACCAAAAATAAAAGTAGATAACACACAGTACAGTAATAAATAGTGAAAAACACATAAAACATCTTCAAAAACAAATGCTGGCATTTTACAGACAAGCACAACTGTACCTAGAACATTCATACTAATAGAAGTAGGAGCAGAGGGCACTGCTCACCACAGAATCTTGGGGAGATGAGGGGTGAATTATAAAGCACTTACTTCTAAAAGGGGGGCCACTTAGGTAGCAGAGGGGGAGGACTGGGAACATTGTGAGCACTCTGAAAAAGGGAAAAGTCTGAGGAATCTTTTGAGGGAGTATAAAGAGGAAGATAGGCAAAGATCAGAAGGAAGTTTATTCCAGAGTAGTGGGAGATAGTAGGAGAAGGCGGTTTGGCCAGTGGCAGAATGGGGTGTGGGATAGAGAAGGTATGTTGGTCTCTGTGATGAAGGGAGTACTTTGAAGTGGTTGCTTGAGAAAGGAGGGAGGAGATGTAGTTAGGGGAGAGTTCCTAACCAGAACTTAGCAACAAGGGAGGCACAGTGAACCATCCTTCTGTATGATAATGGAGCTAGAAAGAGAGAGCAGAATACAGGAGACAGTAGTGTGTGAGGGGAGGGGAGATGGTAGCAAAATGGCAGAAAGAGTTCAGGAGTGTGTCCAGTATGGAATGGGACATGACTGGAGAAGTGCCATAGACCATATCAGCATAATCAATGACAAAGAGAATCATTTTGGATACCAGTACCCGACAGGTGGGGAGAGGGAGACTGTCTTTGTGACAATAGAGAACAGCAAGCTTAGGACACAGTTTGGTACAGATGGTGTTTACATGGGTTGAGAAGTCCAGGTGACTATCCAATCAGACCCCTAGGTATTTAAAAGCTGGAACAGTCTATAGAGGGGAGTAATCCAAAGTTGAGAAGACTGGGGGAGACTAGTGGGTGGCTAGTTTTTGTCTTGAACCGAACATCATGGGTACTGTTTTTTTAGTATTAAGCAGGGCCACGATTTTTCTGTGGCACATTGTAGCGAAGTTCTGTGGCAAGGTTCTCATTTGCCACAGAATGTCTGCGGCACTCAACATCAATTTCTGCGGAAATTCTTCGGCACATTTTTACCCTTAATATTTTTCCTTTTTTTGTTTTTTTTGCCATATCTGACACAATGCATGCTCATAACACAGTCATTTTATGGGCGTTTGTCACCAAATTTTCAACATAGTCAGTTTAAGACCTCTGCTCATAAACAGTAGCACTGTGATTTTCTTAATCTGTCCTGAACATTGATTTTGCACACCGACCACACCATTGTGCACTACATGTGCGAAAACACATTTTGGGTGAGATGAGAAAAATGACAGTAGTACTGTTCATAAGGAGGTGTGGTAAAATGGCAATACTGAAAATCTGGAGTGAAAATATTAAAAATGCTCAAAGTTACGAGCGTGTGTAGGAACTGCACAATGCATGCTCATAAAACAGTCATTTTGGGGAATATTTTCACCAAATTTTCAACATAGGGTTTTTGGGAGCCTACCTCATGAACTGTGATGCTGTCATTTCATTAATCATTCCAGAAAAGTGGTTCTGCACAGTGACTGCAGAACCATTTTCCGGGATCTATTAATGAAATAACAGTGTCACAGTTCATTAGGTGGGGCCCCAAAAACCCCATGTTGAAAATTTGGTGCAAAAATTCCTAGAAATGGCTGAGATATGCAATAAAGTTGAAAAAAATGAATTTATGCCATTATACAGCTTACTGGCATTTCTTCAGTTCCTGGTTGTTTTGAAGAGTGCAGACGTGTTCCCAGTCCACCGAAGATCATGGTGCTGGGCTCCGGAGGTAAGTATGGGTTGAGGTGGGGGTGAAGTCAGGGTGTGGGGAGTGGAGTGCGCAGAGGTGGGTGTGGGTTGGAGGAGGCAAAAGAATCAGCGAGAGAGTTTTTTGTTTCAGGTTTTTTTTTTTAGTCTAGAGTTTGGGCTCCCAGTGTGGCACCAGGCAACAGGGGAACGTGAACCGTGGGATTGGGCACCCATTGGCAATGTAGCTTTTGACACACTGAGGTGGCCTCAGTGCACCAGCAGCTTGGTGGGGACAGTGAAGCCGGATGGGGATTGGGCACCCCATTCGGCAAAGGAAGCTTTACCATGCTGGGTTGGACTCCCAGCATCACCAGAGCCCAGCAGAGGCGTATGGCCGATGGGATTGGGCACCCCGTCAGCAATGGAAGCTTTTGCCATGCTGGGGTGGGCTCCTAGCATGGCTTACAGATATTTGGGGGGTCAGTGAAGCCAATGGGGGATTGGGCACCCCATTGGCAAAGGACGGTGTTCCATGGGTGGCTGTGAATTCCGCGGGTGACGGCAAATTCCATGGATATTTCCATGGCTTGCCGCACCCATGGAATCATGGAAAACTTGGGGTCTTCGTATTAAGTTTCAGTTGATTAGACTGAAACTAAGACTGCACCCTGTTGAAGTCTTGTGGGAGAGGGAATTGCACGCTGATGGAAGAGGGACCCAAAGTAAAGATGATAGTGTGTCTGTGTACATATGCATATTGGAGGAGATGCAAATGGAGGGGAGGTCATTTATAAAAGGGAGAATAGAATGGGGCCAAGAATAGAGCCTTGGAGACCACAGAAAGGATAGGGAGAGGGAAGGAAAGAATGTCGCCTATTTAGACAGATTGCTACCTATCGTGTAAATAGGAGCAGAAATAGTTAACAGTGGGTTCTGTAAGGCCAACAGATTTAATTTTATAAAGCAGAAGGGGATGGGGAGACTGAGTCGAATGCCTTTGCCAGATGAATGAAGATAGTAGCTGTAATGTGGCTCTTATCCATTGATGAGAAAATGGAGCCAGTGACCTGCAACAGGGAGGAGATGCTTGAATGCTGTTTCCTAAAACCTGATTACATGGGTGAGAGAGTTGTTTGCGACAAGCTATTCAGACAACCTGGAATGAATGAGAAACTCCTGGAGTTTGGCTAGAGAGATGGGATGGTTGAGATGGGCTGGTAGTTTCCAGGTCTAGGCAGCCAAAGGGAAATCTTTAGCGTTCGGGAAATGCCATTACAGACTACTGGTCTCTTTAAACTGTTTTTTTAATTAACGAGCGTAGTGGTAGCATAAAATCTTAGGATACGAGTTACCAAGGAAGTTAAAAACACTTTTTTTGAGACCTGACAAGGTAAGAATGAAGCAAAGCTTGATAAAAACGTTAAAACTAAGGGCTTTAAGCCATTCAAGTAAACGAGCACATTTGTTTTTCTAGAGTCCAATTGGGATGTGGTAGCTTCGTTTTGGCACATTGCAAGGCAGTAATTTAAAATACACAAGAAAATTTCCCAAGGTATGCAAAGCTATGGGGGGTTCAAGTTAAAATACTGACATTAATATCAGCAATTTTATTTTTGTTAAGCGTTTCTTGTGCACTGAAGGATAAATGTGTATTATTTACTTTCACAGGAAAAGAAAAAGTTTTTCGACTGTTTGATTTAAGTGCACAATGCATGAAGCATGTAGGTAGATAAACAGTTTATATATATAACATTTTTAATAATCAGTTGTAAATGTATGTTGTAATAATACAGAGTTTATGAAATTTGAAGGCATTTAAAGTTAAAATTCTTGTTCTGTTTTAAAACAGATTGTAAAAAACCCCGTGAGCAAGCTCATAGGAGCGAAACGTAGGGGGCTGAAATTGCATTAAAGAAGAAGAAATTTTACACTTGTCAAGTGTTTCTTCCATACAGAAGAATGTTTTTGGACTCCCTGCTCTTCTATTTGTTGTGCAGAATGTTGTAGAGAGGTAACACCTTAGCAGTTTTCTAGGCCTTAGGGACAGTGGAGGTTGAGAGGTTTAAAATGCGGGGTAAAAGAGTGGCTATAGCTGGGGCAGAGATATGGAGAAGCCTAGGATGGAGACCATCAAGGCTGGTTTTGGTTGGGTTTAGGGCAGTGAGGGCTGTATAGACTTCAAGGAGGGAGAATGAGGGGAAGAGGAATCTGGAAGGGGGAGTTAGTGAATCAGGAGGGATGGAGGAAGAGTCAGGAGGGATGGGAGAGGGTTTTTTGGGGAGTGTGCAAGTGGCAAAGAAATTATTGAAGATCTCTCCTACTGTAGAAGGATCAGAGACGGGTGAGACATCAGTTCTGAGGACTGGGAAGGCCTGTTTGGCAGTGAGATCAAGGAGAGAGTGTAGTACTTTCCAAAATGAAGCAGGAGTGTTTTGATCTTGTTGCAGGTAGGACATGAAGTATTTAGCCTTGGAGAGGTGGATGGCCTTAGTGTAATTATTTCTGAGCGTTTTGTAAGCTTGGAGGTCTGCCTGAGTTAAGGATGCTTTCTAGTGGTACCAGGCTTTGTCCCTTGCTCTGTATTTTGCCAGCAGGTCTGCTGTTATACAGTGATGTTTTACTCCGGCTTTCTTAAGTGGGGAGTGGTGGTTCCAAATGTGATTGAATATGGTAGAGAAGAGGGGTAGGGCAGAGTCGACATTTTGGGCTGAGAATACAGGTTGCCAATCAGTCTCTGTAAGATCTAGTTGCAGGGCTGTTATGTCTAGAGCATGGAGGGGGTGGGACCATATGTATTTAGAGACAGCTTGAGGGATGTGTATCTTCCGTATGCACTACGTGATGCAGTGATCACTGAGGGCATCCAGTAGGATGCTTGCTGTAGTGATACGGTAGGGCTGTGAAGATAACACCCAGTCAAGCAGGGAGTGATTCTGGGAGAGAGGGTTTATATGGGTGGGTTCATGAATAAGTTATGTGAGGTTAAGAGCATCAATCCTGAGGATGGTAGGCATTGAGGATGGGGAGAGCCAGCCAAAGCTGAAATCTCCTAGAAGCAGGAGTTCTCCATTAGCTTCATGAGGGGAGATAGAGGAGATAATGGTGACTAAGGAGTTAGGTGTAGTTTTACATAGGACATAGAGTACGCAATGTAGAGTGGGGCTAAGGATGAGAGGGATAATAGGGCAATGATAAGTTTGTGGGAGGAGGTCCAAGATTCTTTGAAGGTGATGGAGCAGGAGAAAGACTGTCTGATATACAAAGCTATACCACCACCGTGCTTGCCTCAGTCTTGACAGAATAAATTGAAGTCAGGGATAGAGAGAGCAGAGTCAGGAATTCTGGTGGATAGCCAAGTTTTGGTAACAAAAATAATGTCAGGCAATTGCTGGGTGATCCAAACTTTAAGAGCATCCAGTTTGGGGGTAGGCGCCTGGCACTTAGGTAAATAGCACAAAGTTCCCTTTGGCAAAGGAGAGGGTGTTGAGCTCAGTGAAGTGCCTGTGTAGGGAGTGGCTGATATGGAAGGAATAGTGGGAGGGCCAGAATTGGGTTGGTCATCACCAGAGAAAAGCAGGAGGAGTAAAAAAAGGGACAGGTGAGGGGGTCCTTGTGCCTCTGGGGTTGTGAGAGGAAGGTGGAGTGCATGGATTTGAACAGTGAAGTAGGGTCTCAAGGTTTAGAAGGTATGAGGGGTGCAGTGCAGGGTGGATGAGTAGTGTAGTAGTGGGGTGAGGGGGGAGCTGAGGTGTGCAAGGAGTATGCAGAGGGGAGGAGGGAAAGAGAGATAAGCAAGGGTGAACAGTGGGAAGGAGAGAAAGGTAGAGACAGTAGACAGGGGAAGGGGAACGGGATGAATGAGTAGGGACACACAAGGGAGAAGCTGGGTGAAGTGAGGTGAAAGAGAGCAGTGACTGGAGGAGGAGGAGAAGGCAGGGAAGAGCAAGGGAAGGAGATAAATTGGGAGAAAGAAGAGTAAACTCATGGTGGGAGTCATGAGGGAGAGCAGGTGCACAGAAATACTAAATACAGGTCAAGCTACTGGAGATCTGGGGTGGTTCTGGGAGAAACAAGCCAGCAAAGGGCAGAACAGACTATGTAGAATAGGTAGCTAGATGTATCTGTAGCCCACCTCTGGGCAGGGAACTGTGGTTGGAACTGTAAACCACACTTAGGCAGGAGGAGCTGAATGTGGAGCAGGAGAGAACTCATCTGACAGCTTGCCTCAATTGATTACAGCCAAGGTGTAGCTCACGAATTAGGGGAAAGGACAAGCAGATAGGAGAAGTATAAAAAGGGGTGGGTGGGAGGGGTGGGTTACTCTTCATCGCCTGTGCCACGCCCAGCTGGAGTGCTCAGTATCAATCAGCCCACTGAAGATAGCTACCTTCGGAGTTTCCCTTGAGATGCAGGGAAGGCAGCAGTTGGGGGGGGGGCACAGGTCCCTTCCAAGGTTCCCTTCCCACCCTTTCCTTCTTCTGTGTTCTGAGGACAGGAGTGAGCAGGTGGCCCTGAAAATACTGGGAGAGAAAAGGAGCCATGTAATACAGCCCTGCACTGATTTGCCCACAGATTTTGAAATCTAAGGGTATCTACTGATGCACTCTAAGTAAGCAGGGGGATTGTTGATGAATTATCATTGGGGAGCTAATAAGAAAACTCCCCAAACCACAGACCCTTTCTGCAGGTAAGCAGGCAATCAGTAGCACACCCAGTAGACAAACAAGGAACTTGAAGCTTTAAAACAATGGCTCAGACTGTGACGGAGGGCCCTGTGTGCCAACCATTCACTATGTACTGAAGGGAGTTCAGGGACCAGAAGGCACTGTACTCCCACACGGAAATGAGGGACAAGGGCTCCATGCTCCCACATGGACATATGGATACCATTATGGAGAGATGGCAGTGCAGGGCCTGGAGGGCCCTATGCACCCGCTGGAAAATGTGGGTCAATTACATTCTACTTTATGTACACTTATGAATAGATGGTAGCGCAGTGCCCATAAGCAAATAAGGCTATGATTATACTTTCTCAAAAAGTAAGGAAATGAATTGCAAAAAACTACACTAATGCATCAGTTAGGGTTGGTATTAAAGTATCAAAAGCGGGGAAATTCGATGTTAGGGTTTCCAACTTTAACTCCCCACCCCCACCCTCCAGCAGAAAAGGACAAGCCCACACAAACAACCACAGACAGCAATCATCAGGTAAGACAAACAACATACAGCTGTTTCCAGATGACACATATGCAGTAGCACTGATGTGGTACCTTTGTGGATTTGTATCTGCGGCATGCAAACTGCAAAATAGATGCACTTAATTGTCACTGTAGAGAGGAATACACGATATTGGTGTATGCCTGCAACATCTTCCCAGTATAGATGGTGGGGGCAAAAACAGTAACATGATTAAGAATGCATGGAGTAGTCATAAGGGAACCTTAGTGGTAAAGAAAAGGGGGGGCAGGAGAGCAAGTAGGGTCTGCGGTGTTACAGTGGGTAGGAAAATGGCAGACTGTTTCTGTGTTTCTATACTAAAATCACCACACTGCTTCTGTATACAGAAGTACAGGCACTCCAACCAGATACAAACCCAGTATATTCAAATTACAAGACTTCTTTTCTCTATGGGGGCCAGCCTTTCTGTAGCAAAGAGGGTCCTTTATCTCTTCAGCCAGAGGTGTAAGACATACACTGACTTCTGGCTCTAGAACAGCAGCCATCTTGCATATAGAAAACCTCTGAAGAGACACAGGACCCTCAGGAGACTTTGTCTCTGCATACAAAAGTACTGCTGCACTTTTTGTATCATGAATTTTGTGGTATCTGCACTTTTGCACCCAGAGGTTGGTGTGTATGTCTTATACCTGCATCTGCAGACAAGCAGGCCCATCAATTATGTGTGTTTTATGGTGCCCATGGCTACATGAGACTACAGAATGGCTGAAAGGACCACTTTGCCCACCTAGTCTGCCATTTTCCACATACTATAATGCTACATATCCTACTTGATCTATGCCCCCCCCCCACTTTCCTTATCACTAAGGTTCCCCTATGCCTACCCCATGCATTCTTGAATCTCGTTACCATTTTTACCCCCACCACCTATGCTGGGAGAATGTTTCAGGCATACACCAGTATCGTGGTTTACATCTGAAGTGAAAAACATTGTATGTTTTTTGCCTTACCTGATGATGGCTGGCTGTGGTTGCTTGTGTGATCTTGTCCTTTTGCTGCTTGGGAGGTGGGGAGTTAGGGTTGGAAACCCTAACATTGAATTTCCCCACTTTTGAGACTTTAATACCATCCCTAAGTGATGTGTTACTGTAGTTTTTGCAAGGTATATATATATATATATATATATATATTATAGTGGCACGGTAGTGCCACTATAGTTAGGGTTGAGTACCCCATTTAAGGTTAAAGTTTGAAATTTTGCAGCTTAATAACTTTGCCAGTATATGACGGATTTGCCTGAAATTTTGCAGGCAAGGAGTGGTACCATAGATCTCTGGATCTGCTAAGTTTTGAAGTTTTGTACTGGTCGGATATACAGTTGCGGAGTTATAAAGCGACATTCCGTAGCGCATTTATGCTTTTTTGTGCATTCTTTGCTTGTGCCTACAGGTTGCACAGTTTGGCAACCAGTCCAAAACCTTCAGGGAACAACCGATGTGCCTTTCAAAGATTTCATGAAAAAATATTAAATGGTTCAAAAGTTATTAAAAAAACAAGTTTCCCATTATAGTCAATGGGAAAAGCTAACAAAAAGTTCAACAGTGTCGCAAATGCAGTTTTTAGTGTCACAAACGAACCCGTAGTGTTGTGAGTCAGACATTTTTCTTTCAGCTAGTGGTCACAGAAATGCTTGGTGTTTAAATTTGGGACCCTCTAGGGACACAATTCTTTTTGTGTTCACCTAGTCGAGCCCTGAGGATGCTAGCCATGCCTTTTTAAGGGGGGGTTAAACACCACAGAAATATGTTTTTAAATTTTTGTAATCTGTAGTGTCACAAAGTAGTGTCGAACTTGTGACACTTATGTGATTTTTTTTGCGAAAGTGTTGTGATTTGCGACACTACTTTGCGACACTATGGCCAAAATAACAGAAATTCTTTGCCACCCTGCTGCAAAAAAACAGTTTGGTCTTTTAGGCTGCAATTTGAAGGGAAGAAAGCCAACACCCCACAGATGTGCCTTTTGGTGGTTTGGTGACAAAATATTGCAGGAATGCAAAGTTACGATATTCTGAAGTTGACAATTTTTCCCATAGACTAACATTGTGGTATCCACCGCACCTTTTGGGGCCCGTATCTCGGAAACGCTTCAAGGTATGGACTTTTCGGCAGAAAAAAGCTTAGCCTCCCATCAGGGGGCTAAGTGCAAAACTAGTCAGGAAAGTCATAAATCATATGAAATGTTAATTTTTTTTCTACGTGGTACGGTTCCTGAGATATAAGCAATTTAGTATTCCAAGTGCTCATTTTCTGCTCCAAGGCCCATTATTATGCATACATTCTTTGTACTCACTGGCCCAGATATTCAAACTGCACCCAAAAAGTGCGCAACAGCAGGAGCAAGTGCAAGTCCACTGCGCCCATGTGCAAGAAGCGCGATATTCAAAAACTGCGCAGGTCAAGATGCGCATGCGGCACACGACTGAATATCACGTCACCTGCGCCATAGCGCAACCAGGGATGTGCATTTGCGCAGTCCAGATGCACCATAGCACAATCAGGGATACTCAGTGGAGCAGGGCAGCAGTGCAACAGCACAACCAGGGATGCGCAGCGACAGGATGCAAGGGCCCACAACCCTTGCCACAGATGGGCAGAGGAGCACACAGCAGAACAGACATCGCCCCCCACACCCCATGCACTGCACAACTGGTGGAGAGCTGGAATAACTACCGGACCATGGATACCAGCAACAAACCCACAGCTGGGGCATGGTGCCCCAGCACACCCTCTGGCAAGCTGTGACCGGCGCACAAGGAGGGCCGACCACCCCATGCCACATCATCCCACCAATGCACAGCACACCCTGCACTGTGATCCCCAGACATCCTGCCCAGGAGCAGCATCCACCAGTGCAGGACACCCCATGCATGCCACCACCCCCACTGTGACAATGCAACCCTGTGCACCACAGAACCATGCAAGGCAGCCCCACCATGAGCACCTGTCAGTGGGTGGCAGCACACAGCGATGCAACGACTGCCTACACAGTGCCACCACACATGTCCCCCCCAAGGTACAGCTGAGAGACTGACCATGCGTCGGCACATGAGGTACCCCACATGTGACAGGGCATGCCCCAGACCCCACCACCAGTGGTACATCACCCTGCTCACTCTCCCAAGGACACACCCCAACCCAGCACTGGCCACAACAGCCAGCGCAGACACCCACAGTGGTGAATGGAAGCATGCGCCACACAGGATACAACACAGTGCATGGACAAACACCCACCCATACCCAAGGGCACACCAATACAGGGACACAGTAGCAAGGCAACCAAGCCCCCAGCATGTGACCACAGAAACAGTGTACACATGGCCAGCACCCCTCCATGGCACAGGAGTGCCAGCCACCCTGTGCAGGCACCATTAAGCTGTACACCACCAGCATGCACCCAGAGCACAAGTGACAGACAGTGGTGCACATCCCCTGTGACACACACAAGTGACAGCATGGAGGTGGGCCAACAACAGCAGAGGCCACAGTGTCACCCAAGGCAGACATGCACCACACCAGTGACAGGAGGCAACCCAGCATTGTGCCAGGTACAGTGGTTGTCCAGCATGGACAGCCACCACTGACATGCCAGCGGACCATGCAGGTCACAGACATGCAAGGGTGTCAGCTGCACAGGCCATGGACGGTCTGACAGGTGTGCCATGGACACAGAGCATGCACCGTGGACCACTGCACACAGTCATCCATTGCACAGGGAACAACACACACACCACAGACAGTGACTGATAGTTACTCCCACACCATAGTCACTTCCCCACAGACACACACGCACATGACTACACCACCCCTAACACCATGCACACCACTGCAGCTGAGCACCTATAGCCTGCTGCAAATTAGAGACCACCACAGTAGGTATATCAAAGCAAATGTATTGAAAAACAGCAAACAAAACTATATACAAATATTTACAAAAGGTTGGGGGAAGGGCCACAAACAAGGTGGGGGTGGGTAAGGGGCAGGGGTGAACAAATGGTAGAGGGAAGGAGGGTGTGTGAGGGTGGGTCCAGGGGGGTAGAGGAAATCAGGGGCATCAGTATGCTTAGCGGGAGCCCCGCTCCCCACTCCGGCTGCTTCTCCCGCCATGCCACCGTCTTACTCCCAGCCTGTCTATCCTTTCTAGGATCTCCAGTGAGGCCCTGGCAACATGAAGGGTCTCCCACAGAGCCTCTTGGATAGCCTGCAGCTGCTCTCCACCTAGGACAAGGGAGCAGAGTCAATAGGTGTGAATGCACAGCCCCATGCAGCCCACCCACTGTGCATGGCATGCAGCTGTGGGACATGCCTGTGTGATGGTGTGTGACCACCCACAGTGATCACATCCACAAGACCTGCCCACCCAGGTGCACACAGCCATGTGGACCGCTGCACACACCCACCGGCCAAGTCCTGCAAAGCACCACCGAGGCTGTTCAATGACATGGCTATGCGGTGCGAAGGCAGTGGCACAGCCATGTACCTGGTGCATGCATGGACCACAATTGATGCACTCCCAGACATGCAGTGCCACTGGACAGTGCTGACTATACCAAGTTGTGTGCTTGGCAGTGGTGTCAATGGATGGTGGCCATGTCCCGCTGCCCGCCTTGTTACACACCATGCAAAAGTAATCATGGATGTAAGGCACTCACCATCATCAGGCTGGTCCCTGCGCCAGTCTGGTCCAGCTACCCTCTCGGCCTGCTGTTGCTCACGGCACAGCCTCCCCTCCCTCACACGCTGGCACTCCTCTGGGCCTAGGGTGCAAACATGGAGAGAGGAACATCAGTACAATTGGGTAGCAAAGTCCCCCCCGCCCCCGTGTGTTTGCACTACCACACAGCCATACCCATCCTTCCCCCACCCTGACACCATCACCATGGCCCATACTGGACAGCCCCCCCATGTGCTGGACACATGCCACCGTGATACCCGTATGTACATTAGTAGTGTATGGATGGGGCACCTACCTGGCCATGGCACTGTGCCCCTCTTGGCACTTGCCCGCAGGCGGGCAAGCCTTCCTGGGTCTCGGCGATGCAGGTCACCATAGCGGTGCCTGCACTGTTCCACGGTCCTCTCCATGCCAGTGGCCTCCTCCAGGGCCACCGCCACCTCCTCCCACATCGCACTCCTGGCCCTGTCCAGAGGTGTCTCCCCAAATAGGGCAGCAGCATGGGACTCCACTAACTGAACCAGATTGGCCAGTTCCATTTGGCTCCAGATGGGTGCCCATCTCCATGCCATCCTGTACTGTTTCAGTGTCAAAATGGCACTCTGTAGCGCATGTCCGCCACATGCGGATGCTGTGCGGTACTGCGCTGTCATTCCCCATCGCGCTATCACCAAACAGCATGATAGAGGTGCACCGATGTGGATGCATGGTGCCTAGGGGCAAAGGTCGGGACAAGGTCAGGGGTCTCTCGCACACGGACCTCCACAGCACGATTGGTACTCACCGCGTGTAGCATGGTATGGTGCCTGTGTGCCACTTCCTGTAGCGGTCTACTGTGACTGTGGCCACAGTCCACCTACGGTGCCCCAGGGCCAGAGCACCATACATGTGAACAGTGCAGTAGCGCCAGTGGCACAATGGTGGCAATGCCCTGCATTGCATCCCGCACACAGCACATCAGCAGCATGGCAGGGGTCGGCATCAGCACCCCGGTCATGCACCGTTCGCTGTCCACTGCGCATGCCACAGAAATGCATCCTTGCCTGAGCACGTTCAACACAATTGCACAAAGCGCAACAGCACGATATTCAGCCGGCATATGCAAATCAGCTAATCAGCTATTCAATGGTGCAGATACTGCATTAGCATCCACTTAACATTGCACCTCGCCTTATTTGCATGCGTTGCACTATACAAATGCAACATTGGGTTGCAGTGGCCATAGTCTGTTATTGCAGTCTATTGTGGTGAGTTGCATGCTGTTTGGGAATGTGGACTGTGGTGTGTGGGACATGCATGGGACTGCACAGTCACAGGTAACACCTGTCATTCCCACAGGATCAAGAATAAGTGATCGTGAGGTGGAGGAAGAGGAACAGAGACATGGGAGGAAGAGGAGGCCTAACTTCACTAAGGCAGAAACAGATGCCCTGTTTGAGGCCTACCTTGACCAGGAGCGGCTGCTCAGCAGAAAACGGGGAACACCACGGGCCCGTGCTGCTGCATGGGAAGAGGTGGCGCGTGCCATCAACCTGCATGGCAGCCACCAGTGGTCCGTGCAGGAGTACAAAAAGAAGATGGGCACAGACAGGTGGAGGATTAAGGACAAGGTGGCTGCCATCAGGGCAGCACGGGCTGCGACCGGTGGAGGACAGCCGGCCGTGCAACACCTGACCCCACAAGAAGAGCGGGTTGCTGGCAGCATGCAGTTTTGTGCCACCGAGGGTGTTCCAGGTGGTGGATTCCAGATGGGTGGTAGCCCGTCACTGCATGGTAGGTCCTGATCTGTCAAGGGGGGGGGAGGCAGGGTAGAGCAGATACATTAATGCTACTGTGTTCCCTTACAGCTCCTGAGCTTCTACATGGATCAGTTGTGGTGGGCTTGTCCACTAAGGGTGATACCATGGACATAGAGGAGGGCCCATCCACCTCCACAGGTGTCTGAGGGTCAGGGCGACAGTGGGCCCACCTGGCTGTCCGGACTGATGTTGGTGGAGCAGGTGCGGAGGAGGTCCTGCCCGTGTCCCAGCATGCCAGTGTCCATGGATGCCATCATGCTCAGACTTGGACTGGTGCCGGATCCATCACTGATGATGATGGAGCTCACTTCATGGACAGTGATACATGTGGGCCGCAGGATGGCCACACAGCAGGTAACAGCATGGGCATGGCCATGGGTGTTGCAACCGTGGAGGCCTGCGTGACATCACAGTCCCAGTCTGTGCCTGTCTGCACCAATGGGGCAGCACTGGTGTGTGTCCAGGACAGTGGGGCTATTGCAGCTGCTGCAGTGGCACCATTTAGTCCTGGAGAGTGGAAGCCAGAGGGGCAGTGTCAGCAGTCAGCCAATAGCCATGTGGGTACAGTGTCAGGGGCCGGTGTCAGTGCACCGCCTGTGGACATGTCTAGGCTGCTGCCCATCAGGGCCGCAAACACCGTGAGGGACAGCATGCCGATCAGCAGATGACCTCTTAGAAGAGCACACCCGCATACTCCAACATTCAGTCGACCAGCAGTTGCGGCTTATGACGGTGGTGGATGCACTCAGTGCGGCCCTGTGCCAGGCAGAGGAGTGGCGCAGCAGGGACACCGGTCTGCTCCTGGCAGGGATCGACCGGATATGGGAGGATGTGACCGCTGCCATTGACAGGCTGACACAGACAATCACAGCTGCCATGGCCACAGTGGCCACACAGTTATTTGTCCATGTGTCGCAGACACCTCACAGTGCAATGTCCACCCCCCGTTCTCGGCATCGTGCGACACCCTCCTTGTTGACACCAGGTTCAGCTGTGTGCATCCTGAGCACACCTGGCGCAGGCATGTTCAGTGTGCTGCAGACCCCTGCGTGAGCACGGTCGCATTCACGCAGCGGAACCCCTGGGGGACTATTGGTGCCACCCCATGAGGCCATTGGTCAGCCTGTCACTGCTGGTGGGTCTTGGCAGGGCTGCCACGCATCTGTGGTGGCCATGGCACTGTGGCATGTGACTGACCTGTCTCCCGTCAAGGCTACTGTCTGATGCTGCCCTGTGTGCAGTGTGTTGCTCAATGTGCAGTGCACAAGTGGGGTACCCGGCCCTCCACACACACACACAACATTCCATCTGCACACCTTCCTGGCTGCTGTCCACTGTGGTGTGTGCATGATGATGCCTGAGTTGCGCTGTCCGCCACTGTGCAATGGTGCCCAGTGTCTGACACATGCACAATGACAGGCACTGGGCGTGGTGGTCTATGGACGTGTGTGTGGCTAGGGGTGGCGGTTGGGGTCGGCGTGCCTCCTACCCTTTGTGCATGTCTTGTGGGTGTGTGTGTGTGAGACCGTATGCCGTGTTAGACCTTGCCCATCCCTGATGGCGTGTGTGGTTCCATGCTCAACCAATTCCCTTAATGACATGCACCCCTGGGGTTTGTCCATGCGTGTTTGTGGGTTGTGCCCTTGCCACTGGTGGTTGCACATGGCCCCATGACTTACCTGAGTTGGTTGAAGTGCTCCTCTGTGATGGTTTCCTGGTGCAGCTGTGCCATCTGGATCAGTCGGTGGTCCCTTTGACCAAGGGGGGATGCCCATCACCATCTTCACCAGCGTCCTCATCGTTCCCATCGCTGTCACCCTCTTCGACCTGTACGGCTATCACACAGTCATCAGCCATGTTGTGCAGGATGTAACAGGCCAGGAATAGCCCACAGACCTTTGAGGGGCTGTACTGTACGGCACCACCAGACATGTCCAGGCAACGGAAATGTGCCTTCAGCATCCCAAACACCCGCTAGATGACATTGCGTGTGGTGGCATGTGCCTCACTGTAGCATTGCTGCGATGGGGTCGCGGGCCGCGGATGTGGTTTGAGCAGCCAGGGATGGAGTGGGTATCCACTGTCACCTCTGTGTAGAGGGTGGACATTAGTTTGTTGATCAGCATCACCCTGCCATGGGCCATCTAGGCCAGTAACCATGTAACCTCTGACTATGCCCCTCCCAAGCTCCATGTCTTTCTGCATGATTTGCATACTCACCCACTAGGTGGCCAGTAGGGATGTCCCCATTCTTGAACCTGTGGCACAGTGCAGACTGGTGCCAGATGAAGACATCATGTGCTCCCCCAGAGTGCGTGGCACAGACATTGATTATGCGCCCCCTGGCATCGCACACTACCTGGCAGTTAATGCTTGCATACTCCTTCCAATTTATGTATGCAGCCCCTTCGGGGCCAGGTGGCGTGCGGATTGCCACATGGGTGCAGTCTATGGCCCCGAGCACGCCAGGCATACATGCTACCCTGTGGAACTCCTGTATGTTTGCTGTGTGCTCCGCCGTGTGCTGGGGAAATGGATGTACTCTGCAGCATGTGGCAGCAGTGCACGCTGAGGAATTGGGTGAGGTGGCGTGGACGCTGACCGGGTTATGCCTGTCGTGTCCCCTGTTGGTCTCTGGAAGGTACCTGTGGCAAGCAGGCACATGCAAGCTGTCACTTCGGTCTCCACTGACAGAGCATGGCTCCGTTGTGTGGGTGCCTGCATCACATCACTGCACAACTCACAGAGCCGCCTCAGAATTGCCCAATTCAGGTGGTACCAGCCCACAATCTTGGTATCGATGTACAGCTCAAAGCTGGTGCGGGCTCGGTACTGCCTGTTGGGGGCATACCACCGATGGGCCCTTCCACGGCTTCGCCCTCCTGCTGCCTGCCTTCTCATCCCCCTCGTAACTGCTTCCATCTGGATGGTGGCACTGGCCATGTCCCTGGCTTGTGTTCCCCCCTTTGTTTTGCTGTTCCCCCCACTGTCCTTACTGCTACTCCACCTGCACCAGGAACACTTCCCTGTAGTGGCCATACTGCCCAATGTCTGTGCCCTCAGTGCTGTGCGGCACTTCCCAAGTTTGTCCTGCACTGTGGCACAGGCTCCCCACACCTTCCCTGTTCCTGGTGATTCCAGGTGCTGTGTCCTGCTCCTGCCCTGTCCTACTCACAATTTCTGTGTGGCTGTGTGCCTGCCTGTAGTTCACCAACATGTAGCTTCCCTGTAGTGTTCTTGCGCCTCTCTCTTGTTCCTTTTTATTTTGGATCATTTCCGCTATTGCGCAGCTTCTGCTTGCTCCCCTATTACGCATGGTGCATGTTGCTTGAATATCGCTTTTCGCCATTTTATTCATTGTTCCTCCCCCTTCAGTTGCACATGCATGCATTGCCATTGCGCCTGCGCATTGCCAGTTTAGAGCGCATCTGCTCCTCCGTAAATATCGCACAATGGCGCATTTCGGACTTGTGCTGGTGCATCCCTGTTGCGCATGGCGCAACCCTTTTGAATATCTGGGCCACTGTGTTTCTCTATGCAGCTGTTGGGCAAAAACAGCATGTGATCTTTTTTTTTTTTTATTGTCGGCAGATAAGGGCCTGTGGCCCACCCAATCTGCCCATTTGAGCTTGTAAGTTCAGTTTATGTTTTCCTAGAAGTCTGTTACCCCTTACCCCTGACATCCAGAATTCCTTTGTGTCTATCCCATGCATTCTTAAATCCTGTGATTGTTTCAGCCCCTACCACTTCCTCTGGCAGGGTGTTCCACTTGTCCACCACCCGTTCTGTGAAGAAATTCTTCCTCACGTTTCCTCTGAATCGTCCTCCCTCCAACTTCAACCCATGCCCTCTTGTCCTGGAACATCTTTTTCGCTTAAAAATAGTGTATTCCTGCACCCTGTTCCTCCCTGTAAGATACTTGTATGTCTCTATCATATCACCGCTCTCCCTCCTCTCCTCTCCTCCAGGGAGTACATATTCAGTTCCTTCAACCTGTCCTCATAGGACTTGTGATGCAATCCATGTACCATCTTTGTTGCCCTCCTCTGAACCTTCTCTACCCTGTCTATGTCCTTACGTAGGTAAGGTCTCCAGAACTGTACACTGTACTCCAGGTGGGGCCTCACTAGTGTCTTGTATAGTGGAATTATGACCTCCTTTTTCCTGCTGGTGATGCCCCTGCCTGTGCATCCCAGCATCCTATTTGCTTTACCTGCTACCTTGTCACACTGTTTCCTACCTTGAGGTCATCAGAGATGATAACCCCAAGATCCCTTTCCTGCTTGGTGCATGCTATATCCTCACCCCCCAACTGATATATTGTGCCAGGGTTTTGTGCCCCATATGCATTATCTTGCACTTCTTTGCATTGAATTTCAACTGTCAAACCCCTGACCATTCTTCAAGTTTCTGCAGGTCCTTCTCATTCTGTCTACACCCTCTGGTGTGTCTACTCTGTTACAGAGCTTTGTGTCATCAGCGAATAGTGAAATTCTGCCTTCTAGGTCCTGCGTAATGTCACTGATGAAGATGTTGAATAGGACCAGTCCAAGCACTGATCCTGTGGTACCCCACTGGTCACTCTTCCTCTGTGGAGTGACAGCCATTTACCACCACCCTCTGTGTCCTGCCACCCAGCCAGTTACCTACCCACTACTGTCCTGCCCACACCCATATTCCCCAGTTTGTGTAATAGTCTTCTATGTGGCACAGTGTCAAAGGCCTTGCTGAAGTCCAGATAGGCCATGTCCACTGCCCTCCCCTGATCCACCTCCCTAGTCACTCAATCAAAAAATTCAACGAGGTTGGTCAGACATGACCTCTCCCTGGTGAAACCATGCTGCCTTGGGTCCTGTAGTCCATTGACAACCAGATGTTCCATCAGTCTCTCCTTCAGTAGTGCTTCCATGATCTTCCCCATCTTCCGTTACTGTTACTGTTAGCATTCCCACTTGCGTTTCCTTACCCATTTGCATTAGCATTCCCGTGTATGCCACCATGTGTGTTTCACTTTGCGTTTTCATTTGCACTTGCATTTGCTTTACTGTTACCATTTGCGTTTCCAGTACTGTTTCTGTTTCATTTTGCGTCACCGTGTGCATTACCATTTGCATTTGCGTACGCGCTTCCATTTACATTTGTCTTTTCTTTGGCATCATTGTTGCTGTTGCTGTTACCATTTTGCATTTCCATTAGTGTTACTATGACCACGTGTGTTAAGGTTTGCATTTCCATACCCACTTACATTTGCGTTTCTGTTTCCATTGCTGTTTTCATTTGCATTTCTATTACTATTTGCATTATCGTTTACGTTTGTGTCACTGTGTGCATCACCATTTGCATTTGCATATGCTCTTCCATTTGCATTTATGCTTGCATTTGTGTTTCCTTTTGTGTCATCGTTGGTGTTACCGTCAGCATTTGCAGTTCCAATTGCATTACCATGACTGTGCACGTTACAATTTGCATTTGCATGTGTGCTTGCATTTGCATTTCTGTTTTCAGTAATGTTTGCGCTTGTGTTTCTAATACTTTTTGTATTACTGTTAACATTTGCATCATGATGTGTGTTACCATTTGCGCTTGCGTTTGTGTTACCGTTACTTCAGTATTTATAATGCACATTCACAAAAAGAAGGGAAATTCATGGCAAAAAAATCCATTTAATGCATCACTTAGGGTTGTTCAGGCGACAAAAGTGAGAGGAGATTGATGTTAGGGTTGCCACCCTTGTACCCACCAGCAGGCATCAGGGTGTGTGTTGGAGTCATCGGTCCTAACTCTTATCCCATTCTTCTATACTGCACCACCTCAGCTTGTTTACACATGGATGGGGTGAGAGTTAAGACCGATAACCCCAACACACACCCCAATGCCTGTTGGTGAGGGCTGGGTGGGGGTGGGATGCAAGGGGTGGCAACCCTAACATAGAATTTCCTCACTTTTGTCACTGTGGATCAACCCTAACTGATGCATTAAACAGAGTTTTTTTGTGCCATGAATATATATATATATATATATATGTATATATATATATATATCTTTGCAAGAAAACTTCATTAATGCAACATATAGGGTTCAGGTTAAAGAGCTGCTGACACCTCAAAGAAAACTTTGAAAAACATTATAATTAGGTACAATTCAGCTTATATTCCTTACATATTCAATAGACTTTGCCTCCCCATTACTTATTACTGAGAAATTTGCATGGCAACATGCTCTATCATCTGCCTCTTTAGCTTACTCCCATTTCATGCCATAGTCCTCTGTTGTGACATCACAGTCTCTTGCCATGGGAATAATCCTGATGTCACAAGTAGAGCACTATGACCTCAAGTAGAGAGAAAGCAATAGGAATCAATGAACTCTTCAAGAGCAAAGACCCATTTTCATGCAACTGGCCTCAGTAATAAATAATGGGGATGAGAAATACAGAACAAATGTAAAATACGAGCTGAACTGTGTCTAAATAATATGTATAGTTAAAGTTATTCTAATGGCATCCGCTGCTCTTTAAAACAACAGAAGTAGGTAAATGTGGTGCTAGGATTCCCAACACCACCCTGCCTGCAGTAAATGGAAACCACATTATGACTTTACCTCTCCTAAGTCTTTGAAATTTATGTGATTACTTTCCAAGTGCCAAATTCCTGTCACATCTTTGTGTGTGTGTGTGTGTGTGTGTGAGTGTGTGTGTGTGTGTGTGTGTGTGTTTATAGTATATATTCATTACAAAAAACTTCACTAATGCACCAGCTAAGGATAAAGTGACTAAAGTAGGGAAACATTGCATTAGGGTTTCCAACCCTAACACCCCACCCCTACCCTACCCTACCCTACCCTACCCTACCCTACCTGAAGCAACAGGCTGTGCCTTGGTGCTGTCAGTCTTATTGCTCACCCCATTCCGTAAGTAAACAAACTGAGATGGGTACAGTATAAGATAATGGGGTGAGTGGAAATCCTAAAACCACAATTCCCTGCTTTTGTCACTTCAACCGTAACTGGTACAGTAACAAAGTTTTCTTGCAATGAATTTCCTTACTTTTTGAGATAGTATAATTGCATCTTCATTTGCCTGTGGGAGCACAGTGCCCTCTGGGCCCTGCGCTCCCAACAATTGATACTTTTTGAGATAGTGTCAGTGTATTCTTAAGAGGGTCCTGCATTCATATCCCCCCATAGAAATGTATGTGTACATTGCTATAGAAAACCACAACCAAATTGTCACCATAGACTTTTTATTACCCACCTCATGAATCTGGTACTGAAAATGTCCAGATCCCCACCAAAATGTGATTCTGCACCACTGCAATGTCATTCCAGGCTAGAAAAAAAGGTCTGAAAAAAAAGTCAGCAAGAGACCATTTTCTCTTTTGCAGGGTTATGGGTACATGGAAGGGTGGGGGGGTGCTACTGACCACCAATTGGGGATATTACCACAAATACAGTAATTCGGGGATTGGAAGATTGGGGTGCCACTAGTGCATTTTTACAAAAAATCAGGTTTTATGTCTGTTTTATTTTGTTATCACCTACAGCCCAGATAGTTTGTAATTTTGGTCTGAATGGGCAGGCCCTATATTGATACCATTCATTGGTTTGTTGAAAAAATAAGAATCTGTTCCCAAGTTATAAGCATTTGAAATTTTGGTTCTGAGCATGCTCAGTAGGGTATCAAATATCTATCCCAAAAGACCCTACTGAGCATGATCAGAACTGAAATTTCAAATCCTTATTATTTTGGAATGGATAAATATTTTTTTCACCAAAGCAGCGAAAGGCACATCTGTTGGTCAAGTACTTCATACCCTGAAAATTTCAGACCAAAATTCCAAACTGTCTGAGTGCTAGACAATTGCAAAAAACAATTCATACGAAATATCATACATATGGAATAAAGGAAGTGTGGAAAAACAGCACAATAAACAGTAAAGCATACCTTCCCCTGCCATAAAATGAAAAATGCAAAACCTATAATGAATTCTGAGATCAAAACATAAGATCCCAACACATTTTGATATCTTACAGGCACGATAGGAAAGGAAGAAAAAAAAACTATGGGACCCTGATTGAGGCCCAGAAAGGGTGCAGAAGATGGTTGAACTACTATAACCAGATGCTTCCAAGGCACCACATGGTGTACTTACTAGTAGTAGCTGCCCATCCATCCTAGGAGATCCAATGGATCATCCCCCACCATCTATCAGAAACCTGGGAGGGGAAATAAAGAATGTTCTTGAAGTTTCGGTTTAACAACAGCAGAATCAATCATGTGAAATAATTGATCTTCAATAAATTCCAATTGCTGAATGGATAACCTGCACCAAACATACCATATCTAATATTTAAAGCAAGCCAAAATGAGCCACAAAGTCTGAGGGTCATATCCAACCCAAGATACTGGAAATAATCCCCATCATAAAATGTCAAGCGTCAAACCCTGAAATGGGGACCTAGACCATCATTGCTGAACTATATCCCAAAACCAAAGTATAAAAGAACATTCCAAAGAAAGGTGTTCCATAGTTTCTATTAAAGCCTGACAAGAGTGTCTAGGACAATACATTTCCTCCAGGCATTTGTGCTTTAGGTTACCTTTAACATTCAATTTACAGTACCATGGACTGATAACCAGGTCTCATCCCACATATGCAGTGGAATTATTGTACTAGTCAACATTTTCCCTATAGCTACCTCATCATTTTGTGATCTGAGGATAAAGGAGGGAGACTCTTTAAAGAACTTTCCCATAATGTGTTCATGAAGATGCTTCATAGGCATGGTAATATTATGATTTTTAGAGAGGAGCCAAAGCTGAATTTTACCAAAACAGAACTGAAAGTAACCTGGAATAAATTGAAGTGACTTTTGTCTAGGGAGTACATCATGCAAAGGCTAGGCTTGTAACAGAGGGCCAATAGCATCCTGCACCCAAGAGATCCATAATTTGTCTTTGCTCAATATGAGCAGTTTCAAGTTAATATGCAAAAACATAGTCAAAAAGAAAGAAATAGGGTTAATCATTTTAAGGCCCCCCTTTAGATTTCACCAAAAATAACATATCATGTTTAATGGGATTGAGATGACTAACCCATATACATTTAAAGAAACAGCCATAAACTTTCATTTCCAATTCTTTTGGCAGTGCATATACCCCACTGAGGTGTAGAAATAAAGTCAAAAGATAAGTCCTTACCATGTACATTCATTTCAGTTTAGATAAACACCACTGATTCCATAACACCACCTTATCCTAAGGCTGTTGTAATTTATCCTGTCAGTTAAATACAGCCATGTTTCCCCTGGCCAAAATAAATTCCTAAAATAGTACAGGGGTGTGTAGACACTGGTATACCCAAACCTTCTGTCTCACTGCGGGAACCTTCCCCAATCAAAATACATTTACTCTTGCTGTAATTTATCTTGGAGTCAGAAAGTTGAGAAAATTGGGGTAAAATAACATCCACCCAAGCACAAGAAGATTTACCAGCCATAAGTAAATAGAGGTCATCAGCATATGCTATGGTCTTAACTTCTGGGTCTGTGCTAGAGAAAAATAGGCCAGTTAAAGTTGTAGAATGATTTAGTCTATGCAGGGCTGGCTCTAGTAAGAAGATGTACAATAAAGGACTCAGGGGACAACCCTGACTAACCCCCCCTACTTAGCTCTGCTTTCCTTTCCTATCCAACCATTACATTAGGGAGTCACCGTGGCCTATTTATAACAGGCTTGGATCCAGTGGACAAAAGTAGCAGGAATCCCATAAGCCAATTAGCAAGCCCACAGATAGTCATGACAGACCCTGTCAAAGGCCATACTCTGGTCCAAAGTCAGGAGAATACCCGTCAGTTCCCCTCCCTGTCCATGGTCCATAATTTTGTGGAGTATAATCAAACTTTCATAAATTGTTCCACCTGGAATGGCACAAGTCTGGGAAGGGTGGATTAAATCCTTGGCTACTGATGCCAAATGATTGGTCAGAATTCTAGTAAAATTTTAAAATCAGCATTAGATAGTGTAATGGGCCTCCAGTTTGTCAGAAGGGATTTATCTCCTGTTCTGTACTTCAGAACTACCAAGCCCTTGTATATACTATGTGGTGGGGAATGGGATATTAATGATGCATTAAATAATAGCACCATTTCATCCAATAGTTCTAATACAATATATTTGTACATGTCATATGGGAGACCGTACTGTCCAGGTGCTAAACCCAATTTCAAAGATGAAATGGCTGCAGGACCAGAAATGGGGAGCATCAGGGTGGCTTGTTCTAATGGAGATAGTGTGGGAAGATCACAGTCAGAAAGTCAATGGGTGATGCTGTGGTCATGAGACAAAGGCCTCTGAAACATCTGGAGACATGTCACTCGATTTCTGCCAATATAGCAGTTCTCTGAGATACTGTCCTACCATCCGGGGTAGTTACACAAGAAATAGATTGTTTGTGTCTCTAGTTCAGATTAAACTGATAAAGGCTGACAAAATCCTGTTTCCCTTGAGTCCCAAAGCGTTGCTCTGTCTCTAGGGATTTCACCCTATCATACTAAATGTCAGCCATTTTACCGTTAACAGTGGCAATTTGGTCAGAAACATCTATATGGGATTGGGATTGTAATGTCAAGAGATGGTGTAATTGTTGTCTAAGTAAAATATATTGGTCTGTCTTATATTTACCATTAGGTTTCCCAATCTGTTTAAAATAAGTCTGAATGTCATGCTTGGTGTCCTCCCACCATTCATGAGGCTCATCATACAGAAAATACACTGATTTTCTAGCTTTCATCAAACTAGTAAACCCCTGATACACCTGGGGGATGGCCAATAAACTTAAGTTCATGAGGCCAATAAGCTGGACCTCTACCCATGGTTTCATAATTTAAAACAGTGAGGGAGAGCATACCATGATCAGGTGAATCTTAGTTGATTTAATCTCCAGATTATTTGAAATGAACGAGAAGTTGATTCTTGTGGAAAGAGTCCTCCTGAAGTATGTCTTCTGGGGTGTCACCCCCAGCTGTGCAAAGGTATCTACTAGCCCCACCTGTTGTAAGAGGGAATTTAAACAGGCCGTGTCACAGTAGATTTTGGTAGTTTTACCATCTCTATCAGTGTTGTACCTACTGCAGTTGAAATCCCCCCCCCCCAGAAAAATGTACATGGAAGTAAATAAAAATAGTTTAATAGCATGTAGAGATCAATCCTAGCTGCCTTAGACTGTGGTGCATAAACACTTATGCATCTGAAATCCATGTTGGATATACATAAATCCAACAATAGTGCCCTCCATGGAACAATATCAACTTTGATGGATGAGTTTTGCAGATTGGTTATTTACACAGATCCCCAACCCACTACAGGGTTCCTCTCCCATAGACCAGTTCACATCACCATGAACCCAAGCCAAACTGGCCATGTGCATTTAATCCAAAGAATTCAGCCAGGTATCCTGGAAATAAACAATATCAAATTTAGTGGCATGAAACAAAGCATAGGTTAAAATATGCTTCCTATCAGATTTGAGACTGTTGACATTCAATGATGCCACTTCTAGGTTGTAAAGAGGGGAATGCATTTAACAAAACATCATTGCTTTTTCCAAACCTGTGCTCTAGTACCCATTCATCTGGCCGGGGGTTTAGGGTCAGGATCATCAATGATCATCTCCCCTTTGGATCCACCATCCAGAACTGAAGAGTGGAAAGATGCAGAATCAGTCTTAGGGTCAACTTCATCGTCTTGAAGAGCATCAAATTTGTTTTGCAGAGGAACCAGAATGGGTACATTTTTTACTTTTCTCAACTCCTTTTTCTGATACCCCCTCTCTTTTTAACCATCTTAAATGGCTCATCCTCAGGTCTAGGAGTGGGGGCATGGAAGTAGATGCCATAGGTTTGGGAATCATAGGAGGATGTTGCACCTCCACAGTGGCTGGAACAGAAACAATGGGGGGTGGAGGGCAACCTCTCCCACAAGAGGTACTAGAGGTAAGCCACAAGTTGGAGGAGCAAGATGTGAAACTGCAGCATGTATAGGAGATCTCTGCTGGTGTCCTCTCTGAATGGATCTGACTGCAGTGTTAATATAAAAGTCCTGAACCACAAAGTCTCCATCGGCAGTGTTGTGAGTGGGCTGGGGCACTCTGGAAAAGAATGGTCTTCTTCACGGAGACTACTTCTTAGGAGCCCCTTGCAGTGGAACATAGAATGACCAGTCTCTCCACACTGTGCACACTTTACAACCTCCCAAGTGCAGCTAAGATGTCTAGGAGAGCCACACTTGTAACAGTGTCTCAACTGACCCGGATAAAAAAGAAACCCTTTGTCTCTCCTGAGGTAAAAGCAATTGGGCAAATGCTGTAGACCAGTGTCATCCTGAAACAAGTTGACTTTCACCCTACAACCACCATTCCAGAAGCCTTCTTCATCTAGGGTGGGCTCTGGGTTACCTTCTGTTTTGCAAAGTTTCTCTAACCAATATAAAATGTCTGCCACATTGACCCCTTCATTACAAAAATGGACAGTGAGTACCTTAAATGTCTGTTTTGTTAATGGAATGACTTGGAAGTGATGCCATACAGAATTAGTTTTAAGGGTTGCACATTTTATCCAGAATCTCTCCAAAATATCTGGGGTATGAAAACTAACGTCAGATGTTGTTTCCCCCAGGGTATGGATGAGACCATATACCTCAGATGGGAAGAAACCTAATGATTGTTTTAATAAGACTTTACCGACATAAAACCTATCAGGCATGTTATCTGTTGACCCCAGAAATCGAAGTCGCACAGCATTACAATGCTTAGCAACTTCAACCAGTTTTTTGAACAAGCTAGCAAATGCGGGAGTTTCTATAGACTCAGTCTGTGAGGTTGGAAGAGAGGAGTCTTCTAAATCCAGCTTATCTATAATGGCCTCAGTTAGAGCTTGTTGATCCTCAGTCCCCCCATGGATGGAGGCTGCTGACCTGCAGTTTGCAGTCCTGACAGTGCATCAAAAAAAACTTCAGAGGGAGTAGAAATGATAGGAGAAAAGGACACAGTACCTGTGTAGTTCCCTGTAGAAAGTGGGATCTGCTGAGTAGTTTGGTGGGCCCCTCTGCATTGTTGAACTTTGGTTCTGTTGTTCCAAATGATCCACTGGAAGAGAAAGAGAAAGGGGAATGTTGTGGAGGAGATTCAGGTAAAGAAATAGCAGGGTCAGGAACTCAGATACCTGAAGGTTCCAGAAGCCATCCAGCCTTGGCTAGCACCTGTTCTGGGGACCATGGTGTGATCAGAACCCCTCCGGGTGGAACTGTGGTCGATGTAGAAGTTGTTCCAGTTTCTGGAGCATGTGTAGAACTGGAAAAATTAAAAACTTTAGAAGCCATGTCAGGTGTCAGCCCTGGAGAGTCTACTGGTGCCCTTTTCCATTTTTTTCTCATCCAGGCAGGACTGTGCAGCCAGGTAAGTCCCTCCAGCATGGATAAGTCATTTTCTGTTTCAGATAGGTTTTCATGGGATGAGGTGCAACTATTAACAGCACTGTGGGAAGAGTCCCCACTGACACATGCTTCCTTAACAGGAATGGGGATCGGCAAACAATCCTCCCCCTTTGCGGGGACTATAGAACCCAGTTGATCTGATTTGGAGGGTAAATGATCAGAGATGTTATGCTGGCCATCCACTCGTTGCATCCCAGCTGTCTCCCTCCCCTCCTGCAAAGTGCCTAGCTTTGCATCCATGACAGTGTACAAAACTCCTTTGTCCATGGCATCCACCAGCACACTGAGGTTCCCACACTTTACCACAGAGGAACAGCACTCCCTGCAGAAAGAGTAGGGGAATTTCTATTATAACTTCAACAACAAAAAATTACAAAGTGTTGACTCACACAAAATAATATACAAATCATAAGGCAAGAGAAATCAAATAAGTATTACATCCATTCACTTTTTAGTTTGCTTTCAAAGAAATATGTAGACATAATTATTTTTTTCCAATTGTTTAACCAGGAGTAGCACACTAAGCTGAAACCTTGTTCACAGGTGTGACCTGGGAGCACAGGGAAGGTAAGTGACTTGCTCAGGGTCACACAGAATGCATATGGGGGCTGTGGGATTCAAACCCTCTCTAGATTTACAGCTCAGAGCCTTAAACTGCTGCGCTATACTGCTTCTCATAATCATAAAGCTGAAATGAACAACCCTCCCCAACAAAACAGTAGGGGAATTTTTATTATAATAATCAAAATGATAAAAAATGGTGTTAACTGCCCACTAATCAATATATAAACCATAAAATGAGCAAACAAAATTCCAATAAAAAAAATCAAATAAGTATTACATTCATACATCCTCAAATTTTGTCTTTCTGCATAAACCTGTTTTTTTAGACTCACATTATAAATCAAAGTACTGACAAGAGAGCTCCTCCCACCCCACTCAATGTGTAGAGGAATTTGTGATACAACTTAAAAGTAAATGTTTACAATGAGTTTTCCATAAAACAAAGGACTAGATGTTATATTCTCTCCTTAGCCTGTCACAAAGGAAGCATTATCATAATAAAATTCAGCTCCACCTTTTTCTCTCTTTAATACTTTTATCTATCTAACCTTAACTCAAGAACGCATTTTAATTGATTCCCATCATTCTCTTGCAGTACTTTGTCTGAGGGGAAACTTCCCTCTTCCTTCTTCTTAATATTCTATAAGGTAGACTTGATCTAGTGGTATAATTGATCTTGTGATATTTCTAACTGTTGTAATACTAGCATACATCTGGCATTCCATATCCAGTATTTGATGCAAGCTAACACTATTCGAGCTGTGCTTTTATGTACGTTTCCCATGTAATGCGCAGAATTCCTAAAAATAGAACATCAGGAGGTAAATTATAGAAGGGAGAATGTCTCCATCTATGCTTCATCAAGTGCCAAAATATAATTATATAGGGGCATTCATAATATAAATGTTCCATTGTTTTGAGTGTAGTAGGGCAGCTGACCCTTGAGCAATATCTATCTTTCTGCTCTTTATGTTTAAAATTATTTTTAACATTTAGTTTAGAGTAAGCACCTAGCCAGACAGTGTCCCACATGTATTCAGGGATTCTTGGGTCTGCCAGCATTCTGCTAATATGTTTACTGTCAGTTACGGATTTCTGAACAAAGGAGGTTATTGTAAGGAAGTGTTTTATCTGAATATTCTTATAAAATTCCTTCTGAGTCTTATATATAAGTGAGACTTTGGGGACTTGCCACTGTTTAAGTTTTTTGAAAATCATATTTCAAATTTAGTGGTAGCTGTTGTAATTGTTTCTGTTTGGGAACTGTGGAATTAAGTGCCCATGTTTTTTTTTTCTCCAATTGTTTAACCATGTGAGACACTCTAAGCTGAAAGCTTGTTTACAGGTGCAACCTGGGAGCACAGGGAAGTTAAGTGACTTGCTTAGGGTCACACAGTATGTATAAGTGGGCTGTGGGATTCAAACCTAGGTCTCCAGATTTACATCTCAGAGCCTTAAACCACTGCAATATACTGCCTCCCAAAGTGGAAAGAATCTGAGAAATGTAATCAGATACCCCGAAGAGCCAATAGGAATTTAAATTTAGAAGTACTGGTGTAATGTTGGTATAAAAAAGATACTGTAAAAAAGAAATCCTAATATTTTAGTCTCTAATGTGGATGGTATAGGGTATATATGGCAAAGGTGAAGAAATATAGGGATTGGGAATCTCTTAACTAAATACACTCTCTTCTTTTTCCCCATGTACCAGGAGTTCCACATTTTATCGCTGTTCATTGCAGTGTTTAGCATTGTGCCACAATTTAAAAAAGCTTGGTCTCCTGACCCAAAGGTAACACAGTACTTAAATTTTGATTGGTTCTGTGGCTAGTTGAATTCCCATAATTGTTTCCTGATTTGAAATGCTATTACCTATTCAAATTCCTGTATGTTTCTGACAGTTGATAGATGAGCCTGATATAGGTTCATATTCCTGTATTAATTTCTTAACTATGTTAGCAGAAGATTTGTCTGCTAAAACAAGTATCAAGTCTTTAGTGTATGCCAATGTTTTGATTTATGGGTCAGAACATGAAATAGAGAGTCCAGTGATTATTTGGTCATGGTGTAGGGGACTCATAAGTTTAAGGAATAGGTCAGAAAGCATGTAAGACAGGTTATAGAATTGTCATATATACAGGTGTCCAATTAGTGCCAATTACTTTTAACTCATCAGAACACAAGTACAGCTGGGTAAGGATGTACAGAGTTACACCTTAGCAACATACAGCCATTGCAGGAGGTAAAATTGAACGTTACAGTTTGCCATGTCACATTCACAAAACTGTAGCTCTGCAGGCTGTCAAAAGTTCTCCTAGAGAAGAGTTGCCTGTGTGTTACTGGGTCACATAACATGATACAGATCATTCTCTGACTCACTCTCGGGTATTCAGTGTGACAAATTGGCTTACTATAATTTAATAATTTTGGCAGGTGTGATTTATTTTTTTGAAATGAAGGGAGAGAGAGAGAGAGAGAGACAGACAGAGACAGAGAGACAAAGATTCATACAAGGTAAATCTGAAACAGTAACTCACTCAGGCATACTGTAGCTTCCCTACTAGAACTCTGGACAACTTGCAAAGTTATTGATGTCTAATTGTGAAATGACAAGCTGTAACCTGCAAATTACAATTTATTATATTAACCTACTGAGCAAGACTTTTAAGAAGTATTAAAACATACTGTATGTGGGCAGAGAAACTACATTTGCTAGGTTTACATACAGTATACAATCTGATAGTCAGATTCTGTATTATTCAGCGTTGCAGCATTCTGAAATTTTGCATCAATCCCACACTGCAGTGTTTCCAGGAGAGTGTAACATTGCTAGCCATAAAAACATAAAAAACAAAATCAAGAACATCTGAGTACACAAGTAACAAAAAGTCTGGTATTTTTTACCCTGACTGTTTGATGAGATAGTTTAAGCATTTAAATCAAAATGTTAATATTAGTTGTTTTTTAAATGTTTTTGTTTATGTCAGTTTAAACTCAGATTGTCTGGATTTTTTTTCAATTGTGACATCTTCTTTTTGAATGAGTATCGAGCTGTAAACAAGCTTGGTACATCCAGCAGACCAGACCTGGGTTCAATTCTCAGAACCTCCACTTGCAGTAATAGTACACAATGTGCACGGGCAGGGGAGAGATTTCTGGCATAGCCAAAATTACACATGCTGCCTCTTCTTACATGCCATCTACTGTATCTGTCTGTCTCTGTCCTCCTCACTGTACCACAGTGAGTATTTCTCTTTTTTCAATACAGTTTGGATGCCCTCCAGCAAATAACTCCAATCCCAAAGACTCAGTTTACGTTACTTTGCAAATGTCATGCTAAATACTGTACATTTCAAAAGTTTAGTATCCCAATCTATTTTTAACTCAGAATAGTCTGATCAGTATTTTCTGTTCATACTGTAGCTAGTGCTGGCAGCCAGGAATATTCTTTAAAGGGGAAAGGAAATTAATTCTGGATTAGCGGGAATGTCAGCAGCTGCTTCATTTCAGAGTTTTTTTTTGAGGGGGGGCAGCAAGCAGCCCTGACTGACCTTCATTGAGAAGAACATGTTGTGTACAGTGCTCGGGACCTTTGCAATGTATGGTGAAGGTGACATTCATTAGGCAAACCAGACATTTAAGGTACCTGTACCTATATCTGCTGCAACCCCTGACCAGTAAGCTCTAAACACGGAGCTGATTTAGCTGTCTGGGGAAAAATTCCTCAGTGCCTTAGTCGTAATTCAGATTAGGGTCACCAGATTTTACTGGAAACTAACTGGGGTCATATCAATTGATGTCTTCATTGTTTTACCTATGGAATTTTTGTGTATTGCACAGCTTCAGTCATATGCCTTTCAAGGGTAACTATGGAAAAGCTACTACAGATTAAGTATTGGCCCCATTGTCCTGTACCTTGAAGCCTGCTTGAGATCCTGGATTTTTATTGATGTCCCTCAGTAGTTTTTCCTGATGCTCACCTTAGCGAAATATAAAGGGAGCTGTGGTACTGGTTGCTTAGTTCCCTATTGATGGGGACTGGAATTTTCAGTATTGAATCCTTCAAGTAGAGAACCCAATAGAAAAAAAATGTAGTTTAGCAGCAGGTGGGAGACTCCTGATGAAAAACAGATTTCAGCCATGCAGGGTTATGTCTTGCTTTTGCAAGCCAGGCATCAGCTACCTGGACACTACACTAACCACCAAACCCACTGACATGATCCTGGGGTGGGGCGGGGGGACAGGCAATGTGACCTGCCTACAGATCCCTGACAGTAGATCAACAGTGAGAGAAAGTGGAAGGCAAGCTTGAGGAGATGGCGAGTTGTGAAGCAGGGGAGGCAATATGTATGGGGGCTGGTGGACTAAATTTAGGTAAACACAACTGAAAATAAAAAGCTTCATATCTCCATTTATTTATCAGTGCAGAGAAGATATTGGGACTCCAAAAACTGAATCTGAATGAATGGTTCACTTTGTTTATTGCATAGAGCCGAATTAAAGGTTCAGCTGCTCTTGAATTTATAATTTCTCAATACAAGGCAAACTGCTAGATTGGGAGTCTACATGATAAAAATACTGCTATCCAATTGTCATGTGTGTGTAGGGGGGAATTAATGAACTGACTCCACTTTGTTAATTAATAGGGCTTAGCCATTTCAGCTTTAATGTTGAGAACATGTTCTCTTTTAGTTACCTTATTTACCTACAGTTATCTGAACCACTATTTGCTAATTACATCCTGGTCATACCTTACAATTGCAGTATTTTTTTTTTAATAACACAGAGGTTTGGGGTGTATGGGTGAAAGATGGTTCCCTGGGGCATGGAGGACTGGGGTGGGGTCTGCAGCATAACATTACAGACAACAAAGGTGTTATTAACCCAATAAATAGTGACGTTACCAAAATGTACATTAAGATCAGGTGATGAGGAAGGGTTGTCAAACAGGAATTGAATAAGGGGAAATAAAATTACTGTGAAACTCGCATTTTTTTTCCATGATGACAACTGAGAAAGGTCAGAAATTACTTGGGATCAAAAAAACTAGACTAACACTACTGAAAAAGCAAAAACACAACCAGATCAAAACATTATGAACTTGTCCGATGGCCCCCAGATGGTGCCTCATCTGGATGAGGTAAATAAGTGTAAAAATCTATTCAGATTAATCAAAATTGTTCACAACGCTAACGGGCTACAGGCATTCCTCAGACAACAAGACACAGACAAAAAAATGTTTTTAAGTGTAATCACCTGGAAATGTTAGCCCTGCAAGATCACACTCACATGCAGAAATGAAAACAAGAAGAGGTTAACAGGTCAAAAAGCCAGCCATGTAGGACCATTTTCCAATTCAGAAATCCAAAAACATTAAAAATCCTTCACAAACTGGAAAACTCCCTACATATAAACACACTGACTACTGTGGCATTCATCATACAACTTCCTTTCAAACGCAACATGGCAGTGAAGCTCCACAATTTGCCAACATTGCGGAGTTCCTCTCCAGGATGAACTGGGGTATCTTTTGTGTTGCATTTTGACTGCAGACATACATGTTTATTTTCCCACTATACAACAAGCTGCATTACGTTTTACCATGTTGCTTTTCTCACATCACAAGTATATGCCTGGTTGGGGGGGGGTGCTTAAGTTAATACCAAAAAGGTAATGTCTGCAGTATCAGATATTGCCATCCAGGTGTGTTTGCAGACTTCAGCATTCCCTGTACATAACCACAAGCCTCCTATATTTATCCCAGCCCTCTGATCAGAAATGGAGAGTAGATGACTGCCATTCAGCACTTGTCCATACATATTTAATATCTTTCAATGCATTCACAACATTTCCCATAAAGAAATCTCATGTTTTTTTCCCCCTTATGCCGTTGTTGAAATAAACAGCTCAGCCAACATGCAATTTCATTAGGAATACATCCTGGTACTGCAAAATTTGATTTACAACCAATTCTGTTTCAAGACTCCATAGCCCATCAAATCGATTGACTAATTTCTAAATCTATAAAAACTTTTTTCAATGTCTGCTGAGCCAGTTGGGTTACCCCTACATTTTATATACTAATGCTGCCAGGGACTGCACCAACAAACAATACTGAAAGGAGAAGGCAGTAGAAGTTTTCAGTTTGCATTTTGTCTCCATTTGGCAGATAGCAAGGTAGCAGGCTAGGCCACTCCACCGAGAAGGTACAATTTGGTGCCCTTCTTCTGCACGCATACTGTATGTGTTATGCGCTTACATAGCAAGGATAGGGTTAATTCTCCTGCTGCATCTGACAGACAGCTATTCCTATTTCAGAATGTGGTTACAGAGCAATCTGTTTCTGTCCATTTCCTTTTTTTTGGTGGGGGGTGTATGCATTTCTGTAAACTGCAAAGGTAAAATAGTTCAGGTTCAATAGACAGTAAACAACAGTGTGTTGTGGCCTACGTCTAATTCCCGCCACATTACCCATGCTTCTCTATACTTTTGTGAAATAGGATTTTCATTTGTGCTGTTTGGGTTTAAATAAAGTATTTTTTTAAAGTGTTTATATCAGCATTTGCACATTATACGTCATGCTTATAGGGAGGTTGAGTTTCCATTGCTGGATGTACACATATAGTACAGTATAGTCTGGTCCCCTTATTCCATATGGTGACTGGCAGTCGCCCCAGTAAAATTTTAGGATACCAAACCAGTTTCAGAGAATGAGGACAGTGCACTATAAAAAATTGTTTACATGTTCTATTTGTAAAGGCATGCTTTTATCCTTGGATGAACATGTTACAGTGCGGATATTTGGTTCTGTGTGGTGATTGAATCTACATATTTCCAGTGAAGATGGTGAGATGCAGCAGTAGTTGTTCCTAATTTTACACAATGTCTTCTTCAAGATGCCTGCACTGTCCTAGAGTGTCAGCCTCATAGAGGTGGCTGTGTTGTACAGTTCCGTGGTATTATCCACCGCTGTCAAACAAGAGAGTTTTGCACCCATTTTTATATGGTTATCTCCCTCAATAAATTCAAATTAATTGGTGGAGGGAGGAGCATTCAGGTTAAATTTTTTCAGATTCGGAGAGGATGGCTTTTATTTTATGGCAAAAAAATCTCGTATGTGGAGTTTATTGTGCAACTGGGTTAGCGTGTCAGCTGGCAAGACAGGGACACAAACAATAGTCAGAAAGAGAATGTTTTAGCAGAATGGGGTAATCAGAGCAGTATGTACTGTATAATATATTCAAGATAAGGTTGCTGATTTTTTTCTTCTCATTATTTTTCTTCTCATTATTCTGTTTGCTTTCAAAACATTTGTTTTGTCAAGTATACTGAAGCATTAAAAAAAATACAGGATGGGAGTTAGGAAGAACACTTACCACCAGCTGACCACCCACTGTAGTACTGTATCAGAGCATCTGTTGAACCACACTTATCTGAAACACAGTTTATCAAGTTTATTCAGTTTATTCTGTCAACATTAAATAGGGGAAGACTTTTTCCTGTACAGTAAGTGTGAGTAGGGGTTGGAGAGGAGGGCCTGTTGTAATTACTATACAGGCTGCTGGTAAAATGATTTCAATGAAAAAAAAACATTTTTTGCCAAAAATCAGAAAACAAAATGAAAGCACAAGAGAAACACCACACAGATACAGTTTAATTCAAATACTACTTTATTGCAATAAAAAAGCCACAGTGCAGCTGATAGTATGGGAACAGAACTGCAGGGATTAAATTAAATATTATTGCAATTCATGACTCAGTGGCAAAGTACAGTGTAAGTACAGAACTGGCCGAGAGAAATAGGGGTCTCAAAAACACTGCCATCTGCTAGATGGTGAATCACTGCATTAAGAAAAGGCAATATCATATTCCAGGACACTGATTGTCATCATGAGGCCAAGTGAGGAAGTACATTAAAGCAGCTTTTGTACTGCTGGCATTAAGCACATGTTACTGCTACACTACCTTGGTAAGAAGTGGTAACTCTCATTACTGAGCAGCAGGGCTTGTTAACGACCATCAGAATGCAATACCGCTCAACTTTTCTGTAGCAGGCACTATAGATAGACACTGTAGATAGAAAGATAGACAGACAGACAGATAGATAGATAGATAGATAGATAGATAGATAGATAGATAGATAGATAACTTTATTTGTATAGCTCTCCTTCCCAGAGGCTCAAAATGCTGCACACTTTCTGTATTAAAAAGCATCAAATAAACATGCAGAAACAGCAACAATAAACTTACAGACTAACTAACAATAACAACAACAATAACTCTAAAAACAGATTACATATAATTTACCTACCTATCAGATAAGACAGTCAGCAAACATATAACTACATTAGTGATGCAACTCGTATGTTTGACCAAACAAACATTTTTTCAGGACCTTTTTCCACCAAGGGTGCCTCCCTCAGATAACTTGGTAATGAATTCCACAGGGCTTCCACAGAGAAAGCTCAATTATCTGACTGCCTCATCCTAGCTCTGGGAACCACTAGGAGGCAACCCTCAGAGGAATGGAGAGAGTAGGTTGGGCATTGAGAAACCAGGAGGTCTTGCAGATGGTCTGGTCCATGGCCATGTAGGGCTTTATAGGTCAGTAATCTGTCCTTGAAGACAATCTTCCACTCTACAGGCAGCCAGTGCAGTCCACGGAGAACAGGTGTAATATGATCAGATCTTAGTGCACCTATCAACATCCTGGCTGCTGCATTGTACACAAGTTGCAGACAGCAGATATTGCCTCCAGATAGCCCTAGGTAGAGAGCATTGCAGTAATCCAACCTAGATGTGATAAAGCCACGCACCAAGGTGGTGAGGTCCTCGGCCAGTAACAGGGCCTGAATCCGGACAATGTTCCTCAGATGGTAGAAGCCACTTTGGACAATGGCCAACACCTAAGCATCAAGTGTCAGGTCATCATCAAGGAACACACCCAGCTCCCTGACCAGATTGGAACAGATCAGAGGGACACCTCCTAGCCTCAAGCCAGAATCATGCCCCAATCCTTCACTAACCCGTTCCCTACCAGGATCCACCACCAGTAGTTCCATCTTTTCTGGGTTGAGTCATAGCCAGTTTTGAGTCATCCAGTTCTGGATATCAGCCTGGCAGGTGTTAAACACAGAGGCCACCATCTCATTTCCAGGTGCACAGACCAGGTATAGCTGGGTATCATCAGCATAGCAATGAAACTCCAGCCCATACCACCTGATAATGTCTCCCAATGGCAGCATGTACACCATGAACAACAGAGGTGCCAGGACCAAACCTTGCAGAACTCCACAGTGTAGGGGCACTGGATTAGATGAGATATCCCCATCATCACTCTCTGCCCTCTGTCCGTGAGGTGGGATTTAACCCCAGCTGATGACAGTGCCAGTTAATCCACCAGTTCTGCAGGTGGTCCAATAGCACCTCATGATGCATGGTGCTGAATACCTCAGAAGGTCCAGAAGAACAAGGATGGTATGTCTCCCACATCTCTTGCTATTAGGAGATCATTAAGCACCTTCACCTGGGTAATCTCTGTGCTATGCCCAGACCTAAACCCAGACTGGAATCACTGAAAAGTGGCTAAGCGAGGCAGATGAGCCTCAAGCTTGAACAGCCACCACTTTTTCTAAAACTTTCCTAAAAGGAGGTTTGAGACTGGTCTGTAGTTGATGAGACAATCCAGGTCCAATGAGGTTCTACAAAGGGTCTCACCAATGCCTCTTTCAAGGCCACTGGGAAGGCCCACTCCTCAAATAACACTGGGACGATCCCAGCACAGATCAATCAGGTCCACACAACTGATCAAATGTCGGGATGGAACTGGGTCTAGATCGCAATGGGTAGGTCACAGTTTTGAGACCAACTCAGCCACCTCCTTCACTCCAACTGGATGACACTCAGCCCAAACAAGAGGGATGCCCCGGCACATCTCCGGTCCAACCCTTCAAGCTCCATGAACAGCACTGGAGATCTTGGTCCTGATAGAGGACACTTTGTCAGCAAAGAATAGAGCAAACTCATTGCACCGTGTGCTTGAACTAACTCCTCCTGTATGGAGACAGGCTGGGTGCAGCAGCCTCTCCACCATATGGAAAAGCGGAGCTGGTCTATTCCTTGCCACAGCGATCTCCCTTGACAGAAAATCTGCCTTATTCAGGGAGATTTCCCTCTGATAGTCACCATAATGTGACCTCAAAGCCAATTTGTTCTCAATCAGTCCTGAACTCCTCCAGCATTGCTCCAACCTTCGGCCCTTAATCTTTAACACTCTGAGTTCCCCATCAAACCAGGGGGACCTCTGGCAAGTAGATAAGGGTCAGACATGGACAGGCCCAATAGAGTCAAAGGCCACAGTGACAAACCTGTTATAGGCTGCCACCACCCCCTCCGGACCCAACATGCAAGCAGCTTCCACAGCCTATAGGTCCATCGCCACCTGGGAGTCCAGTTGGAGACAATCCTCATAAAGGGTGGTACCGTATCATCTCCACAAAGGAAGGATCCTCATGGTGGGTCCCAAACAAGAACCTCATGGTGCTTGAATTCTCCCACTGTTTCTAGCTCCACAACCTCCTCAGGAAGGCTGTTCCATGCATCCACAACCCTCTCTGTGAAAAAGTACTTTCTAACATTACCTCTGAGCTGTCCCCCCTCTGTCTTCAAATTGTGCCCCTTCTTCTTGTACATCTCTTTTTCTGAAAGATGCTACCCTCTTGGACTTTGTTGATTTCCTTGAGGTATTTGAACAGTTTCTATCATGTCCCCCCCCTTTCCTCGAGGCTATACATCTTAAGCTCCTTTAGTCTTTCTTCATATGTCTTCTGGTGCAGATCATGCACCATTTTGGCTGCCATCCTCTGAACAGCCTCCACTCTGTCTATGTCTTTGCGGAGGTGGGGTCTCCAGAATTGCACACAGTACTCCAGATGGGGTCTCACCAACTGTCTGTACAGAGGGATAACAACTTCCTGTTTTCTACTATTGATGCCTCTCCTTATGCATCCCAGTATCCCCAGCCCTCCTTACTGCCTTCTCACATAGCTTGCCCACCTTTAGGTCATCTAATATAATTACTCCTAGGTCTCTTTCAATTTTTGTTGTTGTTATTATCTCACTCCCCATTGTGTGCTCTTCCCCTGAGTTTTTGTTTCCCAGATGCATTAACTTGCACTTCTTTGCATTGAATCTGGGCTGCCATATATTTGACCATTCCTCCAACCTTGCCAAGTCCCTTTTCATCCTTTCCGCCCCACCATGTGTATCAACTCTGTTGCAGATCTTTGTGTCGTCTGCAAAGAGACATACTTTTCCTTCCAGGTGCTCTCCAATGTCACTTATAAAGACATTTAAGAGGACCAGTCCCAGTACCAAATCCTGTGGTACCCCACTAGTTTTCATCCTTTCTTCACTGTGGACTCCATTTACTACTCCCCTTTGCATCCTGTTGTCTAGCCAGTTTCTTATCCAGGCTACCACCTTGGGACCCACTCCAAGGCTGGCTAACTTGTATATTAATCTTCTGTGTGAGACTGTGTCAAATGCCTTGCTAAAATCTAGGTAGGCCATATCCACAGCCCCTCCCTGGTCTACTACTTTGGTCACCCAGTCAAATAAATCTATTAGGTTCCTCTGACATGACCTTCTTGCTGTGAAACCATGCTGCCTTGGGTCCTGTGCCCCACTGGCCTCTAGGTACTCAACAATTCTTTCCTTCAGAAGTGATTCCAACATTTTCCCTACCACTGAGGTCAAACTAACTGGTCTGTAGTTTCTTGCCTCTGCCCTGCTCCCACTTTTGTGAAGTGGAATCACATCTGCCCCCCTCCAGTCCTCGGGTACCACCCCATCCTCCCATGATTTGCTAAAAGAGTAGTCATTGGTGTTACTAGTTCTACCCTTAGTTCTTTTAGAATTCTGGGGTGAATCCCATCAGGCACCATTGCTTTGTCCACCCTCAGTTTTAAGAGTTCTTTCAAAACCCTTTCTTCTGTGAATGGACTGGTATTGACCCCCCCCCCATTCAGAGTGTTTCTCTTGTTTGGTTTAGGTACCTCCCCCTCATCTTCTGTTGTGAAAACTGAGCAAAAATATTCATTCAGTATCCCTGCTTTTTCACTGTCACCCACTGCCCACATTCTCTCCCCTTTATTAAGTCTCTGTATCCCTCCCTTGGTCTTTCTTCACTCCCTAATGTACCTATAATAGGTTGTATCCCCCTTCTTAACAGAGTTGGCTATTTTTTCCTCAGTTTGTGCCTTTGCTATTCTGACTGCCTTCTCTGCCTCCTTCTGCTTCAACTGATAAATTTCACTGTAATGCTCCTTCTGTTTCCTTATATTTCCTGAATGCTATCTTTTTCTCCTTAACCTTCCATTCCACCTCTTTTGAGAATCATAGTGTTTTTTCCTTCATTTTGTTTTGTTGATTTGCTTCACACAAAGGCTTGTTGCCTCTGTGATGGCAGTTTTGATTATTCCCCATTGTTCCTCCATCCCTCCTTCTTGCCCATTTGCTAGTGCTTTTCTGAGGCACTCTCTCATGTTCCCAAAGTCAGCCCCCCTAACGTGTAATACTCTTGTGTTTGTATGGCTTGGCTCTATGGCTATGTTTATTGTGAACCACACTGTTTGGTGGTCACTTGTTCCCAGATGGCTACTCACTTCTAGATCTGAGATCCTTTCTCCATCCCCATTTGAGAGTACCAGGTCTAAGATTGCTCCCTTCTGAATGGGTTCCAACACTAGCTGTCTGAGGCATGCCCCATGTAGGGCATCAAGAATGACCCTGCTCTTGGATGTGCCTGCAGCAAAGGTACTCCAGTTAACATCTGGCATATTCAGGTCCCCCATCAACAATATCTCCCCTTTTTCTGCCATTTTAAGGATGCCTTCTATCATTTTCTTGTCTATTTCCTCCCCCTGAGATGGGCATCTTTACAAAACCCCCCATACAGATTGTGGTGCCATTTCCTGTCTCCAAGGTGACCCACAGTGACTCATCAACTTCCTGTTTACTCTTCAGTTCTGTTGCTTTAATCCCTTCCCTTATATAAAGAGCTTTTCCTCCTCCTCCTCCTCTTTTACCCACCCTGTCCCTCCTGTAGATTGTGTATCCTGGTATGTCGACATCCCAGTCATGGTTCTCTGTGTACCATGTTTCAGTGACTGCCACAATAGCCAGACATCTCTCTTCCATCAAGGTCACTAGTTCAGGGAGCTTGTTACACAGACTATGGGCATTGATACTCATCACCCTCCATTTTTTGATGGCCTTACCCCTTTTAGCCCCATTCCTGTCCTTACTGCCTTTTTCTGCATTTACCCCAATCCTGCTCCCAAATGACTTCTCTACTTTGGTGTTTACCCCTCTAACTACTGTGTTTTGTGGGAAGAGGCTGGGATTTCCCTGCTCCTTTTTAGTGCCTCCCACTTGGCTAGCTTAAATGCTTGCCAATGAAGCATTTAAACCTATCACATAGGATCCTGGTTCCCCCCGGACAGATGCAGACCATCCCACAAGAATAGGCCTGCATCCCTCCAGATGGCTCCCTAGTCCTCAATGAGGCCAAAACCCTGAGTTCCACACCAATTCTTCAACCATTCATTGAATCCCATGGTGCGGAATACCTTAGCATCATCCTTGCCATAGACAGGCAGCACCTCCGAGAAGGTTACTGTACATGCTACTTGTCTAAGGCCCCTCCCAAACTCTACAAACTCCTCTTGCACTGCTGTGATCCAATTCTCAGCCAGGTCATTTGCCCCTAGGTGGACAATGTCATCCAGCTCCTCCCCCCTCATGCAGCTGCTTCTGTGATCCTGAGGATTTGCTTCCTGTCACTCTGAGCCGTGGTGCCAGGCAGGCACCTTACCTCCCTATCCCCTTCCTCCCCTTCTTCTACCCCCCAATGACTGAGTCCCCCACCAGGAGTTGTTTCCTTCCCCTGTGGGATCTCGTGCCACCTCCTGTGGGTCTCCTTTGTGGAGGTTCCCAACATCCTCCTTGGTCTCCACTGCAGGTGCCCCCACAGAGGAACCACTCTTTGCCAGAACAGCATATGAATTGTGGAGAGATACACCTGGAAGGATGCCCCCCATTCCACCACACTTTTCCTCCCTGAGCCCACCTTGGTCCAACTGCTCCTCTTTCTTGGCAACTTCTGAGGTCGTGGTGGTGGCCCTGGTGGTCTCTGAGTGGGGGAAGAGGTTTCATGAATCCTAGCCAGGTCAGCCTGGAGATGAGCAACCTCCTCCCTCAGACCAGAGAGGTGCCTGCAAATAGGGCAGCATCGCAGCCTCCAGAATGTCTCCCGGAACACTGCTGCCCTACAGCAATTGCACTGCACCACTCCCATCTTGACTTATTTTGTGTCCCTTCTCCTGTTGCTTTGTATGCTTACTGTCTCCTCCATCTATGTATTTTTACACCTACATTCCTACTGCATTTGTGCCCTTACAACTCTCACCCTTCCTGTTCTGGGACAGGAACTTCCTATAGTCTTCAATAGTCTCCTTCTTCCTTGCTTGGATTCAGACCTCCAGCAGCCAGGGGAGAAAGAGCTATTTTTTATGTTCCTTCAAGGTTGATGAAACTAATGTGCCTTAGTGATCCTTCCCTTCCTTCTGCCTAACAGGAAGTTCCTGTTGTCAGTCAAATCCAGTGGCTATAAAAGTAGAACTGGCTTAGGGTGGGAAGGAGGGCAATTAGTAAGAAACTTGTAGTTCTAGTCTGCTGTTACTTGATCTGAAAGCAAGATTCTCCTCTGCCAAAAACTGACAGCAAGAAGTTGTAATTGGAGGCACCTGCTTTTGTACTCCTAAGTTCCTAAGCCACACCTCCAATTAGCTTCTTTCCACTGCTTCTGACTTAGCAAATTAAGTTGATACAGCCTCCTTCTGCAGAGAAACATGCAGTGACTTTCTCTTTTCTTTACTTAAATGAGACCCCCTGCTTCTAATAAAGTATATGTTTGCTTTATCTAAGCAGGTGCTGACTCCTGCTGAGATAGAAATGATTTATCAGGAAGAAAGCTGTAGTTCTTATTTATTTTTTTTATTTATTTATGAGGTCTAGGATTACAATACCTTTGAGCCAAGGATCTTTTACAAAGGTTCCACATCAGAGACAATATTACATGAAAAAGGCAAGGAAAATCAACACATAGTGGTTACAACATGATAAAAAATAGCAACAACCAATGGGGGGGGGAGGGGGTGGTGTGAGTATGTAGGCAGCCAGAGGCATTTATCATGCGAGAAGGTAGCTAGTAAATAACTAGTAAGTGCATGTAGTTGTGGAAATGAGAAGGGAAAGAATCCCGAGGAGTTGGCTTGAAGTACAGAAAGGAAAGCCAGGTACAGAAGGGGTACAGAAAGAGGTGAAGGAAAGTGGGGGTACTGAGGGAAAGTGGGGGAAAGTAGAGGGCTTAGGACAGGATGAAAAATCAGGGGTTTAAAGGAGAAATTGTGGGGGGCTATGTGATAGATATCATATCACGGTCTAGTCTGCTGTTACTCACTCTGAAAGCAAGATTCTCCTCAGAACAACTAACAGTAGACTAGAACTACAGCTTTCTTGCTGATAAATCACTTCTATCTCAGCAGGAGTCATTATCATTCCATCAACGATCAATCCACCTCTTGGTATTGTGGGACCCTACTTCTGGAGAGTGGAAAATCAGGCACAAGGAGCTCCTCATAGTCACATGCTGCTGTCAGTAAAGGATGCTCCCCACATTGGTGTCAGTGAGGACTTAGAGATCCTCAAGCTTATCATGCAGTACAATAGATGTCATATCCCTGACAAGTACACCAGTCTGATACTATAGAATCTGTTGGAAAAGTTTCAGCATCATTTGTTTTGCAACTGTTGTCATAAAAAGGTGAAACATCATGACAATTCATATGCAAGGAGCTGCTTCAGATTGCCAAGATGTGCATGTGAAAATGGCCATGTAAATGACTTGTTCTCTACAATGCAGCATCATCTGAAAGCAAATCCACAAAGTGAGTCTATGAGTTGCCCAGAAAGGAAAACAAGCATTCATAAACAATTACAGTCCATCTTTGTTGTTCATGTGGCAGGCTAGCATTGATGTGCAGGTTGTTGCAGACAGTTCCATGGCCCTGATATGGTATGTGACCTCCAACATTACCAAGAACAAGCAAACCTGCTTGCAGGGGCTTTGGGAAGATTTGTGCAACAGTAACAGATATGTCTTTCTTTTCATTGTTGTGGTTGCTAGGGTTAATAAAGTCTGTCACACCATGAATGTAGAGTCTATGAAGCCACTGTCCAGTTGATCAGAACCTGCTTGTGTGGGAACTCTGAGTCAATATGGCACTTGAATGTCAACTACAAAGAAAACAGATGTTGTGTCCCCAAATCTCATGATCAGATTAAAGAATTTACAGCAAGCAGGCCATCTTCAACATCTAGAATAGTGGATGGACAACTCACTGTATTTTGCCACTGAGAGGTTCTGATTCCCTATAACCTTTGGAGTGAAACTTGAGAGGTCACAGAGAATCAGAACTCTGAGGCAGCACAACACACTGGTTGAGCAGAGTGTTGCCCATCTGCTATTTTTTTTATAGTGTAAGATGCAAGCAAAGGCCATCTGGGTTCAAATACAAGGCAGTGCATATAAGTAAGACTATCGCAACAGCCCCCTGGGGACTTCACAGGGACACACACACTGTGATCTTTGGGTAAAATATTTTTCTTTAAGGAATATTTTAGCTCTTTTGGGGGCTTTAAATATGGTAAATAGTCAATGATGGAAGGGGGCACTTGCAGGTAAATATTTCCAGTTTTGCAATTAACAATTTATCTCTTTACAGGAAAAATTAGAATACGTTATGCTCTCTGAAATGTAGCTCTAAAATACATCAACAGGTGTTAAATAAGATGTATAAATTGAACATGCCATGCTTCAATGAGTCATGTCTCTTTAGATTTCTACAGAAATGTGTTTGTTAACATCCAAGATGAAAGGATTCTCCAAAGATGTTCACCATTTTAACCATGAGAGACAGTCATATAGGCAGACAATCAGATATACATTATGTTCTTCATCAGAGCCACTTGACAAGTGCTGCTACAAGATTTATCTTTCTCTACAGAGGCAGTCTTTAACCAGCTAACATTACATAGTGCTTCAGTTCTCGAGAGACAAGTGACATTTAAATAAAAAGACACTTGCATTATACTTTAGGCACCTCATGTGAAGGTTGGAGGAGTGCATCTAAAACAGATAACTTAAGTACAGCAAATGGAATTGAAGTGGAAGGATCTTTCTATTAAGGTAATATGGGTAATTTGTTCTGGAAAATGTCTACAGGCTAAGATATATAAAAAAGATGAGCATCTGAAGGATAAAAAAGATGAGCATTTGAAGGATTTGCATTCAGTATCTTTTTCAGCCATAACTCTGAAAATATTTACTACATCAGTTTGATAAGTGTTTGAAAGAAATGCTATCACAGAAAATTTGTTTTTTAATTATCCTCTAGAAATGAATATTTGATCCATTTTGGATCTCTAGAAATAAAGCATTTGTATTTTATTTTTCGATTTGTACCTTAACCCTTGCTGTGCCAATATCTTTTAGAGAAGTAAATGCTCATTATGAAACAATAGATCAATCAATCAATCAAAATCATTATTTATTCAGACGGACATCATTGAGCAAAGCTCATTTACAAGATGGACCTGATAGGTTGAAAAACAACATGAAGGTACAATAACAGACATATACAAAAAAAAAACCTTTCTAAATGAACAGATGCAATAATATAAACATATATACAAGCAAGGTAGCCAGTGATTTCGGGCTCCAGAGCAGACTAAATCATACAGTTTTGACTGAAAAGTGGTAAAGTGTTGGGATTGTTGAAGTAACCTCTGAAAAAAGAAGACATGGGGGTCTGGTGGGATGTAATTGGATAGGCACTCAATCAACTAGTAATGGGTGAATAGGAAAGGTAAGTGCAAGGAGTTGCAGAAGATGTTGTGGCAATGGTATAGCAAAGCTGCATAGAAGAAGAGAAAAAAGAATGGGGGGGTATGGGGTGTGATTGGACTAGGCCTTGTGAAAGCAGTTGCATATCTCGGGGAAGAGACTTGTGTATAGCTTTTTAAAGGATGCTATAGGTATGAAGGTGGTCAACTTTAGGGTCTTCTGCAGAGAATTCCAAGCAAATGCTAGAGAGTAACTGAGTGCAGATCTCTCATGCTGGGTACAGGCTTTTGGTATCTTCAAAGTGATGAAGCTGTTGCTTCTTAGGGCATATTACCTAGCTGTAGCCAGTGTAAAGCAATCTGAAATATAGGATGGAAGATTGTTAGACAGAGCTTAGTAATCCATAAAGCAGCATTTTGTTCCTCCTGAGGTGTAAGGATGTCCAACCAACTGCAGCATAGAGAGCAATGATGAGTGTTGAAAGGAAGATCTGTGATGAATCTTAGAGCTCTATGGTACAAGGTATCAGTTTACTTAAGTAGGAAATAGTACAGTGGCCATATAGGAAATCTGCATAGTCAGTGGAGTGATATAAATGAGGCCTGGATTAGTCTCTGTTTTGACTCTCTGGTTAAATAATGTTTGATTCTGAAGAAAGGCCTGAGCCTCTGTCAGAGTTTTTCAGGAGTTCCTCAATATGCTGAGTGTAATCAAGTCTGTTGTCAATCCATACCCCTAAATATTTGAATTTATCAACATAGTCAAGGCTTTCTCCAAGGATGGTGGATAGTTGGGGAAGAATGCTTGGTGAGAGAGTGGTAGAATATATATTGGTGGAGAAGAGCATAGCTTTTGTCTTTAGCATTCAATAGGAGTTTTTTTAAAGTAGTTGGTGTTGCAACAGGAGAACTCTGACTGTAGTAATTCACAGGCCTTTGATGGTGAGGGTTACTGCCATAAAGACAGTGTCATCTGCAAAAGGTGAACATTGGCTTTGTGAGGTTGGAATCAATGTTGTTAATGTAAATGGCAAAAGGATAGGGCCCAGGATAGATCCTTGAGGTACTCCTCTTAGGAGTGATTTTGATGAGGATAGGTCGCCTTCATTTTTCACCTGCTGCACTCTATCAGTGAGGTAACATCTGAACCACTTAAAAGAGGTTGTATCTGGGCCTATGGGTGCAGTGAAGAGATTAGCAGCTCATGATCCACTGTGAGAGCTTTGCTTAGATCCGAAATACAGCACAGATGCTGTTTTTTGTCTAACTCAGTTTGCCAGTCGTTTGTAACTTTGCTAGTGCAGAAGTGGTGCTATACCTGGTCCTAAACCCAGATTGAGCAGGGTTTAGAGATTATTGACATCGAGGTAGTCTCTTAGTTGGATGCTCACAAATTTTCTAGCATTTTGGAAAGCACTGGTAGGATGGATATGGGTCTATAGTTGTTGAGGTCCATGGGGTCCCCTGATTTAAGGAGAGAACACTTGTGCTGTCTTCCACAGTGAAGGAATAGAACCAGAGGATAAGGATAGATTAAAAGGTGTGTTAGGGGAACTGCAAGTGCATGTATTGCAATTTTAGAAAATAGGGTCAGAGAGTCTGCACCTGCACTTTTTAGTGTCTAGATGCAGCAAGGGTCCTCTACTTGTTTCAGTAAGATTGGCTTGAATGAGAATGAAGAATCAGCCTTCTGACCCTCAGTAGACTGGAATTTAAGTTGTGATCGCAGTAGATTAGCTGAGAGGAGTCAAAAGCAAGGCCAGCCGTAGTGAAATGATTGTTGAATGCATCTAAAACCTCACGCTTGTCAGTGATAGCAACTTTATTAAGGTGCACTTGGGATGGCAAAGAAGTGCTAGAATCCTGCCCTAGGATCCCTTGATGGTGCCCCAGAATCTGGCTGGGTTGAGGTAGGAGGCATCAAGTTCAGCTGTATAGAAGGCAGCCTTGGCAACCCTCACTTTTTTGGTGCAGCTATTTCTGGCTTTTCTGAACAGCAGCCAGTCATTTGGTTCCTTGGTCTTTCTTGCCCTTTTCCATAGCTTATCTCTTTCAAGCAGTGCAGATTTAAGGTCAGCAGAAAACCAGCGGCAAGATTTGCTTTTTGTTCTAACACTAGTGATTGGTGCATGAGTATTGAGGGCACCTATTATTATGCTGTTTAACACCTGAAGTGCTGTTTCCACAGAACCTGTAAGGTAGAATTCTTGCCAGCGTACAGAATGACATAGATCGTGGAGATATTCCTCGATATTAAGGTTTTTTTTAGACCTTCTTGGAAGGAATTTTTCAGGGTTAGTTGGCTTGCCTGATGATCTTATCCCTGCTATAAGACAGTGATCACTTATGTCATTGAAAAGTACTCCAGCGTGTGAGAACAGATGGGGTTTGTTTACCAGCATAATGTCAAGTAGGGTGCTGTTACTTTTGTTTTTTAAATTAATTCTTGTCGGCTCATCTATTAGTTGAGTAAACCCATATGTATCACAAAAAGATACTAGGGGTGCAGCTGTTTTGGAGAGCCAGTTTAAATTCAGGTCACCTAAAATAATGGCATCTTCAGGGCCCAATTTGATTATGTTTCCCAGATGGAGTAGGAGCATGGCGGCAGAGGGGCCTATAGCAGCCAACTAGTTGAAAAGCTGCCATGTTGGGGAGAGCTATTTTAAGGGATAAGCATTTGAATTCTTTAGGCAATGATGTTGCACTAAGGCAAGATGCAGGTATATTCGATTTTACATAAATGGCTACTCCACCGCCCCTTGACAGGCGGTCTGATCTGAATAACTGATAGTTGGGTAGATTTATCTCCCTGTCATTTGTTGCAGGTTTGAGCCATGTCTCAGATATTACCAGAAAGTCTGGCAAGGTGTGGGCAACCCAGGCCTGTATTAATGAAATCTTTTTTAGGAGGCTGCATACATTGATGTGAAGGAAGCTTAGACCTTTAATGGAGGCTAGGTCTGCTGGGGAGGTGAAGCCTTCTTGGGGTCCTGGATTAATTTCAACATTACCAGCACAGATCAGTAAAAAGAATAATAGTTTAGTGAGGGCTTCGATGTGGAACAGATGAGAATTAAAATGGTTTGTACTTTCAGTGCCTATCAGAAAATTAGATACAGAAAGTTACTAGTTCATTTACACTAGAAACCCTCTTACAATAAAACAGCAACTACAGATTTAGATAACTAGAAACTGGGACAAGGCATTCACTAGCTAAGCAAAATGGTTTTTATGCAGTCAGAGGATTGCACTTACAAGGTACTGTATGTGACTTCAGAAAACAGCCACTCACTATAACTCATGAGTATAAATTCTACTGAGCCCCCTTAGAAAGTGATAGAGTGACAGAACATAGTGTAGTTTGGCATGGCAGAACCTGTTGAATTCACTGCAATAAATAATTTCTACCACTTGAGTTTCAGTGCAAAGCTTTTTTTTGTTATTTTGACTGTAGTGGTAGCCCAGCCTCAGCCAGTGCTAAGACATGGGTCTGTTTCTGTGCTCTAGATAATGCTCATGTAATGTATGGTATGTGGCATTCACTGCACTACCTAATGTCATCAGTGAAGCAGACTACTTTGCCCCCTTCAGATTCCACTCCTGTTCAGTCTAGCTGTATCTATACTAACTGAGGATCAGGCATGCTGCAAAAGGAAGCAACTAAGATAGCTAAGAGTTTCACTACTTCTCCCTTACCCCACAAAATCATGTCTTGGAGGTCAGTAGGGAGGGCCTTTCTTTTTTTTTTGAGCAGGGGGTTAGGTTAAGGAGGGAAAGATCTTTTAAAAGATGAGGTTGACTCCTGACACGAAGTATTTTTTTCAGATAAAAGTGCTTGGAGAAATGGTGAAGGGAGACAGACAGAGAAAATGATTGGGTTGAGGAGGCAGTGGCCCAGGGACTAACCCTGGCCAACTGAGAAGGGTTGCAGTTTTTTTTATTTTATTTTAGGGGGGCTATCCCGAGTGCCAGTCTACCTATTATTAGTACTGAGTACTGCACCCTGCTATACATGATATTCAAGAATTAATGATGGGGGAGCAAACCACTACTGCACAATAACTGGGCAAATACACTAAAATTGTTAGAACTTACCATAGGTAATACATGATGCAGTCAACATTCTTTCAGAGATTAATTATGCAGCCTTTGTTTTCCTTGCACATACAGCAGACACAAATATGAAATATATATTTTATACAAAACTAGTGGTATTCCTATAAACTTTGCACTTGTTTTAAAAAAACATACTTTCTGTCCAAGTGCTGCCACCACAAACAAATTAGTGGTATGCTCTGCTTAAAAAAATGGCTCAAGCAATCCAAGCACAATGAGGGTCTGGCAGTATAGCCTAGTGGTTAGAGTAATGAGCTGTGAATGAGATTGGCACATTACCAGACTTGGGTTTGATTCCCACAACCTCCACTTGTCTACTGTGTGACTCTGAGCAAGTCATTAAACCACCCAATGCTCCTGGGTCACCCATGAAAACAGGCACTTGTACCTAGTGGGCCTTACCTGGTTACCAAAAGAAAAAAGCTAAAGCAGTAAATAAAATGTTTTATTACATTATTTTTAACTTCTCCTTCTGTCTGTAATATTTACAGTGTAAACATGTACTGTGTTTTGTTATATATTTACTATTGTATTTATTGTATTAAACTGCACTTTTGTAATGTCCAAAATTAACATGTTTTGGAAGAACAATAAACCTGACTTGACTTGACATTCTTAATGGATTAAACTTCCTATAAAATGTACAAAACAGAGGATAAGGAGCCAAATTAATACATCCCTGCAGCACTGACTGCAGGTTAGATGACATGTACAGAATCAGGTTAAATGGCCCTTTCTTGGTACTTCACTAGTTTTGCAAATACTGTAATTATAGTCATTTTATAAAGCACCTCAGTTAATGTTTACTTATATGTTTTACTCACATCACAACCAAATTCTTTGTATTTTTGAATGTATAAAATTATCTTTGTCAATCAATCAGAGTTAAGCTACTTAAATTGCACACTAATTAAATACATAAAATTCAACTTTTTCAAATTACCTGCACTTGGGGGATGGGCTACTACTACACAAGACAGAATAGTCCACTCATATAACATGTTCCTTGCAGCAAGGTGATGCAGTATTAGATGGAGAGGTAAAAATGATCAGAGGATGCTCAGGTTAGCTCAGTTGGTCTTGTAGCTCAGATGGTAAGTCACTGAAAGCAATCCAGGGGATCAGGATTCAAATTAGTGACTGCTCACATGCTTTCTGTCTTAAAAATGTTTCTGTTTGATTTTCAGTTGCACTGGCCAGCACAAGTCTTGCCTCTGAGGCCAGAAGATCAGAAGGCTGTAGGTTCTATCCCCACAGTAGGCTCTTGGGTTAATATCCCAATACTGACACTGCAATGCAGCATGAGAGGAGTGCTGCACTCTTGAGTGTCATCTTTCAGATGAGATGTTAAACCAAGGTCCCATCTGCCTGTTCTGGTGGTAGTTCAGGTTGATGTTACAGATCCCATGACACTTGTCGAAAAGAGTAGGGGGTGTTTTTATTATAACTTCAATAGAATAAATCAAATACCATGATGATACATGTTGAAAAGCTCATGAAAAACATACAAATCATAATCACAAGAAAACAAAAGGAAATTAAGTATGTAATCATAATCCCTACCTCCTCCTACCACCATAAGAGTGGGGTAATATATCTAGAAAAATAAATGAATCATGCATAAGAAATTCTGAAAACCAACCAAATTACTGTGTCTTTCAAATGTACAAACACACATAGTTACCTTAGAACAAGATTAAAGTCTTACACCTCTCTAGGGTTTCTCATAGCAGATATCATGAGAAATTAACATAAAACATGATATTTCTGTAAAGAAAGAATACATCTTAGTACCCATGCCAAAATTATCTCTAACCATAATAGTTAGAATAAAAACCAAAAAGAATATCTAATTTCAAAATATTAATAAGCAGTAAGCCACTTAATAGTTTCCCATCTGAGAAGAAATTGTTGTTGAGATAAGGAACACTTATATTTTATATAGTAAGTTAGAAGTACAGTTCTCCTTCAATCAAACCAAAAAGGTGCTCCCCAGACAAAACCAACTACTGTAATTTCACACGACATGTCACTTGCCAAATAAAATATTTAAAACAAATAAAAAATAACTGCATTGTGTGTTTGTCATAACAAAACCACTGTTTTAGTAAGATACCTAAATATCAAATATCTGGGGTTAAATGCTGAATAGCTGCCATAGGCCATTTCTGATGTACCAAAGCCCAAAACTGCATTACGAAAGGACATGAAAAATATAAATAGTTCATTGTTTCCAGAACTCCCAAACAGGTTTCTCAGGGGCAGTTTCGTTCGCCTACCTTTTTATGTTTGAGGTTATTTTTGACATTTAGTTTGCCATGAACCACTAACCATAGAACATCCCACATATTATGTGGAATTCTTAAAGAAAGTAACATTGAACTAAACATTTGAACTTCTTTCACCAGTCTTTGTGTAAAAATGGGAGCCTCATAAAAAAATTTAGATATAACATGACTATAAAATTCTCTGCGGGATAAGGAAAAAATCATGTATGTATTACATTGCCACAGTTTAATCTTACTAAAACAAGATTGAAAATAGGATGGTAATTGTAGAAGGGACCTTTGTCTGGGGATATGTGAGTTCATAGGCCAAAAAGGAAAAATGGAGGCTATGCTATCTAGTACCCATGCCTTCCATAAAGTATCTTTATGTGTAAGAAGGGGATTTAAATTTGTAAAAATAAATATAAAAAAAGCAAACAATTGAGTTTATCATATTAAGGCCTCCTTTGGCCTTCCCTAAATATAAAATACCTCTTTTAATAGGATTTAAATGGATACCTCAGATGCATTGAAAGAGACAGCTCTAAATAGAAGTCTCTAGTTGTTTTGGGTGAGGGTAGACACTGCTAAGATGTAAAAACATCGACAGTAACAAGGTTTTGACCATGTAAATCCTTTTTAACTTTTCCATTCTCCATTTATTCCAGCACTGTACTTTATGTTGTACTATTTTCAACAGATTTGTCCAATTTATAAGTGCTAAATTCCCTTTCCCCAAAAAAAGACAGTATGCCAAGTATTCCACAGGGGCTATTTGTTACTGGAACTCTCATCACTTGAGGATATAAATTATGATAATCTCCAACAGGTAAACAAATATTTTTTTTGTAGTTGATATCTGAACCCATCATAACCGAAAAGGAATCTAACATGTTTTCTGCTGCCATGTCTGGAAACAACATCAGCTAATAATAAACAGAGATCACCTGCATAAACAGTAATGCATATCTCAGGGTGTGAACTAGAAAAGGAAATTCCTGTAATGTGTGTCGAGCTACTCAAAACATGTAATAATGGGTCTAAAGACAGAATATAGAGGAGGGGGCTTAAAGGGCACCCTTGACATACCCCTCTGCTGTCATGCAGTTGGTTCCCATCTAGCCATTTACATATGGTGTAACTGTAGCCTCGGTGCAGCAAGCCTGTACACATGATATGAACTGTTGGAGAATCCCATATGCAGATGCAGTTTCCCATAAATATTGGTGGGAGACCCTATCAAAGGCTTTTGTTTGGTCTAGAGTTACTAGAAAACTTGACAGTTCTCCCAAGTTCCCTTTTTCCATAATTTTCCTGAGCAGGAATAAACTGTCCATTATACTTTGTCCAGGAAATTAACAAGTTTGAGATGGATCGATAATCTCAGAAAACAAAAAAGCCAACCTGTTGCTCAGTAATTTCATAAGTATCTCAAAATTAGACTTTAAAAGTGTAATAGGCCCCCAATTTGCAAGGTCAGTAGGAGTACCTGTCTTATGCAGAAGGACTAGGCCAGTGTACATGCTGTCTGGAAGATCTTCAGAAAGTAACATTGCATTAAAAACACTAACCATTTCCTTGTGCAATTTTGAAAAAATAAAAAGAATACAGTTCGTTTAGAAGTTCTATTTTTAAGTTTTCCACTATGCCCAAGAGTTCTTGCTTAGTGATAGGTTGGGTTAATGTGGTTGCATGAAATTAAAAAATATGTAGTACTGCACATCCTTTAAGCCATTCTGAAACATATGATGTTATATGTTGCTCCTAAAACATGTTCTTGATGTTAAGAATCAATTTCTGCCATAACATCAGATTTATCTGTAAGCAAAGTCTCACCTGGACCCTGTAAAGTAGTTATTATTTTTTTTTCTCTTTGGGATTTACAAAATTCACAAGGGTTTACATGGTCTTGTTTCCCTTGTGTTCCAAACTGTTGCTCCACCTGTAAAGATTTTAATCTATCATATTGCAGGTCTGTCCATTTTTTGTTTGACATAATTTATTTGTTCTGCCAAATTTTTCCCACTTTCGTTTTGCTGTGATATCAGAAGTGTCATTTGGTGATGCAAATTTTTATAGGTATCTTTTTTTGGGGTGCTATTTAATTTACCCATTTTTTGAAAGTACTCCCTAAGTTCATTTTTAGTGTTGTTCAACCAAACCAATGGGGAATCATTTAGAAAGAAAACTGACCTTTGGACATCTAAAACAGTTTCATACTCTTGATGAATCCAATCATTTTTAAGCAGTTACAAATCCATATGCCAATATCCTGGTCCATGGGGCATTTGGGAAAAATTTGCTAGTGACATATATAACATGCCATGGTCAGATGAAACAACTGGCTGAACCTTAGTCATTTTAATTTCTTATGCTGGAGAGATAAACCAATAATCAATCCTTGCTGCAACAGAGCCTCTAAAATATGTATTTTCTACTGGCATGTTTAACAGAGTGAAAGCATCTATCAATACAATAAGTTCTAACAAGGAATTAAAAATAACATCACAAAGGCTTTCTGACATAGACAACCCCCTATTTGATAGAAATCTACTGCAATTAAAGTCCCCACCAAACAACACATATCTAGCTGTAAAAAGATACAGCCAAACCATTTGCAAAAATTCTATCATACATGCCCTAGTATGGGGACCATGAATGTTAATCGATCTAAAATCTATATTATTCAACTTAACATCCAATAAAAGTGACCTCCCAGGAAAAATATCCACCATATGGATAATTGAGCCTGTGAGTTATTAATACAAATGCCCACCCCACTACATAACTCCTCCTCAATCTACCAGTATGCATCCCCCCATAACCAGGCTAAACTAGCTTCTTGAATCTCTGTTTCTGAATGAAGTCTAGTGTTCTAAAAAAATCATAAGGGCATGCTTTAAACTGGGCAAAAGTTAAAAGGTGTTTTATTTATGATTTTAAGCTGTTGGCATTCAGGGAGGCCACAGCTAAGTTCTATAAATGGCTCTTTATAAGAAGTCAAAAGCATCAAAGATTATTTGGATTTCTTTTTACCAGTGTTCTTTTATGAATTTTGTATTGGGGATGATGTCTGCAGTCTTCATGTCTAAGATCACATCTCTCTGAGATAAAGCAAGGGAAGCAGAGTCAGAGTCCATGTCAACAATTGTATCTCCCCATTTAAAAAATTCATATCTGTTCTGGACTTTCACTTCCTCATGAGGTATCCCTGCTTTGGGCTTTGCCTTTTCTTTTCCTTTGCTTTTTAGAAATTACTCTTTTCTGGGTGGGGTGTGGGAGGCATTGATTCAAAGGAGGGAGCAACTTCCTCCATCTGTTGGGGTGATGGCTGTTGAGGTGGGAGCTCCTGCTCTTGAGGTGGGGGCACAAAGTCCTGTGAAGTACCTCCTTTTTGTTGGGGTTTTGTCTCTGTAGGTACTACAATTGGTAGGGCAATGTCTGGCCTTTCAGGCCAAGTATGGCCAGCTACTTTAGCTAATTTATTAATATAATAATCTTGTACCCCAAAGTCAGCATTGGTAGTAGTGTGTGCGACCCACTGACGCTCAATAAAGGAGTGCCCTTCTTCTTCACAGAGATTACATTTTAGTGGTTGTCTACAGTGGAAACAGGTGTGACCAATTTCCCCACATTGTGTGCATTTTATAACTTCATATGTCCTACTCAAATGTCTTACTGAGCCACATTTACTGCATAACAGTGGTGAGGTTGGCCCGAGTAAAAAATAAAGCTCTTATCCCAGCCTAGACAAAAGCAATTTGGTAAATGCTGGATCTCTGTCAAAATTTGATAGAGTTTCACCTCGATGCACCATCCCTCATTCCAGAATCCTTCTGGATCCAGAATAGGCTTTGAAGTGCCCCGAACTGCACACTGTTTCTCTAACCAATAAAGGATACTAGTGATGTTAACACCTTCATTCCTGAAAAGTACTGTGATAACTTTAAAAGTTTGTTTGGTGACAGGTATTGCCTGAAATGGAGCCCAGATTAGATTGGTTTTTAAAGTAGCATATTCCACCCAGAATCCATCTAGAATATCTGGTGTTTGAAAACTGATATCAAAAGTGATCTCCCCCGGGGTATGAATAAATGCATATATTGTACCTCCACTGGGGAAAGCCCTAATGATTGTTTTAAAAGTATTTTTTCAACATAAAATTTGTCTTGAAGTTCTTGTATGTCTCCTAGAAAGTGGAGCCCAACTGCATTCCATCTTTTAGCCAGCTCCACTGGTTTGGGGAGAAAACTGGCATAAGTAAGTACCTCTGCTATGTTGTATTTTTCAGAAGTGAGAGTTTTTGGGGGTTCAATAGGCTGTCTCGTGGGCTCTACCCCAATTTGTGATGCTGATATGGCTTCAGGAAAACTGGAAGGTACATCAAAAAATTCTTGCACAATTGGTGTGGCTAAAGGTGAACAACTAATAGAACTTGCCTGCATATCTTTAGAGTGGGAGGGAGGGCTCTGCATCTGTTCCCTAGAAGGAACCCATTCTGATAAAGGAGCCAATGTCACCATACTAGTACCTGGAAGTGGTATCCCTGGATTAGGTATCCACAGTCCTGGCACTGACTGTATCCAGCTTGTTCCGGGTTATTCTGCTTTTTGCACTGATTCCTGAGTTTACAGAACAGTGTTTTGTGCCTTGGCTCCTCTAAAAAGCTGGAAAAAAAGACACTTGCAGGTACTGAACTGTGTTATTCTGCTTTTTGCACTGATTCCTGAGTTTACAGAACAGTGTTTTGTGTCTTGGCTCCTCTACAAAGCCGGAAGACTAGAACTGTCTGTTTAAATCTCCTGGGGCATATAACTGAGAGCAGGAAGATACCTGTGGTCATTAGAGCATGTCAGCTTGAGAACAGGGGCAGTTTCCATACATAAAGACACTTGCAGGTACTGAACTGTGTTATTCTGCTTTTTGCACTGATTCCTGAGTTTACAGAACAGCGATTTGTGCCTTAGCTCCTCTACAAAGCTGGAAAAAAAAGACACTTGCAAGTACTGAACTGTGTTATTCTGCTTTTTGCTCTGATTCCTGAGTTTACAGAACAGTGTTTTGTGCCTTGGCTCCTCTACAAAGCTGGAAGACTAGAAGTGTCTGTTTAAATCTCCTGGGGCATATAATTGAGAGCAGGAAGATACCTGTGGTCATTAGAGCATGTCAGCTTGAGAGGAGAGGCAGTTTTCCTACATAAAGACACTTGCAGGTACTGAACTGTTATTCTGCTTTTTGCACTGATTCCTGAGTTTACAGAACAGTGTTTTGTGCCTTGGCTCCTCTACAAAGCTGGAAAAAAAAGACACTTGCAGGTACTGAAGTGTGTTATTCTGTTTTTTGCTCTGATTCCTGAGTTTACAGAGCAGCGTTTTGTGCCTTGGCTCCTCTATAAAGCTGGAAGACTAGAACTGTCTGTTTAAATCTCCTGGGGCATATAATTGAGAGCAGGAAGATACCAGTGGTCATTAGAGCATGTCAGCTTGAGAGGAGGTCAGTTTCCTACAAAAGCCACTTGCAGGTACTGAACTGTGTTATTCTGCTTTTTGCACTGATTTCTGAGTTTACAGAACAGTGTTTTGTGCCTTGGCTCCTCTACAAAGCTGGAAGACTAGAACTGTCTGTTTAAATCTCCTGGGGCATATAATTGAGAGAAGATAGATACCTGTGGTCATTAGATCATGTCAGCTTGAGAGGAGGGGCAGTTTCCTACAAAAGACATTGCATTATGAAAGCGAGCAAGGTAGCTAGTGTGAGGGCTCGCCACTTGGAGTAGAAAAATCCAGAATGCAAACAGCTCACTTTAATGTTATTTACTGGTGCTTTTTGAAGATAAAAGGAATTTTAAAGAGTTGTAAACTGTTGTTTGAGGGTGTTATTGTTTTTGTGGGTAAAAAGAAGCAGATTCTAGAAATTGAATTAGAAGTTTTCAGCTTTTTTGGGGGAATACAAAATAAAAAAAGAGATTTTAAAGCTACGCATCAACCTTTTGCTTTATTTTTTTACTTTATTGTTACTAGGTGTTAGTTTTTTATTTCTGTGTTTTTGGATTAGCTGTGATATTCACAATATTTTTAATTAGTTGTGGATTTTAGGGGTATATTAACTCCAGAGATATCTATATAAAGATCATGGTTCAAACCAGATGCAAAGAAGGGGAAATGGATGATTTAAAGGCTCCAATTCTAATATTAATGTAGAGATTAATCATAGTTCTGTACAACACATGGTAAATTCTCCCATTGAATTAAAATTATCTATGCATTCCACTTTAGATGATGTTAATGGAATTAGAGAAAATGCTTTGGATGGTTTTATAAGTAGTAGTACTCCCACTCAAATGTAAATAATGAACCAAGATGGTAAAAAATCAAAGGGATTTACAAACTTAAAAAGTAGAGCCATTCCAATAGCTAGAAGAGAAGAATTATGTTAGGGAAATGCTGAATAATAAGTTGAGATTCTATTCTAAGTTGACATTATAACAGAGGCTAGTATTGCAGTAAATAAAATAAAGCAGACTAAAATTAAAGATCATTTTGTTGAAAAAGCTACAGTCTGCTCAAATGACATCTAATGACATGATTGGTAATGAGTCAGGGCTTCCAAGGGATGTCTTTATCAGACCAATAATCCAGTTAGCCCTAGCAATAAACTTAATGAATTTATTAGGGACAATTTTCAAAAGCAGCAGCACATACAACTTTGAGTTCTGCAGCTTTGAAAGAAACATTGGGTACAGAGTTGCACATAACATTGGAGGCTTCTAGAATACAAGTCAGAGGAACACTCAAGTTTGTGTAATTCCTTGGAATTTTCTCCTGATTATTTTTGTGAATTGAATCCTAAACCTAGGTGGCATAATGATTTGAGGAATATTGCTAGTGAATTGCAGGACACTATAATCAGTCTCAAACAATTCACAGCTCCTAAACAATCAAGGCAATTGTCTCAGGAAAAAAAGATTGCAAGTTTAATTCTAATACTACCTACCCATTTGTCCTTAGTGAGGATTTAAAACTTATATTCAAAATCCATACATTATGCATATGATGATTTTAGATCATCTAATTAATCTTAAATTTGAATTAGACACAATTAAAGAAAATATAGCTGATTAATGGTAGCAGAATGGATGAGTTATTCCTACAATTGAACAAAATAAGCCCTCAGGAGGATTTGATTTCAATAGTTATTGATAAGTCAGATAATCAGGAAGTACTAAATGAGCAATTAGGACCAGATTTCCTTCTATTGTTTTTCTGAAACTCCAATACTTAATCAAAATAAAAAAGACAGGAAAAAAAGAAAGGAAAAAATAAAGGTAAAGGAAGATAAAAACAGAGATTTGAAGAAAAAAGGAGTTTTATCTTTGGATAGTGTTTCTGATAAAACTTTGTTACAGGTGGATATGCTACACTGTTCTGTAACTAAGACAAACATGCACAGTCATTTATGTGTTAACCCAAATAATGATGGTATCTCTCCAAAAGAAAACAAGACCCAATTGAATGGATTCAGCCCAATAACAAATCAGTTTGGGATTGAAGAGGTGGTTAGGGAAATACCTAACAGGTCATCAGTTATGGTTTTAGAGGGAGAAATTAAAGATAGAGGTAATACATTTCAAATGTCATCTATCCCCTCAAACACTGAAGTTAGTAAGTCAGTTATAAATATTACTGACTGTGCTATATTAAATTTGTATGGTTTTCCAACTGATGCTAAATGCTCATATGTATTACTGAAGGAAAAGATTGTGAATTTGTTTAGAGCAGTAACTGGTGCTGATATTGGGAATGAGGATATTATACAGTTATGGGAAGATAAAGATTGTGAGGGTGTGCTCTTGTTTGTTCATTTTTGTAAGGTTCAAGAGTAGCTAACCAAATTTGGATTAATAGGAATCATTGAGGAAGCTGGTTATAAGCTGGACTGTATAAATAGAGACATGTTGAATAAAACTAAATTAAATAACAATCCACAATCGGTTTTAATTTTTGGACTAAATGTCTCTTCTAAAGTTACCAATTTTAAGTTAAAAAATATTTTAACTAATCTTTTCTCTCAAATAACTAAGATTCCAGAGAAGGAAGTTAAAATCCTAGAAGTAAGGAGGGGACAATCAGAATTGAGACTTGGTCAGGTAGAGGCCTTATTGGAATCAAAAAAATTAGTAGATATAATCATGGAGAATGCATTATTACTGGACAAGGCTGGTATACATATATTACCAGTGGAATATGGGGAAGTTCCCATCTCCTTTAAAATAAAAAATGCTTCTGGACATAAGAAAGGGAATTATCCAATGTTTCTGCAGCTCTACAGGGTTGAAAGGATTGAGAATGAAAATGATACCAAGCTGGCAAGGTTAGTTAAAGATCTATTGGTACAAATATTGCAAGTTCCAATGGAGGATCTTAAATCATTATATGTAACAGAGAGAGAGGTGATCTATTTTGTGATGCAATTATTTTAACAGTTAATCAAATACATTTATACAATAAATTAGTTAACAATTTGGCCTTGTTGGATTCCTTGGGGTTGTATTGGTGAAGGATAATGATGACAATTTAACAAAGACTGCTAAAAATGTTTCACAGGGAAATAATAAGAGCATGACAGAAGAATTAGCTAGAGAATCCAAGACTTCAGGAATAACATATAATATTGTAACATCTAATAAATTTTTAGAATTAGCATCCTGTGATGATTGACGGTACAAATCAGATTGGTCCTTTAGATGGAACTTTAATAACAAGCTAGGGGTGCTCTCGTGGAACATCTTTGGTTTATCAAATAAATTAGTAGATAGTGAATGGGTGGAATTTATTCTAAAATTTGATATAATTTGTCTTCAGGAGACATGGCACTGTAAAAATTCAGATATCCACCTAAATGGTTATTGTATGTTTCATTCAAGTGGGGAAAAAAACAGAAAAGAAAGGTTAGCTGGTGGGCTAATTACTTGGATTAAAATAGATGGAAATTCAGAAGAAAATTAATATGTTCTAATAAAATTATTTTGATTGTACAAGTCAAGAAGAAAGAATTTTCATTCTGTTTAGCTAATGTTTATATTCCCCAAATTCCAAATATTGTGATCACTCTATATAGCCCATCTAGAAGACCTGCTATATAAAACCTAGGTACTTTTCGATTTTGAGAACTCCTTCTGTGTGGTGATTTTAATGCAGAATAGGCAGATATGATGGTTATGCTGATGGCAATACCTAATTGGGTTTATAAAAATTCTACAAATTATGCTTAGATGCTTTCAGAAGATAATATAACCAATAGGCTGGGTAGGAACTTAACTTAAGAATCTTAGAATATATTTAATTTAATACCACTAAATGGTCACCTACAAAGGCAACAAAAAGGTAAGTATTCTTATCTATCAGCAAGATGGCCATCTTTATTTGATTATTTTTTTCTGGAATGGGATGTGTCATTATAGGAAAATTTAATAATTACAGATAAAGTGGATAAGTCAATCATTTCCACTAGTGCTATTTTCAAACAACTGATTTATAGGTATTGATGATAACCATATCAAGTCACAGATAATAGAAACTCGTCCTATATATCATTTGGAATGCAATACTGCTTGCTTCAATCAAATACCTAATTTATATAAAAAAAAAAAACAAACTGGATAATGTATTAAAAACTTGTTCCATGATAGTGGAACCATTATTCAGAATGATATGGCATGTTTGGAAGAATATTAAAACATTGCTAAGTAAACCATATATAAAATCAAGTAGTGAGGACTTAGCTTCAAAGACATGGATTTGATAAAGAATGTCATCAAGAAAAAGATACTTAATAATGTTTTTAAGATGGTAAAGTTACGGAAGAATGTTTTGACCTTTTAAAGATCTAAACAAACAAAGAGAAAAATATAAAGCCTTTTACTTAATAAAAGGAATGCTTTCAACAGAAGAAATGGCAAGATATTAAAGTTTATAAATCAAAAAGACTATAAATCATTTTGCTTCTAGTGGTGAAGGATCAAATATAAGTAAAGATTTGAAGTTGATACATACATTCTGACAGAGTCTTGGATTCTCTATTACACAAATACATTTTTAGTAATGAGTATGGTAATTCCTGGTTGAGTTTAATTACAATCTAACTCAATTTGCCCCTTTAAATCTGAGGAGTAGCTTTCGAGCATCAGCCTATCCAACTTATCAGAATAAATATCACAATCACTGGGACAGTCATTTTGGTTGGGTAATGTAAGGGATCACATACAGCATAGTAACGTTCAACAGTAATAAAACACAGATGGAAAATGGCAGTTGTGCTTAGCATTATATCAAAACTAGAGTGCATTTTGCAAATTGTATCTCTGAAATACCAGCAGGTTTCAACAGATCTTATCATGCTATAAGGCATAACAATAACCCCTAAAAGAAACTCAGCAATAGCCAGGGAGCAGATCAGAGAGTTGGTGGGAGAGTAGAGTTGTTTAAAATGGAATATTGAAATTATAACCACTACATTTCCACATATTGTGACCATGATGGTTCCAAGCATGAAGACATACATTGCTGAATTAATAGCTTTTGACCTCACATTTGAGACATGATCCATTAACATATGGAAAACAATACTGCATCTCCTCAAGACTCCAAGCAGAAGATGAATTCATTCTTTTTGATCTGTATGCAAAAGTCTTTCTCCTGGATATGGATTTTCTGCTTTTACGTTCTTTAAGGTCCCTAAAGAAAAGCAAACCAGGATTAAGAGCCATCAACAGTCCCATTTTGCATTGATTACATATCTTGCTTCATTGACATGGTTTAATATTTTGTTTGTTTGTTATAATTTGTGCAACCTAACTAAGAAGTATTAAAGGAAAAGCATTTGGAGAAAAAAAAACTATGGAACCATACATCCAGAAAAAAATAACATATTTAGCAAATAGTAGTATCGTATGGTGTGTAATGGAAAGTAAAGAAAGAATATTTTGAAGAAAACCCTTTCTGCAGTGGAGTTCATCCTGACTTATTTTAGATTGTGTTAGTGTTTGGTGCAAAGGATGACCCAAAAGATATTAGTTACATAATAGGGCAACCTGAATATATTTTCTTTCAAAATAGTAGTACTTGGAAAGAAATAATTGAAAGAAGTCCATTGGCTACAAAAAATCATAAGAAAGATATTTCTTTTAAGTCCATTGTTTTCTGTTTTCTTTGCTTTTCTTGAATCATGAAGTACTATCAAAACATGCAGCAGACATTCACTTGTAAAACTACAATTTCCAGCACCAGTAGTATGGAGAAAACATACATTCAATGTGCTTACCTAACCCATTCGTGGTGTTGTGCTTATGCAACTTGCTGAATAAACATTGTTGTGGCTGTTCACCTCTGTGCCTTGGAATACCACCCTGTAGGGATCCTGCAAGCATGAACCCTGAAGGAGGGTTCCACCCTAGAGGCACTGTGGAAAGGATTCCCTTAGGCTAAAGGTAGCTTAGAAAAAAACCCTGAGAAGAGAGGCTAGCCGCTGGAAGAGGATGGTGAGGCAAAGAAAAAAGCTTCTGAAAGAAACAGGAAAGAAGTGTTTAAATAGGTCAGGTGGGAGATGTGTGACTGTTGTTTCAGCCATTAAACTACAGGCTTACAACCTTTCAATTCAATGTGCTTACACAACTTTCTGTGGTGTTGTGCTTATGCAATGTGCTGAATAAACTTTGTTGTGGCAGTTCGCCTCTCTGTGCCTTGGGAATACTGCTCTGTAGGGATACCGAAGTCAGGAACCCTGGAGTAGGGTTCCAACCCTAGAGGTGCCATGGGAAGGATTCCCTTAGGCTAAAGGTAGCTTAGGAAAAGCCCCAAATAGAGTATAGCTCAGAAAGCATTGCAGACATGATGAGTTGATTAGAAGGCATTTTGGATGTAACAAAGTGGTATTGACAGTGGAATATGCACATGGTCATCAGAGATGAGTGTAATGTTCAGAGATAACTGAAATGAGTAATGGTTTGAACATAGGTTGAATGAATTATAATGAGAGGGCATGACTTCGCAAGGAAAGAGGAAACAGCAAAAGAGGGCCAACATCCATCTCCCTCCTACAGTGGAAACATACCTAAGGAAACTAGGGAATATACTGTGAACAACTGAATACATATTATGACCTTTGGCACTGAGTAGAGGAAAAAAAACTTTTAAGAGGAGGAAACCTCTGGGGATCTGAGGCCCAGGTCACATAGCCTCTAGACTAAGGGTGTTTTATTTAGTAACAGCTCTGCTGCTGCAGTTAGAAACCCAATCTGAGGGGAGGAAAGAATTCCAATTTGGTGGAAAGCTCTCAGGATCCCTGTAATGGGAACAACATGAAGGGTTGTGAGAGTCCTGTGTAACAGCAGATGCTCTGAAGGTTGCGCAAGACCCCCAAGGTGGGTAGAGGACAGCAACGACCACTAAGGCACTCAACTGGCCTATCAACTATAACAGACTGGGTGAACCAGAGGTGGTCATAAGAAGAATAGTGTAGAGGGTACCACTGAACCTGATTTGGCCAGCTAAAGGAGCGCTCCTGGGCATAAGGACCCATCCTTCATAGCTGAAGTCTTAAATTCTACATTGAGAGGTGCCATCCATGGTGGAAATGGCGATAGCTCCACCCAGAGTGAGGACATTCCTACTATAGGCCAGATGAGAAGGACCTGCTCAAGATGTAGACTTTGGTGCAGAGTGAGAATGTCTGCTTCAGGGAATCCCTGAGCCATAGAAAGTAATGGTCATAGTTGGCAAGCCTCTGATTTATGAAGGAGAGCAGACAGATTACTATGAAGCATTACATATGAGGTGGCTGGAAGAAGCCAGCAGCCATCGGTTAGGTATTGGTATATGATATGATTGTCTGAGATAACTGGGTGATGCAATGGACTGATGTGATTGACTGATAAGATTGATGGGTAGGAATGCTTAATATGATTGAGTGATATGAGCAAAGCCAGTGAAAGCAGGCTAACCAATTCTACTATGGAAGCCAGATTAATGGTGTTATGGAAGGTAGGTGTTGGAGTAGTCAGAGAGTGTGAAGCTATTAAGCAGTTAGAGGCAGTGATGACAGAAATTGATTCAATAAGGTTTAGTAAATTGAATCAATGAGGTTTAGCAGTACTTGCTATGGTTGCAGCATGAACAGAGACTTGATATGGGTGGCACGAATACCTTAAATGCCTTTAAGGTGGAGTTAAGTTATTCGAGTAAGGAGCATTTGCAACATGGTAATGGAATGAAATGAATATCTTGAAATCTATGTGATGACTATTGTGCAAGCCATGTCAGCTATGAGCTTAATACAGTTATGCATAGATAACAGAGAAGCCATGTAGGCAATGGGGCAGGATTCATTTAGCAAGCAATAAGACATGACGAGGTGTGGGTTATCTCCTGATAAGAGCACGCCCAGGTGCATTGTTAGACATGAGGCGCTTGCACCGAGTGCCTTATGCACCTGGGCTTGCTCTTATCAGGAGATAACCCACTCCTCGGAGTGTCTTATTGTGCGAATAAAATGGGCCCACAAGTAAAGAAGTTAATTTAAAGAAATAAAAAGTTTACATAAAAGGGCTTAAAAAGTATAAAATAGGATTATATCAGTAGAAAGAAAAACAGTCAATTTTATAGAAGATATGTGTGTCTGTGTCTCTAGGTAGTACCCACTGACTGTGGGCTGTAGCACCCAAGTATTGAAAAGCATGTTTTTTTCTTTATTTTATTTTGAAGGACCGTGTCCAATGTTGAACTTTTAGAGCAAAACAGCGGATTTAAAATGCTGGAAGAGAATCGTTGCACCTGCCGTCTTTCCCGAGTCTCCGATACATGAATAAAACATCCTCCCTCCCTCCCTTCTCCGACTTCACTGTCCTTTAAAAGTGAGCTGCAACAACTGAGAAAATCATAGAAAACACTGTAGCATATTAATGTTATACCAAACTCTTGGGATCTTTTCTTTGAAAAACATGAACCTGGAAACGGTAGTGTACTGTAGCTGCTGAGAGACATGGTTGCTGCCAGTCAGCCAGCCCATTTTTGAAAGAAAATAACTATAGCGGAGTTACTATTATAGTAATGTGCTGCAGTGTTTTGACTATTTCCTGGGTTGTTGTATCTCACTTTTAAAAGAAAATGAAGTCGGAGGAGAGAGGCTGTTTTTACTGTATAGGAAACATAGAAACAGAGAATTTGACGGCAGATAAGGACCGCTTTGGCCCACCTAGTCTGCCCATTTTCCTACCGAACAGATAAGCTGCAAATCCTAGTTAACCAACAGCTTACTTCCTCCTACCCCCCACTAGGACTGCCTTATGCCTGTCCCATGCATTCTTGAAGTCCCCCACTGTTCTTGACTCCACAATCTCCTCATGGAGGCTGTTCCATGCATCCACAACCCTCTCAGTGAAAAAATACTTCCTCACATTACCTCTGAGCCGTCCCCCCTCTATCTTCAAATTGTGCCCCCTTGTTCTTGCACATCTCTTTTTCTGGAAGATGCTACCCTCTTGGACTTTGTTAATTCCCTTGAGGTACTTGAAAGTTTCTATCATGTCCCCTCTCTCCCTCCTTTCCTCTAGGGCATACATATTAAGCTCCTTTAGTCTTTCTTCGTATGTCTTCTGGTGCAGACCCTGCACCATTTTGGTTGCCCTCCTCTGTACAGCTTCCACTCTGTCTATGTCTTTGCGGAGATGGGGTCTCCAGAACTGCACACAGTACTCCAGATGGGGTCTCACCAACTGTCTGTACAGAGGGATAACAACTTCCTGTTTTCTACTATTGGTGCCTCTTCCTATGCATCCCAGTATCCCCCTGCCTTCCTTACTGCCTTCTCATTGCTTGCCCACCTTTAGGTCATCGGATATAATTACCCCAGGTCCCTTTCTATTTTTACTGTTGTCAGTATCTCACCCCCATTGTGTACACTTCCTGGGTTTTGTTTCCATGTGCATTACCTTGCACTTCTTTGCATTGAATCTGAGCTGCCACATTTGACCATTCCTCCAACCTTGCCAAGTCCTTCTCATCCTTTCCACTCCATCTTGTGTATCAACCCAGTTGCAGATCTTTGTGTCATCTGCAAAGAGACATACTTTTCCTTCCAGTTCCTCTGCAATGTCACTTATAAAGACATTAAAAAGGACCGGTCCCAGTACTGAACCCTGTGGTACCCCACTAGTAACCCTCCTTTCTTCACTGTGTATTCCATTTACTACTACCCTTTGCGTCCTGTTGTCTAGCCAATTTTTTATCCAGGCTACCATCTTGGGACCCACTCCAAGGCTGGCTATCTTGTGAATTAATCTTTTGTGTGGGACTGTATCAAATGCCTTGCTAAAATCTAAGTAGGCCATGTCCACAGCCCCTCCCTGGTCTACTACTTTGGTCACCCAGTCAAAGAAATCTATTAGATTCATCTGACACGACCTTCCCATGGTGAATCCATGCTGCCTTGGGTCCTATGCCCCACTGGACTCTAGGTACGCAACAATTCTTTCCTTCAGAAATGATTCCATCATTTTCCCTACCACTGAGGTCAAACTAACTGGTCTGTAGTTTCCTGCCTCTGTCCTGCTCCCAATTTTGAGACCTGGAGAGGACGGCAGATGCACTGATTCTGTTGCGGCATTTTAAACCTGCTGCCTTGCTCGGTAAGTTGCAGTCAGGTTTAAATAATAGCAGAGGTTACACTTTAAAACAGAAGATTTTATAGTGTTTTGTGAGAACTACATTTGTGCCTGTGGTCAGCTTTTACATGTGATCGGTCAGTGCCACCAGACTGGAAGTGTCCTTTCCCCACTATGAGCTGTGCGAGGCTGTGTTTTGGCGGCTGGCACAGCTCACAGATTTTTTGCTATAATGGGGTTCGGGAGAGGAGGGTAGTGCTGGTTGGCTACAATATCTTCTAGTAAGGACACAGCTCAGAAGATGTTGTAGCCAATCAGGTTAGGGGATTTTTAAAGCCCATTTTATAAACTTAGATAAAGCATGCTCCTGCTGTCTGGAACCATGATGCCACATTGTGACATCACAGTCCCCAGCTGTGGGAATAACAAGGAAGTCATAAGCTGAGCACCATGAGTCCAAACAGCAACTATAATGTTGGTAAGGTAACCCCCCCCAAAAAAAATAGAGCCAGTTGCAATGCTGAAGTTTCAGTATGGCAGAAGTCAGAAAGAGACTGCTGAGGTTTTGGAAAAATATGTTCAGAAATAGACTGCAAAGTTTTTGGTAAAAGTATGGTTTGGAAACATTCTGAGACTGTAGAATAAGTAGCAGGTTAGTGAGAAGGCCGGGCAAAGCTCATGGCCTGGAAGAAGAAGGAGGCTTTTCTGAAATAGCAACATATGAGCATGGATAACACAAACATTGGGAGTGCAGGGAGCAAGCACTGAGTGATTAAAAGCAGAACTGTAGAACGGGCACAGTATAACAGGAAGCCAGTACTGAGAAAGGCAGGTGTAAACAATTATGATGATGAGCACAGGGACTGCATGGAAACAGCAATTGGAAGTTGGAGCACACAGGTAACAAGTACGGATAAAAGAAAGATTGCATGAAACATAACAAGGCAAACAAGGGGTGCTAGAACTAAAAAGCCACAAAAGCAAACAAAGCAAACACGAGCAGTGGAGCAGAAGGGAGAAACAAACTACTGAGATAGAAGCACATACAGACTGCAGCCAGAAGCAAAATACTGACCCAGAAACAGAAGTACAGAAACCAGGCTGAGAGTCTAGCAGAGCCAGCAGATTCCAAATACAATGGAAGGTAGGAGACAAACAATGCATGGGGGAGGGAAGGGCCCAAGGAATGGCCAGGCCCAGAGAGAGGATGGACAGAGCCTCTGGCTGCAAAGAAAAAGCTTCTGAATGAAGCTGGAAGGAAGGGTTTAAATAGGTCAGGTGGGATGGGGGGGCACGGATGTTGCTTCAGCCATTGAAGTGCAGGTTTACAGCCTTTCAAGAATACAAGTAAAGTCCCACTAGTTGCTACCAAACCCCCAGTGCTTCACCCAAACTCAGGGCTTCATCAGAGAGATGCTCCTCCCCCTCATGTTTTGTATTTTTTTCTCCATATTACTGGTGCTGGAAATTGCAGTTTAAACAGCTGAATGTTTATGCAAGCAATAAGACATAATAACGTGTGGGTTAAGGCCTAATAAGAGGATGTTCCTGGTGCATTATGAGGAATGAGGCACTTGCGCTAAGTACCTTAAGCTTCTTCGAAGTGCTCTTATCAGGCCATAACCCAGACTTTGGAGTGTCTTATTGCACTTATACAATGGGTCCCCCAGTAAAGAAGTTAATTAAAAAAATGCACATAAAAACAGTAAAAAAATATGATCAAATCAGCAGAAAAAAAGTAGTCCTTGCCATTGTCTTGGAATGGAGCTCTTTTATTAAATGTCAGTAGAGGGCACCGGTGTCTGGCTGTATCTCCAGTCCCCACCCACCCACACAAACACTCAAAATCATGTTTTTGGTTTTTTAATATTTCTTTGTTTGCCCACTGTCTTTCAGGTACAGCGAGCAGGAACGAGCGTACCCCATATCGGGTAACGAATTTACTGTGATGTTTCTTGTCTCTCTCGCCCCCAAGATACACAAACCATTTCTTTTGTGTCCTTTTTAGTTTTTTGTTTTTTTTTACTTTTGTCTTGTTTAATCACTATCAGTTTCATTTGTATTAAAGGGATGGCCTGAATGGGAGTGAGCATGTCTCTCAGAGGCTGCTGTATACAGTCATTTCCTGCTACGCAGCTGTCAATCAGTAACACTCACTAAGATAGAAAAACAAAATCTCATCTGAGTTTTGCGGTGACAGTAATTGGCTCCAGTTTTATATAGGAACTTCTGGTTGTTGCAGATCACATTTAAAGGAGAAGATGAAGTGGGGTTGGGGGGGAAAGGAGTCCAGATATGGCAGAAGTGCTCACTGTGTACCGGGGGGAGTTTTGAGCAGTGGGAGTGAGAGCTGGACCTACGAAAAAGAAGCAGGTGGTAAGTAAAACAAAATAAGGTATTAAAAAATGTAAAGTTTAGGACTGTGCTGGAATTGGGACCTTGGACACAGAGTGGTATCTTTGTGATTTCTCTTCTGGTGCCACTGATCTCACTGTGCAGCTGTTGTGGTTCCCTCAGATGCTAGCTAAGGAACTGCAGCGGGAGACCGGTGGCATGCAATGATTTCATGGTGTGCTATTTTTTTTTTTTGCCCAGGCCCCCCCCGGCAGCTCAGCTAGCTCTGCTCGCCGCTCCCAGGCTTATCCCCCTGTGGTGGGCCCACTGGGGGGGCACCCCTTCCCAGAGGACACTGGAGTAGGTGAGACCTGGCTTGCCCCCTGGGTCAGGGCTTCAGGAGCAGGACACCCCTGGCAGACATGGGTAGGCAGCAGGACAGCAGCAGGGCCAGCATCATGAGTTGGGGCCAGCATTTTCTTTTTCTGCTGGGATTCTGGGGACAGGGGCATGCAGTGACAATTGTCAGCCCCACCCCCCTGACAAACGGCGTTGGCTGCAGCATTACCCCCATCCTCTGCCAGAGGTCCACAATGTGCAGGACACTCAATCCCCCTTCCCCCTGAGAAGCATAGCAGTCTCCGGGATGCTTAATCCTTCTCCCTCTGACTGGCCCTCCGACTCCCGAGTTCATCCCTGAACCAGAGATGTTGGTGCAAGTGGACACCTTGCCGCTGCGCCAGCCAGGCCAGCTCTTGAGTATGCTCATTTTGGTTGGTACAGGTAGTGCCAGTTGTAAAGTTATGTCCTGATAAGGACACAGCTGGAAAAGTGTTTTAGCCAATCAGAATTGAGGAAATGTTATGCCCATTTTATAAGGAAGTTTGTAAAATGGCAAAAAAAGGTATTAAAGAAAAGCTATAAATGTCATTAGTTAATTAGTTAAAACAGTTGATCTAACTGTTTAGTGCAGTGGTTTAAGGCTCTGAGCTGCAAACCTGGAGACCTGGGTTTGAATCCCACAGCCCCCACTTGCATACATTGTGCCCCTAAGCAAGTCACTTAACTTCTTTGTGCTCCCATGTCGCACTTGCAAATCAGCTTCAGCTTAGTGTGTCTCTCCTGGTTAAAAAACAATTTCCATAGCTGCACTGTCAGGTCTGCAATCTCCTTTCTGTTTACCCCAAAACTGGTTTACTAACCAAATTCATTTTATTAGCACAGTAACTAACTCCAGGGTGTGCTTTAAATTATGTGTGAAGCACTTCTCTGGGTTTGTGAGGATACTTAACCATTGGCCATGTGCATCCCAAAATCACTGGTGTGGCATTAAAATACTTTAATGTGCACCTTGTCATGCATTATTGCTTATGTATCCGTATATTTTAACAAACATCCTGCATCTGCATGGCACTGCCATGCCAACCTCACTCAAGCTTTTGTCTAATGAAACTAAAGTTCCTAGCCCTACTGGTCCCAATGTTAGCCATTTTAAAGATTGTGGCCGGATATTCAAACTGCGCACATATCTGGACTGAGTAGTACGGTATGGGCTGCACCCATTGGCTCATGCTATGAATCAATGGGCGTGCAATACCGAGCAGTCAGTCAGTGGGCGGTGACGTGGCACGGGTGGTGGTGCTGCAGCCGCTGGCTGATGGGGAGCGGGTGGGTGGGGGCACACTAGACCTCCAGGGTAGTAGGGCATTGATGAGGTACTGATGACCGTGATTGGCAGCGATCGGTCCACTGGACCACCAGGATATTGGACTTGAGAGGGGTTCTATTACTGATGCCCGCGATCGGGCTCAGTGCGGTCCACTGGACCACCAGGGATACTGGATGGGGGGATTTCGCTCCAGGGATGCCCGCGATGGGGCATGGGAGGGCACCACCAGGTGCGGCAGAAACTCGGATGGCCACCCACAGGTGGCAGCTGCCATGTTGCGCCCTGCAATGCGGCAGCTCACCTGTGGGTGGCCATCACTTGTCCTTTTTTGGCTTAACTTTGTGCAAGTGCAGGTAGCGGTTACATGATATGCCTCTGCACATCCTAACTGAATATTGGGCTGTGCAGGTTATGCATGGGCACGCCTCCCCACCTGTGCCTGCATACATTACTGATGGGCTCCGGTGCATTGGGATTTGTGCGGCGCACTTTTCCTGTTTGAATATTGCGCCGGGGCACATCAGTGGGTTGCGCATGGTGCAACACTGTTGTGCCATGCGCAACCCTTTTGAATATCTGGGCCTATTTCTATTATAAGGACCAACTTTGTAACCATAAGGCTAGTAACTTAATTTTTTTTATTTAAAGCTTGTAGTCAGCTTAACATTATATAGAAACATAGAAACATCAGAACAGAATTTGATGGCAGATAAGAACCCCTTAACCCACCTAGCCTGCTCATTTCCCTACCTACTGCTTACATTCCAGGTCCTAATTGATTTGAAGCATACCACCTCTTTCCTAACATTAGGTTGCCTTCTGTCTATCCCAAGCAGTCTTGAATTCCCTACCATTTTTGCTCCCACAGCCTCTGCAGGGAGGTTGTTCCATGCATCTACCACCCTTTCCATGAAAAATACTTCCTCATGTTGCCCCTAAGTCTCCACCCAAGCCTCATATTGTGACCCTTGGTCTTGCACATCTTTTCTTCTAAAAGATGCTGTCCTCTTGTACTTTCTTTATCCACTTTAGGTACTTGAAAGTCTATCATATCCCCTCATCTCCCTCCTTTCCTCCGGGGAACACATATTGAGTACTTAGAGTCTCTCTTCATATGGTTTCTGGTGCAGTCCTTGTACCATTTTTGTTGCCCTTCTCTGAACTGTTTCTACTCTATGTACTTTCTGAGATGTGTCTTCCAGAACTAGACTCAGTACTACAGGTGAGGTCTCACCAATTGTCTCTACAGTGGCATCACCACCTCTACTGGTGATGCCTCTCTCTATTGACACCAGCATCCAGCTGGCTCTCCTCACAGCCGTCTCACATTTCTTTGTTAACTTTAGGTCATCTGTTATCATTACCCCCAGGTCCCTTTCCAGCTTGGTTGTGGTCTGTACCCCCCCATGTGTATTCTTCCCCTGGATTCCTGTGCCCCAAGTGCATGATTTTGTACTTCTTTACATTGAATCTAAGCTGTCACACTCTTGACCACTCCTCCAGCTTACCTAAGCTTCTTCTCATTCCAACTCCCTCACCCCCCCCGGAGTGTCAACCCTATTGCAGATCTTAGTATCATCCACAAAAAGGCATACCTTCCCTTCCAGCCCATCTGCAATGTTGCTTATGAAGACATCAAAGAGGACAAGCCCCAGCACTGATTCCTGTGGCACCCGCTGATTACCTCCCTCTCTTCAGATTGGACTCCATTTACCATTACCCTCTGTGTCCTATTGTGCAGCCAATTTCTTACCCAGTTTACCACCTTGGGTCCACTCTCAGACTGCCTGATTTATTTTCTAGCCTCCTGTGTGGGACAGTGTCAAAGACCTTGCTAAAATCTAGGTAGGCCACATCTACCGCCCCTCCTTGATCAACTAGTTGGTCTGGCAGTATAGCCCAGAGGTTAGAGTAATGAGCTGTGAACACGCTTGGTACATCCAGCAGACCAGATCTGGGTTTGATTTTCACAACCTCCACTTGCATACTGTGAAACTCTGAGCAAGTCAGTTAACCACTCAGTGCTCCCAGGTCACCCCTGAAAACAGGCACTTGTGCCTAGTGGGCCTTACCTGGTTATCAAAGACTGAAAAAAAAAATACCCTGAGTGACCGAGTCAAAGAAATCTATCAGATTTATTTGACAAGATCTTCCTGATGTGAATCCTTGTTGCCTCATTTCTTGTGCCCTGCTGGATTCTAGGTACGCCACAATCCTTTCCTTTAACACTGGTTGCATTATCTTCCCCTCCACTTAGGTCAAACTGACCAGCCTGCCATTTCCAGCCTCCTTCTTGCTCCTGCTTTTGTGGAGGGGTATCACATTCACTCTCCTCCAATATTCTGGGATGTATTCCATACAACCCAATTGCCTTGTCCACTTTCAGGTTTTTGAGTTCCTTTAGAACGCTCTCCTCTATAAATGGATTGGTGTCCACCTCTCTTTTATGCATGTTTCTACCACCTTACTGCGGTCCCTGCCCTTCCCCTTCTTTTGTGAATACTAAGTAGAAGAATTCATTCAGGATTTCTGCTTTTCTAGGTCCCCTTCTGCACGCTCCCCTCCTTCTCCTTTATTTAGCCTCACAATCCCTCGCCTGTTCTTTTTTCTTACACAAATATACCTAAAATACATTTTGTTTCCTTCTTTTACTGTCTGGGCTATTTTTTCCTGTGTGTGCCTTTGTGCTCCTGACTGCTTTCCCCACCTCCCTTGGCTTGACTGGTACAGTTATCTGTCTGCCTCATTCTGTGTTTCCTTGTACTTCTGGAATGCCATTTTTTTTCTCTCTAATCTTCCCTGCCACTCCCTTCGAAAACCATAGGGATCTTTTCTTTCTTTTTGTCTTGCTTGCTTGCTTCACACAAAGGCTTGTTGCCTCTGCTATGGCTCTTTTTAAGAGCCAGTGTATTGTTTGGGATTGATAGTAATTTTCAGATGCTGTCAGCTATCACTTCTTATAACTCAAGTATTTTTTCTTTTCTGTTTGTTAATTAGAAGATTTTCCACCTGGCAGTACCGGTGTGATGTGTGGAGCAGCACTCTGTCTGGAGGAAAAAAAAAGTCAGTTCTGTTCATCCCACTACATCATGAGAAACACCTTGATGCAGCACAATCCTTGCAGCTTGAGCAGTGATTCTCACAATCTACCAGTCTACCCGGGCGAGACTACCCCCTCCCCCGAGGAGACCGGAGGTCGCGAGGGCCTGCCCTGAAACCCTCCCTGCCCGCAGAAGCCCCGAACCCGAGACACACCAGAGACCACCCCCCTCCCCTGAGGAGACCGGAGGTCGCGAGGGCCTGCCCTGAAGCCCTCCCTGCCTGCAGACTCCAACCCAGAGACATCAGAGACCACCCCTCCCGAGGAGACTGGAGGTCGCGAGGGCCTGCCCTGAAGCCTCCCGCCTGCAGAAGCCCCTGAACCTGAGACACACCAGAGACCACCCTTCCCCGAGGAGACCGGAGGTTGCGAGGGCCTGCGCTGAAGCCCTCCGCCTGCAGGAAGCCCCAACCCCAGACACACCAGATACCACCCTCCCCGAGGAGATCGAAGGTCGCGAGGGCTGCCCTGAAGCTCCTCCCTGCCTGCAGAAGCCCTGAACCCAAGACACACCAGAGACCACCCTCCCCGAGGAGACTGGAGGTCGTGAGGGCCTGCCCTGAAGCCTCCTCCCTGCCCGCAGAAGCCCCAACCCGAGACACACCAGAGACCACCCTCTCCCTGAGGAGACCGGAGGTCGTGGAGGCCTGCCCTGAAGCCCTCCTGCCCACAGAAGCCCCAACCCGAGACACACCAGAGACCACCCTCCCCGAGGGAGACCGAGGTGCGAGGACCTGCCCTGAAGCTCTCCCTGACCGCAGAAGCCCCAACCCGAGACACACCAGAGACCACCCCTCCTCAAGGAGACTGAGGTCACGAGGGCCTGCCCTGAAGCCTTCCCTGCCCGCAGAAGCCCCGAACCCGAGACACACCAGAGACCACCCCCCCTGAGGAGACCGGAGGTCGCGAGGGCCTGCCCTGAAGCCCTCCTGCCCGCAGAAGCCCCGAACCCGAGACACACCAGAGACCACCCCTCCCCGAGGAAACCGGAGGTTGCGAGGGCCTGCCCTGAAGCCTCCCTGCCCGCAGAAGCCCCGAACCCGAGACACATCAGAGACCACCCCTCCCCAAGGAGACCGGAGGTCGCAAGGGCCTGCCCTGAAGCCCTCCCTGCCCGCAGAAGCCCCGAACCCGAGACACACCAGAGACCACCCTCTCCCGAGGAGACCGGAGGTCACGAGGGCCTGCCCTGAAGCCCTCCCTGCCCACAGAAGCCCCGAACCCGAGACACACCAGAGACCACCCCCCTCCCCCGAGAAGGCCGGAGGTCGCGAGGGCCTGCCCTGAAGCCCTCCCTGCCCGCAGAAGCCCCAAACCCAAGACACACCAGAGACCACCTCCCCGAGGAGACTGAGGTCGTGAGGGCTCCCCTGAAGCCGCCCCTGCCCACAGAAGCCCCAACCCAAGACACACCAGGTAATTTCTACCTTGATCCAGGCTGCTGCCACCACCGCTGGCCATCTGGCGCTTTTCTGAAAATGGCCACAAGCCCTGCTCAGCGTATGAATCCCGCCAGATTAGCAATTCAGTTGCTGCCCAGGCTCAAACGGAGCAGAACTGTTACTTTTGTGCCTGATTTTGAAACTTTTAAAATGAACCAGCTAAAACTATTTGCATTTGCCTGTAACTGTATTTAAAAGCTTAGAGTCACTGCACCTGAGACACACCAGGTAATTTCTACCTTGATCCATTAGCTCCTTATATTGTTTTGCCACTAGAGGGAGCCTGATTAAGTTCGAGCAATTTTCTCCCAATACCTCGCTTGTCACATTTTACTGCTGTCTAGTAGCTGTTTTCACTTGGTGATTTATATTAAAGGAGCCCTCTGCTGTCTCTTTCCTCTCTACCTCACTCCTTTCTCTAGTCAAAAATGTCCCCTCCTCCCCTCCTAGCACTCCTCATGGGAATACTTTGCCTTCCTATCCTCTTTGAGCTTTACTGCTTGAACACATCAACAGCTTCTGCCAATACTTATACTCAGTTTGACTTCTACTACTCCAACATGCTTGCTCTGCCACTCCACTACCTCTACCCCCTCTGCCCTCATCAGCAAGCATATTAGCCCAATAGTCAGATACCTTCACCTTCATCTGAAGCCGCCACCCTGCATCTCTATCAGGGCATACCTCATCACCCCGCTATGGTTACTAACCTATCTCTTATACTATCCGGCGACATTGAGATCAACCCTGGTCCATCTCTGCGCCCCATAACCTTGCCCCCCGCCACCACTTTCCTGAAACCGATGGACTAACTTTCACCACCTGAATGCTAGTAGCCTTATGGCCAACCTCCTGACTTCCAGGCTTGGATCTATACTAACGTCCCGGACGCCCCGCCATCACAGAAACCTGGCTTAAGCCCACAGTGCCTGACCTCGGTGCCACTTTCTTGGATACAACATGCTCGAGTCGACCGTCCTGGCACTAAAAGGAGGTGGCCTTGCCGTCTACTTCAAAACTCACCTAAACATTACCCTTCTGCAGGACCCTCTCTACAAACTGTGAAATCCTACACTCCCTACTGCTTCTTGGGGGTGTAAAAACTCCATATTTTTGTACTTATATCCCCAAAAATGCTACACAAGGCATCACTGAACTCCTAGGGTTTCTGCCTTCAGTTACAGGCAAGAATGACATTATCTGCCTTGGTAATTTTAACCTTGACTGGTCCGAGAAAAACTCAGCTAACCTATCCTCCTTAGCTAGCAAGGCAAATCTATCCCAGCTCTACATGAACCCACAAGGTCTCACGTGGGGCAACTGTGCCACCCTCCTTGACTGGATACTTACTAACAGGACGGAATATGTTGCCTCAGCCAGTGTGCTACCTGACACAATTAGTGACCACTATCCCATCTACCGTGTCTGGAACACTGTCATTCCTCCCTCCCTCCCTGCTAAAACTGTAACCTTCCTAATCTCTCCCACCTAAGTCATGAGGACTTCTTAACTGACCTTAACCAGGTTGACTGGTCCCTCTTTACCAAACAGAGGACATTAACATAGCCACAGAATATTTCAACTCCGTCCTCCTCTCTCTTCAAAACCTTCACATCCGGTCACCACACGTAGGATGGCAGGGAAAGTAACCAAGTGGCTAACACGCCCGCTTCAACTTCTCAAATCTAGGGACAAACTTTGGTCCAGGTGGAAGATCTCCCACCTCCGTGCAGACTTTGAAGACTATCGTGCATTACGTAACAACTGCAAAAGACAAATTCGTATTGCCAAAAGCACCTACTATAGGAACCTACTAATAACATCCTCTACAAATCCGCGCAGGTACTGGTCCAAAATTAAGGACATTCTCGGCAACGACAAGCAACAGAATCCAGCTGACATGAACATTCAAGGTGTTCACTGCACCAACCATGACACCATTGCCAACGCCTTCAATGCCCTTTTTTCTTCTCCACCAGTCGCTACTCTAACTAGCCCACAACCTGACTGTCCCTCTTCTCCTCCTCCTCACCCCCACCCTCCCTTTCGTTCTGGCTCCAACCACATACCTTGAAGTTCATGGCTACTTAACTCCCTTCTGGCACGCGGGGTCAAGGGCCTGAGGGCAGCCATCCTGCATACTTAAGCAGTATGCACCTTGGCTGACCAGACCTATCACCTGGCTTTTAACCTCTCGATCTGACGCCTACTGTCCCATCCACCTGGAAAACTGCCAGAACCATCCCTATACACAAAAAGGGTGATGTCAAACTCATGTCCAACTATCGCCTATATCTCTTCTGCCCACTCTCAGTAAGCTGCTTGAAAAATAGTCCACCGCCAGCTTGCTGCTCACCTTGACATGTTTAATCTTCAAACCCGTGCCAACATGGTTTCCGGCCGGTCACAGTACTACCTCTGCACTTACACAACTACAAATGACATCAGAAATAATATGGACCGTGGCCTACTCACTGGGGCCGTCTTTATCGACCTGTCTAAAGCCTTCAACATGGTACACCATCCTCTCATGCTAAGAAGCTCCAATCCATTGGAGCATCTGATCAAGCCTCTCCTGGTTCCATAGCTATCTTGACAATCGGACTCAGGCGGTAGCATTTCACAAGGCCCTTCCTCCCCCTAAACATCTCCCGTGGAGTTCCCCAGGGATCCACTCTTGGACCTCTACTCTTCTCCCTCTTCCTAAATGATATTCCCACCATGTCCCGCATAGCTGCACTCTTATGTACGCAGATGACCTTGTTCTCACTCTGGGTCAAAATCGGTTGCTGCCATCAACTCCACCTCACTAATGACTTCCAATTCCTGCAGACCTGGCTCTAGCAACCACCAAGTCCTGAACCTAGAAAAACCTGTGCTATGCTATTTGGATCCTCTAAGAAACTGTCTGCCCTGCGACAGGCTCGGGTTCAATGCCTTGATGGCTCCTCTATCTCAAACACTGAGTCCTTCAAGTACCTTGGGGTCACTTTTGGATCCCACACTTGACCTGTCTCAACATGTCAATATGGTGTGCCATGCCATCAATGCTAAATTGGAGGAGATTATCGCGTGCGCCCTCCCTCACTCCTTCCGCTAGACTTTCTGTTGTGAGAGGTATTCTCTTACCCCAGCTCCAATATGCTCTGCCCTCCTCTTTGCTGCAAACTCTGCTACACTCCACAAATGGGACACTGTCTACAACAACATCTGTAGATTCGCCTTTAACTGCCCCACGCCTTACCCATCATTGTCTCCTTTACGCTGGCTTAAATTGGCTGTCACCTAAGGATATTCGAGCCTACTCCCTGGGCTGCTTTATCGACTCCTGTCTCAGACCTCTCTGCCCTGTCTATCATGCCAACCTCCTGACCCCTGCCTCACACACCCGTACCCTCAGATCTTCCTCTGTCCCCATGCTCTCCACTAGACCTTGCATGACAAAAATGGGTGAACAGGCATTTGCCCATTTTGCTCCCAAATTCTGGGACTCACTCCCCCTTATGGTGAAAACTTCAGCCTCCCATCGAGAATTCAAAAACTCGCTGTTCACCCACCTCCTAGCCTCTGGCCAATGCAAATGCTCTTAATTTGCTTTGTCCCACTGCAGGCTGTCGGGTCTGACCCTGAGTACTACACTAATGTTCTCCCATGCAATACGTTTGTCTAGGTGGCTATGAACCTTGATGTCTTTACTGTTCTCAGCTGTCTTATGGTTACCCAAATTGCTTTTTTTTACATCCTTATTATGATCTATGCCTAAAATGTACCCTTATGTAACTATTACTGTGCTACCCAATGTATATCTTGTTTTGCTCCTGTACACCTATATTATGTCTGTGCATTTCTGCATATTGTAACCAATGTCCTGTGCTCTCCGGTCGTGCCTGAAAATAGGCAGGTCTGTTGTCAGCGACTTACCCGTTACCAAAAGCTAATAAATAAATAAATAAATAAATGCAGAAACTGTAACATCCCTAGTAACCAGGGAGAACCAGTCTCTACTGTTTCATGTGAAAGTGAAACCTAGCAGTGAGAAATGGTTCTCATTGGCTACTAATGAGGTCATAGTTAGTGTGATCTCAGTGTTGATGTAGTGGGAGTAACAGAACTGACTTCTTTTCCTCTCCAGAGTGCTGCTGTACACATCACACAAGTGCTGCCAGGTGGAAAATCTTCTAATTAGCAAACTGAAAAGTAAAAAATACTTGAGATATACGACATGATAGCTGACTATATCTGAAAGTTACAATTAATTGCAAGCAGTTTGCAGGCAGTACACTAGCTCTGTAAGGTTCCTCAAATGTTCCTCTACTTCACCCCCTACCTCCATGGCAAAACCATGCCAATACACATTATGCGAGCAATAACACATAATGAGGTGTTGGTTAAGACCTGATAAGAGCAAGCCCCAGGTGCATTGCAAGGCACAAGGCACTTGCACCGAATGCCTTTAGCACCTGGAAAGTGCTCTTATCAGGCCACAATCCACACCTTGGAGTATATTATTGTGCTTATAAAATGGGCACTCAATTTCCACTCAATATACTTTGTTCCGTATACAGTACAATCAAAGGTGTCATATAACAACAAAGAAGCCAGTTTATAAAAACAACATCACAATAAGCAGGGTTAGAGCTTTGTTCTAGGCAAACAATAAGTCAATGTAATTACCATACTACAAAGCTACAATATTATGGTGAACTTATACTGTAACGCCCTTAATCTACTGTACTCTTCCCTTTCAGACCACCCACTAAAATCTAACCCCGTGCCGAGTTCTATAAAACCTAGGTAGGCCAAGAATTGTCCAACTAACTACGGTAGACAAAGATAATCTATGGTTTCCATACTATGAGTGAAGCTTCCAGTGGGCCCCATCTATCTAGGTAATTCTGATTTCTGTTAGATAACGAGGCAATGTGCTTTTCCAATTGGAGTGCCAGAACCATTTCTTTGTGCCATTCTATTATTACAGGGAGATCTTTATTTATCCAATGCCTCATAATAATTAACTTAGCCACAGATGAAATCAAGGCAATGTGAGCCTTTTGATGCTTGATAGTTCCTGAGGGAAAATTATTAAGAAGACAAACTTTAGGAACAAATAGTGTCTGTAGCCCCAGAAATGGATCCAGCGAGTTCCTAATATTGTGCCAAAAAGTTGATACTTTAGCACAAGCCCAAAGCACGTAATAAAGGCCGCCTGGGCATTCATTACATCTGTGGCATAAGGGAGATAGACGCTTTTCCATTTTATGTAGCTGTTCAGGGGAGAAGTATAAATTGTGCATCATATTATACTGTACTAATCAAAGTCTATCTTGCTTAAACTGATATAGGTTACCCCAAATACCCTTCCAATATGGGATTACTGTAGGCAATGATAATTTATTCACCCAATAATAACATACCCCTCTGGGCAGACATTGATCTCTAGTTTGTAATTCTTTATATACCTTAGATATTGAATGGGGCTGATTCGCTGTTAGAAGTAATGAATGTAGACCAACCATAGAAGGGAGGAGATGGGCCATTTTTCAGACATAGGACAAAAGTACCTGCCACATTTGCCAGAATTTAAAAGGATTTGGTTTGCAATACTGTAGACCTGGTAAAATTGTGTAAGGGTATATGGTGTATTTCCACTCAGCAAATCACCAAATGTCAGGTTCTGCACTGGGGGCCAAAAGTGGGTGGAAATGGGATTGTGGTCAATTTGGAAGCTTGAGTTCCCAGTTAAGGATTGGTCTAAGGAATTGTACCAACTGAACTTCCAGTGTTTTTGTATGTGGAATAAGGCCTTTAAGGACCAACTAATTGGGATATTTTTCAGAATTTTAGGTAGGGCCCAAGGGGGAGAATAAAGTAACGTGGCTAAAGAGCAATGACAAGTATCCGCTAACACACTCTCAATGTCTAGCCACAAAGGCTTGAAGGAGCCCAGTGGTCATTGTGTTAGAATCAAGATCCACTGGACTAGTTTAGTTATATGAATAGCACAGTAATATGTAACAAAGTCAGGAAGAGCAAGGGCACCAGAAAGTTTAGGTGCTGTGAGTTTTAAGTACGCTCATCTGACCTTCTTGCCCTTCCATAGGTAATGATTGATTAGGGTTTGCACTTTGTAAACCATACTTTGGAAGGAAAATACCCAGTGCCCGGATATTCAAAATGGTTGCACGATATGCAACAGGGATGCACCAGCGCAAGTCCAAAAATGCGCCATTCTGTGATATTCAGCGGGAGGCAGATGCACACACCCCCAAATCACAATGCGCATGAGCGCAATGGTAATGAATGCATGAGCAATTGAAGGGGGAGGAACCATGCATAAATGGTGCAGTGCGATATTCAACAACATGTGCCATGCACAATAGGGGAGCAAACAGAAGTTGCGCGGACAGCAGAAATGATACAAAATAAAAAGGAACAAGAGAGAAGTGCAAGAACGCTACAGGGAAGCCACATGTTGCTGAACTGCAGGCAGCCACACAGGCACACAAAAACTGGGAGCAGGAGAGGGCAGGAGAGAGACAGAACACCTGGAACCCCCCAGGAACAGGAAAGGTGTGGGGACCCTCTGCCACAGTGCAGTCCAAAAGGGGGAAGTGCCACACATCACTGAAGCCTCTACAGGGAGGTGTTCCCGGTGCAGGGGGAGGAGTATCAGCAAGGACAGTGGGGGGAACACCGAAACAGCTGCCGGAGGAGGTAACACAAGCCAGGGACATGGCCAGTGCCACCATCCAGATGGAGGCAGTTATGAGGGGGGTGAGAAGGCAGGCAGCATGGGGACACGGCCGTGGAAGGGCCCATCGGCGGTATGCCCCCAACAGGCAGTACCGAGCCCACACCAGCTTCGAGTTGTACACTGATACTGAGATCGTGGGCCAGTACCGCCTGAACTGGATGATCCTGAGGTGGCTCTGTGAGCTGTGCAGTGATGTGATGCAGGCACCCACACAACGGAGCCATGCTCTGTCAGTGGAGACCAAAGTGACAGCTTGCCTGCTCACCACGGGTACCTTCCAGAGACCAACAGGGGACACGACAGGCATAACCCAGTCAGCAGCGTCACGCCTCCTCACCCAATTCCTCAGCGCACTGCTGCCACATGCTGTGGAGTACATCCATTTCCCCAGCACACTGGCGGAGCACACAGCAAACATACAGGAGTTCCACGGGTATCACGTATGCCTGGCGTGCTCGGGGCAATAGATTGCACCTATGTGGCCATCCACACTCACCTGGCCCCAAGGGGCCACACAAGAATCAGAAGGGCTATGCAAGCATCAACTTCCAGGTGGTGTGCGATGCCAGGGGGCACTTAATCAACGTATGTGCCACTCACCCTGGGGGGGGCACATGATGCCTTCATCTGGCACCAGTTTGCACTGTGCCACAGGTTTGAGAGTGGGGACATCCCCACTGGTCACCTAGTGGGTGAGTATGCAAAGCATGCAGAAAGACATGGAGCTTGGGAGGGGCATAGTCAGAGGTGACATGGGTATTGGCCTAGATGACCCAAGGCAGGGCGATGCTGATCACCAAACTAACGTCCACCCTCTACACACAGGTGACAGTGGATACCCACTCCATCCCTGGCAGCTCACACCATACCAGCGGCCCATGACCCCATCATAGCAAAGCTACAATGAGGCACATGCCACCATATGCAATGTCATTGAGCAGGTGTTCGGGATGCTGAAGGCACATTTCTGTTGCCTGGACACATCTGGTGGTGCCCTACAGTACAGCCCCTCAAAGGCCTGTGGGCTATTCCTGGCCTGTTGCATCCTGCACAACATGGCCAACGACTGTGGGATAGCCATACAGGTCGAAGAGGGGGACAGCGATGGGGACAATGAGGATGCTGGTGAAGATGGTGATGGACAGTCCCCCTTGGTCGAAGGGACCCCCGACTGATACGGATGGCATAGCTGCACCGGGACACCATCACAGAAGAGTACTTCAACCAACCCAGGTAAGTCATGGGGCCATGTGCAACCGCTAGTGGCAAAGGCACAACCCACAAACATGCATGGACAAACCCCAGGGGTGCATGTTGTTAAGGGAATTGGCCAAGCATGGAACCGCACACGCCATCAGGGATGGGCAAGGTCTAACACAGCACGCTGTCACACACACACACACACACACACCTCACAAGACATGCACAAAGGGTAGGAGGCAAGCCGACCCCAACCGCCACACCTAGCCACACACACGTCCACAGACCACCACGCCCAGTGCCTGTCATTGTGCATGTGTCAGACGCTGAGCACCATTGCACAGTGGCGGACAGCGCAACGCAGGCATCATCATGCACATGCCACAGTGGACAGCAGCCAGGAAGGTGTGCAGATAGAATGTGTGTGTGCATGCAGGGCCGGGTACCCCACCCGTGCATTGCACGTTGAATGACGCAATGCACACAGGGCAGCATCATACAGTAGCCATGGTGGGAGACAGGTCAGTCATGTGCCACAGTGCCACGGCCACCACGGAATCATGGGCAGCCCCGCCGAGACCTGCCAGCAGTGACAGGCTGACCAATGGCCTCATGGGGTGGCACCAATGGTCTCCCAGGGGTTCCACTGCATGAACATGACCATGCTCATGCAGGGGTCTGCAGCACACCGAACATGCCTGCGCCAGGTGTGCTTGGGATGCCCACAGCTGAACCTGGTGTCAACAAGCAGGGTGTCGCATGACGCCAGGAATGGGGGGTGGACATTTCACTGTGCGGTGTCTGCAACGCATGGGCAAATAACTGTGTGCCCATTGTGGCCATGACAGCTGTGATTGCCTGTGTCTGCCTGTCAATGGCAGCGGTCACATCCTCCCGCATCCGGTCCATCCCTGCCGGGAGCAGAGCGGTGTCTCTGCTCTGCCGCTCCTCTGCCTTGTGCAGAGCCGCACTGAGTGCATCCACCGCTGTCACAAGCCGCACCTGCTGATCGACTGATTCTTGAAGTATGTGGGTGTGCTCTTCTAAGAGGTCATCTGCCTGATCAGCATGCTGTCCCTCACGGTGTTCATGGCCCTGATGAGCAGCACCCCTTGAGGGTGGGCGCTGCACACCAGGGCCAAGCCTGGGCATGTCCACAGGCGGTGCACTGATGCCACCCCCTGACACTGTACCCCCATGGCCATTGGCCAACTGCTGACACTGCTTCTCTGGCTGCCACTCTCCAGGGCTCAATGGTGCCACCACAGTGGCCGCAACAGCCCCACTGTCCTGGACACACACCAGTGCTGCCCCACTGGTGCAGACAGGCACAGGCTGGGACTGTGATGTCACGCAAGCCTCCATGGTGGCACCACCCACGGCTGTGCCTGTGATGTCACCTGCTGTGTGGCCATCCTGTGGCCCACATGTATCACTGTCCATGAAGTGAGCTCCATCATTATCAGTGACGGATCTGGCACCAGCCCAAGTCTCAGCATGCTGGCATCCATGGACGCTGGCACGCTGGGACACAGGCAGGGCCTCCTCTGCACCTGCTCCACCAACATCAGTCCGGATGTCCAGGTGGACCCACTGTCACCCTGACCCTCGTATGCCTCTAGAGGTGGACGGGCCCTCCTCTATGTCCATGGTACCACCCTCAGTGGACAAGCCCACCACTGCTGACCCATGTGGACACTCAGGAGCTGTAAAGAAACAGAGTAGCATTAATGTAGCTGCCCTACCCTGTTCCCCCCCCATTGACAGGCCAGGACCTACCATGCAGTGATGGGCTATCACCCATCTGGAATCCACTACCTGGAACACCCTCGATGGCACAACGCTGCATGCTGCCAGCAACCTGCTCTTCTTGTGGGGTCAGGCATTGCACGTCCGGCTGTCCCCCACCGGTCGCAGACCATGCTGCCCTGATGGCAGCCACCTTGTCCTTAATCCTCCACCTGTCTGTGCCAATCTTCTTTTTGCACTCCTGCATGGACTGCTGGTGGCTGCCATGCAGGTTGATGGCACGTGCCACCTCTTCCCATGCAGCAGCATGGGCCTGTGGTGTTCCCCTCCATCTGCAGAGCAGCGGCTCCTGGTCAAGGTAGGCCTCAAACAGGTCATCTGTTTCTGCCTTTGTGAACTTAGGCCTCTTCTTCCTCCCACGTCTCTGTCCCTCTTCCTCCACCTCACGATTGCTCATTATTCATCCTGTGAGAATGACAGGTGTTACCTGTGACTGTGCATTCCCATATACTGTATGTCCCACACACCACAGTCCACACTCCCAAACAGCACACAACTCATCACAATAGACTGCAATAACTGACTATGGCCAATGCAGCTCAATGTCACATTTTTATAGTGCAATGCATGCAAATGAGGTGAGGCACAATTTTAAGTGGATGCAAATGCAGTATCTGTGCCATTGAATTGCTGATTAGCAGATTTGCATATGCCGGCTGAATATTACACTGTTTCATTTTGCACAGTGTGTTGAATATGCTCAGGTAAGGGCACATTTCTGTACATGCAGTGATACACGCAACTGCGCATGCCCAGGGTGATGATGCAGACGACTGCCGTGATGCTGACGTGCGGGAGGCAATGCAGGGCATGGCCACCATTGTGCCAGTGGCACTACTGCGCTGTTCACATATACAGTATGGTGCTGTGGCACTGGGGTGCCGTAGGTGCACTGGGGCCACAGCTAGGTAGGCCACTACAGAAGGTGGCATAGAGGCACCCAATCGCGCTACACACATTGAGTACCAATCGTGCTATGGCGGTCCATCCGAGAGACCCTTGACCCTGTGCCCGACCTTTGCACCCTAGGCACCATACGTCCGCATGGGTGCACCACTATCGTGCTGTTCAGTGACAGCACAATAGGGAATGGCAGCGCTGTACTGTGCAGCATCTGCACGTGGTGGATCATGCTATCGAGCGCCATTTTGACTCCAACCAGCTGTAGAGATGGCACAGAGGAGGGCTGCTATTTGGAACCAGGTGGAGCTGGCCAATTTGGTGGCCATAGTAGAGTCCCATGCTGGGGCACTTGATGGAGATGCACCCCTGGACAGGGCCAGGAGTGCAGTATGGGAGGAGGTGGCAGAGGCACTGGAGAAGGCCACAGGAATAGGGCACATGGCCAAGCAGTGTCACCACCAATACGGGGACCTCCGGTGCAGAGACCCATACAGGCTTGCCCGCCTGCGGGCACATGCCAGGAGGGGCACGGTGCCATGGCCAGGTAGATGCCCTATCCATACACTGTTAACGTCCATACAGGTATTACGGTTGCATGTGTCTGGCACATGAGGGAGCCATCCAGTGTTGGCCATGGTGGTGGTATTGGGGTGGGAAGTGGAAGGGTATGGCTGTGTGGAATTGCACACACACAGGGGTGGGGGGACTTTGCTACGGATTGTACTGATATTCCTCTCTCCATGTTTTCACCTTAAGCCCAAAGGAGTGCGGTGGTGAGGAGAGGAGGTGCTCAAAGGACCACCTGGCTGGGAGGGATGTAGGACCACAGAGGCACAGGGACCAACCTGATGATGGTGAGTGCCTTACATCCATGATTACTATTGCATGCTGTGTAACAGGGCAGGCAGCGGGGCATGGCCACCATCCATTGACACCACTGCCATGCACACAACTTGTTACAGTCAGCATTGTCCAGTGCCACTGCATGTCTGGGAGTGCATCAATGGTGGTCTATGCATGCACCGGGTACATGGCTGTGCCACTGGCTTCGCACCGCATAGCCATGTCACTGTACGGCCATGGTGGTGGTGCTATGTGAGACATGGGCGGTGGGTGTGTGCAGTGGTCCACATGGCTGTGGGTGCTTGGGTAGGCAGGTCTTGTGGATGCCATCACTGTGGGTGATTGTACACCATCACAGGGGCGTGGCACACAGCTGTATGCCATGCACAATGGGTGGGCAGCAGGGGGCTGGACAGTCACACGTATTGATTCTGCTCCCTTGTCCCAGGTGGACAATGCTGGATGGCCCTGGAACAGGGCATGCAGGAGCTGCTGCAGCTGGCATGGACATCCCTGGCACTACTGGAGTGGATGGAGTGGCACGAGGTCCGGAGGAGAAGCATCCGGAGGTGCCACAGGAGTGGACAGCGGGGAAAAGAATAGGCCCTCCATGACCCCCTGACACACCTTCCCCCCCTGGACCCACTCTCACACCCCTTCTTCCTGCTCCCATTTGTACACCCCTGCCCCATGCCCACCCCCACCTGGTTTGTGGCCCTTCCCCCCACCCTTGTATATATTTGTACATATGTTTGAGTGTTTATATTTTTTAATACATACATTTTGTTATGACAACTGTGGTGGTCTCTGATTTGCAGCAGACTACAGGTGCTCAGCTGCAGTGGTGTGCATGGCATCAGGGGTGGTGCAAGCATGGGCGTGTGTGTGTGTTCGGAAGGGAACTGCCTATGGTGTGGGTGGGGGAATCAGTCACTCTCTGTGATTTGTGTGTTGTTCTCTGTGCACTGGATACCTGTGTGCAGTTGTCCTCGGTGCATGCACTGTGTGCATGGCACCCTTGTCAGACTGTCCATGGCCTGTGCAGCTGACACCCTTGCATGTCTGTGATATGCACGGTCTGCTGGCATGTCAGTGGTGGCTGTCCATGCTGGACAACCACTGAACCCGGTACAATGCCAGGTTGCCTCCCATCACCAGTATGGTGCATGTCTGCCTCCAGTGGCACTGTGGCCTCCACTGTTGTTGTCCCCCTTCCATGCTGTCACTTGTGTCTGTTGCAGTGGATGTGCTCCACTGTCTGTCACTTGTGCTCCAGCCACATGCTGGTGGCATACAGCTTCATGGTGCCTCTGCAGAGTGGCTGCACACCTGTGCCATGTAGGGGTGCTGGCCATGTGTACACAGCTGCCATGGCCACACTCCAGTGACTTGTTTGACCTGCTACTGTGTCCCTGTGTTGGTGTACCCTTGGGTATGGGTGGCTGTTTGTCCATGCACTGTGTTGCATCCTGTGTGGTGCATGCTTCCATGCAACACTGTGTGTGTCTGTGCTGGCTGTTGTGGCCAGTGCTGGGATGGGATGTGTCCTTGGGAGGGTGTGCAGGGTGCTGTACTGCTGGTGGTGGGGTCCAGGGCATGCCCTGTCGCATGTGGGGTACCTTGTGTGCCGACGCATGGTCGGTCTCTCAGCTGAATCTCAGGGGGGGGACATGCAGGGTGGCACTGTGTATGCAGTTGTTGCATCACTGTCTGCTGCCACCCGCTGCAGGGTGCACATAGTGGGGCTACCTTGCATGGCTCCATGGTGTACAGGATTGCATTGTCTCAGTGGGGGTGGTGGCATGCATGGGGTGTCCTACACTGTTGGGCGCAACTCCTGGGCAGTGTGTATGGGGATCATAGTGCAGGTTGTGCTGTGCATTGGTGGGATGGTGTGACATGGGGTGGCTTGCCCTCCTTGTGTGCCAATCACAGCTTGCCTGGGGGTGTGCTGGGGCACCATGCTCCCGGCTCTGGGTTGGTTGCTGGTATCCATGGGCCAGTGGTTATTTCAGCTCTCCACCAGTTGTGCAGTGCATGGGGTGTGGGGGGCAATGTCTGTTCCGCTGTGTGCTCCTCTGCCCATCTGTGGCATGTGTTGTGGGCCCCTGCATCCTGTCACTGTGCATCCCTGGTTGTGCTGTTGCACTGCTGCCCTGCTCCACGGGGCATCCCTGGTTGCGCTATGGTGTATCTGGACTGCTCCACTGAGCATCCCTGGTTGCGCTATGGCGCATCTGAAATGTGCAACTGCACATCCCTGGTTGCGCTATGGTGCAGGTGCACAATATTCAGTTATGTGCCGCAGGTGCACCTTGACCTGCACAGTTTTTAAATATCGTGCTTCTTGCACATGGGAGCAGTGGACTTGTGCTTGCTCCTGCTGTTGCGCACTTTTTGGGCACAGTTTGACTATCCAGGCCAGTATGTTTAGAAGGTAAAGGAGATGGGGTAAAATGTTCATTTTAATGGTGGAAATTCTGCCCTAAAGTGAAATTGGTAGGGAACCCCATCTTGCCAAATCAGCCTTAAGAACTGTAATTAAATCCAAAATATTTTCTTTTATTATCTGCGAGATATTCCTAAAAATCTTCAACCTTAAGTATCTTATAGATTTTGGTTCCCAAGTCAAGTGAAGGCCAGTTATATCATCTGGAAAAGTTTCCCATTCATAGGAAATACTTTAGTTTTAGAGGGATTCAATTTATAATATGATACCTTTGAGAACATATCTATCTCCCTAAGAAAATGGGTACACCCTGTACTGGATTTTCTAAGTGTAATAACAAATCATCTGCGTAAGCAGAAATAAGGTGATGAGTGGTACCAATCTATATACCTTGTAGATTAGGGGTACAGAGCAGTTTTTTAATAAGAGGTTCTAAATAAAGATTAAAGAGCAGAGGGGAAAGTGGACAGCCTTGCCTTTTCCTGTACTCAAAGGGAAGGAGTCAGATAGGTGACCATTGCACCAGACTCCAGCTGTAGGTACAGAATATAGAAGCTGAATCCAGCTAACAAAGTTGCTTGGAAAACTGAATCTATGTAATACTGTAAACAGGAAATCCCAGGAAACACGGTCAAATGCTTTCTCTGCAACGATTGAAACCAAAACAGGTGGAGTGATTGAGTATTGCGACTGGGATAACAAGTGGAGTAGGTGGCGGATATGATCACTGGAATTTCTACCAGCCACAAACCCTAATTGTTCAGGGCTAATCAAGTGGTTCATAAGGGGACTTAATCTATTGGCCAGTACCGTTGCTAATATTTTGATATCGGTGTTTAAAAGCGATATGGGACGATAATTCTCTGGGTATTGGAGATCCTTATCAGGTTTGGGTATATGAGTAAACAAAGCTTCCTGAAAATATTGTTCCAAAAAGCCCTCAGAAAACCAAAAATTATAAACTTCAGCCAAAAAAGGGGCGAGGTCTACCAAGCAGGACTTATACAAATTACTTGTAAGTCCATCGGGGCCTGGTGATTTATCTAGGGCTAAATGACGTATTGCAAACTCTGCTTCGTTCGTATTAATTGGAGTTCCTAGAGAAGCTGCAATGTCAGAAGGTAATTTGGGAAGGACAATATCATCCAAATAATTATCTGTTTCCTCCTGGCAAGCAACTTCCTCAATAGGAACTGAGTATAAGGTCTGGAAGTGTAATTTGAAAATGTCCACAATTTTTTTTGGGTGGGTAATCACAGGTCCTTCTTTATCTGGTCTTAAGCTAGGAATACAATGATTCATGTCAGCCTGCTTGAGTCAGATCGCAAGGAGTTTGCCTGCCCACTCTCCAGACTCCAGGTGCTTTAATCTAGTTCTATGTATTGCAAGTTCCACTTGTTGTGCCATGAGAGCATAAAATTGAGCTTGCAAAGTGTGAAGTTTGGTCCACTCTTCGTCAGAAGAGTGATGGCTAATATTCCTTTCAATCGTCTGGATATCACTCAAAAGCGTGCATTTTTTAATTTTAAAAAGACTCAAAGTTTGCCAGCACCAGAATAAAACTGTATGATAGTATTATCAGGGCATTACCATCAGGGCTTATGGATGAAGCAGTGCTGTCCATGCACTAAAAAAGGAACCGAAATAGCGATGTATTCCATTATCACAAATCATTCCCATGATTAAGCGCTAGAGGGCGTGAAACGCATTGGGACTCTTTTGGTGGGTGATTTTATGGATGTGGAAGCCGAGTGATGGTGAATAAACTTTGTGATAATGGAATACATCGCTATTTCGGTTCCTTTTTTAGTGCATGGACAGCACTGTTTCATCCATAAGCCCTGATGGTAATGCCCTGATAATACTATCATACAGTTTTATTCTGGTGCTGGCAAACTTTGAGTCTTTTTATCTATACATGTGGAGCTGAGCACAGTACCCAGGTGCAGACCTTAAATTTCTTTATTAAAATTTTTTAATTTTAAACTGCTGGGATCTAGTGGCAGCAAGGTGAATACACTCACCACATAATTCACACTTAAAGGCTGCCTATATAATGTCTGGTCTGGTCACTGAGCCCATGTTTACTTATAAAAACTGCGTGACAAATTCCTTAATACATTATTCATGCACCAAAGGTAATCCCTGTATATACCAGGTCCAGGCAGATAGAGGATAGAGACTGGTGAATGATCTGAGATCACTCAGGCATGTATCTGAGTGGTAATTATACCTGGCAGGAGGGACATGCTCATTAAAATATAATCAATCCTTCAGCAAGTATGATGGGGTAAGGAAAAAAGGTATATGACTTTTCAGTACGATGCAGTACTCACCATATATCCACCAATCCTGCCCCATTTATGAGGTTTCACAAGGCTCTTTGAGCAGGTGAGAGTCCAATTCTCCTATTATCCAATCTATTTAAATGGATATCTGGGGTTATGTTCTAGTCACCACCCAAAAAAAAAAAACAAAGTGTGTAAAAATGGGGCAATCAGACTAAGGAGATGTACAAAAAATAAAGGTGAATCAACATTGGGGCCATATATGGATCTGATCAAAACTGGTTTAGTTTGCAATTCTCCTATAAGCAGGTTATATCTGCTGTTCATGTGCCATATCTCATGTCAGCTTAAATGGTACATATTTAGCAATTAAAACAGCCACTCCACCACAATTAGTGGAGGTTCCAGCTCCGTATGCTTGACCCACCCAGTATCTATGCAGAAAGAGGATATCTTCTCTTTTTAAGTGTGTTTCCTGCAAACATGCAATTCCAACTTGGAGATGAGATAGGTGTCTGAGGACAATTTGTCGCTTACATCTATCTCTGACCCCTCGTATGTTCCATGTGACAAAGTTATATGGACCACCCATTATCGCACTGAAAGAGCAGATTGGAATTTAGTGAACATGCTAGAAAAATTCTCCCTCATCGTATTTGATCCATCTCTGGCTAATGATAAGAACCTTAGCACATCCCCCCCCCTTTAATTCTACAAATTTCCCCAACATTATCTATAACTACCACTATTTATAATAAACTCTCCCCAGTTCTATCAACCACACTAACCAAATATATTGACAGGCGATGTTAATTATGCACACGTATAAGAACATATTCTCCACTCCCCACCCCGAAGAAATTCCTCCCCTCTGCTATCATACTAGAGACTATAGACTTTAATAAATCCTACCGGAAATAAATTGTCACCTCTGTTTGGTTATAAGCCACCCATTGCAGAACAGTTAGTAAGCATGCAAATAAGTAAGGTTTCCTTTGTATTGGTTATCTGTTAAAGAAACAAAAGCAGGTAATAGAAAGGTCCAACCATGCTAAGTAATAGTCACACAGATTTGTCCATTGTAGCTGTGTTCTTGCCAGAAAGAATAATGAAAAAAAGGGGAGAAAAAGAAAGGGTTGCAGTTCTACCAGAAACATCTCATTTCTGAGGATTGTAATGAATTAAAGTCGCAAAACAAAGAAATCATATGGAGATTGATTTGGGTTAATATCTTCTCCATTGCTTCATAGGGGTTCCAGCAGACAAAGTGCCTAATTAAAGGCAGGATTCAAACATCAGGATCTTGTCATACACTGATGCCTGAAGGATCCACACAACAATCCAATTTCCAGCTTAGAGCGAAACCTCAGGATTCTGAACAAAAGGCGTCTTACCGACTGAATGACTCGAGTCCTCTCATTTAAACAGATCTGGTAGTAATTGTGTAAGTTCCATTTGTGCTTGCTCTAATGTATCAAAGGTATGCCATTGGTCTGCCAGTTTTACTTGTATTATGGTCGGGTATCGGACTCTAAATTGTTTTCCAGCTGCGATCAGTTTTGATACTGTGGGGTGCAGCTCATGTCTTTTGGTCCTAACAGATTGTGGCAAGTCCTGAGTGATCTGTATTCTTTTTCCCTCCTACTGGACTTCCTGAAGACCTTTAACTTGTGTCAATATGTGCTGTTTGTCCAGAAAGTTTAAGAGCTTAAAAATTAATGGCCTAGGAGGTACTCCTGGAGGTGGTAGCGGGTGAAGAGCCCTATGCGCTCTTTCAGTGGTGTAGGTGGGTCCATTGGGTGAAGGACCAGCTACATTTTCACACAAATTTTGGATGAATAAAATTGGTGCAGTGCCCTCTTCTTTTTTGGGGATCCTGAGAATCAGCAGAGTGTTTTGTCAATTTCTGCCCTCTAGATCCTCTAGCTTTTCTTCCATTTTTCTTATTCTTTTCCCCACAATACTATGATCTATCTCAAATCTGTCACTCTTTTTTTTCCAAAGAAGCGAGGCATTCTTCTGAATCTGTAACATGGATATTTAAGGAGTCTAAAGAGGAATGTACCTGATGCAATTCCTCTGAAATGGCAGCGATCGAGTTCTGCAGTGGCTGCATGATTTCTAGGAACTGATCTTCTGTAAGCACAGCTGATGCAGAGTTACTACCAACAGCAGGCTGTTATTTGGGCCTCTTAACAGCCTTGTCTTCTTCTGGTGTGAGCGGAGGCGAGTGGTGCGGCAGTGCCTTCCGCATAAAAAACGTCATTCTGAAGTAGAGAATCCTGTTCGGCAAGTTAAGAATGTAATGTAGAACTCATTCTCGGAAAAAGAAAGTAATGTTAATAGTAGGATTTCAGCGGTATAATCGGGAGGGAGTCTGAGCAAAGGGAGCTAGCTGCTTCCCATGTGAGTGCCATCACTTTATCTCTTGAAATTTATAAATTCAACATTCTCCATATAACAGTTATTCAAGATAAATGGCCTGTTGGCTATAGTTCTTTTGTGAACTGCTGGATGACAGTGCTGACATTTCTCCTTGGATCACATGTTACTTGATGTGTTGCCTCGTCAGTGAGTGGAGTGTTTGGCTGCAGAGAGGAGCTGCTGAAGCATGGCTGTTGTTCTGCAGAGTTTTTTGGACAGGTATTTTGTTGCGGTTGCAACTGTATTTTCCTTTAGAGACAGTATTTCACTCCATCAGTGTCGATCTCCAGCTGATGCCACCCAGTACGAGAAGCGGCTTGATTTATAATGATGGCCATGATTTCTCTGGCCTCCGGTCCTGTGTCCAAAAGTAGCTGTATGGACATTATTTATACACTGTGGTTTGTCTACCGCATTGAGAGGCCGGCTTTAGCACTGAATTTTGCCATCAGGTTAGCAAAGTAGTTTATGCCAAGAGGCTTCCTTGTGTACCAGACCTGTGCTGTGCTGTAACCTGTAGCTGGCAGTCTTCTTTGTGGGTGGCAGTAGAAGACTGGCAGGTTGGGTGTCAGTTTTGAAATGTATTTTTAAAGGATTTTACTGTGCACAGTGGGTTGTCTGGCAGGGCATAGATGTACTCTCTGTACTGTTGTCTGTATGGGTTTTCTTTATGATTTTAGGTGAATTTGTTAAAAGTCAACATTATGTATTCTGCGACTTGATCGTCTGTTTTTCTTTTTAAGTGGTCTTTCTTTTTCACTTTCTTTATTCCCTCCTCAGCTGGGGGGGTGTTGACTATGGTTCCCCCCATCCACCTGGACCTGCAGCCTGCACCACTCCCAGTGTCTGTGCTTGACCCCCTCCTCCGTTCCTCTCACAGGCTGCTTCACAGTGAGTACTTACTCCATGACCATGAAAGCCAGGGATCAAGATGCAGGAGGAGCATCCTGAGTCAGAGTGGTGCAGCGCTGATGAAACTGGACATCATCGTGCTCACTGGAGTTTTTATTTATTGGTTCCCCCCATGGCATGGGCATGCAGTGGCATCAATGATGCTGCCATGCACGCCTCCATTCACTGCACATCTGACATCTGTCCCTGCTGACCCCACAGCAAACCACAGCATGCACCAACACCGAGCCACCACCAGGAGTAGAGATGTTGCAAAATTAAATTTTGCCAGCAAAATTGCCATGAAATCGTAAATTTCACTGCACAAAATTCTTTGCAAAATGGTAGAATTTTGCTGCAGTTTTGCACCCTGTCATACCCTATGTAAAATTCTCCCTGGTGTCTAATGGTCCCCCCCACCCCTCTGGCTGTTCACCGGCCAAAATTATTCTCCTGGTGTCTAGTAGTCCCCAGCCAATCACCAGCCATAATTGAATAAATTATAAGTTACCCTGGCCCCTCATGTGCTTTTCTACTTAAAAAATTTAAACCCACAATCCCTGGTATCTAGTGGTCCCACCCCCACCCCATGGCCACTCAGCCTGGAACACATACATGCTGAGCACCAGAGTCACTAAAGTACATGCCACTCACATTATAAATTGCTGCACAAAAGCGTATATAGACTGATTTCACATTCATGTCATTTCCATTCCTTTCTCATCTCAAAATGTGGTTAACTCTGACTTGATAAGAACCTAATGCAGTGGTCAGTATCTTAACACTTCCTGCTCAGTAGGGTGACTGGCAGGTTATTGTATGAATCCATCATTTTACCGATCTGTGCCCATCTCATACAGTAATACCTGGTGGTGTCTTCAGGTTTCAGACTCTTCATATCCAAATACAACAGACTCTGGGAAATGTCTCTGGAGATAATGAGCCAGCCCTGGGCCGAGGGAGAGTAATATATATACTTTGTACCATAGCAGTTGACATAATGGTAGGCAACCCACTTGAGTCCCCTCACAAGCTGCTACCAGACCCAGCTCATCCCATAGCCCAATCCGGGACCAAAGTCAATCCCAGAGGCTTTGCAGCTCAGCCTGAGTGTCACTCCGGGCTTTATCACACCCCATCAGTACCACATCGGAGAGGACACCTGGAAGAACAAAGGAATGTGGTTTGTAGTTATAAGAATTACAACCATTCATAAATTAATCTTGTAAAATAGTGTAAAATAATAAAACTCGCCTGGTGAATATGGTGCACATAAAATATGAAACACTAAAATAACTCTCATACTTATCACTGAAGAAAATACAACTGTTCAGGAATCACAATCCTACAAGAGAATCAGACACTGCCAGGGATCTCCAGCAGTGGGAGAGCAGTTTCTATTTAAATAAGAATGGGGTCCCTTTTTTTGCATCATGGGTTCTCTGAATGGAGATCGACAGCAGCATTGGCACTAATCTATAACTACAATCAGAACAAGGAAACATCAAAACATCATGAATTGATGTGCTGTGCTTTCATTGCATTAGTAATCTACTGTGACTGTCAAAAGTAAACTCAGAAAATCATTTCTCTCTTTATTCTTCTCAGAATCAGAACCCAGAAAATGTTGCCTGCAGGTGGCTAAATTTCACCTGCCAGTGTGAAATTTCCTGGTTTGCGGGTGAAATTTTGCTCACTTCTGGGGTGAAATTTCACATTTCTCCCTGCAAAATATTTTGTGTAAGCAAATTATGCAAAATATTTTGTGAGGTAATTTTTCAATTTCACACAACTCTAACCAGGAGCCAGCACAGCCATGGTTGTCCCTCCCCACCCTCCCTGGAGGAGGAGTGCAGTCCCTGGGACTCTCAATCCTACTCCCTCTGGCCAACCCTCTGACACCTAAGGTCACTCCTGACCCTGGGTCAGTGGTGTGGCATGAGGTGTGGCATCCAGCGCCTTGACCCTCAGCACCACAAGGCTGAAGAAGTGGTCTGGTTTTAGTTGGCAGAGACCTTCTCTCCCACAGCATGCCATTCACAGCTGTATATCAAACCAGACATTGTAAAGAAAGCCACAGGGGTCTCCAATGAAAGGATCATGTTTTTGTCTTAGTATTTAAAGGTCTGGGGTGCTAACGTCCTCATGGATGGGAGAAAACAATACAAAAATACCTCACAGCTGGTCCGTCTATGGCTTCCAGTACCACAACAAAGGACCGAACCTGGAAAGCTATGGCCACCAACTAACAAACGTAAGTGCAGGTCAGGAGAAATAGCAAGGAGGTGCTCCCTCCTTCCCCACCCAGGGGGGCAATGAAAGGCAACATGGAGGCAGAGTTCCTGGAATAGTACAGTAGTACACCTAGTCAGAGGCACATTGAAGGACCCTGAGGGAGTGGCTCAGCTGCAGAGTAGAAGGGGCTATAAACAGAGAATTAAAAAAAAGAGAAACAAATAATAGACTGAAAAATACATAAGTTTCATATCAAATTTTTTGTAGTCAATGGACTTCTATCAATTACCTTTCTCTATAAGTGCACTGACTGTTTTCTGTTTGTAATTTAAAACATTGTTTCTATTTTTGAGCTAGCTTTCCCAATTCTGTGTGCTCTGTATGTACTGTGGGTGCTTCCCTGGCTTTTGGAATGTGTTTTCCTAATAGTAGACCAGCCTTTGTAATATTCATAGGATTCATAGGATAGATGCAAGTGCATAGATTTCACCAATGAAACTCAACATTTTTCAATGGATAGAATTTCTCCTTATGTAACTAATTTCTGTTTAAAAGTATCCTTATTTTCATTGGTTTCCACATCATCTGGCAAGCCATTCCAGTGGGTCACCACTCTTTAATTTATCCACCCCCATCTTTCATTTGTTTTGTATTTTTTTCTCTGCTGAGTTGGTAACTGTGTCCTCTATTTGTTCTATTACATACCCTTTTTCCAGTCCTAAACCTTTCCAAAGATCCATATTGTTGAATGAAGAGTATAGTAGTCACAAATCGCCTCTTAGCCTTCTATACTCTAGAGTGAACATTCCCAGTTCTTGTAATCTATGTTCATAGCTTAAATGTTGAAGTTTATATATTTTCTTGATTGCTTTTCTCTGCACCCCATCCAGTCACTCAATATCTCTTTTGTGATATGGGTTCCTAAACTGAATGCAATACTATGTCAAAGCCCAAACTATTGACCCATACAGAGGCATCAAAACTAAACTACTTCTATTGTGAATTTTCATTAGGATGCAGTTTAACATTATATTTGCTTTCTTTGTAATATCAATAACATGATCATGAAATATCAAATCATTTTTAATGAGTATACCCAGATCTTTTTCACTGTCTATGATTTTTAATTCTTTTCCACTTAAGTCATATCTATGGCAACCATTTATTTTCCCAAAGTGCATGATATGGCATTTATCAATATTAGAAGCCATCTTATGTTCCAGTGCCCATTCTCCAATAGCATGTAGATCTTTTAGGATGTCTTCCATATATTTTGTGTTATTAATTATTGCACCACTTTTGCAGTCATCTGTGAATTTAGATATCCATGACCTGTCTGATATTTGTAGTGATGATATAAAAATATTGACAAGTATTGGTCCCAATACAGATCCCTGGGGGACTCCACCAGTAACATCACCCCACTCAGATGTAAATCCTTTAATACATACTTGCTGTTTCCTGTCTTTCAACCATGCTGCAATCCATCTGACAATTTGTGGGTCAACACTCAATTCTTTTAATCTAAAAATTAATTCTTTATGGGGGACAAGGTTGAAAGCTTTGGAAAAATCAAAATATTCCATGTTGACTGGCAGTCCCTCATCAGAAGCTTTACTAACATGGTGAAAAAGTGTTATGAGTTTGGTCTGGCTAGATCTTTTGGGAATAAAACCATGTTGTGTTATATCAGTATGATCTTTTCATTAAAATGTCTGTCAGTCAGTCTTTTTATATATTCTTCTAGTATTTTACTGGCTATGCAAGTTAAGCTGATTGTCCTATAATTTTTGACATCACTTCTAGCTCCCTTTTTAACAAGGCAATTTGCATAATTAAAGGGGCAGTCCCTATTGTCAACAAGCCCCTGACCTCAAGGCCAGAAGGAGTAGTACAAGTAAGGGGGGGAGGGGAAAAAGGAAGGCAGAAACAATGATGGGGGAAGGGAGATAAGGCCAGGAAATAGAAGTAGAGGAAAGAAACCATATATGGGGTGAATGATGCAGATCATGATATCACAAGGAGGGTGGAACCTCATGAGGTCAGGATGAGGTGGAGGATTGTGATTGGAGAGATGAAGAGAGAGAAAGGGGCATGTAAAAAGGAGCTTATAAGGGAGGGTAGGGGTCTGGAGAGCTCACAATTTTTGCTTCAGAGACTTTTTCTGAAAGCACATCAGTTTTGGTAATTTATTTAAGTGACAAGCACTGTATTCTCTTGATTTGAATTCTGAGTTAATCCTATACATTGGAGTAAATTTTAAAGATACTGAGTTAATTGTTTCACTAGAAAAGGAGTTGCTGATTTGTCCATGTCCACGATTTTGGGGTAAGTAAGTAAGTATGCTTGCATTTCTGTAAGAAAAGGATCACTGGTACTGGAAGAGAATGGGAGACAGAAACAAGCCTTTCTAAAATGTTATAAAGTGGACTTGGTAGATCTGTATTAAGGGAGGTAAGAGGCACAGTACATCATTTTAGTTCTAGTAGTAGGGAGGTATTAATTGAAGAATCATTTAAGATTTTAGAGGTACTAAATGCTTACCACAAATGATGGTTACTAGTGGATGCAGTCTGAGGATTAGTGGCCATCAGAAGCACAACGCCCATGAAGGGAACAGGAGGCAGAGTTGTTTTGTTGTTCAGGAGATTCTGACACATGGTATGTGCAGAATGCAGGCCAGCAGGTTGAAATGGCTTGACATGTTTGTGGGGAGGTAATTTATCATAAAACAAGTAAACTGGGCATAAAATACAGAGGTATATGGGATGGGCCAGCAAAGGTTGCTTAAAAAAGGATGTGGAATGGCAGTGAGAGCCATAATGCGATTGCATGCAAGGGACGCCAGACCACGTGGGTGGAATCAAGGCCTACAATCAGCCAGATAAGCACAGGTAGCACTGTGAATAGAAGTAGGGTGCCCAGCAAGGTAGAGGGGGGAAAACAAGGCTTGGCACAGAGTAAAAAAATGGGCTGAGGGGCCTAAGAGGCTTGTGCCAGGACTTCTGACTATGACAGTCAGACGGAAAAGGAGCATGGCAAGAAAGACCCATGAGCAGTCGGCATTTTAGGCTGTTGGTGGGGACAGCCACCATTTTGAAAATGCATAAGGGTGGTGTGGCAGCCATTTTGGAGATGGGCCATGTGGTCTGGGGAGTTGCCATGGTTTCGGGATTGTAAGGGGTGCAGTTATTAGGAGCACCCACCAGGAAGGGCAGCAAGGGAGCTTAGTGAATTCAATAAAAAAAGGGAAACAAAAAGGAATATATAGTGAACACACTTGAAATGAAGGAGCAATTGCTGTGACAGTGGTTGTTTGGAGGAGAACTATATTCAAGATAGTAGATAAAGATACAATTATAACAAAACATTGTATTTCAAGTTAAATAAAAACACAGGAAATGTTGTGTTTTGGAGTCTTTAACATAAAAAAAGTCTGTTTAACAGTGGAGATTTGTCAACAAAAGCATGCAGAATAAGTAATGCAGGACAGAAAGGGGAGGTATCAACCGGAGGATATGGTTTTAACTTATTTTGTGATTTTCAGTTGCTAGTGATAATAGACAGGATCAAGCATGACACCTAGGAAGAATAAGCCCAGTAAGGAGGATTGCTACAAGGCTGTCATGGAACTGATGGGAAAGGCAAATAAATTACTGGAATCAGTGGAGGAAGAACAACCAGAGATGGGGAGAAGTGGCAGGCTGAAAAGGAGAAGGGAAGGAAGGATAACAAAAAGAAAACAACACAGGATCTGCCAGCACTGAAACCTGCGGGTCTGGCACCTCCTTTGGAACCTGTGCCTGTTGTCCCAATTCCCATGCCTGTTCCAACTCTGGAACCATGGCCCAAACCTGCTACCACACCCGCTTCCTAATGGGTGCCTCTGATTCCTCAGGCCCCCAATGGTGTGCCCTTGCTGCACGCCCCACCAGCGGAACCAAGCCTGCCAGAAAACACACTGCTTTCTACCCCAGTGTTTGTAACACCTGGATCATTGCTGGAGCCCCCCCACAACAGGTAATGTAGATCTCACACTGCAAAGCAGTGTGAAGGAATATGTGGAACAAATGCTGAAATCCATGGGTGACAAGGGGATGGGTCAATGAGAGAGAGAGTACTAAGGGAAATAAAGGAGGGGAAATGGGTGGAGACAGAGGAGGAGCAGAAAGAGGAGGAGAAAGAAAAGCCACAGAGGGTGGAAATTTGGTTACTAGGGGTTAGGATTGGGGACCATGTGCAGCTAGCCATAAAAGAAACAAACTCTGGTAGAGCCACTAGGGCTGTTAATACATTAACTTGATGTGTGTGTTTGTGTGTGTGTGTCTTGGGCTTGGGGGGTGGGGGAAGTGAGGGCATTAACTCTATCAGTTGCAAAGAATGGGCATAAATTTGTTATTTTTTCCTATTTTGACCCCAAATGTTGAACACAGTATTCTTATTACCCCTTACTTATGGTATCTGTTTTGAACCCCGTAGATGGAAATGTTCAAATCTGTGGGAAAACAGCATTCTGTGCCACAGGTACAAAAACATGTTTTGGGCAGGACATGAAAAATGACAGCTGCACTGTTTATGAGGCGGTGTGATAAAATAGCTATATTAAAAATTTGAAGTGAAAATATGGAAAATTACCGAAGTTACACATGTGCAGAGAAAATTTGAACAAGCACATGTAACTCTGCCTTTTTTTTTTTTTATGAGTATTTTCACCAAATTTTCAACATGGCCTTTCTGGGGCCCCACCTCATGAAGAGTGCCACTGTCATTTAATTCATTCATTCCAAAAGATGATTTTGCACAGTGACCACACCCTTCTGTGCCACAGGTGTGAAAACAGGTTTGGGGCAGGATGTGAAAAATGACAGCTGTACTGTTCATGAGGAGGTGTGAAAAAATGGCAATGTTGAAAATCTGGAGAGAAAATATAAAAAATTGGTGAAGATACAAGTGTGCATAGAAATTGTGCAACACATGCTTGTAACATAATCATTTGGAGGATTTTTTGCACCAGATTTTCAACATGGGCTTTTTGGAACCTCTCCTCATGAACACTGGGGCTGTCATTTCATTAATCGGTCCTAAAAGGTGATTCCACCGGCAATTATGAAATCCCCTTTCAGGACTGAGTAACAAAATGACAGTGCCAGTGTTCATGAGGTGGGGGTCCCAAGAACCCAATGTTGAAAATTTGAGGTCAAAATTTCTAAAAATGGATGAGATATCAACATAAATTGGGAAAACCCAATTGACAGCCATTAAATGGTGCTTACCTTTATTCTTCAGTTCGCAGTTCGGCTTTGAAGACTGCAGTCATGTCCTGGTCCAGAGAAGATTGCAGCCGCTGACTTCCGGAGGTAAGCATGGGCTAAATGGGGAAAGAGGAGGTAAATGCATCACACCTACAGTGGTCACACCAGTTCATTTAATAGTCATTATTTTTCTGCAACTTCAACTTGTTTTGGATCTCACTTTAAATAAGGTATTTCTAGTGCATAGATAAATAGTTATATTTTCTTAGACAAGTGTCAGTGGCTCAGTAGGTTGTGCAATTGCTTCTGAGGCCAGATGATCAGAAGGCTGGGTTCTATCCCCACACCAGGCACTTGGTTTAAAATTCCAATACTTACACTGTAGTGCAGCATGAGGGGGTGCTGCACTCCTAAGGTGACATCTTTTGGATGAAACATTAAAACTGAGGTTCCATCTGCCTGTTCAGGTGGATGTTAAAGATACCATTGCACTTCTCGAAAAGAGTAGGAGAATTTTTTATTTGTACAAATATATTAAAGTGAACCTATAGAAAATATAATCCAAGATCACATGTCAAACACAGAAAAAATGCATTTTAAGAGTATATTGATTTCTTTATACTCTCCATATTTCATTTTGTGATACATTTCCCTATACCCTCATACAGTAGGGGGATGTTTTGTTTTAGAAAATATAATGAAAGAAATTCATATTGAGACATTCAAAAAATTATCTGCATTAAATTATAATACATTTTGTTGAACATATTCTCTCCATATACCAATCCCTTAAATTATTTTAACATTAAACTCTATCTCACTAGAATCAATGCCTGCCCATTTAATCCTTTTGCAACTTGGCATATGCAAATCATTCCTATTTACATTACAAAAATAAATAAATATATAACTACATGATTTACATATTAAATATTAAATATGACAAGGTCTAGTTCTTAGCCTAAATCTAGAATCAGTAGGTTTAAAGTACACTTCTGTGCCAAATCATACATTGCCATACATAGTTTTCCTTATAAACCAAGCATAATCATATTGACATTAATCTGGGTCTTTGTGCATATTCCAACCTCCTGCCCCCCCTTTCCCCAAGTGATTTGTTCCCTTCAAACATTTCTACCATAATTACATTATTGTTTGGGAAATAAAACAGCCCCCCGACATATAGTCTATATTATTCCATACTACCCTCCAGCCTTATGCCCATCATATAAGCCCCATGAACTGAACAGAATCACATCTGAATTTATCTAGGTCTTTGTTACAGAAACTAACCTCCATCCCCCTTCCCCTAAATCATTCACTTCTTTTCATACATTTCATCCATAATTCAACTAGTTGAAGCAGGAAGAGACCCCCCCCCCACTACCATACAATCAACATTATTTTATTATGTTCTTTAATCTCTGACCCGTTATATTTATGTAACACCTTCAAAGACAATCATAGGCAAGGCCCTCCACCAATTTGTCAATAAGGGAAGGGCACAGAATCTTTCTTTACAGAAATTGAAGACATTTCTTTAATAACTTTTTCCAATAAACCCGTGATAGGTGTTCATTTCTGTTGTAGTATGAACTGGCATCTGACTTGCCAAATGCACCACTTAATTACTGCACATACTACTCTTAATGTTCCTAAGTGAAAACTTTTTGCACACTGCTCCGAAATTCTCATACACTAAGATGTCATAAGACATCTCGTGGAATTTGGAACAGGCCCAAGTGTGAGATAATAAGCTCCAGAATTCCCTGATATATGGGCACTCAAAAAATAGGTGCTACATGATTTCAATTTGTATTACACAACTCTTTGTTTAACAATATACTTTGTCTATTGCTTTATGAAAATTATATCCTCTTACATTTAGCTTATTACGGCAACACAGCCATATGGTGTCCCATATTTTTTGTGGAATTCTGCTCTCAATTAATTGATCTAAGAGGCATTTTTACACTATCCCCTGGGGGCATAAAAAACATGGGAATGTTAAGAAACAATAATTACAGTAAGTATTTGACTATACATTTCTTTCCTATTACAGTTCATACACTCCTGGAGAGATATTTTCCAGGTCTTAATTTTTTTGAAATAGTCAATAAGATATAGGGATGTTCCCAGAGAGATATTTCTAAATGAACTCCATTTTGGGGCTTCTCATTTCTGGGTATGCAGGCATGATGTTGACATTTTGACTGCAGAGTCCCCTACAGTGACAGCAGTGCCACGTCGCTGTAGGGAACCCACTGGAACCTGGCACTGTCTGTTGGGGGTCCTGCACCCCCTCAATCAGCTGTGACTTGGAGTTGAGAATCTTAAGTGAGGGGGTGCGGGGGGCACAGCCCCTCCATGTGGGGGGTTTGAGGGGCAAATCCCCATAAAGAAATCACTAGTGTGTTGTGAAAACCAGCAGCTGACTACAAAATCCAGTCGACCTGCTGGTTTTGCTGTCAGGTCCTTCGACAAATATTTTGTCAACAACCCATCGTGGGTCCCCATTTCTGTAGAAAAAAACACCTTTTTCTTAAACTTAAACTTAAAACCCATGCTTGTTGTTTCCCTAACAAGATCAGGAGTATGTTGTCATAGAGGAATATTGTAAAGAGAGAAGTACAGGGTTAAACATATTTAAACCGTCCTTTTTCATGTTTGTCTTGGGCCACTCTCTGAGCATGACCTCTGCAAAGATCTAGCTACACACACACTGGTGAAACTGATGCCCCACCATACACAATTAACTAGCTGAAAATGAAACTAGCAAAGTTGGATATGAAAGCTGAGCAGAGTAGTGTGGCACAGGAGGTAAGCAGTAGTGGGAAGGCTGGAAGTAAGGAACTTTAAAAAGAGCAAATTCACAGAACTAAAAAAAAAAAGTATTGGAATGCCCTTACTGTGTGTTCCAGCCCACGTTCATCACAACAAGAAGAAAGAACCACGCAAATTGAGACCGGAGAGGTGTGGGTGGTACATCTTACAGTGGGCAGTTGTGGGAGGGTGTGTTTTGAGTGGGGGTGGTACAGCACACAGTGGGTGGTTGCAGGACAGTGTGTTTTGGGTGAGGGCAGTACAGTGCACTGTGGGCAGTTGTGGGAGGGTGTGTTTTACTGATGGAACATGAATTGGGACCAGAGGAGTGAGGATGGTACAGCACACAGTGGGGGGTTGAGGGATGGTTTGTTTTTAAAAGTCAATCTGGGTTCTTTAAATCTTTGGAAGGAATACAGAGTCCCTTTAATCACTGATCAAAAAGGACTGCAGGGCTACAGTATGCCCACTGCAGCCCTTAAAAGTATTAGTAGCTTAGATCCACCCACTCTGCCATCTGACCTGATGTGTTGCAGTCTGAGAAAGAACTGTGGGGTGCCACAGAACTTTAGCAAGGCCAGTATTAGAATGCAGAAATGTCTTTATATATATATATATATATATATATATATATATATATATATTTATATTTATAAAATGGGTAGGGAAATTGCTTCTCTATTATTGGAGTATGAGCATCACATGACCATGTGTATATCAGAGCACGACCACACACCTGCACTTTTACCCCCAAAAAACTATTTTACCATGTTATAAGATAGATAACCCACTCTAGGATGTACGGTTGTGTTCTGATATATGCTCGCCTTGGGTGGTTGATGCACTCGGCCTGTGGCCTCGTGCGTACAACGCACACCAATGCACGTGTATATCAGAGAGAGACCGCACACCTAAGAATGGGTTATCTATTACATATATATATATATATATATATATACACACACATATATTCATAAAATGAGCAAATCCTCCAAATCCGAATCCAGTGTTCTAATTGTATAAAACACATCACATGACCGTGCGTATGTCAGAGTGCAACTGCACACCTGCACTTTACCCCTCAAAACAATTTTGACATTTGATAAGATAGGTACCTTGAGGGTGGTGTGCACTGATATACGCACGCCTTTGGGCGCTGATGCACACCAAGGCATGCTTATATCAGGAGCATGACCACACACCTCAGAGTGGTTTATCTATTACATATATATATATATATATATATATATATATATATATATATAGATATTATGGTAGCATGGTAGTGCTACCATAGTTAAGGTGGAGGAGCCGTTTACATGTTAAACCTAAAATTTTGCACCTTAATTACTTTGCAACTATTCAATGGATTTGCCTGAAATTTGGAATACAACCAAGAACCATATATCTTGGGACCTGTCAACTTTCATACTGTTCAGATATATGGCTGTGGAGTTATTACATAATTCTGTAGCGTTCGCTTTTTGGAATTCTTTGCTCATCTCTACAGGTCACACAGTTTGCACAACTGGTCCAAAATCTTCAGGGAACATGCCAGGGTCCCGATGTGCTTTTGAAGATTTTGTGAAAAATATTAAATGGTTCAAAGGTTATTCAAAAACAATTTCCCATTATAAGTCAATGGGAAAGGTTAACAGAAAGTTCAACAGTGTATGCAAATGCAGCTTTTACTTTTGCAAATGGCCCTTTTACTGTCACAAATCCACCATTCTTTTTCAGTTGGTCATCAGAAAAATGCTTGGTATTTAAATTGGGGACCCTCTAGCAACCTAATTATTTTTGTATTCACCTAGTCAGACCCTGAGGATGCTAGGCATGTCTTTATTTTGGGTCAAAACACCCCAGAAATATGTTCTTCAGATTTCTGGAGAAAGTACTTTTGCATTTGCAACACTCTCAAATGAATTTGAGATAGTTTTCGCAAAGTTCAACAGTACTTTTCCAGGCTGTGAGAAAATGACAGCAATTCTTTGCCACCCTGCTGCAAAAGAACAGTTTGGCCTTTTGGGCTGAAATTTGAAGGGAACACAGTCAACATTTAACAGATGTGCCTTTCAGTATTTCAGTGAAAAAATATTACAGGGCAGCAAAGTTTTGGCACTCCAAAGTTGATGCTTTTTCCCATAGGATAACATTACGGCATCTGACGCATGACAAGAATCATTTGCCACCCTGCTGCAAAATAACAGTTTGGTCTTTTGGGCTGAAATTTGGAATAAAGAAAGCCAACATCCCACAGATGTGCCTTTCTGTGGTTTGGTGAAAAAATATTATAGGGAGCCAAAGTTATGACACTCCAAATGTCTCTTTTTTCCCAAAGGATAACACTATGGCGTTTGCTGCGCCTTTCAGGGCCCGATATTGGAAACGGTACAGATACAAACTTTTCATCAGAAAAATGATTAGTCCCTAAAGGTAAGTACAAAACTAGCCAGGAAAATCATAAATCATATGACTTTAAAATTTTTTATTTTTAATTTTCTCTTTTTTCCAGGCAGGACCCCGTCTTAACTCGGCCCTAATCTTGGCCCCCCGGAGACCTCCACCACCACCTAAGGCTGCCGAGATCCCTCAGTCACCTCCAGCTTGCACCCTGGAGGGTGGTGCCATGGCTGCCTTCACCGGCGACCCACGGAGCTTATGTCTAGTCAGAGATCTGCAGCGATGGTGGTGCCTCGAGGTCCTCCGGGGAGGGCTTCATGTGCACGGTTGCTCTTGCCTCGGTTTTTCCTCCTTATGGAGGTGGGGATGTGCAGTGACGCAAGCATCCTCCCTGCCTCCCAGAGCTGTATGTGCCAGTCACCTGAGGTCCCCCAGCCTCTGCTAGGAGCCCTCAGTGCGCCGATCGCTTCCCCCACCCTCCCCCTGGAGAAGGAGAGCAGTCCTTGGGATGCTCTATCCTTCTCCCCCCAGCTGGCCCTCTGACGATCTGGGTCCATTCCCGAACCGTCGCGGTGTCACAAGCGGAAATCCCACCGCTGTGCCAACAGGCCGCATATTAAATTTCTTTTCTCACGTTGTAAGTTCCTGAGATATAAGCAATTTAGTATTCCAACTCCTCATTTTCTGCTCCGAGACCCATTATTATGCATACATTCTTTGTACTACAGTCTTTCTCTATCCAGATTTTGGGGAAAACCAGCCTGTGTACTTACATTACTGTTACCCTTACCACTTCTGCTTGAGGTTCCGTACCATTTGACTTACTGTTCCTGTCTACAGCACCATGTGTATTACCCTTCGCATTTTCATTTGCGCTTGCGTTTGTGTTATTTTAACCATTTGTGTCTACACTACTGTTTATCTTTCTATTTCGCTTTGTGTCACCATGTGCATTACCATTTGCATTTGTGGGCACCGTGTTACTATGTGGCAAGACAACACGTGACGGGATCGTGGTGCCCGAAGGCCCGAAGGGCCCCGTGCTCCCACCACCACATTACATTCACTATTTCTCCTTATCCTTCTCAAAAAGAATGGATATTATAGGCAAAAACTCAGTTTAATGCATTAGTTAGGTTGTTCCACAGGGACAAAAGCGAGAAATTCAGTGTTAGGGTTAGCTCCTTGGACCCCCTCCCACAGCCCCAACCAGCATCGAGGTGCACGTTGGTTGTCAGTCATAACTCTCACCCATTATCCAACTCCTTTGCTTCTTTACACATCTGATGGGGTGAGAGTTAGCTGGCAACCCAACGGCACCCCATGCTGGTTGGGGGTGTGGGCGGGGGAGTCCAAGGGGGGCTTTCAACCCTAACACCAAATTTCCTCACTTTTGTCGCTGTGGAACAACCCTAACTAATGCATTAAATGGAGTTTTTGCTTCTAAAATATATATATATATATATATATATATATAACACATACATATATAGATATGACATGGCCTGAGTGAAGATAAATATGATATCTTCACCAGACCATGTCATATTCTGTTTATACAAAACATACGCTTGGGCTGAATTGTAATGGAACCCTCCCTGAACACAAATCAAAACACACCCCCAAACCCAGAAACACAAGGGATAACATCTTCTCAAAAATAAAACATATATATGGTAGATTCTGCCAGTTTCAAAATATAATACGTTATCTGGTTGATTATGCCATTATTTTTAGGTAAAATGTATTTAGCACTTATCTGTGTCCTTCACTGTGTAGTCAGTCAATGTTACTTTCACTTCCCCTTAAAAGCAGCGTGACAGAGTGATATGAAGATCGACCCATTGAGATAGCAGTTAAGTAAGTAAGGGTTGCACTCATTTATTAAAAACTGTGTATTCTTGTATTCTTGTTGAAATTGTTTATTATATTCAGAAGACAAAGAGGTGTGAGTCGGCAGCGTCATAGAAGCAGGAGGAAGCACCTGTGTTGCTATAGCAACTAACGCCTCACTTGAGTCCCTCCTGCTTCTAAGGATGCTGCCGACTCATACTCTCTCTGTCTTCTGAATATAGTCGGCAATTTCTCAAAAGTAATACATAATTGCACAATTTTTTAACTAAATGGGTGCAGACCTCTTTACTATTAACTGCTGTAATTTCCTAATGGCTCGATCTTCGTACCGCTCGGTCACGCTGCTTTCAGGGGGGAAAGTGAAAGTAATATGCTCGGCTGACTATCACAGTGGCAGGATCAACCAGATAAGTGCTTAAATTAAATTTTTAGATAAAAATAATTGGCAGGATCAACCAAATAGAGGTGTGTGTGTGTGTGTGTGTGTGTGTTTGTGTGTGGTTTGGGGGGGACAGGTTTTAAACAGAAGAGACGGGGCAATGTAAAGTGACAGACTTTCACTTTCAATTCAATGATGTATAGGAATGTGGAGATATCACTATGACATATAGGAACATGGAGATATCAATGATATCTTCATGGCCATAGTGATATCTCCATGACCTGTCTCAGATACTACTTTTTATCCATGAATTTATTCCCAAACATATGTTGTATAAATATATTTATATTCATGGCAAAAGAAATAAATTTAATGCAACAGTTAGGGTTGTTCCACAGTGACAAAAGTGAGATAACTTGATGTTAGGGCTCCTACCCCTTGCATTCCATGCCCACCTCGCCCTCACGGAAAGGCATCAGAGCGTGCGTTGGGGTCACCAGTCCTAACTCTAACCCCAATACATGCGTAAACAAGCAGAAGTGGTGTAGTATAGGGGAATGGGGTGAGAGTTAGGATTGGCAACCCCAATGCACACCCCAATACCTGTTGGTGGGGGTGGGGTGGGCATGGGATGCAAGGGTTGAGAATCCTAACATCGAATTTCCTCACTTTTGTCACTGTGGAACAACCCTAACTGATGCACTAAACAGAGTTTTTTGCCATGAATTTCCCTTCTTTTTTAAAATGTGCCCTATAAATAGTGAGGTAACGGTAACGCAAATGCAAGCACAAATGGTAACGCAAAATGTGACGCAAACTTAAACGGTAACGCAAATGGTAATACAAATGCAAGGGCAAATGTTAATGAAAACAGAAATGCAAGCGCGTATGCAAATGCAAATCGTTAACAGCAAGTTCATGGTAATGCAATGGGAAAAGCAAAAGCTGATGGTAACACCAACGATGATGCCAAAGGAAACACAAACGGAAACGAAACACTAATGGAAGCAGTAGTACGGAAATGCAAATGGCAATGCACATGGTAACACAAAGGAAACACAAAGAAAACCAGTAATGGAAATGCAAATGTTAACAGTAATGCAAATGCAAACGTAATGGGTAACTGACACGGGTGTATGAGATGGGAACGCTAACACAAACAGTTACGAAACGCAAATGGGAACACTAAGTGTAACAGCAGTGGAAACACACACCCTTTTCTTCCCCAAAAGCTGCATTGAGAAACACATGAATACAAAGAATGTATGCATAATAATGGGCCTTGAAGCAAAAAATGAACACTTGGAATACTAAATGGCTTATATCACAGGAACCGTATGACATAGAAAAAAATAAAAATGTCATATCATTTATTACTTTCCTGGCTAGTTTTGCTCATAACCCCCTAGTGGTGGGCTAAGCATTTTTCTGATGAAAATTCTGTATCTCGAAGCGTTTCCGAGATATGGGCCCCGAAAGCTGTGGAGGAGGACGTAATGTTAGTCTTTGGGAAAAATTGTCAACTTTGGAGTACCATAACTTTGCAGCCCCCTAATATGTCGTCACCAAACCACCAACAGGCACATCTGTGGGATCTTGCTTTCTTCCCTCCAACAAATTTCAGACCAAAAGACCAAACTGTTCTTTTGCAGCAGGGTGACAAAGAATTCCTAATCTTTTGGCCATAGTGTCACAAAGTAGTGTCGTGATTTGCGACACTTTTGCAAAAAATAAAAATCATGAAAGTGTCACAAGTGCGACACTACTTTGTGATGCTACAGTTTACAAACATTTTAAAAACATATTTCTAAAGTGTTTAACCCCAAAAATAAGACATGGCCAGAAACATAGAAACATAGACGTTGATGGCAGATAAGGACCGCTTGGCCCACCTAGTCTGCCCATTTCCCTACCTACAGGATAGGCCGCAGATCCTAGTTATCCAACAGCCTATTTCTTCCTACCCCCCACAAGAACTGCCTTATGTCTGTCCAATGCATTCTTGAATTCTCCCACAGTCTTAGACCCCACAACCTCCTTAAGAAGGCTGTTCCATGCATCCACTACCCTTTCTGTGAAAAAATACTTCCTCACACTGCCCCGGAACCACCCCCATCTTTAAATTGTGTCCCCTTGTTCTTGCATGTCTCTTTTTCTGAAAGATGCTACCCTCTTGGACTTTGTTGATTCCACTGAGGTACTTAAAAGTTTCTATCATGTCCCCCCTCTCCCTTCTTTTCCTCAAGGGTATACACATTAAGCTCCTTTAGTCTCTCCTCGTACAGCTTCTCTTGCAGACCCTGCACCATTTTAGTTTCCCTCCTCTGGACTGCCTCTATCCTGTCTATGTCCTTGCGGAGATGGGGTCTCCAGAACTGGATGCAGTACTCCAGATGGGGTCTCACCAACTGTCTGTACAGAGGGATAACAACTTCCTGTTTTCTGCTGGTGATGCCTCTCCCTATGCATCCCACTATACCCCCAGTTCACCCTACTGCCTTCTCACATTGTTTGCTAACCTTAAGGTCATCTGAGATGGTTATCCCCAGGTCCCTTTCCTTTTTTGTTCTTGTTACCACCTCTCCCCCATTGTGTATTCTTCCCCTGGGTTCTTGTTTCCCAGGTGCATTATTTTGCACTTCTTTGCATTGAATCCTAGCTGCCAAACTTCTGACCATTCCTCCAACCTTGCCAAGTCCCTTCTCATCCTTTCCATGCCTTCTTGTGTATCAACCCTGTAGCAGATCTTTGTGTCATTTGCAAAGAGGCATACAGTACTTTTCCTTCCAGTCCCTCTGCAATGTCACTTATAAAGACATTAAAAAGGACTGGACCCAGTACTGAACCCTGTGGTACCCCACTAGTAACCCCTCTTTCTTCAGAGTGGACTCCATTTACAATTACCTTCTGTATCCTGTTGTCCAGCCAGTGTTCTACCCTGGCTACCACCCTGGGATCCACTCCAAGGCTGGTTAATTTGACTATTAATCTTTTGTGTGGGACTGTGTCAAATGCCTTGCTAAAGTCTAGGTAGGCCATGTCCTCAGCCCTTCCCAATTCTACTACTTTGGTCACCCAGTCAAAGAAATCTATTAGATTCATCTGACATGACCTTCCCACTGTGAACCTATGCTGCCTTGGGTCCTGTGCCCCACTGGCCTCATGGTACTCAACAATTCTTTCCTTCAGAAGTGACTCCATCACTTTCTCATCACAGAGGTCAAACTGACAGGTCTGTAGTTTCCTGCCTCTGTCTTGGTCCCACTTTGTGAAGGGGAATCATATCCCCTGCCTCCACTCTCGGGTACCACACCATCCTCCCATAATTTATTAAAAGAGTAGTCAGTGGTTTCACTAGCTCCCCTTAATTCTTTTTAGAATTCTGGGCTGAATTCCATCAGGCACCATTGCTTTGTCCACCTTCAGTTTTAGGAGTTCTTGCAGAACCCTTTCTTCTGTGAAAGGACTGGATCGACCCCCTTTCAAGAGTGCTTCTGTTAATTGGATTAGGCACTTCCTCCTCCTCTTTTGTGAATACTGGCAGACATATTCGTTCAAGTATCCCTGCTTTTCACTGTCCCCTTCTGCCCACTCACCATTCATTCTATTCAGCCTCACTGTCCCTCACTTTGTCTTTCTACACTTCTATGTACCTATAAAGGTTTATCTCCCTTCTTAACTGGGTTGGCTATCTTTTCCTCAGTTTGGGCCTTTGCTATTCTGACTTCCTCCCTGCTTCCTTCTGCCTTAACTGGTACAGCTCTCTGTCCTGCTCCTTCTGTGTTTCCTTATACTTCCTGAATGCTATCTTTTTCTCCCTGACTTTCCCAGCCACCGCTTTTGAGAACCATAGTGGCTTTTTCTTTTGTTTTGATTTGTTTATTTGCTTCACACAAAGGCTTGTTACCTCTGTGATGGCAGTTTTGATGATTCCACATTGTTGCTCCACCCCTCCTTCTAGCCTGTTTGCTGGTGCTTTTCTGAGCACTCTCCCATCTTGCCAAATTCCACCCTCCTGAAATCCAGTACCCTCACTTTTGTATGGCTTGACTCTGTAGCTGAGTTTAACGTGAACCACACTGTTTGATGGTCACTTGTTCCCAGATGGCAAACCACTTCTAGATCTGAAATCCTCTCACTGCCCCCATTTGAGGGTACAAGGTCTAAGATTGCTCCCTCACGAGTGGGTTCTTTTTTTTTTTGCCATTAACTCTTTATTCATTTTTCGTTACAGGAATATAATCCAACAATGTCAAGTACAGACACAAAGTGTCATTACATGCATATGTTCATACACAAAATAAAGCAAACCCTGTAACATACCCCCAAACCCTCCCCAATCCCGACCCCCACCCCTAACCCTCCCAGCACAAGTCCCAAGAGATGGCATACCATCAAACCATAGTAAAACTACATTCTCCTAAAGAAAAAAGAGCGTAAAAGGACCCCAAATCCTGTCGAACCTGGAAAGCTTATTCTGGAGGATAGCAGTCATTCTCTCAACCCTCAAACAAGCTAGTAATTCCTCCAGCCAGTCAGCATAGCTTAGCACAACAGAATCCTTCCAGTGTCTAAGAACAATTCTCTTAAGCGTGGCAGCAATCAGGACTATATGGAACCTCCTAATCTTGGCAGGAATGAGAGACATCTCCCAACAAACAAACTTCTGGAGTAAAGAGATCCCCAAGTCCCAATAACGGATTCACCTACTTTTTAATTTCTGCCCACAAAGAGGCCCTTAGGGCAGTGCCAGAAAATGTGCATCAAATCCCCCAACCCCGGCTTAACACTTGTAACATATAGCACTTGTAGCAATTTTCAGCCCTAACCAGTTTTTTGTGGGAATAATAAATATTATGAAGGATTTTGAACTGCATCAATCTTAACCCGATCCTGCAAGAAGAATTTATGACAGTTCGTCCATAAAGCCTTCCAGTTAGCGCCGAATCAGGAAAGACAGAAGCCCAGTATAAACCTTGAACTGGGTTTGGAGAATCTTCAATCAAATAACACTGAGTATATTTGGAAATTGCATACATAAACCCACCAACCAACCAATGCATCATAAAAATCTAACCTAGGACTCAATTGTCCCACTACCCAACTTGGCAACCAAAAGGTGCCTAATCTGATATACTCTTAAAAATTGCCGTAGTAGGCATCTCAAATTTATTCAGGATCTCAACAGAGGAGAATATTTCCCCATCGGGCGAAGAAAGTCTTTCACACAACACTCTCCTCAGGTAAGGGCAGCCAGGCCGGACTAAAATTTTATTACCTATTACACGGGTTACCCCAAATTGGCTGATAATCATTAAAGTGATCATATTTCAAAAGCAACAAAGTTGGGCATGGACTCTCACAGAAATCCCGACTGGAGAACTACGCAACTGGAGGGGCAGCAATTTCAAGAAGGTGAAGCAAGGCTTCAGGCCTCAAACCAAATTTCCGAGTCAGGGCCAACTCAATCTGTAGCCAAGCGGCATATAAGGTGCTGTACTGAAACATCTTTACCCTTCACCCATCTCAAATACTTGCTGGCATGGGCTGCCCAGAAATATAAGGCAAAATGTGGAAGCCTCAGTCCCCCAGTAATTTGGGCACTGCCAACTTTTGATAGGCCATACGAGTTTTTATAACCCCACACAAGGTTAGCTATCATATTGTGTAGCTTCCTGAACCAGGCAAGTGGTATCCAAATATTCAACATACTCAGAGGTAGAACAATCTAGGAAAACGTTCATTTAACTAAATTAATCCTACCCCATAAAGAAATTGGCAGCTTCACCCACCTTTCTAAGTCCAGCTTAATGACACGCACCAAGGGATCTAAGTTCAACTGAAATATCTTAGTCCTGGATCTGGTTAGATTCAGACCAAGATATCTTATAAAATCCGACTTCCAGGACAGACCCAATTCCGCTACCTCCTGCTTAAAAACATTTTTATTAAGGGGAAATACAACTGACTTATCTAAATTTAACCTATAATTAGCCAGTGAGCTAAACACCCGAATAACCTCTATAAGAGCAGGAATGGAAACCCTCGGATTAGAGACATAAATCAGCAGGTCGTCTGCGTATGCAGTTATTTTCACAGTATAGTCCAGAATTCTAATACCCTCAATTTCTTGTTTTTGTATAATTGTCCTGATAAGAGGTTCTAGGTATAAATTAAAAAGAAGAGGGGACAAGGGACATCCTTGCCTAGTACCTACATAAAGATTAAAAGGGTCTGAAATGACACCATTACAGCTAACCCTTGCAGTAGGGTTTGAATAAAGGGAACTGATCCATTTAAGAAAATGCTCAGGAAACCCAAATTTCCCATCGTAGTTAACAAAACCCCCAGTGAACCCTATCGAAAGCCTTCTCGAGCGTCCCAAAGACAACAGGGCCATGGGGTACCACTGTCCTCAGACACTGAGAAGGCATGAGCCAAGGTCCGCAGGTGATCGGCAGGCGACCTGTCCTTCATAAAACCAACTTGGTCTGGGCCAATAAGCCCGGTAAAACCAACTTACACGTTCTGCCAACAACTTGGCCAAAATCTTGATATCGTAATTAAGCAGAGATATGGGTCTGTAACTGGATGGTTGTTCCGGAGGTTTATCCTGCTTGGGAATTAAAACAATAAGTGCCTCAAATAAGGACTGATCCTGCACCTGATGACGTAAGATATGTCTAAATAAACTAAGAAGTAAAGGGATAATAACTTAGAAAACTTTTATAAAAATTAGACGAGAACCCATCCGGCCCAGGGGTTTTATCCAATGGGAGACTCTGAATAACCAATTCAATCTCACCCTGAGTGATATCGGCCACTAACTGCGTCTCTGTTGAGACTTAGACAGAAAGGGAGGTCCAACCCCAAGAAAGGCAAGCATCTCATTCTCAGTAGGGGTTATCCATTCTACTATATAAAGATTTAAAGTATTCTCAAATACTTGCACTATCTCCCAGGGGTGGTTTTAACCTGGCCATCTACTTTAGATAGAATCCCTGGGATTACCGAGATGACTCCAATTGTTTAACTCTCCTAGCCAGGGTGATCCTGCCTTTTCACCCTGATCAAGGTAACTAGCCTTGGTCTTAATTAAAGCCAATTCCACTGTTCCCCAACGACTTTAAATAAAGATCTCTCATCCTAACCAGTTCCAACTTCGGCCCCTCAGCAGACTGCAAGGACTTAGTAGCTCCTTACTTCTTTTCGGCTCAGCAACTTGGATAGGATTTGTACCCTCCTTCTTCCTTTTGGATGCCTGACCTATTAATATACCTCTTATAAATGCTTTAAACACTTTTAAACAACATCAGGGCTAATATTATCCCTACATTATTAGCTATAAATTCTTCTATTTTCGTGAAATAAACTCCATTTTGGGACTGCGCAGCATCTGATTATTGATCCTCCACCTACTGCACCTCTTAGGAAGAGTAGAAAAAGAAATTGGCGCCACTACCACAGCATGATCGGAAAGCGCCCCGCATAATCTCAGACTCCAGCACTCCTGGAAGAAGAGTGCCAGAAAATAACAGGTAGTCTATACGAGATGCTGAGCCATGAACTGCTGTTTGGGAGTGTGGACTGTGGATTCGGGACATACATGGGACTGCACAGTCACAGGTAACCAACTGCCATTCTTACAGGTTACATAATGATTGAGCAGGTTGTTGGAGGAGAGAGAAAAACAGGGGTGGGAGGAGGAGGAGGCTGGATTTTGAGAGTTGAAACAGGGGCCCTGTTAAAGGCCCTATCTGGATCTGAGGCCACTGCTCAGTGGACAGCGGGGAACCCCTCAGGCCCGTGCTGCTGCATGGGAGGAGGTGTGCACGTGCTGAGACCTGCACGGCCCACCAGTGCTCCGTGCAGCAGTGTGAAAGAAGATGGGCAGACAGGAGGAGGGTAAAGGAGAGGTGGCTGCCATCAGGGCATGCACTGCTGCAACAGGTGGGGACAGCCGGAGTGGGTACTGCATTGACCCTAGCAGAGGACAGGTTTTCTGGGCTCATGCAGCAGAGTGCCGTGAGGTGTTCCGGTGGTAGCTTCGGAAACAGGTGGTGGCCCCATCACTGTAATAACGTAAGTCATGGTCTGTCTATGAGGGGGCAGGGTAGGTCTATGCTGCTAACGCTTTGTTACTAGATCCTGAAGCATCTCGCATGGGTCATGAGTGGTGGGCCTGTCCACTGCGGACAGTCGGATGAGTCGGAGGTGGGACCATCCACCTCTACAGGTATATGTGGATCATTGTGACAGTGGGGCTGCCTGGCTGTCCCACTGATGTCGTTTGACAGGTGTGGAAAAGGCCTACCTAGTCCCAGTGTGGCAAGCGGCCACAGATGCCAACCACGCTGTGGCTGTGGCGGGGGCAAGTCGGCACCAGTGATGACACGACCATCATGGGCGTGTGTGCCACAGGATGGCCACACAGCAAGGGCAATTCCGCCCATGGCTGTGGGTGAATGTGCCGCCCGTGGAGGCCTGCGATGTCCAGCACAGTCCGAGCCCAGCCTGTCAGCAACAATGGGGCAGCACTGGTGTCTGTTCGGACAAAGTGGGACTGTTGCGCCCACGCAGGTGACTACCAATGAGCCCTGGGGTGCAGCAGCCAGAGGGGCAGCATCAGCAGCTTTCCCACTGAGGGAGTACAGGGGTTCAGTGGTGGCATGCAGCGCACACCCAGTGGTTTGTGCCCCAGACCTGGTCACAGTGCTTAGCACCACCCCTCAAAGTGCTGTAACATCGGGCACTTACACCTGAGGGACAGGATGCAGGAGGCTGATGACCTCTTGGATGAGCACTCCGCCTCTGCTGAGCATTGGTCCAGCAGCAGATGCAGCTTGCGGCGTCTGTAAATGCACTGCATGTGGCTCTGGGTGGGCAGAGGAGGCGTCGCAGCAGGACACTACACTGATCCTGGCGGGGATGGACTGTTTGCAGGAGGATGTGACTGCTGCCATTGACAGGCATGCACAGGCATTCGCGCATTACTGTCGCCAGCAATGGCAGTTACACAGTCAGAGTGCCACCCATGCATCTGTGGACACCAGACGGTGCACTATCCACCCCATTCCATAGCGTCATCAGACTCCACCCTGTCCAATGCCAGGTTCAGCTGTGGGCATCCCAGAACTCCTGGGTACAGGCATGTTCTGTGTGCTGCAGACCCTCACCAGCGAAACGCGGTGTATTCGAGATGGAACTCCTGGTACCATGATTGCCCACTTTCCCCATGAAGCCAGTGGTCCAGCCTGCCAGTGCTGGCGGGTCTTGCAGGGCCACCCACATATCTGTGGCAGCTGTATGGCACTGTGTCACGTGACCTGTCTTCCAGTGTGGCTTCTGTCTGGTACCTGCATGTGCATTGTGTGTGTCAGTGGGCGGTACGGGTGGGTACCTGACCCTGCAAGTGGACACAATCACCTGCACACCCTCCGGCTGCTGTCCGCAGTTCGTGTGCATGATGATGCTGCATTGCGCTGAACACCAAAGTGCAAGGGTACTCAGCATCTGAGAAGCACATGCACATAGACAAACAGTGGGCGTGGTGGCCTGGACATGTGTGTATGGGTGTGTCATTCTGGGTCGGTGTGCCTTCTGCCCTCTGTGCACATTTGTTGCATTGTGTGTGTGCGCATGTGTGTTTGTCGCTTCAGCTGGCATGTTAATCCTCACCCATCCCTGGCACAATGTGTGCCTCTGCCTGCCACGCTTCCCTTGATGGCATGCACCCTGGTGTGTGTCCATGCATGTTTTGTGAGTTGTCACCATGCCACTGATAGTTGCGCATGGCCCCGCATGACTTACCTGAGTTGGCTGGAAAGTACTCCTCAGTGATGGTGTCCCAGTGCAGCTGTGCATGGCCCCGGAGTAGTCGAAGAATCCCGTCGGCCAAGGGGCTGCCCATCACCATCATCACCAGCGTCCCCATCATTCCCATCGCCTGTCACCTTCTTCGAGCCTGTGCAGCTATCCACATTACGTTGCCAGCCTGTGTGCAGGATCGCAACAGGCTGGGGAATATCCTGCAGGCCTTTGAGGGCGTAAATTGTAGGGCACCACCAGAGTGTGTCCAGGCAACGAAATGTGCCTTCAGCATCCTGAACACCCACCATCGATTACGGTGGTGGTGGCATGTTACTCATTGTGGAGAGTTGCTGCGATGGGGTTCGCGGGCCACCGATGGGTGTGAGCAGCCAGGGATGGAGGGTATCCCACTGTCACCGCAATGATGCTGGTGCAGAGGTTAGTTTTGTGATCAGCATCTACCCTGCCCCAGAGCCGTTGGCCAGGCCACTACCCACATGCCACCTCGTGACTGCCCCCCAAGCCCTATGATTGTCCATGTGGTTTGCACACTCACCACTAAATTGTCCAGTGGGGATGTCCCCATTCTCGAATTTGTGGCACAGTGCTGACTGGTGCCAGATGAAAGAATCGTGTGCTCTCCCAGGGTGCATGGCATAGAACATTCGATGATGTGCCCTGGCATCGCACACCACCTGGCAGTTGATGCTGGCATGGCCCTTGCGATTCATGTATCGCGACCCCCTCAGGGTCAGGTGGTGTGTGTAGCCACATGGGTGCAGTCTGTGCCCCAGCATGCCTTTGGGCATACGTAGATACCCTGTGAGACTCCTGCTTATGTTTGCTGTGCGCTCCAGCGCTGTGCTGGGAAATGGATGTACTCCTCAGCATGTGGCAGCAGCAGCGCTGAGGTGTGGCAGGGTGGCATGTTGACTGGCCAGCCAGGGTTATGCCTATGGTGTCCCCAGTTGGTCTCTGGAAGGTACCCGTGGCGAGCAAGCACATGCAGGCTGTTACCTTGGTCTCCACTGACAGGGCATGGCTCTGCCGTGTGGGTGCCTGCATCACATCACTGCACAGCTCACAGAGCTGCCTCAGAATTGCCCTGTTTAGGTGGTACTGGTCCACAATCTCAGTATCAGTGTACAGCTCAAAGCTGGTTCGGGCTCGGTACTGCCTGTTGGGGGCATACCGCCGATGGGCCCTTCCATGGACATGCCCCACTGCCACCCTTCTCACCTCCTCATTCACGGCCTCCGCAGAGGAAGGTGGCACTATTATGTGTCCTGGCTTATGTTCACCCCGGCAGCTGTTTCTGTCCCCCCCACTGTCCTGGCTGCTACCTCCCTGCCACAAGTACATCTGCCTGTGCTGGCCTTCTGTGCTGTGTGCTCTCCACACCTTCCCTGTGCCTGGCTGTTCAGAGTGACCTTTCCCTGGCCTGCCCTGTTTCTGCTTCCTGCCCTGTCTGTCTGCCTCTGTCTCTGACATATGTGTCTTCCCTGCAGCGTTCTTGCGCCTCTTCCTTGCTCCTTTTTATTTTGGCTCATTTCCGCTAAGGCGCAACTTCCGCTTGCTCCACTATTGCGCATGGTGCAAGTCTTTGAATATCACACTGCGCCATTTATGCATGGTTCCTCCCCCTTCAGTTGTGCATGCCTTCATTATTATTGCACTGTTGCTCAGCAAGATTTCGGGGGTGCAACTGCCTCCTGCTGAATATCGCAGAATTGCGCAATTTCAGACTTGCGCAGGCGCAACCCTATTGCGCATGGCTCAACTCTTTTGAATATGTGGGCCCAGATGTCTAATATTGGGGATTTTTCAGAGGCTCAAGCAGGATTCAGACCAGGTTATTCTACTACTGATAATTCCTTTGTGATTTGGCATTTAATTGAAAAATATGTTACATTAAGGAAACAAAAACTTTATGCGGCTTCTTATAGATTTCAGTACTGCTTTTGACACCATATCCCGGTAATAAATTATGGGGATTATGGAAAAAGGATTCTCAGGAGTTGATTGCTTTTATTAAGAACTTTATACTTATACTTAGGCACAAGTGAAAGTTGGCAAAGGAGGCCAGCTTTCTGATCCTTTTCCGACAAATGGAGGGTGTAAGGCAGGGTTGTGTTTAGCACCAACCCTGTTTTGCACTCTATAATGATGTTTTGTTGAGATAAATTGGAGGAATCGGGAAACAGATTCTCCAAAAATACTGGGGCAAAATGGCCACTTCTCTTGCTTATGCAGATGACTTGGTGTTGTTCTCATTAACTCGATCAGGTTTACAAATGATATTAAACATTGTGGATAATTTTCAAAAGAATATGATTTACAAATTAATATCACAAAAGTCAAATTATAGTATTTGGAGCCAAAAATTGTTCATTTAAATGGAAGATTGGAGAAAAAATATTGGATAAAGTTAAAGAATATACTTATTTAGGTCTTCAATTTTCGTACGAAGGGAAATGGGTTAAACATACAGTGAAATTGATTTTAAACCTAAAAAAACCCAGCTAATTCATTATATAAGTTTAATAAAAATTATGGAGGGAATTCAGTTAAACCCCTTATTAAAGCTATTGAGGTGAAGTACAATGCGCAAGCCCTATATAATGGGGAAATTTGGCAACCAAAGGAGGTAAACAAAATTGAAATACCAATAAATAAAATATTACGATTAAGTTTAGGGTTAGGAAAGTCTCTTCCCATGTGCATTATAAGGGCTGAATTGGGCATGGTATCCATAGGAGCACACTTTGCAGCCAGAAAAGTTAATTATTGGATAAAAATTCAACACCATAAAAAGCATAGATTAATTTACTGCTGTTTAAAGGAAAAACTTAACTGGTTAAACCTTGGTCATCAAAAATCTAGTTGGCTAAAATCTGTATATGAAATCTTGCAGGCCATAGGTCTGGATTCTCTAAGGAAAAATACTGAGAAAGGTATTATAATAGGTCTTAGTTACCAACCCTGTATCACCCAGAGATCATTGGATTTTTATAAACTTAAAGATCTGGAAAAAATTTCTAAGTTAAGAATTTCTCCTTGGTTTAGAATAAATGATGCTAATCATTTTTTTAGACATCATTATGAAATTCTTACTGACCCAAATCAAAGAAGATTGTATACATTATATAAGTTAGAGTTGTTTCCCAGTAATATTATGGATGCAAGATACAGGGAGGAAAATCAGAAAGATGCAAAACTATGTTCCTGTACAAAAAAAAGTTATGAAGATTTAAAACATGTAATTTTTCACTGCCATTGGTACAAGAAGCCTAGAAATAAATGGATTATTCCAATCTGTAGAACTATTTTATCTAATGATCAAGAGTTGTTATTAAAAATTTTGTTTACAACAAATGATGAAATTATTATTAAGTCCACTGCAAGATATTTGGAAACTATTGTAAAAATTTGAAGGATTACAAGAACACAAACATGAATGCAGGGTTGATGTGAACTATTCATAGGGATTTTATAGTTTTATTATAATTGTTATGATTAGTATTTATGTAGTGAGAATGTTGTTAAAATGAAATGTATTCTCCCTTTTTTTTATAGAATGAAAGGAATGTTGTGCATTTTTGTATTTTTATCTATAAATGTAATGGTCTGAGACCGAACAAATAATAAAATTCAATATCAATTCATCAGCTTGTTCCCTTCTGGGTTATTTTTGGTGATCAAGTGGTCATATTCTGTGCTGGAACCACCGGCTCCACAGCAACAGTAATTACACAGACATAGAAACATAGACTTTGACGGCAGATAAGGACTTTTTGGCTCACCTAGTCTGCCCATTTACCTACCTAGAGGATAAGCTGCAGATCCTATTTAACCAACAGCCTATTTCTTCCTCCCCCCAACAAAAATTGCCTTATGTCTGTCCTATGCATTCTTGAATTCTCCCACAATTTTAGACCCCACAACCTCCTCAGGAAGGCTGTTCCATGTGTCCACCACCCTCTCTGTGAAACAATACTTCCTCACATTGCACTTGAGCCATCCCACCTCTATCTTCAAATTGTGTCCTCTTCTTCTTGCACATCTCTTTTTCTGAAAGATGCTACCCTCTTGGACTTTGTTGATTCCACAGAGGCACTTAAACATTTCTATCCTGTCCCCCCTCTCCCTCCTTTCCTCAAGGGTATACATATTAAGCTCATTTAGCCTCTCCTCATATGGCTTCCCTTGCAGACCCTGCACTATTTTAGTTGCCGTCTTCTGAACTGCCTCCATCCTGTCTATGTCCTTGCTGAGATTGGGTCCCCAGAAGTGGATGCAGTACTCCAGATGGGGTCTCACCAACTGACTGTACAGGGGGATAACAACTTCCTGTTTTCTGCTGGTGATGCCTCTCCCTATACATCCCAGTATCCCCTCAGCCCTCCCTACCACCTTCTCACATTGCTTGCCAACCTTAAGGTCATGTGATATGATTACCTCCAGGTCCCTTTCCGTTTTTGTTGTTGTTACTACCTCCCCCCCATTGTGTAATCTTCCCATGGGTTTTTGTTATCCAGGTGCATTACTTTGCACTTCATTGCATTGAATCCAAGCTGCCATACTTCTGACCATTCCTCCAACCTTGCTAAGTCCCTTCTCATCCTTTCCACGCCTCCTGTGTATCAACCCTGTTGCAGATCTTTGTCTCATCTGCAACGAGGCACACTTTTCCTTCCAGTCCCTCTGCAATGTCACTAATAAAGACATTAAAAAGAACTGGACCCAGTACTGAACCCTGTGGTACCCCGCTAGTAACCCCTCTTTCTTCAGAGTGGACTCCACTTACAATTACCTTCTGTGTCCTGTTGTTCAGCCAGTGTTTTACCCAGGCTACCACCCTGGGACCCACTCCAAGGCTGGTTAATTTGACTACTAATCTTTTGTGTGGGACTGTGTCAAATGCCTTGCTAAAGTCTAGGTAGGCCACGTCCACAGCCCCTCCTGGTCTACTACTTTGGTCACCCAGTCAAATCAATTAGATTCGTCTGACATGACCTTCCTGCTGTGAACCCATGCTGCCTTGGGTTCTGTGCCCCACTGGCCTCTAGGTACTCAAAAATTCTTTCCTTCAGAAGTGATTCCATCACTTTCCCTACCACAGAGGTCAAACTGACAGGTCTATAGTTTCCTGCCTCAGTCTTGCTCCCACTTTGTGAAGGGGAATCACATCAGCCTTCTTCCAGTCCTCGGGTACCACACCATCCTCCCATGATTTGTTATAAAGGGTAGTCAGTGGTGTCACTAGTTCTCTTCTTAATTCTTTTAGAATTCTGGGGTGAATTCCACCTGGCCCCATTGCTTTGTCCACCTAAAGTTTTAGGAGCTCTTTCAGAACTCTTTCTTCTGTGAAAGGACTGGGATCAACCCCCCCCCCTCAAGAGTGCTTCTGTTAATTGGATTAGGCACCTCCTCCACTTCCTCTTTTGTGAATACTGAACAGAAGTATTTATTCAGTATCCCTGCTTTTTCACTGTTACTCTCTGCCCACCCGCCATCCATTCTATTCAGCCTCACTATCCCTCCATTTGTCTTTCTACACTCCCTAATATACCTATACAAGGTTTTATCCCCCTTCTTAACCAAGTTGGCTATCTTTTCCTCAGTTTGTGCCTTTGCTATTCTGACTACCCTCCCTGCTTCCTTCTGCCTTAACTGGTACAGTTCTCTGTCCTGCTCCTTTTGTGTTTCCTTATACTTCCTAAATGCTATCTTTTTCTACCTAACCTTCACTGCCACTTCTTTTGAGAACCATAGTGGCTTTTTCTTTCATTTTGATTTGTTTATTTGCTTCACACAAAGGCTTGTTGCCTCTGTGATGGCAGTTCTGATATTTCCACATTGTTGCTCCACCCCTCCTTCTAGCCTGTTTGCTAGTGCTTTTTTAAGGCACTCTCCCATCTTGCCAAAGTCCACCCTCCTGAAGTCCAGAACCCTCACTTTTTTCGTATGGCTTGACTCTGTAGCTGAGTTTATCGTGAGCCACACTGTTTACATAGATACATAGATACATAGACAGTGTCGGCAGATAAGGGCCTATGGCCCACCCAGTCTGCCCATTTGAGCTTGTAAGTTCAGTTTGTTTTCCTAGAAGTCTGTTGCACCTTACCCTGACCTCCAAATTCCTTTATGTCTATCCCATGCATTCTTAAATCCGTGATTGTTTCAGCCCCACCACTTCCTCTGGCAGGGTGTTCCCTTGTCCACCACCTGTTCTGTGAAGAAATTCTTTCTCATGTTTCCTCTGAATCGTCCTCCTCCAACTTCATCCCATGCCCTCTAGTCCTGGAACATCTTTTGCTTAAAATAGTGTTTTCCTGCACCCTGTTCCTCCCTGTAAGATACTTGTATGTCTCTAATATATCCCTCTCTCCCTCCTCTCCTCCAGGGAGTACATGTTCAGTTCCTTCAACCTGTCTTCATAGGACTTGTGATGCAATCCATGCACCATCTTTGTTGCCCTCCTCTGAACCTTCTCTACCCTGTCTGATGTCCTTACGAAAGTATGGTCTCCAGAACTGTACACTGTACTCCAGGTGGGGCCTCACTAGTGTCTTGTATAGCGGAATTATGACCTCCCTTTCCTGCTGGTAATGCCCCTGCCTATACATCCCAGCATCCTATTTGCTTTACCTGCTGCCTTGTTACACTGTTTCCCTACCTTGGGGTCATCAGAGATGATAACCCCAAGATCCCTTTCCTGCTTGTGCATGCTATATCCTCACCCCCCAACTGATATATTGTGCCAGGGTTTTGTGCCCATATGCATTATCTTGCACTTCTTTGCATTGAATTTCAACTGCCAAACCCCTGACCATTCTTCAAGTTTCTGCAGGTCACTTCTCATTCTGTCTACACCCTGTGGTGTGTCTACTCTGTTACAGAGCTTTGTGTCATCAGCGAACAGTGAAATTCTGCCTTCTAGGTCCTGCACCATGTCACTGATGAAGATGTTGACTAGGACCGGTCCCAGCACTGATCCCTGTGGTACCCCACTGGTCACTCTTCCTTCTGTGGAGTGACAGCCATTTACCACCACCCTTTGTGTCCTGCCACCCAGCCAGTTACCTACCCACCACACTACTGTCCTGTTCACACCCATATTCCCCAGTTTGTGTAATAGTCTTCTCTCGGCACAGTGTCAAAGGCCTGGCTGAAGTCCAGATAGGCCATGTTCACTGCCTCCCATGTCCACCTCCCTAGTCACCCAGTCAAAAATTCAATGAGGTTGGTCTGCATGACCTCCCTGGTGAAACTATGCTGCCTTGGGTCCTGTAGTCCATTGACAACCAGATGTTCCACCAATCTCTCCTTCAGTAGTGCTTCCATGATCTTCCCCACTACCGAGGTGAGGCTGACTGGTCTGTAGTTCCCTTCTTCCTCTTTGTTCCCACTTTTGTATAAGGGGACTACATCTGCTGTCCTCCATCTTTGGGTACCTCCCCTGTTTCCAGTGATCGGCTAAACAGGATAGCCAGAGGTTCAGCCACCACCTCTCTCAGTTCTTTAAGGACCCTGGGGTGCACCCCATCTGGCCCCATTGCTTTATCAACTCTTATTACTTCCAGTTCTTCAGGACCCTTTCTCGTGTAAAGGGACTTGTGTCCCATTTCTGCATCATTCTCACCCTGTACTCCTTCAGACCCATTACCCTCCTCTTCCTCAGTAAAGACTGAGCAGAAATACCTGTTCAGTATGTCAGCTTTACTGTTATCATCCTCCATGCGGCCCCCATCCTCCCCCTTCAGTCTCACTATCCCTCCCTTTGTCTTTCTTTTTTCACTTATGTACCTGTAAAAGGTTTTGTCCCCTCTACCCACTGATTTTGCAATGTGTTCTTCTGTTTGAGCTTTGGCTTCCCTTACTGACCTCCCTGCCTCCCTTTGCTTCTCCTGGTACTTCTCCCTATCCCTTTCTGCCTGTGTCTTTTTGTATTGCCTGAATGCAATCTTTTTGGCTTTCACTTTCTTTGCTACCTCTTTGGAAAACCATAATGGTCTCCTCTTCCTTTTCCTCTTGCTAACCTGCTTAATACATAATGCTGTTGTTCTTGTAATCCCCATTTTAAATACTGCCCACTGTTCCTCAACCCCTGATTCCTGTCCCATTCCCCTTAATGCCTCTTTCAAGTATCTCCCCATTTTCCCAAAGTCTGCCCTCCTAAAATCCAGAATACGTGTTTTTGTGTGGTTTGGTTCTGCTCTGTTTGGTGGTCACTTGTTTCCAAATGGCTACCCACTTCTAGATCTGAGATCCTCTCACTGTCCCCATTTGAGAGTATGAGGTCTAAGATTGCTCTCTCATGAGTAGGTTCCAAAACTAGCTGTCTGAGGCATGCCACCTGAAGGGCATCAAGAATGGCACTGCTTTTGGATGTGGCTGCAGTAAAGGTGCTCCAGTTAACATCTGGCATATTAAGGTCCCCCATCAACAGTATCTCCGCTTTCTCTGCCATCCAAAGTATGCCTTCTATCATATCCTCATCCATTCCTTCCCCCCTGACATTGGGGTCTGTATATAATCCCTGTGCAGATTGTGGGGCAATTTCCAGTCTCTAAGGTGACCCACAGTGCCTCCTCTCCTCCCTGTTTACTCTTTTGTTCGGTTGCTTTTATCCCTTCCCTTACATAGAGAGCTACTCCCCCCTTTTGCCCTCCTTGTCTCTCCTGTAGGTTGTGTACATCTGGGTCTTGGGCAGCCACACTGAAGAAAAATACTTTTGAAGATTTCTCTGCTATGTTCCCTGGAGAAACTCCTTCAATCCACTTTTATTTTTTTGTTTCCTGTATTTTAGAGGAAACATCCTGCACTCCTTTTTTCAGCTGCAGCAATCTGCTGTTGTAAGAATGATTTTTGTACCTTGTTTTCTTCCTGAAGTCCATCCACGTCTTCTCCTATGCCCTCCTTGTGACTACAGCCTGAGCTTGTTCTCTCATTTGCAACTATGGATCTTATGATTGCTATCCTGTGTTCATCTCAGCGGTCTCAAGTATGAAAAGTTCCTGCTGCACCCATAGTATCTCAGTCTCCATCTCCTTCCAACTCAGGACAAACATCCTCCATGCTGCTCACAGGAAGCAGTGTCCCTGCAGCATAGAGTGGTGTAATTTCCACTGTTTCCTGGCCAAATTTCTCCCACTCACTAAAATGTCCACCAACTGCTTAATCTGGTTTGATATCAGTTGGCATCCATCTGAATCCCCCTCCTCCAGGTGAATACAAGGCTGAAAACAGGCAAAATTGTCTAGTCCTCCTTACCCAGTTAACAAAAACTAAAACTAAAATAAAAAAATGAAATAAGCATATTTGGAGTTCAATGGTCCATAACATTTCAATGAACTAAAGAGGGGGTGAGGCTCTGGATGTGACTTCCATTTCCCATGCAACAACTATGACTCAGGAATTCTATGGTGAGTGGGATTAGGAATTTAACATTTGGTTTGGCAATTTTTATTGCGTCTCTTTCACATAAGGACACCTCATTCTGAGGCCTGTAATCAGGTTTGTAATTAACAGTTCTGGGTGGCAATGGCACTGAGTATGAGCAAAGCACCTCTCTTGTGCTACCACAATAAGCACCTTGGAATAAGACTCATTATAGGGTATGGTTATGGTTGAGAAGGCATGTCTAAGTTAACCTCAATTTAAGTGCAAGTAACACAGTTGAATTTAAACCAAATAACATACACATTAGCTTGCATGATATATGACTCAGAATCTCCATGTCCTAGAAATTAAGGTGTTTTTTTGCTATTGAATGTTCTACAAGTTTAAAACATCTAAACATTTGCTTTTTAAGATTATTTTGTCATCGATAACTAGAACACTGGTGATAGCTAAAACATTCAGGATCATTAGATTTGTGATCATGGGTTTTCCATTCAATTTTGTTCTTGTAAAGAAATGTCATTCTTCAGTTAGTCTAACAGAAAGTGTTACCACAAAAAAGTGTTCTACATTTTTAATTATTAGTGAAAGAAAAATAATGTTTTGTGCATGCACTTTTCAATTGTTTGTTAGGATTTTGTACAACATTGTAAAAAAACATTGTGTCATGAAATAGAAACAAGTAAGCATTAAGCCATGATGAAGGAGGCATCTAATGGGGAATTAATTCATGGCTGGGGGAGTTGTGGGTACAAGGGCAAAGGCCAAGTGCCTACAACCACCCAACCATGCATTAATTTCCCATGGTAGCCTGTGATGTGGGCGACTGTATGTCAGTGACTGGTCATTAGGACGACAGCACAACTGCGCCAACAATGTGAGCAACCTGGGATTTCTCCTCTTTCAGCCAGCTGCACCCACCCTGGAGCAGGAATCCTAAGCAAGGGGTGTGTGGGGGTTTGCAGGGGGTAAAGCCCCCCGCATTAAACAACAAACTGTTTTTCAGTCACCCTGGTGGTTTTGTGCCCTTCCACGGGTCACCGTCCTGCAGTCGCCCTTGTCACATAGCACCATTTCCCATTAGATGCCTCTTTCAGAGTGACTTAATGCTCTTGTAACATGGTTATTTTGGGGGTTTCCTTAACTTTCACTTTTGCACACTACTGTCACAGAATGATACATACTTCTTGAACTGCTGTAACATGTTTACTGTACTTTTTCAAGTACTGTGAAGATAAGACTTACATTTATTAATATGCTGATGTTGTCAGCACAACACCACATCTTTTTTTGTGAGTAACTTTCCTTTAATATATATCTGAAGTTTTTAAATTATTCCTGATGGCTATTATTTCAATACCCTGACTAGGAGGTCCATCATTTCAGCACTCCCAAGATCTCCCACTTCAAAATCACTCTTTACAACCACCTCTTCAATATCCACTCCTGTAACTGCAACTAACATTTCAATCTCTCACCCTCTCTGATCTAAATTCTCTGACAGAGTCCATTATGGATTACAACCTATGTCAATAATACCAAACCAATGAATAGGACTGACTACTCTGTTTAGATGCTTTCTCAAGCTAATAATGTCTCTCTGCTGTGAAGATATAAATATCATCATCCAAATATTGTAAAGTCTGAAAATATCTATATCCTGTACTTACTGTAAATACTGTAATAATGTTAATGACAAATATCTGTAACACATGCTCTATGTAACGGTTGTTATACCCTGTCTATATTAGCTTCTGTCTTACATATGACGAAGTACCTTTGGAAATGAGCCTCTGGCTCAAAGGTTGTAAACTGATATATCAAATAAATAAATATCTGCATTTCATGATGTCGGGTGATCCCTTCTTATGTTCTAATTTTCATATCTGGTGATCTTCTCTGTTGTGTGTCCCTCACTACTCCAATATCCTTTTAAGTACTTTGCATGTTTTTTTCAATGCTTCTGTTACTGTGTAACACTGCATTACTCACATTTTTTGACACTCATCACACTACTTTTGATTTTCTCCACTCGGTTTGTCGCTGCAATAATTTACAAAGCGGTTGTTGGGTTTCTACATTGTGTCATATTTAAGGAATGTTTAAGTTCAATTTCTTGTGAGACAGTCACGATCATTAGGGTGGTTGGGTGGGAAGGACATATAGCGGTTTTCCTACCTTGCCACATGTTTATTTCTCTACTACTTATTTCTACTCTGTGGTTGAGATGGGTGCTTCAATTTGGAGCGGGCACTATTGCAGAATTAATGCCATCTCCAAACTGTGCCACATGATGCTTTCCAACCTATCTGTTCTCTTGGTTTCTCTTTCTCAATCTTTGCCATGTTACAAAGAAACATAGACATTGATGGCAGAAAATACCATTGGCAATCCAATCCACCCTGTTTTTCCCTACCATGCCATATTGTCTAGATGGAGTTTCTGCCTTCGCTGCCAACCATGCTTCTTGCTATACTGCTACCCCACTCGAGTAACTATTAAGCCTTAACTCTGCCCCAGCCATACTTGAAGCTATTAATATTTTCTGTTGGTAGGCTGTTACATACCTCAGCCATAAAATATAATTTTCTAACACTCATCCTGAATCCCTCCTCCAGCTTCCATTCCCCCCCCATTGTTTTTGGCAAGTAATTCCTGCTGAATATTTCCTTACAGTTTACCTTGTATATTCCTTTCAGGAACTTGAAGGTCTCTATCATGTTGTCCTCTTCCTCCTGGCCTTGATTAAGTACATGTGTAGTACCATAAGCTGATCCTAGGATCTGCCCTAATGTCCCTGACACATTTTGGTCACCTTATGCTGTACCTTCTCCAGCCTGCCTTTGTCTTTTCTCAGGTGTGGACCGGGGTCTCACCAGTGATTTTGGTTGCCTTGCTATAGACTAGTTGGTTTTAGGGAGTTGCTTATGATGTTTTCCAGGCAATCATGTCATGAAGGAGACAAAATGATGTCATGAGATTGGTTTCATGAAATATGTTAACGCTTTCATGGCATGACTGAAAACAACAGCAGATTTGCTAATGCTGTTTTCTTCTCAACAACAAGTAAACAAACTCTGATTAGAGCCAATATGGCTACAAAATAATACTATTGATGGTGGTTGCATCCTAGCTATTATATCCATTTTAAATAGTGATGGGGCGATGTCTGCTTTTTCAAATAAATTACTTGATAGCTGCAACATGCACATGATCTTTTTAACAATCTATTTACAAAGGATATAACGGCTAAAACAAAGTAGCATAACATTCAGCAATTAACTCACTTGAACTTGAGGATCAGCAAGCCAGTATGTCCCAAACTGAAAGACCACACTCACTGTCACTGTAGTGGACAGCAACCCCAAAAAAACTACAGTAAGTGTTGGTTCTGTGTCTTTTGTGTGGGTGAAGGGGGTGGTGCTCAATACAACCATTGAGGGTGACAGTGCTGGCATCTGAGTGAATCTTTATCACTCCTACATGTTAGAGGTTGTCAGAAAAAGGTATTCCATTGTAAACGTCTATTCTGATGTGCATGTCAGTCATAGTAAATTATTTTCAATGATAAATACCAGAGTATGCTCAAGTCATCACTACTGTATGACATGCTATTAACACTGTTATCATCACTTGCTCTTGCTGTGTGAACAAGTGAAATGAAAAGAGGCTGGCACCAAATTGGGAAACAAGTGAGATGAAAAGGGTTGTTTGCCATCTCACAGACCATGTAGTGTCAATGAAATAAAAACAGTATCTTTTTTATATTTTATTTTTCTCATATATTTCATAGGAGTGTAGCGAGTCACTCATATTCAACCACTGTGTGTGTCAGAGAAGCACTGTCAAGCTGACAACTGGGCGAATCTTTAGGCGCGTTTACACTGCGCCTACCCACAATGTTCATTTGTTGATGTGTTTTGTTCAGCTCCCTCTTTTGCGCTTACAGTCCCCTTTTACACACACTTCCTTGTACTGCTTTGGTCACACTTTAGTGTTTTCATGCAGCCAACAGCACACGAGATTTGCTTGCCAGTTTGGGGGTGAGAGGAGGTTGATAACGAGTTCAGACTCACGCTTCAGAAACCCACATTTTTCACTGGGAATTCACTAATAAGTTATAATATTCAGTGCAGAATTTGTTTTGGGAGGATTTTCCTAATGAATTCTGTTGCAAACATTAGAAAAATCATCCCTGTGGAATTGTATTCATTATTTTATATGTGCAATAACTCAAAGGACTCAGACTTCACATAAATTAATGATTTTAACTCCACAGGGACAAATTTGCAAGTGCTTGTAACAGAATGTGTTAGGCAGATTTCTCCCAAAAGGAATTCTGTCTTCAACTTTATAGCTTGTTATTTAATTTAGTGAAAAAATAGTGGTTTCATTCATTGGAACTCTACCTGTTGTGTATTTTCTCCCGTAAGTGGTCATCACATGAGAGAAGGGAACAGAAGCGCATGAGTATACAAATGGGTATGACAGCACAAGAGTTGGCAAACCCAGGAAAGCAGGGATTGTAGAAATAGTGAACAGTTACAGTAGTTCTGTTGCAGCACTGATCACTTGTATGCACCACTCGTGGTAACACTGCAGGTGGTCTGTACTGCTGGTAATGATATAGACCACTGTATGTAAAAGGCCCTTTGTTCATTCCTATGTGCTGGAGCCATTCAAAACCATGATTACTTTATTAAATGATGGTTTAGTTTGTGTGCCTACTGGGTGACATTCTTACAAGGAGAATGTCATAGGGAAAAAGCACACATCAGGAACAGTGTAAATCAAAAGAGCTACAGGGTATACCGTGCCGCCTGAAGGACACAGTGTGTGACCCTGTTGCTGTTTCTGGGAAAGAGGGTGAGAAGTCTGCTGAGAAGGGTGTCCACTGAACAGCTGCCATTGCTCAGGGAGTACAGCCATCAGTGCTAGAGGGCAATGGAGTGACTGTGGACCGGAGTTCTATTCCTAGTCCCAGAGCAGGTAAATTATTTTTTTTTTTTTGTCTTGTGGTGCCCCAGCCTGACTTTTACCTTCTCCCCAAGTTGCCTGCCTGGAGGAGGTTATTTCAATGGGGGTTTCAGGGAGCACAGCTCCCAATGATTGGGGGATGGAGCCTCCCACAGAAACAAGATATTTGTTTTTTTCCAAGTGGTTGCTGTTTAGACAGTGCGGTATATTGCTGCACTGTTCTGACATGTGACATTATGTCCCCATGCCATTTGCGTACCGTTGGGAAATGAACCTTAGTTTTAGTGACAAAAACATACTGCAAAGTCATCCTTCCTATAATAAACACCGAAAGCACTGCAGAAACATTGTCAAACTGACAATGCAGTGAAACTCATTAGTTCATATGTGCTGCAGTCTGTCACAGCAAGGCATCGTAAACACAGAGATTTTCTGATTTGTTTCTCAAATCAGCCTGAATGAAATAAAAACTGTGTCTTTTTTCCATTTTATTTGTCCTCATATAATTCATGAGGGTATAGTGAGTCACTTATATTTAACCACTGTGTGTGACAGAGAAGCACTGTCAAACTGATGATTAAGTAAATCGTGTTCATTCCTGTGTTCTGAAGCCATTCAAAACCAAGATTACTTTACTAAATGATAGTTTAGTTTGAGTACCCTTAGTAAATGAACCTTAGTTTCAGTGACAAAAAAAAATACTGCAAAGTCATCCTTCTTATAATAAACACCAAAAGCACTGCAGAAACATTGACAGGCAATGCAGTGAACCTCATTAGTTCATACATGCTGTAATCTGTCACAATAAAAATGGTAAACACTTGGATTTTCTGATTTGTTTCTTTGACAAAAAAAGTAGCATAACATTCAGCAATGAACTCAGTTGAACTTATGGATCAGCAAGTCAATCTGTCCCAGACTGAATACCCACACTTTCTCTCACTCTAGCTAACAGCAGAATGAGAGAGGAAAATCACTGCTGTTTTGCCACTCACCATGTTCCTGTCCACCTGCCATCAAATCCATTACTGTCTTACATCATGTACGAGGCTTGGCATCCCCAACTCCAGTCAGGAACTAAATCCCTGTGGTACCAGTACCTACTGCAGTGTGGGATTCATATCTCAAGTGGTTAAATGCCCAGTGGTGCAGCACAAAAAGCACTGATAGAATATGCTCAGTGCCTGTTTAAATGCTTTATTGTTGGGTTTCGGAAGCTTTCTTTGTTAGCACTTAATCATGCTGTGGCAATAGATATCAAAAGTCAACTATATAGCAAGCCCTATCCATGCACCAAATATGTTCAAAACATAGCTTGGAAGTGTTTTTGGAAATTGGTTTAGCCATTCCAGACCTCAATTTGGTACACATCTGACAGCAAAGTATTTGGACTGTGTGGCTGTGTTACAGAAAAGCTTGCTCATTTGACTACCTGTAAATTCCTCTTCATCATCATCATCTTCCACATTTTCTGAGTCTGTCTGCATGGGCTCCTCAGCAAAGTTAAACCCTCTTGATGGTCTAAAAACCAACATCTTCTGATTGCTGAAAGCTGCCCCTTTACATGATGCTGCGGGCCGGGGAGCAAGAAAATAGGATGCAGAGAGATTCAGTTCCACTCAGGTGGTAAGAAGAACACAGCTGTATATACAGATGTGGTGTATTCACAGTCACGTGCTACCAAAAAGCCCTTTTGAAAGTAATTGCACTATGTCATACAAAGCTGTGGCTATGCAGCCATAAAAACTTTTGGGAGCTGAAACTTGAATGATTCAGGTTAATATAATTCTGAGGCAAGGGTGATCCTGTCCTTTTGTTTATGTCAAAAAGTCTACATTTAAAAATTTTAGAAAAATAAAAATATTTGCACATGTAGAGTTTAGTTTTTCCATATGGTATTTTTGTGGCATGTGAGGCAGTGTAACGAAACAAAAAATGTTGTGGTGTGAACTGCTGTATTGAGACAAACACAGAGTTGTAAAAACTAGAAGGCACCTCACTGTTAAACACAAAAATTGGTTTTGCAGATCAATAACTAAAAATGGCTGACAGCTGAAACTTAAAACTTTGAAAATATCTACAGTACATTTTGAACTTAATAAAAAAATATTTGTTCAAGGATTTACACTTCTCTGTTTCATGCAGAGTTTTTTAAGCAGCAAAAAAGTTATGCCAGACTGTGTCCTGAAATGAACATGTCATGAAAACATTTGTAAGGTGAATAGGTTGTCATGAGAACTGTTGTTATGAATCAAACATGTGGTCTTAAGACCTTCTGTGAGTGGGAAATGTGGTCATAAGAACTGTTGATGAGTGACAATGGTCGTTTTGCCATAAAAAGTATTCAGCTAGAATTGTGAATGTATGGAATGCTTGGCATTAAAAGTATATTATTAGCAATGTAACCCTTTCAAAACAGGCATTGTCATCAAAAGTATTGACAATGCAGGGATGGTTTGTTAGTAAAAGTACTGAGGCATTGTTAGTATAGAGGCAGTTGCCATTGCCAATTCAATGACTATTTGTCATTTAATGAATTGCTGATGTAAGCCAAAAGCTGACATTGACAATCTAGGGGCTATTTGTTAATATGAAGTTGTGTACAGCAGTTTTTATACATCTTTTCTACATTGTTATTAACTTTAAAAAACAAACAAAGAAAACTGCATTAGTATGTCAGTCAGGGTTTACAGAGAAGCACGGAAATGCAGTGTTAGGGTAAAAAGTCTTCTGAGCCTCAGTGATTCTGTGGCATGGTATTATTCAGGGTCAAAGTGACCATGCAATACAGTGCTGGCATTATATTAACTTTTGTACCCTCTCCCAAGCATTGGTGTGTGACATTTTTCTGTGCCTGGATAGAAGGTGGTGAAGTTAGGACAATACCAACACTGCACTGTGTTGATGAATAAGTCCCAGGACTGTGTTGATGGGGTTGGGGTTTGCTATTGGAACATGGCAGGTTGGGAGGGACAGGAGGAATAAACACAAGATAAACAAACAGTAATGCACAAAGGTTTAGGATGGGCAATGGTAGCTTGTAGTGAGAGTAGAGGATGGTGACTCCTCAACTACTTTCTGTGGCTTTAAGGCTTGCCACTGCTTATTTTTTTTTTGGGGTGATTAATCTCGCTTTTGGTATTTGTCTACCACATCAATGATAGTGTCACTTTTTACATTTTTGGACTTTTAACCCTTTGATAAGTAGGATCAGACACTTATTTTGGGGGGTGGTGGGGTTAATCTTGTTACCTCTTGTTTTTTTTTGGATTGATGTTACCAAGGAGCATCTATTACATCATCAACCATTGCCCTTAATCTTCTCTACCATACCTCTGCTTTACTGGTCTCTTCAGGCTAGCCATCCTCCTTGTTATCTTCAACAATCTTTTACTTGTTTGTCGCACTCTCCATAGGTGTTGGAACTACTGTGAGGGTAGCCTGGTGCTCAGTCTTCCTGCCTTTCTAATATAAAATCATATCAGCAAAGTAAACTGGTGTCTGACTGCCTCTGCCTTGGGATGCTGAAAAGTTAGTGCTTGTACATACCACTGCAGGTGGCTATGATCACTGCTTTTCTGTCTCCCAATTTTGACAACAAGCCTCCTTGCCCTGACTTTCCTACCTCTGTCCTTTAATAAGTGTATTTATTTAAATTATTCAGAAACAAACCTTTGAGCAAAGAGTTCTTTTGCAAAGGTTCCACATCATGAAGTCTGAAAAAACAGCAATAACAAACATAGTAAAAAAAAAACAATGATACAATTAGAAGAGTTACATTGGCACGTTACAAAAAGTAAATAGACAGCTAACATTGTGATACTAAGTACAACACATTCCTAAATAAGATGGATTACAAATAGTTTCTAAATGTATGTGTGAGAGAGTTGACAGAGCTGACTGAACCAGGCTTTGTCTTAAGAACTGGGGTCCTACTACTTCTTCAGAAGGTACTGTGGGTATTTTTATTAGTTAGCCTACGGGAAAGGGGAAGAAAGGGGTGTGGGAGCAGATGAGCCACTAGTGGGGGGGGGAGGACAGGTTTAGAGAAAGTGTGAGGGGGGATTGCTGCTTATTTTTCCTGCAATGAGATTGTTAGTTGAGTGAGGATGGGAGCATTGGGTGAAGTCCCATTAGAAATGATAGGAGATAGTTGGAGCTTAGGACAAGAAGTCAGAAGGGAATAAAAACTAGCTACTGAGGGATTAATTTTCATGTGGAGGGGGAGCTGAGGAGTCTTATTAGCCTAGCAGGGTGAGCATATATGGGGTGTTATTTCTTTGCAAGGGTGGGGGTGCCTGTTCCTAACTTGCAGTTGTAGATTCTGCTGGTGACTAGTAATTGCTTCAATTCTTTCTTAAATGTTGGGAAATTCTTGTTATTGCTTACCTCAGCAGGTAGCTCATTTAGCCAGAGGGGGGCCCTGTAAGCAGATTTACCATGCAGTGGTGACATCCCCCACAGCACCACAAGCATATCAACATCCCTGATACCCTGGCATCAATGCGAGGGGGTCTGTGCCCCCCCACTCTGCCCTGTGCCCCCTGCACCTCCCCTACTTTAGATAACTAATTCCACATTGCACAGACAGTGGAGTTAGGTGCCTGCCCCCATCCCTGCATAGTCCATCACTGTGGAATCTCTGTCACTGCAATGTCTGTCACCAACAAGGTTTCACTGTGGGGGTGTAGCTGTCCCATCAATATACACCTGTAGGTGAATGAGTGCTGGCTAAGAGCTGTCTTCCAGAAGGCAACACAGAATATGCCATTGATGTTGCCTCTTGTGAGATGTTGTGAGCATGCTGGTTGGATTTAGCAAATGCAGGAGGGTGCAAGGCCAAGGTGGACTTTTTTACCTAGTAGGCAATATCATAGTTTCATCTTGTCACCCAAATTAAGCCAATTTGTTTGTTCATACAGGGTGCAAGTGTGGGTGAGTTTATCTGCCCCAGGGCTTGCCTACATGCTTTATTGAGTGTCAAAGCCACCCATTTCAGAGCTGTATGTGATGCAGCACCATACACTACCAAGCCATCATCAATCATGGATAGGATTGAGCTGGCAATGGAGAGGCAAAGAGCTGCAGATGTAAGGTATTGGTGGTGTCTATACAGGACACCAAGCTTAACGTTGATGACTTTTACCACCTGATTGACATGCCTCGTAGAGGATATAGTGTCATCTATCAGGACCCCTAGGTACTTGAAACAGTAGACGTCTTCCAGTGGGACTGCCAGTTTGTTTGTCATAGTGATTATTGGGTTATTATTAAGTAATGCATGATCTGATGAGCACTGCAGAACTACAGAACTGTTGCTTTACAACCCTAAATAACTGTCTGTTGTATCACACATCCCAAACATATGGTTTCTTTAATATTTATGATTTCTTTCTTGGGAAAACAACTGTGCTGTACCTGCTAAGCACTGAGCTGCACAACAGGATTGTTGCTTTACAGCTTTACACAAATGGTTACATAACTGACAGTTGCCTCACACTTCAAGAAATACTTTTTTCTGTAACATCTACAGTGGTACTGAAATAAATTTTCTGATTTGAATGATGCTGGAGGGTATCCAAGAAAAAAAACCTTTAAATGCTGTATGCCAAATGGCTTCCATGTCTTGCCAGAATTTGGTTGGATCCCTATTTCAGCTTGACAGTGGCTTTCCTAGATAAGACTGCATCATGTACTCTGGTAGCAAGACTGTGTCTTACTACAGAATGTCCAAGTGGTGTTGGCATTCGATGTCCAAAAGCTCTCAAATGTCCTTGGTTGTTTCAGGATCATCACTATCCAAGTATTTAATGTCATGTCACTCATGCCTGTCACAGGTGCCATGGGTAAACAGCTGAAAAGGAGGATCACTATGGCTAAGAAGTTGTGTATGCATACTAATTGGTAAAGCACATACTCTGTTTATTACGATCCAGGTTAACTATGTATTTAATAGACTATGGTACTCATAAAAAATAAATGACATTGTCAGCCAGTTGGGGCTTGTCCACCACAGGTGGCTGAGAATAATTCAATTGAAGATGGGACATTCTACATTAATTGTTACCATGTAGTGTCCATGTCCAATCACACCTACTTATATGTGTTCTGTAACTTTGTCATGACTTGCTTCATTAGTGGAGTATTTTACAAATGGAGCAACATCAAACTAATTTCTTGCTATATGACACCCTTACCTTTCATGTCCAAGAACATTCACAGTACAAAATGGAGTCATGTTATTGGCATAACCAATTGCTTCCCACCCTATTCCAGACAAGGTCAAAAGACTTGCCTGTTCCTGTTGGAAGCTGAGAAACTTATTATACTGCAGAGAACAAACTAGAATGCATTTGAGGAACTGGGAACTTGGTAAAACATAATATTGTAGGGGACTAGGAAGGTAAGCTACACTTTCTACAGAAAGTTTTATTATTTTCTTATTGGCATTATGAATGGCAGGATTCCACTAAAGTGTAGTAATTTTATAACCAGAATGGTTAAAATACAACTGAAGTTGCCTGATTTCTGTGCTAGACACATAGGATTTGGAAGGATATTTGTGCAATATTTTAGAAGTGTCCTGCTGGCTAAACAGTGAGTTCATTTTTATCCCTGGACTCAGTAGAGTGGTTTGTGTAGGAGCAGTGGTCTAGTACATTGTGGTGTTGGTTGACTTACTATAAAGGGCAGTACTCACCAGAGTGGTGGAGCAGTGGTGTATTTGATTGTTTCTAGCAGTCACCAGTGGTTGTGGCCTACCCACCCACCCGTCCCTTCACCCGCCACCCCAGGTGTGGCATTTCCTTTATAGCCAAGGTCTGACATCACTTCCTCAATAGGTCTTGGAGCAGAACTGTCATATTCTTAATTACCCAGCACAGTGCATACAGGGTAAGTACACACAAACAAACAATATATATATATATATATATATATATATATATATATATATATATATATATTACTCATTGTATATTATAAGGAAGAGGGACATGTGGGGAGTGGTGCAATGCACTGGCTGTGGGGCAGCAATTTTCCTGGAGACATTCTTGAACCTGCGTTGCTGCCCTATTTGCAGGCAACTGTCAGCTCTGAGGGAGGAGGTTGCCCACCTCCAGGCTGAACTGGCAAGGACTAAGGAGGCCTTCTCCACCCAAAGAGCACCAGTTCCACAACCACTGCCTCAGAGGTTGCCATGTGTGAAGAGCAGATGGACCACAGTAGGTTTGGGGAGGGTGAGGGTGGTGGAACAGAGGCATAGCTCCTGAGCTGCACCTCTACACAAATCATATGTCAGCCTGGCAAATCAAGGTCCCTCTATGATGACACCCTCATTGGAGACCAAGAAAAATGCTGGGGACATCCACAATGGAAACCCACAAAAGAGTGGCAAGGGACACCACAGGGGAAAGAAATAGCTTCTGATAGGGGACTCAGTTGTTAGGGGTGTAGACCTGGGGAAGGGAGAGGAGAGGGAAGTAAGGTGCCTGCATGATGCCATGGCTTGGAGGGACAGGAAGTGAATCCTCAGGATTGCAGAAGCAGCATCACAGGAGAGGAAACTAGATATCATTGTCCACCTTGGGACAAATGACCTAGCTAAGCATGAGATCAGTGCAGTGCAGGATGAATTTGTGGAGTTGGGGAGGGGCCTCAGACAGGTAGCAAGCACGGTAACCTTCTCAGAGGAGCTGCCAGTCTATGACAGGGGTGAGGCTAGGGTACTGCACACCATGCAGTTTAATGAATGGTTGCAAAACTGGTGCAGAACACAGGGCTTTGGCTTCACTGGGGACTGGGGGTCCACCTGGAGAGATGAAGGTCTATACTGGCATGATGGTCTGCATCTGTCCAGGAAGGGAAGCACGCTCCTAGGTGACAGGTTTAAAGGCTTCCTTGGCATGCTTTTAAACTAGCCAAGGGGGGAGGTGCTGATAGGAAACAGGAAAGTTCAAGCCTCCCCCCACAAAACATGGCAGGTAGTAGAGTAAACAATGAGGTACAGAGCTTGACAGAGGGCAGGACAGGGGCAAATGAAAAAATGGACAAGGGCAATAAGAGCAGGGATGGGGTAAAAAAGGATAAAGCCAACATTAAATGGAGGGCAATGAGTACCAATGCCCATAGTCTTGGAAACAAGCTTCCAGAGCTAGTAGCCCTGATGGAAGAGGAACACTTGGATATTGTGGCATTCACAGAAACATGGTACACGGAGAACCATGACTGGGATGTCAACATACCAGGGTACACATTCTACAGAAGGGACAGGGAGGGTAAAAGAGGAGGTGGAGTAGATCTCTACATAAGGGAAGGGATCAAAGCTACAGAACTAAAAAGTAAAGGGGGAGGACAAGAGGAACTCTGAGTCACCTTGGAGACAGGGAAGGGCATCACAATCTGCACAGGGGTTGTATACAGACCCCCATCTCAAGGGGAGGAAATGGACAAGAAAATGATAGAGGGCATTCTCAAAATGGCTGAAAAAGGGGAGATACTGTTGATGGGGGACCCGAATATGCCAGATGTTAACTGGGCAACATGAACTGCAGCCACATCCAAGAGCAGGGTCATTCTCTATGCCCTGCAGGGAGCATGCCTTAGACAGCTAGTGGTGGAACCCACTCGGGAGAGAGCAATATTAGACCTGGTACTCTCAAATGGAGAGAGGATCACAAACTTAGAAGTCAGTAGACATCTGGGAACAAGCACCACTGCACAGTGTGCTTCACAATAAACACAACCATGGAGATAAGCCATACAAAGACAAGGATACTGGACTTTAGAAGGGCTGACTTTGACATAATGGTGAATACCTGAGGAATGCATTAGCAAATGGCTAGAAAGGAGGGGTGGAAGAACAATGGAGAAAAATCAAAACTGCCATCATGGAGGCAACAAGCCTTTGTGTGAAACAAATAAAGAAAACAAAGAAGAATAAAAATCCACTATGGCTCTCAAAAGAGGTGTCACTGAAGGTTAAGAAGAAAAAGGCTGCATTCAAAAAGTATAAGGAATCACAGATGGAGCACGACAGGGAACTGTATCAATTAAAGCAGAAAGAAGTGGGGAAGGCAGTCAGAAAAGCAAAGGCCCAAACTGAGGAAAAGATAGCCAACTCAGTTAAGAAGGGGGATAAAACCTTTTATAGGTACATTAGGGAGCATAGAAAGGTTAAGAGAGGGATAGTGAAGATTAATAAAGGAGAGGGGAGGTGGGCATAGGGAGACAGTGAAAAGGCAGAGATACTGAATGAATACTTTTGCTCAGTATTCACAAAAGAAGAAGAGGAGGAGTTACCTAAACCAAACAGTAGAAGCACTCTGGATAGTGGGGTTGACACCAGTCCATTTACAGAAGAAAGAGTACTGAAAGAACTCCTAAAACTCAAAGTGGACAAAGCAATGGGGCCTGACAGGATTCACCCTAGATTCCTAAAAGAGCTAAAGGAGGACCTAGTGACACCACTAACCACACTTTTTAACAAATCATGGGAAGATGGGGTGGTACCTGAGGACTGGAGCAATTCAGAAGCAGGAAACTACAGACCTGTTAGTTTGACCTCAGTGGTGGGGAAAATTATGGAATCACTTCTGAAAGAAAGAATTGTTGAGTACCTAGAGGCCAACGGGGCACAGGACCCAAAGCAGCATGGATTCACAGAAGGAAGGTCATGTCAGATGAATCTAATCGATTTCTTTGACTGGGTGACCAAAGTAATGGACCAGGGAGGGGCTGTGGATATGGCCTACCTAGATTTTAGCAAGGCATTTGACACAGTCCCACACAAAAGATTAATAATCAAGTTAGCCAGCCTGGGAGTGGGTCCCAGGGTGGTAGCCTGGGTAGCAAACTGGCTGCACAACTGGACATAGAAGGTAGTAGTGAATGGAACACATTCTGAAGAAAGGGGGGTAACTAGTGGAGTACCTCAGGGCTCAGTACTGGGTCCAGTCCTCTTTAACATCTTTATAGGTGACATTGCAGAGGGTCTGGGAGGAAAGGTATGCCTCTTTGAGGATAACACAAAGATCTGTAACAGAGTTGATACACAAGGGGGCTAGAAAGGATGAGAAGGGACTTGGCAAGGTTGGAGGAATGGTCAGACATATGGCAACTTAGATTCAATGCAAAGAAGTGCAAAGTAATGCACCTGGGAAATAAAAATCCAGGAGAAGAGTACACAATAGCAGGGGAGGTACTAATGACAACAATAATGGAAAGAGATCTGGGTGTAGTCATATCAGATGACCTAAAGGTGGGTAAGCAATGTGAGAAGTCAGTAAGGAGAGCCAGGGGGATACTGGGATGCATAGGGAGGGGCATCACAAGTAGAAAAAGGGAAGTGGTTATCCCTCTGTACAGACAGTTGGTGAGACCCTATCTGGAGTACTGCATGCAGTTTTGGAGACCTCATCTACACAAGGACATAGACAGGATGGAAGCAGTCCAGAGGAGGGCAACTAAAATGGTGCAGGGTCTACATCAGAAACCATATGAAGAGAGACTGAGAGAGCTTAATATGTATACCCTTGATGAAAGGAGGGACAGGGGACATGATAGAAACTTTTAAGTACCTCAAGGAATCAACAAAGTCCAGGAGGGTAGCATCTTTCAGAAAAGAGATGTGTAAGAACAAGGGGCACAATTTAAAGTTAGAGGGATGACTCAGGGGTAATGTGAGGAAATTCTTTTCATGGAGAGAGTGGTGGACGCATGGAACTGCCTTCCTGGAGGTTGTGGGGTCTAAAACAGTGGGGGAATTCAAACATGCATGGGACAGACATAAGGCAATTATAGTGGGGGGTTGCAGGAAGTAGGCTGTTGGTTAACTAGAATCTGCAGCTTATCCAATAGGTAGGGAAATGAGCAGACTGGGTGGGTCAAGTGGTCCTTATCTGCTGTCAAAGTCTATGTTTCTATACAAAGACCAAAGTGATTCCCAAATTATTTTTGCTAAGGTTTTAGCTGCTTAGAGTTAGGCAATGGAATCAGACCCACCGAACACTTGGGATTCGTACCAGTTCAGAAGTTTGCTAGCAGCCTTCTTACTTGGTTCTCCTATATGGTTTATGAATGCCACAGTCTTTAATATCTTTCCTACAAATTACTAAAGTCTGTTGACTAGAAATTGCTAACATTTCTCATTCACTTACTATTGACACTAGTAACTTGTTCTCAGTAGGACCACTGTATGAGTGTTCTGCAGACCTGGAAACAATTGTATAATTAAATCTGGAGAAATTAGACACATTCATCCAGGGTGTAACTTATTTAAATTTATTGTCAAATGACTGATAATAATATTGTACACAAAAGCCAGTGTTTCAGAGATGAAGTACTCTTCATTATGGCATACTATTACTGTGTTCAGATGTACTATAATGTAACCCATAACTGTAAATTCAAAATTTATGTTTTTGCCTGCACAGGTAAAGCTTTCTGCCTTATTGGCAATCCTCGTATCTTTTTCTTTTTTTTTTAACAATTGTCTCTCTGTTCATTCAGGGAATTATCCAGTATCTTGCATGACAACTTGCAATGTCTCCTCTTTTTTTTTTCTGTAGATGTTGGACCACACTGGATTTCTCAGCATTGCTGGGCTAACTAGTGTGCAGGGCCACATGACTTGAAGAAGATACAGGCAGCAATTTGTCTTTGCTATTTCTTTTTGCATTTCATTCTTGACCTTTTACTAAAATAAGTCTGGTCCTTTGCCATTCTTTGACACCAAGTTCAAAAATAAATTTCTGTTTATAGGATGGTTAGCAATAAAAACATTGTTTCATGTAAGACATCTAGTGAAAAGACTGTACATCTGGTTTAACATAAAATGTATTGTGTGAGAGTAGCTGAGTTTTTTAAACATTTCTATAACATAAATTCCCCTGTATCAAACAAGCATATGTAAGGTTTACTGTGAATCACTAAAACCACACACATGCTGCTGAAGGTACTTAAAGCATGTTTCTTGTATCCAGGAAAACTTTTTAAAATTTAATATTTAGACATAACTCAGATATCATTTCATTAGCTTTTATTTTCTCAAGTATTTGTTTCTTTGGACATTAACATGAAATTAAGACTTCAGCCTGTTCTTCTGCTCCCCTTTACTGAAGGTATTATCCTCTGTTTGTAAAAAAAAAAAAAAATTAGTAACAGATTATGATGTCACAAACTATGAATTCTACCTCCAGCAGAGGAAGGAAGGAAGAGATGGGTCAGATAAGGTCTGGAGGATAAAGATAATGGGCTCAATTTTCAAATGGTAACACAGGACTTGCATCAAGTCCTACGTCAAACCTGTTTTTTGGCACTGCTGCACCAAACATCTTTGACACAACTGCACCCAATTTTAGTATATTGGGCACAGTTGCAATAGTTTCCTCAGCTTAAGGCAGCTTGCACCAAAGATTTCGTGTAGCCCTGTAAAAAGGTTCCCCAAATAATGCAAGTTAGACCATAGAAAAGCTGGTCTAACCTGTGGTATTTGGCACTTGGGATTGAAAATCCTGATCACTGGTTGGGAGAATGCCACAAGCCCTGTGCACAAAATGATAGATGCACCATGGGCTTGTGGCATTCTTGGTGTATTGAAAATTGGATCTACCACGCAGCAGTGACAACATTGTTGTCAAAATCCAGGACAGTGACAGGCATGCTGACAGTCAGCATTTTTCTGTCAGAAAGAAAGTGTCTTTTTTATGGGGGGCTTCACCCCCACACCCTCCATCTTTAAATAACCAACTTTTAGTCAGGGGTACTTAGGGAAGGGGGCCAAACACTGGGAAAAACAGTGCCAGTGTACAGTGGGAACATTATGGTGACCTACTGATATTTGTCGCTGTAATAGTCTTCACTGTTAATGTTTCGTTGTTGTGATAGTATACGTAAAAAATCAAGCCCAATATTTTTATGTAAATATCCTTATTAGTAAAGAATTAGTGGGCATGAACATAAAAAGATAAAGCAATACAAGTTGAATTATGATTGAATGGGGGTAGAACTTGGGGAGGGAGGGGAGAGGGAGGTAAGGTGCCTATTCGGCACCATGACTTGAAGGGACAGAAAGCAAATCCTCAGGACCATGGAAGCAGCTGCATGGGATAGAGAGCTGGGCATCATTGTCCACCTAGGGACAAATAACCTGGCTAGGAATGGGATCAGAGCAGTGCAGAAGGAGTTTGAGGAGTTGGGGAGGGGCCTTAGACAAGTAGCATGCATGGTAACCTTCTCACTGGTGCTGCCTGTCTATGGCGTGGGTGAGGCTAGAGTATTCCATACCATGGGATTCAGTGAATGGTTGAAATACTGGGCAGTGCTCAGGGTTTTGACTTCACTGGGGACTGGGTATCCACTTGTTGGGGTACAGGCATATACTGGCATGATAGTCTGCATCTATCTGGGAGTGCAACCAGGATCCTAGGTGATAGGTTTAAATGATTCATTGGCAAGCATTTAAACTAGCTGGGGAGGCATTGAAAAGGAGCACAGAAATTCCAGCCACCCCCAAAGTAACAGGGTAGTTAATGAGGTAAACGTCAAGGTAGAGAAGTCCATAGGGAGCACAACAGGGGTAAATGGAGACAAAGACAAATGCAGTAAGAACAGGGATGGGGATAAAAGGGGTAAGGCCATCACAATATGGAGGATGATGGTTATCAATGCCCATAGTCTGGGTAACAAGCTCCCTGAAATAGTGGCCTTGATGGAAGAGGGATGCCAGGATATCATTGCAGTCACAAAAACATGGTATACAGAGATCCATGACTGGGATGTCAAAATACCAGGGTACACAATCTACAGAAGGGACAGAGAGGGTAAAAGAAGAGGAGGAGTAGCTCTCTACATTAGGGAAGGGATCAAAGCAACCGAACTAAATGATAAAAATGGAGGAGGAAGCACTGTGGGTCACCCTGAAGATAGGAGATGGCACCACAATCTGCACTGGGGTTGTATACAGACCCCCATCTCAGGGGGAGGAAATGGACTAGGAAATGATAGAAGACATTCTTTTTACCATTTAGTAAGCTTTATTGGTTTAAAGTTTTTACAACAACAACCATCAATACAAACAACGTGTTGATACATTAAACAGAAAACTAGTCATTAACAAATGCAAGTACATATACATGATGTATAGTACATAGATAAGGATTATATTATAATAAGTCCAGAAACATAATATCATTGTCTATATCCCACCCACCTACCCCCTTCCACTCATCCCACCCCAGTCAGCCACTTACTAATACCTAAAGATGGTCATCAAGAAAATAGAAGACCATGTTATGTGTAGTTGTCTGTAAGAAAGAAAACAAAAATAACTAAGATCTACTAAATCACTAAAAGGGCATACAATGATTCCCATCTTAGTTTGTACGTATCCATTTTATTATTAGCTCCAGCAATGATGAGCTCTGCTTGCAAGGCAAACCTAATATCCTTATACCATTCCATATAGGCAGGAGTACTTGGTTCCTGCCAATGTCTCGAAATAACTTTCTTGGCACAGCTTGATATTAAAGCCATGTGTGCTGTTGACTCCCTTGTAAACATGTGTAATCACCCAAGATACAAATTTCTGAATTAAAATAGTCTGATAGTGCAAGACACGGATCAAGATGGTTTTGAATACTTCAGTCCATCTGCCCCCCTCTCCCAGACTGGCAGGATTTCGTCCGGCATCTCCTTCTCTGAGATCCTGCCAGTCTGGAAGAGGGGGGCAGATGGACGGAAGGTCAGAGAAGGGGAGACAGGGGAGCTAAACACGTGGCTCAAGGGCTGGTGCCAGGAAAAAGGACACAGATTTGTAGGGAACTGGCAACAGTTCTGGGAGAGAAAGTTCTTTAAATTTGACGGACTGCATCTGACTAAGGAGGGAGTCAGTGCATTGGGGCAGAAGTTTGACGTCTATGCAGAATACTTAAACTAGCAAATGGGGAGAGGGGTGCAGCACCCCATACGTTGAATGGGAAGAACACCCCTCCCCCCTCAGCTAGTGGTCAAACAGGGATTCAGCATGTTTGTAGTTCATTTGCATCACCAGGTAAGAAAAAAGGTTTGTCTCCCCATACAATGCACAGGGGTAATGCCAAACCTCACCCAACAACTAACACAACGAAATCTGGCCAATGGAAAATCATGTACACAAATGCTCACAGCCTGGGAAATAAGATCCCAGACCTGCAGGCAATAATGTTAGAGGCTAAACTGGACATAGTAGCAATTAGTGAGACGTGGTTTACCAGTAACCACACTTGGGAGACTTCAGTACCTGGCTATGTATTGTTCAGAAGAGACCGAGGTGCAAAAGGGGAGGAGTGGCCCTGTATGTCAATGAAAATATCAAAGCTACAGAAATTCAGAATACACATAAGGAGCCAGAAGAATTGTGGGTCACCCTGGAAACAGGAAATGGGACAGCCATAAGAACTGGGGTTGTCTACAGGCCCCCAGACCAGGGGAGGACATAGACACATTACTATTAGAAGATATACAAAACATGACAGCTAAAGGGGAGGTTCTGATAATGGGAGACTTCAACATGCCGGATACAGATTGGTCAATACCAGCAGGAACATCTGCCAGAACTAGACCCATAGTGGATTCCCTGCAGGGGGAGGGCCTCAAACAACTGGTACAACAACCCACAAGAGACAGGGCTATCCTAGATCTAGTACTGACTAACAGGGAAGGGATCACAGATCTCCAGGTAGAAGGTCACCTGGGGGCCAGTGACCATCACATGGTATGGTTCAATTTGGCTACTACATCTAAATCATCCCATTCCAAGGCAGAAATATGGGACTTCAGAGGAGCTGACTTTGATAAGATGGCCAACAGAGTTAAGCTAGCCCTGGCAAAAAGAAACACAGGTGAGGGGGTACAGGCAAAGTGGGCAAGCATTAAGGATGCAATACTTGAAGCAACATCCCATTGTGTTAGACAGAAAAGGAAGTGCAAAAGAAGAAGGAAACCACTTTGGTTCTCAAATACAGTAGCAGAAAAGGTCAGAGTCAAACGGCTGGCCTTCAGGAAATATAAGAGAACACAGTGGGATGAAGATAGGGAGGCATACCAAACTGCCCTAAGGGAAGCAGGGAAGGCAGTAAGGCAGGCAAAGTCCCAAACTGAGGAAACACTAGCAGGAACAGTAAAAGAAGGTGACAAGACTTTCTATAGATACATTAGTGAAAGGAGAAAGTCCAGAGGGGGTATTGCTAAGCTTAATGGAGAAAAGGGAGCATGTGAGGAGGAGGACCATGCAAAAGCATCTATCCTAAATAGATACTTTGCTCAGCTGCTACTGAAGAGAAGGTAGGGCAGGGCCCACAGCTCAGCATCATGGACACAGGGGGGAGGGAGGTGAGCACTACTCCCTTCACAAAAGAAAGGGTCCTACAAGAGCTTGCTAAGCTCAGGGTGGACAAGGCAATGGGACCTGATGGCATACATCTCAGGGTACTTAAGGAGCTAAAGGTGGAACTAGCAGAGCCATTAGCAGAACTGTTTAGTGAGTCTCTGAGCACAGGAGAGGTCCCAGAAGACTGGCGAAGGGCTCATGTGATCCCGCTCCACAAGAGTGGTAGCAGGGAGGAGGCAGGGAACTACAGATCAGTCAGTCTTACCTCAGTAGTGGGCAAGATTATGGAGGCACTCCTTAAGGAAAGGATAGTGCAATACCTGGAATCCATAGGGCACAGGATCCAAGACAGCATGGGTTTACAAAAGGAAGGTCCTGTCAAACTAATCTCATAGATTTCTTTGACTGGGTAACCAGAGTGGTGGACCAAGGGGAGCAGTTGATGTCACCTACCTTGACTTCAGCAAAGCTTTTGACACTGTTCAACATAGAAGATTGATAAATAAGCTGGGTAGGCTCAGGGTGGGTCAGAAGTTGGTCAACTGGGTGGCAAACTGGTTGACGGGCAGAAAACAGAGAGTGGTGGTAAATGATATACAGTCAGAAGAGATGCCAGTCACAAGTGGGGTACCTCAGGGATCAGTCCTGGGGCCAGTCCTCTTCAACATCTTCATTAGTGACCTTGCAGATGGACTAGAGGGTAAGGCTTGTCTGTTTGCAGATGACACCAAGATCTGCAACAGAGTAGATGATCCAGATGGGGTGGGCAGAATGAGAAGAGATCTGGATAAATTAGCAAAATGGTCAGAAGAGTGGCAACTGGGATTTAATGCAAAGAAGTGCAAGATCGTGCACATAGGGAAGAGAAACCCTGAAGCCACCTATAGGCTGGGAGGGGAGTTGCTAGCAGTCACAAAGGAAGAAAGAGACTTGGGCATCATCATCACTGATGACCTGAAATCATCAAGCAGACCTCTAAAGCAGTAGGTAAGGCTAGGGGGTGTTAGGGTGTATTAGTAGGGTATCACAAGTCAGAAGAGGGAGGTAATAATCCCTCTTTACAAGACACTGGTTAGGCCCCATCTGGAGTACTGCATGCAGTATTGGAGGCCACACCTCACAAGGACATTAACTAAAATTGAGGCAGTCCATAGAAGGGCAACCAAAATGGTGCAGGGACTGCATCAGAAGACATATGAGGACAGATTAACAGAGCTCAATATGTATACCCTTGAGCAAAGGAGGGAGAGAGGTGATATGATGGAAGCATTCAAACACCTTAAGGGCATTAACAAGGTGAAAGAGTCTAACATGTTTAAATATAAGAAAAATAGCAGGACAAGAGGACACAGCATGAGATTAGAGGGGAGCCGATTAAGGGGGAATGTGAGGAAATTATTTTTCACAGAAAGGGTGGTGGATGCATGGAATGGCCTGCCTCAAGAAGTGGTGGCTATGAATACAGTGCAGGGCTTCAAACAGGCATGGGATAGGCATAAGGGAGCAATACAAATGAGTATGAACAGATAGGCCACTGACAGAGCAAAGGCCGATGGCACATTAATAAGGCAGAAAAAGAAATGGGCAGACTGGATGGGCCTTGCAGTCCTTATCTGCTGTCAACTTCTATGTTTCTATGTTTCTATGATTTTGTCGCATGACCATAGCATATGAAGCAGGTCAGCAGAAGCATGTTGACATTTGGGGAACTAATTAGATGACACCCTTCCCATTTGATGAAATTTAAACAGAGTGTAAAATAAATTATGGTTAATACAAAATTGCAGAAGTCTATATCTATCCCACTTAATATATTTATATAAGCGATTCCAAATGTTGGACCAGTTCCTGAGATGAGAAGTCGGTGTTAGGGTATTGTCCCACCAATAGAACCTTTTGCCTTCCAAAGTAGCAACTTTTGTTAAAAGAAATTTATATAAATATGATATTATATGAGAAGATGGGATAGAGCTAATATAGGGGAATAAAGCAGAAGTAAAGGGACAGTCCCATCCCCCTGGTCCAAAATAGTGAGTCAGCATGTGGGATATCTGAAAATATTTAAAACCGTGTGTGGTAGGACAGTTAAAAAGGTGACTGGCTACATTGTAGGAAAGGAGTTTTTTATTATGAACCAACTGATTCACTCTTAGAACACCCCTATAAGGCCAAAAAAGGTGATATTTAATTACTTTACCTGAATTAGAAGATTAGGGTTGGAGAACAGGGGCTGCGCAATGTCTTTATATGCATCCGCCTTGAGAAAAGTGACTAATTGATGCTGTGTTTGAAGTGAGGAGCTTAGTGGTGTTTCTTTTAGAAATTTATGGAGGTTCTTCCTAATAATAAAAGGAAGGGTCTTGGGGTCTACTGTATATCATTTTCAAAGCAGAGTGCTTGTTCAGTTCCAACCCAGGAAGGGCAGTATAAAGGATCTACATTATTCACTGGAGGTTGTATCCAGTATCTTATCTTAGCCAGGTGTATAGCTAAGTAATACATGTAAAAATTGGGAGCTTGAAGGTTACCATTAGTTTTTTGATGAGTAAGTTTATAGTAACTTCGTCTAACTTTTTTCCCCTGCCATATAAAAGTATTGAGGATTCTCTGTATCTGAGAAAACCATGATAATGAGGGAGCCCCATTAAACATTTGTAGGGGGTATAAGACACAAGGTAGGACATTCATTTTTATTATGCTTATATGTCCCCATATAGAAAGAGGTAATTTAGACCAGTGTCTAACATCTTCTGTTAATATTTTAACTAGAACATCTAAATTAAGTTTTTTCATGATATGGGGGAATGGTGCAGGTAAAATCCTAAGGCCCAGATATTCAAAAGGGTTGAGCATGGCGCAACAGTGTTGCACCATGCGCAACCCACTGATGCTCCCCGGCATGATATTCAAATAGGAATTGCACCTGGCACAAATCCCGATGTGCCAGAACACATCAGTAATGTATGCAGGTGCAGATGGGGTTGGGGCGTTCCCATGCATACTCTGCACATCCCAATATTCAGCCAAGGATGTGCTGAGCCATGCATGCACAACCCTACTTGCACCGCACAAGGTTGATCCAGGAAAAAAAGGAGCAATGGCGGCCACCCACAGGTGAACTGCCATATTGCAGGGTGCAACACTGCAGCTGCCACCTGTGGGTGGCCACCCAAGCTCCGGCAGCACCACATCCGATCGCGGGCATTGGTATGAAATAATAGAAACCAATATCCCTGGTGGTCCAGTGGACCGCTGTCAGCCTGATCACAGGCTTAAGTAAATTGAAAGAAGAATCCTATATCCCTGGTGGTCCAGTGGACCGCTGTCAGCCCAATCCCTGGCTTAAGTAAAATAAAAGGAGATTCCTTTTCCCTGGTGGTCCAGTGGACCACTGTCAGTCCAATCGCGGCTTCAGTAAAAGTATAATGATTCCTATATCCCTGGTGGTCCAGTGGACCACCATCCCCCTACCCACTGATCCCCACTGCCCTCTCCCCCATGGTCAGCCGGGGTGGCAGCACCCACCTGCCTGCCACCCACTGCCCACTGACTGACACCATCGGTAGGGCTGTGCACCCGTGGTCCACAGCATGAGCCAATGAAGCGTGCAGCCCATACTGTACTGCACATTCCAGACATGTGAACATATCTGGAGATGTGTAGTACAGAATGGGCTGCATGCCGATTGGCTCATGCTGTGGACCAATGGTGTACAGCCTGCGACTATCAGTCCAGGCAGGCGTGGCGGCAGGTGGTGGGTGCTGCCACCCACCATTGACTGGGGAGAGGGCAGTGGAGATCAGTGTGTGGTGGGGAGGGGGTCCGCTGGACCACCAGGGATATAGGAATCATTATACTTTTACTAAAGCCCACAACTGGGCTGACAGCAGTCCACTGGACCACCAGGGAAAAGGAATCTTCTTTTATTTTACTTAAGCCTGCGATCGGGCTGACAGCCGTCCACTGGACCACCAGGGATATAGGATTCTTCATTTATTTTACTGAAGCCCGCGGTTGCTGCCTGGCAGGGCACTAGGTGCAAGTCATCTTGGATCAGCACATCTGCAAGCAAATGGGGCCATAATGACATGCAAATGGCACCATGTGTGCCTTGCATACATTACGGACCCATTTGCATGTCAGCTTTTGAATATCATGGTTGCTGCGCCTTGCACAATGGAACTTGTGCTAACGCATCCCCCTGCTCCACTCTGGCCACTTGTGCTGGTGCAGTGCCACTGTGCCATGTGCACTGCAGGTGGCCAGGGTGCGATATTCAATGATGCTGAGCCATGATGCAATCTGAATATCTGGGCCCTAGTATTTAAATTTCTTGGTGTTCCAGTGTAATCCCAAATGTACAATAACTGTTTTCATTTATGTTTATTGAGAGGAAAAACTTCAGTTTTCCCGATGTTTAACTTGTAACTCAAAATTGCCTTCAATTGGGAGATGACATGAAAGACAGCAGTAGAGACTGAGCAGGGTTAGAAATATGAAGAAGTACATCATCTGCGTATGCAGAAATTTTATATTCCGTATCACTTATTAATATCCCAGATACAAGTATCAAATTTTTTATTTTCCTAATAAGGAGTTCTAGATATAGGTTAAAAAGGAAAGGGGAAAGGGGACACCCTTGACGGGTACCCTGAAATTACGTGAAGGATGAGGAGAGGACACCATTACATTGGATTTGGGCTGATGGAGAAGTGTACAAAATTTTAACCCATTGTATAAATTTGATCAGGAAATGATATTTAGGTAATAACATAAAAGGATAGTCCCAAGAAACCCTGTCAAAAGCCTTTTCTGCATCCAGGGAAACAAGTGCTGCCGGTATGGATGAGTCCCTGGACACAGAGGTGAGGTATGCTGTTTTTCTAAGGTGGTCAGATGAAAGCCTTCCCTTTACAAACCCTACCTGCTCTATACTTATCAGGGAATCCCAGACCTGGCCTAGTCCAGAAGCAAGAATTTTCACAAGAATTTTGAGGTCCACATTAATTAGAGAGATCGGTCTGTAGTTAGGAACATAGAGAGGATCTTTGCCAGGTTTGGTAATAACAATTATAATAGCATGAGTCAAAGAGGTATCAGATATTCCCGGCTTAAAAATGTAGTGAAAGGTATCTAGGAGAATAGAGGTAATTATCTCCTTAAATTTTTTATAAAAGTTGGTAGTGAAGCCATCTGGGCCAGGGGATTTATCCAGGGCAAAATAATCTATGGCATCATAAATTTCTATTAATGTAATCTGAGCTTTCAAAATATTAACCTGATTATCTGCTAATATAGGGAGAGTAATATCTTGGAAAAAATTATCGAATTGTTGAGACAGAGAGGAGAGTACAGATGTTGACTATAATTGTCAGTAGTATGCTTGGAATGCTTTGACAATATCTGGGGGAGGGACAGGACATTCTTAGAATGGCAGAAAAAGTGGAGATATTGTTGATGGGGGACTTGAATATACCAGATAATAACTGGATCACCTTTGTTGCAGCCACATCCCAGAGCAGGGTAAATTTCGATGCCATACAGCAGGCATGCCTTAGATAGCTAATGTTAGAACCCACTTTGTAGGGAGCAGTCTTAGACCTGATACTCTCAAATGGGGATGGAGAGAGGATCTCAGACTGAGAAGTGGGTAGCCATCTGGGAACAAGTGACCGCCAAACAGTGTGGTTCATGATAAACACAACTGCAGAGTCAAGGCATATAAAAGCAAGGGTATTGGACTTAAGAGGGCTAACTTTGGCAAAATGGGAGAGTGCCTCAGAAAAGTACTAGCGAACAGACATGAAGAATGGGTGGAGGAACAATGGGGAAAAACCAAAACTGCTATCACAGTGGCAACAAGCCTTTGTGTGAAGAAAATAAACTAAACACACTGAAGGAAAAACACTATGGTTCTCAAAAGAGGTGGCAGGGAAGGTTAGGGAGAAAAAGATAGCATTCAGGAAGTAGTCTATAAGGAAACACAGGAGGAACAGGACAGAGAATAGTACCAGTTAAAGCAGAAGGAAGTGGGGAAGGCAGCCAGAATGGCAAAGGCCTCAACCAAGGAAAAGATAGTAACATCAGTTAAGAAGGGGGATGAAACCTTTTTACAGGTACATTAGGGAGGTTAGAAAGACCAAGGGATGGATAGTGAGGCTTAATAAAGGGGAACAGGGGGTGGGCAGAAGGTGACAGTGAAAAAGCAGGGATACTGAAAGAATACTTCTGCTCAGTATTCAGAAAAGAAGAGGAGGGGGAGGTACCTAAACTAATCAATAGAAGCACTGTGGATAGGGGGGTCGATACCAGTCCATTCACAAAAGGATGTGTCCTGAAAGAATTCCTGAAACTGAAGGTGGACAAAGCAATGGGGCCTGATGGGATTCACCAGAGAATTCTAAAAGAACGAAGGGGAGAACTAGTGACACCACTAACTACCCTTTTTAACAAACCATGAGAGAATGGTGTGGTACCTGAGGACTGGAGGAGGGCAGATGTGATTCTCATTCATGAAAGTGAGAGCAAGGCAGAGGCAGGAAACTAAAGACCTATTCGTATGACCTCAGTGGTAGGGAAAATGATGCAATTGCTTCTGAAAGAAATAATTGTTGATTACTTAGATGTCAGTAGGGCACAGGACCCAAGGCAGCATGGATTTACAGTGGGAAGATCATGTCAGACAAAGCTAATAGATTTCTTTGACTGGATGACCAAAGTAGTAGACCAGGGAGGAGCTGTGGACATGGCCTACTTAGACTTTAGCAAGGCATTTGAGACATTCCCACACAAAAGGTTAAACAAGTTAGGCAGCCTGGGAGTGGGTCCCAGGGTAGTAACCTGGGTAAAAGATTGGCTGGACAACAGGATGCAGAGAGTAATAGTAAAATGGAGTCCACTCCAAAGAAAGGCAGATTACTAGTGGGGTACTGCATGGTTCAGTACTGGGACTGGTCCTCTTTAATGTTTTATAGGTGACATTGTCGAGGGACTGGAAGGAAAGGTACATCTCTTTGCAGATAATGCAAAGATCTGTAACAGGGTTGATACACAAGGGAGGGTGGAAAGGATGAGAAAAGACTTGGCAAGGTTGGAGGAATGGTCAAAAGTATGGCAGCTTAGAGTCAATGCAAAGAAGTTAAAAGTAATGCACCTGGTAACAAAAACCCAAGGGAAGAGTACACAATGGGAAGGGGGTTATTAGCAACAACAAAAATGGACAGGGACCTAGGGGTAGTCATATCAGACAATCTAAACATAGGCAAGCAATGCGAGAGGGCAGTAAGGAGGTCTGGGGAATACTGGGATGTATAGGGAGAGCATCACCAGTAGAAAACAAGAAGCTGTTATCCCTCTGTACAGACAGTTGGTGAGATGCAATCTGGAGTACTGTGTGCAGTTTTGGAGACTCCACCTCTGTAATGACATACACATGATGGAGGCAGTCCAGGGGAGGGCAACTAAAATGGTTCAGGGTCTACACCAGAAACCATATGAAGAGAGACTAAAAGAGCTTAATATGTATACCCTTGAGGAAAGAGGGGTATGATAGAAACTTTCAAATACCTCAATGTAATCAACAAAGTCAAAGAGGGTAGCATCTTTGAGAGAAAGAGATGTGCAAGAACAAGGGGGAACAATTTGAAGATAGAGGGGGGACAGCTCAGGGGCAATGTGAGGAAGTAGTTTTTCACAGAGAAGGTGGTGGATGCATGGAATGGCCTTCATGAGGAGGTCATGGGGTCAAAAACAGTGGGGGAATTTAAGAATGCATAGGCAGACATAAGGCAATTCTAGTGCGGTGTAGGAGGACATAGGCTGCTGGTTAACTAGGATCTGCAGCCTTCCCAATAAGTAAGGAAATGGGCAGACTGGGTGGGCCAAGCAGTCCTTATCTGCTGTCAATGTCTATGTCTCTATGTTTCTATGAATATTGTATTTTAAACAATTGCAAAAAACAAGATGTTAATTTTATTCATGATTACTGTATATGTTTTATTATTTTTATTGTTTGTATTTGTATGTGATCTGGTCGCTAGTGAAAGTGGGCATTTTGTGTTCATCAGCTAAACAAAATAAAAAATAAAATAAAAAAATAAAATGAACTGAATCTTCAAGTTGCAGAATGCTAAGAAAAAACCTGATGATCAGGTCATTTGCAAAACTTAGCAGATACATCAACAAAAATATTTCAATACATGGGAAAACAATGAGAAACATTTTAGTCGTGGTCAGAATCACACTACTTTTTCCACTCCTAATTTAATCCCTCAAATTTGGAAAAATGCAACCTGCACCCCAATTCATAAATCTGATATTAAAGCAAATCCCTTAAATGATTATCCTATATCAGTCCTCTAGTCTTATCTCAGATGATGGGAAGGCATGTTAATAAACAGCTAACAGCATCTATAAAGTGCACAGTTTCTTAACTGAAATCAATATGGCTTTAGGAAGGAGGACACTATCAAGACAGCCTTAGTCATGCTAACTGCATTGTTTTGAAAAGGGTGGATGGACAACAACACAGCTGAGCAGATGCAGACCCAGGGGTAGCATACAATTGCATCTGTATCTATTTTGTTGAAATCTTTTCAGAACAAAAAAGGATTAGTTTCTAAAAGACAAAAAAGTAAACATACTGAATGAACCTACATGGTCTACTTCATGCCAGAATAAAATAATTTTGCAAGCTAACATAAACGAGATAAAGGTCTTATTGGTGAACACCAGAAGCTTACTTAACAAAAGGAAGAACTGCATCTCCTGTTAAAAGAGGAAAATATAGGAATGTGTGCAATATTTTAAACATGGTGACAAGATGGAGACTGGGCTTTAAATATCCCAGGATGCAACCTATTTAGTTCAAATTGCTCAAACAAAAGAGGTGGAGGGGTGGCCCTCTTCCTTAAAGACACCATCAATGCACGTAAAATTGATTTAGGATTAGAAAAAGGAACTATTATCGAACAGGTTTGGGTGAACATATTGCAACCAGGGAACAACAAAAAAAAAAAATACTTTAGGAGTTTGCTATAGGGCACACAATTTGAGAATTGATGGTAATTTGAAGTTCCTAGGTGCTACAGAGAAGATTGATTGTAAGTGAAAGAGCCCTAATAATTGGGGATTTTAACTTACCAAACATAAACTGGGATAGCCCATTGGGAACATCTGATTCTGAAAATAGACTGAAGGATATTTTAATTTCAAAAATCTAAACAATATGTATGCACATCATAACACGAGATGACAAAATATATTGGACCTAGTTTTTAGCACCATGGAAGACAAACTCAGTACATGTGTAGTAAAAGAACCATTAAATACAAGTGATCATACTATGGTAGAGTTTAAAATATTGTGCAAATGGAAAAATGGAAAAGAAACTACTAAAATCAGATGTTTAAACAAGGCAGATTTCTCAGGAATGTGAAATTTCATTAAACAATGGAACTGGGAAACTTACTTAAAAAATCTAGATGTCCATGAAACATGGGATAAAATCAAATGTTCAGTAGAGCAGTGTATGGAAATGTTTATACCAATAAGGACCAAATATAATCATCATGGGAAAATTCCAGCCTGGTGCGATAATAAAATTAGAAAAAAGAGCCTACACAAAATGTAAAAAGAATCTGACACCAGACAGATAGCACAAGTTTAAGGAAAGAGCAAAGGAATGCAGAATCTCTATGGGGGGGGGGGATGAAGAGGAGAGAATAGCATCTAAGGTAAAGACAACAATAAATATGCATTCTTTAGTTACATCAACAACCACAAAAATACAATACAAAAAATGGACCCTAGAGATACAATGAATTACAGATGAGCAAGTCATGGTTGATATTTTTAATAACCATTTCTTGAGTACAAACCAACAGAAAGAGATAGTTGATGTCATAACAGAATCAACAGCAGGTGGAAACAGAGAATGTACTATCATTGAATCTCAGGATATTTCAAATAAGTTAAAAAAGTTTAAGGTGGATAAATCTTCGGGTCCGAATGATCTGCATCTGCAGGTTTTGAGGTAACTGGCAGGTCTCCTCTGATCATCTTATTCAACAGATCCTTGGAGGAAGGGGATGTTCCCAACAACTTGAGAACTGCAAACATGAACCCATTGTCCAAGATCCCCTCCAATAACACACAGACAACCATTGAGTGGGTGTTCAGTTGGTAATTATTTTACTCGTTCCACATTATTTTACTCCAGACAATCCACAAATTAATTTCCACAATTATTTAAAAACATATTTGTTGTTTATCCATCATTCTCCTTATTATGTACAATTCTATAAATACATGGTCATTCTTCTCTTCTCCCCCCAGATGTACATCCAGGGGCTGCTCTCCTCTTATTTCTCTGTCTGGGTACAAGTGTACACCCATACCATCTTCTGTCCTGCATTGTTCTGCAACCATCTGTGTCCTGTTCCCCCTCAACCCTGCCCAGCCTCCCCATCCCTATTTTCAACTAGCCCACCTCCAACTTGCACCAGACAGTGGGTGTCCCCCTTTCACCCCACCACCTTTTTTATGCTATTCTTTCCTTTAGCCATGTTTCCAGTACCTTGACAAGGTGTTGGAAAACGTAAAACGTTGGTGTGTTTGTGTCTCTTTTGGCATTGTTTGCACAGTGGGTATAATTTGTGCTGCTACTACCATGATTATGCACTTTATAATACATTTTTGATATTTCACTTTAAGCAGAAGTGGATGTGGTCCTTTGAGTTGCCAGACTCTCTCTTTATTTCCAGTAATTCCCCTATTTCTGAAGTAAAAAGAGCCAAACCCAGACCTGAGAGGTGCACTATGCCCCCCACATAAAACTCATCCTGTTGTTCCTCTAGTCCCCTTTTTTATGGTCCTACCCCCATTTTCTACAAACAGCTTACCAACCCTTATATTCATGTACTTCTTTGCCTTCTCCATAGCCCTGTGACTGTACGCATGTCACCATACCCATCTAGGAACCATGTCAGACCACACCAAAGTGACTGTGGGCCACCATTTCCTTATTGTTGTAATGTCCTCTTTTACTTGATAGAAAATATCCAACCACAGCCTTGTTCCAAGATCATTCTTCCCTAGGTGTAGTATAATCAGGTCTGGTCTCCTGTTGTCCCCTTTCCAATCACATAAATCTGGTAAGAGCTGCACTCAATCCATCCCCAACTCCTCACCAGGTTAGTTTAAGCAGGTTCAGATCCATGCAGAGTTGGCACCCCCTGGGCTGTCTGGATGCCCATTTTTCTGCCTAATAAATAAAGGAGTGGCCAAATATCTACACCTCTAGCCTCTCCTTCTGACATATTAAGTAAATAAATCACAGACATGAGTATATGAAATTATTCTCCTTTCCCTCCTTTCACTCCACCTCCCCCCTCCATTTTTTTGAACATCTGCTCCTTTACCTGCTTGAGGAAAGAAAAAAGAACAAAGTTATTATCATCATTTTGTTTTTCATTCCAAATGTATTTTTTGAAGCAACCTGAGGCCCACCAACCTGTTTGTTTTATCTTCTCACTTGTCCCACCCCAAGCTGTAGTCTCTGAAGCTGCTTCAGTTCTGAAAGAATGTGATGAGTATCCTTTCAGATCTTCACCTAAAAAAACACATTAATTTCTTTTGCATGGCAATGACTTGCATGCCGGTCACCCTTGTCCCTTCTCCATATATAAACAATGGGACCTTACTCCTGGTCGCACTGCAGTGTACGCTAACAGTGCTTCCACAGGACAAAATTGCACTGGCACCCTATTGTATTATTTCAACAATACACCTCTTCCCCACCTGGTCTGTCTTCGATTTTCTTAGGGTCAAACCTATTTTTTCCAGTGTCCAAATAATGTCCTCCCATCTAAAAACCATTAACTCATCTCCTTTCCCACGTCTTAACACTTTACTAATCCTAAAAGCGCCATGGTACATGGTGGTATAAACTGCCCTGAACACTGCCACTTCATTACTGGACTTGCATATCATGTTCAAGGCACCTATTAATCTCTGCAACAGCCCTTCCGTGATTGACTTTCTGCCATCTATTGATTTTTTAGATACTCTCAGCCACCCTTGCACCATGCGCCTTACTAAATTACCTTTTGTTGGGTCCCTCCACCCTTTAAAGCTACACACCAAGCTTATGGCTACTAAGTCCACTCCCATGGTTGCATACGCTATCTTCCATTGCCATCCCCAAACCACAAATTTTGCCACCTTGTACTCCAGCACTAGCCCACTTACCTCAAAGCCATATAATTCCCTTAATGTTTGAAATACCCTCCTAGAGCCTTCATAGGCTTTCAGGGTTCCAGGGGACCAGGACTTGTGAAACACCAGTTCAGCTCCCTCCTTCCAATCTCCCATGTATATTTTGGTATTGGCATCGTGGAACTTGTCCAGCTATAATCAGGAGAGGCAGTCAGCTATTATGTTGTTTACCCCTCAATGTGTCTGACCCTAAATAACATGTTCAGTCTTAAGCCCTGCAATGCAAACTGTCTCAGAACCCTCATTATCATCTCTGACATGGCCCCTTCTTATTCAACACCTCTACCATGGCCCTGTTGTCACACCAACACGTGACCTTCTGGTTTTGTAAGTCCTCTCCCCACACTATTGTGGCCACCCAAATAGGGAAGATCTCTAAAAACATGATGTTTCTAGTTATACCAGATTGTACCCACTTAGTAGGCCATGCTTCCAAAAACCACCTACTCCTAAAATAGGCTCCCATCCCCAAACTCCCCACTGTGTCCGTGTATAACTGCAAGTCATTATTATACACCCAGTCCTCCTGCCAAAATGTTGTCCCACTGTATTCTAATAGGAACATCTCCCATATCTGTAAATCATGTCTGGTTCCCCTAGACAAGCACCATTCTCCTAGTAGCGACCCTTTTTTCAGCTTAAGTTCCCCTAGCAATGTCAACTCAATGATGAGGCCTGGTAGCTCCCCTGGTTACCCTGGCCAGCCACCTTGTAAATGTACAACCTGGTGCCACTGCTCTATAAGCGAAATTCAAATGTCCCATTAATTGTTGTACTTGTTGCAACTGGGCTCTTTTTCATAACGTCACTGTCCTCACCAGGGATTTCAGGTTATTTACTTTATTAAGGGGCAGCCTTAACAATTCCCCCACTGTGTCTATTTCTATGCCCAAAAACTCAAGCCCCTAGTTGGGCCTTCTGCCTTATCAGCTGCTAAAAGGACCCCTAATTCCTGGCACATCTCACCAAAATCAGCTGGCATCCTCTCCATCTCTTTTCTTCCCTCTCTAATTAAAAGGAAATTATCCAGGTAATGGACTACTGTTCTATGCCCATATTTATTTTTGGGATACCAACTGCAGTCAAGTACTAAACATCTCGAAAGTAGCACACACCACTGAACAGTCCATTCGTATTGCTTTATTAAAATAGTACAACCTGTTTATCTGAAAACCTAACAGGTCCCAATCTTCAGGTCTAACAGGCAGTAACTGAAATGCTGACTCTATGTCAAGTCTTTGCTAACCACAGTCCCTGGGATGCTCCTATTAGCTGAACTACTTCTTCTAAAGTGGCGTAGGTTACCTTGCAGTCCACCTCATCTATGTGATCATTCTCAGAGTTCCCTTCCAGGTATGATAAGTGGTGTATCACCCTAGATTCCATCACTTGTCTTTTGAGTACTAGTCTCAATGGTGATAGTCTCAATTCCAGTATGGGGGGCACTGTAAATGGTCCTTTGACCCTGCCAGTTCTCTTTTCTTTATCTATTTTCTTTTTTAAAATCTCCTCTTTCCTTTTACTGATTTCAGATTCTTTGCACTTGTCCCTCTCTTGATGCCCTGAAAGTGTAAACTAAAGCCCCTTTGAAAACCCTGCCCTAACTGCCTTGCTGTATCTCTGCCAGGATAACCTTGTAACCATTCCAGTAATACCTTAGCCTTTATAGGTGTGCGAGCAAGATCAAATGGCCTGGAATCTTTCTTTTCAACTGTCCTGTTGACCTGTGTAGTAATTATTCCTCAGACCCCCCTCTATTGCGCCTTCGTTGACCTACTTCCCTCATTGTTGCCCCCCTAAAACTAGAATGGCATGGTTGAAAGAACTGAATAAACTGGGCATTGTTGTTACCCTGTCCCACCCCATCCTACACTTAGAAGCTGGGTGGGTGCCCCTGCACCTTGAGCAGGCATGCTGAAATCAACACTGAGGCCACAAGCAAAATGCGCTGTTGTATGCCCAACAGCATTTCTGCAACACCTCAGACTTCTTCTCCCATTCTCCCTCTGCTCTGTTCTCTCCTGTGCATATCTTCAACCACAGATCTATCTGTCTAGTATCCCATCTGACATCACCAAAATGGGCCATCTGCTTCCTAAACTTTTTGTTATATCGAAGCCAGCTATCACCCTCTTTTGCTTTGTAGGCATTTTTAATTATTAGTGAATTGGTTAATAAGGGTATAGCCAATTCTGGTTTCTTTTCCACTGCTATCGCTGTATAGTATGTAAACCCTGTGGATCATGCATCCCATGTCTTTCCCTTTAAAAAAGATTTATTCTCCTCCCCTTTTCCTAAGAGTATCACTGCTGCTGCCACGTCCTTTTTCTTGAAACGTTCTTTTTCTTCATATTTGTCCATACTGTCTGCATTGGCTAACACAAAAACATCCACACATTCTCCTTTCCATATTTTTGGGGCTGCAGATGGGCAGAGCCCTGCAGTCCTTTCCTGATCAATAAAAGGGCTCCTTTCTGAACTAACAACTTGTTGGACTGTGTCACAGTTGCCTCTGCATCTGTGAAACAATCTGCCTATGTTGTCTCTACCGACTGCAGCACTGCGCTATTATCACAGTGCCGGTGTTCATATATATATATATATATATATATATATATACACACACACACGGCAAAAAAAGTCAGTTTAATGCATCAGTTAGGATTGTTCCACAGCGACAAAAAGCAAGGACATTGGGTATTAAGATTGAAAACCCTAACTGCGCACCTCCCCACCACCACCACACACACACATTCATGCAAGTAGGGGAAGGACCAAGGCAACACAACCAATCAAGCACATGCAGCAGGATGTGTCACTGTAGGAAGAGGAGAAATCCAACTTCAGATATGATCCATTAGTTCTGAAGTTGTTCTTCGAGGTTAGTTCAAATAAAGGTGAACCAAGCTGGCAGTAGCGGAAATGGTGTACCTCGCTTTCTTTTCAACATATGGGTGGTAAAAGGCATCATGGATGCCGCAATGTGAGTCTATGACAAATTGCTCAATTTTGGAGCACTGTAACTTTGTAATCCTTAAGTATTTCAGCACAATAGCAGGAAAAAGCACATCTGCGGGACCAGGTCTTGCCACTCTGCAAATGTCAGGCCAAAGGACCCAACCGTTTGCTTGCAGGATGATGGCAAAGATGTGCAGTCATTAGGAGCATACTTCTACAAAATACTTTCACAAACACGAAAGTGTCATAACATGATGTGTGTTTAGCAGTGCGTGGAATGTCTGGGAAGACAGTTAGCAGTGATGACCCCTGCCACAGCCCGATGGGAGCATTGGTGTGTGGTTTTGTGGTTTAGATAGGTGTACATTATTCCTGTTACCTGCTGCTGGTTGTGTGTGATTGATTGTGTTGCCTTGGTCCTTCCCCTACTTGCATGTAGTGTGTGTGTGTGTGTGTGTGTGTGGTGTGGTGGTGGGGATGGTGGGGGAATACGCAGTTAGGGTTTTCAACCCTAACACTGAATTTCCTCACTTTTGCCACTGTGGAACAACCCTAACTGATGTCTTAAACAGAATTATTTTTGCCATTAATGTCCCTTCTTTTTGAGAAAGTGCACTATAAATAGTGAAGTAACTGTAATGCAAACGCAAGTGCAAACGGTAATGCTCATGGTGACGCAAATGTAAATGGTAAGGCAAAAGGGTAATAGAAATGCAAGCACAGATGTCAATGAAACCAGAAACACAAACGCAAGTGTGTACAGAAATGCAAATTGTAATGCGCACGGTCACGGTAACACAACTGGAAACACAAACACTTATGGTAACAGCAACAAAAAGCCAAAGGAAACACAAACAGAAACGGAAAAGCAAACGGAAATGCGTATGCAAACACAAATGGAAATGCACATGGTGATGCAAAAGGAAACACAAACAAAAACAGTAATGTAAATGCAAATGTTAACAGTAACGCAAATGCAAGCACAAATACAAATGCAAAGGGTAACGCTCACGGTGGAGTAGACAGGAAGGCTAACACAAACGGTTACAGAAACGCAAGGGGAAATGCTAACTATAACATTAACGAAAATGCACACCCTTTTTTCCGCAAAAGCTGCATTGAGAAACACAGTGAATACAAAAAATGTATGCATAATACTGGGCCTCGGAGCAGAAAATAAAGACTTGTAATACTAAATTGCTTATATCTCAGGAACTGTATGACATAGAAAAAAAATGTAAATCTCATATAATTTATGACTTTCCTGGCTAGTTTTGTGCTTAGCCCCCAAGTGGAGGGGTATGCATTTTTCCGATGAAAAGTCTGTATCTCGAAGTATTTCCAAGATACGGGCCCTGAAAGGCACAACGGACACTGTAATGTTAACCTATGGAAACAATTGTCAAATTTGGAGTGCCGTAACTTTGCAGCCCTCTAATATTTTGTTACCAAGCCACTGAAAGACACATCTGTGCGATCTTGGCTTTCTTCCATCCAAATTTCAGCCCAAAAGACCAAACTGTTCTTTTGCAGCAGAGTGGCAAAGATTTCCTAATCTTTTGGGCATAGTGTCGCAAAGCAGTGTCTTGATTTATGACTCTTTTGCAAAAAAAAGCAAGAAAGTGTCGAATGTGTGACACTAGTTTGTGACACTACTGTTTACAAAAATTTCAAAAACATATTTCTGGGGTGTTTAACCCGAAAAAAGACATGGCTTGCATACTCAGGGCTCGACTAGGTGAACGCAGCAAGAACTGTGTCCCTAGAGGGTCCCAAATTTAAATGCCAAGCATTTCTGTGACCACCAACTGAAAACAAGATGGCAGATTTGTGACTCTACAGAGGTCATCTGCAACACTAAAAACTGCATTTGTGACACTGTCAAACTTTTGTTAACTTTTCCCATTGACGATAATGGGAAACTTATTTTTTGAATAACATTTGAACCGTTTAATATTTTTTCATGGAATCTTCAAAAGGCACATCAGGGACCCCGACCGCATGTTCCCTGAAGATTTTGGACTGGTCGCACAGATCGTGTGACCTATAGGCATGAGCAAAAAATGCACAAAGAAGCATAAATACCACATTCTACGGCGCTATATGGGTCCACAACCATATAAATGACTATTTCGAAAATTAGCAGATCCAGAGAGCTATGGTACTGCTCCAAGCATGCACAATTTCAGGCAAATCCATCTTACGGTGGCAAAGTTATTAAGCTGCCAAATGTTACACTTTAACCTTAAATGGGGTACTCAACCCCAACTATAGTAGTACTATATATATATATATATATATATATATATATATATATATATATATATATATACAGTACATATATATACTGTATATATATATATATATATATATATATATATATATATATATCCAGATATTGCAATGGGTTGTGCCATGCACAAGTCTAAAAATGCACCATTCTGTGATATTCAGCAGGAGGCAGCTGTGCCACCCAAACCGCAATGAGTAAGAGCGCAATGGTAATGAAAGCATGCACAACCGTAGGGGGAGGAACCATGAATAAATGGTGCAGTGCTATATTCAACAGCATGCGCCATGTACAGTAGGGGAGCAAGTGGAAGTTGCGCGATAGTGGACATGATCCAAAATAAAAAGGAACAAGAGACAGATGCAAGAATGCTATAGGGAAGCCAGAGGTGGGAGCAAGGTGACAGCAACAGAAAAGAGGGTAGCAGTGAATGGGACTGGAAAGGAACAGGACAGGGCACACCTGGGAACAACCAGCAACAGGACAGGAGTGGGGAGTATGTGCCACTGTGCAGGAGTGACAGGGGAGGTGTCATAGTGGACTGAGGGCAGTGGCAGTGGGCAGGACAGCCAAAGGTTGGAGGTGTACCCAGTGCAGAGGGAGCATCACAAAGGACAGCGGGGGAATGGGATAACTGCTACCTGGGGGGAGATCACCAGCCAGGGACATGACCAGTGCCACCATTCAGATGGAGGTGGTAATGAGGGGTGTGAGAAGGTAGGCAGCAGGGGGGGCACAGCTGTGGAAGGACTCATCGGCGGTATGCCCCCAACAGGCAGTACCGAGCCTGCACCAGCTTCGAGCACTACAGTGACACACAGATTGTGGGCTGGTATCACCTGAACAGGGCGATCCTGAGGCAGCTCTGTGAGCTGTGCAGTGATGAGATGCAGGCACCCACATGACGGAACCATGCTCTGTCAGTGGAGACAAAGGTAGCAGCCATCATAGAAACATAGAAACATAGAATCTGATGGCAGATAAGGAATGCTTGGCCAACCCAGTCTGCCCATTTCCCTACCTGATGGATAAGCTGCAGATCCTAGTTAACCAGCAGCGTACTTCTTCCTACCCCCACCCCTAGAATTGTCTTATGACTGTCCCATGCATGCTTGAATTCCACCACTGTTTTTGACTCCACAACCTCCTCTGGAAGGCCGTTCCATACATCCACAACCCTCTCTGTGAAAAAATACTTCCTTAAATTACCTCTGAGCGCGCCCCCTCTATCTTCAAATTGTGCCCCCTTGTTCTTGCACGCCTCTTTTTTTGAAAGATGCTACCCTCTTGGACTTTGTTGATTCCCTTGAGGTACTTGAAAGTTTCTATCATGTCCCCCTCTCCCTCCTTTCCTCGAGGCTATACATATTAAGCTCCTTAACTCTCTCTTCATATGTCTTCCGGTGCAGACCCTGCACCATTTTAGTTGCTCTCCTCTGGACAGCTTCCATCCTGTCTATGTCTTTGCGGAGATTGGGTCTCCAGAACTGCACACAGCACTCCAGATGGGGTCTGACCAGCTGTCTGTACAGAGGATAATAACTCCTGTTTTCTACTGCTGATGCCTCTCCCTATGCATCCTAGTACTCCCCAGCCCTCCTTGCTGCCTTCTCACATTGCTTGCCCACCTTTAGGTCATCTGATATGACTACCCCAGGTCTCTTTCCATTTTGTTGTTGTTAGTATATCACCCCCATTGTGTACTCTTCCCTGGGTTTTTGTTTCCAGGTGCATTACCTTGCACTTCTTAGCATTGAATCTAAGCTGCCATACATTTGACCATTCCTCTAACTTTGCAAGTCCCTTCTCATCCTTTCCACCCATCTTGTACATCAACTCTGTTGCAGATCTTTGTGTCATCTGCAAGAGACATACTTTTCTTCCAGTCCCTCTGCAATGTCGCTTATAAAGACATTGAAGAGGACCAGCCCTAATACTGAACCCTGTGGTACCCCACTAGTAACCCCCCTTTTTTCAGAGTGGACTCCATTTACTATTACTCTCTGTGTCCTATTCTCCAGCCAATTCTTTACCCAGGCTGTCATCTTGGGACCCTCTCCCAGGCTGGCTAACTTGTATATGAATCTTTTGTGTGGGATTGTGTCAAATGCCTTGCTAAAGTCTAGGTAGGCCATGTCAACAGACCTTCCTGATCAACTACTTTGGTCACCCAGTCAAAGAAATCGATCAGATTTGTCTGGCATGACCTTTCCGCTGTGAATCCATGCTGCCTTGGGTCCTGTGCCCCTCTGGCCTCTAGATACTCGACAATTCTTTCCTTCAGAAGTGATTCCATCATCTTCCCTAGCACTGAGGTTAAACTAACAGGTCTGTAGTTTCCTTCTTCTGTCTTGCTCCCACTTTTGTGAAGGGGAATCACATCTGCCCTCCTCCAGTCCTCGGGTACCACCCCATCCTCCCATGATTTGTTAAAGAGGGTAGTCAGTGGTGTCACTAGTTCTACCCTTAGTTCTTTTAGAATTCTGGGATGAATCCCATCAGACCCATTGCTTTGTCCACCTTCAGTTTTAAGAGTTCTTTCAGAACCCTTTCTTCTGTAAATGGGCTGGTATCAACTTCTGTATCCAGAGTGTTTCTACTGTTTGTTTTAGGTACCTCCCCTCTCCTTTGTAAATACTGAGCAAAATATTTGTTTAGTATCTCTGCCTTTTCACAGTCTCCCTCTGCCCACCCTCCCTCCCTTTATTAAGCCCTCACTGTCCCTCCCTTGGTCTTCCTTCACTCCCTGATGTACCTATAAAAGGTTTTATCCCCTTCTTAACTGAGTTGGCAATCTTTTCCTCGGTTTGGGCCTTTGCTGTTCTTGACTACCTTCCCAGCTTCCTTTGCTTTAACTGATACAGTTCTCTGTCCTGCTCCTTCTGTGATTCCTTGTACTTCCTGAATGCTTTTTTTCTCTTGAACCTTCACTGCCACTTTCTTTGAGAACCATAGTGGTTTCTTACCTCGTTTCGTTTTGTTTATTTGCTTCACACAAAGGCTTGTTACCTCTGTGATGGCAGTTTTTATTATTCCCCATTGTTCTTCCACCCTCCTTCCTGCCCATTTGCTAGTGCATTCCTTAGGCACTCACCCATTTTGGCAAAGTCAGCCCTCCTAAAGTCCAGTACTTTTGCTTTTGTATGGCTTGACTCTATTTCTGTGTTTATTGTGAACCATACTGTTCGATGGTCGCTAGTTCCCAGATGGCTACCAACTTCTACAGCTGTGATCCTCTCTTCATCTCCATTTGAGAGAACCAGGTATAAGATTGCTCCCTCTCGAGTGGGCTCCAATACTAGTTGTCTAAGGCATGCACCCTGTAGGGCATCTAGAATAACCCCACTATTCGAAGTGGCTGCTGCAACTGCACTCCAGTTAACATCTGGCATATTCAGATAACCCATCAGCAATATCTCCCCTTTTTCTGCCATTCTAAGTATACTTTCTATCATTTCCTTGTCCATTTCCTCCCCGTGAGAAGGGGGTCTGTATACAACCCTTGTGCAGATTGTGGTGCCATTGTCGGTCTCCAAATTTGCCCACAGTGTCTTCTCCTCCTGTTTACCCTTTTGTTCTGTTGCTTTGATTCCTTCCTTATGTAAAGAGCTCTCTCCTCCTCTTTTCCCTCCCTGTCCTCCTGTAGATAGTGTATCCTGGTATGTTTACGTCCCAGTCATGGTTTTGTCTGTACCATGTTTCTGTGACTGCCACGATATCCAGATGTTCCTCCTCCATCAAGACCACTAATTCAGGAAGCTTGTTACTCAGACTATGGGCATTGGTACTCATTGCTTTCCATTTTTGATGGCTTTACCTTCTGTTGCAGCATCCCACTGACCTTTCTACCTCGGTCTTTTTCTCATTTAGTACCCTGTTTTGTAGGAAGAGGCTGGGATTTTTCTGCTGCTTATCAGTGCCTCCCTTGGCTAGTTTAAAAGCTTGCCAATGAAGCATTTAAACCAATTGCTCAAAAGACTTGTTCCTTCCTGGACAGATGCAGACCATCCTGCTAGTATAGGCTGGTGTGTCCTCCAGGTGGAACCCCAGTCCCCAATGAAGCCAAACCCCTGTGCTCCACACCATTTTTTCAACCATTCATTAAACTGCATGGTGCCAGTACCCTCGCCTCACTGATGCCATTGACAGGCAGCACCTCTAAGAAGGATAATGTGTGTGCTACTTGTCTTAGGCCCCTCCCCAATTCTACAAAGTCCTGCTCACATGGGCACCTTCCAGAGACCAACAGGGGACACAACAGGCATAACCCAGTCGGCCGCATCACGCCTACTCACACAATTCCTCAGCACACTGCTGCCACATGCTGTGGGGTACATCCATTTCTCCAGCACACTAGCAGAGTGCACGGCTCACATACAAGAGTTCCACAGGGTAGCACATATGCCTGGCATGCTCAGGGCCATTGACTGCACCCATGTGGCCATCCGCATGCCACCTGGCCCGAAAGGTGCCGCTTACATCAACCGGAATGGCTATGCCAGCATCAACTGCCAGGTGGTGTGCGATGCCAGGGGGTGCATAACCAATGTCTGTGCCACGCACCCTGGGGTAGCACATGATGCCTTCATCTGGCACCAGTTTGCACTGTGCTACAGGTTCTAGAGTGGGGACATCCCCACTAGCCACCTAGTGGGTGAGTATGCAAATCACGCAGCATGACATGAATTTGGGGGGGCATAGTCAGAGGTGCCATGGGCACAGGCCTTGACGGCCCATGGCAGAGCGACGCTGACCACCATACTAATGTCCTCCCTCTACACACAGGTGACAGTGGCTATCCACTCCATCCCTGGCTGCTCATGCCATACCAAGAGCCCACGACCCATTGCAGCAACAGTACAGTGAGGCACATGCCACCACACGCAATGTCATAGAGCGGGTGTTCAGGATGCTGAAGGCACATTTCCATTGCCTGGACACATCTGGCGGTGCCCTACAGTACAGCCCTTCGAAGGCCTGTGGGCTATTCCTGGCCTGTTGATCCTGCACAACATGGCCAATGACTGTGGGATAGCTGTAGAGATCAAAGAGGGGGACAGTGATGGGGATGATGAGGACACCGGTGGAGATGGTGATGGGCAGCCACCCCTTGGGTGAATTGACCCCCGCCTGATCCAGATGTCACAGGTGCACCGGGACACCATCACAGAGGAGCACTTCAACCAACCCTGATAAGTCATGGGACCATGTGCAAGCACCAATGGCAAGGGCACAACCCACAAACTCACATGGACGAACCCCAGGGGTGCATGGCAGCAAGGGAATTGGCTGAGTGTGGAACCGCACACACCATCAGGGATGGGCAAGGCCTAACACAACACACAGTCATGGACATACACACACACACACACACGCACACACACACACACACACACACACACACCACAAGACATGCACAAGGGATAGGAGGCACGCCGACTCTGACCACTACCCCTAGCCACACACAGGTCCACAGATGACCATGTCCAGTGCCTATCATTGTGTGTGTCTCAGATGCTGGTTACCATTGCACAGTGGCGGACAGTGTAACACAGGCATCCTCATGCACATGCCACAGTGGCCAGTAGCCAGGAGGGTGTGCACATGGACTGTGTGTGTGTGCAGGGCCGGGTACCCCACCTGTGCATCACACATTGAACAACACACTGCACACAGGGCAGTGTCAGACAGTCACCATGGTGGGAGACAGGTCAGTCGTGTGGCACAGTGCCACAGCCACCATGGATATGTGGGCGTCCTGCTGAAGACCTGCCAGCCATGACAGGCTGACCATTGGCCTCATGGGATGGCAACGCATAGTCCCCAGGGGTGATGCTGCGGGAACGACTGCAGCTTGAGCGCGGGTCTGTAGCTCACTGAATATGCCTGCACCAGGCGTGCCTTGTGATGCCCACAGCTGAACCTGGTGTTGACATGGAGTGTCGCATCTACACCGGAACAGGGGGTGGACATGACACTGTATGGTGTCTGCGTGCATGGGCAATAAACCGTGTGCCCACGTGGCCATAACAGCTGTGAAAGCTGTGGTCTGTTCTGTCAATGGCAGCGTCACATCCTTCCGCTGCCGGGCCATCTCTGCCAGGAGCAGAGCATGGTCTCTGTTGTGCCGCTCCTCTGCCTGGTGCAGAACCGCACTGAGTGCATCCACTGCCCTGACAAGCTGCGACTGCTGATCCACGGAAGCCTGGAGTAGTCGGCTGTGTTCATCAAAGAGGTCTTCCACCGGATTGGCATGACATACCTAATGTGTTCCTGGCCCTGCTGGGCATCACCCCTTGATAATGGGTGCTGCACACCAGAACAATGCCCAGGAATGGCCACACGTGGTGCACTGATGCTGCTCCCCAACACTGTCCCCCCATCGCCATTGGCCGACTGCTGACACTGCCCCTCCGGCCGCCACTCACCAGGGCTCAACTGTGTTGCTGCAGTGGCTGCAACAGCCCCACTGGCCTGGACGCACACCAGTGCTGCCCCACTGGTGCAGACAGGCACAGGCTGGGACTGTGATGTCATGCAGGCCTCCACGGTGGCACCACCCATGGATATTCCTGTGCTGTTACCTGCTGCGGGGCCATCCTGCATCCCACATGTATCACTGTCCATGATGTGAGCTCCATCATCATTGATGACGGATCCGGCACCAGTCCAACTCTCAGCATGCTGGCATCCATGGACGCTGTCATTCTGGGACATGGGCAGGGCCTCCTCTGCACCAGCTCCACCAACTTCAGTCTGGACAGACAGGCAGGTACACTGCTGTCCTGACCCTTGGACACCTGTGGAGGTGGATGGGTGCTCCTCTGTGTCCAGGGTATCACCCTCAGTGGACGAACACACCATCGCTGACCAATGTAGATGCTCAGGAGTTGTAAGGGAACACAGTAGCAATAATGTCTCTGCCCTATCCTATTGCATTCCCGCCACCTCCCCCACACAGTGACAGATCAGGACCTACCATGCTGTGACGGGATGCCACCCATCTGGAAGCCACCACCTGAAATGCCCTCTAGGGCACAACACCTCATGCTGCCAGCCACCCGCTCTTCCTGTGGCATCAGGCGTGGCACGGCCGGCTGTCCACCACCAGTCACAGAACGTGCTGCCCTGATGGCAGCCACCTTATCTTTTATCCTCCTCTTGTCCATGCCCACCTTCTTCTTGCACTCCTGCATGGACCGCTGGTGGCTGTCATGATAGTTGACAGCATGCGCCACCTCATCCCATGCCGCAGCAGGGCCTGTGGTGTTCCCCGCTGTCCACTGAGCAGTGGTTCCTGGTCAAGGTAGGGCTCACACAGGGCATCTGATTCTGCCCGGGTGAAGTTGGGCCTCGTCCATCTCCCATGTCTCTGTTCCTCCTCCACCTCCACCTTACGTTCGGTCATTATTGATCCTGTGGGAATGACAGGTGTTACCTCTGAGTGTGCAGTCCCATGCATCTCCCACACACCACAGTCCACACTGGCAAACAGCATGCAACCCACCACAATAGACTGCAATACCAGACTAGGGCCTCTGTAGCCCTATGTCGCATTTATACAGCGCAACACATGCAAATGAAGCAAGGCTCAATTTTAAGTGGATGCTAATGCAGTAGCTGTGCCACAGAATTTCTGATGAGCGATTTTGCATATGCTGGCTGAATATCATGCTGTTGTACTTTGCGCAATCATGTTGAACATGCTCAGGTAGGGGCGGAGCTCTGTGATGTGTGCAGTAGACACCGCACGGCTCATGCCCGGGGTGCTGATGCTGACACCTGCCGTGCTGCTGACATGCTGAGCACGGCAGGCAGTGCAGAGCATGTCCACCACTGTGCCAGTGGTGCTAGTGGGCTGTTCGCATGTATAGCTCCCTTGCCCTGGTGCGCCATAGGTGCTGTGGTACCACAGCATGGTAGGCCACTACAGGAAGTCACGCAGAAGTGCCCTACTGTGCTACACCAGGTGAGTACCAATCACACTGTGGCAGTCTGTGTTCGACAGACCCCTGACCCTGTGCCCTACCTTTGCCCCCTAGGCACCATGCATCCACATGGGTGCACCCCTATTTGCTGTTCAGTGACAGCATGATGGGGAATGGCAGTGCAGTATCGCGCATCATCCGCATGTGGTGGACCTATGCTAGGGAGCACCATTTTGAATCAGAGACGGTCCAAAGATGGCATGGTGACAAGCAGCGATCTGGAGCCAGGTAGAACTGGCAAACCTAGTTGCACTGGTTGAGCCCCATGCTGGTGTTCTGTTTGTTGAGGCACCCCTGGACAGGGCCAGGAGTGCTGTGAGGGAGGAGGTGGTGGTGGCACTGGAGGAGGCAACAGGGATACAAAGGACAGCTGAGCAGTGCTAACACCAGTACGGGAACCCGGACAGGCTTGCCCACCTGCGGGCACACACCAGGAGAGGCACTGTTCCACAGCCAGGTAGGTTCCCCATTCATACACTGGTTGTGTACATATGGGTATCATGGTGGGGCATGTCCACCCATGGGGGTCCGTCCAGTGTGGCAGTAGTGGTGGTGGTATGGGGTGGGGGGCTGAATGGTTTGGCTGTGTGGGATCGCACACACACCTGGGGTTGGGGGGGCCTTTGCTACTGGATTGTACTGATGTTCCCCTCTCCATGTTTGCACCCTAGGCCCTGTAGAGCATCGACGCTCAAGGGAAGAGAGGCAGAGACATGAGCCACGTCCCCATGCTGGAGCTCCCATACAGGCTCAGCACCAGGACCAGCCCGATGATGGTGAGTGCCTTACATCCAGGTTTTCTGTGCATGCTGTGTAGCAGGGCGGCGGTGGGGTATGGCCACCATCCATTGATGCCACTGCTGTGCACACCACATGGTACAGTCAGCACTGTCCAGTGGCACTGCATGTCTGGGTGTGCATCACTGGTGGTCCATGCATGCAGAGGGCACATGGTTGTGCCACCGCTCGCACCGCAGGTGCTTTGCCAAGCCACCGTGACAGCCACGTGGTGCTATGTGGGACTTGGATGGTGGGTGTGTGCAGCAGTCTGCATGGCTGTGTGTGCCTGGGTGGGCAGGTCTTGTTGACACGATCACTGTGGGTGGTTGCACACCATCACAGGGGCATGTCCCTTGACTGTATACCATGCACAATGGGTGGGCTGCAGGGGGCTGTGCATTCACGCCTATTGACTCTGCTCCCTTGTCCTAGGTGTACAACAGATGGTGCACATAGACAGGATGCTGCAGGAGCTGCTTCAGGTGGCCAGGGCCTCTCTGGAGATTTTACAGAGGGTGAATCAGCATGCTGTGACACAGAAACATGGCAGGAGGCACCATAGGATTGGGAACGGGGATCCCGCTGAACTACTTCCAACCCTGGACTACACCTCCACCCCAACCCACCCTCACACCCCTCCTTCCCTCTGCCATATGTTCACCCCTATCCCTTACCCACCCCCACCAGTTTGGTGGCCCTCAGCCCTTTTGTTCTGTAAATATATGTACATAGTTTTGTTAATACTGTTACAATACATTTGTTTAGTTATGACTACTGTGGTGGTCTCTGATTTGCAGCATGCTAATGGTGCTCAGCTGCAGTGGTGTGCATGATGTCGTGGGTAGTGCTCTCATGGGTGTGTGTGTGTGTGTCTGTCTATAGGGGAGGCGGGTTTGGTGCTGGCATAGCTCTCAGTCACTATCTGTGGTTTGTGTGTTGTTCCCTGTGCACTGGATGACTGTTGTGCAGTGGTACACAGTGCATGCACTGTGTCCGTGGCACACCTGTCAGACCATCCATGGCCTGTGCAGCTGCCACCCTTGCATGTCTGTGACCTGCACAGTCCACTGGCATGTCAGTGGTGGCTGCCTATGCTGGACTGCCACTGTACCCATGCGATGCGGGTTGCCTCCTGTCACTGGTGTGGTTCATGTCTGCCCAGGTGGCACTGTTGCCTCCACTGTTGTTGTCCCACCTCAATGCTGTCACTTGTGTCTGTTGCAGAGGATGTGCTCCACTGTCTGTCACTTGTGCTCCAGCCGCATGCTGGTGGCATACGGCGTCATGGTGCCTGCACAGGGTTGCTGGCACATCTGTGCCATGGAGGGGTTCTGGCTGTATGTACAGAGCTGCTGTGGCCACACACTGGGGGATTGGTTGACTCGTTACTGTGTCCCTGTGTTGGTGTGCCCTTGGGTATGGGTGGTCGTTTGTCTGTGCCCTGTGTTGCGTCTTGTGTGGTGCATGCTTCCATGCAATACTGTGCGTGTCTGCACTGGCTGTTGTGGCCAGTGCTAGGATGCTGTGTGTCCTTAGGAGGGTGTGCAGGGTTCTTTACCACTGGTAGTGGGGTCTGGGGCATGCCCTGTAAAGTGTGGGGTACCTCATGTGCTGACGCATGGTCAGTCTCACAGCTGTACCTGGGGGGACGTGCATGGTGGTACTGTGTGTGCAGTCATTGCATCGCTGTCTGCTGCTGCCCACTGACAGGGGCTCATGGTGGGCCTGCCTTGCATGGTTCTGTAGTGCACAGGGTTGTATTGTCACAGTGAGGGTGGTGGCATGCTTGGGGGTGTCCAACACTGTTGGGCGCTACTCCTGGCCAGGGTGTATGGGGATTGTGGTGTAGGGTATGTTCTGCATTCATGGGATGGTGTGGCACAGGGTGGACGGGCATCCATGTGTGACAGTCACAACTTGCAAGGGGATGTGCTGGGGCACCATGCCCCCACAGTGGGTTGGTTGCTGGTGTCCCTGTGCCAGTGGTTCTTCCTTCTCTCCTCCAGTTGTGCAGTGCATAGAGTGTGTGGGGGCAATGTCTGTTCTGCTGTGTGCTCCTCTGCCCATCCCTACCATGGGTGGTGGGACCCTGCATCCTGTCCCTGTGCATCCCTGGTTGTGCTGTTTCACTGCTTACCTGCTCCAGTAGGTGTCCCTGGTTGTGCTATTGCACATCTGACCTGCACCACTGCACATCCCTGGTTGTGCTATGGCGCAGTTGGTGTGATATTCAGTTGTGTGCCGCAGGTGCATCTTGATCTGCGAAGTGTTTGAATATCGCAAGCGGCACAGTGGGCTTGCGCCTGCTCCTGCTATTATGCACCTTTGTGGTGCAGTTTGAACATCTAGGCCCATATATATTACAGTGGAATGGTAGTGCCACTATAGCTAGGGTTGAGTACCCCATTTAAGGTTAAAGTGTGAAATTTGGCAGCTTAATACCTTTGCCAGTGTATTATGGATTTTCATGAAATTGTGCATGCATGGAGCAGTACCATAAATCTCTGGATCTGCCAAGTTTTGTAATGGTCGGATATACGTTGTGGAGCTACGTAGCACCATAGAATGTGATAATTATGCTTTTTTGTGCATTTCTTGCTAGCGCTTACAGGTTGCACAGTTTGCACAACCAGTCTGAAACTTTCAGGGAACATGCAGCCGGAGTCCTCGATGTGCCTTTTGGAGATTTCATGAAAAAATATTAAATGGTTATAAGTTATTCAAAAAATAATTGTCCCATTATAGTCAATGGGAAAAGTTAACAAAATATTAGACAGTGTTGCTAATGCAGTTTTTAGTGTCACAAATTACCCCTGTAGTGTCGCAAATCCACCATTTTGTTTTCACTTACTGGTCACAGAAGTGCTTGGCATTTAAATTTGGGACCTTCTAAGGACACAATTCTTTTTGTGTTTACCTAGTTGAGCCCTGAGGATGATAGATAGAAGGCATTCTTAGGATGGCAGAGAAAGGGAGATACTGTTGATGGGAGACCTGAATATGCCAGATGTTAACTGGCGCACATTTGCTGCAGCCACATCCAAGAGCAGGGCCATTCTCGATGCCCTACAGGTGGCAGGCCTCAGACAGCTAGTTTCAGAACCCACTCATGAGGGGGAGTCACGTGATGCAGAGCACTGTATAGCTGTGTTCCCTGTAAGCTCCGTTCACCTTGCCTCCAAATAGAGCCTTTGTTTGGGATTTCAGCTCACCCTAGAGAATTCCTTTCTGGGTTATAGCAGTGGAAGACCGCGCTGAAGTGGTTGGGGGCTTGATGGAAACCAAAATGCGCAAAGCCCCTCCGGAACACACTCCTCCAGTGACGCCGGAGAAGGCCCCGAAAAAAGCGTGGGCCTCGAGTTCGCAGCAGTCCCAGGGCTCTACACCAGGGGGGTCGAAAAGTGAGCTCCTAACGCTAGCTAGATTCTTGGAAGAATTCCGGCCCTTTAAGATGGAAATGCAGGAGATGGCCAGCGAAATGAAAAGTGTTACCGGTGCATTGGAGGACCTTGCCCGGAGGACCACCGATAATGAAACAAGAATTCAGTCCTTGAAGGGGAATGCCGAGAGAATGGAGGTGGGGGTAAATCAATTGAAGCAGCGGGTGGCCAAACTAGAATTGAAGGTGGAGGACCTGGAAGGAAGAAGCCATCGAATAATGCAGTGATTGTGGGTCTACCGAGAGAGAGGAAGGCCAGACCGATTAAGTTTGTGCAAAAGTTCGTGGAGAAAGTAGTGGGTCCCTCTCCTTTTGGCTCTACTTATACCATAGAAAGGGCTCACCGCGCCTTACGGCCGCTGCCCCCGCCAAATGCCCCACCGTGTACTTTGATTTTTCGGTTCTTAAATTACCAAGAACGGCAACTTTTTCTATCAAAAACCAGGGAAAGCAAGGATTTGTACTGGGAAGGAGTGAAGATCCGGGTGGCGCAAGATATACCTGTAACAGTCCGGCAAAAAAGAGAGTGCCTTCAATCCCTGATTAATAAATTGATTGGGGGCGGTGTCAGATTTAGAATGGGCTATCCGCTAAATTCCAAGTCCAGATGGAGGAGAGTGGAGGTATTTTGAGTCGGTGGAGATCGCAGTCTGCATTACAATCTGCCTTCCCCAACCTGTTTAAAGACTCATGAAGCCAGCAGTGGGAGCTTTCGGGTATCACTGAATGAAAGCTTCTGGATTGTTGAAGAAGTGAAGATGTCATGGGGCGATGTTCTTTGCTTGCCCGAGGGCTCGGAGGCTGATCGGCGTAACTCCTGGGACTTCCACTGCATGGACATGAAAGTGCATGGAAAATGTTGAATCTGTATGGACTGGGGTCTAATTTTGGTGTTTGTTTTGCCCCGATCACATTCTGTTGGTGTTTTAAATATGTGGGTAAAGCTATGGATTAGTTCAGGCTACCTCTGGCTAGGCAGGGAAGACTGTAAGCCCCCCGGTTTTCCTTTATTCATGTTTTGAGCTTTGCTCAATTAGAAGCAATTGGGGTTGATGGAGGCATATGGTTATAGCCTGCTTAGCCAGTTTATTTTTGAGACCAGAGGATAATGTAATTGGTGCGAGTTTCCACAAGAGGGAGCCTGAAGACTGTTGTGTAATGTTACTCAGCATTTAAATGTGGGAATCTCTGGGGGTTTTTTTGTAGCGGTAATTATGGCTTTATCAGCATGTAGTGGCAGGCTAGGTATAGAGTGCCAGTGGGTTAGGTAACTGTTAGTCTGGCAGAGAGTTTGGCTGTTTTGATATAGGGGAGGTTCATACCATCATTTTAACATAAATAGAATGTTGTATGACAAGGAGTGATTTGGGTTTGAGGGTTCTATTTAGACCCTGTTAGTGATTTTGGGAAGGTTAAGTAGCGGGTTAAGGGAAGGTTGATGGTATAGCACGGGACTGGGTAAGTAGTAGGTGGGTGATGCGATAATAGCCTGGAGGAGGGTGTGTGGGGCAGGGGTGGCGAGGCTGTGTGGACTGTTGTCACGGGCCAAGAAAGCTTGGGTGGGAGGAGGAAGGGTTTAAAGAGTACGATAGGGTTCTCTGGGAGGAGATGTATAAAAGGATTGGAAAGGTTGTTTACGGGGGACATTGGGATGGGGAGGGTAGTAAGGGGAGATGCAGTGATAAGTTGACATTAGAGGCCGTGTGGATGGGGGGTGGGGGGATACTGGCGGGTTAATGTTAATCGGTATTGTAGTGCCTTTGGGGATTGTCTGGGGGATAAATCGTGACAAGTCCTTAATTGGGGTATCAAGGTGTGCCGTTTAAATGGGAGCATACCATGGTCTGAATCAGAAATTCTGGATAATGGCACTGTATGGGTCTATTAAAGTTGTAACCTGGAATATAAAGGGAGCACACCAAAAGGTTAAGCAGTACAGTATTTTAAAGCACTTAGAGGTACTAAGGGCAGACATTGTGTTCCTGCAGGAGACGCACTTGCTTCAAACAGAGTGTAACTCCATGAGGTGCCTGCAGATGGGGTCAGTTTTCTCCTTGCAAGGTAGCACACAGAGCAGAGGTGTGATGATGCTTCTGCATAGGTCTGTACCCTTTGCACCGCTTCAGGTTATTCAGGATGGTGAGGGCAGATACGTGTTTGTTAGGGGCAAACTACAGAATGTGAAGGTACTTCTTGGGTCTATTTATGGTCCCAACTCGGACTCTCATGAGTTTTTTGTTAAGCTTCTGGAAATCCTGGCCCCCTTTGTACAGATCCCCATGATCTTAGGGGGGGACTTGAATCTTGTATTGGACCCATTGATGGACAGGACTAGGAGAAATATTGCAGTTTTTTCGCCAGCTCAGCGGGCCCTGGGTGAGTTGTTGGATCAGACTGGCCTAGTGGACGTATGGAGAGTTGTTCACCCGAAAGATAGGGAGTATACGTTTACTTCTGCAGTTCACGGCTCAGCATCTCGTATAGACTACCTGTTATTTTCTGGCACTCTTCTTCCAGGAGTGCTGGAGTCTGAGATTATGCCGGGGCCGCTTTCCGATCATGCTGTGGTAGTGGCGCCAATTTCTTTTTCTACTCTTCCTAAGAGGTGCAGTAGGTGGAGGATCAATAATCAGATGCTGCGCAGTCCCAAAATTGGAGTTTATTTCCACGAAAATAGAAGAATTTATAGCTAATAATGTAGGGATAATATTAGCCCTGATGTTGTTTTAGAAAGCTGCTTAAAGCATTTATAAGAGGTATATTAATAGGTCAGGCATCCAAAAGGAAGAAGGAGAGGTACAAATCCTATCCAAGTTGCTGAGCCGAATAAGAAGTAAGAGGCTACTATGTCCTTGCAGTCTGCTGAGGGGCCGAAGTTGGAACTGGTTAGGATGAGAGATCTTTATTTAAAGTCGTTGGGGAACAGTGGAATTGGTCTTTAATTAAGACCAAGGCTATTCCTTGATCAGGGTGAAAAGGCAGGATCACCCTGGCTAGAGAGTTAAACAATTGGAGTCATCTCGGTAATCCCAGGGATTCTATCTAAAGTAGATGGCCAGGTTAAAACCACCCCTGGGAGATAGTGCAAGTATTTAGAGAATACTTTAAATCTTTATAAGTAGAATGGATAACCCCTACTGAGAATGAGATGCTTGCCTTTCTTGAGGGTTGGACCTCCTTTTCTGTCTAAGTCTCAACAGACGCAGTTAGTGGCCGATATCACTCAGGGTGAGATTGAATTGGTTATTCAGAGTCTCCCATTGGATAAAACCCTGGGCCGGATGGGTTCTCGCCTAATTTTATAAAAAGTTTTCTAAGTTATTATCCCTTTACTTTAGTTTATTTAGACATATCTTACGTCATCAGGTGCAGGATCAGTCCTTATTTGAGGCACTTATTGTTTTAATTCCCAAGCAGGATAAACCTCCGGAACAACCATCCAGTTACAGACCTATATCTCTGCTTAATTACGATATCAAGATTTTGGCCAAGTTGTTGGCAGAACGTGTAAGTTGGGTTTTACCCGGGCTTATTGGCCCAGACCAAGTTGGTTTTATGAAGGACAGGTCGTCTGCCGATCACCTGCGGACCTTGGCTCATGCCTTCTCAGTGTCTGAGGACAGTGGTACCCCCATGGCCCTGCTGTCTTTGGACGCCGAGAAGGCTTTCGATAGGGTTCACTGGGGGTTTTTGTTAACTACGATGGGGAAATTTGGGTTTCCTGAGCATTTTCTTAAATGGATCAGTTCCCTTTATTCAAACCCTACTGCAAGGGTTAGCTGTAATGGTGTCATTTCAGACCCTTTTAATCTTTATGTAGGTACTAGGCAAGGATGTCCCTTGTCCCCTCTTCTTTTTAATTTATACCTAGAACCTCTCATCAGGACAATTATACAAAAACAAGAAATTGAGGGTATTAGAATTCTGGACTATACTGTGAAAATAACTGCATACGCAGACGACCTGCTGATTTATGTCTCTAATCCGAGGGTTTCCATTCCTGCTTTTATAGAGGTTATTCGGGTGTTTAGCTCACTGGCTAATTATAGGTTAAATTTAGATAAGTCAGTTGTATTTCCCCTTAATAAAAATGTTTTTAAGCAGGAGGTAGCGGAATTGGGTCTGTTCTGGAAGTCGGATTTTATAAGATATCTTGGTCTGAATCTAACCAGATCCAGGACTAAGATATTTCAGTTGAACTTAGATCCCTTGGTGCGTGTCATTAAGCTGGACTTAGAAAGGTGGGTGAAGCTGCCAATTTCTTTATGGGGTAGGATTAATTTAGTTAAAATGAACGTTTTTCCTAGATTGTTCTACCCTCTGAGTATGTTGAATATTTGGATACCACTTGCCTGGTTCAGGAAGCTACACAATATGATAGCTAACCTTGTGTGGGGTTATAAAAAATCTCGTATGGCCTATCAAAAGTTGGCAGTGCCCAAATTACTGGGGGGACTGAGGCTTCCACATTTTGCCTTATATTTCTGGGCAGCCCATGCCAGCAAGTATTTGAGATGGGTGAAGGGTAAAGATGTTTCAGTACAGCACCCTTATATGCCGCTTTGGCTACAGATTGAGTTGGCCCTGACTCGGAATTTGGTTTGAGGCCTGAAGCCTTGCTTCACCTTCTCTGAATTGCTGCCCCTCCAGTTGCGTAGTTCTCCAGTCGGGATTTCTGTGAGAGTCCATGCCCAACTTTGTTGCTTTTGAAATATGATCACTTTAATGATTACCAGCCAATTTGGGGTAACCCACGTTTTGTAATAGGTAATAAATTTTAGTCCGCCTGGCTGCCCTTACCTGAGGAGTGTTGTGTGAAAGACTTTCTTCGCCCGATGGGGAAATATTCTCCTCTGTTGAGATCCTGAATAAATTTGAGATGCCTACTACGGCAATTTTTAAGGTATATCAGATTAGGCACCTTTTGGTTGCCAAGTTGGGTAGGGACAATTCGAGTCCTAGGTTGATTTTATGATGCATTGGGGTCGTCGTGGGTTTATCGCATGCAATTTCCAAATATACTCAGTGTTATTTGATTGAAGATTCTCCAAACCCAGTTCAAGGTTTATACTGGGCTTCTGTCTTTCCTGATTCGGCGCTAACTGGAAGGCTTTATGGACTAACTGTCATAAATTCTTCTTGCAGGATCGGTTAAGATTGATGCAGTTCAAAATCCTTCATAATATTTATTATTCCCACAAAAAACTGGTTAGGCTGAAAATTGCTACAAGTGCTATATGTTACAAGTGTTAAGCCGGGGTTGGGGATTTGATGCACATTTTCTGGCACTGCCCTAAGGTAGCCTCTTTGTGGGCAGAAATTAAAAGTAGGGTGAATCCGTTATTGGGACTTGGGGATCTCTTTACTCCAGAAGTTTGTTTGTTGGGAGATGTCTCTCTATTCCGCCAAGATTAGGAGGTTCCATATAGTCCTGATTGCTGCCACGCTTAAGAGAATTGTTCTTAGACACTGGAAGGATTCTGTTGTGCTAAGCTATGCTGACTGGCTGGAGGAATTACTAGCTTTGTTTGAGGGTTGAGAGAATGACTGCTATCCTCCAGAATAAGCTTTCCAGGTTCGACAGGATTTGGGGTCCTTTTACGCTCTTTTTTTCTTTAGGAGAATGTAGTTTTACTATGGTTTGATGGTATGCCATCTCTTGGGACTTGTGCTGGGAGGGTTAGGGGTGGGGGTCGGGATTGGGGAGGGTTTGGGGGTATGTTACAGGGTTTGCTTTATTTTGTGTATGAACATATGCATGCATGACACTTTGTGTCTGTACTTGACATTGTTGGATTATATTCCTGTAACGAAAATGAATAAAGAGTTAATGGCAAAAAAAAGAACCCACTCGTGAGGGGCAATCTTAGACCTTGTACCCTCAAATGGGGGCAGTGAGAGGATTTCAGATCTAGAAGTGGTTTGCCATCTGGGAACAAGTGACCATCAAACAGTGTGGTCTCGTTAAACTCAGCTACAGAGTCAAGCATACAAAAGTGAGGGTACTGGATTTAGGAGGGTGGAATTTGGCAAGATGGGAGAGTGCTCAGAAAAGCACCAGCAAACAGGCTAGAAGGAGGGGTGGAGCAACAATGTGGAATCATCAAACTGCCATCACAGAGGTAACAAGCCTTTGTGTGAAGCAAATAAACAAATCAAAACAAAGAAAAAGCCACTATGGTTCTCCTAAAAGCGTGGCTGGAAGTCAGGAGAGAAAAGATAGCATTCAGGAAGTATGAAGAAACACAGAAGGAGCAGGACAGAGAGCTGTACCAGTTAAGGCAGAAGGAAGCAGGGAGGGAAGTCAGAATAGCAAAGGCCCAAACTGAGGAAAAGATAGCCAACTCAGTTAAGAAGGGAGATAAAACCTTTTATAGGTACATCAGAGAGTGTAGAAAGACAAAGTGAGGGACAGTGAGGCTGAATAGAATGAATGGTGAGTGGGCAGAAGGGGACAGTGAAAAAGCAGGGATACTGAACGAATATGTCTGCTCAGTATTCACAAAAGAGGAGGAGGAAGTGCCTAATCCAATTAACAGAAGCACTCTTGAAAGGGGGGTCGATCCCAGTCCTTTCACAGAAGAAAGGGTTCTGCAAGAACTCCTAAAACTGAAGGTGGACAAAGCAATGGTGCCTGATGGAATTCAGCCCAGAATTCTAAAAGAATTAAGGGGGAGCTAGTGAAACCACTGACTACTCTTTTAATAAATTATGGGAGGATGGTGTGGTACCCGAGGAGTGGAGGCAGGCGGATATGATTCCCTTCACAAAGTGGGACCAAGACAGAGGCAGGAAACTACAGACCTGTCAGTTTGACCTCTGTGGTAGGGAAAGTGATGGAGTCACTTCTGAAGGAAAGAATTGTTGAGTACCATGAGGCCAGTGGGGCAGAGGACCCAAGGCAGCATAGGTTCACAGTGGGAAGGTCATGTCAGATGAATCTAATAGATTTCTTTGACTGGGTGACCAAAGTAGTAGAATTGGGAAGGGCTGAGGACATGGCCTACCTAGACTTTAGCAAGGCATTTGACACAGTCCCACACAAAAGATTAATAGTCAAATTAACCAGCCTTGGAGTGGATCCCAGGGTGGTAGCCAGGGTAGAACACTGGCTGGACAACAGGATACAGAAGGTAATTGTAAATGGAGTCCACTCTGAAGAAAGAGGGGTTACTAGTGGGGTACCACAGGGTTCAGTACTGGGTCCAGTCCTTTTTAATGTCTTTATAAGTGACATTGCAGAGGGACTGGAAGGAAAAGTACTGTATGCCTCTTTGCAAATGACACAAAGATCTGCTACAGGGTTGATACACAAGAAGGCATGGAAAGGATGAGAAGGGACTTGGCAAGGTTGGAGGAATGGTCAGAAGTTTGGCAGCTAGGATTCAATGCAAAGAAGTGCAAAATAATGCACCTGGGAAACAAGAACCCAGGGGAAGAATACACAATGGGGGAGAGGTGGTAACAAGAACAAAAAAGGAAAGGGACCTGGGGATAACCATATCAGATGACCTTAAGGTTAGCAAACAATGTGAGAAGGCAGTAGGGTGAACTGGGGGTATAGTGGGATGCATAGGGAGAGGCATCACCAGCAGAAAACAGGAAGTTGTTATCCCTCTGTACAGACAGTTGGTGAGACCCCATCTGGAGTACTGCATCCAGTTCTGGAGACCCCATCTCCGCAAGGACATAGACAGGATAGAGGCAGTCCAGAGGAGGGAAACTAAAATGGTGCAGGGTCTGCAAGAGAAGCTGTACGAGGAGAGACTAAAGGAGCTTAATGTGTATACCCTTGAGGAAAAGGAGAGGGGGACATGATAGAAACTTTAAGTACCTCAGTGGAATCAACAAAGTCCAAGAGGTAGCATCTTTCAGAAAAGAGACATGCAAGAACAAGGGGACACAATTTAAAGATGGGGGTGGTTCAAAACAGTGTGAGTGGAAGCATTTTTCACAGAAAGGGTAGTGGATGCATGGGAACAGCCTTCTTAAGGAGGTTGTGGGGTCTAAGACTGTGGGAGAATTCAAGAATGCATTGGACAGACATAAGGCAGTTCTTGTGGGGGTAGGAAGAAATAGGCTGTTGGATAACTAGGATCTGCGGCCCATCCTGTAGAGGAAATGGGCAGACTAGGTGGGCCAAGCGGTCCTTATCTGCCATCAACGTCTATGTTTCTATGTTTCTGGCCATGTCTTATTTTTGGGGTTAAACACTTTAGAAATATGTTTTTAAAATGTTTGTAAACTGTAGCATCACAAAGTAGTGTCGCACTTGTGACACTTTCATGATTTTTATTTTTTGCAAAAGTGTCGCAAATCACGACACTACTTTGTGACACTATGGCCAAAAGATTAGGAATTCTTTGTCACCCTGCTGCAAAAGAACAGTTTGGTCTTTTGGTCTGAAATTTGTTGGAGGGAAGAAAGCAAGATCCCACAGATGTGCCTGTTGGTGGTTTGGTGACGACATATTAGGGGGCTGCAAAGTTATGGTACTCCAAAGTTGACAATTTTTCCCAAAGACTAACATTACGTCCTCCTCCACAGCTTTCGGGGCCCATATCTCGGAAACGCTTCGAGATACAGAATTTTCATCAGAAAAATGCTTAGCCCACCACTAGGGGGTTATGAGCAAAACTAGCCAGGAAAGTAATAAATGATATGACATTTTTATTTTTTTCTATGTCATACGGTTCCTGTGATATAAGCCATTTAGTATTCCAAGTGTTCATTTTTTGCTTCAAGGCCCATTATTATGCATACATTCTTTGTATTCATGTGTTTCTCAATGCAGCTTTTGGGGAAGAAAAGGGTGTGTGTTTCCACTGCTGTTACACTTAGTGTTCCCATTTGCGTTTCCGTAACTGTTTGTGTTAGCGTTCCCATCTACGCCACCGTGTGCGTTACCCATTGCGTTTGCATTTGCATTACTGTTAACATTTGCATTTCCATTACTGGTTTTCTTTGTGTTTCCTTTTGTGTTACCATGTGCATTGCCATTTGCATTTCCGTACTCGCTTCCATTAGTGTTTCCGTTTCCGTTTGTGTTTCCTTTGGCATCATCGTTGGTGTTACCATCAGCTTTTGCTTTTCCCATTGCATTACCATGAACTTGCTGTTAACGATTTGCATTTGCATACGCGCTTGCATTTCTGTTTTCATTAACATTTGCCCTTGCATTTGTATTACCATTTGCGTTACCGTTTAAGTTTGCGTCACATTTTGCGTTACCATTTTTGTGCTTGCATTTGCGTTACCGTTACCTCACTATTTATAGGGCATTTTAAAAGAAGGAAATTCATGGCAAAAACTCTGTTTAGTGCATCAGTTAGGGTTGTTCCACAGTGACAAAGAGTGAAATTCGATGTTAGGATTCTCAACCCTTGCATCCATGCCCACCTACCCCCACCAACAGGGTTGCATTGGGGTTTGCTAATCCTAACTCTCACCCCATTCCCTATACTACACCACTTCTGCTTGTTTACGCATGTATTGGGGTTAGAGTTAGGACTGGTGACCCCAACGCACGCTCTGATGCCTTTCCGTGAGGGCGAGGTGGGCATGGAATGCAAGGGGTAGGAGCCCTAACATCAAGTTATCTCACTTTTGTCACTGTGGAACAACCCTAACTGTTGCATTAAATTTATTTCTTTTGCCATGAATATAAATATATTTATACAACATATGTTTGGGAATAAATTCATGGATAAAAAGTAGTATCTGAGACAGGTCATGGAGATATCACTATGGCCATGAAGATATCATTGATATCTCCATGTTCCTATATGTCATAGTGATATCTCCACATTCCTATACATCATTGAATTGAAAGTGAAAGTCTGTCACTTTACATTGCCCCGTCTCTTCTGTTTAAAAACTGTCCCCCAAACCGCCACAAACACACACACACACACACACTCGTTACGTTTCTTATTTGTTGATCCTTAATTATTTTTACTGTGTAATTATTATTCTGTTATTTGATGTTTGATGATCTTTTCTCAGCCGAAAGATTACTTTCACTTCTGAGCAGCGCGATCGAAGCGGGTACGATCGGCCATTATCATTACAGTGTTATTGCAAAGAGTTCACTATTGAAGTTGTAAAATTGTACTGGCGTGGTTGAGAAATTGTCGACGATATTCAGAAGACAGAGTGAGTCGGCAGCATCAGCAGCTTGCGAGCTGCTCGCTATAGCAAACACACCGTGCTTCCTCCTGCTTCTATGACGCCGCCGACTCACACTCTCCTTTGTCTTCTGAATATAATCGCAATTTCTCAACAAGTAATACAGAATTGCACAGTTTTTTTTTTAACTAAAATGGTGCAGACCTCTTTACTATTAACTGCTGTAATCTCCTAATGGGTCGATCTTCATATCACTCTGTCACGCTACTTTTAAGGGGGAAAGTGAAAGTAATATGCTCGGCTGACTATCACAGTGGCAGGATCAACCAGATAAGTGCTTAAATTACATTTTTAGCTAAAAATAATGGCATAATCAACCAGATAACATTATTTATATTTTGAAACTGGCAGAATCTACCATATATATGTTTTTATTTTTGAGAAGATGTTATCCCTTGTGTTCTGGGTTGTGGGTGTGTTTTGATTTGTGTTCAGGGAGGGGTTCCATTACAATTCAGCCCAAACGTATGTTTGTATAAACAGAATATGACATGGTCTGAGTGAAGATATCATATTTATCTTCACTCAGGCCATGTCATATCCCCTATATGTATGTGTGTATATATATATATATATATATATATATATATTTTAGAGGCAAAACTCCATTTAATGCATTAGTTAGGGTTGTTCCACAGCGACAAAAGAGAAGTTTAGGTTAGTTGTCCCTGACTGCCCCTTGACTCTCACATTACAGCCGTTAGTTGCCAGCCCCAACTCTCACCCCATCAGATGTAAAGAAGCAAAGGAGTTGGATAATGGGTGAGAGTTATGACTGACAACCCAACGTGCACCTCGATGCTGGTTGGGGCTGTGGGAGGGGGGTCCAAGGGGAGCTTTCAACCCTAACACTGAATTTCCTCGCTTTTGTCCCTGTGGAACAACCCTAACTAATGCATTAAACTGAGTTTTTGCCTATAATATCCATTCTTTTTGAGAAGGATAAGGAGAAATAGTGAATGTAATGTGGTGGTGGGAGCACGGGGCCCTTCGGGCCTTCGGGCTCCACGATCCCGTCACGTGTTGTCTTGCCACATAGTAACACGGTGCCCACAAATGCAAATGGTAATGCACATGGTGACACAAAGCGAAATAGAAAGATAAACAGTAGTGTAGACACAAATGGTTAAAATAACACAAACGCAAGCGCAAATGAAAATGCAAAGGGTAATGCACATGGTGCTGTAGACGGGAACAGTAAGTCAAATGGGTACGGAACCTCAAGCAGAAGTGGTAAGGGTAACAGTAATGTAAGTACACAGGCTGGTTTTCCCCAAAATCTGGATAGAGAAAGACTGTGAGTACAAAGAATGTATGCATAATAATGGGTCTCGGAGCAGAAAATGAGGAGTTGGAATACTAAATTGCTTATATCTCAGGAACCGTACAACGTAGAAAAAGAAATTTAATATGCCGGCCTGTTGGCACAGCGGTGGGATTTCCGCTTGTGACACCAGCGACCCGGGTTCGGGAATGGACCCAGATCGTCAGAGGGCCAGCTGGGGGGAGAAGGATAGAGCATCCCAAGGACTGCTCTCCTTCTCAAGGGGGAGGGTGGGGGAAGCGATCGGCGCACTGAGGGCTCCTAGCAGAGGCTGGGGGACCTCAGGTGACTGGCACATACAGCTCTGAGGCGGGAGGATGCTTGCGCCACTGCACATCCCCACCTCCATAAGGGAGAAAAACCGAGGCAAGAGCAACGTGCACATGAAGCCCTCCCGGAGGACCTCGAGGCACCACCATCGCTGCAGATCTCTGACTAGACATAAGCTCCGTGGGTCCGGTGAAGGCAGCCATGGCACCACCCTCCAGGGTGCAAGCTGGAGGTGACTGAGGGATCTCGGCAGCCTTAGGTGGTGGTGGAGGTCTCCGGGGGGCCGAGATTAGGGCCGAGTTAAGACGGGGTCCTGCCTGGAAAAAAGAGAAAATTAAAAATAAAAAATTTTAAAGTCATATGATTTATGATTTTCCTGGCTAGTTTTGTACTTAGCCCTTTTAGGGGACTAATCATTTTTCTGATGAAAAGTTTGTATCTCGCACCGTTTCCAATATACGGGCCCTGAAAGGCGCAGCAAACGCCATAGTGTTATCCTTTGGGAAAAAAAGAGACATTTGGAGTGTCATAACTTTGGCTCCCTATAATATTTTTTCACCAAACCACAGAAAGGCACATCTGTGGGATGTTGGCTTTCTTTATTCCAAATTTCAGCCCAAAAGACCAAACTGTTATTTTGCAGCAGGGTGGCAAATGATTCTTGTCATGCGTCAGATGCCGTAATGTTATCCTATGGGAAAAGCATCAACTTTGGAGTGCCAAAACTTTGCTGCCCTGTAATATTTTTCACTGAAATACTGAAAGGCACATCTGTTAAATGTTGACTGTGTTCCTCAAATTTCAACCCAAGGCCAAACTGTTCTTTTGCAGCAGGGTGGCAAGGAATTACTGTCATTTCTCACAGCCTGGAAAAGTACTGTTGAACTTTGAAAACTATCTCAAATTCATTTGAGAGTGTTGCAAATGCAAAAGTACTTTCTCCAGAAATCTGAAGAACATATTTCTGGGGTGTTTTGACCCAAAATAAAGACATGCCTAGCATCCTCAGGGTCTGACTAGGTGAATACAAAAATAATTAGGTTGATAGAGGGTCCCCAATTTAAATACCAAGCATTTTTCTGATGACCAACTGAAAAGAAAATGGTGGATTTGTGACAGTAAAAGGGCCATTTGCAAAAGTAAAAGCTGCATTTGCAACACTGTTGAACTTTCTGTTAACCTTTCCCATTGACTTATAATGGGAAATTGTTTTTTGAATAACCTTTGAACCATTTAATATTTTTTCACAAAATCTTCAAAAGGCACATCGGGGACCCTGGCCGCACGTTCCCTGAAGATTTTGGACCAGTTGTGCAAACTGTGTGACCTGTAGAGATGAGCAAAGAATTCCAAAAAAGCGTAAACGCGCGCAGATTATGCTTAATAACTCCACAGCCATATATCTGAACAGTATGAAAGTTGACAGGTCCCAAGATATATGGTTCTTGGTTGTATTCCAAATTTCAGGCAAATCCATTGAATAGTTGCAAAGTAATTAAGGTGCAAAATTTTAGGTTTAACATGTAAACGGCTCCTCCACCTTAACTATGGTAGCACTACCATGCTACCATAATATCTATATATATATATATATATATATATATATATATATATGTAATAGATAAACCACTCTGAGGTGTGTGGTCATGCTCTGATATAAGCATGCCTTGGTGTGCATCAGACGCCCAAGGCGTGCGTATATCAGTGCACGACTGCACACCTCAGAGTGGTTTACCTATCTTATCAAATGTCAAAATTGTTTTGAGGGGGTGAGTGCAGGTGTGCAGTTGCACTCTGACATACGCACGGTCATGTGATGTGTTTTATACAATTAGAACACTGGATTCGGATTTGGAGGATTTGCTCATTTTATGAATATATGTGTGTATATATATATATATATATATATGTAATAGATAACCCATTCTTAGGTGTGCGGTCTCTCTCTCTGATATACCGTGCATTGGTGTCGTTATGCACACAGGGCCACAGGCGAGGTGCATCAACCACCAAGGCGAGCATATATCAGAACACAACCGTACATCCTAGAGTGGGTTATCTATCTTATAACATGGTAAAATAGTTTTTGGGGTAAAAGTGCAGGTGTGTGGTGGTGCTCTGATATACACATGGTCATGTGATGCTCATACTCCAATAATAGAAAGCAATTTCCTACCCATTTTATAAATATAAATATATATATATATATATATATATATATATATATATATATATATAAAGACATTTCTGCATTCTAATACTGGCCTTGCTAAAGTTCTGTGGCACCCCACAGTTCTTTCTCAGACTGCAACACATCAGGTCAGATGGCAGAGTGGGTGGATCTAAGCTACTAATACTTTTAAGGGCTGCAGTGGCATACTGTAGCCCTGCAGTCCTTTTGATCAGTGATTAAAGGGACTCCGTATTCCTTCAAAGATTTAAAGAACCCAGATTGACTTTTAAAAACAAACCATCCCTCAACCCCCCACTGTGTGCTGTACCATCCTCACTCCTCTGGTCCCAATTCATGTTCCATCAGTAAAACACACCCTCCCACAACTGCCCACAGTGCACTGTACTGCCCTCACCCAAAACACACTGTCCTGCAACCACCCACTGTGTGCTGTACCACCCCCACTCAAAACACACCCTCCCACAACTGCCCACTGTAAGATGTACCACCCACACCTCTCCGGTCTCAATTTGCGTGGTTCTTTCTTCTTGTTGTGATGAACGTGGGCTGGAACACACAGTAAGGGCATTCCAATACTTTTTTTTTTTAGTTCTGTGAATTTGCTCTTTTTAAAGTTCCTTACTTCCAGCCTTCCCACTACTGCTTACCTCCTGTGCCACACTACTCTGCTCAGCTTTCATATCCAACTTTGCTAGTTTCATTTTCAGCTAGTTAATTGTGTATGGTGGGGCATCAGTTTCACCAGTGTGTGTGTAGCTAGATCTTTGCAGAGGTCATGCTCAGAGGTGGCCCAAGACAAACATGAAAAAGACGGTTTAAATATGTTTAACCCTGTACTTCTCTCTTTACAATATTCCTCTATGACAACATACTCCTGATCTTGTTAGGGAAACAACAAGCATGGGTTTAAGTTTAAGTTTAAGAAAAAGGTGTTTTTTTTCTACAGAAATGGGGACCCACGATGGGTTGTTGACAAAATATTTGTCGAAGGACCTGACAGCAAAACCAGCAGGTCGACTGGATTTTGTAGTCAGCTGCTGGTTTTCACAACACACTAGTGATTTCTTTATGGGGATTTGCCCCTCAAACCCCCCACATGGAGGGGCTGTGCCCCCCGCACCCCCTCACTTAAGATTCTCAACTCCAAGTCACAGCTGATTGAGGGGGTGCAGGACCCCCAACAGACAGTGCCAGGTTCCAGTGGGTTCCCTACAGCGACGTGGCACTGCTGTCACTGTAGGGGACTCTGCAGTCAAAATGTCAACATCATGCCTGCATACCCAGAAATGAGAAGCCCCAAAATGGAGTTCATTTAGAAATATCTCTCTGGGAACATCCCTATATCTTATTGACTATTTCAAAAAAATTAAGACCTGGAAAATATCTCTCCAGGAGTGTATGAACTGTAATAGGAAAGAAATGTATAGTCAAATACTTAATTTTGTTTCTTAACATTCCCATGTTTTATATGCCCCTGGGGATAGTGTAAAATGCCTCTTAGATCAATTAATTGAGAGCAGAATTCCACAAAAATATGGGACACCATATGGCTGTGTTGCCGTAATAAGCTAAATGTAAGAGGATATAATTTTCATAAAGCAATAGACAAAGTATATTGTTAAACAAAGAGTTGTGTAATACAAATTGAAATCATGTAGCACCTATTTTTTGAGTGCCCATATATCAGGGAATTCTGGAGCTTATTATCTCACACTTGGGCCTGTTCCAAATTCCACGAGATGTCTTATGACATCTTAGTGTATGGGAATTTCGGAGCAGTGTGCAAAAGGTTTTCACTTAGGAACATTAAGAGTAGTATGTGCAGTAATTAAGTGGTGCATTTGGCAAGTCAGATGCCAGTTCATACTACAACAGAAATGAACACCTATCACGGGTTTATTGGAAAAAGTTATTAAAGAAATGTCTTCAATTTCTGTAAAGAAAAGATTCTGTGCCCTTCCCTTATTGACAAATTGGTGGAGGGCCTTGCCTATGATTGTCTTTGAAGGTGTTACATAAATATAACGGGTCAGAGATTAAAGAACATAATAAAATAATGTTGATTGTATGGTAGTGGGGGGGGGGTCTCTTCCTGCTTCAACTAGTTGAATTATGGATGAAATGTATGAAAAGAAGTGAATGATTTAGGGGAAGGGGGATGGAGGTTAGTTTCTGTAACAAAGACCTAGATAAATTCAGATGTGATTCTGTTCAGTTCATGGGGCTTATATGATGGGCATAAGGCTGGAGGGTAGTATGGAATAATATAGACTATATGTCGGGGGGCTGTTTTATTTCCCAAACAATAATGTAATTATGGTAGAAATGTTTGAAGGGAACAAATCACTTGGGGAAAGGGGGGGCAGGAGGTTGGAATATGCACAAAGACCCAGATTAATGTCAATATGATTATGCTTGGTTTATAAGGAAAACTATGTATGGCAATGTATGATTTGGCACAGAAGTGTACTTTAAACCTACTGATTCTAGATTTAGGCTAAGAACTAGACCTTGTCATATTTAATATTTAATATGTAAATCATGTAGTTATATATTTATTTATTTTGTAATGTAAATAGGAATGATTTGCATATGCCAAGTTGCAAAAAGGATTAAATGGGCAGGCATTGATTCTAGTGAGATAGAGTTTAATGTTAAAATAATTTAAGGATTGGTATATGGAGAGAATATGTTCAACAAAATGTATTATAATTTAATGCAGATAATTTTTTGAATGTCTCAATATGAATTTCTTTCATTATATTTTCTAAAACAAAACATCCCCCTACTGTATGAGGGTATAGGGAAATGTATCACAAAATGAAATATGGAGAGTATAAAGAAATCAATATACTCTTAAAATGCATTTTTTCTGTGTTTGACATGTGATCTTGGATTATATTTTCTATAGGTTCACTTTAATATATTTGTACAAATAAAAAATTCTCCTACTCTTTTCGAGAAGTGCAATGGTATCTTTAACATCCACCTGAACAGGCAGATGGAACCTCAGTTTTAATGTTTCATCCAAAAGATGTCACCTTAGGAGTGCAGCACCCCCTCATGCTGCACTACAGTGTAAGTATTGGAATTTTAAACCAAGTGCCTGGTGTGGGGATAGAACCCAGCCTTCTGATCATCTGGCCTCAGAAGCAATTGCACAACCTACTGAGCCACTGACACTTGTCTAAGAAAATATAACTATTTATCTATGCACTAGAAATACCTTATTTAAAGTGAGATCCAAAACAAGTTGAAGTTGCAGAAAAATAATGACTATTAAATGAACTGGTGTGACCACTGTAGGTGTGATGCATTTACCTCCTCTTTCCCCATTTAGCCCATGCTTACCTCCGGAAGTCAGCGGCTGCAATCTTCTCTGGACCAGGACATGACTGCAGTCTTCAAAGCCGAACTGCGAACTGAAGAATAAAGGTAAGCACCATTTAATGGCTGTCAATTGGGTTTTCCCAATTTATGTTGATATCTCATCCATTTTTAGAAATTTTGACCTCAAATTTTCAACATTGGGTTCTTGGGACCCCCACCTCATGAACACTGGCACTGTCATTTTGTTACTCAGTCCTGAAAGGGGATTTCATAATTGCCGGTGGAATCACCTTTTAGGACCGATTAATGAAATGACAGCCCCAGTGTTCATGAGGAGAGGTTCCAAAAAGCCCATGTTGAAAATCTGGTGCAAAAAATCCTCCAAATGATTATGTTACAAGCATGTGTTGCACAATTTCTATGCACACTTGTATCTTCACCAATTTTTTATATTTTCTCTCCAGATTTTCAACATTGCCATTTTTTCACACCTCCTCATGAACAGTACAGCTGTCATTTTTCACATCCTGCCCCAAACCTGTTTTCACACCTGTGGCACAGAAGGGTGTGGTCACTGTGCAAAATCATCTTTTGGAATGAATGAATTAAATGACAGTGGCACTCTTCATGAGGTGGGGCCCCAGAAAGGCCATGTTGAAAATTTGGTGAAAATACTCATAAAAAAAAAAAAGGCAGAGTTACATGTGCTTGTTCAAATTTTCTCTGCACATGTGTAACTTCGGTAATTTTCCATATTTTCACTTCAAATTTTTAATATAGCTATTTTATCACACCGCCTCATAAACAGTGCAGCTGTCATTTTTCATGTCCTGCCCAAAACATGTTTTTGTACCTGTGGCACAGAATGCTGTTTTCCCACAGATTTGAACATTTCCATCTACGGGGTTCAAAACAGATACCATAAGTAAGGGGTAATAAGAATACTGTGTTCAACATTTGGGGTCAAAATAGGAAAAAATAACAAATTTATGCCCATTCTTTGCAACTGATAGAGTTAATGCCCTCACTTCCCCCACCCCCCAAGCCCAAGACACACACACACAAACACACACATCAAGTTAATGTATTAACAGCCCTAGTGGCTCTACCAGAGTTTGTTTCTTTTATGGCTAGCTGCACATGGTCCCCAATCCTAACCCCTAGTAACCAAATTTCCACCCTCTGTGGCTTTTCTTTCTCCTCCTCTTTCTGCTCCTCCTCTGTCTCCACCCATTTCCCCTCCTTTATTTCCCTTAGTACTCTCTCTCTCATTGACCCATCCCCTTGTCACCCATGGATTTCAGCATTTGTTCCACATATTCCTTCACACTGCTTTGCAGTGTGAGATCTACATTACCTGTTGTGGGGGGGCTCCAGCAATGATCCAGGTGTTACAAACACTGGGGTAGAAAGCAGTGTGTTTTCTGGCAGGCTTGGTTCCGCTGGTGGGGCGTGCAGCAAGGGCACACCATTGGGGGCCTGAGGAATCAGAGGCACCCATTAGGAAGCGGGTGTGGTAGCAGGTTTGGGCCATGGTTCCAGAGTTGGAACAGGCATGGGAATTGGGACAACAGGCACAGGTTCCAAAGGAGGTGCCAGACCCGCAGGTTTCAGTGCTGGCAGATCCTGTGTTGTTTTCTTTTTGTTATCCTTCCTTCCCTTCTCCTTTTCAGCCTGCCACTTCTCCCCATCTCTGGTTGTTCTTCCTCCACTGATTCCAGTAATTTATTTGCCTTTCCCATCAGTTCCATGACAGCCTTGTAGCAATCCTCCTTACTGGGCTTATTCTTCCTAGGTGTCATGCTTGATCCTGTCTATTATCACTAGCAACTGAAAATCACAAAATAAGTTAAAACCATATCCTCCGGTTGATACCTCCCCTTTCTGTCCTGCATTACTTATTCTGCATGCTTTTGTTGACAAATCTCCACTGTTAAACAGACTTTTTTTATGTTAAAGACTCCAAAACACAACATTTCCTGTGTTTTTATTTAACTTGAAATACAATGTTTTGTTATAATTGTATCTTTATCTACTATCTTGAATATAGTTCTCCTCCAAACAACCACTGTCACAGCAATTGCTCCTTCATTTCAAGTGTGTTCACTATATATTCCTTTTTGTTTCCCTTTTTTTATTGAATTCACTAAGCTCCCTTGCTGCCCTTCCTGGTGGGTGCTCCTAATAACTGCACCCCTTACAATCCCGAAACCATGGCAACTCCCCAGACCACATGGCCCATCTCCAAAATGGCTGCCACACCACCCTTATGCATTTTCAAAATGGTGGCTGTCCCCACCAACAGCCTAAAATGCCGACTGCTCATGGGTCTTTCTTGCCATGCTCCTTTTCCGTCTGACTGTCATAGTCAGAAGTCCTGGCACAAGCCTCTTAGGCCCCTCAGCCCATTTTTTACTCTGTGCCAAGCCTTGTTTTCCCCTCACCTTGCTGGGCACCCTACTTCTATTCACAGTGCTACCTGTGCTTATCTGGCTGATTGTAGGCCTTGATTCCACCCACATGGTCTGGCGTCCCTTGCATGCAATCGCATTATGGCTTTCACTGCCATTCCACATCCTTTTTTAAGCAACCTTTGCTGGCCCATCTCATATACCTCTGTATTTTATGCCCAGTTTACTTGTTTTATGATAAATTACCTCCCCACAAACATGTCAAGCCATTTCAACCTGCTGGCCTGTATTCTGCACATACCATGTGTCAGAATCTCCTGAACAACAAAACAGCTCTGCCTCCTGTTCCCTTCATGGGCGTTGTGCTTCTGATGGCCACTAATCCTCAGACTGCATCCACTAGTAACCATCATTTGTGGTAAGCATTTAGTACCTCTAAAATCTTAAATGATTCTTCAATTAATACCTCCCTACTACTAGAACTAAAATGATGTACTGTGCCTCTTACCTCCCTTAATACAGATCTACCAAGTCCACTTTATAACATTTTAGAAAGGCTTGTTTCTGTCTCCCATTCTCTTCCAGTACCAGTGATCCTTTTCTTACAGAAATGCAAGCATACTTACTTACTTACCCCAAAATCGTGGACATGGACAAATCAACTCCTTTCTAGTGAAACAATTAACTCAGTATCTTTAAAATTTACTCCAATGTATAGGATTAACTCAGAATTCAAATCAAGAGAATACAGTGCTTGTCACTTAAATAAATTACCAAAACTGATTGTGCTTTCAGAAAAAAGTCTCTGAAGCAAAAATTGTGAGCTCTCCAGACCCCTACCCTCCCTTATAAGCTCCTTTTTACATGCCCCTTTCTCTCTCTTCATCTCTCCAATCACAATCCTCCACCTCATCCTGACCTCATGAGGTTCCACCCTCCTTGTGATATCATGATCTGCATCATTCACCCCATATATGGTTTCTTTCCTCTACTTCTATTTCCTGGCCTTATCTCCCTTCCCCCATCATTGTTTCTGCCTTCCTTTTTCCCCTCCCCCCCTTACTTTCACTACTCCTTCTGGCCTTGAGGTCAGGGGCTTGTTGACAATAGGGACTGCCCCTTTAATTATGCAAATTGCCTTGTTAAAAAGGGAGCTAGAAGTGATGTCAAAAATTATAGGACAATCAGCTTAACTTGCATAGCCAGTAAAATACTAGAAGAATATATAAAAAGACTGACTGACAGACATTTTAATGAAAAGATCATACTGATATAACACAACATGGTTTTATTCCCAAAAGATCTAGCCAGACCAAACTCATAACACTTTTTCACCATGTTAGTAAAGCTTCTGATGAGGGACTGCCAGTCAACATGGAATATTTTGATTTTTCCAAAGCTTTCAACCTTGTCCCCCATAAAGAATTAATTTTTAGATTAAAAGAATTGAGTGTTGACCCACAAATTGTCAGATGGATTGCAGCATGGTTGAAAGACAGGAAACAGCAAGTATGTATTAAAGGATTTACATCTGAGTGGGGTGATGTTACTGGTGGAGTCCCCCAGGGATCTGTATTGGGACCAATACTTGTCAATATTTTTATATCATCACTACAAATATCAGACAGGTCATGGATATCTAAATTCACAGATGACTGCAAAAGTGGTGCAATAATTAATAACACAAAATATATGGAAGACATCCTAAAAGATCTACATGCTATTGGAGAATGGGCACTGGAACATAAGATGGCTTCTAATATTGATAAATGCCATATCATGCACTTTGGGAAAATAAATGGTTGCCATAGATATGACTTAAGTGGAAAAGAATTAAAAATCATAGACAGTGAAAAAGATCTGGGTATACTCATTAAAAATGATTTGATATTTCATGATCATGTTATTGATATTACAAAGAAAGCAAATATAATGTTAAACTGCATCCTAATGAAAATTCACAATAGAAGTAGTTTAGTTTTGATGCCTCTGTATGGGTCAATAGTTTGGGCTTTGACATAGTATTGCATTCAGTTTAGGAACCCATATCACAAAAGAGATATTGAGTGACTGGATGGGGTGCAGAGAAAAGCAATCAAGAAAATATATAAACTTCAACATTTAAGCTATGAACATAGATTACAAGAACTGGGAATGTTCACTCTAGAGTATAGAAGGCTAAGAGGCGATTTGTGACTACTATACTCTTCATTCAACAATATGGATCTTTGGAAAGGTTTAGGACTGGAAAAAGGGTATGTAATAGAACAAATAGAGGACACAGTTACCAACTCAGCAGAGAAAAAAATACAAAACAAATGAAAGATGGGGGTGGATAAATTAAAGAGTGGTGACCCACTGGAATGGCTTGCCAGATGATGTGGAAACCAATGAAAATAAGGATACTTTTAAACAGAAATTAGTTACATAAGGAGAAATTCTATCCATTGAAAAATGTTGAGTTTCATTGGTGAAATCTATGCACTTGCATCTATCCTATGAATCCTATGAATATTACAAAGGCTGGTCTACTATTAGGAAAACACATTCCAAAAGCCAGGGAAGCACCCACAGTACATACAGAGCACACAGAATTGGGAAAGCTAGCTCAAAAATAGAAACAATGTTTTAAATTACAAACAGAAAACAGTCAGTGCACTTATAGAGAAAGGTAATTGATAGAAGTCCATTGACTACAAAAAATTTGATATGAAACTTATGTATTTTTCAGTCTATTATTTGTTTCTCTTTTTTTTAATTCTCTGTTTATAGCCCCTTCTACTCTGCAGCTGAGCCACTCCCTCAGGGTCCTTCAATGTGCCTCTGACTAGGTGTACTACTGTACTATTCCAGGAACTCTGCCTCCATGTTGCCTTTCATTGCCCCCCTGGGTGGGGAAGGAGGGAGCACCTCCTTGCTATTTCTCCTGACCTGCACTTACGTTTGTTAGTTGGTGGCCATAGCTTTCCAGGTTCGGTCCTTTGTTGTGGTACTGGAAGCCATAGACGGACCAGCTGTGAGGTATTTTTGTATTGTTTTCTCCCATCCATGAGGACGTTAGCACCCCAGACCTTTAAATACTAAGACAAAAACATGATCCTTTCATTGGAGACCCCTGTGGCTTTCTTTACAATGTCTGGTTTGATATACAGCTGTGAATGGCATGCTGTGGGAGAGAAGGTCTCTGCCAACTAAAACCAGACCACTTCTTCAGCCTTGTGGTGCTGAGGGTCAAGGCGCTGGATGCCACACCTCATGCCACACCACTGACCCAGGGTCAGGAGTGACCTTGGGTGTCAGAGGGTTGGCCAGAGGGAGTAGGATTGAGAGTCCCAGGGACTGCACTCCTCCTCCAGGGAGGGTGGGGAGGGACAACCATGGCTGTGCTGGCTCCTGGTTAGAGTTGTGTGAAATTGAAAAATTACCTCACAAAATATTTTGCATAATTTGCTTACACAAAATATTTTGCAGGGAGAAATGTGAAATTTCACCCCAGAAGTGAGCAAATTCAACCGCAAACCAGGAAATTTCACACTGGCAGGTGAAATTTAGCCACCTGCAGGCAACATTTTCTGGGTTCTGATTCTGAGAAGAATAAAGAGAGAAATGATTTTCTGAGTTTACTTTTGACAGTCACAGTAGATTACTAATGCAATGAAAGCACAGCACATCAATTCATGATGTTTTGATGTTTCCTTGTTCTGATTGTAGTTATAGATTAGTGCCAATGCTGCTGTCGATCTCCATTCAGAGAACCCATGATGCAAAAAAAGGGACCCCATTCTTATTTAAATAGAAACTGCTCTCCCACTGCTGGAGATCCCTGGCAGTGTCTGATTCTCTTGTAGGATTGTGATTCCTGAACAGTTGTATTTTCTTCAGTGATAAGTATGAGAGTTATTTTAGTGTTTCATATTTTATGTGCACCATATTCACCAGGCGAGTTTTATTATTTTACACTATTTTACAAGATTAATTTATGAATGGTTGTAATTCTTATAACTACAAACCACATTCCTTTGTTCTTCCAGGTGTCCTCTCCGATGTGGTACTGATGGGGTGTGATAAAGCCCGGAGTGACACTCAGGCTGAGCTGCAAAGCCTCTGGGATTGACTTTGGTCCCGGATTGGGCTATGGGATGAGCTGGGTCTGGTAGCAGCTTGTGAGGGGACTCAAGTGGGTTGCCTACCATTATGTCAACTGCTATGGTACAAAGTATATATATTACTCTCCCTCGGCCCAGGGCTGGCTCATTATCTCCAGAGACATTTCCCAGAGTCTGTTGTATTTGGATATGAAGAGTCTGAAACCTGAAGACACCACCAGGTATTACTGTATGAGATGGGCACAGCGATCGGTAAAAATGATGGATTCATACAATAACCTGCCAGTCACCCTACTGAGCAGGGAAGTGTTAAGATACTGACCACTGCATTAGGTTCTTATCAAGTCAGAGTTAACCACATTTTGAGATGAGAAAGGAATGGAAATGACATGAATGTGAAATCAGTCTATATACGCTTTTGTGCAGCAATTTATAATGTGAGTGGCATGTACTTTAGTGACTCTGGTGCTCAGCATGTATGTGTTCCAGGCTGAGTGGCCATGGGGTGGGGGTGGGACCACTAGATACCAGGGATTGTGGGTTTAAATTTTTTAAGTAGAAAAGCACATGAGGGGCCAGGGTAACTTATAATTTATTCAATTATGGCTGGTGATTGGCTGGGGGGACTACTAGACACCAGGGAGAATAATTTTGGCCGGTGAACAGCCAGAGGGGTGGGGGGGACCATTAGACACCAGGGAGAATTTTACATAGGGTATGACAGGGTGCAAAACTGCAGCAAAATTCTACCATTTTGCAAAGAATTTTGTGCAGTGAAATTTACGATTTCATGGCAATTTTGCTGGCAAAATTTAATTTTGCAACATCTCTACTCCTGGTGGTGGCTCGGTGTTGGTGCATGCTGTGGTTTGCTGTGGGGTCAGCAGGGACAGATGTCAGATGTGCAGTGAATGGAGGCGTGCATGGCAGCATCATTGATGCCACTGCATGCCCATGCCATGGGGGGAACCAATAAATAAAAAAAAACTCCAGTGAGCACGATGATGTCCAGTTCCATCAGCGCTGCACCACTCTGACTCAGGATGCTCCTCCTGCATCTTGATCCCTGGCTTTCATGGTCATGGAGTAAGTACTCACTGTGAAGCAGCCTGTGAGAGGAACGGAGGAGGGGGTCAAGCACAGACACTGGGAGTGGTGCAGGCTGCAGGTCCAGGTGGATGGGGGGAACCATAGTCAACACCCCCCCAGCTGAGGAGGGAATAAAGAAAGTGAAAAAGAAAGACCACTTAAAAAGAAAAACAGACGATCAAGTCGCAGAATACATAATGTTGACTTTTAACAAATTCACCTAAAATCATAAAGAAAACCCATACAGACAACAGTACAGAGAGTACATCTATGCCCTGCCAGACAACCCACTGTGCACAGTAAAATCCTTTAAAAATACATTTCAAAACTGACACCCAACCTGCCAGTCTTCTACTGCCACCCACAAAGAAGACTGCCAGCTACAGGTTACAGCACAGCACAGGTCTGGTACACAAGGAAGCCTCTTGGCATAAACTACTTTGCTAACCTGATGGCAAAATTCAGTGCTAAAGCCGGCCTCTCAATGCGGTAGACAAACCACAGTGTATAAATAATGTCCATACAGCTACTTTTGGACACAGGACCGGAGGCCAGAGAAATCATGGCCATCATTATAAATCAAGCCGCTTCTCGTACTGGGTGGCATCAGCTGGAGATCGACACTGATGGAGTGAAATACTGTCTCTAAAGGAAAATACAGTTGCAACAGCAACAAAATACCTGTCCAAAAAACTCTGCAGAACAACAGCCATGCTTCAGCAGCTCCTCTCTGCAGCCAAACACTCCACTCACTGACGAGGCAACACATCAAGTAACATGTGATCCAAGGAGAAATGTCAGCACTGTCATCCAGCAGTTCACAAAAGAACTATAGCCAACAGGCCATTTATCTTGAATAACTGTTATATGGAGAATGTTGAATTTATAAATTTCAAGAGATAAAGTGATGGCACTCACATGGGAAGCAGCTAGCTCCCTTTGCTCAGACTCCCTCCCGATTATACCGCTGAAATCCTACTATTAACATTACTTTCTTTTTCCGAGAATGAGTTCTACATTACATTCTTAACTTGCCGAACAGGATTCTCTACTTCAGAATGACGTTTTTTATGCGGAAGGCACTGCCGCACCACTCGCCTCCGCTCACACCAGAAGAAGACAAGGCTGTTAAGAGGCCCAAATAACAGCCTGCTGTTGGTAGTAACTCTGCATCAGCTGTGCTTACAGAAGATCAGTTCCTAGAAATCATGCAGCCACTGCAGAACTCGATCGCTGCCATTTCAGAGGAATTGCATCAGGTACATTCCTCTTTAGACTCCTTAAATATCCATGTTACAGATTCAGAAGAATGCCTCGCTTCTTTGGAAAAAAAAGAGTGACAGATTTGAGATAGATCATAGTATTGTGGGGAAAAGAATAAGAAAAATGGAAGAAAAGCTAGAGGATCTAGAGGGCAGAAATTGACAAAACACTCTGCTGATTCTCAGGATCCCCAAAAAAGAAGAGGGCACTGCACCAATTTTATTCATCCAAAATTTGTGTGAAAATGTAGCTGGTCCTTCACCCAATGGACCCACCTACACCACTGAAAGAGCGCATAGGGCTCTTCACCCGCTACCACCTCCAGGAGTACCTCCTAGGCCATTAATTTTTAAGCTCTTAAACTTTCTGGACAAACAGCACATATTGACACAAGTTAAAGGTCTTCAGGAAGTCCAGTAGGAGGGAAAAAGAATACAGATCACTCAGGACTTGCCACAATCTGTTAGGACCAAAAGACATGAGCTGCACCCCACAGTATCAAAACTGATCGCAGCTGGAAAACAATTTAGAGTCCGATACCCGACCATAATACAAGTAAAACTGGCAGACCAATGGCATACCTTTGATACATTAGAGCAAGCACAAATGGAACTTACACAATTACTACCAGATCTGTTTAAATGAGAGGACTCGAGTCATTCAGTCGGTAAGACGCCTTTTGTTCAGAATCCTGAGGTTTCGCTCTAAGCTGGAAATTGGATTGTTGTGTGGATCCTTCAGGCATCAGTGTATGACAAGATCCTGATGTTTGAATCCTGCCTTTAATTAGGCACTTTGTCTGCTGGAACCCCTATGAAGCAATGGAGAAGATATTAACCCAAATCAATCTCCATATGATTTCTTTGTTTTGCGACTTTAATTCATTACAATCCTCAGAAATGAGATGTTTCTGGTAGAACTGCAACCCTTTCTTTTTCTCCCCTTTTTTTCATTATTCTTTCTGGCAAGAACACAGCTACAATGGACAAATCTGTGTGACTATTACTTAGCATGGTTGGACCTTTCTATTACCTGCTTTTGTTTCTTTAACAGATAACCAATACAAAGGAAACCTTACTTATTTGCATGCTTACTAACTGTTCTGCAATGGGTGGCTTATAACCAAACAGAGGTGACAATTTATTTCCGGTAGGATTTATTAAAGTCTATAGTCTCTAGTATGATAGCAGAGGGGAGGAATTTCTTCGGGGTGGGGAGTGGAGAATATGTTCTTATACGTGTGCATAATTAACATCGCCTGTCAATATATTTGGTTAGTGTGGTTGATAGAACTGGGGAGAGTTTATTATAAATAGTGGTAGTTATAGATAATGTTGGGGAAATTTGTAGAATTAAAGGGGGGGGGATGTGCTAAGGTTCTTATCATTAGCCAGAGATGGATCAAATACGATGAGGGAGAATTTTTCTAGCATGTTCACTAAATTCCAATCTGCTCTTTCAGTGCGATAATGGGTGGTCCATATAACTTTGTCACATGGAACATACGAGGGGTCAGAGATAGATGTAAGCGACAAATTGTCCTCAGACACCTATCTCATCTCCAAGTTGGAATTGCATGTTTGCAGGAAACACACTTAAAAAGAGAAGATATCCTCTTTCTGCATAGATACTGGGTGGGTCAAGCATACGGAGCTGGAACCTCCACTAATTGTGGTGGAGTGGCTGTTTTAATTGCTAAATATGTACCATTTAAGCTGACATGAGATATGGCACATGAACAGCAGATATAACCTGCTTATAGGAGAATTGCAAACTAAACCAGTTTTGATCAGATCCATATATGGCCCCAATGTTGATTCACCTTTATTTTTTGTACATCTCCTTAGTCTGATTGCCCCATTTTTACACACTTTGTTTTTTTTTTTTGGGTGGTGACTAGAACATAACCCCAGATATCCATTTAAATAGATTGGATAATAGGAGAATTGGACTCTCACCTGCTCAAAGAGCCTTGTGAAACCTCATAAATGGGGCAGGATTGGTGGATATATGGTGAGTACTGCATCGTACTGAAAAGTCATATACCTTTTTTCCTTACCCCATCATACTTGCTGAAGGATTGATTATATTTTAATGAGCATGTCCCTCCTGCCAGGTATAATTACCACTCAGATACATGCCTGAGTGATCTCAGATCATTCACCAGTCTCTATCCTCTATCTGCCTGGACCTGGTATATACAGGGATTACCTTTGGTGCATGAATAATGTATTAAGGAATTTGTCACGCAGTTTTTATAAGTAAACATGGGCTCAGTGACCAGACCAGACATTATATAGGCAGCCTTTAAGTGTGAATTATGTGGTGAGTGTATTCACCTTGCTGCCACTAGATCCCAGCAGTTTAAAATTAAAAAATTTTAATAAAGAAATTTAAGGTCTGCACCTGGGTACTGTGCTCAGCTCCACATGTATAGATAAAAAGACTCAAAGTTTGCCAGCACCAGAATAAAACTGTATGATAGTATTATCAGGGCATTACCATCAGGGCTTATGGATGAAACAGTGCTGTCCATGCACTAAAAAAGGAACCGAAATAGCGATGTATTCCATTATCACAAAGTTTATTCACCATCACTCGGCTTCCACATCCATAAAATCACCCACCAAAAGAGTCCCAATGCGTTTCACGCCCTCTAGCGCTTAATCATGGGAATGATTTGTGATAATGGAATACATCGCTATTTCGGTTCCTTTTTTAGTGCATGGACAGCACTGCTTCATCCATAAGCCCTGATGGTAATGCCCTGATAATACTATCATACAGTTTTATTCTGGTGCTGGCAAACTTTGAGTCTTTTTAAAATTAAAAAATGCACGCTTTTGAGTGATATCCAGACGATTGAAAGGAATATTAGCCATCACTCTTCTGACGAAGAGTGGACCAAACTTCACACTTTGCAAGCTCAATTTTATGCTCTCATGGCACAACAAGTGGAACTTGCAATACATAGAACTAGATTAAAGCACCTGGAGTCTGGAGAGTGGGCAGGCAAACTCCTTGCGATCTGACTCAAGCAGGCTGACATGAATCATTGTATTCCTAGCTTAAGACCAGATAAAGAAGGACCTGTGATTACCCACCCAAAAAAAATTGTGGACATTTTCAAATTACACTTCCAGACCTTATACTCAGTTCCTATTGAGGAAGTTGCTTGCCAGGAGGAAACAGATAATTATTTGGATGATATTGTCCTTCCCAAATTACCTTCTGACATTGCAGCTTCTCTAGGAACTCCAATTAATACGAACGAAGCAGAGTTTGCAATACGTCATTTAGCCCTAGATAAATCACCAGGCCCCGATGGACTTACAAGTAATTTGTATAAGTCCTGCTTGGTAGACCTCGCCCCTTTTTTGGCTGAAGTTTATAATTTTTGGTTTTCTTCGGGCTTTTTGGAACAATATTTTCAGGAAGCTTTGTTTACTCATATACCCAAACCTGATAAGGATCTCCAATACCCAGAGAATTATCGTCCCATATCGCTTTTAAACACCGATATCAAAATATTAGCAACGGTACTGGCCAATAGATTAAGTCCCCTTATGAACCACTTGATTAGCCCTGAACAATTAGGGTTTGTGGCTGGTAGAAATTCCAGTGATCATATCCGCCACCTACTCCACTTGTTATCCCAGTCGCAATACTCAATCACTCCACCTGTTTTGGTTTCAATCGTTGCAGAGAAAGCATTTGACCGTGTTTCCTGGGATTTCCTGTTTACAGTATTACATAGATTCAGTTTTCCAAGCAACTTTGTTAGCTGGATTCAGCTTCTATATTCTGTACCTACAGCTGGAGTCTGGTGCAATGGTCACCTATCTGACTCCTTCCCTTTGAGTACAGGAAAAGGCAAGGCTGTCCACTTTCCCCTCTGCTCTTTAATCTTTATTTAGAACCTCTTATTAAAAAACTGCTCTGTACCCCTAATCTACAAGGTATATAGATTGGTACCACTCATCACCTTATTTCTGCTTACGCAGATGATTTGTTATTACACTTAGAAAATCCAGTACAGGGTGTACCCATTTTCTTAGGGAGATAGATATGTTCTCAAAGGTATCATATTATAAATTGAATCCCTCTAAAACTAAAGTATTTCCTATGAATGGGAAACTTTTCCAGATGATATAACTGGCCTTCACTTGACTTGGGAACCAAAATCTATAAGATACTTAAGGTTGAAGATTTTTAGGAATATCTCGCAGATAATAAAAGAAAATATTTTGGATTTAATTACAGTTCTTAAGGCTGATTTGGCAAGATGGGGTTCCCTACCAATTTCACTTTAGGGCAGAATTTCCACCATTAAAATGAACATTTTACCCCATCTCCTTTACCTTCTAAACATACTGGCCTGGATAGTCAAACTGTGCCCAAAAAGTGCGCAACAGCAGGAGCAAGCACAAGTCCACTGCTCCCATGTGCAAGAAGCACGATATTTAAAAACTGTGCAGGTCAAGGTGCACCTGCGGCACATAACTGAATATTGTGCACCTGCACCATAGCGCAACCAGGGATGTGCAGTTGCACATTTCAGATGCGCCATAGCGCAACCAGGGATGCTCAGTGGAGCAGTCCAGATACACCATAGCGCAACCAGGGATGCCCCGTGGAGCAGGGCAGCAGTGCAACAGCACAACCAGGGATGCACAGTGACAGGATGCAGGCCCACAACACATGCCACAGATGGGCAGAGGAGCACACAGCGGAACAGACATTGCCCCCACACCCCATGCACTGCACAACTGGTGGAGCTGAAATAACCACTGGCCCATGGATACCAGCAACCAACCCAGAGCGGAGCATGGTGCCCCAGCACACCCCAGGCAAGCTGTGATTGGCACACAAGGAGGGCAAGCCACCCCATGTCACACCATCCCACCAATGCACAGCACAACCTGCACTTGATCCCCATACACACTGCCCAGGAGTTACCCAACAGTGTAGGACACCCCAGCATGCCACCACCCCACTGAGACAATGCAATCCTGCACACCATGGAGCCATGCAAGGTAGCCCACTATGTGCACCCTGCAGCGGGTGGCAGCAGACAGTGATGCAACAACTGCATCACAGTGCCACCTGCATGTCCCCTGAGATTCAGCTGAGACCGACCATCGTGCCGGCACACACAAGGACCCCACATGCGACAGGGCATGCCCTGGACCCCACCACCAGCAGTACAGCACCCTGCACACCCTCCCAAGGACACATCCCATCCCAGCACTGGCCACAACAGCCAGCACAGACACACACAGTGTTGCATGGAAGCATGCACCACACAGGATGCAACACAGTGCATGGACAACAGCCACCCATGCAAGGGTACACCAACACAGGGACACAGTAGCAGGTCAAACAAGTCACTGGATGTGGCCATGGCAGCTGTGTACACATGGCCAGCACTCACATGGCACAGGTGTGCAGCCACTCTGCAGAGGCACCATGAGCTGTATGCCACCAGCATGTGGCTGGAGCACAAGTGACAGACAGTGGAGCACATCCACTGCAACAGACACAAGTGACAGCATGGAAGGGGGACAACAACAGTGGAGGCCACAGTGCCACTGGAGGCAGACATGCACCATACTGGTGATGGGAGGCAACCTGGCATTGTACCGGGTTCAGTGGTTGTCCAGCATGGACAGCCACCACTGACATGCCAGCAGACCGTGCATATCACAGACATGCAAGGGTGTCAGCTGCACAGGCCATGGACAGTCTGACAAGGTGCCATGCACACAGTGCATGCACCGAGGACAACTGCACACAGGTATCCAGTGCACAGAGAACAACACCACAAATCACAGAGGTGACTGATTCCCCACCCACACCATAGGCGGTTCCCTTCGAACACACACACGCCCATGCTTGCACCACCCTGATGCCATGCACACCACTGCAGCTGAGCACCTGTAGTCTGCTGCAAATCAGAGACCACCACAGTTGTCATAACAAAATGTATGTATTAAAAATATAAACACTCAAACATATGTACAAATATATACAAGGGTGGGGAAGGGCCACAAACCAGGTGGGGGTGGGCATGGGGCAGGGTGTAACAAATGGGAGCAGGAAGAAGGGGTGTGAGAGTGGGTCCAGGGGAAGGTGTGTCAGGGGTCATGGAGGCCTATTCTTTTCCCGCTGTCCACTCCTGTGGCACCTCGGATGCTTCTCCTCCGGACCTCGTGCCACTCCATCCACTCCAGTAGTGCCAGGGATGTCCATGCCAGCTGCAGCAGCTCCTGCATGCCCTGTTCCAGGGCCATCCAGCATTGTCCACCTGGGACAAGGGAGCAGAATCACACGTGTGACTGTCCAGCCCCTGCTGCCCACCCATTGTGCATGGCATACAGCTGTGTGCCACGCCCTGTGATGGTGTACAATCACCCACAGTGATGGCATCCACAAGACCTGCCTACCCAAGCACCCACAGCCATGTGGACCACTGCACACACCACGCCCATGTCTCACATAGCACCCCACCACCATGGCCGTACATGCTGACATGGCTATGCGGTGAAGCCAGTGGCACAACCATGTACCCGGTGCATGCATAGACCACCATTGATGCACTCCCAGACATGCAGTGGCACTGGACAATGCTGACTGTAACAAGTTGTGTGCATGGCAGTGGTGTCAATGGATGGTGGCCATGCCCCGCTGCCTGCCCTGTTACACAGCATGCAATAGTAATCATGGATGTAAGGCACTCACCATCATCAGGTTGGTCCCTGTGCCTCTGTGGTCCTACATCCCTCCCAGCCAGGTGGTCCTTTTGGCAGCACCTCCTCTCCCTCACCAGCCGGCACTCCTTTGGGCTTAAGGTGAAAACATGGAGAGAGGAATATCAGTACAATCCGGTAGCAAAGTCCCCCCACCCCCGTGTGTGTGCAATTCCACACAGCCATACCCTTCCACTTCCCACCCCAATACCACCACCATGGCCAACACTGGATGGCTCCCTCATGTGCCAGACACATGCAACCGTAATACCTGTATGGACGTTAACAGTGTATGGATAGGGCATCTACCTGGCCATGGCACCGTGCCCTCCTGGCATGTGCCCTGGTGAGCAAGCCTGTATGGGTCTCTGCACGGAGATCGTATTAGTGGTGACACTGCTTGGCCATGTGCCCTATTCCTGTGGCCTTCTCCAGTGCCTCTGCCACCTCCTCCCATACTGCACTCCTGGCCCTGTCCAGGGTGCATCTCCATAAGTGCCCCAGCATGGGACTCTACTATAGCCACCAAATTGGCCAGCTCCACCTGGTTCCAAATAGCAGCCTCCTCTGTGCCATCTCTACAGCTGGTTGGAGTCAAAATGGCGCTGATAGCATGATCCACCACGTGCAGATGCTGCACGTACAGCGCTGCCATTCCTATTGTGCTGTCACTGAACAGCACGATAGTGGTAGCACCCATGCGGACGTATGGTGCCTAGGGTGCAAGGTCGGCACAGGGTCAGGGTCTCGCATGGACCGCCATAGCACGATTGGTACTCAATGTGTGTAAGCGATTGGGTGCCTCCTGCCACCTTCTGTAGTGGCCTACCTCGCTGTGGCCCCAGTGCACCTACGGCACCCCAGTGCCACAGCACCATACTGTATATGTGAACAGCGCAGTAGTGCCACTGGCACAATGGTGGCCATGCCCTGCATTGCCTCCCGCACGTCAGCATCACGGCAGTCGTCTGCATCATCACCCTGGGCATGCGCAGTTCGGTGTGTACTGCGCATGTTACAGAAATGTGCCCTTACCTGAGCATGTTCAACACAATTGTGCAAAGCGCAACAGCGCGATATTCAGCCGGCATATGCAAATCTGCTAATCAGCCATTCAATGGCACAGATACTGCATTTGCATCCACTTAAAATTGTGCCTCACCTCATTTGCATGCATTGCACTATAAAAATGTGACATTGAGCTGCATTGGCCATAGTCAGTTATTGCAGTCTATTGTGATGAGTTGTGTGCTGTTTGGGAGTGTGGACTGTGGTGTGTGGGACATACAGTATATGGGAATGCACAGTCACAGGTAACACCTGTCATTCTCACAGGATGAATAATGAGCAATCGTGAGGTGGAGGAAGAGGACAGAGGCGTAGGAGGAAGAAGGGCCTAAGTTCACAAAGGCAGAAACAGATGACCTGTTTGAGGCCTACCTTGACCAGGAGCCGCTGCTCTGCAGATGGAGGGAACACCACAGGCCCATGCTGCTGCATGGGAAGAGGTAACGCGTGCCATCAACCTGCATGGCAGCCACCAGCAGTCCATGCAGGAGTGCAAAGAAGATTGGCACAGACAGGTGGAGGATTAAGGACAAGGTGGCTGCCATCAGGGCAGCATGGTCTGCGACCGGTGGGGACAGCGGACGTGCAATGCCTGACCCCACAAGAAGAGCAGGTTGCTGGCAGCATGCAGCGTTGTGCCATCGAGGGTGTTCCAGGTAGTGGATTCAGATGGGTGATAGCCCATCACTGCATAGTAGGTCCTGGCCTGTCAATGGGGGAACAGGGTAGGGCAGCTACATTAATGCTACTCTGTTCTTTACAGCTCCTGAGTGTCCACATGGGTCAGCAGTGGTGGGCTTGTCCACTGAGGGTGGTACCATGGACATAGAGGGCCGTCCACCTCTAGAGGCATACGAGGGTCAGGGTGACAGTGGGCCCACCTGGATGTCTGAACAGATGTTGGTGGAGCTGGTGCGGAGGAGGCCCTGCCCGTGTCCCAGCGTGCCAGCGTCCATGGATGCCAGCATGCTGAGACTTGGGCTGTGCCAGATCCGTCACTGATAATGATGGAGCTCACTTCATGGACAGTGATACATGTGGGCCACAGGATGGCCACACAGCAGGTGACATCACAGGCACAGCCGTGGGTGGTGCCACCATGGAGGCTTGCGTGACATCACAGTCCCAGCCTGTGCCTGTCTGCACCAGTGGGGCAGCACTGGTGTGTGTCCAGGACAGTGGGGCTGTTGCGGCCACTGTGGTGGCACCATTGAGCCCTGGAGAGTGGCAGCCAGAGAAGCAGTGTCAGCAGTTGGCCAATGGCCATGGGGGTACAGTGTCAGGGGGTGGCATCGGTGCACCGCCTGTGGACATGCCAGGCTTGGCCCTGGTGTCAGCGCCCACCCTCAAGGGTGCTGCTCATCAGGGCCATGAACACCGTGAGGGACAGCATGCTGATCAGGCAGATGACCTCTTAGAAGAGCACCCACATACTTCAAGAATCAGTCGATCAGCAGGTGCGGCTGTGACAGCGGTGGATGCACTCAGTGCGGCTCTGCACAAGGCAGAGGGGCAGAGCAGAGACACCGCTCTGCTCCGGCGGGATGGACCGGATGCGGGAGGATGTGACCGCTGCCATTGACAGGCAGACACAGGCAATCACAGCTGTCATGCCACAATGGGCACTGATTATTTGCCCATGCGTTGCAGACACCGCACAGTGAAATGTCACCCCATTCCTGGCGTCATCGACACCCTGCTTATTGACACCAGGTTCAGCTGTGGGCATCCCAAGCACACCTGGCGCAGGCATGTTCGGTGTGCTGCAGACCCCTACACGAGCATGGTCACGTTCATGCAGTGGAACCCTGGGGGACCATTGGTGCCACCCCATGAGGCCATTGGTCAGCCTGTCACTGCTGGCAGGTCTCGGCGGGGCTGCCCATGCATCCGTGGTGGCCGTGGCACTGTGGCACATGACTGACCTGTCTCCCACCATGGCTACTGTATGATGCTGCCCTGTGTGCATTGCGTCATTCAACGTGCAATGCGGGTGGGGTACCGGCCCTGCATGCACACATTCTATCTGCACACCTTCTGGCTGCTGTCCACTGTGGCATGGCATGATGATGCCTGCGTTGCGCTGTCGCCACTGTGCAATGGTGCTCAGCGTCTGACACATGCACAATGACAGGCACTGGGCGTGGTGGTCTGTGGAGCGTGTGTGTGGCTAGGTGTGGCGGTTGGGGTCGGCTTGCCTCCTACCCTTTGTGCATGTCTTGTGAGGTGTGTGTGTGTGTGTGTGTGTGTGTGACAGCGTGCTGTGTTAGACCTTGCCCATCCCTGATGGCGTGTGCGGTTCCATGCTTGGCCAATTCCCTTAACAACATGCACCCCTGGGGTTTGTCCATGCATGTTTGTGGGTTGTGCCTTTGCCACTAGCGGTTGCACATGGCCCCATGACTTACCTGGGTTGGTTGAAGTACTCTTCTGTGATGGTGTCCCGGTGCAGCTATGCCATCCGTATCAGTCGGGGGTCCCTTCGACCAAGGGGGACTGTCCATCACCATCTTCACCAGCATCCTCATTGTCCCCATCGCTGTCCCCTCTTCGACCTGTGGCTATCCCACAGTCGTTGGCCATGTTGTGCAGGATGCAACAGGCCAGGAATAGCCCACAGGCCTTTGAGGGGCTGTACTGTAGGGCACCACCAGATGTGTCCAGGCAACAGAAATGTGCCTTCAGCATCCCGAACACCTGCTCAATGACATTGCATATGGTGGCATGTGCCTCATTGTAGCTTTGCTATGATGGGGTCATGGGCCGCTGGTATGGTGTGAGCTGCCAGGGATGGAGTGGGTATCCACTGTCACCTGTGTGTAGAGGGTGGACGTTAGTTTGGTGATCAGCATCGCCCTGCCTTGGGTCATCTAGGCCAATACCCATGTCACCTCTGACTATGCCCCTCCCAAGCTCCATGTCTTTCTGCATGCTTTGCATACTCACCCACTAGGTGACCAGTGGGGATGTCCCCACTCTCAAACCTGTGGCACAGTGCAAACTGGTGCCAGATGAAGGCATCATGTGCCCCCCCCAGGGTGAGTGGCACATACGTTGATTAAGTGCCCCCTGGCATCGCACACCACCTGGAAGTTGATGCTTGCATACCCCTTCTGATTCTTGTATGTGGCCCCTTCGGGGCCAGGTGGTGTGTGGATGGCCACATAGGTGCAATCTATTGCCCCGAGCACGCCAGGCATACGTGCTACCCGTGGAACTCCTGTATGTTTGCTGTGTGCTCCGCCAGTGTGCTGGGGAAATGGATGTACTCCACAGCATGTGGCAGCAGTGCGCTGAGGAATTGGGTGAGGCGTGGCGCTGCTGACTGGGTTATGCCTGTCGTGTCCCCTGTTGGTCTCTGAAGGTACCCGTGGTGAGCAGGCAAGCTGTCACTTTGGTCTCCACTGACAGGCATGGCTCCGTTGTGTGGGTGCCTGCATCACATCACTGCACAGCTCACAGAGCCACCTCAGGATCATCCAGTTCAGGCGGTACTGGCCCCGATCTCAGTATCAGTGTACAACTCGAAGCTGGTGTGGGCTCGGTACTGCCTGTTGGCTCCCGCCGATGGGCCCTTCCACGGCCGTGTCCCCATGCTGCCTGCCTTCTCACCCCCCTCATAACTGCCTCCATCTGGATGGTGGCACTGGCCATGTCCCTGGCTTGTGTTACCTCCTCCGGCAGCTGTTTCGGTGTTCCCCCCACTGTCCTTGCTGATACTCCTCCCCCTGCACCGGGAACACCTCCCTGTAGAGGCTTCAGTGATGTGTGGCACTTCCCCTTTTGGACTGCACTGTGGCAGAGGCTCCCCACACCTTCCCTGTTCCTGGGGGTTCCAGGTGTTCTGTCTCTCTCCTGCCCTTTCCTGCTCCCAGTTTTTGTGTGCCTGTGTGGCTGCCTGCAGTTCAGCAACATGTGGCTTCCCTGTAGCGTTCTTGCACCTCTCTCTTGTTCCTTTTTATTTTGTATCATTTCTGCTGTCGCGCAACTTCTGTTTGCTCCCCTATTGTGCATGGCACATGTTGTTGAATATCGCACTGCACCATTTATGCATGGTTCCTCCCCCTTCAATTGCTCATGCATTCATTACCATTGCGCTCATGCGCATTGTGATTTGGGGGTGTGTGCATCTGCCTCCCGCTGAATATCACAGAATGGCGCATTTTTGGACTTGCGCTGGTGCATCCCTGTTGCATATGGCGCAACCATTTTGAATATCCGGGGCACTGGGTATTTTCCTTCCAAAAGTATGGTTTACCAAATTGCAAACCCTAATCAATCATTACCTATGGAAGGGCAAGAAGGTCAGATGAGCGTACTTAAAACTCACAGCACCTAAACTTTCTGGTGCCCTTGCTCTTCCTGACTTTGTTACATATTACTGTGCTATTCATATAACTAAACTAGTCCAGTGGATCTTGATTCTAACACAATGACCACTGGGCTCCTTCAAACTTCTTGTGGCTAGACATTGAGAGTGTGTTAGCGGATACTTGTCATTGCTCTTTAGCCACGTTACTTTATTCTCCCCTTGGGCCTACCTAAAATTCTGAAAAATATCCCAATTAGTTGGTCCTTAAAGGCCTTATTCCACATACAAAAACACTGGAAGTTTCAGTTGGTACAATTCCTTAGACCAATCCTTAACTGGGAACTCAAGCTTCCAATTGACCACAATCCCATTTCCACCCACTTTTGGCCCCAGTGCAGAACCTGACATTTGGTGATTTGCTGGTGGAAATACACCATATACCATACACAATTTTACCAGGTCTACAGTATTGCAAACCAAATCCTTTTAAATTCTGGCAAATGTGGCAGGTACTTTTGTCCTATGTCTGAAAAATGGCCCATCTCCTCCCTTCTATGGTTGGCTACATTCATTACTTCTAACATGAATCAGCCCCATTCAATATCTAAGGTATATAAAGAATTACAAACTAGAGATCAATGTCTGCCCAGAGGGGTATGTTATTATTGGGTGAATAAATTATCATTGCCTACAGTAATCCCATATTGGAAGGGTATTTGGGGTAACCTATATCAGTTTAAGCAAGATAGACTTTGATTAGTACAGTATAATATGATGCACAATTTATACTTCTCCCCTGAACAGCTACATAAAATGGAAAAGCGTCTATCTCCCTTATGCCACAGATGTAATGAATGCCCAGGCGGCCTTTATTACGTGCTTTGGGCTTGTGCTAAAGTATCAACTTTTTGGCACAATATTAGGAACTCGCTGGATCCATTTCTGGGGCTACAGACACTATTTGTTCCTAAAGTTTGTCTTCTTAATAATTTTCCCTCAGGAACTATCAAGCATCAAAGGCTCACATTGCCTTGATTTCATCTGTAGCTAAGTTAATTATTATGAGGCATTGGATAAATAAAGATCTCCCTGTAATAATAGAATGGCACAAAGAAATGGTTCTGGCACTCCAATTGGAAAAGCACATTGCCTCGTTATCTAACAGAAATCAGAATTACCTAGATAGATGGGGCCCACTGGAAGCTTCACTCATAGTATGGAAACCATAGATTATCTTTGTCTACCGTAGTTAGTTGGACAATTCTTGGCCTACCTAGGTTTTATAGAACTCGGCAGGGGTTAGATTTTAGTGGGTGGTCTGAAAGGAAGAGTACAGTAGATTAAGAGGCGTTACAGTATAAGTTCACCATAATATTGTAGCTTTGTAGTATGGTAATTACATTGACTTATTGTTTGCCTAGAACAAAGCTCTAACCCTACTTATTGTGATGTTGTTTTTATAAACTGGCTTCTTTGTTGTTATATGACACCTTTGATTGTACTGTATACGAACAAAGTATATTGAGTGGAAATTGAGTGCCCATTTTATAAGCACAATAATATACTCAAGGTGTGGATTGTGGCCTGATAAGGCACTTTCCAGGTGCTAAAGGCATTCGGTTGCAGTGCCTTGTGCCTTGCAATGCACCTGGGGCTTGCTCTTATCAGGTCTTAACCAACACCTCATTATGTGTTATTGCTGCATAATGTGTATTGGCATGGTTTTGCCATGGAGTAGGGGTGAAGTAGAGGAACATTTGAGGAACCTTACAGAGCTAGTGTACTGCCTGCAAACTGCTTGCAATTAATTGTAACTTTCAGATATAGTCAGCTATCATGTCGTATATCTCAAGTATTTTTTACTTTTCAGTTTGCTAATTAGAAGATTTTCCACCTGGCAGCACTTGTGTGATGTGTACAGCAGCACTCTGGAGAGGAAAAGAAGTCAGTTCTGTTACTCCCACTACATCAACACTGAGATCACACTAACTATGACCTCATTAGTAGCCAATGAGAACCATTTCTCACTGCTAGGTTTCACTTTCACATGAAACAGTAGAGACTGGTTCTCCCTGGTTACTAGGGATGTTACAGTTTCCTGCATTTATTTATTTATTTATTTATTAGCTTTTGGTAACCGGGTAAGTGCGCTAGACAACAGACCTGCCTATTTTCAGGCACGACCCGGGAGAGCACAGGACATTGGTTACAATATGCAGAAATGCACAGACATAATATAGGTGTACAGGAGCAAAACAAGATATACATTGGGTAGCACAGTAATAGTTACATAAGGGTACATTTTAGGCATAGATCATAATAAGGATGTAAAATAAAGCAATTAGGGTAACCATAAGACAGCTGAGGACAGTAAAGACATCAAGGTTCATAGCCACCTAGACAAGCGTGTTGCATGGGAGAACATTGGTAGTACTCAGGGTCAGACCGACAGCCTGCAGTGGGACAAAGCAAATTAAGAGCATTTGCATTGGCCAGAGGCTAGGAGGTGGGTGAACAGCGAGTTTTTGAATTCTCGATGGGAGGCTGAAGTTTTCACCATAAGGGAGTGAGTCCCAGAATTTGGGAGCAAAATGGGCAAATGCCTGTTCACCCATTTTTGTCATGCAAGGTCTAGTGGAAGCATGGGGACAGAGGAAGATCTGAGAAGTGCGGTGTGTGAGGCAGGGGTCAGGAGGTTGGCATGATAGACAGGGCAGAGAGGTCTGAGACAGGGTCGATAAAGCAGCCCAGGGAGTAGGCTCGAATATCCTTAGGTGACAGCCAATTTAAGCCAGCGTAAAGGAGACAATGATGGGTAAGGCGTGGGGCAGTTAAGGCGAATCTACAGATGTTGTTGTAGACAGTGTCCCATTTGTGAGTGTAGCAGAGTTTGCAGCAAAGAGGAGGGCAGAGCATATTGGAGCTGGGGTAAGAGAATACCTCTCACAACAGAAAGTCTAGCGGAAGGAGTGAGGGAGTGGCGCACGCGATAATCTCCTCCAATTTTAGCATTGATGGCATGGCACACCATATTGACATGTTGAGACAGGTCAAGTGTGGGATCCAAAGTGACCCCAAGGTACTTGAAGGACTCAGTGTTTGAGATGAGGGAGCCATCAAGGCATTGAACCCGGAGCCTGTTCGCAGGGGCAGACAGTTTCTTAGAGGATCCAAATAGCATAGCACAGGTTTTTCTAGGTTCAGGACTTGGTGGTTGCTAGAGGCCAGGTCTGCAGGAATTGGAAGTCATTAGTAGAGTGGAGTTGATGGCAGCACCGATTTTGACCCAGAGTAGAGAACAAGGTCATCTGCGTACATAGAGTGCAGCTATGCCGGGACATGGTGGGAATATCATTTAGGAAGAGGGAGAAGAGTAGAGGTCCAAGAGTGGATCCCTGGGAACTCCACGGGAGATGTTTGGGGGAGGAAGGGCCTTGTGAAATGCTACCGCCTGAGTCCGATTGTCAAGATAGCTATGGAACCAGGAGAGAGCTTGATCAGATGCTCCAATGGATTGGAGCTTCTTTATATGAGGATGGTGTACCATGTTGAAGGCTTTAGACAGGTCGATAAAGACGGCCCCAGTGAGTAGGCCACGGTCCATATTATTTCTGATGTCATTTGTAAGTTGTGTAAGTGCAGAGGTAGTACTGTGACCGGCCGGAAACCATGTTGGCACGGGTTTGAAGATTAAACATGTCAAGGTGAGCAGCAAGCTGGCGGTGGACTATTTTTCAAGCAGCTTACTGAGAGTGGGCAGAAGAGATATAGGCGATAGTTGGACATGAGTTTGACATCACCCTTTTTGTGTATAGGGATGGTTCTGGCAGTTTTCCAGGTGGATGGGACAGTAGGCGTCACAGATCGAGAGGTTAAAAGCCAGGTGATAGGTCTGGTCAGCCAAGGGTGCATACTGCTTAAGTATGCAGGATGGCTGCCCTCAGGCCCTTGACCCCCGGCTCAGAAGGGAGTTAAGTAGCTCTGCGAACTTCAAGGTATGTGGTTGGAGCCAGAACGAAAGGGAGGGTGGGGGGTGAGGAGGAGGAGAAGAGGACAGTCAGGTTGTGGGCTAGTTAGAGTAGCGACTGGTGGAGAAGAAAAAAGGGCATTGAAGGCGTTGGCAATGGTGTCATGGTTGGTGCAGTGAACACCTTGAATGTTCATGTCAGCTGGATTCTGTTGCTTGTCGTTGCCGAGAATGTCCTTAATTTTGGACCAGTACCTGCGCGGATTTGTAGAGGATGTTATTAGTAGGTTCCTATAGTAGGTGCTTTTGGCAATACGAATTTGTCTTTTGCAGTTGTTACGTAATGCACGATAGTCTTCAAAGTCTGCACGGAGGTGGGAGATCTTCCACCTGGACCAAAGTTTGTCCCTAGATTTGAGAAGTTGAAGCAGGGGGCGTGTTAGCCACTTGGTTACTTTCCCTGCCATCCTACGTGTGGTGACCGGGATGTGAGGTTTTGAAGAGAGAGGAGGACGGAGTTGAAATATTCTGTGGCTATGTTAATGTCCTCTGTTTGGTAAAGAGGGACCAGTCAACCTGGTTAAGGTCAGTTAAGAAGTCCTCATGACTTAGGTGGGAGAGATTAGGAAGGTTACAGTTTTAGCAGGAGGAGGGGAGGAATGACAGTGTTCCAGACACAGTAGATGGGATAGTGGTCACTAATTGTGTCAGGCAGCACACTGGCTGAGGCAACATATTCCGTCCTGTTAGTAAGTATCCAGTCAAGGAGGGTGGCACAGTTGCCCCACGTGAGACCTTGTGGGTTCATGTATGAGCTGGGATAGATTTGCCTTGCTAGCTAAGGAGGATAGGTTAGCTGAGTTTTTCTCGGACCAGTCAAGGTTAAAATTACCAAGGCAGATAATGTCATTCTTGCCTGTAACTGAAGGCAGAAACCCTAGGGTTCAGTGATGCCTTGTGTAGCATTTTTGGGGATATAAGTACAAAAATATGGAGTTCTTTACACCCCCAAGAAGCAGTAGGGAGTGTAGGATTTCACAGTTTGGTGGAGAGGGTCCTGCAGAAGGGTAATGTTTAGGTGAGTTTTGAAGTAGACGGCAAGGCCACTCCCCTTTAGTGCCAGGACGGTCGTCTGAAGCATGTTGTATCCAAGAAAGTGGCACCGAGAGTCAGGCACTGTGGGCTAAGCCAGGTTTCTGTGATGGCGGGGACGTCCGGGACGTTAGTATAGATCCAAGCCTGGAAGTCAGGAGGTTGGCCATAAGGCTACTGCATTCAGGTGGGGAAAGTTAGTCCATCGGTTTCAGGAAAGTGGTGGCGGGGGCAAGGTAGGGGCGCATGAGATGGACCAGGGTTGATCTCAATGTGCGCCGGATAGTATAAGAGATAGGGTTAGTAACCATAGCGGGGTGATGAGGTATGCCCTGATAGAGATGCAGGTGGCTTCAGATGAAGGTGAAGGTATCTGACTATTGGGCTAATATGCTTGCTGATGAGGGCAGAGGGGGTAGAGGTAGTGGAGTGGCAGCAAGCATGTTGGAGTAGTAGAAGTCAAACTGAGTATAAGTATTGGCAGAAGCTGTTGATGTGTTCAAGCAGTAAAGCTCAAAGAGGATAGGAAGGCAAAGTATTCCATGAGGGTGCTAGGAGGGAGGAGGGACATTTTGACTAGAAAGGGTGAGGTGAGAGGAAAGAGACAGCAGAGGGCTCCTTTAATATAAATCACCAAGTGAAAACAGCTACTAGACAGCAGTAAAATGTGACAAGCGAGGTATTGGGAGAAAATTGCTCGAACTTAATCAGGCTCCCTCTAGTGGCAAAACAATATAAGGAGCTAATGGATCAAGGTAGAAATTACCTGGTGTGTCTCAGGTGCAGTGACTCTAAGCTTTTAAATACAGTTACAGGCAAATGCAAATAGTTTTAGCTGGTTCATTTTAAAAGTTTCAAAATCAGGCACAAAAGTAACAGTTCTGCTCCGTTTGAGCCTGGGCAGCAACTCGAATTGCTAATCTGGCCGGGATTCATGCGCTGAGCAGGGGAGCTTGTGGCCATTTCAGAAAAGCGAGATGGCCAACGGTGGTGGCAGCAGCCTGGATCAAGGTAGAAATTACCTGGTGTGTCTTGGGTTCGGGGCTTCTGTGGGCAGGGGCGGCTTCAGGGCAGGCCCTCACGACCTCCAGTCTCCTCGGGGAAGGGGGTGGTCTCTGGTGTGTCTTGGGTTTGGGGCTTCTGCGGGCAGGGAGGGCTTCAGGGCAGGCCCTCGCGACCTCCGGCCTTCTCGGGGAAGGGGGGTGGTCTCTGGTGTGTCTCGGGTTCGAGGCTTCTGTGGGCAGGGAGGGCTTCAGGGCAGGCCCTCGTGACCTCCGGTCTCCTCGGGAGGGGTGGTCTCTGATGTGTCTCAGGTTCGGGGCTTCTGCGGGCAGGGAGGGCTTCAGGGCAGGCCCTTGCGACCTCCGGTCTCCTTGGGGAAGGGGGTGGTCTCTGATGTGTCTCGGGTTCGGGGCTTCTGCGGGCAGGGAGAGCTTCAGGGCAGGCCCTCGCAGCCTCCGGTTTCCTCGGGGAGGGTGGTCTCTGGTGTCTCGGGTTGGGGCTTCTGCGGGCAGGAGGGCTTCAGGGCAGGCCCTCGCGACCTCCGGTCTCCTCAGGGAGAGGTGGTCTCTGGTGTGTCTCGGGTTGGGCTTCTGCGGGCAGAGGAGGCTTCAGGGCAGGCCCTCGTGACCTCCGGTCTCCTTGGGGAGAGGGTGGTCTCTGGTGTGTCTCGGGTTCGGGGCTTCTGCGGTCAGGGAGAGCTTCAGGGCAGGTCCTCGCAACCTCCGGTCTCCTCGGGGAAGGGGGTGGTCTCTGGTGTGTCTCGGGTTCGGGGCTTCTGTGGGCAGGAGGGCTTCAGGGCAGGCCCTCACGACCTCCGGTCTCCTCAGGGGAGAGGGGTGGTCTCTGGTGTGTCTCGGGTTGGGGCTTCTGCGGGCAGGGAGGAGGCTTCAGGGCAGGCCCTCACGACCTCCAGTCTCCTCGGGAGGGTGGTCTCTGGTGTGTCTTGGGTTCAGGGGCTTCTGCAGGCAGGGAGGAGCTTCAGGGCAGGCCCTCGCGACCTTCGATCTCCTCGGGGAAGGGGGGTGGTATCTGGTGTGTCTCGGGTTCGGGGCTTCTGCGGGCAGGGAGGGCTTCAGCGCAGGCCCTCGCAACCTCCGGTCTCCTCGGGGAAGGGGGGTGGTCTCTGGTGTGTCTCAGGTTCGGGGCTTCTGCAGGCAGGGAGGGCTTCAGGGCAGGCCCTCGCGACCTCCAGTCTCCTCGGGAGGGGTGGTCTCTGATGTCTCTGGGTTGGGCTTCTGCAGGCAGGGAGGCTTCAGGGCAGGCCCTCGCGACCTCCAGGTCTCCTCAGGGGAGGGTGGTCTGGTGTGTCTCGGGTTCGGGGCTTCTGCGGGCGGGAGGGTTTCCAGGGCAGGCCCTCGCGACCTCCGGTCTCCTCGGGGGAGGGGGTAGTCTCGCCCGGGTAGACTGGTAGATTGTGAGAATCACTGCTCAAGCTGCAAGGATTGTGCTGCATCAAGGTGTTTCTCATGATGTAGTGGGATGAACAGAACTGACTTTTTTTTTCCTCCAGACAGAGTGCTGCTCCACACATCACACCGGTACTGCCAGGTGGAAAATCTTCTAATTAACAAACAGAAAAGAAAAAATACTTGAGTTATAAGAAGTGATAGCTGACAGCATCTGAAAATTACTATCAATCCCAAACAATACACTGGCTCTTAAAAGAGCCATAGCAGAGACAACAAAGCCTTTGTGTGAAGCAAGCAAGACAAAAAGAAAGAAAGATCCTATGGTTTTGAAGGAGTGGCAGGGAAGATTAGAGAGAAAAAAATGGCATTCCAGAAGTACAAGGAAACACAGAATGAGGCAGACAGATAACTGTACCAGTCAAGCCAAGGGAGGTGGGGAAAGCAGTCAGGAGCACAAAGGCACACACAGGAAAAAATAGCCCAGACAGTAAAAGAAGGAAACAAAATGTATTTTAGGTATATTTGTGTAAGAAAAAAGAACAGGCGAGGGATTGTGAGGCTAAATAAAGGAGAAGGAGGGGAGCGTGCAGAAGGGGACCTAGAAAAGCAGAAATCCTGAATGAATTCTTCTACTTAGTATTCACAAAAGAAGGGGAAGGGCAGGGACCGCAGTAAGGTGGTAGAAACATGCATAAAAGAGAGGTGGACACCAATCCATTTATAGAGGAGAGCGTTCTAAAGGAACTCAAAAACCTGAAAGTGGACAAGGCAATTGGGTTGTATGGAATACATCCCAGAATATTGGAGAGGTGAATGTGATACCCTCCACAAAAGCAGGAGCAAGAAGGAGGCTGGAAATGGCAGGCTGGTCAGTTTGACCTAAGTGGAGGGGAAGATAATGCAACCAGTGTTAAAGGAAAGGATTGTGGCGTACCTAGAATCCAGCAGGGCACAAGAAATGAGGCAACAAGGATTCACATCAGGAAGATCTTGTCAAATAAATCTGATAGATTTCTTTGACTCGGTCACCAGGGTAGTTTTTTTTTTTCAGTCTTTGATAACCAGGTAAGGCCCACTAGGCACAAGTGCCTGTTTTCAGGGGTGACCTGGGAGCACTGAGTGGTTAACTGACTTGCTCAGAGTTTCACAGTATGCAAGTGGAGGTTGTGAAAATCAAACCCAGATCTGGTCTGCTGGATGTACCAAGCGTGTTCACAGCTCATTACTCTAACCTCTGGGCTATACTGCCAGACCAACTAGTTGATCAAGGAGGGGCGGTAGATGTGGCCTACCTAGATTTTAGCAAGGTCTTTGACACTGTCCCACACAGGAGGCTAGAAAATAAATCAGGCAGTCTGAGAGTGGGACCCAAGGTGGTAAACTGGGTAAGAAATTGGCTGCACAATAGGACACAGAGGGTAATGGTAAATGGAGTCCAATCTGAAGAGAGGGAGGTAATCAGCGGGTGCCACAGGAATCAGTGCTGGGGCTTGTCCTCTTTGATGTCTTCATAAGCAACATTGCAGATGGGCTGGAAGGGAAGGTATGCCTTTTTGTGGATGATACTAAGATCTGCAATAGGGTTGACACTCCGGGGGGGGTGAGGGAGTTGGAATGAGAAGAAGCTTAGGTAAGCTGGAGGAGTGGTCAAGAGTGTGACAGCTTAGATTCAATGTAAAGAAGTACAAAATCATGCACTTGGGGCACAGGAATCCAGGGGAAGAATACACATGGGGGTACAGACCACAACCAAGCTGGAAAGGGACCTGGGGTAATGATAACAGATGACCTAAAGTTAACAAAGAAATGTGAGGCGGCTGTGAGAGAGCCAGCTGGATGCTGGTGTCAATAGAGAGAGGCATCACCAGTAGAGGTGGTGATGCCACTGTAGAGACAATTGGTGAGACCTCACCTGTGAGTACTGAGTCTAGTTCTGGAAGACACATCTCAGAAAGAACATAGAGTAGAAACAGTTCAGAGAAGGGCAACAAAAATGGTACAAGGACTGCACCAGAAACCATATGAAGAGAGACTCTAAGTACTCAATATGTGTTCCCCGGAGGAAAGGAGGGAGATGAGGGGATATGATAGACTTTCAAGTACCTAAAGTGGATAAAGAAAGTACAAGAGGACAGCATCTTTTAGAAGAAAAGATGTGCAAGACCAAGGGGTCACAATATGAGGCTTGGGTGGAGACTTAGGGGCAACATGAGGAAGTATTTTTCATGGAAAGGGTGGTAGATGCATGGAACAACCTCCCTGCAGAGGCTGTGGGAGCAAAAATGGTAAGGGAATTCAAGACTGCTTGGGATAGACAGAAGGCAACCCTAATGTTAGGAAAGAGGTGGTATGCTTCAAATCAATTAGGACCTGGAATGTAAGCAGTAGGTAGGGAAATGAGCAGGCTAGGTGGGTTAAGGGGTTCTTATCTGCCATCAAATTCTGTTCTGATGTTTCTATGTTTCTATATAATGTTAAGCTGACTACAAGCTTTAAATAAAAAAAATTAAGTTACTAGCCTTATGGTTACAAAGTTGGTCCTTATAATGAAATAGGCCCAGATATTCAAAAGGTTCGCATGGCACAACAGTATTTTGCACATCGCAACCTACTGTTATGCCCGCAATATTCAAACAGGAAAAGTGCGCCGCACAAATCCCAATGCACCGGAGCCCATCAGTAATGTATGCAGGCACAGGTGGGGGGGGGGGCGTGCCCATGCATAACCTGCACAGCCCAATATTCAGTTCGGGATGTGCAGAGTCACGCATGCGCAACCGCTACCTGCACTTGCACAAAGTTAAGCCAAAAAAAAAGGAACAAGTGATGGCCACCCACAGGTGAGCTGCCGCATTGCAGGGCGCAACATGGCAGCTGCCACCTGTGGGTGGCCATCCGAGTTTCTGCCGCACCTGGTGGTGCCCTCCCATGCCCCATCGCGGGCATCCCTGGAGCGAAATCCCCCCATCCAGTATCCCTGGTGGTCCAGTGGACCGCACTGAGCCCGATCGCGGGCATCAGTAATAGAACCCCCTCTCAAGTCCAATATCCCTGGTGGTCCAGTGGACCGATCGCTGCCCAATCACGGTCATCAGTACCTCATCAAATACCCCTACTACCCTGGAGGTCTAGTGTACCCCCACCCACCCGCTCCCCCCATCAGCCAGCGCTGCAGCACCACCACCCGTGCCACGTCACCGCCCACTGACTGACTGCTCGGTATTGCACGCCCATTGATTCATAGCATGAGCCAATGGGTGTGCAGCCCATACCGTACTACTCAGTCCAGATATGTGCGCAGTTTGAATATCCGGGCCACAATCTTTAAAAATGGCTAACATTGGGACCAGTAGGGCTAGGAACTTTAGTTTCATTAGACAAAAGCTTGGAGTGAGGTTGGCATGGCAGTGCCATGCAGATGCAGGATGTTTGTTAAAATATACAGGATACATAAGCAATAATGCATGACAAGGTGCACATTAAAGTATTTTAATGCCACACCAGTGATTTTGGGATGCACATGGCCAATGGTTAAGTATCCTCACAAACCCAGAGAAGTGCTTCACACATAATTTAAAGCACACCCTGGAGTTAGTTACTGTGCTAATAAAATGAATTTGGTTAGTAAACCAGTTTTGGGGTAAACAGAAAGGAGATTGCAGACCTGACAGTGCAGCTATGGAAATTGTTTTTTAACCAGGAGAGACACACTAAGCTGAAGCTGATTTGCAAGTGCGACATGGGAGCACAAAGAAGTTAAGTGACTTGCTTAGGGGCACAATGTATGCAAGTGGGGGCTGTGGGATTCAAACCCAGGTCTCCAGGTTTGCAGCTCAGAGCCTTAAACCACTGCACTAAACAGTTAGATCAACTGTTTTAACTAATTAACTAATGACATTTATAGCTTTTCTTTAATACCTTTTTGCCATTTACAAACTTCCTTATAAAATGGGCATAACATTTCCTCAATTCTGATTGGCTAAAACACTTTTCCAGCTGTGTCCTTATCAGGACATAATTTACAACTTACTACCTGTACCAACCAAAATGAGCATACTCAAGAGCTGGCCTGGCTGGCGCAGCGGCAAGGTGTCCACTTGCGGCACCAACATCTCTGGTTCAGGGATGAACTCGGGAGTCGGAGGGCCAGTCAGAGGGAGAAGGATTAAGCATCCCGGAGACTGCTATGCTTCTCAGGGGAAAGGGGGATTGAGTGTCCTGCACATTGTGGACCTCTGGCAGAGGATGGGGGTAATGCTGCAGCCAACGCCGTTTGTCAGGGGGGGTGGGGCTGACAGTTGTCACTGCATGCCGCTGCCTCCAGGATCCCAGCAGAAAAAGAAAATGCTGGCCCCAACTCATGATGCTGGCCCTGCTGCTGTCCTGCTGCCTACCCATGTCTGCCAGGGGTGTCCTGCTCCTGAAGCCCTGACCCAGGGGGCAAGCCAGGTCTCACCTACTCCAGTGTCCTCTGGGAAGGGGTGCCCCCCCAGTGGGCCCACCACAGGGGGATAAGCCTGGGGGAGCGGCGAGCAGAGCTAGGCTGAGCTGCCGGGGGCGGGGCCTGGCAAAAAAAAAAAATAGCACACCATGAAATCATTGCATGCCACCGGTCTCCCGCTGCAGTTCCTTAGCTAGCATCTGAGGGAACCACAACAGCTGCACAGTGAGATCAGTGGCACCAGAAGAGAAATCACAAAGATACCACTCTGTGTCCAAGGTCCCAATTCCAGCACAGTCCTAAACTTTACATTTTTTAATACCTTATTTTGTTTACTTACCACCTGCTTCTTTTCGTGAGGTCCAGCTCTCACTCCCACTGCTCAAAACTCCCCGGTACACAGTGAGCACTTCTGCCATATCTGGACTCCTTTCCCCCACCCCACTTCATCTTCTCCTTTAAATGTGATCTGCAACAACCAGAAGTTCCTATATAAAACTGGAGCCAATTACTGTCACCACAAAACTCAGATGAGATTTTGTTTTTCTATCTTAGTGAGTGTTACTGATTGACAGCTGCGTAGCAGGAAATGACTGTATACAGCAGCCTCTGAGAGACATGCTCACTCCCATTCAGGCCATCCCTTTAATACAAATGAAACTGATAGTGATTAAACAAGACAAAAGTAAAAAAAACAAAAACTAAAAGGACACAAAAGAAATGGTTTGTGTATCTTGGGGGCGAGGAGAGACAAGAAACATCACAGTAAATTACACCCGATATGGGTCGCTTCGTTCCTGCTCGCTGTACCTGAAAGACAGTGGGCAAACAAAGAAATATTAAAAACAAAAACATGATTTTGAGTGTTTGTGTGGGTGGGTGGGGACTGGAGATAACAACCGTGCCTCTACTGACATTTAATAAAAGAGCTCCATTCCAAGACAATGGCAAGGACTACTTTTTTTCTGCTGATTTGATCATATTTTTTTACTGTTTTTATGTGCATTTTTTTAATTAACTTCTTTACTGGGGGACCCATTGTATAAGTGCAATAAGACACTCCAAAGTCTGGGTTATGGCCTGATAAGAGCACTTCGAAGAAGCTTAAGGTACTTAGCGCAAGTGCCTCATTCCTCATAATGCACCAGGAACATCCTCTTATTAGGCCTTAACCCACACGTTATTATGTCTTATTGCTTGCATAAACATTCAGCTGTTTAAACTGCAATTTCCAGCACCAGTAATATGGAGAAAAAAATACAAAACATGAGGGGGAGGAGCATCTCTCTGATGAAGCCCTGAGTTTGGGTGAAGCACTGGGGTTTTGGTAGCAACTAGTGGGACTTTACTTGTATTCTTGAAAGGCTGTAAACCTGCACTTCAATGGCTGAAGCAACATCCGTGCCCCCCCATCCCACCTGACCTATTTAAACCCTTCCTTCCAGCTTCATTCAGAAGCTTTTCTTTGCAGCCAGAGGCTCTGTCCATCCTCTCTGGGCCTGGCCATTCCTTGGGCCCTGCCTCCCCATGCATTGTTTGTCTCCTACCTTCCATTGTATTTGGAATCTGCTGGCTCTGCTAGACTCTCAGCCTGGTTTCTGTACTTCTGTTTCTGGGTCAGTATTTTGCTTCTGGCTGCAGTCTGTATGTGCTTCTATCTCAGTAGTTTGTTTCTCCCTTCTGCTCCACTGCTCGTGTTTGCTTTGTTTGCTTTTGTGGCTTTTTAGTTCTACACCCTTGTTTGCCTTGTTATGTTTCATGCAATCTTTCTTTATCCGTACTTGTTACCTGTGTGCTCCAACTTCCAATTGCTGTTTCCATGCAGTCCCTGTGCTCATCATCATAATTGTTTACACCTGCCTTTCTCAGTACTGGCTTCCTGTTATACTGTGCCCGTTCTACAGTTCTGCTTTTAATCACTCAGTGCTTGCTCCTGCACTCCCAATGTTTGTGTTATCCATGCTCATATGTTGCTATTTCAGAAAAGCCTCCTTCTTCTTCCAGGCCATGAGCTTTGCCCGGCCTTCTCACTAACCTGCTACTTATTCTACAGTCTCAGAATGTTTCCAAACCATACTTTTACCAAAAACTTTGCAGTCTATTTCTGAACATATTTTTCCAAAACCTCAGCAGTCTCTTTCTGACTTCTGCCATACTGAAACTTCAGCATTGCAACTGGCTCTATTTTTTTTGGGGGGGGTTACCTTACCAACATTATAGTTGCTGTTTGGACTCATGGTGCTCAGTATGACTTCCTTGTTATTCCACAGCTGGGGACTGTGATGTCACAATGTGGCATCATGGTTCCAGACAGCAGGAGCATGCTTTATCTAAGTTTATAAAATGGGCTTTAAAAATCCCCTAACCTGATTGGCTACAACATCTTCTGAGCTGTGTCCTTACTAGAAGATATTGTAGCCAACCAGCACTACCCTCCTCTCCCGAACCCCATTATAGCAAAAAAAAATCTGTGAGCTGTGCCAGCCGCTAACAAAAACACAGCCTCGCACAGCTCATAGTGGGGAAAGGACACTTCCAGTCTGGTGGCACTGACCGATCACATGTAAAAGCTGACCACAGGCACAAATGTAGTTCCTCACAAAACACTATAAAATCTTCTGTATTTTAAAGTGTAACCTCTGCTATTATTTAAACCTGACTGCAACTTACCGAGCAAGGCAGCAGGTTTAAAATGCCGCAACAGAATCAGTGCATCTGCCGTCCTCTCCAGGTCTCAAAATTGGGAGCAGGACAGAGGCAGGAAACTACAGACCAGTTAGTTTGACCTCAGTGGTAGGGAAAATGATGGAATCATTTCTGAAGGAAAGAATTGTTGCGTACCTAGAGTCCAGTGGGGCTGGGACCCAAGGCAGCATGGATTCACCATGGGAAGGTCGTGTCAGATGAATCTAATAGATTTCTTTGACTGGGTGACCAAAGTAGTAGACCAGGGAGGGGCTGTGGACATGGCCTACTTAGATTTTAGCAAGGCATTTGATACAGTCCCACACAAAAGATTAATTCACAAGATAGCCAGCCTTGGAGTGGGTCCCAAGATGGTAGCCTGGATAAAAAATTGGCTAGACAACAGGACGCAAAGGGTAGTAGTAAATGGAATACACAGTGAAGAAAGGAGGGTTACTAGTGGGGTACCACAGGGTTCAGTACTGGGACCGGTCCTTTTTAATGTCTTTATAAGTGACATTGCAGAGGAACTGGAAGGAAAAGTATGTCTCTTTGCAGATGACACAAAGATCTGCAACTGGGTTGATACACAAGATGGAGTGGAAAGGATGAGAAGGGACTTGGCAAGGTTGGAGGAATGGTCAAATGTATGGCAGCTCAGATTCAATGCAAAGAAGTGCAAGGTAATGCACATGGGAAACAAAAACCAGGGAAGTGTACACAATGGGGGTGAGATACTGACAACAGTAAAAATAGAAAGGGACCTGGGGTAATTATATCCGATGACCTAAAGGTGGGCAAGCAATGATGAGAAGGCAGTAAGGAAGGCAGGGGGATACTGGGATGCATAGGAAGAGGCACCAATAGTAGAAAACAGGAAGTTGTTATCCCTCTGTACAGACAGTTGGTGAGACCTCATCTGGAGTACTGTGTGCAGTTCTGGAGACCCCATCTCCGCAAAGACATAGACAGAGTGGAAGCTGTACAGAGGAGGGCAACCAAAATGGTGCAAGGTCTGCACCAGAAGACATACGAAGAAAGACTAAAGGAGCTTAATATGTATGCCCTAGAGGAAAGGAGGGAGAGAGGGGACATGATAGAAACTTTCAAGTACCTCAAGGGAATTAACAAAGTCCAAGAGGGTAGCATCTTCCAGAAAAAGAGATGTGCAAGAACAAGGGGGCACAATTTGAAGATAGAGGGGGGACGGCTCAGAGGTAATGTGAGGAAGTATTTTTTCACTGAGAGGGTTGTGGATGCATGGAACAGCCTCCATGAGGAGATTGTGGAGTCAAGAACAGTGGGGGACTTCAAGAATGCATGGGACAGGCATAAGGCAGTCCTAGTGGGGGGTAGGAGGAAGTAAGCTGTTGGTTAACTAGGATTTGCAGCTTATCTGTTCGGTAGGAAAATGGGCAGACTAGGTGGGCCAAGCGGTCCTTATCTGCCGTCAAATTCTCTGTTTCTATGTTTCCTATACAGTAAAAAAACAGCCTCTCTCCTCCGACTTCATTTTCTTTTAAAAGTGAGATACAACAACCCAGGAAATAGTCAAAAACACTGCAGCACATTACTATAATAGTAAACTCCGCTATAGTTATTTTCTTTCAAAAATGGGCTGGCTGACTGGCAGCAACCATGTCTCTCAGCAGCTACAGTACACTACCGTTTCCAGGTTCATGTTTTTCAAAGAAAAGATCCCAAGAGTTTGGTATAACATTAATATGCTACAGTGTTTTCTATGATTTTCTCAGTTGTTGCAGCTCACTTTTAAAGGACAGTGAAGTCGGAGAAGGGAGGGAGGGAGGATGTTTTATTCATGTATCGGAGACTCGGGAAAGACGGCAGGTGCACCGATTCTCTTCCAGCATTTTAAATCCGCTGTTTTGCTCTAAAAGTTCAACATTGGACACGGTCCTTCAAAATAAAATAAAGGAAAAAAAACATGCTTTTCAATACTTGGGTGCTACAGCCCACACAGTCAGTGGGTACTACCTAGAGACACAGACACACATATCTTCTATAAAAATTGACTGTTTTTTCTTTCTACTGATATAATCCTATTTTATACTTTTTTAAGCCCCCTTTTTATGTAAACTTTTTTATTTCTTTAAATTAACTTCTTTACTTGTGGGCCCATTTTATTCGCACAATAAGACACTCCGAGGAGTGGGTTATCTCCTGATAAGAGCAAGCCCAGGTGCATAAGGCACTCGGTGCAAGCGCCTCATGTCTAACAATGCACCTGGGCGTGCTCTTATCAGGAGATAACCCACACCTCGTCATGTCTTATTGCTTGCTAAATGAATCCTGCCCCATTGCCTACATGGCTTCTCTGTTATCTATGCATAACTGTATTAAGCTCATAGCTGACATGGCTTGCACAATAGTCATCACATAGATTTCAAGATATTCATTTCATTCCATTACCATGTTGCAAATGCTCCTTACTCGAATAACTTAACTCCACCTTAAAGGCATTTAAGGTATTCGTCCACCATATCAAGTCTCTGTTCATGCTGCAACCATAGCAGTACTGCTAAACCTCATTGATTCAATTTACTAAACCTTATTGAATCAATTTCTGTCATCACTGCTAACTGCTTAATAGCTTCACACTCTCTGACTACTCCAACACCTACCTTCCATAACACCATTAATCTGGCTTCCATAGTAGAATTGGTTAGCCTGCTTTCACTGGCTTTGCTCATATCACTCAATCATATTAAGCATTCCTACCCATCAATCTTATCAGTCAATCACATCAGTCCATTGCATCACCCAGTTATCTCAGACAATCATATCATATACCAATACCTAACCGATGGCTGCTGGCTTCTTCCAGCCACCTCATATGTAATGCTTCATAGTAATCTGTCTGCTCTCCTTCATAAATCAGAGGCTTGCCAACTATGACCATTACTTTCTATGGCTCAGGGATTCCCTGAAGCAGACATTCTCACTCTGCACCAAAGTCTACATCTTGAGCAGGTCCTTCTCATCTGGCCTATAGTAGGAATGTCTCACTCTGGGTGGAGCTATCGCCATTTCCACCATGGATGGCACCTCTCAATGTAGAATTTAAGACTTCAGCTATGAAGGATGGGTCCTTATGCCCAGGAGCGCTCCTTTAGCTGCCAAATCAGGTTCAGTGGTACCTCTACTATTCTTCTTATGACCCCTCTGGTTCACCCAGTCTGTTATAGTTGATAGGCCAGTTGAGTGCCTTAGTGGTCGTTGCTGTCCTCTACCCACCTTGGGGGTCTTGCGCAACCTTCAGAGCATCTGCTGTTACACAGGACTCTCACAACCCTTCATGTTGTTCCCATTACAGGGATCCTGAGAGCTTTCCACCAAATTGGAATTCTTTCCTCCCCTCAGATTGGGTTTCTAACTGCAGCAGCAGAGCTGTTACTAAATAAAACACCCTTAGTCTAGAGGCTATGTGACCTGGGCCTCAGATCCCAGAGGTTTCCTCCTCTTAAAAGTTTTTTCCTCTACTCAGTGCCAAAGGTCATAATATGTATTCAGTTGTTCACAGTATATTCCCTAGTTTCCTTAGGTATGTTTCCACTGTAGGATGGAGATGGATGGTGGCCCTCTTTTGCTGTTTCCTCTTTCCTTGGGAAGTCATGCCCTCTCATTATAATTCATTCAACCTATGTTCAAACCATTAGTCATTTCAGTTATCTCTGAACATTACACTCATCTCTGATGACCATGTGCATATTCCACTGTCAATACCACTTTGTTACATCCAAAATGCCTTCTAATCAACTCATCATGTCTGCAATGCTTTCTGAGCTATACTCTATTTGGGGCTTTTCCTAAGCTACCTTTAGCCTAAGGGAATCCTTCCCATGGCACCTCTAGGGTTGGAACCCTACTCCAGGGTTCCTGACTTCGGTATCCCTACAGAGCAGTATTCCCAAGGCACAGAGAGGCGAACTGCCACAACAAAGTTTATTCAGCACATTGCATAAGCACAACACCACAGAAAGTTGTGTAAGCACATTGAATTGAAAGGTTGTAAGCCTGTGTTTAATGGCTGAAACAACAGTCACACATCTCCACCTGACCTATTTAAACACTTCTTTCCTGTTTCTTTCAGAAGCTTTTTTCTTTGCCTCACCATCCTCTTCCAGCGGCTAGCCTCTCTTCTCAGGGTTTTTTTCTAAGCTACCTTTAGCCTAAGGGAATCCTTTCCACAGTGCCTCTAGGGGTGGAACCCTCCTTCAGGGTTCATGCTTGCAGGATCCCTACAGGGTGGTATTCCAAAGGCACAGAGAGGTGAACAGCCACAACAATGTTTATTCAGCAAGTTGCATAAGCACAACACCACGAATGGGTTAGGTAAGCACATTGAATGTATGTTTTCTCCATACTACTGGTGCTGGAAATTGTAGTTTTTACAAGTGAATGTCTGCTGCATGTTTTTTGATAGTACTTCATGATTCAAGAAAAGCAAAGAAAAACAGAAAACAATGGACTTAAAAGAAATATCTTTCTTATGATTTTTTTGTAGCCAATGGACTTCTTTCAATTATTTCTTTCCAAGTACTACTATTTTGAAAGAAAATATATTCAGGTTGCCCTATTATGTAACTAATATCTTTTTTGGGTCATCCCTTTGCACCAAACACTAACACAATCTAAAATAAGTCAGGATGAACTCCACTGCAGAAAGGGTTTTCTTCAAAATATTCTTTCTTTACTTTCCATTACACACCATACGATACTACTATTTGCTAAATATGTTATTTTTTTCTGGATGTATGGTTCCATAGTTTTTTTTTCTCCAAATGCTTTTCCTTTAATACTTCTTAGTTAGGTTGCACAAATTATAACAAACAAACAAAATATTAAACCATGTCAATGAAGCAAGATATGTAATCAATGCAAAATGGGACTGTTGATGGCTCTTAATCCTGGTTTGCTTTTCTTTAGGGACCTTAAAGAACGTAAAAGCAGAAAATGCCATATCCAGGAGAAAGACTTTTGCATACAGATCAAAAAGAATGAATTCATCTTCTGCTTGGAGTCTTGAGGAGATGCAGTATTGTTTTCCATATGTTAATGGATCATGTCTCAAAAGTGTGAGGTCAAAAGCTATTAATTCAGCAATGTATGTCTTCATGCTTGGAACCATCATGGTCACAATATGTGGAAATGTAGTGGTTATAATTTCAATATTCCATTTTAAACAACTCTACTCTCCCACCAACTCTCTGATCTGCTCCCTGGCTATTGCTGAGTTTCTTTTAGGGGTTATTGTTATGCCTTATAGCATGATAAGATCTGTTGAAACCTGCTGGTATTTCAGAGATACAATTTGCAAAATGCACTCTAGTTTTGATATAATGCTAAGCACAACTGCCATTTTCCATCTGTGTTTTATTACTGTTGAACGTTACTATGCTGTATGTGATCCCTTACATTACCCAACCAAAATGACTGTCCCAGTGATTGTGATATTTATTCTGATAAGTTGGATAGTACCAGCAAGTCTTGCTTTTGGTGTTGTGTATTCAGAACTAAATCTAAATGGAGCAGAGGAGTATGTGGCTTCAATTTCCTGCATAGGCCTGTGCATACTTGTCTATAATAAAATATGGGGTGTGATGAGTTTTGTTGTTGGGCTGTTTATTCCAAGCATTGTGATGATAGGCATTTATGGTAACATTTTTATTGTAGCAAGAAGGCACATTAGAGTCATCAACTGTATGGCAGAGAAAACACTTCCTGTCGAGAACAAAAATAAGATTTCAAACAGTAACAGAGAAGGCAGCATGAACTTTAGGTATAGTGAGGGAGTCTTCGTACTCTGTTGGCTCCCTATTTATTTCTGTTTTATTGATCCTTTCCTTAATTTCACTACTCCGTCAGTTTTATTTGATGCCCTAGTATGGCTTGGATACTTTAATTCTACTTTTGATCCCATAATTTACGGATTCTTTTATTCATGGTTTCGAAAAGCATTGGAAACTATGTTATCAGGTAAAATATTTCATCAAGGTTCTTCTACAACTTTACTAATTTCAGAAAATCACTAAATGCATATTGGCTTTCTAGATGATAAAGGGAAGTAAAAAAACTGCTTTCTCCATTGAACTTACTTGACTTCATACACAAATAATTGTGTTTACTTCTTGAAGGTCTAATTATTATTTTGAATGGATTCTCAGAGTGTCGTTCTTAGATTATTGCATACTGTGGCCATCAGTAGCGATCATAAGAACATGCTGTATATTCCAGTGTTTTAGTGACATTAATGTGCATACATTATTGCAGAAAATGAACACATCAATACAATGTTTCATAATGTTAGAATCCTATAATTTCTCAGAAACTGTGAAAAAGAAATGAAATGTAACATTTTTGTATTGACTGTAACCCAAAATGTTCAGAAATTTCACTGGATTGTGAATCCTTCTTATATGTGAATACAAGACAGACACTAATGCAGATTAAAAGAAACTTGGAAGACTCCATGAAAGTGGGTCCATTTATATCTTCTGTTTAATTGCTGTATTCTTTGGCTGTTTCTGTTATTCTTGCTGGCTTCAATTATTTACTTTCTTTCTGGTTTTCTACTATACTTACATCATCCTTGCACATTCTTGTGTATTTGGTGCATGCAAACTCTATATTCTACTATATAATGCCCTATTATGTAAAACTGTTGATTTATATGATGTTACCTTTCCTAACCAGGACCTACTTGCAAATGGGCACTGCTCAACTGAATCTTTTTCCCCTGGTAAAACAAAATAAATGCTTCTTGATTTTTTGCCTTGCTGCCCGCTGCAGAGGGTTGTAGATTTGTTTAGCGGTGGTTCCCACTGCTGAAGGCTGCACAAGCTGTTTTTATTTACTGGAGCCCTGGTTCCTGCACTCAGGAACCAGGAAGAGAGGCTGTAGTTTGGCTAGGTTTGCACCTGAACTACTGTCTGTGTGCAGGTCTCTCTTAATTGGGAGACAATATTGGGACCATGTTTTTTACTGTGCCACTGTCATGGATGAGTGGCAGTCGCATAAGTATATTTTAAATATTTATAATTAATTTGTGGTAACTTCAGCTGGACTGGTAATCCCGGACTAACACTTCCGGGTCACCAATCACATTAAAAACTGACCCACGGTGAGGAGGGTGAGCCGAGGAGGGTGTGCATGGTGCCATGCATGGAGACACATGCCAAGACAAGTGTGTGCATGTCTGGAGTGTCAGACGTAGAAGCAGGGAGCAGGGGCCAGGTAATATAGTTGTTGTCTCCTCCCAGTTAAGTTGGCATACTTATGTACTACTTCAAGGATATCATTTTACCTGACAAGTGGATCTAAGTCAGTGTTAATCTCCTAAAAGGCTATAGCTTTGTTCCTTCAATAATGCATCCATCATCTAAGATATTAAGTAACTACTCCTCTACGTCCTGCAAACAAAATGAGTACCATCACTAAACACATTATCGAGGGAGATATAACTACTCTGAGTGGTGAACTAGGCATAAAACATAGAAGATGTTGCATGTACTCAGTCACCTCTGCTGTACCATCTGAACAGCCATATATTTGTATTAAATGTAAACATGATACTGAATTGTTGGAGGAAATAAATTGTTTCAACACCAGATTACTCATGATTGAGTCTAGACAGAAGGACATGGCTAACAGGTTTAAGCCTTCTAATATGGCTGAGTGTGATAACATAAAGTTAGCCACCCCATTAATTACAAATCATGATGTGCAGAATATTTTTGATACCCCCCCCCGGTGAATTGCATCCCAGCCTATACTGGAACCATTAATCCTCACTTCACTTACACCAGTACCTACTACTCAAATTCCAATAAATAGGAAAAGAGATAGAAAGGAGGACCCTAATGACTCTGCAGTGGACAACTGGTCCCTAATACATAATGTTAGGGCACCCAAAAAAAGGTCAAAAAGGAGAACAATTTGTTTTACCTACAATGAAAAGGTTTGACCTATTACATCAAGATACTATTAACATTCTTGAACCTGAACCAAGTAATTCCTTATCTGTAAAAGTCACGGAGCCCATACCTTGTTCCTCCAAGAGTAGGCACACACCTAGAAAACATGTAGACATTGCAGGGGTGAACCAGAATAATGCTGGGACTAGTAGTGTTTGCACCATTACATCAAATGATGCTCCAAATACCTCAACACCAGGCACCATAAATCCTCCTAGGTCAGCGTCAACTAATGTCCAAACAGTTAACAACTCGGTATATGTTGACAATACAAATCAGGCCATCCATAGGTTCTTTAAGATGGTGACTATGCTGGGTTGACAATCTGATCAATGGAGCAGCAGCAGTGTAGTTTTATTATTTTACCTCATTTTATTTGTTTTTATCTTGTTTTCCATATTCTTTTTTGTAAAGTTATGTTTGTATTAGCGTAGTTAGTAAGGGACACAAAGTGAGTAAATTAGTGCAGTGCATTTTTCAGCTTGGTAGCAGCAGTTTTATGAGTGACTCCTTACGTTAGGGGTCCTCTATTTAAGAGTTATCTGGCTTATTAGAAATGGAAGAGGTGGAGGAGGTGGAAAAATTGGATAATTACCAGTTTCTGTCCATTCTGTTTATCTGGCTTTTCAACCTTGAGGATTCATGATTGGTGGTTGAATTCTGGCGAGGAGTCCATTCTGCCTTATGCCCGCTCCGAACATGTTGTCGGGGGAGCGGCACTGGGTCAGTGTTGGTGCATAGGAGAGTGTGCAGTTGGAACTTGTCTCACTCCCAGACTGTTTGTGGGCCCAGAACTGCTTCGAGGAATCCCAGGTTTGATGTGGATATTGAGGAGGCTGGTGTTGGAGTATTTTTTTTTCTGGTCTGCTGTTGGCTTTGATATCTGGGGCCCTTTCCTCTTCCTTCTCTTGCTGCCGTTGCTCGCTCAGGGGCTGGGTTCAGTGTGTTGCCTGAAGGCTGACTCTGAGCCTATTATTCCTAAGCTTTTTTGTAGATTCAGCCAGTGGGCAGTGTCTGACGAGAGCTGAAGAGTGTAGTCGTTGGTGTTTGGAGATGGAGAGGATTGTGGTGGAATATATTGGTCCCAGCTTTGGAATGACTCTTTTTGGCTCTATAGAAGGTTGGAGGTTCCTCATATAAACTGTTAAAGACCAGGGAAGCCTAGCTGGATTTGAATTTATAACTGGACTATAATCTGGTTTGACTTTTTCCTCATTCCTTACTGTTTTGGTCAGAGTAGGGCAGTGAGAGTGCCTAAAGTTTAGATCTGGACAGTGAAAATGACTAAGACTTATATTATTTAAATGTTTTCCCTAACAAATTTGTAAGGTATTGTTTGGGAAATATAACTGTTTTATTATTTAAACATTTTCCCTAACACATGTGAGAGGTAGTGTTTGGGAAATATAATTATTTTGTCTTTTGGGAAGGTGAGAGCTCCCTAAGTAGAGATAAATATAGGTCTTGTACAATTTCTCTGCTGCTGCTTCAAAGCTGTTGCGTCCTACTTTAAATATATTTGTTCTACTTTAGGGGTTGGGGTTTTGTATTTGTTATATGGTTATTTATTATTTTGGTTTGGGTTATATATTTTTTTAGGAAAATGTGTTATCCTGGGTCAATGGTTGGGCAGTATTCCCCTTCCAGGCTGAGGGATCGTCACCCTTTTTTCTGTCCCCTGTTATCTTCGGAGGTGTACAGGCTGTGTAGGGGATTGGGAATAGCTCAGAGGGTTTGGGCAGGAACTTGGCCTGTTGGAGGAATGGGGAGGAGTGTGCGGATTGAGATTGTGGGGACAAGGAGACACCCTGGGGTGAAATGGGTCCAGAAAAGGGGTCCCCTCTGTCTGGTTCCCATACCCAAGGGTTCTGCTTATTGCAGACAAGAAACTCGGTCTCCTTTGGCTGATCATTGAACTCGGGCAGTGTTACTCAATGCCAGGTCTATTAAAAACAAGACCGCCAAAATTGGGGATCTTGTTAATTTGACTGCCCTGGCTTGCATCACTGAGACCTGGCTGGATGGAAATGCAGGCCCAATTTTTGCTTCAGTGATTCCACACGGGTACTCGGTGATACATTGCCCGAGGATTGATCGTAGGGGCAGGGGTGTGGCCCTATGTTTCAAATCAGAAATGAGCCTGAGGGAAATTCCAGTGGGAGCCACCAACTCCTTTGAATGTATTATGGGCGAGGGTGTGGGGTGCAGGATTCTTCTCATCTACCGTCCACCAGGAGATGGGAATGTATTCCTGTGGGAAGTCGCGGACTTCATCACCGACCTAATATTGGGATCCCATAGATGGCTGATCCTTGGGGATTTCAATGTGTGAGTCAACAATGAACTCTCGCAGCTTGGACAGGACTTCCTCCAGCTAATGAGCTCATTGGGCCTCACACAGGTTGTTTTCTCCTTGACCCACATTGGTGGTCATTCATTGGACTTGGTGTTTCTCCTGGGGATGGAGATATCGGACTTGGTGGTGGAACCAGTAGGATGGTCGGACCATCATACCATCAGCTTCAGTTTTGAGGCCCCCCTAAGAGGTCTTCCCCTATGGAGATGGTCCAGTGTAGCTCTTTGAGGGGTGTATCCCCAGATGGTCTGATGGTGGTACTGGGCCTATCGGGCATGCCAAGGGAATGCATGGATCCAGGGGACCTTGTATTTGCCTATAATAAGGCAGTGATAGAGGCCCTGGATTCCATTGCTCCTGTCCATGTTCATCCACTCTCCCTTCGCCCTAGGTCCCCTTGGTTTGATGAGGACCTGAGGGAGTTGAGGAGAGTGGGACGAAAGCTAGATAGGCGATGGCAGAAGTCCGGCCTGGTATGTGACAGGCTTAGTTTGATGGACCATTATTTGGTCTATCAATCAACAATTTCCCATAAGAAGGCAGAATTCCTGTCCAGGGAAATTGCTGCTGCATGGAATCGACCAGCACAGCTTTTCCGGACTGTGGACAGACTGTGCAATCCACTCTGTCTTCAGCCCAGAAATGCTTTTTCACAAAAGCAATGTGAGGAGTTTGCTCAATTCTTCATGGATAAGGTTGCCACAATCAGGTCTGATATCTGCCTGACTCTTTCTCTAGGGAATAGCAGTGGTCAGCAGGAGATGTTGGACTCCCGGTTTGAGTGGTGCGACTTTGCTCAGCCTACAATCAATTATATTGCGATGGTTATCCAGACTTTACGTCCTACCAACTGTAGTTTGGATCTGGGCCCTACCCACTTGCTTGTTAGCTGCGTTGATGTTATCAGCCGGTCCTTGCTGAGATATTCTGGTTATCCTTGGAGAGGGGAGTATTTCCATCCTCCCTTAAGGAGGCCGTAGTTCGGCCTCTTCTTAACTCATTGTCTCCTAGCAGACGCCTCTAGTCATCAGTAAAAAAACACTGGTGTGTCCTGAGGACGTCTGCAGAAGTTGGCTACTGACTCCCAGTGTGCCCTTGCAACATCTGGAGAAGTCACTTATATATTTTAGTATATAGTGTAACAGAATATAATATATATTTGACTGCATAGCACTGTTGGAAAGATAATTTTATGCTGAACAACTTTGTCGCTGATATTTTGTGTATATCATGTATACTTTAGGAGTTATTTGCATTTGTTTATGGTATGGTGTGTATGACTGACATGTTTTCCATCAAGATTCACCTAAGCAGCTTGAATAAAATCACTTTTTTGGCACTTCAGCAGGTATAAAATAAAAACCATATTGATTACAACTGGTTGCATAGCACCATTGGAAAGGCATTTTTGTGCTCATCAACTTTCATGCTGATACTTTGTGTGTATCATGTATACTTTTGGAGTTATACGCATTTGTTTATGATATGGTGTGTAGTTGAGATTTAGCCCTCAAATCTCATCAAAGCATCTTGTCTAAAATGGGGAAAAATTACATTTTATAGTAAAAATATATATTTTTTTAACAAACATAATATTAAAACACCATCTAATGTCTGTATGCTTAATTTGGTGTTGATATTTTACATATTTTCCAACAAAAAATGGCTTATGTTGCCCTTTTTTAGAGAAAAAAATATTTAGTTTGCTCTTTCGACCAGCATAGAAAAAAAACAAAATTACTTATTATTACATGCATGCCACCATTAGAAAGGCAATTTTGTGCTGAATAACTCTGCCACTCATACTTTGTGTCTAGCATGTATGGTTATTGAGCTATTAGCATTTATTTGCGACATGCTGACTATGGCTTGATTTTGCTTAGAAAGGCCCCGGATTCACTGTTAAAAGTATACAGGAGATTCAGGAGACAAGTGGTATAATCTCAGAGTGAGCCTGTGGAGGCAATGAGTTAAAAAGCCTTCCTTGGATCCCAACTATCTAGCAAACTACAGGCCAGTTTCTAACCTTCCCTTTTTGGGTAAGGTTATTGAGAAGGTGGTGGCATTGCAACTGGAAGACCATTTGACCAGCCACAGTATCTATGATTCTCTCCAGTCCGGTTTCAGGAAGAGACATAGTACTGAGACGGCTCTTGTTCAGGTACTATATGACCTCCTGATAGCAAGAGATCGAAGGACCTGTTCCATCTTGGTCCTTCTTGATCTCTCAGCAGCATTTGATACTGTGGACCATGGTGTGCTGTTGGATCACCTGCGGTTTATCTGCCTACTTTCAGGGGTTGTCTTCAGATGGATTCAATCTTACCTCATGGGTAGGACTCAGAGAGTGGTCTCAGGGGTTTGTACCTCGGCTCTATTCTCCCTGCCCTGTGGGGTTCCACAGGGATCCATCTTAGTGCCCATGTTGTTTGCAGTGTATATGCTGCCGTTGGGAGCGATTATTAGATGGTATGGCTTGAGTTTTCACTGCTATGCAGATGACACTCAGCTATACATGTTTTTTGTTCTGGAACAAGATGATGCTGTCTTAGTGCTCAACAGCTGTCTGACTGAAATTCAGGCCTGGATGAAAGTGAGCTGGCTAAGACTGAACCCTGAAAAAACCGAGGTGTTGGTTGTGAACCCAGATCGTCGTGAGGCGGGTATGTTGGCAGGTTCACCCTCGGGTCTATGGCTCAGAGGTGTTCAGCTAGCTGCCTCAGACCGGGTGTGGAACCTGGGCATTATGTTTGATGACTGCTTAACCCTGAAATCACAGGTGTCAGCAATTATTAAAACTTCTTTTTACCATCTAAGAAATATTGCCTGGGTGAAACATTTGGTTCCTCCCGACGATCTTCCAACATTGGTTCATGCCTTCATTTCCTCCGGTTTTGACTACTGCAACACCCTTTACCTAGGGCTGCCAGGGGTTGATATCTGCCACTTGCAGCTGGTGCAGAACACAGCAGCCAGGCTATTGACTGGTGCATTAAGAACCAGTCATATGACACCTGTATTCTGCAGTCTGCACTGGCTGCCTATACAGTGATGGATCACCTTTAAGGTTGCTTTGTTAACCTATAAGGCCCTATATGAACAGGGACCGAGTTACTTGAAAGATCTCCTTTGTCCCTACCATCCCTCCAGTCCTCTCCAATCCTCCAGTGAGGGATTGCTAGAGGTTCCCAGGGTACGTTTGCAAACATCTGGAGCAAAGGCATTTAGTTTTGTTGCCCCAACCCTGTGGAACTCTCTACCTGATTGGGTTCGAGACTACCTAACTGTCCAGAGTTTTAAAATAGCTTTGAAAACCTATCTCGTTAGCCAGGCATTAACTGACTGAGGTTTAATCTTATTTTCTATGCTACTACTATATTGCCGCCTGTTGAATTATATGTTTGTTAGAATAATTTATTTTGTTTTATGTATTTATTGTACAGGTGCCTTGGTTTTAGAAAGGCGTCTTTTTATAAATAAATTTGACTTGATTTGATTTAGTACTACAGAAAACATTTAGATGGATACAAATCCTACCGTTACAGCTATGCTAGGGAATATTGTGAATAATTGTGGTGATAACACACTCATAGTTATTCATGTTGGGGCAAATAACATAGCTCATGATTCTGTACAGAAAATCAAACAAGATTTCATAGCACTCACCAATAAGTTGATTGATCTTGGATCTGACATATGTTTGTCTGAGGTACTCCCAATTCCCCGTGCCACTGAACACCTTACAATCAAAATTAAATTTATCAATGAATGGCTACATAAATGGTGTCTACATCAGGGATTAACTTGCATTACACATTGGGAGAACTTCAAACACAGAGCTGAATTGTATTGCTGGGATGGGCTTCACCTCAGCCACAGGGGTAGCTCCTTACTTAGAAAATGTATTGTTAATAACCTCTTCCTTCATTTAAACTAGTTCACCAGGGGGAGAAGGGGTCCTTACCCACTTCTCTAAAAACTAGTCTACATAAGACTAAATATCCTTCAACCGGCAACCACTTAAAAGTAATATATTTTAATGCTGGGTGTCTCTACAATAAACTCGATGAACTATGTATAAGAACAATACAGGAAGACATTGACGTAATTTTTAATTACAGAAACATGGGGTGATAATAAAGCTTCCCAGGAAATCAAGATACCAGGCTACGCTGTATATAAATTAAACAGTGATATTTGAAAGGGAGGAGGAGTTGCATTATTTATTAATAACAACATTAAATATATAGATACATCAGATAAAATCTGTTCTCATGATATTGAGACTGAAACCCTATGAATTAAACAACCTATGGATAATTCACAATCTTTAATTATAGGTACTTGCTACCAGCCACCTAATTTATCTGCAGATCTGTCTGATGCCATATTATCCAAATCTGAAAATGCAGGTGCTATAGGCGATATTCTTACAACAGGAGATTTCAATCTGGGGGAATAAATTGGAAAGACCGTACTGCTAGTTCCTGCAAGGGGAATAAATTACTTTTTTATATGCAGTCAGCTCCGGCTAGCACAACATATTTTACATCCAACTAGGGATGGCAGAATTTTGGATCTTGTCTTAAGTAATGGTCACTTGGAAATAAGTAATGTTAAAATCATCTCACCAACTGGTAACAACGATCATAACTCCATCTATTTGTGCTAAATATGATGTTCACAGTGAATTCTAGTGCCACCAAAATGTTCTTCTATGATAAGACTGATCTCTTAAAAATGAAAGTGGACCTAACCAAAATCTGTTGTGAAACTTGTGTGATTGGTTTAAATATAGAAGAATGCTGGTAACTTTTCAAAAAAAAAAACATTGTATCTGCTAAGGGATTGTTACATTCCTACCAAAGATAAATATAATCAGTATAGGCTAAACCCAAAATGGCTCACTAAAAGTATAAAAACAACTTCTAAAATTCAAAATTAAAAAAATCTCATATTTACTGAAAATCAAAAACTAAATATAATTGGGATAACTTTCAAAAAATCCAAAAGCAATGTAAGAAAAAATTAGGAAGGTCAAATCTGAATGGGAACACAATCTGGCCAGAACTGCAAATAATAATAACAGAAAATAATTCTATGCATAAATAAATTCTTTGAAAAAAACAGTAAGCCAGGTAGGACTTTTAGAAATTAATGATGCCACATTAAATGGGCAGAAAAATATAGCAGATTTATTTAAGAAAACATTCTGCAAGATCTTCAGTAAAAACTATCAAGCCATACCCGCACCAAGTATAGAGAGTCCAGGTCAAATTCATTTTACAGTAGACCAGATTTTTTTTAAATTATAGGTACAAAAGGGAAAAAACAGTCTGGGTCCTGACAACATTGCAGGTCAATTATTGTATATCTTGTCATATTGTATTGTTCTACCTTTTAAAATACTATTTAAAGGCTGTATAAATTACAATTTTGTACCAGCAGGCTGAAAACATGCCCATGTCATCCCTGTTTATAAAAAAGGCCTTAGGTTATGTTGGGGAAATTACAGGCCAATAAACCACAATTCACTCTTATGCAAAGTATTTGAAAGCCTTATAAAATATTTTATCTCCCCCATTCTTGTCAAACAAGATCATGAACAACATGGGTTTAGAAAAGGGAAGGGTTGTTTAACCAATCTTATGTGCTTCTATGAAACTGTTAGCGCAGAATTAGATAATTAGACAAAAAAATCTCTATGACATCATTTTCATTGACTTTAGCAAGGCATTTAATCTCATGCCACACTGGGCCTTATACACATAATTATTACAACTGAATATAAACCCTACTATTATCTCCTGGATTATTAACTGGCTATCAAACAGAACACAAAGAGTAATTATTAATGGAGAACTTTATCAGGAAGTTTCTATTACAAGCAAGGTGCCATAGGGCTCAGTTTTGGGTCCATGTTTGTTCCAGGCTTTTATTTCAGATCTTACCACAAACTGCGTAACATTATCTATCAAATACACAGATGATGTAAAAATTGGTGGCCACTGCACTAACCCAGATCAAGTTGAAACAATACAGTGAGACCTAGACCGTGTTTCAGAACAGGTCTCAAGATGGGGCATGAGACTAAACCCCGATAAATGTAACGTTGTGCATCTGGATATTAGTAACCCAAAGACCACTTACACTCTTGGAGATAGTATCTTAAATACTACAACTGATGAAAGAGATTTGGGCATTACCATATCAAATGATTTAGGGCATTCAGAACATATAAATGTAGTTATCAGTCGAACTAATAAAGTTATTTGGTCCATATGATGCAATATAAAGTCTTGGGACCCTAATATTATTCTCCCTCTATATTGAGCATACACTGGACTCTACCTGAAATATGCATCCCAATTGTAGTGTCCATTTAAATAAAGCTAACTGTTCACAGTTGGAAAGGATACAACGAACTTATACAAAGCAGATACAGGGACGCTATAAAATACCTTACCAAGACAGATTAACTACCTTAATCTTATGTCACTCAAGACCCATTGTCTTAGGGGTGATTTATTGTTCCTTTTTGATATTATCAATGATCCATACCTAATGACAGAATTAGGTCAAGAATTCAAAGACTGCCCCTATGATACCAGAGGGCATCCCTTACAACGCTGGGAGAAAGTTTCATTATAAATCCAGAAAGTATTTTTACACTCTTAGGATAATCCAACCCTGGAACAAATTACCTTTAAATATAGTGATAAGTAAAAAAAAAATGACTTTAAAAGGAAGTTGGATATCTTTCTAACACTGGTCACGCCCTATCACATTACTCAAATTGATTAAGGCGTTAGCATAGGAGCATTCCTGGGCTGAATTAGCCTTCTCGCTCCTTACTTTTCCTTAGTATGATCCTTAGTATGAAATAGAAATAAACACAATACAAATAACAGGTATGCACCACCTTGTATTGACAGTGCTGACTGAAATACTTCAAAAAGAATGCAGTACCAGTATTCAGTATCACTTCCTGCCCAAGAAGACCCCTCTCACTTATGCTTCCCCAATCCATCACTCCCTAACATACAGTGGTAAACCTTTCATCACTGTGCCTCAAATCAAAAGTTCCTCATGTGCACCCAACCTTCTGCCTTTCCCTACTGCATACCATTAGTCCCTGGCATCCAACGGTGCATCACTGTATCATAGTCCCCCACACTAATTTTCCCTGGCATACAGTGGTATCAACCTCCATTACAAACATTTAAAAATTTCTGGGAACATCAATCCAGGTCCTCCCATATTGTGTACAGATGCAGTGGGCATGTCAGTCACTCATAATAAAAAAAAAAGGCACCCCACACTGAGACTGCATTAAATAAGGGCCTTTATTGCAGGATGAGAGGTAATCCTCCCAAACAAACCAAACCACTGGTGCATTGTGCCTAACTCACTCACCCTGCCTGAAAACACTGGATCCTGACATTCAGTGGTATTCCCTCCCTAACTGCCTAAACAATCATCTTTGGTGTCCGGTGGTGCCTTCTTTCACACCCTGCACCAAAACATCATTCCCTTGGGTACAAAGCTACTCTTCTCCCTCAGTCTTTCACATGTAATTAGTCCCTATTGTCCAGTTGTACACTCTCCCTGCCCCAAATCTTATGCTCTGGCCTCCAGCGGTACCCCTTCCCCCATTCACTCAAGTCATTTGTACCTGTTGTTCAGTGGTACACTCCTCCCGCACCATGTCCTAATGCAATAATTCTTGACATCCAGTGGTACCCTTGTCTCACCATCTCCAAAGGTTGTAGTTCCTGGTGACCAGTAGTAACTGGCTACCTCACTATATTCCTTTGTAAATTATACTTGACATTTAGTGGCAACCCACCTCCTATTTATGTGAGAAAAATAATTTTCCACTTGAAACCTATCTTGGGTGGCAGACTTACTATCTCCACTTTCTATTCTGACATTAGGAGCTTACTTTGGTTGGCAAAACAAGTAAATCAAATACTTTTGGAAGCTCACCCCCAGTGGCATTATTAGATCCTTGATTCTCCCTGAAGCATACCCACTCAGTGGGGACACTGGACCTCATCCCCAGTTCTTTTGAACACCTCCTTGCCAGACAGCAGCCAATAAGCCACATTTCTCCTCCAAAGCCAAGCACAATCTGGGAAAATGTAGCTGCAAACATATGATTTAACAAACAGACACTTATGGTATTCTAAGGTTTGCAGTGCCAACTACATCTGCTCCTAGGAAGTGGCTAGAGTAGTGCTCCCTGAAGCAATTGTTGTACAGTACCTCTCAGTAAACTGATAGATAAAGAAATGACAACAGTGCCTTGTCATATGCTCCACAATCCTGTCTACCCATACTTCTAATAATTCAATAGATTGAGAATAAATACATGATCTGTGTAAGCAGACCAATGGGGCAGGAAATAGACTGCAGGAGAATGAGAGTTAAATGAAAGCTGAGAACATCAACAGAGAAGACCAAGATGTAAAAATACACTACAGGAATTAACCGCTAATCTCACTACTGACAATAGTCCCTTACAGAAAAGTTCAAAAAACTTGGAGAATACACAGTGCTACAGAAAATCAAGATTTGTTAGATTTCTGAGATTGCTCAGTCCTTTGTAACCAGCAAGGGTTGACCTATTAAAATGAGGTCATATCTCGCACGATATCCCTTAGAATGTACCACTGTAATAAAGGCATACATGCTTCCTTTTTGTGTTTCCAGGGGAGAAAAGAAGAAGAAAAAACAACAGAATGATACTGCAGCAGGTGAACAAGTAACCTAGCTAAGAACACAAGCATATATTTGTCAGAAGAAGGAAACAGACACACTTGTATAAGTGTACTGTATGTTTTTATTACAACATGGGGATGTCTGTGCTCTCCTTGAACTGCATTAACAAAAATGATGTGGTTATTCTTGGAGCGGTGTGTACAAATGAAGGGTAACACTATTTTAAGTGTCCTTATCTACACTGTAATTACTGTATAACTATGCTGTAACTTCACTGTAACTACTTTGTAATTACATGTAACTACTATGTAGTTGCTAACTAGTTTCACACGTGGGTATGGTGTAGTTACACAACTTGCACACATGTACAACTACTACAGTCACCTTTTCGGCACAAATCGTTTCATTCTGACAAGTGTAGCTACACATGTAACAGCTGTTGCAAAGTGTAATAAAAAATATATTGTGCAACTATTACGCTGTTTCTTCTGGCATTGTGTTATTTGTTCATATAATGGCAAATACACATGTAATAACTCTTGCAAATTGTAACAGAAAATCTGTTGTTTAACTACTATGTTACTACTTTTGGCATTATTAAATCTGTTCTTACAAGTACAACTATATATAAATGCAGGTCATGTGCACTGTTTCAACTGTCTATGTCTAGCTGACATTTATTTAGAAGATAATTACACAGAAAAATATTAAAGTGTAATCAGATTTGTAACTAAAATATGAATACAATACAACTTCAATCCACTACAGTTAAATGCAATGTCTGGCAACTCTTTAGATGATGTTCCATATCTGTGTGAATTGATTTGTAACTGTACACAGAAATATTTCATTTACATAATTACTTATTAGCTTAAAGATACCCATTAATTGGCACTATATCAATGTTGTGGCTAAGAAATAATGGTACTGTTTTCACAGTTAATGCCTAGGTAGCATGTATTTGCAGTTGCATACACTTAAATTTATCATATATCAGTACTGTAGCTGTGATGTAAGTTCTTATTCAGAAATCAGTCTCTCATGACCTTACTGCTTACTAAACATGCAATCTAAAATAGTAGACCCTATTCACATAGGCAACAGGGAATGTGCCAAATGTACATTCCCAGGTCAGGTGACCAATAGCAGTCATCCAATCAGATGGACTGACTAGGAACAGACTGAATCCTGCACTCTGTGTGGAGAGGGGAATTGTGGGTTATGGGTGGTCTTCCCATTACTGCTGTTTTCCATTAAGGGGATCTACTGGTCTGTCTACGTTTACTGTATTGCCCCCAGCCCTCATGGTATAATCAAAGGGCTGGAATAGCTTGATGTGAAGGATGATGCTATGGCAACCACACCATTCAGCCAGTGGCAAGGGCATGTAATGGCTAAGGAAGGTTCCCTGCCTATGTATCTGAAACCACCCACAGCAGATTGGTGATTAAGTCATGCCCTGCCCCCAGCCACCCACCTGGGCAGTAGCAGGCCAGGAGTGAGGGTGTAGAAGAGGTGTGAGTTAATGTCACAGAAGCAGCATATTTCTTATTAAGTACAGCATTGTTACAAGCAAATAAGTAATTATGAAAATGGTTTGTATTGTGTAAGTAAACAATGTGGTTGGATAACAAATAACAATAGTAGATTGTGTGTTTATTAAACTGTAAGTGCATGAGGGAATGATTTCGGAAGGAAAATATACATCAGAACTACAGCTTTGATATTCATTGTAACAGTATAGTAGTTACACCCTTCTTCTTATGCCTTAAGTGTTAGTTCCTTAGTAGCTACAGCACTGTTACATCCTTCTTCTTACATTTTATTTAAAGTCTCAGTTTCTGTGTACTTACTTTGCAGGCATCCTGCCTAGTAGGGGTGACTGCCTCCTCCTGCAAGCTACAGGAGCTGCTCTGAACCCAGTGACTGTTCTGCACTGACCCTCCTGCCTCTCAGAATACAACCAGACACCCTGCCCTGTACGGGTGACTGCCTCCTCCTGAAAGCTGCAGGAGCTGCTCTGAACCTAGCAGCTGTTCTGCGCTGACCCTCCTGCCTTTCAGCCTACAACCAGGTACACATTTTAAAGAGCAGCCCACAGCAACCAACAGGATTGAATTTTGCACTTTTTGCCTTTCTGGCCATTTGGTTGCACCACTACTGCTCATGCGCTCTGATTAGGCATAACGCTATTTCCCCTTCTCTTATTGACTGTTGCCTTTACCCTTCCTGAGCAGTCTCTTTTTTAATACAAGAACTTTTTTTTTATGCTTATGCTAAGTTTACCAGTACCAACCATTTAGTGGAACAGGATTATTAATTTTTTTTTTTAAAGTGTCTACTTTTCCATTTGCAAATTATACTGCAAAGCCACTAGAGGGCAACAACTCGTGGAGGTTGCAATCCTCATCCCACTGCTCTCCCCTAGCACTTCTCGCCCTGGGTCTTTCATACCTAAAGCAAATTACTACATCCTAACACACAATCAGTGGTGTGATCTGAATCAGCCCATAGCTGCCGTCCGAGCATTTAGAATGGCTGTTCCACAGTCTCACCTGCCAACTACTTTCAACACTACAGTCTTTCAAACTCTGGTTCACTGCCTTGCTTTTTGCTGGTAGAAATGACTCTACCATCTAGGAATCTACTCCATACCATCTCCATCGCATTCTGCCACCCTTCCCTAACCCTCCACACACTATTAGCCACAGATCCAACCCCCTCCTATACATCTGAACTAACTCATTCTATGCACCCCCCCACTGTAACTCTATCTATACATGTCTCAACTTGGTCCCACTAACCATTCTGCCCCTGCTCCTCTCTCTACTTCTATGCCCACCTTTGTTCAACTCTCCACTTAATTACCTCTTGTTCAGGTCATCCTGACCACACTAAATTGCCTCCCAGTTGGTGCTCACCCACTATACAGAGCAAACAAATACTCTTGCACTATTTAACTTTTGCCCTACTACTCCTTGCTGTGGGCAACACACACTCCAACCCAGGCCCTGCACCTGCCCTTAACCCATCAAACTCCGTGGTCAAATCCCCTGCAGTGGCCACCTCTACCAGTGTTGCTCCCTCCCCGTGGACTACACATACTCCACCTAAACATTTGTAGCCTAGCCCCTAAACTAGATCTGCTCCAGGTACTAGCGGTCCAACATGCTCCTGACATTATCATCTTATCTGAAACCTGGCTAAACCCAAACTTAAAGGACCCCTCCATTGCCATCCCAGGATTCACAGTCACATGTCATGACCACCTCACCAGAGGCAAAGGAGTTGCTATCTACACCACCTCTGACTTACACTTCTCTGTATCACTAGCTAAAACAGAGCCCCAAGCCTATGAACTGTTAATGCTACAACTGTCCCTCCCCTTCTCAGTCCCAATGTATGTTGCTAGCATCTATTGCCATACTGGAACCCCTGCCACCACTGTCACTGACCTTATAAGCCACCTAGTCTCCCTCACCCATTTTGGTGAACTCTATATTATGGGGGATTTTAATCACAACTGGCCTTCTCCCTCTTTAAACAAAGCTTGTCCAGTGATAACAGCCTTAAATCTTAGCCAGGTCATCTCAGAGCCAACACGTACTAACCACAAGACTGGCAATCACTCCCTTATCGACTGGGTGATCACCTCCCACCCTCCCCAAGTCATCAAAGCTGGCTTTCTACCTGACTCTATAAGTGACCATCATATTACCTACCTAGTCTGTAAAATCCATCGTCTTAAAACCCCAAAATTTCTGTACAACGCTTCCATAAATAATTAAATATTACCCCCTTACTGGGAGAACTAGCTCACGCCAACTGGGGCCATAACCTTATTAATTATAATATTGATAATTCTCTTACACATTTCTGAAACACATTCCTTAATGTCTGGGAAAAACATGCCCCTCTGAGATGCATCAGGGTCCGAGGGAACCACCTACCCTAGATTTCACCTGAACTAAAAGTGTGCCAAAATGCCTGGGACAAGGAGTGGAAAATTTACAACTCCTCACTCCTCCCAAGTGATAACAACACCTACCCCATGCTCCGTAACAAGTGCACTAAGGCCACCCAACTAGCCTAAGCTGAGTACTTTAGCTCCACCTTCAACGCCAATCTAAGTAGGCCATCCAAATTCTGGAAAGTTATTCACTCCCTTTTCTCCCCCCATCATCAACTCCCATCTCCCTACTGGTTTCAAATGGTACTCTTCTCTCTGACCCACTCACGGTTGCCTCAGAGTTCAATTTCTACTTCACCACATGTGCTACCTCTTTCCTTGCCTCCCTACCAATGTTTGCTCAACCCGGCCCCCATGTTGAATCTACTAAACCCCTTGGACTGGACACCTTCTTCTTCTGGAGCATCTCTCCTACTGAGGCTCTAGATGCCTTACTTACCCTTAACCCATCCAAGGGTAAATCCCTCGATGGCCTGGACACCAAACTCTTCTACCTATTTGCTCCTGCCATTGCATCTCCACCAGCTAGCCTTCTAAACCTATCGTTTGCCTCTGCAACTGTTCCTATGGATTGGAAACATGCCACTGTCCTACCCCTGCCAAAAGGGGGTGACACCACCACCACCATGGCTAACTACCACCCTATCTCTCTCCTCACTGCCCTTGTGAAACTCCAGGAGCATCTCATGCTCTCTCAACTTTCCAACTTCCTCTCTGAATCCAACTTCTTTACTTCCTACCAGTCTGGATTTAGGAAGAACCACTCAACCACCATCTCCCTATTAAGAATCTCTGACACCATCCTCTCTGGGATGGACAAAGGTCTAATCACCTCAGCCATTTTTATCGAGTTAGACAAAGCATTTGACACTGTCTCCCATCCTCTGTTGATAATCTGCCTCTCTGCAGCTGGTCTATCAAAGTCTGCCACTAACTGGTTCAAAGCCTACCTGTTAGGCAGAACACAATCTGTAAGAATTGCTGATTCCACCTCCCCTCCACTCCCTGTGGATACTGGTCTACCTCAGGGATCAGTGCTCAGCGCTATCCTTTTCCATCTTTCTCAATGACCTGCCACAAATCTGTTCATCTTCCTCCATTCACATCTATGCAGATGACACAGTCCTGTTTATCTCTGGTTGGACCCCTGAGGCGGTTGCTACCCATCTTCAGGCTGATTTCAATTAAATTCAGCTCTGGTTTAGCTCCCACCAACTCTCACTTAATGCCAAAAAGACAATCTCATAGAAACATAGAAACATAGAAATTGACGGCAGATAAGGACTCCATCACCTTCAGCACCAGGCAGAGGCTATCCAGGCTCACCACCTTCCCAAACTTCTACACCCTTGATGGGTTAGTTCTTGAGGATGTGACTACTTTTAGGTACCTAGGGGTCTGGCTTGACAAACATCTATCCTTCTCTGCCCATCTGGATGCTATCCGGAAAACACTGTGCTCCAAGCTTGATGCTCTTTACAGGAACTGCAGTAGCCTTCCGCTAGCTGTGAGACATGAAATTGTGCAGAAAATGATCTTACCTATTTTGGACTACAGTGATGTAGTCTACAGTGCCACTCCCAATTCTACCCTATCCAGACTGGATCCCCTCTTCAATGCTTTCTGTCACTTTGCCCTTGATGCTCTCCCTCCCACCCATTACTGTGAGCTTTACCATTTGCTGGCCTTCCTCTCCTTTGACAGCCAGCACCTACTCCATAGTGTTAAATTTGTTTCAAACTTCTGGCTTGGGTCCCTTCCATACTACCTTGCCTCCTCTCTATCATCTGCACCAACCCTCACTCATGCCCATAAGTCAACCAACTCCCAGCTGCTGTTAATCCCTCACTGACAGACCTCAGCGGGCCAAGCCACCTTCTTCTACCACCTCCCCTAATCTCTGGAACAACCTACCAGTCCAAATCCATCACTCATCCTCTAGGCATTCTCTAGCCTCTGCACTGTCTAACTTCTATGCAGTAAGTCATGTATCTGACTCCTTTTCCCCTACACATTCCCTCGCCCAGTTCCCCTTCTCCCTACTATCCCCGACTCTCTTCCCACTGAGTTACCTCCTCCTACCCGCCACTGATCCTATGAGGCCTGACCAGCTGCATTAGCTACTGCTATGAATGCTGGCATATACCATCAACTTCCGCACTTGTGCTTTATTGCACTTCTAGCCCTGTTCTCCCTGTCTAATGTGTTCTCCATAGAGTACTATGGCTGCCAAATACAGTATTGTGCTAACTGTCACAAACGCACTCAGCAGGTCAGGCCCTCTGCTCCCCCAGTGCCAACCTCTGAGCACAGTAATGTGAATAGTTAACAGACAGAGTACCCCTACTGTCTGCTTGTGGGTCTGACTCATGTTTGGTCTCAAGTTCTGGGTGGATTCAAACTGTGAACCTTATGCTAGCATACCCAAATGTACAGGAGCAGATTTGTACCCTCTTTGGGGATTCTAGTACAATCTTATGCCAGAGGGCACCAAGCCAGACTTCCAAAATGTACCCTTAAAACTCTATAAAAGACCTTATGTATAGTCTACCTTTTCCCAGTTTAGTAACACCATCAAGCTCTTGAATAGTTTTGTCAGTCTTAACCCTCTATACATCACATGCAAAAGAAAGAACTTGGAAGACCCAGGCAGTATCTTTCAAGTAAAAGATTTACTTAAAAATGGATAAAAAATATGTTAAATGTAAACACAGAACAATATATCAAAGAACATACAATCACATAGAGAAAAACAAGGAAAACTACAGACAAACTCCTACCAACATACAGTTAGATCTTTTCTATCCAATGTGTTACCCCTGTACAGTGCTTCAGTTAGATCAGAGATCTTTTTTCCTAAGAGCCCCAAAAAGTTATGTCAAAGTTCAAACACAGTATACAGTTTAAAACTCTGTGTTTCCACACCCCTTCTATGATGTTATCTAGCTCCTCCTTTTAGAATATAAAAAATATACAAACATGATGTCCAATCAGGAGGCATTTTACAGTAAATAATGCAACTTCAGCAAAAACTAATTCCCCAGATTAGAACAGTCTTTAATCAAGCCGTTCCTCTTTGATCTTGAGCAGTTCCTGATTCCCAAGGAACATCAACGTTTTTTTACAACTTTAGCACCATAGTGGTATAAAAATGTTTTCCCTCTAAGACATCATAAAAGTTTTTGAGCCCTATATCCTGGCAGCTGGGTCAGTTCTAATTAGGACAGGAAAGCAGGAGACCCTTAATTAAGTCTCTTTGGTTCTTTAATTACCTCCTGGTTAGTTACTGTAGCTGAAACCTGCGGGGGGGGGGAGGCACCCATACCATAGGCTGTCTTTTTTTATATGGCAAATATCATAGAACAATCATAACCAGCTGGCCAAGCATCACACTCCTCCCCACCTAGACTGAATTTGAGGGCTCTTTCCCCTGCATGGGATGAGCTTCCCAAATCAGTTCACTCTTCATATACACACGACAGGCCATTGGCGTTCTAATTGGTCGCTCCAGCCCTACGCTAGATCATCATGTCATACTCTTGCAAGGCAAGACTCCATCTTAATAGTCTACCATTGTTTTTTTCCCATTTGGGTCAGCTAAACCAGGGCATTATGGTCAGTTTGTACCTCTAAATGCTGTCCGTATAAGTATGGCTCTAACTTCTTTAGGAGCCATACTATGGCAAGACACACTTTTTCCATAGTAGAGTAAGCCTGTTCCCTGGGAAGTAACTTTTTGCTCAGGTACACTACAGGGTGATCTTTTCCTCGGTTGGATGTCTGACTCAGTATTGCCCCAATACCCACATCTGAGGTGTCAGTCTGGACTATAAAAGGTCTGCTATAGTCATGACTTGTCAATACAGGAGCACTGCACAGTGCCTCCTTCAGTCTGGTAAAGGCTTTTTAACAGGCTGGTTCCCAGGTAATTTTCTTAGGCTTCCTTTTCTTTACCAGGTCAGATAGGGGAGCAGCCAGGGCACTGTAATTGGGTACAAATTTCCTATAGTACCCTGCTGTCCCTAGAAAACTCCTGACCTGCTTCTGCATTTCTGGTCTGGGCCATGCCTTGATCTCCTCTATTTTCACTTGGTTAGGATGGAGCTGTCCCCAGCCTACAATGTGCCCAAGGTATGCCACTTCAGCCATGGCCACCTGGCACTTCTCAGCTTTAACAGTGAGCCTGTTCCTCTGTATCCTGCCCAGCACTTCCCTAAGGTGGGACAGGTGTTCCTCCCAGCTGGCACTAAAGATGGCAGTGCCATCCAGGTATGCCACAGCGTACTCCTCAGCACCATTTAACACCTGGTTCACCAACCTTTGGAAAGTGGCTGGGGCATTCTTCATTCTGAAAGGCATTACTTTAAATTCAAATAAGCCTATCAAAGTTATGAAGGCCGACCTCTCCCTAGCTCTGCTAGTCAACTCTACCTGCCAATACCCCTTTGTCAGGTCAATAGTCATAAGGTATGTCATCCCTCCCAACTTGTCCAGGAGTTTATCTGTCTGGGGCATCGGGTGGGTGTCTGACTTTGTGACTGCATTCAGTCCATGATAGTCCACACAGAAATGAGTAGAGCCATCTGCCTTGGGCACAAGGACTACGGGTGAGGCCCAGTGGCTGTGGGATCTCTGGATTGCCCCTAAATCCAGAATTTCCTCCACCTCCCTTCTAATGTCCTTTTAGACAGCCTATGACACCTGGTATGCTGTCCGCCGTATGGGTGCCTGTGTCCCTGTCTCCACATTGTGTGTTGTTAGGGGGGTTAGTCCAGGCTTGGAGCTAAACAGCGAGGCAAATTCTGCTAAAACCTCCCTTACTTCCTGGATCTTGTCCAGGGCCAGCTGGGGAGATAATTTAACTGCCTCCACAGAGGACTCCTGCTTGCTTTCTTCCAGCAAGTCCAGAAGGGGTTCTCCTTCATACATCCCCCACAGGACTACATACTACAAACACCATGTCAGCCTTACCAGCTCATGGCTTCATCATGTTGACATGGTACATTCTTTCTGTCTGTCTTCTGTCAGACAACCCTATGGTATAGTTCACATCATTTACCTTTCTAACTACTTTGTATGGTCCTACCCACTCGGCCTGCAGCTTGTCTTTCCAGACCGGTATAAGGACCATGACTTCCTGACCCACCATGTATGAGTGAGCTCTGGCTCGGTGGTCGTATCACACTTTTTGTTTCTGTTGAGCAGCTGCCAGGTTGCTCTGGGCTGTCCCTATAAGCTCCTTCAGCCTTTCCCTAAACCTAAGGATGTAATCCACTATGGGAGTGCCTTGGGTGGCATGCTTGTCTTCCCATTCCTCCTGGATCAAGTCTAGTGGCCCACATACCTGGCGTCTATATAAGAGCTCGAAGGGGGAAAATCCTGTTGACTCTTGGGGCACCTCCCTGTATGCAAACAACAGGTGGGGAAGGTATTTCTCCCAGTCCCTACCATGCTTTTCAGCAAACGCTTGCAGCATTGACTTCAGGGTAGAAACCTCGGGGTGGGTGGGAGAACCTCTTGAGATTAATACAAACAGCAAAAAAATTAAAACAAGTATTCCAGGACCAGGAAGAAAACCCCATTCCACTGTTACTCTACTGCCTTCCACTACCTGTGGCTGTAACCACTGAGTCATGGCAACTGCCCAGTCAAGTGCCCACTCAGCAGAGCCTTTCTCCCTTGTTTCCCTGTGTCCAGTTTCCCTACCTCCATGCACTATTATTAAGGCACGGTTATAGGTACAGGGATAGTGCTAAACGATACCTCCACTATAGTGTCCCAGTAGCTGTCTTTCACACCGCTATTTTTACAGTGCAGTTATTCCTTTGCTATTCTTCCTGCATCATATAGACCCGGTACCAGGTCCTAAACATTATTTGTTGCAAATGTTTTTTTATTTTCAAAATTATCTCAGTACAGTACAGTACAATCTTAGCAGTCAGTTTCACCAAAAAAGAGAAATAGCTTCATTATGAAGGGGCAGGGAAGGGAAGGCAGAAGGAGAGTGGGAAGGAAAGGGAATTAGGGGAGGGATTAAGGAAAAAATATACCAGTCAGCAGATCGCACGTGGTTACTGGGTGCAGTACATTTTACTGTAAGTTAATAAAGCCATAGTATGATATAAGCTGTTTATTATATTGCGGTCCTCTCCCCTTCTAGTAGGGGTGGTGTGGGGTGGGGGTTGCACTATGGAGACACTCTAGAGAGGGGAAAACTAGCAGTAGAATGTGATAATAATAGATGTTACTCACCAAACTGTGATCTATGCAAGTTGGCTGCTACGTAGGACCAGAAACACATTTACCCTTCTAAGGGGTTCACAGCTCTTCATGGCATCTGGTGATCCGGACAGGTGTGAATTCATTCCAGCATACTTAAAGGGCACCTTTCTAAAACATAACAGAGATATACATAAAGAATCTGTGTGCCCAGGTTACTATAATCCTATAAGAAAAACATAATCCCATTGTCACAAATAATTGTCCCAAACATGGGAAACAGCCTGTTAACCTAGGTGCAACTAGCATGGGTGACAGAACCTGATAAAAGAAAGTATTAGCTTGGACCCTGGTATGAGATCCAAGGCTCTGGCTGAAAAGACATGCCTGGGGACCACCTACATTTCAGGACCTCCCATTCATACAACTTAACCTTAATTATAGGTAATGTAGATTACCTGCTGAATCAGCCTGAATTGTGGAGTTTAAGCCTACACCCTCTGTGGGTTGACATATCTCAGATATGGGGCCCAGTATTGTTGGAATTTAACCATTTGGTATGATCTAAGATGGGTCATCCTGTCCAGTTTAGCAAGAGTTGAGAGGGAGGCCTCTACCTCAAGAATTATGGGAGTGATCTGGGTACACCATTTACATAAAAGGGCCCTTTTGGCTTGTATGGCAAGTAAGGCTAACCATCTGTATTCCTAAGGGGTCAACAGTGGGAAATCTGTCCAATTCCCTAAGCAGAAGAACATAGGCATTAGGGGAATCTGCTCATGGAGTACCTGGGAAGCAATGGGGCCCACCCCCTTCCAGAGGTTTTGTATCTTCGGACACAACCATAGTATAGGAACCAGGTCACCTCCTCTGGTCTGGCATTTCCAGCATTGGTTGGAGTCAAGGAGTTTGGCCTTATAGAGTGCCACGGGGGTCTTGTACCAAGAGTGTAAGATTTTGTTCTGGATCGGCCTAGACCGTGCATCTTGGTACCACTTGTTGGTGTCTTTCCAGGCCTGACACCATTGGGTGTTAGAGATATTGCGCTGATGCATTTTTCCATCTTGTCTTGGATTCTCCTGACTGAGAAGGGAGGGTGTCCCTAAGCTTAGCATATATTCTACCTGCCAGGCCCTTTGGGTGTTGTATCCAGGTTTCCAGGGTCGAGGGGTTAGTGTACAGTATAGGATTCTCCAGAAGGGGTGTAACTGCTACCCGGGTCTGGAGTACATCCAGAAGTCCTATGAGGGAGACCCCATTTCTCCTGTAGGTTCTGAAAGGTAGTGACCCATTTGAAACCGGGGTCGCATATGTCTCACACAGTTTGGATCCCTTTGCCAGACCAGTGTTTCCAGGTCATCCTTGCTCTATCTATAGTAATGTGAGGGTTTTGCCAGAGGGGTACATGGGAAGGGAGAGTGGGACTGTGGCCAGTCTAGTGTGTACATAGTGCCAAGCTCTCCTGGACATCTCCACTGTGGGGGAGGCTGAGGCTTTAACAGGGAGAAGTATGTGTGAGGAGCTGATCCCTTCAGGAGGGTACAGAAGGGATGGGGAGTATAGGGTATTTGTCATATCTAGTTCTACATGTACCCACTGCGGTGTTGAGGAGGGAGCAGTATGGAACCATTCTACTGTTTGTGCTACCTGAAATGCCCATTTGTACCCCTCCATCCACGGGAGGTTCCATCCCCACTGTGTCCAATGAGCCCTGAGTTTAGAGCTGCTGAAGCGGGGTTTGGATCCCTCCTTTAGGAAGGTCTCTTATCAGTTTGTCAGTGGGTTGGAACCAATGTTTGGGAAGGGAAATGGGTATATGGGCTAAGAGGTAGAGGAACCTGGAGGCAGTCACCATTTTTATGGCAGCTATCTTACCTGCAAGGGTAAGTTTGAGCAGTTTTCTCTTCTCAAATTTGGTCCTGGTGGCATTCAGCAGGGTTGTATATTAGCATGCCAGTGGTGCTCTTGTTTGGGGGTGAGTCTGCCCAAGTAGGTGATTCCAGTAGGGGCACAAAGAAGCCCAGAGTTCATTGCTGTATGTTGGAGACAGTGTTCATTAAGGAGAAGCATTTCAATCCTGGCCTGATTAAGATTCAGGCCAGAGTAGGTGGTAAAGGAGTCGAGTAGGGCTAGTAAATGGGGCAAGGAAAGTTGTGCACCAGCCAGGGAGAGAAATAGGTCATCAGTGTACATCACAGTGGGTTATTCAGTACCCCCAACTCTGATCTCACAGATATTTGAATGTTGTCTAATGGCTGCCACTAATGGCTCTACCACAAGGACAAAAAGCAGGGGTGAACGGGGGCATCCCTGCCTGGTCCCTCGCTCAAGTGGGAAAGGAGGGGAAAGTGTGGAACTGGTGGTAACCCGGGCTGTTGGGCTATAATATATGGCCTGAACTTTGGTTGTAAATCTTTCACCCACTCCCAGATGGGATAGGAACGAGTAAAGGTAATCCCATTCGATGGAATCAAAGGCCTTTTTGAAATCAACAGCTATGGCTGCAGCTGGAGTGGCCAGGTGTCGAGCTGTGTGCATAAGCTTTAACAATGCTCTGAGATAGTCAGTGCTATGTCGGCCTGGTACAAATCCCACCTGGGAGGGGTGAATTAGGTGTGAGAGTAGGGGGCTCAACCTAGAGGCCAGTACTTTGGCATAAACCTTGCTGTCCAGGCTTATAAGGGATATCAGGTGATAACTACCCGGGTTAGTAGGGTCCTTGCCTTTCTTTGGAATAAGTACCATAGTCACCTCTCGAAGGTAGGGAGGATCCCCCTGACTTCAGCCTCTTGAAAGACCTCTGTAAGAAGTGGGGTGATCACTGGGGCCAAGGCTTGGTAGAAATCATCAGGATAGCTGTCACTCCCTGGGGATTTACCCAGATGAAGGCTGTTAATGGCATCGCTCACCTCCTCTTAAGTGATTGGGGCTTCCAAATCATGGGACTGTTGAGAGGAGAGTGTGGGGAAGTGAAAACTGTTCAGGAAGAGCTGTGTACCCATGACCAGTTCCAAGTGGGTAGTGGAGTAGAGCCCCTCATAAAAGGATGACATAATCTTATTTACTGCCTGCTGGGTAGTAGTCACTATTCCATAGGTGTTTTTCAGGTCAGGAATGTGCCGGCTAGTCTGTTGGCACCTAAGTTGGTAGGCCAGCACCTTACCCTCTTTGTCACCTCCCTCCCAGAAGGTGTGCCAGAGACAGAGAATAGCCACTTCTGCCTTCCTGTTTAACATCTGGTTTATCTCAAAGCATAGGCCTAGAATAACCTTACCAGTAAGGAAATTGCCGGAGGGGGAGGGCATCACTTTAAGTAGGGCCTCTGCCTATGCTAGTTGTTGTTCAAGCTCTAGGAGGCACTGTTCTCTTTCCCTGCACCTGGCGGCTGCATATCCCATGATATTACCCTGCATGGTGGCCTTAAAGGCCTCCCAGGTATTTCCTGCTGAAGTGTCAGAGGATGGAAAGGCCTCATTCTTGGGCCAGGAATGAAGTCAGGGTCTCGTATAAGGAGGGGATCAAGTCTCCAGTGACGTGGTGGAGGGGAAGAGGGGTCCCATTGTATTATCAGCTAGACTGGTGCATGGTCCAATGTAACCCATGGGAGGATAGCTGCATCTAGGGCATTACGTAACAGGGATGGGGACATTAACTAGTAGTCTAACCTACTATATGTCACACTGGGTTCTGAATGGACCGTGTAGTCTCTTTCCCTTGGGTGAAAAAGTATCCAGACATCGGTAAGCCCATGGTCAGCTATCATTTGGTGTAGGGCTCTGCCTCCCCTGATATGGGCCTCTCTACTTGTGTAATTTTTGTCCAAGGAGGGGACCAATGTCAAATTGAAGTCCCCACCAAGGAGTAGAGGACAATTAGTGGGCAGGAAGGTACTGATTATTTCGGCCAGGAAGAAGTGGGGGTCATCAGTGTTAGGGGCATATACATTGCATAGGGTAAGGGGACCTGATGGAGTAGCATAGGTGGCCACAACCCATCTACCATTCGAGTCAGCAGCAGACTCAGTCAAAGTCCATTGGAGTGATTAGTGAAGGAGGATGAGAACACCATGTTTCCTAGTGGGGGCAGCAGAGGGGACCCCAGGGTCACCCAATCCTTTATCATACTAAGATGATCAATCTTGGTCAGTTTGGTGTCTTGAAGGAAGGCCACCTTTAGATTTTAAACATTTCAGATGGGAGAGGACTTTTTGCCATTTTATGGGGGAGTTCAGCCCTTGGACATTCCAAGTGTGAAAATAGTTTTGGCCATACTTCTTAGAGAAAGGGTAGTTTTAAGCTATCTTGTGTGTACAATTGGAGCTATTGTAAGGGGGGCCTGTGCCCCATGTGCCGGATGCAAGTATTGATAGGAAAATCCCCAGTTTCCTCTCCCACCAGACAGTAAGTATTTCAGGTGGTCCAGCAGTGGACTGTAGGTTCTGGACTCCTGGTCAGGAGGAGCCTGAGTAGAACTATGAAATCTAAGAACAGTATATCAACCTATGTACAATCTAAGCAACACAAGAAAATAAAATCCTGTTGAGGTCACAGTTGAGCTTACCTGGCCAGTTTCTCAGCCAAGGCCTGCACTGCTGCACTTATGGGAGGGGTGGAGTTAGAAACGGGTCCATATAAGGGCAGGTTTGCCCCTATCTATGAAACTCAAAGATGCAGAACCAAGAAACCTGAGTTATAGGTGGGGTAGACAGATCAAATAACACAGTCCCTTCACTTAGCTACCACCCAGGGCTAAAGGGATGTATCAGAACCTTCATGAGCTTCCGCTTATGCCGCAGAGGCTGAAGCTATATACAAAATTGTTCGACATGGTTTAGTGACCATTGTGCCCTCATGTCCCTTTATCAACTGGACAAAGGGGGGGTCAAGGGTTGAGGGTTTATAAATCTGACATGGTCACCATGGCAGACGTGGTGTAGCAGAGGTCAGGGGGAAGGACATGAATCCCCTTGTGCTCACCTGCCGTATTGTTGCAGAGGAGGACAAGGGAAAGGGGAGTCTGCAGTGGTTCACCCTGCCGTTCCCCCTAGTATCAAGGAGGGAGAACAGGCCTGCAGGGGGTTAGTTGAGATGTGTCATAAGGGGTGGGGGGATGTGAATTCAAGAGCAGTGCATCAGTACATCAGAGCCTGTGTGTTAGTTTAAGTCCATGAGTATTATCACATTACCCCCCTCCCCTCCCTCCTGCCACATGCCCTCAAGACAACGTTAACATTTATCAAACATCATTGTACAGTGTTTTTCAAATAGCCTAAGAGGAGAAGTGTCTGGGGGGGCAGGTAAGAAGCAACACTGCCGTCTTATTGTCACTTGTAAACAAGGTCAGAGAAGATGTCTATATGGGCAACTATAAGAGAGCCCAAGTTCCTTCTCTTCTGTAGCCTTTGAGGAGGGCACATGCATGGGGACGGGCGCCATCCATAACTGCAACTCCTCCTTGGCGAAATCACCCAGGGCGATGGGAGGGTAGGGCGACCAGATCGGGGGGGTGGCAAAATGGGCAACAGGATGTCGCTATATGTATGTGCCTGGGGGAGAGCAAGCATGGTGAGCGTGGGCTGGGATGGGACAGAGGAGTTGTAGGGAGTGGCGCTGTGGTGGGTTGCTGAGCTGCTTTGTGGCATCGGGAGTTGGCCTGTGGTTGGGGTGGGTGAGGTACCAGGTTTGGGACCGGGCGCTGGTGTGATTTTATTGAGCCCAGCCCAACCCTTTCTTTTTACATGCTTTCACCCCACGCCGACATGCACCCCATGGAGCTGAGAATGCTTTACTAGGGGGCTGCGGGGGTATGGGGGGGTGCAGCCCCTGTACAGAAAACACTGAGAGTCATGTCCCAGGTGCCATTGTCCTGTGCACTGGGTGTCAGTAGTGCCGAAAATGTTTTCGGCACTCTGACTGTGCGTTAACTGTGATTGCATTTAGGCTCTCACTGTTATCACATAGAACCTCCTTTTCCCCCTAACCTCTTATAGCCCATTTCAGCATTTACTACCCTGATGACACAAAACCTAGTAGGGACTTGTCTGTAAAGGTGGCAGACAGGTAGCACTTTGTTGGGATCTTCTTCTCCACCATTATCTTCCGGATACTGCGACACTCCTGGGTGAGGGCCCACAGCCGAGGATGAAAGTTCAGAGTCACTTAGCGGCAAGGCCCTCTCAGTGTCAGCTGTCCACTATCGCTGTATCTCCTCTCAGTCTGGTTCCTGGAGTTCAGGAGCCAATAAGTCCATGTCAGTAAGGTAGTCTTCCACTGCATTCAGGTGCAGTGGAGCCAGAAGAGCAAAATGGTTCTGAGAGAAATAGGGACTGGTATATTTCAAGTCCTGGGTCCCCTTTCACTGAGTACTTATTTCAGGGGGATAGAAGTATTCTTCCATCTGCATTCTGCCTTGTGGGTGTTCCCTTTTATTATGGGCTACAGATGGTAGTCTCTTGCGGCCTTTAGGAAGGTGTGTTCCAGCTTTCTGCAGGGTCCATTAGATCTCTGTGCTCCTTCTGTCAAGGTGTGCTGCTCTCTTTTCAATGGAGATCTTTGGTTGAAATGTGCACTGCTTGTCAGGCCTGATGGACTCGGCTTAGGGCTGCAGCTTTGGTAGTTAGAGGGAGGCCAGGTTGCATTAATAAAGTCCATAGCAGCCTCCAGAGTATGAAATTGGTGTGGGGACCCATTGTACGTTATTTTTAGGACCGCTGGGTATTGAACCATGAATGGTACCTGGAGATTGTGGAGTTTGTGCCTCACTTCTGTATAGGCTTTCTGGCAGCCAGCTCCCACAAATAGTCCTGAAAAATCATTATGTGGTGTCTGCGCCAAGTCAGGGCTTCCAGCTCTCTGGCCCTGTTTTGATTGGCTTCCTTCTCAGCAAAGTTGAGAATGCGTGCCAAAATAGATCTGGGCCTTTCTCCCGTGGCAGGCCTCTGTTGTAAGGAATGGTGGGCACATTTGATGACAAATCTGGTGTTAGGTGGTAGCCATAGGATCTCCAAAGGGCTTGTTGGAGGAAGGGTAAATTTCTGCCTTCCTCATAGCCCTCCAGGAATCCCAGGAGTTGCAAGTTGTTGCGGTGACTCCTATTTTCCATGTCATCCATTTTCTCTTGCAGGATCCTAATCTGAGCCACCTGTTCCCACATGGTCGTGCAGTGGCCTTGCAAGGTCTCCTCACTTATGTCTACTTTCTGTTCTGTGCACCCCACCCTGGTGTCTAGTTGCTTCAGTGTGCCGACAGTATTGTTGGTGGCCACAGTTAAGGCCTTGATCCGGCTCATGATCAAGGAAAACATGTACCAACCAAAGGCTCTCTGTTATCTTTAGTTGTGTGCGCCATGCTTGCAGAAATGCTGTTGTGGTGCTTGGGGCCCGGAATCAAGTTATACTTAATCCCTCATCAGATCGCTGGAAAAAATGGACCACAGGTACAGTAGGTCTTCTTATAGCTTTGGATCACATTTGGTACTGTTAGTGCTTCTTTGAATCAGGTATATTTTGAAGACCATGCTCCGAGTTGGAAGCACGAGAGGATTAGCACTCCATTTTGTTCAGTGGTCAAGCCATGCCCTTGGTCCTAAACATTATTGGGTACTGCAGGCCCTCTAAAAGTGGTCTAGAACTCCTCAATCATATATGCACCTTACTAAGCTCTCATCCAAATGAAACAATTATTTTAGGTGATTTTGAATCTGAATTGGAACTCCCAAAATCTAATAACTTAAAACACCTTTGTGATGATGTGGGATTAACACAACTAATTATGGAACCCACTAGACCCAACATAAAAAAAAACTTGTCCAAGGACTCCACATTGGACCTCATATTGAGAAATAAGCCCTATAAGATTATTCATGCTGCAGTCGTTCACAATGACATTAGTGACCATAATGCTGTAGCTTGTGTCAGAGGTCCAGTGACACCAAAGTCCACACCAAAATTCGTAACCTAAAGGCAGCTCACCAGATTTACTGTATCAAATTATTTGTCCCCGGACCTTCTCCCCCTCCCCCACAGTAAATTCACACCACATAGTTTTTGGGTGCTTAGTCGGCAAATATTCTTCATTATTAACACAATTCCAGTTTACATTTTATAGTCATATCATCAGTTGATTACCTGCCACACATTCAATAATTTTCATTGTTTGCATTTTACATTTCCCAATTCCATATCTTCTCGACTCCCCATCTCAGGTGTAAACCTGAGTCCTATCATTTTGTTTAACCAGTCTTTTTCACCTTATTCATTTTGCAAATTATCCACTTTTTACATTGTGTACAACTTGTCCATCCATCACTGGCCCCAGATGTACATCTGGGGCCCCTCCTCTTCCTTTTCTTCATCCATGTCCCTGGAAGGGCTCACATGTGAACACATGCTCTTCTTCTGTCTTCGGGGCCCCTCTTAGTGTACACCCTGAGTCTCCAGTCCTTCCCAGCCCTGGTATAAACCCCAGGCCAGGATCTTCCTTCTTCCCCTTTTCCTGATTCTTCTTTATCTTTCTGCACATGCCCATCCCAGCCATCCACATGCGGCAGTCCCTTAGGTCATATGCATGAGTATACCCTTTGGCAGTTGGTCGATATGCTGGAGCTGCTCTGATTCGGGAGGGTGGTGGGCAAAACATCAAGCTAGTAGGAAAAGAGGGTCCTCTCTTGAGAGCCCCTCTGTACCCCCTGCTGTACCCCTCTCTTCTCCTGTCCTCCAATCACCTTATGCTACCTCATCTCGGTGACCCACCCCTGCCCTGTCAATCTTCCCCACCCCTTGAGCTCCCTCCTGAGGGCCTGAGGGCTTGAGCAGCCTGCAACTGGGAGGGAGGCCTTGGACAAATATTCTTGCCCCTTTAGTCAGGCAAGATCCCATGTCCCCCTGCCCCAGTAAATCGACACCACACAGTTTTTGGGTGCTCAGTTAGCAAATATTCTTTATTATTACCACAATCCCAGTTTACATATCATAGTCATATCATTGATTGATCACCTGACATACATTCATTAATTTTCATTGTTTGCGTTTTACATTTCAAAATTCCATGTCTTCTCGACTCCCCTACTCAGGTGTAAACCTGAGTCCTACCATTTTTTTTACCCAATCTTTTCCATCTTATTCATATTACAAATTATACACTTTTTACATTGTGTACAACTTGTCCATTCATCTCTGGCCCCAGAAGTACATCTGGGTCCCTCCTCTTCCTTTTCTTTATCCATGTCCCTGGCAGGGCCTGTGTGTGAACACATGCCCTTCTTCTGTCTTTGGGGCCCTCTTGATGTACAGCCTGAGTCCCCAGTCCTTCCCAGACCTGGTGTAAACCGCAGGCTGGGATCTTCTCCTTCTCCCCTTCCCCCCTTTTTCTCATTCTCCTTTATTTCTCCCATCAGCCCACCTCCACCTTGCAGAGGATGATGGGCTTCCCCCCCTTGTACTAGACCCATAGGTTGTCCCTGCTTCCCCCAGCCTCCACTGATTTTCTCCATGCATCTATCGCTAGCCTAATTTCTGTATTAAACATAACCAGACATATATTGGAGAAGTATACACCATCCCATCAATAGTATCGGAGAAGTATACACCATCCCATCAATAGTATTCGGCATCTGTTTCTTTCATGCCCTGCTGCCTTATGCTTCATTCCTCCAATGCTGTGAATAGTTCTGCTGCCCTGTGGTTCATCCACATCTGTGCCTTGTCTAAAGCTTTGTGATCATGAGCTTGCCTCCATACCCTTCTAGGCAACATTTCTGACCATATTAGTGTTATATTGGGCCACCATTCTCTAACTGTGTGAATGTCCTTTTTAATCTGGAAATAAATTTCCAACCAAGGTCGATTTCCTAAGTCATTGCTGCCTAAGTGTAAGTGCGGCTCCATTCATGTCTTCCACATGTCTTGCAGTAGGCAGAGAAATTGTGCCCGTCTCATCCCCCTCAGCCCCTTCCACTACAGCCACACTTTGGTCCAATCATGGTATAACTGGCAACCCCCTGCCCTCACTGCCACTCTGCGTTTGGCCCAGTAAATAAAGGAGTGGCCACAGATCCACACTGCAAGCTTCCCATCCTGACCTGGGCTCAAAAGAAGAAAGATGGGTGTGAGTTATGGGCATGTAACTGTCTCCTCTACCCCACATTCCTCCCTCCCTCCCTCTCCCCCCCCTTTCTCCCATCTGGAGCCCAACATCTTGGTTGTCTACTAACCGTCCCCACCTGTGGAAAGAACACAAAACATCTTGTTATTGTTAGCAGTGCAGTTTTCTGATGTATGTCCTGTAACATCCTGATGCCCATCTGCTTAGCCTATTGATCTCTTCACCTGTCCCCCACCCGGCTGCCAGTTGTGATGCAGCACCTGTGCTAAATGAATGTGAGGAATAGCCCTCTGGGTCCTCCCCTATAAACTTCAGGCTTCTTTTCAGCATTGCTGCAATCTGATGACTGGATGCTCATGACCCATCCCCATGCTTGAACAACAACCCCCCTCCCCCCTGCTGGCCTGACTGCAGCATACACCATCAGGTCTTGCACCAGGCATCCTCTTTCCCACCTGGTCCATCTTGGTCCCCAGCAGCATCAGGCAGATGGCATCCCCCTGCCACTGTATGTCCTCCCACTATAATCCCCCCTCGTTCATGGCCTAGTACCTCACCAATCCTGAATGCCCCATAGTACATGGTAGTAAAGATTGTGCCAAACAGAACCACTTCATTGGTGGAGCTGCACACCTCCTATACAGTACCCAACAGGTGCCCCAGTAGAGGCTCAGAAATCAGCCTCCTCTTCCTTTCCAGTTCCCTTCCTTTGATTCTAAGCCAAACTTGCATCATTCTTCGTACCAGATTACCTTACCCCAAGTCCCCCCACCCCTTCATGCTGCAGATCATATATTGGCTTAGAGGTAAACCCCCATGGTAGAGTAGACCATCCCCCCTTTCCAACCGCTGACGATAAACCTAGCTACTTGATCTTCAGTTACTGCCCTACTTACCTCCATTCCAAGGCTTTCCCCAGAAGGACTGAAAAACCCTCCAGTAGGCTACACAGGCCCTAAAGGTCCTTGTCAACCAAGACTTTTGGAACAGAAGCTAGGCTCCCTCCAGCCAATTTCCCATGAGAATGCTGTAATCCTCATTTTGTGCTGCTCTGCTCCTGGGGCGATGGCCTGGAAGTGGTCCATCTGCAGGTGGGAAAGACTATCAGCTACCATGTTCCCTGCTCACTCAATATGCTTAGCTCTGAATGACATGTTCAGCCTTAGCCCCTGCAATACCAGCTGCCTCATTACCCTCATTACTGTTTCTGATCTTGTCCCTTTCCTATTGAGTGCTTCGACCACTGACTGGTTGTCGCACCAGAAAGTCACCTTCCCATTCTGCAAAGCTTCCCCCCATACCAGCATGGCTACCCAAACTGGAAATATCTCCAAAAACATGATGTCCTTCCCCAATCCCTGCTGGACCCATTCTTCAGGCCAGGTGTTGACATCCACCTCCCTTTAAAGTAGTCTCCCATCCCTACACCCCCTGACATGTCGGTATACAGTTCTAAATCAGTATTAAAGACCCAGGATTCCTGCAAGAATGTGACCTCTGTATACTGTTACAGAAAGTGCTCCCACATCGCCAGATCCTCCCATAGCCCCTTTGTGCTGTTCACCCAATGATGCGGCCTGGTGGCTCCTTTTGCGGCATGCACTAGATGATGTGTAAAGGCCCAGTAGCTGCTGCACCACACTTAGTGGTACCCTCCTACATCCCTTTAGGGCCCCCAAAAGCTCTCTCAGCCAAAGGATCTTGTTTTGTAGCTACCCGAATACCCCAGCCTTCGCGTCTATTTTGATCCACAAGAATTCGATACACTGGCTGGTGCCCTCCATCTTGTCTGGTGTGAGTGGGACTCCCAAAATCTTGCACATTTCCCCAAGCTGATTCAACATCTGGTCTACACACGCCTGAACCTCAGCAACCAGGAGGAGTCATCCAGAAAGTGGAGAACTGACATGTGCCCAAAATGCTCTTGGAATGCCCATTGCAGCCAGGTACTGAATGTTTCAAATGCGGTGCGTGCTATAGAGCATCCAGTGGGCATGACTTTGTTAAAGTAAAACTCCTCCCCAATCCATAAATCTAACAGGTCCCAGTCCTATGGCCTGCGCTGCAACAGGTGAAAAGCCGCCTCGATGTCTGTCTTTGCCAGCCATGCGCCCTTTCAGGCTCTAATCATCCTAACCGCTTCCTCCTGCATTGCATAGGTCACCCTGCTGTCCTTGTCACTGATGTAGTCATTAACTGCACCCCCTCAGGATAAGACAAGTGGTGTATTACCCTGAACTCCTCCGGCTGTTTCTTAGGAACTAAACCCAGTAGAGACACCCTAAGATTGGGCAGGGGAAGGGGCAGAAAGGGGCCTTCCACCCTTCCCGCGGCTACCTCCTTACTTATCTTATGTCAGAGCAGTCCATCCCGACCCCTAACTGAGTTTAGATTCTTTGCCCTCATAGTCATCCACTGTCCTGTATAGTGTAGGTCAAAGCCCCTCTGAAAGCCCTCTTCTCAGGTGCATGCCACCTTCCTGTATGGGTAGAGCCATTATCAGTAAGAGTCTCTGAGCACAGGAGAGGTCCCAGAAGACTGGAGAAGGGCTCATGTGGTTCCACTCCACAAGAGTGGTAGCAGGGAGGAGGTAGGGAACTACAGACCAGTCAGTCTTACCTCAGTAGTGGGCAAGATTATGGAGACACTCCTTAAGGAAAGAATAGTGCAACACCTAGAATACATAGGAGCACAGGATCCAAGACAGCATGGGTTTACAAAAGAAAGGTCCTGTCAAACTAATCTCATAGATTTCTTTGACTGGGTAACCAGAGCGGTGGACCAAGGGGGAGCAGTTGATGTTGCCTACCTTGACTTCAGCAAAGCGTTCGATACTGTTCCACACAGAAGATTGATTAATAAGCTGGGTAGGCTCGGGGTGGGTCAGAAGTTGGTCAACTCAGTGGCAAACTGGTTGATGAGCAGAAAACAGAGAGTGGTGGTAAATGGTATACAGTCAGAAGAGATGCCAGTCACAAGTGAGGTACCTCAGGGATCAGTCCTGGGTCCAGTCATCTTAAATATCTTTATCAGCGACATTGCAGATGGACCGGAGGATAAGGTTTGTCTGTTTGCAGATGACACCAAGATCTGCAACAGAGTAGATGATCCAGATGGGGTGGACAGAATGAGAAGAGATCTGGATAAACTAGCAAAATGGTCAGAAGAGTGGCCACTGGGGTTTAATGCAAAGAAGTGCAAGATCATGCACATAGGGAAGAAAAGCCCTGAAGCCACCTATAGGCTGGGAGGGGAGTTGTTGGCAGTCACAAGGGAAGAAACAGACTTGGGCGTTATCATCACCGATGACCTGAAATCATCCAAGCAGACCTCTAAAGCAGTAGGTAAGGCTAGAGGGATGTTGGGGTGTATTAGTAGGGGTATCACAAGTCGAAAAAGGGAGGTAATAATCTCTTTTACAAGACACTGGTTAGGCACCATCTGGAGTACTGCGTGCAGTACTGGAGGCCACACCTTCACAAGGACATTAACCAAATTGAGGCAGTCCAGAGAAGCGCAACCAAAATGGTGCAAGGACTGCATCAGAAAACATATGAGGACAGATTGACTGAACTCAATATGTATACCCTAGAGCAAAGGAGGGAGAGAGGTGATATGATTGAAACATTCAAACATCTTAAGGGCATTAACAAGGTGAAAGAGTCTAATATGTTTCATTATAAGCAAAATAGCAGGACAAGAGGACATAGCATGAGATTAGAGGGAGGTCAATTATGGTGTAATGTAAGGAAGTTCTTTTTTACAGAAAGGGTGGTGGATGCGTGGAACGGCCTACCTCAGGAAGTGGTGGATATGAATACAGTGCAGGGCTTCAAACAGGTGTGGGATAGGCATAAGGGAGCAATACAGATGAGTATGAATGGATAGGCCACTGACAGAACAAAAGCCTATGGCACATTCATAAGGTAGAAAAAGAAATGGGCAGACTGGATGGGTCTTGCGGTCCTTATCTGCCGTCAACTTCTATGTTTCTATGTTAATTAAAATATATGCATTTTCTCTGCCATTCAAATGTCAGGCTCTTATTTTGTATGCTAGGAGCCCCGGTACTTCGCTTGCTCAAAATCAGCCCCTGCTGAGCACAAACAGTTCTGGTGTCTGTGTGCATTTCTCCTACATCCTGGGTCAGCATGCTGTGGGTTCCAGACTTCCAAAACTGAGAAAACTTGCCACATCTGGTGTAAAAAAAAACAACTGTCAGCCTCATCTTCAATTTTGCATTCTTCTCTGTCTCCCTATGATTCTTTGCACTTAGTACAGACTAGGCCAGCGGCCTAAAATGGCCACCGCTACATGGTGCCCTCAACTCTAAGATGGCAGCTTGCCAGATGGCTGGTCCATCCCCAAGGGCTGGTATCTGTGCAGTGTTCGGCCTTCTCAATGCAATCTGCCCCTATCACTACTGTGGAGCTTACTTGCACTCTAGGTTTTCCCTTCCAATACATCTGCAAACCCCTCTTCATTCATCCACCCCCGGATCCCCCCCCCCCCACCAACATCCCCTGCTACTATTGCCCTTCCAAGCCCCCAACATCTCACTGGAAAACAATGCAAAATCTCATCCTGCCACACCAGGACCACTCAACAGGGTCCCCTCCTCCTGAGAGGAAAAACTGGCTCATGCTACTTCACTGCTGCATCAGCACTCCTCATTGTGACCTGATCCTACTTCTATTGACAGGAATGATTCCTCTTCTATCCACTGGTCTCTCATTGACACCGTTGTCATTGACTGCATTCCTTACAATCTGGGAGAGATTCCTTTGATGCTGCTCACTCCCAAGGGGAACAACAAAGCCACAAAATGCACGGAGGTGTGCTATTAATGATGTCGGGTGAATAAAAACAGCCCAGTGTTGCTTTTCAGACTCTCACCCGTACTAATGCTTCCCCATGACCATATCTCTGATTCCCTTGTTACAGGGAAAAAAAGAGCGGCTGCTGTGAGGATGCAATTACTTTATCTTACAATCTTAGGATTTGAAAAAGGATCAAGTTAACCTGAAATAGAGACAGGTGGTGAGTGATAGTGCTCTAAAAAACATCAAGCACTACCACCCTATTCAACAGGAAAAAAAACTATTTGTTGATGGTGTGCCCCCTGCACCCCTCGTTATGGGGGTGCTGCACCCCTGAGACCCCCAAACTTAAAATAACTACCTCGGGGGAGGCAACTTGGGGACGGGAGAAACCTTGGGGTGAGGGGAAGAATCTCTCGAGAATAACACAAGCAGCAATACAATGAAAACAACAAGTGTTCCAGGATTGGGAAGTGAACCCTGGTCTGCTGACACTCTGCCATCCTTCACTGCTCGTGGCTCTACTCGCTGAGCCATGGCAGCTGCTCAGCCAAGTGCCCACCTAGCAGAGCCTTTCTCCCCTGTTTTCCTGCGTCCCCTGCTTCCCTAGCTCCTTGTGCTATTAGTGCTGTATTTTATGTGTATCACTTTTCCTGTGTCACCCCTGAAAAAGGGACTAAATTGTCTCAGTGGGCTTGCCTAGTTAACAAAATTCAATAAATAGATTATTATGGCTTGGTTATAGCTATAGGGATAGTGCTAAATGATACCTCTACTATAGTATTCCTGTAGCTATCTTTCACACTGCTATTTTACAGCATGGTTATTCCCTTGCTATTCTTTCTGTGTTATATAGACCTGGTACCAGGTCTCAAACATTATTGGGTACTACAGGCCCTCCAAAGGTGGTCTAGAACTCCTCAGTCATATACGCACCTTACTAAACTCTCATCCAAATTAAACAATCATTTTAGGTGATTTCGATCTGGATTGGAACTCCCAAAAATCTAATAACTTAAAACACCTTTGTGATGACTTGGGATTAACACAACTAATTATGGAACCCACTAGATCCAACACAAAAAAACCTGTCCAAGGACTCCATAGTAGACCTCATATTGACAAATAAGCACCATAAGATTATTCATGCTGCAGTTGTTCAAAATGACATTAGTGACCATAATGCTGCAGCCTGTGTCAGAGGTCCAGTGAAACCAAAATCCACACCAAAATTCATTACCCTATAGTCGGCTCGCCAGATTTAATGTGTCAAATTCTTTAACCGAACTAAGTGGAGTACATTGGCAATAGTTTTACCTAGCTAGGACTGTCCATGACGCTACTTCTTTATTCAATCATTTGGTCTTAGAGATCATAAACAGGCATGGTCCCCCAGTTAAATTGAAGGTCAAAAAGATGTCTTCCCCCTGGTTCAGTAGTGAAATAAAGTCTATAAACACAAGGGATGTTATCTGGACCACAGCCAGGTGTACAAATCAGAGTCAGATTGATTAGCCTTCAGGAATATGAGAAATACTTGCACCAAATTAAGAATAGAGACAAAGCCCAGTTCTCCCTGAATACCTTGGACAATTCTAGAAGTAACTCATCCAGTTTCTGGAGAATAATACATAGTATTGAGAGCCATAAATCTACATCTTCTTTCCCCATGAAAATAGAATCACAAGGCAACATAACTATAGACAAACCAATGATTTTAGTAAAGTTCAATTATTTCTTTGCCATTGCTGGTCTTGCCTTTGATATGTCTCCAGCAGCACTTTATCCTATCCCTAATACTGTGACTTTAGATTCAGATCTGCCCTTATCTGAGCTATGCTCCTTCAAGCCCATAATGAATAAACAGGTTGAAGGTCTCCTGCTAAAATTAAACAAAAGTGCTGGAGCTGATGGTCTAGATCCCCTATTTCTAAATATTGGCTACCACTATCTCATGGCTCCAATCACCCATCTTTGTTACCTGTCCCTTTCCAGTTGTGAGATTCAGTACCTATCATTTGAGAAATGGCTCATATCATTCCTCTGTTCAAATCAGGAGACCCATGTATGTTAAGCAATTCTAAAACTATATCAATTCTCCATATCCTAGCTAAGCTCCTAGAAAAATTAGTTAATACTCAAATTAAAGATCACCTGGAGTACAATAATCTCATAAACCCGATGCATAGTATGGTGTCAGCCTTAGCTAAAGTGACAAATGACTGGCTTACTGTGCTAGACATGAAACACCCTACTAGTGTGGGTTTCTAGATCTCAGCAAAGCTGTTGATACTGTGGACCATGATATGTTATTATAAAAACTAAAAAGAACTGGACTGCGGAACTCAGCACTCTTCTGGTTCTCAAATTATCTGGGAGGTAGGCAGAAACAAATTAAGTCTGAGGGAGAATAGTCTTCTCTAATACTGTTAATGAGGGGGGTGTACCAAAATGATCTGTCCTAGGCTCTTTATTTTTCCTGGTCTAGATAAATTACCTTAACAGCAACATTAAGGAGGCTCAACTGCACTTTTTTGCTGATTGCACTATCCTGTATGAGTCTTGAGCTATGCTATCCAATGATTACACTGATCTAAAAGCAGAATTTAAAGCATTACAGATTAATTTATTTCTGTCCAAATTATGACTCAGTGCAAATAAAACAAAAGTTACGCTCTTCCAGCCCTCTAATACAGCTTCCCACGTATTGTTTGCATTTGCCATAAGTACATTGCTCGGTGAATACTTGGAAGTGGTAGACAACATAAAGTATCTTGGAATCTGGCTTGACAAGTGTCTATCTTTAACTACACATATAGACTATCTATACAAAAAAGTGTCAGACTGAGCATCTTCTACAGAAATAAAAGCTGTTTTCCTTTAGAAGTTAGAAAAATATTAGCGCAGGCAACCTTCCTCCCTCCTCTTGATTATGCAGTTCCAATTTATAGCTGGTGTACTCTTACCTCTCTGAATAAATTAGATGTGCTCTATCACAGAGCTCTATACTTTGTTACAAATTCTGCAACTTGGTACTCTATATACAATATTTGGGTGGCCCTTCCTAACTAAAAGGAGACTCAAAAATCTCTATATGTGAGTCTATAAAGCTTTAACAAATAGTCTTCCTGGTTACATCCACAACTGGTCACATCGTCTCATAGCAGTTATGCCCTAAGGAAAATCAATTACATCCACTTATAGTTAATCCTAGGTATGCCACTCATTATGGTAAAACCTCAATTAGTTGCATTATTCCTACGACACGGAATGAATGGCAACACACCCTCAAACTTATTAGTCTAGTAAGTATCAATGTCTCCAAAGCCCTCCTAAATAAGTTATATAAGGAGACATGTTCATGTAAAGGCCAAACTATATAAATACTGTTGTATTAAAGTGAGCGATGCATTGTAAATCCTGAACATATGAATTATTTTCTGGGTTGTTAGATATTCTTGCATCAAAGAATCATCTCCTGGCATCCCAGTGGGAGAAACTGATCGAGAGACTGGCATTATTATTATAACTGAGTTTATGTTAGATGTTGCTATGTACTTCTAACTATACTATTATCCTAATTGCACTATATGTCCCTAATTATTGATCTCACTGCATTTAGCACTGTATTTTCCTTACTGTTGATCTCACTGTATTTCCAGTATATGCTTATTCTATGTAACCAGATAGGTATTGCTTTGTACTCATGATTACCAGCTGTACTGTAACTTCTTATTGTTTTTATTATATGCTGTCCTACCCAGCCAAATCAGTAAATCATGAATCATGATCTTTGGTTGGCAAACATGAACAATCACTTCCACTCACCAGTTATTATCTTCTGATCATCAAGCAATTTTGTGTTTTTGATGATATTCTGGGATGGTGATCTGATCATCAAAAATACTAAAACTTTCAAAATCTTGATGGTGATTTTTCATGATTTGTTTAATTTTCAAGAGATGATTACTGAAGATCATATAAAGTCCATTTTTTGGCGAATTCTTATGATTTTTTTTTGTTTTATTTATTGAAGGTCTAGGAATTACAACTGATTTGTTTAATGATTGTTGATGATCACATAAAGCATGATCATGGAGCTGTGCTTTATTGGGCTACAGCATATAAAAGACTGGACTTGAGTTGCTGTTGCTGAATGGAGGGGTTAAAGCTTTGTGTGCATGGCAGGATGTGGAGAGGATTACTTATGTATGTGTGTAAATTGATAAACAACATTTGTACCACTTCTATTTCTAAACTTTCGTGCACTCCTAAACTTCTATATGGTGTAACTGTCATTTCTAGGAGGTGTAACTCTCCTATAGTGGTCAGTGGAGAAGGAGATGGTGGAACTGCTGCGCAGTTTTTAAGAGGTGATGGAACTGTGATCCTGTAATCTCTTGCCCAGTTTAACCTCTGCATACAGGTTTAAATGATTAATATAGAGAAAAGAACATCAGGAAATTCTTCACATCTTCATTACTTGTGAATTATGCAGTAAATGTATGTTAAAGTGCTATTGCTATTTTAGTAAGGTGTTTCCAGTATTGTGCAAAAAGTACTCACTTCTTTAGAATGCTTGTATTACAGTGGCGGGAGCTTTGTGCACCGTGGGCACCTGTAATAGCAGTATTCTAAAAGAATGCTTTTTGCACAGTGCTGGAACCACCTTAATAAAATGGCAATAGCACAAACATACATTAAAATGTTATAAGTGGTAGAAGTATGACAGAGTTCTGCAAAGGATTTTCTGGGAAATCCCTCCAAAGTTTATCCATCCCCACAAAAACATGGATTTCACCCATTTAGTAGACCCTGGGGGTGAATTCCTCCTGATCCCAAAAGCAAATTGTAAGCCGTGTCTTTGTTTTGTAGCCCCTTGTTTTGTATCACCATTCTTTATACTGTACATCCAATTGCTTTGCAGTCTGTCTAATAGCCATCTTGCTTTGCAGTATCTCTTTCTTAATAGCTTACTGCTCACCCCATGCTGAACTGCAAGCCTTCAGACATAGCCTCAGGCACATTAGAAGGCAAGACTAGGTTTGTGGGTGACTTCTGCTTCAAGAGCTGAACACACGTCCCTGTTCTGAGGGAAACGTTTGTGGGGGCATTGTTTTGGCTGGGTGCGGTGCCTTCCATACTCATAATTCCAGCACCATCCACCAAAAAAGCAAACCATAGGCACAAATAGTATCGATACCAAAGCAATTTATTATGGCAGAACAAAGGAGCAAACCTCAAGAAGTGCTCAATGCAAGGACCAGGGAACTCAGGCATGACCCTCACAAACTTCAACCGGTTTTGCTAAATGACTTCTTTTCTTGCTTTTGTGATGGGTGGTACTGGAATTGTCAGTATGGTTTGCACTGTTCTTTATTAGCACACCCAGCTGGAATGGTGGTTTTCTACAAGTTTTATATGGGTGCAGTGCCTGCCATTTTTTTAAGTGTCCAGTTTCCCATTAGCAGATTATAAAGATCTGCCTCTAGAGGGATTGAAGTGATAGGATCTTTCACTGTCAACCATAGACCTCCCTCAATCACTCTCTATCAAACCATTGTAGATGCTTCATTTTGCTTTCCCATTGACTGCTGCACACTGCTGTCCACCTACCCTGCTCCAACCATACTATAGCTCTGCAAGCTAAAGCTTAATTATTTATGGTGGCCAAGTTAACACTACTATGCATTACATCCAGCCTAGTACTTCTCATTGTAGCAGACTACCTTATAGTCCTATTACTAATGCACCCTCATTGAAAATTGCATTGTGAATCAGTCACCCCACCATTTGACTCATGAATTACTGTCAGTGTATAGCCTTGTCCTTTATCTGCCAAAATGAGTAGCTGCCTGCCTAGGATCCTGACTACTCAGAAAGTTGCAAATGTCTCCATTTTCTAACAGATATCTCAATAAAAGGCTTGCCTCTTCAATCAGGCCTTTACTCATTTTTCTCATGCTTATAATCCTTGCAGGTGATATCGAGCATAATCTTGGTCCTGCTAATGATACCTCTGCTCCTCACCCTCCCTCAGTATCTTAGTGGGTACAGAAAGGGTTGAAAATTGACAGCTTAAATGTGCAAAGCCTTAGACCTAAAATGCGAGAACTGGAAGCATGGGCCAATCTTCACACTCCTGACATTCTAGGCATCACAGAATCCTGGCTAAAACCAAGTATCAAGCAACATGAAGTGATGCTGCCTGGCTACAAATGTTTCAGATTGGATTGCCTGAAAAAAAGAAGGGGGGGTGTCATTATGTACATCAGGAACAGCCTTGATGCTTACCTAATCCCTAGACCTAGACCCTGTGAAGTTGATTTGATATTCCTCTCTCTTGCCCTTTGCTCCTTAAAAAAACTAATGGTAGAGTGTGTGTATCTACCACCTAAAGTAGCATCTTCTTGCCTACCCTCCTTCATTATCTCCCTTTCTAGCCTATCATGTCATGACATGGTGCTTGGGGGAGGCTTCAGTATTGACTGGTTGAACCCTGGCTCTGCCAAATCAGTTGTAATGGTCCGGGACATGACAAAATTTGACTCCAAAGCTTTCATGGATGCAATCCAAGATACTGACTGGGGCTCAATAAATACGCTACTGGATGTCAATTCAGCCCTAGACTACCTTGTGACTAAATTCACTGGTATTATTGACCTCCATGCCCCTATAAAGAGATGCTAGATAAAAGGAGTCAAAGCTCCTTGGCTCTCTAAAGAACTGAGACAGCTCATGTCCTCATGTGATAAAGCCTGGCGTAGATACAAGGGTAGTGGATTACCTACTGACTGGCAAACTATAGGCAGCTAAAGAACAGTTGCAAGAATGCTGTCCAGAAAGTAATGCACCTACATTTCAGGAATCTCCAGACTGAGCACCTCAACAATCCAAAATAATTTTGGAGATGGGCTAACTCCCTTCTAAAGGGGAATACCTCCAAGATCTCCAGCTCCCTTGACACCCAGGGTTCCTTTCTTAGTGATCCTCCCTCCATAGCAACTGGCTTTAATGAGTTCTTCACAGATATTCATAAATATACATCTATTTTAACAGCCCCTCCCATTCGGGCCCTCTGCAATCAGCCGACTCTTTGGCTCATCCTGCCTTCCACCTAAAACTAGCCACCCTTGATAAAGTCTGTCATCTGCTCAAGAATTTGAAGGCTGACAGCTCCCTTGGGCATGACACACTGGAACCAAAATTCCTTAAGCTAGGAGCTGATGACCTTGCCCATCCAGTTTGGGATTTATTTAACAGATCATTCTTTACTTGTATAATCTCAGAGTAATGGAAGGTGGCAGTAGTTGTACCCATCCATAAGGGAGGTCCCAACTCCATTATGTAAAACATCCGCCCAATCTCTATTTTATGCCCACTAGCCAAGATACAAGAACCTGTAATCTATGATCACCTGCAGGGCTACCTAGACCTACTCCAGCTGCTTGCAACCTCCCAGCATGGGTTTAGGAAAAATTACAGTACCCTGACAGCCCTGGTCAAAGTCACATCTGACATATTCTATTCCATGGACATTGGCCATGCCATGGGTGCCATATTCATAGACCTGACCAAGGCCTTTGAGTAAGTCAACCATTGACCTGATGCTACACTGGCTGAACATACTTGGCCTTGATTCATCTGCCTTAGCTTGGATTCAAAGCTACCTCTGCAGCTGCACTCAGCATGTGAAATGGGTGGGATCCCAATCAGCTCCAAGGTCCATATCCCACTGTATTCCCTGGGGCTCCATATTGGATCCTCTACTTTTTTCTTTATACATCAATGATCTCCCAAATAATTGTGGTGGAACCTCAGTCCACCTCTATGCAGACAATGCTATCCTCTACCATTCCTCCTGTGACATACTGTAGGCTGGCTCAATGCAAAGCTGGAATCTGACTTTAACACCCTCAAGGACTGGTTTGTTCAAAGCAACTGGTGCTTAACACTAAAATAACTAAGTGCATGTTGTTCTCTAGATCACCTGCATGCACCCTCCCCCATCTGGCTGTGCTCTTACGTACTTGGGACGGCTCTTGAATCTGTAGAGTCATTTAAATACCTGGGGGTCACCTTGGATCCCTCACTTACACTGGATGCACATGTAACAGGTGTCACCAAAATCATTAACCAAAAAATTGGGATCCTTTACCTCATTCATCCCTTCCTTACTTGAACTGCCTGTTGCAAGATTGTGGATGCCACCCTCCTCCCTCTCCTCTTGTATGGTGCCCCGTTGCTTCTCTTGACCTCTGCAACCATATCATCTTGTCTCTCACAGGTCTACCTCAGAGTAGGTAGGTTTTCTCTGGGAATCCATGCTCGCCATCATCACTGTGATGTCCTACCTGCCCTGGGATGATTGCCCTATGAGGCCAAACTGTGCTTTGCCACCCTGAGCTTTGTTCACAAGCTAGTACATTGATTCATGTCTCCCTGCCTAGTTGATGTCATCCAATGTCAACTCCCCCAGCATGCTCTCAGATCTGCCTCCCTACCCCTTCTCGTAGTGCCAAACTTGCACTTCTCTATGATTCAGAGATTATTCACCTTTTCTGCTGTGTCCTCCTGGAACTCATTACCCTCCTCAGTCCTGGCTTACTCTTCATTTCCTCAGTTTCAATGCTCACTGCAAGCCCATCTAGCTGTCCCACCTTGCTCCTGCTATCGATGACTGCTGGGCTTTCTACCTCTTCACTGCCTGTGTGGTTAGCATTACTGGATTTCTCAGTTAGGTACAATGTTATCTGAATTATGTACAATGTTATCTGTAAATAGAGACTGATGATTATGTTATTGTCTGCCATAGTATACTGTAGTATTTATGTTATCTGTACATTTTTTCTGTCAGTTGCGAATGTTTGTATGACTTAATTGTGCTGTATTGCAACATGTTGCTGTAACTGTATTAGTTGATCTTGTTATTGCAATTGTCATGCCTGTGTGAGTTCCTGTGTCAACTATTGCACTATCAATGTACTGCACTTACAGAGTCGCCACTGAAAAAGGGACTGTCTTGTCTCAGTGGGCCTACCCGGTTACCAAAGTTCAATGAATAAATAAAATGACAGACTGAGGTGGGGAAACTATTTCTTATTTTCCTTTGGGCCCAGTATGTAGGCTTGGAAGAAATGCCTAGCAGTCAACATGAAAAATAAAATCCAGCGCTACAAGTGAACTGTTGGAGCTGACAGCAGAGCACTCTACAAACAACATATGAACAAAGACACTCAGAAGCAGCCAGGAGACTGAAAGGCAATTCTGGGTCACTCAGCAAAGGACAGCCCAGCATCCTAAGCAGCGGTAAGTGGAGCAACCATAGACAAGTGATTGACTGGGAGAGTTCATTCCAGGTTTGGTGATTAGGACACTTCAGTCATTGTGTGACCCTGAGCAAGCAAGAGGTGGGTGGGGTGGGGGTGGGTATGGGGGTGAAAGCTACATGAGATGGTGGCTAGTATGCAGAACTGTGAACCTGGAGTCCCAGTACTGTATCTCACGTGTGCACTTACACATGCTTTTGTTTATGCTTATTTCTGTGTAAGTGCTGTGTTGTAATATGATTTGCAATGTTATATTGGCAAATTATTAGGCATACTAGTCAGTCTTTTTTATTTATATATGTATCCATCTGTTGTTTGGTTATTATATTGGCAGCTGACTACTAATGCTTTCTTTGCATATATATCGTACTGTGTCTATCAGAACATTGCTGTTTAAGGGAGACGTCTAGAGCCTTAAGTTTGCCTTTGAAAAAGCACATCACATGTGAACCGCACCAGGTGACATAGAGAGTGTAGGATTTAACCTGTGTTGGCTACTTGTGTTCATTCTGTAAATGCCCATTGGCATTTGTTATGTTAGCTGGACTTTTGCTACATATGGGTTCTTACATTAATGTTTGCACACTGTGTTGGCACGTTGAATAAATTTGAAGCAGTGGGAAGCATGAATCTAAGTGAATTTAAAAGGAAGTTAGACAAACATTGTATTTCCAAAACCAAAAAGGGTTATAAACAATAAATAACAGGTAAGCTATATAACCAGTAGTCTACTATGCTCTGGTATAATCAATGAAACCTGTAAACTGATTCACTGTTTTGTAAGATTGCCACGGCCAATCCAGCTTATTATTTGGAGCTTCAGAAGTTGTATTAACTCTGACTTTTATACAGGTTCTCATCCTCCATTCAGGACATGTTCTGTATTTTTGACCTTAACAATGTTTGTTGTAGGGTGTGGTCATACCCTGTTTTGCCTCCTGCTTGATGTTCTTTATGATCAGCATAGGTTAACAAATGAAAAAGGAGCTCCTTAACTCAGTTTCTGTTTTGCCATACCACTCTTTTTTTTTTTAAGTTGTTTAACCAGGAGAAGCATACTACGCTGAAAGCTGTTTTATGGGTGTGACTTGGGAACATAGGGAAGTTAAGTGACTTGCTCAGGGTCACACAGTATGCAAGTGGAAGCTGTGGGATTCAAACCCAGGTCTGGTCTGCTGGATATCACCAGATTTGCAGTTCAGAGCCTTAAACCACTGCACTGTACTGCCTCTCTAAACTCTCTTGCTTATATGTGTATCTTAATATCTTCATAACGGAACCATAGCAGGTGAAGCATGTTAATGAATCCACCTCTATTAATGATCTTGTCCTAAGAACTGTTAGTAGTGAAACTAGCTACTCCAACTTATTGAATGAGAGTATTAATACTCGTAAATAAATAAATAAAATACAGTGCTTGGTCCTTTTAACATACGCCCGGTGTTCAGTCAGTTTGAAAAGACTGCTTATAAACTCAAAAGATTACAATGGGAGGAAATCTCCCTTAAGGCATACTTGGAGGTGAACAGACTCCCGTGAGGGTTACCTGTGTTGAAAAACCTTGCTTGTGGTCTCAATAGAGGAGAAAAAAGGGTTCTTAGAAAATTGAATGATCCTATTTTTTATGAAAGGTTAAATTTTGATCATAATAAAAGGTTTAAAGATGTTTAATGAAGTGCAAGTTGCATTGTTCTAGGGCTGTGGTGAACTCCAGGTGTGTCAGGGACACTGCACCCAATTTTATTAAAGGTGGGTCCCTGTTCCAAAGACCCAGGAGTTGCAACAGCCAAATTGCTGCAGGGATCCATCTCCCCCAGCTGGCACAACACTAGAGTGGCTGCGAGGGTTGGGAGGATGAATCTGCATGCCAGGAGGTGTCTGGGAGCATAAGGATCATGGTGGTGCCCTAGGGGCACTGGGGAGATAGCAAAAATGACAGGGTGTGATATGGAAACCAGTGGGTGTGCCATTTGCAGAGACATACACCCAATCAGCTGGGACCACTTTATTGGTGGTTGCCAGGGATGGACTGTGACATGGCCCCTGGTGGGCAAAGTCCTGGCAGCTGCCCCATGGTGCAACAACTCAGAACCCTGTAAGCTGGAGGCAGTCTGCCACAATGTGGGAGTGTGGGTACTAGTGGACTGTTGCAGTGCCTGGAGAACATTCCCCACCACCACCACTGGCAGCCCTCAACCTGCAAGTCCAGCTTTCTGCCTACAGGGCAGTCAGTTGTTGCACCATGGGGCAGCTGCCAGGACTTTGCCAACCTGGGGACATGTCGCTGTCCATCCCTTGGGACCCACCCTGAAGTGGTCCCAGCAGATTGGCTGTAAGGTTCTGCAAATGGTACCCCTGCCAGGTACCACATCACACCCTCTCAGTCTTGCTCTCTCCCTGACAATCTAGGGCACTACCTGCTCTTTTTGCTCCTTGGCCCCCTTGTTTCATGTCCTGCCAATTGCTACAGTATCTGGCAGTGGCACCAGACAGTTAGACCACAGTTAGACCACTTCCTGATGTGTTTAACTTGAGCCCCCTGTTGCATCCATGGTGGGGCTTCTAAAATAGCAAATAAGGGGATGTTGCAGCCCCACCATGGCACAGGCTTACTTTCAATGTGGCAAATAAGTGCTTCTGTTGCAAGGATGGTGCAGGGCAGCTTGGGTACAAGGTATCCTGATTTTAATGCAGCCTGCATTTGAAAATTGAGATTGCCACCAAGTTTGATGCAAGGTGCCACTTGCATCATACCCATTTGGTGCAGACATCCTGCATCAAGCATCACCTTTTAAAAATCGAGCCCAATGTCTTGGATTCCAATGAGAGAAAGGCATGGTATCTCACATGGATGTGTGATGACACATGCAATATCAGACAAACATCTTTTGATTAGGTGCAAAAGTTTCTGAATCTATTTGTCACCATAAATGGGCGTGAGAAATACAATATCATTCAAAAGACTGACAGTTGTGAAATTAGGTCACACTGTGGATTGATGGGCCATTCTCTGGTATACTTACAAACTGGAGCTTGTGACAGCATAATCAGGAATGTGAAAATTTGTGACAAAACTGTATTGTGTCAGAAATGCTGTTAATAACTTCAAACAATTGATTTTTATCACCTGAAGGTGACATGGAAGGTGCACTTGATTTTATTAAGCTGCTGAAATGTTGCAAAACACCTTCTGATGAAGTTTAAGGACACAATCCAGAGTATACTGTATGTATCAATATGTGACAGTAAAAGAACCACAGTTGAGTCAAACACTTGTTAATGAAATTGCCACATTTTGAGCTCACTAAGAGACAAAAATTCAAATATGAATGTGTCTCTTGCAAAGTCCTATTCTATCGTGAGCAAATGATAAAGGTTGACTCTCTAACATTCTGGGGTGGAATGAAATGTGGGGTCACTTGGTTCCTTATATCTTACTACTGTAAAAGTAACTTTCATCTGCTAGAAATAGTGGACATATGTTCATACTGCTTCTGAAAGATAAAAGCAAACATATTTCCTCTTAGTTCTGTGTTAAACAACACTGAGGCAGTAGAGCTGGGTGAAATTAGCAAATTCCAAATTCATAGAATTTTCACAAAATTCTGTGAAATTTCACATTATTTGGAATTTTCTGAACTTATTTAATTGGTTATAACTCAGTCCAGTTTGAATCTAGAGATATGCAATGTGGCATGTGTATTATCTCTCAGATGTTCTCAAAGATTGCCAAGTTCTATAACATTTTGGATGAAGGATAGAGAAGTTATAGGGTCTCAAATCTGGTAATTTAATATTCATGTAAAAATGTATGAAATATTTCTATGCTTACAATTTAGCCACCTTTCGAGCTAGATAATTAAAAACTTAGTTGCATAGGGTCTTGGAAGAGTCATATAAACTGCTAAATAGAGATGTACTGGTTATGTAAATTGTGAGGGTTAGCCATGACATACCTCCCAACATGACCTTCCAGGCTCACTTCTTTAACCCAGCATGACAGCATAACCTTCTGATGCTGGGCCATGGGGGTTTCCTTGAATCTTAATATTTAGGGTCAATGAACCTAACAACATTGGAGATATTCTGTTCTCTAGCTTTAAATTATAGGGGATACAAATTCAGCAGTTTATATAATTATGAAATGTAATTTTGACATTTCTGAAAGTTTGAAGGCTTATAATTCAGTCACCTTTAAAGCTTGGGATCTGCAACTTGGCACATGTATGTATAGGCATTGCTAAAGTCAAGGTACTAGACTCAGTGCAATGTGAACAAACACTGTTAGTTTACATAGTCATTGACTGTAATGTTTAAATTTCCAAATGTTTGAAGGCTTATAACTCAGTCATCTTTAAAGATATAAATATGACACTTGGTACATGTCTGAATGGTCATTGGCAAGGTCACCATAACACATTTGGTTCAATGTGAACAAATACTTTATAAATTAGATGGAAATAATCAAAATCACAATTTTGACAAAATTTGACAACATTTTTGTGGAAATTTTGCAAAGTTTTTCAGAAGCAAAATCAGCATTTCACTAGAATTCCCCTGGCAGAGGGCACATTTTGTTCAGCTCTAGGAGGCAGCATTAGCCCTATAGAGATATCCAGCTTGAATTTGGTTGAGTGGGTTCTAAAACAGACAATGAAGTAGTTTCAAACAATCCTGATACTAAATACAAAAATGAGAAACATGCCATCAAATGAGCTCATTAAATCATGTACCTGCCACTCCCACTACAGGAAAATGTTAAGACAACAGCTAGGGAGAAGAGCATTGTCATTTTGGTGAGTGGTGTTCCAATAAAGTCCAGAACAGTTTTGCAAGAAGTTGTTATTGTAGAGAAAATAAAAAATGCTGTACACTATTTAAAGCGTAAAAACCCATTGTATGAGGGTATAAACAAGGATCACCCTGATGACATTGATGCTGATTTGGAATACTAGTCATTAAAAAAGTAATTACTGAGGAAGGTCTCAATGAATAGAAATTAGAATGTGTATAAACAGTTCACAATCCATCCTCTGCATGGCAAGGATCCAGTAGTTGAAAACATTGACTTGTACCAGATGAAACAGGTTGAAGGGAGTCCTATTAGTATCTGGAAGAGCACATTGGAAGCACAACATTTTCCTGATCTGTTTTCACATGGCACTGGTGGTCACTTGGATGAACGTGAGTTATGCATTCCTTGGGGCTGAGTACTGAGCATCCAGCGTGTTGCATTTTGATGGTAAGTTCAGATGAAATATTTAATATTTATTTCTCTTACTATGGGAGAGTAAGTTAAGCATATTCTCTGCATCCATTGCCCATACTCTACAGTTGACTACAGATTTGCATGGTATGACAGCTGCACAGTTGCTCCAACAGTTACAAGAAAAGGACAAGACACTGCAGGTGAATCTGAACTCTATACTTTCCAGTGTGCATGGTACCAAAGAATGTTGGTTCCGAAGGTGCTCTGAAGTGATGTGTATGCTATGAGAGTATGGTGCAGTCATTTGGGTTGTTACCCTAAGCTGTGTGGAATATAGCTGGGAAGAACTGGCAGGCATTCTCAAATTGCAGATGTAGATGACATATCATCTATGATTCTCAGTGAGATGTGCTCTCTAAACCCTATGTCCATGTCATGACACTTTCACCACCGATTTCATGCACTGATGCAATTCATTCTGTCAAAGAATAATCCATCTCTTGGTATTGTGGAACTGTACTTCTGGAGAGTGGAATATCAGGCATGTGGGGCTCCTCAAATTCACAAGCTGCTGTGGGTAAAGGACGCTCCCCACATTGGTGACAATGAGCACTCTGAGATATTTAGGCTTATCATGCAATATATTACATGTCATATCCCTGACAAGTATGACAGTCTGAGTCTACGGAATCTTCTGGAAACATTCTAGCATCATTTGTGTTGCAACATTTGTAGTAAAAAGGCAAAACCATGGCACTTGTTACGTAAGGTGTCGCTTCAGATTTCCAAGATTTGTATGTGAAAATGGCCATGTGAATGACTTGTTCTCCACCATGCGGCATCATCTGAAAGTAAAATCCACAAGCAGAGTCTATGAGTTGCCCAGAAAGGAAAATGAGGCATTCATAAACAGTTACAGTCCATATTTGCTGTTGATGTGGCAGGCTAACATTGATATGCAGTTTGTTGCAGACAGTTCCATGGCCCTGATATGGTTTGTGACCTCCAACATTACCAAGAGCAAGCAAACCTGCTTGCAGGAGCTTTTAAAAGATTTGTGTTACCATAGCAGATCTATATTTTAATGGCTGTGGTTGCTAGGGATAAAAAGTCTGTCACACCATGAACGTGGATCCTATGAAGCCAGTGTCTCATTGATCAGAACATGCCTGTATGGGAAATCTGAGCCAGTATGATGCTTGAATATCAACTACAAAGAAAACAGATGTTGTGTTCTCAAATCTCATGACTAGATTGAAGAGTTTGCAGCAAGCAGGCCATCATCAACATATAGAATAGTGGATGGGCAACCATGTATAACCAGTGTGTTGTGCCACTGAGAGGTTCTGATTCCCTGTGACCTCTGGAGTGAAATTTGAGAGGTCACAGAGAATCAGGACCGTGAGGTAGCTCAACACACTGGTTAAGCATAGAGTTGCCCATGTGCTATTTTTTATGGTGTATGATGCCCAAATAGATGAGGTTTTAACAGATTGTTTATTTTATATTGTACAAAAATGTTTTTGGACCCTGTCATATTGTGAGAGTTAGAGCTGGTTGCTGGTTGTGATGTGTGCTTGTTTGGCAGCAAAGGTCTGTTTGTTTGTAGCACAGCCTTCTGTTGGATGTAAATCAGGTGTAGGGTGGATTTAAAAAAATTGCAGCTGTGCTGTATCTTTTGCTTAGTGAGAGAACATGGGCTCTTAGGAGACTCTTCATTCTGTGAATAAATTTAAATATCTGGTTGATCATGCTTTTAATTTTTTTAATGCTATTTCTTTTAATGCACATATCTGGTTGATAGCAGTGTCAGTGGCTCAGTAGGTAGCACACTCACCTCTGAGGCCAGGAGATCAGAGGGCTGTGGGTTCAGATCCCACATCTGGCATTTGGGTTAATATCCCAGTACTTAAACTGTAGTGCAGCATGAGTGGGGTGCTGCACTTCTGAGGTGCTGTCTTTTGGATGAGAAGTTAAACAGAGGTCCCATCTGCTTGGATTGGTGGTAGTTCAGGTGGATGTTAAAGATCCCATGGCACTTCTTGAAAAGAGTAGGGGACATTTTATTACAGCAAATAATATGTACAATATTGGAACAGCAAATGATACAGTTTAAATACAACATATAGCTTACACAAAAATCAGAAACAATACAAATTACATACATAAATCAAAGAAAATATCAGAAAGCAAGTTTCTATGCATTTGGATAATGCCAAAAGAAAAAAAATAAAATCTACATAAAGTCAACATTACCAAAACCAAGACAATAATACTGAAGACATCACGATATCTTCAGTAAAGGATACTTCTGAGAAATGGAGTCCATTATGGGCTACATTATTTCCCACCTGCCAGCAGTGCCCCCTACCATGGAGTAGGGGAAGTTTTATTGAGAACAAACATAATATCACAATAGAATACAAAATAATCAGGGTATGATGTCATACAGGAAGAATAATAACAGGTAGTATTGCCATTTTCACACATGGATAAAGTTCTGCCAAAAGAATCAACTTTAGGTTTTGAGAATTTAACATTATCTCTAGATTTCACAGAAGCTAACCCATTCTCAATCTGTAAAAACATGGTACTAAATAATACTGTTTGCTGCCAGAAACAAATTGGCAGCTAGCTTGCCTATAAATAATATTGTGCGAATGCAAAAAAAAACATTTAAGGTACTTTTATGAAATAAACGCCATATCCCTGTATAATCTCCCAAAACTATGGTTTGATATGAAATATGAGCTAAAAAGGGCAAATTCCAATGTATAGCAGCATCCTGCCAAAATTGTTGACTAAAGGGGCAAGTAACAAAAAAATGTACCATAGTTTCTTCACAGGTTATACAGGTAGTCCTTAAGCAAAATCTTTCAGTAATGGGTTTATATTTCAAATTACCTCTAACCCCTAATCTTCCTTGTATAGAGAGCCAAACAATATCCCAAATATGTGGGGGGACCCTAAAATCCATCAGCTTCCTTAGTGGAAAAAGCATTTTAGAGGGTACACATTCTGGAAAAAAGAGAACACTTTTTTGCACATCAAAGACAATGAAATTATAAAAGGGTTTTCTGGTGAAAGTAAGTAAGTGCAGAAAAGAAATTTTCCACTGCTTTAATTTTTTCAAAGTAGTAATACCATAAGATGGTAAAGAGTCGGACAACAGAATTGTTGGAGGTAAAAGAGACCATTTATCCAGATACCTGGACCATAAAAATTGTGACCAAAACTGCCAGGTCATAGCGGCAGGAGACCAAAAATAAGAGAAAGATTCAAATAAAAATATAGAATGATAGAAAACGATGGGGGTAATCATTGCCAGCCCTCCCTTAATAATAGGTAGATAAGTAATATCCCTACGTACAGGGTTCAGTCTATTTCCCCATAGCATCTGAAAAAAAAGACTAAGGATCCTGGTTTCCAAATGAAGAGGGGGTGGAAATACATAACTTAAATATAAAAAAATAGGTAACAGAAATTGTTTAATAATTACTACCCGTTTCTTTTTCCCAAATTTCCACCCTTTCCAGCGGTGGATCTTAAACTCTCCTATGTATAGTTGTTTCTCCCAATTATAGGAAGCCAAATCTCCTGCTCCAAACCAAATACCCAGAATTTTATGGGGGGAAGAAGCAACCGGGATACCCAAAATGTCAGAAGGAGCTGAAATCATAGGGTGTAAAAAAAAGATAAAACTTTTCTCCATATTAATCTGAGCTCCTGATAATACACAAAAATGAGAAAAGATTTGTAGTGCATTAGTAAAAGAAGGAATATCTTTAAGTAATAAAGTAACATCATCTGCATATGCAGTGACTTTTTCAATTGGTAAAGTAGAGGAGGGAGTTAAGCCAATAATACTAGTGTCCCATAAAATGTGCCTAATTACAGGGTCTAGAACAAAAGAGTACAGAAGCGGACTTAATGGGCAGCCCTGTCTTACTCCAATAGAAATAGGAATATCTGTACCAAAAAGACCATTAACCATGGGGATAATAGTAGCACTCTCATATAAAGTAGAAAGCCATCGTACAAAAGGTGTTGGTAAACCATACCGTAAAAGAATGGAGAATAGATAAGTATGTCAAACCTTATCAAAGGCTTTAGCTTGATCTAGGGCAACAATATATCCTGAGATTTTGCCTGTATGACTGAGTTCAAATAAGTCTTGCAAAAGATATAAATTGTGTTGAATGCGTCTATTAGGTATAGCACAAGTTTGAGCCAGGTGTATAAGATAATCTGCTACCAATAATAATCTATTATTGAGGATTTTGGTCAAAATCTTGTAATCACTGTTCAACAAGCTTAAAGGCCTCCAATTAGATAATAAAGTTTTATCTCCAGATTTATATAGAAAAAAAAGTAAAGAGGTGCTAAACCCAGATTGGGAATTAGAGGAAAACAACAAAGAATTAAATACTTTCGCAAAAATAAATCAGTAAGGCAGAAAAGTTTATAAAACTCATTAGGGATACCATCCAACCCTGCTAAGTATTTTACTTAATTGCAAGATGGCTTTTTCAACTTCCATTGAGAAATGGGTTGGAGTAATGAGGTCATATGAGAAATAGGAACTTGAGGAGTGGAAGTGAAACTAGAGAAATCAGGCAAAGGTTGATCAGACCTGTCCTGAAAAGTATCACTAACATATTGTTGAACTATAGCTAACATTTCTAAATCTTATTAACCAAATTCCCAGTGGAGAAACAAGTTGAGTCATAAGTGTATTCTCTAGTCTTTGCTTACAGGCCTCAAAAGGATCTGATGGAGATTTCTTAGTTCCAAATTTAAATTTAATTCTAAGGATTTAGCTCTATCATATTGATAAGATTTCATTTGCTCTTTTACTGCTTGAATCTGAGAGGTGAAATCATGCATATTGCCAGGAGGGAAAGACATCAATTTATATAACTGGTTTCTCAAAAGAAGGTATCTTAAATAATTAGAATTAGCCTTAGCTTTACCATAGGAAAGTAAAGTTTCTTCAAGTCCTTTTGTACCTGGCCCACCAACTTAATGGAGAGGGGTAGGTCACAACAAACAGACTCTCTAGTGGCAAAAAACTTCAATTTGTAAAGAAAAGGAGATCTTCAAGAAGTGACATATTTAATCTCCAACGGCTGTAAACTGAAAAAATCTTGGGAGTGCAAACTAAAAGTACAAAAAGAATATTATGATCAGAAAATTCTGAAGGCTGAGATTTACAATAAATGGGATATAAATGTTGAGAAAAGAAAAACATGTCAATTCTTGTGGTATAAATAAATCTGTGATAAGTAGCACCATTACCTTTGGGATGCAGTAAAGTATAAGCATCTTTCATATTGGTACTGGAAAGAATTTGTGACAAAGCATTAGAGTCACAATATATTTTCTTTGGGTGATTCCAGATAAGAAGTATCCAATGAACAATTGAAATCCCTCCCCAAATAGTATGCAGTCTAGTAAAGAGGAATGGCTTAATCTCCCAAATAATGCAACCCTGGCTGATTTAGTTTGTAGGGCATATATATTAATGAGGCGGAAGGAGAAATTCCAAGAGAGCCATCCAAAATCAGGGCTCTACCTGGATCAATATCAAGAAGTCTAAAATATGAAAGTGGGTGGATTTGAAAAGAATGCCAACACCATCAGCAGGGTCTGGCCCAAAAGACCAAAATGAAGGCCCCCAGTGCCACCTTTTTTTGATAAGGTCTACCTCTGCAAGTGAAGAAAGACAACTTTCTTGAACAAAAATAATGTCCACTGAAAGAGTTGCAAAAAAAGTCAAAATAGAGATTTGTTTTTTATAAGACTTTAAACTGCAAACATTAAAGGACAATAGTTTTAAAGTGGCCATAAAAGTTTAGTGCTCAGCCAGATCCTTCTTTCAAACTGGTACTGGCTTTCCTTTTTTTTCCCTTCTTTCCCTTTTTCTCTTTAGCTAATTCTGTAGACTTACTGTCTTCATCCTCAGTAACTATTTCTGATCTGTGTGAAGTATCGGATTCTAAATTTGAGTCTCCAAGGTCGTCTTGCAGGGGAGAAAAAATATTAGTGGTAGGGATAGGGCAAGGAGTAGAAATTTTCAGTGAAGACCTAGTAAATCTGTGCCCCTTGACAGTTTCAAAAATGGGTGGGGGCATAGTGGATTTATCACAAATAACATCCTGTTCTGAGTCTTGAACCTGGACATGAGAAGGTCTAGAGTCATCTACAGGGGAGACCAAATCTATCCCTACTGGAATAGGAGCATCCGAAAGTGATACAGAGTCACTAGGGACAGGGTTATGCAGTTTGACTTGAGCTTGCGTCACTAGCTCATCATGGTCCCACCCTTCAGCTCTGTTTCTTTTAGCCCAGGGGCATTGATGAAAGGCATGCCCTTTGTCATCACATAGGTTACATTGAAAAATATTCTCACAGAGGTCCATCGAATGCCCATATCCCCCACAGAATGAACATTTCATCATATCACAGGAGCTACTATATGGGTTCGTGAGCCACATTTATAACAGGCCCTAGGTTGGCCATACTATAAAAGCACACAGCCCTATCTTTGCCTAAAAAGAAACTGTTTGGGAGATGAATAATGTCAGAATTAACCTGAAATAATTTTACTTTAAATTTCCAGCCTCCAGTCCAAATACCCTCTAGATCTAATAAAGCCTCAGGGGACCTAGTATATCACAGCGGTTTGCAACCAGTGATAAATATCACTTACGTTTACCCCTTCATTCTGAAACATGATAGTCACATAGCGGATTTGGGGTCTAGTTAGAGGAATAGCTAAAAAGGGGAGCCACAAAGGTGTATTCTTCAAGAGAGAATATTTTTCCCAGAATTTTTCTAAGCGTTGATTAATTTGGAAACTAATATCGAAAGAATCCTCCCCAGAAACATGAATTAAGGCAAATAGATCAGAGGGAACAAATGACATAGAACCTTTAAGTAAAGTATTGACCACATAGTACCTATCAGGGTGAGTAGTAAGGCCACCTCTATACCATAGATGGACTGCATTCCTTCTGGGAGCTTGTCCAAGCTTCTTTTTGAACAAGTCAGCCATAGGAATTCATTTAGAAGAACCAGGGCCTTTATCCTGAAGATTCTTATCCCATAAATCTTTTAACCCCGCTCCCTCTGAGGACATACTGGGGCCAGAAAATGCCCCAGAGTCCTTCGACAAAATAGGTGTGCACCATCAATATTATAGACAGTAGAAGAACCAGTGTCAGTACCTGAGCTCAGGGTGTTGGCATGCTTAGAAGAAGGTGTCTAGGCAGGATCAGGTATCCAAGTCCCCACAGCGTTCCGAATCCATCCAGCGTTGGATAAAGAATGTTCCGTCGACCAGTCTTGAGCAGCATCGGTTGCCGCTAATCCAAATTGTTGTCTTACAACTTGCAACGTAGAGGAAGTATTGTCCTTAGTATTGCGATCCTCCGGAGCTACTAAAACCTCCGACGCCATACTTGGAAGTGCATCATGCGAAAACCCAGCCATAGGAGCATCATTGTCGAAAACAAAAGTTCCCATATCAGGCGATACACAAACAGAGCTTGAAGAAAGGGCAGCGGATACCTCCCGAATCGGCAACGCACCGATCAGCTCCAGAACATCCGTTATCATCTCCAGGTCAGAAGCCTCAGCAACAGAGGCAGGAATCATTGTATCCAAAGCAATGTGTAGAGCCATGCTAGCAGGAGCCTCCGTGCTAGCATCCATCCTCCTTCAACACAACAGAGCTTCTGCCATACAGCAGTACAAATGTAGCCCTCTACTGGCCACAAAGCGCCAGCAGAGTAGGGGAATTTCCCTGATGTCCTGACTAAATTCCCCCTCATTCACTAAAAATACCACCAATAGCTTAATCTGGTTCAAGGTCAGTTGGCATTGATCTGTATCCCCCTCCCCTGGGTCATGCCTGAAAATAGGCAGGATTTGTCTTGTGTGCTTACCCAGTCAACAAAAGCTAACTAAATAAAAATCCTGCATTTTGTAAGCTATCTGGTAGATTCTAGTTGAGTTACAGGTTCAGATGACTGTGCCACCGCTGCTAGTGTTTATTTGGTTGATCCTACTATTTCTGTGGCTCATGTGTTCTGCAGAAAGCCTCTAGAGGTTTTCAAAATGTTGTTGTACCACAGTAAGGTACAATCATGTTCCATGATCTTTTGAACTGTGGTACAACAACATTTTGGAAGCCTCTGATTTCTGTGCACAAGTGCTCCCCATACACTAAATATCTTGAGGAACAATTTAATTGAGACATACTATCTGTAGCACCACAATGCCACGGAGAACATGTGTCTTCTTGAAGTCGCACAATGGTACCACTACAAGTCTGGAATTGAGTCAGATCCTGCAGAGAGATATTCAAAGTTACAGGCCTCACAGTACAAATTTTGAGTGCTCCACATCAGGTCTGATTTAAATTTCAAATGTGCACCATTATATTACTGATAAACAGCCAGTCTCAGACAAAACAAATTGCACCAAATGCAGACCATAATGTCATGTCACAGAATGTGTTTTATCCTAGACACATTCTGTGAACTAAACAGTTGAAGGACCATATTTTTTCTTAAAAAAAAACTTCTTTTAATTGATTCTTGGTTCCAATAAAATCATGACAGTTTCAAAGAACAATGTGCAACAAAGTAGAAAAATTGCAAACATAGAGACCTTACTTGTTAGAATAGCATAGCATAGCTGAAGCACACCTGCTTCAAGCTACTAGAACCTTATGTTTCACCCTGTCTATGCAGAGTTAAACTGTCATGATTTTATTGAAACCAAGAATCTAATTAAAAGAAGTTTCTTTTGAAGAAAAAAGTTACAGGCCTGCAAAGGAGTCTGGTGGAAAGGATGAAGCCTTGGTTGATTGTCCATTGCAAGCTCAGTCTCAAAACTGCAGAGAAAAGGGAACATTACTACATTGCTCTCCTCTTCCTCTTCAAGCCACAGAGGGAAGAATGCTCATTGAAATGTAACTGTGACACATTTGAGGAGCAGTTCAATTTGACCTATGAGACCCTCAAGACTGAAGCAACAGTTGCTTATGATAACAGATTACAGTTAGAAAAATAACAGCTGGAACAGGTTAGAAAGCAACTGGAGGAAGTTGGCCCAGTGAATTCACTAGACAATTGTGACCCAGAGGGAGAAGGAGTTCTGGGACCACCCCTCCCTGTCAATTGTCCAGCAGTACTGATGTTAGAGGCTGAAAGTGCTATACAAAAGGCATGCCACTCTACCACTAAGACCTTTATTATACAGCAGCAGTTGAGTTCACATCAGGAAATTGTCTATACTGCAGTTACATATGGTGTGATGTATGGTATGCAGCATCATAACAAGGAGTCAACTTGCACTAAACATGGACCACTGCATATGTTTTTAAGTGGTTCTGCTGGGACAGGCAAGACTTTCCTTATTGAAGCCATTAATCATAAGTGTAGAAATACAGAAACATACTGGAGTATCAACATCTGTAACTGTAACAGCTCCAATTGGGTTAGCAGCATACAACATAGGTGGAGTAACACTGCACCATTTCATATGCTGCCTGTTGATCACAACAAAGTAGGTGAATACTGAAAATTGTCTTTTGCAGTTGTAAGTGAGCTATGGACCATGTTTGACAAGATGGAGCTCTTGATTACTGATGACATCAGCATGGATTCCAATGTTCTTGTTGCCTTCATTCACCTACGTCTGCATGAGATTGCTGGCACAGATGAGGACTATTGTAGCTTTTGGAGACCTTCTTCAACTAGCTCCTGTGAATGGTCAACATGTCTTCTCCACACTCTCTGTTGAGGAATCTAGAAAGACTATTGCGTTCATTGGTGGAATAAACCTGTGGGAGTTTTTCACCTATGCTGAACTGTTTCAGAATATGAGACAGAGTGCTCATCTTTAGTACAAAGCTCTACTTGAGGAGGCTTGCACTGGAAATTTGTCACCTTCCAATGCATCACTGTTGAAGACATGTGTAATAGCCAAAAGTGATAGCTCCATGATTGATGCACATGATCTATTTTTGAAGTTATGCACTTTATCTGCCCATAAGTACAGTTCAAACTATTATTCCTTTGCTGTTTCTTTCAGCATGCAATGCCTGGATTGATCTACTGATTGAAATTAATTAACTGGTGACAGTTTGAGTAGGCTCTTACGAGGGTGCTGGGCTGCACATACAATCAGTGAGCATAACACATGTTGTCCCATGTAGACCTTTTCATGGAATACTGCTCAACAAAAATGCACAGTACTTTCAACTGAGATGCATGACTATGACTAACATTATAATTTGATCCTGTGTAAGAAACTATGTCCTTCATACTGTACCATATCTGAATGGGTTTATACTGACTACCAAATTATGACTAAGACTTGCAAATATGTATGAAATATTTGCCTGAGAATGTTTTCTTCTGTAAATATACTGTATTGCCATTGGTGTAATTACATACTTTCAAGAGTAATGCAGTTGGTGTCCGTGTGCATTGTACAGTATATAGAAATATAGAAACATAGACTTTAATGGCAGATAAGGATCGCTTAGCCCACCCAGTCTGTCCATTTCCCTACCTCTTGGATAAGCTGCAGATCCTAGTTAACCAACAGCCTACTTCCTCCTACCCCCCACAAGAATTGCTTTATGTCTGTCTCATGTATTCTTGAATTCCCCTACTGTTTTCACTCCACAACCTCCTCAGGAAGGCTGTTCCATGCATCCACTACTCTTTGTGTGAAAAAAATACTTCCTTACGTTGCCACTGAGCATTCCCCTTTATCTTCTAATTGTGCCATTTGTTCTTGCACATCTCTTTTTCTGAAAGATGCTATCCTCTTGGACTTTACAGATTCCCTTGAGGTATTTAAATGTTTCTATCATGATCTCCTCTCCTCTTTTCCTCGAGGGTATACATATTAAGCTCTTTTAGTCTCTCTTCATATGGCTTCTGGTGCAGACTCTGCACCATTTTTGTTACCCTCTTCTGGACTGCCTCCATCCTGTCTATGTCCTTGCAGAGATAAGGTCTCCAGAACTGCATGCAGTATTCAAGATGGGGTCTCACCAACTGTCTGTACAGATGGATAACAACTTCCTGTTTTCTACTGGTGATGCCTCTCCCTATGGATCCCAGTATCCCCCCAGCCCTCCTTACTGCCTTCTCACATTGCTTGCCTACCTTTAAGTCATCTGACATTATTAACCCCAAGTCCCTTTCCATTTTTTTTGTTGTTAGTACCTCCCTCCACATTGTGTACTCTTCCCCTGGATTTTTGTTTCCCAGGTGCATTATTTTGCACTTCTTTGCATTGAATCAAAGCTGCCATACTTTTGACCATTCCTCCAACCTTGCCAAGTTCCTCCTCATCCTTTCTACCCCCTCTTGTGTATCAACTCTGTTGCAGATCTTTGTGTCATCTACAAAGAGGCATACTTTCCCTTCCAGTCCTTCTGCAATGTCACCTATAAAGACATTAAAGAGGACCGGTCCCTATACTAAACCCTGTGATACCCCACTAGTAAGCCCCCTTTCTTCAGAGTGGACTCCATTTACTATTACCCTGTGTGTCCTGTTGTCCAGCCAATATTTTACCCAGGCTAGAACCCTGGGACCCACTACAAGGCTGGCTAACTTGTTTATTAATATTTTGTATGGGACTGTGTCAAATGCCTTGCTAAAGTCTAGGTAGGCCATGTCCACAGCCCCTCCCTGGTCTACTGCTTTGGTCACACATTCAAAGAAATCAATTAGATTCATCTGACAAGCCCTTCCCATTGTGAATTCATGCTGCCTTGGGTCCTATGCCCCACTGACCTCTAGGTACACAACAATTCTTTCCTTCAGAAATGATTCCATCATGTTCCCTACCACTGAGGTTAAACTAACAGGTCTGTAGTTCCCTGCCTCTTTTGTGAAGAGGAATCACATCTGCCCTCCTCAAGTCCTCAGGTATCACACCATCCTCCTATGATTTGTTAAAAAGGGTAGTCAGTGGTATATATTAATTGTTTTTTTTATCAGCATGCAGCATAGATTGTTAAAATAATAAATGTTTCAGCACTTAAATAATCATATCACTTAAATTTCTGTATTGATTCAAAAAATGTACAAGTTTTGTAAGTGACAAGTTGAAAACTAAATGTTGTATTCTGTTTCATTGATGTACCTAGAATGCTGCTCATTATATATTCCTGCTTTTCCATTGTATCACCTTCATTAAGGGGTTGGATGTGGAATTTTCCAGGTACATTCTTGTAAATAGTTATAAATGCCATTATGTATATATGTTGTAAACAGTCATCCATGCTTTACTTCTCTCAGAAGAGTGTCAGTTGTTTGTGGAATGCAAGATTACTTTTTCAAGTACTTTTTTTTTTGCCCTCTCCAGGAACACAGCTTTAATGTGTTATTAATTCAATGGGAATGTTTTCATTTTTTTAAAAACTTATATCCTGTGTTCTGTGTTTTTCTTCATGGATAATGATGAAATACTCGGGGGTTGTTTTATAATCAATTCAAATATAGTTTATAAAAGCTATTTCAGCTATGAATGTGGTACATTAAATAGATTACAAACAAAAATTCAATTACCATCTGTAAAACATGAATTGACGTCTTTATTGTTTCTTGTTGATAAGAACTCTCATAGTTGGCACAATACATGGTAATGATAACTCACCATTTGATACAGAGATTTAGTTAAGTACTGTAATAACCATTGGATAGGTTATCTACTGGTAGAGTGGTGTGAAAAGGTAGACAAACAAAAAAAGAGTCTGTGCTGTGAATACATTCTCAAAAAGCAAGTTAATTATTTACAAAAAAACTTTGTGAATGTATCAGTTAGGCATTCAGGTTAAAGTGACAAAAGTTGGGAAATGAAACGTTAGGGTATCCCACCCTAACTCTGCATCCCCCCCAAGCAGTCAAAGGGGCAAGGCAACACAAACAACCAAAGACAGTTATCATCAAGTGAGACAAACAGCATACAACTCTCTGCAAATAACACAGACATCCGTCATCATGGTCCACCACTTCTGTAGCCATGGATACACATGCATAGAAACATACAGTTGATTGCAGATAAGGACTGCAAAGCCCATCTAGTCTTCACATTTTTGTACCTTATGAATGAGCCATAGACCTTTACTCTGTCAATGGCCTATCTATTCATACTCATCTATATGGCTCCCTTATGCATATCCCATGCCTGTTTGAAGCCCTGCACTGTATTCATATCCACCACTTCCTGAGGTAGGCCATTCTATGCATCCACCACCCGTTCTGTGAAAAAGAACTTCTTCACATTAGCCCTTAATCAGCCTCCCTCTAATCTCATGATGTGTCCTCTTGTCCTGCTATTTTTCTTATATTGAAACATGTTACACTCTTTCACCTTGTTAATGCCCTTAAGGTGTTTGAATGTTTCGATCATATCGCCTCTCTCCCTCCTTTGCTCTAGGGTATACATATTGAGCTCCGTTAATCTGTCCTCATATGTTTTCTGATGCAGTCCCTGCACCATTTTCATTGCCCTTCTCTGGACTGCCTCTATTTTGTTAATGTCCTTGTGCAGGTGCAACCACCAGTACTGCACGCAGTACTCCAGATGGTGCATAACCAGTGTCTTGTAAACAGGGAGTATTACCTCCCTCTTATGACTTGTGATATCCCTACTAATACACCCCAACATCCTCCTAGCCTTACCTACTGCTTTAGTGGTTTGCTTGGATGATTTCAAGTAATCTGTGATGATGATACCCAAGTCTCTTTCTTCACTTGTGATTGATAGCAACTTCCCTCCCAATCTATAGGTGGTTTCAGAGTTTCTCTTCCCTATGTGCATGATCTCACACTTCTTTGCATTAAACCCCAGTTGCCACACTTCTGACCATTTTGCCAGTTTATCCAGATCTTTTCTCATTCTGCCCACCCCAGCTGGATCATCTACTCTGTTGCAGAGCTTGTTTCCATCTGCAAATAGACAAACCTTATCTTTCAGTCCATCTGCAATGTCACTGATGAAGATATTGAAGAGGACTGGACCCAGGACTGATCTCTGAGGTACCCCACTTGTGACTTGCATCTCTTCTGACTGTATACCATTTACCGCCACTCTCAGTGTTCTGCCTGCCAACCAGTTTGCCACCCAATTGACCAACTTCTGACCCACCCTGAGCCTACCAAGCTTATTAATCAATCTTCTATGTGGAACAGTATCGAAAGCTTTGCTGAAGTCAAGGTCGGCAACATCAACTGCACCCCTTTAGTCCACCATTCTGGTTACCCAGTCAAATAAATCTATAAGATTAGTTTGACAGGGCCTTCCTGTTGTAAACCCATGCTGTCTTGGATCCTGTGCTCCTAAGGATTCAAGGTGTTGCACTATCCTTACCTTAAGGAGTGCCTCCATAATCTTGCCCAGTACTGAGGTAAGACTGACTGGTCTGTAGTTCCCTACCTCTTCCCTGCTACCACTCTTGAGGAGCATGATCACATGAGCCCTTCTCCAGTCTTCTGGGACATCTCCCATGCTCAGAGACTCACTAAACAGTTCTGATAATGGCTCTGCTAGTTCCACCCTTAGCTCCTTTAGTACCCTGGGATGTATGCCATCTGGTCCCATTGCCTTGTCCACCTTGAGCTTAGTGAGCTATTTTAGGACCCTTTATTTTGTGAAGGAACTTGTGCACACCTCCCCCGTGTCCATGGTGCTGAGCTGTGGGCCCTGCCCTACTGTCTCCTCAGTAAATACTGAGCAGAAGTATCTATTTAGGATAGATGCTTTTCCTTGGTCCTCCTCCACACACTCCCCTTATCCCCTTTGATCTCAGCAATACCCCCTCTGGACTTTGTCCTTTCACTAATGTATCTATAGAAAGTCTTGTCCCCTTCTTTTACTGTTCATGCTAGTGTTTCTCGGCTTGGGCCTTGCCTGCCTTACTGCCTTTCCTGCTTCCCTTAGGAAGTTTGTATGCCTTCCATCTTCGTCCCGCTGCATTCCCTTATAGTTCCTGAAGGCCAACCTTTTGGCTCTGACCTTTTCTGCTACTGTTTCTGAGAAATAAAGTGGTTTTCTCCTTCTTTTGCTCTTGCTTTTCTCCCTAACACAATGGGATGTTGGTTCAAGTATTGCATCCTTAATGCTTGCCCACTTTGCCTGTACCCCCTTACCTGTATTTCTTCTTGACAGGGCTTGCTTAACTCTGTTGGCCATCTTATCAAAGTTAGCTCCTCTGAAATCCCATATTTTTGCCTTGGAATGGGATGATTTAGTTCTAGTGGCCAAACCTAACCATATCATGTGATGGTCACTGGCCCCCAGGTGACCTTCTACCTGGAGATCTGTGATCCTTTCCCCGTTAGTCAGTACTAGATCTATGATAGCCATGTCTCTTGTAGGTTGCTGCATCAGTAGTTTGAGCCCCCCCCCCCCGCAGGGAATCCACTATGTGTCTAGTTCTGGCAGATGTTCCTGCTGGTATTGATCAATCTGTATCTAGCATGTTGATGCCTCCCATTATCAGAACCTCCCCTTTAGCTGTCATGTTTTGTATATCTTCTAAGAGTAATGTGTCTATGTCCTCCCCTGGTCTGGAGGCCTGTAGACAACCCCAGTTCATATGGCTGTCCCATTTACTGTTTCCAGGGTGACACACACTTCTTCTGGCTCCTTATGTGTATTCTGAATTTCTGTAGCTTTGATATTTTCATTGACATGAAGGGCTACTCCCCCCCCCACCCCCTTTTTGCAGCTCGATCTCTTCTGAACAGTACATAGCCGGGTACTGAAGTCTCCCAAGTGTGGTTACTGGTGAACCATGTCTCATTAATGGATTCTATGTCCAGTTTAGTCTCTGTCTTTGTTGCCTGCAGGTCTGGGATCTTGTTTCCCAGACTGCAGTCATTTGTGTACATGATTTTCCATTGGCCAGATTTCAGTGCATTAGTTGTTGGGCGAGATCCGTGTTTCCTGCACATTGTACGAGGAGCCAGCTCTTTTTCCTTATCTGGTGATGCAAATGAACTACAAACATGCTGAACTCCTGTTTGATCAGATCACTAGCTGAGGGGGGAGGGGTGTTCTTCCCATTCAATGTATTGGGTGCTGCTCCCCTGTGCACACTTCAAAACATACACACACCTCAGGTTGCAGAAATACACCACCTTGGAAATGGCAAACTAAAACATAAAGTAATAAGAAGAAAATAAAAGCATAACAAAAATATTACTCTACTATTGTCTCAGCTTATGAATTACAATAATTTCTTCTGAGCATACTCTTCTATTGTTTACATTACTTGAAAGAGTATTATTGGTGTGCTGTTATGCATACATAGAAACACACTACAAATGGAACACAGTTGCATCAAATTGCAATATCTCTGCTGCTGTGCTAATAATGTGTTCTATGACACTAGATTGCTATGGGAAGCTCATTGTACATATTTCAATTCTTGCACTTCTTATTCTATGGCATACTATATTAACAACAAAGAAGAAAACCTGTGTGTATGAAAACAGAAATTATGATGAGACAGTAACAATTACAACACTACAGCATGCTACTGGTGTCATGATGTGCCACACTTTCTGTGCTGCACAGTCAGATCATATCATAATTTCACTGACCCATCGCTACAAAAAAAGGAAAAAAATAGAAGTTACACATTACATGCTATTATGATTTCAGAAAACTCCTAATAATACTTTGACTGTAAAATTCTACATATCTTTGTGTATTATTCTCTTATTCTCTTATAATTATCACTCTTGTGTGCATATGACCCATATGTAAACAAGAAACAAAAATGTATCTAGCACTGGATTTGCATATTAAACTGACAGAAAAGCTTTACAGTATGATTATTGTATAGATGTGTTTATTCTTTATGGCCCCTATGCACCAGGGTGTAGTGGCTACGCATGTGTATCTGGGGTGTGCAACCACTCCACACCCTATGCACCCCCCACACAGGATGTACAAATGGGGGGTATGCAGGACATATGTGTCCAATCCCCCCGGCTGTGCAAACAGCAACGTGTTGGGGTGGGATTAGGGGCAGGCTGGCACTATGCACCAGTCACAAAGGCGCATAGTGTGATTTGCAGAGGGCACAGTGTGAAGCAGGTTACGGCAGTAGGGACCCTGCCATAACCCACTGTGTGCCCCACAGAAACCACCCACCAGATGCAGCGGGACCATAAAGCAGCCCTCTGTGCTGCCCCAGACCACAAGGCAGATGGGGAGGGCTGGGACAACTTTTGTTGCACTGTACCCACCACCCAGTTTGTGCACAGGCAGTCATGCCAGTAAGCCCCCCCCAGCAAAGCACCCACCCTGTACAGCGGGTCTGCTGCCCCCTCAGTTGCCCCATGTCTGCTTCCGGGCATAGTCCTGTGCTGCTCTGCCAATGTTACTTTCCCCAGCCCCACAGTGGACATACACAATGATCCCCCAACCCACCACCATCTCTGGGCACACCGCTTCGGTGCCCAATCATGGACGAGCTGGCAGCATATCCACCACTCACCACTGAAGCCCCCGGCCATCAGACTTTCACAAGGCATGCTGACAACGCTACCCACCATGCAAGGGATCCAGTGCAGGGCCTGGGCTGGGCCCAGCCAGTCCCTGACCTACCTCACAGCTGCCCTGCAGAGTCCTGCATGCCAGGGGGTGGAGCTGTGGACAGGTGGCTGGTGGTCGTGATTGCTGCCGGTGTGCACATATTTGCAGGTGCATGGTTATGTTAGCAGGGTATGCACATGTCACATGTACCTATGCCTAAATGGTGCATAGGACCCTACATTCACATATTTTTAATCCATTTTTGGTGACTTAGCCTACAAATAAATGTCTTACTGAGCAAAAAACACAAACAACAACTGTTTAGCAGCATTTCATACTTACACAGTAATGACGTTCATTTGTTCTACAATGGTATATAAACTTTCATATTCAAATTATAATGTAATGATTACATTACTTCATAGGTACACAACATTGCATCTTTCATATACTACAGAACAAAAAAAAAACTGCAGCATGAAGTAGGTGTGTATGTGTTGAAGTGTGCATGTGTATCCATGGCTACAGAAATGGTGGATCATGATGATGGATTTTCCTTGTGTTATCTGCAGAAAGTTATTTTTTATTTGTCTAACATAATGATGGCTGTCTCTGGTGCTTGCATTGCCTTGCCCCTTTCACTGTGTGTGTGAGTGTGTGTGTGTGTGTGTGTGTGTGTGTGTGTGTGCGTGTGCATGAGTGTAATGGGGGGGGCACAGTTAGGGTTGGAAACCACAACATCAGATTTCCCAACTTTTGTCACTTTAACGTTAACCCTACCTGTTGCACTAATAAAGTTTTTATTTTGCAAATAATATATTATATAAACACCTGGTGGTCTATGAGCAGAAAGAAGACAGAGAGGTTCATAAAAATCAGGGTCCCTCCCAGTGGACCCATGAAGATCTGCTTCTGTTTCTATTGCAGCTTGTGCTGCTACAACCAGATCTCTGAGAACACACTCCTCCCCACTGGAAACTGCAATCCTGCCTTGATTAATTGGACTCACTGTGTCTTAGTCCCCAGTCATTTTGCAATCTAGTTTTGGCCTTGATGAATAAAACAATCTGAGTCATCATTATGGAGATGAGGTGGTAATCAAGCCAGGGAGTACAGTTCCATTGTTGTGACACCAGCTGCAATACTGTAGCAACAGCAGCAGATCTTGGAGAGTCCACCTGGAGTGACCCTGATCTTTATGAATCTCTCATTCTCCTTTCTACCTCTAAACAACTAGGTATTTATGTTAAATATATAGAGCACCAGGGACATGACACCGAATTTGACACTTGGAAAGCAATCATATCAGTCTGGGACTGGCACATGGGGAGGAGGTGGTGGTGAGCTCCAGTAGTGTGACATTGGCTAAACTTTTGCAAATAACTGAATCTTGAAGTTCTAGATGTTTTGACTTGATACCAGTGCTGAAGCTGGTGAGTCTCCCCTCCAAAACCCATTCAGAATCCCAACCACACAGATTGTTATAGGCTCATAGGTTCTCCAGAAGAACACTAGGCAAGAGCCCATCAAGCTTGTCCACCACATTCAGTGGAAAACACCAGAAGAAACACCAGTTAATAGGTACAGCATTTGTCTAATTTCAACTTAAATGTGTTTAAGCTAGTATGCTCCACAACTTCTTCTGGCAAGCTATTCCAAACACTCACAGTTCTTTCACAGAACCGTCCTCTTCAACTTCTGTGTTCTAAAATCATTATCCTTAATTTTTTTGTGTATCCTCATGTCTCTTTTTCTCTATTACTGAGTTCTAAGTGAGGATACCGCATTGTTTTTGTACAGGGTAGAACCTTATAGACATTAATCATGTCACCTCTCACCCTTCTCAACTCCAGGCTATAGAGCTTGAAAACCTCAGTCTGTTTTGGTATGTCAATCCCTTAAGCCTCCTAAACATTCTTGTCATCTTTCATTGTATACCTTCAACCCTAACAATATCACATTTTGTGGTAACCAGAATTGAATATGGTACTCAACATGTGGCCTCACCAGAAATCTATACACTGGCAAGATCACCTCCCTCTCCATAAGTATGATGTTCTTCTTAATACAAGGTATTACTTTATTGCATTTTGATATGACTTCATCACACTGTCCTGTGTTTTTGAAATTGTTGGTGACAATTATGCCCATGTTCCATTCCCTGTATGACAGCCTTAGTTGAATTCTGTCTGGGGTATAATTAAAAGCTCTATTGTTTTTCCCAAAGTGCATGACTACACATTTGTCAAGACTGAACCTCAACTTGTTTCTTATAGCCCATGTATATAATCCATCTTATTCAGCCTGTAGTTTATTTGCCTCACTAGTGTTAACTCAGTAACCTATTTTTTGTATCATCTATCAATTTAGCAGTCAGTCCTCTGTATTTTTATTGAAGTCCTGCGATAAACACATTGAAACATGCTGGTCCCAAGACTGACCCCTGTGGCATTCCGCTAGTCACCCCAACCTCCTCACAGTCAAAACCATTAATTCTGACTATTTGCTTTTGATCTGTGGGCTATGGTTTATCCATTTAATTACATGGGAATTCATTATGGAATTGAGTAATTACTCTATGAGCTCAGCATGCAGAACTGTATCAAATGCCTTGCCAATATCCTAGTAGACAACATCAACTGCAGTCCCATCCTCCAATGCCTGGCTGACATTTAAAAAAAAGTCAATTAAGTTAGTAAGGCAAGACCTTCCCTTAGTAAACCCAAGTTGTGATTCATCCCCCAGTTTGTTACTAGTTATAATTGTTTTCATCTCCTTTATATGACCTTCTAATAACTTACCTACTATTGATGTCAGACTTATAGGTATGTAGTTGGTTATCTCTCCCCGACTGCCCTTCCTATGAATAGGCACTTCTATAACCCTTCTCCCAGCATCTGGTGCCTCACTTTTCTAAGGGATATATTGAATATTTTCATCACTGTCTCTGTCAATACTGATGTCATCTCCTTTAATGTCTTCAGAAGTAGGCCATCTTGTCTCTGAGATTTGTTGACATCCAAGGTCTCCAGCATCTAATTATTGATACTATATCTGTATCATTGTCATCTGGACTCCCCCCAAAATCAGCCATACCCACACTACATGTTTGGTTCACAATTTTAACTTTACTGGGTAGGTACTCAGTTACAACACATTTTACATATTATACCATCACCAACATTTCTTATTTACAACCATTTCTTTTGAGGTTGCCCCTTTATTCACATATCCGGAAATTCACAACATTTTTGCTATTTAGTTCTTCTTTGGCTTAGGTGTACAAGACCCGATGCCCCTTCACCATCTTTCAGCTCTGCCTGAATTCAGGTGTCCCCACTTAATACCTCCAGTCCTGTCCCCCTGAAGTGTCTACCCCATAGGGGGCCCTCCTCTGCCTGACATACCTATATCTGTCTGAGCCCCCTTTTTCACATTAGCCCATAGGCCAACCAAACAGTCTGGCCTCTGGGCTTCCCCCAATTAAAAGCTTACAAATACCCCCCATAACCCTGCCATTTCTCAATTGCTTCTCTGATTGCCCCATTTAGTGCAGTGTTGCCCACCATTGACATGTGGAACCCATCTGAGTGGTACATCCCCAGTGTGTCACACGTAATCAACTCATGCTTTATGTATAGCCCCCTGCCCTTCTTAGCCCAATCTGCCATTTTTCTGCTTACCCATTCTCTGTTTTTGTCTATAGCCACCAAAACCCTAGCATGTTTCCAACATCTCCTTGGTACAATTTCCAACCATGTTATTGTCACCTGCAGCCACTGGGCTTTTATCACCTAAAAGTCCCTCAAGCTCATGTGGATCAAAACCACCCATGACATGTTTCCCAAATCATTGCCTCCTCCGTGCACCATGATCATATGTGGAGGCAGGAAAAACCTGCTGATATTGCCCATTAATGGCAGAAGCTGTCTCCATCTCAATCCCCTTTGCCCATGCCATTTGACTGCAGTCATTTCTGGATCTTGTCCCAGCTGCTGACCCCCTGCCATGGATACAGCCCACTGCTCTGCCCAGTGGATAAATGAATGGCAGATAATCCAAACCACTTAGCGCCATGCAAAACCTGAAAACACAATGATAGATGTTAACTCTCACTTCCTCACATACTTCTTGTAAGCCTGGGAGGACCACCTGCCCACTCTCTGCACCTCTGCATCAGTGCCCCCAAGCCTGGACACCTCTGATACTGCCCCATCCAGAACAAGTGAGTTGCAAACCTCTTGGGGTCCTCCCCAATGAACATCGCCTCCTTCTTTAGAATGGCTGAGACCTGGGCAGCGGTGGCCGGATCCCCATTGCCGTGCCTGAAAAATCAACTCCCACCCTGGGGCCTGACTGTCAAGTATTCCTCCAAAACCTGAGCCACATTCTCCCTCTTATCCTCACCCTGCTGTAACTCAATGTTGACCCCCTTTCTGGCCTGGTCCATCTTTGACCATTTGAGCCATATCATTGTAGCTCCCCCCACCCAAGAGATGTCCTGCTCTTGTAGCCCACCCCGTATCCCACCTGCCCTTGGCCACCACTTCACTGACACTAAATGCTCCTTTTAGCGTCACCTTAAATATAGCTACAAACAGTCTAGCCTCATATGCCAAGGAAAATATGCATGTTAAGCTAGCATTCAACCTGCCCAGCAGGTCCCCGCAGATAGGTTTGCACCTTTTGACCTGCTGGCCTTGTAGCCTGATCCACCCTTGCTGCATCTGCTGAATGTCTGGACTCCTGGTGGGGGACCCCATCCTTGGAGTTGGCAGACCATACCTATACTAGCCAGGTTTATGCCAATGGTGGATCCTGACATCCGCCCTCCCATTTTTCATGATGTACCTAAAGACCTGAGCTTCTGATTCTGGGTCACTTACCTCCAACTCAGCCTCTCCTGGAACTCCTGGAAACTCCTCCATGCTGTCTCATAGGCCCTCAGCATGTTAAGAACCCACGCTCTGAAAGAGTAGCTAGGCTTGGTCCATTCAATCTCCCAGAAGTGTGGAGGCACCTGCATTCTCTGGACAGCAGCACTTTGGGCCAGTGACTGGAACCTGTCCAACTGTAAATGTGAGAGGCTGTCAGCTATGTTGTTCTTGACCCCTTCCACATGCTTCACCTTAAAAGACAAATTTAACCTCAGGCCTTCCCTTAATAGCATCCATGCCACTCTTAGTACCGCTTCCTTGAAACCCGATTGCTGATTTATCACTGATGCCACTGCCATGTTATCATGATGGAAACTGACTTTCTTGTTCCTAAAGTGGTCTCCCCATACTACCATGGCCACCTATATGGGGAAAGCCTCCAGAAATGTTATGTCCTTGGTGAGGCCCAACTTCACCCACTGGGCTGGCCATTTTTCTGATATCCTTTCACCCTGACAGTATGCTCCAATGCCTAAACCCTCAGCAGCATCTGTGTACAGCTCCAGGTCCTCACCTGACTCCCAACTGTCCTGCCAGAAAGTCACCCCATTATATCTTGCTAAAAAAACTTTCCAGGCTAAAAGATCCTCCTTCACCTCTTTGTTGATGTCTACCTAGTGATGGGGCAACTTGGCCTTGGCTGACACCCTAGCTGGTAATCTGGTAAACTCCCTGCCTGGTGTCACAGCTTTGCAGGCAAAATTCATATGTCTTTGCACCTGCTGCACTGTTCTAAGCTGTAGCCTCCATTTTCCCTTAATCTCCTGAATTAGCCCTTTCAGTTTCTCCACCTTACCCAATGGCAGGCAAAAGCACAGCTGGTCCAGATCTAGCTCTATGCACAAGAATTCTAGTTGCCTGTTTGGCCTTTTGGTCTTATCCTCAGCCAGAGGTACCCCTATCTCCCTGTACATCCCCTCAAAACTTTGTAACGTGGCCTGAATGTTCTCCCTCCCCTCCACGATGAATAGGAAATCATCCAAGTAGTGGATGACTGCCCTCCCACCTGTAGTGGACCAAGAAAACCCATTGCAGCCAAGTACTGAAAGCTTCAAATGTAGCGCATGCCACAGAACAACCCATGGGCATTGCTTTGTCAAAGTAATACTTCCCTTGAAACTGGAATCCTAACAAATCCCAGTCCTGCTCCCTGACTGGAAGTAGTCTGAAAGCTGACTCTGTGTTGGTCTTTGCTACTCATAACCCTTTTCCAGCTTTTAGCCATTTGACTGTGTTGTCCAAAGTGGATTAGGATACTGCACTCCTTTCAGGGGCGATGGCATTGTTCACTGAGTCCCCTTCGGGGTATGATAGATGGTGAATCAGTCTGTATTCTCCAGGTGCTTCCTTGGGCATGATGCCCAGTGGGGAAACGCTGAAGCTGGGGAATGGAGGGGGGTCAGGAAAGGGCCTCCCACCTGTTCCGCTGCCACCTCATTCTTAATCTTGCCTTCCACTATGTCCTCCCTCCCTTTTATGGATCCCAGGTTTTAGCCCTCATATTATTCCTTAACCCTAAATAACATAAATTAAACCCCTCTGTAACCTCCCCTTCAACATTTGAGCCACCCTTTTGTCAGGGTAGTCCTTAGTCCATGCAATTACTACCTCTGCCTTCATCGGGGTCTGTGCCCAAGGGGAAAGCCTCCACCCAGTGCCTGCCATAGGATGCCGTTCATAGCCCCCATAGCCTCTCCTTCCATTGAAATTTCCCTGTTGTGAATTAAATCTCCCTTCCCCCCATGTCTGTCCCAAAAGGACTGCCCTTGTGTTGAAACTGTGTTCCTGTCCCCCGTGTCTGACATCTGGACACCGGGTGAGTGCCACCCTTTCTCTGTCTTCTTCTCCTCCTTCAATTCCTTCCATGCTTTATCCACCTCCTCCCAACCTTTTTCCCCCTGCTTTTCCATCACACCTGCCAGGTAGTCATTAAGACTGCCTTCCATCGACAGTTCCACCATCGGTTCCTTACCCATATTCGGTTGAGGCTCACCACCCTCATCCAGGTTGCTCCTGGTTGGCATCTTGTTGGGTAAGTTTCTGGGCTGGGGGGGTCCTTCCATTTTATCTATCTTTTTCTCTCTTTCCTCCTGTGCCCTGGACTCCTTTATAATGGCCTGAACTTGATCCATCAGCTCTGCCACTTTTTGAGCCAGAAGCTCATTGGTCTTTTGTTTAGGAGCCTTCTTAGATGCCATCCTGTATTCTGCAACTTAATAATAGAAAGAATATAAGGCCCTGAGCATTATGCCATGCCCCAGATTTCAGCTGTGGAAACCTCACCCTTTTTTTTAAAGAAAAGAAAAACACAAGGCAACTAAACTCTGCCCTGTCAGGGATCTGACAGTGGAGACAACCCTGCATACCTGCCCCTGCTCCCCATCTTCTGGCACAAGCACCCAAGAGGAGATATACAGTGGCATACCCAGGATGAAACCCAGTTGAGCAGCATTTCACAGCACTCTGCAGAATACTGCAGCAGACCCAATGAATAAAGCAATGTAATTTCAATGGCAATTTTTCCCTATTTTCATTCAGGAAAATGTGACACTGCCAGGATGAAATGAATGCCCCAGTTTCCTGCATGACAAAGGTTACTAATTGCCATTGAAATTACGTTGCTTTTTTCAGTAGGTCTGCTGCAGCATACCGCAGAGTACTTTAAAAGTGGGTTTCATCCCTGGGGACATCACTGTAATTGGGCCTACTACTGCTCCGAAGTGTTCTAGTGGGATGTCTGATCCTGAGAGGCTCCACCGCCCCCCCCACCTGCCCAACTTCCCACCGAGCCTTGGCTGATATTAAACCCCTTTTCCAATCCTCCATCTCCTATAAATCTTTCCCCTTTCACCTGTGCTGTGCATAAATTCAATGCCCCTCCTAGTTAATTAAAGAGGACAGGAATGAGTTCTAATATGTTGCAGCTGTTTATAATGTTACCACTTACAGAAATAATATCCATCAGCCTGAAAGATCCATATGTAACTGTACCTGAATAAAAAGTGATATGAAAAACAGTATTTTGCATTGTTTTGATTTTATGGGCAGGATTCTGTTACAGTTCTCTTCATGGAACCAGTGATCTAGACTTTTAACTATGTCATAGTTTGAGCAAAGAACTCTATGTATGGTTCTGATAGGACAGTAGCTCACATTTAGCATTCTGTACTCAAACCGTGACATAGTAAACACTCCAAATTATTGGTTTCATGAAGAGAACTGCAGAATGTTGTCCATACAAAGAAAACAATTGAAAACACAGTTTTTCACATTAGTGTTTATTAAGGTACAGTAAAATATGGCTCTTTTGGAGGCAAGTTTATCATTTCTCTTACTAGGAACATTACTAACTGCTGCCAATTAGCCCACATTTCCTGTCCCCTTTAATACTTCTTTTATTTATTATTATTTTTATTTTTTGAACCCATCAATTGATGCTGGGTGGGCCCTAAAATATTGAGGCCCTCAACTAAACCCCCCTTTTTTGTTTGGTCTGGTCCCTCCCAGCCTTGTAGTCTGCCATCCAGACAGAACCACACAGCCAACCTAAGTTCGCCCCCCACCTCCGCCGCTGTAAAACATCCCAAAACCCGGTGGCTGATGATTTAATTTTTTTTCTAATTAAATAAACAAAACCAAAAAAGAAACAATTTTTTCTGTTTTCTAGCAGGTAGCTTCTTACAAAAATAAAGCCATGCTCAGAGGGCCAGGTGCCCAACCCAGCCAATGCACAATTCCTTTTCCCCACAATGAAGGAGTGGAGGGGCCCTGCCCCTCCCAAATGTCACCCTGACTCCGACGCGCCCTGCAACCTGCCGCACATGCACTGTGTTGTGAACTCCCCTTTATCTCTGATTTGGGTCCCATGTGGCTGCTTCCTACTGGGACCTGAGCGAAAGTGCTTATCCATAGTTCTCTGCCTTGTTTTGCCTGAAACTGCTTGATATTCCCGCATCGGGATCCACACCTTGACAAGGTGAGGTGCTGCCAAAACGTGCTGCTGGTTCCCAAAAACTGTGTATTGTATGGACCCCCCCCACCTCCGCCTGTTTGGTCCTGCCCACAATGCTAGGGCCAAGGCCAGCACCCACTTCTGTCCCGGCCTGGCCTGCCCAAATGCTACCCCCACATGGCTTCCTCACCAATGCTAGTAACTGGGCCATGCCATGTGCTATTGGTAGGCAATGCCGGGCCTGGCATTATGAGAAATTGGAGCAGGGAAAAAAAACAACCAAAAAACTAAATTCCTGGGTGGCCCAAATGAGGACCGTGCAAGGCAGACAAGAATGTCATGGTGACTTCTGCCAATAACTGCTATGGAGAGAGGTGTACCACCCATGGCACCACCTACTTTTCACTCATCCTCTCCAGCAGCCCTCATTGTCAGCACTACACCACATGTTCTGGCACCCTCCTTCCACCTACCCAGTGGTCCATAGGTTAAGCCAGCTACTGGACCAGCTATGGTACCATGGCTGCATGAAAGCTTTTCTGCATTCTTGCTTTGGCCCCTACATTCCATTCCCTTTCTTTTCTCTTTTTATCTTTGGACTTGGGTTTCAACCTGATGCTCCACGGTGCATGCCATGTGGCTTGGCTTCCTGAAAGTCCACTCCACAACCCCCCGGTTTGTTTTTCCTCCTTCCCCAGCAAGCACCAAAACCCCCCACAATATCTAGGCAAAGGATAAAACCTGAAGATATTTTACCAGACTGGTACCTCAGGACCTTCCAGAAATAGGATGCTGCGTAGGGCCATCTTCAGTACAAATTATTGACAAAACCTTTCAGAGCAAATCAGATCTCTAGAAAGAAAGCATTAGAAACATCATTATCTTGAGAGGCAAAACAGAATAATAAACCTCATTTAAGAGCACAGACCAATCCACTGAGTATAATCAACCTTGTCTGAGCAGTAGCAGACAAACAGCAGGCCTGGCCTACCCCACCTTACCTTGCCTGAAGTATCAACCTGACTGCAAAATGCCTGTGCAGCTGTAGTCAAGTCAAGTTGAAGGAACAGCTGCAGAGAGAGAGAGAGAGAGAGAGGAGTTTTCTCTCCCTGTGGTCCCTTTTCTACCCCCTCCAAGCCCCTCCCTGGGTCCCCTTTTGTCCTATCACCTTGCCCTTCAATCACCTACTATCCCTCTCCTCTGTAGCCCTCTACCCCTCTCCCTGTGACATCATACTCCCTCCCCCTTTGTGACAACATTTTTTCCCCCTCACCTCCTCTTCTCCTAATCCTACCCCCACCTTCCTTCTAGTTAATCTCAGGTGGGGCCAATGACAATCTGGGCTGCCCTTTTAATAGCGCAACCTCTTTTGTATATCTGTTCTGTAGAGTTCAGATTTTTGAAAGACTGATGCAAAAGGCTATTCAGGCTTTTTGGCAATATCCCTTTTTCTTCTATTTTTAACCCTCTACTATCAAGGATCCCACTTTCCTATCGCTCCCTTTTTTTCAACTAATGTATGATCAGAACATCTTGATATTTTGTTTTGAATTTGTTGCTGTGTTAATTCATTTAATCTTTTAGCCATCCTGATCTCATTTTTCCATTACGTCTCCATGCTTTTAAAACTTTTTCATAGTAAAAGGTCTCCTGTTTGTTTTGTTCTTTTATACATACCCCTTTTGTCTAAGATCATATTCTTTATTTTGTCCTTGCTGTTGTATGTATTAATCACTGGAATAAATCTGTTCTAGCTCCTTACTTTTACTCTCTAAACTCATCCCCTATCCACACCTTCACTCCCAAATTCAACGTGCCCCCTTCCTAACCAGTCCCCCACCTCACTTTCCACTGGAAGTCCTCTCCCTCATGGCTTGCGTCTTCTGCATCTAAATATAAGAAGCCTTGCCCACAAACTTGATTCTCTCCAAGTACCCACTGCCCACTATGCCCCAGACATCATCACCCTTTCTGAAATGTGGCTCAATATAAACATCACTGACTCATCGGTCACCATCCCAGGCTATACTATGGCCCATCAGGACAGGGCTATCAGAGGTGGTGGAGTGTTCATTTATGTAAAATCGGACTTGCACTATTCGATTATCCTAGCTAAGGCCGAACCCTAAAGCCTATGAGCTTCTACTGTTATGACTGTCCCCCCTTTCTCGCTCCCAATCTACGTTGCAGGTATATACTGCCGACCAGGCACACCTGCCTCAACTGTCACCGACCTCCTCGCGCAAATCTCCTCCCTTACCCTTACAGGTGAATTATATATAATGGGAGATTTTAATCACAATTGGCTATCACCAGCCCTCAATAAAGCCCGGACTGATATAACTTGGCTAAATCTCTTTCAAATCATCACAGAACCCACTCGCCTAAACCTCAATTCAGGCAACCACTCTCTTCTAGACTGGGCCCTGACCACCCATCCTCACTGGATCATCAAGTCTGGTCTACTTCCAGACTCCCTGAGTGACTACCATATTACCTACATAGTCCATAAAATTCACCTCCCCAAATCATCCCCTAAGTTCCTGGTCCAACGGTCCTACAAATCACTCAACCTTGCTACCTTTTTTGATGACCTGGCCCTAGTAAGCTGGGCCCCATCCACTACTATCTTATCCATTGATGATACCCTCCTTCACTTCAAAAGCACATTCCTCAATGTCTGGGACACTTATGCCCCACTGCGTCACACAAGGGTATGGGACACCCACCTGCTCTGGATCATCCCGAACTCATTGCGAGTCAAATCACCTGGGACCAAGCCTGGAGAGCTTATAAATCCTCATGCCACCCACAAGACCTCTCCACATACTGGATGCTTTGAAAAAAGTGCACCAGAGCAACTCATCTGGCCAAAGCTGAGTATTTCAGCATCTCCCTCCAGACAAACTTAAATAATCCCTCAAAATTCTAGAAGATCATTCACTCCCTCTTACCTCCACCAACCACAACTCCCACTCTGCTCCTAAATATTAACAACTCCCTTCTTTCAGAATCTAGTGTAGTCACTGCCGAGTTCAACACATACTTCTCCACATGTGCTGCTTTGCTCCTCTCTACCCTGCCCACCCCTGCTCCATGTGCACCCACTACAGAAATAAAGAAACCTCATGTGCCTCGTACCTTCTCCTTCAATAACATCTCATCAGCAGATGCACTTGGTGCCTTGCTGTCTCTCAACCCATCAAAAGGCAAATCCTCCGACAGTCTGGACCCCAAACTCCTCTATCTCTCTGCCCCTGCCATAGCTGCCCCACTTGCCAGCCTACTAAATTAGTCCTTCACTGCTTCAGCAGTCCCCCAGGCATGAAAGTATGCCATAGTCATCCCTCTCCCTAAAGGAGGCACCCCTACCTCCACGTCAAACTGCCACCCTATCTCTCTCCTCCTGGATCTTGCAAACTGCAAGAGCACCTTGTGCTCACACAACTTACCTCTTTTCTCTCTGACTCAAACTTCTTCATGTCTTTCCAGTCTGAGTTCAGGAAGGGTCACTCCACTACATCCTCCCTGGCAAGGCTCACTGACACTATACTCTCTGGTATGGATAGAGGGCAAATCACCTCTGCCATCTTCATTGACCTTGCTAAAGCATTTGACACTGTCTCACATACCTTACTACTCTCATGCCTCTCTGAATCTGGGCTCTCCATTGCTGCCACCAACTGGTTCAGTTCCTACGTCACTGGCAGAACACAATCTGTAAGAATCTCCAATGCTATATCTGCCCCCTCCTATAACTACCGGCATCCCTCAGGGGTCAGTGCTTGGACTCATTCTGTTCTCCATTTTTCTAAATGACTTACCACTCATCTGCTCTAATTCCTCGATCCACATGTATGCAGATGACACTGTACTTTCCTCCTCAGGCACCTCCCCAAAAGTGGTAGTTTCTAATCTCCAAGCTGATTTCGTCAAAATTCAACATTGGTTCAGCACACATCAGCTCTCTCTCTCAATGCTAAAAAAAATGTTACCATGACCTTCAGAACATGACAATGCCTGTCCAGGCTTCCCTTCCTCCCCATATTCCACACCATGGACAGGCAAATACTGTACTTGATGATGTCACCTCATTATGCTACTTAGGGATTTGGCTCGACCAGCATCTATCCTTTGCTAACCACATTGATGCTATCATAAAAAAACTGTGCCCCAAGCTAGGAGCCCTGTACAGAAACAGTAGTATCCTCCCTTTAACCATGAGCCGATAACTAGTCCAGAAGATGATACTTCCCTCCTTCACTACTGCAACATCATCTACAGTGCTGCTCCAAAGTCCACCTTAACAAAACTAGATACCCTTTTCAGTGCCTTCTGCCACTTTGCTCCTGATGCCCCTCCCCTCACCCATCACTGCGACCTCTTCTGGTCCCTGGCATTTCCATCCCTCAAAATCCGGCGCATTATGCACTGCACTAAATTTGTCTTTACGTTCTGGCTAGGTGTCCTACCATCTTACCTTTCTACCATACTCTCGTCTTCCCCCTCTCCCACACATGCCCTTAGATCCCTTGACTCCCGCCAACTAGTAATCCTTCAGCGGAGGACCACTGTTGGCCAAGCAGCCTTTTCTCACCACTTCCCTAAGCTCTGGAATGAGCTGCCTCTGCAAATTCACCACTCCTCCTCTGACAACTCTCTCTGCACCGCCCTAGCAAATTACTTCATGGTAAATTGCTCTTGCACCTGACTCTGTCAGGACTGCCCACCCCCCTTGCTAGACCAGCAGCACATAGCAAATGTTATGTAGCTGGCCTATCTGCACCAACTGATGCACTTTTGAACCTATGCACTAAATGTTATTGTTATTGCTAGCTGCTTCTTGTGAGTCTATGTCTGCAATTGTTCAACCTGTGTAATCTCTACTACAGTACAGTATATTCATGTAACATAGAAACATAGACTTTGATGGCAGATAAGAACCGCTAGGCCCATCTAGTCTGCCCATTGAATGTATGTGTATTAAGTGTACTATGTACCTATCTGTAACCTGGTTGTCTATGATCTCATCTGTAACTCACACAAAGTGTAATTAAAGTGTATTTTACTGTTAAATGTTCTGCAATTGATAACCTGCATGTTATCCATCCCCTGTCCCCCTTCCCCCCAGGTCATACCGGGAGACGAGTAACGTGTTGTTCAGTGTGCCTTTCCTAGTGAAACAATTTCAATAAATAAATAAACATACCTGGAGGTCATGAGGGTCTCTCCTGCAGCCCTCCCCAGCACTGATCCTGAAGGTCACAAGGGTCCAAAATGTAACCCTCCCCCACGCCGAAAGCCACCTCGCTATGAATGCACATCAGCTGGGGCCACCTACCTGGAGGTCATGAGGGTCTCTCCTGCAGCCCTCCCCAACATTGATCCCAGAGGTCACGAGGGTCTGAATTGTAACCCTCCCCCATGCCGAAAGCCACCTCGCTGTGAACGCACATCAGCTGGGGCCACCTACATGGAGGTCGTGAGGGTCTCTCCCACAGCCCTCCCCAACATTGATCCTGGAGGTTGCAAGGGTCCAAATTGTAACCCTCCATACTAACCATACTCAAAGCCACCTTGCTGTGAACGCACATCAGGTGTGCACGAAGCCTGCCAGATCCACAGCTGTCGCATCAGTGTTGCCGCTCAAGGACTTTAACTCTATTATTGCTTCTTAAGTTTAAACATCTTAAATCTTTTATTGTCCCCACACATGTGGAGCCTTAAAACTTGCCAGGAGAGAATTTCAATCACCTGCTTCTTCCAAGGCCTATAGGAGCCTTGTGTTTTGGTGCCAAACCAGATTTAAAAATATATATATATATAAACGTCTGTAATCTAATAGAACTGAACCTTTTGAGTAGAATTAAGGTACTTTAGTTTAACGTGCTTAATCCTGTTCTACTAATTATTAACTCCACCAGCTAATTTATAAACATATTAACTCCTCCAGCTAATATAAGAAGTACTTCTCCAGCTGCAATCCCTGTAATCCTGATTGGCAGCTAATGTTAAACTAGAGAAAAGCAGTGCCTGCTCCCATTTGCAACGCAACTTGTATGTAACTTTATCCCTGTTGTTGTTCCCTCCACTTAGCCTGCAGCCTTAAATAACGATCCCTGCCTTCCTGTCTCCTTGTCCACAGCTGGGGCCAACTACCTGGAGGTCATGAGGGTCTCTCCTGCAGCCCTCCCCAACATTGATCCCGGAGGTCATGAGGGTCCAAATTGTAACCCTCCTCCACGCCGAAAGCCACCTTGCTGTGACTGCACATCAGGTACACACAGAGCCCACCAGAGCCACAGCTGCCGCATCAGTGTTGCCACTCATATTGATCCCCGTCGACACTGTCCACTGCCCCCACCACCACCCTTGGTCGACGTTGGGCTTTATACTGATGATCACATGATCGTCCTAAACCAATCAGCCCAGTTTTCCATCTGCAGCTTATATTAGGTCAATGCTAGAGGGCTCCCTCTCAATTACCTCTATTGTAATTTCCACCAACTAGCAACATGACTTGCATCTCTTGGGCCCTATACCATCCCATCCTCATCCTAATTGTAACTCTTTTTTCTCACTCCTGCCCCTCTCTCCCAGAGGACATATCCCTCCCCAGAGACCACTACATCTGCCCCACTGGACACCCCATCAAAACGCTACCTCTTCATACGACCTAACAACTCTCCCCCTGTTCTACTCAGCATAAATCTTACCCCCAGTACTAGCTGCACCTTACACAGGTTCTTAGTGGTGCGACTTCCACCCCCAACAGGCAAACAACTACTAAATAGCCCTTATCCCCACCATCCCTAACTCAACTAGCCCAAATAGTCTGCAACATCGCTACACCAGTCGTGCACACCAAATCCCCAGCTAACCCATGCTTCTGTACCTTTAACCCTAAACTGATCCGTAAAGCCACTCTCTGACAAGCTATCCTCCTCCTCCTTCTAATCTCAGAAATGTACACCCTAATCCTGGCCCACTAGTGGCTAGTGTTGCCAAGGGGCATAGGAACGGTGGCCTAACTCTGGGCTCCCTTAATATCTGTAGCCTACCTAGGAAATTTACTCAGCTTCAGGGTTGGATCATGCAACAATCCCCTAACATACTGGCATTATCTGAGACCTGGCTCTCCAACAAAATCCCTGATGCCTCTGTCTCACTCAAGGACTACTCTATTTTCAGAACAGATAGGACAGGCAAAAGAGAAGGCAGCTGCGCTACATATGCAAGAGCCTCTCTACAGTCCCTTCCTGTCCCCCTGCCCATGCTGGCTCATGGTGCCCAAGACATCACAATCAAAGCCACCATAGATGCCCAGGGTAAACCACTGTACATAATGAAAGTCTACATCCCACCCTCTAACCAGAAACAAGCCTTTGAATCCATCCCAGCTAGCACCACCCACCTCTCCCTCAAGAGCGAATTGATTATTATCGGTGATTTTAATGTGAACTGGTTATCCCCTGCATCGGCCATGTTTAAAGATGTAGTACGAGCCTATGACCTAGTTCAGGTTGTTCAGTCTCCAACCAGGGAAGACCCCAGTTCAGGGACTTCCACTCTTATCGACCTCATCCTTACAAAATAAACCCACCCACCTCACTGAAGTTAAAGTGCTCCCTGACGTCCTAAGTGATCACTCTCCTGTCTTCTGCTGCTGGTCTAATAAAATCACTCCCAGCCCACCCAAAATATCCACCCACAGGCTCCCCAAAAAAGGGGCCCTCTCTAGACTCAAACTTTATCTCTCCTCCTCCTGTGACTGGGCACCCATTCACGCCACCACGTCCATAGACACTGCCCTCGCCTCTTTCATTAACATTTTTAACACTGCCTGCGACATATTTGCCCATCTCACGAAACAGGTTATAAAAAGCAGGGATATTCCATGGATCTCGCACACCCTACTAAAACTAATGCATCACAGAGATGACTTCTGGCACAGGGCACTGAACTCCCAACTTCCCATTGACCAGCAGCTCAATAGAGAGGCTAGAAACAAGTACACTTGGGCTATTTGACTAGCAAAGTCCACCTACTTTAAGCATGCACTCACCTCCTCATGGGGTACTGGAAATAAATTCTGGAACAATGTAAAGGAACTCTGTGGGAAAGCCACTTCCCCTACCCCCTCACAGATTCTTAATCATGATACCCTCTCCCAGGACCCTAACACCAGAGCTAATGTCCTGAACAATTCCTTCTCGATCTTAGCCACATCCTACCACAAAACTTCTTCAACCTTTATCCCAAATGGCCCCTCTAGTGCCCCCCCAGTTAATACACCTCCTTCTGGCTACGAATTATCTCCTGCAATGAGGCTAAACAATATCCAACCAAAGTCCGGCACAACTCATGTTTCAGTAGTGACTCCCTAGATCTTAAAATTCTCAGACTAGCACTCGACAAGACCCTGCCTCACCTCACCAAAATACTAAACTGCTTACTGAGCCTTGGTCAATTTTCTATGCTCTGGAAAAAGGGTATCACCACCCCTATCTTGAAAAAGGGAGATCCAACTGACCCTGGTAACTATAGACCCATCATAATCCTCCCCTAAAGCGCTAGAAAGAATTGTTGTCTGACCAGCTCACTGAATGCCTGAACAAACACAGTCTACTGTGCCATGAACAGCATGGCTTCAGAGCAGGGCACAGCACTACCACAGCCCTCCTCGAATTCACCTCTTACATACATGAAGCGCTGGAACAGGGGTCACTAGCAGGAGCTATCTTTGTTGATCTGACCAAAGCGTTTGACACCGTCCGTCACGCTCTTCTTATCCATGCTCTCCCTTCCCTCCATTTCACCCCGATGCAATCTCCTGGTTCAAAAATGATCTCACTGATCAAACCCAACAAGTCAAAATCAACACCACCCTCTCTGTTATGCTACGTGTTCACTCTGGTGTCCCACAAGGGTCGATCTCAGGCCCCCTACTTTTCCCTCTCTTTCTAAACTTCCTCCCCCTGGCCTGCAGTGGTAAACTCCTACTCTATGCAGATGATGTCATAGTTTACTGGAAGCACTCCAACCCAATCTCTCTTCAAAACATCCTGCAAAACTGCTTTAGAGAACTAGAAACCTGGTTCACTTATCATAAGTTATTACTTAATTACAACAAGACCAAATCCATGATCTTTGCTCACCACCAAACCCCTATAGTAATGCTCTGCCATCTATCTCTAATCCACGGGCATCCAAATTGAACAGGTCACCAACTTTAAGTATCTGGGCATTACTCTGGATACATCCCTCACCTACCACCAACATATTAAACACCTATCCACCGCTGCCAACACTCGGCTGGGGATCCTATATAGGGACAAACACTGCCCCTACAGGCACTAAGACTGGCCGTAACCTGCTCAGTCCTATCTGTGATTGACTATGGAATTACAATTTATGGCACGGCTGATAACACTGCCCTAAACAGTATCAAACTAGTCCTCAACAAAACCTGCTGATTGGTCACTAACAGTGATAGATTAACACATACATGTGAGCTCTACAATCGAGCTGACTGGTTGACCTTTGAAGGTAGACTAATGTACCACACCTGCCTCCAAGGAAAAAGATCCTGATGAAACTTGCACCTTGGGTCTTCACCCCTCATCCATCCAACCCTCATAGGAGCACCCCTAGGCACTTGGCTAACACCACACTCCTGATCCCCCACTGTAGGACCTCACTAGGGCAAAGGTCTTTCAGGTATTGCACTCCACTCTGGCTAAATCAACTTCCTTCCTCCATCTCCCAGGCCCCCAGCCTCAGCCTATTTAAAAAAGGCATTAAGCAATTTCTCCTAGACTCAGAGACCTGTGGCTGCTTCAACCTGTCCTCCCATACTAGGTTGGAGACAGAACACCTGCGTCTCCCACAGCTTCAAACTAAATCAATATAGTGCTTGGTACCTTAAGCTCTATCTCTCGACTAGCTTGCTACCTTCTGAATTTGGCAACCAACCCCAATTCACTGCAATGACCCATGGTCCCCATATAACTCTAAAAGAAACCTAGAGAAACTAAACCAGCAAGTGAAATATTCTGTATGGAGTAACCTTGTAATATTTGTCTTAATGTAATGTCTGACTAGAAAGCTATGTACTGTTTGTTCCCAAGTGATTTTCTGTTTGTACTGAAGTGGAGCTTTTGCAAAGGAGTCCCCGACTCAAAGGTTTGTAATTCCGAAATTTCAATAAATAAAAATAAATAACTAAATAAATAAATAAATCCAAGCTCTGTTCCTCACAAGGGCCTGTTGGATAAGCTGGGAGAAATGGGGGTGGGGAACCAGATGATCAGATGGATAGGCAACTGGCTCCAGGTCATAGTTGGCGGGATAGTCTCATCCCCAAGTAGGGTCACAAGTGGGGTCCCACAGGGATCAGTTCTTGGCCCTCCTGTTCAATGCCTATGTCTCTGACATAAGGACAGGTATCAGGAGTGAGATGAGTCTCTTTACGGATGACTCAAAACTGGGGTAGATGGGGAGGAGGGAGGGTGGCCCTACAGGGGACCTGGAGGCTCTGGAAAGATGGTCTAGAAAGTGGAAGCTGAGGTTTAATGCAGGGAAATGCGAGGTACTGCACCTGGGGGCCAGAAACCCGGGCCAAGTGTACACCCGGGGGAATGCTACAAGTCTCGATGGCTGCAAGAGACCTGGGAGTGGTGGTGGATGTCAAGATGAACAACTCGGAGACTTATAGGAGGGCAGCAACCAAGGCCAACAGGATGCTGGGATGCATCGTGAGGGGGATCACCTCCAGAAGGACGGAAGTGATACTCCCTCTGTATAACTGCTTGGTGAGGCCACTCCTCGAGTACTGCGTGCAGTTTTGGAGGCCACACTTAAAGAGGGACATTAAACTCCTGGAGAGGGTCCAGAGGAGGGCAACCAAAATGATTTGGGGCTTGGGGGACAGGACCTATGAGGAGAGGCTCGAAGAGCTAAATATGTACACATTGGAAGAGAGAAGGACCGGGGACATGATAGAGGTCTTCAGGTACATGAAGGGTAAATAGGGGAGGAGCAGTCAGGGTGCTTCAAGGAAGGAGGAGGAGGGGGCCACTAGAGGTCACAGGTGGAAGCTGGAGGGGAAGATTCAGGGAGAAAGGAGGAGGTGCTACTTCACTGAGAGGGTGGTGGAGCCATGGAATGCGCCGCCTAGGGGCTGGTGGAGGCAGAGACAGTGGAGGTTCAAGAGGGGTGAGACAGGTACAGGGAAGGGTTCTGGAAGCAAAATCCAATGCAGTGAGAATATCTGGAACTGGGAGGGAGAAGCCAGAGAAGGTGAAGGGCAGCAAGGTCAGCTCAGGGTGGGGGCTGACCAAACGAGCATACGCAAAAAACAGTTAGGCCTATTCTGCTGGCATTCTAGTATGTTAGTACTATTTAAATCCTGCTGCTCTAGCTCACACTGCCAGTCACAGTTTTTAATTTCCTCCCTCACTGCAGCAAAATTTATTTTCTTAAAGCATTTATACTTAATACCACCCTTGGTCGTGTTAACTGTAATGCAAATGCTAAAATTAATGATTGCATGATCACTTGAAACTCAAGGTTTACCAGTGTTACATTTGCTTATTCCTTCACTCCAATCTGTACATACCACATCTAGAATGTTTTTTACCCTGGTTGCCTCTTTCACTAGTTGATCAAAATTTAAGTTGATTAGATCTTCAGCTAAGGATCTATCCTGGGCAGTGCCTCTTGTCCCTGGAACAATTTATTTCTGGAAAGTTTAAGTCTCCAATAATAACAATTTTGTTTTTCCCTCATAGTGATTCTGCATCTTCTATTACTGTCTTGTCAAGTTATTCCTTCTGGTTCAGTGGTCTATAACACATCCCCATGCATATGCAATTCTTACTGTTCTATCCTGCTCTTACCCCAATTGTCGCCATTTCTGGGGTGTTGGAGTGGAACACTCGATCTGCCCATAAATCCTTAGCTACATAAAATGCCACTCTACCCCATATTTGCTAACACAATCTCTCCTAAACAGCCAGTATCCAGAGATATCCTTGTTCCAGGTATCATCAGATCACCTCCGTGTTTCCATTATAACATATACAGTACATCAGGTTAATCAGTGTGTAATATAGTGTCAAGATCACCACATTTATTTGCCAAACTTCTAGCATTTGCCAACATGCATTTCAGTTCTTTCCTCCTGCTTGATACATTACTAGTTCTTAGATTTTTATCCATATGAACATTTACTGTCTCTCTGTCACTACTCTGTGGTATAATTATTAGTGCACCTAAATGTTTTTCAATATTTCTGTCCCCTATTCCTTCGTGTTAAGTTTAAATATTTAGCAACTTCTTTATTAATACTGTCTGCTGGTCTTCAAGCCCCCAGTTTATTCTGATGGAGCACATCACATCTGTAGAGATCAGCCTGTCCACTGAATTTGCCCATTTAGTAAAGCCAAATCCATCCTTATCTGACATTCCTTGAGCCATGCATTAATTTTTGTACAGCTCATGTTCTGCCTGGCCCAGCTCTCATAACTGGCAGGATTTCTGAAATCACCAACTGATTACCCTTTTCTTTCAGTTTTTACCAATCTCACAAAGTCTGATTTAAATAATCCAAGTCTGTACCCAAAGTCATTTACATCAAATGTAGCACTACAGTTGGATTCAGGCCTGCAATTAGTCCTTCCAGGTTCTTCCTCACATCCTTCAGCTTTTCTCCAGGTAATCAACTCACAGCTGTAACCTCTTTTCTACCCTTGCAAATTATCCTGTCTGTAAATGTAATAATGGAATCACCATCAGATCTGGTTTGCATTTACTTGCAGCATGTGTTCTTGTTTCTATTATTTTTTTGGTTTCTCAATTTTCCACATCATCATCTTTTGTGTTCACTGAAGTCTGGTATCTGTTTGGTGTTAAAGGTGTGTCCAGCTGAAATCAAAAATCATAGCATATCATACTGCTTTCCAGTGTTTCCTTCCCACAGACATTTGTCAGACCATTAAATTTTGAGAAAAAGTACTGGAAATGGAGGAGGTGGGGCAGAGCACAACCCACGAAAAGAAAATCTAATCCCAGAACTTCTGTTTGAATTGGAGAGGATGATCTGCTGGAAAACAAGAAGCTGACCAGCTGCTTACAGGTGCACCAGTACCTAAATAAGTGGCAGCTATCACTATGGTAAGATGCTGCTTTCCTTTTTCTGTTTTAACAAAATACTCACACATATATACACACACACACACGCACACGCACACACACACATTTTACCCACATGTAAAATGTCACTGCAAGAGACACAGTAGTAGAAACAAGACAGCATGCTCATCCTGTCTTTAATGTACAGTCTTGTGATTGCTAAGGACATTCAAAGAAAATGTCACTTCTTGTTTGACATCAGAAGCTGAGTCAAATGGAGCTGACTCAGTTAAAAAAGTCAAATGCCAATTGCAATTACAGAAACATAAAGAGACATAAAATAAACTAACAATGAAAATAACCACAATATACCTATAGATTCCTGTAAAACAACCAATTTGTATTTAGAATGTCTGTGAAATAAATGAAAGAAGAAAGATGTAGTAATATGGTTGCCTTTGATCTTTAAGAAGAAGTGCATCTGAGGATTGCAGATGGCTTGTTAGCATATGGTCATGGATTAGTTCAATTAGGTATATCAGAGGAAGTCCATTGTGGCATTTCAAAACAAACAATACATTTTTAAAATCAATTCTGGACTGCACTGGAAGCCAATAAATCCTGGCCAGTATCACTGAATATGATCAGATTTAGTTGGTAAGGAAATGTGTGGCAGCGCTTTGTAGAGGTTTATAATACTGTAGCAGTCAGGATGGGAGACCAGCAAGAAGGGATTTTCAGTAGTCTAAACAAAATGTATCCTGCAACCCTTTTTCTGTGTAAATAAATCTGTGTTGCCCCTGAAAAAGGGACCATTTGGGCCCAGTGGGCTTACCCGGTCAACAAAATGAAATAAATAAATATACTATGCATCAAACCTGTATATTGTGTCTACTATTGTTGCTTGTATCAAATCTGTTTCATGTGTATTACTGTTACCTTGTACTCCACTGTCACTCTGCGCCATGTGTTATGGCCCAGGTCGTGCCTGAAAACGGTCCCTGGGATCAGTGCACTCACCTGGTTATCACAGTCATAAATAAATAAATAAGAAATAGAATATGTGGCTGAATGTTTAACAATGGACAAGACTCATTGCAATGTCTTGGCTAATGTAGTAATGGCAACACACCTTGGCGATAACATGTAGGAAGCAGAAAGCTGAGCTGACAGTACTGTTGATATGGGTCTCTAGTTATAGTGATTGACCATAGAGAACAGCAAGGTTCTGTATAGTAGTGGTGCAGTGGATGACTGCTTAACCGATGTGGAGAGCAGTATCACATAGCTTGAAGAGCAACTTTACACTTCAGCATGTGCTTTCATAAATAAGATGTTTCAGCTGTTACAATTTACAGAGATTACATTTTTTTCATTTTCAATGTTACTTTCTGAGATATACAGCACATCTTGGTAGTCCATTTAAAAAGTCTGTATAGAGAACATTTGAAAACATTTGCCCTTGCCCTGTTAACCTCACAGTGCCTATGTTTATAATATCATTGTGCTCACCATGACAACGGACTGTGATGTCACAAATATCAATTGTGTGATTAGCGGGAGAGAGTCAGATACATTTTGAAAGACTCAGTGAAATAATTGCTGTATTATCTACAATATTTAGTAGCCCAGCAGTGGAGAAAAATTAAACATAAATAGAAAACAAGAAAGTTAAAACATAACTGGTGCAAAGCTAGTGTTTTATGTATTTTTTATAATTGAGAGTTGTTCTTTAAGTAATTTGAATTTTGCTCGTTTTCCATATATTCTCATTCCTTTTTTTTGCATTCAAGTAGAGCACATTTGAAGTTATCCAAGCCTGTACATATGTAATATAGTAAGGCATCTGAGTGAGCATGAATTGTAAGGAATTAGTTACTGGGATGTAAACCTGGGTAGCAACTGCAGAGCTGTAGCAGGACAGTCCATGTTTTATTTATTTATTTCAGTCTAGGATTACAATACCTTTGAGCCGAGGCTCTTTACAAAGGTTCCACTTCTTAGGTAACATCAGGACAAATACATAGATGGCATTGTAAACATTAAGGATTGGTACATAGACAGAGACTTTAAGATACAGTGCATAAATGTGAACTAGTAAACAGGATGAAGGGAAGAGAAAAAAGACAGAGAAAAAGATCAAAAGAAGAGGTGGGGTGGGGTAGAGGTGTGGTACAGGATGGTAAAGGTAAAGGGAAGGTGGTGAGAACAAGGCAGGGGCTGCGGCCGGGTGGCTTTGTCAGAGAGCGTAAGTGCATAAGTGGGGCATGGTGAAGAGGCAGTGATCTGAAAGAGGCGGTGGTCCTCAGGCCTACAGCAAGCCTAAGGAGCCTCAGGGTGAATGTATGATGTCTGCCTGAGGTGTCATATATAGAACAAAATGGAGGGTCCCCATGATGGAGTCCTCTAGAACCCTAGCTGTCTCTAGCTTTCACTGGAGAGGTAGATGAGTTGAAGCTAATAGATTTTTATTGATCTGTAAGGTATAACTGAAACTAATTAAAAATGAATTATCAAGGCCAAAAGTAAAAGTCAAGCAAGAAAAAAAATCTCATGATTTTTCCCCTTTAGCTGGGACACTTGTGCTCTGAATGGTCCCCATGAAGCACCATGGGGCTCTTCTGAAGGATACACAGCAACACAAATCAATTTGTATTTACTTTTGGCAGCCCTAAGTGAAACATTAATTCTAACCCTGAAGCACCATGAATCAGCATGGAGGAGGAATAAGAAGTTTTAAAACATGCTAAATAAAACTGGAACAAATATAACAGTTCAATACACCACTTTTCCCAAGTGCAAATACTTTTCTGACAATTAACTTAGTTCTTTGGAGATTTAGTATTCCAGACTCCAGACTGCATGAATCACCATTCAGGAGAAAATAAAGATTAACATAATAGTGTCTCAATAGTACATAAGTCCCTATTAGGCTTCAAACTCTGCACTCTTCAGGAAATTATAAACACCAGGGCTCAGATATTCAAACTGCACTAGGCTAGTGCGCTAGGCTGTGGCACAAGCCTGGGCGCAACTTCTTGGCTGCGCAGGGGCATTGACTGGGCGATATTCCAAGGAGCTGCTGCCATGGCTCAGCATCATTGAATATCCGCACCCTGGCCACCCGCAGTGCACATGGCGAGTGGCACTGCACCAGCAAGTGGCCAGAGGGAGCAAGGGATGCGCTAGAGCAAGTTCCATTGGCGCTAGGTGCAACAACCACGATATTCAAAAGTGCACATGCAAATGGGGCCATAATGTATGCAAAATGCAAATGGGGCCATTTGCGTATCGTCTCTTGTTGTATGCAGGTGCGCGGTCCGATGACTTGTGCCTGGCGCCTGCCAGGCAGCAGCCGTCAGGGACCGGCACCCTCTGCAGAGTGGCACGTGCCCACAGCCCAATTGTGGGCATTTTAAAATAATAAAGTATCCAATATCCCTGGTGGTCCAGTGGACCGCTGTTAGCCCAATCGCAGGCTTAAGTAAAATAATAATGATTTTTTTCCCTAGTGGTCCAGTGGATCGCGGTCGCCTGCTCCCAAGCCATGTGCAAAGGTTCTTTTTCTCGGTCTTGGTACCGTCGCTCGTTCAATTTCTGGTAAAAGGACGATTCTCTTGTGGTAGTGACCGCCGTCAGCCTGATCACGGGCTAGGTGGCTCAGTGTGACCTTATATTTGTGGCCAGCGATCTCTGCTCACGATTACCGCCCATCTCCCCGGTCAGCGGTAGCACTTTCGCCAGCGTCTCATCATTCGACTGACACTGTCATTAGGGCTGTACACCCATTGGACCAATGGGCATACAGCCCTGCAGACGGTGTCAGTCGGTGGGTGGGGCAGCAGGTGGTGGGTGCAGCCACCCACTGCTGACTGGGGGGAGCGGGCAGTGGAGATCAGTGGGTGGGTGGGAGGGGGTCCACTGGACCACCATGGATATAGGAATCGTTACTACTTTTACTTAAGCTCAATTGCTTACAGCGGTCCACTGACCACCAGGGAAAAGGAACCTTTATTATTTTACTTTAAGCCCACGATTGGCTGACAGCGGTCCACTGACCACCAGGGATATAGGATTCTTTTTTTCATACAAATGCCCATGATGGGGCATGGGGGCACCACCATGGAGGTGCAGCCAGAGCTTGTGACCATCCACAGGTGGCAGCTGCGTGTTGCACCTTGCAATACGCAGCTCACCTGTGGGTGGCCGTCCATTGCTCCTTTTTTGGATCAGCTTTTGCGGGCGCAAGTAGGGTTGTGCATGCATGGCTCAGCACATCCCGGCTGAATATCAGGATGTGCAGAGTATGCATGGGCACACCATCCTACCCGCTGCCAGCATTACTGATGCGCTTGGCGATTGGGATTTGGTGCCTGGCAACAATTCCCATTTGAATATCACGCCTAGGTAGATCAGTGGGTGGTGCATGGTCAACACTGTTGCGCCATGTGCAACCCTTTGAATATCTGACCTAAATGTTCTTATCTGAATTCAGACCATTGCTCTCCAGATTGCTGTGTGACAATTGCATTGTGTCACAGAGTTGCACTAAAGTGTCTGGCAGCTCCTGTGATCTAGACTTTAAGTAACAACTACTGTATGAAGCAAGTAAATCAGGCCATCTGGGTTCAAATACAGGACAGTGCATATAAGTAAGACTATCACAACAACCCCTGAGACTTCACAGGACACACACAGTGATCTTTGGAATAACATATTTTTCTTTAAGGGATATTTTAGTATTCTTGGGGCTTTAAATATGGTAGATAGTCAATGATGGAAGGGAGCACTTGCAGGAAAATATTTCAGTATTGCAATTAACAATTTATCTCTTTATAGGAAAACAATGAGAATATATACTGCTCGGTGAAATGTACCTCCAAAATCCATCAAAGGGTGCTAAATAAAATGTATAAATTGAACATGCCATGCAGCAATACGTCATGTCCTTTTAGACATCAACAGAAATGTGCTTGTTAATATCAATGATGGAAGGATCCTCCAGGGATTTTCACCATTTTAACCATGAGATACAGACATATAGGCAGACAGTCATATACACATTATGTTCTTCAATAGAGCCACATGACAAGTGCTTCTACAAGATCTGTATTTCACTACAGAGGCAGTCTTTATACATCTACACATTACATAGTGTTATAGTTCCCAGGAGACAAGTGGCATTTAAATAAAAAGGCACTTGCATTATTCTTTAGACACCTCAAGTGATGGTTGGAGGAGTGCATTTACAACAGATAACTTAAGTACAGCAAGTGGAATTGAAGAGGAAGGATCTTTCTACTAAGGTAATGTGGGTAATGTTTTCTGGAAAATGTTTACAGGCTAATCTATAAAAAAGATGAGAATCTTAAGGGTTTATGTTAAATATCTTTATCAGTCATACTGAAAATGTTTACATCATTGGTTTGGTAAGTGTTGGAAAGAAATGTTATCACAGAAAATAAACTTTTAATTAGCCTCTAGAAATGAATATTTGATCAATTTTCAATAACTAGAAATAACAACATTTTATAAACTGGCACTGTCTTTATTTTGTAACCCTTTCTGTGTCAAAACCTTTAGAGAAGTAAAATCTTATCATGAAAAATACATGTGGAACAGATGAGAATTAAAATGGTTTGTACTGTCAGTGCCTATCAGAAATATACATGTATAAAGTTACTATTCCATTTACACTAGAATATGTTTTACAATAAAACAGCAGATACAGATTTAGATAACTAGAAACTGGGACAAGGCATTTACTAGTAAAGCAAAATGTTTTTACAGTACACAGTTGGAGGATTACACATACAAGGTCCTGTAGTGACTTCAGAAAACAGCCGCTCACTAGAACTCAGAGTTTAAATTATACTGAGCCCCCTTAGAAAGTGCCAGAGTGACAGAAAGTGGCAGAGTTTGGCATGGAAGAACCGGTTAAGTTCTCTGTAATAAATAATTTTTCTGCTTGAGTTCCAGTGCACAGTTTTTTTGTTATTTTGACTATAGTGGTAGCCCAGCCTCAGCTGGTGCTTGAACATGGGCCAGTGTCTGTGCTCTAGGTGATGTTTGGGTAGTGCATGTTATGTGACATTCATTGCCCTTCCTAACATCATCAGTGAAGCAGACTACTCTGCCCGCCTCCGATTTTTCTCCTGTTCAGGCTAGCTGTATCTATGCCTACTGAGGATCAGGCATGCTGCAGAAGGGGACAACTAAGATAGCTGAGAGTTGTGCTGGTGCTCCCCTACCCCCACAAAATCATGTCTTGGAGATCAGTAGGGAAGCCCAGCCTTTAATATGTGGTATTTTTTGGACAGAGGGTTAGGTTAGGGAAGGAGGGAGGGAGGGATCTTTTAAAAGATGAGGTTGACTCACAGAATTGATTATTTTTTTCAGTTAAAAGTGCTTGGAGAAATGGTGAAGGGAGGTAGAGGAGAAAATGACTGGGTTGAGGAGGCGGTGGCCCAGGGACTAATCCTGGCTACCTGAGGAGGGTTGGAGGTTTTTATTTTATTTTAGAAGGACTATCCCGAGTACCAGTCTACCTATCATTAGTACTGAAGTACTGAGTACTGCACCCTGTTATTCATGATATTCAGGAATTAATGATTGGGGTGGGGGCACACCCCTACTGCACAATAATTGGGCAAATGCACTAAAACTGTTATGACTTATCTCAGGTAATAAATGATGCAGTCAACATTTTCATAGAGATTAATTATACCAATCTGTGTTTTCCCTGCACATACAGTAGACACTGATATGAAATACTGTATATATGTTATTCAAAACAAGTAGTATTCCTATAAATGTTGTACTAGGTTAAAAAAAACTCTCTGACAGACCTGTCCAAGTGAGACCACCATAAATAAATTAAAGGTATGCTCTGCATAAAAAATGGATAAAGTACTCAGAGCACAATGAAGGGCTGACAGTACAGCCTAGTGGTTAGAGTAATGAGCTGTGAATGAGCTTGGCACATCAGCAGACCTGGGTTTGATTCCCACAACCTCTACTTGCCTACTGTGTGACTCAGAGCAAGTCATTTAACCTCCCCAGTGTTCCCAGGTAGCCCCTGGAAACAAGCACTTTTGCCTAGTGGGCCTTACCTGTTTACTAAAAGAATAACATAAAGCAGTAATAAAAGTTTTTATTACATTCTTGATGGATTAAACCACCTATAAAATGTACAAAACAGAATACAAGGAGCCAAATCAATACATCTCTGCAGCACCAACTGCAAATTAGATGACATGTATAGTATCAAGTTAAATGGCACTTCCTTGGTTCCACTCATTTTGCAAATAATGTAATTTTAGTTTTTCTTATAAAGCACCCCAGTTAATGTTCACTTATATGTTTTACTTTCACCACAACCAAATCATATCTATTTGTGAATGAATAAAATTATCTTTGTCGATCAAACAGAGTTCAATTACTTAAATTGCACACTATTTAAATATATAAAATACAACTGTCTGAAATTATCTGCACTTGGGGGATGGGCTACTACCACACAAGGCAAAATAGTCAACTGATATAATATATTCCTTGCAGGAAGGTGATGCAGTATTAGATGGAGAGGGGAATGTGCCCAGGGGATGCTTAGGTTTATCAGTTGGTCTTGTAGCTCAGATGGAAAGTCACCGAAAGGAATCCGAGGAAGCAGGACTCAAATTATTGACTGGTCACATGCTTTTTTCTTAAAAATGTTTCTGCTTGATTGTCAGTTACACTGGCCAGCACAATGTGGTCATATGGCATATTGGAGCTCAAGGGTCCATAACATTTGATTTAGCTAAAGAGGGGTTTAACCCCTGCATATGATTCTCATTTTCCCATGCAACAACCATGGCTCAGCAATTCTATGCTGAGCTATAGTCACAGCTGTACTCTAGGGTGTTAGGGAACTAACTGTGGAGTTAGGAATTTAACATCTGGGTAGGCAATTTTTATTGTGTCTCTTTCACATGGGGACACCTCACTCTGAGGCCTGTTCTCAGGTTTGAGTTTAGCAGTCCTGGGTGGCAATGGCACAGAGTATGAGCAAAGCGCCTCTCTTGTGCTACCACAATGAGTGACGCAGAATAAGACCCATTATAGTAGCACTGTTATGGTTGAAAAGGCATGTCTATGTTAAACCTCAGTGTGTTAAGTGCAAATAACACAGCTATATTTAAACTAAATAGCATGAAATTTAACTTGCATGATGTGTGACTCAGAATCTCCATGTTCTAGAAATTAACTAAGGGGTCTTTTGCCTGTTAAATGTTCTACAAGTTTAAAATGTGTATACATTTGCTTTTTAAGACTGTTTTGTTATCAATAACCAAAAAGCAGGTGACAATTAAAACATTCAGGATCATTAGATTTGTGGTCATGGGTTTCCATTCACTTTGTTCTTGTAAAGAAATATCATTATTCAGGTAGTCTAATTAATGGTATTACCACAAACAAAAGTGCTCTACATTTTAATTACTAATGAAATTAAATAATTTTGTGCATGCACTTTTCAATTGTTTGTCAAGGTTTTGTACAACAGAAAAAACATGGTGTCATGAGACAGAAACAAAGAAACATATACATTGTTGGCAGAAAACACTGTTGGCCATCCAGTCTGCCCTATTTTTCCCTACCATAGCCCATGGATTAATTTATTTATTTATTTAGATTTTGTTGACCGGTAAGGGCACTAGACAAATTCTGCCTATTTTCAGGCACAACCCGGGAGAAGGGGATACAGATGAATGCCAACTGACCTTGAACCAGATTAAGCTGTTGGTGATATTTTTAGTGAAATTAGGAAATTTGGCCAGGACACCAGGGAAATTCCCCTACTCTTTTCGATAAGTGCCATGGGATCTTTAACATCCACCTGAACTACCACCAATCCAGGCAGATGGGACCTCGGTTTAACGTCTCATCTGAAAGACAGCACCTCAGAAGTACAGCACCCCTCTCATGCTGCACTACAGTGTCAGTACTGGGATATTAACCCAAGTGCCAGATGTTGGAACAGAACCCACAGCCCTCTGATCTCCCGGCCTCAGAGGTGAGTGTGCTACCTACTGAGCCACTGACACTGATATTGTCTAGATGGAGTTTCTGCAATCACTCCCTGCCCTGCTTCTAGAGAGAGTGAGTGAGAGAGAGAAAGAGACAGAGAGAGAGAGTGGTAAACATATGGAATGGTCTTCCTGAGAAGGTCATAGGGTAAAAAAACAGTGGGGACATTTAAGAATGCATGGGACAGACATAAATCAATTCTAGTGGGAAGTAGGAGGAAGTAGGCTGTTGATAAAACTAGGATCTGCAGCTTATCCAATTGGTAGGGAAATGGGCAGACTGCATGGGCCAAGTGGTCCTTATCTGCTGTTAAAGTCTATGTTTCTATGTTTCAATACTGCTACCACTCAATTAACTATTAAGCCCTTATCTCAGCCCCAGCTATGCTTGAAGCCATTAATGTTTTTGGTGCCCAACAGCTCTGCTGGTAGGCTGTTCCATCCCTCATCCACTCTCTCCATAAAGTAACATTTTCTAACACCCCTCCTGAATCCCTCCTCCAACATCAACCCCCCACCCCCATTGTTTTTGGCAAGTAATTCCTGCTGAATAATTCCTCACAGTTTACCTTGTATATTTCTTTCAAGAACTTGAAGGCCTCTGTAAAGTTGTCATCTTCCTTCTGGCCTTGATTAAGTACATGTGTAGTACCATAAGCTGATCCTAAGATCTGCCCTGTTGTCCCTAATATGTTTTGGTCACCTTATACTGTACTATCTCCAGCCTGCCTCTGTCTTTTCCCAGGTGTGGACTCTAGAACTGGGCACAGTATTCCAGATGGTGTCTCACCAGTTATTTTGTTGCTTGTGTGCACGCTAATTTGTTTTAGGGAGTTATATACTAAGAATAAGAATAAATAGGGTGCAGAAGGCCAACATACCCATAAAGCCCCTAAACTGCATATGGCTTGAGGCACTCAGGTTTGACAACAAGTACCTATCAAGTCTATTTTTAAATGTGTTTTTATTTGTACTGATAACAATTTCCAAAGGTAAACTGTTCCAAGGTTTGACTACTCTTTGTGAAAAGTAGGAAGCCCTTTTTTGTGTTCTAAATTTACTTCTTCCTAATTGAAGCGGATGACCTCTGGTATTAATATTAAGTTGTTTAAACTCTAATCCACATTCAATTAGTAAGTTGATATCATTAATAATATCCCAATCAAATAACAAGTCATCCCTGAGACGTCTTTGTTATAAGGATATTAAATTGAGTTTACTAAGTCTCATTTCATAAGAGAGTGATTTATCAAAAAAAAATGACTTAGTAATTCTTCTTTGTAACTTCTCAATCCTATTAATGTCCTTAAACATATATGGAGACCAAAGTTGGGACACAAAGCCTAAATGAGGATGGACAAAAGCATGATAAAGAGGAAGAAGGACTTCAGGATCCCTGGATACAATATTATGTTTTATTGACCACCAAATTTTATTAGCTTTATTTATATTATTGGTAATATGTATTTCAAATTTAAATTTGAATCAACAATGATTCCAAGATCTTTTCATTCAGTTTAGAAGTTATGGTCTCATTATATAAATAATACTGATGTTTTGCATTTCTTTTACCAAAATGCAAAACTGTACACTTAGAAGTGCTAAATTTTAAAGTCCAGCGAAGTGACCATAATTCCAGGGTATCTTAGTCTTTTTGGATAACTGCACACTCACTAAGACATCTTGAAATATTTACAATTTTACAGTCGTCTGCATATTTAATGATATTACTCTGGATATTACAAGATAAAACAGATACAAAAATCTGAAATATTAACGGAGCAAGAACTGAGCCTTGAAAGACTTCACTTCATACTGGGTTCCAAGAGGACCTGAAACCATCAATAGATACACTTTGTCTTCTGTCCCTCAACCAGTCTATAATCCAATTAATAATTAAAGGGTTAATTTTAAATAACAATAATTTGTGAATGAGTGCCCAGTGTGGTACAGAATCAAATGCTTTTCTGAAATCCAGCAAAATTACATCACAGAGAATTTTACTATCGAGTTTATCACTAATATAATCATAAAAACTAACCAAATTAATGGCCACTGAATGCTCTTTTATAAATTTGTGTTGATCAGAATCAATAAAGGATACAATCAAAGAGAGTTCATCATTAATTATTCTTTCAAGTACCTTCCATAGAATCAGAGTTAAACTAATAGGGCGATAATTGTCTAATAAACTCTTCTCACCTTTTTAAATAAGGGAGTAACATACGCATCTTTCCATTCAGATGGAACTGAACGGAATTCAGACATTTTCATATAATATTTTTAAAGGAACGCTCAAATAGTCTTTCATCAATAATAACATATTACCTGATATACCATCAGGGCAGGTGAAGAACCCTTTTTTATAGAATCTAATTTATTTTTTATACTATCCAGAGTAATATCCATATGTTTATCTATAGCTCTGAGCTCAACATCAGGTCTTGAAGTCGCATCACTGAAGGATTTACAATAATGGGAGTTGAGTACATCAGACATTTCTACTTTATCAATGATATGTGTCCCATTTACTTTTAAGGGGCCTATTTTACACTCTTGTTGTTTTTGATGAATTAATATAGTTATATAATATTTTATTATTCCCTTTCTGTGCTTGTTGGGCAATACATTTTCTGTATTTCTCTTAGATTGTTTAATCTCCCTCTTGCAAATATTTTTTGCATTTTTTTAAGTAAGCCAGGGATCTTATACATTTATTATTTTTGTATTTCTTAAATAATTTCTTTTTCTTTTTAATCATTTTAAATATTCTATAAGATAACCACTTTTGGCAGATCAATAGTTTCTTTTTTTTTATTTTAGGGATACATTTGGATGCTGCTCCCAATATTCTTGATTTAAATATGTACCACATTTCATTAATATCATCAGATGTTAATAATTCACTCCACTTTGTATTAAATAAATACTCATTTAATGCATCATTATCTGCCTTATGATACAAATAAACTTCTGTGACATTTTCTGATATCAGATGCAAGAACTGAAGGTTAAATGTTACTGCATTATGGTCACTATTTCCTAGTGGTGTAGAAATCAAACAATCTAAAACTTTTAATGGTTCGCTGCCTAATAAAACATCAACAATGTTTGAACTCCTGGTAGGAGAAACAACAAATTGAGATAAATTTAATACATCACTTATGTCTAAAAATTCTTTTGAAGGATTATGGATAGCTTTTTTATTTAACCAATCAATATCATTTAAGTTTAGGTCCCCCATAAATATAATAATCCCTAAATCTGATGTTGCAGCCATTTCTGATATAATTTCATTTATCACCTGTTTAGTGGAATTCGAGCTCTGTAGCAAAGACCCAAAATAAAGTTGTTATTATTAAAGCTAATACTCACCCAAAGTGATTCAACAAGACTAGTTTAGATTTATTTTACTTGAAATATCCGTAACATTCAAGTCTGAATTAATAAACAAAGCAACTCTCCCCCCTTCAATTTTCCCTGCTTAAGTGAAATAGAAAGTAACCTGAGATAGAATTAACCCATACAGGGTCTCAGTGATACCAACAATGTCAGGATGCTCAGTTACAATTCTAACAGTTAGTTCATCAAACTTAGATTCAAGACTTTGTGCATTAAATATTTGGAAACTTAGGTTGTCAATACTTTTTTGTATACTTCTTTGTTGACTTATATTCCTTTCCTAAGGCCCCCCATTAGTTTAAATTGAAAGATTGTACAAAACGTTGGAATTGCTTACATAACTCACTTATACCAGTTCTATTTAAATGTAGGCCATCTTTTGCAAATAAATTGCTATTTCTTTTAAAAATATCCCAACAATCAATGAATTGGATATTATCATTTGTACACCAATTATAAATCTAGCATTGATTTGTTCAATAGTATACTGTTTTTCCAACTGTTTTTCCAACCTTACTCATGGGATAGGGAATGTACTGGAAATGTATACTTTACAGTGTTTAGACTTAATGTACTTCTCAAGTTCTATAATGTCAAAACAAATATCCTTTTTATGGTCATATACTACATTATTTGTTCCAATATGGAGGATGACATTAGAGGGTTCGGAAAGTAAATCATCAATTCTAGAAGAAATGTCAGCAATTGTTTCTCCAGGAAAGCAATGAATCTTCAGCTTGTTATTTCAAAACAGTCTGTCAGCATATTTTATGATTGAATCCCCAATTATCAGCATAGGAAGTGTGGAGTCTGTATTCTCACAAGTAGGGTAGGTTTAGAAAAGAAGGGGGTTAATTGAGTGAATCTATTGCTAGGCTCTAAAGGGTTGTGCTGAATATAAAGTTATCACAATCCATACAGCTCCCTGCCCTTTTTAAATTTTTATTTTTGAATGCTTTCCCATCCTTCCTCCAATTCAGAATTGGACTCTCTGAGTCTTTATTGGAAATAGCAGGGACTGCAAATTTTGTGGGCATGAAACAGGTAGTGGTTGATCAAGAGTTAAATCAGACTCCATTGTCAAAGGTGGGACTGCAGAAGATGTCTCTAAATTAGTTTTTAAAGTGCATACAACTGTTGGTTCTACTAAGAGAGCAACTCTTTCATTTGACACAGAAGATGAGAGCCCTCAAACCATGTTATCCACAAAAGTTCCAGTTCTCACAGTTCTTTTACAGTTTGCAATTCAGATGACAAAGTTGAAATTGCATTTTTCAATACATTTATTTCCATACAATAAGAGCATTCTGAATTCAGAGGCAATTCATCAGCATTAGGTATTATACAGAGTAAATGTCTGCAAATTCCACAATTTACCAAACTATGCCCATTATGTAGAATAAATGATAATGTAGTCTCGGTAGAACTCTCTAATATGACACTTTGGAAATAATATCTACAACCAACAAGATAAGTGTAGACTATAATTACCAATATAGGTGCTAAGTCATACTCCTACCGCAGGCCTGCAGTTCACGCTGGACACGCTCCTAGGCAATCATGTCATCAAGGAGACAAAATGATGTCATGAGATTGGTGTCATGATGTATGTTAATGGTTTTGTGATATGATTGAAAACAACAGCAGATTAACCAATACTGATCTCTTCATGTCAAGAAATAAATAAACTCTGGCCAGAGTCAATATTTATTTTATTTTATTTTATTTTAGTCTTTGGTAACTGGATAAGGCCCACTAGGCACAAGTGCCTGTTTTCAGGGGTGACCTGGGAGCACTGGGTGGTTAAGTGACTTGCTTAGAGTCACAAAGTATGCAAGTGGAAGTTGTGAGAATCAAACTCAGGTCTGGTCTTTGACTTGGCTGCAAATAATATTATTGATGGTTGTTGCATCCTAGCTGTTATATCTTTTATAAATAGTCATGGGGTGATGTCTGCTCTTTCTAATATATAATTTGGTACCTGCAACATGCACATCATTTTTTGTTACAATTTATTTACAAAGGATATAACAGCAAAAACAAAGTAGCATAACATTCAGTGTTTAACACACTTGCATTTATGGATCAGCAAGCCAATATGTCTCAAACTGAATATCCACACTCACTGCCACTGTAGTGGACAGGAAACCCCCCCAACAAAAAAAACTACAGTAAGTATTGGTTCTGTATCTTTTGAGTGGGTGAAGGAGGTAGGGGCCTCAATGCAACCATGGATGATGACAGTGCTGGCATCTGTGTGAATCTCCATCACTCCTACATGCTACAGCTCGTCAAACAACTCAAGCAAGAGCCAACATGATTACAAAGTAATGGTACTGTTGGCTGTGGATCTATGACAGTGAGTCAACAAATGCGTAGTTGACCACAGTTATTGTGACATGTTAATGTTGACCGCATTGTGGTTGAGATAAAGCCGGTCACTTCAGATTGTGTTTTCTTTGGGGCTTTTTCCTAAACCCCATGCAGGGCTCTCCCCACACCCACATAACTAAGGTAATCAACTCTGAACCAGAGTTGATACAGAAAGGGGTGCAAGGCCCCCAAGATAGCAGTGCTGGGGTCTTGGGCCAACACTATGGTGACAACAAGACACTACAGCAACCTGTCACTGTTGTCACTGTAGTGTCGGTCACATTAAAATTGTCACTGCAGTGATGGCATACAGTCAGCAGTGAGAAATGTGTAAACCAGCATTTTTTGCATTATTCACTGAGACACCTAGCTGCACTATTTAATTGTTGTGATACACACTCATGTACTAATAGATAATCACATGTATGCATATATATTCCAGTATAACATAGCAGTGCATTGTCTACACACATTTTTTCCAGATTAAAAAAAAAAGTCATTAAGGGACTGATTTCTTCTTTCCAGGCTCCAAGGGACATTGGCTGGTGGGGTATGCCAAGAGGCACCTTAATTAAATCAGCAATAACATGCATAAGGCTGAAACTGATCTAGGTAGTAGGGGTATGCAGACTAGCAATTTTTGCACTAACCACTGAGCCACTTATGGTAACTGCACTTTCTAATTGTTGTGATATACACATACACACTGACTAATACATATATGCATTTATATTGCAGTATACCATAGCAGTTCACTGTCTACACACACAGAGCATTCATACACACACACACACACACACACACACACACACACAACACACACACACACACACTCTGCCTTATATGGCATTTATTTACTTACACATTTAACCCTAACTTTTACCGTATTTAGGATAAGCACTGCATTTTGCACTGACTCAGTGTATTAATCCATGGCATGACTGGGTAACTGATGGAAGTGGACCAGGGAGATGCAGTGGATGTGGCCTATTTGGACTTCAGAAATGCCTTCAACCCCATCCCCAATAGAAGGCTGATTAACAAACTGCACATCCTAGAGGTGGATCCTAAATAGTTCTGTGAGTGGAGAACTTGCTGAATGGCAGGACTCAGAGGGGTGTGGTAAACCAGGAGTACTGTGGACAAGGAGAAGTGATGAGCAGGCTGCTGCAGGGGTCAATGTTGGGGCTAGTCCTCTTCAATGTCTATATTGAGGACATTGCAGAGGAACTGGATTGGATGGTATGCCTCTTTGCAGATGATACAAAGGTATACAATAGAGTGGACTCTCCAGGAGATGTTGAAAGAATGAGGAAGACATTAAAAACTAGAGAAATGGTCTGAAGAATGGCAGCTGAGATTCAATGCAAAGAAGTGCTGGATCATGCACATAGGGCACAAGAACCCAGGGGCAAAGTAAGAAATAGGTGTGGAGGTACTGACAGTCACAAATCAGGAAAAGACCTGGGAATTATCATCTTGGAGGACCTAAGAGAAACTAGGCAGTCTGGTAAGGTGGTTGCAAAGGCTAGCCAGATGCTTGGATGCATAGGGAGAAATATCAGAAGAATAAAGAGGAAGTCATCTTTCCTGTATAAGACACTCATGAGCGACCACACCTGAAATATTGCATTCAGTTCTGGGGGCCATATCTGAGAAAAGAACATAGACAGGGTGGAGGTGATGCAGTGGGGACAACAAAATAGTGTAGGGCCTGCAGGATAAGATCTATCAGGAAAGACTAAAGGAGTTAAATATGTTCCCTGGAGGAGGGGCATGATTGAGACATACAAATATGTTACTTAAGCTAAACGTGAATAATGGGAGTAGGTGCTAAGGGCTGCAAAGTGGGAACATGAGGGGCAGTAGAAGTGAATTGAAATGGATAAGGGTGGGGGAAGACTGCAAAATAGAAGGTGGAATGATGGGTGCCATAGAGGGAGGGATGGTGGCAGGCACAGGGAGGATAGTGAGTTGCAATGGATGTGGGGCTGCCATTTGGATGAATTTATTATGGAAACTGGGAGGCTGTCCAATTTGCTGCAGGCTAAGGAAATTGGAGGGTGAAATAATGGGGTTATGGAGGGAAATAAAGAGAATGAGGGAGAGGGAGCTGAAGCAGGAGTTACCCAAGCAAGGAGAGGAGGGGAGATGCAAAGAGGGAACTGCAGAGCTAAAGAGGAAGGAGGGAGGATCAGGGAAGGAGGAAGGCAGTGATGGGCACCATTGTCGGGTATCAAGCAATGGTTTGAAGTGTTGGCAGAGGAAGAGGAAGGGGAGGTATTGGAGCTCTGAGAGGGGAGAGGGGTAGGGAAGGTCCAAGAGGCAGGAATTACAATAGGAAACAGAGATGGGAGAGGAAGAGTAGAGTAGAGGAGGAGGAGGAAGAGGCAGGAATAGGAAGGGAGACAGCAGGGGGAATGATGCAAGGAGCACAACAGGTACAGATGAGGGATGTAAGGAGGGAGGCAGCGGGAATCCTGTGGGAGTGGACAGGGATAACAGTGGAAGGGGGTCAGGATCAGAATGATAGGGGTGTGTTGGTGCTGGGGGACTCCATACCAAAGGGGATCAGATGGGGAAGAGGGGGGAAGGCACTGTCATATCTGGGTTGAGGCAATTCCAGGGTTGACAGCAGGCAGGGCAGTCACTTCTCAAGTGCAGAAGCAGAGGGAGGATGAAACCACATGTGGTGGTGCATGTGGGTACAAATGATTTGGCCAAGAACATAGTGGAGGTGGTAAAGGGGAGGTTTGAAGAATTGGGTAGGCAGTGTGAGGAGGTGGGGGTGTCGGTGGCATTCTCTGAGGTGCTACCAGTGCCACTTGCAGATATAGGGAGAAAAAAGGATAGAGGAGTGCAATGGGTGGCTGAGGGATTGGTGCTGAATCAGGGAATATGGATTGGTGTCAGACTGGGGCAGGACCTGGGACAACAGCAACCTATATGTAGGGGACAGGTTACATTTTAGCAAGGAGGGGAAGAGCATACTCAAACAGGGAATGGAGTGGTATATTTCCGCAAGGGTGGATTTAAACTAGGAAGGGGGTGGTGAGGGGACCATTGTTAGAAACGATGTCTGGAAAGTGGAGCATAGGGTGATCACTCCCCCAGTTAGAGGTGAAGGCAGTGAGGAGGGGGCACAGAGAGGGCTAATGGGGGGAAGAGGAATGGTAAGGTTAGGGAGGCATAAGACTGGGAGGTGGTCTCACTGAACGCAAGAAGCCTAAGGTACAGAACAGCAGAGTTACAGGCTTTCTTGGCCATGGAATTGGTGGGCATAGCAGCCCTCATGGAAACATGGGCCACCCAGTACCAGGGCAGGGATATGATGATCCCAGAGTACAGGCTATTCAGAAAGGATAGAGCCAAGGGAAATGAGGGTGCAATCTATGTGAGGAAGGGGAATAAGTGCATAAGGGAAGAAGGGGAGGACAGAAGCTCTGTGGATGCAGTTCCAGGATGCGAGGAATAGGACACTGAGTATAGGATAGTGTACAGGCCACAATCACAGGGTTGTGATCTGGACTGGGAACTGGCAGATCAAATTTAGAGGGTAAGCAGGAAGGGAAGCACTGTGGTGGTGGGGGATTTCAACCTACTGGGGGTGGATTGGAGCACACCTGCCACCATAAGTGCAAGAGAGGGTATCCTGTTGGAAGCTTTTCAGGACAGCTTCTTCACACAGCTGGTACAGGGGCAGACATGGCTGGAAAGGACTTTGGACCTTGTGCTGGATAATAGGGAAGCTGTAAGGAACCTAGAAGTGAGGGGAGCCACTTGCTGGGAGTGACCAATATTCGGTGTGATTCACGCTAAACATGGGAAGGGACACAGAAGGCATGGGTACAAGTGTGGTTGAGTATAGGGGTGGACTTTAGGATGATGGGGAAATTCTGAGCCAGCACCTGGCAGACATCTAAAAACACATGAATGCAGATTAGAAATAGAACATAATAAGAGGAGGGCTGGTGAAGGCAACAGAGACCAGTACTGGAAAAAAAAAAAAAAAAAAAAAGGGCAGTGCAAAGAAATCCAGTTGGCTGTCACTGGAGGTCAGAGAAGGGGTGAGATCCAAAAGGGAGACATTTCAGAAGTATAGGAAAATGGGAAGGGGAGAAGATAAAGATGTATACAGAGAAAAGTCAATGGAGATCATCAGGCTGGTCAAGGGGCCAAAGTGTATAGAGAGCTGAAACTGGCACAGGGGATGAAAAGAGGACAAAACTATGTCTTCCATTACATATGAAAGAAAAGGAGAAGCAAAGATCAGCTTGGGAGGATCAAGAAGGATGGGGGTGGGTGGAGAAGGGGGCAGAACAGGCAGAGGCTCTGAACAAGTACTTCTGCTCTATGTTCATGCAGGAGAAGGGGCAAATATGTCAGGCAAGTGGGGGGGTAAGGGGGAGAGGATGACAGATGTAGGGATTACAGAGGGCAGCGTGCTGGAGGGAGTGAGGGCATTAAGAGTGGACAAAGTGCCTGGGCTGGATGACATTCACCCTAGAATACTGAGGGAGCTGGAAGAGGTCCTTGTGGTGCCACTGGCAGACCTGTTCAATACCTTTCTGGACATAGGATGTGTACCACAGGGCTGGAGGATGGCCCATGTGGTGCCCATCCATAAAAGTTGGCCAAAGGATGAACCAGGGAATTACAGACCAGTGAGCCTCACCTCGATCATGGGCAAACTCATGGAAACCATCCTAAAGGAGAGGCTTGTGAGCTGCTTGGAGGCAAACAGTATCCAGGACAACCAGACGCATGGGTTTGTCATGGGCAGATCATGCCAGACAAACCTGGTAGAGTTCTATGACTGGGTGACATGGGAAATGGACAAGGGTCATGCTGTGGACTTCCTGTACTTGGACTTCAGTAAGGCCTTTGATTCAGTGCCACATGGAAGAATAGGGGAAAGCTGGAGTATGTGGGGCAGGACCAAAAATGATGGCCTGGATCAGGAACTGGCTGAGGGGGAGACAACAAATGGTGGTGGTAGGGGAGGAACCCTCATCACTGAAAGTGGTGACAAATGGGGTACCACCGGGATCCATGCTGGGACCAGTACTGTTCGCTATTTTCATTGCAGATATCTCGAATGGTATCTGGAGCAAAATCAGTCTGTTCACAGATGATACCAAGATGGGAGCTGTGGTAGATGACAAGGGGGGTGGTTACAGGAGGACCTGAATAAGCTGCAGGAGTGGGCAGATAAATGGCAGATGGGGTTCAATGCCAAGAAGTGCAAGGTTCTACACTTCGGAGCCCATGACCAGGAGAGGGGTTTTCACTTAAATGGGATTCAGTTGGGTTGCTCCACAGAAGAGAAGGACATAGGGGTGATCATAACAGGGAGCATGAACAACTCTGTTCAATGCAGAAGGGAGGTGGCAAAAGCCAACAAAATGCTGGGGTGTATAGCTAGAGGAATCTCTTCCAGAAGTAGGGAGGTTATACTGCCCCTGTATAGGTCACTGGTCAGGCTCCACCTGGAGTACTGCATGCATTACTGGCGCCCGTTCCTGAAGAAGGACATCAGATTGTTGGAGTAGGTGCAGCATACAGCTACAAAGATGATCCAGGGATTGGAGGGCAAGCCATACAATGAAAGTGTGAGGGAGCTGAATATGTACTCTCTGGAAGAGAGGAGGGGCAGGGGAGATATGATTGAGACCTTTAAGTACCTGAAGGGAATAAACAAGACTAATAAAAAAGAGGATTTTTCAGAGGAGAAAGAGGAGGGACATGAGAGGACACCAACTGAGATTGGAGGGGGGTAGATTCAGGAGAGATGAGGAGACATTTTTTTGCAGAAAAAGTGGTGGACAAGTGGAACTCCTTGCCAGCTGGGGTAGTGGCCTGCAAGATGGTAGACAGCTTCAAGAGGGGTTGAGATAGGATAAAGGGAAGGGGTAATAGGATGGGGGAGGGAGGGGCAGCAGCATTATAAGGTGCTAGCTGTGCACTGGAGCAGACTCGATAGACCGTGTGACCTTTTTCTGCTGGCATTTTTCTATGTACGTATGTATCGGTATCAAGAGAGTGCAGGAAGGAAGTATCTTCCAAAGTAAGAGTAGATCCAAGTCAAGTAGGAGCACAATGAATGTGGGTGGGTGGGGGACTCAGGGAAAACATGAGAAAGTATTTTTTTATGAAGAGGGTGGTGGATGCCTGGAATAGCCTACCAGAGGGGTGGTTGGGGCTAAAACAGTCACAGAATTTAAGAAGGCATGGGATAGACAAAAGGGTATCCTGAAGGCAAGGGGGGTGGGCTCCAGAGTTCAATTTGATCATAGGGCCTCACACTAGATAAGCATCAATAGGACAGACTAGGTGGAGATGCAACTCCCACCCCCTAGCCCAAGCTCCCACAGAGCACCCTCCACTCTGCACTCCCAGATCTCCCCCACACACACCCTCACTCATCTGAAAAGGTCCAGGTATAAAGATGTACTGCACTCTCTCATCAAAAACACATCTTGTTGCTGGAACTGGTGACTGCTGTATGGGAAATCAGGTCAGTGCGGTTCATTGTATTTCAGTGGGTTTTCAACTGCACTTATCTTACTTCTCATATAGTATTCACAGGTTCCAGCAGCAAGACGTGTCTTCCATGGGACAGTGGATCTTCACACTGGGATCTGTTTAAGTGAGTGAGAGTGTGTGGGGAAGTCTGTGGGGGTGTGGGGTACTCAGTGAGATGTTGGGCTGGGAGTGTGGGGTTGCACCGGCGAGGGACCTTTTTACAGATTAAAAAAGACATTGAGGGATCATGTTCTTCTTTTCAGGCTCTGAGGGACATTGGAGGTTCGGGGGTTGCCACTAGCCACCTAAATTAAATAAGTAATGACATGCATAAAGCTGAAATGGATCTAGATAGTGGGGTAATGCAGACTAGCAATTTTTTCACTAACCAGTGAGCCAACTAACTGCACTTTCTAATTGTTCTAATATATACACACACACTGACTAATACACATACGCATACATATTCCAGTATAACATAGCAGTGCACTGTCTGCATACACAGAACATTGCCACACACTAACACACATATACTACCTTATATGGTATTCATTTACTTATACATCTAGCCCTAATTTTACTGTATTTAGGGGAAATTGTTTAACCCAGAGAGGCACACTAATCTGAAGCTTGTTTCCAGGTGTGACCTGGGAGCACAAGGAAGTTAAGTGACTTACTCAGGCTCACTCAGTATGCAAGTGAGGGCTGTGGGATTCAAACCCAGGTCTCCAGGTTTGTAGCTCAGAGACTTAAACCACTACACTATACTGCCTCCTAGGATAAGTGCTGTGTTTTGTGCTAACTCATTGTATTAATCTATGGCATAACTGGGTAACTAAGGTAGTGGACCAGGGAGGTGCAGTAGATGTGGCCTATCTGGACTTCTGAAAGGCCTTTGACACTATCCCCCATAGAAGGCTGATTAACAAACTGCACAGCCTAGGGTCGATCGTAAAAAAAAGTTCTGTTGGTGAAGAACTGGCTAAATGTCAGGAGTCATTGGGTTATGGTAAGCAGGTAGTACTCTGGAGAGGGAGCGGTGATGAGCAGTGTTCTGCAGGGGTTGGTGTTGGAGCTAGTCCTCCTCAAGGTCTCTATTGGGAACATTGCAGAGGGACTTGAGGGGAAGGTATGCCTCTTCATAGATGATACAAAGGTATGTAATAGGGTGGACATGGCAGGGAGTGTTGAAAGAATGAGGAAAGACCTTTAAAAAAATGATTGTATGAAATATTTTGTGAGGTATGTTAGCAGTGAAAAACTGCATGCTAATTTTATGATTATTATGTGAATCTCAGTCAATTCACTGATGAAGAAGTCTTCATCTTCATGATCTCAATATGTTGCATGGTTTGAAATAAAGAATATTGTATCTATGTAGAAGTTTATTCCTTAATAACATTCCAAGGAAAAGGATAGCCCATTGAGCATTAACTCATTTTTGATGGGGTCCTTAGCATTCAAAACAGATTTCAGTATTGGCTGGTGAGAAATAAAACTATGCACTGCATGTGAAAGTAGCTCTCTGGTATGATTTCTCATTTATGCTTCAGTTTTTGTCTGGCTTCTGTTTCACCATTTTAAAAAAACTTTAAAATGGAAATTGGGCTTCTTAGACCTTGTTGTATTGGTCCAAGTAAAGGCAAGCCAGCCACATGTTTATTCCCAATCTGCACTTTTTTCTATGTCTGAAATCTGAAGCCTCATTCCTCACTCTCAATTACCATTTATTCCTGGGAAAGACTGTCTGATCTGACATGTTTATAAGCTATTAAACTTTCTTGAAAGAGAATTCTACCCAGATTGAAGCTTAGCACACAAAATAGAGTGTTGCAACACTGCTCAGCTGAATGAACTAATTGGCAAAGTGATAGCACAACACCCTCAATTTTATCTAGTCCATTAAGAATCGGGAGAGCTCCCTTTTTTGAAAGACTCTGCCTGAAGTTCAATGGGTGAGCAACAGCCACACCTACTTCCTGAACTAAGCAGTTCCTCCCAGCCTCCATCTGAAGCCCTTTCTCATTGTCAGCCAAAGGCTCTGCTGTTCCCTCTCCTCACTCTGGGCCTGCTGCAGCCTGATATGAGGCCTTAACCCCCCCCCATTTGTTTGTGCCCTGGACTCTGCTTGGTGTCTGTTGGTTGTGTTCCTGTGTTTCTCCTGCTTTGGTTAGTATTTGCTTCCAGCTACTCTGTGCTTCCTTGTGTGCTTGTTTTTTCAGTTCTCCTGTGTTTGTGCTTTGGTTTTGTGCTTTCTTTTGGGCTTTTTAGTAGGCCTTATTTATGTTGTGTTGCACCTTTGAAGTGCCCTGACTCCCTTTCCTCCCCAGCTACCTGGCAACCTCAGTTTTCCTGCATTTCTTGTATGTTTCAGCTCCCATTCCAACCCTCTGGTGCTGCTTCCATTTAATTCCCTGCACCTGGTCTAAGCTCTTGCTTTCAGCTAGTAGTAGCAGGGAGTGACAGCAGGTACTGCTGCATCCCTGTTGCAGCTCCAGGTTATCTGTGCTGCTTTTGCTCCCTCCTTCATTTCTTTAAGGATTTCTCACTACAGTCTTCCCTATCTTTGAAAGTTTATTCTGTCTGTACAAACATATCAGTTCTCCTTCTTTTATCAAGCTATTTGCTCAGCTGCTGCTGCTGCATTTAATCAGCTTGCAATTGCACTTCATTTTTGTTTGTACATACAACCCTATTTTAATTTGTTTGGCTATTCATTGCTACTAGCTATGCAACAGAATCAAAACCAAGTCTCCTGCACTTCCATATTGCTTTCCCCATGGGAACAGCCCTTTTGGGGTTTTTAATTTGTTCAAACATGTTAACTGGTACTCAGTGGGACTCAAACCAGAGTCTAATGCAATTCTATATTACTTTCACCATATGATTCGAACCTGCTTAAATGCATTTGTACCAAGCAATTACTCTTGCTGTTTCAGTGCATACTACCCATGCCTACGAAGTCCCACGCTTGCTAAGGTCAGCTACTGCTGGATGCTATTCATTGTTTGAACACTGCTTAATTATACTCTGGAGGTCAGCTCAGCTACAGCAGGTCACTGTAAAGTAGCTTTACAAATCTGCATGTGGGTAATTGCACTTTACTGTGGCTTCTATGGTGGAGGACTGGAGAGTATAGCGGAGAGTCATGGTCCAGTGTGGTTCAGTTACCTCATGTTCATATACTGCCTCCACCTTTAAAATCTTCTGAGCATTTGTCACCTTTAATTGGCACTCATTGATGGACTGGCTGGCTAGCCTCACACTGATTAAAGACCCAGGTTACTCTGAGCTGGATGTGCAATTCCTATGATATCATACTTCTGTGTACTATTTGTTTATCAGAATCATTGCTACAGGTGTTTACAATGCCACTCAGAGCCTGTTACTCCCTGTGTTAACATGTATGACCTATACCATTAGTAAAGGTGTTTACTTTGTTGCATATTATCTGATATTCTCTGCATTACATTGTATAGCCTACTCCATTGCTAGAAGAGACTGGCCCACCATGCCCATCAATTTATTGGCTCTGAGCTCACTCTCAGCTGATGCTCTCACTCTGTGCTCTAGTCCACATCCTGAGTGTGTGATGCCTGGAGTGGGGACCTTCCTTTCTGGCCCAGAGTGGGAATGTCCTTACTCCAGGTGGAGCTTTTGCCATTTGTGCACAGTGGTGCCTCTTGATATAGAATCTATGACTAGCCACAAAGGGAGGATATATTGCTATCCTTTAGCAGTAGTATCAACTGCTGAGGCACCTTCACAGCATTCTCCCTACAACCATTCTTGGTTGGCTTGATTTGAATAGTAGATTGGTAGGTCAAATGAGTGCCTCAGTGATTGGTCTCTCCTCCTCCTGCCTTTGAGGTAGTTTGTTGCAGAGGCCAGGGTTCATAACCCTCCACAGTGCTTCCATTAGAGGAAAAGAGTGAGAGTTTCCTCTAAATTGGAATATTTTCCACTCCCCTTGTTTGGGTTTCTAAATGGCAGTAGCAGAGCTGCCACTAAATACAACATTCCAAGCCCGGAAGGAAGGCTATATCAGCCTTGGATCTTGAGAGGTTTCCTCCTCAAAGGTTTTTTTTTCTCTCCTCAGTGCCCCAGGCCATGATACTAGTTAGTTTTAGTAGTATTCCCTAGCTCACTTAGGTAGGTTGTGCTGTTGGATGTAGATGGATGGTGGCCCTTCTAGCCTTTCCCTCTCTTGAAGGATCCTCCCGCTGTTATGTGCTCAAGCTATTTTATCAGAGTTATCCTGCTAACTCGTGTATCTCATTTATGTGTCATCAAACTACCTGTTGCTGCCAATCTGTTTCTCTACCTCCTGGTCATTGATCACTGCTACAATTCTTTTGGGGTTCATTCCTAAGGTATCTTTAGCCAAGGGACCCTTCCCACTGCACATCTAGTGGTAGAACTCTCCTTCAGGGTTCCTTGCATGGAGTAACCCTACAAGACGGTAATTACTGATGGAATAGAGAGTGCAAACAGCCACAAACATTATTATACAGTTGCACAAGCATAACATTATAATGGTTGCTAAAGCCATTGAATTGAAAGGCTCCACCTGCAGTTCAATGGGTGAGAAACTAGCTATGCCTACTTCCTGAACTATATAAGCAGTTCCTCCCATCCTCCTTCTAAAGCACTTCCTCTTTGCACCATCATCCTCCCCTCCTCCTCCAGCAGCTCACCTCTCTACTCACAGGGGATTTCTTACTATGGTAACTTTAGCCAAGGGACCCTTTCCGTGGCACCTCTAGTGGTGGAACTCTCTTACAGGGCTCCTTGCCTTTAGTACTCCTACAGAGTGTTAACTCCTAATGCAATAGAGAGTGTAAATGGCCACAAATGTTATTATAAAGTTGCACAAGAATAACATTATTCTGGTTGCAAAAGCCATTGAACTACTGTACTGTAACAGCAAAACATATGCAGGGCTTTGCCCTCTACAGCTGTAGAAAAGGTATTACATTGTAAAAGTCTATTCTGATTCGCATATCACGCATAATAAATCCTTTTCAATAACAAATACCACAGTATGCTCAAGATTCCACTACTGTATGACATGCTGTTAGCACTGCTTTCATCACTTGCTCTTGCTGTGTGAACAAGTGAGATGAAAAGTGTCTGGTACCAAACTGGGAAGCAAGTGAGATGAAAGGTTTGTTTGCTGTCTCATGGACCATGTAGCCTCAATGAAATAAAAACTGTTTCTTTTTTAAATTTAATTTTTCCTCACATATTTCATGGGGGTGTAGGGTGACACTCACATTCTGTCACTGTGTATGTCAGAGAAGTACTGTCAAGCTGACAATTGAATGAATCATGTCCATTCCTATGTGCTGAAGACATTCAAAACCAAGACTACTTTACTAAATGATGGTTCAGTTTGTGTACCCTTGGTAAATGAACCTTAGTTTTAGTCACCAAAAAATACTGCAAAGTCATCATTCCTATAATAAACACTACAAGCACTATAGAAACAGTGACAAACTGACAATGCAGTGCAGTGAACCTCATTAGTTAATACATGTTGCAGTCTGTCACAACAAGGAATGGTAAACACATAGATTTTCTGGTTTATTTCTCTGACAAAAAATAGCATAACATTCAGTAATGAACTCAGTTCAACTTATGAATCAATGAGACACTATGTTCCAGACAGAATACCCACACTCCCTCTCACTCTAGCTGACAGCAGGATGAGAGAGGAAAGTTGCTGCTGTTTTGCCACTGACTGTGTTTCCATCAACCGACCATCAAACCCGTTACTGTCTTACATCAATGTAGGAGAACATGCATCCCCAATTCCAGTAAGGAACTAAATCCCTGGGGTACCCCTACCTACTGCAGTGTGGGATTCAGATATCAAGGAGTTAAATAGCTAGTTGTGCAGCACAAACAGCACTGACAGAACATGCTCAATGCCTGTTAAAATGTTTTATCATTGGGTTCAGGAAGCTCTCTTTGTGAACTCTTAAGCATACCTCTGCAAGAGATAACAGAAAGTCAACCATATAGCAACCCTTAACCATGCACCAGATATTTTAAAACTGTAACTTGGAAGTGTTTTTGTAGATCAGTTTACCCACTGCAGACATCAGTTCTATACTGACAACAAAGTATTTGGACTATGTAGCTGTATTACAGAAAGACTTGCTCGTACGACTACTTGTAAGTTAATTTTCATCGTCAACATCTTCCACATTTTCTGAGTCTGTCAACATGGGCTTCTCAGCAAAGGTAACCCTCCTTGATGGTCTGAAAGCCAATATCCTCTCATTTCTAAAAGCTGCCCCTTTACATGATACTGTGTGTCAGGAAGCAAGAATATAGTGCAAGGGGAGGAGCAAGCAACAGCACTGCATTGAATGCAGAGGATGTAGAGAGATTCAATTCCACTCAGATTGTAGGACATACAGTACATAGCTGACCACACAGCTGTGGTGTATTCACAGTCATGTGCTACCAACCCCCTCGTTTCAAAGTAATTGCACTATGTCATACAAAGCTCTGGCTATGCAGCCGTAAAAACTTATGGTAGTTGAAACTTGAAAGATTCAGGTTAATATGATTCTAAGAGAAAGGTGACCCTTGCCCTTTTAGTTATGTCAAAAAGTCTACATTTAAACATTTTGGAAAAATAAAAGTATTTGCACATGTGCAGTTCGATTTTTCCATATGGTGTTTTGGGGACAACATATGAGGCAGTGTAATCTGACAAAAATGTTGTGGTTGTTGTATTGAAACAAACATAGTGTTGTGAAAGCTAGAAGGCACTTCAGTGTTAAACACAGAAACTGTTTTTGCATATCCATAACTAAAAGTGGCTGAGAGCTGAAACTTAAATCTTTAAATCAGCTAATATTCTTCAGGTGAAGCTACCTCTGGCTGGAAGCTGCAATACTGAACATAGGATTTGCAAGAAAGCGAGTTGTGCTCACAACAGAGGGAGGTGAACCTTACAATTGTCTTTGGTTTGTAGCAGATATTCTGCAGGTGGAGGCTACTTCTAACTGAAAGGTGAAATAAGGAACTTAGAATTATCAGGAAAGACAGTCTTTCAAGCAACAGAGGGAGGTGGATCTAGCTTTATTTTTGTTCCAATTCGTAAGATTTTCAGTGCAGGAAGAGTTTAAACCCTGGGCTAAGAATTTGTCATAAGTCCTGAAGTAAGTGCAGGTACAGACTGTGTATTTGACCCAGACAGTGCCCCAGGGGGTGGAAACTGTTTTTTGTGTTTATCTGTGTGTGCCTTAAAAGGCCAGGCCAGATTGTGTCAGGAAGTGCTTACATCATAGTTACTTATCAGCCAATAGCTATGGAAGAGTCTTACAGACCTGAGAACAACAGTATTATAAGCAAGTGTTTTATAGCAAACTCATCAGAACAGCTAATATTCTTTAGGTGAAGCTACCTCTGGCTGGAAGCTGCAATACTGAACATAGGATTTGCAAGAAAGTGAGTTGTGCTCACAACAGAGGGAGGTGAACCTTACAATTGTCTTTGGTTTGTAGCAGATATTCTGCAGGTGGAGGCTACTTCTAACTGAAAGGTGAAATAAGGAACTTAGAATTATCAGGAAAGACAGTCTTTCAAGCAACAGAGGGAGGTGGATCTAGCTTTACTTTTTTACAGTTCTTAAGATTTTCAGTGGAGGAAGAGTTTAAAGCACAGCTGACTTATTTTGGGGCTGACTGCTTTCAGAGCACAAACCACCAGGCTGTTTTGGGGCTGGGGAGGTTTACCTGTGTCTGACTTGGATGTCTGAATTTTTCTCTGTTTGATTAGCAGGGTATTTTCTCTGTCAAATTGTTGTGTAGGGCATCTTGCTGACAGGAAGGCACTCATCTCGAGTGGTGGGTCAGAGCTTTTAGCTGATTGTTTCATGAGGGCACAGTTTAGGCCCAACCCCTGCCCACCCTCACCCCATCCACCCTGGAAATAGTTCCTTTATACCTGGGGTTCTGACATAATTTCCTCAAGAGTGCAAGGTGCATATCACTGTCATATCCTCTCTAGCACACTGCACTGACAATATAAGCATACACATTGTATAATATATATATTTCTATATAACAAACCAATAACACACACACACACACACACACACACACAAAAGTAGATAAACATGTGGGGAGTAGTGCAATGTAATGGCTGTGGGGCAGCAGTCTTCTGGAAGTCTTTCTGGAGGCTGAGATGCTGCCCTATTTGCAGACAACTCTCTGCCCTGAGGGAGGAAGTTGCCCATCTTCAGGCCACACTGGACAGTAGTAAGGGAACCTTCCCCCAGGCCACACTGGACAGTAGGAAGGGAACCTCCCCCATCCAGGGAGCACCAGAGCCAGCACCACTACCTCAGAGGTTGCGAAGAAAGCACAGCAGTTGGACCACAGTGGGCTCAGGGAGGATGAGGATGGTGGAACAGAGGCACTCCCAGTCAGTTGTTCCACTCTACAATCCATACACCATTCTGGGGGAGCATAGCTCCCCTATGGATGCACCCACAGAGGATACTAAGGAGGCTGAGGACAACTGTCACAAGGGAAGCCCACAGGGAGGAGGCAGAGGACACCACAGGGAAAGGAAGCAGCTCCTGGTGGGGGACTCAATTATTAGGGGGATAGAACTGGGGGGAGCAGGGAAAACTGAAGTAAGGTGCCTGCCTGGTGCCATGGCTTGAAGGGACAGGAAGCGCATCCTCAGGATCATGAGAACAGCTGCACGGGAGTCTGAGCTGGACATCATTGTCCACCTAGGGACAAATGACTTGGCTCATCATGAGATTAGAGCAGTGCAGGAGGACTTTGTAGAGTTGGGAAGGGGCCTATGACAAGTAGCACACACAGTATCCTTCTCAGAGGTGTAGCCTGTCAATGGCATGGGTGAGGCGAGGGTACTTTGCACCATGCAGTTTAATGAATGGTTGAAAAAATGGTGTGGAACTCAGGGGTTTGGCTTCATTGGGGACTGGGGTTCCACCTGGAGGGACACCAGCCTATACTGGCAGGATGGTCTGCATCTGTCCAGGGAGGGAACAAGTCTTTTGAGCAATTAGTTTAAATGCTTCATTGGCAAGCTTTTAGACTAGTCAAGGAGGGAGGCACTGATAAGCAGCAGGAAAATCCCAGCCTCTCCCTACAAAACAGGGTACTAAATGAGAAAAAGACTGAGTTAGAAAGGTCAGTGGGGGATGCTGCAACAGAAGGTAAAGCCATCAAAAAATGGAGAGCAATGAGTACCAATGCCCGTAGTCTGGGTAACAAGCGTTCTGAATTAGTGGCCTTGATGGAGGAGGAATATCTGGATATCATGGCAGTCACAGAAATGTGGTACACACAAAATCATGACTGGGATGTAAACATACCAGGATACACTATCTACAGGAGGGAAAGGGAGGGTAAAAGAGGAGGAGGAATAGCTCTTTACATAAGGGAAGAAATCAAAGCAACAGAACAAAAGGGTAAACAGGGAGGAGAAGAAGCACTGTGGGTAAATTTGGAGACAGGCAATGGCACCACAATCCACAGGGTTTATATACAGACCCCCTTCTCAGGGGGAGGAAATGGACAAGGAAATGATAGAAAGTATACTTAGAATGGCATAAAAATGGGAGATATTGCTGATGGGTGATCTGAATATGCCAGATGTTAACTGGAGTGCAGTTGCAGCAGCCACTTCAAAGAGTGGGGTTATTCTAGATGCCCTACAGGGGGCATGCCTTAGACAACTAGTATTGGAGCCCACTCAAGAGGGAGCAATCTTAGACCTGGTTCTCTCAAATGGAGATGGAGAGAGGATCACAGTTGTAGAAGTGGGTAGCCATCTGGGAACTAGCGACCATCGAACAGTATGGTTCACAATAAACACAGCAATAGAGTCAAGCCATACAAAGGCAAAAGTACTGGACTTTAGGAGGGCTGACTTTGCCAAAATGGGTGAGTGCCTAAGGAATGCACTAGCAAATGGGCAGGAAGGAGGGGTGGAAGAACAATGGGGAATAATAAAAACTGCCATCACAGTGGTAACAAGCCTTTGTGTGAAGCAAATAAACAAAACAAAATGATGTAAGAAACCTCCATGGTTCTCAAAGGAAGTGGCAGTGAAGGTTCAAGAGAAAAAGAAAGCATTCAGGAAGTACAAGGAATCACAGAAGGAGCAGGACAGAGAACTGTATCAGTTAAAGCAAAAGGAAGCTAGGAAGGCAGTCAGAACAGCAAAGGCCTGAACTGAGGAAAAGATAGCCAACTCAGTTAAGAATGGGGATAAAACCTTTTATAGGTACATCAGGGAGCGAAGGAAGACCAAGGGAGGGATAGTGAGGCTTAATAAAGGGGAGGAGGAGGGTGGGCAGAGGGTGACTGTGAAAAGGCAGAGATATTAAACAAATATTTCTGCTCAGTATTTACAAATGAAGAGGGGGAGGTACTTAAAACAAACAGTAGAAACACTCTGGATACAGAAGTTGATACCAGCCCATTTACAGAAGAAAGGGTTCTGAAAGAACTCTTAAAACTGAAGGTGGACAAAGCAATGGGGCCTGATGGGATTCATCCCAGAATTCTAAAAGAACTAAAGGTAGAGCTAGTGACACCACTGACTACCCTCTTTAACAAATCATGGGAGGACGGGGTGGTACCCAAGGACTGGAGGAGGGCAGATGTGATTCCTTCACACAAAAGTGGGAGCAAGGCAGAAGCAGGAAACTACAGACCTGTTAGTTTAACCTCAGTGATAGGGAAAATGATGGAATCACTCTGAAGGAAAGAATTGTCGAGTATCTAGAGGCCAGAGGGGCACAGGACCCAAGGCAGCATGTATTCACAGCGGGAAGGTCATGCCAGATGAATCTGATAGATTTCTTTGACTGGGTGACCAAAGTAGTAGATGAGGGAGGGGCTGTGGACATGGCCTACCTAGACTTTAGCAAGGCATTTGACACAGTCCCACACAAAAGATTAATATGCAAGTTAGCCAGCCTGGGAGTGGGCCCCAAGATGACAGCCTCAGAAAAGAATTGGCAGGAGAATAGGACAGAGAGTAATAGTAAATGGAGTCCACTCTGAAGAAAGGGGGTTACTAGTGGGCACCGCAGGGTTCAGTATTAGGACCGGTCCTTTTCAATGTCTTTATAAGCAACATTGCAGAGGACTGGAAGGAAAAGTATGTCTCTTTGCAGATGACACAAAGATCTGCAACAGAGTTGATGCACAAGGTGGGGGAAAGGATGAGAAGGGACTTGACAAGGTTAGAGGAATGGTCAAATGTATGGCAGCTTAGATTCAAAGCTAAGAAGTGCAAGGTAATGCACCTGGGAAACAAAAACCCAGGGGAAGAGTACACAATGGGGGTGCACTACTAACAACAACAAAAATGGAAAGGGACCTGAGGGTAATCATATCAGATGACCTAAAGGTGGGCACGCAATGTGAGAGGGCAGCAAGGAGGGCTGGGGGGATACTGGGATGCATAGGGAGAGGCATCACCAGTAGAAAACAGGAAGTTATTATCCCTCTGTACAGACAGCTGGTGAGACCCCATCTGGAGTACCGCGTGCAGTTCTGGAGACCCAATCTCTGCAAAGACATAGACAGGATGGAACCTGTCTAGAGGATGGCATCTAAAATGGTGTAGGGTCTGCACTGGAAGACATATGAAGAGAGACTTAAGGAGCTTAATATGTATAGCCTCGAAGAAAGGAGGGAGAGGGGGGACATGATAGAAACTTTCAAGTACCTCAAGGGAATCAACAAAGTCCAGGAGGGTAGCATCTTTCAAAAAACAAGGTGTGCAAGAACAAGGGGGCACAATTTGAAGATGGGGGGGTGGCTCAGAGGTAATTTAAGGAAATATTTTTTTTTACAGAGAGGGTTGTGGATGCATGGAACGGACTTCCAGAGGAGGTTGTGGAGTCAAAAACAGTGGTGGAATTCAAGCATGCATGGGACAGTCATAAGGCAATTCTAGGGGGTGGAGATAGGAAGAAGTAGGCTGCTGGTTAACTAGGATCTGCAACTTATCCATTAGGTAGGGAAATGGGCAGACTGGGTGGGCCAAGCGGTCCTTATCTGCCGTCAAATTCTATGTTTCTATGTTTATATGGTGAAAATATCTACAGTAGATTTTGAACTTAATAAAAAATATTTGTTCATTGATTTACATCTCTCTGTATCATGCAGAGTTTTTTTTAACAGCAAAAAAAGTTATGCCAGACTGTGTCCTGAGACGAACACGGTGTCATGAAAACTTTTGTGAGGTGAACATGTGGTCATGAGAACTGTTGTCATGAATCAAAAATGTCATCTTAAGACCTTCTGTGAGTGGAAAATATGGTCATAAGAACTCTTGATTAGTGATAATGGTCTTTTTGCCATGAAAAGCATTTCGCTAGAACTGTCAATGTATGGAATGCTTGGCATTAAAAGTATATTATTAGCAATGCAACCCTTTCAAAGCAGGGGTTATTTGTCATCAGAAGTATTAATAATGCAGCTGATTTGTTAATAAAAGTATTGGGCAGACTAGATGGAGCTTGAGTTCTCCTTCTGCCATCACATTCTATGTATCTATTTATTGAGGCATTGTCAGTACAGGGGCAGCTGCCATTGCCAGTCTAAAGACTATTTGTCATTTAATGAATTGATGATGTAAGCCAAAAGCTGGCATTGACAATCTAGGGGCTATTTGTTAATATGAAGTTGTGTGCAGCAGTTGTTATATATCTTTTCTAAACCATTATTAAATTAAAAAGACAACAAAAAAAAACTACATTAATATGTCAGTGAGGGTTTCTAGGAAAGTATGGAAATGTAATGTTAGGTAAAAAGCCTTTGAAGTTTGAAGTTTATTGTTCTAGGAATTAATACCTTTGAGCCAAGGCTATTTTACAAAGGTTCCACGTCATTAAGTACAAAAACATAGTAGACAGTGTTACAAACAATCAGTAAGCCGTTTAACAAGGCCACAACTTAAACAGTAACATTTATGTACAGAAAAGAAAAAGGAACTCAGAGGCAGTGTCAAGGGCAAGGAATAAGGATTGGAGAGCTTGAGAGGGAAGAGAGGGAGAGAGGGAGAAATAAGAAGTTTAGGAGCAGACAGAACCAGGTTAGTGGTACTCAGGTACTCTTTGAGCCTCAATGATTCTATGACACAGAATTATTCAGGGTCAAAGTAATCATGCAATGCAGTGTTGGCATTATGCTGACTTTGGTACCCTCTCCCAAGCATTGGTGTGTGACTTTTTTCTGTTCCTGACTAGAAAGGGCTGCCATTTGGGCAAAGCCAACACTGCACTGTGTAGATGAGGTAAGTCCCAGGACAGGGCTGATGATGTTGGGAGGGGGCAGGTTGGGAGGAATAGGAGGAATAAACACAAGACAAACAAATAGTAATACACAAAGGATTAGGATGGGCAATGGTAACTTCTTGCAGTGAGAGTAGAGGTTTGTGACTCCTCAACTACTTTCTCTGGTTTTAAGGCGTCCCACTGTTTACTTGTTTGGGTTTCTTTTGTTTGTTTTTTAGTGATAATGATAATCTTGCTTTTTTGGATTTGTCTACCACATCAATGATAAGTGTCACCTTTCACATTGTTTTGGACTTTTAACCCTCTGTTAAGTAGGATCAGACACATATTTGGGGAGTTAATCTTGTTGACTCTCGTTTGGTTTTTTTGGATTGAGGCTACAATAGAGTATCTGTTACATCTTCAACAACATTGCCCTTGATCTTCTCTACTGCATCTTTGCTTTACTGGTCTCTTCAGACTAGCCATTTTGACCCATGGAGCATTGATAGAGTTACAAAGTATTTCTTAGCTATTGACAAGGTAAAAGAAAAGGATAACAAACTCCCAAAAAGAAAGTTAAATATATAAAGGAATTAAAGGTTAAAAGGTGGTGATAGCACATCTGTGAACATTTGCAGGATATTCATAATGTTGTATTGCTCATCCCCCCTTAGGAAACTGAAACTTGTTGATCTGCTGATTTTTCAACATATATTGTATTTATATTAATTGCATTTGCACTATCTTTTTTAGGAACTATTCTGAAATGTCTCTGATGAGCTGACTTTTTTTTAAATTGTACTGTAATTAATTATAATATGTTAGATTCTTAAGTAGGATGTGTGTATCTTTTGTATTTTTGTCCTTCTCTCTATTTTTTAATTGTTGTTCATGAACATATATAGTCAAACAATAAAATTGAGATTGAAATTGACTAGCTATCCTCCTTGTTATCCTCAACAATCTTTTACTTGTTTGTCTCACCCTCCATAGGTGTCAGAACTACTGTGGGGGTAGCCTAGATCTCAACCTTCCTGCCTTCCTCATACAAAGTCATAGCAGCCAAGTAAACTGCTGTCCTGCTGCATCTGCCTTGTGATGCTGAAAAAAGAGTGTGTGTACATAACACTTCTGGTGGCTATGATCGCTGCTTTTCTGTCTCCTGATCTTAGCAACAAGCCCCCCTTGCCCTGACTTTCCTACCTCCACCCTTTAATAAGTAATGCAAGTGCTGAGGAGAACTACAGAACTGTTGCTTTACAGCCCTAAATAGCTGACTTGTCTCACACAGTCCAAACATACTGCGTGTTTTCTTTATTATTTTTGATTTCTTACTTGAGAAAACAACTATATTGCACCTCCTAAGCACTGAGCTGTGCAACAGGATTGTTGCTTCACAGTTCTATGCAAATGGTTACATAACTGACAGTTTCCTCACACTTCAAGGAATACTTTTTTCTATAATATCCACAGTGGTACTGAAGCATTTTTCTGAGCTGACTGATGTTGGAGGATATCCAAGAAAACACTGTACAAAGAACCTTTAAACAGTGTAGGCCAAATGTCTTCCTTGTCTTGCCAGAATTTGGTTGGATCCCTATTTTCCCTTGACAGTGGCTCTCCTAGATAAAACTGCATCAAGTACTCTGGTAGCAAGACTGAGTCTTCCTACAGAATGTTCCAGCAGTGCTGGCATTCTATAGCGAAAAGCTCTCAAATGTCCTTGGTTGTCTCAGGATCATCCCTATCCAAGTATTTAATGTCATTTCACTAATACCTGGCACAGGTGCTATGAGTAAACAGCCAAAGGGGAGGAGCACTATGGCTAGTACTTTGTGTATGCATACTAATTGATATAGACTAGTGCTTCAATACATATAGTACCATTTTTTTAAAGCATGTATTCTGTTTATTATTATTCAGGTTAACTACTTATGCAATAGACTATGGTAATCATTAAGAAACAAATCAATTACTTTGTCAGCCAGCTGGAGCTTGTCCACCACAGGTGATTGAGAATAATTCAATTCAAGCTGGAATGTTTTACATCAATTGCTACTTTTTGGTGTCCATGTCCAATCACACCTACTTAAATAAGTTTCCTATCTTTGCCATGACTTGTTTCATAAGTAGGCTGTTTCACAAGTGCATTAACTAGAGCAACATCAAACTAATTTCCTGATATAGGAAACCCTTACCATTCATGCCCAGCCTCATTCACAGTATACAATGGAGTCATGTTATTGGCATACCCAATTGCTCCCCACCCTATTCCAGAAAAGGCCATACAAAGACTAACGTGATTCCCTAATTCCTTTTGCTAGGGTTTTACCTGCTTACAGTTAGGCAATGAAATCAGACCTGTGGAAGACTTAGGGTTAGTACCAGTTCAGAAGCTATCTAGCAGCTGTCTTACCTGGTTCTCCTGTATGGTTTATGAATGCTGCAGTCCTTAATATCTTCCCTACAAGTTATTAAATTCTACAATTACTAAAAATGGGAGGCAGTATAGCACAGTGGTTTAAGGCTTTGAGCTGCAAATCTGGAGACCTGGGTTTGAATTCCACATTCCAACTTGCATACTATGTGACCCTGAACAATTGACTTAACTTCCCTATGCTCCCAGATTGCACCTGTAAACAAGCTTTCAGCTTAGTGTGCCACTCCTAGTTAAAAGTTTGAAAAAAAAATTCTGTTGACTTGAAAATGCTAACATTTCCCATTTGCTTACTATTGCCACAAGTAACTATTTCTCAGTAGTACCACTGTCTGAGTGTTCTACAGGCATGTAAACAAATGTCTAAGTGAATCTGGAGAAGTTAGACTCATTCACCTAGGATGTAACTTATTTCAATTTATTATCAAATGAGTAAGCAATATGACATTATAGGGTTTGCATTATGGTGAAATAATGGCATGCCTCAGGTGCATTGTTATGTACAAGGTGCAGCTGAGTGCCATTACATGTACCTGAGAAGTGCAATTATTCCACCATAATGCACACCCTGAAGTGTCTTATTGCACTTATAAAGTGGCATTTAAATACATGACTTATTTAAAATGAATGAAAATAAAAAGAAAGTATTTTAAAAGATAAAAACTGAACCTTTCATTGAAATATGCATCCATTTTAACTCTGAATACAAAAAAAGTTCCTATTCTGATAGCGAAGTGGAGCATGTTACCTTACATTTCAAATGAATACAAGTACTGTTTCTTAATGGAAATGTGTTCAAAACATTAACCCTGCCAGGTTGCCTTTTTGGTGGTGGGGGTGGGGTGGGGGTGATAAATATATGATTCAAATGTGTGTGCGTTTATAAACTTCAAGAATGTATTTGAGCAGTGTGGGTCTATTTCTGCTTATGTAACTGGGTTTTCTCTCTTTTTCTCTTTGTTTCTGAAGTATTATTGCCTGCTTTCTTCATTCTATTTTTTTCTGTCTCTCCCCACATTCAAGATATGGAACGTTTACCATGGAATATCGGGATTCAAAATTCTGCTCAGTTCCACTGACAGAATGTTCCTCTCCTAACCTACAGTTTGGCTCAGCTAGATTTACCTTTCTGTTGCTGCTAAGTTTCTGGAGGGGCAGGAGTGAAGGATTCCATTGCTGGTAAGCTTGTAACTGTTTGTACTTGTTTGAGTCTGTTATCTTAAGTGCAGATTTCATATTTCAATGGATGTTGAGGAATTTTTTTAATTTTTTGATCATTGTGGTTTGTCATCTGGGAAAGTAGGGTAAAGGGGTCCTCTTCTGATTGTTTCTGGACACAGCCAGGGATAATCACTCCCACCCTTGGGATAGTCCTCCTTTATAGGGTGTTGGCCGTGGTGTTACAACTTCCTACACCACAGGAAGTTCCACACCAAGGACAAGGAGGAGCATAGGGTTCATCTAGAGGGTATACCACATCAGACATAACAGCAGTGGTGCAGTGCAGTGGAGTGGCTGTGGAACAGCAATCTTCAGGGAGACATTATGGAGGCTGTGATGCTGCCCTATCTGCAGACACCTCTCTGGGCTAAGGGAGGAGGTTGCCTGTCTCTGTGCAGAGGTGGCAAGGTTACAGGAGGCATCCACCCCCACCCAGTGACCACTGGGTCCACAACATCAACCTCAAAGGTTGCCCAGGAGGAAGGGTGAATGGACCACAGTGGGCTCAGGGAGAGTGAGGAGTAGGGAGGGTCAGAGGCACATCCCCTAACTGGTCCAGCTTAATAACTCCTACACTGTTTTGGAGGAATGAGAATGACCCACACAAGCACCCACAGCTGGAACCAGGGAGGATGATTGGGGCCTCCAAGCTGGAGTCCCAGGAAGAGGGGCAAGGAGGCCCGGAGGAGGAGGAAGAGCTTCTCCTAGTGGGATACTCTGTTGTATGGTGTGTGAAATTAGGGACACCTAGCAGGGGGAAGTTGGAGGTCAAGTGCCTCCCAGGAAGTGCTGCATGGAGGAATGGGAAGTGAATCATTAGGATCACTAAGGTGATAACCAGGAAGGAGAAGCTGAATGTCATTGTCCACTTGGGGATCAATGACATGGAGAGGAGAAGGGTAGAGTCAGCCATAGTCCAGGAGGATTTCAAGAAGCTGGAAGGGGACCTGGAACAGGTAGCACATTCTGTCTCATTCTCTGAGATACTATCTGTCCAAGACATGGAGAAGGCCAGTGCACTCAACATCCAAACCTTCAACTCCTGGTTGAATGTTTGGTGTGGAAGTGAAGGATTTGGCTTCATAGGGGACTGGGTTTCAACCTGGGCAGATGCGAGCTTGTATCAAGAGGATGGCCTGCATCAGTCCAGAAAGGGGGCCTCAGTCCTTAGGGAGAAGTTGGAATGCTGCAGCAGAGAGCATCTAAACTGGCCAAGGAAGAGAGCCAGGAGAGCCAGATGGCTTAGGACCCCCCATGAGAATATGTAAAAGTACAAGTTGACAACAGGAACAACTGAAACAAGCAGTAAGTGTCAGGTGAGGAAATGTTTATAAGGGGGAATAAAGGGGAAGTGAGAGCACATGAAAATGAATACCGGGATGGAGAAAGAGGCAAAGTAGAGAAAACAAGAACAGAATAGGGCAGGGGTAAAACATAGAAGGTCATGTTCACAAATGCCCGCAGTCTTGGAAATAAGGTTCCAGACCTGGAAGCCTTGATGACAGATGCAGACCTTGACATAGCAGCAATAACAGAAACATGGTATTCTGCTGATCACAGCTGGTATGTCAATGTACCAGGCTATACACTGTTTAGAAGGGACAGGGAAGGTAAAAAGGAAGGGGGTGGCCCTGCACATCAGAGAAGGCATAAAAGCTACAGAAGTACAGGGTTGGTAGGGGGAAGTGGAGGCAATGTGGGTAACCCTTGAACCCAGAAATGGCAAAGCAATATGTACAGGGGTGATCTACAGACCTCTGGCACAGAGGGAGGAAGTGGACATGGTACTAGTGGAGGAAATTCATGACATGGCAGCTAAAGGTGAAATCCTGTTGATGGGAGATTTCAATATACCAGATGTGGATTGGACTACCCAGACAGCTGCTTCAGCCAGAAGTATGGCCATCTGGAATCCCTGCAGGGGGTTGGACTTAGACAGCTGGTGCATGAGCCCACCAGGGACAAATCAATTCTAGACTTTGTATGGACCAATGGGAACAGAGTTGAAAGAATTCAGGTGGAAGGGCAGCTGGGATCCAGCTACCACCATATGGTGTGGTTTGGCATGGAGACAGGGACTCAATTAAGCCACACAAGGGCAAAAATATTAGATTTCATGTGGGTGGATTTCAATGAAATGGGTAGATGTTTAATAGCAGTCCTGGAGAAGGTAGAGGTAATGGAGGGGGTGGAGGAACAGTGGGAGAGACTAAAAGGAGCCATTATGGAGGTAACTAACCAATGCATTAGGATAGTGGCCAAAGGGAAAAAAGAAAGAAGCCACTACGGTTCTCTAAAGAGGTGGGAGACAAAGTAAGGGCAAAAAGAGCAAGTTTCAGGAAGTATAAGTGGATTCAAAGGAAGGAGGACAGGGAGGTGTACCTTGAATGTATAAGAGAGGCAGGGAAGAATGTTAGGAAAGCCAAGGCAGAGACAGAAGAGGGTTTAGCACGGACTGTGAAAAAAGGGGACAAGACATTCTATAGGTACATCAGTGATAGAAGAAAAACTGGGGGGGTTGTAAGGCTGAAAGGGGAGGAGGGACAGTGCAAGGAGGGAGATCAAGACAAGGCAGAACTACTGAACAAATACTTCTGTTCAGTATTCACTAAGGAGAGAGAGGGTCAAGGACCACAGTTGGGGTGCAGAGGTAATTGGGGGGGAGAAGTGGACACCAGTCCATTCATAGTAGAAAGAGTTTGGGAAGAATTCACAAAGCTGAAGGTGATAAAGCCATGAGGCCAGATGACATACACCTAAGGATATTACAGGAGCTGTGGAGGGAACTAGCTGTGCCTCTGACCACCCTGTTCACAGAACCACTCAACACAGGCATGGTTCCAGAGGACTGGAGGAGGGTGCATGCAGTCCCATTGCACAAAAGTGGCAGTAGGGTGCAAGCGGGGAACTACAGGCCAGTCGGCCTCACCTCAGTGGTGTGGAAGAACATAGAGACACTGCTGAAAGAGAGGATAGTGGCACACCTGGAATCCATTGGTGCCCAGGATCTGAGGCAGCATGGATTCATATCAGAAGGTCTTTTTAAATGAATCTGATAGATTTTTTTGATTGGTTGACTAGGGAAGTGAATCAGGGAGAGGATGTAGATGTTACCTAATTGGATTTCAGCAAAGCATTTGATACTGTCCCACACAGAAGGCTGGTTAACAAGATGAGTAATCTGGGCATGGGCATATGGTGATACAGTGGGTTAGAATCTGGCAGAGGGACAGAAGGCAGAGAGTGGTGATAAATGAGATCCAATCTGGGGAGAGGGGTGACCAGTGGAGTGCCACAAGGATCAGCACTGGGATCAGTCCTGTTCAATGTCTTCATTAGTGACATTGCAGAGGGGCTGGAAGGTCTGCCTATTTGCAGATAACACCAAGATCTGCAACAAGGTGGATACTTCAGAAGGGGTGCAGAAAATGAAAAGGGACCTGGATAAGCTTAAAAGATGGTTGGAGGTGTGGCAACTGAGTTTCAATGTGAAAAAGTGCAAGATAATGCACCTGGGTAGGGAGAACCCCTGTGGAAGCTACAGGATGGGGGGAGATGCTGACCATCACCAAGGAGAATAAAGATCTAGAGTTTATCATATCTGATGACCTTAAGGTATCAAAGCAGTGCTCAAAGGCTACAGGGAGGGACTGTGACATGCTTGGGTGCATAGGCAGAGGTATTACTAGTAGGAGGCAGGAAGTGGTGATGCCATTGTATAAAACACTGGTAAGGCCTCACTTGGAGTACTGTGTGCAGTACTGGAGACCCACAAGCATAAGGACATAAACAAGGTGGAGACTGTCCAGAGATGGGTGACAAAGATGCTGCATGGTTTGCACCACAAAACTTATGAGAGAGACTAAGAGACCTCTATATGCACTCACTGGAGGAGGAGAAAAGGGCATCATGATATAAACTTTTAAGACCTCAAGGGCATAAACAAGGTGCAGGTGGGAGATCTTTTCCAATGTAGAAAAGATACCATAATGGGTTAGTCACGATATGAAATTGGAGTCGGTGAGAATAAGCGGTAATGTGAGAAGTGTTTCTACACAGAGAGGGTGGTGAATGCTTGGAATAATCTGCCACTGGAAGTGGTAGGGGCAAGCACAGTGGAGGGGTTTAAACATGCCTGGGACAAGCACTGGGGAACCTTGGGTGGGAAGGGAGTGATAAAAGCCATTGACAACTTAGGGTGCGTTGATGCATACATATATAGGGCCTATGGGCATACATGTGTAGGGCCTACAGGCATACTAGATGGGCCTAACAATCCTTATCTGCAGATAATTTATATGTTTCTATACTGTACACACACACATAACAATGGCCTCTACTAGAGCCAAAGACTCAGTTATCTCACTGTTAGGACAAGCAGAAGAGATTTCCACGATGAGCAGGTAAAGATAGAAGAAAGATTTTTCATTGTCATAAATGAAACAATTATAATGAAAACTATGAACAATACTTAATGTTTCTAATTTGTTTATGTGTGTAAGGAGAGTGTGATGATTAAGGAAACAACATTTAATTAAGTTGTTTTATTTTTTATTCAAGGTAGTTTTATTTTTAGGGATCAGTTGAAGGTTTGTAGTGTAAAGGTAGCAGCCATGTTTGTGATGGAAGATCAGTTCTGGTTACAGGGGGACTAATGGAAGTTAGTTCTGGCTGTAGGAGGACTGATTTGCTCATTGTATGATTTGGTTTAGGACCAGGATGACCATGCCTTAAGTTCTAATAATACATAGTCACCTGAATGGTTTTAACCAATTTAAGTTCTTTGATTTTTTAGACCCATTTAATAACCAATGACACTACTGTGAGCAGAAGCAGACTTTCAAAGATGAATCCTCTTCATCAGGGAATTCAGTTACTGTGTTCAGATGTATTATAATGTAACCAGTAAGTGTAAATTTTGATTCCTGCTTTTGCCTGCATGTTAGGCTTTCTGCCTTGTTGACAGTTCTCATGTATTTTTCTATTCTTGTCAACAATTGTCTCCCTGTTCATTCAAGGAATTCTCTGGTATCTTGTATGCCAAATTGAAATGTCTCCTCTGTTTTCTCCCCTGTGTAGATGCTGAATCACACTGGATTTCTCAGCATTTCTGGATTAGTAGCAGTAGCATAAATTTATTTTGTTCGGTCAGAAGACCATTACAATAAAATATAAAATGACATCTCATTATCATACATACATTGAGACAATAAATAGAAATATTGCACTTCATCACATTAATTCTTGGCTTTTCATCCATAATAAAAAGAAACATATATACAAAGTATTAAGGAAATAAAAATTCCCATTAGCAGCCTTATTTCCTATGCCAAGAAGCAATCTCTCATATCTCATAGTTTTAATTTAGCTGGAATGTATATGTTTCATTCTAATTTTTATTATTACTTCCAGATATCTTACCAATTTATAAATTATATAATCATCCCTAGTACCGAACAGTATATCCAGTAATAAAGTTTGGTCAGAAGTTGCTATTTCATTTAGCAAAGGTTTAAGCCAGTACATTCTAGCCATATCATATCATGGATATACAAAAATGACATGGAAAAGATCCTCCTTATTAATACCAGTACAAACACAAAGACCAGAAGCAGGTTCTGACTCCTTGTTGTATCTGGAACTCAGAACCTTACTGGGAAACTGTTCCATTCTAAATCTAGTAAATAACTGTCTCTGTTTAATATTAGTCAGTAAATCCAAATATTCTCTAAAACAAAAATTAACATCATATTGCCTTAGCTAAGGGGCAATCTTGAGATTTGTAATCGTAACCAGATCTGATTTCATAGCTAATTACATGATTTTTCGGGTTATATAAGATTTATACTTTAAGATAATTACAATTTTTTTCCACATAGCCTCTTAAGAATGATAATCCAGATTCCTCCAGAATTGAGTACAAATTGGTCAACCATTTATATTTTTTTACAGCCCATACCAATCCATGGTTCTTTTTCTTTTAATGCCAGAATTTACCATCAATTTGATACTAATGTCAACAATTTTAGCCAATAATTTATAAGTCTCACTTGTGCAAAGGCAAATAATTTTACTAGTCCTACCTCAGCCCTAACTAAAGCTGCAGGGATAGAGTTATTCAGTCCTAAAGTGCACCTCAGAAGTTTATTTAACGGAATTTCTAACTTATCATGACTAACATATCCCCAGATCTCAGAATGATATAAAGCCTGAGAGTAGTATTTGGCCTTTAGTGCTATTATCAATGGTTTAATAGTATTACCTCCATGCTTGTTGTTAAATGACTTGAGAGAATTAGCTGTTTGTGTTAGTTTAGAAATAAGAGAATCAAGGTGCCTAGTCCATTTACCATCATGAGTATAAAGCAAACCCAAATATAAATAAGATTTAACAGTATTCAGTTTTTATTTCCTATTCTCCATGTTTTGGAAGTTTTATTAGTTCCCTGCACCAAAATGTGACTTTTGTTTCATTTATAATTAAACTATTCTACCCACATATTCATTCAGAATATCTAGTTTGCTCTGCAGCCCTTTTGCGAAAGGGACAACAGAACAAGATCATTAGCGATGTCAAAACTGGACAAGATTTATGTAGAATCTTGGGAGAATCTGTCAATGAATCATTCAATATAAATATAAAACTAGGTAGGGGCTAACACACAGCCTTGTCTGACCCCCTGATTAGTGGGAAAAGTTACAGAGAGTTGTCCAGTTGTTCCAGCTTTGACCTGAGTCCAAGTGTGATAGAGTTCACTTTTAATTGCAATGATTTCTTTAGAAATACCCTACTACCTCATTGATTCCCATAATATACTACGTGACACAAAATCAAGAGCAGAACTAAAGTCAATAAATGCTAAGTATAATTTCTGCTTTCACAGATTAACATATTTTTCATAAAGATGAGAAAGGACAAAGCAATTATTTGCGGTACTAAAACTGGCTTGAAAACCTGCTTGAAATTCTGACAATCCACCTAGTGCCTTGATTTCCTCCATTAGTTTAACTTAAACCAATTTGGAAAAAATCTTGCAACCATTGTCTAATAATGAAATTGGTTGATACACTTTTGGGCCAGTTCTATCTCCTTTTTTATGTATGAAAATAATTAGTGCTCCCTTCCAAGAAATAGGGAATCTCAGTTTCCTAACTAAACAGTTAAAAAAAAGTCATTAATATAGCAGCCCAAAGAAGAGGAGAGTCCAAAAAGACTTTTGATGGTATCTGGTCCGGACCTGGGGCTTTATTTTTTTTCATAGAAATAATTGCCACATATACTTCCTATCGATTGCACAAGGTAACATACGGTTCAAAAGAACCCAAACTGGGAAGATCATTAGTCTGATTTGGGTTGAAAAATATCTGAGTAATATTTTTCCAGGGTATCGAGGAATATATGTATCTATTCAATTTTAAAATTACTAGTTCCCTGAGCCTGGTTTAAATGTTTTTAGCCAAACAACAATCCCTATCAAACCAGCAGTGCCCCCATTGATCTCTGTTGTCTAGTAGTCATGAGGAGTTCCCTAATTTCCTTGAAACAGTGCACCATCTGATTATTCCACTGAATTATGTTCCAGTTAACATATTCTTGATTAGAGAAAAAATTCTACAACAAAGAACTTATCTCATAAGAACTATTTTGATTCCACCTGATTTTGGTTTTGTTTCTGATTTCTATATTACTGTAGCCAGACAACATGGGTTCCTGCACTAATTGTCTAAAGTTAAGTACTATAGGGAAGTGGTCACTATCTGATCTAGTAGGAATATGGCAAGATTCCCAGATATCCATGTTATCATTCCAGAAGACATAGTCAGTTACAGAGGGACCCTGCTTGTTGTAGTGGGTAAAATTTCCTATGGTATCCCCCATACACCTCCCATTTAAAGGTGTTGAATTATATGGTGTAAAAATCTTCAGGAGTTTATGGCCTCTGGCATTAGTTCTATGATCTAGGGAATTTCTGGTATATTTCTAGGCATTCCAGAAGTGCCAGTTTTGTATTTCATCATTTGCAAATCCATCATAGATGCCTATCCTGGCATTAAAATCTCTGCAGAGCAAGATTTTCTCACAAGCTGTTGTTGCTCAAAGTCTATGATTGACATCTTCCAATTTGTCCCATATTCTATGGTCATAAAACTTGGAATTACTGGGAGGTATATAGACATTTATTAGACAAAAGGTAAGGGGGGCATGGTTACCAGAAAGGACTATGAGTAAGAATTAGTAAATATCAGCTCTTCTGATAAAAGATCCATAAGTTTGAACAAAGTAACCAGGCCTCCAGAAGGTCTGCCAAATCTGGAGTGATTGTGACCTGAAACATGATAAATTGAATAACCATTCAGTGCAATATTATTTAAAGTCTGATGTCATGTTTCTTGCAGGTACAGTATATAGGCCTGCTTCAGAAAATTAATACACTCATTTATCAATGAATATTGTTAGAAGACCAGCAATATTCCAGGAAATTAACATTACAATTTTTACCCCCTCAATCGCTTCATTCATGCTAACAGAAGAAGAAAACTTTAGTCAGTCATTAGAAATGTCCAACAAATCAAATCAGTTTGAGACTGAAACACTGAAAGTCAACCCATCATTTGCCATATCTTGGAGGCTCTTAATAAGGTCAATTCCTTGTAATCTGTTCAGGAACCTGGATTAATAATTCTAAAGGGCCATACGACTTAAGGAAGAGGCAGGCAGCTATCTTTCTTTGCTATTTTTTTGTTTGTTTTGCATTTCATTCTTGGCGTTTTGCTTAAAGAAGTCTGGTCCTTTGTCATTCTTTGACACCCAGTCAAAAATAATGTTCTATTTATAGGATGGTTAGCAATTAAAATGTTGTTTCAGGTAAAGCATCTAGTGAAAACTACAGTACATCTGGTGTACATAAAATGTTGTGTGTGATAGTAGCTTAGTTTTTGGAAACGTTTTTATAACATAAATTCCCCTATATCAAGCCAGCATCTGTAAGGTTTAACTGTGGATCACAAAAAACACCCACATGCTGTTAAAGGCATTTGAAGCATGTTTTCTGTATCCAGGAAAACTTTTAAATATAATATTTAGAAATAACTCAGATGTTATTTCATTAGTTTTATTTTCTTTGATTACTTGTTACTTAAGATATTGACATGAAAATAAGACTTCAGCCCGTTGTTCTGCTCTCTTACTGAAGGTGTCATCCTCTGTTTATGAATAATTTTGTTCAGTAACAGACAATAATGTCACAAACAATGAATTCTTACTCCAGCAGAGGAAGAGATGGGTCAGATAAGGTCTGGAGAATAAAGATAATGGGCTCGATTTTCAAACGGTAACATAGGGCTTGGATCAAGCACTGCATCAAACCTGTTTTTTGGCACAGCTGCACCAAATATCTTTGACACATCTGCGCCCAATTTTAGTACATCGAGTGCAGTTGAAACAGTTTCCTCAGTTTATGGCAGCACTCACCAAAGATTTGGTGCAGCCCCTTAAAAAGGTTCCCCCAAATTATGCAAGTTAGACCAGGGAAAAGCTGGTCTAACTTGTAGCATTTAGCACTTGGGGTTAAAAATTCTGATAGCCAGTGGGGAGAATGCCGCAGGACCTGTACACCAAATGATTGACTCACTAGGTGCTTGAGGTATTCTCGATTCATAGAAAACTGGGCACAATGTTTTCTTCCAAATATTCTCATTAATAAAGAATTAAGGAACATGAACGTAAAAAAGATAAAGAAATACAAGTTGAATTATGACTGAATATTGCATTTTAAACACTTGCAAAAAACAAGATGTTAATGCTATTCATAATTATAGCATATGTTTTATTAGTTTTATTGCTTGTATTCGTATGTGATCTGGCCACTTTTGAAAATGGGCATTTTGCATTCATCAGTTAACCAGAATAAAAAATAAAATGAAAAGAAATGAAAATGAAATGAATCTTCAACCAGCAGAATTCTAAATATGAACCTGTTTCTCAGGTCATTTACAAAACTTAATAAATGCATCAACAAAAATATTTAGATACATAGGATAACAAAGAGAAACATTTTAGTAGTGGTCAGAATCACACTACTTTCTCCACTCCTAATTTAATCCCTCAAATTTGGAAATATGCAACCAGCACCCAAATTCATTTTCATTATATTTTTATTTTTTATACTTGTAAGCAAGATGAGCAAATTGCCCATTTTCAAAGTGACAAGTTTAACATATAAAACACACATTATATAAAATCAAAACACAATAAAAAATATTTTTAAATAACAAAAAATTATTACCACATATCACGTTCAAGTCAAACACATAATTAGCAAAACAAAAATTCATAAATCTGATAGTAAAGAAAATCCCTTAAATGATTATCTCATATGATGGAAAATGATATTAGAAAATAGGCTTGAAAACTCTCAGGCTCTGATGGCTGATAGCTCTGGCAAGGTGGGCATCTATCAGACAACATAGCCTGGGTATTAAAAGTACCAACCCCAACCAACCTGATCACCACCAGTATAACTGTGCCTATGGAATGTTCAGTTTAAAATACCCACCATTTTCTTCTCTCACTAAGCGAGAGCTGACGTCCAGCCCAATCCTCCAAACATCTCCCTTCCCATGTAGCCTACTGCCACAACCAAACATCATTTTATTTTTCTTATCCCCATATGCCATATCCCTGTGCCAGAATAACTGCCATTTTTCCCCACTCAGTAAGTGGGACAAAATACTGACTCACTCAGCTGCAACACAAATACAGTACAACCCTGCCCACCACTGAAGTGCTAGTGTCATCGCTACCCACACAAACCCATGTCTCACACATCAGTTCCCCCTCCCTTCCACTAGACGTAGGTATTATTATTAAAAAAAGCAATCAAGAGTTTTGTCACACACTCAAAAACAGAAATGCCCACCTCTTTCATTTTAGAATATGAGCTCTAGCACGCCGCGTGCTCAGCTACTGCTATGAAGCACTTCCTCCACAAGGCACCCGACCGCCTAAGCCCACTCAAGCAGAAGTAGAAATGTCTGTTTTTTAATGACAGCTCCACTTAAGTTTTGTCCTGCACTCTTGGACTGAGCACACACTACTGGCATTCCCAATCACGCCAGACCGAGCTTTCATCCCGACAGGTACACTTACTTCAGCTCCATTTCCCTGATCACCCTGTCAGCTGCCAGTCTCACAAACAAACAAAAATTAGATTATAGGGCTGGGGGACATAGAAAAGCACAGCCTGCAGACTACTATGGATCCTCTCCCAACTCTCTCAAATCATTCATCTTCTCTATGTCATGATAGGCAGGAGGTGGCAACAGGCACCTGAGAAGGGAGAGGTGAACAATAAGTGACTACCGTTACTTCTAGTTTTGCCCTGCCTGCTGCTGCTTTTCCATTTGTGTGGCTGAAAAAACTAGGCTGATTTGAGGGGTTTCCCTGTCTCTTTCATACTGCTGCCTGAGAGGGAGAGAGGTGAACTGGAAATGCTTAGCGGAATCCAGGGGTTTCTCTGTATCTGTCACGCTGCTACTCCTGCCTGGGAGAACATTTGGTAAAACAGGTGAAAAAATCACTCGCCTCCTTATCTCTCTCTCTCTCTCTCGCTCGCTCTCTCTGTCTCTCTCACTCAGACACCAGCACTCAGCAGTGAAGAACTGCACAGTCTGCACTTCATGGGAGGCTGTAATTTTTAAATCACAGTGAATTTTATGCCGCTCATGCAGGTAAGCAGCTATTCTGTGTGTGTCTATATATAGGGGTAACGATGACAATCGGCTCCCTACTCCTCAAAACTCCCTAGTTAAAAAAAGAACATTCTAATGCAGGTACAGGAACTACTTTATTACAAAATAAATGAGTTTAAGCATTTAAACAATTTTTTTTTTCTTTTTTTAAACCTATATTATACAGTGGTCCATTTTCTAAGTGCAATAATAGCCTCCAGGGTGGGTGGTATGGGTTATACCGGACCTTCCAGGGGCTATAGGGCCTCTGACTGTGGCATCCTGCCTCATTACACCCTGGGCAGTATGGTATAGCCCAATATCACCCACCCTGTTGGGTATTATTGCTTACATAAACAGCTAATAGCATATATAAATTGCACAACTTTCTTAGCTAAAATCAACATGGTTTTAGGAGGGAGGACACTACCAGTGCAGCAGTGATCATGCTAACTGAATTGTTTTGAAAAGGGTGGGTGGACAACAAGATAGCTGAACAGATGCAGACATGGGGTAGCATACAATTGCATCTGTGTTTATTTTGTTGAAATCTGGCCCAAAGAATCTTTTTGGAATAAATAAGAATTAACTTCTCAAAGACAAAAAAGTAAACATACTGAATGAATTTACATAATCTATTTAAAGTCAGAATAAAATAATTTGGCAAGATTACAAAGCTGCTCTACTATTAGAAAAACACATTCCATATACCAGGGAAGCATCCACAGTACATAGAGAACACACAGATTTGCAGCGGCTAGCTCAAAGATAGAAATAATGTTTCAAACTACAAACAGAAAACATTCAGTGCACTTGTGCACTTAGAGAGAAGTAACTGATAGAAGTCCACTGACTACAAAAAATTTGCTATGAAAAGTATTTATTTTTAGTCCATTCTTTTTTCTTTTTTGTAATTCTCTATTTGTGCCCCCATTTACACCACAGCTGAGCCACTCCCTCAGGGTCTTCAAGGTACCTCTGGCTAGTTACTACCATGCTGCCCTGGTACTCCCTCCATGCTGCCTTGGATTGCCCCACAAGTGGGAAGGAGAAAGCTCCCTCTTTCTACTCCCCTACATGCACATACTTTCATCAGGTGGTGGCCATGGGTTTCCAGGTTCAGTCCTTTGTCGCAGTACCAGAGGCAATCGTGGGCCAGCTGCAGTGTTTTTGTATTGTTTCTCCCATCCCTGAGGACATCATCATGCATGGGGTCCAAGTATCGTGTGCATGCGTGATGTGCTGCAGTTCTGGATGTTGGCCAATGTCTTCTCTCTCCCACAGTGCCTGAGCTGGACCACCACCTTTGGTCACCCATGAGGCAGTAGGGCAGTGGGAGCAGTGATCTTACCTCCCTGGCTGGCTCCCAGCAGCCCAAGCTCATTCCAAACCCAGGTTGCTGGCATAGCAGGAGGTAGAGCTACTGCTGTGCTGATAGGCCAGCCAATTTTTCTCCTGTGGTTTTTTTTATCACATTACAAAGTGCAGTCAGAAACACGCACAATATCATCACTTATAAAATGGACACCAAATTTCCTACATTCTGATTGGCTTAGACACATATCTAGCTGTGTCCTTATCAGGACATAACTTTACAACTGCCACTATTTGTGTCAACCTGAGTCCCAGAACACAAAGATTTCGCTGTGCCACCCTCACCAACAAGCCATGCCAGCCTAGGATAAGCACTCATCAAAAATGAGAAAGCCTGACAGAACAAAAAATGTCAGGCATTACTGACATTCAGCTTGATCTGAAACTACAAGAACTACTTACCACCTTTCAAGAAAAGGAAGACAACAACCTTCCAGAGAGATAGCAGCCTATAAAAAGAAAAAGAAAGACAGCCATGGTGAGTATGTTTTCCACACTGACTGCCGACAAGCTTGACACACTACAGAAAGAAAAAAATGAGTTCAACAGACAAAAGACAACTATGTGGGCAACGTTTGTGCTGCAGAACTGGTGCTCAGCACATCATATTGTATTAAACTTTGAAACAGTGTCAGTCAGAGGCATCTGTCAGATTTGTATGCCAAAGTCCAGCAGACCAATGGGAGCAAGTATAGCCTGGCCAGCTCCTCACACTGAGAGCTTGACTTAATCACTACTTCAACAGCCTGCCTCTCAATTGCTCCATAAACCTCCACAACCATCCTGAACTGCAGCCTGCTAACAATATCTTTATGGCTGTGTGCAAACATTACAGATGGCATGGAAAGGACACATCGCAACACCACCCTGCTACAAGCACCCCAGACCCTGAAATACTGAAAACATCCATGATCTTGTCACTGGAAGCTCCCTGTGGCCTTCTTTACAAGGTCTGCTTTGACATACAGCTGTGCATGGCATGCCGTGGGAGAGATGGTCTCTGTGAACTAAAACCAAACCACTTTGAAATAACAAGCATTTGTCAATGCCAAATGTTTGCTTGCTGGTATTAGCATTGGAAATGCAGGAGTTAGTCAGATGCAGAATAGGAATGGCAATGAAGTATTGAACTTCACGTCAATCCCACCTCCATCCTGTAGAGAAGGACAGGCATTGGGGTAAGTGTTTGAGTTATCGCCCTTGATGGTCATACCATGTCCACCTTACCCTATTCTGCAGACACCGACATGTGTTGAGGTGTGCCTTGGGGTGTTTGGCTTTACAGTCACCCTATTCCATAAGGACATACACTAAAATGGGTGCAGCATAGGAGAATGGGGTGAAGTCTGGGGCCAAAGAGGCCAAGGTACACCTCGATGCATGTCAATGGATGGGGGTGGGGTGGGATGACATGAGCAGTACAGTCAGCAATCCAAAAGCACACCCTGATGCCTTTCAGTCTGTACAGGGTGGGACATTATGGTTAGAAACCCTAACGCCTCGGACGTTTGTTGGTATTTGCACTACAAATTTTCAACATGGCCTTTTTGTGACCCCACCTCATGAAAGCATTTGGGACCTCTTCTCATGAAGAGTGGCAGTGTGGTTTTGTCAATGTGTTCTGAACTTTGAGTTCCAACAGCGACTGTGCCATTCTGCACCACATGTACGAAAATACAGATCAGGCAGGATGTGAAGAATGACAGCTGTACCATCCATAGGGAGGTGTGACAAGATGGCAATGTTGAAAATCTGTAGTGGGAATATTAAAAATGCTCTCACTTTTGAACATACATGGAAACTGCGCAATGCATGTGCGTAACAGTCATTTTATGGACTTTCATCACAACATTTTCAACATAGGCATTTTGGGATCTCGGCTCATGAACAGCATCATTGTGATTTTCTTAATGTGTCCCAAACACAGATTTCTGACAGCAACCACACTATTCTGTGCCAGAAGTGCGAAAACACATGTCGGCCAGGATGTGATTAATGACAGCTATACTGTTCATAAATAGGTGTGGAAAAATGGCCATGTTGAAAATCTGGAGTGAAAATATTGCAAATTCGTGAAGTTACAAGTGTGCTTAGCAACCTCGCAATGCACACTCTTTAAACAGTCATTTCTTGGATTTTTTCCACCAAATTTGCAACATAGACTTTTTGAGAGGCCACCTCATGAATGCTGGTACTGTCATTTTTTAATCAGTCCCAAAAGGTGATTCTGCGCAGTGACCGATAAATCACCTTTCCGGACTGAATAACGACATGACAGTGGCTGAATTTATGAGGAGGGGTCCCAATAACCCCATGTTGAAAATTTGGTGCTAAAATTCCCACAAATGTCTGTGATATGCACCAAAGTTGAAAAAACCCTATTTATGCCATTATACAGCTTACCGGCATTTCTTCAATTTGCGGTCGGCTTTGAAGAGTGCAGACGTGTTCCCGGTCAACCGAAGATTGTCACGCTGGGCTCCGGAGGTAAGTATGGAGTGAGGGGGGTGTGAGGAGGCAGGGTGCACAGTGGGTGGGTGCGGGTTGGGGCGGGGCCACAGGACTCAACAAGGGACTGTTTTCTGATTTACAGGGAAAAAAACCATTGCTGGACAGTTTTTCTTTTTAAACAGGCACATTTGACACACTAGGGTGGGCTCCCAGCATGCCACCCGAGTGTTTTTTTTTGGGGGTGGCTGTAACCGACTGGGGATTGGGCACCCTGTTGGCACATGGGGGGGCGCAAGAGCTGAGGGGGATTGGGCACCCCCCTCAGCACAAACCAACTTGTTTTTGGGGGGAACATTATGTCGATGGGGAATGGGCTCTCCCATTGGCAAATTAAACTGGGACAGGGGACATTATGCTGACGAGGAGTGGGCTCCCCCATCAGCAAATTAAACTGGGATGGGGGACTGAAGCTGAAGGGGATTGGGGCCCCATCGGCAAACAAAGACTGTTTTTGAGGGGTGCATGCTGCTGAGAGGGGATTGGGCACCTCTTCAGCAGTGGGAGCTGTATAATACTGTCTGTGAACATGGTGGCGGCTTGCCACCACATTCTCAAACAATATTACACTAGGTAACATTCCGCCCTGCAATGATGGGTCGCTCCCTCATTGCAGCGGAATGGCTGATGCTGCAATGACGAGGTGGCCCCTGATTGCTGCGGCGAAAATGTTACATGTTGGTGGCACTTTTGGAAGCCAGTGTCATCAGCACACTGTGCCTCCATTGGTCCACCAGTACCAAGCCCCCAAATGCAGTGCTTCCATTGGCTGTCACAGTGCTGCACCTCCACAACCCGATTTTCTCCTAAGCTGCCACAAAAAGTTTCTTGTGCATGCACACAAGCAAATACAAACATGGATGAACAAGGCACAGAATACATAATGTTGACTTTTAACAAATTCACCTAAAATCATAAAAAAAATTTAAATAAAAAGCCAACAGTACAGAGGATGTATCTATACCTTCCCAGACAACCCACTGCACACAGTAAAGTCCATCAAAAAATGCATTTCAAAACTGCCAGCCAACCCACCAGCCTTCTACTGCTATCAAAGAAGAAGACTGCCAGCTACAGAGTAAAGCACAGTAGTGGTCTGGTACACAAGGGAGCTCCTTGGCATAAACTGCTTTGCTAACCCGATGCCAAAAATCAGCACTGAACCACAGTGTATGTGCAATGGCTGTACAACTACTTTTGGACACAGGACTGGAGGCCAGAGAAATCATGACCATGACTGGACATAGCTGTGAATTGAGCCTCCACTTGTACTGGGTGTCATCAGCTGGAGATCGACATTGAGGGAGTGAAATACTGGCTCTAAAGGAAAATACAGTTGTTACCTCAACAAAATACCTGTCCAAAAAACTCTGCAGAACAACAGCCATGCTTCAGCAGCTCCTCTCTGCTGCCAAATGCTCCACCCACTGATGAGACAACACATCAAGTAACATGTGATCCAAAGGGAAATGTCAGCACTGTCATTCAGCAGTTCACAAAACAGACTACAACCAGCACATCATTTATCTTGCTGTTACATGGAGAAAGTTGAATTTATAAATTTCACAAGATAACACGAAATCATAATAAGTACAGATAATGTTACAGTTCATGTTAGTCCAATTTAAGGGACTATTTCACTTCAAAAATGCTCAATAAATTCCATTTAAAAGTTAAAATAAAAGAAATGTTTAAAAGTTTATCCTGACAATTATGTGGAAATTTTGCACCCATTTTATAAGAGCAATAACACACTCTGAGCTGTGGGTTGTGGCCTGATAAAAGTACTTCAAAGGTGCTAAAAGCACTTGGCACAAGCCCCTTGTGCCTTATAATGCATCGGGGCATGCTCGTATCAGGCCATAACCCACCCCTCATCATATTTTATTGCTTGCATAATGTATATTGGCATGCTTTTTTAATATTAAACTGATTACAAGTTGTAACTAAAAAAAATAAGTTACTAGCCTCATGGTTACAAAGTTGGTTCATATCACAGAAATGATCTTTAAAAATGGCTAACATTAGGAAGGGTAGGGCTAGGAATTTTAGTTTTATTAGACAAAAGCTTGAAGTGAGGTTGGCATTACAGTAGCATGCAGATGCAGGGTGTGTGTCAAAATGTGCTGAATATATAAGCAATAATGCGTGACAAGGTGCACATTAAAGCATTTTATAACATGGACTTGACAAAGACAGGTACCTGATTAGTACAATTCATTAATGCATGATATATACACAGCAAGTGGTGAACCATTTGCCCTGAGAGACCAGTCAGCCATGCCGATCTCATTCTTATGCCAGAACTGCAGTGTGAGTGGCAGCCACTACTGTCCTCAGTAACAGAGTGAGAGCTGACCCAGAGCCACACCCTGTCATATCTTGTGGCATAGTGAAGTGACACTGACTGCACTATTCCAGCTTTTACCACTGTTGTCTCTCTGTCTTTCTCTGTGTGACTGGTGCTGACTGCCTGTCCAGTCCCTGTTGTAGGCTGTGTTATCTTAGGTGTCTTTTACCCCCACCGGGTACCCAGGGATATGTTCACTGAGAGAAGAGAGACAGACCGAGACAGCAAGCAGTGAGTGGAGCACACAGCAGGAGAGGAATGTAATTTGCCAGCAGAAACTGCTGGTGCCTGGCAGTGTTTCTATGTATGACAGACATCCCTTCTGACACCTTCAGTGCAGCACTCAGTTTCCCAGCAGTGCTAGATGGTTACCCACCCACCTGCCCCGCAGATTACCTATTTTCTTATTCACCAGTATACCACTCCTGGCATCATGCGTCATCATGTGTAGTGGAACAGCAGGAGCCACAGAGGTGAGTGCCTCTGTCATGCTGTGTTCGCCAAGCAAGAGACTGAGAAATACAGTCACACAGAAACAGTAAGTGTCAGCAGTATCCTTCTAGCTTGCCATCGCTGCAGTGTTTTTCTCTCTCTCTCTGTATTTCTTGTTGCCCCAACCCTGAACTGATCTATGAGGAGTAGAGACACAAGGGGACTGTGGAGACAGACAGACACTTGGTAATGTCATACAGACAGAAGGACACTGCAGTGAAAGGTCCAAGGAACAGTAGGAGATCCGTGGGGCAGGTAGATAGGTTAGAAACTGTCACAGAGCCTCAGCAGTATTGCAGCACTGTGCTGTACTTGTATAGGAATTCCACCGATCACTGCATGGCAGTGTCCTACCGCTGGTGACTCCCACAGTCTCTTTCCATGCTGTAACATGCAGGCAGTGACCTTTACCAGTGTGATGGGCAGCACAGCACTTAGTAGAAGAATGTTGGCAGAATGTGGGAAGGTACAAAAAAGCAAAATAACAGTGTCATACCACACTCCTTGCACTACCATCTGTTAATGTTTCTGCACATCAACTGCTGATTTGAGTGAGGTGCAGAGACACAGAGGTGGGGCAATGGAACAGTTCATGTCTCTTCTACATGAATACACTGTGTGACAATCAGTTCTTGCAAATATGTATCATCAGATATGCATCAATGTGTAATGCTGCATATAAATCTTGTGGTACTGAAACTATATGTTGCAGTGGCAGGACACAGAATAAAGTGTGGCACTGCAAGTTTTTGTTTAGTGGAAGGACACAGAATAAAGTTCACATTTTCTCCATGTTGTGGCAGGGTTGTATGTTAAGAACTACAAAAGAACCCTAGAGCACATGCCCCGAGGCGTGGGTTATCCCAGAGGATATTGGCCATACAGCCAAGTTTTAAAGGAAACACAATTGCACATACCCAATAATGCAACGCATCATGGGAAACATATGCAAATCCCCATGACAGAACTTTGACTGGCTCATCTTTAAGCAAAATTGCATGGTGCCAAAAGGTCTCACAGTGCAATCAGCAAAGGCTAAGAACAGCAGACACATACACATGTTCCATCCTCATTTGGACTCATCAGTGTGCCATATCTGTTTCTTAGCCCAGGGAGAGGGAGCCAGCCACCCCTTAAGGGGGCTGTTATTTGTTTGGGTCATGGAGACCCCAGAATAGAGAAAGAAAATAACTACAAAAGAACCCCAGAACATATGCCCCGAGGCATGGGTTATCCCAGAGGATATTGGCCATACAGCCAAGTTCTAAAGGAAACACAATTGCACATACTCCCATAATGTGAAGCATCATGGGAAACATATGCAAATCCCCATGAGAGAATATGGATTGGCTCAGCTTTAAGCAAAATTGCATGGTGCCGAAAGGCCTCACAGTGCAATCAGCAAAGGCTAAGAACAACAGCCACATACAGAACACGTGTTCCGTACTCATTTAGACTCATCAGTGTGCCATATCTGTGTCTTAGCTCAGGGATAGGGAGCAGCCACTCCTTAAGGGGGATGTTATTTGTTTGGGTCATGGGGACCCCAGAAAACAGAAGGAAAAGAACTACAAAAGAACCCCAGAGCACATGCCCCGAGGCATGGGTTATCCTGGAGGATATTGGCCATACAGCCAAGTTTTAAAGGAAACACAATTGCACATAGCCCCATAATGCAAAGCATCATAGGAAACATATGCAAATCCCCATGAGAGAATTTGGACTGGCTCAGCTTTAAGCAAAATTGTATCGTGCCAAAAGGCTTCATGGTGCAATCGGCAAAGGCTAAGAACAGCAGACACATACATGTGTTTCAGGATCATTTGGACTCATTAGTGTGCCATATTTGTGTCTTAGCCCAGGGAGAGGGAGCCAGCCACCCCTTAAGGGGGATATTATTTGTTTGGGTCATGTGTCCTATGTTGCTTGGACTCCATGTTTTGCCCATGTTATGAGTGCAAAAACCCACTCCAAGGTGTGCAGTTATTGGAGATTAATCAACACCCTAGGTGCTGTGAGAATACTTGGCCTGTGACCTCATGCCTCACAATTCACCCGGCGTGTTGATTAATCACCAGTAACCACACACCTTCTCAATGGTTATTTCTTACGTGATGCCCACACCAGGGATTTTGGGATGCTTATGGCTGATTGCTGAGTATCCTCGTAAGCCCAGAGAAGTGCTTCACAAATGATTTAAGGCACAACCTGAAGTTAGTTTCTATGCTGATAAAATGAATTTGGTGAGAAAAACAGTTTTTGTGGTGAATAAAAAGAAGACTGCAGACCTGAAAGTGCAGCTATAGAAAGATAATACACAGTTAGATTATCTGTTTTAACTAATTAACTAATGAAATTTATAGCTTTTCTTTTCTTTCTTTTTTTGCCATTTTATAAACTTCTTTATTTTTTTTTTTATTTATTTATCAAGTCTAGGATTACAAATACCTTTGAGCCATGGCTCTTTTACAAAGGTTCCATGTCAGAGAAATACAAATTATGGGGAACATCAAGACAGGCATTACAACAATGTGGACATTGCAAACAGAGTACAGATTAATACAGTTCAAGGGTAGCATTGTAACAAGGCAGCCAGCTGCATTTGTCAGAGAAAATAGACAACAGATGAGAAGTGCCAGAGTCATAGGGAGAGGCAAGAGGGTAGGGAGGAGAAGGAATGTAGGAAGGGTGGCAAGAGGGTGAAAAGTGCAGCATTGGGTATACCAAGATGTGAGGGTAGAATCCAGTGAGGGGGGACAACTAGAGCAGAAAGAGAAGTGGAGAAACAAGGTTAAGTTGGGCAGTCACAGGAGCTGTTGGTAGTGAGACAGTCCCGGAACCTAGTTTTAAACATACCAATAGTTGGGGCAGAGGAGATGGTTGGGCTGAGGCCATTGAACCAGAGTGGCGCTCGATAAGCAAAAGAGCGTTGTCCCTGTGAAGTGTGACAGTGGGGGACTTTCAGTAGCTGTAGCGTGGATCTCCTAAGGTGCCATTTGTTAATTCGGTGTTGTAACAGAGTTGAGACCCCAGAAGGTGCAAGGCCAAGGTAGATTTTTTTCACCATAGAGCAGGTGAGAAACTTTATGTGGTTTGATAGTTGGAGCCAGATGGTCTGAGTGTACAGGTCACATGTGTGGGTGAGACTGTGAGCACCAGTGATGAGCCGACATGCTTTATTTAAGGTAGTTGAGAGGCATCTAAGGGTTGTGGTTGTGGCCGAGCCATAAATGATGAGACTATAGTCTATTACAGTGATCACAGAGCTCAGGACTGCAACTTTCAAAGCTTCTGGCATGAGGTGTGGTCTGTGTTTGTAGAGGAGACCAAGCCGTGTATTAGCAGCTCTAGCTACATTATCTACATGAAGCCCATAGGAGAGATTAGGGTCAAGCTGTATCCCTAAGTATTTGAAGGACCCCACCTGATCTACAGTGTTCCCCTGGGTGGTGGAGATAGCCAAGTGGTGTAGCTTGTGTGGGTTATGAGAGCTGCAGAAGAGCATAGATTTGGTTTTATTGACATTGAGGACCAGTTTATGATTAAGAAACCATGTCTCTACAGAACTGAAACCAAGTTGAAAGTTGTGTTGAAGAGTTGCAGGATCTTTGTGAGTGGAGAATACAACAGCATCATCGGCATATAGTACGATCTGCTCAGAGCAGTGGTAAGGGAGGGAGTTTAAGAAAAGGTTAAAAAGGAGGGGTCCCAGTATGGATCCCTGTGGGACACCCGAGCAAACAGGCAGGGTGTTAGAAAGAGCGTCCTCAATTTTTACTCTCTGTGACTGGTTTTCCAAGTAGCTTTTAAACCAGAGAGAACAGTCAGGTGATAGGCCAGCATTCAGTAGTTGGTGTATTAATAATCCATGGTGTACTGTATCGAAGGCCTTGGAGAGGTCGACAAAAACAGCCCCTGTGAGAAGGCCATTGTCAAGGCATTTGTGCAAAGCTCCAATGAACTCAAGAAGGGCTGTGGTGGTGCTGTGACCTTTCTGGAAGCCGTGTTGTTGTTGACAAGGTATATTGCATTTATCCAAGTGGTCGGTAAGTTGATCAGCCACGATGCGCTCAAGTGCCTTAGAGAGTGGGGGCAGTATGGAGATAGGGCGATAATTTGAGTGAATCGTCTTGTCCCCACTTTTATGGATGGGTGTCACGGTAGCTGTTTTCCATAGGTCCAGGAATTTTCCACAGCTGAGAGAGAGGTTTAGGATTTTTGTTAATGGATGAATTACCTCATCGAGGGTGAGCAAAAGAAGCTTAAGGTCCAGGGTGTCGCTACTAGATCTAGATTTAGAGATAGCTGCAGTAATATAGCGGTGAGCTTCATTCAGCCTTACCTTCCTGAAGTAGAAGAGGGATGGTTAGACTGAGGGGCTGAGGTATTGGGAGTAGGCCCTGTTTTCGAAAAAAGTCATGGGGTAGAACAGCACTAAGGTCTGAAAAGCCGTGTTAAAGATGTTTGCGATCACCTTGGGGTCAAGGGTTGAGGATCCATCAACCATTAACATGGCCGGAGAGGTTTTTGGCTGCTTCCCTGTGACATCCTTGATATTGTCACAGAAAGCACGACCATTTCCCCATGTATTGGTGAAAGCATCTTTGTAATAGGTGGATTTCATTAGCTGTATGGCTTTTGTGCAGGCATTTTGTGCTTGTTTGTAACTTTGGATGTCCAGTTGTTTGCCAGTGGCCCTGGAAACTGCCCAGAGGTGATCCCTTAGTTTCAGCTGTGAGAGAAGAGCTGCGGTGACCCATGGGTTAGAGAGAGATTTTGTTTTGTGCCTTTTAGCAGGGGCAAAGAGGTCGCAGGCTTTGTTGAAAATTGAGATGAAGTGATCAAGAGCCAAGTTAACATCTGTTGCTTCATAGATGGGTAGCTAGTCTTGTAGAAGCAGGTGTTGTTTGAGATGTGGAAGTTTTCCACGAGGAAGGACTCTGCTAGCGATAATTTTGGGAGGGGGCTTAAGGAATTTGTTAGACCATGCACACATGACTGGGGAGTGGTCACTGAGTAAGTCTGGGAGAATGGTCGTACGAGAAATCCTTGTGGGGTGAGTGGTGAGGACTCAATCCAAGAGGGTACTGGTGCCAGTCTTGTAGTTAATCCTAGTAGGGGAGTTTACCATTTGCGTGAGGTTAGCAGGTGAGATGGAGTCTTTATAGGCACTGGCACTCGATGCTAACCAGTTTATGTTGAAATCCCCTAGTAGAATAAGTTCAGTTTCGGGAGAATGTGAGTTGATAAAGTTTAGGACATCATTGAATCCATGTTTAGGGTCCCTGGGTGGGATATATACGGAGACAATAGTCAGAGCTTTATGGTTGGGACCTAGGATGATCTTTATTGGCAGAATCTGGGCTGAGGCAGAAAGTGATGGAGTTGCTACAGGGTGCCAAGACAGGGAGTCTTTGACATAGATTGAGCAACCATTGCCTTTTTTGGATATCCGGTCCAGCCTGTGAACATTGTAGCCCTGTATTGTTACTTATAAAATGGGCATAAAGTTTCCTCAACTCTGATTGGCTGGAACACTTTCCCAGCCGTGTCCTTATCAGGACATAACTTCACAACTGGCACTACTCGTGTCAACTAAAATTAGCACACCATGAAATCACCATGTGTCACTGTGTTCGTGCTGCAGCTCCTAAGCTAGCATCTGAAGGAACTGCAACAGCTGCACCTGGTGAGCAGTGACACCAGCACATAAACCACAAAAATACCACTCTGTGTCCAAGATCCCCCCTTCTAGCACATGCCTTAAACTTCAAATGTTTGAATATAGTATTTTGTTTTACTCACTACATGTTTCTTTGTCACAGATCCAGCTCTCACTCCCTCTGCTCAAAACTCTGCCAGTACACAATGAGTGCTTCGACCATATCTGGACTCCATCCCCCACACACCCACTTCATCATCTCCTTTAAATATGAGCCATAACAACCCAGACATTCCTATGTAAAACTGCTGCCAATTAGTGTCACCACAAAACTCAAATGAGTTTCTTTGTTTTACCTCAGTGAGTGTTACTGTTTGACAACTGTGATGCAGGAAACAACTTTCTACAGCAACTGTTGAAGGATGTGCTCACTCCCAGTCAAGCCTTTCCTTTTAATATAAATGAAACCAATAGTGATTGAACAAGACAAAGGTTAAAATAAATTAAATAAAAACAAATAAAAGACACAAAAGAAATGGATTGTGTATTTTGGGGTGGGGGTCAAGAAATACCACAGTAAATACATTACCCGATATGGGACATGCTACTCCCACTCACTGTAATGGAAAGTCGGTGGGCAAACAAAGAAATATTGAAAAACAAAAACATGTTTTTGCTTGTTTGTGTGGGTGAGTGGGCGAGGACTGGAGGCACAGACAGACACCACCGTCCTGTAGTGAAGTTTAATAAAAGAGCTCCATTCCAAGACAATGACAAGGAGTATTTTTTTTCTACTGATATCAAATTTTTTTATTATTTTTATGCACACTTTTAATGTGCATTTTTTAATTAACTTCTTTACTGGGGACCCATTTTATAAGTGCAATAAGGCACTTTGAAGTGTGGGTTATGGCCTGATAAGAGCACTTCCCAGGAGCTTAAGGCACTTGGTATAAGTGCCTCATTCCTCATAATGCATCTTGGGCATCCTCTTATCAGGCCATATAACCCACACGTCCTCATGTTGTATTGCTTGCATAAACATTCACTTGTTTAAACTGCAATTTCCAGCACCACTAATATTGAGAAAAACAATACAAAACACATGGAAGGTGTACCCCTCAGATGAAGCCCTGAGGTTGGGTGAAGCACTAGGGTTTAGGTAGCAGCTAGTGGGGGAGGTACTTGTATTTTGTTTGTTTTCACCATACTTCTGGAGCTGGCAATTGCACTTTTCATGAGTGAATGTCTATTGTATATTTTTGATAGCACTTTATGATGTAGGAAAAGCAATGCAAACAAGAACAAAATTTATGGACTCAAAATAAATATATTTCTTATGAATTTTTTTGTAGTCAAGGGTCTTGTTTCAATTATCTTTTCCCAAGTGCTTCTATTTGAAAAATATGTGCATTTTCTGGCTGCATGATCCCACAGTTTTTTATCAAATGCTTTCCCTTTAAAAATTCTTAGTTTGTACAAATTAAAGACTGGATGACTGGGAGTTGGTTGAGGTTAAACCCGGAGAAAACTGAGGTGTTGGTCGTGGACAAGGGTTGCTGTGAGGTGGGTTTGCCGGATTGCCCTCAGGCTTATGGCTTGGGGGGCGTTCAGCTGATGACCTCAGATCAGGTGCGGAATCTTGGCGTAATAATTGACGACCACTTGACGCTTAAATCTCAGGTGTCAGCGGTGGTCAAAACTTCCTTTTTCTATCTGAGGAACATTGCCAGGGTGAAGCACCTGGTTCCTCCAGAGGATCTTCCAACGTTGATCCATGCTTTCGTTACCTCCCGCCTTGACTATTGCAACTCCCTGTACCTAGGGCTATCGGGGGTTGAACTTCGCTGTCTGCAGCTAGTGCAGAATGCGGCGGCCAGGTTATTGACTGGATCTTCCAGATCCAGCCATATAATGCCTGTGCTCCGTGGACTGCACTGGCTGCCAGTGTTTTGGCGAATCACCTTCAAGGTCAGTTTGCTGACCTATAAAGCCCTACATGACCAGGGACCTAGTTACCTGAAAGAGCTCCTTTGCCCCTACTGTCCTTCCCACCCCCTCCGATCCACTGACAAGGGATTGCTAGAGATTCCCAGGGTTCGTTTGAAAACTTCAGGGGCTAGATCATTTCGTTTTTTTATGGCCCCGACCCTGTGGAATTCTCTACCTCGTCAGGTGCGAAATAGCCTGACTTTCCTAAGCTTTAAAGGAGCTCTGAAGACCCACCTTTTTAGTATAGCTTTTAATGATTTATAATAGTTTTAAATCTGGTTTATTTATTGTTTTATGAAACTGTACAGGCGCTTTGGTTTGAGAAAAGCGCCTTTTAAAAATAAAGTTTTGATTGATTGATTGATTGAAATTATAGCAAACAATATATTGAACCATTTTAATGAAGCAAGATGCATAATCAATGCAAAATGGGACTGTTAGTGACTCAAAATCATGGTCTTCTTTTCTTTAGGAACCTTAAGGAATGTACAGTAGAAGCAGAAAACCCCATATCCAGAAAATGACTTTTGCATACAGATCAAGAATAATGAATTCATCTACTGTTCGGAGTCTTGAGGAGATGCAATATTGTTTTCCATATGTTAATGGATCATGTCTCAAAAGTGTGAGATCAAAAGCTATTAATTCAGCAATGTATGTCTTCATGCTTGGAATCATAATGATCACAATATGTGGAAATGTAGTGGTTATAATTTCAATATTCCATTTTAAACAACTCTACTGTCCCACCAACTCTCTGATCTGCTCCCTGGCTATTGCTGACTTTCTTTTAGGGGTCATTGTTATGCCTTGTAGCATGATAAGATCTGTTGAAACTTGCTGGTATTTCGGAGATATAATTTGCAAAATTCACTCTGGTTTTGATATAATGCTAAGCACAACTGCCATTTTCCATCTTTGTTTTATTGCTGTTGACCGTTACTATGCTGTATGTGATCCCTTACGTTACCCAACCAAAATGACTGTCCCAGTGATTGTGATATTTTTACTGATAAGTTGGACAGCACCAGCAATTCTTTCTTTTGTGGTTGTGTATTCAGGGTTAAATATAAAGGGAGTAGAGGAGTATGTGGCTTCAATTTCCTGCATAGGTCTGTGCATAGTTGTAAATAATAAGATATGGGGTGTGATGAGTTTTTTTGTTGGGATGTTCATTCCAAGCATTGTGATAATAGGCATTTATGGTAAAATTTTTACTGTAGCAAGAAGGCACATTAGAGTCATCAACAGTAAGGCAGATAAAACATTTCCTTTCAAGAACAAAAATAAGATTTCAAATAGTAAAGAGAGGAAAGCAGCAAGAACGTTAAGTATAGTGACGGGAGTCTTCATATTCTGTTGGCTTCCCCTTTTTGTTTCTATTCTTATTGATCTTTTCCTTAATTTCACTACCCCTTCAGTTTTATTTGATGCCCTAACATGGCTTGGATACTTTAATTCTACTTTTGATCCCATAATTTATGGTTTCTTTTATTCATGGTTTGGAAAAGCACTGAAAACTATGTTATCAGGTAAAATATTTCATCAAGGTTCTTCTACAACTATACTAATTTCAGAAAATCACTGACTATGTACAGTATTTGCTTTCTAGATGATAAATGAAAGTAAAAAAATTGCTTTCTCCATTGAACTTACTTGACTCCATGCAAAAAGAATTGTATTTACTTCTTGAGGATCTAACACTTATTTTGAATACATTTTCTGAGTGGCACTGGTGTACTTAAAGATTTTCATCAGGAACTTAATAACTTCCACCCTACCATAATGCTTATCCTGGAGTACTCTGCCACCAGTGTTAATTATCTGGACACCACTGTCACCATCAAGGATGGAAACTTACATACTTACTTACTTACTACACACTAAAATACTAGTGAGGAACTCCGATGAGCCCCTCCTCCTCTTCTTGTCTTCTCTTCTATCTTCTCCAGGAACACCTGCAAGGAAAAAGAAAGACAACACACACTCCTAATCTGCATACACAGTCTACCTAAAACCCCTACCATCAAAACACTGAAGAATCCCAAAAGATTTTTTTAGAAAAGGTTGAAAAACAGTATTTACATTAGAAAACAACAACATTATTTACAATACACATTTGGGGGGATGGAGTGCCCTAAAAGTCCCAACTAGTGACCACAATGCCCGAAGGCTAGTCCAATGAAGAGTCTCTCCTGGGCTGGAGCCCAGTGAAGCACAGTTCTAACAGGCCAAAGTCCCGAAGGGGAGAGTCTTTGTGGACAGTTCACACATTTTGGAGTCTGCTAGTGTAAGGTGTGTACTGCAATGTCATAAAGATAGAAAAGTTCGGACTTACCAGCCCCTTGTAGAATGGAAAATTCTGCATCGACCTGCACCTCTGATGAAGACTCTCCCTGGTAGCATTTCTTCTGATACAGCTGGGCAGACATCTTCCAGGAACCACAGGAGGGCTCATCTGGGAACTGCTGGGATGATGTCATCTCTGGAGATGGAACCTTAGAACAGGAACAAAAAGGAAAACAGCTGGTCTGATGTCATCCGATTACCAGGCAATGGCTCAGGATACAGCTGGGCTGGTATCCTCTCTGGATCTGAAGTCATCTGGTGGGCCAGTCGATGGATTCTGGAAAGGCCAGTACACTGCAGAACTGATGAATGTGGAGCACCTGAGTCCTGGATGTCCATACTGGTGAATCAATAAAGGTACTTCACAGTCTGGTGTGGCAGTATTGACTACCACTGCTTGGCTTTCTATTTTGTAGGCATGGGCACATTTGCTGGGAGGTCCTTGCACTGAGGCCAATAGTACTGGGGGTCAGGAGCTTGAATTATTACCCCATCTGGGCACACATAATTCACACAGTGGGAGATTTCACATCCCTCTCCATCCACTATTCGCACTCTGTCTATAAACAGTGTCCTGCCTCTGTTCCACTGGGTATACTTCTCATGAAACAGTCTGCTTTTCACATTCTTGTCTGCCCCAAGATGCACACTTTTCATTGCTTCGTCCCAGATCCAGGATTTCCTGCTGTTCTCAATCTCCTCCCAGACTTTCCGAGGAAAGGTAGGAAAGGTCATACCATAGATCTCATTCACCTTTCTACTAACCAGTCTCTTCTCTTTACTAGCTTTGGTCAACCTGAGACCACTGGCCTGGCTTGGGGGTGGCCAGTCCTGGTTCAGCCAGCTTCGCATCCTTAAAGAAATTAGAAATGGATCCCTGACTTCTTCCTCTTGCAAAGCTAGGACAGTGGCATCACCACTCTCTTCCATGCATTCCTCTGAGGCAAGATCTTGAGGCTGTGTACCGGTTTCTTTTTCACAAGGCCACATGGGTTCCCCCTCATCTTCCTCTTCACTGAGGATCTGAGCCAAGGAGTGAGCAGTCGTTCTCACTCCTGAGATGATCCACTCATCACTAGGCACAGAGGTCGACACCTCCCACTCAAAGGCCTCCCGCATCTCATCTTCTCCTAAGAGACTTGGGCTAGGCCCCCTGGGGTCTACTGATGCTTTATCTGAACTTTCCTTCTGGGATCCAGCATCTGAAACTTCAACTTCTGGTTTTGTCTGTAACTCTGCACCCTCTAGCTTTGTGCCACACTCCCCCGAGGGGCCTTCCTCCACAGGCTCCGCCTGGTGCTGTGTGCCACCAACTGCAGATTCCTGAACCTTTGTCCATGTGGGAGCCAACCAAATTTGAGGTGCTTTATACAAGCCATAGTTTTCTAGGTATCCAGCACAGTGAGGAATCATGAAGATGTCCCTTCCTGCTCTCAAGCATATTTGACATACATGCACTGGATAACCAGGAATCACCACAAGAGGAGGCAGTTGTCCTCCATAGCACCACTTTTCAATATCCCTCAGTCTATTCACTGCTGCTGTTACTGCAACCTGGGCATGATCTGGGTAACGAGCTGGTCCTGAGGCCATAACTGCAGAAAAACAAACAAAAGTTCACTGTAACTGAAAGTCCCACTTTATTGAACACCTTCTTTACTTTTAAAATGGGTCCTCTGCTCCTGTGTTTACTTTACTACCCCACCCTGTAATGGCAGCAGCAGCACTCCTGTGCATCAACATTCAGAAATTGTGTCAAGCCACTGTGCACCCGATTTACACACACTGCTGATAACTTTTGCTCAAACTGCACAAACTTGCACTGTTCTTGTTTTAAACACATTTACTTGATTTTCCACAGACTCTTTACATGCTGGAAACATCTCTTTGACTCACAGTCCCTTAAAGCTTCAGGTTTTTATTTATTTTGTTTATTTATTTATTTATGTGTACATCAGTTTACAAACCTTTGAGCCATGGGCTCATTTTCAAAGGTACCTCATCACAAAAAGGACAAATACAGTACAACCAGTTTGTTACAACAATGTGGTTTACAACAAATTAGTACAACAAGTATGTTTCAACAATATGGTATACAACAAATTAATAAAATCAAGCTGTCTTCTATAGAAATTTTAGGTATCAGGTTCAGTAGAGAGAGGTAGGTACAGATATTTAGTACTTGATGGGCAAAACAATGGTGTGAGTTTACATGCATGGAGGGTTCAGAAAAGTGGGGTGATGATTGAAGACGCAACGGGTGGTGGTTGGTAGTAGGTTGGGTGCAGCCACTCAGGGAGCTTTGTCATAGCATTTGAGCAAGACCAACTTAGTAACAGTCACAGCTTCGTGTATTAAGTAGATGATTTCGAAGGGAGGTTTTGAAACTGGAGATCGTGAGAGCATCAGAGATAGAGGGGGAAGCGTGTTGAACCAGGATGGGGTACTGTAGCAATAGGCCCTTTGACCATGTGAGGTCTTAGCCCTGGGGATTGACAGGGTGGTTTTGCAGGAGGTTCAAGTTTGTACTTGGGATTTTGTATGGTGGATGGAGGCTGTCAATCCTGGTGGGGATAGACCAAGGAGAGGTTTTTTTGTTATGATACAGGTTTGATATCTGAGACGTCCATTTAGGTCAAGCAGCTTGGCCTTTGCATATAGCTGGTAAGTGTGCATTAACCTAGGGACCCCTGTAATTAGCCTACTGGCCTTGTTTAGTGTAATGCAAATTTTGTTGAGGGCGGTCTGATCTGCAGCACCATAGACTGGTAGTCTATAATCCACAAGGGACAGTATAGAAGATGTGACTGCGAGTCGGAGGGCCTCGGGGGGAGACAATTTTTGTACCGGTATAGGATGCCCGGCCGATTATTGGAAGCTGAGGCTAAGGCAGAGATATGATCATGGAAAGAGAGAGCAGGGTCAAAGTAGATCCCCAGGTACTTATACGAGTAGACTTGCTCGAGTGGAAACTTGGTGCTAGAGAGGACACGGGGTTTGAAATTGCTGGTTTTGTTGTGTGGGTGGGCGAAGATCATGGTTTTTGTTTTTTGAGATTTATTACAAGTCTATGCTCCTTGAACCAGGCTTCAGCATCGTTATATGATCTTTGGAAGGAGTTCTGGAGGGCGATAGGGTTTCAATCAGAAGCAAAGATGACTGCATCATCTGCATACAGCAACATTTTTCCAGTACAGGAACCTGGCAGGGTGTTGAGGCATAGTGAAAAGAGTAAGAGTCTAAGGATGGAGCCCTGGGGAACACCAGAGTGGATGAGGCAGGTGTTGGAGAGAGTCCCGTTAATTTTAACACGTCGGGAGTGGGCAGACAGATAACTGGCGCACCAGGAGACAGGCCCAGTGGCAAAACCAGAGTGGCTGAGGGTATCCAGTAGGAGGGGATGGGAGACAGTGTCAAAGGCTTTTGATAAGTCTACAAACACAGCCCCAGCCAGAGAGCCTGAGTGCAGTGAAGAGTGGAGAAAATTTGAGAACTCTAGGAGGGCAGTGCTGGTGCTATGACCTGCATGGAAATTGTGCTGTTCATGGCAGAGGATGTTGTATTTGGTTAGGTAATCTGAAATTTGAGTGGCCACCACTTTTTCTAAGGCTTTGGAGAGCAGTGAGAGAATGGAGATAGGCTGGTAATTTCCAGCTAGGGACCTGTCTCCACCTTTGTGAATGGGTGTGAGTGTGGCAATTTTCCAAGCTGAAGGAAATTGCCCCAAACAGAGGGATTTATTAAGGAGACTAGTGATAGGGGCAAGGACCAGATCCAACACCCGGCGAAGGATACAGGGATCCAGGGAGTCACTGCCAGTACTATTGCTCTTTAGGGCATTGATTAGGTGGGGTCTGAGTTCTTGAGCTGAGACCCGGCGTAGATGGAAGTAAGGGCGTGTGAGGACTGGGGTGGGAGGGTCGAAAAAATTGCTAGGGAGGACTGGGCTAAGATCCGTGAAAGAAGTATTGAGGCAGTTAGATATAAGGGCTGGGTCAGTGATGACAGTGCCATTGATATTGATCTGGGAGGGTGAGGGGGTGTGTGCTCCCATTTAACTGTTTGATATTGTCCCAGAAGGTTCTAGCATTCCCCCAAGAGGAGGTGAGCGAAGACTGATAGTGATCAGCCTTAGCCTTTCTGATGGCCCAGGTACACTTGTTTCTTGCAGCAGCATATGCCTGTCTGTCAGTGGGTTGGCCAGTTTCAGTAGCCAGGTGCCATAAATTATCCCTGTGCTTAAGTTGTTGAAGCAGGGTGGGGGTAACCCAGGGAGCATTCTGCACTTTGGAGCGGAGGGCTGTCAGAGGTGTGAAGATGTTGCAGGCTTTGTTGAAGGTTTGGGTGAAGAAGGTTAGTGCCATATCAATGTCAGGGGCATACTGTATAGGAGACCAATTAATTTGGGCCAGAAGTTCCTTAAGGTTTTTCAGACCACCTGGTCTTAGGCGCTGCCATAGGGTGGTCTGTGCTAAGGGTTTGGATACTGAGGTTGTCCAGCGAAAAAGTATAGGGGAGTGATCACTAAGTGAGTCAGGAAGGACTTGGATATCACAGATTTGTTTCGGGTGATTGGTGAGGACAACATCAAGTAGAGAGCTGGTGCCCCTCTTCAGATTTATTCTAGTACGATGGGCAATGAGTTGAGTCAGATCAATTGCAGCAAAGGAGTCACGGTTAGCAGAGGAAGAGGTAAGCCAGTTAATGTTTAGATCGCCCACTAGGATTTGGTCAGAGGAGTGGTGTAGCGAAGTAAGATACTCCGTAAGTGAGACCAGTGCCAGTGTTTGATTTTTTGGAGGTAAATAGGCTGTAGTTAGATATAGTGGGCCCCTTGAGGGTTCCGGAGTCAGTTTCAGGGTTAGAGCCTGTGCCCTGAAGTTGAGTGCAGGTGTTGGGAGGGCTAGTCCAGAGAGAGAGTCTCTGGTGTAGATAGCACAACCCCCACCCCATCTTCCAACCCGGTCCTCCCGGTAAAGTGAGTAGCCTGGGAGGGAGACAAAGGAGTCTGGGGTGGACTTTGATAGCCAGGTTTTCACCAGGGTGATAATATCAGGTTTGTGGAATGTGACCCAGCATTGGAATGAGTCAAATTTCTTCAGGAGGCTTCAGATATTCATTGAGGCAATGCAAAGTCCTGGAGAACCTGCAGCTGAGCTGTTGTGAACCGGGCCAGGGTTGGGATGTATGTTACCTGACAGGAATAGTAGAATAACTAACAGCCCTGGACAGGGGGTGGTGAAAAGTATGTTTACGATGGACCTGAGTGGAAGAGGAGGGGAGCTTCAGGGCACAGGAGGTAGGCAGTGTAGCACAGGCTGGGAAGGTTAGAACGATAAGCTTCCCATAGGAGTCAGAGGGGGGAGCTCAGAGGAAGCTGGAGGGTGGGCAGGGTGAGCAGGAACATATAGTGAGGGCAGGGTGTGCGAGTGCTAACTCAGGTACATAGGGGGAGGGTAGTACCAGTGCACAAGTGGTGGCATTGGTTAGACAAGTCGGCAGTAGCACTGTGACAGATGGGTGGGACAGTGGCATCGGACAGAGGGTGAGAGTGAGGCATGTCAATAGGAGGAGAGCATGCATTATGCTAAGGAGATCAGAAGGCAAGGCAGAAAGAAGTAGATAGTTGCCTGCCAGTAAGCATTAGTGCCATTTTGGTTCAGTGATAGCGACACCGCCTCTGGTGTACAAGGTACCAGGTTCAAGACTCTCCTGGAGTATTAGGAGAATGGACCTGCATAGGAGTCGTAATCCACGGTCAAAGTGCTGGAAACAGACAGTGGTTGGGCCTGAAAATAGGGTGCTCAGTAGTGACTCCTAGTGGTCAATAGATGAGGGCTAGAAGGGGTAATAGGGGTCCAAGTAGGAGGAAACTACAGGGTAGTATGTGCAGGAGGTGAGCGCAGGGTAGCAGGGATCTGAGGAAGCAGAGGGGAGTTAAGGCAGATAGGTAGAGGTGAACCAGAGATGGAGAAAAAAGAGGTATCTGGGCAGGAAATATGTAGAGGGAGCACTAGGTCCCTCTAGTGGCTGGCAGGTATAACCTGCAAATGGGAAAGTGGGGACTTAAACATAAGAAAGGAGAGGAAGTGATATCATCAGGCAGTGCCTACAAGGAAATGCTGAGCCAGGGTGGGTGGGTTGGTGGAGGGTGGTGGGGCAATCCCAGCACCGCATGGCGACCGATCGGCTAACCCCTTGCAAAGTGCTGCTGGAGGTAGTATATTACCTCTTAGATCCGCTGGAAGCAACCCGCTCGGGTTGGGGAGTTGAAGTGTCTATGGGTCAGGGAGGATGAGCAGAGGCCTATATTGGCAATGGAGACAAAAGATTTTGATTAGTATGTAGCGGGAGACCAGGGGCTGCACTGCACACGCGTAGGGTAAATATCCTGATTGAAGCAACACTAGAGAGAAGGATAAGGCAACAGAAATAATATGGTAAGCTTGGCAAACCATCACATTTCTAAATATACAGTTGGTATTAACAAAATACTCTGGTGAGCTCTGAGTACCCAGTATTTGAGGAGCGCGTACCCACCCCCAGCTTGTGGTTACATAGCAGTGCAGGTTTCTGAACAAGCAAACAACCCACTTGCAGCAGTAACAAGACAAAAGTTCCAAAATGTCAGGCAGCTCCAGATAGTCCGCAGTTACACCCCCAAGGAAAAACAGGTAGTGAAACCCCCCCCTCACAAGGGTGCTGTTGGAGGTAGTGCATTACCTCTTAGGCCCGCGGGAAGCAGTCGCTCCGGTTGGGGGGTTGAAGTGTCTGTGGGTTGGGGAAGATGAGCAGAGGCCACTTAGGCCCACGGGAAGCAGTCGCTCTGGTTGGGGAGTTGAAGTGTTTTTTAAGCACAGGATTACCTGTAAAACTAATGCTGCACATTTGGCTACAACTCACTGTCTCTCTCTGGCTTTAAACTTTAAACTGAGGCTGAATTCATTACTATGCACACAGCCAATGGCTTAAGCGACTTGCACTTGTTGGCAGGACTTGACACAGTCGTGACTTGCAAAGCGACTACACTGCTGCACACACATTTATGTCATTGGGCAGAAAATCACTGTTAGAGCAGTTTCCATGTTGTTACTTACCGTTATCAGTAGCAGTTTGCTGCAATGGGGAAAAACGGCCTGCAGCCAGTTCTTGGAGGCCTCAGAACAGAAACGGGTGGCAGTCCTACTGATCGTCGTCTCAACCACCACACTTGCAATTCCAATGATCGATTAGCGGGTTGAGCCCGATTTTGAACAAAAATTTACTTTTACAAGGTTTACAGCGATTTTAACACTCCTCGACGCTCCTCCACTTGTCAGTACACGCACTCCACTCACACCCCCTCTCGAACGCTGGGGCAGTCACTGTAGAACTGGCTGAGGCGGGACTGATTACAGCCTGACCAATCACACGATGCCATGCAAATGAGCCTCTTCTTCCTCACGAGGGCTCTTCTCCTCACGGCGATCGTTGAGCAGGCAAATTTAAACTGCAGAATGCAACTTTTTTTTTTCAACTGACTCCATACCGCGAGCCCATTTCAGCCATTTAACATAGCCATTACACATCTGCAAGCCTCTCAATTCTTTCAAAAAGCATTTCCAACGTCCAGGGCACAATTTTCCTGTTGCTACCCCTAGTCTTCCACGCTTTTCTTTACCACAGTTCATTTTAAAAGCATTTCCAATGTCCAGGGCACAATTTTCCTGTTGCTACCCCTAGTCTTCCATACTTTTCTTTACCACAGTTCATTTTAAAAGCAGTCAAAATGCTGTAAACAATTTGAAGCAGGACAAGGGCACACTCTTTGGCTTTACTGCTCCTTGGTAAACAGTTGGCATTTTAAACAGCAGCATAAGATCCACAGCACACAGCAACACACTTGTTACTTGCTTCAGCTTTTTGGACTGCCCACTGCCAGATAGCCAAAACGCTATCCCCCTTGCCCAAGCACCTTCCTTCCTAGAATAAAATCCCAGCGGTGCCTCCATTTTTGTAAACCCTCACCCCTGCCTTTTAGCAAAATGACAGGTGGCATGCTGTTGAAGCTGACAGCAGTACCTGGTAGGGACTGGGTTTGGGGTGGATGAGGTTACTTGGCACAGGGGACCTAGGTTTGGCTACTCTGCACAGGGGGGCACCCAAGTAAATCCGAACACAGGAAGCAATAACTGTATGTCCAGAACCTGGAATGGGATTCTACAGTGTGGCTTTTATTCACATCCAAGCTGAACAAACAAAGATAGATGGACCCCCATGGGACTACATTCCTGGTAATGCAGATTAGAAACAACAGAACACTTTATCACTATTTCCAGCCCTCAGGCTCTGAACCCACCAGGCACACAGCCCGGACATTCACGCAGCTTTGGGTACACAGCCCGACTTGTACACTACTTGGGTTTTCCCCACTGGCCCAGCTCCCCCGCCGGCCACTTGATCCATGGTCCATTTTGGGAAATGAACCAATTATCCTGTTGTGGCTCCCCAAACCACCTTACAGCCTTTGACTCCTAGAGGGAATTTTCCTTCCATCCCACGTCTGGGTACTTCCCTCATCATTGACCAAGTGCATGAGGCAAAGTAAAAATCCACAGAGCAAATCCATAGAGGTGGACCTGGTCACTAAAGATGGGGGGTCTCCCACCTCCAGCTCCCACAGTCCATACCCAGCCATTTCTCTGGAAATTAAACAATTCCTTTTCTGAAAGTTTGCAATGTAGATTACTGGGTAGACATATGTCACATCTCCTCTACATATCTTGAATTTCCCAATAAGCACTGGACTTGAACCTACTTTTACTCTTTGGCTAAGCCTATTACTCTAGGCCTCCCACTATTTCAGTAGTCCAGTCCCCACATGTCACACAAGTCCCAGGGTGAAAAACATAGGCCTTTTCAGGAAGAGCAGACACTCACCCTTCAGTTGCAAGTGCCCCACAGGTGATTCACAAATCTTCTTGTTCCCCCAAAAAACTCTGGAACAAATAGGCAGCTTCTCCATTACTAACATAACTAGGGGGTTGCCCCAGGAATATGCAGGGAACCCTTTCCTGCCCACATCCCAAGATGGAGGGGCACTGAGACCCAAAACAGTGGTCTCCACCACTTCACACTACTTCTGTGTCTCTCTTTTGGTGAGACACACACCCTTTTTACCTAAATGTAGCCCTCTGTCAGGGATGAGGCTCCAAGAGCCTACACTGAGCTGCTGCTGCGCTGCTTTCACAGCAAGCTCCCAACTCCAACTGACCACAGACTACTGTTTAAACCTCCCAACATTCTATTCCAACTCCCTGCTGCCAATTCCATTGTGGCTTATGCAGCTGGGATAGTTCTATTGCTGATGTCATCCCTCAGTCTCAGCTGAGACTGAGAACAGAGTGAGACAGTGTGAAACCCATTTAACTGGAGTTTCACAAGCTGCCTTCCCTGCCTACCACTAGGTCTTACTGGGATTCTAGTAACCCCGGGTAACAAGAGGGTTACACATGTATTTACAGGAAGCCAACAGACAGAGATACTTACACAGGAATAGTAATCACCTGAGCCACACAAAAAAATCTGTCATGTACAGTCCAACACTTCGGTATCACTGTATCTGTTCAAATGAGGAAGACAGAGATACTGTACACATTTGGCTATGTTGAAAAACACCTTTATGAAGCAGGGACACTCTTCCAGAGAAATAGAGCAATAGAATGTGCAACACAGGTACCTAGGGAGCAACAACTTCAGTATAAGGAAAGAAACACTACCAGCAGAATACCTTTATTTGTCACTTATCATACTAACCTTGAACTTCTACGTAAAATTATTAAGGACCTCTGCCCGCTACTTAGTGAGGATGACACCCAAAATTGCATTTTTCTAGAACTACCACTATTGTTTTTTAAACAACCACCTAATTTAGCCAGACAACAACAAGTCAGAGCACTCCTAACACCCCTCCCAAACTGCAATCAACAATACTAACTAAAAAATTGCAACTTACTGTTATGGTTGCAAATGGAGTGGGGTCTCTTGGTTTTCACTTAATGTGAAATCACCCAGCTACCAGCATTGAGGTGAACCTCCCATCAGCTGGGTCTCTTCTCTACACTGCACTGCCTCAATTGCTTACCTATAAAGGGTGAAACAGTCTATTATGGCTTAACAAGAGTATGGACACAGCCAAAGTGCAGGCAGCTGTTGAGGAGCTAGTTATAACAAGAAGGCCACACTTCCCATGTGTAAATCAACACCAAAAAAATAAGAATAACTGCTCTCCCTGGCTCATACAGAAGCTTCATATTTTGAATTAAAAACAAGGGGTGCTACTGAGAATGACTTACTGGAACAGAAAACAACAACAAGTCAGAGGACTCCCTACACCCCCCAAACTCCAATCAACAAAACTAACCAAAAAATGGCAACTTACTGTTGTAGTTGCAAATGGAGTTGGGGGTTCTTGGTTTTTACTTAATGTGAAATCACCATGCTACCAGCATTGAGATGGAACTCCCATCAGCTGGGTCCCTACTCTACACTGCACTACCTCAATTGGCTTACCTAATGTAGCCAACCTGCTTGTTAGGAGTATACCAGCACCAGGATAGGGTACCATGACACTAAATGGTACACAACCCTGTAATCAACCCAGATGAAGGACCTGTGAGCTCATTTCCACTTCAGATTGTGTGGTTACATCACAAAACAGACTATTCAGGATACAGGGGAATTATACCTGTATATCACGTTATGCTGTTTATTTCATTCAGTGCAAGAGATGTCCAAAAACAGGGTATGTTGGAGAGACAAGTCTCGCTCTCTGCCTTAGAATGAACACACACAGACATACCATTAATATGAAGATGACTGACAAAGCAGTGGGATGACACTTCTCTCAGAATGGCGACTCATTCTCAGACATGTCAGTAATGGTCTAAAAAGTTTTTTGTTTTTTTTTTTTAAACAAAATACACAATGACAGACTTTTGAGATTAAGCTTATTTTACTTCTCAATATGGTGGCACATGGCATGAATATTGATTTGGGTTTCATGGCACACTACCCCACTTAAACTTACACAGACTTTTACATCATAGGATGGACATTTAACAGGACTTCAGTGTGTTGCTTTTTGTTTCTTATTTTCATAGAGTCCCTTTTAACTCGTTATCAATATGTTTCTTACCAAATATACATGTGTGTGTGGGGGGATGGGTTGTCTTGGGTGAGTGTGTATGAGGGGTAATTTAGTGTGTGTGTGGGGGTCATTTTCTGTATTTTTTTGAGGGCTTTAAAGGATGGTGTTGTTGGGGTGCTGTGTGTGGGGGAAGGGATTGGGATTGTGCTTACATATTTAGGTAGGTTTATGTTTAGGAACATGTCATAATTATGCTACAGGGTATTAGAACTCTTGGCTCACATACTGTACATAATGAGTATACACTTCTTTTCTAGTTATATTTTCCGGGGGGGGGGTAATTTAATTCCATGGGAGTTTTATACAGATTCTTAAGACTGTTCCTGCACATGTAGTTAATTGCTTATACACTGACTCATTATTGAACTTTGAATATTTTAAGATGCATGAACTCATTTTCTAGGTGGTCCTTGTGAGATTAATTTTTTATAAATTTTTTATTTGACAATAATACTAACAGTTGATATTATCTTGTTAAAAATACTGTTACAACACTGTATGTTTTAATATTTATGGAGTGTGTTAACTGGTAAAGAGCATAGTTTAGAAAATATCTCCAGATAAGTTTAATTCTGTATGAATGTTTTAAACAGTTGTTCATACAAGGTACATTTTTCTTGTTCTCCTCTTATTACCATACATATATTTCTGTTGTACAGTTTGTTTGTTTTTATCATACTATACTATCAAGTTTTAACTTGTGCATTTGTGATATGAAATCTAAGGGTCTTGCTTTTAATTTTTAATGTATTCTCCTAACACGCACATTCATTAATAATTTCTGTAACAGCGTTTGCCTGCTTAAGTGTTCAGCTTATCTATGGGTTTGACCTTGGAATAATTCTCAGTAATAGCAAGCTAAAGGGATGCTATTCATTCCATTTAAATCTGTGATGTTTTGGAATAGGTACAGTACTTCCAACCAATGGGAATTATTTTCTCTTTTTTTATGCATGATCTGGGTGTTAATAGATTGTGACTCTCTGAAACATTGTCATAAGTCTCCAAGTAAGGACTTGGTTGGTTCGAAAGCTTAGACATTGCTTTCTTCTTGTAACATCTATGTTGATCCAATAAAAGGTATCAAACCATTTCCTTCTGGATCTATATTTAGATTATAGCATACTGTGGCCATCATTAGTGATCATATGAATATTTTATATATTCCAATGCTTTAGTGACAGTAATGTACATACATTATTACAGAAAGTGAATACATCAATACAATGTTTCATAATGTTAGAATCCTATGATTTCCCAGAAATTATGAAAAATAACTGAAATGTAACATTTTTATATTGACTGGAGCTCAAAGGGTTCAGAAATTTAACTGAGTTGTGAAACCTGCTTGTATGTGTCTACAAGACAGACATTGAAGCAGATTAAAAGAAACTTGGAAGACTTCATGAAAGTGTGTCAGTTAATATTTTCTGTTTAAAGCATTGTGCAGTAGTTGAATGACTTACTATTCTGATTAAAAAATCAAATCTTGGTATACAATTAAATCTAAAAATGAAAGTGTTGTTTCTTAACCAAGCTTCATACTGTAGTTTGTGATATTGCGTTTCAAAAATATATTTTCTGTTATCTTACTTATTAACCCATCTATATAGCAACTAGAACAATAAAATACAACAAATTATATAATTGGAAACAACTATGTATAGGTAGTAGCTATATATATATATATATATATATATATATATATATATATATATATAGCAACAAAAGAAATCAGAATATAATGAACTAATTAATTGCAAACAACTTTGTCTAGGCAGTAGTTAGGTATGAAAAAGAAAGTCTCAAAAGTTGGCAAATTCATTGTTAAGGTTTGATGAAAAAAACTGTTCCTTTGTAACTGTGGCACGGTGTTTCTCAAGATTTGAATGATCACTTGACACAGTGTTGGTGTCACATTAAGTTAAGCACTGTTTTTGTTTTCTTTCTGGCACAGAAATTGACCAACACCACAGTGTTTGGAAAAAGGGTGTCAAAGACACAGTAGGATAACACTAGAGCTGTGTCAAGTAGTCATTTAAACCTCAGGAATACATCCCCATAGACACCAAAGGTCAGAGGCCAAGTGTATGCCTTGATGTCACATTTCCCATTTTGCTATTTTAAGGCTTTGCTTTTCTATCGCAACTGATGCTTGTGACTTTTTTTTGCAACTGATGTTCTTACTTTTCAAATAGAAAGTTAATACTGTTGTACTGCTAATACTGTTTTGTACTCCAATTGCTGTATTCTTTGGCTTTTTTTTATTCTTGCTGACTTAAATCACTGTACTTATTTTCTTTCCGGTTTTCTACTATACATTATCCTTGCACATTCTTGTGTATTTGTTGCATGTAAACTCCATATTCTTCTATGACATGTCCTCTTATGAAAAACTGTTGATTTATTCAATGTTACCTTTCCTAACCAGGACCTGCTTGCTAAAGGGCACTGCTCAAATTAATTGTTTCCCCTGGTAAAACAAATAAATGCAAATACAAATAAATACAACATGAAGAACAGGTATGCACCACCTTGTATTGGCAGTGCTGACTGGAGTAGTTCAAAAGGAAATGCAGCACTAGTGTCCAGTGTCACTCCTACCCATAATCTAAGAAGACCCCTATCACATATGCTGCCCTAATCCATCACTCCCTAAGATATAGTGGTAAACCTTCCATCACTGTGCCTCAGATCACCAGTTCCTCACATGCACCAGTATCTCCTTCCTGACCCTACCTAATACCATTAGTCCCTGGCATCCAGGGGTGCCTCACTCTCTCATACTCCCCCACACAAATTTTCCCTTCCATACAGTGGAATCAACTTCCCTTTCAAACCTTTAAATATTTCTGGGCACATCAATCCAGGTCCTCTCATACTGTGCACAGATGCAGGGAGCATGTCAGTCACTCTTATAAAAAAGGCACCCCACAGTCAGATTATATTACAGAAGGACATTTATTGCAGGATGAGAGGTAATTCTTCCACACAAACCAAACCACTGGTGCATTGTGCATAACTTCCTCACCCTGTCTGAAAACATTGGATCCTGACATCCAGTGTGGTATCCCCCTAACTATGCCCAAAGCAAACATCATTGGTGTCCAGTGGCGCCTTCTTTCACACCCTGCCTCAAAACATCATTCTCTTGGGTACAAAGCTACTTCTCTACCTCAGTCTGTCACACATAACTAGTCCCCATTGTCCAGTGGTACTCTCTCCCTGCACCCAAACAATTATGCCCTGGCATCCAGTGGTACCCTCTCCCCCACTCACCCAAGTCATTTGTACTTGCTGTTCAGTGGTACACTCCTCCCTCACCTTGTCCTAATGCAATAATTCTTGACCTCCAGTGGTACTCTTTTCTCACCATACCCAAAGACTGTAGTTCCTGGTGATCAGTAATAACTAGCTACCTCACTATGTCCTTTTGTAAATTATACCTGACATTTAGTGGCAACCCACCTCCTGTTCATCTTAAAAAAAAAAAACTTCCACTTGGAACTTATCTTTGGTGGAACCCCCACCCCACCTTCTTTTCTGACATTAGTAGCTCACTTTGGTTGGTGAAACAAGTAAACCCAATGCCATTGGAAGCTCATCACCAGTAGTATTATTAGATCATTGCTTTAACCTTGAAGTTTACCAACTCACTGGGGACACTGAACCTCATTCCTAGTGCTTTTAAACACCTCATTGCCAAACAGCAGCCAATAATCCACATGTCAACTCCAAAGCCAAGCACTACCTGGGAAAATGTAATTGCAATTTATGATTTAACAAGCAGACACTTATGGTAGTCAGAGGGTTGCAGGGCCAGCTACATCTGATCCTAGGGAAGTGGCTTGAGTAGTGCCCCCGTGAAGCAATTGCTATACAGTACCTCTCATTAAAAAATGTGTAAAGAAATTTCAACAGTGCCTTGTCATATGCTCCACAATCTTGTCTATCCATACTTCTAATAATTCAATAGATTGAGAATAAAATAAATGATCTGTGTAAGCAGGCCAATGGGGCAGAAAACAAATTGGGGGGAGAATGAGAGCTGAATGAAAGCTGAGAACTTCAACAGGGAAGACCAAGAGGTAAAAATACTCTAGAAGAATTAACCACTAATCTCATTGCTGACAATAGTCCCTTACAGAAAAGTGCAAAAACTTGAAGAATACAAAGTGCTACAGAAAGCCAAGATTTGTTAGATTTCTCTGAGATTGCTCAGTCCTTTGTAACCAGCAATGGTAGACTTATTAAAATAAGTTTATTCCCAGCACAATATCCCTTAGAATTTACAGTTCTATGTGATAATGGCAAAAGCCAAAAGGTGATCACTGTTATCGCAAAGTCACAATGCCGAAAAAATTTTTCAGCACTGTGACACCCCAGCGCACAGGAAAATGGTGCCAGAGACTTACAACCAGGCATGACACTTAGGTGCTGCTGTGCCAAAACAAATCTGCAAGCTTCTATAGATCATGATGCCAGCACTAAAACAGCTCCATCTTTTGAAAATCTGATGCATGTAGGAAAAACTGTGGCACTGCAGGTGAAGACCCCCTTGCACAAGTTTTTCCCACATCTGCACCAATTCCGCAGGGTTTTGAAAATCTGGCCCAAGAAGTTTACAATACTGGGGGTCTAAATTTAAAATGATTAAACAGGCAAAATGAATTTACGTTAAAAGTAAATTGATGTCAGAACTGGGTAAGTCAAAAACCTTTTTTCTATCACCTGCTATCTGTTAGAAAATTAATAAAGACTGAGGATAAAGATAGTCTTAGTTGTTTGCACATCCAGGGATCTGAGGTAAAGGATGAAGCACTATTTACCACACATTTAAATGAATGCTGCTTGGACCTTTTAAGGTATGATTCAATATCAGTAGCTGCTAATCAGGGTGGTGATTGTAGGAATAAAAACATAAGCCCACAGCAATGGTTGCATAGTCTAAGACTTGATAGGCCAAAAGAAGTGCATGATTATATATGGTTAAAGAAAAGGTATTAACTATGGGGTGTGATGTTATGGCACATAAAATATTAAAGATTGCTTCTCCTGCAATTTCAAAATGTCTTACTACCATTTTAAATACAGTGGAGCCCACTTATAAGAACATGGGGGGCCCACATTTTCAAAGGAGATGCGCGGCACAAAGTAGAGATGCACCGCCCATCTCAAGAAATGTACTAAACAGTGATATTTGACAGACAGAGATGCACCACACATCTTCAGATGCATGATCATGCATGTTTGGGATATTCAGCCAGACATGTGGGAGTGCATCTTCCTACGCATCTTCTAAATAAACAATTTTTTGTGGCCAGCGCATCTCAGATGTGTGGCACAGGCACGTGCACAACTTTGCAGGGGACTTTTGAATATGGGGCCTGGGATATAAGAATATTCCATTTATAAGAACATTTGTTAAATGTCCTGATTTTTTCCCATTTGTTTTCAATGGCAGTAAGGCTCATTTATAAGAACAGTCAGCCCATTTACAAGAACAGTTTTTTTTTCCACAGAAAGTGGTAGATGGTCATTAACTCACTGGGCCAAATTTTCAAAGATTGACACAGACTTGTGTCAAGCAATGCATTAATCGTAGTGTTTGATTCAATGCCACCAAACAGTTCACCACAACCTGTGTCCAATTTTAGTACATCTGCTGCAGTTTCAACACTTTACACAATTTACAGAAGCTTGTGCCAAAGCATTGGTGCAAGCCCCTAAAAAGGGTCACTGATCCGCTCAATGTTAGACCGGAAGGAGCTGGTCTAACTTGCCCTTTTGGTGCAGGGGACTGAACCTTACAATTTGTGGCAGTGGAATGCCACTAGCCCTATTTGTCATTTGCTTAGTGTGCCAGCAGCTTGTGGCAGCCACAAATCATTTAAAGATCTGGCCCATCATCACCTCTGTTTGTGCTAAGCCTGGGCTGAATCATCGTTTACTTTCCCCATTAACAGGCACTTACAGTAAGTAGTGAATGGATGTGTAAAAGATGCTCCATGGAGATGTAGCACATATTCCTTCATAGGTAGGTGAGACACTGAATGAGTTTTACCACAATACTCTAATTGTCTGACAAAGAGCTCTTTAAAAAGGCTATATTATGCTACTTTGAATAATGAGTTCTCTAAAAGCTAGTTGGAGCCCAGTTTCATTCGAGTTAACCACAGATTTTACATTGATTTTTACTCGTTTTAGTGATGCTGTCTTAAAGGATACCTAAACAACATTTTGACAACAAACTATTCAAAAGTCTGAATCCGTATGTGACTAAAGGAAAAGCTGAAAATTGTAAAATCAGCCTGCCAATTTTAAAAAAAACTGTCTTACCTGCTTCCTAAAATGGCCACCAAATGTGTTATGTGATGACATAATTGGAGCCAAAGTCAGAAAGATATATATGGCTCTCTGTAGTGCAAACTAGTTCTTTTTTCCCTTTGTATAGCATTGTTTCACCCAAATGGTCAAAACCATGTGCATTATTTTGTATAATGCACACGTTAGGCTATGGTTCTGTTCATTTTGTTTACTTTAACATGGTGAAAATGTGTCTTAATCCAACCAACTTTCTCTGTGGCAAACCACAGTGCAGTACAAATCTTGAATAACCTGGTGGTCTACTTGCTATGGTGGATCCAGGATACTACAATGGGGGTGCTGGGGTGGTGTGCATGCTTAATAGGCACTTTTTAACATTTTTGTTAAATCTTTATATTTTCTACTATTAATCTTTTCTAGTATGTTTTTGATAGAACCTTCAAATGTAATCCATAGTTTTATTGTAAACATTTGTACAATCAATTAATCAGACTACTTCAACAAAGTGAAATGCAGCAGCAGCAGCAGCAACTACATTACTACGTTGGGGGGGGGGTTGCAGCCACCCCCTTCACCACCCCTAGAGCCACTACTTTTTTGAAGCAAAGTTCCTGTGCAGTCCAGTGTTAGAGTTCATACTTTCTTGAAACTCAAATATATACTTGTCTTGTCTTCTTTTTCCATGGGATATAATAATAATAATAATAAGAGTCAGCATTTATATAGTGGTTTGCATACACATTGTATCCCAAAGTGCTTTGCAAGAAATACTAGACTGGTAGTAAAGTTACTGAACGTGTAGTGGCAGCCATTTCATACAATAATATCCACACACAGCCTTGGACAATTGCATGAACTGGTTTTATGGGAAGGGGAATGTTGGCCAGGACAATGGGATCAGGTAGTGATAAAGGTGCTGGCAGCCCCACATCTTATTTCTCATAGTAATCTGCTCATATTTCTCCCCTTCGGTCTTCCCCCTTCCATGAATATAGCAGTACCTTGCAAGAGTAGTCTTTTCAGTCCCACTCTGGTATTCATTCTTCACTATTCCTCCTCACACTGAAAACTGGTGAGCTCATCATCTTTCTCCATCATGAATGCAAGTAGTACAGTCCCCGTTTTATTTTGACATATCAAATATAAACATATCTTTCCAGTACGTCAGGCTCATAGCAGCAGGGAAGGATGGGAATTATGGGCTTTCCTATCCTTAAAAGATCTAGGCTACCTTTGATTAGGCACTATTGAATGATGGGTGTGCACATCATTATGCACGTCATTTAATAGTGCCTAATCATATGTGGCTTAGATCTTATATGGGTAGGAAAGCCTATTTTTCTACTTGTGCCACGCTGCTATCAGCCTGGCTTACCAGAAGATCATGTTTATTATTAATATGTAAATATAACATGGGAGACTGTACTAAACACATTCATGATGTGGAAGGGTAGTGAACTCACCAGTTTTTGGTATGGGGAGCAGGTGAGAAGAATGAATGCCAGAGAGGGACTGAAGAGGCCATTCCAGCAGGGTACAGCTATATTCAGGTTAGTTGAAGACATGAAGGAGGACACTGAGCAGATCACTGTGAGATCTGAAATGTGGGGCTGCCAGCATTGTGATCACTACCTGACTGTGGATGAGAGTAGCCAGCAATGACAAATACTCAGAGTGGCATTGCTGCACCTAAACTGTTACTTGAATTCAGTGTAGCGAGATTACCCTTGGGTGGGGGGGGATGTTGACATTTGTTAGGGACAGTATTGATGGAGTTGTGTATAGCTCATTCAAGATTTGGAGGGGTGGTAGCCAGCCAACTCGCATTGTGGAATAGAGCACAGAAAAGTACTGGAGAAGAATTGCTGGGAACTGTCCTGCGGGGTTCTGCAGATCACAGGTAAAGGAATAGACTGACACTGGAAGTCAGGTGGATTCACTCAAGGTATTAGTATGCCTCTCCTGCTAATAATATTGTTCTCCATTGTAAGTGCAGCCCTTATGAGGGCATGAACAGCAGTTTTTCTGGTGGGTCATGATGCTTATTGTTTGGTCCTCCAGGAAGACCTAGTTGTTGGTTAGTACCTTCACTGTGCAGAAGGATGGTGATCCACTCAATGTTTACTGTGGGAGCAGAAGTCAAACACTGAGAATGTGGACTGGAGAGTGATGTGGGAGGCATTTTTTAACAGTGCCAGCTGATGACACATATCAGTAAAGGTGTGCACAACTCTCTGAGGTACAAGATTAAAATCTGAGGTGTGATAATTCTCTTCATGAGACCTTAAGCACATATGCGGCCCCGGGCAATACTGTGGTGGGGTGTTCAACAGAAGGCAGGATAGGTGCAGGGGGTTTACATGGAAAAAGAAAACCATATTTGTGGATTAACAAGAGAGCATGAGCTTTGGAACTGAACAAGTCTGGTACTTTGCTATGTGACCCTGAGCAAGTTACTAAACTTCCTTGTGGTCCCAGGTAACACCTGTAAACAAGCTTTCATTAGTGTGTCTCTCCTGGTAAACAAAAAATAAAATTCAGTGCATCATATAACTACTAGATCATCAGGTATTTGATGTGTTGTACTGTAATGGAGTTTGCCAAAGAAAAAGTCAGCTGGACTGCAAAATATTTTCCACTAGTTAAAGTAAACAAAATGAACAAAATCATAACCTAAAATGTGTACTGATCAAAATAATACATGAGTTAATACATGGTGTTAATCATTCTGGTACAAAAATTCAAAATGAAGAGGGAAAGAAGAATTAGTTAGCACTGTAGAAATATATGTGGATCTCTGTCTCTGACTCCGATGATGTTATCATGACTCATCACTTAACACACTTGGCAGATATCTTAGGGAGAAACCAAAGCTGTTTTTTTGAAAGTGAAAGGCTGATGTTAACATTTTTCAAAAGCTATGAAACTGCATTCTTGTTATTTACATAAATGTAGTTTTAGCATAAATGTAAACAGTAGCCTTTACTTTACCTTGCAATAAAGCCAGATTTTGGTGTTTGCAGTTTTAAAAAACTGCTAGTTTAGTTACCCTTTAATAAAAATCTTAAAAAGTACATATTAAGCATGCAAACCACCCCAGAACCGCCATTGTAGCATCCTGGATCCACCATAACAAGTAGACCACCAGGTTATTCAAGATTTATACTGTGCTGTGGTTTGCCACTGAAAAAGTTGGTTGGATTAAAACACATTTTCAGCATGTTAATGTAAACAAAATGAAAAGAACCATAGCCTAACATCTGCATTATACAAAACAATGCACATGGTTTTGACCATTTGGGTGAAACAATTCTATACAAAAGGAAAAAAGAACTAGTTTGCACTATAGAGAGCCATATATCTCTCTGACTATGGCTCCAATGATGTCATCACATAACACATTTGGCGGCCATTTTAGGAAGCAGGTAAGACAGTTTTTTTTAAAATTGGAAGGCTGATTTTACAATTTTCAAATGCTCTGGTACCACATTTAGGTAAATTATGTAAATGTAGTTTTAGCATTAATGAATACAACAGCCTTTTCTTTAGTCACCTACTGAGTAAAATTTTTCCATAGTTTGTTTTCAGAATGTTGTTTAGGTATCCTTTAAATCTTAATATTTTCTGCTATTATTCTTTTCTAGTACGTTTTTGACAGAACCTATAAATGTAATCCATAGTTTGATTGTAAACATTTGTACAATCAATAAATCAGACTTCTTCAACAAAGTGAAATGCAGCAACAAGCAAGTACGTTACTTTGTGGGGGGGGGGTTGCAGCCACCCCCTTCACCACCCCTAGAGCCACCACTTTTTTGAAGCAAAGTTCTTGTGCAGTCCACTGTTAGAGTTCATACTTTCTTGAAACTCAAATATATGCTTGTCTTGTCTTCTTTTTCCATGTGAAATAATAATAAGAAGAAGAAGAATCAGCATTTATATAGTGGTTTGCATACACATTGTATCTGTAAGTGCTTTACAAGCAATACTAGACTGGTAGTGAAGTGACTGAATGTGTAGTGGCAGCCATTTCATACAATAATATCCACACACAGCCTTGGACAATTGCATGAACTGGTTTTATGGGAAGGGGAATGTTGGCCAGAACAATGGGATCAGGTAGTGATGAAGGAGCTGGCAGCCCCACTTCTTATTTCTCACAGCAATCTGCTCATATTTCGCTCCTTCTGTCTTCCCCCTTCCCTGAATATAGCAGTACCTTGCAAGAGTGGCCTTTTCAGTCCCCCTCTGGTATTCACTCTACACTATTCCTCCTCACACTGAAAACTGGTGAGCTCATCATCTTTCTGCATCATGAATGCAAGTAGTACAGTCCCTGTTTTATTTTGACATATCAAATATAAACATTTCTTTCCAGTAAGTCAGGCTTATAGCAGCAGGGAAGAATGGGGAATTATTGGCTTTCCTATCCTTAAAAGATCTAGGCTACCATTGATTAGGCACTATTGAATGATGGGTGTGCACATCATTATGCACGTCATTTAATAGTGCCTAATCATAGGTGGCTTAGATATTATATGGGTAGGAAAGCCTATTTTTCTACTTGTGCCACGCTGCTATCAGCCTGGCTTACCAGAAGATCATGTTTATTATTAATATGTAAATATAACACAGGAGACTGTACTAAACACATTCATGATGTGGAAGGGTAGTGAACTCACCAGTTTTTGGTATGGGGAGCAGGTGAGAAGAATGAATGCCAGAGAGGGACTGAAGAGGCCATTCCAGCAGGGTACAGCTATATTCAGGTTAGTTGAAGACATGAAGGAGGACACTGAGCAGATCACTGTGAGATCTGAAATGTGGGGCTGCCAGCATTGTGATCACTACCTGACTGTGGATGAGAGTAGCCAGCAATGAAAAATATTCAGAGTAACATTGCTGCACCTAAACTGTTACTTGAATTCAGTGTAGGGAGATTATCCTTGGGTGGGGTAGGGGAGGATGATGACATTTGTTAGGACAGTATTGATGGAGTTGTGTATAGCTCATTCAAGATTTGGAGGGGTGGTAGCCAGCCAACTCACACTGTGGAATAGAGCACAGAAAAGTACTGGAGAAGAATTGCTGGGAACTGTCCTGCGGGGTTCTGCAGATCACAGGTAAAGGAGTAGACTGACACTGGAAGTCAGGTGGATTCACTCAAGGTATTAGTATGCCTCTCCTGCTAATAATATTGTTCTCCATTGTAAATGCAGCCCTTATGAGGGCGTGAACAGCAGTTTTTCTGGTGGGTCATGATGCTTATTGTTTGGTCCTCCAGGAAGGCCTAGTTGTTGGTTACTACCTTCACTGTGCAGAAGGGTGGAGATCCACTCAATGTTTACTGTCGGAGCAGAAGTCAAACATTGAGAATGTGGACTGAAGAGTGATTTGGGAGGCATTTTTTAACAGTGCCAGCTGATGACGCATATCAGTAAAGGTGTGCACAACTCTCTGAGGTACAAGATTAAAATCTGAGGTGTGATAATTCTCTTCATGAGACCTTAAGCACATATGCGGCCCTAGGCAGTACTAAGGACAGGGTATGGATGGTGGGGTGTTCAGCAGAAGGCAGGATAGGTGCAGGGGGTTCACATGGAAAAAGAAAACCATATTTGTGTATTAACAAGAGAGCATGACCTTTGGAACTAAACAAGTCCGATGCTTTGCTATGTGACCCTGAGCAAGTTACTAAACTTCCTTGTGATCCCAGGCCACACCTGTAAACAATCTTTCATTAATGTGTCTCTCCTGGTAAACAAAAAATAAAATTCAGTGCATCATATAACCACTAGATCGTCAGGTATTTGAAGTGTTGTACTATAATGGAGTTTGCCAAAGAAAAAGTCAGCTGGACTGCAAAACATTTTCCGCAAGTTAAAGTAAACAAAATGAACAAAATCATAGCCTAACATGTGTACTGATCAAAATAATCCATGATTTAATACATGGTGTTAATCATTCTGGTACAAAAATTCAAAATGAAGAGGGAAAGAATTAGTTAGCACTGTAGAAATATATGTGGATCTCTGTCTCTGACTCCGATGATGTCATCATGACTCATCACTTAACACACTTGGCAGACATCTTAGGGAGAAACCAAGGCTGTTTTTTTGAAAGTGAAAGGCTGATGTTTACATTTTTCAAAAGCCATGAAACTGCATTCATGTTATTTACATAAATGTAGTTTTAGTATAAATGTAAAAAGCAGCCTTTACTTTACCTTACAATAAAGCCAGATTTTGGTGTTTGCACGTTTAAAAAACTGCTGGTTTAGGTATCCTTTAAAAGTACATCCTGATTACAAGAACATTTTTGCTTGGTATTTAGTGCGTGCTTATAACAGGGCTCTGCTGAATATCTGTGCCATCTGGTGTGGTTCCTAATTATTGGAACAGTTCAATTACTACCACTGTTTTTAAAAACAGTGATAAAACAGACTCAATCTTGGTTGTTTTGTCCAAATTACTAGAGAAGCTGGTTTGTCTGCAACTTGTAAGCCATTTAGAGTATTTTCTTTATTTTATTTATTTAGATTTTGTTGACTGGGAAAGGAGGACTAGGCAATTCTATTTTCGGCCTCATTCTTGGGGAGAAGGGGAAGATACAGATGCAAACTTGAGATACATGACCAAATTAAGTTGTTGATGGTGTTTTGAGTGAATGGGGGCAGGGGAGAATTTGGCCAGGACACTGGGGAAATTCCCCTACTCTTTTGTAGGGGGCGCCCTCGCAGGACCTTGGAGGAGTTCAGAATAGTGCTGGATTACCCAGCATGTGGATGTGTGGAGACTTCCCCTGGAAGCATGTCTAATGTTGTAAGAGGGGACCTGCAGAACATCCAAATGGATACAGAAAATTTAATGAATATGGACCAAGAAGCTGTGTTGCAACATGGGTTGTGTGAATGAATTAGACTTGCAAATTTGGAATATGCTACGGCTTCACAAAAATTTCAAGAAGAAAAAAAAAGAAAATACATGGGGGATGCATCTCCTGACACAGTAAGGCATCCTATTATGTTAGCACTCGCAGTGCACAGTTTGCAACATTCACCAGGAGACCCAGGATGGTCAGCAGAATATGCACTATCGAATGCTGGATGGATTAAAAACTCAGATGGCACTTGGGCCGTAGATTCCTAAATTTGAGTATCACCAGAGCCTGCTGCTGCAGGCCCATATGGTTACTGGACTGGACATTTCTGGGGTGCTCCTGGAGATCTCTACATTACCTCTGGATGGGATTATTGAGGGGGGGAGACAGAACTGATTTGCCAGGTACTTTTTTCAAACTTCCATCTCCTGATATGAACATAGACAAGGTTGATGTTACTACCACAGACAATTTGGTCCCTAGACCATCTGATATTACTGTCACAAATGGATTGTCTGGGCAGGATGGTTCTGAGGCCCCTCCAGAACTACACCCTGGAAAAAAAACATTTGCTGAACTCCTTCACAAACCTGTGAAGCAAGTGAAGAGATGGGATGCCATCTGCCTGTGATATCTCAGTGGGATGCCAGAACTACCAGACAGTTATTTTGTTGGCCAAGTTTGATTAAAACAATCATTAGGTTTTCTCCCTCGGAGATTTATGCTCTGATCCATGCTCCAGGTGAGCATACCTTTGAAATTAGATTCAGGATGCAGGGTATTTTGGAATAATTCTGGACTAAATATGTTTTATTAAAAATGAATCCACTATGGGCCCCATTTCAGGTCATTCCCCTTATGCAGCAGTCTTTCTGTATTGTCACCATCTTATTTAGGAATGAGGGGGTGAATGTGACAGATATTTCACATTGGATGGAAAAGAAATGTTATGTACAGGGCTCCCCAGAACCCATTTTAGATCCTGAGGGGTTCTGGAATAGGGGATGGAGACTGAAGGTTAAATTGTTTCAAGTAGACAATGAATTCCAGCATTTACCCAATTGTTTTTTCATTGGCCGTTATACGTTTTTTTATTCTGGTCAGGTCAGACGCTGCTATAAATGTGGGTAGTACATCATGTAAAAAGGTGCTTTGTTTTAGATATGGGGAAGTAGGCCACCCTGGGTCAGAATGTAATAATACACCCCTCTGCAGCTTCTGTGATGAGCCTGGCCAACTTTTACCGAATGTCCGTTAGCATCACAGAACACCGATGATGCAGACTTCACTGTCTAGGATTTTTATATTAATACGGCCCATTCTGGAACAACTGTGTTGGACCCTAGACCACCACAACCACATAGGCCCACTTTCCCCATCTCTGAAGCAGGTCTTGATGTGAGTACCCCATCACCCATCTCAGTACTTGGTCTGGAACAGAATATTGTTTTACCACTTGTGATGTAGGACATTAGAGTTCCTGTTATGGTCACGCCTCCCCACTTCTGGTTGCTACACCTCCTGAAGGAATTATGGCCCCTCCATCGCCCCCAGATTTCCCTCTTGTTCCTGATAGTAATCTCTTTGACCTCCCTAGTATCTCTATGGGTGAGGGCCTACCTGTTGCTCCTAGTGTCCCAACCTGTAACGTATCTGAGGGCCTACCTGTGGAAGACAGTATAGAAGAGGATGATTCTGATACTGCTTCTCGGTCCTCCTCTCAGATTAAACATGTCTCTGAAGGGGAACAAGTGGTGGTTCTGAACAGCTCTCAAAAATCTAAAAAGAAAAAAATGGTGGGTTCTAGACCTGGTTTTAGAAAGAGTGCCTGTAAGAAACAGTCTGTCATTTGATTTTTCTGACAACATCACCTTGTTCTGGCTATGATCTCACTGTAGCCACCCTAAACAAAAATAGCATTCATTCAGTTAAAAGAAGGCTGGCTACTTTTGATTTTTTTCCTCTGGTAAAGGTATTGATCTGATCTTTTTCCAGGGTACCCAGCTTTACACTGTGGAAGACTCTGACACTGCCTCAGCAGCATGGCTCTGGGGCCCCTGTTATAGATTCGGGGAGGGGGAGGTGGTATGTTCTGGTGTAGGCATTTGTTTTTGCACCCCTGACATTCAGGTCACAAATGTCACTGAAATAGATGCAGTGAGACGCCTATTACTAGATGTCTCTGTGCATGCTTCAGATTTTCAATTAATTAATGTATGTAATCCCCAATTAAAAACTGAGAAGGTTGATTTATTAGTGAAAATCCAACCTTAACTCTTCACCAGGTGGAATATATTGTTTGGGGATGATTTGAATATTACCAGAACAAATCAAGAAAGAGGGGCTCATGGCACCAAGCTCTACTGTGATTCAAAATTTTTTAATGAAATCTTTCACCTGACAGGGTTGAGAAATGTTTTTGATACTGCAGTGAAGGGGAGCATATACCTATTTTTCTGGGAGAATACAGTCTACAATTGATTATTAGTTTGTTTCTTCTAACCTACAATATACATCCCAGAAGACAGTACCAGTGGCGACTTCAGATCATGTGCTCTTACAAGTTACATTTTCCAATTACCCAGCTTCCTCAAAAGGTGCCAGGTACTGGAAAAGGAATGTATCACTATTGTCCATTCCGATTATAAAAAGGGTTTTCTTTCCCTCCTTCAAGCGTGGAAGTCAGTGTACTTTTTGTATGACTCAGCACAATAATAGTGGGAAGAGACAAAATTGGACATTAGTCAGTATTTTCAGGAAATAGGAAAATTGTTGGGGAAACATAAACGTACTTACATAGATACATAGACAGTGTCAGCAGATAAGGGTCTATGGCCCACCCAGTCTGCCCATTTGAGCTTGTAAGTTCAGTTTATGTTTTCCTAGAGGTCTGTTGCCCCTTACCCCTTACTTCATACCAGAGTCTCAGATGAAAACTCCAACTGGCATATTCTAGATTGAATAATAGAGAGTTTGTTGATCCTGTTGAAGTGCGTGATGCCAAACTACAACTGGCTCAAGTCCATTATCCACAGTGTCAGTGGCTCAGTAGGTAGCACACTCACCTTTGAGGTCATGAGATCAGAGGGCTGTGGGTTCAGTTCCCACATCTGGCACTTGAGTTAATATCCCAGTACTGACACTGTAGTGCAACATGAGGGGGGTGCTGTACTTCTGAGGTGCCATCTTTCGGATGAGACGTTAAACCGAGGTCCCATCTGCCTGGATTGGTGGTAGTTCAGGTGGATGTTAAAGATCACATGGCACTTATCGAAAAGAGTAGGGGAAGTTTATTGAAAAGAAATCACAACATCACAAAGAAACAATAAAGCAACAGGATTATTCAGTTATACAAAAGAAAATAAATCCATAAGTAAAAAAATGGTCAACATAACAGATTTCAAAAGAAAAAATGTTTCCATTTAGCTTTAGAGAATTTATGAATGTCCTTGGTTTTAACAGATAATAAACCATCTTCAATCTGTGAAAAGATGGTACTATGTAAAACTAACTGTTGTTGCAACACAAAATGACACCGAGCCTGCCATAAGAAATATTGAACAAAAGAAAAGAAAACATTCAGAGTACTTTTGTGATAAGACCACCAGATCCCTGTATAATCCCCTAAAACAATGGTGTGATAAGAAATGTGGTTTAAAAAAGGTAAACGCCAATGTGTGGCAGCGTCCTCCCAAAAAGATTTACTATGGGGACAGTTAATAAAAAAATGCATCATAGTTTCTTCACTGTTAATACAGGTAAGTCTCAGACAGAATTTTTCAGTCAGGGGTTTATATTTTAAATTCCTCCAAACTCCCAGTCTCCCCTGAATAGAAATCCATACAATATCCCAAATATGCGGGGGAATCCTAAAACCCATCAATTTACATAGGGAAAACATCATTTTAGTAGGCACACATTCAGGAAATAATGAAACACTTTTCTGTACATCATACACAATAAAGTTATAAAATGATTTTCTATTGAAAAGAAACCTTCCATTGTTGCATTTTTTTTTGAGAGTGGATAAACCATAAGCTGGTAAAAGATCTGCTGATAGAATTTTAGGGGGTAATAACAACCATTTATCAAAATATCGTGACCAAAGAAATCGTGACCACAACTGCCAGGACAGGGTAGCAGGGGTCCATAAATAAGTAAAGGAACCAAAAAAAAACAGGGAATGATAGAAAACAATGGGGTTGATCATAGCTAATCCTCCCTTATTAATGAGCAAATAGGTAATGTCTCGTCGTACAGGATTTAGTCTGTTGCCCCAAACATCTGAAAAAAGAGACTAAAAATTCTAGATTCCAGATGCAATGGAGGGGGGGAACACATAACATAACAATAAAAAGACAGGGAGTAAAAATTGTTTAATAATCATAATTCATTTCTTTTTCCCAAATTTCCACCCCTTCCATCTGTGAATCTTATTTCCTCTCATATGTAGCTGTTTTTCCCAATTGTAAGTTGCCAAATCACCTGGACCAAACCAAATACCCAAAATTTTGTGAGGGGGAAGAAACCACCAGAATTCCCAAAGTATCAAAAGAAACTGGGTAGATAGAGTTCAAAGAAAAAATAAAACTCTTTTCCATATTAAGCCGGCCTCCAGACAAAGCTCCAAAATGGGAAACAATCTGTAAAGCTTTTGCTAAGGAGGGTACTTCCTGAACTAATAAAGTAACATCATCTGCATAAGCAGTGATTTTCTTATGAGGCAAAAAAGGAGAAGGAGCCACACCTAAAATAGAATTATCCCAAATTATTTGTCGTATCACAGGGTCCAAAACAAAAGAATATAAGAGAGGACTTAAGGGACAACCTTGCCTCACCCCAATAGTGAGAGGAATATCAGTGCCAAATAGTCCATTAACCATAGGTATAATAGTTGCTCCAGCATAAAGGGAAGAAATCCAAAACACTAAGAGTTTCAGAATACCATAATTAACCAAAAGGGGAAAAAGATAATCATGTCATACTTTATCAAAGGCTTTAGCCTGGTCTAAGGCTACTATGAACCTAGAGAGATGATGTGTATGGCTAGCTTCAAATAAATCCCTTAAAATATATAAATTATGTTGTATACATCTCTTGGGGATAGCACAAGTCTGAGCAGGATGTATAAGGAGATCAGCAACCATTAATAATCTATTATTAAGAATTTTAGCTAAAATCTTGTAGTCACTATTTAATAGACTCAATGGCCTCCAATTAGAAAACAGGACTTTATCCCCTGATTTAAATAAAAAATATAGTAGAGAGGTATTAAGCCCAAAATAAGAAGAAGAGGATGTCAATACAGAGTTGAAAACCAAAGGCAAAAAATAGGTCATATGAGGCAAAACCTTTTTATAAAAGTCATTGGGGATGCCATCCAACCCAGGAGAGGTACCCATACTTAATTGGAATATAGCGGCCTCAACCTCCTTGGATGATATAGGTTGTACTAGTGATTGTACCATGGCCATAGGGACCTGGGGCATTGGTGCAGTAAACCCAGACAATATGGGAGAAGAACTACCAGAAGTGGGATGAAATGTGGTACTAACAAACTGCTGCACTACTGCTAGCACTTCTAAATCCATGTTTACTACAGTGCCGTTAGTAGAGGTAAGATGAGTCATGAGAGTATTATCAAACCTCTGTTTGCATGCTGCATATGGGTCTGATGCAGGTGTCTTCTGTGTGTTAAATCTAAATTCCATCTCCAAGGATTTGGCCCTATCATAATGATAGGTCTTCATCTGTTTCTTGAGTTCAAAAATTTGAGAAGTAAATCCTTTCTTATCAGGTGGGAGAAAATACATTAATTTATATAATTGATTTCTTAAAAGGAGATAATTTAAATAGTTAGAGTTCCTGATGCCTACTAAAGGAGAGCATAAGCTTTTTGAGCTCCATTTTGGTATCCAGCCATCAATTCAGCAAAGAATCATAAGAGCACATAACTGAGTCCCAACTTGCAAAAAAAACTTTGATACGAGAAAAAAGGTGAGGGGAGTCCAAAAGGGACATATTAAACTGCCACCGATTATGTGGGGAAAACATTTTAGGAGGAATAGCAGTTAAACTTAAAGTGCAAAAATAGAATATTATGGTCCGAAAACTCCGAGGGTCGAGATGTACACAAAATAGGAATCAAATATTTAGAAATAAAAAACATATCAATACGGGTAGCATATATGTGTCTATGATAAGTAGCTCCAGTACCTGTGGTATGTAAACTGCAAAAAGCATCCCACATACTGGCCCCAGAAATAATATGTATTACAACATTGGAATCACAATATATCTTCTTCTGGGTGACCCCTGTAAGCTTAGTGTCCAAGGTACAATTAAAGTCTCCTCCCCAAATAATATGTTTCTTGGAAAATAAGAAAGGCTTAATGTCCTCAAATAGCTCAATTCTGGCTGTTTTAAGCTGGGGGCGTAAATATTAATAAAACGAAAAGAAAAATCCCCAAGGGAGCAGTCAAGCACCAAGGCCCTCCCTGGCTTAATATCAATAAGCCTAGTAATTTGAAATTGAGTAGATTTAAAGAGAATGCCAATCCCATCTGCAGCTTCTAAACCAAAAGTCCAAAAGGAAGGTCTTCAATGCCATAGTTTTTAAGTAGTTCTACCTTAGTCAGTGAGGAAAGACGTGTTTCTTGAATAAAGATAACATCAACATTAAGGGAATCAAAAATGGAAAACAGGGATATCTGTTTCTTATAGGTTTTTAAGCTGCAGACATTGAAAGACATCAGCTTCGGAGTAGCCATCTATTACATATAATTTTGTCAAGGCTTTCCCTTTAAACTGCTGTTGGCTTCTCTTTTTTCCCTTTTTTTTCCTTTTTTTTCTCTTAGAAAGTTCAGTGGATCTGTTCTCTTCATCTTCAGTAGCCATCTCAGATCTATGTGAGGTGTCTGACTCCAAATCAGAGTTCCCCCAGATCCTCCTGAAGGGGGGAAAAGATGTTTGTTGTAGAAATAGGACAAGCAGTGGGAATTTTGAGAAAGGACCTAGTAAATCTTCATCCCTTAATAGTTTCAAATGGGGGACATGGTAGTCTCACTGGGTACAATAGGTTCATTAATAGCAAAATCAGGGTGAAGGTCTGAGGTAGGAACAGGGCCCTGCTCGGGTGACATAGAAGGCCTAGCTTTAGCAAGGAGAGAGCCGGAAGTGGGTACCAAAAGAGGACCTCTAGAAGGGGTAGACTCAGAGTGGGGATTAGAAAGATCTGAAGGTGGAAAACCCTAATATTTTTCTTGAGCCTGAAAAATTAAATCGTCATGATCCCAACTTTTAGTCCTATTTTGTTTGGCCCAAGGGCACTGATGAAAAGCATGCCCTTTCTCATCACATAAGTTACACTGAAAAATATTTTCACATAGATCCATAGAATGTCCATATCCCCCACACAAAGAGCATTTTAGCATATCACAAGAGCTACTGATATGTGTTCGTGAGCCACATTTATAGCAGGCCCTGGGTTGCCTGCTATAAAAACAAACACCTCTGTCTTTACCCCAAAAAAAAACTGTTGGGTAGATGAATAATATCAGAGTTGGCCTAAAATAGCTTTACTTTAAATTTCCATCCCCAGTCCAGATACCTTCTAGATCCAAAAGAGCCTCAGGAGGGCCAAGAATGTCACACTGGTTCTGTAACCAGTGGTAAATATCACTGACATGCACCCCTTCATTTTGGAACATGACAGTAACATACCAAATTTGAGGTCTAGTAAGGGGAATGGCAAAAAAGGGAGTCCATAAAGGAGTATTCTTAAGGGCTGAATATTTTTCCCAAAATTTTTCTAGGCTACTGTTAAGTCGAAAATTGACATAAAAAGAGTCTTCCCCAGATACATGAATTAAGGCATATAGGTCAGAGGGGAGAAAATGCATACAGCCTCGAAGCAAATGATTGGCAACATAATACCTGTCAGGATGAGTAGTAAGCCCACCCTTATAACGCAATCTCACAGCATTCCTCCTAGGAGCTTGTTCTAATTTACTTTTAAATAAATCTGCCATAGGAATGCATTTGTTTCTGTCTGAAGCTCCTGATTTTGTAGATTTTTGCCCAGACTTCAGACCACAACCTCCCCCTCCGAGGATGTACTTGGGCCAGAAATGGCCTCAGACTCCCCTTGAATAAGGTGCGCACCATTTTTAACTTGTATAAAAACAGAAGGATGTCCAGAATCTGTACCTGAGCTCAGTGTGTTGGCATGCATAGCGGCAGATGTTGTAGGCCCGTTGTCCACCTAGTCAGGGTCAGGTACCCACATTCCTGAAGTTGTACTAAGCCATCTTGACTGTGAAAGTGAGGCCTCAGCCGACCAGACCCCAAAAATATCAGTAGTTGAATGAGTTAGTCCAAATTGCTGCTGAACGACTTGGGAGGTAGAAGAAGTTGCCTTCGTTGCTGAAATTCCAATTGGCCCTTCAGTGCTCTCAGACTCCATATCCAGAAGTTCCGGTACTGAAAACGGGTCCATGCTGACAACCAGACCCGACTCAGAAGAGGTTCCCAGTTTGCAAATAGTAGGTGCAGAAACAAGAAAGCATACCAAAGAAGCACCTGCAGGTATGCTCTCCTGGACTGGCGTCCTGCCAGCATCTTCTGTGTCACACCCGGAAAAGTTGCACTCAAGTGTCCCACTCATAGGGACAATGATCCTTTCAGATTGTGGTAAAGCTGCATCTCCGATAGCGGGAGCCTCCATGCAAACGTCCTGCTCCAAACACGACTGCATCTCATCTGCCATCCTGCAGACCTAGCACAGTCCTGTACTGGCCACAGAGCGCCAGCAGATTAGGGGAATTTCCCTGGTGTCCCGGCCAAATTTCCCTCATTCACTAAAAATACCAACAACAGCTTAATCTGGTTCAAGGTCAGTTGGCATTCATCTGTATCCTCTCCGGTTGAAAATCACAAATAGGCAGAATTTGTCTAGTGCACTTACCCGGTCAACAAAAACTAAATAAATAAATTATGAGAGGAGACAGGCACTGGAAATGAGCAGTGCTTTGGGATTCAGGGTGGGCAGGAGGCTATTAATCCATTTGAAAACTGTGCACAGCACAGACTCAAATAAGATATGAGGAAGCTGATGACATGCTCTAGTGAAGAGGTGACATTGCAGAAAGATATTTTGCTAGAACTAGACAAATATTTAGTGCAATTGTTTAAGGCAGACCAGACACTTTCAGCAGATAAAATGGATGAGTGGTTATCCTCTTGTACACTGCCTCAGATATCGGCATGTTTTATTTCTACGCTTGTCCAGTCACTCACTTTGTTAGAATTAGAAAAATTTGTTAAAGCATTGCCTAAAGGGAAGTCGCCAGGAAATGATGGCCTTCCATATGAAATATATCTTTTTATTTTCGAGATACTAGGGCCTGAACTCCTCCAGATGTATATTTTAAGTTTGGAACAAGGGACTTTCCCCTATAGCTTTAATCAAGTGTTGGTTATTTTTCTTTATAAAGTGGGTAACAAGGAAAATTTAAGGAACTGGAGCCCAATTACATTGCTACATCCCGATAGTAAAATTTTAACCAAATATTTAAGTATTTGAATTTCATTGGTTTTAAGTTCTATTATTCATGCTTCCCAATTTTGTTCTGTGCCTGGCAGAACAATTACAGATGCACTGATTCTGATTAGACAAGTTTTCAAGCAGAGCCGATTGGGTGAGATTATGGGTTTTTTGCTCAGCCTCGACCAATTAAAGGCATTTAACAGGGTTTCTCACCTTTACTTATTTATTTTTTATTTTTATTTATTTAAACTTTTGTTTACCAGGTAAGTACAATGAGCCAAGATCCATTTTCATGTACGACCCGGGACCATATCTATACAGTCAAGATGGTACAAAATTGTTAAACATACATTACAAACATTACAGTAATGACAGAAAAATATTAATACTCAAGACGCATAACAGAAGCAACATTCAAAAACATTAACAGTAGAATTTACTAAGAAAATAATTCTTTAGCTGAACTTTAAAAGTTTGATGGCTAAAATTTCCATGCAATAAAATAGAAGCTCATTCCAGTTTTTAGCTGCAGAGCAGGAGAAACAGCCATCCCTCATTTTAGTCTTGATTTTGGGAACAATTCATTTTATCTGGCCATTTGACTGGAGTTCCCTTATATTCATCTTAATTGATAACAATGAACAGAGGGGAGAATTTGTGCCCTGGCAAAGAATATTATCAGTCAGGCAACAAAGACTACATAGACTATTCAGCCTCGGTGGAAGCCAGGCAGAAAGTCTATATAGTTCACAATGGTGGGTAGAATAAGGTAATTTAAAAACAAATCTACAAATGCCATGAAATTCAGAAGAAAGGAGAGATGATTCTCTCTTGAACAAATTTGAAAAAAGAAATGAGTTATAGTTTAACTGTTGAAGTAATACACCATTGGCTATTGCCTTCCTAGTTGGAAGAGTTAACAACGATTGAAAGTTATATAGAACACCCAATCTTTGATTTACTTGACGGGTAATGAAATTAACATGATTGGAAAAAGTTAAGTTTTGGTCCAGCAGGACTCCCAGATATTTAAATTGTTTTACCTGCTCCAATTTATTTCCCAATCTATCCATTATCAACAAATCATGAGTTCTGTTGAGTCTCAGTCTGGACCCAAAAAGCATGCATTTGGTTTTTGTACTATTCAATGCCAGGTGAGTCTCTTATAACCAACTACACAATTCACCAAAGTCTTTATTAAGGACTCATTTATTAATTCCACTGAAGCTGAACTTTTATACAAAATGAAATCATCTGCGTAAATCAAACAATTTGTATGCTGCAATAATGATGGAACAGTATCTACAAATAAGGAAACAAAAATGGTACCAGGATAGATGCCTGGGGCACTCTCTGTTGTAAAAACTTATAAGTAGAACAGATTCCACTTAATCCTACCTTCAAAGGCCATTCAGTTAAATAACTTTGAAACCAATCAAGTGATGACTCTGCTAAGCCATAATTCTGGAGCATCCTGAACAGCAAGGGATGGTTCACTAAATCAAAGGCCTTGGACAGGTGCATGAACACAACACCAGTGGGCAAACCTTCATCCATAGCTACACTGGTGTGATTCGTGAACCTGGCCAAGGCCATCCCCGTCCCATGAAATTTCCAAAACCCATGCTGATCAGGGGTCCTAAAACCAGTGTAATGTAAATAATCAGTAAGTTGTTCATTAACAAGTTTTTCAAAAAGCTTACCAAAGGGCGGCAGAAGAGAAATAGGATGATAAATGTCCACATCCATTCTGCCACCAGAATTGTAAATTGGTTTGATTACTGTTTGCTTCCATTCATTAGGGAAGCACCAAGTAATCAAAGATAAATTAAAAATAGAGGTAAGTGGACAAGTAATATAATCAGATACTAGTTTTAAGAACCTAGGTTCCAATTCACTAGCATTAAAGCTAATTGACATTTGTTTTAATAATTTATAAACCTGATTTGGTTTTATAGCTGAAAAATAAAAAGAACCAGAATTGATAATATTACAAAACTGTCTATTTGCACTCAAATTTATATTAAAAGTTTGAGTATATTTCGACAGATCAAGAAATTTGTCAAAAAAGACTCACAAATCTCCTGAACGTCAGTTATTTCATGACAATCTTTGATAAAGACTTCGGAGGTTTCTTTTCAAGAAGGATTGATTATAGAATTTAGCAAGAACCAAAACTTTCTAGGGTCATTTAGACCCGAGGTTTGTAAGTTCTGAAAAAAACTTGATTTGCTCTGTCTAATTTTTATTTTACATTAATTTCTGAGCTTCCTATAACTATTAAAATCTCCCATGGTTTTGGTTACTTTATAAAGTTTCCTAGCTGCATCTCTTAATTTCATTAAACGAAGCAAAACTGCAGTATTCCTCTTTTTAAACGTCCTCCTGACTCTCCTAACAATTTTAGGAAAATGTTTATTTTGCAAATCCAAAAGAATAGATGTAAAATATTCCACTGCAATATCCACATCTGGAATTGCATCTAGGAAAGTCCAGTCAAGCATGTGTAAGTCAACAAGGAGCTCTCCACTTATTTCATTCACAAATTTATGATACAATATGAACCCGGGGTGTGGTTTGGGCCTTTTGCACTTCCATGTGCAATATGTAGCCAAATGGTCACTTATCACATCAGGAAGTACACCCGCACTAGAAATATTTACCAGTCTATTAGTAAGAACCCAATCAAGAATTGTATGTTTCTGACCCCCTCCCCACCCCCATGTTCATACATGCAAATGTGTGAATAAGCTGAGATAAACCTGCATTGGTTCGTAATGTCTCTATATTAGGATCACTTTTAGGGTCCCAATGAATATTAAAATCTCCTGTGATCAAAAGATCACTACTTAAATTTATAGTTGCTACTAGATTTAAAATATCATCCAACCATTTCTTAGCAATTTTGGGGGGATTATAAACTGTACAATAATTTATAACAACCACCTTGTTTCAATTCCAACAGTAACCATTCACACTCAGTGGTAGGTTTATAACCAGAGGTTATCTCAACTACTTCCAGTCCCAATTTTTAGTACACAAAATTCCCCCCTCCCTTCTTTTTTCCTTCCCAATCTTTTCATATGTGTTTATAACCTTCAAGAGCAACCAAATTATCACATACTGAGGGTTCCAACCACATTTCATTTACACTGAAAATATCTGGGTCATAATTGGCTACCCAGGCCTCAATTTCAGCTTGTTTTGACATTAAGCTTCTGACATTAAGATGTGCTAGCCTTAAACCTTTTGTTTGCCAATAGTAGCTATTTAATACAACCTCCAGGACTAAAGGCCCCTGATCTGTCTCCACATCACTGGCTAAAAGCAAAGTACACCACATAATACAAAATGTTTACATTCGTTTGGCTTTCCAGACTCCTTTTTGTCTTGGATTAAGGGGATTTATGATCAAGCTGAGGTAGCTCCCTATGTTAATAGCTGGACTGGCAAATTTCAGAGACATACTAGGGGAGTGGACCAGTGCTGTCCTCTCAGCCCTTCATTGTACAACTTAGCTTTAGACTGACTTTTAGTGCAGCTAATCTCATCTGAGGAAATTAGAGGGATTTCTTTTAGTAGTAGATCCCCTGAGTTTAGTACAGTAGCACATGATAATGATCTTTGCCTCTTTTTGACAGATATTCCCTCTTGCAAAGCCACAGCAGCAGTGACAATAACTTTTATGGAAAGAACAGGAGCTAAAATAAATCAGCAAAAAAGTAAGTGTCTGCTTCTTGGTGGGGGTGACTGTCAGTTTGACATAGTAATAGCTATTCTGGTTGTAACTTCTGCAGTGAAAATCTTAGGTATCTATGTTAGTATTAACAATGCAGATATCTTCCATTGGGAAAAGCTTATTAAAGAAGCCATGACTAAAGTATATCTCTGGAATAAGTGAAGAATGTCAAAGTTGAAACAGGTTTTTATTATTAAAATTTTGTTGTTGTGTTTATTTTTGCATTTGGTTGCCATCTATTCCTTATCTAAAACTTTGGAGACTTCTCTGCTCAGTTTGTTTTTTTCATTTGCATTACGTGGGCATGTGTGATTTTGTATTTCCTTGAAACTTGGCTTCCCAGCCAAATGCCCTTTGGGGTAACCATTGCCTCAGTGTTTGCGCACAGAGGTTCTTTGTCTTTTAAATCATTTTTTTTTTTAATGGGGTTCATCACAACATAACCCAGGCAGACCATCTTAGGGTAGCTGGTTCATTCCACTGGGGTGTCAAACAGATGAGCACACTGATGAGTCCTGGTAGGATGAAACACTTGTCTATGTCATCTGTTAGCACCCTTTGCAAACTGTGTGAGAGGCCTTTTGGCACCATGCAATTCTGCTTAAAGCTGAACCAGCATAATATTCTGTGGTGATTTGCATATGCAGCCCATGATGCTTTGCTTTGTGTGGGCATGTGTGATTTTGTATTTCCTTGAAACTTGGCTTCTCAGCCAAATGCCCTTTGGGGTAACCATTGCCTCAGTGTTTGTGCACAGAGGTTCTTTGTCTTTTAAATAGTTTTTTATTTTAATGGGGTTCATCACAACATAACCCCGACAGATCATCTTAGGGTGGCTGGTTTATTCCACTGGGGTGTCTAACAGATGAGGCATACTGATGAGTCCTTTTAGGATGAAACACTTGTTTATGTCATCTGTTAGCACCCTTTGCAAACTGTGTGAGAGGCCTTTCGGCACCATGCAATTCTTCTTAAAGCTGCACCAGCATAATATTCTGTGGTGATTTGCATATGCAGCCCATGATGCTTTGCATTGTGTGGGCATGTGTGTTTTTGTATTTCCTTGTTTTTTCAAGCTGTGTTGATTGAATCTGATAAAAAGAGGTATATTGTATCTACCTAAATAATAGGGGGGGCTTGCACATGGTGAATCCTGTTGTTTTCTTTTTTTGATATTTTTATATGTTAACATTCCACCTTTATTGTGTAATTCCCCTCACCTTTGGTCTCCTTGGGTCTCTGAGGTTCTCTCCCCATGGCTGGATGATTGAGACCTGGATGCACCCATTGTGAAACAAAAGCATATCCAGAGTCTTCCTAATTATTTTTACTCCCTTTATGGGGAATTAAAATTATGGACAGTGACAAAATTGACAATGTTGTACACCAAAAGGAAAGATTTTTACATTACCATCCAACTTCCTTATTTTTCTCAACCCCTGATTTTGTGGACAGACCACGAGGAGATCAGTATGATATTAAGGCCATGTTACTTCATTCCATGATGCCTCAGTATATGTGGGACATCACGTGGTTGGGTGTTCATGGCAAACTCAACATTAAGGGTGACCTTAAGCATAAAAGGGTTGAATAAAGGGCATGTCCACATACAACCAGCTTAATCTGGTTCAAGGTCAGTTGGCATTCATCTGTATCCCCCTCTCCTGGGTTGTGCCTGAAAATAGGCAGGATTTGTCTAGTGTACTTACCCGGTCAACAAAAACTAACTAAACTAAACTAAATATGTGTCGTGAACCTGTGGAAACTATGGAGCATTTTTTTTTTGTCCTTATGTCCAACAGTTTTGGAAGATACTTTCTTTCCATTGGGCCTCCTTTCCCTTTACTAATTTATGACCAGATGCTTTGTTCTTGGGTATAATCCCCCTTCAGGGACCCACTATGATGTTGACATTTTCCATGGCATCTTGGGCTGCATCAAGTACCATGTTTGGCAGGCCAGATGTAAATGGTCCCTACAACAAAATGTTATAACTCTGTAACAATTGTTCTGGACACTCAGAGATGCTGTTTTAAATATTCGAAGAGATGAACAAGAGAGGCTTCCTTCTCACATAATGGGAAAAAATGGAAACTCCTAATGTGGCTTGACAGAGGATAAGAGTTTAGTAGTTTTTCATTTTTATTCTCAGGTGGAGGTTTTGATTCAAACATTCCCTCCCTCCTCCCCCAGATTTTTATTTATACAATATATCTTTTTTTCTCCTTCCAGAAAATGGCCTGTTGTCGGAATACATCATGCTTTCTATACTTAGTCTTCCAAATTTGTTTTACTTGAGTTTTTCCACTGTGTTTCTGCTTTAATTTTATGCTTTTATCTACCTACTGGTTCCTGTTCATGTATGATGCAATACTTGATTTTTCTGTTTTTGTTTTGCTTTTCTTAAGATTTTGTATGCTAAAATACACTTTTGATTTTTTATGTTCTGAGTTTAGAATAAGAACTTCCCATACTCCTTTACTGGAGGGGAGAAGGGGTTTTATATTCATATGTTTATTAGGATTTAATATTGCTGTATGCTGGAATACTTCTTTATGGTTTTGATTAGAATTTTCTATGATTTTGTATGCCATAATACATTTTTGTATGATTTATTTTGAGTTTTGAATAAAAAATTCCCCTACTCTTGTGGTAGGGGGAGCTGCTGAACCTATGGCCTCTGTTCCTGCTGGTCAGTCTGCTGGTGTACCCGCAGGTGAGCAGATCTCCCTCCCTGCAGGTCCAGCTCTGGAGATCACTTTAAATCGAAAATGCTGTGTATAGTGCTGTGCCTTCGGGATTGAAATTGCCTGAGGACTTGGCTTCAGATAAGGACACTAGATTTCCACAACCTACAGTCCATACAGAGGAAGAATGGCTGAGAAAAGTATGTACAGAAAAATTCCAACATATGTTATTTCTGTTACAACACAATGAACAAGCTTTTGGAGAGACTAGTACCACTCAGGAGAGTGATTTGGTTATGACTGCTCTGGAAACTGTGCCAATGAATGAGCTCCTTATGGGGCCAATGAATGACAGGAAAAAGCCTGAGAGGGTCAGAAACAAGGACACACTTACTGTTCACTCTGACATGGAGAGAGAGGCACTGTCAGTCCTCAAACAGCTGCTGGTAATGTGGCATTGCAACTAAGCAACGTTCCTGAGCTGCTTAACAACACAATTTTGCCGAGACGCTAAATGCAACACCCTGTAGAAATTCAACACAAAAATATACATGATCCTCAAATACCTGCTAAAATAGTAAGTGTTGTTGTGTTGCCTCATGTTCCGGATGCAGGACAACAGCTGGAATTATGGCACAGGAGGGTGGTATCGAAACCACAAGTCACAGAACTTGCAAAATTACTGAAAGTGCTTGAAACCTTGCTAAAACAAGCAGGGTGGTGTAAAACAGTGCAAGGAAAGTGGTTACCTGACCCTACCCACAGGCCAATACCAGGGTCCCCGGCTACAGAAGCACAATGCAAACAAAACACAACAGCTATTGTGTAAGCACCAAATTTTAATAACCTTATAACAGAATCTGACCTCAATCTGCATGCAGAAGATGTTATACATCCAGAGAATACTACAGCTAATGCACCTATGCTAGATTCCTCTCCTGACTCATGAGATGAGGGGCCGGGTAACCATTCACAAACTTGGAGAGATCAAATGGACATTGAACTCCCTGCCCCGTCCCACTACTCCAGTGACTGAAACTGCAAAAACAACGTGGGCAGCAGTTCATAAGAAAGATATGTTTTTTCAGCAACCTCTGCCTGCCCAAGACTGAATGCAGTGTGATTTCAATATCTAGGGGGTTTGGACAATACCCCTGATAGACTATATGTGGGGAGAAAGTTAATAAAGGAATTTCTGGGAGGTTTCTCAAATGAAGTATATATTTTAATTCATGCATCAGGGGATGCAATGTTTAACATTAGTTTGAAAACTCTGCAAGGGTTAGATAGGTTTTGGGCTAAGTATGAAAAGATAAAATATTCTGCACTTTGGTTGCCTTTCAGGGCCGTACTCCTCACAAAGCCAGCCATAAAAACAGTCACAGTCCTTTTTCAAAATGAAAGCTTAGCAGTACATGACATCACCCATTGGCTGGAACAGAGATGTGATCTTTTAGGCCCCCCACAGCCCATAATGGATGAAGAGCATATTTGGACAGGATGCTGGCACTACAAAGTATACTCAGATGTTCAGATACAGGGCCCATATATCTCTGAAGTAGCTTGTTTTTGGGTCGGGAAAGAGATCACTGTTTTTACCCTGGCTAGCTCAAAATTTGTTTTAAATGTGGGTCTTTATTACATTTGAGCTCCACGTGTGATCATAGCAAGTGTAATGTATGCCTCAACTATGGTCATACTATTGCTACTTGTAACAATGAGATGACGTGTAATTTATGTGAAGACAGTGGTCACACATATAGAGCCTGTACCTTGGCTTCTCATAATAGATCAGATCAAGTAAATCAGGATGCAATTATTGTAGATGACCCCCAAAATATTATGGAAACCCAGAAAGCCCCCCAAAAAATCTACCCTTACAGAAGACAGTTAGCCCTCCATGTTGTGAGACTATAGCTGACCCTTCTGTACCCACACCAGATGAGAGACCAGTTACAGCTGTTTCTAGCCCTGTTCTTTTGGACCAAGTTCCTTTAATAGTGGACTCTGGGCCTCCTCATCCACCAGAAAATACCACACTAATTATTCCCACCCCCACTCTGGTAACTGCTCCCAGGAAAAGGGCGTTGAAACAGACCAGGCTCAAACCTAAAATTGCCAAATCTGCCTCATCCCCTAAAGGGATTCTTACATCTAATAAGAATGGCCTCTTTACTACCCTCCAGACAGAATTGGATATAGGAGATGAATCAGAATCTTTATCCACCACCTTCTCACAGCAAATTTACTCATCCAATTCAGAAGGTGAAAATTACCCCCCTGTCAAAGAACAAAGAATTACTGGGGGAACAGTAACTAAGAAGAGCACTAGAAGTGGGAAATTGAAATGATGTGGGATCGCAGTTTTTTTCTCTCTCTTCTTCTGGCTTTCTCCCCTTTAAAGATTGCTACCATAAATGTGAGTAGTATAAAAAATGCCAGAAGACTAATCACTTTCTCCAAACTTAATGATCTGGGATTTGATATATGTTTTTTTACAGGACAGAAGACTGAATACTGCATCTCTAACAAACGCAGCATGTAACTTATGGTGGTGGGGTCCTTTTTTTCTTATGGCACAGATACTTATGACGTCGTGGGGATTTTATTAAGGAGTGGCAGATTTTGTATAACTAGAGTACTAGACATTGTTCCTGGTAGGGCATTACTTTTTGATGTTTCAATGCACCATACAGCATGGAGGCTTATTGTGATCTATGCACCCCCCCCAAAAAAAATAAAAGACAGGGTTCAACTTTTTACTTCAATGCATCCATATATCTTTACAATTAAGCATATAGTCGGGGCAGGAGATTTTATTTGTGTTTTATCTAAACAGGATAGAGGTGCCACAACTCAAAAGGATTTCTGTGATACAAATTGTCTTAAATCTATAGTCAGTACTACAGGCCTGATGGATATATACAGAATAATAATACAACAACAAGGAAGGCACACTTTGTACAAAGGAAATCTCACAACTTGAATAGATTTTGTTTTTACATCACAGTATAATAAAAATTCACAAAGCCAAAATCCTACCTTTAGAAACTGCAGACCATGTTAAAGTAACAATTGAAATGGGATTAGAAGACCCAATACCCAAAGGAAAAAGGGTACTGGTAATTAAATAATACCTTACTTGATTCAACTACCTTATGTGAAGAAGTAAGGGAATTACTTTGAGCTAGAATGTGTATGGCATGTTTGAAGGAAGATTTAAGCCTCTGGTGGGTAGAGACTAAAATGTATCTGCAATCCCTATTGCAAAAACAGGCTTCCATTAAACATGTCAATCAATACCAACATTACTTAACCCTTTGAGATCATCTAGCTGCTCTCTATTCTCTTTCAAATGAAGGCAGACCAGTCAGCTCTTCACAGATGGCAAAGCTAAAGAAGGAGATGGAGTCTTTACAGTATACCAGAGCTACCTCCTTATTAGTTGAGCACAGAATATGTACACTGGGGAAAAGCACATGCTGGAACATATTTGCAAGTTGCAGGTCTAGATCAGAAAATAAAACAGTGACAGCTTTGACCTCATCTAATGGGACATTAGTTACTAGAACTCCAGAAATCCTGAAAGTTGTACAGGATAATTTATTGGCCATATACACACAATTCAGTCCTTCAGACATTGACATTATGAATTATTTAACCTCAATTCCACCTCCAGTCTATCCTACAGAACAACTGGACATTTTAGTGAAATCTGCGTTCTGACAAGAAATAGATACTGCTATAAAATCATTAAAGAATAATACTGCGCTAGACCTAGATGGGCTTACTACCGAATTCTATAACTGATTTAGAGATGAAATAGTAGAAACACTTTTTGTGGTCTTTAATTGGATTCTAAACTCATCCACCATAGATTTCCATTTTTGGATAGCTATACAAATTTTATTGTATAAAAGGGAGATAGGCACAACTTTAATAATTGGAGACCATTAAGCCTTCTTAATACTGATTTGAAAATCTTAATGAAAATCTTAACACTATGGTTAGCAAAGATAACCCCCTACATACTTTCTACTCTACAAACTTGTTCAGTGCCTGGGCATAACATCTGTGAAAATCTATTGTTAATCAGAGAATTAGTGGAGCAAAGGAAAGAGGGTTTATTACATAGATATCTCCTCTCCTTTGATCAGGAAAAAGCTTTTGACAAAGTTTTGCATAAATTTCTATTTTGTGTACTAGAATATTATGCAATCCCACAACAATTTTGTTCCTCAATAGTTACTTTGTATGGGGTGGCTACAAGTATCCCTTTAGTAAATGGGCATCTAGGCTCCTATATTAAGATTCAAAGAGAGGTTAGGCAGGTGCCCAATGAGCCCCCTGCTTTATGTTTACTGTTTAGATCCACTATTGAAATGCTTACAGCAATCTGCTCAAATAAAGGGAATTCAGACGGTAACTGGTTCTCTTGAAACAAAAGTAGCAGCATACAGTATGTAGATGACATCTGCCTATTTGTGAAAGATAACAGGTCAGAAGAACAGGCCTTAAAACAATACAAACTTATGCAGCAACAGCTGGTGCTTCTATCAACAAAGGGAAAAGTAGAGGAAATATTCTTATTCCTTCGACAGTATCTGTAAACGAAATACAGGAGATCCCAGTCTCTAGTGACAATTTCACTATATTAGGACTCAAATTTGGGAGAGGGGACAATTCAGTACTAAACTGGGCAGAAAAAATAGAAATTGGAAAAAGAAAAGTTGGTCTTTGGAAAACCTGGCAGCAAACTAAAAAGAAAAAAGTAGTACTATTGAAAACATTTTTTCCCTATTTTTTGTATCTCTGTATGATATATCCAATTACAATTAATCTAGAAGTTACATTATTGAGTCCAGTGTTTCAAATAATATGGGGAAGTCACCTTAATCGCATTAAAAGGGATATTTTATATTTACCAATTCAAATGGGTGGATTGGATCTATTAAACCCAATAGGTCACTTTTTTAGTATTTTTTTTCACTATAATATTTGGAATATAGACTATCCATCTCCTGCAAAATGGACACTTTATGCAGTCTCTTGGTATGGCCCTTTCTATAAATGTTGGATGACAGATTCAATTGTTCCAAATACTTTTTGAAAGCTCCCTATTTTTTTCCAGCCTACAATAAAGAAACTAAGACAATGGAAATTAACCCCTCTCCAGGTAGTAAGTATATCACGCAAACAGGTTTACCAAACCATTCAAGACTTGCATTTTCTAAGCACACCAACTTATGATAATATACCAGAAATATATCATCAAAAGATAATACAAACACTAACAAATTTAAGGACTACACCTAGAATCTGGGATGGCCAGCTAAATGTGAAAGAAAATGCAAAGCTTAAGAGCATTTCAGAAAGAATCTGTACCAGAGATAAATGTAACTGAGAGAAAGAGACCATGGAACATTTTTACATTACTTGTCCATTTACAAAAGACTTTTGGAGTCAGTTGTCAAACACTTGGAAAGACACTAGATGGCAGTATACTACATATGCTGAACTGATAGGAGGTTTTACTTTACAATTTAAATAATTGGTAAGTGGTACAGTTAGGCTAATCTTTACTTGCATTACATTCTTTTTATTGCAGACCAGATATAAATTGCTATTTCAGCAGTTAAATATTACACCTGCCCAGATTATTCAAATGATACGAAAATAATTGATTGCACAATATTTGTATGATAAGCAACATAGTTCACATTCAACCTGGGGGATCAGATGGAATAATATACCTTTTGTAAAGGATAAACTAGGATGAAAGAGATACATAATGTCACAAAACACTATGTTGGGATAACAAAGGAAAAAAGAAAATTGCTCTATTTCTAATTTTGTTTTCATACATGTTCTATTTGAACTGCTAATAGGAGCACTGATGTTTACTTCCAAATGTAAATAATACCAGATAGAATATCAAAAAGAAGACTTTAAGAAAATATGATGTACTGCATTAGCTATCATAACTTGTGGGGGAAAAAGAGTTTTATTTTGTATTGTTGACAAACTTTGTACATTTTGGTTTTGTTTTCTCAATAAAAAATTCCCCTACTCTTCGGAGGGGGCACTTTTGGCCCATTTCCCAATATGAAGGATTTGGAGGCTGCTGGAGAGGAGGATGTGCAGCAGCAGGCTGAGGAAGCACTTTCCACCCCAGTCTAATGGCTTACCAGTAGAAGGAAATATGATGGCACCTCAGTGCCAGGAGATTGTACAAACAGCTATGATAGTGGAAAGACTGGACTGCAATGGCGGTGAGGGGAACGTATATCTGATACTGAATTCACTGATATGGAAACTGAACAGGCTGCGGTACTATTGGACAAAAATATTAAAGAAAAAGATATACAATTGTCCAAAAAAATGGAGAAAGAGGAGGAAACCTACCTGTGGAAATAGTCTGCTTTAAATAAAAAAGGGCCAAACAAAGAAAGTTGGATCACTGAACAAGTATTAAAGGAACATTGTGGGCTGCTATTTCCTGGGCTGAGAATGTTGGTAAGGACCACAGACAGCCCAGGACAGAATCAAGAAGGCTTTTGATGTGCATTCCATAGGTGATCCTGGACAGGAATGGACTGCTGAGTCAGCTCTTTTGAATGCTGGATGGATGCAGGATGCAAACGGAATGTTGGTGCCTGACCCACAGTTTGACATACTGTACACAGCAGCATTTGACAACTGGATGCTGCATACTTAGAGGAAATGCCGAAAGTACAAGTGAGTGTGGTGGGAGTAGCACTTCAAAAGCACAAATAGCAAACTGAATGTGTGAGTGCTGAAACAAATGTATATTCTTCTGCCTATACAATAGCAACAAATTCTAAGTTTGACATACCTTTTTCCCCTTTTGAGTTCACTGCAAGCTCCACAATGGTGGATGAGGTTAAAATGATAAATCCAGATGCAGGGGTTGAAAAGGGAACAGCAGACATGGGGGAGTTCATGGCTGGTATTGATACAGACTCTTCAGCACAAGGAGTTGGGGCATTGACAGACTTGGGGAAACTAGGTCAGCCTAATATGGCAGGGTGTACTGATGATGGAATTAGTCAGCCAGACCACCTAGATTATCAGGATCCCACACCCTTCTAATGTTACTACCCCCATTACTGTTCCACAACCAACAGGACTTTGATACAGATAATGCAGGGGAAGAAGAACAGTTCCATAGTGCTGTAAATACTAGGGATGATGAACAACAAGAACACAGGGAGGAGCCTCAGCCCTAGAGACCCCCCTCACTTTTCTGACCTGTTTGACAGAACTACTCCTAAACCCAGAAGAAATGCAGTACAGTTATATTATATGGGAGGTTTGGACATTCAGCCTGATTGAGAATATGTTGGCACACATTTGGTCATGGAGTCTCTACGATTCAGATTTAGTGATGTTCATGCACTATTTCATGTTTCTGGAGAAGAAAACTTTGACATCAGCTTCAACACCCCCCAAGGCTCAGAACAATTCAGGTATAAAAATAACCAGGTAAAGTTTTCACCACTATGGATGGCTTTTATGGTTATCCCACTTACCACACCCTTAATCAAACATATCACGGTCATGTTCCAGAAGGAAGGGGTGAGTGTTGTCGGCATACATCATTGGCTACAATCAAAATGCAAAATTCTAGGGCCCCAGAACCAATGGCTGATTCTGAACTGTTTTGGAATGGGGGTTGGTATTTTCGAGTCAAACTGAACAATCTGAAAACAGAACATTGCATATCCCCAACAGCTTTTTTCTGAGAAAGGATTGAGGGGTCTGCTTCTATGCAGGACAGCCTAAAGCATGTCACAAATGTGGAGATCACACCCATCTGGCAAGCTCTTGTGACAAACTGAAATTTATTTTGTGTGGGGAATACAATCATATTAGCACTGCCTGTAAGAATGTTGCAAAGTGAAACCTCTGAGATGCTAGGGGTCATGTTTTTCAAAAATGCCCTTGGGCAACTCACAACAGGACTTATGGGGTGGATCAAGATGGTATCATCAGAGCTTCTCAAAAACAAGCTGATGCTTGGATGAAATACACCCCAACCAAGAGGCTGGACCTTTAGGGACTAGAGCCTTGCCCACAGATTATCAACATACAGGACATCCCTCTGCTTCACATGAAGCAAACACTGAACATTGAGGAGGAGAGGATGGGGGGGTCATGAAGAAGTAGAAGAACCATCACAAAATGACTCATCACAGGTTAATGACACTTCCATTGGGCCCACAGCACCTCAGGAACAGAACCAGGATATGCCCTACCCTGTTGAATAGTCAAAACCAGCTATCAGAAATCTGCCAGAATCCAAGCTACCTGATCTCTCACTTTGTCAGTGGGAAACAAATATGAAGTACTGTCATGAACTAAAAATGGGGGGGGGGATTCTGAAATGGAGGAACTGGAATCAGATACATCCATTCATTCATTCTCTTCCATTGCCAGATGAGAGGGATGGTAGGAAAAAGAAAAAGAAACATATCCTGAAGAATCCAAGATTTTTATTAATGCCTGACCTGTCTTACTCTACCTCATGGACCTCCTTTAAATAGCATCCATTAATCTTTATAGTATTAAGAATACTACTAAACGAAGTGCAGTGTTTGCTGGACTAGAACAAATGCAATTTGGCATATATTTTTTTACAGGAAACCTGGATGTCTGATATCAATAATTTGTATCAATTTAAGAAGTCTTGGGTATGGGGGCCCTCCTACTAGTCCTTCGGGATTGACAGGGCCTATGGGGTAGGGATTCTTTTTTTGGGTGCAAATTTTAAATTACAGAAATTAGAGGATCCAGTCCCAGTCCTGGTCTCAATATTAGATGGGTTATGGAAAGGAAGGGCATGTAGATTCATTAACGGGTATGTCCCTCAAATTAAAAATGAAGGAGTGGATTTGTTTGGGAAAATACAACCGTATCTGGCTACTGCTGTCAGATTTTTATGGGGGGTGATTGTAATTGCTCAATTGATACCTTGGATAGGACTAACATAGGTAAAAAAGTCTACTGTCACATCAATGCTTTGAAACAATGCATTAATACTGCAGGTCTACAGGATGCATATGCCATTAAAGGTTACACCAGAAAAAAAACTTATTTCAGGGGAACTATTGCAACAGGCATTGATTTTTTCTTTTGGCCCAAGTACCTGGATTCAGAATATCCAACAGTACCCTTTGAATTTTCTGACCACACACTGTTAAAATCAGTTCTTCATTTTAACACAACCCATTCTAAGTCAAATAGTAGATGACGGGTTAATGTGGAACTTTTTGGTGAAAACAAATTAAGAAAGAACTACAACAGTAGCTACTTACAAGAAAATCTGTTTTCTTCCTGTACGACTCAGCTGGGGAGTGGTGGACTGACACCAAAAAGTTTATACGGATTTGGCTACAAAAAAGGAGGCTAAATTACAAAATGAAAAATTCCTAAAATACTTGTCACTGTGTAACCAATTACAATATCTCTTTTCAGCAATGCACATCTCAAGGCAAGATTATACAGAGCAAATTACAAATGTAAAATATCAGATGAAGCAATACCAGTATGACAGAATGGCTTCTTTAGCTTCTGAACTTAGTTTTGGGACTAATAAAACCCCTTAAAGGGAACCCTGTGCTGCTTGCAAAGAATAATTGGACTCTTTTATGCTTTCAGAAGTAAGAGATGAAAAAGATGAAATAGTGACTAGTACGGTGGGTTTAGAAAACATCATTTGGTCATATGTGGAGCCTTTTAATGAGGAGAGTGCTGGAGATATTGAAGAAATATAAGATTATTTGTCTCCCATAGTTCTTAATTTACCTATTGACCAACAAGAGGCCTTTGTAGCTCCAATAACCCCAGAAGAAATACAAATAGCTCTATCAGGAATTAATACAAATATTTTGCCTGGATGGGATGGCTTACCATTGGAATTTTACCAGCTTTTTCAGGGGCTTTATTAGAAATGTTGCTACCAGTCTTTCATAAAATAACCTTGGAAGGGAATATTCACAAAGATTTCTTGATATGGCTTTTGAAATTTTTATGTAAAAAAAGGGGGGCTAGGATATTCCTGAAGAACTGGAAACTCATATGCCTCTTAAACAGTGACTGGGAAATTTTGACTACAGTTATAAATACCAGGTTACAGAACACCTTGTCTTTTTTGATATATCCATTTCAGACATGTGCAGTCCCAGGGCAGAGGATACAAGACAATTTATTTGTCATCAGGTACTGTTATGAATGGTGTAACAGGATAGAACAGAAAGGGTACCTACTACCCCTGGACCAAAGTAAAACATTTAACAGAGTATCTCACAGATTTTTATTCCTAGTCTTACGTCACTATGGTATACCTCTAAAACTGATTCAATGGATCTCCACACTATATAGACAGGCTACAATGTCACTTTTGTTGGGTGGGGCTGTAGGAGGTCAGAATCAACAGTTTGGTGAGGCCAGGCAAGGCTGTCCATTGAGCCCACTTCTTTATGTTTTTTACCTAGACCCATGCATTAGACATATTGTTAACAATCCAGACATAGAAGGGATTAGGAAGGGATCACTGTTTGGCCAGGAGTAGCACACTAAGTCGAAGCTTGTTTCCAGATGCAAGCTGGAAGCACAAGGAAGTTAAGTGAATTGCTCAGGATCACACAGTATGCACATGGGCAGCTGTGGGATTCAAACCCAGATCTCCAGATCTGCAGCTCAGAGCCTTAACCCACTGCACTATACTGCCTCCATACATGCAGTATAATGTGCCCTGGGGGTGCATACTCATTACCTGCACTGGGGGAGCATACTCATTAAGAACATTGGCTAATGCTGATGATCTTCTCCTTTTCTGCTCTACAGAGCAGAGTGCTAATATTAGGATCAGGGAATTATTAACCTTTTCACATATATATGGGGCTAAAATAAATACTGAAAAGAGCTGTGGCATTCTTCTAGGCCCACAGGGGGAGAAGGGAATAATAGCAGGAATTTCAAATCAAATCAAATCAAACTTTATTTTTAGAAAGTGCCTTTTTGAAATCAAGGCACTTGTACATAATTAAATAAAATGAATCAGTAGATAAAATGTAATTAATTAAAACCATAAATACAATAAGTTAAAACTCATAACTGAGGCATTAAAAATCAGTATACACTAGGCTAAAAAGGTACATCTTCAAAGCCACTTTAAAGCTTTGGATGGTGAGGCAATCTCTTACCTGATGAGGTAGAGACTTCCACAGGGCTGGGTCCATAAGACTAAAAGACCTGGCCCTAGATGTCTTTAGATGAAACATAGAAACATAGACTTTGACGGCAGATAAGGACCGCTAGGCCCATCTAGTCTGCCCATTTCCCTACCTACAGGATAGGCCGCAGATCCTAGTTAACCAACAGCCTATATCTTCCTGCCCCCCACAAGAATTGCCTTATGTCTGTCCCATGCATTCTTGAATTCTCCCACAGTTTTAGACCCCACAACTTCCTCAGGAAGGCTGTTCCATGCATCCACTACCCTCTCTGTGAAATAATACTTCCTCACATTGCCCGAACCACCCTCCTTCTATCTTTAAATTGTGTCCCCTTGTTCTTGCAAGTCTCTTTTTCTGAAAGATGCTACCCTCTTGGACTTTGTTGATTCCCTTGAGGTACTTGAAAGTTTCTATCATGTCCACCCTCTCCCTTCTTTCCTCAAGGGTATACATATTATGCTCCTTTAGTCTCTCCTCATACGGCTTCTTTTGCAGGCCCTGCACCATTTTAGTTGCCCTCCTCTGGACTGCCTCTATCCTGTCTATGTCCTTGCGGAGATGGGGTCTCCAGAACTGGACACAGGGAATCTCTAGCAATCCCTCATCAATGGATCAGAGAGAGCAGGAGGGACATTAGGGACGAATGAAATCTTGCTGGCAAGCAGTTCCCTGGTCATGTAGAGCCTTAAAGGTCAGCAAACTAACCTTGAAGGTGATCTGCCACCGTACTGGCATCCACTGCAGTCCGCGGAGCACAGATGTTATATGACTGGTCCTAGATGTACCAGTCAGCAACCTGGCTGCCGCATTCTGCACAAGTTGCAGGCAGTGGATATCAACCCCCAGTAACCCAAGATAAGAGCATTGCAGTAGTCAAGGCGGGAGGTAATGAAAGCATGGACCAAGATTTGAAGATCGTCAGAAAGAACGAGGTGCTTCATTGGGGTGATATTCCTCAGATGGTAAAAAGAGGTTTTGACAACTGCCGACACCTGAGATTTAAGTGTCAAACAGTCATCAAACATAACGCCCAGGTTCCACACCTGGTCTGAAGTAGTTAGCTGAACATCCCCAAGCCATAGACCTGAGGGTGATTCTGCCAAGAAACCCGCCTCCCGGTGACCTGGGTCCACAACCAACACCTCAGCTTTTTCTGGGTTTAACTGCAGCCAGCTCACATCCATCCAGTCCTGGATTTTGACAAGACAGTTGTTAAAAACCAAAACAGCAGCATCCTGGCTGGGCACAAAGGACATGTACAGGTCAGTATCATCTGCATAGCATTGAAAATGCAAGCCATACCACTTAATAATCACTCCCAATGGCAGCATGTACACTGCAAACAACATGGGTGCCAAAATGGAATCCTGCAGCACCCCACAGGATTGGGGGAGTGATGCCGAGGAAAAAATCCCAGACACCACTGTCTGAGTCCTACCCTCAAGGAAAGATCAAAACCATCAGAGGACCGTACCAGACAGTCCACAGATGAACCGCAGGCACTCCAGCAGCACACCATGGTCTACAGTGTCAAATGCCCCAGAGAGATCCAGAAGGACCAAGATGGAATGGGTCCTTTGATCTCTCGCTATTAGGAGGTCATTTAGTCCCCGGACAAGAGTCGTCTCAGTACTATGTCTCTTCCTAAATCTAGACTGGAGAGAATCATAGACATTGTGGCTGGTCAAATGATCATCCAGCTGCAATGCAACCACCTTCTCAATTACCTTACCCACAAAGGGCAGGTTAGAGACAGGCCAGTAGTTAGTCAGACAGTTCAGGTCCAAGGAGGACTTTTTAAGAAGGGACTGAACCACAGCCTCCTTCAGAGGATCAGGAAAGGTCCCCCTCTCCAAAGACATCCAGACTGTCTCAGTAAGGACTGGACCAATTTTATCTACACAGTCCACTAGGAGACATGTGGGGCCCGGGTCCAAACTACAGTTGGTCGGATGAAATAACTGGATGACCATCAAAATGTCACTGGTCATGGGGAGGCTGAAGTCACACCACACAAACTGGGTGTCCGACATCTACTGTTGACCACCACAGCTCCCATTAGGGAGGGTCAAGCAGCTGCTGGACCTGATTATGGCAACCTTATCGGAAAAGAATTGAGCAAACTCCTCACACCATTCATGAGAAAAGGAACTTCCCTGCTAAAGACGGATTGCACTGCACAGTATGTCCACAGTCCAGAAAAGCTAATCTGGTCAATTCTGTGCAGCAGCAATTTCCCTGGACAGGAATTCTGCCTTCTTACCGGTAATTGCTGATTGATAGACCACATAGTGGTCCATCAAACTTAGTCTGTCACACTCCAGGCCCGACTTCTGCCAACATCTCTCTAGCCTTCGTCCCACTCTCCTCAGCTCCCTCTTAGTCTCATCAAACCATTTAGATCAATACCACACCTCTCAAGATTTTGAGATTATTTATTGAACAAGAGGACATGGCTCAAAAAAAGTGGGGTGAAGCTATTATTAAATGTGAGGGAAAGGTTGCTAGGTTTAAAAATTGACAGCTATCAAAATTCAGAAGAGTTTTCCTTATTAAATAATTTATTATCCCACTTCTTTTATACGTGGCTTGGGTCTATCCATTGCCACTCCAGTTAGAGACCAGAGTTTTTAATTTATTTTTTCAAATGTTGTGGGGCAGTTGATTAAACCCTATAGAAATGGATTATACATATCTAACAAAAAATACTGGGGGAGTAGGAATGGTCCATCCAGTGGTGTCTTTCTACACCATATTTTGTACTGGAACTATGAAATTGGCATTAAATGAGGAGTTCTTTACACTGAATCTAGATTCAAGGGTTTTAAAGCACTTCTTGGCAAAAGCAGTGGAGGACCCAATAAAAATAATCCCTACTTTGTGAACACCAGAGGTTTATAAACTATCAGCTAAAAAATGAATATTTGGAATATTAAGAAATCCCACATTTTATCTCACCTTAGAAAACAATTATACGAGAATATCCTGAACATATTAATTCCCTCAACACTCACGATTAAGTTGTTTACACCGGATAGAACCAAATGTGCACTTAGACAGCTAAATAATAGTAGGATTCCACAATGCATGTGGGACAACTTATGGCTATGCACATATGGTAGAATTAATGTCAGAGGCAATTGGAAACATAAATTAACAGAGGAAAGATCATGCTATGTTACGAATGTTTAGCACCAGAAGAAGCCATGTTTTATTTTCTATTTGAATGTACTTATATGAACCTGTGGGATTTTTTATCAAGGCAATGGAATTTGCCATGGCTTACAAGCCTTACTTACCACCAGATGGTATTAGGGGTTTACTCAGGGTGTTTGAAAGCTATGATGTCAGTACTTTAGAAATGGTATTTGCTGTCTTAAAATACAACCTCTGGCAAGCAAGAAGTGAATATGTGCTGCAACAACAGTGAATACCATATATTTCTATTGGGAAATTATGTGAAACAACATGTATGAAAGTATTCTGACAGGATATGGTTAAAAACTCTAAAATTAAGGTTAAGCAATTATGGAAAGGGATACACAAGCTTGTTTTGACTGCATGGAATAGTGCTGGACTGCTTTTCTGATGGGAGGGGGAGGGCATGAGGTATGGTACTGCTTTATAAGGAATTTCTATTACTCGTCTTTGCATGTCTTTGCATAAACCCTTTTGATAGTATTTTTTTGCATTACACTTTAGGGGGTTTACAAAGTTATAAAATATGAGATGTTTTAGATGCATGAAAGAGAAGCTATAACAGGGAGGGCTATGATAGTTCAACATTGTACATATCTTCTTATGAGGTTTTCTTTTGCATTAATTGGGGGACATGGCTTACCTTGGTTAAAGGATATTAAGGCTGGGGAAGCAGGGTATGGAATGTTAATTTGATTATACCATCAAGGATTTGCAAGAGAATGCAATTTTTTTTATGTTTCATTTTGATTTTGTATGTTATATTTGGTTTCTAGTTATTGCTGTACAATATTGTACGTGTACATAATAGGATTGTTTCTGGGTTTTTTTAATTATTTTGGGTGGGCTTAATATTTTTTCATTGGGAACTACAGATGGGGGAGTAGGGTACCTTTGGTCACTTTGCATGCTTTTCAGGGGAATAATAGGTGAATACAAATTTGTTTTTGATTTTTTTTTTATGTTTGACTTGTATTATATGTTTTGTGTTGATTTTGTTACAATAAAATGCCCCTACTCTTGCCAGTAGGGGGAACAGCTGGCCAGCGGTAAAATGGTTGACTCTGGCATTGGCATTTGTGAGTGAGTTCTGCAACTGACTGACTCTCGGATGAAAGTATGCACACAGTCCTACTTCCTTTTGTTTTACATGCTTCCAGTTAACCCACATGCTCACTCAACATTGTGGAACTGGGAGGTGGTGCAACTCTTATGGTTCTCAACTTCTTAACTTGGCTTCTGTGGCACTGTTATCTCATACTGTATCTTACTATAACAATAAACTTCATGAAGTCCTCTCACGTAGACAGCCTGAATCATACTATTATTGTGATCAAGCTATTTCTTCCCCTAATGGTTCTCATAATTGGTCCCAAGTCTGGCAGAACACCTATAGATATTTAAAATGGGACAGACACTATCTTATACAGTTTCAGCTCCTACATAATCTCTGTTATACTCCACACTCAAACTGCATAGGATGGGCAAACTCCCATCAATAGTTTGCTGTAGATGCAACAAAGACCAGGGCGCATTACTACACATTATCTGGGAATGTGAGAAAGAAATGCCTTTCTGGAAGACCATAAAACAATGATTAGACCCACTTTTGGATTTGGAATTGGCCTTTTTACTGGTTATATGTCTGCTGGGGGACTTTGGCACTGAAGTAATTGGGAAATCAAAGACCCCACATGGCCTTGATATCAGCCTGCGCCAAGAAGGTTATTCTGAGACACTGGTGTGACCAAAGTACCCCCCAGTATATAGAATGGTATAAAGAAATTTTATTTGGATTACAAGCAGAGCAGACTATTGCTAGTCTATCAGACTGCCTTGATAGATATGTAAAGATTTGGGAGCCCTTATATACCTTACTAACTCTTGGATCCAGTAACGATAGAGGATCTTGATTACTTCTGCTATGTTCAGCAATAGACTATTGTTTTATTTAGAAATTTTCCATCTGCTTTTTAGTCTTAACTTTCCGATTTTAAATCTTTTAAATATTCTTGCCTAGCTCTGTGAATTGGGGATTTTAACAAATAAGAACTTATTTATATTAGCCAATACACTTCATAGTTACAGTACATGTTCCTTCCAATTTGGCATATATTATGATGCTCTTGATTTCTGTTATTGAAACTGTAGCATAGCTACACTTCTCCTCTGAGAAGGGGTTGGTGGGGAGGGAGGGTGGGAGGATGGGAAGTAGGACAGTAATATTTTAAAGTAGAAGATCTTGATGTTTGGTAATAACTGTGAATTTCCAATGTAAAGTGTATCTGACTTCAAATTACTCTGTACAATTGCTTATGTTCTATGTATTATATGGAACTTCAATAAAAGTTTATTCAATTTGAAAAAAGAAAGTATGCACACAGTATCATTCTGGATTCTAACCTTCTGCCTCAGATACTCTGATTCTCCAGTTGGTGGCCTTGGAGAAGCCTGACCTGATGGATGTTGGAACACCTTAGATTATGTTACCAGAGTCCGCAAGTCACTTGTTTACCAAGGCAGATACCCTGCAGGAGGACTCTCACCTCCTGCATGGCCTGAATGTACAAAGAACACAGCTATTACAGTTGCTGTACTCCCTGGATTTTTCTCCAGTGTTGCTGACAGTGGTCCCGGATCCTGCAATGAAACCACAAGTCAACATCCACCCACCCTCCAGCGTACTGCTGGAACCAAACTCCTCACAACAGGCTGCAGTGGTGCCAGGAAATACTCCAGTTCTTACTCCCATTTTTGAACTTGAATTTTCCTCCTGGATGATGGTTAGCCCAGACCTTGCAGTCCCATGTACAACAACCGGAAAGACAGTATGCAAACCTTTCCAGACCTGCATTGTTTCAACTGGAATTATTTCAGATAGTGGTTCTGTTTTACCTGCACAGCCAGCTCCAGTGCTCATTCACATGATGAGGCTGCTTCTCTCCCCAAATGTGCACCCAGAACTGGAGGTTCACACCTCAACACAGATTGAGAGGCTACTTGAATTCTAGGCCCAGCCAGTGCCATGCCAATACCATTATTGCCTGTGCTCAGCTCCTCACAGATGGGGAGGGGTGACTCTATGAGTGGATTCAGCCCCTGTATGGAATATCTTGACTAGCTCTTGCAATCATGAACAGGACTCTAGTTTCCACTGCAGACCCCAAGGTTACCCATGTTGTGCCTGAACCGGTCATTGGGCATCCTTCCCAAGCTGCTTTCCATGGGACTGTTTCTGCCCAGCCTTCACAGATTGAAGTGGCACCTGGCTTCCCCATAGGCTCTGACTTGTCATCTCTGGTGGGGGGTTTCTCTATTCCTACTTCCACCACTCATCTCAGTCTCCAAGTCTCCTGAGGTCATGGTACCTACATTCTCAACAGTCGGGGTCCTGCCCTGCCACCTTCCTCATACTACTATGGCACAGAACAAGTCATCTATGCAGGGATGGAGCCCAGTAAAAGCCCTTCAAAAAGAAAGCTGGATTATAGGGCCTGATGGGCATTCTTGGATCCTGGACCCTGCTCAGCTGCCAGACTTTTGTACAGATTCTTGTGAAATGACTCAAATGGAGGCTTGCCTGGGGTCTGAATCTAAACCTCAGGACCTGCAACTACTTTCAAATCTGCCTGATCTAAAGACTGATGTCCCCCTGCTTCCACCTCCAGGCACCTCTGCTCCGGCTGACTCATTGAGACCAGAAGGTTCTGTTTCTGCTTCTTTGAATGATGCCCCAGCTCTACTTGGACTTTTGTACACTTTAGAGGACTCTCCATTTAAACTTCTGACCTTTTCACTGCACAACCTGCTCCTACAATGACGTACAATGTGAGCTGTCTCAAATACATTGGGGTGGAGGACCTTCCTCCTGATTGATCCTTTTTGGTCAAAAAAACATTTAGTGGAATCACTTGGTTTTGTCCTGGTGGATATCTTTGCTACCATCTATACCTCAGGATCAGTGTTCTATGATGTTAGCTTTCAGTTCTGTTCATCTTTAGACTGATTCTAGACAAAGTATAACTCTTTAAGGTATTCTGAACTTTGGCTGCCATTTCAGGCTATCCCGTTGACCAGACCCACTACACGTATGGTGACACTAATGTTCTGAAATGAAAGGATGGATGTCCACAATGTCACTTATTGGTTGCAGCAACACTATGAAGTGCTTTGCCATCTGGACTCCATTCTGGATAAACACAGCTCTGATCATCGGAATCTGGACTTTCTCACCTCCCAAACAGTTTTTTTGGGGGGCTGTGATCCAGGTGTTTGTTTTTATTCAGGTAAACCGAGGGACTGTTTATGTGTGGTTTGCTTAACCATGTTTTTTTTTTGTGAATTCTATTTCTACTCACTGGGAACCCAGGGCATCTCTCCAGGGTACCGCTTGACTGCTGCTTCTACTCCCTGCCTGAAACCTCCTCTACTGGTCTCCATCTAGGCTGTCTCCACTTGGCCTCACAACTTGTCCAGCCACCCAGATCACCCTCCGGGTGAGGGCCTACCCACCTTTGGCAGCCTGTATGTAATTAGAGGGATAGCCGTGGGGACTAGTGGAGATGGAGATCCAGGGAGGTAAGTCCAGTGTCGAGATGTGGGCAGGTCTCTGGGCCCTCTTCACCTTCACTAGGCCACCAGGGTTTTTTCCTTAAGTTGCTTCCCAGAGCGTGGCTGTACAATGACAACAGTGCACTTATATGCAGCTGTCCACTGCCACTCTGCCCCCGATGTTGCACTGAGCCTCACTACTTGTAGGGTCCCTGGTCTCCACTAGGGGCTGTAATGGAGTGAGGCATGCCCCAGGACCCTCCCTGGGAGGGGAGAGCAGTCCTTTGGATGCTTGATCTGCTCCCTCTCCTGCTGATTCATGATGACCTGAGTTCATTCCCAAACTCAGATCACCAGTGTGGTGTGAAGTGTGGTGTCCAGCACCTCAACCCTCAGTGCCACCAGGCCAACCAGTTTGCTTAACCATCTTAGTAACATCTGTGACCAGTGACTGTGGAGCATCTGTCTTGAACATGCCAACATTGTAGTTCAATGCACCAACTGGATGAAGTGCAATCTCTGCCAACTGGGAGGTCATTCCTTCAAAGGCTGCCCTTGGGCAGCTCATAATAAATCAACAGGAGTCCATCAAGCTGACCTGACCACCCCAGCCACTCACCCAAGTGCTAGCCCTACCTCTGAGATTCCTTTACAGCAGCCCACAACATCTGTGCCCTCCACTACTCCTCCCTCTTTTCAACCCTCATTGTCCTGTCCTCAGGAAGAGATTTCATTGGCAGCCTCAGAGCTTGTCTCAACCCCCTAGGCATTATCAACCCCGACTTTGCCTGCCACTCCAGCTGCCCTTGCCTTGCTCATTTCTTCTGAGCTCCCAGAGACAACTTCCATGCCTCCTCTTTCTCCTTTTACCGAGGTGCCTCACAGACACTCTCTTCGGAACCGCATCCTTCATGCTAGTCTACAATCAGCGCAGGCCAAGTCACTCCCTCTTCAGAATAGATTTCATCCTCTTCCTTATCCCCAAAATTGGGGGGATACTGATGCAGATATTGAATCTGATGCCTCTTCTACAATGTCGATGGGTTTCGACAGCTCTCCAGACACTGAGGATGACGCCCCGAATAAACCAGCACCTAGTAAATGGAATGATGACCCTGTGCCTAGATCAAAGGTCAAATTTAAAAAGAAACATACCCACCCTACACAGAGAGCCATGGATTTTTCCTTTCCCCCACTCTTTTTGAATGAAGGTTGCACTTCGCAAATGTCAACAGCATTTACAACATTCTTCATAAGAAGGCTATTGTGCAGGTCCTGCAGGATTCTGGTGCAGACTTTATCTTCTTACCGGACACTAGGTTACATTCCTTGGCTAATGTTGCCAATACTCAAAGACTTTGTACTTCTGGTTTCTCTTATTTCTCACTGGGCACTGACACCTGTTCTGGAGTGGCCATCCTGTTTACCCATATTTCTCCTACAGTTTCTACAGTAATTGTTGCACTTTACAACCAGGTCGGGCTCTAGTGCTAGATGGTCATATTGACGGAATGGCCCTGAGACTGCTAGTAATTTACGTCCCTCAAACTACATTTGATGGAGTGACGTTATTTAAATCACTCCAACCCTTTATCTGTACTTCTAAATAATTATTCTTGGGGGAGATTTCAATTATCCTCTTTGCCTTTGAGATAGAGGAGCAAGGATGACTAAGTTGTATTGTTATTTTTTATGCCTATGTCGAGAGTCCCACCTGGTTGATAGATTTTGAGCTCTACATTCTACTGGTGGTTTCACGTACCATCATGCACAATTAGCTACATGTATTGATTATCTTTTTGTTTCCTGTCGGTGTTCCTTTTTGCCAGCTGCCACCTGTCCCATTGAATTTTCAGATTTCTTTCTCCTAAGTGTCAGGATTTCAGTTGACCCATATATTTTGCCTGGAAAGCCTTGTTGGAGGTTGAATAACAATATCCTGCAAGACTGTTCCTTTCAGACTTGTTTGAGATTCTTGTTGTGGGCTCACACATCAGTCCTGGATCTTTACCAAGATGTGCAGCTCTGTTGGGACCAAACCAAGACAACCATTACAGAGCTGGCTACACAGCACTCCAAATCTGTGAGCAGATCCACTTACCCTGCATATCTTGATTTGCATTATGCTCTCCTTAAACTTATTTCCTTACAGGCCAATGAAGGGTTCCCACTTATGGCCCAGATTCAGTCTGTTACTGAAAGCATTAAGTCCTTCCAATATGACAGCACTAAATTGTTGACATTTGAACACTCTAATGGCACTCAAAGCAAACATTTGACTGGGGACATATTTCTGAGTTTTTTTCACAGGGTCAATTTCTGACAGATGCATTCCTTGCTTGACCCTGAAGGGGAGGAACATACCACCCATGCTAGAATTCTACAGGTAGTCCAACACTTCCTACAACAAATGGTTTGCACTAAGTTTCAGCCTGTGGATCCAATTACCTCTTTTTGGACTCCTTGGCCCTACCACAAGTGTCCCCACCTGGGTATTTTGCTTCTCACTCAGTCAATCACTGAGAGTAAAGTTCACACTGCAATACATTCCCTTCATAAACAAACTTCCCCCAGATCAGATGGCCTAAAGTCTGAGTTAGACCAACTGTATTTGTGGCCCTATACTCACATTTGTGTTTAATTCTATATTGGCCAGCATGTCTTTCACTGGCTCCATTACAGATACCTTTCACATTTCTCTCTTTAAATCAGGTGATAGACATCACCTCTCAAATTGGCATCTGATCTGTCTACTAAACACAGCTGATAAGATTTTGACAAACATTTTTTGTAGGATTTGTCCCAAAATGTTACCCTTGATTATACATCCCTTCCAGTCCGGCTCTGTCCCTGGTCATAGGATTCAGGACAATCTATTGTTAATCAGAGGTCTGATCACTTCCTGTCATTCCCGCCAGGTGGGCCACTTCTTGTTTGTACTGGATCATCCCAAAGTGTTTGATAAGGTTTTCCATGACTATCTTTTCATAGTACTTTACAAGTATGGCTTCTCAGAAACTTTTATTCAATGGATCTGTCTTCTGTACTCTTGTTCAGCCATTATCCCCATGATCAAAGGGTGACATGGTTCTCATATTTGCCTGCAGCAGGGTGTCTGTCAAGGATTCTCACTGAGCCCCCTCATCTATATCCTTACCTTAGATCCTTTGTTGCGAGCTGTGACAAAGTCCCCTCAGATGGTAAGTATTTCCCACCCCCCTCTCTACCTCATCTGTGAAACTATCCACTTATGCTTACAATGTCTGTTTATTTGTCACAGATGTCTCATCAGGTGAAAATGCCATACGATTGAACACTGACATTACTTTGCTTACAGATTCTGTCATAAACTATTCCAAATGTCAAGTGCTTCCCATTGAGAACATGGAGTTCTTCCTTCCCAGATTGGGAACATTGAGGTTACCTTGGAATTGGTTAAAATCCTTGGTATTTTGTTGGCAACATGAATTTGCCAGACCTAAACTGGAATCATGCCTTAGACACTAGAGTGGGCTGAGTAGCTCTCTGGAAATCATGGCTATTTTCAAAGAAAAAGTGGGTGGGCAGTATCAAGACTTTTCTGATCCCTATTTCTCTTTATGTGTGTGCCATTTTCCCCCATCCCCTTAATTTTAAAATGTGATTATATAATATATTTGTTACTATGATTTTGGGGTGAGCAGATTAAACCCTGTTAAGAGGGACATTCTTTACCTCCCATATGACAAGGCTGGTACAAAGATGCTGAATTCTGTAGTATTTTTCTACAGTATCTTTTTTTTACCACAATATAATTAAATGGATTTCAGGCCCACTGACCATGTGGAAAGAATGGGCATAGTTTTGGATGATGCCCTTCCAATTAGAGTGGCATAGACTGAAACCATTTTTCTGGCAGGCCAACCAATTCCCATAGTTTGTGATATTTTTTTATAATTTATTAAAAAAGATTGGTCGTCATGGGACATAATTCGCACCCAACACGGAAAGGCCTTTTTAAGGCGTTACTCCCCCAAGCAGTGGAAATTCTGCCTAGGGTACTGCCCAACCTGAGACAAGAGGCTTTGACATATCTAACTGATCCATACTTTCCTCCCCAATACTGGGACTTCTCATGGCAGTGTTGCCATGGTAAACTGAATGTAAAAGGAAACAATTATTCTCGAGGGACGGTTGCCAGTATGCCATTAAATCTATTCAACATTTGTACTTTGACTGATTCTATATCTGTCCTTTTGGTTATCCTTAGGATTTAGATGGGTGGACCCTTTTTGGCACTCTCTTTTATGAGGCCCTGATTTATGGTTCAGTGACTTGTCAGTCCTCCTGGCATGATCTTTCCATGTTGCTTTTAATTTTTTCCTGTCTTAAAGGGAATTCAAATGTTTACTTATGAAATTATTGTAAAAGTTAGTATGAGGACCCAGTATGTAAATTGCTGGGTTATAGTTAGAAAAAGTTTTCAGTAAACCAGAAAATACATTTAAAATTGTGATGTGGAGGCATCCATTTTGTGGACAGAAAGGGTGCTGTGATGATGTCTCTGCCTCACCAGCACTAACAGTATGCAATTAAGAATGTTAAAACAAACTGCTCCTACAGACAGGGAATCCTGTTCTATCATGAAGAAAAGTGCTGGATTTGTTTCTTGCACTCTGCCAAACATAAAAACATGGGTGTTCCTCAGAATATAATAGAATCCTTGACAGCACAGTCAAACTGTTCTCACCTGCTGCACTGCACACTGTTTACACAGGTGAGGCAGTGACATCATCACAACACCCTTACTGTCCACAAAATGGATGCCTCCACATCCCCATTTAAAAGGCAATTTTTTGTCTTATTGAAAACAATTTCTAAATAAAACCCTGCAATTTACATACTGGATCCTCATAGTAACTGATATAATATTTTCATAAGAAAACATGGATTCCCTTTAAGGTGATCATCTGGAGGGCTTGTTGTAAATGTGTGTTGCAACAGCAAGTTTTGGATCACACTGCATTATTCAGGATTGTGGAAATAGACCTTTGCAGACAGTGTGCTGCTGAATGTACCAGCCTTCCCCACAGAACCTGGATTTGTCATTAGAAATATTGTCCATAGACACTTTTTTGACTAATTTCTGGAGGTTGTACTTTTCTCTTGACTATTTATTTTTGTACTCTACTTTACTTGTTAACCTTGTTAAGTTTACTTACTTTGGTTGTTTTTCATTTTTTTTAATTTACCCATGGAAGAAGTCCCCTTTGAGTGTTATTTTGGTTTACCTATGCTGACTCGACAACACTGTTGTCGAAGTTTGGCATAGCGAGATCCCCGATGTCGACAGGTGAAATTTTGCCTGTCAGACATCGGGTTGCGCCCACCTTCTTTAGGATTGTTAACTCCGGTAGGAGTTAACTGAAGGAACAAAGTCAGGGTAAGGTGAAGATTCCACGTGGGTCCCCCACTATGACAATTTTGAATCCTGTTGAAATCGTCACTGTGGGGGATTTCACGGTAGGGGGTTACCTTTGGTCAGCATACCATTCCTTTTTGCTGTTTTTGTGTATCATTCTAGTTTGACTGAGCATGCTTTATCATATTTGTAGTGGTACTCATTGATTTTCTATAAGCAAACTGTTCTCCTACTCTTTTTGAGAAGTGCCATGGGATCTTTAACATCTACCTGAACAACCAACAGAATAGGTAGATGGGACCTCGGTTTAATGACTCTTCCAAAAGATGGAAGAGTACAATCATCTTCTTACACAAGATCAATATGGTTTTATGTGTGGTCACATAACTGTGATGGCCTTGATCAGGTTCATGAATGATATGCAGATCTCCATTGATGGAGGGCACATCATGGGAGCCATTTTGATGAACCTGACCAAGGCTTTTCATTTACAGTTAATCGTACCTTGCTGATCAAAAAGTTGTCTCCCACAGTATATGGTAAAATTGTTTATCAGTTCTCTTACTGAGAAAACATAAGAAGTTAGAGCAGGGTATACACTTTCACATGAAATGGCTATAAAAGTTATTTTCCATCAAGATCCATTTTGGACTGGTTTTATTTTCTTTTTTATAAATAGCCTCCTCAAAGGTCTATTATTGGTAAAAACATTATTATACCAGATGATGCAACAATTTATACAAGTGCAAAGACTTAGCAGCATGTAGTAAAACTGTGTGCTCTCCTCCCAATGGTTTACGAACCTTGTGCACAGGTGGCTGAAACTGGGTATCCCATTGTTAGGGTGCTTTGATTTGTGTGCCATAATGTAGGTGCCGAACAAGGGTGAGAATGATAGGGATGATCTGGATTTTACATTGTCCCACATTCACACCCCTTTGGGCATCCCACAACTTTGTGTCTCATTCACAGAATGCCCTTGGGAGGTTGTTATATTTAATTTTGTTGGGGGGGAAGCCCCCTGCAAAAACAAAGTTTTTCTCGAGACGGTCCTGTGGCCCTCTGAGTTTAGGGTGCAGGAATGCCACCCACAATAATTCCAGGCAACATAATTCCAGTGTCCTAAACAACTTTGCCCACATTGCCCATGCACCATGCATCATGGGTGAACCCTGAAACTTTCTGAAAGAGAGGGGGACTTCCCTTGCACACCAGCAAGATTTTCCATATGTGTGTAGTTTTCAAATGTGGACCACTTTTCCATGTACAGCTATACCAAATGCTATGCCTGGTATTGCCACCAGCCACCAGTGTGCACCAAAGGCTGGAAATAGCATGTCTACTGGTGTGGAGATATTTTCTTCACACCGATGTGTTGCATCACAGGACTTAATTCCTGGGGCTTGTCAGGCCTTTTGAAACCAGTCCCTGAATATTTATCATAATAAACTAGGTCTGAATAAAAAAAGTCCCCAGACATTGCATTTGGAATAAAAAGGAATGGTAAGATTAATAAAGTTTTATGACTGATAAATATGGTGTATATTTGGAGGAAGGTGGTTATCCCACCCACCACCTCACCCTGTTGCTCCAGGACTTTTGCCCAGTAATAGACTAATCACTCAGTCTGTATCCAATCAGGGCTCAGTATTTGCTCACCTGGAGCTGAGTGGTATCAAAGTAGGACATTTAAACTCTATAACCCTTTGTTCTTCACCAGAAGCCACTGGAACAAAGTGTTGGACTTAGTAGTCATGGGGGCTTGTTTCTTCTTGCTCCAGCCCTCCCTTACATAGATCACCCAGTCGGGAGCCGTGCCAGCCAAAGGACTCCAGCAAGCAACAATCTGCCACTGTGGCTCTTAGCCACCTGAGTGGCTGGACCAGTTTCACTGGGGATTGAGAGGGCTCTCTGGACTGCTCAAGTCCTCCCCTTACCAACCGCTGCAGTCAGTCTGCTGAAAACAGAGAAACACAAAGCGCACCTGCAGTGGAGGATTAGCCCATCCACCCACTCCCCTGCCTGATGAGGTATAACTTTTAAAGGGTATTGAAATATTCAGTTACAAATTGGGAACTTGAATTGATTTGCCTACATTTCTGCCTGAGATTACTGATTGGTTTAACTGACTACATGGGTTGATAGTATATCACTTATAACAGCTAGCTGTGATGATCAGAGCACTACCTTCTAAGCCCTATGTCCTATTTGCCTAAATAATTCTAATTTATTTTTGTAGGTTTAGCTGCCTTGACTAGAATTTATTTCATTAAATCTTGAGGGTAAGTAGAGTTTTATTACTGACTCAGAATAACTTCCTTCTACTTTTTATTATCGGGATGCTTTGAAGTAGCATTAGTGATTAGAAGCATCTCATCTTGCACTCTTGTTTACTCCTTAATTGATAGCCTTGCCCACTCAGAAGGTCTTGCTGCTGTTGTGCTTTTATAAGAAACAGTTGCCTGCACTAGTGTTCCACAGTAGAAGACACCTACATTTTGTACTAAGGGATTAATACAACATCTCGTTGTTTTACCATGCAATCTCTGATTTACTGGGTAACTGTTAGAACAGTGTGTATTCACAAGGACAGGGGGTTGTACTGGCATATGAGGACATGATCATGCACTAAATTAGGACTATATAGTATTATACTTTGTAGCTATTTTTACCCAACGTAGGAGCTGATGATTTTGTTTTACTGTGCCTATAAAACTGAACTTAGTCAGACACAACACTAAAAGAATTTCAACACTCGCTAATTCTGAATTTGTATAGTCTGTATCAATCATTGCCTTGTTTGCTGCTTTGATCCATCTTAGTCAGCGTAGCACTAACTACCTGGTTGTGTTACACCAGTGTCACCTGCTATTTTATTTTGTCATTACAATACTGGTATTGGTTCTGCTTGTGTATCACGATGGTACTGTATTAAGGAGCACAATAGGAATAACTTCCAAACTGAACCAAAACTCACCTATCTTTATACTACTCAAATAACTTCCTCTTTCTCTCTCAATGCCATTTAGCCACTGCTAGGCAATTTGAAAATCCAGTTGTACAAGTGAAGGGAAAAGTGTGAAGCTTAATTTTCTGAGTTTTCTATAGCTCATGTAGTTAAGAGCAAGGCATGGAATGCCAAGGTCCTGCATTTGAGTCCCAGTGGGAGTCACACTCTACCTTTCACTTGTACAATTGGATTTTCTACCTTTATACTAGTGAGGAAAAATGGAGACACCATTGTTTAGATAACTTCTGCGGTGGTGACTTATAGGTCATCCTCCTATCCCTGGACCCTTTTCTTGCCCCCTGTCATGTATTACATAGACAACTCTTACATGGTCTAGACCACAGTGGTGTTTCAATACTTTAATCTTAGCAAAGCACATAACTTCCAAAATACAGTAGCAATCTCTATGAGGACAATGTTAGTCCTAAATGCCTACTGCTAATTTCATGGAGCCATTAGTCCTTAAAATCCATCTCAAGATTCCAGGACAAAAGCAGTTCAGCAGGCTCTAATGTCAAATATTAAATCTCACCCAGTCAAAAAATTGATTTTACTATTACTAATCTGCTCAGGTAATGTGGCGGTTAATTCTGGCTCCATCTCCTCAATCACTTCTCTCTCTGAGCTCTCCACCATTAAAGGTATGACATTCCTGTTATTTAATGTGTTTGCTGTCTCGTAAAAAAATTATACAACATAAAAGTCTGGGTTTTGCACACAAACCCTGATATCCTCATGCTTACAGAAACTTGTCCTTATATGTCAGTCACTGATCACAAAATTGCCCTTGCATCATACAATAATTTTCACCAAGGCAGACCTTCTATGGGAGGTGGCATTGTCATTTATATTAACAACAACTTTAATGTTCCCAAATTCAGCTTCTTATCATTTCCACAGGAATTTGAATGTTTAGCAATCAAACTTGTGCTACCTGATGCAGAGGTCCTAAACATTATTGGGTGCTACAGGCTCCTGAAAGGTAGTCTTGAAGTCCTCGATCATATAGGCACCTTACTAAACTCTCATCCAAATTAAACAATCATTTTAGGTGATCTGAATCTGGATTGGAATGCCCAAAAATTTAATAACTTAAAACACCTTTGTGATGACTTGGAATTAAAACAACTACTTATTAAACCCACTAGACCCAACATAAAAGAAAAAAACATCCAAGCAGTCTGCATTTGACTTCATATTGACAAATACGCCCCATAAAATTACTCACGCTGCAGTTTTTAACAATGACAATAGACCATATTGCTGAGGCCTGTATCAGAGGTTTAGTAAAACCAAAGTCCACACCACAATTTGTCACTAAAAGATGGCTCACCAGATTTAATGTATCAAATTATTTAACTGAACTAAGTGCAATAATTTGGCATACTTCTATCTAACTAAGACTATCCGTAAAGCTACTTCTTTATTCAATCAGCTGGTCTTAGAGATCATAAACAGGCATGCCTCCTTAGTTAAACTAAGGGTCAACAAGATATCTTCCCCCTAGTTTAGTAGTGAAATAAAAAAGGCTCTAAACACAAGGGATGTTATCTGGGCCACAGCCAGGTGTGCCAAATCAGAGTCAGACTGGTTAGCCTTCAGAAATATGAGAAATACTTGGACCAAATTAATAAGAGAGACAAAGCCTAGTGTGACCTGAATATCTTGGACAATTCTAAAAGCAACTCATCCAATTTCTGGATGGTTGTACATAATATCGAGAGCCATAAGTGTTCATCTTCTTTCCCCATTGAAATTGAATCACAAGGCAACATAACTATAGACAGCCAAATAGTTTTAGAAAAGTTTAATGCTTTCTTTGCATTGGCTGGCCATGCCTTTGATACTTCTCCAGCAGCACTTTATCCTATCCCTAATACTATAACTTTAGATTCAGATCCAAGCTATTTTCATTCAAGCCAATACAAAATAAACAGGTTGAAGAACTCTTGCTAAAATTATACATTAAGAAAAGTGCTGGAGCTGACAGTCTACATCCCTTATTTCTAAAAATTGGTTACCACTATCTCATGGCACCAATAACCCATCTTTGTATCCTCTCCCTTTCCAGTTGTGAGATACCCATAATTTGTAAAATGGCTCATATCAGTCCTCTGTTTAAATCAGGAGACCCATGTATGTTAAGCAACTATATGCATATATCTATTCTTCCTATCTTAGCCAAGCCCCTTGAAAAATTAGTGAATACTTAAATTAGAGATTACCTGGAGTACACTAATCACATAAACCTGATGTAGTCTGGCTTTAGAACACCACATAGTATGGTGCCAGCCTTAGCTAAAGTGACAAATAAGAGTAGCTTACTGCACTAGACAAGAAATACACTACTGGTGTGCTGTTTCTGAATCTTAGCAAAGCCTTCAATATGGTGGACTATGATATATTACTACAAAAATTAAAAAGAACTGAATCGGGAAACTCAGCACTCTCCTGGTTCTCAAATTATCTTTGAGGTAGGCAGCAGCAAATTAAAGATGAGAGAATAGTCTTCTCTAATACCATTAATGAAGGGTCACCATTGTACTCTATATACACTAGTTGGGTGGCCTTCCCTAACCAAAAGGAGACTCAAAAATCTCTATATGTGGGGCTATAAAGCTTTAATGAATAATCTTCCTGGTTACTTCACAGAATTAGTCACACCATCTCTTAGTAGTTATGCATTAAGGATAAACAATTATATCCTCTTAGGTACCCCTAGGTATGCCACCAATTATGGAAAAACTGCTATTAGTTGTATCATTCCTATGGCATGGAATGAACTGCAACACAGGCACTGAGAAGGAGCAGGGAAATCCCAGCCTCCCCCCACAAAGCGCAGTAGTTAAAAAGGTAAACACCAAGGCAGAGAAGTCAGTAGGGAGCAGGACAAGGATAAATGCAGAAAAAGATGTTAAGGACAGAGATTGGGCTAAAAGGATTAAGGCCATAAAAAAATAAATGGAAGGTGATGAGTACCAATGCCCGTAGTCTGTGCAACAAGCTCCCTGAACTAGTGGCCTTAATAGAAGAGAGATGCCTGGGTATTGTGGCAGTCACTGAAACATGGTACACAGAGAACCATGAGTGGGAAGTCAACATACCAGGATACACAGTCTACAGGAGGGCAGGGTGGGTAAAAGAGGAGGAAGAGTAGCTCTCTATATAAGGGAAGGGATTAAAGCAACAGAACTAAAGAGTAAACAGGAAGTTGATAAGTCACTATGGGTCACCCTGGAGACAGGCAATTGCACCACAATCCGCATGGGGGTTGTGTACAGACCCCCATCTAAGGGGGAGGAAATGGACAAGGAAATGATAGAAGGCATCCTTAAAATGGCAGAAAAAGGGGAGATATTGTTGATGGGGGACCTGAACATGCCAAATGTTAACTGGATTACCTTTGCTGCAGGCACATCCAAGAGCAGGGTCATTCTTGATGCCCTACATTGGGCATGCCTCAGACAGCTAGTGTTGGAACCCATTCAGGAGGGAGCAATCTTAGACCTGGTACTCTCAAATGGGGGAAGGAGAAAGGATCTCAGATTTAGAAGTAGGTAGCCATCTGGGAACAAGTGACCACCAAACAGTATGGTTCACAATAAATACAGCCATAGAGTCAAGCCATACAAAAACAATAGTACTGGACTTTAGGAAGGCTAACTTTGGGAAAATGAGAGAATGCCTTAGAAAAGCACTAGCAAATGGGCAAGAAGGAGGGGTGGAGGAACAATGGGGAATGATCAAAACAGCCATCGCAGAGGCAGCAAGCCTTTGTGTGAAGCAAATCAATAAAACAAAACAAAGGAAAAAAACACTATGGTTCTCAAAAGAGGTGACAGGGACGGTTAAGGAGAAAAGGATAGCATTTAGGAAATATAAGGAAACACAGAAGTAGCAGGACAGAGAATTTTATCAGTTAAAGCAGAAGGAGGCAGGAAGGCAGTCAGAATAGCAAAGGCACAAACTGAGGAAAAGGTAGCCAGCTCTGTTAAAAGGGGATAAACCTTTATATGGTACATTAGGGAGCGAAGAAAGACCAAGGGAGGGATACAGAGACTTAATAAAGGGGATGGAATGTGGACAGAGGTGACAGTGAAAAAGCAAGGATACTGAATGAATATTTCTGCTCAGTATTCACAACAGATGATGAGGAGGAGGTGCCTAAACCAAACAAGGGAGAAACTCTGAATGGGGGGGGTTGATACCTGTCCATTCACAGAAGAAAGGGTTTTGAAAGAACTCTTGAAACTGAGGGTGGTCAAAGCAATGGGGCCTGATGGGATTCACCCAAGAATACTAAAAGAACTAAGGGTAGAACTAGTAACACCACTGGCTACTCTCTTTAACAAATCATTGGAGGATGGGGTGGTATCTGAGGACTGGAGGAGGGCAAATGTGATTCCACTTCACAAAAGTGGGAGCAGAGCAGAGGCAGAAAACTACAGACCAGTTAGTTTGACTTCAGTGGTAGGGAAAATGATGGAATCACTTCTGAAGGAAAAAATTGTTGAGTACCTAGAGGCCAGTGGAGCACAGGACCCAAGGCAGCATGGTTTCACAGCAGGAAGATCATGTCAGATGAACCTAATAGATTTTTTTGACTGGGTGACCAAAGTAGTAGACCAAGGAGGGGCTGTGGATATGGCCTACCTAGATTTTAGCAAGGCATTCGACACAGTCTCACACAAAAGATTAACATACAAGTTAGCCAGCCTTGGAGTGGGTCCTAAGGTGGTAGCCTGGATAAAAAACTGGCTGGACAACAGAACTCAAAAGGTAATTGTAAACGGAGTCCACAGTGAAGAAGGAGGGTAACTAGTGGGGTACATGAGGGTTCAGTACTGGGACCGGTTCTCTTTAATATCTTTATAAGTGACATTGGAGAGCACCTGGAAGGAAAGGTATGCCTCTTTGCAGATGACACAAAGATCTGCAACAGGGTTGATACACAAGATGGGGTGGAAAGAATGAAAAGGGACTTGGCAAGGTTGGAGGAATGGTCAAATACGTGGCAGTTCAGATTTAATGCAAAGAAGTGCAAGGTAATGCATCTGGGAAACAAAAACCCAGGGGAAGAGTACACAATGGGGGGTGAGTTAATAACAACAACAAAAATCGAAAGAGACCTAGGAGTAATTATATCAGATGACCTGAAGGTGGGCAAGTAATGTGAGAAGGCAGTAAGGAGGGCTGGGGGGATACTGGGATGCATAGGGAGAGGCATCAACAGTAGAAAACAGGAAGTTGTTATCCCTCTCTACAGACAGTTAATGAGACCCCATCTGGAGTACTGCGTGCAATTCTGGAGATCCCATCTCCACAAAGACATAGACAGAGTGGAGGCTGTTCAGAGGAGGGCAACCAAAATGGTGCAAGGTCCGCACCAGGAGACATATGAGGAGGGACTAAAGCAGCACAATATGTATACCCTTGAGGGAAGGAGGGAAAGGAGAGACATGATAGAAAATTTCAAGTATCTCAAGGGAATTAACAAAGTACAAGAGGGTAGTATCTTTCAGAAGAAGAGATGTACAAGAACAAGGGAGCACAATTTGAAGATAGAGGGGGGACGGCTCAGAGGTAATGTTAGAAAGTAATTTTTCACAGAGAGAGTTGTGGATGCATGGAAAAGCCTTCCTGAGGAGGTTGTGGAGTCAGGAACAGTGGAGAATTCAAGAATGCATGCGACAGACATAAGGCAATTCTAGTGGGGGGCAGGAGGAAGTAAGCTGTTTAACTAGAATCTGCAGCTTATCCATCAGGTAGGGAAATGGGCAGACTGGGTGGGCCAAGCGGTCCTTATCTGCCGTCAAATTCTATGTTTCTATGTAACACAGCCTCAAACTTAAAAGCCTAATACACATCTGTATCTTCAGATCCCTCCTAAATAAGTTATACAAGGAGACATGTTCATGTAAAGGCCAAATTATGTAAATACTGTTATAGTATAGATTATAATTCAGTACAACAGTATTTACATAGTTTAGCCTTTACATGAACATGTCTCCTTGTATAACTTATTTAATTTATAGTGAGCAATGCATTATAAATCCAGAATGCATGAATTATTTTCTGGGTTATTAGATATTCTTGCATCAAAGAATCATCTCTTGGCATCCAACTGGGAGGCGCTGATCGAGAGACGGGCATTATAGTTGTAAATGAGCTTATGTTAGGCATTGCTATGTACCTATAATAGTATCCTAGTTACAGTTTGGGCTGGATATTCAGACTGCACCTGGCAGTGGTGCAAGCCTGGGCACAGTGCAACTGGGCTGCACCAGGGCCAGGACCAGATGATATTCAACGGTGATGCACCATGGCTCAGCACCGTTGAATATGGCACGGTAGGTGCACACACTGCGCATGGCACAGTGGCACTGCATCTGCGCAAGCCACAGAGAGGGAGCATGGGGATGCGCCACCACAAGTGCAGTTGCACTAGGTGCATCACCCATGATACTCAGCCAGGGGCATGCAAATGAGGCCATAACCTATGCATGGCACAAATGGGGCCATTTGCATGTCATTATGGCCCCATTTGCATGTGATGCACTGGGCATCCTGGTGAATTGTGCCTGGTGCCCTACCAAGCTGCTGACATCAAGGGTTGGCTCCCTGGTGGGCTATTGCAGTTCCCCCCCTTATGCCCGATCGCAGGCAGTAGTAAAGATATCCATATGCATATACCTGATCGCAGACAGTAATATACAGAAACATAGCCCTATGCCTGATCATGGGCAGGCGTGACAATTAACACATTCATATGCTCGATTGCGGGCAGTAGTATAAATGAACATAGCAATATGCCCAATCACAGGCAGCAGCATAAATAACCATAGCCCCATGCCCAATCGTGGGCAATTGTACAAATAGACATGTTCCTTTGCCTGATCGTGGGCAGTATGAAGAATAGTCAGAATCCTGGTGGTCTAGTGGACCCCCCTCCTCCCCATATGCCCAATTGCAGGCTGTTGTACAATGGAATGTCAACCAATGCCCGATCGTGGGCTGTAGCAATGCAGGAAATCAACCTGGTGGTCCAGTAGCACCCCTCCCACCCACCCACTGAGGCCCCTGGCCACCCAGCACCCCATCATCAGCAGGTGTCGGCACCCCACCTGCGTACTGCCTGACCACCCGCCGAATGACAGCATACAGTATGTTCATACTGCCCACGATCAAGCATGGGGCTATGGTTATTGCTGCTGCTGCTGCTATGTTCATCCATACTACTGCTTGCGATCGGGCATATGAATATGTTTCTCATTCCTACTGCCTGCGATCAGGCACGTGGTGTGGGGGGGCACTGGACTACCAGGGTGGTCCAGGTGCTTGTGGACGGTGTTCCTGCTGGGTGGATGGCCACCCATGGCTGGTGGCTGTTGTGTTGCACCTTGCAATACAGTGGGTGGCCAGCATTTCAGCCTATATTTCATGGCTCAACTTTGGGCACCATTGTGTGTATGGGTTGAATGTAGGGGTTGCACCAGCATATGAGACGCACATCCCGGGCTGAATATCGGGATGTGCCGCATATGCATGGGCATGCCCCCTGCATCTGCACTGCATACAATTACATTGTGCCCCAGTGCAACAGGGGTTGTGCCGCGCAATAAGCCCCTTTGAATATCGCACCAGGGTGCATAGGGGGGTTGTGCATGGTGCAACCCTGTTGCACTGGGTGCAGCCCCTTTGAATATATTGGCCTGTGTGCTTCTTATTATTGCTATCTCTGTATTTAGCATTGTATTTTTCTTACTTCTGATCTCACTGTATTTATATACTTATTCTATGTAACTAGACAGGCATTGATTTGTACTCATGTTTACCAGTTGTACTGTAACTTCTTACTGTTTTTATGTTATGCTGTCCTGCCCAAAACCTCTTTGTGAATGAGTGTTGCTTAATGATGTCTCTTACTGGTGAAATAAATAAACTAAACTAAGCTTTTAGATACAGTGAAGCCAGCCAGGATGCATCCTTGCAGTATTACGGCAGACAGCTGCACTATCTTGCAGATAACCATGCAATTTAGTGACAAGGTCTGTGATGCAGTGTTCTGTGATATGTCATTTACTGCAAGGTACTGTGTTGCATTCTAGTTGACTGCAATGTATTTGTATTACTAGTAGGATTCCATGTTACCATTTGAAACTCCTGTTGATGTGGTCATAAAAAAAACAATATTAAACTAGGTACAGTATGTTATATGGACTAAAAGACTGAGCAGGGAAGTGAGTACTGGAACTGCTTATAGACTATTATTGCCTGTTCTTAAAGAGATTTGTTTACCTGTTGCAGGTAAATTAGTATCCAGACTGGTGCATAAAGCAGTGAATCCTCACACTGTGGAGGGTAATCAATAAAGAAAAACTGAAAACTATGCCTGATGTATTTTCTTTGTGTCTGGCTCCATTTTGCTGGTGTCGTGCATGCCTTTGTTAGGTAGTGATGTGCATGATGGTCACCTTGACTTATGGTGTTGTTGTGGATAACTGTGGCATCGACAGTCACTATATTTTTGACCCTTTCAGTCTAATAGTCATTACAGAGGTACATGAAATGATGAGTTACTTGTTTCATTGTTTAATATTCATTTTTTTTTGTAGTTTATGTAGAGGAAATTCTGTACATTTTACAAGACCGCAACCCAGTACCAGGTAGATAGACTGTGATCCCACACTGTCAGGCAACTCTGCATATGCTTGCGAGTGTGTAAGGAAATGATTGGGGAAACTTAAACAAATAGACCAAACAAAGCCTATCTCATGTAACTTTGGGTTGTAATCCCATGATAAATAATATTAATGGAGAATAACTATTTGTGACGGATTGGTGGTGAGTGTGAGGGGTAGTATGAAACTAGGTTAAAAAGCTGTCAAAAAAGCTCCCCCCTTCAGATCTTCATCTCTCATCTATTCGAATTGTAGCAGTCGTGCGCAATGAATTCCATAATCATCATCAGAGAACTAGCAATGTATTAAAATCTCTATTTACCATACATTTTTTCTTTCTAAATCACTGTGATCGAGACTGCAAACCCCTAACCATGGAAAGCAATTCCCTTTTTTAATTAATTAATTTATTTATTTATTTGAAATTTCAGATTGACACCATTGAACTAAGAGCTCTTTTACACAGGTTTCACATCAAGACACACAGGTAGTATACAACTAAAATAAAACAAAGAGCAGGAGAACAGGACATACACAAAATAATCAAAAAGAAACTACTAAGTAGCAACAAAATAAAAAATGTACCAGCACTGAACAATGTATGCCAGGTCAAACATTAATGAACCAAGAGCTTCTGTAAATATTACAGTCAAATAAAACACAATCATACAATACCAATGGGGGATCAAATGCAGCCTGGGGACATTGTCAAGTAGGGGGACAGAGAGGAAGTGAGGCGGGGAGATTAAGGTGAGGGTGTGGGTGGTTCAGAAGAGTTAGGATGAGGGGGAGATGCGGAAATGAAAATTGAAATGTAGGATAGAAGCTGGGAAGGGAGGGAGGGAAAGAGTGGAGACTAGCAGAAGAGGGGAGAAAACAGTGAGACAAGTAATGATGTGTGAAGAGGGTAGGAGAAACATATTAAGGGCAGGATGATCAGGTGAGGGGTTGTATAAAAACACTATCACCCAAGGCAAACCTACTAAGAGTTAGCTGTAGCAATCACAGGAGGCAGCTGCCAAGAAGTACTGCCCCAGTTTGCATCTGAAAGGGCCCAGGGTAGAGGAGTTAGTTATGCCAAAGGGTAGGGAGTTGAACCACTTAGGGGCATGGGTTAAAAATGACCACTGACCTGGAATGTAAATCAGTGTGGCACTTGGAAAGTTTGGATGTCAGAGTTTCTAGTTAACCATGAACTGCAGTAGGGGCTTAGGATCCTCTGAACCCCTGAGGGAAAAATCCCCAGAGAGATTTTCTTAGCCAACAGGCATGTTTGAGAGTGGATTCTTTCCTTCAACTGGAGCCAGTTGGCCTCCTCATAGATTTGGCAGGTGTGTGATAGGTGATCGGCAACAGTAAGGAATCAGCAGGCCATGTTAAGGGTTATAGCAAGGTGAGATAAGGCAGTGTCTGTGGCAGATTCATAGGTCACAAGTCCATAGTCAACTACAGAGACAACCAAGCTCTGGATTGCCAGTTTGAGGGCCTCCAAGGTCAAACAGTGTTTATGTTTGAACAACCCAATATAGATGTTAACAGCTTTTGCAATGTTGTTTATGTGGTATGTGTAAGATAGAGTGCTGTCAAGGGTGACTCCTAAGTATTTGAAAAGTTGGATCTGTTCAAGGGCAACACCTGTGCAATTCCTGATAGTTTATTGCTGGATTTTATGCTAACTGTGCGAATTATGAAACAACATTACCTTCGTTTTCTTGTAGTTTAAAATAAGGTTCTGGGCTTTGAACCAGGCCTCAACATTTGTAAAGCTACTCTGTAGCTGGTTCGCCAACAATGAAGGATCAGTGTTGCATGTAAAGATTACTACATCATTGGCATGTAAGAGAATCTGGTCCTGACAAGCAGCTGGGAGTTTATTAATGAATATACTGAAGAGAAGTAGACCCAGGATTGGACCTTGGGGGACTCCTGATCAAACTGGTAGTTTGGTGGAGAGTACATCTCCAGTCTTCACTGACTGCATGTGGTCACTGAGGTAGCTATTAAACCAGTTTGCGGTGTCTTCCGATAGCCCTAATTCGCTAAGTGGTTTGATCAGCAAGGAGAGATTTACAGTATCAAAAGCCTTGGTTACATCAATATGCGTGGCAGCAACAAGTTGTCCATTATCTAGTGCTTAGTGAATAAAGCTCTTAAATTAAAGTAAGGCAGTAGTGGAACTGTGCCCCTTTCTAAAACTGTGCTGCTGTGGGCATTGCAGATTTTACTTCTCAAGCTAATACCCCAGCTGGTAGGTCATAATTCTTTTATTAGCCTTAGAAAGGGAGGGAAGCATGGAAATGGGCCTGTAGTTTCCATGTAGTGCTCTGTCTCCACTTTTGAAGACTGGCATCACCAGTGCTGATTTCCACTGTAAAGGGAATTGTGATAGCATGAGTGAATGGTTAACAATGTTTGTAAGGTAGACAGAATTTCATCCAGAGTAAGGGCAATGAGTTTAATGTTGAGCAAATCACCACTTGCTTAGATTTGTCAAGCACCTTAAGAATGTATTTTTTAGCTTCGTTTTCAGAAACCATTTTAAAATAAACTGGAGGATGTTCCCATTTCTTATCTAGGTGTGGATTGTGCTCAGCAACTGGGAAAATGTCAAAGGAATTAGAAGAGAAAACATGACTAAGATCTGTGAAAGCAGAGTTGAATATTGAGCATGAAAGGTTCCATTTTGGGGTCCTTCCCAGTAACTTCAGTTAGGTTATTCGAAATTTTCCATTGTTCCAAGAGAGGGCTTATCTGAAGTATTGGGCTTCTGTAGAGTGGATAGCTTTGGTACAGGCATTCCTATCCTTTTTGTAGGCCTGGATGTCAACTTGTTTGCCTTCTGCCCTTGCCAGTACCAAAGGTGGTCTCGGAATTTCAATTGTTCAAGAAGATCTGGAGTAATCCATGGATAACAGGCAACTCTGATTTTCCACTTCTTGTAAGGGGCATGAACATTACAAGCTGCACTGAAGCAAGAGATGAAATTATCAAGTGTCATATCTGCATCAGGAACTGTATCTATTTGAGACCAGTTATGATTCCAAAGGACTGTTTTGAGTAGCTCAAGATGCCCACGGATCAATACCCTACTATTAATTGTATTGGGTGAAACACCCTGATGCTATCCAACAGGATAGCCACATCACCTTTGACAAAGTTGCAGGTGAACTCATTACTGCACATAATCCAGGTGTGGTAGGAGTGATGTTCACATATCCAGTGAAACAATGCGAAGGAAAGTCCAGCGACCTTCCACCAGAGGCTTTGGATGATCTACCAAGTAGGAAAGAATCTTACAGAAGAAGCTGCGGATGTGGACCTTATTGAGTTCAAGACCTTGTTCCTTCAGAACATGATCCCTGCAGTGTGAGAGAAGGTAGAGCCAACCACCTATCCCACCACGGAGAAGTTTTCTGACATTCGTCAGAAAGTGGAGAGTTTATCAACTCTACATCCTTGATTCAAGCTCCTGTTCCAAGAAGGTAGCTGACATGGAACCCATCCTGGAGGCCACAATGCACTACACAATGGAGGGGCAGGCCCAAGAGAAACAGTCCCTCCCTATAGACAACCAACAACCAAAGCAGGCCCAACAACAGTCCTGGGGTGGGACTCAGAACTACCACAAAAGCAAGAAACACCAGAAAAAATAATAAGGGTAAACAACAGAGACCAGGCCCTTCATATAGGAAAATAGCCAATGAGAACAAAAGCCTCCAAGACCTTCTTGGGCAAGTGTACTCCATAGCGGACACTGTCCCAGTTCAGGCCCTTGCTGCAGTACAACTGGGAGCGCAGGCCTCAACAGGTCATGGGGACACTGGAAACCCAGGCTCTCAGGCCCTACAGAACTGAACCTGGAAGCAGCTCCCTATATAGCATCAGTACAGCATGGTGAAACGGTTCACAGGAACCAGGTCTAATGCTCTTTCAAGAGCTTCCCCATGTCTCTACTAGTATGGATTGACAATGAAAGGCCCCAGTCCATATTGTAAACAAGCTAGTCTTGGATACAAATGGAAGGCTCTGTACAGAGGCCGAGGTCGGGGGCCACCTACTTACAGTATTACTGGATACAGGCATGGCAGTGACTGTATTGCATGATGACAACCTAGCCACATCACCTTGGTCCACCGGATGGAAGACAAATATGTCTGGCGTAGACAGAACTAGGCTACCTGCGTACCACTCCCTGCCACTACCTGTGACACTGGGACACCTGGAGGTATATCATACCTTCCAGCTTATGGTACTGCATGATCACCCTAATATTATCAGAATTGACTTCTTGGCACCCCATGAATGTGTGGTAGTCCTGGTCAACATGTTACCAATACAGATTCAGGGACAGTACCACACTGTCATGATTCCTGACTCACATGTGGTTGCAACAATTGCCGCAAATGACAAAGAATATGACGTCATAGATTTGTTCAATAACCACAAGCTTTTCCCAAAGCTTCTTCCCATCCTGCAATGGCATCTGGAGGCATTTGCCACCAACAAGCTTGACTGTGGTAAGATGCATACTGTCATTGAAGTGACAGGCCCAGCCCATAAAAGGCAAAGGCAATACCCCTTTCCATCCGAGGCCTTGCTTTCTCTTAGGAAAACAATTAAATCACTTCTCCATCAAGGTGTAATCAGGACATGTGTTTCCACTGCAAATTCTCCTGTGTGGCCTGTGAAAAAACCCACAGGCACATGTAGATTTACAATTGACTACAGGAGACTAAACCAGGTCACCTCTAGTTGTGCCAACAGTGGCATCAGCACCAGATGTGCTACAACTACTGACCCCTGACCAACAATGGTTTAGTGCACTGGATATTTCCAGTGGTTTCTGGTCATTGCCATTGGCCCCCAAGAGTCAATATAAGTTTGCCTTCGTCTTTGAAGGTAGGCAGTACACATGTACCTGCCTACCACGAGGGTTCCATAACAGCCCATCCCTATTCCATCTGCACATGATGGATGCTTTTGATAGTTTCTCTACACCCCAGTGCCTCATGCAGTATGTGGATGACCTGTTGCTGGCAACAGCCATGCAGGAGCAACATCTGAACCTCTTGGATGAATTACTGACCCTCATTCAGAGGCTGGCCTCAAATGCAACCCAGCAAAAGCATAACTGTGCCAGAAAGAGGTAATCTTTCTTGACCTGAGGATAACAGACAAAGGCAGAATCCCTATCTGGAAGAAGATACAGGGATTACAAGACTTGCCACTCCCCACCAGTGTGTCCACCCTTAGAAGATTTCTAGATATGGTAAATTATTCCAGAGATTTCATTTGTAATTTTGCTCAGAAGACCACCCCTCTGTATGAATTACTGAAAAAGATGTTTCCTGGACTTGGGCCCCATACATACCCAAGCTGTGATGTCACTGAAGTAGGCCCTGGCCTCAGCTCCAGCTTTGGATAACCCCAATCCAGCCCTGCCATTCCATCTGGAATATGCCACCTCTGACATCGCCATATCTGCAGTGTTGGCCCAGAAGGTCCATGGTACCCTATGACCCATTGCAAATGCATCACAGCTCTTGACCCCAGTGGAACAGAAGTACAGCCTTTTTGAAATGAACCTTCTGGCTACCTACTGGACTGTCAGGCACTTTTTGTATATCATTGGGTATTCCCCTCTGATCATCAGTACAAACCGCACCCCTACAACCTTCCTACTCTCAGACAGAGTAAAGGATGGATCAGTCTCCAATACCAGACTGACACACTGGTCCCTCCTTCTCCAGCAAAGGGACATCAAGGTTCACCCAACCAAAATGCCATCCATGCTGGCACATGGCCTCCTTTTCCAAGGAGAACCACATGACTGTACACTGCAGCCACCTGATCTACCAGATCCACGCCCTTTCCTTCCTGCTACACCACAGCTACTTGAGAACATCTCACTGTGTCGTGTTTTCACAGATGGATCAGCCTCCTATTATCAGGGAGAACAGACAGCAGGAATGGGTATATTTGTGGTTTACCCTTTTGGTAACACTGTTAAGATTTCCAAATGTTGCAGTGTAGCATCATCACAGTATGCAGAAATGGCAACGGTGGCCTGTGCCCTCGAGTTCATCCAGCATGGAACCGGGAGTACCATCATTTTTACAGACTCTAACTGGGTTTGTTGTTCTCTTACAGAATTTCTCACTTTCTGGCAAAAGAACTCCTTTGCCTCTTCTGAGGACACCCCAATAAAATACAAGGAACTGGTAATATACATTCATTCACTAGCATAGAAATGTGTACACAAACTCTGTATACACAAGGTTAAGGCCCATTCCATACATGACCCCTATCATGCCTTCAATGATGTAGCTGACACCCTTGCTAAGGAAGGTACCTGAGGGGGGGACATCTGGATGATGAACCATCCAGAAGCCAGAGCAGCTGTGCATATTGCTGCCATCAGGAAGAAACCAGAACCCTTCTCCCTCTTGGATTTGTCAGAAGCCCAGCATGCTGACTCTGAACTCAAGGATGTGTTCAGATTTCTGGACAAAGGCACCGAGAACAATCTACCCACCCATAACCCATACCAAATGCATGAAGGTAAGTTACACTTGTCACCATATGGCAAGCTCATTTGGTACTAACCAGATGACACCACCACAAAATTGTGGGTGGTGCCTTATCATCTTAGGCCTGAATTTCTGTACAAGTGCATGAAACCCCCACTGATGGACACCATGGAATGGAAAACACACTCCAGAGGCTCAAGACCACCGCATGGTAGCCTGGTGTCACCAAGGATGTCAAACAGTACATAGATGAATGTCTTGTTTGTGCTCAAAACAACTCCATCCCTACCAAAAGAAATGCCAAGTAATTACCACAAAGGCATTCTGGCCCTTGGCATGTTATACAGATTGATTTTATTGTTCCCCTCACTAATACCAGTAGAAACAACAAATACGCCCGTGTGGTAACTGATCTTTTCTCTAAGTGGGTTGAGGCTTTCCCCACTAAGACATGCACTGCAAAAGCCACTGCCAAAATCCTGGTGGAACAAATTTTTTCCAGGTGGGGCCTACCTTTTAAGGTAGACTTCGACAAAAGAACCAGTTTTACAGGTGAGTTGATGAAAGAAGCCCTTGAACTCCTTGGAGTTCACTAAAAGTTCCACATACCGTACCACCCACAATCATCAGGTCAAGTAGAGAGGGCCAACAGATGGATTAAGCAAATACTTTCCAAATTCATTGATGACAATCCCAAGGATTAGGATTCCCTACTGCCATTATTCCTTATGGCAATTAGGGGCACACCCTAAACCACCACTCAGTTGACACCCTTTGAGGTGATGACTGGCAGAAGTATGAGATTACCTGAACACCTGTTGTTTGACCTGCACACGCCCACAGTAGACCGTGTCTCTGTGGATCATTGTGTGGAAAAGCTGAGAAAAGACCTAATACACACTCATTTGTATGCTGCAAACTGTATGGGCAAAGCCCAGCAACAGTCCAAAATTCAGTTTGACAAACACGCACAAGAAGTGGATTGGCAAGTTGGAGATCAGGTAATGGTTCTCAAATTTGCGCATCCAACACACTCTTTCTCCAACAAGTGGGAAGGACCCTACCCAATTGTCAACAAGCTCAGTCCAGCAGTCTATCAAATTAGACTCATACAATACAACAAATTGACTGACAAATGGTTACATGCAAACCAGTTGAAACTGTATAAAGGAATATAATTACTTTTCCTCATCCCATTGGATGGAGTAGTACTAACCTTGCTAATGTCTGATTTTCCGTTTCAGATACACTGACAGGATGGTTATCTTGTTCCATTTTCTCCTCATCTCAGGAGTAATCCCCTGCATCCAAGGCATGGTAAAGCACATCCTTCCTCATCTTGATTCACCCGCAACTACCCCAGAAGGAGTCTCCATCGATATCCCTGACGATTTGATTATAGTTCAGGAAGGTTCAGATGCCTACCTCACTGCCTCGGTTGTTGCTCCTGTTAAATCTACCCTACAAACTGAGTGGCAAACCAAGTCTCAAGGACAAATACTCCCCATGGCCAAACTCTCCAAAGGAACTTTCCATGGATGGTCCAATGCAAAATTATCCCCAAATGGTACCGTGTCCTTGCACCAAACCTCGCTTAGATATTCAGGTTTATATAATATCACAACCTTAATTAGTCCTTCTTATTGTAATACACTTTCTAAGGATTCTGCCAGGAGATTTTGTGCCATGTATGACATGGCCTCAGCTGTAATGTATTAATCTGTGTTACCCCCAACTGAGAAGGAAATTTTGGAATGTCTAAAACAAAACCCCGGCGCTCGTAGTTGTCTCACAGCCATTTCTTTACCTGGCACACTTATTAACAACTTACAATATATGGATATACTTGTTTTGTTTAATTTGACTTACTGGAATATGAAAGAATTTGCTATGTGTCATACTACCAACACATCGTTATTTTATAGTACTTTGTTACTTGATAGTTTAGCAGCTTTTCAGATTCACAGTCAAGACCCTATTGCCAGGGTACACACCACCGAGCATAGAGGCAATTTTAGGAGAAAACCTAGTTCTCAGAATGATGATTCACAAAGTCATAAAAGAACCACATGCATGTAATCAGATGTCACCAGTGCCACAGGCACCCTTAATGGTCTCTTTGGTACTACAATGTCTATCTGGAATAAAGCAGACATTGCTACTATCAAAGCACATTCACAGAAGTTTGAAGCTGGTGTGGTCAATGACATCATACCCTCATTATTGCATGGTGTGGATGGCCTTAGTCCAGAAGAAAGGTACACTGTAAATAATATGCATGACATTGTTAAGGCATTTTCAGATTCTAAAGAAAAGTTTAACGCCCTTATTGCACAGAACAATAAAGAGGCAGATAAGCAATTCATTGCCCATGAAATATTATGTTCTGCCTATGGGTCATACATTATCACTACTATCAACAATCTCTTCCACAATCTGGAATCCTGAAGGATCCCTGATATCATACACGATAGATGTATCTCTAAATGGTACTGCCCTCACTGCAAATCCCCTGTGTTGCCATGTGTACATTACAGTCTGTTTCTATTCCTATTTCTACTGCTAGGAATTTGGGATTTAAGACTAGGCACCCTAATACTGGTCTTTGCTTTACCTCTAAGAAATGTTCCATTAAGAATACTATGTGTGTGTCTTTTACTGTTTCTTTACCACATTTTGATCATAATACAGCTATATTTGATAAACTAACATTCGTACACTCCATTGGACACCTTGACGAAGACATCTACAGAAAACGCCTCGACTTGCCATCTCTTCTGGTTTTCCATCCTCTTCTGGATGCATGGGTCTCATCACACATGGACTGTTGTGCTAAGAAGAGGTATATTTATTTGTGTCAATGTGACGTATTTGATGTTATTGAACCTGTATGTGGATATTCTCCAGACAGTGTTGATTGGTCCTTTACCATGGACAATGACATTACCACCAATGGCACAGGATACCAGGACTCAACATCTGCTCCAGACACTTCTCTAGTGTACCAGTCTTACCAGAAGGAGGTTCATAAGCTGTCAACATGGATTTCCAATCAGACTTACATTTGCCCAGTACAACTACAGAGATGGAGACTGCCTACTGTGAAATGCAATATAATTCGGATGGTGAATTTTGTGTGGTAACTAATTTTAAGCAATTTTCTTATGGAAAGCAGTTATGTGTTATTACTGATCCCAATTTCTGTTTTGTCCCTCACCAGACAACTATTATTGGGCACACAGTTATCACACCTGTTCCCATTGTGGACCCAGATATCATTGATGGTGACCCTGATTATCTACTTACTCTTTCAAAGTATTTACCTTACTTTAATGTACACATTGATCCTTTGACCTTAACACTAAAATCACATTTAGACAGGAAAGACACACGCTTCATCCACATCAGCAATAATATGACCAAAGCCAATGATGCAATGTATGATCTTATTAATGATGATGATTTTAATAGTGCACTTACTAATACTTGGTTAGAGATTACCTTTAATGGTTTTGTTATTATACAAGCATTTTTGATATTTTCCTTATCATTATGCTCTGCTGCCTCTGGTGTACATGCCGCCAACACCATGAGCAGCTGGAGTTCCTTTACGAGGTTCGTGCATCGGGTCTGTAAATGACACCTGCTCTTTCTCCACTTCCTTACTTTTGTTCATGTTGCCCCTTCTGAGGCAACAAGGGGGGGAATGTTACATGAGGTCTCTGTGCCCTAATTGACACTCCAGAGGTACACTGTAAACAGCTAGCATTTATGTATATGTTATACTAACATATAGGGCTAAGGACATCTACCATACAAGAGTAGATGCCAGAATAGGTATGCACATGATTCCTATATACCTTATTTTATAATATACACATGTATTTCTTGCTTACAAGATGTTAGGATGCTCGTGTCCTTGTAGTATTATGACATGAGTCAGCATTGCCATCTTCTGATGATTTGTATAATTACATGGTTATGTACACAAACTGTGCTTTCTTTGTTTCCACAAAGTGATGACTATAACAGAATTGTATAATGTTATATAGGACTGTGGAACCACCTCTAATTAAGCCAATAGGGCTCATCTCTGTAACTAGAAATGTCTCTATCTTACAGTAACCATGATAACTATCTTAGGTATATAATGTAAGACATTACGTCTTCTACCTCAGAGACCTGGAGAGTTCTACATTCCTCGAGTTATAGGGAATGCATAGCATTGGCTCCCAGTTCCTAATGGTAAGAACTGCTTATGGCAACTGTGATTCTCCTTTTGGTAGTAATAAACAAGATTTATTACTCTTATGCAACATGTTTGTGATTTCTTGCACTCTCATTATTGCCAAGAACCAGAGAGTGAGGGTTTAGACCTCCTGACAATTGGCGACCATGGAAGCATTTCAAAATTTTAAATATATGTACATTGGTGAGCAAGGAACAGTGGAAAGTGTAAAAAAACTAGAAAAAAAAGCATTTGTCAATGCCGATTGTTGATTGCTTATATGTGCTGCTTAGGTATTTGGAAGTGAAAGTACCATGCCTAAGAACTGTCATGTGCCCCCTCCCAAGACATCCACTGTGTCTTTCTATTCAGTATTCCCAGAAGAGGGTGAGAGGTGAGGACCATAGCAGTACAGCAGTTGCAAAGGCGTGAAGAGGTGGGCAATAGTCCATTCACAGGCAGAAGAATCCTGGAGATGAGTAAACTGAAGGTGGACAAAGCAATGGGACCAGATGGCATACACCCAAGGATATAAAAAGAATGGTGGAGGGAAATAGCAGTACCTGGTGCAGCCAGGTTCACTGAGTCATTCAACAGAGGGGTGGTACCAGAGAATTGGAGGAGGGCACATGTGGTCCCTCTATATAAATCCAGCAGTAGGGAGGAGGTGGGGAACTATAGGCTGGTCAGCCTCACTTCAGTAGTAGGGAAGATCATGGAGACATTGGTTAAAGAAAGGATAGTGGGGCACCTAGAAGACATCGGAGCCCAGGGCCATAGGCAACATGGATTCACAGTGGGGAGGTCATGTCAGACAAATTTGGTTGATGTGTTTGGGTGACAAAGGAAGTAAATCAGGGTGGGGAAGTGGAGAACGCTTACCGTGATGTAAGCAAAGCATTTGACACCGTCCCACATAGGAGGCTAATAAAGTGGCTGAGTAGGGTGGGCATGGGGGGAAGGGTGGTAAAGTGGGTTAGAAACTTGGTAAGAGACAGGAGGCAGAGGTGGTGGTAAATGGGGCACAGTCTGGGGAAAGGGGTGACCAGTGGGGTGCCGCAGGGATTAGTCCTGGGGCCAGTCCTGTTCAATGTCTTCATGAGTGACATTGCAGAAGGGGTGAAGGGAAAGGTCTGCCTGTTTGCAGATGACACTAAGATCTGTAACACAGTGGATACTCTGGGGGGGGGAATGAGGAGGGACATGGGGAAGGTTGAGAAATGGTCTGAGGACTTGCAACTGAAGTTTACTTCAAAAAAGTGCAAAAGTAAGGATCTGGGACACAGAAACCCTGGAGAAAGGAACAGAATTGGGGGGGGGGACTTGTTGACAGTCACAAAGAAGGAGAGGGACCTGGGGGTTCTTATGGCAGATTACCTGAAAATGTTGAAGTGGTAAGGCAGCTGGGAGGGCCAGTGACATGTTGGGGTGCATAGGCAGGGGTATCACCAGCATAAGGAGGGAGGCAGTGATGCCATGATATAAAACCATAGTCAGGCTTCACATGGAATACTGTGTGCAGTTCTGGAGGTCGCACCTTCGTAAGGCTATTAACAGGCTGGAGATGGTCCAGAGAAGGGTGAATGAGATGGTACAGAGCTTGCAACATGAGACTTTTGAGGAGGAAGTAAGGGACCTCAATATGTACTCACTGAAAGAGAGGAGAGAAAGAGGGGATATGATAGACACATTCAAGTACCTCAATGGTATAAACAGAAGTACTGAGAAGCAGGAGACAGTTGCTATAGGGATATGTATCAGCTTCTGTGTGATATACTTTGGTTTTTATAAATCTGTACTCTCCGATATTTCAGTAACCACATGACCACACTGCCTTGTTTAGGCAATTTTATTCTGGTTGATGCCTTGTGTCAGATGGCAGACAGAGGGCTCTCCAGATTGTGTTGCCATTTGAAAAACTTCATAGTGTTCTTTTACTGGTAAGCATTTTGGAAAGGTGGTGAAGGTCTCACAATGTTTATTATGATTTTACCACCTTATGTGTGATCCCTTTGGTCCCCTCATCCCCACACCCCAACAGTCATCAGTGGCCACAGCTTCAGCCTTCTTCTTGCCAAGATGGTGTGTGAGAAACATAGAAACATACAAGTTGCCAGTACATATGGACTGCTTGGGCCACCTAGTCTGCCCATTTCCCTACCTGATGGATAAGCTGCAGATTCTGGTTAATCAACAGCTTACTTCCTCCTACCCCCCCCCCAGTAGAATTGCCTTATGTCTGTCCGTGAGCAGCTGCCTTCACAGTCTGTGAAGTCTGACGTCTTTCAGTGCCGCTTATTGGTCATCTTCCAACACAGGCGAGGCGCTGTCAGGGCAAAAGTAACTCAGGACAAGCAGGTATCAAAGTGGGGAAGAAATGGAGTGAGCAAGAATCAAGTACTCATTCAGATGTGGTGTCGATTTTAAGATCAGCATACTGGTGTGGACACTGCAGATAGAACTCTTTAAATAGCCTTTTGAAGAGTAAAGGCTTCTCAAAGCAGTGGAGTTCTGTTTATTGCACTGTAAGTGGGCTGCATGTAATTCAGTAATTTACTGTACCTTATATGTGGATGTACAGTATGGTAGGCCCAACTTTAAATAAACACTGCACCTGAATTAACACATGATGCGATAGAAACAGAATTCATCAGCAGAAAAGGACTGCTCAATCCACCCATTCTGGCCAAGTGTTCTCTACCTACATGTAACTCCTGCCTTTATATGTTAGTGCATGTCTTTTTCTGCCTGCGTCCATCAGGACCTCCTTGTCAGTGAGCTTAATGGATTTTTCCTTCAATGAACTTGAACCTACTCCACATCCATGGCCCTATTGATCTCCATTGACCCCTCTCCTTCTCCTTTCTTTAATATATCCCTGTGTTTATCCTATGCATGCTTAATGCCCCCTACCATTTTAGCTTCCACCACTTCTCCTGGCAGTCTGTTCAATGCATCTACCACCCTTTCAGTAAAGAAACATTTCCTCACATCTATCCTGAATGCCCCGCCCCCCCCAGCTTCAAAGGATTGTCCCTTGGTTCGGGTGCTCATCCTCATTTGAAGGAAACTCCCCAACTGTACCCTCTTTACCCCTGTGAGATACTTTGTAGGTCCTGATCATGTCACCTCTCAGCTCCTCTCTTCCAGAGTGTACATGTTGAGATTCTTCAGCCTTTACTTGTAGGTATTCCTGTGAAAATTCTGAACCATTTTAGCTGCCCTCCTGTGGAAAACCTCCACCTTATGTCCTTCTGAAGTGTGGACTGTAAAACTGGACACAGTAGTTCAGCTGGGGGAATACCAGGGAGTGACACAATGGCAGCAGAACATCCCTCATCCTCCTACTGGAGATGCCAGTCCTTATGCACCCCAGAATTCAATTTGCCCTGCCCATAGCTTTGTCACACTGTACTGCCATCTTGACATCCTCTGATATAATAACCTCAAGGACCCTTTCATGTCCACTGAGTATCAGTACCTCCCCCCATCGCATACCCAGTATCGGGGTTCCTGTGCCCTAGGTACATGATTTTACACTTGTTGGCATTGAACCCCAAGTAAGTAAGAAAATGGAATTGATTTGAATGAATTGCAGGCTTTTAACCAGCTTTTTGTGGGGTGTGTATGTGTGTGTTTCAGGGGGCTCTGGTACGGACAGTAACTCCAAGAATGCCACCGATTTCCCACCCCTCTGACTGCCTGCTCAAGTACTGAAACCTCCTCCTCCTCACTACTTCCACAGTGTCTCCCAAGTCATTTGTACCCACATGCAACAGTAAATGAGGTTTCTTCCACCCCCCGCTGTATGTTTGAGCAGTGCCTGCCCTGCACCTCCTGCACTCAACCTGGGGACAGCTGCAATGCAAATATGGGTGTGCCTTCCCCCTTTCCACCCCATCTCACCCATTTCAGTATAGAATCCCCCAGGACGAGTACCACCCACCCCTTACCCCCTTTCCCTTCTAATGCCTCGTCCATCACCCCAGTATTCATTCTTCCCTGTCCCTTATCCCCGCCAACTGCACCCTCTATGACTTCTATATCTGTACCCCTTACTTCCACCTCACCCCTTTTCTCTGCCTTATTCCTCCCATCCCCCTTGAACCCCTTCCCAGCCTACTTCCTACTGGTCTTTCCATGTTGACCTCCCCTCCTCCCCTGCTGATTTCCAACCCCTCTCCTATCCCTGTTGTTGTTGATTTACAACCCCCATTCCCTTCTACCCAGATAGTGTGCCCTCCATCCTTCCCCTTCCTGTAGCCTTTGTCCTTCAGTCACCAACTCCTCCTTTCTTACTAGCCTCCTTCTGCCCTTTTGTCTCCTGTATCTCTTCCCCTACCTGTTGCCATCCCCTGCCTCATGGTGTCCTCGCCCTTCAGTATGTTCCTGCTCCTCTCTGTGTCCCATAGCAGAGTTTGAATCTATTCATAATTGATACCCTGTCTACATATCTCTTCCCCTTTCAGATCCTCTCCCCTTGTTCCCTGTCAGGTGCACGCCCTGGTGCCTTTACTACCTGCAGCCTCTGCCTCTCCTCTGGTACTCTCGTGGTGTCTTGCTGCCCCATCAGTAGGCAACCCCGCCATCACCTTGGACACCCCTCCCTTCTCCTCTCTTTCTTGCTAGTGCCTCTGATACTGGGGTCAGTTTCAGTCCCTAGTTATTCTTCCACTGTCCCCCTTTGCCATCCCCTATCCCCCCCCCCTCAGGATGCCTATCATACTCATATGCCCTGCCACTTACACTCCTCCTCCTTAGCCTCCACAGTTCCTCCCTCAAACTAGCCAGTCATCTACAGACTATACACCCCCCATCCTGCAAGCCCAGTCCAGGATCATGGCACCCCCACACCCTGTACATCCCTCCACCTTTCCAAATATGCCCACCTTAGTGACATGTGGCACCTGCCCCATTATGGTCCCCATCTTATGCTAGGGGCTCTTACTCCCAGGTTCTGTACCCTACTACAGCTGTTAGGCCCCTATTTACTCAAATTGCTGCCCCCCCCACACTAGTCCCCCTACTGACCCCTTGCCAACGGGGGTAATTCAGGCTCAAATGTCATCCATTAGACACTGTATTACTGTAGCAATCCTAAAGCCTCCCTGTCCGTTTTTCAGCCCTCAGCTACCATACTTTTTGTTCTTGGCTTTCATATAGTTTCACTTAGCCCACTTAGAAATCCTATTGCACTCCAAGTATTCTCAGTTCAGTTAGAGAAATAAACAGAACAAATAAATGTGTGTTATTACAGCAATCACAACAGTATAGCTCAGTACTTAGCTCAGTTAGAGAAAGAAACAGAAGAAGTAAATCTGCATTATTACAGCAATCCTAAAGCATCCAATCATTGCATTGTCTCCACTCCACAGACCCTGCTGTAATAGAGGACCACAGAGGACACTAGGTGGGAGGGTGGGCAAGTGTAAAGTCCCAGCAAAGCTCCATTGAGCTCGTTCACTCCCCCTCTCTCACTCGCTCTTTCTATTTCTCCTGACGCTACGGGCTGTCCTTTTGTACTGGGCTCCTGCTTGCATTGGCGCCTTTTTCTGCCCAGAAAGAAATCAGCAGCAGTCCTGACTCAGCTCTGTTGAGCTTGCTCACTCCCCATCTTTCACCCACTCATTCTCTTTCTCCTGATGCTGCAGGCTGCCCTTTTGTATTGTGCTCCAGCCTGCGTTGGCACCTTTTCCTGCCCACAAAGAAATCTGCAGCAGTACCAACACAGCTACATTGAGCTTGCTCACTCCCCCTCTTTCACTCGCTCGTTCTGTTTCTCCTGGAGCTGCAGGTTGCCCTTTTGTACTGGGCTCCTGCCTACATTTTCTCTCCACAAAGAAGTTCACAGCTGTCCTGACAGAGCTCTACTGAGGTCGCTCAGTCCTCCTCTCTTACTCGCTCATTCTGTTTCTCCTGGTGCTGCAGGCTGCCCTTTTGTACTGGGCGTCTGCCTCTGTTGGCACCTTTTTGTGCCCACAAAGAAATCTGCAGCAGTCCCGACAGAGCTCTGCTGAGCTTCCTCACTCCCCCTCTCTCACTCACTCATTCTGTTTCTCCTGGCAGTACAGGCTACACTTTTGTACTGAGCTTCTGCTTGTGTTGGTGCCTTTTTCTGCCCACAAAGAAATCCGCAGCAGTCCTGACAGAGCTCTATTGAGCTTGCTCACCCCCAGTCTCTCATTCTGTTTCTCCCACGCTGTAGGCTGCCCTCTTCTGGGCCCATGCCTACACTGATGCCTTTTTCTGCCCACAAAGAAATCTGAACCAGTCCCAACAGAGATCAGTTGAGCTCAGTCACTCCTCCTCTCTCACTCGATCGATTCTAATCTGTCCCAAACACTGATTTCCCAAAGCAACTGCGGTATTGTGAGCCAGAAGTGCGAAAATACATTTCAGCAAGGATGTGAAAAATGACAGCTGTACTATTCATAAGGAGGTGTGAAATAATGCTAGTGCTAAAAATCTGGCATGAAAATATTACTGATTTGTGAAGTTACGAGGGTGCATGGAAACTGCACAATGCATGCTCCTAACACAGTCATTTTATGGACTTTCATCACAAAATTTTCAGCACAGGCATTTTAGGACCTCTGCTCATGAACAGTGTCACTGTGGTTTTCTTAATGTGTCCTGAACACTGATTTCTCCCAGCGACCACACTATTTTGTGCCAGAATTGCTAAAACGCATTTTGGCCAGGATGTAAAAAATGACAGCTGTACTGTTCATAAGGAGGTGTGAAAAAATGCCAGTGTTGAAGATTTGGAGAGAAAATATTGCAAATTCGCAAAGTTATGAGCGTGCATAGCAAGTGCGCAATGCACACTCGTAAAAGTCATTTTTTGGATTTTTTATATCAAATGTATTACTCAGCTCAGTTAAAGAAATAAACAGAACAACTTAATCTGTATTATTAGAGCAATCCTAAAAGTATCCAGTCATTGCTTTGTCTTCACTCCAGAGACCCTGCTGTAGCATAGGACCACAGAGGAATCTGGGCGGGAGGGCAGGCAACTCTAAAGTTCCAGAACAGCTCCATTGAGCTCGCTCACTCCTTCTCTCTCACTCGCTCATTCTATTTCTCCCGACGCTGCAGGCTGCCCTTTTGTACTGAGCTCCTGCTTGCATTGGCACCTTTTCCTGCCCACAAAGAAATCCGCAGCAGTCCCGACAGAGCTCTGTTGAGTTCACTCACTCCCCCTCTCTCGCTCGCTCATTCTGTCTCTCCCCACGCTGCAGGCTGCCCTTTTGTACTGGGCTCCTGCCTGTGTTGTTGCCTTTTTCTGCCCACAAAGAAGGTCACATCTGTCCCAACAGAGCTCTGTTGAAGTCGCTCACTCCCCCTCTCTCACTCGCTCATTCTGTTTCTCTTGGAGCTGCAGGCTGCTCTTTTATACTGGGCTCCTGCCCCCGGTGGTGCCTTTTTCTGGCCACAAAGAAATCTGCAGCAGTCCCAACAGAGCTCCATCGAGCTTGCTCACTCCCCCTCTCTCACTTGTTCATTCCGTTTCTCCCAGCACTGCAGACTGCCCTTTAGTACTGGGCTCCTGCCTGCATTGGCGCCTTTTTCTGGTCACAAAGAAATACACAGCCATCCTGATAGAGTTCCACTGAGCTCGCTCAGTCCCCCCCTCACTCACTTGTACTGTTTCTCCCCCTGCTGCAGGCTGCCCTTTTGTACTGGGTCCGTGCCTGCATTGATGCTTTTTTCTACCCACAAAGAAATCCGCAGCAGTCCCGACAGAGCTCCGTTGAGTTCGCTCACTCCCCCTCCTTCACTCGCTCTCTTGTTCTGTTTCTCCTGGCCCTGCAGAATGCCCTTTTTTACTGAGCTCCTGCATTGGGGCCTTTTTCTGACCACAAAGAAATCCACAGCAGTCCTGACAGAGCTCAGTTGAGCTCAGTCACTCCCCCCTCTCACTTGCTCGATCTTAATCTGTCCCAAACACTGATTTCCCACAGTGACCTTGCTATTCAGTGAAACATATTTAGGCTAGGATGTGAAAAATGAAAGCTGTACTGTTCATAAGGAGGTGTGAAAAACTGCCAGTGTTGAAAATGAGGCATGAAAATATTACAAATTTGCGAAATTACAAGGGTGCGCGGAAACAGTTCAACTCATGCTTGTAACACAGTCATTTTATGGACTTTTATCACCAGATTTTCAATATAGGGATTTTTTAGGACCTCTGATCATGAACAGTGTCACTGTCATTTTCTTAATATGTCCCGAACACTGATTTCCCACAGCAATCACGCTATTCTGCGCTGGAAGTGCGAAAACACATTTCAGCCAAGATGTGAAAAATGACAGCTGTACTGTTCGTAAGGAGGTTTGAAAAAATACCAGTGTTGAAAATCTGGTATGAAAATATTACTGATTTGCAAAGTTACAAGGGTGCGTGGAAACTGCACAATGCACGCTCGTAACACAGTCATTTTATGGACTTTCATCACAAAATTTTCAGCATAGGCATTTTAGGACCTCTGCTCATGAACAGTGTCACTGTGGTTTTCTTAATGTGTTCCGAATGCTGATTTCCCACAGCGACCTCACTATTCTGTGCTGGAAGTGCGAAAACACATTTCAGCCAGGATGTGAAAAATGACAGTTGTACTGTTCATAAGGAGGTGTGGACGTATCCAATCATTGCTTTGTTTCTACTCCAGAGACCCTGCTGTAATATAGGACCATGGAGAACCCTGGGCGGGAGAGTGGGCAACTGAAAAGTTCCAGCTCAGCTCCATTGAGCTCGCTCACTCCCCCCTCTCACTTGCTCGTTCTATTTCATCCGATGCTGCAGACTGCCCTTTTGTACTGGGCTCCTGCTTGCATTGGCGCCTTTTTCTGCCCACAAAGAACTCTGCAGCAGTCCCGACACAGCTCAGTTGAGTTCACTCACTCCCCCTCTCTCACTCGCTTGTTCTGTCTCTCACCACACTGCAGGCTGCCCTTTTGTACTGGGCTCCTGCTTGTGTTGGTGCCTTTTTCAGCCCACAAAGAAGTTCACAGCTGTCTCGACAGAGCTCCGTTGAGGTCGCTCACTCCCCCTCTCTCACTCACTCATTCTATTTCTCCTGGTGCCGTAGGCTGCCCTTTTCTACTGGGCTCCTGCCTGCATTGGTGCCTTTTTCTGCCCACAAAGAAATCCGCAGCAGTCCTGATAGAGCTCCGTCGAGCTCACTGGTTCCCCCCTCTCACTCACTTGTACTGTTTCTCCCACTGCTGCAGCCTGCCCTTTTGTACTGGGCCCCTGCCTGCACTGACACCTTTTTCTGCCCACAAAGAAATCCGTAGCAGTCCTGACAAAGCTCCATTGAGTTCGCTCACTCCCCCTCCCTCGCTGGCTCTCTCGTTCTGTTTCTCCCAGTGCTGCAGACTGCCTTTTTGTACTGGGCTCCTGAATTGGGGCCTTTTTCTGACCACAAAGAAATCTGCAGCAGTCCCAACAGACCTCAGCTGAGCTCGGTCACTCCCCCCTATCACTTACTCGATCTTAATCTGTCCCAAACACTGATTTCCCACAGCAACTGTGCTATTCTGTGGCAGGAGTGCAAAAACATATTTTGGCCAGGATGTGAAAAATGACAGCTGTACTGTTCATAAGAAGGTGTGAAAAAAATGCCAGTTTTGAAAATGTGTCATGAAAATATTACAAATTTGCTAAGTTACAAGTGTGTGTGAAAACAGTTCAACACACGCTTGTAATACAGTAATTTTATGGACTTTCATCACCAAATTTTCAGTATAGGGATTTTAGGACCTCTGGTCATGAACAGTGTCACTGTCATTTTCTTAATCTGTCCCAAACATTGATTTCCCACAGCAATCGGGCTATTCTATGCTGGAAGTGCGAAAATACATTTTGGCCAGGATGTGAAAAATGACAGCTGTACTGTTCATAAGGAGGTGTGAAAAAATGCCAGTGTAGAAAATCTGGCATGAAAATATTACTGATTTGCAAGGTTACAATGGTGCATGGAAACTGCACAATGCACACTCTTAAAACAGTCATTTTATGGACTTTCATCACAAAATTTTCAGCATAGGCATTTTAGGACATTTGCTCATGGACAGTGTCACTGTGGTTTTCTTAATGTGTCCTGAACACTGATTTCACACAGCGACCGCACTATTCTGCACTGGAAGTGCGAAAAGACATTTCAACCAGGATGTGAAAAATGACAGCTGTACTGTTCATAAGGAGGTGTGAAAAATTGCCAGTGTAGAAAATCTGGCATGAAAATATTACTGATTTGCAAAGTTACAATGGTGCATGGAAACTGCACAATGCACGCTCATAACACAGTCATTTTATGGACTTTCATCACAAAATTTTCAGCATAGGCATTTTAGGACCTTTGCTCATGGTCAGTGTCACTGTGGTTTTCTTAATGTGTCCTGAACACTGATTTCCCACAGCGACCGCACTATTCTGCACTGGAAGTGCGAAAATGCATTTCAGCCAGGATGTGAAAAATGAGAGTTTTACTGTTCATAAGGATATGTGGGCGTATCCAGTCATTGCTTTGTTTCCACTCCAGAGACCTGCTGTAATATAGGACCACAGAGGACCCTGAGCTGGAGGGTGGGCAACTGAAAAGTTCTGGCACAGCTCCATTGAGCTTGCTCACTCCCCCTCTCTCACTCGCTCATTCTATTTCTCCTGATGCTACAGGCTGCCCTTCTGTTCCGGGCTCCTGCCTATGTTGGTGCCTTTTTCTGCCCCCAGAGAAGTTCACAGCTGTCCCAAAAGAGCTCTGTTGAGCTCGCTCACTCCCCCTCTCTCACTCGCTAGTTCCATTTCTCCCGGTGCTGCAGGCTGCCCTTTTGTACTGCTCTCCTACCTGCATTGGTGCCCTTTTCTGCCCACAAAGAAATCCTCAGTAGTCCTGATAGAGCTCTGTTGAGCTCACTCAGTCCCCCCCCCACTCGCTCATACCATTTCTCCCACTGCTGCAGGCTGCCCTTTTGTACTGGGCCCCTGCTTGCATTGACGCCTTTTTCTGCCCACAAAGAAATCTGCAGCAGTCCCGACAGAACTCCGTTGAGTTCGCTCACTCCCCCTCCCTCACTCGCTCTCTCATTCTGTTTCTCCCAGTGCTGCAGGCTGCCTTTTTGTACTGGGCTCCTGCATTGGGGCCTTTTTCTGCCCACAAAGAAATCTGTAGCAGTCCCAACAGAGCTCAGTTGAGCTCGGTCACTCCCCCCCTCTCTCTTGCTCGATCTTAATCTGTCCCAAACAATGATTTCCCACAGCAACTGTGCTGTTCTGCGGCAGGAGTGCAAAAACATATGTTGGCCAGGATGTGAAAAATGACAGCTGTACTGTTCATAAGGAGGCGTGAAGAAATGCCAGTGTTGAAAATGAAATGGCGTGAAAATATTACAAATTTGCGAACTTACAAGGGTGCATGGAAACAGTTCAATACACGCTTGTAACACAGTCATTTTATGGACTTTCGTCACCAAATTTTCAATTTAGGGATTTTAAGACCTCTGCTCATGAACAGTGTCACTGTCATTTTCTTAGTCTGTCCTGAACACTGATTTCCCCACAGCGACCACGCTTTTCTGTGCCGTAAGTGTGAAAACACATTTCGGTCAGGATGTGAAAAATGACAGCTGTACTATTTATAAGGAGGTGTGAAAAAATGGCAGTGTTGAAAATCTGGCATGACAATGTTACAAATGTTCAAAGTTACAAGGGTGCGTGGAAACTGGGCAACATACACTTGTAACACAGTCATTTGATAGACTATCATCACCAAATTGTCAATATAGGCATTTTAGGACCTCTGCTCATGAACAGTAACACTGCCATTTTCTTAATCTGTCCTGAACACTGATTTCCCACAGCGACTGCACTATTCTGTGCTGGAAGTGTGAAAACACATTTTGGCCAAGATGGGAAAAATGACAGCTGTACTGTTCATAAGTAGGTATGGGAAAATGGCAATGCTGAAAATCTGGAGTGAAAATATTATAAATGTGCGAAGTTACGAGTGTGCGTGCAAACTGCACAACACACAATCACAACACAGTCATTTTATGGAGTATCATCACCAAATTTTCAACATAGGCATTTTAGGACCTCTGCTCATGAACAGTATCACTGTCATTTTCTTACTGTGTCCCGAACACTGATTTCTTACAGCAACCGTGCTAATCTGCGCCAGAAGTGCGAAAACACATTTCGGCCAGGATGTGAAAAATAACAGCTATACTGTTCACAAGGAGGTGTGAAAAAATTCCTGTGTTGAAAATCTGGCAAGAAAATATTGTAAATTCACGAAGTTACAAGTGCACGTAGCAATTGCACAACGCACACTCATAAAATGGTCATTTTTTGGATTTTTTCCAACAAATCTGCAACATAGGCTTTTTGAGAGCCGACCTCATGAACACCGACACTGTCATTTTGTTATTTGGTCCCAAAAGGTGATTCTGTGCAGTGACTGCGAAATCAACTTTAGGGGCCGAATAATGCCATGACAGTGACAGAATTCATGAGGAGGGTTCCCAAAATCCCCATGTTGAAAATTTGGTGCCAAAATTCCAAAAAATGCCTGACATATGCGCTAAAATTGATAAAACCCTATTTATAACATTATACAGCTTACTGGCATTTCCTCAGTTTTGCAGTCGGCTTTGAAGAGTGCAGACATGTTCCAGGTCCACTGAAGATCATTGTACTGAGCTCCGGAGGTAAGTATGGGGTGAGGGGGGTGTGGGGAGGTGGGCTACGCAGTGGGAGGGTGCGGGTTGGGGGACGAGGTGCAGACAGCGAGGGACCATTTTCTTCTTTTCAGGGTTATATAAAAAAAGACATTGCAGGATGTTTTTTTCTGTTTGCAGGTACTTTTGGCACACTGGGGTGGGCTCCCAGCATGCCACCTGCGTGTTTTGGGGTGGGGGGACTGGAGCCAATGGGGATTGGGCACCGCCGTCGGCACATACTGGTATGGTGTCTCATGAGCCGAGGGGTTGGGCACCTCTCGGCACACAAGAATGTGGGGGACATGCTGATTGGGATTGGGCACCCCCATTGGCAAAGAACTGGGAGGGACATGATGCTCAGGGGGGATTGGGCACCCCCCCCGGCAAACAGATCAGGAGTGCAAGGGAGCCCTGCAATGAGGGGTCGCTTCCTCATTGCAGCATATGACACTGCAATGATGAGGCAGCCCCTGATTGCAGTGGCTAAAACTTCTCAAGGTTGTGGCACACTGGCTGAACTAGTGTCAGCAGCAGTATGCCATGCCACTGGGGACAGGGGCCAAGCCTCAAATGGCAGTAGGGACATTGGCCACAACAGTGCCGCGCCTCCATGGCCTGCTTCTGCAGCAAGCTGCCACAACATGTTTCTTGCACATGTGCGCAATCAACATAAAAAGGAAAAGAAGCAGAGCCACTAGAGGTAGAGAGTGTGCAAAGCCAAGCAATTGCTGGCTGACCCTGGGGGAAGGCAGCCAATCAAAACTGCAGCTCTAAATCCAGCATAACTCAGAGGTTGCAGGAGTCAGTGAGTGAACACAGTCAGCGGCCTGATATCCAGCTGTACTGCAAGATACAGCAGCAGCACCCAGGCAGGGTGAGTTTCTGGAAGTCCTTAGAGGTTCAAGCAGACTGTAGTGAACATGGCTGGCAGCAGAAAAGCCAAGCTGCACCAGAATTCAGGGCAGCAGCTCCTGGTCAGGGGCAATCTGAAAAGGGAGAGAAGGGAGAAAGATTAGCTAATTATCTAGTTGAGTGGGGGGGGAGTGGTCAGCCCAGCACCAAATTGGTGGGAGGGTTCTAAGTAGACAAAGCAGAGGAAGCAAAGGTGAGAAATTAAAGGGAGAGGGGTTTGAGTAGACGGGGTGAAAACAGACTGATTCCAGCAGCGCTTATGTGCCAGGAGAATGTAAGCTAGGAAAAAGCAGTTTAAACGGGGGACGGGGGACCAGTAAATGAGAGAGAGAGAGGGAGGGACACAGAGACTGAGTAGTGGGGGAGGGCGGTGAGGGAGCTATTCAGCAGTACAGAGGAGCAGCAAAGGATGGAAGGTTGAATACGATCAGTCGCAAGCAGAAGCATGCAAACAGTGTAACTCAATTTGAAAAATAATTTAAACATAGCCCCAACATTAACATAGATCAGCTGAGCAATACATCATACAGTATTGAGCATTAAATTGACATTCCAAAATTTTAAATATACATACATTGGTAAAGAATCAGAAAACTAGATAAAAAAGGAAAAGAAGCAGAGCCAATAGCGGTAGAGAGTGTGCAGAGCCATCCAATCACCGGATGCCCCTGAGGGAAGGCAGCCAATCCAAACAGCGGCTCTCAATCCAGCATATCTCAGAGGTTGCAGGGGTCAGCAAGGGAGTGTGGCCAGTGGCTTGAGACCCAGCCATGCTGCAAGAAGGAGCAATGGCGCCCGGGCAGGCCAAGTTCCTGGAGATCCTTAGAGGTCCAAGCAGCCAGTGGTGAACACAGCAGGGGACAGAAAAGCAAAGCAATGCCGGGATTCAGGGCAGCAGGGCCCAGTAAGGGGCGGTCTTGGAGGTTGCAGGAGTCAGTGAGGGAATGTGGCTAGCGGCCTGAGACCCAGCTGTGCTGCAAGTAGAAGCAGTGGCTCCCAGGCAGAGCATGTTTTTGGATGTCCTTAAGTGTTCAAGCAGCATGTAGTGAACACAGCTGCATGAGAAAAGCCAAGCCACGCTGGGATTCAGGACAGCAGTGCCTGTTAAGGGGCAATCTCAGAGGCTGAAGGAGTCAGTGAGGGAACATGGTCAGTGGCCTGAGACCCAGCCATGCAGCAAGAAGGAGCAGCTATGCCCAGGCAGGGTGAGTTCCTGGATGTCCTTAGAGGTCCAAGCAACCTGTGGTGAACACAGCCAGTGGCAGAAAAGCCAAGCTGCATCATGATTCAGGGCAGCAGTGCCTGGTCAGGGGTGATCTTAAAAGGGAGAGAAGGGAAACAGATTAGCTAATTATCTGGTTGGCTGGGGGCCAGCCCAGCACCAATTCAGTGGGAGGATCCTAGGTAGACAAAGCAGAGGAAGCAGAGATGAGAAAGTAAAGAGGAGACGGTTTGAGTAGAGGGAGCGAAAACAGACTGATTCCAGCAATGCTTATGTGCCAGGAGAATGTAAGCTGGGAAATGGCACTTTAAATGGGGGCTGGGAGAGGGGCCAGTAAGAGAGAGAGACACACACACACACAGAATGAGTAGTGGGGGGAGTGAGGGAGCTGTTCAGCAGTACAGAGGAGCAGCAAAAGATAGAAGGCCAAATATGAGCAGTAGCAAGCAGAAGCAGGCAAACGGTGTAACACAATTTGAAAAATCAATTAAATATAGCCCCTATACTGACATAGATCAGCTGAGCAAAACATCATACAGTATTGAGCATTAAATTCCGAAATTTTAAATATACTGTATGTACATTGGTGAGCAAGGAACAGTGGAAAAGGATAAGAAAGCTAGAAAAAAAAGGAAAAGAAGCAGAGCCAATAGAGGTAGAGAGTGTGCAGAACCAACCAATCGCTGGCTGCCCCTGAGGAAAGGCAGCCAAACAAAATTGCAGCTCTCAATCCAGCATACGTCTGAGGTTGCAGGGGTCAGCAAGTGAGTGTGGCCGGTGACCTGAGACCTAGCCATGCCACAAGAAGAAGCAGCAGTGCCCAGGCAGAGCAAGTTCTTGGAGGTCCTTAAATGGTCAAGCGGCCTGTGGTGAACATGGCTGGCAGGAGAAAAGCCAAGTTACGCCGGGATTCAGGGCAGCAATGCCCATTCGGGACTATCTCGGGAGTCAGTGAGGGAGCATGGTCAGTGGCCTGAGACCCAGCTATGCTGCAAGAAGAAGCAGTGGTGCCCAGGCAGGGTGAGTTCCTGGAGGTCCTTAGAGGTCCAAGCAGCCTGTGGTGAACACAGAAGGTGGCAGAAAAGCAAAGCCGTGCTGGGATTCAGGGCAGCACCACCTGGTCAGGGGTGATCTCACAGGTTGCATGAGTCAATGAAGGAGCATGGCCAGTGGCCTGAGACCCAGCCATGCCACAAGAAAGAGCAGCGGCACCCAGGCAGAGCGAGTTCCTGGAGGACCTTAGAGGACCAAGCAGCCTATGGTGAACATGGCCAGTGGCAGAAAAGCCAAACCGTGGCACGATTCAGGTCAGCAGTGCCAGGTCAGGGGCAATCTCAGAGGTTGCAGGAGTCAGCAAGGGAGCACAGCTAGCAGCCTGAGATAGTGCCATGCCACAAGAAGGAGCAGCAGTGCCCTGAGAGGGCGAGATCCTGGGGATCCTTAGAGGTCCAAGCAGCCTGTGGTGAACTTGGCCAGTGGCAGAAAAGTCATGCAGCACTGGGATTCAGGACAGCAGTGCCCAGTCAGGGGTGATCTCAGAGCTTGCAGGAGTCAGCAAGGGAGCATGGCCGGTTGCCTGAGACCCAGCTGTACAGCAAGAAGGGGCAGCGGCGCCCATGCAGAATGAGTTCCTTGGGGTCCTTAGAGGTCCAAGCAGCCTGTGGTGAACACAGCTGGCAGCAGAAAAGTCAAGTCTCTATGAATGACATACAGTATGTTCAGCACTGTGGCTTTTCACTTTCCTCCGTCCTACTATAAATGGAACAAAATAAAAAATACGAAAGCAGTGTAAAATTATAAAAAAAAAATGAACTCTTTATCAAATGGCTAAATAAGTGTAAAACCATAATACCATTGATAATTGCACTGCTTGGCATGACTGCTGTACTAGGATAACTGACTTTCTGTACACTAGCTCTGTATGCCTTCAGGTATAGCGGAGGAGAGAAAGACACTGAAACTGAGAAAAGAGACGAGCAGTCTTGTTCTATCTCTCTCCCCTCGCTCCCGACTTTAATAAGAAATGTCCAAGTCATACTACAGCCAAAGGCAGCTTTGTGAATGAATAAATAAATGAATAAACATTGTTATGAATGGAGTGTAAGAGGAGAGAACTACTCAGCTATACTACATGAAAGGCCTGGTCTCTCTCTCTCTCTCTCTCTCTCTCTCTCTCTCTCTCCCTCCAGGATCCATGGTGCAGTTTGAGGGCTGCACATTCTTACAAAGAAATGCATTTTGTTCACAATAACTTAAAGCAGCATAAATAAGTAAAGAAAGAAGTGTACAAACAAGGGCACTTTGCTGGATTCATAATTTAGGCGCACAGTTTATGTGTCTCTTGCCCCCCTCCCCCAGTTTTTAACTAAGCTTAGTAAAAATAGCAGAATTCTTGTAAATTATTTCTGTTGTTTGAAATGTATTTTTTTTGCTGTTCTTCTGTTAAAAGGTTTTACTGTTCTATGGGATGAGTAAAAAGAGTACCTGGGGCAGGTCAGTCTCTATGAGGTCCTTATAGGAGCAGACTCCAGGCCCCTTTTATCAGGCCTTACATGCAGACCCAGGAGAGCATGACATCAGGTAATGGGAGGAGGAAAAGGAGCTACAGATCATTATCTGCTTTTTCCCTAATGGCCGTGCTGCTGTTTTCTTTTTCTAGGAAGATTAATTAAATAAAAAAATAAACATTAGCAGTCTGTGTCACGGAACACCAGTCTGTAAGATATACTGTGATACAGAAAGCAGACTGCTAGATGAGCCCCGTGGGATATGAGTGAAGTATAGTTCCACAAAAAGAGCTAGCACAGTGTTCTTTTTAAAGAAAATTGTTTTTGCTGCTTAAAAGAAACATTTTCCTCAATAGAAAAAAAATTCTGACAATCTGACAGCGCAGCTGTAATTAATATACTCTCAGGCATTCTCTCTTTTGCACTGTCTTGGTTTCTCTCCCTCTCATGCATCAGTGCATTTGTCATGAAACAAAAGAACATGGAAAATTCAGAATGAAACTTGGTGATACATTTTGTTCGATTGCAACAAATCCTAATGAAGTCTGTTGCATTATGCATGTAAATATGGAATTTAACTGTTCTCATTCAGCTCCGCGACAGTGTTTCTGTTGAGGAGGGGGCAGCAATCAGAGCTTCAAAACAGCACTCCATCACACAGAAAAGACACAAATCAGCTGTACAATTAATTGCAATGCACAGTCTTCCAATCATATTCTATCTAGTTACACCACAAACTTTTACGTCAAAAATTTTGCAGCAGTGTAGTTTTTTACAGAGCTGTTACCCCAACCCCCACCCCACCAGCTCCAATAATCAGGAATATAAATTAATGGGAATATTTTTTAATTACATTTATGTGCACATGGTGTAACATACTTCCTTAGATTCACAATCACTCCTGTGTCATCGTTCCTGAGATAAACAGTAGTAACGGACCTGACTCCTGAGAGAACTGAATGGTGCTGACACCAGCCATCAAAGAATCCATTACAACTGCAAAACAACAGCACTAGAGACCACAATAAATCAACATAAATGCTAGAAAAAAAGTCATGTTTGTTTTAAAGATTTATTTCATTCAAGTTCGTTTTTTTTGGTCATCAAGTGCTGCCAGCCTGCATTTTTAGTGGGTTCTTTCCAACAAGTAAAATCCTAATGACTTTTTATAGTAACGTTAATATCTCCATGTGTTCTGCAACAAATAAAATTCACTGTATCAAAGGTACACGTTCTGTTTTTAGACTACACTTCTCAGTACAGGCTGCAGCACACTTCAGTAACATTTTCAACTGTGAGCAGCTGTCATTAAAATCCGCTGCACATAGCAGATGTCACCACGATTTTTGAAGGCTCAGCATGTTAGATTATACATTTAGAGAGCTGTCAGTGCATTTAAGAATACATATTGTGAACCAGTTGCAACTCAATATAAGTAACAACCTTTTCTAATTATGAACAGCAGGCTTAACATGTGGGTAGGTGAATCCCATAATTTCTTTCATTGCTATACAAAATCCAGAGTATCATGGTGGTCATTTACTTCACTTCCTCAACAAACTGATGCACTTTTTTACATTTCTTTTTGTCTAGCCTGTAATGCTAGACAGAAGGGTGACAGAGTGCAGAAAATGCGGTTGTAGGTCTGAAATGTCCTAAAAAATCAATTTCTTAGTCCTATGATGTAACGTAACCATGAATGAAAGAGATCTTCTAGTAAAACAATATCACTTAACAACAAAACACACTATTACTAATCACCTGCAGATTACTGACACAACTGTCAGCTGTAAAACAAGCAGAGTAAACTATTGTGCAGCTGTTATTTACATGTGGAAGATTATTTCTTTAGCCCACAGCCTTCCATTTAGTAATCATGTGCTTGTCTTTCAGGAACCAAAAAAAAAAAAAAGAAATTCCAGGGCATTTGATTTTATTTAATGCATTACTACATCCCACCATGCAGCAACAAACACTTTTTTTTAAAACAGAAAAAATAAAGTCCCAGTCCATGCTGTTGAATTACTTTTGACAGACTCTGCTCTCAACTAGCACTGATTGTCAGACATGTCACGGTTTTAAGAACTGCTTAAACATGGTGCAGGCCTACTGTAGTGGTTTTCATGCTGACACTGGCCATAGGCATTCCATTTCAAAAGCTGAAAAAAGAAAGCCTGACTAAACCAATGTAATTCTGTAATACAAAACTCTGGGTTTCAGCCAGGGATAACTCATGAAGATGAACAATTCCCTTTAATTAGGGGGACTATTAATTGGATTAGAGCCAAGAGTGCAGGTGCAAGGTGAATCTGACTGTGTGCTTGATTAAGTCTCTATCCTTTCCCTAAATACTCCGAGTCTTTATCTGTGTTAATAATAAAATATTAAAAACCAAAAAAAAAAATGCTAATTACTCAGTCTCTATTACTCTCTACCGGGACTGGTTAAGGCAAGAGGGTTCTGGGTACTCTACAGTAGTTCTCTGTGTGGCAGAGGGAACTGCAGATCAGTAAGCAGTTTGCAAAAGCACTTAGTAAGTGTGTTTTTAGGGCTATGTGGGCATAGCCCTGCAGTTCTGTTGCTAGAACTAGTAGAAAAGCAGCTTGCGAATCAACAACCTCATGAGGAGACAATAGTTTCCTCCACATCTGTGCACCATGGACAAGTCTGCCTTGCAGTACTTTTTTTATCCTCATCCATCCCCTCCTCCACTACTGCCCATGTGTGGTTATCCTCCAGTGTTCTCTGTGCAGGTGGGTGACAGTGATACGGAGTGAGCAAGAGTTACTGGTCACTGGAATGGCAAATTTCTCTGTGTGGGCTGGGGACAGACAGACAGCTAGAGCTGAAGCTCCTTGTCAGCACACCCCCAGCTGTTCATCATTGCTTAATGAGGAGAGAAAGAAAGACACACAGTGACAGACAAATGGGGACATTTTACTTAAGTGTTGTGTCTCTCTTTCTCTCTCTTGACTTGTGTGCAGTGCCTGATCTGTCAAAACAGAATCCTAGGGCAGATACCAAGGCAGCAAATGAAATAGTTTGCAATACCTGCATGGGGAGTAGAGATGCAGTGAAGTTTAACTTCACTAGCATAACAGAGGTGAAGTGGCCCACTTCGCCTCGACAAACAGCTACGCAAAGTGCCCATTGAAATGCAATACTTCATCACTTTGCATCATAATGACTTTGCTTATGATGACTCCATGTTACTTTGCTACATTTTCTTTTAAAGGCAGAGTGAGTGAGCATTGTAACAGTCCACAGATCACATGGCTCACAGTCTGCAGGTCGCATACTTCAGGCAGGAAGTTAATCATGCAAGAAAGTGAAAGACTATTGCTTTTGTCTTAACTAGTGTGGGAGAAAGAGTTGTGTTTGAGAGGAAACAGAGTTAGCAAAAAATATAACCCCCACATCTGAACCGGACCACCTTCTGGGCTAGTGGTCTCCTTCCCTCCCTGAAGCAAGAGGTAGTGGTGCCATGGAAGCACCACCTCTGGTGGCACCTACCAGCATCCCCCCCACCAGTGCTACCTCCTGCCATGGCCCCTGCACCAGCAGCTCAGCAGAAAGTGAGGGAGGAGCCCTAGCAGTTGCAGACACAGCAGCAGGTTTCCTCACCACTGGCCCCAAATGAGCACCAGCAGCAGCCAGCAACAACATCTGGTCCCCCCCAACCTGTGCCCTGTCCTCCCCGCTGCTCATTAGTGTGCGAGTTCTTCACTACACTGCCTGCGGACACCGGTGTAGTGAAGTGCAATCTGTGTGGTGAGCTGGTGCTCTGAGGTCCCAAGGGAAGTCATCTGGGCACAGGTGGCCAGCACAGGTACCAGCAACCCTGCACAAATACCTGCCACACATGTCGATTTGGGCCTGATGTTGAGTGAGCTGGACCATGTGAACCACCAGTTTGACAATGTGGAGCAGCGGCTGGAGTACACGGAGGTGTACCAGCTGTAAATAATGGGCATGCTTCAACTGCTGCTCTCACAACATAAAATTGATCAGTAGTTTTTGTTTCTCCTTGCACTCACAACCCTCTCCATGAAAAAAATGTTCCTGATGTTGCCCCTGATCTGTCACCCCTCTATCTTCAAATGTTGCCACCTTGTTTGTACACATCTCTTTTTTTGAAAGACGCTACCCTCTTTTATGTTGTTGATTCCCTTTCAGTATTTGATAGCTTTTATCATGCCTCGCCCTTTCCTTGTGGTTATACATATTAAACTTTTGACTCCACAATATTTTGGAAACCAGTTAACTTGTTGTCATGGGTTGAACTTGGGGCAATGCTCATACCATCAGCAACTTCACTACCACCAGCAGGGACAACAGCATCTCCAACTATAATTGAAGCTACTGATTGCGTTGGGAAAAACATAGTCAGAGAAATCTCTTTACTGGCATCAACTGTGCACTTCTACTGAATACTACCACACCCTGAGCCACTCTTGCCACTGGCAGCAGTGCCATGGCCGGAAGCATCTTTGCATGCATGACTCTTTGCAGGCATTTTTTGGGATTACATCAGGGGTCAATCTTAACATTGTTTTACTAGCCCAAGTGCTAGTGCAAATTGACCAGGGCTAGTGTAGCTAATTATCTACTTGCCCATCTTGACTAGTGCAGATTTTCATGGCTGTTAATGAAATGAAAAAGTCTCTACTTTAGCATTCTCTAATCCTCATGCTAATCTCTCTTAATGTTCCAGATAGCCAGGTGTGATTAACAGCTCACTAAGAGCTGCAATTATCTGGTAGTTCAAGACAGGGATCCTACAAAAGACTCAATGTGAGTCATTATCACTCCTCTGCTAAGACTTTCAGCTAGTGTCCAGGGTGTGATCAAGAGTAGAGTGCTGTTAAGTCATTAGGTTCCAGTTTTCTGAAAGTGTCTATGTCTAACAATTTGTCCAATGTTATTAAGACCAGTGCCCCCTCATTTCTCTACATTTTGAGTGTTTGTATCCAACATTTCAAAAACAAAATGCAAAGAGGTATACAGGATCGGCCCTGCAGGTGGTGGGTTTTATTTCAGCCTCACCATAACTTCCATCTCTCTCTTAACTCTGTTATTTCCCTGGACACCACTGCAGACCAGACTCTGAAGTGACCATCCATAGCTGCCATTACTGGCAAGTGTAGGGGGTTCTCAGCTCTTCTAAATGGACCGTGCCAGCCATCACCATCCATACAATTCCACCCGTATCCCACTCAGCATGTCATTTCAGCCTAAAAACTAAGCTTTGGATCATGTATGGTACAAAAAATAAACCTTGATAAAATACAGAACTTGAAACCTTGAAATAGGCATTCCTGGGGTGCATAGATAATCCTATACAGAAATAGAGATAGTATAGCATTATGCCTGTGTACTGTTTCCCCATGACTGATGAAAGGACAATGTTAAAGAAAAATCAGTTATTGTTGGAGCAGAGCATATTAAAATCAATGCTTTTAAAAATAAAAATGTAATAGTTTTCTGTTTCCAAATCCCCTTAGGGTTGTCCAGCCCCTACCCCAAAGAAACCTTAGATGTGCTCCTGGCTCACTTGAGACTGAACAAAAACTTTCTGAAGTGCAGGTCTCCAGTTGACTATAGGGTGGGGGCTGAGTGTTTCTTTCTCTGCCTGACTCTATTTGTTGCCCTGTGGGTGGTGTTGACAGTGTGGTGAGCTGTATGATGATGTCAGCTATTGTGTGCACAGAGCTAGGACTGCTTGGTTGAATATTTGCTGTTGTGATGTTCTCTCTCTGTTTGGGGGGGGCAGAAAGAGGAAAAGAGGAGGCCATGGTACCATGATACAAAACAAACGGGGGGGGGGTCTCACTGTCTGTGATGGCCTTGTTTAATTGTTTAATTAGTATTTCGGAAAGACCTTTGAGCTTGAGCTCTTTTACAAAGGTTCCAGGTCAGGGTGGACAATAAGACAATACACATATTCAGTGGTTACAGAGGCCTGATCATTAGGCATTAAAGAGCGATTACATGACAATTAGACAAATAGGAGAAAAAAAAACTGAGCAGTTGTAATTGAATACTAAGCTATTTCTAATAGGTTGCCCTAGGTAGCACACCTAGTCTTGTAGTCTTTATTTCTGCTGTGGAGCTGGAAGCAATGTGGGAGTAGGATAAATGTGCAATAATCAGAGTACTTCTTGGCTTTGCTTGCATTATTTTCTGTATAAGTGATCAAAATTTACCATTGTAATTAACGGCTAGTACAACCATCTGCTAGTGCAATTTTGAATCAACTTGCCCTGCTTGCTAGTGCAAACAAAGGTTAAAGTTGACCCCTGGATTACACAGAAAATCCACAACAAATTGAGATTTCTGAAATTTGGGGTGGATGGAAAGCCAGAAACAACTACTGTGGCTTACAGATGCAGACTGGGCACTAAACAGATACAAATGCACAGACACAGATTGCACACTATAAAGAGAAGCAGCTGCACAGGCATAAAAACACCTTAACCAGTGGTCACACAAATCCAAAACTGAAAAAAAAAATTATACCTTTTGCAGGTTGAGGGGGGGTGGGGGGTACTGCGGTAGTAGTCCACTAGCTAGATAAAAGGAAGCAGTAAAAAATACCACAGTTGGAGAACCGATTCAGAGTGCGGCGATTACTGTGTGGCACAATAAAATGTGTCTGACTTGATGGCAGACACACACACTCACACACTACAGGTAATGCGCAGAAAATTTAACAGTGCAGTACACTATATAAACAAATCTTTTAAACAGAATGAAAATATGCACTGCACCACAACAAACAGAAAATAATTATCAAAAATTACTTCAGGTGTTTACTGTGTGTACATAAACATACAAATACTAGCACACGCTACTGGTACAAAACAGCTAGAAAGACTGCCTTTCTCATGTGAATCTCACTTCACCACAGTCCCTCCCCCGAAGCACACTTCAACAGTGTCTGTCAATACACAAGCTGAATGTTCTAAATTAACATTCAAAAGGCACACAAAAACAATCAACACTCGATGATCTAAGCACAGGAGAGTTTTCTACTATTGTACTAAATTTGGAAGAAAATATCTGGATAAAAATTGATATTTTAATGCTTTTTTGATGGTTTGATTCTCAGAGCCCTGAGGAAACTCTGCAGCTTTCCACTACACACACTACACAAAACTGAGGCTGGGCAAGACAATGTAGAGCTCATGTGACCTGCCATCCCATGAATCAATGCAAAATTCACCTCAAATAGCAATAAACAGGCAAAGCAAAGTCCATTAAAATCAATGGCATTTAAAATTAAGGGGAAGGCTGTAATACACGGTGAAGTAGCGTGAAGTTCATTGGAAACAAAACACTCTGTGTTCAAATTTATCGACGGAGTAATTCGCGTCACATCATGGAGCACTACATGGATTGGGTATAATAATAATAATAATAATAATAATAATAATAATAAAGTGTATTTGTTATAGAACCATTCACATATCAAAGTGCTGTACAATCAAAATAAAAACAGCATACAATAAATACAATAAAATCAAGAAAATACATAATAAGCTTTCCCCCCACGGAAAAGTCTTGAAAGCCTGCTTGAAACGCCCCACCATCCTGCACTCCCGAAGCTGACGTGGCAGAGAATTCCAGAGGGTAGGTGCCACAAACCCAAGAGCACATGCACCGGATGACTTTAAACTTACCCTTGGAATCTCTAGCAACCCCTCATCAGCTGAGCGGAGCTGTCGCAGAGGGGTGTAGAGAACCAGGAGCTCTTTCAAGTAGTCAGGACCCTGCCCGTGTAGGGCTGTGTAAGTCAATCGAACTACCTTAAAGGAGATCCACCACTGAATAGGCAGCCAGTGCAGACCATGCAGCACAGGGGTAATATGGGTTCTTCTAGATACCCCAGTCAACAAACGTGCTACCGCATTCTGCACTAGCTGCAAGTGGCGGATATCAACCCCAGGAAGCCCTAAGTAAAGGGAGTTGCAGTAGTCAAGGCGCAATTTCACAAGGGTGTGGACCAAAACAGGAAGATCGCTAGGCAAAACAAGGTGACTAATCCTAGCAATATTCCTAAGATGATAAAAGGCCAGCTTGCCGACTGCTGACACCTGATGACGAAGGGTCAGACCATCATCAAGCACCACTCCTAGGTTACGCACCCGTTCAGAGGTGAGAATCTTGTCCCCCCCAAGACTAAACCAGAGGGGAGCACAGTCCTCAACCTCTCTGTCCTGTGACCCGGGTCCACAAACAAAACCTCAGTCTTTCCTGGGTTCAACTTTAAGCCGTCGGTACTCATCCAATCTTGGATTTCTGCAAGACAGCTGTTCAATACTGAGATAGCACTATCCTGGTCAGGGCCAAAAGATAGGTAGAGCTGGGTATCATCAGCATAGCAGTGAAACCTCAGCCCATATCGTCTTACAATGTCTCCGAGGTGCAGCATATATACTACGAATAACATGGGGGACAGCACTGAACCCTGGGGTATGCCTCAAGACAGAGAGAAAGCCCTGGAGGAAAATATGCCCGAGACAACTCTGCACTCTACCAGCGAGGAAAGATCTAAACCATCTGAGAACTGTACCAGACAGCCCAGAGATGGACCTCAGACATTCTTGCAGAACTCCATGATTCACAGTATCAAAAGCTGATGATAAATCAAAGAGAACCAAGATGGAACAATGTCTCTGATCTCTCGCCATCAGGAGATCATTGAGCACCCAAACCAGAGCAGTCTCAGTACTATGCCTCTTACGAAAACCTGATTGGAGAGGTTCATATAAATTACGGATGGTTAAATGGTTATCCAATTGAGCTGCCACAACTTTTTCAATAACCTTCCCCACAAAAGGGAGGTTAGAAATAGGCCTGTAGTTTGCTAGGTTCTCTGGGTCTAAAGAAGCTTTCTTCAGGAGGGGTATCACCCCCCCCCCACACCTTCAGGGAGCTAGGAAACTCACCTGAGTCCAGAGAGCACTGGACAATCTGAGCTAAGACTGGGTCAATGATGTCAATACAACCCAAAATCAGGGAAGTAGGGCATGGGTCTAAACTACAGCAGATGGGATGCATCACCTGGACAATCCTCATAATATCCATGAACTCTGGCAGAACAAAGGTACTCCAGGAAACTCCAGGTGCTGTGACATGGCACCAATCAACAGCATCACCCATAGAGAGAGAGGTTGGAGGCTTTCTTGCCTGATGTCTACCACCTTATTTGCAAAGAAGTGAGCGATCTCATCACAATTACTTTGTGAAAAAACCCGACGGAACTGCTGACAGACTGGGTTGTACAGTCTGTCAACAGTTCTGAAGAGTTGAGCCTGTCGGTTCCGTGTGACAGCTATTTACCTGGACAGGAATTCTGCATTCTTATGGGAAATTTCTGTTTGATAAAGTTTGTAATGCTCTAACAAAATAAGGTGGTCGGCATCTAAGGCTGTCCTCCGCCAATGACGCTCCAACTTATGCCCCTATTTCTGCAACTCTCTTAGAGTCCCATCAAACCAAGGGGCCCCAGGGCAGTGCGGAAGGGGGTGAACACAAACAGGAGCAATTAGATCAAGAGTTGTAGGCTGCAACTAACCGCTCAGGATCCGTGCTAGTCTCGTCCAACAGCAAGAGGTCAATTACCGCCATCAGGTCATCAGGGACCACTTCTTGCAAAGAACACTAACTGACCATCTCCATGGGGCCAACCTACCCAGGGGGGCCAAAAAATTTAACCCAACAGAGTAATGGTTGGACCAACTGACTGGTTCCACCACCAAGTCGGAGGCCTCGATCCCCAGGAGGAAGACCAGATCAAGAGAGTGACTACCCTTATGAGTAGCTAAGGAAACAACCTGTGTGAAGCCCAGAGATGTCATCAACTGGAGGAAGTGAATACATGAAGTGCTCAACATAGTTAAGTGGGAGCACTTCATCTGCCTCTAATAGGGAGTGAGAAAGATGAGTGCAGGGTAGTGGCCCCCTTTCGGGCACTCCCTATGTCAGGGCAGTGAAATATCGGCATGATGTCACCTGGCTTTTATTTTTTGTTCACTGGCTCTGGTTCTTCTAGTCTCATAATTAAAATGGGAGCCCACACCTCACTCCACTGATATAGCCCCCCCTTCCACCACTGTTTCTCCAACCCAAATAGCTCTTGTTTAACCAGGGGGACCACAGGGCATTACTGTAGCACTCTGCTTCCCTAGCACAATTCTGCTATGATTAGAAAAGTAAAAATACATACAGTATTTATAGCAAGCCTGACAAGCTGAGTGTCCCAAATGTGTGGCAGGGTGGGGTGGGTCATGGCACAGCACAGCAGAGATTCAAAGTTACAAGTGCCCCTTGAGTCTCTACTGGCTGCCGCACTGTGTCCCACCTCACCCTGCCATGCTCAAAAAAAAGAGAGCCCCTTGCTGTGTCCGGGGAAGACAAGTGTTTAAGTGCCTGCAGTTGGCCCTGCTATTAAGCATTTCTTTTTTTAATTTTCAGTGGTAAATCAGGAGGAGCCACACTTCACTCCACTGATACAGACCCCTGCTTTTTTGGAATCAGTATACTATGCCTTTCTCTGAAGAATGCACCTTCTAAACTACAATTATTAACTCACTGCAGTCAAGCTTAAACTTCTGAACATTGGGATAACATGCCCTCAGTACAAAATCATATTTTAAGCATCATTCCACCTTCACAGATATAAAAGTTAGCCTTTTTCAATGCACACAACTTGTATTCTTGCAGCTTTAGAAGTTTGTTACCTAAACGGTAATTAATTCTGTCTCTCCCTCCTTCCCTCCTTCTGTCCATCTGCCTATCTATCATGCTGCAAGTTGTTGAAACCAGTTGTAGAAGCAGACAGGAAATGTGAGTTGGCTCTGAATACACTGTGATCCTTTTCGTAAGATAACATTTTTAAAAATTTGTCAAGCTTTGAAAGAAAATAAGCATTTGCAGTATAAAAGAAAAAATGTTATTAATTGACACTGTGTTTGCCTGACTTGTTTGCACGATACCTTTGTGTTTGGAAACACTATTATGCAAACTTGGGGCACATCATTAGTGAGCTTTATAAATATTTTTTTTGTTTTGCCTTGATGTTTGTCAGGGGCTGTAATGCACTTGCGTGTACTGTAGGATGTAAAAAAAACCCACTCCAGTAATTTGTTTAACTTTGTTTTAGCTTGGAATCATTTGGATCCATTGCACCACTCCAGCAGCAGCTGAGGTTTAAAATTGAAAGCTTGGTGTACTGTTGTTATTTGGTAGGTGGTGGTGGTGGTGGTGGTGCTGGTGGGGTTCTGGCATTTTAAAATAATGTCTAGCACTCAAGCCTTCAATCACCAGGAATATAAATCTATATTTTTATTTTTTAGGACTGCAGTGGGCAGACGGCAGCAACACTTCACTAGACTGATACTGTCCCCCCCCCCCCTTTGAACCAGTATACTATGCCTTTTCCTGAAGCATGCACCTTTTAAACTACCATGCAATTATTAACCTGCTACATGCAGGCTGAAACTTCTGAACATTGGGATAACATGCCCTGAGTGCAATATCATATTTTAAGCATTATTCCGCCTTCACAGATATAAAAGTTTACCTGTTTCAGTGCACACAAATTATATTCATGCAGCTTTACAAGACTGTGAACTGAAAAATCAGGCATGCCATTCTATGTATTTCAAAGGGGTTTTTAACTTAGAGGCATAATTTATTTTTACTTTATTAAATCCTGTTTTCTTCTTGTTACCCTGCACTTGGTCTATCGGGGTATTCACATTTGTAATGTTACATTTATCTTTCAGTAAGCTTTCCCTCACTCATAATTTATATCTTCTTGGAGCAGCACGATGGTTATGCTCTAAATATAAAAATATTGATTTATATTCCTGGTGAAGGCTTGAGAGCTAGACATTATTTAAAAATGCCAGAACCCCACCACCACTACCACCTACTAAATAACTGGGCAGACTGGATGGGCCTTGTGGTTCTTATCTGCCATCAACGTCTATGTTTTGATGTTACTCAAATTGTGTTGTTCTTTAAATATTTCCAGTTAAGAGACTGACCATCCAGCATTCAAGAGAGCATGAGATACACCCCAAGCTATACAATGGTGTTAATTTTTTGTGATGGCATTAATTAATATGCGTGGTAACATGTTTTCATTTCTCCTCTTTAGATGTGTTGTACCAGAATTGGTGACAGACCCTCGAAAATAAGAACCTTTGTCCTGGGTTGGAGGTCATTGCAGCACAGAATCATTGATTCTTACATTTTCTCTGAATATTCACATGACAGGAGCACATCTAGTTCCTTGCAAAATGTTATCCAAAGCTATGAACATGTTCATATCTTTAACAAAATGTTACTGCACCTGTTCTCTTATTAGCCACTTAGTCTTTTTAAACTATAAGTTTTGATACCCCCCCAAAAAAAAAAACCTCTAGGTAACTGAGGATAGTGACGAAGTGAAACTTTCTTATTCTTTGTCAACACAGTATGAATTTGTCTTGTGAGTAAAAATGTTTTTTTGTGGGGGGGTAATAATGACAAGTAAATAATGATTTTTCAGTAACTCTATGAGTTGAAATTTGAATGTAACATGTCACAGTCTGCAGATGTTAATGATGTCATACAGTAGAACATCAGACATAACACAGATGATTAGGAATAATTCTTCATTAAGGGATGTGAATATTCATTTAAATGAGAATACAGCAATTAAGTGTACAAATATAGGGTATATACAGGTAAATCGGTACGCGATCTGCAGGTGGAGGCATGACATACTCACCAACTGTTTAAATGAGACTAGGAAGAAAACACCCTTCATAAATGGAGAAATGTTATCATTTGCTATGTGACATAATAATTTAGAATGTTTTTGTGTCTTGTATATGTGGTATGTGGTGTGTGAAATAGTGTACCATAAATCAATTAACAAAAAAAAAACAAGTAAGCACAGTCTCCATCTGTTTCTTTAGCCAACGTATGCATGAGCTGTCATTTGATTTGATAAAGTTGTTTCCTCATGATGTCAGGTATCTAGCGAACAGGAAACATGGCAGCATCTCGTCAGAGAGATGATTTCCTCACAAAAGAAGCTTCTTCAGATGAAGGCCATGACAAACTCACAGTATTTACTTCTAAAATACAATCACCTTCTTGCCATATATGTATGAGCCAGTGAGAAACCGTCATCAGCTTCCCGAGCACAGAAACATGTTATCTGTCAAGGCAGAGAGCAGCTTCTTGTTGGCTACTGCCAAGTCTAATTCATTAGTAGGATATCTGTTCAATGGCACTAGTGCTCTTTACTGTATAGGAATGTTTTTCTAATATTCAGTGACTGTGAGATATAAGTTATTCCTGTGATCAATATTCAATTTTCAACTCCCAAAATGCATTGCCCATACCATAATCCACACACATATACAATCATCAGCCTCCCAAGCACACAAACATGATATCTGTCATCACAGGGAGCAGCTTCTTGTTGGCTCTTGCCAAGTCTAATTCAGTAGTAGGATATCTGCTGAATGGTACTAGTGCTGTTTACTGTAAAGGAATGTTTTTTCTAATATTCCGTGACTGTGAGATGCAAGTTATTCCTGCAATCAGTATACATTTTTCACCTCCCCACCTGCATCACCCATATCATAATCCACACACAAACACACATATACAATCATAGTAAACAACAATGCTGGCATCTTATGGAATACTATTGTTCTATTTGTGTTTCATATTTGGACATGTTGATGTAAAGGTGATGTGTACTTTTTTATATTATATACACTTTTTTATTTCTTGAGGTCACCTCTAGGATCTGGTGAAGGGCCACAGTAGTGTGGATGTCTGGTCATACGTTGTAACTTCAGGGAGAGGGCGGGTGAATGAGGAGCATATGAAACATATTGTGTAGAGTCTGGGAATGGACTCTTTCTAGGTCCCTGAGAGTTACAGGATTTCTATATTTTACAGGGTTTCAAAGCCACCTACAGGGGAATGTTCCAATAGACTTTGGTTATCAAGGAAAACAGAGCAATTCAGCTTCCATTGGAAATAATCAAATTGTGGGTTCTTTTATATTTCCAGTTAAGAGAGTGAATGTACAGCATTCAAGAGAGCACGAGACCCCCCCCCCAAGCCATAAAATGGTGTTAATTAATTTTTTGAGTTGGCATTAATTAATATAAAAGTGGTAATGTGTTTTCATTTATCCTCTTTAGATGTGTTGTACCAGAGTCTGAGAAAGTCCCGTAAAAATGGTAATCTTTGTCCTGGATCAGAGGTCATTACAGTCCAGAATCATTAGTTTTTACATTTTACATAGATACATACATAGATACATAGACAGTGTCAGCAGATAAGGGCCTATGGCCCACCTAGTCTGCCCATTTGAGCTTGTAAGTTCAGTTTGTTTTCCTAGAAGTCTATTTCCCCTTACCCCTGACCTCTAGAATTCCTTTATGTCTATCCCATGCATTCTTAAATCCCGTGATTGTTTCAGCCCCCACCACTTCCTCTGGTAGGGTGTTCCACTTGTCCACCACCCGTGGACAAGTGGCATACTCACATAAGAGGAGCACAACTAATTCCTTGAAAAATGTTATCCCAAAACTATGAACATGTTCATATCTTTAATAAAATGTTATTGCAGCTGTTCTCTTTTTAGCAACTTTGTTTTCCTAAACTGCAAATGTTGATGCCCCCACTCCAACCAAACTCGAGGTCACTGAGGATAGTGACACAGTAAAACATTCTTATTATTTACTGATGTAGTATGAATTTGTCTTGTGTGTAAATATGTTTTTTTTTTTGTGAATAATGGCAAGTGAATAAATATTTTTCAGAGTTGTAATTTGAATGTAACACACCACAATCTCCAGATGTTAACGTCATACAGTATGTCTGTGGATAAAAAGGTTATCAGTCTTGATTAAATGCCAACCCCTGATAAAGGTCATAGAATGAAGTCCTGTGTTGCCTTCCTGACAGTGTCAGTGATTACAGACTTTTGTCAGTTTGGGCAAATAAATACTTTATCTTGCACTTTGGAGTCACATTTTTTTGTTTTCCTAACAGTGCGCTATTCTCATTTCCTGTTCATCATAAGGTACAACTAATACCCTCTACAGCACTTCCAACTTCTACTGTGCTGCTGCCTGCCTGTCATCTTTCAATGGCTGCCATGGTCAGGGCTGCCTGGACCACAGAGACTCAGCAACATATCTGTATTCTGCCGCAGTGCATGGCCACTGTATGTTTTCTTTCTGGTGTGCTGCGTCTGCAGAGCAACATTCCTCAGTGTGTTCTGCATTATCCCACTTCACAATTCTGTCTCTCTCTGACATGATACATTGTCCTGGGAGCTCTATGTCACTTGCACAGCTCATGCCTGCTGTGCATGATCAGACATACATGGAGCTCCTCCGTGTGGAAACTTTTCATTCATCTGCTGACTAACAGTGAGGTTGCCGAGAATGTTGAAGTTGATCTGCATCTCAGCTACTGTGTGATTCACTTGCTGATCCCCTGTGCTTTGTGCTGCCTGCTTCTGCATTGAAACAATGTTGCCTGGGTTCACTTCTCAAGCACTGAGGAGGGCTCTGACTGCAGAACTGCTCACATCCACTATGAATCTATGGTGCATTAATGCACGACAGGTGGCAGCACTGCACCAATTATTTCACTCAGACTGCTAACCCAATGTTATAATTGAAAATAGTGCACAGTTTAAACTGAGTAACAAAAAATATTCTTAACTCATGGATCAAATTATTAAATCAAATAACAATATTTTTATTGTTCAGCTAAATAGCCTTTGCCATTAAAGTGGATAGTTCACATAAATAACAAGGTATACAATGAAACAAATGATCAATAATCAACCATATACCGCTTATTCCAACCATATGTTTACTAAATACAATTTTATCACATTACATATTGCACATTGCTGCTAATAATTTTGTATAATATTTAATACTCATCTTTGTGACACTATTTCAGCATGGTTTCACAGCGGGAAGGTCATGTCAGACGAATCTAATAGATTGCTTTGACTGGGTGACCAAAGTAGTAGACCAGGGAGGGGCTGTGGACATGGCCTACCTAGACTTTAGCAAGGCATTTGACACAGTCCCACACAAAAGATTAATAGTCAAATTAACCAGCCTGGGAGTGGGACCCAGGGTGATAGCCTGGGTAAAACATTGGCTGGACAACAGGACACAGAAGGTAATTGTAAATGGAGTCCACTCTGAAGAAAGGGGTTACTAGTGGGGTACCGCAGGGTTCAGTATTGGGTCCAGTCCTTTTTAATGTCTTCATCAGTGACATTGCAGAGGGACTGGAAGGAAAAGTATGCCTTTTTGCAGATGACACAAAGATCTGCAACAGAGTTGATACACAAGGAGGCGTGGAAAGGATGAAAAGGGACTTGGCAAGGTTGGAGGAATGGTCAGAAGTATGGCAGCTAGGATTCAATGCAAAGAAGTGCAAAATAATGCACCTGGGAAACAAGAACCCAGGGGAAGAATACACAATGGGTGGAGAGGTAGTAACAACAACAAAAAAGGAAAGGGACCTGGGGGTAATCATATCAGATGACCTTAAGGTTAGCAAGCAATGTGAGAAGGCAGTAGGGAGGGCTGGGGGTATACTGGGATGTATAGGGAGAGGCATCATCAGCAGAAAACAGGAAGTTGTTATCCCTCTGTACAGACAGTTGGTGAGACCCCATCTGGAGTACTGTGTCCAGTTCTGGAGACCCCATCTCTGCAAGGACACAGACAGGATAGAGGCAGTCCAGAGGAGGGCAACTAAAATGGTGCAGGGTCTGCAAGAGAAGCCATATGAGGAGAGACTAAAGGAGCTTAATATGTATACCCTTGAGGAAAGAAGGGAGAGGGGGGATATGATAGAAACTTTTAAGTACCTCAGTGGAATCAACAAAGTCCAAGAGGGTAGCATCTTTCAGAAAAAGAGACTTGCAAGAACAAGGGGACACAGTTTAAAGATAGAAGGAGGGCGTTCAGGGGCAATATGAGGAAGTATTATTTCACAGAGAGGGTAGTGGATGCATGGAACAGCCTTCCTGAGGAGGTTGTGGGGTCTAAAACTGTGGGAGAATTCAAGAATGCATGGGACAGACATAAGGCAATTCTTGTGGGGGGTGGGAAGAAATAGGCTGTTGGTTAACTAGGATCTACGGCCTATCCTGTAGGTAGGGAAATGGGCAGACTAGATGGGCCTAGCTGTCCTTATCTGCCGTCAAAGTCTATGTTTCTATGTTTCTATGTTTATTCTTTTAACTTTACTGATAGCCAGAAAATATTTTGAGATTCTTTCTGTGGCCCATGGATCTCCTGTGTATAAGAGTATATTTCTGAATGCTTTTATCAATTTGATATACAGAGCTTAGAAAAGGTCCCAGCAAGTACCATCTTTCTTTTGTTTACCATGTAAAGGTCCACAATACATGATTCAAGTCTTCATTTCCTCCAGCTGAGCATACACAATCCCGATTCTACAGAAGATTTATCATATTGATATTGTAGAACATTACTAGGAAACTGTTCAAATTTGTATCTGATAGAGGTAGTTCTCAAATTAATATCTGTTAAAATATCCAAGTAGGGCTTATACCCAAAGAAGAAATTATTTTTGGCAAACCACTTTGAATAGTGGGATTCAGCTATATCCTTTAGGCACTCATTGTTCCACTTATTAGTTACCTTCTTTGTAACATATTTTTTATATTGACTGCATAGTATAATGCCTATTTTCTTAAGATTCAGTAACTTGTGTTTGCTCAGCAAGGACGCCAAAATATAGATCAAATGGATCTACAACCAGTCATCGACAACAAGTTTGTCGAATGACCAGATAGCGAAACCATCATGTCGACTGCATTTGCGATCAACAGACAGTTTCCAACTTGTAGACATGTTTTCTCAGTTGGTGCTGATTAGGGGATGGGGTGCAAATCCCCGAAATATAGTGCCTGGGTCCAGTGACCATTCATACAGTGACCTGGCGCTGTAGTCGCTGTACTGATGGTTGCTGTAAAAGTGTCGCTGTTGGCGGTGGATACCAGATCAAACTATGAGATGGCTGATGAATTACAGTCACTGGTACAAATCTGCAACAAAGAGATGTGACAAAAACAACAAATTAGAATGGCATACTATACATACCTGTAGATACACCTTAAATAAATAAATACACCAGGGGCCTGATTCTAGAAGAGATACACCTGGCGTAACTCGACTTGTGCCATACAAATTGGTGTAAGTAGCAAGTTACGCCAGATGTTGCAACATTCGGTATTCAGCAAAGCAGCCTGCAACATGTCACAGTCTTCTTGTGCCAAAGTGGACTTATGCCACCAGTTACTCCCTAAACCCCCTGTGACGTGGTGCCAGGGGGTTTGTGGCATCTGTTGCACCCTATTCTGGAAGGGCAGGAACAAAGTCCATAGATCTGCAGTTCTAGAACAACCCCCGGAGGACATCCATCAAAGTACAGTTACAGCAGCATTTAGCTGGTGTAAGTGTACTTACTCCCTCCATGGATTGTGCAGATCTGCCACCAGGCCAGCACCAATCCATGTGCCCTCCCCCCATGTTCAGAACACCACAGTATATGCCCCACAGGGCATCTTTCACCCCCCAGCCCCCAATCACCCAAATTGTACTAGCCCTGCAGGGCTGCTCACCCTCCCAGCCCCCGAACTCCCACACTGGTAAGAGTGGCCCAGGGCAGCTCTGCCTCCATTGACCCATTCCCAGACCCTGAAACACAGGACCCAGCAGTGCCACAAACTGTAAAAATATAATAAAATGCCAATATCCCTGGTAGTCTAGTGTCCCCCACCCAGCAGTGCCAGTCCACCACACACCCATGACCCATCCCCAGCCGGCGACTGGCACAGCCCACCACTCACCACCATGGCCAGCCACCGACTGAGCTCCATAGGAGCGCATTCTGTATATACGCATACAATGAATGAATGTACTGTCATTCATTCATTGAGCATGCATTTACAGTATGTGCTCCTATGGAGCTCAGTTGGCAGCTGGCCATGGTGGTGAGAGATGGGCTCTGCCAGTTACCAGCTGGGGACAGGTCAGCGGGGTGCAGGGTGGACTGGCACTGCTGGGTGGGGATCCACTGGACTACCAGGGATATTGGCATGTTATTATATTTTTACAGTTTGCTGTACTGCAGGAACCTGTGTTTCAGGGTCGGGGAATGGGTCCGGGGGGGGTCAGAGCTGCCCTGTGGGGCTCTTACCAGTGTGGGAGTTTGGGGGCTGGAGGGGTGTGAGCAACCCTGAGGGGCTTGGACAGTATAAGAGATCGGGGGCTGGGGGAGTGCAGGATGCCCTGTGGGGCATGTACATTATCGGGGGATCAGGGACTGAGGACACAGCATCCCTGTGGGGCTTTCAGGCCATGGTGAGGGGCACATGCACCCACCAGCCTGAGGGGTGTGACTTGCGATGCGCCCCTCAGTTATGCAATGCATTTGACATAGCCATGCACATGTCACAAGTCACAGGACTTAGCTGTGGGGACCTTGCACCCATTACAGAATTGGGTGCAGGGTCCTTGGCACAATGACACCCCTCACATGTTGCAACTTGTGACATAAGTAGGGGTGCTTCTAGAATCACAACCCAGGTTGTTAGAAAAAGAATGACAAAATATCCAGCAACAGCAATCCATTTTTTCAAGAATTACCTAATTTCAAGTCTCTTATTCAAACCATAATTGTCCATGGCTTTCAGAAAAAATTCCAGTAGAAGATTATCATAATCCCCCTCCCCTTATATTACTGGTTTCTCAATGCCTGTAAGTATAAAATTATGGCCTTCTTTATTTCTAGCCTTCCAGACGTGCATAGCCAGACAGTTGGTGGTATCCCCCCATTTGCATGCACACTCTTCCTGTTTCTTGATTTAAAATCCCTTTTAGTCTTACCAGCGTAGAAGCAACCACATTTACATTCTGCCATGCATATGATCCCACAAGTGTTACACTATAAACCCTCTCACCCTGGTCTCCCTCCCAGTGACAGGATTAACAAACAATTTAGTTGTTCTGACCTTTGGACAATATTTACAATTACCACACTTATTACAACTGCTGCTTCTTTCAGTTTACCACACACAGGGTTTTCCATAGGTTCATACTGAGGAAAAATAGGAAAACTGGGGGCAATATGCCCATGATGTTTTCCATCCAATATCCCTTATCTGTGAGTGAAACTACTATTAAGCAGCCACTTATCAAGTTTGTTTTGAAGGCCATCTTGCTTTTACTAATGATTATTTCCAGAGGTGGGGTATTCCAAGCTCCTATCACTCTTTGTGAAAATAAATATTTCCAGTTATTAGTTTTATACTCAAACTGATGTAATTGGAGAGGATGTCCCTTAGTTTCTATCTGATCCTGTTTATAAGCAAAACCCATTTCTGTAAACAAAGAGTGGTCATTCATAACATCCCATAATAGCTACAGGTCCCCTCTATATCTCCTTTGTTCTAATGACATTAACTGTAATGTCTCTAGACGGGCTTGGTATTCCATGTGCCTAAATCCATGGATTTGTTTGGTGAACCTTCTTTGTATTCTTTCAATGTGCACTATATCAGTTTTATTGTGAGGTGTCCAGAATTGTGAGCAATAGTCCATGCGTGGCCTGCCATGATATATTAAAGGGGGAGAAATACCTTTGCATCCCTGGAGGCTATGTTTCTTTTTATGTTCCATATAATTCTATTAGCTTTGCTTATAACTTCATTAGCTTGTTTGGTAACGCTTACAGTAGGTCTTCTGTGATAAAAATTCCCAGGTCTTTCTCCATCACTGTGTTGGTTAATGGTATGTTTCCTAGAATATATTGATGTTTCATATTTTTTTATCCTAAATGCATAATTTTGAACTTTTCTGTATTCAGTTTCATACTCCAGGTTAGTGTCCAAGTGTTGGTGCTCTTCGGATCTTTTTGCAATGAACTAATATTTTCAGCAGTTTTGTATTTTCCCCCCAGTTTCAGATCTTCTGCAAATTTGATGTTATCATTAATTATGTTATACTAAGTTACATACTAAGGGCCAGATATTCAAACTGCGCTATTTAGTGGCACAAGCCCTTGCGCTGCACAAAATAGTTGCGCAGGTGTGTGGCCTGGGCGATATTCAAAGGAGTTGCGCTATTGAGCAACTCTTTGAATATCACCCCCCCGGCCACAGCCACTGTGCATGGTGCAGTGGAACTTGTCCCACCGCAAGTGGTCAGAGTGGAGCATTCAAGTTGCGGTGGCACAAGTACCATTGCGCCATGCGCAAATTTCCGATATTCAAAAGGTGACATGCAAATGGGGCCATAATTCATGCAAGGCATAGGGGGGGCCATTTGCATCTATTTATGGCCCCATTTGCATGCCATTAGCATGCAGGTGCGCCGATCCCCGAGGGCTTGCGCCTGGCACCCTGCCAGGCAGCAGCCATCGGGGACCGACGCCCTGCAGCCCGATCGTGGGCAAATGTGTATAAATTCCCCACCTCTCAACTGGCCCGATCACGGGCAAAGCATCAAAATCCCCTCCTCGACTGGCCCGATCGCAGGCAACAGCCTAAATAACCCCCACCAGCCCGATCGCAGGCAGCAAAGTCCCCCTGAACGATCCCTGGTGGTCCAGTAGACCGCTAAGCCTGATTGTGGGCTGATGAAGCGTAACCCCCGAGCGTATCCCTGGTGGTCCAGTGGACCGCTAAACCCAATCGCGAGCTGCAAAGCGTAGCAACACCCCACCACCCCAAGACCATATCCCTGGTGATCTAGTGTTCCCCACCCCACCCACCCATGAGCCCCACCACCCGCCCCCACAGCGGTGGGCGGCAGCATCCACCACCTGCCACCCGCCGCCCGGCGACTGACTGCCTGGTAGGACTGCCGCCCATTGGTGCAGGCAAGAGCCAATGGGCGTGCAGCCCACTCCACCTACAAGGCAGTCAGATATGTAATTCATTCATTCACATATCTGGACTGCCTTATGCGGTATGGGCTGCACCCGTGGCTCTTGCTCTGCAGCAATGGGCGTGCAGCCCCTGCGGGCGGTCAGTTGGCGGGACAGCGGGCGGCAGGCAGGTGGATGCTGCCGCCCGCTGGCTGGGGCGGGGGAGCGGGTGGTGGGGCTTCATGGGTGGTGGGGTGGGGGACACTAGATCACCAGGGATATGGTCTTGGGGTGGGGTGTCACCACATTATGCAGCCCGCATCGGGCTTAGCGTCCACTGACCACCAGGGATACATTCGAGGGGGTTTACACTCTTCAGCCCACGATCAGGCTTCACTGGACCAACAGGATATGTTCGGGGTTTTACACTTCTTCAGCCCGCGATTGGGCTGAAGCGGTCCACTGACCACCAGGATATGTTATGGGGCACTTTGCTGCCCGCGATTGGGCTGGTGGGGGGGTTGTTTAGGCTGTTGCCAGCAATCAGGCCAGTCGGAGGGAGGGGGATTTTGATGCTTGCCCACGCATCGGGCTGCAGGGGGACAGGGAGTAGGTTACAGGGCCAGCCACAGGTGGCAGCTGCTGTTGCGCCTGGTACGCGGCAGCTCACCTGTGGGTGGCCCTCGACTTACTCCTTTTTTTTTGGCTCAAAGTTGTGCAGGCGCAGGTTGGGGGTTGCGCCTGCACAACTCTGCACAGCCCAGCTGAATATCGGGCTGTGCAGTTTATGCATGGTTCCTCCCCCTCCAGTTCAGCATGCATGCATTCATTAGCATTGCGCTGTTGCTCAGCATGTTTTCAGTGGCGCAACTGCCTCCTGCTGAATATCGCAGAATGGCGCAATTTTGGACTTGCGCAGGTGCAACCCTATTGCGCATGGAGCAACCCTTTTGAATACCCCACCCTAAGAATGATAGATGCACAGAAGGTGTTTAACCCATATAAGTGCGTCTCCAGATTCTGGATCTCTTTCTACCTTTTTTAATAAGAATTTGTCAAGATTAACTTTGAAGGTTTCTACATTGTCTGTGTCTAACAATAATTTAGGTAATCCGTTCCATATAGATATGATTCTTTCGTCTAACATCTAGTTTAGGGTATGTTAAGGTCAATTGGAATTTGTGGCTCCTGAGATTGCATTCTCTCATATTGAAAGTCATTCCTAATTGCGTCATAAGCTCATTTTCTTTAACTATATTAAACATCAGAAGCAGATCCACCCCCCCAGTTTTTCTCATCTCCAGTGAGTACACATCCAGTTCCCTCAATCTTTCTTCATAGCTTCTATCCTGTAGATCATCTATCATTCTGGTAACCCTTCACTGCACCCCTCCAATGTGTTAATATCATGTCTGAGGTAGGGATTCCATAATGGAGAGCAATAGTCTAAGTGAGGACGTACATAAGCTCCATATACTGGAAGAATGCATACCCTATTTCTATAGACAAAAGATATTTTTTACACAGCCGATTATTCTGTTTGCCTTTCTTTTTAATATTTGCAATGTGGGGTAAATGTAAGGTCTGTGTTGATAATTACTCCTAGGTCTTTTTTTCCTTTACTGATATCAATTGTAAACCATTCAACATGAACTACACATTAGGATTATTGTCACCCAAATGCATAATAACACTTTTTTTTTTTAATATTAAAGTCCATGTTGTTTTGTTAAGCCCAGTTTTCAAGTTCTTGAAGGTCTTTAGTAAAATCCACTATTTTGTCTGATGAACCCACTTTAGCTGCAATTTTAGTGTAATCTGTAAATTGCATAGCCATGTTCTTAATGTTAGCTGTCATATCTGACACAAATATGTTAAAAAGAATGGGTCCAAGGACATAGCCTTGTCGAACCCCACTAGTGACTGTACCTGTAGAAGAGGTGCATCCTCTTATATGTACTACTTGTGTATGGTTTGTTAACCACTCATTTACTCTATTTATCAACAGAGGATGTATCCCACAGGATTTCATTTTGTTAATCAGGGTTAGGTGTGGCACTTTGTCAAAAGCCTTACGTAAGTCCAGATATACTATATCCACTGGTAATTTATCATGAAGAATACTGCTAACTTTCTCATAGAAAACTAAATTACTAGTAAGGCAAGATCTCTTTTTTTCAAAGCCATGTTGATCAGGATCCACAAGATGTTTTATAACTAGGTCATCCTCTAGTCTAATTTTTAGGATACCCTCAAATATTTTGCCTAAAATGTTAGTAAGGCTAATTGGCCTATAGTTTGATATTTCACTTTTATTTCCCTTTTTATGTACAGATGTTACTAATGCAGTCTTCCAATCACAAGGTACTAATCCAGTTGTTAAGGACAAGTTGAACAATTTACATAGTGGATCGATCAACCATGATGCAATACCTTTCAACAAACATGGGTAGAGATTATCAGAACCTGGAGATTTATTTGTTTTGATTGCATCAAGTTTGTTTTTCTATTTCCAGTTTAGTTATTTCAGGCATAGTATAATCAATTATATTTTTTGTAAATTCTGTATTCAGTTTTGTATTTGGACTAAGGTTAAAAATTGAACAAACATATTTATTACATTCTTGTGCCATTTCTAAAGGTGCCTGAATGGTTTCATCATTGATGAGTAATGGAACAATAGTTTTGGTTGACTGTTTTTTATTGTTTACATATGAATAAAACCTTTTACCGCCATCTTTAATGTGGGCTAACTTAAATTCCAATTTTTTCTTTTTGTTTTTTATTGCTGAATTACATCTCTTTAATATTGCGCTATATTTATTTTTATTATATTCATTGTTACATCTAATTGATGCTCTGTAAGCACTTCTTTTTTTTTAAATCAAATATAATATAGTAGAGGTTACCCAAATTGGTAATTTACCCCTTTTATTATAACCTACTTTATCTGGGACATACTTTTGCTCTAGAGTAAGTATTTTATTTGTTAATAACCGCCAAAGTTTATCCGGAGATGTAATACCAGTGTCCCAGTTCCATGCTATTAATTTTTTATTAATAAGGTAGAAGTTAGGCCTACCATAGTTTCTAAAAGTGGTTATACCAGGATTACATTCTAAAATTGTCTTTGTTCCAAAAGTTATTACGCAATGATCGCTGTTTTGCAGAGGTTCCTGGATACTGATGTTTGGGATTAGATGGGTATATCTGTTATTACTAGATCAAGAATATTGTTTTTTCTTGCTGGGGAATGAGTAAGTTGAACTAGGTCACGTGATTCACATAAATCCAAAAAATTGTTTTACATTTTCTTATTTCCTGTACAATGTATCCAATCAATTCCTAGGTAACTGAAGTCTCCTAATAGAATAATATCTGACTAATTCATTTTTAAATCTAGGTTATTCAGTATTTCCTGATGTTCAGATGGATCAATATTAGGTGGTCTATAACAAAGTCCCACTGTCAGTTTAGTTTGTTTCTCTCTTATTATTTCAATCCATAGAATTTCACTATATATTTCGCTATCAGTTGCACTGGTGGATTTCTATTATATAGTATCCTTAATAAAAAAGCCTCTCCCTCCTCCCTTTTGTAATAATCTATTTTTACGTACAGTATTGTAACCAGGTATGTTTACATTCCAACTCGATTTGTCTCCCCACCATGTTTCAGTGATCACTGCTATATCAATATTTTCTTTTTGGAGTAATATCTCTAACTCATCTAATTTTGTAGAATGGAGGCTTCTTGCATTTGTAAGTAGAAAAGTCAGCCCATATTTGTTTTGTTTGTTAGGGTGTTTAGTGGGTTTTTTTGTTGGTCATCTCCCTTTGTCCCCAGGGGTTTAGTTTTTTGTTGGTGTGGAGTTTTTGTTTATTGTAATGTACATAATGCACCTCAATACTCTTGTGCCTTTTTTATTTAGTTGTAATCTGTCATAACAATACAGGTCATCCCTTCCTTCAAATGTTTCCCAAGTATGTATACACCTGATATTATTTGTGAGGCACCATCTTTATCGCCAGTTATTGTATGGTTTTATTTTAATTTTTTTGTCCTGTAATTACTTGCTCTTGGGACAGATAAAACATTGGAGATAATGGGAGTCACATTTAGGGTTTTTAAAGTTTTTACAGCATCCTCCATATATTTAGTTATTTTTTCAACCTCCTGTTTCCCAAAATCATTTGTCTCTACATGCAGAAGGGCAATTTTTGGATTTATTATATTTTGAAAGATGCCTGGGAGCATGCTAGTCACATCCTTTATTGTTGCACCACTATAGATGCCACTTGCAACATTATCGTTATTCCCCCTAGTGGTGTATTTGTCAGTATATCTGGTAATTGATTCCCCCAGGATGTAGATTTGGTCAGGCAGTATGTTTGGACTTGAAGTTTTATTTTCATTACTGCCAGTGTTAGGTTGTGATTCTATGGGACTAGTATTTTCACTATCTATGTTTAAGGGTGGAACTGGGATAGATTTATTACTATTTTCTTCCCTATGTGGGGAGGCAGGGTTAGATTGAACATTGGAGGCCTGATTTGAGGGCATAATGTGAGGAACAAATGTTGGATCCATGCTTGGTTCTTCCTCTAAGAATTGAATCAATGGGTCAAAACTGTTTGACATGGGTAACATAAAATCCTTGACCTTCGTTTCCTTTTTTTTTTAGCTTGCCTAGTACCCTGTATCGTATACCAATTCTCATCACTAGTTTTATCAAACTCCTCTAATCTATTTCATTTTTGTGTGCTTTTTTTTGTGTACCACAAGGTTACCAGTCTCCAGATTCATTATATCATTATTATCCTTTGCTTGGTGTGGGAAAGATATGCTTAAGTGCTTACTATGTTGTTTGTTGACATCATCTTTATTATTTTGTGCATATGATTCACCACAATCCCTTTCATTTATTCTGGATGCCATAGTGTGTTGGCTACATTCAAGGGCCTGTAGTCGAGTGCCAAAAATTGTTATTTCTGCTATAATGTCAGTGTTTTGTTTACACTTTAAACAAATAAAAGGATTGTCGAGGATTGGTATCTCAGAGAATAGGTACATTTCACAATATATACATTTCCACTCCTGCTTACCCAGAAATAAAGTATTGAAGTCCATTATTCTTATTCTGGGTTGCATGTAATGACTCATTTCCTTAAACCAATATATATTAGTTCCTACCTACTTCATTGACTCTTCGCACCCCTCGCAACACGCATAATGTGCACTGACGCTCATGTCTCTGCACTCATCTCCACATGCATGAGTGTGTGCCCTTCCCAAGCTTGCTCTGCTCACTGCAGGTCTTGTTAATATATCCTGGCATGACCCAGAAATGTCTCCCAGGGTCACAGCACCCTTGCGACATAATATGCCTCAAAATAAATTAAAAATAGCTGATTTAGAGCAATATTTTGACACTCATGCATGTCCAAATAGTGTTACACAGTGGCAGCTTGTAAACCCCCCAGAATCAATGTTTTAACACAGCACTATACACACATAGCAACAGTTGCTAGGTGCTGCGACTCTCTACCTGAGTGCTAGTAGCAACAGGGCTCCAGACATACACACAACAGTATAGTATAAAATGGTGTATAAGACACAACTTGTAAATTAATATTTAAGTAGGCAGCTGCAATATTGGGTGCTTGCTCAAGTTTATTTGTTAAGTCTGCCACAAGTACCTGAAAATAAAGGGGTCCAACACTGAACTTTGAGGGACCCCACTTGTAACTGTGAATGTTTCATCCCTGGAGGCTATGTTTCTTTTATGTTCCCTATAATTCTATTAGCCTGCTTATAATTTCATTAGCTCGTTTGGTAAAATTTAGGTCTTCTGTAATAAAAATCCTAGAATATATTGATGCTTAGTATTTTTTGAACATAAATGCATAATTTTGAATGCATTTACAATGCCAATTCGACAACACCTTTGTCAACCAGCATCACTGTGACAGGATTTATGTCAACCGCAAGTTCCAGTAGACATAAATCCCAAATGTCTCCCAGTCTGCCCCTCACTCCCTCCCCCATATTTAAGGTTCATAACTCTGAGTCAGTTGATTTGGGGAGGGGCTGCAGGATTGGGAGACATTGTGCTCCAATCTCAGGTGAATCAACACAGCGACCTGTCAGAAAACTGTCAATTTTGTCAACAGCTACATAGGTTGCTGTGTTGGTATTGCTGTCGGGGGCATATCATTTTGCACTTTTCTGTATTTAGTTTCATGCCTCAGGTTAGTGTCCAAGTGTTGATATTCCTGTAGATCTTTTTGCAATGAACTAATATTTTCAGCAGTTTCACATTCTCCCCCCAGTTTCCGATCATCTGCAAATAGGGTCACCACCTTTGGATGAAGTAAAAACTGGATGCTAAACCACACCCCAAATGCTGCCTCTAGCTCCACACCCTTTTTTATGACTGGTGAGTATGTCGCTCCTCCTCCAAAGCCATTTGTAATGTTGGAATAGTCATTGCTAGTTATAGGAAATCATTTTTATACTGTTATTTATTTGATTTATTTATTCAGTTATTTATTTTTATTCTTTAGCAACCAGATTAACTCCCATAGGCCACATAGCCCATTTTACATGAGTGACCCAGGAGCACAGGAAGGTTAAGTGACTTGCTCAAGGTCACACAGTATGTAAGTGGAGGCTTGGGAATCAAACTCAGGTCTGTTGGATGTGCCAAGCTCATCCACAGCTTATTGCTCAGCCCTCTGTTAAACACCGTTCCATTTTCCTTTCCAGTCAGTCATGTATTCTGATGCTTTGACCCATTTTTGATAACTTAATTATCAATGCTTGTGGTACCCTTATTACTGCACTGTGTTCCACTTTACCTAAGCAGTTACTGCTGCTTCTTTTCATATTTCTAAGACATTCCACAATTTCAGACACATCATTCCATGCTGTTTATCTGAATGACCTGTAAAAGTGTAGCTAATATCACGGAATGTTCAGATAATACAAAAAATAGAGCAAATGTAGTGATAAAGGCAATAAAAATTAGATTATAAATTTAACAAAAATGGGTCTAAAACATACCAGAATATAGGACAAAGCGAAACACATGACAGCACATGAAGGTGTTAAAGCTGTTTTTTTGTCATAGCAGTAAAAGACCGTACTTAAAATTGAGAGTTGAAAAGATTAGGTTAATTTACTGCTAATGATCTTAGTGGCCGTACTTTACACCTCCCAGACAGACTGGTTTTACAAACAAAGGTAGGTCTGAATGACTGTGGCATTAGAACTTATTTGTAATGTGGACATGCAATGCAGGCAAATTAGTGAATGATTTGATACATCAGTTTTAAGAGTATATGAGCACTCAATATGTCCCCCAAACCGGATTGCATTTAATTAAAACTGGATGACTGAAAAAGGGCCCTAAAACCAGATTATCTGGTCAAAAACCAGATAGGTGGCAACCCTATCTGCAAATTTCTTTTTATCATTATGTTATCTGTTAAGTCTGCACAAAAAACTGAAAAATGTAGGGGCCCAACACTGACCCCTGAGGGACCCTGCTTGTAACTGCAGATGTTTCAGAGGGTTGACCATTTATGACCACTCTCTGTGTTCTTTCCTCAAGCCAATTTTGGATCCAGTTAATATAGTATGGATCAACCTTTCTTTTTCTTAATGTTTCAGCTATGTGTTCATGAGGTTCATAGGGGTTGGATTGAATGGACTATCATGTCCCTACTGTTTGTACCTTGCCTGTACACAATCCTGGGACCATTTACATCTATATCTCTAAGTCCTGGATCCAATGTGACCACATACCAATGTCTTTTGACAATAGAAACTATCTGATGTGATTGTGGATTTTAATTGCTAACAAATGTAAGACAGGGACACATTCCCTAGTGGCTCACTTTTCTTGTAATAGATTCCACCTAGGAAGTTTATCAACATCTTCCCTAGCTCTTTGCATTAGTCCTTCATCCTATCCCCTGTGAGGAAGTCTCCCAGTAAGCTCATCAGCATGAGGTTTGTATTTATCTTCAGAATGACAATTGTGTTTTGTTCTTATACATTGTACCTTAGGGATTATTGTAATCACATGGCTAGGATGGTTGCTGCTAGCCAGTAGCAACGCGTTATGGTCTGTGAGCTTTTTATAAAGATCTGTTTTAACCCCTCCCCCAACCCCGGCCATCCTTAATAATATTCAGGTCCAAAAAGTTAATCTGTTTGCGATAAAATGCAACGCTGAAACATAAATTGGGATTACTGCTCTCCATTTAGTAAATTGATTCAAACAACTCATTCTCAGTACATTTCCAGAATAGAAATACATTGTCAGTAAACCTCTTCCACAAGTCCAATGTGTGGATGAAAGGAGTATTATGACCATGGACATTCTCTAGTTCCCTGTTTGCCATGTATAAATTTGCATAATTCATAATTGGGTGCAAAACTCGCACTCATGACTGTACCCTTTTTTTGTAAATAGAAGTCGTCATTGTAAAAAAAGGTATTGAGTTCAAGAACATATTTAAATAGCTGTATAAGGATATCTGTGGAAGGATCATTCACTATATGAGGAGCAAGATAATATCTAAGTGCTTCTAACCCATCCACATGTGGGATATTATAATCTACAGCTGCTACAGTCACAGTCAAAGACACAGTCAGATATTTCCTGAAAATTATGTGATATTTCTAGAGAAATTTCTTACTTTCTGCAGTTCCACAGTAGGGGCAGCAGAGATAAACTCTTTAGAAATATTGTGAAATATTTGGCAATATCTAACCACGTGTTTGGCTACAATTGTACGTTGAGCGTCAGCAATAAACTATCATCTGCAATTTAGAGATCCTCTGGCACTGCCAAAATATTCCTGTATCCTTAATGTATGATGGAACTTCTTTCACAAAATCTGCAATATGCAAATCAACATATTTAACTATTGTCTCAGTTAATGAATTGTTACCTGATATGATGGGCCTGCTTGGTGGGGGGGTTGACTTAATCTTTATGCACCTTTGGCAAACAATAGAAAGTGGCTCTAACAAGGTATTCCACCATTAAATAGTCAATTACTTAGCTGCCAACCATTTTTTCTTTTTAGTCAGTTTTAAATAACTATCATTAACATCTTTTTTTTATTTATTTGTTTCTGCTCCTCCCTCATTGCCCTCCGACCCATGCCACCTACTGGCCCAAATTGCAGCCTTTCCAGGCTACCCCAGCATATCCCATTGCCGGGGGGGGGGTCCCTCTCTTCTGAGTGGAAGGGCCTTAGTGGCCAGTGGCATGTACTCCAGGAGCTCTGGGGCTGGTTCCGGGCTGACTCCAGGGCTTCGGGTGGCAGGAGCTGGGCACTTTTCATCCAGTTGTTTGGGGCATACTTTTTCCATTTCCGTGCCCTACCCACACAGTTCTCAGCCTTCTGCAAGCATGGGGGGTGGCCTGGGGAGGAGGCATATGGGGGGCCATGTCGAGGTGTCATGTCCCCCAAGTACACCACCAATCCACTTGCAGAGCCCCACACAAACCCCCCCCAGGAGAGAAGTGTCCAATGGATGCTTATGATACCCCTTCCTGTTGGTCTCTGCTGCTGGTACCCAGGCTTGGGGTGCAAACCCAAGCTGCCGGCATGCCACGTGCACCCCTTCTCTCAGTGCCATGGAGCCAGCATCATTAACATTTTTAAACCTTTCAGTATGGTAAAAATGTAACCTTTCATAAAAAACAGGAACATTCAATTGTCTAAAAACCCCTTTTTCGTACTTATCACTAATGTTATTTTTTTTAATTTGTAATTTTTTATTGTTTTTTCAGAATAAACACATACATATGGGAACAGGAAAAATAAAGGAGAACATCTGATGGTTAGATTTCATACATTTACAGGTTACACATTACTTATGTCATTATGCAGTTACATTTTACTGTTACTATTAGTTATCAGACCAAAAATTATGTGGTCTCATGTTTTACTCCTGGAGGGGAGGGATTTCCACTACCCTCCATCCTTTCAGGGTATTGACTTGTCTGTTACCTCCTAATTAAAGTTCACAGCTTTCTTTACAGGTTGTGGTTGTTCACTTTGATTTACCTTGTTTTTTTTACATTTCTACTCTTCTAGGATGATTCTTCATTTCAAACAGTTTTACTCAGTACTAAGCTAGTCTGCTGCCTCATCCCCCCCCCAAAGTGCTCCAATGGATTACCTTATCTTTGATGCTCCCATTTTTTTTTGAGAATTTTCGAGAGCGTGTAGGTTACATACCTTCTGGGTCCTGGCAACTGATGTCTGGTTGCAGTAATAATGTTCTTACAGGTTTGGGGATCCAGGTGGGTCAAAATTATCTGTGCATTTACTTAAATTTAAAGGGAAGGGGAGGGTGCTTGGTCCAGGCAGCAGAGCCAGGAGAAAGAGCAAGCTTATCATTATTTATCAAAGTCTGTGATGTTCAGCAGCTCTCATAACAAGCATAAGCTGCACCCCTAGCCATCAAAACCAGTCATGGAGTCTCTCTGGAGCAGGTTCAAGCCTTTAAGTACCTTGTGATCACTCTAGACCCTCATCTAACTTACAGTGCCTACATTGACTCTGTAGCCAAAGCAGCAAATACTGACCTTGTCCTTCTCTTCCGGCATATGCAACATCTTAACCCAGAAGCCCTGACTGTCACTGTTCAGAGCTATGTTGTCTCCATTATTGACTATGGGCTTATCATCTATGGCTCTGCCCCCGCTACTGCTCTTAGATGCATATCCATCTCCCTGAATAAGGCCTGCTGACTTCTCACTGGATCCCACCACCTAACACATACGTGCGATCTCTATGCACAAACTGGATGGCTGCAATTCACCAACTGGATAAAGTACCTAACCTGCATCATGGTGAAGAAAATAACTATGGGCCTTGTGCCCCCTGGAGTGTGTGTACTCCTGCATCCTAGCAATACCCCCCACTCAACTAGGGGGTCTGAATCACAGCTCCTGCAGGTTCCACATTGTCATGCCTCACAAGGTCAAAGATCTTTTGCCTACAGGGGGTACAGCTGGCTAAATGGTCTAAGCAGTTACATCTCCTCCACTCCTACCCTTGGTGCATTTAAATCAAGGCTAGGCCTCTCTCTCACTGCCTGTAGCTCCTGTGACTGACTCCACTAGCTGACCCCATGAATATTTCCCTAACCTTATGCAGTTCTCTGTCCTATTAGCACTTGGTTACCCCTTAGCATGCACTTCCCCATGTTATGTCTATGACAATGCCTCTGGCTGTGTTTCTCCTCTGTTGCTCTCTGCCCCCTCTATTCTTCCTCTCTCTTGTCCTCTATCCTCTCTCACCTCATCTGGCTGGCAGCTGTACTTCTTGGCTGATTTTCCAATGCCTGGTGCTTCCTGATCTCAGGGAAATCTCTTTCTGTGCTTTGTTCTGGACCCCCTTCCCCCCTCCTCACAGTATTAAATAGACCCTTACTCCACTCCTTCCTCAGCCTAGCAGCAGATTGGTCACTCCACTGCTGCACATTTTCATGCTATTGGCCTCCCTGTCTTCAATACCTGACTTGACCCACTTTCTTACCGCCCCTTTTTAAAGCAGTCCCACCCACAGGATCCCACATTTCCTCTCAACCTTTTCTTCAGCCACTCTATCTAACTCCTCTCAATTACTGCTCTACCTGTCCTATTGTTAGGGACCTCACCCTAATACGACTATATACCCTTTCAACTATAAACCAGCTTGCAGTTAAGCAGGACAGCAACACCAAACAAGCTACCTTGGGGTGCAACCACCTACTACTACTCGTCACTACCTCTTTTGGCATTGCTGGTACCATACACATCCTTTTGTTCTGCAAATTTTGGACTCCCTGCTGTTCTGTCTAACCCTTTATGTGAATCCACTTTATTAACCCTCACTCTCCTTCTCTCCCTCAGCTGAGAAACTGTCGCCCAGGCTCCCAGCTCCTAAGCCGCGGGATTCCCAGCTACCAGGCGGTCGGCACCCCTCTAGCTGATGCTCGAGACCGCAGACACGGACCCGAGGCCCTACAAGGTACAGCAACTGCCGCAACTTTTTCGACCGCCCCCTTCCCCCACCTCCGCTGATTATTAAATAAAGTAGCTCCTGCCAAAATATTAGTCCACGTCCCCTGGCGCAGTGCCCCACCAATAGAGACTTAGCCCGTGATCCCCCTCTTCTCTATCCAGCCCACGGGATCCAACTCTCAGGGCCTCGCCTTACTAAAATGCATAGGCTCTCCTTGGCTGTGCCTTCACCACTAAATATCTTTAATGCTATCAAATTTGGGTCGACCTGGATCGGAAAGCTACTGATAAGCTGCATTAATCCAGCAACCCCACTGGCCCCTGGGCTAATGAGTGGCTCCTTTTGAGGTACCATCATGTCGGGCCCTATATGGCTCCTTTACTGCCCTTCTTCTGCTGATACCAGCTGCCCAGCATTGGACACCTGAACTACCATCATGTTTTGGTCTACAACGGCACCTTGTGCTGTATACCACATGGCAACTTATCCTTTAATTGCCTCCGTGATTCCAAGTACAAGTATCACGAACCCTGCTCTTGGACCACACATACCAGTAGTACTTATAACACTCCCCCACCACAAGGCCCACCTCCCACCATGCAGACTTCTATCTCCTCTCCCCGCCTATTGTGGTAGGGGTACTAGCTCTTGCTACAACAGATCAGCTCTTCTATGGTGGCTACTTTCCAGTCCCTAAAAACATCAGATCTACTAGACAACGGGAGAAAGGCAGGAATTACAAGCTTATAATTAGCGCTCTTAGAAAAATCCTACTTATCCTCCTGCTTTGTTCAGGCAACGTAGAACTCAACCCTGGCCCCCCAGAAGCTATTGCTTTGCCAGCAGAACTAGCAAATTTAAAAGGAATAAGCTTCTTGCATATTAACATATGTAGCCTCCTTAAAAAAGATAACCTTAATACAAACCTGGGTAAATCATACCTCTCCTGACATACTTGTGATTTCCGAAACTTGGCTTAGACCCAGCACCACTGATAGAGAAGTAAACATACCTAACTATGCCTTGTTCAGAGCTGATAGGCATGCCAGAGGAGGAGGGGTAGCTATCTATGTTAAAGACAAATTTTCTGCCTCCTGCTTATCCTCGGCATCTGTCGCCAGCGAATTCGAATGCCTAATTCTCAAAGTGGAAATTACACAGACTACTGCACTCTGCGTAATAGGATGCTACAGACCACCGTCTGCTGGCCTACAGCTTGTGTCATATCTAAGTGACAAGTTGGGACAGGGGCTGCCAGAAACTATTATTTTAGGAGACCTCAACTTTGACTGACTCTCTAACACAGCTGCCCCCCTTGCATCCTTCTGTGATGAACATGGGCTGACGCAACTTATTACTGAACCAACACGCCCAAACATGAAGAACCCCAGTAAAAGTACACTTTTGGATGTGCTAATGGTGAGCAAACCTCATCTCTTCTCCACGCTGATGTCTTCTTCTCAGGCATGCAGCGACCATTGTTTATTGCGGGAGTAAGATCCACTAACAACCCAGCACCCATCAGCAAGTTCTCTGAGAGAGATCCAGGTGCAACTTCAATGAACATGCCTACCTAAACGAGCTTAAGTACTCCCCTGAGTGGCAAGATTTCTACCTGGCCAAAACGATTACGTCAGCTTACAATATCTTCCACAACATTCTATCAAGGGCCCTTAATAAGTATGCTCCCCTTATTAAAGTTCGAACTAGGACCAAAACCTGTAAATGGTTCACCCCTCAGATCAAGTCCTTGCTTCTAGAAAGAGATAAGCTCTGGAAAAAAGCACGCAGACTGAACACTGCAGAGGATTGGAACCAGTTCAGGAGACTATGAAATTTATGTACCAAAACAATCAGAGAATCGAAGGCCACCTTCTTCAAATCCGAACTCGACTCTGCCACAAAGAGCCCAATCAAGCTCTGGAACACAATCAGTGATCTGCTAGGCCACTCCCAGGAAATTCACTCCCGACCAAGATTACCTCTGGCAACTTGACTATAACCGAAAAGATGGATATACTTAGCGCATTCAATAACCACTTTGCTACTGCAGGCATGGCATTTGATAACTCCCTGCAAACATACTTCGCTCCCAGACTGCCAGCCAACTGCCTGAAACTCTGATAGCCGCCGCCTTTCTCACTTCAACCTGCCACACTGAAAGAGGTAGAGGACCTCTTGCTTCAGTTGGATACTAGAAAAGTGCTGGGGCTGACTCCTTGACCCTTACTTCCTAAAATTGCCTACCACATTACTAGCAACCGTCACCCACCTTTTTTAACCATCCCTGTCTCAGGCCACCTTACCACCTATATGGAAGACAGCACATGTCATACCACTGTTCAGATCAGGTGACCGTGGCGATCTCAATAACTTCTGAGCCAATTTCCCTCCTTCCGGTCCTGTCCAAGCTCCTAGAGAAAATTGTAAATGCACAGCTGAGGACTCACCTTGAGTCTAGGGAACTGCTAAATCCTATGCAGTCCAGATTCAGAGCTAAACATAGCACTATCTCAGCCCTCGCCAAAGTTACTAACGACTGGCAGCGTAATCTTGAGAGCAAAACTTTATTTGTGCTGTTTTCCTTGATCTAAGCAAGGCTTTCGACACCGTCGACCATAGTCTGCTCCTCTCCGCCCTTCAAACCATAGGTGTGGACCCCTCCTCTCTGCGTTGGTTCACTGACTATCTTACAGGCGCCTTCAACAAGTTAAAGCCGAAGGCCTGTCCCCTTAAAAACTCTGCAAGAGGGGTACCTCAGGGTTCTATTAGGGCCCTTACTTTTGCAATCTACATTAATAACATCGACTACTGTATAAAGAAGCCAACATCCATCTGTTTGCAGATGATACAGTTCTCTACTTGAGTCGCCCAACATCTGAAGCTGCCTGCAATGACCTACAGTCAGAATTCAACCTTTTGCAAAGCCAACTCCTCCAAAAAAAGCTACTCCTTAATGCCAAAAAAACTAAAGCGATGGTCCTCTCTCCTTTTATCCGTACAGCTAACCCTGTGTCCAGTGGGACAGTTCCCCAAATTACCACAGTTCTAGGTGAAAAACTAGAATTTGTTACAAAATTCAAGTATCTGGGAGTTTGGATAGACCAAAGACTCTCCTTCATTGAACATATCGAAGACTTGCTAAAACGACTTCGGCAAAGGCTTGGACTGTTTTTTAGAATCAGCCAATTTCTCACCAGAGATGCCAAGAAACAACTGGTCCAATCCATTTTCCTATCATTGGTTGATTACGCTGACTTCCTCTACAGCCAATGCCCCAACTCTTACATGGCTAAACTGGACACACTCTACCATCGAGCACTGAGGTTTATAATGGGACTCCTTTGACACATACTGCACCCTATATCGGCAGTGGTATGGACATCACTAAAGTTCAGGCGCCACAGAAACGCAGCTCTCTGGACCTATAGAGCCATCTCTAATAAGCTGCCTTACTATATCTCCTGCTGTCTTCCCCTGAGTATAATTGGGAAATACGCGTTAAGAAGTTACTCAGCTATTACACTTAAAGTACCCAAAGCAAAATCCCGCTTCGGCAGGGCAGCCATAAGCTTCGTGCTACCTACCTTATGGAACGATCTACAAAAACCCCTCAAATTAAGCACTCTAATCAGTATAAATGCTTTCAAGATGCTTTATTTCCATACAATCAGAGAAGTATGTAACTGCTTCACCCACTCAGACCCAGTACCGGTGTCTGCACTGATATATAGCCACGCCTAGACCCAATTTTAAATACTGACCCCCCCAGCTTGCTCCTCACCAGCCTAATTGTTCTCTCTCTTATCCCCCTGTCTTATCAACACTAGGCCCATCCATCCCTTATTCTTCCTTTCCCAACCTCGGATAGGAGCTCACTACCCTGGGTTGTGACATCCTACCATGCCCCGTACTTATAGCATTCAATCCCGGGCTCACACATACTCCTTTTCTCCATCCACCTTCTCTACATCCAGCTTTACCAACTCCTTTCTGTGCACCGCCCTCCTAGCCTTTCTCCCCTACTTCCCTCCTCTCTTCCCCCTACCTTCACCTCTACCTGGTGTATATTTTTATTTTATTTTTTCTTCTTACTTCCTCCTGCAACCTTAGATAACCTGCTTTATCTTCCTATAGACACTTCTATGTATGTAAATACCTTTGTAATCTGTACAATATCTGTATAATTCTATGTACATATGAACTTCTTTTCTTCCTCTCTGTAAAGAGTATTATCTGTATTGCCTTGTAAATACCTGTGTTGACCTGTATATACAATTGTTCATGCTCCACCCAGGTCCATCTTGCAAATGAGCTTCTGCTCAACGATGAACGCCTGGTTAAATAAAGACTTTATTGATTGATTGATTGATTGATCTGCTATCTCCTTGTAACCTAGCCTCCAAAACTTGTTTTATTTCTCAGATGCCATGTAACTCTTTAGCTTACACTTTTGTAACCATGTCCTATGTATTGAATTTGTAATCTGACTTACATGTCTTATGTTTTGAATTGTAACCTGATGTGGAACCTTTGTAAAAGAGCCCTGGTCAAAGGTATTGTAGTCCTAGACCTAATCAAAAAAAAATAATGAGTCATTTGCTTGGTTACTTTTTCACATTGACCCAGGTAGTTCAGAGTTTTCCCTTGTATTTACATCGTTATAGCCATTTTTTCCCTTAACCATAAAAGTTGTAACAGATTTCAGAGGCAAGTTACCTGTTACGGTGTGCCTTAAAATAGACATAACAAGATCAGTAGAAAGAATTAGAACTATTTACATATATGAGGTTTCTCTCTCCAGTGGTTTGGTTTATCTGTTTTATCTAAGTTATATGGTGGGGGTACAGCTTGAGTGGTGGGGCCTCGGCTCAGGGGACAAAATCAAGGTAATTGTCTAGTTGGTATAGGACCCACTTCCTCCATCGTGCCTCGAATGTGGAGATCCTGTCCGGGACTTTTGCTGAGAGCTTCTCCATTGAGTATGTATCTAGGGTGATCATCCTCCAGCTCTCCTTAGTGGTACGTTTTCTGTATGCCAGAGTCATATAATAGCTTTTTCACTGCCAGAATGAGGAGCAAGATCAGTTTATACTGAAGGGTGTTCAGTGCTCTCCCTCTGGTGGGATAACCATCAGCACCAGTGTTGGCATAATAGCCCATGGGCAGTCAAAATTCCCTCAGTTTCCTGGGATACCTCCTGGCAATATTGTTGGATGGCTGGACATTTCCACAGGACATGTGTTAAGTCCACCATAGGATCCCACACTGTCTCCAGAAGTTCCCTGTTGTTGGAGGAGAGTATTTGGCTATTGCTGTCGGGTACAGAAAAATTGCCCTACATTTCTAGGCTTATTCTCTCCAATATGTAGTTGATGCTATCCTTATATGAGAGTAATGTTTATTTGTGCCAATTGTCCATAGTTATATTAATGTCTAGTTCCACATTCCATTTGTTTAACACTGTTTCAGTGGAGTCCTTTGGTATGTCCTGTAGGGCTTTATATAAGTGGCTTATAAGGTGGGGAAGGGTGTGTCCTTGTATAAATGTTAGCGGCATGCTTATCAATTGAGAGGGTTTTTCTTTAACTTAGGCTAGTGCATCTTCTCTAGGCTATAGATATGAGTGGAGTTGGAGGTATTTATAGAATTGGTTTTGTGGTATTTTGTAAGATGCTTGCTGGGAAACAAATGGGATGATTCCTGTATTACTCAGGAGTTGGTAGGTATAGTGTACCCCAACATTTTGCCACCCCTCAAGGCTCCATCCATTTTATTTGGTAGAAAAGCTGTGTCTGATGGAATGTCCTGTATGAAGAGCCATTCTGCTGTGGTGAGAATCTGCTCAAGACATGTTGTTATATGGGGTACAAAGTGGGATTTGCCAAACAAGCATGGGCTAATGTCCTGTGTATTATTTAATGTTTGCTCAATGTGTTTCTAGTGTGGCTGGTGTGAGGGAGACAAGCATTGGCAGATGGTGTGAAGATGAGCGACTAGGGAATATTGTCTGAGGTTTGGAAGATTAACTCCTCCTTTGTCTTGTTGGAGTTCACAACCAGGTATCTAATTCTGGGTGGTTTGCCCTACCAGATAAATTGAGAGATCAGCCTGTCCCATGCCTGGAAGTAAACTTTGCTAGGTACTATTTGAAGTGTTTGAAGAAAGTATAGGATACAAGGTAGTATGTTTTGTTGGACTGCCTCTGTTCTGTTGAACAGGCCCATTGTAAGCTGGGTCCATCTTGTTATGTCTTCTGTCAGCTGCTGTACGGTTCATAATTTTGCAGCTCCAGAATTCTACATTTTTGTGAGTTTTATTCCTAAGTATTTAATGGTCATATGGTTTAGCTGAACTTGAATTTGGTTTTGAGTTGAGGGGATGGTGCATAATTATATAGAAGGACCTCAGCTTTTGATTGTTTAGTCTATAGCCTGAAAATTCTCCCAACATGATAAGGAGTTTCCATAGCTCGGGGAAGGATTACTCTGTGATAATAGGGTTAACAGTATGTCATCCATGAACAGTAAAATTTTGTTAGTAGTAGTAGTAAAAATCTTTATTTTTATACAGGACAAACTGGAATAAAACATCTTTAGGCCAAGTCCTATATTATAGATGCTCCTGTTCATTCTCAATATAATATAGAATACAAAGACAATAACAAGTATAACAAATATCATATATCATCATTTACATCAGCATTACATCTACATTCTAATCATTACGCATACAACAGACACTCAATTCATGCTTTAACTCCTTCATAAATATTTTAGCATTGGTCTGGTTAACTACAGAGTCTTTATTTATTGAGTTCCATATTTGAAACATAATAGCTGGGAAAAGCATAGAACTATATTTATTTATTAGTTTTGGAGGAATAAATCATCGTAGTGGTGTCTGGCGCAAGTGGTGGTGATGTTGCATTTTTTCTAATTTTTCAAACAAGTAAATTGGCCTTTTCTTATATAAAACTTTATGAGTTAAATTTGCCCATTGCAACTTCCTTTTATGAGTTGGGTTTAACAAACCAAGTTCATTAAACAATGTACAGTGGTGTGAACCCATTCCTTTTCCCAATATAAACCTTGCAAGTCTATTACATATCATATCAACTTTCGCCAGGCTTTTCTTATGAGCAAAATCATATACATGGCTTCCATAATCCATAACTGGGAGTAAAAGTTAATTTACTACTGCCAATCTCATTTGCTTATTCAAGCATGATTTTGATCACCTAAAAGCTCCCAATTACTTGCTTGTAATGTCTTCAATATGATAGTTAAAAATCAGACTTTCATCTAACCAGACACACAAATATCTGTACATTGTATCCTGAACTATTTGGTCAGCATTATCAGCTATTATTTTAATATAAGGGGCAGCAGTGATCTTTCCTATTTCTTTTTTTCTTAAAAAACATGGATTTTTTTTTTTATAATTCATAACTAAACCTGATTCCTTAATCCATGTACATAGTGCTAGAAAATCCCTTTGAAGATTTCTTTCCATTTGTTCCAAATTCAAGCCATTTGCAACCAAAATGATGTCATCGGCATAAAGCTTAAGTTTAGAATTATTTGCCACTTCCACTACTTTATGTATATCAAAATAAACTTGGCCCCAAAATTGACCCTTGTGGCACACCTCTCTGAATAGAAACACTATCAGACAGGTGACCATCCACAAAATCCTGCTGGGAGCAGTCCTGTAAATAGGATTAGAACCATCCCACTACTTCTGTTGACAGGCTTATTTCTGCAAGTCTATTGCATAACAGACCATGATCAACAGTGTCGAAGGCCTTGGAAAGGTCAACAAACACTGCACCCACCAACCTACCTCCCTCCAATTGGGATGCAATCAGATCCACCAGGTCAGCAAGTGCGGTACCAGTGGAATGGTTCTTCCTGAAACCTGACTGGTATGTGAAAGTAAGGAGTATTGTTCAAGATACTCCCCAAGATGCAGTTACACCAACCGTTCCAAGACCTTCGATACTGCTGAAAGCAGGGCAATAGGCCTATAATTTGTGGGATCAGACAGTAAACCTGATTTAAAAATTAGAATAATTTTTGCTTTTTTCCACAGTTTAGGGAAAATTCCTTCTGTTAAACTCCAGTTGAACAGTTACTGAATCTCTAAGAAACCTATTTTCAATTACATCTAGACCAAATGACTTATATGGATTTAGTTTCTTAATTTCACCTTTTACCTGCTTACAAGAGACACACCTAAATCTAAACCTAGGAATTTTTAAAGACAAGGGATCACTATTAGATCACTATTAGAGTATGTCTTTCTTCTTACTGGGATGTGAATTGGGATATCTGGAAAAGTTGCAAAATACTCATTAAGTATATTAAGTATAGTCACTGATTTAATTGGAGTCTGACAGAGACCATTCTTAATCATTTGGATTTTGGGTCTCAGAGAAACAGGAATTTCAAAAGACTTTATCAGAGACCAGTACTGTTTAGAATCTGAAACTTCATATATCTTAGTTTTATAATAGGCTTGCTTAGCCTTTCTGATTTTTAATCTTAAAATATTTCTAACTGATTAATAGTTTACCCAGTCTAAAGGATCAAGAGTTCACTTGCTTTCTTCCACAGTCTAGATTTAATTCTAAACTGCTTTTTAATTTCTCTGAAATCCATGGAACACGTTTTTCCTTTGACTTTTATCCTCAAGGGGCTAGTTTATGGCACACTTCTTTATACCAACTTGTGAATTCTTGTACTGCCAGATCTAGAAGGCATTAGGAATAGTCTATCCCATTTACCTCCATTAATTTGGCTATAAACCCTTAAAAGATCTCTTTTTTATTTTTGGGGCTCTTACATTAAGTATTCAAATTTTTCCTTATCCAAATTAAATTCACATCATAGGGACAATGGTCTCCCAATATGGGTTGATTTACTAAAATTAACTGAGGTTTAACCTTAATTGTAATGAAAACCAGATCCAGTATATTCCCAGGACTTTGTGGATGTGTCTTCCTAGTAGACTGAGTGACTAACTGAGTTACTGCCAAAGGTTTAAAGCTATGCTCTAGAGTGTTACCTCTACTTTTGCCCCACGGGGCATTAAAATCTCCTGTTAGGATCAGTTCTTTTCCCATGGACTTTTCCTGTATCTTTAAAGCTAATTGCTCATAATCACTTACTTTTGTTTTGGTGCTGCATAAATTACCCCAACTATCAGTTATAATTCAATAATCTCAACCAGTAAGTGATCAATTAGACCAATTACCCCCAAAAAAATGTCTATAGCTTGTCCAAACTCCCATCCAACATAAAAAAGAACCCCCATCCACGTTTACCCTTTCTATCCAACCTAAAACTTGAAAACCCTTCCATTTCCAACTGTTCTTTTCCATTCTGTGGAGTTAACCAAGTTTCAGTAAGATAAACTAAATTTGGGGATTTAGATAATATCCAAGTCCTTAATAAATCAGTTTTAGTTTTCACACTCCTAGCATTATCACAGATCAACCTTATTTTGCTTAGGGAATCAGGACCCAGATTTCTTTCCACATCTCCACCAAAGTCAATATCATAATCAAACATTTTAAATTTGCTAAAGGAGGACATGCTGAAAGAAAAACATCACCCTTACCCTTCAAACTGAAGCATATTTTCCACAAAGCCTTCCTTCTATTACATACTAACTGGATAGATGAATCCCCAATTTTAGCACTTCCCACATTCATAGTCCTTAGCTGAAATGCTACCACAGCAGGATTTTGAATTAAATCTGAATCAGACCATTTTATATAAAGTGCTAGTGTAGTGCAAACATAAAATCCCAGCCTTTGTAAAATCTTCATATTTCCTTGATTAGGACAATATGCCCCTCACAATGTTAAAACAGCTTCATCCTGTACAATAAGATAATTTCTAAACCACTTAAATTAAGACTTTCATCAGATACTCTCAAAGCCATATAACATTATCTACCTGCATATACTTTAAATTAATGTAGCATAAGAGAATAATTACTTCAATTCAAAACCTATACCTAACCCTATAGAATATCTCATAGATGCAAATCTTATCTATTGGAGTTTCTCTTCTGAGTGGCTCTCGTGCCACCCATGCTCACGCTACTGCGCACGAGCAGTACCAGCGCAAGCCTTTTCAAGTGATTCTGCCCCTCCTCCACTGCTGATGTGCTGTACCAAACAGCTGATGGCAATCCCAAGGGCTCCGGTAACTGGGAGCTCATGTAAGCTATTAGCTAAACAATGCAGGGTAGTGCTTTGGCACAGAAATAACAGTTTCGCTACACAGAGTTTGAATTCAGCTGGCTGCAGATGTTTTACCTGAATACAGCATTATGTCTACCTCCAGTTGGGATCCCTTCTACTTCTTGGTTCTTTCTGACTGTGGCTGCTAGTGGGTCTAAGTAGAGTACAAAAAGCAAGGGGTACAATGGGTATCCCTGCCTCATGCCCCTGGAAAAGGAATTCCCTGACAGAGCCATCTAACCTCAAATAGGCCTTGAGGGAGCATATATCGTTTGGAGAGTTTGTATGAACTCATTTGGGATTCTGAGTTGTGCTAACATGGCCCACAGATAGGCCAAGCCACTCTATCAAAGAATTTTTCTGCATCAAGACTTAGGAGTGCCAGAGGATTTGCCTTTGAATTGTGTATTCTATTAAGGTTAAATTATGTCTGATACTATTTTGAGCCTGTCTGTTATGTACAAATCCAGCTTGGTCAGGGTCTGTTAACTGCAGGAGTAGGTTCTCTAACATCCTTGACATGATGGACATAAATAGTTTATAGTTGCAGTTGGGCATCGAGATAGGCCTGCAAGAGTTTGGTAGTTTAGGGTCCTTCTGGGGCTTAAGAATTGCAGATAGAATTGAGTATTTTCATGAAGGTGGGCCAAGGTCTTCCTCCTGGACCTTTTGGAGTGCTTGTGTCAAGTGGGGGAGCAAAGATTTGATGAATGTTTTATAGAATTCAACTGGGTATCTATTGGGGCCTGGGGCTTTCTGGGTTTTAGAGGTGTTAAGGGCAACATCTAACTCTGCATACAATATTGGGTCTACTATACTTTGGGCTTGGTCCTGTGTGAGTTTAGGGAGAGCTAGATTGCCAAGGAACTTCTGTATTGATTCTGGGGGAGGGGTGTCCATGAGGGTATAACTGGCAGTAATATCCACAAAACTTTCATAATCTCTGCTGGCTTATTCAGCAGTGACTCAAGTTAGGGTCCCATAGTTGAATAGACACATGCTTGGGTTCTTGAAACCCACATATTTAGTGTTAAGATTCTTGCTCCCCATGGGCCCCCTTCATATCAGGTAAGTTTCAAATATGTTAGTTACTGTTCGATTTTTTGGGTCCTGCAGCTTCTGTATTTTTTGTTTAATTTGGATAAGTTGGGGTATTGCACTAGCATCTCCCTGGTGGACAAAGGCCTGTTGTGTGTGCAATGTTTCCTGTAGCTCCCTAGTGTTTTTTTTTTCCTATCCCTTTTCTTTTTCATTAAATATGCAATTATTTCTCCCTTTAGGACCATTTTAATTGTATCCAATAGTTTGAAGGCTGAAATAGTAGGGTTTTGATTCTGCGTCTATCCATGGGATGGCCTCTGTTATTATTTGTTTGAGCTTGGGGCTGCGGAGATGTGTGAGAGTTAGTCTCCATGTAGTGTTGCGTTTCAGTTTCCCCAAGTGAAGTTTTGCGTATGTGGCTGAGTGGTCAGAGAGAATGGTTGTTTCATGTATTAAATCCACTGCCGCATCTAGATGCTCCACCATCATGAAGAGGTGGTCTCGTCTGGAGGCTGTACCAGTACGGGGTGCAAAATGGGTATATTCCTACCCAGTTGGGAAGAAGTACCTCCACGTGTTTATGAGTCCAAGTTGTGCTAAAGTTTGCCTAAGATATTTTGGTATTGAGGTAGCCAGGTGTCATGTCAGTCCTATGGTATCCATTGCTGGAAACAGTGAGGCATTAAGATCTCCCCCCTTGATTAGTTGACCCTTCATCATTGGGAGTAGCAGATTTATAAACTTTTGTACCATTCCTTTTTTTGATCCCAGGGTAAATAGAGAGAAGATAGTTTTACCTGGGGGTTATATAGTAGGCCTGTAGCAATCATAGTTGGCCTCTGTGTCAACTATTTTTTCCTGCAGCCTGAAGGGGATTCCACTAGGGATAAGGATTGCTACACTGCTTCTTTTGCCTGAACTATGGGGTGCCGAGGTGACTGTCTGGTATCCCATGAGTGTAAATTGAGTTGTTCCCCTCTGACAGGTGTGTCTCCTGCAGGAATACCACCTCTGGCCTGTCCTTTTCAGCCTTTGAAGTAATTGTTTTCTGTTAATGGGGTTGTGGATTCCATTTATGTTGAATGAAATAACTAAAGATGTTTTATCCATCGCTATTGTGTGGGTCAAGGCCCTCCTTCATGATGGGTGGGTGGGTGTGTCTCGGTAGAGTGAAGGAGAGAGAGAGAGAGAGACCAACTTAGTTAAACTCATTAGTACCAATTAACTATATACAGTGTAGGTATCAGGTAACAATATTTCCAGCAAGTGAACAAAGGGATCTTTGCTTCTTTGTAAGCCTGACCAAACTGGCCTCTAAAATTCTCTTTTATTATCCATGGGTAGGGACCCTTTCTGCCTCCGCAGGGTGGCATCTCTATTCCCATGGTAGAGCCTAGCGCTCCTTGCACTTCCAAGGTAGGGGTATTCCACCTCCCCTATGAAGAAGTAGATGTTGACTCCTTGTGGGGGATAGTTACATGTGGCTATGGGTCTCCTTAGCAATGTGTTGTTGCCGAGAGATGTGGGTATTCTCAAGATGGGCATCCCTCTATGGGGTAAGCAGCAAGTCTATGAAGGTTGAATCAATCACACTTAACTCTCCCTATCCAGTGTATTTATGGCAGTTTACTGCTGAGGTGGTGTTCACTTCTCCTTCTGTGGTAACAAGGGGGTGGTGGGGCTGAGTCAAGACTTCACCAACTAAAGTTCAGAGCGGGTGTGGTGTCTCATCCCTGGCACCCAGGGGGGCAGGTAGGAGGCAGATGCACCCCCTCCAAACCTCCTTCCTGCCCAGAGCCACACTTCTAGGGCCCCATCCCAGAGGTGGGCTATCTAACCCCAGTTGGGGTATGTATAGTGATAGTGGGACCCTTTCCCATGGGTAAAAGTTTATTGATGAAGCCCCTTCAATGCATGGTCAATCCTCCTTGGGGGTGGGAGGCCCATGCATCTTGCAAAGCTTATATTTATTTGGGGGAGGAGATGTCAGTCCATGGGGGTACGTGGGACTCGAATCATTGTCATCCACAGCGAGTCCCTCCCTGGAGCCTGATAAGAACATGAGCATCTGCAAGGGGGGGAAGGTCCTTGCCCTCCATGCAGGCTCCAGTCTGGCCACCCCCCTCAGGGCCCATCACCTACTGGGAAGGACCACCCATGGAGAGAGGATCCGGGAGTCCACCTCTCAAGTCTGTCTCTTTGTTTTATTTCCTCTGTTCTTCCTGGGTGCTCCCATTACTTAAGTCATTATTCATATTTATTTTCCCTGTCCCTTATCCAGGGCTTCATCTTCATCACAAATTTTACCACCAGAGGCCCTGCATAGCCTCTAATGAACCTCTGCCCTTGGCAAAGATGTGAGGTCATGGGAGCATGAAGGGCATCTCATCTCCACTTGTTGTCATGGGCAACTAGCTGCCCTCCCAGGATCCAGAGAACACATCCCAGTTATGCACGGGAAAACATCTCCCACTGTCTTGTTGGTACAGTCTCCTCCCCACATCATCCCTAGTGCACATCAGCTCCAAGTATGTCTCTGTGGGGGAAGGGCCAAAACCCCAGATTATGCTCCCTCAAGGTCCACTGGGGTGCATAAATACCGTCCCACCACCCCCCAATTCACCAGCCTATTACCAGAGCATCTGTTGAGGCTTCGCTATCAGATTCAAGCAGAGCTGCTGGTCAGTGCACTGTACCCAGGGATCTACTCTTGGGGGTGACACCCCCGATCTAATTGCTTCCCCTCCGCACTTTCCCAATATCTTTTCCCCAGGGCCAGCCCGGAGGCGTGCACTCTTCCTCCTGCTGTTGGATAAGCACTTTTGCTCTCAAGTATTGTGACTTCTTCTGTAAGCAGGGAGTACTGTCCCCAGGGCTAGGCCTGTTCAGAATGTCTTTCAATGGTGTGAAAGCAAGGCGGATATTCTATGTCAACAACAATCCCCCACTCAACCCAGACAAAGAGATCCCATGGATGGCACCAACCTCTGCCCCATCAATCCCCCCCACTCAGAAACTATCCCCCCTGCAATGTCCCAGAACCACAAAGTCCCTCGCCCCAGACAGCAAGCCCAATACCCAGCAACAAACCGCTGCTTCCAGCACAGATTAATGATGATGTCAGGCATCTATCTCAAAACAACAGTCCACCACAGAATGCCAAAATCCACCATCCGAGGAAGGAACTCTACAGCCCTGAAATGCCACACAAGAGAAAAGGAGAGTCTCCGATCAAAAGGAAAACAACATAACAGAGCCTGACACCACCCACCAGCCCCTCCTGTCCTCCACATCTCTGTTTTTCTCATTCCCCATTTCTCTGCTCCTGAATTTAAAATAAAACAAAGGAGCAATGAAAACTTGAAAGGAAACCTGGGGACACAAAGTGGAGCTCAAGGTGGATGCTGCCCAATTATCCCCTCCCTTTCCTGGCCTCCCATGGGTTCTGTGGCCCATCAGCTTTATTTTCTCCTGCCCTATGTTGCATTGCGTGGTCGACTGTCCTGGCTGTAACTAGGCCACATCCCTGACATGGCCCTGGAGTTCCCCGACCCCCCACACACACACCACCAGACTTCGCCCTCCTCCATTTCACATTTATTTCCACCACCCCTCCCTTACCTCTTTTCAGTTCACAAACATTAGCGTTTTTATTTGGTAGTCCATATGGGTAAGTCGGTGGTGGGGATCACAGCTCACAGTTCAACAAAAAAAGGGGAATTTCAGCTCCTCATGGCCCACAATGTTAATTTTGGGCCTCCAGTGATGTCCCATGAGTCCCAGCCTATGTTCCCACTGTTCCCTGCAGGTTCTCCCATAATTCCTTGTTGTTTTCCCAATTGTCTCTGTGGTAGTCCCCGGCTTGTTTGCTTGTCAGTTCCAGGACCAGTTCATCAGGTCTATTCTGCAGAGGGTGTGGTTAATTGATGGAGGAAATCTTTCACGTCCTGGATGGTGGATACTTCCTGTTGCTATCTGTTGCTTCTGTCCATCACCATGCTCCAGCTGCTCCCTGAATCTCCTGATCTTCTGATACTTCAGTCAGTGTCTGTCTTCTAGGGAGGGGTACAGAAATGCCTTTCAAATGAAGAAACTGTATCGCCTCCTCAGGGACACAAAATACTAGGCTTCCAGCATCATGATGGTGAGTTGCGTAGGGTACAGCATAAGGCTTGTTATTTGACTGCTACAGCTACTGAGTAGTCGATATCAAAACATATTGTATTATTTTTGTATGTTAAAGTTTTAGCCTCCAGGTCATCTGTAGGACTTGCTGTTTTGTAGTGTTGCTAAGAAATTTGACAATGATAGACCACAGTGTCTAGTCTTTGTTCCATGGCTTTGGTGCGAGTGCCCTGTGTGCCCTTTCAATGCCCAGTGGCACACTTGCATCCAGTTGTAGTGTTTCCCAGAGCATCCCATCAAGAAAAACGGACATGTCTCATCCTTTCTCATCCTCCGGATCACTGGATATTCTTAAATTGCTCCTTCTGGAGCAGTTCTGTAGGTCATCGCATATATCAGCCAAGTTTATTTGTTCTGTCAAAAGGTGAACAATTACTCTTTTTAGTCAACCTATTCTTGTATCTAGACTTGAGTGATTTGACTCCAATTCTGTTAGTTTTGTATTTATTTTGGCTGTTTCAGTTGTCAACTCAGTTCTGAATGTCCTGACCTCCATACAGAAGTCTTTCAATCCCTTAAGTATTGCCAAGTTGGTAGGCTACTCTGGTGGCTCCAAGAGGGTGACCACAGCCTGTTTTATTTTTGTTGAGGCAGTGAAGCTGTGTTGATAGATATGGAGTCATCTGATACCGCTTACTCATTAGATTTCTTTTTTCTGCCACCCATTAGTTTGTTGCTTCTGTCTGATAGTTCCTTGTGATTATTTGGAGGAAAATTAGCAGTTTAGGAGCTCTTTTGGATAGGGTTTGTCAGCGCTCGATCTTCAGTGCCGCATTCCTCTATGTGGTGCCATCAGAAGTTCATAACTATTCATTATAACATACTGCTCTCCCCTTTCTAAACTGGCTTAATGGTGATGAGTTTATTATTTCCCAGCTCCTTCAAAACTTGCTGTTCTGTATTACTGAGGTTGTGAAAAAATCTGTTGTTGGTCTCCTGATTTAACCTCTTAATATCTTTTTTGCAACATATCAAGAAAGATTGTTGTGCCAGCGACACAGGGAGGCAGAACAGCTATTTAGATCTAAAAATATCATAAATAAAGTATGTCATTTATCACTGTCTCATGTGTCCTGATGTCAGTTTGGGTCTCATCAAATTCTCTTCAGGCAAAAAAGGATTTTAAACTTAAATTACTAACCAAGTGATTAATATCCAAAACTGCATCAAATGGTATACTGTGAAAACGGCAACTGAGATTGAGTGACTCAAACATGAGTGACTCAGTCTCAGTGCCTGTGATGTGAGCTACCCTGAAAGGGTAAAGTTGGGCAAAAAGGAAGGAGACTGGAATCATCACAAGGAATGGAAGAGGAGTGAAGGTATGTGGGAGGCAGTGCAGTGGAATGGTGCTGAGCTGGCTGTGTGGTGTGGTGGTGATGGTGGCTGGCTACAGTGGGGAGGGTGCATGGTTCGAGGCTGGGGAGGCACAGTACAGTTTTGTCTCAGCAGTGTGGTTTTCTTACATAAGTTTCACCCCTTCCCTGATATGCACACCCCAGAGTTGAGAATAATTAGTTGGAGGAGTGAAGGGGGTGCAGCCCCCCACATACACAAAGTTATCTGTGTGCCTGTTGTCTTCGATGCAAGTGTACATCACCTGTTTTATTTTCAGGGATGTGCACTCACCCTAATGACGATCGCTGTTATGACATAGAGAGGTTTCAAATGAATCTAATCTCCTTGTAGGTGTAAACAACAATCCCCTGTTGAGAACTACAACTTCAGTATCATTCCACTTGCTGGGGGTCATCTCTCGCATTCATCTCCTTCTCTAGGTTCTTCCTCTGATGATTTCTTCTCTTCCACCATCTTTTTGCACCCCTTCATTGGGTGCATTTGATCTTTCTGGCTTCTTCCTAGACCATCGTTGGCTCCTCCACGGGATGAAAGGTTGCGGCCGGGGTGAGGTAGAACATATATTCTCTTCTCCTAAAAAAATGTCACACTCAGAATCACCATTTTCAGTGATCCTGGTTACAGAATTACAATCCATGTCTGTGCTATGTCTTAGTATAGAATTTGGTGTGTTGGTATCAGTCTCAATCACAGCTGAATTTTTCCTGTTAAAACTCTTCCTGTCAGGGAAGTTGTTCTCGTCCCTTTCAGATTTGGACTTTTTTGTATCTTTTACTGTTTCTTTGTATTTTCAGAGGTTTTCTGTAAAATCCTTCAACATCTGATCAAACTGGAGCAAATCTGAGAAATGATTTGATGCTGTTTCCCTTGTACTTAATTCTGCTTCCACTTCTTTTTATAATAGGGCATGTTCTACAGAATCAGTTTAATATTTTCAAACCTTGACTGACGGCTAATTTTTTTTTTTTTACTTTTCTAAAAATCCCTCTCTGTTGAGACCAAAAGTAGGATTTTTCAACACAAGTAACCCTAACAGGACTGTCTACCTCCAAGTAACTCTAATTAGTTTGGGAGGCAGTATAATGCAGTGGTTTAAGGCTCTGAGCTGCAAATCTGGAGTCCTGGATTTGAATCCTACAACCCCCACTAGCATGTATTGTGTGACCCTGAGCTAGTCGCTTAACTTATCTGTGCTCCCAGGTTGTACTTGTAAAAAAACTTTTAGCTTAGTGTGTCTCACCTGGTTAAACAATTGAAAAAAAATAAAGTATGCTTTAAGGGAGATGACCTCTCATTGTAATCTTTTGAGTTTATAAACAGTCTTTTCAAACTGACTTAATGCCTGGTTTATGTTAAAAGGACTAGAGACTGAACTAGTACTGTCATTCAATAAGTTGGAGTAGTTAGTTTCAATACTAGCAATTCTTAGGACAATTTCTTAAGGAAGCGGGATTCATTAACACACTTCACCTGCTGTGTATTAGTCATTATGGTATTAAGAAACATGTATACACAGGAACACATTGTGCTAAACAGAACCTGAGTTAAGGAGCTCCTTTCTTCTTTGTTAACCTGTACTGTTTGTAATGGGATGACCATCTACTAGTTATGAGCATATCATTTTGATATAAAAATATATTTTAGACTTCTGCTTAGGAAACAGACCAAGCAGCAAAGCCTCATGGATCATGGGATTTTAAAACAGAGGATAGAGGGGTCTGCACTGTCCCGGACCAAGTGGATAAAATAATTAAGAGCTTTATTTTGACACCTACCTGTCAGCGCCTGTCTTAGCTAATATAACAGGCTGTAAAACCTGCCACTTCTTTGAACCTAGGAAACTTGTTATACAACATTGCATTTCACGACATCAGGAGGGAAACCAGTTCTTTTGGATACCTGTGACAATTCACACAGTTAGGAGAAGTGTCTTTCAGGATGCTCTTCTGAAGATTAAAAAGATATTCTGCCCTGTCATAATTCATGCTCTGTGGCTCACTAATTAAAAAAAAAGTATATATATATTTTAATTGGAATGTTTCGTAGTGTGCAGTGTCATGTGACTAATTCAGGATGCAGGAATGAGTGACCTCACAGCCAGCATCACCACAGAGCTGTGACATCACAAGCTGGGTGGGACCCTTTCCACCCTTGATGCTGTCAAGTTGCTGGGGGAAAATTGTATACTTGTGTTTGGACTTTCAAGAGACTCTTGTGTTCTGGACTCTTAAGAAGCACTTCTGTCAAGATAGGTAAACCACAACTGAAAACTGAGTTAGGACTAGTTAATTTAGTAAAAAATGCATTTTGTTTTGTAATTTCCATTTCTTTTTTAACTGTAAGCATTAATGCTATATGTTCAGTGTATTTTATTTACTATTTTTAATTTTAGCAAACTTTGCTTTCCTTGATATCCTGCCTGAGCCATTTTCTCATTTTGAGTGTGAATTCTGGGACATTTGTTGATAGTGACAGTGTCAGTGGCTCAGCAGGTAGCACACTCACCTCTGAGGCTGGGAGATTAGAGGGCTGTGGGTTCAGTTCCCACATCTGGTACTTGGACTAATATCCCAGTACTGACACTGTAGTGCAGCATGAGAGGGGTGCTGCACTGCTGAGGGTGCCATCTTTCGGATGAGATGTTAAACCGAGGTCCCATCTGCCTGGATTGGTGGTAGTTCAGGTGGATGTTAAAGATACCATGGCATTTATCGAAAAGAGTAGGGGAATTTCCCCAGTGTCCTAGCCAAATTTTCCTCATTCACTAAAAATACCACCAACAGCTTAATCTGGTTCAAGGTCAGTAGGCATTCATCTGTATCTCCCTCCCCCAGGTCGTGCCTGAAAATAGGCAGGAGTTGTCTAGCGCACTTACCCAGTCAACAAAAACTAAATAAATAAATAAAAATAATTCTGACATAACTGTTAAAGTGCTTATAGGGTATCACCATATGCAGCAAGGTAAGGAAATACCTAGGTCTTAACTGAGCCAGAAGGGTGATTGTGAGCCAGGTTGTGTGGCCGCTGGGTTAAGTATTGCACTGCTTTCCCTGAAGAGGGTGTGATATTTAGACCTGTTACCTGGGTGTGCTAGCAAAAATGGCTTCATATTTGACCCCAGGACTTGAGATTGGTAGTTGATCAGACCCAAAACAGACAGGAAGGTTACCCTGTTTGTCTCCTGTTCACATATTGCACTTCGAGGTTGGGCACTATGGGAGTAGACGGCCTGACCCTTGGATTGTATTTGTGACAGATCTGGTAGGCAGCAGTGTGATCCAAAATATTTGGTTTGCATACTGTGACATTTTTGGGTGACACAGGCATTAATAGTCCAGTGTGTCAGATTGATAAACTGTAGCAGCTGACACACAAACAAGGCAGTGATTTAAAACAAATAGAAATATATAATTTTGGGTACAGTCAAAGTTCCCTACCTGTTTTATTTTTTTTTGTTTGCCAAGCTAATGTAGCCATAGATTAGGTAAGAAGATGGTTTCCACCTAGAGCTAATGCACTGCAGAATGCCTGAGGCAATTGTGCCAGGAAAGAGGAGTCCATTGTGACGGGTGAAACAAACAGCACTTCATGGAGGATCTTGAGGCAGCCGATGCACAAGCAACTACCCAAGAACTTCAGTCACATCAGTGACTGAAAGGGACCAGACCTTGGACCTTGGTGGACACAGAGTTTATCACAGTGTCCAATCCCAGGGAGGAGGGCAGTGAGACCAGTGAGAACTGAAAGCCAAAGCACCAGGGGAGGGTCACCACAATGCTGGAGCCAGAAGGGATCAGACTGCAGATAGAGTTGAGGAGAATGGAGCAGGAATTCTAGCAGAAAATATTTGAAACCCAGCAACAGAGGGAGTTTGTACAGAGGAAGATGGAGATGTAGAGAGAAAGAAGAGCGAGAGAGAGAGAGAGAGAGAGAGAGAGGAGAAGTGAGAGCAGTGAGAGATCAAGCAAGAGGAGAGAGAGTGCCAGAGGAAATGTGAACTGGAGAAGTTACAACTCCAAAGACCAGCACCAGAGTAGGCAAGTAGCATGGGTGAACCTGGACCTCCAGGACTGGGTTATAAATTAAATTCTAAATTGAAAGCTTAATTTAAAGAGGGGGAGGATATGGGTGCATTTTTAAATTCATTTCAAAAGGTATGCATTCAGGCAAAAATTCCCAGAGAGTCCTGGAACTTCCAGCTATCCCCGTTGCTTACCGGTAAATCTTGTAATGCCATTGGGTCAAATGGACAATCAGGACAGTAATGATAATGGCAAACTTAAAGCTGCATTGTTAAAAAAAAGTATGACTTGACAGTGGAAGCGTACAGTGTTAAGTTCCGTAAGCTCAGGAGAAACCCTGTTATGAGCTACGAGGAACTAGCCACAAAACGTCAGTTTTTGAAACATTGGTGGGAAGGGATAAAAGCAGACTCTGTAGAGAAAATTGAGGATGTTGTACTTTTGGAGCAGTTCTTTTGGGCTTCCCAGCAGAGCTGAAATCCTGGCTAAAAACTGAGATCCAAAAACAGTGCAGGAAGATGCTGAGCACTCGGACCGCTATGCATGAAGCAGGCCTGCTCTGAAACAGAGTGGGGCAGGCGTGGCAGCACAGAAAGGGAAAAGCACACCTTCAGGGCATCTAAAGCCCTCACTGCCTCCCCAGTATACAAAGAAAGGATTTGTTTGATAAAAGAAATGAATGTTGGTTTTGCAAACAATCTGGGCATATTGCAAGACAGTGTCATAAAAAGGCAGAGTGCACAAAGCGGTGCTGGGAAAGAGGTTTTTTTTTTGGAGTATTCTAGAAAGCATGCCAGCAAGCATGAGAGAGCACATACACCCAGTTACTGTGAATGGGGTGCAAACCTATTGGTTAAAGGACACGGGGGCCTCCCTTACTTTGGTAAAAGGGAATTTGGTTGTGCCTGAACAGCTTGTGCCTAATCAAGTTTGTTACAGTACAGGGATTAACATGGGAGGAGAAAACTCTATCACTTGCTGGTGTTTTTCTGGACTGGGGTGAGACAGGAAAGTCTGTGCAAAACATTGCAGTGGCAGAAAATCTGGCCCTGGATGTGATTATAGGAAACAATCTCCAAAAGGGGGTGGTATGTGCAGTTACCCACAGTCAGGTGGTAAAGGCAGATTGTAGTTCCCTGGACCCCATAGAAGCCCCTGTGGGAAACACTGGGAGGCTGGTTCCCTAGTCTCTGTCTCCTGATATGGAGAATAGTGAAAGGGAGATAGAAATTCCCCAGGTAGCAGTTAAAAAAACAGCTACAGAAGGTTACTCTGAGGAGGGAGGGGTAGCAAATTGTCAAAGAGCTAGGGACCCTAGTTTAGAAACTGAAGGGGACCAGTCCTATGCCTTGGGAATATGTAAAGATTCTGCAGCGACTTAGAAAACTGACCATAGTTTAGAAAGGCTGAGGGCTTGGGCAGAATCTGACAGGACACAGGGAGGTGACAGGAGACACAGCGTGTATTGGGAAAATGGACTGCTGTATACACAGGATGTTAGGACAGAGGGAGGGGAGATGGGCAGGCAGCTTGCTATTCCCCAAGGGTACCATGAGCAGTTGCTGAAGATTGTTCATGATATCCCCATGTCTGGACATCTGGGAATCATGCACACTATGCAGCATTAGCCCAGAATTTCTATTTGTCCAACTTCACCCAGCAGGTGAAAGAATATTGCCAGTCTTGTGACCGGTGTCAAGAAATAGTGAAGGCGGGTAATAAATCCCAAGCTGCCCTAATTCCCTTGCCCATGATGGAGACACCATTCCAGAGGGGAGGAATGGGTATTGTGGGGCCTTTGAATACCCCCAGCTCCTCTGAGAAGAGGTTTATCCTAACAGTGGTGGATTATGCCACTTGGTACCCAGATGCAGTCACCCTATCCTCACTGAAGACAGTCAAAGTGGCAGATGCCTTGCTAGGGATTTTCTCCCATGTCGGGTTCTTGCAGGAGGGTATCACCGATCAAGGGGGTTCCTTCATGTTGGACCTGATAAAGTGTTTGTGTTAGAAGTGTGGGGTGGTGCAGAGATGCACAACACCTTATTACCCACAAGCCAATGGGCTTGTGGAAAGGTTTAATTGTACCCTTAAATGATGCTCCAAGCATTTGCTGAACAGCATGGGAGAGACAGGGGGAAATACCTTCCCCACCTGTTGTTTGCATACAGGGAGGTGCTCCAAGAGTCAACAGGGTTTTCCCCCCTTTAAGCCCTTATATGGACGCAGGGTGAGTGAGCCCCTAGACTTGATCTGGGAGGACTGGGAAGGCAAGCATGCCACCCAGGGAACACCCATAGTGGATTATGTCCTTAACTTTAGGGAAAAGCTGAAGGAGCATATGGGCTCAGCCCAGAGCAACATGACAGATGCCCAGCAAAAGCAAAAGGTATGGTATGGTATGACTGCAAATCCAGAGCTTGCTCATACACTGTGGGTCAGGAGGTCATGGTCCTAATCCCAGTCTGGAAAGATAAGCTGCAAGACAAGTGGACAGGACAGCACAAAGAAGTCAGACATGTGAATGACATAAATTACATTGTATTAACTGCCTGACAGGTGACATACCCAAGGAATGTACCATGTCAAATGATGAAGCCATATACAAATAGGGCTGATATGGTCTTTGCAGTGTGTAGTCCGGGGGAAGGGACAGATGAGGAAGACCCCTTCTGGACTTGCTGGAAGAAAGCAAGTGGGAATCCTCTGTGGAGGCAATCAAAATGTCTCCCCAGTTGACCCTGGACAAGATTCAGAAAGTAAGAGAGATTTTAGCAGACTTTGCCCAATTGTTTAATGCCAAGCCTGGACTAACCCCACTAGTGACACAAGATGTAGATAAGGGGATGGAAGATCCCATACAGTGAACAACATATCGGGTGTCAGAGGCCATTCAAAAGGACATTAAGAGGTAGGTGGAGAAAATACTGGATTTAGGGTTAATCCAGAAATCCCACAGCCCCTGGGCCTCACGTGTACTCCTCATGCCCAATCCAGATGTTTCTATTCATTTTTGTGTGGACTATTGTGGACTCAACACAGTCATGAAGTCAGACAGCCACCCAATGCCACAGATGGAATGAACTACTGGACAAGTTGGGAAGGGTGACATACCTTACCACTACTGACCTGATCAAAGGGTATTAGCAGGTGGAGTTAACTATCAGATCTAGGGAGAGGCTGGCCTTCATCACACTGATAGGGTTATTTGAGCTTAAGTAATGCCTTTTGGAATGAAGAATGCCCCTGCCACCTTCCAAAGGTTGGTGAACCAGGTATTAAGGTACTGAAGAGTATGTCATGGCATACCTAGATGATATTGCCATCTTCAGTGCCATTTGGAAGGAAGACCTGTCCCACCTTAAGTGAGTGTTGGGCAGGATATAGAGGGCCGGGCTCACTGTCAAAGCTGAAAAATGCCAGGTGGCCATGACTGAGGTGGCATACCTAGGGCATGTAGTAGGGCGGGGACAGCTCCATCCTAATCAAGCAAAGATTTAGGTAATTGAGTCATGGCCCAGACCTGAAACACAGAAACAGGTTTAGAATTTTCTAGGGACTGCAGGGTATTATAGAAAATTTGTAAAAGACTACAGTGCATTGGCAGCTCCCCAATCTGATCTACTAAGGAAGAGAATGCCTAAAAAGGTAAAATGGGAACAAGCCTGTGAATGAGCCTTTACACGGCTAAAGGAGGCACTGTGTGGTGCTCCTGTATTAGTCAGTTCAGACTACAGTAAACCATTTGTAGTTCAGACAGATGCCTCAGATGTGGGTATTGGGGCAGTACTTAGCCATACTTCTAACCAAGGGAAAGATCACCCAATAGTGTACCTCAGTAAGAAATTACTTCCCAGGGAGGAGGCTTATTCAACAGTGGAAAAAGAATGCCTTGCAATGGTGTGGGCACTGAAGAAGTTCGAACCATACCTATATGGGTGGCACTTTGAGGTACAAACAGCTCATAACCCTCTGGTTTGGCTGGCACAGATGAGTAAAACAAACAGTAGGCTTTTAAGATGGAGCCATGTCTTGCAGGGTTAAGACATGACTGTCACTCAGAGGGCAGGGGCAGCAAATGCAAATGCAGAGGGGTTATCCCAAAAGTTAGAGCAGTGAACTGAATTTTGGGAACTCATCCCATGCCTACGAATAGATTCCCCCAAGTTAAGTCTAAAAGGGAGGAATGTAATGGGATAACCATCTACTAGTTATGAACATATAATTTTGATATAAATGTATGTTTTAAACTTCTGCTTAGGAAATACACCGAGCAGCAGAGCCTCATGGAACATGGGATTTTATAACAGAGGAAAGAGGGGTCTGCACTCTCCCTGACCAGTGGATAAACTAAATAAGAGCTTCCTTTTCACACCTACCTGTCACCACCATTGTTAGCAGACATAACAGATTGTAAAACCAGCCACTACTTTGAACCTAGAAAACCTGTTATAAAATATTGCATTTCACGACATCAGGATGTTCTTCTGAAGATCAAAGGTTTATTCTGTCTAGTCATAATTCATGCTCTGTGGCTCACTAATTAAAAAGTATTTTTTTTAATTGGAATGTTTAGCAGTGTGCAGTGGCATGTGACTACTTCAGTGTACAGGAATGAGAGTGACCTCACAGCTAGCATCACCACAGAACTGTGACCTCACAAACTGGGTGGGACCCTTTCCCCACTGATATTGTCAAATTGCTGAGGGAACATTGAATACTTGTATTTTAACTTTCAAGAGATACTTGTGTTCTGGACTCTTTAGAGGTGCTTCTGTCAAGATAGGCAAACCACAACTGAAAACTGAGTTAGGACTAGTTAATTCAGTAAAAAGGTGTTTTGTTTTGTAATTTTCAGCTCTTTTTTTTACTGTAAGCATTACTGTTACATGTTCTGTGTTTTGTGTTTTATTTACTATTTTTAATTTTAGTAAACTTTGTTTTCCTTGAAATCCTGCCTGAGCCATTTTCTCATTTTGAGTGTAAATGCTGGGACAGTGTTGAAAACTGTGACATAACTGTTAAAGTGCTTATAGTGTGTCACCATATGCAGCAAGGCAAGGAAATACCTAGGTCTCAATTGAGTCAGAAGGGTGATTGTGAACTAGGTTGTGTGCCCACTGGGTTAAGTATTACACTGCTTTCCTTGAAGAGGGTGTGATATTTGAACCTGTTACCTGGGCATGCAAGAGAAAAAGGGTTCATATTTGACCCCAGGACTCGAAACAGGTAGTTGTTTGGACCCAAAACAGACAGAAGGGTTACCCTATTTGTCTCCTGTTCACATACTACACTTTGAGGTTGGGCACTATGGGAGCAGAGGGCCTGACCCCCAGAGTGCATTTGTGACACTGCTTATACAGGATATCAAGAAGGAGGCAAAACAGGGTATAACCACACCTGGGAAGAAACTGCCAAGGTCAAAAATATGGAACATGAACAGAATGGAGGGCTGGCACCTGTATAAGGGTCACAGTTAATACAACTTCTGAAGCTCTAAATAGTAAGCTGGACTGACCATTGCACTCCTCTAAAACAGTGAATCCATTTAATCAAATAAAGTACCAACATAGTGCTCAAACAACAATGCAAAAATTCACATGTAGCAAAGTCCAGATAACATGACGAATGCTAACAAACATTCACAGAATGAACACAGGTGGCCAACACAGGTAGAATCCCCCCTCTCAGTGTCAGTTGATGTGTTTCTCACATGATGTGCTTTTTCAAAGGTAAACAAAAAGAAGACCATGATTTTATATTTACGTGCATTGAGAAACCAGTTATATTGGGGTGTAGATAATCTCTCTTATGTAGAGAGCATTGCTGGATTTTTTTCTGAAAGCCATGGACAATTATGGTTTGAATTGAGTGAATTGAAATTAAGCCACTCTTGAAAAAATGTATTGCTGTTACTGGATATTTATATATATATATATATATATATATATATATATATATATATATATATATTTTACAAACCTGGCATATTTATTGCAGGCAGTATCTATGTTTAGTATGTCATTCTAATTTGTTGTTTTTGTTGTGTCTCTCCTGTGCAGATTTGCATCAGCGATTGTGATTTGTCAGTCATCTGATACCTTGATCTATGAGTAAAAAATATTTTGTGTTACTCAGTTTAAACTCTGTGCATTACTTACAATTCTTAAATTTGTGCCCTTGGTTTCTAAGCGATCACATGTTTTATGTTCATGTTGGTTTATTTGTATAAACTGAGTGTGTTTTTAATTCACTTTTGCACTTATCCATGCTTTTGTTTCACTTTTTGTATGTCTAAGTGCCCATAGAAACAGAACAAAGAAACATAGACTTTGATGGCAGATGAGGACCACTTGGCCCACCTAGTCTGCCAATTTCTCTACCTATTGGATAAGCTGCAGATCCTAGTTAACCAGCAGCCTGCTTCCTCCTTACCCCCCCACCCCCCACTATAAATACCTTATGTTGGTCCTTTGCATTCTTGAATTCCCTCTGTTATTGATTCTACAACCTCCTCAGGAGGGCTGTTCCATGAATCTACCACAATCTTCATGAAAAAAAAATACTTCCTCTCATTACCCCTGAGCCGTCCACCCTCTATCTTCAAACTATGCCCCCTTATTCTTTTGCATCTCTTATTCTGAAATATGCTAACCTCTTGGACTTTGTTTGATTCCCTTGAGGTACTGAAGTTTCTATCATGTCCCCCTCTCCCTCCTTTCCTCAAGGGTATACATATTAAGCTCTTTTAGTCTCTCTTCTTACGGCTTCAGGTGTAGACCCTGAACCATTTTGGTTGCCCTCCTCTGGACTGCTTCCATCCTGTCTATGTCCTTGCAGAGATAGGGTCCCAAAATTGCATGCAGTACTCCAGATGGACTCTCAACAACTGTCTGAACATCAGGATAACAACTTTCTGCTTTCCACTGGTGATGCCTCTCCCTATGCATCCCAGACTCCCCCCAGGACTTCTTATTGCCTTCTCACATTGCTTGCATGTCTTAAGGTCATCTGATATGAGTTCCCCCAAATCCCTTTCTAGTTTTGTTGTTGTTAGTACCCCCCCAATTGTGTACTCTTCCCCTGAGTTTTTGTTTCCCAGGTGCAATACTTTGCACTTCCTTGCACTGAAACTGAGCTGCCATACTCTTGACCATTGCTCCAATCTTGCCAAGTCCCTTATCATCCTTTCCACCCTTCATTATGTATCAACCCTGTTGCAGATCTTTGTGTCATCTGAAAAGAGGCATAATTTTCCTTCCAGCTTCTCCACAATGTCACCTATAAAGACATTAAAGAGTACCAGTCCCAGTACCGAACCCTGCAGTACCCCATTAGTGACTCATCTTTCTCCAGAGTGTGCTCCATTTACTATTGCCCTCTGAGTCCTGTTGTCCAGCCAGTTTGTTACCCAGGCTACCGCCCTGGGACCCACTGTCAGGCTGGCTAACATATTTATTAATCTTTTGTGTGGTACTCTGTCAAATGCCTTGCTAAAGTCTAAGTAGGCCATATCTATAACCCCTCCCTGTCTTCTACTTTGGTCATCCAGTCAAATAAATCTATCAGATTCATCTGGCATGACCTTTCCACTGTGAATCCATACTGCCTTGGGTCCTGTGCCCTGCTGGCCTCTAGGTACCTGACAATTCTTTCTTTCAAAAGTGATTCCATCATTTTCCCTGACACTGAGGTTAATCTAAAAGGACTGTAGTTTCCTGCCTCTGTCTTGCTACCATTCTTGTGAAGGGGATCACATCCACCTTCCTGCAGTCCTAAGATACCAAACCATCCTCTCATGATTTGTTAAAAAGGGTAGTCAGTGGTGTCACCAGATCTCCCCTTAGTTCTTTTAGAATTCTGGGGTGAATCCTCTCATGTCCCATTGCTTTGTCCACCTTGAGTTTTAAGAGTTCTTTTAGGATCTTTTCTTCTGTGAATGTACTGGTATCGCCCCCCCTTGCCCAGAGTGCTTCTAATGTTTGGTTTAGGTACCTCCCCCTCTTCTTATTTTATGAATACTAAGCAAAAGTATTCATTCAGTAGCTCTGCCTTTTCACTGTCGCTCTCTGTACACTTCCCCTCCCCTTTATTAAGCCTCACTATCCCTCCCTTGGTCTTTCCTCGCTCCCTAATGTAGCTATAAATGGTTTTATCTTCCCTCTTAACTGAGCTGACTATCATTTCATCAGTTTGGGCCACATTTAAGAGTAGGGTCATTCTTGATGCCCTACCAGGTCCAAGATTTCTCCCTCCTTTTGCTATCCTGACTGCCTTCTCCACTTCCCTCTGCTTTAGCTGATATAGTTCTCTGTCCTGCTCTTTCTGTGATTCCTCATACTTCCTGGATGCTATATTATTCTCCTTAACCTTCCTTGCCACCTCTTTTGAGAACCATAGTGTTTTTTTTACTTCATTTTGTTTTCTTTATTCACTTCACACAAAGGCTTGTTGCCTCTATGATGGCAGTTTTGAGTTTTCCCCATTGTTCTTCCACCCCTCCTTCCTATTCATTTGCTAGTGCATTCTTTAAGCACTGCCCCATTTTGCCAAAGTCAGCCCTTCTAAAGTCCAGTACCCTTGCTTTTGCGAGGCTTGATGCCACAGTTTTGTTCATCATGAACCATGCTGTGTCGTGGTAATTTTTTCCCAGAAGGCTACCTGCTTCTAAATCTGTGATCCTCTCTCCATCCCCTTTTGAGAGTACCAGGTCCAAGATTGCTCCCTCTCAAATGTGTTCCAACACTAGCTGTCTGAGGCATGCTCTCTATAGGGCATCAAGAATGACCCTACTCTTTGATGTGGCTGCAGTAAATGTGCTCTAGTTAACATCTGGCATATTCAGGTCCCCCATCAATAATATTTCCCCTTTTTCTGCCATTCTGAGGATACTATCTATCATTTCCTTGTCCATTTTCTCCCTCTGAGATTGGAGTCTGTATACAACCCCTGTTTGGATTGTGGTGCCACTACCTGTCTCCAAGGTGACCCACAGTGCCTCTTCTCTTCCCGTTTTCCCTTTAGTTCTGTTGCTTTGATCCCTTATCTTATGTAGATAGCTCCTCCTCCTCCTCCTCCTCTTTTACCCTCCTTGTCCCTTCTGTAGATTGTGTACCCTGGTATGTTAACATCCCTGTCCTAGTTCTCCATGTACCATATTTATGTGACTGCCATGATATCCAGGTATCCCTCTTCCATCAAGGCCACTAGCTCAGGAAGATTGTTACCCAGACTATGTGCATTGGTACTCATTGCCCTCCATTTTATGATGACTTGACCCTTTTTTGCTCCATCCCTGCCCTTACTGCCTTTGTCTTTTTCTCAATTTACCCCCCCATCCTGCTCCCTATCGACCTCTGCACCTTGGTGTTTACCTCACTAACTTCCCTATTTTGTGGGGGGAGGCTTGGTATTTCCTGCTTCTATCAGTTGTAATATGATTTGCCCAGTTGTCATATGATTTGCAATGTTATACTGGCAAATTACTAGGAGCACTAGTCAATGTTTTTATGTATATATGCATCAGTCTGTCATTCGGTTGTTATATTAGCAGATGAGTACTAATGCTTTCATTTGTATATATTGTACTATACAAACTTTGCTGTTTAAGGGAGACACCTAGAGTATGTGTTTACCTTTGAAAAAGCACATCATGTCCAAAATGTGTCAAGTGACACAGAGAGAGCGGGATTCTACCTGTTTTGGCTACCTGAGTTTATTCTGTGAATGCCCATTGGCATTCGTCGTGTTATCTGGATTTTGGCTAAACGTGAGTTCTTGCACTGATGTTTGAGCACTGTGTTGGCACTTTATTTGAATAAATTTGAAGTAATGGGAAGCAGGAATATAAATGAATTTAAAAGGAAGCTAGATGAACACTGTATTTCCAAAAACATAAAGGGTTAGAGATAATAAATAACAGGTGAGCTATATGGACAATAGTTTACTATGCTCTGGTAAAACCTATGGAACCTGTAAACTGATTCACTCTTTTGAAAGATTGCCATGTCTAATCCAGCTTATTATTTGGATCTTCAAAAGTTGTATTAACTCTGACCTTTATACAAGTACCTATCCTCCATTCTGTTCATGTGCAATGTGCTTATGCAGCTGGTATGATATATGCTTATGCAACTTAGATACATCGTGGCTGTTCCCCTCTCTATCTGTGGGATATACTATCCTGTAGGGGTATGGTGATGAAGAACTCTAGAGGAGTGTTCCACCCATAGGTGTCATAGGAATGATTTCCTTGGCTAAAGGCAGCTTAGGAAGAAGCCCACAGGAAAAATAGATGGGCCACTGGAGGATTAGGGGAGGATGGTGGGGCAACAAAAGAAACAATCCTGGACTAGCTAGGAGGAGCTGCCTTTTAAAGCCTGAAGTGGAAATGGTTTGTTGCTGCACCCATAGAATTACAGGCATAGCCTTGAAATTCGATGGCTTATGCAACTGGTATGATGTATGCTTATGCAACTTAGATACATTGTGACTGTTCACCTCTCTAACCATGGGATATACCACCCTGTAGGGGTACGGTGGCAAGGAACCTTAGAGGAGGGTGTCACCCATATAGATGTCATGGGAATGATTCCCATGGCTAAAGATAGCTTAGGAAGAAGCCCAAAATGAATACACAAAAGTGTGCCAAGCATCGAAGGAGGGAGTAGTCAAAAGATATCGAGGATGGGAATGGAGGTTGCTAGATGTAGATGGGAAGGACAGGAGAGGGACAGGAGAGGAACAGGAGATGATAAGGAATATTGAGTGGAATGGAAACTGATGCGAGGCAGAAGGGTGGGACTTCCTAAGGAGAGAGGGAACCTCTGGGGATCCAAGGCCTAGGTCACCTTCCCTCCAGGCTGAAGGACATTTTAGTTAGTTACAGCTCACTATTAAAATTTAGAGTCGAGGTCAAGGGAAGAGGAGAAGATTCTAATTTAGATGAAGCTCTTGCTCTGACCTTCTAACAGGAATGCTGTTGAGGGTTGCAAACTACGTCTCTGCAACTTGGTACCCAAAAGCAAAGGAGGAGAGAAATGACCGCCGAGGCACTCAACCAGTCAACATGAGCCTACGAAACAGACCAGGTGAACCAGAGGTGGTCAGATGGAGAATAACACAAAGGGTGCTTCCAAACCCACTTGGGGAGTCAAAGAGGCCCTGCTGATGAGAGCACCACCTCTTGCAGCTTGAAGTCGTAAATTCTTAAATCCAGCGGTGTCACCGAAATGAGGGACAACTGAAGGTCCCCCCAGAGCAAAGACATTCTCACTATGGGACAGGGAGAAAGACTCCTCTTTGAGCTCACATGATCTAGATGCAGACTTTGTGGGGGCAAAGCGAGACTGTTAACTGCAGGCTAGCCCTGAGCCATGGAGCAATAGACACAGAAGGCACATCTCCAAGTGGAGAGCAGGTCGAGTCAAGGTAGTATGAGACCTATATGAGCGGTATGCTCGGATAGTCGATGTGAATGAGTAGACCCACAGAGAGGTCAAATAGAGCAAAGGAGACCCCGACTTTAGTCTGGAGGAGGTAGGTTGCAGTAGTAACCATGGAACTGCATGCCAACCGGGTCCACTGAGAAGACAATTTAGGAGTGGATCAAACTGCATGAAAGTAGAAACCAGAACAGCTGGGTGAAGCCTGGAGCCAGCGGTGAATTACGAAGTATCAAGAGTAGTGAGGTAGGAGCTACAAAGTCTGAATGGATGAGTGGAAGTTCAATAATGAATATGCGAGACATGGTAATGAAGGGAAACCTTGAAGACAAGCATGGAACAGCAGAATGAGAAGGAATGGTATGAGGCGGGGAGATGATGATGATGGCTGGGTGAAGCTCACAGCCGACAATGAGTTGTGAAATCGATATGGGAGGAGACGATAGTCGAGAAAGAATGAATGAGAAATGATGGTGGACTGAAAGCCTTGAAGGCTGAAACAGTTAATGTGAGGTATGAAATGGAAGAAGTATGATAATGGAGTGAAGCCTTGAAGGCTGGTATGGTTAAGGTGAGGTATGAAATGGACAATGCATGACAATTGAGCAAAAATATTGAAGGCCTGTACAGTCGAGGGTAGGTAATATGGCAAGTAGGGTATAGGAAGGATGAGGTTTGGTAACAATGGAGGTTGACCTGGAGTGGAAGATATATGAGTTGAGTGTGTCTGTAATGTTGGACTAGGGTAAGAGGAGGGTACGAATAGGTATGGTGATGGCAGGATAGGGAAACACACCTAAAATAAAGCATGGGATGAGGAAGGAGAAGAGGTGAGGGTCGAGGGAATGGTGGAAGGTGGTAGCGCAATAGCCATGAAGGCTGGAATGCGCATGGGTACTGGAAGCACTGCAGGCTGCAGCAAATGGAAAGAGGAGCCATGTCAAGCTGTAGGAGGCTGGTATTGTGAGGGTAGGGAAGAAAGGGATATCAGTATGATTAGGAGACGGTAGAAATCTGGCTGGCCAGAGCCATGGTACCCACCATGATACAGCAGTCCCTCTCCATGGGAAAAACAGAGAGCCACAAACTAAGCAGGAGGATACCAAGAAGCAAAATAAAATTGTAGGAGAAAGTAAATTGAGGTAACACAGGCAGAGGACCTGACCGTGGAGGGAGCTGTCATGATAGGGAGATATGAGACTGGCCAGGTGAAGCCTGTAGCTGATGGATGAGGTACGAAAGACCAATAGTAAGGTTAATACCAGCAGTAGTAGCAGGTTGATGTGGAGTGGAGTGAAATTAATCCATGCCTAGAGGTCTGGAACGCAGGACTAGCAACCATAGTGGGAAGACATTATTGAATTATTTTAAGGATATCATATGCCTGTGAGTCTTTCCTGTAAGACTATCAAGGAAAAATGACAGAAATATGAAATATGACCAGTAGGGTGGGAACCCCAAAAGAACATACAGCAGAGGAGCAGGGTTGGCAACATGGGAAGGGATGAAAGATACAACACATGCGCACCAGTAGGAGAACATGGCTTGAAATGGCAGAGCAATGAACAGGTTACAAGGAAAGGTATGTAATTCTACCAGAAGGTGTGCACAAATAATGGGTTCGGGTACTGATCACAACAAGGTGAGCTAATAGGAGAAATGAACAGACAAGTATGGTGGCATAACGCTGTTATCAGGTACTCACCCCCATGCTGGTAGTCGGGGAAAGAAAAAAAGCCAGAGACAGGGAAAGAGAACTGCTGCCACACCTCTGTAACAGCCAGTATGATGTGGATGCAGGTCCCGGAATCCATTAATAAGGCTCCCATTGAGATGGAGGAGAAACAGAGTGGAGATGACAAGCCGGGAAGTGGCAGGAATGAGATGGAACTGTGTAGCAGTAAGGATGAGAGGCTACAGTAACTGGCATCATGGTATGACTGTAATGTGTATGTAGGAATGGCCAGGAGAAGCTGAACTATGGAGGCTGCTTATGCATGGCATGGTGAAAGAAAATTTGGAACAGCAAAGAGATCTCCCTAATGGAAACAGAGTGGTGAGAGAAAGAACTGTGATGAGGAGCAGAACAGCTCGGTGCCCCACAGTGCTGCATCAGTTGGGTGCTACGGCACTGCAAGGAGGGTGATGTCACACCAGAAGTGCCAGTGGATCAATGGCAAGGAGGAGCGGGCAGCCAGGAGGCCCACTGGAGGAAATCAACAGCAAGGAGGAACAGCACAGCAAGACAAGGTACTGAGAATGGGGAAGGAAAATGGAGGCAGAGTGGAGCAAAACAGGAGAAGAGAGCAAATGGAAAATGGGGCAACCAGGGGAGCAAACGTGGGATAAAAAAGGGGGGTGGACAAAGAAGGAGGCAGAGGGGTAGAAACATGAGGAGGTGAGAAAGGTAGTGAGCCTGCAACTGGAGGAGCCTCAAAACAGAGCAAGCCAAGAGGTGGGAGAAATGGGACAGCAGCAAGGAAGAGCGGTGCCTCTGGCTGCAATGAAAGAAATGATCCTGGACTAGCCTGGAGGAGCTGCCTTTTAAGGCCTGATGAGGGAGTGATTTGTTGTTCTGCCTACAGGCATACAGGCATACAGGCATACAGTAGCCTTGCAATTCTGTATTTTTGACCTTGGCAGTGTTTCTTCTGGGGTACAGCCATATCCTGCTTTGATTCCAGCTTGAATTTCTTTATGACCCGCAGAGATTAACAAAGAAAACAGAAGCTCCTTAACTCAGGTTCTGTTTTGTCACACCATGCTCCTGCTTATACGTGTCTCTCAATACCTTAATGACTGAAATACAGCAGGTGAAGCATGTTAATGACTGAGTCCTGCTCTCTTAAGTACCTTGTTCTAAGAACTGCTAGTAGTGAAACTAACTTCTCCAGCTTATTGAATGACAGCACTAGTACAGTGTCTGGTCCTTTTAACATATGCCAGGAGTTCAGTCAGTTTGAAAAGACTGCTTGAAAAACTCAAAAGACTACAATGAGAGGACATCTCCCTTAAGGCATACTTGGAGGTGGAGAGAGTCCCATGAGGGTTATGTGTGCTGAAAAACCCTACTTGTGGTCTCAATAGAGGAAAAAAAGAGATTCTGAGACAGTTGAATGATCCTGTTTTTTTTTTATGAAAGGTTATATTTTGATCATACTAAAAGGTTTAAAGATGTTAAATGGTATGCAGGATGTGTCACTTTAGGCCTGCAGTGACCTCTCTGGGTGCATCTGGGGCCCTGCACCCAATTTTATAAAAGGGGTGTCTCTGTGCCAAAGACCCAGGAGTTGCTGCAGTCACAGGCTTGTGCCAAACATTTAGTACACCTGTGGGAATTGCTGCAAGGATCCGTCTCCCTCAGCTGTCACAACACTAGAGTCTCTGCAAGGGTTGGGGGGGATGAATCTGCATTTTAGGAGGGGGCTGGGGAAGAAGGAGCATGGGGGTTCCCTAGGCTCATCGGGACAACAGCAGGACTGACAGGGTGTGATGTGGCACTCAGTGGGGGTGCCATTTGCAGAGACATACACCCAATCAGCTGGGACCACTTCGTAGGTGGTTGCCAGGAATGGACTGTGAGATAGCTCCAGCTGGGCACAGCCCTAGCAGCTGCCCCATGATGCAACAACTTAGAACTCTGCTAGCAGGAGGCAGCCTGCCACAACATGGAAGGGTAAGTACTAGGGGACTGTTGCGGTGCCCAGAGAACATTTCCCACCACCAGTGGCAGCCCTAAACCTGCAACTCCAGCTTTCCGCCTACTGGGTACTGATTTGTTGCACCATGGGGCAACTGCCAGGACTTTACCCACCAGGAGACATGTTGCTGTCCATCCCTGGCAACCCCCTGAAGTGATCTCATCCAATCAGTTGTATGGCTCTGCAAATGGCACTGCGCAGGGTACCACATCTCATCTTGTCAGTCCTTCTGTCTCCCTGACACCATCTAGGGGGTTACCTGCTCTTTTTGCCCATTACCCCCTACTTTCAGGTCCCATCCAATTGCCACACTCTCTGGCAGTGGCACAAGTCAGTTAGACCACCTCCTGGCTGGTCTAACTTGAGCGCCCTATTGTGTCCATGGTGGATCTTCTAAAATAGAAAAAAAGTGGATGTTGCAGCCCAGCCATGGTGCAGACTCACTTGCAACCTGGTGCATGAGTGTTTCTGTTGCAAGGGTGGTGCAGAGCAGTTTGGGTGCGTGGCATCCTGATTTCAATGCAGCCTGCATTCAAAAATTGAGATTGCCACCAAGTTTGATGCAAGGTGCCACATGCAACATAACCATTTGGTGCAGGCACCTTGTGTCAAGCATCACCTTTCAAAAACTGAGCCCAAAGTCTTGGATTCAGATGGAGAAAGGCATGGTATTTCACATGGACATGTGATGACACATGCGATATCAGACAAACATCTTTTGATTAGGTGCAAAAGTTTCTGAATCTATTTGTCATCTCAAAGGGGAGTGAGAAATACAATATCATTCAAATGACTGACAATTCGTGAAATTAGGTCACACTATGAATTGATGGTCCATTCTCTGGTATGCTTACAAACTGGAGCTTATGACAGCTGAATCAGGAATGTGAAAATGTGTGACAAAACTGTATTACATCAGAAGTGTTGTTATTTATTTATTTGTAGAAATCGGAATTGCAAATCTTTGAGTCAGGAACTCATGTACAAAGGCTCCTCGTCAGGAAACAGACAGCATTAACATAAACAGATACAGTTGCATATTATACAGCTCAATATCAGGGACACTTTACATATATGTACATAGATACAAGGAATAGAGTTCACATGGGAGCCATAATCTATGCAGATCCTATACAATGAAGTAGCTAAAATCATTAAGTACCCAAGAGACAACAGTTTCAATGCTGACAATAAAAGCAATAGATGGCATCTAAAGAGCAGGTTTCATGACATGACAATCTCTTCTTTCCCCATTTCATCATGCCTAGCTATTCTCCTATCTCTTCTGATGGTATTTTGCTAGTACAGCCTTAACTCATAATTATCAAGCTGGACCAGCAGCTAAATGTTTCTTGATTTATACTGAGGACGCTTCCACACTGCCGTTAGCCAGGATGTCAGTACTAGAATTGGGTGGGGTGTGTTCACACTGTATAGGGCTAGTTTCATGTGACTATTAAACACTTTTATGTTGTTTTAAGAAAGAGGTACAGCTCAACCAACAAGGATCCTTGTTAGTTGAGCGGTGGCCTTCTTTTATCAAAACTGGCACTTAAAAGTGTTAATAATTCATGTAAAAACTGGTCCCTATACAGTCTATGGAGTGCACCCCACACAATTCTAGTACTGACATCATGAAATGTGGCAGCAGGGGGTGGGCCTCCAGTATAGGAAGTCGGGGTGTTTTGCCTTCGGGTCCAGCGATATGATTTTACGAGGATTAAAACAAAAATACTACTGCTTAAAAAATTACACCATCAGAAGGATGGCTAAAATGGAGGGTAAGCTACTAAACCAGTTAAGTGGGGAGAGAGTTGTCATATGTAGAAACCTGCTCTTTAAGACAGATGTGGTAAAAATTGAGCAGCTACAAGTTAAGCTAGAGCATGAGTAAGTTTGGATCGATCCCCATTGACAGCTATGTGCAGTTACAGCTGCAGGTGGTGATTAGGTGTTGTCTGAGGGCAAATTTGTAGTGCCCCTATTCTTAGTTGTGAGGTGATAACAAGGGGGATGGCGTTGCTCTAGGTTGGTGCCCGATAACGGAAGGACCTTTGTGCCAGGGATGTTCTGATCCTGGGCACTTGAAGTGTGCACTTGAGAGCATTCTGGGTGGTGATAACAGGGACGAAGGGGGTGAGGATGGAACTTAGGCCTGGAGGTGCAAGGCCTGCAACAATTTTCTTGGTTAGGAGGCAGGTATGGTAGTGCAACCTCTCCTCAAGGTTGAGAAAACCTGCCAGGTCATATAGGGTACATGAGTCTGCAGGATCCCGTAAGTATGCGACAGGCTATGTTCAGTGACATTTTGATTTTATTGATTGAGGTATTGTCAGTTGTACAGCACACCAGGATACCATAGTTTACTAGGTATAGCACAGAGGAGGCGATGGCTAGCCTTAGGGCTGCAGGTTTGTAGGCAGTTCTTGTGGCAGTTCAGTAGGTCAACACGTGTGTTCATGGCTAAAGCGAGGTTGCGTGTATGGTCATGAAAAAAGAGGGCAGAGTCGAAGGTAATACCCAGGTACTTGTAAGTTTTTACCTGCTAGAGGGGAAGGAGGGAGCTAGACAGGACAGTGAGTGGTGCATCCCTAGATTTGCTTTGGGAATGTGACACTAGCATGTGCTTCATCTTTTTTATGTTGATTACCAGATGTCAGTCCAGAAACCAGGACTCTGCCTGATTAAACGCATGTTGCAGGGCACTTTGGAGGTGGGAGGGGGTCTGGTGGGATGTGAAAAGTACCGCGTCATCCACATAGAGGAGCATTTTTTTCTGAGCAGGCGCTGGGGAGCGTATTTAGATACAGACTGAAGAGCAGTGGTCCAAGGATCGAGCCTTGCGGGACACCCGAGTGGACCTGCCGAATGCCAGAGAGGGTATTGTTGATTTTCACACACTGTAACTGGGAGGTGAGGTAATTGGAGAACCAGGACACAGGGCCATGTGCAAAACCTAGCTGGGAGAGTTGTGAATATGAAGAATGGGTGGCAGACAATATTGAAGGCTTTTGATAGGTCAATGTTGACTGCACCCACGAGGAGCCCTTTATCCAGAGCTGTGTGTAAGTAGCTGGAGAACTCAATAAGGGTGGTAGTGGTGCTATGTCCCCAGCAAAAACCATGCTGTTCAGCACAGAGGAGATTGTGTTTGTCAAGGTATTTGGTCATTTGGTCAGCCACCACCTTTTCCAGTGCTTTCAAGAGATGGGGCAATATCGAGATTGGTCTGTAGTTCCCCGGGGAGGTGCGTTCCCCACCTTTGTGTATAGGGGTGACCACCATGTTCTTCCAAGCAAGGAGGAATTGGCCATGGCATAGTGAGTAGTTGAGAAGGCTGGTGAGGGGTGTCCAGCATTAAGCAAAGCAGTTTTGGATCTAGTGTGTCATTTCTATAACTGGTGCTACTGATGGCTTTAAGTAGATAGGGCTTGACCTTGGATGGTGTGAGGGCCCTGAAATGGAAAGGGGGGTAGTGGAGGTGGTGGCGAATAGGTACAAGGTCAAAGAAGTTGCTGGGGAGGACTGCATTGAGGTCTGAGAAAGCTTCATTGAGTGTATCGGCAATACTCTGTGGGTCTGTGGTGAGTGAACCATTGATGTCAAGCTGGGCAGGAGGGGGCATTTTAGACTTTCCATTCAGCTTCTTAATATTATCCCAGAACTTCCAGGCAGAGCCCCAGGAGGACACTAGGGTGGATCTGTAGTAATTTTATTTTGCCTTGCAAATGGCCTAGGTGCATTTATTGCATGCAGTACTATAGTCTTGTCTATTGGCAGGCTTGCCAGATTCGATTGCTCTGTTCCAGAGGTTATCTCTACTGTGCAGCTGGTTGATTAAAGCTGGGGTTATCCAAGGGGAGTTATGCCCCTTAATAGATGATTTAGTGAGGGGATCAAAAGCTGTCACATGCTGTATTAAATGATCAGACAAAGTGACCAAAGGCAATGTCCACGTCAGGAGCTAGATCAATCGGGGACCAATCCCACTTGGCAAGGTACTCTCTAAATTGTGTTAGCTTGTCACGCGAAGGTGCCATTGGAGGACAGTTTTTGGTAACATTTTTTTTCATTTTACAGGACCAGAAAAGGGTGATAGGAGAGTGATCACTGAGGACATTGGGTAGTATGGTGGTGCTGTTGATTATGAGGTCTGTTCAAGAGCACAATGTCCAGAAGTGTGGCAGTGCCTTTGTTAGGGAGGAACCAGGTGGGGGTAGATACCAGCTGTGTAAGGTCAAGGGCTGCTATAACATCATTGGCTTGGGATGCAGAGCTGGACAGCCAGTTAATATTGAAATCTCCCATCGTGATCTGTTCCAGTTTGCTGGGCAGACTGGAGAGGTGCTTGAGTAGTGACTGAAATGCAGGGTATTGCTGTCGTGGAGGGATATAGGCAGCTGTGAATATCAGGGAGGCTCTGGGGCGCCAGTGGCAATTTTAAGGGAGATTGCCTGGGCAAAATGCTCCAATTTAATTGGGGGAGGGCAAGCTCTTGCAAGGTGTCTTGGAGGAATATCATGCAGCCACCTCCATGTTTCCCCATCCTATCTTCCTGAAAGAATGTGTAACCTGGTAGGGTAATAAAGTGATCAGGGTTTTTTTGGATAGCCATGCTTCTGCAAGTGTCAGGATATCCAGTTGGTACTGAGCAACCTAGCCCTGAAGGTTGGCAAATTTTTTAAGGAGACTGCCTATTCATTGAGGCCATGCGTAGGCCAGTAGATGAGGCTGGGCAGTTAGAGATGGCTGCAATGGGGCATGGGTTGGGGTGGACATTGCCTGACAGTAGTAGTAGGAGAGAAATGAGCCCAAAGAGAGCCATGTGCTTTCTGCATCGGTTGGTTTGGGTACTGTGAGTGGCCCAGCTCTGGAGGAAGATAGGAGGGGCAAGGGACTGAAGGGCTGGGATGGCGAGATAGATAGGGGACCAAGGCACGTCCGGCAAAGAGGAAGGTGTTAATATCTTCAAACAATTAGATTCTTTATCGCCTGATTGTGACATGGAAGCTGCACTTCATTTTATTAAGCAGCTGAAACACTGTAAAGCACCTGCTGATGAAGTTTCAGGACACAATGCAGAGTATAGTATATGTATCACAGTTGATTCACAAACTTGGTAATGAAATTGCCACGGCTGACCTCTGTAACATACCAAGGTGGAATGAAATGTGGGGTCACTTAGTTCCCTATGTCTTAGCAAAAAGTAACTTTCATCCACAGAAAATAGTGGACATGTGTTCATACTGTTTCCAAAACATAAAATCAAACATTTTGCCTCCTCGTTCTGTGTTGAACAACACTGAGGCAGTAGAGCTGGGTGAAATTAGCAAATTCCAGATTCATAGAATTTTCATGAAATTCCATGAAATGTCACATTTTTGGGGATTTTTCTGAACGTATTTAATTGGCTATAACTTAGTCCATTGTGCTGCTAGAGGTCTGACGTGTGGCATGCATATTTGTTAATGGTTCTAAAAGCTTGCCAGGTTCTATAACATTTGGATGAAGGGCACAAAAGTTATAGGGACTGAAATCTGGTTATTTAATATTCATGTGAACATTTCTGAAAATATTTTTGTGCTTACAATTTAGCCACCTTTGGAGCTAGATAATTGAAAGCTTAGTTGCATACTGTCATGGAAGAGCCATAGAAACTGCTAAATAGAAATGTACTGGTTATGTAAATTATAAGTTTTAGCCATGACATACCTCCCAACATGACCTTCCAGGCTTGCTTCCAAACCTAGGTCAACAGCATGACAGCATAACAATCTGATGCTGGGCCAAGGAGGTTGCCTTGAATCTTAATATTTGTATTTGCGAAATGTGATCTTAAAATTTCTGAAAGTTTAGAGGCTTATAACTCAGTCACCTTTAAAGCTAGTGATCGGAAACCTGGCACACGTATGTATGGGCATTGCTAAAGTCATGGTATTTGAAAACACTGTTACAGTACATAGTCAATGACTGTAATGTTTACATTTCTGAATGTTTGAAGGCTTATAACTCTGTCATCTTTAAACACAGAAATATAACATTTGATGCAGGTCTAAATGGTCATTGGCAAGATCACCATATCACATTTGGTTCAATTTGAACAAATACTTTGTAAATTAGAAGGAAATAACCAAAATCACAATTCTGGCAACATTTCACAAAATGTTTGTGGAAATTTTGCAAAGTTTTTCGGAAGCAAAATTAGAATTTCAAAAGAATTCCACTGGCAGAGGATACATTTTGCTCAGCTCTAGGAGGCAGTGTTACCCCTCTAGAGATAACCTGCTTGAGTCTGGTTAAGCAGGGTTCTAATCCAGACAATGAAACTGTTTCAAACAATCCTGCAACTAAATACAAAAGTGAGAAACAAGCCACAAAAATAGCTCATTATATTGTCTACCTGTAACTCCCACTCCAGGAATATGTTGAGACAATTACTAGGGAGAAGAGCATTGTCATTTTGTGAACAGTGGTCCAACAAAGTCTAGAACAATTTTGCAGGAAGTTGTTAATGTAGAGAAATTAAAACATGCTCTACACTCTTTAAAGTGTAGAAACCCATTGTATGAGGGTATAAATGCGGATCACCCTGGTGACACTGATGCTGATTTTGAATACTAGGCACTAAAAAATCAATGACTGAGGTCTCAATGAATACAAATGAGAACGTGTATGAACAGTACACAATCCATCCGCTGCATGGCAAGGATCCAGTAATTGAAAATATTGACTTGTACCAGATGAAACAGGTTGAAGGGTGTCCAGTTAGTATCTGGGTGAGCACATTGGAAGCACATTGTTTCCCTGATCTGCTTCCTGATGGCACAGGTATTCGCTTGGATGAACGTGAGGCATGGATTCCTTGGGGGCCGAGTACTGAGCATCCAGATTGTTGCATTTTGATGGTAAATTCTTACTAAATATTCTGAATTTGTTTCACGTATTGTGGAGGAGTAAGTTAATCATACTCTCTGCATCCATTGTCCATACCCTGTAGCTGACTACAGAATTTTATATGACAGCTGCACAGTTGCTCCAACAGTTAAAAGAAAGGGACAAAACACTGCAGGTGAATCTGAACTCTGTACTTTCCAGTGTGCATAGCACCAAAGAATGTTGGTACGAAAGGTGCTGTGAAGTAATATGTACACTATGAGAGTATGGTGCAGCCATTTGGATAGTTACCCTAAGCTGTGTGGAATACAGCTGGGAAGAACTGGCAGACATTTTTAATTTGGAAAATGCAGATGTAGATGGCATATCATCTATGACTCTCAGTGAGATGTGCTCTCTAGACCCTGTGTCCATGTCATGATAGTTTCACCACAGATTTCACGCACTGCTGAGATTCATGCAGTCGAAAGTTAATCCAAATCTTGGTATTATGGAACCCTACTTCTAGAGAGTGGAATATCAGGCATGTGGGGCTCCTCATATTTACATGCTGCTGTGGGTAAAGGATGCTCCCCACATTGGTGACAGTGAGGACTATGGGAATCCTCAAGCTTATGCAATACATTACATGTCATATCCCTGACAAGTATGACAGTCTGATACTATGGAATCTGGTGAAAAAGTTCCAGCATCATTTGTGTTGCAACTATTGCATTCAAAAGGAGAAAACGCTTAGCAATTGGTACACAAGGTGTCACTTAGGATTTCCAAGACATGTACGTGAAAATGGCCATGTGAATGACTTGTTCTCTGTCATGCAGCATCATCTGAATGCAAAATCCACAAAGATAGTCTATGAGTTGCTCAGGAAGGAAAATGAGGCGTTCATAAACAATTACAGACCATCTTTGTTGTTGATATAGCAGGCTAACATTGATGCGCAGTTTGTTGCAGACAGTTCCATGGCCCTGATATGGTATATGACCTCCAACATTACCAAGAACAAGCAAATCTGCTTGCAGGAGCTTTGAAAAGATTTGTGCAAAAGTAGCAGCTCTATCTTTTCATGGCTGTGGTTGCTACAGTTAAAAGGTCTGTCACACCATGAATGTGGAGCCTATGAAGCCAGAGTCCAGCTGCTCGTAACATGCCTATATGGGAAATCTGAGTCAGTATGGTACTTGAATGTCAACCACAATGAAAACAGATGTTGTGTCCTCAAATCTCATGATCATTTCAAAGTGCTTGCAGCAAGCAGGCCACCTTCAACATGTAGAATAGTGGATTGGCAACTATGCACAATTAGTGTGTTGTGCCACCAATGGGTTGTGATTCCCTCTGACCTCTGGAGTGAAGCTCGAGAGGTCACAGGGAATCAGAACCCCGAGACGGTACAACATCCTGGTTAAGCACAGAGTCGCCCATCCACTATTTTTTACAGTGTATATTACCCAAATCGATAACTGTTTTAACAGTTTTTTTCCTTTTATAAATACAAAAAAAGTGTGTAAACCCGTTGCATTGTGGGAGTTAGGACTAGTTGCAGGTTTTAACATATGCTTGCTAGGGAGCAAAGGTCTGTATATTTGTAGCACTTCCTTCTGTTGGATGTAAATTAGGTGTGGGAGGGATTTAAAAAATGGTGGCTGTATCTGTCACTTAGCGAGAGGACATGGGCTCATGTTCATTCTGTGAGTAAATTTAAATATCTGGTTGCTCCTGCTTTCTATTTTTTAATGATATTTCTTTAATGCACATATCTGGTTAAACCTGCATTTTTTAAGCTATCTGGTAGATCCTGGTTGAGTTGAGGGTTCCGATGATTGCTCCACTGCTGCTAGTGTTTATCTGGTTGATCGTACCAGGATCTATGCTGACTATCAATCGGCAATCACCTCTAAGAAGGCAAGAGTTCCTGTCCTGGGAGATTACTGCTGCACAGAACTGGCCCACCCAGCTCTTCAGAACTGTGGACAGACTGTGCAATCCAGCCTGTCTGCAGTTATGGAGAGCTTTATCACAGGAGAAATGTGACAAGTTTGCTAGCTTCTTTTCAGATAAGATTGCTGACATCAGGTCTGAGATTTGCTTAGCCCATTCCAATGGGGGTGGTGGTGATCGGTGGGAGATGGCAACACCTCAATCTGATTGGTCTGCTTTCAATCAAGTTGCAATCTCAGATGTCATAATGGCCATCCAGAATATGCGGTCGACCTACTATGGTTTGGACCCAGGCCCAACATGTCTCTTTGTGGGATGCATGGAGGTCATCGGCCCAGTCCTAGCTAAGATAGTCCAGTGTTCTTTATTGACTGGGGAGTTTCCTGACTCCCTGAAGGAGGTGGCAGTGACTCCTATCCTTAAGAAACCTTCTCTTGACCCTGATTGTCTTGCTAACAACAGGCCTGTCTCTAACCTTCCCTTTGCGGGGAAAGTTACTGAGATGGTGGTCACACTGCAGCCAGTGGACCATCTTGCCATCCATGACATCTATGATCACTTCCAGTCAGGATTCAGGAAGAGTCATAGTACTGAGATTGCTCTTGTTCAGGTGCTCAATGACTTCCTTATAGCGAGAGGTTGGAGGAGCCATTTCATCTTGGTCCTCCTTGATCTCTCTGCACCATTTAACATGGTGGACCATGGAATATTTCTGGAGTGCCTATGGTTGATCTGTGGACTGTCAGGTACAGTCCTCAGATGGTTTCAGTCCTTCCTCACTGGCAGGTTTCAGAGAGTAGTGTCTAGGATTTATTCCTCCAATGCATTCTCCCTGCCATGTCAGGTCCAACAGGGCTCTGTGCTGTCTCCTATGTTCACTATGTACATGTTGCCATGGGTGGACATTGTAAGGTGGTACAGGCTGAGTTTTCACTGCTATGCAGATGATACTCATCTGTACATGTCCTTAGCATCTGAGCAGGATATAGTAGTCTCAGTATTTAACAACTGCCTATCCAAGATCCAAGACTGGATGAGGGCCAGCTGGTTTTATCTGAGCTCTGACGAGACTGAGGTATTAGTCATGGACCCGGGTCATCAAGTAGAGGGGTCTTTGGCTAGGCAGGCAACTGGTCTTGTGCTGGGAGGCTGCCAGCTGAGGACCTCTGAACGGGTGTTGAGTCTGGACATTATTCTTTTTTTTTATTCAATAAGCTTTATTTAACTTTTCTTATTAACATAGTATTTACAATAACAACGGTGACAATTAGGCAGCCAAGAGGATCACCCCATAATACAGTATGGTCTAATCTCATAGAGAAAGTATCAACAATGTAAATTCCATAAAATACAAAAATGGAATAAAACACATGTTGAAGGTAAAACCCCCATCTCCCCCCCCCCATTCAACCTCCCACTTCCACCCTCATTAACGTTCCCTAGCCTACCCTTTGCCAAGTGTGTTCCTGATCTATCAAGTTGGGATACCTATGAAGAAGGATCTTCAGTTTAATCATTTAGGGTTTCCATGTAGTGAGCAGGTCATCTAGTGATCCCCATCTGGACTGGTAGGTGTGAGACCTATTGCCCATAGACAAAATATGTTTCTCCAATTGGAGAGCAAGTTATATTTCCTTATGCCTTTCCAAAACTGATGGGGACATGCTTGCTTTCTAGTGTCTCATAATTATTAACTTAGCCACGGCAGAATTCAGTGCCAGGTGTGCTTTTTTAACTCTTGGAGTAACCTGAGGAAAATAATATAGTAAGCAGGCTTCTGGGGTAAATAGGGGATCAAGACCTAAAATTGGATCTAGGGTTTGCCTAATTGCTTGCCAAAAGACCTGAACTTTCAGACAGGTCCACAGCATATGGTATAAAGTTCCAGGGGAACTCCCACATCGTGAGCATTCAAGAGAGGGTAAGCGACCCAATTTGTGTAGTTTCACCAGGATAAAATATAGATTGTGCAGAATGTTAAATTGAATTAAGCACAATCTGTCTTGTTTAACAAATTTATATATATTTTGCCATTATTTCCTCCATAAATCTACTTTACACCCAAGAGATATTGCCTGGGACCAATAATAACAGACCCCTTGAGGCAAATTGAGGTCTAGTGATTGCTATTCTTTATAAACTTTAGAGACTGCATGGGGTTCCCTCGCCAGTTGTAGGATCGTTGATAGACTATCAGTGGGCAACGGCTGACTCAAGCCTTTCCCCAGGTGAGTTATAATAGCCTCCTTGAGTTGTCTGCATTTGAAAATAGCTTCGACAGTCATATTAAACCAGAGCCAGAATATGGGGAAGGAGATTATTTTGCCATCAGTGAAAAGGTCCGAAACTTTCTTTCCTATTAAGGGGGGCAGAAGGAGGCTAGGATGGGTTTATGCCCAATTTTGAAATGAGGGTTGCCCAGGATTGGCTGGTCCAATGACATGTGCCATTTATGGGAGGTATGCACTTACAGTTGGTATAGTACTCTGATGGACCACCCTAATGGGGTATTCTGCAGCTGTTTAGGAAGTGCCCTGGGAGTGACATATTCTGAAGATGGGAGGGTACAGTGGTGTTGAGCTGCCAGGAACCTTTTAATATTTAATCATAGGGGAGCATAGGTCTGCAGACCATCAGCTTATGCCTCCTTTGTCCAGTGTGCCAGTTGACTGATATGGTGAGCACAGTAGTATGTAAACAAACATTTGTCAGTGCTGAATGTTGTCTCGCTGGCATTGGCATTGGCAGTGCTGGAGTTGGAGACACATAATAGGAATGGCAGTGAAGTACTGAAGTGATGCCAACCCCACCCCCACCCTGTGGAGACTGACAGGCATTGGGGTGTGCCTTTGGGTCATCAGCTGTAACGCTCACGACATTTTACCTCACCCTACCTTGTAGACACTGACAAGTGTTGTGGTGTGCTTTGGGGTCTTTGGGAATTATACTTACACCATTCCATAAGGAAATACACTGAGGTGGGTGCAGTATGGGAGAATGGGGTGAACTTTGTGGCCGAACAGTACAAGGCACACCACAATGCCTGTCACTGGTTGCAGGGTGGGGTTGGGGGTGGGGTGGAATGACATGAGCATTACAGCCAATGATCCCAAGTCACACCTCTGACACCTGTCAGTCTCTACAGGGTGGGGAGCTACAGTTGGAAATCCTAACACCGTAGGCGTGTGTTGGTATTTTCACTACAAATTTTCAACATGGGCTTTTTGTGAGCCCACCTCATGAAAAGTGGCACTATCAGTTTGTTAATTGAAAGGTGGTCTTGCAGATTGGCTATGCCATTTGGTGACATAGGGACAAAAACACATTTTGGGCAGTATGTGGAAAATGACAACTGTATTGTTCATGAGGCGATGTAAAAAATGGCAACGTTGAAAATCTGTAGTGAAAATATGAAAAATTGGTGAAGTCATGAGCATGCATAGAAACTGTGCAACATACATCCGTAACCCAATTATTCTGGGGATTTTTTTAACCTCATCTTTAGCATAGGCATTTTGGGACCTCCCTTCATGAACAGTGGCACTGTGATTTTTTTAATGTGTCCGAAACATTGATTTCGCACAGTGACCAAGCCATTGTGTGCCACAGGTGCGGAAACACGTTGTGGGCAGGATGTGAAAAAATGACAGCTGTACTGTTCATAAGGAGGTGTGAAAAAATGCCAGTGTTGAAAATCTGGCATGAAAATATTGCAAATTTGCGAAGTTACAAGGGTGCGTGGAAACTGCGCAATGCAAACTTGTAACACAGTCATTTAATGGAATTTTGTCACCAAATTCTCAACATAGGCATTTTAAAACTTTTGCTCATGAACAGTTTCACCATCATTTCCAAAAACTGTCCCAAAAATTGATTTCGCGCAGTGACCACACTATTCTGTGCCGGATGTGCGAAAACACATTTCAGCCAATATATGTAAAATGACAGCTGTACTGTTCATAAGGAGGTGTGGAAGAATTCCAATTTTGAAAATCTGGAGTGAAAATATTACAAATTCATGAAGTTATGCTCGTGCTTGGAAACTGTGCAATGCACACTTGTAAAACAGCCATTTTTTTAATTTTTTTACACCAAATTTGCAACATAGGCTTTTTGAGAGCCCCCTCATGAACAGTGGCAATGTCATTTTGTTTATCAGTCCCAAAAGGTGATTCCATGCAGTGACCGCAAAATCACCTTTTGGGACTGAATAATGCTATGACAGTGCTTGAATTCATGAGGAGGGGTTCCAATAACCCCATGGTGAAAATTTGGTGTCATAATTCCCAAAAATGACTGAGATATGCAACAAAGTTGAAAAAACATATTTATAGCATTATACAGCTTACCAGCATTTCTTCAGTTTGCAGTCGGCTTTGAAGAGTGGAGACGTGCTCCCGGTCCACCAAAGATCATCGCGCCATGCTCCAGAGGTAAGTATGGGATGAGGGAGGATGTGAGGAGGCAGGGTGCGCAGAGGGTGGGTGCGAGTTGTGGGAGGGGGCAGGGAGACCACAGGGGACAATTTTCTTTTTTTACAGGTACAACTTAAATAAAAACATTGCAGGACTTTTTTTTTTACAGGGTATTTGGCATGCTGGGGTGGGCTCCCAGCATGCCACCTAACTGTTTTGGGGGGATGCTGTAGCTGACGGGGGATTGGACACCCTCTCAACAGACAACAAAAGTGGGGGGAGAGACATTATGCCGATGGGGAGTGGGCTCCCCCTTTGGCAAAATAAATGGGGACGGGGATAAACACCAATGGGGATTAGGCCCCCCCCCCCGTCAGCAAATAAAAACTGTTGGGGGCGCATGATGCAGAGGGGGATTGGGCACCCCCTCAGCATACAGTTTAAATGGGAAAGGGGGGTTATTATACCGATGGGGAGTGGGCTCCCCTGTTGGCATTCTGACAGGAGGCGGCAGCAGTGTTGCATGTATGTCGGGAGAGGTGTGTTGTGATCACGCTGCATGAAAGCTTCGCTCTGATCGCAGCGGACCTTTTGTTAGATCTGGTGGCCACATTAGGGATGCGTGAGGTCAGCACTTGCTGCTGGCTGATTGGGGAATGAGGTACGCACCTTCTGATGCATGCCCTGTATTCGCCCAACACTGACCATGCCTCCAAATCTGCTACTACCGCAAGATGTTGGGTGGCACGCAAGTGCATGAGCCAACATAAAAAGGAGGGTACAGAAAGTCCACTCTGCAGTTTTGGCACTGTGAGTTTGGAATAGGACTGCCTGACTCCCTTACCTTTCCACATAAAAGCCATGAGCAAGGTTTGAAGTTTAGAGAACCATTTTTTAGGGAGAAAAAAGCCAAACATTCCCATAGGGTGCAGCAAATTGGGGAAGACATTCATTTTAACAGTGTCTATTCTCCCCCAGTGAGAGGGGAAGACCTCACCATCTATCAAAGTCAGTTTTAATTGTGACTGAGGGGAGCCACCATATTGGGGTAGTGAGGTCCAGAAGATGCCCTGGGGTGAAATGGAACCCAGAACATGGCTTGCCATGCCTGGTTTCCATACCCAAGGGCACTACAAATGATGGTAGGTAGGTGGTCCTGGCAGGCCAAGAGGTTCATCCAACCAGGGCGGTGTTATGCAATGCTAGGTCCATTAAGAACAAGACTGCAATTATTGCAGATCTTGTTGAGTCAGTGGACCTGGCTTGCATCACTGAGACCTGGCTGGATGAGAACTCTGGCCCCATTTTGGAGGCTGCAAGTCCGGCCAGATACTTGGTGATACACAGCCCGAGATTGGATTGCGAGGGGGGGTAGCGGTCTGTTTCAAGACCGAACTTAACCTCACGAATGTACCAGTTGGGTATACTGAGTCATTTGAGTGTATCGTGGTGGCTGGTGTAGGCTGTAGGATCATTCTCATCTACCGTCCACCAGGAGATAAGAAGCGATTCTACCAGGAAGTCGTGGACTTCGTCGTCGACATGGCATTTGAGTCACCCAGGCTGATGGTCCTTGGAGACTTCAATGCCTGGGTCAGCACTTCCTTCAGTTGATGACATCTCTGGGCCTCACACAGGTTGTTACCACTGCCACTCATAATCATGGTCACTCTTTTGACCTAGTATTCCTCCTGGGGATTGAGGTCTCTAACTTGGGGGTGGAACCAGTGGGATGGTCTGATCACTACATCATGGGGTTCAGTTTTAGCACCCCCCCTAGGTAGGCCTACCCCTGTGGAGATGACGCAGTACCGCCCTTTGCGAGATATAAACTCTCTAGGCTTAATGGCAGTGCTCGGTCTGTCACCCCTCTCAGAGGCAAACAATGACCTGGAATTATAATTCACCCATTGCAATGGCCCTGGTTGTCATTGCTCTGGTCCATGTGCATCCTCTCTCCCTTTGCCCTCGAACCCTTGGTTTGATGGGACTTTGAGGGAGCTGTGGTGATTAGGATGAAGGTTAGAGCGTTACTGGCGGAAATTCGCTCTTGATGCCAACCGCCTTAGATTGATGGACCATTATCAAGTCTATCAATCTGCAATCTCTCATAAGAAGGCAGAATTCCTGTCCTGAGAGATTGTGGTTGCTCAGAATCGACCAGCTCAGCTGTTCCGAACTGTGGACAGACTGTGCAACCCTGCCTGTCTACAAGTTCGTAAAGCTTTTTTGCAAGAGGAATGCAATGAACTTGCTCGATTCTTTGCAAATAAGGTGGCTGACGTCAGATTGGCTTTCCAATCAGCACGCCCTATGGGTGCTGCTGTGGATCAATGCAGGATTGCCTATCCTCGGCCTTCTTGGAGTACCTTTGTCTGACCGCCTTTCATGAATGTCATGCAGATCATCCAGAGTGCACGCTCTACATGCTGTAGTTTGGATCTGGGACCTACTTCCCTAATTTTGGGTTGTATTGATGTTATCAGGCCAGTCCTAGCTCAGATAGTCTGGTGCCCTTGGAGACAGGTGAGTTTCTAAGCTCACTGAAAGAAGCAGTGGTGACACTGCTCTTGAAGAAAGCTTCTTTGTACCCAGACTGCCTTGCAAAATACAGACCAATCTCTAACCTTCCCTTTATAGGGAAGGTGATTGAGAAAGTAGTGGCTATGCAGTTGGAGGACCATTTGACCATCCATGATATCTATGAACCCCTCCAGTCTGGATTTCAAAAGAAGCACAGTACTGAGACAGTGCTGGTTCAGGTGCTCAATGATCTTCTGATGGCTAGAGATGGGAGGAGCCATTCTATCTTGGTCCTCCTATAGCTTACATCAGCTTTTTACACTATGGACCATGGGGTCCTGCACAGTCCTCAAGTGGTTTACATCATTCCTCACAGGAAGATCTCAGAGGGTGGTTCTGGGTTTTTTCCCTCGGACCCAGTCCCTCTGTTATGTGGGGTTCCTCAGGGCTCAGTACTGTCCCCCATGCTGTTCGCAGTGTATATACTGCCCCTCAGAGACATTGTAAGAAGGTATGGGCTGAGGTTTCACTGTTATGCAGATGATACCCAGCTCCAACTTTCTTTTGCACCTGACCAGGATGGAGCTGTCTTGGTCTTTAATAGCTGCATCACTGAAATCCAGGAGTGGATGGATACCAGCTGGTTAAAGTTGAACTCCAATAAGACTGAGGTATTGGTTGTGGATCTGGGTACCCAGATGGGGGGGGTTGAGTGGGGGGGGTCACCTTCTGATCGTTACCTTAAGGGTGTGCCTCTCCTGACCTCTGAACAGGTGCGGAACCTGGGGATAATCTTCGGCGAGAGGCTGACCCTGCATTCTCAGGTATCAGCTGTTGTTAAATCCTTGTTTTACCATCTGAGAAATATTTCCAGGATTAAGCACCTAGTTTCATCCAGCGACCTTCCTACTTTGATTCACTCCTTTGTGACCTTGCATTTGAACTATTACAACTCCATGTACTTAGGGCTACCTGGGGTGGAAATCCATTGCTTGTAGTTAGTGCAGAATGCTGCAACACGGTTTTTGATGGGATCTTCTTGATCCTGTCATATTACACCTGTGTTGCATGGACTGCACTGGCTGCTGGGTTCAGTGGCAGATTACCTTTAAAGTCAGTCTTCTGAATTTTAAAGCCCTAAATGGACTGGGTTCAGACTACCTGAAAGAACTCCTGGTTCCCTGCTTCCCTGAGCGATTGCTCCACTCAGCCAATGAGGGGTTGCTAGAGATTCCAAGGGTGTGTTTTAAAACTTCTGAAGCAAGAACATTTATGTATGCTGTCATCACCCTCTGGAATTCTCAAACCCATCGGATACATGAGTGCTCGACCCTAGAGGGTTTTAAACAAGCTTTGAAAACCTACTTGTGGAACCAGCTTTTGGTAATTGATTAAAGTTGTTTTTAGTATTACTATTGTTTTATGCTGAGATGTTTGTATGTGTGTCATGATTTTAATTATTGTTAAGGCTCCTTGGTTTTTTGAAAGGTGCCATACAAATAAAATGTATTATTATTATTATTATTATTAACAGATCTGAGAGATTAACTTTAAGCATAGTGGGTATATCTCTGGTAACCTTGATTCCTAGGTAAGTAAGGAAGTTAGGTTCCCACAAGAGAATGGATTAAGCCATCACTGCCCAGGGAGTTCTGTTATTCAGGGGGGAAACTTTGGTTTTGGAGAGGTTGAGTTTATAGTTGGATACTGCAGAGAAGTTTTTGATTTCATCCAGAAGAGAAGGGATACCTGTCTATGTCTCCTCTAGATGTAAAAGTAGATCATCTGCATATGCAGAGAGGGTGTAATGTTGGTCTCCAATTTTAATCACCTGGAACCGTGGGGACATTACCAGTTTCCTGATCAGGGGCTCCAAGTAGATATTAAACAGGAAGGGGGGAATAGGGGGAAACCTTGTCTGGTCCCCTGTTGGAGCAGAAAGGGATCAAAGAGTATACCATTTCACCAGATTTGGGCAGATGGGGAAGAATATAGCAGTCTGGCCCATTTAAGGAATCCCTCAGGGAGACCAAACTGGGCGAGAGTTGCAAAAAGAAAGTCCCAAGAGACCCTGTCAAATGCTTTCTTGGTGTCCAGAGACATGAGAACTACAGGCAGGGCTGAGTCGCTGGACACCGATAGCATGTGCAGTAGTTTATGCATGTGGTCCACTGATGATCTGCCTACCATGAAACCAATTTGCTCTCTACTAATGAGGTTAGTCAAGACAGGCCCTAGCCTGCTGGCTAGCATTTTGGCAAGTATTTTTACATCGGTGTTGATCAATGATATAGGTCAATAACTTTCGGGGTATTGGGGGTCCTTACCCTGATTAGGGATGACAGTGATTAGGGCATTGAGGAAATTTGATTCCAAGAGTCCCTTTACATACCAGAAGTTGTATACCTCTGTTAAAAGAGGGGCAAGTTCTGATAGGCATTCCTTATATAAATTATTAGGTAGGCCATCGGGCCCGGGGGATTATCTAGTGGGAGCTGCTCAACTGCATTTTTGACTTCCTGAATATTGATAAGACTACCAAGGGGCATAGCCTGGAGGGAGGACAGTCTGAGAAGGTCAACTTAATTGAGATACTCAGTGATATCTGTATCGGTGGGCTGTTCGGTCCGGTCTTCAGAACAAAGTTTCTGATAGTAGGATCTTAAAACAGCTACAATATCTCTGGGGGAAGTGACTACTGGGCTATCTTTGTCAGATCTAATACCCAGAGTAAATTGAGAGGCTTCAGCTTGCCTAAGCCGGATTGCCAATAGATTGCTCATCTTCTCCCCTGCATCAAGATATTTAAGTTTCGTACAATTTAGCAAGAGCTCGGCTTTCTGGAACATCAGAGCAGAATATTGGGCTTGCTACCTGTGCAAATTGGCCCAATCAGCTTCTGAGGATTGACGACCGAGTGTGTGTTCCAGCTGATGGATGGCACAACGTAAACAGTCTTGCTGTTGTTTAAACTGCTGGAACTTGGTAATAGACAATCAGAGGCATTCCCCACTAAGGGAGCATTTCATGGCTGCCCAAACCACATCTGTTCTGGTCACCGAGTCCCTATTCATTGCTAGGAAATTGGACACATGATCTTTAATCTGCTGTAAAGAGTCCAGTTTTTGAATCAGTTGAGTGTTCAACCACCAGAGGGCATCCCTTTTAATTCCAGGTCCCAGGAGATATGTGAGGGATATAGGTGAATGGTCAGAAATGACCCTTGTGTGTATGTCTGCATTTATTATGCCAGGGAGGGCAAACAAGCTCAATAAAAGGAAATCAGTTCTAGAGAATGACTTCTGTGGGGGGGAAAAAGTGTATTGACGTTCCTCAAGGTTTAATACTCTCCAAACATCTATTAGGTCTGCACCACTCAAGGTCATGTAAGGCCCTTTCTGTTGGTGATAAACCTTGTTTCCGGGAGTCAACCTGTCTAAATGTGGGTACGGGGTGGTATTCCAGTCTCCACCTAGAATAGTCTGTGTGGGGAGGTGGTAACAACTAAACCTGTCAATTGTGTGAAAAACTGGGGGGAGTCACTGTTCAGACCATATATAACTCCCAATGTAATTTGCTGTGTTTCCAGGAGGCTGTGAAGGATAATATACCGGCCATTGGAGTCCCAGATTTCTCATTCCAGTTTAAAAGGGATTTTTTTATCTCTTAGTATTGCTACTCCCCCACTATCTGTTGACTTCCCTGATCCAAATGCTTGCCTCACCCAGGTCCAGCACAACAGAGTCACATCTTCTCATTGGAGATGTGTCTCTTGGAGACATGCAATCCCTGCCTTTAAGTGATGGAGGTGCCGAAGAATGACTTGCCTCTTGCATCTATCTTGGGCACCCTTCACATTCCAGTTTATGATATTATAGGGGCCACTCATAATTAGTAATTAGGGGGAAAATAGCAAGCCGACCTGGGCTATCATAGTTGGAATAGTACGTAATACTTACTGACCTGCTGATCAAGGTATTTTCTTCAAAGGTGGATTGATGTGACACACTTGGTATCCCTTTCCCACAAACCATTCTATCAAAATATAAAGAAAACTTACTCTCAATAAAACTTATTCCCTGTTACCCCCCCTTAATTAATAAAACCCTAACAAAATACTCTGTCATACTCCACAATGCTTAACCCCAGTTCAAATTAACCATACCACTTAGTATACTCTGGCAGGTGATGTCTTTGCACAGACTTGATTCGCACTAGAAGAAACCACCCCACTCACACCCTTCCCCGCTACACAAATAACGATGCATACATTTAGTGAATCAAAATCAAATAAAGCAATGCAATAAGTCAAATAAACTTAGATAACTGGGTAACAGCCAAAGTAAACAACATACTATTCCATTTGTTATCATGCAAAATGTTATCAAGGATGTTTCTCTGTGCATTAAAGAAAATACAAAAAGAAACAAAAAGGAGTTAAGCTGTCCCCAATCTTTCTCAGGGGTGCTCGTGGGGTAATAAAAACAAATGACCCAGGAATTCTGAAGGTTCAAGGGACCGTGGCTTGCAACTGAGGCCAAAAACAACAGCATGAAAGGTTGTCAAACGAAAGTCAGTATAAGGTGAAAATAAAAGAAAGTGTTGTCTTCCATCCTGGTCTGGGATTCTCTGAAGGTCTTCAGATTTTACCCAGCAACAATCATGCAATAATTCTGCTGAATGTCTGGTAACAATACTAGTTTGGGAGTTCAGAGATAACTAAAAGTAAAAGGAGGCGCACACTGACTAGAGAGATAGATTCCAAATCTGGCTCCGCAGCAGGCCCCCACCATGAATGACCAAATTGTAGAAGTAGGCCCCATTGCAAAGAGCGGGTTGCTATAGCCAGCACTGTTCAAAGGGTCCCAAATACGATGAGGCTGCTGGTAAAAGTTAGGTCAGACCTATCAGTTGGCAGGTCGCCACCTCAAGGGGATCAACAAAATCACTCTAAATTACCACATAGTCAGTTCTTGTGAGAAACGAGGTTAACACCTACCCTTAGTGGCATCCTCACTTGAATAGATCTGGCAATAAGACTCTAAGTTCTTGTACAGCTTGCTCATGTGATTTGAAAGAAATCCACTGATCTCTGGATTTTATTTGAAGCACCGCCAGGTATCGCATACGAAATGGTGTGCCCACAGCAATTAGCTTTGAGACAGTCGGATGCATTTCTTGCCTTTTCACCCTGACCGACTGAGGAAGATCTTGGGTGATTCGGATTTTGTGCCCTCCCATAAAACATCTTGAAGTTCTCTGACTTTGGCATGTATGTGTCTAGAAAATTTAACAATTTAAAGATGAGTGGCCAAGTTGGGAAGCCAGGAGGTGGGCGGGAGGGGGAGGGGACAGAGGGCCCAGTGTGCATGTTCAATAAAATAGGTGGTGCCATTCGGGGATGGTCCTGCAATCTTCTCACACAGTTTTTGAAGGAATAATATTGGAGCACTTCCTTCTTCTTTCTTGGGCACTCCGATAACAATGAGGTTGTTCCTCCTGCTCCTTCCCTCCAGATCTTCTCATTTTTCCTCGAGTTTCTATAGTCTCCAACTAAGATGTATCATTGCTTGCTTGTTTTTATTTTGTTTTTTTCTCTAGGGAGATTAGTTTGGCTTCCAAGTCACCCAGTCAGATAGTTAGGGACTACACTGATGTTTTTATTTGCTGCAAGTCCTCCGAAATGTCTGCTATTTTCTCCTGTAGTGGCTGCAAGATTTCCAGGAATCTTTCTTCTGAGATTGAAACTGCTGAGGTAGGAGGTTTAGGCATGCCTGCAGGTTGGCGCTTGGGGCTCTTTGTGGCCTTGTTCTTCTCCGGAGTTGGCAGAGGGGAATACCACGGAGGTGCATTTTCCATTTAAAAGTTCATGTTGTTTGGTATTGTTGAGATCCAGAGACCATCCAAAGTCGATTAATGTAACTTGTAAGTCACTATTTGATGTAGAAACTTGCTGAAAAAACTGAATTAGATAGCAGAGGTGTGGAGCTGTAGAAGGCTGCTACTGCTCTTCAAGCTGCCATCACGTGACCTCCCTGGACATTATTCTTGACGAGGGAATGATCCTGAAAGCTCAGGTGTCATCTGTAGTCAAAACCTCATTTTACCACCTGAGGAATATTTCCCATATTAAGTACTTTGTTCCTCCCAAAGATATTCTGACACTGGTCCATGCCTTTGTCACCTTTGGTCTGGACTACCATAACTCCCTGTACCTGGGACTACCAGGGGTTGAAATCGTCCATCTGCAGCTAGAGCAGAATGTGGCAGCCACGTTACTAACTGGGCTGTCTTGATCTAGCCATATTGCAGCTGTGCTGCGTGCACTGCATTGGCAACCAATTCAGTGGAGGATCGTCTTCAAGGTTGGCTTGCTGACCTATAAAGCCCTACATGGATAAGAGCTGCACTATTTGCAAGAGCTTCTGTGCCCTTATTGCCCTAGCTGACTGCTCCTCTCCTCTGATGAGGAATTGCTGGAGATTCCCAGGGTGTGATTTAAGACATCTGGAGCTTGAACATTTTCTTATTCAGACCCTACCCTGTGGAATTCTCTACCTCATTGGGTTTGGGAGTGCCTGACTGTGGAGAGCTTTAAAGCTGCACTAAAATCTTTTTTATTTAGTCTTGCCTTTTCAATCTGATATGGATGATTGTAGTTGCTATTAATGGATTTTAATTATTTATGGTCTTATTCTGTTTTTACTGTGTGTTTATTGTCAACTCACTTTGATATTCATGAATTGCACTATATAAATAACGCTTACTATTATTATTTCTGTGGCTCATGTGTTCTGCATGGACCCTCTAGAGGTTTTCAAAATATTGTTGTACCTTGACCTTTTGAACTATGATACAACAACATTTTGGAAGCCTCTGATTTCCATGCACAACAAGCACTCACCACACACTAAATATTTGGTGTTCCTTGGGTGGGGGATGCTTCTCTAGTCCTTGCCATCTTTGCCTGGAGATGGGAAACCTCCTCCCTTAGAGCAGACAGTAGCCTGCAATTAGTGCAGCAACTCAGCCTCCAGAATGTCTTCCAAAAAACTGACACCCAACAGCTAGTGCATTGCACCACTCCCCACATGTCACTCCCCACATGTCACCACTACCCACATGTCTCTCTCCCTTCCTGCTTAATATATATATACAATTGTTTTGCCTTTTTTTCTTGTTTATGTGTGCTTACCCTCTATGCACTGTGCTGGGTTGTTAAGGATATGGTAGATGTTTGCCCCTTGCCCTCTTGGAAAAGTGATGTCAGAAGCTTGGGTATAAAGGAAATAACAGGCCTTGGGTGCATGGAGTGAGAGGCAGGGGGTGGGTAGCTCCAACCCCATGACCTTCAGAAAAGAATCAACTACACCTCTGACCCACCACCCCAGTGAGTGCTGCACTTCCTTTCAGTAAGACAACCAGCACAACAATTTAACAGACCATTCACTGGTGGAATAAACCTGTGGACATTTTTCACCTATGTTGAAATGTTTCAGAATAGGAGACAGGGTGCTAATCTTCAGTACAAAACTTTACTTGATGAGGCTTTCATTGGAAACTCATCACCTTGCAATACATCATTGCTGAAGACATGTGTGATAGTCAAAAGTGATAGCTCCATGATTGATGCATGTGATCTATTTTTGAAGCTATGCACTGCATCTGCCCATAAGTACAGTAAAAACTATTATTTCTCTTGCTGTTTCTTACTACATGCAATGCCTGGATTGCTCTACTGATTGAAATGAACTGGTTATAGTTTGAGTGGGCTCTTACAAGGGTGCTGGGCTATTTGTACAATCAGTGAGCATAACACATCTTGGTCCATGTAGAAATTTTTCATGGCATACTGCTCCACAAAAATGCATGGTACTTTCAACTGAGATGCATGCCTATGCCTAACATTATAATTTGATCCAGTGCAAGAAACTATGTCCTTCAAACAGCACCATATCTGAATGGGTTTATACCGACTACCAAATTATTTCTCAGACTTGTAAATATGTATATATGCCCAAGAATGTCTCCTTCTGTAAATATACTGTATTGCCATTGGTGTAATTACATATGTTCAAGAGTAATGCAGTTGGTATCTGTGTGCATTGTATATGTTAAATGTTTTCTTTGTCAGCACGCAGTATAGTGTGAAGTGTTCGTGGGATAGAAGGACACGTACACCAAGCATCAGGATCCAATAACTTATTTACAGTGAAAACAAAATATAGACGGACTGAATGTGACAAAATAAAGACCTCAAAACAATAACAACTAAGACACCATGACTGAACTCTAGAAGGAGAGCTAGAGGACAAGTGTCAGTACTGACCGCTCAGCACACACTGGCTACTCTTGAGCAGTTCTCCTTATATATAGTTTCAGAACCCATGTGATCCTGGTACCTCCCCTTAACTTTTATTTTCTTACAATTGTGCTTGCAAAAAATTTAATTTGACAACCTCATACACTCTTATAACATTACAAACTTTGTTATACCTTTAGCATAGGTTTTTAAATGCATAAACTGTACTTTAGATAATCTGCAGGCTTCTCTTCACGATAGTCTCTGCCACTACATTCATTCAGTCTATAAAATACTAAATGATAGGGCCGACCAGCTCTTAGAATCACACTGAATAGACAGTAGGTGGAGGGAGAACCATGAATATGAGGCAGCTGCAACGAGCACAGGGCAAAAAAGAAATAAACAAGGAAAAGTTAATGCATATCCCTTTTTATCTTAAAATGCATGGTAAGCATACTAATAATTAAATGCTTAGCCACAATCTAATTCATGTCTACAGGAGAGGTTTACACAAAATCTTTATAACTTGTAAACATGATATCATTATGCTTTCTGTCCAACCATGTGGCACACGGCAACTGCCGTTTACATTACTAGCTTGCAAGTGTCTCTTTCTTTTTATTAGATATTTAAGTAATTGTTTTCAAGAAAGGGGTTAGCGGCATGTCTAGGCACATATTTCAGTATATGTGTGACATGTGAACCGCCAACTGTCCCTAAATAACACAGAGCCCTGACCACTACCAAAGTCTAGTGGCGGAAGTGCAAAAATTAGTTGCATTCTCCGAAGGGCTTGAAAACCAAGTACTCACTAACTCCATATGCCGTTTCTGTTTCTTCCGGCGTATCCATGCTTACACAAATGTTTACTATAATCAAACTTAAAGAGGCCGGTTACACAGAATCTTAACTGGTTATACTTTGGGGGGGTATCAACTGCAACAAAGAGAGCAAGCTGTGGAGCCACCTTAAAACAGGAGAGAGAGAGAGAGAGAGAGAGAGAAACTTCTAAATAATAAAAAAATTCAGAACATGAGCGAGTGGCCATCCTGCTACATAAGGAGAGTAAAGAAAGAAAATGTCAAAGTTTATTCAGGGAACAAAGGGTGCTGTTACGCAACAGGCTTCTAAAACAAAATAGTAGCCAACAAAAAAAAATGTGAATGTGGTGGGCTCCTAAACATGCTGTCCCTGTAACATTCCTCCCCACGAAGTTGAAATCAGTGGTGGAACATTCATTACACAACTGAATTTCTTATTTTCTCATTTTAGTTCTAAGTACCTTTCAAATGATGACACAGTTCAGATCTCTCTTAGGAGAGATGGAGCTTTAGCCCACCCACTCCCAAAGCTCCACCTCGGGTCCCTTTTATAAACTTATGAATTAGATAGAAAATCATAATTTATTTCTATCCAAGTTCTGACTGCTTTACCTCGAGGTCTGATTGTGTCATTTCTACTTGTTCTATTCTGGCTCCATACCAGGACATAAAATCAACATTCTTGTGAGCTATACCCTGCTTGTGTTTAATTGTAAATGTATAGGGTTGCAAAGTCAGATGCCACCTCATTATTCGGGGGTTCTTATCTTTCATGACCTGTAGCCAACATAGTGGGTTGTGGTCAGTGATTAATTCAAATTCAGAACCCCATAAATACAATTTTATTGCTTCTATGGACCACTTTATTGCAAGACATTCTTTCTCTATCATTGAATACCTGGTTTCATGTTTGAGTAATTTGCAACATATAAATGATTGGGTGTTCTTCACCCTCAATTAGTTGGGACAATACTGCTCCTATACCAAAAGCAGATGCATCAGTTTGAACTAAAAAAGGCAGATTGAAGTTTCGACTTCTTAATACAGGGAAGGAACACAGATGTGCTTTAGTAGCACAAAATGCTTCCTCACGCTGGGGGGTCCATATTACTTTCGTGGGATTCTTTTTCTTGGTTAAGTCTGTCAACAGACTAGCTAAAGAAGCAAAATTGGGTACAAAATGTCTATAGTAACCTTAAAACCAAGAAAAGAATGGACATGCTGTTTAGTTATAGACCAGGAGCTGTTGGCTACAGAATCTACCTTGTTCACTTCTGGTCGTATTTGGCCTTTCCCTATAATGAAACCTAAATACTTGGTTTCCTGCATTGCAAAGGAGCATTTTGCTGGATTAATAGTTAAGCCAGCAAGGGCAAGGGCTTGTAACACTGCCATTACATGTTTTATGTGGTCTGAGCAATTGGGTCAATAGATAATAACGTCATCTAAATATGCAGCACTATATGCTGAATGCAGTTGTAAAACTGAATCCATTAGCCTTTAGAAAGTAGTGGGCACCCCATGCAACCCAAAGGGCATGGTGACAGATTGAAACAAAACTGCTGGGGAACAGAAGGAAGTTTTGTCCCTCGATGATTTATCCAGAAGGATCTGCCATTAACCTTTCATGAGGTCTAACATGGTAATGTATTGTGCTTTACCAAGATGATCTATGATATCGTCTATACGTGGCATGGGATAACTATCAAACTTGGAAATGGCATTTAATTTCTTAAAATCAAGGCACAACAGCAGTCCCTCCTCCTTCTTCCCTACTATTACCAGGGGAAAAGTCCATTCATCTTTTGATGGTTCAATAACCCCTATTTGTTGCATCTTATGTATTTCTGCCACTACCTCATTCTGAACCTTTTCAGGTAACCAGAAGGGTTTCTGATGCATAGGGGTATTGTGTGTAGTCTCTATGTGATGTTCTAGAATAGTCACTCTTCCTGGAATGTTTGTATATAGGGCTTTAAACTGAGTTAATACCTGATCTAATTATTTCTTCTGATCTCCCAGATTTGTATTAACACATACATCTTGCACATTTCCTGGAGTTTCTAACCTCTGATATGCTTCTTCCAACTTGCTGTCTGTTTGATCAGGATGCACAAAACACCCAGATGTGGATCTCTCTTTCCACTTCTTCATTAGATTTACATGATAGATCTTCCTTTTATGTCTTCTATCAGGTAATTCTATTTCATAAACGGGTCTGGTCTGTAATTTGACTACATAGGGCCCCTGCCACTTCATCATTAGTTTATTGTCATTGGAAGGCAGTAGGAGAAGAACTCTATCTCCATGGCTAAATACTTTCTGTCCCACACCCTTATGTATTTTCTGTGTCATCTTTTTGGCTGTCCCTAACTGATGTGCTGTTTTGACATACTTCATTAATCTTTGTCTTAGATTATTAAAGTATTCGACAGTAGTACTGGTTCCAATTTCCTGACATTCCTCCCAGGTTTCTTTTACAATATTGAGAGGACCCCTAGGGTTTCTTCCATATAATAACTCAAATGGAGAAAACCCTGTAGATGCCTGGGGTACCTCTCGATATGCAAACATTAAGAATGATAAATGAACATCCCAATGACTCCCCTCATCCTGGATGAACTTGTGAAGCATCTGTTTCAATGTTTGATTAAAATGTTCCACCAGTCCATCCATCTACGGGTGGTAGGGGGAACAGTTGGAAACACAGTTGAGAGCAAAACTTACTACCTCTATTTGTTAAAATCTCCCTAGGTATACCCATCCTACGGAACACCTTCACTAATTCCTCAGCAATCTTTGTAGCTGTTACTGTTCTTAAATGAATCACTTACGGGTATTTTGTGCCATAATCACAAATAACTAGTACAAAATGGTTTCCTTTTGAGCTTTTCTGTAGGGGTCCCACTATGTCCATGGCTATTCAGTCAAAAGGTGATGTAATCAGGGGAAGGGGCTGTAAGGGTACCTTGTCTTTCTTTGTAACTTTCACCACCTTCTGGCACTCTGGGCAGCTATGACAGTATCCCTCCACCTGTTGATGTATACCTGGCCAGTAGAATCTATGGAGCAATCTACTCAATGTACAATCCCTGCACAGATGACCAGCTATGGGAACATCATGTGCCAACTTTAACAAGGAAATTCTATGTTGTTCTGGTACCAACAATTGTTCTACTACCTCCCCAGTCATTGGATTAGTACATTTTCTATACCACAAATGGCCCTTTTTTATACATTGTGGTTCCTTCTGTTCAGGTGCCCCCTTCTGTAAAAGAAAAGCCTGTAAAGAAACATCATGTGACTGTTCCCCTTCAAAATCACATAACTTCACAACATTTTGTAATGTAATGTCAGAGTCCATACATTGTTGGGCCCACTTCAGTTTCTCAGACCTTTTTTGTGTCTTAGTTTTTCTTGACTTACCAGGCCTGCTGAACACATCTTCTTCAAAAGGAAACAAAGTGTTCACAGTTTGTTCGTTTTGGACCTGGGGATCTAGTGGTGACTGCACCTAGAGAACTATCGTTCAATAATGAGTCAAATTCTGGATCGTCACGTCCCAAAAAAACAGGGACAGGCAGGTGAGGGACAAGTCCAACCTTTAACTGAAGTGACATACCATTCGTTTGCATATTTATTGTGGTCATAGGATAAAAATGTTTGTCCCGATGAATACATATGACCCCAGTCTTAATGTCTTTGACACTACAGTTCAGAAGAAGACTTTCTTTGACCAGTGTTTGTCAAATTCCAGAGTCTACTAGTCCTAGGACCTCTTATCCTCCCACTGTAACAGGTACCACATATTGTCCCCAGTTCACTAGGGCCAAGTGTGTACTATCCACTTTCCTGTTTGGACACCATCTTGCAATATGTCCTTTTCCTTGACATTCCCTGCATATAATATCAGGGTTAAAAGGTAATTTTGATTTATTATTATAACTGCCCCCTCCAGTCATATTGCTAGTAGAAGAGTTACTAGAAGTTGGTCTTACCATGGATGTTGTAACAGTACCAGGATGTTTCTGCTGTCTATGGGGCCAAGCTGTTAAACAGTCTTCTGCTAATGATATAGCTTTCTGAGCTGTCTCTGGGTGATGTTCTTTTACCCAAATTTGTACATCCTGGGGGAGCACTGAAATGAATTGTTCTAGTATTACTGCTTCTATCACTTGGTCAGTAGTCTTACTGCTGGGTTGTAGCCATTTATACCTAAGATCTTTAAGTCTTACAAAAATGTCTCTGGGGTTATCAGATGACTGGAAATGATGTGATTGAAAGTGCTGGTGATAGGTTTCAGTGCTGATATCATATCGCTTCAATATCTCTTGACGCACATTATAATAGGACTCTGCCTGTTGACTGTCCATGTTTCCATAAGCCATTTGTGCTTTCCCCATGACATAGGGTGTGAGATGTATTACCCATTGTTCTCTGAGCCATCTACATGCTCCAGTCACCCTCTCAAATGTGGTTAAATATGCCTCAATGCCATCTTTATCTCCTAATTTGGTAAGTTTAATGTCCTTTGGGCTGTCCTGTGCTGGGGCAGAATTGCGGGGGTAACTCATGCCTGTATTGCTCACAATGTCTGCATCCATCGTCTTTCACTTCTTTCCCACTCCTGTTCCCTCTCCTTGTCCATGGCCATCTGCATCAGACATAACCAACGTAAAAGGTCTTGCCCATCCTCAGGCGGTTCCATCTCACTCGAGGCCCCAGCAGTAGCCCCAAGGTCCCCATCTTCATCTTCTGCCCTTGCTTCAGCCTTGAGCCTTTCTTTTTTCTTATCTTCTAAATTGGCCAACAAATGCTCTCTGGATAGCTCCATCATTCTCAGTGTCTGAACACCTTTAGGCCTTGTCACTGGTTCCATCTTCTGTTCTGGCTGCATTAAGTGCCCTTTTGGTTATCTGGTGATAACTCCTTGGAGTACATTAACAACACTCCAATATCCCACTCTCACACCATATGTGAAGTGTTCATGGGATGGAAGGACACATACACCAAGCATCAGGATCCAATAATTTATTTACAGTGAAAACAAAATATGGACAGACTGAATGTGATAAAATAAAGACCTCAAAACAATAACAAATAACACACCATGACTGAACTCTAGAAGGAGAGCTAGAGAACAAATGTCAGTACTGACTGCTCAGCACACACTGGCTACTCTTGAGCAGTTCTCCTTATATTTTTTTTATCATACTATTGTTTATTCTCCTCAGCAGAGCGGCCCCACATGATCCCCGGCTGCCGGCCCTGCACCCCCAGACCCAGTCATGCGTGTGAGCCACATGAACCTGCCTCCCCAGTGGGCTGGCCATTATCACTCTTGCACCCACTGGGTACATGCCCCTCTCGGGTCTCTCCAGGGGTGTAAGGCACGGCCATCAGCCACAAAGATTTACCTCTGCATTTTTCCACATTTTCTCCCCAGTGGAGAGCTGGACGTGCAATGGCGTCTGAGCACATAATGCTGACACCCACAGTGCTCTTCCCCCCTTGCTATTGAATGCTGCTTGTAGTGTGGCTGGACTCCACCAGTTGCCACTACAGGGCAATGCAAGTCCCTCTACCCACCCCAGAGAGAGGAGAGTAATCATCAGATGCTCAATTCTCCCTCTCCCCTGCCAGCCCCTGGTGGCCTAAGTCCATTCCCGAACCCATGTCACTGGCGTGGCGTGAGGTGTGGTGTCCAGCACCTCAATCCTCAGCTCAACTGGGCGGGCTGAGTAGTTCTCCTTATATATATTTCCAGAACCCATGTAATCCTGGTACCTCCCCTTAACTTTTATTTTCTTACAATTGTGCTTGCAAAAAAATGTAATTTAACAACCTAATACATTCTAATAATATTACAAACTTTGTTATACCTTTATCATAGTTTTTTAAATGCATAAACTGTACTTTAGGTAATCTGCAGGTTTCTTTTCACGATAGTCTCCACCCCTACGTTCATTCAGTCTATAAAATACTAAATGATAGAGCTGGCCGGCTCTTTGAATCACACTGAATGGACAGTAAGTGGAGGGAGAACCATGAACACATGGCAGCTGCAATGAGCACAGGGGAAAAAAGAAATAAACAAGGAAAAGTTAATGCATATCCCTTTTTATCTGAAAATGCATGGTAAGCGTACTAATAATTAAATGCTTATCCACGATCTAATTCATGTCTACATGAGAGGTTTACACGAATTCGTTATAACTTATAAACATGATATCATTCTGTTTTCTGTCCAACCATGTGGAACACGGCAACTGCCATTTACATTACTAGCTTGCAAGTGTCTCTTTCTTTTTATTAAATATTAAGTAATTGTTTTGAAGAAAGGGGTTAGCTTCATGTCTAGGTGCATATTTCCGTATAAGTGCAACATGCGAACCGCCAACTGTCCCTAAATAACAAGGAGCACCGACAGCTACCAAAGTCTAGTGGCCAAAGCACAAAAATTAGTTGCATTCTCTATAGGGCTCGAAAACCAAGCACTCACTAACTTCATATGCCATTTCTATTTCTTTTGGCATATCCGTGCTTACACAAGTGTTTACTATAATCAAACTTAAAGAGGCCAGTTACACAGAATCTTAACCGGTTATACTTTGGGGGGGAGGGTACCAACTGCAACAAAGAGAGTGAGCTACAGAGCCACCTTAAAACAGGAGAGAGAGAGAGAGAGAGAGAGAACAAACTTCTAAACAGTAAAAAAATTCAGAACATGAGCGAGTAGCCATCCCATTACATACGGAGAGTAAAGAAAGAAACATTTAAAGTGTATTCAGGGAACAAAGGGTGCTGTTGCACAACAGACTTCTAAAACAAAATAATAAACAACAACAAAAAATATGAATGTGGTGGGCTCCTAAACACACAGTCCCTGTGACATATAGATTGTTAAAATAATAAATGTTTCAGCACTTAGATAATCATGTCTTAAATTTCTGAACCGTTTCAAAAAATGTACAAAATTTGTAAGTGACAAGCTGTAACTAAATGTTGTATTCTGTTTCACTGATGTATCCAGAATGCTGCTCATTATGGATTCCTGCTTTTTCATAGGATCACCTTCATTAAGGGGTCAAGTGTGGAATTTTTCAAGTACAGTCTTGTAAATAGTTGTAAATAGTTTATAAATGCCATTATGTGTATATGTTGTAAACAGTCACACAGGCTTTCCTTCCCTCAAATGACTGTCAGTTACTTGTGGAATGCAAGATTGCTTTTTTCCTTTTTAAAGTACTTGTTTTATTTCCCCATTCAGGAACACAGCTTTAATTTGGTATTAATTCAGTTGGAATTTTTAAATTTTTTTAAACTTATATTCCATGTTCTGTGTTTTTCTTCATGGATAATGATGAAATGTTCAGGGGCTGTTTTCTAATCTATTCAAATACAGTTTATAAAAGCTTTTCAGCTATGAGTATGGTACATTAAATGAATTACGTACAAAAAAAAACAATTGCCATCTGTAAAACATGAATTGACTTCTTTATGGTTTCTTGTTGAAAAGAACTCTCATATTTGGCACAATACACATTAATGATAATGCTTCATTTGAAATAGAGATTTCATTAAGTACTCTGATAACCATTAGATAGGGTATCTTCCAGTAGAATTGTGTGAAAAGGTAGACAAGAAACAAACAAAAAAAGTCTGTGCTATGAATAGATTCTCAAAAAAGAAGGTAATTATTTGCAAAAAAAACCCATTGTGAATGCATCAGTTAGGCATTCAGGTTAAAGAGACAAAAGTTGGGAAATGCAATGTTGCGGTTTCTGCCCCTAACTCTGCATCCCCTCCTCACAAAAGCAGTGAAAGGGGCAAGGCAACACAAGCAACCAGAAACAGTCATCATCAGGTGAGACAAACAGCGTACAACTCTCTGCAAGTAACACAAGACATCCATCTTCATGGTCCACCACCTCTGTAGCAGAGGATGCACTTGCACACTTCAAACATACACACCCACTTCAGGTTGCAGAAATACATCACTTTGGAAATGATAAAATAAAACATGAAGGAACAAGAAGAAAATAAAAGCATAAAAAACATGACTCTACTATTTTCTCAGCTTATGCATCACAACAATTTTTTTTCTGAGTGTATACTCCTATTGTTCTCATTATTTGAAAGAGTATCCTTGGAGTGATACTATGCTACATAGAAACACACTACAAATGGAACACAGTTGCATCAGATTGCAATATCTCTGTTGCTGTGCTAATAATGTGTCCTATGGCACTAGATTGCTATGGAAAACTCATTGTTCATATTTCAATTCTTCAGCTTCTCTTTCTACAGCATACTATATTAACAACATAGAAGATGGGATAAAATTTGAGGGAAGGAAGGGAGGGAGATTCAGAGGTAATGTGAGGAAGTATTTCTTCAAAGAAAGGGTGATGGAGAAGTGGAATGCCCTGCCAGAGGAGGTGGTGGGGCCTGAAATTATTACAGGATTCAAGAATGCACAGGATAGTCATTGGGGGATCATAGCAATTGGGGGAAGGGGACAACCCAGCTCAACAGAAGCTTGAAGAGACAAAATTGAATCTGCAGTTGGGCAGACTAGGTGGGCCAAAGGTCCTTATCGACTGTCAGAATCTTTGTATATATCTATGTATAAGAAAACCTGTGTGTTTGAAAACAGAAATTGTGATAAGACAGTAACTATTACATCAACACTACAGCATGCTACTGATGTCATGAAATGCCACACTTTCTGTGCTGCACAGTCAAATCACTCCATAAGTTCAGTGAAACATCACTACAAAAGAAAAAAAAGGAAAAAAAGAAGTTACACTCTACATGCTATTATGATTTCAGAAGAAACCTAATAATTCTTTAACTGTAAAATTCTACATATCTTTGTGTATTATTCTGTTATAATTACCACTGTTGTGTGCATATAACCCATCTGTAAACCAGAGATAGAAATTTATCTAGCACTGGATTTACATATAAAACTGACAGAAATCTTTACAGTGTGATTATAGCAAAGATGTGTTTCTTCTCAATATTCACATATTTTGAATACATTTCTGGTACCTTAGCCCACAAATAAATGTCTTACTGAGCAAAGAACACAAACAATAACAGCTTAGCAGCATTTCACACTTACATAGTAATGACAATCATTTGTTCTACAATGGTATACAAACTTTCATATTTAAATTATAATGTAATGATTACATTACTTCATAAGTACACAACATTGCATCTTTCAGATACTACAGAAAAAAATAAAAACTGAAGCCTGAAGTATGAGTGTGTGTGTTGAAGTGCGCATGTGTATCCATGGCCACAGAAGTGGTGGACCATGATGGTGGACTTCCCCTTGTGTTCTCTGCAAAGAGTTTGTATGTTGTTTGTCTAATGTAATGATGGCTTTCTGTGGTACTTGCATTGCCTTGCCCGTTTCACTGCGTATGTGTGTGTATGTGTGTGTGTGTGTCCATGTGTCGGGGGGGGGGGGACCATGACATCGTATTTCCTAACTTTTGCCACTTTTACCTGAACCTTACCTGATGCACTAATAAGGTTTTTTGCAAATAATATATTATATAAATTCCTGGTTGTCTACTGGCAGAAAGGAGACCAAAAGATTAATAAAAAATCAGGTCCCTCCCAATGTACTCACAAAGATCTGCTTCTATTGCTATTGCAGCCAGTGTTGCTACAACTGGAGCTCTGAGAACACACCCCTCTCCACTGGAAACTGCACCTCTGCCTTGAATGATTGGACTCACAGGCCCAGATATTCAAACTGCCCCACAAAGTAGTGCAATAGCAGGAGCAGGCGCAAGTACAGTGCACCTATGCGCAACACGCGTGATATTCAAACATTGTGCAGGGCTAGATGCACTTGCGCCACACAACTGAATATCACGACAACTGCACCATGGTGCAACCAGGGATGCACAGTGGCGCAGGTCTGGTGTGCAATTGCACAATCAGGGATGTGCAGTGGAGCAGGGTAGCAGTGCATCAGCACAGCCAGGGATGCTCAGGGACAGGATGCAGGGGTTCCCCACACATGGAAGATATGGGCTGAGGAGCACACAGCAGAACAGACAGCGCCTCCCACACCCCATGAAGCACTCAACCAGAGGAGAGCTGGAAGAACCACCAGCCCATGGAAACCAGCCACAATCCCACAGCTGGGGCATGGTGCCCCAGCACACCTCCTGGCAAGCTGTGACCGGCAAACAAGGAGGTCCATCCACCCCGTGCTACACCATCCCACCAATGCAGACCACACCCTGCACAGCATTCCACAGACACCCAGCCCAGGAGCAGCACCCGACACTGCAGGACACCCCATGCATGCCACCACCCCCACTGTGACAGCGCAACCCTATGCACCATTGACACAAGCAAGGCAGCCCCACTGAGAGCACCCTGAAGCATGCAACAGCAGACAGCAATTCAACAACTGCAGACACAGTGCCGCCCTGCATGGCCCCACTGATGTACAGCTGAGAGACTGACCATGTGTCAGCACACAAGGTACCACACATGCGACAGGGCATGCCCCGGACACCACCGCCAGTGGTACAGCACCCTGTACACCCTCCCAAGGACACACCCCATCCAAGCATTGGCCTCAACAGCCAGGAAAGAATCCCACAGTGTTGCATGGAAGCATGTGGCACACAGGATGCAACACAGTGCGTGGACAAACACCAACCCATACACAAGTGCACACCAACACAGGGACATAGTAGTGGGTTGACAAACCCACTGGCATGTGGCCAGAGCAGCCGTGTACCCATGGCTAGCACCCCTCCATAGCACAGGTGTACCAGCCACCCTGTGTGTGCACCATGAAGCCATACACCACCAGCATGCAGCTGGAGCACAAGTGACAGACAGTGGAGCACATCCCCTGCAACAGACACAAGTGACAGCATGGAGGGGGAACAAAAACAGCGGAGGCCACAGTGCCACCTGAGGCAGACGTGCACCACACCGGTGACAGGAGACAATCTGGCATTGTGCCAGGTACAGTGGCTGTCCAGCATGGACAGCCACAACTGACATGCCAGCAGATGGTGCATATCACAGACATGCAAGGGTGTCAGCTGCACAGCCCATGGATGGTCTGACGGGGTGCCATGGACACAGAGCATGCACCATGGACCACTGCACAGGCAACCAATGCACAGAGAACAACACACAAACCACAGACAGTGACTGATTCTCCCACCCACACCATACGCTGTTCCCCTCTGGACACACACACACGCCCATGCCTGCACCAACCCTGATGTCATGCACACCACTGCAGCTGATCACCTGTAGCCCGCTGAAAATCATAGACCACCACAGTTGTCATAACAAAACAAATGTATTATAAATAGTCAAGAAACACAATTATACACATAGATACTGTATATACAATAGGGAGGGAGGGAAAGGGCTACAAACCAGGTGGGGGCGGGTAAGAGGCAGGGGTGAACAACTGGGAGATGGAAGAAGGGGTGTGAGGGTGGGTCCAGGGAGGTAACAATCTTCCAGGGGGCATTGAGCTCCTAACGTCCACCCCACTCATCAGTCCTGTGGCGCCTGTGTGACCGCTGTCTCTGCACACCATGCCTTTCTAGCCACTGGAGGATTTCAAGGGATGACCTTGAAAGCTGCAGCAACTCCTGCAAGGCCCTCTCAAGAGCGATCCAACGCCGACCACCTAGGACAAGGGAGCAGAGTCAATAGGCATGAATGTCCATCTCCCTGCAGCCCACCCATTGTGAATGGCATACAGCCATGGGCCATGCCCCTGTGATGGTGTGCGACCACCCACAGTGATTGTGTCCATAAGACCTGCCCACCTAGGTGCACACAGCCATGTGGACCGCTGCACACACTCACCGCCCAAGTCCAGCACAGCACCACCGTGGCTGTACAGTGACATGGCTATGCAGTGCAAAGGCAGTTGCACAGCCATGTACCTGGTGTATGCTTGGACCACCAGCAATGCACACCCACACATGCAGTGCCACAGGACAGTGCTGAGTGTTCCATGTGGCATGCACGTCAGTGGCGTCAATGGATGGTGGTCATGCCCCACCCCCTACCCCGCAACACAGCATGCACAGAATATCCAGGAAGAAAGTTACTCACCTGCATCTGTAACATCTTGGCTCTGATGTAGATGGGGCCCGCCATCAAGTAGCTGCTGCTGGGCAGCCTCCTGATCCACACGTGCCCATGCCTCTCGGGCCCATCGCCTCTCCTCAGGGCCTAGGGTGCAAACATGGAGGGGGAACATCAGTACAAAACAGTAGCAAGGCCCCCCCAATGCGTGCGATCCTGCACAACCCAGTCATGCCACAACCCCACCATGACCAAAACTGCCCACACTGGACAGCCCCTCCCCAGGGTGGACACATGCCCACCATGAAACCTGGACGGACACTACCAGTGTATGGATGGAGCACCTACCTGGACGTGGCACTGTGCCTCACCTGGCGCATGCCCGTAGATGGGCAAACCTGTCTGGGTCCATCTGCCGGAGGTCCCCATAGCAGTGGTGACACTGCTGTGGACTCTTGGAGATACCGGGGGCCTCCTCCAGTGACACTGCCACCTCGTCCCACACTGCACTCCTAGCCCTATCCAAGGGCACATCCCCAAACAGGGTCCCAGCATGGGGTTCTACAATGGCCACCAAATTGGCCAACTCAAGAGGGCTCCACAGGGCTGCTCTCCTGCATGCCATGACTACAGAAGCTAGGTTAACAAAATGGCGCTCTGTAGCGCATGTCAGCCATGTGCAGATGATGTGCGGTAACGCGCTGCCATTCCCCATCATGCTGTCACCGAACAGCGCGATAGGGTGCACCCATGTGGACGCATGGCGCCTAGGGGGCAAAGGTCAACTGGAGGGTCAAGGGTCTGTCTCGCACGGACTGTCAGAGTGCGATTGGGACTCCTTGCATGTAGCACGGTCGGGTGCCTGTGTGTGACGCCCTGCAGTGGCCTACTATGCTGTGGCACCATGGCGCCTACGGCACTCCAGGGCACAAACACTGTACCTGTGAACAGTGCACTAGCGCCACTGGCACAGTGGTGGCCATGACCTACATGGCCTCCTGCACTCAGCACAGCATTAGCGCGGCAGGCATCGGCGTCAGCACCCCGGGCATGTGCCATGCAGTGCCTATTGCGCGTGTCACAGAGCTGCGCCTTTGCCTGAGCACACTCAACACAATTGCGCAAGGCGCAACAGCACGATATTCAGCCAGCATATGCAAATCAGCTCATCAGTGATTCCATGGCTCAGCCACTGCATTAGCATCCACTTAAAGTTGCACCTCACCTCATTTGCATGCCTTGCGCTATATAAATGCGACATGGGTCTTCAGAGGTCATTGTTTGGTATTGCAGTCTATTGTGGTGGGTTGCATGCTGTTTGGAAGTGTGGACTGTGGTGTGTGGGAGATGCATGGGACTGCACATTCAGAGGTAACACCTGTCATTCCCACAGGATTAATAATAACCGAAAGTGAGGAGGAGGAGGAATAGAGACGTGGGAGACGGAGGAGATCCAACTTCACTAGTGCAGAATCAGATGCCCTGTTTGAGGCCTACCTCGACAGGGAACCGCTGCTCAGTGGACAGGGGGAACACCACAGGCCCGTGCTGTGGCATGGGATGAGGTAGCGCGTGCCATCAACCAGCATGGCAGCCACCAGCGGTCCGTGCAGGAGTGCAAGAAGAAGGTGGGCATGGACAAGAGGAGGATAAAAGATAAGGTGGCTGCCATCAGGGCAGCATGTGCTGCAACTGGTGGTGGACAGCCAGAAGTGCCACACCTGATGCCACAGGAGGAGTGGGTGGCTGGCAGCATATGGCGTTGTGCCCTAGTGGGCGTTCCAGGTGATGACTTCCAGAAGGGTGGCAGCTGTCACTGTGTGGGGGGGTGGGGGGAATGCCACAGGGTAGGGCAGAGACATTAATGCTACTGTTTTCCCTTACAGCTTCTGAGCATCTACATGGGTCAGCAGTGGTGCGTGTGTCCAGTGAGGGTGATACCTTGGACATGGAAGAGCACCCATCCACCTCCGCAGGTGTCTGAGGGTCATGACAACAGCATACCCGCCTGTCTTTCTGGACTGAAGTTGGTGGTGCTGGTGCAGAGGAGGCCCTGCCCATGTCCCAGCATGACAGCAACCATGGATGCCAGCATGCTGTGACATGGCCTGGTGCTGGATCCGGCACCGATGATGATGGAGCATACATCATGGACTGTGACACGTGTGGGCCACAGGATGGCCTCACAGCAGGTAACAGCATGGGCATAGCCATGGGTGGTGCCGCCATGGAGGCCTGCGTGACATCACAGTCCCAGCCTGTGCCTGCATGCACCATTAGGGCAGCACTGGTGTGCGTCCAGGCCAGTGGGGCTGTTGCAGCCTCTGTGGCGGCACTGTTGAGCCCTGGCAGGTGGCGGCTAGAGGGGCAGTGTCAGCAGTCAGCCAGTGGTGACGGGGGGACAGTGTCAGGGGGCAGCATCAGTGCACCACATGTAGACATGCCCCGGCATGGCTCTGGTGAGCAGCGTCCATCATCAAGGGGTGATGCCCAGCAAGGCCAGGAACACCATGAGGGACATCATGCCGATCCGGCGGATGACTTCTTTGATGAGCACCGCCGACTATTCCAGGCTTCAGTGGATCAGCAGTCGAGGCTTGTTAGGGCGGTGGATGTATTCAGTGCAGTTCTTCACCAGGCAGAAGAGTGGCGCAGCAGAGACCATGCTCTGCTCCTGGCAGAGATGGCCTGGCAGTGGGAGGATGTGACCGCTGCCATTGACAGGCAGACACGTGCATTCACAGCTGTCATGGCCACACTGGGCACACAGTTTGTTGCCCATGTGCCGCAGACACCACGCAGTGTCACGTCCACCCCCCATTCCTGGAGTCGTGTAGCACCCTCCATGTCGACACTGGGTTCAGCTGTAGGCATCCTGATCATGCCTGGCGCTGGCATGTTCAGTGAGCTGCAGACCCCTGCTCGAACATGGTTGCGTTCCCACAGCGTCACCTCTGGGGGACCGTCGGTGCCACCCCATGAGGCCAATGGTCAGCCTATCATGGCTGGCAGGTCTTGGTGGGGCCGCCCACACATACGTGGTGGCCGTGGCACTGTGCCACGTGACTGACCTGTCTCCCACCATGGCTACTGTCTGACACTGCCCTGTATGCTGTGTGTTGTGCATCGTGCAATGCACCGGTGGGGTACCCAGCCCTGCACACACACACGATCCATGTGAACACCCTTCCGGCTGCTGCCTACTGTGGCATGTGCATGATGATGCCTGCGTTGTGCTGTCTGCCAGTGTGCAACGGTACCCAACGTCTGAGACACTCCCAATGACGGGCACTGGGTGTGGTCATCTGTGGACCTGTGTGTGGCTAGGGGTAGCAGTCGGGGTCGGCGTGCCTTCTGCCCCTTGTGCATGTCTTGTGGGGTGTGTGTGTGTGTGTGTGTGTGTGTGTGTGTGTGTGCGTGCGCATGTGTGCGTGACCGCGTGTCGTGTTAGGCCTTGCCCATCCCTGACTGCATGTGCAGTTCCACGCTCAGCCAGTTCCCTTGCCACCATGCACCCCTGGGGTTCGTCTATGCGTGTTTGTGGGTTGTGCCCTTGCCATTGGTGGTTGCACATGGCCCCATGACCTACCTGTGTTGGTCGAAGTGCTCCTCTGTGATGGTGTCCCAGTGCAGCTGCGACATCCGGATCAGGCGGGGGTCCCTTCGCACAAGGGGTGGATGCCCATCAAGGTCTGGACTGGCATCCTCATCGTCCCCATCACTGTCCCCCTCTTCGACCTCTACTGCTATCCCACAGTCATTGGCCATGTTGTGCAGGATGCAACAGACCAGGAATAGCCCGCAGGCCTTCGAGGGGCTGTACTGTAGGGCACCGCCAGACGTGTCCAGGGAATAGAAATGTGCCTTCAGCATCCTGAACACCCACTCTATGACATTACGTGTGGTGGCATGTGCCTTATTGTACCGTTGCTGTGATGGGATCAAGGGGCACTGGTATGGTGTGAGCAGCCAGGGACAGAGTGGGTAGCCACTGTCACCTGTGTGTAGAGGGTGGACAGTAGTATGGTGGTCAGCATCGCTCTGCCATGGGCCGTCAAGTCCGGTGCCCATGGCACCTCTGACTATGCACCCCCCCAGATGTCCATGTCATCCTGTGTGATGTGCATACTCACCCACTAGGTGGCCAGCAGGAATGTCCTCACTCTCGATCCTGTGGCCCAGTGCAGACTGGTGCCAGATGAAGGCATCATGTGCTCCCCCAGGGCACATGGCACAGACATTGGTTATGTGCCCCCTGGCATCGCACACCACCTGGCAGTTGATGCTGGCATAACCCTTTCGGTTGATGTATGCTACACTATCCGGGCCAGGTGGCGTGCGGATGGCCACACGGGTGCAGCCAATGGCCCTGAGCACACCAGGCATACGTGCTACCCTGTGGAACTCTTGTATGTGTGCCGTGCGCTCCACCTGTGTGCTGGGGAAACAGATGTACTCCACAGCATGTGGCAGCAGTGCGCTAAGGAATTGTGTAAGTAGGCGTGATGTGGCCGACTGGGTTATGCCTGTTGTGTCCCCTGTTGGTCTCTGGAAAGTGCCCATGGTGAGCAGGCACATGACAGCTGTCACCTTTGTCTCCACTGACAGAGCATGGCTCTGTCATGTGGGTGCCTGCATCTCATCACTGCACAGCTCACAGAGCTGCCTCAGGATCACTCGGTTCATGCAGTAGCGGCCCACAATCTCTGTGTCACAGTAGTGCTCGAAGGTGATGCGGGCTCGGTACCACCTGTTGATGGCATACTGCCGACAGGCCCTTCCACAGCCGCGCCCCCCTGCTGCCTGCCTTCTCATGCCCCTCATTACCACCTCCATCTGGAAGGTGGCACTGGCCATGTCCCTGGCTGGTGTTTCCCCACCCAGCAGCTGTTATCCCTTTCCCCTGCTATCCTTTCTGATGCTCCCCCTGCACTGGGTACACCTCCAGCCTTTGGCTGTCCTGCCTACTGCCACTGCCCTCAGTCCACTGTGGCACTTCCCTGTCTCTTCTGCACAGTGGCACAGGCTCCCCACTCCTGTCCTGTCCTGTTCCTGTTTGTTACCAGGTGTGCCCTGTCCTGCTCCTGCCCAGTCCCACTCACTGCTACCCTCTTTCCTGTTGCTGTCACCTTGCTCCCACCTCTGGCTTCCCTGTAGCATTCTTGCACCTCTCTCTTGTTCCTTTTTATTTTGGATCATTTTCGCTATCGCACAACTTCTGCTTGCTCCCCTATTGTGCAGGTTCATGCTGTTGCATGTGGCACAGCGCCATTTATGCATGGTTCCTCTCCCTATGGTTGCACATGCATTCATTACCATTGTGCTCTTACGCATTGTGACTTGTGTGGCGCAGTTGCCTCCTGCTGAATATCACAGAATGGTGCATTTTTGTACTTGTGCTGGTGCATCTCTGTTGTGCATGGTGCAACCCTTTTGAATATCTGGGCCACTGTGTCTTAATCCGGAGCCATTTTGCAATTTAGTTTTGGCCTGGATGAACAGAACAATCTGAGTCACCCTTTATGGAGATGAGGTGGTAATCAGGCCAGGAGGTGCAATTTCATTGTGGTGACACTGGCTGCAATACTGTAGCAACAGCAGCAGATCTTCAACAGTCTGTCTGGAGGGACCCTGATCTTTATGAATCTCTCATTCCCCTTTCCACCACTAAACAAACAGGTATTTATATAAAATATATACAGAAACAGGGACATGACAGGGGAATTTGGCACTTGGAAAGTAATCATATCAGTCTGGGACTGTCACATGGGGAGCAGGTGGCAATGAGCTCTGGTAGTGTAGCACTAGCTAAACTTTTGCAAACAACTGAACCTTGAAGTTCTAGAAGTTCTGACTTGCTGCCAGTTCTGAAGCTGCTGAGTCTCCCCTCCAAAACCCATTCAGAATCCCAAACACACAAACACCACAGATTTTCATAGGCTCATTGGTTCTGCAGAGAACACTAGGCAAGAGCCCATCAAGCTTGTCTACTGCATTCAGTGGAAAATACCAGAAAAAACACCCGCTAATATGTATTTGTCTAATTTCAACTTAAACATGTTTAAGTTACTACTCTCCACAACTTCTTATGGCAAGCTATTCTAAATATTCAAAGTTATTTCACAGAACCATACTCTTCAACTTTGTGTTCTAAAATCATAATCCTTAATTTCTTTGCTGTGTCCTCATGTCTCTTTTTCTCTATTACTAAGTTCTAAATGAGGATACCATGTTGTATTTGCACAGGGTAGAACCTTATAGACATTAATCATGTCACCTCTCTCCCTTCTCATCTCCAGGCTATAGATCCTGAAAACCCTCAGTCTCTCTTGGTATGTCAATTCCTCAAGCCTCTTAATCATTCATGTTATCCTTTGTTGAATACACTCGACCCTAATAATATCACATTTTGCAGTGAACATAATCGGACACAGTACTCAGCATGTGGCCTCAAGATCTATACATTGGCAAAATCACCTCCCTATCCCTCAGCATGTGGCCTCAAGATCTATACATTGGCAAAATCACCTCCCTATCCCTCAGCATGTGGCCTCAAGATCTATACATTGGCAAAATCACCTCCCTATCCCTCAGCATGTGGCCTCAAGATCTATACATTGGCAAATCACCTCCCTATCCCTCAGCATGTGGCCTCAAGATCTATACATTGGCAAAATCACCTCCCTATCCCTCAGCATGTGGCCTCAAGATCTATACATTGGCAAAATCACCTCCCTATCCCTCAGCATGTGGCCTCAAGATCTATACATTGGCAAAATCACCTCCCTATCCCTCAGCATGTGGCCTCAAGATCTATACATTGGCAAAATCACCTCCCTATCCCTCAGCATGTGGCCTCAAGATCTATACATTGGCAAAATCACCTCCCTATCCCTCAGCATGTGGCCTCAAGATCTATACATTGGCAAAATCACCTCCCTATCCCTCAGCATGTGGCCTCAAGATCTATACATTGGCAAAATCACCTCCCTATCCCTCAGCATGTGGTCTCAAGATCTATACATTGGCAAAATCACCTCCCTATCCCTCAGCATGTGGCCTCAAGATCTATACATTGGCAAAATCACCTCCCTATCCCTCAGCATGTGGCCTCAAGATCTATACATTGGCAAAATCACCTCCCTATCCCTCAGCATGTGGCCTCAAGATCTATACATTGGCAAAATCACCTCCTATCCCCAGCATGTGGCCTCAAGATCTATACATTGGCAAAATCACCTCCCTATCCCTCAGCATGTGGCCTCAAGATCTGTACATTGGCAAAATCACCTCCCTATCCCTCAGCATGTGGCCTCAAGATCTGTACATTGGCAAAATCACCTCCCTATCCCTCAGCATGTGGCCTCAAGATCTGTACATTGGCAAAATCACCTCCCTATCCCTCAGCATGTGGCCTCAAGATCTATACATTGGCAAAATCACCTCCCTATCCCTCAGCATGTGGCCTCAAGATCTATACATTGGCAAATCACCTCCTATCCTCAGCATGTGGCCTCAAGATCTATACATTGGCAAAATCACCTCCCTATCCCTCAGCATGTGGCCTCAAGATCTATACATTGGCAAAATCACCTCCCTATCCCTCAGCATGTGGCCTCAAGATCTATACATTGGCAAAATCACCTCCCTATCCCTCAGCATGTGGCCTCAAGATCTATACATTGGCAAAATCACCTCCCTATCCATATTCATGATGTTTTTCTTAATACAAGGTATTACTTTATTGCATTTTGATATGGTGTCATTGCACTGCCCTGTGTTTTTTGAAATTGTCAGTGACTATTACAACCAGGTCCCATTACCTGTATGACAGCCTTAATTGAATTCTGCCTGAGTTATAATTAAAAGCTCTGTTGTTTAGCTGGCCCGGTAGTGCTGAGGGTTGAGGTGCTGGATGCCACACCTAGTGCCATGCCGATGACTCGATGGGCACGGGCCACCGGGGGTCGGCAGGGCAGGGGAAGGATCAAGCATCTGGAAGACTGCTGTCCTTCTCCTAGGAGGGGGAGATGTGCAGCGTTGGTGCCTGGTTGCCCCCTGGTGGAGGCTGGGGAACAAGTTGATGTGTGAGAGCATGGGGGGAGCTGAGGGCAGATGCATTGAGGGGAGCGTGCACGGAAGCGTACGGGTTCCTCCTCAGCTTGCATAATTGCATGCACTCGGCTCTGAGGGAGAATTCTCAAAGAAATGCTGGCTCCCCTCGTATGAGCTACTCCTGGTGCCTGCCCCTCTGGGCACAACAGTTCCACCCTCGGTGGCCCTACTGGGAGGCTCCTGAGTATCAGGGGGCAATGCTACCAGGAGACAGGCGAGCCCATTTTCGGGGCTAGGGGAGTCCGGCCCCACCAAAAAAGAAGAAAATGATAGAAAAATTAAAAAGCTCTGTTGTTTTTCCCAAAGTGCATGACTACACATTTGTCAAGAATGTACCATAACTTGTTTCTTATAGCCCATGTACTGTATATAAAATACATCTAATTCAGCCTGTAGTTTAATTGCCTCATTCCTAGTGTTAACTCAGTGACCCGATCTATGAATTTAACAATCCATTCTCTGTATTTCAACTGAAGTTCTGAGATAAACACATTGAAAAGTGCTTGTCCCAAGACTGACCGCTGTGCATCTCGCTAGTCACCCCAAGCTCCTCAGAGTCAAAACCACTAATTCTGACTATCTACTTTTAATCTGTGAACCATGATTTAGCCATTTATTTATATGGGAATTTATTTTGGAAATAAGTCATATCTCTGTGAGCTCAGCATGTGGAACTGTGTCAAATGCCTTGCCCAAATTCTGGTAGACAAGATCAACTGCACTCCCATCCTTCAATGCCTGGCTGATTTTTTCAAAAAAGTCATTTAAGTTAGTAAGGCGAGACCTTCCCTTAGTAAACCCATGCTGTGATTCATCACCCAGTTTGTCACTAGTTATAACTGTTTTTATCTCCCTTATATGATTTTCTAATAATATACCTATGGCTCATGTCAGACGTACAGGTCTGTAGTTGGTTAGTGCTCTCCTACTGCCCTTCTTATGAATAGGCACTACTGTTGCCTTTCTCTAATCATCTGGTACCTCACCTTTCCTAAGGGAAGTATTGAATATTTTCATCACTGTCCAAGTCAATGCTGATATGATCTCCTTTAATGTCCTCAGATGAAGGCCATCTTGTTTCTGAGATTTGTTGACATCCAAGGTCTCCCGCATCTTAAGTATGTCACCACTGCTTATTATTGGTAATGAATCTATATCATTTATATCTGGGACCAGATATTCAAAACTTAGCCCAGGGGCAAACTTAGTACTGCACAACATGTTAAATTAGCCCTGAACCATTAGCACACCATATTCAAAGGAAAAGTCCCGGGGCTAAACCTGCTGAATATAGTGTGCAAAGAAAGTAGTGCAATCAGAGCTGGGAGTGCAGTGCAAAAATAGCCCAGGAAATTAAACAACTCTGCATATAGCAACAGGGAAGGCCAAAATGCAACAGCAGCTCAGTGGACACAGAGGGTGAAAGCAGAGCTGCAGTAGCAGGCCAGTGTGAGTGATAGTAATGGAGTGCCACACAACAGCAGCAGCAGTCAATGCATGCCACATGCAGCAGAACTGTGCTGCGCAAGTGCCAAGTTAGCCCAGAGCAAACACATAAGCCCGGGCACTAACACTTTTCCCCAGGATAACACATTAGCCCAGGGCTAAAGTTTGCTATATTCAAAGCTCCTATGCAAATAAGCCTGATTAGTAAATCCTTGGGCAAACAACCACATTAGCATCTCATTATGGGCTGCTTTGCATGCACTCCCATTATTTTGCCTGGCACTATTGCATGGAGCCCACAGCTCCACCTTTAGGGTGTACTGGAACTACAGGTTGGGAGCCACAGGCTGATAGGTGCACACAGCTCCACCTGTATGTGAGACTGAGCAACTGTGTGGTAGCTGCAGACTGTGGGAACTGGCAGGCTTACTCAGTGCAGAGCTCTCAACCATGTTTCACTGAACCAAGGGACACAGACATACTAAATCAGGAGTAATGAGGGACAGGGCTATTTTGAGGGGTAAGGTAGAGGTACAAACACAGCCAGAATCTGCTGTACCTGCAGAACTGTATTCCTCTCCCTGGATACCATAGTGTGAGGTCATGGAGAGTCCCTGGAAGATGTGTGGGTGCTACACTGAGAGGTTATGGATGACTAAGTGACCTGCTCCAGGCTGCATGCACTACTGCCAGTTTGAAGAGTGATAACTGAAGCAGCCAGTGGGGATACCACTGATATAGTCAGCATATCTGCAATACACCTATATGTTATTCTTTCATCCTCTAAACACCTGTGAAAACAAAGTGTTCCAAGGCCCTGCCTCTCCATGACCTGCACCCCATCCCCACCACCAGCATTACTCTTACGTTTGGTTGATTCTGCCATTATTACCGAAACAGTAGTACTTGGCACAAACATATCTGGTTGAACCTGCAATTTCCCTCGTCTCACCGGAGTTTCACTGCTCATGTCTTAAATGTGTAGTGTGACTGACCGCTTGCAATACATTACATTGTGGACTTGACAGATATTACTAATAAGGCACTCTCACTCTGTAACCATAGAAATCCATTATCTTTGTGATAATCATGCTGGGGTGTCTTAGAAACAAGCTGCCGACAGTAGAAAGAGGACAGACAGCAAGTCAGCAGCTTCAGAAAAGTGAACGAGCATGAGTGTTACCATAGCAACATACACTCGTGCTCCTGTTCAAGGAAACCCAGTAAGAGTAACCAAACATCTGTGGATTTCAAACAGGTCAGAAAGAGAGTGCCTTTTTCAGAATGTCTGCCGAGTCCTCAAGGTAATGTATCGACAGCATTCGGTCATGTTACACATATAAGACCAGTGAATGGAAACTCCTTCAATGAGACCAGGGGGAAAAGGCAGGATCAACCAAATATGTTCTTTTTTGGATTTTACATAGCTGTGTCTGTGCCCCTTCTGCCTGATCTCCTGCGACAGGTGTCATTATTCCTGGTGGCCAGTGGACTGTGACAGCCCCAATCCCCTAAATTGTGAAAGCCACAAATACCTGGTAGTCTAGTGTCACCCCACAGTGCCTACCACCCTACACCCCCATCCTGTACCCAGCGGTGACTGGCTCAACCCACCACTCACCTCCATGGCCAATGTCTGGATGAGCATGTACACAATTACACAGATACACACTCATTCAGAGCTTAGTCAATGGCTGGCCATGTAGGTGAGCAGTAGGCTGAACCAGTCGCTGCTCAGGTATGGGATGGGGGATGGGGTGGGGTGCACAGTGGTAGGAACTGCGGGGGGGGCACTAGACCACTACGTGTTTGTGGCTTGTACAATATGGGGGATCAGGGCTATCATGGTCCACCTGACTACCAGAGCTATGTACATTTTTGCATGGGAGATCGGGACAGAGGGGGGGACTTGACTACAGGACAGTGTGTTCCTTCTATAGACATACCTGTGTGGGCATCAGTGCTTGGGGGTCGGGAGCCACTAGACTACCAGGGTAAGTGAACATATGTGACTACTGAGTGTGAGAGGGATCGGTGATGGGGTGGAGGGCACTAGACCACAAGGGAATGTGTAGGGTATGTCGCTGGTGGGGGTTGCTTCTCCATGATTTCCTGGCGTTACTGCATACTTTTCAGTAGTGGTATTTGGCACCATGCTACAGGTCATGTTACTGGCTGTAGCACAGTGCTATTCTTCTGAATATCCCGGTGTGTGTGGGTATTCATTTCCATGCCCCTCCATCCCTCCTCTGCATACATTGTTTTCCAGTGCTGGCACTATCATGTTGCCCTGGTGCTAAGTCCTCTTTTGAAAAATGCAGGCAGGTGCAATTGCGGTGCAACTGAGGAACAAACAGTATGCACCCAGTGCAAGCCTTTGAATATCTGGACCCTGATCACTAGAGCTCAGATTTCTGAAAGACTGATGCAAAAATGTTATTTAGGCTGATGGCCATATTCCTTTCATGATCATTTTTTTTTACCTCTACTATCAAAGATCCCCACTTCCCTATTACTCCCTTTTTTTTGACTAATGTATGACCAGAACATCTTGGTTTTTTGTTTTGAATTTGTTGCTATGTTTAGCTCATTTAATCTCTTAGCCTTCCTGATCTCATGTTTACATTCTGTCTCCATGCTTTTAAAACTTTTCCATAGTGAAGGGTCTCCTGTTCATTTTGTTCTTTTATACATACCCCTTTAGTCCAAGATCTTATTCTTTATTTTCTTGTTTAACTACATTGGCCTTTTGTCCTTACTATTGTATTTATTAATCACTGGAATAAATCTATATAGTGTATATTAGAGCGTTGTTACTGCTCAAAAGTGGAACTTCAAGCCACCTGTGATATCTTTGCCCCCTTTGTTAAGTGTATAGAAAAAACTAAAACCTCCCCATGGGTAAATGAAGGCCCGTGATAATCTACGGCACCATGCCCTTGAGTCTGATTGCTTTTCTGATCGCCAACAGTATCACGCTGCCTCTAACTCGTGCACCTGGGCTATCCACCAGGCTAAGGCAGCTTTCTATGAGATCAACCTTACTGCCACCTGGGGAAATGGGAGAGGTTCTGGGAAAATATGAAGGAACTTATGGTAAGTCTCCCTCCCCTCCTCCCTCCATGCTTGTCATCGATGGTGTTTCTACCCAAGACCCTAGTAAGATAGCTAATGCCTTCAATACATCTTTCTCTGACCTCAGCTCTATCCTCCCTTCCAACTTCTTTGCTGCACCTACTGGACAGTTCCTGTCACCCTCCAGTGCTCCTCCTTTTTACTTCAAAATGATCTCCCCTAGTGTCTCTCGCACATATCTCGCCAAGTTCCTTGGAAAGACAAGGCAGAGTGGTGACTCTCTCAATACAAAACTGCTCTCCATAACTCTGGATGCAGTCCTAGCTCCCCTAACAAAAATATTCAACATGTCCCTGTGCCTAGAGCAGTTTCCTACACTATGGAAAAGGGTGGTTATCACTCCAGTTCATAAAAATGGTGACCATTCCTCTAGTAGTAATTATAGGCCCATTTCTATACTTCCTCCCCTCTCTAAAGCGCTGGAAAGTATAGCTGCAGATCAACTTACTGACTATTTAGACTCACACCATTTACTGTACCAGCAGCAACATGATTTCAGGAAAGGGCACAACACAACTACTGCCCTGCTTGAGTTTACCTCCTTTATCCATGATGCCCTTGACCAGAGAGCCCTGGCTGGATCTGTCTAAATTGATCTTTCCAGGGCTTTTGATACTGTCAATCACAGCATGTGATAAACTCCCTCCTCTCTGTTGATGTATCACAAGAGACAGCTGTTTGAAATAATTTACATGATCATGAGCATGTAAAGTTGTTTTCCTGGCAAGGATCAAATATACACTATAAAAAACAATGGATGGGTGTCCATCGATAAGAGGGCTGGCTAGCGCATCTTGCAGTTCTTATGGCAACTGAATCTCTCGAGCTTCATTCTCGAGGTTAAAGTGGTCACCTTAGGAACTGCTCGAGGGGCTAACAGCCCTGTTACCGATGTACACCCATCCATCATTCTCTATGTTCTAGCTCCTATTTTCCAAACTCATCCAAGCACTATTTATATCCTGATGCTCTAGCTCACCCTGCCAATCCCAGTTTTTAATTTCCTCCCTCACTGCTGCAAAATTTGCTTTTTTAAAGCATTTATACTGTGCTTAGAAACTCCCTTGGTCTTGTTAACTGTCATGCAAATGCTACAATTAACGGTTGCATGATCGTTTGAACCTCAGGGTTTACCAGTGTTGCATTTGCTTGTTCCTTCACTCCAATCTGTACGTGCCACATCTAGAACATTTTTTTACCCTTGTAGCCTCTTTCACTAATTGATTAAAATTCAAGTAGATTAGATCTTTAGCTAAGGAACTCTTCTGGGCAGTGCCACTTGCCTCTGGAACTATTTATTCCTGGAAGGTTTAAGTCTCCCATAATAACAATTTTGTTTTTCCATCATAGTGATTCTGTATCTTCTATTACTCCCTTGTGGAGTTCTTCCTTCTGGTTTGGTGGTCTATAACACCACCCCCCCCCCCCAATGCAGATGCAATTCTTCCTGTTCTGTCCTGCTCTCACCCAAATTGTCTCCATTTCTTGGGTGTTGGAGTGGAGCATTTGCTCTACCAGTAAATCCTCTTCTACATAAAATGCCACTCCATCCCCTATTTGCTAACACAATATCTTCTAAACAACCTATATCCTGAGATATCCTTGTTTCAGGTATCATCAAATGACCCCTATGTTTCCATTATAAGATATAGGTCAGGTTTATCAGTGTGTAATATAGCCTCAAGGCCACCACAATTATTTGCCAAACTTCTAGCATTTGTTAACAAGCATTTCAGTTCTCTCCTCCTGCTTAATACATCACTAATTCTTAGATGCTTATCCATATGAACAGTTACTCTCTCTCTGTCACTACTTTGTGGTGTAATTATTAGTGCACCTGAAGATGTTTTTATATTGTTGTCCCTTCTCCCTCTCCCCCTCATGTTCAGTTTAAATATTTAGCAACCACTTTATTAATACTGTCTGCTAGTCTTCAAGTCCCCAGTATGTTCAGATGGAGCATTTCACATCTGTAGAGATCAGTCTATCCATTGAATTTGCCCCAGTTTTTAACAAGACCTAATCCTTCCTTAGCTGGTCATTCCTCGAGCCATGCATTAATTTTTATGTACAGCACATATCCTGCCTGGTCCAGCTCTCAGAACTGGCAGGATTTCTGAAATCGCCAACTGACTACCCTTTTCTTTCAGTTTTTTACCCATCTCCACAAAGTCTGATTTAATATTATTGTTAAGTCGATACCCAATTTTGTTTTCACCAACATGCAGCTAATGTTGTTTAAAATTGAGAACATTTTTTATGAAAAATATTTTACAGTCATTTTATGGACTTTTGTCACCAAATTTTCAACATAGCCATTTTACGACCTCTGCTCATGAACAGTGTCACTGTGATTTTCTTAATCTGTCCCAAACATTGATTTTGCACATCGACTGTGCCATTGTGTGCTACATTTTGGGAGAGATGTGAAGAAAGACAGCTGTACTGCTCATAAGGAGGTGTGGTAAAATGGCAATGTTGAAAATCTGGAGTGCAAATATAAAAAATTCGCAAACTTATGAGCATGCGTAGAAACTGTGCAATGCACGCTCGCAAAACAGTCATTTTTGGGAATTTTTTTGCCAAATTTTCAAAATAGCCATTTTAAGACCTCTGCTCATGAACAGTGTCACTGTGATTTTCTTAATCTGTCCCAAACATTGATTTCACACACCGACTGTGCCATTGTGTGCTACATGAGCGTAAACACATTTTGGGGAAGATGTGAAAAATGACAGCTGTACTGCTCATAAGGAGGTGTGGTAAAATGGCAATGTTGAAAATCTGGAGTGCAAATATTAAAAATTCATGAACTTATGAGTGTGTGTAGGAACTGTGCAACTCACGCTCATAAAACAGTCATTTTTGGGAATTTTTTCCCCAAATTTTCAACATAGGGTTTTTGGGGGCCTACCTCATGAACTGTGACACCGTCATTTTGTAGATCGGTTCGGAAAGGTGGTTTCATGCAATGACCATGAAATCACCTTTCAGGACTGAATAACAAAATGACAGTGACAGAATTCATGAGGAGGGTTCCCAAAAACCCCATGTTGAAAATGTGGTGAAAAAATTCCAAAAAATGCCTGAGATATGCATCAAAGTTGAAAAAAAACATTTATTCCATTATACAGCATTTCTTCAGTTCGCAGTCGGCTTTGAAGAGTGCAGACATGTTTCCAGTCCACCGAAGATCATCGCACCGGACTCTGGAGGTAAGTATAGGGTGAGAGGGGGTGTGGGGAGGCAGGGTGCACAGTGGGTGGGCGCGGGCAGGGGCAGAAGTAAAGACAGTCCATGAGGGACAGTTTTTTTCTTTCTAGGTTTCATTTTACTTTTAGGAAGATGACGCAGAACGTTTGCCATGCTGGGGTGGGCTCCCAGCATGGCAGTTAGAAGTTTTTTTTGGGGGGTCAGTGGAGCCGATGGGGGATTGGGCACCCCCGTCAGCCATAGAGAGGTTTGGGCACCTGGAAGTGTGTTGGGGGTGCAGACCGATGTTTGCCACAATGGGGTGGGGTCCCAGCATGGCACCTGGAAGGTTGTTTGGTGGGGTAGTGGAGCCGATGGGGATTGGGCACCCCATCAGCCATACTGTGTGTGGGGGAACGTGAGCATGCTGGGGTGGGCTCCCAGGCGTGCTGCTTGTTGGGAGCTGTCTGCCAGCTCTTTGATTACAGTGCCAACATGTAGGCACTTTGCTTACTGCCGACGGCGGCAGTATGCAAAGTGCCTACACGCTGCGGCTTGTTCTTTCAACTGTATGCCGTTGCATTTGCAAAAGGTGTCATAGACAGCTCTTACATTCATTGGTGCAATGGGGCTGTGCCTGCAAAAGGCAGCAGGGCATTGGAAGTAGGGAGGCACACCTACAAATTCTCATATGGTGGCACTATGTTTCTTGCACATGCATGCAAGCAAACAAAAAAGACAGCTCCTATATTAATGACGCTACTGTTTCACAACTGCCTCCACTTTCATTTTTTACACATACAGTATAATCAGCAGGGCTGTAAAAGCAGATGCCTTGAGGCTAGGAGCTGTCTTTTTTCCTTCTGCTTGTTGTAAAGGGAGAGGGTCTGTACTGGAAACAATGATGCAAGTGTGTGCCTGGTTCAGTGGTGTGATCTCTTACATTAATAATTGCTCTGCTTTTCTTTTCAATTTATTTTACTTTATGCTAAATCTAGTGCCTCTGAGCATTATTTTATCAGCAGTGGACAGATGCCTACAGTTCTTCACTTTCAGCCTTAACCTTCTTCAAAGATGCACTGCTTGTTCCACTTGTTGTCTTTAACTTTCCCCTAACTATTTTATTTATTGCCTCAAGATTAGCAAATAAAGTAAGGTTGGAACACCCTTGGCCTGTCATTGTGTAATCTTTTTAGGAGTCATGCATCACTACTCTGTGAACTTTACCCACTGTTCACCTAATTCTGTAAGGTAGGAATATTCTAATACCCCCCAAAAAAATAAAAGATGTGCTGTGAAGTATTTCATGTAGTTTCTTAGGGTGAGATATCCAGAAGTGCGTCAAAGGCTGGCACAAGTCCGGTGCAGCACAAGTCAGATGCATCATGGCAAATTGAGTGTCATATTCAGAAGCTGCGCCACCACAAATGCGCTAGCGCAAGCTGGCTGAATATGGTAAAGATGCACCATGGCTCAATCAGAGATGTGCTGGCACAACCATGGAATCACAGAGCAAACCTGCGCACAAACACAGGGGGCAGTGCAAATGCAAGAGGCCCAGGGACACAGCCAAGAAAGCACAGTGACAATGGTCACAGGACCACACCAGCAGGACACAGCAGTGCATACACAGGCACAGAGCAGGAGGGAACAATGGGTAACACATGATGGAGCACAGCCACCAACAGAGGCGCTGTGCACTGCACCGACCACAGCCAGTCCACGGGCGTGCAACAGGAGCATGCACCAGAACAGCACCCCACAATACAATAGTGGGCCATCCATCAGGGGACAGGTGGGGACAATGGCCAATGCGAGCTTGCCAAAGGTGCCCTCCCCATAAGCCACCAGCCAGTTGGCTGTGGCCAATGCCATACCACAGTGGGTGTCCCTCCCACGACCCTGAACCAAAACACACCCACGCCACACACACCCACAGACAGCACCAACACCAGGCAGTGAATGAGCCAGGACCCAGGCAGGTGGCCAGACCACACGAGACTGGGAGTACAACAGTGGCCACAGACGGCCACACACCAGCAGGCAGATGAGTCCAGCATGACAACTAGGCCTGTGTGCAAACCCCATGCCCTCAACTGCCTGACCACCCCTGACCACAGCCCCACGGTGACTCTGAAGACACACAACACACCCACCATACTGGGAGAAAGCCCCCACAGCAACATAAAACACCACTGGACACAGCAGGGAACCACAGTCACCCCACATGTTCCCCCCCTGCACTAACACCATGGACCAGCACCTGACTACTGCAGCATGGCTCCACATGCCATCTGCAAAGCAGACATGAGCATGTAGGAAAATAAATGCTTTATAACAGGAAACACATCATAACAAACAAAGTAACAGGGGCAAGGACAGGGGAGGTAGAAAGAAGGATGGGGACAGGAAACAGGCTATACAAGATGCTGGTGGACTGCAGGGGAACAGGGATAGCAAGGAAAATGGGGCTATATACAGGGACAGTCTAACAGCATCCACGCCTGGATGGCCCTCTGCACCTCTGCTCCCTCCTCATGGCCGTTGTCACCCATTGCATGGACTGCACTATCACCAGGATCTGCTGGAGCACTGCCAGGATCTGCGGCTGGGTTCATGCCCATGCCCTTGGGCCCCTACTCACTGCCATAGCCCTGAAACCTAAGGGATGGGACAAGACAGGCAATTAGTGCAATGGCCCAAGGACCCCTGCCCACCCACTGCACGCATTGGACAGCAGGGGCACACACCCCTAGAGAGACCAGAAAGGACCCTCTCATGGAGGGGAATGCCAGCCATCCACACAGCACACCATGGTGGTGCAGAGAGGTGGACAGTGCAGTGGCCACAGGACCACAGAGTGAGAATCACATGGCACACATCAATAGCAGCACCACAGCACAAATTGTGGAAGCTGTGTGCACGTCCACCCCACCAACAGCCAGTACACGGTGGCCAAGGGATGGCCCACAGTGGTACGCACAATAGACTGTGTGACACACACACAGCTGTCCAGGTGCATGGCAGAGGTGGGCATGGCTGTGCCCTATCCCCACTGCTATCCCACTGTGACACTGAGAAGGAATGTGACAATGCTTACCTGTCCCTTGCTGTGCAGCAGGTGCTGCTTGCTGCCCTGTGGAGGGAATGAAGAGAGGTGGGCATCAGTACACAGTCATGCATGTGGAGCCCCCCATCACCACACAGCCTGCTGTGCACCGGGCATGTCCCTGTCAGTCCCGAGGCCCACACGCCAGCATGCCTGCTACCTGTGCATCAGCCAAGCCTGATGTGCAGGTTCCCCAGGACAACAAGGTATCCCACTGTGGGCCATGCCGTGCAGCCATGCCAACACCACAGTACTGCACCTGAACATAACAGCAACATGAGCACACCTACCTGGCTGTGGCACAGAACCTCACTGGACATGGACCTGCATGCCTCACAGGCAGTCCGGTGCCCTCCGCCTCAGGTCCCTGTACTGGTGCCTGCACTGCTCAGCCATGCACCCCACACCAGTCCTCTGTTCCAGGGCCTCTGCAACATGGAGCCACACCTCCTCCCTGGCCTGCTGGAGTGGCACCTGGCCAAACAGCTACCTCTCATAGGGCTGCGCCACGGCCACCAGGTTGATGAACTCAACCTCTGTCCAGTTTACAGCCCTCCAGCTCTCTCCCTGCGCCATGGTCATCAGCTGAATAGCAGAGAAAAATGGCTATGGAACAGCACACATGTCTGTTACATGTGTAGAATACGCGATAGGATACACAAGGCTGCTATTGTGCAACATGTGGATGTGCGGACACAGTGAGCAGTGCAGGACCATAGTGCAAACATGGGCATGCACAGCATGCCATGGTCTAGTGGGGCATGGAGTCACATACACGACCCATGGGTCAGAGGTCATCACCCCATGTGCAGGGCGCAGGTGCATGATAGAGGCAGCTGCCAGGCAGTGAGCACATATGCGATGGCATACCTGCGCTGCATGCATCCTGCCATGGCATCTCGCAGACTGCACATGACGCATGATAGCAATGTGGTCAGTGCTGCACACATGCACACTGAGGGCACATGCACCATGCATGCACAGGTATTGTGCCATGGTGATGCTCCAGCACAATTACATGATATTGAGATCCATATCCAGATCGCCTCATTAGCCAATGCATGGCGCAGTGGGGAGCATAAGCATAGCATTAAAATTGCACACAGGCTAATTTGCATGTGTTGCACCTTAAAAGCACAGCGGATCAGCACAGACCAGTATGGCAACCATTCAGGTAAGTGACTGGCAACATGGATAAACAGTGGCCTAATCCAACACTGTAACAGAGAGCTGCATTGTGATGTGCTGACACTGACCCACTCTGCTATTCATGTCCACAGGTGGCAGAATGTCAGAAAATGAGAGAGAGGAGAGTCAGGGGCTTGCATGCAAGCGCAGGCCCAACTTTACAGCAGCTGAGACCAATGCCCTCTTTGTGCCTATATGGACCAGGAGGGCCTTCTCAGTGGTGCCACAGGCACGATGCAGGAGCGGGCGGTGGGCTGGGAGGAGATGGTCCAATATGTGAACACCCAAAGATGCCACCATTGCACCCTGCAAGAGTGCAAAAAGAAGGTTGGTATGGACAGGAAACAGATTAAGGAGAATGTTGCAGCCATACAGGTGTCCCACATGGTGACTGGTGGTGGGCCAGCAGCAGTGCCACCACTGATGGCCACAGAGGAGCTTGTGGCATCCACCATCAGCTGCATGGTGGTGGAGGGTGTGCCTGGTTCTGGGTTCCAGATGGGTGGCAGCCCATCACTGCATGGTGAATATGACCAGCCGCCAGGCATGCCTGAGGCCATGCCTACTGCCACATGCGTGTGTGGATGCAGACATACAATGCAGCAAGGTTGCAGGTGGCAACAGTAGCATGCTGGGGGGCATAGGTTATGCTGCTCCACTAACCCTCTGTTATTGTCTTGCAGCACCAGCACACCTCCATGCAGAGGACCAGGCAGAGGTGGCCACGGACATGGATGCCCGACCCTCAACATCGACCTGGAGTGCAGATCTCGATGGATACCCGACCTATTTGAGCTATTACACCTACAAACTTATTAGATCAATACCTTCAAACTCTGTCTATCTCCGGCAGGATTTTCTGGTTTACTCTGACGTACAGAGCCTTAATAATTGCTCATGGGCCTAGAGTACCACAGCATCGCCACGCCGCAATGACACAAAAAATGAAAAGAGCCAGAGAACCGTCAGTGCGGGACATGTTCTCCTCTCTAATGGCCCAAATGGAAGCCCTAACAACGGCCACAAATAATGCCTCTGGTGCCTTGCAAAAGCTGGACTCTAGAACAGGGCTAAGTGAACAATCAATAAGCTGCCACGAGGAGAAATTACAAGATCCTTCTGCTCTCCTGAGGGACCAGACCGTACAAATCAAAACCCTTCATGAGAAAATAGACAATATGGAGAATAGAAATCGCCGAAACAATTTAAGACTCCTTGGCTTTCCGGAGGGCTGTGAAGGGTCCCAAACTGTTACTTTTCTTCAACGAGCCCTCCTGGAGCTCCTACAATTACCACTGAACACCAGACTCACTATAGAAAGAGCACATCGCTCCTTGCAAAAGAAACCACCCCAGGGCGAAAGGCCGAGACCTGTAGTGGTCTGTATACTTAACTTCACTGAAAAAGAAGCTATATAGAACAGGGCTAGGGAAATTGGAGCTCTTGAATGGTGAGGGAACAGAATAATGATATTCCAAGATTATTCACGTGAGCTGGCTGGGAGGAGGAAGGCCTATACTGAGGCAAGAAGACGGCTGCATGAAAACCAGATTTCCTTCACCCTCCAATATCCGGCCACCTTATCCATCGCTCATAATGGCACAGTTCTTCAGTTCTACATGCCCGAAGCAGCGATGGAATTTATAAATACCACTTGGCCCACAAATAATAATTGCCACTGCGGTCCATTGCTAGAAGGGCCTGAGAGAGCATGCAGCGCTCCTCTCGATCGACAATCTCCCTTGAAACGGGACCAGCCCTCCACGGGTACACAGGATCAATGGAATAGGGCACCCAGAATAGAATTAGAACCCAGGCTACCTAAAGTCCAAAAAAGACCCCCAGCCATGCCCCATAACAGATGGGAACACCCTCGATAGCGAACATCCACTGAAGAATACTTTAACCCCTCCAAAATACTTATGCAACGCAGTAAGTCCCAAGAGATAGAGTACACCAGTCCTTACTTTTCCAAGAATAGATTATCTCCTATCGCTCCAAATGACGCCAAATCTGCAGACGACTTACTCTTGGAAATGGATGTTTTGGTACAGGCAGATCGTGATCAGGAGCTGGATGAAGTATGACACTCTTGGGCTCTAGAGTTAGAAGGGGCCCTCCCGCTGGACAGTCCTGAACTATCGACCGCGTCTTCGAGCCTTCCACAAGGGATGACGCAGATGACTGCCACCGATGCTGGAAAGGAGGATTCTCATGAAGTGCTCCCAATCTGATCGACATTCAGATATGTGCCCTAGGTTCTGTGTCTATGGGGAGTAAATGTGGGTCGCCTAATGGGATTAAAGGGGCTGAGATTAAGATTTGACTTGAGGTTAAACACCAACTCCCTCTGCCACGTCTTTCTCACTTGATAGTTATGTAGGATATTAAGACGGCCAGATTAGTGTCACTGCCCCCCCCAGTAGGCACTCCTCCTCTGTGGCTTACAAATTTGTTCATTTGTGCTTTGAATGTCGTATATACAGTATAAGGGCAGGAAGAGGAAAGGTGATAAAGTTAATATTGAGATCATAAATCGATCTTGGAGATACCTAGTGCCCTCTCCTTCTCCAGATTTCTTGGTCTGACTACAAATCCCTTCCTCTGGATCAATAAAATGGAGGAAACACACATCATCCCCCCATAGTTATTTAAAGGTAAACAGATATCTTCCTTAATTTCCACCCATTAGCTCAGGGTAGGTAAATATTCCCCACGTTACTCTGTCTGACAACTGGCTTTATGTAGTTATACCTGCTTTAAGGTGTTTGCAGTCCCTAAAGACTGCTGCTTGGACACAAAGCCACAGGCAGTGGACTGACTAAATCTACCCCCCCCCCCGGTACAGCAGGCGTGCCATTGGCTGGGGCTCCAGCCGGCTAAGCCTAGCTTGAGTCCTCCTAGGATTTTGTTTTCTTTTATAAGTGCTTAAACAACACTCTTATAAGCACTACAAGGGAAACATATCCCTCCCAGTTGAAGATTCCCCTTATATCTCCCCCCTCCCCGTTGTCTGCAGAGACTAACCTAGGGAGATATCACCCTTAAGCTAGGGGCAGAGGACACTTTATAGATATTTAGTCTACACATTCACAGCCAACCAGATACCCGCCTGTTATAACTTAAGGTCATAACTGTGACAACTCATTACCCAAGGGGTACCAGCCTATTATATTAGGAATTAGCTACATAAGGGGCACACAGACATCATCCAGCTCCCAAGAAAGATGGCTAAATTGACCTTTCACATTTGGAATGTAAGGGGCCTGAATTCGCCCATCAAGTGGAAAAAGGTACTCTCACATCTTAAGCATTTTAAATCAAAAGTGGCCTTCCTACAAGAGACTAAACTAACAGGGAATGACCACATTACTATGGTAAAGGATTGGGTGGGACAAGGACTGCATTCTGCTGCCCCTTCTAGAAAACATGATGTTCTCATTTTAATACACAAATCCTTACAATGGACCCTTTTAGAATCCACAGCTGACTCAGTTGGATGGTGGATTCTGGCCAGGTACATTACCCCCTTAGGCCCTCTCACGGTTTGCAATGTCTATGCCCCAAACAACGATGACCCCCACTTCTTTCATAAATTAGCTGACTCTTAACAGCACTTTCCTACCAGCCAACTGCCCCCTACTCCTTGAAGGAGACTTCAACCTGGTGCTGGAGCCTCCCTTAGATAGAAATGACAAAGGTAGGGAAGTACATATTTGAGGGAGTAGAGCTCTGCACCAGCTAATCAAAGACCATGGTCTCACAGATGTGTGGAGACTGTTCCATATCAGGGACAGACACTACACATACCAGTCTGAGCCTAATGCTTCATACAGCAGATTAGACTACTGGCTTACTCCCCCTCTATTCTTCACAACTCTCTGGATGCCTCCATCCTCTCCCGAATCAACTCTGACTATGCCCCAGTCCAATTACTAATCTTATGGGGAACTCCAACACCCCCCACTCGCCATTGGAGACTTGACCCGCTCCTTATTCGAGACCCAGAGTTCATCCCCTGGGCCAGAACAGAAGCTTCCCAGTTCCTGGCACACAATCCCCCCTCCGACACTTCAAAGGGGAAAACATGGGAAGCCTTTAAGGCTACCATGAGGGACAATATCATGGGATACGCAGCACCCAAACACAGAGCAAGAGAAAAATGTCTCCTAGACCTGGAGCACCAACTAACAGCTGCTGAATCTCAATTTAAAAAGAACCCTTCCCCTGGCAGAACTATACCTGGTTTACGCTTCAAAATTAACAAGCTCCTAAACAGAAAAGCAGAAGTGGCCATTCTCCGCCTATGGCACACATTCTGGGAGGGAGGAGACAAAGGGGGCAAAGCACTGGCCCACCAACTTCGACGCCAGCAGATTAGCCAGCTCATCATGGGCCTAAAAGATAACCAAGGGACTCTAGCTACTTCACCACAAGCCATAAATCAGAACATGACTGCTTTCTATAGGGATCTCTACTCCACTACCCATTCTTACCAGGTTCCCATGACCCAGGCCTTCCTGAATAGCTTGTCCTTCCCCATACTACAGTAGCAGCCACAGACACTGCCAGCTATTTCCCAAAATGTCTGTGATATTTCCAGAAATATCTCATGCTTTCTCTATTTCCACAGTAGAGGCAGCAGAGAGAAACTCTTTAGGAATTTCACTAAATATCTGGAAATAGCTGGCAATGTCTGTGGCTACTACTGTATCTCCACAACAGGTCTCTGAATTGGGTGATCCAATCACCCAGAGTGAGGTTAGTACTGCTATTCAGAGCCTCCGACCTGGCAAGTCCCCTGGAAATGATGGCTACACTGCCGACTTCTACCAGGCGCTGGCACCTGTGATTACCCCTCTTCTCACTGCACTTTTTCAGGAAGCTGAAACCCAAGGTATCCTCCCTCCCTCCCTATGAGAGGCCATGATTGTCGCCATCCCGAAAAAAGGAAAACATCCCACTAGTCCAAGTAGTTATCGTCCAATCTCCCTCATCAATGTGGACAGTAACATTTATGCCAAAGTACTGGCTGCCAGACATAACCCTCTACTCTCGCACCTAATTCACCCCTCCCAGGTAGGCTTTATACCAGGTCATCATAGCACTGATCATCTCCGAACCTTGATAAATCTGATGCATGCAGCAAAGGCCCTTACAACCCCAGCTGCTGCCATCACTGTAGATTTCGAAAAAGCCTTTGACTCCATTGAAGGGGATAACCTATACCTGGTCCTTGCCCATCTGGGATTGGGCGAAAGCTTCATAACTAAAGTGTGGGCCATTTATAATACCCCAACAGCACGGGTTACTACCAACTTGACCCTCTCACCCCCTTTCCCATTAGAATGAGAAACCAGACAAGGCTGTCCCCTTTCCCCCCTATTGTTTGTCCTTGGGGTCGAACCTTTAGAAGCTGTGATTAGGCAACACTCATATATCCACGGGATAAAAACTGGGGACTCAACCTACCCGGCCCTAATGTATGCAGATGATCTCCTCCTTCCCTTGAGTGATACCCCCCACTCCCTACCATATCTATTAGAGCTGCTGGACTCCTTTACTACTTACTCAGGCCTCAAACTTAATCAGCCTAAGACTGAAATCCTTCCCCTCAATGACAGCTGCCTACAACCAATAGCATCTACCATGGGCTACTATGGGCCCCCAAAGAGCTAACTCACCTGGGTATTAAACTCACCCCTAAACTGGAACACCTCTGGCAAGCTAATATACAACCACTGTTTGACAGTACAAAGACTGAATTGGATAGATGGAAGCAACTCAAACTCTCCTTAGCAGGCAAGATCACAGCTCTAAAAATGGTAACAGCCCCACGGTTCCTCTACCTCCTAGCCCATATACCCATTTCCCTGCCCAAGTTATGGGCACAACCCATAGACAAATTATTTGGGGATTTTCTTTGGAAAGGCTCTAAACCTCACTTCAACTGAGCTAAACTGAGATCCCACTGGACACAGGGAGGGTGGGACTTACCATGGATGGGAGGTTACAAATGGGCATTTCAGGTTGCACAAATGGTCCATTGGTTTCATCCCCCCCAAGCAACAATGGGTCCAGATTGAATTAGAGATGTCAAACACTCTGGTCCTCTCCTCTCTGTTATAACTGGCTGGAAGGTCCCCTCAAGCACAACCCCCCCCCAATCTTGTTGCTACTTCCCCACAGTGGAAATGTCCAGAAGAATCTGGCTATACATCCATCATAAATTGAACATAGAATTGATTCCGCTCCCATATCTACCACTTTGGCAGAACCCTATATCACCATTGACAAAATGAGGGTGGCCTGGAAACACTGGTTCATCAGAGGCCTTCAAACTGTAAGAGACCTATGTGACAGTGACCTCTCTAGAGTGTCTACTTTTCAATCCCTACAAACAAGGTGGGATCTTCCTCATAATGAGTTCTGGAGATACCTTCAGATCCACTCGCCAGTTTCCCCCTTGCTGGGACACCCCCACACTGGGCTGACCCTTCACTCTTGCAAACATGGATAAAATACCCAAAAGGTCTTGCAGGACGAATCTATGCCAAACTTTGAGTCTCCCTATCCCTTCAATCTGGGCTTTCAAAAAACAAATGGGAAAAAATGTTACAGTGTAATATCACAGATTCCCAATGGGGGCTCGCCTGGAGGGATGCTCACAAGTGGTACCATGATGCTAGATCCAGGCTGATCCACAATAAGGTATTACACTCCTGGTATAAGACTCCTGCCATTTTATATAGAGCCAAGCTTCTGGACTCAGACCATTGTTGGAGATGTGACAGGGAAGGGGGGGGACTTGGCCCATATACTATGGTCCTGCCCTAAAATACAATCCCTCTGGAAAAGGATTGTCACATTGGCTACTAAAGTGCTACACAGACCGATCCCTCTCTCCCCACTTTTTTTCTTGCTGGGGATTAGATTAGACCTCCCACCATTGAACCCACAGGAACATAGGTGGCTAGCACTCCTAGCCATAAAAACGAAATGAGCTTGATTAGGTAGATCACGAACCACAAATACTCCCACACATATGGAAGTGGAAGCCTCCCTTTCAGCACTTGTGAAGTTGGAGAGGATTACCCATCTGAAAATGTATCAAATATCTAAGTTTCAGCAATGGTGGGCTTCATTTCTGGGATATGCATTACCCCCTTAAGGAGTGGGTTGACCTCCACCCCCATGGTCACAAACTGGATTTAGCATAGATTCATGCAGACGAAGGGCAGGTAGTTGGAGATAGGCTAGTAATAGCTCCTATGTTGGTTTGACACGGCTATTTGATAATAAGTAGTTCCTCTGGACCAGAATTCTTTCCCCACCAAGGGAGACTTATAGCACTACCAACACACCAATTCCTTGTGTACCTCTGCTCTATTTTAGAATTTACTGCATGCTATATCAGAATGGAGACATACATATCCAACCCAGCTGATGCCATGCTGTGGTATGACCCATTCTGCAGCAGGACAGATGTGTCTTTCATCAGATATTCCTGTTCTTCTCCATAGAAAGTTGTTAGGTGAGTAGTATACTTGTTACCTTATATACTATGAACCAGGGTGGAAGCTCTTTCTTTTAAGGGCACATTCTTTAGCCTGTACCAGATACAGTACCTTAGCTTACACTCTGTAACCTTGTGCAAATGGAGATTTGAATCTTTTTCTCCCTATTTCCTTCCCTATACCTCCCCTCGCCTTCCCACCCTCCCCTGCTACTCCTCCCCCCCAGTTATGGTTAACTGTATAAGATATCACTGCTACTTGAAACACTTATTGAATGTACTGCAATATATATTATTATTGGAAAATAAATGAAACTTTACAATAAAAACTGAGCGATCCTGACAGCTCAGCAGGAAGGCTATGACACAGGTGCTGTCCTGCGGCTTGAAATCAAGTGCAGAGTTGGTGACAGGACCGACCTCAGAAGCTGCATTTTTCAATTGGGCTCATAACGGGAAAAATAAACAAACAAAAAACTGGTTCATGAAACAACATTGGCAAACTATGCATACAAAACCAATATCATTACAGATTCTAGATAAAACACCAGACACAGATGCAGGTTTCACAAATTTTTTTATTAACTTTCACCTTTAAAAGTCACAGTAAACATTAAACATTTATTTGCATTGATCTTTTGATAGAAACCTACAAAATGTTGGCAGAAAGAGACCACTGCTCCATCCATCTGTCCTGTTTAACCCTGCTCTACCCTGAGACCTAGACGATATGCTACATATTGAAAAATGTCACAATTCAAACAAAGCAGGGCACTCACCAACCAAAAAACACATGCAGGGCTCCAGAAAAATACTGACACAATCTAATTTATTCAATACACATATTGCATGCTTGATGCATTTCGGACGCAAGTCCTTTATCACGTCCAAAACACGTCATGTGTGCAACATGTGTATTGAATAAATTGGATTCTGTCACTATTTTTCTGGAGCCCTGAGTGTGTTTTTTGGTTGGTGGTGCCCTGCTTTGTTTGAATTGTGTTATTTTTTGTTTGGAAACAGCACCCTTCCTTGTGCAGCCTCTTTATGAAGTTATACTGAAAAATGTCAACATCACAAAGCTTTTTTCAAGTTATAGAACTATAGAAGTGACAATACTTCTGTTAAACAATTTATTCTGGCAAATATGTGCTTTAGAAAACAATAATAGATATATTGGGGAGCACTGAGGATGTATAGTAAAATTCCAGCTATTTCTCTGCAATTTTTACAAAAGTTCTCATTTTGGCCATGTTTTTTCCACAGTTTTCCAGTGGCCCTGGCCATAGCCAACCACTGCAAGTAGAGGGAGTAGCTGACTGTTATGTACTTGGTGATATGGAGTACAAGTCTTGAGAACATGAGAAGGTCACTTATTGAATGAGACATGTTTCTAAGGAAATAAAAAAGATGTCCAGAGGGATTTTCTTCAAAGCCCCCTTGGTTCTGGAGTCTGTGAGGAATCACAATGGCATCAATTACAGCAGCAGTACTAGATAAAAAATCAGATCTTTTGCAACAGTTTGTTCCTTGTGCTCTGTTGAGCACTTATCTAGAAATCTTTATTATTTTCTCTGTACTATGACCCCATAATTTGCTCCATTTTCCTTTGTTTTGCTTACACTTCTCCCACCGCCATGCTGAACTGGAACCCTCTGCTGCCAACTGAGCATGCACATGATTCAGAGTACTACACAGGGGGAATGCACAGTACAGGGACCTATGAAAGTAAACAAAAGACGTGATGTGACGTGAGGGGGTAGTTCGAATGCAAATTGGCCACAAGTCATATTTGCTGTGGATCCGCTACCATGAAATTAAATTTTAAATATCTAAAAAACTAAAGATCACTAGAAAAAAATATTTACAGATATGAAAACTAAAACTATTGCTGCATGATTCCAACCCAAACAACTACATTTTGATGACTTCCTGATTATCTAGTACTGCTGCTTTAAATAGATAAGCTAACTTTTTCTAAGATTCTGTTAAAAGAGAAAGGTTCTTTTTCTTCTGAAAAGTTAGAGGGCTTTCTGGGGCAAGGAATATTTGCATGCCCAGGATGTGCTGCAGTTTGTTAAGAGAGATGGGGTACTGATCTTGTTAAGGGACATGAAGTGTGGGTGTTTCAAAATACAGGATAGGCATTGGGGAGGCAGGTAATGTAAAGAATTACCAGTTGCAAGAGTTAGATGCATTGTTTCTCTAAGAAATGGACAGTTGGAGTAAGGAAACACAGAGATAACAATTCCAACTTGAATGTAGGCTGTAAATGAATCACAAGCACCAATATAAACAAGCACACCCACAGTTCTAGATGCAGGGATTTTAAGCCATTTCCACCATTCACAGAGTTCATAGGAGGATTCAAATCCAGTAGTGTGAGCCACAATGACTTATATACCATTATATTTGCCTCACTCTCCCCTAGTTTTCTATAATGTCATCTAGTTGCCTCTTGAATTCATTCATGATTGTATTATGGACTATGTTTGTTAAATTCAGCTACTACTCTCCGGTTGAACCTTTGACCTCTTGCTTTCTTCTTATTGTTTTCCCCTTACAATTTCAAATCATGACCCCCTGTGTCCTTACCCTTATTCTTCACCAGCAGTCTCATGCACTCTCTTATATCCAAATTACTCAGAGCCTTTTAAACTAGGCAGAGATCTCCTCTCAGTCTTCTGTATTATAGTGAATACATTTTCAGCTCCCACACTATCTCATAATGGGCCAAGTTCTTAACTTCATATACAGATTTGGTCACTCTTCTCTGCACATACTCAAACCTTTTTGTTTCTCCCCTCCTATATGGTGCCCAAAACTGGGCACATTATTCCATGTGGGGCCTCACCAGAGCTGTGTACAGGGGCATCAGAACCTCCTGCTCCCTACTTTAAATGTTCCTATGAATACAGTGCAGCCCACTTTTATCGGACCCATCTGTGCATACGGATTTTATGCAGTATAACCTAGGTCTGATGTATCTTTTTTGCAGTTTGGAACCATTTTCTTTTTCTTTTTTTTTTTTTTGGTTTGTTAATTTTTTTGTGCTTTTTGTGTACTTCAGTGACACAGTAACATGATGCTTGTGTTTGGTGCTTTTCACAGTGTGGGTGGGATTGGGGTTATTTATTCATGTGGAGATAATCTGTTATTGTGGCTTGATGTGATCGGGTACGTGTGTACAGTGCTCATTCTCTCTCCATTCTCTGGATGAGGTTCCAATTGGGGGGCAAGTCTGCTCGCTGTTCCATTGCTTTCCGTAGAGTAATCAAAGCATCCCGTACATCCTTTGTTGTGACTGCCGGTTCTTCAGCTCACTCACCTTCCTCCCCCTCATCTTTGTCTTCTGCTGCTGCTTCGATAGACATAGTTGAGACTGCAGCTGCAATGTCATCTTCTTCTGTAAGAATCTCTGGGTTGTCGCTGAGATAGCAGAATTGTTCAAACTGATCAATAGTGAGTCCAGGGGGTGGTTCCTCAATGTCACTAACCTCTTCCTCGATATTTTCATCAGTAAGTTGTGAAGGGGTAACAAACCCACCTTTCACAAAGCAGCACTTGATAGTCTCTGGGGTCACTGCATCCCAAGCGGTCTTCATCATGTGCATTGCATCAAGAATGTAATTTTTTTTTTATGCAGTCCACAGCAGACAAGTCACTCGATGTCTTATCTAACATTTCAAGAACACGACTCCTCATAGCCTGAATGTAGTGCCTTTTAAAGGCATAAATGATTCCCTGATCAAGGGGCTGTATGAGGCAAGTCATGTTTCCTTAGGTTTTCTACAGGGGGATGACCAGAGAAGTTGTCTAGCAGCAACAGAACTTTCATCCCCCTAAGTTTTCTGTCCCACTTATGAGCAAGGGAAAGCGCGGTTCACTTAGGGGCCATTGTGAGTGATCTGCTGAGCACCATCTGATCTTCGGCAACAATTGCTAGCTTATTAAGTGCAACTTAAGCTCCAAGAAGGAATGTAGTCACCACAGAGCAATGAACAAAGATCTGCTAACTATTGTGAGTTGTGAAACTGTGAGTAAACCAAAGGTGTGAATGGGTGATAATTGGTGCTAATGGTCTATATGCATGAGAAGGACAACTGCTAAATCTGGGCTGCTTAGTTCACTATAAACAAATGGAATTACATTGCATTACATGCGAATGGGTTTTGGCAATGGTGAATGATCTGGTAAAAATGAAATTCTGGGGTAAAAGGATACAAAACATGTTGGCTGCACTGTACATCCCAAGATTCTATTCCCTTTTCTCGTAATTTCTTTACAGTGACCATCAAATGTTAGTCTATTATTTAAGAGTAGTCCTAGATCTTTTTCTTCATCTGTGGTTTGTAATTCTCTACCATTTAGTAAGTATTTTGCCTTAATATTTCTTTGGCCCAAATAAATACTTTGCATTTATGAACACTGAATCTCAATGATTTAGCTGCTGCCCTTCTGAATATTCTGTTAATTTCTGCCTGGAATTTTGATGCGTTCTTGGTATTATTTACAGTAGTGCCCCTTTGACATCATCAACACATTTGCTTATCCACACATCATTCACACAAGTCATGGCGTGTACAAACATATTAACGAGTACAGGCCCCAGGACTGACCCTTGTGGTACCCCACTAGTCACCTTAGCCCAATTTGATTGTTGCCCTCTTAAACACACCCACTGTTTCCTATTTTCTGACCATGATCCTATCCAACTTCTTACACAGGTATTAATCCCCAAATTGGACAAGGTACTTAGTAATTCAGGGTGGGAGTAAGTAAGTAAGTAAATTTTTATTTCTTTAAGGCGCCCTTCCAAAGCTCAGGGCACCTTTATAATATCAATCATACAAATCAAAACCACACTGTAAACAACATCAAATTCAGAAACAATCCAGTATAATTTAAATCACTAAAAAAATATTTGGTTAAAAAGGAAGGTCTTTAAAGCTTTTTTAAAGCTCTCCACAGTCAGGCAATTGCGTATCTGGCAAGGTAGAGAATTCCACAGGGTAGGGGCCATAAAGGCAAATGTTCTTCCACCAGATGTTTTTAAGATTACCCTGGGAATCTCCAACAATCCCTCACCAGAGGATCGGAGGGAGCAGGAGGGACAGTAAGAAGTCAGGAGTTCTTTCAGGTAGCGAGGTCCCAAACCGTGTAGGGCTTTATAGGTCATCAACATGACCTTGAAAGTGATCCGCCACTGTACAGGCAGCCAGTGCAATTCACGAAGTACAGGTGTTATATGGTTGGACCTCGGGCTTCCAGTCAACAACCTAGCTGCCGCGTTTTGCACTAGCTGTGAGCGACGGATATCCACTTCAGGCAGCCCTAGATAAAGGGCGTTGCAATAATCAAGACAATTGGACACAAAGGCGTGGACCAGGGTAGGAAGATCCTCCGATGGAATCAAGTGTTTCCTGTGCTATATTCCTTAGATGAAAAAAGGATGATTTGACTACGGCTGACACCTGTGCCCTCAGGGTCAAGCCCTCGTCAAATATAACACCAAGGTTACGCACCTGACCAGATGCCATAAGTGAGGTTCCTCCCAGAAATAAACCTGAGAGTTTTCCTGCCCATGGACTTGATATCCTTACCCCCGGTTCCACCACCAATACCTCTGTTTTCCCCGGGTTCAACCTCAGCCAATTAGCACTCATCCAGTTCTGTATCTCCTGGAGGCAGTTATTAAACAATGTACTTGACTCAGACTCCTGCTCGGGCACAAAAGACATATAGAGTTGAGAATCATCGGCATAGCAATGAAAACTCAAACCAAAATGTCTTACAATGTCCCCTAATGGAAGCATATACACCGCAAATAACAGGGAGGTCAACACCGAACCCTGTGGCACTCCACAGTGTAGGCAGCGAGAGGTCGAGGAATAAATCCCTGACACTACTCTCTGAGTTCTACCCTGCAGAAAAGATTTAAACCAACTGTGGACCACCCCCCTTAGTCCACAGAGAGACCACAGGCGTTCAAGCAGCACCCCATGATCCACAGTGTCAAATGCAGCTGAAAGATCAAGGAGAACCAAGATAGAATGAGTTCTCTGATCTCTTGCCATCAGGAGATCATTCAATACCCGAACAAGAGCCGTCTCAGTACTGTGCTGTTTCCTGAAGCCAGACTGGAGAGGGTCATAGATATTGTGGATGTTTAAATAATCTTCCAGCTGCAAGCGACCACCTTCTCAATAATCTTCCCAAAAGGGAAGATTCAAGATTAGTCTTAGTTTCCTGGGCAGTCGGGATCAAGGGAGGCTTTTTCAGAAGGGGACATACTATTGCCTCCTTCAAAGGATCAGGAAAGATCCTCTCCAATGATGCCACTACTATCCCAGTAAGGATTGGGCCGATAACCTCTACCATCCACAGTAGGCGTGTGAGGGCCCGGATCCAGCCCACAGAAGGTTGGGCGCAGAGTCTGGACAATTCTCACTATATCCATAACTACGGTTGACTGAACGTGGACCAGGTCAAATGGGTACTTGTGTCTCTCGATTGGTTACTGCAAGACCCAATGGGGAGGCCCTGGCTGATCTCATCTCTGATAGCAGACACCTTATCAGCAAAGAATGTCGCAAACTCCTCACACTGTAACTGTGATAATGCTCGACTGGCATGAAGACAGACTGGATTGCACAGTCTGTCCACAGTCTGGAAGAGCTGGGCCAGTCTATTCCTTGCTGTAGCAATCTCCCTGGACAGGAACTCTACCTTCTTATGGGAGATTGCTAACTGGTAGATTTTATAATGATCTAGCAGTCTAAGCCTGTCAACTTCCAGGTGAGTCTTCCGCCAGCGTCTCTCCAATCTTCGGCACTGTCTCTTCAACCCACGAATCTCTGCGGTAAACCACGGGGACTCGGGGTGAAGAGTACAGGGACAAACTCGGAAAGGAGCAATGACATCCAGGGCCCCCACAACTGCCCTATTATAGGCCAGCACTAAAGACCCTGGATCCATGCTATCCATTGGAAAGCCCGAGAAGTCCAGCTCCGTCATTCGGCCTTCTGAGGTAACTCCTCTCAAAGGACAGAACTGTACTTTCTCCTTAGGGGCAGGCCTCTTTCAGGGAGCCATGAAACTGAACCTCAGGGCATGATGGTCAGACCAGCCGATGGGCTCCACCTCCACATCAGAGATTTCCATCCCCAGATGGAATATCAAGTCCAATGAATGTCCCCCCTGGTGGGTTGCAGTGGTAATAACCCATGTCAGGCCCAATGAATCAGTCAATTGGAGGAGATTTTGTCCAAAAAGCACGAGTTCATCGTCAGCCAGGCATTGAAATCCCCAGAATTATCCATCGGGGGAATTCCAAAACCCTCTCGGCGATGAAATCTGCCACCTCCCTCAGGAATTCTCTCCCATCACCTGGTGGATGGTAAATGAGGAGTATCCTGAATCCTGCACCTGCACCCACAATACATTCAAAGGAGTTGGTATATCCAACCGGCTCTTCCCTGAGGTCCAGTTCCTGTCTAAAACAGACTGCAACTCCCCCGCCCCTCCGGTCCACTCTCGGGCAGTGAATCACCGAGAACCCGTCCGGAACCACAGATCCCAAAATGGGGCCTGCATTTTCATCAAGCCAGGTCTCGGTGATGCAAGCTAAGTCCACAGAAGCAACAAGATCTGCCACTAAAGCAGTCTTGTTTCTAATAGACCTAGCATTGCTTAACACCGCCCGAAAGGGACGAGACTCCAAGGATGACTCCGCTTCCTGCCTGATCAAGTCAGTGCCCTTGGGTATGGATGCAAGATACGATGGACCACACTCCTGCATCCATTTCACCCCTGGGTGCCTCCTGGTTCTAACTGTTCCTATCCGCCCACTCCTTTCCCATCCCCCCAAGAGTTCCAGGATCGCCTATTCCCACCACTCCTACATCTCGAAATGCCAAGTATTCGGCATTTTCTATACACTTCTGAAGGGAGTGTGGGACATTCAAAAGGTTGGAGATCCTTTAGTCTTGAGGGAGAGTACCGCCTGACTGTGCTTTCACCAACCCAACACATTAAAACCTATTAATACCACTAAAAATAACACTTTAATAATACGCCCCCAATCCACTTTACCAAAAACAAAAAATAAATAATAAAACAAGCAAACAAAAACACAAAAAACACTCTTTTGATGAAAACTCCATCACTTCCACTCACAAAGTAGTGGAAAAAAGAGGCAAATTATTTACCAATCCCACCCACTGTCTCTCACACAGAGGGGAGACAAAAACCCAAATCAACAAACATAACAAAATTATAATAACTTAACCATCAAATATAATAACACATATAAAACTAATATAAAGTAAAAACTAGCGCAAACAGCACTTTCAACTAAAAATTTAACCAATCAATAAAAATCCTTCAGGAACAACTGCAGTTCGTGGAGCATACACTTTAGCCAAATAAATGTCCAAAAAAAAAGTCCAATCTGTACAGTCTCACGAAGACAGAATAGAACCCTTGGCTAGGTGAGAAAGATGGAAGGCCAGGTACTCATGTTACTTGGGGGGAGAGAGGACAGTGCAGCAAAAACATGCACAACCTCTCACATAGGTAGGTTAAACTAAAAAGTTATTGAAAGAATAGCAGACTGATTAGGTACTCTCACTACCCAGTAAATTTTCAAACCAAAAATGGTTCTGTCCAAACTACCTCTCACATAGAAGACAGAGCCATAAATGATATCAACAGAAAAATAAAAATGCTTTCCACTGTTTCCAGCTGCAAACTGAGTAACAAATGAAAAATCTGACCGTAACCAAAATCCAGTTCTTATTCCAGGTGAATCTTCATATGGAGTTCCAGGCTCTCAAATTAAATACAATCCAGACTCACCAACCACCAGAAAGCTAACAGGGGGCCCTAAATATTCTGACCCAGGGAAACCACAGCCAGAAATATTCCCCCGCTGCAGCTACGGTCTCCAGCAGGAGACGGCCCACCGGCCAACTCCCTGAAGATCTCGGAGCCCCAGGGCAGACCAGTCGGCTCCCCAGACGTACAACCCTGACTCCGCAGTGAGGGATCCAGCAATAAAGCACCCCGGAACAGATTAGACCCCCTCCTCCATACCAGCGGGTAGTCTCACATAAAACCAAGAACAGTCCAATAGTACAATCTCCACGGCAAAAGGAAACTCAGCTAAGCCCCAAGTTCTTCATCAAAAACGACCGGCAAGGAATCCAAGAGAGGAGCAGTTCAAGGCAGCTAGGAAATGGCCAGGAAGCAACAAAGCACAGCTCTTCAAGGAGCAAAATTCCCTCTGCATGATCCTCCAAAAACAAAAGATTTTCTTCGGCGCAGGGCTCCTCCTCTAGATGCCAAAAAAGGAAAGCCAGTCCAGTTCAACTTACTTTGAGTGGTAATAAAACCATTTATGCTGCTCAGCGCTCAGAAAGGAGAACCCAAAAAAAGAAATACTCAGTACACTTGCAGCATCTCTCACTTACTGTCAAAAACTTATTCCAAGTAAACGAGTTATTTGAAAAGCAAAAACAGTAAAAACAGCAGCTCACAGCATAGAGCTCAAACGCGCTGCTTGCCCAGCATGGCGGCGACAAATGACGTTTTACTGCTCAGTGCTTCAGGGAGGCTGAATTGAATGCTTTTGTGAAGTCCAGGTAAACCACATTGACTGTTTCATTCTCATTCAGTGCTGAACTAACTGGCTGAAAAAAATATATGAAATTAGTCATACAGGACCTGGCTTTTTTGAATCTATGTTGCCCAAGATCCACCTGTCCAATCTCTTCTATATGTTGTTCAATGCTCTCTTTAATTATTGCTACCAAAAGCTTCCCAACTACAAAAGTGATCCTAATCTGATGATAGTTTTTATATTTTGACCATGAAGTACAAAGACAACAGCAGCATCCAATGGTGCCCCACTTCAAGGAATAAAAATCCTCTTCATCGGGGGTGCAGCCATTGCCCTCAATGTATGATGATGCCATAATACTGCACCAAAAGGGTGGTGGACCTATTAGAAATTTTGAAAGCATTTTTATGGTGAAGAATTAAAGTGTCACTTTAACTGGATAACAAATTATCAGGATGCATGATGTCCTCATTCATTATAAAGTATTAAGGTGGAAAACTCACTGTGCCCGGAAGGGACAAAACTGATTAATATCTCAGAGGTAAATTGCCAAAGAGTTATCAAGATATTAATTAGCAAGCCACTTGTTCATATTTAAATGGCCCACCAGAGTAATACATGTCATGTTACTTCTGGATAATGGTGTGAGCCATGATGCAGCCTGGATGTCAGAATGATAACCCCAAAAAAAATCATTTTAATTATCGGAATCTCACACAGAAATAGAAAGGAAGTTCCTCAACTAATAATGATTCATAAACAATTGCATATTTTTATATATTGCACAACTAGGCTACAACACTAAGTGGTGCCACAGAGGGGTGCTACAGTTTATGTCAAGAACTGGCAAAGCCACATAGAGACAATGATGTTCACAACAACCAGAAATGCAAAAAGAAATAATATATTAGTAACTGTGTACATGAAGGTGAAAAACAAACATAGTATGTGAGACAAATAATGGTAGGTAGAAATGACAAACATTAACATGAGTGAATGGGCTAATAAATAGTGAAAACTGAATTGAAAATAGTATATTGTGATGCCCTATTAGATAATGCAGTAAGTAAGCAATACAACATGACAGGGTGTGCATGAAACAGATTATACTGCATGGCTGGGGGCATAGTAAGACATGAGGCTGCAAGCAGAGTGCCTTCAGTCCCTGGCCATGCAATAAAATCTGTTCCATGGACACCCTGGAGTGTCTTATTGTGCTTATGAAAAGGGCTACTGTTTTTTTTTACTTTCTAAAGTCAGAAAAAAAATCATGTTTTCATGTAGAAAACCAGATTTGTTTATGAGAATTTATGATAAAATAGTCCTTCTGCCTACTAACTTATGATGTCATTTTGCATATGCTGTTCAAAGTTCATCCTGTGGTGTCTTCAGAATGTTCCCAGGTAACAGCCCCGTATACTGACCTGGAGAAGATAACCAATAACAGTGTCAGCCTGGGATGGGGCAGTGTGGAGCTGGTTAATATCAAACACTTTTTTCATCATTTTACTTTTGCACTGTGTTCAAATTGTTACCAGGCAGAAGCAACCCCCACCCCCATTGTACACTGTATACAGAAGACAATGGTATTTAGTGGCAGCCTGGGATGGGACAATGAGGAGCTGGTTAATGTCAAACACTTTCTTCTTTTTGTTTTTAAAGGAATGTGGAATTTAAAATAAATGGACAGATGACCACTAGAGACAGAGAGAGCATTCTTTTTGTGAATGAGTGATCTGGGTCACTCACTGGGAGGAAGTAATTTTGTTCGAAAGACCACGTCTTCTATGGAAGTGAGCTTGTCAGCTTTGAAATGGCAACAAACAAAATTACATGAAGCAGTCTAAGGGGAGTTCAAATTAAGCACTACAGTGGGGTGGGAGTGGAGATGGTGGGAGTGACACCAGCAAGTAATTTTTTTTCTAATTTATCAGTTACATGTGTAAGGCTACTGTTTACGATCAAGACAAAGTCTTAATTATGTTTAATTGAGTGCCTTAATGAACAATGGTTTTGTCGGGGACAAGGGATGTCTGGTAAGACTAAACAGAACAACGACACAGTAGGGTGTACTTTTGTGCTTATCTGTCAGAACTAAGAAGGTGTAGTAAACAATGAATGGCTAAAGCATTTCCCTGATTAGCTGTAAGTCTGGGCAGAGCTGCATTAGCGAGAAGGGAAAATGGAGGCATTCTAAAAATGAACATTCTAATGGCAGATTGATTTTCTCTTTTTTATCAGCGTGTTCCTGCTTTCAGGTACTTGTTACTACCTATGCATGGAAAAGATTTCATGCGCAGGTAATAGCCAATCACAATGCAGGATTTCTTCTACCCATTGTATAATTTTATTTATTGCATTACTGAAAACTGAATATTAGTATTGTTAATTTCCATGACTATTTTATTAATGAACAGGGACTAGAATGAAATTATACAAGGCTAAACAGAGGACTCTTCTAACAGGATACCTGAAACAGAAATAAAGATATGTGACTTGAATGTGTGGGGAAAGAGTCCCCACTTAGCAAGGCTATACTGTCAACTGAAATCATACTTAATAAAAACACAATTAGACAGCAAGGGCATGTAAGAGAGGATGATTATACATGTGGTGCCCAGTCCATGGTATCACTGAAACCATGTGGTTTTAGGGTTCTGAGCTGGAAGATCCAGTAGGACTCTCTTTGGAGTGGAGTTTTCTATGTGTCACTGCACCTTGGTTTTTGTGGTATAGATTTCACAGCCATGTTTTGGATAGCTGATTGAACAGCAATCCCCCAATGGCGAAACTGGCATAGTGAAATCCTGGGAGCTAATAGCTCACCTGTGATAGGGGCAGCACAACAATAGGAACACCTGAGTGAGGTGCCAATGAGTTGCAGGTGCAGCATGGTGAACCCGCAGTCCCAGGACTGCGAACATGTGACTAACAAGTCTGTCGGGGAAGGACCTGCACCCTGGATGGCAACACACCACAACAGCAATGGATGATACGAAGGCACGCTGTGATGACCCATGGCAGGTGTGACCCACCAAGTGCCTTTAGATTGACAGGTGCAACCTAGTAACTCACCTTGCTAAACCCCATTGGTGTTCACAGTGCCAAAGGGCACACCGGGAGCAGGGAAGCATTTGTACCCATAGCAGATGGATAACGTTCACTGTGCAAGGTTACAGAAGGGAGCTCAAGGGGGAAGGGGAGCAGTCCCAACAGCTGCACATGGATTGTAGAGCCATGCCAATCGAATACATAAAGAGCACCCAAGCAATGACCTGTTATCAATCAGGGGTTACCTGTACCAGCAGGAATGGATCAGTGGCGCAGTGATATGCTGGAAGTGCATTGAATACAACAACGTGAGATATTTCTGACAGGCGAGAATGGTGGAGAGTGTAGCAAAGAGTCACTCACTGGATGGCACAACCTTGTGCCCAACAGTGCTGGAGTGGCAGTGCAGTGGGTCTGTGCAGTGGTAATGAAATGGGCAGTGGAGACAATGGAGAGTAGATGAATACTCACAGTGCAAACACGTGGAATATGGTGCTTAAATGCTCAAAAAAGCAAATACTTCAACTCTAAAAGCAAAGCACACAAAACCCCAAATAATTAACAGGGGCATCAGTCTCTAAAGAAATACAATTTATTTACATACTAGTGTACCAGCAAATAGGTTTGAAGTTATTGTGGACTTAAATTTAGCAATAAGAAACTTGAGTGTTGTATCTTTTTTGGGAACAGAGACTTGGATCAGCATTTCTCCTGCCCAGATACAATCTCTAAGAGTGATGGTGGTAATGAAGGAACTGTACAGCTGGAATTATGTGCTAAATCCACCTTTAACCCTCCCCCCCTGTGCTGCAATAAAAGTTTTTATAAAATGGCATGAAAAAATCTAGAAATCTCATTGGCCAAGAGACATCAGCTGACCGTACATTAATTCTCTATATATGCACAGTCATCCTAGTCTTAAACCACATCACACAACAAGCAAATCAGTCATCCTACAACCAGAACTATCTTCCATCAGTCTCCCTAGATCCAAAACTGATTTTCCATCACAAACATAGCAGTTAAGTTTACACTGTAAAAAACGTCAACTGGGCCCTAAAAATGAAACTACCTTATATAAAAAAAATAAAACAAATTAATCAAATGTTTTTCCCTTGATCATCACACTCTCCTTACACACATAAACAAATTAGAAACAATAAGGATTATTTATAGTTTTCATTAAAACTGTTTCTTTGCTGACAGTGAAAAATCCCCTTTCTATTTTTACCACGCACATCAGGGAAATCTCTTCTGCTTTCCCTGACAGTGAGATAATTGAGTCTGTGGCTCTAGAAAGGGCCTTAGTGTGTGTATATACAGTATGTTAGAAGAGTAACATTCTGCTAGTGGAACTGAGCATAATTTTGAATCCCTGTATTCCATGATAAACATTCCATTTCTTGAATGTGGGGAAACATAGAGAAAAAACACAGAATGAAGAAAGTAAGCAATAATACTATATAAACAAAGGGAAAAGGTGGTAAATAATTTGCCCTGCTGTTTAGCTTTTAGGACAGAGTGAGCAGTTCATGATGCTGTCAGTCAGTGTAGCAGTTTTGAACCACACTCATGCTTGCAGCATCAGGGAACTGAGAAGCCTTAGTTATGGCTCTCTTTTAGTTTTGTCTACAGAGTGAGGAGAACGAAAAAAAGTAAGGGGGCAATGTGTCTTACTTAGAATGAGGAAAACAGCATTTGTGAATTGTTGTGGCTGGCAGGGGAATATGAAGCTTAAGTGGGCAGGGCAGCACACACTGTATAACATTACTTTAATCTAGCACCAATAGGCAGAATGACTATTTTATGTTAAAAGCACAGTTTCACTTACATTTTTCCTTATTTAAAAATGTGTTTCAAAATTAAAAAAAACTGCTTCTAAAATTAAAAAGCCATTTTATAAGTCCAATAAAACACTCTGGAGTTGTGCGTTATGGTATGATAACCACACTCCTAGGGATGACTGGCACCCGGCCTTCAGCCTTGTGCCTAACTACGCCCCTACGATTGTGGTTGTCACACTGTAATGCACACCCCATTGTGTCATATTGCTTACTTATAAAATGGCATGAGAAAATCTAGAAATCTCATTGGCCAGGAAACATCAGCTGACCATACATTAAGTCTCTATATACACACAGTCATCCTGGTCCTAAACCACGTTACACAATAAGCAAATCAGTCCTCCTACAACCAGAACTATCTTTCATCAGTCTCCCTAGATCCAGAACTGATTTTGCAGCACTCAGCCTTCGGCATTTTGCCTAACTACGCCCCTAGGAGTGTGGTTATCACACCATAATGCACACCCCGTCATGTCTTATTGCTTACTTAAACATTTGGTGGAAAAGGACTTAGACATACTATTTTCTGTTTTGCCTAATATCTCTTATAATAACATGACTGCAACAGAAAGAGATGTTTTAGAGAATTATTTGCAAATTAACACTGATTTGGTTATAAAAAAAGCAGACAAGGGAGGTTGTGTTGTAGTGTTAAATAAATGTGACTATCTTAAAGAAGCTGAGAGACAATTGAATAACAGTGAATATTATGAGAAGTTAGATCATGACCCTACTTTTGAATTTAAGACTGCTATTGATAGTTTTATCAAAGAGGGGGTTAAAAATGGGGACATTGACAATGCATCCATGACATTTTTAATTACTGAGGATCCAGGTAGGGCCATGTCCTATTTGATTCTTAAAGTTCATAAATCTTTAATTAATCCCCCAGGCAGCCCCATTATTAGTGGTACAGGAGCATTAACTGAAAGTCTTTCACAATTTCTAGATGTATGTATGTGTCCACTTGTTAGTGGTTTACCTTCTTTTTTACAAGGTACAAAAGATGTTTTAAATTTGTTAAAAATGTGACCTTAGATACTACTAGCTATATGGTTACCATGTATATAGAAGCCCTATATTCTAACATCATGATGGTGCGCTTGATGCACTAGCTGGTTTTCTAAATAAAAGGGAAGGAACAGCAAAACCAAATACAGATTTGTTGGTAAAAATGTTGGGTATTGTACTGAAAGACAATTTTTTTTATTTAACAAACAGGTGTATCTCCAAATTAAGAGGACTGGAATGGGGGTGGCCTGTGCTCCATCCATGGCTAATTTATATATGGGAGCTTGGGAATTGAAATATGTGTTGGATGAAATACAGAACCCGTTTTTTTCTAAGATTCAGTTATGGAGACGTTACATTGGTGATTTGTTTTTTATTTGGAAAGGTGGTAGTCAATCAATCAATCAATCAAAATCTTTATTTAATCAGTCGAACATCATTGAGTGTAGCTCATTTACAAGATGGACCTGAGTGGTCAAGAAGTGCAAGTATTATTACATAGACAAGAATAACATAAACAGTAGTACAATGACATAAAGTGCTAATATATAACAATTTACATATATACAAGGCACATTAAAACCATTTAACCTGTAAGAAAAGGAGGCAATGGGTATAGCAGGCATAATATATAAATTATAGGTCCTAATTGGCTTTTATGAGAGTATATCAGTTGACTGGAAAAAGTAGAACTAGCATAATGGAACACGGAAAAGGGGGTGGGGGTAGGTAGGGTCGGGGATTAGGCCTTGTGAAAGCAATTGCAGAGTTCTGGAAATAGGGTGGAGAATAATCTTTTGAAGGATGTTAAAGGTAAGAGGCTATTTAGCTTCATGGTTTTTTGGAGTGAGTTCCATGCAACTGCTAGTGAGTGGCTGATAGCGGCCCTCCCAAACCGGGTAGTAGTGAATTAGCAGAGTTTAAACTGTATTTGGAAAGTACTGATCAGAACCTTAAGTTCACTTGTCAAGCCTCCAAAGAAAAAGTACATTTTCTAGATCTGAAGAGCCATAGAAAAAATGATGGAGGGGTAACCACCAGTGTGTTTAGGAAACCTACTGATGGAAAAACACTGTAAAGGGCCGAAAGTTGTCATCCTGTACATGTGGCTAATAAGTTACCAAAGGGGAAATTTTATACTGTAGAATTAAAAGAAATTGTGAGGATGATATTAGTTATAAACAAGGGGCAGCAGAACTTAGTAATAGATTGGAAAAAGCGTGGCTACAGCCATAGAAGCATAGAAGAAGGCTTGCAAGCAGCTGCAATCAAAGACAGGGAAGATTTGTTACAGGATAGCACAGCACAACTAAGAAATAATAAAGATGGTGCTAGATTTAATTTTGTTATGCCATTTTCAGCACATTCTAAGAAAATAGAACATATTTTGAAAGCACATTGGCATATGCTGCAAAGTGACCCTGGTTTAGGAGACATTGTTTGAGTCCCACCATGGATGGCCTATAGAAGAGCACTTACAATAGGGGATAGACTCTGCCACAGTCATTTTGAAGAAAAAAGAAGTGTTACCAAGGTACAGAGAAGGATGGGTTGTTTTCTCTGCAGGAATTGTAATTGTTGCACTAATATTAAGATGGCCAAAGAGTTTAAGGATAGTAATACAGGACGTGTTTTAAAAATTAGGCAGCTAATTACATGTGATACTGCAGGAATTATCCATTTGGCAATATGTAGTTGCAATGCATTTTACATTGGGAAAACAGTTAGGAGTTTAAAAATTAGAGTTATGGAACATGTTAGGGCCACTGATAGGAAAGATGCTAGCTATGCCACAGCTTTACATATAATGAAAACAAGATCTCAAAAAACACATAAGTTTCAGTTTATGGGCATTGACAGAGTCTGTCAGAAACCAAGACAGGGACATTTTAATGATTTATTATTGAAAAGGGAAGTGTTTTGGATTATTAATTTGGATGCCACTAAGAAATGGGGTTTAAATAGTGGCTTTGAATTAAAGCCTTTTTTAAAACAACAAAGGAAATAATACTATTTTAATGTGATTTAGAAAATGGATAAAAAGTCTTTCAGCCCTCTGATTGGATGAGGGACTTCTGTAGCTGGGCATCTATCAGACAACAGATGCCCGGCAATTAAAAGTACCAGCCCAGCCAACCTTATCACCACAATCCTGCTGCCCAGCCTAGTCGGCAGTTGGCTAAACACGACTCATTTTATTTTTAAATGTCCACTATTTTTTCCCCTCACTTAGCGAGAGAGTTATCGAGTTCCCCCTGTTCCCCCCATTCATTCACTCATTGTCTTCTCCTAAAAACACATATTTATGCTCTGTTGACAAACTTCTGTTCGAGACAGACTGCAATTTGCAAATGATCAATCCTCGGCATGACCCCCTTCACACTCGAACTTTAGGTGAGTAGCAAGGAGGACGCATCACCCCCACACTGTACCCTGCAGCTAACAAAATTACAATGTGTACAGTTAGCAAGGAGCTGCACTCCCTCTCTCCTTGTTGCTAGACAACTACACATCTGTAGGCTGCAGCTGCGAAGAGAACCCGAGACTAGGATTGTCTGACAGAAGGCTGACATTCAAAGTTCCTACCTTCCCCGCTACCTTCATATGCTTGGGTGAAGCAACTGTTTAAAACAGCCAGCACGAAGTGAGGTGCTCATGTTGTCCCGTGACTGAATCATTTCCACAGGATTCTGAGAGCAGAAACTTTTTTCAAAGTATCTTTTCAAAGTAACGCCTTTTTACCTTCCATTGGAAATGGCAGCTACAGAACCTCTCCTCCTCCCCCTCCTCTCTGACTAAACAGCCATACCTCTTAACTGTCCCCTATTATGAGGGACGTCCCTCGTTAAACGCAGTAAACATTTTACCTCAATGGAATCGCTGACAAGTATACAGTAGCTTCACACCTTTCCTTTCTTTTTCCTACATTTTCCTCTCACTTCAATTAACAGAACTATAAAAATACTACATGTTCACGAATGAGGTGCCACAAATTAAACAAATAAAACACTGAGGTAATGGGGGGGGGGGTGAAACAGCACTCTACCACATGGAACTACTTTACCCCCAAGGAAGAAAAAAAGCATCTGTAGTCATTATTGTAGAATTAATTCACATTTTCTTTGTAATCCTATACAAATGACACAGTTAATTCATTTTCTAAACACAACAATACCCTCCAGGATGGGCAGTATGGGCTATACCCACCCTTCCAGGGGCTATAACGCCCTCTGCCTATGGCATCAGGTCTCATTACACCTCGGGCGGGCGGGTATAGCCCAATAGCACCCACCCCGTTGGGTATTTTACTTGTGCTGTATACATACTTAAGTATTTTATCTGGTCATTTTTTGCATGTCCCTGTTCTTAGCTTCTGTAGTTTTGTGGGGTTTTTGCCCCCACCTTTTCCTTGGCCATTATGGTCCATATGAAAGTAATTTTTTTACACAACTGTTCCCTCTTCCTTTCCCTCCCATCCCCCATTTCACTTTAACTATGTATCCATTTTTTCATGGTAATAGGTCCTTTGTGTTCATAGTAAATAACTGTGTATATATTGAATATGTGCATTTCTGCATATTTTAGTCTTGCTTCTATATGTCGCATTGTGTAAAATGTGTATAGTGGACTTTCATGTTTATGGATTAAGTAATACTGTGTGATGTGCTGTTTTTGTTGTTTTAATCAATGAGCTTCTACATTTAGGTAATTCAGCCTGTGTTTGTAATGCTTGTTAATAGGATGACATCATCATGATTAGATTTGGTTTTAGTATTTTAGGGCCACTGTTTCAGATGTTGTTAGCCTTTGAAAAAGGATACATTACCCGAAACACGTCAGGCTCATGCCTCCTAGCACGTAAACACATTTTTTTCCTTACAGACTGATGTCCCTGTTAATTATTTGGGGTTTTGTGTGCTATGCTTTTAGAGTTGATACAATGGAGAGCAGCCAGCAGGTTGTGGCAGCCTGCTGCAGTGGACTTTTGGATGTGGTCGGGGACCATCAGCCACCAGTGGCCAACCTAAAGTGGGTCATCAAGAGGGCCCGGAAAGGGGTGTGACACACACCATTACAGCTTATATCACTGTTGGGACTCAGCATACCTGAGGAGTACAGGACAACTGACTCAGGGGAACCAGTCCTGCTGCATGACTCAGGCAGAGTGGAGGCTCACTACATGATTTTCAGAACTGGTCAGAATCTTGAGTACTTGTCCTGGTGCATAGCCTGGTATGTGGACAGGATGTTCTGGTGCTTCCCCACCTATTCCTCCAACTCTGCAGCCTGCATGGTGTTGAGCTGACAACTGTGCTGGCCACTGTGAACACACTGATGGCCATCAGACAGGGGTGCTACATTGCTGTCTTCCACAAACTGCCTGAGCTGTGCCCTGGACTTCAACCACTGTCATTAATGATCAGTTTTGAACTGGCCACCTTCAAAGCACTGTAGCAGGTATTGTATAGCATGGATGTCAGAGGCTCAAGGAAGAGGAAGAGGACCTGGGACAGTAGTGGGCACATTATGGAGATTGTGGAGCAGTACAAGCACCACTTCCTGTGGGATTGCCTAATGGGAATCACACTCTATATCCACCTGCAGGTGTAATGCCCACAGTGGCATGGACTGGTGCATGCCTGGGTACTTGCCAGACTGTAACTGATGGTGGTGGTTTTGGTGGCAGGGGGTAGTTTGATGTGTGTGGATACTGCTGTGGCCAGTTGGCATGGAATCTGCACAATAATGTCTTGCACTGCAGCATTGCTCCTGTCTCCCTAGTGCTGTTCCCTGTGCTGGTCTCCATGGGGCATTGCCCCATACAACATGGGGGGAGTCCATTGCCTGCAGTTTCACACTGGGAAGGGGGGTGGGCTGCCAGGTGCTACTGTTGGGGGGGCGGCTGCTGCAGAATCACTGCCATTGGCTGTTGGCTAGTATTCTGGTGGCCATAGGAGTCATCTTCACAGCTGTTGTCACTGGGCTGTGTTTGCGCTGTTTTTGCCATCATGGCTCTGCTGTCACTGTAATGACTGCTGCTGTCTTCGTCACCACACTGGCATCATAGAGCTGTTTTAGCATCACCCACATGGACTTCAAGAAAGTGTGCAACAACACAATGATCTTTATTATAGAGCTGTAGCACTTTGGCATATGCTGTTTAAGAGATCTGACAATGGGGCTGTCATATACTCCGCCACTGTAGCACCACAGTGTATGAATGATAAATGGCATAATACAGCTGATTAACTGCCATTCTTCAAGTGAGAAGGTTTTCGCCAAGATGGAGGGGGGAAGAGCAACAAGATGGCCTCACTGCTGCTCTGCTCCCAGCAGCTCCCCATCCTTCAATATTTTAGAACTCCATTATCTCTAATTCCCAAAGAAGTCCTATTTTGAGTTTTAAATGTTTTCACCCTCTTAGTAAGCTGTTCAGCTATTTTTTTCATCGGGTCAAGTTGCTTTCCACTGTGCTTTGGAGAAATTAAAATGCTCCCAGGAAGGCAAATGGTAGTAGTGTTTGTCGAGGCGTATGTGTCTGGGCCCCCTGTGATCTGCGATAGGCACAGCTTACTAAGCGTTTGGTAAACAGCTCATTGTACTTTCTCTCTATATTTTATTGGGGTGAATAATGAGAATGTCAAGAACATTGAGATGCTCTGATGTTAGTCTGGTCGGTTGATACCTGACATTTTGAAGAATATTTGGAGGAGTGGAGAGTTTGAGCTGGAGACGGAATTGGAGTCACACCTGTTCAAGATTTGATTCCCTGAAAAGAGAGAGTTTGAGAGTCTGCTTGTGCTATCAGCACTTGAAGGCGCTTTTCTTTATTTTAAAAGGCATGCCAATGTTACATAAGGGGATGAGGTGCCATTGTTTTATCATCAAGAAAATACTATGCTCAGAGGAGCATTTTCTCTTTATTTTTCAGATGGACCATTTTATGAGTTTGAACCTACAGGTGTTGCAGCCTTATATGATGTCCTGAAAAGATCTAACTTATAGCTGACAGAAGAATGTTTAGAATATGGAGAATTTGGGAACTTGGGAGAGGATCTTTGCTGGATTGGACCCCAGACTCCTGATCCGATTGAGAAAATGGAGCCAAGTCTATGTTTCACTTGCAGCAATCCCCCTCTAATAAAATTATATAAAGATGCTGTTCATCAACAGGAGGAGGATTGTTTAGGGGGGGGTAACTTCCCCATCGAGGTACTGATTTACACTTTCCTTTAGCTGATGACTTGATATTCAGCTTAATTAAAGATTAAAGGTAACAGAGCTTGAATGGTTAAACGTTGCTCCAATGATCAGCATTATGGAGCCGGAACTTCTGCAATATGCTTTTATAGCTTTCAAAACTTTAATTGTGGATCCATTTTAAGCAGTGACCTCCTGCTGTAAACTTTACAGAAACATTTCAATGACTTGTGGTGCCTGGTTGCAGGCAATTCTCTCTTCATGGACCTTGTTGAAAGAGAGAAACTTATGCTTGCAGGTGTCTACAGGCAGCCGTTGACCCCGCCAGGTGATCCTATTCCTAAGACGTACTGTTTTATGGATCTGTATATGGGGGTTTCTGGAATTCATTCAACCTAACACCCATGTCAAACTATTGTGTTAAAAGGTAACCTTATTGTCAGTCAAATTGTGATGTAGCCACCATTTTGATTACTCCTTCAGTCCCTATAAAGTAATCTTGAATTTGAGTGAAAAAGTAAGACATGGTAATAGTATACATGGAGCAAGGACTCTTAAAAACAGATAAGTTACTCCTATATAAATTGAAGTTTTTTTGAGCATAAATGGAGCCTCTCAATCCCTCCTTATAAACTGACAAACTCACAAGAGTAACTGGAGCCTCACAACCCCCGTTTCTAAAATGGATGGACTCCCAAGTGCAGACAGATCCTCCCAACCCCCATTTATAAACTGATGGACCTCTAAGTATAAATTGAGCTTCTTAATCCCTGTTATTCATTTTAAAATTGAGCTGATTCTTGATTGTTGGCTTGCTTCTGCTCATGAATTATGTTGTGTCTCTGACAGTGAACAATGCATGCCTGCATAGAGACATTACAATTACGTTATACTATACTATGTTTTATATTTTTCATATTATGGTGTGCTAAATAAGCTGATGCCTATTTTATGGATTAAGTGAATTGGGGATGCCAGTACAAAGCTGTATGATATACTTATTACTAATCCTCCAGGTTCCAAAACTGTTTTATTTTCCGTGGGGGGGGCGGAATTCAGCCCATGTTAATTTTTTCTAATGGCGAAGACTAATTATAATCATTGTGAGAGATTTTTTTGGCATACTGATCTGATCTGACTCTCGGAAAGGAACTGATTTTATATTACTGAAGGAAAATTAAGTTCCACAGATATTTAAGCCGGGGAACAATGGATCAATTTTATTAACGTTTCTGATAATGGTTCTGGATAATCTTATGTTATTTGTTTGCTGTCTAAAGTAGGGTTGTATGATTGTATGACATGCTTTATTTTTTAGTGGATTGTAAAGGCATTTTGCCAAACAATAAAACCAAACTTGAACATTCTTCAAGTGCTTTTACTCCATCACTGCCTGGGTTTCTGAATGTGTTACACTGGGAGATGAATTTGCAGGTGACACAATTACTAGAGGTGTGTGAATACCTTATTTCAAATTTTCATCTAGCATTTGTATTCAGGGGTCCTAATTATTCATACTTAATGCTTTGTTATTTGATACTCAGGTGCTGGAACTGTGACACTGCATGATCTTCTGTGACTTCCTGTCCAATCATAAGCCACTTTGAAAGCTTATTGAAGGCAGGTCATGTGACCCAACATGTGCAGAAGTGTCAGACAGGAGAGACGGATCTAGGTCTGTTTTGCTTTTCAAGCAAAAGCAATCAGTCATACTGTAGCATGGCCAATAGAGATTGTTTGGGAGAGTGTCACTGTTGTCGTTATTTTGATATCCCTTTCTTACTTGCAATTATTTGTTAAAAAGCAATCTGCTTCCATCAGCTTGTTAAATTTAGACAAACAGCATAATTCTTAACAGTTGTTTTCCATTTCTAAATCCCAAGCTAGAGGACAGGATAAACTTGTTTCACACTTCTGTGTAATAATTTAAATTGTCAGTGTTTCTCAAGAAAACTGCTAGTAATTTTTTTTTTGTTTTTCATTTCTCTAAAAGTGAAAATGAATAGTCATATCTGTAGGCCAAGCCTGTTTCTACTCTGCAAGGAAGAATTAGTTACAGCCCTTGTGCAAATCCTCCCTATTTTGACATAATTATAATGACGCTCTCATTGGGTGTAATAATGTAGAGAAGACACTCACTCAGTCAGCTGTTGAACAAAGACCCCCCCCCAAAAAAACAGAACATTTTCAATACCAAGGATTTAAATATTTTTCCATTTAAACCACACATATTATCCCCAACTAGAGATGCAGGGAAATAAATTTTGCCAACGAAATTGCAGTGAAATTGGAAATTCTGCCAGGCAAACTGTTTCCTGAAATTGGGGTGAAAATTCTCAATTCCACCCACCCCCGCTGGCCACCATGAGTCCATTGAACCCCCACATACACAGAAAAAATCACCCCCCACTCTCTGGGGTCTAGTGATCCCCCCAGCCGATCCCAAGCCAAAATACCCTTAAATAAGCACTCTCCTCCCTGTCAAAGTTACCCTGCTCCCCCCATTTGTTTTATTTAAAAAAAATTATAATTTCACCCTCCACTCCCTGGTGTTTAGTGGTCCCCCCAGCTGATCACCATCCATAATTGCATTAAATAAGAACTTCCATTGTCAACCCCCTATTTATTTCTGCCTATCTTCCTCCAATAGGCTGGGCCATACCTTAGTGAATGTTGCAATTTTATGTAATATAATGCCACATCAGAACACTATAAATCCTAGAAACACCTATTATCATAAGTTTGACAAGACAATTATTGAAAAAAACAGGTGAAAATAAAAGCAATTGGAACATTTAGATGGCTGCTTCCCCTTCCAGTAAAGTAAATCCAGTACTTTTATCATATGTACTTTTGATATGTAGCACTGTTTACTGAGCCCTGTTCTAGTGAGCAGGTAGAGGGCGAATAGTTCTATGATTAGTTGAACTACACATTGCCACCGGGGAGTGCTGAGCTCATTTACAGGGCTTGCATCCAGATATAACAGCCATTGTATTAAGGCTGTATTTGATTTTACTGCTGGAATTGCTTTGAAGTGTGACTCCCTTGCTACTTCTGGGTACCCTGACATTATATAAGACTGTCCGGCGGTGAGCGGGTTGAACCGAGTGGGCGAGCGCGTGTGGAGATGTGTGCAGAGACATGCATGTCTGCACATGTCTGCTGTGTCCGCTGGGACTGCAGGGATGAAAGAGGTCTTTTTTTCTGGAAGTTTGTAAGTCAGTTGTAAGTTATTGTATCATTCGCTATTAAGTGAATAGCAGTGGAGGAACCAAATAATTTTTGTTCTTTGTGTGAGATGTCTGTTAGGGGCCCACAGGTTGCTGATTTTGTCTGTCATAGATGTTTGTTGCTACAAATGCTACAAGCTGAAATTATTCATTTGCAATCAGCTAAGACAGTTAGCCCAGAGACTGAGGTCCTAGAAGATTATATAGATTCAATGTTAGGTCAGATTATATCTCCAGAGATGTCAAAATACCCCTCTGTGACTCCTGAAAATTCTAATGATGACATCAATACCCCTACCCCCCCCTTCCACCTGATGAGCCAGATAATTGGGTTATAGTCACTAAGCGCAAAATGAAATGCGGGGGAGGTCAAATATTTCACAGTGCTCCCTTAATTCTTCTATCAAATAGTTACAATATCCTTTCTGTAGAGAACACTGAACCTTCCCAGGATATAAAACTACCCATTACACCAGGGGAAAATTTTGCCATTTGTCCCTGTTTGAAAGAAAAAAGGTTACTGCTAAATTTGAAATTGCCCATTCAAATTTGGGGGGGGCACTCCTATTTGCTCAAAGGAGGATAAATTAGCCTCCCAAGCTATAGACACCACTCTACATAATGACAAACAGATTTTTGTCATTGGGGACTCTACTATTAAACATATTGACTGTTTAGTGTGTAATGTGGACAAACTTAATCGGACATACTCCAGTTTAAGAGGGGCAAGCATTTCCAATGTTACATCTGTGGTTAAAGAAGTACTTTAGGGGGCTGGTGATAATTCAGTGTTTATTATACATGCTGGCACTAACAATATAAATAGAGCTAGCTTGGAAGAACTCAAACAGGACAGTATAGCACTTAATAATATATTGGCTGAAAAAGATAGTCTTGTTTGTTTTTATGAAATACTTCCTGCCCCAAGGGCTACTAAACTTGTAATCAATAAAATTAAAGCCTTTAATGATTGGCTTAGGAGATGGCGTCTCAATCAGGGAATATTATGCCTTACACATTGGGAGCAATTTTATCAAAGAGCACAATTGTTCTGCTGGGACGGGTTACACCTCAGCAGAAGGGGTAGCTCTCTACTGGGCAAAAGTGTAGCTTCAGCCACTAAGCAAGCTTTTAAACTAGATGCACGGGGGGGAGAACCGGACCTTTTCAGGTTCTCTAATAAATCTTGACAGTAAGAAATCTGTTTGTAAAGTACTTTCCCTGAATGCCAGATCACTGAATCAAGTTAAACTGGCTGAACTTGAAACCAAATGTTTAAGGGATGATTATGGACTTATATCCATAACCAAAACATGGTGGGACTCCAACTCTGTATGGATGAAGTGTCCTCCCGGTTACAAATTATACCATAGATATTGTTTAGGATGTATTGGGGGGGATCTGCTTATATGTTAGAGAGGATATAACCTCCCTACCAGTTACCCCAGTCCAATGGTCTAGAAACCATATGGGTAAACAGCCAGGTGAAGGGACAACCACAATTAAGGACTGGTATGTGTTACAAACCCCCTTCAGCAAATACAGAATAATCTTCCAAATTACTCGATGCAATATCAAATATGACCAATAAAGACAATATCTTAGTTTTGGGAGACTTTAATATGCCAAGTATAAATTGGACTGCCTTGTCTGGGAAAACACATGATGAAAAAATAAATGATTTCCCTAACTGTGGATCTAGATCTGAAACAACATGTTACTGAGCCAACTCGGTGATAATTTATTAGACCTAGTATTATCTAATATAGGAAATAATATATCTAATATCTGTACTGGGGACCACTTGGACACTAGTGATCATTATTCTATTTCATTTACATTAATTACTAATTCACTACCAAAATTAGGTTATGGACTATTGAAAAATTATGATAAAGCACATGTCCATGTTATTAATGATCTATTAAGCAATCTATGTTGGGAAGAATTATTATCCCCCTTAGCTGTTGAGGAAGCATGGAATTTCCTGAAAACAACTATCTACAATCTAGAGGAACTATATGTACCAAATAAGAAGAAATATAACAATAAGGGGAACATTCCATTATGGCTAAATAAGACCATAAAACAATTAATTAATAAAAAACAAAGGTTGTTTTCATTACTAAAAGAGAGCGAGGGCACCAATAGAGTTCATCTAGTACTTAGATATAAAGCAGTGTTAAAACAGTTAAAACAAGCTATTCTATAATCCAAAAAGAAACTGGAATTTCGCTTGGCACATAGCAAAGATAATAATAAATCTTTCTACTCCTATCTTAATAGTAAAAAAGATAACAATAGATATATGAGTCATATAAAAGTAAATAACTCTTTAAAAACCACGGATAAAGAAATTGCAGATGCTTTCAATGAGCAATTCTGCTTTGTCTTTTCAATAAAAGATGATCCCATACTTAAATCATATCTAGCTAGTATTTCTATGGGTTACAATATATCTATTACTGATATGCTTGAAACTTTACAATCCTTAAAAAAAAGTTCAAGCCCAGGACCTGATAACATAAATCCTAGATTTTTACTCGAGACATCTGAAGTTTTAGCTAAACCTTTAACTATTATTTTTAATAAATCCCTTCAAGAAGGATTTATTCCACAAGACTGGGCCATGGCCACAGTTGTACCTATATTTAAAAAAGGTGATCGTTCTAACCCTGAAAATCATCGCCCTGTAAGTCTAACATCTGTAATTAGCAAACTAATGGAAAAAATTATAAAAAAAATTCTAAAACAAGAAGTAGTAAGTAAGAACCTAATTGATCATTCAAAACATGGTTTTAGGTCTGGGTACTCTTGCAGTACTAATTTGATAGTTTTCTATAATTATGTGAGCGAGGGACTTTATAGGGGGGAACCTATGGATGTCATCCTTCTTGATTACAGTAGGGCTTTTGATAAAGTCCCCCATGGTAAACTTATTGACAAACTGCTGAACTTGGGTATTTCCCAGATTCTGGTCAGATGGGTCTCCTGCTGGTTGGCTAACAGACAGCAACAAGTTAGGATAAATTGTATGCTTTCTAGTGTGGGCTGTGTGACCAATGGGGTCCCACAGGGTTCAGTCCTTGGACCTACTTTGTTTAACCTTTATAATAGTGATATGAAAGTCAGTACTGACAGCCTTTTATTGTAGTTTGCTGATGATACTAAATTAGGGGGTGCTGTAGTCTCTAGTAGGACTAAGCTTAGTGACAACTTAAAAGCCATAGAAGAATGGGCAACTAATAATAGGATGATGTTAAATCCTGATAAATGCATTGTGTTACACTATGGAAAAAATAACCCAAGACAGAGTTATTATTTATATAAGTCACTCCTTAAAGTTTCAGTAACTGAGAGGGATTTGGGTGTTATCATAAATGATTAGCTTACCTCCATAGATAAGTGTACTAAGGTAGCCAAAACATCAAATTTGCTTTTGGCCAGAATTAAAAGAGCATTTGTCTCTAGGACTCAGGAATGCATTATCTCTCTTTTTAGGACCTATGTTAGGCCCCATTCTGATTATGGGTCTCCATTTTGGAACCCATGTCTTAGACAGGATATTTCTAGAATTGAGAGGATATGAAGGAGGGCAACTAAATTAGTACCTCGACTTGCAAATTGTGAATATCATACTCGACTGAATGAAACTAGATAACATTCTTTACAAATTAGACGTACTAGAGGTGATCTGTTATTATTATATAAGATCTCAGACTCTCAGGACTCAATGTGTCAATGTGGTTTAAAATTCTCCAATAGAAGAAGTTCCCCTAGACTACATAACAAACAGATTGAGGTGGCCAAAACAAGAATTAATAAAAGACAAAACTGTTTTACGAACAGAACTCCAAGATTATGGAATATTTTACCACAATATTTGGTAGATAGCAGTTCAATCCAATCCTTTAAAAAGCTTTGAACCTGTGGTTAGAGTTAAATAGTATTGAGGTTTAATTTTTCCACCATAGTGGTGGGGGACAATCTCGATGGGCCATGGCCTTCTTTTGTCCCTTGTTACCAAGTAAGTAAACCAAGTAAGTACTTCTTGTTCTAGTACCTGATATGCCAGTGACAGGAGTAACTCTATGACTGGAATGCCACCTCTGTTTACTGAAGATTACAGCTCTGTGTTTTCATCAAGACAACAGAACCCACACAACCATAGACCACAACATAGGCACTGCAGGTGACACTTCAGTACAAGCTACAGAAGTACTCAATTAGAGAACTGTAGCATTCAAGCCCCTTCCAATCAGTAGTCTCCTCCCAAACATCTGGAATGTCAATCTACTTCTACTGTAGTAGAGCTCCGCCTTGTTAGAGGGCCACTTATGCTCCCAGTTAATCAGGTACTCCTCGTTCTTGAATCAGATTCATCACTGACAGGATATGCTCTTTGCAACGGAAGATCTCAACTCATTATCTGCACCACAGCAGCTGGGAACTCTACCTCACAGGCCACAAAAGAGATACTGCAGCTACCAATATACTCCAGGCTACAAGAGCAGCCAATCAGGGTGTTGCAGCCCTCCAATTAAGAGGAGTGCAAGCAAAAATAAAAATCAGAGGGGGAGTGCACTACATTGTGGCTGTGGAGAAATACATACAAATGTCCACAATGGAAGTTGTAAGAAAAGTAAGTTTTAAGCAACTGAGGACAGAAGGGCTGTGCGCTCCACCCACAGCCTTGAAAATGAAAGTGTTGTCACTCAGCTAAGCAGCATGGTTTTTAATATTTTACTTTAAAAATATATTTTCTGTTACAGTATGTCACTTATCAACTAATCTGTATCATAATATTAACTGTAAGCAACTCTGTGTTGGCAATAGTTAGGGTTCAAAACAAAATATTCAAATGTCGGGAAACCAATGTTAGGGTAAAAATAGAATATCTACCAACACATTCGTGAAGCCACGTCATTGAGTTTCTCTAGGCTTGAATGATTACACATACAGCATTGGTGTTTCGAAACTTCAGCACTGTCTTTTTCTGGGGCAGAAAGTTATTAGCACACACATTTTGGCATAAGGATGCAGAAGATGGAGTCGGGTATCACTAATAATGTGTCAAGTGATCATTTAACCTCAGGGAACACCACACAACAGAGTCATCAATATGTCAAGGGATAATTTTGTACCATACTATGGCATTTCTCTACTTTTAAGGCTTTGTATTTCTACACTAGCTGATGCTTCAATGTATGTTTTTGCAAACAATGTCATTATTTTTTCTAAAGAAATTTTGAAAACAGCTATGCATTATGTTGTACAGATCCAGACAACAGTGGTTGAAATTTTGTAAATGGCAAACACTACCAGTTTTCAGTACAAATACCCACCCATACCCTAGTTTTCCCCCCTCACTTAGCCTACCCAAATCCATTACTTCCTGACATACAATTGTAACTCCTCCCTCACTGTGTCTCATATCATAAGTTAATCGTGTAAACTAGTACTCACTATCTAACATAGAACTAAACCATTGCTCCCTGGCATCCAATGGTGCAGTACCTGCCTCCCAAACAGAGCTCAATGCTATTAGTCCCTGCTACAGTATCTAGTGGTGCCCACCTTCCTGAACAAAGCACCAAACATGCCTGTAAATATCAGTCTAGGGCCTCCCTCACTGTGTACAGCTGCTGAGTGATTGGCCACCACTGTTACTCAAACAAAAAATAACAGCAGAACATCCACAGTAAGATGGCATTAAAGAAAAGCTTTTTATTTAAGGTTGAGGGGTACTCACCTCTTACAAACTAAACTGCTAGTATTTTGTTCCACACTATGACATGCTCAGCTCCATTATTCTGCCCCAAAAAATCAGATTGTGGCATCAAGGGGTTTTCTCTGTCTTTCTCTGCCCAAAGCAACTGTCCCAGGAGTCCATTAGCGTCTTCATCCTCACCATACTCCAAAACATCATGTCCTGAAGTAAAGTAGTACCTTGTCCCTCAATCTGCCTCATAGTCTTCCCAAGACCATGAGGGTATATTGTCCAATGGTATCTCCTTCCCTCACCATGCCCCAAATGTTTATGCTCAGGCATTCTGTGGTACATTATTCCCTTACTCAGTACCAAGTCATTAGTACCTATTATTTCAAAGTCAAAGAAGTCACCATACTATTTTGGGGAAAATAAATAATTGAAAACATTTCAAATCACCCGAATTCTGTTTAGGCAAAAAAAATGTTTACCAGCACATGAAAGTGGAAGACTACTGGCTCTGTTACTGTTGCAAAAGGTGGGGGCAGCTTTCATGCTATGCCATGTAGAGATGTGGTGGAAGAGATTAGGCTAAGTAACTGCTAACGGTGTTAATGGCCCTACTTTACACTTCCCAGGTTGACTGCTTTTACAAACAAAAGACCATATTGATAACATAACTTATTTGTAACCTGGACATGTAGCATGAATGTACAATGAATGATATGACAAAATCTGTTTTAAAAGTATGTGAGCACTCAAAATGGCAAGGTTACCTGATAGGGACCCTGAAAATCTGATCACCAGGTAAAAAACCTGACAGATGTCAACCCTAATGAGGATCATAGGTAACAAGGCTGGGTGGTTAAATGCTGATATACTCTGTAAGCTGAAACTCCAGGACTAAATCTGGAAAATATATAAATCAACTGGGGATCTACAAGATTTGTTAGAATACAAAACTGCAAAAAACACGTGTAAAACCCAAGTCAGAAATGCCAACTCCTCCTATTATAAAGCATGCCAAGAAACAAAATGTGCCCAATCCCAAAACATCTGGCAGATTTACAAAGAGCTAACAGGGAACAACCTCGCTTGGGATTCCTATACCTTAGAGGTTGATGGTAGCATGGTTAATGACCTGAGTTTAGTAGCTAACCATTTTAATAGACAATGTAGAGACCTCCCCAAGTACATGGTCTCACAACACCACACCTCTACAACTCAAATTGGCATTGATTTCTCCCAAACTCGCACTACTAGAAATTTTATTTCAGGATACTTACCAAAAAAGGAGGTTCTTAAATACATTAAAAATATAACCCCAAATCCCTCACTGGACCTGATGACCTGGACTAATATTTCTTAAAAGTTGAGAGGGAGGCCCTTGCAGAACCAATCAGGAAGCTATTTAATTTCTGTATCAGATGTGGAGTCTTTCTGGACACCTGGAAGCTGGCAATTGTTAGGCCCATCTACAAATCAGGTCCCAAGACCCTGTCATCTAACTACAGGCCCATTTCTCTCCTGCATCACCTATCCAGACTGTTACAATGCATAGTCTTTGAACAGACACTTGAATTCCTAACACAAAATAACCTTCTCAGTCCCACACAACATGGCTTCTGAAAGTTGCACAACACAGAGACGACCCTGGTGACATTCACAAACTCTGTTTTCAATGCCTTGGATGCTGGCAACTACCTAGGCTGCATATTCATTGACCTCACTAAGGCATTCAGTCTAGATGACCACCCACTTCTACTGGATACCATGGCTCTACTTAACTTTCCCCTGATGCCATAGCATGATTTAGAAGCTACCTATGAAACAGAGTACAGAGGACAAACACTTATAATGCCCTCTTTCACACAATTTAAGTTACCTGTGGAGTGCCCCAAGGATCAATCCTTGGTTCTTCCCTATTCTCACTCTTTACTAATTCTGTACTGGCATTCTGCCCCCAAAATGGTATGGTCCTCTATGCTGACAACAGTGTCATCTTCCAGGAGGACAAGGATACCAACAGTATAAAAACAATCCTACAATCAGACCTCTCCTCCATGGAGATCTGATTTTATCTACACAAACTGGTCATCAAGACAAAAAAAAAAATTGAGGCAATGCTTTTCTCAGGACCTTGTAAACCACATCTTGACACCATAACCTTGACAGACTCCTTGGGTGAGCAAATAAAACTAGTTACTGAATTCCATTATCTGAGAGTCATGCTTGACAACTCCCTTTCCCTTGAGCCTAATGATGCTTGTATCATGAAAAAACTCCATTAAAGACTGGGAGTGCTACATGCAATAAAACAATTCCTAATAGCCGATTCTTGGAAAATTCTTTCTGATGGTCTGCTACTGCTCCTTATTCAGTATGGCTTGTTAATGTACTCCTCTGCAAGGGAATCTGTTCTGGCAAGGGTAGGAGTATATTACAACTCAATCTATAGATTTCAAACCAACCTTCCTACCTGAACCATCTCTGTCACTTCCTCTCCTCTGCTTCACACCTTTCACTTGACTTTCTAATAAAGCTCCTTGCTCTCACATTCCTACAGAAAGAGGCAGTAGGCCAAGTCTCCCAAAGCATCCAGAAAATCTTCCCCAAACTAATAAATTTAGGATCACTAAATCTTCTGAGAGCTGCTCATTTGTTACCCCAAGAATGAATACAAACTAGGACAGAGATCTCTTTCTTACAGGGCTATGTGTTGGTACAACAAGATGTGTACCTCCACAACTACAATGACATCCATCTCTAGTTTTAAAAATGCAGTATGGACAATACTGTACCACTCAGTCTATCTGTAAATGTTACAGACACCTCCTGTAAGAGTGCTGTTGCACTTATATACCTGACATATACTGTATGAATTACCGTCGCCCGTAACATTTTTGTTCACTGTGTTTCATTTGTACCCAACTGCTTCTCATTTTCTTGGGGCATTTTTGTAAAAGGGTCTTTGCCCATTAAGGTTTCTCAGTATAACAAATCAAAATGAAATGTAATAACCTCAGCACACAAGCATCATCATTCAAACCTCCCAAGCAGGATTGGTGGGACTACAATTAGAGTCTAAAGAAGGGGTAGTAGAGCAATATTAAGCTTTGTCAAGCTGATATTTCCTACAAAGAATAATGAACAAATGGTCACCAGTTGGGTACATCTTAATAAATTTTCATAGTTTCATTCCGGGGCTGGAGGGCATGTCAGAATACAAAAAAATTCCTTAAGTCCAGCCACGCACAAAATAAGTTCTGAAATTCTTGCAAAATATTTATTTCATGGATCAGTTTGAGTTCTTAGATCCTGCCCTGGGAAGGAAGTTTTATTAATTGTTCAAATCAGATGCTAGCATAAACCAATATACACCACAGCCCTTAGTTACCAGCATAACATCCAATTTTCCATTCATACTTATCTTTCTCCAATGTGTTTAATGCAAAAATCAAGTACCGTTGTAATTTCTCTAATATTTTATTCCAGTCTTCCCCTCTGGTTGATTCTGGAACTTCCAAAATGCCCCCAAATAGATTTATTTCTTTATTTGATTTTGTTTACCAAGAGAGCCCACTGAGACTAAAAGTCCCTTTTTCAGGGGCAATCCAGAATTAGTTAACAGGTTAACAGTGATACAAAGTAGCAGTCCATAAATAAGGGATATCTGAACAAAACATTACATAACAGTACCAGGAAAACGAGTACATACATAGCGGTGACACTGAAGATACAACACATACAAAGTTGTCAGTTAGCTATCACAGTGGTACAGTAATAGAACTAATATGTTGGACTGCAAGCATAGGATGTGGACAAAAACAACAAGTACAACAATGAGCAACAAGCAAGAAATCTGAATGTAAAACCTGATACCTTAATGGAAGCCATTGCACTGTCCCCTACCCAAGTACAATGATTTTACACAAGATTTAAAACTGCATAACCTCTTGCAGTCCCTGGTTTCAGGTGAGAGGTTATTCCATAAAGAAGGGGCAAAGCAAGCAAAAGATCTGCTACCAGACTTAGACAAAGTGGCGTATGTCTGTATACTGGAGGAGGAGGAGTGAAGAGTTCTCCATTGAGGCTTAATCTTTAATAACTCTTTTAGGCTAGGTGGAGGGGTGCCAAAAATAAGTTTGTGCAATATACAGTACACAGTACTGGGAATTCTAATTTACATTCCATTGGGGTAATGTAAGCAGGGAGAGGACCAGAGGCTGCTGTATACCCTGATTTGTTAAAATGTAAGGGGACAGGGGAGTCTTCAGCTGTTCTTAATCACACTCTTGTTCTCGTTAGTCATCATTGTTTGTAATGCCCTTCTGGTCTTCCCTATATAATACTTTGAACATGGACATGCAGGCAAATAAATCACAAGATGTGAGTCACTTAATAGCTGACTGGATTTTGCATTCTTTATCTCCACTAAGGTGGTCACATTCCTTCTTTTTGGAAGTGTTGTTACATCGCATTCATTTAACACATGTTGCCATCCCAAGACTTAGTGGGAGTAGTAATAGTAGCTGGGTACTAGCTCCTTGTGCATGATATTCTCTGCATCAAAGCAATGCTAGGTAATAGCTGAAATTCTCTAACAGGCAATCTTTTTAAAATGCCCTAGTGTTTATGAACTGGCTTCTTAATCTTTTCTATAAGTTCAGAAAATTCTAAAGCCATAACCATTCCATTTTGGTACTCCCTGTCTTTTTGCCTAGTTTCTTGTAAGTTATTCCTCTCTAGGGTTTCTCTTATTGTCTTACAGAATATTCTATTTAAATAGCCTATTTGTACAAATCTCTTAGCCATAGTTTCCATTTCCTGATTTCTTACTGCTTTCTTGCTGCAATTTCTTGATTAAATGTAACCTGTCCAGTTCATACATGTCTTTACTATCTCAGGTCCCTCCCCAGCCACCAGTGAACTTGTACTCTTCCAGCTTGCATCACCCTCTAAGCCATCCATTTAAATCCTCCCTTCTTTCCTTTCTAGCTGTACTAGCCCTCTGGACCATTATTACCTCTGAAAAATCTAGCATGTTTGGCAAAGTCATTGAAGCCATTATGCTGTAAAAGACAAAATAATAGAGCAATTTATTGAGAATAATGTTCTTACCCCATTTAAATATGGTTGTATGAGGGGCACATCATGTCAAACTGACCTGATCCCTGTGTTAGAAGAGGTACTAAATACAAAAAAATGATGCACACACTATCAACACGAGGGTAAAGGTTTATTTTTGTTTATTTGGTACTTGGATGGGCTAGTTGCACTTTGAGGGGAGAAGTACATCTTTTTCTGCCTCTATTTGCCTTTGAAGAGGTGATGATGGAGATGAGGAAGAGTCATAGTTATAGTTCATCTGGACTCAAATAAAGGCTTAATCTGGTGGTGAATGACAAGCTCGGGCAAAAGTACACCAGTGTGTTATATTTGAGGCAAACACAAAGTGAGCTGCAAATCTGCTTGGGGCAGAAAGCAAAGGGTTGCAGTGGGTAGGCACTACTGTGAGAGGGCAATATGCTGCATCCCTCAGTGATCTGTGCTGGGACCACTTCTGTTCAATGTTTTCATTAGGAATCTGTTAGCTGCTGGCCATATGGCTTTGCAGTTGTGTTACTACCCACTACACCAATGACTAGAGATCGGGTGCAGACTTGGGTTACTGGGGCCAGCTGAGGGAACTGGGAGGGGTGACAGACTGTGCAGGTTGAGATAGAATATGAGAGGGGAAAGGCAAACACAGAAGAAGTCTGCTGTGCATCCTCAATTATTCAATGGGTGTTCATGAATCTGTGATTCTGAATGGCTGACTGCTACCTTTCTGCCATGGTAAATCCTATAACAACTGGTGCAAAAGGAACCAGTCAGCACATCTACAGTCCCCAGTTTTTAAAATCAGTGCATGCCCCAAAAAGTCAAAGGTGAAAAATTGCCATCTTTACTCCCTGCTAAACCATGACACAAAAGCTGGAGTTTCTTCTTTTTTTTAGTATGCTTTTTGCTACATACCACCGAATGCTCAGCCCTGCCCTCTCCAGACCATCAGTTGGCCTCCATTCGGACTTACCTCCCAAATGATACCCCCTGGATTACCCCCGAGGGCAGGGCCACTGCACCAATGTGAATTTACACAGCAACAGGAAAAGGTTGCCAGTAGGGGCACCTGTTGACATTGCCTCCCTGCCTTTCCCCATGGCGAGGTGTGAGGTTGGGCCAGAGCCAGTGGAAGACAGAATAGGTCAGCTTGGGGAGCACTGGGGCTGGTGATTGGGGACATGGAGCAGGCATCATTTAGGTGCCTGCAATTTTCCCTGTTGCTGCTTTTCCTTGAAAGAGGCTGACTTGCACTGGGCACACAATCCCCCCTCCCCGCGAAGTAGGGGAGCCATCCCTGGGTTGCTCAATCCTTATCCCCCCAGTCAGCCATCCAACTTCCTGGGTCCGTTCTTGAACACGGGACGTCAGTGTCACAGATGGATGCCATGCCACTATGTCAGCGGGCTGGCCTCCCAAGCTGGAGTTTCAAAGGGACTGCAGATTTTAACTAACGCACCCCAACAGTCCCCAAAGCCATTTTACATGCCACAAAACCTTTTTTTCACATAAAAAAGTTGCTCGCTGTTTCTGTTTCTCAGTCCCATTTGTTGATAGAAACCAAAGTTGGTGTTTGCTGTATGCTAGCCGCAAATGCTTCTGCCTCACTCCAATTGTAACAAGCAGCCTTTACACTAAATGTAACAAACACAAGCAGCCCTTACACTTAGTGTAACATACATATTAATTAAAAAATTAAAAAAAAACACTGTTGTAACACTGTCTTTCCATCTCACACCTATTTCTGTCAAGAAAAAAAAACACATTTTCATAGCCCATAGAAAACATTGGGGTCATGCAGCCCTGACCCAGTCCACTCATGATAAAAAAGCACTTGCTAGTAATGTTTACTTTCTCAGCCCACATCGTCACTTCCAGCAAACACTGTAAAATGGAAAACCTTGTTCTCCATTGCATTGCTCCATTGGTCTCCCAGCCACTCCCCAATTGCAAAATGCTCCGTTGTCTTCCTGAGGCTTCAGTACAGCACTGCTTGCTCACTTTCTGGATGCTAGCATAAAACAAAATATAAAACAAAAACAAACACAGAGCGGTGAGTGAATCTGCCCAATAAAAGAAAAAATATTAAAAAGCTCACAAAAATTAGATGAGGTGAAGGCAGTGGCTGACATTTTCAGCTATAATCTACCCAGCAACAAAAGATTATTTTTAATTACAGTGGAAGAATATTTCAATGAAAAATCTATAAAACTACTGAAATATAATTTTTTTAAAATTTTAAGCTTATTTTAGCAATTTTATCAGTGTGTAATTGCACTAAACCACTCCAAGGTGTGGGTTATACTGGGATTTATCCACTGGATTTGGTCACTCGGCCTGTGGCCTTGTGACCAAACAACACCAGGCATGGGTAAACCCCAAGCAAAACCCACACTCTGTTGTGGATTATTGCTTAATTGGTCCATACTTTTATATAAGGATTCCAGTATGACATGGGATCACAGCTTTTCATACAGTAGCTTGCTATATCATGTCAGCATTTTTTCAGCATCATTTGAAGTAAAGATGTACTTTACAGAAATACATTTCTAATGAATATTAATGAGATGAACCTTTAAAATGTTTAGGTGATTAAGCACTTGAATTACTGTATGATACATGCAGAATAACCTTGAAAATGCTTGCTTCATTAATTTAACTAGCTCCAGAACATTGTAGCAGCATCCTGATAAAACAGAAGTGCCTAAATATTATCCGCAATTATGATTTAATTTATAAATGTTAATAAGATGCTTACAAAGAAGTTTTACAATGTGGATGCTAACACAATGAATTATGCTGTATTATATTAGGAAATGTTCTTTTTATATATTTTGGTAAATTGTTCTACCATTTCCTTTGTATACATTTTTTTTTGTAATTTCTGTTTATATGTGGTAATAAACATTTATGGAAAAGGGGTATTTATTGAGTGGCTGGCCTTCTCAACAACCACACTCCCTCACGAAGACTTAATGAAAGTTGAAGCACTGGGTCTGAGTCACAGGCAACTCCGTTTGTTATTTTTGGCACAGAGTTTTTTTGCTGCATACCTTTTACAAAAAAACCTGTAAAAACTTGAATCTGAACCAGTGTGTTTACTAGAGATATAGCACTAAAGATCAGAGAAAAGAAACAAGCCTTTAGACAGTTCAAGGAGTCACAGAGGGAAGGTGATGGGGAGCTCCACAAGGAGAAGCTCAAGGAGGCTGGAAAGGCTATCAGGTTAGCACAAGCTCAAATGGAGGAAGAAATAGTGCTGGGAATCAGGAAGGGGACAAAATCTTTTTTAGATACATCAGCGAAAAAAGGAAGAGCAAAGGGGGTAGTCAGAAAATCAACAAGGAATGGTGAGATAGTGGAAAAAGACAAAGACAAAGTTGAAGCACTCAACGCATTCTTTTGCTCAGTCTTCACAAATGAGCACAACTGTAGCAGTCCGGCACTAAACAGAACACAGCACCCTGCATGGAAGGCAGACATATGCCCCTTCACAAGGGAAAGGGTGCTGAAAGAACTAGAAATATTGATGACAGACAAAGCCATGAGACCAGATGGAATTCATCCAAGAATACAGAGAGAGCTTCGAAAAGAAATAGCTGCACCATTAGATGAGCTATACAATGAATCTCTGGAAAGCAGCAAGGTGCCACTTGACTGGAAGAGGGATACCATGGTACCCTTGCATAAAAGTGGCAGCAGAGAGGAGGCAGGAAATTACCAGCCGGTCAGCTTGGCCTCAGTGGTGGGCAAAATCATGGAGCCACTCCTTAAAGAAAGGATCATAGACATCCTAAAAGAGGCAGGAAAACTCGACCCCAAACAACATGGATTTATTACAGGTAGATCATGTCAGACTAACCTGATTGAATTCTTTTACTGGGTGACCAAAGTAGTGGACCGGGGGCACTGGACGTGGTGTACCTGGACTTCAGCAAGGCCTTTGACACTGTCCCACACAGGAGGCTGATCAATAAACTTGAACGACAGGTATTGGTTTTAAAATAGTAAGCTGGGTACCACACTGGCTGCAGGATAGATCACAGAAAGTCACAATAAATGGCACCATGTCCAAAGAAGGATTGTGAAAAGTGGATTCCCTCAGGGATCGGTGCTTGGTCCAGTCTACGTCAACATATTCATCACTGACATTGTTGATGGTCTTGAAGGTAAAGTCTGCCTGTTTGCAGACAATACAAAACTATGTAATAGGGTGGACAATCAGGGGGAAGAGTCCAGTATGAAGGAGTATCTCAATAAACTTGAACAGTGGTCCAATGACTGGCAACTTAGATTTAATGCTAAAAAATGCACAGTGATGCACCTGGGAAAACAGGACCCAAGAACTCAATACTTCCTAGATGAGCATCAACTTAAAGAGACCGGGACGAAATGGGACATAGGTATAATCATATCAGATGACCTTAGAGTAGGGAATCAATGTGAAAATGAGGCATGAAAAGAAAGCAACATCCTCGGATGTATAGGCAGGGGAATAACTAGCAGGAAACAAGAAGAGATCATTCCACTCTATAGATCCCTGGTGAGGCCACACCTGGAGTACTGTGTCCAGTTCTGGAGGCCCCACCTGAAGAAAGACGTAGAGCACTTTGAATCAGTTCAGAAGAGGGCCACACAGATGGTTGCAGGGCCTCCATCACAAGCCATATGAGTCAAGACTCCAAGACTTAAACGTGTACTCCCTGGAACAGAGAAGGGACAGAGAGGGTATAATCGAAACATTCAAATTCATCAAAGGTACAAACACTGTTCAGGTAGAAAAACTATTCCATGCAAATGGAAAGGCACGTACAAGAAGGCACAACCTTTGACTGAGAGGGGGAAGGCTCAAACGCAATATCATGAAGTACTTTTTTACAGAGATGGTAATAGACACATGAAACAGCCTGCACCTGGAGGTGGTCACAGCAAAGATGGTGAATGCATTTAAACACACATGGGACAGGCACTATGGTATAAACTAAAACAGCAAAATATAGGGAAGGGGGTTAGGTTCATGGGCAGACTAGACGGGCCACTTGGTTCTCATCTGCCATTAAATGTGTTCTTATGTGTTTCTCAACAGTTACTGAGTCTAAACATCTCCAAGTTCTGCAACTTGTTGGTTTCTATTGGATAATGTCACCCAGTAAAAATGGCTTGGCATGATACTTGATCAAGAACTGTCTTTCTCACCATATATTAATACCATCCTATCCAAGTGCTTTACTAAACTAGGTGCATGCTATAGGATGAAGAGTAGTCTCTCGCTGTTCACCTGAAAATGCATAGTTGAACAAATGTTGCTGCATTGGATTACAGTGATGTAGTACATGCAGCTGCTTCTAAACAGTCTCTTTCTCCAAGCTGAATAAGCTATTAAATGCCCTACATAGATTTTCCCTTAAATGTGCACCTCATAGCCATCCCTGTCAGATAAACTCCATTTCAGCCTGGCCCAGTCTAGACTCAAGGCATGTATTCTGCATCGCCTTGCTTGGAGCCAAATTCTGAGCTGACAAGCTTCCTTGATGTCTTGGTGGCCTATTCTCTCTAGCTGTGAACTGTATCCACCAGTTGCATTTCAATATAAAAGGCTGCATATCCCCTCATGAAAATGAAAGCTGGGCAAGCAGTAATTAGCTTATGGTTGCCCAAAGAATGGAGTAGGTTGCCCTCTGACATTACTTGTTTCCCCTTCGTCTTCACTACCTAATCAAAATTAAAACAGCACTTTATAGCTACTTGTGAGTGCACTACCTGATTGCCATGGAACTCTATTATAAAATTGAAGACTGCCTTGTCATTTATGGTGTACCAACTGCTGCCAGATCTGTTTATGTACTGTATACTGCAGTAACTAATACAGTAAATCTGTTACATTAGCATTTTTTTTGTCTTATTGCTAGTACTGTATGCCTCCCCCTTCTCATACACTCCCTTCCCCTCATTCCAGGTCAGATCTGTAAACAAGACAGCTGTTCTCTGAATGGTGCACCTAGTAAAATATTCTCAAATAAATAAATTAGTAAACAATGGCTGCTTGTAAGGGGAGGCATGCAGGCTCAGATAACACCACAGAGGCCCTGCATTAAAATGTGCTTCTAACCCTCAGAGTTCAGAGTTTAAATTAAGTTTCCCACTGGAAGAATGTCAGACTACTACTGCACCAGTGAGACCAAATGCTGAGAGATGCTCTGCATAAATGTCTTTTGCTTTATCTCACTGTGGACACTTGGCTTTCACCACTGAAGTTGCAGCCTGTAGCCCTTAAAAGAAGTAGTGATCCCAGAGTTCAGTAGAATCTAAAAGCTCCCATATTGTACATGGACGGAGGTTACCCCAAACATTTAGTTGACTGTTTGCCATAGAATGTGTGAATGCATTAGTAGCATGTGTACACAAACTATAAATAAACACGATCAGATTAATTGCAACTTGAAGTCTGTGTGTCCTGTGTCTGACTGTCCAATATGATGAGCAGAGATGCAACAGTATAAAAGAAGCACTGGATATTAATGTTAAAATGTGGGGGCTGTTTGCTTCATGAAGCTGTGAGCTAGGGTATACCATAAAAACAGCAAAGTTTCAAAAGCAAAAGCCATTACAGAGACAATTTCTACGGAATTCGAAATTGTCGCTGTAATGGTCTACTGGCAACATTTTGCTGGTTTCCCCATTGTGTCTTCTTCTTCAAACAAACTCCAACTGGGGGGTAAAATAGTCAATGTCTGATAGGCAAAATTTCACTGATCAACATGTTGCCGAGCCGCATGTCAATAACTTCGTTGTCAATGCAGTTTGGTGGAACCATGAGCCAGTCAGTATATGCCTGTGAAGTACCCAGTCATAAAGGAAGTTGCAATCACTGAGTTTGTGCCACTGACCCCCTCACACCCACATTAAACAATGATGGCCAAGTGCCTATCCTACCATCTGTACTATTCCCTAGAGACAGCAACTTTAGGCTGGATCTATGGCAGGAACATCTCTGGTGGAGGCACCATGATAGGAAACCAGCATCATTTACTGCTGAGCCCATGGTCAATCTGCCAAAGAAACTGGTCATCTAAACCCCATGCACCAGGGCTTAGCGACTTTTTGTGGACAAGGGCTTACACTATTAAATGGAGAAGTTCATACTAGCTAACACAGTCCATATGTAGGTAAGTAAAGTAACATTCATAAATAATTAAAACAGTAAGCATGCATCTTCCAAGACAGTACAGCCATCCTATGTATTCTTCTGGAGTATTGTAAATCCAAATAATGCTTCCTTGCAGATCAGGTGATGGACAGGATGATACTGTGTATTTGTAGCAAGCACAATCTCCTGACAACGCACAGGTGCACACACTGTCCTTCTGTCCTCCACCTAATCTCAAACAAACATTATGTGATTTGTATATGACTTGAGTACAATAAAGGTTCCCTTTGATTTGATAAAAAGCATGTTTTCTGTTTGAACTATCTATGAGTGCTGCTCTACCCTTACAGACCGTAGTTTGCCTTTAGTAAGGGGTAATTTCATATAAAATTTAGACTACTTCGTCCCTCATTCAGCTGAGCCCACCACAGTACAATTTAATTTCTACTGTCCCAGTAATTCTCCAACCCCAAAAAGGTTTTTCCTATATGAACATTACCAGAAACAGTTCACCTCTTAAGCTACTACTGAACTGGATGTGATGGATGTAAGATAAATTTAGATGTGTAGGCCACTGCATAAATGCAAAATTTATAATTCAGCCTAAAGTGGCAAAAGTAGGGAAATGTGGTTTTAGGGTTTCCAACCATAAAACCTCACCCCCAAGCAAATTAGTTTGCATTCTTCCTTGGGTTGTCAACCCTAAAGTTCACCCTATTCTGTTCACTTTTGAAACATACACACCTGTGTCCACCAAGTCTGAACTTTCTTGCTACTGCAGTGGTGCGAGATTTAGGATTATCAACCCCAAGGAAGACTGCACCTCTCATTTGCTTCAGGGGTTGGTGAGGGGTTTTAAGGCTGGAAACCCTAAAAACACATTTCTCTACTTTTGTCACTTTATGTTGAACCCTAACTGTTGCATTTATGCAGTTTTTGTGCAAATAATCTCCTTACATTTTGAGATAGTTTAATCATATCTTTATTTGCATGTAGGGCCCAGTGCTCCCATCCCTCTACAGATGCATGTATGTTGCTGTAGAAGTGCAGGGCCCAGAGAGACGTGCATTTGTAGAAAAACAGCAACCAAATCATCAGCATAGCCTTCTTTTTACTCCACATCATAAACCAGGTGCTGAAAATCTTCAAATCCTCTATGAAATGTTGTTCCTTGCCACTGCAATGTCATTCTATGCCACAGGTGCAAAAATACATTTTTGCCAGGATTTGAAAAATGGCAGCTGTCACGTTCATGGGGTGCTGTAAGAAAAATGGCTTTGTTGAAAATTTGGGGTCAAAATAATTTAAAATTACCAAAATTATGAGTGAGCATATCAAAATTTCAATGGATGCATATAACTTTGCCATTATTGCATATTTTGAGCCCAAACTTTCAACATAACCTTGTTATGAACCCATCTCATAAATACAATTGGTAAAAATTTTCAAATCCCACCCAAAATGTGATTTTGATAATTGACCACCAAAATTGACTTTCTGACTTGATTTGTGAAATTCCACTGACATTGGTCTTGAGGTGAGGTCTCAAAAAGACCATTATGATAATTTGATGTCAGAATATGCAAAGATGATAAAGTTATACATCAAAGCTCAAACTCCACTGAAATACATTGAACTGTACTTACTTTAGTTTCTCTTACTGCAATTGGTGGTTCCAGCAACAAAATCTGTCTTCAGTCACAGAGTGGCACTTCGCCCTGCGACCTGTTTAGGGGACTGAGGGTGTGCACTGTACTGTGTGGTTCAGTATAAGGACTTGGGCAGAATCGAACCACATAAGGGCGAGGGTCCTGGACTTCAGGAGGGATGAACTTGAAAAGATGGGGAATGCCTCAGGGTTGCCTGGTGGGGGGTAGACATAGGTGTAGTAGAGGAACTTTGGGTGAAACTAAACTGGGGCACAGAGAAGGCAAGAAACCTCTAAGTCAGACTAGTAAGCAAAGCCAAGAGAAAAAAAGAGACCATTGTGGTTCTCTAAGGAGGTGGCTGGGATGGTAAAGGTAAAAAAAGTTGGCATTCAGGAGGTATAAGAAGACACAAAAAGAGGAGGATGGGGAACTGTATCTAGAGAAACATAGGGAGGCATGCAAATTAGTCAGGAGTGCAAAGGCACAAACAGTGGAAAAAATATCCTAGGAGGTAAAGATAGGGAACAAGATATTTTTTAGGCATGTAACTGAAAAGAGAAAGACCAGGGGAAGAATTGTAAGTCTAAGAAGGTAAGGGGGACATTAAGTAGCTGGGGGCCAAGAATAAGCAGACATCTTTAACAAATACTTTTGCTCTCTGTATAAGCTGGACCCCGAAAAAAAAAATTGTTTGGGTCCAGCTTAAAACACAAAAAAAATCAGAATACACCTAAAGGGGTCCTCTTTAGTTGTTTTCTGATTTTTTTTTGTATTAAAAAGGTTAAGTACTTTCTTGCTAAGCCAGCAAACAAGACGGCGGATTGAATACCACTCAGTCGATCACAGGACTGTGAACTGAATGAAAAATACCAGCATTCTTTGTGAAATGAAGCTGGCACTTTTTACACAATAGTCCTATTGTTCGAAAATAAGTTGCTATTTTTTGCACAATACTCCTGTTGTGCAAAAAATATATCTTTCATGCCTGACATATACATTTTCCCATAGGAAATAATGGAAAAATTAAAAATGTCATACCTTTTGAATAGATTAATATTTTTTCACCACATCTTCAAAAGACACATATGTGACCCAAAGGTATTCTATCCTGAAAGGTTCAGCCCACAACATAAAGGCATTCCTGAGATACAGGTGAGCAAAGAAATGTAAAAAAAAAATGATTTTTCTGTTTTTTCAACACTTTATATCTCAGAAACCACTTGACGGATTTTCAAGCAACCTCCCATAGAGATCATGCATGCCAAATTTTATGCAAATCCATTGAAGGGCTCCTAAGTTATTAAACCTCAAAGTTTGGACTTTTATACAGAAATACCATTTTACCCTAACTATACTGGTGTGACCGAGGCAGTATAATATACATGTTGTACCCCAGCAATGTTCTTTTGAGCTCTCAACTTAGGAATTCAAAAAAACAATTTGTGAAAACTTTCTGTGCAAAGTTTCAGGCCAAAATCTGCCTAAGAAAGATAACCTTAAAGGGAGGACAGTATTTTAATTACTGTTATCAGGCCCAAAGTGGTAACCCATTTTCTTAAAAGTACCAACTGCAGACAAAGCAGAGCCAGGTTTGGTTGGGGCGACTGATAAGTGCACTGTTCTTATTTTCTCTAAGCAATGCTTTGCCTGACCACCAGCTGGTGAGTGTCCTTTGAATAGGCATACTCATAAAAGGGGACACGGACCTGTTTTCTTCTGCTGAAACTCCAGTGTAACTGCTGTTTTATGCATCTTTCAGACATAGAAACATAGAAGTTGACAGCAGATAAGGACCGCAAGGCTCATCCAGTCTCCCATTTCTTTTTCTACCTTATAAAAGTGCCATCGGCCTTTGCTCTGTCAGTGGCCTATCTATTCATACTCATCTGTATTGTTCCCTTTTGACTATCCCATGCCTGTTTGAAGCCCTGCATGTATTCATAGCCACCACTTCATGAGGAAGGTCATTCCATGCATCCGCCACCCTTTCTGTGAAAAAGAACTTCCTCACTTTACCCCTTAATCGGCCTCCCTTTAATCTCATGCTTTGTCCTCTTGTCCTTCTATTTTTCTTATATTGAAACATGTCAGACTCTTTCACCTTGTTAATGCCCTTAAGGTGTTTGAATGTTTTGATCGTATCACCTCTCTCCCTCCTTTGATCTAGGGTATACATATTGAGCTCTGTTAATCTGTCCTCATATGTCTTCTGATGCAGTTCCTGCACCATTTTGGTTGCCCTTCTCTGGACTGCCTCAAATTGGTTAATGTCCTTGTGAAGGTGTGGCCTCCAGTACTGCACACAGTACTCCAGATGGGCCTAACAAGTGTCTTGTAAAGAGGGATTATTACCTCCCTCTTACGACTTGTGATACCCCTACTAATACACCTTAACATCCCCCTAGCCTTACCTACTGTTTTAGAGGTCTGCTTGGATGATTTCAGGTCATTGGTGATGATGATGCTCAAGTCTCTTTCTTCCCTTGTGACTGCCAGCAACTCCCCTCCCAGCCTATAGGTGGCTTCAGGGTTTCTCTTCCCTATCTGCATGATTTTGCACTTCTTTGCATTAAATCCCACTTGCCACTCTTCTGACCATTTTGCTAGTTTATCCAGATCTCTTCTCATTCTGCCCACCCCATCTGGATCATCTACTCTGTTTCAGATCTTGGTGTACCTTGGTGTACCTGTCATCTGCAAACAGACAGGCCTTACCCACTAGTCCATCTGCAATGTCACTAATGAAGATATTGAAGAGGACTGGCCCCAGGACTGATCCCTGAGACACCCCACTTGTGACTTGCATCTCTTCTGACTGTATACCATTTACCACCACTCCGTTTTCTGCCCATCAACCAGTTTGCCACCCAGTTGACCAATGTCTGACTCACCCCAAGCCTACCCAGCTTATTTGTCTATCTTCTATGTGGAATAGTGTTGAAAGCTTTGCTGAAGTCAAGGTAGGCAACATCAGCTGCTCCCCTTGGTCCACCACTCTGGTTACCCAGTCAAAGAAATCTATGAGAACAGTTTGACAGGACCTTCCTTTTGTAAACCCATGCTGTCTTGGATCCTATGCCCCTATGGATTCCAGGTGTTGCCCTATCCTTTCCTTAAGGAGTGCCTCCATAATCTTGATCACTACTGAGGAAAGACTGACTGGTCTGTAGTTCCCTGCCTCCTCCCTGCTAGCACTCTTGTGAAGCGGGATCACATGAACCCTTCTCCAGTCTTCTGGGACCTCTCCTATGCTAAGAGACTCACTAAACAGTTTTGCTAATGGCTCTACTAGTTCCACCCTTAGCTCCTTTAGTAGCCTGGGATGTACGCCATCAGGTCCCATTGCCTTGTCCACCCTGAGCTTAGTGAGCTCTTGTAGGACCCTTTCTTTTGTGAAGGGAGCAGTGCTAACCTTTCTTCCCCCTGTGTCCATGGTGCTGAGCTGTGGGCCCTGCTCTACCTTCTCTTCAGTAAATACTGAGCAAAAGTATCTATTTAGGATAGATGCTTTTACAGGGTCCTCCTCCTCACACACCTCCTTTTCTCCTTTGAGCTTAGCAATACCCCCTCTGGACTTTCTCCTTTCACTAATGTATCTATAGAAAGTCTTGTCACCTTCTTTTACTGTTTGTGCTAGTGTTTCCTCAGTTTGGGGCTTTGCCTGCCTTACTGCCTTCCCTGCTTCCCTTAGGGCAGTTTGGTATGCCTCCCTATCTTCATCCCGCTGTGTTCCCTTATATTTCCTGAAGGCCAGCCTTTTGGCTCTGATATTTTCTGCTACTGTAATTGAGAACCAAAGTGGTTTCCTTCATCTTTTGCACTTCCTTTTCTCTCTAACACAATGGGATGTTGCTTCAAGTATTGCATCCTTAATGCTTGCCCACTTTGCCTGTACTCCCTCACCTGTGTTTCTTTTTGCCAGGGCTAGCTTAACATCTTTTGCTACAGCTGCACACTGTATCAGCCCCATGAACTACCAATTCACCTGACCACTGTTTGCACCTGTAACATCAGCCCAGTAAGTGAGGGGGCTACTGGGGCACAGTTGGTCAGGGGAACAACTGGTTTACTTGACCGCCTTTTGCACCTGTAACATTGGCCTGGTAAGCAAGGGGGATACTGGGGTACAGGCAGTCAGGTGTGCAAAGGGGACAGAGTGTACCTGCATAAAAGAAGTGCTCTATTTGAACTATTCAGATCACTACTGCAAGAGGGGACACTGACCTATTTCATCTGCTGAAACACTGGTGTGACTACTGTTTTCTGCATCTTCCAGACATCTTTTCCTACAGCTGCACACTCTATCAGCCCTGCAGACTACCAGTTCACCTGACCACCATTTGCACCTGTACCATTGGCCCAGTAAGCTAGGGGACTACCAGGGTATGGGCAGTCAGGTGAGCAAAGGGGGCAGAGTGTACCTGCATTGAAGAAGCGCTGTGTTTGAAATATTCAGTTCACTGTTGCAAAAGGGGACACTGACCTGTTTTCATCTTCTGAAACTCCAGTGTGACTGCTGTTTTCTCTGCCTTTCAGACAACATCTTTCAGCCCAATGGATTACTGGTTCACTGGACCGCCATTTACACCTGTAACATTGGCCTAGTAAGTGAGGGGGCTACCGGGGTACTGGCAGTCAGTTGAGCAAGGAGGGAGGAGTGCATCTGCATAAACAGAGTGTTACAGTAGTGGCTGCCCATGGAGTGGCTGCACACATGAGTGGCTCAAGCAGGAGTAGCAGGAGTCACCAGCATGAGTCTATGGTGGGAGGCAGCGGGGGAAGCAGACCAGTTGTGAGCTGCAATAACAGCAGGTTCATAATGAGGGCTGTATATTTATTGGTGATAGGGTTGGTGTATATATGGGGGGGGATATACATCATCCAGATATGCCTTGGGATGGAACATGGAAAATGGTAAGGGTGCCCATGAGACTACTATAGCTGAAGATCCAGAGTATGAATTGAGTAGGGTTCACTATTTCAGTACGATTACCTAGATATTGATGAGATGCAGGGTACCATATCCTTTACATTTTATGTCACTCTTGGTAGGTCTTGGTAGACCTTTAAGCAATACCAAAACACTCAGATATAAGTCACTGAGATAGAGAGGAACATGTTTTGGCAACTGGTTGCCAGTATGTTAATTTTATTAGCGGGTGATGTTGAAGTAAACCCTGGTTCTCAAGTAATCAGTGATCAAACTGATAGGAAAACTGAAATTAAAACTCATAAGGGTTTGAAGGTTGCACATTTAAATACAAGAAGTTTGCAGTACCACTTTAGTGAAGTTGAGGCGTGGATTCAAACTGCAGGTCTAGACATGATAGGCTTGAGTGATACTTGGCCTAAAAATGCAAACCCCTGATGATACATGCAATTAAAGGGATACAATATGTTTAGACATGACAGGGGAGGGAAGAAGAAAGGGGGCGGTGTGTTGTTTTATACAAGAAGTGCATTTATGGTACAGGAAGTTGAGAAAGGGAATTTCAGAGACACTATTGATTTTTTAACAATTAAATTAATGTTTCCTGGAACTAGGAGTAAACACCTTTATATAACTTGTGTTTATTATTTTCCTAATTGCACAGATAATGGGTTAGCATGTTTCCAACATTTAGTGGCTAATCATAATAACTTGAGAGAGCATATTATGATAGAGGATCAGAATTTGGATCGTCTAAATAATAAGAAACAGGGATTGGCCGATAGGTTAATCTCATTTGGCCTTTATCAGTTAATTGATCAACCCACATGTTTTAACTATAAAACAAATAATAATACAACATTAGACTGGTTTATAACTACTAGACCACAACACATATTGTGTTGGGATGTACAGGCAGATACTATCTCTTATCATGGTGCAATAATTGGTGTGAAATAATTTCCTAAAGTAAAAATTCCTTTTAAAATAATTGAGACCAGAAATATAGCATGAACAGATGTTAAAGGTCTCAAAAAGGAAATGGCCTTAATTAACATGAGACAAATCGAACAAATAACAGATCCTGAAGAGGTATCAAATTGGCTAACACAGAATTTTGTTTAAGCCTGTGAGGCCTATACTTCCATTACAAAACAAAGATTAAAAGGCCAATATTCCCCTTGGTTAAAGAAAGATCGGAGACAACAAATGAGACACAGGAATAGAGTACAAAAGAAATACCTGAAAACCAGGAATCTAACTGACTTAATTGAGTATAAGCAATTAAAAAATAAAGTTAAGAGTGAAATTACTCAGGCTAAGTCTCACTTTTTTAAGCAACAACAGTTAAAGAGCTTAAAGAACCCAAGAACTTTTTGGGCCTCTTTTCGAACATCTGTACTTGTAAAAATAGTTCTCAAATTATTTGTCTGTCTACTGAGGGGGCCGGTATAATAACATGGGAAAAGGATATTGCAGATTATGTAAATGAATATTTAATAAGTCAGATTACTGGACGTACAGATAAGGTAGCACAGGAACAATTAGTGGAACAGATATGCTCAATGGGGAAAGATGGGGAGTTTAAATTTGAAGACATCCTTGAGCAGGAAGTCTTGACACTACTGCAAGAACTAGACGTCAGGAAGGGTAGTGGACCTGACTCGATATGCCCTGGATTTCTGTGATTGGTGACAGATGATATTGTGTGACCGCTGACATACTTATTTAACTTATTCCTAGAAAGGGGGCTTGTTCCCCAAATCTGGAAGGAATCAATTGTGATCCCCATATTAAAGGCAGGGGACAAAACAAAAGTTGTTAATTACAGACCAATAGCTCTGCTACAAATCATAGGCAAACTGTTGAAAAGGTGTGTTTTTGAAAAGTTGGTGTTCTCCTTGGAGAGGAGTGGTACACTGGCTGAACAACAACATGGCTTTTGAAAAGGCTTCAGCACTGTTACTGACTTGGTTGGGTTTATGAGCACCGTGCTGGATGCCAATCACAGGGGATGGTGACGGGCGCGGTGTTCATCGACCTAACCAGGGCATTTAATTAAATTAGTCACAAAATACTATTATCAAGACTGAAGTCCTGTAGTATATCTGAGACTAGTTTGAGATGGTTTAACAATTATTTGGATTCTCATAAGAAAATGGTTATAGCAGGGAGTACTATATCAGGATTCAGCCAGGTAAAGACTGGCATTCCCCAGGGGTCAGTACTTGGGCCACTGTTGTTTTCTATTTTTGTTAATGATCTTCCTAAGGTGTTAAATAATACTGATTGTATTTTATACACAGATGACGCAGTTCCTTTCATTTCTGGCAATTCTCTGGATGAAACCCAAACAATATTACAAAATGAGTATACTAAATTAACAAATTGACTGGAAAAGAACTGTGCATCAAAGGTGGAAATAATGTATTGTTATCTTGTGTAGACTCATTTAAATACTTGGGTGTCCACTTGGATCCTTCACTAATTTTACCGGAGCACCTAGATATCATAGGTAAAAAAATTAACCAGAAGTTGGGTTTCCTGTATAGGAATGCTAATGCTTTGACAGATGAGGCTAGGTTGCTAATTGCAAGACAAATACTTTTACCAATATTAGATTATGGGGCTCTCCTGTTTTTTGGACAGGGCAGTTCCTTTCTGATGGAGCATAGATTAATACTAAACATCATATGTAGATTTGCTTTAAGGGCTCCAGTTAGAACACACCATTGTTCATTGTATAAAAGGTTGAATGTTTATCCAACAGAATACAAAATTGAGTATAATACAGTTATTTTTGTTTTTCAGTATATTCATAGGGGGGTCTCCTTGTATTCTCAATGACAGGCTTTTAAAGCATCCAGAGCCTATTCAACTACAATCGAGGCTTCTTCAATCTACCCATATTCATATAGACTATCTCAGACTGAACGATCATTTACATGTTATGGTCCTCAACTGTTAAACAAGTTTACACAAATTACTAAAAGGCAAATTACATAAAGCACTTTAAAAAAATGCTTGTGTCTCATTATAGTCAAACAGCTCATTGTTCTTGTGACAGTAACTGAACTGTGTATTTTTTGTTTCTTTTATCCTATTTATTATGTATAAGTGAGTTGTTATGTGTTTGTTGTAAATGTTTTTGTATTTCTATGTCAGGCATGACTGAAAAAGGGCTGTGCCCAGTTATTTTTCCTGGTAAAAATAAATTAATGAAAAAATGAAAAACTCTGTGGGGCTGACTCTGCCAACCGCAATGCTAGCCTGCAGAACCAACAGGAATACTAAGTGTGCCATTTGCAGAATATGGACATGCAGGCCCCAGCAAATCCACACCAGACAGCAAGTATTCTCAGATAGAAAACAGACAAAATCTGATATAACAACTAAAAGTGATGAGTGAATGAAATAGTATAAAAAGCATGGTCTGCACATTTAGTATATTCTAACTTGAATCCTAGCCTCCAGTGTTAGGGATGTTTATACATCTACTAAGCCTCACTGAAGAGCAGATTTATGTGATAACATTGAAAGCCTAAAGGTGATTGGTGTTATTGTGAAGCCAGAGTGCTGAAAATCAATTTGGGCACTATGACTCCCCAGCGCAGAGCAAACTGGTGCCAGGGACTTGTATTTTAAATGTTTTTTGTGGTGGGCTGTGTCTCTCCCCACACCACCCTACTTAAGGATTCACAACTCTGGTGGGGGCTGCAGGTCTGGGGGAGGTACAAAAAGTTAAAAAATTATAATTTGGCCAATCTAAAAGATGCACCAGCGCTTGGACCCTAACCCCACTCCCTGCCCACTGAAGCTGCCAACCCACCCACCCACCATGCAACAGGGCCAGATTGGCAACCGGAGCTAGTAGCTTTGATGGAAGATGAACAATTGGATATTGTGGCAGTCACAGAAACATGGTACACCGAGAACCATGAATGGGATGTCAACATACCAGGGTACACAATCTACAGAAGGGACAGGGAAGGTAAAAGAGGAGGTGGAGTAGCTCTATACATAAGGGAAGGGATCAAAGCTACAGAACTAAAAAGTAAAGGGGGAGGACAAGAGGCACTCTGGGTCACCTTGGAGATGGGGAATGGCATCGCAATCCGCACAGGGGTTGTATACAGACCCCCGTCTCAAGGGGAGGAAATGGACAAGAAAATGATAGAGGACATTCTCAAATGGCTGAAAAAGGGGAGATACTGTTGATGGGGGACCTGAATATGCCAGATGTTAACTGGAGGACATGTAATGCAGCCACATCCAAGAGCAGGGTCATTCTTGATGCCCTGCAGGGGGCAGGCCTTAGACAGCTAGTGCTGGAACCCACTCGGGAGGGAGCAATACTAGATCTGGTACTCTCAAATGGAGAGAGGATCACAAATTTATAAGTCAGTAGACATCTGGGAACAAGCGACCACTGCACAGTGTGCTTCACAATGAGCACAACCATGGAGATAAGCCATGCAAAAACAAGGATACTGGACTTTAGAAGGGCTGACTTTGGCAAAATGGGTGAACACCTGAAGAATGCACTAGCAAATGGCCAAATAGGAGGGTGGAAGAACAATGGAGAAAAATCAAAACTGCCATCATAGAGGCAACAAGTCTTTGTGAAACAAATAAAGAAAACAAAGTGGAGTAAAACCACTATGGTTCTCAAAAGAGGTGGCAGGAAGGTTAAGGAGAAAAGGCTGCATTCAAAAAGTATAAGGAATCACAGAGGGAGCACGACAGGGAACTGTATCAATTAAAGCAGAAAGAAATAGGAAAGGCAGTCAGAATAGCAAAGGCACAAACCAAGGAAAAAATAGCCAACTCGGTCAAAAGGGATAAAACCTTTATAGGTACATTAGGAGCATAGAAAGGTTAAGGAGGGATAGTGAAGATTAATAAAGGCGAGGGAGGTGGGCAGAGGGAGACAGTGAAAAGGCAGAGATACTGAGGAATACTTTTGCTCAGAATTCACAAAAGAAGATGAGGAGCAGTTATCTAAACCAGACAATAGAAGCACTCTGGGTAGGGGGTTGACACCAGTCCATTCACAGAAGAAAGAGTCCTGAAAGAACTCCTAAAACTCAAAGGTGGACAAAGCAATGGGGCCTGAGGGATTCACCCAGAATCCTAAAAGAACTAAGGGGGACCTAGTGACACCACTGACCACACTTTTAACAAATCATGGCAGGATGAGGTGGTACCTGAGGACTGGAGGAGGGCAGATGTGATTCCCTTACAAAAGTGGGAGCAAGGCAGAAGCAGGAAACTACAGACCTGTAAGTTTGACCTCAGTGGTAGGAAAATGATGGAATCACTTCTGAAAGAAAGAATTGTTCAGTACCTAGAGGCCAAGCGGGCACAGGACCCAAAGCAGCATGGATTTACAGCAGGGAAGGTCATGTCAGACTAATCTAATTGATTTCTTTGACTGGGTGACCAAAATAATAGACCAGGGAGGGGCTGTGGATATGGCCTACCTAGACTTTAGCAAGGCATTTGACACAGTCCCACACAAAAGATTAATAATCAAGTTAGCCAGCCTGGGAGTGGGTCCCAGGGTGGTAGCCTGGGTAGTGAACTGGCTGCACAACAGGACACAGAAGGTAATAGTGAATGGAACACATTCTGAAGAAAGGGGGGTTACTAGTGGAGTACCTCAGGGCTCAGTACTGGGTCCAATCCTCTTTAACATCTTTATAAGTGACATTGCAGAGGGTCTGAGGGAAAGGTATGCCTTTGCAGATGACACAAAGATCTGTAACAGAGTTGATACACAAGAGGGGTAGAAAAGATGAGAAGGGACTTGGCAAGGTTGGAGGAATGGTCAGACATATGGCAACTTAGATTCAATGCAAAGAAGTGCAAAGTAATGCACCTGGGAAACAAAAACCCAGGAGAAGAGTACACAATAGCAGGGGAGGTACTAACAACAACAAAAATGGAAAGGGACCTGGGGGTAGTCATATCAGATGACCTAAAGGTGGGTAAGCAATGTGAAAAGTCGGTAAGGAGAGCCAGGGGGATACTGGGATGCATAGGAAGTGGCATCACAAGTAGAAAAAGGGAAGTGGTTATCCCTCTATACAGACAGTTGGTGAGACCCCATCTGGAGTACTGTGTGCAGTTCTGGAGACCTCATCTATGCAAGGACATAGACAAGATGGAAGCAGTCCAGAGGAGGGCAACTAAAATGGTACAGGGTCTATATCAGAAACCATATGAAGAGAGACTGAGAGAGCTTAATATGTATACCCTTGATGAAAGGAGAGACAGGGGGGACATGATAGAAATGTTCAAGTACCTCAAGGGAATCAACAAAGTCCAGGAGGGTAGCATCTTTCAGAAAAGAGATGTGTAAGAACAAGGGGCACAGTTTAAAGATAGAGAGGGACGGCTCAGGAGTAATGTGAGGAAATTCTTTTCACAGAGAGAGTGGTGGATACATGGAACAGCCTTCCTGAGGAGGTCGTTGGTCTAAAACAGTGGGGGAATTCAAACATGCATGGGACAGACACAAAGCAATTATAGTGGGGGGTTGCAGGAAGCAGGCTGTTGGTTAACTAGAATCTGCAGCTTATCCAGTAGGTAGGGAAATGGGAAGACTGGGTGGGCCAAGTGGTCCTTATCTGCCATCAAAGTCTATGTTTCTATGTTTCTAACCCACTGTGGCACCACCTTTCACAATCCCTCCCACCCCTTGCTGAAGGTGCTCTCTCACCCCCCCGAGTTCGTATAGTGATATCCCATCGCTATATTCGCTTACCCCCATCTGGTCACCCTACCTCATCAGTAGCCCCAATGACTTGTGCATGGATTGAGTCACTGTTATTGCAGGTACTCAATCTCTGAAGCCCATGTCATGGGCTACCCTAAAGAGCAGAGTTGATCCTGGCTTTTTGTTATTTTCCTGAGGCTGTTAATCATGCTGGAATACTGGAGATCTGAGATCTGAAAAAAGGTTGGGAGAGTGAATGGAGGCTTCAATCAACAACTCTTTTTAACCCCTCATTCTCTGCCTCCATCCAGAGGCCCATACCAGAGCACCTCCCCACCCCAATGGGAAGAACCCTACTTGCCTGCCTAAGGCTAGGTTACTGGGAAGTGGACAAAGACAAGGTGACAACTGGTGCAATGCTTGGCTAACATTCTATTAACAAGTTTAAAACACATCACAGTTGTCAAACTGTTGTAACAAATCAATGTAATATTGTTTTAGACTTGCATTTAAATAATAAAAAAAAGAATTTCTAATTTTGTTATGTATACTTAGAAAAATTATAATTATGTGATTTTTGGCATGAAGTTCCTTTTTAAAGCAGTTTAATTGTATTGCAAAAATTAAGCATCTTTATTTTTTTCTTAGTAAACAAATACAGCAGCTTCCTTGCCTCTGAAAGCTTTATAAGGTAATAAACAATGAGAATATAATTTGTCGGTATTTATTCTGGTTGGAACCTACAGTAGGGTTGTGTAAATGCCTCCCTTTTTCAAATTGAGAGAGAGAGAGAGAGAGAGAGAGAGAGAGAGAAGCCAAAACTTCCTTAAATCAAGGAGGTTATTTTCAAGACTACACTGAATTGAATTATTACTTTTTGGACCTGTGTAAGTAACTAGTATTGATTCTGTTGTTGGGGTTGACTTTTCTTAGTTTAACTTTAATTTGCCAGGGAGGAACTGCAGCTGAGAGATATTTGCAGTCATTTGTTACTAGACCTGTTACTTAACCTCTGTGAAATAGGTGTCTGTTAAGGGGAGGAGCTGAAAGGGGCCTAGTTGAACTGTGGATTTAAAAACAGGAGTTGTTTGTGGTCTCTGCCTGCTGAGACAAAGATAGAGAAAGCAGCCAAAGCTGCCTTAAATCAAGGAGGTTATTTTCTAGACTATACTGAATTGAATTATTACTTTTTGAACCTGTGTAAGTAACTAGTATTGATTCTGTTTTTGGGGTTGACTTTTCTTAGTTTAACTTTAATTTGCCAGGGAGGAACTGTAGCTGGGAGATATTTGCAGTCTTTTGTGACTAGACCTGTTTCTCAACCTCTGTGAAATAGGTGTCTGAAAGGAAGGGAGGCACTCCCCGGGGTGGAGGGTCAGAGTTGTAGTTCATTGTTTCGGGAGGGCATAGGTTTACTCCCACCCACCCTGCCGCTCACCCCACCTGCCCCAAGCCCATAACTTACTTTATAGCAGGGATTTTGACATCACTTCCCAAAACTAACAACATACACCTGTTCATATCCTTAAAGGCACAGCACACTGAATAGGGGGTAGAGATACTCACAAGCTTGCACACACTAAAACAAGAACAAAAAAAAAGAAAAGCATCTGTAATAGAAAGGGACACAGACATGTGGGGAGTGATGCAATGCACTGGCTGTGGAGCAGCAGTCTTCCAGGAGACATTCTGGAGACTGTGGTGCTGTCCTATTTGCAGACACCTCTCTGGTCTGAGGGAGGAGGTTGTTTGTCTCCATGCTGACCTGGCAGGGATTTGGGAAACCTGCTTCCCAACCCAGGGACCACCCAGGCCACTGCCACTACCTCAGAGGTTGCCAAGAAAGAGGAGTGGTTGGACCACGGTGGGCTCAGGGAGGGTGAAGGTGGTCAAACAGAGGTGCATCCCTCCAGTTGTGCCTCTCCACAGTTCATTCACCACTCTGGCAGAGCATGGTTCCTCTATGGAGGCACCCACAGTGGAGTCCAAGGAGGATGCTGGGAACCTCCACAATGGAGACCCACAGGAGGGTGGCACAGAACCTCACAGGGAAAGGAAACAACTCCTGGCGGGGGACTCAATTGTTAGGGGGTAGAACTGGGAGAGGGAGGGGAAAGGAGGTAAGGTGGCTGCCCAGTGCCATGACTTGGAGGGACAAGAAATGAATCCTCAGGATCATGGGAGCAGTTGCAAGGGGGAGAGAGCTGGATGTCATTATCCACCTAGGGATAAATGACCTGGCTGTGAATGGGATCAGAGCAGTGCAACAGGAGTTTGTGGAGTTGGGGAGGGGGCCTTCAACAAGTAGCACACATGGTAACTTTCTTGGAAGTGCTATTTCTCTATGGCATGGAAGAGGCTAGGGTACTCCACATCACAGGATTCAATGATGGGTTGAAAAACTGGTGCAGAGCTCAGGGATTTGGCTTCATTAGGGACTGGGGTTCCACCTCAAGGGATGCTGGCCTATACAGGTGTGATGGACTGCGTCTATCCAGGAGGGGAACCAGGATCCTAGGTGATAAGTTTAAATGCTTCATTGGCAAGCATTTAAACTAGCCAAGGGGAGAGACACTGAAAAGGAAAAGGGAAATCATATACCCCCTCAAAAAATCAGGGTAGTTAGTGAGGTAAACATGAAGATAGAGTAATCGATAAGGAGAAGGGCAGGGGTAAACGGAGAAAAAGACAAAGGCAGTAAGGACAGGAATGGGGCAAAAAGAAATAAAGCCATATATAAATGGAGGGTAATGAGTACCAATGCCCATAGTCTAAGTAAAAAGCTCCACGAAATGGTGGCCTTGATGGAAGAGGGATACCTGGATATCATGGCAGTCACAGACACATGGTACACAGAGAATGATGACTGGGATGTCAACATACCCAGGGTACATAATCTACAGGAGTGACAGGGAGGGAAGAAGAGGAGGAGGAGAAGTAGCTCTCTATGTAAGGGGAGGGATCAAAGCAACAGAACTAAAGGGTAAACACGGAATAGAGGATTCACTGTGGGTGACCCTGGAGAATGGAAATGGCACCACAATCTGCACAGGGGTTGTATACAGACCCCCGTCTCAAGGGGAGGAAATGGACAAGGAAATGATAGAAGGCATCCTTGGGATGGCAGAGAAAGGGGAGATATTGCTGGTGGGGGACCTGAATATCCCAGATGTTAACTGGAGCACCTTTGCTGCAGCCACATCCAAGAGCAGGGCCTTTTTCAATGCCCTACAGGGGGCATGCTTCAGACAGCTAGTTTTGGAACTCACTCGGGAGGGAGCAATCTTAGACCTGGTACTCTCAACTGGGGATGGAGAGAGGATCACCAGTCTTGAAGTGGGTAGCCATGTGGGAACAAGCGACCACCAAACAGTGTGGTTCATGATAAACTTAGCTGTAGAGTCAAGCCATACAAAAGTGAAGGTACAGGACTTCAGGAGGGCTGATTTTGTCAAAATGGGAGAGTGCCTCAGAAAAGCACTAGCAAATATGCAAGAAGGTGGGGTGGAACAACAATGGGGAAACATCAAAATAGCTGTCACGGAGGCAACAAGCCTTTGTAACACAAATAAACAAGTCAAAATGAAAGAAAAAAACACTATGGTTCTCAAAAGAAGTGGAGGTGAAGGAAAGGGAGAAAAAGATAGCATGCAGGAAGTATAAGGAAACACAGAAGGAGCAGGACAGAGAACTGTACCAGTTAAAGCAGAAGGAAGCGGAGAAGGCAGTCAGAATAGCAAAGGCCCAAACCAAGGAAAATATAGCCAACTTGATAAAAAAGAGAGATAAAACCTTTTATAGGTATATTAGGGAGCAAAGAAAGACTAAGGCAGGGATACTGAGGCTGAATAAAGAGGAAGGTGGTTGGGCAGAGAGTGACAGTGAAAAAGCAGGGATACTGAATGGATACTTCTGCTCAGTATTCACAATGGAAAAGCAGGGAGAGATACCTAATCCAGTCAATAGAAGCACTCTGGATAGGGGAGTTGATATTAGTCCTTTCACAGAAGAAAGGGTTTGGAAAGAACTCTTAAAACTGAAGGTGGATAAAGCAATGGGGCCTGATGGGATTCACCCCAGAATTCTAAAAGACTAGTGGAAGAACTAGTAACACCACTGACTACCCATTTTAATTAATCATGGAAGGATGGTGTGGTACCTGAGGACAGGAGGAGGGTGGATGTGATTCCCCTTCACAAATGTGAGAGCAAGACAGAGGCAGAAAACTACAGACCTGTCAGTTAGACCTCAGTGGTAGGAAAAATGATGGAATCACTTCTGAAGGAAAGAATTGTTGAGTACCTAGAGGCCAGTGGGGCACAGGACCCAAGGCAGCATGGATTCACAGCAGGAAGGTCATATCAGACTAATCTAATTGATTTATTTGACTGGATGACCAAAAGACTAGGAAGGGGCTGTGGACACAGCTTACCGAGACTTTAGCAAGACATTTGACACAGTCCCATACAAAAGATTAATAAACAATTTAGCCAACCTGGGAGTGGGTCCCAGGGTGGTAGCCTGGGTAAAACACCCTCTGGACAACAGGACACAGCAGGTAATAGTAAATGGAGTCCACAGTGAAGAAAGGGGGTTACTAGTGGGGTACCACAGGGTTAAGTACTGGGGCCAGTCTTTTTTAATGTCTTTATAAGTGACATTGCAAAGGGACTGGAAGGGAAAGTATGTCTCTTTGCAGAAGACACAAAGACCTGCAACAGGGTTGATACGGGGGGTGGAAAGGATGAAAAAGGACTTGGCAAGGTAGAGGAATGGTCAAATGTAAGGCAGCATAGATTCAACACAAAGAAGTGCAAAGTAATGCACCTGGGAAACAAAAACCCAGGAGAAGAGTACACAATGCGGGGTGAGATACTGACAACAACAAAAATGAAAAGGGACCTGGGGTAGTCATATCAGATGACCTAAAGGTGGGCCATAATGTAAGAAGGCAGTAAGGAAGGCTGAGGGGATACTGGGTGCATAGGGAGAGGCATCACTTGTAGAAAACAGGAAGTTGTTGGCCCTCTGTACAGACAGTTGGTAAGACCACACCTGGAGTACTGTGTACAGTTCTGGAGACCCCATCGCCACAAAGACATAGACAGGATGGAGGCTGTCCGGAGGAGGGCAACCAAAATGGTGCATAGTCTGCACCAGAAGACATATGAAGAAAGACTAAAGGAGCTTAAGACGTATAGCCTCGAGGAAAGGATGGAGAGAGGGGACATGATAGAAACTTTCAAATACCTCATGGGAATCAACAAAGTCCAAGAGGGTAGCATCTTTTAGAAAAAGAGATGTGCAAGAACAAGGGGGCACAATTTGAAGATAGAGGGTGATGGCTCAGAGGTAATGTGAGGAAGGATTTCTTCACTGAGAGGGTTGCAGATGCATGGCATGGCCTTTCTGAGGAGGCCATAGAGTCAAAAACAGTGGGAGGATTCAAGAATGCATGGGACAGACATAAGGCAATTCTGGTGGGGATAGCAGGAAGTAGGCTGTTGGTTAACTAGGATCTGCAGCTTATCCATTAGGTATCCATTAGGTAGAAATGGGCAGACTAGGTGGGCCAAGTGGCCCTTATCTGCCATCAAATTCTGCGTTTCTAAACAAGAAAATGTCTGACTTGTTTGTGAAACCCACCAGAAACTCACCACTCTTATGTCGTGGGCAACTTCATTGACAATATTGTCAGAACTGCTACCCCTCAAAACCTTGCTGAGACCCTTGTTCTTGCTACACCCTCCAACAACCTGTGATCCAGCAGCTCCCATGCCCTCCTGGTACCTAAAACCAGCACAAAAATGGGTGACTGAGCCTTCACTGCGTATGCGCCCAGGGTTTGGAACTTTCTTCCAACTAGCACTCGCTCCTCTCCCTCACACCAGAGCTTTAAAGCCTCCCTCTGGGGTTTTCTCAAAATGGCTGCCACCTGTCTCTGCACTAGACAAACCCTCTCAGCCTGAGATGCCCCAACTAACTGAGACGCTTCCTAAACATTACGACTTGGGCAGAGCACAATTGTGCTCATACGCCTCCTTTTCTCACAGCATATATAAAAATGGACCATTTAGGCCCACTGGTAAAACAGGGTGAGCACTATAACTGTGCACTCCCTTCTTTCGCACTGGGCCCACTCAATCCCAACTGTGACTCCTCCTTATTCTAACTGCTAGCCTTACAACTTGCTGCCTGGAGCGATGAATTCACACTGCACTTCTTCCTACTGACTGCAGTGTTTAATACTGTATTGTAATACCTGTTTTTGGCATTGTTGTCTTACAATGTCCCTGTGTTCTGGTCACTTTATAGTAATTCTTCACTACTATTTGCCTGATGAAATCTAATGCTTGTAAAGTCCCTGTTGTGCTAATTCTATGTAATGTAATCCTCCACTTGTATTTGCCTGATGTTCATGTATGTACCTGGTAATGTACTTTGTAATCTCCCGGGTCACACCTGAAAATAGGCACTTGGCTGTCTAGTGTGCTTACCCGGTTAACAAAAGCAAATAAATAAAAATAAAAAAACCCAGGCCCAGTCATAAAATCATTTAGTTAAAGGTGTGGTAACAACTAACTGAGCACATCAGCGACTCAGTCAAACACTTTGGATTCTGAGGGCTGCACTTTGTGCCACAGTAGCATGACTGACCGAGATCAGTCCAGAGAGGCAGGTTCACAACTGCCCATAAAAGGTAGATACTGCCTTTTAGGGGGATCAAATGCCCTATGTCCCATACAAACACCTTGAATCTGAATAGATATTTTAACTTTAAAATATATTTCAATTTTTGAAAACAGTACAAGCACACCCTTGTTAATAGAAGTGACAAAAAAACACTTTTCTTTATGTAAATGCATTCCACAAACAACCCTCATATGCTAACTCATATGAAATCAGTCTGCTAATGAATTCCCTGCAGTAAATGAATTCCCCTGCGTTCAACCTGTATTATATTATATATTGGCAACTGACTGCAGTGTACATCTAGCATCTCATAGTGTTGTCCATTCAGTAAATGATGCCAGACTGGAAGAAGTGCTCTAAAGGGGTAAGTTGCAATTTGAAAAACTGCTATCCACTGCTGATATTAACAAACCTTTATTTTGAGGAGATTTGCATTTATACACAAAATACTAGCAATTATTTAAAATGTGTATGCAACTAATAGCTGCAACAGAATTTAGGTTGTTTATGTTTTGAATTTGCTTCAAGGGAAAATTTCACTATGTTATTAACACAGCACAGGGCATCTATTGAGTCATGACAATAAAAGCAATTTCACAAAGTGTAAGGAAGGTAACATGCATGTAGCATTATATGATCTAAATATATTTTTCTGCACAACTTCAACTTCCAAAACTGTTCTATGCTGATAGATGAAATGAAAAAAACTAGACCATGTCTCTACTTGTCTTCACTTGAGATTGTTGTAGAAAACTACAGTTGCTTAAACAACATAAAAGTGCTATATGTTTTTATCTTTTGAAAGCAATGATAGGATTTGACAGATATCAGTTTAAATCTCCATTGATAAGCACTTCAACAAATTAAAATATAGTAGTGATTTAGAAAATTTCAAATATGAAAAATCAATAACACAGTTAACGTTAAACACCCAGCCCCATAAAAAAGTTTAAGATGTGGAAGATGTTACAGTTAAAAAGCCTTGAATCTGTTTAAAGTGCTTAGTCTTGTCTCACTGATTTTCATTTTTTTATGTTCTTAAGTCGTATGGCACTATGGAAGAATAATTGCAATTCTATCCATGTCTCATCTAGCTTCAAGGCGGTCAAAAGATGGTTAATAAAACCAGTTTTTTGCTCTGCTATATGGTCTAATTTTTCCATCTAGAATTTCCTGTCTCAGGATTATAATAAGCATTTCTCTGGTATGGCTATTGTACGGTTGAGACAGGACTACAGATCTCAACAGCCTTGGCTGCTAGCTGATTTATATTCACTTTTTTGTGCTTTTAAAAAAACAACTTTTGTGGCCCCTCCAGTCCCTTCCTCATGTCTCCGGATACCGAATAGGGCTAGGCAATTCAGGGGTCTGGGAGCATGGGGGAGGACCTCGATTTTGCCACAAGAGTGGTTTTAATATTTCAGACAGTATAACAAAATCCCAGCTGTACTATTCTCCTTCTGTCACTGCTACTTAAGGAAATAAATGTAGTACGGTGCAACAGAGTCAAATTTAAAAGTCAGAGTTTACAAGCAGGCTCGGTGAAGACCTAGCTGCTGGTGTATTTCAGTGGCAGTGCAGGGTTAAAGCAGCAAGATAAAAGAGCCAGATAGCCAGCTCTCCTGAACTAGTGGGATAATTATGGAACACTGTATCATGATCAAACCTGCTCCCCATAGAAGCTGCAGTACTCACAAAGCAAACATGTACAACCCTCCATCGTGGGAGCTGACTTTTATTTTTCGGGGTGGGGTCAAGAAATGGCTGGAGGTTGGGGCAGCCAAGGCCTCTAGAAGCGCTGGGGTTTTTAGTAGTCTGTGATGTATTTTGAGGGTTTTACTGAAGAGCTAGCACAGCATAACAAACACCATTTCAGTGCAAGCACAATACCCAAATTTGCCTGCATTTTGTTGTCACTCACCACCTTGACCTATTGCCCAGTATGTGTTGCAGACACGGATGGTGTCTTTCATCCACACTACCCCCTCCCCAGATACTGGCGTAGCCTCTGATGGTGTCTCTCAGCCACCTTGACCCACTCCACAGTGAGTGTTGCAGACACTATTGGTGTCACTTACCCACCCTGATCCCTTCCCCAGTTACTGGCATAGCCTCTGCTGTTGTCACTCACCACCTTGACCCACTCCCCACCAAGTGTTGCAGGCACACTGGTGGTGTCCCTCACCCATTATTATCATCTCCCAGCATGTGCTACAGACACTGGTGATGTAACTCACCCACTTTGCCATCTCCAAACCAAAATGTGTGTACTACATGATGACAGGTGACTACAGGTGTATGCTTCAGGTTACTCTAGCAAAATGTGTGGGTTGTTTTAGATCAGAATACTCCCATGATGCCTATACAGATAACAGATTATCGTGCTCTGAGACAGATAGGCTGCCCATTTTAAGAAAGAAAAGGGTGCTGTTCAAAAACACTGGGCTAGTGGGGAGTGCTGGTATCTTGTACCTGCTTAAATAAATATCTTAAAAATGTTCAAACTCAGAGTGGTTATTTTTGCCTATGGCTTATTCAAGACTTCTGTTCCACAGCAGATCATACAAAACTCTGACCAAAAGGAAAAGTTAAAGTACTTTAACAGATTTTTAAACAACCAGGGGCCAGAAAGTATTGATATGAGTAGGAACCGTAACTTACAAATTTAATTTATTTGGTTTTTAGTAACCAGGTAAGAACGTTAGATGACAGTGTGCCTATTTTCAGGTATGACCCGGGAGATGACATTTGACAGGAACAAGAACAAATAACAATTCAAATACAGTAAGCATTTTCATATTTCACACGAACACTAACAAAAAGCAATCCACTTAATCATTTTCACAAGAGCAGATTACAGTTCATGAAAACTGCAACAAAGGGTTAGCAGTACATTTCAAACAAATGGGAACAAGTGATTATACAGGTAGCTCTGATTAAATGAACAATTATATAACAGCTATAAAGAGAAACTTAGAAACAGAGGTTTACATTGAATAGTACAGGGTAGACAATAAGGGATGCCCAAAGAGCATCCATGTACATCAGGATTATTCTTACAGGCAGTAGGGCAGTGAGTGACAGTGGGTATACAGTCTTGTTATACTGGATTATACATAGCTACAGTGACATCCCCCAGGATGAAACACACGATTAAAGCACTCTGTCGAGCAGCCATACTCATAAGGGTATTGGAATAAAGAAATAAGTGGTGTAGGCAGTAGGTTAGATTTGGGAGTCAGGAGGTCATGGAGGTTGGAAGCATTTATAGGTTGTGGATTGGAAGAGATGGGCTTTATGGGCTGATTTGACAGACACGGTGGAGGTGGAGCCGTACTGTTTGAGGAAGACAGGTCTAAAGTCTAGATTCAAAGGGTATAAAGACCTGTTTGCCCATTTTGGTAGCATATCTGGATGTAGTAAGTTGGGTGGGACCACAAGATTTGAGGGAGTAGGCAGCACTAGTGCTAGGAGAGGGTGGGATGGCTATAGCAGGAGAGTGGAACTGTAGCTGCTTATGTATAAAGCAGCCTAGCGTGAAGGATCACAATTCCGAGTGGGATAGCCACCCTAGAGAGTTGTAAAGTGAGCAGTGGTGAGTGAGCTGAGGCGGTGAATGAGCAAAGTGGCAGATGTTGTTATAGGTGATGCCCCACTTGTGCAAGGAACCCAAGGAAGCGTTAGAGATGAGTAGGGACCCATATTGTAGGCAGGGGAGGAGTAAGCCCTGGGCAATAGTCTTCCAGGCAGGGTGTCTGTGTGAGAAGATGCTTAAGGCAGAAGATCATCCCAATATGGGTGTTAGTGGATTTACATTGCTTTGCAATATGGAGGTTGAAATCTAGGCTAGGGTCTAGGGTGATGCCTAGGTATTTTAATTCCTGGACTGAGGAGGTTGGAAGGGAGTTCCATGTATGAGGGAAGTGGTAGGAGAAAGCAGCCTTCATGGAGTTTGATTGGGGGCTGGGAATGGAGAGGGTTCAAGGGTTTCTGGAGTGGAGATGATAGAATGAATGGTAGGTAGGGGAAAGGAGAGTGGCAAGGTAAGGGGTGACTGAATCAAAACAGTACTTGCCTGTGAAGATGGAGGTGTGGTGGTAGCAGTGTGAGGATGAGGGGGTGAAAGAAAGGAGTAAAGGGTATAGTGGTGGGTCCTAGGGAGAGCATTTAGTGCGAAGCAACAAAAGACACTGTATAAAAAGAGTCCAGCGGTGGACCCTTAAGCGATGTCAGCACACTTAAAATGGGGAAGTATTGTTTTTGTGAATAAAGTATGGTGGACTCAGATGGAGAGTGCATCTCTGTTTCTGTAGAGAGCACAGAGCTTTGGACAGAGTTTAGAGTGGATGCAATTGATGTGGGTAGTGTACTCTAGATATGTGTCCAGCTAGACACCTAGGTACCTGTAGGTAGAGACAGTGTCCAGTGTGCTGCCTTTGAGGTATAAGAGGCGTGTGTGTGTGTGTGTGTGAAGATTGGAGAGTTTTTGTGGGGTGCTGAAAGTTTTTTGGTATTGACTTAATTGATTGGCTTTGAACCATTTTAGGATGCAGTTAAAGTCATTTTGCAGTTATGTTGTCACTGTGGGGGGAGAGGGTCCAGAGGCATAAAAAATTGTCTCATTTGCATAAAGGTGAATATGGGATGATGAGCAAACAAGAAGGAGATTATTTAGGAATAAAAGAGGATGGCAATTATGTTGTTTTCCATGTAATATTTTAAATCAGCCATAACCAGAGGCTCAAAGGGAGTGTTCATCAGCTGGTCAAGACAGGTATTTAGGTCCCATGTAGGGACTGGGTCCCTTACAGGTGGACACAGGTGATTGAGGCCTTTAAAAGAACTTTTAAAAAACAGTTTGTGAGGCCAAGGATTTGTCTTTGCCTGCTGATATCTGGGCTGATACCACTGTGAGATGTATCTTCAGTGCTGAATGTTGCAGACCGAAGGACTGCAAGTGTACCTGTGGACAGCCCTGCCTGCATTGGGATCATCTTGTTGAGGGCACACTAGTATGAGAATCTCATCCACATAGAGAAGTATGCTTTCCTTTTTGCTGGTTTTCTGGACGACCTTCAGCACAGGTTTGAGCTAGAGAATTTTAGCTTTTCAAGAACCATGCCCCTCAATCATAATGTTCTGGTAGGAATGTTATTCTGCCCTAAGACAGAGTCAGCAGGTTGTATCTCACTTGCAGATTGACTGGAGTTCTGCTGGACAGGGTCAGGAGCACTCAGAACCAAGCCTGCCATCCCAGTCCAGGACAATCAGGACCATTATTGCTGGCTTTCTCCTGAGATTTATGAGCACTGTCTCTATGAATGGTGGTATATCACTGACACAGTGAAAGTTTGACATTGAAATTCATTACAGTGATAACTTCAAGCAGATTAGAGATTGTCACTCTAATCGATCCAATGTACACCAGCATTACTTTTGCTGGTGTTTCGCCACCTTTCCAAGTGAACTTCAACTCAGAGTTTGCTATTTAAAAGTCAGGGGGGTGCGGGGGCAAAAAAACACTCAATGTCTGACAGGCAAAATTTCACCTGTCGACATTGTGGATTTTGCCATGCCTCATTTCAACAACTTCGTTGTTGATGTGGCTTGGTGGAACTACGAGCGGTAATGGTGAGCAGACATACAGGAACCTCCCCATTCTAAACTATGGTGTTCTCTGTGACTATACATCTTGTTGGTGGCCTACAGCAAAGCTGTGGGAGCTGACTGTTCTCCAGGAGGCAAAACAGATATATTTCTGGAGTGCCCCCCCTCTTCTGAAGACCGAGGATAGCACTTGCAGGTTCACAGCCTTCTTGTGGTTTTCCCAGCTGATTCTGCTTAGTGAGTCAACCTGTTCATTGTCCTTGTGTGGCAGATGTACTGCAGAAATCTTTTGCATCTAGGGAATAAACTCAATCCGAGACCCTCTTGGCTCCTGAGCAGTGTTGAGGATCTTGTTCCACCTTGCTCATTTCTGTAATACATAGTTTGTGGTGTTTTGTGTTCGAATTTGAGCAGACTGGCCTTGTAGCTTGGATGAAAAGGACTGCACTGCCAGCAATACTGTCCTGAGCTCTAAGAGATTTATGTGATCTTGGGTCTCCTGTGCTCTCCAGATGCCATTTATGTTGAGATCCTGCAAATGGGTGCCCCACCCTAGGAGTGAGGAATCTGTTGTGAGGATACTTTTAGGGACTGCTGGAGAAGGGAATGTCCTCTTTGAGGTTGCTATCATCTTCCTACCACTGTAGTACTTGCAGAAAGGTCCTTGTGACTGGCACTTGCCTGGACAAGTCCCACCTTTGTAACCTGAGGCCCCTTAAGTGGTGCTAATATGAAGGTTCAAGAGAAAAAGAAAGCATTCAGAAAGTACAAGGAATCACAGAAGGAGAAGAACAGTGAATTGTATCAGTTAAAGCAAAAGGAAGTTGGGATGGCAGTCAGAACAGCAAAGGCCCAAACTGAGGAAAAGATAGCCAACTCAGTTAAGAAGGGGGATAAAACCTTTTTTAGGTACATCAGGGAGCGAAGGAAGACTAAGGGAGGGATAGTGAGGCTTAATAAAGGGGAGGGGGTGGGCAGAGGCTGACTGTGAAAAGGCAGAGATACTAAACAAATATGTTTGTTCAGTATTTACAAATGAAGAGGTGGAGGTACCTAAAACAAACAATAGAAACACTCTGGATACAGAAGTTGATACCAGCCCATTTACAGAAGAAAGGGTTCTGAAAGAACTCTTAAAATTGAAGGTGGACAAAGCAATGGGGCCTGATGGGATTCATCCCATAATTCTAAAAGAACTAAGGGTAGAACTAGTGACACCACTGACTACCCTCTTTAACAAATCATGGGAGGATGGGGTGGTACCCAGTGATGAAAGTGAACAGGAACGAACAGGAACTTAGTTCCTGTACTTTTTTTGCAGCAGAAACAGAGTTCCTGTTCTTCTTCCAACTGACACTGGAACTGAAATTCTTAAACCAGCAACATAATGACAGTTTCTGTGCCTGTGACCTGAAATCATGGTTTCCATTACAACATTTGACTTGTATGACAATGCTATGTTCCTAGAAATACTTCAATATCTCCAACTGAATCTACTAGTATCTAAACAGATACATGTGTTTTGATACAGCTATCCTTCAAATTGAGGATCTTCATTCTGCATTTCACAATTGCCACTGCCTGAGTTCCTGTACTTTTTGTCTACCACTTGCACCACTGGTGGTACCTGAGGACTGGAGGAGGGCAGATGTGTTTCCCCTTCACAAAAGTGGGAGCAGGGCAGAAGCAGGAAACTACAGACCTGTTAGTTTAACCTCAGTGATAGGGAAACTGATGGAAGCACTTCTGAAGGAAAGAATTATTGAGTACCTAGAGGCCAGAGGGGCACAGGACCCAAGGCAGCATGGATTCACAGCGGGAAGGTCATGCCAGATGAATCTAATAGATTTCTTTGACTGGGTGACCAAAGTAGTAGATCAGGGAGGGGCTGTGGACATGGCCTAACTAGACTTTAGCAAGGCATTTGACTCAGTCCCACACAAAAGATTAATATACAAGTTAGCCTGCCTGGGAGTGGGTCCCAAGATGATAGCCTGGGTAAAGAATTGGCTGAAGAATAGGACACAGAGGGTAATAGTAAATGGAGTCCACTCTGAAGAAAGGGGTTACTAGTGGGGTAACGCAGGGTTCAGTATTAGGACCAGTCCTCTTCAATGTCTTTATAAGCAACATTGCAGAGGGACTGGAAGGAAAAGTATGTCTCTTTGCAGATGACACAAAGATCTGCAACAGAGTTGATGCTCAAGGTGGGGTGGAAAGGATGAGAAGGGACTTGGCAAGGTTAGAGGAATGGTCAAATGTATGGCAGCTTAGATTCAATGCTAAGAAGTGCAAGGTAATGCACCTGGGAAACAAAAATCCAGGGGAGGAGTACACAGTGGGGGGTGAGATACTAACAATAACAACAATGGAAAGGGACCTGAGGATAGTCATATCAGATGACTTAAAGGTGGGCAAGCAATGTGAGAGGGCAGTAAGGAGGGCTGGGGGGATACTGGGATGCGTAGGGAGAGGCATCACCAGTAGAAAACAGGAAGTTGTTATCCCTCTGTACTGACAACTGGTGAGACCCCATCTGGAGTACTGTGTGCAGTTCTGGAGACCCTATCTCCACAAGGATATAGACAAGATGGAAGCTGTCCAGAGGAGGGCTACTAAAATGGTGCAGGGTCTGCACCAGAAGACGTATGAAGAGAGAGACTAAAGGAGCTTAATATGTATAGGCTCGAGGAAAGGAGGGAGAGGGGGACATGATAGAAACTGTCAAGTACCTCAAGGGAATCAACAAAGTCCAAGAGGGTAGCATCTTTCAAAAAAAGATGTGCAAGAACAAGGGGGCACAATTTGAAGATAGAGGGGCAGCTCAGAGGTAATGTAAGGAAGTATTTTTTCACAGAGAGGGTTGTGGATGCATGGAATGGCCTTCCAGAGGAAGTTGTGGAGTAAAAAACAGTGGTTGAATTCAAGCATGCATGGGACAGTCATAAAGCAATTTTAGGGGTTGGGGGTAGAAAGAAGTAGGCTGCTGGTTAACTAGGACCTGCAGCTTATCTATTAGGTAAGGAAATGGGCAGACTGGGTGGGCCAAGCAGTCCTCATCTGCGGTCAAATTCTATGTTTCTATGTTTAATATGTCCCTCATTTAAAATCTGGTAATTGGCACCACTGCTCTGGATGAGGCCACGTGGCCAAGTAACTGCTGAAAATCCCTTGCAGGCCTTGTGTGGCCCAGTGTGAAAGATTCTGCAGTACCAATCAGATGTGATATCCTTTCCTGTGGAAGGAAAGCCTTCGCTTATAGAGTATCCAGTTCTGTATGAGAATTCTGTAGATTTACAGGGAATCCCAGGTTCTTGAGGGAGCGCTCTACTTTTAGACAGAGCATCTTCCCCCTTGCTGTGTCCCCCCCCCCCCCCACCATCTGTACACTAGGCACTTTGTTAACCCCTGGAGCTGAGGTGAGGCCAAGGGAATAGCTATAAACTAATACTGCCTGCTTCCAAGCCTGAACCTGAGATATTTTGTGATTGGGTCTGACTGGAATGCAGAAGTAGGCATCTTTGAGATCCAATGATTCCCAACAAATCTCCTGACTACAGGGATGGTATCATTGTGCCGAGTGTGACCAGCATGAATTTTTCCTTTTTTGATATATTGGTTCAGGTACCTTAGAACTAAAATGGGTTGCCACTCAACATTTTTTTTTGTGGGTCAGAAGTAACTTGAGAACAGGTCCTTTCCTAATTGTGAGATTGGGACTGACTTTCTTTCAGTTCAAGCTGATTTTTTTTCTGGTACAGATTGAGCTGGCAAGTTTTTTGGTCTCTGAAGTTTTGGAAACTTTCTCAACTGCAGTGACAATCATGATCCACTAGTCTCTTGATAACTTTTACCTATTCCTGATAGTAGTGGATCAGCCTTCCCTCCACTGGCAATGGTTGACTGCCAACCTGGGCAAAACTATTTTGGGTTTTGTTATGGCTGTGGCTTATCAGCTGGTGCTGCAGCATATCTGGAGCCCCTTCTGCCCCTGTAATGACCTCTATGGGGTTGTGTGATGGAGTGTATGTCTATCATGCTCTTTTTCACCTATTACGTGCTTCATAACCCTGCAATACAGATAATGCAGGTTTTGACAGGGGCTGTGGCAGGATTTGTACCAAATCTCTTTTATTTAAGAGTTGGCCCTTTAAAGGGGCACTGTCAGCTTTGCCCCTTCGTTTACCTTAAGTTCACAAATGCTGACCTGTGGATACAAACGAGCATTATGATTGCTCTGGAATGGCCCTGCATCAAGGTAAAAGTGATCAGTTTACCTGATTTCTGATAATTTGCACTTATTTCTTCATATTCGTCCCAACTGAAAGTCTCCATTCCCTGTGAGCAGTTGCTATGCGGGAACACGCCAGGAGCAGCGTTTCTGTTCACCATTGATGCTGAGGTGGATCTTTTAGTAAAACATCATTATTATTGACGTAATACAGCACTCATAATAATTAAGAGCTGCTGGAGTGTATTTGTCGAGCAACGAAGCGTTGATTGCTTTTGAGTCTTATCTGAGTCTGGGGTGGAAATCCCACGCATGCGCACTAGTGGCACTTTCCTGGCGATGCTACGAGATCTTCCTCGTGATCACAAGTGCGCATGCGCCGGATTTCGCCCCAGACCCAGTAGATTTTAAAGCTAATCCAGCGCTGCTTTATCGCCGACATACCAGCAGCTCTTAATTTAATTGTTAGTGCTGTATTACGTGTGTGCTGTGATGTGTTTGCTAAAAGGTCCACCTCAGCACCGAGTGAACAGTAGACGCGTGTTCCCGGCGCGTTCCCGGCATGGCATCTGCTTCCGGGGAATGGAGACTTTCAGTCGGGACGAATATGAAGAAATAAGTGCAAATTATCAGAAATCAGGTAAACTGATCACTTTTACCTTGATGCAGGGCCATTCCAGAGCATACATAATGCTCGTTTGTATCCACAGGTCAGCATTTGTGAACTTAAGGTAAACGGAGGGGCAAAGCTGACAGTGCCCCTTTAAGTCCTCACAGCACTGGAAGTTCAACCTGTAGGCTGTCTCACAGGGGAAGGGGGAGTGCTAACAAGCAACACCTGAGCCCAATAAAGGGAGGAGGGTGAACAGGCAGAAGGAGGTTTCTGTTTCAGTAAGGCCCTGTCCACACTACACCGCTTGCGCCCGGTAACAGATGCAATCCGTTACGGCCGCGGAGCAGTGCAGTGCATCCATACCTTGGCAGTGTCTGTTACAGGACCGGCACCGCCAGTCCACACATCGGGATCCGGGTGACCGTTACAGCTGCGCCCGATCCCACAATGCAGCTCACGCTGCACTTGGTGCCCTGCAGGGGACCGTTACCGTCAGTCCACACTACCGCTGGTAACGTTACCAGGGCGGGACCGGTTTCATAACCTTTGTTGAAACCACCTCATATGTGGTTTAAACAACGGTTATGAAAACGCCTCCTGTAATGTTACAGGTGTAAACGTGACCTGTTACGGTAATGTTTTACACCCTCTGTAACGTTACAGAGGCGTAGTGTGGACAGGGCCTAAGATGCATGTAGTGACAAGCTGTTTCTTTTTCCTTTAAATAAAAAGTAAAGCAGATGGTGTTTGGAGGCACAAATGCCTGTTTTCATGGGTTACCTGGGAGCACTGGGGGATTAAGTGAGTTGCTCAGAGTCACACAGTATGCAAGTTGAGGTTGTGGGAATCAAACCCAGGTTTGCTGGATGTACCAAACTCATTCAACTTTGTTACTCTAACCTCTAGGCTATATTGCCAGCTTCAAATTCTCTCTTAACATGAACTATATTTCCCTGCATAAAGCTACTTTCCCTTTTTAACATTAACTGTCTCCCACTCATGAAATGCTGACATTTTTATCATTTAGTATTCCTAATGTGTTTATCCCACAACTGGACAATAAATCATTATAAGAGGTGTGTGTGAGAGTCTGTGTGTGTGTATGCGTATGCGTGTATGTGTGTGCACACATATTTGTGTATATGTGTGCTTGTGTGTGTGTGCACTTGCATGTGTGTGTTAGGAATGGGGGGTTGGTTGAACTGCTGAGACATCAATTACCAATTCAGCTCTGACTGGGTCTCAGACCTTTCTCTTCACAACAAAATCTTCCTTCAAAAACTAATCAAGATTGTTTAAAGATTGGGGAGTTTGTTTTGTTCCTGTGGTTGTGGTACAATTACTTTTCTGCTCTTTTTATGTTCTCCACCCATTTATTTGTATTTTTGGCAAACAGATAATTTTCTTCAGGGAAAGACGTAAACATATTTTGTTTCCTAACAGTCCAGTCCAAGGATAGGAAGTTCTGTGGTAGTCACAGTTTGTACTAGTCACCTTTCATATAGCATTTATTCTCTTAAACTTTTAATGCCTGGACTTTGAAGGACACTGAAACTAGTAGAGGAGAGAGAAAATATTCCACCAAACTAAAGAGTGTTGTCAGTAATAAATGAAGCTCATTTTGCAGGCAGAAACTTGCTAAACATGTTACAGAAGTTATTCTAAACGTAATTTGATACTGCACCAATGGTTTATGTTTTACAAAGGGTATTATTATCCTCTTATGATCCTCTAAGAAGTGTCAATAAATACCTGTATGTGACAAAATGTTTCTCCACTGAAAATGAATTCTGAAGTGAGGCAAGTACTGGGATTGGAATAAAAGCATACATTATTAATCAGGAGACAGAAATGCTGCTAGATTTTATCATATGAGCATGCACCATGATGTCTTAGGCCATCCTACTCACTTGATGTGAGCTACAGGATTTGAAATTTAGCAAGACATGCAACTGGGTAATGCACTGAACATTACTGAGAGGCTTAAAGCAAGAGCATTTGTTATAAACCATCTCCCACTCAGGAAATGTGGACGTTTTCATCACTTAGCATTCCTAATGTAGATCCATCCCATAACTAGACAAAGAATAATTTATAATAGGTGTGTGTGTGTGTGGGGGGATTGGCTTAGGAAGTTTGAAACATTTGAGCTGACAGATACATCAGTTAACCAATTCGGCTCTGTCGAACCTTTCATTTTCTTTTTTATTATCTATTTATACCCACTGTCAGCTAGATCTCGGTGGTGGCAAACAGCCTATCAGGGGCTCCTTCTCCCCCTGTTGGGGATCCCACTGCTTGACACTGGGACAGGATGTTAGTGGTTGCAGAAGTAGCTATGTTGTCCTGTCTCCATTGCCTGATGTTGCTGACGAACAGGACTGAAGTCCAGACAGTATGCTGTGGTGAGACACAGCTTCTGCAAATCACCTAACTGTGCCCACCCCCTCCCAACATCATCCACTATTCGGTATGGTGCCCAACTCACCCCAGGAGTGGAGAGTTGTCTACTGGCTACTCAATCCAACTCCTCCCCAGCTGACACCTTGCATCCCAGGCTTGTTTCTGAACCCAGGTCGCCAGTGTAGTGCAAGGTGCGGCGTCCAGTGCCTCAACCCTCAGAATCACTTGGCTATGTCAAGCCTTTCTCTTCACAACTAAAACATCCTTGATACACAAATTGAGATTTTTTTAAGATTAGGGAGTTTGTTTTGTTCCACAGGTTGTACTGCCGAGGTTGTTTAAAGATTAGGGAGTTAGTTTTGTTCCACTGGTTGTACTACAGTTATTGTACCTGCTCATTTTATATCCTCCACCAGTTTATCTGTATTTTTAACAAATATGCCCTATTCCTTCAGGCACAGTAGGAACTATTTTTTGCTGTTTAACAGTCCAGTCCAAGGACAGGCAGTCCTGCAGTGGTTGCCATTTACAGGAGGAGCTGATTAAATAGCTCTGTGATTTGCCTTTCATATAGAATTCATACTCTTAAACTTTCAAAGTTTGGACATTACAGGATATTGAATCTAGTGGAGGAGAGATGAAATGTTCCAGCAAAGCAAAGAATGATGTCAGTATTACCTGAGGCTTGTTTTGCTGGAAGAAACTAGCTGAGAATGTTACAAAAATTATTGTAAACATATGCAATATATTCCAATGGGTATATTATCCCTTTATGAGCTTGTAAAGGGAAGCGTCAATAAATACCTGGCATAACATTTCCCCACTGACAATGATTCTCCCACCCACCGCATACAAATTGTTTAACCAGGCAATATAGCACAGTAGTTTAAGGCTCTGAGCAGCAAATCTGGAGACATGGTTTGAATCCCACAACCCCCACTTACAAAAAGTGTGACCCTAAGCAAGTCACTAAACTTCCCTGTGCTCCCAAATCATACCTGTAAATAACTATGAAAAAAATTGGAGTTTTCTGAGAGAATTCCCATAAGCCACCAGGTTCTCTACCCTGTCACAAATGGCTGAATTTAGCAGTGGGATCGAACACCCCCCTTCTTGTGTAAACAGAGGTAAGATGGACACAGAAAAACTACTAAAATGGCTGGTAGAACAAGCCTGCACAACTGACCCAGATACAAGCACCACCGGCCCAGAGGCAAAAAGACTGGATGGCCAGCAAGCACAACTGCAGGTGCAGAGAGACCAGCAAGAGTTTATGAAGCAGGTGCTGCAAACACAGAAATAAACTGGCCACAGCTCCAAGTCACTAAATCCAATCACTGTAGGATTTCATAGCCTACCGTATGACTGTACAGACAGTTGCCAGTACCACTGCCTGGCCACAAGAAAGTTGGGCTACTTGCACTGCACTGTACCTGACTGGAGATGCACAAGCTACATACAGAAGCTCAAGTATTGCCACCACCAGAAACTAGGATCAGGTAAAGGCAGCTATCTTAAGATCAGCTCAAAAGAACTGATGAGAGTTACCGATGGAACGTCTCACACCCTGGGTTTCAAGGTTGGAACATGACCTAGAGTGTTGACACAAAAATTACAAGACTTGGCTACTCTGTGGTTAAAACCAGAGGTATGCATTAAATAGAAGATTATGGATTTGATTGTTCTGGTGCAGTACCAGAACATTTTACCAGACAGAGCCCATGATGGGGTAAGCTGACATGAACAGACCACTCTGGCTACAGCAGTGAAAATTACAGCACATTACCTGAATGCTGGAAGACCAGAGTTTGCCAAGAAGATTGAAAACCACAATAAACCCTGGGTGGTGACCTAAAAAGATTCCAACAGAAGTGGGGGGAAAAAGGACTTTGGTGGATGAGAACAAACATGCTGGTATGGGTAAGTGATCAAGCAGTGATATATTACTTACCCCTCCACTTCAAAAACAAGCATTTGTCAATGCCGAATGTTTGCTTGCTGGCACTGACATTGGTAATGTAGAAGTTACAGAGCTGCACAATAGGAATGGCAACGAAGTATTGAACTGAAGCCAACCCCACCACCACCCTGCAGAGAGTGGCAGTCATTGGGGTGTGGCTTTGGGTCGTTAGGCATAACGACCACGCCATTTCACCACACCCTACCCTGCAGATGCTGACAAGTGTCACGGTGTGCCTTGGGGTCTTTGGCCCTTATGCGCACCCCATTCCATCAGGAAATACGGTGAGATGGGTGCGGTATAGGAGAATGGGGTGAAGTTTGGGCTCGAAGAGTCTGAGGGACACCTTGATGCTTCTCACTGGCTGCAGGGTGTGGGTGGGGGTGGAATGGTATGAGCATGACAGGCAAGAATCCCAAGTCACGCCCCTGATGCCTGTCATACTCTACAGGGTGGGGCATTATGGTCGGAAACCCTAATGCCTCAGGCATTCATTGGTATTTTCACTCCAAATTTTCAACATGTTTTTTTTGTGACAATCACCTCATGAACAGTGGCAATATCAGTTTGTTAGCTGAAAACTGATTTTGCACAGCGACTATGGCATTTGGCACCACAGGTGCAAAAACACATTCTGAACAGGATGTGAAAAATGACAGCGGTACTGTTCATGGGGAGGTGTAAAAAATGGCAATGTTGAAAATCTGCTGTGAAAATCTTAAAAAAACTGGTGAAGTCACGAGCGTGCGTAGAAACTGTGCAATGCACACCCGTAATGTAACTAGTTTGGGATTTTTTACAGCAGATTGTTAACACAGGCATTTTGGGACCTCCGATCATGAACAGTATCAGTGTGATTTTCTTTATCTGTCGAACAATGATTTCCCACAGCGACACGCATCTCTGCACTGAAAGTGTGAAAACACATTTCGGCCATGTTGTGGAAAATGACAGCTGTACTGTTCATAAGGAGGTGTGGAAAATGCCACTGGTAAAAATCTGGACTGAAAATATTACAAATTCATGAACCTACGAGGGTGCGTGGAAACTGTGCAATGCCCACTCGTAACACAGTCATTTTATGGAGTTTTGTCACCAAATTTTCAACATAGCCATTTTAAGACCTCTGCTCATGACCAGTGTCATTGTGATTTTCTTAATCTGTCCCAAACATTGTTTTCACACACGGACTGTACCATTGTGCGCTACATGTGCGGAAACACATTTTGGGCGAGATGTAAAAAATGGTAGCTGCACTGCTCATAAGGAAGTGCGGTAAAATAGCACTGTTGAAAATCTGGTGTGCAAATATTACAAATTCGCAAACTTGCCAGCGTGAGTAGGAACTGCACAACGTGCACTCCTAAAACAGTCATTTTTGGGAATTTTTTCACCAAATTTTCAACATAGCCATTTTAACACCTCTGCTCATGATCAGTGTCACTGTGATTTTCTTAACATGTCCCATACATTGATTTCGCACACCGACTGCGCCATTGTGCGCTACATGGGCAGAAACATGTTGTGGGCAAGATGTGAAAAATGACAACTGTACTGCTCATAAGGAGGTGTGGTAAAATGGCAATGCTGAAATATTGAAAATTTGTGAACTTACGAGCGTGCGTTGCAGAGTTCCTATGCACGCTTGTAAGTTCGCAAATTTTCAATATTTTCACTCCAGATTTTCAGCATTGCCATTTTACCACACCTCCTTATGAGCAGTACAGTTGTCATTTTTTCACATTTCACCCACAACATGTTTCTGCCCATGTAGCGCATAATGGCGCAGTCGGTGTGCGAAATCAATGTATGGAACACGTTAAGAAAAACAGTCATTTTAAGGAATTTTTTCACCAAATTTTCAACATAGCCATTTTAAGACCTCTGCTCATGAACAGTGTCACTGTGATATTCTTAATGTGTCCCGTACATTGATTTCGCACGCCGACTGCGCCATTGTGCGCTACATGAGTGGAAACACATTTTGGGTGAGATGTGAAAAATGATAGCTGTACTGCTCATAAGATGGTGTGGTAAAATGGCAATTTTTAAAATCTGGAGTGAAAATATTGAAAATTCGTACAAACTTACGAGCGTGCCTAGGAACTGAGCAATGCAAGCTCGTAAAACAGTCATTTTTAGGAATTTTTACACCACATTTTCAAAATAGGCTTTTGAGAGCCCACCTTATGAACACTGGCACTGTTGTTTCGTTAATCATTCCGGAAAGGTGATTTCATGCAGTGGCTGCGAAATCACCCTTCGGGCCCGAGTAACGCCATGACAGTGCAAGAATTCATGAGGAGGGGTCCCAAAAACCCCATGTTGAAAATTTGGTGCAAAAATTCCAAAAAATGCCTGAGATATGCAACAAAGTTGAAAAAACCCTATCTATCCCATTATACAGCTTACCGGCATTTCCTCAGTTCGCGGTCGGCTTTGAAGAGTGCAGACGTGTTCGTGATCCACTGAAGATCACACGTGCCCGACTACGTGGTAAGTATGGGGTAGAGGTGTGGGGAGGCAGAATGCGCGAGTGGGTGGGCGCAGGTGGGTGCAGACACTGCGGGGACCGTTTTTGCTTTTCAGGTTTCTTTTTTTTTAACGACGACGCGGGACGTTTGCCACACTGGGGTGGGCTCCCAGCATGGCAGAAGGACAGCTGGGGGGGCATGGAGCTGACGGGGGATTGGGCACCCCCGTCAGCCATGGCATCTGTTGCCCTAGCGTGGCACCCTGTACTGGGGGGAGAGACAGTGGAGCCAACGGGGGATTGGGCACCCTCGTTGGCCATAACATCATTTTGCCATGCTGGGGTGGGCTCCCAGCGTGGCACCTGGATGCTTTGGGGAGGGCGTGCAGCCGACGGGGGATTGGGCACCCCCGTTGGCCATAAAACATTTTGCCGCGCTGGGGTGGGCTCCGCAGCGTGTCACCTGGATGCTTTGGGAGGCGTGGGCCAGCGAGTTGGGCACCCCCATTGGCCATACAGTGTGGGGAAGGGGAAGGCATGAGTTAATTTTCAGTGTGGCGCGCGCGCCGCTGCGGTGTGTGTGGGGAGAGCTCTGTCACCAAGCGGAGCTCTCCCTTTCAATTGTATGACACTGCATTTTCAGCTGTCATAGACAGCTGGAGCAGTGATTGGCACTCTGCGACCGCGCCTGCAAGCACACTGACTGAATTGGAAGAGGCTGACACACCTCTTGAAAACTCATATGATGGCACTATGTTTCTTGCACATGCGTGCAAGCAAACATAAAAAGGCTAGAAATTCATTTAAATTGTGGTGTTCCACATGGAATACCTTTATCCAAGATTTGGTATTCTACCTTTAAAACTGACATACACACCCTCCCCTTTTTTGTATACCACCATTTGTATCTATTACACACTGAGAAAATGTTGAAGAGCAACTCTATTATTAATAAAAAAGCTTAAGGAATACAAGATGTACACCAATTATGTTTTCACTTTCTTGTTTTCTAGCTGTTTGTTTTTCTTCACTTTCACATGCTATTGGTCTGCTGAATACTGTAGGTTATGAAGCACATATTTCACAAAGTCTTACAAAATGTATGTGACTCTCCCTGGCTAACTACACAATTGCGGCTTTATGACATCACAGTCCTTTGCCATGGTGAGCACTGTGATGGCATAAGTAAAGGTATTATGAGATTAATAGTGGAGAGAAGTGTTTTTATGTAGATATTTTAGACAGGCTACCAAGACGTGCTGCAAACCTTGACTAGAAGCATTGAAAATGAATAAATGTATTTTCTAGTAAATTATAATAGCTGAAACGTCTTATTTAGAAAAGTACATGCTGATGTGTGGAGTTGCTCTTTAACTTAAAGTATTTATTTTCTTTTTCTTTAATGATACCACCTGTCTCTTTTCTGTAAATTAATTGCTGGGATACTGGACATGCTTGGCTTGCAATAATCCACTGGCACTGATGAGAAGTTTGGAGAACGATGACCGGAGTATGAGAGAAAAGGCAACTGGCTGCAGACCACAATATTTAGCAAAGCAAGCAAATTAGCACTTGATCTGCCAACACTTTGCCTTAATACACTTTTAAAACTTTTCTTCAAGCTACCTTCTTATCTTTCTCTCTCCTGCTTGCTAAGACAAAATGCTTCCCTATCTTGCTGCAGGTTTAAACAGTGCAGTAGGTAAATGGTACAGTTTATCTGTGAAACCCACCAGTTTTGGTTCAAAAGGATTCTGAGTAGAATGTTCAGTGCTAAAGAAGCAAACTAAATGACAAAGAACCTCATCACACAAGCAGTGAAGTAAGGGATTTACCCATAAAGGGTACCCTGTGATGAGGATGACCACTAATGAGCATTTTCAAAAAGGGCAACTCAATAATGGTGCCTGTTCACAGGGCTACTGGACAGGGAGGGTGATCAGATTGGGGGGCAGCGAATGTAGCGACATCCTTCCGCAATATGTACATGCACATGGGGGGAGCGAGCATGCCATGCGACAGGCAGAAGGGAAGGGAGTGTTTGTGAAGTGTAGAGATAGTGCTGGGCTGCGGAGTTGGCCGTGTGGCATGGTGGGTTGTTGGCAGGCAAGGGTTTGGGAGGGTGTCATGTTCAATTCTGGGAATTTTTGTTTTGCACCCCCCCCCCCCGACATATGCCCCCCTGGAGTTGAGAATCCTTTATTAGAGGGGTGTGGGGGGTGCAGCCACCTGCATAAACAAAAAAGTCTATGTCTTTGCCGCTGGTAGTGTACATTGCCAAAATTTATTTTTGGTGATGATCACTCACCCTAACAGAGATCACCTTCATGCAATTGCCATTATGACATGGAACCTCCAGAAATACCAATGGCAGTAAAGTTGAATTTCACAGTAAAACATCACATATCACATCATGTGAAGGCTCATGTAAATCACCATGAAACAATTAAGCAATTAATTATTCTTTACAATGAAAGAGCAACACATTCTAGCCTTTTCTCTAAAATTGTATTTGTAAGGGCTGCTGCTATACATTTTGATATGCATCTCTTGTGTCGAATTGGGTCCATCATCTATCAGTGACAATGAACTGTAGAACTCTCGGTTGCCATGGCCCATTGCATGTAGGTCAAGAAGAAATTTGGAAGTTATAGTATGCTATTTTGTTAGCAATAAAATGCAGCAGGAAACCAAATATGTTCTGACATACCCTAGGCTGCTGTCCCCATGCCCAAGGTGCTTTCAGTACTAGTACTCTACAGTGAGATCATGACTCTGAGCTAACTATGCAGATTACACGCAGAATGACATCCTTATCAGGTAATACGATGGGATGCATATTTACTCACTCAGGTAGGGTCACAGATATCTGGTAGTACTGTGGCAGGAGTCTCCCTATCTCTCTTCTGTGCTGCAAGCTGCTAACTGTGTGGTGAGGTCCTGTTGGGGGGATGATCAGTCAAGTCCTAATGTGGATGGGTCTCTTTTGTGGTCACCGGAGTGAGGAGGAGGACATTTTGGAGCTTGTGAGTCAAGCACTCTTCACTTTTCCTTTAACTCTTCTGACTCACAGCAGTTGCTGTGCTAGTGGCCCTCAAAGTGGGTTGCCGGTTGCCACTCGTCATCCGTCCCAGTTGAATAAATCATTGGGGGGGTTGTTCAGTGCTGCTCCTGGGCCTAATAAGTTCACACTTTTAATGGCACAAAGGAAACCTCACAACTCTGCCAGCACCGATTCAGTCAAAATGATTGGCATCAGCAAACTGCCATGATTGGTGGAGATTTACTCCAAGATTCTGCATACATATTGGCTATCTGCTGATGTATCGGGGGGGTTAGTCACATCAGAGTAGCCTCCAATCTGTGTGACTGCGCTAAGTGCTTCCATTCAGTTCCTTGTGGTTTTCACTATCCCTTTGAAACAGGCTGAGCACAGGCAGCAGAGAAGTCTAGCTGGCAGGTGGGGCTGGAGACCGAGTGAATGTTAAACTGACTGGCTGAGGAGGAGAAACAGTGTTCTAGGCTGTTCCACTTCCATTTAATTTAGAGAGGTCAGATGGTGGCACAGGACCTGAGTTGCTGGTGGTGAGCAGTTGGAGCCTTCAGGGGCAGGAGGTAAGCCCCACACTTGGGGGGGAAGAGAAATATAAGATTGCTCTGCTCTGATTCTGGAGTGGAGACATTAGGGAAGGGACTGGTGGGAAGCATACCAAAAGTGGGTGACATCAGCCAGGCTGGTCAGGACACCAAACAACTGTTTGCTGGATGGTGTCCTGCAGATCAGAAGAAAAAGCCACTGTTTGCTGGATGGAGTCCTGCAGATCAAAACAAAAAGCCGCCATATGATTGGTTCAGCTTTTTCTTTTGAACTACACAAAGCCCATCAACGCAAAACAGCATCACAATCAGCCTGTCTTATAATTGGTGTGGCTCTGTCTCATCTCTTGCAGAGTACACTGCATTGGACGGACAGTGTCACACCCTTCAAATGTCACTCTTACAGCAAGACGTTTGCTGCATATGAATACATGGCAAACTTAAAAACTGAGCAGTGGAACACTACACGTTCCAATGTTTCTAGATCTACCTTGTTACATGGGCAAGTGGCATATTTTGTTTATTAAATTTGTTGCTGTTCCTGGCTTCTAAAACCTGGGTGGGAAATAATTTGTCTCTCACCGGGGTATGTTCCTCTGACACTAGGGACATTAACATATATGGTTCAAGGTTATGAGACATTTTGTTCTTAACATACTATGCTAATACTGTTGGCATACTGGGGCACAGAGTTCAGCCCCCCAAAAATGGCTCAAAAGCTGGCCACCCACAGGTGGGCTGCTGTACTGTATAGTGCAACACAGCAGCCGCCAGCCATGGGTGGCCACCCACTCACTCTGAACACTGTCCACAAGCACCCATATGCACTCTGATGGTCTAGTGGTACCCTCTCCCTCTCGGTATCCCCAATTGCTGAGGTTTGAATTAATAAAAGTTCCCTGGTAGTCTAGTGGCACCCTCTTCCTCCCATACATCTGATTGGCATGATCAGAAGTGAAATAACTTCCCTGGTGGTCCAGTGGTACCCCTTTCCCCATCCTGACCCTCCAATAACTGTGAAAACAATGTTTACAATCCCTTGTAGTCTAGTGGTACCCCCACCCATCCCCAGGAGTGCCGGTGACCCATCCTACGATATCACTCTGGTGTTCCAGTGGTCCCCCACAGGCCCCCTTCCCACCCAGCACCTCCTCCCCCATCATCAGCTGACAGCTGCATCCCACCCGCATACTGCCTGGCCACCTGCTGAATGACAGCTTACAGCATGAACTGTAAGTACCATTCATTCACATATTTGTGAGCGACATGTACAGTATGCACTGCAAGGCCATTGGTCCACAGTGAGGACCAATGGGCTTACAGTTCATACTGTAAGTTGTCTTTCGGTGGGTGGCCAGGCAGTATGTGGGCAGGTTGCAGCTGCATGCCGATGATGGGAGGGTGCTGGGTGGGCAGGGGGCCTGTGAGGGTGGGTCACTGGACCACCAGAGTGATATGGTAGGATGAGTCACTGGCAGTCCTGAGCACAGGCAGGTTGGGGGTACTGCTAGACCACCAGGAATTGTAAATGTCATTTTCACAGTCATTGGAGGGTTGGGATGGGGAAGGGTGTGCCACTGGATCACCAGGGAAATTAGTTCACATCTCATCACGGTGATCAGAGGCATCGGTCCAGGAAGGGAACAAGTCTTTTGGGCAATCGGTTTAAATGCTTCATTGGCAAGCCTTTAAACTAGTCAAGGGGGGAGGCACTGATAAGCAGCAGGAAAATCCCAGCCTCCCTACAAAACAGGGTACTAAATGAGAAAAGACCAAGGTAGAAAGGTCAGTGGGGTTGCCGCTACAGAAGGTAAAGCCATCAAAAATGGAAAGCAATGAGTACCAATGCCCGTAGTCTGGGTAACAAGCTTCCTGAATTAGTGGCCTTGATGGAGGAGGAAGATCTGGATATCGTGGCAGTCACAGAAACATGGTACACGTGAGAACCATGACTGGACGAAACGCATCAGGACACACTATCTGGACGGAGGGACAGGGAGGGTAAAAGAGGAGGAGGAGTAGCTCTCTACATAAGAGAAGAAATCAAAGCAACAGAACAAAAGGGTAAACAGGGAGGAGAAGAAGCACTGTGGGTCAATTTGGAGGCAAGCAATGGCACCACAATCCGCACAGGGGTTGTATACAGACCCCCTCTCAGGGGGAGGAAATGGACAAGGAAATGATACAAAGTATACTTAGAATGGCAGATAAAGGGGAGATATTGCTGATGGGTGATCTGAATATGCCAGATGTTAACTGGAGTGCAGTTGCAGCAGCCACTTCTAAGAGTGGGGTTATTCTAGATGCCCTACAGGGGGCATGCCTTAGACAACTAGTATTGGAGCCCACTCGAGAGGGAGCAATCTTAGACCTGGTTCTCTCAAATGGAGATGAAGAGAGGATCACAGATGTAGAAGTGGGTAGCCATTTGGGAACTAGCGACCATCGAACAGTATGGTTCACAATAAACACAGCAATAGAGTCAAGCCATACAAAGACAAAGGTACTGGATTTTAGGAGGGCTGACTTTGCCAAAATGGGTGAGTGCCTAAGGAATGCACTAGCAAATGGGCAGGAAGGAGGGTGGAAGAACAATGGGAATAATAAAATTGCCATCACAGAGGTAACAAGCCTTTGTGTAAAGCAAGTAAACAAAACGAACGAGGTAAGAAACCACTATGGTTCTCAAGGAAGTGGCAGTGAAGGTTCAAGAAAAGAAAGCATTCAGGAAGTACAAGGAATCACAGAAGGAACAGGACAGAGAACTGTATCAGTTAAAGCAAAAGGAAGCTGGAAAGGCAGTCAGAACAGCAAAGGCCCAAACCAAGGAAAAGATAGCCAACTCAGTTAAGAAGGGGGATAAAACCTTTTATAGGTACATCAGGGAGAAGGAAGACCAAGGGAGGGATAGTGAGGCTTAATAAAGGGAGGGAGGATGGGCAGAGGGTGACTGTGAAAAGGCAGAGATACTAAACAAATATTTTTGCTCAGTATTTACAAAGGAAGAGGGGGAGGTACCTAAAACAAACAGTAGAAACACTCTGGATACAGAAGTTGATACCAGCCCATTTACAGAAGAAAGGGTTCTGAAAGAGCTCTTAAAATTGAAGGTGGACAAAGCAATGGGGCCTGATGGGATTCATCCCAGAATTCTAAAAGAACTAAGGGTAGAACTAGTGACACCACTGACTACCCTCTTTAACAAATCATAGGAAGATGGGGTGGTACCTGAGGACTGGAGGAGGGCAGATGTGATTCCCCTTCACAAAAGTGGGAGCAAGGCAGAAGCAGGAAACTACAGACCTGTTAGTTTAACTTCAGTGGTAGGGAAAATGATGGAATCACTTCTGAAGGAAAGAATTGTTGCGTATCTAGAGGCCAGAGGGGCACAGGACCCAAAGCAGCATGGATTCACAGTGGGAAGGTCATGCCAGACAAATCTGATAGATTTCTTTGACTGGGTGACCAAAGTAGTTGATCAGGGAGGGGCTGTGGACATGGCCTACCTAGACTTTAGCAAGGCATTTGACACAGTCCCACACAAAAGATTAATATACAAGTTAGCCAGCCTGGGAGTGGGTCCCAAGATGACAGCCTGGGTAAAGAATTGGCTGGAGAATAGGACACAGAGAGTAATAGTAAATGGAGTCCACTCTGAAAAAAGGGGTTTAGCAGTGGGTACCGTGAGGGTTCAGTATTAGATCCGGTCCTTCAATGTCTTTATAAGCAACATTGCAGAGGGACTGAAGGAAAAGTATGTCTCTTTGCAGATGACACAAAGATCTGCAACAGAGTTGATGCATAAGGTGGGGTGGAAAGGATAAGAAGGGACTTGGCAAGGTTAGAGGAATGGTCAAATGTATGGCAGCTTAGATTCAATGCTAAGAAGTGCAAGGTAATGCACCTGGGAAACAAAACCCAGGGAAGAGTACACAATGGGGGTGAGATACTAACAACAACAAAATGGAAAGGGACCTGGGGTAGTCATATCAGATGACCTAAGGTGGGCAAGCAATGTGAGAGGGCAGCAAGGAGGGCTGGGGATACTGGGATGCATAGGAGAGCATCACCAGTAGAAAACAAAGTTGTTATCCCTCTGTACAGACAGCTGGTGAGACCACATCTGGAGTACTGCGTGCAGTTCTGGAGACCAATCTCCACAAAGACATAGACAGAATGGAAGCTGTCCAGAGGAGGGCAACTAAAATGGTGCAGGGTCTGCACCAGAAGACATATGAAGAGAGACTTAAGGAGCTTAATATGTATAGCCTTGAGGAAAGGAGGGAGAGGGGGACATGATAGAAACTTTCAAGTACCTCAAGGGAATCAACAAAGTCCAAGAGGGTAGCATCTTTCAAAAAAAGAGGTGTGCAAGAACAAGGGGGCACAATTTGAAGATTGAAGGGGCAGCTCAGAGGTAATTTAAGGAAGTATTTTTTCACAGAGAGGGTTGTGGATGTATGGAACAGCCTTCCAGAGGAGGTTGTGGAGTCAAAAACAGTGGTGGAATTCAAGCATGCATGGGACAGTCATAAGGCAATTCTAGGGGGTGGGGGTAGGAAGAAGTAGGCTGCTGGTTAACTAGGATCTGCAGCTTATCCATCAGGTAGGGAAATGGGCAGACTGGGTGGGCCAAGCGGTCCTTATCTGCCATCAAATTCTATGTTTCTATGTTTCTATGGGAGGAAGGGGTGGTGCCACTAGACTACCAGGGAACTTTTGCTAATTCAAACCATGGTGATTGGGCCTACAGGGAGGAAGGGGAGATTGCTAGACTACCAGGGACTGTACCGGTATGGTCCAGTGCTCACCGCTCTGGGGAAGGGAGTTTGTGCATGTCATCCTCTGGGGGCACTGCATGCTGTGCAGAGTGACAGGTACATTTTTGTCAGCCTGTCCGCTCTACACATGCAAATGGAGCCATAATGATATGCAAATGCCCCCATTTGCACCTTGCATACATTATGGCACCATTTGCATATCCAGTTTTGAAAATCTGGGAATTGCGCCCTGTGCAGCTACAGTTGTGCTGGAGCATTCCAAGTCCTACCTGTCTGAAGAATACACCAGTGCATTGTATATGCACCCTGTGCATTATGTGCTATATTCAAAGGTGATGAACCATGGCACATCTCCTTTGACTATCTCCCTGTCTTGCTACGGTGCACCTCGGTTGTGCTGCACCTCCACTTGCACCATTGATGGGCACAGTCATAATATCTGGCCCTCTATGTTTTGTCTTTGTTAAGAAACCATGAAAGGGTGTTCCTGGAAATGAAAGACATAATCTTTGTTTTTGGCAGATTAGTTGAAAGCTCATGAGAGCTAAATAACTAACTGAAGGTATTTAATTTACATTTAGGCAGATACCAAAAATTACTATTATGTTGAAATGTATTTTGTTTTAGGACTGGTATTCAGTATGTGAATCAATATGGCTTGTCCCATAAAAAAGTAAAATAGCAATGATGTACCAGAATATTTTTGTGTGAAGCTCTCAGTTTTTATTTACTTATGCCTGAGATCTGTCAATAAAAATGTACAGAAAAAAGGTAATGCTAAAGTACATACCATAGTGCATTTCATTGGGGTTGTAACTTTCAACACTGCAGTAAGTCAATATGTACGTATTAGATACGATAATTTTACTTTGTTTTTGCATTAAAACGACATGGGTGGGCATACTAGGTGGGCCAAGTGGTCCTTATCTGACATAATTCTGTGTTTCTATGGGTGCTTTGGAGACCATGTAATTTCATAAAATGTTTATTTGGCATCTGTATTTTCCATCTCTTATCCAACTGATTATGAACAATTTTGTTTTCAGCAGGTTCTTCATATCTAATTTTGCAGTTAGAATGGACTGAGTCAAAAGGTCATGTGATTCCAATTTTTATGAAACATACAGTACAAAACAATATCTTATTAGGGACTTTGGAAATGCCTCAGCAAAAACAAAGACTTGGGAAATCAATGATAATTTCAGAAGACACATTCTGACTAGTTGACAAAGGAATAACATTATTTGGATAATGGAGACATGAAATAAAGTTTTTTGGCACAGTAATAGCATTCAAATATTTATCAAGAGTTATGAGTTTGTCAAACAACTGGAGTCTGAAGGATATTGAGTATTGTTTTGAATCTATCAATGGATCTTGCCCAAAAAGTATGCAGCCAGGAGTAGTTCTCAGTGTCATGTATGTCTTCATGATTGGATCCATAATGATCACAATAAGTGGGAATTTGGTAGTGATTATTTCAATCACCCACTTCAAACAACTCCACTCTCCCTCTAATGTCCTGGTCTGTTCTTTGACTGTTGCTGATTTTCTTTTAGGTTTCCTTGTCATGCCCTACAGCATGATAAGATCTGTTACAAACTGTTGGTATTTTGGTGATGTACTTTGTAAAATCCACTCCTGTTTTGATACACTGCTCAGTACAGCTACCACCCTCCATCTCTTCTTCATTGCTATTGACCGTTACTATGCTGTATGTGACCCTTTACACTACTCCACCAAAATAACCTTCTCTGTTACAATGATGTTCACTGGAATAAGTTGGATTGTATCAATAATTTTTGCTTTTGTGGGAATTTTCTCTGAAGTAAATTTAGTAGGGATTGAAGAATATGTTGCTTCAGTTTCTTGTATAGGTTTGTGTGGGATTGTGGTCAACAAGTTTTGGGCACTGTCAAGTAGTACCCTAGGATTTTTTATTCCAACCATTGTGATGATAGGCATGTATATTAAAATTTTTTCTGTAGCACAAAGGCATGCCAGAGTCATTACTAATATGGTAGACAAAACACATACTTTAGATGTGGGCCAAAACAAAATCTCAAGCAGTAAGGAAAGAAAAGCAGCCAAGACTTTATGTATAGTAATGGGAGTGTTTATATTGTGTTGGATTCCTATTTATGTAGCTGTTCTTTTTGAGCATTTCCTTAATTATAATACTCCTGCAGTTTTACTTGATGCATTTTTATGGTTGGGGTACTTTAACTCTACCCTTGACCCCATAATTTATGGTTTCTATTATCCTTGGTTTAGGAAATCATTTAATATTGTGCTATCAGGTAAAATATTTAGTCCAGGGTCCTCTGAAATAAGTGTATTTTCAGTAAACCACTGACTATAGCTTTTAGTTTAGGCTTTTGACAAAAAGCAAGAAATAACATACAATATCATTTCTGTTGTCAGAATTCTCAATTGTCTTGTAATTTTCATTCTGGCAAAGCATGGTACTTTTCAAGGAAAGAGGTGACTGTGTACACCCAGGATATTTCCATTTCACTGGTGGTGGAAAGAACTCAATGGTCCACTAGTATTTAACATTCATAACATGTTATTTTTGCATGTTTGCAATATCATTATAGTTTAGAAATGGAATAATTATAGAATGTATGGTATGTGCTCTTTTTCAGATTTTGATTAAAATCTGCATCTCCCTCCATGATGACAGCGTTGTGGTGCCTCATACCATCCATGTCAATCCAAGTTAAATTTTTGAAAGTGCTGAGTCACTCTGGATTTGAAAGTGAGCTTGAATATTGGGTGGATCTATATTACCTAACATTTTTACGAAAATGGAAGGAGGACGATGATGGAGTGGCTAGTATCTCTGAACGCAGGGCATTTGAGGGACCTTTGAAAGAGCCAGTGGCAATTTCTGGGATGCTGAATGAACACTATGCATCAGTATTCAACAAAGCACTGCAGTGTAGGGTGCCAGTTAAGAAGGCCCCTGATATCAGGGGTAGTCATGCTGCAGTCAGATGTCAAAACCCATACTGGTAACTGGCTAACTGGTGAAGATCAAGCCTTGTCAGTCCCATAGGGAAAACAGGATAGATCCAAGGATTATAGTTGAACTACTCATTAAGCACAATTGTCAGATTGGTTTCAGTAATCCTTCATAAGTCTTTCAAGCTTATGTGGTGCTAGAGGACAGAACAAAGAGATTATGAGGTCCCCACAATCAAGTAGAGACAGGGTCAGACTAAAGAAACTGCAGGTCATTCAGCTTTACATCAGTGCTGGGCAATGTAATGGAGGCAACATGTCAAGGTTCTTGCCCAGTCTTAGTATAGTTCCATGAGGGGCACATCATTCAAAAAAAACTTGATTACCAAGTTTGAAGAGGTAATAAAAATGGTACTCAGATGAGTATGGTGGGGGAAAGATGAAAGTTTAATACAAACCTACTCAAATGTCATAGAAACACACACAAAGACAAACAACCCTACATAGAATCTCCAAAATGAATCTTTATCACCCTGATGAAGACTCATTTTGGAAGAACTTCATTAAGGTGCCTGTGTCCATGTGAAATTGTGTGTCATATGATCAGCTTTGTATTAAACTTTAAATTTAATCTCAGTTTGCTAATGTATGCACCTGTCTTATTCTGTCTTGAGTCAGTACATTCAGTGTGACTGGCTGCACTGGATAGACAGGAACGCTGCATTTTCTGCTCTCTGTCTTTGAGGAAGTGACTATGGAGGTAAACTGGGGAAGAGTCATGGATGTAGTCTATTTTTTATTTGACTCTTTTTATGCACCCCAGGCTGAGGAGGAGAACTTGATCCCCAAGTGCCCTGGCACGCTGACCCCTCAAGCTGCACCTGATGTAGCCTCTGCCTCAACAATGGGACAGGGAGGATTGTGACTTACCCCTCATGGAGGGCGTGCCCACCAGAGGGAACAGAGGGAGAGAGAGATTATATCACCCTTGAGTCCTCGCCTGCCACTGGGCTTTGTTTGGTCCACGGTAGCATGGGTCAATTGGGGAATCATACTGCTCACTCCAAGGGATTTTCTGTGTAGTTCACTAGGAGGAGCACATGCAATGACACCACCACCACATCCAGCCACATGTTCCTGCATGGCTCACATAAGCCTCTGCCTCCTCCATGTCCCATTCAAGGTGGTCCCAGCAGTAGACACTCGGTCACCACTGGGTGCCACTGTGGTGCTGGGAGCCACAGAATCGCTCCCTAGGAAATTAGGGCTTGCCAGATGGCAGCTCAATCCTGCTCCTTCCCCCCCTCCTGTGGCCACCCCAAGCAAGCCAAGCTTACTCCCGAACCCAGGTCTCTGGCTTGGTGTGAGGTGTGGCATCCAGCATCTTGACCCTCAGTGCCATCATGCCGGCTAGAGATGTAATCTAGCTGGACTTCAGCACAGGTTTTGTCTCTATTAAGCATTATAAGCTTCAGGGCAAATAACATCATTGTGGTATACATTAGGCAGACACAAGGTAGCCTGAAAACTGGATTGGGAAAAAGTAGAAGGCTGTGGTGGGCAGGCACTTCTTTGAGTGGAAAATAAGTTATATCCCTCTAGGATCTGTAAAGGAGCCAATAATGTTCAATATGTTCATTAATGATCTGGAAGCTGGAATGTCCATTAGGCTGCTAATGACATTAAGCTGGACAAGGCAGAGGACTCACTTTAGGATGGAGAAAAACTTCAGATAGTCCTAAATAATCTGACTAATTGGCCAGACTCATGGAAACTTAGATTCAAATACAACCAAATTCAAGGTGCTACATTTGGGAAGGGCAAAAATGAGGTAGGACCAACATTTTGTGTGTAGCTCATTTACTTCAGTGCAGCATTAAAATGACCCAAGAGCCATAATAGACAAGAATCTGAAGCATTGCAGACAGTGCACAGCTTCTGTCAAGAGGGCCAGCAGAATGACTGGGTGCATTAAAAGAGGGAAGGCAAAAATGGGAGGGTAAATAAATCTTCCACATTACAAGGTCCTGTTTGCATTTAAGCTGGAGTACTGTGTTCAGTAACGAGTTCCTCAGAACAGGAAGGACAATTACTGTATATGGTTGAGTAGAGATGAGCACAACAGCATGTTGGTTGTATTGGAATAACTACATTCCCAGGGGTGTAGTGAGGCATAAGGCCAAAGGACGATTGCCTTTAGCCCAAGGTAGTGCGGTTGTCCCCACACATCCTACACCCTGGAGTGTCTTATTCTGCTGATAAAATGATGCAAGTATGGATGATTACAAAAAATAATGTATATGCCCTTGAATATTTTATTAATAGAAAATGTACTAAAAGATCAAAAGTAGTCTTTTCAAACTTTGAGCACCACTTTTTTTGTTTTTTAAGGATGGTCAAACATTATCCTAGTGCTCCCATTTGCACAAACATTCCTAAGAGTGGTTTGTACTGGCAGGACACATAGTGCCAAGGGGGAGGGGTAATTCTGGTGCACTGGCAACATGGGCTTCTGCCATGAATCAGGGACATCAGAAGCAGAGGCTGGCAGGGAGCAAGCAGTGCATCCAAGCCTATGCTCTCCTTCCAGTGAGGGGTGGATGCAATGCACAGTCAAGGAGTGACAGCTGCAGAAGACATGCTGGTAGTGCTGTTGGCCTCGTAGGTAAGCACACATTACCTAACACCCCCCCATGGGCCTGTTGCAAAATCAGCTTGCTAGCATGAGGGAGGTGGGTGGGAAACATAGGGTAAAATAACCTCTTATTGGTTGCAAGGTGACACACTGCTGGGCCTCACCCACACTAGACGAACTAAACAGGCACTCCTCTAACTGCTCCTGCAGGTGATCCATATATGCCCCAGAGTATGCCAACGGGGGGAAATGGAAAAAAGGAACCCCTCTAGCAGGTAAGCTGGTTGGCAAAAGTAAAGCAGAAGGGTGAATGGCCTCAGTAGGTGGAGTCCCAGAATGTGAGACAGAAGGCCCCAGCAGAGTTGAGGTAAGTAATCAATGGAGGACTCTGTGCAAAAAAATCTTGCAATACACCGTTGATCAGTTTTCAAAGTTCCAAAGATTACATCTGTGTGACATGAGGTAAAAATAGCTTGACTGTGCAGCCAAGGGAGGCAATCCACAGATCAATCTTTCACTCTCATCACAAGTGCTTTGTTAAGGTATCAGTCGAGGTAAGCACAATGTGGGGAGGAATAAAAAAAATTAAATAAAAATCCATGGTCCGTAAGAGCTAAATATACATGGTTTTTTGATTTCTTTATGGTCATTGTTTTTTTCTGAGCCCCCCCCCCCCATTTTTAATCCATTAGTTTTCTGCATTTTTTTTTTAACACAGCTGCTTTTTATCCACTGATGGTCAGCCCCATCTGACTGCCCCTCCCACCCCAGCCCCATCTCCTGGAATAATCGGCTTTTACCTTGCCCAGCCTGGGAGTGGTGCCTGCAGGAATCGGTCATCATCCTGTTGACCGGTGTCTTTCCTCCTCCTATTTTCTCCTGGAGGGAACCAGCAGTCAGCACGCATGCACATGGAGGCACACATGTGCTGAACAGCCCCAGTAATGGCCTCTTCCCCCACCCTTTGGAATATTACCTTAGGCACCCTCAGGCCCGTGCTTCCCCCAACCTCCGCTGGAGGTCGCCATCAGCTGAGGGAAGCCACACCTCCTCCCCGGAGAGGAGAGCTTGCCTGCTGGCAGCTCTATCCAGCTCTGCCCTCACCCCCGTGCTGACCTCCGATGCTCCAGGCTTGTTCCCAAACCTGGGTCACTGGTGTGGGTTGAGGTAAGGTGATAGCACCTCAGCCCTCTACACCACCGGGCTAGCCTAGTTTTCTGAATTTAATCCACTGCCACTCATGTGCAGAATCCCTTCCTTCAAGTCTACAGTACCTTAGTGCAAAGCCCTTGACATTTTGAGTTTCCATGATGGCAGAAACAGCAACAGAGTTTGGGACTGCTGGAAAATTATTGCAGAAATCTTTCTAGTTCCTGTGATTCCATGTCCTACAGCTCACACTTGCATCCATATAGTGGCACAAACACATTTTGCAACATGGTCACTTTTTAAAAAAATCACTGGCTGGTCTGCCAGTTCTGGAGGGTACCTGCAGTTATGTGTCTTGTAGCACATAACTAACTTCCTACAGGTGCAAACAGAAACTTTCATAAAATCACTGGCTACACACTGGTTCAGGATAGCACCCATGGTTTGATGTCCTGCAGCACACTGTCATGTCCATATAGTGATGCACACACTTCATGGTTTGTCACAAAGAGCAGCCACTTTTATAAATGAACAGACTCTCTGACTGTTATAGGTAGGCACCCATAGTTCTACATCCTGCACTACACAGCTACATCCATAGTGGTGACCGCCTTAGGTATTGTCCTTCAGTAGTAGTAATATCAAGAAAAAGGTACTAAACAGAGGCACTTCGACTGATGCAGTCTTGGGATAGGACAACTTTGCTATTAAGGCAGAGCTACACAAGCAGCTCTCTATGGGAGTAGCTCTCACAAGAGTGGTGGAGGCACATAGGAAGCACAGTCTGCTGCTAGTTGATGCCTGAGTTTAGTTCAGCCCTGTAGTCATACACATTTTGATTTTATTGCCAGTGTTCCTGAGCATGTTGTATTCCACAGATAGTTTTTACTGCAGCAGTACAGCTCAAGTTACCTGATTTTAATTTGGGGCCCTTTCATCTCAGCGAAAGCTTTGCAGGGTTACTGCTCATTTCCTTCATGGCTTATACAGTAATAACCTCACAGGACTAAAGGAGGTAATTGGTCCAACAGTTGTATTACTAGGAGGAACCCTGAAATGTAATGTATATTAAGTTTTCAGTACTCAAAAATATAAGCGATCACATCCAGAACATTTATCAGAGATCAGAGGGCCAGCAGGGGGATGATCAAGCATCCCCAAGTATGCTCTCCTTCTCTAGGCTAGGAAGATGGTCTCTGCTGCTTACTGTCACTTGGGAGAGCACAGGTGGAATTATAGTTAGAGCTGGAGAGGAAGGTGGACACATGACATATCTTCATGGCATCACGCAGATGCATTCTGTTGTATGAATTAAAGCCTTAGCATGCCGGTGTACATAGAATAGGATGAAGGGGATAACATTCCCTGGCCAAAGGTACGACACAAGCTACATTTGGGATCTGCCTACTGTTTCCCTGGCTATCCCTTTGGTGTTTCCATGAGGCAAGCCCTGCATTGATCTGGCCACACCAAAGAGAGCAAACTGAGGGCTTCAAAAGTGAGGGCTGCATGTTGGGGCAATGGGGTGAGGGATTACCTGAGGCAATAGGATCAGAATGGGAAAATGCTGGGGGAATTTAAAGAGAAGTGGAGTGAACAAAGGGATCAACAATAAAAAATATTAAGGATAATCATGTCTCAAGTATTAAATATAGCTACATGGAATGTTATGGGTTTAAAAAAATAAAATGAATAAAAACATTAATTGAGAAAAAAAAACAGATTAACTGTTTATTTTTTCAAGAAACACATTTTCTTGAGACTGATTTTCCCTGGTTCCCAAGGAAATGGGGCAAGTGCACTTATTCTCCATACAATTCTAATTCAATTGGTGTGGCTACATTCTTCCATAAAAAAAAATAAATCTCATAATCTGTAGAGTAAACATTAATTAAAAGGGGAGACACATTATTATGGAAGTACAAATAGGATCGAACCAAATAACATTAGCTACACTATATAGACTGAATCAGAACATAGAAACATAGAAACATAGACTTTGATGGCAGATAAGGACTGCTAGGCCCATCTAGTCTGCCCATTTCCCTACCTACAGGATAGGCCGCAGCTCCTAGTTAACCAACAGCCTATATCTTCCTGCCCCCCACAAGAATTGCCTTATGTCTGTCCCATGCATTCTTGAATTCTCCCACAGTTTTAGACCCCACAACTTCCTCAGGAAGGCTGTTCCATGCATCCACTACCCTCTCTGTGAAATAATACTTCCTCACATTGCCCCTGAACTCCTCCTTCTATCTTTAAATTGTGTCCCTTGTTCTTGCAAGTCTCTTTTCTGAAAGATGCTACCCTCTTGGACTTTGTTGATTCCCTTGAGGTACTTGAAAGTTTCTATCATGTCCCCTCTCCTTCTTTCCTCAAGGGTATACATATTAAGCTCCTTTAGTCTCTCCTCATACGGCTTCTCTTGCAGACCCTGCACCATTTTAGTTGCCCTCCTGACTGCCTCTATCCTGTCTATGTCCTTGCGGAGATGGGGTCTCCAGAACTGGACACAGTATTCCAGATGGGGTCTCACCAACTGTCTGTACAGAGGGATAACAACTTCCTGTTTTCTGCTGCTGATGCCTCTCCCTATACATCCCAGTATACCCCTGGCCCTCCCTACTGCCTTCTCACATTGCTTGCTAACCTTAAGGTCATCTGATATGATTACCCCCAGGTCCCTTTCCTGTTTTGTTGTTGTTACTACCTCCCCATCCATTGTGTATTCTTCCCCTGGGTTCTTGTTTCCCATTTGCATTATTTTGCACTTTTCTGCATTGAATCCTAGCTGCCATACGTCTGACCATTCCTCCAACCTTGCCAAGTCCCTTTTCATCCTTTCCACGCCTCCTTGTGTATCAACCCTGTTGCAGATCTTTGTGTCATCTGCAAAAAGGCATACTTTTCCTTCCAGTCCCTCTGCAATGTCACTGATGAAGACATTAAAAAGGACTGGACCCAATACTGAACCGTGCGGTACCCCACTAGTAACCGCCCTTTCTTCAGAGTGGACTCCATTTACAATTACCTTCTGTGTCCTGTTGTCCAGCCAATGTTTTACCCAGGCTACCACTCTGGGACCCACTCCCAGGCTGGTTAACTTGACTAATAATCTTTTGTGTGGGACTATGTCAAATGCCTTGCTAAAGTCTAGGTAGGCCATGTCCACAGCCCCTCCCTGGTCTACTACTTTGGTCACCCAGTCAAAGAAATCTATTAGATTCGTCTGACATGACCTTCCCACTGTGAACCCATACTGCCTTGGATCCTGTGTTCCACTGACCTCTAGGTACTCAACTATTCTTTCCTTCAGAAGTGACTCCATCACTTTCCTACCACAGAGGTCAGACTGACAGGTCTGTAGTTTCCTGCCTCTGTCTTGGTCCCACTTTTGTGAAGGGGAATCACATCCGCCTTCCTCCAGTCCTGGTACCACACCATCCTCCATGATTTATTAAAAGAGTAGCCAGTGGTTTACTAGTTCCTTCCTTAATTCTTTTAGAATTCTGGGGTGAATTCCATCAGGACCCATTGCTTTGTCCACCTTCAGTTTTAGGAGTTCTTGCAGAACCCTTTCTTCTGTGAAAGGACTGGGATTGACCCCTATCAAGAGTGCTTCTGTTAATTGGATTAGGCACTTCCTCTCCTCTTTTGTGAATACTGAGCAGAAATATTCATTCAGTATTCCTGCTTTTTCACTGTCCCCTTCTGCCCACCCACCGTTCATTCTATTCAGCCTCACTATCCCTCCCTTTGTCTTTCTATGCTAGCTGATGTACCTATAAAAGGTTTTATCCCCCTTCTTTTTTTATAATTGAAATTTTTATTACTCTTTCAACAACCACTATTACAAACACACAGTTATATTGGTGTTACACAGAAAGCATGAAGTCTTGATTCTAGCAAAAAGACTTTGGGCATCGCGCTTTCAACGGGAATAACAACAATCTACAATGAATACCCCAAGTCCCATAACCCTCCCACCCCCACCCCCACTGTGACATATAAAGGTCAGGTACAGATTAACAATAGATAAAAGGTGCTTGCTTGAAGATCCAAAACTTCTTAGTTTGACGGACTCCAGGTCAACAGAAAATGCTCCAACGAACCCCATAAAGATACAAAGTACTCTCGTTTACCCCGTAAACCTGCTATGTGTTTTTCAAGTTGTATAACCAAAGCACATTCCTTGTGCCACTCCACCAATGTTGGGACCTTGTCCGATGCCCAATATCTAAGGATTAACAACTTCGTTACAGCTGAAACCAAAGAGACACGTGCTCTCAAGCTTTGGGAGTGGTCGAGGAAAGCACCCAGCAAACAAATCTCGGGGTATCCATTCTGAGTGAGCCAAGGATAGGCTAAGCAGGGTACCCACAGTTCTCCAAAGACTTCGAATCTCAGGGCACAACCATAATAAGTGGTATAAGGTTCCGTCTTCCTTTTACACTTCCCACAAAGAGGTGAACTAAGCACACACCTTCTAAATAAATGGGTAGGAGTCAAGTATAAGTGATGCATAATGTTGAAATGTATCAATCTTAGCCTGTCTTGCTTAATATACCTATCGCTGTGCTCCAAAGTGCTATCAGACTTTCGAGGAGCACTTATATTCAAGACCTCCACAATAATAACATATTCGGAAGAGTCTGTGATCCCATTCTTGGAGAAGTCTGCGAACCTTGGCTACTGCGTGTGGTTGCTTTGCTGTCTTTAAGAGAGTATGGACATTTACACTTCCCTTATCAGCCAAGAAAGCCGAAGAGAAGACCTGGGTTAAAGCCTTACTAAGCTGTAGCCATTTATAAAAATCCAAATCCGTGAGGCCCAAGTTTTTTTTCAGGACCTTAAATGCATACGGCCTATCCTGATCCCAAAAATCAGCTACGGTCAATTTGCTTATCTGAGGCCAAAAAGCTATAGATATAGAAGAGCCACCAATTTTAATTTGTGGATTATCTACAATTGGTTGGGAGCCACATAACCACCAGTGGGCACCAAAATAATGTTGTAACTGGTGATAGGACCTGAAAGACCATCCCATAGGGTTATTTTTGAGAGACTTGGGTAGACTAGCCAAAGGGACAAACAGCAATGCATATAAAGAACATTTAGCCCTCTTCGCCAGACCCTGTTCAATATCCAACCAGAGAGGTGTATAAGTTGCTCTAGTCTGATCCCAATTCCAAAGGCCAATTTACTGACATGTTGGGCCAGGTAATACATAAAGAGGAAGGGCAGCTAAACCACCTTTAAGTTTGGGAGCCGTAAGTTTAAAATATGATCGAAGGGTTGTTTTGCTTTGCCACAAAAAAGAATTGAATATCTTCTGTAACTTAATAAACCAATTCTTTGGCAGGTAGACTCCTAGCATGTCTAAAGGATAAAGAATCCTTGGAAGAGCCATCATCTTTATAAGATTCAACCTGCCCCATAAGGATAAGAAAACAGTGCCCCATCTCTTAAGATCTTCCGAGATCTCTTGCACTATGGTGCCTAGATTATCTCTGAGCATTTGAGTGAAATTCGCATTGATGTTTATACCTAAGTATGTAATGGATTTGGTTTCCCATGCAACACCTAAGTCCTGCAAGTCTGCTCTCCTCGTGTGGTGATTTAAAGGAAAAACTTTGGTTTTAGCGCAGTTCAATTTATATGAAGATACTCTGGAGAAACTATTAATCTCTTTTAGTATAGGTGGAATCAAAATCCCTGGGTTTTCTATGTGTAATAGCACGTCATCTGCATATGCCGAACATACATAACTAGATTCCCCTATTTGTATGCCTTTGATAGAAGAATTCTTCATAAGCCCACGCAGCAGTGGCTCTAAATACAGGTTAAATAATAAAGGGGACAAGGCAGCCCTGTCTAGTACCACGCTCCAACTTGAAGGCGGTGACAATAAACCATTACATTTCACCCTGCCGATGGACAAGAATATAAAATTCTAATCCAACTTAAAAATTTGGGGTATACCAAAAGCCAAGAGAGTGGCAAATAAAAGGCCAGGATACTCGATCAAAGGACTTTTCGCATCGAAGTGATAGAAGTGCAGCTGGGATTTTGGAATCTTTAGCTACTGCAATAAGATGCATAAGTTTCCTCATATGGTCATGGGATAATCTCCTTTCATGAAACCCACTTGTTCCCTGCACAAGCGGTCCATCACTTTAGACAATCTATTAGCCAAAATTTTTGCAAGTATTTTAATGTCGGTATTAAGAAGAGATATTGGTGGTAGCTGTCTAAACTAGCGGGATCTTACCGGTTTAGAATTAGGAAATTGTGGCCTCAAGAAGCCGAGTCAGAAATACCAGAATTAGACCAGAACATAAAAGTGTCTAGTAAAATTGGTGAGATATCTGGGAGAAAAGCTTTATAAAAATTGCTCGGGAAACCATCAGGGCCTGGAGATTTATCAGCAGGCAACTGTTGGATAACCTGGTGTATCTCAGAGATTACAATTGGTGCTTCTAAGATTTTGGACTCGGCCTCTGATAATTTTGGCAAGTCCGCTTCATTTAAGTATGCTGCAATTTCAGAACCGGAAGGTCTAGAATCGGGTTCCTGTGCATATAATTTCTGGAAGTATTCCCCAAATATTTTTGATATTTCTCTCGGGTCTGTACAAATCCAATCCCCTTGACCTACTCGAACACTAACTATATATTGAGCTGAGTCTATTTGTTTTACGCGCCATGCTAGGAGTTTGCTAGCTTTTCCCTATATCTAAATATTGCAACTTAGCTCGAGAGAGAGCAAGTTCTGCTTGTTGAAAAGACTATTTCCGAATACTGGGCCTGCAATTGGTGTACTTGACCCACTCTGACTCGGTTGAGGTAGGATAAACTGTGTTCCATACTTTGAATAGAAGATAACACAGAATTCAACCTACCCCTCTGCTCCCGTTTCTTCCTAGATGCCATCTTAATTAATTCCCCTCTTAATGAGCATTTTAAGGCAGCCCATATCAGGTCTTTTGGATTATAGAGTCTCTATTGTCCTCCATAAAGTGTACAATAAAGTCCCTGATGCTCCTTAGGAACATTCTTCTTTATAATTTGGGTATTTAATCTCCATTGTGTAGATCTACATCTCTGGAAAGGGCCTATACATTACACTGACCCGGCATGATCTGAAATCACCCTACCGAGATCTCTGCCTGAGACATGTTGGGGACCGTAGATGAGCTAACTAAAATATAATCTATTCTCGAATGAGAATGATGTACTGGAGAGTAAAAAGAGTACTGTTTCCTTTCAGGGTAGAATAAGCGCCAGATATCGACTAAGGCTGATTTATTGATAAAGTCTTTCAGAGCTCTTTGAGTTGGGGTAAGGCCCCTACGCCTATTATAAGACCTATCTAAATCATTTAGAATAACCAAGTTCCAATCTCCTCCAAGAATGGTGATATTATGAACATCTAAGTCCATTTTGTGGGAAAGGTCCTTGAAAAATAAAGGTGATTCACAATTGGGACCATAGATCAAGCCCAAAACCACCGGTTGAGATGCTAATATGACTTGCACAAGCACAAAACGCCCTTCCGGGTCCCAACATTTGTGTACCAATTTAAAGACTACCCCTCTTGCAATTAGGATGGCCACCCCAGCTCTCTTAGATGAAGCCCCAGCACCAAAGACTTGAGCTACCCACATTCTTTTAAAATAGTGAAGGTCAGCTCTTTTTAAATGGGTTTCCTGAAGGAATGCAATTTGTGCCCCCAGGTGGAAGAGGTGTTTTAAGACCACCTGCCTCTTGACCCTATCCTTGGCTCCTTTGATGTTCCAGCTGACAAATTAATACGGTAAAGTCATAGAGCTAATAAAGATTATAAAAAGGACCTCTCTGAGAAATAGTATGGGGTATTACAGTGTGAACCACTGTCTGAAGAATACAAGCACCCAAAAGAATAAGAGAAATCCACCTATTTATGTACCCTAAAGCATTGATTTTCCCCCATCACCCCTCCCTCCACTTAACTCCCCACCCAACCCTCCCTCTCCCCTTATAATAAACCTTCCTAACTTCCACCCCCTTCATGATGCATGACCCCCAGTTCCCAAAAACTGCACTCCTGAAACTAATCTGCCACATGATATACATCCAAACAGCCCAGAGCTGATTATCACCCACTCCCACCCGAGCCCCTACTCGCCAATGGGAAACTGTCCCACAGCAGACCAGATTACAATATGTGAACCCCATGTTCATTAATAAATGTTCATCACTAAAATAGGTTAAGTTAAAAAAAAAAGGGGGACCTCAAGCTCATCTTTCGTTCTTAGCTTCCACTGTTTTCCTCCTCTCTCTGTTCTTCTTCCTTTGCTTTATGTTATTTTCTGCTGCTCGGAGTGTGGACCAGATAAATTGACTTGCTAAGAGTCAGTATGGCCCATACCTGTTGTAAACTCGGAAGTCCAACCTCGTCCCTGTAAGAAAAATCCAGTATGAGCAGGTCATTCCAGAGGGGAAAAACGAAAAACAAAAAAAAAAAAAAAAAAAGAAGGGGAAGAAAAATCACTCCTATACTACAATCAAGAAGATTATGTCCAGAACATTGCAAGTCGTACGTCCATCACAAACAGATGAATGAGAGTCCAACACAAACAGATGAGTAAGACGAGAGTTCACTTAAACAGATCCGGTAGCATCCGCTGTAGCTCCTGTTGTGCCTGTTGCTGTGACTCGAAGGACAACCATTTCCCCTCATGAGATACCATTAATATGGCAGGATATTTCACCTTAAATGGCTTCGATGCAGCAATAAGTTTGGATACTATAGGGTGTAGCTCTTGTCTTCTGATCCTCACAGAATGAGGCAAATCCTGTACAATCCGGATTCGCTTGCCCTCCCATAAAAGCTCCTTTGTCCCTCTAACTTTGTCCAGGATGTGTTGTTTGTCCAGAAAATTAAGAAATCGCAGAATCAGAGGTCTGGGAGCTTGCCCCTGTACAGGAGGAGGCGCAGGGCTCGTGTGCTCTTTCTATTATATAGTCTCCCTCGGGAGGAAACCTGCAACTTTGAAGCAGAATTTTTGCATAAATGTAATTGGGGCATTCCCTTCCTCTTTTTCAGGTATGCCATAAACCAAATTGTTCCTTCTGCTGCACCCTCCAAATCCTCAAGTTTATCTTCTAACTTGATTCTCCTTTTGCTATCACAATCTCTGAATCTGTTCCAACTTGCCTGTTTTCTATAGAGGCTATGTTGACCTCTGCATCCCCAATCCTTCTTGATAGAGAATCAACAGCTTTTTTAATCTCCTGAATATCCCCAGCCAAGATAGAGATGGAGGCTTGCAGGGGTTTCATGGTCTCCAGAAATTTTGCCTCCATGAGCGGGGAGTGAATGATGGGGAGCTGTGACAGGTTAGCGGCTTGCTGCTTAGCTCTCTTTGCGGCCTGTTGCTTCTCAGGTGTTTGCGGAGGCGAGTGCTTCGGTCGCGATTTTTTACAAAACTTTCCATCGTGAAGCCCGATGAGCAGCTACAGCGTGAAAGAAACCTCGCCTGACTAAATGTAAAGTATTTTTAACGCTAGGTCGCTGTTAAAATAAATAAGTAAGCGGTCGATCGGCGGAGCTCCGGGAGAGTGCGACTACTGCTCAGGCTGCCATCACGTGACCTCTTTATCCCCCTTCTTAACTGAGTTGGCTATCTTTTCCTCAGTTTGGGCCTTTGCTATTCTGACTTCCTTCCCTGCTTCCTTCTGCCTTAACTGGTACAGCTCTCTGTCCTGCTCCTTCTGTGTTTTCTTATACTTCCAGAATGCTATCTTTTTCTTCCTGACTTTCACAGCCACCTCTCTTGAGAACCATGGTGGATTTTTCTTTCATTTTGATTTGTTTATTTGCTTCACACAAAGGCTTGTTGCCTCTGTGATGGCAGTTTTGATAATTCCTCATTGTTGCTCCACACCTCCTTCTAGCCTGTTTGCTAGTGCTTTTCTGAGGCACTCTCCTATCTTGCCAAAGTCAGCCTCCTAAAGTCCAGTACCCTCACTTTGTATGGCTTGATTCTGTAGCTGAGTTTAACGTGAACCACACTGTTTGATGGTCACTTGTCCCCAGATGGCAACCCACTTCTAGATCTGAGATCCTCTCACTGCCCCCGTTTGAGAGCACGAGGTCTAAGATTGCTCCTCACGAGTGGGTTCCAAACTAGTTGTCTAATGCCTGCCACCTGTAGGGCGTCAAGAATGGCCCTGCTTTGGATGTGGCTGCAGCAAATGTGCTCCAGTTAACATCTGGCATATTCAGGTCTCCCATCAACAGTATCTCCTTTCTCTGCCATTCTAAGAATGCCTTCTATCATATCCTTGTCCATTCCTTCCCCTGACATGGGGTCTGTACACAACCCTGTGCGGATTGTGGTGCCCTTTCCAGTCTCCAAGGTGACCCACAGTGCCTCCTCTCCTCCCTGTTTACTCTTTTGTTCAGTTGCTTTTATCCCTTCCTTACATAGAGAGCTACTCCTCCCTCTTCTCCCCTGCCTGTCTCTCCTGTAGGTTATGTACCCTGGTATGTTAACATCCCAGTCATGGTTCTCTGTGTACCATGTTTCTGTGACTGCTACGATATCCAGGCATCCTCTTCCATTAAGGCCACCAGCTCAGGGAGCTTGTTGCCCAGACTACAGGCATTGGTACTCATTACCCTCCATTTCCTGATGGCCTTACCCCTTTGCCCATCCCTGTCCTTCTTGCCTTTGTCACTTTCTCCATTTACCACTGCCCTTCTCCCTATCGACACCTCCATGTTGGTGTTTGCACACTTACTACCATGATTTTTGGGGGCTAGGATTTTCCTGCTCCTTTCCAGTGCCTCCTTGGCTAGTTTAAAAGCTTGCCAATGAAGCATTTAAACCTATCACCTAGGATCCTGGTTCCCCTCCAGGACAGATGCAGCCCATCATGCCAGTATAGACTTGCATCACTCCAGGTGGACCCCCAGTCCCCAATGAAGCCAAATCCCTGAGCTCCACACCAGTTTTTCAACCACTGATTGAATCCCATGGTATGGAACACCCTAGCCTCTCCTATGCCATAGATGGGTCGCACCTCCGAGAAGGTTACCGTGCGTGCTACTTGACTAAGGCCCCTCCCCAAGTTCACAAACTCTTCCTGCACTTCTCTAATCCCTTTCTTAGCCAGGTCATTTGTCCCTAGGTGGACAATGACATCCAGCTCCCTCCCCTGTGCAGCTGCTCCGGCAATCCTGAGGATTCGCTCCCTGTCCCTCCAAGCCATGGTGCCAGGCAGGCACCCTACCTCTCTCTCCCCTTCCTTGCCCAGTTCTACCTTCCTAACAATGGAGTCCCCCACCAGGAGTTGTTTCCTTCCCCTGCAGGGTCTCCTGCCACCCTCCTGTGGGTCTCCTTTGTGGAGGTTCCCAGCATCCTCCTTGGTCTCCACTGTAGGTGCCTCCATAGAGGAACTAGACTTTGCCAGAATGGCATAGGAATTGTGGAGAGGTACAACTGGAGGGATGTGCCTCTGTTCCACCACCCTCACCCTCCCTGAGCCCACTGTGGTCCAACCGTTCCTCTTTCTTGGCAACCTCTGAGGCAATCCTACCTTTTATACAGATTTCTTTTTACAATTATCATCATATAATACATCTTATACAATAGTAGAGGATTTTAATATCCCATTAAATAAAAAAGATTGCACCTCAAGCACTTTTACTAACTCTAAAGCAACATTAAAAGTAACTAAAAACTTTATAGCAGATTTAAAACTAATAGATCCTTGGCTACACTCCTACCCTACTATTTGGAAATATTTATATTACTCCCCAGTTCATAATTTGTAATCATGAACAGATTATTTTTTAGTATCTGAGACTCCATCACATAACATAAAATTAGTTGACTATCCTGGCATCAAAATATCAGATCTTTCCCATTGTTTAGAAATGGATAAAAAAAAACACGGTTCTCTACATTTTGTTGGAAAATTGATATTTCCCTGTTGAACAATGAGGATATTTACAATATACTCTCACAAGAAATAAAAGAATACTTTGTTGATAATTAAGAGCAAGAGACTTGTATTGCCAATATTTGGGAATCATTTAAGGTTTGGCTGAGAGGCCATTTGCAAACCTTAAATAGCCATAGGAAAAAAATGGGAAAAACAGCAAAAGCAATTAGAGATGGATATTCATCTCTTAGAACAACTGCAGGCTTCTTCCTTTGATAAAAAAAAATCTTGACAAACTAATTAAGAAGAAGGAGTCATATAATCATCTTGTGACTGAAAGGGCAGAAAAGCAAATTTTATATACAAAAACTAATTACTGCATAGCTTCAAACAAGCCTCTTAAACTGATGGCTTGACAATTAAAAAAAGAGCAAGAGAATCAGAACATAAATTCATTCACAGATGGTACGGGCACTTTAGAAAAGCATCACAAAAAAATAACCAAATATTCGTGGATTATTTTGAATCTTCATACACTTTGCAATTACAGCTTCATAAACCTAATATACTGAAGATCTTAGATGAAACACAACTACAACAAATATCACAACAGGTAAAAAAATAGTCTGGATAGCTTTATTACATTACTGGATATACAACATGCTATTGATACTCTAAAATTAGGAAAAGCACCAGGCCCAGATGGATTGCCAATATAATTTTTTAAGAAATATAAAGCTCTCCTAACCCCTATTCTAAAAAATCTTTTCAATAAAATGTGTTTGTTTATTAATATTCCATCTCTATTTTCAGAAGCATATATATTGCTATTCCATAAACAAGGAAAAGACCCAGCACTAATTCAATCTCATAGACCGATGTCTCTGCTCAATGTAGATTATAAAACATTAGCTAAAATACAGTACTTGCAAATAGACTGGAGGAAGTATGGTCCAATTTAATTGACCAAGACAAAAATGGGTTTATTAAGGGAAGAAGAATCACTGAAAATATAGAGGTGTACAGCAAATATAATACCAAATACAAAAACACCAGGATCTTTTCTACTCACAATTGATGCAGAAAAAGCTTTTGATAGAGTTGAATGGGACTTTATGCTCCAAACACTTAAAATGAATTTGGGAAGACATTTTTAAACTGGATCAAACCAGTGTATCATCATCTCACAGCAAAAACTAAAACTAATAATATAGTTTCAACCCCCATAGTGCTCACCAGGGGGACAAGACAGGGCTGTCCATCATCCTTTTGCTGTTTGTCCTTATAATGGAGCCTTTAGCACAATGCTTTAGGAATATTCAAGATATTTCAGGAATAATATGTAATGCTACAGACCATAAAATAAGTCTGCATGCAGATGTTGCCCTACTGTACATGATTAATTCACAGAAATCATTAGACCAGTTTATTAAAATTACTAATTCATTCAGGGAATGTTCAGTCTGTAAGATCAATTGGCAAAAGTCTACGATTCTCGAATTGAAAGAAACAAGCATTTATCTTCCTAACAACTGTCTGTGTCCACTGGATAACTCATTTAGGTACTTAGGTGTTACCATTACCTCACAAACTGAGACACTATATTCAAGTAATCTGGAAACTTCTTTGCAAAAAATTAAGCAAGACTTCAATAAATGACAGCACCTTCCATTAACCCTAATAGGAAAAATTAATGTTATAAAAATGCAAACACTTCCTAAATTACTTTGTCTTTCAAGTATTACTGTTTCCAGTTCTGAACCAAATTTTTTAATACATTAATAAATTGGTTACTATTTTTTTGTTGAAAAATAAAAAAAAAAATGCATCTCATATGATAAACTTATTCTCCCAAAAGAAAAAGGTGGCATGTCACTACCAGATTTTTACTCTTACTACTTAGTGGCTCAAGTAACTTCTGTGTGGAATTGGTTAAAAATACCCCATCAGCCATTGAAAAGCATGGAAATGGAACTCAAGTAATATGATTACTTGAAACTAATAATTTATTTTCTGGGTTATATCAAAGAAAGCAAACTTCTAATATGGAAAACGTAGCCACACAAACAACAATTAGGAGTTGGTATGAATTTCACAGAAAATTAAAAATTAAGATTGGGGTTACTCAGTTTACCCCGATCTATAAAACATTATGGGTTTCCACGATCTATCAGTAATTATACCTATAAGTAATAGCACACATTGGGCTTAAATTAATGCTACCAGTTATTTGTTAATAATCAGTTTAACTCTTTTGCGCAATTAAAAATGCAATATAACATCTTAGAAAAATCACCATTTTGGTTATCTACAAATAAAAAGCTATATAAAGAAAACAAATGCGACTGAATTTTAAAATTGACCCAATTGTTAGATATTTTAATTCTTCAAAATGAAAACAAAAGCTTACTTTCAAAACTATATGCGTCATGCATGGCAAACTTCCCAAAAGAAATTTCAGTACTTAAAAAAAAGGGAACAAGATCTATGATTTTAATTTACACAAGAGCAGTGGGATATAATTACTTCAATTCTCAGTGTTAATTTACAAACCTCAAAGATGCAACAGATACATTTCAATACATTTCACAGGGTCAATTATACTCCTTATAAATTGCTCAAAATAAATCAGACAATATCAGATAAGTGCCCTAGATGACATCACTCCACTGGAATCTTGATACATTTAATACATCATTGCTCTTACCTTTCCAGCTACTGGTTAAAAATCATGTTAATAATAAAAAATCTTTGAATGCACAACTTATATTTTCCACTAAACTTACTCTTCTAGCACAAGAAGAAGACAATGGCTGTGATATTCAAATGGTTGCACCTGGTGCCTAGACAGACTGCCAGAACTATAGAGTTGCATGGAATAAATGCACCTGGGCTATTTGCAAGGCCAAAAACACTCACTTTAAAAATGAGCTGACAAACTCATTGGGTGACGGTATACGGTTCAGGGAGAACATCAAGTCCCTAACCGGTAAACCTAATAAAACTGTCCCCATCTTCCTGAACATTGAGGGCCAGCCTATGCAGGATCACAGTTGCATAGCAAATGTCTTCAATAAAGCTTTTACTGACCTCAGTGGAGTGTTGCCCCCTAGCCTTCTTCAACACCATTCAGATACTTGCACCACACGAAACCCGGGGACCCAATCATACTCCTATCTGTCTTTCTACTTCAGAGCTATCATCTTTATGGAAGCAAAAAACTACATCCTAAAAGTGCTAGGTAATTCCAGAACTAGCTCTGATCAACTTGACCTAAAACTAGTTAGGCTCACCCTGGACATAAATCTCAAACCCCTCACAAAAATCTTAAATCTCTCCTTGGTATCAGGTGAATTCCCACGGATCTGGAAGATGGCGGTGGTTACCCCTGTTTACAAAAGTGGTGACAGTGCCAACTCTACAAATTACCGCCCAGTATCTATCCTTCCTCCACTCTCCAGGGCTCTGGAGTGAATCATAAGCAACCAACTGATGGAATATCTAAACAAGTATCATTTACAATGTCAGCAACAACATGGATTTCAAAAACAGCACAGTACCACAACCGCTCTAGCGGAGTTTGCCAGCTTTTTCCACAATGCTCTAGACAGAGGGCTCTTGATGAGGGCAACACATATTGATCTGACCAAGGCCTTCGACGCCGTCAATCACAATCTGCTCCTGGATCAGTTCTCCAATACCGGCCTCTCCCCTGTAACAGTAGCATGGTTCAGAAGCTACCTCCCTGGAAGGGTCCAAAAAGTGAAAATCCTGGACACCTTTTCTGACAACCTTATTGTTAACACAGGGTTTCTTCAAGGCTCTATCCCTGGCCGTCTACTGTTCAGCCTGTTCTTAAACAACCTCCCTCAATCGGTAAACAGCCAGCTACTACTCTATGCAGACTATGTGGTCCTATATTCATGTAATTCTGACCCCTAGATACTGGAAAAGCAAATGCAGGCTAATTTCACCGTGGCCGAGCACTGGTTCCTTCAATCAAAACTGCTCCTCAATTATGAAAAATCTAAGACTATGTTATTTGCATCATCACATAACAAACACCGCACTCACCAACTTTGCATTCATAACAATCAGAATACTTCCCTGGAGATGGATCAAACATTTAAATACCTAGGATTGACACTGGACCGCACCCTCTCATTTAACCAACACATAGATGCAGTCGCAAAGTCATCAAATGCAAAACTAGGATTACTGTACAGACACCGAAAAGGCTTGACTTCCGAGGCACTCAAAACTGCTCTAAATAGCTCAGTCCTCTCACTGATAGACTATGGTCTAGCAGTATATGGGCTGCCTCCCAAACTGCTTTGAAACGTATCAAAACAACACTAAACAAAGCGTGTCATTTAGTCCTAGATGTACCCCATCTCACTCACACCTGCGAGTTGTACACTCAAACAAAATATCTCAACCTTGACAGTCACCTCCAGTATCAACAATGCATGCTCACCAAGAAGTCTATGCTAGCACTTACCACCCCAGGCCTGCAAAGCCTCCTTAGCCAACCTAATTCCTTTAGATGCACCAGGGGTACAAACAACTCAGCTCTCTGCATCCCTTTCCATAGAACCACACAAGGCCAACGGTCCTACGAATACCAGGCACCACTTTGGCTTAATGCGGTTGACCTAGGCATCACAAAAGAGGACAAAATAGGCCCCTTTAATGATAAACCAGGAACCGTGACTGCGAGACCTGAACTCCCCCACACTCTTTCCTCCTCTTTCCTGCTACCCTCATTCTAACCTGCACCCTTGCCTCTCCTCTCTTCTTGTTAACTAACACTCCCCTAATAGGCTCCAGGTCCCCGTCTCAGCACTTCCCCCCAGTGAGTCTAGCCCTCCTTTATGACTACACTTTTTAGCACTTAAGACAAAATAACTGCAGCCCATCAAGTTCTTGCCTCCTTGTGTACAGTATTAGTCTCATATTTTATAGTCTATTCAACCTCTGTTCCCTACCTGATTCACTCTATAGCCTGTAGATTCTCAAGTTGTTCTCTTAACAACCTGTCAACCTAGCCTGCTTTAAATTATGTGTCTGTATATTTTTACTTATGTATGCCCTGCTATTGTAATTATGTAACCTCTGTAACCTGATGTACTCATGTCTTTCTAGGCATGGAACCTCCTTGTATCTGCTTATGTACTTGTAACCATTGTAAATGATGTTATGCCTATGTATTACTACGATGTAGAACCTCTGTAAAAGAGCATTTGGAAGGAAGAAAGGAAGGCCTGCCCACATTGCACCTCGGCAGGATATTGAGAAGGCTGCCTGGTGCAGTGAAAGTCTCACTGTGCCAGGGCTCAATACAATTGTATGCAGCTCAGATGCAGGGGACATGCCCATGCATAAGCAGCACAACCCGATATTCAGACCAGGATGTGCGGCGCATTTGCTGGCGCACCCCTGCACTGCACCACAGAGGGGGGCTCAAAGTTGAGCCTGTGTAGAGTAGGAGCAAAGCCTGGCCACCCACAGGTGGGCTGCTGCATTGCAGGTCACAACGCAGCAGCCCATCTGTGAGTGACCACCCACTCACCCAGAACACCATCCACAAGCACTCACTGAACCCACCCCCCATCTGTGATCACATGGTATATGTAGAAAAGGAAACATGGTAGTCTAGTGGACCCCCCAGTCCCCAAGACATATACTTTACATGACCATCCCTGGTGGTCTAGTGGTCCCCATTCCCACCTGGTTCTCCAATACATGTTATGATGACCTACCCTGGTGGCCTAGCGGAACCCCCCTTCCTGTTGCCGTGATCACGGTAAATGTAATTACAGCATTCCCTGGTAATCTAGTGGCTCCCCCTCCCACTTGAGTCCCCAATCGCAGTAAATATCCCACACTGACATTCCTGGTGATCAAGTAGCACCCCCAACCCTCCCACCCACACAGGACCCTATGCCCACCTGCTGCCCCATCATCGGCAGGTGGCAGTATCCACCCACACACCACCCAGCCGCCTACTCGGGAATGACAGGTGTACAGTATGGTTGTAAGACCATTGGTCCCTGTGTGGGACCAATGGGTTGCAGGGCATACTGTACTAGACAGTCCCACATATGTTAGTGGCCTCTGCTAAAGTAAAGAATCTGAGAGCCATTCTGGATGAGTGACTGATATTGGAGGCTCAGATCTCAGCTGTAATTAATAACACTGCATATAGGACTTCACCACTACCACCTGACAAGCCCCAGTATTTTAAGGCCGCAAGCATCTCTTCCTCAGGGGGCTTGTCAGGTGGTAGTGGTTGGGTCTTATATACAATGTTATTAATTAATAATTACTTGAAGTTGTGTAGCACTGTAGGCACTGTGCACATTTTTTGGAACTCAATTAAACTGCGACTGATACTCAGGAGTGCTTGCCCTTTGTTCTTTTCCATTTGTGACATCTGCACCATATTACTGCAATGCATTCTTCCTCAGGGACCATGGAGGTACCCTATGACACTTGCATCTGGTGCAGAATGCAATCGCCCAGTTACTGAGTGGCCTTTCTAGATTTAACCATGTGACCCAGTCCTTCAAGAACTGTATTGGCTGCGCATGTATAGTCGTGGCATGCTACCTTCAATATTTATTTGCTAACCTGTAAGGCCCTACATTAACTGGACCTGGGCTACCTTGCTGAGGTTCTGAATCTTCTCCATTCCATTTGCCCTCTGTGCTTCTCCAAGGTGAGTCTCCTGTTGGTCCCAAGGGCTTGGCTTAAATCCTCAGGAGACTATCCCTTTGAGGTCACTAGTCACATACTCTGAAACACTTTTCCTGGTGTACTGAGGGAGGACACCTGGGTGGAGTACTTTAAAAGGAGGCTGAAGTCATTCCTTTTCAAACAAGCATTTAGTGACATTTGAAGATCTATTTGCACCTTAGTCACAATGGCTGTTGTTTTTTTTTTTTTACTGTTTAGTTTATATTACTTTTTTATTGTAATTTGTTTTACTATTTATTTTGAAAAGGTGTTTTATGATTTTGTGTGCGTTTATATATTTTAATTATGTGTTGTTTCTGCTGTTATTTTATGGCATTGGTTATATTATGCACTGCACCCTAAGTCACTAGGGAAGGGCGGCGCCTAAGAAATAAAGTCTAGTACTAGTAGTATGAAGCTGGCAAGCCAGCAGTGGCTTTTTTCAGCTCAACATCCTTACTGTCCCACTGGTTCAGGAATCATGCACATTTTCCTCTTAACTGCTGCTGAGAGGACATACTCTGTTACCAGTGATTTTGATACCTGTATGCCTTGGACTGATATTGTATCTGCTGCATGACTTTAACTGTTACTGAAACATTCTTGTTTTATATTTTTAACATTGCACCTGTACTTGCTTTGGATGTCTTTGTAAATAAGCCTGGGTTAAGAGCTTTCTGAGTAAACTTTATGAATCAGCCGTATCAAATGTAGTACAGTGTCAATACCATGAAAACATCTTAAACATTTAAATCCATTAAAGGCATTGACACATCTCAGATGTTGCCATACTTGTCAACATTGTTCATCTCAGCCTTTCAACTATAACATGCTTCTTCTCTCCCCACCAGAGTTCATAGCATGCAGAGGTCAAAATTGTCTGGGACAGAGGAAGAAATCCTACTCAAGTCATCTTTGTTGTTGTCAAAGACTAATTTCCATTTCATCTGTTTTTGTATTTCCCTTGTTCTTATAATAGTTCATGACATTCAAGTTACTTTAACAAATAAGTAATAAGCCATGAGAGGGTGTGCATTATACAGTAGGATTTTAATGCATGCTCCAGGGGTGTAGCAAAGCATGAGGCCAAAGACCCAGTGTCCTTATGCCCTCGGGAAGTGCATTAAAATCCAATGATACACACCCTGGAGGGGCTTATTACACTAATAAATGTTTCTAAGTAACTTTTTTGGGGACAGAAAACAAGATTTGGCACCTGATTGTGCATTTATAGAGATTTAATGCACATTTAGGTGACATCTTTCTGCCAATTGCATTTTTATATTTGTCTTGCTATTTTATAAAAAAATATATCAGTTTTGATGTGTTTTTGTTCAGATTCTCTGTAAGTTGAAACTTTGTGGGCCGGATATTCAGACTGCGCCAGGCAATGGCGCATGTGGAGGCGCAGCCTAACTGAGCTGTGCCGGGGCCAGGACAGGCTGATATTCAAAGGTGATGCACCATGGCACATCACCATTGAATGTCACACTGAATGCTCATGGCACAAGTACAATGCACTGGCACATCACACAGACAGGGAGGACCAGGAATGCTCCAGCGCAACTGTAGTTGCGCTGTATGCAGCACCCATGATATTCAGAAAAGGGCGTGCAAATGGGGCCATACTATATGCATGACACAAATGGAGCCATTAACATGTCATTATGGCCCCATTTGCATGTATTGCGCAGGGCAGCCTGGTGAAATGCACCTGGAACCCTGCATAGCTGCTTGCAGCAGCTAGTTTCCCTGGTGGGCTAGTGCACACCCCATATGCTCGTTCAAGGGCTTATGTAAAATACATGATAGCCTGATGGTCCAGTGGTGCCCCCCTCCATCATGCCCGATCATGGGCATCAACAAATTAATATACTATCTAGTGGTCTAGTGGTCCCCCCTCCATCATGCCTGATCATGGGCATCGGCGAGGAAGAATATTTTCTGATTCGAAGTATCGGGGATTTTTGTCTTTGCCTGGTATTTTATCTGGCTCTCACCTGTGGTATTAAAACTCACCTTTTGCATTCAGTTCCTTGCCTTTTGGTTATTTATTCTCCACATCTTATTTGCTTTTGCGCAGCAATCTCGTTTTTTGACTCTGGTATCAAGTAAAACAATGAACCAATTTAAGGTAGCAGTGGATGTTTATTTTTCATCTGGCTGTCACGCAGTAGACATCTAGAAGGTGCAGGTCTACCAAAGGCTTATGCTATTGACATAATTCACATCCTAGGAATCCTATGAATTCTATATTTAAAGAAATCCTTTTGTCTAAGAGCAAACTCAGACTTCACTTTACTGATTTAAATCATTTGACTCTACCCTCTTCAAAAAATGATGAATGGTTGTTAAATCCTTGTTAACCCATCTTCTGGATTTATCGGCATCAGTGGGAGTGAATATTTTATGGCTAGTGATTATGGTGATTGTTGTTATTGACCCTTACACAGTATATTTTCTACCTGCTGAAGCAGGTTCCATATCTTTAAGACCTGGCTTATGGAGGGAATTTTTTCCCATTCCCTTTGTTTGCTACCTTTCTAATAGTTTTACTGGAGTAACTGAAAGATGCCCCCCCTTCATCTCATCCCATCCCATCCCATCTCCCCATCTTCCCTCTAGAATACCAACAATGGTGCTACATGTGCAGCTATACAGTAAGACTTCAGAGTGGGCTAACTCTGTCCCCTTTTTAGTTTTGGTAACATCACTGCATCTCAATTTATTCTGAATTGAAGTTTTTTGCATTCAAATGCTTGTAATGTTGTATTATTCTGGTTTCAGCCTGAAGATGATATTGTTAATAACAGTGTCTGATGCAAAAATAATTAAAGTGGCAAAGGTACTGAAAGCACCAAATAATGCTGCTTTTTTTTGTGCTGAATAGTACTTTGTCATATAAGACACATATACTGCAATAAAAATACACAGCACATCATTTATGTGCATATAACAATACATGTAATGCACCATGCAAGAAATATATCACACTGTAACCATCCACTCAACATTTAAACATATTAATTTTAGATCCATGAAACAGTAGTTCCATTATGTCCCTCACATTATAAACAGATATAAATAAGTCTGCTGCACAAACATGCACTAACTTAAAAGAGTTCCCACCCCATACTCTCTAGAGTATCCAATGATTCCCATGATAAGTGAACATTTTTCCAGGCTCTCTTTTTATGGCTGCATAGCAAAAAGCTATGCATGATGTAGTGATATTATGTAGGAGAGAGTGGCACAGTGGAATCAAATGGCCGGATACCTAGATTAGAAGTGCAATTAATTATTCATGATGCTACTGACATTGCTGATTGACTGCCACTCTGGTCTGAAATCTCTTAGAAGTGACCGGTGGGGAAGTCACTCAGCTTTTCTTGCTAATCACAGAAAAAACGCTATCATGCCACCACAAAAAATGGAATTTAAACACAAATGAAATAAATATTATTGCGATTAGATTTGTAAATATAAAAAAATAACCTCAGAGCCTGTAATTTCTATTTGATTAATGACCAGTTTGGTGGGGGTGGCCCCACCATTCCCCCCAGCCAGTTGTTAGTCTTAAGAAAATGACCGGCTTTATGATCATTATTGCTTAAATGTGTTCCTCCACCAGTGGAGGTGAAGCACACGTGGTCAGTGTTGTTTCTTTGTTTCCCCACTGCCAGTCCCCTCCGCAGGTTCAATATTTTGTTACTGCCCATCACTTTCCAATCACTTCCTGTTCCCTGTTGCAGCTGAAAATAAAACAGAAATAAATAGTAGAAATCCCTGTCTGCTCGCTGGTTCATCACCAGTCCCTGAGAATATAATGTTTTCCTGGTGTCTAGTGGCACCCCCACTCTTTGATTCCCATCTGAGAGTTAGTATCAGCTCAGCTTGGATTAACTCTTGCCTTGACTGAGGAGCTGATCCTTTAAAGGAACTGTGCCTTCAGCTCCTCCAAATCAGTTGGGGTCTTACAGTAACAATTGTACTTTTTCTTTAACTGTACCCCATGCGGTTTAAGAAAGGCCCCTCTGATCACCATCCCATAGCTACAATAAAGAAAACCATTCCTGGAAGTTATTTTTTTAATAAACCTGTAGAAAAGAAAATAGTCCCTTGCCGATATGACCCCTGCCATCCCAAACTCTCAGTCATCACTCACCACCCCATGCCCAAAGTACACCTGCCAGGTACCCTCACTCACCTGATCAGGTCCCTGGATGAAGATCCTCTCTACGATTGAAGATACTTCTTGCTGCTTGAACCAGTAAGTGTGATCGGAGAAACTAAGGTTAGTGCAGTTCAATGTATTCAATGGGGTTTTGAACTTTGATGCATCACTTTGGCAGTTTTTCATGTTTTCACCCAAATGTTCAAGATGGTCATTGTGGGACCCCACCTTATGACCAGTTGTGGTGGAATTATGCAAATCAGGCCTGGAAGTAGTTTTCACAGTCGTTTGGCGATATTACCTTTTAGGCATGATTTGAAAATGTTCACTGACCTTGTTCATTAGGTGGGGTCATAAGATGGCTATGTTGAAAATGTGAGATAAAAATATGTTAAAATGGCAAAGTCATGAGTGTACATTAAAAATTTGCAATGCATGCTCATAGCATTTGTAATTTTCACTATTTTGACCCCAAATTTTCAACATAGACATTTTTTTCACATCATCTCATGAACATGACAACTGTCATTTTTCACATCTTGATCAAAATATGTTTTCCCATGTGTGGCATGGAATGACATTGTCGATGAGTGAAATTACTTTTCAGGCAGTTTTTGACAAATTTTGGCACCCATCTTTATGAGGAGGGGGGTCATAAGAAGGCTATATTGAAAATTTAAAGCAGCAGTGCAATGAAAATGGGCTAAAATTTGACCACACCTCGTTTTCTTCCTAATCGATGCCAGATGTCATCTACTTTACTTTAGTGCTAAAATTTTCAATTCTCATTATCATTTAATAAAAGTTTTAAAATAATAATTTCTAAAGAAAAAAAGATTGCCACCTCATTTTTGCATAAAAATAATATTAAGGACCCCAGGAGGGTATGAATCCTGACAAAGTACAAATGTACAGTACACAGCATAGAAAGCATCAGGAACACCGAGAGCAACAGTTTTGCCAATAATTTTCATAACCATAGCAGAAAATTAGTTTTTTGAAATAATGTTTTTCATTGCACTGCTGCTTTAAGTGAAAAAGTATTACACAACAGCAAAGTTATGAGCATACATTAAAATTTTACAGCACACACTCATAATTTTGGGACTTTAAAGTGGATAATGACCCTTTAAAACAGCATATCAGTCATATTGACTCTGACCAGGACTCATTTAATGTTCTGTTCATGCAATTTCTGCCCTACCGACCACCTTCTTGGTGGCTACCTCCAAACTCCATAACCCATCTTCCCAGGGACACACCCTTTACCTTATTCAGCCTCCATGGCTTCTAACTGGTGGGGCACTAGGTCATCAGGGCTTACCCTAGGGGTTTGTGAAACATAGTCAACCAGCTTCCAGAGGTGGGTGCCTTAGTAATCATTGCGGGCCTTAAAGACAGGGTTTCCTTTCACCCTGCTTGTTTGGGTGCACTTTAATAAATCAGGATAGCCCAGATGAGACACATCTCTTTCCAGTTGGGTCTGACACCTTTCTCTGCAATTCGGTGTTCTGGAGCACTGGGATGTTACGTGTCTTGCACAAGGCCTTACACTGCATATGTTTAGCTCTGGTGGGGTTGATCCTGTGCACACTTTATTTCTGAGCCAGTGATGTCACCTCTGTATCACATTGCAACTTACCACCTCGAGGGCCTGTATTGTCTTTGTGTTATCAGTCAACACTAATAGGTTGCTCCATTGGCTCACCATCTCTTGGAGAAGATATACTTTCTAATGTCACCCCTGAATGTACCACCTCTGAGCTCTAAGTTGTTTCCTTCTGTCCTGCCGATGAGCAAAGGATCACACATATTCGTCTATTCCATGTTGGTGATGTCACTGAGTATACAGAGGAGAGATGGTTGAGATCGTGTCTCCTCTCATAGCCTGCTTTCTCTGACATGACCATTTTAGGGGCTACCAGCCTCTCCTACTAGCTTTTATCTTCCATACCTCTGATCATTTTGGTGGCCCTGCATTGCACTTTCTTTACCTTTGCAGAGATCTGGTGAACAAGTCAAGATAGCAGGCAGCTCAGGGATCAGGATGTCTTGACCCTTCTAGCGGTCCAGTCTGGCTGCAACCAAGGAAAGTGTGTGGGGTCAGACACAGGGTTTCTCGATGCTGGGGTCAGGTCAAGGGGCTTTTTTTTCAAACCACTTGAAGTCTTGCTGTGTTCTGGCTGTTGCAGTTGGCCCCAGCACTCAGGCTGCCCCAGAGAGATGAGGGTTGGTTTTCTGTGCATGGCGTGGAGCGTTGGACTTGAGCTTGGTTCAGGCCTCTGTCTGCTGCACTTGGAGGCACAACCGTCGGATTCTTTACTCCGCCTAACTGAACGGTCACGCCGGAGAGTTCTCCTTTGCTCGCAGTTCAAAAGTCGGTTAAAGTCTTTAGTTTTACTGATTATTTTTTCACAAGTTTCGATTCAGATCTCTGTCTTTGCTACAGTAAGTACTAGGTAGTGAACTAGACATAGTAAACTTGTGGAAATTGTGGAAACACTTCTTTACTGTCTTAGTGAAAGAATGTGAATTAAAACTTCACTGGTGAAGTTTTTGCAGACAAAAACATCCCCTACTTTTTGGGGGGAGAGAGGCTTCCTAACTTCACCTCAACTTTTTAAAAAAAGGACGTAAGAACACCCCCCTATTTAGCACAACTGTCCCACACCCTGCTTTCAGACTTGTGTATTGCAAGTAAGCCTCCCAACCTTAATGTTTGCACCACCCATACCTCCCCCTCCCCTCTGTCCTGGGGACATTTTACAGTATTTGTTCATCCCCCCCCCACAAAAGTACATATGTTTCAGATCCCACCTGCCCCACCCAACCAACCCAGTAAGATACAAGGCCTATATCCTACCACACACACGCACCTCACTGACATAGAAACATAGAAACATAGACTTTGACGGCAGATAAGGACCGCTTGACTCATCTAGTCTGCCCATTTTCCTACCTACAGGATAGGCCGCAGATCCTAGTTAACCAACAGCCTATTTCTTCCTACCACCCACAAGAATTGCCTTATGTCTGTCCCATGCATTCTTGAATTCTCCCACAGTTTTAGACCCCACAACCTCCTCAGGAAGGCTGTTCTATACATCCACTACCCTCTCTGTGAAATAATACTTCCTCACATTGCCCCTGAACTGCCCACCTTCTTTCTTTAAATTGTGTCCCCTTGTTCTTGCACATCTCTTTTTCTGAAAGATGCTACCCTCTTGGACTTTGTTGGTTCCACTGAGGTACTTAAAAGTTTCTATCATGTCCCCCCCTCCCTTCTTTCCTCAAGGGTATACATATTAAGCTCCTTTAGTCTCTCCTCATATGGCTTCTCTTGCAGACCCAGCACCATTTTAGTTACCCTCCTCTGGACTGCCTCTATCCTGTCTATGTCCTTGTGGAGATGGGTTCTCCAGAACTGGATGCAGTACTCCAGATGGGGTCTCACCAACTGTCTGTACAGAGGGATAACAACTTCCTGTTTTCTGCTGCTGATGCCTCTCTCTATGCATCCCAGTATACCCCCAGCCCTCCCTACTGCCCTCTCACATTGCTTGCTAACCTTAAGGTCATCTGATATGATTACCCTCAGGTCTCTTTCCTTTTTAGTTGTTGTTACTACCTCCCATCCCATTGTGTATTCTTCCCCTGGGTTCTTGTTTCCCAGGTGCATTATTTTGCACTTCTTTGCATTGAATCCTAGCTGCCATACTTCTGACCATTCCTCCAACCTTGCCAAGTTCCTTTTCATCCTTTCCATGCCTCCTTGTGTATCAACCTTGTTGCAGATCTTTGTGTCATTTGCAAAAAGGCATACTTTTCCTTCCAGTCCCTCTGCAATGTCACTGATGAAGACATTAAAAAGGACTGGACCCAATACTGAACCCTGCGGTACCCCCACTAGTAACCCCTCTTTCTTCAGAGTGGACTCCATTTACAATTACCTTCTGTGTCCTGTTGTACAGCCAATGTTTTACACAGGCTACCACCCTGTGACCCACTCCCAGGCTGGTTAATTTGACTATTAATCTTTTGTGTGGGACTGTGTCAAATGCCTTCCTAAAGTCTAGGTAGGCCATGTCCACAGCCCCTCCCTGGTCTACTACTTTGGTCACCCAGTCAAAGAAATCTATTAGATTTGTCTAACATGACCTTCCTGCTGTGAACCCATGCTGCCTTGGGTCCTGTGCCCCACTGGCCTCTAGGTACTCAACTATTCTTTCCTTCAGAAGTGACTCCATCACTTTTCCTACCACAGAGGTCAGACTGACAGGTCTGCAGTTTCCTGCCTCTGTCTTGTTCCCACTTTTGTGAAGTGGAATCGCATCCACCTTCCTCCACTCCTTGGGTACCACACCATCCTCCCATGATTTATTAAAAAGAGTAGCCAGTGGTTTCACTAGTTCCTCCCGTAATTCTTTTAGAATTCTGGGGTGAATTCCATCAGGACTCATTGCTTTGTCCACCTTCAGTTTTAGGAGTTCTTGCAGACCCCTTTCTTCTGTGAAAGGACTGGGGTCGACCCCCCCTATCAAGAGTGCTTCTGTTAATTGGATTAGACTTCCCCTCCTCTTTGTGAATACTGAGCAGAAATATTCATTCAGAATCCTTGCTTTTCACTGTCCCCTCTGCCCACCCACTGTTCATTCTATTCAGCCTCACTATCCTCCCTTTGTCTTTCTACACTCACTGATGTACCTATAAAAGGTTTTATCCCTTCTTAACTGAGTTGGCTATCTTTTCTCAGTTTGGGCTCTTTGCTATTCTGACTTCCTCCCTGCTTCCTTCTGCCTTAACTGGTACAGCTCTCTGTCCTGCTCCTTCTGTGTTTCCTTATAGTTCTGGAATGCTATCTTTTTCTTCCTGACTTTCACAGCCACCTCTTTTGAGAACCATAGTGGCTTTTTCTTTCATTTTGATTTGTTTATTTGCTTCACACAAAGGCTTGTTGCCTCTGTGATGGCAGTTTTGATGATTCCCCATTGTTGCTCCACACCTCCTTCTAGCCTGTTTGCTAGTGCTTTTCTGAGGCACTCTCCCATCTTGCCAAAGTCAGCCCTCCTAAAGTCCAGTACCCTCACTTTGTATGGCTTGACTCTGTAGCTGAGTTTAACGTGAACCACACTGTTTGATGGTCACTTGTTCCCAGATGGCAACTCACTTCTAGATCTGAGATCCTCTCACTGCCCCATTTGAGAGTATGAGGTCTAAGATTGCTCCCTCATGAGTGGGTTCTGAAACTAGCTATCTGAGGCCTGCCACCTGTAGGGCATCAAGAATGGCCCTGCTCTTGGATGTGGCTGCAGCAAATGTGCTCCAGTTAACATCTGGCATGTTCAGGTCTCCCATCAACAGTATCTCCTCTTTCTCTGCCATTCTAAGAATGCCTTCTATCATATCCTTGTCCATTCCTTCCCCCTGACATGGGGGTCTGTACCTAACCCCTGTGTGGATTGTGGTGCCCTTTCCAGTCTCCAAGGTGACCCACAGTGCCTCCTCTCCTCCCTGTTTACTCTTTTGTTCAGTTGCTTTATACCTTCCTTTACATGAGAGCTACTCCTCCTTCTTCTCCCTGCCTGTCTCTCCTGTAGGTTATGTGTACCTGGTGTGTTAACATCCAGTCATGGTTCTCTGTGTACCATGTTTCTGTGACTGCTATGATATCCAGGCATCCCTCTTCCATCAAGGCCACCAGCTCAGGGAGCTTGTTGCCCAGACTATGGGCATTGGTACTCATTACCCTCCATTTCCTGATGGTCTTACTCCTTTTTGCCCCATCTCTGTCCTTCTTGCCTTTGTCACTTTCTCCATTTACCCCTGCCCTTCTCCCTATCGACACCTCTATGTTTGTGTTTACCGCACTTACTACCGTGATTGTTTGGGGGCTAGGATTTCCCTGCTCCTTTCCAGAGCCTCCCCCCTTGGCTAGTTTAAATGCTTGCCAATGAAGCATTTAAACCTATCACCTAGGATCTTGGTTCCCCTCCTGGACAGATGCAGCCCATCATGCCAGTATAGGCTTGCATCACTCCAGGTGGACCCCCAGTCCCCAATGAAGCCAAATCCCTGAGCTTCCCCATTCACCCTGAAAGTATATAAAATTGCTGTTACTTGAGTTGAAAGACTGTAAAATAGATGGAAGACTCTAGCTGCAGTAATCAGCCACCATGTTCTTTGGCTGCAAAATCAATGAATGAAACAGTGATGTGCTCTCTAGTAACAGCTGACTGAGTACCACATTGTCCAACAAGGCTTTACTGTAAAGGGTACAATGTCAGTATGTTGCAGACAGAACAGCCTGGAATAAACCATGCTGTAGAAACTTCAAAACCAATTACAGCGACTGGGGAATAATAGCAGCAGGGAAGTACCACTACCCCTGTTGCTGTACATGCTGATCAGGATGGGCTAAGGAAGCTGATGGAGCAGGGCCTGGTCAAGTGGCAAAGGTACTAACTCCTGGTAGAGTGGAAGACCTAGTCACCAAGGTTGGGTTCCCTGTCTCCCAGTCTTGAGAAATTGAAGAAGAAAAATAACTTTCCCCCCTCCTGTGTTTCTTCTCATCCCCATAGCCTACAACCCTTCAGAGATGATCATTTAAGTCTGGGGGGTGAGTGGGGGGATGCAGCCCCTTGCAAAACAAAAAATCAGTATTGTCAATCCATAGAGTGACATTGTGTGGATGGCATCTTTTTTCTGTTATATCTTTATGCTCCTGGAGCCCTGGCCCTCCTTTGGAAGGACTCACTCTCTGATCTATGTATCCCCACCTTGCGACCCCTGTATGTTCCTTATGGCATGGCGGGGCGGAGGTGCTGGCAATCTCCCCCCCCGAGCATAATCCAGAAGCTGGGGGTGGCCCTTGGGGACACGATGGGCCATCATGGAGCCTGCCAGCTCCATTTTCCACCGTTTTCTCTGACCTGCTTCCCCTACTAATGTGAGGATGTCTTTACATGCCTCCCAACCTGTACCACCCTCCAGCCATCACCAGAGGGCAGTGAACAAGTGGGATGACAACCCTCCCTCCCCCGAGAGAGGGAAGTAGTCCTCTGGGCTCTCGATCCTCTCTCGCCCCTGCTCTCGGCAGTCTGGGCTCATTCCTGAACCTGGGTCACCGGCATGGCGCAAAGCATAGTGACCAGTGCCTCAACCTCCAACACAACTGGGCTGGCCAGTGGATGGCATTTTGTGTTGGTCAGTGTATCAACCCACCTTTTTTTCGTTTTTGCTGTTTTTCTTTTCCCACTGTGTGTTGCGCTGTCATTGTATGTATGTTTATGACTCCATGCCCTATAAAGCATGTCAGCATTTAATTTGTTGATGGCAGAGGAACAACACTGCTCGACATGGTGGCGACGTTCAGGTTTCCATTTGAAATGTAAATGACTTAATTGGAAGGAATATGTGTCCTTTGGGGGTGAGTGGATGGGGACGATGGGGTGAGTGTCTTGTATTTTCACTGTGTGTCTAATATGAGGATATGCAGCTGTGGTTGGGGAAAGGGAGGAATGAGTACAAACTTCACTGTAATGAGGGAGGTGTCTATAAATACTGTAGAAGAGTTAATCACTATTTTAATTGGGGACACTATTTCCTTATAAAGAGGGTTCAAAAACTTGTAAAATGCCATTGCTGCAAAAATTATAAGATTAGTTGGTTTCCTGAGATTGCTCTTTCCTTTGGACCAAACAATGGTAGGCCTACAGTATTAAGAGGTTTTCATGCACTGGTCTAACCTCTTGATAATTTTCTGCCATAAAAAAAAGTATATTATTCCATTCCAGGTTTCCAAAGGAGAAGAGGAGAAAGATAAAGCGATAACACTACAAAGGGTAATAAGTGATATCCTCCTAAGTACACACATTTGTTATCATGGCCAGGCTTATTGTGCTGGGGAAAGGTGTGGGGGTCAAATGTGCACCATTAGAGGACTCCAGGCCATTGTGGGTATGCACCTAGAAGCTATGGCAGGATAACACCTAATGTATTGCTCAACAGCTGTGTGTAGAGTGCACGCCATTGCTTTCCCCAGGCCTCCAAATGAATAGAGGGACCATAAAACCTCTGTGGATTAGGCCTATGAAACACAGTAGGAAACTGTGGTTGCATTGTTGCATTAAAACAGTTCAGAGGCTGGGACAATAGTTATTATATATCAGTTTGTCACATGAAATAGTCACCCTTGCCATCCTTATGAAGTGGATAAACTGTTGTGCAATTTGTGTGCAAGTTTTTCTTAAAGATCAATTGCAGGCTACTGAAATCATGCAAAGATTACTCAAAATGATCCTAATTGTCCACTTGATACATGCTGAATACTTTCTTTATCATTTAAAACTCTCTTAAATACCTTAATCAGCGTTTTTCTGGTGCTCCTTTTTTAGTGCAGTCCGGTGGGCATGGCCAGGATATGTGTGCAGGCTGCTTTGCAGATGTTGCGGTTGTACACATAATTTTTGTTCGCACTGCCAATTGGAGTGTACACTAAGCGCAGTGTCCCTCACTGTAGCTACACTTCATTGCTTGACAGGTGGCAAAATATAAGTATTCATGCACTGGAATAGCTGAGTCCGAGCATGTTCCTGAATGAAAGTTCATTTTTAACTTTTTAAGTAAAGGTGTTCCTATCAATGTATTGCTGTCAAAATCAATGTAATGTGCTAGCTTGCAACTGCTGTTTCATGGCTGTTTGCCAGTGACAGACCGTAGTTAGATCAGGACACAGTAGTTGGAGTCGTTGCTCTGCTTTGTCACTAACTTCATATTTTTTCCTGTCACATTTCATACATGACATTGACATTCTCAGTACATTGTGATATGCTCAATTTGTTTTCCACTTTTAACTTCCATGTAATTTAATATGTGCTGACTCAGCTGACTCATTGCCACCAACCAATTGATGCAGCCTCGCATTTTACAGCATATTGAATGTCTATTCCATTGCAGTGGTCAAAAGCTTAGTTCAGTTGAGAATGAAATGTTTTTCTTACCCCCATAATAAATGTTTTTCTTCATGAATTTTGTGTCTGAGGTCTACTTATTTTCACATCTGGATCCCTCAAATCTACCTCTCCAATTTCCCACTCCTGCAGAGTTTACAATGAACAGTATGCAACTCTGTACATTTAATTTGCCCTACATCAGTGTTGAATTGCTCTTATGAAATGTTTTTCGTTTTTATAAAGATTTTTGTTTATGAGATACCATGTTGCTGCTACCTTGAAAGATGTGCCTTGTTCCCCCCATTTCCAGCTCGTACCATGAGGACGTTATCATACATTTTATTTCACTGCTACTAATTGTGGACTTTTCACATGATGAGCTTGAATGTTTTATGTCACATATCAGTATGTTCTGCGTTTAACAAAAAAATTAATTCAGTTTCGTGAGCATAGTTTGACATTTTCTGTCAGACAGTATGTCACGTGATTCACATTGACAGTTGCTTTTACATGGTGTTGTGTAGCTCATTGTTCTCTGCTTTTGTTTGACAGAACTTTTTACAGAATTTTTTCCTAATTTAACTTATTTTGTTATATGTGACTGTAAATATTGTAAATTTCTTTAACTATTAATGTGCTTTTGCTAACTGAATAAATTTTCCTTGAGGAAGTTGATTCATTGTTGTCTGTGACGTGCGTGTGTGTGTGTGTGTTTCTGCTTGTGTGGTAGGGTTCTGTATAACTTACTGCATATTTTTCTGTTATTTACTGCCTCATCAGTTGTCTTCTACCTTCTGACTAATAAAATAAATGTCACTTACTACTGACTTATTTCTTTATTCTTTCTTACACTGTTGTAACATATTTCCTGATTTTTTCATCTGTTTCTAACACTAGCTTTCTTTGGTTTACAATATGCCATACTGTACTGCATTTGGTTGCACCAGCGGATGCAATTTCTATAAGTTTCTGAAGGATAAAACTTGTAGAAGTCAGTGGATTATTGCCATGAAAAGAGCTGGCTGGTAGCCAACAGAGCACAGTCACCTTTGCTCCGATCACTTCAGTCTAGAGCACTTTTTGATTCCGCCAAGTATCTTGGAGAGCATTGGATTCAAACCTGGACAATGACGATCGAAGGTGAATGCGGTGCCAACACTGTTTTCATTTGTGAAACCAGTTAGTGAAAGGAATAGTGATGCAGTTGCAAAGAGTCGCCGACATGAGGTGAGATAATTTTTTTTTTAATAATTTTAGTCTTCTGCACATCACATACATTCATTTTTGGCACAGTATAGTTACACCCCCTTCCACCATGACATAACTGTTATACTTCATGACACCAAACATTAGACAGGTGGATGCATACCTCAAGTTTATAATTTGACTGAAATCTGGCCCATAGAATATGTTATCATTGCATGCAACTGGTGTTACTTTTCATGTCCTGTGCAGAATGGTTTCTTTAGTCAACATTATTTCCTAAACAATGTATCTCACTATATTTAGTTTTACAATTATAGTAACAAGTGTTTTTACTCCTTGTTTTGTAGATACTGACAGAGCTATGTGCTGAGCATCAATGTCCCACGGAAGCTGCACAATCTGATATGCATCAGGAAAGTGTGGAATGTGACAATGCTGACATTTCCGAGATAGCATTACCAAACTGTGTGGGTCCAGACTACTGCTACGGTAACTATGTATTTTTTTTATTTTTGCAAGTCATAGAATAATGAAAATGGTTCTTCACATTCCTGCTAGACATAGAACTGAACAACACAATTTTGTGTTTGAATTTATCCTTTCTGGTAATCCAGTCTGCTGTAATTTTGACTATGTACAATGGAGATGCCAGCCATACCCAGTATCATGCACTCCTCCCTCCACTACCACCCAATTACCCGTGTTATGCTGCATGTTCTCTGCCTATCAAATGTGTTCTTTACACATGTACCTGCTGTACCATCACCACATAAACTAGAACGATGTTGCATAAGTTGAAAATGCCATATGTGACCAATTAGATTTTCATATTCTTGTAAACCCTACAGTCTGGTCATATTGTTGTACCAACCTTTCTGTAATGCTGAGCATCATTGTTAACACTTTGTAGTGAAATAACACTGGAACACCTTGTTGACAATGGTCTATTGGAAACAAGGCAAAGTGGCTTTACTGGTCATGCCACTACAACCTTACTGTACTTTTTTAAACTTCATGACAAGGGAATGTGATCAAGTGGTGACAGTGGATGTTGTCTACCTGTATTTCAGCATAACATGTGGAACTATGCCACATACTATGTTGTTAAAAAAACTGTTAATTAACTTTGGAAGAATGGGACCTTGTAGGATCTTTATTTTGTGGTTGTTGAATAGTCTCTAGTGCATCACACAAAGGGTGATTGTATATGGCTGTCACTCATAAGAGTGAAGGGTGACTAGTGCTGGCTGCTGAGTGGTGTTGCCATAGGCATCAGTTGACAGTTCTTTAGTCCCTCTTCGAATGGTTTCTGGTACAGACCCTGCACCATTGTTGTTGCCCTCCTCTGGACTGCCTCCATCCTGTCTATGTCATCACAGAATCACAGAACATGATGGTAGAAAAGGACCCCATGACCCATATAGTCTGCCCCTTCCCCCCAGTCCACCCTACTATATCTTGAGACACACCCCTTCCACTTAGTCCTATGTGTCTGTCCCAAGTGGACGTAAATCCCTCTACGGTCTCTTAATTCATCGACTCCTCTGGAAGTCCATTTCAATTCTCCACCACCTTCTACTTGAAAAATTTACCTCTCACATTGCTCTTGAAGTGCCCCCCCCCCAGAGTCTCAGTCTCTGCCACCTTGTTATGTTCCCTTCCTTAATGTAAAACAACCTCCCTGGGCCTCCCTTGTTCATCCCTTTGGTATATTTAAAGGTTTCAGTCATGTCTTCCCTCTCCCTCCTGGTCTTCAATGCATATAGCCCCAACTCCTTGCACCTCTGTTCATATGGCTTGCCCTCCATCCCAATGCACCATCTTTGTGCCCTACATCTGACCCTTTTTGATCAATGTCTAGGTGCACAGGTAAGGCCTCCAAAACTGGACACCATACCTGAGGTGTGGCATAACCAGGGCTTGATACAGGGGTACCAGGACCTCTCTATGCCTGCTGCTGGTCCCCCTGCTGATACTTGCCATCATCCCATATGCCCTCCCCACCACCCCCAATCATCGCTCCCTTACCTTGTTGTTGCTGGAGACTATTACCCCTAGATCCCTCTCATCTTCTGTCACCCTGACTCTCTCCCCACCCAGCATATACTCAGCCCTTTGGTTCCTGTGCCCCAGGTGCATAAATACAGGTTACTCACCTGTAACAGGAGTTCTAGGAATGGTATATGTTGTTCATCCACACTCATTGGCAGTATCCTTGCCGCTTTAAATCTTGCCGGAAGGTCTTCAAGCTTGCTCCTCCCACCCACCCGGGTGGTATAACTCTGCTCCGCCCCATGGCGCCAGATCTGGCCCGCTGGAAGCTCAGGTTGTCGCGTCGAGCGGAGGTCGGGGGGTGGTGTGGATGAACAACATATACCATTCCTAGAACTCCTGTTACAGGTGAGTAACCTGTATTTCTAGGGACATGGATATGTTGTTCATCCACACTCATTGGCAGACTCCTAGCAGTTCTCCGGGAGGAGGGAGGCAAGACGACACCCCTATATACTTACTTGGGAAAGAGAGACTGAGAACCGAGGCCCCAAAACCAGCATCCCGGCGTGACTCAAGGTCGATGTGGTAGTGGGTAATGAAGGTGTTTGCTGACTTCCAGGTAGCAGCCCTGCAGATTTCCTGGATAGGGCGTCCCTGGAAGCAGCCACCGTTGCAGCAGTATGGCGGGTAGAATGAGCTCTATCCTCTGGGAGGCTCCATGCCCGCTAACTTATAGCAGAGATCTATGCAGGAGGTTACCCACCTGCTTATCGTCCGCTTGGCTGCAGGTCTGCCAGATGCTTCAGCGTAGGTGACAAACAGCTGGCGAACCTCTCCCGATTTCAGCGTGCATGCCTTATAATAAGCGAGCCTTCTAGGGTCCAGAGTATGGAGCCTATATTCGGCCTCCGAGGTGTGATTGGGGTAGAACACCGCAGAGTCAACACCTGGTTAAGGTGAAACTCCGACACCACCTTCGGAAGGAATTCGGTGGGGCAGGACAACCTTGTCCCTGTGGAAGACCAGGTAAGGAGACTCGATGGAGAGCGCCTGGAGCTCTCCCATCCTTCTGGCTGACGGATAGCCACCAAGAAGGCGGTCTCTCCACGACAGGAGAGAGAGCACACCTGTGCATAGGTTCGAATGGCTTGCCCATGAGCTTTGCCAGTACCAGCAGTAGATCCCACGGAGGTGGGGGTTCCCGCGACTGGAGGGGAAATGTGATCAAGGCCTTTGAAAAGCGCCAGACCACCTTCTCCCGCGCCATCGACTGCTTCCTCGCCCGCGCCTGTAAGCAGAGATGGCTGCCAGGTGCACCCTTAGGGTCGCTGACCTAAGCCCTTGACTAGAAAGGGACCATAAATAGTCCAAGATGCTTGCCAAGGAACAGGAGGAAGGGTCCAAGCCCTTGCTTCTGACACCAAATGGAAAACCTTTTCCATTTGAAGGCATAGCATTTTCTGGTCGACTCTTACGGACGCCTCAACTACATTGAGGACCTCGCCGAAAGACCCAAAGCCTGGAACTCTAGCCCCAGGAACCAGGCCAGTCAGGTGCAGGGATTGAAGGTCCGGATGGAACACCTTCCCTGATTGACTGAGAGCAGGTCCGGGCGAGCTGGAAGCTGCCGCGGAGTCCTGGAGCTGAGACTGAGGAGATCTGGGTACCAGAACTGGCGAGGCCAGTCTGGGGCTATCAGAATCACCTGCGCCTTGTCCCTCCTCGCCTTGAGAAGCACCTTGTGGATCAAGGGAAATGGGGGAAAGGCGTAAAAGAGGCCCGGGGTCCATTGCCTCGAGAAGGCATCCCCCTGCAGCGAGCCCTGCTGAGGGGGCGGGCATGAAACAGACTCAGCCTTGCCTCCATGGAGGCAAACAGGTCCACCTGAGGTGTGCCCCAAAGGGAGAACAGATGCTGTACTACCTCCGCAGGAGAGACCACTGTGGGATGCAGCCCCTATCCGCTCAGGGCATCGGCCAGGGTGTTGGAGGCTCCTGCCACGTGAATGGCTAGGAGATCCGCCTCCAGGCTGCGCACGAGTGACCAAATGCGAGAGCTTCCTTGCATAGAAGCATGGAGCTGGCCCCGCCTGGCGGTTTAGATAGTACATGGTCGTGGTATTGTCCGCCTGACTCGGACCACTTGACCCCGGAGGAACGGAGCAAAGGCGTGAGAGCTAGGCGGACCGCCTGAGCTCCAGCAGGTTGATGTGGCATCGGACTCCGCTGGGGACCAGAGGCCATGAGCCCGGTGTTCCCCAGATGGGCACCCCAACCCATCAGAGAGGCATCGGTCGACAGAGAGACCGGCTCGCTCGGGCGGACGAACGGGATGCCCTCCTGCAAATGATCTGGAACGGTCCACCACTGGAGAGCTGCCCACATCCCCTGTGTCACCGACACAAGCTGGTCCAAGGGATCGCAGCTGCCAGACCACTGGCTGGCCAGTCCCCACTGAAGGGGACGATGTTCCAGCGGGCCCAACGGACCACGCTGGTACAGGCCGCCATGAGACCCAGGAGGCGCAGGAAGTCCCGAAGGCAATTGCCCAACCAGAAATGATCGGGCAAAGGAGGAAAGAACCCTGCCCTGTCCGCCGGAGCCGCGCCTGGCTCAAGAGAGTCGAGCTGCGCCGATGAATAAATCACCTGCTTCGCTCGAGTCTCGACTTGGCCTCTGATAAGGAGGCCCAGTTGAGAGCAGACCTGAGGGCCAGATCTCTGACCACCCGCCTCCTTCCTGGAGGGAGCTGCTATCAGCCAGTCGTCCAGGTAAGGGTACACCCGACCCTCGGCGCCGGAGGGAATGCTGTCACCACTGCCATGCATTTGGTGAAGACCCTGGAGCTGGAGACAGTCAAGGGCATGGCTTGAACTCAAGAGAGATCCTTCCGCTGGAAGCGAAGGAATCTCTGTGAGACGGACGGATAGGGACGGAAAAACGCTGCCCTGCAAGTCCAGAGAGCAGAACCACACGCTGCTCCAAGGATGGTATATATCTGAGCCAGAGTGACCATCCTGAAGGTTCGAGACCTTAGGAACTTGTTTAGGTCGTGTAGGTCGAGAATGGGGCGCCAGCCCCCCGTCCGTTTCGGAACCAGGAAGTACCTGGACACAAACCCTGGGTCTGAAAGAGGGTCCACCACCTCTCTTACCACCTCCTTCTGGAGGAGGAGAGCGATGTCGGCTCGACGAGCCGCCAGTGAGGCTGGGGATCCCGAAGCCCCCCGAGGGGCGACGGCTCTGAAGGGTGGTGCCTGCTCGAATTCCAGAGGCAGGCCTCTTCCCACCACCTCCAAGACCCACCTGTCCGTGGTAACAGCGGACCAGGCGGAACGGAAGTGCCGGAGCCGTCCCCCCACGGGGGGACCCAGGGGTAAGGTGACGGGATGGGGCGACACCCCTCAGCCTGCCACTGGGCAGGCTTGGAGGAGGGACCGCCGAGGGACCTCCTGGGCCCTTCCTCCTGCCTCCTGTTAGAGGAAGCGCGGTGTTTGGGTTTGGGATGCCAAGGTCGAGCCTGCTGGCCCTGACGTGCTAAGGGCCAGGCCAAAGGCAGAAGGACTAAAGGGCTTAGGCTGTGGTTTGCGGCCTTGTCCTTCTGAGCGGAAGAGACCGAGTCCAAGGTGGCATTGGACTTCTCGATCCTCTGCAGGTGACCTTCCACCCCAGGGTCAAGAGGTCAGTCCCAAAAGGAACATCCGCCAACTTGTGCTGGTATCCGGTAAAGGTGGATATCCTCAGCCAAGCCCGCCGACGATAGCCACTCGGCCGCCACCGATCTGGCACATGAGTCCCCTACATCCAAAGCAGTCTGAGCTGCTGTTTGGCCACTGCTCCTGCCCTGGTCCCGCACCTGCTTAACCGTAGTCTGCAGATCGGCGGAAGATGAGGGATGACTCATCCAGGAGCCCAACAGGGCATGAGAAAATGTGCCATGAGGACGGCCGAACTGGCCTGACGAAGGCCGAGAGAGACGCAGCGAGACTTTTCGCCGACATAGTCCAATTTCTTGACCCTTGTCAGGAGGTTTGTCCACATCCCTGGCGCTGCCGGCGCTACGGAAAACGCTGTCGGTAACCAACCCCTCAGCAGAGGGTGTTCAAAACCGACAAGGAACCGGACCAGATACTTCCTGGCCATCCTGGCCAAGGCGAGGGCAGGAAGCAGGGCGCTGCCAAAGTTCCAGGCTGGACCCACTATGGCCTCGCCACCGGAAAGGCCTCCGCCGGAGAATCCCCGGTCCAGAATCTCCGTGAGGGGATACCTGGCCCGCTTGGAACGGGTTCGAGCCCATCCCGTAGACTCCGAGATGAGCCAAGCAGTCCTAGGAAGGACGACGGGCTATCGCCCATTGGCTGACTCCTGAAGACTCCAAGTCCAGTCGCTGAGAAGAAGGAGGAATCATCTTCGGACTCGGAAGAGTCCTCAAGAGCTGCTCTCTGGCCTGAACCACCCTTCACCTGCCGAGGTCGGTCGGGAGTGAGGGTAACTGACAGCCGATGGGGTAAACCCTTAGTCGATCGAGAATCCTTGGTCGGAGCCCCAATTGGTGGCTGTGAGGCGGAGGTTCCACCGCAATCGTGGAGCAGTTGGTTTTGGCCGAACAACCGCCTGGGTATAGGCCTCGGCAAGTCGAGGGGTTGTGTCGGCTGCCCGTGACAGTTACTTAATGGCCGGGAAGGCGCCGGAGTCGGCTTATTCCTCGGCCAGGAGGAGTTGTTGTAAACATAAGGTCTCGCATCACGACGACCCACGCCTTTAAGCCTCCCCTCATCCGAGGAGGAGGACGAGGACGAGCGGCGACGCCGCTTACCGCGGTGCCGAGACCGAGACCGCCTATGACGGTGGGAACGGCTGGACCGCGAAGAGGTCCGAGACCGAGACCGAGAGTCCCGGAATTTCCGGGGTCGGTGCAGGGAGGTGTCGGCCGGAACCGACACTCCCTTCGGCTCGGAAGGTCCATCCGAGGGCTCCGGAACCGGAGGCACAGGCGAGCCCACGGGATCCTCAACTCCTCCCGGGGGAACCGGGGAGAGGGGAATCTCGGCTGCTAAAGGCGACAGCCCGTCCAATGGGTCGAGAAAAATCTCGACTTCATCAGTGGGAGTCTCGGTCAACTGACCTGACGGGGACACCGTGAGGCCAGTGGCCGAAGCCGAGCGGTCGACCGAAGCCGACGGTCGACGGCCCGGGGAGAGGGACCTTTCCCGCTCCCAAGAGCGTCGACGGAGGGACTTACCCTTGTCCCTCTTTTTGGACCGAGAAAAAGGTCCAGCAGACGCAGGCCCTTCTCCTTTAGTGGAGAGGGACAGACAAAGCTCCTTAAAGGAAGCCGTGTAGGAAGAACCCAGAGAGGCGGGATAAATGCGGCGAGGAAGATCTGACCAGCGCGCCTCCTCTTGAGGCGACCATCCGCTTTCGAGCTGATCCGCCGAGGCCGCCGCTGCCGGACACCGCCAACCGGCCCCTTGGACTTCACCGAGGGAACGCTCGGGACGTGCCCAGCTGCAATCGGGCAGCACGGTCTTCGAGGACGAGGTCGAGAAAGATGAGCACAGGTCGCAAGCCGCGGGTCGTGCTCAAGGCCTAAGCAGTAGACACCGTGGGTGTGGATCCGTCCGAGACATCTTCTACTCGCATGGGCATCTCAAATCCGGAGTCGATTATCCATCGTAGTCGCGAGGGATCAAGACTGAAGTCTTTTGCAAAATATTATTTTAAATCCGCAAACGGAGAAATAGGAACCAGTCACAAACGCAGAGCGTTAAGGAGGGAACCTGAGCTTCCAAGCGGTAAGGAAGATCTGGCGTCATGGGGCGGAGCCGAGAGTTATACCACCCGGGTGGGTGGGAGGAGCAAGCTTGAAGACCTTCCGGCAAGATTTAAAGCGGCAAGGATACTGCCAATGAGTGTGGATGAACAACATATCCATGTCCCTAGAATAGCACACTTCTTGATGTTGAATTTTAGCTGCCAGGTCTCCACCCACTCCTCCAGTAATCTCAGGTCCCTTCTAATGTCCTCCACTCCCACAGGGGAGTCAACTCTATTACAGATTTTAGTGTCATCTGCAAAGAGGGCCACCCTCCCCGATAGTCCATCCGCAATGTCTAGTACATACATATTGAAAAGGAGGGGTCCCAGCACTGATCCCTTGGGAACTCCACTCCTTACCTGCCCATTCCCTGAGTACACCCCATTCACCACCACCCTCTGACTCCTATCCGTCAACCAGTTTTCAACCCATCTTATTTTGATCCCTAAGCCATGCTATCCAATTTGTTGACCAGCCTCCGATGGGGTACGGTGTTAAAGGCCTTACTGAAATCCAAATAGGCCAGTAATCAAATTGGATCAAACTGGACTGGCATGACTTGCCCCTAGTGAACCTGTGCTGTCTGTCATCCAGCAGTCTGTTGACCTCCAGGTACTTTGTTACCCTTTCACTTATGAGTGCCTCATTGTGGACATGGGGTCTCCAGAACTGCACTCAGTTCTCCAGATGCAGTCTCACCAACTGTCTGTAGAAATGGAAGAGAAAATTTCCTGTTTTTTACTGGTGATGTCTCTCCATGTGCATCCCAGTACCCCCAGCCCTCTTACTGCCTTTCCCTCATTGCCTGCCAACCTTTAGGTTGCCTGATATGACTACCCCAACTCCATTTCCATGTTTGTTGTTGTTAATACACCCCCCAACCACTGTGTTCTCTTCCCCTGTGTTTTTGATTCTCAGGTACATTACTTTGCACTTCTTGAATTGAATCTAAGTTGCCACACTTTTGACCATTCCTCCAACCTTGCCAAGTCCCTTCTCATCTTCCCCCTCCTTTGTGTATTAACCTGTTGCAGATCTTTGTGTCATCTGCAAGAGGCATACTTCTCCTTCCAGTCACTCTGAAATGACACTTATAAAGACATTAAAGAGGACCGGCCCCAATACGGAACCCTGGGGTACCCTGCAAGTGAACTCCCTTGTCTTCATAGTGAACTCAGTTTACTATTACCATCTGCGTCCTGTTGTCCAGCCAATTTATAAACCAGTCTACCACTTTGGGACCAACTTCCCAGCTGGCTAAGTTGTTTATTAATCTTTTGTATGGGTCTGTGTCAACTTCCTTGTTAAAGTATAGGTAGGCCATGTCCACAGCCTCTCCCTGGTCTACTACTTGGGTCACAGAGCCAAAGATATATATTAGATTCGTCTGACATGATCTTCCTGCTGTGAATCCATTCTGCCTTGGGTCCTGTGTTCTGTTGGCCTCTAGGTACTCAACAATTCTTTCTTTCAGAACTGAGTCGATCATTTTCCCGACCACCAAGGTCAAACTTACAGGTCTGTAGTTTCCTTGCCATGCCTTGCTCCCACTTTGGTTACACCTAATCACATCCACCTTCCTCCAGTCCTCATGTACCACACCATCCTCCCATGATTTGTTAAAAAAGGGTAGTCAGTGGTGTCACTGGTTATAATAAGATAGGAATGTAGGAGAGCTACAGCAAAAAAGGACCACCCTCTGTAGTCCTCCCCTCCTCCTCAACATCCCCTTGTGTTTATCCCATGCCCTTTTGAACCCTCCTTCTGTCTTCTCCCCACCACCTCACTCAGCAGATCATTCAAGTTGTCTACCACCCTCTCAGTAAAGAATTACTTCCTGATGTTACCCCATAAATTCCCCCCCTTTGATTTGAGACTCATGTCCCTCACGCTAGGTCACTCATTCAGTTGGAAAAGACTCTTCACAGGCACTTTATTGATACCCTTGAAATATTTAAAAGTCTCAGTCATGTCAGCCCTCTACCTCTGCTGCTCCAGAGAGTACATGCCCAGGTCATTCAATCTCCCCTCATATGGTAAGTGCTTGAGCCCCCTCACCATCTTTGTCGCCCTCATCTGAACTCATTCTACCCTCTCCATGGCTTTCCTGAGTTATGGCCTCCAGAACTGGACTCCATACTCCAGATGCAGCCTGACAAGCAGGGTGTACAGGGGTACTATGAACTGTATCATCCTGCTGGAGATCCCTCTCCCTATGCAAACTAATATTCTGCTGGCTTTTGCCACTGCCACTACACACTGCTTTCCCATCTTCAGGTCTTGAGAAATAGTGTTGCAAACATCCTTTTTCTCTGTTACTTGCATAGATCTTACTCACAATCAATACACCACTCTCCTTTGTTTTCTGTCTAAATGCATGATCTTGCACTTTGCTGCACTGAACAACAATTGCCACCTTTTGGACCATTTCTCCAACCTCTCCAGATCCCTACACATCGTATCCACCCCTCCTGCATGTCCACTCTATTGCAAACCTTTGTTTCATCTGCAAATAGACTCATCCTTCCTTCTAGACCCTCCGTTATATTCCCTATAAACACATTAAACAGAAGAGTTCCTAGCACTGACCCTTGGGGAACCCCACTGATGACCTAGGATGATGGTGCCCTGTTGACCAAAACCATCTGTGTTCTGCCCTCCAACCAGTTTTCGTCCCACATTATGACCACCTCTCCCAGCCACAGGAAATCCATCTTGTGCAATAACCTCCTTTGTAGCACTGAGTCAAATGGTTTTCTGAAATCAAGGTAGGTCACGTCCACCGATCTCAGCTGATCCACCATCTTGGTGACCCAGTCAAAGAACTCTATCAAGTTTGTTTGACAGGGTTTGCCCTTGGGGAACCAGTTCACCTAGTTCTTTCAGAAATCTGGGGTGTATCCTGTCAGGCCCCATTCCCTTGTTCAACCTGAGGTTTTATGATTGCTTTTAGGACCCTTTCTTCTGTGAATGGACTGTTATCGTGTCCCCCCATTACACAGAGTGCTTCAATTGTTTGGTAAAGGTATGACCCCCTCATCTTCTTTTGTCAATACTGAACAGAAGTATTCGTTCATTGTCTCTGCCTTTTCACAATCACCCTCTTTCCACTTCCCCTCCCCTCTATTAAGCATCATTATCCCTTCCTTGGTCTTTCCTCACTCATTAATGTACCTATGAAAGGTTTTATTCCCATTCTAAACTGAGTTGGCTATATTTTCCTTGGTTTGAGCCTTTTATATTCTGGCTGCCTTCCATGATTCATTCTACAGTTCTCTTTCTTGCTCCTTCTTTGATTCCTTATACTTTCTGAATGCCAGCTTTTTCTCCCTAACCTTGAATATATTAACATGTTTTATAAAATGGGCTGTAAACCTGCAATCACTGTATAAATTAACATCTCTGCACAAGTGAATATTTTAAGAAAGGAAAGTAAACAAGCAGTTTCACTAAAGTCCTGTATACTGAAGACCTGTGTTTCTGGTGGAGGGTGGCTAACCATGACAACCATTTCATAATAAAAAAACAAAAAAACAAAAGCACTACAATGCTGGAGTAGTAACTATTTCATTACAAAGGAATGAAACAGCTAAGAATTTTAACAGTAAAAAATGCAAATTAAAAAAAAAGAATGATTACAGTAGGCCATTTTCTAAGTGCAATAATATCCTTCAGGGTGGGCGTTATGGGCAATACTGGTCCTTCCAGGGGCTATACATCTCTGGGTGGTCTGGTACTGCAAAATACCATCCACCATGTTGGTTATTATTTCTTGCTTGGTCACTGTACCAGGCAGCTATCCCTCTACAATATACAAATTGCTTCTGTTTGGGAGGTCACAATGGGCTAAACATAGATAAAGACATATTGATTCTGTTTGTGCTTCCAACATGTATTTGATGGATTGGCATTCATTTTCACTTTATTTTTGGCATTACTTTTATTTTGAAAGTAAAAATCGTTTTTAATAAACTTAATGTCCTGTTTATTACTATCAATAAATTTCATATATTTGCATGTATTTTTTTTTTTTTTAGGAGACCAGCAACAGGTCAAGACAAACAATGAAACATGTACCACTTTGCATTGGGAACACCAAACAATCAAGAGGTACACAAACCACATTTCTTAGTGTACACTGGGGCACACAGACTGACAGCTCCATCCCATCCATTCATTCCATATCCACTCAATATGTCCCACATGTCGAAGGACATAAAGGTGAGGATTGTGCTTGCAGTGATGATGAATCATGGCCTGATGAGGACAGTTCTGATAAAGAATTTCAGGATGACTTGCATGATCCAGTCTGGGAATTACATTCATCGGATGAAACAGACTGATGAATGTTTGGATGACTCTGCTGTTGATATGTAAGTATTCCATTTCTCTCTCTTTCTTTCTTTCTTTCTTTCTTTCTTTCTTTCTTTCTTTCTTTCTTTCTTTCTGTTTTGATTTTCAGTGTTCAGTGTAGATATTGCTACCCAACCCTTAGTATGCTTTTTTTCTGCACAGTACCTGCCGTTTAAGAATTGCTTACTTTTGCCATATACTGTTTATTTTTGCTCTGCAGTTATAATGATGGTTCTTTCTATATTTTCATATAATGAGCAATATTCAGGATAGTGTGTAGGAGCCCATACACAATCACGCTATTCTGATACAGAGTGGTTTCAATGATGACGAGGACCTCAAGAGTGAAACCCTTTTGTTATGGAAACCACTGGGTATCACAATACCGGGTTGTGTATTGTGGCTCTCATAACCTGTTCAAGATAGTGTATGGCTGCCCAAAACACATGTCCCTTACTTATTGTTGCTGCTGTATTCTCCGGGGAACTGCACTCATCGTCTATTTACAACATGGTCCACTCACATGCACAACTACTCAACCACCCACTATCCTATGAGTGGTGCTGTTAGTACATAACTTACGTTGTACTGCAGCAGAACCTCTTCTTTAAGTTTATGGATATCCATACACAATAACATAGAAACATAGAAACATAGAAGTTGATGGCAGATAAGGACTGCGAGGCCCATCCAGTCTGCTAATTTTTTCTACCTTATGAATGTGCCATAGGCCTGTAGTCTGTCAAAGGCCTATTCATACTCATCTGTATTGCTCCCTTATGCCTATTCCATGCCTGTTTGAAGTCATATACTGTATTCATATCCACCACTTCCTGAGGTAGGCAGTTCCATGCATCCACCACCCTTTCTGTGAAAAAGAACTTCCTCACATTACCCCTTAATCGGCCTCCCACTAATCTCATGCTGTGTCCTCTTGTCCTACTATTTTTCTTGTATTGAAACATGTCAGACTCTTTCACCTTGTTAATGCCCTTAAGATCTTTGAATGTTTCTATCATATTACCTCTCTCCATCCTTTGCTCTAGGGTATAAATATTGAGCTCTGTTAAACTGTGCCCATATGTTCTCTAATGCAGTCCCTGCACCATTTTGGTTGCCCTTCTCTGGACTGCCTCCATTTTGTTAATGTCCTTGTGCAGGTGCGGTCTCCAGTACTGCCAGCAGTACTCCAGAAAAGGCCTAACCAGTGTCTTGAAAAGATGGATTATTACCTCCCTCTTATGACTTGCAATACCCCTACTAATACACCCTGACATCCCTCTAGACTTACTTACTGCTTTAGTGGTCTGCTTGGATGATTTCAGGTCATCTGTGATGATGATGATGATGTTGATTCCCAAGTCTCTTTCTTCCCTTGGTATTACCAGTAACTCCCCTCCCAACCTATAGGTGGCTTCGGGGTTTCTCTTCCCCATGTACATTATCTTTCACTTCTTTGTGTTAAACCCAGTTGCCACTCTTCTGACCATTCTGCCAGTTTATTCAGATCCATCACATTCTGCCCACCCCATCTGGATCATCTACTCTGTTGCAGATTTTGGTGTCATCTGCAAACAGACAAACCTTACAGACAAGTCCATCTGCAATGTCACTGATGAAGAAATTGAAGAGGACTGGCCCCAGGACCGATCCCTGAGGTACCCCACTTGTGACTTGCATCTCTTCTGGCTTTATACCATTTACCACAACTCTCTGTTTTCTGCCCACCAACCAGTTTGCCAACCCAGTTGACCAACTTCTGACCCACCCCGAGCCTACCCAGCTTATTAATCAATCTTCTGTGTCGAACAATATTGAAAGCTTTGCTGAAGTCAAGGTAGGTGACATCAGCTGCACCCCCTTGGTCCACAACTCTGGTTACCCAGTCAAAGAAATCTATGAGATTAGTTTGACAGGACCTTGCTGTTGTAAACCCATGCTATCTTGGATCCTGTGCTCCTATGGATTCCAGGTGTTGCACTATCCTTTCCTTTAGGAGTGCTTCTATAATCTTATCCACTACTGAGGTAAGACTGACTAGTCTATAGTTCCTTGCCTCCTCCCTGCTACCTTTATTTATTTATTTATTTATTTTTGAAAGTCAGATTTACAGCCTTTGAGTCAGGGACTCATTTACAAAGGCACCTCGTCGTAGGGAGGGTAGACATGGTTACAGTGTGAGATACAACAGTGGTAACATACAGGTGCAATACAGATAACAAAAGAACAAAATATAACAGTGGTTTATGGACTAAAGTTACATGCAGTAAATAGCAATCGTATAAAGTATAACAATAGTAGAAGTCACAACCCTGGTCATATCTGGTCATACCGGGGAAATACCTATGTGGAAGGGTGTAGGGGACAGAAAAAGGGGGGGATCTTAATGCTTGCCCACTTTGCCTGTACCCCCTCACCTGTATTTCTTCTTGCCAGTAGCTTAACTCTGTTGGCCATCTTATCAATGTCAGCTTCTGTGAAGTCTCATATATTTGCCTTGGAATGGGATGATTTAGTTCTAGCAGCCAAATTGAACCATTCCACGTAATGGTCACTGGCCCCAAGGTAACTTTCTACCTGGAGATCTGTGATCCTTTCCCCATTAACGTTTGGCCATTCACCATAAAATGGTTAAAGATTACTTCAAAAGCAAAATAAATGAATATAAATTTATTGTTTTGCCTTACATATAACTGTACTTGTGCATTTGAAAGTGCAGATGTCATATGTCTTACTTTTTTTTCTTTTAATTTTTTTATTTATTCTTGTAAGTGCCCACAGAGACAACAGGGAGCTGCGTCGATCATTGACCCCACTGGCTCCAGGCCTTTTTGTGCCCCCTGCCACTGCCTCCACCAAAGCAGCCAAATGCCCTGGACAGTACCCTCCCCTCTTCATGGGTGACATGCATGTTCATGGTCACTGCACTGTCCCGCTTACCTGAGGAAAGTGAGCTGTGTATGGATGTTCAATCCTTCCTCCCACTTGCCGACCTCTGAGTCACCAGAGTTTGTTTCTGAACACAGGCTGCTGGTGTGGCATCCAGTACCTCGATCCTCAACACCTGCTGGCAGGCCCATTGGTCTTAACTTTGCAACACTATCTTTTACAAATCAATGTCTCCTCATGTTAAACCCCCCACCCCACCCATAATACACAGTAAATAAAGAAGCTCATTTAGGCAAATGTTTTTTGGTGGTGGTTTGGCAACACTCCTTCTGTTCAATTCGTGGTATGATTACATTTTTTCATGTATTAGCTGTTTTTTGGGTACTGTAATTACTTTACATCCTGGTCCTAAATGAATATGTGCCTCTACAAACAGGTGATATTGTTAAAGAAGCATAAACTACTACAGATGTTGATTTCCATAGAAACTGAATTATGTTGCTATTATGCAGTAGACAGGTGTCAAAGTCAAGGTCATCCAGCTGACTCATAGGCACAGCATGAGTGCTGCCTCTTGTGACACTGGTGACACAGGGACTTGGTAGCGAGCCCTGGTCATTGGAGGGCAGGCCGAGAGGGGTGGGCTGCTCTCCTCGCTGCAATACTGCCACCACCTGGGTGACCATGGGTGATGCTGGTGCAGCAGAGGAGGAGGAACGTAAGGGAGGGGTGGGCTTTGGCTGCAGACCAGAGCTGGGGTACGTCTCTGCACTCTTCTGACTCATTAGTCATCCCCGAGTGCTGAAGTCTGCAGGGGCAGAAACCAGAACAAGGAAAAGATCCCATGTCTGAGCCAGGCAATGGGCTCCCACACAGAAAAACAACTGCAAAGTATCCGGGGGGAACTCCAGGTGCACACTCGTAGGAAGTTCAGAGGAGGGTCATGGGAGAGCATCTTCTGCCTCACCCAGGGGGTCATCCAGGCCTCTAGATGTCATGGAGTGGGGCATTTATGTGAGCAATCCCAGGTCCTCTCAGTACTAGACTGTATGGTGCATTGGGAGCCCCGAGACAGGTGCCAGACATGGTGATAGGGGGCTGAAAAAATTAAAAGTAAAAAAAAAAGTCAAGGTCATGAAGGAGCGGTGAAAGCACAGTGTTGCTTAGGCATACTGTGTAGGGAAAAAGTTGCTTTTGGGTGTTGGTAGGGAGATTGTGGGATGCAGTTACATTGTATTATGCTTGCAGCTGCATATCCAAACAGACTTGATTGACCATATAACCAGTATCTGATGTCATGTTATTATTAATTATAGCAATTTCTCAAAATATCCATATCATTTTTATTCCATTAGGTCAGAAGGACTGACTTCTGAGCAATCAAATCAAGATGGAAGAAAGTTTATAGTTTTCCAGAGTGCATTACTAACTCTACTTCAGGTCTGTCTTAGATGCCAAGCTAGCTGCTGTGTGTTTTTACAAAGTGTAATGGGTACTTTGGTCACCCTAGAACAGATATGCGTGAATGGACATCATCGTACATGGAAAAATCAACTGCGATTTCAAACATTGATGCTTGGTAACTTAATTGTTGCATCTGGTATTCTTTTCATGGGGAGCTAGTCCATTTTGCATCTTAAACATCGTCCAGCACATAAAGGTACCATGTATAATGATACACACTTATCATAAGATTCAATCAAGCTGCCTCATCCCTGCTGTAGGATCAGAATGGAAGAAACCGCAAGAAAACCTAATTTCCACATTACGAAAAAGAGGTATAGTACTTGGCGTAGATGCACGGTGCTGCTCACCTAGCCACACTGCAAAGTACAGATCGTACAGCCTTATGGATCTAAGTCATGCAACGGTAATGGATATGCAGTTGATACAGGTAATACATGCACATATTCTTCATGTGCTGCACTCCACTGTGTGTTTTTCTAATTATCAGAGTTTATTTACTATACATGATTTTCAATTTTTGTGCTCAGTTGTACTTTTTTTTTATAAATTTAGTTCCATTTGCTGGACCATTTTATTATTTAAATCAAGAAGCTCGTTACTTGACTACTGATAAAACTGATGGTTCATCTACACTTGAGGACTCAGTGTCTGTTTGTATATGCATCAGTCACTGTGAATAATTTATATTTCTATATTTCTTGTTAACATCCCTTGTGTTTCTGTGTGAGTGTGTGTATTGGTGGGGAGCAATGTAGTAGTGGGATAATGCATAACTTTAAATTATTCTATTGCATGGTACACAATTAATTTTAAATTCGGAAGCACAGTTTACAGCGTATGCAATGCTATATGTGTGGGTGTTGGTAGTAGTGAGATACCCACACATGTAGAGGCATACTGAGACATGTGGACACAGGCATACTGCACTCAGCCTCTGGGTGTGTGGTTAAATCAGTACTACAAACATATAGACATGAAGTGTTAAGAAAAGAGAATTTCATTCATTTGCTTTATATTGTTATATGCACTTGATCTTTTCCTATAGTACCACTCAAAGATTAGTTTACCCTGTAAAGGTATTGTCGGAGGGGCATTGAAGGTTGATATGTCTTGGTGTTATCTGACAGATTTGCTCATTTGAGGTTATCTGATTTTGCATTACACAGATTACATGTATGGTAACATAATATATTTAATGCCAGTTAGATATGTTTATTTAGAACGCAATTTGTTTAAGAAATGTTGATCAGCTACTCAAATGTTAGGTATATTTTGAATACTTGATACAGTAAGCTGTATACTATGTAATTATTCTCCACTATTACCTTCTCAGAGTAATGAAGTGTGTAATTCAAACTACATGGAGCTAGAAGGATTGAAGAGAGGTCTGGCCATTTTAAATGCTGCTGGTGTTAAAGTTGGAAGTCTCACAACAGATAGGCACATGAGTGTGAAGAAGTACTGTATATGAGGGAGGAACAGCCAAGCATCACACATCGATTTGATGTTTGGCATGGCAAAGGGTTAGTGACTAACTCATATTACTAATAATAATACAGTGTATAGTGTAAGGTTGTTAAGCACGTAATTCCATTAATGTAATATGCATGTTCTCCTGCAGTTGTGACATCCGTATGTTAAAATGCTACAGAGAAATACAGAATTTGTCATCAGATAAGGGTCATCTGGCCTACCATGTCCACCTTGCTTGTCCTGTCTATGGCCTCACTCTACCTCCCTGTAAGTCCTCAGATTATCCCCACATCTGCCTTGGTGCTTGGATCCCCTTATGCCTAGCTAATGCATTCTTGAAAACTGTGATCATTTTAGCTTCCAACACTTCCACTGTGAGTTTGTTCAAAGCTGCCACCACCCTCTCCATGAATAACATCTTCCTGTCTTTCCTGCCTATGTACCCCAGCAACCTGCTGGCTTTACCCACAGGCCTGTCACACTGTTTAGACACCTTCATGTCATCAGAAATATTATTCCCCAGGTCCCGTTCCTGTCTTGTGACTGTCTGTTCCCCCACCCCATGATAATTAGCCATGGGGTTCTTGTGATACAGGTGCATGATCTTACATTTGTTTGCATTTAAGTCCAGTTGCCAGACACTTGCCCAGTCTTTCAGTCTGCTAAGATCCTCCATCATTTGCTCCTCCCACCCAAAGTATTCACCCTGTGCAAATTTTGGCATCATCCACAAACAGACTAACCTTTTTACCAGCCCTTCAGCGATATCACTGATAAATATACTGAAAAGTAATGGACACTGCACCGAACCCTGTGGCACCCCACTAGTCACTTTGCCATCTTGTGAGTGCACACCATTAACTACCACCCTCAGACTTCTACCCTCAAGCCAGTTTCTCATCCATGTAACTGCCTTTGGTCTTACTCCCCCCCTCCGGCTATTATAGTTTGTTCCCCAGCCTTCAGTGGGGGACGTAGTTGAAGGTTTTGCTGATGTCCATGTAGGCTACATCTTTCGCTCCTCCTGATACACCACCCTGGTTACCCAATCAAAGAACTCTAACAGGTTAGTCTGGCAGGATTTCCCCCAAGTGAACCCATGTTACCTCTCCTTCAGCAGTTGTTCCATAACCTTTCCCACTACTGAGGTCATACTGACAGGGGGATTTCTGACTTAAGTTGGACAGGTACCTGTTTAGGGGATTTTGCTGGTGCAGCTGACTGTCTCAGTGTGTTTTGTCTGTCTCTAGTACTCAGAAGAGAGTATTTCACTGTCCTGTATTGGTAGGGTGAACTATGGGTAGGATTGTGGGGTGCAGTGGTTGTGGGCAGCAGTGTGGATGAACATACTGTGGAGGCTTTGAGGGTGTCCAATATGCCACAGGCTAATGAGGCTTAAGGAAGAGGTTCAGTGTCTTGCCAGGGAGCTGAGGAGGTTGAGGGAGATGGGAGGGTTGCGTTGGCAGAAGGGCTGACATCTGACAGTATCGGGGAGAACCACAGAGAAGGAACAGTGGGTCAAGGGAGGGGTTAAGGGAAGGGGCAAACTAGACAGGAAGCCAGCTGATGAAGGGTGGAATCTAGTAGGGCCTAGCAAAAAAGAAGCAGCAGTAGGAAGGAGGGAGGAGAAAATGCATAGTAATGCAAAGAGGGTCGAGAACATGTTTGCTGTACTAATGACACATGGGGAAGAGAAGGATGCAGGAGGAGATTGTGCAAGGGATAATACTCATGAAAAGGAGGAAGTGAGGGGTACTGCTAGTGGAGAGATTGACCATAGCATGGCAGAGGGAGAGAGGGATAATTCTCCAAGAGGTGAGGAGGGAGAGGGAGGTTAGCAGTCAAACAGGAGGAGGGGAAGGGGTCTCAATTGAGAGGGGCAGGGGGGGAAGACACTGGGGCAAATGGTAAAAGCACCATCTTGAGTGGCCCCGAGAATAAGAACCAGTGTAGGGGGGTGGCGATGGGCACAAGGAAAGAGGACGGGGATCTATTGGTGTTGGGGACTCCTTACTCAAGGGGATCAGATGGGTCAGCAAGGGGGAGAGACACAGTTGGAAATGGGTGGAGTCCATACTGGGATTAAAGTCAAACAAGGCAGGACAGGCAATCCTAAGATGTGCAAGGAGGGGTAGAATGAAACTGCACATTAAGGTACATTTGGGGACAAGCAACCTAGCGGGAGAAACGGTGGAGGTAACAAGGGAGAGGTTTGTGGAAGTGTTAAGGTTGAGCAAGGAGACTGGGAGATCTGTGGCCTTCTTGGAGGTGCTTCCAGTGTCCTGTGCAAGCACAGTGAGAAAGGAGAGGATTGGGGAGTTAAACTCATGGTTGGTAGAATGGTGTCAAACAAAGAGATACAGGTATGTGGGCAGCTGGGGCAGTACCTGGGATAACAATCTGTTTGCAAGGGATAGGCTGCATCTGAGCAGGGAGGAGAAGGAGGTATTAAAGCAAAGACTGGGGAGGTATATTGCTACAAAAGTGGGTTTAAACTAGTTGGGGGGTGGCAAGTGGACAGCAGGTAGGCAGGGATCTGATAGAACAGAGTCACAGCCTACACCCCAAGGCTAGCAGGGAAGGATTTGGGGTGGCCAAAAAGGGAGGGAGTAGAAAGGAGGAAATGGAGGGCGAGGAAGGGAAGAGGGCAGGATGGAGGGTGTTCTCACTGAATGCAAGAAGCTTAGGCAACAAATCAGCTGAGCTACAGGAACTCTGGGCAGTGTGGAGGGTGGATATTGCGGCTGTCATGGAAACGTGGGCAACCGAGCACCGGGACTGGGATCTGGCAATCTCAGGGTACAAATTATACAGTAAGGACCATGAGGAGGTATGGGGTGGGGTGGCAGTCTATGTAAGGGATGGGATCAAATGCACAAGGGATGAGGTGGAGAAAATGAGAACATAGGCAATTTGGCTGCAGCTCCTAGACTCAAGGGGTAGGAAACTGAAGTTTGGGGTGGTATACAGGCTTCTGTCCCAGTCTGAAGAGCCTGACAGGGAATTAACAGGACAAATCAGAAGGGTATGTAGAAAAAGGAAGTTGGTCATCGTGGGGGATTTCATCTTGACTGGAGCATTCCGATCACCTCCATTACTAGGGAGCAAGTGCTCCTGGACACGATCCAGGAGGGTCTCCTGATGCAGTTGGTCAGTGGACCTACTAGGCTAAAGAACACTTTAGATCTGGTACTGTTGAATGGGGAGGCAATAAGGGAAATAAGGGTGGAGGACCCACTAGCCGACAACGATCACCAAACGGTGTGGTTTAATATCACGATGTGCAGGGAGCCAGAGAACTCAGTAACTCAAGTGGTAAACTTCGGGGGGGGGAGGGAGGCGGACTTTGGGAGGATGCAGGAAGTACTGAAAGGGAAACTGGAGGGCATAAGGTAGGAGATAGATGTGGAGCAGAAATGGGATATTATTAAATGGGGTATTACAGAGGAAACGGAAGCCTGCACCAAGACACAGAGTAAGAGGAGCAGAGCAAGGAAACCATGCTGGTTGATTGGCAAGGTAGTGGAGGTGGTGAGAGCAAAACAAGAGGTGCACCAGAGGTATAGAAGGACAGGGAAGGAAATGGACAGGGAGGAGTATTCAAGATGGTCCAGGGAGGTGACCAGAATAGTGAAAGAAGCCAAGGACCAGAGGGATCTGAGATTAGCACAGGGAATTAAGTGGAGGTAGAAAGACATTTTCAGATACATCAGGGAGAAAAGGAATTGCAAGGAGACAGTAGTAAGAATAAAAAAGGGTGGGCAGTGGACAGAAAAGGTGGGAGGAACAGGTGGAAGCACTGAATGGGTACTTTTGCTCAGTGTTCAAGGAAGAAAAGGGAGGACCACTACCACCATGGGCTGGGAGGGTAGAGATGGGGGCGGAGAGGAGGCGACTATCACCTCACTGGAGCAGGGATGTGTGCCACTGGACTGGAGGATGGTACATGTAGTGCCATTACACAAGAGCGAACCAAGGGACAAACCAGGTAATTATCGTCCGGTAAGTCTCACCTTCACAGTGTGCAAACTCATGGAAATAATACTAAAGTAGACTGGTGTACCTGGAGGACAACAGCCTCCAGGATGTGAGGCAGCATGGGTTCATTTTGGGAAAGTCCTGTCAAACAAACCTGATACAATATTATGACTGGGGACAGGTAAGGTGGATAAGGGTCATGTGGTGGAGAGTGGCTTCAAAAGCGAACAAAATGCTGGGGTGCATAGCAAGTGGGTTTTCATCCTGGCAAAGAGAGGTTATCTTGCCCCTCTACAGGTTGCTGGTAAGGCCACACTTGGAGTATTGTGTGCAGTTTTAGAGGTCATACCTAAAGCATGATATCAGGCTACTGGAGGGGGTGCAGAGGAGGGCAATGAAGATGATATGTGGAATGGCGGGGAGAAACTATGAGAGCAGGCTGGGAGACCTGAATGCGTACACTCTGGAGGATAGAAGGGACAGGGGGACATGATAGAGCCATTCAAGTATCTTAGGGGAATCAATAAGGATAGGGCAGAGAGGGTCTTTAAGCTAAGGAAGGGGATGGACACCAGGTGGCACAGGCTAAGAATAGGAGGGGGAGGCAGATTTAGGAGGGAAATGAGGAGACACTATTTCATGGAGAGGGTGGTGGAAAATGGAATGCACTGCCGGAATGGGTGGTATCATGTAAATCTGTGAACAGCTTTAAAAGGGCATGGGACAGGGAGCAGGTTAGAGTGAGGTTGGGGGAGGTGGGAGTGGCAGTGGGATGACAAAGGGAAGGGGTGGTGGGGCAGCTGCAAACTAGGGGTGCTAGCTGCACACTTGAGCAGATGTAGATAGACCGGGTGATCTGTTTCTGCTGGCACATTCATATGTTCATATGTTCGTATGACAGGCCTGTAGTTGTCTGCCTCTTCTCTGCTTCCACTTTCGTGCAGTTGGACAACCTCAGCCCTACTCCAGTCTCCCTGAACCACCCCCTTTCCAGAGTCAGGTTAAAGTGGGCCATCAGAGGTGCAGCCAGCATCTCCCCAATTTCCCACAGCACCCTGGATTGTACTCTGTCAGGGCCCATTGCCTTATCCACATTTAAATGTGATAGTTGACCTAGGATCTCATCTACTATGAAAGTGCTTGTGTACATATCAGATACCCTTGCACCTTATTTTGTAACACTGGCCTGTTACCCAATCCTTCCACCATAAATACTAATCAAAAGTAACTATTTAGCATGTCTGCTTTTTGATGATCTTCTTCCACACAGACCACTCCTTCCCACTTCAGCCTAATTATCCTTCCTGTGGCCTTTCTTCTTTCACTTATGTATCTGAAAACATGCCTTATCCCTCTTTTTTAGTAATTTGGCATTACATTCCTCTGTATGGGCTTTACCCTAATCCTGCCTTCTTGAAATCCAAGATTTTGGTCTTAGTCAGGATGCTTTCCCTGCCCATATCCAAATGGAATCACAGTGTGCAATGGTCACTTCCACACAGTGGCTCCCTGACCATTATTCCTGTGCATGCTCCCCATTTGTGAGCACAATATCAAGAATTGCCTCATCCCTTGTTGGTTCAGTAACTCCCTGAGTCAGGAACCCACTCTGCAGTCCTTCCAGGATCACCTGACTTCTAGCACATGTTGTGGATGGTATGCTCCAGTCCACCTTGGGCAAGTTGAAGTCCCCCACAATTACCACCTCTCCTTTCCCTGCAGCTTCCAATATTTGTCAGCTCAGTTCCCTGTCCATCTCCTCATCCCGATTGGGTGGTCTGTAAACCACATCCAACCTCACGTTTCTCCCTCTATTGGACCTTAAATAAACCCATCATGCCTCCACCTCCTCTTCCTCTGACTCCTCCCTTGTGCAAGTTATTCCCTCCCTGATATAAACTGCCACCCTTCCCCCATTCATGACTACCCTGTTCTTCCTGTATAGGTCATATCCAGGGATCACAAGGTCCCAGTCATGGTGTGATGTTGCCCAAGTCTTGGTTACTGCAGATATCTCCACCCACCTTTCTACTAAAAGGGCCTGCAGGTCATCCATCTTGTTTCCAAGACTCCGTGCATTCAGGGACACCACCCTCCACCTAGAATTTGACCTTCTTTCTCTTCCCTCTAGTCTTCTATTCACATTTATTCCCTCTGTGTGCACCCCTCAACATATCCTTGTTATGTGTTCCTCACCACCTCCATCTTTTGCTAACTGTATTCTCACCCCTTCCACCTCCTCCCTCCAGACCTCATCCATTCACTGGCCTCCTCCTCTCAGAGTCTGTGGACCTGCATGCCCACTGCCCCTCCCTGCAGTAGTTTAAATTAAGTGTAGTGGTTATGCATTCCCCCAGCTTTTCCCCCTGAGTACCCCCAAACTCTCCCTACTGAGGTGTAGACTGTCTGGTGAAAAGAGTGCTTTGTTTGACTAGGTCTCTTCCCAGTCCCCAATACAGATAAACATACCATGTGAAGCATTTCATGGTTTTCAATGGCACCTCCTTCATCCCCATCCTGCACCAAGAACTTCCTGGTGCCCACTGGCACCTCTTCCTTCCCTTCCACCATAGCTGAACTCTCAGGTAAATGGTGGCACACCGTCCTCCCCATTCAGTGTTAAGCACTCCTAGTATACAATGGCACCCACTTTGATGCCAAACACCCCTGGCCCTGGTGTCCATTGGCACTCCTTCCTCCCTCATCCCATTTTATTCAAAACATTCCCTGCTATCCAGTAGCACTCCCTACCTTTCCCCATCCCATGCCAAACCCTTTCTGGTATCCAGTGGCCACTCCCTTACTCAGACCCATGCCAAGCACTCCCAGGTATCCAGTTGCACACTCCTGCTCACCCTGTCCCATGCCAAGTGGTCTCTAATGTCCAGTGGCACCCTTCCCTCACTGCATCCTATACCAAGGACACCTTAGTGTGCAGAATGTCATTCCATCACCCAAAGCACATCCAGTGCCCCTCATCATATTCTATGGCAAGAACTACTTGGTGTCTAGTGGCCCCTCCATCTTACACACAATGGCTGCAATTCACGAATGGGTGGGTTTCCTGCTCAAACTATGCATAACCCACCTGTGCAGTTCCTCATCTGTGAACAGGTGTGCAGTGGCCAGCATTTGTAATTACCCGACACTGCACACCTCCTGTCCACATACTCTCCCCTTGGGATGCTAGTGCAAGGGCAGACTGGTGGACACAGTTGGGCTGCCAAAGGGATGCTTGTACCTGGTCCGCTAGTGGATCCCTTGCTCTGTGGGGGGTCTCTTGTAACAATGTACTGGGTCTATGAAGGGACATGAGGTGGGTGCCTAGGTGGCCACCTTAACCACCCCCCCATTCCATGGGAATGGTGGCACTGTGAGGGGGGTGTAATGGCTATGCGCACATCCCCTGGCACTGAGGATGGAGCCCAGAATGACATATAGTGAAACTGTGAATTCGCACCATGGGGGTGCCCCCTGGCATGACCCCATCCCACCCTAGGTGCTGCACCCTGTAGCCGGCTAAGGATCACTTGCACAGGGTACTAACGTGTCCATTAGTGAATGTCACAGGGGTACACAGGGCACGACTGCATGGTATTTGGTGTTGGGAATGCCTATGTGCTGCCCTTGCACACCACATAGGCATTGGTGAATCACAGCCAATATGTTAGCAGAGCCAAAGAACTCTTTTCACACATGATATTCCTCACTTGGGCAGACTCAATGGACCACAGGCACCCTTCTGCCATCGTCTTCTATGTTTCTATATTCAAACACCATTACCATATGGTTCTGTCTTAAACATGAACCTTTGACACACAGCACAGCTATCCAACATGTCATTACAATCAGTCATACAAAAAAAAGACCAAAGAAAAATACACTACAAAGATTTTAACTTTGCTGTCACGTAGACCAGAAGTGCCAGCCAACAGTGATTTTCTTGCAGAACATAAAGTATCAGTGAAGTCTGCACTCACTTAATGACTGACTGACCAACACACACACTCACTGCCGACACAATAAATTATTAACTGACATGATCACTCAATAACCAGCTGACCCACTGACACACTCAGTCACTGACTGATCCACTCACTCAGGCACTGACATCCCATTCATTTAGTCACAGACTGACCCACTCACATGACCAGCCACAGACTGACCACTTACACACTCGGTCACAGACCGATCCATTCACATACTTATTCACCAACTGACTGCCTGACTCATTCACTCACTCACTCACTCACTCACTCACTCACTTTCCTACTCTCAGTAATAGCCGAGGCAAGTATATAGTGCTACACTCAACCACAGTTAGAAATGGTAGAACATGCTTTGACTGTGGTTGCTGATCATCGTAGTAAACAATTGTCAGCCTAGCTTTGTAATGGCATGGTCCACAAAAGTCATCACAGAATGTTATCAAATGATGATTGACCATGCAGACAGAAGACGTCACTTCTAAATTCTCATTACCTGGCAGCTGAAAAGGAAGTAGACAAGCAGCTGTGAAAGCAAGAGATGATGTGATATGGTTGCCTGCATTGGGGGAGGGAGGTACATCCAAGCACATTTCAAAGGCATGCCACATTTTAGTGCAGAAAATTTTACAGCTACATCCTCCTACACATTAAATATTTTACGTTGTGCCACCCCATTTTAAAGTCCACTCCCTCCTCTCATTTTAAACATACTTCACTCCATTTTCTCCACTATATTGTAAATATACTGTACATTTGCAGGGCCCACAGTTCATGATGCCCTCCAAAAATGGGCATCCAGGTGTTCCAGGGCTGGTGAGGGGGTTAGTTGTGCCCTGGGTAGGAAGGTGCCCTTATTTTGTGCCCCGGCATTAGGTGCCACAGTCATAGGTGCACCTAGGTTAGGTATCCCCAGAAATGCAAAGCCTCAGCTTGGCTGCATTTTAAAATGTTTAATTTCTGCTTGTTTTCCCTGCTTGCCACTACCCGGTACATTTAATAACAACTTACAATTTATGCATATACCAGTTTTGTTTAACTTGACTTACTGGACTATGAAAGAATTTGGTATGTGTCATTCTACTAACACTTCAGCATTTTACAGTACTTTATTACTTGATAGTTCAGCAGCTTTTCAGATTTGTACTCAAGACCCTATTGCCGGGGTACACACCACCAAGCATAGAGGCAACTTCAGGAGAAAAACAAATCCTGATGACCAAAGTCACAAACGTAATACACGTGAAGTTGACAGTTCTGATGTCACTGGTGCAACAGGCACTGTCACAAGTCTCTTTGGTACAGCTATGTCTATCTGGAACAAAGCAGACATTGCTGCTATCAAATCTCATGTTGGCAAATTCCAAACTGGTTTGGTAAATGATATACTACCTCCATTATTGCATGGTGTGGATGGCCTTAGTCAGGAAGAGAGATACACTGTTTACAATATGCATGATATTGGTAAGGCATTTACAGACTCTAAAGAGAAAATTAATGCACTTATACACACGCAATAACACACGACAAGGTGTGGGTTTCTTGCTGATAAGAGCAAGCCCAGAGATGTACCAAGGAACGAGGCACTTGCACCGAGTGCCTTATGCCCCTGGGTGTGCTCTTATCAGCACGTAACCCACACCTCGTTGTGTGTTATTGCACTTATAAAATGGGTTCCCTAAGTAACGATTTAACAAAAAAAAGTGAAAAAAAAGAGGAAAACATTTTATTTTATTTTATGCTCCGCTTATGGCTCATACATTATTACTACCATCAACAATCTCTTCCGTGATCTAGAATCTGGAAGAATCCCTGACATTATACATGACAGACATATTTCTAAATGGTATTGTCCACATTGTCAAGCCCCTGGCTGTATTTCTATGTGTATGCAACAAACTTTGACAATTCCTCTTTCTACAGCTTGTAATAGTTTTAGGTTTTAATTTCTGAATTTGTGAAATAGTCCCTCTATCTAGGTAGCTTTTGAACTGGTTGATGTGGAGTGCACCCCTTCGACACAGATATACATAGACACTGGTTAGGTTGTTCCTTTTCATACATTTTTAATTCCTCATTGTGCTTACTGTCTGCATAGTGTTATTCCCATAGCATTCTCTAGATTTCCACATACTGTTAATGTTGCCCTGCGATAGCGAGCATGTCTGTAGCGGCCGTCGTATGCAGGTATTTCCGGGTTGACTTTTTTTTTAACAACATTTGTTTTACTGTGTGGTGCGCTTTTGTTTAAATGTCCATCCCGCGGTATAGAGCTGTTGGGTTGTGGAAATAAGAAAGATAAAACTGCAGGGGATAAGGCAATAATATTGGAAGCAGCGAAGCAGCATGCAGAGAAAGTGAAAGCCCATCTGCACAAGCAGTTTTTCAGCAGTCACAGTGTACATGATGTATGTATGTTTATAATTTTTTTTTACATGTGGCAAAAAAGAGTTCTTTATGACTTTATTTGAATTAGGTTTTCCCTACAGAGCCAGAAAGCTATGTGTTGATTGCTATCTGGTGGCATAGCAGTGCGAGGTTTTACACTAGTGCTGCACATTGCATGCCCGCTTATAAAAACATTTTGCAGCTCAGACAGTGTAGGTGAATGAATTGTCAGTGCTGTGAGGTCACCCAGGGGAGAAAAGTGCCAGTTGGCATATATACATGCTGAGAAGGACACAGCTTAAACATCCTTTCAGCCAATGAAATTAAGGCATTTCTTTTACCCATTTTATAAAACAGAATTACAAAGAAGCAGATAAACAATACGTTGCTCATGAGATTTCATGCTCCGCTTATGGCTCATACATTATTACTACCATAAACAATCTCTTCCGTGATCTAGAATCTGGAAAAATCCCTGACATTATACATGACAGACATATTTCTAAATGGTATTGTCCACGTTGTCAAACCCCTGGCTGTATTTCTATGTGTATGCAACAAACTTTGACAATTCCTCTTTCTACAGCTAGGAACCTGGGGGTTGTGACCAGGCACCCTAGTACTGGTCCATGTTTCAGTACTAAGAAGTGTTTTCTCAAAGATAAATTTTGGACTCAACATTGGCTCCAGATAAACTTTATCAATTTTATCAAGAGGAGGTTAATCGCCTGACAACACGGAATTCCAAGACCAGCTACACTTGCCCGGTACAGTTACAAAAATTGAGGCTCACGACCGTTAAAATGCAATATAATTCTGATGTAGAGTTTTGTATAGTAACTAATGTAAAAAGTTACATTTACAGTTCTCAACCCTGTGTAATTGATAACCCCAGCTTCTGCTTCGTCCCTTATCAGAGGTCTGTCATTGGACATATCATCATTACACCCATCCACATTATGGATGCTGACATCATTGATAGTAACCCTGACTATCTGCTTACACTCCCTGAATATTTACCGTACTTTAATGTACAGATTGACTCCCTTTCACTTACATTAAAATCACTTTTAGACATGAAAGACACACACCTCATCCACATCAGCAATAATATTACCAAAGCTAATGAAGCTATCCTTTCATTGCTTAATGATGGTGATATGAACTATGCATTGACTAACACTTGGTTAGAGATTACTTTTAAAGGTTTTGTTATTATTCAAGCAATTTTGATATTTTTCTTAGTTACGATGCCATGCTGTCTGCGGCACACACTGTGCCTACACTGTGAGCAGCTGGAGTTCCTTTACAAAGCTTGCACATCAGGTTTGTAAATGGCCCCTGCTCCCTCTCCATTTCCCTATTCCTGCTGTGTTGCCCTGAGAGGCAATAAGGGGGGATGATACACGAGGTCCCTGCACCCTTATTAATACCCGCTGAGGTACACTGTAGACAGCTAGTACTTAGGTATATTTTATACTAACATATGGGGCTAAGGACTTCTACCGCATAAGCATAGATGTCAGGATATGTATGCATATTATTGTTATACACTTTACTTTCTAATACATATATATTTTCTATGTATTTCTTACTTATAAGATGTTAGGACATCTGTGTTCTTGGAATGATTATGATATGTAAGTCGGCATTGCCACCTTTTGGTGATTTGTACTACTACATTGATTTATATAAGAACTGTACTCCTTTGTTTCACAAAGTGATGACTACTACAAAATTGTATAATGTTATCTTGGACCATGGAGCCACGACTAATTTAACCAATAGGGCTCATCTCTGCAACTAGAAATGTTTCTATCTTACAGTAACCATAGTAATTATCATAGGTATATAATGTGAGACATTACGTATTATACCTCAGAGACCCAAGAGATACGGAGAAATCTCAAAGTATAGGGAACACTTAGCATTGGCTCCTGGTTCATATTGGTAAGAACTGCTTAGGGCAACTGTGATTTATCCCTTTTGGTAGTAATAAATAAGTTTATTACTCTTATGCAATGTGTCTGTGATTTCTTGCATTCCCAGTATTTCCAAGAACCTGAGAGTGAGGTTTAGATCTCCTGACAAGTGTCACCTATTTTATATTCATTTCTGCATATCTGTATTGGGCAAACCACATGCCCATATATGGCGGGATCAAGGGTTGGATCCCTATATTCCAGGACCACCTTGTTCGGCCTGTGTGGGGATCTGCACATTTGCTGTGGTCCCACTTATTAGCTCCACATGCACTGTATGTCCAGTAGTGAATGGTGCATTGCATGACTTCCTTGCAGGCCACATGACTGCGCACTGCAATTCTGATCATTTTGCACATACTTTACACCCCTTCATGAATAGGGGCCATTGAAACAAATTGGCAGTTCTTGTGGTAATTGGGGTTGGAGGTGTGCGGAAACAGATACCAACATGGTGTGTCATTTTATGAATGCATAGATAGCTTAATAACTGGTTAAAATGAAGAAATCAGTTGATCGATGTAGTGACATTATATAGCTTGTAAAGATAATGACAAGTTTTAAAGATCTATAGAGAAATAATTGATTGTTACAGTAAGTGGCTTGCCAGTTGCAAACTTATGAATCAGGTTATGTCCTGGCTGCTGGAATTTTCATCATGTGGTAAACCTGTTAACAACCCCCATGTGGTTCAAATTAGTTTAAAAATAACTATTTGTGGTGATCCTTCCTCACATTAATCTGGAACCTTGAAAGTAAAGATGGAGGAATTTACCCATGTCAGTATGTGTGGATTCCATCAAAGCCCAATGAGAATCCATTGAAAAATCTTAAATGGTGCAGTGGTATAGGGATAAAAATAGCACTTATTATACTACATTAAAGCAGCAGTACAATGAAAAAATCCTTTTTCAAAAATCCTAGTTTCAGCTATAATTAAGAAAAATATTAGCATGCCAATCAAATGTAATTATCAAGGTACCTTGTATTCTGAGCACCATGAGTCACTTTTTATTTTTTCTGTCCTAACCCTAGTCATGTCTACAATGCTATTTCTTTTTTTTCAAATGTAATTTCTGGGTTTTTGTGGATTTTCACCCGACCCCTACACCCTCGCATTCCCCATGTAGCATGTGCACGTGCAGGCAAGTGCTCGCATGCCGTTCAGAATGCCCCTTCCTTCCAGTCACACCATTGACCACCTCCACAACACCAAACCTCCATTCGGTGATGTCAGGACTATAGGTGGGTGACCCCACCCTTTATCTGGAAGAGGACAGCCAAGGCTTAATCCTGTCCCCACCCTCCTCCCCATGCTGGCACCTCGGTGACTCAAGGTCATTACCGAGCCCAGGTTGTCAGCGTAGTGCAAGGTGTGGCATCCAGCACCTCAACCTTTACTGCCACCGAGCCGGCCCTACAATGCTATTTCTATACAAAATATGGCTGCCATCTCTTTTTCTTGAGAAAAATTTTAATTAAACTATTTATAAAATACTCAGATTTTGGTGGAATTAGAATATTATACCACCAAATTAAACCTGAAGGTGCCTGAAATATTTATAGTGAAAAAAGATAAGGCAACATTTTTTGCCCAATTTCAGTGCACTGCTACTTTAAGGTACCTTCAACAGAGACTGGGCCAAAAATGTCGACATTATCAATAATCACTGTATGTAAAAATACAAAAGTTTCAAGGTAATGTCAGTCATTTAGGCATGTGAAATTTCAGTCTTTTGGAGTTTACCACAGGCCCACATGCCAATCCCCAATGAGCCTTCATTTGGGTCAGTGTTTATGGTTGCCTAGTAAACAGCATTGGCACACCAAAATTCTCATGCTTGTGGTCAATTTACATCACATTTTCTATGAGAGGAGTGCTGGGCCAAGAGGGGCAGTCATGTGGCATCCTGTTTGGCAGCACAATTGGAATCTTATACAGAACAGGTAACATTTGCTAACTGTTGAAGTGGCATTTTCTATTATGATTCACTAACACTTCTAAAATGAGAACTATTCAGTAAAATAAATGTATTTCTTGTACTTAAGATATATCAGCAGAAGTGCTACACAGAAAGATGACAAACACAAAACCTAAAGAGGTTACTCATGTGCCAAAGGGGTATGTTAGCCGTTGAGCTAAAATCATGTGATTTGTACATTTTAACTTTAAAAAATGTGTAACATTAATAGCAAGAATTGCTTATTTAATGAATGAACTATTTATACAGAAAGCGAAGTAAAACTGTTAAAAGGGGAAACAGAATGTTTAATGAAGTTTAATGGGATACTATATCAATGAGGCTTGGTTAATGGGAGAACAGTGCCTATAATGAGTAATATGATTTTAATGTTTGGTGCAAGGTGTGTTGTGCTTGTGTGAACTTAATTTTTGGCCTTTCTCTATTTTCACCCTTGGTAGAAGAGCCAGGCAGCAGTGGGAAATAGAAGGCCCAGCACCAAGGGGAGAAAGATTTTCAGAAAAGGAGGAGATGGGGAGGATGGAGGACATTCAAAAACACTCTGAGCAGCAGCTGCTGGGAGAGGCTGTTTTTTAACTGATGTGTAGGAGGAGTCAAATTCCCCACACTGAATCACAGGCAAAAGCCCTCCTATTTAATGTTTGGTGAATAGTGTATAGTGCTTGTGTGAACTTAACTTTGACCTTTTTCTATTTTCACCACTGGTAGAGGAGCTGGGCAGTGATAGGGAATAGAAGGCCCAAAATGTTTTACCTCCTCCAACTCATGGAGAATGTGAACTGTAGCATGCAGAAGAGGAAAAAAAAACCTGTGGAGGAACCCTTTTGAGGACCCATGGCTACTGAATTGCCCATCCTCAGGGCATACTAATAAGAGATAACAATATATACTTTTTAAGTTTTAAGGGAGATTGAACAGCATGAAATAATTAATTTTTTGAGAGTCTTGGTATCAGAGGCAAATACAATTGATAGAAACATAGAAAAGTGATTGCAGATGAAGACCATGGTCCATCTAGCCTGCCCAAGAGTTTCCAAGACACTCTATAGGTCTTCGGGGTCTAAAACCCCTTTTGAGATTAACCATTTCCTGATCCTGTCATTCCTCTTTCAGTCCTTGCTTTATCCCACCCTTGTTTGAGAGCTGCCATGGTCTGTGTACTCACCATTGAAATGATGATGATGCTTGCATTGGAGAAATGACTTGTGCTCATTGAATTTATTCTGAGCCACTGTGGAATTATTTTCAATACTCAATGAATGCAGAAGTAGCTGCTGGATGATTTAGAAGCAGACTCAGCATATTGTGGCTTGCAGGGTTCATTGTATAGCTGTTGGCATCACAGTTGAGAAATGGATGTGCTTGGAAAGCTTAGAATCTGATAGTCTTGAATTTGGTAGTACTCATATGAAATTGATCTGCTTGTTACTAATGCAACTCTCCAAGGTGTGGCACTCTAGCTAGATACTGGGGAATCAAAACCATAGTCTCAATAAGCAGAGTAAGAGTCCACCCAGGAATTCATTTAGAACTTGGTTGAGGAATGTAGTTGAGTAGGATAGGAGACTTGAGTTTGGATAACTGTGATTGAAGATGTCAGATGATGATTTTGTACTTTAGCAGTGGTAGACTGCAGTATATTATCAGTGGAGGTTGACTCCAAAGATTGACTGAATAGGATGGAACAATGAGACTGTTCAAATTGGTGCTAGAAGTTGTGCATGGAGGTTTCACTTGCCGTAAGGTGTTTGAGTGTTATGATATATTGGAGGACATCCACCAGATTGCTTTGCTAGCATGATGAGATGACTGCATCATGGTGATGACTTGGAGCAGGTGCTAGAACTTCAGCTTGGTTATGATCATAGTGCTAAATCAATAATAGTGAGGGAGAAAACATGTGTGATATTGTAGAGGGTAGATGTAGCAGGGTCTTGAAATTGGTATGGAAATAGTTAGCTGTTAGATCCTTATGGTAGAAATTAATCATATGATGGAATGGATGATAACAACCTGGCTGTGTTGATGATGTCCAAAACATAATTTAAAATATGATGGAAGCAAGGCAGTTAACATAGGAACAATTTGGAGAGATGTCAATAAAGTTCAGGGAGCCAGGAGCAGAGCCTTTGGATCACTTGAATATAAGGATATGCATAAAGACGTCTGGAGTATAAGGCATGACATGGTTCTTGGAGTTAGATGCAAGAAGAAAGGAGGAAGTGAACCATTGAGTTCAGGATGGAACACTTTCTGATGAGAATATGCATTGTCATGATGACTGCTGATATGAACAAACCAAAAGTAAAGCAGCCAGTGATCACTGAATCATGCTGTTTCACAAGCTTACATATTCAATGAATGGAGTCAGTTATAAGTTGGAAAATAGAGTGTGAGGAAGAAACAACAATTAGTCCAGTCAAAATAAAGCTCCTAGGTAGCTTGGTTCAGATTAAATGGAAATGGCTCACGTGGTCACATAAGTGCTGAGAAGGACAAATGCTAATTAAATAACAGTGATCCTCCAGATCAAAGCTTGGATATCGAATAAGAGGTCTGCACAACATGTTATAGTTGAGCTAGAGATGTCCTGGATAAACAGAGTCTTCTTTAAGCCTGGGTTATATAGTATGCACCTGAAACATCAGAAACTGCTCTGAAGGTTAACACATCATTTAGGTGTGCCATGAACCAGGGAAGTACCCTTGATTTCAATGAGAACTATCCTTGAGATGGTAATTTGGGAGCCATAGCATGGCATAGATAATTGAGGAGAATAAGCTGAAGAAGAAGAATAAACTGTAATCCTGCAGAGTTGCTAGCTCAAAATGGATGATAAGTATAATTGCAAGAAGTAGAACAGTGTAAAGGTTGATGTATGGAACACCAAAGGGGACTTATGAGCTGGAAGATGTAGTATGTTGTGAGAAAGGCAAACTTCAAATGCAGCAATACGAGATTAGAGTTTTGATGGGATGGTTATGAATCCTGAGGTTTTGGTAAAAATCTGGAAATAGCTGAATTAAATGTAGGACCTCTGGCAGTTGTTGTGATTTAGAAGGTCTTGATTGATTGACGATGTGGTCTATTTTACCTGTTTTTTTTGTGTACCTGTTGCCATGTATAAATAAAACTTGCATTTTCATATTCAAATTATCTATGTTTGTGGGTGCTTTCTCCATTATCATTGAGCGAGGTCTTTTTGTTTGTTTCTATGATTGATTGGAGATGCAGATCGCCACCTGAAGTAGACTCCCTCTTCTGACAGATGGAGCTGGGCATTAGAATGACATGAGGAGATTGCTGAATTAAGAAAGAGCAATGAGTTTTATAGTTACTGACTGACTGAAAGGTGTGAATTTCACCTCTGGAGATGAGTCATAGCTGATGATAGGTTGAATGCTTGATTGGATTTAGACTACAAAGTAATGTAACTATGATAGTGGTTGATTATAAGATGCAGACTCCTCCCTCTGGTAGATGAAGTCAGACTCTGCATACACTTTTAACCTCCTGAAGGTATGAGGTAGTGAGACAGAGTCAGTGCCAGGGTCCTATGACAGCAAACTCTCGTGACCTCCTGAAGTTACATGGTAGGGAGATGGAGTCAGAGCAAAACTGCTATGGTAGCAGCAATTAAGTAAAGCATGAGAAGAATAAGGACAACCATTTCTGGTGAACAAAGTAGAACCCTTATAACACTTGTGACCTCCTGAAGGTACACGGTAGAGAGATGGAGCAAGACTGCTATAAACTGAAATCAGCTAAAGAATGTTGGACCAAGTGAGAAGTAAGTGCAAAGCATTATTGCTGGATAGAGTCATAGGCTCCCCTCAGGGAAATGAAGTTGGGCCTCACCTACACTTGTAGACCTCCCAAAGGTAAGAGGTAGGGAGATGGAGTCTGGCAGTACATTTCCAAGGATAAAATGCTCCAATGGGATACATGACAAGTGGTGAAGGGTGGAGAATAACATCATTAGTGGACTAAGTCGAGCCTGGAGATGACATGAGTTGAATAATTGCTTGAGTACAAAAAAGAAATGAGTTCAATCTGCTAATTGATTAGAGGGCAGACTGCCATCTCTGAAGGTCAGAAATGAGAAGTGAGTTCCATATTTCACTGATTGATTGAAGGTGCAGAATCATGGCTCTGTCAGATGATGGTGAACTCTGAGATACGATGAGCTGCTGGAAGGAGTTTGATATTGCAGATAGGCTACATGAAGCAGACTCCCTCTCAAATGGACAATTTTGAACCCAACTCACACTCAAGACCCCGAGGGGAAATGAGTTAGGAAGATGGAAACTGGTAGTTCTGCTGGTGAGGGCTGTAGAAGAAAGACAGAGACAGAGGAAGAGCAGGTTGACTGCATAGGAGAAAATTTGGAGGCAGAAGCTTAGAAATGAGGTCTATGTAGTTAGACTAAGAAGTGGTAAATAGGAGGCTGAGCAACAGTTGAGGGGTGAACAGCAGAAATGAAATGTTAGGAAGCAGAAAAGAGTAACAGGTGTGATGTTGACAGCTGAGTACAGGGTGTGTGGGCCACAGGTGTAAAGCCCAGTGTTGGAGGTATATATATAGTGTATGATGAGTACTTAGGGCTTTCCCAGTTGAAATCACTGCAGGAGTGTCATGCTAGTTAAGGAGCTGCAGTCAATGAACCAGACCCCCATGTGTATTCACGAGAGACTGAGCTGTAAACTGAGTGGAATGTAACTAAATATATTCCTTAACTGTGAATTAGTGGGCTGTTGTGAGCAGCACTGTATTAAAGGTGCATTAGAAAATGGTGAGGAATGCCTAATTCTTTAATAAGTAAACCTGTACTTTTATATGGCCAATATGCCCCTAGATGTTCAATATGGTTTATGGCATGGAGTGTGCTAGGACTATTTCCTAGCTAAATAACTGGAGAAGTGCCACTACAAATGAGTAACTGCAGATAAAGGAATGAGTCCCTATGCATACTCCCGTGTATTTGAAGTGGCACACTATGCTGAATGGACTCAGGAAGTGCTCCTCCACTGTGATGAACAAGTTTAATGAGCAATAGTGAACTAATTTGTGCATTATTGCATGCACAGGGTTCAGTGCGGGGGCCTGTCCTCTTTAATGTCTTCATAAGTGACATTGCTGAGGGGCTGGAAGGGAAGGTATGCCACTTTGTGGACAACACTAAGATATGCAATAAGGCTGATACTTCAGGGGGATGGAAAAAAAGAAAAGAGACCTAGCCAACTTGGAGGAGTGGCCAAGAGTGTGGATTCAATGCAAAAAAGTACAAAATAATGCACTTGGGGTATAAAAATCCAGGAGAAGAATACATGATGGGGGTATTGAAAACAATCAAACTAAAAAGGACCTGAGGTAATCTCAACTGATGACATGAAGGTAGCCAAACAATGTGAAAAGGCTGTGGGGAGAGCTTGGGGGGATGCTGAGGTGCATAGGGAGAGGTATCACCCGTAGAAAGAAGGAGGTGGTGATGCAGCTGTATAGAACATTGGTGAGACCTCATCTACAGTTCTGGAGGCCACATCTCTGGATGGACATAGAGTAAAAGTGGTTCAGAGAAGGGCAACAGAAATGGTGCAGGGGTTGTACTAAAAGTCACATGAAGGGGGACTGGAGGATTTCAATATATATTCCCTGGAGAAGAGAAGAGAAGAGATAGGGGAGATATGACGGAGACTTTAAATTACTTCAAGGGTGTAAATAGGGTACATGAAGGTAGCATCTTTAAAAAAAAGAAGTTCAAGAACAAGGGGCCATGATATGAACATAGAGGGTGTAGACATGTGGGAACTTGAAAAAGTATTTTTTCATGGAAACGGTGGTGAACAGCCTCCTAGCAGAGGTAGTAGGGCCAAAAACAGTAGGGGAATTCAGAAATGCTTGGGATAGGTATAAAGGAACTGTAGTGATAGGAAAGAGAAGGTAAGCTGCAGATCATTTAGGATCTACCATGTATGTAACAGGTGACAAAAATAGGCAGACTAGGAGGGCCAAGTGGTCCTTATCTGCCATCAAATTCTGTGTTTCTGTTTCTATTATTGAATGGTGAGGGTGCACGTTAGTTCTTTATCTTGAACCAGTACCTGCTGCCACATTAAATGTCCTCATGAAAGTGTAACATAGCTGTTCATGGTTTGAATAGTGCTAGGGATTTTACAGAAGTGATCGTAGTTAACTACCATAGAGCCTGGATTCTAAAAGGGGACTGAAATCCCAAGCTGCTGTACTGGGAATGGATTGAAACTAGCCCAGAAGCTGGTAACTGGGAGACCTCTGGGAATACCTGAATGCAGAAGTAAGGGGGGCCTAAACTGCCCAGAATGAAAAAATGGGACATGTCGAGAGTGAAGACTAAGGGCAGATGGAGCAACAGAATCTTTGACTGAAGTCAGGTGAAGAAGTTAACTGCATTGCCAGCACATAAGATGATGGCAACAAGGATCAGACCGGAAAAAGAAAAGAAAAAAAGCATCCACGGATGACAGCAGCAGGATGTGGAGAAGGAGCAGAGACCCAAGGAGAAGGAACAAACTGAGGAAGAAGGAGGTATGGGGGGATGAAAGGAGTGGGCAAAAAAGGAGGACAGAAGCAGGTCCCAGCCCCATGGTACAGTTTGATATCTCTGGTGGTAGTGGTGTCCTCTGTCCCTCCTTCTGACTCCAGCCCTGCCACATAGATTGACATCCCTGGTGGTAGTGGTGCCCCCTCCTTCCCTTTGATTCTAGCCCCGCTGTACAATTTGATATCCCTGGTGGTAATGTTGCCCTCCTTCCAATCCCAGCCCTGCCATACAGTTTGATATCCCTGTTGGTAGTAGTGGTGCCCCTCCTGCCCTCTGATTCTAGCCCCGCTGTACAATTTGATATCCCTGGTGGTAATGTTGCCCTCCTTCCAATCCCAGCCCTGCCATACAGTTTGATATCCCTGTTGGTGGTAATGTTGCCCTCCTTCCAATCCCAGCCCTGCCATACAGTTTTATATCCCTGGTGGTAGTGTTGCCCTCCTTCCAATCCCAGCCCTGCCATACAGTTTGATATCCCTGTTGGTAGTGGTGCCCCTCCTGCCCTTTGATTCTAGCCCCGCTGTACAATTTGATATCCCTGGTGGTAATGTTGCCCTCCTTCCAGTCCCAGCCCTGCCATACAGTTTGATATCCCTGTTGGTGGTAATGTTGCCCTCCTTCCAGTCCCAGCCCTGCCATACAGTTTGATATCCCTGTTGGTGGTAATGTTACCCTCCTTCCAATCCCAGCCCTGCCATACAGTTTGATATCCCTGTTGGTAGTGGTGCCCCTCCTGCCCTTTGATTCTAGCCCCGCTGTACAATTTGATATCCCTGGTGGTAATGTTGCCCTCCTTCCAGTCCCAGCCCTGCCATACAGTTTGATATCCCTGTTGGTGGTAATGTTGCCCTCCTTCCAGTCCCAGCCCTGCCATACAGTTTGATATCCCTGTTGGTGGTAATGTTGCCCTCCTTCCAATCCCAGCCCTGCCATACAGTTTGATATCCCTGTTGGTAGTGGTGCCCCCCATCCCTCCCTCTAATCTCAGCCCCATAGTTCAATGGCATATCCTGGTTGTTGGATCCCCTTCCCCCTATCACAGGCCTGGAAGTTCAAACAACCCAAACCTGGCCTCCAAAAGTCCTCCCACCCCCCCATGTCCCCTGGCACCCCCCCCACTCATGTTTTCTTTAGTGTTGGTGCTGCTGGTACATACAGCAACCAGTACAGCCCTCCTCACATCCCCTTGGCTGGCTGCCATATGTCCAGGCAGGGAGAACGACATTTATTTATAGAACAGGGTGGCATGCCCTGTCTTATAAATAAGAGAAACGGTCCCTGCCTGAACATAGTCTTACCCTTGAGGAAAGGAGGGAGAGGGGGAACATGACAGAAACATTTAAGTACCTCAGTGGAATCAACAAAGTCCAAGAGGGTAGCATCTTTCAGAAAAAGAGATGTGCAAGAACAAGGGGACACAATTTGAAGATAGAGGGGGGACGGCTCAGGGGCAATGTGAGGAAATATTTTTTCACAGAGAGGGTTGTGGACACATGGAACAGCCTTCCTGAGGAGGCTGTGAGGTCTAAAACTGTGGGAGAATTCAAGAATGCATGGGACAGACATAAGGCAATTTTTTTGGGGGGTAGGAAGAAATAGGCTGTTGGTTAAAAAGGATCTGCAGCTTATCCTCTAGGTAGGGAAATGGGCAGACTAGGTGGGCCAAGCGGTCCTTATCTGCCATCAAAGTTTATGTTTCTAGTCAGTTGGTCAAGGAGGTATAAGGAGGGCTTTGCCAGTCACTGTATGCACCTACAGCACCAAAACTGAGGAAAGGGCCAGTGTAGGGGCTGCCCTGTGCTGTACTGTGTCCCGCCACTGGATGCCAGGGTGGGGTTGTTTCAACTTCCATATCGTGGATCATGGGAAATCCAACAACCAGGGTATTTTATTGTACAACAGGGCTGGGATCAGAGGGAGGACACCACTACCACCAGGGATAATAAGCTGTATGGTGGGGCTGTGATTGAAGGGAGGGAGGGTACCACAACCACCAGGGATATCAAACTGGTGATTCCTGATGGGGGGGGGGCAGAAGGAACCCCTGATAGACTATATGCCACCACTGAGCCCTAACTGACAGTGGGCATACAAAGATGATACATAAAAAAAAATGAAAGGCTCGACAGTCAGAGCCAAATTGGTTAATTCATGTATCTGCAGCTCAAATGTTTCAAACTTCCTAAGCCAACGTCCCCATCACACACACACACACACACACACACACACACACACACAGCTATTATAAATGATTCATTGTCTAGTTATGGGATAAATACTATATTAGGAGTACTGTGGTGAAAACGTCCACATTTCCTGAGTGGGATACAGCTTATAACAAGTACTGCTGCTTTAAGTCTTTCAGTATTATAATGTTCAGTGCATTACCCATTTGCACGCCTTGCTAAATTTCAAATCCTGTAGCTCACATCAAGTGAGCAGGATGGCCTGAGACATCATGGTGCATGCTCATATGATGAAATCTAGCAGCATTTCTGTCTCCTGATAAATAAATGTATGCTTTTATCCCAATCCCAGTACTTGCCTCACTTCAGACTTCATTTTCAATGGAGAAACATTTTGTCACATATATTTATTTATTGACACTTCTCCTTACATGATCAGAAGAGGATAATAATATTACCCTCTGTAAAACATAAACCGTTAGTGCAGTAATACAATGTTTCTAGAATAACTTCTGTAACATTTTTAGCAAGTTTCTTCCTGTAAAATGAGCTTCAATTATTAATGACAACACTCTTTAGTTTGGTGGAATTTTTCATCTCTCCCCCCACCCCCCCACTAGTTTCAGCATCCTTCAAAGTCCAGGAATTAAAAGTTTAAGAGAATAAATGCTATATGAAAGGTGACTAGTACAAACTGTGACCACCACAGAACTTCCTATCCTGAGACTGGACTGTTATGAAACAAACTGGTTTCCATCTTTTCCTGAAGAAAATTACCTGTTTTCCAAAATTACAAATAAATGGGTGGAGACTATAAAAAGAGCAGAAAAGTAATTGTACCACAACCACTGGAACAAAACAAACTCCCCAATCTTTAAACGATCTTGATTAGTTTTTGTAGGAAGATTTTGTAGTGAAGAGAAAAGTCTGAGACCCAGTCAGAGCCTAATTAGTAATTGATGTCTCAGCAGTTCAACCAACCCCCCATTCCAAACACACATACACACACGCACACACACACACATATGCATGCACATGCAAGCACACAACACACAAGCACACATACACACAAACATGTGCACACACACATATGCACATGCGCACGCACACACACGCGCCTCTTATAATGATTTATTGTCCAGTTGTGGGATAAACACATTAGGAGTACTAAATTGTAAGAATGTCAACATTTCCTGAGTGGGAGACAGTTAATATTAAAAAGGTAAAGTAGCTTTCTGCAGGTAAATATAGTTCATGTTAAGAGAGAATTTGGGGCTGGCAGTATAGCCTAGAGGTTAGAGTAATGAGCTGTGAATGAGCTTGGTACATCCAGCAGACCTGGGTTTGATTCATACAACCTCCACTTGCATACTGTGTGACTCTGAGCAAGTAATTTAACCCCCTCAGTGCTCCCAGGTAACCAATGAAAACAGGCACTTGTGCTTAGTGGGCCTTACCCGGTTACCAAAGACTTAAATAAAAAAAGAAAATAAACTTAAAAATGCATTTCCAGATGGAACATCAACCTTTTTATGTTTGTACTTGCTGAAAATGAACATATTGCTATGACAGTGGTTTTGAGAGGTGTGATACTGTTGGTCCAATGCAGGGCAGTCAGCAATGGGCTTGACCGTGTCAGCCCAATCATTGACCAAACTGACCATGACTTTCTTTTGGACTTTCTTGGTGAAAATTACATGAAGTTCAATGAAAAGAGCTATCTAAATTATGAGATGGATCTTTGCTTTGATCTGCATGACACCACCCAACAAACAGCTAATTGCCTCATAATCCACCTGCGCTCCGTCTCCCCCCTCCCCAATTCCACACTGCTTTCAATCTCCAGTATTTAGTCAAGGAAAGAACATTAACTGTAGGAAGAACTATGAAATGTTTGAGGCAATATCAGGGACATCCCTGAAAATGCTTACATTGACTGAACCCTTGGATCATTCATTGACCAGTGTGTCCGTACCAATTGTTTCATGAATTATAATGGCTTTTGGTTGGGGAAAACACTATATGAAAAACAAGTTCATATCCCTGTATAAGACTGAAAATCATTTTGATCCAATTGATTGGACCTTGCAGTCCTTACATTATTCACCCATTTCTCCTCCCCACTAACTGTATTAGCGTTTTACCCCAGGGGTCAGGTAATAGAGAGAGAAGTTATGAAAGGGTGCACCTTACCTCTACTGCTGTGATCATGAGGCAAAACAGAGTAGGAAGTGATTAAAGCTGAGAGAATGTCTTGTCTATGACCAAGAGAGAGAGATTGGAGCTCACAGCAGCTTGACCCACTGAGAACTGTTTCTGTTTCAGTCCTGCAGTCTGCAGATGCCACTGAACACTACTCTGCACTGTGGACTCCCAGCCATCAGCACCAAACCAAGGACCTTCTCAGAGTGCAAAACTCAACTTACACAGGGACTTGTGATAATTTGTACTGTAGCTTTGTGGACATCAGGGATCTCAATACTGAAAGTAGGATGGCAACTTCAAGTGAGTTCACAGTGTTCGACTAATTTTTCCTTACTTATACATTTTTTTAATTGGTAAGAGAGGAATAGCTGTTGTTTGCAATTGACTTTAAGAGATGGTAGTCTAGACTCTGTTATTGCTGCACTTAACTCCCCAATACACTTCAGAACTGCAGCAAAGGTTCTGGAATGGTTGAGGTCTGAGCTAGAGTCCTTTTCAATTTTTGTTTAACTGAAAACACCTTGCTGTTGCCACAGGTCAACTCTGTTAGCTAACTGCTAAGTTTGTAGCTGCCCATCAGTCAGTGGAAGTTTACATTTTTTAGAAGGATGTTGATTGTTCCTTTGCATGAAAGCAGTAATACTAAACATTTGGTTAAATCAAAGATTCCTGACATACCTAGTGCTAAATTTGTTATTCTCTGTCATTGTAAATTTATTATATTATTTATTTTTTCAATGGGTGAAGTCTAAATAACATCACAAAGCTGGATCACTCTGTGGCTGTCCTCGCCATCTTGGGGCAGGACACGGTACAACAGCAATGTAAGCAGCGAACACTCAGCATTGACAAATGCTTGTTTGGTTTCTGTCTCTGTTCCCTTCCTCACACAAATGACATCAATGTACCTTTGCCACCATAGAATATATATAACAAAGAGACTAGCTCTAGAGATATAAAGGCTAAGTTCCACCCACTGTCTAGGTATCAGCAGACATAAGGAGCAGTGAATGTAATACTCATTGCAATTGTGCAAATTTGCAAATAGTATCTGTTACCAAGCATACAAAAAATTGTGAATTAACATTAATTCAAATGATCCCAATATAAATCAATGGGCACCACATACAGATCCATATACATTTTCAAAAATATCTCATTGCCCGAATGCTCTTTGTGTGAGATTGAAAGTGTGCAGGGAAGAGGCATCAATTATCATCTGAAGAAAATCAAGGCTCTGTTCTAAATCAGTAAGTTTACTCAGTGTACGCATTGTGTGTCTCAGGTTTGAGGGTAGGACCACCACCACAAAATCCTTAAAATGTAATCAATAAATCTGAATAGATTTTTGGTGAGTGACTCTACCCATTATATATTAGTTCTTCCAGGGGCTTCTGCATGCCTTTGTGCACTTTCATGAGGATGTACAAGGTTGTAACAACAGGATTGTCATTCCTGAAGAAAAGGCTATTGAGCACAGACACAGCCTCCCAAATGGGTGTTGTCAACAAATCCATAACATTTCTTTTTAAACGCAGACAAGGGTCCAGATATTCAAAAGCATTGTGCATGGCGCAACAGTGTTGCACCATGTGCAACCCACTTATGCGCCCCAGTGCGATATTCAAAAGGGGAAAGTGCGCAGCACAAATCCTGATACACTGGAGTGCATCAGTAACGTATGCAGGTGCAGGTGGGGGGGCATGCCCATGCATACTCTGCACAGCCCAATATTCAGCCCAGGATGTGCGGAGCCATGCATGCACAACCCTCACTCAGCAGCACAAAGTTGATCTAAAAAGGAACAGATGGCCACCACAGGTGAGCTGCACGCTGCAGGGTGCAACACGGCAGCTGCGACCTGTGGGTGGCCACCTGAGCTCTGGCTGCACCTCCTGGTGGTGCCCTCCCATGCCCGATCGCGGGCATTAGTAAAATAAAAACTGTAGAAAACCAGCACCTGCTTTAATACATAAACACTTTTGACATTTCTCCTCGTTTAAGTGAAGAAACCATTCAAGGAATTAGCATGTTCACAATGCTTTAATAGTTCATATAAGAGTGCAAACTCACTTAAAAATGATCACAGTCCCTTCAAGATGTGATTAACAAAGTGCATTAAGTTCCTTGAATTCAGAAAAGAACACCAAATGTTCAAAAGGCAGTTCGTGCCAAACACTGTTTGGCTGGATCTCCACAAAGAAAGAGTAAGCGCTGAGGGTCAATTCCCAATGACGTCACCTGACGTGTTTCGCACGTTGCTTTCTCAAAGTCTGACATCACATAGTATCCCCTTCTTTTTAAAGGAAAAATTTAAAGTGGTATTCCCCAATTCAACAAGAAAAAATTATATACAATGTGCAAAATAGCCATTATACAGCACAGTTATGAAATTATTCCATTTCATGCTGGACATATTTCACATGATAACACATTTGATACCTTAGTCCTCAGGTTCAAAAGGTAGTCTGTACACTGTTGAAAAAGTAGAAAAAAGAAAAGAGACATTAGATAGAAAAACACCAATAATGAAAAAAATAACTGTTTTTTATATTTCAAAAAAGGTTTGATCTCTAACCTTTCATTCAGTCCTGGTTTATACATTGCTCTAGTGACAAAAATCCAATATTGTTCCCTCTGCAAAAGAAGATTGTCCAAGTCGCCCCCTCTTAGTCAACATTGGTTTTTCAATAGCTGTGAACAAAAATCTATGTGCTGTTTTATCAGCTGCCTGCAATATGTGAAGTGCCAAGGCATTTTTTACATCACCATTTAATATGGATTTAGCATGTTCCCCTATCTGTATTTTAAAGGGACGTTTCATTTTACCTATATAAAAACTGTTGCAGGAGCATTCGGCAATGTAAACCACTCCCGACGTGCTATAAGTAACCAAATTGGTGATCTTAATGTCATTCCCTGTGGCAGAATTTTTAAAAGTTTTAGTTATTTTGATCCAAGAACAATACTTACAGTGGCCACACCATTTGCAACCTTCAACTGGTTTAAGTAACCAGTTTCTTGGTTTTTCCAAGGTTGGTTGCACAGAATGCACCACAAACTCTTTTATGTTCTTGCCTCTCGGAAACACTACACGTGGGTCCCCAATGTTAAAACACAACCAATACTACGAACTTTACCAAACTACTGAATAGTGCTACAGAACTATCTGGTCCCATTAACAGTCGACAGGCTTTTTGAGCCTTTGATAAAACTGCATGCAAACTTAAGCGACTACACTGGGAGGCGATATCATTAAATGCGTATTTAGAAGTAAAACGTATTCCCAGGGGATTAAGAATTTTGAAAAATCCTACTTGTGGTCAGAAGAGAGAAGGCTTTCTGGAGAAATGGCGAGAAATAAGTGAAAAAGTCAGCCGTGAATACATAGAATTGATTTTAACTGAGAATGCTTTAATACAAAAAGAAATTGAAGCTGACTTAAAGCAACAAGAGGAGGAACTTTACTCATTCAGTAGTGCAGCACTGTTTAATCAACAATTGGGATAATTTCACTGACAATATACATAAATATGATGAAAAAATTAAAAACATCAAGAAATCCTAATTCGAGAGGGATGAAAAAGACTATCTGAATGATTGAATATTCAATTGGTCTGCACAAATCACTACTGATAATTCAAACACATTTAATTTGTTAAAAACTACTGAACAATCGGCTTATTCAAACACAACTGAAGAGATTGCACAAGATCAGGACTGTTTTTTAGGAGAAGAGGAAGAAACATGTGTTACTCCAGGGGTCCTGTTGCCGTCTGTCCCGTGGAGAAGTCAACGTCTAAGAAGACAAAATATGGAGCCCAGCGTACCAGGAGAGGTGGTAGAAAGAGGTCGAAGAGGCACATCGAGGAGAGGTTGGAGAGGGACACGAAGACAGGGGAGATTTCAATAGTTAACATCTCAAGTTATCAGCTGAATGAAATAGAGCAAGGAATCCTGAATAAGGGTCTCTTGTTTACTCCAACCCAGAGATTTAATTATTTTGAAACGGTACTGGATTTCCACAAACTGGTATGTAATTTGGGAATTGAAAGCTTTCTTTTCGGTGGAGGGGGACAGGACCCCATAAATAATGTCTCTGTTGGTGTGTCTGAAACATATATACCACTTGAAAGTGGGAAGACATTTAAGCCTGTTTCTGATTTTTGTCCTCCATTGTCTTCTGCTCTTCAAATGTTTTTGAAATGTTGCGAGGAGGATTTGAGACATTTAGATAATGGAATCGACTTACATTATTACCATAATTTAAGTAGAATTGAGCAGGAAGCTTTAGTAGGTTTGGGGAAGAATACAGACATTACTATTAAAGCAGCTGATAAGGGGGGTGCTGTGGTAATTATGGATACTGATAAATATGACGCTGAGGTTTTACGTCAACTATCAGACAGCACTTATTATACAAAACTTAAAGTTGACAAGACATTGCTCTTTAAGAAGAATATTGATGATTACTTAAGGAATATTAGAGAAACAGGACTGATAACCTGATCAGATATTCAAGTTTCTTACTGTTGGTTGAATGTCCCACTAGACCGACGTTTTATGTGTTACCAAAAATCCATAAAGATTTGATGAATCCACCAGGAAGGCAGATAGTGTCTGGTAATAATAGCCTTACAGAACCACTAGCTAAATATGTGGATTCTATTTTGGTTAATATTGCTAAGGAGCAAGTACCAGCCGATATAAAAGACACCAGTGACATTTTGTCAATATTAGGGGATCTGGCCATAAAAGAAAAAAACATTTTGGTAACACTGGACATTACATCTTTATATTCTAACATTCCACATGATGGAGGCTTGGAAGCCCTTGAATTTTATTTGGATGAAAGAACAGTGAAGGAACCTCCTACATCAGTGTTAATTCAATTAACTAAATTTATACTTGAATATAACACTTTTTTCTATAGGAATGATTTTTATCTACAAACGAAGGGTACAGCAATGGGTGCAAGTATGGCACCAAATTATGCTAATTTATACATGGCCAAATTGGAACTAGATATAATTAGGAGTTCAAGTAATCCCTTTTTGCACAAAATTGATTTATGGAGGTGTTTCATTGACAATGTTATTATGATATGGAAGGACAGCTAGACTGAATTATTTCAATTTGTGGAATATTTAGAAAATAGTAATAAGAACTTACATTTTCCAGTTAATTTTAGCTACACTGAAATTTTATTCTTGGATTTAAGAATTTATAAAGATGGTAGAGGGGCAGTGAAGACAGATTTATACTGTAAACAATCAGACCGAAATACCATCCTTCGAACAAATAGCTGTCACCCTAGACATGTTATTAATGCTATACCAAAGGGTCAGTACATTCATATAAAAAGAAACTGCAGTGATACTGAAAAGTATGATGAGAGAGCAAATGAACTGACTGGAAAACTTCAGGCTAGGGGATACAGTAGGAATATACTAAATAAAGCAAAATGTGAAGTTGATGGAATGGTGAGGGAAAACCTGCTGGTCAATAAATATCGGCCTAATGCTGGTGACCCCCAGTCCACTTTGGTTACAACCTATAGCCCTCAATCAGGAGAAATAACTAGCATTATTAGAAAACATTGGCCCTTGGTTCGTCTCGACCCTAATTTACTCTCTGTTAACATTGGGGACCCACGTGTGGTGTTTTGGAGAGGCAAGAATCTTTGGACCTCAGCAAAGCTTTTGATACTGTTGATCACAAACTATTAGTCAATTGCCTTGCAAAGTTGGGTGCCACATACCATACCACCCAGTGGTTCTCTAGCTACCTAACTGGAAGATTCCAAAAAGTAAAGCCGGAAGGCTTTTTCTCTGCTGCCTTGCCAGTTGCAAGAGGAGTCCCCCAAGGATCCATCTTAGGCCCTATCTTGTTTTCTCTGTACATCAATGACTTAGATGCTAACATTCACGTCCAATCTGCACTTTTTTGCAGATGATACTGTGTTGTATACTTCTGGCTCATCGTTATCTGAAGTCAAGGGAGTGCTTCAGCGACTTCACACAACTTGAGCATAATCTAATAAAGGCAAAGCTTCTGCTCAATGCTAAGAAGACTAAGCGATGATATTCTCTCAGTGCTGTCTCAGGCCCCCAATACTCTTGCCCAAGACTTCATTGTCACCACGCTAAACGAGCCTCTGGAAGTTGTAACCAAATTTAAATATCCAGGTATCTGGATCGACAATAAATTATCTTTCAGTGACAACATCGAAGATGTCTCTATAAGGTTAAAAGCAAGGTTAGATTTCTTCTACAGAAATAGGCCCCTTTTCCCCCTTGAAACTTGAAACAAGCTTGTACAGGCCACTTTTCTCTCCCTACTCGACTATGGCAATGTAATCTATTCCTCCACCACTCTTGCAAATCTAAGTAAACTGGACATCCTTATCACCGCATGCTACGGTTCATTACCAACTCCCTACTGTCAGCACCACTGTGACTTATATGCAGCTGTTAGTTGGACATCCCTTACTACTAGACGCCTGCTCCATGCTGGGCTATGGACTCTTAAACTGCTCCTGCAGAAATTGCCAATCTATCTCTCTTTCTTTATTAGTATCTCACATAGTGCATACTCATTAAGAAAATCTGACTTTATTATGCTTGACATACCAAGGACATGGACTTCCTTTGGTAAATGTGCTATTGCATATGCCCTTCCCTCCATTTGGAACCAATTACAAACCGTATTGAAACTAACTAGCACAGTTTCAATAAACTTCTACAAATCACTAAGTTCAGCCAAAATAAAAGACACCTGTAACTGTCATTAAGTCTCTTCCTTCCCCATGTGTGCCATATTTATCCACTGGTAAGGTATAATTGATTTGTCATATTAGCTGCTTTCCCTTCCCCTTCTACTCCTGGCTTTATCTTTGCTTACACTCCACTGCTACTCTATCAAATCTCTCCTCCCCCCCATATCAGTTGTAGACTGTTGTTTGTTCTAGCTGCCAAAATACTGTATATGTATTGCACACGCCAGTCATCATGTTTCATTTATCAGTATGTGACCTGTAAGTCACTTCCCTGTCTCATATCAATGTTTACCACCTGCGGTCACCCTATGTGGTACCCTTGTATGTATATCCAGCCTGTATCATGTAACGTGTATTTCATGTATATACTGTTATTACCTATCTGTGTTTGTACTTTAAGTGTTTATGTCACAGGACCTCCTTGTGAATGAGCTTGCTCAATGGAGTTTTCCTGCAATAAACTTGAACTTGAAGAACATAAAGGAGTTTGTGGTGCATTCTGTGCAACCAACCTTGGAAAAACCAAAAAACTGGTTACTTAAACCAGTTGAAGGTTGCAAACGGTGTGGCCACTGTAAATATTGTTCTTGGATCAAAATAACTAAAACTTTTAAAAATCCTGCCACAGGGAATGAAATTAAGATCACAGATTTGGTTACTTGTAGCATGTCGGGAGTGGTTTACATTGCCGAATGCTTCTGCAACAGTTTTTATATAGCTAAAATGAAACGCCCCTTTAAAATACAGATAGGGGAACATGCTAGATCCATATTAAATGGTGATGTAAAAAATGCCTTGGCACTTCACATATTGCAGGCAGCTGATAAAACAGCACATAGATTTTTGTTCACAGCTATTGAAAAACCAATGTTGACTAAAAGAGGGGGCGACTTGGACAATCTTCTTTTGTGGAGGGAACAATATTGGATTTTTGTCACTAGAGCAATGTATAAACCAGGACTGAATGAAAGGTTAGAGATCAAACCTTTTTTGAAATATGAAAAACAGTAATTTTTTAATTATTGGTGTTTTTCTATCTAATGTCTCTTTTCTTTTTTCTACCTTTTCAATAGTGTACAGACTACCTTTTGAACCTGAGGACTAAGGTATCAAATGTGTTATCATGTGAAATATGTCCAGCATGAAATGGGATAATTTCACAACTGTGCTGTATAATGGCTATTTTGCACATTGTATATAATTTTTTCTTGTTGAATTGGGGAATACCACTTTAAATTTTTCCTTTAAAAAGAAGGGGATACTATGTGATGTCAGACTTTGAGAAAGCAACGTGTGAAACACATCAGGTGACGTCATTGGGAATTGACCCTCAGCGCTTGCTCTTTCTTTGTGGAGATCCAGCCAAACAGTGTTTGGTGCGAACTGCCTTTTGAACATTTGGCGTTCTTTTCTGAATTCAAGGAACTTAATGGACTTAATGGACTTTGTTAGTCACATCTTGAAGGGACTGTGATCATTTTTAAGTGAGTTTGCACTCTTATATGAACTATTAAAGCATTGTGAACATGCTAATTCCTTGAATGGTTTTTCACTTAAATGAGGAGAAATGACAAAAGTGTTTATGTTTTAAAGCAGGTGCTAGTTTTCTACAGTTTTTGCTTCATTTTAAACCGTGCACTGCTTGCTTCCCTAGTGCAGTCCATTCCATTTGCTTTACATTAGTAAAATAAAGAAAACCCTCCACATCCCTGGTGGTCCAGTGGACTGCTGCCCGCCCGATCGTGGGCTTCAGTAAGGAAATAGTTTATCCTATATTCCTGGTGGTCCAGTGGATTGCTGCCTGCCTGATCACGGGCTTCAGTGTGTTGAAAAGATAACGTCTAAATCCCTGGTGGTCCAGTGGACCGCTGCCCACCCAAACGTGGGCTTAAGTGTGTTAAAAAGATAAATTCTGAATCCCTGGTGGTCCAGTGGACCACTGCCCGCCCAATCTAGGGCTTAAGTGTGTTAAAAAGATAAATTCTGAATCCATGGTGGTCCAGTGGACCGAAGTCTGCCTGATCGGCGGGTTTAAATGTGACTGAATATTACACCTATATTCCTGGTGGTCCAATGGACCCCTCCCCGCCACCACTGATCCCCACTGCCCCGCTCCCCCAGTCAGTGGCGGGCAGCAGCACCCCACCCGCCTTCACCCCTGCCGCCGCCGCTAACTGACACTGCCAGGCTGTATGCCCATTGTTCACAGCGTGACAATGGGCATGTAGCCCATACTGTACTACACATTCCAGATATGCTGCTGACTGGGGGAGTGGGGTGGAATCAGTGGTAAGGGAGGGATCCATGAACCACCAGGGATATCGGTGTAATATTCTGTCACACTTACATAGAAACATAGAAACATAGACTTTGGACGGCAGATAAGGACCGCTAGGCCCATCTAGTCTGCCCATTTCCCTACCTACAGGATAGGCCGCAGATCCTATTTAACCAACAGCATATATCTTCCTGCCCCCCACAAGAATTGCATTATGTCTGTCCCATGCATTCTTGAATTCTCCCACAGTTTTAGACTCACAACTTCCTCAGGAAGGCTGTTCCATGCATCCACTACCCTCTCTGTGAAATAATACTTCCTCACATTGCCCCTGAACCGCCCTCCTTCAATCTTTTAAATTGTGTCCCTTGTTCTTGCAAGTCTTTTTTCTGAAAGATGCTACCTCTTGGACTTTGTTGATTCCCTTGAGGTACTTGAAAGTTTCTGTCATGTCCCCCCTCCCTTCTTTTCCTCAAGGGTATACATATTAAGCTCCTTTGTCTCTCCTCATACGGCTTCTCTTGCAGACCCTGCACCATTTTAGTTGCCCTCCTCTGGACTGCCTCTATCCTGTCTATGTCCTTACGGAGATGGGGTCTCCAGAACTGGACAAAGTATTCCAGATGGGTCTCACCAACTGTCTGTACAGAGGATAACAACTTCCTGTTTTCTGCTGCTGATGCCTCCCCACATCCCAGTATACCCCAGCCCTCCCTACTGCCTTCTCACATTGCTTGCTAACCTTAAGGTCATCTGATATGATTACCCCAGGTCCCTTTCCTGTTTTGTTGTTGTTACTACCTCCCACCCATTGTGTATTCTTCCCTGGGTTCTTGTTTCCCAGGTGCATTATTTGCACTTTTTGCATTGAATCCTAGCTGCCATACGTCAGACCATTCCTCCAACCTTGCCAAGTCCCTTTTCATCCTTTCCACGCCTTGTGTATCAACCCTGTTGCAGATCTTGTGTCATCTGCAAAAGGCATACTTTTCCTTCCAGTCCCTCTGCAATGCCACTGATGAAGACATTAAAAGGACTGGACCCAATACTGAACCCTGTGGTACCCCACTAGTAACCACCCTTCTTCAGAGTGGACTCCATTTACAATTACCTTCTGTGTCCTGTTGTCCAGCCAATGTTTTACCCAGGCTACCACCCTGGGACCCACTCCCAGGCTGGTTAATTTGACTAATAATCTTTTGTGTGGGACTGTGTCAACTGCCTTGCTAAAGTCTAGGTAGGCCATGTCCACAGCCCCTCCCTGGTCTACTACTTTGGTCACCCAGTCAAAGAAATCTATTAGATTTGTCTGACATGACCTTCCAGCTGTGAACCCATGCTGCCTTGGATCCTGTGCTCCACTGACCTCTAGGTACCCAACTATTCTTTCCTTCAGAAGTGACTCCATCACTTTCCCTACCACAGAGGTCAGACTGACAGGTCTGTAGTTTCCTGCCTCTGTCTTGGTCCCACTTTTGTGAAGGGGAATCACATCCACCTTCCTCCAGTCCTCGGGTACCACACCATCCTCCCGTGATTTATTAAAAAGAGTAGCCAGTGGTTTTCACTTAAGCCCACAATTGGGCAGACTTCAGTCCACTGGACCACCAGGGATTCAGAATTTATCTTTTTAACACACTTACGCCCGTGATCGGGCGGGCAGCGGTCCACTGGACCACCAGGGATTCAGAATTTATCTTTTCAACACACTTAAGCCCACGACCGGGCAGGCAGCGGTTCACTGGACCATCAGAGATATTGGGATCTTTTTTATCTTACAAATGGTCATGATCAAGGCTGTGTGGGGCGCCGGTCTCAACGGCTGCTGGCCTGGCAGGGCACCATGAGCAAATCATCTGGGATCGGCGCACATGCATGCAAATGGGACCATAATGACATGCAAATGGCCCCATGTGTGCTTTGCATACATTATGGCCCCATTTGCATGTCAGCTTTTGAATATCATGGTTGCTGCACCTTGTGCAATGGAACTTGCGCTAGTGCATCCACATGCTCCACTCTGGCCACTGGTGCTGGCACTGTGCCATGCACACTGTGGGTGGCCAAGGTGTGATATTCAATGATGCTGAGCCATGGTGCAGCTCCATTGAATATCGCCCAGTCAACACCCCTGTGCAGCCAAGTTGCGCTGCATCCAGGCTTGCGCCACAGCCTGGCACAGTTTTAATATCTGGGCCAAGGAGTTTTGTAACAGTCAATGCCCCCAGCTGTCTCAACAACCCATGTTTGTAATATAACATTCTCATGACTATAATCCCCTGCAAGACTTCCCTTTCTATGTGACTCCACCAATAGGGTTTCATGTTTTAAGTAACCCATATTATAATTCAATATATTGTGTAGTCTTAAGTTGCTATAAGGCTTCCTATTTGTCTCTGTTTAACTGTGATGCACTGTTTCCCCATATTATCCCTATAAAGATGATTTATCATCTCAAGTAACCAATCTTTAGAACACTTATATGGAAGGGATACCTGTGGTACCAGGTCAGAACAGATTTTGTTTTAACATTTCGAGTTCAATTTGGTAACAATGTTTCAACTGTTTTATACATCCTCTTGATTACATTCTGCATCTACTAAATGGTAATCTATGTTGTCCTTGTGACAGGGTGGAATAGGACCCTGTCCTATTTGTTAGAGAAACTGTTTAAAATGCAAGGTTCTTTCCTTTTCTGTCTCTTCTCTGTCTGGTTGCACATCTAAATTTTCCTGTGAGACCTCGGACTTGATCAACCTAAACAGTCTTGCAATTCTTTGCCTCTCACTGTCTGTTTTCTCTTGCTGTTTGTTTTTCCTCCCTTGCATATGCTTATCTGCCAATATAAAAATGATCTGCAAATCAGTGAATGGAAATGTAATTGATAATGGGATCTCTTTTATTTGGAAAATATATAGTATTACTGTTGATGTATATATTTATAATTTGAGATGACTGTAAACTGTAGAGGTTATTTGACTGCAACTATTCCAGCCTTTTGAAAAGGAGGCCTCCTCAGCTCAAAGCACAATGTGTTCTAGCAGCTCCTGAAATTTACAAGAACAGAATATTTACAAGGACAAGATGCTTGCTAAGCGCGGGGGTTGAAAAGACTTATAAAAGAGCTAAGCTGGAACTGCTAAACATATTTTAGAAGAAAAGGGACCCAGAGACTGACAGAAAAAATGAATTAATTTCTCCTCTGTACATAGTTATTCTGAACAAATTTATTGTTACTGGTACTACAAATAAATATTTTTTTGGCAAATTCTACAACTGCTCCTGGTTTTCATATGCTTCCTGACCTCTGCCTCGATGACAGATGGTGTCAGCCTAAGTGGAATTTAAGTTATGCATATCCTAAGACAGGAGATTTTTACGTGGGTACTACACCTAGTACCAGGGAAGCACAGACAAAGGTATGGATTCTGTAGCAGCAAGTCCAGGAGTGGTTACCAGGAGAATGGCAGCCAAACTAGCAGAGACAGAAGTACAGTCTGAGATTGTACAGCACACTGTATGGAAAAAGAACAGGCAGTGACAGAACCTGAAAGCCTCATGGACTTTTTCAAATGGTGGGCTGTACAACAAAAGGAGACTGAGAAGCAAAGACAATAAGAGATGCAGTGTTTAGAAACGCAGAGGAGAGAAGAGATGCAGTGACAGGAGCAGCGATGGCTGGATGCCTTGCAAGCTATCAAACACAGAGTATCTGGCTTAGATCCATTATGAGCAACAAAATGCAAGCAATTTGAAAGTCATTAAACTTACAAAGTTGTGCCCCTCAGATGATATTGAGGCATACCTGACAGCATTTGAAAGAATTACCACTGCCTGCCAGTGGCCAAAGCAACAATGGACAATCAGACTGACACCCTACTTGACAGAGAAAGCCCAACTTGCCTACAGCAGTATGGACACTGTACAGTAAGAAAACTATGACTTGATGAAAAATGAAATCCTGAAAAGGTATGACATCGCCAGAGAGACTTACAGGCAGAGATTTCAATCTCTGAGGTACAACACAGTTGACAATCCTCGAGAAGTCTTCACCTGACTCAAAGAACACCTGATGAAATGGATCCAACCAGAGAGCAAAACAGTCCCACAGATCTTTGACATGTTTGCCATGGAGCAATTCATCAACATCTTGCCTACAGATGTGCAGCTCTGGGTAAAGGAACACTGACCAGAGAGTGGGGAAAAACTGTTTATTTGGCCGAGGACTACCAAATGGCCAGACAGATGCCATAGCAGTGAGGAAACAGCCAAGCACCAGTAAAACACTCTTTTTCCCATTTAAACTTCAAGCCTGATAAGAACTCTGTTGGGGGTAACAAATCTGGGCCCAAAGACATTATCTGCTATAACTATAATAAGCCAGACCATTTTGCAAGAAACTGCCACAAAGAGAGTGGCACTGGAGCAGATTTGTCCTTGGCAAATTGGGGCAAGTACTTAACAAATGTGAAGGAGGGGGATAAGACTATGATGGGATTCATTGATTTGGGAAGCAGACCAACCTTAGTGCATGTTAAAGTGCTGGGAAAACACCATGCAAAGGGCCCAGGTACTGGTGTCATCTGCATCCATGGGGACACTCGATACTATCCCACCACCCAAGTGACACTGACCATTAAGAGTGTGTTGTACCAAATGAAATTGGGGGTAGTACCTATGTTACCTGTACCTGTGATTATTGGAAATGATTTTCCAGGGTTTACTGAGTTGATCAAAGAGGGAGTAAATCCTGATATTTCAGCAGCTGTGGTGACAAGAGCTCAGGCAAATAAAATTTCAGATGGTGGGGACTCTTTTCCTTTGAAAGATTTTGTTTCAGACTTGTTTGAGCACAGCTCCAAGATCTGGAAAACCAGGAAAGAAAGACAAAGCCTGAAGAAACTGTGGCAGCAAATGACTGATGGACATAAAGGGTTAAAATATGAAAATACTGAAACTAAATTGTTAACTGATTGTGATTTTCTTTCAAAGCAAGCTAACAACAATTCTTTCCAGGGTTTTTTCAAGCAGCTGGGGTTGAAACCAAAACAGGGTGGACCAATGTTTAAAAAATGTAATGGATTACTATGCAAAGTTTGAGTTAAACCTCCAACACAATAACAGGCAGAACAATTAGTTATACCACAGAAGTATAGAACAGAGTTGTTACACATGGCACATGATAGTCCTATGGCTGGTCACTCAGGGAAGGATTGCACCCATGTTAGATTACTGTGTTGATCTTTGTGGCCTGGAATTTATGCAGATGTTGCTACCTATTGTAATTCCTGTTCTGAGTGTCAGAAAGTAGCCCCAGTCATTAGAAGAGGCAAGGTTCCCCGGGTGCCCCTACCCTTGATAGATGTGCATTTTGAGAGAATTGCAATGGATGTGGTTAGTCCTTTAGACAAAAGTAAAAAGGGTAATAGATTTATCCTGGTAGTATGTGACTATGCTACTCGATACCCAAAAGCAGTTCCAATGTGTACTGTTACAGCCCTAAAAGTGGCAGCAGAGCTTGCCAAAATTTTCAGCAGAATGGGCATACCTAAAGAAATTATTACTGATCAGGGTAGTAATTTTGGTGCTGCATTACTTAAGGAGCTGTACAGACTGCTAGGTATCACTGCCATAAGAACCTCCCTCTATCATCCTCAGACAGATGGTCTTGTTGAACATTTTAACCAAACCATAAAACACATGTTAAAAAGGTTTGTAAAAGGGGAAGGGAAAGACTGGGACCAATACTTGCCTTACCTACTTTTTGCTTACAGAGTAGTGCCATAGGCATCAACAGGGTTTTCACTATTTTTAATGCTAAATGGCAGGCAGCCAAGAGGGCCACTAGATGTGATAAAAGAAACATGGGAAGATAACCCCACCCAGAAATAATCTATATATTTTTATATGTGTGCCCTAAGAAAGAAGCTGGAAAAATATGTTGAAATTGCCCATAGTAATCAGGAAGAAGCCCAAAATTAGTAGAAGGTATACTATGACCATGGGGTAAAAGAAAAAGTTTTTGAGCCAGGTGAAAAGGTTTCACTACTGTTCCCCACAACTGAAAATAAGCTGTTAATGAAGTGACAAGGGCCTTACAAAGTTCTTAGATGTACTGGCACTATTAACTATGAGATTGAGACCCCTGACAGGAAAAATTCTACTAAAGTATACCATGCTAACCTCCTCAAGAAATGGTAGAAAAAATACCAAAAGCTGCATTGCTGGATTTACCAGAAACTGATAAGGAAGATATTGATGTAGCTTATGATAGACTGGAACAAACTGCAAATGTTGAGGCTGTAAAGGTGAATGTTTCCTTAACCTCAGAACAAACTGTAGACATTCATAATGTGCTAAAGACATTAAACAGTATGTTTACCATGGTACCAGACCGAGTAAAAGGGGTTGAGCATGCAAAAGTACTGTAAGAAAGAATGCTCATCTTATTAGGCAAAAGACATATAGGTTGCCAGAGCAGTTAAGAGCTGAAGTGGTTAAGGAAATACAAAACATGAAAGAATTGGGTATCATAGAGGAGTTGAGAAGTGCTTGGTCATCTCCCATGGTAATTGTAAAGAAAAAAGAAAGGGGTGTTAGACTCTGCCTTGATTCTATGCACAGAATAGATGGTTTGGTGGACAGACTGGGGAGTGCAAAGTATATCAGTACCCTCAATCTCACCAAGGGTTACTGGCAAATACCTTTAGCTATAGAATCCAGAGATAAAACTGCATTTTCCACCCCATAGGGTTCTATCAATTCACCACCATGCCCTTTGGTTTACATGGTGCACCAGCTGCATTCCAATGTTACATGAATATAATTTTATCCCCTCACACTGGTTATTGTGCTGCATATCTGGATGATGTTGTGGTGTACAGTCCAGTCTGGGAAAGTCACCTGGAACACATATGGCAGTTATCCAAGCTATCAAAAATGCATATCTGACTATTAATCCTACCAAATGTACATTGGGCATGCAGGAAACCAAATATCTGGGCTATGTGTTGGGAAATTGAAAAATTAAGTCAGAGGTTTCTAAAATAGAAGCTGTAGCTAACGGCCCTGTACCTAAAACAAAGAAACATGTCAGGTCATTTTTAGGGCAGGCTAGTTATTACCACATATTTGTTTCCAACTTTGCTGAATTAGCTACTCCCCCCACTGAACTAATGAAAAAACGATACCCAAATAATATGAAATGGACCAAAGAGTGTGATGAAGCTTCTCAAGCCATAAAGGCTGCAATATGTTCAGCACCTGTTTTAAGAAGCCCAGACTTTGAGAAACCATTTTTCTACAAACAGATGCATCTGAGATAGGCATAGGTGCTGTCGTAAGTCAAAATATAGATGGGAAAGAACATCCTATTCTGTATATAAGTAGAAAATTGCATGACAGAGAGAAAAGGTACTCCACTATCGAAAAGGAGTGTTTAGCATCAAAGTGGTCCATGGAGTCCCTCAAATTTTATTTACTAGGAACTGACTTTGTTCTTGTAACAGAACACAATCCTCTCTGCTATCTTAACCAGATGGAAGATAAAAATTCCATAATCACATGGTGATACCTGGCACTACAGGCATTTCAATTCTCTGTGATGAACAAATCTGGTAAAAAGAATAGCAATGCTGATTTTCTGTCAAGATATGGCTCAGAAATTGAGGGTTGAAAAAAAAAACTAATGTATGGGTTTGAACTGTACTTCTAGCTGTACTGTTATAGAAAAAAAACTGAATGCACATGTGCTTAATATCTGAAATCAGCAAATGTTATTAGAGAATAAAAATTTTTGGAAACCTGTTTAGTAAAACAGGTTCTCTCTTAAGGGGTGGGGGGGTGTATGTGACAGAGTGGAATAGGACCCTGTCCCCTTTGTTACAGAAAGTGTTTATCATGCAAGGTACTTTCCTTTTCTGTCTCTTCTATGTCTGGTTGCTCAGCCAGATTTTTCTGTGAGACCTTGCACTTGATCAACCCAAAAAGTCTTACAATTGTTTACCTCTCACTGTCTGTTTTCTCTTGCTGTCTGTTTTTCTTCCCTTGCATATGCTTATCTGCCAGTACAAAAAATATGTACAAATCAGTGTATAGAAATGTAACTGATAATGGGATCACTTTTGTTTGGAAAATATATAGTATTACTATATATATATATATATATATATATATATATATATATATAGCTATATATACAGTATATATATAGCTATATATATATATATATATATAAAATTTGAGATGACTGTGAACTGTAGAGGCTACTTGAGGGAAAATCTTTTAGCCTTTTGCAAAGGGGGCCCCTTCAGCTTAAAGCACAATGTGTTCTAGCAGCGTCTGAACTCTACAAGAACAGAATATTTACAAGGACAAGATGTTTGCTAAGAGTGGGGTTTGAAAAGACTGATAAAAGAGCTAAGCTGGAACTGCTAAACAGATTTTAGAAGAAAAAGGACATAGAGAGTGACAGAATAAATTAATTTCTCCTCTGTACATAGTTATTCTGAACCAGTTTATTATTTTACTTATAATGTAAATAAATATTTTTTTGGCAAATTCTATAACTGCTCCTGGTATTCCTATGCTTCCTGACCTGTGCCTCAACAACAGTCCTCTCCTGTAGGTCCATCCATTATGGCACTGGTTTCAACTCTGTTATTTAGTGATAAATGCAATATGAAAGGTACAGCAGAGAGAGAGAGAGAGAGAGAGAGAGTCAGTCTCTCCTTCTGAAAAAATCTGGTGGGAGATCTACTGGTGATTGAAACACTATGTGTTGTACAGGTTTCTGTTTACCTAGAATTTCCATGAGGATGTGAAAACAAATCTGTGTGGAGTTATTAGAATGTAGACTGTGCTTTCTTACAGCCACCACATTTAGTGCTATAGGGAGTAGCTGATCAGAATGCTGCCGTGAGCCCATTCCAATTTGTAGGTTCCCTTCAAGCACCAGGGATGATAATCTCGTGCTAGTAGGTGAGGCTTAGCCAATTGCATTGAAGCCTCCTCTCCCAGTAAATCCTGTAAATTGTGTTCGACACTTAGATCTGCCAATGGCAAAAGCCACTCTGAGACTGATACTTTGGTGTCTGAAGATTATCACTTTTGCTTTCTCCAAGGCAACAGAACTCACACTACCACGGACTACAACATAAGCAAAGCAACTAATACTCCATTCCAGGTGAAGCCGATCCGAGTCTTGCAGCCCTACAGTTTAAAGGTTTCCCAAAAGCTCCATGGTTACCAGCTGGGCACTACTTGGCAGGACCTAGCCTATTCATCTTCCAGGAACTTGGATTACATCAGATCATTGACACCCCTACCCGTGTCAACTAAAAAAAGGCTCCCAAACAACTCTGGACTCCCTGGTAGTCTTCAATTCATCCTGGGTTCACTCGGCAGGCATCCTCCCTGATGATCTTAATGATCACTGTCCCATTTTCTGTTGCTGGTCTGCCATGAAGTGCCATCCCCATCCAGTTTATATCCAGACTAGAAACATGAAGAAACTAAATGGTGAACACTTCCCGCACAGCCTTAACTCTGGTGATTGCTCCTTCCTTGACAACATCACCAATCTAATTCTTGCCTGCGATAATTCCTGTAGTACCTTCTCAAACATTTTAAAATCAGGTTACCTCCCTTAAATGGATAAGAATTAGGGTTGCCATCTTTGAATGAAGCAAAAACCATATCCTAAGCTCTGCCCCTAGCTCCACCCCTTTTCGTGACTCAACATACATTTGTTTATTTACATTTTGGTAACTGGGTAGGCCCGCTGAGACCATAACAGTCCCTTTTTCAGGGTTGACCCTGATTTAGTTACATGTGGTCCTCCTCCAAAGCCATTTATTATATCATCAAAAGACAACACTTAAAGCAGCAGTTCAACAAAAGTGTTAAGATACTATACTGTACCTGTTAAAGTTACTTTCCTAGGTTTTTTCTAGTTATTTATTTACTTATATGGGCATTTATTTATTTATTTAATGACATTGGTTTACCAGAAAAACATGCAGCAATAAAATAAATATAATTTACAGATTTGATCTGAGGGTATACAAGGGAAATACTGTAAATAACATACAATAGTATATATGATATAGAATAATACATAATAAAGAAATTGGTTCCTATAATGTGTTAATTTTTGTTTATTTGTTTATTTTTTTATTTTGAGTCTAGGATTACAAAGTACCTTTGAGCCGAGGCTCTTTTACAAAGGTTCCATGTCAGTAAGAACAGGCAATACAGGCATCAGAGTTACAGTATAAAATAATCAGTAACACCGATAGTTATAACATATTAGTTACAAGTACATTACATGAAACACTAGGAGGTGTTGACAACATAGGACAGGGGAAGAATGGAGGAGAGGACATGGGGGGTGGGACACAGTATGGCAGCCTATGGGGCTTTGTCAAGGCCGAACAGTGGTGAGTGCAAGGGTTGGGCATTGGAAATAATGAAGTGCTAGGTGTGGGGTCAACAACGGGCAACAAAGATTAAGGACTGCAGCGATAGGAGAATTGCTTATACAAGGCAATCACAGGTGCTTGAGGCAACAAGGGAGAGACAGAGTTTTATCTTGAAAGCACCCAGAGTTGGGGGGCAGAGATGTCACTGGTAAGACTATTAAGCCAGCTGGGTGCCCTGTATGCAAATTACCTTTGCCTTTGGATTGTACGACAATGAGGGATTTGCAGGCATTGTGGTTTTGAGCACCTGGTGTTGCAGTTGCTAATTCTGGTTTTGAGAAGGGAGCAGACCCCTGGGGGGGGGCATTGCCCATCATTATTTCCTTGGCTGTGATGCAGGTTTGATAGTTATTCAGTTGTTGAGTTGCAGCCGTCCAGTTAGAGAGTAGAGGTCACAGGTATGGGTGTGACAGTGGGCTCTGGTGATGAGACAACAGGTTTTATTTAGAGAGGTAGCAACATGTTTGAGTGTGGAGGCAGTGGCAGAGCCATAAACAATGAGTCCATAGTCAATAACACTCACAATGGGGCTTTGGATGGCAACAGACAAGGCTTCAGGAGTTAGATGTTTCCGGTGATGGAACAGTAGGCCCAGCCTGGTGTTTGCCACCTTCACAGCATTATTAATATGGGCAGCATAGGAGAGTTTGGAGTCAAGGGTGATGCCAAGGTATTTGAAGGTATCGACTTGGTCAAGAGTGACTCCTTGTTTGGTATTAATGGAGAGGTGATACTGTTTATTTTTGTTGTGGGAGCTACTGAAAATCATGGTCTTAGTTTTTTTCTCGTTTAGTATCAGTTTGTGCTTTAAGAACCGGTTTTCAACCGATGTGAAACCCCGTTGTAGGTTTCCTTGCAGTTGTTCTGGATCATGGTGGGAGACAAGGATAACTGTATCATCTGTATAGAGAATGATTTATTCTAGACTGGAATCCGCAGTGTGTTCGGGAATAGGCTAAAGAGGAGGGTGCCCAGTATTGACCCTTGTGGAACACAAGAGCAGACCGGTCTGGCATCTGAGAGTGTATCAGCTATTTTTACTCTTTGGGACCAGTTGTCTAGGTAGCTTATGAACCAGTTCATTGAATTGGTTGAGAGCCCTGCCTTCCGGAGCTGGACAAGCAGGAGACTGTGGTTGATGGTATCAAAGGCCTTTGTTAGATCTATGAAAGCAGCCCCCATTTGTTTACCGTTGTCCAGAGAGTGGTGAATGGTGCCGGTGAATTCAAGTAGTGCTGTGGAAGTACTGTGACCCTTTATAAAACTGTGCTGTTGCCTACACAGGATGTTGTGTGTGTCCAGGAATTCAGTAAGCTGGTCTGCCACAATATGTTCCAGGGCCTTGGAGAGTGGAGGTAGGATGGAGATTGGAAGGAAATTTTCATGGGCAGTTTTGTCACTACTTTTGTGTACAGTATAGGGGTTACAGTGGCAGATTTCCATTTGTCAGGGAACTGGCTAAGGCTAAGGGAGAGGTTAAAAATCCTGGTCAGAGGCCTGAGAACTTCTTTAAGGCTGAGGGATAGAAGTTTGAGGTCAAGTGAGTCATTGCTATTTTTGGACTGGGTAATAGCCTTAGTAACATAGCTGTGGACCTGGTACATCTAGACTGATTCAAAGTGGAAGGGAGGGTGGCTAGTGGAGGCAGAGGAGATTGAGGGCATTGAAGTATCCTCCTCTTTGAAAAAATCAGGGGGATGTACAGAACTAAGGCCAGTGAAGGCAGCATTGAATGTGTCAGCAATTATTTTCGGGTCAAGTGTGGTATCACCATTTATGCAGAGCATGGATGGGGGGGATTTAGACTGCTTCCTGGTGACTTCTTTTATGTTGTTCCAGAAGTCTCTTCTGTTTCCCCAGGAACTTGTGAGAGCGCTCTTGAAATAGGCAGATTTTGTTTGCCGGATGGTTTTGGTGCAGTCATTTCATGCACGTTTATAGTTAGAAATATCTATTTGCCTCCCAGTGTTTCTAGCAAGCTCCCAAAGATGATCTCTTGCCTTTAATCACCTTAGGAGGTCTCCTCAGAGCCAGGGGTTACAGAGAGCTTTTACTTTTCACTTTTTTTAGGGGTGTGAATTTGTTGCAGGCTTCATTAAAGATTTTGATAAAGTGGTCCAGGGCAGTGTTCACATTTGTTGCAGTGAAGATTGGTGACCAGTCCAGTTGGAGGAGGTGGGTTTTGAGATAAGTTAGCTGGCCATGAGGTAAAACTTTGCTGGTTATGGTTTTTGGGGAGGTTTGCCGAATTTGTTGGACCAGAAGCAGCTGACAGGGGAGTGGTCACTGAGTCAGGCAGGACAGTGGTGTTGGAAACCCAGGTCGGGTGGCTGGTAAGGATCCAGTCTAATAGGGTGCTGGTGCCCATTTTATAGTTTTTCCCTGGTTGGGGAGTCAACCATCTGGGTGAGGTTTGCCACTGCTATAGAATCCCTATGAGCCAATGCCTCAGCAGCAGGCCAAATTATATTAAAGTCACCAAGAAGGATAGACTCAGTGTCCAGTGGGAGAGACCTGGCATAGTCCAGAGCTGTGTTTAGGCTACAACCCTGTTCTTTGGTGGAATGTAGATCATGATAACTGTGAGGGCTTTGTTGTGAGCACCAAGGAGTATTTTGATGGGAAGAATCTGTGCCACAGTGGTTTGGGGAGCAGTGTTGATGTGGTGACCCAGAATAGTATCATTTAGGTATAATGCACAACCACCACTTCTTTTTGTCATCCAGTCAAGCTGAAAAACATTGTACCCAGGGATAGCAATAGAGTGGTCTGGGACAGATGGAGAGAGCCAGGTTTCAACAGTAGCTAGGATGTCCAGATAATGTTGGATAGCAAAGGTCTGAAGGGCATCAATTTTGGGAAGGAGACCACAAATGTTGAGTGAAATGATTGAGAGAACACCTGTGTGCTTATTCAGGTTTGGTACCTTAGTAGGGGCTGGGCTGGGATTAGGATGAATGTTGCCAGACAACAGCAGAAGAAAAAGCACTAGCTTCTTAGTACACATGCATAGTTCCCTAATCAGGCACTTACGCCTTTGTGTGTATCAAGAGCGTGGCTTGCTAGTGTGTGTCATAGGGTGAAGGCAATGGTTCAGGGAGAAAGCAGTGTAAGTGGAGGAGGGAGGTACCCAAAACCCATGGGTGGGAGAGGATAGCTCCTTAGGGTTAGGCAGGGCCCTGGGTGGGTAGCTATGTTCTTGATCCTGGATCCTGGATTTTAGAGGGGCAAACTTTGAGAAAATGGGGAGATACTTGAAAGAGGCATTAAGGGGAATGGGGCAGGAATCAGGGGTTGAGGAACAGTGGGAAGTATTTAAAATGGGGATTACAAAAGCAACAGAATTATGTATTAAGCAGGTTAGCAAGAGGAAAAGGAAGAGGAGACCATTGTGGTTTTCCAAAGAGGTAGCAAAGAAAGTGAAAGCTAAAAAGATTGCATTCAGGCAACACAAAAAAGACACAGGCAGAAGGGGATAGGGAGAAGTACCAGGAGAAGCAAAGGGAGGCAGGGAGGTCGGTAAGGAAGCCAAAGCTCAGACAGAAGAACACATTGCAAAATCAGTGGGTAGAGGACAAAACCTTTTACAGGTACATAAGTGAAAAAGAAAAGGCAAAGGGAGGATAGTGAGACTGAAGGGGAGGATGGGGGGCTGTGGAGGATGACAACAGTAAAGCTGACATATTGAACAGGTATTTCTGCTCAGTCTTTACTGAGGAAGAGGAGGGTAATGGGTCTGAATGGAGTACAAGGGTGAGAATGGTGCAGAAATGGACACAAGTCCCTTTACACTAGAAAGGGTCCTGAAGGAACTGGAAGTAATAAGAGTTGATAGCTAATAGGGCCAGATGGTGCACCTAGGGTCCTTAAAGAACTAAGAGAGGTGGTGGCTGAACCTCTTGCTATCCTGTTTAGCCGATCACTAGAAACGGGAGGTACCCAAAGACTGGAGGATAGCAGATGTAGTCCCCTTATACAAAAGTGGGAACAAAGAGGAAGCGGAACTACAGATCAGTCAGCCCACCGTAGTGGGGAAGATCATGGAAGCACTACTGAAGGAGAGATTGGTGGAACATCTGGTTGTCAATGGACTACAGGACCCAAGGCAGCATGGTTTCACCAGGGAAGGCCGGTCAGACCAACCTCATTGACTTTTGACTGGGTGACTAGGGAGGTGGATCAGGGAGGGCAGTGGACATGGCTATCTGGACTTCAGCAAGGCCTTGACACTATGCCATGTAGAAGACTATTGCACAAACTGGGGAATATGGTGTGGGCAGGACAGTAGTGCGGTGGGTAGGTAACTGGCTGGGCAGCAGGACACAGAGGGTGGTGGTAAATGGCTGTCACTCCACAGAGGGAAGAGTGACCAGTGGGTACCACAGGGATCAGTACTGGGACGTGTACTATTCAATATCTTCATCAGTGACATTGCGCAGGACCTAGAAGGCAGAATTCACTGTTCGCTGATGACACAAAGCTCTGTAACAGAGTAGACACACCAGAGGGTGTAGACAGAATGAGAAGGACCTGCAGAAACTTGAAGAATGGTCAGGGGTTTGGCAGTTGAAATTCAATGCAAGGAAGTGCAAGATAATGCATATGGGGCACAAAACCCTGGCACAATATATCAGTTGGGGGGTGAGGATATAGCATGCACCAAGCAGGAAAGGGATCTTGAGTTATCATCTCTGATGACCTCAAGGCAGGAAACAGTGTGACAAGGCAGCAGGTAAAACAAATAGGATGCTGGGATGCATAGGCAGGGCATCACCAGCAGGAAAAGGAGGTCATAATTCCACTATACAAGACACTAGTGAGGCCGCCTGGAGTACACTGTGCAGTTCTGGAGACCTTACTATGTAAGGACATAGACAGGGTAGAGAAGGTTCAGAGGAGGGCAACAAAGATGGTGCATGGATTGCATCACAAGTCCTATGAGGACAGGTTGAAGGCACTGAACATGTACTCCCTGGAGGAGAGGAGGGAGAGAGGATATGATAGAGACATACAAGTATCTTACAGGGAGGAACAGGGTGCAGGAATGCACTATTTTAGTGATAAAAGATGTTCCAGGACTAGAGGCATGGGATGAAGTTGGAGGAGGACGATCTAGAGGAAACGTGAGGAAGAATTTCTTCACAGAATGGGTGGTGGACTAAGGGAACACCCTGCCAGAGGAAGTGGTGGGGCTGAAACAATCACAGGATTTAAGAATGCATGGGATAGACATAAAGGAATTCTGGAGGTCAGGGGTAAGGGGCAACAGACTTCCTGGAAAACATAAACTGAACTTACAAACTTAAATGGGCAGACTGGGTGGGCCATAGGCCCTTATCTGCCGACACTGTCTATGTATCTATGTATCTATGATGTAGGGTACCTCGGTGGCAGTACATAGAAGTGAGTAGGTAGCTGCTGGGGAGGAAGGGGAAGCAGGCACTGGGAGGGTGGAGTAGTAGAAAGAGGGGAACAAGGAAGAGGAGCAGGGGGTACAGAGTACGGGTGGGGCACATGATTAGCTGTCAGAGAGGATGGCAGTGGAGAGAGGGTGCAGGGATAGGCAAGATAAGAAGAGAAAGGCAACAAAGGCAAATGAGTAGAAGAGTGAGATAGGTGCACTGAAAAAAGTGGACACGGCAACACAGAGGTACTGTGATACCAGGAGTAAAAGAGTGGGAGGACAATGTGGAAGGATGAAAAGGAGGAGGGCCTGGCAAGGCACCCAATAGAAGATAAGCAGAGGGGAAAAGCAAGTAAGGGGGCATGGGGAAGGTCTATTTAATTAAGGTCAGAGGTGGGGGGGCAGGCATAAAATTTCAGCTGCTACCACTTGAAGTCAGTACTTTGTAACTTTTTCTGGCTCCTTTTCCTTTTCATGTCCACAGTACTATTTCAAAGTCAAAGAAATGACCCTACTTTTTTTGGGAGAAAACATTTTTTAAAACATTTCAAAATGCCTGAATTATGTTTAGGCAAAAAAAAGTTTGCCAACAAATGAAAGTGGAAGACTACTTACTGTGTTACTGTTGCAAATGGTGGGGGCAGCTTTGCTGCTATGTCACATTAAGATGTAGTGCAAAAGATTAGGTTAAGTAAGTGCACTGCTAATGGTCTTAATGACCCTACTGTACACCTCCCAGGTTGACTGCTTTTACAAACAAAATACTATGGGCTGGATATTCAAAAGGGTTGCGCAATGCGCAATAGGGTTGCACTAGCGCAAGTCAGAAAATGCGCCATTCTGCGATATTCAGCAGGAGGCAGCTGCGCCACTGAAACATGCTGAGCAACAGCACAATGATAATGAAGGCATGTGCAACTGAAGGGGGTGGAACCATGCATAAAGTGTGCAGTGCGATGTTCAAAGACTTGCGCAATGCACAACAGTGGAACAGGCGGAAGTTGTGCCATAGCAGAAATGAGCCAAAATAAAAAGGAGCAGGGAAGAGGTGCAACAACGCTACAGGGAAGCCACATGAGTCAGAGTCAGGCACAGAGAAACAGGGAGAAAGAGGGCAGGCCAGGGAAACCACACCACAGAAGAGGGGCAAGGGAAGGTGTGTGGGGCCACAGAGTGCAGAGGCCAGTAGGTGTACCCGGTGCTGGGGAGGTAGCAGTCAGGACAGCGAGGGGAACAAAGCAACATCAGCTGGGGGGGAACACAAGCCAGGGACATGGACAGTGCCACCTTCCACATGGATGCCGTAATGAGGGGGGTGAGAAGGCATGCTGCAGGAGGACCTGGCCGTGGAAGGGCCAGTCGGCGGTATGCCCCCAACAGGCAGTACCGAGCCTGTACCAGCTTTGAGCTGTACACAGATGTTGAGATTGTGGGCCGGTACCGCCTGAACAGGGCAATACTGAGGCGGCTCTGTGAGTTGTGCAGTGATGTGATGCAAGCATCCACACGACTGAGTCATGCTCTGTCAGTGGAGACAAAGGTAACAGCCTGCATGTGCTTGCTCACCACGGGTACCTTCCAGAGACCAACAGGGGATACCACAGGCATAACACAGTCAGCCACATCACGTATCCTCACCCAATTCCTTAGCACACTGCTGCCACATGCTGCGGAGTACATCCATTTCCCCAGTAGCACGGCGGAGTGCACAGCAAACGTACAGGAGTTCCACAGGGTAGCACGTATGCATGGCATACTAGGGGCGATAGACTGCACCCATGTGGCCATCCGCACACTACCTGGTCCCGATGGGGCCGCCTACATGAATTGGAAGGGATATGCAAGTGTCAACTGCCAGGTGGTGTGTGATGCCAGTGGGCGCATCATCAATGTCTGTGCCACGCACCCTGGGGGAACACATGATTCCTTCATCTGGCACCAATCAGCACTGTGCCATCGATTCAAGAGTGGGGACATCCCCACAGGTCATCTAGTGGGTGAGTATGTATGTATGTAGAACTGACAAATCATGGGCAAGGGGGGTAAGCCAGAAGTGCCATGGGTGTGGCCCACAGGGTTTGGGGCAGTCTGAGCCTGAACAAGACACTAACCTCCACTATCTCCACACAGGTGACAGTGGATACCCCACTCCGTCCCTGGCTGCTCACACCCTACCGGAGGCCCACAACCCCATCGCAGCAACATTTCAATGAGGCACATGCCACCACACGCAACATCATTCAGCGGGTGTTTGGGATGCTGAAGGCACGTTTCCATTGCCTGGACACCTTTGGTGGTGCCCTACAGTATAGCCCCTCAAAGGCCTGTGGGATATTCCTGGCCTGTTGCATCCTGCACAACATGGCCAAAGACTGTGGGATAGCCGTACAGGTCAAAGAGGGGGACAGCGATGGGGATGACGGTGATGCCGGTGATGATGAGGATGGGCAGCCCCCCCTTGGCTGATGGGACCCCCAACTGATCCGGCTGGCACAGCTGCACCGGGACGCCATCACAGAGGAGCACTTCAGCCAACACAGGTAAGTCATGGGACCATGTGCAACCACCAGTGGCTATGGCACAACCCACATACACACATGGAAACACACCAGGGGTGCATGCTGGCAAGGGATGTGGCAGGGCACAGAAGCACACACATACAACCAGGGAGGGGTGAACAGTAACATGCCACATGGACGGACACACACACACACACACACAATAGGCACAAAGTGAACAGGTGTCAGGTGCAAAACAGAGCCGGAACACAAACACTAGCAACACACATGTCCACAGGCCACCACGTCCACTGACTGTCTATGTGTTTGTGTCAGATGCTGGGCACCATCGCACTTTGGTGTACAGCGCAATGAAGGCATCATCATGCACACTTACCTGTGGACATCAGTCGGGAGGGTGTGCAAGTGGACCGTGTGTCTGCGTGCAAGGCCGGGCACCCACCGGTGCACTGCCCACCGAAACACACAATGTACACAGGGCAGCACCAGACAGTGCCCGCTCTGGGAGACAGGTCAGTCTTGCGGCACAGTGCCATGTCCACCTCAGATGCGTGGGCGGCCCCACCGAGACCTAGCAGCACTGGCAGGCTGACCACGAGCCTCATGGGGTGGCACCGATGGTCCACCAGGGGTTCCACTGTGTGAACGCAACTGTGCCTGCACAGGGGTCTGCAGCACACCGAACATACCTGCACCAGGAGTGCTCGGGATGCCCACAGCTGAACCCAGCATCGACAGGGTGGGTGTCGCACAACGCCGGGAATGGGGAGTGGATACGAACTGCGTGGTGTGAGCGACACATGGGCACCTGACTGTGTGCCCATTGTAGCCATGACAGCGACCAACACCTGTGTTTGCCTGTCAATGGCAGCGGTCACATCCTCCCGCAACTGGACAATCTGTGACAGGATCCTATCGGTGTCCCTGCTGTGTTGCTCCCCGACCTGCTCCAGAGCCACACACAGTGCCTCCATGGATGTTGCAAGCCGCATCTGCTGCTGTACTGATGCCTGCAGTAGGCAGGTGTGCTCATCAAAGAGGTTGTCTGCCACCTTGGCATCCCGTCCCTCAGGGTATGGAAGGGCCTGATGTTCAGTACCCCTTGAGGGTGGCTGCTGCTCACCAGGACCAGGTATGGGCAAGTCCACAGGCAGTGCACAGAAGCCACCGCTGAACCCTGAACCCCCAGTCCCGGTGGGTGACTGCTGCTGCCCCTCCGCCTGCTGTGCCCAAGGGATCAGGTTCTTCGCCAGCTGGCTGCAACAGTGCCACCGTCTTGACCAGCCACCAGTGCTGCCCCACTGGTGCTGACAGGCACAGCCTGACTGTACTGACACGCTGGCACAAACATCGGGAACCAGCCAGGTCCATGGGCTTAGAGCTGGCCTGCTTGTGTGTCCATTCCGATCACACACATGTCACTGCCCATAATGGTCGTGTCATCATCATTGGTGCAGGTCTGTGCCACAGCCACAGCCACAGCATGCTGGCATCCTTGGACACCAGAATGCTGAGACACAGGAAGGGCCTCCCCCACACCTGTCTCAATGACATCAGTGTTGACAGCCAGGTGGACCCACTGTTGCAATGCTCGCCGGCTACCTGCGGAGGTGGATGGTCCCTCCTGCAACTCCAGATGACTGTCCACAGTGGACAAGCCCTCCACTGCTGACCCATGCAGACGCACAGGATCTGTAACAGAAAGTAAGGTCACGTTAGTGCATGTGATCTACCCCCCCCCGACAGACCATGACATACCATGCAGTGATGGGCTAACACCTGTTTGGAAGCCACCTCCTGGAACACCCTCAATGGCACTGCACTGCATGCTTGCAGCGAGCCTGTCCTCTGCCGGTGTCAGTTGCACCACCTCCAGCTTGCCCCCGCCTGTTGCAGCACGTGCCGCCCTGATGGCAGCCACCTTCTCCTTCACCCTCCTCCTGTCGGTACCCATCTTCTTCTTACACTCCTGCACAGAGTGCTGGTGGCTGCCGTGCAGGTTGACGGCATGTGCCACCCCCTCCCATGCAGCAGCACGGGCCTGAGGGATGCCCTGCCATCCACTGAGCAGTGGCTCCTGATCGATGAGGGCCTCGAAGAGTGCCTCCATCTCGGCCTTGGTGAAATTGGGCCTCCTCTTCCACCCACCATCGTTGTCCTCCTCACCCAGACCTTACTCGGTCATTATTCAGCCTGTATGGATGACAGTGGTTACCTGTGACTGTGCAGTACAAAGCAAGTCCCTGATACCACTGTCCAGAACCCCACATAGCATGCAACTCACCAATAAACTGCAGTAACCGAATATGGCCACTGCAGAACAGTGTCGCAGTTTTATAGCACAATCCATGCAAATTAGGTGAGAAGCAACTTTAATGAGATGCAAATTGCGCTGCTATGCCATTGCATGGCTGATCAGATGATTAGCATATGCCGGCTGAATATTGCGCTTTTACGCTTTGCGCAATTGTGCTGAATGTGCTGAGCCAATGGCGCAGTTCTGTGGCATGCGTAGTACACCGCACTGCGCATTCCCAGGTAGCTTACGCAGGCGTCTGCCACGCTGATGACGTGCTGTGCATGGTAGGCAATGCAGGGCACGGCCACCATTGTGCCAGTGGTGCTGTAGCGAAGGTCACTACATGGCGCTGTGGCAATAGGCCTTCATAGGCGCAATGGCACAACTGCGTGATAGTCCGCTGTGTCGCTGGCACACAGGCAGCCAATCGCACTACATGCATTGTCGTCGGATGGTGCTGTGCGTGGCCTTGCGCCAGGGACCCTTGACCCTGTGCCCGACCTTTGCTCCCTTGGCGCCATGCGTCAGGCATAGGTGCACCTCTATCTCGCTGTTTGGTAACAGCGCGATAGGGAATGGCAGCACTGTACCACGCAGCATCTGCACATGGGGTACCATGCTGCATAGCACCATATTGCCTACTATAGCATTCACAATGGTGCGGAGAAGGGCTGCTCCCTGGTCTGCGATGGAGTTGGCACACCTGGTGGCCACAGTGGAGCCACAACATGGGCATCTCTTTGGGGAGGCCCCCCTGGATAGGCCTAGGTCCCAGGTGTGGAAAGAGGTGGCCACAGCCCTAGAGGCAGTGACTGGCAGGGGCAGGATGGTGAAGCAGTGCAGGCACCGATATGGTGAACTTAAGGAGGAGGGAGCCTGAGTTGCTGGCCAGACTACGGTCAATGCGTTAAGAGGGCATGGTACTCACCACCAGGTAGGGTTCCACAACACACTGTTATCGTCCATATGAGTCACATTGTTGTTTGTGTCCAGCACATAGGAGGACTGTATATGGTTGGCCATGGCGGTGTTCACAGGTGTGGGGTGGGTGGGTCTGGCTGGGTGGGGGACACTCCTGGGGCAGGGGACTTACTGGACTGCACTGATGTTCTTCTCCTTTTGTCCCCACAGGCCCGGAAGAGGTACGCTTGAGGGCGGAGTGCAGGGCGGTGGAAGCCACAGCCAGGCAGGCCGAGGGTCCACAACGGCCACCGGACCATCCCGGTGAGGGTGATGACATCCGTGATTAAATTGCATGCTGTGTGACAAGGTGGGCAGCGGGCATGGCCACACCACGCGATATCATCAGCTATACACGCCACTGGTTACGGCCAACACTGTCCAGTGGCAATCGGCGCCTGGTTGTGCTTCATTGTTGGTGATGCGCGCACCAGGTGCATGGCTGTGCCACTGCCTTAGCACCACATAGCCATGTCACTGGACAGCCATGGTGGTGCCAGTGCGTGACTTAGCTGGTGGTGTGCAGCGCTCCGCATGGCTGTATGGCCTGTGCGGGCATGTCCTGTGTCACGTGATCACTGCGGCTGGTCACACACCATCACAGTGGTGTCCCATGGCCATATGCCATGCACAGTGGGTGGGCTGTATGGGGCTGTGTATTCCGCCTCATTGACTGTGCTCCCTTGTCCTAGGTGCGATACATCTGAGGGAGATGAGACACCCTGAGAGAGCTACTGCCCCTGGCCTGGAAACAGTAACCATCCTGCAGAGGATTGAAGAGGGTGGGGGTCCTGAGGAGGTGCCGAGAGAGGGGGGCCAGAGCCTGGACCAAGGGGCAACCTTAGTCCCTTATCCCTACCTCCCATCCCACTCCTTCTCACCTCCCACCCCTCCTATCCCATCCCATTTGGCCACTCCTTCCTCCTGACCACCCCCACCTCTTTGTGTCCCCAACCCGTATATAGTTGTATTATTGTAAACAGTTGGTTTATTTAGGTTTCTAATACATTTAACTTTTCTATGAATACCGTGGTGGTCTCTGATTTGCAGCAGGCTATAGGTGCTCAGCTGCAGTGGTGTGCAAGGCATCAGGGGTGGTGCAGTCATGGGGATGTGTGTATGTCCGTGTGGAGGTGTCTGTGGTGTGGGGTGATATCAGTCAGTGTCTGTGGTGTGTGTGCTGTTCCCTGTGCACTGGATGGCTGTGTGCAGTGGTCAATGGCGCATGCTCTGTGTCCATGGTGCACCCATCGGCCTGTCCATGGCCTGTGCAGCTGACACCCATGCCTGTCTGTGACCTGCATGATCTGCTGGCATGTCAGTGGTGGCATTCCCTGCATGGCTGACACTGTACCCATCGCTTTGCTGGGTTGCCCATGTCACTGGTGTGGTGCATGCCTGGCTCGGGTGGTGCTGTGGGCAACATGGTCATTGTCCCACCTCCATGCTGTGGCTTTTGCGTGTTGCAGGGGATGTGCCCCACTGTCTGTGGCTTGTGCTCTGGGTGACTCATGGTGGGGTATTGGTCCATGGTGCCAGTGCAGGGTGGTTGGCACCCAGTGCCATTGGCTGGAACATCGCAGGTTGTGTGTACATCGCCTTACATGGGCCTCACAATGGGGCTTGCTTGCCCCACCACTGCGTCCCTGTGTTGTTGTGCCCTTGGGTATGGGTGGGTGTCTGTTCAGACACTGTGTGGCATCTGGTGTGGTACATGCTTCCACGCACCACTGTGGGTGTCTGTGATGGCTGTTGTGGCCAGTGGTGGGCCGGGGTGTGTTACTGGAATACTGTGCGGAGCACTGTACCACTGGGGGAGGTGTCACTTACACGCCCATCCAATATGGGTCACTCTTGTGCCAACACATGGTTGGTCTCTCAGCAGTACTTGGGGGACGTGTGGTGGCACTTTGTCTGCCATTGTTGCATTGCCGTGGTGCTGCAACCTGCTGATGGGTGCCTGATGGTGGGGCTGGTCTTGCATGGTTCTGTGGTGACAGGTTGTATTGCCACTGTGGGGTGGTGGCGCATGGGTATCCTGCAGTGCTGGTCACTGCTCATGGGGTTGTCTGGGGTCAGTGCAGGGTGTGCTGTGCACTGGGGAGATGGTGTGGCACTAGGTGGTCCGCCTCCTTGTGTGCCAGTCATCAGCTTGTCGGTAGGTGTGCTGGGGCACCATGGCCCAGCTGTGCTTTGTTTTCCTGTCCCCATGGGCCGGTGGATATTCCAGCCCTCCCCAGTTGTGCTGTGCTTAGGGTGTGGGGCGCATTGTCAGTTCTGCTGTGTGTTCCTGTGCCCTTCTTGGCATGGGTGGTGGGCCCTCACTCACTCCCTGGTTGTGCAGTTACATTGCTCTGCTGCTGGGGGCTCCTGTTTGTGCTATGGCGCCTGGGCTGCCTCAGCTGGGCAGCCCTTGTTGCGCCTTAGTGCATCGTGATTCTCAGCTTCCCTTCCCTAGTTGGCGCTATGGTGAGGTTGTGCGATATTCAGACGTTAACTGTTGGCTAATTTGGGTTGCTCCTTTTTTGAATATCGCGTCTATTGTGCATGGGCACAATGGACTTGTGCTTGCTCCTGCTATTGCGCACTTTTTGGGTGCAGTTTGAATATCCAGCCCTATGTTGATAACAGAACTTGTTTGTAACCTGGACATGTAGCTGAAACAATGGATGATATGACAAAATCTGTTTTAAAAGTATGTGAGCACTCAAAATGGCAGAATTACCTGATAGGGATCTTGAAAATCTGATCACCAGGTAAAAAACCCAACACGTGCCAACCCTCATGAGAATCAGAGGTAACAAGGCTGGGTGGTTAAATGCTGATATACTCTGTAAGGTGAAACTCCAGGACTAAATTTGGAAAAGATATAAATCAATAGGGAATCCACAAGATTTGCAGGAATACAAAATTGCAAAAAACAAGTGTAAAACCCAAGTCAGAAACGCCAGCTCCTCCTATTACAAAGCATGCCAAGAAGCAAAATGTGACCAATCCCAAAATATCTGGCATATTTACAAAGAGCTAACAGGGAACAGCCTCACTTGGGATTCCTATACCCTAGAGGTTGATGGTAACATAATTAATGACCCAAGTTTAGTAGCTAACTATTCTAATAGACAATGTAAAGACCTCCCCAAGTATGTAGTCTCACAACACCACACCTCTACAGCTCCAACTGGCATTGATCTTTCCCAAACTAGCACGCTCTAGAAATTTTATTTCAGGATACTTACCAAAAAAGGAGGTTCTTAAATACATTAAAAATATTACCCCAAATCCCTCACTGGACCTGATGACCTGGACTACTGTTTTTAAACCTTGAGAGGGAGGCCCTTGCAGAACCAATCAGGAAGCTATTTAATTTCTGTATCAGATGTGGAGTCTTTCTGGACATCTGGAAGCTGGCAATTGCTAGACCCATCTACAGATCAGACCCCAAGACCCTATCATCTAACTACAGGCCCATTTCTCTCCTGCATCCCCTATCCAAACTGTTAGAATTCATAGTCTTTGAACAGATGCTTGAATTCCTAACACAAAACAACCTTCTCAGTCCCACACAACACAGCTTCTGAAAGTTGCACAACACAGAGACGGTTATGGTGACATTCACAAACTCTGTTTTAAATGCCTTGGATGCTGGTAACTACCTAGGCTGCATATTCATTGACCTCACTAAGGCATTCAGTCTAGTTGACCTCCCACTTCTACTGGATACCCTGGCTCTACTTAACTTTCCCCTGATGACATAGCATGATTTCAAAGCTACCTGGGAAACAGAGTACAGAGGACAAACATCCATAATGCCCTCTCTGACCCAATTAAGGTTACCTGTGGAGTGCCCCAAGAATCAATCCTTGGTCCTCCCTTAGTCTCACTCTTTATTAACTCTGTACCAGCATTCTGTCCCCACACTAATATGGTCCTCTATGCTGATGACAGTGTCATCTTCCAGGAGGGCAAGAAAACCAGCAGTATAAAAACAAATCCTACAATCAGACCTCTCCTCCATGGAGATCTGGTTTTATCTACACAAACTGGTCCTCAACACAAAAAGAAATTAAGGCAATGCTCTTCTCAGGACCTTGTAAACCACATCCTGACACCATAACCTTGACAGGCTCCTCAGGTGAGCAAATAGAACTAGTTACTGAATTCCATCATCTCAGAGTCGTGTTTGACAACTCCCTTTCCTTTGAGCCTCATGTCGCTTATATCACGAAAAAACTCCATCGAAGGCTGGGAGTGCTACACAGAATAAAACATATCCTCCTAGCTGATTCTCATAAAATTCTTTCACACTGTCTGCTACTGCCCCTTATTCAGTATGGCTTGTTAATGTACTCCTGTGCAAGGGAATCTGTTCTGGCAAGGGTAGGAGTATATCAAAACTCAATCTATATATTTCAAACCAACCTTCCTACCCGAACCATCACTGTCACTTCCTCTCCTCTGCACCACACCTTTTACTTCACTTTCTAATAAAGCTCCTTGCTCTCACATTCCTACAGAAAGTGGCAGTAGGCCAAGACCCTCAAAGCATCTAGGAAATCTTCCCTGAACTAGTAAAAATAGGATCATTAGATCTTCTGAGGGCTGCTCATTTGTTACCCCAAGAATGAACAGCAAACTAGGACAGAGATCTCTTTCTTACAGGGCTATGTGTTGGTATAACAAGATGTGTACCTCCACAACTGCAATGACATCCATCTCCAGTTTTAAAAACGCGGTATGCACAATACTGCACCACTCAGTCTATCTGTAAATGTTACAGACACCCACTGAAAGAGTGCTATTGCACTTATGTACCTGACATATACTGTATGTATTACTGTCTGCCATATAATTTTTGTTCATTGTGTTTCATTTGTACCCAACTGCTGGTCATTGTCATGGGGCATTTTATGTAAAAGGGTCTTTGCCCATTAAGGTTTCCCAGTATAACAAATCAAAATGAAATGAAATGTAATCACCTCAGCACACAAGCATCCTCATTGCAAACATCCCAGGCAGGAGTGGTGGGACTACATTTAGAGTCTACAGAAGGGGTAGCAGAACAATATTAAGCTTTGTCAAGCCGATATTTCCTACAAAGAATGATGGACAAATGGTCACCAGTAGGGTACATCTTAATAATTTTTTATGGTTTCATTCCGGGGCTGGAGGGCATGTCAGAATATGAAAAAGTTCCTTAAGTCCAGACACACACAAAATAAGTTCTGAAATTCTTGCAAAATATTTATTTCATGGATCAGTTTGAGTTCTTAGATCCTGTCCCAGGAAGGAAGTTTTATTAACTGTTCAAATCAGATGCTAGCATAAACCAGTACACACCACAGCCCTTAGTTACCAGCATACCATCCAGTTTTCCATTCATACTTATCTTGTCCAATGTGTTTAATGCAAAAATCAAGTACATTTCTCAGTTCTCTAATATTTTATTCCAGACTCCCCCTCTAGTTGATTCTGGAGCCTCCAAAATGTCCTCAAACTGATTTATTTCTTTACTGGATTTTGTTTACCAAGAGGGCCCACTGAGACTAAAAGTCCCTTTTTCAGGGGCAATCCAGAATTAGTTAACAGGTTAACAGTGATACAAAGCAGCAGTCCATAAATAAGGGATATCTGAACATAACATTGCATAACAGTACCAGGAAAACGAGTACATACATAGCGATGACACAGAAGATACAACACATACCAAGTTGGCAGTTAGCTATAACAGTGGTACACTAATAGAACTAATATTTTGGACTGCAAGCATAGGATGTGGACAAAAATAGCAAGTACAACAATGAGCAACAAGCAAGGAACCTGAATGTAAAACCTGATACCTTAAGGAAGCCATTGCACTGCCCCCTACCCAAGTACAATTGTTTTACACAAGACTTAAAACTGCATAACCTCTTGCAGTCCCTGGTTTCAGGTGAGAGATTATTCCATAAAGAAGGGGCAAAGCAAGCAAAATATCTGCTACCAGACTTAGACAAAGGGACATCTGCCTGTATCCTGGAGGAGGAGTGAAGAGTTCTCTATTGAGTCTTAATCTTTAATAGCTCTTTTAGGCTAGGTGGAGGGGTGCCAAAAATAAGTTTGTGTAATATACAGTACACAGTACAGGGAATTCTAATTTACATTCCATTGGGGTAATGTAAGCAGTGAGAGGACCAGAGGCTGCTGTATACCCTGATTTGTTAAAATGTAAGGGGACAGGGGCGTCTTCAGCTGTTCTTAATCACACTCTTGTTCTCGTTAGTCATCATTGTTTGTAATGCCCTTGTGGTCTTCCCTATATAATACTTTGAACATGGACATGCAGGCAAATAAATCAAAAGATGTGAGTCACTTAATAGCTGACTGGATTTTGTATTCTTTATCTCCACTAAGGTGGTCACATTCCTTCTTTTTGGAAGTATTGTTGCATCGCATTCACCTAACACGTGGTGCCATCCAAGACTAAGTGGACCTAATAGTAGCTGGGCACTAGCTCCTTGTGCATGATATTCTCTGCAGCAATCTGTTTTAAAGACTTTACTGTTTTCAAAGCAATGATAGGTAATAGCTGAAATCCTCTAACAGGCAATTTTTTTTTTAATACCCTAGTGTTTGTGAACTGGCTTCTTAATCTTTTCATTAAGGTCAGAAAATTCTAAAGCCATAACCATTCCATTTTGGTTCTCCCTGTCTTCTTGCCTAGTTTCTTGTCAGTTATTCCTCTTTAGGGTTGCTCTTGGAGAATATACTATTTAAATAGCCTGTTTGTACAAATCTCTTAGCCCCAGTTTCCATTTCCTGATTTCATACTGCTTCTTTGCTGTAATTTCTTGATTAAATGTAACCTGTCCAGTTCATACAGGTCTTTGTTATCTCAGGTCCCTCCCCAGCCACCAGTGAACCTGTACTCTTCCAGCTTGCACCACCTGCTAAGCCATCCATTTAATTCCTCTGTTCTTTCCTTTCTAGCTGTACTAGCCCTCAGGACCATTATTACCTCTGAGGAGTCTAGCATGTTTGGCAAAGTCGTTGAAGCCATTATAAAAGAAAAAATAACAGAATACTTTATTGAGGATAATGTTCTTACCCCATTTAAATATGGTTGTACAAGGGGCTCATCATGTCAAACTGACCTGATCCCTGTGCTAGAAGAGGTAATAAATACAAAAAATGATACACACACTATCAACATGAGGGTAAATGTTTATTTTTGTTTATTTGGTACATTTGAATGGGCCAGTTGCACTTTGAAGAGGTGACGGTGGAGATGAGCAGGAAGAGCCATAGTTGTAGTCTATCTGGACTTAAAAAAAGGCTTTGATTCTGTGGTGAATGACAAGCTTCTGGGCAAAGTACACCAGTGTACTATACTTAAGGCAAACAGAAAGTGAGCTGCAAATCTGCTTGGGGCAGAAAGCAAAGGGTTGCAGTGGGTAGGTACTACTGTGAGAGGGCACTATGCTGCATCCCTCAGTGATCTGTGCTGGGACCACTTCTGTTCAATATTTTCATTAGGAATCTGTTAGCTAGTAGCTATATAGCTTCGCAGTTGTGCTACCACCCACCACACCAGTGACCAGAGATCGAGTGCAGACTTGGGTTACTGGGGCCAGCATGGGGAACTGGGGGGAGGGTGAGCAGGTTGAGATAGAATATGAGAGGGGAACAGCAAACACAGAAGTCTGGTGTGCATCCTCAATTATTCAATGGGCGACCAAGAATCTGTGATTCTGAATGGCGGACTGCTACCTTTCTGCCATGGTAAATCCTATGACAATCCATGCAAAAGGAGCCAGTCAGCTACATCTACAGTCCCCAGTTTTTAAAATCAGTTCAAGCCCCCAAACATAAAAGGTGAAAAATCACCATCTTTACTCCCTGCTAAACCAGGATTCAAAAGTTGGAGTTTCTCCTCTTTTTTTAGTATGCTTTTTGTTACATACCACCGAATGCTCAGCCTTGTCCTCCCCAGACCACCAATTGTCCTCCATTTGGACTTACCTCACAAACGATACCCCCTGGATTACCCCCTAGGGCAGGGCCACTGCACCACAGTGAGTTTACACAGCACAGGAAAAGGTTGCCAGTAGGGGCACCTACTGACATTGCCTCCCTGGCTTTCCCCATGGTGGGGTGTGAGGTTGGGCCAGAGCCAGTAGAAGACAGAATAGGTCAGCTTGGGGAGTGCTGGGGCTGGCTATTGGGGACATGGAGCAGGCATCATTTAGGTGCCTGCAATTTTCCCTGTTGCTGCTTTTTCTTGAAGGAGGCTGACTTGCAATGGACACATAATCCCCCCCTCCCCCTGGAGTAGGGGAGCTATTCCTGGGATGCTCAATCCTTCTCCCCCCAGACAGCCATCCATCCAAATTCCTGGGTCTGTTCTTGAACCCAGGACATCAGTGTCACAGATGGACTCCATGCCACTATGCCAGTGGGCTGGACTCAACAGCTGGAGTTTCAAAGGGACTGCAGATTTTAACTAACGGACCTCAACAGTCCCCAAAGCCATTTTACATGCCACAAAACCTTTTTTTCACATAAAAAAGTTGCTCACTCTTTCTATTTCTCAGTCCGCTGTTTGTTGATAGAAACTAAAGCTGGTATTTGCTGTGTGTTAGCCACAAATGCTTTTGTCTTTTTACAATTGTAACAAGCAGCCTTTACACTTAATGTAACAAACTTAAGCAGCCCTTACACTTAATGTAACATACATATTAATAAAAAAAAAAACAACACTATTGTAACACTGTCTTTCCATCTCACACCCATTTCTGTCAAGAAACAAAAACACATTTTCATAGCCCATAGAAAACATTGTTGTCACGCTGCCCTGTCCCAGTCCACTCATGATAACAAGGTGCTTGCTAGCAATGTTTACCTTCTCAGCCCACATCATCACTTCGAGCAAACACTGAACAATGGAAAACCTTGTTCTACAATGTATTGCTCCATTGGTCTCACAGCCACTCACCACTTACAAAATGCTCCCTTGTCTTCCTGAGGCTTCAGTACAGCACTGCTCGCTCACTCTCTGGATGCTACCATAAAACAGAATATAAAACAAAAAAAGACACAGTGGGTTGAGCGAATCTGCCCAATAAAAGAAAAATTATTAAAAAGCTAACAAAAACTAGATGAGGAGCAGCCAGTGGCCAGCATCATTTTCAGCTATAATCTACCCAGCAACAAAAGACTATTTTTAATTACAGCGGAAGAATAGTTCAATAAAAAATCTATAAAATTGCAGAAATAATTTTTTTTTATTTTAAACTTATTTTAGCAATTTTCTCATTGTATAATTGCAATAAACCACTCCAGGGTATGGGTTATATTGGGATTTATCCACTGGATTTGGTCACTCGGCCTGTGGCCTTGTGACCAAACAACACCAGGCATGGGTAAATCCCAGAAACACCAACACTCTGTTGTGGTTTATTGCTTAATCGGTCCATACTTTTAAATAAGGATTCCAGTGTCACACGGGATCACTGTTTTTCATATAGTAGCTCACAATATCATGTCAGCATGTTTTCAGCATCATTTAAAGTAAAGGTGTACTTTACAGAAATACATTTCTAATGAATATTAATGAGAAGAACCTTTAAAATGTTTAGGTGATTGAGCACTTGAATTATGATGGGCGCAGAATAACTTTGAAAATGATTGCTTCATTAATTTAGCAAGCCCAAGAACATTGTAGCAGCATCCTGGTAAAACAGAAGTGCTTAAGTATTATCCACAATTGTGACTTAATTTATGAATGTTAATAAGATGCTTACAAAGAAGTTTTACAATGTGGATGCTAACACAATGAATGTTGTTGTATTATATTAGGAAATGTTCTTTTTTATATTTTGGTAAATTTTTCTACCATTTCCTTTGTATATTTTTTTTAAATTTCTGTTTATATGTAATAATAAAAATTTATGGAAAAGGGGTATTTATTGAGTAGTTGGTCTTCTCAACAACCACAGGCCCTCATGAAGACTTCATGAAAGTTGAAGCACTGGGTCTGAGTTGCAGGCAACTCTGGTTTGTTATTTTTGGCACAGAGTGTTTTTGTTGCATACCTTTTGCAAAAAAAACTTGTAAAAGTTTGAATCTGAACCAGTGTGTTTACTAGAGAGATAGCGCTAAAGATCAGAGAAAAGAAACAAGCCTTGGGGCAGTTCAAGGAGCCACAGAGGGAAGGTGATGGTAACCCCTGAAGTGGGCGCATGAGGAAGGGCACCGTCCATTATGGCAACACCTTTCTCACGTAATCCACTCACTGCCACCGATGGGTAGGGCGATCAGATGAGGGGTTGGGCGAACTAGGCGACAGGATGCCGGTATACATATGTACGGGTGGGGTGCTTTGTCGGTGAACGGGCTGGGGTGAGGCTGTAGGGGGTGGGCGCTGCAGCCATCGGTCGCAGCTGCAGTGCGCGCCGGGATTGGGCAATGGCTGGGTGGCTGAGGTGCTGGGTTCGGATTCGGGGCGCTGATGTGATCTTTATTGCGCCCAGTCAGAACTCATTTTACTACTTTCACACCTAACATATGCCCCCCTGGAGTTGAGAATCCTAAGTAGGGGGATGGGGTGAAGCCTCTCGAGGGGGTGTGGTGGGTACAGCCCCCCCACAGAAAGTAGTAAAAATATGTCCTGGCACCCTTGTGCTGGTGCACCAGGGTTGTCAGAGTGCAGAAAATGTGTTCGGCACTCTGACTGAGTGATAACAGTGATCACCTTTAGGCATTCACCATTATCACATAGACCCGAAGGTGGTGAAGAGCTCTACAAGGAGAAACTTAAGGAGGCTGGAAAGACTATCAGGTTAGCACAAGCTCAAACGGAGAAAAAAATAGTGCTGGGAATCATGAAGGGGGACAAAACCTTTTTTAGATGCATCAGCAAAAAAAGGAAGAGCAAAGGGGGGTGGTAGTCAGAAAATCAACAAGCAATGGTCAGATAGTGGAAAAAGGATGGAGACAAAGCTGAAGCATTCAATGCATTCTTTTGCTCAGTCTTCACAAATGAGCACGACTGTAGTGGTCCGGCACTCAACAGAACACAGCAGCCTTCATGGAAGGCAGATTTAAGCCCCTTCACAAGAGAAAGAGTGCTGAAAGAACTAAAAATATTGAAGACAGGCAAAGCCATGGGTCTGGATGGAATTTGTCCAAGTATACTGAGACAGCTTCAAGAAGAAATAGCTGCACCATTAGAAGAGCTATTCCATGAATCTCTGAAAAGCGGCAAGGTGCCACTTGACTAGAAGAGGGCTACTATGATACCCTTGCATAAAGGTGGCAGCAGAGAGGAGGCAGGGAATTACCAGCCGGTTAGCTTGGCCTCGGTGGTAGGCAAAATAATGGAGCCACTCATTAAAGAAAGGATCGCAGACTTCCTAAAAGAGGCAGGAAAATTCAACCCCAAACAACATGGATTTATCATAGGAGGATCATGTCAGACTAACCTGATCAAATTCTTTTACTGGGTGACCAAGGTATTGGACTGGGGGCGGCAGTGGATGTGGTATACCTGAACTTCAGCAAGACCTTTGACACTGTCCCACACAGGAGGCTAATCAATAAACTTGAACACACAGGTGTCAGTTTTAAGATAGTAAGCTGGGTAGCACACTGGCTGCAGGATAGAACTCAGAAAGTCACAGTAAATGGCACTATGTCCAAAGAGGGTTTTGAGAAAAGTGGATTCCCTCAGGGATCGGTGCTGGGTCCAGTCCACTTCAACATATTCATCACTGACTTTGTTGATGGTTTTGAAGGTAAAGTATGCCTGTCTGCAGTCAATATAAAACTATGTAAGAGGGTGGACAATCAGGAGGAAGATTCCAGTATGAAGGAGGATCTCAATAAACTTGAACAGTACTCCAATGATGGCAACTTAGAATTAATGTTAAAAAATGCAATGTGATGCACCTGAGAAAACAGAACCCAAGGACTTAATACTTCCTAGATGAGCATCGACTTAAAGAGATCAGGACCAAACAGGACTTAGGTGTAATCATATCAGACAACCTTAAAGTAGGGAATCAGTTTGAAAAAGAGGCATGAAAAGTAAGCAGCAACCTCGGCGGCATAGGCAGGGGAACAACTGGCAGGAAACAAAAAGTGGTCATTCCACTCTATAGATCCCTGGTGAGGCCACACCTGGAGTACTGTGTATAGTTCTGGAGGCCCCACCTGAAGAAGGACATAGAGCACTTTGAATCAGTTCAGAAGAGGCCACAAAGATGGTGCAGGGTCTCCATCACAAGCCATATGAGTCAAGACTCCAAGACTTAAACTTGTACTCCCTGGAACAGAGAAGGGACAGAGAGGGTATGATAGAAACATTCAAATTCATCAAAGGTATAAACACTGTTCAGGTAGATAAACTCTTTCATGCAAATGGAAAGGCACATACAAGAGGGTACAACCTATGCCTGAGAGGGGGAAGGCTCAAAGGCAATTACAGGAAGTACTTTTTTACAGAGAGGGTAATAAACGCATGAAACAGCCTGCACCTGGAGGTGGTCACAGCAAATATGGTGAATGCATTTAAACACACATGTGACAAGCACTATGGTATAAACAAAAACAGCAAAATATAGGGAAGGGGGTTAGGTTCATGGGCAGACTAGATGGGCCACTTGGTTCTCATCTGCCATTAAATTCTTATGTTCTTATGTGTTCCTCATAAGTTCCTGAGTCTGAACATCTCCAAGTGCTGCAACTTGTTGGTTTCTATTGGATAATGTCACCCAGTAAAAATGGCTTGGCATGATACTTGATCAAGAACTGTCTTTCTCACCACATATAAATATAGTCCTATCCAAGTGCTTTTCTAAACTAGGTGCGTGCTACAGGTTGCAGAGTAGTCTCTCACTGTTCGCCTGAAAATGTATAGTTGAACAAATGATGCTGTATTGGATTACAGTGATGTAGTACACATAGCTGCTTCTAAACAGTCTCTTTTTCCAAGCTGAACAAGCTATTAAATACCCTACATAGATGTTCCCTTAAATGTGTACTTCATAGCCATCACTGTCAAATAAACTCCATTTCAGCCTGGCCCAGTCTAGACTAAAGGCATGTATTCTGCATTGCCTTGCTTGGAGTCACATTCTGAGCTGACAAGCTTCCTTGATGCCTTGTTGGCCTATTCTCTCTAGCTGTGAACTGTATCCACCAGTTGCATTTCGATATAAAAGGCTGCATATCCCCTCATGAAAATGAAAGCTGGCCAAGCAGTAATTAGCTTCTGATTGCCCAAAGAATGGAGTAGGTTGCCCTCTGACATTACTTGTTTCCCCTTTGTCTTCACTACCTAATCAAAATTAAAAGAGCATTTTATATCCCCGTGTGAGTGCACTACCTGACTGCCATGGAACTCTGTTATAAAACTGAAGTCTGCCTTGTAATTTATGGTGTACCAACTGCTGTCAAATCTGTGTATGTACTGTATACTGCAGTAACTAATACAGTAAATCTGTTACATTAGCATTTTATTTTTCTCTTATTGCTAGTACTGTACCTCTCTCCCCTCTCATACACTCCCTTCCACTCTGTCCAGGTCAGATCTGTAAACAAGACTGCTGTTCTCTGTATGGTGCTCCTAGTAAAACATTCTCAAATACAAAACTTTGTAAACAATGGCTGCTTATAAGGGGAGGCATACAGGCTCAAATGACACCACAGAGGCCCTGCATTAAAATGTGCTTCAAACCCTCAGTGTTCAGAGTTTAAATTAAGTTTCCCACTGGAAGAATGTCAGACTACTACTGCATCAGTGAGACCAAATGCTGAGAGATGCTCTGCATAAATGTCTTTTGCTTTATCTCACTGTGGACACCTGGCTTTCACCACTGAAGCTGCAGTCTCTAGCCCTTAAAAGAAGTAGTGATCCCAGAGTTCAATAGAATCTAAAAGCTCCCATACAGGTACAGAGGGTACCCAAACAACATTTAGTTGACTGTTTGCCATAGAATGTGAGAATGCATTAGTAGAATGTGTACACAAACTATAAATAAACATGATCAGATTTATTGCAACTTGAAGTATGTGTGTCCTGTGTCTAACTGTCCAATATGATGACCAGAGATGCAACAGTATAAAAGAAGCGCTGAATATTAATGCTAAAATGTGGGGGCTGTTTGCTTCATGAAGCTGCGAGCTAGGGTATACCAACAAAAAAGCAAAGTATCAAAAGCAAAAGCCATTGTAGCGACAATTTCGTCGGAATTTGAAATTGTCACTGTAAAGGTCCACTGGCAAAATTTTGCTGCTTTCCCCACTGTGTCCCCTCCTTCAAACAAACTCCAAGTGGGGGATAAAACAGTCAATGTCTGACAGGCAAAATGTCACCTAGCAACATTGTGGATGCTGCTGAGTCGCATGTCAACAACTTTGTTGTTGATGCGGTTTGGTGGAACCATGAGCCAGTCAGTATAGGCCTATGAAGTACCCAGCCATAAAGGAAGTTGCAATCACTGAGTTTGTACCACTGACCCCCCTCACACCCACATGAAACAATGATGGCCAAGTGCCAATCTACCATCTGCACTATTCCCGAGGGACAGCAAATTTAGGCTGGCTCTATGACAGGAGTATCTCTGGTGGAGGCACCATGATAGCAAACCAACACCATTTACTGCTGAGCCCATGGTCAATCTGCCAAAGAGACTAGTCCTCTAAATCCCATGCACCAGGGCTTAGCCACTTTTTGTGGACATGGGTTTACACTACTAAATGGAGAAGTACATACTAGCTAACACAGCCCATATGTAGGTAAGTAAAGTAATATTCATAAATAATTAAAACAGTAAGCATGCATCTTCCAAGACAGTACAGCTATCCCATTTATTCTTCTGGAGCATTGTAAATCCAAATGCTTCCTCACAGATCAGGTGATGGACAGGATGATACTGTTCATTTGTAGCAAGCACAATCTCCTGATAACACACAGGTGCACACACTGTCCTCCTGTCCTCCACCTAATCTCAAACAAACGTTATGTGATTTGTATATGACTTGGGTACAATAAAGGCTTCCTTTGATTTGATAAAAAGCATGTTTTCTGTTCAAACTATCTATGAGTGCTGCTCCACCCTTACAGACCGTAGTTTGTCTTTAGTAAGGGATAATTTCATATAAAATTTAGACTACTACATCCCTCATTCAGCTGAGCCCACCACAGTATGAATTAATTTCTACTGTCCCAGTGATTCTCCACCCCCAAAAAAGTTTTTCCTATATGAACATTACCAGAAATGGTTCACCTGTTAAGCTACTACTGAACTGGATGTGATGGATGTAAGATAAATTTAGATGAGTAGGCCCCTTTATTAATATTCTTTGCAAAACAACTGCATTAATGCAACATTTATGATTCAGCCTAAAGCGGCAAGAGTAGGGAAATGTGGTTTTAGGGTTTCCAACCATAAAACCCCTCACCCCACCCCTAAACTGTGTTGCATTCTTCCTTGGGTTGTCAACCCTAAAGTTCACCCTATTCTGTTCACTTTTGAAACATACACACGTGTCCATCATGTCTGAGCTTTCTTGTTACTGCAGCGGGGTGAGATTTAGGGTTGTCAGCCCCAAGGAAGACTGCATCTCTGATTTGCTTCAGTGGTGGGTGAGGGGTTTTCAGGCTGGAAACCCTAAAAACACATTTTCTCTACTTTTGTCACTTTAGGTTGAACCCTAAATGTTGTATTTATGCAGTTTGTTTTGCAAAGAATCTCCTTACATTTTGAGATAGTATAATCATATCTTTATTTGCATGTAGGGCCCAGCACACCCATTCCTCTACAGATACATACATGCATGTTGCTGTGGAAGCACAGGGCCCAGAGGGACTTGCATTTGTAGAACAACAGACACCAAATCATCAGCATAGCCTTCTTTCTACTCCACATCAGAAACCAAGTACTGAAAATCTTCAAATCTTCTGTGAAATGTTATTCCTTACCACCGCAATGTCATTCTGCTCTAGAGGTGCAAACACACATTTTTCCCAGGATTTGAAAAATGGCAGCTGTCACATTCATGAAGTGCTGTAAAAAACTGGCTTTGTTGAAAATTTGGGGTCAAAATAATTTAAAATGACCAAAGTTATGAGTGAGCATATCAAAATTTCAATGGATGCACACAACTTTACCATTCTTACATGTTTTGAGCCCACATTTTCAGCATAACCTTGTTATGACCCCATCTCATAAATAAGATTGGTGAAAATGTTCAAATCCCACCCAAAAGGTGATTTCAACAATTGACCAATATATTGTCTTTTTGACTTGATTTGTGAAAATCCACAGGCATTGGTCATGAGGTGAGGTCCCAAAAAGACCATTATGAAAATCTGGGGTCAAAATATGCAAAGATGACAAAGTTATGCATCAAAGCTCAAACTTCATTGAAATACATTGAACTGCACTTACCTTAGTTTCTCATATTGCAATCGGTGGTTCCAGCAACAGAAAGTGTCTTCAGTCACAGAGTGACTCTTCACCCTGCGACCTGTTTAGGGTACTGAGGGTGTGCACCATACTGTGTGGTTCAATATAAGGACTTGGGTAGAATCAAACCACAAAAGGGCGAGGGTCCTGGACTTCAGGAGGGCTGAACTTAAAAAGATGGGGAATGCCTCAGGGTTGCCCTTGTTGGGGGGTGGACTTGGGTGTAGTAGAGGAACTTTTGGTGAAACTGAATGGGGGCATAGAGAGGCAAGAAACCTCTGAGTCAGACTGGTAAGCAAAGCCAAGAAAAAAAAAGAGACCACATTGGTTCTCTAAGGAGGTGGCTGGGATGGTAAAGGCAAAGAAGTTAGCATTCAGGAGGTATAAGGAGACACAAAAAGAGCAGGATAGGGAACTGTATCTGGAGAAACAGAGAGAGGCAGGGAAATTAGTCAGGAGCACAAAGGCGCAAACAGTGGAGAAAATATCCCAGGAAGTAAAGATAGAGAACAAGACATTTTTTAAGCATGTAACTGAAAAGAGAAAGACCAGGGGAGGAATTGTAAGACTAAGAAGGGAAGGGGGCGTTAAAAGGCCTAGGGCCAACAAAAAGCAGACATCTTTACTCCTATTGTGCAAAAATATGTCTTTCATGCCTGACATATACATTTTCCCATAGGAAACAATGGGAAAATTAAAAACGTTATAACTTTTGAATAGATTACAATTTTTTCACCACATTTTCACCACACCTTCAAAAGACACATCTGTGACCCAAATGTATTCTATCATGAAAGGTTCAGACCATAACATAAAGGCATTCCTGAGATACAGGTGAGCAAAGAAATGTTAAAAAAATTGATTTTTCTGTTTTTTCAACACTTTCTATCTCAGAAACCACTTTACAGATACTCACGAAATTTGGCAGGTCAAGAAACCTCCCATAGAGATTATGCATGCCAAATTTTATGCAAATCCATTAAAGGGCTCCAATGTTATTAAACCTCAAAGTTTGGACTTTTACACAGAAAGGCCGTTTTACCCTAACTATACTGGTGCGACCGAGCCAGTATACTATACATTTTGTACCCCAGCAAGGTTCTTTTGAGCTGTCAACTTAGGAATTCAAAAAACAAATTCTTGAGAACTTTCTGAGCAAAGTTTCAAGCCAAAATCTGCGTAAGAAAAATAACCTTAAAGGGAGGACAGTATTTTAATTACTGTTATCAGGCCCAAAGTGGTAACCCAGCTTCTTAAAAGTACCAACTGCAGACAAATCAGAGCCAGGTTTGGTTGGGGTGACCGATAAGTGCACTGTTCTTATTTTCTCTAAGCAATGCTCTGCCTGACCACCAGCTGGTGAGTGTCATTTGGATAAGCATACTCGTAAAAGGGACACTGACCTGTTTTCATCTGCTGAAACTCCAGTGCGACTACTGTTTTCTGTATCTTCCAGATATCTTTTGCTACAGCTGCATACTCTGTCAGCCCTGTGGGCTACCAGTTCACCTGACCGCCGTTTGCACCTGTAACATTGGCCCGGTAAGCGAGGGGGCTGCTGGGGTGCAGGAGATCAGGTGCGCAAAGGGGGCAGTGTGTACCTGCATAAAAGAAGCACTGTATTTTGAACTATTCAGATTACTGCTGCAACAGAAGATACAGACCTGTTTTCATCTGCTGAAACTCTGGTGTGACTACTGTTTTCTGTGTCTTCCAGACATCTTTTCCTACAGCTGCAAACTCTATCAGCCCTGCAGACTACCGGTTCACCTGACCACCGTTTGCACCTGTACCATCAGCCTGGTAAGCAAGGGGTCTACCAAGGTATGGGCAGTCAGGTGAGCAAAGGGGGTGGAGTGTACCTGCATAGAAGAAGCACTATGTTTGAACGATTCAGATCACTGCTGCAAAAGGGGACACTGACCCATTTTTATCTACTGAAACTCCGGTGTAACTGCTGTTTTCTGTGTCTTCAACATCTTTTGCTACAGCTGCACACTCTATTAGCCCCATGGACTACCGGTTCACCTGACCGCCGTTTACATCTGTAACATCGGCCTAGTAAGTAAGGGGGCTACCGGAGTACGGGCAGTCAGTTGAGCAATGGGGGAAGAGTGTACCTGCATAAAAAGAGTGTTACACTAGCGGCTGCCCATGGAGGGGCTGCACACGTGAGTGACTCAAGCAGGAGTAGCATGGGTCACCAGCGTGAGTCTATGGTGGGAGACAGCGGGGGAAGCAGACCAGTTGTGAGCTGCAATAACAGCAGGTACATAATGAGGGCTGTATATTCATTGGTGATAGGGTTGGTGTATATATGGGGGGGGGCTATACATCATCCTGATTTGCCTTGGGATGGAAAATGGTAGGAGTGCCCATAAGACTACTATAGCTGAAGATCCAGAGTATGCACTGAGTAGGGTTCACTGTTTCAGTACAATTACCTAAATATTGATGAGAGACAGGGTACCATATCCCTTACATTTTACGTCACTCTTGGTAGGTCTTGGTAAACTTGTAGGCAAAATCAAAACACCCAGATATAAGTCTGCTGAGGTAGAGAGGAACATGTTTTGGCAACTGGTTGCCAGTATGCTAATTTTATTGTTGAGTGATGTTGAAGTAAACCCTGGTCCCCAAGTAATCAGTGATCAAACTGATAGGACAACTGAAATTAAAACTCATAATGGTTTAAAGGTTGAACATTTAACCCCCTCACACCTGAATTTCTTTCATTTAGAATATTAATAAATTGTGTTTGTTGCGTAAAAAAATTATTTTCTCAGCAATGCCACAAGATAGAGACAAAAGATTTTCTATATTCGATCCAATGTTACCTGGCCTGCTAAAACACACACTGCATAGACTGATCTGAAACCACAAAGTCACACCACAGGTGCACAAACAAATCACAAAATTCAGGACTTGCTATACCTAAAACTCATTTTATCAGCAATGCCACATGATAGAGGCCTAAGGTTTTCTGTTTGGATGCCGGTTTGACTGGGTGCATTACAGCAGGCCCTGTATTGACTGATATGAGACCCTAACATTACACTACAGGTGCACAAACAACACAACTTTGATCATAAAATTGTGTCAAAATGAAAATCTGGTGCTGCCTGTTGGTTGGTAAAATACCAAATGTAGGCATGTGTTGGGACAACAACCCCACACCATACTGCATGAAAAAGTATGATCTGGGTTGGAAACACATAGTTTGTGACACATTTTTGTGTGTTTTTGTTAGTCTAGACCCCTCAACACAACTCAGAGAAATCGCCAAATTCAGGCCTTGTTATACCTATAACTCTTTTTCTCGGCAGTGCCATGTGATAGAGGCCTAAGATTTTCTGTTTTGGATGCTGGATTGACTGTGGCATTACAGCAGGTCCTGTATTGACTGATATGAGACCCTAACGTCACATTACAGGTGCACAAACAACACAACTTTGATCATAAAATTGTGTCAAAATCGAGTTCAGGTGTCCCCTGTTGGTCGTTAAAATACCAAATGTAGATATGTGTACTTCAGGCATGTGTTGGAACAGCAAGCCCACACCATACAGTATGAAAAAGTATGATCTGGGTTGGCAACACATAGTTTGTGACACATTGCTGTGTGTTTTTGTTAGTCTAGATCCCTCAACACAACTCAGAGAAATCACCAAATTCAAACCTTGCTATACCTAAAACTCATTTTCTCAGCAATGCCACATGGTAGAGACATAAGGTTTTCTGTTTTGGATGCCAGATTGACTGAGGCATTACAGCAGGCCCTGTACTGACTGATATGAGACCCTAAAGTCACACTACAGGTGCACAAACAACACAACATTGATCATAAAATTGTCTCAAAATCAAGTTTGGGTGTCCCCTGTTGGTTGGTAAAATACCAAATGTAGGTATGTGTACTTCCGGCATGTGTTGGGACAGCAACCCCACACCATACAGCATGAACAAGTATGATCTGGGTTGGTAATACATAGTTTGTGACACATTGTCGTGTGTTTTTGTCAGTCTACACCCCTAAACACAACTCAGAGAAATCATCAAAACAAATGTCCTGTAGTGAACCTCTTGCATGCCAGGGTATGCAACCCTGAGGAAAAATCAAAGGGACATAACAAACGTGAATACTTTTTTTTTAACATCATATTTCTAATTTTGTACAACATGAAACAATACATTTTAAAAACTGTACAACTATAACTGGATATGGGCATGGACACAAGATTATTCTCTTACAGCTTAAAGGGACACAGTCATGTACAGCAGCAGGCCTAGTTTGAAAGCCCATGAAAAGTTCTTTCAGTTGAGGTATTGGGCATAGCTGAAGCTGAAAGCAATCCAGAGATATCGATGACTGAGTCTGTGCAATACAAATACTACATTAGAGCCATTCTTAGAACCTTGTGATGTCAGTGATGACCAAGCAGTGTTTAACTCAATGCAGTTAGGCACTGCTTGATTGTCACTGACATCACAAGGTTCTAAGAATGGCTCCAATGTAGTATTTATATTGCACAGACACAGTCATCTATATCTCTGACTGCTTCCAGGTACAGGTATGCCCAATACCTCAATTGAAAGAACGTTTTATGAGCTTTCAAACTATATGTGCCACTGTACATGAATGTGTCCCTTTAATTGTTTTTATCAACACTCTCTGGTGATGCACCAGCCAGTGCAAACTATGTGTGGATGAACACATTCCTTCATCTGGATTGAAGTCTGATGAAGATGGACTGTTCTTTGTCATTATGCTTCTGTGGGGAATACAGATTGGTAAACTGTAAAAGAATTGAAAAGAAGTACAATTAGAAAAGCACATGAAACATATACAGCTGAGAAATTCACATCAATAAACCTGTGAATCTGTGCTGAAGGGGATATGAAGGGGCCAAACAGTTACTGAAAAAAAATGTTACAAAAATGGGATATCTGCTTGCCTTATCATTACCAGTAGTTCATCACAGTGTGATATTTCTGAAAGCAGTTTCGCTCTGCTGAAAGGCACAGATGTACTCCACAGACAACACGGGACCTGTGTCTTCCCTCACGATGGTCCTTTCCCTCCCTTTTCCACGCCTCACTGCAGGCAAAACACTACTGAATTGTTTCACTGATTACTGGCATGTGAGTTGCATTTATCATACGATCCGGATGTGGAGTAACTGATGGTCTTCTGGGCATTTTTCTGGAACTAAGCACTTCAATGAGTTCTCATTCTACAGCGAGGCTAAATGACAAATAGTCTCTGCTTCTGGATGATGTATTGGGTGCCAGCGCATCTGTGTCCATATCACTTTCTCTGCAATGTGACTTATAAATGATATAAGCATTGAGAAGGCAGCATTCAATTATGTAACCAAACAGTCGCTTCCACCATTTCTTTGCTCGGCGGTAGATGTTGTATTATGAGATCATTTGGTCTTGTTTGTCAGCTCCCCTCATATGGTTCATTTAATCCACAAGTGGTGCAGGACAAGGCAGAGCCACAGTAATACCATCTTTCTGCACCCAGTCTACAGTCGGTAAGGGCTGTCTGCCATCATGTGGATTGTGGATTGATGACAAGCAGTATACTGCCCTCTTATCATACCACTATAGTTTTCCAATCCATTTCCCCATGTTCCATTTTGTTACCTTCATGTTTGGATGCTACACTGTCCTTTGGGAAGTCTTTCCTGTTTGAACGGATAGTGCCACATCCATAAAGTCCCTTCGTCAAAAGCATCCTCATTAGCTCTGGACATGTATAAGTGTCCATGTACAGGTGGTGATATGTATTAGTTAGTTTTTCTGTCAGCGTTAAGACAACTCTTGCCGGTAGTGTTGTGTCTGTTGCCTCTGTATTTTCAATCACATGTTTCCCGGTGTACACTTGTAAGTTCGAAATGTACCCAGATTTGACCTCAGAAAGTACCCATACTTTCAATCCCCATTTCTGGGGCTTGGCTTTCATATACTGTACTGCATAAATAAAAGGCGTCCTTTGTATGGAACTATTGCCTAATCAATAATCAGTTCTTGTCACATGCATACTCAGTCGCAAACTTGGGTAATATCGTGTCAAGGAAATTCTTTACTTTCCCAAGTTTGTCATTTGGAACTGAGTCACTAATACCTACATCACTGATGTCCTGTTTTACATGCAGGTATCTTCCAAGCTTACAAAAGTAGTCTCTTATCATGATGTGACTGACATCAGGTTGTTTAATAAATTTCTCAGAGCACCAGTTCGTCGATAATCTTGGCAGGTGTACAATGCCCATGATTATGCATAATCCAATGTATGCTTTCTTCTCTTCTGCATTTGTTGGCTCCCAAGGCATTTTATGTTTTTCAGGTTTTGCACTTCTCACAGCAGCAGCATATGAATTTGTTCGCTGTGCAATTTTCTCGTATATGTCTTCAGAAAAAAATCTTGACATGTATGCAGCTTCAGTAATTTCACCTGTAAAGTGGTGAACCACACTGACAGGAAGACAGAACAGAATGACACACGTATGTCAATGTGCATGACCATTCAGTTTCAGAAGAGTCACTAAAACCATTTTTGGGTGGTGCTGCTTTGGTTTTTCTGTTACTGTTTCATTTTTGGGCAACATGTTTGCTTTGTTTTGCTGATGGACTATAATCTTCATCACTCTGATTACATTTTTCTTGCTCATGTGCTGCTTGTAAGTTAGTATGAGCCTGGCATTTTTTGCTCTTATTCTGCCTTGAAAAGTTCACATTTGGTTTACTCCGATTTTCCTGATTGGTATTATTTTTACATTGGCTCGCATGTGCGTGCCAGCCAACATATTGCAATGGTAGCAGCTTTGGAGTTGCAGTCACTGTGATTGAATGCAGGCATACATCAGTAGGTACGTCCCTCTTTCCCCAATAAGGCAGCTGCAGACGCCGGCACCCTCAACACCTAAACTGGCCACCAGATCTAAGGAAAGGTCTGCTACAATGACAGCCAAGCTTGTCATGCAGCAAGTGTGCCTTTCCTGGTGAAACAGTTCAATGAACATGACGGCATTGACTGCTGCTGCACAGAGCGCCAACTTCAGGGGTGCCCAATCCCCCTGTCGACATGCCCTGACACATCATTTGCTGACGGGTGAGTCCACTCCCCATCAGCATAATGCCCCCGCCCTCCCATTTAAAGTCTCTGCTGAGGGGGTGCCCAATCCCCCCCGGCATCATGTACAACCCTGTAGTCTTTCTTTGCTGACGGGGGGCCCAGTCCTCATTGTCTGTAGTCCCCCTTCTCAGTTTACTTTGTCAATGGGGGAGCCCACTCCTCATCTGCATAATGTCCCCCCTATTTATTGTGTGCTGAAGGTGGTGCCCAATCCCCCTTGGATCTTGCTCTCCCCCTTCGCTATGTGCCAATGGGGGTGCCCAATCCCCCATCGGCTACAGCACCCCCACAAATAAAACACTCAGGTGGCATGCTGGGAGCCCACCCCAGCGTGCCAAATGCCCCTGTTAAAAAAAAAAACTGTCCCACAATATTTTTTTTTTGTAACCTGTAAATCAGAAAATGGTCCCTCGTTGTCTGTCCTGCTCCCTCCCTCTTCCTGCACCCACCTTCTGCATACCTCACATCCCTACACCCCCCTCACCCCATACTTACCTACGTAGCCTGGCGTGACGATCTTTTGCAGACCAGGAACACGTCTGCACTCTTCAAAGCCGACCACAAATTGAAGAAATGCTGGTAAGCTGTATAGTGGCGTAACTAGTGATTTTTCAACTTTGGTGCGTATCTCAGCCATTTTTGGGAATTTTGGCACCAAATTTTCAACATGCGGTTATTGGGACCCCTCCTCATGAATTCAGTCACTGTCATGGCATTATTCAACCCTGAAAGGTGATTTTGTGGTCACTGCATGGAATCACCTTTTGGGACCCAGTAACAAAATGACAATGCCACTGTTCATTAGGGGAGCTCTCAAAATGCCTATGTTGCAAATTTGGTGACGAAAATAAAAAAATGGTTGTTTTACTAGCGTGCATTGCATAGTTTCTGATCACACTCGCAGCTTTGTGAGTTTGTAATATTTTCACTTCAGATTTTCAACATTGCCATTTTCCCATACCTCCTTATGAACAGTACAGCTGTCATTTTACATATCCTGGCAAAAATGTGTTTTGGCACATCCGGCACAGAATAGCTCGGTTACTGTGCAAAATCAGTTTCTGGGACTGTTAACAAAATGACAGTGATACTGTTCATGAGCAGAGGTCCTAAAATGCCTATGTTGAAAATTTGGTGTTGAAAGACCATAAAATGACTGTGTTACAAGCATGCGTTGCACAGTTTCCATGCACCCTTGTAACTTCGCAAATTGCAATATTTTCATGCCAGATTTTCAACACTGGCATTTTTTCACACCTCCTTATGAGCAGTACAGCTGTCATTTTTCACATCCTGCCCGAAATGTGTTTCTACACCTGTGGCATACAATGGTGTGGTCGCTGTGGGAAATCAACTTTTGGGACAGATTAACACAATCACAGTGCCACTGTTCATGAGGGGAGGTCCAAAATGCCTATGTTGAAAATGTGGTTAAAAAAATACCATAAATAATCAGGTTGCGGACGTGCGTTGAGCAGTTTCTATGCATGCTCACGACTTCACCAATTTTTCATGTTTTCACTCCAGATTTTCAGCGTTGCTATTTTTTTACACCTCCTCATGAACAATACAGTTGTCATTTTTCACATCCTGCCCAAAATGTGTTTACGTACCTGTGGCGCCAACTGGCGCAGTTGCTGTGCAAAATCACCTTTTGGCTAACAAACTGATAGTGCCGCTCTTCATGAAGTGGGATCACAAAAAGCACATGTAGATAATTTGGAGTGAAAATACCAAAATACACATATGGCATTGGGGTTTCCAACTGTAACACCCCACCCTGTACAGACTGACAGGCATCAGGAGAGTGACTTGGGATCATCAGCTGTAATGATCCTAGCATTCCACCCCAACCCACACCCTGCAGCCAGTGACAGGCATCAAGGTGTGCCTTGGACTGTTCAGCCCCAAAGCTCACCCCATTCTCCTGTACTGCACCCATCTCAGCATATTTCCTTATGGAATGGGGTAAGTATAAGGCCCAAATACCCCAAAGCACACCACGACACGTCAGTGTATACAGGGTAGGATGAGGTAAAATGGCATGAGAGTTATAGCTGATGACCCAAAAGGCACACCCCAATGCCTGCCAGTCTCTGCAGTGTGGGTGTGGGGTTGTCGTCAGTTCAGTACTTCACTGCCACTCCTATTATGCGTCTCTAACTCCTGCGCTACCAATGCCAGCAAGACAACATTCAGCATTGACAAATGCCTGTTTTGTGTTTCATCAATTTCTCAATACTAGCACTTGCTCCACAAAGATTTTCCTTCTGCTGTGTGTAATGACATTACTGCTACACAAAGGTGTTGCTAAAGACAGTAAAGGTGTACATTTGGATGGCATTTTCCTATTTCCTATCCTTGTATGTGTAGCACAAGGAACATGATTATCAGTTGGCACTGAAGACACCACAAATCACTTTTGTTCTGTTATTCTGTTTCCTGTGTTCTGTATTTTTATATTACTGAGTGATGGCCACATTACTTCAGTATCTGAATCAGAACTACTGCTGCTGACACTTGATGCTAGATCATCACTGTCATTTAAAATATCCTCCAATGCCTCATGAACCATCTTTAGTGACTTTCTTGTTGACATTTCTGTGTTTTCACAAACAATTATTCAAAATCTCTCTGAGGTGCTATTGTCAGAGACTACAGATTGTTCACCAAATAAATAAATGGACAAATAAAACTGTTTCTTGGGGTTACATTGAATGTCACTGAAATGTAGGTGTGGAAAAAGATATACCACACAAAACCACTGCCATTCTCATAATTATTATGAAAACTGCTTAGAAAACAAGCATTTGTCAATGCCGAATGTTGCTTGCTTCTATGTGCTGTTTAGGAATTTGGAAGTCATTGGAGTGCAAATATTGAAAATTCACAAACTTACGAGCGTGCGTAGGAACTGCATAGCATGCGCTAAATAAAACAGTCATTTTAGGAATTTTTTCACCAAATTTTCAACATAGCCATTTTAAGACCTCTGCTCATGAACAGTGTCACTGTGATTTTCTTAATGTGTCCCGTACATTGATTTCGCACACCGACTGCGCCATTGTGCGCTACATGGGCGGAAACACATTTTGGGTGAGATGTGAAAAATGACAGCTGTACTGCTCCTAAGAAGGTGTGGTAAAATGGCAATGTTGAAAATCTGGAGTGAAAATATTGAAAATTCGTGAACTTACAGTAGTAGAGGAACTGCATAACTGCACGCTAATAAAACAGTCATTTTAGGAATTTTCCACCAAATTTTCAAAATAGACTTTTGAGAGCCCACCTTATGAACACTGGCAGTGTTGTTTCATTAATCATTCTGGAAAGGTGATTTCACGCAGTGGCTGCGAAATCACCCTTGGGCCCGAGTAACGCCATGACAGTGCAAGAATTCATGAGGAGGGGTCCCAAAAACCCCATGTTGAAAATTTGGTGCAAAAATTCCATAAAATGCCTGAGATATGCAACAAAGTTGAAAAAACCCTATCTATCCCATTATACAGCTTACCGGCATTTCCTCAGTTCTCGGTCGGCTTTGAAGAGTGCAGATGTGTTCCCAGTCCACCGAAGATCATCGTGCCAGACTCCGGAGGTAAGTATAGGTGAAGGGTGGGTGTGGGGAGGCGGGGTGCGCAGTGGGTGGGTGCGGGTTGTGGGGGGGCAGGGAGACTGCGTGGGACCGTTTTTCTTTACAGGTTTTTTTTTAAATGATGACGCGGGACGTTTGCCACACTGGGGTGGGCTCCCAGCGTGGCAGAAGGATGGCTGGGGATGTGGAGCCGATGGGGATTGGGCAACCCGTCAGCCATGGCATCTGTTGCCATGCTGGGGTGGGCTCCCAGCGTGGCACCCTGTACTGGGGGAGACAGTGGAGCCGACGGGGATTGGGCACCCCGTCGGCCATAACATGATTTTGCCATGCTGGGTGGGCTCCCACGCATGGCACCTGGATCTTTGGGGGGCGTGGAGCCGACGGGGGATTGGGCACCCCGTCGGCCGTACAGTGAGGGAAGGCGTATGAACATACAGTGTGCGTGCATGCATGTATTGTGTGTGGGGGGGCTCTGCTCACTCAAGCGGAGCTCTTCCTTTCAACTGTATGCCACTGCATTTTCAGCTTGTCATAGACAGCTGCAGCAGTGATTGGGGAACTGGGGCCGCGCCTGCAAACACACTGACTGCATTGGAAGACGGGCTGACACACCTCCGAAAACTCGGATGATGGCACTATGTTTCTTGCACATGCGTGCAAGCAACATAACAAACCATTTATCAGAGTTACATCACAGTCAAACCAGCAGAGGGAGAGGCTGACACAGAGAGAGAGAGAGAGAGAGAGAGAGACAGAGAGACAGAGAGACAGAGAGACAGATGAGTTTAGGGATAGAGGATAATAGAGAAATAATGCTAGAAACTTGCTGGGAAACAGTGTACAGCAATTCAAATTGCTGAGTGATGGGGAAGCTAAAAGAAAAGTTAACCACTGTGAGTTTTATAAAGCGGGAAAGTACTAAGGTATGGAACATTTATCATGGCTAACTTGTATATTTTCAAGCACAAAACAGTTGCTGAGAAATGAGCGTTTGCTATGGCAAGTCACAAGCTGGTGATTTTACAGAATTGTATTGTAAGGAGCAGAATAACAGCCAACACTACAGTGACTCTGTGTTGTGGCATGGCTGAGAAAATGGGTGACTGTGCATTGTCAAATGACATGTTACAAAAAACTAGGTTTTGTGTATCTGTAGGCCATTAGGGGTGATCAGGAATGAAGTTCAGGCCATTTTTGCATCACAGTTGTAATGCTTGTGTACCTCTGGTGTGACTTTGGGGTCTCAGTTCAGTACATACAGGGTCAGTGGTAGTAGCGCAGGTTCCACTGCATCCAAAACAGAAAACCGTACGTCCCTATATTGTGGCATGGCTGAGAAAATGGGTTTTTGGGACAATAAGGCCTCAATTTGGTGGTTCTTCTGAATTGCGTTTAGAGGTATAGACCTACAAAAAACACAACAGTGGCCCACCAGCAATGTGATACCAACACAGATCATACCTTTTTATGCAGCCTGGTGCCTGTGCAATGTCACGTGATATGCATGGCTTACAAAAACCTAGATTTTTTATTTCTGCAGATCTGTAGGGGTGATCAGGCATGAATTTGAAACCATTTTTGCATCACAGTTTTATTGTATTTTTTTTCTTTATTTTAGTCTTTGGTAACTGGGTAAGGCCTACTAGGCACAACTGCCTGTTTTCAGGGGTGACCCAGGAGCACTGGGTGGTTAAGTGACTTGCTCAGAGTCACACAGTATGCAAGTGGAAGTTGTGAGAATCAGACTCAGGTCTGCCCTGCTGGATGAACCAAGGTCATTCACACCTCATTCCTCTAAACTGTAGGCTATACTGCCAGCCCAACTTGTGTACCTCCATTGTGACTTTGGGGTCTCAATTTGGTCCATACAGGGTCAATGGTAATAAGCAGGTCCCACTGCATCCAAAACAGAAGACCTTACATCTCTATGTTGTGGCACAACTGAGAAAATGGGTTTTGGGGATAATAAGGCCTAAATTTAGTGGTTCTCCTGAATTGCGTTTAGCGGTATGGACCAACAAAAAACACAACAATGACCCACTAGCAATGTGATACCAACCCAGATCATACTTTTTTTATGCAGCCTGGTGCCTGTGCATTGTCATGTGATATGCATGGCTTAAAAAAACATAGATTTTGTATTTCTGCAGGTCTGTAGGGGTGATCAAGCATGAATTTCAGCCAATTTTTGCATTGCAGTTGTGATAGTTGTGTACCTCCAGTGTGACTTTGGGGTCTCAATTCAGTCCATACAGCATAAGTGGTAGTAGCCCAGGTCCCACAGTATCCAAAAAAGAAAACCTCACATCTCTATGTTGTGGCACGGCGGAGAAAACATATTTTGGGGATAATAAGGCCTCAATTCACTGGCTCTCCTGAAGTGCGTTTAGAGGTATGGACCAAAAAATTACACAAAAATTACCAACAAACAATGTGATACCAACCCAGATCATATTTTTTATGCAACCTGGTGCCTGTGCATTGTCACATGTTATGCATGGCTCACAAAAACCTAGATTTTGTGTTTCTGTAGGTCTGTGAGGGTGATCAGGTATGAATTTCAGGCCATTTTTGCATCACAGTTGTGATGCTTGTGTGCCTACAGTGTGACTTTGAGGTCTCAATTCAGAAGATACAGGGTCAGTAGTAGCCCAGGTCCTATGGCATCCAAAAAAGAAAACCTTACGTATCTATGTTGTGGCATGGCTAAGAAAATGGTAGTTTACTCACCTGGTAAAAGTGATTATAAGAGCACCTTCTTACAGCACTCCGAGTCTCAACACATGGGTAGTTAGCGCTCTTCTCATAGGCTGATGCACAAAAGGAATCCCAAATTCGAAATCCGATCCTTCTCCTCCCTTGTAGTTCCCAGAATCCTCAGTATGAAATCTTCCAGAGCTTATGCTACTCCTGAAAACATAATATAAAAAATCCAACCATACAGGACCCTCAACCACCCCCATAGGGAAGCTGGCGGGTAGGGAAATACAACACAATTTGATGTTATGCAACGGACAATTATTTACCTTACATTGTATACCAATCAATGTATCAACCGGTTCCACTGTTACTGGCAGTGTAGGACTGAGTGTGCACTACTCTACATTTACTGGTTGGTATTGCACATTGATTCTTTAATATACAACCCCTTATTCTATTATACATTTTATTGCTTGTTATGTTCCTCCTCAATGGGTGGGATACGGAGTGCTGTAAGAAGGTGCTCTTATAATCACTTTTACCAGGTGAGTAAACTACCATTATCTATCTTACCTTCTTACAGCACTCCGAGTCTCAACACATGGGTGATTATACAGCAGTATTTGGACTTGTCTTGGGAGGGAGGAGGAATATGACTCAAAGCTGTGTGGACAGCCTTGCTACCAAACTCTGAATTTCCTGTTAGTCCGGTATCCCTCTGGTAATACACGCCCGTGTCATTATAAGTTCTGTTAGTGAACTCCTGACTGGCTTGGGTCAGTGTGTCTGTCACCTTACTGGATACCCCTAAGTTCAACAGTGTAGCCTTCTGAATGGCCATACTGGCAGTTTCAGTGGTGAGGGGTCTGTGTGCCAGATTTGCCCCTGGAGGTCTAGATTGGTGTTGTCTACAGAAGAGTATTGAACTGTGGTCACTGGTGAGAGAGCTCGATATGAACAGTGTAGACTACAATAGAGGTAGGACTGAGAAACTTACAGAACCATACTGAACTGCATAAGACTAATCAACTGTAGCCTCTGGCCAAGTATGATTGTGTTAACAGCGTCTGCTGTACTTGATCTGCATTCATTCCTGGATTTAATGTTAAGAAGGTCCCCTGTTCCTTCCTCCAAGATCTGGATTGAATAAGTGATGTGGAGAAGGAGGGTGTCACTCCTAGGAGTTGCTGCAGTGAAGGCTGCAGGAGGTCACTGGTCCAGGCTGACAGTGGGTTACCCGGTGGCCCGATCACTTCTTTATGCCTTGCTGAAAGCACTAAAGGTACATATTTATGTTTTGGTTGCTAGTGGTGAGGGTGTGTGTGTACGTGCCGTCATATGGTACACGATATTCAATACATCAAAGCTGGTTGGTCATTCTGACCCTGGACTGTGTGCTACTCTGACTGAGCTTCCGAATCCAGTACTGCACCCTGGTGTAATGAGTGGGTGTGACGGTGCCCATAACTCTGGCTATACGTCTAGGCAGATAGAAGGATTGATCGACCTGTATATGGGTAGGTGCCTTTACCTATAAATACAGTATGTATGGATGCCTGTGTAGGAGTATATCTACCAGCACATATGGCAAGTCAACAGAGGTTGAATACACCCCACATTTCTGTCTTGAAAATGTCTGTGGGTCCATGAAATAGACTTTCTGCACCTTCTACCTTAGGAGACCTATATTGCATTAAAACACTCCAATTACCTGCTTTCCATGACTGTTTGTTTGCGCAGCTAAGAAGGCTTCAAAAGTACTGTTAACAATAGTATCTGGGTCATACGTTTTAGCTGGACTGAGCAAAAAATTCGGCTATCATCTGGGTTTTTATCCCCTTATGGCTTCCACACAGTGTGGCCTGCTTATTCGATGAGTGTAATTGAGTTCATTATGCTGCATGTGGTATGGTTGTATTGGGCAAATGTTGCCCTGTTGTATGTGTGCCCCTTTTAGTCTTCTTTTGTCAAAAAGTAGCCAGACCCCATAGCAGTAAATATTGGGGGATATTGTGTCTCCCCTGATAGGGCTTCTAAGTTCTGTTCCTCTTGCCTCCTTTTCTTCCTTGGCCTCCCACTGAATATCTGTTAGGCCTCTGATACAGGCGAGGAGGAGGATGATGGGTTGGGCAACCTGGATTGGAATTGCCAACCTCTGTCTCTAAACTCACTGGCTATAAGTAGTAACCAGTGATTTTAATGTGGCTCCTGCTTCTGAGAGCCCCCCTTGTCTGAGGGCAAGCTTAGGACCACACCCCTTTGTTTCTGTAGTCTGTAAGGGATGTCAACTGCTAGGGCAGTCACGTGGGGAGGAGTGGAGTCTGATGGTAGCATCCCTAGGTGAAGAATGGCTAGAATGAAATGGCCACAGATATGTTGGGGTATGCCCTGTTGAACGGAGCAGGGACAAAGCATAGCCACATGGGGGGGGGGTGGAGATATAAAAAGCAGTCAAGGCACAAGCCCGCCAGCTGACGAAGTGATGGTGGTGACAGATAGTTATTGATTACACTGGAGCCGTGGTGATGCCAGTGGTATTTATCTGAGGGAGGCCAGCTGCACAGCATTAACATTTGGTGTTCATGGAGGAACTAATGTCAATGGAGTGGAATTGCCACCACTCGGCCCAAGTTGTTTCTTGGGGACCCTCGTTCACAGTAAGTTTGTGGCTCTTCGCCTTATGGGGAAACATGACAGAATGGCTATTTGCCATGAGTTATAGTATGCTAAGGAAAAATATGGACCCCAGAGTGGATTTTTAAGTAGCAAATGCATCCTGCTTCTAGATGCCATGTTATTGTCTGCAAATATTTAAGCTGCCTTGGACATTGGTTGAGACAGATTGTGACTTACTGGGTGGACATAGCGCTGTGACAATCATTATATCCAACAGACGCCCTGAGGATATCCGTCAGGCTTCAGTATTGGCATAAACTGGCCTACTGCTGTAGCAGAATTGGATGTAGAGTAAAAACTAATTGCCCTTGCGATGTATCACTGTATAGCCAGCCTTTTCTTATTAAGAGTACTATCCCGTTCAAAGATGCTCTTTGTTTGCTTAACTTGTCATGACTGTGGCTGAATAGCACATGCACAACCTATGATGTATTTGCCCTTCCTTAGGCCACTGTATTCCTTGCTCTTTAATTATGTACATTCAGATGATTGACTATATAGCTCTGTACAAGCTATATAGTTCTGTACTTACAGTTCACAACTTCACACAAACTTTTCCCCTAAGTATGTGGGATGGCCCACTATATCATGCTCAGAGATTTTTAACAATGCTAGGGGCTACTTAGCTCTGTACTTGTAATGAAAAGATGGTTAAGCCCATAGAGGGTAGCCTCTAGAAGGGGGGGGGTGAAGCTAGTGAACCCCCTGCAAATGGGGGTTCCCAAAAGATCAGGAGCTTGCTTGAATGCTCCAAGCCTGAATGGTGTTTAAGTGCTTAAGCCATTTATCAGTGAGTGTTTTTAGAACCTCTGGTACTGTCTCTTTAAGAGCTGTCTGCTTGCAGACATAATTAGTTGTATGGGGACTGTGTGTTTCTTTGATTGAGTACCACTCAAGCTGCTGCCAATTCCACCCATTTTGCAGTCACTAGGAGTGCAAAGGGAACCTGTCTGAAAGATGTAACTGATTGCCAGAAATCATTTACAGTAATAATAAAATTACAGTTTGTCTAACCTGCTTTTTTGCAGTCAGAACTGTCTGCCTAGTTCCCCATTCTGGTTTTGAACTGCTGAACTGGACCAATCAGTGTGGGGTAAACATGTCTCTAAAATGATGCCTTGGACGAATCAGAACTTGGGACTCATAATCTGAGCCAGCCACAAGAGGATTGTATGGGCAGTGACTCTGGGAGATGTAGTTTAGACTTGGTGCCTTTTTGGACCAACAGCAGCAGTCTATTGTGAGTGACAGCCAATCCAGTCAAGAACTGGGAGGAACTCCAAAGGAAGTGCCTGGTTTTGTCTGTTGGGAGTTTCAGTTTGAGATCTGAAAGTGAAGGGAAAGAAACCCTGTGCTCCTTCAGTGCACAGTTTCAGTCAAAACTGTGCAAGGCCCAGAGTTCCGGTCTACAACTGTGTGTAACTGCTTGTTAGGACTGAATCTGGTCCTGTGAAAAGAATCAAAGGATCTCTGAAGAGTAGAAACCAGGCTCACCCTGTAGAAGACTGAAGAAATTGTTGAATTACACTCGGTCTGTCAGGAACTGAATCTGCTGTGTGTTCTCCTGGTTATTGTGCAGTAATTGCGATTGGGATACAGATGCAGCCTGCCTGGTATAGTGCTTTCTTTTTTTACCATATAAATGTGTGAGGAGTCTCTTGGAGATCAAAAGTAGCCCTGCTGACATTGAAGGACCATATCTTCTTTGGAGGTCGTGAGTACTAATCAGGGTCGCCCCTGTTGAATTGCCACATTAAATCCAAATGGAATTACTGTACTGCTGACTGTTTAATTTTCCTTTTCTCTGTGTGAAAGGGCCCTACCAGCTGCCACGGTTTCGGACTAGCCACTAGGGCCTGGGTACCTCAGGACAGTAACTGTAGGGAGTTAGGCCTGTGCACAGAGCCATAGGGTAGATAGTAAAGTGATAAGTTAATTAACCTGATTTCCCCTGTCCTTGTTATATCCCTAAATAAATCAGAGCTGTTTGTTTCAACAAAGTTATACTGCCTGAGGTATTTGTCTATGTTAAAGTACTGTACTGTGATTGTTGCACTGTATCTTATTTTACAGGATGTCCCGGTGCCTGAACCAGCCTTGGGGGTAAGTGTATACTGTGAAGGTAATTCTGCTATATTGTGTGGGCCACTAGTGGGAAGAAAGGGGTTGCAGTGTCCCAGAGGGCTGTGACCAAGTAAGTTTAACCATTGCAAACCCTGACCTCTGGGTGGAGGCACCGCCATTGGATCCAGGCCCCTCAACCTGTTAGTGGCAAATCAGGCAGGGGTAGTAGCCCCTGGGATAGCGCCATCTAGGGTTACATCTTGGAGGCTCACCGCTGGGATTGTGTGTCCTCTAGTGGCCATATTTATGAACCACTGTTAAGAAAAATGGGTACCCCAACAGAAGTGGCTGTGCACCGGCTGGTGGAGTGGTGTACTGGGAGGAGATCGACCCCAAAATGCTATGCTTATCCTGGACATCCCCTGGTATCAATACGGACACTGTGCAGGAGTACTTTCCAAGGTGGAAGGTTTACAAAACCTGTGGTGGTGGGTCGGCATGCTAATCTGCTCACCCACACTTTCCTGGCCCTAGTAGAGTTTAAGGATCCCATAGATAGCTCCAAAGTGCCACAGACCATTACCCCAGAGGGAGCCCTCACTGCTTGAGAGTGATAACTAAGGACAGTAAAGACCTGGGGAATCAGCCCCACCACTATCTGAAACTTTGAGGAGAAATTTGCTGAATGGTTGCTGGGAGAGGGAAAACTGTGGAGGACTTGAAGAAACTATTCTTGCCACCTGGGTGTTCCTCCCCAACACCCTCTCCTGCTCCAGTGCCCGTAATGGTGGCTGAACCAATGCAGACTCCTATTTCTGCACCTGCCATTAGTCACGACTCTTACGAAGGTTGAGGATCTTCTCTGGCACCCTCCCCACCCCAAGGGAGGATGACTGGGAGACCTGGATAGACTATGTTGCCCCCAGTGCTAGAATGGCAATGCTCGGAAGGCGAAAAGCGTAAAGAGGGTTAGTGAGAGCCTCGAGGTCCTGCCCTGGCTACCATCCTGCAGCAAACGGGCCAGTAACCCTGAAGCGCACTGCACAGGCCTATCTGAGGCCTTGGAGAATGTGTATGGGGCTCAGATTCTGATGAGGACCTATGGTGGAGAGTAAGAATGCACAACAGTACCAAGGGAGTTGTTGTCTGTGTATGTCTCTCGGCTGGAAAAATTGTTGCAAGAATGCCTCAGAAAGGGTAGTTTGCCGCGATTGAACTGGACCGAACCAGACTGGACAGAACCTTAAGTCTGCCCCTTCTCAGAACTGCTGTTGCTTCAGTTACGCCTGGCAAATCGACTGGAATCCCCACCTCCTATGATGAGTTAATGAGAGAAATTGAGGAGTTGAGAAAAGGCGACCTCAGGAGGTACCTGCACCAACAGCTGTGGCTACGACCGAGTGACTGAGGGTGACCCATCAAGGAAGTGAGTTCAGGGGCAGAGGTTGACAGTCAATGAGTGCTCTGACAAGGAAAAGATATGCCACAATGGGGCGAACTGTTGAGAGAGATCGAGAATTCAAAAACAGGTCCCTTTATGAAGGCCACGCCTGCAAGTAGCAGGCCCTGACCTATATCCGACTGCATCTGCTATGGGGTGGGGTACCCACCATGTATCTCCTGCTGATAACAGCTCAAACTCAATTCCTTGACCATGGAAGTGGAGAAACTGGCGAGATGTCTCCAAATGCTTATCACGCCACAGACAGAGATGGCACCCAGGTTTCCAGTTAGTAATACCCCGCCCTGGCTCCCAGTGTGGCGCCGCGCAGCTCAAACTCCAGAAAGTATGTTTTGCTATAATTGGGAAAGATGGGCACATGAAAGGGAATGCCAGTCCCAAAGACACTGACAAAGTTGCATATAGGCTACAAGGAGAGCTTGGAGAAGAAATCAGTGGTTAAGAGGTGCACGACATGATCCCAGTGAGGGCACCAAAAATGCTAATTCACATCCTTTGTGGTAAGGTCAGTTGCCCAGGCCCCCACTCACTGCCTCCAGACTGGTCCAGAATAGTGGGTCCCTCCATGGAGACCACTGTAAGGTAAATGGAGTGTCTACAAGAGCTGTGTATAGACAGTGGCTCCCAAGTGACAATTATGTTTCAAGATTGGTATCAGAAGCATTTGTCAGGACGTACCTTACAACCATTAGAAGGACTGCATGTATGGGGGTTAAGTGAGAAGGCCTACCTATTCTGGGTATATCCGACTTGGCTGTTCTTCCCCACCTCCTGGCTGGAGTGCGAACAAGTAGAGACCCTAGCCTTAGTGTGTCCCCCACTGGACTGTATGATGGTGTCCCTTGTTGATTGGAACAAATGCTCATATGTTCAGAAGGCTGGCACATTTGTGTTATGAAAAACAGGGGTCAAAGACTAGTAGAGCTTTAAGAGTTCGGCTTTAATTAAGAAGGCCTATGAGGCACAGAGAGATGCTGAAAATATAGAACCAGAGGAACGGTCGGAATTGTATGGAAGAAGGATCCTGAGTCTCTGATCCTGGCACCAAATGCCCAGTGTACCTTACAGGGAGAGGTCCGTATCAGAAAGGATGTTAAGAATAAAATATTAATGTTGGATGCACCAGGCGATGGAAAATTGCCAGAGGGACTGCTGGTCAAGCCTAGTATTTTGCCCGCTAGAGCCCATGCTTATGCCAGAAGGGTAATGGTCCAAGTTCATAATGTGTCTGAAAGAGACATTCGAGTAAATAGAGGTTGCATCCTGGCTAATGTGCATTGTGCAGACACTGCAGTGCTACCCAGCAGCAAGAGTTCAAGGAAGAATGACAGAGTAACGCCTGACTTGTTTGATTTCGGCAACTCCCCGCTGCCAGCTGAATGGAAAGTGAGGATCAGTGAGAAGCTTGCCCAGAGAGACCAGGTGTTTTCTTTAAAGGAATGGGGCGTAGGATGCGTGCAAGGAGCTGAGCACAATATCCGGCTGCCATGAAGACCATTTTCGTTGAGAGGTCTCGACGCCTGGCACCTGCTGATATAGATGATGTGAGGCGGCATCTGCAAGAGATGTTAGCGGCTGGTGTAATACAAGAATCCAGAAGCCCTTATGCTTCCCCATTGTAGTAGTGAGGAAAAAGAATGGGACAGTAGGATGTGCGTGGATTATCGCATTGTAAACCGGCGGACTATCCCTGATCCAGTACACAATGCCCGCATTCAGGATGCTTTGACTGCCTAAACGGGAGCAAGTGGTTCTCTGTGCTGGATCTCCGTGAGTGGGTACTACCAGATCCCGATGGCCCCAGAGGACCGTGAGAAGACAGCCTTTATCTGTCCGCTTGGCTTCTATGAATTCATGAGGATGCCTCAAGGGATTTCAGGTGCCCCAGCCACTTTTCAACGATTGATGGAGCGTGCAGTGGGGACATGAACTTACTAGAGTGCCTGGTATACCTAGATGATGTTATTGTGTTTGGCAGCTCACGGAGGAACATGAGGCAGATTATTTTAAGGTATTATGGATCGACTGGAGGACTTTGGCCTTAACTGTCCATTGATAAGTGTCAATTCTTTCAAACATCAGTAAAGTATGTGGGACACATAGTATCCACCGAGGAATGGGGACCGACCTAAGTAAAGTTGAGGCCTTGACCACCTGGCCACAGCCCAAAATCTAAAAGAACTGCAAAGATTCCTGGGATTCTGTGGTTATTATCGGCGTTTCATCAAGGACTATTCAAGAGTGATCCGCCCTTTACTTAACCTTACTCAAGGGTATCCCCAACCCACAAAAATACCAAAAGTCAGCGTCCTCAAGACTGAAAAGAGTGTATTTTCATCCGAGTGAAGTATTTGGGGCCCGCTGGACTCCTGATTGTGAGACTGCTTTTCATGAGATCATATATCAACTTACCCATGCTCCAGTGCTGGCCTATGCGATCCAAGAAAACCTTACGTCCTGCACACTGATGCTAGCTTGCAGGGGTTGGGGGCTGTGTTGTATCAAGAGCACGAGAATGGCTCTGAGACCAGTGGCCTTTGCCAGTAGAAGCCTGACCCCATCCGAAAAGAACTATCCTGTACATAAGTTAGGAGTTCCTAGCTTTGAAGTGGGCTATTGTTGACAATTCCATGAGTACTTGTATGGCTAAAATACTAGTAAAACTGACAATAATCCTTTGACCTATTGCAGACCTCAGCTAAGTTGGATGCCACTGGCCACAGGTGGCTTTCTGCATTATCTACATATGACTATGCTCTCGAATACCGAACGTAGGTCTGAACCACATAGATGCTGATGCTCTCCCGGGAGGCCTGTTCCCCAGAATGATTGGGTCCGATTGGCAGAACCTGACATTCGGGCACTCTGTCGGAAGTTTGACAGGGAGGAACAAATGTCCACGGACGCAGTGGACTGCATGGTGGATTGCTTGGGACCCTCTGAGAGTTGCATACCTGCTGCTTATTGCCACTTTTCTGCAATAGACATTGGTGCACTGCCTCAGCTGGGACAATGACAGTATTCGGGGCTCAACTCGCGATCCCATGATCAAATCAGCTTTAGTAGCCCTGCGTGCAGGAAAGATGTGTCAAATTACGCCCACTGATTTGAGAACTGCACTGTTATACAAAGAAGGTCCTAAGTTGAAACTGATCAATAAACTGTTATATAGAGAAACAGTAGACAGAGGGGACAAGTAGACAACAACAACTGGTGCTGCCCACTGCCTTTCGAGACTCAGTATTGAGGTCCTTGCACAACCACATGGGGCACCTTGGTATAGACAGAACACTTGACTTGGTGAGATCCAGATTCTATTGGCCTAAGATGGGGCTGATGTGGAGCAACACATATGTACTTGTAGTCGCTAGCTTACAGAGGAAAGCTTTTGCCCCAGAGGGCTGCCCCTTGTTAACATAACCACCAGTGCACCCATGGAGCTGGTCTGTATTGATTTTCTGAGTTTGGAGTCAGATCAAAGAAATATCAGTAATGTGCTGGTGGTCACTGACCATTTCACGATATGCCCAAGCTTTCCCCACCAAAGACCAGAAAGCATCCACTGTAGCCAAAGTACTCGTAGAAAACTTTTGTTCACTATGGGGCTCCACAAAGAATCCATTCTGATCAAGGAGAGACTTTGAGAGTCGTCTGATCAAAGAGATAGCTTTCTCTGTGGGAGTGAGAAGAGTCCAGAACCACTCCTTACCACCCCAGGGGACCCACAGCCTGAACGTTTCAACCGCACTTTGCTAGATATGCTAGGCACCCTGCACCCAAAGGACAAGCCTAGATGGAGCCAACAAATTAGCACCCTGGTACATGCTTATAACTGCACCAAAGTGATGCCACTGGGTTCTCCCCTACGCCTGATGTTTGGAAGAAGCTCGACTACCGTAGATGTGTGTTTTGGGGTCTCTCTGATGGGGTTCAAGTTGACAACTATTTACAGTATGCAAAAGTTAAAGGCCCAGCTAACTCATGCGTACCAACTGGTTCAAACCATGGCTGCCAAGAAATCTGGCCAACAAAGAAGGTATGATAAAAGGTGAAAGCACTGGAACCCAGAGGGAGATCGGTATTGCTAAGAAATCTGGGACTGTATGGCAAACACAAGATTGCTGACAGATGGCACCATCTCCTCACATTGTAGTGGGCAAACTAGATGATCTGCCAGTGTACAAGTAAGGCCTGAGAACAATTCAAAGATGTAAAACAATGCATAAAATCATTTACCCATTGGACAAATCCTGATTGAGTCTGAGCCCCCAGAAGATGCCCCTCTGGACCGAGTGACTAGAGCTGCTGCTAAGAAAAGATCAAGGAAGTCTGCACCTACAGAAGCAGAGTTAAAGTGTTCCCTGCACAAGTCCCAGTTGAGCATGACTTGTCAGTCCATATCAGAAGAAAGTGAGAGTGACTTTGAATACTATCCCTACTTAACTGAGTCAATTGTTTCGGGCAATCCCTAGTCAATACTGGAGACAAAGCTGGGCCTCTGGACTGTCTATGCCCCCAGCTTCATCCTGGACAATGCTCCCAGTAAGTGAAGTGCAAAGCATCGGGGATCAGATGAAATGGGAATCATTGGTGCATGGTTGAACTGTTTGAGCTTTCAGGGAGGAAAATGATAGATTGGGGCAGACTGGTGATACACCCAAACAAGAAGAGTATTTTGAGTGCCCTGACAGTCCACTGCCGGTGTCCAGCTCTCCCTGTGGAGCCAAATGTGGACTCAGAAACTGTAACTCCTGGAGCTGAAAGTGCCCCAAGTTCCAGCCTCTCTACCCCACATGGAGACTCCACTGGACAAGTGAGGACAATGCTGAAATGAGGCTCAGAGTGCAGAGACTATAACAGTTCCCCTAGAAAGACTGGTCGAGCTGTATGCCTGTGGTGCACCTCAGTTATGATTCCCTTGGGAGGCCTGTGGATTTCTCAATGTTGTCCATAAAGGAGTGTATGTGTCCCGAGCTCATTGTCCAAACTGAGCTGCCAGTGCTAACTCCAAGTTACTTGTAGTTGCTCCTTTCTATATGGTGCCCTTGCCCCATCCAGCCCCAAGGTAACTGATAGGAAGGGCCCTCTTCAGGTTTCATGTACAAGAGGTAATAACTTGAGTTATGGTACAATGTGTATGTAATACTGTGTAAAGAGTGACGACTGCAATGTTTCAGAAATGTGTTCTTGGTAAAATGATATATTGACTGGATGATTACATGTGTGAGCCCTAATGCAAATGTATATGGTTGCAGTTGAAACTTATGGGGGTACTTTGCTTGATCGCGACGCTAAGTTTTCCTATTAGAAGGTGTAACCCCTGCAAATGGGGTTCCCAAAAGACTTAGGAGCTATTGAATGCTCCAAGTCTGAATGGTGGCTTTATGCCATTTATCAGTGAGTGTTTTTAGAACCTCTGGTACTGTCTTTATTTCAGTGTGCTTGCAGACATAATTAGTTTGTATGGGGACTGTGTTTTGATTGAGTACCACCTGCTGCTGCCAATTCACCCCATTTTGCAGTCACTAGGAGTGCAAAGGGAACCTGTCTGAAAGATGTAACTGATTGCCAGAAATCATTTACAGTAATAATAAAATTACAGTTTGTCTAACCTGCTTTCTTTGCAGTCAGAACTGTCTGCTAGTTCCCATTCTGGTTTGAACTGCTGAACTGGACCAATCAGTGTGGGTAAACTAGCCTCAAAATGATGCCTTGGACGAATCAGAACTTGGGACTCATAATCTGAGCCAGCCACAAGAGGATTGTATGGGCAGTGACTCTGGAGATGTAGTTTAGACTCTGTGCCTTTTGTCGACCAGCAGCAGTCTATTGTGAGTGACAGCCAATCCAGTCAAGAACTGGGAGGAACTCAAAGGAAGTGCCCGTTTTTGTCTGTTGGGAGTTTCAGTTTGAGATCTGAAAGTGAAGGGAAAGAAACCCTGTGTCTTCAGTGCACAGTTTCAGTCAAAAACGTGTGCAAGGCCCAGAGTTCCGGTCTACAACTTGTGTAACTGCTTGTTAGGACTGAATCCGTCCCCAGAAAAGAATCAAAGGATCTCTGAAGAGTAGAAACCAGGCTCACCCTGTAGAAGACTGAAGAAATTGCTGAATTACACCTCGGTCTGTCAGGAACTGAATCTGCTGTGTGTTCTCCTGGTTGTTGTGCAGTAATTCTGATTGGGATACAGATGCAGCCTGCCTGGTATAGTGCTTTCTTTTTACCATATAAATGTGAGGAGTCTCTTGGAGATCAAAAGTAGCCCTGCTGACATTGAAGGACCATATCTTCTTGGAGGTCGTGAGTACTAATTCGGGTCGCTCCTGTTGAATTGCCACATTAAATCCAAATGGAATTACTGTACTGCTGACTGTTTAATTTTCCTTTTCTCTGGTGAAAGGGCCCTACCAGCTGCCACGTTTGGACTAGCCACTAGGGCCTGGGTACCCAGGGACAGTAACTGTAGGGATAGGCCTGTGCACAGAGCCATAGGTAGATAGTAAAGTGATAAGCTAATTAACCTGATTTCCCCTGTCCTTGTTATATCCCCTAAATAAATCAGAGCTGTTTGTTTCAACAAAGTTATACTGCCTGAGGTATTTGTCTATGTTAAAGCACTGTACTGTGATTGTTGCACTGTATCTTATTTTACAGGATGTCCGGTGCCTGAACCAGCCTTGGGGTAAGTGTATACTGTGAAGGTAATTCTGCTATATTGTGTGGGCACTAGTGGGAGAAAGGGGTTGCAGTGTCCCAGAGGGCTGTGACCAAGTAAGTTTAACTATTGCAAACCCTGACCTCTGGGTGGAGGCACCCGCCATTGGATCCAGGCCCCTCAACCTGTTAGTGGCAAATCAGGCAGGGGTAGTAGCCCCTGGGATAGCGCCATCTAGGGGTTACACTAGTGAACCACCCTGTCCAGACCACCAGTGTCATAAGTCCTGCTGAGGCATTTGGATGGCATGCCAAGCATTTGGAGCAAAGGAGCATTCTGTGAGGTATCTGACTGCAGCTGTTTACTGAAGGCTGCCTAGGTACTGACACTGCTTCCAATCTGAGTGGAGCATAACTGAAGTGTGAAAAGGTTGTGCAGGGTGCCAATATTGAGCCAAGTATTTTTGTTAGTACTGTGCTGCATGTGGGGATAGAGAACCCAGTCTCTCTCTCTCTCACTAAGAGATGGTACTCAATCCTGCTACACAATGTGTTTAAGCCTGAGCCATATAAGGGATGCTGAACCCACCTTTTTTTTTTTTTTAAACTAGGTACCTACAGTGAAATGGTACTCAATAAATTCCTGTCCATCAAGGCCTGGAGGGTATACATCCGGCTTCTCTTGTTCCGAGAGGTAGGCTTATAACTTGATGCTCTTTTATTTTAACATTTCAGTCTATTGATTTATGGTTTATATCTGCTCCATTTCCCCTTTAAAACATATGAGGAGTATGGCCCCCTTTAAGGGGTGCCCTCTCGTGTCCAACATTTTAGGTGGTGTAGCCGTTGGCCGCCTCCACCTTAGAGGTGGAATTGTATGTGGAGAATACTCGAGGTGCCTGGGAGGTCAGAAGCATCATGAGAAGTGCGATGCAACTCCCAAGGATGGTGGTGCAAAAATGCACACGTCGGGCATCCCACAATGTGTGGAGGCTCTAGTGCGGGGACCGGGGAAGTCCCTGCCAATAGCTGGAACATTAGTGACTCAGGAGGGGTATCCTTGCACACAGTGTGGCCCTGGGAGTATAGAGAAGTTAGTAACTTGCTTAGGGTCACCCAGTATGTAGGCGTGGGCTGTGACGTGCTTAGGGTCACACAGTATGTAGGAGTGGGCTGTGGGATTCAAACCCAGGTCTCCAGATGTACAACTGAAGAGCCTTAAACTACTGCACTATACTGCCTGATTTCTCCGAAGTAAAGGGCATAAGAGGAAAGGAGAGACTGAATCCCCAATGGCAGGCTTGCCCCTGAACTCGGTAAATCATGAGGCAAATGGGGTGGCGCCACGCCCCACTCAGGGGCATACACTGAACAGAGGGCATGACCCATGGTTGAAAAAGACACTGGTAGCAAATTACAAACTGTTCAGGACAACTGATCCAGGTGCCTGTTCCCCTCCCTTGGTAGAATGAGGTAAACTGGGGGGGGAGGGTACGAATTCCATAGGGAATGGCACAAAATAAATACCTTAATACACTGTTCTAGATGGCCCTGATTCCATGTTGGCTAGGTTATCTTAATACCAGAGATTAGTTTGTAGCCCCAGTCGGGACGACCGTAGGGCTTCAAACATCAGTGAATTAACACAAATGGGGACAATTCAAAACAAGAAGTCAGACAAATATTGGGGGGCACCAACGATTTGCCAGACATACACAGGATAAACTCAAATATTGTCAAAGATCCCAAAACATAGCCCTTTAAACACCTATCTCATAACGGTGGTTCAATTGATTGATAACGTGCTCTGCCTTTTAAAATGAGCTTTAAGATGGGTTGTGTCCCTTTAAGATAGCTGGCATGTTTACCAGCACAATTTTGGGAGAGGAGTACACAGGTCGTTGACGTCACTATCTTGAAAGAGGGATCCCTGGTCAGATCTCTTAGGAAGGCCCTGCGAGATCTCGGCTGGAATTTTCTCGCGTTAAATAGTACAAGTCAAGATGGCGACCTCTGGTCCCACAGGGCACCTCGTGGCTGAAGGCTCCCCGTTGAGAAATGGCCATGGGGAACGTCAACCTAGGAGTCACTGCTTTGAGGAGGCTCCTGGCAGGATGAGGAAGGGGGTTGCACCAATCGGCGTCCAAAGAGGAGGTAGCCCTGCAGGTAGAACCCTGGAATGTGCTCTCTAGTCATCTGGCGGGGCGCTCCTGTGGTGGTCGCAGTTGAACAAGGTAAACTGCGACCCCCAGTAGAATCAGGACCTGACCAGAAAGGGAGCGGAGCGCTTCCCTATTATAGTAACAGCCTTTTTCGGCTGAAGAAGATAAGCTGACAGGGCGCTTGGGAGGTCCAAAATTTGGTCTTGGGTGGTAGTCTTCATCCCTCTCCTCAGTTGAACAAGGTAAACTGAGGGGGGTTTAATGAGCAGCAGCTTCAGTCTTGAGTGGCAGCCTTCATCCCCTCCCGGTTGAACAAGGTAAACCGGAAGGATAGTGAGCAGCAGCTTCAGTCTTGAGTGGCAGCCTTCATCCCTCCGGTTGAACAAGGTAAACCGAGGGGGTTTAGTAGCAACAGCTGTGATGGAGACAGTTTCTAGTTACCAGTACACCTAAGCTAAGCCCTAGCATGTCGTAGACTAAGTTAGAACTAAAAAGAGACAAAAAACACTAGCAGTACAGAGCTGGACAATGGTCATTCTAAATGTTAGTTTGAGAGGCTGTAACCCCTTAGTTAGCAAACCTCTGTTGCTTGAATTAAAGTAAGTTAGCTTTTGAGGCTAATGCATAAATTCTTTGTGAATAGTGGAAGTATTACTCTTACCTTTGTTAGTTTGGCACAGAGCCAGAAGGAAACATGACCAGCCTGGGAAGATGCACAAAAAGAACTGAGGATTCTGGGAACTACAAGGGAGAAGAAGGATCGGATTTCGAATTTGGGATTCCTTTTGTGCATCAGCCTATGAGAAGAGCGCTAACTACCCATGTGTTGAGACTCGGAGTGCTGTAAGAAGGTGCGATAGATAATGGGTTTTAGGAAGAATAAGGCCTCAATTCAGTGGTTCTCCTGAATTGCGTTTAGAGGTATGGACCAACTAAAAACACAACAATGACCCACTAGCAATGTGATACCAACCCAGATCATATTTTTTATGCAGCCTGGTGCCTATACATTGTCACGTGACATGCATGACTTACAAAAACCTAGATTTTGTATTTCTGCAGGTCTGTAGGGGTGATCAAGCATGAATTTTAGGCCATTTTTGCATCACAGTTGTTATGTTTGTGTACCTCCGGTGTGACTTTGGGGTCTCACTTCAGTCCATTCAGGGTCTGTGGTAGTAGTCCAGGTCTCACTGCATCCAAAACAGATAGCCTTAACTCTCTATCTTGTGGCACGGCTGAGAAAATGTTATTTTTAATGAGAATAAGGCCTCAATTCATTGGTTCTCCTGAATTGCGTTTCGAGGTATGGACCAAAATAAAAAACACAACATTGACCCACCAGCAATGTGATACCAACCTAGATCATACTTTTTTATGCAGCGTGGTACCTGTATGTTGTCATGGGACATGCATGACTTACAAAAATCTAGATTTTTTATTTCTGCAGGTCTCTAGGGGTGATCAGACATGAATTTCAGGCCATTTTTGCACCACAGTTGTGATGCTTCTGTACCTCCGTTGTGACATTGGGGTTTAAATTCAGTCCATACAAGGTCAGTTGTAGTAGTCCAGGTCCCACTGCATTCAAAACAGAAATCCTTACGTTCCTGTGTTGCAGCATCGCTGAGACAAGGGTTTAAGGGATAATAAGGCCTCAATTTAGTGGTTCTCCTGAAATACGTTTAAAGGTATGGGCCAAAAACAAAACACAACAATGACCCACTAGCAATGTGATACCAACCCAGATCGTACTTTTGTATGTAGCCTGGTGTCTGTGCATTGTCACGTGACATGCATGGCTTAAAAAAACCTTGATTTTGTGTTTCTGCAAGTCTGTAGGTGTGATTAGACATGAATTTTGGGCCATTTTTGCATCACAGTTGTGATGCTTGTTTACCTCCAGTGTGACTTTGGCATCTCAATTTAGTCCATACAGGGTCAGTGGTAGTAGCCCAGGTCCCATGGCATTCAAAAAAGAAAACCTTACATCTCTACGTTGTGTCACGGCTGATAAAATGGGTTTTAGGAAGAATAAGGCCTCAATTCAGTGGTTCTCCTGAATTGCGTTTAGAGTTATGGACCAACTAAAAACACAACAATGACCCACTAGCAATGTGATACCATCCCAGGTCATATTTTTTTATGCAGCCTGGTGCCTATGCATTGTTACGTGACATGCATGGCTTGCAAAAACGCAGATTTTGTATTTCTGCTGGTCTGTAGGGTGATCAGGTATAAATTTCAGGCCATTTTTACATCACAGTTAAGATGCTTGTGTACCTCCAATGTGACTTTGGGGTCTCAATTCAGTCGATGTAGGGTCTGTGGTAGTAGCCCAGATCCCACTGCATCCAAAACAGAAAACCGTAAGTCTCTATGTTGTGGTATGGCTGAGAAAAAGAGTTTTAGGGATAATAATGCCTCAATTTAGTGGTTCTCCTGAATTGAGTTTGGAGGTATGGACCAACAAAAACACAATAATAACCCACCAGCAATGTGATACCAACCAGTATCATAATTTTTTATGCAGCCTGATGCCTATGCATTGTCATGTGACATGCATGACTTAAAAAAACCTAGATTTTGTATTTCTGCAGGTCTATAGGTGTGATCAAACATGAATTTTAGGCCATTTTTGCATTACAGTTGGGATGCTTGTGTACCTCCAGTGTGACTTTGGCATCTCAATTCAGTCCATACAAGGTCACTGGTAGTAGCCCAGATCCCACAGCATCCAAAAAAGAAAATCTTACGTCTCTATGTTGTGGCACGGTTGAGAAAACAGGTTTTAGGGAGAATAAGGCCTCAATTCAGTGGTTCTCCTGAATTTTGTGTAGTAGTATGGACCAACTTAAAACACAACAGTGATCCACTAGCAATGTGATACCAACCCAGATCATATTCTTTTATGCAGCCTGGTGCCTATGCATTGTCATGTGACATGCATGGCTTACAAAAACCTAGATTTTGTATTTCTGCAGGTCTGTAGGGGTGATCAGGCATGACTTTCAGGCCATTCTTACATCACAGTTGTGATGCTTGTGTACCTCCGGTGTGCGTTTGGGGTCTCAATTCAGTTCATACAGGGTCTGTGGTAGTAGCCCAGGTCCTACTGCATCCAAAACAGAAAACCTTAAGTCTTCATGTTGTGGCATGGCTGAGAAAATGGGTTTTAGGGATATTAAGGCCTCAGTTTAGTGGTTCTCCTGAATTGTGTTTCGAGGTATGGACCAACAAAAAACACAACAATGGCCCACCAGCAGTTTGATACCAACCCATATCATACTTGTTTTAACGAAGCCTGGTGCCTATTCATTGTCATGTGACATGCATGACTTACAAAAACCTACATTTTGTATTTCTGCAGGTCTGTGAGTGTGATCAAGCATGAATTTCAGGCCATTTTTGCATCACAGTTCTGATCCTTGTGTACCTCCAGTGTGACCTTGGTGTCACAGTTCAGCACATACACCATGGATACGATTTCAGTCCATGAAGCTGGATACAGCCTCCAGCAAGCAAAACACAATTCAGACGCACAGTGCGAAACCAAATCATGACCCACTATAAGCACACAGCACATTCACATTTAAGGAAATTCCACTGTACTGTACCAGGCAAATGGCTCTCCAGTAGCAATTACAGAGTCTCTGCACATTCTGGGAGTTCAGAGGTTGCTGGAAGTCCTGACAGGTTGATCACATTCAGCAAATCTTTGGTCTTCTTCAGATTAAAGCCTGGTCACAATTCAGTGGCTTAATTCGCTCTCCAAATTCGGATTCAGTCCAAAAAAAAAGCACAAGTTCCCTCTCAGGAACAGCAGGTAGGCATGCAGGCCAAACTCAGGCCTTTTCACAGTTCTCCCATGTGAATCCACTATGGATTGCTGCTTGAACTATCTCGAGCTGTTACTTCTTCATTCCCATCTCAGATCTAACTGAAACTGCAAGCAGTGTGAGATTTTCCCCCAAGATCCAAAAGGTTCGGTTTGCTGATCTGTCTGTCAGTCACAACAAGGGTTCCCCCCTCCAGGTTATTTTAGGTGCCAAAAGCCCAAAACTACAATTCCTACAAGTTTTGGCCCCAAGCCCCTGTAGGCAGACTGATTTTGGAGTCCAAAATGTACTGATTGGCCCATTCTGACAATCCAGGACCAACCCTTACCGAACGTGTTGCAATGGCAACACAGTGTTTTATTAATGGCAATACCTGGGTATGCCTGAAATTGTGCAATGGTACTACCCAGTGGTAGTTTGGGAGTACAATGGAATCAACCAAGTCAGGTTTCTGGCCTCAGTGGTAGTGCCATGGCCCAGTGGCATCCCTATGGCAATTTCGGCAGGTTGACCGGACTGGTAAACGGGTAATGATACCACAGCGGTATTATGTAATTTTGAGTCCACTTTCATGTGGGACTCTGTATTGCCCTAGAAGTTCCCAATGATAATGCAGTGGTGGTACTACACTGTTTTCTATATACCACCAAGGCTTATTTGGTACCACCGTGGTATCAGTATTTTGTAATGTCACCACAAGGGTATTACGTTAGAGGAGCAGATTGGTTTATATAAATCCAAGCTTATTTGGTATCACTGTGGTATGAATGCATCTAGAAATTTGATACCACTGTGGTACCAACATGGTACACATCAAAATCAAACAAAGTTTGAAAGAAATACAAAATGAAACATACACTGATAAAGAAACACATTAAGAACTGCACAGTATATGCAAATTACAATAACAACCCTCGGTTAAGTTCCCAAATTGAATGGGATATCACTGCTTCATTGAAATCCATTAAAATTCCATTAAATTCCATTAATCTTCCATTTTCTTCATGCAAACCCATTACTTTTCACCATTACATTTTGTAACACCCTTTTTAATGGCCAGTTTTTATTCCCATTACATTTCCATTAATTGTTGATGTTTCATGCGTGCAAACCATTAATTTACTCACCCATGCCTTAAATTAACCACTACAGGTATCCATTAAGTATTTAATGTGTGTGGTATGCCCCTTAAATTTTGTATCAGGCTATTTTAATGGCATGTTTAATAACCATTGAAACTGAGCAATGAGCTTTTCATTGCCATGAAAATGATGGTCACGTACCGCTAATCCATTAATTGCCATTAAAATTGTCCAAATGAGCTTTTTATTACCATGAAAATAATGGTCCTCTTGGGCAATACATTGATGGCCATTAAGGATAGTTTTATTTACTATCTAGCTGTACTACTTTTCCCTAAGAACTATGGGTCCCCTTTGACTACTGTGTAACCTTTTGTTTTACAGGTACTCCCCATCCACTCTCCAGAATCTGCATCTCCAAAGAGGTTCCCTCACCTGGACTATAAAGTACCCATTAATTAGTTACATGATTGGGGATGGGGAGTCTGAGCCATAATTGAATCTACATCCATTACAACGGGAGTCCAGATGGTTGCTGCCATGACGCTATATTGTAATGAGGAACAGTTAAGAGGTATGGGATCAGTCTCTCCAGATCCTGTCCCCTATAGGTGGACCCCCTTCCTGCAGCTGGACCCCCACAGCTGAAGACTAACTTTTTGCTACAGCACCTTGGCAGCACCATTTACAGTGAGGGACACAACAATGCTGAGGGATAAAATGAGGGACATGTCACTAAGGGACTGTTGAGAGGTATGGTACAGTCCCTTTCCCATGTGTGGCCACCCTGTACTGTGATGCTAGAGATTTTACAGACTGTCACAGGGGTCGATACTAACTTTTTTAGCCACTAGTCATCAGGGCTAGTGATTAGAAAAATCCACTGACCCAACAGGAGTTTCACTAGCCCAGCACAAAATGACCAGAAACATTTTTTTTGAAATGAATGGTCCCATCGAAATGTATATAGGTCCATTCATTTCAATTGCATTTTGTTCTTGATATTTGTGTAGCAAAAGCAAACAGTCCTGGCTCAGTCCTTTGCTGGGGCTGTGGCAACTATGCTACTGGGGTGGCTAACAGGCTACGGCTGTGGCAAGTATGCTGCTTGTGTGGATAACTGCCTGGTCCACTCCCTTACTCTTGCTCCTGACTGAAACTGATACTCAAGTGCACTTTAAATCAGTAAATTCTACTATTTTACAACACTAGCTTGGCTACTGTGTGCCGCTTGGCTATAGCCACCTTTACTGTATCACCCTGGACACACTCACTTTACACTCTGGGTTTTATGTAACCTAACTGGCCATTGGTGCTTATTTCTGAATACATTTATTTATTTTGTTTATTTACTAAAAAGTTTCACCAGGAAAGGCGCATTGAACAAACAAGTAAAAAAAAATCACTGTTCCAAGATCCATAGTGGCTGTGAACGTTTGCAAGCATTCACAAGACAGCCTGACTCACCACAGGATGGTAAAGAGAGTGGGAAAGAAAGTGAAGCAGCCTGCTGCTGCTGCTGTAATCTGAGTTGAGCTGCCTTGCCTGCCTGCGATTCTGTGAGTGAGTCGCTCACCGTATTCATGTTTTTTATCTCTCCATCCATGACTCCAGACCACAACTCAACCAGATCCAATACCAACAAGAGGGACTAAAATAAATTTAAGGAGCTGCACTTCCAGCTGCTGGGCACTGGCTTGCCTTAGAGATACAGTGGGCTGGTGATGCTTGCGTGCCTCTACATGCCTCTACATGCATGCCTCACACTGGCAGTAGAAGGGCTGGGAGAAAACTGGAAAATGGAAGCTGGCGTTTCAGTGAAGCCCTGCATGTTTGTCTGTGGACCCGTACTGCCACCCTAACCATGGTCTGAACCAGACTGTCTCAGGTGGGGGGTGGGAGTATGGCCCTTCCTCCCTCCCTTGGCCCTGCCATCGGGGAATCTGTGGTGGCACCCTTCCATGAGGTGAACAACTTAGTTTGCCTGCAGGAGAGAAAAACATGTTTACTTTAGGCATATTCTGCCCAAAAAAGTTGCCAGTAGCCTCAGTAGTCCCCATTAGCAACTACTGTGCCCAGTAAATTCTCCCCCAGCTTGAGCATCATCTGTGGCAGATTGGTGATGGCCATGGCATTGTGGGTAACCATACATCAAGTGTCGCTACACAGCAACCTGAACTGTAGGTGCCATTGAGAGAAGCTGGGAGGGTGCAAAAGCTGGAGAAAATTCCTCAGCTGGATGGTACTCAGCTCCCCAGGAGGAATACTGAGGCTGCCCTCTTGGATCTCATGCTCCCTATTCCCATTTTCTTTTGTAGTCCCAGCTTAATTTCTTTGATTCCCCTCTCCATTACAAGAAGTCCTCACTTCTTGTTCATTACTGTAGCCTCCAATTAATATTCTCCCTTTCACTGTTGCAGCTCTCTCAAGTCCCCCTTTTAGCCACATTCATGTTTTTTTCTTTTTTTTGTGCTGAATCTCCTTTTGCCATCATCCCCTTTGTCATTTCCAGCTGAAAATAACTTGTACAGCCACTAGCAGACAGGGCTAAAAGTCCATCTGCCTGACAAGATTTTCAGTAGCACAGAAAAATTAATTTCAACAATGTTGTTTTGTCATGCACATAGCTTTCCTACCTTTTAGTTGTTCCTACTTTTTTTCTGTTGGGGGATTATTTAGGTTCCTTCTAATAAATACAGCATAATGTAGAAAAATGTCAAACAGCAAAAAAACTATGAGTAAAAAAACAAAAAAACAGAATGAATGGGTCAATTTCTCTGGAAGGCGTACGGCACTGAAAATATGCCAGCTTGGAAATAGCAGCACAAATCTTTAGGTTCAGTAGGACTATTCCACAGGCACATTGTGCACCTGGGGACCCCTTTCATTGTGGCACTACACCAGAAGGGAAGGAATGTGGTTTCACAACTCTGAGCTTAGGAAAGGCATGCTTCAGTGAATAATGCATGATAAACCAGCTACTGCAGATAGACTTCAAAGCATTCTTACACCAAGCAAAAAGAAATGGTCTGCAAACAGAAGAAAAACTTGGAGCAGGCTGAGGAAAAGGTAGAATTTTTTTGTTTATTTTTTAAACAGTAATTTGATGAAAAACATCTAGGCCAGACTTACAGAGCAAGATCTGTCAGATTTGAAGGAGGAGCCACAAAAAGTTTGAACATAATATACAAGTAAAAGACAAGGGGTCTTGCTCCACAATCCCAGCCATTAGCAAGAAGCTGCTGCATCTCTGCAAATTCAAATCTGAGTGAGGGGGAAGGGAGTTGGTTAGTGCAGTAAATTACATTTTGAGCTATGGAAGATCAAGGGGTCTGTACTGTAGCCTGTGAATTCAAACCTGAGATTAAGTAAGGGAGAAGAAAATACTTAGATATTTGAGGGGGCAGTTGTTCTATTAAAATTCAAACTTGGCGGGAGTTGGAGTTAATTACTGCAGTATTGGAATTAAACATTGAGCTATAATCTGCAGATCTATCTTCCTATTTATTAGCAGTAATGTGTGGGCTACAGGAGTTCACTACAGAGCTTGGGGGTTGGGAGGTTGGAAGGAGACAGGGGGTTCAAATGGTGCTGGGGGGGTTGCAAGTAATAGTTGCTGAAGGGGAAAGGGGGGAGCCTGTAGGTGCCAGTGGGGAGGAAGACCAAGAGAGCCAGTAGCTGTGGGGGGAGGGCCTCTTGACCCATGCATCTGGCAAATGATTGTGTCACAGTCTGCAGGACATGGTTACACTATGGACAAGGCTGTAAGTTTTTCACGCAGTGCATGGATTTCATGATTACCGTGAAATCCAGGTGTCTCCATGACATCTTACATAATTCCTAACTTGTCATGTTTGTCAACTAATATGCTTGTTGCAGCTAAAAAAAACAAGGTTATTTCTCTGTCCTGCAGCCTTGATTCATGGAGCTGCTTAACCTCCTGTTGCTGGAAGGGTGGGTGGTGTTGATTCACATCCCATTCTGCTGTCGACTGTACTCAAAAAGGAATGCAGCCTTGCATCGTGGAGCCGCTGAACCTCAGATTGCTGGAAGGGTATGGGATGTTGCTCCAAGTCCTGTTCAGCTGCCAGCTGTGCTAAAAAAGGAATGCAATCTTGTATCATGGAACTGCTTGGCCTCCACTTGCTGGATGAATGGAAGCACAGGCATCAGGTTGCTGTAAGGGGTGGGGGTGTTGCTCCAAGTCCTGTTCGGCTGCCGACTGTGCTACAATAGGAATGCAGTCCAAATATTTGCTGTATCACATCTGTCCTAGATGGAAAAGGGGCAAATTGGCTGCCAACTGTGCAAAAAATCAAATGCAGACTTGCTTCTGTGAAAAATTGTTTTTCACTGTGTGCTCACAGTGAAAATTGCAATTTTTAGCTTGAAAACTTACAGCCACTATAGAGGTGCTCAACACTCTGTGTTGCATAGAACCTTGGATGTATGCACCACACTGTGCCTTTTGAACTGAGCAGCAAACCTAAAGACTAGGGTTTGAATCCCACAGCCCTTTGTTTCATACTGTATAACCTTGTGCAAGTCATTTAATTTCCCTGTGCTCTTAGCTCTCACCTGAAAACAAGCTTTGGCTTAGTGTGCTTTTCCTGGTTAATCAGTTTCCCCTTCCCTTTCCCCATTTCATTAAAGCTGAGCCATTAGCCCATCTGAAGTGCCACTAACCCACCTGGGCTACTGTTCTGAAATACTGGCCACCTGGCAATCCAGTGCACTTAGAGAATTTAGCTGAGCTCCTTCCCAAATGCATTCTTTTTTATTTCCTGTATTATTTGATTTCCTTTCTTTGTGTCTTTTTTTCCCACTTTGACCCAAAGTACCTTTAATTCTAAATGTACCCTTTTCCTTACTTCTGTGCTGTTCTATACCTGTTGCATTTCTCAGCTCATTGTTTCTGCTCTTGCTACAGTATTTTCTCCATATTAACCTGATTTTATGTTATAGGTCTGACAGAACACAAATTGTTCTTCCTCATCTGATAAGTATCATCTATCTTTACCTTTTTCTTTCCACCCTATTTACTCTCTAAGAACTGCAGATCCTTTGTGACCCTTTTTTGTGTTTTATTTTACAGGGTCCTATGGACATCATCCCTTAAAGACCTGCCTCTAGCTTGCTATTCCTCAGGTAAGAGACTCAGATTCTACCTATATGTGGGTTGGCTGTAATGCTGTGGCCATGCTCATTACAGTGTGTGTCAGAGGGAGGTGAGCGTCAGTGAGAGAGAGTGAGAGAGAGAGAAAGAGAGACAGAGAATGAGAACGTCATGGACCTTGATGGGAGAGGGTTAGTACTGTGGCTGTGGAGGAAACAGGGTCATTTTGTGGGACAGTGGAGGTCAGGATATTGGTGGTCAGCAGAGAGGGAGAGTGCTGACTGTGGCAGTGGAGGAAGGGGGCTAGTTTAGGGTGGGGTCTAGTGTCTGGGCAACTGTCTAGTGTGGAGGAAGGGGGCTAGTATTGGAGCATGGTTGTAGGGAGACTGTTGTCCAAAGCTGTGGAGTGAGGGGCATTTGAATTGGGGCTGTGGTGGGGAAAAAGCTAGTATGGTGGGGGCCATTGGGGGAGGTGGTTGGTGGGTGCTTTGAATGGAGGTGGTCTGGTGTAGGGTGCTTTGGACAGAGGTGGCCTGACATAAGGTTCTGTTGATGGAGGTGGGCTGGTGAAGAGTGCTGCAGACAGATGCCACAAAATGTCCAAGTGTGGTGGTGTAGTCAGCAGCCTTGGAAGTGGAAGGGATCAGCTGAACAGTAGTTCAGCCAGAGTTACGATCCCTTCCATCTTTTACAGGACAGCATTAACATTTGTAGTACTGACAAGGAGGGACTATCACTACAGCAGAGTAATGGGCTACTAAGCCCAAACATCTGACACCTTTACTTTAACAGACTTGTGTTATATGGTCATATTAAGTTCCAAGATATACCACCGTGCATCTAAAACCCAAGAGCTCTTAACTATTTCCTCCAGCAAAACAACTCCAATTATCCAACAAAACTTAAGGGTCCCTTCTATTTGTTGCTATGAGTTCTTTATTATGGGCACTCCTGGCTGTTATGCCTTTTTCCTGTAGCCAATCCTTTAGAGCACCAGGGGCTAACTAATCAGCCATTGCACGTCTACAGTATGTGGTGCTTGCTGCTTTCATGCTCCTCTCAGGGAGTCCACTAATTTTCCCCTGTCTATTTCCCACAGCTACTTTTAAGCCCATTTTGGTCACTGGCCTTTAGTGGCAGTCAGGCTTTTCCATTGTGGTCCCCATCTTTTTTTTTTTGTAGACTCTATTTTTGCATTCTGGATGACCAGGGCATCCTTCCAGAATACCCACTCAACTCTGCCTTCTACTCCCAGCCTGCCCCCCCCCACACACACACATTGATCTCCTTGCTGATCCATGGCAAGTCCAGCCCCCAAGTTCACCCCCCTGGGGAGGGCATGCCCACTCTTGGCAGCCTGGGCTTGAATTAGAGGGATCTACCATGAGATCAGGTTACCCGTGGGAGATCATGCTATGAGTGGGTCTAATGGCAGTATGCTGGCAGGTCTCCAGGGTCACCTTCATTTCCGCTGGTCACCAGAGGGTTTTTCCTACATGGTTGCCCCTCAGAGTTACAAACGTGCAATTGTGTCCAATGGCACTACCTGCCAACGTACACTGGAATTCTGCTTCTTGCAGCTGCAATGCTGCTTGTTCCTTACTCTGCCTCTGACCACCATCAGGGGCTGCCCAAGAGCAGCAAGTTCCCTGGATCCTTCCCTGGGAAGGGAGATCAGTCCTCCGGATGCTCAGTCCCTTCCCTTCCCTTGGAAGTAGAAGATAAGTACTTTCTCTGTGCTGCTTGTTTTCCTTTAGGGTTGAGCTAGCATTTCATGAGATGGCAATGTGTGCTGTGTGATTTCAACAGTACAAGTTCAAAACAAATGATTTTGTCTTGGCTGGGAGGAGGGGGGGGGCATTGAACTGAGGGAGAGAGGTTGGAAATACACAGGAGGGGGAGGGGTGGTCACATGACTCAGACCAGCCAATAATGGGGCTGGGATCCACTTATATTTCAAGTGGATCAAGTGACCCTGAAGCTTGAGTGTCACATAGCAGGAGTGTAGCATCTTGAGTAGCGTCTGCAGGGAGGAGAGCAGGCAGCAGAACATGCTGGTAGACAGTAAAAGCCTTACTGGGAGGGCCACATATATCCATTACAGACATGGGGAGTTCAAGGTGGGGGAAGGGGTCCATCAAGAGGGGAAGGACCAGGTTAAGGGAGGAGAGGATGTGCAGTGGCAGTCAATTAGGGCGGGAGATGGGAAGGGTTGTATGTTGCCAAGGATGTGGAGCAGCCATATTCCTGGGATTGACTTGGAGGGCAGGGGGCTGCAGAGTGTGTTGGTAGACGGGCCAGCTCAGGCAGGAAATAGGGTGGTTGATAAGGGAACTGGAGGCATGGAGGAGACAGGATGGGGGGAACACAACCAGGGGGGAAAACTAATGAGGTATTCAAAAGAGCTCATAACAGGCACAGATAAGGGGGCACTAGGTGGGACAGCAGGAGGAACACGCAAGTGGTTGCAGCCTAGGGAAGGAAGTGATAACTGGAGGTGGGTCTGGTACAGGGGCATGATTAAAACTTGGCCAGAGCAAAGATATCAGCCTGGAGGAAGGGGAACTGGACTCATTAATGAAAAAAGAGATTAGCACTGCAAACAAATTCTCAGGGTTGGCTAGTCCAGAAGACTGGGAAGCAGAGAGGAGGGAAGTTACAGTGAAGAAGCAGGGAGAGGTCACTACAGGGGAAACATTACATAGCAGGGAGGCAGTAGGCAGTACACCAAGAAGACACAGTGGTGGGGGGCTCAGCAAGGAGATGCAGTCTCTCTGGAGAGAAGTTAGGAGCAAGGAGACAGGAGGACAAGGGAAGCAGCAGGCAGCTTGGGAAAGGCTAAGGATAGGGACAGGAGAGGAGTCAGAGTAGGGGGGGAGGGCCACATTTCAGGCAAGACATGGGGAAGTAATATCAGAGGAGGTGATAGTATGGTGGATGGAGCAACAAATGGATGCAAAGGGAGGTTCCACAGGCAGAAAATAGTTCAGAGGTGGAGGTCAGTATCCTGATCATGTTGCGAGAGAGGAAGGGCAAAGGTTAGAGGAGGCAAGGAGGCTGGACAGGGATGAGACAGCCTTCTGATTCAGGGGGGCAGGGGAGTGATGGTCAACAGAGAGCAGGATAAGTGAAAGAAAGTCCTAATTTGGGGGGATTCTATACTTAAGGGTATACAATAGGGGGAGGGGTGCCAGAAAAAGTAACATCTGGGTAGAATGCATGCCAGGCATGACAGCAAGTAGAGTGGGGCAGAATATGGTCAGATATGTGGAGAAGGTGGAGGGGAAGTCGCACATTGTGGTGCACCTGGGAATAAATGATCTGGAAGGGAGAAGGATAGAGAAGGTACAAGACAGCTTCAGGGAAGTGGTAAAACTATGCAGCAAGAGGGAACAATGGTAGCCTTCTCAGAGTTACTGCCAGTGAAAGAGGCTAGTACAGACAGGAAGAGAAAAGTCAGTGGCTTCAACAAGTGGCTGAGGAATGGTGTGCGATCAAGGAGTATGGACCCGGTGGGGGATTAGAGATAGCCACATGGGATAGCACAGATCTTTATGCAGGGGATAGGTTACACCTCAGCAGGGCAGAGTCACAGGGGTTGAAGCAGAAGCTGGTGGATTTCATCAATATGTATCATTTAAACTACATAGGGGGAGGTATTGGAGCTGGGAATCACCAGGAGAGGGGGGTTCATCGGACCTTCCCCCCACCACCACTGGGATAGATATGAGCTTAGGTGAAATAGGGGTTGAAGTGAAGGGTAAAGAAGCCAGAAGGCTAGAAGCAGTGTGGAGAATGGTTTCACTAAATGCTAGGAGCCTGGGGAATAAGTTAGCAGAGTTGCAGTCATTGATGGCAGAGGGGGAGGTGGACATATCTGCCATTACTGAGACATGGGCAACCAGGCACCATGACTGGGACCTAACTATCCCAGGGTACAAACTATTCTGGAGGGACAGAGATAAAGGGAAGGCTGGTGGGGGGGTTGCCATTTACGTTAGGGAAGGGATCAGATATAATTGGGAGGAAGGGGAGTAGGGCAGGTCAGAAGTAATCTTGCTGCAATTACACAGCCACAAAGGACCAAGATCTTTCTAGGAGCTATTATAGACCTCAGCCCAGGAGGAGGACATTGACAGGGAACTGGTGAGCAGATAAGGAGGCATAGTGGCAAAGGGGCACAGTGGTGGTGGGAATTTTAATCTACAGGGGTGGATGAACATTCCAGCAACCACTGCGCAAGGACAGATCGTCCTGGGCGTTCAGCATTGCTTCACACCCAGAGGAAATGGAGCCAATGAGGGAGTGAAATATACTAGACCTGGTACTGGAGGATGATGAACAGGTTGGGGATGTATGGGTGGAGGAACCACTAGCAAGCAGTGACCACTGCACAGTGTGGTTCTCAATCAGTCTGGGTAGGGAAGTAACCACGGCCAAAACAAGGGTTCTGGACTTCAAAAGGGTGGACTTTGGCAGGATGGAACAAATACTGGAAAGTCGTATGGCAAGCATCCACCCAGAAATAGACAGGGAACAAAATGGAGGCAGTCATCAAAGGCAGGACTAACGACTTACTAAAACTTGTGTCAAGAGCCCAGAGCAAGAAAGCCAGGACCAAGAACCAAGTTAGATGAGAGAGGTAGTGGAGGTGAGGGAAGAGAATGCATTTAGGATCTACAAAGAGATCCAGCTTAGGCAGAAGACAGAGAGAGAGTATGTGAAGAAATCCAGATGAGCAGAGTGGTAAGGATAGCAAAGGCAACTAGGGAGCAGAGAGTTACTTTGGGGATCAAAAAAGAGAAAAGGTATTTAACTGAGACATATCAGAAGATGAAAACAGGATCTAATTGTTACAAGGGATGAGGAGAAGTAGATGGTGTAGAAAGGGGGTCTGAGCAGGCAAAGTACTTAATGAATACTTCTGTTCAGTCACCACCAAGAAGGGATGGGCCCCACACCTGAGAGGGTGAGATGGGAGAGAGGTGGAGGAGAAGCAACCACAGATGGAAATCAGGGTAGAAGATGAGGAGGGCTAAGGTCTGAGAGGTGGACAAGGCACCTGGCAGAATGGAATCCACCAGGTGCTGAGAGAGAGTTGTCAGAGGGTCCTGGCAAAATACGTTGGTGAACCTATTCAATGCCTCTGGGGTGCATGCCCAGGGACTGGAGGAAAGCACATGTGATACCCTCCATAGAGTTGGCTCAAGGATGAGGCGGGAATTACAGACCGGTAAGCTTTACCTGCAATTGTGGGAAAACTGATGGAGACAATCCTCAAGGAAGACTGGTGCAATTCTTGAGGATAATAATCTCCCAGGACGGCAAGGCAGCACCAAATTTGTCTCCAGAGCAGATCCTGCCAGATGAACTTGGTTGATTTTACAACTTGGTTATGAGGGCAGTAGACAGGGGACATGTGGTGAATGTCCTCTACCTGGATTTCAACAGGCTTTTGGCTCAGTGCCACACGATAGACTGACCTGCAGGTTGTAGAGTCTGGGGCAGGGAGGAAAATGGTAAGATGGGTTGAGAACTGGCTGGGGCTAGACAGCAGAAGGTAGTAGTGGAGGGAGGCATCTGAACCCAGGTCAGTGCCAAGTGGTGTAACACAGGGGCTCAGTGCTGGGACGGTTCATGTTTAACATTTTCATAACCGGCATTGCAGTGAGGAGTTAAGTGACATCAGTCTTTGTGCAGATGACATAAAGATTTGTGCTGAAGTAAATCTTGGGAGGGAGGAGCAAAGATACTTCGAGGTTTGATGAAACTGGAGGAATAGTCTCACGTTTGGCAACGTGGTTTCAGTGATGCCAAGGGTGCAAAGTGTAACCATGTTAGGAGGCAGAACCCAGGTTTAAGTACTGGCTGAAGAGTGTCCCATTAACAAAATCCAGGAGAGGCTCTGGGAGTGCTGGTAACTTTGGGAGATGAACCACTCTGCTCAGTGCAGGAAGGCAGCAGGGAAGGCAAACAGGATGCTAGGGTGTATGGCAAGGGGGATTACTTATAGGAGTGGGGAGGTCATCTTGTCTCTGTACAGGTCCCTTATGAGACTGCACCTAGAGTACTGTGTGCAATTCTGCTACTTACTAGAAGACATCAAACTACTGGAGGGTGCAGCGCAGGGCAACAAAAATGATCCTGGGGCTGGAGGACCAGACCATATGAGGAGAGAGACCGAGAGCTCAATATGCATACCTGGAAGAAAAGAAAGAGAAGGGATATGATTGAGAACTTCAAGTACCTGAAAGGTTTGAACAGTAGACATCAGGTGTAGATGTTCAATCTGAAAGGCAGAAAGGAAACCAGGGACACTCTATGAAACTGGAAGAGGTTCAGAAAGAAACTGCAGAGCACTATTTCACAGAAAGGATGTTGGCTGGGTGGAATGCTCTGCCAGAGGAAGTTCATATCATTGCAGAGTGCGCAGGGGCTTCAAGAGGTTAGGACAGATTTGGGGGGTGTACAAATCTGGAGGGGTGGGAGGCAGGAAGGGCATATATGAGGAGGTGGGGCAGCTGCTAATGGACAGTGCTGCACACTTGAACAGACTAGATAGACCAAATGGTCTTTATCTGCTAGCAATTTTGAATTTTGTAACCCTAGTGCCACTGGGACAACCTTGTGGTCTTCATCTTGTCTTTCTTCAGTTCAGTCCTGCTACCAACCCCCTCAGGACAATTTACACTCAGCTGCCATGCAGCTTAGTTAGTCTTTTTCTCACTTCATGCTGGCATCCACCAAACCCTCATAGCAGAAGCCCATGGTGAAAAGATCTTCACAATGGCAACATGTGGCTGATCGGTAGAGTGAGGCATAGTTGCCCTGGCCCCTCCATCTCTCCCAAAGGTCCCATCATCTTCCCCTCACCAACATGCTAAGGCCACAGTCTGAACTCTGCGTGGGCTGAGACTTGAAAGCACCGGCAGGCACTTTCACTGTAGTGAAGTAGCACAAAACTGATGGCTGCATAGCCACATCATTTCTGATTGGCAATTTTCTGACCAAACTACCTGCCTGCTTTATACAGTCAGAGCCCACAGACCCCTCCCCCAGCTAGATGCCAGGAAATGTTAAATATAATTAAAAATCACCATTTACCATCAGTGTTCCCTTTCTTAAATAATGTAGGGGCCACTAGTCCAAAAGCATCCCCACCTGCCCATCTAGACTACTAGTAAAATTTACTGCTACCTGCAGATCACCTAGGGGTGCTAAGAGTTATGCTGAGCCCCAAATATCACTTTATTCTCTGTTCTTAATTGTCTCATTTTTCTATCTCTAGTATCATACCTTGACCCTAGTTTATCTTTTCTTTAAAACTCTCTTCCACTCCCATCCTGTACTGTACCCTTTATTGTACATCTCTCTACTCTGCTACAATAAGTTCCCATACTGATCTATATTTCCCTTTATTTCTGGGTCTGGCCAAACTGTATACCAATGGGATAGAGTATCTTTGTTTAATTCTAACACCCTCTCCTCTAGCACATCCGACCCTTTGTGTCCCCTTAACCTTCTCTGTTCTTCTCTTTTAGGTCCTACCAGAATACCCCAAACCAAGGACACCCCAACTCTGACACAGCAGGTAAGTTGTAATTACATAACTGCTTTAGAATCCTAGAAATCTGGTGACAGAAAAGGACCATTTTGGCCTATCAAGTCTGCCCCTTAATCCCCCCCCCCCCAACTCATCTCCTTTGTCCAGGGCACCCCACTTCTACGATTGGTCCAACTCCTGGTGTCTGTCCATGTCCTATTAAATCATTTCACCATTTTTGCCCCCACCACCTCATCCAGTAGTCTGTTCCAGGACTCCACCACCCTCTCAGTGATAATGCCCCTCCACATTGCCCCTAAACCTTCCTTCTTCTAATCTTAGATTATGATCTCCAGTTCTAGCACATTACATTCCCCGTAAATAAGCTTCACATTCTCACCTTACTAGTCTCCAGTGGGCAGAGAACCAATTCCCTCCACCTCTCCTCATAGGGCTTCCTATGCATAGTATGCACCATCTTGGTTGTCCTTCTTTGAACCCTTTCAATCTTGTCTGTCCTTGTGTAGGTGAGGCCTCCAGAACTAAACCTCATACTCCAGATGACGCCTCATCATGGAGTTATAAAGGAACATCAGCACCTCCCTCTTTCTGTTTCATACCTCCTACATACATCAGCATTCTATTCAGTTTGGCCACCCACAGTACCATTGGGTTTCCCCCACCTGAAAGTGATTTGAAATTAAAATCCCCAAGATTTCTCTCTCCTGCTCAGTTTTGTAACCCCCCCATGTATAAATGATTTGTAGGTTTGCACCACATGTGCATTACTGTACACTTTTAGCATTGAATTTGCAGCTTGAAGTTTCAAATACCCCTCAGAATCTTTAGGTCCTTCTCATTGCGTCCCTCCCGCTGGGTGTCCACCCTAATTGCAGATCTTTCATACCAACCTACAAATAGGCACACCTTCCCACCAGTCCCTCACTATATCATTGCTATAGATATTAAAAGGATGGGTCCCAGCAATGACCCTAGAGCACACCATAATCACCCCTCTTCACACCTGGAATGCACCCCATTTACCACCACCTCTGACTTTGGGCCTTCAACCTGTTCTCACCCACTTTGTTATTTCATACCCCCTAAGCCTTCAGCTCATTTCCCAGCCTTCTGTGCAACAGGTTTCAAGGCCTTTAAAATCCAGGAGTAATCCATACCCCCAACAATCCACCTCCCAGTTACACACTGGAAAAACTCAATTGAGACCGCACAACCTTCCTCCTTAAAACAAGCTGCCAGGGGTCCTGGAGCAGTATAGTACAGTGGATTCAAACCAGGCTGCAGAACTGAAAACTTTGGTCCCACAGCTAAGTGAGACTGTGTGATCTGAGCAAGTCCGCCCGCCCTGGTGATCCTAGGTTGCATCGACAGCTTCAGCTGTCTACTGCTGCATTAACAGTGTTCCTATCCCTTTACCTATAACACTGACAACCAGGTGTTCTGTTTTCCTCAATAGTATATGACATCACCATTTGAGGTCAGGCTACCAGTATAATTCTCTCCTCCTATTAACACTTTTGTATAGAGAGGACATCAGCCCTCACTCAATCCCAAGACACATCACTGTTTGCAACAAGTTGAACAGGGTGACGAGGCTAACACCTCCTTAGCTCCTTCAGTATCTAGAGTACCCTATCTGGCCACATGCCAGTGCCCACCAGTTCAGGGATCTTTTATTTTGCAAGGAACCTGTCCATTCCCAGTCTCCCTATCTTATTACCAATGACTACACCCCTTCTTTGTAAAAGTGAACAAGTATTTGTTCAATAGACTACATTTTAGTAGTCTCATCATTTACCCTCCTCCCTTTCAGACTCACAATCCTCCTTTGCCTTCCTTTTTCACTGATGCCTGTATGTAAAGGTTTTGTCCCTTACCCTGCACCAACTGACTAGCTTGTGGGATCACCTAATCGTCATCCTCTGCATGTAGGATCATTTGAAACCCTGCTTAGTGTAGAATATAAATGAACTGGTTTGTGATTCTACTGACAGCTTCAATGATCCTGGGGTCCTTTGCGGCTGGCTTTGGTGTGGTGGGCAGCGGTGGGAGATAGTGTCCTACAGTGCATGTTGAAATTTATAAGCCCTCATCTTTGTTTACTGGCCCCTGTACTCCTGGGCTAGAAGTTCTGTCACTGAGGACTGAACATGGCCCTGGAAAAAAGCAGAAGTGGAGAACATCTGATCAGAGACTGTGGAAGCTCGAATGTGCACTGCGGGCTATTAAAGTTTCAGTTGCCACCTGTTGCTCTGGTACCAGCTGCAGGGAGTTATGGGACTGGTTGTGGCTGGGGATGTTGGCCTAGAGATAGTCACATCTGGCCTGCTGTGGTCTGCTATACTGCAGTGGATGGTGGTTGGAAATTCCAAATTAAGGGGGAAATTTAGAGGACACATTAGGAAGTACTTCTTTACTGAGAGAGTGGTGGACAACTGGAATTGGCTGCTGAGGGAAGTGGTGAGGGAGAGGATGGTTGGAGATTTCAAGAGGACATGGGATAAGCACAGAGGGCAATTGTCACAGGGAGAACTACAGAAAAGGCCTGGTGGATATAGGCAAACTGGGCAGACTAGATGGGCCTGCGGCCTTTTCTGCTGTCACATACATGTGTTTCCATGTATTCTACAGGTAGGTTAGGAAGGGAGGAGATCCCACCCACCAGCTGAGCATATATTTTGCCTGGGCAAAGTTTTTGAATATTTGTCCCTTGGTGTCTTTATTCTGCCCTGTGTTGGTCGATGTGTGGAGCAACATGGCCTCCTATCCCCCAAAAATGTTCAGTTCTAGGGGCACAGGGGCAATGAATCTTCCTCCCTCCCCCAACCATGACATCTCCTGAGTGACCAAGTCCATTCTAAAAGCAAGGTTGAGGGTGTGGTGTAGGTCTGGTTTTCCCCCCTCCCCCCAAAACACAACCCACTTTTTTTTTTTTCATACTGACTCATTTTCCCTTTTATATCTACAGGTCTAACATGGCATTGACCAGGTATAAGAGAACACTGACCATACGTATCAGCAAGTATAATTTTTGTGTTTACCCTACACTGTTTTTCATAGTTCATAATAAGATGCAGATCCTTTGTGAGCCCATTGCTGTTCTTGTTTTACAGGTATGAATGGCTGCTATATGAGGCACTGGGTTGGAGCTGTACCTTGTGCTTTAGAAAGGAGACGATGGGGTGGGGGATGGGCATTAAGGTTGGCAACTCCAAGGAACACCACATAACCAGTTTGCAAGACTCGTGAGGCTCAAACCCTGTTTTCATTTTCTTGTTTTGTGTACTTTGCATAATATAGTGTTTTGCTTTGCAACAAATACTGTATATACTGTATGTATATGTGGTGGGGACATTATGTGCTGTTTTGAGGCACTTGGGCACTATATGCATGAGGCAGAGCACTGAGTGGCAAACATGGACAGAACACAGGTTTGAATCCCAGCCCTGCCCACTTACACTGTATAACCAAGAACAAGTAAGTTAACTTCCCTTTTGCAGGAAATGCAGTTAAAGACTTCAAAGATGGGGGATTGCCTCAGGAATGCCATGGAAGGAAGGGAGACTAGGGAGAAATACAGGAACAGTTGGTGAAATTAAAAATAATTACAGTGAAAGGTGTTAGACATGTAAACAGAAGCAAGAGGAAAAAAAACACTATGGTTTTCAAAGGAGGTGTTGGGGAAGGTTAAGGCAAAAACATCAGCATTCAGGAGGGTCCCTATTAGTTGAGCAGTAGCTTTCTTTTCTATCAAAGGTGGCCTAAATGTCTATAAAACCATTCTGAAAATGAGCCCCATAGACTTGTATGGGGCGTTCCCTGTACCTTCTCTGGAGACATGTAATGTCAGAATGTGGGGGCAGAGCAGGCAGACCAGGAAGAGGAAAGGGGTCGGCAGGACAGCAGTTAAGTTACCATCCAATCCCTCCTTACAGGACAAGTAAATTTTATAATGTATCACGGACAGACTATCATCACTGCAGGATGGGCTTAATGAGCCCAATACCAGAATGTCACGTTTATTTTAAAAAGCAATGACTGATCGGGTCAGGGAATAAATTTACAAGTGGATTAACATTTTACAGTGATAGCCCACAAAGGAATCATTTGTGGAAAAGACTCTTGGCCAGGTGAGTTGCCATATACGTGTCAGTGGGGGCTAGTTGACAGCTGCTCTCTTTTTTTTTCAAATACAGAGAGAGGATCTCCTGTTCACATACATATAGCCAATGTACAAGGTGTCAGTTTAAATTTGGAAGAAGGATCCCTCTCCCTCCCACCCATCCCTCCATTCCACAGGAAAATCTTTCTAGAACAAAGTCCCTACTACCAGGTATAGAACTTCTATGCACTCTAGAAGTGAATACGAGTCACCAAGAACCCCAGTGTTTGAGAAATTTCTGTGACTGATTATTTAAACTAGCAATAGTCTTCTATAGGCAGAAGGTTGGCTATAATTCCTGCAGCCATTCCTGAAAAGAATTTCCAACTCATCCTTCCAATGTCATAAAACCAGTCTCTTAACCGACAACATAATAAGGGTTATGTGATATTTTCTGTTGGTAATAGTAACTGAAAGATCTCTCAGAATACAAATTTCCGCTGTGAAAAGCTCTGATAGACCAGAAGGGATCAACCTTATGTTTAATGGTGGTCCAAAGAGAGGCTACCTTGGGGCATTCCCAAAAGATGTGATAAAGGTTGCCCTCATTCTGCCGGCACCTGGTACATACTGACGAGGAGAGCAAGCCTAATTTTGCCATCTTCTGGGGAGAATAATAATGATTGTGCAGTAGTTTAAACTGTATCAGACGAAGTTTGTCTTGAGTTACAAACTTGTGACAGGCCTTCCATAAAGAGGGCCAATTCAAATCATATTCAGGAAAAAATGTGGTCCAGTAAGGGGACACACCAAGACAATCTGGCCACTTCCAATTATACAGTACCTCATACAATTTGGAAACAGCGTATGGGAGGCCCACATGAGGATTAATTCCGAGAAGGGTAAGCTCAGGGATGCTGGTAACGCATTACCAAAGTATTTTATTATAAGGTGTCATAGCTGGTATACTCTAAAGATCACGGAGTTCGGAATATGAAATTTGTCGAGGATTTCAGATGAGGTTAACCACTAGCCATCTGGTTTCGGAGGTGGAGAGAACAATTCCTATCAGGATCCATCTCAATTATAATGGCCTACCATCGATTATGAGATTGGGATTACCCCACCAAGGTTGAATTGGGTCCAAGGTATATTTATACTTCAGGAAAAAGCAGAGCTGCGAGTGGATACAAGCGGATAATGCCACGGTAGTGTTTTTAAGAGTAGGAAGCAGGGACCTTGGATTTACATGTAATAATGCAGCAGGGGAGAGCCCATGGGTTTGTATTAGGCTCCTCTCTATTTGGAGCCAAATGGGAGTATGGGACTGCAACTGTTGGGGGCTGTCCTTCCTAAGCCATTGCAGATACTTGTTTAGATGACTGGCCCAGTAATACAGTCCTAAATGGGGAAGTCTCAATCCCCCTTTCAATTTCAATGTTGAGAGTTTGTCATAAGCTATCTGGGGCTTCTTTTCCGACCAAATGAAGGCTGAGAAGATCCGATGCATTTTTTTAAACCACTCCAATGGCAACCAAATGTTCGAAAGATTTAATGGGTAGAAAAGCCTCGGAAAAACGTTCATCTTGATGACATTGATTTTGCCCCAAAGAGACAGGGGGAGTAACGCCCATCTATTGAGGTCTTGTCTAATAGTGGATGTTAAGGGCTCTAAATTTAATTGCTAAAATCTGTTTGGCTCCCTGTCCAAATACGATCCCAGATATTTCAATCTGTTGGGTTGCCAAGAGAAACCCACTGATGTTGCCGCAGTTTTTAATGCCTTGTCCTCGTTTAACTTATAATTAGACATAGAACTAAATTCTCTTAGTGTGATAAGTAAGGCCGGTATGGATACATCGGGTTGAGATAATTGAAGGAGTAGGTCATCCGTGTAGGCCAACACTTTGACAGTGTATTGCTGAATACTTATTCCCTGAATTTCCGTATTATCCATAATCATCTGGATTAACGGTTCCACATAGATATTAAACAATGGGGGATAAAGGACAGCCTTGCCTGGTGCCCGCATGGAGTCTAAAGGAATCGGACAAAACCCCGTTGCAGACGACCCGAGCCATGGGAGATTTGTATAGGACCCTTATCCACTTTATAAAAAGAGGGGGGAATCCAAAAGCTGTAAGTGACTGAAACAGAAAATTCCAGTCAACCCTGTCAAATGCCTTCTCGGCATCCAAGGAAATAAGCACAGCCAGAAAGTCAGCATCCCTGGAAGCCGAGAAGACATGCGAAAAGGTTGTAAAGTGGTCGACCGAAGATCTAACTTTCATTAAACCTATCTGTTCTGGACCTATAATATCAGGCAAGGCAAGACAAGACTCAAATGGTCCGCCAGGAACTTCATTAAGATCTTTAGGTCCTGATTGAGGAGCGAGATCAGTCTATAGCTCTGGACCTGCTCGGGAGGTTTACCATCCTTCAGTATTAAAGTTATCAAGGCTTCAAATGGGGTCTCATCTAGAGCTTGGCTGGAAAGAACATGTTGGAATAGTGAGAGAAATCCAGGCGCTACTTGAGCCTCAAAGGTTTTGTAGAAATTGGCGGAGAATCCATCCGGCCCGGGTGTCTTAGCTACGGGCAGGTCCCGAATAACCCTGAGTATCTCCTCTAAAGTAATGGAGGCAACTAAGGAGGACTTCTGCAGGTCCGAGAGTTGAGGTAACGTGATTCGAGAAAAATAGGAAGATAATTGGGAAACAGAAGGAGGGTCCTCCATAGGGCTATACAATTTTGCATAATAAGAGTGAAATTCTGAAGTTATATTCGCTGGGGAGGTTATGAGAATATCACCCTGTTGCGAGTGGACTGCTGCTATCAGTCTAAGGGACTCTAACTGTTTAAGCTTGAGGGCCAGAAGATGCCCTGCTTTGTCACCCTGATCTACCTGATAAGACTGAGTTTTCAAAATAGCAAGCTCTGCTTTTTCTCTTAAGATATTTAGCTACGAGTCCTTGAGTTTCACTAGGGTTTCTCTGACATGATCCGGGGATTGGGGGGATAGCTCATGCTCAATGGCCCTAATTTGGGACAGCAAGCTTTCAAGCTGCTCATTCTGTACTTTTTTCCCTTTGGATGCTAGTCCTATCAATAAACCTCGGAGATAGACTTTCAGGGAACACCATTCAATGTCAGGCTTCCCAGTGGAGCCAAAATTGATATCCACAAAAGTGGAAATGTGCTCAGAAATATGAGTCTTGTGTTCTGGGATCTTTAACAATTGGTTATTGACCTTCCATCTCTTGCCTGAAATAGGCAATGTGGATAGAGAAATCGAGCAGGCAACTGGTGAATGGTCAAGAGCTGGCCCTGATATAGTATCTCTGAGTCTACCACAGGGATTAAAAACTGGGAGATCAATATGTAATCAATGCGGGAAGAAGAGTGGTGTACAGGGGAGGTACATGAACCCGCTATCTGATGGGTGAAGAATGCGCCAAATGTCCTCTAATCCTGCACTATCCAACCAATCCCAGAGAGCTCGCTGTGCTGGGGAGAGCCCTTTACGGGGCCTACCAGAACAATCCATTTGAGGATCAATCACCAGATTGAAATTGCCCCCAATTAATAAAGGGATTTACAAAAATGGGGAAAGGATATTGAGAATGCGTATGAAAAAACTGGGAGTGTCGATATTAGGACCGTATATACTGCCCAGAATAACCTCTTTGATATAGAGTTTACCTTTTACAAACACATAGCGTCCTTCAGGGTCTGTTATGGTTTGAGTAGAAACAAACGGTATGGCCCTACACAACAGAATCATGGCACCCTGACTTTGGGTATTACCCTCTGCCGCAAAACATTGGCCCATCTGCTGCCTATAGAGCTGCGTAGCCTCGGAGTTTAGTAAGTGAGTTTTCTGCAAAAATGCAACATCCGCAGCAAGCAGATTTAGATGCTTAAGAATTTGATATTGTTTGATTTTGCGCCTGGCCCCCCAGCACATTCCAAGAAATTACCCTCGTTGTCCCCATCTTATTGTGATGTAAAAGGGTTGTGATGTACAACAAATAATAAGTAGAGACCTGCTCCGAATCCCTGTGTGAACTTACCACCCAGCTCCCCCTCGAATTCCCACAACATAGTCCCACAAACTCTCAACAGACTAAACATCAAAAACTTTCCCCAGCCCACCCTACCCCCACTTTACATTCTGTCTTTTGCATCATGCCCTAGAGCTTTTCCCCTTCTGCCCCAGCCGCCCCACCAACCCTTGGAAATAAAGACAGTAACCATAACCTGAATCATTAACTATACTTCTAAAGTAAGATGTATCAGCTGAGGGGATTTGTTGCATTGGAGTAGCTGAGACAATGAAATGATTACTCCAAAATCAGCCTTGTAAAAGAATACCTTCTGCACAGATCGTCTAACATATATAGCGCCCAGTCAACACGACATTAGAAACATTGACCTGAAGTGAAATCTTAGCATTAGATAAATACAGAAACTAGTCTGCAATAAATAGATTGCTAACAAGACATGTAAACGTTCTTGATCTCAAGAAGTAAACTATTCCTATAATCAAAATCTAAAGGCCAAATTATAGGGCCCTCAAAATCTCAAATGTACTACCTGTAGAGCACAAGCTAACTGAAAATACAGAATAAAGAGGCATAAGGGGGAAGGAGCCATATACCAGACTTCCCTTGACATAATAAATCCCCCTTCTTCCCCTCCTACTAACAGAAGTACACAACGCCCCTGACCTAGAAGGTTAGGGGAACCTCATAATAACCAGAACATGCGAGTCCAGAAATGAAAGTAATTCCAGGGGGAATCACATAACTCTGTGACAACGAAACAAGTAGGCGCCTGGGTCAGGCTGTTCCCAGATCAAGAGATTCCAGTGTGGAAAGGATGCCCTCTAGCGGCAATGCTGTTGGAGAGACCGCGGGGAGCCAACACCACTCTAGACATTGATGCGAGCAACATACATCTCGTTGGGCAAATGGCATGCAGCCTGACTTGAATCATTTTCCCAGGTCCCTGCAAAAGACACAGAGGCGAGGTCAGGTCCCAGGAAAAAAGTAGGCACCCCCCCCCAAAGCCAGAATTGCGTAGGGCTAGACATGGGGCACAAGAGTCCAGTCCCTTCTACAGCAGCCAATCAAAATTCCAGATTAAAAAGCATTGCAGGGGAGCCCTGATCTATCCACCATCGTGGCCACACAAAAGAAAGTGTCTTTCTGCTCCCATTGATGACTTCCCTTCAGGAGCTCTTAAACAGATCTGTAAAGGAGGTTTTCAATTGTCCCAGAGCAGAGCCTGGCTCCTCAAAAGACACCCAGGCATCAGAGATGAGAACTTTTAGCTTGGCCAGATATAACATCCGAAACTTGATGCCGGCCGCTATTAATTTGACCACCATGGGGTAGAAGGCCGTTCTCCTCTGGTGAACTGAGGCGGATAGGTCCTGGGCAATTCTCAGGCGCTTTCCCTCCCACATGATGTCTTGAAGCTCTTTTGCCTTATTGATGAAGTGTTGCTTTTCCCTAAAATTGAGAAAGCGACAGATGAAAGTTCATGGATGAGCCTCAGGGGGTGGCTTGGGATGCAGTGCTCTATGGGCCCTTTCAATAGAATAATTGGCCCCAAAGAGAGTAGTGCCAGCTAACTTTTCCACAAGCTTTTGTGTGAATTTAATTGAGTCATGCCCCTCTTCTCCCTCGGGGAGACCCACAATCACGACATTGTTCCTCCTACTATGCCCCTCGAGATCCTCAACCTTTTGTTCCAACTTGGCGAGGCACTGCCTACATGCAGTAAGCTCAGGATCTAGCTTGTCCTGGCATTTCTCCAACGAAAAGATTCTCACTGAATTATCAGAGACCCCTTGCACCACTTCGTCCAATTTCTGGGTGAGAGAGGTAAAGCCTGCTGTCAGGGTATTTAGATCCTTTTTAAAGGGCTTGAATTCCTCGAGGAATTGCTGCAGAGTCAGCATTTTGTTTACTGCAGAAGAAAGAGCAGGGCTAGCGCCGACATCCGCACCCTGGTTGGAACTAGAGGCCTGAGGCTTCTTTGGGGCCTTTTCAGGCGAGACTGGAGGAGTGCGCTTCGGTATGTACTTTTGCATCCACCTCCGTATGCCCATGAATCACTTTCCATCTACGCTCGCACTGTTCCCACGCCGGAAATATTGTGATCTAGAGTAGCCGAGCAAGTGAAAGACAAACAGATCGATGATTTTGTAAAGCGGGTGGCTGGAGCTCCACGGCAGAGCTACTACGCGGCACAATGCATCGCCGGAAGTAACAGAGAGCTGCTCTTTAATCATAGCCAAATATTACAAGCCTATTTATTTGTAACCCCCCTTGCAAATGGGGGTTCCAAAAAGTCTTCCAGGAGTTTGCTTGAATGTTCCAAGCCTGAATGGTGTTTGGCGTTTAAGCCATTTATCTGTGAGTGCTTTTAGAGCCTCTGGTACTGTGTCTTTAAGAGCTGTCTGCTTGCAGACATAATTAGTTTGCATGGGGGGGCCTGTGTGTTTTCCTGCTTGAGTCCCACCCGAGCTGCTACCAATTTGCTCCGTTTTTGCAGTTGCTAAGAGTGCCAGGGGAGCCTATCTGAAAGATGTAACTGTTTGCTAGAAATCATTTAGAGTAATAATGAAAATACAGTTTGTCTAACTTGCTTTCCTTTGTAGTCTGAATTGTTTGCCTAGCCCTCCATTCTAGTTTTGAACTGCTGAACTGGACCAATCAGCGTGGGGGACCTTTTGAAGTGGAGTCTGCTGCTGGCAAATCAGAACTTGGACTCTTAAGTTGAGTCAGCCACAATGGGACTGTATGGCAGATGCTTCTGGGAATTGTAGTTTGGACTTCGGCGCCTTTTTGCACCAACAGGGGGAGTCTTGTGAGTCACAGCCAAACCAGCCAACTGAACTGGGAGGGACTCAAAGAAAATGCCCGGTTTTGTCTTCTGGAGTTTTAGTTTAGCTTTGGCAGTGAAAAGTCAAGGAGCCCTCTGCTTCTTCAGTGTGCAGTTCAGCACGGGAAACGCATGTAAGGCCCCAAGTTTCGGTCTGCAGCTTGTGCAAGAGCTTGTTCGGACTGAATCCGACTTGTGAAGAGAATAAAGGAGATCTGAAGAGTAGAAACCAGGCTTACCCTGTAGAAGACTGGAGAAATTGCTGAATCGCGCTCGGTAAGTCAGGAACTGAACCTTCTGTGTGTTCTCCCGGATATTGTGCAGTAATTGCGATCGGGATAGAGAAGCAGCCTGCCTGGTATAGTATTTTCCTTTTACATATAAATGTGTGTAGTGCTTGTGGGTGTAACCCCTAGATGGCGCTATCCCAGGGGCTACTACCCCTGCCTGATTTGCCACTAACAGGTTGAGGGGCCTGGATCCAATGGCGGATGCCTCCACCCAGAGGTCAGGGTTTGCAATAGTTAAACTAACTTGAGTGCAGCCTCTGAGTTTACTGCAACCCCCTTTCTTCCCACTTAGTGGCCCACATAATATATCAGAATTACCTTCACAGTATACACTCTTACCCCAGGTCTGGTTCGGCACTGGACCTTCTGTGAAATGAGATACAGTGCAACAATCACAGTACAGTACTTTAACATAGACAAATACTCCAGGCAGTATAACTTTGCTGAAACAAGCAGCTCTGATTTATTTAGGGGATATAACAAGGACAGGGGAAATCAGGTTAATTAGCTTATCACTCTAATAATTCACCTATGGCTCTGTGCACAGGCCTATCCCTATCAGTTACTGTCCCTGGGTACCCAAGCCCTGATGGCTAGTCCAAACCGTGGCAGCTGGTAGGGCCCTTTCACACAGAGAAAAGGAGAATTAAACAGTCAGCAGTACAGTAATTCCATTTGATTTAATGTGGCAATTCAACAGGAAGCGACCCTGAATTAGTACTCATGACCTCAAAATAAGATATAGGGTCCTTCAATGTCAGTATAGGGCTCACTTGAGGTACAAAACCTCTTCACACATCCATATAAAAGAAAGCTATACTCAGGGCAGGCTGCATCTGTATCCCTACCGTAATTACTGCACACACTACCGGAGAAACACATCAGATTCAGTTCCTGACAGACCGAATGCAATTTTCAGCAATTCCTCCAGTCTTCTACAGGGTGAGCCTGGTTTCTACTCTTCAGAGATCCTTTGATTCTTTTCACAGGACGGATTCAGTCTAACAAGCTATTACACAAGCTGCAGACCGGAACTCTGGGCCTTACACGTTTTTGACTAAAACTGCACACTGAAAAAGCACAGGGCTCCTTCCTTCTTCACTGCCAAAGCTCAACTGAAACTCCAACCCGACAAAACCGGGCACTTCCTTTGAGTTCCTCCCAGTTCTTGACTGGTTTGCTGTCACTCACAATAGACTGCTGCTGTTGGTCAAAAGGCACTGAAGTCTAAACTACATCTCCCAGAGTCACTGCCCATACAATCCTCTTGTGGCTGGCTCAGATTATGAGTCCAAGTTCTGATTACGTCCAAGGCACCATTTTAGAGCTAGCTTACCCCACACTGATTGGTCCAGTTCAGCAGTTCAAAACTAGAATGGGGAACTAGCAGACACAGTTCTGACTGCAAAGAAAGCAGGTTAGACAAACTGTAATTTCATTATTACTTAAATAATTTCTGGCAAACAGTTACATCTTTCAGATAGGTTCCCTGTCACTCTAGTGACTGCAAAATGAAGTGAATTGGCAGCAGCTCGAGTGGTACTCAATCAAAGAAACACACAGTCCTTACATAACTAATTATGTCTGCAAGCAGACAGCTCTTAAAGAGACAGTACCAGAGGTTCTAAAACACTACTGATAAATGGCTTAAACGCCAAACACCATTCAGGTTGTGAGCATTGCAAGCTCCTGAAGTCTTTGGGAACCCCTATTTGCAGGGTGCTAACTTCCTGGTTTGGGAAAGCTTGACCAAGGCCAAGGCACCCCATAAGTTTCTAACTGCAAACTATATACATTTGCATTGGCTCGCACATGTAATCATCAGTCCAATATCATTTTTCCAGAACACATTTCTGAAATATTGCGTACGTCACTCTTTATACAGTATTACATACACATTGTACCATAACTCAAGCATACTTCTTGTACATGAAACTGAAGAGAGGGGGCCCTTCCTTCAGTTACCTTTGGGGCTTGATCGGGGCAAGGACACCATACTTAGAGAGGCAACACAAGTAACTTGAGTTAGCACTGACGCTCAGTTTGGGCAATGAGGCTCGTGACATATACACTCCTTTATGGACAACATTGAGAGGCAAGTCACAGGCCTCCCAAGTGAATCATGCAACTGAGTGCACCACAGGCTTTACAGCTCTGACCAGTCTTTCTAGGGGAACTGTTATAGTCTCTGCACTGGAGCCTCATTTTCGCATTGTCCTCCCTTGTCAGGGAGTCTCCATGGGGTTAGAGGCTAGAACTTGGGGCACTTTCAGCTCCAGGAGTTACAGTTTCTGAGTCCACAGCATTTGGCTGCATGGAGATTTGGGACACTGGCAGTGGACTGTCAGGGCACTCAAAATACTCCTCTTGTTCGGGTGTATCACCAGTCTGCCCCAATCTATCATTTCCTCCCTGAAAGCTCAAACAGTTCAACCACACAATGATTCCATTTCATCTGATCTGATGCTTTACTTCACTTTCTGGGAGCATTGGCTCAGGGATCGGCTGGGGGCTTGGACAGTCAGAAGGCCCAGCTCATCTCCAGTATTGACTAGGATTGCCCTAAACAATTGACTGAGTCGTGTAGCGATAGTATTCGTGTTACCTCACTTTCTGATATGACTGACAGTCATGCTCAACTGGGACTTGTGTAGGAACACTTAATTCTTCGTAGGCAATTTCTTGTCTTTCTTAGCAGCTGTTGTAGTCACTGGTCCAGAGGGGTATCTTCTGGGGGCTCAGACTCACTTGGATTTGTCCACGGGCAGTAATGATTTCTATGCTGTTTTACATCTTTGAATTATTCTCAGCCTTACTTGTACACTGGTAGATCATCTGGTTGCCTACTATAATGTGGGGAGATGGTGCATCTGTCGGCAATCTTGTGCTTGCCATGCAGTCCCAGATTTCTGTAATACCTGATTCTCCTGGAGTTCCTGTGCTTTCACCTTTATCATACCTTCTTGTTTGGATTTCTTTTGCAGCCGTGGTTTGAGTTAGTTGTGCGATGAGTTAGCTGGGCTTTAACTTTTGCATACTGAAATAGTTGTCGCTTGAATCCCATCAGAGAGAGCCCAAACACACATCTACTGGTAGTCGAGCTCCCAAACATCAGGCTGGAGGGGAGAATCCAGGGCATCACTTTTGGTGCAGTTATAAGCATGTACCAGGGTTTTAATTTGTGGCTCCATCTAGGCTTGTCCTTTGGGTGCAGGGTGCCTGTGTTACGTCTTTCAAATGCATCTTACCCCTTCAGATCCTTCTTCAGTCTGGCATCATTTACAATGGATAATTTCTGAGATGCTAGATGTACACTGCAGTCGGGTACCAATATCATGTAATACAGGTTGATTCAGGTGGACAATTTACAGGAAATATATTAGTAGACTGACTTCATATGTTAGTATATAGGGTTGTTTTGAAATGTATTTACATGAACAAAGTGGTGTTTGTTACTTCTATTAACAATTGTGCTTGTACTGTTTTCAAAAATGGAAATATATTTCTGTGTTAAATATCTATTCAGATTCAAGATGTTTGTATAGGATATATGGTATTTGATCTCTCAAATGCAGTATCTGCTTTTATGAGCAGTTGTGAGCCTGGGTGTCTTGACTGATCTCCGCCACTCATGCTACTGTGGCACAAAGTGCAGCCCTCAGAATCCTTAGTGTTTGACTGAGTTGTTGATGTCTTCAGTTAGTTGTTACTATACATTTATTAAATGATTTTATGTTTGGGTTTGGGTTTCACAAAATGTCAGACATTTTCTGTTTACTTCATAATGTTCTGTTTGAAAGGGATTCTTGCAGCCTACTGGTTTCAAACCAAAATAAATGCCTAAATTTATTGTCATTGTTGTTACTTATGAAGCTTTTCAAGGCAAGAAGTTGTTTGTTGTTTATTGAGAAAAATAAAGATGCTTAATTTTTGTAATACAATTAAACTGCTTTAAAAGGAGACTTCATGCAAAAATCACATCATTATAATTTTCTAGTATACATAACAAAATTAGAAATTGCTAATTTTTTAAATGCAAGTCTAAAATAATATTATATTGATTTGTTGCAACGGTTGACAACTGGTTTATTTTCGCGTTACCCAGCCATTACCAGTTGTCCTTGTCTTTGTCTGTCCTGTAACCTAACCTTAGGCGAGTAAGTAGTGTTCTGCCCAGTAGTGTTGGTTGAGGTGTTTGTGGGCCTCTGGATGGAGGCAGTGAAGGGTTAAAAGAGCTGTTGATTGTAGCCTCATTCATTCTCTAACCTCCTTCAGATCTCAGATTCAGTTTTCAGTACAATCAACAGCCTCAGGAAAATAACGAAATCAGGATTAGCTTGCTTGGGTGGCCGACATGGACGCTAGGATTGGTGCTTGCATATTTGTGGCTTAATCTAGGTGCCTATCAGAGATACTGATGAGGTAGGCAGTTGGATGTGGTCAGCTAATATAGTGATGGGGTCACTATTCATACTTTGGGTTGGCAGCACCTGCCCGGTGTGAGGGATTGTGAGTGGTGGTGTCATGGTGGGTTGCTGAGCTGGCCTGTTGCATGGTGGCTGGGTTGGTGACTTCAGTGGCAGGGTGCTGGTTTAGGGTCTAGGACTGGTGCATTTTGTTGTGCCCAGCCCAAATTATTATTTTTAACTTTGTACCTACCCCTGTTGTGCACCTCCATGGAGTTGAGAATCTTATAGCTGGTGGTGTAGGCTACCACATAAATCATTTAAAAGTTGCTGATTTGCTCTGTGTTGGTGTCATAGTGTCTAAATTGTTTTTCTGGGCTCTGGCTTTGATAACTCCAATATTTAGGCTTCACTGTTATTATAATCTGCTCTAGTATGACTTAGTGGATTTATAAACATCCTAACAATAGGTTAGATTTAGTTAGAATCTGCTAAATATACAGACCATGTTTTTTTATACTATTTCATGCACTCATCATTTTTAGTTATTATACCTGATTTCTTCCACTTTCTATCTGGGAATGCTTGTTGTCTGTTGTGGATTTGCGGGGCCTGCATGTCCATATTCTGCAAATGGCACATTTAGTATGCCTGTTGGTTCCATGGGCTAGCATTGTGGTTAGCAGAGTCAGCCCCATGTTGTTTTTTTTCAGTTTTTTATTTATTTATTTTCACTAGGAAAATGACTGGGCACAGTTCTTTTTCATCATGCCTGACATGGAAGTACGAAAACTTTAACAAACATAACAACACACTTATATTTAATAAATAGGATAAAGAAACACAAAAATACACAGTTCAGTTACTGTTCACAAGAACAATAAGTTGTTTGATTATAATGAGATACAAGCATTTTTTAAAGTTTATGCCATTTCTTTTTAGTAATTTGTGTAAACTTGTTTAACAGTTGCTTGAGGACCGTAACATGTAAATGATCGTTCAGTTTGAGATAGTTTATAAGAATCTGGGTAGAATAAAGCCTTTGACTGTAGTTGAATAGGCCCCTGGATGTTTTAATGCCTGTCATTGAATATACTAGATATACTGAAAAAAAATAAAAATAACTGTAGTATACCCAGTTGTGTATTCTGTTGGATAAACATTCAACCTTTTATGCAATGAACAATGCTGTGTTCTAACTGGAGCCCTTTAAAGCGAATCTACATATGTTGTTTAGTATTAATCATACTTCATCAGAAAGGAACAGTCTTTTCAAAAACAGGGGCCCCATAATCTAACGTTGGTAAGCGTATTTGCCTTACAATTAGCAACCTAGCCTCATCTGTCAAGCATTAGCATTCCTGTGGGAGACCTAGCTTCTAAGTTATTTTTTTTTACCTATGATATCCAGGTGCACCAGTAAATTTAGTGAAGGATCCAGTGGACACCTAGTATTTAAATGAGTCTACACAAGATAACAATACATTATTTCTACCTTTGATGCAAGTTCTTTTCCAGTGCTGACCAACCTCTGTGGTGTTCCAAATACCATTACATTTGTTTTAGACTCATTCAGTTTTAATTTACTTGTAAAGAACCTATTTGTTAATTTAGTATACTCATTTTGTAATACTGTTTGGTTCATCCAGAGAAGTGCCAGAAGTGAAAAGAACTGTGTCATCTGGTATAAAATGCAATTAGTATTATTTAACACATTAAGAAGATCCTTAACAAAAATAGAAACAACAGTGGCCCCTGGAGGACTCCAGTCTTTACCTGGCTGAATCCTGATGTAGTACTTCCTACTATAACCATTTGCTTGCAAGAATCCAAATAACTGTTAAATCATCTCAAACTAGTCTCAGATATACCACAAGACTTCAGTTTTGATAATAGTATTTTGTGACTGACTAAATCAAATGCCCTGGCTAGGTCGATGAACACCGCGCCCGTCACCATCACCCTGTCATTGGCATCCAGCACGGTGCTTATAAACCCAACTATGGCAGTAGCAGTGATAAAGACTTTTCACAAGCCATGCTATTGTTCAGCCAGTGTACCACACCTCTCCAAGGAGAACACCAACTTTCCAAAAACACACCTTTCCAACTGTTTGCCATGATTGCCCCTATGGGCAGTGGTCATGATCCACCCATTGCACCTCTACGGTGCAAGGAGCCTTATCCAGCCATGGCGCCTCTACGGTGCAAGGAGCCTGATCCACCACCCCCCCAAAGAGATAGATAAGGTGCCACTTGCCCCATGGGCAGCAGTCACAATCAGCCATAGCACCTCTACAGTTCAAGGGCCTGATCACACCCACCCCCAAAGAGATAGATAAGGTGCCGCTTGCCCCCATGGCAGAGGTCATGATCCAGCCATAGCACTTCTACAGTGCAAGGAGCCTGATCCACTCACCCCCCAAAGAGATAGATAAGGTGCCACTTGCCCCCACGGGCAGCAGTCACGATCCAGCCATAGCACCTCTACTGTGCAAGTAGCCTTATTCATTCACCCCCAAAGAGATAGATAAGGTGCCACTTGCCCCTATGGGCAGCAGTCACGATCCAGCCATAGCACCTCTATGGTGCAAGAAGCCTGATCCACCCACCCCCCAAGAGATAGATAAGGTATGACACTTGAAAAATTGCCACGATTTCTCTGGGCTGTGTGAACGCTGAACCGGATCATCACTTGCAATTTGCTGTTTTCAATTTCAGTGCCTTCTCAGGGTAGCACTTTTGGCTCCACGCCTCTGTAGAGCTCTCTGATTGGCTGGTCTCACTCACCTGGACAAGAGCACCGAGGCGTGAGGCTTAATGTAGACTGCATCCCTGTACTCAGCTTCTAATTTATATATTTTAATTTAGCCAGTTCTGCTCGACCTGTGTAAGTAACTTACCATTCCCTGCCCCACTGCAGTTTCCTCTCCAACTGTATGTACTGATTCAGTGCTAGCTCTGCAAACTTCTCCTTGATTTTTCCCTAATTAAGCTTTCCTCTGTACACTGCCTTGAACTGAATTTGTAAAAGTTTTACTGGCTTTGTTAATATTTTTAATCTATTTAAGACTGTACTGTGTTACTGCTTCCTGCTATGGACTTAGAAAATTCAGTGAATTGTAAAATCTGTGTAGCCTCTGTCTTGAGACTAAGACTCCTGCCCTTGACTTTCATTCTTAATCATCTTCTTTGTCCCCTGTCCTTCTTTGTCTCTGTTCTGTCTCTCCTGCCCTCCCCATCAGTTTGTTACTTTGTGCTTGTTTTGGATTCCTGAGTTAGCCGGCACCTTTCCTTTGTCTGAGACTGCCCCCTGACTTGTCTTTCAAGTTGGTGCTCAGCTCTCTTTGTGTGTCTCTGTTTAGACACCCCCCCCATCTGCTCCTATTTAATCTGCTGTCTCCTTCTTTACAGGTGCCACTTTCCCCACGGGCGGTAGTCACAATCCAGCCATAGCACCTCTACAGTTGCAAGGAGCCTGATCCACCCCAAAGAGATAGATAGGTGTGATGCTTGAAAACTTATCCGATTTCTCTGGGCAGTGTGAATGCTGAACCAGATCTACCACTTGCAATTTGCTGTTTTTCAATTTCAGCGCCTTTTTTGCATAAGCGCTATTGGCTCCAAGCCCATGTAGAGCCTCCCTGATTGGCTGATCTCACTCTCCTGAGACAGGAACACTTGGGACGTGGTGGCTTAATGTGGCCTGCATCCCTGTACTCAACTTCTAATTTATATATTTTAATTTAGCCTGTTCTGCTCAGCCTGTGTAAACTAATGTGCCATTCCCCACTGCAGTTTCTCTCCAACTGTACGTGCACTGATTCAGTGCTAGCTCTGCAAACTTCCCTTGATTTTTTTGTTCCAGTCCCCTTCCCTCCCAGTCCTCCTTTCAAATGCACACAGTCTCTGCCCACTCCTATCTGATGTTTCAATTTATTGGTTACTTACTGTCAACAACTGCAATTCCTCGAATCCTTTTGCCACTAAGCCTTCTAGCAGCTTTATCTCATTCTGTCTTGCTGGAGGCATACCATTTTGGTATTTTAGGTTTGCTTATTGCTGACTAGTTATATCCTGTCTTTCTAAGGCAGTTGATTTAGGTCATGTGATCTCTCTAGTACTTATTCTGCTCCTCAGTAGTAGCTAAGGGGTTGCTTCAACCTCTCTGCCCCTAGTACTACCCTGTTGTCAGGTGAACTATTTTCTTATTAGCCTGACTAGGAGCTGCACTTAAGGATTACTGCTTCAGGCTCCACTGCCTATAGTAGTATTCTGCAGGGATTAAGAAATTCTCCTCCATTGAGAATCACTTCTCTTGCCCGCACTTGTAGAGCCCATTGTGTGATAGTCTCATAATGAGGGCATATTACCTGCTTCTATGCTTGTCTCTGCTCATCTTACATGTATTGAACCCAAACATGAATCAAAAAATAACTCCTAGAGTGGAGAATGCCTCTCTTTTTACATTGTCCGACCTGGACTTTTCCTATCAAGTAGAAGAACTTGTACTGTATGTGTTCTAACTTCCCCTAGCCCACTGCTGATTCTTCACCTGCACCAGCATACAGGAAATCTCCTAGAGACTGCCCACAGGGCTACACCACCTTCTGCATACTCTCCACTACTCCCATTGACTCTCTCGGTCAGGGTATTATTGTATGCAGCATCAGGAAAACTGAGAATTAGCCTCAGAACTCCCTATACTGCAGCAGACAAATCATATAACTGAAAGAAGACCTAGCCACCCACCCACCCACACCTTCCTTCTAGGACTCTGCAGGAAACTCTTGTTCCTGCTTTTACTATCTCAGGAAATGTTAAGTTTAATGCAGGCCTCTGGCAACCATGGAACTCCTAGAAGAGCCTACAAACCCTCATGGGGCTTACATTCTTGCTGATTAATGTATGTAGCCTATTAAAAATAATCTACTTCTGTTCAGGCCTGGGAATGTCATGCTCTCCAGATGTTCTGGTGATTACAGAGTCCTGGCTCTGCCTGGCAACCAGTAACAATGAAGTTAACATCCCTCCTACTCTTTGTTCAGGACCGACAGGCAAACCAGAGGTGGTGGGTAGCTATTTACATCAAGGATAAATTCCCTGTCTCCATAATTGACTCAACCTCTGTCCCAAAATAATTCAAAGCTTGTCATTAAAGATTGAAATTGCCACGGTGTCTCGTTATGTACAATAGGATGCTACAGATCTCATCAGCTGGACTACAGTTGTTAAAACATCTCAAAAACATCCTGGGTTCGGCATCTTCAGAGTGTATCATACTAGAGGACTTCAACCAGACTGCTCTCCAGTGCATCCACCCAACTTAAAATGTTCTGTGATTCCTTGGGTTATCACAGCTAATAAATGAATCTACTCATCCAAATACAGCTCAACCCTAATAACAGTGCTCTCTTGGACATCATTTTAGTTACAAACCCTATTTATTCTCCCATGCTGGCATCTTTTTCTGATATTAGCGACCATTGCTTCATCCTTTGTGTAAGATCCTCTTAAATCCACAACTGTACCAAAATTCTCCTTTAAAGGTGAATATGCAGCTTTGATCTCCATGGGTATATATCAGGCGTAAGAGACTCTGTCACGATGGCAGGACTTCTATCTGTGAGTCTGACTACGACATGATATTTTCTCAGAAATTATGCTGGGGACTCTCAACATGTATGCTCCCATAGGAAAAGTTCGTGCCAGAAACAAATCCTGTCGGTGGTTTACAGAAGACCTGAAAGATGCTTTGTGGAGTAGGAATGTACTCTGGAGAACTGCTAGGAAAACTGATTTAATAAATTACTGGAATTCTTTCCGGGCTTAGGAACCTCTGCACCAAAATGGTCAGAGAGCTAAAGCTAATTTCTGCTCTTCAGCTGGAGAGCTCCACAAGAAATGCCCAAATTCTGAAGACTATCAAAGACATCGAAGGTCATACCACTGTAAATTCCCACCTACTAAATTGTTGATCGACAATACTGTCATCTCCGACAAACGTCTATCCTCGATGTTCTCAATAATCATTTTGCCACTGCAGGCTAGCCTTTGACTCCTCTCCCGTGAATATCCTCCGTCGACAACTTAGATTGGATACAATGAAAACCATCCCCAGTCCATCCTTCTCTCTGCCTACCTCCCTGAAAAGTCTAAGATCTTTTCCTTCAGCTGGACACTAGGAAAAGTGCTGGGGCCGACCTCATTGACCTGTACTTCTTAAAGAGTCGGCTACCATGTCCTCATAGTACCAACTACTCATCTCTTCAACTTATCCTTGTCCCAGGGTGACCTACGCCCATTTGGAAAAAGGCACTTGTGGTCCTTTTGTTTAAGTCAGGAGATCCTAGTGACCTCAATAACTACAGGCTAATCTCCTACTTCCAATCCTGTCAAGATGCTGGAGAAAATAGTGAACTCCCAGCTTGGAAGTACCTGGAATCAGAAAATTGCTCAACCTATTACAATCTGGTTTTAGAGCACAGCACAGTACAATCTTGCTCTATCTGGTGACAAACGACTGGCAATAGTTTGAATTAGACAACAAAATGTTGTCTGCGCAGTTTTCTTGGACCTAAGCAAGGTGTTCGATACCATTGATCACAGGCTACTTCCGTCGTCCCTCCAGAACATTGGTTTGGATTCCCTATCCCATAAACGGTTCTCCAACTACCTCTTAGGGCAACTTCAACATGTAAAGGCAGAAGGGGAAGTTTCTGCACCAAAACCCCTATTGAGGGTTGTACTGCAAGGTTCCATTCTTGGTCCCTTGCTCTTCACCATTTATATTAACAACGTAGATGCCCCCATCAAAGAAGCACAAATCCACTTATTCGCGGATGATACGGTACTCTATGCTAGTAGCCCCACACCTGAAGCAGCCTGTAAAGCCTTCAAATGAATTTAATCTGCTGCAACATCAGTTTATAACCCAGAAACTGCTCTTAAATGCAAAAAAAAAACAAAACAATGTTTCTCTCGCCTCTTCAAAATGAAATAAATCCTGCAATTGCTAGGACACTCCGGAGATCACTACCATTCTAGGTGAGCAGTTGGACTACGTGCTAAAGTTCAAGTACCTGGGGGTCTGGTTAGACCATAGACTTACTTTCACAGATCACTTAGAAGAACTGGCAAAGAAACTTCGACAGAGACTTGGTCTGTTCTTTAAGATTAATAATCTCCTCCCAAGAGTCGCTAAACTGAAACTGGTTCAAACTACTTTTCTTTCCCTATTGGATTACGCAGACTTTCTACAGTATATAGTCAGGGAACTTCAGGTACCCTAGCCAAACTCGATATGCTTTGTCCACAGAGCCTTAAAGATTTATCACGGGTCTTCTATACTCAACCCACTGTGCATTGTACTGCGGCAGTGGGATGGCCATCCCTTGCTTACAAATGGCAAATAAATGCTGTGGTTTGACATGTAAAGCTATCTCAAAATAAACTGTCCCAGTGTATCTCTGTCTGTTTACCTTTGTGCACTCTAGGAAGTATGCCTGAGAAGCACCTCATATATCTACCTTTATGTTTACAAAGCAAAATCTTGCATTGGCAGAGCAGCCATCAGCTTTGTGCTCCTCAACTGTGGAACAAGCTGCAAAAACTTTGAAATTAACTCACCCATCAGCCTAGCAGCTTTTAAATCTCTATATCTACATCATAATAAGGGTCCTGTGCCTGTCTACCTAAATAGTGACTCCTATAAGTCCAAGCACTACTTTATTACTACTGTTAAAAGACTGATCACATCTATAATCGACTCTTCCCTCTCCCTTTTCTACCCCCTATCTGTCCCTTCCACATTCCTTTGACCCTGGTTCCAGCTCTAAATTCTCCATACCATATCACTATATATCTTTTTATACTAGGTTTTATTTGTGTTCAGTGCACCTGATATGTATATTTCTTTACTTTTATGAAAAATTGTGTCCTACCCAAGACTAGCTGTGTCTTCTGTTCCAAACATATACTACTGTCAGTGCTACCTACTGATACTTTGATATATTGAATTATTGTATCTCACTTTATTTGTATTATTACTATTTTCATGCGTGATGCATCCCATGTATATTGTCCCTTGTTCCTTGTTAACAAACCCAGGCCCACCTCGAAAATAAACGTGCTCAATGGTGATCACCTGGTTAAATAAAGAATTTGATTGATTGATTGGTAGCAGAGATATTGGTCTTTAATTAGCAGCCTTTGTTTTGTCCCCTGCCTTTAATATGGGGATCACAATTGATTCCTTCCAGATTTGGGGAACAATCCTCCTTTCTTGGGATGAGATAAGTAAGTATGTCAGCAGTTGCACAATATCATCTGTCACCAATCATAGCAATCCAGGGCATATCGAGTCAGGTCCACCACTCTTCCTGTCATCCAATTGTTGCAGTAGTGTCAGAGACTTCCTGCTCAAGGATGTCTTCAAATTTAAACTCCCATCTTTCCCCATTGAGCATATCTGTTCCACTAATTGTTCCTTTGCTACATTATCTGTACCTTCAGTAGTCTGACTTATTAAATATTCTTTTACATAATCTGCAATATCATTTTCCATGTTATTATACTGCTCCCCTCAGCAGACAGACAAATAATTCGAGAACTATTTTTACAAGTACAAATGTTCGAAAAGAGGCCCAAAAAGTTCTTGAGTTCTTTAAGCTCTTTAACTGTTGTTGCTTAGAAAAGTGAGACTTAGCCTGAGTAAATTCACTCTTTACTTTATTTCTTAATTGCTTATACTCAATTAAGTCAGTCAGATTCCTGTTTTTTTTAGGTATTTCTTCTGTACTGTATCCATGTGTCTCATTTGTTGTCTCAGATCTTTCTTTAACCAAGGGGAGTATTGGCTTTTTTATCTTTGTTTTGCAATGGGAGTATAGGCTTCATAGGCCTCCAGAAACTCTGTGTGTAGCCAATTGCTACCTCTTCAGGATATTATTTGTTCAATTTGTCTCATGTTAGTTAATGCCATTTCCTTTCTGAGACCTTTAACATCTGTTCTTGCTATATTTCTGGTCTCAATTATTTTAAAAGGAATTTTACTTTGGAGATTACCTCCTACCAGTTATTACACTGAAACTTAGAAACATAGACTTTGACAGCAGATGAGACTGCTTGGCCCACCTAGTCTGCCCAATTCTCTACCTACAGGATAGGCTGCAGATCTAGTTAACAACAGCCTATTTCTTCCTACCCGCCCACAAAAATTGCCTTATATGTTTCCTATGCATTCTTGAATTCTCCCACAGTTTTGACCCCTACAACCTCCTCAGGAAGGCTGTTCAATGCACCCACCCTCTCTGTGAAAAATACTTCCTCACATTGCCTAAACCACCCCTCTATCTTCAGATTGTGTCCCTTGTTCTTGCATCTCTTTTCTGAAAGATTCTACGTCTTGGACTTTGTTGATTCCACTGAGGTACTTAAAGTTGCTATCATGTCCCCCTCCCTCCTTTCCTCAAGGGTATACATATTAAACTCCTTTAGTCTCTCCTCATATGGTTTCTCTTGCAGACCCTCGCCCCATTTAAGTTGCCCTCTCTGGACTGCCTCTATCCTGTCTATGTCCTTGCAGAATAGGGTCTTGGAACTGGATGCAGTACTCAGATGGGGTCTTCTAACTGCCTGTACAGAAGGATAACAACTTCCGGTTTTCTGTGCTGATGCCTCCTCTACTATCCAGTATCTCCCCAGCCCTCCCTACTTTCTTCTCACATTGCTTGCTAACCTCAAAGTCATCTGATATGATTACCCCAGGTCCCTTTCCATTTTGTTATTATTACTACCTCCCCCAATGTAATCTTCCCTGGGTTTTTGTTTCCTGTGTGCATTACTTTGCACTTCTTTGCTGAATCAAGCTGTGATACTTCTGACCTTCATTTCCAACCTTGCCAAGTCCCTTCTCATCCTTTCCATACCTCCTTGTGTATCAACCCTTTTGCAGATCTTTGTGTCATCTGCAAAGAGGCATACCTTTCCTTCCAGTCCCTCTGCAATGTCACTTATAAAGACATTAAAAAGTACTGGATCCAGTGCTGAACACTGCGGTACCCTACTAGTGACCCCTCTTTCTTCAAAGTAGACTCCATTTACAATTACCTTTTGTGTCCTGTTGTCCAGCCAATGTATTACCCAGGCTACCACCCTGGGACCCACTCCCAGGCTGGTTAATTGATATTAACCTTTTGTGTGGACTGTGTCAAATGCCTTGCTAAAGTCTAGGTAGGCCATGTCCACAGCCCCTCCCTAGTCTACTACATTGGCCACCCAGTCAAATAAATCAATTAGATTCATCTGACATGTCCTTCCCACTGTGAACCCATGCTGCCTTGGGTCCTGTGCCCCACTGGTCTCTAGGTACTCAACAATTTCTTTCTTTCAGAAGTGATTCCATCACTCTCCTACCACAGAGGTCAAACTGATAGGTCTGTAGTTTCCTGCCTCTGTCCTGGTGCCATTTTGAAGAGAATCCATCTGAATTTCTCCAGTCCTCAGGTACCATACCATCCTCCCATGATTTGTTGAAAGGATTAGTCAGTGGTTTCACTAGTTCTCCCCTTAATTCTTTTAGAATTCTGGGATGAATTCTGTCAGGCCCCATTGCTTTGTCCACCTTCAGTTTTAGGAGTCCTTTCAAAACCCTTTCTTCTGTGAAAGGACTGGATTGACCCTCCCCATCAAGAGTTCTTCTGCTAATTGGATTAGGCACCTCCCCCTCCTCCTCTTTTGTGAATACTGAGCAGAAATATTCATTCAGTATCCCTGTTTTTTCACTGTCCCTCTCTGCCCACCCATCGTCCACTCTTTTCAGCCTCACTATCCCTTTCTTTGTCTTTCTACACTCCTGATGTACCTGTAAAGGTTTTATCCCCTTCTTAACCAAGTTGGCTATCTTTTCCTCAGTTTGGGGCTTTGCTATTCTGACTTCCCTCCTGCTTCCTTCTGCCTTAACTGAGTGGCTCTCTGTCCTGCTCCTTTTGTGTTTCCTTATACTTCCTCAATACTATCTTTTCTCTATTTCTCCTGACACCCTCTTTGAGAACCATAGTGTTTTTTCTTTAGTTTTGATTTGTTTATTTGCTACATAGGCTTGTTGCCTCTGTGGTGGCAGTTCTGATGTTTCCCAATGTTGCTCCACCCTCTCTTCTAGCCTATTTGCTAGTGCTTTTCTAAGGCACTCTCCATCTTGCCAAAGTCAGCCCTTCTAAAGTCCAGTACCCTCACTTTTGTATGACTTGACTCTGTGGCTGAGTTTATCATGAACCACACTGTTTGTTGGTCACTTGTTCCCCAGATGGCTACCCACTTCTAGATCTGAGATCCTCTCACTGTCCCCATTTGAGGTATGAGGTCTAAGATTGTGCCCTCTTGAGTAGGTTCCAAAACTAGCTGTCTAGGGCATGCCACCTGTAGGGTCATGAGAATGGTCCTGTTCTTGGATGTGGCTGCAGCAAATGTGCTTCAGTTAACATCTGGCATATTCAGGTCTCCCATCAACAGTATCTCCCCTTTCTCTGTCATTCTAAGAATGCCTTCTATCATATCCTTGTCCATTCCCTCCCCCTGACATGGGGGTCTGCACACAACCCCTGTGTATTGTGATGCCATTTCCAGTCTCTAAGTGACCCACAGTGCCTCCTCTCCTCCATGTTTACTCTTATGTTCAGTTGCTTTTATCCCTTCCCTTACATAGAGGGCTACTCCTCCCCCTCTTCTTCCCTCCCTGTCTCTCCTGAAGGTTGTGTACCCTGGTATAACATCCCAGTCATGGTTCTCTGTGTACCATGTTTCTGTGACTGCTACAATATCCAGGCATCCCTCTTCCATCAAGGCCACCAGTTCAGGGAGCTTGTTGCCCAGACTGATGAGCATTGGTACTCATTACCCTCCATTTCTGATGGTCTTACCCCTTTTGCCCATCTCTGTCCTTATTGCCTTTGTCACTTTCTCCATTTACCCCATCCTTCTCCCTGTCTGACATCTCTAACTTGGTGTTCACCTCACTTACTACCCTGAACATTTGAGAGGGAGGCTAGGTTTTCCTGCTCCTTTCCAGTGCCTCCCCCTTCCGGCTAGTTTATGCTTGCCAATGAAGCATTTAAAAACCTATCACCTAGATCCTGGTTCCCTCCTGGACAGATTCAGACCATCACTCCAGTGTAGGCCTGCATTACTCCAGATGGACCCCCAGTCTCCAATGAAAACAAATCCTTGAGCTCTGCTCCAGTTTTTCAACCACTGATTGAATCCCATGGTGTGAAGCACCCTAGCCTCACTTGTGCCATAGACAAGCAGCACCTCCGAGAAGGTTACCGTGCATGCTACTTGTCTAGGCTCTTCCCTAACTCCACAAACTCTTCCTGTACTGCTTGGATCTCTTTCTTAGCAGGTCATTTGTCCCTAGGTGGACAATGACATCGACTCCCTCCTCTGTGCTGCTGCTCCGGTGAGCCTAAGGATTCACTCCCTGTCCCTCCAAGCCCTGCACCAGGTAGGCACCTTACCTCCTCTCTCCTTCCTCCCCAGTTCTACCTTCCTAACAATGGAGTCCCCACACAGGAGTTGTTTCCTTCCCTGTGGGATCCCATACCACCTTCCTGTGGGTCTTCTTTGTGGAGGTTCACAGCATCCTCCTTGGTCTCCACTGCATAAAAGAATCACACTTTGCCAGAATGGCATATGAATTGTGGAGAGGTACAACTGGAGGATGCGCCTCTGTTCCACCACCCTCACCTCCTTGAGCCCACTGTCGCTCCAACCGCTCCTCTTTCTTGCAACCCCTGAGGGAACAGCAGTGGCCCTGGTGGTCCCTGGATGGGAGAGGAGGTCCCACAAATCCTGGCCAACTCATAGACTTTGACAGCAGATAAGGACAGCTTGGCCCATCTAGTCTGCCCATTCCTTACCTACAGAATAGGCCACAGATCCTAGTTAACCAACAGCCTATTTCTTCCTACACACCACAAGAATTGCCTTATGTCTGTCCATGCATTCTTGAATTGTCCCAGTTTTAGACCCCAACCTCCTCAGGAAGGCTGTTCCATGCACACTATTCTCTCTGTTAAATAATACTTCTCCCATTGCTCCTGAACAGCCCCCCATCTTTAAATTGTGTCCCCTTGTTCTTGAATGTCTCTTTTTCTGAAAGATGCTACCCTCTTGGACTTTGTTGATTCCACTGAGGTACTTAAAAGTTTCTATCATGTCCCCCCTCTCCCTCTTTTCCTCAAGGGTACATATTAAGCTCCTTTAGTCTCTCCTCATACAGCTTCTCTTGGAGACCCTGTACCATTTAGTTGCCCTCCTCTGGATTGCCTCTATCCTGTCTATGTCCTTGTGAGATGGGGTCTCCAGAACTGGACACATGTACTCCAGATGGGGTGTCACCAACTGTCTGTACAGAGTGATAACAACTTCCTGTTTTCTGCTGATGCCTCTCCCTATGCACCCCAGTATACCCCCAGCCCTCCCTACTGCCTTCTCACATTGCTTGCTAGCCTTAAGGTCATCTGATATGATTACCCTCAGGTCCCTTTCCTTTTTTGTTGTTGTTACTACCTCCCACCCCCATTGTGTATTCTTCCCCTGGGCTCTTGTTTCCCAGGTGCATTATTTTGCACAACTTTGCATTGAATCCTAGCTGCCATACTTCTGACCATTCCTCCAACCTTGCCAAGTCCCTTCTCATCCTTTGCACACCTCCTTGTGTATCAACCTTGTTGCAGATCTTTGTGTCATCTACAAAGAGGCATACTTTTCCTTCCAGTCCTTCTGCAATGTCACTTATGAAGACATTAAAAAGGACTGTACCCATTACTGAACCCTGTGGTACCCCACTAGTAACCCCCCTTTCTTCAGAGTGGACTCCATTTACTATTAGTCTCTGTGTCCTATTCTCTAGCCAATTCTTTACCCAGACTGTCATCTTGGGACCCACTCCCAGGCTGGCTAACTTGTATATTAATCTTTTGTGTGGGACTGTGTCAAATGCCTTGCTATAGTCTAGGTAGGCCATGTCCACAGCCCATCCTTGGTCTGCAACTTTGGTCACCCAGTCAAAGAAATCTATTAGATTCATCTGACATGACCTTCCCACTGTGAACCCATGCTGTCTTGGGTCCTGTGCCCCACTGGCCTCTAGGTAATCAGCTATTCTTTCCTTCAGAAGTGACTCCATCACTTTCCCTACCACAGAGGTCAGACTGACAGGCCTATAGTTTCCTGCCTCTGTCTCGGTCCCACTTTTGTGAAGGGGAATCACATCCGCCTTCCTCCAGTCCTCGGGTACCACACCATCCTCCCATGATTTATTAAAAGAGTTGCCAGTGGTTTCACTAGTTCCCCTTAATTCTTTTTAGAATCCTGGGGTGAATTCCATCAGGCCCCATTGCTTTGTCCACCTTCAGTATTAGGGTTCTTGCAGAACCCTTTCTTCTGTGAAAGGACTGGGATCAAACCCCACTATCAAGAGTGCTTCTGTTAATTGGATTAGGCACTTCCCCCTCCTCTTTTGTGAATACTAAGCAAAATATTCATTCTGTATCCCTGCTTTTTCACTGTCCCCCTCTGCCCACCCACCATTCATTCTATTCAGCCTCACTATCCCTCCCTTTGTCTTTCTATGCTCGCTGATGTACCTATAAAAGGTTTTATCTCCTTCTTAACTGAGTTGGCTGTCTTTTCCTCAGTTTGGGCCTTTGCTATTCTGACTTCCCTCCCTGCTTCCTTCTGCCTTAACTGGTACAGCTCTCTGTCCTGCTCTTTCTGTGTTTCTTTATACTTACGGAATGCTATCTTTTTCTTCCTGACTTTCACAGCCACCTCTTTTGAGAACCATAGTGGCTTTTTCTTTCATTTTGATTTGTTTATTTGCTTCACACAAAGTGTTGTTGCCTCTATGATGGCAGTTTTGATGCCATCAGCCTGGAGATGAGCAACCTCCTCCTCAGCCCAGAGAGGTGCCTGCAGATGGGACAGTGATCAGAGATAGTATCTGCCTGTACATCCCAACACAATATGTTTTGCGGTCTATTAGTTATAAACCAGTCTAATGTTGTATTATTGTTTGTTTTATAGTTAAAACATGTGGGTTGATCAATTAAAAGATAACAAAAAAATGAGGCTAATCTATCGCCCAATCTCTGTTTCTTATTATTTAGCCAATCCAAATTCTGGTCCCCTATCATAATATGCTCTCTCAAGTTATTATGGTTAGTTGCTAAATGTTGGAATCATGCTAACTCATTATCTGAGCATTTAGGATAACGATAAAAAGAAGTTATATAAAGGTGTTTACCCCTAGTTCCTGGAAACATTAATTTAATGGTTAAAAAATCAATAGTGTCTCTGAAATTCCCTTCTCAACTTCTTGTACCATAAATGTACTTCTTATATAAAATAACACACCTCCCTCTTTCTTTTTCCCTCCCCGTCATGTCTTAACACATTATATCCCTTTAATTGTATGTATTCATCAGGGGTTTGTGTTTTTAAGCCAAGTATCACTCAAGCCTATCACACCTAGACCTTCAGTTTGAATCCACGCCTCAACTTCACTAAAGTGGCACTGCAAATGTCTTGTATTTAACCACTAACCCCTTCAAGCCAGAGCACCACTTTTGTGGTGCATTTTGTCACTATTTATATTGAAATCAGCTGTTTTCAAAGTAGTATTAACACTCATTTTTTTGTCCCCCTTAAAGAAAACATCAGTATGCTAGTGTTACAATAATTAATGTTTCTGACATGATTTTTTGCAGAAAATACTTTTTACTGAGCAGTAAAATTAGTTTTATAACAACTTCCGAAACTGGAAGTGCCTGCCAACCTATTGCGTTCTGGTATTTTTTTCATATTATCCTGCATCTTTATTTTAGCTGTCTCAAAGTAGAGCAAGATCCTATGTAAGATACATTCATTTTTACTAAAGAAAGTAAATTACAGTTCAAAATGAAGGTAACACTAAAACTCTTATTTAGGTGAGGCCAGGAGCTGCTCTCTCTGGCATGGAGCTGGACAACTATAGATTTCCCTGAGTACATGTCCTGCGTAACGAGATAACCACACGTCTATGTCATGCCAAATCTGTTTACCGAGCTAACAGTTCTCAGGCTCTGCTCGGTAAAAATACAAAAAATACAACTACTGTACTTGCAGAGTGAATCTTGGCATACAGCACATCATAATACACAGCCGAGCTCTAGAATCTGCTACCTGTGTCTTGCATTCAGGATAGATGTGATGTCAAGATTTATTTTGCAGTTTCTGTGGCAATATGTTTTTAGTGCTGCTGCAAACTTGGCTATTTCGTAACCATTGTCTACAAAAATGTAACAGCGCCACCACCACCACCTCCACTTCCACCTCCAACTGTATTGTTATGTGCTGTTAGGTATGGCATGAACAAAATAAGCAGTGTTTTAGTGTTCTAGAGGTGGATTGTAGCTTGCACACAGATAGTAATGCTTCACTGGCAAGAATGATTAGTCTACATCATGTTTAAATTTTACTGAGATGGGGCACATCTAATTATCAAAAAATGAACTAAGCATTCTGGAATTTGGGACAGACTTTTTGGTCTCTGGCTGTATAGATCCTGTTTTTTTTTTCCAGTGCTGGTCTCCTTGCTGAAACTGTGTCACAAAGCAAGTTTGCATGAAACAAGCTGAGCAACTGGGGGTTTTGTTTTCAGTTTTGCAAAATGTTTTTTGGGGGGGTCAGCTTGTAAACAGGTTTATCAAGCCCCAGTTACTAGAAAACAATAAAGAGCTCTACAGAAATTATTAGCTACAGTACTAGAAACTCATTCTATGTAAAAAACAATATGAATGACATATGTAAACTTGAGCAGTAATGCGACAACACCCCAAAACAATATTGCATATTAATGTTCTCCAAGTTTTTGGCACATTGTGATGTTCTGAAAATTATTAAATTGAAGCTGGTCACATGAAAGCTCATTTTCTCAGCAATGCTTTACCTTCTTCTATTTTACTGCTTTTCTTTTGTTCCTCTAACAAATCTCTGTCTCTTTTATTTTTATCAGTTCTGAAGAGAGGCGGGCTACTACCATTTCAGATAAGTATATTTTATTTTATCATGTTCCTTGTGCCACTCAGGACCTCATAAGAGCTGCGGATCCTTTGTGACCTCTGTTCTATTTTTTTTCTATTACAGATACCTTGCCAACACTCCTTGAGACCATGACCCAGCATCCTGTGGCAGGTAAGTCCATTGGCCCACCTATTGTGGGTTGGTAGACTATAATTGGTGTATGTCACCTAGCTAAGCATGTTATATTGCAGCAATTAGTTTGTAGCACATTGTCGCAAGGTTTTGTTGGTCAGTACAGTACATAAACATCACCAAAATTGAAGGTATTGCAGAAGATTTGCCTTCTCTAAAAGTAATTTTTGCAGCAATGCCTCGACATAGAGACATCAGGTTTTCTTTATTGGGGGAGTAGGACTTGAACTACTATACCAGATCCAGTAGGGAGCGAAATCATACCCCACAGACACACCTCAGGCACACATACGTGACCATAAAATAGTGTGAACTTCTCTAAAAATCATTTTTGCAGCCATACCACCATGTAGCGACATAAGGTTTTATATATTGAAGCAGTGGGACCAGAGGTACTACCCCAGACCCGCACAGATCAAAACAAACTCCCTAAAGTGCACCTAAGGTAAACCCATATCAACCTCAAAAATTGCTAAATAATAGTATTAATGGAAGGAATCAGCACCCAGTCCAGGTCAAATATATTGAAAAAATATTTATTAACAAAAGTGCATTGGTGCAAAAATACTGGCTCACAACAGCATAATGCTAAAAGGCAAAAACATCTTACGTTTCGTGAGGCTAAACGCCAAGCTTCATCAGAGATGAATGACATCAACAATATTCTCTCTTAAATAGTGCTATATCCACGTGTAAATAACACACAATTAATCACTACACTCAAGTGAAATAAAAGCTTTTGCATTCCTGCATTTCATTCTATGCATGGCAATTAAGAGAAACAAGCTAGTCTCTCAATTAGTACAATTTCCCTATAAATGTTTCATTTATAATTAGCAACTATTGCTTAAGTACAGGGAGTCTCTAATTATAAATTGATTCCCAAATCACCTGGATATACCAGTACATAAGGATACAGTCAATTGCTTAATAATAATGCCATTATGGCTTTCTTCATAGGAAAGGGATCCAATTTAACCAAAGATGCTTTTTAGGATACCCTGTCTCAGAAGAATGACACTGTTACATAGACATCGTATAAAAAAAAAATACAAAACACATTTCGAGAACTTTATATAAATTATGTATGATCTACAATGGAGAACCAGAACCTGGATTGCAGTCATAATTAATCTGAGAAGGAGTTCTATTAGAAGATGTACTTCTTTGCTGAACATTTGTTAGAGTAGTAATAATATTGCAGTTTGTTTTAATAACCTGAATTATTTGCAGCATGGACAATTCTGTTTGTTTCCATCATCTTGGTCCTGGACTGTCAGAATAGGCCAATCAGTACATTTGGGACTCTAAAATCAGCCTGCCTATAGGGGCTTGGTGGGGCCAAAACTTGTAGGAATTGTAGTTTTGGGCTTTTGGCACCTAAAATAACCTGGAAGGGGGAGCCCTTGTTGTGACTGACAGACAGATCAGCCAACCCAACCTTTTGGATCTTGGGAAAGTCCCACACTGCTTGCAGTTTCAGTTAGATCTGAGTTGGGAAGTGAAGAAGTAACAGCTCAAGATAGTTCAAGCAGCAATCCATAGTGGATTCACGTAGGAGAACTGTGGAAAGGCCTGAGTTTGGCCTGCATGCCTACCTGCTGTTCCTGAGAGGGAACCTGTGCTTTTTTTTCGGACTGAATCCGAATTTGGAGAGCAAATTAAGCCACTGAATCATGACCAGGCTTTAACCTGAAGAAGACCAAAGACTTGCTGAATGCGATCGGCCTGTCAGGACTTCCAGCTACCTCTGAACTCCTGGATTGTGCAAAGACTCTGTAATTGCGACCAGAGAGCCATTTGCCTTGTACAGTGGAATTTCCTTACATGTGAATGTGATGTGTGCTTATAGTGGGTCGTGATTTGATTCCCCACTGTGTGTCTGCATTGTGTTTTGCTTGCTGGAGGCTGTATCCAGCTCCATGGACTGAAACCGTATCCACTTCTGTATGCCTGGGCCCTGCTACACTGGCCCAGCCAAAATACCTGCCATGCAGAGAAAGTCATCGACAAGAGACCAGCCTGGGGATCAGTCCCCTGCTCAATGCCTTGAACCGGAATGACGCCTTGGTGATTTGTGTGGCCCATGCTACTCCAGGCGCTCCAGTTCAACAGCCTGCAGTCTCGATTTCATGCTGCCTGTCTCCAGTATTGGGTATCATAAGTGAACTTCATGGTAGTTCCCTGCAACAACAGCTAAATCTAAAAGTGTTGTCATCTGATTGTCTTGTTACCTTTTCTTTCATGAACTGAGCCCCCCAGCTCCAGATTACAAATAGTGTGCAGTGTGCATTGTGCATGTTGCTTTCTTCCATCACAGGGCCCCAACCTGCTGCAACGTTCCTGGCTAGCCCATCATTTTCCTACCTGGGGTACCCAGAGTGTATGACTGTGTAGGGACTCTGAAATGCATGCATAACTGTCTAAATCAACCTGATTACACCCTTCTCTTGTTCAAGGCCCCTGAATAAATCAGATTTAACTTTGTTTGCATTTAACCTGACTGTGGTCCCAGTATGTGTCAAAAGTATTACACTGTTGCTATTTGCTGTGCTTAAACTTGTTTTACAGGGGGTCCCCAGGGTCAAGCGAGAAGAACCAGCCCTGGTGGTAAGTGCAAAGATTGTCGGTAATTGCCTGGTGAATAAAGTTATTGTGAAAGTAATTATTCTACATTGTTCAGGCCAATAGAATGGAAAGAAGGGGGGCTTACAGTGTCCCGGAGGGCTGTGCCCAGGTTAGCTTGACTACTAACAACCATTACCTTCGAGTGGAGGCACCCATTTCATTACCCAGGCCCCTTAACCTGCTACTAGCCAAGCAGGAAAGGGTAATAGCCCTTGGGATTGTGCCACCTAGGGGTTATATATGCAAGTCACGTGACAATGCACAGGCACCAGGCTGTATAAAAATATATGATCTTGGTTGGTATCACATTGCTAGTGGGTCATTGTTGTGTTTTTTTGTTGGCCCATACCTCTAAACACAATTCAGGAGAAATACTAAATGGAGGCTTTATTCTACCTAAAATCCATTTTCTGAGCCATGCCACAACATAGAGAAGTAATGTTTTCTGTTTTGGATGCAGTGGTACCTGGGCTACTACCACTGGCCCAGTAGAGGCCAAATTGAGACCCCAAAGTCACACCAGAGGTACACAAATATCACAACTGTGATGCAAAAATGGCCTGAGATTCATGCCGGATCACACCTACAGACCTGCAAAAAAAAAAAATCTAGGTTTTTGTAATCCATGCATATCACAAGACAATGCACAGGCACCAGGCTGCAGAAAAAAGTATGATCTCGGTTGGTATCACATTGCTGGTGGGTCATTGTTTTGTTTTCTGTTGGTCCATACCTCTAAACGCAATTCAGGAGAACCACTAAATTGAGGCCTTATTATCCCTAAAACCTTTTTTTTCAGCTATCCTACAACACAGAGATGTAGGTTTTTCTCTTTTGGATGCAGTGGAACCTGGGCTACAAACATGGACCTGAATGGACTGAAATGAAACCCCAAAGTCACACCGGAGGAATCGAAGCATTACAAATGTGATGCAAAAGTGGCCTGAAATTCATGTCTGATCACACCTAGAGACCTGCAGAAATACAAAATCTAGGTTTTTGTAGGTCATGTATATCCCATGACAGTGCACAGGTACCAGGCTGCATAAAAATGTATGAACTGGGTTGGTATCACGTTGCTAGTGGGTAATTGTTGTGTTTTTTGTTGGTCCATACCGCTAAACGCAATTCAGGAGAACCACTACATTGAGGCCTTATTATCCCTAAGACCCATTTTCCAGCCGTGCCACAACATAGAGATGTAAGGTTTTCTGTTTTCGATGCGTTGGGACCTGGACTACTAACACGGACCCTGTATGGACTGAATTGAGAGCCCAAAGTCACACAGGAGGTAAACAAGCATCACAACAGTGACGCAAAAAATGGCCTGAAATTTATGTTTGATCACCCCTAAAGACCTGCAGAAATTCAGAATCTAGGTTTTTGTACGCCATGCATATAATGTGCAATGCATAGGCACCAGGCTTCATAAGATAGTATGATCTGGGTTTATATCACATTGCTAGCGGGTCATTGTTGTGTTTTTTGTTGGTCAATACCTCCAAACGCAATTCAGAAGAACCACTAAATTGAGGCCTTATTATCCCTAAAACCCTTTTTCTCAGCCATGCCACAACATAGAGATGTCAGGTTTTCTATTTTGGATGTAGTGGGACCTAGGCTACTACCAGTGATCCTGCATGGACTGCATTGAGACCCCAAAGTCACACCGGAGGTACACAAGCATCATAACTGTGATGCAAAATGGCCCAAAATGCAGGACTAATACCCTCTACAGACCTGCAGAAACACAAAATCTAGGTTTCTGTGAGCCATGCATGTCACATGACAATACACAGGCACCAGGCTGCATTAAAAAGTATTATCTGGGTTGGTAGCACATAGCAAGTGGGTCATTGCTGTGGTTTTTTTGGTCCATACTCCAAATGCAGTTCAGGAGAACCAATGAATTGATGCTATATTCTCCGAAAAAGAAAAATGTTCCCAGCTGTGCCACAAGATAGAGACATGTTTTTTTCTGTTTTGCATGCAGTGGGACCTGAGCTAGAATCACTGACACTCTATTTGCTGAACTGTGACACCAAGGTTACACTGGAGGTACACAAGCATCACAACAGTGATGCAAAAATGGCCTGAAATTCATGCTTGATCAACAACTTGCAGACTCCAGAAATACAAAATCTAGGTTTTGTAAGTCATGCATGTCACGTGACAACAAATAGGCACCAGGCTGCATAAAAAGTATGATCTGGTTGATATCACATTGCTGGTGGGCCACTGTTGGTCCTTATCTCGAAACACAATTCAGAAGAACCACTAAATTGAGGCCTTATTATCCCTAAAACCCATTTTCCCAGCCATGCCACAACATAGAGATGTCAGGTTTCCTATTTTGGATGCAGTGTTTGGGCTACTACCACTGACCCTATATAGTCTGAATTGAGACCCCAAAGTTACACTGAGGTACACAAACATAACAACTGTGATGCAAAATGTCCTGAAATTCATGCCTGATCACCCTCTACAGACCTGCAGACATACAAAATCTAGGTTTTGTAAGCCATACATATAATATGCTAACGATCGGCACCAGGCTGCATAAGAAAGTATGATCTGGGTTGGTATCACATTTCTAGTGGTCCATGTTGTATTTTTAGTCGGTCTATACCGCTAAACAAAATTCAGGGGAACCACTAAACTGAGGCCTTATTATCCCTAAAACCCATTTTCTCAGCTGTGCCACAACATAGAGATGTAAGGTTTTCTGTTTTGGATGCCATGGGACCTGGGCTCTACCACTGATCATGTATGGACCAAACTGAGACACCAAAGTCACACTGGGAGGTAAACAAGCATCACAACTGTGATGCAAAAATGGCCTAAAATTCATGTCTGATCACCCCTAGAGACCTGCAGAAATACAAAATCTAGGTTTTTGTAAGCCACACATGTCCCATGGCAATGCACAGGTACCAGGCTGCATAAAAATGTATTATCTGGGTTGGTATCACATTGTTAGTGGGTCATTGTTTTGTTTTCTCTTGGTCCATACCTCTAAAAGCAATTCAGAACCACTACATAGAGGCTTTATTCTTCCTAAAACCCATTTTCTTAGCGATGCCATAACACAGAAATGAAAGGTTTTCTGTTTTGGATGCAGTGGGACCTGGGCTACTAACTCCGACCCTGTATGGATGGAACTGAGACCCCAAAGTCACAACTAAGGTACACAAGCATCACAACTGTGATGCAAAAGTGATGCAAAATTCATGCCTGATCACCCCTACAGACCTGCAGAGACACACAGTCTTGGTTTTTGTAAGCCATGCATGTCACGAGACAATGCACAGGCACCGGGCTACATAAAAATGTATGATCTGGGTAGGTATCACATTCCTGGTAGGTCATTGTTGTGTTTTTTGTTGGTCCATACCTCCAAACGCAATTCAGGAGAAACCCTAAATTGAGGTTTTATTCTCCCCAATACATATTTTTTATTTTCTGAGCAATGCCACAACATAGAGAAATAAGGTTTTCTGTTTTGGATGCAGTGGGACCTGGGCTACTAACTCTGACCCTGTATGGATTGACTTGAGACCCCAAAGTCATACCGGAGGTACACAAGCATTTCAACTGTTATGCAAAAATTGCCTGAAATTCATGCCTGATCACACCTATAGACCTGCAGAAATACAAATTCTAGGTTTTTGTAAGCCATGCATGTCACGTGATAATGCACAGGCACCAGGCTGCATAAAAAGGTATGATCTGGGTTGGTATCTCATTGCTAGTGGGTCATTGTTTTGTTTTCTGTTGGTCCAAACCCTCTAAAAACACAATTCAGTAGAACCACTAAATTGAGCCTTATTATTCCTAAAACCTTTTTTCTCAGCTATCCTACAACATAGAGATGTAAGGTTTCCTGTTTTGGATGCAGTGGAACCTGGGCTGCTAGCATGGACCCTGTATGGACTGATATGAGACCTCAAAGCCACACTGGAGGTAAACAAGCATCACAACTGTGATGCAAAAATGGCCTAAAATTCATGTCTGATCACCCCTAGAGACCTGCAAAAATACAAAATCTAGGTTTTTGTAAGCCACGCATGTCCCATGACAATGCACAGGTACCAGGCTGCATAAAAATGTATGAACTGGGTTGGTATCACATTGCTAGTGGGTCATTGTTGTGTTTTCTGTTGGTCCATACATCTAAACGCAGTTCAGGAGAACCACTAAATTGAAGCCTTATTCTTCCTAAAAGACATTTTTTCAGCGATGCCACAACACAGAAACATAAGGTTTTCTGTTTTGGATGCAGTGCGACCTGGGCTACTACCACTGACTCTGTATGGATGGAACTGAGACCCTAAAGACACAACGGAGGTGCACAAGCATTACAACTGTGATGCAAAAATGGCCAAAAATTCATGACTGATCTCCATTACAGACCTGCATAAACACAAAATCTAGGTTTTTGTAAGCCATGCATGTCACGTGACAATGCACAGGCACCAGGTTGCATAAAAAAGTATTATCTTTGTTGGTATCTCATTGCTAGTGGGTCATTGTTGTTGTTTTTTTTTGGTCCATACCTCCAAACGCAATTCAGAATAACCACTAAATTGAGGCCTTATTATCGCTGAAACTCATTTTCTCAGCCATGCCAAAACATAGAGACTTAAGGTTTCCTGTTTTGGATGCAGTGGACCTGGTCTACTACCAGAAACCCTGCATGGACTGAATTGAGATCCCAAAGTCATACCGGAGGTACACAAGCATCACAACCGTGATGCAAAAATGGCCTGAAATTCATGCCTAATCACCCCTATAGACCTGCAGAAATACAAAATCTAGGTTTTTTGTAAGCCATGCATATCACATGCAACGTATGAGCACAAGGCTGCATAAAAAAGTATGATCGGGTTGGTATCACATTGCTAGTTGGTCATTGTTGCATTTTTAGTTGATCCATTTATCTACACAAAATTCAGAGAACCACTGAATTGAAGCCTTATTCTCCTAAAACCCATTTTCTCAGTCGTGCCACAACATAGAGATGTCAGGTTTCTTTTTCGATACAGGGGACCTGGACTACTACCACTGACCCTGAATGGACTAAATTGAAACCCCAAAGTCACACCAGAGATACCCAAGCATTACAACTATGATGCACAAAAGGCCTGAAATTCATGCCTGATCACCCCACAGACCACAGAATCACAAAATCTAGGTTTTGTAAACCATGCATGTCACGTGACAATGCACAAGCACCAGGCTGCATAAAAAAGTATGATCTGGGTTATTATCACATTGCTTGTGGGTAATTTTTGTGTTTTTTGTTGGTCCGTACTTCTAAACGCAATTCAGGAGAACCAATGAATTGAGGCGTTATTCTCCCTATAAAAAATGTTCTCAGCTGTGCCACAACATAAAGATGTATTTTTTTCTGTTTTGTATTCAGTGGGACATGGGCTACTATCACTGATGCTGTATGTGCTGAACTGATACACCAAGGCCACACTGGAGGTAAGCAGTCATCACAACAGTGATGCAAAAATGGCCTGAAATTCATGCCTGATCACCCTTACAGACCTACAGAAATACAAAATGTGGGTTTTGTAAGTCATGCATGTCATGGGGACAATGCATAGGCACCAGGCTACATAAAAAGTATGATATGGGTTGGTATCCTATTGCTGGTGGGTCATTGTTGTATTTTTTGTTGGTCCTTACCTTAAACGCAGTTCAAGATAACCACTAAATTGAGGCCTTATTATCCCTAAAATTCTTTTTCTCAGCCATGCCATAACATAGAGACTTAAGGTTTTCTGTGTTGGATGCAGTGGGACCTAGGCTACTATCAGAGACCCTGCATGGACTGAATTGAGACCCCAAAGTCACACCGGAGGTACACAAGAATCACAACTGCGATGCAAAAATGGCCTGAAATTCATAGCTGATCACCCCTACAGACCTGCAGAAATACAAAATCTAGGTTTTTAGTAAGCCATGCATGTCACATGACAATGCAAAGGCACCAGGCTGCATAAAAAAGTATGATCTGGGTCGGTATCACATTGCTGGTGGGTAATTTTTTGTGTTTTTTGTTGGTCCATACCTCTAAACGCAATTCAGGATAAATACTAGTCGCATTTAGGCGGAGGCCATGCCAGGAATGACAACAGAAAGGGTGGGACAATCTGTTCTGAAATATGCTAGGAGGGTAGGGACAAGCCTCATTTAATTATACATCTTGGGACAAACGACCTGGCTGACAAGGCAGTAGATATAGTCCAGAGGAGATTTGAGGAACTAGCACATTTATGTGAGGGGCAGGAAGATCAGTAACTTTTCAGATACTTTCATGCCAAAGGCAAGCACAATAAGAAAGCTGAGAATAGAGGAATTTAACAGATGGCTAAGAACCTGGTGTTGTGCTAAAGGGTATGGGCTGTTAGGGGTGGGGAGGGACCTGGGAGGACAGTAGTCACTATGCCAAGGGCAGACTACACTTGAGTGAGGAGAGAAAGAAAGTGTCGAAACAGAGGATGGAGGAGCATAGAGGAAGTTGGAAATTTAAACTAGGAGTGGGGGGTGCAACTGGGCAAGAGATATGCAGGGACCACAGGTTGGGAAACCATATGAGCTTACCCCTCATAATAGTGACAAAGGATAAATGGCAAGTACTACTGGTGATGCTAGGAAAGGAGGGCAGGATGGGGGGAAGGGTGGAAGGTGGTTACCCTTAATGCTAGGGGCCTTGGGAGGAAAACTGCAGAGTTACAGGTGCTCATGGCAGAGGGAGAGTTGGACATTGCAGCCATCACAGAAACATGGGCCACCCAATACAATGACTGGGACCTGTCTGTACCAGGGTACAGGATATTTCGTAGGGACAGGGTGATTGGGAAAGGAGGGGGTGTGGCACCATATGTGAAGAAAGGACTGAAGTGTGTAAGGGAGGAAGGGGAGGAGGGTAGTATGGAGTCACTTTGGATGCAAATCCAGGATTCCAAGAATAGGATTCTTTGAATGGGAGTGGTGTACAGGCCACCATCTCAGACGGAGGAGTTAGACGGGGAACTAGCAGAACAGATCAGGAGAACCTGCGAGAAGGATAGTATGGTGATTGTGGGGGACTTCAACATGCCAGGATTGGACTGGAGTACCCCAACAACCAGGAACAGAAGGGAGCAGGTACGGCTGGATTCCTTCCAGGACAGCTTCCTGCTGCAAATGGTCAGTGAACCAACCAGGTTAGGAAATACCCTTGACCTTGTGCTGGCAAATGCTGACTTTGTGAGAGACCTTACAGTGGAGGAACCGCTGTCAGGGAGTGACCACCACTCAGTATGGCTCACATTGGATATGGGCAAGAAAGGAGTGGAATCTGGCACAAGAGTGCTGGACTTCAGGAGGGCTGACTTTGGGAGGATGGGGGAAGTGGTAAAAGGGTACCTGGCCAGAATTCAATCTAGTATGGACACTAACCAGAGGTGGGAGCTCATAAAGCTGGGATAGTGGAGGCAACCAAAACATGCTGCAAGGCCCAGAGCAAGAAGGCTAGGGCTAAGAAACCGAGCTGGTTGAGCAAGGAGGTCATGGAAAAGGTAAGGAGAAAAGAGTTGCCTTTAGGAAGTACAAGAAAACAGGGAGGGGGAGGACAGGGAGGAGTACTTGACAGAATTGAAGGAGGTGACAAGAGCAGTAAGGGGAGCCAAAGCATCTACGGAACTCAGGCTGGCACAAGGCATTAAGAAGGGGGAGAAGGACTTCTTTAGGTACATCAGGGAGAAAAGGAGCTGTAAGGACCACATAATAAGGATTAGAAAGGAGGGAGTTGGGTGGAGCTGAGAGTGCGATAAGGCAGAAGCACTAAATGAGTACTTCTGCACAGTATTTACTAAAGAGAAGGGGGCGACACCAAAGGGGGAGAAATGGCAGAAACAGGGGGGAAGGGGGTTACAGATGGGGAAATCATGGAGGGCAGAGTTCGGAGGGTTTGAAGGCACTGAGGGTGGACAAGGTGCCAGGCCCAGATGGCATCCACCCCAGGGTACTGAAGGAGCTAGAAGAGGTCATTGCAGGGACCTTTGGCAGACCTATTTAATGCCCCACTACATTTGGGGTGTGTACTCAGGACTGAGGATGGTCATGTGGTGCCCCCTCCACAAGAGTGGCCCCAAGGATGAACCAGGAAACTACAGACCAGTGAGCCTCACATCCATCGTGGGTAAGCTAATGGAGACTATCCTGAAGGAGAGGTTGGTGGCCCTCCCAGAGGCCTAAGGACTACAGGACAGCAGACAGCATGGCTTCATACGGGCAGATCCTGCCAAACCAACCTGGTGGAGTTCTATGACTGGGTAACTAGGCAACTGAACAGGGCCATGCAGTGGATGTCCTGTATCTGGACTTCAGTAAGGCATTCGACTCGGTGCTGCATGGAAGGCTGGGAAGTAAGTTAGTAGGCACAGGGGCGGGTGCAAAGCTGGTGAGATGGGTAGGAAATTGGCTTCAGGGAAGGCAACAGAGGGTGGTGGTCGGTGGGGAACTCTCTCACCCAAGGGTAGTGATGAGCGGTGTTCCATGGGGCTCGGTGTTGGGACTAGTGTTGTTTGGGATATTCACTGCAGACATATGATGGGACATCAAGAGCAAAATCAGTCTGTTTAAGAAACATAGAACATAGAAACATAGAATTTGACGGCAGATAAGAACCGCTTGGCCCACCCAGTCTGCCCATTTCCCTACCTAATGGATAAGCTGCAGATCCTAGTTAACCAGCAGCCTACTTCTTCCTACCCCCAACCCCTAGAATTGCCTTATGACTGTCCCATGCATGCTTGAATTCCACCACTGTTTTTGACTCCACAACCTCCTCCAGAAGGCCGTTCCATGCATCCACAACCCTCTCTGTGAAAAAATACTTCCTTAAATTACCTCTGACCTGCCCCCCCATCTTCAAATTGTGCCCCTTGTTCTTGCACACCTCTTTTTTTGAAAGATGCTACCCTCTTGGACTTTGTTGATTCCCTTGAGGTACTTGAAAGTTTCTATCATGTCCCCCTCTCCCTCCTTTCCTCGAGGCTATACATATTAAGCTCCTTAAGTCTCTCTTATATGTCTTCCGTGCAGACCCTGCACCATTTTAGTTGCCTCCTCTGGATAGCTTCCATCCTGTCTATGTCTTTATGGAGATTGGATCTCCAGAACTGCATGCAGTACTCAGATGGGGTCTCACCAGCTGTCTGTACAGAGGGATAATAACTTCCTGTTTTCTATTGGTGATGCCTCTCCTATGCATCCCAGTATCCCCCAGCCCTCCTTGCTGCCCTCTCACATTGCTTGCCCACCTTTAGGTCATCTGATATGACTACCCCTGGTCCCTTTCCATTTTGTTGTTGTTAGTATCTCACCCCCATTGTGTAATCTTCCCCTGGGTTTTTGTTTCCCAGATGCATTACCTTGCACTTCTTAGCATTGAATCTAAGCTGCCATACATTTGACCATTCCTCTAACCTTGCCAAGTCCCTTCTCATCCTTTCCACCCCACCTTGTGCATCAACTCTGTTGCAGATCTTTGTGTCATCTGCAAAGAGACATACTTTTCCTTCCAGTCCCTCTGCAATGTCGCTTATAAAGACATTGAAGAGGATCGGTCCTAATACTGAACCCTGCTGTACCCCACTATTAACCCCCCTTTCTTCAGAGTGGACTCTATTTACTATTACTCTCTGTGTCCTATTCTCCAGCCAATTCTTTACCCAGTCTGTCATCTTGGGACCCACTCCCAGGCTGGCTAACCTATATATTAATCTTTTGTGTGGGACTGTATCAAATGCCTTGCTAAAGTCTAGGTAGGCCATGTCCACAGCCCTCCCTGATCTACTACTTGGTCACCCAGTCAAAGAAATCTATCAGATTTGTCTGGCATGACCCTCCCGCTTAGAATCCATGCTGCCTTGGGTCCTGTGCCCTTCTGGCCTCTAGATACTAGACAATTCTTTCCTTCAGAAGTGATTCTGATGATACCAAGGTAGGAGCAGTGGTGGATGACCTAGGGGATGACAAGGGTTGCAGGATGATCTGGCAAAGCTTGAAACCTGGTCAGACACCTGGCAACTGGGGTTTAATGCCAAAAGTGCAAGGTGATGCATTTTGGATGAAGAATCCAAGGAGGAGTTACCAGCTGGGGGAGTGCAGCTAGCCCAGACAGAGGATGAGAAGGATCTGGGGGTGCTCATTACAGGGTCAATGAACAACTCGGCACAATGTAGGAAGGCAGCTGCAAAGGCCAACAAAATGCTGGGTTGTATTGCAAGGGCTATATCCTCTAGGAGGGAGGAGGTGATTCTGCGACTGTATAGGCCATTAGTTAGACCACACCTGGAGTACTGCATGCAGTACTGGTGCCCGTATCTGAAGAGGGACATTACGTTACTGGAGGGGGTGCAGCGCAGGGTGACACAGATGATCAAGGGGCTGGGGGACTTATCATATAAGAGGAGGTTAAGGGAGTTGAACATGTACTCACTGGAGGAGAGGAGGGACGGGGGGACATGACTGAAACCTTTAAATACATGAAAGGAATAAACAAGACAGGTACAGAGGGGCTGTTCAAAGTAAGAGAGGGGAGGGACACCAGGGGTCATGATATAGGCTGGAGGGAGAGAGGAAGGTTCAGAAGGGAGATGAGGAGACACATTTTTACAGAGAGGGTGGTGGCTAGGTGGAATGCGTTACCTGCAGAAGTGGTATCCAGTAGAACAGTGGACTGCTTCAAAAGGGGATGGGACAGGACAAGGGAGGGGTAAAGAAGGGGAAGGGTGGAAGGGAGGGGCAGCTGCAGAATAAGGGGTGCTAGCTGCACATTCGAGCAGACTTGATAGACCTCTAGGCCTTTATCTGCTGGCAAATTTCATATGTTCGTACTAAACTGAGGCTTTATTCTCCCAAAAATCCATTTTGTGAGCCATGCCACAACATAAAGAAGTAAAGGTTTCTGTTTGGGATGCAGTGGGACCTGGGCTACTTTCACTGACCCTGAATGGACTGAATTGAAACCCCAAAGTCACACTGAGGTACACAAGCATTACAACTGTTATGCAAAATGGCCTGAGATTCATGCCTGATCACACCTACAGACCTGCAGAAATATAAATTTCTAGGTTTTATAAGCCATGCATGTCATGTGACAATGCACAGGCACCAGGCTGCATAAACAAGTATGATCTGGGTTGGTATCACATTGCTTGTCGTTAATTTTGTGTTTTTATTGGTCCATACCTCTAAATGCCATTCAGGAGAACCACTAAATTGAGGCCTTATTATCCCTAAAACATATTTTCTCAGCCGTGACACAACATTGAGATGTAAGGTTTTCTGTTTTGGATGCAGTGGGATTTGGGCTACACCACTGACCTTGTATGGACTGAATTGAGACCCCAAAGTTACAATGAGGGTACACAAGCATCACAACTGTGATGCAAAATGGCCTGAAACTCATGCATAATCAAACCTACAGACCTGCAGAAATACAAATAGTAGGCTTTTGTAAACCATGCATGTCACTGACAAGCACAGGCACCAGGCTGCATAAAAAGTATGATCTGGGTTATTATCACATTGCTTGTGGATAATCGTTGTGTTTTTGTTGGTCCATGCCTCTAAACGCAATTCAGTTGAACCACTAAATTGAGGCCTTATTCTCCCTGAAACATATTTTCTGAGCTGTGCCACAACATAGATACGTAAGGTTTTCTGTTTTGGATTCAGTGGGACCTGGGCTACTACCAGTGACCCTGCATGGACTGAATTGAGACCCTAAAGTCACACTGGGGGTACACAAGCATCACAACTGCAATGCATAAATGGCCTGAAATTCATACCTGATCACCCCTACAGACCTGCAGAAATACAAAATCAAGGTTTTTGTAAGCCGTGCATGTCACGTGACAATGCAAAGGCACCAGGCTGCATCAAAAAAGTATGATCTGGGTCGGTATCACATTGCTGGTGGGTCATAGTTGTGTTTTTTGTTGGTCCGTATCTCTAAACACAATTCAAGAGAAATACTAAATTGAGGCTTTATTCTCCCGAAAATCCATTTTGTGAGCCATGCCACAACATAAAGAAGTAAGGTTTTCTGTTTTGGATGCAGTGGAACCTGGGCTACTGCCACTGACCCTGAATGGACTGAATTGAAACCCCAAAGTCACACCGGAGGTACACAAGCATTACAACTATAATGCAAAAATGGCCTGAGATTCATGCCTGACCACACCTACAGACCTGCAGAAATACAAATTCTAGGTTTTTATGAGCCATGCATGTCATGTGACAATGCCCAGGCACCAGGATGCATAAAAAGTATGATATGGGTTGGTATCACTTTGCTTGTGGGTAATTGTTGTGTTTTTGTTGGTCCATACCTCTAAATGCAATCCAGTTGAACCTCTAAATTGAGGCCTTATTCTCCCTAAAACATATTTTCTGAGCTGTGCCACAACATAGAGATGTAAGGTTTTCTTGTTTTGGATGCAGTGGGACCTGGACTACTACCTCTGACTCTGTATGGACCGACTTGAGACCTCAAAGTCACACTGGGCGTACACAAGCATTACAACTGTGATGCAAAAATGGCCTGAGATTCACACCTACAGACCTGCAGAATTACAAATTCTAGGTTTTTGTAAGCCACGCATGTCATGTGATAATGCACAGGCACCAGGCTGCATAAAAAAGTATGATCCGGGTTGGTATCACATTACTTGTGGGTCATTTTTGTGTTTTTTGTAGGTCCATACCTCTAAACACAATTCAGGAGAACCACTAAATTGAGGCCTTATTGTACCTAAAACATGTTTTCTCAGCTGTGCCACAACATTGAGATGTATGGTTTTCTGTTTTGGGTGCTGTTGGATTTTGGCTACTACCACTGACCTTGTATGGACTGAATTGAGACCCCAAAGTCACACCGAGGTAACAAGCATCACAACTGTGATGCAAAATGGCCTAAAATTCATTCCTGATCATCCTTACAGACCTGCAGAAATACAAAATGTAGGTTTTGTAAGCCTGGTGTAACTCTCCTACAAATGTGGGTTCCTGAAAAGTCTTCCTTAAGGTTGCTTAAATGCTTACTGCCTGGCTGGTGTCCTGCATTTTAGCAGTTTAAATGTATTGCCAGAAAGTGCCTGTATAGCCTCTGTGTACTGTCTCTGTAAGAGCTACCTGGATTGCAGTCATAATTAATCTGACAGGGAGTTCTGTTAGAAGATATACTTGTTTGCTGATCATTTGTTAGAGTAGTAATAATATTGCAGTTTGTTTTAACCTGAATTTTTTGCAGCATGGACAGTTCTGTTTGTTTCTATTCCCTTACAAAAATATCCTCGGAAACCCGTAGCATAACCATTTGTCCACCATTTCCATACCATTGTGAATGCCACTGCAGTACCACTGTATCCCCTTGACTGGTAACCGACTGGATTTGTTTCAATTCCATTGTGAAACCATTGTTGCCATTGTGGTACCACATGGACAGTGGTATCGCAATCAGAATGTGTGCATGGATGGTACTACAATGGCTCAGACACACACCACTGTATTCCCACTGCTGTTTGGTAACACAATGGATTTGTTTCAATCCAGTGTATTACCACTGCTGCCACTGTGGTACCGTGTAGTATGGTGGTAACACTGGTGATTCCATGTGAAAGGTAATTGAATGAGCTGCCATTGCAAAACCACTGAAACTGGTCTCACAATGGATTTGTTTAATTCCATTGCCATACCATTGGTGACATTGTGGTACCATCTGTGCAATGGTAGTGCTGTGGTTCTCTAAGGGGATGCTGGTTGCTTAATGATGACAATGCACTACCACTGCTATTGGTAATCAGTGGGTAGTACATGTTAGTACAGTGGTTCTCATGTGGTATGACATCGACCACTCCAGGTCTTCCTGCTAATCCCCCCATCAGACTTGACATCAGATCCTTCCCCAGTGCCCCCTCCCGCATGCCTCTCACACCCTCCACTTTGGCTCCCCATGCCTGTCTTCCCTCTCACCAGTTCTCACCAAACTTAGATCTACAGCTGCACAATAAGGACCACACATGCAACAGTTTTGCTTGGTCATAATAATTTTTAATCAAATAAAATAAATAATAAATATGTAATCCCTAGGTTGTGCTATCCCAAGGGCTACTACCATTGCCTGCTTAACTACTAACAGGTTGAGGGTCCTAGGTCATATGGCAAGTGCCTCCACCCAGAGGTCAGGGTTTGCAATAGTTAAACTAACTTGGTCACAGCCCCCTGGGACACTGCGACCCCCCTTTCTTCCCACTAGTGGCCCACACAATGTATCAGAATTACCTTCACAGTATACACTTACCCCCAGGACTGGTTCAGTCAGCTGGACTCTGGGGAACCCCTGTAAAACAAGATGGTACAGTGCAAAAACCACAGTACAATACTTTAACATAAACGAATACCTCAGGCAGTGTAACTTTGCTGAAACAAACAGATCTGATTTATTTAGGGGGGATAACAAGGACTGGGGGAAATCAGGTTAATTAGCTTACTACTCTAATATATATATATATATATATATATATATATATATATATATGTGTGTGTGTGTATATATATATATATATATATATATATATATATATATATATATATATACATATACACACACACACACAGTATATATATCTATACTAGGGCACTGTACAGGCCTAACCTATAGGTCACTGTCTCTGGGTACCCAGGCAATAGAAGGCTAGCCTATTTGGTGCAGCTGGTTGGGGCCCTGTGATGAAAAAACACTTGCACAATACCCAGTTGTAATCCGGATCTGGATGGCTCAGTTCGTGAAGAAATAAAACACAACAATTAGATAACACACGTGCAATTCGATAAACAGATGGCAGGGAGCTACCCTGCTTTGTACTCACAAACTCAATGCTAGGAACTGCATGGAAGGCAGATTGTCCTGAATTGCCAGGAGGAGCAGACCATGAGGGCAAGGTCTTTGTGACTGGACCCCACTACAGTTTGGAGCAAATGGATGTAGTCTGGATTAAGAAGGGGTTTACTTCCAGCTTCATGCACTCAATTCACTGTACAGGGGATTTGAAACACGATTCCCCATGTAACCCCCCTGCAAATGGGGGTTCCCAAAAGACTTCCAGGAGCTTGCTTGAATGCTCCAAGCCTGAATGGTGTTTGGCGTTTAAGCCATTTATCAGTGAGTGTTTTAGAACCTCTGGTACTGTCTCTTTAAGAGCTGTCTGCTTGCAGACATAATTAGTTTGTATGGGGGACTTGTGTTTCTTGATTGAGTACCACCGAGCTGCCACATCCACTCTCATTTTTGCAGTCACTAGAGTGCACAGGGAACCTATCTGAAAGATGTAACTGTTTGCCAGAAATTATTTAGAGTAATAATGAAATTACAGTTTGTCTAACCTGCTTTCTTTGCAGTCAGAACTGTGTGCTAGTTCCCATTCTAGTTTTGAACTGCTGAACTGGACCAATCAGTGTGGGGTAAGCTAGCTCTAAAATGGTGCCTTGACTAATCAGAACTTGGACTCATAATCTGAGCCAGCCACAAGAGGATTGTATGGGCAGTGACTCTGGGAGATGTAGTTTAGACTTCAGTGCCTTTTTGGACCAACAGCAGCAGTCTATTGTGAGTGACAGCCAATCCAGTCAAGAACTGGGAGGAACTCAAAGGAAGTGCCCGGTTTTGTCGGTTGGAGTTTCAGTTGAGCTTTGGCAGTGAAGAAGGAAGGAGCCCTGTGCTTTTTCAGTGTGCAGTTTTAGTCAAAAAACGTGTGTAAGGCCCAGAGTTCCGGTCTGCAGCTTGTGTAACAGCTTGTTAGGACTGAATCCAGTCCTGTGAAAAGAATCAAAGGATCTCTGAAGAGTAGAAACCAGGCTCACCCTGTAGAAGACTGGAGGAATTGCTGAAAATTGCATTCGGTCTGTCAGGAACTGAATCTGCTGTGTGTTCTCGGGTATTGTGCAGTAATTGCGATCGGGATACAGATGCAGCCTGCCTGGTATAGTGCTTTCTTTATATGGATGTGTAAGAGGTTTGTGTACCTCAAGTGAGCCCTGCTGACATTGAAGGGACCCTATCTTATTTGGAGGTCATGAGTACTAATTCAGGGTCGCCCCTGTTGAATTGCCACATTAAATCCAAATGGAATTACTGTACTGCTTGACTGTTTAATTCTCCTTTCTCTGTGTGAAAGGGCCCCTACCAGCTGCCACGGTTTGGACTAGCCACTAGGGCTTGGGTACCCAGGGACAGTAACTGATAGGGATAGGCTCGTGCACAGAGCCATAGGTAGATTATTAGAGTGATAAGCTAATTAACCTGATTTCCCCTGTCCTTGTTATTATCCCCTAAATAAATCAGAGCTGCTTGTTTCAGCAAAGTTATACTGCCTGAGGTATTTGTCTATGTTAAAAGTATCTGTACTGTGATTGTACTGTATCTCATTTCACAGGAGGTCCCAGTGCGGAACCAGACCTGGGGGTAAGTGTATACTGTGAAGGTAATTCTGATATATGTGTGGGCCACTAGTGGGAAGAAGGGGTTGCAGTGCCCAGAGGGCTGTGACCAAGTTAGTTTAACTATTGCAAACCCTGACCTCTGGGTGGAGGCATCCGCCATTGGATCCAGGCCCTCAACCTGTTAGTGGCAAATCAGGCAGGGTAGTAGCCCTGGGATAGCGCCATCTAGGGGTTACATCTTGGAGGCTCACCGCTGGGATTGTGTGTCCTCTAGTGGCCATATTTACGAACCACTGTTAAAAAAAAATGGGTACCCGACAGAAGTGGCTGTGCACCGGCTGGTGGAGTGGTGTACTGGGGAGATCGACCCCCAAAATGCTATGCTTATCCTGGACATCCCCCTGGGTATCAATACGGACACTGTGCAGGGAGTACTTTCCAAGGTGGAAGGTTTACAAAACCCTGTGGTGGTGGGTCGGCATGCTAATCTGCTCACCCACACTTTCCTGGCCCTAGTAGAGTTTAAGGATCCCATAAATAGCTCCAAAGTGCCACAGACCATTACCCCAGAGGGAGCCCTCACTGCTTGGAGAGTGATAACTAAGGACAGTAAAGACCCGAGGGGGAATCAGCCCCCATCACTATCTGAAACTTTTGAGGAGAAATTTGCTGAATGGTTGCTGGGAGAGGGGAAAACTGTGGAGGACTTGAAGAAACTATTCTTGCCACCTGGGGGTGTTCCTCCCCCAACACCCTCTCCTGCTCCAGTGCCCGTAATGGTGGCTGAACCAATGCAGACTCCTATTTCTGCACCTGCCATTAGTCACGACTCTACCGAAGGTTGAGGATCTTCTCTGCACCCTCCCACCCCCAAGGGGGATGACTGGAGACCTGGATAGACTATGTTGCCCCTCAAGTGCTAGAATGGCAATGCTCAGAAGGCGAGCGAAAGAGGGTTAGTGAGAGCCTCGAGGTCCCTGCCCGCTACCATCCGTGCTAAACGGGCCAGTAACCCTGAAGCGACTGCACAGGCCTATCTTGAGGCCTTGGAGAATGTGTATGGGAGCCCAGATTCTGATGAGGACCTATGGTGGAGAGTAAGAGATGCACAACAGTACCAAGGGGAGTTGTTGTCTGTGTATGTATCTGGCTGGAAAAATTGTTGCAAGAATGCCTCAGAAAAGGTGTAGTTTGCCAGCGATTGAACTGGACCGAACCAGGCTGGACAGGATCCTTAAGTCTGCCCCTTCTCAGAACTGCTGTTGCTTCAGTTACGCCTGGCAGATCGACTGGAATCCCCACCTCCTATGATGAGTTAATGAGAGAAATTCGAGGAGTTGAGAAAAGACGACCGGAGGACCCACCAATAGCTGCGGCCACGACCCGAGTGACTGAGGGTGACCCATCAAGGAAGTCTAGGGGCAGAGGTTGGCAGTCAATGAGTGTGCTCTGACAAGGAAAAGATATGCCACAATGGGGCAGAACTGTTGAGAGAGATCCGGGAATTCAAAAACAGTCCCTTTATGAAGGCCACGCCTGCAATGCACGGGCCCTGACCTATATCCGACTGCATCTGCTATGGGGTGGGGGTACCCACCCATGTATCTCCTGCTGACAACAGTTCCGAACTCGATTCCTTGACCATGGAAGTGGAGAAACTGACGAGATGTCTCCAAATGCTTATCACGCCATTGCAATGAGATACAGTGCACAATCACAGTACAGTACTTTTAACATAGACAACAATTAGGCAGTATAACTTTTAAGGAAACAAGTGCCTGATTTATTTAGGGGGATATAACAAGGACAGGGGAACTAGGTTAATTAGCTTATCACCTAATATTCACTTCATGGCTTGTGCACAGGCCTATCCCTTATCAGTTACTGTCCTGGGTACCCAAGCCCTAGTGGCTAGTCCAAACTGCAGCTAGGGCCCTTTCACACAGAGAAAAGGAGAATTAAAAGCAGCAGTACATAATTCCATTTGATTTAATGTGGCACCAATAGGAGCGACTTTAATTAGTACTCCTGACTCCAACAAGATAGGTCCTCAATGTCAGCAGGGCTCACTTGAGGTACACAAACCCTTCACACATCCATATAAAAGAAAGTACTATACCAGGCAGGCGTATCTGTGTCCCTATCGCAATTACTGTACAATTCGGAACACATAGATTCAGTTCCTGACAGATCAATGCACTTTTTGGCAATTCTCCAGTCTTACAGGGTGAGCTGGTTTCTACCTTCGAGATCCTGATTTTTTCACAGACTGATTCAGTCCTAATGTTGTTACACAAGCTGCAGACCGGAACTCTGGGCTCACACACGCTTTTTTTTTTTGACTAAAACTGCACACTGAAAAAGCACAGGCCCCTTCCTTCACTGCCAAAGCTCAACTGAAACCCAACCCACAAAACTGGCACCTCTCCTTTGAGTTCCTCCCAGCTCTGACTGGATTGGCTATACCACAATAGACTGCTGTTGTTGTCCAAAAGGCACTGAAGTTCAACTACATCTCCTATCACTGCCTATAATCCTCTTGTGGTTGGCTCAGATTATGAGTCCGTTCTGATTCGGTCTACACCATTTTAGAGCTAGCTTTGCCCTACACTGATTGGTCCAGTTAGCAGTTCAAATTAGAATGGGAACTAGTAGACAGTTCTGACTGCAAAGAAGCAGGTTAGACAACTGTAATCATTATTACCTAACACTGGCAACAGTTATCTTTCGATATTTCTGTGCACTTCTAGTGACTGCAAAAATGAAGTGAATTGGCAGGCTCGAGGGTGCATCAGAGAACACACAGTCTCTATATACTACTTATGTCGTAAGCAGACAGTTCTTAAAGAGACAACCAGAGGTTCTAAAATACTACTGATAAATGCTGATGACCATCTGGCTTGAGCATTGGAAGCAAGCTCCTGAAGTCTTTGGGAACCCCATTTGCAGGGGCTAACTTCCTGGTTTGGGAAAGCTTGACCAAGGCCAAGGCACCCCATAAGTTTCTAACTGCAAACTATATACATTTGCATTAGCTCGCACATGTAATCATCAGTCAATAATCATTTTACCAAGAACACATTTCGAAACATTGCAGTACGCCACTTTACACAGACATATACACATTGTACCATAACTCAAGCATACTCCTCTTGTACATGAAACCTGAAGAGAGGGGGCCTTCCTCATCAGTTACCTTTGGGGCTGGACGGGGCAAGGACACCATACTTAGAGGGCAACACAAGTAACTTGAGTTAGCACTGACGCCAGTTTGGGCAATGAGCTCCTGGGACACATACACTCCTTTATGGACAACATTGAGAGGGCAAGTCTATTATCCTCCCAAGTGAATCATAACTGAGGTGCACCACAGGCTTTACAGCTCGACCAGTCTTTCTAGGGGGAACTGTTATAGTCTCTGCACTCTGAGCCTCATTTTCAGCATTGTCCTCACTTGTCAGGGGAGTCTCCATGGGGTTGAGAGGCTAGAACTTGGGGCACTTTCAGCTCCAGGAGTTACAGTTTCTGAGTCTACAACATTTGGCCTCGCATGGAGACTTTCGGACACTGGCAGTGGACTGTCAGGGCACTCAAAATACTCCTCTTGTTCGGGTGTATCACCAGTCTGCCCTAATCTATCATTTTCCTCCCTGAAAGCTCAAACAGTTCAACACACACACAATGATTCCATTTCATCTGATCTGATAGTTTGCACTTCACTTTCTGGGAGCATTGTTCCAGGGACGGTTGGGGGCTTGGACAGTCCAGAAGGCCCAGCTTCATCTCCAGTATTGACTAGGGATTGCCTCAAACAATTGACTGAGTTCTAAGAAGGATAGTATTCAAAGTCACTCCACTTTCTTCTGATATGGACTGACAGTCATGCTCAACTGGGACTTGTGCAGGGGAACACTTTAACTCTGCTTCTGTAGGTGCAGACTTCCTTGGTCTTTTCTTAGCAGCAGCTCTAGTCACTGGTCCAGAGGGCATCTTCAGGCTCAGACTCAATCAGGATTTGTCCAATGGGCAGTAAATGATTTCTATGCATTGTTTTTACATCTTTTGAATTATTCTCAGGCCTTACTTTGTACACTGGCAGATCATCTAGTTTGCCCACTACAATGTGAGGGAGATGGTGCCATCTGTCAGCAATCTTAGTGCTTGCCATGCAGTCCCAGATTTCTTAGCAATACCCGATCTCCCTCCTGGAGTTCCTGTGCTTTCACCTTTATCATACCTTCTTTGTTGGCCAGATTTCTTTTGGCAGCCATGGTTTGAGACAGTTGGTACGCATGAGTTAGCTGGGCCTTTAACTTTGCACATACTGTAAATAGTTGTCAGCTTGAACCCCATCAGGAGAGACCCCAAACACACATCTACTGGTAGTCGAGCTTCTTCCAAACATCAGGCGTAGGGGAGAATCCAGTGGCATCACTTTGGTGCAGTTATAAGCATGTACCAGGGTGCTAATTTGTTGGCTCCATCTAGCTTCTGTCCTTTGGTGCAGGGGTGCCTAGTATATCTAGCAAAGTGCGGTTGAAACGTTCAGGCTGTGGGTCCCCTGGGGTGGTAAGGAGTGGTTCTGGGACTTCGAGACCTCTACAGAGAAAGCATCTCTTTGATAAGACGACTTCAAAGTCTCTCCCTTGATCAGAATGGTTCTTTGTGGAGCCCCATAGTGAACAAAAAAGTTTTCTACAAGTACTTTGGCTACAGTGGATGCTTTCTGGTCTTGGTGGGGAAAGCTTGGGCATATCTCGTGAAATGGTCAGTGACCACCAGCACATTACTGATATTTCTCTTGATCTGACTCCAAACTTAGAAAATCAATACAGACCAGCTCCATGGGCACTGTGGTTATGTTAACAAGGGGCAGCCCTCTTGGGCAAAGCTTTCTCTGTAAGCAGCGACTACAAGTTTGAATGTGTTGCTCCACATCAGCCCCCATCTTAGCCAATAGAATCTGGATCTCACCAAGTCAAGTGTTCTGTCTATACCAAGGTACCCCATGTGTTGTGCAAGGACCCTCAGTACTGAGTCTCAAAGGCAGTGGGCAGCACTAGTTGTTGTTTGTCTACTTGCCCTCTGTCTTACTGTTTCTCTGTATAACAGTTTATTGATCAGTTTCAACTTAGGCCTCTCTTTTGTATAACAGTGCAGTTCTCAAATCAGTGGAGCGAATTTGGCCACATCTTTTCCTGCATAGAGGGCTTTCTAAAGCTGCTTTGATCATGGGACTCGGGATTGAGCCCACACGGTCACTGTCATTGTCCAGCTGAGGCAGTGCACCAATGTCTATTGCAGAAAAGTGGCATAAGCAGCAGGTATGCAATTCTCAGAGGTCTCAAGCAATCCACCATGCAGTCCACTGCTGTCCTGTGGACATTTGTTCCTCCCTGTCAAACTTCCGGTAGAGTGCCGAATGTCAGGTTCTGCCAATCGGACCCAATCATTCTGGGGAACAGGCCTCCGGGAGAGAGCATCAGCATCTATGTGGTTCAGACCTGCTCGGTATTCGAGAGCATAGTCATATGTAGATAATGCAGAAAGCCTACCTCTGTCCAGTGGCATCCAACTTAGCTGAGGTCTGTACATAGGTCAAATGATTGTGTCAGTCTTTACTAGTATTTTAGCCCCATACAAGTACTCATGGAATTGGTCAACAATAGCCCACTTCAAAGCTAGGAACTCCTAACTTATGTACAGGATAGTTCTTTTCGGATGGGGTCAGGCTTCTACTGGCAAAGGCCACTGATCTCAGGCCATTCTCGTGCTCTTGGTACAACACAGCCCCCAACCCTTGCAAGCTAGCATGCAGTGTGCAGGATGTAGGTTTTCTTGGATCGGCATAGGCCAGCACTGGAGCATGGGTAAGTTGATATATGATCCATGAAAAGCAGTCTCATTAATCAGGAGTCCAGCGGCCCCAAATACTTCACCGGATGAAAATACACTCTTTCAGTCTTGAGGGACGCTTGACTTTGGTATTTTTGGGTTGGGGATACCCTTGAGTAAGGTTAAGTAAAGGGCGGATCACCTTGAATAGTCCTTGATGAAGTCCGATAATAACCACAGAATCCAGGAATCTTTGCAGTTCTTTAGATTTTTGGGCTGGCCAGGTGGTCAAGGCCTCAACTTTACTTGGGTCGGTCTCTATTCCTCGGTGGATACTATGTGTCCTACATACTTTACTGATGTTTGAAAGAATTGACACTTATCAATGGACAGTTTAAGGCACAAAGTCCTCCAGTCGGTCCAATACCTTAAATAATCTGCTCTCATGTTCCTCCAGTGAGCTGCCAAATACAATAACATCATCTAGGTATACCAGGCACTCTAGTAAGTTCATGTCCCCACTGCACGCTCCATCAATCGTTGAAAAGTGGCTGGGGCACATGAAACTCTTGAGGCATCCTCATGAATTCATAGAAGCTAAGCGACAGATAAAGGCCGCCTTCACGGTCCTCTGGGGCCATCGGGACTGGTAGTACCCACTGCGGAGATCCAGCACAGAGAACCACTTGCTCCTCGCTTAGGCAGTCCAAAGCATCCTGAATGCGGCATTGTGTACTGATCAGGGATAGTCCGGCCGGTTTAAGTGCGATAATCCACACACATCCTTACTGTTCCATTCTTTTTCCTCACTACCACAATGGAAGCATAAGGGCTTCTGGATTCCTGTATTACACCAGCAGCTAACATCTCTTGCAGATGCCGCCTCACATCATCTATGTCAGCAGGTGCCAGGCGTCGAGACCTTCATCAAATGGTCTTTCGTCATGCAGTCGGATATTGTGCTCAGCTCCTTGCACGCATCCTACATCCCATTCCTTTAAAGAAAACACCTGGTCTCTCTGGGCAAGCTCTCACTGATCCTCACTTTCCATTCAGCTGGCAGCGAGGAGTCGCAAATCAAACAAGTCAGGCGTGCTACTCTGTCATTCTTCCTTGAACTCTGTTGCTGGGTAGCACTGCAGTGTCTGCACAATGCACATTAGCCAGGATGCAACCTCTGTTTACTCGAATGTCTCTTTCAGACACATTATGAACTTGGACCATTACCCTTCTGGCATAAGCATGGGCTCTAGCGGCAAAATACTAGGCTTGACCAGCAGTCCCTCTGGCAATTTTCCATCGCCTGGTGCATCCAACATTAATATTTTATTCTTAACATCCTTTCTGATACGGACCTCTCCTGTAAGGTACACTGGGCATTTGGGCCAGGATCAGAGACTCAGGATCCTTCTTCCATACAATTCGACCGTTCCTCTGGTTCTGTTTTTCAGCATCTCTTGTGCCTCATAGGCCTTCTTAATTAAAGCCGAACTGTTAAAGCTCTACTAGTCTTTGACCCCTGTTTTCATAACACAACTGTGCCAGCCTTCCCAACATATGAGCATTTGTTCCAATCAACAAAGGGACACCATCATACAGTCCAGTGGGGGGACAACTCAGGCTAGGGTCTCTACTTGTTCGCCACTCCAGCCACGGAGGTGGGAAAGACACAAATTCGGATATACCCCAATAGGTAGGCTTTCTCACTTAACCCCATACATGCAGTCCTTCTAATGGTTGTAAGGGCACGCCTGACAAATGCTTCTGATACCAATCCTGGAACATAATTGTCACTTGGGAGCCACTGTCTAATACAGCTCTTGTAGACACTCCATTCACCTTTACAGTGGTCTCCATGGAGGGACCCACTATTCTGGACCAGTCTGGAGAGGTGGTAGGGGCCTGGGCAACTGACCTTGCCACAAAAGGACGTGGAATTAGCATTTTTGGTGCCCTCACTGGGATCATGTCGGCACCTCTTAACCACTGATTTCTTCTCCGGCTCTCCTTGTAGCCTATATGCAACTTTGTCAGTGTCTTTTGGGACTGGCATTTCCTTTTCATGTGCCCATCTTTCCACAATTATAGCAAAACATATTTTCTGGAGTTTGAGCTGGCGGGTGCGCACTGGGAGCCAGGGCGGGGTATTACTAACTGGAAACCTTGGTGCCATCTCTGTGTCTGCGGCGTGATAAGCATTTGGAGACATCTCGTCAGTTTCTCCACTTCCATGGTCAAGGAATCGAGTTCGGAGCTGTTGTCAGCAGGAGATACATGGGTGGTACCCCCACCCCATAGCAGATGCAGTCGGATATAGGTCAGGGCCCGTACTTGCAGGCGTGGCCTTCATAAAGGGACTGTTTTTGAATTCCGGATCTCTCAACAGTTCTTCCCCATTGTGGCATATCTTTTCCTTGTCAGAGCACTCTCATTGACTGCCAACCTCTGCCCCTGAACTTCACTTGATGGGTCACCCTCAGTCACTCGGGTCGTGGCCGCAGCTATTGGTGGGTCCTCCGAGTCGTCTTTTCTCAACTCCTCAATTTCTCTCATTAACTCATCATAGGAGGGTGGGGATTCCAGTCGATCTGCCAGGCGTAACTTGAAGCAACAGCAGTTCTGAGAAGGGGCAGACTTAAGGATCCTGTCCAGCCTGGTTCGGTCCAGTTCAATCGCTGGCAACCTACCTTTTCTGAGGCATTCTTGCAACAATTTTTCCAGCCGATACATACACAGACAACAACTCCCTTGGTACTGTTGTGCATTCTTACTCTCCACCATAGGTCCTCATCAGAATCTGGGCTCCATACACATTCTCCAAGGCCTCAAGATAGGCTGTGCAGTCGCTTCAGGGTTACTGGCCGTTTAGCACGGATGGTAGCCAGGGCAGGGACCTCGGAGGCTCTCACTAACCCTCTTTCGCCGCCTTCTGAGCATTGCCATTCTAGCACTTGGGGCAACATAGTCTATCCAGGTCTCCCAGTCATCCTCCCTTGGGGGTGGGAGGGTGCCAGAGAAGATCCTCAACCTTCGGTAAGAGTCGTGACTAATGGCAGGTGCAGAAATAGGAGTCTGCATTGGTTCAGCCACCATTACGGGCACTGGAGCAGGAGAGGTGTTGGGGAGGAACACCACCAGGTGGCAAGAATAGTTTCTTCAAGTCCTCCACAGTTTTCCCCTCTCCAGCAACCATTCAGCAAATTTCCCTCAAAAGTTTCAGATAGTGATGGGGGCTGATTCCCCCTGGTCTTTACTGTCCTTAGTTATCACTCTCCAAGCAGTGAGGGCTCCCTCTGGGGTAATGGTCTGTGGCACTTTGGAGCTATTTATGGGATCCTTAAACTCTACTAGGGCCAGGAAAGTGTGGGTGAGCAGATTAGCATGCCGACCCACCACCACAGGGTTTTGTAAACCTTCCACCTTGGAAAGTACTCCCTGCACAGTGTCCGTGTTGATACCCAGGGGATGTCCAGGATAAGCATAGCATTTTGGGGTCGATCTCCCAGTACACCCTCCACCAGCCGGTGCACAGCCACTTCTGTCGGGGTACCCATTTTTTTTTAACAGTGGTTCGTAAATATGGCCACTAGAGGACACACAATCCCAGCGGTGAGCCTCCAAGATGTAACCCCTAGATGGCGCTATCCCAGGGCTACTACCCTGCCTGATTTGCCACTAACAGGTTGAGGGCCTGGATCCAATGCGGATGCCTCCACCCAGAGGTCAGGGTTTGCAATAGTTAAACTAACTTGGTCACAGCCCTCTGGGCACTGCAACCCCTTTCTTCCCACTAGTGGCCCACACATATATTCAGAATTACCTTCACAGTATACACTTACCCCCAGGTCTGGTTCCGCACTGGGACCTCCTGTGAAATGAGATACAGTCAACAATCACAGTACAGTATCTTTTAACATAGACAAATACCTCAGGCAGTATAACTTTGCTGAAACAAGCAGCTCTGATTTATTTAGGGGATATAACAAGGACAGGGAAATCAGGTTAATTAGCTTATCACTCTAATAATCTACCTATGGCTCTGTGCACAGGCCTATCCTTATCAGTTACTGTCCCTGGGTACCCAAGCCCTAGTGGCTAGTCCAAACCTGTGGCAGCTGGTAGGGGCCCTTCACAGAGAAAAGGAGAATTAAACAGTCAGCAGTACAGTAATTCCATTTGGATTTAATGTGGCAATTCAACAGGGGCGACCCTGAATTAGTACTCATGACCTCCAAATAAGATAGGGTCCTTCAATGTCAGCAGGGCTCACTTGAGGTACACAAACCTCTTACACATCCATATAAAGAAAGCACTATACCAGGCAGGCTGCATCTGTATCCCGATCGCAATTACTGCACATACCCGAGAACACACAGCAGATTCAGTTCCTGACAGACCGAATGCAATTTTCAGCAATTCCTCCAGTCTTCTACAGGGTGAGCCTGGTTTCTACTCTTCAGAGATCCTTTGATTCTTTTCACAGGACGGATTCAGTCCTAACAAGCTGTTACACAAGCTGCAGAGCGGAACTCTGGGCCTTACACACGTTTTTTGACTAAAACTGCACACTGAAAAAGCACAGGGCTCCTTCCTTCTTCACTGCCAAAGCTCAACTGAAACTCCAACCGACAAAACCGGGCACTTCCTTTGAGTTCCTCCCAGTTCTTGACTGGATTGGCTGTCACACAATAGACTGCTGCTGTTGGTCCAAAAAGGCACTGAAGTCTAAACTACATCTCCCAGAGTCACTGCCCTACAATCCTCTTGTGGCTGGCTCAGATTATGAGTCCAAGTTCTGATTCAGTCCAAGGCACCATTTTAGAGCTAGCTTACCCCACACTGATTGGTCCAGTTCAGCAGTTCAAAACTAGAATGGGGAACTAGAGACACAGTTCTGACTGCAAAGAAAGCAGGTTAGACAAACTGTAATTTCATTATTACTCTAAATAATTTCTGGCAAACAGTTACATCTTTCAGATAGGTTCCCTGTGCACTCTAGTGACTGCAAAAATGAAGTGAATTGCGCAGCTCGAGTGGTACTCAATCAAAAGAAACACACAGTCCCCCATACAAACTAATTATGTCTGCAAGCAGACAGCTCTTAAAGAGACAGTACCAGAGGTTCTAAAAACACTCACTGATAAATGGCTTAAACGCTAAACACCATTCAGGCTTGGAGCATTCAAGCAAGCTCCTGAAGTCTTTTGGGAACCCCATTTGCAGGGGGTACATGGGAATCGTGTTTCAAATCCCCTGTACAGTGAATTGAGTGCATGAAGCTGAAGTAAACCCCTTCTTAATCCAGACTACATCCATTTGCTCCAAACTGTAGTGGGTCCAGTCACAAAGACCTGCCCTCATGGTCTGCTCCTCCTGGCAATTCAGGACAATCTGCCTTCCATGCAGTTCCTAGCATTGAGTTTGTGAGTACAAAGCAGGGTAGCTCCCTGCCATCTGTTTATCGAATTGCACGTGTGTTATCTAATTGTTGTGTTTTATTTCTTCACGAACTGAGCCATCCAGATCCGGATTACAACTGGGTATTGTGCAAGTGTTTTTTCATCACAGGGCCCCAACCAGCTGCACCAAATAGGCTAGCCTTCTATTGCCTGGGTACCCAGAGACAGTGACCTATAGGTTAGGCCTGTGCACAGTGCCCTAGTATAGATATATATACTGTGTGTGTGTGTATGTATATGTGTATATATATATATATATATATATATATATATATATATATATATATATACACACACATATACTGTATATATATATATATATATATATATATATGTATTAGAGTGGTAGCTAATTAACCTGATTTCCCCAGTCCTTGTATCCCCTAAATAAATCAGATCTATTTGTTTCAGCAAAGTTACACTGCCTGAGGTGATCGTTTATGTTAAAGTATTGTACTGTGGTTTTTGCACTGTACCATCTTGTTTTACATGGGTTCCCCAGAGTCCAGCTGACTGAACCAGTCCTGGGGGTAAGTGTATACTGTGAAGGTAATTCTGATACATTGTGTGGGCCACTAGTGGAAGAAAGGGGTCGCAGTGTCCCAGGGGCTGTGACCAAGTTAGTTTAACTATTGCAAACCCTGACCTCTGGGTGGAGGCACTTGCCATATGACCTAGGACCCTCAACCTGTTAGTAGTTAAGCAGGCAATGGTAGTAGCCCTTGGGATAGCACAACCTAGGGATTACATATTTATTATTTATTTTATTTGATTAAAATTATTATGACCAAGCAAAACTGTTGCATGTGTGGTCCTTATTGTGCAGCTGTAGATCTAAGTTTGGTGAGAACTGGTGAGAGGGAAGACAGGCATGGGGAGCCAAAGTGGAGGGTGTGAGAGGCATGCGGGGAGGGGGGGCACTGGGGGAAGGATCTGATGTCAAGTCTGATGGGGGGGATTAGCAGGAAGACCTGGAGTGGTCGATGTCATACCACATGAGAACCACTGTACTAACATGTGCTACCCACTGATTACCAATAGCAGTGGTAGTGCATTGTCATCATTAAGCAACCAGCATCCCCTTAGAGAACCACAGCACTACCATTGCACACAGATGGTACCACAATGTCACCAATGGTATGGCAATGGAATTGAAACAAATCCATTGTGAGACCAGTTTCAGTGGTTTTGCAATGGCAGCTCATTCAGTTACCTTTCTACATGGAAATCACCCCAGTGTTACCACCATACTACACGGTACCACAGTGGCAGCAGTGGTAATACACTGGGATTGAAACAAATCCATTGTGTTACCAAAACAGCAGTGGGAATACAGTGGTGTGTGTCTGAGCCATTGTAGTACCATCCATGCACACATTCTGATTGCGATACCACTGTCCATGTGGTACCACAATGGCAACAATGGTTTCACAATGGAATTGAAACAAACCAGTCGGTTACCAGTCAAGGGATACAGTGGTACTGCAGTGGCATTCACAATGGTATGGAAATGGTGGACAAATGGTTATGCTACGGTTTCCGAGGATATTTTGTAAGGAATAGAAACAAACAGAACTGTCCATGCTGCAAAAAATTCAGGTTAAAACAAACTGCAATATTATTACTACTCTAACAAATGATCAGCAAACAAGTATATCTTCTAACAGAACTCCCTGTCAGATTAATTATGACTGCAATCCAGGTAGCTCTTACAGAGACAGTACACAGAGGCTATACAGGCACTTTCTGGCAATACATTTAAACTGCTAAAATGCAGGACACCAGCCAGGCAGTAAGCATTTAAGCAACCTTAAGGAAGACTTTTCAGGAACCCACATTTGTAGGAGAGTTACACCAGGCTTACAAAAACCTACATTTTGTATTTCTGCAGGTCTGTAAGGATGATCAGGAATGAATTTTAGGCCATTTTTGCATCACAGTTGTGATGCTTGTGTACCTCCCGGTGTGACTTTGGGGTCTCAATTCAGTCCATACAAGGTCAGTGGTAGTAGCCAAAATCCAACAGCACCCAAAACAGAAAACCATACATCTCAATGTTGTGGCACAGCTGAGAAAACATGTTTTAGGTACAATAAGGCCTCAATTTAGTGGTTCTCCTGAATTGTGTTTAGAGGTATGGACCTACAAAAAACACAAAAATGACCCACAAGTAATGTGATACCAACCCGGATCATACTTTTTTATGCAGCCTGGTGCCTGTGCATTATCACATGACATGCGTGGCTTACAAAAACCTAGAATTTGTAATTCTGCAGGTCTGTAGGTGTGAATCTCAGGCCATTTTTGCATCACAGTTGTAATGCTTGTGTACGCCCAGTGTGACTTTGAGGTCTCAAGTCGGTCCATACAGAGTCAGAGGTAGTAGTCCAGGTCCCACTGCATCCAAAACAGAAAACCTTACATCTCTATGTTGTGGCACAGCTCAGAAAATATGTTTTAGGGAGAATAAGGCCTCAATTTAGAGGTTCAACTGAATTGCATTTAGAGGTATGGACCAACAAAAAACACAACAATTACCCACAAGCAAAGTGATACCAACCCATATCATACTTTTTTATGCATCCTGGTGCCTGGGCATTGTCACATGACATGCATGGCTCATAAAAACCTAGAATTTGTATTTCTGCAGGTCTGTAGGTGTGATCAGGCATGAATCTCAGGCCATTTTTGCATTATAGTTGTAATGCTTGTGTACCTCCGGTGTGACTTTGGGGTTTCAATTCAGTCCATTCAGGGTCAGTGGCAGTAGCCCAGGTTCCACTGCATCCAAAACAGAAAACCTACTTCTTTATGTTGTGGCATGGCTCAAAATGGATTTTCGGAGAATAAAGCCTCAATTTAGTATTTCTCTTGAATTGTGTTTAGAGATACGGACCAACAAAAACACAACTATGACCCACCAGCAATGTGATACCGACCCAGATCATACTTTTTGTACAGCCTGGTGCCTTTGCATTGTCACGTGACATGCACGGACTTACAAAAACCTTGATTTTGTTTCTGCAGGTCTGTAGGGGTGATCAGGTATGAATTTCAGGCCATTTATGCATTGCAGTTGTGATGCTTGTGTACCCCCAGTGTGACTTTAGGGTCTCAATTCAGTCCATGCAGGGTCACTGGTAGTAGCCCAGGTCCCACTGAATCCAAAACAGAAAACCTTACGTATCTATGTTGTGGCACAGCTCAGAAAATATGTTTCAGGGAGAATAAGGCCTCAATTTAGTGGTTCAACTGAATTGCGTTTAGAGGCATGGACCAACAAAAAACACAACGATTATCCACAAGCAATGTGATAATAACCCAGATCATACTTTTTTATGCAGCCTGGTGCCTGTGCCTTGTCACGTGACATGCATGGTTTACAAAAGCCTACTATTTGTATTTCTGCAGGTCTGTAGGTTTGATTATGCATGAGTTTCAGGCCATTTTTGCATCACAGTTGTGATGCTTGTGTACCCTCATTGTAACTTTGGGGTCTCAATTCAGTCCATACAAGGTCAGTGGTAGTAGCCCAAATCCCACTGCATCCAAAACAGAAAACCTTACATCTCAATGTTGTGGCACGGCTGAGAAAATATGTTTTAGGGATAATAAGGCCTCAATTTAGTGGTTCTCCTGAATGGCATTTAGAGGTATGGACCAATAAAAAACACAAAAATTAACGACAAGCAATGTGATACCAACCCAGATCATACTTGTTTATGCAGCCTGGTGCCTGTGCATTGTCACATGACATGCATGGCTTATAAAAACCTAGAATTTATATTTCTGCAGGTCTGTAGGTGTGATCAGGCATGAATCTCAGGCCATTTTTGCATAACAGTTGTAATGCTTGTGTACCTCCAGTGTGACTTTGGGGTTTCAATTCAGTCCATTCAGGGTCAGTGAAAGTAGCCCAGGTCCCACTGCATCCCAAACAGAAACCTTTACTTCTTTATGTTGTGGCATGGCTCACAAAATGGATTTTTGGGAGAATAAAGCCTCAGTTTAGTACTTAACATATGAAATTTGCCAGCAGATAAAGGCCTAGAGGTCTATCAAGTCTGCTCGAATGTGCAGCTAAGCACCCCTTATTCTGCAGCTGCCCCTCCTTCCACCCTTCCCTTCTTTACCCTCCTTGTCCTGTCCCATCCCTTTGAAGCAGTCCACTGTTCTACTGGATACCACTTCTGCAGGTAACGATTCCACCTAGCCACCACCTCTCTGTAAAAATGTGTCTCCTCATCTCCTTCTGAACCTTCCTCTCTCCTCCAGCCATATCATGACCCTGGTGTCCCTCCCTCTTACTTTGAACAGCCCTCTGTACCTGTCTTGTTTATTCCTTTCATGTATTTAAAGGTTTCAGTCATGTCCCCCTCCTCTCCTCCAGTGAGTACATGTTCAACTCCCTTAACCTCCTCTTATATGATAAGTCCCCCAGCCCCTTGATCATCTGTGTCACCCTCGCTGCACCCCTCCAGTAACGTAATGTCCCTCTTCAGATACGGGCACCAGTACTGCATGCAGTACTCCAGGTGTGCGTCTCTATGGCCTATACAGTCGCAGAATCACCTCCTCCCTCCTAGAGGATATAGCCCTTGCAATACAACCCAGCATTTTGTTGGCCTTTGCAGCTGCCTTCCTACATTGTGCCGAGTTGTTCATTGACCCTGTAATGAGCACCCCCAGATCCTTCTCATCCTCTGTCTGGGCTAGCTGCACTCCCCCAGCTGGTAACTCCTCCTTGGATTCTTCATCCCAAAATGCATCACCTTGCACTTTTTGGCATTAAACCCCAGTTGCCAGGTGTCTGACCAGGTTTCAAGCTTTGCCAGATCATCCTGCAACCCTTGTCATCCCCCTAGGTCATCCACCACTGCTCCTACCTTGGTATCATCAGAATCACTTCTGAAGGAAAGAATTGTCTAGTATCTAGAGGCCAGAAGGGCACAGGACCCAAGGCAGCATGGATTCACAGCGGGAGGGTCATGCCAGACAAATCTGATAGATTTCTTTGACTGGGTGACCAAAGTAGTAGATCAGGGAGGGGCTGTGGACATGGCCTACCTAGACTTTAGCAAGGCATTTGATACAGTCCCACACAAAAGATTAATATATAGGTTAGCCAGCCTGGGAGTGGGTCCCAAGATGACAGACTGGGTAAAGAATTGGCTGGAGAATAGGACACAGAGAGTAATAGTAAATAGAGTCCACTCTGAAGAAAGGGGGGTTAATAGTGGGGTACCGCAGGGTTCAGTATTAGGACCGATCCTCTTCAATGTCTTTATAAGCGACATTGCAGAGGGACTGGAAGGAAAAGTATGTCTCTTTGCAGATGACACAAAGATCTGCAACAGAGTTGATGCACAAGGTGGGGTGGAAAGGATGAGAAGGGACTTGGCAAGGTTAGAGGAATGGTCAAATGTATGGCAGCTTAGATTCAATGCTAAGAAGTGCAAGGTAATGCACCTGGGAAACAAAAACCCAGGGGAAGATTACACAATGGGGGGTGAGATACTAACAACAACAAAAATGGAAAGGGACCTAGGGGTAGTCATATCAGATGACCTAAAGGTGGGCAAGCAATGTGAGAGGGCAGCAAGGAGGGCTGGGGGGATACTGGGATGCATAGGGAGAGGCATCACCAGTAGAAAACAGGAAGTTATTATCCCTCTGTACAGACAGCTGGTGAGACCCCATCTGGAGTACTGCATGCAGTTCTGGAGATCCAATCTCCATAAAGACATAGACAGGATGGAAGCTATCCAGAGGAGGGCAACTAAAATGGTGCAGGGTCTGCACCGGAAGACATATGAAGAGAGACTTAAGGAGCTTAATATGTATAGCCTCGAGGAAAGGAGGGAGAGGGGGACATGATAGAAACTTTCAAGTACCTCAAGGGAATCAACAAAGTCCAAGAGGGTAGCATCTTTCAAAAAAAGAGGTGTGCAAGAACAAGGGGCACAATTTGAAGATGGGGGGCGGGTCAGAGGTAATTTAAGGAAGTATTTTTTCACAGAGAGGGTTGTGGATGCATGGAACGGCCTTCCGGAGGAGGTTGTGGAGTCAAAAACAGTGGTGGAATTCAAGCATGCATGGGACAGTCATAAGGCAATTCTAGGGGGGGGTAGGAAGAAGTAGGCTGCTGGTTAACTAGGATCTGCAGCTTATCCATTAGGTAGGAAATGGGCAGACTGGGTGGGCCAAGTGTTCTTATCTGCCGTCAAATTCTATGTTTCTATGTTCTATGTTTCTTAAACAGACTGATTTTGCTCTTGATGTCCCATCATATGTCTGCAGTGAATATCCCAAACAACACTAGTCCCAACACTGAGCCCCATGGAACACCGCTCATCACTACCCTTGGGTGAGAGAGTTCCCCACCGACCACCACCCTCTGTTGCCTTCCCTGAAGCCAATTTCCTACCCATCTCACCAGCTTTGCACCCGCCCCTGTGCCTACTAACTTACTTCCCAGCCTTCCATGCAGCACCGAGTCGAATGCCTTACTGAAGTCCAGATACAGGACATCCACTGCATGGCCCCTGTTCAGTTGCCTAGTTACCCAGTCATAGAACTCCACCAGGTTGGTTTGGCAGGATCTGCCCCGTATGAAGCCATGCTGTCTGCTGTCCTGTAGTCCTTAGGCCTCTAGGAGGGCCACCAACCTCTCCTTCAGGATAGTCTCCATTAGCTTACCCACGATGGATGTGAGGCTCACTGGTCTGTAGTTTCCTGGTTCATCCTTGGGGCCACTCTTGTGGAGGGGCACCACATGAGCCATCCTCCAGTCCTGAGGTACACACCCCAAATGTAGTGAGGCATTAAATAGGTCTGCCAAAGGTCCTGCAATGACCTCTTCTAGCTCCTTCAGTACCCTGGGGTGGATGCCATCTGGGCCTGGCACCTTGTCCACCCTCAGTGCCTTCAAACCCTCCCGAACTCTGCCCTCCATGATTTCCCCATCTGTAACCCCCTTCCCCCCTGTTTCTGCCATTTCTCCCCCTTTGGGTGTCGCCCCCTTCTCTTTAGTAAATACTGTGCAGAAGTACTCATTTAGTGCTTCTGCCTTATCGCACCCTGCTTCCACCCAACTCCCCTCCTTTCTAATCCTTATTATGTGGTCCTTACAGCTCCTTTTCTCCCTGATGTACCTAAAGAAGTCCTTCTCCCCCTTCTTAATGCCTTGTGCCAGCCTGAGTTCCGTAGATGCTTTGGCTCCCCTTACTGCTCTTGTCACCTCCTTCAATTCTGTCAAGTACTCCTCCCTGTCCTCCCCCTCCCTGTTTTCTTGTACTTCCTAAAGGCAACTCTTTTTCTCCTTACCTTTTCCATGACCTCCTTGCTCAACCAGCTCGGTTTCTTAGCCCTAGCCTTCTTGCTCTGGGCCTTGCAGCATGTTTTGGTTGCCTCCACTATCCCCAGCTTTATGAGCTCCCACCTCTGGTTAGTGTCCATACTAGATTGAATTCTGGCCAGGTACCCTTTTACCACTTCCCCCATCCTCCCAAAGTCAGCCCTCCTGAAGTCCAGCACTCTTGTGCCAGATTCCACTCCTTTCTTGCCCATATCCAATGTGAGCCATACTGAGTGGTGGTCACTCCCTGACAGCGGTTCCTCCACTGTAAGGTCTCTCACAAAGTCAGCATTTGCCAGCACAAGGTCAAGGGTATTTCCTAACCTGGTTGGTTCACTGACCATTTGCAGCAGGAAGCTGTCCTGGAAGGAATCCAGCCGTACCTGCTCCCTTCTGTTCCTGGTTGTTGGGGTACTCCAGTCCAATCCTGGCATGTTGAAGTCCCCACAATCACCATACTATCCTTCTGCAGGTTCTCCTGATCTGTTCTCTAGTTCCCCGTCTAACTCCTCCGTCTGAGATGGTGGCCTGTACACCACTCCCATTCAAAGAATCTATTCTTGGAATCCTGGATTTGCATCCAAAGTGACTCCATACTACCCTCCTCCCCTTCCTCCCTTACACACTTCAGTCCTTTCTTCACATATGGTGCCACACCCCCTCCTTTCCCAATCACCCTGTCCCTACGAAATATCCTGTACCCTGGTACAGACAGGTCCCAGTCATTGTATTGGGTGGCCCATGTTTCTGTGATGGCTGCAATGTCCAACTCTCCCTCTGCCATGAGCACCTGTAACTCTGCAGTTTTCCTCCCAAGGCCCCTAGCATTAAGGGTAACCACCTTCCACCCTTCCCCCATCCTGCCCTCCTTTCCTAGCATCACCAGTAGTACTTGCCATTTATCCTTTGTCACTATTATGAGGGGTAAGCTCATATGGTTTCCCAACCTGTGGTCCCTGCATATCTCTTGCCCAGTTGCACCCCCCACTCCTAGTTTAAATTTCCAACTTCCTCTATGTACTCCTCCATCCTCTGTTTCGACACTTTCTTTCTCTCCTCACTCAAGTGTAGTCTGCCCTTGGCATAGTGACTACTGTCCTCCCAGGTCCCTCCCCACCCCCCTAACAGCCCATACCCTTTAGCACAACACCAGGTTCTTAGCCATCTGTTAAATTCCTCTATTCTCAGCTTTCTTATTGTGCTTGCCTTTGGCATGAGAAGTATCTCTGAAAAAGTTACTGATCTTCCTGCCCCCTCACATAAATGTGCTAGTTCCTCAAATCTCCTCTGGACTATATCTACTGCCTTGTCAGCCAGGTCGTTTGTCCCAAGATGTATAATTAAATGAGGCTTGTCCCTACCCCTCCTAGCATATTTCAGAACAGATTGTCCCACCCTTTCTGTTGTCATTCCTGGCATGGCCTCCGCCTAAATGCGACTAGTATTTATCCTGAATTGCGTTTAGAGGTATGGACCAACAAAAAACACAAAAAATTACCCACCAGCAATGTGATACCGACCCAGATCATACTTTTTTATGCAGCCTGGTGCCTTTGCATTGTCATGTGACATGCATGGCTTACTAAAAACCTAGATTTTGTATTTCTGCAGGTCTGTAGGGGTGATCAGCTATGAATTTCAGGCCATTTTTGCATCGCAGTTGTGATTCTTGTGTACCTCCGGTGTGACTTTGGGGTCTCAATTCAGTCCATGCAGGGTCTCTGATAGTAGCCTAGGTCCCACTGCATCCAACACAGAAAACCTTAAGTCTCTATGTTATGGCATGGCTGAGAAAAAGGATTTTAGGGATAATAAGGCCTCAATTTAGTGGTTATCTTGAACTGCGTTTGGAGGTATGGACCAACAAAAAACACAACAATGACCCAACACCTATGTGACACCAACCCATATCATACTTTGTTATGCAGCCTGGTGCCAATGCATTATCCAATGACATGCATGACTTACAAAAACCTACATTTTGTATTTCTGTAGGTCTGTAAGGGTGATCAGGCATGAATTTCAGGCCAATTTTGCATCACTGTTGTGATGACTGCTTACCTCCAGTGTGGCCTTGGTGTATCAGTTCAGCACATACAGCATCAGTGATAGTAGCCCATGTCCCACTGAATACAAAACAGAAAAAAATACATCTTTATGTTGTGGCACAGCTGAGAACATTTTTTTTAGGGAGAATAACGCCTCAATTCATTGGTTCTCCTGAATTGCGTTTAGAAGTACGGACCAACAAAAAACACAAAAATTACCCACAAGCAATGTGATAATAACCCAGATCATACTTTTTTATGCAGCCTGGTGCTTGTGCATTGTCACGTGACATGCATGGTTTACAAAAACCTAGATTTTGTGATTCTGTAGGTCTGTGGGGTGATCAGGCATGAATTTCAGGCCTTTTGTGCATCATAGTTGTAATGCTTGGGTATCTCTGGTGTGACTTTGGGGTTTCAATTTAGTCCATTCAGGGTCAGTGGTAGTAGTCCAGGTCCCCCTGTATCGAAAAAAGAAAACCTGACATCTCTATGTTGTGGCACGACTGAGAAAATGGGTTTTAGGGAGAATAAGGCCTCAATTCAGTGGTTCTCCTGAATTTTGTGTAGATAAATGGATCAACTAAAAATGCAACAATGACCGACTAGCAATGTGATACCAACCCCGATAATACTTTTTTATGCAGCCTTGTGCCCATACGTTGCATGTGATATGCATGGCTTACAAAAAACCTAGATTTTGTATTTCTGCAGGTCTATAGGGGTGATTAGGCATGAATTTCAGGTCTATTTTGCATCATGGTTGTGATGTTGTGTACCTCGGTTATGACTTTGGGATCTCAATTCAGTCCATGCAGGGTTTCTGGTAGTAGACCAGGTCCACTGCATCCAAAACAGGAAACCTTAAGTCTCTATGTTTTGGCATGGCTGAGAAAATGAGTTTCAGCGATAATAAGGCCTCAATTTAGTGGTTATTCTGAATTGCGTTTGGAGGTATGGACCAAAACAACAACAATGACCCACTAGCAATGAGATACCAACAAAGATAATACTTTTTATGCAACCTGGTGCCTGTGCATTGTCACGTGACATGCATGGCTTACAAAAACCTAGATTTTGTGTTTATGCAGGTCTGTAATGGAGATCAGTCATGAATTTTTGGCCATTTTGCATCACAGTTGTAATGCTTGTGCACCTCTTGTGTCTTTAGGGTCTCAGTTCCATCCATACAGAGTCAGTGGTAGTAGCCAGGTCCTATTGCATCCAAAACAGAAAACCTTATGTTTCTGTGTTGTGGCATCGCTGAAAAAATGTCTTTTAGGAAGAATAAGGCTTCAATTTAGTGGTTCTCTGAACTGCTTAGATGTATGGACCAACAGAAAACACAACAATGACCCACTAGCAATGTGATACCAACCCAGTTCATACATTTTATGCAGCCTGGTACCTGTGCATTGTCATGGGACATGCGTGGCTTACAAAACCTAGATTTTGTATTTTGCAGGTCTCTAGGGTGATCAGACATGAATTTTAGGCCATTTTTGCATCACAGTTGTGATGCTTGTTTACCTCCAGTGTGGCTTTGAGGTCTCATATCAGTCCATACAGGGTCCATGCTAGCAGCCCAGGTTCCACTGCATCCAAAACAGGAAACCTTACATCTCTATGTTGTAGAATAGCTGAGAAAAAAGTTTTAGGAATAATAAGGCTCAATTTAGTGGTTCTCCTGAATTGCTTTTAGAGGTATGGACCAAGAGAAAACACAACAATGACCCACTAGCAATGTGATACCAACCCAGATAATACATTTTTATGCAGCCTGGTACCTGAGCATTATCATGGGACATGCGTGGCTTACAAAAACCTAGATTTTGTATTCCTGCAGGTCTCTAGGGGTGATCAGACATGAATTTTAGGCCATTTTTGCATCACAGTTGCGATGCTTGTTTACCTCCAGTGTGGCTTTGGGGTCTCAATTTAATCCATACAGGGTCCGTGTTAGTAACCCAGGTTCCACTGCATCCAAAACAGGAAACCTTACATCTCTATGTTGTAGGATAGCTGAGAAAAAAGGTTTTAGGAATAATAAGGCTCAATTTAGTGGTTCTACTGAATTGTGTTTTTAGAGGTTTGACCAACAGAAAACAAAACAATGACCCACTAGCAATGAGATACCAACCCAGATCATACCTTTTATGCAGCCTGGTGCCTGTGCATTATCACGGACATGCATGGCTTACAAAACCTAGAATTTGTATTTCTGCAGGTCTATAGGTGTGATCAGGCATGAATTTCAGGCAATTTTTGCATAACAGTTGAAATGCTTGTGTACCTCCGGTATGACTTTGGGGTCTCAAGTCAATCCATACAGGGTCAGAGTTAGTAGCCCAGGTCCCACTGCATCCAAAACAGAAAACCTTATTTCTCTATGTTGTGGCATTGCTCAGAAAATAAAAAATATGTATTGGGGAGAATAAAACCTCAATTTAGGGTTTCTCCTGAATTGCGTTTGGAGGTATGGACCAACAAAAAACACAACAATGACCTACCAGGAATGTGATACCTACCCAGATCATACATTTTTATGTAGCCCGGTGCCTGTGCATTGTCTCGTGACATGCATGGCTTACAAAAACCAAGACTGTGTGTCTCTGCAGGTCTGTAGGGGTGATCAGGCATGAATTTTGCATCACTTTTGCATCACAGTTGTGATGCTTGTGTACCTTAGTTGTGACTTTGGGGTCTCAGTTCCATCCATACAGGGTCGGAGTTAGTAGCCCAGGTCCCACTGCATCCAAAACAGAAAACCTTTCATTTCTGTGTTATGGCATCGCTAAGAAAATGGGTTTTAGGAAGAATAAAGCCTCTATGTAGTGGTTCTGAATTGCTTTTAGAGGTATGGACCAAGAGAAAACAAAACAATGACCCACTAACAATGTGATACCAACCCAGATAATACATTTTTATGCAGCCTGGTACCTGTGCATTGCCATGGGACATGTGTGGCTTACAAAAACCTAGATTTTGTATTTCTGCAGGTCTCTAGGGGTGATCAGACATGAATTTTAGGCCATTTTTGCATCACAGTTGCGATGCTTGTTTACCTCCAGTGTAGCTTTGGGGTCTCAATTTAGTCCATACAGGGTCCGTGTTAGTAGCCCAGGTTCCACTGCATCCAAAACAGGAAACCTTACATCTCTATGTTGTAGGATAGCTGAGAAAAAAGGTTTTAGGAATAATAAGACTCAGTTTAGTGGTTCTACTGAATTGTGTTTTTAGAGGTTTGGACCAATAGAAAACAAAACAATGACCCACCAGCAATGTGATACCAACCCAGATAATACATTTTTATGCAGACTGGTACCTGTGCGTTGCCATGGGACATGCGTGGCTTACAAAAACCTAGATTTTGTATTTCTGCAGGTCTCTAGGGGTGATCAGACATGAATTTTAGGCTATTTTGCATCACAGTTGTGATGCTTGTTTACCTCAGTGTGACTTTGGTGTCTCAGTTTGGTCCATACATGATCAGTGGTAGAGCCAGGTCCCATGGCATCCAAAACAGAAAACCTTACATCTCTATGTTGTGGCACAGCTGAGAAAATGGGTTTTAGGGATAATAAGGCCTCAGTTTAGTGGTTCCCCTGAATTTTGTTTAGCGGTATAGACCGACTAAAAATACAACATGGACCACTAGAAATGTGATACCAACCCAGATCATACTTTCTTATGCAGCCTGGTGCCGATGCGTTGCATGTTATATGTATGGCTTACAAAAACCTAGATTTTGTATGTCTGCAGGTCTGTAGGGGTGATCAGGCATGAATTTCAGGACATTTTTGCATCACAGTTGTTATGTTTGTGTACCTCCAGTGTAACTTTGGGGTCTCAATTCAGACTATATAGGGTCAGTGGTAGTAGCCCAGGTCCCACTGCATCCAAAATAGGAAACCTGACATCTCTATGTTGTGGCATGGCTGGGAAAATGGGTTTTAGGGATAATAAGGCCTCAATTTAGTGGTTCTTCTGAATTGTGTTTCGAGATAGGGACCAACAGTGGCCCACCAGCAATGTGATATCAACCAGATCATACTTTTTTTATGCAGCCTGGTGCCTATTTGTTGTCACGTGACATGCATGACTTACAAAAACCTAGATTTTGTATTTCTGCAGGTCTGCAATGTTGTTGATCAAGCATGAATTTCAGGCCATTTTTGCATCACTGTTGTGATGCTTGTGTACCTCCAGTGTAACCTTGGTGTCACAGTTCAGCAAATAGAGTGTCAGTGATTCTAGCTCAGGTCCCACTGCATGCAAAACAGAAAAAAAAACATGTCTCTATCTTGTGGCACAGCTGAGAACATTTTTCTTTTTTCAGGAGAATATAGCATCAATTCATTGGTTCTCCTGAACTGCATTTGGAGGTATGGACCAAAAAAAAAAACCACAGCAATGACCCACTTGCTATGTGCTACCAACCCAGATAATACTTTTTAATGCAGCCTGGTGCCTGTGTATTGTCATGTGACATGCATGGCTTACGAAAACCTAGATTTTGTGTTTCTGCAGGTCTGTAGAGGGTATTAGTCCTGCATTTTGGGCCATTTTTGCATCACAGTTATGATGCTTGTGTACCTCCGGTGTGACTTTGGGGTCTCAATGCAGTCCATGCAGGATCACTGGTAGTAGCCTAGGTCCCACTACATCCAAAATAGAAAACCTGACATCTCTATGTTGTGGCATGGCTGAGAAAAAGGGTTTTAGGGATAATAAGGCCTCAATTTAGTGGTTCTTCTGAATTGCGTTTGGAGGTATTGACCAACAAAAAACACAACAATGACCCGCTAGCAATGTGATATAAACCCAGATCATACTATCTTATGAAGCCTGGTGCCTATGCATTGCACATTATATGCATGGCGTACAAAAACCCTAGATTCTGAATTTCTGCAGGTCTTTAGGGGTGATCAAACATAAATTTCAGGCCATTTTAAGTCCACTGTTGTGATGCTTGTTTACCTCCTGTGTGACTTTGGGCTCTCAATTCAGTCCATACAGGGTCCGGTTAGTAGTCCAGGTCCCACGCATGCAAAACAGAAAACCTTACATCTCTATGTTGTGGCATCACTGAGAAAATGGGTCTTAGGGATAATAAGGCCTCAATTGGTTCTCCTGAATTGTGCTTAGCGGTATGGACCAACAAAAACACAACAATTACCCACTAGCAACGTGATACCAACCCAGTTCATACATTTTTATGCAGCCTGGTACCTGTGCACTGTCATGGGATATACATGACCTACAAAAACCTAGATTTTGTATTTCTGCAGGTCTCTAGGTGTGATCAGACATGAATTTCAGGCCACTTTTGCATCACATTTGTAATGCTTCGATTCCTCCGGTGTGACTTTGGGGTTTCATTTCAGTCCATTCAGGTCCATGTTTGTAGCCCAGGTTCCACTGCATCCAAAAGAGAAAAACCTACATCTCTGTGTTGTAGGATAGCTGAAAAAAAAGGTTTTAGGGATAATAAGGCCTCAATTTAGTGGTTCTCCTGAATTGCGTTTAGAGGTATGGACCAACAGAAAACAAAACAATGACCCACCAGCAATGTGATACCAACCGAGATCATACTTTTTCTGCAGCCTGGTGCCTGTGCATTGTCTTGTGATATGCATGGATTACAAAACCTAGATTTTTTTTTTTGCAGGTCTGTAGGTGTGATCCGCATGAATCTCAGGCTATTTTGCATCACAGTTGCACAATGATACTTGTATACCTCCGTGTGACTTTTGGTCTCAATTTGGTCTCTACAGGGCCAGTGGTAGTAGCCCAGGTACCACTGCATCCAAAACAGAAAACATTACTTCTCTATGTTGTGGCATGGCTCAGAAAATGGATTTTAGGTAGAATAAAGCCTCCATTTAGTATTTCTCCTGAATTGTGTTTAGAGGTATGGGCCAACAAAAAAACACAACAATGACCCACTAGCAATGTGATACCAACCAAGATCATATATTTTTATACAGCCTGGTGCCTGTGCATTGTCACGTGACTTGCATATATAACCCCTAGGTGACGCAATCCCAGTGGGCTACGCCCCTCCCTCCTTGGCTAGCAGCAGGTTAAGGGGCCTGGGTAATGAAACGTGGGTGCCTCCACCTGAGGTCATGGTTGTTAGTGGTCAAGCTAACCTGGGCACAGCCCTCCGGACACTGTAAGCCCCTTCTTTCCATTCTATTGGCCTGAACAATATAGAATAATTACTTTCACAATAACTTTATTCACCAGGCAATTACCAACAGTCTTTGCACTTACCACCAGGGCTGGTTCTTCTCGCTTGACCCTGGGGACCCCTGTAAAACAAGTTTAAGCACAGCAAATAGCAACAGTGTAATACTTTTGGCACATACTGGAACCACAGTCAGGTTAAATGCAAACAAAGTTAAATCTGATTTATTCAGGGCCTTGAACAAGGAGGGGTGTAATCAGGTTGATTTAGACAGTTATGCATGCATTTCAGAGTCCCTACACAGTCATACACTCTGGGTACCCAGGTAGGAAAATGATGGGTAGCCAGGAACGTTGCAGCAGGTTGGGGCCCTGTGATGGAAGAAAGCAACATGCACAATGCACACTGCACACTATTTGTAATCTGGAGCTGGGGGCTCAGTTCATGAAAGAAAGGTAACAAGACAATCAGATGACAACACTTTTAGATTTAGCTGTTGTTGCAGGGAACTACCATGAAGTTCACTTATGATACCCAATACTGAGACAGGCAGCATGAAATCGAGACTGCAGGCTGTTGAACTGGGCGCCTGGAGTAGCATGGGCCACACAAATCACCAAAGCGTCATTCCGGTTCAAGGCATTGAGCAGGGACTGATCCCCAGGCTGGTCTCTTGTCGATGACTTTCTCTGCATGGTAGGTTTTTGGCTGGGCCAGTGTAGCAGGGCCCAGGCATACAGAAGTGGATACGGTTTCAGTCCATGGAGCTGGATACAGCCTCCAGCAAGCAAAACACAATGCAGACACACAGTGGGGAATCAAATCACGACCCACTATAAGCACACATCACATTCACATGTAAGGAAATTCCACTGTACAAGGCAAATGGCTCTCTGGTCGCAATTACAGAGTCTTTGCACAATCCAGGAGTTCAGAGGTAGCTGGAAGTCCTGACAGGCCGATCGCATTCAGCAAGTCTTTGGTCTTCTTCAGGTTAAAGCCTGGTCATGATTCAGTGGCTTAATTTGCTCTCCAAATTCGGATTCAGTCCGAAAAAAAAGCACAGGTTCCCTCTCAGGAACAGCAGGTAGGCATGCAGGCCAAACTCAGGCCTTTCCACAGTTCTCCTACGTGAATCCACTATGGATTGCTGCTTGAACTATCTTGAGCTGTTACTTCTTCCTTCCCAACTCAGATCTAACTGAAACTGCAAGCAGTGTGGGACTTTTCCCAAGATCCAAAAGGTTGGGTTGGCTGATCTGTCTGTCAGTCACAACAAGGGCTCCCCCCTTCCAGGTTATTTTAGGTGCCAAAAGCCCAAAACTACAATTCCTACAAGTTTGGCCCCACCAAGCCCCTATAGGCAGGCTGATTTTAGAGTCCCAAATGTACTGATTGGCCTATTCTGACAGTCCAGGACCAAGATGATGGAAACAAACAGAATTGTCCATGCTGCAAATAATTCAGGTTATTAAAACAAACTGCAATATTATTACTACTCTAACAAATGTTCAGCAAAGAAGTACATCTTCTAATAGAACTCCTTCTCAGATTAATTATGACTGCAATCCAGGTTCTGGTTCTCCATTGTAGATCATACATAATTTATATAAAGTTCTCAAGAAATGTGTTTTGTATTTTTTTTTTTATCTGATGTCTATGTAACAGTGTCATTCTTCTGAGACAGGGTATCCTAAAAAGCATCTTTGTTAAATTGGATCCCTTTCCTGTGAAGAAAGCCATAATGGCATTATTATTAAGCAATTGACTGTATCCTTATGTACTGGTATATCCAGGTGATTTGGGAATCAATTTATAATTAGAGACTCCCTGTACTTAAGCAATAGTTGCTAATTATAAATGAAACATTTATAGGGAAATTGTACTAATTGAGAGACTAGCTTGTTTCTCTTAATTGCCATGCATAGAATGAAATGCAGGAATGCAAAAGCTTTTATTTCACTTGAGTGTAGTGATTAATTGTGTGTTATTTACACGTGGATATAGCACTATTTAAGAGAGAATATTGTTGATGTCATTCATCTCTGATGAAGCTTGGCGCTTAGCCTCAATGAAACGTAAGATGTTTTGCCTTTTAGCATTATGCTGTTGTGAGCCAGTATTTTTGCACCAATGCACTTTTGTTAATAAATATTTTTCAATATATTTGACCTGGACTGGGTGCTGATTCCTTCCATTAATACTATTATTTAGCAATTTTGAGGTTGATATGGGTTTACCTTAGGTGCACTTTAGGGAGTTTGTTTTGATCTGTGTGGGTCTGGGGTAGTACCTCTGGTCCCCTGCTTCAATATAAAACCTTATGTTGCTACATGGTGGTATGGCTGCAAAATGATTTTTAGAGAAGTTCACACAATTTTATGGTCGCGTATGTGTGCCTGAGGTGTGCCTGTGGGGTTTGGTTTTGCTCCGCTAGGTCTGGTATAGTAGTTCACGTCCTACTCCCCCAGTAAAGAAAACCTGATGTCTATGTGTCGAGGCATTGCTGCAAAAATTACTTTTAGGGAAGGCAAATCTTCTGCAGTACCCAAAATTTTAGTGATGTTCATGAACTGTACTGACCAAAAAAACCTTGCGACAATGTGCTACAAACTAATTGCTACAATATAACGTGCTTAGCTAGGTGACATACGCAATTATAGTCTACCAACCCATAACAGGTGGGCCAATGGACTTACCTGCCACAGGATGCTGGGTCATGGTCTCAAGGAGTGTTGGCAAGGTATCTGTAATAGAAAAAAATAGAACAGAGGTCACAAAGAATCCGCAGCTCTTATGAGGTCCTGAGTGGCACAAGGAACATGATAAAATAAAATATACTTATCTGAAATGGTAGTAGCCCGCCTCTCTTCAGAACTGATAAAAATAAAAGAGACAGAGATTTGTTAGAGGAACAAAAGAAAAGCAGTAAAATAGAAGAAGGTAAAGCATTGCTGAGAAAATGAGCTTTTCATGTGACCAGCTTCAATTTAATAATTTTCCAGAACATCACAATGTGCTAAAAACTTGGAGATGCAAACCCAGATCAGACATTAATATGCAATATTGTTTTGGGGTGTTGTCACATTACTGCTCAAGTTTACACATGCCGTCATATTGGTTTTTTACATAGAATGAGTTTCCAGTACTGTAGCTAATAATTTCTGTAGAGCTGGTTATTGTTTTCTAGTAACTGGGGCTTGATAAACCTGTTTACAAGCTTGTGACCCCCCCAAAAAAACATTTTGCAAAACTGAAAACAAAAACCCCCAGTTGCTCAGCTTGTTTCATGCAAACTTGCTTTTGTGACACAGTTTCAGCAAGGAGACCAGCACTGGAAAAAAAAAAACAGGATCTATACAGCCAGAGACCAAAAAGTCTGTCCCAAATTCCAGAATGCTTAGTTCATTTTTTGATAATTAGATGACCCATCTCAGAAAAATTTAAACATGATGTAGACTAATCATTCTTGCCAGTGAAGCATTACTATCTGTGTGCAAGCTACAATCCACCTCTAGAACATTAAAACACTGCTTATTTTGTTCATGCCATACCTAACAGCACATAACAATACAGTTGGAGGTGGAAGTGGAGGTGGTGGTGGTGGCGCTGTTACATTTTGTAGACGATGGTTACAAAATAGCCAAGTTTGCAGCAGCACTAAAAACATATTGCCACAGAAACCGCAAAATAAATCTTGACATCACATCCATCATGAATGCAAGACACAGGTAGCAGATTCTAGAGCTCGGCTGTGTATTATGACATGCTGTATGCCAAGATTCACTCTGCAAGTACAGTAGCAGTATTTTTTGTATTTTACCGAGCAGAGGCCTGAGAACTGTTAGCTCCGGTAAACAGATTGGCATGACATAGGCGTGTGGTTATCTCGTTAAGCAAGGACATGTACTCAGGAAATCTATAGTTGTCCAGCTCCATGCCAGAGAGAGCAGCTCCTGGCCTCACCTAAATAAGAGTTTTAGTGTTACCTTCATTTTGAACTGTAATTTACTTTCTTTAGTAAAAGAATGTATCTTACATAGGATCTTGCTCTACTTTGAGACAGCTAAAATAAAGATGCAGGATAATATGAAAAAAATACCAGAACGCAATAGGTTGGCAGGCACTTCCAGTTTCGGAAGTTGTTATAAAACTAATTTTACTGCTCAGTAAAAAGTATTTTCTGCAAAAAATCATGTCAGAAACATTAATTATTGTAACACTAGCATACTGATGTTTTCTTTAAGGGGGACAAAAAAATGAGTGTTAATACTACTTTGAAAACAGCTGATTTCAATATAAATAGTGACAAAATGCACCACAAAAGTGGTGCTCTGAACTGAAGGGGTTAGTGGTTAAATGCAAGAAGTTTGCAGTGCCACTTTAGTGAAGTTGAGGCGTGGATTCAAACTGAAGGTCTAGATGTGATAGGCTTGAGTCATACTTGGCTTAAAAACACAAACCTCTGATGAATACATACAATTAAAGGGATATAATTGTTAAGACATGACGGGAGGAAAAAGAAAGAGGGAGGTGTGTTATTTTATATAAGAAGTACATTTATGGTACAAGAAGTTGAGAAGGAATTTCAGAGACACTATTGATTTTTAACCATTAAATTATTGTTTCCAGGAACTAGGGGTAAACACCTTTATATAACTTCTTTTTATCGTTATCCTAAATGCTCAGATAATGAGTTAGCATGATTCCAACATTTAGCAACTAACCATAATAACTTGAGAGAGCATATTATGATAGGGGACCAGAATTTGGATTGGCTAAATAATAAGAAACAGAGATTGGGCGATAGATTAGCCTCATTTTTTTGTTATCTTTTAATTGATCAACCCACATGTTTTAACTATAAAACAAACAATAATACAACATTAGACTGGTTTATAACTAATAGACCGCAAAACATATTGTGTTGGGATGTACAGGCAGATACTATCTCTGATCACTGTCCCATCTGCAGGCACCTCTCTGGGCTGAGGGAGGAGGTTGCTCATCTCCAGGCTGATGGCATCAAAACTGCCATCATAGAGGCAACAACACTTTGTGTGAAGCAAATAAACAAATCAAAATGAAAGAAAAAGCCACTATGGTTCTCAAAAGAGGTGGCTGTGAAAGTCAGGAAGAAAAAGATAGCATTCCGTAAGTATAAAGAAACACAGAAAGAGCAGGACAGAGAGCTGTACCAGTTAAGGCAGAAGGAAGCAGGGAGGGAAGTCAGAATAGCAAAGGCCCAAACTGAGGAAAAGACAGCCAACTCAGTTAAGAAGGGAGATAAAACCTTTTATAGGTACATCAGCGAGCATAGAAAGACAAAGGGAGGGATAGTGAGGCTGAATAGAATGAATGGTGGGTGGGCAGAGGGGGACAGTGAAAAAGCAGGGATACAGAATGAATATTTTGCTTAGTATTCACAAAAGAGGAGGGGGAAGTGCCTAATCCAATTAACAGAAGCACTCTTGATAGTGGGGTCGATCCCAGTCCTTTCACAGAAGAAAGGGTTCTGCAAGAACCCTAATACTGAAGGTGGACAAAGCAATGGGGCCTGATGGAATTCACCCCAGGATTCTAAAAGAATTAAGGGGGGAACTAGTGAAACCACTGGCAACTCTTTTTAATAAATCATGGGAGGATGGTGTGGTACCCGAGGACTGGAGGAAGGCGGATGTGATTCCCCTTCACAAAAGTGGGACCGAGACAGAGGCAGGAAACTATAGGCCTGTCAGTCTGACCTCTGTGGTAGGGAAAGTGATGGAGTCACTTCTGAAGGAAAGAATAGCTGATTACCTAGAGGCCAGTGGGGCACAGGACCCAAGACAGCATGGGTTCACAGTGGGAAGGTCATGTCAGATGAATCTAATAGATTTCTTTGACTGGTGACCAAAGTTGCAGACCAAGGATGGGCTGTGGACATGGCCTACCTAGACTATAGCAAGGCATTTGACACAGTCCCACACAAAGATTAATATACAAGTTAGCCAACTGGGAGTGGGTCCCAAGATGACAGTCTGGGTAAAAATTGGCTAGAGAATAGGACACAGAGACTAATAGTAAATGGAGTCCACTCTGAAGAAAGGGGTTACTAGTGGGGTACCACAGGGTTCAGTATGGTACAGTCCTTTAATGTCTTCATAAGTGACATTGCAGAAGGACTGGAAGGAAAGTATGCTCTTTGTAGATGACACAAAGATCTGCACAAGGTTGATACAAGGAGGTGTGCAAAGGATGAGAAGGGACTTGCAAGGTTGGAGGAATGGTCAGAAGTATGGCAGCTAGGATTCAATGCAAAGTTGTGCAAATAATGCACCTGGGAAACAAGAGCCCAGGGAAGAATACACAATGGGGGTGGGAGGTAGTAACAACAACAAAAAGGAAAGGGACCTGAGGGTAATCATATCAGATGACCTTAAGGCTAGCAAGCAATGTGGAAGGCGCGTAGGGAGGGCTGGGGTATACTGGGGTGCATAGGGAGGCATCAGCAGAAAACAGGAAGTTGTTATCACTCTGTACAGACAGTTGGTGACACCCCATCTGGAGTATGTGTCCAGTTCTGGAGACCCCATCTCACAAGGACATAGACAGGATAGAGGCAATCCAGAGGAGGGCAACTAAAATGGTACAGGGTCTCCAAGAGAAGCTGTATGAGGAGAGACTAAAGGAGCTTAATATGTACCCTTGAGGAAAAGAGGGAGAGGGGGGACATGATAGAAACTTTTAAGTACCTCAGTGGAATCAACAAAGTCCAAGAGGGTAGCATCTTTCAGAAAAAGAGACATTCAAGAACAAGGGGACACAATTTAAAGATGGGGGGGCTGTTCAGGAGCAATGTGAGGAAGTATTATTTAACAGAGAGAGTAGTGTATGCATGGAACAGCCTTCCTGAGGAGGTTGTGGGGTCTAAAACTGGGACAATTCAAGAATGCATGGGACAGACATAAGGCAATTCTTGTGGTGTGTAGGAAGAAATAGGCTGTTGGTTAACTAGGATCTGTGGCCTATTCTGTAGGTAGGGAAATGGGCAGACTAGATGGGCCAAGCGGTCCTTATCTGCTGTCAAAGTCTATGAGTTGGCCAGGATTTGTGGGACCTCCTCTCCCATCCAGGGACCACCAGGGCCACTGCTGTTCCCTCAGGGGTTGCCAAGAAAGAGGAGCGGTTGGACGACAGTGGGCTCAAGGAGGGTGAGGGTGGTGGAACAGAGGCGCATCCCTCCAGTTGTACCTCTCCACAATTCATATGCCATTCTGGCAAAGTGTGATTCTTTTATGCAGTGGAGACCAAGGAGGATGCTGTGAACCTCCACAAAGAAGACCCACAGGAAGGTGGTATGGGATCCCACAGGGGAAGGAAACAACTCCTGGTGGGGGACTCCATTGTTAGGAAGGTAGAACTGGGGGAGGAAGGAGAGAGGGAGGTAAGGTGCCTACCTGGTGCCGTGGCTTGGAGGGACAGGGAGTGAATCCTTAGGCTCACCGGAGCAGCAGCACAGAGGAGGGAGCCGGATGTCATTGTCCACCTAGGGACAAATGACCTTGCTAAGAAAGAGATCCAAGCAGTACAGGAAGAGTTTGTGGAGTTGGGGAAGAGCCTTAGACAAGTAGCATGCACGGTAACCTTCTCGGAGGTGCTGCTTGTCTATGGCACAAGTGAGGCTAGGGTGCTTCACACCATGGGATTCAATCAGTGGTTGAAAAACTGGAGCAGAGCTCAAGGATTTGTTTTCATTGGAGACTGGGGGTCCATCTGGAGTAATGCAGGCCTACACTGGAGTGATGGTCTGAATCTGTCCAGGAGGGGAACCAGGATCCTAGGTGATAGGTTTAAATGCTTCATTGGCAAGCACATAAACTAGCCGAAGGGGGAGGCACTGGAAAGGAGCAGGGAAATCCTAGCCTCCCCTCAAATGTCAGGGTAGTAAGTGAGGTGAACACCAAGTTAGAGATGTCGACAGGGAGAAGGATGGGGTAAATGGAGAAAGTGACAAAGGCAATAAGGACAGAGATGGGGCAAAAAGGGGTAAGACCATCAGGAAATGGAGGGTAATGAGTACCAATGCTCACAGTCTGGGCAACAAGCTCCCTGAACTGGTGGCCTTGATGGAAGAGGGATGCCTGGATATTGTAGCAGTCACAGAAACATGGTACACAGAGAACCATGACTGGGATGTTATACCAGGGTACACAACCTTCAGGAGAGACAGGGAGGGAAGAAGAGGGGGAGGAGTAGCCCTCTATGTAAGGGAAGGGATAAAAGCAACTGAACATAAGAGTAAACATGGAGGAGAGGAGGCACTGTGGGTCACTTAGAGACTGGAAATGGCATCACAATCCACACAGGGGTTGTATGCAGACCCCCATGTCAGGGGGAGGGAATGGACAAGGATATGATAGAAGGCATTCTTAGAATGACAGAGAAAGGGGAGATACTGTTGATGGGAGACCTGAATATGCCAGATGTTAACTGAAGCACATTTGCTGCAGCCACATCCAAGAACAGGACCATTCTCGATGACCTACAGGTGGCATGCCTCAGACAGCTAGTTTTGGAACCTACTCAAGAGGGCACAATCTTAGACCTCATACTCTCAAATGGGGACAGTGAGAGGATCTCAGATCTAGAAGTGGGTAGCCATCTGGGAACAAGTGACCAACAAACAGTGTGGTTCATGATAAACTCAGCTACAGAGTCAAGTCATACAAAAGTGAGGGTACTGGACTTTAGAAGGGCTGACTTTGGCAAGATGGGAGAGTGCCTTAGAAAAGCACTAGCAAATAGGCTAGAAGGGAGGGTGGAGCAACATTGGGAAACATCAGAATGCCACCACAGAGGCAACAAGCCTTGTGTAAGCAAATAAACAAATCAAAACTAAAGAAAAACACACTATGGTTCTCAAAAGAGGTGGCAGGAAATGTCAGGAGAAAAGATAGCATTGAGGAAGTATAAGGAAACACAAAAGGAGCAGGACAGAGAGCATTCTGTTAAGGCAGAAGGAAGCAGGGAGGGAAGTCAGAATAGCAAAGCCCCAAACTGAGGAAAAGATAGCCAACTTGGTTAAGAAGGGATAAAACCTTTACAGGTACATCAGGGGTGTAGAAAAGACAAAGAAAGGGATAGTGAGGCTGAAAAGAGTGGACGATGGGTGGCAGAGAGGGACAGTGAAAAAACAGGGATACTGAATGAATATTTCTGCTCAGTATTCACAAAAGAGGAGGAGGGGGAGGTGCCTAATCCAATTAGCAGAAGAACTCTTGATGGGGAGGGTCAATCCAGTCCTTTCACAGAAGAAAGGGTTTTGAAAGGACTCCTAAAACTGAAGGTGGACAAAGCAATGGGGCCTGACAGAATTCATCCCAGAATTCTAAAAGAATTAAGGGGAGAACTAGTGAAACCACTGACTAATCCTTTCAACAAATCATGGGAGGATGGTATGGTACCTGAGGACTGGAGAAATTCAGATGTGATTCCCCTTCACAAAAGTGGCACCAGGACAGAGGCAGGAAACTACAGACCTATCAGTTTGACCTCTGTGGTAGGGAGAGTGATGGAATCACTTCTGAAAGAAAGAAATTGTTGAGTACCTAGAGACCAGTGGGGCACAGGACCCAAGGCAGCATGGGTTCACAGTGGGAAGGACATGTCAGATGAATCTAATTGATTTATTTGACTGGGTGGCCAATGTAGTAGACTAGGGAAGGGCTGTGGACATGGCCTACCTAGACTTTAGCAAGGCATTTGACACAGTCCCACACAAAAGGTTAATAGTCAAATTAACCAGCCTGGGAGTGGGTCCCAGGGTGGTAGCCTGGGTAATACATTGGCTGGACAACAGGACACAAAAGGTAATTGTAAATGGAGTCTACTTTGAAGAAAGAGGGGTCACTAGTAGGGTACCGTAGTGTTCAGCACTGGATCCAGTACTTTTTAATGTCTTTATAAGTGACATTGCAGAGGGACTGGAAGGAAAAGTATGCCTCTTTGCAGATGACACAAAGATCTGCAAAAGGGTTGATACACAAGGAGGTATGGAAAGGATGAGAAGGGACTTGGCAAGGTTGGAAAAATGGTCAGAAGTATCACAGCTTGGATTCAGTGCAAAGAAGTGCAAAGTAATGCACACAGGAAACAAAAACCCAGGGGAAGATTACATATTGGGGGGGAGGTAGTAACAATAACAAAAATGGAAAGGGACCTGGGGGTAATCATATCAGATGACTTTGAGGTTAGCAAGCAATGTGAGAAGAAAGTAGGGAGGGCTGGGGGGATACTGGATAGTATAGGGAGAGGCATCAGCAGCAGAAAACCGGAAGTTGTTATCCTTCTGTACAGGCAGTTCGTAAGACCCCATCTGGAGTACTGCATCCAGTTCCGAAGACCCTATCTCTGCAAGGACATAGACAGGATAGAGGCAGTCCAGAGGAGGGCAACTTAAATGGTACAGGGTCTGCAAGAGAAACCATATGAGGAGAGACTAAAGGAGCTTAATATGTATACCCTTGAGGAAAGGAGGGAGAGGGGGGACATGATAGCAACTTTTAAGTACCTCAGTGGAATCAACAAAGTCCAAGACGGGTAGAATCTTTCAGAAAAAGAGATGTGCAAGAACAAGGGTACACAATTTGAAGATAGAGGGGGTGGTTTAGGGGCAATGTGAGGAAGTATTTTTTCACAGAGAGGGTGGTGGGTGCATTGAACAGCCTTCCTGAGGAGGTTGTGGGGTCTAAAACTGTGGGAGAATTCAAGAATGCATAGGAAAGACATAAGGCAATTTTTGTGGGCGGGTAGGAAGAAATAGGCTGTTGGTTAACTAGGATCTGCAGTTTATCCTGTAGGTAGAGAATTGGGCAGACTAGGTGGGCCAAGCAGTCCTTATCTGCTGTCAAAGTCTATGTTTCTAAGTTTCAGTGTAATAACTGGTATGAGGTAATTTCCTAAAGTAAAAATTCCTTTTAAAATAATTGAGACCAGAAATATAGCAAGAACAGATGTTAAAGGTCTCAGAAAGGAAATGGCATTAACTAACATGAGACAAATTGAACAAATAATATCCTGAAGAGGTAGCAAATTGGCTAACACAGAAGTTTCTGGAGGCCTATGAAGCCTATACTCCCATTGCAAAACAAAGATAAAAAAGCCAATATTCCCCTTGGTTAAAGAAAGATCTGAGACAACAAATGAGACACATGGATACAGTACAGAAGAAATACCTAAAAAAAACAGGAATCTGACTGACTTAATTGAGTATAAGCAATTAAGAAATAAAGTAAAGAGTGAATTTACTCAGGCTAAGTCTCACTTTTCTAAGCAACAACAGTTAAAGAGCTTAAAGAACTCAAGAACTTTTTGGGCCTCTTTTCGAACATTTGTACTTGTAAAAATAGTTCTCGAATTATTTGTCTGTCTGCTGAGGGGAGCAGTATAATAACATGGGAAAATGATATTGCAGATTATGTAAAAGAATATTTAATAAGTCAGACTACTGAAGGTACAGATAATGTAGCAAAGGAACAATTAGTGGAACAGATATGCTCAATGGGGAAAGATGGGGAGTTTAAATTTGAAGACATCCTTGAGCAGGAAGTCTTGACACTACTGCAACAATTGGATGACAGGAAGAGTGGTGGACCTGACTCGATATGCCCTGGATTGCTATGATTGGTGACAGATGATATTGTGCAACTGCTGACATACTTACTTATCTCATCCCAAGAAAGGAGGATTGTTCCCCAAATCTGGAAGGAATCAATTGTGATCCCCATATTAAAGGCAGGGGACAAAACAAAGGCTGCTAATTAAAGACCAATATCTCTGCTACCAATCAATCAATCAAATTCTTTATTTAACCAGGTGATCACCATTGAGCACGCTTATTTTCGAGGTGGCCTGGGTTTGTTAACAAGGAACAAGGGACAACATATGGATGCAACACATGAAAATAGTAATAATACAAATAAAGTGAGATACAATAATTCAATATATCAAAGTATCAGTAGGTAGCACTGACAGTAGTATATGTTTGGAACAGAAGACAGCTAGTCTTGGGTAGGACACAATTTTTCATAAAGTAAAGAAATATACATATCAGGTGCACTGAACACAAATAAAACCTAGTATAAAAAGATATATAGTGATATGGTATGGAGAATTTAGAGCTGGAACCAGGGTCAAAGGAATGTGGAAGGGACAGATAGGGGGTAGAAAAAGGAGAGGGGAAGAGTCGATTATAGATGTGATCAGTCTTTTAACAGTAGTATTAGAGTGTGTTGGACTATAGGAGTCACTATTTAGGTGAGACAGGCACAGGACTCTTATTATGATGTAGATATAGAGATTTAAAAGCTGCTAGGCTGATGGGGTGAGTTAATTTCAAAGTTTTTTGCAGCTTGTTCCACAGTTGAGGGAGCACAAAGCTGATGGCTGCTCTGCCAATGCAAGATTTTGCTTTGTAAACATAAAGGTAGATATATGAGGTGCTTCTCAGAGCATACTTCCCTAGAGTGCACAAAGGTAAACAGACAGAGATACACTGGGACAGTTTATTTGAGATAGCTTTACATGTCCAAACCACAGCATTTATTTGCCATTTGTAAGCAAGGGATGGCCATCCCACTGCCGTGTACAATGCACAGTGGTGGGTTGAGTATAGAAGACCCGTGATAAATCTTAAGGCTCTGTGACAAAGCATATCGAGTTTGGCTAGGGTACCTGAAGTTCCCTGACTATATACTGTAGAAAGTCTGCGTAATCCAATAGGGAAAGAAAAGTAGTTTGAACCAGTTTCAGTTTAGCGACTCTTGGGAGGAGATTATTAATCTTAAAGAACAGACCAAGTCTCTGTCGAAGTTTCTTTGCCAGTTCTTCTAAGTGATCTGTGAAAGTAAGTCTATGGTCTAACCAGACCCCCAGGTACTTGAACTTTGGTACGTAGTCCAACTGCTCACCTAGAATGGTAGTGATCTGCGGGAGTGTCCTAGCAATTGCAGGATTTATTTCATTTTGAAGGGGCGAGAGAAACATTGTTTTGTTTTTTTTTTTGCATTTAAGAGCAGTTTCTGGTTTATAAACTGATGTTGCAGCAGATTAAATTCATTTTGAAGGGCTTTACAGGCTGCTTCAGGTGTGGGGCTACTAGCATAGAGTACCGTATCATCCGCGAATAAGTGTGTTTGTGCTTCTTTGATGGGGGCATCTACGTTGTTAATATAAATGGTGAAGAGCAAGGGACCAAGAATGGAACCTTGCAGTACAACCCTCAATAGGGGTTTTGGTGCAGAAACTTCCCCTTCTGCCTTTACATGTTGAAGTTGCCCTAAGAGGTAGTTGGAGAACCGTTTATGGGATAGGGAATCCAAACCAATGTTCTGGAGGGACGACGGAAGTAGCCTGTGATCAATGGTATCGAACACCTTGCTTAGGTCCAAGAAAACTGCGCAGACAACATTTTTGTTGTCTAATTCAAGCTGCCAGTCGTTTGTCACCTTGGCTAGAGCAGAGATTGTACTGTGCTGTGCTCTAAAACCAGATTGTAATGGGTTGAGCAATTTTTCTGATTCCAGGTACTTCCGAAGCTGGGAGTTCACTATTTTCTCCAGCATCTTTGACAGGATTGGAAGTAGGGAGATTAGCCTGTAGTTATTGAGGTCACTAGGATCTCCTGACTTAAACAAAAGGACCACAAGTGCCTTTTTCCAAATGGGCGGTAGGTCACCCTGGGACAAGGATAAGTTGAAGAGATGAGTAGTTGGTACTATGAGGACATGGTAGCCGACCTTTAAGAAGTACAGGTCAATGAGGTCGGCCCCAGCACTTTTCCTAGTGTCCAGCTGAAGGAAAAGATCTTAGACTTCTTTCAGGGAGGTAGGCAGCAGAGAGAAGGATGGACTGGGGATGGTTTTTCTTGTGTATCCAATCTAAGTTGTCGACGGAGGATATTCACGGGAGAGGAGTCAAAGGCTAGCCCTGCAGTGGCAAAATGATTATTGAGAACATCGAGGATAGACGTTCTGTCGGAGATGACAGTATTGTCGATCAATAATTTAGTAGGTAGGGAATTTACAGTGGTGTGACCTTCAGTGTCTTTGATAGTCTTCCAGAATTTGGAGGCATTTCTTGTGGAGCTCTCCAGCTGAGAGCAGTAGAAATTAGCTTTGGCTTCTCTGACCATTTTGGTGCAGAGGTTCCTCGGCCTCCGGAAAGAATTCCAGTAATTTATTAAATCAGTTTTCCTAGCAGTTCTCCAGAGTACATTCCTACTCCACAAAGCATCTTTCAGGTCTTCTGTAAACCACCGACAGGATTTGTTTCTGGCACGAACTTTTCCTATGGGAGCATACATGTTGAGAGTCCCTAGCACAATTTCTGAGAAAATATCATAAGCCGTAGTCAGGGACTCGGCTAGATAGAAGTCCTGCCATCGCATAGAGTCTCTTACGTCTGATATATACCCATGGAGATCAAAGCTGCATATTCACCTTTTAAAGGAGAATTTTGGTACAGTTGTGGATTTAAGAGTGGATCTTACACACGTGATGAAGCAATGGTCGCTAATATCAGAGAAAAAGATGCCAGCATGGGAGAATAAATAGGGTTTGTTAACTAAAATGATGTCCAAGAGAGCACTGTTATTAGGGTTGAGCTTGTTTGGATGAGTAGATTTATTATTAGCTGTGATAACCCAAGGGAATCACAGAACATTTTAGTTGGTGGATGCACTGGAGAGCCAGTCTAGGCTGAAGTCCTCTAGTATGATACACTCTGAAGATGCCGAACCCAGGATGTTTTTGAGATGTTTTAACAACTGTAGTCCAGCTGATGGGAGTCTGTAGCATCCTATTGTACATAACGAGACACCGGTGGCAATTTCAATCTTTAATGACAAGCTTTTGAATTATTTTGGGACAGAGGTTGAGTCAATTATGGAGACAGGGAATTTATCCTTGATGTAAATAGCTACCCCACCACCTCTGGTTTGCCTGTCGGCTCTGAACAAAGAGTAGGAGGGGATGTTAACTTCATTGTTACTGGTTGCCAGGCAGAGCCAGGACTCTGTAATCACCAGAACATCTGGAGCAGTATGACATTCCCAGGCCTGAACAGAAGTGATTATTTTTAATAGGCTACATACATTAATCAGCAAGAATGTAAGCCCCATGAGGGTTTGTAGCTCTTCTGGGGATTCCATGGTTGCCAGAGGCCTGCATTAAGCTTAACATTTCCTGAGCATAGTAAAAGCAGGAACAAGAGTTTCCTGCAGAGTCCTAGAAGAAGTGTGGGTGGGTGGGTGGCTGGGTCTTCTTTCAGTTATATGATTTGTCTGCTGCAGTATAGGGAGTTCTGAGGCTAATTCTCAGTTTTCCTGATGCTGCATACAATAATACCCTGACCGAGAGAGTCAATGGGAGTAGTGGAGAGTATGCAGAAGGTGGTGTAGCCCTGTGGGCAGTCTCTAGGAGATTTCCTGTATGCTGGTGCAGGTGAAGAATCAGCAGTGGGCTAGGGGAAGTTAGAACACATCAGTACAAGTTCTTCTACTTGATAGGAAAAGTCCAGGTCGGACAATGTAAAAAGAGAGGCATTCTCCACTCTAGGAGTTATTTTTGATTCATGTTTGGGTTCAATACATGGAAGATGAGCAGAGACAAGCTATAGAAGCAGGTAATATGCCCTCATTATGAGACTATCACACAATGGCCCCAAGGTGCGTGGCAAGAGAAGTGGGATTCTCAATGGAGGAGAATTTCTTATCCCTGCAGAATACTACTATAGCAGTGGAGCCTGAAGCAGTAATCCTTAAGTGCAGCTCCTAGTCAGGCTAATAAGAAAATAGTTCACCTGACAATAGGGTAGTACTAGGGGCAGAGAGGCTTTGAAGCATATTTCTTAGCTACTACTGAGGAGCAGAATAAGTACTAGAGAGATCACCTGACCTAAATCAACTGCCTTAGAAAGACAGGATATGCTAGTCAGCAATAAGCAAACCTAAAATACCAAAATGGTATGCCTCAGCAAGACAGAATGAGATAAAGCTGCTAGAAGGCTTAGTGGCAAAAAGGGATTCGGAGGAATTGCAGTTGTTGACAGTAAGTAACCAATAAATTGAAACATCAGATAGGAGTGGGCAGAGACTGTGTGCATTTAAAGGAGGACTGGGAGGGGAAGGGACTGGAACAAAAAATCAAGGGGAAGTTTGCAGAGCTAGCACTGAATCAGTGCACGTACAGTTGGAGAGAAACTGCAGTGGGGGAATGGTACATTAGTTTACACAGGCTGAGCAGAACAGGCTAAATTAAAATATATAAATTAGAAGTTGAGTACAGGGATGCAGGCTCACATTAAGCCACACGTCTCAGGTGTTCCTGTCTCAGGAGAGTGAGATCAGCCAATCAGGGAGCTCTACATGGGCTTGGAGCCAATAGCGCTATCCTAAGAAGGCGCTGAAATTGAAAACAGCAAATTGCAAGTGGTGATCTGGTTCAGCATTCACACTGCCCAGAGAAATCGTGATAAGTTTTCAAGCATCGTACCCATCTATCTCTTTGGGGTGGATCAGGCTCCTTGCAACTGTAGAGGTGCTATGGCTGGGATTGTGACTACCGCCTGTGGGGAAAAGTGGCACCTGTAAAGAAGGAGACAGCAGATTAAATAGGCAGATGGTGGGGGGTGTCTAAACAGACACACAAAGAGAGCTGGAGCACCAACTTGAAAGACAAGTCAGGGGGCAGTCTCAGACAAAGGCAAGGTGCCAAGCACCTAGGAATCCAAAACAAGCACAAAGTAACAAACTGATGGGGAGGGCAGGAGAGACAGAACAGAGACAAAGAAGGACAGGGGGACAAAGGAAGATGATTAAGAATGAAAGTCAAGGGCAGGAGTCTTAGTCTCAAGACAGAGGCTACACAGATTTTACAATTCACTGAATTTTCTAAGTCCATAGCAGTAAGCATGTAAACCCAGTACAGTCTTAAATAGGATTAAAAAAAAAATATTAACAAAGCCAGTAAAACTTTTTACAAATTCAGTTCAAGGCAGTGTACAGAGTGAAAGCTTAATTGGGGAAAAATCAAGGAGAAGTTTGCAGAGCTAGCACTGAATCAGTGCACATACAGTTGGAGAGAAACTGCAGTGGGGCAGGGGAATGGTAAGTTACTTTACACAGGTCGAGCAGAACTGGCTAAATTAAAATATATAAATTAGAAGCTGAGTACAGGGATGCAGTCTTACATTAAGCCTCACGTCTCGGGTGCTCTTGTCTCAGGTGAGTGAGACCAGCCAATCAGAGAGCTCTACAGAGGCGTGGAGCCAAAAGTGCTACCCTGAGAAGGCACTGAAATTGAAAACAGCAAATTGCAAGTGATGATCCGGTTCAGCGTTCACACAGCCCAGAGAAATCGTGGCAATTTTTCAAGTGTCATACCTTATCTATCTCTTGGGGGGTGGGTGGATCAGGCTTCTTGCACCATAGAGGTGCTATGGCTGGATCGTGACTGCTGCCCATAGGCAAGTGGCACCTTATCTATCTCTTTGGGGGTGAATGAATAAGGCCACTTGCACAGTAGAGGTGCTTATGGCTGGATCGTGACTGCTGCCTGTAAAGGGTGGCACCTTATCTATCTCTTTGGGGTGAGTGGATCAGGCTCCTTGCACTGTAGAAGTGCTATGGCTGGATCATGACCTCTGCCATGGGGGCAAGCGGCACCTTATCTATCTCTTTGGGGGGTGGGTGGATCAGGCTCCTTGAACTGTAGAGGTGCTATGGCTGGATTGTGACTGCTGCCCATGGGGGCAAGTGGCACCTTATCTATCTCTTTGGGGGGGTGGGTGGATCAGGCTCCTTGCACCGTAGAGGCGCTATGGCTGGATAAGGCTCCTTGCACCGTAGAGGTGCAATGGGTGGATCATGACCACTGCCCATAGGGGCAATCATGGCAAACAGTTGGAAAGGTGTGTTTTTGGAAAGTTGGTGTTCTCCTTGGAGAGGTGTGGTACACTGGCTGAACAATAGCATGGCTTGTGAAAAGTCTTTATCACTGCTACTGCCATAGTTGGGTTTATAAGCACCGTGCTGGATGCCAATGACAGGGTGATGGTGACTGGCGCGGTGTTCATCGACCTAGCCAGGGCATTTGATTTAGTCAGTCACAAAATACTATTATCAAAACTGAAGTCTTGTGGTATATCTGAGACTAGTTTGAGATGATTTAACAGTTATTTGGATTCTTGCAAGCAAATGGTTATAGTAGGAAGTACTACATCAGGATTCAGCCAGGTAAAGACTGGAGTCCTCCAGGGGCCACTGTTGTTTCTATTTTTGTTAAGGATCTTCTTAATGTGTTAAATAATACTAATTGCATTTTATACTCAGATGACACAGTTCTTTTCACTTCTGGCACTTCTCTGGATGAAATCCAAACAGTATTACAAAATGAGTATACTAAATTAACAAATAGGTTCTTTACAAGTAAATTAAAACTGAATGAGTCTAAAACAAATGTAATGGTATTTGGAACACCACAGAGGTTGGTCAGCACTGGAAAAGAACTGTGCATCAAAGGTGGAAATAATGTATTGTTATCTTGTGTAGACTCATTTAAATACTAGGGTGTCCACTTGGATCCTTCACTAAATTTACTGGTGCACCTGGATATCATAGGTAAAAAAAATTAACCAGAAGCTGGGTCTCCTGTACAGGAATGCTAATGCTTTGACAGATGAGGCTAGGTTGCTAATTGCAAGGCAAATACGTTTACCAACGTTAGATTATGGGGCTCCCCTGTTTTTTGGAAAAGACTGTTCCTTTCTGATGAAGTATAGATTAATACTAAACAACATATGTAGATTCGCTTTAAGGGCTCCAGTTAGAACACAGCATTGTTCATTGCATAAAAGGTTGAATGTTTATCCAACAGAATACACAACTGGGTATACTACAGTTATTTTTATTTTTTTTCAGTATATCCTAGTATATTCAATGACAGGCATTTAAAACATCCAGGGGCCTATTCAACTACAGTCGAGGCTTCTTTATTCTACCCAGATTCTTATAAACTATCTCAAACTGAACGATCATTTACATGTTACGGTCCTCAAGCAACTGTTAAACAAGTTTACACAAATTACTAAAAAAGCGAATGGCATAAAGCACTTTAAAAAAATGCTTGTATCTCATTATAATCAAACAACTTATTGTTCTTGTGACAGTAACTGAACTGTGTATTTTTTGTTTCTTTTATCCTATTTATTATGTATAAGTGTGTTGTTATGTGTTTGTTAAAGTTTTTGTACTTCCATGTCAGGCATGACTGAAAAAGGGCTGTGCCCAGTCATTTTTCCTGGTGAAAATAAATAAATAAAAAAAACTGAAAAACTGTGTGGGGCTGACTCTGCTAACCACAATGCTAGCCCATGGAACCAACAGGCATACTAAGTGTGCCATTTGCAGAATATGGACATGCAGGCCCCGGCAAATCCATACCAGACAACAAGTATTCCCAGATAGAAAGTGGAAGAAATCAGGTATAACAACTAAAAATGATGAGTGCATGAAATAGTATAAAAAACATGGTCTGTATATTTAGCAGATTCTAACTTAAATCCTAACCTATATTGTTAGGGATGTTTATAAATCCTACTAAGTCATACTAAAGAGCAGATTTATGTAATAACAGTGAAAGCCTAAAGGCCATTGGAGTTATTCCAAAGCCAGAGTTCCGAAAAGTATTTGGGCACTATGACTCCTGGCACAGAGCTAATCAGCAACTTTAGATGATTTATGTGGTGGGCTGTGCCCCCCACACCATCCTACTTAAGGATTCTCAACTCCATGGAGGTGCATGTCTTGGGGTGGACAAAAGTTTAAAATAATAATTTGGGCACAACAAAATGCACCAGTGCCCAGACCCTAACCCAGCACCCTGCCACTGAAGTCACCAACCCAGCCACCATGCAACAGGGCCAGCTCAGCAACCCACTATGACACCACCACTCACAATCCCTCTCACCCCTGGCTGTAGGTGCTCGCTCACCCCCAAAAGTATGAATAGTGACTTCCCATCACTATATTAGCTGACCCACATCCAGTTGCCCTACCTCATCAGTATCTCTGATGATATGTGCCTGGATTGAGTCGCCATTATTGCAGGCACTCAATCTCTGACGTCCATGTCACGGGCTACCCTAAAGAGCAGAGCTGATCCTGGCTTTCTGTTATTTTCCTGAGGCTGTTGATTGTGCTGGAAAACTGGAGATCTGAGATCTGAAGGGAGGTTGGGAGAATGAATGAGGGCTACAATCAACAGCTCTTTTTAACCCTTCACTCTCTGCCTCCATCCAGAGGCCCACACCAGAGCACCTCCACCACCCCACTGGGCAGAACACTACTTGCCTGCCTAAGGTTAGGTTACTGTGGAACAGACAAAGACAAGGTGACAACTGGTGCAATGGTTGGGTAACGTTTAAAATACATCACAGTTGTCAAACTGTTGTAACAAATCAATGTAATATTGTTTTAGACTTGCATTTAAAAAAATTAGACAATTTCTAATTTTGTTATGTATACTTAGAAAAATTATAATGATGTGATTTTTGGCATGAAGTTCCTTTTTAAAGCAGTTTAATTGTATTGCAAAAATTAAGCATCTTTATTTTTTTCTCAGTAAACAAATACAACAGCTTCCTTGCCTCTGAAAGCTTCATAAGGTAACAAACAATGACAATAGAATTTGGCTGTATTTATTTTGGTTTGAAACTACAGTAGGGTTGCGTAAATGCCTCCCTTTTTCAAACTGTGAACATTATGAAGTAAACAAGAAAATGTCTGACTTGTTTGTGAAACCCAGGCCCAGGCATAAAATCATTTAATTAAATGTATGGTAACAACTAACTGAAGACATCAGCAACTCAGTCAAACACTATGGATTCTGAGGGCTGCACTTTGTGCCACAGTAGCATGAGTGGCGGAGATCAGTCCAGAGTCGCAGGCTCACAACTGCTCATAAAAGGTAGATACTGCATTTGGGGATCAAATGCCATATATCCTATACAAACATCTTGAATCTGAATAGATATTTTAACTTTGAAATATATTTCCATTTTTGAAAACAGTACAAGCACACCCTTGTTAATGGAAGTGACAAACACCCACTTTTGTTCATGTAAATGCATTTCACAAACAACCCTCATATGCTAAGTCATATGAAGTCAGTCTGCTAATATATTTCCTGTAGTAAATTGATCCACCTGAGATCAACCTGTATTACATTATATATTGGTACCTGACTGCAGTGTACATCTAGCATCTCAGAGTATTGTCCATTTAGTAAATGATGCCAGACTGGAAGAAGTGATCTGAAGGGGTAAGATGCATTTTGAAAGACTGCTATCTACTGCTGATATTAACAAACCTTTATTTTGAGGAGATTTGCATTTATACACAAAATGCTAACAATTATTTAAAATGTGTATACAACTGATGACTGCAACAGAATGTAGGTTATTTATGTTTTGAATTTGCTTCAAGGGAAAATTTCACTATGTTATTAACAGAGCTCAGGGCACCTATTGAGTCATGATGATAAAAGCAATTTCACAAAGTGTAAGAAAGGTTACATGCATGTAGCATTATGTGATCTGAAAATATTTTTCCTCACAACTTCAACTTCCAAAACTGTTCTATGCTGATAGATGAAATTATAAAAACTAGACCATGTTTCTACTTGTCTTCACTTGAGATTGTTGTAGAAAACTACAGTTGCTTAAACAACATAAAAGTGCTATATGTTTTTATCTCTTGAAAGCAATGATGGGGATTTGACAGATATCAGTTTAAATCACCATTGATAAGCACTTCAACAAATTAAAATATAGTAGTGATTTAGAAAATTCCACATATGAAAAATCAATAACACAGTTAACTTTAAACACCCAGCCCCATAAAAAAGTTAAAGATCTGAAAGATGTTACAGTTAAAAATCCATTTAAAGTGCCTAGTCTTGTATCACTGATTTTTATTTTTTTATGTTCCTAAGTTGGGCACTATGGAAAAATAATCAAGATTCTGTCCATGTCTAGTCTAGCTCCAAGGCAGTCAACAGATGGCTAATAAAATCAGTTTGTTGCTGTTCTATATGGTCTAATTTTTTCATCTAGAATTTCCTGTTTCAGGATTATAATAAGCATTTCTCAATGCTGAACATTCGCTGTTAGTATGGCTATTGTACAGGTGGGGCAGGACTACAGTCATCAACAGCTTATTTACATTTCCTTTTTTTGTGCTTTTAAAAAACAACTTTTGTGGACCTTCCAGTCCCTTCCTTATGTCTCGGACCCTGATTAGGCAATTCAGGGGTCTGGGGGGAACCTCCATTTTGCCGCAGGAGTGGTTTTAATATTTTAGGCAGTATAACAAAATCCCATCTGTACTATTCGCCTTCTATCACTGCTACTTAAGGAAATAAATGTAGTATGGAGGAACAGAGTCACATTTAAAAGTCAGACTTTACAAGCAGGCTCGGTGAAGACCTAGTTGCTGGTGTATTTCAGTGGCAGTGCAGGGTTAAAGCAGCAAGATAAAAGAGCCAGATAGCCTGCTCTCCTGAACTAGTAGGCTAATTATGGAACACTGCATCATGATCAAACCAGCTCCCCATAGAAGCTGTAGTATTCACAAAGCAAACATGTGCAACCCTCCATCATGGGAGCTGACATTTATTTTTCAGGGTGAGATCAAGAAATGGCTGGGCGTCGGGGCAGCCAATGCCTCTAGATGCGCTGGGGTTTTTGTGGTCTGTGGTGTATTTTGAGGGTTTTACTGAAGAGCTAACACAGCATAGCAAACACCATGTCAGTGCTAGCACATTACCCAAATTTGCCTGTATTTTGTTGTCACTCACCACCTTTACCTACTGCCCAGTATGTGTTGTAGACACTGATGATGTCTTTCATCCACATTGCCCCCTCTCCAGCAACTGGCGTAGCCTCTGATGGCATCACTCAGCCACCTTGACCCACTCCACAGTGAGTGTTGCAGACACTACTGGTGTCACTTACCCACCCTGATCCCTTCCCCAGCTACTGGCATAGCCTCTGCTGTTGTCACTCACCACCTTGACCCACTCCCCAGCAAGTATTGCAGGCACACTGGTGGTGTCCCTCACCCATCTTTATCATCTCCCAGCAAGTGTTACAAACACTGGTGATGTAACTCACCCACTTTGCCACTGCCAAACTAAAATGTGTGTACTACGTGATGACAGGTGACTACAGGTGTATGCTGCAGGTTACTCTAGCAAAATATGTGGGTTGCTTTACATTAGAATACTCCCATGATGCCTATACAGATAGCAGATTATTTTGCTCTGAGACAGATAGGCTGCCCATTTTAAGAAAGGAAAGGGTGCTGTACAAAAGCACTGGGCTAGTGGGGAGTGCTAGTATATTGAATCTGCTTAAATAAATATCTTAAAAATGTTCAAACTCAGAGTGGTTATTTTTGCTTATGGCTTATTCAAGACTTCAGTTCCACAACAGATCATACAGAACTCTGACCAAAAAGAAAAGATAAAGTACTTTAACATATTAAAAAAAAAAACAGGGACCAGAAAGTATTGATATAATGAGTAGGAACCATAACTTACACATTTTATTTATTTGGTTTTTGGTAACCAGGTAAGAGCGTTAGATGACAGTGTGCCTATTTTCAGGTATGACCAGGGAGATTACATTTCACAGGAACAAGAACAAATAGCAATTCAAATAAACATTTTCATATTTCACAGAAACACTAACAAAAAGCAATTCACTTAAGCATTTTCACAAGAGCAGATAACAGTTCATGAAAACTGCAACATAGGGTTAGTAGTACATTTCAAACAAATGGGAACAAGTGATTATTCAGGTAGCCCTGATTAAATGAACAATTATACAACAGCTATAAAGAGAGACTTAGAAACAGAGGTTTACATTGAATAGTACACGGTAGTCAATAAGGGATGCCCAGAGAGTATCCATGTACATCAGAATTATTCTTATTGGCAGTAGGGCAGTGAGTGACTGTGGGTATACAGTCTTGTTATACTGGATTATACATAGCTACAGTGGCATCCCCCAGGATGAAACCCACTTTTAAAGCACTCTGTCGAGCAGTCATACTCATAAGGGTATTGGAATAGAGAAATAAGTGGTGTAAGCAGTAGGTTAGATTTGGGAGTCAAGAGGTTATGGGGGTTGGAAGCATTTATAGGTTGTGGATTGGAAGAGATGGGCTTTAAGGACTGATTTGACAGACAGGGTGGAGGTGAAGCCATACTGTTTGAGGAAGACAGTTCCAGAGTCTAGATGCAAAGGATATAAAGACCTGTTTGCCCATTTTGGTAGCATACCTGGGTGTAGTAAGTTGGGTGGGACCACAAGATCTGAGGGAATAGGCAGCACTAGTGCTAGGAGAGGGTGGGATTGCTATAGCAGGAGAGTGGGACTGTAGTTGCTTATGTATAAAGCAGCCTAGCGTGAAGGATCACAATGCTGAGTGGGATTGCCACCCTAGAGAGTGGTAGAGTGAGCAGTAGTGAGTGAGCTGAGGGGGTGAATGAGCAAAGTGGCAGATGTTGCTATAGGTGGTGCCCCACTTGTACAAGGAACCCAAGGAGGCATAAGAGATGACTAGGGACCCATATTGTAGGCAGGGGGGGAGTAAGCCCTGGGCAATAGTCTTACAGGCAGGAGGTGTGAGAAGATACTTAAGGCAGTAGATCATCCCAATATGGGTGTTGGTTTATTTGCATTGATTTGTGACATGGAGGTTGAAATATAGGCTAGGGTCTAGGGTGGTGCCTAGGTATTTTGATTCCTGGACTGAGGACGTTGGAAGGGAGTTCCTCATATGAGGGAAGTGGTAGGAGAAAGCAGCCTTTACGGAGTTTGATTGGGGTCTGGGAATGGAGAAGGTTTGGGGGTCTCTGGATCGGAGATGATAGGCTGAGTGGGAGGAAGGGGAAAGGAGTGTGGCAAAGTAAGGGATGAGTGAATCAAACCAGTACTTGGCTGTGAAGATGGAGGTATGGTGGTGGTGGTGGTGTGAGGATGGGGGGGTGAAAGGAGTAAAGGGTACAGTGGTGGGTCCTAGGAAGAACATTTAGTATGAAGCAACAAAAGACATTATAAAAAGAGTCCAGCCTAGAGAGGGTGGAGGTGGCGGGGACCCTTAAGCAATGTCAGGACAGTTAAAGATTGGAAGTATTGTTTTTGTGAGTAAAGTATGGTGAACTCAGAGGGAGAGTGCATCCTTGTTTCTGTAGAGATCACCGAGCTTTGGACAGAGTTTATAGAGTGGATGCAATTGATGTGGATAGTGTAATTTAGTTGTGTGTCTAGCAAGACACCTAGGTACTTGTTGGAAGGGACAGTGTCTAGTGTGTTGCCTTTGAGGGTGTAGTAAGAGGGGTGTGTGTGTGTGTGTGTGAGAAGATTGGAGAGTTTTTGTGGTGGGCTGAAAGTTTTTTGGTATTGACTAAATTGCTTGGCTTTGAACCATTTTAGGATGCGGTTAAAGTCATTTTGCAGCTGTGTAGTCACTGTGGGAGAAGAGGGTCCAGAGGCATAAAAAAATGGTCTCATCTGCATAAAGGTGAATATGGGATGATGAGCAAACAAGAAGGAGATTTCTAGGAAGAAAAGAGGATGACAATTATGTGGTTTTCCATGTGATATTTTGAATCAGCAGTAACCAGAGGCTCAAAGGCAGCATTCATCAGCTGGTCATGCCAGGTATTTAGGTCCCATGCAAGAACTGGGTGCCTTACAGGTGGACACAGGTTATTGAGACCTTTAAAATAACTTTTTAAAAAAAAGTTTGTGAGGCCAAGGATTTGTCTTTGCCTGCTGATGTCTAGGCTGATACTACTGTGAGATGTATCTTCAGTGTTGAAGGTGGCAGACTGAAGTACTGCAAGTGTACTTATGGACAGCCCTGCCTATATTGGGATCATCTTGTTGAGGGTACACTAGTATGAGAATCTCTTCCATATGGAGAAGTATGCTTTCCTTTTTGTTGGTTTTCTGGAAGACCTTCAGCACAGATTTAAGCTAGAGAATTTTAGCTCTTCAAGAATCATGCCCTCAATCATAATGTTCTGGTGGGAATGTTATTCTGCCCTAAGACAGAGTCAGCAGGTTGTATCCCACTTGCACGTTCATTGGAGATCTGCTGGACAGGGTCAGGAGCATATAGAACCAAGCTTGTCTGGCCCAGTCCAAGACAATCAGGATCATTATTTCTGGCTTTCTCCTGAGATTTATGAGCACTCTCTCTATGAATGGTGCTATATCACTGATACAGTGAAATTTTGACATTGAAATCCTTTACAGTGATAACTTGAAACAGATTCGAGATTGTCACTCTAAGGGACTCAACATACATCAGCATTACTTTTGCTGGTGTTTCGTCCACTTTCCAAGTGATCTCCAACTCAGAGTTTGCTATTGAAAAGTCAGGGAGTGTATGGGGCCAAAAAAAAAACCTCAATATCTAACAGTCAAAATTTTGCCTGTCGACACTGTGGATTTTGCCATGCTGCATTTCAACAACTTCATTGTTGATGTGGCTTGGTGGAACCATGAGTGGCAATGATGTTAAGGCATAAAGGAACCTCTCCATTCTGAACTATGGTGTTCTCTGTGACAATACATCTTGCTGGTAGCCTACAGCAAAACTGTGGGAGCTGACTGTACTCCAGAAGGCAAAACAAGTATATTTCCAGAGTGCCCCCTCTCTGAGGAACGAGGATAGCACTTGCAGGTTCAGAGCCCTCTTGTGGTTTTGCCAACTGATTCTGCTTAGTAAGTCCACCTGCATATTGTCCTTGTGTGGCAGATGTACTGCAGAAATCTTTTGCATCTAGGGAATAAGCTAAATCCCAGATCCTCATGGCTCCTGAGCAGTTTTGAGGATCTTGTTCCACCTTGCTCATTTCTGTAATACATTGTTGTGGGGTTATGTGTTCGAATTTGAGTAGACTGGCCTTGTAGCTTGGATGGAAAGAACTGCACTGCCAGCAATACTGCCCTGAGCTCTAGGAGATTTATGAGCTCCTGGGTCTCCTGTTGGCTCCAGATGCCACTTATGTTGAGATCCTGCAGGTGGGTGCTGCACCCTAGGAGTGAGGAATCTGTTTTGAGGATACTTGTTGGGGACTTCTGGGGAAGGGAATGCCCTCTCTGAGGTTTCTATCATCTTCCTTCCTCTGTAGTACTTGCAGAAAGGTCCTTGTGACTGGTACTAGCCGGGACAATTCCCACCTTTATAACCTGTGGTCCCTTAGGTGGTATTGATATGTCCCTCATTTAAAATCTGGCAATTGGCACCACTGCTGAGGATGAGGCCATGTGGCCAAGTAACTGCAGAAAATCCCTTGCAGGCCTTGGGTGGTCCAGTGTGAAGGATTCTGCAGTACCAATCAGATGTGATATCCTTTTCTGGGGAAGGAAAGCCTTCGCTTATAGGGTATCCAGTTCTATATGAAAATTCTGTAGATTTACAAGGAATCCCAGGTTCTTGAGGGAGCTATCTACTTTTAGACAGAGCATCTCCCCTCTTGCTGTGTCTCCCCCCCCCGCCTGTACACTAGGCACTTTGTTAACCCCTGGAGCTGCGGTGAGGCCAAGAAAAGAGCTATAAACTAATATGGGCAGCTTCCAAGCCTGAACCTGAGATATTTTGTGATTGGGTCTGACTGGAATGCAAAAGTAGGCATCTTTGAGATCCAATAATTCCCAACAAATCTCCTGACTACAGGGATGGTATCACTGTGCCGAGTGTGACCAGCATGAATTTTTCCTTTTTGATATATTTGTTCAGGTATCTTAGAACTAAAATGGGTTGCCACTCAGCATTTTTCTTGTGGGTCAGAAGTAAATTGAGAACAGGTCCTTTCCTAATTGTGAGTTTGGGACTTTCTTTACTTCAGTTCAAGCTGATTTTTTTTCTAGTACTGATTGAGCTGGCAAGTTTTTTGGTCTCTCAAGTTTTGGAAACTTTCTCAACTGCAGTGACAATCATGATTCACTAGTCTTATGATCATTTTTACTTATTCCTGAAAGTAGTGGGTCAACCTTCCCTCCACTGACAATGGTTGACTGGCAACCTGAGCAAAACTATTTTGGGTTTTGTTATGTATGTGACTTATCGGCTGGTGCTGCAGCAGCCCATCTGGAGCCCCTTCTGCCTCCATAATAACCTCTATGGGGTTGAGTGATGGATCGTATGTCTATCATACTCTTTTGCAACTGTTATGTGCTTCACAACCCTGCAATACAGACTATATAGGTTTTGACAGGGGCTGTGGCAGGATTTGTACCCAACCCCTTTTGTTTTAAAGTTGGCCCTTTAAGCTCACTGCACTAGATGTTCAACCTGTAGGCTATCTCACAGGTGAAGGGGGAGTGTTAACAAGCAACACCTAAGCCCAATAAAGGGAGGAGGGTAAACAGGCAGGAGGAGGTTTCTGTTTCAGTAAGTTGCAAGTAGAGACAAGCTGTTTCTTTCTCCTTTAAATGAAAAGTAAAGCAGTTGGTGCTTGGAGGCACACGTGCCTGTTTTCATGGGTTATCTGGGAGCACTGGGGGATTACATGAGTTGTTAAGAATCACACAGTATGTAAGTTGAGGTTGTGGGAATCAAACCCAGGTTTGCTGGATGTACCAAGCTAATTCACAGCTTGTTACTCTAACCTCTAGGCTATACTACCACCCCCAAATTCTCTCATAACATGAACTATATTTCTCTGCAGAAAGCTACTTTTCCTTTCTAATATTAATTGTCTCTCACTAAGGAAATGTTGACATTTTCACCATTTAGTGCTTCTAATGTGTTTATCCCACAACTGGACAATAAATCATTATAAAAGGTGTATGCGAGACAGTGTGTGTGTGTGTGTGTGTGTGTGTGTGTGTGTGTGTGTACTTGCATATATATATATGTGTGTGTGTGTGTGTTTTAGGAATGGGGGTTGGTTGAACTGCTAAGACGTCAGTTACCAATTTGGCTCTGACTGGGTCTCAGACCTTTCTCTTCACAACAAAATCTTCCCTCAAAAATTAACTGGGATTGTTTAAAGATTGAGGGAGTTTGTTTTGTTCCTGTGGTTGTGGTACAATTACTTTTCTGCTCTTTTTATAGTCTCCACCCATTTAATTGTATTTTTGGCAAACAGGTCATTTTCTTCAGGAAAAGATGGAAATATGTTTTGTTTCCTAACAGTCCAGCCCAAGGAAAGGAAGTTCTGAGGTGGTCACAATTTGTACTATTCACCATTCATATAGCATTTATTCTCTTAAACTTTTAATGCCTGGACTTTGAAGGACACTGAAACTAGTGGGGGAGAGAGAACATATTCCACCAAACTAAAGAGTGTTCTCAGTAATAATTGAAGCTCATTTTGCAGGCAGAAACTTGCTAAACATGTTACAGAAGTTATTCTACTGTAGATTTAGTAGTTGCCGTATTGGTCCTTGCAAGAATAGATCCAGAAGCAAATGATTTGATACCTTTTAATGGACCAACATAGATGTAACAAGAACAAAGTGCTCTAGCTTTCGGACCAACCAGTCCTTCTTCAGAAGCTCATGGCAGTTGTTTGGAAAATACAATACTTATAACAGCTAGATAATGCAGAGAAAAACAGAAAAAAATCCCCATTGGTTTAAAATACTCATTAAAAAACAGATGATGTCAGACAAGTTTAACAGTACAATACTGCCTCAGTCCGAATGAACCTTGGGTTCAGATGTTCCTAGTGCAAGACACATATAAGGAATCCTACTGCACATAAATTTAATTGACATAAGATAACACTGCAGAAGCAGATAACTCCCAAATCAAGCCATGAGTGCCACAGTCAGTATAAGGATGTGATTACTGAAAGGCAACCCCACCCAGCTTAAAGACAGACTGAGATAGTTATAGGGCTCATGAAATTACAATGTATGCATTAAAGACGAGAATTACCAGTAAAGTTGTCTAAAAAACATCAGTGCTCACTGTGTGATGTATAAAACCTAGCTGGACTTGCCACCCAGCTGTATTCTCAAGCTAAATAAAAGGCCCAAGAGATTACAAAACCTCAGGACTATATACATGATAATTAAAATATAAATAGATAATATTAGTGTTAAGCAAAAACTCTAGTCAAGGAACCTCAAGGAGTTCAGACCATGCAGCCTGATATGTACTGATGTCAATATATACTGAGAATGTAGCAACTTCATGTACCACAAGTGTCTAGGGAATCTGAAAAAGAGATAAAAATGTAATTTATCTCCTCCTGTTCATACAAACAATACAACCTAACCCACCCCACATCACAATAATGTGGGTGAGGGAGATACATAGCTTAAACGAGATGTAGTCTCTCTCTCTCTATCCCCACCCTCCTTTTCTCTCTCTCTCTCTCTCCCACAGACAGACCCACACATACATACACACACACACACCCTCTCAATCCCTCTCCTAGTGAACCTATATTAACTTCAGTCGCTGTAATTGTTCCCCAAAGGAATGCAACTTGTCATGAAATCCTGAGTAAAGTACTATAATATAAGCCTAATGTAAAAAGATATGTGCAGGACCCCCAAGCAAATGAGATCACACATCCCAATATGTAGTTCTAAACGTAATTTGATACTGCACCAATGGTTTATGTTTTACAAAGGATATTATTATCCTCTTATGATCATGTAAGAAGTGTGAATAAATACCTGTATATGACAAAATGTTTCTCCACTGAAAATGAATTCTGAATGAGGCAAGTACTGGGATTGGGATAAAAGCATACATTTATTAATCAGGAGACAGAAATGCTGCTAGATTTTATCATATGAGCATGCACTGTGATGACTCAGAACAGCCTGCTCACTTGATATGAGCAACAGGATTTGAAATTTAGCAAGGTATGCAACTGTGTAATGCACTGAACATTACTGAGATGCTTAAAGCAACAACATTTGTTATAAACCATCTCCCACTCAGGAAATGTAGTCGTTTTCATCATTTAGTACTCTTAATGCAGTATTTATCCCATGACTAGACACAGTCATTTATAATGGGTGGGTGGGTGTGTGTGTGTGTGTGTGGGGGGGGGTGCAATTGGCTTAGGAAGTTTGAAACATTTGAGCTACAGATACATCAATTCAGCTCTGACTGTCAAACCTTTCATTTTTTTTTATATACAGCCTATCAGGGGCTCCTTCTCCCCCCTGTTGGGGACCACACTTCATGACACTGGGACAGGATTTTTGTGGTTGCAGAAGTAGCTATGTTGTCCTGTCTCCATCACCCAATGACGCTGATGAACAAGACTGATGTCCAAGCATTAAGCTGTGGTGAGACACGGCTTCCGCCAAACACCCAACTGTGCCCTCCCCCTCCCAACAGCATCCACTATTCGGTACAGTGCCCAACTCACTCCAGGAGTGGAGAGCTGCCTATTGGCTTCTTAATCCAGCCCCCTCAGCTGACACCCAACATCCCAGGTTTGTTCCTGAACCCGGGTCACCAGTGTATCGTAAGGTGCGACATCCAGTGCCTCAACCCTTAGCATCACTTGGCCATGTCAAGCCTTTCTCTTCACAACTAAAACATTGTCAACACACAAACTGAGATTGTTTTAAGAGTGGAGGTTTGTTTTGTTCCACAGGTTGTACTACCAAGATTGTTTTAAGATTAGGGAGTTCGCTTTGTTCCACAGGTTGTTCTACAGTTACTGTTCCTGCACATTTTATATCTTCTACTGGTTTATCTGATTTTTTAACAAATATGCCCTATTCCTTCAGGCACAATAGGAAGCATTTTTTGCTGCTTAACAGTCCAGTCCAAGGACAGGCAGTCCTGCAGTGGTTGCAATTTGCAGGAGGTGCTAATTAAATGGCTCTGTGAGTTGCTTTTTATATAGAATTTATACACTTAAACTTTAAAAGTTTGGACATTTCAGGACACTGAATCTAGTGGAGGAGAGATGAAAAGTTCCAGCAAAGCAAAGAATGATGTCAGTATTACCAGAGGCTTGTTTTGCTGAAACAAAGTAGCTGAGAATGTTACAAAAGTTATTGTAAACATGTTTAATGTATTCCAATGGGTATATTATCCCTTTATGATCTTGTCAAGGGAAGTGTCAAAAAATATGTAACATAACATTTCCCCACTGACAATGAATCCCCCCACCCACAGCCCACAGATTGTTTAACCAGGCATAATAGTGCAGTGGTTTAAGGATCTGAGCAGCAAATTTAGAGACATAAATTCCACAGCCCACACTTGCATACTGTGTGACCCTGAGCAAGTAAATTAACTTCCCTGTGCTCCCAGGTCACACCTGTAAACAAGCTTTCAGCTTAGTGTGCTACTTCTGGTTAAACAATTGGGGAAAATAAATTAAAGTTTTCTGAGAGAATTCCCATAAGTCACCAGGTTCTCTACCCTATCACACGTGGCTGGCTTTAGCAGTGGGATTGAACAACCCACTTCTGTGTAAACAGAGGTAAGATGGAGGCAGAAAAACTACAGAAATGGCTGGTAGAACAAGCCCACACAACTGACACAGATACAAGCACCACCAGCCCAGATGCAAAAAGACTCGATGGCCCAGCAAGCACAACTGCAGGTTCAGAGAGACCAGAAAGAGTTTATGAAGCAGGTGCTGCAAACACAGAAATAAACTGGCTACAGCTCCAAGTCACCAAATTCAATCACAGTAAGATTTCATAGCCTTCCATATGACTTTACAGACAGTTGTCAGTACCACTGCCTGGCCACAAGAAAGTTGGGCTACTTGCACTGCACCGTACCTGACTGGAGATGCACAAGCTACATCCAGAAGCTCAAGTATTGCCACCACCAGAAACTAGGATCAGGTAATGGCAGCTATCTTAAGATCAGGTTGAAAGAACTGATGAGAGTTACCGACGGAACTTTTCACACCCTGGGTTTCAAGGTTGGAACATGACCAAGAGTGTTGACACAAAAATTATAAGACTTGACTACTCCGTGGTTAAAACCAGAGGTATGCACTAAATAGAAGATTATGGATTTGATGGTTCTGGTGCAGTAACAGAACATTTTACCAGACAGAGTCCATGTTGGGGTAAGCTGACATGAACACACCATTCTGGCTACAGCAGTGAAAATTACAGCACATTACCTGAATGCTGGAAGACTAGAGTTTGCCAAGAAGATTGGAAACCACAATAAACCTTTGGTGATGACCTGAGATGATTCCAATAGAAGTGGGGAAAAAGGACTTTGGGGGATGAAAACAAACGTGCTGGTATGGGTAAGTGATCAAGTGGTGATATATTACTTGCCCCTCCACTTCAAAAACAGGGCTAGAAATTCATTTAAATTGTGGTGTTCCACATGGAATACCTTTACCCAAGATTTGGTATTCAGACTTTAAAACTGATATACAACCCCCCCCCCTTTTTTTGTATACCACCATTTGTACCTATTACACACTGAGAAAATATTGAAGAGCAACTCTCTATTTTAATAAAAAGCTTAAGGAACACTAGATGTACACCAATTATGTTTTTACTTTCTTGTTTTCTAGTTATCTGTTTGTTTTTCTTCATTTTCCCATGCTATTAGTCTGCTTAATACTATAGGTTATGCAGCACTTATTTCACAAAGTCTTACAAAATGTATCTGACTCTCCCTGGCTAACCACACAACTGCTGTTTTGTGTCATCACAGTCCTTTGTTATGGTGAGCACTATGATGTCATAAATAAAGGTATTATGAGATTAATAGTGGAGAGATGTGTTTTATGCAGATCTTATAGACATACTACCAAGATGTGCTGTAAACCTTGAACTGAAGCATTGAAAATGAATAAATATATTTTCTAGTAAAGTATAATAGCTGAAATGTCTTAAGTAGTATAAGTTCATATATCTCATCAAATGTTAAATTTCAACTAGTCAAAGCATTCCACTTCATTTGGCAGGTGGGCGTGGCCTAAAATAAACCAATCAGAATCGTCCCTTGTTTAACTGGAAGTCCCTCCCTAAATGTGTTAGCCCCACCCACTTCTGCCGGAAATGATACGCGCTAGAACCCTTGTCCCACCCCTTGCACAAGAAATGACATGCTCTCGAACCTGTGTTCTTCCCCCACTTGTGCAGGTAATAACCTGTGCTGCACCCCCAGAAGTGACATAACACCGCCATTTTGTAAGCATCCTACACCTCTTCTTCTCGTGCACCCCTCAAACCCCTGCCATGCCATCCTGGCTGGAAGCTGAGTCCCACCATGCTAGTTCAAACTCCTGTACCCCCTCCTTTCTCCTGCACACCCACCACCCTGTCCCTCTTCACACTGTGCCCTCACCCCACCCCAAAAATAAGTTAGGGTTTATGTAGTGTTATGTGCCCCCTGTTGGCTTGGGATTATAATTGCAGGGGCACGTGTGTGTTTTTTTGATTAGGATATTTTTGGAATGCTGTATCTAGGAGGCAGCTTCATGTTGCAGAGGTTTCAGAGATCTGTTTGGAGACCCCCACAGAGGGAAATCCATCTGCCTGTGTAAGTACTCCTTTTCTGTTTTATAACAAACAAGGTGTAAAATAATTTAATATGTATCTTTAGGCCTGTGTAAACTTGTACCAAAAAGGTCACCTCTGTGTTTATGTATATGCATGTACCATTCATAAGCTAAAACAGAGACCTCCATGTAAATAAGCTGGTGCAACAGTTTTCTCTGGATAGCATTGCAAATGCTAACAATGGCGTGTGTGTGTGTGTGTGTGTGTGTGTGTGTGTGTATGTCAAGATTTCTGTATTTACAGGGACATGTAAAAATGTAGATATAAGCTTTTGTTTTAAAAAATAAAATTCCATGTTTTAAATTGAGAGCGAGAAAGGCTAAGACTCTGGTGTGTGTGTGTGTGTGTGTGTCTGTTCCTCGTTAGACAAGCAGGAAAAGCAATATAGATGGACTCTCCGGACCCCATGGTACTGTTGGCACTGTGCTGCATGTCTTTGTGTCTTTTAAGACTGAAACAACATCTGTTTTTCATTTACACAGCAATGGCGAGAAAGGGCTATTGTTCCTCCATGTGAAGAAAGAAACCATGTGTTTTTCATTATATACTCTTCAGAAAAGCAAAGCTTTAAACATGAATACTAAAAAAACCCAGTATAAGCTACTAGACTAATGGCTTTAGAAAAAAAGCAGTCTGCATACCTTTTATTATACTGTGATCCCGGCTTCAGCAGAATGGAAAGTCATTAAAGCCCCCCCCCCCCAAGCAATCACTCTGAGTTGAAGAAAACCTTGTAAGCAGTTTTGTGAGGGTTTTTACATATTTTTCCCATGGGGATGTGTGGGGAGAGGAGTTGGATTGACAATGCCAGATGTTCAGACAATTTTTCAGTATTAGCCATGTATGTGGGGGATGGAGACACACATTTTATATTTAAAGAGCTGTGGATCCTGGGCTAGAACAAAAGCTTGAGTTGTAGAATTAAAAAAAAAAACATTAAACAGTCAAAATGAATGGATTCTTATTGAGAAATTAGTATATCTCAACCTGAAGACTTTTTCCAAGTGTTTGAACAGATGAATAGTGTAGAGTTTATCATTACAGAAGGTGTGTATTTTTATTTTTAACTAGGAATAGTAGTTTAGATTCTTGTTTAAAATGTTGCTTGTTTACCTGTTTGACTTTATTTTGGTATAGCTTAATATTTACCCATATAATGTTTAAAAATATGTAAGTAAGATAATCTGTTTTGTTATGTATTAGGTTTTCCCAACAAAGTTGAATAAAAGCTTGTTTGTTGTGTTGTGCAATGTTTTATATTTTTAGAGGGAGATGGGGGGTTAAAGAAAAGGCTGCAGGTTTTAGATTTGAAATTTGTCCTACAGTATAATGCTAAAAATACAAAATTGGTGACGGGGGTATTTTCTATTCTTGCCAACAGCTCAGAGAAATCCTTCAGGAGAGAGGAAGGCCCTGTCCTCACTACACTGCTCTGGCCCAGTAACGGATGCAATCCGTTATGGCCGGGGAGTGGTGCAGTGCATCCACACCGTGGCAGTGTCCGCTACACTACCAGCACTGCCAGTCCACACTTCAGGAGCCAGGTGACCACTACGGTGGTGCCCGATCCCACAATGCAGCTCATGCTACACTTCAGACCCTGCAGGGGACCATTACCGCCCATCTACACTACCGCTGGTAACGTTACCAAGGTGGGACCAGTTTCATAACTGTTGTTGAAACCACCTCATATGTGGTTTCAACAACGGGTACATAAATGCCCTCTGTAATGTTACAGGTGTAAACGCAAACTGTTGCGGTAACGGATTGGGTACTCTGTAACGTTACAGAGGCGTATTGTGGATAGGGCCAGAGGGAAAGAAAAGCCTTGTGAAGTGACCCAGAAATGGTCACAAGTTTCTGCTGGTGTGAGTCATGAGCAAAATAGATCTTGTGTGAATTTGAATGATGATGTACAGCTATCCACAAGCAGCAGCAGTGCAATGGTTTCTGACAAAGGCCCCATCCACACTACACCTGAAAAGTCTGAAGCAGTCTGAAAATAGCACAGACTGAAACTGTTATAGTGTGTCCACATCAGAAGTGGAAATGGTTCCAAAACAGTACAGCCTGTCCACACTCTACTGGAGCCCAAACAATTACCAACCCATGTAGAGCTGGGCATATCCCATGATGCAGCAGTATGCAGAGAACCATTCCCACTCCTGGTATGTCCTCCCTAGCACAATATCACCACTTAGAGCCAAGCATGTGAATGTCACAGTGCCATGGTGTGGTATTGGGTACGGAAGCCACAGTGCAATGTCCTGGCAGCAGAACATCCAGCATGTTTTGTGCAGTGGGCTGTTTGGGGCACTGCCCCCCCAAGTCAGGCACCAATGCATGCTGCCACCGGACATCCTGCAGATAGGCCATGATTCAGAAGTGCAGGCAATAAACAGTATGGTGCTTTCCTGTGGTGTGGGACATGGCTGCACTGTGCTGCAGTGGCTCCTCCGCTGCAGGCCCTGACACTAGGCATGCTCCACACCGCACCACACGTCCATGTGCCTGTGGCAGTGGAGCAGCAGAGATGTGCAGAAGTGCCCCACACCACAGAAGGGTGCCGGACTGTGTAATGCCTACACTTACTGCAACAGACTGTACTGAAAGACATCCCATGGCTGCAGTGGGTCCATGACACATTGCAGCTGCCCAGCCACATCCCATGGACCCACTCCCAGTAATCTGCCCTGGTGCCACCCCTCTCCAGTACTGTACATGCTGGGCGATATGTCCCTGCATGATATGTGGTGAAGGGACATACAGATCATATCAGGCATTGTGTCCAGGGGAGTACTGTGTGGGATGTGGGTCTGGTTCCTGGTCCACCCCCGCTGGCCCCTGCCTACCTGCAGTCTGCCACCAACCCACCCTGTCCATGGCCACTGCTGCTGCATACCAAGCCTGCCCCCTACCCTCCACCCGTGTCAACCATCCCAGGCCCTGGATACTGGGAAAGAGCATGTGTGACTGCATACAGTGGCCCATTGGGCAGGGATGTGGATTGGAGCTGTGTAGTCATCCCCATGTACCGATCCCCTATGATCGGTGGCCATGTCACAGTGTCGAAGCACACCTGTATGGGACATATGTACAGTGGTGGGGAGTCACAGCCCCTCATCAGTGAGGTTTGGGGGACATCACATTGTCTGTTGTAACCATGGCTGTTATGGGTGCCACTACCGGTACACACGGACAGGCATATTGTGACACACGACAGGCATTACAGCCTGGGAGGGTGAGGGGTGTAAGGTGGCAGCAGATGGCAGGCCTCCCTGTGTGGCACGGCAGTTGCCTGTTAGGGTCTAGTACCAATACCTGCCATATACTGTTCTGAATATTAATATCCAACCTCCGAATGCCTGCATTGCAGCATACTGTCGGGTCATTCCTACCAAAACACATACGCCCGATGACTGGTCCATTACACTGACAAAGTATTTCCGTACATACTGGGTGCATGCACAGTTACCATTCCATCATGTTCAGACCATCACTACAGGTTCAGATTGCAATAGTTGGGATGGCAATGGGGTACTACCCAGATGCGTGCACATTAGACACATATTTGTAATGCATCAAGACAGCAATGTTGAGTATAATCATACCAGAGCATGGAGCTTTCATATCCACATACATGTATTTGCACTGATGTAGTCCGAAGGCAAACAGATGACATAGCATGTGTCTGCATTTAACTACCCCGTGCAGTACCCTGACATCCTGACACCTCACATGTAGCTGATCTGTGCCTACCTCCATGTCTCCATTTGTGGAACATCACACAACATGTTGTGGTGCAGCAGTGCATGTATATGATGTGCACTTGGTGATTTGAATGTCATGTACCTTATTGTTACCATGATGTCATACAGTAGTATGACCCAGGATACACCTAAGGAACGACAGTCAACACCTTTTGAAACACATGCCATGTCAAACTGCCATGCCCTAGAACATGGATACATTAATGCCCTGGGGTATCATCATCCCTGATAACATGGAACATGGCTTATTCTATATTGGGCTATCGAGGAGGGGCATGTGAAGCTTACACACAGGCACATGCCTTTCCATCAGTTATCCACCTGCTTGTATATGTGCAATTCCTTTCACTGCAGGTGATCCCTCTGTGCATAGGTCTGCTGTCCTGAATCTATGCCACTCTGTATCTGTGACCTGTGAACTGTTCTTGTGCATGCCACTGGGTATTGGCACTTTATATTCCCGACTCTGGTAACTGATGACTGCTCTATGTGCATAGTACCTCTAGTATCACCCTGCATCACTATGTCAGGAATGTCAGGCACACTACCATCGGGTTACTTGCGGTTGGTTACATACTTGTTGGGATACACACCTTGTTGGGCAAACGTAGTCAAGGTGTGATTTGGTGAGCATACACATGTTGGGAATATGTACAGATCCCATCAGTTCTTCATATGCATCTTTGGGGGCCGCTGCGGTACTTGTTCTGGAATGGCTGCACTGGGTGTCTTACAGGGGGGGTGGGACATCTCTGGAGTGTGATGCTGTGGGCATGCATTGTTGGGTGTGGCTTGCTGTGCTCATCTCCCTGGTTTCCTCCTGTGCTGGGCGCTGGCATCATCAAGCTGCTGCATGGCATTGTGGTATACCGGTGGTCAGGAGGGGACCTGGGGCTACACGGGTGTCCATTTACACAGCGCTCTGTAATGTTACATCAGTGCAAACATTATGGAAACCATTGTTGAAACCACCTCCCAACAGGTTTTCATAACGGTTTCGGAAACGCCTGCTGTAATGTTACCAGTGTAAATGCTAGCCATTACGGTACCATTATAGGCAGTCTGTAATGTTACCATAGGCATTTTCCAGTGTAGTGTGGACAGGGCTAAAGTGTCATTGCACGCATGGTTTCACGAGAAAGACCTTGAGACTGTAAATTTAGCAAAAACTGTATTCTTGCTACAGTTAATACCTTGTTCAATGGCATGGTAATTGAGAGCAGATTATCTAGTGAGGATTATGATAATCAAATTTTTAAATGTTAGTTTTGTAAGGGTACTTTGCTAAGTAGTATATTTTCTATATTATGTGCTGCCAAGTACTCATGCTCAGAGCTGAAACAGATGGCGAATGTGGTCCAAATGTTTGAAAAGGTCAGGACATTGGAGGAAAAGCTGTCTAAAAAATAAATAAAGTGAAAAAACAGAAACTCTCACATGCTGAGTGAAAAAGGGTGACAGCACTAACAAAATGAAAAAAAAAACAAATGGGGTCAAAAAAGAAAAATATAAGTAAAAAATAAAACAATCAGAGAAAATTTGAAAAGAAAAGTAAAGTGTGGCAGGAAAATACTACATCGTAGGGTATTACCGCATGTTTCTGATGTTCATTAAGCTGATGAATTAGAAAACCAGCTTGCTGTACATATGCAAGATGATGAGCTGGCAAACAGGGATCCCTCTACAGTTTTTTTTAGAAAGTGTGCAACATTATGAACACATTCTTAAAAAGTTCAAGGCTACTGAATTTAATGAACAATACAACTTTGTGAACCTAGATAAAATGAAATATTTTACAGAGGCCATTGCTGCAATACATCAGCTATTCAAGAATTTCTGGACAGTGTGATGAAATAAATAAATCATGGAGACTTTATACAGTTATGTTTGAATGCTGACTCTTTAAATCACTCCTTGTTCTCAATGAAAACATGACCTAATGAGTTAAATGCAGCCACCTTTTTAGATCAGATAGCTGACATGTTACAGAGCAATGCAGAAGCAATTGCTGATTACACTATACATCTCTTAGTAACCACTATCAGGAATCACTAGGGGGCAGGGGTCGGGGGTAGATGGACAATGAGCTCTATTTTGTATAGCAGGATTTTACAAAAAAAGAGACAATACTTGACTGATTTAAATAACAGAGATAATAGTTTGTGTTCTGGTGGCTCCATTCTCACACTCCTAAATCCACACATGAGTGACAGTCAGTTGCTGAATAAGACTAAAATATTGCATGCTGAGCTAGGTTTGTCAGACCAAACCCCTGTCACTTTCAGTGATGGGTTCCAGTTTGAACATTTTTTAGGAGTCAAAATTATGATTTTATACCATAATGAAGGAAACTGGAAAACATTTTCGACAAGGCCAAAAAGACTTCCTAAAACACTGTTTGCATTACTGCATGACAATCACTATTATGCCGTAAAAGACGTGATGAAATTTATTGGAGCTAGATACGTATGTGAATATTGTCATGTTCCTTTTAGCCACAAGGAACATCACGACTGTGTACTACAATGCAAAGTCTGCTTTGACCCAAACTGTCTTGAACAGGAAACTGACACAGCATCCTGCCTCTACTGTAAAAAGATTTGTAGGTTTTTAGCATTCCTAGAAAGGCATTTAGCTAGAGCTGATGTGGGTACAGTGCCTTGTAAATCCTTGAAACTGTGTGAAGAATGATTTGTCTTTTACAAGGGTTCTCATACATGTAAGTTGATTCAGTGTGACAGATGCGGTTCTTTCATGATCGCAGACAAGCATCTGTGTTACATGTCACCACTCACAAATGTAAAAATCTCTGAGAAATATATAGTGTTTGATTTTGAGGCCAGACAGGAAAGTGGGACTCACATACTAAATTTTGTGTATGCTTAGCAATTAAATGGGAAGAGGTCCTGGGAATTTGAAGGGGAAGACTGTATAAAAGATTTTGTAGGATATTTTATTGATGCACCATTTAGACACTACACATTTATAGCACACAATGCCAAAGGCTATGACAGTTTTTATCGTTAGCCAGCTAGTCAAGGAAAGAATTGATATTAAATTGCTCACCCAAGGTTACATAGATACATAGACAGTGTCATCAGAAAAGGGTCTATGGCCCACCCAGTCTGCCCATTTGAGCTTGTAAGTTCAGTTTATGTTTTCCTAGAAGTCTATTGCCCCTTACCTCTGACCTCCAGAATTCCTTTATGTCTATCCCATGCATTCTTAAATCCCGCGATTGTTTCAGCCCTCACCACTTCCTCTGGCAGGGTGTTCCACTTGTCCACCACCCATTCTGTGAAGAAATTCTTCCTTACATTTCCTCTGAATCATCCTCCCTCCAACTTCATCCCATGCCCTCTAGTCCTGGAACATCTTTTTTGCTTAAAAATAGTGTATTCCTGCACCCTGTTCCTCCCTGTAAGATACTTGTATGTCTCTATCAAATCCCCTCTCTCCCTCCTCTCCTCCAGGGAGTACATGTTCAGTTCCTTCAACCTGTCCTCATAGGACTTGTGATGCAATCCATGCACCATCTCTGTTGCCCTCCTTTGAACCTTCTCTATCCTGTCTATGTCCTTACTTAGGTAAGGTCTCCAGAACTGTACACTATACTCCAGGTAGGGCCTCACTAGTGTCTTGTATAGTGGAATTATGACCTCCCTTTTCCTGCTGGTGATGTCCCTGCCTATGCATCCCAGCATCCTATTTGCTTTACCTGCTGCCTTGTCACACTGTTTCCCTACCTTGAAGTCATCAGAGATGATAACCCCAAGATCCCTTTCCTGCTTGGTGCATGCTATATCCTCACCCCCCAACTGATATATTGTACAAGGGCTTTTGTGCCCCATATGCATTATCTTGCACTTCTTTGCATTGAATTTCAACTGCCAAACCCCTGACCAGCCATCAAGTTTCTGCAGGTCCCTTCTCATTCTGTCTACACCCTCTGGGGTGTCTACTCTGTTACAGAGCTTTGTGTCATCAGTGAACAGTGAAATTCTGCCTTCTAGGTCCTGTGCAATGTCACTGATGATGTTGAATAGGACTGGTCCCAGCACTGATCCCTGTGGTACCCCACTGGTCACTCTTCTCTCTGTGGAGTGACAGCCATTTACCACCACTCTGTGTCCTGCCACCCAGCCAGTTACCTACCCACCACACTACTGTCCTGCCCACAGCCATACCCCAGTTTGTGTAATAGTCTTCTATGTGGCACAGTGTCAAAGGTCTTGCTGAAGTCCAGATAGACCATGTCCACTGCCCTCCCCTGATCCACCTTCCTAGTCACCCAGTCAAAAAATTCAACGAGGTTGGTCTGACATGACCACCCCCTGGTGAAACCATGCTGCCTTGGGTCCTGTAGTCCATTGGCAACCTGATGTTCCACCAACCTCTCCTTCAGTAGTGCTTCCATCATCTTCCCCACTACTGAGGTGAGGCTGACTGGTCTGTAGTTCCCCACTTCCTCTTTGTTCCCACTTTTGTATAAGGGGACTACATCTGCTATCCTCCAGTCTTTGGGTACCTCCCCTGTTTCCAGTGATCAGCTAAACAGGGTAGCCAGAGGTTCAGCCACTACCTCTCTTAGTTCTTTAAGGACCCTGGGTTGCACCCCATCTGGCACCATTGCTTTATCAACTCATTACTTCCAGTTCCTTCAGGACCCTTTCTCGTGTAAAGGGACTTGTGTCCATTTCTGCACCATTCTCACCCCTTATACTCCCTTCAGACCCATTACCCTCCTCTTCCTCAGTAAAGACTGAGCAAGAAATACCTGTTCAATATGTCAGCTTTACTATTGTCATCCTCCATGTGGCCCCCATCCTCCCCTTCAGTCTCACTATCCTTCCCTTTGCCTTTCTTTTTCCTTATGTACCTGTAAAGGTTTGTCTCCTCTACCCACTGATTTTGCAATGTGTTCTTCTTGTCTGAGCTTTGGCTTCCTCCACTGACCTCCCTGCCTCCTTTGCTTCTCCTGGTACTTCTCCTATCCTTCTGCCTGTGTCTTTTGTATTGCCTGAATGCATCTTTTTGGCTTTCACTTTCTTTGCTACCTCTTTGGGAAAACCACAATGGTCTCCTCTTCCTTTCCTCTTGCTAACCTGCTTAATGCATAATTCTGTTGCTCTTGTAAGCCCCATTTTAAATACTGCCCACTGTTCCTCAACCCCTGATTCCTGCCCCATTCCCCTTAATGCCTCTTTCAAGTATCTCTCCATTTTCCCAAAGTCTTCCCCCCTAAAATCCAGGATACGTGTTTTTGTGTGGTTTGGTTCTGCTCTTCAGTGATTTCAAACTACAATGACTGGTGGTCACTGTTCCCCAGGTGCTCCCCCACTGTTATCCCCATCACACTGTCCCTGTTTCTGAGCACAAGGTCCAGTATTGCCTTCTGCCGAGTTGGTTCCATGACCAGTTGCTTGAGGAAGGCACCCTGAAGGGAGTCCAGGATAAATCTGCTCCTAGTTGATGCTGCTGCTGGGATGCTCCAGTCCACATCTGGAATATTGAAGTCTCCAACCAGTACTACATCACCCTTGTCTGCCATCCTTTGGATGGCTAGCATCAACCCTATCTGTTTCTTCCTCCTGGGCTAGTGGTCTATAGACCACACCTGTGCGGATGACTGACCCCATTTTCCTTTCAAGCTTAACCCACAGTATCTCTCCCTCTTTTTGTTCCTCCTGGATCTCTGTGGCCCTTATGTAATTTTTCACATACAGTGCCACTCCTCCTCCCTTCCTGCCTGCCCTGTCTCTTCTGAATATGTTGTAGCCAGGTATGGCCATCTCCTGGTCATGGTTATCATTACACCAGGTTTCAGTGATGGCCACAATGTCCAGGTCTGACTGCACCATGACAGCCTCCAGATCTTCCATCTTGTTGCTAAGGCTCCTGGCATTTTGCACACATGGCTTTCCATGATTTGACCTCCCTAGACTGTTTCACTGTTCTACTCCAGCCCCTTCTTTGGTTGTCCTTTATCCCTGGTTCTCCTTGCTGTCTGCCCTTCTGCTGAATTTTGCCCTTCTGCTGATCCACCTCTTGGCGCTAATCTCCATCGTTTGCACACTGCTTTGTAGAGATAGCCACTCCTCTGGTTCACTGGTTCCACTGCTAGCTGGGGTGAGCAAGTGGGTACCCTCCTTGCTGGCCTGCCCCCCTTTGCTGGTTAAATGCTATCAATGTAGCATTTAAACTTATCATTGATGCTTGGATTCCCTCAGGATGGGCGCGGGCCGTCAGGCTTAAACAAACCTCCATCCCTCCAGGTGGGTCCTCAATCACCAATGAATCCAAACCCTTCCTCACAGCACCAGTTCTTCAACCATGAGTTAAAGTTCCTGGTGCATGCACCCCATGCTCTCCCTTGCCTTTCACTGGTAGTACTTCTGAGAAAGTGACTGAAGTAGCTACTTGCTTGAGACCCCTCCCCAATTTCTTAAACTCTTCCTGAACTTCCTTTGGCTCCCCATTTGCCAGGTCATTAGTACCTAGGTGGATAATGACATCCAGCTCACCCTCCCATCTTGCCTTCCCAGTGATCCCCAGGATCTTTCTTCCATCCCTCCATGCCGTGGTACCTGGTAGGCACCTCACCTCCCTGTCCTCCCCCTCCTGTGTTCCTAGCTGGATCCCTCTTATGATGGAGTCCCCCACCAGGATTCACTTTCTCCTCCTCTGGGGTCCACTGCTTTCCCCACTGAGGTCACCTCCTTGGCTAACCTCCACATCCTTTCTTTCCACTTCTCTGGGTACCTCTATTTGGTTGTCCCCATTAGCCAGTGTGGCATATGAGTTCTTGAGTGGAATAGGATCTGGGATGTGCCTCTGCCTGACCGCTCTAACCCTCCCTGAGCCCACTGTCATCCAAGTGCTCCTCATTGTCGGCATCCTTTGAGGCAGTTGCATTGGACTGGGTGGTCTCTGGATAGGGGTGATGGTACTCCTTACCCAGTTTACTTCCACTCTGAGTCTGGCTACCTCATCCCACAATCCAGAGAGATGCATGCAGAGAGGGCAGAACCTCAGTGTCCAGAAGGTCTGCCTGAATATGGCTGCCCCACAGCCACTGCATTGCACTACTCCCCACATTATACTGCTATTCCACTACTTGTCTGCTACTGAAACTCTCCTAGTTCCCTTTTTATTAATTTACTGTCCTACAAATCCTGCCACTGATCCTCAAATACTTTTCTTTTTAAAAAAAGAAAATAAACCAAGAAATAAATTAATCAAAACACTTGTGCTGAGAGTGGGCTTCTTCCCCCTTATGCCCCTCCTACTCCACACCCCTTACTATCCCCTGTGTTTAGCTCCTGTCAGTCAAATTTAATAGGGCATATAATTAAGAGTTGGGGGAAGGGGGGGTGAAAATTTGCAGCAATTAAAGACAGCACAGAATTACACCACCACTACATTTTAAATTTTCAACAGCCCAAAAACAATTCTAAGTAAAGACAACAAAGAAAGTACAGTGTCACTAAAACCCCACAATCTAAGTTTAAAAGAAAAATAGCAATTACAAGTTACTGTAAAGCACTGAATAGAATCTTTCCTTACCCTTCTGGCTTCTTATGAGAAAATAAAACTCACTTGCTACCTCAACTCTGACTAAGCCCCACCTCCAGTTATCATGTAGCTGAGGTCAGAGGCCAGACAATTAACACCCCTCACCCAAACACAGGGCACTGAATAGAACAGAAGGAGGAAAACTTCTCTATGTAACAGTGCCATCCCTGCACATCAGATTTATTGACAGTCTTTGTTTTCATCCTTTTAAACTAGCAAAAATCCCTGCAGCCCTTGGATTTGAGAATGAGATTGCTAAAGGTTACTTTCTCCATTTTTTTAACACCAAGGCCAATGAAAATTATGTAGGTCCTCTGCCCGATGTTCAGTTTTATGGTTCTGAATATATGCTGCCTGCAGAAAAGCAGCAGTTTGTGCAATGGTACCTAGCTAACCGACAGAGAGAATTTGATCTGAAAAGAGAGCTTCACTACTATTGTCAGATGTTGAAATTCTTTGAAAAGCCTGTGACAGATTTAGGAAAGAAGTGATGAACATGACAGCCAAAAGTGTTTTAAAACAGTCAGATGGTGATACAGTACAGTATGGAACAGTATCCATAGACCCCTTCCAGTATGTCACCATAACCTCAGTCTGTATGGCCATGTATAGATTTTTATTTTTGAAATAATGCACTATCACTGTTCTCCCCCAGATGACTACCACAGACAATTAAAAAGATACTCCATGCCAGCTATTCAGTGGCTTATGTACATATCTGAGAAAGAAAACCTTTCTATTCTGCACACTCTAAGGGGCAATGAATTTAAGGTAGTGTCTTACTTTTTGGATGGTTATGATTCAATAAATGGAATACCCACAGCATTTGAATTTGATTTTTTTTTTATGGCTGCAACATCTGTTACTGTGAGAAAGATAAAAACCACATGACAGGGACTAGTTGTGGACAGTTATTCAATAGGACCATGCACAAATTTCATTTTCTAAAAAGCAAGGGTTTTGCCATTAGAGTATTGTGAGAACATGAGTGGAAAGCAATGATGGCTACAGATCAGGGATTAAATAATTTCTTGAGGAACAGTAAGCTACCACAGCCACTCAAACTTAAGCAGTCGCTCTTTGCAGGGGAGAACAAATGCCATTTGTCTGTACCATAAGACGCAGCCTGATGAGAAAATACACTGTTATGATTTTACCGACCTCTACCTTTTTGTTAATGAAACCAAACAGTGTCCAGTCGGTCATCCTGACATCATTTATGAAAATTATGATGACCTCACTCAGTACTTTGGTTTAGCAAAAGTAAAATTCTTACCTCCTAGAGGCCTTTTTTTTCCAGTGCTGCCATCCTGGATTGGAAAAAAACACTTGTGTTTAAATTATGTTGTGCATGTTCTGAAGACAGACTTCAAACAACATAGTGCACTCACAATGATGAACAAAGGGCACTGACAGGTACCTACTGTACTGTAGGACTAAACCTGGCACTGGAAGAAGGCTACAAAATCATTAACATTTATGAAGTTTGGAATTTTAAAGAATCATACACAGAGCTTTTTGCAGAGTACATCATGCTGCATCTAAAAGGCAAGCAAGAGATGTCTGGTTTCCCTTCATGAAGCAGATAAAGTCAGGTACATACAACAGTATTCTGAAAGGGAAAATGTACATTTGAACCCTGCAGCCATAGCTGTTAACCCTGCAAGGAGACAGATAGCTAAACTGTTTTTAAATTCTCTTTGGGGCAAATTTGGGCAGAGAACTAATTTGCCTACCACAAACATAGTAACAGACCCTGACAAGCTGTTTCAGTATGTTCTTGCCCCTTACTATGATATTGCCTCATGCTGTTTCATCAATGATGAAACAGCTTGTTTAAGCTGTAAATACACCAAAGATCACTACTCAAATTCTAATAATATCAACATATTTATAGCTATTTTAACAACAGCATATGCCAGAGTGGAACTCTACAACCTGCTAGATACTTTACATAACAGGTGCCTTTACCACAACACTGACTCTGTCATTTTTGTGTCTGAACCAGGTGACTGGGTCCCACCTCTGGGCAGTTATTTAGGGGAGCTAACCAGTGAAGTTCCTGCAGATGAACACATTACAGAGTTTGTTTCTGCAGGTCCAAAAACTTATGGCTACTGGCTGGCCAGAGGAGAGTTTGTTCTTAATGTGAAAGGTTTTACCTTTAATGTAGCTAGCAGTAAACACATTAATTGTGAAAGTCTGAAGGACCTGGTCTTTGATTATACAGGGTCACAGATTTCTAAAGAAATTACCATGAGTAAACCCAGCAGTGTTAGGAATAAAAAGCAGTGGTCCTTTGAAACAAATTTGCTGTCCAAGATCCAGAGAGTAGTTTATAACAAGCGAGTTTTACAAGCCAATTTTAAAACACTTCCTTATCGATACTGATTGTAAAAAATGGATATTGGGTTGCAGCATCCCTTTATTTGTCTGTTAGCTGGCCCCTCTAATAGTGGGAAGAGCTTCTTTATAAAACAGTTGTTGGAAAATGCTAATGCCACTTTATCCCACAAAGCCTGAAAATATTGTCTGATTATACAGCTGTTGGCAACCTTTATATAATGAATTATTGTTAAGGTTCTCACAAATTAAATTTGTGGAGGGGCTATAGATATCACTAGCTGACAATGATCTATTTCCCCCGGGAAGGTACATTTTGTTGTTTATAGGTGATTTAATGGACCTGCCTGTCAAAATAGTGAAGCCAAGTATTGGTTTACCAAGTACAGCCATCATAAACAATATTTTTAATTGTCCAGAATGTGTTCTGTCAAGGTAAAAAAAAAACAGGACTATCACACTAAATGCCAAACACAGGGATTTATTTAACTCTAAAAACTGATTAGCATTTTGATCATAAAAGTGCTAAATCTTTGTGAAAATGCATAGCTCTTGCCTCACTGTGTTTAACAAACACAGCACTTCTAGAAAAATCTATATAAATACTTTCTGTACAGTTAGTATAGTCCCACAAAAAAAACTGCTAATCAATTATTTAAAACCCTGCAAACACATGATTGTGTTTAAAAATCCCAGAGACAAGCTGCGGATCATAACTCTGGCTAGGCAGATGTATCCTGGTCAGACAAAATTTTTCTTAGAAGCTTTTGAAGATGCCACAAGAAAGCCTCATGGACATTTACTGGTTGATTTAAGATCCAGTACACCAGATGAATATAGACTGCACAGTGGGTTGTTTCCCCCTGACTGGCCTGTGGCATATGTCATGACAAAAACACATTCTGCTTTTAAAAATATATGATACTGTACTGTCATTATGTCTAAAAGACTGCAGAGGAATCTATCTGTCCTAAAGTTACTCATTAAAGGGCCTCCCATCTTAAGAAAAGCTATTTTATGTTCAGCCTCTGATGATCTGATATCAGCTATAGCTGAGATAGCCTTAAACACTCTCAAAGGAAATATTTCACTGTCAGCAAAACAGGTTTGCTGAAAAAAATGGAGAGTCATTAAAACTTTGAGCAATAAACAAATAACCTTAAAAAGGAAAAAGAAAATAGTTAACCAGACAGGTGGATTTATAAGGACACTGTTAGGAATTGCCATTCCTTTGATCACCAGACTGCTGGCTAACAGATAATGGATTTTACTCTGAAAATGTATTTGGTGCCTCAGCAACAGATGGATCACATTAAAACTAATTACCCTGATCAGGATATGAGAAATGTTGCAAATAACAGTTTGGACACTGACATGAGAGCTTTACAGTCCTGAACTGATTTATCAGACTGACAAAGCCAAAATGTACTCTGCTGTGTTTCAGCACTATCTGAATTTGGTAAGACAAGGAGAACAAGCTAAAACCAGTTTGACCTTACTTATGCCTGAGAGTGAATCAGTTTCTGACCCCCCTGCGGCAGCTGCTGAGACAGTTTCTGCCCTGACAGCTATGGAAAAAGACATTTCAAGTAGTGTTTCTCATCATTCTAAAACCAATACTGAACTTTTGTTAAGGCATATGGCAAAGAACAAGGATGTTGTTTTTTTTGAGTGATGAGGGGGAATTAATATGTAAAGGTACTGTTGTTTCTGGGTCTCACATGATCGATTTGGTAAGAGCGGCTATAGCCACTCACACAATCCCTGACCACAGAAAGCCAAAGGGCTGATATGTTTTTGTCAAAGCAATGGTTGAGACTAATATACCCACCTCTGTGTTTGCTCATTCAGCAAACAGGAGTTTTGTGAAAAGTCTTAAAACAGCTAATGCAAAACAGCCACAGCCATCTCCAATTAACCAATGGTCAGTGACACCCAAAAGATGGAAGTCTTTTAAAAACCTACATGGCTCATTATGTGAAACTTAAATGCCACCTCTATGTATGAATGTTATATACCTCAGTGACTGCTGTGTACAGCCTATGTTAACCATTTACCTCATATTAAATATGTAATCCTGTTTTTACAAAAAGTGTTTATATTGATGCATGTTAGCCTACCTCATAGTTAAATTGGTTAACATGTTTTTTTAGAAAGAGGTGCTTATCATAATTCTACCTCAGTGCTATGTTGTATATAGTGTGCATTTTTTAACTGGAGATGCTTCTGTTTATTATATCTTAGCCATGATGTTACCACTGATGTATGTTGTATTTTATTGACATGTTTTTTTACAATAAATACCTTTATATTTTATATATTTTTGTCATTACTGAAGACATCACATATCTGAAAATTTTAAACACGGGTGCCCCCATCCCCAAAGTTTAAATACAGGCCCCCAGAAAAACTGACAGAGACACACAATTATGAGTGTTTATATATGATTTTATAAGTGACTGGTTTTGAATAAAATTACAAGCGGTTGCATATTTTAAATTCATTACAAGACAAACAAGTGTGAACATGTTGCAACCTCACTGATACATGCCCTGACATGTTCAGATGTCTGAAAAGGTGACATACAAAACTAGTTACCATGGCATCATTTTTCAGCAAATTGTTACAGTACATTTTTAGAATCTGATCATAAAAAAAGTCCTTTTTATCTGTGATGTAAGAAAAAGATGCAGTCAAATCCACAGGTGGTAGAGAAGGTATCTTGCAACTGTGTGTTTTAGTATAAAATGTTCTTTGCATTTCTGTTCAAAAAAGGCCCCAATCATTTGTGCATGATTGTCAGGATGAAAACCGTAGCTGTTGAAGAACCCTCTAGTCCCATTTTCTGAAATGTATACAGCTAACCAGTGCTGTCCAGGTAGGTCATGGGGTCAGTATTGATGACTAGTGCTGCAGGAAAGTTTCTCAGTCTCTCCTTAGGTAGCAGATCACAGGGAAACACACCCAGAAAGCAGTCACAGATGTGGGAGTCATTGGTTACAATTTTTTCCAGCTGCTTTGTGTTTATTTTTTATGGTTTATCACATATAATCAAAAATGACATTTCTTTTCCTGTTGATTTCAATGACATTATCAAACACAGTATAGACAATAAGATTAACTGTTTGTGGAAGGGCTTCTGCAAATCTGATCTCTGCTCTGAGGTTCCCAATTTTAATTAAAGAGTAATGATCAGCACATTCTTGGTCCGGAGTGAGAGCAAAGGCTAACAATGTGAACCCTTGGGTAAATTCCTGACAGTTGACAACTAATGGCTGATCTTTCCTAGATTTCCCTACTGCTTGTACTAGATTAAAGTATTCTCTCACAGCATTCCCATTTCTAAAATCAGTATACAGAAGTTTAGTGGGGATTTGTTCACTGTCCAGATACAGAGCCACACAATTAATGTTATAATGTTTAAAGTTAAAGGGTTTTTTTAGTGTAGGAATGGCAAAAAGCATCATTGTCAACAAATCCCATGACCATCATTTTTGGTAACTGTTCCAAAACAAATTATCTTGGTTGTAGACCCTGCTGCCTGCAGGGAGGCTGGACACTTTCATTCCCACTCTGTCTATAGGGTATTTAGCATTGGAAGTCAGCAGGACTTCTGAGTGTTCCAGACAAACACCGGGGGTTACTCTAACTCTTTTGAAAAACGGAGAGGCGGCCATGATTTTTAGCTTATAAGTCTCAGCATCTCCACTCATCAGGAAAAAGCTGTCCCTGTTTCATGTCAGTTTAATTTTAATATCCACACCATTCAGCATCAGTTTCTAATGAAAAAACAAGTCCATGTGCAAGTGTCCCAGCAGCTCTACCCCATTACTGAGATTTGTGAAGAAGCTTCTTTTATTAAAACCTACATTGTCACCATCTCGCTCTGTGATTTCATGTTTCCCTGGGCTGTTTTTCTAAAATAACCCTGCAGTGAATTGGGTAGAAAGGGTCTCTTCACTGAAGTTCAGCACATATTCTATGACTGCCCTGTAGGGGTAACAGTTATTGCTCTGACTGATTAGCCAGTCACTGACAGTCACATTCAGCTAACTGAAAATGGTGGCCACTGGGTAGTTTATAAGGTCCACTTTGGCCACTGCAGGTATATCACCACCACCCACTTCAGTGATTTTGCAAATGAGGTAAAGAAGCATGTTGTTTAGATCCAAATAGTCTTCACCACTCCCTCTATAAAAAATTGAATCAGTGAGTTTTCTGAAAGGGCAGCCAGAGGGTGTATCTCTACATAAATGCTTTTTTCAATGCTTGTCTGTGTGGGAGCAACAGCAAGCAAGTCAAGTTCTGATTTTGTGCATTCTTCAGAACCACGGTGCACGAAAGCCATGTTTTGTTTTTTAGAACAGGTCTCTGCTTTTTTTACACTCCCTTGAAGGTCCTTTGGCCTTTGAATGCTTTCTTTTATGTGAAGTTTTGCATTTTGAAACACCTCTTTTAAAGTAGATGAGTGGTCCAATGAGGAGCGAAGGGTGTACTCTGCACTTTCTCTTTCTACCTCTCTTGAATACAATCAGCCCTGAACCATCCTGAGTAGGCTTATCATCCCCTGACATCTTTTGAGCGGCAGCACTAGTCACACCCCCCACAATATCTTTACAACATTTTTAGAAGCTGTCTGTAGATGTGGTTTTGCAATTTAAAACCCCGTTCTTAAAAATGGAACTGCTTTTCTAAATAGACTACAAAATATCCCTCCTATGCCAGAAATGTACATAGTAGGAAGTGCATGAAAGCCAGGCAGGCCATATCCTGCCTGTGCCTTGTAATCGCTTCTGTACAAGGCAGGGTCCCCATAATGTCGAACGATCACCATCCTTGTTCAAATGTTAAAGCACTTGCTGGGGGTGAAAATGCAACTTCACAATCGCCTTTCCAAATTGAAATGGCACAGGTTCATTTTGATCATTCCTTATTTCAATAGTGACTGTATCGATCTGATGTTTACTGACTGTTTGATAATGAGATTTATCATAGGTCACAGTCACTATCTCATTGTCTTGGCCCCTGACGGGTACGCATCTCAGCAAAGGCACTAGATTGTCACCCACTATTTCATGTGTGATAATGCCAGTGTAGATATATAATGTGTAAAAGGCCCCATTAATATCAGTAGGGTTGTTTGTTAGAGTCTTTCCTACACATACCTCAAATCTGCCAAAACTCAAAAGGTACTGTAACTGTCTGTGCATAAACAAAATGCATTTGATGTCACTGTCAATGCTTATTTCTCTCCCAACAGCTTGTTGTTCCAAAACCACTGGCAGTTCATTTGCTTCAAATATGCTTTTATTAATTTGATTAACAACATCAGCCATGTTAGGATAATAGCCTGATGGATTTTAAATGCTGCTGACTCAACAAAGGGGCCAGTTGGTGGTATTTTACTGTGGGCTGTGCTTAGAGGCTGATAGACCATACTGAACCTGTTTTTCTGTGCAGGCACATTGTCCCAGGTATGAGAGTACTGAATTTCTGCTAAGCCCACTTCCCATTCACCAGGTAGTTCAAGCGTTTGTGGCAACTTTACTGTAAAAGTGGATATAGTATTTTTGGGGAAAATGTTGTGCGAGGCGTTGATGGGCAAGGTGATGTAAAACCCATTTTTGAGCATTTTAAGCCTTATCTGCTTCTAATGTCCTGAACCTGTGTTGCCTCAACCCAGCTATTAAATATATCGGGCCACCCTAGCCACTTTACCAGATACCAGGGTTTCTGCCATGCTTTTTCTCTGCCAGGATTTTCTGCACCCTATACATACAGCCCTTATATAGTTCAATTTTTTTCAACTCCTCTGCATAAAAAGTACCTTTGATGTCTTCCCCCTGATAGTCTTTTAGCTTATAGGTGCGTCTCTGTGTCTTTAAGACCTCTGTCAGAATAAATATCTCATCTGTGTATGTCTATTCATATCCCTTTTCAAACACCCCTTTTAGTTTAGATAGTCTCACGTGATCATCTTTCTGAAGGGTACCCATTTCTGTTTTGCCAAGAACAGTATTACCGTCGAGGATCTTCCATACACCCAGGGCATTGGAAAGGTTAACATCCACAGGTCTGTGTTTAATGTTTCTGTGATAAGTATGATTACAACTGTGCACCAGGTCTGACTACACATCTGTATATTTTCAAGCGTTCTGTGTTGTAAAGTAACTCCACATGCGTGACTTCAGTGTCCTATTAAATCTTTCTACAATGCTGGCTTAACTTCATTATTTGTCACAAAATGGTGTATTTTATTTTGTTTTAATAGGTTCTTTAAGGAGACATTTAGAAACTCTTTACTCTGATCAGTCTGCAACTTCTGAGGTGTGCGTTCACTTTTAAAAGTAGTTTTAAAGGCTTGCATCACTGCCTTGCCTGATTTGTCTTTTAAAGTCACTACCTAGGCATACTTGGACAGCACATCGATGCATGTCAGTACGCATTTAAACCCATTATTGTACTTTGCATATTGACTCATATCCACTAAATCGGCTTACTGTTGTCTGTCTATGTCAATAACAATGACAGGATTTCTCTTAAATTGGACTCTGGATGCTTTGTGTAATGAATAGGTGTCCTTCTTCGCAAGCCATTCTTCAACACCTTTCCTGGTAGCATCTTTATCAAGTTTTTTTGCAGCCTTATACAGCTGAGTCACCCTTGTGAAACTACCCACTTTTTTGCATTAAAATACATATTCTGGAGCAGGTGATCATTCATCTTCTTTCATCAACCCCAATATATCTGTTAGCTAGCAAACTTCTTGTCACGAGTAAAATAAAGCATGTGCTCTTTCTATTCCTTAAAAACACTATGACAATCACAAAGTACAATGCATGATTATATTTTATTTATACATACACAAGTCATAATAGTATTTTAAAGTTTACTTTATATATGTTATAATACATAGCACGCATAGTAATACATAAACTAATGCATATAGTGGCTACCTACAAAAGGCATAACACATAGCTAGCATGTCATGATTACATAATATCTTGTTTCCTACACTTCTGGTTTTACATGTTTTACAATACCCAGAGATAGTAACTTTTGAGATGCATGTTTTACACAAGCATGGGTTTCATCCACTTCCCTCTTAGTGAAGAGGCGGGCACAAAACATATACACATATGCCATGCACCACTCAAAATAATCAGACTGATTTTTAAGAAAAGTTGTTACATCTACAATGCCGTTCACCTTTCATATGGCTCTGCAGTTAGTTTTTTCCATTACTTCAGTAAATAGTGTCCGCAAAAAGTGAGGCAACTCTTTAATCAGAGTCAGTGTGTTTTCTGCCAATGAAGTAGCAGCATCTTCAGAGCAGACATTTAACATAGGCTGCTTCTAAAGTATACAGGGTCCTTTAAAATGTCCTTTATCACATGATACATTGTAGACATCAAGACTGACTGGAAAACCGGGAACATGCCAGTACGTTCAATCTGAAAGTACATTAACACCTTCAAAGTCCCCATCTGTAGGACCTCGCTAGGACAAAGATCCTTCCGGTATCGTGCTCCCCTCTGGCTTAACAACATACCGTCTTCCATCCTACTCACCCCCACCCTAAGTCAATTCAAATCAGGGACCAAGTTTTTTCTCCTCAACTCTGTGACCTGCAAATGTTTCCCTTCTTTCTCCTGGACTGGCTGACCACAGGGGCCACCTCACCGGCTCGATCTTCTCAACCGCCAGATTTCTTTTAACCGAGCCCTGGCGCTAACCATATCCTGTATTGTTGAACATGGTAATGTCCTGTTGGAAGCCTCTAACCAGCCGGCCTCTACTGTGTAACCCTACGATTTCCATTCTGATGAATAGCTTTAACATATGCTATGATGTTAATCTCTGTCGTAATGTAATGTCACTGGTTTTGTGGAATTTTGAACACTCTGTTTTTGTTATGTCCTGTCCTGAATGACGTGGAGCCTTTGCAAAGGAGTCTTTGACTCAAAGGTTGTAATTCCGAAATGTTCAATAAATAAAAAATAAAAAATAAATATAATACACTATTTAGGGAGAGAATATGCTAAATTTGATTTATGAAACACAACAAAAGAGATAAAAGAAGCAAAATATATGATGACAGACTCAGCCCCCCATTCTGCAGACTAAACACTAAGAGGTCAACAGCGGTACAGATAAAACCAAAAAAGTTTTCTGGATCACATGGGCTATGCATAAACTCTATAGCTATTTTATACATCACTTCCTCAAGAGTAGCACACTCATCCTTAAAATAATCCACAGTTTCCTTTTGGGGTCCCTCTGGGAGACCATTAAAAAAGTCCTTGGCATGTCTCTAAAAGTACAGACGGTGCTTGTCCTGTAGGTAGATTTAAACCAGGTTGTTTAACTCTGTGTCTGACTAGTTGGTGAATAAGCCTCTGGCTGCATTGACAGGGCATTTCCCATTGTGGTATACTCTGTAAAAAGGCATACAGCACTATATTATACTGACCTCTCATTGCATGGTGCAGTTTAGCAAGCGGAAAAGCCAGGGTAACAACATGAACAACATTAAAATGGTAACAAGTAACTGTTTGTTTGGGGGAGGTAAATGTTTTTTACAACATAAACAGGGACCCTGAATTTCCTTATAGAAATTGTTTTAAAGGGCCCTTTGCTGACCAGTGGATCATTTCAGCAAGCAGAGAAGCCAGGTTAACAACACATACAATATCACACATTTTTTTCTGCTTTATAGTACACACACACATGACTATGATGATAATGATGTAAAGCCCACAAAGACATTCATTGTCATTCATGAATATATTGGCAAACAGTTTAACATTTTATATAAGTGGCAACACCGACATTCATATATTTATCTGTATCCTCCCATACTTCTGAAAGGGCACACATCATCAGTTCAAAGGCTGCATGTATCTCACAAAGGCAAATTTCATATTGAGGTGAACCAAACAGTGACGGATGGCAGTAATGGCTTAGGTTCAGATACATAAGTCTTTGGATTCTCTCTGTACTTGCATCCCATATGATTATCTGTAAAATAAAATATGACACTTTTTGGTACTGAAATGTTTACATGTAGCAGTTGAGGGGGTAATGTATTTTACAATATAAACAGGGTCCCTGAATTTCTTGTAAGAAATTTTTTAAAGGGGCCTTTGCTGATCAGACGTGTGGCCTCTCTTCTAATCTCTCTGTCTTGTGGTACATATTTTTAATATAACACCTGGGATTGTCAGCTCTTTTCACATAATTTAAAACATGACCGATATGCTGTAGTGTTTCGTTGGTCAAATTTAAGCCCTGTTGTTTCATTGCTATTGTTAAAATCACAGGCATAAGTTGCCCTATGTATGTGACTTCAGAAACATTTCTGTATAATTGTCTTGCTGTCGATTCATCAGTAATATAAGAATGATTTTTCTAACTAGGGTCATCTATCTTGCACCCGGGACAGGCATCAACCAATTCAGCATGTACCACCCTCTCTATTACTGCAGCAATTACGCCACGGATGGTATGATATGTAATGTACTTACAATACATATCATGCTCAGTTTTGTGGGGTTTGCTACTGAGGCCTGGTTTTTCACATGAGGATCCCTGTCTAATCTCAGTAGAAGAAGAGGGTTGGGTAGTGATCAAAGCCTGTTCTGTGACATTTTGAAACATTCTATCACTCTTTGTAATTCTAACATACTGGTCCTCACACATCTCTTTAACAACCACATTTGTATCTTTCACACAGCAAACACAGTCGAGCAGTAGATTTATGGAAAGTCATGAATCCATGCTGACTGAATATGACTGCTGCTCCATCACAAATCCTTCAGTCTATTAAAGTAAAACAGAAAACAGCATTGGTCCTGTGACTCATTACAGGTAAGAATTAGTTCTACTGCTAACTCATCTCCTCAGTTACACCATGTACGCATGTCACCACTCACACTCTTTTTAATGTTAAAAATACATTTACCTCATCAAGGCAACTCTTTTCGTCTTCTTCATTTTTCTTATCTTTCTCTCTCTTAGCCTGGGCTTGACTGCTTGTGGCTGCATCATCATCCACCTCTTGGGTGGAGGAGCCTTTTGACTGTGTCTTGGCTTTCTTTTTCACAACTTTCTCTGAAGATTTTGTTGGCAGTGTCTCACCAACCATCTTCTCTAGCTCCCCCTTCTTGTCACTTTCTGTTCTGGGTTTCATAGTAACATCTTTTTCTGCATCAGATTTACAACCTAGCACCTCTTCATGGTCTTACATTGGTGCCTCTTTGGAAGGACAGTCAGATTTAGGATTTTCTAATTCTCCAAATTGTGCAGCGTGCTTCTTTTTTTATGTCAGACACTCTTCCACTCAACAAGACTTGTGTGGGACATCCTTTTTCACACCTTATGAAGTACACATAGGTTGGCTTGGGTTGTGGGGCCCCGATAGCCATCTTTTTGCTTGGCTTTTCATCTCCAGACTTTTCATTCAGTGGTGTGACAGTCTGTTCTGTTGCTGGGAGGTTGAGTTGAGAAGCCCTGCTCTGTGACATCTTCTTCTTCTTGATGTTTTTGGATAATCTGCTCCAAGTCTATAAAACAGAATCTGAGGAGTCTCTCAAAAAGCTGTGCCTTCTGTCTTCAACTGCAGGGTTTATATAAGGCTTTGTAGGATGGACTACCCCTTGGTAGAACCATCACCACACCCACCATACTATACATGGTAACATGTGTCACAGACACATCTATTGTAGCCCCCATCCCCCCTTTTAAAAACATTATAAATATCACTCCCATTTCATTCAGCCTTCTCCTTGATACTACACAGAGCTGAGGGGAGAACTATATGTATGCGTCTTCCTTTTTTTTCTGATTCAAATGTATTTTATTCTGTAATTCATGATGGGTATAAATGGTTAGTGTGTGACTGCTAGCATTTGCCTTGCTATCCAGAGAAACTGTTGAACCAGCTTATTTACATGGAGGTCACTGTTTTAGCTTATGAATGGTACATGCATATACATAAACATAGAGGTAGCATTTTTGATGCAAGTTTACACAGGCCTAAAGATGCATATTAAATTATGTTATACCTTGTTTGTAATAAAACAGAAAAGGGGTACTTACATAGGCAGATGGATTTCCCTCTGTGGGGGTCTCCAAACAGATCTCTGAAACTATTGCATGATGAAGCTGCCTCCTAGATACAGCATTCCAAAAATATCCTAATCAAAAAAACATACACACATGCCACTACAGATTTAACCCCAAGCCGACAGGGGGCACATAACACTACATAAACCCTAACTTATTTTTTGGGGTTGGGTGGGGGCATTGTGTGAAGAGGGACAGGGGTTAGAGCCAGGATGGTGGGGTTACAGGAGAAAGGAGGGTGAACAGGAGTTCGAGTTAGAATGGTGGGACTCGGGTTCAAGCCAGGATGGCGTGTCAAGAGTTCAAGGGGTGCATGAGAAGAAGGGGTGTAGGACACTTACAAAATGGTGGAGTTACGTCACTTCCAGGGGTTCAGAGCAGGTCATTTCCTGTACAAGTGGGGGTGGGACACAGGTTCAAGATCATTTCATTTCCTGACCAAGAAGTGGGACACAGATTTTAGTGCATGTCATTTCTTACACAAGGGGCGGGACACAGGTTTGAGTACATGTCATTTCCTGTGCAAGGGGTGGGACATGGGTTTGAGTGCATTTCATTTCCAACAGAAGTTGGTAGGGCTAACGCATTTAGGGAGGGACTTCTGGTTAAACAAGGGGCGATTCTTACTGGTCCATTTAAGGCCACACCCACCTGTCAAATGACATGGCATGCGCCGATTGACTGAAATTTAACATTTGATGAGATATATGAACTTATACTACTGTCTTATTTATAAAAGTAAATACTGATGTGCAGAGTTGCTCTTTAACTAAAAGTATTTTTCTTTTTCTTTAAGGACACCACCAGTCTATTTTCTGTAAATTAATTGAAGGGACACTGGACATGCTTGGCTTGCAATAATCCACTGGCATTGATGGGAAGTTTGGAGAATGATGACCAGAGTATGAGAGAAAAGGCAACTAGCTGCAGCCCACAGCATTTAGCAGTAAAGCAAACAAATCAGCACTTGATCTGCCAACACTTTGCCCTAATACACTGTTAAATCAGTTCTTCAAGCTACTGTCTTATCTTTCTCTCTACTGCTTGCTAAGACAAATTGTTTCACTGTCTTGTTGCTGGTTTAAACAGTGCAGTAGGTAAATAGCACAGTTTATCTTTGGAACACACCAGTTTTGGTTCAAAAGGATTCTGAGTAGAATGTTCACTGCTAAAGATTCTCAAGGCAAATAACATCTCTGAAATACAGTATTTCAGGAAAAAAAACTAAATGACAAAGAACCTCATCACACAAGCAGTGAAACAAGAGTTACCCCAAAGGGTACCCTGTGATGAGGGTGACCACTAGAAACATAGAAACATAGAATTTGATGGCAGATAAGAACCTCTTGTCCCACCTAGTCTGCCCATTTCCCTACCTAATTTATAAGCTGCAGATCCTAGTTAACCAACAGCATACTTTCTCCTACCCTCCCACTAGAATTGCCTTATGTCTGTCCCATGCATTCTTGAATTCCCCACTGTTTTTGACTCTACAACCTCCTCAGGAAGGCTGTTCCATGCATCTACAACCCTCTCTATGAAGAAATACTTCCTCACATTACCTCTGAGCCATCTCCCCTCTGTCTTCAATTGTGCCCCCTTGTTCCTGCACATCTCTTTTTCTGAAAGATACTACCCTATTGGACTTTGATGATTCCCTTGAGGTATTTTAAAGTGCCTATCCTTCTTTTCCTAGATGCTATACATCTTAAGCTCCTTTAGTCTTTCTTCTTATGTCTTCTCGTGCAGACCATGCACCATTTTGGTTACCCTCCTCTGGACAGCCTCCACCCTATCTATGTCTTTTGCAGAGATGGGTTCTCCGGAACTGTACACAGTACTCCAGATGTGGTCTTACCAACTGTCTGTACAGAGGGCCAACAACTTTCTGTTTTCTACTGGTGATGCCTCTCCCTATGCATCACAGTATCTCCCCAGCCCTCCTTACTGCCTTCTCACATTGCTGGCCCACCTTTAGGTCATCTGATATGACTGCCCCCAGGGCTCTTACCATTTTTGTTGTTGTCAGCATCTCACCCCCCATTGTGTACTCTTCCCCTGGGTTTTTGTTTCCCAGGTGGATTACTCTGCACTTCTTTGCATTGAATCTAAGCTGCCATACATTTGACCATTCCTCCAACCTTGCCAAGTCCCTTTTCATCCTTTCCACCCCACTTTGTGTATCAACCCTTTTGCAGATCTTTGTGTCATCTGCAAAGAGACATACTTTTCCTTCCAGTCCCTCTGCAATGTCACTTATAAAGACATTAAAAAGGACCAGCCCCAGTCCTGAACCTTACAGAACCTCACTAGTAACCCCCCCTCTTCACTGTGGACTCCATTTACTATTACCTTCTGTGTCCTGTTGTCCAGCTAGTGTTTTACCCAGGCTACAACCATGGGACCCACTCCCAGGCTGGCTAATTTGTTTATTAATGTTTTGTGTGGGACTGTGTCAAATGCCTTGCTAAAGTCTAGGTAGCCATGTCCACAGCCCCTTCCTGGTCTACTACTTTTGTCATCCAGTCAAAGAAATCAATTAGATTTGTCTGACATGACCTTCCCGCTGTGAATCCATGCTGCCTTGGGTCCTGTGCCCCACTGACCTCTAGGTACTCAACAATTCTTTCTTTCAGATCTGATTCTATCATTTTCCCTACCACTGAGGTCAAACTGACAGGTCTGTAGTTTCCTGCCTCTGTCTTGCTCCCACTTTTGTGAAGCGGAATCACATCTGCCCTCCTCCAGTCCTCAGGTACCACACAATCCTCCTATGATTTATTAAAAAGGGTAGTCAGTGGTGTTACTAGTTCTTCCCTTAGTTCTTTTAGAATTCTGGGGTGAGTCCCATCAGACCCCATTGCTTTATCCACCATCAGTTTTAAGAGTTCTTTCAGAAACCTTTCTTCTGTGATAAGATTAATATCAACCCCTATACAGAGTACTTCTATTGACTGGATTAGGTATCTCCCCCTGCTTTTCCATTGTGAATACTGAGTAGAAATATTTATTCAGTATTCCTGCATTTTCACTGTCACTCTCTGCCCTCCACCTTCCTCTTTTTTCAGCCTCAGTATCCCTACCTTAGTCTTTCTTTGCTCCCTAATGACCTATAAAAGAATTTATCCCCCTTCTTAACCGATTTGGCTATCTTTTCCTTGGTTTGGGCTTTAGCTATTCTGACTGCCTTCCCAGCTTCCTTCTGCTTTAACTGGTACAGTTCTCTATGCTGCTTATTTTGTTTCCTTATACTTCCTGAATGCTATCTTTTTCTTCCTAACCTTCCCCACCACTTCTTATGAGAACCATGGTGTTTTTTTCTTTCATTTTGATTTGTTTATTTGCTTCACACAAATGCTTGTTGCTCTGTGATGGCAGTTTTGTTGTTTTCCATTTGTTTCTCCACCCCACCTTCTTGCCTGTTTGCTAGTGCTTTTCTGAGGCACTCTCCCATTTTGACAAAATCATCCATCCTGAAGTCCAGTACCTTCACTTTTGTGTGGCTTGACTCTAAGTTTATCGTGAACCACACTGTTTGATGGTCACTTGTTCCCAGATGGCTACCTACTTCAAGATCAGAGATCCTTTCTCTATCCTCATTTGAGAGTACCAGGTCTAAGATTGCTCCCTCCTGAGTGGGTTTCAAAACTAGCTATCTGAGGCATGACCCCGTAGGGCATTAAGAATGGCCCTTCTCTTGGATGTGGCTGCAGCAAAGGTGCTCCAGTTCACATCTGGCATATTCAGGTCCCCCATCAGCAATATCTCCCCTTTCTCTGCCATCCTAAGGATTCTTTCTGTCATTTCCTTGTCCAATTCCTCCCCCTGAGACGAGAGTCTGTATACAACCCCTGTATGGATTGTTGGTGACATTTCTTGTCTCCAGGGTGACCCACAGTGCCTCCTTTCCTCCCTGTTTACCATTTAGTTCTGTTGCTTTGATCCCTTCCCTTTCATAGAGAGCTACTCCTCCTCCACTTCTTCCCTCCATGTCCCTCCTGTAGATTGTGTACCCTAGTATGTTGACATCCCAGTCAAGCTTCTCTGTGTACCATGTTTCTGTGACTGCCATGAAATCCAGGCATTCCTCTTCCATCAAAGCTACCATTTCGGGGAGCTTTTTACCTAGACTATGGGCACTGGTACTCATTACCCTCAATTTTGAATGGCTTTATTTCTTTTTGCCCCATCTCTGTCCTACTGCCTTTGTCTTTTTCTCTGTTTACCCCTACCCATCTTCCTATTGACTGCTCTATCTTGGTGTTTACCTCACTATGCCCTGATTTTTTGGGGGGGCTAGGATTTCCCTTCTCCTTTTGAGTTCCTCCCCCACTTGGCTAGTGTAAATGGTTGCCAATGAAGCATTTAAACCTATCATCTAGGATCCTGGTTCCCTTCTGGATCGATGAAGACCATCATGCCAGTATAGATCTGCATCCCTCCAGGTGGAGCCCCAGTCCCCAATGAAGCCAAATCCCTGAGCTCTGCACCAGTTTTTCAACCAGTCATTGAATCCCATGGTGAGGAGTACCCTAGCCTCATCCATGTCATAGACAAGTAGCACTTCTGAGAAAGTTACTGTGTGTGCTACTTGTCTAAGGCCCCTTCCCAACTCCACAAGCTCCTGTTGCTCTGCTCTGATCCAATTCTCAGCCAGTTAATTTGTCCCTAGGTGGATAATGACATCCAGCTCACTCCCTCCTTCAGCTGCTCCTACAATCTTAAGGATTTGTTTCTGTTCCTCCAAGTTATGGTGCCAGGCAGGCACCTTACCTCCCTTTCCCCTCCCTCCCCCAGTTCTACCTCTTAACAATTGAGTCCCCCATCAGGGGTTGTTTGCTTCCCCTGTGGGGTCCTGTGCCACCCTCCTGTGGCTCTCAACCATGGAGGTTCCCAGCATCTTCTATGGTCTACACTGTGGGTGCCTCCACAGAAGAACCATGCTCTGCCACAGTCGCAAATGAATTGTTGAGAGGCACAACTGGAGGGATGTGCCACTGTTCCACCACCCTCACCCTCTCTGAGCCTACCGTGGTCCAACCACTCCTCTTTCTTGGCAACCTCTGAGGTAGTGGCAGTGGTCTGGGTGGTCCATGGGTGGGGGATCAGGTTTTCTGATTTCCTGCCAGGTTAGCATGGAAATGAACAACCTCCTCATTCAGACCAGAGAGGTGCCTGCAAATAGGGCATCAATGCAGTCTCCAGATTGTCTCCCAGAAGACTGCTATTCCACAGCCAGTGCATTGCACCACTCCCCACATGTCTGTGTCCCTTCTTGTTACAGATGCTGGTTTATTTATTTTTTCATTTTTTTGGTTTTTGTTTTAGTGTGTGCAAGCTTGTGAGTGTCTCTACCCCCTATTCAGTGTGCTGTGCCTTTAAGGATGTGAACAGGTGTATGTTGTTAACAGTTTTGGGAAAGTAATGTCAGAACCCCTGATATAAAGGTAGTTATGAGCTTGGGGTGGGTGGGGTGAGTGGTAGATTGGGTGGGAGTAAACCTGTGCCCTCCAAAAACAACTACAACTCTGACCCTCCACCTCGGGGAGTGCCTTCCTTCCATTCAGACACCTATTTCACAGAGGTTAAGCAACAGGTCTAGTCACAAATGATTGCAAATATCTCCCAGCTACAGTTCCTCCCTGCCAAATTAAAGTTAAACTAGGAAAAGACAACCCCCAAAACAGAGAATCAATACTAGTTACTTACACAGTTCCAAAAAGTAATAATTAAATTCAGTGTAATCTAGTAAATAACCTCCTTGATTTAAGGAAGCTTTGGCTGCTCTTTCCTATCTCTCTCTCTTTCCCTCTCTGTCTCTGCAGACAGAGACCACAAACAACTCCTGTTTTAAATCCACAGTTCAACCAGGCCCCTTTCAGCTCCTCCCCTTAACAGACACCTATTTCACAGAGGTTAGTAACAGGTCTAGTCACAATGACTACAAATATCTCCCAGATACAGTTCCTCCCTGGCAAATTAAAGTTAAACTAAGAAAAGGCAACTCAAAAAAAAGAGAATCAATACTAGTTACTTACACAGGTTTAAAAAGTAATAATTCAATTCAGTGTAATCTAGTAATTAACCTCCTTGATTTAAGGAAGCTTTGGCTGCTCTTTCTCTCTCTCTCTCTCTCTCAGCAGGGTAATCTGTGACCACTAGGAGTCACTAGTGTATCTTTCTCTGGTACATACTCCCTTTTCACTACCATCCTTGTTCTTCCTTTCTTTCAGCTACTTTCATTGACACTTGCCTTCCAGACTTCCTTGTACCTTCCTCCATTTCTACAGCCTGCCCCCCTGGGATTCAAACCCTCAGCCCTTGATACCAAAGGTAAGTATACTACCACTGTGCCACTTGCAGTGCTATTGAGCACTTTCAAAAAGGGCAACTCAATAATGGCACCTGTTCACAGGGCTACTGGATGGGGAGGGCAAACGGATTGGGGGGGTTCAGCGAATGTAGTGACATCCTTCCACTATATGTACATGTGCATGGGGTTTGTGAGGTGTAGCACAGTGCTGGGCTGGGCTGCCGGACTGGCTGTGTGGCATAATGGGTTGTTGGCAGGCTAGGGTTGGGAGGGTGCCAAGTTCGATTCTGGGCACATTGTTTTTTTTTTTTTGTTCTGGTTCAGGATCTTCTCTTTTTTTTGGTTTTGCACTTCCCCTATGTGTGCCCCCCTGGAGTTGAGAATCCTTTATTAGGGGCGTGTGGAGGGTGCAGCCACCTGCATAAACAAAAGAAGTCTATGTCTTTGGTGCCACGAGTGTACATCGCCGAAGTTTATTTTTGGCAATGAATACTTGCCCTAACAGAAATCACCTTTCTTCAATTGCCGTTATGACTTGGAACCTCCAGAAAGGCCAATGGCAGTAAAGTTGAATTTCACAGTAAAACATCACATATCACATCATGTGAATGATCATGTAAATCACCATGAAACAATTTAGTAATGAATTATTCTTTACTATGAAAGTGCAACACATTCTATCCTTTGCTCTAAAATTGCATTTGTAAGGGCTGCTGCTATACATTTTGGTATGCATCTCTTTTCAAATTGGGTCCATCATCTAACAGCAACAATGAACTGTAGAACTCTTGGGTGCCATGGCCCATTGCATGTAGGTCAAGAAGAAATTAGGAAGTTATAGTATTCTATTTTGTTAGCAATACAATGCAGCAGGAAACCAACTATGTTCTGACATACCTTAGGCTGCTGTCCCCATGCCCAAGGTGCTTTCAGTACTAATACTACAGTGAGATCATGGATCTGAGCTAACTATGCAGATTGCTCTCAGAATGACATCCTTATCAGGTAACGAGATGGGATGCATTTTTACTTGCTCAGGTGGGTCACAGACATCTGTTGGTACTGTGGAAGGAGTCTCCTTATCTTTCTTCTGTGCTGCAAGCTGCTAATTGTGTGGTGCGGTCCTGATGGGTGGATGCTCAGTCAAGCTCTAACATGGCTGGGTCTCTTTTTTGGTCACTGGAGTGAGGAGGACATCACAGAGCTTGTGAGTCAAGAATTCTTCACTTTTTCTTTAACTCATAGAAACATAGAAACATAGACTTTGACGGCAGATAAGGACCACTTGGCCCACCCAGTCTGCCCATTTCCCTACCTATTGGATAAGCTACAGATTCTAGTTAACTCATTGCCTCCACAGGAGCTTTCTGAAGTTACTTGTCTCCTGTATACTGTTAACAGTTAATCCTGGGCCTTTCTAAGCAAAATCAAGCCATAATTGGCATGCCGCAAACAAATGCTAATAACACAAAAATCATAAGTGCTAGACACAAAGTACGAGTGGCAAAACTGTTCAGCATAAAATTACCTGTCCAATGGTCATATGCAAGGAATAGACATTAGATGTAATTTTAATAATTTGTTTGTAAAACAAACAGCTATTTCTGTAGTATTAAACATAATTTTTCCCCATTTGAGTCAAGGTGTGTTGATGAGGTTTGAGGGACAAATCTGAACCATACACACCATACCATAAACAAATGCATATAACTCCTAAAGTATACATGATACACCATATGTATCAGTGGCAAAATTGTTGCACACAAAATTGTCTTTCCAACCATTCTACGCAATCAACTGTACTCAATTTGGTTTTTGTTTTATACTGGCTGAGATACCCAGAATGTGTGTTTTTTTTTCAAGGTGCTTAGGTGGTTCTAGATGGACAAAATGTCACAAACAAATATGAATAACTCCTAAAGTGAACATGATACACACAAAGTGTCAGTGGCAAAGTTGTTCAGCACAACATTACCTTTCTAATGGTACTATGCAGTCAATTCTAATCTATTCTGTCTGGCAAGTAATATTAAAACATGTGAGTGACTTCTCCAGATGTTTCTAGAGCACACAGGAAGTCTGTAGGTGACTTCTGTAGGTGCTCTGGGGCACACTGCAGTTAGATCTGCTGATGCCTACAGGCATTCCTAGGAAGCAATGAGATAACATCCTACTTCCTGCAACCCCCCACTATAATTGCCATATGTCTGTCCCATTTATGCTTGAATTCCCCCACTGTTTTACACCCCACAGCCTCTCCAGAAAGACAGTTCCATGCGTTTACCACTCTCTCTGTGAAAAAGAATTTCCTCACATTATCCTTGAGCCGTCCCCCCTCTAACTTTCAGTTGTGCTCCCTTGTTCTTACACATCTCTTTTTCTGAAAGATGCTACTCTCCTAGACTTTGTTGATTCCCTTGAGGTACCCAAAAGTTTCTATCATGTCCCCCCGTCCCTCCTTTCATCAAGGGTATACATATTAAGCTTTCTCAGTCTGTCTTCATGTGGTTTCTGATGTAGACCCTGCACCATTTCAGTTGCCCTCCTCTGGACTGCTTCCATCCTGTCTATGTCCTTGCATAGATGAGGTCTCTAAAACTGCATGCAGTACTCCAGATGGGGGTCTCACCAACTGTCTGTACAGAGGGATAACCACTTCCCTTTTTCTACTTGTGATGCCCCTTCCTATGCATCCCAGTATCCCCCTGGCTCTCTTTGCTGACTTCTCACATTGCTTACCCACCTTTAGGTCATCTGATATGACTACACCCAGATCCCTTTCCATTATTGTTGTTGTTAGTATCTCCCCTACTATTGTGTACTCTTCTCCTGGATTTTTATTTCCCAGGTGCATTACTTTGCACTTCTTTGCATTGACTCTAAGTTGCCATATGTCTGATCATTCCTCCAACCTTGCCAAGTCCCTTCTCATCCTTTCTACCCCCCATGTATCAACTCTGTTACAGATCTTTGTGTCGTCTGTAAAGAGGCATACCTTTCCTTCCAGACCCTCTGCAATGTCACCTATAAAGACGTTAAAGAGGACTGGACCCAGTACTGAGCCCTGAGGTACTCCACTAGTAACCCCCCTTTCTTCAGAATGTGTTCCATTCACTATTACTTTCTGTGTCCTGTTGTGCAGCCAGTTTGCTACCCAGGCTACCACCCTGGGACCCACTCCCAGGCTGGCTAACTTGATTATTAATCTTTTGTGTGGGACTGTGTCAAATGCCTTGCTAAAGTCTAGGTAGGCCATATCCACAGCCCCTCCCTGGTCTATTACTTTGGTCACCCAGTCAAAGAAATCGATTAGATTCGTCTGACATAACCTTCATGCTGTGAATCCATGCTGCATAGGGTCCTGTGCCCCACTGGCCTCTAGGTACTGAACAATTCTTGCTTTCAGAAGTGATTCCATCATTTTCCCCACCACTGAGGTCAAACTAACAGGTCCGTAGTTTCCTGCTTCTGCCTTGCTCCCACTTTTGTGAAGGGGAATCACATCTGCCCTCCTCCAGTCCTCAGATACCACCCCATCTTCCCATGATTTGTTAAAAAGTGTGGTTAGTGGTGTCACTATGCCCTCCCTTAGCTCTTTTAGGATTCTAGGGTGAATCCCGTCAGGCCCCATTGCTTTGTCCACCTTGAGTTTTAGGAGTTCTTTCAGGACTCTTTCTTCTGTAAATGGACTGGCGTCAACCCCACTGCCCAGAGGGCTTCTACTGTTTGGTTCAGGTAACTCCTCCACTTCTTCTTTTGTGAATACTGAGCAAAAGTATTCATTCAGTATCTCTGCCTTTTCACTGTCTCCCTCTGCCCACCTCCCCTCTCCTTTATTAATCTTCACTATCCCCCTAAACCTTTCTATGCTCCCTAATGTACCTATAAAAGGTTTTATCCCCCTTCTTAACTGAGTTGGCTACTTAATCACAGCAGTTGCTCTGCTAGTGGCCCTCAAAGTGGGTCACCAGTTGCCACTCGTCATCCGTCCCAGCTGAATAAATCATTTGGAGAGTTGTTCAGTACTGCTGCTGGGCCTAATAAGTTCACACTTTTAATGGCACAAAGGAACCCATGCAACTCTGCCAGCACCGATCGGGTCAAAATGACTGTGTCATCAGCAAACTGTTGTGATTGGTGAAGATTTACTCCAAGACTCTTCACACAGATTGGCTGTTGTATGGGGGGGTTAGTTCACATCAGAGTAGACTCCAATCTGTGTGGCTGTGTGCTAAGTGCTTCCATTCAGTTCTTTATGGTTTTCACTATGTCATTGGGACAGGCTGGATACGGGTGGCAGAGGAGTCTAGCTGGCTGGTGAGGCTGGAGACTGAGTGAATGTTAAACTGACTGGCTGAGGAGGAGAAACAGTGTCCCAGGCTGTTCCACCTCCATTTAATTCTCAGAGGTCAAAGCCTCTAACTAATCTTCCTGGGGGAGGCTTCAGCCCCTTAGCCCCCTGCAGTCGGCTCCTATGCCCACAATCTTGTTCTTTCATAATGGTGTTGAATGGCAGTCATGCGTCTGTGCTCCTCCAGCCTTTTGCTTTCAAGAAAACATTCTGGGGGGTTGGAAGGAGGTTTCAGATGGTGACACAGGACCTGAGCTGCTGGCAGTGAGCAGCTGGAGCATTCAGGGCAGGAGGTAAGCCCAACATTTGGGGGGAAGAGAAGTATAAGATTGCCCTGCTCCCATTCTGTGGTGGAGACAATAGGGAAGGGACTGGTGAGAAGCATACCAAAAGGGGGTTACATCAGCCAGGCTGAGCAGGACACCGAGCAGCTGTTTGCTGGATGGTGTCTTGCAGATCAAAAGAAAAAGCCACCATATGATTGATTCAGCTTTCTGTTTTGAACTACACAAAGGTTCTGCACATCAAGGCAAAATGGCATCACAGTCAGCCTGTCTTATAATTGGTGTGGCACTGTCTTATCCCTTGCAGACTACTCTGCTTTGGATGGACAGTATCAGGCCCTTCAAATGTCAATCTTATAGCAAGAGGTTTGCTGCACATGAACACATGGCAAACTTAAAAACAGAGCAGTGAAACGCTACACGTTCCAATGTTTAGATCTACCTTGTTACATGGGCAAGTGGCATATTTTGTTTAGTAGATTTGTTGCCATCCCTAACTTCTATAACCTGGGTGGGAAATAGTTTGATTCTCACCAGGGTATGTTCCTCTGACACTAGGGACATTAACATATATGGTTCAAGGTTATGAGACATTTTGTTCTTAACATACTATGCTAATGCTGTTGGATTTCTTCCATGTCCATTAAACTGGCATGATCAAATAGCTTTTGTCTAATATATTTCTTATAACTATCTGAAACTGTGCTCCCCTACCCCAAATCTTCCCACAGATTCAATAAGTTCACGTTGTTCATATTAGTTATGATTGCTCATAACCAAGCTTATACTATATTCTTTCACAACAGTCTGATCTTTTCCTGGTAGCACTTACGGTGAAGAGAAAGCAGAACTGCCTGCATCATCCTTAGCCAGCATAATAGGGATTGATATTTTAACAAATATTCACTCTTAACAGATATTTAATTTGTATTCCATCTTGTACTGATCTTACTATAACTCTTGATGTAAACTAACAAACTCTTAACCCTTGCTGTTCTGCAGACTGATATATCAGTCCAGAATTCCTATACATTACAATTCTGTCAGCAGCAAAATGGATTTAATAAAGATTTGTAAAATGAGGACAATGAAACTTCTATTTCGGGGTTATAACAGTAGCCCAAAATGTGCATCCTGTATAACACAAAGAGATTAAGTTTCATCATCCCAGTCTTAAGGGATCACACAATTGCTAAATCTATATGCTATTTTATATGTATTTCATTTTTTAATCTGTTCCATAAAATGTTTATTCCATTTAAAATTCACTGACAGAGTGACTCACAAATATATGTAGCTTTTTACTCTAAGGCCCAGATATTCAAGGGGGTTGAACCCTGTGCAACTGAATTGCATTGGTGCAACCCCAGTAATGCATACCAGACCAATATTCAAAAGGGGGACTTGTACAACACAAGTCCAGATGCACAGGGAGGCAATGGTAATGTATGTGGTGCATCTGAAGGGGGCATGCCCATGCATATGTGGCACATCCTGATATTCAGCCCGGGATGTGCAGAGCATCTGCAGGCACAATCCCTAAATGTGCTGCATACTGGGGCATAGAGTTGAGCCCCAAAAAATGGCTCAAATGCTGGCCACCCACAGGTGGACTGCTGTACTGTATGGTGCAACACAACAGCTGCCAGCCATTGGTAGCCATCTGCCCACCAGGAACACCATCTACAAGCACCCATATGTGCCCTGATGGCCTAGTGGTACCCCCTCCCTCCCTACCTCCCTCTCTGTAACTCCAATTGCCATGGTGTGAATTAATAAAAGTTCCCTGGTAGTTTAGTGGCACCCCCTCCCTCACATACATCTGATCACCATGATCAGATGTGAAATAACTTCCCTGGTGGTCCAGTGGTACCCCTCTCCCCATCCTGACTCTCTGATAACTGAGAAAACAATGTTTACTATCCCTTTTAGTCTAGCAGTGCCCTTCACCCCCCCATGCCCAGGAGCACCAGTGACCCATCCTATGATATCACTCTGGTGGTCCAGTGGCTCCCCTACAGGCCCCGTTCCCACCTAGCACCCCTCATCATCAGTAGGCAGCTTAAACCCACCTGCATACTGCCCGGCAACTTGCTAAATGACAGCTTACAGTATGAACTATAAGCCCACTCATTCACATATTTGTGAGTGACATGTACAGTATGCACTGCAAGGCCATTGGTCCACAGTATGGACTGATAGGCTTACAGTTCATACTGTAGGCTGTCATTCAGCATCTGGCCAGGTACTATGTGGGCAGATTGCAGCTGCACACTAATGACAAGGGGTGCTGGGTGGGCAGGGGGCCTGTGGGGGGACCACTGGAATGATATGGTAGGATGTGTCACTGGCACACCTGGGCAAAGGCAGGATGGGGGCTACCGCTAGACAACCAGGGGTTGTATATGAAATTTTCATAGTGATTGGAGGGTCAGGATGGAAAGGGTGTACCACTGGACCACCAGGGAAATTTTTCACATCTCAGCACAGTGATCAGAGGCACAGGAGGAAGGAGGGGTGCCACTAGACTACCAGGGAACTTTTACTAATTCAAACCATGGTGACTGGGGCTACAGGGAGGGAGGGGAGTACCAGGGACTGCAGCAGTATGGTCCAGTGCTCACTGCTCTGGGGAAAGGAGGTTCTGCATGTCATCCTCTGGGGTCACTGCATGCTGTGCAGGGTAACAGGTACATTTCATCAGCCTGTCCTGCTCTACACATGCAAATGGGGCCATAATGATATGCAAATGCCCCCATTTGCACATTGCAGACATTATGGCCCCATTTGCATGTCCAGGTCTGAATATCTGGGAATTGCACCCCATGCAGCTAGAGCTGTGCTGGAGCATTCCCAGTCCTACCTGTCTGAGGGATACACCAGTGCAATGTATATGCACCCTGCACATTATGTGCCTTATTCAAAGGTGATGCTCCATGGCACATCTTCTTTGAATATCTCCCTGTCTTGCTATGGCACACCTCGGTTGTGCTGCATCTCCACCTGCACCATTTCTGGGTGCAGTCTGAATATCTGGCCCTCTATATTTTGTCTTTACTAAGAAGCCATAAAAGGGTGTTCCTGGAACTGAAAGTCATAATCTTTGTTTTTGGCAGATTAATTGAATGCTCATGAGAGCTAAATAACTAACTGAAGGTATTTAATTTACATTTAGGCAGATACCAAAAAATAACTAATATATTGAAATGTATTTTCTTTTAGGACTGGTATTCAGTATGTGAATCAATATGGCTTTTTCCATAAAAAAGTAAAATAGCAATAATGTACCTGAATATTTTTGTGTGAAGCTCTAAGTTTTTATTTACTTATGCCTGAGATCTGTCAATAAAAATGTATAGAAAAAAGGTAATGTTAAAGTACATAACATAGTGCATTTCATTGGGGTTGTAACTTTCAACACTGCAGTATATCAATATGTAAGTATTAGATACAATAATTTTACTTTTTTTTTTGCATTAAAAAAACGTGGGTGGGCATACTAGGTGGGTGCATTTATTTATTTTGTTTTTGTTGACCGGGTAAGTGCACTAGACAAATCCTGTCTATTTTCAGGCACAACCCGGGGGAGGGGGATACAGATGAATGCCAACTGACCTTGAACCAGATTAAGCTGTTGTTGGTATATTTAGTGAATGAGGGAAATTTGGCCAGGACACTGGGGAAATTCCCCTACTCTTTTCGATAAGTGCCATGGGATCTTTAACATCCACCTGAACTACCACCAATCCAGGCAGATGGGACATTGGTTTAACATCTCATTCAAAAAACGGCACCTCAGAAGTGCAGCACCCCTCTCGTGCTGGACTACAGTGTCAGTATTGGGATATTAACCCAAGAGCAAGATGTAGGAACTGAACCTACAGCCCTCTGATCTCCCGGCCTCAGAGGCAAGTGTGCAGCCTACTGAGCCACTGACACTGACAAGGGCCAAGCAGTCCTTATCTGACATCAAATTCTGTGTTTCTATGGGTGGTTTGGAGACCATATAATTTCATAAAATGTTTTTTTGGCATCTGTATTTTCCATCTCTTATCCAACTGATTATGAACAATTTTGTTTTCAGCAGGTTCTTCATATCTAATTTTGCAGTTAGAATGGACTGAGGCAAAAGATCATGTCATTCCAACTTTTACAGAACATACAGTACAAAACAATATCTTATTAGGGACTTTGGAAATGTCTCAGCAAAACAAAAACTTTGGAAATCAAGAATTATTACAGAAGACACGTTCTGACTAGTTGATGAAGGAATAACATTATTTGAATAATGAAGACATAAATAAAGCTTTTTGGAACAGTAACAGCATTCAGATATTCATCCAGAGTAATGAGTTTGTCAAATAACAGGAGTCTGAAGGATATTGAGTATTGTTTTGAATCTATCAATGGATCTTGCCCAAAGAGTATGCAGACAGGAGTAGTTCTCAGTGTCATATATATCTTCATGATCGGATTCATAATGATCACAATAAGTGGGAATTTGGTAGTGATTATTTCAATCTTCCACTTCAAACAAACTTCACTCTCCCTCTAATGTCCTGGTCTGTTCTCTGGCTGTTGTTGACTTTCTTGTAGGCTTCCTTGTCATGCCCTACAGCATGATGAGATCGGTTACAAACTGTTGGTATTGGGGGGATGTACTTTGTAAATTCCACTCCTGTTTTGATACACTGCTCAGTACAGCTACCACCCTCCATCTCTTTTTCATTGCTATTGACCGTTACTATGCTGTATGTGACCCTTTATATTACTCCACCAAAATAACCTTCTCTGTTACAATGATGTTCACTGGAATAAGTTGGATTGCATCAACAATTTTTGCTTTTGTGGGAATTTTCTCTGAAGTAAATTTAGTAGGGATAGAAGAATATGTTGCTACAATTTCCTACATAGGTTTGTGTGTGATTATGTTTAACAAGTTTTGGGACTGTCAAGTATTAGCCTAGGATTTTTTATTCCAACCATTGTCATGATAGGCATGTATATTAAAATTTTTTCTGTAGCACAAAGGTATGCCAGAGTCATTACTAACATGGCAGACAAAACACATACTTTAGATGTGGGCCAAAACAAAATCTCAAGCAGTAAGGAAAGAAAATCAGCAAAGACTTTATGTATAGTAATCGGTGTATTTGTATTGTGTTGGATTCCTATTTATGTAACGAGTGTCGTTGAGTGTTTCCTTAATAATACTACTCCTTCAATTTTATTTGATGCCTTTTTATGGTTAGGGTACTTTAACTCTACCCTTGACCCCATAATTTATGGTTTCTATTATCCTTGGTTTAGGAAATCATTTAATATTATGCTATCAGGTTCCTCTGAAATAAGTGTATTTTCAGTAAACCACTGACTATAGCTTTTAGTTTGGGCTTATGATGAGAAGCAAGAAATAACATACTTTAAAAATTCTATTGTCAGAATTCTCAATTGTCTTGTAATTTTCATTCTGACAAAGCATGGTACCTTTTCAAGGAAAGAGGTGACTGTGTATACCCAGGATATTTCCATTTCACTGGTGGTGGAAATAACTCAATGGTCCTCTAGTATTTAACATTTATAACGTTATTTTTGCATGTTTGCAATATCAGTATAGTTTAGAAATGGAATAATTACAGAATTTATGGTATGTGCTTTTGATTAAAATCTGCATCTCCCTCCATGATGACAGTGTTGTGGCGCCTCATACCATCCATGTCAATCCAAATGATATTTTTGAAAATGTTGAGTCACTCTGGATTTGAATGTGAGCTTGAGTATTGAGTGGATCCATATAACTTAAAATGTTTACAAAAATGGAAGGAGGAGGATGATGGAGTTGCTAGTATATCTGAACCCACGTCATTGGAGGGACCTTTGAAAGAGCCAGTGGCAATTGCTGGGATTCTGAATGAACACTATGCATCAGTATTTAACAAAGCACTGCAGTGTAGGGTGCTAGTTGAGAAGGCCCCTGATATCAGGGGCAGTCATGCTGCAGCCTGACATCAAAACCCATACTGGTAACTGACTAACTGGTGAAGATCAAGCCATGTCAATCCCATGGGGAAAACAGGATATATCCCAGGATTATAGTTGAGCTACTCTATAAGCACAATTGTCAGATTGGTTTCAGTAATCCATCATGATTCTTTCTAATGTATGTGGTGCTAGAGGACAGAGCAAAGGATTATGAGGTCCTCCTAATCAAGTAGAGACAGGGTCGGACTCAGGAAACTGCCAGTCATTCAGTTTCATATCAGTGCTGGGCAATGTAATGGAGGCAACATGTCAAGGTTTATGCCCAATCTTAGTATTGTTCAATGAGGGGCACATCATTCCAAAACAACTTTATTACCATGTTTGAAGAGGTAATAAAATGGTGCACACACTAGTGTGTTGGGGGGGATTAAAGTTTAATACAAACCTAATCAAATGTCATAGAAACTCACAGGAAGACAAACAACACTACATAGAATTTTCAAAAAGAAGCTTTATTACCCTGACGAAGACTCATTTTGGAAGAGCTACATTAAGGTGCTTGTGTCCATGTGAGACTCAGGGACATATGATCAGCTTTGTATTAAGCTTTAAATTTACTCTCAGTTTGCTAATGTACAGTATGCACCTGTCTTATTCTGTCTTGAGTCAGTACATTCAGTGTGACCGGCAGCAAAGGACAGACAGGAATGCTGAATTTTCTGCTCTCTGTCTTTGAGGAAGTGACTACAGAGGTAAACTGGGGAACAGTCATAGATGTAGTCTATTTTTTATTTGACTCTCTTTATGCACCTCAGACTGTGGAGGAGAACTTGGCTCCCTAGTGACCTGGCACACTGACCCCTCAAGCTCCACCTGACCTATCCTCTGCCTCAGTAATGTGACAGGAAGGATTGTGACTTTCCCTGTCATGGAGGGCACCCTCACTGGAAAGGACAGAGGGAGAGACCATATCACCCTTGAGTTTCTGCCTGCCACTTGGCTTTGTTTGGTCCAGAGTAGCGTGGGTAAGTTGGGGCATCATACTGCTCACTCCAAGGGGATTTTCTGAGTAGTTCCATAGGAGGAGGGCATACAATGACACCACCACATCCAGCCACATGCTCCCGCTTGGCTCACATAGGCCTCCACCTCCTCCATGCCCCATCCATGGTAGTCCCAGCTGTAGAGACACTCGGTCACCACTGTGCCACTGTGGTGCTGTGAGCCACAGAATACCGCCCCAGAAGAGGAGAGCTTTCCAGATGGCTGCTCAATCCTGCTCCCTCCCCCCCGATGGCTACCCTCAGCATGCTGAGCTCACTCCCAAACCCAGGTTGCTGGCTTTATATGAGGTGTGGCATCCAGCATCTCAACCCTCGGTGCCACTGTGCCTGCCAGGGATGTAATCTAGCTGGACTTCAGCACAGGTTTTGTCTCTGTTAAGTGTTATAAACTTCAAGGCAAAGAACATCAATGTGGTATATGTTAGGCAGACACAATGTAGCCTGAAAACTGGATTGGGAAAAAGTAGAAGGCTGTGGTGAGCAGGCACTTCTTTGAGTGGAGAATAAGTTACATCCCTCTAGGATCTGTAACGGGCCACTGATGTTCAATATGTTGCTCCCATTTGCACAAACATCCCTAAAAGTGGTTTGTACTGGCAGGAGACATAGTGCCAAGGGGGGGGGAATTCTGGTGCACTGGCAACATGGGCTCCTGCCATGAATCAGGGACATCAGGAGCCAAGGCTGGCAGGGAGCAAGCAATGCATCCATGCCTATGCTCTCCTCCCAGTCAGGGATGGATGCAATGCACAGTCAAGGAGCTGCAGCTGAAGAAGACATGCTGTTGGTGCTATTGGCCTCATAGGCAAGCACACATTACCTAACACCATCTCCAGGCCTGTTGTAAAATCAGTTTGCTAGCATGAGGGAGGTGGGTGGGAAACATAGGGTAAAATAACCTCTTATTGGTTGCAAGGTGGCACACAGCTAGGCCTTAGCCACACTAGACAAACTAAACAGGCATTCCTCTGAATGCTCCTGCAGGTCATCCATACATATATATATACCCCAGAGTATGCCGATGAGGGGAAGATGGAAAAAAAGGAACCTTTCTAGCAGGTAAGCTGGTGGGTAAAGGTAAAGCAGAAGAGTGTATGGCCTCAGTAGGTGGAGTCCCTGAGTGTGACAGAGAAGGCCCCAGCAGAGCTGAGGTAAGTAAGTAAGCAATGGAGGACTCAGTGCAAATAAATCTTGCAATACACTGTTGATCAGTTTGCAAAGTTCCAAATATTTCATCTGTGTAACATGAGGTAAAAACAGCTTGCCTATGCAGCCCAGGAAGGCAATCCACAGATCAATGTTTCACTCTCATCACAAGTACTTTGTCAAGGTATCAGTTGAGGTAAGCACAATATGGGGAGGAATAAAAAAACTGAAATAAAAATCCATGGTCTGTAAGAGCTAAATATACATGTGTTTTGCCTTCTTTATGGTCATTCTTTTTTCTGAGCCCCCCTTTTTAATCCATTAGTTTTCTGTACTTTTTTTAATACAGTTGCTTTTTATCCCCTGCCAGTCAGCCCCCATCTGACTGACCACTATTCCTGTCTCCTGGAATAATCGGCTCTTACCTTGCTTGGCCTGGGAGCTGCACCTGTAGGGAGCCAGTCATCATCCTGCTGACCAGCATCTTTTTTCCCCTCCTTTTTTCTCCTGGAGGGCACCAGGAGTCAGCATGCATGTATGTGGAGGTGTGTATGTGCTGAGCAGCCCTGGTAATGGCCTCCTTCCCCCACCCCTTTGCATATTGCCTTAGGCACCCTAAGGCCTGTGCATCCTCCAGCTTCCACTGGGGGTCATCATTAGCTGAGAAAAGCTGCACCTCCTCCCCAGAGAGGAGAGCTTGTCTGCTGGCAGCTCTATCCAGCTTCGCCCTCCCCCCTGTGCTGACCTCTGGTGCCCCGGGCTTGTTCCCAAACCCGGGTCACTGGTGTGGGTCGAGGTAAGGTGCCAGCACCTCAGCCCTCTATGCCACTGGGCCAGCCTAATTTTCTGTATTTAATCCACTGCCACTCATCTTCATAATCCCTTCCTTCAAGTCTACAGTACCTTAGTGCAAGGCCCTTGACATTTTGAGTTTCCATGATGGCAGAAACAGCAGCAGAGTTTGGGACTGCTGGAAAATTATTGCAGAAATCTGTCCAGTCCCTGTGATTTCATGTCCTACAACTCCCACTTGCATCCATATAGTGGCACCCACTCATCCTGCAGCATGGTAACTTTTTAAAAAAATCACTGGCTGGTCTGCCAGTTCTGGAAGGTACCTGCAGTTATGTGTCTTGTAGCACATAACTAACTTCCTACAGGTGCAAACAGAAACTTTCATAAAATCACTGGCTACTCACTGGTTCAGGATAGCACCCATGGTTTGATGGCCTGCAGCACACTATCATGTCCGTATAGTGATGCACACACTTCAGGCTTTGTCACAGAGAGCAGCCACTTTTATAAATGACCAGACTCTCTGATTGTTATAGGTAGGCACCCATGGTTCTGCATCCTGCACTACACAGCTACAGCCATAGTGGTGACCACCTGAGGTATTGTCCTTCAGTAGTAGTAAAATCATGAAAAAGGTGCTAAACAGAGGTACTCCGACTGATGCAGTCTTTTGGTAGGACAACTTTGCTACTAAGACAGAGCTACCCAAATAGCTCTCTAAGGAAGTAGCTCTCACAAGAAACATAGAAACATAGACTTTGATGGTAGATAAGGACCGCTAGGCCCATCTAGTCTGCCCATTTCCCTACCTACAGGATGGGCCGCAGATCCTAGTTAACCAACAGCCTATTTCTTCCTACCCCCCACAAGAATTGCCTTATGTCTGTCCCATGCATTCTTGAATTCTCCCACTGTTTTAGACTCCACAACCTCCTCAGAAAGGCTGTTCCATGCATCCACTACCCTCTCTGTGAAATAATACTTCCTCACAATGCCCCTGAACCGCCCTCCTTCTATCTTTAAATTGTGTCCCCTTGTTCTTGCAAGTCTCTTTTTCTGAAAGATGGTACCCTCTTGGACTTTTTTGATTCCACTGAGGTACTTAAAAGTTTCTATCATGTCCCCCCTTTCCCTTCTTTCCTCAAGGGTATACATATTAAGTTCCTTTAGTTTCTCCTCATATGGCTTCTCTTGCAGACCCTGCACCATTTTAGTTGCCCTCCTCTGGATTGCCTCTATCCTGTCTATGTCCTTGCGGAGATGGGGTCTCCAGAACGGGACACGGTACTCCAGATGGGGTCTCACCAACTGTCTGTACAGAGGATAACAACTTCCTGTTTTCTGCTGATGATGCCTCTCCCTATACATCCCAGTATACTCCCAGCCCTCCCTACTGCCTTCTCACATTGCTTGCTAACCTAAGGTCATCTGATATGATTACCCCAGGTCCCTTTCCTTTTCTGTTTGTTACTACCTCCCCAGCCATTGTGTATTCTTCCCTGGGTTCTTGTTTCCCAGGTGCATTATTTTGCACTTCTTTGCATTGAATCCTAGCTGCCATACTTCTGACCATTCCTCCAACCTTGCCAAGTCCTTTTCATCCTTTCCATGCCTCCTTGTGTATCAACCCTGTTGCAGATCTTTGTGTCATCTGCAAAAGGCATACTTCTCTTCCAGTCCCTCTGCAATGTCACTGATGAAGACATTAAAAGGACTGGACCCAATACTGAACCCTGCGGTGCCCCACTAATAACCCCTTTCTTCAAGTGGACTCCATTTACAATTACCTTCTGTGTCCTGTTGTCCAGCCAATGTTTTGCAGGCTACCACCCTGGGTCCCACTCCGAGGCTGGTTAATTTGACTATTAATCTTTTGTGTGGGACTGTGTCAAATGCCTTGCTAAAGTCTAGGTAGGTCATGTCCACAGCCCTCCCTGGTCTACTACTTGGTCACCCAGTCAAAGTAATCTATTAGATCTGTCTGACATGACCTTCCCACTGTGAACCCATGCTGCCTTGGGTCCTGTGCTCCACTGGCCTCTAGGTACTCAACTATTCTTTCCTTCGAGTGCGCCATCACTTTCCCTACCACAGAGGTCAGACTGACAGGTCTGTAGTTTCCTGCCTCTGTCTTGGTCCCACTTTGTAAAGGGGAATCACATCCGCCTTCCTCCAGTCCTCGGGTACCACCATCCTCCATGATTTATTAAAAGAGTAGCCAGTGGTTTCACTAGTTCCTCCCTTAATTCTTTTAGAATTCTGGGTGAATTCCATCAGGACCCATTGCTTTGTCCACCTTCAGTTTTAGAGTTCTTGCAGAACCCTTTCTTCTGTGAAAGGACTGGGATCAACCCCCCTATCAAGAGTGCTTCTGTTAATTGGATTAGGCACTTCCCCCTCCTCTTTTGTGAATACTGAGCAGAAATATTCATTCAGTATTCCTGCTTTTTCACTGTCCCCTTCTGCCCACCCACCATTCACTCTATTCAGCCTCACTATCCCTCCCTTTGTCTTTATACACTCGCTGATGTACCTATAAAAGGTTTTATCCCCCTTCTTAGCTGAGTTGGCTATCTTTTCCTCAGTTTGGGCCTTTGCTATTCTGACTTCCCTCCCTGCTTCCTTCTGCCTTAACTGGTACAGCTCTCTGTCCTGCTTCTTCTGTGTTTCCTTATACTTCCGGAATGCTATCTTTTTCTTCCTGACTTTCACAGCCACCTCTTTTGAGAACCATAGTGGCTTTTTCTTTCATTTTGATTTGTTTATTTGCTTCACACAAAGGTTTGTTACCTCTGTGATTGCAGTTTTGATAATTCTCCATTGTTGCTCCACACCTCCTTCTAGCCTGTTTACTAGTGCTTTTCTGAGGCACTCTCCCATCTTGTCAAAGTCAGCCCTCCTAAAGTCCAGTACCCTCACTTTTGTATGGCTTGACTCTGTAGCTGAGTTTAACGTGAACCACACTGTTTGATGGTCACTTGTCCCCAGATGGCAACCCACTTCTAGATCTGAGATCCTCTCACTGCCCCATTTGAGAGTACGAGGTCTAAGATTGCTCCCTCATGAGTGGGTTCTGAAACTAGCTGTCTAATGCCTGCCACCTGTAGGGCATCAAGAACGGCCCTGCTCTTGGATGTGGCTGCAGCAAATGTGCTCCAGTTAACATCTGGCATATTCAGGTCTCCCATCAACAGTATCTCCCCTTTCTCTGCCATTCTAAGAATGCCTTCTATCATATCCTTGTCCATTCCTTCCCCCTGACATGGGGGTCTGTACACAACCCCTGTGCGGATTGTGGTGCCCTTTCCAGTCTCCAAGGTAACCCACAGTGCCTCCTCTCCTCCCTGTTTGTTCTTTTGTTCAGTTGCTTTTATCCCTTCCTTTACATAGAGAGCTACTCCTCTCCCTCTTCTCCACTGCCTGTCTCTCCTGTAGGTTATGTACCCTGGTATGTTAACATCCCAGTCATGGTTCTCTGTGTACCATGTTTCTGTGACTGCTATGATATCCAGGCATCCCTCTTCCATTAAGGCCATCAGCTCAGGGGGAGATTGTTGCCCAGACTATGGGCATTGGTACTTATTACCCTCCATTTCCTGATGGCCTTACTCCCTTTTGCCCCATCCCTGTCCTTCTTGCCTTTGTCACTTTCTCCATTTACCCCTGCCCTTCTCCCTATCAACACCTCTATCTTGGTGTTTGCCACACTTACTACCATGATTATTTGGGGGGGCTAGGATTTTCCTGCTCCTTTCCAGTGCCTTCCCCCCTTGGCTAGTTTAAAAGCTTGCCAATGAAGCATTTAAACCTATCACCTAGGATTCTGGTTTCCCTCCCAGACAGATGCAGCCCATCATGCCAGTATAGGCTTGCATCACTCCAGGTGGACCCCCAGTCCCCAATGAAGCCAAATCCCTGAGCTCCACACCAGTTTTTCAACCACTGATTAGAATCCCATGGTGTGGAACACTAACCTCTCCTTCATGATATAGATGGGTGGCACCTCCGAGAAGGTTACCGTGCGTGCTGCTTGACTAAGGCCTCCCCAATTCCACAAACTCTTCCTGCACTTCTCTAATCCCTTTCTTAGCCAAGTCATTTGTCCCTAGGTGGACAATCACATCCAGCTCCCTCCCCTGTGCAGCTGCTCTGGCAATCCGGAAGATTCGCTCCCTGTCCCTCCAAGCTATGGCACCAGGCAGGCACCTTACCTCCCTCTCCCCTTCAAGAGTGGTGGAGGCACCTAGGAAACACAGTCTGCTGCTAGTTGATGCTTGAGTTTAGTTCAGCCCTGTAGTTATATACATTTTGATTTTATTGCCAGTGTTCCTGAGCATGTTCTATTGCAAGGATAGTTTTAACTTCAGTAGTACAGCTCAAGTTGCCTGATTTTAATTTGGGTCCCTTTCATGTCAGAAAAAGCTTTGCAGGGTTAATGCTCATTTCCTTCATGGCTTATACAGTAATAACCTCATAGGACTAAAGGAGGTAATTGGTCCAGCAGTTGTATTACTAGAAAGGAACCCTGAAATATAATGTATATCAAGTTTTCAATACTCACCAATATGAGTGATCACATCCAGAACATTTATCAGAGATCAGAGAGTTGGCAGGGGGATGGTCAAGTATCCCCGAGTATGCTCTCCTTCTCTAGGCTGGGAAGATGGTCTCTGCTGCAGTACTGTCATTTGTTAGAGCACAAGTGGAAGTATAGCTAGAGCTGGAGAAGAAGGTGGACATGTGACATCTCTTCATGGCATCACGCAGATGCATCCTGTTGTATGCATTAAAGCCCTAGCATGCAGGTGTCCAGAGACTAGGATAAAGGGGATAAAATTCCCAGACCCAAGGTATGACACAAACTACATTCAGGCTCTGCCTACTGTTTCCCTGACTACCCCTGTGGTGCTTCAGTGAGGCAGGCCCTGCCCTGCTCTGGCCACACCAAAGAGAGTAAACTTAGCGGTTCCAAAGTGAGGGTTGCATGTTGGGGCTATGGAGCTGAGAGATTACCTGAGGCAGTAGTATCATGATGGAAAAAGCTGGGGGAATTTAAAGAGAAGTGGTGTGAACAAAGGGGTCAGCAATAAAAAAATAAAAAATTAAAAGCTTGAAAAAGCAAATGTTGCTATTTTTCTATCAAAATTACTATTACTATATCTATGCTTACATCAGTATGTCTAAGAGCATTTTTACTAAAAGAGACTTTATTCCTTAGCTTCACATTGTTATACCACTATAGTTATTGTAGTAAATTAAATATTAGCCAAGTTTTTAGACCCTAAGATATATTAGCCCAGGAATGTGCAGTCAGTGCGAAAGGGTGTTGCAGAAGTCATCTCGGCTGATAAGGAGGTGGAAGGAATGGAGAAACTTTTGTTTCTCCAGAAGAGGCAGGGGGCACTAGGGTGAATGGTGTGAGGTCATGGGGTGCATTAATAGTACAAGGTGACAATAAAATAGAAGAAATTAAATAAGTATAAGAACTCTTTATCCAGGAACTAAAGTTTTACCTATAATTTTAAAATAATGACTAGCTTATTTATTAAAAATAATCATGTCTCAAGTATTAAATATAGATACATGGAATGTTAAGGGTTTAAGAAAACAATTAAAATGAATAAAATCATTAATTAATTGGGGGAAAACAGAACAACTGTTTATTTTTTCAAGTAACACAATTTCTTGAGACTGATTTTCAAAGGTTCCAGAGGAAATGGGGCAAGGGCACTTATTCTCCATACAATTCTAATTCAAGAGGTGTGGCTATATTCTTCCATAAAAAAAAAAAACTCCCATAATCTGTAGAGTTGATAAAAAGGGGAGATATATCATTATGGAAGTACAAATAGGATCCAACCAAATAACATTAACTACGCTATATGGACTGAATCAGAACACACCTACCTTTTATACAGATTTCTTTTTACAATTATCGTCATATAATACCCTTTTATAACAGAAGGGGATTTTAATATTCCATTAAATAAAAAAGATAAAACCTCAAGCACTTTTACTAACTTTAAAGCAACATTAAAAGTAATTAAAAATGTTATAGCAGATTTAAAACTAATATATCTTTAGATACAGCTCTGCTCTACTATTTGGAAATATTCATATTACTCCCCAATTCATAATTTGTATTCATGAATAGACTATTTTTTAGTATCTTAGACTCCATCACTTAACATAAAATTAGTTGACTATCCTGGCATCAATATATCAGATCCTTCCCATTGTTTACTGAGTTTAGAAATGAAAAAAAAAATAAACAAACAAGGTTCTCTACATTTTCTTGGAAAATGGATATTTCCCTATTGAACAATGAGGATATTTATAATATCCTCTCACAAGAAATAAAATAATACTTTGTGAATAATACAAAGCAAGAGACTGGTATTGCCAACATTTGGGAATCATTTAAGGTTTGGTTGAGATAGTGTTTGCAAACCTTAAATAGCCATAGGAAAGAAAACAAATTCTGGTCAGATCCACCACAGCTAAAGAATGAAGTTAGTGAGGTTGTGTGGAACTGCTAAGGAGACATGGTGAAACAACACAATGATTTTTAACTAGTAAGATTTGTTTTATTTTGCAATCTAAGAAAGGCAGACACATTATTAGGAAAAGATATGGAGGTGTAGACTTCAATAGAAAGAATGGTAAGCAATATAAGTTTGACAGGTAGAATAGGTGGCAGTACATGAAAATGTAATGGCTGGCATATGTTCAGTCTTGGGATTATTTACACAGTTTTATAGAGAAAATAGGGGGTTTGTCCATGCGGTGATGTAAGTTATATTTAAATAATGTGTTGATGTCAGGTAGTCAGGTGTAATGTTGGACTTCATTAGGAGAGAAAATGTGATAGTAACTTTTATAAGGGGTCGACCTGAAATCATCCAAGCAGACCACTAAAGCAGTAGATAAAGCTAGGGGGATGTTGGGGTGTATTAGTAGGGGTATCATAAGTTGGAAGAGGGAGGTAATAATCCCTCTTTACAAGAGACTACTTAGGACCCATCTGGAGTACTGCATGCAGTAATGGAGGCCACACATTCACAAGGATATTAAGCAAATTGAGGCAGTCCAGAGAAAGGCAACCAAAATGGTGCAGGGACTGCATCAGAAAACATATGAGGACAGATTAATGGAGCTCAATATGTATATCCTACAGCAAAGGAGGGAGAGAGGTGATATGATCGAAACATTCAAACACCTTAAGGGTATTAACAAGGTGAAAGAGTCTAACATGTTTCAATATAAGAAAAATAGCAGGACAAGAGGACACAACATGAGATTAGAGGGAGGCCTATTAAGGGGTAAAGTGAGGAGGTTCTTTTTCACAGAAAGGCTGGTGGATGCATGGAATGGCCTACCTCAGGAAGTGGTGGATATGAATACAGTGCAGGGCTTCAAACAGGCATGGGATAGGCATAAGGAAGCAATACAGATGAGTATGAATAGATAGGCCATTAACAGAGCAAAGGACAATGGCACATACATAAGGTAGAAAAAGAAATGGGCAGACTGGATGGGCCTTTCAGTCCTTATCTGTCATCATCTTCATGTTTCTATAAGGTTAAGGTAGCTATGCCTGTGATAATGGGAATATCAGGACAGTATGAGGTCTATACAGGAGTGGAGTACAAAATATGCACTGTATCATAAGTATGTGTTCAGAGTGCAGGCAAATGTGATATGCAGGTTTATTTTAGATATACAGTAGGTAAAAATAGGAATAGATGCAATTGATAGAAATATAGATAATTACACAGATAGACATACAGATAGATAGACAGACAGAGGGAGAAGTTATAGTCATGACAGTCTTTGGAGAGGCAACTGCCCCAAGAGTCACAGCCATGTTCACTAATCTGGGTTGAAAAACTTTTCAAACAGCACTATTTTGCTGTCAGTAATCGCCTATGGGTTTTAGCATGTATTGGAATGTCTTAAAATGGTTATAGTACAGGAAAAACAATGAAAGCAATTGTGTTACAGTTTAGTACTGAGACATACATGTAACATACATGTTGCCACCTTGCTCCAATGAGCACCCTCCCCCAAGCAGAGTGCCAGTCTTAAAGAGCATCTGATTCCTTCAGAATAAGTGAAAGAAAACATAATATTTAGTCACAGACCAGTTTATATTTCATATTAGTTAGGTATTTTCCCCCCATTACTTTTTACTGAAGCCATTTGCATGAAAAGAGGATCGCTGCTCCTGAAGTGTTCATGTATTGCTGGTGCTTTCTCCCTACCTGAGGTCATAATGCATGGCTTGAGACATCACAGTTGCTCCCATGACAGCAGACTGTGATGTCACAACATAGCATTATGACTTGAAGTAGGGAGTAAGCTACAGAGGAAGATGGACTCTAACAGATAAAGATCATATACTCATCCAAATTTCCTGTGTAATAAAAGATAGGCCGGAGAAAGCTACAAAATATATTTAAAACATAAGCTGAGTTGTACCAAGTTACTAGTTTTTTTCACAGTTTTCACTATGGCATCAGCAGCTCTGATTATAAAGAGGAGAGCTGAAAAAATGTGTCTCAGAGTAAGTGCAGAATAATTTTTCTTAAATTTGTTTCAAGATATTAGGCCTTTTCTCTTTTTATTTTAAATTAATGATAAAAAGAAGTAGCACTTTTCTTCTGACCGGGCTAATGCAAATTATGACAGTCAGTGTTTTGGAATGTGCTAAGTGTCCCCAGGAGCAAGGTGTGCTCCTTCGCTGGCTAGACAGTAGATTGTTATAACAAACAACAAAAAAAACACAGATCAGTCATTCTACCAACGAGACATGCAGAGGTACAACAATTGGGGGAGGGGGGGACACGAGTTGTTTGGGACTTCAGCTTCCATTTTTGAAACAAAAAATGTCATGTTAAACTTGTCTCCTGTTATAGCCTCATATGAACATATTTTAAATTATTGTTTAAGTGTGCATAATGGACTGTTTTGCCATTTAGGAGCCAAAGAATGAATGTGTAACAGGTGACATTATGGTTACCTAGCAATTGTATGCCAAAGCAATGTAGGCATGTAATTAAGAACTGGATCAATAGAAAGCCATTGCCAGGTTATTATACACACTGGCAGAAGTTAAATTATAGCTAACAAATTGCTGCACAGTACTTTGAGGATGTGCAAAGTGTAAAAGATCAGTTGGGAATTTTTAGCAGCTGGATGCTGAGCTGGTGTCTTAAACAAATATGTAAGAATTCTACATGGATGTTACTTTTTCTAGCTGCTTTTTATCATCTCGTGTTGAGACACCTACATTTTCAATAAAGAGCTGTCTTAGCACTAGTATCACAAGATGTGCCAACGGTAATCACTGAACCCACATAAATGTAAAATGAAGGAGGTCTGCTTACTCCATTGAAATGAGATGTGTGCTACCCCATTGTGTGTCATAGCAGCATTTCTAATTTTGAACTTGGCACCACCACAACAGGGAGTTCTCTATTTCTTAAAAAAAAAAAAATTATCATCAAAGTTTGTGTTTGCCAAGTACTGCACCCAGGATTAAAATAATTTGAACCCCTCCCCTCAAAAAATGTGCACTGACATGAAACTGCATGTTTAACTGTAAAGACAATTAACAAATGTATTTTTAAATGCATTACTAAAACCAATGCTTCATGATTAAAATAATTTGAACCCCCTCCCCCCAAAAAATGTGCCCTGACAAACTGTACTCTGGGAAGATTGCCTGGGACAAGATGTAATAAAAACCTGAAAAACAGATTCCTGGGAGTAATTGTTAACATCATGTTTCTAGTCTCCCTGATAAAATGAAATAAAAAATACAGCTAACATTTTTTTTAATGTCAGGTCTGATCAGAATAGCTTTTCAAATCACCAATTGTTTTCTTGTTCAATGTTTTCTAATACATACTTCTCAAACTTAAAAGAAAAAACACTCTTTATCATCAAAGTCTGTGTTTATCAAGTACTGTGCCCAGGATTAAAATAATTTGACCCCCCAAAAAATATGTGCCCTGACACGAAACTGCATGTTTAACTGTAAAGACAATTAAAAAATGTATTTCTAAATGCATTACTAGAACCAATGCTTCATGATTAAAATAATTTGAACCCCCTCCCCCCAAAAAATGTGCCCTGACAAACTACACTCTGGGAAGATTGCCTGTGACAAGATGCAATAAAAACCTGAAAAACAGGTTCCTGGGAGTAATTTTTAACATCTCGTTTCTAGTCTCCCTGATAAAATGAAATAAAAAATACAGCTGATATTTTTTTGTAATGTCAGGTCTGATCAGAATAGCTTTTCAAATCACCAATTGTTTTCTTGTTCAATGTTTTCTAATACATACTTCTCAAACTTAAAAGAAAAAACACTCTTTATCATCAAAGTCTGTGTTTATCAAGTACTGTGCCCAGGATTAAAATAATTTGACCCCCCCCCAAAAAAAATGTGCCCTGACACGAAACTGCATGTTTAACTGCAAAGACAATTAAAAATGTATTTCAAAATGCATTACTAATGCCAATGCTTTCAAAGTTTTGAAACTACTAAACAGACAAATTATATATTAACTCTATATTGAATATAGTAAACAAATATTGTTAATCCCAAAAGCTGAACTTTATGTTTTTAGTATATAAATGTTTAAGAAAAACATGTGGCTCTTACTGTAAATTAAAATGCTTTGTCTTTGTTTTTCTTGGGAGATGTAGTTTCACTTGCTTTCTTCTTCTGAGGCCCCAGGTGGCTCTGATAATCATTTGTTCCAAAGGTTTTTTAAGTCAGTTTGAAGACATTAAATAACTTCTGTTCTTCTAGTCCTTAATAAAGGCAGTAAGTATCTTCTGTTCTCCTAGCCCTTAATAAAATGCAGGGGCTCCACAACTTCAGACTTGTTCTGTTGCTTGACACAGGTCTCAAACTATGTGTCCTGTTACAGCATGATAGAGCCACCTCATGCCCCTCCCATATGAAGCAACATAAAGTTGGGGGATGGATCTTTAGGAGTTTCTCAAGTGGAGGTGGGCATGGATCTTACTCAAAAAAAAAAAAACAACTAATGCTGCCTCCCACAACTCAGGTTCCAGTGCTTGTACCACCCATTTAAGAAAGAAAATAGTACCCTACAATCATTGACTAACATGAAAGCATATTTTTTTGAGGGGTGGAAAACATTGCTTGGAGGAGGGTAAGGTGGAAGAGACTATTTACACCTGCAGTCAGTTCCACGGACAGAAAACATGACATCACTCCTTTTGTACATGCAAAACATCTGCAGGCTCTGCCTACTGCAGCCGTAAAAGTGGGACAAACAGCAAAAGCAATTACAGATGGATATTCAACTCTTAGAACAACTGCATGCTTCCTCCTTTGATAAAAAAAAATATTGACCAACTAATTAAGAAGGAGTCATATAATCATCTTTTGGCTGAAAGGGCAGAAAAGCAAATTTTATATACAAAAACTAATTGCTGTATAACTTTAAACAAGCCTCTTAAATGGATGACTTGGCAATTAAAAAAAAAAAGAGAATCAGAACATAAACTCGTTCACAGATGGTATAGGCACTTCAGAAAAGCATCCACAAAAAATTAACCAAATATTTGTGGATTATTATGAATCTTTATACACTTCGCAATTACTGCTTCATAAACCTAATATGCTGAAGTTCTTAGATGAAACACAACTACAACAAATATTGCAACAGGTAAAAAATAGTCTGGCTAGCTTTATTACATTACTGGAGATACAACATGCAATTGATACTCTAAAATTAGGAAAAGCATGAGGACCAGATGGATTGCCAATAGAATTTTTTAAGAAATATAAAGCTCTCGTAGCCCCTATTCTAAAAGATATTTTCAATAAAATGTGTTTGTTTATTAATATTCCATCTTTATTTTTAGAAGCATATATATTGCTAGTCCCTAAACAAGGAAAAGACCCAGCACTAACTCAATCTTATAGACCAATTTCTCTGCTCAACACAGATTATAAAACATTTGCTAAAATACTGACAATTAGACTGGAGGAAGTAATGCCCAATTTAATTGACCAAGACCAAAATGGGTTTATTAAGGGAAGCAGAATCACTGAAAATATAAGGTGTACAATAAATATAATACCAAATACAAAAACACCAGGATCTTTTCTACTCACTATTGATGCATAAAAAACATTTGATAGAGTTGAATGGGACTTTATATTCCAAACACTTAATAAAATGAATTTTGGGAAGATATTTTTAAACTGGATCAAACCATTGTATCATCATCTCACAGCAAAAATGAAAATGAATAATATAGCTTCAATACCCATTGAGCTCACAAGGGAGACAAGACAGGGCTGTCCACTATCCCTTTGCTGTTTGCCCTTATAATGGAGCCTTTAGCACAATGAATTAGGAATATTCAATATATTTCAAGAATAATATGTAATGTTACAGATCATAAAATAAGTCTGTATGCAGATGATGGCCTTCTGTACATAATGAATTTACAGAAATCATTAGATCAATTTATTGAAATTACTACTTCATTCAGGGAATGTTCAATCTATAAGATCAATTGGCAAAAGTCTACAATTCACAAATTGAAAGAAACAACAAGCATTTATCTTCCTAGCAACTGTCCGTATCCACTGGATAACTCGTTTAGCTACCTAGGTGTTACCATTACTCACAAAATGAGACACTATATTCAAGTAATCTGGAAACTTCTTTGCAAACCAATAAACAAGACTTCAATAAATGGCAGCACCTTTAATGTTATAAAAATGCAAACTCTTCATAAATTACTTTATGTCTTTCAAGTATTACCTATTCCAGTTCAGAACCAATTTATTAATACATTAAAAAAGTCGATTACTGATTTTTTGTTCAAAAATAAAAAAAAAACGAATCTCATGTGATAAACATACTCTCCCAAAAGAAAAAGGTGGCATGTCACTATCAGATTTTTACTCTTACTACTTGGTGGCTCAAAACTTCTGTGTTGAATTGGGTAAAAATACCCCATCAGCCACTGACAAGTATGGAAATAGAACTTATGGAATATGATTACTTGAAACTAATAATTTAATTATTTTCTGGGTTATATCAAAGAAAGCAAACTTCTAATATGGGAAACATAGCCACACAAACAGCACTTAGGATATGAATTTCACAGAAAATTTAAAATTAAGATTGGGGTTACTCAATGTAACCCAATCTATAAAAAATGATGGGTTTCCACCCTCTATCAATAATAATACCTATAAGTAATAGTGCACAGTGGGCTTAAATGAATGCTACCAGTTATTTGGTAATAATCAATTTAAATCTTTTGAGCAATTAAAAACTCAGTATAACATCTTAGAAAAGCACCATTTTGGTTTTCTACAAATAAAAAGATATATAAAGAAAACAAATGGAGACCTAATTTTAAAATCGACCCAGTTGTTAGATGTTTTAATTCTTCAAAATGAAAATAAAAGCTTACTTTCCAAACTATATGCAGCATACATGCCAAGCTTCCCAAAAGAAATTTCAAAACTTAAAAAAATGGGAACAAGATCTAGGATTTGAATTTACACAAGAGCAGTGGGATATAATTACTTCACATCTCAGTGTTAATTTACAGATCTCAAAGATGCAACAGATACATTTCAATACATTTCACAGGGTCTATTATACTCCTTATAAATTACACAAAATAAATCAGACAATATCAGATAAGTGCCCTAGATGCCCTTACTCCACTGGAACCTTGATACATTTAATGCATCAATGCCCTTACCTTTCCAACTACTGGTTAAAAATCATGTTAATAGTAAAAAATAAAAAAAAACTTTGAATGCACAACTTATATTTTCCACAAAACGTACTCTTCTAGCCCAAGAAGAAGACAATATGTCTTTAGATAAATTTCAGAAAATTATTTTGGTTATGGCAATAACCATGGCCAAAAAATGTGTTCTGTTGAAATAGAAAAACCTGAGCACCCCTCCCCCATTTTTATCTCATGGATTAATTTTGTGCTGGATTCAATGAAAGTGGAGCACTGACACTACTTGAAGCTAGGGGAAGAAAAAACCTTTCAAAAAGTTTGAAACCATTTTATGACCAGATTCAAAAAGGCATAATATAGGTTACATAAAAGAATCAGAATTTCAGTCTAGAGTAGGTTAAATAAGTGTGTTATAAGGTTAAATAAATATATTTAAAATAAACTTATCTAAAGTAATATTTAGTGTGTCTGGATCAATAGGCTAGAGTAATGTAGGAGGTTATGATGATGTTAAAAGAAGGGATGATGTTTACTGATAATTACAGATATCAGATATAAATATTCCCTACTTACTTATCTGAACCTCATCAGACAAAAAAAAAGGATGGAAAAAGGTACAACAAAATAAACAGCTTACTTTCCACTTTTTTAACTATATCTTAAACTTCCTCAAAATTTGTTTTGTAGAACTGATGTTTGGTAATGTTTGGTAACTTATTTATACTCACCCCTGCCCCTCCTAATCTTAATGGCAAATATGTATCGCTAGTTCTGCTTTTGAGAGGTGATGTGGAAATGAACCCAGGGCCAACAAAAGCAACATAATCTGTGTACCAGACTAATGCTTGTGTAACCCCCTTGTTACCAGGGGTTACTAGAATCCCAGTAAGACCTAGTGGTAGGCTGGGAAGGCAGCTTGTGAAACTCCAGTTAAATGGGTTTCACACTGTCTCACTCTGTTCTCAGTCTCAGCTGAGACTGGGGGATGACATCACCAATAGAACTATCGCAGCTGCATGAGCCACATTGGAATCTGCAGCAAAGGGAGTTGGTTAGAACGTTAGGAGGTTTTGAAGTCAGTGTCTTCAGTCAGTCTTCAGTGAGTGAGTGTGAAGTTGGGAGCTTGCTGGTAAAGCAGCTCAGTGAAGGCTCTAGGAGACTCAGCCCTGACAGAGGGCTACTTTTAAGTATAAGGGTGTGTCTCCACCTTAAGGAGAGACACAAAAGATAACTGAAGTGGTGGAGACCGCTGTTTTTGGGTCTCAGTGCCCCTTCCTTCGGGGGGCAGGGAAAGGGTTCCCTGCAGATTCCTGGGGCAACCCCCTAGTTCTGCTTGTGAAGGAAAAGCTGCCTATGTGTTCCAGTGTTTATTTGGGAGAACAAGAAGATTTGTGAGTCATCTTTGGGGCACCTGCAATGTGAGGGTGAGTGTCTGCTCTTGCTAAAAGGGCCTATGTTTTTCACCCTGAGATTTGTGTGACAATATGGGGATTGAACTACTAAATATTGGGAAGCCTAGAGTAATGGGCTAAGCAAATTAAAAGTAGGTTCAAGTCCAGAGCTTGTTGGGATGCAAATGTTATGTAGAGAAGATGTGACAGACATCTACCCATAATCTACATTTGAAAGTTCAGTAAAGGAATTGTTCAGTTTCTAGAGAAATGGCTGGGTATGGGCTGTGGGAGCTGGAGGTGGGTGGCCCCCATCTTTAGTGACCAGGTCCACCTCTACGGATTTCTTCTGTGGATTTCTACTTTACCTCAGGCATTTGGCCAGTGATGAGGGAAGTACCCAGATGTGGGATTGTAAGGAAAATTCTCTCTAGGAGTCAAAGACTCTAGTGTGGTTAGGGGAGCCACAACAGGATAATTGGTTCATTCCTAAAATGGACCGCAGATCAAGTGTCCGGCGGGGGAGGCGGGCCAGTGGGGAAAACCCAGTAGTGTACAAGTCGGGCTGTGTACCCAAAGCTGCATGCAAGTCTGGGCTGTGTGCCTGGTGGGTTTAGAGCCTGAGGGCTGGAAATAGTGATAAAATGTTCTGTAGTCTCTAATCTGCATTACCAGGAATGTAGACCTGTGGGGGTCCGTCTATGCTTTGTTTGTTCAGCTTGGATGTGAATAAAAGCCACACTGAAGAATCCCATTCCTGGTTCTGGACATTATAGTTATTGCTTCCTGTGTTTGGATTTACTTGGGTTACCCTGGGCAGAGTAGCCAAACCTAGGTCCCCTGTGCCGAGTAACCTCATCCTCCCCGAACCCAGTCCCCACCAGGTACTGCTGTCAGCTTCAACAGCATGCCACCTGTCATTTTGCTAGAAAGGCAGGGGTGAGGGGTTACACTTGCACTTCAGTTGTTGTTTTATTGAACTGTTTAAAATGTTGCATGTAAAGCACTTTGGTACCTGAATTGCACTAGAGAAATAACATTATTATTATTATTAATAATAATTTCCACAACTGATGAATAGAAAATCTGGATAATTTCAACTGCACATAATGTGATGTGAGTTTCAGAGCCTTGGCTAGATAGTTACCCTCAACTCTGAAATAGTTATAGATATCTAGTAGCATGGTTGAATTGACAGGAATGAGGTGCTGTAATTTAAAGTTGAACACTCATGTAAAGGAAATGTTACAATATTGTTGCCAGGAAAATCTGTTCCAAATAAGCTATTGGTTAAACCTCTAACTCACTTAATGCCAGAATAAAAGACATTTAGCTCCACCTCTTTTCACAGATGCAGGTATCCATTTTATAAATAGCTACAATAGGAAATTACATCACAGAAGAGAAGTCTACATGTAAAACACATGACTGCTAGTAATTCCCAATTACAATTTCTAGATTCCTACAGTTCTGAATGTAATTTTTGCTGCTGCTGCTGCTGATGATTTAGTGAACTGTTTTGTGCCTGTGTGGACTGCTACATTTCATTTTGCATATACCACTTTAAATCAATTATGTAACAGTGCCACAAGACACATTTGTTGTACAGGTGCCATTTTCTTTACTATACTGTATAAGCAGCATGCACTATTTTACATACATTTTTGTGGCAATTCTGTTTTGCATTTTTTTGTACTGATGATGACATATTGTGCAATTTTTTTGTAATGGTGACCACTAAAAATTATGGAAAATAGTACTAAAGAAAATAATTATAAAAAGTAACTTAGAGTGGCTTCATGTTATGGGATGTACATTTCCTATGTCCAGTTAAGTAACAAGTCGACAAACAGGTGTGCCTTACCAGGGTTGTTTTCAAGAGAGCAATGGGGTTTACTGCACAAGCATCACTCATCAACATTACCAGTCCTATCATGGAGACCCCCTGGAAACAGTGTGAACCACCATAGCAGGTTTCTTACTTTCAGGATGGGTAGCATAACAGGCATCTCACATACCGGAAAGGTAAAAGAAAAATGAAATTTTCTATTGCTCCCTTGGATCTGTAGATATGAATTTGGGGATTATCTCGGAGGGATTATGCCATTTGCTGTCCTGATCAGAACAAGCCAGCCACCAAGTACTTTGCTGATTGTAGCAGTGAGGGCTGGAGAACTAAAATGGTCTTCTGTTAGGAGAGAGGGCCACTGTACTGTAGAATACATGTTGGAAAGACAGGCAGAAAGGGTATGTGAGAGGAAAAGCTGAAATCTGACCAAAAACAAAACCATTTTTTTTTGTAGCTGGACTGAGCAAAGCTTATTTATTTGATCTTAAAAATTTATTCAAATAAAGTTTTTTTTAAATTTTTGAACCTTGAAAAAGGTTCTCAATTGAGCATTCTAAGAATTGCTTATACCAGCAATGTACTGTAGCACACATCATCACCACACAGTTATTTTATGTTACAATATTTTTAACCAGGCTTCCCCTGTTGCTATCTAACCTCTGAGTTCCATTGCTGCATCTACCAATTTCCTTACTGGGGTTGATTGGAGCACTTTGAGGTTATGTAACTTATACAAGGCCATGTCACAGAAGAAATTTTGCATTGTTGTGGCTCGAACCTGAGATTCCCCAATTCCCAAGCTAGAGCTCTAACCTCTCATCCATACACCTTCTTATTACACAAATGCTGCCTGCACAACAAATTATAAAACATTGTATCATTGCAAACAAATATGTAAAATGGCACTGGCACAAAAAGTGTTTAGAATGGTAGTATCAGAAATAGATTTTGCAAATATCACAGGCATAACACTGCTCACAAAAGGTGGATGTCATAAAACATTACGTAAAGCAAATGAACTACAAACATTTATTTATTTACATTTTGGTAACCAGGTAGGCCCGCTGAGACCATAACAGTCCCTTTTTCAGCAGTGACCCAGATTTAGTTACATGTGGTCCTCCTCCAAAGCCATTTATTATATCATCAAAAGACAACACTTGCAGCAGCAGTTCAACAAAAGTGTTAAAATACTCTATTGTAACCGTTAAAGTTACTTTCCCAGTTTTTTTCTAGTTATTTATTCACTTATGAGGGCATGTATTTATTTATTCATTTAATGACATTGGTTTACCAGATAAAAATACAGCAATAAAATAAATATAATTTACAGATATGATATGAGGGTATACAAGGGAAATACTGTAAATAACATAGATTAGAACATATGATACAGAATAATACACAATAAAGAAATTGTTTTCTATAAAGTGTACTTTATAACTTTTTCTGGCTCCATTTCCTTTTCATGTCCACAGTACCATTTCAAAGTCAAAGAAGTGACCATACTTTTTTGGGGGGAGGGGGGATAATTTAAAACATTTCAAAATGCCTGAATTCTGTTTAGGCAAAAACAAAAGTTTGACAGCAAATGAAAGTGGAAGACTACTTGCTCTGTTACTGTTACAAATGGAGGGGGCAGCTTTGCTGCTATGTCATGTAAAGATGTAGTGAAAAAGATTAGGTTAAGTAAGTGCTAATGGTGTTAATGACTCTACTGTACACCTCCCAGGTTGACTGCTTTTACAAACAAAATACTATATTGATAATATAACTTGTTTGTAACCTGAACATGTAGCTGAAACAATTAATGATATGACAAAATCTGTTTTAAAAGTTTGTGAGCATTCAAAATGGCAGGATTGCCTGATAGGGACCCTGAACACCTGATCACCAGATAATAAAATCTAACAGGTGGCAACCCTAATGAGAATCAGAGGTAACAAGGCTGGGTGGTTAAATGCTGATATACTCTGTAAGCTGAAACTCCAGGAATAAATCTGGAAAAAATAAAAATCGACTGGGAATCCACAAGATTTGCTAAAATACAAAATTGCAAAAAACAAGTGTAAAACCCAAGTCTGAAATGCCAACTCCTCCTATTATAAAGCATGCCAAGAAACAAAATGTGCCCTATCCAAAAACATCTGGCAGATTTACAGAGCTAACAGGGAACAACCTCGCTTGGGATTTCTATACCCTAGGGGTTGATGGTAACATGGTTAATAACCAGAGTTTAGTTGCTAACCACTTTAATAGAAAATGTAGGGACCTTCCCAAGTATAGGGTTTCACAACACCACACCTCTACAACTCCAAATGGCATTGATCTCTCCCAAACTGGCACCCACTAGAAATTTTATTTCAGAATACTTACCAAAAAAGGATTTTTTTTAAATACATTTAAAATATAATCCAAGTCCCTCACTGGACCTGATGACCTGGACTACTGTTTCTTAAAACTTGAGAGGGAGGCCCTTGCAGAACCAGTCAGGAAGCTATTTAATTTCTGCATCAGATGTCGAGGCTTTCTGGACATCTGGAAGCTGGCAATTGTTAGGCCCATCTACAGATCAGGCCCCAAGACCCTGTCATCTAACTACAGGCCCATTTCTCTCCTGTGTCCCCATCAAACTGTTAGAATGCATAGTCTTTGAACAGACACTTGAATATCTAACACAAAACTACCTTCGCAGTCCCGCACAACATGGCTTCTGAAAGTTGCACAGCACAAAGATGGCTCTGGTGACATTCACAGACTCTGTTTTCAATACCTTGGATGCAGGTAACTACCTAGGCTGCATATTCATTGACCTCACCGAGGCATTCAGTCTAGATGACCACACAATTCTACTGGATACCCTGGCTCTACTTAACTTTCTCCTGATGATATAGCATGGTTTAGAAGCTACCTGGGAAACAGATTACAGAGGACAAACATCCATAATGTCCTCTTTGACCCAGTTAAGGGTACCTGTGGAGTGCCCCAAGAATCAATCCTTGGTCCTCCCCTAGTCTCACTCTTTATTAACTCTGTACTGGCATCCTGCCCCCACACTGGTGTGGTCTTCTGTGCTGATGACAGTGTCAACTTCCAGGAGGGCAAGGATACCAGCAGTATAAAAAAAATCCTACAATCAGACATCTCCTCCATGGAGATCTGGTTTTATCTACACAAACTGGTCCTTAACACACACACTAAAAAAAATGAAGGCAATGATCTTCTCAGGACCTTGTAAACAACATCCTGACACCATAACCCTGACAGATTCCTCAGGTGAGCAAATAGAACTAGTTACTGAATTCCATTATCTGGGAATCATGTTTGACAACTCCCTTTCCTTTGAGCCTCATGTCGCTTATATCACAAAAAAAACTCCATCAAAGGCTGGGAGTGCTACACAGAATAAAACAATTCCTCATAGTTGATTCTTGGAAAATTCTTTCTGATGGTCTGCTACTGCTGCTTATTCAGTGTGGCTTGTTAATGTACTCCTCTGCTAGGGAATCTGTTCTGGAAAGTGTAGGAGTATATTACAACTCAATCTATAGATTTCAAACTAACATTCCTACCCGAACCATCACTGTCACTTCCTCTCCTCTGCTTCACACCTTTCCCTTGACTTTCTAATAAAGCTCCTTGCTCTCAGATTCCTACAGAAAGTGGCAGTAGGCCAAGACCCCCAAAGCATCCAGGAAATCTTCCCTGAACTAGTAAAAATAGGATCATTAAATCTTCTGAGGGCTGCTCATTTGTTACCCCAAGAATGAAGAGCAAACTAGGACAGAGATCTCTTTCTTACAGGGCTATGTGTTGGTACAACAAGATGTGTACCTCCACAACTGCAATGACATCCATCTCCAGTTTTAAAAAAGCAGTATGCACAGTACCTGACCACTCAGTCTATCTGTATATGTTACAGACACCCCCGAAAGAGTGCTATTGCACTTACATGCCTGACATATACTGTAAGAATTACTGTCTCCCATATAATTTTTGTTCACTGTGTTTTGTTTGTACCCAACTGCTTGTCATTTTCTCAGGGCATTTGTGTAAAAGGGTCTTTGCCCATTAAGGTTTCCCAGTATAACAAATCAAAATAAAATTAAATGTAATCATCTCAGCACACAAGCATCCTCATTGCAAACATCCCAAGGAGGAGTGGTGGGACTACATTGAGGGTCTACAGAATGGGTAGCAGAGCAATATTAAGCTTTGTCAAGCCAATATTTCCTACAAAGAATGATGGACAAATGGTCACCAGTTGGGTGCATATTAATAAATTTTCATAGTTTGATTCCAGGGCTGGAGGGCATGTCAGAATATGAAAACATTCCTTAAGTCCAGCCACACACAAAACAAGTTCTGAAATTCTTGCAGAACATTTATTTCATGGATCAGTTTGAGTTTTTAGATCCTGTCCCAGGAAGAAAGTTTTGTTAACTGTTCAAATCAGATGCTAGCATAAACCAATACACACCACAGCCCTTAGTTACCAGCATACCATCCAGTTTTCCATTCATACTTATCTTGTCCAATGTGTTTAATGCAAAAATCAAGAACATTTCTCATTTCTCTAATATTTTATTCCAGTCTAGCCCTCTGGTTGATTCTGGAACTTCCAAAATGCCCTCAAACTGATTCATTTCTTTATTGGATTTTGTTTACCAAGAGGGCCCACTGAGACTAAAATTCTATTTTTCAGGGGCAATCCAGAATTAGTTTACAGATTAACAGCGATGCAAAGCAGCAGTCCATTAATAAGGGATATCTGAACATAACATTACATAACAGTACCAGGAAAATGAGTACATACATAGCAGTAACACAGAAGATACAACACATACAAAGTTATCAGTTAGCTATAACAGTGGTACAGTGATAGAACTAATATTTTGGACTGCAAGCATAGGATGTGGACAAAAACATCAAGTAAAACAATGAGCAACAAGCAAGGAACCTGAATGTAAAACCTGATACCTTAAGGAAGCCATTTCACTTTCACCTACCCAAGTACAAGGATTTTACACAAGACTTAAAACTGCATAACCTCTTGCAGTCCCTGGTTTCAGGTGAGAGATTATTTCATAAAGGAGGGGCAAAGCAAGCAAAAGATCTGCTACCAGACTTAAGACAAAGTGACGTATGTCTGTATGCTGGAGGAGGAGTGAGGTGTTCTCCATTGAGGCTTAATCTTTAATAGCTCCTTTAGGCTAGGTGGAGGGGTACCAAAAATGAGCTTGTGCAATATACAGTGCACAGTACAGGGAAATGCAATTTGCATTCCATTGGGGCAATGTAAGCAGTGAGAGGACCAGAGAGGCTGCTGTATGCCCTGATTTGTTAAAATGTAAGGGGACAGGGGAGTCTTCAGCTGTTCTTAATCACACTCTTGTTCTCATTAGTCATCATTGTTTGTAATGCCCTTATGGTCTTCCCTATATAATACTTTGAACATGGACATGCAGTCAAATAAATCACAAGATGTGAGTCACTTAATAGTTGACTGGATTTTGTATTTTTTATCTCCACTAAGGTGGTCACATTCCTTCTTTCTGGAAGTATTGTTGCATCGCATTCATTTATCACATGGCGCCATCGTAAGACTAAGTGGACCTAATAGTAGCTGGGCACTAGCTCCTTGTGCATGATATTCTCTACAACAATCTATTTTAAAGATTTTACTTTTTTTCAAAGCAATAATAGGTAATAGCTGAAATTATCTAACAGGCATTTTTTTTTAAATACCCTAGTGTTTGTGAACTGGCTTCTTAATTTTTTCTATAAGGTCAGGAAATTCTAAAGCCATAACCTTTCCATTTTGGTTCTCTCTGTCTTCATGCCTAGTTTCTTGTAAGTTATTCCTCTTTAGAGGTTCTCTTATTGTCTTGTAGAATATTCTATTTAAATAACCTATTTGTACAAATCTCTTAGCCATAGTTTCCATTTCTTGATTTCTGACTGCTTCCTTGCTTAAATGTAACCTGCCCAGTTCAAACAGGTCTTTGTTATTTCAGGTCCCTCCACAGCCACCAGCGAACCTGTACTCTTCCAGCTTACGCCACCCTCTAAGCCATCCATTTAATTCCTCTGTTCTTTCCTTCCTAGCTGTACTAGCCCTTGAGACCATTATTACCTCTGAGACCTCTAGCATGTTTGGCAAAGTTGTTGAAGCCATTATAAAAGACAAAATAATAGAACAATTTATTGAGGATAAAGTTCTTATCCCATTTAAATAAGGTTGTATGAGGGGCATATCATGTCAGACTGACCTGATCCTTGTGTTAGAAGAGGTAATAAATTACATAAAATGATGCACACACTATCAATACGAGGATAAATGTTTTTTTTTATTTGGTACATTTGGATGGGCCAGTTGCACTTTGAGGGGCAGGAGTACATCTTTTTCTGCTCTCTATTTGCCTTTGAAGAGGTGACGATGGAGATGAGAAGGGGAAGAGTCATAGTTATAGTCTATCTGGACTTAAATAAAGACTTTGACTCTATGGTGAATGACAAGCTTCTGGGCAGAGTGCACCAGTGTGCTATACTTAAGGCAAACACAAAGCGAACTGCAAATCTGCTTGGGGCATAAAGCAGAGGGTTGCAGTGGGTAGGCACTACTATGAGAAGGCAACATGCTGCATCCCTCAGTGATCTTTGCTGGGACCACTTCTGTTCAATATTTTCATTAGGAATCTGTTAGCTGCTAGCCATATGGCTTAGCAGTTGTGCTACCACCCACCACACCAGTGACCAGAGATCGGGTGCAGACTTGGGTTGCTGGGGTCATCTGGGGGAACTGTAGGGGTGACATACTGAGCAGGTTGAGATGGAATATGAGAGGGGAAAGGCAAATGCAGAAGAAGTATGCTGTGCATCCTCAATTATTCAATCGGTGTCCAAGAATCCATGATTCTGAATGGTTGACTGCTACCTTTCTGCCATGGTAAATCCTATGACAACCCATGCAAAAGGAGCCAGTCAGCTACATCTACAGTCCCCAGTTTTTAAAATCAGTACAAGCCCCAAAACATCAAAGGTGAAAAATCGCCATCTTTACTCCCTGCTAAACCATGACACAAAAGTGGTTTCTTCTTCTTTTTTAGTATGCTTTTTGCAACTTACCACTGAATGCTCAACCCTGCCCTCCCCAGACCACCGATTGGCCTCCATTTAGACTTATCTCCCAGATGATACCTCCTGGATTACCCCATAGGGCAGGGCCACTGCACCAATGTGAGTTTACACTGCACAGGAAAAGGTTGCCAGTAGGGGTGCCTACTGACATTGCCTCCCTGGCTTTCCCCATGGTGAGGTGTGAGGTTGGGCCAGAGCCAGTGGAAGACAGAATAGGTCAGCTGGGGGAGTGCTGTGGCTGGTGATTGGAGACATGAAGCGGTCTTCCCTGTTGCTGCTTTTTGTTGAAGGAGGCTGACTTGCACCGGACACACAATCCCCCCTCCCCCCGGAGTAGGGGAGCCATCCCTGGGATGCTCAAGCCTTCTCTCCCCAGCCAGGCAGCCACCCAACTTCCTGGGTCTGTTCTTGAACACTGGACATCAGTGCCACAGATGGACGCCATGCCACTATGTCGGTGGTTGGCCTCAAAAGCTGGATTTTCAAAGGGACTGTAGATTTTAACCAATGGATCCCAACAGTCCCCAAAGCCATTTTACATGCCACAAAACCTTTTTTTCACATAAAAAAAGTTGCTCATTGTTCCTGTTTCTCAGTCCCCTGTTTGTTGATAGAAACTAAAGCTGGTGTTTGCTGTGTGTTAGCCACAAATGCTTCTGTCTTGTTACAGTTGTAACAAGCAGCCTTTACACTTAATATAACAAACACAAGCAGCCCTTACACTTAATGTAACATACATATTAATTTAAAAAAAAAGAAAACAAGCACTGTTGTAACACTGTCTTTCCATCTTACACCCATTTCTGTTAAGTAAAAAAACACATTTTCATAGCCCATATAAAACATTGTTGTCACACTGCCCTGACCCAGTCCACTCATGATAACAAGGTGATTGCTAGCAATGTTTACCTTCTCAGCCCACATCGTCACTTCCAGCAAACACTGAAAAATGGAAAACCTTGTTCTCCAACGCATTGCTCCATTGGTCTCCCAGCCACTTCCCACTTGAAAAATGCTCCCTTGTCTTGCTAAGGCTTCAGTACAGCACTGCTCGCTCACTCTCTGGTGCTACCATAAAACAAAATATAAAACGAAAAAAGACACGGGGGGTAAGTGAATCTGCCCAATAAAAGAAAAATTATTAAAAAGCTCACAAAAACTAGATGAGGTGCAGCCAGTGTCCAGCAATATTTTCAGCTATAATCTACCCAGCAACAAAATACTATTTTTTATTACATCAGAAGAATATTTCAATAAAAAATTCTATGAAACTGCCAAACTATAATTCTTTTTATTTTTAAACTAATTTTAGCAATTTTCTCATTGTATAATTGCTAAATGACTCCTGGGTGTGGGTTATACTGGGATTTATCCACTGGATTTGATCACTCAGCCTGTGGCCTTGTGACCAAACAACACCAGGCATGGGTAAATCCCAGAAACACCAACACTCTGTTGTGGTTTATTGCTTAATCGGTCCATACTTTTATATAAGGATTCCAGTGTCTCAAGGGATCACAGTTTTTCATACAGTGGCTTGCAGTAACATGTCAGCATGTTTTCAGCATCATTTGAAGTAAAGGTGTACTTTACAGAAATACATTTCTAATGAATATTAACAAGAAGAACCTTTAAAATGTTTATGTGATTAAGCACTTGAATTATGATGGGTGCAGAATAACCTTGAAAATGATTGCTTCATTAATTTAGCTAGCTCCAGAACATTGTAGCAGCGTCCTTGTAAAACAGAAGTGCCTAAATATTATCCACAATTGTAATTTAATTTATGAATGTTAATAAGATGCTTGCAAAGAAGTTTTACAATGTGGATGCTAACACAATGAAAATTGCTGTATTATATTAGGAAATGTTATTTTTATATATTCTGGTCAATTTTTCTGCCATTTCCTTTGTATACATGTTTTTTGTAATTTCTGTTTATATGTGATAATAAACATTTATGGAAAAGGGGTATTTATTGAGTAGTTGGTCTTCTCAACAACCATGCCCACTCAAGAAGACTTAATGAAAGTTGAAGCACTGGGTCTGAGTCGCAGGCAACTCTGGTTTGTTATTTTTGGAACAGAGTATTTTTGCTGCATACCATTTACAAAAAAAATTGAAAAAATATGAATCAGAACCAGTGTGTTCACTAGAGAGATTACACTAAGTATCAGAGAAAAGAAACAAGCCTTTAGGCAGTTTAAGGAGCCACAGAGGGAAGGTGATGGGGAGCTCTACGGGAGAAGCTCAAGGAGGCTGGAAAGGCTATCAGTTTAGCACAATCCCAAATGGAGGAATAAATAGCGCTGGGAATCAAGAAGGGGGACAAAACCATTTTTAGATACATAAGCAAAAAAAGGAAGAGCAAAAGGGGGGTAGTCAGAAAATCAACAAGCAATGGTCAGATAGTGGAAAAAGGCAAAGACAAAGCTGAAGCACTCAATGCATTCTTTTGCTCAGTCTTCACAAATGAGCACAACTGTAGTGGTCCAGCACTAAACAGAACCCAGCACCCTGCATGGAAGGCAGACATATGCCCCTTCACAAGGGAAAGGGTGTTGAAAGAACTAAAAATATTGAAGACAGGCAAAGCCATGGGTCTGGATGGAATTCACTAAATAATACTTAGAGAGCTTCAAGAAGAAATAGCTGCACCATTAGATGAGTTATACAATGAATCTCTGGAAAGCGCAAAGCCACTTGACTGGAACAGGGCTACCATGGTACCTTTGTATAAAAGTGGCAGCAGAGAGGAGGCAGGAAATTACCAGCCAGTCAGCTTGGCCTTGGTAGTGGGCAAAATCATGGAGCCACTCCTTAAAGAAAGGATCGTAGACTTCCTAAAAGAGGCAGGAAAACTCAACCCCAAACAGCATGGATTGATCACAGGTACTTCATGTCAGACTAACCTGATCAAATTCTTCTACTAGGTGACCAAAGTAGTGGACCGGGAGGGGGCAGTGGATGTGGTGTATCTGGACTTCAGCAAGGCATTTGACACTGTCCCACACAGGAGGCTGATCAATAAACTTGAACACACAGGTGTCAGTTTTAAGATAGTAAGCGGGGTAGCACACTGGCTGCAGGATAGAACTCAGAAAGTCACAGTAAATGGCACCATGTCCAAAGAGGGTTTTGTGAAAAGTGGATTCCCACAGGGATCAGTGCTGGGTCCACTTCAACATATTCATCACTGACATTGTTGATGGTCTTGAAGGTAAAGTCTGCCTGTTTGCAGACAATACAAAACTATGTAATAGGGTGGACAATCAGGAGAGAGATTCCAGTATGAAGGAGGATCTCAATAAACTTGAACAATGGTCCAATGACTGATAACTTAGATGTGATACTAAAAAATGCAAAGTGATGCACCTGGGAAAACAGAACCCAAGAACGCAATATTTCCTAGATGAGAATTGACTTAAAGAGACCAGGACTAAATGGGACTTAGGTGTAATCATATCAGATGACCTTAAAGTAGGGAAGCAATGTGAAAAAGAGGCATGCAAAGTGAGCAGCATCCTCGGATGCTTAGGCAGGGGAATAACTAGCAGGAATCAAAAAGTGATCATTCCAATCTATAGATCCCTGGTGAGGCCATACCTGGAGTACTGTGTCCATTCCTGGAGGCCCCACCTGAAGAAGGACATAGAATACTTTGAATCAATTCAGAAGGCGGCCACAAAGATGGTGAAGGGCCTCCATCACAAGCCGTATGAGTCAAGACTCCAAGACTTAAACTTGTACTCCCTGGAACTGGGAAGGGACAGAGAGGGTATGATAGAAACATTCAAATTCATCAAAGGTGTAAACACTGTTCAGGTAGACAAACTCTTCCTTGCAAATGGAAAGGCATGTACAGGAGGGTACAACCTATGCCTGAGAGGGTGAAGACTCAAAGGCAATATCAGGAAGTACTTTTTGACAGAGAGGGTAATAGACACATGGAACAGCCTGCACACAGAGGTGTTTGCAGCAAAGATGTTGAATGCATTTAAACACACATGGGACCAACACTATGGTATAAACAAAAACAGCAAAATATAGGGGAGGGGGTTAGGTTCATGGGCAGACCAGATAGGCCACTTGGTTCCCACCTGCCATTAAATTCTTATGTTCTTATGTGTTCCTCATCAGTTACTGAGTCTGATCATCTCCAAGTGCTGCTACGTGTGGGTTTCTATTGGATAATGTCACCCAATGATAAGCATTTGTCAATGCCGAATGTTTGCTTGCTGGCACTGGCATTGGTAGTGTAGAAGTTACAGAGCTGCATAATAGGAATGGCAGTGAAGTATTGAACTGAAACCAACCCCACCACCACCCTGCAGAGAGTGGCAGGCATTGGGGTGTGCCTTTGGGTCGTCAGGCATAACGACCACACCATTTCACCACACCCTACCCTGCAGACACTGACAAGTGTCACGGTGTGCCTTGGGGTCTTTGGCCCTTATGTGCAACCCATTCCATCAGGAAATATGGTGAGATGGGTGCAGTATAGGAGAATGGGGTGAAGTTTGGGCACGAAGAGTTCGAGGCACACCTTGATGCCTCTCACTGGCTGCAGGGTGTGGGTGGGGGTGGAATGGTATGAGCATGACAGGCAAGAATCCCAAGTCACACCCCTGATGCCTGTCATACTCTACAGGGTGGGGTGTTATGGTTGGAAACCCTAACGCCGCAGGCATTCGTTGGTATTTTCATTCCAAATTTTCAACATTTTTTTGTGACCCCCACCTCATGAACAGTGGCAATATCAGTTTGTTAGCTGAAAACTGCTTTTGCACAGCGACTATGGCATTTGGCACCACAAGTGCAAAAACACATTCCGAACAGGATGTGAAAAATGACAGCGGTACTGTTCATGGGGAGGTGTAAAAAATGGCAATGTTGAAAATCTGCTGTGAAAATCTTAAAAAAACTGGTGAAGTCACGAGCGTGAGAAACTGTACAATGCACACCAGTAATGTAACTAGTTTGGGGATTTTTACGGCAGATTGTTAACAGGCATTTTGGGACCTCCGATCATGAACAGTGTCAGTGTGATTTTCTTTATCTGTCCGAACAATGATTTCCCACAGCGACCACGCATCTCTGCACTGAAAGTGTGAAAACACATTTCGGCCATGTTGTGGAAAATGACAGCTGTACTGTTCATAAGGAGGTGTGGAAAAATGCCACTGGTGAAAATCTGGACTGAAAATATTACAAATTCATGAACCTATGAGGGTGCGTGGAAACTGCACAATGCTCACTCGTAACACAGTCATTTTATGGAGTTTTGTCACCAAATTTTCAACATAGCCATTTTAAGACGTCTGATCATGAACAGTGTCACTGTGATTTTCTTAATCTGTCCCAAACATTGTTTTCACACACCGACTGTACCACTGTGCGCTACATGTGCGGAAACACATTTTGGGCGAGATGTGAAAAATGGTAGCTGAACTGCTCAAAAGGAAGTGCGGTAAAATGGCACTGTTGAAAATCTGGTGTTCAAATATTACAAATTAGCTAACTTGCCAGCGTGCGTAGGAACTGTGCAATGTGCCCTCCTAAAACAGTCATTTTGGGGAATTTTTTCACCAAATTTTCAACATAGCCATTTTAACACCTCTGCTCATGATCAATGTCACTGTGATTTTCTTAACGTGTCCCATACATTGATTTCACACACCGACTGCGTCATTGTGCGCTACATGAGCAGAAACACGTTGTGGGCGAGATGTGAAAAATGACAACTGTACTGCTCATAAGGAGGTGTGGTAAAATGGCAATGCTGAAAATCTGGAGTGAAAATATTGAACATTTGCGAACTTACGAGCGGGCATAGGAACTGTGCAACACACGCTCGTAAAACAGTCATTTTTAGGAATTTTTTCACCAAATTTTCAAAATAGCCATTTTAAGACCTCTGATCATGAACAGTGTCACTGTGATTTTCTTAATGTGTCCCGTACATTGATTTTGCACACCGATTGCGCCATTGTGCACTTCATGGGTGGAAACACATTTTAAGTGAGATGTGAAAAATGACAGCTGTACTGCTCATAAGGAGGTGTGGTAAAATGGCAATGTTGAAAATCTGGAGTGAAAATATTGAAATTTTGCAAACTTACGAGCGTGCGTAGGAACTGCGCAACGCAAGCTCGTAAAACAGTCATTTTTAGGAATTTTTTCACCAAATTTTCAACATAGCCATTTTAAGGCCTCTGCTCATGAACAGTGTCACTGTGATTTTCTTAATGTGTCCCATACATTGATTTCACACACTGACTGCACCATTGTGCACTACATGGGCGGAAACACATTTTGGGTGAGATGTGAAAAATGACAGCTGTACTGCTCATAAGAAGGTGTGATAAAATGGCAATGTTGAAAATCTGGAGTGAAAATATTGAAAATTCACGAACTTACAAGTGTGCATAGGAACTGCGTAACACACGCTCGTAAAACAGTCACGTTTAGGAATTGTTCCACCAAATTTTCAAAATAGAATTTGTGAGAGCCCACCTTATGAACACTGACAGTGCCATTTCATTAATCATTCCATAAAGGTGATTTCACGCAGTGGCTGTGAAATCACCCTTTGGGCCCGAGTAACGCCATGACAGTGCAAGAATTTATGAGGAGGGGTCCCAAAAACCCCATGTTGAAAATTTGGTGCAAAAATTCCAAAAAATGCCTGAGATATGCAACAAAATTAAAAAAACCCTATCTATCCCATTATACAGCTTACCGGCATTTCCTCAGTTCGCGGTCGGCTTTGAAGAGTACAGATGTGTTCCCGGTCCACTGAAGATCATCGCGCTGGACTCCGGAGGTAAGTATAGGGTGAGGGGGTTGTGTGGAGAGGCAGGGTGAGCAGTGGGTGGGCACTGGTGGGTGCAGACACTGCGAAGGACCGTTTTTGCTTTTCCGGTTTGTTTTTTTTAATGACGCAGATGGGACATTTGCCACGCTGGGGTGTGGGCTTCAGCATGGCAGAAGGGACGACTGGGGGCATGGAGCCGACGAGGATTGGGCACACCTGCTGGTGACAGCATGGGGAGAGACAGTGGAGCCAACAGGGAATTGGGCATCCCCATCAGCCATAAAACATTTTGCCACGCTGGGGTGGGCTCCCAGCATGGCACCTGGATGCTTTAGGGCGTGGAGCTGACGGGGATTGTGCACCCCGCCGGCTTTACAGTGTGGGGAAGGGGAAGGCACGTGAGCACGAGTGTGCCTGGGCGCGTGTGGGGGGCTCTGCTCACCAAGCGAGTTCTTCCTTTCAACTGTATGCCACTGCATTTTCAGCTGTCATAGACAGCTGGAGCAGTGATTGGTGCTCTGTGACCATGCCTGCAAACACACTGACTGAATTGGAAGAGGCTGATGCACCTCTGGAAAACTCGTATTTTTATTTATTTTATTTTATTTTAGCTTTTGTTAACCGGGTAAGTATACTAGACAAGTATTATGCCTATTTTCAGGAACGACGCGGGAGAGTACAACATAAGGATACAGACAATTGTATACAGTAGCGAATAAGTACAGCTTAACAACATGATTGAGATAGTAACATAGTCCAGGGGATATATACGGACATAATACAACTTATATCCGCTGAGGTAACGAACCCCCAGGATGAGTGGGTCACACACAAATTTACAACAGAAAGCATATGCACATTTCACGTAAAAGACAGATTGAGAGAGGCAATGACCAGGGAACCGTGACGTGGACAATATATCCGGGGTCAGGTGCCCTGGTGTACAGGCAGAGACAAGGAGTGCAGCATGAGATGGCACTATGTTTCTTGCACATGCGTGCAAGCAGACATAAAAATGGCTTGGCATGATACTTGATCAAGAACTGTCTTTCTCACCACATATAAATATTGTCCTATCCAAGTGCTTTTCTAAACTAGGTGCATGCTATAGGTTGCAGAGTAGTCTCTCACTGTTCACCTGAAAATGCATAATTGATCAAATGATGCTGCATTGGATTACAGTGATGTAGTACACACAGCTACTTCTAAACAGTCTCTTTCTCCAAGCTAAATAAGCTATTAAATGCCCTACATTGATGTTCCCTTAAATGTGTACATCATAGCCATCACTGTCAAATAAATTCCACTTCAGCCTGGCCCAGTCTAGACTCAAGGCATGTATTCTGCATCGCCTTGCTTGGAGCCAAATTCTGAGCTGACAAGCTTCCTTGATGCCTTGGTGTCCTATTCTCTCTAGCTGTGAACCATATCCACCAGTTGCATTTTAATATAAAAGGATGCATATACCCTCATGAAAATGAAAGCTGGCCAAGCAGTAATTAGCTTCTGCTTGCCCAAAGAATGGAGTAGGTTGCCCTCTGACATTACTTGTTTCCCCTTCGTCTTCAGTATCTAATCAAAAGTAAAACAGCACTTTATATCCCCGTGTGAGTGCACTACCTGACTGCCATGGAACTCTATTATAAAACTGAAAACTGCCTTGAAATTTATGGCGTACCAGCTGCTGCCAAATCTGTGTATGTACTGTATACTGCAGTAACTAATACAGTAAATCTGTTACATTATCATTTTATTTTTCTCTTATTGCTAATACTGTATCTCTTCCCCTCTCATACACTCCCTTCCCCTCTGTCCAGGTCAGATCTGTAAATGAGACTGTTGTTCTCTGTATGGTGCACCTAGTAAAACATTCTCAAATAAATAAATTAGTAAACAATGGCTGCTCGTAAGGGGAGGCATATAGGCTCAAATGACACCACAGAGGCCCTGCGTTAAAATGCACTTCAAACCCTCAGTGTTCAGAGTTTAAATTAAGTTTCCCACTGGAAGAATGTCAGACTACTACTGCACCAGTGACACCAAATACTAAGAGATGCTCTTCATAAATGTCTTGCTTTATATCACTGTGGACACCTGGCTTTCACCACTGAAACTGGAGTATGTAGCCCTTAAATGAAGTAGTGATCCCAGAGTTCAATAGAATCTAAAAGCTCCCATACAGGGACAGAGGGTACCCCAAACAACATTTAGTTGACTGTTGACCATAGAATGTGTGATTACATTAGAATAATGTGTACACAAACTATAAACAAACATGATCAGATTTATTGCAACTTGAAGTTTGTGTGTCCTGTATCTGACTGTCCAATATTATGACCAGAGATGCAACGGTATAAAAGAAGCACTGAATATTAATGTTAAAATGTGGGGAATGTTTGCTTCATGAAGCTTTGTGCTAGGGTATACCATAAAATAGCAAAGTTTCAAAAGCAAAAGCCATTACTGAGACAATTTTGACAGAATTAGAAATTTTCATTGTGATGGTCCACTAGCAAAATATTTCTGCTTGCCCCACTGTGTCTCCTCCTTCAAACAAACTCCAGCAGGGGGGGTATAACAGTCAATGTCTGACAGGCAAAATTTCAGCTGTCAACACTGTTGATGTCACCAATCCACATGTCGACAACTTTTTTGTCAATGCAGTTTGGTGGAACCATGAGCCAGTCAGTATAGGCCTGTAAAGTACCCAGTCTTAAAGGAAGTTGCAATCACTGAGTTTGTACCACTGACCCCCTCACACCCACATGAAACAATGATGGCTAAGTGATTGTCTAAGATCTGTACTATTGCTGAGGGACAGCAACTTTAGTCTGGCTCTATGACAGGAGCATCTCTGATGGAGGCACCATGATAGCAAACCAGCATCATTTACTGCTGTGCCCATGGTCAATCTGCCAAAGAGACTGGTCCTCTAAATCCCATACACCAGGGCTTAGCCACTTTTTGTGGACAGGGGGTTACACTACTAAATTTTTATTTTGTTTATTTATTTATTGAATTGATTCATCAGGAAAGGCACACTGAGCAAAAAAATACTCATCTCCTGGTGCAACCTATGGGGGAAGGGTTACAAGGGAAGGATAACAAGCAGGTTATCACCATAACAATTAATCAGATATACAGAGGAAGATGTGACAATTTTGTCACATAGGTTAACAGACAGCTAATATCAGATATACAGAGGAAAATGTAACAATTTTGTCACATAGGTTAACAGACAGCTAATATCAGACATACGGAGGGAAAATGTAACAATTTTGCCACATAAGTTAACAGTCAGCTAAAAGTGAGTACCAGAGGCATACATACTTACATACATACATGCATACATACATAAATAGAGAACACCTTGCTGCTGCAGATAGCCATATCTTATTTTATATAAGCCAGCTTCCATGGGTAGGGCATAGCCGCTGGTCAGGCAATGGGAATTTTGAGGGGTGGGACAAACAGAGTTAATGAATGCAGATAAGTTTATCATGAGGTAGTTAGACAGCGCGATTGATAGAGAATGGTTGGAGGAAGATTGGTGAATCTGAAGGGGGAGAACATTCCAGATTTTTGGGAATCAATGTGAGAAGGCTGTCTGTTCAAGAGAGGTCTTTCGTCTGGGGATATTTAGCCATGTGTTAAAGAACCGGAGGGCATGAGGGGTGTGGAAGCCAACAACAGTATGGTGGAGATGTCGGAGAGGAAGGCACCAAGCCAGAATTTTGAGACAAATTTGGAGCAGTGCAGTTGTCGGAGATTTTCAAGAGATGGGAGGGTGAGGGAGCAGTAAAGGTTACTGTGGTGGGAAAGGGGGGCATTGAGAGTGGAACGGCAGAAGGCATTGAAAGGGGGTCTAGTTTAGATCAGGTGGATTTAGGTGCAGCGCTGTAGACTATGTCACAGTAGTCTAAGGAGGGAAGGATCATCTTCAGCACTAGTTCTCACCTAACCGGAAAGGGGAGGCAAGAGCAGTTTCTGTACAAAGCACCTAGTTTAGGGGCAGTTTTTTATGATTGCATCAATGTGGTTAGAGAAGGTAAGGTGACGGTCAATCCAAACCCCTAGATAGCAGAAGGAAATGACCTCCATAGTTGTCTCATCCAGATTGTGGAAGGAGGGGTAGGAGGGGAGTTGGGATAGATGCCGACTGATACCGAAGGTCATGGTGACATTTTTTTTAGCACTGAGAGAGAACCAGTGTGAACTGAACCAGACTTAAACTTTATTAAAATCAGACTGGAGACTGAGTGATACTTCTTCCAATGAGGAGCCATTGGCAAATAGGATGGTATCATCCATGTACACATGTATAGATGTGGTTGTGCAGATTTGTGGCAGGTTTTTCAGAAAAATGGAGAACAGGATGCAGCCAAGTACTGACCTTTGGGGAACACCAGTAGTCACAGGGAGGGGGGAGGAAGTGGCATCTGCAATTTTTACTGATTGTGTTCTTCCTGACAGGTAGGCACTGAGCCAGTTAGTGGCTAAGATCGTGAGGCCTGCATCTGAGAGGCTTGTTAACAGCAAGGGGTGGGAGACAGCATTGAATATGCTTCAGCAAGGTCAACAAATATTGCCGAGGAGATCTGCCCACTATACATTCCAGAGAGGATGGTGTCAGTGAGTCTTAACAAGGAGGATGCAGTAGAGTGACCCTTTCTGAACCCAGAGTGAAAAGGCATGAAGAAGTTAGAGTCATAGAGAAAGGAGGTAAGTTGGGTGAGCACCAGGTGTTCTTAGAGTTTAGCAAGGACTGGGAAGATAGAGATAGGGAGGTAGTTTGAAATGGAAGAGGGGGGCCCCCTTTAGGGAGGGGAATGACAATTGTGTGTTTCCAGGCCTGTGGGACAACAGCAGTGGTAAAGGAGAGATTTAGGAGAGTGGCATGAGGTGACACTATGGCTGGCACAGAGAGGTGGAGGAGTTTGGTGTCCAACCAGTTGGGGGAATTAGATTTTGATAGGTTTAGGGCCAGTAGGGTCCCAAGGGCTTCAGATTGTGTGATAGCTTTGAAGGAGAAGGAGCATGGCCCTAGTGAGTTTGAGGCTCCCGCTGCAGGGTTGGGAGGAGTAGTGGGGGGTAAGGAGAAGAGAAGAGTTGAGATGCAAGAGGAAAAATATGTGTTGAACTCAGCAGCCACTGCCTCTGGGTCAGAGAGGAATGAGTTGTTTACTTTTAGGAGTGGTGTGGGGTTTGAAGCTGGAGGGGTGAAGAGGGAGTGGATGACCTTCCAGAATTTGAATGAGCTATTTACGTTTGACTGGAGGGAGGAGTTGAAGTATTCTGCTTTAGTGAGCCGAGTTGCTCTGGTACATTTGTTACACAGCATATGGTACATGGCGAAGTGTTGCAGGAGGCATGAAGATGTATGCACGCACCATGCTTTGTCATGGGCATGTTGGCAATCTTTAAGTTCTTGGGTAATCCAAGGCAGGTGGTTACCTCATACCCTTGAGCTATGCAATGGGGCATGTGTATTCCAGACATTTAGGAATGTGTCTTGGAAGTGTATGAGGGCATCGTCTATGGAGCAGACAGTAGCGGGTGTGGTCTAGTTAGCGAGGGCTAGGTCTTCGAGGATGGTGGCTAGGTTGAGGGATTTATAGGACCGTTGGATGAGAAACTTTGGTGCAGATGTGAAGTGCTGGATTTTTTTGACTAGGTATATAATATGGTGGTCACTCAGGGAGTCAGGAAGCAGACTAGCTTGGATGACCAAGTGAGTATAGATGGTGAGTGCCCAGTCTATTAGTGAGTGGTTTCCTGATTTGAGGTTAAGGCGGATGGGCTCGGTGATGGATTGTGACAGGTTTAGTGCAGAAATGTCAGCACAGATTTTGCTGAGAGAAGGAGATAACCAATTGTGGTTAAAATCCCCCAAAATATACAATTCCCTCATTGAGGTAAGGGAGAAAATTTGCGTGAGTAGGTCAGTGACAGATGATGCTGGAGTGCCTGGCCGTGAGTATACCCTGGCAATGTAAATAGGGTGTGAGAATGGTAGTTACTGTTGAACCAGTATAAGTTCATGGGCTTTAGGTTCAGACTTGGCTAAGGCTACAGAGTAGTGTAGTTCTGAATTAATGTAAACGGCTACACCGCCACCTCTGGTAGCTCTGTTCTGGCGAGTCATGACGTAGCCTGGGATTGAGACCGAGGGCTTAGAGATATTTTTATTTAGCCAAGTCTCAGACAGGATAAAGATGTCGGGGACATAATGGGCTGCTAGTACCTATAGGGAGTCGAGTTTTTGGGCCAGGCTTCTTATGTTTAGGTGCAAGGTGTGCAGGCCACATGGGAGGGGGCTGCCACAGGGGATTGCGGCAGTAGGTGAGTTAGGAGAGGGTCCAGGAGAATTTTGCAGGGTAGGGGTGTGGAAGAGATCTGGGTTCGGATGTATGTCCCCAGCTGTGAAGAGCGGGAGGGCAATAGTAAGGTAGTGTGCTATAAGGTGTTGCCACATATAAGCAGCTGAGCATTGTCTTGTATGTGCCCGCAGGCAGCTGTAATAGGTTCAATGGGAGGTAAGAAGATGGAGAATTATCCCAGCGTGTGAGGGAGGGAAAAGGAAGGAGCAGGGGCATGCATTTGAGTGGACTCATTATTGGCTGAGGGGAGTGGTGGTCGCAGTGCATCGGAGGTAGTGGGACCCTATTAGATCAGGCAAGATAGGGGGTTGCAGTTTATTGGATATTTGTGGTAAGTTGGAGAGGAGTGGTGGGTATCAGACAGCAAGAAGGGGCAGGTAACCTAGCAGTAGGGACATGGCTAGAGGCACGCAGGGGGCAGAACACTGGCAGTTAAAGTTGTACAAGTATCAAGTGAGCTAAATTGCTGGAGGTGGGAGAGGGTGGCAGAGGTTTAAAGGAAGAGAAGGTCTTGGCAGCACTGAGGCAGAGAGAGAAAGAGAACCAGGTGCTAAACGGCAACCTCTGGTGGCCAATTAATATAATGAGCAAATGGGAAACCAGAGAGATAGTAAATTATGTCTCATGAGAGGAGACAGAGAGCAGTTGCTGTAAAAGTAATACCAGCTAAGGATGAGAGGGTATTGGGAGTGGGTGGGGAGCCATGGCAAAGCAACTGCGGGGATCAGCTACAGCTGCGTTCGACCAGTGTGCAGAAATAGCTGCTGGAGCTTTTGCGTACCTTCTGTGTTTTGGAGGGTGGGGGAGGCAGATTCAGCATGGCCCTCGTAACCTGTACTGGGACCCTCAGTGGATCCTGAAGCTGTGGAGACAGAAGGGAGGTGTAAGAGTTTTATACAGACCAGCAGGAAATGGCTTAAATTATTAGCATACTAGGTAAGCACCTCATATATCCAGGCAAGTAGGATGTAAAAATAAAATGCAAGGACAAATCTTGCGGGCTACAGTGTTTGTGAATCTAACTCCAGGACTAGTGTTTCTGAAAGCACTGAAGCAGACTCCTAATGCATTGTAGCATAGTGCATTGTCACCTAAGCAGCATTTTTTTTACATTTATTGCATGCCCAGGGCAGAGGTTTATAAAGAGCAGGGTTTACAATCATTTAAACACCCATAAGGAGAGCATTATAAGTAAAGCAACGTTTAACATAAATTATTTAATTAATTATTGAGGCTCCCTTCAGAAGGCACTGAAAGCCAAGCCTAGCACAGAGGTTCTTAAAGTAAGAGGTTCTTAAAGCAAAGTTTACATTTGTTTAAATGCCCCAAACCCCTGTGAATTCTTAAAACTCCATACTTAAGGTGTTTAAAAGTATGCAGAGTTTACAGAAAGGACCTTGTAGAAAAACTATCTCCACTGTTATGGCAACACAATTCAAATAAAAAATGGTGCCAACAGCCACAACTGTGTTCGACCAGTGTGCAAAAACAGCTGCCGGACCTCTTGCATACTTTCTGTGTTTCGGGAGGTAGGGGAGGGAAGATTCAGCACAGCCCTCACAGCCTGTCCTGGGACCCTCGGTGGATCCTGAAGCTTCTGTGTTTCGGGGAGTGGGGAAGGGCAGATTCAGCACGGTCCTCACAACCTGTCCTGGTACCCTCGGTGGATCTTGAAGCTTCTGTGTTTTGAGGTGTGGGGGATGGCGGATTCAGCACAGCCCTTGCGACCTGTCCTGTGACCCTCAGAGGATCCTGAAACTGTGAAGTACATACTATCTAACACAGCCCATATGTAGGTAAGTAAAGTAACACTCATAAAAATTAAAACAGTAAGCATGCATCTTCCAAGACAATACAGCCATCCCATTTATTCTTCTGGAGCATTGTAAATCCAAATAATGCTTCCTCACAGATCAGGTGACGGACAGGATGATACTGTTCATTTGTAGCAAGCACAATCTCCTGACAATGCACAGGTGCACACACTGTCCTCCTGTCCTCCACCTAATCTCAAACAAACGTTACGTGATTTGTATATGACTTGGGTACAATAAAGGCTCCCTTTGATTTGATAAAAAGCATGTTTTCTGTTCAAACTATCTATGAGTGCTGCTCCACCCTTACAGACCGTAGTTTGCCTTTAGTAAGGGGTAATTTCATATAAAATTTAGACTACTACATCCCTCATTCGGCTGAGCCCACCACAGTACAATTTAATTTCTACTGTCCCAGTGATTCTCCACCCCCAAAAAAGTTTTTCCTGTATGAACATTACCAGAAACAGTTCACCTCTTGAGCTACTACTGAACTGGATGTGATGGATGTAAGATAAATTTAGGTGAGTAGGCCCCTTTATTAATATTCTTTGCAAAAAAAACTGCATTAAGCAACATTTATAATTCAGCCTAAAGCGGCAAAAGTAGAGAAATGTGGTTTTAGGGTTTCCAACCATAAAACCTCACCCCCACCCATGAAGCAAATTGGGTTGCATTCTTCCTTGGGTTGTCAACCTTAAAGTTCAGCTTATTCTGTTCACTTCTGAAACATACACACCTGTGTCCATCATGTCTGAACTTTCTTGCTACTGCAGTGGGGTGAGATTTAGGGTTGTCAACCCCAAGGAAGACTGAACCTCTGATTTGCTTCAGGGGTGGGTGAGGGGTTTTAAGGCTGGAAACCTTAAAAACACATTTCTCTACTTTTGTCACTTTAGGTTGAACCCTAAATGTTGCATTTATGCAGTTTTTTTGCCAAGAATCTCCTTACATTTTGAGATAGTATAATCATATCTTTATTTGCATGTAGGGCCCAGCATGCCCATTCATCTACAGATGCATACATGGATGTTGCTGTGGAAGCTCAGGGCCCAGATGGATTTGCATTTGTAGAAAAATAGCAACCAAATCATCAGCATAGCATTCTTTTTACTCCACATCATAAACCAGGTACTGAAAATCTTCAAATCATCTGTGACATGTTATTCTTTGCCATTACAATGTCATTTCTGTGCCACAGGTGCAAAAACACATTTTTGCCAGGATTTGAAAAATGGCAGCTGTCATATTCATGAGGTGCTGTAAAAAAATGGCTTTGTTGAAAATTTGGGGTCAAAATAATTTAAAATTACCAAAGTTATGAGTGAGCATTTCAAAATTTCAATGGATGCACATAACTTTGCCATTCATACATGTTTTGAGCCCAAATTTTCAGCATAACCTTGTTATGACCCCATCTCATAATTAAGATTGGTGAAAATGTTCAAATCCCACCCAAAAGGTGATTTTGACAACTGACCACCAACATTGTCTTTCTGACTTGATTTGTGAAATTCCACTAGCATTGGTCATGAGCTGAGTTCCCAAAAAGACCATTATGAAACTTTGGGGATAAAATATGCAAAGATGACAAAGTTATGCATTAAAGCTCAAACTCCTTTGAAATACATTGAACTGCACTTACCTTAATTTCTCATATTGCAACTGGTGGTTCCAGCAACAACATGAGTCTTCAATCACAGAGTGGCTCTTCACCCTGCAACCTATTAAGGGGACTGAGGGTGTGCACCATATTGTGTGGTTCAATATAAGGACTTGGGCAGAATCGAGCCATAGAAGGGCAAGGGTCCTTTACTTCAGGAGGGCTGAACTTTAAAAGATGGGGAATGCCTTAGGGTTGCCCTGGTGGGGGGGTAGACTTGGATGTAGTAGAGGAACTTTGGGTGAAACTGAATGGGGGCATAGAGAGGCAAGAAACCTCTGAGTCAGACTGGTAAGCAAAGCCAAGAGAAAAAAAGAGACCACTATGGTTCTCTAAGGAGGTGGCTGGGATGGTAAAGGCAAAAAGTTAGCATTCAGGAGTATAAGAAGACACAAAAAGAGGAGGATAGGGATCTGTATCTGGAGAAACAGACGGTGGCAGAGAAATTAGTCAGGAGCACAAAGGCACAAACAGTGGAGAAAATATCCCAGGAAGTAAAGATAGGGAACAAAACATTTTTTAAGCATGTAACTGAAAAGAGAAAGACCAGGGGAGGAATTGTAAGACTAAGAAGGGAAGGGGGACATTAAGTGTCTGGGGCCAAGAAAAAGCAGATATATTTATCTGGACTGAGTAGTACAGTATGGGCACGCCCATTGGCTCACACTGTGAACCAATGGGCGTGCAGCCCTATAGAGCTGTCAGTCGGGCGGCGCGGGCGGCAAGCGGGTGGTGCCACCTGCCAGCTGGACGGGGCGGAGCGGAGTGGTGGGGCTCAGTGGTGGGTGGGAGGGGTACACTAGACCACCAGGGTGTTAGGGTCTGTTATGTGTTATGGATGCCCGCGATCAGGGCGATCGGTCCACTGGACCACCAGGGATATTGGACGTGGGGGGGGACTATACTGATGCCTGCGATCGGGCATATAGAGGTGCACTGGACCACCAGGGATATTGGCCAGGTTTTTTTTATATTACAGGAATGCCTCGCATCGGGCTGCAAGGCGCCAGTCCCCGCGGCTGCTGCTCGGCTACGCCACAAGTCGCCAGGGATTGGCGCACCTGTCAGCACGGCATGCAAATGGGGCCATAATTAGATGCAAATGGCCCCCTGTGTGCCTTGCATAAATTATGACCCTATTTGCATGTCCCCTTTTGAATATAACAAGTGCTGTGCATGGCACAATGGCACTTGTGTCAGCGCATCTCCATGCTCCACTCTGGCCACTTGCGCTGGTGCAGTGCCACTGCGCCATGCACAGTGGGGGTGGCCAGGGTGCGATATTCTAAGCTGCTGCGACATAGCACAGCTCCGTTGAATATCGCCCAGGCCACACCCCTGCACAACAAAGTTGAGCTGCACCCCAGGCTTGTGCCACAGCCTGGCGCAGTTTGAATATCTGGGCCAGTGTTCCTATTGTTCAGAAATAAGTTGCTATTTTTTGTCAGTACTCCTATTGTGCAAAAAAATATATCTTTCATGCCTGACATATACATTTTCTCATAGGAAACAATGGGAAAATTAAAAATGTCATAACTTTTGAATAGATTAATAATTTTTCATCACATCTTCAAAAGTCACATCTGTGACCCAAAGGTATTCTATCCTGAAAGGTTCAGACCACATCATAAAGGCATTCCTGAGATACAGGTGAGCAAAGAAATGTTAAAAAATAGATGTTTCTGTTTTTTCAACACTTTATACCTTAGAAACCACTTGACGGATTCTCACAGAATTTGGCAGGTCAAGAGACCTCCCATAGAGATTATGCATGCCAAATTTTATGCAAATCCGTTGAAGGGCTCCAAAGTTATTAAACCTCAAAGTTTGGACTTTTACACAGAAAGGCCGTTTTAACCTAACTATACTGGTGCGACTGAGCCAGTATACTATACATGTTGTACCCCAGCAAGGTTATTTTGAGCTCTCAATTTAGGAATTCAAAAACAAATTCTTGAGAACTTTCTGAGCAAAGTTTCAGACCAAAATCTGCGTAAGAAAGATAACCTTAAAGGGAGGACAGTATTTTTAATTACTGTTATCAGGCCCAAAGTGGTAACCCATTTTCTTAAAAGTACCAACTGCAGACAAAGCAGAGCCAGGTTTGGTTGAGGCGACTGATAAGTGCACTGTTCTTATTTTCTCTAAGCAATGCTTTGCCTGACCACCAGCTGGTGAGTGTCTATTGGATAGGCATGCTCGTAAAAGGGGACACGGACCTGTTTTCATCTGCTGAAACTCCAGTGCGACTACTGTTTTCTGTATCTTCCAGATATCTTTTGCTACAGCTGCATACTCTATCAGCCCTGTGGGCTGCCGGTTCACCTGACCACTGTTTGCACCTGTAACATCGGCCCAGTAAGTGAGGGGGCTACCGGAGTACAGGCAGTCAGGTGAGCAAGGGGGACAGAGTGTACCTGCATAAACGGAGTGCTGTGTTTGAACTATTCAGATCACTGCTGCAACAGGGGACACTGACCTGTTTTCATCTGCTGAAACTCTGGTATGACTACTGTTTTCTGTGTCTTCCAGACATCTTTTCCTACAGCTGCTGTGTTTGAACTATTTAGATCACTGTTGCAAAAGGGGACATCGACTCCAGACATCTTTTCCTACAGCTGCCGTGTTTGAACTATTTAGATCACTGTTGCAAAAGGGGACATCGACCTGTTTTCATCTGCTGAAACTCCACTGCTACTGCTGTTTTCTACATCTTCCAGACAACATCTTTTGCTACAGCTGCACACTCCATCAGTCCTGCAGACTACCAGTTCACCTCACCACCATTTGCACCTGTACCATTGGCCTGGTAAGTGAGGGGGGCCACCAGGGTACGGACAGTCAAGTGCACAATAGGGGCGGAGTGTACCTGCATAGAAGAAGCACTGTGTTTGAACTATTCAGATCACTGCTGAAAGGGAACTCTGACCTGTTTTCATCTGCTGAAACTCCAGTGAGACTACTGTATTCTGTGTCTTACCGACAATATCTTTTGCTACAGCTGCACGCTCTATCAGCCCCATGACCACCTCACCAGACCACTGTTTACACCTGTAACATTAGCCTGGTAAGTGAGGGGGCTACCGAGGTATGGGCAGTCAGTCGAGCAATGGGGAGGCATGAACCTGCATAAAAAGAGTGAGACATGGCTTAGGCCAGCCACAGCAGATAGGGATGTCAACTTACCTAACTACCAACTTTTCAGAGCCGATTGACAAACTAGAGGGGGCAGTGTAGCTATTTATGTGAAGAACAACCTTGCAGCAACTTGCCTTACATCAATATCTATGGCACATCAGTTTGAATGCATATCCCTTAAAGTGGTAATATCACATTCCACATCACTACAGGTAATAGGCTGCTATAGACCCCCTAATGCTGGGCTCAAATTGCTATCCCATTTAGGGGACATAATTGAAAAAGGACCTCCAGAAATCGCTATCCTAGGAGACCTTAATCTAAACTGGCTCTCCAAAGCTGCTACTCCACTCGTATCCTTCTGCAACACCCACGGCTTAACACAACTAATCAGTGAGCATGCCAGAATTAATAAATAGACCCCAAGTAACAGTACCCTCCTGGACATTATCTAGGTGAACAAGTCTCATTTATTCTCCTATGCTGACATCTTCTTCAATGATCTTAGTGACCACTGTTTTATTGCCGGCATAAGGACATCTAACAAACCCATCTCCCTCTCTAAATTCTCAATTCGTAGATCAAAACAGAATTTTGACACACAGGCATATTTGGAAGATATGAAGCACTCGACTTGCTGGCAAGAATTCTACCTGGCAAAAATGGTGGATGCAGCCTATAACATCCTCAATGACATAATCACAGGAGCCCTTAACAAATATGCACCCCTAACTAAAGTGCGAATAAGAAACAAGTCCTGCCACTGGTTTACTCCAGACCTTAAAACTGCACTCCTAGAAAGAGACAAACTATGGAAAAAAGCACAGAAAACAATGAGTCAGTAAGATTGGGACCAGTTTAGAAAAGCTAGGAATGTATGTACCAGAAAGATCAGAGATGCAAAAGGCAATTTTCTATCATACTGAGTTAGACTCTTCTTCCCAAAACCCTACGAAATTCTGGAATACCATTAAGGACATATCTGGACACACACCAAGTAACTCACTCCCTGCTAAAATTCTGTCCGGAACTACCATTATCAGTGACAGATTGGAAATCCTAGACTCATTTAACAATCATTTCACGACTGCAGGCTTGGCAATCAACAACTCTCCAGCTAATTGACTGCATTCCAGTTAGGCATACAACCCTCCCCCCCGAAACCACAGTGACAGACTCTAGTTTCTCACTACACCTCGCTACACTGAAACAAGTTGAAGAATTGATTTGGCAGCTAGACATCAAGAAAAGTGCAGGTGCGGATGCCCTTGACCCCTACTTTCTGAAGGTTGCCATCCATGTGTTAGCCGTACTGATAACACATCTGTTAAACCTCTCAATACTACAAGGAACCATCCCTTCAATCTGGAAAACTGCACAGGTCATCCTGTTATTCAAATCAGGAGACCCCTGCGACCTCAGCAATTACAGGCCAATCTCTATCCTCCCTGTACTATCTAAGCTACTGGAAAAGATTGTATGTATTCAAGTGAAAGCCTACTTAGAAACTAATAATCTCCTAAACCTGGTACAATCTGGCTTCAGAGCCAAGCACAGCACCATCACAGCCCTAGCAAAAGTAACCAATGAATGGCAATCAGAATTGGATAACAGAAATTGTACCTGCGCTGTGTTCCTGGATCTAAGTAAGGCATTCAACACAGTTGACCATGACCTTCTCCTTACATCCCTGAAATCCATAGGTCTGGATTCTTTTTCCCTGCATTGGTTCAATAATTACCTCTCTGGATGGCTCCAGCAGGTTAAGGCCAAAGGTGATCTGTCCCCCCTTAAGTCATTACAAAGAGGTGTACCACAGGAATCTATCCTCGGTCCTATCCTATTCGTTATCTATATCAACAACATCGATATTAATATCAGAAAGGCCACTGTACGCCTATTCACTGATGATACAGTAGTCTATGTCAGTCACCCTTCCCCAGAGGCAGCCTGCAAAGTTCTACAAACTGACTTCAACCTACTCCAGTGCCAACTTCTGAGCAAAAACTTTGCTTAATGCAAAGAAGACAAAAGCAATGTTTATCTCTCCATATAAGCATGCGGGACATACAGGAGCGCACACACTCCCGCACTTATCCACTATCCTCGGCGAAAATCTTGAATTTTTATCCAAGTTCAAGTACCTGGGAGTCTGGCTTGACAACAGACTCTCCTTCATCAAACATATGGAAGAACTATTAAAAAAACTTAGTCAGAGACTTGGCCTCTATTTTAGAATCAAGCATTTCCTCACAAGCAATGTGAAGCTAAGTTTGGTACAGGTTACATTTCTCTGTATAATTGACTATGCTGACTTCTTATATAGTCGTTGCCCTGCCTCCGATTTGGGTAAGTTGGATACGCTCTATCATTGGGCACTGAGGTTCATTACAGGACTGCCATATGACACCCATCATTGCTCTGTATATGCAGCAATTGGATAGACCTCACTCCATTTCAGAAGGGACAGAAACACAGCATTTTGGACATTCAGAGCTATATCCAAGCAACTACTGCAATACATCTCGGATAGCTTCTCACAAACTCCTATAAGCAAATATGCTCTAAGAAGCTACTCCTCCATCCTGCTGAAAGTACCCAAAGTCAATACCTACTTTGAAAGAACAGCCATCAGTTTCATGCTGCCATCACTATGGAACAAACTGCAGAAAGTCCTGAAACTGAGTATACCCATAACCATTACGTCCTTCAAAACCCTTTACTCAAAGCTTGTCAAGGAGCAATGCAAATGTTTTTTGATAGCACAAAAGTGAATTGTGCCCTCTCTGCCTTCTGCATCTCTTCTCCCTCCTACCAACTTCCACATTGTCTGCAATCCCTCCATGCTTCTCCCATGGCGTTTCCCTCTTGTACTTCCTCCCCCCCATCTTTCACCCCATTGCCAACTGTTCCCTTCCCCTCCCTCCCTTCCAGACACCCACCTCCCCTCCCCTTAGCTCCCCCACTGCTAAAGCTGCTGAAGCCTATCACCCACCTCTGACCCAGATCCTTCATTGACTACTTCCTTGCGCCCTATCAAATCCATCTTCTCAACCGTGTATACATGTCATCAACAACACTTCCTCCATGCTACATTTCAATATTCTGTCTATGACCTTAAGGCTATGTAAAAATTGTAAATAACAGTGATGCAATGACTGCATACACACTGCCACCACACACGTCCCCCCACAAGGTACAGCTGAGAGACTGACCATGTGTCAGCACACGAGGTACCTCACACATGACAGGGCATGCCCCAGACCCCATCACCAATGGCACAGCACCCTGCACACCCTCCCAAGGACACACCCTGACCCAGCACTGGCCACAATAGCCAGCGCAGACACCCACAGAGGTGCATGGAAGCATGCACCACACAGGATGCAACACAGTGCATGGGCAAACACCCACCCATATCCAAGGCCACACCAACACAGGGACACAGTAACGGGTCAACCAAGCCACTGGCATGTGGCCACGGCAGCCATGTACACTCGGCCAGCACCCCTCCATGGCACAGGTGTGCCAGCCACCCTGTGCAGGCAGCATGAAGCTGTACGCCACCAGCATGCAGCCAGAGCACAAGTGACAGACAGTGAAGCACATTCCCTACAACAGACACAAGTGACAGCATGGAAGTGGGACAACAACAGCGGAGGCCACAGTGCCACCCGAGGCAGACGTGCACCATACCAGTGACAGGAGGCAACCCAGCATTGTGCTGGGTACAGTGGCTGTCCAGCATGGACAGCCACCACTGACATGCCAGCAGACTGTGCAGTTCACAGACATGCAAGGGTGTCAGCTGCACAGGCCATGGACGGTCTGACAGGGGTGCCATGGGCACAGTGCATGCATCGTGGACCATTGCACACAGTCATCCAGTGCACAGGGAACAACACACAAACCACAGACAGTGACTGATAGCTATGCCCACACCATAGGCACTTCCTCTATGGACTCACCCACACAGACACACACCCAGCCTGCACCACTCCTGACGCCATGCACACCACTGCAGCTGAGCACCTGTAGCCCACTGCAAATCAGAGACCTCCACAGTAGGCATAACAAAACAAATGTATATTTCTCAAAGGTACAAAACAACTATTTACAGCTATATAGATATGGGGGGGTGAGGGCCACAACCAGGTGGGGGTGGGTAAGGGGTAGGGGTGAACAAATGGGAGAGGGAAGAAGGGGTGTGAGGGTGGGTCCAGGGGGATAGGGTGCATCATGGGACATGAAGGTCTAAGCGTCTGCCGTGCTCCCTGCTCCTGTGGCACCTCCTGCTTCTCTGCCTCGGGACACTGTGCTGGTCCTACCTCTGCAGTACCTCTGGTGATGCCCTCGCAAGCTGGAGTAGCTCCTGCATGGTCCTCTCCAGCCGCATCATCCACCATCCACCTAGGACAAGGGAGCAGAGTCAATAAGTGTGAATGTCCATCCCCCTGCAGCCCACCCATTGTGCATGGCATACAGCCATGGGACATGCCCCTGTGATGGTGTGCGACCACCCACAGTGATTGTGTCCTCATGACCTGCCTACCAGGTGCACACAGTCATGCAGACCACTGCACACACCCACCGCCCAAGTCCTGCACAACACCACTGTGACTGTACAGTGACATGTCTATGCGGTGCGAAGGCAGTGGCACAGCCATGTACCCAGTGCACGTATGGACCACCAGCAGTGCACACCCACACATGTAGTGCCACTGGACAGTGCTGACTGTACTGTGTGGCATTCACGTCACTGGTGTCAATGGATGGTGGCCATGTCCCGCCACCTGCCCTGCAACACAGCATGCACAGAATATCCTGGAAGAAAGTTACTCACCATCATTGGCCTGATCTGGGTGCTGTAGTCCTATTCGACCGTCTTCCCGTGTCTGTGGAACATCTCCAACACCCATGCCTCAGTGTCGGTCTTGTCTGGCTCGGTGCCACTCATCAGGGCCTAGGGTGCATAAATGGAGAGGGGATTATCAGTACAATCCAGTATCAAAGACACCCCACCCCTGGGTGTGTGTGATCCTGCTCAGCCCAGCCATGCCACAACCCACCCAACACCACCTCCACCACCAACACCACTGCCCACACTGGACAGCCCACCCCCCCATGTTTATTTGTTTATTTGTTTATTTGTGAAATCAGTTTACAACCTTTGAGCCAGAGGCTCATTTCCAAAGGTACCTCGTCACATTAAAGACATGCATATTGTTTTAGGTTACATAGCATAGGTTTGCAAAACAATAGGCGTTCAACAGAGGCGCCACGTCACACTGAGGTCAGACAAAATACATTTAGGTTACAGGGTACATGTAATTGAGAACAGGTGTTACACAAGTTGGTATCAAACATTGAGCAATCTAGTAGGTATACAATGAAACAGCTGGCACTGGCCAGGCTAGACATAGGTACGGTGTACCGGGAAGCGGTGACGGGGATGGCTAGATGGAGAACCACCCGGTGGGCGTTGTCTTGAGAAGTCGAGGTGGAGGCTACTTTCAGAGACAGGAGCAGCTACACGTGTTGAAGAGTTGGTTTCGAAGGGTGCTTTTGAACTTGGAGATGGTGGTGGCATTGGTGATGGGGGCAGGGAGAGAGTTAAACCAGGATGGGGCTCTGTAGCAGAAGGACCTCTGGCCATGGCTGGTTCTTGATCTGGGGACCATTAGAGTGGTCTTGTTGGATGACCGTGTTGCAATAGTGGGTGGGATCTGGTGGCTGGATGCCGTTACCCCGGGGGGGGGAGCCCGAGTAGGGTTTTTTTTGTGAGGAGGCAGGTTTGATATCGGAGCCATTCATCCAGGGTAAGGAGTTTAGCCTCTTCATACAGATGACAGGTGTGTGTGAGCCTGGGGGCACCAGTAATCAATCTGCAGGCTTTATTCAGGGTTACATGAATTTCTTTGAGTGCAGTCGAGTCAGCAGCACCATAGACTGGTAGACCATAGTCTACAAGGGACAAAATGGAGGACGTAACAATACCCACCCCCCCCATGGACACATGCCCACCGCAATACCTGTACTAAAGTAAACAGTGTATGGATGGGGCACCTACCTGGTCATGGCACTGCGCCTCTCCTGGCATGTGCCCGCAGGCAGGCAAGCCTGTCTGGGTCCCTGGGCTGGAGGTCCCCGTATCGGTGGTGACACTGCTCAGCCATGCACCCAATTCCTGTGGCCTCCTCCAGTGCCACTGCCACCTCCTCCCATACTGCACTCCTGTCCCTGTCCAGAAGTGCATCTCCAAAAAGTGCCCCAGCATGGGGCTCTACTATGGCCACCAAATTGGCCAGCTCCACCTGGCTCCAAACAGCAGCCCTCCTTCTTGCCATCTCTGAAGCTGGTTGGAGTCAAAATGGCACTCGGTAGCACTGTCCGCCACGTGCAGATGCTGCGCGGTACAGCGCTACCATTCCCCATCGCACTGTCACTGAGCAGCGCGATAGTGGTGCACCCATGCAGATGCATGGTGCCTAGGGGGCAAAGGTCGGGCACAGGGTCAAGGGTCGCTCGCACATGGACCGCCACAGTATGATTGGTACTCACTGCGAGTAGCGCAATTGGGTGCCTGTGTGAGATGCCCTGTAGTGACCTACCATGCTGTGGCTCCACGTCACCTACAGCACCCTAGTGCAAGAGCACCATACAAGTGAACAGTGCAGTAGCATCACTGGCACAATGGTGGCTGTGCCCTGCACTGCCTCCTGTGCACAGCACATCAGCAGCATGGAAGACATTGGCGTCAGCAGCCCAGGCATGCGCCGTTCAGTGTCCACTGCACACGTCACAGAACTGCGCCTTTGTCTGAGCATGTTCAACACAATTGCACAAGGCGCAACAGCGCGATATTCAGCTGGCATATGCAAATCAGCTCATCAGCGATTCAATGATGCAAATACTGCATTAGCATCCACTTAAAATTACGCCTCACCTCATTTGCATGCATTGCACTATATAAATGAGACATTGGGTTGCAGAGGCCATAGTCTGGTATTGCAGTCTATTGTGGTGAGTTGCATGCTGTTTGGGAGTGTGGACTGTGGTGTGTGGGAGATGCATGGGACTGCACAGTCAGAGGTAACACCTGTCATTCCCACAGGATCAATGATGAGTGACCGTGAGGTGGAGGAGAAGGAACAGAGACGTGGGAGGAAGAGGAGGCCAAACTTCACCAAGACAGAAACAGATGCCCTGTTTGAAGCCTACCTTGACCAGGAGCTGCTGCTCAGTGGACAGCGAGGAACACCACAGGCCCATGCTGCTGCATGGGGAGAGGTGGTGCGTGCTGTCAACCAGCATGGCAGCCACCAGCGGTCCATGCAGGAGTGCAAGAAGAAGGTGGGCATGGACAGGAGGAGGATTAAGAATAAGGTGGCTGCCATCAGGGCAGCACGGGCTGCAACCAGTGGGGGACAGCCAGCCGTGCAATGCCTGACCCCACAGGAAGAGCGGGTTGCTGGCAGCATGCGTCGTTGTGCCATTGAGGGTGTTCCAGGTGGTGGCTTCCCAATGGGTGGTAGCCCATCACTGCATGATAGGTCCTGATCTGTCACTGTGGGGGGGATGCCACAGGGTAGGGCAGATACATTAATGCTACTGTGTTCCCTTACAGCTCCTGAGCATCTACGTGGGTCAGCGGTGGTGGGCTCATCCACTGAGGGCGATACCCTGGACACAGAGGAGTGCTCATCCACCTCCACAGGTGTCCGAGGGTCAGGATGACAGTGGGCACACCTGGCTGTCCGGACTGATGTTGGTGGAGCAGGTGCGGAGGAGGCCCTGCCCGTGTCCCAGTATGCCAGTGTCCATTGATGCCAGCATGCTGAGACTCAGACTGGTGCTGGATCCATCACTGATGATGATGGAGCTCACATCATGGACAGTGATACGTGTGGACCACAGGATGGCCACATAGCAGGTTACAGCACCGGCATAGCAGGCGGTGGTGCCGCCGTGGAGGCCTGTGTGACATCACAGTCCCAGCCTGTGCCTGTCTGCACCAGTGGGGCAGCACTGGTGTGAGTTCAGGATAGTGGGGCTGTTGTGGCCGCTGCGGCTGCACCATTGAGCCCTGGAGAGCGGCAGCCAGAGCGGCAGTGTCAGCAGTCAGCCAATGGCAATGGGGGAACAGTGTCGGGGGGTGGCATCAGTGCACTGCCTGTGGACATGCCCAGGCATGGCCCCGGTGTGCAGCGCCCAACCTCAAGGGGTGCTGCCCATCATGGCCACGAACACCATGAGGGACATCATGCTGATCAGGCAGATGACCTCTTAGATGAGCCACCAGCATACTCCATGATTCAGTGGATCAGCAGTTGTGGCTTGTGACGGTGGTGGATGCACTCAGTGCGGTCCTGTGCCAGGCAGAGGAGCGGTGCAGCAGGGACACCGGTCTGCTCCTGGCAGGGATGGACCAGCTGTGGGAGAATGTAAATGCCACCATTGACAGGCAGACACAGGCATTCACAGCTGTCATGGCCACAATGAGCACACAGTTATTTGCCCATGCGTCGCAGACACGCATAGTGCAATGTCCACCCCCCATTCCCGGCGTCGTGTGACACCATCCTTGTTGACACCAGGTTCAGCTGTGGGCATCCTGAGCACGCCTGGCACAGGCATGTTCGGTGAGCTGCAGACACCTGCTCGAGAACAATCGTGTTCCCACAGCGGAACCCCTGGGGGACTGTCGGTGCCACCCCATGAGGCCGTTGGTCAGCCTGTCACTGCTGGCTGGTCTTGGTGGGGTTTCCCATGCATCTGTGGTGGCCGTGGCACTGTGTAGTGTGACTGACCTGTCTCCCACCATGGCTACTGTCTGACGCTGCCCTGTGTGCAGTGTGTTGTTCAACGTGCAAGGCTCGGGTGGGGTACCCAGCCCTGCACACACACACACACACACACACACACACCGTTCCATCTGCTCACCCTCCCGGCTGCTGGCCACTGTGGCGTGTGCATGATAATGCTTGCATTGCACTGTCCACCACTGTGCAATGGTGCCCAGTGTCTGACACACGCACAATGACAGGCACTGGGCGTGGTGGTCTGTGGACATGTGTGTGGCTAGGGTTGGTGGTTGGGGTCGGCATGCCTCCTACCCTTTGTGCATGTCTTGTGGTGGTGTGTGTGTGTCTGTGTGTGTGACAGCATGCCATGTTAGACCTTGCCCATCCCTGATGGCACGTGCGATTCCATGCTCAGCCAATTCCCTTTATGACATGCACCCCTGGGGTTTGTCCAAGTGTGTTTGTGGGTTGTGCCCTTGCCATTGGTGGTTGCACATGGCCCCATGACTTACTGGGTTGGTTGAAGTGCTCCTCTGTGATGGTGTCCCAGTGCAGCTGCACCATCTGGATCAGTCAGGGGTCCCTTCAACCAAGGGTGGGATGCCCATCACCATCTGCACCAGCATCCTCATCATCCCCATTGCTGTCCCCCCTTCAACCTGTACAGCTATCCCACAGTCTTTGGCCATGTTGTGCAGGATGCAACAGGCCAGGAATAGCCCACAGGCCTTTGAGGGGCTGTACTATAGGGCACCGCCAGACTTGTCCAGGCAATGGAAATGTGCCTTCAGCATCCCAAACACCCGCTCTAAGACATTGCATGTGGTAGCATGTGCCTCATTGTAGCATTGCTGCGATGGGGTTGTGGGCCACCGGTATGGTGTGAGCAGCCAGAGATGGAGTGCGCATCCACTGTCACCTGTGTGTAGAGGGTGGACATTAGTTTGGTGATCAGCGTCGCCCTGCCATGGGCCATCTAGGCCAGTACCCATATCACCTCTGACTATGCCCCTCCCAAGATCCATGTCTTTCTTCGTGATTTGCATACTCACCCACTAGGTGGCCAGTGGGGATGTCCCCACTCTTGAACCTGTGGCACAGTGCAGACTGGTGCCAGATGAAGGCCTCATGTGCTCCCCAAGGGTGCATGGCACAGACATTGGTTATGCACCCCCTAGCATCGCACACCACCTGGCAGTTGATGCTTGCATAGCCCTTCCGATTTATGTATGCTGCACCTTCCATGCCAGGTGGCATGCAGATGGCCACATGGGTGCAGTAAATGGCCCCGATCATGCCAGGCATATATGCTACCCTGTGAAACTCTTGTATGTGTGCTCTGCGCTCCACCGGTGTGCTGGGGAAATGGATGTACTCCGCAGCATGTAGCAGCAGTGCGCTGAGGAATTGTGTGAGTAGGCATGATGCAGCCAACTCGGTTATGCCTGTTGTGTCCCCTGTTGGTCTCTGGAAGGTACCCGTGGTGAGCAGGCACATGACAGCTGTCACTTTTGTTTCCATTGACAGAGCATGGCTCCGTTGTGTGGGTGCCTGCATCACATCACTAGACAGCTCGCAGAGCCTCCTCAGGATCACCCAGTTCAGGTGGTACCGGACCACTATCTTGGTGTCACTGAACAGCTCGAAGGTGGTGCGGGCTTGGTACTGCCTGTTGGGGGCATACCACTGACGGGCCCTTCCATGGCTGTGCCCCCCTGCTGCCTGCCTTCTCACACCCCTCATTACTGCCTCCATCTGAATGGTGGCACTGGCCATGTCCCTGGCTTGTGTTACCCCACCTGGCAGCTGTATTCCCGTTCCCCCCACTGTTCTTTCTGCTACTCCCCCTGCACCAGGAATACCTCCCAGATTTGGATGTCCTTCCCACTGTCAGTGCCCTCAGTCCAATTTGGCACTTCCCCTTTCCTCCTGCACAGTGGCACAGGCTCCCCACTCCTTCCCTGTTCCTGGTGGTTTCCAGGTGCTCTGTCCTGCTCCAGCCTTGTCCTCCTCATTGCTACTGTGTGCCTGGTTGCTGTCAGCTCACTCCCAAATCTGGCTTACCTGTAGCATTCTTGTGCCCCTCTCTCTTGTTCCTTTTTATTTTGGATCATTTCCGCTATCGCGCAACTTCTGTTTGCTCCCGTATTGCGCATGGTGCATGCTGTTGAATATCGCACTGCACTATTTATTCATGGTTCCACCCCCTTCAGTTGCGCATGCATTCATTACCATTGCACTCTTGTGCATTGTGATTTGGGGGGCGCTGCTGCCTCCCACTGAATATCGCACAATGGCGCATTTTCAGACTTGTGCTGACGCATCCCTGTTGTGCATGGCACAACCCTTTTAAATACCTGGGCCGGGAAGTTTAAATTTGAAGACATTATTGAGCAGGAAGTCTTGACACTAGTGCAACAACTGGATGTCAGGAAAGGTGGTGGATCTGAGTCGATATGCCCTGGATTGGTATGATTGGTAACAGATGATATTATGCGGCCACTGACATACTTATTTAATTTATACCTAGAAATGGGAATTGTTCCCCAAATCTGGAAGGAATCAATTGTGATCCCCATATTACAGGTGGGGGACAAACTAAAAGCTGTTAATTATAGATCAGTAGCTCTGCTACCAATCATGGGCAAACTGTTGGAAAGGTGTGTTTTAGGACAGTTGGTGTTCTACTTGGAGAGGTGTGGTGCACTGGCTGAACAAAAGCATGGCTTTTGAAAAGGCTTTAGCACTGTTACTACCTTGATTGGGTTTACGAGCACCTTGCTGGATGCCAATGACAGTGGGATGGTGACGGGCACTGAGTTCGTCAACCTAACCAGGGCATTTGATTTAGTCACAAAATACTATTATCAAGACAGAAGTCCTGTGGTATATCTGAGACTAATTTGAGATGGTTAAACAGTTATTTGTATTCTCATAAGCAAATGGGTAGAACAGGGAGTACTACATCAGGATTCAGCCAGGTAAAGACTGGAGTCCCCCAGGCGTCAGTACTTGGGACACTGTTGTTTTCTATTTTTGTTAATGATATCCCTAATGTGTTAAATAATACTAATTTTATTTTATATGCAGATGACACATTTCTTTTCACTTCTGGCACTTCTCTGGATGAAATCCAAACAGTATTACAAAATGAGTATACTAAATTAACAAATTGGCTCTTTACGAGTAAATTAAAACTGAATGAGTCTAAAACAAAGGTAATGGTATTTGTAACACCACTGCGGTTGGCCAGAATTAGAAAAGAACTGTGCATTAAAGGTGGAAAAAATGTATTGTTATCTTGTGTAGACTCAGTTAAATACTTGGGGGTCTACTTGGATGCTTCACTAAATTTACTGGGGCACCTGGATATCATAGGTAAAAAATTTAACCAGAAGTTGGGTTTCCTGTATAGGAATGCTGATGCTTTGACAGATGAGGCTAAGTTGTTAATTACAAGGCAAATACTTTTACCAATATTAGATTACAGGGCTCCCCTGTGTTTTGGACAGGGCAGTTCCTTTCTGATGAAGTATAGATTAATACTGAGCAGCATATGTAGATTCGCTTTAAGGGTTCCAGTTAGAAGACACCCTTGTTCATTGTATAAAAGGTTGAATGTTATCCAACAGAATATACAACTGGGTATACTACAGCTATTTTAGTTTTTTCAGTATATCATAGGGGGTCTCCTTGTATTCCCAATGACAGGCTTTTAAAACATCCAGAAGCCTTTTCAACTACAGTCAAGGCTTCTTTATTCTGCCCAAACTCATATAGACTATCTCAGACTGAACAATCATTTACATGTTACGGTCCTCAAGTGTTAAACAAGTTTACACAAATTACTAAAAAAGCAAATGACATAAAACACTTTAAAAATATGCTTGTAACTCATTATAGTCAAACAGCTAATTGTTCTTGTGACAGTAACTGAATTGTGTATTTTTTGTTTCTTTTATCCTATTTATTATGTGTAAGTGAGTTTTTATGTGTTTGTTGTTAATGTTTTTGTATTTCTATGTCAGGTATGACTGAGAAAGGGCTGTGCTCTGTCATTTTTCCTGGTAAAAATAAATTAATGAAAAAATGAAAAACTCTGTGGGGCTGACTCTGCCAACCACAATGCTAGCCCACAGAAACAACAGGAATACTAAGTGTGCCATTTGCAGAATACGGACATGAAGGCCCCAGCAAATCCACATCAGGCAACAAGTATTCTCAGATAGAAAGCAGACGAAATCTGGTATAACAACTAAAAGTGATGAGTGAATGAAATAGTGTAAAAATTATGGTCTGCATATTTAGCAGATTCAAACTTGAATCCTAGCCTCCAGTGTTAGGGATGTTTATAAATCTACTAAGCCTCACTGAAGAGCAGATTTATGTGATAACATTGAAAGCCTAAAGGTGATTGGTGTTATCGAGAAGCCAGAGTGCCGAAAATCAATTTGGGCACTATGACTCCCCAGCACAGAGCAAAATGATGCCAGGGACTTGCATTTTAAATGGTTTATGTGGTGGGCTGTGCCCCCTGCACCACCCTACTTAAGGTTTCTCAACTCTGGGGGGGTGCATGTCTGAGGGGTACCAAAAGTTTAGAAATAATAATTTGGCCCGGAAGCAAAAAAAATGCACCAGTGCCCAGACCCAAATCCAGCACCTTGCCACTGAAGCCACCAACTCACCCACCATGCAACGGGACCAGCTTAGCAACCCACTATGGCACCACCCCTCACAATTCCTCCTGCCCCTTGCTGTGGATGCTTGCTTGCCCCCATGAGTACGTATAGCGACATCCCAATGCTATATTCTCTGACCTACATCAGGTCACCCTACTTCATCAGTAGCCCCATTGACATGCACCTAGACTGAGTCACCATTATTGCAGGCACTTAATCTCTGATGCCCATGTCACAGGCTACACTAAAGAGCAGAGTTGATCCTGGCTTTCTGTTATTTTCCCGAGGCTGTTGATCATGTTGGAATTCTGGAGATCTGAGATCTGAAGAGAGGTTGGAAGAGTGAATGAAGCTACAATCAACAGCTCTTTTTAACCCTTCACTCTCTGCCTCCATCCAAAGGCCCATACCAGAGCACCTTCCCACCCCAATGGGCAGAACACTACTTGCCTGCCTAAGGCTAGGTTACTGGGGAGTTGACAAAGACAAGGTGACAACTGGTGCAATGCTTGGCTAAAGTTCTATTAACAAGTTTAAAACACATCACAGTTGTCAAACTGTTGTAACAAATCAATGTAATATTGTTTTAGACTTGCATTTAAAAACAATTAAAAAAATTAGACAATTTCTAATTTTGTTATGTATACTTAGAAACTTTATAATGATGAGATTTTCGGCATGAAGTTCTTTTTGAAAGTGGTTTAATTGTATTGCTAAATTAAGCATCTTTTTTTCTCATTAAACAAATACAGCAGCTTCCTTGCCTCTGAAAGCATTATAAGGTAACCAACAATGAGAATATAATTTGGCAGTATTTATTTTGCTTTGAAACTACAGTAGGGTTGTGTAAATGCCTCCCTTTTTTCAAACTATGAACATTATGGGGTGAACAAGAAAATGTCTGACTTGTTTGTGAAACCCAGGCCCTGTCATAAAATCATTTAATTAAAGGTGTGGTAACAACTAACTGAGCACATCAGCAACTCAATCAAACACTTTGGATTCTGAGGGCTGCACTTTGTGCCACAGTAGCATGAGTGGCAGATATCAGTCCAGAGTGGCAGGCTCACAACTGCACATAAAAGGTAGATACTGCCTTTTGGGGGGATCAAATGCCCTATATCCCATACAAACACATTGAATCTGAATACATATTTTAACTTTAAAATATATTTCAATTTTTGAAAACAGTACAAACACACCCTTGTTAATAGAAGTGACAAAACCCCACTTTTGTTTATGTAAATGCATTTCACAAACAACCCTCATATGCTAACTGATATGAAATCAGTTTGCTAATGTATTCCCTGCACTACATTGATTCACCTGAGATCAACCTGTATTACATTATATATTGGTAACTGACTGCAGTCTACGTCTAGCATCTCAGAGTGTTATTCATTCAATAAACAATGCCAGACTTGAAGAAGTGCTCTAAAGGGGTAAGATACAATTTGAAAACTGCTATTCACTGCTGATATTAACTAACCTTTATTTTGAGGAGATTTGCATTTATACACAAAATACTAGCAATTATTGAAAATGTGTATGCAACTAATGGCTGCAACAGAATGTAAGTTTTTTATGTTTTGAATTTGCTTCAAGGGAAAATTTCACTATGTTATTAACACAGCTCAGGGCACTTATTGAGCATGATAATAACAGCAAGTTCACAAAGTTTAAGGAAGGTTACATGCATGTATCATTATGAGTTCTGAAAATATTTTTCTGCACAACTTCAACTTCCAAAACTGTTCTATGCTGATAGATGAAATTATAAAAACTAGACCATGTTTATACTTGTCTTCACTTGAGATTGTTGTAGAAAACTACAGTTGCTTAAACAACATAAAAGTGCTATATGTTTTTATCTCTTGAAAGCAATGATGGGGATTTGACAGATATCAGTTTAAATCATCATTAATAAGCACTTCAACAAATTAAAATATAGTAGTGATTTAGAAAATTCCACATAAGAAAATTCAAAAACACAGTTAACTTTAAACACCCAGCCCCATAAAAAAGTTAAAGATGTGAAAGATGTTACAGTTAAAAAGCCTAGAATCTGTTTAAAGTGCTTAGTCTTGTCTCACTGATTTTTATTTTTTTTATGTTCCTAAGTTGCATGGCACTATGGAAAAATAATTAAGATTCTGCCCATGTCTAGTCTAGCTTCAAGGCAGTCAATAGTTGGTTAATAAAATAATTTTTCTTTCTGTGCTATATTGCCTTATTTTTTCATCTAGAATTTCCTGTCTCAGGATTATAATAAGCATTTCTCAATGCTGAACATTCACTGTTGGTATGGCTATTGTATGGGTGGGGCAGGACTACAGCTCTCAACAGCCTCAGCTGCTTGCTGATTTATATTCACTTGTTTGTGCTTTTAAAAAAAACTTTTGTGGCCACTCCAGTCCCTTCCTGTCTCCGGACCCCGATTAGGCAATTCGGGGGTCTGGGGGGAACCTCCATTTTGCTGCAGGAGTGGTTTTAATATTTCAGGCAGTATAACTAAATCCCAGCTGTGCTGTTCTCCTTCTATCACTGCTACTTAAGGAAATAAATGTAGTATGGAGGAACAGAGCCACACTTAAAAGTCAGACTTTACAAGCAGGCTCGGTGAAGACCTAGCTGCTGGTGTATTTCAGTGACAGTGCAGGGTTAAAGCAGCAAGATAAAAGAGCCAGATAGCCTGCTATCCTGAACTAGTGGGTTAATTATGGAACACTGTATCATGATCAAACCAGCTCCCCATAGAAGCTGCAGTACTCACAAAGCAAACATGTGCAACCCTCCATCATGGGAGCCAACTTTAATTTTTCTGGGGAGGGCTCAAGAAATGGCTGGGAGTCGGGGCAGCCAAGACCTCTAGAAGCACTGGGGTTTTCAGTGGTCTGTTGTGTATTTTGATGGTTTCACTGAAGAGCTACCACAGCATAACAAACACCATGTCAGTGCTAGCACATTAGCCAAATTTGCCTGTATTTTGTTGTCACTCACCACCTTGACCTACTACCCATTATGTGTTGCAGACACTGATGGTGTCTTTCATCCACACTGCCCCCTCTCCAGATACAGGCATAGCCTCTGATGTTGTCACTCAGCCACCTTGACTCCACTCCACGGTGAATGTTGCAGACACTATTGGTGTCACTACCCACCCTGATCCCTTCCCAGTTACTGGTAATAGCCTCTGCTGTTGTCACTCACCACCTTGACCCACTCCCAGCAAGTGTTGCAGGCACACAAGTGGTGTCCTCACCACATTGATCATCTCCCAGCATGTGCTATGACACTGGTGGTGTAACTTCACCCATTTTGCCCGCCAAGCTAAAATGTGCTAAAATGTGTATACTATATGATGACAGGTGATTACATGTGTAAGCTGCAGGCTACTCTAGCAAAAATATGGGTTGTTTCAGATCAGAATACTCCCATGATGCCTATACAGATAGCAGATTGTGCTTTGAGACAAGTTTGTATGTTATGGGTAAGTAGCTATTTTGTTTTTTAGTATATTATGGGGTCTCATTCTAATGACAGGCTTTTAAATATCCAGAAGCCTTTCAACTAGAGTCAAGGCTTCTTTATTCGCTCAAACTCATAGACTATCTCAGACTGGTCAATCATTTACATGTTACGGTCCTCAAGTGTTAAACAAGTTATACAATGCTAAAAAGCAAATGACATAAACACTTTAAAAATATGTTTAACTCATTAGTCAAAGAAAGCACTGTTCTGTGACAGTAATGAATTGTGTTTTTTGTTTTTTTTATCCTATTTATTATGTAAGAGTTTTTCGTGTTTGTTGTTATTGTTTTGTATTTCATGTCAGGTATGACTGAGAAAGGTTGTGCCTGTCATTTTTCCTGGTAAAATAAATTAATGAAAATGAAACTCTGTGGGCTGACTTCCAACCACAATGCTAGCCCACAGAAACAACAGGAATACCATGTGCCATTTGCAGAATACGGACATTAGCGTCCAGCAAATCCACATCAGGCAACAAGTATTCTCAGATAGAAAGCAGACGAATCTGGTATAACAACTAAAAGTGATGAGGATTGAAAGGTGTAAAATTATGTTCGTATATTTAGTAGATTCAAACTTGAACTTAGCCCAGTGTTAGATGTTTATAACTACTGCCCACTAAGAGCAGATTTATGATAACATTGAAAGTCCAGGATTATGTATTTAGAAGCCAGAGGCCGAAATCAATTTGGGTACTCATGACTTTCAGCACAGAGCAAGATGATGTGCCAGGACTTGTATTTTAAATGGTTTATGTGGTGGGCTCCTGCACCACCCTGTTAAGGTTTCTCAACTTGGGTGTGTGTCTGAGGGTACCAAAAGTTTAGGAATAATAATTTGGCCTGAAGAAATGCACCAGTGCTCAGACCCAAATCCAGCACCTGCCACTGGAAGCCACTAACCACCATATGCAACGGGACCAGCTTAGCATCCTACTAGGCACCACCCTCACACCCTCCTGCCCTTGTGTGATGCTTGCTTGCCCCATGAGTACGATAGCGACATCCCAATGTTATATTCTCTGATCCATCAGGTCACCCCATTTCATCAGTAGCCCCATTGACATGCACCTAGACTGAGTCACTTATTGCAGGCACTTAATCTGATGCCCATGTCACAGGCTAACTACAAGAGCAGAGTTGATCCGCTTGTTATTTTCCGAGGTTGTTGATCATGTTTGAATTTGGAGATCTGAGATCTGAAGAGAGGTTGAAGAGTGAATGAAGCTTTCAACAGCCTTTAACCTTCACTTTCCTCATCCAAAGGCCTATACCAGAGCACTTTTCCACCCCAATGGCAGAACACTACTTGCCTGCCTGGCTAGGTTACGGGGAGTTGAGAAAGACAAGGTGACAACTTGTGTAATGTTTATTAAAGTTCTATTAACAAGTTTAAAACACATCACAGTTGTCAAACTGTTGTAACAAATCAATGTAATATTGTTTTGGACTTGCATTTAAAATAATTAAAAAATTAGACAATTTCTAATTTGTTATGTATACTTAGAAACTTTATAATGATGATATTTTCGGATGAAGTTCTTTTTTGAAAGGGTTTAATTGTATTGCTAAATTAAGCATCTTTTTTTCTCATTAAACAAATACAGCAGCTTCCTTTGCCTCTGAAAGCATTGTTATAAGGTAACCAACAATGAGAATATAATTGGCAGTATTTATTTTGCTTTGAAACTGCAGAGGTTGTGTAAATGCCTCCCTTTTTCAAACTATGAACATTATGGGGTGAACAAGAAATCGTCTGACTTGTTTGTGAAACCTAGCCCTGTCATAAAATCATTTAATTAATTGTGGTGCAACAACTAACTGAGCACATCAGCAACTCAATCAAACACTTTGGTTCTGAGGTTCGCACTGTGCCACAGTAGCATGAGTGGCAGATATCAGTCCAGAGTGGCAGGCTCACAACTGCACATAAAAGGTAGATACTGCCTTTGGGGATCAAATGCCCTATATCCCATACAAACACATTGAATCTGAATACATATTTTAACTTAAAATATATTTCACCCTTTTGAAAACAGTACAAACACAATCTTTGAAGAAGTGACAAAACCCCACTTTTGTTTATGTAAATGCATTTACAAACAACCTCATATGTTAACTGATATGAAATCAGTTTGTTAATGTATTCTGCACTACATTGATTCACCTGAGATCAACCTGTATTATATTATATTGGTAACTTTGATTGCGAGTCTCCTTGTCTAGCATCTCAGGTGTTATTCATTCAATAAACAATGCCAGACTTGAAGAAGTGCTCTAAAGGGGTAAGATATAACGAAAACTGCTATTCACTGCTGATATTAACTAACCTTTATTTTGAGGAGATTTGCATTTATACAAAAATACATAGCAATTATTGAAATGTGTATGCAACTAATGGCTGTAACTAGAATGTAAGTTTTTTATGTTTTGAATTTGCTTCAAGGAAAATTTCACTATGTTATTAACACAGCTCAGGGACACTTATTGAGCATGATAATAACACAAGTTCTACAAAGTTTAGGAAGGTTACATGCATGTATCATTATGAGTTCTGAAAATATTTTTCTGCACAACTTCAACTTCCAAACTGTTCTACTGATAGATGAAATTATAAAAAACTAGACCATGTTTGTACTTGTCTTCACTTGAGATTGTTGTAAAATTACAGTTGCTTAAACAACACTAAAAGTGCTATATGTTTTTATCTCTTGAAAGCAATGATGGGGATTTGACAGATATCAGTTTAAATCATCATTAATAAGCACTTCAACAAATTAAAATATAGTAGTGATTTAGAAAAATTCCACATAAGAAAATTCAAAACACAGTTAACTTTAAACACCCAGCCCTAACAAAAAAGTTAAAGATGTGAAAGATGTTACAGTTAAAAAGCCTAGAATCTGTTTAAGTGCTTAGTCTTGTCTCACTGATTTTTATTTTTTTTTATGTTCCTAAGTTGCATGGCACTATGGAAAATAATTAAGATTCTGCCCATGTCTAGTCTTAGCTTCAAGGCAGTCAATAGTTGGTTAATAAAATAATTTTCTTTCTGTGCTATATTGCCTTATTTTTCATCTAGAATTTCCTCAATTCAGGATTATAATAAGCATTTCTCAATGCTGAACATTCACTAAGTTGGTATGGCTGTGCTGTATGGGTGGGGCAGGACTACAGCTCTCAACAGCCTCATAGCTGTTTGCTGATTTATATTCACTTGTTTGTGCTTTTAAAAAACACTTTTGTGGCCACTCCAGTCCCTTCCTGTCTCCGGACCCCGATTAGGCAATTCGGGGGTCTGGGGGGAACCTCCATTTTGCTGCAGGAGTGGTTTTAATATTTCAGGCAGTATAACTAAATCCCAGCTGTGCTGTTCTCCTTCTATCACTGCTACTTAAGGAAATAAATGTAGTATGGAGGAACAGAGCCACACTTAAAAGTCAGACTTTACAAGCAGGCTCGGTGAGACCTAGCTGCTGGTGTATTTCAGTGACAGTGCAGGGGTTAAAGCAGCAAGATAAAAGAGCCAGATAGCCTGCTATCCTGAACTAGTGGAGTTAGGTATGGAACACTGTATCATGATCAAACCAGCTCCCTATAGAAGCTGCAGTACTCACAAAGCAAACATGTGCAACCCTCCATCATGGGAGCCAACTTTAATTTTTCTGGGGAAGGCTCAAGAAATGGCTGGGAGTCGGGCAGCCAAGACCTCTAGAAGCACTGGGGTTTTCAGTGGTCTGTAGTGTATTTTGATGGTTTCACTGAAGAGCTACCACAGCATAACAAACACCATGTCAGTGCTAGCACATTAGCCAAATTTGCCTGTATTTTGTTGTCACTCACCACCTTGACCTACTACCCATTATGTGTTGCAGACACTGATGGTGTCTTTCATCCACACTGCCCCCTCTCCAGATACAGGCATAGCCTCCTGATGTTGTCACTCAGCCACCTTGACCCACTCCACAGTGAATGTTGCAGACACTATTGGTGTCACTTACCCACCCTGATCCCTTCCCCAGTTACTGGTATAGCCTCTGCTGTTGTCACTCACCACCTTGACCCACTCCCTAGCAAGTGTTGCAGGCACACAAGTGGTGTCCCTCACCCACATTGATCATCTCCCAGCATGTGCTACAGACACTGGTGGTGTAACTCACCCATTTTGCCGCCGCCAAGCTAAAATGTGCTAAAATGTGTATACTATATGATGACAGGTGACTACATGTGTAAGCTGCAGGCTACTCTAGCAAAATAAGTGGGTTGTTTCAGATCAGAATACTCCCATGATGCCTATACAGATAGCAGATTATTGTGCTTTGAGACACATAGACTGCTGGTTTTAAGAAAGAAAAAGGGTGCTGTTCTAAAAGTGTTGCTAGTGGGGGGTGCTGGTATCTCACCTGCTTAAATAAATATCTTAAAATGTTTAAACTCAAAGTGGTTATTTTTGCCTGTGGCTTATTCAGGACTTCAGTTCTACAGCAGATCATACAGAACTCTGGCCAAAAAGAAAAGCTAAAGTACTTTAACAGATTTTTAAACAACCAGGAACCAGAAAATATTGATATAATGAGTAGGAACCATAACTTACAAATTTTATTTATTTGGTTTTTGGTAAACAGGTAAGAACTTTAGATGGCAGTGTGCCTATTTTCAGGTATGACCCGGGAGATGACATTTCACAGGAACAAGAACAACTAACAATTCGAATAAGTATTTTCGTATTTCACAGGAACACTAACAAAAAGCAATTCACCAAAGTATTTTCACAAGAAGATTACAGTTCCATGAAAACACAGCGTGGGGTTAGCAGTACATTTTCAAACAAATGGGAAAAAGTGATTATACAGGCAGTTCTGATTAAATGAACAATTATACAATAGCTTTAAAGAGAGACTTAGAAACAGAGGTTAACATTGGTAGTGCATGGTGGAGATACCAAGGATGCTCAGAGAGCATCCATACATCAGGGATGATTCTTACAAGCAGTAGGGTGTTGAGTGAACCATGGGTATACAGTCTTGCTATACTGGATTATATATAGATACAGTGGCATCCACCAGGATGAAACCCACTTTTAAAGCACTCTGCCGAGCAGTCATACTCATAAGGTGCATTGGAATAGAGAAATAAGTGGTGGGGCGGTAGGTTAGGGATATGGGAGTCAGAGAGAGTCATCAGGGTTCTCAGTATTTTATTAGGTTGGGGATTGGAAGAAATGGGCTTTAAGGGCTGATTTGACAGATAGGTGGAGGTGGGAGCTGTACTGTTGAGAAGACAGTTCCAGAGTCTAGATGCAAAGGATATAAAGACCTGTTTGCCCCATTTTGGTAGCATACCTGAGTGTAGCAAGTTGGGTGAGACCGCACGATCTGAGGGAGTAGGCAGCACTGGTGCTTAGGAGGAGGCGGGATGGCTATGGCAGGAGAGTGGCACTGTGGTTGCTTATGTATAAGTAATCTAGATTGAAGAGGATTACAAATGCGGTGGTGATAGCTACCTAGAGAGTTGAAGAGTGATCAGTGGTGAGTGAGGCTGAGGGGGTGAATGGTACAGTGGCAGATGTTGTCATAGGTGATGCCTCTACTCTGTGCAAAGAACCCAAGGCAGTATTAACGATGAGTAGAGCCTTGGCAATGTAGGCAGGGAGGAGTAAGCAAGGGCAATAGTCTTCAGGCAGGAGCATGAGAAGATGCTGGGCAGTAGATCATCCCAATATGGGTGTTGGTGATATGGAATTAGAAATTTAGGCTAGGGTCTAGGGTGATACCTAGGTATTTTAATTCCTGGACTGAGGAAGTTGGAAGGGAGTTCCATGTATGAGGGACATGGTAGAAGAAAGCAGCCTTCATGGGGTTTGATTGGGGTGGGAATGGAGAAGGTCCGAGGGTCTCTGGAGTGGAAATGATAGGATGAGTGGGAGGTAGGAGAAAGGAAGGTGGCAAGGTAAGGGGTGAGTGAATCAAACCAGCACTTGGCTGGGAGGTATAGTGGTGGTGGTGGTGGTGGCGGTGTGAGGATAAGTGGGGGTGAAAAAAAGGAGTAAAGGGTACAGTGGTGGGTTCTAGGGAGAGCATTTAGTGTGAAGCAAGAAAAGGAACTGTATAAAAAGAGTCCAGCCTAGGGAGGGTGGAGGTGGTGGTGGATCCTTAAGTGACGTCAGCGCATTTAAAGAGGGGAAAGTATTGTTTTTGTGAGTAAAGTATGGTGGACTCAGATGGAGAGTGCATCTTTGTTTCTATAGAGAGCACAGAGCTTTGGACAGAGTTTAGAGTGGATGCAATTGATGTGGGTAGTGTAATCTAGATGTGTGTCTAGCTAGACACCTAGGTACTTGTAGGAAGAGACAGTGCCCAGTGTGGTGCCTTTGAGGGTATAGTAAGAGGTGTGTGTGTGTGTGAAGATTGGAGAGTTTTTGTGGGGTGCTGAAAGTTTTTTGGCATTGACTTAATTGGTTGGCTTTGAACCATTTTAGGATGTTTTAAAAGTCATTTTGCAGCTGTGTAGTCCCTGAGGGGGGAGAGGGTCCAGAGGCATAAAAATGGTCTCACCTGCATAAAGGTGAATATGGGATGATAAGCAAACAAGTAGGAGATCATTTAGAAAGAAAAAAGGATGGCAATTATGTTAATTTCCATGTGATATTTTAAATCTGCAGTAGCTAGAGCTCAAGGGAGTGTTCATCAGCTGGTCAAGACAGGTATTTAGGTCCCATGTAGGGACTGGTCCCTTTACAGGTGGGACACAGGTGATTGAGGCCTTAAAAGAACTTTTAAAACCAGTTTGTGAGGCCAAGGATTTGTCTTTTTTGCCTGCTGATATCTAGGCTGATACCACTGTGAGATGTATCTTCAGTGCTGAATGTTGCAGACCAAGGACGCGTAAGTGTACATGGACAGCCCTGCCTGCACTGGGGTCATCTTGCTGAGGGCATACTAGTATGAGAATCATCCATAGAGAAGTATGCTTTCTTTTGCTGATTTTCTGGAAGACCTTTCAGCACAGATTTAAGCTAGAGAATTTTAGCTCTTCAAGAACCATGCCCTCAATCATAATGTTCTGGTGGGAATGTTATTCTGCCCTAAGTCAGAGTCAGCAGGTTGTATCCCACTTGCACATTCATTGGAGTTCTGCTGGACAGGGTCAGAAGCACTCAGAACCATGCCTGCCTGGCCCAGTCCAGGACAATCAGGATCATTGTTGCTGGCTTTCTCCTGAGATTTATGAGCACTATCTCTATGAATGGTGGTATATCACTGACACAGGAAATTTTGACATTGAAATCCATTACAGTGGCAACTTCAAACAGATTAGAGATTGTCACTCTAATTGATCCAATGTACACCAGCATTACTTTTGTCCATGATTCGCCCCCTTTCCAAGTGATCTCAAACTCAGAGTTTGCTATTTAAAAATCAAGGAGTGTGGGGGGCAAAAAAACTCTCAATGTCTGACAGGCAAAATTTCACCTGTCGACATTGTGGATTTTGCCATGCCACATTTCAACAACTTCGCTTGTCAATGTGGCTTAGTGGAACCAATGAGTGTTAATGGTGGAAGGTACAGGAACCTCCCCATTCTGAACTATGGTGTCTTCTGTGACTACATCTTGCTGGTGGCCTACAGCAAAACTATGGGAGATGACTGTTCGCAGGAGGCAAAACAGATATATTTCCTGAATGCCCCTCTTCTGAAGACCGAGGATGCATTTGCAGGTTCAGTGCCTTCTGTGGTTTTCCAGCTGATTTCTGTTTAGAGTCTACCAGCACATTGTCCTTGTGGAGGCAGATGCATCTGCAGAAATCTTCAGAATCTAGGAATAAACTAGATCCCAGATCCTTATGGCCCTGAGCAGTTTTGATGATCTTGTTCTACCTTGCTCATTTCTGTAATACATTGTTTCTTGTGTTATGTGTTCGAATTTGAAGAGACTGGCTTTGTAGCATGGATTAAAAAAGGACTGCACTGCCAGCAATACTGCCATGAGCTCTAGGAGATGTATGTGCTCCTGGGTCTCCTGTGGGCTCCAGAAGCCACTTATTTTGAGATTCTGCAGGTGGGTGCCCCACCTTAGGAGTGAGGAATCTGTTGTGAGGATACTTGTTGGGGATTGCTGGAGAAAGGAATGCCCTCTGTGAGGTTGCTATCATCTTCCTACCATTGTAGTATTGCAGAAAGGTCCTTGTGACTGATATTAGCCTACAAGTTCCACCTTTGTAATCTGTGGTCCCTTAGGTGGTACTGATATGTCCCTCATTTAAAATCTGGCAATTGGCACCACAGCTGAGGACAAGGCCATGTGGGCCATGTAACTACAGAAAATCTTTGCAGGCCTTGTGTGGCCCAGTGTGAAGGATTCTGCAGTACCAATCAGATGTGATATCCTTTCCTGTGGAAGAAAAGCCTTTGCTTATAGGGTATCCAGTTCTGTATGAGAATTCTGTAGATTTACAAGGAATCCCAGGTTCTTGAGGGAGCTATCTACTTTTAGACAGAGCATCTCCCCTCTTGCTGTGCCCCCCCCCGCCTGTTCACTAGGCACTTTGTTAACCCCTGGTGCTGAGGTGAGGTGCAGGGGAAGAGCTATCAGCTAATACTGCCAGCTTCCAAGCCTGAACCTGAGATATTTTGTGATTGGGGCTGACTGGAATGTGAAAGTAGGCATCTTTGAGATCCAGTGATTCCAAACAAATCTCCTGACTACAGGGATGGTATCACTGTGCCAAGTGTGACCAGTATGAATTTTTCCTTTTTGATATATTTATTCTGGTATCTTAGAACTAAAATAGGTTGTCACTCAACATTTTTCTTGTGGTTCAGAAGTAACTCGAGAATAGGTCCTTTCCCAATTGTGAGATTTGGCCTTTCTTTACTTCGGTTCAAGCTGATTTTTTTCTGGTACTGATTGAGCTGGCACGTTTTTTTGGTCTCTGAAGTTTTGGAAACTTTCTCAACTGCAGTGACAATCATGATCCACTAGTCGTATGATCATTTTTACCTGTTCCTGAAAGTAGTGGGTCAGCCTTCCCTCCACTTGCAATGGTTGATTGGCAGCCTGGGTAAAACTATTTGGGGTTTTGTCATGGCTGTGGCTTGGGTTCCGGTGCTGCAGCAGCACATCTGGAGCCCCTTCTGCCTCTGTAATAACCTCTATGGGGTTGTGTGATGGAGTGTATGTCTATCATGCTCTTTTTCATCTGTTATGTGCTTCACAACCCTGCAATACAGACAATGCAGGTTTTGACAGGGGCTGTGGCAGTATTTGTACCAAATACCTTTTGTTTTAAAGTTGGCCCTTTAAGTCCTCACTGCACTGGATATTCAGCCTGTAGGCTATCTCACTGGGGAAGGGGGAGTATTAACAAGCAACACCTGAGCCCAATAAAGGGAGGAGGGTGAACAGGCAGAAGGAGGTTTCTGTTTCAGTAAGATGCATGTAGCGACAAGCTGTTTCTTTTTCCTTTAAATAAAAAGTAAAGCAGATGGTGTTTCGAGGCACAAATGCCTGTTTTCATGGGTTACCTGGGAGCACTGTGGGGTTAAGTGAGTTGCTCAGAGTCACACAGTATGCAAGTTGAGGTTGTGGGAATCAAACCCAGGTTTGTTGGATATACCAAACTCATTCACAGCTGGTTACTCTAACCTCTAGGCTACACTGCCAGTCCAAAATTCTCTCTTAACATGAACTGTATTTCCCTGCAGAAAACTACTTTCCCTTTTTAATATTAAATGTCTTCCACTCAGGAAATGTTGACATTCTCACCATTTAGTAATCCTAATGTGGTTATCCCACAACTGGACAATAGATCATTATAAGAGGTAGAAGACTTTTTTTGCTGGCCAGGGCACCTAGCTTCACCTGAGCTCTTTCTTTCTAAGATTGCTTGAAAGGACAGAGCAGAGAACCTTACCAGAGCAAGGGAAAAGGGTTAAGACTTCTTTTGGCTTAGCAGATTTACTGTGTGGTGTTATTTTTATTTTGTACTCACAGGGATTGCTACTGTTTGTTGCTAACATTTCATTGCTTTATTTTTCTCTGATTCAAATTGTTGTTGCTGGTATACCTTCTTCTGCATTATTACAAGGTGTGCCTACAGGTATATGCTAACGGATTACTGCTGTAATCTTCTGATTCAAATTGTCTTTTGCAAGGTATATCTTCTGTTACTGCTTTATTTTTCTCAGTAGCAAAGTGTTTCTTACAGGGTATATCTTCTCTGAAATTATTACAGGTGGTGCACTACAGGTTTTACAGTTTTATCTAACATTAAGAAAAGCTTTCAGGGTTACTGCATTTGTTGATGACTGATTGTTTCTACTCTTACCTCCTTGTTCTTTCATCTGTGGGTCTTCTTTTTTGGCAGGGGAAGATCCCAGCCACTCACCCCCATCCCCAACTACCCCACACTTCACTCCTTTTACAGGGTAACACAGTTGTGACATTTCCTGTGGCAGAGCAGGAAGGGGCAGATCAGTGGGGCATCCACAAGGTGAGCTCATTTACAGGGGCACTAGTAATTTAACTTGTTGTAACAAGTTATACAAAATCAAAACACAAAATCAAACCATTACTTGCATTTTCTTCTTTCTAATTTCTTTGACTATGTTATAAACCCAGCAACTTATCTGGAATGGATATCATTAACTGCAGGTACTGTGGAACACTTTTCAGAAGGACAGTCTTACAGGATTTAGGACACTGTCCTACATGCTGGCCCATTGAAGATCTTTGGGCTCAGCTCCGGGCAGCATGGGCAGAGATTGTGCACCTCAAATTTCGTATTCAAGAGGAAATACATCATAAGAACCACCCACCATTTCCCCAACATCCAACAGAAAAACCTCGACCGCAGAGGGTAGTTGGTCCAAGAGGTTGGCAGGTGGTTAGGAGGGGCTAATTGGGTGCCCCATCACTCTCTGCTCTCCAACATATTACCTCCAAAAACCATATAAACACTACAAACAGGACACTGCAGCACAGGAGCTAGCACAACAAAACTCACCCAAATCAGGAACCAAAACAAAAAAAGCAAAAAGGAAATCCAAAAAACTTCTGATCATAGGAGACTTCATGATTCAGGGAGTTGATACCCATCTCCAGCCAGCGGTATTGGTCAGATGTCTCCCAGGTACATCAGCATGGAGAGACACTGACCGCAGTGCTAAAATTGTTCACAAAGCAGGAGAAAACTTTGACATCCTGGTACACATAGGGACTAATGATCTCGCAAGCTGGTCAGTTGTGGAGACCAAGGAACACCTGACCAGGCTGGGTGACAAACTATCATCCATTTCGTCCAGCATCTCCTTCTCTAAGATCCTGCCAGTCTGGAGAGGGGGCAGATGGATGGATGGTCAGAGAAGGGGAGATAGGGGAGCTAAACATGTGGCTCAAGGGCTGGTGCCAGGAAAAAGGACACAGATTTGTAGGGAACTTTCAACAGTTCTGGGAGCGAAAGTTCTTTAAATTTGATGGACTGCATCTGACTAAGGAGGGAGTCAATGCATTGGGGCAGAAGTTTGATGTCTTTGCAGAATATTTAAACTAGCAAATGTGGAGAGGGGTGCAGCACCACATATGTCGAATGGGAAGAACACCTCTCCCCCCTCAGCTAGTGGCCAAACAGGGATTCAGTATGTTTGCAGTTCATTTGCATCACCAGGTAAGAAAAAAGGTCCATCTCCCTATACGATGCACAGGGGGAATGTCAAACCTCACCCAACAACTAACACACCGAAATCTGGTCAATGGAAAATCATGAACACAAATGCTCACAGCCTGGGAAATAAGATCCCAGACCTTCAGGCAATAATGTCAGAGGCTAAACTGGACATAGTAGCAATTAGAGAGATGTGGTTTACCAGTAACCACACTTGGGAGACTTCAGTACCTGGCTATGTATTGTTCAGAAGAGACCGAGGTGCAAAAGGGGGAGGAGTGGCCCTGTATGTCAATGAAAATATCAAAGCTACAGAAATTCAGAATACACATAAGGAGCCAGAAGAACTGTGGGTCACCCTGGAAACAGGAAATGGGACAGCCATAAGAACCGGGGTTGTCTAAAGGCCCCCAGATCTGGGGGAGGACATGGACACATTACTGTAAGAAGATATACAAAACATGACAGCTAAAGTGGAGGTTCTGATAATGGGAGACTTCAACATGCCGGATGCAGACTGGTCAATACCAGCAGGAACATCTGCCAGAACTAGACACATGGTGGATTCCCTGCAGGGGGAGGTCCTCAAACAACTGGTACAACAACCTACAAGAGACAGGGCTATCCTAGATCTAGTACTGACTAACAGGGAAGGGATCAGAGATCTCCAGGTAGATGGTCACCTGGGGGCCAGTGACCATCACATGGTATGGTTCAATTTGGCCACTACATCTAAATCATCCCATTCCAAGGCAAAAATATGGGATTTCTGAGGAGCTGACATTGATAAGATGGCCAACAGAGTGAAGCTAGCCCTGGTAAAAGGAAACACAGGTTAGGGGATACAGGCAAAGTGGGCAAGCATTAAGGATGCAATACTTGAAGTAACATCCCATTGTGTTAGACAGAAAAGCAAGTGCAAAAGAAGAAGGAAACCTCTTTGGTTCTCAAATACAGTAGCAGAAAAGGTCAGAGCCAAAAGGCTGGCCTTCAGGAACTATAAGGAAACACAGTGGGATGAAGATAGGGAGGCATACCAAACTGCCCTAAGGGAAGCAGGGAAGGCAGTAAGGCAGGCAAAGTTCTAAACTGAGGAAACACTAGCACGAACAGTAAACGAAGGTGACAAGACTTTCTATAGATACATTAGTGAAAGGAGAAAGTCCAGAGGGGGTATTGATAAGCTCAATGGAGAAAAGGGGGCATGAGGAGGAGGACCTTATAAAAGCATCTATCCTAAATAGATACTTTTGCTTAGTATTTACTGAAGAGAAGGAAAGGCAGGGCCCACAGCTCAGCACCATGAACACGGGGGGAAGGAGATGAGCACTATGCCCTTCACAAAAGAAAGGGTCCCACAAGAGCTTGCTAAGCTCAGGGTGGATAAGGCAATTGGACCTGAAGGCATACATTCCAGGGTACTTAAGGAGCTAAGGGTGGAACTAGCAGAGCCATTAGCAGAATTGTTTAGTGAGTCTCTGAGCACAGGAGACGTCCCAGAAGACTGGAGAAGGGCTCATGTGATCCCGCTCCACAAGAGTGGTAGCAGAGAGGAGGCAGGGAACTGCAGACCAGTCAGTCTTACTTCAGTAGTGGGCAAGATTATGGAGGCACTCCTTAAGGAAAGGATAGTGCAATACCTGGATTCCATAGGGGCACAGGATCCAAGACAGCATGGGTTTACAAAAGGAAGGTCCTGTCAAACTAACCTCATAGATTTCTTTGACTGGGTAACCAGAGTGGTGGACCAAGGGAAGCAGTTGATGTCGCCTACCTTGACTTCAGCAAAGCTTTGACACTGTTCCACATAGAAGATTGATAAATAAGCTGGGTAGGCTCGGGTGGGTCAGAAGTTGGTCAGCTGGGTGGCAAACTAGTTGACGGGCAGAAAACAGAGAGTGGTGGTAATGGATACAGTCAGAAGAGATGCAAGTCACAAATGGGTTCCTCAGGATCAGTTCTGGGGCCAGTCCTCTTCAATATCTTCATTAGTGACCTTGCAGATGGACTAGAGGGTAAGGCTTGTCTGTTTGCAGAGGACACCAAGATCTACACAGAGTAGATGATCCAGATGGGGTGGGCAGAATGAGAAGAGATCTGGATAAACTAGCAAAATGGTCAGAAGAGTGGCAACTGGATTTAATGCAAAGTAGCAGGATCATGCACATAGGGAAGAGGAACCCTGAAGCCACCTATAGGCTGGGAGGGAAGTTGCTGGCAGTCACAAAGGAAGAAAGAGACTTGGGCATCATCATCATCACCGATGACCTGAAATCATCCAAGCAGACCTCTAAAGCAGTAGGTAAGGCTAGGGGATGTTGGGGTGTATTAGTAGGGGTATCACAAGTCGGAAGAGGGAGGTAATAATCCCTCTTTACAAGACACTGGTTAGGACTCATCTGGAGTACTGCATGCAGTACTGGAGGCCACACCTTCACAAGGACATTAACCAAATTGAGGCAGTCCAGAGAAGGGCAAACAAAATGGTGCAGGGACTGCATCAGAAGACATATGAGGACAGATCAATGGAGCTCAATATGTATACCCTTGAGCAAAGGAGGGAGAGAGGTGTTATGATCGAGACATTCAAACACCTTAAGGACATTAACAAGGTGAAAGAGTCTAACATGTTTAAATATAAGAAAAATAGCAGGACGAGAGGACACAACATGAGATTAGAGAGAGGCCGATTAAGGTGGAATGTGAGGAAATTCTTTTTCACAGAAAGGGTGGTGGATGCATGGAACGGCCTACCTCAGGAAGTGGAGGCTATGAATACAATGCAGGGCTTCAAACAGGCATGGGATAGGCATAAGGGAGCAATACAGATGAGTATGAATGGATAGGCCACTGACAGAGCAAAGGCCAATGGCACATTTATAAGGTAGAAAAAGAAATGGGCAGACTGGATGGGCCTTGCAGTCCTTATCTGCTGTCAACTTCTATGTTTCTATGTGTGAGAGTGTGTGTGTGTGTGTGTGTGTATATATGTGTGTGTGTGTGTGTGTGTGTGTTAGGAATGGGGGGTTGGTTGAACTGCTGAGACATCAATTACCAATTCAGCTCTGACTGGTTCTCAGACCTTTCTCTTCACAATAAAATCTTTCTTCAAAAACTAATCAAGATTGTTTAAAGATTGGAGAGTTAGTTTTGTTCCCGTGGTTGTGGTACAGTTTCTTTTCTCCATGTTTTATAGTCTCTACCCATTTATTTGTATTTCTGGCAAACAGGTAAGTTTCTTCAGGCAAAGATGGAAACATGTTTTGTTTTCTAACAGTCCAGTCCAAGGATAGGAAGTTCTGTGGTGGTCACAGTTTGTACTATTCACCATTCATATAGCATTTATTCTCTTAAACTTTTAATGCCTGGACTTTGAAGGACACTCAGACTAGTCGGGGAAAGATACAGTATTCCACCAAACTAAAGAGTGTTGTCATTAATAATTGAAGCTCGTTTTGCAGGTAGAAACTTGCTTAAAGTGTTACAGAAGTTATTCTAAAAATATTTTATTACTGCACTAACGGTTTATGTTTTACAATAGGTATTTTTATTATCCTCTTATGATCATGTAAGGAGAAGTGTCAATACATACCTATATGTGACAAAATGTTTCTCCATTGAAAATGAATTCTGAAATCAGGCAAGTACTGGGACTGGGATAAAAGCATACATTTATTTATCAGGAGACAGAAATGCTGCTAGATTTCATCATATGAGCATGTACAATATGACTCAGGCCAACCTGCTCACTTGATGTGAGCTACAGGATTTGAAGTTTAACAAGGCATGCAACTGGGTAATGCACTGAACATTACTGAGAGGCTTAATGCAACAGCACTTATTATAAACCATCTCCCACTCAGGAAATGTGGACGTTTCATCACTTACTACTCCCAAAGTAGTATTTATCCCATAACTAGACAAAGAATCATTTATAATAGGTGTGTGTGTGTGTGTGGGGGGCATTGGCTTAGGAAGTTTAAAACATTTGAGCTGCAGATACATCAATTAACCAATTTGGCTCTGACTGTCTTTTATACCCACTGTCAGCTAGGGCTAGATAGTGGTGTATAGCCTATCAGGGGCTCCTTTTCCCCCCATTGGAGACCACACTGCATGACACTGGAATGGGATTTTTGTAGTTGCAGAAGTAGCTATGTTGTCCTGTATCCATCACTCAATGATGCCGACTAACAGGACTAAAATCCAGGTGGTAAGCTGCGGTGAGACACTGCTTCCGCCAATCGCCTAACTGTGTCCTCCCCCTCCCAACATCAACCACTATTCGGTATGGTGCCCAACCCACCCCAGGAGTGGACAGTTGCCTATTGGCTACTCAGCCCAGCCTGTCCCAGCTGACACCTGGCATCCCAGTCTTTTTCCTGAATCCTGGTTGCCAGTGTAGTGCAAGGTGCGGCATCTAGTGCTTCAACCATCAGCATCACTGGGCCTTGTCAAGCATTTCTCTTCATAACTAAAACATCATCGATACACAAATTGAGATTGTTTTAAGATTAGGGGAGTTAGCTTTGTTCCACAGGTTGTGCTACAGCTACTGTTCCAGCTCATTTTATATCCTCCACCAGTTTATCTATATTTTTAACAAATATGCCCGGTTCCTTCAGGCACAGTAGGAAGCATTTTTTTGCTGCGTAACAGTCCAGTCCAAGGACAGGCAGTCCTGCAGTGGTTACAGTTTGCAGGAGGTGCTGATTAAATGGCTCTGTGAGTTGCCTTTCATATAGAATTTATACTCTTAAACTGTCAAAGTTTGAATATTACAGGACATTGATTCTAGCGGAGAAAAGATGGAAAGTTCCAGCAAAGTAAGGAATGATGTCAGTATTACCCGAGGCTTGTTTTGCTAGAAAAAAACTAGCTGAGAATGTTACAAATGTTATTGTAAATATATTTAATATATTCTGATGGGTATATTATCCCTTTATGATCTTGTAAAGGGAAACATCAATAAATATGTGACATAACATTTAACCACTGACAATGAATCCCCCCACCCATTCCCCCACACATTATTTAACCAGGTAATATAGCACAGTGGTTTAAAGCTCTGTACTGCAAATCTGGAGACATGGTTTGAATCCCATAGCCCACACTTGCATACTGTGTGACCCTCAGCAAGTCAATTAACTTCCCTGTGCTCCCATGTCACACCTGTAATCAATCTTCTAGCTTAGTGTGCTACTCCTGGTTAAACAATTGGGGAAAAAACATTGGTAGTTTTCTGAGAGTATTCCCATAAGCCACCAGGTTTGATACCCTGTCACACGTGGCTGGCTTTAGCAGTGGGATCAAACATCCCACTTCTTGTGTAAACAGAGGTAAGATGGATGCAGAAAAACTACTGAAATGGCTGATAGAACAAGCCCGCACAATCAACCCAGATACAAGCACCATCAGCTGAGATGCAAAAAGACTGGATGGCCAGCAAGCACAACTGCAGGTGCAGAGAGACCAGCAAGAGTTTATGAAGCAGGTGCTGCAAACACAGAAATACACTGGCCGCAGCTCCAAGTCACCAAATTCAATCACTGTAGGATTTCATAGCCTACCGTATGACTGTACAGACAGTTGCCAGTACCACTGCCTGGCCACAAGAAAGTTGGGCTTCTTGCACTGCACCGTACCTGACTGGAGATGCACAAGCTACATACAGAAGCCCAACTATTGCCACCACCAGAGACTAGGATCAGGTAAATGCAGCTATCTTAACATCAGGTCGAAAGAACTGATGAGAGTTACCGATGGAATGTTTCACACCCTGGGTTTCAAGGTTGGAACATGACCTAGACTGTTCACACAAAAATTACAAGACTTGGCTACTCTGTGGTTAAAACTAGAGGTATGCATTAAATAGAAGATTATGGATGTGATTGTTCTGGTGCAGTACAAGAAAATTTTACCAGACAGAGTCTGTGATGGGGTAAGCTGACATGAACAGACCACTCTGGCTACAGCAGTAAAAATTACAGCACATTATCTGGATGCAGGAAGACCAGAGTTTGCCAAGAAGATTGGAAACCACAATAAACCTCAGGTGGTAGCCTTAGAGGACTCCGACAGAAGTGAGGAAAAAGGACTCTGGAGGATGGGAAGAAACATGCTGGTATGGGTAAGTGATCATGTGGTTATATATTACTTATCCCTTCACTTCAAAAACAGGGCTAGAAATTCATTTAAATTGTGGTGTTCCATATGGAATACCCTTACCCAAGATTTGATTTTCAGACTTTAAAACTGATATGCAACCCCTTTTTGTATGCCACCATTTGCACCTATTGCACACTAAGAAAATGCTGAAGAGCAACTCTCTATTATAATAAAAAGCTTAAGGAGCATTAGATATACATCAATTATGTTTTTACTTTCTTGTTTTCTAGTTATCTGTTTGTTTTTCTTCACTTTTCCCATGCTATTAGTCTGCTTAATATTATAGGTTATGCAGCACTTATTTCACAAAGTCTTACAAAATGTATCTGACTCTCCCTGGCTAACCAAACAATTGCTGTTTTATGACATCACAGTCCTTTGCCATGGTGAGCACTATGATGTCATAAATAAAGGTATTACGAGATTAATAGTGGAGATAAGTGTTTTTATGCAGATCTTTTAGACAGACTATCAAGATGTTCTGTAAACACTGAATAGACGCATTGAAAATGAATAAATGTATTTTCTAGTAAATTATAATAGCGGAAACGTCTTATTTATAAAAGTACATGCTGATGTGCTGAGTTGCTCTTTAACTTAATGTATTTTTTTTTTTCTTTAAAGACACCACCAGTCTGTTTTCTGCTAATTAATTGCTAGGACACTGGACAAGCAAGGCTTGCAATAACCCACTGATGGGAAGTTTGGAGAACGATGAGCGGAGTATGAGGGAAAAGGCAACTAGCTGCAGCCCACAACATTTAACGGTAAAGCAAGCAAATTAGCACTTAATCTGCCAATATTTTGCCCGAATTCACTTTTAAAACAGTTCTTCAAGCTACCTTCTTATCTTTCTCTCTCCTGCTTGCTAAGACAACATGTTTTACTATCTTGCTGCTGGTTTAAGTAGTGCAGTAGGTAAATGGCATAGTTTATCTGTGGAACCCACCAGTTTTGGTTCAAAAGGATTCTGAGTAGAATGTTCAGTGCTAAAGATTCTCAAGGCAATTACATCTCTGAAATCCAGTATTTCAGAAAAAAAGCAAAATAAATGACAAAGAACTTCATCACACAAGCAGTGAAGCAAGGGATTTACCCATAAAGGGTACCCTGTGATGAGGATGACCACTAGTGAGCACTTTCAAAAAGGGCAGCTCAGTAATGGTGCTAGTTCACAGGGCTACTGAACAGGGAGGGTGACCAGATTGGGGGGGGGGAATCAGCGAATGTAGCAACATCCTTCCACTACAGTATATGCACACACATACGGGGGGAGTGAGCATGCCACATGACAGGCAGAAGGGAAGGGAGTGCTTGTGAGGTGTAGCACAGTGCTGGGCTGCCAAGCTAGCCATGTGGCATGGTGGGTTGTTGGCAGGCTAGGGTTGGGTGGGTGAAATGTTTGATACCGGGAACGCTGTTTTTTTTTTTTGTTCCGGTCCAGGATTTTCTTTTTTTGTGTGTTTTGCACCCCCCGCCAACATGCGCCCCACCCAGAGTTGAGAATCCTTTATTGGGGGTTGGGGGGGAATGCAGCCACCTGCATAAACAAAAAAGTCTATGTCTTTGGCGCCGTGAGTGTACATCACTGAAATTTATTTTTGGCGACGAACACTCTCCCTAACAGAGATTACCTTTCCGCAATTGCCATTATGACATGGAACCTCCAGAAATACCAATGGCAGTAAAGTCGAATTTCACAGTAAAACATCACATATCACATCATGTGAAGGATCATGTAAATCACCATGAAACAATTAAGCAATTAATTATTCTTTACAATGAAAGAGCAACACATTCTAGCCTTTTCTCTAAAATTGCATTTGTAAGGGCTGCTACTATGCATTTTGGTATGCATCTCTTATGTCGAATTGGGTCCATCATCAGTCAGAGACAATGAACTGTAGAACTCTCTGTTGCCATGGCCCACTGCATGTAGGTCAAGAAGAAATTTGGAAGTTATAGTATACTATTTAGTTAGCAATAACATGCAGAAGGAAACAAAATATGTTCTGACATACCCTAGGTTGTTGTCCCATTGGCCAAGGTGCTTTCAGTACTAGTGCTACAGTGAGATCATGACCCTGAGCTAACTATGCAGATTGCTCTCAGAATGACATCCTTATCAGGTAACAAGATGGGATGCATTTTTACTCACTCAAGTGGGGTCACAGACATCTGGTGGTACTGTGGCAGGAGTTTCCCTATCTCTCTTCTGTGCTGCAAGCTGCTAATTGTGTGGTGAGGTCCTGTTGGGTGCATGCTCAGTCAAGTCCTAACGTGGATGGGTCTCTCTTTTGGTCACCAGAGTGAGGAGGATATCACGGAGCTTGTGAGTCAAGCACTCTTCACTTTTTCTTTAACTCCTCTGAATCACAGCAGTTGCTCTGCTAGTGGCCCTCAAAGTGGGTCTCCGGTTGCCACTCCTCATCTGTCCCAGCTCCCCCTCTTCCTTTCCCTACTAATTCCTCCTCCCCTGTCTCCCTCCCTTCTACTCCCACCAGCTCTCCCCCGACCATAAGTTTTGCACCTTTTGTTATCTTTTGCTTCGTTGGAGATTGTATTCTATGGTAGCAGAATTGTAATTGAACTGTAACTTTTTTGTTTGTGAGTGCTGTGTCCCTTGTGCTGCTGTTCTGATGTCCTCTTTGTGATGAGGTACCTTTGTAAATGAGCCTCTGGCTCAAAGGTTTCTAAACTGATGCTTAACTAAATAAATAAATAAATAAATGAATAAATAGATAAATCATTGGGGGGGTTGTTCAGTGCTGCTGCTGGGCCTAATAAGTTCACACTTTTAATGGCACAAAGGAAACCACACAACTCTGCCAGCACCGATCAAGACTAAATGACGTGTCATCAGCAAAATGCCATGATTGGTGGAGATTTACTCCAAGATTCTGCACACAGATTGGCTGTCTGATGATGTATTGGGGGTTGGGGGTTAGGTCATGTTAGAATGGACTCCAGTCTTTATGACTGTGTGCTAAGTGCATCCATTCAGTTCTTTGTGATTTTCATTATCCCGTTGGGACAGTCTGGGCACAGGTGGCAGGGGAGTCTAGGTGGCTGGTGGGGCTGGAGACCGAGTGAATGTTAAACTGACTGGCGGAGAAAGAGAAACAGTGTTCAAGACTGTTCCATCTCCATTTAATTCTGAGAGGTCAGAGCGTCTAACTAATCTTCCTGAGGGGGGCTTCAGCCCCTCAGCCCCCTGCAGTTGGCACCTATGCCTGCAATCTTGCTCTTTCAGAATGGTGTTGCATGGCGGTCATGTGTCTGTGCTCCTCTAGCCTTTTGCTTCCAAGAAAACTCTCTGGGGGGCTGGCTGGAGGTTTCAGGTGGTGGCACAAGACCCGAGCTGCTGGCAGTGAGCAGCTGGTGCATTCAGTGTCAGGAGCTAAGCCCCACACTTGGGGGGGGGGAAGAGAAGTATAAGATTGCCCTGCTCCCATTCTGGAGTGGAAACAATAGGGAAAGGACTGGTGGAAAGCATATCAAAAGGGGGTGACATCAGCCAAGCTGATCAGGACACTGAACAGCTGTTTGCTGGATGGTGTCCTGCAGATCAAAAGAAAAAGCCACCATATGATTGGTGTAGCTTTGTCTTTTGAACTACACAAAGGTTCTGCCCATCAAGGCAAAATAGCATCACAATCCATCTCTCTTATAATTGGTGTGGCACTGTTTCATCCCTTGCAGACTACTCTGCATTGGATGGACTGTGTCACACCCTTCAAATGTCACTTTTATAGCAAGACATTTGCTGCACATGAACACATGGTGAACTTAAAAACTGGACTGTGGAACACTACATGTTCCAATGTTTCTAGATCTACCTTGTTACATGGGGAAGTGGCATATTTTGTTTATTATATTTGTTGCTATCCCTAGCTTCCAAAACCTGGGTGGGAATTAGTTTGTCTCTCACCAGGGTATGTTCCTTTGACACTAGGGACATTAACATATATGGTTCAAGGTTATGAGACATTTTGTTCTTAACATACTATGCTAATACTGTTGGATTTCTTCCATGTCCATTAAATTGGCATGATCAAATAGCTTTTGTCTAATATATTTCTTATAACTATCTGAAATTGTTCTCCCCTACCTCGAATCTTCCCACAGATTCAATAAGTTTGCGTTGTTCATATTAGTTATGTTTCTTCATAACCAAGCTTATACTATATTCTTTCACAACAGTCTTATCTTTTCCTGGAAGCACTTACAGTGAAGAGAAAGCAGAACTGCCTGCATCATCCTTAGCCAGCATGATAGGGATTGATATTTTAACAAATATTCACTCTTAACAGATATTTAATTTGTATTCTATCTTGTTCTGATCTTACAATAACTCTTGATGTAAACTAAGGAACTGCCTTCCCTGCTTCCCCTATAGGAAGCAAGGAAGGATGTAAGGCAGGCAAAGGCCGAAACTGAAGAAACATTAGCACAAACAGTAAAAGAAGGGGACAAGACTTTTTTATAGATTCATTAGTAAAAGGAGAAAGTCCAGAGGGGGGTATTGCTAAGATCAAAGGGGATATGGGGGCATGTAAGAAGGAAGAGGACCATGTAAAAGCATCTATCCTAAATAGATACTTCTGCTCAGTATTTACTGAAGAGAAGGTAAGGTAGGGCCCACAGCTTAGCACCATGGACACAGGGATGAAGGAGGTGTACACTAGTCCCTTCACAAAAGAAAGGGTCTTACAAGAGCTCGATAAGCTCAGGGTGGACAAGGCAATGGGACCTGATGGCATATATACCAGGGTATTAAAGGACCTAAGGGTGGAACTAGCAGAGCCATTATCAGAACTGTTTAGTGAGTCTCTGAGCACAGAAGAGGTCCACAGAAGACTGGAGAAGGGCTCATGTGATCCTGCTCCACAAGATTGGTAACTAGGAGGAGGCAGGGGACTACAGGGCAGTCAATTTTACCTCAGTAGTGGGCAAGATTATGGAGGCACTCCTTAAGGAAAGGATAGTACAACACCTGGAATTCATAGGAGCACAGGATCCAAGACAGCATGGGTTTACAACAGGAAGGTCCTGTCAAACTTATTTCATAGATTTCTTTTTGACTGGGTATCCAGAGTGGTGGACCAAGGGGGAGCAGTTGTTGTCACCTACCTTGACTTCAGCAAAGTTTTTTGAAACTGTTCCACATAGAAGATTGATTAATAAGCTGGGTAGGCTCATGGTGGGTCAGAAGTTGGTCAATTGGGTGTCAAACTGGTTGACGGGCAGAAAACAGAGAGAGGTGGTAAACAGTATTTAGTCAGAAGAAATGCAAGTCACAAGTGAGGTACCTCAGGGATCAGTCCTCTTCAGTATCTTCATCAGAGACATTGCAGATGGCCTGGAGGGTAAGGTTTCTCCATTTGCAGATGACAACAAGGTCTGAATTAGAGTAGATAATGCAGATGGGATGGGCAGAATGAGAAGAGATCTGACTAAACTGGCAAAATGGTCAGAAGAGTGGCAACTGGGGCTTAATGCAAAGAAGTGCAAGATCATGCACATAGGGAAGAGAATCTCTGAAGCCACCTGCAGACTGGGAGGGGGAGTTGCTGGCAGTCACAAGGGAAGAAGGAGACTTGGGCATTATCATCACAGATGACCTTAAATCATCCAAGCAGACCACTAAAGCAGTAGGTAAGGCTAGGGGGATGTTGGAGTGTATTAGTAGGGGTATCACAAGTCGTAAGAGGGAGGTAATAATCCCTTTTTACAAGACACTGGTTAGGCCCCATCTGGAGTACTGCATGCAGTACTGCAGGCCACACCTTCTCAAGGACAGTAACCAAATTGAGGCAGTACAGAGAAGGGCAACCAAAATGGTGCAAGGACTGCATCAGAAATCATATGAGAACAGATTAATGGAGCTCATATGTATACCCTAGAGCAAAGGAGGGAGAGAGGTGATATGATCAAAACATTCAAACACCTTAAGGGCATTAACAAGGTGAAAGAGTCTAACATGTTTCAATATAAGTCAAATAGCAGGACAAGAGGACACAGCATGAGATTAGATGGAGGCCGATTAAGGGTAATGTGAAGAAGTACTTTTTCACAGAAAGGATGATGGATGCATGGAACAGCCTACCTAAGGAAGTGGTGGATATGAATACAGTGCAGGGCTTCAAACAGGCATTAGATAGGCATAAAGGAGCAATACAGATGAGTATGAATGGATAGGCCATTGACATAGCAAAGGCGGATGGCACATTCATAAGGTAGAAAAAAGAAATGGGCAAACTGGATGGGCCTTGACGTCCTTATCTGCCATCAACTTTTATGTTTCTATGTTTAATTCTTGCTGTACCACAGACTGATATATCAGTACAGAATTCCTATACATTATAATTCTGTCAGCAGCAAAATGGATTTAATAAAGATTTGTAAAATGAGGACAATGGAACTTCTATTTTGGGGTTATAATAGTAGCCCAAAATGTGCACTCCATATGAGACAAAGAGATTAAGTTTCATCTTCTCAGTCTTAAGGGATCACAACATTGCTAAACCTATATGACATTTTATATGTATTTCATTTTTTAATCTGCTCTGCAAAAAGTTTATTCTATTTCAAATTTACTGCCAGAGTAACTCACAAATAGACATAGCTTTTTACTCTGAGGCCCAGATATTCAAAGGGATTGTACCTGGAGCAACTGAGTTACGCTGGTGCAACCCCAGTAATATGCACCAGGCCAATATTCAAAAGGGGGACTTGCACAATGCAAGTCCTGATGTGCAGGGGTGCAATGGTAATGTATTTGCTACATCTGAAGGGGGCACGCCCATGCATATTCAGCACATCTTGATGTTCAGCCTGGGATGTACAGCGCATCAGCTGGCACAATTTCTAGATGCACTGCATACTGGGGCACAGAGTTGAGCCCCCAAAAAGTGGCTCAAATGCTGGCCACTCACAGGCTGGCTGCTGTACAGTACTGCATGGTGCAACACAGCAGCTGCCAGCCATGGGTGGCCACCAGCCCACCCAGAACACCGTACACAAGCACCCATATGTGCCCTGATGGTCTAGTTGTACCCCCTTCCCTCCCTGTAGCCCCGATTGCTATGGATTGCATTAATAAAAGTTCTCTGGTACTCTAGTGGCACACCCTCCCTCCTGTACATCTGATTTCCATAATCAGATGTGAAATATCTTCCCTGGTGGTCCAGGGGTACCCTTCTCCCCATCCTGACCCTCCAATAACTGTGAAAATAATGTTTACAATCCCTTGTAGTCTAGCGGTATCCCCACCCCACCCAGGTCTAGGAGTGCCGGTGACCCATCCTATATCACTCTGGTGGTCCAGTGGCCCCCTTACAGGCTTCCTTCCAGCACAGCACCCCCCATCATTAGCGGGCAGCTGCAACCCACCTGCATACCACCTGGTCACCCGCTGAATGACAGCTTGCTGTATGAAATGTAAGCCCATTGGTTCACATTGTGGACCAATGGCCTTGAGTGCATACTGTACATATACACTACAAATATGTGAATGAATCCATCATTCACATATTTGTGAGTGACATGTACAGTATGCATTGCAAGGCCATTTGTCCACAGTTTGGACCAATGGGCTTACAGTTCATATTGTAAGCTGTCATTCAGCGGGCGGCCGGGTGGTATGTGGGCTTGTTGCAGCTGCACGCTGATGATGGAGGGGTGCTGGGTGGGCAGGGGGCCTGTGAGGGGGGACCACTGGACCACCAAAGTGACATGGTAGGATGGATCACTAGCACTCCTGGGCACAGGCAGGGTGGGGGGGTACTGCTAGACTACAAGGGATTATAAACATCATTTTCAAAGTGATTGGATGGTCAGGATGAGGAGGGGGTACCACTGGACCACCAGGGAAGTTATTTCACATCTCATCATGGTGATCGGAGGCATGAAAGGAAGGGGGTGCCACTAGACTACCAGGGAACTTTGATTAATTAAAATCACATCGATTGGAGCTATGGGGAAGGAGAGGGAGTACCACCAGACTACCAGGGACTGCACCATTATGGTCCAGTGCTCACCACTTTGGGGAAGGGGGGGTTCTGCATGTCATCCTCTCAGGGCACTGCATGCTGTGCAGGGTGCAAGGTGCATTTCACTGGCCTGTCTTGCTGAACACATGCAAATGGACCCAGAATGATATGCAAATGCCCCCATTTGCACCTTGCATACATTATGGCCCCATTTGCATGTCCAGGTATGAATATTTGGTAATTGCGCCCTGAGCAGCTACAGTTGCGCTGGAGCGTTCCCAGTCCTATTTGTCTGAGGCATGCACCGGTGCATTGTATATGCACCCTGCACATTATGTGTTATATTCACAGGTGATGAACCATGGCACATCTCCTTTGACTATCTCTCTGTCTTGCTACGGTGCACCGCGGTTGTGCTGTGCCTCCACTTGCACCATTGCTGGGCACAGTATTAATATCTGGCCCTCTATGTTTTGTCTTTGTTAAGAAACCATGAAAGGGTGTTCCTGGAACTGAAAGTCATAATCTTTGTTTTTGGCAGATTAGTTAAAAGCTCATGAGAGCTAAATAACTAACTGAATGTATTTAATTTACATTTAAGCAGATACCAAAAATTACTAATACGTTGAAATGTATTTCATTTTAGGACTGGTATTCAGTATGTGAATCCATATAGCTTTTCCCATAAAAAAGTAAAATAGCAAAAATGTACCTGAATATTTTTGTATGAAGCTATGAGTTTTTATTTACTTATGCCTGAGATCTGTCAATACAAATGTTCAGAAAAAAGGCAATGCTACAGTATATACCAGAGTGCATTTCATTGGGCCTGTAACTTTCAGCACTGCAGTATATCAATATGTTAGTATTATATATAATAATTTTACTTTGTTTTTGCATTAAAGAAAACGTGGGTGGGCATACTAGGTGGGCCAAGCAGTCCTTATCTGAAATCAAATTCAGTGTTTCTATGGGTGCTTTGGAGACCATATAATTTCATAAAATGTTTATTTGGCATCTGTATTTTCCATCTCTTATCCAACTGATTATGAACAATTTTGTTTTCAGCAGGTTCTTCATATCTAATTTTGCAGTTAGAATGGACTGAGGCAAAATGTCATGTGATTCTAACTTTTGTGAAACATACAATACAGAACAATATCTTATTATGGACTTTGCAAATGACTTAACAAAACAAAGACTTTGGAAATCAATGATTATTACAGAAGACACATTCTGACTAGTTGATGAAGGAATAACATAATTTGGGATAATGAAGACACAAAATAAAGCTTTTTGGCACAGTGACAGCATTCAAATATTCATCAAGAGTAATGAGTTTGTCAAACAACTGGAGTCTGAAGGATATTGAGTATTGTTTTGAATCTATCAATGGATCTTGCCCAAAGAGTATGCAGCCAGGAGTAGTTCTCAGTGTCATGTACGTCTTCGTGATTGGATCCATAATGATCACAATAAGTGGGAATTTGGTAGTGATTATTTCAATCTTCCACTTCAAACAAACTTCACTCTCCGTCTAATGTCCCGATCTTTTTATCTGACTGTTGTTGATTTTCTTTTAGGTTTCCTTGTCATGCCCTACAGCATGATAAGATCTGTTACAAATTGCTGGTATTTTGGGGATGAACTTTGTAAAATCTACTCTAGTTTTGATATACTGCTCAGTACAGCTACCTCCCTCCATCTCTGCTTCATTGCTGTTGACTGTTACTATGCTGTATGTGACCCTTTACACTACTCCACCAAAATAACCTTCTCTGTTATAATGATGTTTTCTAGCATAAGTTGGATTGCATCAACAATTTTTGCTTTTGGGGAAATTGTGTCTGAGGCAAATTTAGTAGGGATCAAAGAATATGTTGCTTCAGTTTCTTGTATAGGTTTGTGTGGGGTTATGTTTAACAAGTTTTGGGCCCTGTCAAGTACTACCCTAGGATTTTTTATTCCAACCACTGTGATGATAGGCATGTATATTAAAAATTTTTCTGTAGTGCAAAGGCATGCCAGAGTCATTACTAACATGGCAGACAAAACACATACTTTAGATATGGGCCAAAACAAAATCTCAAGCAGTAAGGAAAGAAAAGCAGCAAAGACTTTATGTATAGTAATGGGAGTGTTTATATTGTGTTGGATTCCTATTTATGTAGCTGTTCTTTTTGAGCATTTCCTTAATTACAATACTCCTGCAATTTTATTTGATGCATTTTTATGGTTAGGGTACTTTAACTCTACCCTTGACCCCATAATTTATGGTTTCTATTATCCTTGGTTTAGGAAATCATTTAATATTATGCTATCAGGTAAAATATTTAGTCCAGGTTCCTCTGAAATAAGTGTATTTTCAGTAAACCACTGACTATAGCTTTTAGTTTGGGCTTATGACGAGAAGCAAGAAATAACATACTATACAATTTTTGTTTTCAGAGTTCTCAATTGTCTTGTAATTTTCATTCTGACAAAGCATGGTACTTTTCAAGGAAAGAGGTGACTGTGTATACCCAGGATATTTCCATTTCACTGGTGGTGGAAAGAACTCAATGGTCCAATAGTATTTAACATTCATAACATGTTATTGTTGCATGTTTGCAATATCAGTATAGTTTAGAAATGAAATAATTACAGAATTTATGGTATGTGCTCTTTTTCAGATAGTGATTAAAATCTGCATCTCCCTCCATGATGACAGTGTTGTGGTGCCTCATACCGTCCATGTCAATCCAAGTTAAATTTGTGAAAGTGCTGAGTCACTCTGGATTTGAATGTGAGCTCAAATATTGAGTGGATCCATATAACTTAATATTTTTACAAAAATTGAAGGAGGAGGATCATGGAGTGGATAGTATCTCTTAACCCAGGGCATTTGAGGGACCTTTGAAAGAGCCAGTGGAAATTGCTGGGATGCTGAATGAACACTATGCATCAGTATTTAACAAAGCACTGCAGTGTAGGGTGCCAATTGAGAAGGCCCCTGATATCAGGGGCAGCCATGCTGCAGCCAGACATCAAAACCCATACTGGTAACTGACTAACTGGTGAAGATCAAGCAATGTCAGTGCTGGGCAATGTAATAGAGGCAACATGTCAAGGTTCTTGCCCCATCTTAGTATAGTTCTATGAGGGGCACATCATTCAAAAAAAACTTGATTACCATGTTTGAAGAGGTAATAAAAATGGTACTCAGACTAGTATGGTGGGGGGGGGAGATGAAAGTTTAATACAAACCTACTCAAATGTCATAGAAACACACACAAAGACAAACAACCCTACATAGAATCTCCAAAATGAAGCTTTATTACCCTGATGAAGACTCATTTTGGAAGAGAAACATTAAGGTGCTTGTTTCCATGTAAGATTCTGTGGCATATGATCAGCTTTGTACTTAAATTTAAATTTACTCTTAGTTTGCTAATGTATGCACCTGACTTATTCTATATTGAGTAAGTACCTTCAGTGTGACTGGCTGCACTGGGCAGACAGGAATGCTACATTTTCTGCTCTCTGTCTTTGAGGAAATGACTACAGAGGTGAATTGGGGAAGAGCAATAGATGTAGTCTATTTTTCATTTGACTGTCTTTATGCACCTCAGGCTGTGGAGGAGAACTTGACCCCCTAGCGGCCTGGCACACTGATCCCTCAAGTTCCACCTAACCTATCCTCAACCTCAATAATGGGACAGGGAGGACTGTGACTTACCCCTCATGGAGGGCACCCCACTGGAGGGGACAAAAGGGAGAGACCATATCACTCTTGAGTCCCTGCCTGCCACTGGGCTTTATTTGGTCCAGGGTAGCATGGGTCAATTGGGGCATCATACTGCTTGTTCCAAGGGGATTTTCTTTTTAGTTCCCTAGGTGGAGGACAAGCAATGACACCACCACATCCAGCCACATGCTCCTGCATGGCTCACATAGGCCTCTGCCTCTTCCATGCCCTCTCCAAGGTGGTCCCTGTTGTAGAGACACTGGGCACCCCTGGGTGCCACTGTGGTGCTGGGAGCCACAGAATCCCTCCCCAGGAGAGGAGGGCTTGCCAGATGGCTGCTCAATCCTGCTCCCTCTTCCCCATGGCCACCCCCAGCAAGCCGAGTTCACTCCTGAGCCAAGGTTGCTGGTGTGATATGAGGTGTACCATCCAGCATCTCAACCCTCAGTGCCACTATGCCTGCCAGAGATGAAATCCAGCTGAACTTCAGCACAGGTTTTGCATCTGTTAAGCATTATAAACTTCAAGGCAAAGAACATCATTGTGGTGTACATTAGGCAGACACAAGGTAACCTGAAAACTGGATTGGGAAAAAGTAGAAGGCTATGGAGGGCAGTCACTTCTTTGTGTGCAAAACAAATCATATCCCACTGGGATCTGTAATGGGGCCACTGATGTTCAATATGTTCATTGATGATCTGGAAGCTGGAATGTCCATTAGGCTGCTAATGACATTTAGCTGGACAAGGTAGAGAACTCACTTTAAGATGGAGACAAACTTCAGATAGTCCTAAATAATATGGTTAATTGGCCAGACTCATGGAAACTCAGATTCAATACGCCAAATTCAAGGTGCTACACTTGGGAAGGGCAAAAATGAGGTAGGACCAAGATACTGTGTGTAGCTCATTTACTACAGTGCAGCATTAAAATGACATGAGAGCCATAATAGACAAGAATCTGAAGCATGGCAAGCAGTGCACAGCTTCTGTCAAGAGGGCCAGCAGAATGACTGGGTGCATTAAAAGAGGGAAGGCAAAAATGGGAGGGTAAATAAATTTTCCACATTGCAAGGTCCTGTTTGCATTTAAGCTGGAGTACTTGTTCTGAAACAAGTTCCTCAGAAATGGAAGGACATTTACTGTGTATGGTTGAGTGGAGATGAGCACAACAGTGTGTTTGTTGCATTGGAATAACTACATTCCCAGGGGTGTAGTGAGGCATAAGGCCAAAGGACGATTGCATTTAGCCCACGGTAGTGTGGCTGTCCCAGCACATCCTACACCTTGGAATGTCTTATTCTGCTGATGAAATGATGTACTGTAAGTATGGATGATTAAAAAAATAATGTATAGGTGCTTGAATACTGTATTAATAGAAAACATACTAAAAGATCAAAAGTAGCCTGTTCATACATTTAGCACCACTTTTTTTTTTAAAGATGGTCAAACATTATCCCAGTGCTCCCAGTTGCACAAACATCCCTAAAAGAGGTTTGTACTGGCAGGAGACATAGTTCCAAGAGAAGGGGACAATTCTGGTGCACTGGCAACATGGGCTTCTACCATGAATCAGGGACATCAGGAGCCAAGGCTGGCAGGGAGCAAGCAATGCATCCATGCCTATGCTCTCCTCCCAGTCAGGGATGGATGCAATGCACAGTCAAGGAGCTGCAGCTGAAGAAGAAGACATGCTGTTGGTGCTATTGGCCTCATAGGTAAGCACACATTACCTAACACCCTCTCCAGGCCTGTTATAAAATCAGTTTGCTAGCATGAGGGAGGTGGGTGGGAAACATAGGGTAAAATAACCTCTTATTGGTTGCAAGGTGACACATAGCTGGGCCTCATCCACACTCGACAAACTAAACAGGCACTCCTCTAACTGCTCCTGCACGTGATCCATATATGCCCCAGAGTATGCCAACAAGGGGAAGATGGAAAAAAGGAACCCCTCTAGCAGGTAAGCTGGTGGGCAAAAGTAAAGCAGAAGAGTGTAGGCCTCAGTAGGTGGAGTCCCTGAATGTGAGACAGAAGGCCCCAGCAGAGTTGAGGTAAGTAAACAGTGGAGTACTCAGTACAAAAAAATCTTGCAATACACCGTTGATCAGTTTGCAAAGTTCCAAAGATTTCATCTGTGTAACATGAAGTAAAAACAGCTTGTCTATGCAGCCCAGGGAGGCAATACACAGATCAGTGTTTCACTCTCTTCAGAAGTGCTTTGTTAAGGTATCAGTCGAGGTAAGCACAATGTGGGAGGAATAAAAAAAATGAAATAAAAATTCATGGTCTGTAAGAGCTTAATATACTGTAAGTGTTTTTGGACTTCTTTATGGTCATTATTTTTTCTGATCCACACCTCCCCCATTTTTAATCTATTAGTTTTCTGTATTTTTTTTAACATAGCTGCTTTTTATTCCCTGCTGGTCAGCCACTATCAGGCCAACCCCCCAGTCCCATCTCCTGGATAAACCATCTCTTACATTGCCCGGCCTGGGAGCAGCACCTGCAGGGAGTTGGGCATCATTCTGCTGACCGGCATCTTTTTCCTTATCCTTTTCTCTCCTGGAGGGCCCCAGGAGTCAGCGCACATGCGTGTGAAGTCGTGCATGCACCGAACAACCCTGGTAATGGCCTCCTTCACCCAACCCTTTGCATATTGCCTTAGGCACCCTCAGGCCCATGCTTCCACCAGCTTCTACTGAGGGTCATCATCAGCCAAGGGAAGCTGCCCTCCTCCTGAGAGGAAAGCTTACTGGTGCAGTCTATCCAGCTCTGCCCTCCATCTGTGCTAACTCTTCCAATGCCCCGGCCTGCTTTGAACCTGGTTGCCCAAGTGGGTCGAAGGTGGCGTGCCAGTACCTCAACCCTTCTATGCCATCAGGCTGGCCTACTTTTCTGTAATTAATTCACTGCCACCATCTGCAGAATCCTTCCTTCAAGTCTATAGTACCTTAGTGCAAGATCCTTGACATTTTGAGTTTCCATGATGGCAGAAACAGCAGCAGAGTTTGGGACTGCTGGAAAATTATTGCAGAAATCTGTCCAGTTCCTGTGATTTCATGTCCTACAGCTCACTTGCGTCCACAGAGTGGCACCCACTCATCCTGCAGCATGGTCACTTTTAAAAAAAATCACTGGCTGGACTGCCAGTTCTCGAGGTTACCTGCAGTTATGTGTCTTGTAGCACATAACTAACTTCCTACAGGTGCAAACAGAAACTTTCATAAAATCACTGGCTACTCACTGGTTCAGGATAGCACCCATGGTTTGATGTCCTGCAGCACACTGTCATGTCCATATAATGATGCACACACTTCATGGTTTGTCCCAGAGAGTATCCACTTTTTAAATTACCAGACTCTCTGACTGTTACAGGTAGGCACCCATGGTTCTGCATCTTGCACTACACAGCTACATCCATAGTGGTGACCGCCTTAGGTATTGTCCTTCAGAAGTAGTAATATCATGAAAAAAGTGCTAAACAGATGGAGTCTTGGGTAGGACAACTTGTTACATAAGCGAGCTACCATAAGCAGCTTTGTATGGGAGTTGCTCTCACAAGAGTGGTTGAGGCACCTAGGAAGCACAGTCTGCTGCTAGTTGATGCTTGAGTTTAGTTCAGCCCTGTAGTTATATACATTTTGATTTTATTGGCAGTGTTCCTGCGCATGTTCTATTGCATGGATAGTTTTAACTGCAGCAGTACAGCTCAAGTTGCCTGATTTTAATTTGGGGCCCTTTCATGTCAGCAAAAGCTTTGCAGGGTCAATGCTCATTTTCTTCATGGCTTATACAGTAATAAACTCAAAGGAGTAAAGGAGGTAACTGGTCCAGCAGTTGTATTACTAGAAAGGAACCCTGAAATATAATGTATATCAAGTTTTCAATACTCACCAATATGAGCGATCACATCCAGAACATTTATCAGAGATCAGAGAGTCGGCAGGGGGATGGTCAAGTATCCCCGAGTATGTTCTCCTTCTCTAGGCTGGGAAGATGGTCTCTGCTGCAGTACTGTCACTTGTTAGAGCACAAGTGGAAGTATAGCTAGAGCTGGAGAAGAAGGTGGACATGTGACATCAAAGTCAATTAGAGATGGATATCCATCTCTTAGAACAACTGCATGCTTTTTCCTTTGATAAAAAACAATCCTGACCAACTAATTAAGAAGAAGGAGTTATATAATCATCTTATAACTGAATGGGCAGAAAAGCAAATTTTATATACAAAAACTAATTACTGTATAACTTCAAGCAAGCTTCTTAAACTGATGGCTTGGCAATTAAAAAAAGTATAAGAGAATCAGAACATAAACTCATTCACAGATGGTATGGGCACTTTAGAAAAGCATCCCCAAAAAATTAAACAGATATTCGCGGATTACTATGAATCTTTATACACTTCACAATTACAGCTTCATAAACCTAATATACTGAAGTTCTTAGATGAAACACAACTACAATAAATATCACAACAGGTCAAAACCTAGTCTGGATAGCTCTATTACATTACTGGATAAACAACATGCTATTGATACTCTAAAATTAGGAAAAGCACCAGGCCCAGATGGATTGTCAATAGAATTTTTTAAGAAATATAAAGATCTCCTAACCCCATTCAAAAAAATCTTTTCAATAAAATGCATTTGTTTATTAATATTCCATCTTTATTTTCAGAAGCATATATATTGCTATTCCATAAACAAGGAAAAGACCCAGTGCTAACTCAATCTTATAGAACAATTTCTCTGCTCAATGCAGATTATAAAACATTTGCTAAAATACTGGCAATTAGACTGGAGGAAGTAATGCCCAATTTAATTGACCAAGCCCAAAATGGGTTTATTAAGGGAAGAAGAATCACTGAAAATATAAGGTGTACAGTAAATATGATATCAAATTCAAAAACACCAGGATCTTTTCTACTCAAAATTGATGCAGAAAAAGCATTTGATAGAGTTGAATGGGACTTTATGCTCCAAACACTTAATAAAATGAATTTTGGGAAGATGTTTTTAAACTGGATCAAACCATTGTATCATCATCTCACAGCAAAAACTATAACTAGCAATTTAGTTTCAACCCCCATAGAGCTCACCAGGAGGACAAGACAGGGTTGTCCACTATCCCTTTGCTGTTTGCCCTTATATTGGATCCGTTAGCATAATTAATTAGGAATATTCAAGATATTTCAGGAATAATATGTAATGCTACAGAGCATAAAATAAGTATGTATGCAGAAAATGCCCTACTGTACATGATGAATTCATGAAATCATTAGATTAATTTATTAAAATTAGTAATTCATCTGGGGAATGTTCAGTTTTAGATCAATTGGCAAAGTCTCCTATTTCTCGAATTGAAAGAAACAACAAGCATTTATCTTCCCAATAAACTGTCTGTGTCCACTGGATAACTTGTGTAGGTACCTAGGTGTTACCATTACCTCATAAATTGGGACACTATATTCAAGTAATCTGGAAACTTCTTTGCAAACAATTAAGCAAGACTTCAATAAATCTCAACACCTTCCATTAACTCTAATAGGAAGAATTAATGTTTTAAAAATACAAACTCTTCCTAAATTACTTTATGTCTTTCTAGTGTTACTGATTCCAGTTCTGAACTATTTTTTTAATACATTAAAAAAGTTGATTACTAATTTTTTGTTAAAAAATAAACCCCCTGAATCTCATATGATAAACTTACTCTCCCAAAAGAAAAAAGGTGGCATGTCACTACCAGATTTTTACTCTTACTACCTAGTGACTCAAGTAACTTCTCTGTGGAATTGTGTAAAAATACCCCATCAGCCATTATTGAAAAGTATGGTAATGGAACTTAAGGAATACAGTTACTTGAAACTAATAATTTTATTATTTTCTGGGATATATCAAAGAAAGCAAACTTCTAATATGGGAAACATAGCCACACAAACAATAATTAAGAATTGTTATGAATTTCACAGAAAATTTCAAATTAAGATTGGGGTTACTCGGGGGAGTCAAGTGATGCAGTGCACCTAGTGGCAGCATAATCGATAGCTCTAGCCCACCGACCAGCTAAATTCCATATTTTTTGCCGATTTTGTGGCTGATTTACCAATTTGTGTCATCTACCAGCCAGTTCTACCTAGCAGAAACGCAATTGTACCTGAATTGGATCTGGTTCTTAAACTGGATCACTCTGAACTTGCGGAGACCATGGAGGCCGAGATGAAGCCTGCTGGGGCCAAGCACACCCCGCTGACTACCCTGGAGAAGGCTCCTAAAAAATCTAAAACCCAGAATGTGGGGTACACTGCTAAAATCAGTCCTTCTGGCTCCTCTTCCAACCCTTTCACGGAGGACCTCTTTCTACAAGAGTTAATCCCATTCCGGGAAATGTTGCAGGACATATCCATGGAATTAAAATCCATCAGAGGCAATCTTGCCTCACTTACCATAAGAGTTGGAGACTCTGAAGCCAGAACCTGCTCATTGGAAAACTGGAAAACAAAAACTGACCCAGAAATCAATCGTCTCAGACAACAAATAACCAAGCTCCAATTGAAAATGGAAGACTTGAAGGTCGGCAGGAGGAACAACATCCTGATCCTGAAGCCAGGTAGTCGAAGAGGAACCATATCATGGCCTCTCATTCAAAAGCTGCTTAATAAGATAGTGGGTCCTCACCTTTAACCCACAATATCACATCGAAGGGCACATCGCTCCCAAAACCAAAAGTTCTCTGGAGCCCTCCGTGGCTCTATAATTATTAAGCTGCTTAGCTTTTGAGAAACAACACACTTGGTCAAAGTCAAGGAGTTGCAATTTACTGGGAAAGCACCAATTTGAGAATCACCCAGGACTTTCCCTATAAAACCGACAGAAAAGAACGGCTTCATCCGGGATAGTACAAGCTGGATAGCTGTGGGTATAATGCTTCCTGCATGGGCTACCCAGCTAAATTACAGGTGGTGTTGAAGGTGTTTGGTATGCATACGAAAGTCGACCAGGCCGTGGCAGATCTGACCCTGAATCTACCTAACCTGTTTAAAACTGGCTGAACTGTGTACCCAGAGAGCTACTTGAAAGTTTGTTTTTTTACAATGAGTTGATGTTGAACTGTTTTCCTACCTGGTGGTTTTTGCTGTTAACCTCCTTCTATTTTTGGTTTTCGGGGGTATCGGCCGGAATCCGGGTGCGGCCTAAAGGCCTAGAATGGTAATCATGGGTCTGCCGTCTGGCTCTGGGGAGGGTGGGGGTAGGAACCAAGTTCAAGTTAAGATTCTACCAGTTTCTATTACTGATGGACCATTTGGTCCTTAAGATATCACACCCCTGTCTCTTCCTGTTCTGCAGAGGTAGCGCAATTTATAACAGGAGTACACTTTGCTGTTCGCTCAGGTCTATAGTGAGGAAGTCTGTTAGCCCATCAGCAACTCCTGAACGAGGCACTTTGCTAAGTCTAGCTTCAGATGAAATGGAGTTCCATTGCATTCAGGTTTTCTCTCCACGATTGAGGGTGCTGGTAGGACAATCCTTTTAATAGATATCCCTCCCCAATCCACTTGTTGGGATTCTCTATAGCCATGAAGTTAAATTGTCTTAAGTTTTTGGCTGGGTCAGGGGGCTCAATGATTGAGCTAGCTCTGGGGGACCTGCCTCACGACCTGTTGTGTAGGGAGAGGGCTGCAGTACCCTGGAGATCAAGATATTTTTGTCTGTTTCATGTTGTTATATTTGTCTTTTTCATAATGGTTCCACTTTCTCCTAATCAGACAACCATTTCAACAGAGCTTGGGTCTGCAAGCCTTGGGGGACGGTCCTTGTTCAATTTACTTGCTCAGTCTGATTATGCTCTGTTATGTACAAGGGGACAGATAGTATATAGTTTATGGGGGTATAAATGATTGTAAGGTTAGGGATTAATGGGGGTGGTAGGGCATCTCATCGTATGGGCTTAAATAGTTACAGGGTGTTGTTCTTTGTGCTTTTTGTTCACTACCCGCAACCTAACTTTTCTAGAACCTGTGGAATGTTTGTATGTTAATTGCTATATCTTATGGGGATGGGGGGGGGAGTCTGGAGAGTGCCAAATGTTTCTGATCATATTAGAGATGCTATTGTTTCCTGGTGTTTTCATATATGTTACCAACCCATATGGCTACAAGGCCGATTAAGTTTGCTAGCTGAAATGTCAGAGACATCAAAGACCCCACCAAAAGACATCAGGTTCTCCAAAACTGTTCTTTATTAAATGTGGACATTCTTTTCATGCAGGAGACACACTTGTCAGCCTCAGAATCTAAGGGGCTATGTAGGCTGGGATTTTTCAGATTTTTGCAGCCAGTGGATTATTACGCTAGCAGGGGTGGCTATATTAATTAAACAAAATATTATATTTGTAGTGGAAGATAGTAATATAGACCAGGAAAGTAGATTTGTTTTTGGTCAAAGGTCAGCTTAATAATAGCAATGTGGTATTGGGTGCAATATACGGTCCAGTTGGTGTGTGACCCTCACCTTCATGTACCTAGTGGATAAACTGGGTGATTCTCGTTCTCCTATTTAGTTCTAGGGGGCGATTGGAATATAGCCCTATCTCAGGAGTTGGACAAAACCTATAGGCCTTTAAAACCTTCGTCCCCATCTCAACAGGCTCTTAGAGACTTCATGAATTTGCTAAGGTTATGTGACCCATGGCGTCTGCTCAACCCTATGGGCCACATTTTTTCCTTTTACTCCCAGGTCCACCAAACATGGTCAAGAATTGATTATATCTTAATCAGTTCTACCCTTCTGAGTAATATCCACCAAGTAGGTATAGAGCCTATAGTTATTTCTGATCACTCCCTGGTATGGCTCATGGTTTCCCCAGGACCACAGGGTCAAAGGGATACCTCTTGGAAACTAAATACGCAACTTTTAAAAGAAGATAGAACAGCTTCCCATATTAAATCTCTGATCTCATCCTTTTAGAATCTAAATCAAGGCTCTGTTCCAGGGACAACATACTTTGGTGCTCTCTAATGCTTTATTAGGGGTGAGTTCATAAAATTATCTTCCAGAAGAAAAAAAGATAAGAGAGGCTAAAGTTATTTTACTGTCCAATCAAATCAGGATAGCCGAAAATGACCTCCTTCTCTCCAACTCTCAAAGGGATCTGGAAACTCTACTTAAACTCAGGAGTGAATATGATGATTTACTAAGAGAAAAAGCAGAGTATGCTATTTTTTAAACTAAGACCTCGATACCTGGACCAAGGGGAGAACTGGAAGATTGCTAGTCTTAGATTGAGGGAGATGGAGAGTTCAAGGTTAATCCCAGCACTAAACTCCCTGATGGCTCCATTAAAACTTTGCTCTAGAGAAATAGCCCTTATTTTTGAATCCTTTTATAGGAGATTTATGGCAGAGGTACTTCTAAGTCACCTCTCCCCATAGTAGAGCAGTTTTTGAATGGGGTTAAGCTCCCTTCCCTTCAAGTACACCATTGCGATATATTATCCTCCCCCATTACCTTAACTGAGGTAGAAGAAGAATTAAATGGCTGCCTCTGGACAAGGCTCCAGGTCCTGACAGCTTCCCTCCCAATTTCTATAAAGTCTTTTACAAGGAGTTATCCCCTCTACTCCTGAAACTATATGATTACATGTTCTCCTCAGACCTCCTTGATCCCTCTCTGTTAGAGGTCACGTGTACTTTAATTCAAGCCAGACAAACTCTTTGCTAGACCCAGCCAGTTGCTGTCGATTTCACTATTAAATTATGATATCAGCATCCTAACCAAGATTCTCTATCTTAGAATTAAACAGATCTGGCAACACCTGCTGAGGCCCTGAACAGGTTGGTTTTGTTCAAGGCAGATCTGCAGCAGATCATTTGCGAACCCTTTCCCACATCTTTCAAACTGCTCAAGATTCTCAGTCCCTATGGCACTAATTGCGCTAGACGTAGAAAAGGCCTTTGATAGGGTAAACTGGGACTTCTTGTGGGCCACTGTGAGGAGAATGGGCTTTCCTGATATCTTTATTCAGTGGATTAAAATGGTTTACAAATCACCCTCAGCCAAGGTCCACTGCAATAGGGTCTTCTCATCTCGATTCCCTTATGCTCTGGTACACAGCAAGGGTGCCCTTTGTCCCCCTCACTTATTTAATTTGTATTTAGAACCCTTGATTCTTAGTCATTAAGGCCTCAACACAGGTTACAGGTTGTGTTATCGTCAAACCTTTGACTTTGTCGTGCTTCAAGACGCCAATAGTTTTACTACACCTTACCAACCCAGAATCATCCTTAGCACGGTGGCCCTTACAAATTATTGAATGATTTGTCAAGTGTCCAACTATAGATTAAACTTTATCTAAATCAGTTATTTTCCACTAAACTCTTTCACCTTTTCATGTTATTTCACCCAGTTTGGCATGAAGTGGTCCCCTATTTCCGCTTAAATATTTGAATACATCTGCCCCGAGACTGAAGTGGTGTCAAGAAGCTCAACTTGGACGACTTGCTGATAAGGGTCCAGAGAGACCTTTGTAGATGGGAAAGCTTGCCGATATCCCTATGGGGACGTATCAACATTATCAAAATGAATGTACTACCCCGTATCTTCTATCTCCTGAACTTATTAAACATATGGCTCCCCAGATGGCATTTTCAGCAGATACACTCTGCTCTATCCAGTTTTATCTGGAAAGGAAAACAGCCTAGATGGGTCTTTCTCAAACTCAATGTACCTAGGGATAAAGGGGGCCTTCGTCTCCCTAACTTTTTACTATACTATTGAGCTAGTCAATTATACAAAATAGGGAAATGGTCAACTGCCCAATCCAACTTACCCCAACCAACATGGTTACAATTAGAGCTTAAACTTTTGGATCAATTTAATCTTCGTCCTCCCCACATCTTCTACTACTCCTTCTCCACACTACCCAAAGCCATACAAAATTATGTTATAGGTCTCTCTATCAAAATTCTATCCCAATGTTGGAGTTTCTTCAACATACCATATACCAAGGATTTGGCTGACCCCCTCACATTAAATCCCCAACATCAAAATAGGGGCACCCCACTGACCTCTGATTGGCCTCACAAATTGGACTCATCAGTGAAGACCCTATATTCTCAGGGCTCACTCTTATCCTCCTGAGATATCTTAACCACTTTTAATATTTCCCAGAAACACGCTTTTCAGGGTTTTCCATTGAGACATCTAATAGTTGGGTTATTTGGACTGTATCTATACCATCTAAAACAAGGCCCTTTCTGGAAAGGATCCAAGAATCTGTAGCCAAATCCATGGTATTTGCCAGAATCTATGCCTTCTTACTGGACATCATGTTTCCCAATGCCCTGAGGCTCTAAAATCTGTGTGCCTCATAGCAGTCTCTCTCTACCCGTGAGTCTGGATCTGGAAGGACACATATAGGTACCTTTTCCAGGACAATCACAGACTAACTTAGTACCATATTCTGAACAATCTCTATTACACACCAATCAAACTGGTTAAATTTGGTAAACTTAAATCATCCAACTGTACTGGGTTGTGGAGTAACTGAAGGGAACCTGATGCATATATTTTAGTATTGTGATAGGTGGCATCTCTATGGAATACAATACAACGGTAACCTAAACCTACTTCTTGGGTTAAGATATTTTTACCAAAGAAACATGTATACTCAGGGGATGTATCATGACGAGGTGAGGGAACGAGTACCATATGGCTTTTAATCTCATAGTAGTCAAAAACTGGTTCTTTGGCATTGATGGATCAAAATTCCATCACATATTCAGAATGGCTCAAAGAAATGTCCCTCTGTTTTAATACAGAGAGGTTAATAGCCAGCTCCAGAAATCGCATGGTCTCTTTCAATCAGAAGTGGGGTAAATTATATGCCTTATACCTGAAGTAATCCCCGTACAATGATGACCTCTGACAATCATAGCCTAATCAGCCTCTCTTAGAATAATTCTGTTACTTAGCTATTTCTTCTCAATATTTTTCTCTTTTTCTGAATTTTTGTTATGGCACTCCCCTGGGTGGGGGGGTTAGAGTTGGTTTGATATGTTTTTTCTTAGTTTGTGAGTTCATTGATACCTTTCACCCTTTAGGCGACTGTTATCTCATCAGTTGTTTATTATTTTATCCAAGCATAGTATGATATGCAGTTTCTATTTCATATACTGTTGGTTCCATATAACTCAATAAAGATGCTAAATTTCAAAAAAAAAGATTTGGGTTACTCTATGTACCCTGATCTACAAAACGTTATGGGTTTCCACCCTCTATCAATAATAATACCTATAAGTAATATTGCACAATGGTCTTAAATGAATGATACCAGTTATTTGCTAATAATCAATTTAAATCTTTTGCTCGATTAAAAACTCAGTATAATATCTTAATAAAGCATCATTTTGTTATCTACAAATATAAAGCTATGGAAAGAAAGAATGGAGACCTAATTTTAAAACTACCCAGTTGTTAGATGTTTTAATTCTTCAAAATGAACATAAAAGCTAATTTCAAACCTATATGCAACATGCATGCCAAGCTTCCCTGGAAGAAATTTGCACGTAATTATAAAATGGGAACAAGATCTATGATTTGAATTTACACAAGAGCAGTTGTATAATTACTTCAAATCTAAGTGTTAATTTACAAACCTCAAAGATGCAAGAGATACATTTCAATGCATTTCACAGGGTCTATTATACTCCTTATAAATTACACAAAATAATTCAGACAATATCAGATAAGTGCCCTAGATGCCCTCACTCTGCTGGAACCTTGATACACTTAATACATCAATGCCCTTACCTTTCCAACTACTGGTTAAAAATTATGTTAATAAAAATAAAAAAAATTTAAATGTACAACTTATATTTTCTACTAAACTTACTCTTCTAGCCCAAGAAGAACACAATATGTCTTTAGATACATTTCAGAAAATTAATTTGGTCATGGCAAGAACCATGGCCAAAAAAATGTATTCTGCTGAAGTGGAAAGACCTGAGGTCCCCCCCTATTTTTATCTCATGGATTAATTTTAAGCTAGATTCAATAAAAATGGAGCACTGACACTACTTGAAGGTAGGGGAAGAAAAACACTTTCATAAAGTTTGGAAACCATTTTATGACCAGATTCAAAAATGCTTACTATAGGTTACATAAAAGAATCAGAATTTCAGTCTAATGTAGGTTAAATAATTGTAATATAAACAGAAAAGGTTTCCTGTTATAGGGTTAAATAAATGTATTTAAAATAAACTTATCTAAAGTAATATTTAGTGGGTCCTGGATCAACAGGATAGAGTAGGCCAGGAGATCAGAGGGCTGTGGGTTCAGTTCCCACATCTGGCACTTGGGTTAATATCCCAGTACTGACTCGGTAGTGCAGCATGAGAGGGGTGCTGCACTTCTGAGGTGCCGTCTTTTGGATGAGACGCTAAACCAAGTTCCATCTGCCTGGATTGGTGGTAGTTCAGGGTGGATGTTAAAGATCCCATGGCACTTTATTGTAATGCTGGGGGTAATATTTTTTACAAACATAACAAAATACACGCAGACTACTGAAAATTAAGGAAGAAATAACAATACAGCAAAACATTCAAAGAATAAAATCATCAAACTACATAAAATTAAAATCCTAAACCCTCCCAAATAAAATACATGACACAGAAATAATTATACTAAGAATAAGAGACATGAAGATAATACATCTAAACTTCAGTAAATAAAACTGAAACAAAGTTCCAACTAAGAAAAAAAACAGGCAGTCTTTCCACTGGAATCATGAGAACAAGAAAAAAAATCCTAAAAGGGGTAACTAAGTAAAACACCTAGGCTAAGTGGAAACCATTACAGGGATCACCACATTGGAAATGCCCAAACAGAAATTGAACATGCAAAACCAAAAAAAAAAAAATAGTAGACAAGTCATGTTAGAACCCCAACAAAGCTCTAACCCCCCAATCACCAAAAATTCCAATATCTCTCCCAGGTACCCTTTTTAATGGTGTGTCTCTCACCTTCCTTAATATGATCTATACTGCTTTTAATTTTCCTCATATAAATCAATAGGAGACACATATTTTTGTTGAAACAAGAAACAGCATCGAACTTGCCATATCCAATATAAGAAGAAGTACTGCTATCAAATTTAAAGTACTAGCATTATATTTATCCCAAGCTGTTGGAAAGAGGCCTAAAAACAAAGATCTAGAATCCCACAAAATAAACCAAAATTGAACAATAAAAGGACAATCAAAGTATAAATGACATAATAATTCAATCTCTGTACTAAACCCAGGCTGAGACAATAAATGTACATTCACCCTCCATACACCAGGGCCATTCGAACCTACCGGACTCAAATTTATGTGTAGGCCTATTAAGTTATGGTCCGAAGTTGCAACTGGTATTACCTTCCCCTCATAGACCCCAACAGTTCAAGATCACAACTCTGATAATCAATCCGAGAAGTCAATTTCCTTTTGAAAAGGTGGTTGGATTCTGTGCAATACATCCTGAAGCTCAACCTTAATCAAGGTGCTGAAGTTCATGCATACTCAATACACCTTCCCTTAGATTTTAAATCCAAACTAATTAAATTCCCTCCCCAAATAACTATCCTAGAAGTTTGGCCAACATTTAATTTTTTTTCAACAAGTGAACCCTAGCTGCTTTCTGTTGTGGAGCATATATATTGAGTCAATCTATAGTTCACTTCCCCATGCCAAACCAAATCCAACAACATCACTCTTCCAGGCTCAAGATCAACTTGCTTATGAATAATAAAACCTTGTGATGGAACAAAACCCCAAGCCGGAACATAAATCCTGGCCTAAAGACCAATAAGAAGGACCTACAACCCACTCTTTTGTGGCTTTATCCATATCATACAAAGAATGCAAGCGAACATCCTGTAAAAAATAAACATCATAAGTTAAAATCTGTAAAGTAAAAAATGTTGCTTTTCTTTTAAAGTCAGAGCTAATACTATTCACATTAAGACTAGCTAGGGAAAATGAAACAGTATTCATAAAGAAAAAGAAGAAAAGGAAAAAAAACTGGAAAAAAAATCAATAATCATTTCTTCCTCCGAGATCTAGTGGCCCTTTTCTTTACTCCCCCCCACTGAGGTCTCCATTCCTGCAGGGTGGACAGTTTCTGAACTGTTAATGAAGAGGATAAGGGCAACTTGATCGTCATCCTCCATAATGTTCCCCAAGCCTGCAAGGGTTAATATGGATTTTCCACAGGAACTGGGAGGAGTTGTTTGTCCTCAATCCATTTAGTAGATCGAGACCTTGTTGAACAGGTTGAAAGTCTGAAGATGATACAGTCACTGGTTCTTGAGCACTGTCATCCGAGGGGGAAGAAGAAATTAGGATTGAAACTGAATAAGAACTGGGCTGTAGGAGGATCGGGGGAGTGGTGCAGAAGTTTTCCTGAAACCAGGATCCTGGCATAGTGGTGCCTGCTGTCCATGTTCTGCATCTGGGAAACTTTGGAAATCTCTATCAGGGGCAGATGGGCAAGAGTCAGTAGATTTTCTCTAGCAAACTTATTAATATTGAAGTCATGTTCATATAGTCTGCAGAATTGTGAGCTATCCCAGCATCCTATTTGCTTTACCTGCTGCCTTGTCACACTGTTTCCCCATCTTGAGGTCATCAGAGATGATAACCCCAAGATCCTTTCCTGCTTGGTGAGTGCTATATCCTCACCCCCAACTGATATATTGTGCCTTGGGTTTTTGTGCCCCATATGCATTATCTTGCACTTCTTTGCATTGAATTTCAACTGCCAAACCCTGACCATTCTTCAAGTTTCTGCAGGTCGCTTCTCATTCTTTCTACACCCTCTGGTGTGTCTACTCTGTTACAGAGCTTTGTGTCATCAGCTAAGACAGTGAAATTCTGCCTTCTAGGTCCCATGAATGTCACTGATGAAGATGTTGAATAGGACCCGGTCCAGCACTGATCCCTGTGTGGTACTTCACTGGGTCACTCTTCCCTCTGTGGAGTGACAGCCATTTACCACCACCCTCTGTGTCCTGCCACCCAGCCAGTTACCTACCCACCACACTACTGTCCTGCCCACACCCTTATTCCCCAGTTTGTGTAATAGTCTTCTATGTGGCACAGTGTCAAAGGCCTTGCCTGAAGTCCAGATGGGGCCATGTCCACCCGCCCTCCCCTGATCCACCTCCAGGTCACCCAGGCAGAATTCAACGAGGTTGGTCAGACATGACCTCCCCTGGGTGAAACCATGCTGCCTTGGGTCCTGTAGTCCATTGACAACCAGATGTTCTCATCAATCTCTCCTTCAGTAGTGCTTCTATGATCTTCCCCACTACTGAGGTGAGGGCTGACTGGTCTCAGGTTCCCTGCTTCCTCTTTGTTCCCACTTTTGTATAGGGGACTACATCTGCTGTCCTCCAGTCTTTGGGTACCTCCCTGTTTCCAGTGATCGGCTAAACAGGATAGCCAGAGGTTCAGCCACCACCTCTCTTAGTTCTTTAAGGACCCTGGGTTGCCCCACATCTGGCCCCATTGCTTTATCAGCTCTTGTACTCCCAGTTCCTTCAGGACCCTTTCGTGTAAAGGGACTGTGTCCCGTTTTCTGCACCATTCTCACCCCTTGTACTCCCCTTCAGACCTATTACCTCCTCTTCCTCAGTAAAGACTGAGCAGAAATACCTGCTCAATATGTCAGCTTTACTGTTGTCATCCTCCACATGGCCCCATCCTCCCCTTCAGTCTCACTCATCCCTCCCTTTGTCTTTCTTTTTTCACTTATGTACCTGTAAAGCGTTTTGTCCTCTACCCACTGATTTTGCAATGTGCTCTTCTGTCTGGAACTTTGGCTTCCCTTACTGACCTCTCTGCCTCCTTTGCTTCTCCTGGGTGCTTCTCCCTATCCCCTTCTGCCTGTGTCTTTTTGTATTGTCTGAATGCAATCTTTTTGGCTTTCACTTTCTTTACTGCCTCTTTGGAAAACCATAATGGTCTCCTCTTCCTTTCCTCTTGCTAACCTGCTTAATGCATAATTCTGCTGTTCTTGTAATCCCTATTTTAAATACTGCCTACTGTTCCTCAACCCCTGATTCCTGTCCACATTCCCTAATGTGCCTCTTTCAAGTATCTCCCATTTTCCCAAAGTCTGCCCTCCTAAAATCCCAGGATACGTGTTTTGTGTGGTTTGGTTCTGCTCTTTCTGTGATTTCAAACCACAATGACTGGTGGTCACTGTTTCCCAGGTGCTCCCCACTGTTACCCCCATCACACTATCCCTGTTTGTAGAGCACATGGTCCAGTATTGCCTTCTGCCGAGTTGGTTCCGTGACCAGTTGCTTGAGTAAGGCACCCTGAAGGAGTCCAGGATAAACCTGCTCCTAGTTGATGCTGCTGCTGGGATGCTCCAGTCCACATCTGGAATACTGAAGTCTCCAACCAGTACTACCTCACCTTGTCTTGTCATCCTTTGGATGGCTAGCACCAACTCCTATCTGTTACTTCCTCCTGTGCTGGTGGTCTATAGACCACACCTAGTGCAGATGTCTGATTTTCCTTTCTTTCCAGCTTAACCCCACAGTATCTCTCCCCATTTTGTTCCTCCTGGATCTCTGTGGTCTTTTATGTCATTTTTCATACCAGTGCCCTCCTCTTCCTTCCTGCCTGCTCTGTCTCTTTCTGAATATATGTTGTAGCCAGGTATGGCCATCTCCTCAGTCGTGGTTATCCGACACACACTAGGTTTCAGTAGATGGCAGCCACAATGTCCAGGTCTGACTGCACCATGACAGCCTCCAGATCTTCCATCTTGTTGCTAGGTTCTGGCATTTGCACACATGGCTTTCCATGATTTGACCCCTAGACTGTTTCACAGTTTTACTCAGCCCTTCCTTTGTTTGTCATTTATCCTGGTTCTCCTTGCTGTCTGCCCTTCTGCTGAATTTTGCCCTTTCTTTTATCCACCTCTTGGGCACTAATCTCCATCTTTTGCACACTGCTTGCAGAGATAGCCACTCCTCTGGTTCTATTGGTTCCATTGTTAGTTTGTGGGGTGAGCAAGTAGGTACCCTCCTTGCTGGCCTGCCACCCTTTGCTAGTTTAAATGCTTGTCAATGTAGCATTTAAACTTATCATTAGTGCTTGGATTCCCTCCAGGATGGATGCAGGCCGTCAGGCTTGAACAAACCTCCATCCTCCAGGTGGGTCTCCAGTCACCAATGAATCCAAACCCTTCCTCGCTCAGTTCTTCAGCCATGGTTAAAGTTCCTGGTGCATGCACTCCTATGCTCTCCTTGCCTCTCACAGGTGGTACTTCTGATGAGTGACAGAGTAGCTGCTTGCTTGAGACCCCTCCCCAGTTTCCTAAACTCTTCCAGAACTTCCTTTGACTCCCCATTTTCCAGGTCATTAGTACCTGAGGTGGATAATGTCATCCAGCTCACCTCCTCAGCCTTTCCCTTCCCAGTGATCCCCAGGATCTTCCTTCCGATCCTCCATGCCATGGGCACCTGTTGGTGGGCACCTCACCTCCTGTCCTCCCCTCCCTGTGTCCCTAGCTGGATCCTCTTATGATGGAGCCCCACCAGGATTCACTTCTCCTCCTCTGGGGTCCACTGCTTTCCCTGCTGAGGTCACCTCCTGGCTAACCTCCCATCCTTTCCTTCCCACTTCTCTGGGTACCTCTATTTGGTTGTCCTCATTTTCGCCAGTGTGGCATGTGAGTTCTTGAGTGGAATAGGATCTTGGGATGCGCCTCTGCCTGACTGCTCTAACCTCCCTGAGCCCACTGTCATCCAAGTGCTCCTCGTTCTTGGCATCCTTTGAGGCAATTGTATTGGACTGGGTGGTCTCTGGATACAAGGGTGATGGTACTCCTGATCCAGTTTACTTCCCACTTTGAGTCTGGCTACCTCCTCCCGCAGTCCAGGGAGATGCTGCAGATAGGGGCAGCACTCAGTGTCCAGAAGGTCTGCCTGAATATGGCTGCCCCACAGCCACTGCATTGCACCACTCCCCACATTATACTGCAATTCCACTACTTGTCTGCTACTGAAGCTCTCCCTAGTCCCTTTGTATTAATTTACTGTCCTAAAAATCCTGCCACTGATCCTCAGATATTTTTTTAAAAGAAAAGAAAACATAAATGATAAATGAATCAAAACACTTGTCGTGCTGAGGGTGGGCTTCTTCCCCTTATGCCCCTCCTACTTACACCCCTTACTATACCCTGTATTTAGCTCCTGTCAATCAGATTTAACAGGGCATATAATTGAGAGTTGGGGAAGGGGAGGGAGGGGGGTGAAAATTTGCAGCAATTAAAGACAGCACAGAATTACACCACCGCTATGTTTTAAATTTTCAACAGCCCAAAAACAATTATAAGTAAAGACAACAAAGAAATTATAGTGTCACTAAAAGCCCTCAATCTAAGTTTAAAAGAAAAATAGCAATTACCAGTTACTCTAAAGCATTGAATTGAATATGTTTCCTTCCTTCCCCTTCTGGCTTCTTCTCTAAATAAATAATAAATGATGATGGGGATGGAAAATGAAATTATGATATGTAATAAATGAATTGGCAATCCAAGCACAGCAACATACTAGTAGTTTGTCTTTGTGGGGGAAAAGGGGAATCAGGGGATTTCTCAATTGCACGTAATGTGATGTGAGTTTCAGTGCCTCATAGATAGTTAACCTCAACTCTGAAATAGGTATAGTATCTACAAAAGCATGGTTGTATGGATAGAGATGAGGTGCTGTAATTTAAAGTGGAACACTCATGTAAAGGAAATATCACAATATTATTGGCAGGAAAATCTATTCAAATGAGCTATTGGTTAAACCTCTAATTCCCAATTCCTTTAGTGCCAGAATAAAAGACATTTAGTTCTCTTTTCACAGATGCAGCAGTATCCATTTTATAAATAGCTACATAGGGAAATTACATCACAGAAGAGAAGTCTAGATGTAAACACATGACTGCTAGTAATTCCCAATTACAATTTCTAGATTCCTACAGTCTGAATGTGATTTTTGGTGCTGCTGTTGCTGATGATGATTTAGTGAACTGTTTTGTGCTCTGTGGACTGCTACATTTCATTTTGCATATACCACTTTAAATCAATTATGTACCAGTGCCCTGGACACATTTGTTGTGTAGTTGTGCCATTTTCTTTACTATACTGTATAGGTAGTATGCACTATTTTACATACATTTTGTGTAATTGTTTTTGCAATTGTTTGTACTGATGATGACATATTGTGCAATTGTTTTTGTAATGGTGACCACTAAAAATTATGGAAAATAGTACTAATGAAAATAATTATAAAAACTAACTTAGAGTCGCTGCATGTTATAGGGTGTACATTTCCTATGTCCAGTTAAGTAACAAGTCGACAGATGTGCCTTACTAGGGTTGTTTGCAGGAGAGCAATGTGGCTTAGAGCACAAGCATCACTCATCAACATTACCAGTCCTATCATGGAGACCCCTGGAAACAGTGTGAACCACCTATAGTAGGTTTTCTTAGTTCAGGATGGTGGCATGACAGTATCTCACATACAGGAAAGGTAAAAAGAAAATGAAATTTTCTATTGCTCCATTGAATCTGTAGATATGAATTGGGGATTATCTCTAAGGGATTTGTGCCATTTGCTGTCCTGATCAGAACAAATGCCACCAAGTACTTTTGCTGATTGTAGCAGTGAGGGCTGGAGAACTGAAATGGTCTTCTGTTAGGAGAATGGGCCACTGTACTGTAGAATACATGTTGGAAAGACAGGCAGAAAGGGTCTGTGAGAGAAAAAGCCTGAAATCTGACCGAAAACAAAACCATTTTTTTGTAGTTGGACTGAACAAAGCTTATTTACTTTATCTTAAAAATTTATTCAAATAAAGTTTTTTTTTTAATTTTTGAACCTTGAAAAAGGTCCTCATTTGAGCATTCTAAGAATTGTTTATACTAGCAATGTACTGTAGCACGCATCATCACAGCACAGTTATTTTATGTTACACTCTTTTTAACCAGGCTTCCCCTGCTGCTCTCTAACCTCTGAGTTTCATTGCTCCATCTACCAGTTTCCATAGTCGGGTTGATTGGAGCACTTTGAGGTTATGTAACTTACAAAAGGCCATGTCACACACAACACATTTTGCATTGTTTTGGCTCGAACCTGAGATCCCCCCAATTCCCAAGCTAGTGCTCTAACCTCTCGTCCATACAACTTCTTATTACACAAATGGTGCCTGCACAACTAATTATAAAACATTGTATCATTGCAAACAAATACGTAAAATGGCACTGCCAAAAGTGCTTAGAATGGTATCAGAAATAGATTTTTGCAAATATCATAGGTATAACACTGTTCACAAAAGGAGATGTCACAAAACACATGAAAGCAACTGACCCATAAACATTTATTTATTTACATTTTGGTTACCAGGTAGGTCTGCTGAGACTACAGTCCCTTTTCAGTACATGCATTCAGATTTAGTTACATATGGTCCTCCACCAAAGCCATTTATTATATCATCAAACTGACAACACTTTAAAGCAGCAGTTCAACAAAAGTGTTAAATACTATATTATAATCTTTAAAGTTACTTTCCTCATTTTTTTCTAGTTATTTATTCACTTATGTAGGGCATGTATTTATTTATTAATTTAATGACATTGGTTTACCAGATAAAAATACAGCAATAAAATAAATATCATTTACAGATATGATCTGAGGGTATACAAGGGAAATACTAAATAACATAGATTAGAAATATATGATATAGAATAATACAATAAAAGAACATTGTTTCTGTGCACTTTATAACTTGTTCTGGCTCCATTTTCATGTCCACAGTACTATTTCAAAGTCAAAGAAGTGACCATACTTTTTTTTTGGGAGGGTGAATAATTTAAAACATTTCAAAATGTTTGAATTTTGTTTTGGCAAAAAAGTTTACCAGCAAATGAAAATGGAAGACTACTGGCTCATGTTACTTTTACAAAAGGTGGGGTCAGCCTCATGCTATGCCATGTTAAGATGTGGTGGGAAAAGATTAGGCTACGTAAGTGCTAACAGTGTTAATGGCCTACTTTACACCTCCCTAGGTTGACTGTTTACAAACAAAATACTTATGTTGATAACAGAATTTGTTTGTAACCTGAACATGTAGCTGAAACAATTAATGATATGACAAAATCTGTTTTTAAAAGTATGTGAGCATTCAAAATGGCAGGATTGCCTGATAGGGACCCCAGAACATCTGATCACCAGATAAAAACCTAACAGGTGGCAACCTTAATGAGAATCAAAGGTAACAAGGCTGGATGGTTAAATGCTGATATACTCTGTAAGCTGAAACTCCAGGAATAAATCTAGAAAAGATCTAAATCGACTGGGAATCCACAAGATTTGCTAACATACAAAATTGCAAAAAAAAAGTGTAAAACCCAAGTCCGAAATGCCAACTCCTCCTATTATTAAGCATGCCAAGAAACAAAATGTGCCCTATCCAAAAACTTCTGGCAGATTTACAAAGAGCTAACAGGGTACAACCTCGCTTGGGATTTCTGTACCCTAGAGGTTGATGGTAACATGGTTAATAACCAGACTTTAGTAGCTAACCACTTTAATAGACAATGTAGGACCTTCCAAGTATAGGTTTCACAACACCACACCTCTACAACTCCAAATGGCACTGATCTCTCCCAAACTGGCACTCACTAGAAATTTTATTTCAGAATACTTACCAAAAGAATTTTTAAATACATTTAAATATAACCCCAAATCCCCACTGGACCTGATGACCTGGACTACTGTTTCAACACTTGAGAGGGAGGCCCTTGCAGAACCAGTCAGGAGCTATTTAATTTCTGCATCAGATGTCGAGACTTTCTGGACATCTGAAGCTGGCAATTGTTAGGCCAATCTACAGATCAGGCCCCAAGACCCCGTCATCAAACCATAGTCTCATTTCTCTCCTGCATCCCCTATCCAAACTGTTAGAATGCATAGTCTTTGAACAGACACTTGAATATCTAGCACAAAACTACCTTCTCAGTCCCATACAACATGGTTTCTGGAGTTGCACAGCACAAAGACGGGCCCTGGTAACATTCACAGACTCTGTTTTCAATACCTTGGATGCAGGTAACTACCTAGGCTGCAAATTCTTTGACTCACCGAGGCATTCAGTGTAGTTGGATCACCCACTTCTACTGGATAATTCTGGCCTCTACTTAACTTTCCCCTGATGATATAGCATGGTTTAGAAGCTACCTGGGAAACAGAGTACAGATGACAAACATCCATAATGCCCTCTTTGACCCAGTTAAGGGTACCTGTGGAGTGTCCCAAGAATCAATCCTTGGTCCTCCCCTAGTCTCACTCTTTATTAACCCTGTACTGGCATCCTGGCCCCACAATGGTGTGATCTTCTATGCTGATGACAGTGTCAACTGTCAGGAGGGCGAGGATATCAGCAGTATAAAAAAATCTTACAATTAGACTTTTCCTCCATGGAGATCTGGTTTTATATACACAAATTGGTCCTTAACACACACACTAAAAAAATGAATTCAATGATCTTCTCAGGACCTTGTAAACAACATCCTGACATCATAACCTTGACAGATTCTTTTCCAGAGCAACTAGAACTAGTTACTGAATTCTATTATCTGGGAGTCATGCTTGACAACTCCCTTTCCTTTGAGCCTCATGTCACTTAAATCACAAAAGAAAACTCCATCAAAGGCTGGGAGTGCTACACAGAATAAAACAATTCCTCATAGCTGATTCTTGGAAAATTCTTTCTGATGGTCTGCTACTGCCCCTTATTCAGTATGACTTGTTAATGTACTCCTCTGCAAGGGAATCTGTTCTGGAAAGCGTAGGAGTATATTACAACTCAATCAATAGATTTCAAACCAACCTTCCTTCCCGAACCATCACTGTCACTTCCTTTCCTCTGCATCACACCTTTCCCTTGACTTTCTAATAAAGTTCCTTGCTCTTGGCCCTGCAGAAAGTGGCAGTAGGCCAAGACATCCAAAGTATCCAGAAAATCTTCCCTGAACTAGTAAAAATAGGATCATTAAATCTTCTGAGGGCTGCTCATTTGTTACCCCAAGAATGAACAGCAAACTAGGACAGAGATCTATTTCTTACAGGGCTATGTGTTGGTACAACAAGATGTGTGCCTCCACAACTGCAATGACATCCATCTCCAGTTTTAAAAAAGCAGTATGCACAGTACCTGACCACTCAGTCTATCTGTAAATGTTACAGACACCCCTGAAAAAGTGCTATTGCACTTACATACCTGACATATACTATAAGAATTACTGTCTCCCATATAATTTTTTGTTCCAGTGTCTTATTTGTACCTAACTGCTTGTCATTTTCAGGGCATTTATGTGTACGCGGTCTTTGCCCATTAAGGTTTCCCTGTATAAAATCAAAATAAATGAAATGTAATCACCTCAGCACACAAGCATCCTCATTGCAAACATCCCAGGGTGAGTGGTGGGACTACACATTGAGAGTCTACAGAATGGGTAGCAGAGCAATATTAAGCTTTCTAGCCAATATTTCCTACAAAGAATGACGGACAAATGGTCACCAGTTGGGTACATATTAATAAATTTTCATAGTTTGATTCTGGGGCTGGGGGCATGTCAGAATATAGAAACGTTCCTTAAGTCCAGCCACACACAAAACAAGTTCTGAAATTCTTGCAGAATATTTATTTCATGGATCAGTTTGAGTTTTGAGATCCTGTCCTAGGAAGAAAGTTTTATTAACTGTTTAAATCATATGCTAGCATAAACCAACACACTACCATGTTCTTAGTTACCAGCATGCCATCCAGTTTTCCATTCATACTTATCTTGTCCAATGTGTTTAATGCAAAATCAAGTATATTTCTCATTTCATTTTATCTTCCTCAGTGTACCCTCTGGTTGATTCTGGAACTTCCAAAATGCCCTCAAACTGATTTATTTCTTTATTGGATTTTGTTTACCAAGAGGGCCCACTGAGACTAAAATTCCCTTTTTCAGGGGCAATCCAGAATTAGTTAACAGTATTAACAGCGATGCAAGGCAGCAGTCCATTAATAAGGGATATCTGAACATAACATTACATAACAGTACCAGGAAAATGAGTACATACATAGCAGTGACACAGAAGATACAACACATACAAAGTTATCAGTTAGCTATAACAGTGGTACAGTAATAGAACTAATATTTTGGACTACGAAGCATAGGATGTGGACAAAAACATCAAGTAAAACAATGAGCAACAAGCACGGAACCTGAATGTAAAACCTGATACCTTAACGGACGCCATTTCACTTTCACCTACCCAAGTACAAGGATTTTACACAAGACTTAAAACTGCATAATCTCTTACAGTCCCTGGTTTCAGGTGAGAAATTGTTCCATAAAGGAGGGGCAAAGCAAGCAAAAGATCTGCTACCAGACTTAAGACAAAGTGGCGTATGTCTGTATACTGGAGGAGGAGTGAAGAGTTCTCCATTGAGGCTTAATCTTTAATAGCTCTTTTAGGCTAGGTGGAGGTGTGCCAAAAATGAGCTTGTGAAATATACAGTGCACAGTACAGGGAATTGTAATTTGCATTCCATAAGGGCAACAAGCAGGGAGAGGACCAGAGAGGTTGCTGTATGCCCTGATTTGTTAAATGTAAGGGACAGGGGAGTCTTCAGCTGGTTCTTAATCACACTCTTGTTCTCAAGTAGTCATCATTGGTTGTAATGCCCTTATGGTCTTCCCTATATAATACTCTTTGAACATGGACATGCAGTCAAATAAATCACAAGATATGTAGGTCACTTAATGGTTGACTGGATTTTGTATTTTTTTCTCCACTAAGGTGGTCACATTCCTTCTTTCTGGAAGTATTGTTGCATCGCCTTCATTTAACACATGGTGTCATCGTAAGACTAAGTGGACCTAACAGTAGCTGGGCACTAGCTCCTTGTGCATGATATTCTCTACAACAATCTATTTTAAAGATTTTACTTTTTTTCAAAGCAATAATAGGTAATAGCTGAAATTATCTAACATGCATTTTTTTTAAATACCCTAGTGTTTGTGAACTGGCTTCTTAATCTTTTTCTATAAGGTCAGGAAATCTAAAGCCATAACCTTTCCATTTTGGTTCTTTCTTCTCTTGCCTAGTTTCTTGTAAGTTATTCCTCTTTAGAGGTTCTCTTTTGTCTTGGAGAATGTTCTATTTAAATAACCTATTTGTACAAATCTCTTAGCCATAGTTTCATTTCTGATTTCGATTTCTTTCCCTTGCTTTAAATGTAACCTGTCCATTTCGTACAGGCCTTTGTTATTTCAGGTCCCTCCCAGCCACCAGTGAACCTGTACTCTTCCAGCTTATACCACCCTCTAAGCCATCCATTTAATTCCGCCATTCTTTCCTTCCTAGATGTGCTAGTCCTTGGGACCATTATTACCTCTAAGAATTCTAGCATCTTTGGCAAAGTCGTTGAAGCCATTATAAAAGACAAAATAATAGAACAATTTATTGAGGATAAAGTTCTTACCCCATTTAAATATGGTTGTATGAGGGGCACATCATGTCAAACTGACCTGACCCTGTGCTAGAAGAGGTAATAAATACATAAAATGATGCACATACTATCAATATGAGGGTAAATGTTTTTTTTTTTTATTTGGTACATTTGGATGGGCCAGTTCCACTTTGAGGGGCAGAAGTATACCTTTTTCTGCTCTCTATTTGCCTTTGAAGAGGTGACGATGGAGATGAGAAGGGGAAGAGTCATAGTTGTAGCCTATCTGGACTTAGATAAAGACTTTGACTCTATGGTGAATGACAAGCTTCTGGGCAGAGTGCACCAGTGTGCTATACTTAAGGCAAACACAAAGCGAACTGCAAATCTGCTTGAGGTAGAAAGCAGAGGGTTGCAGTGGGTAGGCACTACTGGGAGAGGGCAACATGCTGCATCCTCAGTGATCTGTGCTGAGACCTCTTCTGTTCAATATTTTCATTAGGAATCTGTTAGCTGCTAGCCATATGGCTTAGCAGTTGTGCTACCACCCACCACATCAGTGACCAGAGATCGGGTGCACACTTGGGTTGCTGGGGTCATCTGGGGGAACTGGGGGGGTGACAGACTGAGCAGGTTGAGATGGAATATGAGAGGGGAAAGGCAAATGCAGAAGAAGTATGGTGTGCATCCTCAATTATTCAATCGGTGTCCAAGAATATATGATTCTGAATGGCTGACTGCTAGCTTTCTGCCATGGTAAATCCTATGACAGCCCATGCAACAGGAGCCAGTCAGCTACATCTACAGTCCCCAGTTTTTAAAATCAATACAAGCCCCCAAACATCAAAGGTGAAAAATCGCCATTTTACTCCCTGCTAAACCACGACACAAAAGCTGTTTATTCTCTTTTTTTATATATATGCTTTTTGCTACTTACCACCGAATGCTCAGCCCTGCCTCCCCAGACTACCAATTGGCCTTCATTTAGACTTCTACCTCCCCAGACGATTCCTCCTGATTGCCCTGTAGGGCAGGGCCACTGCACCAATGTAAGTTTACACTACACAGGAAAAGGTTGCCAGTAGGGGTGCCTACTGACATTGCCTCCTGGCTTTCCCATTGTGGGGTGTGAGGTTGTGCCAGAGCCAGTGGAAGACAGGATAGGTCATCTTGGGAGTGCTGCGGCTGGTGATTGGGGACATGAAGTGGGCATCATTTAGGTGCCTGCAATTTTCCTGTTGCTGCTTTTGTTGAAGGAGGCTGACTTGCACCAGACACACAATCCCCTCCCCGGAGTAGGGAGCTATCCCTGGATGCTCAATCCTTCTCCCCCAGCCAGGCAGCCATCCAACTTCCTGGGTCTGTTCTTGAAGATTGGATGTCAGTGTCGCAGATGGACGCCATGCCACTACGTCGGTGGTTGGCCTCAAAAGCTGGGTTTTCAAGGGACTGTAGATTTTATTCAATCAACCCCAACAGTCCCCAAAGCCATTTTACATGCCACAAAACCTTTTTTCACATAAAAAAGTTGCTCGTTGTTTCTGTTTCAGTCCCCTGTTTGTTGATAGAAACTAAAGCTGGTGTTTGCTGTGTGTTAGCCACCAATGCTTCTGTCTTGCTACAATTGTAACAAGCAGCCTTTATAATTTTAACATAAATGTCACAGCAGCCTTACACTTAATGTAACATACTGTACATATTAATTAAAAAAAAGAAAAACAGCACTGTTGTAACACTGTCTTTCCATCTCACACCCATTTCTGTTAAGTAAAAAAACACATTTTCATAGCCCATAGAAAACATTGTAGTCACGCTGCCCTGACCCAGTTCACTCATGATGACAAGATGCTTGCTAGCAATGTTTACCTTCTCAGCCCACATCGTCACTTCCAGCAAACACTGAAAAATGGAAAACTTTGTTCTCTAATGCATTGCTCCATTGGTCTCCCAGCCACTCCCCACTTGAAAAATGCTCCCTTGTCTTGCTAAGGCTTCAGTAAAGCACTGCTCACTCACTCTCTGGTGCTACCATAAAACAAAATATAAAACGAAAAAGAAACGGGGAGGTAAGAGAATCTGCCCAATAAAAGAAAAATTATTAAAAGTTCACAAAAACTAGATGAGGTGAAGCAGTGGCCTAGAATACTTTTCAGCTTATAATCTACCCAGCAACAATAGACTATTTTTTTTATTACAGCAGAAGAATATTTCAATAAAAAAATCTATGAAACTGCTGAACTATAATTCTTCTTAATTTTAAACTAATTTTAGCAATTTTCTTATTGTATAATTGCTAAACCACTCCAGGGTGTGGGTTATACTGGGATTTATCCATTGGATTTGGTCACTCAGCCTATGGCCTTGTGACTAAACAACACCAGGCACGGGTAAATCCCAGAAACACCAGCACTCTGTTGTGGTTTATTGCTTAATCGGTCCATACTTTTATATAAGGATTCCAGTGTCACAAGGGATCACAGTTTTTCATACAGTGGCTTGCAATATCATGTCAGCATGTTTTCAGCATCATTTGAAGTAAAGGCGTACTTCACAGAAATACATTTCTAATGAATATTAACGACAAGAACCTTTAAAATGTTTAGGTGATTGAGCACTTGAATTATGATGGGTGCAGAATAACTTTGAAAATGATTGCTTCATTAATTTAGCTAGCTCCAGAACATTGTAGCAGCATCCTGGTAAAACAGAAGTGCCTAAATATTATCCACAATTGTGATTTAATTTTTGAATGTTAATAAGATGCTTACAAAGAAGTTTTACAATGTGGATGCTAACACAATGAATTATGCTGTATTATATTAGGAATGCTCTTTTTATATATTTTGGTCAATTTTTCTAACATCTTTGTATACATGTTTTTGTAATTTCTGTTTATATGTGATAATAAACATTTATGGAAAAGGGGTATTTATTGAGTAGTTGGTCTCTCAACAACCAAGCCCACTCACCAAGACTTAATGAAATTTGAAGCACTGGGTCTTTTTTTTAAATTTAACTTTATTAGTTTTACAGAATTACACCAAAACACAGGTTAACATCGAGTCTATCATAGGGCTAGTAACAATTCTCTTTGACCAAAATATGAAATGAGACATAAAGCCGAAAAAGAAAAACCTTATTGTCTCAACCACCCTCCCCTGACCCTAACCCACCCAGAGTGTGCATATTTGCATATCATATGCTATAATAATAATATCATGGGTACATAGGATTGGTGGTGAGATAGATAAGGAAGAGAGCTTAGAGACAGAACCAAGTAGGCTCTAATGTAAATACAACATATATAGCTTATCCCATTTTTTATGAAACAAGTCCATATGGTTACGAGAACTGGCCATGAGTCTCTCCATATTAAAGCAGGTTGATAGGTCTTTCAGCCACTCTGCATATGTTAAGGTTAACTGGTACAACCAGTTTTTGAGTACCAGTCTTTTTACCACCATAGAGATAGTGCCATGTGAAATCTGCACCCTAGTTCTCAACTTTGGAATAGATACACAGGATGCATATTTCTGCTATAAAGACCATAAGACATCAAAAGAGGGTCCAAGTTGACTGGATGGAGTGCCACAGGGGATCACTTTTTCAGTACACAAAAGATGTGGGAGCAGGTTTCCTCTGATTGCAAGCATCTGGTACAGAGAGGAGAGGCAAATGCTCTAGACGAGCTAATTTGACCGGTGTATAGTACATGTTATTTAACATATGATATTGGGATAAGTCTAAACCTATCTTGAGGTGATATCTGATTCGTGACCTGTTAGAGCGAGATCAGGCAGGAAAGAAGTCCAGACGCTTAGAGCCTAGGAGGGAGTCCAGAAATTTAAGACTCATCAGGTAGGATATATAGTGAGGTTCCATGGGATTTAGAAGCTAATTCCTGAACTTGGAAGAGAAATGGGCCCACTTAGGAGCAGCAGGACTCGTCCTAAAATTAGCGCTAATGAGGTGCCTCAGCTGATATATCTTGAAGATATACCTTGGGGGAGATTAAACCTGTCCATAATATCCAGAGAAGATAGGAGGAGTCCTAGAGTATAGGTTCTCAACCACGGCTTCTCGAATTTGAGGAAGCCAATCTAAGGTAATCATTGAGCCTCCCTAACCGAACGCTGGGGTTGAGAATGAGGGGCTGTGCCAAGTCTCTTTTTGGGGAGATTTTGAAGTAATGCAGGCACTGAGAGAGAATTTTAAGGGAGGTGAGGATGGTCGGATTTAATAATGAGGACGGGAGTGCTGAAATGGGAAGAAAAAATATGGTCGGAGAGCAGAGATTAGCTTCTACGAGTATTTGTCTTTCAATTTGAGCCAGATCAGGGAAGATCCTTCTGCCCTATTTGAAGCCATCAGCCCAGCTTGGAGAGGTGAGCTGCCCAGTGGTAAAAAGTAGGTTAGGGAGGCGAAGTCCCCCTTGTCTTTAGGAAGACAGAGCTTGGAGAAAGAATGTCTGGGAGACTTATTTTGCCAGATGAATTGAGAGAAGGTAGAATTAGGTGCTGCAAGTATGAAAGGGTAGCCAGGACCAATAAATTAAGAGGGTAGAAAATCCGGGGCAGGATGCTCATCTTAATGATGTTGATTCTACCCCAAAGAGAGATAGGGAGTTTGGACCATCTTTGGAGGTCTAGTTGAATGTTGGTCATAAGATCATCTAAATTAAGTTTCCTGAGTAGTATGGTCATTAGTAAGGTGAATGCCCAGATATTTAATCGATTTAGGGACCACCTCATACCAAATCTAGCAAACCAGCTTTCTGCATGAAGGATTTAATGGGAACACTTTGATTTTGCTAGATTCAGTTTATAATAGAGAGGCGGCCGACAAGGAGAATAACTTGAAGGGCATGTGCTAGTGACTTTTCGGGTGAGCAACGTGGAGGAGGGATGTTGTCCGTGAGACAGAGAGGACCAACTCTTGTTGTAATTCTGGACATCCCTGGATATGAGGAGATCTTTTAATATTATGAAGGAGAGGTTCTAAGTATAGATTGAACAGAAAGGGGGAAGGGGACAGCCTTGTCTAGTACCTGTATGGAGATAGAAAAGTGAAGAGAAAATGCCATTACAATAGATCTTAGCTGAGGGAGATTTGTATATAACCTGAATCCACCATATAAAGAAGGTTGGGAATTCCATCTTGGCTAGTGTTGCCCATAAAAAATCCCAATTAACTCTGTCAAACACTTTTTCAGCGTCTAGGGAGATTAAGGCCATCGGAATATGAGATGATTGGACTGTATGTGAGATATGGGAGAAGGTCCTAAGGTGATCAGCCGGGGAATGGCCTTGCACAAACCCAACTTGCTCCGGGCTCAGAAGGTGGGTCCAGATCTTTTTAATCCTCTCAGCTAAGATCTTGGACAGGATCTTAATGTTGCAATTTAAGAGAGAAATAGGGCGGTAGCTTGCAGGGTCCATAGGTGGTTTATCTGGTTTAAGGATTAGCACAATTGTGGCTTCTAATAATGTAGGGTCCACAACCTCAGCCTCAAACATGTACTCATAAAGCCTGAGGAGGAGAGGGGTCAGTTCCCTGTTAAAGGTCTTGTAAAAATTAGATGGATAACCATCGGGGCCCGGTGCCTTATCAGGAGCTAAAGAGGCAATCGCCTCTTCTACTTCGAGTAATGTGATGGGGGAGGTGAGAGATCTTTTATGGTGTGGGAGGAGGCGAGGGAGGTCGAGATCTTCTAAATAGGTAGAAATTCCCACCGGAGACGCTGGGGAGGTGTGTCTGCTATAAAGCTTACTGTAAAATCCCTCAAAGATCTGGGTGATCTCTCTGGGTGTAGTCTTGACTACGCCCTCCTGGGTTTGCAGCATCAGGATCAATCTCAAGCTCTCTGTCTTACGCAGTCTGAGAGCTAATAATCTACTGGCCTTTTCGCCTTGGTCAATGTATTTGGATAGGGTTTTTAAAATGGCGTATTCAGCTTTTTCTTTCAGTAAATCCGTGTATTCATTCTTTAGCGTTAGTAGGGATTCAATGAGCTTGAGAGGGGAGGGGAAAGGGAGTGCTCTAATTCCTTGATTTTGATTAGCAGCGAGCGGCCTGATCCAACCTGTGTTTTTTCTCACTGAGGCAATTTTGATTAATTCCCCCCTAAGGTAGCACTTCAAAGCACACCATATTGAGTCTATCCATGGAGTAGAGTTTTTATTAAGGTCCATAAAGTTAGAGATCAGGTCTTTAATGTGAGAGACGGTCTGATTATCTTTGAGGAGTTGGGTGTTTAGCTTCCAAATGGTGTCTCGCTGAAAGTTAGGTCTGGTGAGATCCTAACCCAAACTGTTGAATGGTCTGACAGCACCATCGGTTCAATACCTGATTGGGAGAGACCAGGGAGAAGTGACTACTGATCAGAATGTAGTCTAGTCTGGACCATGAGTTATGTACCTGAGAAAAGAAAGAGAAAGATCGGAGGAAGGGTTAGCAAGCCACCAGGGTCGTGATAGCCTCAAAGTTGCATGAAGTCCACTACAGCTTTTTTGAGCTGGGGACGCTTGGCCTTATTAGCATATGAGTTCTATCAAGAGGTTGGCATATGGTGGGACATTCCAGTCCCCCTAATATTAACTGTGAGGGTAAAAAGTTACCGATCTTATCTGCCAGAGTCATAAAAAATCTGGACTCCCTCCAACTGGACCATAGACAGATCCCAGCATGATATTACAGCTGTTGAGACAGCCTTTGACCAGAATAAATCTGCCCTCTGGGTCTGCTAGTTTCTCTTCAGCCAGAAAAGAGACATGATTCTTAATTAGGATAGCCACTTCTTTGCTAGCTTCAGATCCACTCGCCGAGAAAACTTGGGAGAAGCCAGATCTAAGTAGCCAGATTGTTTCATTGTTAGTCAAATGGGTTTCCTGAAGCATGAGAACATCAATCCTGAGTAGGTCACAGTGTTTAAAAGACTTGGTGCCTTTTGGTTTTATCTCTGAGCCCTCGCACATTCCAGGTAGCTACTTTAATTGCCATCTTAACCATTTATGAGCATCTAAATTGGATAAATGAGAAGTTGTGAACCACCAAACTAAAAAAAAGCTATAGCACACTCTAGAGCCCAAATTAAGCCCGCACACTTTATATAAGAAACAACAGCCAGACCCCTGAAATATAAAAACTATCAGAGAAAAGATAGTAACCTTGGACTGTAGTCGAGGAGTCATGACCTGAGGCCAAAAGTGACCCCTCCCCTCAGTGAGAAAAAAAACCCCATGAACTATATACAAAGTAGTTCCAGGTTTGGGCAAATGGGACACAAGGAACCCAGTAATAAGTACCTGGAACTGAGACCCCGATGGCAGATCTCAGGAGCACAATGCACCAATACCTTCCTGATATGCTAGTGCAATAAGAATGGGGAAGTAAACTGACTGACTGTATCACCCAGTAAACTATATGGCAGATCCCCATAGAAATCTCCTGCAGATCGCTGTACCCCCCCTTTCTCAGCTCGTGAGGCAGCTTCCTATGAGCCTCTCCCATCCCCGGGCCATTCCCCACCATCCTCTTTTAACCCTAGTAATTGGGGACTGTGCCCTGATGTGATCAAGGGGAGGACTTTAGTAGATTAACAAAGCCGGCAGCTAAGAACAGCCTAATCATGGGAATTATGTCACTTGCCATCGTAATACTGAGAAATGGGCGCTTACCCTCATATGTAAACTCAGGTCCGAGTTGCGAGTCCTTTACAGGTATGGCTAGAACCCAAGAAGTGTTAGGTCGGGTAACAGTTAGGTAGTTAAACATCTCGCCACTACCGGGATGTCCAGGGGGGGCATATTTCCTTGTGGGACCTAGCGCGGTCCGTAGCCAAAAACAGTCAGCTGGAACAAAGCTCAACTCAAAGGTTCCGGTAACAGCCCTGGGAAATTCAGGGTGTTAACGGTCCCTCAAGATCAGGATCAACAAGTCTCCCACCCCCACCAAGCAACTTAGACCAACCTTTCCCAGCAAAAGCATACAGGTAATTAGCATAAATAACTACACAATAATGTAAAGGAGACAGAGCCAGTATGGCCTTTTGTTGAAACCGTACAAAGTTCAACCCTCTTTAAAGAGGTTGGGAAGCCTAGAAGTTAAGTCTTTGATGGCTTGCTCAGGTGACTCATAGGTGGTTGATGAGCCGTCAATTGTGATCTTTAGATTGGCTGGGTATAGCATCTTGAATCGGATACCCGCCACGATTAGCTTGTGCACAACTGGATGAAAAGCAGTTCTTTTCTGCCTGGTTTCAAGTGGGAGACCCTGAGCGATTCTTATTTTGGAGGAGCCCCAGGTAATGGACCTGCAGATCTCTGGCTTTGTTGAGAACATGCTGTTTTTCTAAAAAACTTAAAACTTGATGATGATCAGGCGAGGGAATCTGGTGGAGGCTGCGCCTCAGAGATCTATGTGTCTCTCGATGTGGTATTGAGGGTTCAATGGTGAAGGCCCCACAACTTTGAGAAGGAATTTCTGAAGGAATATAATGGCAACCGAGCCCTCTTCTGTTTTGGGTAGACCAATAATCAGGAGATTATTCTCCTACTGTGCCCTTCCAAATCCTCCATTTTGAGTTGGAGCTCGGATTGCTGTTTCAACAAAGTAATTTCTAGGTCGGTTTTGTCTCGCCATCTTTCTTGGGAGGTGATTCTGGCCTCCGAGTCACTCATTCTGCTGCTTAAGGTAGCGAGATCTCCTTTAATAGACTTGAGTTCAGAAGTAATGTTATCCAGCGCCTCTCAAAAAGGTGAGAATTCCTGGAGGAATCTTTCCTCGGATAAGGGCACTATCGGGGAAGTAGAGTTGCCCACCTTATTCGGGTTCCCAGAGGCCTGGCTCCTCGCTTTCTTGGAGAGCTTCTCAGGCGTGTTAGGTGGGGTGTGCCGCATTGCGGCCTGTTTCATCTCTGCCTCCATCGCCACGGTAAAGCTTTGCGATGCCAAAAAATGTAAATCTGAATGATAGGCAGAGGTTGAGGAGTCTCCAGCCGCTTCAATTGTGTAAATTAGAGCTCTGAAGTTGGTTTAAAATCAGATTATATCGGATGGATGGTAGGAGCCCAGGGTAGGCACAGCCTTCAGGCAGCTTGCATCACGTGACCCCCCTGAAGCACTGGGTCTGAGTCGCAGGCAACTCTGGTTTGTTATTTTTAGAACAGAGTATTTTTGCTGCATACCTTTTACAACAAAAACTTGAAAAAATATGAATCAGAACCAGTGTGTTCACTAGAGAGATTACACTAAGTATCAGAGAAAAGAAACAAGCCTTTAGGCAGTTTAAGGAGCCACAGAGGGAAGGTGATGGGGAGCTCTACAGGAGAAGCTCAAGGAGGCTGGAAAGGCTATCAGGTTAGCACAAGCTCAAACGGAGGAATAAATAGCGCTGGGAATCAAGAAGAGGGACAAAACCATTTTTAGATACATAAGCAAAAAAAGGAAGAGCAAAGGGGGGTAGTCAGAAAATCAACAAGCAATGGTCAGATAGTGGAAAAAGATGAAGACAATGCTGAAGCACTCAATGCATTCTTGTGCTCAGTCTTCACAAATGAGCACAACTGTTCTGGTCCAGCACTAAACAGAACCCAGCACCCTGCATGGAAGGCAGACATAATCCCCTTCACAAGGGAAAGGGTGCTGAAAGAACTAGAAATATTGAAGGCAGGCAAAGCCATGGGTCTGGATGGAATTCACTGAAGAATACTTAGAGAGCTTCAAGAAGAAATAGATGCACCATTAGATGAGTTATACAATGAATCTCTGTAAAGCGGCAAGGTGCCACTTGACTGGAACAGGGCTACCATGGTAACCTTACATAAAAGTGGCAGCAGAGAGGAGGCAGGAAATTACCAGCCAGTCAGCTTGGCCTCGGTAGTGGGCAAAATCATGGAGCCACTCCTTAAAGAAAGGATCGTAGACTTCCTAAAAGAGGCAGGAAAACTCAACCCCAAACAGCATGGATTGATCACAGGTATATCATGTCAGACTAACCTGATCAATTTTCTACTAGGTGACCAAAGTAGTGGACCGGGAGGGGGCAGTGGACGGTGTATCTGGACTTCAGCAAGGCATTTGACACTGTCCCACACAGGAGGCTGATCAATAAACTTGAACACACAGGTGTCAGTTTTAAGACAGTAAGCTTGCAGCACACTGGCTGCAGGATAGAACTCAGAAAGTCACAGTAAATGGCACCATGTCCAAAGAGGGTTTTGTGAAAAGTGGATTCCCACAGGGACCAGTGCTGGTCCACTTCAACATATTCATCACTGACCTTGTTGATGGTCTTGAAGGAAAGTCTGCCTGTTTGCAGACAATACAAACTATGTAATAGGGTGGACAATCAGGAGAGGATTCCAGTATGAAGGATGATCTCGATAAACTTGAACTATGGTCCAATGACTGACAACTTAGATGTGATGCTAAAAAATGTGAAGTGATGCACCTGGGAAAACAGAACCCAAGAACGCAATATTTCCTAGATGAGAATTGACTTAAAGAGACCAGGACTAAATGGGACATAGTTGTAATCATATCAGATGACCTTAAAGTAGGGAATCAATGTGAAAAAAGAGGCATGCAAAGTAAGCAGCATCCTCGGATGCATAGGCAGGGGAATAACTAGCAGGAATCAAAAAGTGATCATTCCAATCTATAGATCCCTGGTGAGGCCATACCTGGAGTACTGTGTCCATTTCTGGAGGCCCCACCTGAAGAAGGACATAGAATACTTTGAATCAATTCAGAAGGTGGCCACAAAGATGGTGAAGGGCCTCCATCACAAGCCATATGAGTCAAGACTCCAAGACTTTAACTTGTACTCCCTGGAACAGGGAAAGGACAGAGAGGGTATGATAGAAACATTCAAATTCATCAAAGGTGTAAACACTGTTCAGGTAGACAAACTCTTCCTTGCAAATGGAAAGGCATGTACAAGAGGCACAACCTATGCCTGAGAGGGGGAAGACTCAAAGTCAATATCAGGAAGTACTTTTTTTACAGAGAGGGTAATAGACACATGGAACAGCCTGCACCAAGAGGTGTTTGCAGCAAAGATGTTGAATGCATTTAAACACACATGGGACCAACACTATGGTATAAACAAAAACTGCAAAATATAGGGAAGGGGGTTAGGTTCATGAGCAGACTAGATAGGCCACTTGGTTCCCATCTGCCATTAAATTCTTATGTTCTTATGTGTTCCTCATCAGTTACTGAGTCTGATCATCTCCAAGTGCTGCAACGTGTTGGTTTCTATTGATAATGTCACCAATAAAAATGGCTTGGCATGATACTTGATCAAGAACTGCCTTTCTCACCACATATAAATATTGTCCTATCCAAGTGCTTTTCTAAACTACTGTAGGTGCATGCTATAGGTTGCAGAGTAGTCTCTCACTGTTCACCTGAAAATGCATAATTGAACAAATGATGCTGCATTGGATTACAGTGATGTAGTGCACACAGCTACTTCTAAACAGTCTCTTTCTCCAAGCTGAACAAGCTATTAAATGCCCTATATAGATGTTCCCTTAAATGTGTACCTCATAGCCATCACTGTCAAATAACTCCACTTCAGCCTGGCCCAGTCTAGACTAAAGGCATTTATTCTGCATTGCCTTGCTTGGAGCCAAATTCTGAGCTGACAAGCTTCCTTGATGCCTTGGTATCCTATTCTCTAGCTGTGAACTGTATCCACCAGTTGCATTTCAATATAAAAGGATGCATATCCCTCATGAAAATGAAAGCTGGCCAAGCAGTAATTAGCTTCTGCTTGCCCAAAGAATGAGTAGGTTGCCCTCTGACATTACTTGTTTCCCTTTGTCTTCAGTATCTAATCAGAAGTAAAACAGCACTTTATATCCCTGTGTGAGTGCACTACCTGACTGCCATGGAACTCTATTAGAAAACTGAAAACTGCCTTAAAATTTATGGGCGTACTCAGCTGCCAAATCTGTGTATGTACTGTATACTGCAGTAACTAATACAGTAAATCTGTTACATTAGCATTTTATTGTTGTCTTATTGCTAGTACAGTATCTTCCCTCTCATACACTCCCTTCCCTCTGTCCAGGTCAGATCTGTAAACAAGACTGCTGTTCTCTGTATAGTGCACCTAGTAAAACATTCTCAAATAAATAAATTAATAAACAATGGCTGCTTGTAAGGGAGGCATATAGGCTCAAATGACACCACAGAGGCCCTGTGTTAAAATGTGCTTCAAACAAAGTCCAGGAGGGTAGCATCTTTCAGAAAAAGAGATGTGTAAGAACAAGGGGACACAGTTTAAAGATAGAGGGGGGACGGCTCAGGGGTAATGTGAGGAAATTATTTTTCACAGAGAGAGTGGTGGATACATGGAACAGCCTTCCTGAGGAGGTTGTTGGGTCTAAAACGGTGGGGGGAATTCAAACATGCATGGGACAGACAAAAAGCAATTATAGTGGGGGGTTGCAGGAAACAGGCTGTTGGTTAACTAGAATCTGCAGCTTATCCAGTAGGTAGAGAAATGGGCAGACTGGGTGGGCCAAGTGGTCCTTATCTGCCCGTCAAAGTCTATGTTTCTATGTTTAAAACCCTCAGTGTTCAGAGTTTAAATTAAGTTTCCCACTGGAAGAATGTCAGACTACTACTGCACCAGTGAGACCAAATGCTAAGAGATGCTCTGCATAAATGTCTTGCTTTATCTCACTGTGGACACCTGGCTTTCACCACTGAAGTTGCAGTCTGTAGCCCTTAAATGAAGTAGTGATCCCAGAGTTCAATAGAACCTAAAAGCTCCCATACAGAGACAGAGTGTACCCCAAACAACATTTAGTTGACTGTTGACCATAGAATGTGTGATTACATTAGTATAATGTGTACACAAACTATAAATAAACATGATCAGATTTATTGCAACTTGAAGTTTGTGTATCCTGTATCTGACTGTCCAATATTTTGACCAGATATGCTATGGTATAAAAGAAGCACTGAATATTAATGTTAAAATGTGGGGGCTGTTTGCTTCATGAAGCTTTGTGCTAGGGTATACCATCAAAATAACAAAGTTTCAAAAGCAAAAGCCATTACTGAGACAATTTTGACAGAATTCAAAATTTTCATTGTGATAGTCCACTAGCAAAATTTTGCTGCTTGCCCCACTGTGTCTCCTCCTTCAAACAAACTCCAACTGGGGGTAAAACAGTCAATGTCTGACAGGCAAAATTTCACCTATCAACACTGTGGATGTCGCTACATGATCATCATAACTTTGTTGTCGATGCAGTTTGCGGGAACCATGAGCCAGTCAGTATAGACCTGTGAAGTAATGCAGAAATGCTAAAGGAAGTTGTCACATAGATACATAGATACATAGACAGTGTCGGCAGATAAGGGCCTATGGACCACCCAGTCTGCCCATTTGAGCTTGTAAGTTCAGTTTGTTTTCCTAGAAGTCTGTTGCCCCTTACCCCTGACCTCCAGAATTCCTTTATGTCTATCCCATGCATTCTTAAATCCCGTGATTGTTTCAGCCCCCACTTCCTCTGGCAGGGTGTTCCACTTGTCCACCACCTGCTCTGTGAAGAAATTCTTTCTCATGTTTCTCTGAATCGTCCTCCTCCCAACTTCATCCCATGCCCTCTTGTCCTGGAACATCTTTTTCGCTAAAAATAGTGTTTTCCTGTACCCTGTTCCTCCTGTAAGATACTTGTATGTCTCTATCATATCCCTCTCCCTCCCTCTCCTCCAGGGAGTACATGTTCAGTTCCTTCAACCTGTCTTCATAGGACTTGTGATGCAATCCATGCACCATCTTTGTTGCCCTCCTCTGAACCTTCTCTACCCTGTCTATGTCCTTACGTAGGTATGGTCTCCAGAACTGTACACTGTACTCCAGGTGGGGCCTCAACTGAGTTTGTACCACTGACCCCCTCACACCCACATGAAACAATGATGGCTAAGTGATTGTCTACCACCTTTACTATTGCCAAGGGACAGCAACTTTAGTCTGGCTGTATGACAGTAGCATCTCTGATGGAGTCACCTTGATAGCAAACCTGCATCATTTACTGCTGAGCCCATGGTCAATCTGCCAAAGAGACTGGTCCTCTAAATCCCATGCACCAGGGCTTAGCCACTTTTTGTGGACAGGGGTTACACTACTAAATTTTTATTTTATTTATTTATTTATTGAATTGATTCATCAGGAAAGGCAAACTAGCAAAAGATGCTCATCTTCCGTGCAACCTACGGGGAAGGGTTACAAGGAAGGATAACAAGCAGGTTATCACCATAACAATTAATCAGATATACAGAGGAAAATGTGACAATTTTGTCACATAGGTTAACAGACAGCTAATATCAGATATACAGAGGAAAATGTAACAATTTTGTCACATAGGTTAACAGACAGCTAATATCAGATATACAGATGAAATGTAACAGTTTTGTCACATAGGTTAACAGTCAGCTAAAAGTGAGTACCAGAGGCATACATACTTACATACACACATACATACATACATACATAGAGAACAGCTGCGGCAGTCACATCTTATTTTATATAAGCCAGCTTCCATGGGTAGGACATAGCCGCTGGTCAGGCAATGGGAATTTTGAAGGGTGGAACAAACAGAGTTAATGAATGCAGATAAGTTTATCATGAGGTAGTTAGCCAGCGATTGATAGGGAATGGTTGAGGAAGATTGGTGAATCTGAGGGGGAAAACATTCCAGATTTTTGGGAATCAGCGCATGGAAGGCTGTCTGTTCAAGAGAGGTCTTTCATCTGGGGATATTTAACCTTGTGTTAAAGGACCGGAGGGCATGAGGGGTGTGGAAGCTGACAACAGTATGGTGGAGAGGTAGGAGTGGAAGGCACCAAGCCAGAATTTTTAGACAAATTTGAAGTAGTGCAGTTGTCGGAGATTTTCAAGAGTTGGGAGGTGAGGGAGCAGTAGTGGTTACAGTGGTGGGAAAGGGGGCATTGAGAGTGGAATGGCAGAAGGCACTGAAAGGGGACTAGTTTCGATTAGGTGGATTTAGTGTAGTGCTGTAGACTACGTCACAGTAGTCTGAGGAGGAAGGATCATCTTCTGCACTAGTTCTCGCCTAACCGGAAAGGGGAGGCAAGAGCAGTTCCTGTACAAAGCACCTAGTTTGGGCAGTTTTTATGATTGCATCAATGTGGTTAGAGATGGTAGGTGTGACGGTCAATCCATACCCCTAGATAGCAGAAGGAAACAACATCCTTCAGAGTTGCCCTATTCAGATTGTGTAGGAGGGGTGGGAGGGAGTTGGGATAGCTGCTGACTGATACCGAAGGTCATGGTGACAGTTTTTAGCACTGAGAGAGAAACGGTGTGAACTGAACCAGACTTTAACTTTATTGAAATCGGACTGGAGATTGAGTGATACTTCTTCCAGTGAGGAGCCATTGGCAAATAGGATGGTGTCATCCACATATATGTGTATAGATGTGGTTGTGCAGATTTGTGGCAGGTTGTTCAGGAAAATGAAGAACCTAGTACTGACCTTTGGGAGACACCAGTAGTCACAGGGAGGGGGGAGGAAGTGGCAATCAATTTTTACTGATTGTGTTCTTCCTGAGAGGTAGGCACTGAGCCAGTTAGTGGCTGAGATAGTGAGGCCTGCATCTGAGTTGCTTGTTAACAGCAAGGGGTGGGAGACAGCATTGAATATGCTTCAGCAAGGTCAACAAATATTGCCTAGGAGATCTGCCCACTATGCATTCCAGAGAGGATGGTGTCAGTGAGTCTTAACAAGGAGGATGCAGAGAGGACCCTTTCTAAACCCAGAATGAAACGGCATGAAGAAGTTAGAGTTAGAGAGAAAGGAGGTAAGTTGGGTGAGCACCAGGTGTTCTTAGAGTTTAGCAAGGACTGGGAAGACAGAGATAGAGAGGTAGTTTGAAATGGAAGAGGGGTCCCCTTTAGGAAGGGAATGACAATGGTGTGTTCCAGGACTGTGGGACAGCAGTAGGGGTAAAGGAGAGGTTTAGGAGAGGGCAAGAGGTGACGCTATGGCTGGCGCAGAAAGGTGGAGGAGTTTGGTGTCCAGCCATTCGGGGAATTAGATTTGATAGGTTTAGGCAAGTAGGGCATCAAGGGCTTCAGATTGTGTGATAGCTTTGAAGGAGAAGGAGCATGGCCCTAGTGAGATTTGAGGCTCCCAGGCAGGGTTGGGAGGAGTAGTGGGGTAAGGAGAAGAGAAGAGTTGAGATGCAAGAGGTAAAATATGAATTGAACTCAGCAGCCACTACCCTGGGTCAGACAGGAATGAGTTGTTTACTTTTAGGAGTGGTGTGGGTTTGCAGCTGGAGGGTGAAGAGGGAGTGGATGACCTTCCAGAAATTGGATGTGCTATTTAAGTTTGACTGGAGAGAGGAGTTGAAGTTTTCCACTTTAGTGAGCCGAGTTGCTCTGGTACATTGGTTACACAGCATATGGTACATGGTGAAGTGTTACTGGAGGCATTAAGATTTATGCACTCACCATGCTTTGTCACAGGCATGTTGGCAATCTATAAGTTCTGGGTAATCCAAGGCAGGTGGTTACTGCACCTAGAGCTATGCAATGGGGCATGTGTATTCCAGACATTTAGGAATGTGTCTTGGAAGCTGTATGAGGGCATCGCTCTATGAAGCAGACAGTAGCAGGTGTGGTCCAGTTAGCGAGGCTAGGTCTTCGAGCATGGTGGCTAGGTTGAGGGATTTATAGGACCGTTGGATGAGAAACTTTGGTGCAGATGTGAGGTGCTGGATTTTTGACTAGGTATATAATATGGTGGTCACTCAGGAGTCAGAAGCAGATTAGTTTGGATGACCCGGTGAGTGTAGATGGTGAGTGCCCAGTCTATTAGTGAGTGGTTTAATGATTTGAGGTTAAGGCGGGTGGGCTTGGTGATGGATTGTGACAGGTTTAGTGCAGAAAGGTCAACACAGATTTTGCTGAGAGAAGGAGATAACCAATTGTGGTTAAATTCCCCCAAAATATACAATTCCCCCATTGAGGTAAGGGAGGAAATTTGCCTGAGTAGGTCAGTGACAGATGATGCTGGAGTGCCTGGGCGTAAGTATGCCCCGGCAATGTAAATAGGGAGTGAGAATGGTAGTTCCTGTTGAACCAGTATAAGTTCATGGGCTTTAGGTTCAGACTTGGCTAAGGCTACAGAGTAGTGTAGTTTTGAATTAATGTAAACGGCTACACCGCTACCTCTGGTAGCTCTGTTCTGACGAGTCATGACGTAGCCTGGGATTGAGACCAAGAGCTTAGAGATATTTTTATTTAGCCAAGTCTCAGACAGGATAAAGATGTCCTGGACATAATGGGCTGCTAGTACCTATAGGGAGTCGAGTTTTTGGGCCAGGCTTCTTATCTTTAAGTGCAAGATGTGCAGGCCACATGGAAGGGGGCTGCCGCAGGGGATTGCGGCAATAGGTGAGTTAGGAGAGGTTCCAGGAGAATTTTGCAGGGTAGGGGTGTGGAAAGGATCTGGGTTCGGATGTATGTCCCCAGCTGTGAAGAGCAGGAGGGCAATAGTAAGGTAGTGCGCTATAAGGTGTTGCCACCTATAAGCAGCTGAGCATTGTCTTGTAAGCCTACCACGGGCAGTTGTAATAGGTCTGATGGGAGGTAAGAAGATGGAGAATTATCCCAGTGTGTGAGGGAGGGAAAAGGAAGGAGCAGGGGCACATGTTTGAGTGGACTCACTTTGGCTGAGGGGAGTGGTGGTGCAGTGCATCAGAGGTAGTGGACCCTATTAGATCAGACAAGATAGGGGGTTGCAGTTTATTGGATATTTGTAAGTTGGAGGAGTGGGTGGGCAGATGATTAAGATATCAAGAAGGGCAGATAAACTAGCAGTAGGACATGGCTAGAGGCACGCGGGAAGAACACTGGCAGTTAAAGTTGTACAAGTATCAAGTGAGCTAAATTGCTGGAGGTGGGAGGGTGACAGAGGTTTAAAGGAAGAGAAGGTCTTGGCAGCACTGAGGCAGAGAGGAAGAGAACCAGATGCTAACCGGCAACCTCTGGTGACCAATTAATATAATGAGCAAATGGGAAACCAGGGAGATAGTAAATGATGTCTCATGAGAGGAGACAGAAGGCAGTTACTGTAAAAGTAATACCAGCTAAGGGTGGGAAGGTATTGGGGGTGGGTGGGGAGCCAACGCAAAGCAACTGTGGGGATCAGCTACAACTGTGTTCAAACAGTGTGCAGAAACAGCTGCTGGAGCTCTTGCTTACCTTCTGTGTTTTGGGGGTTGGGGGAGGCAGATTCAGCACGGCCCTTGTGACCTGTACTGGGACCCTCAGTGGATCCTGAAGCTGTGGAGACAGCAGGGAGGTGTGAGAGTTTTATACAGACCAGCAGGAAATGGCTTAAATTATTAGCATTCAAGGTAAGCACACAGGATGTAAAAATAAAATGCAAGGACAAATCTTGCGGGCTACAGTGTTTGTGAATCTAACTCCAGGGCTAGTGTTTCTGAAAGCACTGAAGCAGACTCCTAATGCATTGTAGCACAGTGCATTGTCACCTAAGCAGCATTTTTTTTACATTTATTGCATGCCCAGGACAGAGGTTTATAAAGAGCAGGGTTTACAATCATTTAAATGCCCATAAGAAGAGCATCATAAGTAAAGCAACGTTTAACATAAATTATTTAGTTAATTATTAAGACTCCCTTCGGAAAGCACTGAAAGCCAAGCCTAGCACAGAGGTTCTTAAAGTAAGAGTTTCTTAAAGCAAAGTTTACATTTGTTTAAATGCCCCAAACCCCTGTGAATTCTTAAAACTCCATACTAAAGATGTTTAAAAGTATGCAGAGTTTACAGAAAGGACCTTGTAGAAAAACTATCTCCACCGTTATGGCAACACAATTCAAATAAAAAATGGTGCCAACAGTCACAACTGTGTTTGACCAGTGTGCCGAAACTCTTGCATACTTTCTGTGTTTCGGGAGGTGGGGGAGGAAAGATTCAGCACAGCCCTCGTGACCTGTCCTGGGACCCTCGGTGGATCCTGAAGCTTCTGTGTTTCAGGGAGTAGGGAAGGGCAGATTCAGCACGGTCCTCACAACCTGTCCTGGGACCCTCGGTGGATACTGAAGCTTCTGTGTTTTGGGGAGTGAGGAGGGCAGATTCAGCACGGTCCTCAAACAACCTGTCCTGGGACCCCGGTGGATCCGGAAGCTTTCTGTGTTTTGGGAGGCAGATTCAGCACAGCCCTTGTGACTTATGCTGGGACCCTCGGGGGATCCTGAAACCGTGAAGTACATACTGGCTAACACAGCCCATATGTAGGTAAGTAAAGTAACACTCATAAAAATTAGAACAGTAAGCATGCATCTTCCAAGACAGTACAGCTATCCCATTTATTCTTCTGGAGCATTGTAACTCCAAATAATGCTTCCTCACAGATCAGGTGATGGACAGGATGATACTGTTCATTTGTAGCAAGCACAATCTCCTGACAACACACAGGTGCACACACTGTCCTCCTGTCCTCCACCTAATCTCAAACGTTATGTGATTTGTATACGACTTGGGTACAATAAAGGCTCCTTGATTTGATAAAAGCATGTTTTCTGTTCAAACTATCTATGAGTGCTGCTCCACCCTTACAGACCATAGTTTGCTTTAGTAAGGGGTAATTTCATATAAAATTTAGACTACTACATCCCTCATTCGGCTGAGCCCACCACAGTACAATTTAATTTCTACTGTCCCAGTGATTCTCCACCCCCAAAAAAGTTTTTTCTTTATGAACATTACCAGAAACAGTTCACTTCTTGAGCTACTACTGAACTGGACTCCCCTATAGATACACCCGGAGAGGAGACTAAGGAGGCTGAGGACAACTGTCACAAGGGAGGCCCACAGGAAGGAGGCAGAGGACACCACAAGGAAAGGAAGCAGCTCCTGGAGGGGGACTCAATTATTAGGGGGATAGAACTGGGAGGAGCTGGGAAATCTGAAGTAAGGTGCCTGCCTGGTGCCATGGCTTGGAGGGACAGGAAGCATCCTCAGGATCACAACAACAGCTGCAGGGATTCTGAGCTGGACGTAATTGTCCACCTAGGGACAAATGACTTGGCTCATCATGAGGTTAGAGCAGTGCAGGAGGACATTGCAGAGTTGGGAGGGGCCTAAGACAAGTAGCAAACACAGTATCCTTCTCAGAGGTGCTGCCTGTCAAAGGCATGGGGAGGCGAGGTAATTGGCACCATGCAGTTTAATGAATGGTTGAAAAATGGTGCGGAGCACAGGGTTTGGCTTCATTGGGGACTGGGGTTCCACCTGGAGGGACACCAGCCTATACTGGCAGGATGGTCTGCATCTGTCCAGGAAGGGAACAAGTCTTTTGAGCAATCAGTTTAAATGCTTCATCGGCAAGCTTTTAAACTAGTCAATGGGGAGGCACTGACAAGCAGCAGAAAAATCCCAGCCTCTCCCTACAAAACAGGGTACTAAATGAGAAAAAGACCAAGGTAGAACGGTCAGTGGGGATGCTGCAACAGAGAAGGTAAGGCCATCAAAAAATGGAGAGCAATGAGTACCAATGCCCGTAGTCTAGGTAACAAGCTTCCTGAATTAGTTGGCCTTGATGGAGGAGGAACATCTGGATATCGTGGCAGTCACAGAAACATGGTACACACAAAACCATGACTGGGACGTAAACATACCAGGATACACTATCTACAGGAGGGACAGGGAGGGTAAAAGAGGGGAGGAGTAGTTCTTACATAAGGGAAGGAATAAAAGCAACAGAACAAAAGGGTAAACAGGGAGGAGAAGAAGCACTGTGGGTAAATTTGGAGACAGGCAATGGCACCACAATCCGACAGGGGTTGTATACAGATCCTTCTCAGGGGAGGAAGTGGACAAGGAAATGATAGAAAGTATACTTAGAATGGCAGAAAAAGGGAGATATTGCTGATGGGTGATCTGAATATGCCAGATGTTAACTGAGCGCAGTTGCAGCTGCCACTCAAGAGTGCAGTTATTCTAGATGCCCTACAGGGGCATGCCTTAGACAACTAGTACTGGAGCCCACCAAGAGGGAGCAATATTAGACTTGATTCTCTCAAATGGAGATGGAGAGAGGATCACAGATGTAGAAGTGGGTAGCCATCTGGGAACTAGCAACCATCGAACAGTATGGTTCGTAATAAACACAGCAATAGAGTCAAGCCATACAAAGGCAAAAGTACTGGACTTTAGGAGGGCTGACTTTGCCAAAATGGGTGAGTGCCTAAGGAATGCACTAGCAAATGGGCGGAAAGGAGGGGTGGAAGAACAATGGGAATAATAAAACTGCCATCACAGAGGTAACGAGCCTTTGTGTGAAGCAAATAAACAAAACAAGATGATGTAAGAAACCACTATGGTTCTCAAAGGAAGTGGCAGTGAAGGTTCAAGAGAAAAGAAAGCATTCAGGAAGTACAAGGAATCGCAGCAGGAGCAGGACAGAGAACTGTATCAGTTAAAGCAAAGGAGGCTGGAAGGCAGTCAGAAAGCAAAGGCCCAAACTGAGGAAAAGATAGCCAACTCAGTTAAGAAGGGGAATAAAACCTTTATAGGTACATCAGGAGCAAAGGAAGACCAAGGGAGGGATAGTGAGGCTTAATAAAGGGAGGGAGGGAGGGTGGGCAGAGGGAGAATGTGAAAAGGCAGAGATACTAAACAAACATTTTTGCTCAGTATTTACAAAGGAAGAGGGGGGTACATAAAACAAACAGTAGTAACACTCTGGATACAGAAGTTGATACCAGCCCATTTACAGAAGAAAGGGTTCTGAAAGAACTCTTAAAACTGAAGGTGGATAAAGCAATGGGCCTGATGGGATTCATCCCAGAATTCTAAAAGAACTAAGGGTAGAACTAGTGACACCACTGACTACCCTCTTTAACAAATCATGGGAGGATGGGGTGGTACCTGAGGACTGGAGGAGGGCAGATGTGATTCCCCTTCACAAAAGTGGGAGCAAGGCAGAAGCAGGAAACTATAGCCCTGTTAGTTTAACCTCAGTGATAGGGAAATGATGGAATCACTTCTAAAGGAAAGAATTGTCGCGATCTGGAGGCCAGAAGGGCACAGGACCCTAGGGCAGCATGGATTCACAGCGGAAGGTCATGCCAGACAAATCTGATAGATTTCTTTGACTGGGTGACCAAAGTAGTAGATCAGGAGGGGCTGTGGACATGGCCTACCTAGACTTTAGCAAGGCATTTGACACAGTCCCACACAAAAGATTAATATATAAGTTAGCCAGCCTGGGAGTGGGTCCCAAGATGACAGCCTGGGTAAAGAATTGGCTGGAGAATAGGACACAGAGAGTAATAGTAAATGGAGTCCACTCAGAAGAAAGGAGGGTTACTAGCGGGTACCGCAGGGTTCAGATTAGGACCAGTCCTCTTCAATGTCTTTTATGTTTACATTGCAGAAGGACTGAAGGAAAAGTATGTCTCTTTGCAGATGACACTAAGATCTGCAACAGAGTTGATGCACAGGTGGGTGGAAAGGATGAGAAGGGACTTGGCAAGGTTAGAGGAATGGTCAAATGTATGGCAGCTTAGATTCAATGCTAAGAAGTGCAAGTAATGCACCTGGGAAACAAAAACCCAGGGAAGAGTACACAATGGGAGGTGAGATACTAACAACAACAAAAATGGAAAGGGACCTGGGGTAGTCATATCAGATGACCTAAAGGTGGGCAAGCAATGTGAGAGGCAGCAAGGAGGGTTGGGAGATACTGGGATGCATAGGGAGAGGCATCACCAGTAGAAAACAGGAAGTTATTATCCTCTGTACAGACAGCTGGGAGACCCCATCTTGAGTACTGTGTGCAGTTCTGAGACCCAATCTCCAAAGACATAGACAGGATGGAAGCTGTCCAAAGGAGGGAACTAAAATGGTGCAGGGTCTGCACCGGAGGACATATGAAGAGAGACTTAAGGAGCTTAATATGTATAGCCTCGAGGAAAGGAGGGAGAGGGGGGACATGATAGAAACTTTCAAGTACCTCAAGGGAATCAACAAAGTCCAAGAGGGTAGCATCTTTCAAAAAAAGAGGTGTGCAAGAACAAGAGGGCACAATTTGAAGATAGAGGGGGGGCGGCTCAGAGGTAATTTAAGGAAGTATTTTTTCACAGAGAGGGTTGTGGATGCATGGAATGGCCTTCCGGAGGAGGTTGTGGAGTCAAAATCAGTGGTGGAATTCAAGCATGCATGGGATAGTCATAAGGCAATTCTGGGGGGGGGTAGGAAGAAGTAGGCTGCTGGTTAACTAGGATCTGCAGCTTCTCCAGTAGGTAGGGAAATGGGCAGACTGGGTGGGCCAAGCGGTCCTTATCTGCCGTCACATTCTATGTTTCTATGTTTCTATATGTTTCTATGAATGTATGATAAATTTAGATGTGTAGGCCCCTTTATTAATATTCTTTGCAAAAAAAAAACTGCATTAAGCAACATTTATGATTCAGCCTAAAATGACAAAAGTAGGGAAATGTGGTTTTAGGGTTTCCAACCATAAAACCTCACCCCACCCATGAAGCAAAATTGGGTTGCATTCTTCCTGGGTTGTCAACCCTAAAATTCAGCCTATTCTGTTCACTTCTGAAACATACACACCTGTGTCAATCATGTCTGTGCTTTCTTGCTACTGCAGTGGGGTGAGATTTAGGGTTGTCAACCCCAAGGAAGACTGCACCTCTGATTTGCTTCAGGGGAGGGTGAGGGGTTTTAAGGCTGGAAACCTTTAAAACACATTTCTCTACTTTTGTCACTTTAGGTTGAACCCTAAATGTTGCATTTATGCAGTTTTTTTGCCAAGAATCTCCTTACATTTTGAGATAGTATAATCATATCTTTATTTGCATGTAGGGCCCAGCACACCCATTCCTCTACAGATACATACATGCATGTTGCTGTGGAAGCTCGGGGCCCAGATGGATTTGCATTTGTAGAAAAATAGCAACCAAATCATCAGCTTAGCATTCTTTTTACTCAACATCATAAACCAGGTACTGAAAATCTTCAAATCATCTGTGACATGTTATTGCTTGCCACTGCAATGTCATTCTGTGCCACAGCTGCAAAAACACATTTTTGTCAGGATTTGAAAAATGGCAGCTGTCACGTTCATGAGGTGCTGTAAAAAAATGGCTTTGTTGAAAATGTGGGGTCAAAATAATTTAAAATTACCAAAGTTATGAGTAAGCATTTCAAAATTTCAATGGATGCACATAACTTTGCCATTCATACATGTTTTGAGCTCAAAACTTTCAGCATAACCTTGTTATGACCCCGTCTCATAATTAAGATTGGTGAAAATGTTCAAATCCGACCGGAAAGGTGATTTTGACAACTGACCACCAAAATTGTCTTTCTGACTTGATTTGTGAAATTTCACTAGCATTGGTCATGAGCTGAGTTCCCAAAAAGACCATTAAGAAAGTTTGGGGTTAAAATATGCAAAAATGACAGAGTCATGCATCAAAGCTCAAACTTCATTGAAATACATTGAACTGCACTTACCTTAGTTTCTCATATTGCAATTGGTGGTTCCAGCAACAACATGTGTCTTCAATCACAGAGTGGCTTTTCACCCTGCAAACTATTAAGGGGACAGAGGGTGTGCACCATATTGTGTGGTTCAATATAAGGACTTGGACAGAATCGAACCACAGAAGGGCAAGGGTCCTGGACTTCAGGAGGGCTGAACTTTAAAAGATGGGGAATGCCTTAGGGTTTGCCCTGGTGGGGGGTAGACTTGGGTGTAGTAGAGGAAGTTTGGGTGAAACTGAACGGGGGCATAGAGAGACAAGAAACCTCTGAATCAGACTGGTAAGCAAAGCCAAGAAAAAAAGAGACCACATTGGTTCTCTAAGGAGGTGGCTGGGATGGTAAAGGCAAAAGTTAGCATTCAGGAGGTATAAGGAGACACAAAAAGAGGAGGATAGGGAACTGTATCTGGAGAAACAGAGAGAGGCAGGGAAATTAGTCAGGAGTACAAAGGCGCAAACAGTGGAGAAAATATCCCAGGAAGTAAAGATAGGGAACAAGACATTTTTAAGCATGTAACTGAAAAGAGAAAGAGGAGTGTAAGACTAAGAGGAAGGGGGACATTAAGTGGCTGGGGCCAAGAAAAAGCAGACATCTTTAACAACTACTTTTGCTCAACGTTCTCTGCATAAGCTGGACCCCGAAAAAAAAAATTATTTTGGTCCAGTTTAAAACACAAAAAAACATCAGAATACACCTAAAGCTGTCCTTTTTAGCTGTTTTCTGATTTTTTTTGTTTAAAAAGGTTCAGTACTTTCTCGCTAAGCTGGCAGACAAGATGGCAAATTGAACACCACTCAGTGGATCGCAGGACTGTGAACTGTATGAAATGAAGCTGGTATTTTTTACATAGTAGTCCTATTGTTCAAAAATAAGTTGCTATTTTTTGCACAATACTCCTATTGTGCAAAAATTATATCTTTCATGCCTGACATATACATTTTCCCATAGGAAACAATGGAGAAATTAAAAATGTCATAACTTTTGAATAGATTAATATTTTTTCACCACATCTTCAAAAGTCACATCTGTGACCCAAAGGTATTCTATCCTGAAAGGTTCAGACCACATCATAAAGGCATTCCTGAGATACAGGTGAGCAAAGAAATGTTAAAAAATAGATGTTTCTGTTTTTTCAACACTTTATATCTTAGAAACCACTTGACGGATTATCACAGAATTTGGCAGGTCAAGAGACCTCCCATAGAGATTATGCATGCCAAATTTTATGCAAATCCATTAAAGGGCTCCTATGTTATTAAACCTCAAAGTTTGGACTTTTACACAGAAAGGCCGTTTTACCCTAACTATACTGGTGTGACCGAGCCAGTATACTATACATGTTGTACCCCAGCAAGGTTATTTTGAGCTCTCAATTTAGGAATTCAAAAAACAAATTCTTGAGAACTTTCTGAGCAAAGTTTCAGGCCAAAATCTGCCTAAGAAAGATAACCTTAAAGGGAGGACAGTATTTTAATTACTGTTATCAGGCCCAAAGTGGTAACCCAGCTTCTTAAAAGTACCAACTGCAGACAAATCTGTGCCAGGTTTGGTTGGGGTGACCGATAAGTGCACTGTTCTTATTTTCTCTAAGCAATGCTCTGCCTGACCACCAGCTGGTGAGTGTCATTTGGATAAGCATACTCGTAAAAGGGACACGGACCTGTTTTCATCTGCTGAAACTCCAGTGCGACTACTGTTTTATGCATCTTCCAGATATCTTTTGCTACAGCTGCATACTTTATCAGCCCTGTGGGCTACCAGTTCACCTGACCACTGTTTGCACCTGTAACATCGGCCTAGTAAGTGAGGGGGCTACCGGAGTACAGGCAGTCAGGTGAGCAAAGGGGACAGAGTGTACCTGCATAAACGGAGTGCTGTGTTTGAACTATTCAGATCACTGCTGCAACAGGGGACACTGACCTGTTTTCATCTGCTGAAACTCTGGTATGATTACTGTTTTCTGTGTCTTCCAGACATCTTTTCCTACAGCTGCTGTGTTTGAACTAATTAGATCACTGTTGCAAAAGGGGACACCGACCTGTTTTCATCTGCTGAAACTCCGCTGCTACTGCTGTTTTCTGCATCTTCCAGACATCTTTTGCTACAGCTGCACACACCATCAGCCCTGCAGACTACCAGTTCACCTCACCACCATTTGCACCTGTACCATTGGCCTGGTAAGTGAGGGGGCTACCAGGGTACGGACAGTCAAGTGCACAACGGGGGCGGAGTGTACCTGCATAGAAGAAGCACTGTGTTTGAACTATTCAGATCACTGCTGAAAGAGGACACTGACCTGTTTTCATCTGCTGAAACTTCAGTGAGACTGCTGTTTTCTGTGTCTTACAGACAATATCTTTTGCTACAGCTGCACGCTCTATCTGCCCCATGACCACCTCACCAGACCACTGTTTACACCTGTAACAATAGCCTGGTAAGTGAGGGGGCTACCGAGGTATAGGCAGTCAGTCGAGCAATGAGGAGGCGTGAACCTGCATAAAAAGAGTGAGACATGGCTTAGGCCAGCCACAGCAGATAGGGATGTCAACTTACCTAACTACCAACTTTTCAGACCCGATCGACAAACTAGAGGGGGCAGTGTAGCTATTTATGTGACGAACAACCTTGCAGCAACTTGCCTTACGTCAATATCTGCGGCACATGAGTTTGAATGCATATCCCTTAAAGTGGTAATATCACATTCCACATCACTACAGGTAATAGGCTGCTATAGACCCCCTAATGCTGGGCTCAAATTGCTATCCCATTTAGGGGACATAATTGAAAAAGGACCTCCAGAAATCGCTGTCCTAGGAGACTTTAATCTAAACTGGCTCTCCAAAGCTGCTACTCCACTCTTATCCTTCTGCAACACCCACGGCTTAACACAACTAATCAGTGAGCATACCAGAATTAATAAAAAGACCCCAAGTAACAGTACCCTCCTGGACATTATCCTGGTGAACAAGTCTCATTTATTCTCGTATGCTGGCATCTTCTTCATTAATCTTAGCAACCACTGTTTTATTGCTGGCATTAGGACATCTAACAAACCCATCTCCCTCTCTAAATTCTCAATTCATAGATCAAAACAGAATTTTGACATATAGGCATATTCAGAAGATATGAAGCACTCGACTTGCTGGCAAGAATTCTACCTGTCAAAAATGGTGGATGCAGCCTATAACGTCCTCAATGACATAATCACAGGAGCCCTTAACAAATATGCACCCCTATCTAAAGTGTGAATAAGAAGCAAGTCCTGCTGCTGGTTTACTCCAGACCTTAAAATTGCACTCCTAGAAAGAGACAAACTATGGAAAAAAGCACAGAAAACAATGACTCAGTCAGATTGGGACCAGTTTAGAAAAGCTAGGAATGTATGTACCAGAAAGATCAGAGATGCAAAAGGCAATTTTCTATTGTACTGAGTTAGACTCTTCTTTCCAAAACCCTGCTAAATTCTGGAATACCATTAAGGACATATCTGGACACACACCAAGTAACTCACTCCCAGCTAAAATTCTGTCCGGAACTACCACTATCAATGACAGATTGGAAATCCTAGACTCATTTAACAATCATTTCACAACTGCAGGCTTGGCAATCCACAACTCTCCAGCTAATTGACTGCATTCCCAGTTAGATATACAACCCCCGAAATCACAGTGACAGACTCTAGTTTTTCACTACACCCTGCTACACTGAAACAAGTTGAAGAATTGATTTGGCAGCTAGACAACAAGAAAAGTGCAGGTGCGGATGCCCTTGACCCTTACTTTCTGAAGGTTGCCATCCATGTGTTAGCCGTACTGATAACACATCTGTTAAACCTCTCATTACTACAAGGAACCATCCCTTCAATCTGGAAAACTGCACAGGTCATCCTGTTATTTAAATCAGGAGACCCTTGCAACCTCAACAATTACAGGCCAATCTCTATCCTCCCTGTACTATCTAAGCTACTGGAAAAGATTGTGTGTACCCAACTGAAAGCCTACTTAGAAACTAATAATCTCCTAAACCCAGTACAATCTGGCTTCAGGGCCAAGCACAGCACCATCACAGCCCTAGCAAAAGTAACCAATGATTGGCAATCGGAATTGGATAACAGAAATTGTATCTGCGCTGTGTTCCTGGATCTAAGTAAGGCATTCAACAGAGTTGACCACGACTTTCTCCTTACATCCCTGAAATCCATAGGTCTGGATTCTCTTTCCCTGCATTGGTTCAATAATTACCTCTCTGGATGGCTCCAGCAGGTTATGGCCAAAGGTGATCTGTCCCCCCCTTAAGTCATTACAAAGAGGTGTACCACAGGGATCTATCCTCGGTCCTATCCTATTCATTATCTATATCAACAACATCAATATTAATATTAGAAAGGCCACTGTACGCCTATTCACCAATGATACGGTACTCTATGTCAGTCACCCTTCCCCAGAGGCAGCCTGCAAAGATCTACAAACTGACTTCAACCTACTCCAGTGCCAACTTCCGAACAAAAAACTTTTGCTTAATGCAAAGAAGACAAAAGCAATGTTTATCTCTCCATATAAGCATGCAGGACATACAGGAGCGCACACACTCCCGCACTTATCCACTATCCTCGGCGAAAATCTTGAATTTGTATCCAAGTTCAAGTACCTGGGAGTCTGGCTTGACAACAGACTCTCCTTCATCAAACATATGGAAGAACTATTAAAAAAACTTAGTCACAGACTTGGCCTCTATTTTACAATCAAGCATTTCCTCACAAGCAATGCGAAGCTAAGTTTGGTACAGGCCACGTTTCTCTGTATAATTGACTATGCTGACTTCTTATATAGTCGTTGCCCTGCCTCCGATTTGGGAAAGTTGGATACGCTCTATCATAGGGCACTGAGGTTCATTACAGGACTGCCATATGACACCCATCATTGCTTTGTATATGCAGCAGTTGGATGGATCTCACTCCATTTCAGAAGGGGACAGAAACACAGCATTTTGGACATTCAGAGCTATATCCAAGCAACTACTGCAACACATCTCGGATTAGAAACATAGAAACATAGAATTTGATGGCAGATAAGGACCGCTTGGCCCACCCAGTCTGCCCATTTCCCTACCTAATGGATAAGCTGCAGATCCTAGTTAAACAGCAGCCTACTTCTTTCTATCCCCACCCCCTAGAATTGCCTTATGACTGTCCCATGCATGCCTGAATTCCACCACTGTTTATGACTCCACAACCTCCTCCGGAAGGCCGTTCCATGCATCCACAACCCCTCTCTGTGAAACAATACTCCCTTAAATTACCTCTGAGCTTCTCACAAACTCCTATAAGCAAATATGCTCTAAGAAGCTTCTCATCCATCCTGCTCAAAGTACCCAAAGTCAATACGTACTTTGGAAGAACAGCCATCAGTTTCATGCTGCCCTCACTATGGAACAAACTGCAGAAAGTCCTGAAACTGAATATACCCATAACCATTACGTCCTTCAAAACCCTTTTCTCAAAGCTTGTCAAGGAGCAATGCAAATGTTTTTGATAGCACAAAAGTGAATTGTGCCCTCTCTACCTTCTGCATTTCTTCTCCTTCCTACCAACTTCCACATGGTCTGCAATCCCTCTATACTTCTCCCATGGTGTTTCCCTCTTGTACATCCTTCCCCCCACATCTTTTCCCCCATTTCCAACTGTTCCCTTCCCCCTCCCTCCCTTCTGGACACCCGCCTCTCCCCCCCACCCTTAGCTCCTCCACTGCTAAAGCTGCTGAAGGCTATCACCCACCTCTGACCTAGATCCTTCATTGACTACTTCCTAGTACCCTATCAAATCCATCTTCTCAACTGTGTATACAAGTCATCAACAACAGTTCCTCTATGCCACATTTCAATATTCTGTCTATGACCTTAAAGTTATGTAAAAATTGTAAATAAAATAATGGTATAGAGTTATCAGAATTTCCTGATAATTCAACTATGTAAAGTTGTATAAATCAACAGTATGTATATTGTATTTTGTTCCTTGCATTGCACTATGTTTATGTAATTGTCCCTGACCTAACCTGGTCCATCTTGCAAATGAGCATTGCTCAATGATGTCTGCCTGGATAAATAAAGATTTGATTGATTGATTGATTGACACTAGTGGCTGCCCATGGAGTGACTGCATACGTGATTGGCTCAAGCAGGAGTAGCATGAGTCACCAGCATGAGTCTATGGTGGGAGGCAGCGGGGGGAAGCAGACTAGTTGTGAGCTGCAATAACAGCAGATACATAATAAGGATTATATATTTATCAATGATGAGCTTGGTGTATATGTGGGGGGCTATACGTCATCTGGATATGCCTTGGGATGGAACATGGAAAATGGTAGGGGTGCGCACAAGACTACTGTAGCTGAAGATCCAGAGTATGCACCGAGTAGGGTTCACTGTTTCAGTACAATTATCTACATATTGATGAGAGACAGTGTACCATATCCCCTCTACATATTATGTCACTCTTGGTAGGTCTTGGTAGACTTGTAAGCAAAACCAAAACACCCAGATATAAGTCGGCTGAGGTAGAGAGGATGTTTTGGCAACTGGTTGCCAGTATGTTGATTTTATTAGCAGGTGATTTTGAAGTAAACTCAGGTCCCCAAGTAATCAGTGATCAAATTGATAGGACAACTGAAATTAAAACTCATAAAGGTTTGAAGTTTGCACATTTAAATACAAGAAGTTTGCAGTGCCACTTTAGTGAAGTTGAGGCGTGGATTCAAACTGAAGGCATAGACGTGATAGGCTTGAGTGATACTTGGCTTACAAATGCAAACCCCTGATGAATACATACAATTAAAGGGATACCATGTGTTTAGACATGATAGAGGAGGCAAAAAGAAAGGGGATGGTGTATTATTTTATACAAGAAGTACATTTATGGCACAGGAAGTTGAGAAAGGGAATTTCAGACACACTACTGATTTTTTAACAATTAAATTAATGTTTTTGGGAACTAGGGGTAAACACCTTTATATAACTTGTTTTTATCATTATCCTAAATGCACAGATAATGAGTTAGCATGTTTACAACATTTAGTGGTACTCATAATAACTTGAGAGAGCATATTATGATAGGGGAACAGAATGTGGGTTGGCTAAATATTAAGAAACAGAGATTGGCAAATAATAATACAACATTATACTGGTTTATAACTAATAGACCACAAAACATATTGTGTTGGGATGTACAGGCAGATAATATCTCTGATCACTGTCCAATAATTGGTGTGAGGTAATTTCATAAAGTAAACATTCCTTTTAAAATAATTGAGTCCAGAAATATGGCAAGAACAGATGTTAAAGGTCTCAAAAAGGAAATGGCCTTAATTAACATAAGGCAAATCGAACAAATAACAGATCCTGAAGAGGTAGAAAATTGGCTAACACATAAGTTTCTGGAAGCCTATGAGGCTTACTCACCCATTACAAAAACAGAGATTAAAAGGCCAATATTCCCCTTGGTTAAAGAAAGATCTGAGACAACAAATGAGACACAGGGATAGAGTACAGAAGAAATACCTGAAAATCAGGAATCTGACTGACTTAAGTGTGTACAAGCAACTAAGAAATAAAGTTAAGAGTGAAATTACTCAGGCTAAGTCTCACTTTTCTATGCAACAACAGTTAAAGAGCTTAAAGAACCCAAAAACTTTTTGAGCCACTTTTCGAAACACCTGTACTAGTAAAAATAGTTCTCAAATTATTTGTCTGTCTACTGAGGGGGTGGTATAATATCATGGGGAAAAGGATATTGCAGATTATGTAAATGAATATTTAATAAATCAGACTACTGAAAGTACAGATGAGGTAGCAAAGGAACAATTAGTGGAACAGATATTCTAAATGGGGAAAGATGGGGAGTTTAAATTTGAAGACATTATTGAGCAGGAAGTCTTGAAACTAGTGCAACAACTGGATGTCAGTAAGGGTGGTGGATCTGAGTCGATATGCCCTGGATTGGTATGATTGGTAACAGATAATATTGTGCGGGCCACTGACATACTTATTTAATTCATACCTAGAAATGGGGATTGTTCCCCAAATCTGGAAGAAATCAATTGTGATCCCCATATTAAAGGTGGGGGACAAAAATAAAAGCTGTTAATTACAGACCAATAGCTCTGCTACCAATCATGGGCAAACAGTTGGAAAGGTGTGTTTTTGGACAGTTGGTTTTCTACTTGGAGAGGTATGGTACATTGGCTGAACAAAAGCATGGCTTTTGAAAAGGCTTCAGCACTGTTACTGCCTTGGTTGGGTTTACGAGCACCTTGCTGGATGCCAATGACAGGGGGGATGGTGACAGGCACAGTGTTCATTGACCTAACCAGGGCATTTGATTTAGTTAGTCACAAAATACTGTTATCAAGACAGAAGTCCTGTGGTATATCTGAGACTAGTTTGAGATGGCTAAACAGTTATTTGTATTCTCATAAGCAAATGGTTAGAACAGGGAGTACTACATCAGGATTCAGCCAGGTAAAGACTGGAGTTCCCAAGGGGTCAGTACTTGGGACACTGTTGTTTTCTATTTTTGTTAATGATCTTCCTAATGTGTTAAATAATTCTAATTTTATTTTATATGCAGATGACACATTTCTTTTCACTTCTGGCACTTCTCTGGATGAAATCCAAACAGTATTACAAAATGAGAATACTAAATTAACAAATTGGCTCTTTAAAAGTATATTAAAACTGAATGAGTCTAAAACAAAGGTAATGGTATTTTTAACACCACAGCGGTTGGTCAGAATTGGAAAAGAACTGTGCATCAAAGGTGGAAAAAATGTATTGTTATCTTGTGTAGACTCAGTTAAATACTTGGGGGTCCACTTGGATGCTTCACTAAATTTACTGTGGCACCTGGATATCATAGGTAAAAAATTTAACCAGAAATTGGGTTTCTTGTATAGGAATGCTGATGCTTTGACAGATAATGCTAGGTTGTTAATTGCAAGGCAAATACTTTTACCAATATTAGATTACAGGGCTCCCCTGTATTTTGGAGAGGGCAGTTCCTTTCTGATGAAGTATAGATTAATACTAAGCAACATATGTAAATTCGCTTTAAGGGCTCCAGTTAGAAGACACCATTGTTCATTGTATAAAAGGCTGAATGTTATCAACAGAATACACAACTGGGTATACTACAGCTATTTTAGTTTTTTCAGTATATCATAGGGGGTCTCCTTGTTTTCCCAATGACAGGCTTTTAAAACATCCAGAGGCCTATACAACTATAGTCGAGGCTTCTTTATTCTACCCAGATTCATATAGACTATCTCAGACTGAACGATCATTTACATGTTACGGTCCTCAAGCAACTGTTAAACAAGTTTACACAAATTACTAAAAAATCAAGTGGCATAAAACACTTTAAAAATATGCTTGTATCTCATTATAGTCAAACAGCTCATTGTTCTTGTGACAGTAACTGAACTGTGTATTTTTTGTTTCTTTTATCCTATTAATTATATATATAAGTGAGTTGTTATGTGTTTTTGTTAATGTTTTTGAATTTCTATGTCAGGCATGACTGAAAAGGGGCTGTGCCCAGTCATTTTTCCTGGTAAAAATAAATTAATGAAAAAATGAAAAACCTCTGTGGGGCTGACTCTGCCAACCACAATGCTAGCCCACAGAACCAACAGGAATGCTAAGTGTGCCATTTGCAGAATATGGACAAGCAGACCCCAGCAAATCCACACCAGGCAACACATATTCTCGGATAGAAAGCAGATGAAATATGGTATAACAACTAAAAGTGATGAGTGAATGAAATAGTGTAAAAAGCATGGTCTGCACATTTAGCAGATTCTAACTTGAATCCTAGCCTCCAGTGTTAGGGATGTTTATAAATCTACTAAGCCTCACTGAAGAGCAGATTTATATGATAACATTGAAAGCCTAAAGGCGATTGGTGTTATCGAGAAGCCAGAGTGCTGAAAATCAATTTGGGCACTATGACTCCCCAGCGCAGAGCAAAATGGTGCCAGGGACTTGTATTTTAAATGGTTTATGTGGTGGGCTGTGCCCCCTGCACCACCCTACTTAAGGATTCTCAACTCCAGGGGGGGTGCATGTCTGAGGGGTACCAAAAGTTTAAAAATAATAATTTAGCCTGGGAGCAAAAAAAATGCACCAATGCCCAGACCCTAATCCAGCACCTTGCCCACTGAAGCCGCCAACCCACCCACCATGCAACGGGGTCAGCTTGGCAACCCACTATGGCACCACCCCCTCACAATTCCTCCGGCCCCTCGCTGTGGGTGCTCGCTTGCCCCTGTGAGTACATATAGCGACATCCCATCACTATATTCTCTGACCTACATCCGGTAACCCTACTTCATCAGTAGCCCCATTGACATGCACCTGGATTGAGTCGCCATTATTGCAGGCACTTAATCTCCGACACCCATGTCATGGGCTACACTAAAGAGCAGAGTTGATCCTGGCTTTCTGTTATTTTCCTGAGGCTGTTGATCATGTGGGAATACTGGAGATCTGAGATCTGAGGAGAGGTTGGAAGAGTGAATGGGGCTACAATCAACAGCTCTTTTTAACCCTTCACTCTCTGCCTCCATCCAAAGGCCCATACCAGAGCACCACCCCACCCCAATGGGCAGAACACTACTTGCCTGCCTAAGGCTGGGTTACTGGGGGGCTGACAAAGACAAGGTGACAACTGGTGCAATGCTTGGCTAAAGTTCTATTAACAAGTTTAAAACACATCACAGTTGTCAAACTGTAACAAATCAAGGTAATATTGTTTTAGACTTGCAGTTAAAAACAATTAAAAAAATTAGACAATTTCTAATTTTGTTATGTATACTTAGAAACATTATAATGATGCGATTTTTGGCGTGAAGTTCTTTTTGAAAGTGGTTTAATTGTATTGCAAAAATTAAGCATCTTTTTTTTTTCTTAGTAAACAAATACAGCAGCTTCCTTACCTCTGAAAGCATTATAAGGTAACAAACAATGAGAATATAATTTGGCAGTATTTATTTTGCTTTGAAACTACAGTAGGATTGTGTAAATGCCTCCCTTTTTTCAAATTGTGAACATTATGGGGTGAACAAGAAAATGTCTTACTTGTTTGTGAAACCCAGGCCCTGTCATAAAATCATTTAATTAAAGGTGTGGTAACAACTAACTGAGCACATCAGCAAGTCAATCAAACACTTTGGATTCTGAGGGCTGCACTTTGTGCCACAGTAGCATGAGTGGCAGATATCAGTCCAGAGTGGCAGGCTCACAACTGCACATAAAAGGTAAATACTGCCTTTTGGGGGATCAAATGCCCTATATCCAAGGCCACTGATTTACGGTGAATAAAACAATGACATTCCATTTTCAAGACTTCAGATTCTGGAACTGCACTGGTGATTGTTGCTCTAATTTCTGGATTTTACCGGAATTCTGCTATCATTCTTTTAGTATGTGCATAAAGAATCAGAATTAAAGAAAGCTTAATATACAGAGCCTTAAATAAAGCAAACTGAAACTAGTGCAGGAAGGAATTATAAGAAAAAGACAAGTTTTGTAGATATACTGATCTGATAGAAAATGTCAGATTCCATGAAATCTTTGATTTTACCAGTTTTCAGGCAGCCCTAATTCTGGAATTTTACCAGGTTTTCCGTTAAAAACCGAAAAACAGTGGCCTTGCCTATATCCCATACAAACACATTGAATCTGAATAGATATTTTAACTTTAAAAGATATTTCAATTTTTGAAAACAGTACAAACACACCCTTGTTAATACAAGTGACAAAATACTCCTTTTGTTTATGTAAATGCATTTCACAAACAACCCTCATATGCTAACTGATATGAAATCAGTCTGCTAATGTATTCCCTGCACTAAATTGATTCACCTGAGATCAACCTGTATTACATTATATATTGGTAACTGACTGCAGTGTACATCTAGCATCTCAGAGTGTTGTTTATTCAGTAAACAATGCCAGACTTGAAGAAGTGCTCTAAAGGGGTAAGAAGCAATTTAAAAACTGCTATTCACTGCTGATATTAACAAACCTTTATTTTGAGGAGATTTGCATTTACACACAAAATGCTAGCAATCATTGAAAATGTGTATGCAACTAATGGCTGCAACAGAATGTAAGTTTTTTTATGTTTAGAATTTGCTTCCAGGGAAAATTTCACTATGTTATCAACACAGCTCAGGGCACCTATTGAGTCATGATAATAAAAGCAATTTCACAAAGTGTAAGGAAGGTTACATGCATGTAGCATTATGTGATCTGAAAATATTTTTCTGCACAACTTCAACTTCCAAAACTGTTCTATGCTCATAGATGAAATGATAAACACTAGACCATGTTTCTACTTGTCTTCACTTGAGATTGTTGTAGAAAACTACAGTTGCTTAAACAACATAAAAGTGCTATATGTTTTATCTTTTGAAAGCAATGATGGGGATTTGACAGATATCAGTTTAAATCACCATTGATAAGCACTTCAACAAATTAAAATATAGTAGTGATTTAGAAAATTCCACATATGAAAAATCAATAACACGGTTAACTTTAAACACCCAGCCCCATAAAAAAGTTAAAGATGTGGAAGATGTTACAGTTAAAAAGCCTTGAATCTGTTTAAAGTGCTTAGTCTTGTCTCACTGATTTTTATTTTTTTATGTTCCTAAGTTGTATGGCACTATGGAAAAATAATCAAGATTCTGTCCATTTCTAGTCTAGCTCCAAGGCAGTCAATAGATGGTTAATAAAATCATTTTTTTTTTCCTGTGCTATATTGCCTTATTTTTTCGTCTAGAATTTCCTGTCTCAAGATAATAATAAGCATTTCTCAATGCTGAACATTCGCTGTTGGTATGGCTATTGTATCGGTGGGGCAGGACTACAGCTCTCAACAGTCTCAGCTGCTTGCTGATTTATATTCACTTGTTTGTGCTTTTAAAACAAACTTTTGTGGCCACTCCAGTCCCTTCCTGTCTCCGGACCCTGATTAGGCAATTCGGAGGTCTGGGGGGAACCTCCATTTTGCCACAGGAGTGGTTTTAATATTTCAGGCAGTATAACAAAATCCCAGCTGTACTATTCTCCTTCTATCACTGCTACTTAAGGAAAACAATGTAGTATGGAGGAACAGAGTCACATTTAAAAGTCAGACTTTACAAGCAGGCCCAGTGAAGACCTAGCTGCTGGTGTATTTCATTTGCAGTGCAGAGTTAAAGCAGCAAGATAAAAGAGCCAGACAGCCAGCTCTCCTGAACTAGTGGGCTAATTGTGGAACACTGCATCATGATCAAACCAGCTCCCCATAGAAGCTGCAGTACTCACAAAGCAAACATGTGCAACCCTCCATCATGGGAGCCAACTTTAATTTTTCAGGGAAGGGTTCAAGAAATGGCTGGGGGTCAGGGCAGCCAAGACCTCTAGAAGCACTGGGGTTTTTAGTGGTCTGTGGTGTATTTTGATGGTTTCACTGAAGAGCTAACACAGCATAACAAACACCATTTCAGTGCTAGCACATTAGCCAAATTTGCCTGTATTTTGTTGTCACTCACCACCTTGACCTACTGCCCAATATGTGTTGCAGACACTGATGGTGTCTTTCATCCACACTGCCCCCCTCTCCAGATACTGGCATAGCCTCTGATGGTGTCACTCAGCCACCTTGACCCACTCCACAGTGAATGTTGCAGACACTATTGCTGTCACTTACCCACCCTGATCCCTTCCTCAGTTACTGGCATAGCCTCTGCTGTTGTCACTCACCACCTTGACCCACTCCCTAGCAAGTGTTGCAGGCACACTGGTGGTGTCCCTCACCCACCTTTATCATCTCCCAGCAAGTGCTACAGACACTGATGGTGTAACTCACCCACTTTGCAGCCTCCCAAGCTAAAATGTGCTAAAATGTGTATACTACATGATGACAGGTGACTACATGTGTAAGCTGCAGGCTACTTTATCAAAATAAGTGGGTTGTTTTAGATCAGAATACTCCCATGATGCCTATACAGATAGCAGATTATTGTTCTCTGAGACACATAGGCTGCTCATTTTAAGAAAGAAAAGGGTGCTGTTTAAAAGTGCTGGGCTAGTGGGGAGTGCTGGTATCTCGAACCTGCTTAAATAAATATCTTAAAAATGTTTAAACTCAAAGTGGTTATTTTTTGCATATGGCTTATTCAAGACCAGTTCCACAGCAGATCATACAGAATTCTGACCAAAAGGAAAAGCTAAAGTACTTTAACAGATTTTTAAACAACCAGGGACCAGAAAATATTGATATAATGAGTAGGAACCATAACTTAGAAATTTGATTTATTTGGGTTTTGGTAACCAGGTAAGAACTTTAGATAGCAGTGTGCCTATTTTCAGTTATGACCCGGGAGATGACATTTCACAGGAACAAGAACAACTAACAATTCAAATAAGCATTTTCGTATTTCACAGGAACAATAACAAAAAGCAATTCATTTCAGCATTTTCACAAGAGAAGATTACAGTTCATGAAAACTGCAATGTAGGATTAGCAGTACATTTCAAACAAATGGGAAAAAGTGATTATACAGGCAGTTTTGATTAAATGAACAATTATACAACAGCTATAAAGAGAGTCTTAGAAACAGAGGTTTACATTGAGTAGTACATGGTAGACAATAAGGGGATGCCCAGAGAGCATCCATGTACATCAGGATGATTCTTACAAGCAGTAGGGCAATGAGTGATCATGGGTATACAGTCTTGTTATACTGGATTATATATAGATACAGTGGCATCCACCAGGATGAAACCCACTTTTAAAGCACTCTGCCAAGCAGCCATACTCATAAGGGTATTGGAATAGAGAAATAAGTGGTGTAGGCAGTAGGTTAGATTTGGGAGTCAAGAGGTCATGGGGGTTCTCAGCATTTATTGGTTGGGGATTGGAAGAAATGGGCTTTAAGGGCTGATTTGACAGACAGGGTGGAGGTGGAGCTGTACTGTTGAGGAAGACAGTTCCAGAGTCTAGATGCATAGGATATAAAGACCTGTTTGCCCATTTTGGTAGCATACCTGAGTGTAGCAAGTTGGGTGAGACTGCAAGATCTGAGGGAGTAGGCAGCACCAGTGCTAGAAGAGGGCGGGATGGCTGTAGCAGGAGAGTGGGACTGTAGTTGCTTATATATAAAGTAGTCTAGAGTGAAGGATCACAATGCTGAGTGGGATAGCTACCCTAGAGAGTTGTAGAGTGATCAGTGGTGAGTGAGCTGAGGGGGTGAATGAATAAAGTGGCAGATGTTGTTATAGGTGATGCCCCACTTGTGCAAGGAACCCAAGGGGGCATTAGAGATGAGTAGAGACCCATATTGTAGGCAGGGGAGGAGTAAGCAATGGGCAATAGTCTTCCAAGTAGGGGGCAAGAGAAGATGCTTAAGGCAGTAGACCATCCCAATATGGGTGTTGGTAATATGGAAATTGAAATTTAGGCTAGGGACTAGGGTGATATCTAGGTATTTTAATTCCTGGACTGAGGAAGTTGGAAGGGAGTTCCATGTATGAGGGACATGGTAGAAGAAAGCAGCCTTCATGAGGTTTGATTGGGGTTGGGAATGGAGAAGGTCAGAGGGTCTCTGGAGTGGAGATAATAGGATGAGTGGGAGGTAGGGTAAAGGAAGGTGGCAAGGTAAGGGGTGAGTAAATCAAACCAGCAATTGGCTTGGAGGTATGGTGGTGGTGGTGGTGGTGTGAAGATAAGTTGGGGTGAAAAAAAGGAGTAAAGGGTACAGTGGTGGGTTCTAGGGAGAGCATTTAGTGTGAAGCAACAAAAGGCACTGTATTAAAAGAGTCCAGCCTAGGGAGGGTAGAGGTGGTGGTGGATCCTTAAGCGATGTCAGCGCAGTTAAAGAGTGGAAAGTATTTTTTTTGTGAGTAAAGTATGGTGGACTCAGATGGAGAGTGCATCTCTGTTTCTGTAGAGAGCACAGAGCTTTGGACAGAGTTTAGAGTGGATGCAATTGATGTGGGTAGTGTAATATAGATGTGTGTCTAGCTAGACACCTAGGTACTTGTAGGAAGAGACAGTGTCCAGTGTGGTGCCTTTGAGGGTATAGTAAGAGGTGTGTGTGTGTGAAGATTGGAGAGTTTTTTGTGGGGTGCTGAAAGTTTTCTGGTATTGACTTAATTGGTTGGCTTTGAACCATTTTAGGATGCGGTTAAAGTCATTTTGCAGCTGTGTAGTCACTGTGGGGGGGGGAGAGGGTTCAGAGGCATAAAAAAATGGTCTCACCTGCATAAAGGTGAATATGGGATAACGAGCAAACAAGAAGGAGATCATTTAAGAAGAAAAAAGGATGGCAATTATGTTAATTTCCATGTGATATTTTAAATCAGCAGTAACCAGAGGCTCAAAGGGAGTGTTCATCAGCTGGCCAAGACAGGTATTTAGGTCCCATGCAGGGACTGGGTCCCTTACAGGTGGACACAGGTGATTGAGGCTTTTAAAAGAACTTTTAAAACCAGTTGGTGAGGCCAAGGATTTGTCTTTGCCTGCTGATATCTAGGCTGATACCACTGTGAGATGTATCTTCAGTGCTGAATGTTGCAGACCGAAGGACTGCAAGTGTACCTGTGGACAGCCCTGCCTGCATTGGGATCATCTTGCTGAGGGCATACTAGTATGAGAATCTCATCCACATAGAGAAGTATGCTTTCCTTTCTGCTGGTTTTCTGGACGACCTTCAGCACAGATGTAAGCTAGAGAATTTTAGCTCTTCAAGAACCATGCCCTCAATCATAATGTTCTGGTGGGAATGTTATTCTGCCCTAAGACAGAGTCAGCAGGTTGTATCCCATTTGCAGGCTGACTGGAGTTCTGCTTGACAGGGTCAGGAGCACTCAGAACCAAGCCTGCCTTCCCAGTCCAGGACAATCAGGACCATTATTGCTGGCTTCCTCCTGAGATTTATGAGCACTCTCTCTATGAATGGTGGCATGTCAGGAAATTTTGACATTGAAAACCATTACAGTGACAACTTCAAACAGATTAGAGGTTGTCACTCTAATCGATCCAATGTACACCAGCATTACTTTTGCCGGTGTTTCGCCCCCTTTCCAAGTGATCTCCAACTCGGAGTTTGCTATTTTAAAGTCAAGGAGTGTGGGGGGCAAAAAAACACTCAATGTCTGACAGGCAAAATTTCACCTGTCGACATTGTGAATTTTGCTATGCCACATTTCAACAACTTCATTGTAAATGTGGCTTAGTGGAACCATGAGTGGTAATGGTGGGAAGGCATACAGGAACCTCCCCATTCTGAACTATGGTGTTCTCTGTGACTGTACATCTTGCTGGTGGCCTACAGCAAAACTGTGGGAGCTGACTGTTCTCCGGGAGGCGAAACAGATATATTTCCTGAATGCCCCCTCTTCTGAAGACCAAGGATAGCACTTACAGGCTCAGAGCCTTCTTGTGGTTTTCCTAGCTGATTTTGCTTAGTGAGTCTACCAGTACCTTGTCCTTGTGAGGCAGACGCACTGCAGAAATCTTTTGCATCTAGGGAATAAACTAGATCTCAGATCCTCATGGCTTCTAAGCAGTTTTGAGGATCTTGTTCTACCTTGCTCATTTCTGTAATACATTGTTGTGTTGTGTTTGAATTTGAACAGACTGGCTTTGTATCATGGATTAAAAAAGGACTGCACTGCCAGCAATACTGCCATGAGCTCTAGGAGATGTATGTGCTCCTGGGTCTCCTGTGGGCTCCAGATGCCACTTATGTTGAGATCCTGCAGGTGGGTGCCCCACCTTAGGAGCGAGAAATCTGTTGTGAGGATACTTGTTGGGGACTGCTGGAGAAAGGAATACCCTCTCTGAGGTTGCTGTCATCTTTCTACCACTGTAGTACTTGCAGAAAGGTCCTTGTGACTGACACTAGCCTGGACAAGTTCCACCTTTGTAATCTGTGGTCCCTTAGGTGGTACTGATATGTCCCTCATTTAAAATCTGGCAATTGGCACCACAGCTGAGGACAAGGCCATGTGGCCAAGTAACTACAGAAAATCCCTTGCAGGCCTTGTGTGGCCCAGTGTGAAGAATTCTGCAGTACCAATCAGATGTGATATCCTTTCCTGTGGAAGGAAAGCCTTTGCTTATAGGGTATCCAGTTCTGTATGAGAATTCAGTAGATTTACAAGGAATCCCAGGTTCTTGAGGGAGCTATCTACTTTTAGACAGAGCATCTCCCCTCTTGCTGTGCCCCCCCCCCGCCTGTACTCTAGGCACTTTGTTAACCCCTGGAGCTGCGGTGAGGTGAAGGGGAAGAGTTATCAGCTAATACTGCCAGCTTCCAAGCCTGAACCTGAGATATTTTGTGATTGGGGCTGACTGGAATGTGAAAGTAGGCATCTTTGAGATCCAGTGATTCTGAACAAATCTCCTGGCTACAGGGATGGTATCATTGTGCCAAGTGTGACCAGCATGAATTTTTCCTTTTTGGTATATGTATTCCGGTATCTTAGAACTAAAATAGGTTGTCACTCAACATTTTTCTTGTGGGTCAGAAGTAACTCAGAATAGGTCCTTTCCCAATTGTGATTTGGTCTTTCTTTACTCGTCTGGCTGATTTTTTCTGGTACTGATAGAGCTGGCACGTTTTTGGTCTCAGTTTTGGAAACTTTTCAACTGCAGTGACAATCATGATCCACTAGTCGTATGATCATTTTTACCTGTTCCTGAAAGTAGTGGGTCAGCCTTCCCTTCGCTTGCAATGGTTGACTGGCAACCTGGGTAAAACTATTCGGGGTTTTGTCATGGCTGTGGCTTGGGGTCCGGTGCTGCAGCAGCACATCTGGAGCCCCTTCTGCCTCTGTAATAACCTCTATGGGGTTGTGTGATGGAGTGTATGTCTATCATGCTCTTTTTCATCTGTTATTTGCTTCACAAACCTGCAATACAGACAGTGCAGGTTTTGACAGGGGCTGTGGCAGTATTTGTATCAAATACCTTTTGTTTTAAAGTTGGCCATTTAATTCCTCGCTGCACTGGATATTCGGCCTGTAGGTTATCTCACAGGGGAAGGGGGAGTGTTAACAAGCAACACCTGAGCCCAATAAAGGGAGGAGGGTGAACAGGCAGAAGGAGGTTTCTGTTTCAGTAAGATGCATGTAGCGACAAGCTGTTTCTTTTTCCTTTAAACAAAAAGTAAAGCAGATGATGTTTGGAGGCACAAATGCCTGTTTTCATGGGTTACCTGGGAGCACTGTGGGGTTAAGTGAGTTGCTCAGAGTCACACAGTATGCAAGTTGAGGTTGTGGGAATCAAACCCAGGTTTGTTGGATATACCAAGCTCATTCACAGCTGGTTACTCTAACCTCTAGGCTACACTGCCAGTCCAAAATTCTCTCTTAACATGAACTGTATTTCACTGCAGAAAACTACTTTCCCTTTTTAAAATTAAATGTCTCCCACTCAGAAAATGTTGACATTATCACCAATTAGTAATCATAATGTGTTTATCCCACAACTGGACAATAGATCATTATAAGAGGTAGAAGACTTGGTTTGCTGGCAAGGCACCTAGCTTCACCTGAGCTCTTTCCTTCTAAGATTGCTTGAAAGGACAGAGCAGAGAACCTTACCAGAGCAAGGGAAAAGGATTAAGACTTCTTTTGGCTAAGCAAATTTACTGTGTGTTGTTATTTTTATTTTGTACTCACAGGGATTGCTACTGTTTGTTGCTAACATTTCATTGCTTTATTTTTTCTGATTCAAATTATTGTTGCTGGTATACCTTCTTCTGCATTATTACAAGGTGTGCCTACGGGTAGTGCTAACAGATTACTGCTGTAATCTTCGATTCAAATTGTCTTTTGCAAGGTATATCTTCTGTTACTGCTTTTTTTTTCTCTGCAAAGTGTTTCTTACAGGGTATATCTTCTAAAATTATTACAGGTTGTGCTTACAGGTTTTACAGTTTTATCTAACATTAGGATACGCTCAGGTTACCGATTTGTTGTTGACTGATTGTTTCTGCTCTACTTCCTTGTTCTTTGTCCGTGATTCTTCTTTTAGGCAGAGGAAGGGCCCAGCCACCTCCCCCATCCCCCAACCACCCCACACTACACTCCTTTTATAGGGTACCACAGTTGTGACATTTTCTGTGGCAAAGCAGGAAGGGGTGGATCAGTGGAGCATCCACAAGGTGAGCTCATTTACAAGGGCACTAGTAATTTAACTTGTTGTAACAAGTTATACAAAACAAAACACAAAATCAAACCATTACTTGCATTTTTGTTCCTTCTAATTACTCTGACTAAGTTTTAAACCCAGCAGCTTATCTGGAATGGATATCATTAACTGCAGGTACTGAGGAACACTTTTCAGAAGGACAGTCTTACAGGATTTAGGACACTGTCCTACATGCTGGGCCATTGGAGATCTTAGGGCTGAACTCCAGGCAGCATGGGCAGAGATTGCGTGCCTCAAATTTCATATTCAAGAGGAAATACATTATAAGAACCACCAGCCATTTCCCCAACATCCAACAGAAAAACCTTGACCGCAGAGGGTAGTTAGTCCAGGAGGTTTGCAGGTGGTTAGAGGTGCAAATCGGTGCCCCATCACTCTCTGCTCTCCAACATATTACCTCCAAAAACCATATAAACACTACAAACAGGTATCTGCCTCTATCTCTGAAATCAAACAAAGGGGCAGAGGACACTGTAGAGCAGGACAATGCAGTACAGGAGCTAGCACAACAAAACTCACCCAAATCAGGAACCAAAACAAAAAAAGCAAAAGGGAAATCCAAAAAACTTCTGATCATAGGAGACTCCATGATTCGGGGAGTTGATACCCATCTCCAGCCAGGGGTAATGGTCAGATGTCTCCCAGGTACATCAGCGTGGAGAGACACTGACCGCATTGCTAAAATTGTTCACAAAGCAGGAGAAAACATTGACGTCCTGGTACACATAGGGACCAATGATCTCACCAGTTGGTCAGTTGTGGAGACCAAGGAACACCTGACCAGGCTGGGTGACAAACTGTCATCCATTTCATCCGGCATCTCCTTCTGAGATTCGCCAGTCTGGAAGAGGGGGCAGATGGACAGAAGGTCAGAGAAGGAGATAGTGGAGCTAAACATGTGGCTCAAGGGCTGGTGCCAGAAAAAGGACACAGATTTGTAGGAACTGGCAACAGTTCTGGGAGAGAAAGTTTTAAATTTGATGGACTGCATCTGACTAAAGAGGGAGTCAGTATTGGGGCAGAAGTTTGACGCCTTTTGCAGAATATTTAAACTAGCAATGGGGAGAGGGGTGCAGCACCCCATACATTGAATGTAAGAACACCCTCCCTCAAAAGTGGTCAAACAGGGATCAGCATGTTTTCGTTCATTTGCATCACCAGGTATGAAGAAAGGTCTGTCTCCCATGCAAATGACGGGAAAATGTCAAACTCACCCAACAACTAACATCATTAATCAAATTGGCCAATGGAAAATCATGTACACAAATGTCACAGCCTGGGAATAAGATCCCAAACCTTCAGGCAATAATGTCAGAGGCTAAACTGGACATAGTGGCAATTAGAGAGACATGGTTTACCAGTAACCACACTTGGGAGACTTCAGTAACTGGCTATGTACTGTTCAGAAGAGACCGAGGTGCAAAAAGGGGGTGAGTGGCCCTGTATGTCAATAAAAATATCAAAGCTACAGAAATTCAGAATACACATAAGGAGCCAGAAGAACTGTGGGTCACCCTGGAAACAGGAAATGGGATAGCCATAAGAACCGGGTTTGTCTACAGGCTCCCAGACCAGGGGGAGGACATAGACACATTACTGTTAGAAGATATACAAAACATGACAGCTAAAGGGGAGGTTCTGATAATGGGAGACTTCAACATGCCAGATACAGATTGGTCACCAGCAGGAACATCTGCCAGAATTAGGACACATGGTGGATTCCTGCAGGGGAGGGCCTCAAACAACTGGCAACAACCCATAAGAGACAGGGCTATTCTAGATCTAGTACTGACTAACAGGGAAGGGATCACAGATCTGCAGGTAGAAGGTCACCTGGGGGCCAGTGACCATCACATGGTATGGTTCAATTTGGCCACTACATCTAAATCATCCCATTCTAAGGCAAAAATATGGGACTTCAGAGAGCTGACTTTGATAAGATGGCCAACAGAGTTAAGCTAGCCCGGGAAAAGAAACACAGGTGAGGGGGTTCAGGCAAAGTGGGCAAGCATTAAGGATGCAATACTTGAAGCAACATCCCATTGTGTCAGACAGAAAAGGAAGTGCAAAAGAAGAAGGAAACCACTTTGGTTCTCAATTACAGTAGCAGAAAAGGTCAGAGCCAAAAGTCTGGCCTTCAGGAAATATAAGGGAACACAGCGGGATGAAGATATGGAGGCATACCAAACTGCCCTAAGGGAAGCAGGGAAGACAGTAAGGCAGGCAAAGTCCCAAACTGAGGAAACACTAGCACGAACAGTAAAAGAAGGTGACAAGACTTTCTATAGATACATTAGTGAAAGGAGACAGTCCAGAGGGGGTATTGCTAAGCTCAATGGAGAAAAGGGGACATGTGAGGAGGAGGACCCTGTAAAAGCATCTATCCTAAATAGATACTTTTGCTCAGTATTTACTGAAGAGAAGGTAGGGCAGGGCCCACAGCACAGCACCATGGACACAGCGGGGGAAGGGAGGTGAGCACTACTCCCTTCACAAAAGAAAGGGTCCTACAAGAGCTTGCTAAGCTCAAAGGTGGATAAGGCAATGGGACCTGATGGCATACATCCCAGGGTACTTAAGGAGCTAAGGGTGGAACTAGTAGAGCCATTAGCAGAACTGTTTAGGTGAGTTTCGAACACAGGAGAGGTCCCAGAAGACTGAGAAGGGTTCATGTGATCCTGCTCAACAAGAGTGGTAGCAGGAGGAGGCAGGGAACTACAGACCAGTCAGTCTTACCTCAGTAGTGGGAAATTGTGAGGCACCTCAAGGAAAGGATAGTGCAACACCTGGAATTCATAGGAGCACAGGATACAAGACAGCATGGGTTTACAAAAGGAAGATCCTGTCAAACTAATCTCATAGATTTCTTTGACTGGGTAACCAGAGCGGTGGACCAAGGGGAAGCAGTTGATGTCGCCTACCTTGACTTCAGCAAAGCTTTTGACACTGTTCCACATAGAAGATTGATAAATAAGCTGTGTAGGCTCAGGTGGGTCAGAAGTTGGTCATCTGGGTGGCAAACTGGTTGACGGGCAGAAAACGGAGTGGTGGTAAATGGTATACAGTCAAAAGAGATGCAAGTCACAAGGGGTACTCAGGACTGAGTTCTAGGCCAGTCCTCTCAATGTCTTCATTAGTGACCCTTGCAGATGGACTAGAGGTAAGGCTTGTCTGTTTGCAGATGACACCAAGCTCTGCAACAGAGTAGATGATCCCATGGTGGGCAGAATGAGAAGAGATCTGGATAAACTAGCAAAATGGTCAGAAGAGTGGCAACTGGATTTAATGCAAAGAAGTGCAAGATCATGCACATAAGGAAGAGAAACCCTGAAGCCACCTATAGGCTGGGAGGGGAGTTGCTGACAGTCACAAAGGAAGAAAGAGACTTGGGCATCATCATTACTGATGACCTGAAATCATCCAAGCAGACTTCTAAAGCAGTAGGTAAGCCTAGGGGGATGTTGTGGTGTATTAGTAGGGGTATCACAAGTCGTAAGAGGGAGGTAATAATCCCTCTTTACAAGACAGTGGTAAGGCCCCATCTGGAGTACTGCATGCAGTACTGGAGGCCACACCTTAACAAGGACATTAACCAAATTGAGGCAGTCCAGAGAAGGGCAACCAAAATGGTGCAGGGACTGCATCAGAAAACATATGAGGACAGATCAACGGCGCTCAATATGTATACCCTTGAGCAAAGGAGGGAGAGAGGTGATATGATCGAGACATTCAAACACCTTAAGGGCATTAACAAGGTGAAAGAGTCTAACTTGTTTAAATATAAGAATAATAGCAAGACAAGAGGACACAGCATGAGATTAGAGGGAGGCCAATTAAGGGAGAATGTGAGGAAACAGGTCATTTTCTTCAGGCAAAGATGGAAACATGTTTTGTTTTCTAACAGTCCAGTCCAAGGATAGGAAGTTCTGTGGTGGTCACAGTTTGTACTATTCACCATTCATATAGCATTTATTCTCTTAAACTTTTAATGCTTGGACTTTGAAGGACACTCAAACTAGTCGGGGAAAGATAAAATGTTCCACCAAACTAAAGAGTGTTGTCATTAATAAATTAAGCTCATTTTGCAATCAGAAACTTGCTAAAAATGTTACAGAAGTTATTCTAGAAATATTTTATTATTGCACTAACAGTTTATGTTTTACAAAGGGTATTATTATTATCCTCTTATGATCATGTAAGCAGAAGTGTCAATAAATAAATACATGTGACAAAATGTTTCTCCATTGAAAATGAATTCTGAAATGAGGAAAGTACTGGAATTGGGATAAAAGCATACATTTATTTATCAGGAGACAGAAATGCTGCTAGATTTCATCATATGAGCATGTACCGTAATGACTCAGGCCATCCTGCTCACTTGATGTGAGCTACAGGATTTGAAATTTAGCAAGGCATGCAACTGGGTAATGCGCTGAACATTACTGAGAGGCTTTAAGCAACAGCACTTATAAACCATCTCCCACTCAGGAAATGTGGATGTTTTCATCACTTACTACTCCTAAAGTAGTATTTATCCCATAACTAGACAACGAATCATTTATAATAGGTGTGTGTGGGGGGGGGGGGGCATTGTCTTAGGAAGTTTGAACCATTTGAGCTGCAGATATATCAATTAACCAATTTGGCTCTGACTGTCTTTTTATACCCACTGTCAGCTAGGGCTAGATAGTGGCGTATAGCCTATCAGGGGCTCCTTCTCCCCCCCATTGGAGACCACACTGCATGACACTGGAATGGGATTTTTGTAGTTGCAGAAGTAGCTAAGTTGTCCTGTATCCATCACCCAATGATGCCGACTAACAGGACTAAAGTCCAGGTGGTAAGCTGCGGTGAGACACTGCTTCCGCCAATCGCCTAACTGTGTCCTCCCCCTCCCAACATCATCCACTATTCGGTATGGTGCCCAACCCACCCCAGGAGTGGAGAGTTGCCTATTGGCTACTCAATCCAGCCCCTCCCAGCTGACACCTGGCATCCCAGTCTTTTCCTGAACCCTGGTTGCCAGTGTAGCGTAAGGTGCGGCATCCAGTGCTTCAACCATCAGCATCACTGGGCCTTGTCAAGCATTTCTCTTCATAACTAAAACATCATTGATACACAAATTGAGATTGTTTTAAGATTAGGGAGTTTGTTTTGTTCCACAGGTTGTGCTACAGCTACTGTTCCAGCTCATTTTATATCCTCCACCAGTTTATCTGTATTTTTAACAAATATGCCCTGTTCCTTCAGGCACAGTAGGAAGCATTTTTTGCTGCGTAACAGTCCAGTCCAAGGACAGGCAGTCCTGCAGTGGTTACAGTTTTCAGGAGGTGCTGATTAAATGGCTCTGTGAGTTGTCTTTCATATAGAATTTATACTCTTAAACTTTCAAAGTTTGGACATTACAGGACATTGATTCTAGCGGAGAAGAGACGAAAAGTTCCAGCAAAGTAAAGAATGATGTCAGTATTACCTGAGGCTTGTTTTGCTTGAAAAAAACTAGCTGAGAATGTTACAAATGTTATTGTAAACATATTTAATATATTCCCATGGGTATATTATCCCTTTATGATCTTGTAAAGGGAAGCATCAATAAATATGTGACATAACATTTAACCACTGACATTGAATCCCCCCCCACTCACCCCCCACAAATTGTTTAACCAGGCAATATAGCACAGTGGTTTAAGGATCTGTGCTGCAAATCTGGAGACATGGTTTGAATCCCACAGCCTACACTTGCATACTGTGTGACCCTGAGCAAGCCAATTAACTTCCCTGTGCTCCCATATCACACCTGTAATCAATCTTCCAGCTGAGTGTGCTACTCCTGGTTAAACAATTGGGGAAACAAAACTGGAGTTTTCTGAGAGTATTCCCAAAAGCCACTAGGTTTGCTACCCTGTCACACGTGGTTGGCTTTAGCAGTGGGATCAAACATCCCACTTCTTGTGTAAACAGAGGTAAGATGGATGCAGAAAAAACTACTGAAATGGCTAATAGAGCAAGCCTGTACAACCAACCCAGATACAAGCACCATCAGCTGAGATGCAAAAAGACTCGATGGTCCAGCAGGCACAACTGCAGGTTCAGAGAGATCAGAAAGAGTTTATGAAGCAGGTGCTGCAAACATAGAAATACACTGGCCACAGCTCCAAGTCACCAAATCCAATCACTGTAGGATTTCATAGCCTACTGTATGACTGTACAGACAGTTGTCAGTACCACTGCCTGGCCACAAGAAAGTTGGGCTACTTGCACTGCACCGTACCTGACTGGAGATGCACAAGTTACATACAGAAGCCCAACTATTGCCACCACCAGTGACTAGGATAAGGTAAATGCAGCTATTTTAACATTAGGTCGAAAGAACTGATGAGAGTTACTGATGGAACGTTTCACACCCTGGATTTCAAGGTTGGAACATGACCTAGATTGTTGACACAAAAATTACAAGACTTGGCTACTCTGTGGTTAAAACCAGAGGTATGCATTAAATAGAAGATTATGGATTTGATTGTTCTGGTGCAGTACCAGAACATTTTACCAGACAGAGTCCGTGATGGGGTAAGCTGACATGAACAGACCACTCTGGCTACACCAGTAAAAATTACAGCACATTATCTGGATGCTGGAAGACCAGAGTTTGCCAAGAAGATTGGAAACCACAATAAACCTTGGGTGGTGGCCTCAGAAGTCTCCAACAAAAGTGAGGAAAAAGGTCTCTGGAGGATGGGAAGAAACATGCTGGTATGGGTAAGTGATCAAGTGGTGATATATTACTTACCCCTTCACTTCAAAAACAGGGCTAGAAATTCATTTAAATTGTGGTGTTCCATATGGAATACCCTTACCCAAGATTTGATTTTCAGACTTTAAAACTGATATACAACCCTTTTTTGTATACCACCATTTGTAATTATTACACACTAAGAAAATGCTGAAGAGCAACTCTCTATTATAATAAAAAGTTAAGGAGCATTAGATATACACCAATTATGTTTTTACTTTCTTGTTTTCTAGTTATCTGTTTGTTTTTCTTCACTTTTCCCATGCTATTAGTCTGCTTAATATTATAGGTTATGCAGCACTTATTTCACAAAGTCTTACAAAATGTATCTGACCCTCCCTGGCTAGCCACACAACTGCTGTTTTGTGACATCACAGTCCTTTGCCGTGGTGAGCACTATGATGTCATAAATAAAGGTATTATGAGATTAATAGTAGAGAGAAGTGTTTTTATGCAAGATCTTTTAGACAGGCTAACAAGATGTTCTGTAAACACTGAATAGAAGCATTGAAATGAATAAATGTATTTTCTAGTAAATTATAATAGCGAAACGTCTTATTTATAAAAGTACATGCTGATGTGCAGAGTTGCTCTTTAACGAAAGTATTTTTTTTTTTTTTCTTTAATGACACCACCAGTCTGTTTTCTGTGAATTAATTGCTAGGACACTGGACAAGCAGGCTTGCAATAACCCACTGGCACTGATGGGAAGTTTGGAGAACGATGACCAGAGTATGAGGGAAAAGGCAACTAGCTGCAGCCCACAATATTTAACAGTAAGCAAGCAAATTAGCACTTGATCTGCCGACATTTTGCCCGAATTCACTTTTAAAACAGTTCTTCAAGCTACCTTCTTATCTTTCTCTCTCCTGCTTGCTAAGACAACATGTTTTACTATCTTACTGCTGGTTTAAGTAGTGCAGTATGTAAATGGCACAGTTTATCTGTGGAACCCACCAGTTTTGGTTCAAAAGGATTTTGAGTAGAATGTTCAGTGCTCAAGATTCTCAAGGCAATAACATCTCTGAAATACAGTATTTCAGAAAAAAAGCAAAATAAATGCCAAAGAACCTCATCACACAAGCAGTGAAGCAAGGGATTTACCCATAAAGAGTACCCTGTGATGAGGATGACCACTATTGAACACTTTCAAAAAGGGCAGCTCAGTAATGGTGCCTGTTCACAGGGCTGCTGAATGGGGAGGGTGACCAGATTGGGGGGGGGGAATCAGTGAATGTAGCAACATCCTTCCACTACAGTATATGCACACACATACGGGGGGCGCGAGCACGCCATGTGACAGGCAAAAAGGGAAGGGAGTGCTTGTGAGGTGTAGCACAGTGCTGGGCTGCCAACCTGGCCATGTGGCATGGTGGGTTGTTGGCAGTCTAGGGTTGGGAGGGTGACATTTTTGATTCTGGGAGCTGCTGTTTTTTTTTTTGTTCGGTCCAGGATTTTCTCTTTTTTTGTTTTGCACCCCATGTGTCGCCCCGAGTTGAGAATCCTTTATTGGGGGTGGTGAGTGCAGCCACCTGCATAAACAAAAAGTCTATGTCTTAGGCACCGCGAGTGTACATCACCGAAATTTATTTTTGGCGATGAACACACTCCCTAACAGAGTTCACCTTTCTGCAATTACCATTATGACATGGAACCTCCAGAAATACCAATGGCAGTAAAGTCGAATTTCACAGTAAAACATCACATATCACATCATGTGAAGGATCATGTAAATCACCATGAAACAATTAAGCAATTAATTATTCTTTACAATGAAAGAGCAACACATTCTATCCTTTGCTCTAAAATTGCATTTGTAAGGGCTGCTACTATGTATTTTGGTATGCATGTCTTGTGTCGAATTGGGTCCATCATCAATCAGAGACAATGAACTGTAGAATTCTCAGTTGCCACGTCCCATTGCATGTAGGTCAAGAAGAAATTTGGAAGTTATAGCATACTATTTTGTTAGCAATAACATGCTGAAGGAAACAAAATATGCTCTGACATACCCTAAGTTGCTGTCCCCTTGGCCAAGGTGCTTTCAGTACTAGTACTACAGTGAGATCATGACCCTGAGCTAACTGTGCAGATTGCTCTCAGATTGACATCCTTATTGGGTAACAAGATGGGATGCATTTTTGCTCGCTCAGGTGGGGTCACAGACATCTGGTGGTACTGTGGCAGGAGTCTCCCTATCTCTCTTCTGTGCCTGCAAGCTGCTAAATGTGTGGTGAGGTCCTGGTGGGTGGATGCTCAGTCAAGTCCTAACATGGATGGGTCTCTTTTTTGGTAACCGGAGTGAGGAGGACATCATGGAGCTTGTGAGTCAAGCACTCTTCACTTTTTCTTTAACTCCTCTGAATCACAGCAGTTGCTCTGCTAGTGGCCCTCAAAGTGGGTCTCCGGTTGCCACTCATCATCTATCCCAGTTGAATAAATCATTGGAGGAGCTGTTCAGTGCTGCTGCTGGGTCTAATAAGTTCACACTTTTAATGGCACAAAGGAAACCACACAACTCTGCCGGCACCGATCAAGTCTAAATGACATGTCATCAGCAAACTGCCATGACTGGTGGAGATTTATTCCAAGATTTTGCACACTGATTGGCTGTCTGATGATGTGTTGGGGGGTGGGGGTTAGGTCACGTAAGAATGGACTTCAGTCTTTGTGACTGTGTGCTAAGTGCTTCCATTCAGTTCTTTGTGGTTTTCACTATCCCTTGGGGACAGGCTGGGCACAGGTGGCAGGGGAGTCTTGGTGGCTGGTGGGGCTGGAGACCGAGTGAATGTTAAACTGATTGGCTGAGAAAGAGAAACAGTGTTCTAGACTGTTCCACCTCCATTTAATTGTGAGAGGTCAGTGCCTCTAACTAATCTTCCTTGGGGGGCTTGAGCCCCTCTTCCCCCTGCAGTTGGCACCTATGCCCGTAATCTTGCTCTTTCAGAATGGTGTTGCATGGCGGTCATGTGTCTGTGCTCCTCTAGCCTTTTGCTTCCAAGAAAACTCTCTGGGGGGCTTGCAGGAGGTTTCAGGTGGTGGCACAGGACCTGAGCTGCTGGCAGTGAGCAGCTGGAGCATTCAGTGGCAGAAGCTAAGCCCCACTATAGGGAGGAGAAGTTTAAGATTGCCCTGCTCCCATTCTGGAGTGGAAACAATAGGGAAAGGACTGGTGGAAAGCATACCAAAAGGGGGTGACATCAGCCAAGCTGATCAGGACACTGAACAGCTGTTTGATGGACTGTGTCCTGCAGATCAAAAGAAAAAGCTGCCATATGATTGGTTTAGCTTTCTCTTTTGAACTACACAAAAGTTCTGCCCATCAAAGCAAAACGGCATCACAATCCGCCTCTCTTATAATTGGTGTGGCACTGTTTCATCCCTTGCAGACTACTCTGCATAGGATGGACAGTGTCACACCCTTCAAATGTCACTTTTCTAGCAAGACGTTTGCTGCACATGAACACACGGTGAGCTTAAAAACTGGACTGTGGAACACTACAAGTTCCAATGTTTAGATCTACCTTGTTACATGGGCAAGTGGCATATTTTGTTTATTAGATTTGTTGCTATCCCTAACTTCTAAAACCTGGGTGGGAATTAGTTTGTCTCTCACCAGGGTATGTTCCTCTGACACTAGGGACATTAACATATATGGTTCAAGGTTATGAGACATTTTGTTCTTAACATACTATGCTAATACTGTTGGATTTCTTCCATGTCCAATAAATTGGCATGATCAAATAGCTTTTGTCTAATATATTTATTATAACTATCTGAAATTGTTCTCCCCTACCCCAAATCTTCCCACAGATTCAATAAGTTCACATTGTTCATATTAATTATGATTGTTCATAACCAAGCTTATACTATATTCTTTCACAACAGTCTGATCTTTTCCTGGTAGCACTTATAGTGAAGAGAAAGCAGAACTGCCTGCATCACCCTTAGCCAGCATGATAGGGATTGATATTTTAACAAATATTCACTCTTAACAGATATTTAATTTGTATTCTGTCTTGTTCTGATCTTACAATAACTCTTGATGTAAACTAAGGAACTGCCTTCCCTGCTTCCTTATAGGAAGCAGGGAAGGTAGTAAGGCAGGCAAAGGCCGAAACTGAGGAAACATTAGCACAAACAGTAAAAGAAGGGGACAAGACTTTTTATAGATTCATTAGTGAAAGAAGACAGTCCAGAGGGGGTATTGCTAAGATCAAAGGGGATATGAGGGCGTGTAAGAAGGAGGAGGAGGACCATGGAAAAGCATCGATCCTAAATAGATGCTTCTGCTCAGTATTTACTGAAGAGAAGGTAAGGCAGGGTCCTCAGCTTAGCACCATGGACACAGGGAGGAGGAGGGAGGTGTACACTAGTCCCTTCACAAAAGAAAGGGTCTTACAAGAGCTCGATAAGCTCAGGTTGGACAAGGCAATGGGACCTGATGGCATATACATACTAGGGTATTAAAGGAGCTAAGGGTGAAACTAGCAGAGCCATTATCAGAGCTGTTTAGTGAGTCTCTGAGCACAGGAGAGGTCCCAGAAGATTGGAGAAAGGCTCATGTGATCCCACTGCTCAAGAGTGGTAACCGGGAGGAAGCAGGGAACTACAGACCAGTCAGTTTTACCTCAGTAGTGGGCAAGATTATGGAGGCACTCCTTAAGGAAAGGATAGTGCAACACCTGGAATCAATAGGAGTACAGGATCCAAGACAGCATGGGTTTACAAAAGGAAGGTCCTGTCAAACTAATTTCATAGATTTCTTTGACTGGGTATCCAGAGTGGTGGACCAAGGGGGAGCAGCTGCTGTCACCTACCTTGACTTCAGCAAAGCTTTTGATACTGTTCCACATAGAAGATTGATTAATAAGCTGGGTAGGCTCATGGTGGGTCAGAAGTTGGTCAATTGGGTGGCAAAATGGTTGACAGGCAGAAAACAGAGAGAGGTGGTAAGCAGTATTTAGACAGAAGAGATGCAAGTCACAAGTGGAGTACCTCAGAGATCAGTCCTGGGGCCAGTCCTCCTCAGCATCTTCATCAGAGACATTGCAGATGGACTAGAGGGTAAGGTTTCTCTGTTTGCAGATGACACCAATGTCTGAAACAGAGTAGATAATCCAGATGGGGTGGGCAGAATGAGAAGAGATCTGAGTAAACTGGCAAAATGGTCAGAAGAGTGGCAACTGGGGCTTAATGCAAAGAAGTACAAGATCATGCATATAGGGAAGAGAATCCTTGAAGCCACCTATAGGCTGAGAGGGAACTTGCTGGCAGTCACAAGGGAAGAAGGAGACTTGGGCATCATCATCACAGATGACCTGAAATCATCCAAGCAGACCACTAAAGCAGTAGGTAAGGTTCGGGGGGGATGCTGGAGTGTATTAGTAGGAGTATCCCAAGTCATAAGAGGGAGGTAATAATCCCTATTTACAAGACACTGGTTAAGGCCCCATCTGGAGTACTGCATGCAGTACTGCCGGCCACACCTTCTCAAGGACAGTAACCAGATTGAGGCAGTCCAGAGAAGGGCAACCAAAATGGTGCAGGGACTTCATCAGAAATCATATGAGAACAGATTAATGGAGCTCATATGTATACCCTAGAGCAAAGGAGGGGAGAGAGGTGATATGATCGAAACATTCAAACACCTTAAGGGCATTAACAAGGTGAAAGAGTCTAACATGTTTCAATATAAGTCAAATAGCAGGACAAGAGGACACAGCATGAGATTAGATGGAGGCTGATTAAGAGGTAATGTGAAGAAGTTCTTTTTCACAGAAAGGGTGATGGATGCATGGACCAGCCTACCTAAGGAAGTGGTGGATATAAATACAGTGCAGGGCTTCAAACAGGCATTGGATAGGCATAAGGGAGCAATACAGATGAGTATGAATGGTTAGGCCATTGACAGAGCAAAGGCAGATGGCACATTCATAAGGTAGAAAAAGAAATGGGTAGACTGGATGGGCCTTGAGGTCCTTTTCTGCCGTCAATTTGTATGTTTCTATGTTTAATTCTTGCTGTGACACAGACTGATATATCAGTCCAGAATTCCTATACATTGTAATTCTGTCAGCAGCAAAATGGATTTAATAAAGATTTGTAAAATGAGGACAATGGAACTTCTATTTTGGGGTTATAATAGTAGCTCAAAATATGCACCCCATATGAGACAAAGAGATTAAGTTTCATCTCCTCAGTCTTAAGGGATCACAACATTGCTAAACCTATATGCAATTTTATATGTATTTCATTTTTTAATCTGTTCAGCAAAAAGTTTATTCTATTTCAAATTTACTGACAGAGTGACTCACAAACTCAACTTTGATCAAGGCCTAACCTTTGCAACTCACATTGATAGTACAGCAAAAACTATTAATCAGCGAATTGGGATTCTGTATCGGAACCGACAGCTTCTTACCCATTCTGCACTGAGGATTGCCATCCAATCTTCTATCATCTCAGTCGTTGACTATGGCTTAGTTATATACAGATCTGCCACTACTACAGCACTTAGTCGCATTACAACATCCCTAAATAAGGCCTGTCGGCTGCTCACTGGTGCACATCGACGCACTCCACACATGTGAACTCTATGCTGACTCAGGTTGGTTGCAACTCTCAAACCGGATAAAGTACCTTACCTGCCTGATGGCAAAAAATCCACTCTGGGCCTCACTCCACCCTGTATCCAAGACCTGTTATGCCCAAGTGCTAGTACCCGTTTACCAGAAGATCAGAACACCAGCCTCTCCAAGTCCCCGATGCGGACTTCTCAGGGACAAAGATCATTTGCCTATCGTGCCCCCAGCTGGCTAAATGCCCTCAGCACTCATATTACTGCCTCCACCTCTAGGTATTTTCAAATCAAGGCTTTTCTCTCACCTTGCCACCTCCAGCTCCTGTGACTGCCCTGATTAAACCTCCTATTTTCACTACCCACCCTGTTCCGTTATTTGACAAAGACATGTTTGGGAAACCTTTCTCCTGCTATTGTCTGCTCCCCACACCTTTCACTTAACCACTCTGTTCTGGACTTTTCCCTATTTGTTTCTCCTAATCTGGCATGACCTCTTTCTTGTAATAATAATGTGATTATTGATATCTCATGTCCTTTTGCACAAGTGATTTGATATGTATTTGTATATGTTTTCTTGCTCTTGACACAACACAAATTGTTGTGTTATCGATGTAACCTTTTGTACTGTACCTAATTGATGTGGAACCTTTGTAAAAGAGCCTCTGGCTCAAAGGTAGTAATTCCTAGAGCAATAAACTAAACTAAACTAAACAAATAGCTTTTTACTCTGAGGCCCAGATATTCAAAGGGATTGCACCTGGAGCAACTGAGTTGCACTGGTGCAACCCCAGTGATACGCACCAGGCCAATATTCAAAAGGGGGACTTACACAATGCAAGTCCTGATGCGCAGTGGTGCAATGGTAATGTATTTGGCACATCTGAAGGGGACATGCCCATGCATAGGTGGCACATCCTGATATTCAGTCTGAGATGTACAGCGCATCTGCTGGCACAATCCCTAGATGCAGTGCATACTGGGGCACAGAGTTGAGCCCCCAAAAAGTGGCTCAAATGCTGGCCACCCACAGGCTGGCTGCTGTACAGTACTGCATGGTGCAACACAGCAGCTGCCAGCTATGGGTGGCTACCAACCCACCCAGAACACCATACACAAGCACCCATATGTGCCCTGATGGTCTAGTAGTACACCCCTCCCTCTCTCCCCATAGCCCCGGTTGCCATGGATTGCATTAATAAAAGTTCCCTGGTACTCTAATGGCACCCTCTCCCTCCTGTACATCTGGTTTCCTTGATCAGATGTGAAATTACTTCCTTGGTGGTCCAGTGGTACCCTTCTCCCCATCCTGACCCTCCAATAACTGTGAAAATAATGTTTACAATCCCTTGTAGTCTAACAGTATCCCCACCCCATCCAGGTCTAGGAGTGCCTGTGACCCATCATACGATATCACTCTGGTGGTCCAGTGGTGCCCGTACAGGCTTCCTTCCCACCCAGCACCCCCCATCTTCAGCGGGCAGCTGCAACCCACCCACATACTGCCTGGTCACCCGCTAAATGACAGCTTGCTGTATGAACTGTAAGCCCATTGGTTCACACAGTGATCAATAGTTTAGAGTGCATACGTATATATCACTCACAAATATGTGAATTAATCCATTCATTCACATATTTGTGAGTGACATGTACAGTATGCATTGCAAGGCCATTTGTCCACTGTTTGGACCAATGGGCTTACAGTTCATATTGTAAGTTGTCATTTGGCAGGCTGGCTGCGGTATGCGGGTGGTTGCAGCTGCACCTGATGATGGGGGGTGCTGGGTGGGCAGGGGCTTGTGAGAGGGACCACTGGACCACAAAGGTGACATGGTAGCATGGATCACTAGCACTCCTGGGCACAGGCAGGGTGGGGGGGGTACCGCTAGACTACAAGGGATTGTAAACATCATTTTCAAAGTGATTGGATGATCAGGATGAGGAGGGGTAGCACTGGACCACCAGACAAGTTATTTCACATCTCATCATGGTGATCGGAGGCACGGAAGGAAGGGGGTGCCGCTAGACTACCAGGGAACTTTGATTAATTTAAACCACATCGATTGGAGCTATAGGGAGGGAGAGGGAGTACCACTAGACTACCAGGGACTGTACCATTATGGTCCAGTGCTCACCACTCTGGGGAAGGGGGGTTCTGCATGTCATCCTCTCGGGGCACTGCATGCTGGGCAGGGTGACAGGTGCATTTCACTGGCCTGTCTTGCTGAACACATGCAAATTGGGCCATAATGATATGCAAATACCAACATTTGCACCTTGCATACATTATGGCCCCATTTGCATGTCCAGGTATGAATATTTGGTAATTGCGCCCTGAGCAGCTACAGTTGCCCTGGAGCATTCCCAGTCCTATCTGTCTGAGGGATGCGCCGGTGCATTGTATATGCACCCTGCACATTATGTGCTATATTCAAGGGTGATGAACCATGGCACATCTCCTTTGACTATCTCCCTGTCTTGCTACGGTGTACCTCGGTTGTGCTGCACCTTCACTTGCACCATTGCCAGGCACAGTCTTAATATCTGGCCCTCTATGTTTTGTCTTTGTTAAGAAACCATGAAAGGGTGTTCCTGGAACTGAAAGACATAATCTTTGTTTTTGGCAGATTAGTTAAAAGCTCATGAGAGCTAAATAACTAACTGAATGCATTTAATTTGCATTTAAGCAGATACCAAAATTACTAATGTGTTGAAATGTATTTCATTTTAGGACTGGTATTCAGTATGTGAATCAATATGGCTTTTCCCATAAAAAAGTAAAATAGCAAAAATGTACCTGAATATTTTTGTATGAAGCTATGAGTTTTTATTTAATTATGCCTGAGATCTGTCAGTACAAATGTTCAGAAAAAAGACAATGCTATAGTATATTCCAGAGTGCATTTCATTGGGCCTGCAACTTTCAACACTGCAGCATATCAATATGTAAGTATTAGATACAATAATTTTACTTTGTTTTTGCATTAAAGAAAACGTGGGTGGGCATACTAGGTAGGCCAAGCAGTCCTTATCTGAAATCAAATTTTGTGTTTCTATGGGTGCTTTGGAGACCATATAATTTCATGAAATGTTTATTTGGCATCTGTAATTTCCATCTCTTATCTAACTGATTATGAACAATTTTGTTTTCAGCAGGTTCTTCAAGTCTAATTTTGCAGTTAGAATGGACTGAGGCAAAAGGTCATGTGATTCTAACTTTTGTGAAACATACAGTACAAAACAATATCTTATTAGGGACTTTGGAAATGTCTCAGCAAAACAAAGACTTTGGAAATCAATGATTATTACAGAAGACACATTCTGACTAGTTGATGAAGGAATAACATAATTTGGATAATGAAGACACGAAATAAAGCTTTTTGACACAGTGACAGCATTCAAATATTCATCCAGAGTAATGAGTTTGTCAAACAACTGGAGTCTGAAGGATATTGAGTATTGTTTTGAATCTATCAATGGATCTTGCCCAAAGAGTATGCAGCCAGGAGTAGTTCTCAGTGTCATGTATGTCTTCATGATCGGAGCCATAATGATCACAATAAGTGGGAATTTGGTAGTGATTATTTCAATCTTCCACTTCAAACAACTTCACTCTCCCTCTAATGTCTTGGTCTGTTCTCTGGCTGTTGTTGATTTTCTTAGGTTTCTTGTCATGCCCTACAGCATGATAAGATCTGTTACAAACTGCTGGTATTTTGGGGATGTACTTTGTAAAATCCACTCTAGTTTTGATACACTGCTTAGTACAGCCACCACCCTTCATCTCTGCTTCATTGCTATTGACCGTTACTATGCTGTATGTGACCCTTTACACTACTCCACCAAAATAACCTTCTCTGTTACAATGATGTTCACTAGCATAAGTTGGATTGCATCAACAATTTTCGCTTTTGTTGGAATTTTCCCTGAGGTAAATTTAGTAAGGATCGAAGAATATGTTGCTTCAGTTTCTTGCATAGGTTTGTGTGGGATTATGTTTAACAAGTTTTGGGCCCTGTCAAGTATTACCCTAGGATTTATTATTCCAACCACTGTGATGATAGGCATGTATATTAAAATATTTTCTGTAGCGCAAAGGCATGCCAGAGTCATTACTAACATGGCAGACAAAACACATACTTTAGATGTGGGCCAAAACAAAATCTCAAGCAGTAAGGAAAGAAAAGCAGCTAAGACTTTATGTATAGTAATGGGTGTATTTGTATTGTGTTGGGTTCCTATTTATGTAGCGAGTATCATTGAGTGTTTCCTTAATTATACTACTCCTGCAATTTTATTTGATGCATTTTTTTGGTTAGGGTACTTTAACTCTACCCTTGACCCCATTATTTATGGTTTCTATTATCCTTGGTTTAGGAAATCATTTAATATTATGCTATCAGGTAAAATATTTAGTCCAGGTTCCTCCGAAATAAGTGTATTTTCAGTAAACCACTGACTATAACTTTTAGTTTGGGCTTATGACGAGAAGCAAGAAATAACATACAATAACATTTCTGTTGTCAGAGTTCTCAATTGTCTTGTAATTTTCATTCTGACAAAGCATGGTACTTTTCAAGGAAAGAGGTGACTGTGTATACCCAGAATACTTCCATTTCACTGGTGGTGGAAAAAAACTCAATGGTCCAATAGTATTTAACATTCATAACATGTTACTGTTGCATGTTTCAAATATCAGTATAGTTTAGAAATGGAATAATTTTAGAATTTATGGTATGTGCTCTTTTTCAGATATTGATTAAAATCTGCATCTCCCTCCATGATGACAGTGGTGTGGTGCCTCATACCATCCATGTCAATCCAAGTATATTTTTGAAAGTGCTGAGTCACTCTGGATTTGAAAGTGAGCTTGAATATTGAGTGGATCCATATAACCTAACATTTTTACAAAAATGGAAGGAGAAGGATGATGGAGTGGCTAGTATCTCTTAACCCTGGGCATTTGAGGGACCTTTGAAAGAGCCAGTGGCAATTGCTGGGATGCTGAATGAACACTGTCCATCAGTATTTAACAAAGCACTGCAGTGGAGGGTGCCAATTGAGAAGGCCCCTGATATCAGGGGCAGCCATGCTGCAGCCAGACATCAAAACCCATACTGGTAACTGACTAACTGGTGAAGATCAAGCAATGTCAGTGCTGGGCAATGTAATAGAGGCAACATGTCAAGGTTCTTGCCCCATCTTAGTGTAGTTCTATGAGGGGCACATCATTCAAAATAAACTTGATTACCATGTTTGAAGAGGTAAGAAAAATGGTACTCAGACGAGTATGGTGGGGGAAAGATGAAAGTTTAATACAAACCTACTCAAATGTCATAGAAACACACAAAAAGACAAACAACCCTACATAGAATCTCCAAAATGAAGCTTTATCACCCTGATGAAGACTCATTTTGGAAGAGCAACATTAAGGTGCTTGTTTCCATGCGAGATTCTGTGGCACATGATCAGCTTTGTATTTAACTTTAAATTTACTCTTAGTTTGCTAACGTATGCACCTGTCTTATTCTGTATTGAGTCAGTACGTTCAGTGTGACTGGCTGCACTGGACAGACAGGAATGCTACATTTTCTGCTCTCTGTCTTTGAGGAAGTGACTATGGAGGTGAACTGGGGAAGAGCCATAGATGTAGTCTATTTTTTATTTGACTCTCTTTATGCACCTCAGGCTGTGGAGGAGAACTTGACCCCCTAGCAGCCTGGCACACTGACCACTCAAGTTCCACCTAACCTATCCTCAACCTCAACAATGGGACAGGGAGGACTGTGACTTACCCCTCATGGAGGGCACCCCAACGGAGGGGACAAAAGGGAGAGACCATATCACTCTTGAGTCCCTGCCTGCCACTAGGCTTTATTTGGTCCAGGGAAGCATGGGTCAATTGGGGCATCATACTGCTTGTTCCAAGGGGATTTTCTTTTTAGTTCCCTAGGTGGAGGACAAGCAATGACACTACCACATCCACCCACATGCTCCTGCGTGGCTCACATAGGCCTCTGCCTCTGCCATGCCCTCTCCAATGTGGTCCCTGTTGTAGAGACACTCAGCACTACTGGGTGCCACTGTGGTGCTGGGAGCCACAGAATCCTTCCCCAGGAGAGGAGGGCTTGCCAGATGGCTGCTCAATCCTGCTCCCTCTTGCCCATGGCCATCCCCAGCAAGCCAAGCTCACTCCTGAACCCAGGTTGCTGGTGTGATATGAGGTATAGCATCCAGCATCTCAACCCTCAGTTCCACTGTGCCTGCCAGAGATGAAATCCAGCTGAACTTCAGCACAGGTTATGCATCTGTTAAGCATTATAAACTTCAGGGCAAAGAACATCATTGTGGTGTACATTAGGCAGACACAAGGTAACCTGAAAACTGGATTGGGAAAAAGTAGAAGGCGATGGAGGGCAGTTACTTCTTTGTGTGCAAAACAAGTCATATCCCACTAGGATCTGTAATGGGGCCACTGATGTTCAATATGTTCATTAATGATCTGAAGCTGGAATGTCCATTAGGCTGCTAATGACATTAAGCTGGACAAGGTAGAGGACTCACTTTAAGATGGAGACAAACTTCAGATAGTCCTAAATTATCTGGTTAATGGGCCAGACTCATGGAAACTCAGATTCAACACTCCAAATTCAAGGTGCTACACTTGAGAAGGGCAAAAATGAGGTAGGACCAACATATTGTGTGTAACTCATTTACTACAGTGCAGCATTAAAATGACCTGAGAGCTATAATAGACAAGAATCTGAAGCGTGGCAAAGTGCAGTACAACTTCTGTCAAGAGGGCCAGCAGAATGACTAGGTGCATTAAAAGAGGAAGGCAAAATGGAGGGTAGTAAATCTTCCACATTACAAGTTCCTGTTTGCATTTAAGCTGGAGTACTGTGTTCAGAAGCAGCGCTCTCAGAAAAAGAAGGACATTTACTGTATATGGTTGAGTGGAGATGAGCACAACAGCGTGTTAGTTGCATTGGAATAACTACATTCCCAGTGGTGTAGTGAGGCATAAGGCCAAAGGACGATTGCATTTAGCCCACGATAGTGTAGCTGTCCCAGCTCATCCTACACCCTGGAGTGTCTTATTCTGCTGATAAAATGATGTAGTGTAAGTATGGATGATTAAAAAAATAATGTATAGGTGCTTGAATACTTATTAATAGAAAATGTACTAAAATATCAAAAGTAGCCTTTTCATACTTTGAGCACCACTTTTTTTTTAAAGATGGTCAAACATTATCCCAGTGTTCCCAGTTGCACAAACATCCCTAAAAGAGGTTTGTACTGGCAGGAGACATAGTTCCAAGGGAGTGGGACAATTCTGGTGCACTGGCAACATGGGATCCTACCATGAATCAGGGACATCAGGAGCCAAGGCTGGCAGAGAGCAAGCAATGCATCCATGCCTATGCTCTCCTCCCAGTCAGGGATGGATGCAATGCACAGTCAATTAGCTGCAGCTGAAGAAGACATGCTGTTGTGCTATTGGCCTCATAGGTAAGCACATATTACCTAACACCCTCTCCAGGCCTGTTTTAAATTCAGTTTGCTAGCATGAGGGAGGTGGGTGGGAAACATAGGGTAAAATAACCTCTTATTGGTTGCAAGGTGACATACAGCTGGGCCTCACCCACACTCGACAAACTAAACAGGCACTCCTCTAACTGCTCCTGCATGTGATCCATATATGCCCCAGAGTATGCCAACAGGGGGAAGATGGAAAAAAGGAACCCCTCTAACATGTAAGCTGGTGGGCAAAAGTAAAGCAGAAGAGTGTAGGCCTCAGTAGGTGGAGTCCCTGAATGTGAAACAGAAGGCCCCAGCAGAGCCAAGGTAAGTAAACAGTTGAGGACTCAGTACAAAAAAATCTTTCAATACACCGTTGATCAGTTTGCAAAGTTCCAAAGATTTCATCTGTGTAACATGAGGTAAAAAAAGCTTGCCTATGCAGCCCAGGGCGGCAATCCACAGATCAATGTTTCACTCTCTTCAGAAGTGCTTTGTTAAGGTATCAGTCAAGGTAAGCACAATGTGGGAGGAATAAAAAAAATTAAATAAAAATTCATGGTCTGTAAGAGCTTAATATATGTGTTTTGGGACTTCTTTATGGTCATTATTTTTTCTGAGCCACACCTCCTTCATTTTTAATCTATTAGTTTTCTGTATTTTTTTTTAACATAGCTGCTTTTTATTCCTTGCTGGTCAGCCGCTATCTGACCGACCCCCTCAGTCCCATCTCCTAGATAAACTATCTCTTACATTGCCCGGACTAGGAGCAGCACCTGCACGGAGTCGGTCATCATTCTGCTGACCAGCATTTTTTTCCTTATCCTTTTCTCTCCTGGAGGGTCGCAGAAGTCAGCGCACATGCGTGTGAAGTCGCGCATGCACCGAACAGCCCTGGTAATGGCCTCCTTCGCACACCCATTTGCATATTGCCTTAGGCACCCTCAGGCCCATGCTTCCTCCAGCTTCTACCGGGGGTCATCATCAGCCAAGGGAAGCTGCCCCTCCTCCCTGGAGAGGAGAGCTTACCTGCTGGTAGCTCTATCCAGCTCTGCCCTCCATCTGTGCCAACCTCCAATGCCCCGGGCTCGTTCCTGAACCTGGGTCACCCATGTGAGTCAAGGTAAGGTGCCAGTGCCTCAGCCCTCTATGCCATCAGGCTGGCCTACTTTTCTGTAATTAATGCACTGCCACTCATCTGCAGAATCCCTTACTTCAAGTCTACAGTACCTTAGTGCAAGGCCCTTGACATTTTGAGTTTCCATGATGGCAGAAACAGCAGCAGAGTTTGGGACTGCTGGAAAATTATTGCAGAAATCTGTCCAGTTCCTGTGATTTCATGTCCTACAGCTCACACTTGCATCCATATAGTGGCACCCACTCATCCTGCAGCATGGTCACTTTAAAAAAAAAAATCACTGGCTGGTCTGCCAGTTCTGGATGGTATCTGCCGTTATGTGTCTTGTAGCACATAACTAACTTCTTACATGTGCAAACAGAAACTTTCATAAAATCACTGGCTACTCACAGGTTCAGTATAGCACCCATGGTTTGATGTCCTGCAGCACACTGTCATGTCCATATAATGATGCACACACTTAATGGTTTGCCACAGAGAGCAGCCACTTTTATAAATTACCAGACTCTCTGACTGTTATAGGTAGGCACCCATGGTTCTGCATCTTGCACTACACAGCTACATCCATAGTGGTGACCGCCTTAGGTATTGTCCTTCAGAAGTAGTAATATCATGAAAAAAGTGCTAAACAGATGGAGTCTTGGGTAGGACAACTTTGCTTCTAAGGCAAGAGCTACACAAGCAGCTTTGTATGGGAGTTGCTCACAAGAGTGGTTGAGGCACCTAGGAAGCACAGTCTGCTGCTAGTTGATGCTTGAGTTTAGTTCAGCCCTGTAGTTATATACATTTTGATTTTATTGCCAGTGTTCCTGAGCATGTTCTATTGCATGGATAGTTTTAACTGCAGCAGTACAGCTCAAGTTGCCTGATTTTAATTTGGGGCCCTTTCATGGCAGCAAAAGCTTTGCAGGGTTAATGCTCATTTCCTTCATGGCTTATACAGTAATAACCTCATAGGACTAAAGGAGGTAATTGGTACAACAGTTGTATTACTAGAAAGGGACCCTGAAATATAATGTATATCAAGTTTTCAATTCTCACCAATATGAGCGATGGCATCCAGAACATTTATCAGATATCAGAGATTCAGCAGGGGGATGGTCAAGTATCCCCAAGTATGCTTTCCTTCTCTAGGCTGGGAAGATGGTCTGTGCTGCAGTACTGTCATTTGATAGAGCATAAGTGGAAATATAGCTAGAGCTGGAGAAGAAGGTGGACATGTGACATCTCTTCATGGCATCACGCAGATGCATCCTGTTGTATGCATTAAAGCCCTAGCATGCAGGTGTACACAGAGTAGGATAAAGAGGATAAAATTCCCTGCCCCAAGGTATGACATAAGCTACATTCAGGCTCTGCCTACTGTTTCCCTGGCTACCCCTTTGGTGCTTCAGTAAGGCAGGCCCTGCCCTGCACTGGCCACACCAAAGAGAGTAAACTGAGGGGTTCAAAAGTGAAGGCTGCATGTGGGGGCAAAAAGGCTGAGGGATTACTTGAGGCAATAGGATCAGGGTTGAAAAAGCTGGGGGAATTTAAAGAAAAGTGGAGTGAACAAATGGGTCAACAATAAAAAAAAATAAAAGCTCGAAATAGCAAATCTTTTTTTATTTTCTATCAAAATTACTATTACTATATCTTTGCTTACATCTGTATGTCTGAAAGCATTTTTGCTAAAAGAGACTTTGTTCCTTTGCTTCACATTGTTATACCACTATAGTTAATGTAGTAGATCAAATATTAGCCAGATTGTTAGGCCCTAAGATATATTAGCTCAGGAAGGTGCAATCAGTGTGCAACGACGATGAAGAAGTCATCTCGGCTGATAAGGAGGTCGAGGGAATGGAGACACTTTTGTTTCTACAGAAGGAGGCAGGGGGCACTAGGGTGAAGGATGTGAGATTGTAGGTGCATTAATAATACAAAGTGACAATAAAATTGAAGAAAATTAAGTATAAGAACTCCTTATCCAGGAACTAAAGTTTTACCTATAATCTTATTGATGACTAGCTAACTTACTGAGGATAATCATGTCTCAAGTATTAAATATAGCTACATGGAATGTTAAGGGTTTAAGAAAAAATAAAATGAATAAAAACATTAATTAATTGGAAAAAACAGATCTACTGTTTATGTTTTCAAGAAACACATTTTCTTGAGACTGATTTTCAATGGTTCCAGATAAAATGGTGCATACAATTCTCCATACAACTCTAATTCAAGAGGTTTGGCTATATTCTTCTATAAAATAAATAAATCCCATAATCTGTAGAGTAAACATTGATAAAAGGGGATATACATTATTATGGAAGTATAAATAGGATCCAACCAAATAACGTTAACTATACTATATGGACAGAATCAGAATACTCCTACCTTTTATACGGATTTCTTTTTATAATTATCATCATATAATGCACTTTATATAATAGAAGGGTATTTTAATATTCCATTAAATAAAAAAGATAGAATCTCAAGCACTTTTACTAACTTTAAAGCAACATTAAAAGTAATAAAAAACTTTATAGCAGATTAAAAACTACTAGATCCTTGGATACAGCTCTCCCCTACTATTTGGAAATATTCATCTCTCTCCCCAGTTCATAATTTGTATTCCTGAATAGATTATTTTTTAATATATGAGATGCCATCACATAACATAAAATGAGTTGACTATCCTGGCATCATTATATCAGATCATTGCCATTGTTTACTGAGTTTAGAAATGGAAAAAAAAAACATGGTTCTCTACATTTTGTTGGAAAAAGGATATTTCCCCTGTTGAACAATGAGAATATTTACAGTATAATATACTCTCACAAGAAATAAAATAATACTTTGTGAATGATACAGAGCAAGAGACTAGTATTGATAATATTTGGGAATCATTTAAGGTTTGGTTGAGAGGCCATTTACAAACCTTAAATAGCCATAGGACAAAAAATGGGAAAAACAGCAAAGTCAATTAGAGATGGATATTCATCTCTTAGAACAACTGCATGCTTCCTCCTTTGATGAAAAACAATTTTGACCAACTAATTAAGAAGAAGGAGTTATATAATCATCTTATGACTGAATGGGCAGAAAAAGCAAATTTTATATACAAAAACTAATTACTGTATAACTCAAACAAGTTTTAAACTGATGGCTTGTATAATTAAAAGTATAAGAGAATCAGAACATAAACTCATTCACAGATGGTACGGGCACTTTAGAAAAGCATCCCCCCAAAATTAGCCAGATATTTGCAGATTATTATGAATCTTTATACACTTCACAATTACAGCTTCATAAACCTAGTATACTGAAGTTCTTAGATGAAACACAACTACAGAAAACATCGCAACAGGTCAAAAAATAGTCTGGATAGCTCTATTACATTACTGGATATACAACATGCTATTGATACTCTAAAATTAGGAAAAGCACCAGACCCACATGGATTGTCAATAGAATTTTTTAAGAAATATAAGATCTCCTAACCCCAATCAAAAAAATATTTAAATAAAATGCATTTGTTTATTAATATTCCATCTTTTTTTTCAGAAGCATGTATATTGCTATTCCATAAACAAGAAAAAGACCCAGTGCTAACTCAATCTTATATACCAATTTCTCTGCTCAATGCAGATTATAAAATATTAGCTAAAATACTTGCAAATAGACTGGAGGAAGTAATGCCCAATTTAATTGACCAAGACTAAAATGGGTTTATTAAGGGAAGAAGAATCACTGAAAATATAAGGTGTACAGTAAATATGATACCAAATACAAAAACACCAGAATCTTTTCTACTCAGAATTGATGCAGAAAAAGAATTTGATAGAGTTGAATGGGACTTTATGCTCCAAACACTTAATAAAATGAATTTTGGGAAGATGTTTTTAAACTGGATCAAACCATTGTATCATCATCTCACAGCAAAAACTATAACTAGTAATTTAGTTTCAACCCCCATAGAGCTCACTACGAGGACAAGACATGGCTGTCCACTATCCCTTTGCTGTTTGCCCTTATAATGGATCCTTTAGCATAATTAATTAGGAATATTCAAGATATTTCAGGAATAATATGTAATGCTACAGAGCATAAAATAAGTCTGTATGCAGAAAATGCCCTACTGTACATGATGAATTCATGAAATCATTAGATTAATTTATTAAAATTAGAAATTCATCTGGGGAATGTTCAGTTTGTAAGATCAATTGGCAAAAGTCTTCGATTCTCAAATTGAAAGAAACAACATGCATTTATCTTCCTAACAACTGTCCGTGTCCACTGGATAACTTGTTTAGGTACTTAGGTGTTACCATTACCTCACAATTGGGACACTATATTCAAGTAATCTGAAACTTTTGCAAACAATTAGGAAGACTTCAATAATCTCAGCACCTTCCATTAACTCTAATAGGAAGAATTAATGTTTTAAAAATACAAACTCTTCCTAAATTACTTTATGTCTTTCACGTATTACTGATTCCAGTTGCAAACTAATTTTGAATACATTAAAAAAGTTGATTACTAATTTTTTGTTAAAAAATAAACCCCCTGAATCTCATATGATAAACTTACTCTCCCAAAAGAAAAAAGTGGCATGTCACTACCAGATTTTACTCTCTACTTAGTGGCTCAAGTAACTTCTCTGTGGAATTGGGTAAAATACCCATCAGCCATTGAAAAGTATGGAATGGAACTTAATGAATACAGTTACTTAAAATCATAATTTTATTATTTTCTGGGATATATCAAAGAAAGCAAACTTCTAATATGGGAAGCATAGTCCACAAACAATAATTAGAGTTCGGTATGAATTTCACAGAAAATTTCAAATTAAGTTTGGGGGTTACGCTATGTACCTGATCTATAAAAACTATAGGTTTCACCCTCTATCAGTAATAATACCTGTAAGTAATATTGCACAATGGGCTTAAATGAATGATACCAGTTATTTGCTTAATAATCAATTTAAATCTTTTGCCCAATTAAAAACTCAGTATAACATATTAATAAAGCATCATTTTGGTTATCTACAAATATAAAGCTATAGAAAGAAACAAATGAGACCTAATTTTAAATTGACCCAGTTGTTAGATGTTTTAATTCTTCAAAATGAAAATAAAGCTAATTTCAAAACTATATGTGACATGCATGCCAAGCTTCCCAAAGAAATTTCAGTATTTAAAAATGGGAACAAGATCTAGATTTGAATTTACACAAGAGCAGTGGGATATAATTACTTCAAATCTCAGTGTTAATTTACAAACCTCAAATATGAAAGAGATACATTTCAATGCATTTCACAGGGTCTATTATACTCCTTATAAATTACACAAAAGAATTCAGACAATATCAGATAAGTGCCCTAGATGCCCTCACTCTGCTGGAACCTTGATACATTTAATACATCAATGCCCTTACCTTTCCAACTACTGGTTAAAAATTATGTTAATAATAAAAAAATACTTAAATGCACAACTTATATTTTCTACTAAACTTACTCTTCTAGCCCAAGAAGAACATAATATGTCTTTAGATACATTTCAGAAAATTAATTTGGTCATGGCAAGAACCATGGCCAAAAAAATGTATTCAGCTGAAGTGGAAAGACCTGAGCTACCCCCTTATTTTTTATCTCATGGATTAATTTTATGCTGGATTCAATAAAAATGGAGCACTGACACTACTTGAAGCTAGGGGAAGAAAAACACTTTCATAAAATTTGGAAACCATTTTATGACCAGATTCCAAAAGGCTTAATATAGGTTACATAAAAGAATCAGAATTTCAGTCTAAAGTAGGTTAAATAATTGTAATATAAACAGAAAAGGTTTACTCATTATAATGTTAAATAAATATATTTAAAATAAATCCTATCTAAAGTAATATTTAGTGGGTCCTGGATCAATATCAGGATAGAGTAGGCCAGGAGATCAGAGGGCTATGGGTTCAGTTCCCACATCTGGCACTTGGGCTAATATCCCAGCACTGACACTGCTGTGCAGCATGAGAGGGGTGTTGCACTTCTGAGGTGCCGTCTTTTGGATGAGACGTTAAACCAAGGTCCCATCTGCCTGGATTGGTGGTAGTTCAGGTGGATGTTAAAGATCCCATGGCACTTATCAAAAAGAGTAGGGGTAATTTTAATTTAAAAATAACAAAATACATGCAGACTGCAGAAAAATAAGGAAAAAAGAACAATACAGCAAAACATTCAAAGAATAAAATCATTAAACTACATAAAATTAAAATCCTAACCCTCCCAAATAAAATACATGACACAGAAATAATTATACTAATAATAAGAGACAGTGAACATAATACATCTAAACCTCAGTAAATAAAAACTGAAATAAAGTTCCAAGAAAAAAACAGGCAGTCTTTTCTACTGGAATCATGAGGACAAGAAAAAAATCCTAAAGGGGTAAATAAGTAAAACACCTAGGCTGGTTAAAACCATTACAGGGATCACCACATTGGAATGCCCACAGAAGTTCGAACATGCAAACCAAAAAAAAAAAAAAAATAGTAGATGTCAGCGCTAGAACCCCAACAAAGCTCTGACCCCTCAATCACCAAAATTCCAATATCTCTCCCAGATACCCTTTTAATGGTGTGTCTCTACCTTCCTTAATACAGTCTCTACTGCTTTTAATTTTCTCTTATAAATCAATAGGAGACACAAATTTTTGTTGAAACAAGAAACAACATCGGATCTTGCCATATCCAATATAGAGAAGTACTGCTATCAAATTTAAAGTACTAGCATTATATTTATCCCAAGCTGTTGGAAGAGGCCTAAAACAAAGATCTAGAATCCCACAAAATAAACCAAATTGAACAATAAAAGTACAATCAAAGTATAAATGACATAATGATTCAATCTGTGTAGGGACATGAACTCAAAAACCTATCCGCAACTTGCTTATGTTTATGATTTCAGACACTTTCCCATGAACCCCAAGCCAATTAATATCCTACATAGAAATAGGTATCCATCATGAGTTAAAACGCTCCATAATCTATCTTTCTTCTAAATCACTGAAACTGGGAATATAGTTTCTTTAAAAGGAACAAATTATTGCATGATAAAATTGTTTTCGAGAGAGTTTATGAAGCATTCGACTTGTAACCTTCCTCGACCTTAATAGGTCAAAAACCAAGGACCAATCTGAGGTTAACACATACTTTCTACTGTTTTTATGGAGAAAACACTCGGCTCACCATTTTTGCAGGATGCCCTCTATTCAGTCAGTCACCATCCATACCCATACATATTAACCGACTGACAAAGAGTCTAAAGGTTAGTGTAAACAAAAATTGAAAAAAAAGAAAACCACAGGTTGAATGATATGAACTCCTCCCTGTTTATAGTCTAAATACAAAATATTCCTTTTAATAGGATTTAGTCTGCTCCCCCAAAAGCAAGGAAAAAAGATGGTCTGAAGAGGCATAAAAAATCATCTAGGTAGAGGAAAAACATGGCTAACATGGCTAATATATAAAAAGAGGGGCAAAAGAAAAGTCTTAATTAGATAGGCCCTCTTTTTTCCCCCATGGGCCATTTATTCCATGTCCTGACCTCTAAAAAAAAACAGCCCCAAAATCTTTTGTGGAGAGTCTGTGACCCGGACACCCCCCAGCCAGGAATCTCCAACCTGAAACCCTAGTAAATTCAAACAAACACTTTTATCAAAATTTAAATGAGAACCAATACAGTGTAGAAGGACAGGAAGGACTTGACACAACAATCGACCAGTACTGCGGGAAGGAACTACAACACATAAATCATCAGCATAACTGACAGTCTTAATGACATTCAAACCCGGCCCTCCTATACCTGGTAATAATGGAGATTCTGCAATATACGAATAATAGGGCTTAGGGCGGCCCTTTCTAACCCTCTGTAGATATAACATAAATCCCTAAGCCATCCATTAACATATGGTCTTACATAAGCCAAAGAGTAACACATACACAGCCAGTCATTAATAAAAATTGGAGAAACCATATGACCTAAGGGTTAACCACAAATTATTCATGTGGAAACATTATCAAAGGCTTTAGTCAGATCAAAACTGAGCAAAATTCCCTGAACAACCACTGAGCCCCCAATTAAATAATTCACATAACACAATCAACGCATCCTGAATAGATCTGCCAGGAACCAAGCAATATTGTGATAGGTGAATCAAAAAAGGTAAGAGTTTCTGCATCCTATTGCCCAACAGTTTTGCAAAAATCTTAAAATCAGAATTTAACAAAGTAATAGGTCTCCAATTATTTAGATCCTGTTTGTCTCCTTTTTTATACAAAAATATCACCAACCTTCATACATCTGAGAGGTTAAACGATCTTCAGCAAAAAAGGCATTAAATACAGATAACAAATAATCAGGTATCAAAACCCACAATTTTTTACAAATTTCAGGAGGCAAACCATCTGAACCAGGTGCAATCATGTCCTTCATAGCACTAATCACCTCACTCAATTCCTCTAACATGAAAGGACTTATCAAATCCATTTGTTGAACATGCGGTAAAACAGGTAATGCCACTGCTTGTACTAATAAAGCCATGTCAGAGGTTTTCAAATCGATTCAAATGATTGCTTAACATTGTCTGCAACATAGGACAAAATATCTGGGGACTCCTTGAACACTGCAGCCTTGTTTATCAGTAAGATCATGTATCTGTTTATTTTGTACCTAGACCTGCAAGATTCATAAGGATTAACTCACTCTTGTTCCCCTTACTCCAAATTTCTGTTCAAATCCAATGATTTTTTGCTCTCATATTGGACCTGAGCCAATTGTTGCTTAACATCACTTATACATTCTACCAGTATACCCTTAGAATCCTGTTGTAATGAAAACAGGGAGTACAATGCTTTCCTCAATCTAGCAGCTTGAAGATGATGGTCATCTGAAATAAATCTGGAATGAGTTTTAAAAAACAATGTGAGACATTCCTTAGTATCCGTACACCAATCAATGATGGAGTAATAAAGAAAGCAAACAGTGCATCTGTCAACTAGCATTTCTTCAAGACTGCTACTAAACCCAGGCTGAGACAATAAATGTACATTTGACCTCCACACACCAGGGCCATTCAAACCTACTGGACTCAAATTTATGTGTAGGCCTATTAAGTTATGGTCCGAAGTTGCAACTGGTATTACCTACCCCTCATAGACTCCAACAGTCGAAGATCACAACCAATAATCCACTTTCCCTTTGAAAAGGTATATAGTATCGTGGATTCTCGAATACCTCCTTAAGACCGTTCACATCATAATACACCTTCCTTAGATTTTAACCACTAGTGTAAGTCCCCCAAATAACTATCCTGAAGTCAATAAATAAGGCAATTTTTTCAACACGTGAACCCTAGTTGCTTTCTGTTGTGCAGTGCTATGTATTGATCAATCTCTAGTTCACCCATGCCAAACTGATCAACAACATCCCTCTTCCAGGCTCAAGATCAACCAGCTTATGAACAATAAATCTTGTGATGTGAAGCAAAACCCTGCCGGAACATAAATCCTGGGCCAAAGACCAATAAGAAGGACCACAACTCACTTTTGTGGCTTTATCCATATTACAGAGAATACAAGGAACATCCTGTGAAAATAAATATCATAAGATAAAGCCCAAAGTAAATAATGTTTCTTTCAAAGTCAGATCTATACTATTCACATTAAGACTAGCTAGGAAAATGGAACAGTATTCATAAAGAAAAGAAGAAAAGAAAAAACTGAAAAAAACCAGTATCATTTCTTCTTCGAGGTCTGGTGTTCCATTTCACGCCTCCACTGGGGTCTCCGTCCCTGCAGGGTGGATAGTTGCTGAACTGTTAATGGGGGATAAGGCAAATCTTGAGTATCATCTCATACTGTCCCCAAGACCGAAGGGATCATATGATTTCACAGGAACTGGAGGTGTTGTCCTCAACTGCTTTAGTAGATCGAGACCTTGTCTGAACAGGTTGAGGTCTAAAGATGATACAGTCACTGGCTCCTGGGCACTTCATTTGAGGGAAGAAGAAACGGGATTGAAAGTGAAGAAGAACTGGCTGGGTAGGAGGATCAGGGCTTTCCTTCCACTTCTGGGTACCCTATTTGGTTGTCCTCATTGTGAGTGGCATGTGAGTTCTGGAGTGGAATTAGGATCTGGGAGTTCTCTGCCCGACTGTTTAACCTCCTGAGCCCACTGTCGTCAAGTGCTCCTTCTTTGCATCCTTGAGGCAATTGCATTGGACTGGGTGGTCTGGATAAGGGTGATGGTACTCTGGCCAGTTTACTCCACTTTGGTCTGGCTACCTCTCCCTGCAGTCGAGAGATGCATGCAGACAGGGCAGCACCTCAGTGTCAGAAGGTCTGCCTGAATATGGCTGCCCACAGCCACTGCATTGCACTCTCACATTTCTGCATCCACTACTTGTCTGCTACAAGCTCTCCTAGTTCCCTTTGTATTAATTTACCCTAAGTCGCCACTGATCCTGTTTTTTTTTTTCAAAAGAAAAAAACAACAATAAATGAATCAAAACACTTGTGGTGTTGAGGGTGGGCTTCTTCCTCTCTTTACTCTGCTTACACCCTTACTATACCTGTGTTTAGCTCCTGTCAATCAATTTAACAGGGCATAATTGAAGTTGGGGAAGGAGGGAGGGGGTGAAAATTTGCAGCAATTAAAGACAGCACAGAATTACACCACCGCTATGTTTTAAATTTCAACTGTTAAAGCAATTATAAGTAAAGACAACAAAGAAATTATAGTGTCATAAAAGCCTCAATCTAAGTTTAAAAGAAAAATAGCAATTACAGATTACTCTGTGCATTGAATTGAATATGTTTCTTCTTCCTTCTGGCTTCTTCTCTAAATAAATAAATGATGATGGGGATGGAAAATGAAATTATGATATGTAATAAATGTATTGGCAATCCGGCACAGCAACATACTAGTAGTTTGTCTTTGTGGGGGAAAAGGGGGATCGGGACATTCACTTAGCGTATTGATGAGTTTCATTGCCTTGGCTAATGTTAACCTCAACTCTGAAAGAGGTATAGATATCTAAAAACATGGTTGTATGGATAGAGATGGTGCTGTATTTAGAGTGGAACACCGTGTGAAATATCCTGTGTTGGCAGGAAAATCTATTCCAAATGAGCTATTGGTTAAACCTCTAATTCCCAATTCTTATTGTGCCAGAATAAAAGACATTTAGTTCTCTCTTTTCACAGATGCAGGTATCCATTTATAAATGTACAATGGGAAATTACATCACAGAAGAGGTTGAATGTAAACACAGACTGTAGTAATTCCAATTACAATTTAGATTCCTACAGTTCTGAATGTGATTTTGGTGCTGCTGCTGCTGCTGATGATGATTTAGTGAACTGTTTTGTGCCTGTGTGGACTGCTACATTTCATTTTACCACTTTAAATCGATGTACCAGTGCCCTCTGACATTTGTTTTACAATTGCCATTTCTTTACTATACTGTATGGGTAGTATGCACTATTTACATACATGTGGCAATTGTTTTGCCAATTGTTTGTACTGATGATGACATTTGCAATTGTTTTGTAATGGTGACCACTAAAATTATGGAAATAGTACTAATGAAAATAATTATAAAATAACTTAGAGTCGCTGCATGTTATAGGTGCATTTCTATCCAGTTAATAACAAGTCGACAGATGTGCTTTATTTGTTTGGAGGAGACAATGGGGCTAGAGCAAAGCATCACTCATCAGTACCATTCTATCATGAGACCCCTGAAACGGTGTGAACTATATGTGGTTTCCATCAGGATGGGTAGTATGAGCATCTCACATACAGGAAGGTAAAAAAAATGGGCTTTTCTATTGCTCCATTGAATCTGTAGATATGAATTTGGGATTATCTCTGGGATTATGCCATTTGCTGTCCTGTCAGAACAAGCCAGCCACCAAGTACTTTTGCTGATTGTAGCGGTGAGGCTGAGAACTGTTATCTCTGTTAGGAGGGTGGGCCACTGTACTGTAGGGCGTGTTGGAAAGACAGGGAGAAAGGGTCTGTGAGAAAAGCGGAATCGACCAAAACAAAACCATTTTTTTTGTAGTTGACTGAACAGTTTGTTTCTATCTTAAAATTTATTCAATAAAGTTTTTTAATTTTGAACCTTGAAAAGGTCCTCTGTTTGAGCATTCTAGAATTGTTTATACTTAGCAATGTACTGCAGCCGCATCATCACAGCACAGTTATTTTATGTTACACCTCTTTTAACCAGGCTTCCCTGCTGTCTCTAACCTCTGAGTTTCATTGCTCCATCTACCAGTTTCCATAGTCGGGTTGATTGAGCACTTTGAGGTTATGTAACTTACAAAAGTGCCATGTCACACACAACACAGTTTTTGTAATATTTTACCGAACCTGAGATCCCAATTCCAAGCTAGTGCTCTAACCTCTCGTCCATACAACTTTTATTACACAAATGGTGCCTGCACAATTAATTATAAAACATTGTATCATTGCAAACAAATACGTAAAATGGCACTGCGCACAAAAAGTGCTTAGGTAGTATTGTGAAATAGATTTTTGCAAATATCATAGTATAACACTGTTCACAAAAGGAGATGTCACAAAACACACGAAAGCAACTGACCCATAAACATTTATTTATTTACATTTTGGTTACCAGGTAGGCCCGCTGAGACCATAACAGTCCCTTTTTCAGTGGCGACCCAGATTTAGTTACATATGGTCCTCCACCAAAGCCATTTATTATATCATCAAACGACAACACTTAAAGCAGCAGTTCAACAAAAGTGTTAAAATACTATATTGTACCCTTTAAAGTTACTTTCCTCATTTTTTTCTAGTTATTTATTCACTTATGTGGGCATGTATTTATTTATTAATTTAATGACATTGGTTTACCAGATAAAAATACAGCAATAAAATAAATATCATTTACAGATATGATCTGAGGGTATACAAGGGAAATACTGTAAATAACATAGATTAGAATATATGATATAGAATAATACACAATAAAGAAATTGTTTCCTATAATGTGCACTTTATAACTTGTTCTGGCTCCATTTCCTTTTCATGTCCACAGTACTATTTCAAAGTCAAAGAAGTGACCATACTTTTTTTTTGGGGGGGGGGAGGGTGAATAATTTAAAACATTTCAAAATGTCTGAATTTTGTTTTGGCAAAAAAAAGTTTACCAGCAAATGAAAATGGAAGACTACTGGCTCTGTTACTTTTACAAAAGGTGGGGTCAGCTTTCATGCTATGCCATGTTAAGATGTGGTGGAAAAGATTAGGCTAAGTAAGTGCTAACAGTGTTAATGGCCCTACTTTACACCTCCCAGGTTGACTGCTTTTACAAACAAAATACTATGTTGATAACAGAATTTGTTTGTAACCTGAACATGTAGCTGAAACAATTAATGATATGACAAAATCTGTTTTTAAAAGTATGTGAGCATTCAGAAATGGCAGGATTGCCTGATAGGGACCCTGAACATCTGATCACCAGATAAAACCTAACAGGTGGCAACCTATAATGAGAATCAAAGGTAACAAGTGCGGATGGTTAAATGCTGATATACTCTGTAAGCTGAAACTCCAGGAATAAATCTAGAAAAGATCTCGTCGACTGGGATCCACAAGATTTGCTAACATACAAATTGCAAAAAAAGTGTAAACCCAAGTCCAAAATGCCAACTCCTCCTGTTATTAAGCATGCCAAGAAACAAAATGTGCCCTATCAAAACTTCTGGCAGATTTACAAAAGAGCTAACAGTTTTAACCTGCTTGATTTCTGTACCCTAGAGTTGATGGTAACATGGTTAATAACCAGACTTTAGTAGCTAACCACTTTAATAGACAATGTGTAGGACCTTCTCAGTATAGGGTTTCACAACACCACACCTCTACAACTCAAATGGCACTGATCTCTCCCAAACTGCACTCACTAGAAATTTTATTTCAGAATACTTACTAAAAAGAATTTTTAAATACATTTTAAATATAACCCCAAATCTCACGAGACCTGATGACCTGGACTACTGTTTAACACGAGAGGGAGGCCCTTGCAGAACCAGTCAGGAGCTATTTAATTTCTGCATCAGATGTCGAGACTTTCTGGACATCTGGAGCTGGCAATTGTTAGGCCAATCACAGATCAGGCCCAAGACCCCGTCATCAAACCATAGCTCATTTCTCTCCTGCATCCCCATCCAAACTGTTAGAATGCATAGTCTTTGAACAGACACTTGAATATCTATACAAAACTACCTTCTCAGTCCCACACAACATGGTTTCTGAAAGTTGCACAGCACAAAGACGGCCCTGGTAACATTCACAGACTCTGTTTTCAATACCTTGGATGCAGGTAACTACCCTAGGCTGCAAATTCTTTAGCCTCACGAGGCATTCAGTGTAGTTGACCACCCACTTCTACTGGATACCCTAGCTCTTAACTTTCCCTGATGATATAGCATGGTTTAGATGCTACCTAAAACAGAGTACAGATGACAAACATCCATAATGCCCTCTTGATCCAGTGTTAAGGGTACCTGTGGGTGTCCCAAGAATCAATCCTTGGTCCTCCCTAGTCTCACTCTTTATTAACCCTGTACTGCATCCTGGCCCCACAATGGTGTGATCTTCTATGCTGATGACAGTGTCAACTGTCAGGAGGGCGAGGATATCAGCAGTATAAAAATCTTACAATTAGACTTTCCTCCATGATCTGGTTTATATACCAAATTGGTCCTACTTACACACACTAAAAAATGAATTCAATAGTCTTCTCAGGACCTTGTAAACAACATCCTGACATCGCAACTCTTGACAGATTCTTCAGGTGAGCAACTAGAAACTAGTTCACTGAATTCCATTATCTGGGAGTCATGCTGACAATCTCTCCTTTGAGCCTCATGTCACTTAAATCACAAAAAGAAAACTCCATCAAAGGCTGGGAGTGCTACACAGAATAAAACAATTCCTCATAGCTGATTCTTGGAAAATTCTTTCTGATGGTCTGCTACTGCCCTTTTCAGTATGACATTTAATGTACTCTCTGCAAAGGGAATCTGTTCTGGAAAAGCGAGGAGTATATTACAACTCAATCAATAGATTTCAAACCAACCTTCCTTCCCAACCATCACTGTCCTTCCTTTCCTCTGCATCACACCTTCCCTTGACTTTCTAATGAAGTTCCTTGCTCTCATTCGCCCTGCAGAAAGTGGCAGTAGGCCAAGACATCCAAAGTATCCAGAAAATCTTCCCTGAACTAGTAAAAATAGGATCATTAAATCTTCTGAGGGCTGCTCATTGTTACCCCAAGAATGAACAGCAAACTAGGACAGAGATCTATTTCTTACAGAGGCTATGTATTGGTACAACAAGATGTGTGCCTCCACAACTGCAATGACATCCATCTCCAGTTTTAAAAAAGCAGTATGCACAGTACCTGACCACTCAGTCTATCTGTAAATGTTACAGACACCCCTGAAAAAGTGCTATTGCACTTACATACCTGACATATACTATAAGAATTACTGTCTCCCATATAATTTTTGTTCAGTGTGTTTTATTTGTACCCAACTGCTTGTCATTTTCTCAGGGCATTTATGTAAAAGGGTCTTTGCCCATTAAGGTTTCCCAGTATAACAAATCAAAATAAAATGAAATGTAATCACCTCAGCACACAAGCATCCTCATTGCAAACATCCCAGGCAGGAGTGGTGGGACTACATTGAGAGTCTACAGAATGGGTAGCAGAGCAATATTAAGCTTTCTCAAGCCAATATTTCCTACAAAGAATGACGGACAAATGGTCACCAGTTGGGTACATATTAATAAATTTTCATAGTTTGATTCTGGGGCTGGGGGGCATGTCAGAATATGAAAACGTTCCTTAAGTCCAGCCACACACAAAACAAGTTCTGAAATTCTTGCAGAATATTTATTTCATGGATCAGTTTGAGTTTTTAGATCCTGTCCTAGGAAGAAAGTTTTATTAACTGTTTAAATCATATGCTAGCATAAACCAATACACACCACAGCCCTTAGTTACCAGCATGCCATCCAGTTTTCCATTCATACTTATCTTGTCCAATGTGTTTAATGCAAAATCAAGTATATTCTCATTTCTCTAATATTTTATTCAGTGTAGCCCTCTGAGTTTGATTCTGGAACTCAAAATGCCCTCAAACTGATTTATTTCTTTGTTGGATTTTGTTTTACCAAGAGGCCCACTGAGACTAAAAATTCCTTTTTCAGGGCAATCTAGAATTAGTTAACAGTATTAACAGCGATGCAAGGCAGCAGTCCATTAATAAGGGATATCTGAACATAACATTACATAACAGTACCAGGAAAATGAGTACATACATAGCAGTGACACAGAAGATACAACACATACAAAGTTATCAGTTAGCTATAACAGTGGTACAGTAATAGAACTAATATTTTTGACTGCGTAAGCATAGGATGTGGACAAAAACATCAATAAAACAATGAGCAACAAGCACGAACCTGAATGAAACCTGATACCTTAACGGATCGCCATTTCACTTTCACCTACCCAAAGTACAAGTTTTACACAAGACTTAAAACTGCATAATCTCTTACAGTCCCTGGTTCCAGGTGAAATTGTTCCATAAAGGAGGGGCAAAGCAAGCAAAAGATCTGCTACCAGACTTAAGACAAAGTGGCGTATGTCTGTATACTGGAGGAGGAGTGAAGAGTTCTCCATTGAGGCTTAATCTTTAATAGCTCTTTTAGGCTAGGTGGAGGGGTGCCAAAAATGAGCTTGTGAAATATACAGTGCACAGTACAGGGAATTGCAATTTGCATTCCATAAGGGCAATGTAAGCAGGGAGAGGACCAGAGAGGCTGCTGTATGCCCTGATTTGTTAAAATGTAAGGGGACAGGGGAGTCTTCAGCTGTTCTTAATCACACTCTTGTTCTCGTTAGTCATCATTGGTTGTAATGCCCTTATGGTCTTCCCTATATAATACTTTGAACATGGACATGCAGTCAAATAAATCACAAGATATGAGTCACTTAATGGTTGACTGGATTTTGTATTTTTTTCTCCACTAAAGGTGGTCACATTCCTTCTTCTGGAAGTATTGTTGCATCGCCTTCATTTAACACATGGTGTCATCGTGAGACTAAGTGGACCTAACAGTAGCTGGGCACTAGCTCCTTGTGCATGATATTCTCTACAACAATCTATTTTAAAGATTTTACTTTTTCAAAGCAATAATAGGTAATAGCTGAAATTATCTAACATGCATTTTTTAAATACCTAGTGTTTGTGAACTGGTTTTAATCTTTTCTATAAGGTCAGGAAATTCAAAGCCATAACCTTTCCATTTTGGTTCTTTCTGTCTTCTTGCCTAGTTTCTTGTAAGTTATTCCTCTTTAGAGGTTCTCTTATTGTCTTGGAGAATGTTCTATTTAAATAACCTATTTGTACAAATCTCTTAGCCATAGTTTCCATTTCCTGATTTCTGACTGCTTCCTTGCTTAAATGTAACCTGTCCATTTCGTACAGGCCTTTGTTATTTCAGGTCCCTCCCAGCCACCAGTGAACCTGTACTCTTCCAGCTTATACCACCCTCTAAGCCATCCATTTAATTCCGACATTCTTTCCTTCCTAGATGTGCTAGTCCTTGGGACCATTATTACCTCTAAGAATTCTAGCATCTTTGGCAAAGTCGTTGAAGCCATTATAAAAGACAAAATAATAGAACAATTTATTGAGGATAAAGTTCTTACCCCATTTAAATATGGTTGTATGAGGGCACATCATGTCAAACTGACCTGACCCTGTGCTAGAAGAGGTAATAAATACATAAAATGATGCACATACTATCAATATGAGGGTAAATGTTTTTTTTTTTTATTTGGTACATTTGGATGGGCCAGTTCCACTTTGAGGGGCAGAAGTATACCTTTTTCTGCTCTCTATTTGCCTTTGAAGAGGTGACGATGGAGATGAGAAGGGGAAGAGTCATAGTTGTAGCCTATCTGGACTTAGATAAAGACTTTGACTCTATGGTGAATGACAAGCTTCTGGGCAGAGTGCACCAGTGTGCTATACTTAAGGCAAACACAAAGCGAACTGCAAATCTGCTTGAGGTAGAAAGCAGAGGGTTGCAGTGGGTAGGCACTACTGGGAGAGGGCAACATGCTGCATCCCTCAGTGATCTGTGCTGAGACCTCTTCTGTTCAATATTTTCATTAGGAATCTGTTAGCTGCTAGCCATATGGCTTAGCAGTTGTGCTACCACCCACCACATCAGTGACCAGAGATCGGGTGCACACTTGGGTTGCTGGGGTCATCTGGGGAACTGGGGGTGACAGACTGAGCAGGTTGAGATGGAATGGAAAGGCAAATGCAGAAGAAGTATGGTGTGCATCCTCAATTATTCAATCGGTGTCCAAGATATATGATTCTGAATGGTTGACTGCTAGCTTTCTGCCATGGTAAATCTTATGACAGCCATGCAACAGGAGCCAGTCAGCTACATCTACAGTCCCCAGTTTTAAAATCAATACAAGCCCCAAACATCAAAGGTGAAAAATCGCCATTTTACTCCCTGCTAAACCACGACACAAAAGCTGTTTATTCTCTTTTTTTATATATATGCTTTTTGCTACTTACCACCGAATGCTCAGCCCTGCCCTCCCCAGACTACCAATTGGCCTTCATTTAGACTTACCTCCCAGACGATTCCTCCTGGATTGCCCTGTAGGGCAGGGCCACTGCACCAATGTAAGTTTACACTACACAGGAAAAGGTTGCCAGTAGGGGTGCCTACTGACATTGCCTCCCTGGCTTTCCCCATTGTGGGGTGTGAGGTTGTGCCAGAGCCAGTGGAAGACAGGATAGGTCATCTTGGGGAGTGCTGCGGCTGGTGATTGGGGACATGAAGTGGGCATCATTTAGGTGCCTGCAATTTTCCCTGTTGCTGCTTTTTGTTGAAGGAGGCTGACTTGCACCAGACACACAATCCCCCCTCCCCCCGGAGTAGGGGAGCTATCCCTGGGATGCTCAATCCTTCTCCCCCCCAGCCAGGCAGCCATCCAACTTCCTGGGTCTGTTCTTGAAGATTGGATGTCAGTGTCGCAGATGGACGCCATGCCACTACGTCGGTGGTTGGCCTCAAAAGCTGGGTTTTCAAAGGGACTGTAGATTTTAACTAATCAACCCCAACAGTCCCCAAAGCCATTTTACATGCCACAAAACCTTTTTTTCACATAAAAAAGTTGCTCGTTGTTTCTGTTTCTCAGTCCCCTGTTTGTTGATAGAAACTAAAGCTGGTGTTTGCTGTGTGTTAGCCACCAATGCTTCTGTCTTGCTACAATTGTAACAAGCAGCCTTTATAATTTAACATAAATTCACAGCAGCCTTACACTTAATGTAACATACTGTACATATTAATTAAAAAAGAAAACAGCACTGTTGTAACACTGTCTTTCCATCTCACACCCATTTCTGTTAAGTAAAAAAACACATTTTCATAGCCCATAGAAAACATTGTAGTCACGCTGCCCTGACCCAGTTCACTCATGATGACAAGATGCTTGCTAGCAATGTTTACCTTCTCAGCCCACATCGTCACTTCCAGCAAACACTGAAAAATGGAAAACTTTGTTCTCTAATGCATTGCTCCATTGGTCTCCCAGCCACTCCCCACTTGAAAAATGCTCCCTTGTCTTGCTAAGGCTTCAGTAAAGCACTGCTCACTCACTCTCTGGTGCTACCATAAAACAAAATATAAAACGAAAAAAGAAACGGGGGAAGGTAAGAGAATCTGCCCAATAAAAGAAAAATTATTAAAAAGCTCACAAAAACTAGATGAGGTGCAGCCAGTGGCCAGGAACATTTTCAGCTATAATCTACCCAGCAACAATAGACTATTTTTTTTATTACAGCAGAAGAATATTTCAATAAAAAAATCTATGAAACTGCTGAACTATAATTCTTCTTAATTTTAAACTAATTTTAGCAATTTTCTTATTGTATAATTGCTAAACCACTCCAGGGTGTGGGTTATACTGGGATTTATCCATTGGATTTGGTCACTCAGCCTATGGCCTTGTGACTAAACAACACCAGGCACGGGTAAATCCCAGAAACACCAGCACTCTGTTGTGGTTTATTGCTTAATCGGTCCATACTTTATATAAGGATTCCAGTGTCACAAGGATCACAGTTTTTCATACAGTGGCTTGCAATATCATGTCAGCATGTTTTCAGCATCATTTGAAGTAAAGGCGACTTCACAGAAATACATTTCTAATGAATATAATCTATAAGAACCTTTAAAATGTTTAGTGATTGAGCACTTGAATTATGATGGGTGCAGAATAACTTTGAAAATGATTGCTTCATTAATTTAGCTAGCTCCAGAACATTGTAGCAGCATCCTGGTAAAACAGAAGTGCCTAAATATTATCCACAATTGTGATTTAATTTTTGAATGTTAATAAGATGCTTACAAAGAAGTTTTACAATGTGGATGCTAACACAATGAATTATGCTGTATTATATTAGGAATGCTCTTTTTATATATTTTGGTCAATTTTTCTAACATTTCCTTTGTATACATGTTTTTTGTAATTTCTGTTTATATGTGATAATAAACATTTATGGAAAAGGGGTATTTATTGAGTAGTTGGTCTTCTCAACAACCAAGCCCACTCACGAAGACTTAATGAAATTTGAAGCACTGGGTCTTTTTTTTTTTAAATTTAACTTTATTAGTTTTACAGAATTACACCAAAACACAGGTTAACATCGAGTCTATCATAGGGCTAGGTAACAATTCTCTTTTGACCAAAATATGAAATGAGACATAAAGCCGGAAAAAGAAAAAAAAACCCTATTGCCCCCAACCACCCCTTCCCCTGACCCTAACCCACCCAGAGTGTGCATATTTGGCATATCATATGCTATTAACATAATATCATGGGCACATAGGATTGGTGGTGAGATAGATAAGGGAAGAGAGCTTCAGAGACAGAACCAAGTAGGCTCTAATGTAAATACAACATATATAGCTTATCCCATTTTTTATGAAACAAGTCCATATGGTTACGAGAACTGGCCATGAGTCTCTCCATATTAAAGCAGGTTGATAGGTCTTTCAGCCACTCTGCATATGTTAAGGTTAACTGGTACAACCAGTTTTTGAGTACCAGTCTTTTTACCACCATAGAGATAAGTGCCATGTGAAATCTGCACTCCTAGTTCTCAACTTTGGAATAGATACACAGGATGCATATTTCTGCGGTAAAAAGACCATCAAGACCCAAAAGAGGGTCCAAGTTGGACTGGATGGAGTGCCACAGGGGGATCACTTTTTCGTATTGCCAAAAGATGTGGAGCAGGTTTCCTTCTGATTGCAAGCATCTGGTACAGAGAGGGAGAGGCAAATGCTCTAGACGAGCTAATTTGACCGGTGTATAGTACATGTTATTTAACATATGATATTGGGATAAGTCTAAACCTATCTTGAGTGTGATATCTGATTCGTGACCTGTTAGGAGCGAGATCAGGCAGGAAAGAAGTCCAGACGCTAGAGCCTAGGAGGGAGTCCAGAAATTTAAGACTCATCAGGTAGGAATATATAGTGGAGGTTCCATGGGATTTAGAAGCTAATTCCTGAACTTGGAAGAGAAATGGGCCCACTTGTGAGCAGCAGGACTCCGTCCCAAAATTAGCGCTAATGAGGTGCCTCAGCTGATATATCTTGAAGATATACCTTGGGGGGAGATTAAACCTGTCCATAATATCCAGAGAAGATAGGAGGGAGTCCCGAGAGTATAGGTTCTCAACCACGGCTTCTCGAATTTGAGGAAGCCAATCTAAGGTAATCATTGAGCCTCCTAACCGAACGTTGGGGTTGAGAATGAGGGGCTGTGCCAAGTCTCTTTTTGGGGAGATTTTGAAGTAATGCAGGCACTGAGAGAGAATTTTAAGGGAGGTGAGGATGGTCGGATTTAATAATGAGGACGGGAGTGCTGAAATGGGAAGAAAAAATATGGTCGGAGAGCAGAGATTAGCTTCTACGAGTATTTGTCTTTCAATTTGGAGCCAGATCAGGGAAGATCCTTCTGCCCTATTTGGAAGCCATCAGCCCAGCTTGGAGAGGTGAGCTGCCCAGTGGTAAAAAAGTAGGTTAGGGAGGCGAAGTCCCCCCTTGTCTTTAGGAAGACAGAGCTTGGAGAAAGAATGTCTGGGAGACTTATTTTGCCAGATGAATTGAGAGAAGGTAGAATGCAGGTGCTGCAAGTATGAAAGGGGTAGCCAGGGACTCAATAAATTAAGAGGGTAGAAAATCCGGGGCAGGACGTTCATCTTAATGATGTTGATTCTACCCCAAAGAGAGATAGGGAGTTTGGACCATCTTTGGAGGTCTAGTTGAATGTTGGTCATAAGATCATCTAAATTAAGTTTCCTGAGTAGTAGTGGGTCATTAGTAAGGTGAATGCCCAGATATTTAATCGATTTAGGGGACCACCTCATACCAAATCTAGCAAAACTAGCTTTCTGCATGAAGGGATTTAATGGGAACACTTCTGATTTTGCTAGATTCAGTTTATAATAGGAGAGGCGGCCGTATTGCGTAATAACTTGAAGGGCATGTGCTAGTGACTTTTCGGGGTGAGCAACGTGGAGGAGGATGTTGTCCGCGTAGACAGAGAGGACCAACTCTTGTTGTAATTCTGGACATCCCTGGATATGAGGAGATCTTTTAATATTATGAAGGAGAGGTTCTAAGTATAGATTGAACAGAAAGGGGGAAGGGGACAGCCTTGTCTAGTACCTGTATGGAGATAGAAAAGTGAAGAGAAAATGCCATTACAATAGATCTTAGCTGAGGGAGATTTGTATATAACCTGAATCCACCATATAAAGAAGGTTGGGAATTCCATCTTGGCTAGTGTTGCCCATAAAAAATCCCAATTAACTCTGTCAAACACTTTTTCAGCGTCTAGGGAGATTAAGGCCATCGGAATATGAGATGATTGGACTGTATGTGAGATATGGGAGAAGGTCCTAAGGTGATCAGCCGGGGAATGGCCTTGCACAAACCCAACTTGCTCCGGGCTCAGAAGGTGGGTCCAGATCTTTTTAATCCTCTCAGCTAAGATCTTGGACAGGATCTTAATGTTGCAATTTAAGAGAGAAATAGGGCGGTAGCTTGCAGGGTCCATAGGTGGTTTATCTGGTTTAAGGATTAGCACAATTGTGGCTTCTAATAATGTAGGGTCCACAACCTCAGCCTCAAACATGTACTCATAAAGCCTGAGGAGGAGAGGGGTCAGTTCCCTGTTAAAGGTCTTGTAAAAATTAGATGGATAACCATCGGGCCCGTGCCTTATCAGAGCTAAAGAGCAATCGCCTCTTCTACTCTGAGTAATGTGATGGGGGAGGTGAGAGATCTTTATGGTGGGAGGAGGCGAGGAGGTCGAGATCTTCTAAATAGGTAGAAATTCCCACCGAGACGCTGGGAGGTGTGTCTGCTATAAAGCTTACTGTAAAATCCTCAAAGATCTGGGTGATCTCTCTGGGTGTAGTCTTGACTACGCCCTCCTGGGTTTGCAGCATCAGGATCAATCTCAAGCTCTCTGTCTTACGCAGTCTGAGAGCTAATAATCTACTGGCCTTTTCGCCTTGGTCAATGTATTTGGATAGGGTTTTTAAAATGGCGTATTCAGCTTTTTCTTTCAGTAAATCCGTGTATTCATTCTTTAGCGTTAGTAGGGATTCCAATGAGCTTGAGAGGGGGGAAGGGGAAAGGGAGTGCTCTAATTCCTTGATTTTGATTAGCAGCGAAGCGGCCTGATCCAACCTGTGTTTTTTCCTCACTGAGGCAATTTTGATTAATTCCCCCCTAAGGTAGCACTTCAAAGCACACCATATTGAGTCTATCCATGGAGTAGAGTTTTTATTAAGGTCCATAAAGTTAGAGATCAGGTCTTTAATGTGAGAGACGGTCTGATTATCTTTGAGGAGTTGGGTGTTTAGCTTCCAAATGGTGTCTCGCTGAAAGTTAGGGTCTGGTGAGATCCTAACCCAAACTGTTGAATGGTCTGACAGCACTATCGGTTCAATACCTGATTGGGAGAGACCAGGGAGAAGTGACTTACTGATCAGAATGTAGTCTAGTCTGGACCATGAGTTATGTACCTGAGAAAAGAAAGAGAAAGATCGGAGTGAAGGGTTAGCAAGCCACCAGGGGTCGCATAGCCTCAAAAGTTGCATGAAGTCCACTACAGCTTTTTGAGCTGGGGACGCTGGCCTTATTAGCATATGAGTTCTATCAAGAGCTTGGCATGGTGGGACATTCCAGTCCCCCCCTAATATTAACTGTGAGGGTAAAAAGTTACCGATCTTATCTGCCAGAGTCATAAAAAATCTGGACTCCCTCCAACTGGACCATAGACAGATCCCAGCATGATATTACAGCTGTTGAGACAGCCTTTGACCAGAATAAATCTGCCCTCTGGGTCTGCTAGTTTCTCTTCAGCCAGAAAAGAGACATGATTCTTAATTAGGATAGCCACTTCTTTGCTAGCTTCAGATCCACTCGCCGAGAAAACTTGGGAGAAGCCAGATCTAAGTAGCCAGATTGTTTCATTGTTAGTCAAATGGGTTTCCTGAAGCATGAGAACATCAATCCTGAGTAGGTCACAGTGTTTAAAAGACTTGGTGCCTTTTGGTTTTATCTCTGAGCCCTCGCACATTCCAGGTAGCTACTTTAATTGCCATCTTAACCATTTATGAGCATCTAAATTGGATAAATGAGAAGTTGTGAACCACCAAACTAAAAAAAAGCTATAGCACACTCTAGAGCCCAAATTAAGCCCGCACACTTTATATAAGAAACAACAGCCAGACCCCTGAAATATAAAAACTATCAGAGAAAAGATAGTAACCTTGGACTGTAGTCGAGGAGTCATGACCTGAGGCCAAAAGTGACCCCTCCCCTCAGTGAGAAAAAAAACCCCATGAACTATATACAAAGTAGTTCCAGGTTTGGGCAAATGGGACACAAGGAACCCAGTAATAAGTACCTGGAACTGAGACCCCGATGGCAGATCTCAGGAGCACAATGCACCAATACCTTCCTGATATGCTAGTGCAATAAGAATGGGGAAGTAAACTGACTGACTGTATCACCCAGTAAACTATATGGCAGATCCCCATAGAAATCTCCTGCAGATCGCTGTACCCCCCCTTTCTCAGCTCGTGAGGCAGCTTCCTATGAGCCTCTCCCATCCCCGGGCCATTCCCCACCATCCTCTTTTAACCCTAGTAATTGGGGACTGTGCCCTGATGTGATCAAGGGGAGGACTTTAGTAGATTAACAAAGCCGGCAGCTAAGAACAGCCTAATCATGGGAATTATGTCACTTGCCATCGTAATACTGAGAAATGGGCGCTACTCCTCATGGTAAACTCAGGTCCAAGTTGCGAGTCCTTTACAGGTATGGCTAGAACCCAAGAAGTGTTAGGTCGGGTAACAGTTAGGTAGTTAAACATCTCGCCACTACCGGGATGTCCAGGGGGGGCATATTTCCTTGTGGGACCTAGCGCGGTCCGTAGCCAAAAACAGTCAGCTGGAACAAAGCTCAACTCAAAGGTTCCGGTAACAGCCCTGGGAAATTCAGGGTGTTAACGGTCCCTCAAGATCAGGATCAACAAGTCTCCCACCCCCACCAAGCAACTTAGACCAACCTTTCCCAGCAAAAGCATACAGGTAATTAGCATAAATAACTACACAATAATGTAAAGGAGACAGAGCCAGTATGGCCTTTTGTTGAAACCGTACAAAGTTCAACCCTCTTTAAAGAGGTTGGGAAGCCTAGAAGTTAAGTCTTTGATGGCTTGCTCAGGTGACTCATAGGTGGTTGATGAGCCGTCAATTGTGATCTTTAGATTGGCTGGGTATAGCATCTTGAATCGGATACCCGCCACGATTAGCTTGTGCACAACTGGATGAAAAGCAGTTCTTTTCTGCCTGGTTTCAAGTGGGGAGACCCTGAGCGATTCTTATTTTGGAGGAGCCCCAGGTAATGGACCTGCAGATCTCTGGCTTTGTTGAGAACATGCTGTTTTTCTAAAAAACTTAAAAACTTGATGATGATCAGGCGGGGAGGGGAATCTGGTGGAGGCTGCGGCCTCAGAGATCTATGTGCTCTCTCGATGTGGTATTGAGGGTTCAATGGTGAAGGCCCCACAACTTTGAGAAGGAATTTCTGAAGGAATATAATGGCAACCGAGCCCTCTTCTGTTTTGGGTAGACCAATAATCAGGAGATTATTCCTCCTACTGTGCCCTTCCAAATCCTCCATTTTGAGTTGGAGCTTCCGGAATTGCTGTTTCAACAAAGTAATTTCTAGGTCGGTTTTGTCTCGCCATCTTTCTTGGGAGGTGATTCTGGCCTCCGAGTCACTCATTCTGCTGCTTAAGGTAGCGAGATCTCCTTTAATAGACTTGAGTTCAGAAGTAATGTTATCCAGCGCCTCTCGAAAAGGTGAGAATTCCTGGAGGAATCTTTCCTGGATAAGGGCACTATCGGGAAGGAGTTGCCCACCTTATTCGGTTCCCAGAGGCCTGGCTCCTCGCTTCTTGGAGAGCTTCTCAGGCGGTTAGGTGTGCCGTGATTGCGCCTGTTTCATCTCTGCCTCCATCGCCAGTAAAGCTTTGCGATGCCAAAATGTAAATCTGAATGATAGGCAGAGGTTGAGGAGTCTCCAGCCGCCTCAATTGTGTAAATTAGAGCCTGCAGTTGGTTTAAAATCAGATTATATCGGATGGATGGTAGGAGCCCAGGGTAGGCACAGCCTTCAGGCAGCTTGCATCACGTGACCCCCGAAGCACTGGGTCTGAGCTCGAGGCAACTCTGGTTTGTTATTTTTAGAACAGAGTATTTTTGCTGCATACCATTTACAAAAAAAACTTGAAAAATATGAATCAGAACCAGTGTGTTCACTAGAGAGATTACACTAAGTATCAGAGAAAAGAAACAAGCCTTTAGGCAGTTTAAGGAGCCACAGAGGGAAGGTGATGGGGAGCTCTACAGGAGAAGCTCAAGGAGGCTGGAAAGGCTATCAGGTTAGCACAAGCTCAAACGGAGGAATAAATAGCGCTGGGAATCAAGAAGAGGACAAAACCATTTTAGATACATAAGCAAAAAGGAAGAGCAAAGGGGGTAGTCAGAAATCAACAAGCAATGGTCAGATAGTGGAAAAAGATGAAGACAATGCTGAAGCACTTCAACGCATTCTTGTGCTCAGTCTTCAAAATGAGCACAACTGTTCTGGTCCAGCACTAACAGAACCCAGCACCTGCATGGAAGGCAGACATAATCCCTTCACAAGGGAAAGGGGTGCTGGAAAGAACTAGAAATATTGAAGGCAGGCAAAGCCATGGGTCTGGATGGAATTCACTGAAGAATACTTAGAGAGCTTCAAGAAGAAATAGATGCACCATTAGATGAGTTATACAATGAATCTCTGTAAAGCGGCAAGGTGCCACTTGACTGGAACAGGGCTACCATGGTAACCTTACATAAAAGTGGCAGCAGAGAGGAGGCAGGAAATTACCAGCCAGTCAGCTTGGCCTCGGTAGTGGGCAAAATCATGGAGCCACTCCTTAAAGAAAGGATCGTAGACTTCCTAAAAGAGGCAGGAAAACTCAACCCCAAACAGCATGGATTGATCACAGGTATATCATGTCAGACTAACCTGATCGAATTCTTCTACTAGGTGACCAAAGTAGTGGACCGGGAGGGGGCAGTGGACGTGGTGTATCTGGACTTCAGCAAGGCATTTGACACTGTCCCACACAGGAGGCTGATCAATAAACTTGAACACACAGGTGTCAGTTTTAAGACAGTAAGCTGGGGGTAGCACACTGGCTGCAGGATAGAACTCAGAAAGTCACAGTAAATGGCACCATGTCCAAAGAGGGTTTTGTGAAAAGTGGATTCCCACAGGGACCAGTGCTGGGTCCACTTCAACATATTCATCACTGACCTTGTTGATGGTCTTGAAGGAAAGTCTGCCTGTTTGCAGACAATACAAAACTATGTAATAGGGTGGACAATCAGGAGAGAGATTCCAGTATGAAGGATGATCTCGATAAACTTGAACTATGGTCCAATGACTGACAACTTAGATGTGATGCTAAAAAATGTGAAGTGATGCACCTGGGAAAACAGAACCCAAGAACGCAATATTTCCTAGATGAGAATTGACTTAAAGAGACCAGGACTAAATGGGACATAGTTGTAATCATATCAGATGACCTTAAAGTAGGGAATCAATGTGAAAAAGAGGCATGAAGTAAGCAGCATCCTCGGATGCATAGGCAGGGGAATAACTAGCAGGAATCAAAAAGTGATCATTCCAATCTATAGATCCCTGGTGAGGCCATACCTGGAGTACTGTGTCCATTTCTGAGGCCCCACCTGAAGAAGGACATAGAATACTTTGAATCAATTCAGAAGGTGGCCACAAAGATGGTGAAGGGCCTCCATCACAAGCCATATGAGTCAAGACTCCAAGACTTTAACTTGTACTCCCTGGAACAGGGAAAGGACAGAGAGGGTATGATAGAAACATTCAAATTCATCAAAGGTGTAAACACTGTTCAGGTAGACAAACTCTTCCTTGCAAATGGAAAGGCATGTACAAGAGGCACAACCTATGCCTGAGAGGGGAAGACTCAAAGTCAATATCAGGAAGTACTTTTTACAGAGAGGTAATAGACACATGGAACAGCCTGCACAAGAGGTGTTTGCAGCAAAGATGTTGAATGCATTTAAACACACATGGGACCAACACTATGGTATAAACAAAAACTGCAAAATATAGGGGAGGGGGTTAGGTTCATGAGCAGACTAGATAGGCCACTTGGTTCCCATCTGCCATTAAATTCTTATGTTCTTATGTGTTCCTCATCAGTTACTGAGTCTGATCATCTCCAAGTGCTGCAACGTGTTGGTTTCTATTGGATAATGTCACTCAATAAAAATGGCTTGGCATGATACTTGATCAAGAACTGCCTTTCTCACCACATATAAATATTGTCCTATCCAAGTGCTTTTCTAAACTACTGTAGGTGCATGCTATAGGTTGCAGAGTAGTCTCTCACTGTTCACCTGAAAATGCATAATTGAACAAATGATGCTGCATTGGATTACAGTGATGTAGTGCACACAGCTACTTCTAAACAGTCTCTTTCTCCAAGCTGAACAAGCTATTAAATGCCCTATATAGATGTTCCCTTAAATGTGTACCTCATAGCCATCACTGTCAAATAAACTCCACTTCAGCCTGGCCCAGTCTAGACTAAAGGCATTTATTCTGCATTGCCTTGCTTGGAGCCAAATTCTGAGCTGACAAGCTTCCTTGATGCCTTGGTATCCTATTCTCTCTAGCTGTGAACTGTATCCACCAGTTGCATTTCAATATAAAAGGATGCATATCCCCTCATGAAAATGAAAGCTGGCCAAGCAGTAATTAGCTTCTGCTTGCCCAAAGAATGGAGTAGGTTGCCCTCTGACATTACTTGTTTCCCCTTTGTCTTCAGTATCTAATCAGAAGTAAAACAGCACTTTATATCCCTGTGTGAGTGCACTACCTGACTGCCATGGAACTCTATTAGAAAACTGAAAACTGCCTTAAAATTTATGGCGTACCAGCTGCTGCCAAATCTGTGTATGTACTGTATACTGCAGTAACTAATACAGTAAATCTGTTACATTAGCATTTTATTGTTGTCTTATTGCTAGTACAGTATCTCTTCCCCTCTCATACACTCCCTTCCCCTCTGTCCAGGTCAGATCTGTAAACAAGACTGCTGTTCTCTGTATAGTGCACCTAGTAAAACATTCTCAAATAAATAAATTAATAAACAATGGCTGCTTGTAAGGGGAGGCATATAGGCTCAAATGACACCACAGAGGCCCTGTGTTAAAATGTGCTTCAAACAAAGTCCAGGAGGGTAGCATCTTTCAGAAAAAGAGATGTGTAAGAACAAGGGGGAACAGTTTAAAGATAGAGGGGGGACGGCTCAGGGGTAATGTGAGGAAATTATTTTTCACAGAGAGAGTGGTGGATACATGGAACAGCCTTCCTGAGGAGGTTGTTGGGTCTAAAACGGTGGGGGAATTCAAACATGCATGGGACAGACAAAAAGCAATTATAGTGGGGGGTTGCAGGAAACAGGCTGTTGGTTAACTAGAATCTGCAGCTTATCCAGTAGGTAGAGAAATGGGCAGACTGGGTGGGCTAGTGGTCCTTATCTGCGTCAAAGTCTATGTTTCTATGTTTAAAACCCTCAGTGTTCAGAGTTTAAATTAAGTTTCCCACTGGAAGAATGTCAGACTACTACTGCACCAGTGAGACCAAATGCTAAGAGAGTGCTCTGCATAAATGTCTTGCTTTATCTCACTGTGGACACCTGGCTTTCACCACTGAAAGTTGCAGTCTGTAGCCCTTAAATGAAGTAGTGATCCCAGAGTTCAATAGAACCTAAAAGCTCCCATACAGAGACAGAGTGTACCCCAAACAACATTTAGTTGACTGTTGACCATAGAATGTGTGATTACATTAGTATAATGTGTACACAAACTATAAATAAACATGATCAGATTTATTGCAACTTGAAGTTTGTGTATCCTGTATCTGACTGTCCAATATTTTGACCAGATATGCTATGGTATAAAAGAAGCACTGAATATTAATGTTAAAATGTGGGGGCTGTTTGCTTCATGAAGCTTTGTGCTAGGGTATACCATCAAAATAACAAAGTTTCAAAAGCAAAAGCCATTACTGAGACAATTTTGACAGAATTCAAAATTTTCATTGTGATAGTCCACTAGCAAAATTTTGCTGCTTGCCCCACTGTGTCTCCTCCTTCAAACAAACTCCAACTGGGGGGGTTAAACAGTCAATGTCTGACAGGCAAAATTTCACCTATCAACACTGTGGATGTCGCCATGCCACATGTCGACAACTTTGTTGTCGATGCAGTTTGGTGGAACCATGAGCCAGTCAGTATAGACCTGTGAAGTACGCAGTCATAAAGGAAGTTGCAATACATAGATACATAGATACATAGACAGTGTCGGCAGATAAGGGCCTATGGACCACCCAGTCTGCCCATTTGAGCTTGTAAGTTCAGTTTGTTTTCCTAGAAGTCTGTTGCCCCTTACCCCTGACCTCCAGAATTCCTTTATGTCTATCCCATGCATTCTTAAATCCCGTGATTGTTTCAGCCCCCACTTCCTCTGGCAGGGTGTTCCACTTGTCCACCACTCGCTCTGTGAAGAAATTCTTTCTCATGTTTCTCTGAATCGTCCTCCCTCCAACTTCATCCCATGCCCTCTTGTCCTGGAACATCTTTTTCGCTTAAAAATAGTGTTTTCCTGTACCCTGTTCCTCCCTGTAAGATACTTGTATGTCTCTATCATATCCCCTCTCTCCCTCCTCTCCTCCAGGGAGTACATGTTCAGTTCCTTCAACCTGTCTTCATAGGACTTGTGATGCAATCCATGCACCATCTTTGTTGCCCTCCTCTGAACCTTCTCTACCCTGTCTATGTCCTTACGTAGGTATGGTCTCCAGAACTGTACACTGTACTCCAGGTGGGGCCTCAACTGAGTTTGTACCACTGACCCCCTCACACCCACATGAAACAATGATGGCTAAGTGATTGTCTACCACCTTTACTATTGCCAAGGGACAGCAACTTTAGTCTGGCTGTATGACAGTAGCATCTCTGATGGAGTCACCTTGATAGCAAACCAGCATCATTTACTGCTGAGCCCATGGTCAATCTGCCAAAGAGACTGGTCCTCTAAATCCCATGCACCAGGGCTTAGCCACTTTTTGTGGACAGGGGTTACACTACTAAATTTTTATTTTATTTATTTATTTATTGAATTGATTCATCAGGAAAGGCAAACTAAGCAAAAAGATGCTCATCTTCCGGTGCAACCTACGGGGGAAGGGTTACAAGGGAAGGATAACAAGCAGGTTATCACCATAACAATTAATCAGATATACAGAGGAAAATGTGACAATTTTGTCACATAGGTTAACAGACAGCTAATATCAGATATACAGAGGAAAATGTAACAATTTTGTCACATAGGTTAACAGACAGCTAATATCAGATATACAGATGAAAATGTAACAGTTTTGTCACATAGGTTAACAGTCAGCTAAAAGTGAGTACCAGAGGCATACATACTTACATACACACATACATACATACATACATAGAGAACAGCTTGCTGCGGCAGCCACATCTTATTTTATATAAGCCAGCTTCCATGGGTAGGACATAGCCGCTGGTCAGGCAATGGGAATTTTGAAGGGTGGAACAAACAGAGTTAATGAATGCAGATAAGTTTATCATGAGGTAGTTAGCCAGTGCGATTGATAGGGAATGGTTGGAGGAAGATTGGTGAATCTGAGGGGGGAAAACATTCCAGATTTTTGGGAATCAGCGTGCGAAGGCTGTCTGTTCAAGAGAGGTCTTTCATCTGGGGATATTTAACCTTGTGTTAAAGGACCGGAGGGCATGAGGGGTGTGGAAGCTGACAACAGTATGGTGGAGAGGTAGGAGTGGAAGGCACCAAGCCAGAATTTTTAGACAAATTTGAAGTAGTGCAGTTGTCGGAGATTTTCAAGAGTTGGGAGGGTGAGGGAGCAGTAGTGGTTACAGTGGTGGGAAAGAGGGGCATTGAGAGTGGAATGGCAGAAGGCACTGAAAGGGGGACTAGTTTCGATTAGGTGGATTTAGGTGTAGTGCTGTAGACTACGTCACAGTAGTCTGAGGAGGGAAGGATCATCTTCTGCACTAGTTCTCGCCTAACCGGAAAGGGGAGGCAAGAGCAGTTCCTGTACAAAGCACCTAGTTTGGGGGCAGTTTTTTATGATTGCATCAATGTGGTTAGAGATGGTAAGGTGACGGTCAATCCATACCCCTAGATAGCAGAAGGAAACAACATCCTTCAGAGTTGCCCTATTCAGATTGTGTAGGAGGGGTGGGAGGGGAGTTGGGATAGCTGCTGACTGATACCGAAGGTCATGGTGACAGTTTTTTTAGCACTGAGAGAGAAACGGTGTGAACTGAACCAGACTTTAACTTTATTGAAATCGGACTGGAGATTGAGTGATACTTCTTCCAGTGAGGAGCCATTGGCAAATAGGATGGTGTCATCCACATATATGTGTATAGATGTGGTTGTGCAGATTTGTGGCAGGTTGTTCAGGAAAATGAAGAACCTAGTACTGACCTTTGGGAGACACCAGTAGTCACAGGAGGGGGGGAGGGTGGCAATCAATTTTTACTGATTGTGTTCTTCCTGAGAGGTAGGCACTGAGCCAGTTAGTGGCTGAGATAGTGAGGCCTGCATCTGAGTTGCTTGTTAACAGCAAGGGGTGGGAGACAGCATTGAATATGCTTCAGCAAGGTCAACAAATATTGCCTAGGAGATCTGCCCACTATGCATTCCAGAGAGGATGGTGTCAGTGAGTCTTAACAAGGAGGATGCAGTAGAGTGACCCTTTCTAAACCCAGAATGAAACGGCATGAAGAAGTTAGAGTTAGAGAGAAAGGAGGTAAGTTGGGTGAGCACCAGGTGTTCTTAGAGTTTAGCAAGGACTGGGAAGACAGAGATAGAGAGGTAGTTTGAAATGGAAGAGGGGGGTCCCCTTTAGGGAAGGGAATGACAATGGTGTGTTTCCAGGACTGTGGGACAGCAGTAGGGGTAAAGGAGAGGTTTAGGAGAGTGGCAAGAGGTGACGCTATGGCTGGCGCAGAAAGGTGGAGGAGTTTGGTGTCCAGCCATTCGGGGGAATTAGATTTCGATAGGTTTAGGGCCAGTAGGGCATCAAGGGCTTCAGATTGTGTGATAGCTTTGAAGGAGAAGGAGCATGGCCCTAGTGAGATTGAGGCTCCCGCGGCAGGGTTGGGAGGAGTAGTGGGGGTAAGGAGAAGAGAAGAGTTGAGATGCAAGAGGTAAAATATGAATTGAACTCAGCAGCCACTACCCCTGGGTCAGACAGGAATGAGTTGTTTACTTTTAGGAGTGGTGTGGGGTTTGCAGCTGGAGGGGGTGAAGAGGGAGTGGATGACCTTCCAGAAATTGGATGTGCTATTTAAGTTTGACTGGAGAGAGGAGTTGAAGTTTTCCACTTTAGTGAGCCGAGTTGCTCTGGTACATTTGCTACACAGCATATGGTACATGGTGAAGTGTTACTGGAGGCATTAAGATTTATGCACTCACCATGCTTTGTCACAGGCATGTTGGCAATCTATAAGTTCTTGGGTAATCCAAGGCAGGTGGTTACTGCGTACCCTAGAGCTATGCAATGGGGCATGTGTATTCCAGACATTTAGGAATGTGTCTTGGAAGCGTATGAGGGCATCGTCTATGAAGCAGACAGTAGCAGGTGTGGTCCAGTTAGCGAGGGCTAGGTCTTCGAGGATGGTGGCTAGGTTGAGGGATTTATAGGACCATTGGATGAGAAACTTTGGTGCAGATGTGAGGTGCTGGACTTTTTTGACTAGGTATATAATATGGTGGTCACTCAGGGAGTCAGAAAGCAGATTGGCTTGGATGACCCGGTAAGTATAGATGGTGAGTGCCCAATCTATTAGTGAGTGGTTTAATGATTTGAGGTTAAGGCGGGTGGGCTTGGTGATGGATTGTGACAGGTTTAGTGCAGAAAGGTCAACACAGATTTTGCTGAGAGAAGGAGATAACCAATTGTGGTTAAAATCCCCCAAAATATACAATTCCCCCATTGAGGTAAGGGAGGAAATTTGCCTGAGTAGGTCAGTGACAGATGATGCTGGAGTGCCTGGGCTGAGTATGCACCGCGCAATGTAAATAGGGAGGAGAATGGTAGTTCCTGTTGAACCAGTATAAGTTCATGGGCTTTAGGTTCAGACTTGGCTAAGGCTACAGAGTAGTGTAGTTTGAATTAATGTAACGGCCACACCGCCACCTCTGGTAGCTCTGTTCTGACAGTCATGACGTAGCCTGGGATTGAGACCAGAGCTTAGAGATATTTTTATTTAGCCAAGTCTCAGACAGGATAAAGATGTCTGGACATAATGGGCTGCTAGTACCTATAGGGAGTCGAGTTTTTGGGCCAGGCTTCTTATCTTTAAGTGCAAGATGTGCAGGCCACATGGGAGGGGGCTGCCGCAGGGGATTGCGGCAATAGGTGAGTTAGGAGAGGTTCCAGGAGAATTTTGCAGGGTAGGGGTGTGGAAAGGATCTGGGTTCGGATGTATGTCCCCAGCTGTGAAGAGCAGGAGGGCAATAGTAAGGTAGTGCACTATAAGGTGTTGCCACCTATAAGCAGCTGAGTGTTGTCTTGTATGTGCCCACGGGCAGTTGTAATAGGTTCGATGGGAGGTAAGAAGATGGAGAATTATCCCAGTGTGTGAGGGAGGGGAAAAGGAAGGAGCAGGGGCACATGTTTGAGTGGACTCACTTTTGGCTGAGGGGAGTGGTGGTCGCAGTGCATCAGAGGTAGTGGGACCCTATTAGATCAGACAAGATAGGGGGTTGCAGTTTATTGGATATTTGTGGTAAGTTGGAGAGGAGTGGTGGGTGGCAGATGATTACGATATCAAGAAGGGGCAGATAAAATAGCAGTAGGGACATGGCTAGAGGCACGCAAGGGGCAGAACACTGGCAGTTAAAGTTGTACAAGTATCAAGTGAGCTAAATTGCTGGAGGTGGGAGAGGGTGACAGAGGTTTAAAGGAAGAGAAGGTCTTGGCAGCACTGAGGCAGAGAGGAAGAGAACCAGATGCTAACCGGCAACCTCTGGTGACCAATTAATATAATGAGCAAATGGGAAACCAGGAGATAGTAAATGATGTCTCATGAGAGAGGACAGAAGGCAGTTACTGTAAAAGTAATACCAGCTAAGGGTGGGAAGGTATTGGGGTGGGTGGGGAGCCAACGCAAAGCAACTGGGGGATCAGCTACAGCTGTGTTCAACCAGTGTGCAGAAACAGCTGCTGGAGCTCTTGCTTACCTTCTGTGTTTTGGGGGTGGGGAGGCAGATTCAGCACTGGCCCTTGACCTGTACTGGGACCCTCAGTGGATCCTGAAGCTGTGGAGACAGAAGGAGGTGTGAGAGTTTTATACAGACCAGCAGGAAATGGCTTAAATTATTAGCATACGAGGTAAGCACCTCATATTTCCAGGCAAGTAGGATGTAAAAATAAAATGCAAGGACAAATCTTGCGGGCTACAGTGTTTGTGAATCTAACTCCAGGACTAGTGTTTCTGAAAGCACTGAAGCAGACTCCTAATGCATTGTAGCACAGTGCATTGTCACCTAAGCAGCATTTTTTTTACATTTATTGCATGCCCAGGACAGAGGTTTATAAAGAGCAGGGTTTACAATCATTTAAATGCCCATAAGAAGAGCATCATAAGTAAAGCAACGTTTAACATAAATTATTTATTAATTATTAAGACTCCCTTCGAAAGCACTGAAAGCCAAGCCTAGCACAGAGGTTCTTAAAGTAAGAGGTTCTTAAAGCAAAGTTTACATTTGTTTAAATCCCCAAACCCTGTGAATTCTTAAAACTCCATACTAAAGGTGTTTAAAAGTATGCAGAGTTTACAGAAAGGACCTTGTAGAAAACTATCTCCACTGTTATGGCAACACAATTCAAATAAAAATGGTGCCAACATATCACAACTGTGTTTGACCAGTGTGCAAAAAGCTGCTGCTTATACTTTCTGTGTTTCGGGAGGTGGGAGGAAAGATTCAGCACAGCCCTCTGACCTGTCCTGGGACCCTCGGTGGATCCTGAAGCTTCTGTGTTTCAGGGAGTAGGGAAGGGCAGATTCAGCACGGTCCTCACAACCTGTCCTGGGACCCTCGGTGGATACTGAAGCTTCTGTGTTTTGGGGAGTGAGGGAGGGCAGATTCAGCACGGTCCTCACAACCTGTCCTGGGACCCCCGGTGGATCCGGAAGCTTCTGTGTTTTGGGGGGGGAAGGCAGATTCAGCACAGCCCTTGTGACTTATGCTGGGACCCTCGGGGGATCCTGAAACCGTGAAGTACATACTGGCTAACACAGCCCATATGTAGGTAAGTAAAGTAACACTCATAAAAATTAGAACAGTAAGCATGCATCTTCCAAGACAGTACAGCTATCCCATTTATTCTTCTGGAGCATTGTAACTCCAAATAATGCTTCCTCACAGATCAGGTGATGGACAGGATGATACTGTTCATTTGTAGCAAGCACAATCTCCTGACAACACACAGGTGCACACACTGTCCTCCTGTCCTCCACCTAATCTCAAACGTTATGTGATTTGTATACGACTTGGGTACAATAAAGGCTCCCTTTGATTTGATAAAAAGCATGTTTTCTGTTCAAACTATCTATGAGTGCTGCTCCACCCTTACAGACCATAGTTTGCCTTTAGTAAGGGGTAATTTCATATAAAATTTAGACTACTACATCCCTCATTCGGCTGAGCCCACCACAGTACAATTTAATTTCTACTGTCCCAGTGATTCTCCACCCCCAAAAAAGTTTTTTCTTTATGAACATTACCAGAAACAGTTCACTTCTTGAGCTACTACTGAACTGGACTCCCCTATAGATACACCCGCAGAGGAGACTAAGGAGGCTGAGGACAACTGTCACAAGGGAGGCCCACAGGAAGGAGGCAGAGACACCACGGAAAGGAAGCGGCTCCTGGAGGGGGACTCAATTATTAGGGGATAGAACTGGGAGGAGCTGGGAAATCTGAAGTAAGGTGCCTGCCTGGTGCCATGGCTTGGAGGGACAGGAAGCATCCTCAGGATCACAACAACAGCTGCAAGGATTCTGAGCTGGACGTAATTGTCCACCTAGGGACAAATGACTTGGCTCATCATGAGGTTAGAGCAGTGCAGGAGGACATTGCAGAGTTGGGAGGGCCTAAGACAAGTAGCAAACACAGTATCCTTCTCAGAGGTGCTGCCTGTCAAAGGCATGGGGAGGCGAGGTAATTGGCACCATGCAGTTTAATGAATGGTTGAAAAATGGTGCGGAGCACAGGGTTTGGCTTCATTGGGGACTGGGGTTCCACCTGAGGGACACCAGCCTATACTGGCAGGATGGTCTGCATCTGTCCAGGAAGGGAACAAGTCTTTTGAGCAATCAGTTTAAATGCTTCATCGGCAAGCTTTTAAACTAGTCAATGGGGGAGGCACTGACAAGCAGCAGAAAAATCCCAGCCTCTCCCTACAAAACAGGGTACTAAATGAGAAAAAGACCAAGGTAGAACGGTCAGTGGGGGATGCTGCAACAGAAGGTAAGGCCATCAAAAAAATGGAGAGCAATGAGTACCAATGCCCGTAGTCTAGGTAACAAGCTTCCTGAATTAGTTGGCCTTGATGGAGGAGGAACATCTGGATATCGTGGCAGTCACAGAAACATGGTACACACAAAACCATGACTGGGACGTAAACATACCAGGATACACTATCTACAGGAGGGACAGGGAGGGTAAAAGAGGGGAGGAGTAGTTCTTTACATAAGGGAAGGAATAAAAGCAACAGAACAAAAGGGTAAACAGGGAGGAGAAGAAGCACTGTGGGTAAATTTGGAGACAGGCAATGGCACCACAATCACACAGGGGTTGTATACAATCCTTCTCAGGGGAGGAAGTGGACAAGGAAATGATAGAAGAATACTTAGAATGGCAGAAAAAGGAGATATTGCTGATGGGTGATCTGAATATGCCAGATGTTAACTGAGCGCAGTTGCAGCTGCCATTCAAGAGTGCAGTTATTCTAGATGCCCTACAGGGGCATGCCTTAGACAACTAGTACTGGAGCCCACTCAAGAGGGAGCAATATTAGACTTGATACTCTCAAATGGAGATGGAGAGAGGATCACAGATGTAGAAGTGGGTAGCCATCTGGGAACTAGCGACCATCGAACAGTATGGTTCGCAATAAACACAGCAATAGAGTCAAGCCATACAAAGACAAAAGTACTGGACTTTAGGAGGGCTGACTTTGCCAAAATGGGTGAGTGCCTAAGGAATGCACTAGCAAATGGGCAGGAAGGAGGGGTGGAAGAACAATGGGGAATAATAAAAACTGCCATCACAGAGGTAACGAGCCTTTGTGTGAAGCAAATAAACAAAACAAGACGATGTAAGAAACCACTATGGTTCTCAAAGGAAGTGGCAGTGAAGGTTCAAGAGAAAAAGAAAGCATTCAGGAAGTATAAGGAATCGCAGCAGGAGCAGGACAGAGAACTGTATCAGTTAAAGCAAAAGGAGGCTGGGAAGGCAGTCAGAACAGCAAAGGCCCAAACTGAGGAAAAGATAGCCAACTCAGTTAAGAAGGGAATAAAACCTTTATAGGTACATCAGGAGCAAAGGAAGACCAAGGAGGGGATAGTGAGGCTTAATAAAGGGAGGGAGGGAGGGTGGGCAGAGGGAGAATGTGAAAAGGCAGAGATACTAAACAAACATTTTTGCTCAGTATTTACAAAGGAAGAGGGGGTACATAAAACAAACAGTAGTAACACTCTGGATACAGAAGTTGATACCAGCCCATTTACAGAAGAAAGGGTTCTGAAAGAACTCTTAAAACTGAAGGTGGACAAAGCAATGGGGCCTGATGGGATTCATCCCAGAATTCTAAAAGAACTAAGGGTAGAACTAGTGACACCACTGACTACCCTCTTTAACAAATCATGGGAGGATGGGGTGGTACCCGAGGACTGGAGGAGGGCAGATGTGATTCCCCTTCACAAAGTGGGAGCAAGGCAGAAGCAGGAAACTATAGCCCTGTTAGTTTAACCTCAGTGATAGGGAAAATGATGGAATCACTTCTAAAGGAAAGAATTGTCGCGTGTCTGGAGGCCAGAAGGGCACAGGACCCAGGCAGCATGGATTCACAGCCGGAAGGTCATGCCAGACAAATCTGATAGATTTCTTTGACTGGTGACCAAAGTAGTAGATCAGGGAGGGCTGTGGACATGGCCTACCCAGACTTTAGAAGGCATTTGACACAGTCCCACACAAAGATTATATATAAGTTAGCCAGCCTGAGTGGGTCCCAAGATGACAGCCTGGGTAAAGAATTGGCTGGAGAATAGGACACAGAGAGTAATAGTAAATGGAGTCCACTCAGAAGAAAGGAGGGTTACTAGCGGGTACCGCAGGGGTTCAGAGTTAGGACCAGCCCTTCAATGTCTTTATAAGCACATTGCAGAAGGACTGGAAGAAAAGCATGTCTCTTTGCAGATGACACTAAGATCTGCAACAGAGTTGATGCACAGGGTGGGTGGAAAGGATGAGAAGGACTGGCAAGGTTAGAGGAATGGTCAAATGTATGGCAGCTTAGATTCAATGCTAAGTGCAAGGTAATGCACCTGGGAAACAAAACCCAGGGAAGAGTACACAATGGGAGGTGAGATACTAACAACAACAAAAATGGAAAGGAACCTGGGGTGAGTCATATCAGATGACCTAAAGGTGGGCAAGCAATGTGAGAGGGCAGCAAGGAGGGCTGGGGAGATACTGGGATGCATAGGGAGAGGCATCACCAGTAGAAAACAGGAAGTTATTATCCCTCTGTACAGACAGCTGGTGAGACCCCATCTGGAGTACTGTGTGCAGTTCTGGAACCAATCTCCTCAAAGACATAGACAGGATGAAGCTGTCCAAAGGAGGCAACTAAAATGGTGCAGGGTCTGCACCGGAGGACATATGAAGAGAGACTTAAGGAGCTTAATATGTATAGCCTCGAGGAAAGGAGGGAGAGGGGGACATGATAGAAACTTTCAAGTACCTCAAGGGAATCAACAAAGTCCAAGAGGGTAGCATCTTTCAAAAAAAGAGGTGTGCAAGAACAAGAGGGCACAATTTGAAGATAGAGGGGCGGCTCAGAGGTAATTTAAGGAAGTATTTTTTCACAGAGAGGGTTGTGGATGCATGGAATGGCCTTCCGGAGGAGGTTGTGGAGTCAAAATCAGTGGTGGAATTCAAGCATGCATGGGATAGTCATAAGGCAATTCTGGGTGGGGGGTAGGAAGAAGTAGGCTGCTGGTTAACTAGGGATCTGCAGCCTCCAGTAGGTAGGAAATGGGCAGACTGGGTGGAGCAAGCGGTCCTTATCTGCCGGTCACATTCTATGTTTCTATGTTTCTATATGTTTCTATGAATGTATGATAAATTTAGATGTGTAGGCCCCTTTATTAATATTCTTTGCAAAAAAAAAACTGCATTAAGCAACATTTATGATTCAGCCTAAAATGACAAAAGTAGGGAAATGTGGTTTTAGGGTTTCCAACCATAAAACCTCACCCCCACCCATGAAGCAAATTGGGTTGCATTCTTCCTTGGGTTGTCAACCCTAAAATTCAGCCTATTCTGTTCACTTCTGAAACATACACACCTGTGTCAATCATGTCTGTGCTTTCTTGCTACTGCAGTGGGGTGAGATTTAGGGTTGTCAACCCCAAGGAAGACTGCACCTCTGATTTGCTTCAGGGGAGGGTGAGGGGTTTTAAGGCTGGAAACCTTTAAAACACATTTCTCTACTTTTGTCACTTTAGGTTGAACCCTAAATGTTGCATTTATGCAGTTTTTGCCAAGAATCTCCTTACATTTGAGATAGTATAATCATATCTTTATTTGCATGGGGCCCAGCACACCCATTCCTCTACAGATACATACATGCATGTTGCTAAGCAGGCTTCGAGGCCCCAAGATGGATTTGCATTTGTAGAAAAATAGCAACCAAATCATCAGCTTAGCATTCTTTTTACTCAACATCATAAACCAGGTACTGAAAATCTTCAAATCATCTGTGACATGTTATTGCTTGCCACTGCAATGTCATTCTGTGCCACAGGTGCAAAAACACATTTTTGTCAGGATTTGAAAAATGGCAGCTGTCACGTTCATGAGGTGCTGTAAAAAAATGGCTTTGTTGAAAATGTGGGGTCAAAATAATTTAAAATTACCAAAGTTATGAGTAAGCATTTCCAAAATTTCAATGGATGCACATAACTTTGCCATTCCATCATTTTTGAGCTCAAAACTTTCAGCATAACCTTGTTATGACCCGTCTCATAATGTAAGATTGGTGAAAATGTTCAAATCCGACCCGAAAGGTGATTTTGACAACTGACCACCAAAATTGTCTTTCTGACTTGATTTAGAAATTTCACTAGCATTGGTCATGAGCTGAGTTCCCAAAAAGACCATTAAGAAAGTTTGGGGTTAAAATATGCAAAAATGACAGAGTCATGCATCAAAGCTCAAACTTCATTGAAATACATTGAACTGCACTTACCTTAGTTTCTCATATTGCAATTGGTGGTTCCAGCAACAACATGTGTCTTCAATCACAGAGTGGCTTTTCACCCTGCAAACTATTAAGGGGACAGAGGGTGTGCACCATATTGTGTGGTTCAATATAAGGACTTGGACAGAATCGAACCACAGAAGGGCAAGGGTCCTGGACTTCAGGAGGGCTGAACTTTAAAAGATGGGGAATGCCTTAGGGTTTGCCCTGGTGGGGAGGTGGACTTGGGTGTAGTAGAGAAGTTTGGGTGGAAACTGAGCAGGGGCATAGAGACAAAAGAAACCTCTGAATCAGACTGGTAAGCAAAGCCAAGAAAAAAGAGACCACATTGGTTCTCTAAGGAGGTGGCTGGGATGGTAAAGGCAAAAGTTAGCATTCAGGAGGTATAAGGAGACACAAAAAGAGGAGGATAGGGAACTGTATCTGGAGAAACAGAGAGAGGCAGGGAAATTAGTCAGGAGTACAAAGGCGCAAACAGTGGAGAAAATATCCCAGGAAGTAAAGATAGGGAACAAGACATTTTTTAAGCATGTAACTGAAAAGAGAAAGACCAGGGGAGGAATTGTAAGACTAAGAAGGGAAGGGGGACATTAAGTGGCTGGGGCCAAGAAAAAGCAGACATCTTTAACAACTACTTTTGCTCAACGTTCTCTGCATAAGCTGGACCCCGAAAAAAAAAATTATTTTGGTCCAGTTTAAAACACAAAAAAACATCAGAATACACCTAAAGCTGTCCTTTTTAGCTGTTTTCTGATTTTTTTTGTTTAAAAAGGTTCAGTACTTTCTCGCAAGCTGGCAGACAAGATGGCAATTGAACACCACTCAGTGGATCGCTAGGACTGTGAACTGTATGAAATGAAGCTGGTATTTTTACATAGTAGTCCTATTGTTCAAAATAAGTTGCTATTTTTTGCACAATACTCCTATTATGCAAAATTATATCTTTCATGCCTGACATATACATTTTCCCATAGGAAACAATGGAGAAATTAAAATGTCATAACTTTTGAATAGATTAATATTTTTCACTACATCTTCAAAGTCACATCTGTGACCAAAGGTATTCTATCCTGAAAGGTTCGAGACCACATCATAAAGGCATTCTGAGATACAGGTGAGCAAAGAAATGTTAAAATAGATGTTTCTGTTTTTCAACACTTTATATCTTAGAAACCACTTGACCAGTTATCACAGAATTTGGCAGGTCAAGAGACCTCCCATAGAGATTATGCATGCCAATTTTATGCAAATCCATTAAAGAGGCTCCTATGTTATTAAACCTCAAAGTTTGGACTTACACAGAAGGCCGTTTTACCCTAACTATACTGGTGTGGCCGAGCCAGTATACTATACATATTGTACCCCCAGCAAGGTTATTTTGAGCTCTCAATTTAGGAATTCAAAAACAAATTCTTGAGAACTTTCTGAGCAAAGTTTCAGGCCAAAATCTGCTTAAGAAAGATAACCTAAAGGGAGGACAGTATTTTAATTACTGTTATCAGGCCCAGTGGTAACCCAGCTTCTTAAAGTACCAACTGCAGACAAATCTGTGCCAGGTTTGGTTAGGGTGACCGATAGTGCACTGTTCTTATTTTCTCTAACAATGCTCTGCCTGACCACCAGCTGGTGAGTGTCATTTGGATAAGCATACAAGTAAAAGGACACGGACCTGTTTTCATCTGCTGAAACTCCAGTGCGACTACTGTTTTATGCATCTTCCAGATATCTTTTGCTACAGCTGCATACTTTATCAGCCCTGTGGGCTACCAGTTCACCTGACCACTGTTTGCACCTGTAACATCGGCCTAGTAAGTGAGGGGGCTACCGGAGTACAGGCAGTCAGGTGAGCAAAGGGGACAGAGTGTACCTGCATAAACGGAGTGCTGTGTTTGAACTATTCAGATCACTGCTGCAACAGGGGACACTGACCTGTTTTCATCTGCTGAAACTCTGGTATGATTACTGTTTTCTGTGTCTTCCAAACATCTTTTCCTACAGCTGCTGTGTTTGAACTAATTAGATCACTGTTGCAAAAGGGACACCGACCTGTTTTCATCTGCTGAAACTCCGCTGCTACTGCTGTTTTCTGCATCTTCCAGACATCTTTTGCTAGCTGCACACACCATCAGCCCTGCAGACTACCAGTTCACCTCACCACCATTTGCACCTGTACCATTGGCCTGGTAAGTGAGGGGCTACCAAGGTGCGGACAGTCAAGTGCCACTACGGGGCGGAGTGTACCTGCATAGAAGAAGCACTGTGTTTGAACTATTCAGATCACTGCTGAAAGAGGACACTGACCTGTTTTCATCTGCTGAAACTTCAGTGAGACTGCTGTTTTCTGTGTCTTCAACAATATCTTTTGCTGCTGCATCGCTCTATCTGCCCCATGACCACCTCACCAGACCACCGTTTACACCTGTAACAATAGCCTGGTAAGTGAGGGGCTACGAGATAGGCAGTCAGTCGAGCAATGAGGAAGGCGGAACCTGCATAAAAAGAGTGAGACATGGCTTAGGCCAGCCACAGCAGATAGGGATGCCAACTTACCTAACTCACCAACTTTTCAGACCCGATCGACAAACTAGAGGGGCAGTGTAGCTATTTATGTGAACTAACCTTGCAGCAACTTGCCTTACGTCAATATCTCGCACATGAGTTTGAATGCATATCCCTTAAAGTGGTAATATCACATTCCACATCACTACAGGTAATAGGCTCCTATAGACCCCCTAATGCTGGGCTCAAATTGCTATCCCATTTAGGGGACATAATTGAAAAGGACCTCCAGAAATCGCTGTCCTAGGAGACTTTAATCTAAACTGGCTCTCCAAAGCTGCTACTCCACTCTTATCCTTCTGCAACACCCACGGCTTAACACAACCTAATCAGTGAGCATACCAGAATTAATAAAAAGACCCCAAGTAACAGTACCCTCCTGGACATTATCCCGGTGAACAAGTCTCATTTATTCGTATGCTGGCATCTTCTTCTATTAATCTTAGCAACCACTGTTTTATTGCTGGCATTAGGACATCTAACAAACGAGCACCTTGCTGGATGCCAATGATAGGGGATAGGGGACGGGCACTGAGTTTTCAACCTAACCAGAGGCATTTGATTTAGTCACAAAATATTATAATCAAGACAGAAGTCCTGTGGTATATCTGAGACTAGTTTGAGGTAGTTAAACAGTTATTTGTATTCTCAGAAGCAAATGGTTAGAACAGGGAGTACACATCAGGATTCAGCCAGGTAAGACTGGAGTCCCCCTGGGTCAGTACTTGGGGACACTGTTGTTTTCATTTTGTTAATGAACTTCTCTAAAGTGTTAATAATACTAATTTAATTTTATATGCAGATGACACATTTCTTTTCACTTTTGGCACTTCTCTGGATGAACTAAACAGTATTACAAAATGAGTACACTAAATTAACAAATTGGCTCTTTACAAGTAAATTAAAACTGAATGAGTCTTAAAATAAAGGTAATGTATTTATAACACCACTGTGGTTGCTAGAATGTGAAAAGAACTGTGCATTAAAGGTGGAAAAATGTATTGTGATCTTGTGTAGACTCAGTTAAATACTTGGGGTCCACTTCTGGATGCTTCACTAAATTTACTGGGGCAATTCTGGATATCATAGGTAAAATTTAACCAGAAGTCGGGTTTCCTGTATAGAATGCTGATGCTTTGACAGATGAGCGCTGGATTGTTAACTGTAAGGCAAATACTTTACCAATATTAGATTACGGGCTCCCCTGTGTTTTGGACAGGGCAGTTCCTTTCTGATGAAGTACGGATTAATACTAACAACATATGTAGATTCACTTTAAGGGCTCCAGTTAGAAGACACCATTGTTCATTGTATAAAGGTTGAATGTTATCCAACAGAATATACAACTGGGTATTCTACAGCTATTTTAGTTTTTTCAGTATATCATAGGGGTCTCCTTGTATTCCCAATGCCAGGCTTTTAAACATCCAGAGGCCTATTCAACTACAGTCAAGGCTTCTTTATTCTGCCCAAATTTATATAGACTATCTCAGACTGAACAATCATTTACATGTTACGGTCCTCAAGTGTTGAACAAGTTTACTCAAATTACTAAAAAAGCAAATGACATAAAACACTTTAAAAATATGCTTGTATCTCATTATAGTCAAACAGCTCATTGTTCTTGTGACAGTAACTGAACTTTGTATTTTTTGTTTCTTTTATTCTATTTATTATGTATAAGTGAGTTGTTATGTGTTTGTTGTTAATGTTTTTGTATTTCTATGTCAGGCATGACTGAAAAAGGGCTGTGCTCAGTCAGTTTTCCTGGTAAAAATAAATTAATGAAAATATGAAAAACTCTGTGGGGCTGACTCTGCCAACCAAAATGCTAGCCCACAGAACCAACAGGAATACTGAGTGTGCCGTTTTCAGAATATGGACATGCAGGCCCCAGCAAATCCACACCAGGCAACAAGTATTCTCAGATAGAAAGTAGACGAAATCTGGTATAACAACCAAAAGTGATGAGTGAATGGAATAGTGTAAAAAGCATGGTCTGCATATTTAGCAGATTCTAACTTGAATCCTAGCCTCCAGATTTAGGGATGTTTATAAATCTACTAAGCCTCACTGAAGAGCAGATTTACGTGATAATGGTGTTGAAAGCCCTAAAAGACTAATTGGTGTTATTACGCCAGGTGCTGAAAATCAATTTGGGCACTATGACTCCCCAGCACAAACAAAATGGCCCCAGGGACTTGTATTTTTAAATGGTTTATGTGGAGGCTGTGCTTTAACCACCACCCGCAAGGATTCTCAACTCGAGTGCATGTCTGAGGGGTATAAAAGTTTAAAATAATAATTTGTCCGGAGCAAAAATGCACCAGTGCCCAGACCTAATCCAGCACCTTGCCCACTGAAGCTGTCAACCCACCACCATGCAACAGGGCCAAAGCTTGGCAGCCACTAGCACCACCTTCCACAGTTCCTCCCGCCCTCGCTGGGGTGCTCGCTCCCAGGTAAGTATAGTGACATCCCATCGCTATATTCTCTGACCTACATCTGGTCACCCTACCTCATCAGTAGCCCCTTTGACATGCACCTGGATTGAGTCACCATTATTGCAGGCACTTAATCTCTGACACCCATGTCAAGGGCTACACTAAAGAGCAGAGTTGATCCTGGCTTTCTGTTATTTTCCTGAGGCTGTTGATCATGTTGGAATACTGGAGATCTGGGATCTGAAGAGAGGTTTGAAGAGTGAATGGGGCTACAATCAACAGCTCTTTTTAACCCTTCACTCTCTGCCTCCATCCAGAGGCCCTTACCAGAGCACCTCCCCACCACAATGGGCAGAACCCTACTTGCCTGCCTAAGGCTAGGTTACTGGGGAGCTGACAAAGACAAGGTGACAACTGGTGCAATGCTTGGCTAAAGTTCTATTAACAAGTTTAAAACACATCACAGTAGTCAAACTGTAGTAACAAATCAATGTAATATTGTTTTAGACTTGCATTTAAAAACAATTAAAAAAATTAGACAATTTCTAATTTTGTTATGTATACTTAGAAACGTTATAATGATGTGATTTTTGGCAAGAAGTTCTTTTTGAAAGTGGTTTAATTGTATTGCAAAAATTAAGCATCTTTTTTTCTCATTAAACAAATACAGCAGCTTCCTTGCCTCTGAAAGCATTAAAGGTAACAAACAATGAGAATATAATTTGGCAGTATTTATTTTGGTTTGAAACTACAGAAGGGTTGTGTAAATGCCTCTCTTTTTTCAAATTGTGAACATTATGGGGTGAACAAGAAAATGTGTGACTTGTTTGTGAAACTCAGGCCCTGTCATAAAAATCATTTGATATAGGTGTGGTAACAACTATCTGAGCACATCAGCATTCCATGAAACACTTGGATTCTGAGGGCTGCACTTTGTATACAGTAGCATGGGTGGCAGATATCAGTCCAGAGTCGCAGGCTCACAACTGCACATAAAAGGTAGATACTGCCTTTTGGGGGATCAAATGCCCTATATCCCATACAACCGCATGGAATCTGAATAGATATTTTAACTTTAAAATATATTTCAATTTTTGAAAACAGTACAAACACACCCTTGTTAATAGAAGTGACAAAAACCCACTTTTGTTTGTGTAAATGCATTTCACAAACAACCCTCATATGCTAACTCATATGAAATCAGTCTGTTAATGTATTCCCTGCACTAAATGAATTCACCTGAGATCAACCTGTATTCATTATATATTGGTAACTGACTGCAGTGTACATCTAGCATCTCAGAGTGGTGTCCATTCAATAAACAATGCCAGACTTGAAGAAGTGCTCTAAAGGGGTAAGATGCAATTTGAAAACTGCTATTCGCTGCTGATATTAACAAACCTTTATTTTGAGGAGATTTGCACTTACACACAAAATACTAGCAATTATTGAAAATGTGTATGCAACTAATGGCTGCAACAGAATGTAAGTTTTTTTATGTTTTGAATTGACTTCAAGGGAAAATTTCACTATGTTATCAACACAGCTCAGGGTACCTACTGAGTCATGATAATAACAGCAATTTCACGAAGCATAAGGAAGGTTACATGCATGTAGCATTATGTGATCTGAAAATATTTTTCTGCACAACTTCAACTTCCAAAACTGTTCTATGCTGATAGATGAAATGATAAAAACTAGACCATGTTTCTACTTGTCTTCACTTGAGATTGTTGTAGAAAACTACAGTTGATTAAACAACATAAAAGTGCTATATGTTCTTATCTCTTGAAAGCAATGATGGGGATTTGACAGATATCAGTTTAAATCGCCATTGATAAGCATGTCAACAAATTAAAATATAGTAGTGATTTAGAAAATTCCACATATGAAAAAATCAATAACACAGTTAACTTTAAATACCCAGCCCCATAAAAAAGTTAAAGATGTGGAAGATGTTACAGTTAAAAAGCCTTGAATCTGTTTAAAGTGTCTTGTATTACTGATTTTTATTTTTTTATGTTCCTAAGTTGCATGGCACTATGGAAAAATAATTAAGATTCTGTCCATGTCTAGTCTGCTCCAAGGCAGTCAATAGATGGTTAATAAAATCATTTTTTTTTCTGTGTTATATTGCCTTATTTTTTTCATCTAGAATTTCCTGTCTCAGGATTATAATAAGCATTTCTCAATGCTGAACATTCGCTGTTGGTATGGCTATTGTATGGGTGGGGCAGGACTACAGCTCTCAACAGCCTCAGCTGCTAGCTTATTTATATTCACTTGTTTGTGCTTTTAAAAAAAACTTTTGTGGCCACTGCAGTCTCTTCCTGTCTCTGGACCCCAATTAGGCAATTCGGGGGTCTGGGGGGAACCTCCATTTTGCAGCAGGAGTGGTTTTAATATTTCATGCAGTATAACAAAATCCCAGCTGTACTATACTCCTTCTATCACTGCTACTTAAGGAAATAAATGAAGAATGATGCAACAGAGTCAAATTTAAAAGTCAGACTTTACAAGCAGGCTCGGTGAAGGCCTAGCTGCTGGTGTATTTCAGTGAGAGTGCAGGGTTAAAGCAGCAAGATAAAAGAGCCAGATAGCCTGCTCTCCTGAACTAGTGGGACAATTATGGAACACTGTATCATGATCAAACCAGCTCCCCACAGAAGCTGCAGTACTCACAAAGCAAACATGTGCAACCCTCCATCATGGGAACCAACTTTAATTTTTCAGGGGAGGGCTCAAGAAATGGCTGGGGGTCGGGGCAGCCAAGACCTCTAGAAGCGCTGGGGTTTTAGTGGTCTGTGGTGTATTTTGATGGTTTCACTGAAGAGCTACTCACAGCATAACAAACACCATCTCAGTGCTATACATTGTTAAATTTGCCTGTATTTTGTTGTCACTCACCACCTTGACCTACTGCCCAATATGTGTTGCAGACACTGATGGTGTCTTTCATCCACACTGCCCCCTTTCCAGATACTGGCATAGCCTCTGATGGTGTCACTCAGCCACCTAGACCCACTCCACAGTGAATGTTGCAGACACTATTGGTGTCACTTACCCACCCTGATCCCTTCCCCAGTTACTGGCATAGCCTCTGCTGTTGTCACTCACCACCTTGACCCACTCCCTAGCAAGTGTTGCAGGCACATTGGTGGTGTTCCTCACCCACATTGATCATCTCCCACCATGTGCTACAGACACTGGTGGTGTAACTCACCCATTTTGCCACCTCCAAGCTAAAATGTGCTAAAATGTGTATAACTACATGATGACAGGTGACTACATATGTAAGCTGCAGGCTACTCTAGCAAAATAAGTGGGTTGTTTTAGATCAGAATACTCCCATGATGCCTATACAGATAGCAGATTATTGTGCTCTGAGACACATAGACTGCCCATTTTAAGAAAGAAAAGGGTGCTGTTCAAAAGTGCTGGGCTAGTGGGGGGGGTGCTGGTTTCTCGAACCTGCTTAAATAAATATCTTAAAAACGTTTAAACTCAAAGTGGTTATTTTTTGCCTATGGCTTATTTAGGACTTCAGTTCCACAGCAGATCATACAGAACTCCGACCAAAAAGAAAAGCTAAAGTACTTTAACAGATTTTTAAATAACCAGGGACCAGAAAATGTTAATATAATGAGTAGGAACCATAACTTACAAATTTTATTTTTTGGTTTTTGATAACCAGGTAAGAACTTTAGATGGCAGTGTGCCTATTTTGAGGTATGACCCGGGAGATGACATTTCACAGGAACAAGAACAACTAACAATCCAAATAAGCATTTTCAGTATTTCCACAGGAACACTAACAAAAGCAATTCACTAAGCATTTTCACAAGAGAAGATTACAGTTCATGAAAACTGCAACGTAGGGTTAGCAGTACATTTCAAACAAATAGGAAAAAGTGATTATACAGGCAGTTCTGATTAGATGAACAATTATACAACAGCTATAAAGAGAGACTTAGAAACAGAGGTTTACATTGAGTAGTGATAGACAATAAGGGATGCCCAGAGAATATCCATGTACATCAGGATTATTCTTACAGGCAGTAGGGCAGTGAGTGACCATGGGTATACAGTCTTGTTATACTGGATTATGCATAGATACAGTGGCATCCACAGGATAAAACCCACTTTTAAAGCACTCTGCAAACAGCTACTCATAAGGGTATTGGAATAGAGAAATAAGTGGTGTAGGCAGTAGGTTAGATTTGGGAGTCAAGAGGTCATGGGGGTTCTAAGCATTTATTGGTTGGGGATTGGAAGAAATGGGCTTTAAGGGCTGATTTGACAGACAGGGTGGAGGTGGAGCTGCACTGTTGAGGAAGACAGTTCCAGAGTCTAGATGCAAAGGATATAAAGACCTGTTTGCCCATTTTGGTAGCATACCTGAGTGTAGCAAGTTGGGTGAGACCACAAGATCTGAGGGAGTAGGCAGTACTAGTGCTAGAAGAGGGCGGGATGGCTATAGCAGGAGGGTGGGACAATGCCGAGTGGGATAGCTACCTTAGAGAGTTGTAGCATGATCAGTGGTGAGTGAGCTGTGGGGGTGAATGAACGAAGTGGCAGATGTTGTTATAGGTGATGCCCCACTTGCAAGGGGAACCCAAGGGGGCATTAGAGATGAGTAGAGACCCATATTGTAGACAGGGGAGGAGTAAGCAAGGGGAAATAGTCTTCCAGGCAGGGGGCGTGAGAAGATGCTAAAGGCAGTAGATCATCCCAATATGGGTGTTGGTGATATGGCAATTGAAATTTAGGCTAGGGTCTAGGGTGATACCTAGGTATTTTAATTCCTGGACTGAAGAAGTTGGAAGGGAGTTCCATGTATGAGGGACATGGTAGAAGAAAGCAGCCTTCATGGGGATTGATTGGAGTTAGGAATGGAGAAGGTCCGAGGTTCTCTGGAGCAGAGATGATAGGATGAGTGGGAGGTAGAGGAAAGGAAGGTGGCAAGGTAAGGGGTGAGTGAATCAAACCAGCACTTGGCTTGGAGGAATGGTGGTGGTGGTGGTGTGAGGGTAAGTGGGGGTGAAAAAAAGGAGTAAAGGGTACTCTGGTGGGTTCTAGGAAAGCATTTAGTGTGAAGCAACAAAAGGCACTGTATAAAAAGAGTCCAGCATAGGGAGAGTGGAGGTGGTGGTGGATCCTTAAGTGATGTCAGCACATTTAAAGAGGGGAAAGTATTGTTTTTGTGAGTAAAGTATGGTGGACTCAGATGGAGAGTGCATCTCTGTTTCTGTAGAGAGCACAGAGCTTTGGACAGAGTTTAGAGTGGATGCAATTGATGTGGGTAGTGTAATCTAGATGTGTGTCTAGCTAGACACCTAGGTACTTGTAGGAATAGACAGTATCCAGTGTGGTGCCTTTGATGGTATAGTAAGAGGTGTGTGTGTGTGAATATTGGAGAGTTTTGTGGGTGCTGAAAGTTTTTGGTATTGACTTAATTAGTTGGCTTTGAACCATTTTAGGATGCGGTTAAAGTCATTTTGCAGCTGTGTAGTCACTGTGGGGGGGGGGAGAGGGTCCAGAGGCATAAAAAATGGTCTCACCTGCATAAAGGTGAATATGGGATGATGAGCGAACAAGAAGGAGATCATTTAGGAAGAAAAAAGGATGGCAATTATGTTAATTTCCATGTTATATTTTAATTCAGCAGTAACCAGAAGCTCAAAGGGAGTGTTCTTCAGCTAGTCAAGACAGGTATTTAGGTCCCATGCAGGGACTGGGTCCCTTACAGGTGGACACTGGTGATTGAGGCCTTTAAAAGAACTTTTAAAAACAGTTTGTGAGGCCAAGGATTTGTCTTTGCCTGCTGATATCTAGGCTGATGCCACTGTGAGATGTATCTTCAGTGCTGAATGTTATAGACCAAAGGACTGCAAATGTACCTGTGGACAGCTCTGCCTGCATTGGGATAATCTTGCTGAGGGCATACTAGTATGAGAATCTCATCCACATAGAGAAGTATGCTTTCCTTTTTGCTGGTTTTCTGGAAGACCTTCAGCACATATTTAAGCTAGAGAATTTTAGCTCTTCAAGAACCATGCCCTCAATCATAATGTTCTGGTGGGAATGTTATTCTGTCCTAAGACAGAGTCAGCAGGTTGTATCTCACTTGCAGGTTGACTGGAGTTCTGCTTGATCGGGTCAGGAGCACTCAGAACCATGCCTGCCTGGCCCAGTCCAGGACAATCAGGACCATTATTGCTGGCTTCCTCCTGAGATTTATGAGCACTCTCTCTATGAATGGTGGTATATCACTGACACAGGAAATTTTGACATTGAAATCCATTACAGTGGCAACTTCAAACAGATTAGAGATAGTTACTCTAATCGATCCAATGTACGCCAGCATTACTTTTACCGGTGTTTCGCCCCCTTTCCAAGTGAACTCCAAATCGGAGTTTGCTATTTAAAAGTCAAGGAGTGTGGGGGGCAAAAAAACACTCAATGTCTGACAGGCAAAATTTCACCTGACGACATTGTGGATTTTGCCATGAAACATTTCACCAACTTCGTTGTCAATGTGGCTTAGTGGAACCACGAATGGTATTGGTGGGAAGGCATACAGGAACCTCCCCATTCTGAACTGTGGTGTCCTCTGTGACTATACATCTTGCTGGTGGCCTACAGAAATACTATGGGAGCTGACTGTTCTCTGAGAGGCAAAACAGATATATTTCCTGAATGCCCCCTCTTCTGAAGACCGAGGATAGCACTTGCAGGTTCAGAGCCTCCTTGTGGTTTTCCCAGCTGATTTTGCTTAGTGAGTCTACCAGCACATTATCCTTGTGAGGCAGATGCACTGCAGAAATCTTTTTGCATCTAGGGAATAAACTAGATCCCAGATCCTCATGGCTCCTGAGCAGTTTTGATGATCTTGTTCTACCTTGCTCATTTCTGTAATACATTGTTTCGTGTGTTATGTGTTTGAATTTGAACAGACTGGCTTTGTAGCACAGATTAAAAAAGGACTGCACTGCCAGCAATACTGCCATAAGCTCTAGGAGATGTATGTGCTCCTGGGTCTCCTGTGGGCTCCAGATGACACTTATGTTGAGATCCCGCAGGTGGGTTCCCCACCTTAGGAGTGAGGAATCTGTTGTGAGGATAATTGTCGGGGACTGCTGGAGAAAGGAATGCCCTCTCTGAGGTTGCTATCATCTTTCTACCACTGTGGTAGTTGCAGAAAGGTCCTTGTGACTGACACTAGCCTGGACAAGTCCCACCTTTGTAATCTGTGGTCCCTTAGGTGGTACTGATATGTCACTCATTTAAAATCTGGCAATTGGCTCCACAGCTGAGGATGAGGCCATGTGGCCAAGTAACTACAGAAAATCCCTTGCAGGCCTTGTGTGGCCCAGTGTGAAGGATTCTGCAGTACCAATCAGAAGTGATATCCTTTCCGGTGGGAGGAAAGCCTTCACTTATAAGGTATCCAGTTCTGTATGAGAATTCTGTAGATTTACAAGGAATCCCAGGTTCTTGAGGGAGCTTTCTACTTTTAGATAGATCATTTTCCTTCTTGCTGTGCCACCTCCCCCCCCCCCACCTGTTCACTAGGCACTTTTTTAACTCCTAGAGCTGAGGTGAGGTGAAGGGGAAGAGCTATAAGCTAATACTGCCAGCTTCCAAGCCTGAACCTGAGATATTTTGTGATTGGGTCTGACTGGAATGTGAAAGTAGGCATCTTTGAGATCCAATGATTCTCAACAAATCTCCTGACTACAGGGATGTTATCACTGTGCCGAGTGTGACCAGCATGAATGTTTCCTTTTTGATATATTTATTACGGTATCTTAGAACTAAAATAGGTTGTCACTCAACATTTTTCTTGTGCGTCAAAAGTAACTTGAGAATAGGTCCTTTCCCAATTGTGAGATCTGGCCTTTCTTTACTTCAGTTCAAGCTGATTTTTTTTTCTGGTACTGATTGAGCTGGCACGTTTTTTGTCTCTGAAGTTTTGGAAACTTTCTCAACTGAAGTGACAATCATGATCCACTAGTCTTATGATCATTTTTACCTGTTCCTGAAAGTAGTGGGTCAGCCTTCCCTCCTCTTGCAATGGTTGACTGGCAACCGGCGTAAAACTATTCGGGTTTTGTCATGGCTGTGGCTTGGGGTCTGGTGCTGCAGCAGCACATCTGGAGCCTCTCCTTCCTCTGTAAAAACCTCTATGGGGTTGTGTGATGGAGTGTATGTCTATCATGCTCTTTTTTCACCTGTTATGTGCTTCACAACCCTGCAATACAGATAATGTATGTTTTGACAGGGGCTGTGGCAGTATTTCTACCAAATACCTTTTGTTTTAAAGTTGGCCCTTTAAGTCCTCACTGCACTGGATATTCAGCCTGTAGGCTATCTCACAGGGGAAGGGGGAGTATTAACAAGCAACACCTGATCCCAATAAAGGGAGGAGGGTGAACATGCAGAAGGAGGTTTATGTTTCAGTAAGATGCATGTAGCGACAAGCTGTTTCTTTTTCCTTTAAACAAAAAGTAAAGCAGATGGTGTTTGGAGGCACAAATTCCTGTTTTCATGGGTTACCTGGGAGCACTGTGGGATTAAGTGAGTTGCTCAGAGTCACACAGTATGCAAGTTGAGTTTTGGGAATCAAACCCAGGTTTGTTGGATATACCAAGCTCATTCACAGCTGGTTTCTCTAACCTCTAGGCTATACTGCCAGTCCAAAATTCTCTCTTAACATGAATTGTATTTCCCTGCAGAAAACTACTTTCCCATTTTTTATATTAAATGTCTCCCACTCAGGAAATGTTGACATTCTCACCATTTAGTAATCCTATTGTGTTGATCCCACAACTGGACAATAGATCATTATAAGAGGTAGAAGACTTGGTCTGCTAGCCAAGACAACTGGCTTCACCTGAGCTCGTTCCTTCTAAGATTGCTTGAAAGGCAGAGCAGAGAACCTTACCACAGCAAGGGAAAAGGATTAATACTTCTTTTGGCTAAGCACATTTACTGTTTGTTGTTATTTTTATTTTTTACTCACAGGGATTGCTACTGTTTGTTGCTAACATTTCATTGCTTTATTTTTCTCTGATTCAAATTGTTGTTGCTGGCATACCTTACATACATACATAGATACATAGACAGTGTCGGCAGATAAGGGCCTATGGCTCACCCAGTCTACCCATTTGAGCTAGTAAGTTCAGTTTATGTTTTCCTAGAAGTCTGTTGCCCCTTACCCCTGACCTCCAGAATTCCTTTATGTCTATCCCATGCATTCTTAAATCCTGTGATTGTTTCAGCCCCACCACTTCCTCTGGCAGGGTGTTCCACTTGTCCACCACCAGTTCTGTGAAGAAATTCTTCCTCACATTTCCTCTGAATCGTCCTCCCTCCAACTTCATCCCATGCCCTCCAGTTCTGGAACACTTTTTTCACTTAAAAATAGTGTATTTCTGCACCCTGTTCCTCCCTGTAAGATACTTGTATGTCTCTATCTTATCCCCACTCTTCCCTCCTCTCCTCCAGGGAGTACATGTTCAGTTCCTTCAACCTGTCCTCATAGGACTTGTGATGAAATCCATGCACCTTCTTCACATTATTACAAGGTGTGCCAACAGGTGTGTGCTAATAGATTACAGCTGTGATCTTCTGATTCAAATTATCTTTTGCAAGATATATCTTCTGTTACTGCTTTATTTTTCTCTGTAGCAAAGTGTTTCTTACAATGTATATCTTCTTTGAAATTATTACAGGTGAAGCTTACATTTCTGTGACTTTTTTATCATTGGACTAAGCAAAATTACTGTTTGACACTGTTTTATTTTATTCTTTTTTTGTTGAAAAGGTTTGTTGTCTCAGAGGTGTTGCAGTCTTCTTCTCACATTGAAGGAGCTAATTGCTTTCCTCCCACAGCTCTTCCAAAGGATTAGGTGTGTATCTCGGGGGTGGAGCTGGCAAACTATGAGTAATTTCCAACAGAAAGAAGGGTGAAAAGGTCAGGTTAGTTGATATCTTGGAGGTAGAAGACTTGGTTTGCTGGCCAGGACACCTAGGTTCACTTGAGCTCTTTCCTTCTAAGATTGCTTGAAAGGCAGAGCAGAGAACCTTACCAGTGCAAGGGAAAAGGATTAAGACTTCTTTTGGCTAAGCAGATTTACTGTGTGTTGTTATTTTTATTTTGTACTCACAAGGTTTGCTACTGTTTGTTGCTAACATCTCATTGCTTTATTTTTCTCTGATTCAAATTGTTGTTGCTGGTATACCTTCTTCTGCATTATTACAAGGTGTGCCAACAGGTGTGTGCTAACAGATTACTGTTGTAATCTTCTGACTCAAATTGTCATTTGCAAGGTATATCCTCTGTTACTGCTTAATTTTTCTCTGTAGCAAAGTGTTTCTTACAGGGTATATCTTCTCTGAAATTATTACAGGTGGTGCTTTACAGGTTTTACAGTTTTATCTAACATTAGAATAAGCTTTCAGGGTTACTGCATTTGTTGCTGACTGATTGTTTCTGCTCTTACCTCCTTGTTCTTTCATCCGTGGTTCTTCTTTTTTGGCAGGGTAAGGGCCCAGCCACCCACCCCCATCCCCAACCACCCCACACTACACTCCTTTTATAGGGTACCACAGTTGTGACATTTCCTGTGGCAGAGCAGGAAGGGGCAGATCAGGTGGGCATCCACAATGTGAGCTCATTTACAGGGGCACTAGTAATTTAACTTGTTATAATAAGTTATACAAAAACAAAACACAAAATCAAACTATTACTTGCATTTTCTTCCTTCTACTTACTCTGACTAGGTTATAAACCCAGCAACTTATCTAGAATGGGTATCATTAACTGCAGGTATTGTGGAACACTTTTCAGAAGGACAGTCTTACAGGATTTAGGACACTGTTCTACATGCTGGGCCATTGGAGATCTTAGGGCTCAACTCCGGGCAGCATGGGCAGAGATTGCGCGCCTCAAATTTCATTTTCGAGAGGAAATACATTATAAGAACCACCCACAATTTCCACAACATCCAACAGAAAAACCTGGACCGCAGAGGGTAGTTGGTCCAGGAGGTTGGCAGGTGGTTAGGAGGGGCAAATTGGGTGTCCCATCACTCTCTGCTCTCCAACATATTACCTCCAAAAACCATATAAACACTACTAACAGGTATCTGCCTCTATCTCTGAAATCAAACAAAGGGGCAGAGGACACTGCAGAGCAGGATACTGCAGCACAGGAGCTAGCACAACAAAACTCACCCAAATCAGGAACCAAAACAAAAAAAGCAAAAAGGAAATCCAAAAAACTTCTGATCATAGGATACTCCATGATTCAGGGAGTTGATACCCATCTCCAGCCAGGGGTAATGGTCAGGTGTCTCCCAGGTACATCAGCGTGGAGAGACACTGACCGCTTCGCTAAAATTGTTCACAAAGCAGGAGAAAACATTGACATCCTGGTACACATAGGGGCTAATGATCTCACCAGACGGTCAGTTGTGGAGACCCAGGAACACCTGACCAGGCTGGGTGACAAACTATCATCCATTTCATCTGGCATTCCTTCTCTGAGATCCTGCCAGTCTGGGAGAGGGGGGCAGATGGACGGAAGGTCAGAGAAGGGGAGATAGGGGAGATAGGGGAGCTAAACATGTGGCTCATGGGCTGGTGCCAGGAAAAAGGACACAGTTTTGTAGGGAATGGGCAACAGTTCTAGGAGCAAAAGTTCTTTAAATTTGATGGACTGCATCTGACTAAGGAGGGAATCAGTGCATTGGGGCAGAAGTTTGATGTCTTTGCAGAATATTTAAACAAGCAAATGAGAAGAGGGGTGCGGCACCCCATATGTCAAATGGGAAGAACACCCTTCCCCCCTCAGCTAGTTGTCAAACAGGAATTCAGCATGTTTGCAGTTCATTTGCATTACCAGGTAAGAAAACAGGTCAGTCACCCCAAACGATGCACAGGGGAAATGTCAAACCTCACCCAACAACTAACATACCGAAATCTGGCCAATAGAAAATCATGTACACAAATGCTCACAGCCTGGGAAATAAGATGCCAGACCTTCAGGCACTAATGTCAGAGGCCAGACTGGACATAGTAGCAATTAGAGAGAGACATGGTTTACCAGTAACCACATTTGGGAGACTTCAGTACCTGGCTATGTACTGTTCAGAAGAGACCGAGGTGCGAAAAGGGGGGGTGGAGTGGCCCTGTATGTCAATGGAAAATATCAAAGCTACAGAAATTCAGAATACACATAAGGAGCCAGAAGAACTGTGGGTCACCCTGGAAATAGGAAATGGGACAGCCATAATTGGGGATGTCTACAGGCCCCCAGACAAGGGGGAGGACATACTCACATTACTGTTAGAAGATATACAAAAGATGACAGCTAAAGGGGAGGTTCTGATAATGGGAGACTTCAACATGCCAGACACAGATTGGTCAATACCAGCAGGAACATCTGCCAGAACTAGACACATAGTGGATTCCCCGCAGAGGGAGGGCCTCAAACAACTGGTATAACAACCCACAAGAGACAGGGCTATGCTAGATCTAGTACTGACTAACAGGGAAGGGATCACAGATATCCAGGTAGAAGGTCACCTGGGGGCCAGTCACCATCACATGGTATGGTTCAGTTTGGCCACTACATCTAAATCATCCCATTCAAGGCCAATAATATGGGACTTCAGAGGAGCTGACTTTGATAAGATGGCCAACAGAGTTAAGCTAGCCCTGGCAAAAAGAAACACAGGTGAGGGGGTACAGGCAAAGTGTGCAAGCATTAAGGATGCAATACTTGAAGCAAACATCCCATTGTTTTAGACAGAAAAGGAAGTGCAAAAGAAGAAGGAAACCACTTTGTTTCTCAAATACAGTAGCAGAAAAGGTCAGAGCCAAAAGGCTGGTCTTCAGGAAATATAAGGGAACACAGTGGGATGAAGATAGGAGGCATATCAAACTGCTCAAAGGGAAGCAGGGATGGCAGTAAGGCAGGCAAAGTCCCAAACTGAGGAAACACTAGCACGAACAGTAAAAGAAAGTGACAAGATTTTCTATAGATACATTAGTGAAAGGAGAAAGTCCAGAAGGGGTATTGCTAAGCTCAATGGAGAAAAGGGGGCATGTGAGCAGGAGGATCCTGTAAAAGCATCTATCCTAAATAGATACTTTTGCTCAGTATTTACTGAAGAGAAGGTAGGGCAGGGCCACAGCTCAGCACCATGGACACAGGGGGAAGGGAGGTGAGCACTACTCCCTTCACAAAAGAAAGGGTCCTACAAGAGCTCTCTAAGCTCAGGGTGGATAAGGCAATGGGACCTGATGGCATACATCCCAAGGTACTTAATGAGCTAAGGATGGAACTAGCAGAGCCATTAGCAGAACTGTTTAGTGAGTCTCTGAGCAAAGGAGAGGTCACAGAAGACTGGAGAAGGGCTCATGTGATCCTGTTTCACAAGAGTGGTAGCCGGGAGGAGGCAGGGAACTACAGACCAGTCAGTTTTACCCCAGTAGTGGCAAGATTATGGAGGTATTCCTTAAGGAAAGGATAGTGCAACACCTGGAATCCATAGGAGCACAGGATCCAAGACAGCATGGGTTTACAACAGGAAGGTCCTGTCAAACTAATTTCATAGATTTCTTTGACTGGGTATCCAGAGTGGTGGACCAAGGGGGAGCAGTTGTTGTCACCTGCCTTGACTTCAGCAAAGCTTTTGATACTGTTCCACATAGAAGATTGATTAATAAGCTGGGTAGGCTCATGGTGGGTCAGATGTTGGTCAATTGAGTGGCAAACTGGTTGACGGGCAGAAAACAGAGAGTGGTGGTAAATGGTATACAGTCAGAAGAGATGCAATTCTCACAAGCGGGGTACCTCAGGGATCAGTCCTGGAGCCAGTCCTCTTCAGTATCTTCATCAGAGACAGTTCAGATGGCCTGGAGGGTAAGGTTTCTCTGTTTGCAGATGACACCAAGGTCTGAAACAGAGTAGATGATCCAGATGGGGTGGGCAGAATGAGAAGAGATCTGGATAAACTAGCAAAATGGTCAGAAGAGTGGCAACTGGGATTTAATGCAAAGAAGTGCAAGATCATGCACATAGGGAAGAGAAACCCTGAAGCCAGCTATAGACTGGGAGGGGAGATGCTGGCAGTCACAAGGGAAGAAGGAGACTTGGGCATCATCATCACAGATGACCTGAAATCATCCAAGCAGACCACTAAAGCAGTAGATAAGGCTAGGGGAATGTTGTGGTGTATTATTAGGGGTATCACAAGTCGTAAGAGGGAGGTAATAACCCCTCTTTACAAGACACTGGTTAGGCCCCATCTGGAGTACTGCATGCACTACTGCAGACCACACCTTCTCAAGGACAGTAACCAAATTGAGGCAGTCCAGAGAAGGGCAACCAAAATAGTGCAGGGACTGCATCAGAAATCATATGAGGACAGATTAATGGAGCTCATATGTATACCCTAGAGCAAATGAGGGAGAGAGGTGATATGATTGAAACATTCAAACACCTTAAGGGCATTAACAAGGTGAAAGAGTCTAACATGTTTCAATATAAGACAAATAGCAGGACAAGAGGAAACAGCATGAGATTAGATGGAGGCCAAATAAGGGGTAATGTGAAGAAGTTATTTTTCACAGAAATGGTGGTGGATGCATGGAACAGCATACCTAAGGAAATGGTGGATATGAATACAGTGCAGGGCTTCAAACAGGCATTGGATAGGCATAAGGGAGCAATACAGATGAGTATGAATGGATAGGCCATTGACAGAGCAAAGGCGGATGGCACATTCATAAGGTAGAAAAATAAATGGGCAGACTGGATGGGCCTTGAGGTCCTTATCTGCTGTCAACTTTTATGTTTCTATGTTTAATTCTTGCTGTGCCACAGACTGATATATCAGTCCAGAATTCTTATACATTGTAATTCTGTCAGCAGCAAAATGGATTTAATAAAGATTTGTAAAATGAGAACAATGGAACTTCTATTTTGGGGTTATAATAGTAGCCCAAAATGTGCACCCCATATGAGACAAAGAGATTAAGTTGCATCTTCTCAGTCTTAAGGGATCACAACATTGCTAAACCTATATGCCATTTTATATGTTTTTCATGTTTTAATCTGTTCTGCAAAAAGTTTATTTTATTTCAAATTAACTGACAGAGTGGCTCACAAATAGACATAGCTTTTTACTCTGAGGCAAAGATATTCAAAGGGATTGCACCTGGAGCAACTGAGTTGCGCTGGCATAACCCCAGTAATACGCACCAGGCCAATATTCAAAAGAGGGACTTGCACAATGCAAGTCCTAATGTGCAGGGTTCAATGGTAATGTATTTGGTGCATCTGATGGGGGCATGCCCATGCATAGGCGGCACATCCTGATATTCAGCCTGGGATGTACAGCGCATCTGCTGGCACAACCCCTTGATGCACTGCATACTGGGGCACAGAGTTGAGCCCCCAAAAAATGGCTCAAATGCTGGCCACCCACAGGATGGCTGCTGTACTGTACTGCATGGTGCAACACAGCAGCTACCAGCCATGGGTGGCCACCCGCCCTCCCAGAACTCCGTACACAAGCACCCATATGTGCCCTGATGGTCTAGTGGTACCCCTTCCCTCCCCATAGACCGATTGCCATGGATTGCATTAATAAAAGTTCCCTTGTACTCTAGTGGCATCCCCTCCCTCCTGTACATCTGATTTCCATGATCAGATGTGAAATAACTTCTCTGGTGGTCCAGTGGTACCCTTCTCCCCATCCTGACTCTCCAATATCTGTGAAAATAATGTTTACAATCCCTTGTAGTCATGGTATCCCCACCACACCCAGGTCTAGGAGTGCCAGTGACCCATCTTCTGATATCCTCCGCAGGTGGTCCAGTGGACCCATATAAGGCTTCCTTCCACCCAGCACCCCCCATCATCAGAGGCAGCTGCAACCACCCGAATACCACCTGTAAGCCGCTGAATGACAGCTTGCTGTATGAACTGTAAGCCCATTAGTTCACACTGTGGACCAATGGCCTTGCAGTGCATACTGTACATGTCACTCACAAATATGTGAATGAATCCATTCATTCACATGTTTGTCAGTGTTGTCTGATATCGTACAAAACCATTGTACAGTGTCCACAGTGAATATCGAACTTACAGTTCCACTATAAGTTCTCATTCGGCGGGCAGCGAAGTGGTATCGCAACGTGTTTCAGCTACATGCTGATGATGGAGAGGTGCTGGGTGAGCAGGAGCCTGTGGGGGACCACTGGACCACCAAAGTGACATGGTGTAGCATGGATCACTAGCATTCCTCGCACAGGCAGGGTGGGGGTACCATTAGACTACAAGGGATTGTAAACATCATTTTCACAGTAATTGGATGGTCAGGATGAGGAGGGGGTACCACTGGACCACCAGGAAGTTATTTCACATCTCATCATGGTGATCGAGGCACGAAGGAAGGGGGTGCCACTAGACTACCAGGGAGCTTAGATTAATTCAAACCACATCGATTGGAGTTATGGGAGGGAGAGGAGTACCACTAGACTACCAGGGACTGTACCATTATGGTCCAGTGCTCACCAATCTGGGGAAGGGGGGTTCTGCATGTCATCCTCTAGGGGCACTGCATGCTGAGCAGGGTGCAAGGTGCATTTCACTGGCCTGTCTTGCTGAACACATGCAAATGGGGCCATAATGATATGCATTTGCCCCCATTTGCACCTTGCATTCATTATGACCCCATTTGCATGTCCAGGTATGAATATTTGGTAATTATGCGCCCGAGCAGCTACAGTTGCACTGGAGCATTCCAGTCCTATCTGTCTGAGGATGTGCTGGTGCATTGTATGCGCCCTGCATTATGTGCAGATATTCAAAGGTGATGAACCATGGCACATCTCCTTTGACTATCTCCCAGTTTTGCAACGGTGCACCTCGGTTGTGCTGTGCCTCCACTTGCACCTTTGCCAGGCACAGTCTTAATATCTGGCCCTCTATGTTTTGTCTTTGTTAAGAAACCATGAAAGGGTGTTCCTGGAACTGAAAGACAATCTTTGTTTTTGGCAGATTAGTTAAAAGCTCATGAGAACTAAATAACTAACTGAATGTATTTAATTTACATTTAAGCAGATACCAAAAATTGCTAACATGTTGAAATGTATTTCATTTTAGGACTGGTATTCAGTATGTGAATCAATATAGCTTTTCCCATAAAAAAGTAAAATAGCAAAAATGTACCTGAATATTTTCGTATGAAGCTATGAGTTTTTATTTACTTATGCATGAGATCTGTCAATACAAATGTTCAGAGAAAAGGCAATGCTATAGTATATACCAGAATGCATTTCATTGGGCCTGCAACTTTCAACACTGCAGTATATCAATATGTAAGTATTAGATACAATAATTTTACTTTGTTTGCATTAAAGAAAATGTGGGAGTACTAGGTGGGCCAAGCAGTCCTTATCTGACATCAAATTCTGTTTTTCTATGGGTGCTTTGGAGACCATATAATTTCATAAAATGTTTATTTGGCATCTGTATTTTCCATCTCTTATCCAACTGATTATGAACAATTTTGTTTTCAGCAGGTTCTTCATATCTAATTTTGCAGTTAGAATGGACTGAGGCAAAAGGTTATGTGATTCCAACTTTTGTGAAACATACAGTACAAAACAGTATCTTATTAGGCACTTTGGAAATGACTCGGCAAAACAAAGACTTTGGAAATCAATGATTATTACAGAAGACACATTCTGACTATTTGATGAAGGAATAACAGTATTTGGATAATGAAGACACAAAATAAAGCTTTTGGCACAGTGATAGCATTCAAATATTCATCAAGAGTAATGAGTTTGTCAAACAGCTGGAGTCTGAAGGATATTGAGTATTGTTTTGAATCTATCAATGGATCTTGCCCAAAGAGTATACAGCCAGGAGCAATTCTCAGTGTCATGTATGTCTTCATGATTGGATCCATAATGATCACAATAAGTGGAATTTGGTAGTGATTATTTCAATCTTCCACTTCAAACAACTTCTCTCCCTCTAATGTCCTGGTCTGTTCTCTGGCTGTTGTTGATTTTCTTTTAGGTTTCCTTTTCATGCCCTACAGCATGATAAGATCTGTTACAAACTGTTGGTATTTGGGGGATGTACTTTGTAAAATCCACTCTAGTTTTGATACACTGCTTAGTACAGCCACCACCCTCCACCTCTGCTTCATTGCTGTTGACCGTTACTATGCTGTATGTGACCCTTTACACTACTCCATCAAAATAACCTTCTCTGTTACAATGATGTTCACTAGCATAAGTTGGATTGCATCAACAATTTTTGCTTTTTGGAATTTTCTCTCAGGTAAATTTAGTAGGGATTGAAGAATATGTTGTTTCAGTTTCTTGCATAGGTTTGTGTGGGATTATGTTTAACAAGTTTTGGGCCCTGTCAAGTATTACCCTAGGATTTTTTATTCCAACCACTGTGATGATAGGCATGTATATTAAAATTTTTTCTGTAGCGCAAAGGCATGCCAGAGTCATTACTAACATGGCAGACAAAACATATACTTTAGATGTGGGCCAAAACAAAATGTCAACAGTAAGGAAAGAAAAGCAGCTAAGACTTTATGTATAGTAATGGGTGTATTTGTATTGTGTTGGGTTCCTATTTATGTAGCTATTCTCGTTGAGCCTTTCCTTAATTATACTACTCCTGCAATTTTATTTGATGCATTTGTATGGTTAGGGTACTTTAACTCTACCCTTGACCCCATAATTTATGGTTTCTATTATTCTTGGTTTAGGAAATCATTTAATATTATGCTATCAGGTAAAATATTTAGTCCAGGTTCCTCTGAAATAAGTGTATTTTCAGTAAACCACTGACTGTAGCTTTTAGTTTGGGCTTATGTGAGAAGCAAGAAATAACATACAATAACATTTCTGTTGTCAGAATTCTCAATTGTCTTGTAATTTTCATTCTGACAAAGCATGGTACTTTTCAAGGAAAGAGGTGACTGTGTATACCCAGGATATTTCCATTTCAATGGTGGTGGAAAAACTCAATGGTCCAATAGAATTTTTTTTTTATTGTTTTAACCAGGAGTAGCACACTATGCTGAAAGCTTTTTTACAGGAGCAACCTGGGAGCACAAGGAGGTTAAGTGACTTGCTCAGGGTCACACAGTATACAAGTGGAAGCTGTGGGATTCAAACCCAGGTCTGGTCTGCTGGATGGCACCAGATTTGCAGCTCAGAGCCTAAAACCACTGCACTATACTGCCTCCCAAACATTCATTCATTCATTCATTCATTCATTCATTCATTCATTCATTCATATCATGTTATTGTTGCATGTTAGCAATATCAGTATAGTTTAGAAATGGAATAATTACAGAATTTATGGCATGTGCTCTTTTTCAGATATTGATTAAAATCTGCATCTCCCTCCATGATGACAGTGTTGTGGTGTCTCATACCATCCATGTCAATCCAAGTTATATTTTTGAAAGTGCTGAGTCACTCTGGATTTGAAAGTGAGCTCGAATATTGAGTGGATCCATATAACTTAAAATGTTTACAAAAATGGAAGGAGGAGGATGATGGAGTGGCTAGTATCTCTTAACCCAAGGCATTTGAGGGACCTTTGAAAGAGCCAGTGACAATTGCTGGGATGCTGAATGAACACTATGCATTAGTATTTAACAAAGCACTGCAGTGTAGGGTGCCAATTGAGAAGGCCCCTGATATCAGGGGCAGTCATGCTGCAGCCAGACATCAAAACCCATAATGGTAACTGACTAACTGGTGAAGATCAAGCAATGTCAGTGCTGTGCAATGTAACAGAGGCAACATGTCAGGGTTCTTGCCCCATCTTAGTATAGTTCTATGAGGGGCACATCACTCAAAAAAAACTTAATTGCCATGTTTGAAGAGGTAATAAAAATGGTACTCAGACTAGTATGGTGAGGGGAAGATGAAAGTTTAATACAAACCTACTCAAATGTCATAGAAACACACACAAAGACAAACAACCCTAAATAGAATCTCCAAAATGAAGCTTTATCACCCTGATGAAGACTCATTTTGGAAGAGCAACATTAAGGTGCTTGTTTCCATGTGAGATTCTGTGGCATATGATCAGCTTTGTATTTAACTTTAAATTTACTCTTAGTTTGCTAATGTATGCACCTGTCTTATTCTGTCTTGAGTCAGTATGTTCAGTGTGACTGGCTGCACTGGACAGACAGGAATGCTACATTTTCTGCTCTCTGTCTTTGAGGAAGTAACTACGGAGGTGAACTGGGGAAGAGCCATAGATGTAGTCTATTTTTTATTTGACTCGCTTTATGCACCTCAGGCTGTGGAGGAGAACTTGAGCCACTAGCGGCCTGGCACACTGACCCCTCAAGTTCCACCTAACCTATCCTCAACCTGAACAATGGGACAGGGAGGACTGTGACATACCCCTCATAGAGGGCACGCCACCAGAGGGGACAAAAGGGAGAGACCATATCACTCTTGAATCCTTGCCTGCCACTGGGCTTTATTTGGTCCAGGGTAGCATGGGTCAATTGGGGCATCATACTGCTTGTTACAAGGGGAATTTCTTTTTAGTTCCCTAGGTGGAGGACAAGCAATGATGCCACCACATCCAGCCACATGCTCTTGCATGGCTCACATAAGCCTCTGCCTCCTCCATGCCCTCTCCAAGGTGGTCCCTGTTGTAGAGACACTCGGCACCACTGGGTACAACTGTGGTGCTGGAAGCCACAGAATCCCTCCCCAGGAGAGGAGGGCTTGCCGGATGGCTGCTCAATCCTGCTCCCTCTTCCCCATGGCCACCCCCAGCAAGCCGAGCTCACTCCTGAACCCAGGTTGCTGGTGTGATATGAGGTGTAGCATCCAGCATCTCAACCCTCAGTGCTACTGTGCCTGCCAGAGATGAAATCTAGCTGGACTTCAGCACAGGTTTTGCCTCTGTTAAGCAATATAAACTTCAGGGCAAAGAACATCATTGTAGTATACATTAGGCAACACAAGGTAGCCTGAAAACTGGATTGGGAAAAAGTAGAAGGCTATGAAGGGCAGTCACTTCATTGTGTGCAAAACAAGTCATATCCACTAGGATCTGTAATGGGGCCACTGATGTTAAACATGTTGATTGATGATCTGGAAGCTGGAATGTCCATTAGGCTGCTAATGACATTAAGCTGGACAAGGTAGAAGACTCACTTTAAGATGGAGACAAACTTCAGATAGTCCTAAATAATCTGGTTAATTGGCCAGACTCATGGAAACTCAGATTCAATACGCCAAATTCAAGGTGCTACACTTGGGAAGGGCAAAAATAAGGTAGGACCAACATACTGTGTGTAACTCATTTACTACAGTGCAGCATTAAAATGACCTGAGAGCCATAATAGACAAGAATACAAAGCATGGCAAGCAGTGCACAGCTTCTGTCAAGAGGGCCAGCAGAATGACTGGGTGCATTAAAAGAGGGAAGGCAAAAATGGGAGGGTAAGTAAATCTTCCACATTACAAGGTCCTGTTTGCATTTAAGCTGGAGTACTGTAATCAGAAACGAGTTCCTCAGAAAAGGAAGGACATTTATTGTATATGGTTGAGTGGAGATGAGCACAACAGCGTGTTAGTTGCATTGGAATAACTACATTCCCAGGGGCGTAGTGAGGCATAAGGCCAAAGGACGATTGCATTTAGCCCATGGTACTGTGGCTGTCCCAGCACATCCTACAACCTGGAGTGTCTTATTCTGGTGATAAAATGATGTACTGTAAGTATGGATGATTAAAAAAATAATGTATAGGTGCTTGAATACTGTATTAATAAAAAATGTACTAAAAGATCAAAAGTAGCCTTTTCATACATTGAGCACCACTTTTTTTTTTTAAAGATGGTCAAACATTATCCCAATGCTCCCAATTGCACAAACATCCCTAAAAGAGGTTTGTACTGGCAGGAGACATAGTTCCAAGGGAGGGGGACAATTCTGGTGCACTGGCAACATGGGCTCCTACCATGAATCAGGGACATCAGGAGCCAAGGCTGGCAGGGAGCAAGCAATGCATCCATGCCTATGCTCTCCTCCCAGTCAGGGATGGATGCAATGCACAGTCAAGGAGCTGCAGCTGAAGAAGACATGCTGTTGGCGCTATTGGTCTCATAGGTAAGCACACATTCCCTAACACCCTCTCCAGGCCTGTTTTAAAATCAGTTTGCTAGCATGAGGGAGGTGGGTGGGAAACATAGGGTAAAATAACCTCTTATTGGTTGCAAGGTGACACACAGCTGGGCCTCACCCACACTCGACAAACTAAACAGGCACTCCTCTAACTGCTCCTGCACGTGATCCATGTATGCCCCAGAGTATGCCAACAGGGGAAAGATGGAAAAAAAGAACCCCTCTAGCAGGGAGGCAGTATAGCACAGTGGTTTAAGGCTCTGAGCTGCAAATCTGGAGACCTGGGTTTGAATCTCACAGCCCCCACTTGCATACTGTGTGACACTGAGCAAGTTACTTAACTTCCCTGTGCTCCCAGGTTACACCTGTAAACAAACTTTCAGCTGAGTGTGTCTCACTTGGTTAAACAATTGGGAAAAAAAAAAAAGGTAAGCTGGTGGGCAAAAGTAAACCAGAACAGAGTAGGCCTCAGTAGGTGGAGTCCCTGAATGTGAGACAGAAGGCCCCAGCAGAGTTGAGGTAAGAAAACAGTGGAGGACTGTGTACAAAAAAATATTTCGATACACCGTTGAACAGTTTGCAAAGTTCCAAAGATTCCATCTGTGTAACATGAGGTAAAAACAGCTTGCCTATGCAGCCCAGGGAGGCAATCCACAGATCGATGTTTCACTCTTTTCAGAAGTGCTTTGTTAAGGCATCAGTCGAGGTAAGCACAATGTGGGAGGAATAAAAAAAAATTAAATAAAAATGTCATGGTCTATAAGAGCTTAATATACGTGTTTTTGGACTTCTTAATGGTCATTATTTTTTCTGAGCCACACCTCCCCCATTTTTAATCTATTAGTTTTCTGCGTTTTTTTTTTAACATAGCTGCTTTTTATTCCCTGCTGGTCAGCCGCCATCTGACTGACCCCCAGTCCCATCTCCTGGATAAACCGTCTCTTGCATTGCCCGGCCTGGGAGCAGCACCTGCAGGGAGTCGGTCATCATTCTGCCGGCCAGCATCTTTTTCCTTATCCTTTTCTCTCCCAGAGGGCCCCAGGAGTCAGTGCACATGTGCGTGAATGCGCGCATGCACCGAACAGCCCTGGTAATGGCCTCCTTCCCCCATTCTTTGGCCCATTGTCTTAGGCACCCTCAGGCTCATGCTTCCACCAGCCTCTACCGGGGGTCATCATCAGCCAAGGGAAGTTGCCCCTCCTCCCTGGAGAGAAGAGCTTACCTGCTGGTAGCTCTATTCAGCTCTGCCCTCCATCTGTGCCAACCTCCAATGCCCCGGGCTTGCTCCCGAACCCGAGTCACCCATGTGGGTTGAGGTAAGGTGCCAGCACCTCAGCCCTCTATGCCACTGGTCTGGCCTAGTTTTCTGTAATTAATCCACTGCCACTCATCTGCAGAATCCTTCCTTCAAGTCTACAGTACCTTAGTGCAAGGCCCTTGACATTTGAGTTTCCATGATGGCAGAAACAGCAGCAGAGTTTGGGACTGCGGAAAATTATTGCAGAAATCTGTCCAGTTCCTGTGATTTCATGTCCTACAGGTCCACTTGCATCTGTATAGTGGCACCCACACATTTTGCAGCATGGTCACTTTTTAAGAAAAAATCACTGGCTGGTCTGCCAGTTCTGGAGGGTACCTGTAGTTATGTGTCTTGTAGTACATAACTAACTTCTTACAGGTGCAAACAGAAACTTTCATAAAATCACTGGCTACTCACTGATTCAGGATAGCACCCATGGTTTGATGTCCTGCAGCACACTGTCATGTCCATATAATGATGCACACACTTCATGGTTTGTCACAGAGAGAAGCCACTTTTATAAATTACCAGACTCTCTGACTGTTATAGGTAGGCACCCATGGTTCTGCATCTTGAACTTCACAGCTACATCCGTAGTGGTGACCACCTTAGGTATTGTCATTCAGAAGTAGTAATATCATGAAAAAAGTGCTAAACAGATGCAATCTTGGGGTAGGACAACTTTGCTACTAAGGCAGAGCTACACAAGCAGCTTTGTATGGGAGTTGCTCTCAGAGGAGTGGTGGAGGCACATAGGAAGCACAGTCTGCTGCTAGTTGATGCTTGAGTTTAGTTCAGCCCTGTAGTTATATACATTTTAATTTTATTGCCAGTGTTCCTGAGCATGTTCTATTGCACAGTTTTTACTGCATCAGTACAGCTCAAGTTGCCTGATTTTAATTTGAGGCCCTTTCATGTCAGCAAAAGCTTTGCAGGGTTAATGATCATATTCTTCATGGCTTATACAGTAATAACCTCATAGAACTAAAGGAGGTAATTGGTCCAGCATTTGTATTACTAGAAAGGAACCCTGAAATATAATGTATATCAAGTTTTCTATTCTCACCAATATGAGCGATCATCTATCAGAGATCAGAGAGTCAGCAGGGGGATGGTCAAGCATCCCCGAGTATGCTGTCCTTCTCTAGGCTGGGAAGATGGTCTCTGCTGCAGTACTGTCACTTGTTAGAGCACAGGTGGAAGTATAGTTAGAGCTGGAGAAGAAGGTGGACATGTGACATCTCTTCTTGGCATCATGCAGATGCATCCTGTTGTATGCATTAAAGCCCTAACATGCAGGTGTCCACAGAGTAGGATAAAGGGGATAAAATTCCCTGGCCTAAGGTATGACACACGCTACATTCGGGCTCTGCCTACTGTTTCCCGAGCTACCTCTTTGGTGCTTCAATGAGGCAGGCACTGCCCTGCTCTAGCCACACCAAAGAGAGTAAACTGAGGGGTTCAAAAGTGAAGGCTGCATGTGGGGCAATAAGGCTGAGGGATTACCTGAGGCAGTAAGATCAGGGTGGAAAAAGCTGGGGGAATTTAAAGAAAAGTGGAGTGAACAAATGGGTCAACAACAAAAAAAATAAAAAATTAAAAGCTCGAAAGAGCAAATTTTTTTCCTTTTTCTTTTTCTATCAAAATTACCTTTACTATATCTTTGCTTACATCTGTACGTCTGAAAGCATTTTTACTAAAAGAGACTTTATTCCTTTGCTTCACATTGTTATACCACTATAGTTAATGTAGCAGATTACATATTAGCCAAATTTGTAGGCCTAAGACATATTAGCCCAGGAAGGTGCACTCCAGTGTGCAAGGATGATGAAGAAGTCATCTCGCTGATAAGGAGGTTGGGAGAATGGAGAAACTTTTGTTTCTACAGAAGGGGGCAGGGGGCACTAGGGTAAAGGATGTGAGGTTGTAGGTTCATTAATAATACAAAGTGACAATAAAATAGAAGAAAATTAAATAAGTATAAGAACTCTTTATCCAGGAACTAAAGTTTTGCCTATAATCTTACTGCTGACTAGCTTACTTACTAAGGATAATCATGTCTCAAGTATTAAATATAGCTTCATGAAATGGTAAGGTTTAAGAAAAAAATTAATGAATAAAACATTAATTAATTGGAAAAAACAGATCAATTGTTTATTTTTTCAAGAAACACGTTTTCTTGAGACTGATTTTCAATGGTTCCAGAAAAAATGGTGCCTACAATTCTCCACACAATTCTAATTCAAGAGGTGTGGCTATATTCTTCCATAAAATAAATAAATCCCATAATCTGTAGTATAAACATTGATAAAAAGGGGGGAGATACATTATTATGGAAGTATAAATAGGGTCCAACCAAATAACATTAACTACACTATATGGACCAAATAAGAGTAATCCTACCTGTTATACGGATTTCTTTTTATAATTGTCATCATAACTCCACCTACTTGGGCTGTGTGGCTGGGTGTTTGTGTTGTCTCTGTCAATAGTTTAGTTTTGTGGATTTTCATGTGTTTTGGCTTGGAGGAACTAGACCATTCTTGGATATGTGATCTATGAAAGTTTCCTGGACTAAGAAACTGGAGGGCATCACCAACAGATATTGGGATTCTCATGATAAATCAACTTTTTTGGAAGCCATCACAATCAAAGTAAGTACAGCTAAGAAATTCTACAAGCTCTGACCTGGGGAATGCAAACTGAATCCACATTTCCGTCTACCTTGTTGCTAAAGGGAACTGCATGTCTTTGAGAACCATTCACAACTATTTAAACAAAGGGAAGACACTGACAAAGGGTTTTAACTTCCTGCATATGCCCCAGGCCAGTGTTCCAGGAATTTAACACATCCTTTGTCTTGTTACCATAGATCAAACAGTTTACTGGTTATTTTCCTGTGGATTTGATTATTTTACATCATTTGGCAATGGGGCAAATCCTCCCCCTGGAGGCACACCATGAAATTGATCTGTCCCTGCTCATGTGTGAACCTTGGGCATAAACGAAGTCTCTCTGTCAGTGTGCTCCGAGACTCTCAGAACCCCTCCCTCAGCCACTGATTTCAGTTCCTCCAACCTCATGATTGCAGACCTTAGACCGAAACCCTCCTGGGAACACCTGCTCCTCCACAAAGGCTGCACTTATCGAGCTCTGTCCTCCTCAGAATTAAATGGATGAGATGCAAGAATGCTCCAGACCTCCTTAGCACACCTTTTGTACCTAGCATCACTCCTTATAATACTTTCTGGGGATATTGAACTGAATCCAGGCCCACCCAGCAGTGGGGCTCCCCCGAAAGGATTTCTCAGCAAAACTAAGGGATTTCTCATATCGCATATAAACATCAGAAGTCTCTTAAATCACCTGCCTGAAGTAGAAGCGTGGCTCGGTGTACACGATCCCGACATACTGTGCCTGTCGGAGACCTGGCTGAAACCTGGAACCCCTGATACCTTGTGCACCATGCCTGGCTACTCACTTATTCAGAGGGACAGACCAGGGTCAAAGAGTGGTGGAGGAGTTGCCCTCTACCACAAATCTTACCTGGACGTTAGTATCATCAATGACTCAAACCCCCAAACCACGCGCGAATCAATGCACGCGCTCCTGTCTCTTGGCTCTAAAAAACTTCACATAATCTGTATTTATAACCCTCCCTCTGGGGGAGTAAACGGGCTCCAGGAAGCACTCCAGCTCACCCTAAAACAATTCAACAAAAATGAAGCTATCATCCTTGGTGATGTCAACCTGAACTGGTTAGGTCCTGCTCACAATTTCCTGGCTTCACTAGTGCAAGGCCTAAATTTTCATCAACAAATCATGGAAAACACTAGACTGTCTGGGCCACAGTCTGGTATGCTTATTGACTGGATCCTGACAAACAGACCTGAACATATGACTTGCTCTGGGATCTTGGCAGATACCATCACTGATTACGCCCCTATCTACTGCCAGTGGCGCGAGGGCAGCTACCCCCACCTCGGCAGGTCACCTTTACGACTTTTGCAAACATGGACACAGACTCCTTCCTCCGGGACATCTCAAGCATTGACTGGTTGGATATATACCTTCTGGGGAATGTAGAGGCTGCCCTGAACACATTTCTACAGCATTTTCTCCTGTACAAAACAAGCATGCTCCAAAAACCAGCGTAGAGTCAGGGAAAACAAACTAGATGGCTACATAAAGATCTTCTAAAACAACTAAGATACAGGGACAAGCTCTGGAAAACCTACAAAAGCTCTCAATTGACTAGGGACTCATGAGAACTACAGGCAAGAAAGAAATTCTTGCAGGAAGAACATAAGGCTGGCAAAAAGTGCGTACTATCAGAACCTGCTAAAGAACTCAGCTCATGACCCCCGTAAATTTTGAGGCCACATAAAAACATTCCTGGGGACACCTCTATCAGTTACACCATCTGACATGGAAATACATGGCTCCCATTGCAATAACCCCATCACCATAGCAAACGCTTTCAATAGCATGTTCTCTGACCTCTCCCCCTATACCAGCGCTCTGCCACCAGCTGCCTCCACTGCTGACACTGTGCCTCTTACTTACTCTGCCACCTTCGCAAGTGACTCAAAACCTATATCACACCTCCTCTATTTCAAAGCTATTACCAGCCCTCAGGTTCTGAACCATCTAAAAAAATTATCAGAATACACCAGTCCTGGCTCTGACCAACTTGAACCTCGCTTTTAAAACTAGCTGCGACTTTATCTCTAAACCACTAGCAAAATTTTCACCTTGTCCCTCACCAGCGTGCAGTCCCAGAACTATGGAAAATGGCCAGGATCTCCTATCTTCAAAAAGGGAACACAAAAGATATCTCTAATTACAGGCGTATTGCAATACTATCCCCACTCAGCAAAATCCTTGAAAAACTGGTTGCCATACAGATCCAGGAATTCCTCAAACTACCAAGCAGCTCAATGATGCACAACATGGGTTCAGAAAAACCACAGTACTGCACGGCTCTAGCCAAAATCACCACCGACATCCTCACTGGTATGGATCAAGGAAAGCTCACAGGGCTGTCTTTATAGACCTAACCAAGGCATTTGACCTAGTTGACCACCCCTGCTCCTATCCTCCCTAAGGAAAATAGGCTGCTCCTCCCTGTACTTGAATGGTTCAGGAGCTACCTGACCAGCAGGTCCCAGGCTGTTTAATTCAACTCAGCCATCTCCTCCACTGTGGTATCGAACAATGGAGTGCCCCAAGGCTCCATTCTGGGTCCTCTTCTATTCACTCTGTTCATCAATAACCTCCCAGACGAAATACCTGCCTGTTCTTCGCTCCTCTACGCAGACAACTTAGTTATCTATGCCAGCTCACCCAATGTAGAGCAAATTAACACCTCACTAAATAGTGCCTACTCCTGTGTCCAGAATTGGTTAAACTCCCACAGCCTCATCCTGAATTCCTCCAAAACCAATGCCATGCTACTCAGCACCACTCAAAAGATCCGAAGGTGTTCCACTCCCCTGAGCATCCTTGATTTAAATGGAAATCCTCTGCAGATAGTTGCCTCCCTTTCGTTACTTGGGCATCCTACTAGATCAATAAACCTGACAAATCTTCATATCCAAGCCACTGCTACAAGCGTAAACTGCAAGTTAGGGGCCTACAGAACTAGCTATATGCTTACCTCCTCCGCTAAACTTGCCATAGCCAGGGATCCTGCTACTCAACGCACCTACTGTGTGCCTATATTTACCTCTGCCCACAAATCTAGCTGCACAAATGGGATGTTACATACAATAACATAAGCGATTCTCCTCACAATCCACACGACTTCTTCATCACTGCCAGCTATGAGGACCTTGGTGGCTCTCCCACTCGAGCCATCAGAAGCTACTTCCTGGCCTGCCTAAATGATTCTATGCTGAGACAAAGTCAGCCTGCTGCACTGCGGAAGCTCCTTCTTCCTCGATTCCAAACTGCATGCTCAGATCTGCTGATAAAGACCTGCTGGAAATTCCTCGCTGCCGCTGCAATAAAGGAGCAGGCTCCCTTTCATACGCAGCCCCTATGTTATGGAACCAGCTCCTCTGGACCTCAGGCAAGCACCCTCGCATCCCTCTTTCAAACGTGGGCTGAGACTACACCTGGCCATTTCAGATTCATGCACCTGCTTTGATCCTACCTGATCCCTGAATCTTCCCTGCCCCTAATCCCCGCCCCTGCTACTGGTTTCCATACTACCCTCCTTTTGTTCTCTCTCCCCTAAATCCAACCCCTCTCCTCAAACTCACCTATCGTTATCTTAAATTATAATTATGTGTAGGTTTAATGAATGTATGCACTTACTTACTACTACCTACATTACTGTTGTATCTTGTACTGTTTTTATCCTCTGTGCTACCCTAGGCACTGCCCAAACTTGCCACAGGTGGATGTTGTGCATGTAAGGCCTCACCTCCTCCCTCCCTTCACTTGTCCTCCATTACCACAAGATGTCCATGGCCAGTGACTGCCACAGCCCTTATGCCCAGCCTCGAACCACAGGCCGGCTGCTTTTCTAGCCTCCTACCCAGCTAAAGCCCGTGTTCAAGCCGCCTTTGCTCTCCACCCACCCCTTCCATTTTCTTCTTCCCTGACAGTGGTACCATGAACCTGGCATCCCTCTAGCCTGCTGCCGGGATGTCTCTGACATCCACTCTTACTTCCCTGGGCACCCTGCTGCTTCTTTGGCTGGCTGCTGATGGCCGACAGATTACGGCTCCTTCCACCCTTCCTCCTGTCTCTTATCCTCTGCGTCTACCTGGGCACTGCCCAAACTTGCCACAGATGGATGTTGGTAAAATAAGGCCTCACCTCCTCCCTCCCCTTCTCTTGTCTACCATTTGCCACAGGATATCCAAGGCCAGAGAATGCCACCAGCCATCATGCCCAGCCTCAGAACCACGACCCCAGCTGCACCTATTTGCCTCCTACCGCCAAAGCCGTATTTCATGCCGCCCTTTCCTCCCATCCACCCCTCCCATATTCTTCATCCCTGACTGTGGGGCCATGAACCTGGCATCCCTCTAGCCTACCGCTGGGATGTCTCTGGCATCCTCCCTTACTTCCCCTGGGTCCCCCTGCTGCTGCTCAGGCTGGCTGTTGCTGGCCGCCAGGTTATGGCTCCTTCCCACCTCCTCCTGACTTTTCTTGCTGCTGGGTGCTCTATATGTTTCCAATATGGCTCGCCCCGATATGCACTGGCCAACCACTTCTCCCACTATTCCTGTTGCCTGCACCCTTCCCTGTCACTCCACATCATCCTGCCTGGCTGGGGAACCACAAACCGGCAGTCTCCATAAGCATTCCCGGTAAAACAAGCAGTCTTTTGGCCCTATAATCCCTTCCTTACCCCTTACCTGTACCAACACCCCTGTAAACACCTCCTTGCTCTTGGCCTGCTGGTCACTGCTTAGTATAGCCTAAATCATGTTAGACTAGCTGGAACCACCTCTATATGTCTGGAATGTACTTGTATGGTTGTTGCCTCAATTGTATTGTTGCTTCCATGTGTTATGATGTATTGTACTCTCCCGGGTCATGCCCGAAAATAGTCACCTGCTGGCTAGTGCACCTACCCGGTAAACAAAAACTAAATAAATAAATACACCTTATATAATAGGAGGGGATTTTAACATTCCATTAAATAAAAAAGATAGAACCTCAAGCACTTTTACTAACTTTAAAGCAACATTAAAAGTAATTAAAAACTTTATAACAGATTAAAAACATATAGATCCTTGGATACAGCTCTTCCCTACTATTTGGAAATATTCATATCACTCCCTAGTTTATAATTTGTATTCCTGAATAGATTATTTTTAAATATCTGAGATGCCATAACATAACATAAAAATGAGTTTGACTATCCGAAAACATTAGTATGTCAGATCATTACCTATTGTTTACTGGGTTTAGAAATGGAAAAAAAAAAACATGGTTCTCTACATTTTGTTGGAAAAAGGATATTTCCCTGTTGAACAATGAGAATATTTACAGTATAATATATTCTCACAAGAAATAAAAGAATACTTTGTGAATGATACAGAGCAAGAGACTAGTATTGACAATATTTAGGAATCATTTAAGGTTTGGTTGAGTGGCCATTTGCAAACCTTAAATAGCCATAGGACAAAAAAATGGGAAAAACAGCAAAGCCAATTAGAGATATATATTCATCTCTTAGAACAACTGCATGCTTCCTCCTTTGATAAAAAACAATCTTGACCAGCTAATTAAGAAGAAGGAGTTATATAATCATTTTATGACTGAATGGGCAGAAAAGCAAATTTTAGATACAAAAACAAATTACTGTATAACTTCAAACACGCTTCTTAAACTGATGGCTTGGCAATTAAAAAAAGTATAAGAGAATCAGAACATAAACTCATTCACAGATGGTACTGGCACTTTAGAAAAGCATCCCCCAAAAAATTAACCTGATATTCGCGGATTATTATGAATCTTTATACACTTCACAATTACAGCTTCATAAACCTAGTATACTGAAGTTCTTACATAAAACACAACTACAACAAATATCGCAACAGGTAAAAAAATTGTCTGGATAGCTGTATTACATTACTGGAGATACAACATGCTACTGATACTCTAAAATTAGGAAAAGCACCAGGCCTAGATGGATTGTCAATATAATTTTTTAAGAAATATAAAGATCTCCTAACCTCATTCAAAAAAATATTTTCAATAAAATGTGTTTGTTTATTAATATTCCATCTTTATTTTCAAAAGCATATATATTGCTATTCCATAAACAAAGAAAAGACCCAGTGCTAACTCAATCTTATAGACCAATTTCTCTGCTCAATGCAGATTATAAAACATTAGCTAAAATACTTGCAAATAGACTGGAGGAAGTAATGCCTAATTTAATTGACCAAGACCAAAATGGGTTTATTAAGGGAAGAAGAATCACTGAAAATATAAGGTATACAGTAAATATGATACCAAATACAAAAAGACTAGGATCTTTTCTACTCTCAATTGATGCAGAAAAAGCATTTGATAGAGTTGAATGGGACTTTATGCTCCAAACACTTAATAAAATGAATTTTGGGAAGATGTTTTTAAACTGAATCAAACCATTGTATCATCATCTCACAGCAAAAACTAAAACTAGTAATTTAGTTTCAACACCCACAGAGCTCACCAGGAGGACAAGACAGGGCTGTCCAATATCCCTTTGCTGTTTGCCCTTATAATGGAGCCTTTAGCATAATTAATTAGGAATATTCAAGATATTTCAGGAATAATATGTAATGCTACAGAGCATACAATAAGTCTGTATGCAGAAAATGCCCTCCTGTATATGATGAATTCACATACATCATTAGATTAATTTATTAAAATTAATAAATCATCTGGAGAATGTTCAGTTTGTAAGATCAATTAGCAAAAGTCTACGATTCTTGAATTGAAAGAAACAACAAGCATTTATCTTCCTAACAACTGTCTGTGTCCACTGGCTAACTTGTTTAGGTACCTAGGTGTTACCATTACCTCACAAATTGAGACACTATATTCAATTAATCTGGAAACTTCTTTGCAAACAATTAAGCAAGACTTCAATAAATGGCAGCACCTTCCATTAACCCTAATTGGAAGAATTAATGTTTTAAAAATACAAACACTTCCTAAATTACTTTATGTCTTTCAAGTATTACTGATTCCAGTTCTGAACTAATTTTTTCATACATTAAAAAAATTGATTACTAATTTTGTTGAAAAATAAACCCCATGAATCTCATATGATAAACTTACTCTCCCAAAAGAAAAAAGGTGGCATGTCACGACCAGATTTTTACTCTTACTACTTAGTGACTCAAGTACCTTCTGTGTGGAATTGGGTAAAAATACCCCATCAGCCATTAAAAAGTATGGAAATGGAACTTAAGAAATACAGTTACTTGACACTAATAATTTTATTATTTTCTGAGTAATATCAAAGAAAGCAAACTTCTAATATGGGAAACATAGCCACACAAACAATAATTAGGAGTTGGTATGAATTTCACAGAACATTTCAAATTAAGATTAGGGTTACTCTGTGTACCCTGATCTATAACACGTTATGGGTTTCCACCCTTTATCAGTAGTAATACCTATAAGTAATATTGCACAATGGCCTTAAACGAATGATACCAGTTATTTGCTAATAATCATTTAAAATCTTTTGCTCAATTAAAACTCAGTGTGACATCTTAGAAAAGCACCATGTTGGTTATCTACAAATATAAAGCTATATAAAGAAAACAAATGGAGACCTAATTTTAAAATCAACCCAGTTGTTTGATGTTTTAATTCTTCAAAAGGAAAATAAAAGCTTAATTTCAAAACTATATGCAACATTCATGCCAAGCTTCCCAAACGAAATTTCAGTATTTAAAAAAATGGGAACAAGATCTAGGATTTGAATTTACACAAGAGCAGTGGGATATAATTACTTAAAATCTCAGTGTTAATTTACAAACTTCAAAGATGCAAGAGATACATTTCAATAGATTTCACAGGGTCTATTATACTCTTTATAAATTACACAAAATAATTCAGGCAATATCAGATAAGTGCCCTAGATGCACTCACTCCACTGGAATCTTGATACATTTAATACATCAATGCCCTTACCTTTCCAACTACTGGTTAAACATCATGTTAATAATAAAAAATATTTAAATGCACAACTTATATTTTCTACTAAACTTACTCTTCTAGCCCAAGAAGAACACAATATGTTTTAGATAAATTTCAGAAAATTCATTTGGTCATGGCAAGAACCATGGCCAAAAAAATGTATCCTGCTGAAGTGGAAAGACCTGAGCCCCCCATTTTTATCTCATGGATTAATTTTATGCTGGATTCAATGAAAATGGAGCATTGACACTACTTGAAGCTAGTGGAAGAAAAAAACTTTCATCAAGTTTGGAAACCATTTTATGACCAGATTCAAAAAGGCATAATATAGGTTACATAAAAGAATCAGAATTTCAGTCTAAAGTAAGTTAAATAATTGTAATATAAACAGAAAAGGTTTACTGTTATAGGGTTAAATAAATATATTTAAAATAAACTTATCTAAAGTAATATTTAGTGGGTCCTGGATCAACAGGATAGAGTAGGCCAGGAGATTAGAGGGATGTGGGTTCACTTCCCACATCTGGCACTTGGGTTAATATCCCAGTACTGACACTGTAGTGCAGCATGAGATGGGTGCTGCACTTCTGAGGTGCCATATTTTGGATAAGTTGTTAAACCAAGGTCCCATCTGCCTGGATTGGTGGTAGTTCAGGTGAATGTTAAAGATCCTATGGCACTTATTGAAAGGAGTAGGGGACATTTTTATTAAAACATAACAAAATACATGCAGACTGCAGAAAAATAAGGAAAAATAGAACAATACAGCAAAACATTCAAAGAATAAAATCATCAAACTACATAAAATTAAAATCCTAACCCTCTCAAATAAAATACATGACTCAGAAATAATAATACTAAGAATAAGAGACAGTGAACATAATACATCTAAACCTCAGTAAATAAAAACTGAAATAAAGTTCCAACAAGAAAAAAAAGCAGTATTTCCAGTGGAATCATGAGGACAAGAAAAAAAAATCCTAAAAGGGGTAAATAAGTAAAAAAAAAAACAGGCTAAGCGGAAACCATTACAGGGATCACCACATTGGAAATGCCCAAACATAAATTGAACATACAAAACAAAACAAAAAATAGTACACAAGTCATGTTAGAACCCCAACAAAGCTCTGACCCCCCCACCACCAAAAATTCCAATATCTCTCCCAGAAACCCTTTTTAATGGCACGTCTCTCACCTTCCTTATCTGGTCTATACTGCTTTTAATTTTCTCATATAAATGAATAGAGACACATATTTTTGTTGAAACAAGAAACAACATCGAATTTGCCATATCCAATATAAGAGAAGTACTGCTATCAAATTTAAAGTACTAGCATTATATTTATCTCAAGCTGTTGGAAAGAGGCCTAAAAACAAAGATCTAGAATCCCACCATTTCCACAAGTGATTCCAATGCTTCCATTTCCAAATAAACCAAAACTGAACAATAAAAGGACAAAGTATAAATGACATAATGATTCAATCTCTGTATGACATGTCTCCAGAAAACAAAACCTATCTGCAACTTGCTTGTGTTTATGATTTCCCCTTGTATTAATTTTCCCATGAACCCCAAGCCAATTAATATCTCACATAGAAATAGGTATCCTATCATTAGTTAAACATTCACCAATCTTTTTCTTCTCTAAATCACTGAAATCCAGGAACACAGGTTCCGTAAAAAAGGAACCAATTATTGCATGATAAAATTGTTTTCGAGAGAGTTCATGAAGCATTCGACTTGTAACCTTCCAAGACCTTAATAGGTCAAAAATCAAGGACCAATCTGGAGGTAACACATACTTCCTACTGTTTTTATGAAGAAAACACTCAGCTCGCCATTCTTGCAGGATGCCCTCTATTCAGTCAGTCACCATCCATACCCATACAGTATTAACCGACTGACAAAGAGGCTAAAGGTTAGTGTAAACAAAAATTGAAAAAGGAAAACCACAGGTTGAATGATATGAACTCCTCCCTGTTTATAGTCTAAGTATAAAATATTCCTTTTAATAGGATTTAGTCTGCTCCCCAAAAGCAAGAAAAAAAGATGCTCTGAAGAGGCACAAAAAATCGTCTAGGTAAAGGAAAAACATGGCTACCATATAAAAAGAGGGCCAAAAGAAAAGTCTTAATTAGATAGACCCTCTTTTTTTCCCCCATGGACCATTTATTCCATCTGCTCACTTTTTCTCTCCCCATATTTATTATAGTGCGCCATGTCCTGACCTCCAAAAAAACAGCCCCAAAGTCTTTTGTGGAGAGTCTGTGACCCGGACACCCCCCAGCCAGGAATCTCCAACCTGAAACCCTAGTAAATTCAAACAAACACTTTTACCAAAATTTAAATGAGAACCAATACAGTGTAGAATGACAGGAAGGACTTGACAAAACTGTCGACCAGTTCTACGGGAAGGAACTACAACACATAAATCATCAGCATAACTGATAGTCTTAATGACATTCAAACCCGGCCCTCCTATACCTGGTAATAATGGAGATCTCCGCAATATACAAATAATAGGGTCTAAACTCAATATAAACAATAAAGGGCTTAGGGGGTAGCCCTGTCTAACCCCTCTGTGAATATAACATAAATCCCCAAGCCACCCATTAACATATGGTCTTGGCCAAAGAGTAACACACACATAGCCAATTAATAAAAATGGGAGGAAAACCATATGACCTAAGGGTTAAGCAAAGGAATTCATGTGAAACATGATCAAAGGCTTTAGTCAGATCAAAACTGAACAAAAATCCCCTGGAACAACCACTGAGCCCCCAATTAAATAATTCACATAACACAATCAAGGCATCCTGAATAGATCTGCCAGGAACCGAGAAATATTGTGATGGGTAAATCTAAAAGATGAGAGTTTCTGCATCCTATTGTCCAACAGTTTTGCAAAAATCTTAAAATCAGAATTTAACACAGTAATAGGTCTCCAATTATTTAGATCCTGTTTGTCTCCTTTTTTATACAAAAATATCATCAACCCCTCATACATCTGAGCGGTTAAACGATCTTCAGTCAAAAAGGCATTAAATACAGACATCAAATAATCAGGTATCAAAACCCACAATTTTTATAAATTTCAGGAGGAAAACCATCTGAACCAGGTGCAATCATGTCCTTCATAGCACTAATCACCTCACTCAATTCCTCTAACATGAAAGGACTTATCAAAACCATTTGTTGAACATTCATTAAAACAGGTAATGCCACTGCTTGTACTAATAAAGCCATGTCAGAGGTTTCTTCAAATGGGGATTCAAATGATTGCTTAACATGGTCTGCAACACAGGACAAAATATCTGGGGACCCCTGAACACTGTGGCCTTGCTTATCAGTAAGACTGTGTATCTGTTTATTTTGTACTCTATACCTACAAGATTCATAAGGATTAACTCTACTCTTATTCCCCTTTACTCCAAATTTCTGTGCGAAATCCAATGATTTTTGCCTGTCGTATTGGACCTGAGCCAACTGTTGTTTAACATCACTTATACATTCTGCCAGTATACCCTTAGAATCCTGTTATAATGAAAACAGGGAGTACAATGCTTTCCTCAATCTAGCAACTTGAAGGTGATGGTCATCTGAAATAAATCTGGAATGAGTTTTAAAACACAATGTGAGACGTTCCTTAGTATCCATACACCAATCAATGATGGAGTCATAAAGAAAGCAAACAGTGCATCTGTCAACTATCATATCTTCAAGACTGCTACTAAACCCTGGCTGAGACAATAAATGTACATTCGCCCTCCACACACCAGGACCATTCAAACCTACTGGACTCAAATTTATGTGTAGGCCTATTAAGTTATGGTCTGAAGTTGCAACCGCTATTACCTACCCTTCATAGACCCCAACAGTCGAAGATCACAACCAATAATCAATCAGAGAAGTCAATTTCCCTTTTGAAAAGGTATATATTCTGTGCAAATACATCCTGAAGACCTGACACCTGAATAAGGTGCTGAAGTTCATGCACATCACAACATACTGTACCTTCCCCATAGATTTTAAATCCAAACTAGAATTAAAGTCCCCCCCAAAATAACTATCCTAGAAGTCAATAAATAAGGCTTAATTTTTTTCAACAAGTGAACCCTAGCTGCTTTCTGTTGTGCAGCATATGTATTGATCAATCTATAGTTCACCCCATGCCAAACCAAATCCAATAACATCACTCTTCCAGGCTCAAGATCAACCAGCTTATGAATAATAAAACCTTGTGATGTGAAAAAAAAACCCAAGCCAGAACATAAATCCTGGCCAAAAGATAAATAAGAAGGACCTACAACCCACTCTTTTGTGGTTTTATTCATATCATACAGAGCATACAAGTGAACATCCTGTAAAAAATAAACATCATAAGTTAAAGCCTGTAAAGTAAATAACATTGCTTTTCTTTTAAAGTCTGATCTAATACTATTCACATTAAGACTAGCTAGGCAAAATGAAACAGTATTCATAAAGAAAAAGAAGAAAAGAAAAAAAAAAAAAAAATCAGTAGTCATTTCTTCTTCCGAGATCTAGTGGCCTGTTTCTTTACTCCCTCCACTGAGGTCTCCGTCCCTGCAGGGTGGACAGTTGCTGAATCCGTTAATGAAGAGGATAAGGGCAAATCTTGATCGTCATCCTCCATAATGTCCCCCCAAGACTGCAAAGGTTCATATGGATTTTCCACAGGAACTGGGAGGAGTTGTTTGTCCTCAATCCGCTTAGTAGATCGAGACCTTGTCCGAACAGGTTGAAAGTCTAAAGATGATACAGTCACTGGCTTCTTGAGCACTTCATCTGGTGGGGAAGAGGAAATCAGGATTGAAACTGAAGAAAAAACTGGGCTGGGTAGGAGGATCAGGGGAGGTGGTGCAGAAGTATCCTGAAAACCAGGATCCTGGCATGGTGGTGCCTGCTGTCCATGTTCTGCATCTGGGAAACTTTGGAAATCTCTATCGGGGCAGATGGGCCAGAGTCAGTAGATTTTCTCTAGCAGACTTATTAATATAGAAGTCATGTTCCATATAGTCCACAGAATTTTGAGCCACCCATGGACATGTACTGAAAGCATGAGAGTCATCTCCACATTTATTACAAGTGGGGGGAATCGTACAAGTTGAGGCTGTATTCCCCAAAGTACCACATGCCCCACATTTAAGCTGGTCACAGTCTGAATTCAAATGAGACAATGATCCGCACCAATAACAAGAATGGGGATGCCCAGGATAGAACAAAATCCCTCTATCAATGCCAATATAAAAGCAATTGGGAAGATGTTGAATACCCTCTTCAGACATCTGCAACTGCACACTGAACTTCCAGCCCCTGTCCAAAATCCATTCTCATCAATTGAAGCATGGGGAATACCACTCACCTTACAGCGTTTTTCTAACCAATATACAATATCCGAGACATTCACCCCTGCATTCCTGAATAGGATGGTAATTACCTTGGCCATAGGTCTAGTAAGAGGTATAACTACAAAGGGCTTCCAGACAGGCTGGGAGTGAACCTCATAGTAAGTTGCCCAAAATTTATCCAAGAGTCCAGCAAAACGAAAGGAGACATCAAAGTTGTGGTCTCCAAAGGTGTAGATAAAGGCATACACATCAGAGGGCTTACATCCGAAAGAGTCAATAATGAGGCGTTTGCCAACATAAATCCCATCTGGGGGCAATTCCAAGCTCCCTCTATAGTAAATCCTTGCAATGAAATGTTTCTGTGCAGGCATCTCAGGGTTTTTTTAAATAAAGAAGCATAAGTAGCATGTGCTGTAGTAGGACCTCTAGTAGAATCATCCTGCTTAGCAAACACTTCAAGGCCCTTAGGAAGAGAAGTAACAGACATACCTGGAAGCTCGACTGTTGTCTGATACTCTCCACAGCAGGGGAGAGTGGTATCAAGTCTTGTTCAAGGCCTGTGGTAGACAAACGCATTGGAGTTTCCCCCACAAGTAGTGGCATCCGGCACAGTACCTGAGGGATTAGAAGCCATGCCTGGAATCCCCTCTGCAGCTACAGGTATGCTGGTTTCAGACCCAGCAGCTCACACCGTTCAACACTCTTCTCGAGCACCAGACTCGACGTCAGTTTGGAGCACACCAACTCCACTAGTAAGGGGAAACTTGGGGTCAGGAACCCACCTCGACTGATTCTTCACCCACCCTGCACTAGCAAGCACCAGCTCTGGAGACCAGGTGGAGTTATGCATGGTAAAGGAAGGGAAATGAATCTGAGTCAGAAACTGCCGTGTCCGCCTGCTCAGGTGGTGCATCCATAGCAGCAGCCAGCAAACTTTTTTTCTTTACCTTACCCGTCTGTAAGATAGGACTGCAAGCAGCCTGTTTCCATTTGTTCTCCTCATCTAGCATCTCATCCTCAGCAACAAGAACTCCAGCAGTTTCAAACAAGTCGCTCCTCATCAGATACCATGGTTGAATTTCCAGCAGAACCCAGCAATTTCTCTGGGTCATCATCACCTTGTGCACCTATTCCTGGATATACAGAGCACCGCAGCTCCAAGTCCTCACCCTCCAACTCCAGGGACATACTGAGACCACAGTCACCATCTAGAGACCCCTACTGGAGAGTAGAGGAATTTCCCTGGTGTCCTGGCCATATTTCCCTTATTTACTAAAATCACCACCAACAGCTTAATCTGGTTCAAGGTCAGTTGGCATTCATCTGTATCCCCTTCCCCTTGGTAGTGCCTGAAAATAGGCAGGATTTGTCTAGTGCACTTACCCAGTCAACAAAAACTAAATAAAATAAAATAACTATAATAGTGTAGGAGGGTATGATGATGTTAAAAGAAGGGATGATGTTTACTGATAATTATGGATATCACAGATAAATATTCCCTAATTACTTACCTGAACCTCATCAGAAAAAAAAAGTATGGAAAAGGCACAACAAAATAAATAGATTACTCTCCACTTTTTTAACTAAATCTAAACTTCCTCAAAATTTGTTTGGTAGAACTGATGTTTGGTAACTTATTTATACTCACACCTGCCCCTCCTAATCTTTATGGCAAATATGTATCACTAGTCCTGCTTTTGAGAGGTGATGTGGAAATGAACCCAGGGCCAACAAAAGCAACATAATCTGTACCAGACTAATGCTTGTAGTTTAATTTACACAACTGATTAATAGAAAATCTGGATAATGGAGTTTGCCCTTTAAGGGGCAGACCAAGTTGTCCTGATGCACCCCTTCCCCTTTTTCTGGAAGTGTTTTGCTACGGCAAGAAGGGGGGATATGGGGGAATGGCTGGGAGTCAGGACAATAGGCAATCAAGCAGGAAGGGGAGGGGCAAAAGGGGGTACAAAAAGGTCAGGACAAGGGTGGCTCAGCACCTTTTCCTGAAGTTTTGTTGGTTTACAATAATCAATAGAGCTACAGCACATTGGATTAGCATTTGGAATCTTTGTTTGGAATGTTGGGGAAAAAAATCTTTGAAAAGGTTTGTGTACCAGGACAACTAAGAGGTAAGGCTAAGCATTTTATGAGAGAACATATATGAAAAGTAGATGGCTTTGTGTGTGGGGCCTTGCCCATGAGTGAGGGACCTTGGGGTGGAATGGCAGGAAACACTTTGTGTAGATGTGCAGCAGAGAATGTGGGATGGTTTTTAGGTAGGGCCTTGTCCCCCTGTTGTAACCTGAGAATTGAGCAATGAATCATGGTTTAAAAAAAAGGGGGGGGTGCAGATAGCGTTTGTGCATTAAACACATGGGGCAGATAAAAGGGTTGTGCCATGCGCAACAGGGTTAGCATGCGCAAGTCCGATTTCGCCATTCTGCTTATATTCAGCAGGAGGCAGTTACGCCACTGAAAACAGGCTGAGCAACAGCGCAATGCAAATGAATGCATGCTCAACTGGAGGAAGGAACTATGCATAAACTGCACAGCTGGCTTAGTCGAGGGCCACCCACAGGTGAGCTGCTGTATTGCAAGGTGCAACACAGCAGCTGCCACCTGTGGCTGGCCCCAAACTCAGTCCCTGTGCCGCCCCCACAGCCCGATCATGGGCATAGTGTACTCCCCCCACCAGCCCGATTGCGGGCATCAATGTGGCTCCTCCTCCTCCGTTCACATCCCTGGTGGTCCAGTGGACCCGAAAGTATGTTTAGTAAACTCCTCCCGTTCACATCCCTGGTGGTCCAGTGGACCAAAAGTATGTTTAGTAAATCCCTCCCATGCTCACATCCCTGGTGGTCCAGTGGACGAAATGCACGATCGCTGGCAGAAAGTAAACTGAACCCCCTGAACATCTCCCTTGTGCCCGATCATGGGCAGAAAGTAAACTGCACCCCCAACATCTCCCTTGTGCCCGATCGCTGGCAGAAGTAAACTGAACCCCTCAACATCTTCCTCAGCCCGATCACGGGTGAAAGTAAAGTGAACCCCCAACATCTCCCTTCAGCCCGATCGCAGGCAGAAAGTAAACTGAACCCCCCAAATATCTCCCTTGTGCCCGATCGCGGCAGAAAGTAAACTGCACCCCAAACATCTCCATGCACAGTGGTTGTGGCTGGGGTGATATTCCGCGGAGTTGCCACTAGCGCAACTCCTTTGAATATCGCCCCGGCCACACCTCTGCGCAACTATTTTGCACAGCGCAAGGGCTTGCACCTCAGAATGGTGCAGTTTGAATATCCAGCCCATAGTGTGCAGTGGGAGGAAGTTTTAATGGTCTCTGTGTGGGTCGCGGCCCAATAGTTGTTTTAATTGAAGACAAGTGTTGGTCAGAGACAAGGGAAGCGCTACAGAAGAGAGCGTGATGGTGCAGTGGGGCCTAGTCCTATTGGCAAAGAAAGACAGTAGCATTTGTTAAAAGCAGGCAGGTGCTTGCTGCAGAGAGCATGGGGTGTAACAGAACACAGCTTGCTGGAGTTTGCATTGGGCCTCGGCCCATGGATGGGGAGACATAAGAAAGGAAAAACAGCAAGGTGGGAGGTGGCTTGAGGGGAACATTTTTGGGAGAATGGAGCTCCAGAACAGGGAGCACAGTAAAGGACAGATGGAATGGAGGGAAGGTAGCTCATCGTGCCAGCTGAAGGTGATGAGGGAGAACAGCAGCCTGCAAGGCTGGGACTGCAGGCACAGAATCAAAGGAATTGTGGGTATCTTTTATTTAAAAAAAAGAGAAAAGAAGGTTTTTGCGTTCAGACGCTGTGCATACAATGAGGCTGTAGATTTATGGATAGGGGAGTTGGGGGGGTTCTATTTAAAGGGCAGTGGGGAGAAGCAGGATAATGGGCCATGAAGCAGCCACTGGGGGAACATGCCGGAAAGACATCAGATTCCGTGGGGTCCTTTGGGTGGGATGGAGAGTGTGTGTATAGGCCAAGAGGACATGCAGTGCAGCCATAGACATTCAGGGGCAGGGAGGGGGTGAACTGATAGGCCTAGAGGGCCAGCAGCCAGAGGCATGCGGGGGCATGAATGGGAAGAATTAATAGGTCTAGAGGGCCACGAGATGCAGCGTCAAGTGCAGGGCATGGTGGGTGGCCATGGGAGGCCAGAGGCCGGTGGAGGGCACCAGAAAGAAAAAGGTTGGGCCCAGAAGGCAAGGGGCTCAGTGGTAGAAGCCGTGAGGGGCTGAGAAGCTTTTATATCAATCAATCAATCAATCAATCAGTCAATCAATCAATCAATATCTTTATTTATCCAGGCGGGCACCATTGAGCAAGCTCATTTACAAGGTGGACCTGTGACATACAACAATAATACAATTAAACATATAAGTACAGGCATAGGAACAACCATTGAGCAAGCTCATTTACAGGGTAGATCTGCGAGATACAAATAATAATATAGTTGAGCATATAGTACAGCCACTGGGACATAAGTACAGCCATTGGAACAGCATGTTTGGTAACAGTCTATAATAATACTACATATGCAGTGGAAATGACAGAAGACATCGGTCAGAAAAATGGGCATAGAAACAGTGCTTGTATAGGCTTAGTGCATGATGTTGAGCATTTCTGCAAGGTATAGTTGTAATATCTGAGGGGAAGGGCAGGAGCAGGAGAGTTATGCAGCATGGAATATAAAGTGCAGCGAGGGCAGGGAATCATAGTATTCTAGTGTACGGTAGGCTGACAGTCACAGTTGTATAGGAGCAGCTGGTGGTGTGCTGGCACAGAGATGAGACTTCCAGCTGATTATTGTCCATTTACCATAATTGCAGCAAATACGGGTATTCTGGAGTCTATTCCAGAGCGAGGGGAGTGTGAAGCTTATAGCGGCTCTCCCGAAGTGTGTGTGAGCCCTGGGTATATGCAATGAGATGAGGGAGCAACTTCTTAGAGCATAGCTTCCAGCAACAATAGGGGTCAGGCAGTCAGCAATGTACTGTGGGAGTTTGCCACTAATGGCTCTGAATGTCCAGAGTGCCACGTTCATGTTGCGCCTTTATTGTAGGGAGGTCCAACCCATAGCCATATATAGTGTGCAGTGGTGGGTGATGAGGGGCAGATCAGTGATGAAGAGTAGTGCTCTGTGGTACAGTGTGTCCAGTTTTCCCAAGGTATGACACAGCGCAGCTGCTATATATGAAGTCTGCATAGTCAATTATGGAAAGAAATGTAGATTGGACTAGCCGCCTCTTCGCTTCTGTAGTTAGTAGCCGTCTTATCCTATAAAAAAGGCCAAGCCTTTGTCTTAATTTTTTCAGTAGGTCATCCAAGTGATCTGCAAAAGAAAGTTTGTGGTCTATCCAAACTCCCAAGTATTTGAATTTCGTGACATACTCAATGTTCTCGCCTAGGATCATGGAGATGGGAGGAGGGTACTGGTCACTGCTGGGTAAGCCAGGTGGTTAACAGGAGAAAATATCATGTCTTTTGTTTTCTTAGCATTGAGAAGCAGCTTTTTGCTGAGTAGTTGATGCTGGAGATGATTAAAGTATTTTTGTATATGTGCACATGCAGATTCAGGTGTAAGGTGGCTTAGGTAGAGCACTTTATCATCCGCGAACAGGTGGATGCTTGCCTCTTTGATGGCCACACCTATATTGTTGATATAGATGGCAAATAAAAGTGGTCCCAGGATGGATCCCTGAGAGACCCCTCTTTGTAACAATTTGGGGGCAGAGAGCTTGCCTTCAGCCTTGACTTGTTGCTGCCTGTCAGACAGATAATCGTGGAACCAGTTCAGAGAGGTAGAATCTAGCCCTATTGATTCTAGTGAGGAGAGTAGCAGACTATGGTTGACCATGTCAAATGCTTTAATTAGGTCAAGAAACACAGTGCAGACAAACTTTTTGCACTCTAAATCTTGTTACCAATCATTTGTTACCTTAGCTAATAGTGAAATTGTATTATGATTGGCTCTGAAGTCAGATAGTAGGGGGTTTAAAAGTTTTGTACTGTCAATGAAGGATCTCAATTGGCTATTCACAATATTTTCCAAATGTTTCAAAAGAGTAGGGATAAGAGAGATCGGCCTATAGTTATTTAGGTCACATGGGTCTTCAGATTTAAATGACGGGATAATATGAGCAGTTTTCCATATTTGGGAGGGTTCCTTGTGATAAGTACAGGTTAAATAGATGAGTAATAGGAGTAGCCAGTACATGATATGCTATCTTTAGAAAGTAGGGTTGAATGTGTCTGCACCAGCACTTTTCCTAGTGTCCAAGTGAAGAAGCAGGTCTTCTACTTCTTTGAGGGAGACAGGGGAGAAGGAAAAAGACCAGCTCGTAGGGCTAGAGGTTGGAGGTTGTACAACAAGCTGAGAGTGCAAGTTGCATGCAGGTGAATTATCAAATGCTAAACGTGCTGTGTGAAGTGAATATTAAATGTTTGCAGGATCTCTTTTTTATCATTAATTGGTGCATCGCCTGATAATTTAAGAAGGGAGCATATTTTACGACATATACCCAGACAGTTCTTTCAGTGTGGTCCAGAATTTAGAGGGGTGAGTGAATACAGCGTCTATCTCTTTTAGATAGAAGCTAGCTTTGGACTCTTTAATCATCTTGGTGCAGCGATATGGCAGGGGAAGAAAATGGGGGACCATGGGGGTGGATAGACCTAGGCCAGGACCCAGGCCATGGGGCATGATGTCAGATGCTGTTTAGCATGGTGAAGCAGGCCATGTGATAGGCTTTGCCTGAGGGATGTCGGTATGCAGGGGCACAAGGCTAGAAAAAGGGAAAAAGAAGGGATTACAGCAACAAGGAACAGAGGCCTATCTATATAGGGGCCTAGATAAAAAAAAAAAAGGGAAGCAGCATGGTGAGTCATTAATGGAAATGCTTTGTTAGTTTTCACAGATTTTATATAGGCAAAGAAGAGAGTATGGCACCAAAGAGGAACAGACCGTCAAAGGAAGATGCCTACAAGACTATTGTGGAGCTGGCGGAAAAGGCCAACTAGATGTGGCAGATGGTGGAAGAAGAGGATGGTGGAGATCCGGGGAGAAACTGAAAGCGGGAAAAGGAAAAGGGGTGGTGGAAAATGACCAGTGAGGAGCCTACATAGTCCAAAGAGAGTGCAACCACCAGCCGTGGTGCCTCCCCGAGTGGTCAGCCCAGTACCGCCGCAATCCTGTGTACTAGAACCAACAGTACCTCCCCAAGAGCAGGTGGTGTTCCCAATGCTGGAACCCAGACCAGCTTCCCCAAACACAGTGGTTCCCCTGCAGATAATGCCTCAACCAGCCGTCCGGCCACAGGAACCCAGACCGAGACATCTCAATGACAGCAGACTTCAGGGACCTGAAAAACACACAGGTAATGTATCAAGTACAGTGGGAGACAGTATTAAGGAATACATAGGATAAATTATTGCGGCCCTTGGGTCGGGGGTTGGGGCAGATGGAATCAGCATTAGCAGAGATCAGATTGGATAATGAAACAAAGGGGGATAAGGGACCGAAAACATGGGAAAAGGAACAAGGGAGATAGTGAGAATGGGGAGCATGTACTGCTGGTTACAAAAGAGAAAATATGGAAAGGGGAGTATGCAGACATTTTTGCTTTAGTGAGTAGGAAGTCGGTGGTCAAGTATGAGGAAACAGAGAATATTGGTAAAAGTGGGATGACGTCAGCAGTGGTTTTATTGGGCAAGAAAAAAGAGGACAAATTTACAAAAGGAAAGACGTGGGATGGATGGTTTGTAGGTTTTGCCATGTACTCAGCGATAGTGTTGGAAAAGTAGCCAGAATTGGGAATCCTTCTTATTACATATTCGCTGATTATCAGAAGAGCGAAGGCAAAAGGGGGGTTAGGTTGGATATATTATGATGAGTTCTTCCGGCAAAGGATGGCAACATAGGGGAATGTGAGGTGGGACACAAAGCAGTTGGACTTGTTGGCAGACTATGTTACAGATCAATCGATGCCAGAGGGAGAAAAAGGAAAAGAGGGGGAATACCCCAGAAATGTTGCTGGGGCTATAACAGGGCATCTTGCTTATGGCCCCAGTACTGTTTCTGGCAAGCATGCTCAAAATGTTGGGGAACCCACCCTGCGAATAGATGCAGGACAGCATGGACACAGGGGGCTCGGGGGGGGACAGGTAGCAGGCCAGCAGCCCTTTGGGGAAGGCCATGGCTACAGGGGCCAGTCAAGGAGCAGAAGATCAAGAGGAAGAGGTGTGGGGTAGGGGAACCAAACGTACTGATCAGAAGAGGAGTGAGACTGGGTGGGGGGCAGCTCGGTTAAGAAACCAGGGGGAGGGTGGTAAGAAAACAATTTTCGGAAGCAAGTACTCACATCAAGATTGAGGCGTGGGAGAGATGGTTGAAAGTGTACCCAAACAGAGAACTGGCAGAAATGATAAATAAAGGCTTTAGGACAGGTTTTCCGCTACAGTGTGAAGGCCCAAGAAGGGCAAGAGAGGCTAACAATCTGGGGTCAGTTAAAGGGAAGGAGGATATTATGAAGAAAAAGATAGAGAAAGAAAGGGCAGCAGGCAGAGTAGAAGGGCCGTACCCAACCCCCCACTACGGAATATGAGAATTTCCCCATTGGGCCTGGTTCCCAAGAAACAAAGTGGGGAATATAGGGGGATTCACCATATGTCATTTCCGGCGGGGACTCAGTGAATGATTTTATAAGTGAGGAGCACAGCAGAGTCATCTACACCACATTAGAGGAGGCCATACAGATTATACAGGACACCTCGATGCATGAATGGCCAAGACAGACATAAAGTCTGCATTCTGATTGCTCCCAGTTAGAAGGGAGGATTGGGATCTATTGGGTTTTAAATTGGGGCCAGTACTATTTTGACAAGGCTATGCCCATGGACTGTTCTGTGGCCTGTGCCACCTTCGAAGCATTCAGCACCTGTTTGCAGTGGATATTTCAAGAGAAAACAGGTTACAAGGCAGTCATACATTACCTGGATGACTTTCTGTTAATAGGCAGTGGACGAAGCGAGACAGAGAGGATGCTTGCCAGTTTTCAAGAACTGTGTAAAGAGCTAGGGGTACCATTGGCACCAGACAAAACTGAAGGCCCCAGTAAGGTGTTAGAATCCCTAAGAACTGAGATAGACATGCTGAGGGAGGTGTTTAGGTTACCAGATAACAAGGTGGCGAAGTTGAAGGTTTAGGTTACCAGATAGCAAGGTGGCGAAGTTGAAGGACCTGATCCATGTGCATACGAGTAGGAGGTGGGTGCAACTGAGGCAGGTGCAGCAAGTGATGGGGCATCTGAATTTCACCTGTAGGGCAATTGGACCAGGGAGGGCTTTCACTAAGCTGCTAGCGAGGGCCACAGCAGGAGTAACCAGACTACACCACTATGTGGACATAACAAAGGGAGTAAAAGAAGATTTTAAAGTGTGGGAAGAATTCCTCAGCAGCTACAATGGCTGCTCATTCTGCAGGATGATTGGTTTACAACACTGATCTGGACTTATATACAGATGTGGAAGGGGTTATGGGATGGGGGGCTATTTGAGAGGAAAATGGTTCTCAGAGCCATGGCCAACAGATTAGGTGAGAGATGGATGGGTAAAGGACATCACACTGTTGGAAATTATGCCCATGTAGGCCTGTGCCCTAGTATGGGGAGAAGAATTACAAAATCAGAAGGTTACATTTTGGTGTGACAACAAAGCAGTGGTAAAGGTTCTGAACAACAGGGGGGCCAGATCTGAGATGGTCATGAGGGTATTGAGACAGTTAGTGTTGAGATCCTTACAGTTGAATATGTCATTCGGGGACAGGCACATAGAAGGGGTTAAAAATATCCTAGCTGACAGCCTTTCCTGTCTGCAGCTGGATCATTTCTGGATGCTCGCACTGGTAGCAGAGAAATGGAAAACACTCATACCAACAAACATCTGGGATGTTGGCAAGTGGGAGCTGAAATGCTGTTTCACAGCTCATGGGCACCGTGGACCTTGAGGGCCTATGAAGGGGCATGGCGGGCATTACAAACATTCAGGGAAGCACACCATATGGAGGTAAGTGGGCCACTTACTGAGGAGCAGCTAGGGAAGTTTACAGTGGACCAATGGCAGAGAGGAATGGCCCACACCAAGATGGGGGTATACTTAGCAGAGATTAGTCTAGTTTGTAGCCTAAAGAGGTGGAAGGACCCTACAAAATCAATGTTGATAAGGAGAATCATGCAAGGGTGGAGAACATTGAACAAGATGCCCGAGGAAGTAGGCGGCCAATAGCAGATCATTGGCTAGCAAAGATAGGGGACGTACTACCAGCAATTTGCAGATCCAAAGATGAGGTGCAGCTATTTCACACAATTTACCTAATAATGTTTGCAGGGGGCCCTATGAGTGAGGCAGTAGGGCATGGCCGTAAGGATGAAGAAGGGGGATTGGAATCAGGAGTATTAACCTGGGGACAGAATGAGAAGCAAGTTATAATTAAGAGGTCAAAAACAGATCAGGAAGGGAATGGGTGTGCTGTAACCATTAAGGCACATGTAGACAAGGCAGTGTGCCCATTAAAGGCTTTGTGGGCTTATGCCACAGAGCGTGTGATTAAAAAAGGGTGTTTATTTGTGCATGGAGATGGGAAGAAGGTGACGAGTTACCAAGTAATGGCCATACTCAAAAAAAGCATGGAGTTCCTGGGCGAGGACCTGGGCAATTATTCATCTCACTCCTTTTGAATAGGGGCAGCTTCAAAATGGGCAACTGCAGGGGAAATGATGGACAGTATGTTGCAAAAGAGGTGCTGGTGGTCTGCCAGTTATAAGCGGTATATTCGGACCCTACAGGAATGAGATGTTAACATGTCATCTGTGTTTGTTTTGCAGGAGCAAAAAAAAATATTATTGGGAAATAAACAAGGCAAGCAGGTGATTGAGATGTATATTTTGTTTAAATTCTGTAGGTAGAGGGAGGATCACAGAAGTTTGGATCTGCGGGCACTCATATATTTATTGGGCAGAAAGGAGAGCGGAGAAAAAGGTTGGGGGAAAACAGCTGTACCAGGATGTCAGACAATGTAGGTTGGCATGGCGTAGCATCCAAGGGATGAGATGGGGACAATTACTTCCAACCCTGAAAGAAATGGAGGAGTGATGACCCATCCTTGATTTAACATTGTACACCAGGGGGAAGCCATGGTTGGACATGTATATGCAGGTAAAACAGGACTTGGGGAAGATTCAGGAGTGGTGGACAAGAGTGAGCATAGCCTGGTCGGACATGATACCAAGGAGGGTATGGAGGTATGATCACAGCCATGTAGCAGTGGACAGGGCCAGGAGAAAGATGAACAGAATGGTAGGAACATTGATAAGGAACATAAAGCGACATGTAATTCTACAAGGGGTGGAAGAATGGATAGAGGATTTTTAAAGATCAGATGCAGTGCACCTGTCAGACTTAGCAATACACATGTTTAATACTGAAATGATGGGATTCATCGAGGCATGGAGGAGACAGGAAGGAGATAAAAAAGGGGAGAACTAGTGATGGGCGGTGGCCCCACTCGCTCCATAAAGTGATTCGCAGAGTGAAGCGCGATCGTGAGTGTTCTGCAACGAGCGAGTATTCTTATAATGGGTAACACGAAGTCCATTGAAAACAATGACTTGCTACTCCGCCTCTTCCACTTCACTCTACTCTTTTTTTTAAGCTCTAAAGGTGAATTTTGCAGTAATTCATGAGATTTCAGGTCACATGGGCTCTAGATTGTTCTGCACAGCCTCAGTTTGGGGTAGTGTGTGTGTAGGAAGTCAGAGACAACTGCTCTGAGAGCTCTCTGCGATTCAAACTCAAAAAGCTGTTAAAAAGCCTTTTGAGTCATTTTTTTTGCTGAAACTTTAGTTAATCATTTATAGGAAACCCTCCTGTGCTCATATCATCAAGCATTTATTGTTTGTGTGTGGATTTTGAATGTTAATGTACAACATTCAGTCTGTGTACTGAGAGACAGTGGAAGTGTGCTTTGGGGGGGCGTATCTGTGGTGTAGGTAGATTAACTTGGAGAAAAAGACAGTGCTTTCTGTTTTTGTGATATTTTTCTTGTATAACTGTGTTAATGCACACAGTAATATTTTCAATATTTCTTGCCATTTTTTTGGTGATTGTTGTGGTGCAGCAGTGCATAATTTTAGTTTGTTTAAAATTTGTGGTTATATTACTGAAGTTTTCAATTTGCTATGCATTACTTAGTGTGTGTGTGAGTATGTGTGTGACGATGTCATCAAGTCAGACACCTTTTTTGTAGCCACATAATAATTTCAGCAATTGAAGCTACTATCCACTGCAGCTGTGTGATTTTGTACTCTTTGTGGTATCTTTACTGGTACTAGTACTAGTGACTGTTACTGCAGCAGTACAGTACACTGCTCACCCCCGCAGCCCCCAACCGGCAAAGGTATTCTTTTCCAGATTTGAATTTCTGATGGTGAGCACTGGTTAGGTGTTGTGCCTTTGTGTCTGCATCTCTTCAGTGCACAGCACAATCTTAATCTGTCTGTGCATTTGCATCTCTTTAAAGCCCAATCTCCATCTGTAACTTAAGTCACAGTTGTTTCTTTGGTTTCCCTTCAGAGTACTGGACAGGTGTGGTGCTTAATTCTGCATGAACATTGTACTCATTAATATGCATTTTTAAGTCAGGACCATCATCATGAGTCATTCGTGATACAAATCACACTCTTCATCATCATGGTCACAAATGCAGTCACAAATCACAATTCATGATCATTCACTTTACGAATCACAACACTAATTTTTTTTTCTAGTTACTTGGATGTATTGTAAGCCTATTTTGTAGTATCTCTCCAGGCTTCACCACCCCACTATTGTATTCATTGATATGTATATTTAAGTCTGGGAGTTTTAAGCTACAGCTCATCAGGGCCCGGGGAAGTACAGCCATAGGCATTCATGTTTCTTCATCATCACGGTCACAAATGCAGTCACAAATCACGATTTATGATCACGTCACAAATCACAACATTAATTTTTTTTAATAGTTACTTGGATGTATTGTAAGCCTGTTTTGTAGTATCTTTCCATGCTGCACCACCCCACCATTGTACTGATTAATGTTTGTTTTTAAGTCAGGGAGTTGGACAGTGTCTGCAATACATACACAGACTGGAAAGAAGACTGACTGCACACATGCAGTTTGCACAGTATACTTGCACTGCTCAGAATACAAAGTGTCACACATACAGAAGACAACAAAATAAGGGCATAATTACATACAAGGGTCAGGGATGGTGGAGGAATACATTTTATAACACAGCAAGGAAGGTGTGGGGGGCACATGGTGTGAGGAAAAAAAACTAATATGATATCCCATAGTGATCCAGCAGCAGTTCCAGCATGGACATAATTTGCAACTGATGTCCCTCTATGTGATCCAGCTGCTGCTCCACAGCACTCACCCTCTCGTTGTTCTGGTCCTGCTTCTGGGGTGGAGGGCACTCACAAGTTCTGAGCGGTCCAACAGAAATGAGCACTCATGTCCTCCACACATGCACATGGTACGATGCTTACCACTACCATGCTTTCACAGAGCTGCCCTCATCCCAGACATTCCCTCACCCTGGTCCATCTCTCCTACTGAGCTCTCTCAGTCTGAGCAATCACTACTCACTCTGTCACACAACACACACAGACACAGACAAACACACACACACACAGTCACACAGACACAGACAAACAATTATCTACTTATAAAGCTAAGAAAAATAAAATTGACAGAAAGAACAAATTAAGTAAAAAAGAGTACAGAAAAGACAAAAACATGTAGTTTTTAAAAAGCTGTTGGGTCTAAATTAAAGTTTAAATCTCCTCTTCACTCAGATCTCAAAGTATCAGCAGTCACAAAACACACTACTCTCTCTCTCTGTCTGCACAGGAGAAAGTAAAAGTGTCTGCTTGTATGACTCACTTCCTTCCTGCCTAGCTAAAGAGCATGTGACTTACAGTACTGCAAGCCATGTGATGTGTGGGGGGCTGCCAAATCTGAAACACCAAGTGGATCACTTAGAATCATAATGAGGAACGTAGTCCATTAAAAACAATGACTTCGCCTTACTTCGCATTGCCATTCTGCTTAAAGTGAAGTGGTAATGACAAGGCGGAGTGAGCACTTAGCACAACGTGAAGTGTCCACTTCATGTTCACTTCGCCAGCAGAATTTAAATTCACTGCATCTCTGGGAGAACCCTAAAGGGAGGGAAGGCCAGCCTAATGCAAGCTGGAGACAGGCAATGGGGAAAAAGGGGGGGGGGGAATGAAAAAGAAATATGATGAGAAGAAGAAGAAAATGAAGGACAAAAAGTAGTCTCGGTTCTTACCGTTACCTACCAGAAAAGAGAAGAAGAAGGCAACCAGGTTTTCACCTGGGGAAGTGAGAAGAAAAGAGAGAGAGAGAGAGATCAGAGATTAATATGTGGATGCAATACAAATACAATTGTGAAAAAGACATTAATAAATGATGATGGGAATGGAAAATGAAATTATGATATATAATAAATTCATTGCCAATCTGAGCACAACAACATACAAGTAGTTTGTCTTTTGTGGGGGAATGGGGGGAATCTGGGACAATGGAGTTTGCCCTTTAAGGGGCAGACCAAGTTGTCTTAGTGCAACCTTTCCCCTTTTTCTGGAAGTGGTTTGCTCAGGCAAGGAGGGGGGAGGGGCGGGGAGCCAGGACAATAGGCAAGCAGGCAGGAAGAGAAGGGGCAAAAGGGGGTACAAAAAGGTCAGCACAAGGGTGGCTTAGCCACTTTTGCTGAAGTTTTGTTACCTCCCACCCACCCGACAAAAAGAAAATGGAAATGTGGGTAATCAAGAAGGGAACGACTTGGTCTGTCAAAGGTGGATGACAGAGGATGTCCCGTAGGATGTTTTGGTGGACTGCCAGAGGTGGATGGCAGCGAGAGGGGAAAAAGGGTGGGGGTTGAGGAGGGGGGAATGAAACGAAATATGATGAGAAGAAGAAGAAAATGAAGGACAAAAAGCTGTCTCGGTTCTCACCGTTACCTACTAGAAAGAAGAAGAAGAAGAAGAAGAAGAAGGCACCCAGGTTTTCACCTTGGGAAGCAAGAAGAAAAAAGAGAGAGATGATCAGAGATTGATTTATGGATGCAATACAAATACAATTGTGAAAAAGACATTAATAAATGATGATGGGGGTGGAAAATGAAATTATGATGTATAATAAATGAATCGCCAATCTGAGCACAACAACATACTAGTATTTTATCTTTTGTGGGGGGAAAAAGGGGGAATCCAGGACAATTTCAATTGCACGTAATGTGATGTGAGTTTCAGCGCCTTGGCTAGATAGTTACCCTCAACTCTGAAATAGTTATAGATATCTATTAGCATGGTTATATGGATAGAAATGAGGTGCTGTAATTTAAAGTGGAACACTCATGTAAAGGAAATATCACAATATTGTTGGCAGGAAAATCTGTTCCAAATGAGCTATTGGTTAAACCTCTAACTCCCTTAGTGCCAGAATAAAAGACATTTAGCTCCCCCTCTTTTCACAGATGCAGGTATCCATTTTATAAATAGCTACACTAGGAAATTACATCACAAAAGAGAAGTCTAGAGGTAAAGCATACACCTGCTAGTAATTCCCAATTACAATTTCTAGATTCCTACAGTTCTGAATGTAATTGTTGCTGCTGCTGCTGCTGCTGATGATTTAGTGAACTGTGTTGCGCCTGTGTGGACTGCTGCATTTCATTTTGCAATATACCACTTTAAATCAATTATGTATCAGTGCCACTAGACATATTTGTTGTACAGGTGTCATTTTGTTTACTATACTGTATAAACAGCATGCACTATTTTACATACATTTTTGTGGCAATTCTGTTTTCAATTATTTTGTACTGAAGATGACATATTGTGCAATTGTTTTTCTAATGGTGACCACTAAAAATCACGAAATAGTGCTAATGAAAATAATTATACAAAATAATTTAGAGTGGCTGCATGTTATGGGGTGTACATTTCCTATGCCTAGTTAAGTAACACTTCTACACACATATGTGCCTTATCAGGGTTGTTTGCAGGAGAGCAATGGGGGCTTACAGCACATACACCACTCATCAACATTGCCAGTCCTATCATGGAGACCCCTGGAAAGAGTGTGAACCAGCATAATAGGTTTCTTACATACAGGATGGGTAGCATAACAGGTATCTCACATACAGGAAAGGTAAAGGAAAAATAACTCTTTTTTATTGCTCCCTTGAATATGTAGATATGAATTTGTGGATTATATCTAAGGGATTAGGCTAATTGCTGTCCTGATCAGAACAAGCCAGCGAACAAGTAATTTACTGATTGCAGCAATGAGAGCTGGAGAACTGAAATGGTCCTCTTTTAGGAGAATGGGCCACTAACTGTACTGTAGAATACATGTTGGAAAGACAGGCAGAAAGGGTCTGTGAGAGAAAAAGCTGAAATCTGACTGATAACAAAACTGTTTTTTTTTTTGTAGTTGGACTGAGCAAAGCTTATTCATTTTATCTTAGAAATGTATTCAAATAACATTTTTTTTTATGTTTGAGCCTTGTGAAAGGCCTCAATTGAGTATTCTAAGAATTGCTTATATCAGCAACATACTGTAGCACACATAATCACAACACAGTTATTTTATGTTACATATAGGATAAAATATGGGGTGCAGTGTGTTACGAGAATTTAACACACACCAGAGTTGTTGGATGGCACATAAATCCCGAGGCCGAAGCCCGAGTAGTTCATGATAGCCATCCAACAATGAGGGTGTGTGTTAAATTCGAGTAAAAGAAACTGCACCCCATACTTTATTTTATATAATTGAAGAGTTTTTGTTTTTTTGTGGTAGCATTTGAAAGAGTAAAAAAAGCAAAGAGACTCTTACCTTGTGTCAAGTGAATGGTTTAATGTAGAACACATAACTGGCGGTTTAACAAGTGAATATTTAAACATTTGATATGAAAAGTAATAAGAAAGTAAATGTCCTGATCTTCTTTTTTTTTTTGGTGATGCGAGTGTTTTGAACTGGTGGCATCATTTGACCTGTAGGGGAAAGGTGAGGGTTGAAAGAGAGAGTTGTTAGGGAGCATCGTGAAAGTGCTGAAGTAAACAGTTTCTTATTTTGTAGAAAGATTTCATTAATTTAAAGATTTGTCCATGACAGAGAATGCCACGTTAATGCGACTGATGAGGTGAGTTGTAATGTAATGGTTTTGCTGTCAGAAAATGGACACTGATGCTCGTGCTTACTTTCTGTTTTGTCTTGAGCATATTGGTATTGGAAGAAGCCGCATGAATGCCATAACACCTACTCAGGTGTTACTGTATTTAACACATGGTTTTTTCCATTCAAAAAAACAGAACCCAGTAATTATAATCTTTTTAACCAGGCTTCCCTTGCTGCTATCTAACCTCTGAGTTCCATTGCTACATCTACCAATTTCCATAAATGGGTTGATTGGAGCACTTGGAGGTTATGTGACTTACACAAGGACATGTCACACAGAACAAATTTGGCATTGCTGTGGCTCGAACCTGAGATCCCTCAGTTCCCAAGCTAGTGCTCTAACATCTCATCCATACAACTTCTAATTACATAAATGGTGCCAGCATAACTAATTACACAAAATTGCTTCATTGCAAACAAATATGTACAACGGCACTGGCACAAAAGAAGTTTAGAATAGTAGTATCAGAAATAGATTCTGCAAATGTCACAGGCTTAAAACTGTTCACAAAAGGGGGATGTCATAAAACATTATGTAAAGCAACTGAGCCACAAACAGTTTTGCAAACTGGTGGCACTGGCATTAGAAAATATTCCTCAAAATGGTACAAAATGATTTTTTTCCATAAAACAGCTATTTCCAAATTGCATGATTGCAGGAGTGCTGTTGCCTGAAACTGCCATCATCAGTACAAGTTATTACAAATAACACTGAGGGTTACGTGGATCAGGAGCTCTTCATTAGGAATTACTGGCTACACGGTCATTGGTCTCATTATCCTCCACCTGTAATGACATTTCTTGTGCTTAGTGATTTAGAAATTGGATGCCTGAGGGGAATTTAATGTTTTTTTTTTTATTTCTAGCTTGAAAGAATTGCTGGTTTGGCCAACAGCTTATTTTGAGGAGATTTCCCATGGCAGCAATGTTGTTACCTTTTTTGTACATGAGTATTCCCCTTTAATAGGGGGCATCACCTGGTGTGGGCATTAGGAGCACTAAATCTTTATTAATTAGCCTCTAATAAAATATTCCTAATTCCTTAAACTCGCCACAATTTTTTTTTTTTCACTCAGTGGAAGGGATACGAGCTCTAGCCCCTAATTGTTTCAGATGCTAGAAACACCACTGTCTTTATTACCTACGGTACATTAAGTGAGAATCTAGGACCTACCCAATTACCAAAGGCAGTGCAAATATGTGTGGTTGAGTTTTACTGGAAAATATTCAATGCAATCTGATGAATGGATGAACACTTTCTTCCCCAAAGATTCAGCTGACTGTTTGAAGGCTTAGTTTTCAGTTTGATGTAAAATAAATGGGTCCCATAAATCCTTCCTTGTCAGTTTTAGTACTATCAGGGCCCTATGCACAAAAGGAATCACCTCCCTATGTGTCCTGAAACATGGCACTTGGGACAAGGATACATTTATCCAAGTGCCTCACAGACACCAGCAGATGCTTGAATATTGTGCCCCCCACTTTGCGCCCCTGCCAGGGGTCAAGCAAGGGGATCCCATGCAACTATGGAGCCAGTCAGGGCAGAAGACAGGGATTGAGCATGTCTGCAGAGGGCTGGCTGAGTACATGTGCATGCCTTTTGAACCCTGCTGGGCAAGATTCAGAGGGCTTTCAATTATGCCAGCCAGACAGCTGCCATAATGGCTGTATAATTTCCTGACTGGAGGCCACAGGGTACCCCAAACATGGACCCCAGACCCCCTCAATGCCACAGAGATTTAGGAGTTGTTTGGATGCTGTGGGGTACTGACTTCCAAAATTGGTAATTTTACTGTGCACTGTTGGGGACATGGCAGTTCATACTGTATGTGGGCCATTATGTCCCATGATCCCCTGCTCCCACAGAGCAGAGGATACATTGTGGGGTCCAGTTGGGGGCTTTCAATTGGAAGACACTGGTCAGGCCCATATCCATCCCTCCAGCTCCCCATCCCTTGTGCAGATGTACCTGGAAGTGCATTCAGCCAGCAGGAGATCCTGTGTACTGGTTCCATGCATACCATGGGGCCAGCTATGCAGCATGCAATTGAGCAGCATGGTACACACCCCTACCTCTCTGCATGCCACGCTTAGTGCATTGTGCCCTCTGTGAGGAAGATACCCACCCAAGGCTCATAGAAGAAGACTGTTCTTGAATTATAACAGACTATTACAATTCTGAATTCACAGAATTACCTGACATTTTGCAGACTATTTGAAATGTGTTTATTTAGTCATACTCATATTACAGCTGTATATTGAGCTGGAATCCTGAAAATGTACATAAGTGTATGTTGTTACTGTCTAAATGACATGCCAAATATCATGATATTTGGATGAAAGGTGTCTGTCATACTGGAGCTCAGACTCTGCTAATTTATTTGCTCTTCGAAATTTTGTAAAAATATTTATATGCTTGTAACTTAGCCGCATCTCTAGCTAGATATATGCAAATTGCATGAATCACCTTCACAGAAGGGTCATATTGTCTTTTAGGTCACACCTTCCCCTTCCTTCACCTGGAAAAAAGAGGCAGACAATGTGTTAAGAGGAAATGGCCTTAGCAATGTATTTATTCAATTGTGCTTACGCAACTGGATTAGATGTATGCTTGTGTGACACTGATACATTGTGGCTGTTCACCTCTCTATCCATGGGATATACCAACCTGCAGGAGTACGATGCAAGGAACCCTAGAGGAGGGCTCCGCCATAGGTGCTGAGGAAATAATTCCCTTGGCTAAAGGTAGCTTAAAAGAAGCCCACGGGAAAGAGAGACAAGCCACTGAAGGAGGAGGGGTGTATGGTGGAGCAACAAAGAAATGAGTCCTGTAACAGTCCAAGAGGAGTGGCATTTTAAGGCCTGATTGGGGTGACATTGTTGCTCCACCCATTGAACTTCAGGCTTATAGCCTTCACATTCAATTGTGCTTGCACAACTGGATGAGATGTATGCTTGTGTGGCTTTGATACATTGTGGCTGTTCACCTCTCTATCCATGGGATATATCACTCTGTATGGGTACAATGCAAGGAACGCTAGAGGAGGGTTCCCCCTATAAATGCCATGGGAATAATTTCCTTTGCTAAAGATAGCTTAGGAAGAATTCCAAAAAGAATACCCAAAAGGGTGTCAAGCATTGAAGAGGTGAGAAATCAGAATATATCAAGACCAGAAAGTAAGGAGAGAGAGAGGTAGATGGGAAGGAAAGGAGAAGAATGAGATACTCAAGGACAAAGAAAGAAACAAAAACTGACAAGATGCCAAAGAGTGGACTTCCTAAGGAGAGAGGGAACAGCCAGGGCCACCATCCAACTCCATCCAACAGTGGAACCTAACTACAGAACCTTTGAAAGCCCTAACCCTGTCTAATATTATGACCATTGGCATGGAGGATAGGAAAAAAGAAACTATGAGGAGGAAGCATCAGGGAATCCAAAGCCTAGGCCACCTTCCCTCCAGGATGGCTCAGCTACTGCAACTAGAGTTGATAATAGGGAAGAGGAAAATATTCCAAGAGAGATGAGGTCTTTGTAATGGGAATGCAACTAGAAGCTCAAAAGCAAGGGAGGAGAGAGAGATGACTGCTGAGGCACTCAGCTGGCCTATGCAAACCAACTAAACATACCAGGTGAACCACAAGCTGTCCGATAGAGAATGGCATAGAGGGTGCCTGTAAAGGGGCCCCATTGATGATCAGCCAATGCAATCAGCACCAAGCCAAGGGGCAGTGGACACAGAAGGCATGTTCGAGTGGAGAGAAGGTCAAGTCAAAGTAGCATGGATCTGAGAGGGTTATGCTTGAGTAGTCAATGTGAAGGAATGGACCCACAGAGAGGTTAGATGAGCAAGGGAGATCCAGATGCAGTCATGAGGAGACTGATGATGATAACAACCATGAGAATGCAGCAGGTCGATTAGGTAGCATAGACCCAATGAGAGACATGCTAGATTAATCAATATGAATGAGTAGACCCTGAGGTCATACTGAGCAAAGGAAAACCAGACTCATGTTATGAGGAAGCTACCCATGATTGGTAACCATAGGAGTGCATGCCAACAGGAGTCCATTGTGCCAAATCAGGAATGGACAGAATTGCATGAAGGCAGAGTGAGACCAGCTGGGTGAAGCTGACAGCTGATAATGAGGTAGGCAGTACCTGGAGGACATCTGAATAGGTTTGACTAGAACAGGAGGATAGGGTCAGAGAAGGAGATGAGTAGGCAAGGTGATATGCAGGAGAGAATATTAGGTGATGTGAATGAGTAGGGTATGGTGGTAGGCACTGGGACACCAAGTGGACTAGGGTAAAAAGAGGATACGAATAGGGAAGGTGATGGCAGGATAGGAAAAACTCCCAAAGAATGCACTGGATGAGAGGGAGAAGAGACAAGGTTTCAGGGAGTGGGGAAAGGTAGCCCGCAGGAGAGAAACACCTCCAAGGAGCCGTAGTAGGAGGGGGAGAGGTCTGGCATGGAAGCGATAAGGGAAAACCAGAGGTCCACAGGTGAAGCAGTGAGATGTCAGATACAGAGCAAATGAAAAGGAGAAATGATGAGCCAAGTAAGAACTAGGAGAGGGGCAGGGAATGCAGAAGAAATGGACAGTCTAGGTGGGCCAAGCGGTCCTTATCTGCCATCAAATTCTATGTTTCTATGTTTCTAAGAAGGAGGGCCAGGTTGAGAGAGGTAGGGGGTGCAGTGGATTAAGGCAGACAGCAGGGCGAAATAAACAGAGGACAAGATGGGTAATCAGATCAGTGAAGAAGAGAAAGAAGACAGAGTAATGAGTCACTTCCATTGAGCAGGGGCATACGGTGGGAAAACGAGAGGTGCAGAACAAGCAAAAAACAGAAGGGAAGAAGGAGCAAGTGAACACTGCCAGTCTTGCAAGAGATAATTGAATCAGCAATGATGGTGACAAGGGGAGACCTGGCAAGAAAGGTACATGTGACCCAAAGAGCAAGACAGGCCCTGAAAATGAAGACCTGGATCAGGTAAGGGAGGCTGGGAGGTGCGCATAGACCAGGAAGAGAACAGAAAGTGACAGGAGGGAAGGAAAAGCTGGTTCCCAGCCCACAGCAACAGCTGAGGAGCTAAACAGCACAGGGTGCAGGAAGCCATCATGGAGAGAATGAAACAGAGGAGCGAGGCATCCTATGCAGCAGCAGGGATGAGCACAGCAAAAGGGACAGAGAGAGTAAAGGAAGATGGATTGAGGGAGAAGGAGAAGCGGGGAATGTATTAGGGAAAGCCAGGCTGTGGCAACACCAGCATGAACTCATAAGAAGGAAGGTGACAGACAGGAGCAGCAAATGGAGAGAGAGATGGGGAAAGAAACAAAAAGATATGGGGAAATGGAGTGAGGCAGGAGTGATGGAGAACAAATAGCCACAGACAGCCGCTGGCAGTAAGACAGGAGAAGGAGCACAGGCAACACCCGGAGGGGGGCAGAAAGAGAAGAGAGATGGAAGGTGAGGCAGATGAAACAGAGAATGAGCAGCACAAAAATGGCGGCCGCACTTGAGGCAAGTGGGGAAGAAATGAGAATGTGATGGAGAGACAGATAGAGACACAGAGTCAGTGGCTCCAGGAGGGAGCAAGCCGTCAGGCATTCAACAAAGAAATGGAGAGGGCAGTCAGAGGCACTGCTAAAAAATGAAAAAAAAAAGGAAGACACAGGAAAACATGATAGAGGAAAGAGGGGTGGTGCCTCCAGCTGCAATGAAGGAACAAACCCTAGAACAGTCAGGAGGAGTGACCTTTTAAGGCCTGTTGGGGGAGTGACATTGTTGCTCCACAAATTGACACTCAGGCTTATAGCCTTCCCATTATAAGACAACTGGAATTATAATTTTTATCTGATTACAGACATCTCTATATGCTTTAGTGGCATAATGGAACCACTATAGTTATGTTTGAGTGTGGGTTTCTATGATAAACCTCAAACTTTGCATTGTAATCGCTTCACAACCATTCAACAGATTTGTATGAAATTTTGTATGCAGTCCTGTGGGGTAGATCTCTAGAAGTGCCAGGTTTCATTCTGGTTGGATGTGCAGATTCCGAGATCCAGATAGAGAAAACATAGAAAAAATATTGTTTTATTTGCTGTTTTTTGTGTCATTGCCTAGCACCCAGATGGTCTGGAATTATGGTTTGACATTTTCAGGGTAGAAAGGGCATTGCCCACAGTGGTGCCTTTCACTGGTTTGGTTCAAAAATAGTAATCCATTCCAGAGTTGTTAAATTTTGAAATCTTGGTCCTGAGCATGTTCAGTACAGTGTTTTGGGTAGCTGCTTGGAACAAAAAAATAATTCAGTCCATATGAAAATGGATCCTTTTTCTTATGGAGGTTATCCTTTTCCATGAGAGAGAAAAAAAAATGCTATGACACCATCTTGTTTCTGTTTTTTAAAACTAATTTTCAAAACCCACAAAAATGACATCACACACACACACACACACACACACACACATCAACATATGTGTCTTGCTATTCAAAAACCCTGTTAGTTGTAGTCTGCCTTTAGTTGTGAAAAATGGCACAGAAATGTCTTTGTATATATTTAAAAATCCTTTGTTTGTGATCCAGTTTTCTTTTTTGTATGGCCATATGAAAAGGTAATTGGCTCATGTGGATTAGGTTCCCTTCATACAAAAAAATAATTTGGATTTTCTTTTTTTGTATGGCCATATGAAAAAGTAATTGACTCATATGGATTAGGATCCTTCATAGGAAAAAAATTGGACTTAAGTATTTTCCTTACAATTCATTTTTCATATGAAGACATCATTTTTTTGTATGAATGACAAAAGCATATGGAAAAAGATCCCTTCATATGAAAAAAGAATCTGAAAAGATCTAAGTCCAAATTCTTTTTTTCATTTGAAGGGATCCTTTTTTGTATGATTTTTTCATTCATATGAAAAAGGATCCCCTCACATGAAAAAAAGATTTTGGACTTATTATTTTTCCGTGTGTGAATCCTTTTTTCTATGCTTTTTTTCATAAAACGGATTCCCGCATAAGAAAAAAGATTTTGGACTGAGTTTTACCTGATTCTTTTTTCATATGAAGGGATCCTTTAGTGTGGGTTTTTCATTTTATACAAAAAAAGGATCCCTTTATACAAATACATTTTGGACCTAGGTTTTTCCCCCACATTTGACTTCAACAAGCCATAACTCCCTCAACATTTTGACAAAAGCGACAATTGCTGTATCAGAACAAAGGTCTTCATTAGTACTGCAAGAATGAAACATAATCCTCTCACCAAAAATTTAGGGGGCATATACAAAACTGTAAAAGTGTAAAAAAAAATGAAGTTCCCATATTGCAACATTAACAAGCCATACAACTGAGCAAATTAATTGTTGTTTTGGCAAAAATGGAAGTACAGGGCCAATGAAAAATGGAAGTACAGGGTATGCCCACAGTGGGCCAGTGGAGCATGGCATGTACAATGCTATATGCACTATGCTGAGCTGCATCTTCCTTAACTGGAGCTCTTCCTGCAGCACAGAACTCCATAGTCACAGACCACCTTTATGCGAATGACACCATTATTTATGCATCAGACCATACATTAAATATGATACAGATCAAGTTCCAGAAGGCATTTAATGAGTAGCAAATTTTTGTCTTTTGAGAACAGCAAACTAATATTAAATACAAAGAAAACACAATCCATGATGTTTCACTGCATGTGTGATTTACAGGAAAATCTGGCCCTGGTGAGTGGTTACCCTTGGGACAACCCCAATCCAACAGGTACAATCCTATAAATACTGATCCTTGGCTAGAAGATTCCCTGTGTTGGAGTACTCATGTTAATAACTTGGTCAAAACGTGAGCAAAAGATTGAGAGCCCTATATAGGGCAAAATCTTGTATGAGTATGGAAATTAGAAGGATGGTGGTGAACTCCATGATCATTCCTATGTTTAATTATTATGGAGATATTCTCTAATCCTCTGGGGAAAAGGAAGATCTTAAAAAATAAAAGTTTGTAATGGTAACCTTGCCATATTTATTATGGAGGCTCCTCATTTAACCCACAAGTGCTGCCTTTAGAATCAGTTGGGATGGCAGAAATTAAATAAGAGCAGCCAGGAGCACCTGGTGGCATTCATACTTAAGGACCTGTCAGGCAAACATCCAGGGTACATTTTTGATAATCTAATTTATTGGACTAAGCATTACTCATTAAGATCTGTTAAAGTATTGGACCTGGACATACCTAAGCACAGCCTAGAGACTGGTCGCCAGGCTATATATTACAGGGGATCACAAGGCTGGAATATGATGCCCCTCATACTTGAGAGCTGTAGATGTAAATAAATCTTGGAAAGAAATACAATCCTGATTAAGAAATGAGTTGTGTAATTCAAGACATTGCTGTTTGCCTTTATAGCTTGAACTTACTTGATGGGATAGGACCAAGGGGCAGATAGGTAAATAGAGTGGTTTTAGTTCACTTGAGGTTAAGGAAGAGAATGTAACTTTGGGAGAGATAAACTCTGTAAATTGAACAATGCTGCTTGTTCTATAGCTAATATTAAGAGATTGTAACCTTTAGCTGAAGTTTAGGATGAAGCTATAGCTATTACATATTATATTTTGTCATTATTTTATAACTTTTCATTGTATTAAGTGATTCATGAATGTGTTTGGAACAATTTTGTTTTAAAAATGTTGCAGACCTCATTGTAAATGACTGTAACTCAATCGAGTCAATCCCAATTTATATGAATCTTATACGAATAAAATATTTACTACTTACTACGACTACTACAGATCCATGCCCTCTGAATGCCACAGAGGACTAGGGGTGGTGGCAGACTATAGATATCATATTTGCATATTGCATATTTTATTCATTGCCATTGGGGACATGGTGGCCCATGTTTTAGATAATCCCTTGCTCCCATGTAGCCGGAGATCCACTATGGGGTATAGTCTGGGCTTCATTTGGAAGTCAACAGTCTTGCCCACATCTGGTCCCACTCCTAGCATCTAGATTCATGGCCATGCTAGGGGTGGCTAGGCCCTCCCAGGGAGATGTGCATAGTGGCCCCATGCATCTTGTGAGGGGTGGTTATGTGGTGCACATTTGTGCAGCCCAGTATGTGCCGCTATCCATGCATACTGTGCATATTTGTTCATAAGGCATGATGTGCATAGTGGAAAGAGTTTGGAAAAAACATTTTGAAAACTGGTTTTAGAGGAAGTTTAGACTTCTTTTAAACAACTTAAAAACAATTGTAAAAATTCAATTTAAAGAACTGAAGGCTAATTTTATGTAAATAATGTCTGTGCTAAATTCTCCAGTGAATTTTGGAACACCCAGAAAATATTAGAAACCTTAGCACAATCTAGAGAGTTAATTTCCATAAAGACAGAGAAAAATAGTTGTTACTGATTATAAAACAATTGCCAGTGGCTTAAACACAGACTTTACTAATTAGCTTGAACCAACAACAAATGGATGCCCAAATGTACAGCCATTATCAGAACCTCCAACTCAATCTTCTGAAGATCAGGAGTTTAGAATTCCCTCATTTGCCTTTACAATCTTGAAAAATAAGCATGCGAGGAAAGGCTTAAACTCTGTACTATAAAGGAAATGATGGATGACCTTAACACAGACTAACAGGGGGTGCTGCTGAAACAATAACTTAGCCCATTACCAAAGTTTTGAGTTGGAACTTGGGAAGAGGAGGCTCTCCTGATACTGTAAATGGAAGTTATGAATGGGATGATACAAATGAGTTTAGTGATTAGTGTCCAATTTTTGTTGCATTCTTGTCCTGAAATATACTTGAAAAAGATTAAGCAACTTTACTTATTTTTTTATTCTCAATTTGTTGGTCTCTCAGCAATCTGGCTTCATGCCAAAAGAATTCACCACCATGGCCTTGTTGCATTTCCTAGACACTTACATTCTTAGGATATCAGAATTGCTCACCTTTGGTTCACAATTGTATTACCCTATGAATGTTCATGAGAATACTCTTACAACCTTAATAGCGGTCTCAGTGGCAGTGTTAACATACAAAACAGAACATTTCATAAGGTGCACTGCAGGATCACCAATATGGTCAGCGGAATGGGAAAAAAAGTTTTATGAGGAGCTGTTGCCTTAAAGGTTCTGCTGAAAGGGCTCTTGGTCTTGGACCCCTGCTCTTTTTATATGTAGTCCATATAAATGATTGGTCTGAACAACCTATACACTCAAAAGCTCATTCAAAAAAAGATGACACTATGGTACAGGTCAATGCTAATGACATGGGCAGCTTCAAAACCAGCCTATAGGGTGACCTTTTCAGGATTCAGCATGTCGTACATCAAAAAAGTTTGGTGTTGCTTAACAAAAAAAAAAAAATAAAACAGTGCATGATCTTCAGTTCCCCCAGACAGCCTTAAAAAGAGTCTAGTCATCTAAGTCTGACCACTCTGGATGCTCCCCAGCTGTCAGCTACCCCAGCCTACAAATATTTTATTTTAATAAACTGATCACAGTCCATTCTGTGGATCACTTAAAGAAGACTCTGTATATTTATGATTTGGATATGTCTGATGTATTTATTATACATTACATCAAGTACTGTACAATATGTCAATAAGAGATCAGCCATTTCTTCTGTTGCAACACATATCTAGAGTTTGAGACTCTGACACAAGGTAATAAAATGTCAAGCAAGCCTCCATTTACATGCAAATGAGTCACTTGTAATACAGCCCTCCCATTCTTGATGTCACTGCAACAGTGCAGAACAAAACATCAGGGTATTTATGCTGTCTATCCTGATTTTAGTTTAAGTTTGCAATGGCTTAAGACAGTTCTGTCATGCAACTCACACAGGGAGTGGTACGTAGCCTTAATACTGCATGTGTAGAGCAAATAATACATCTAATAGTATTGCATTCACAGGAAACAAAAGCTGTTCCTGTGTACTGCTCATTTCTCTCTGTGAGACAGTTGTAACATGTTGTGGAAAGCAGTAGACTGAATCAGTTAATCAATCAATCAACCAACCAATCAATCAATTGAGCAGTCAGTCAGTCACTCTGTAGTGAACCAGGTGAACACCCTTGAGAGGATTCATTTACAAGGTAGACTTGAGCAGTTTCCCAAAGGATCACACAAGACTGAATTCTTCCTTTGCACAAATTATACATTCCCCTTTCAGCATCCTGAAAGTGGAGAGCTAGATCACTTACTTTATAAAGTATATTGTTTTACATTTCAAATGCTCCTTACATCTGGGTTCTGACTGGAAATACCAAGACACAGAATGCATATGACATGGGAGGAATGAGCTAGCAAAACAGAGTACTACAAACACTGAGACTGATTAGTTTCTTTACCTACGACAGCTGAAGTGTAGCATCTGATTTGTGAGGACATCCTACTTCAAATGCTGGCATTACAAAGGGGGTGGGGCCTGCCACAGCTTGTTTTCAGTACCTTCAAAGTGAAGTGCTGTAGCTCTCACATCACTGCTAATGATTTATAATGGGAATTGGGGCACTGTTAAAGTCATGGACCTGAGGGGCCATCACAGTTCCCAAGGAGGTTAGGGGAACTTGTTAAGGGTTAGAGAGTAAGGGACTTTAGTAGGATTTGAACCAGAGATTCCCAGTTCTTGTGCCTGTGCTTTAACCACTAGATTACTCTTCTTCTTACATATGCTGCAGCTGATGTCCTGGTGATCTATTCCTTGTTATAGCTGAACTCTTTATTGCCTAACATCAGCCATCCAGTCACTGACTGCCTAGTTACAAAGGGAAAGGGGCATTTTTGCAAGATTGTGTCTCACTGCTGGTGTCAATCAAAACAGAGAATGCTAACGCACACAGAACATAATAAAACAGCTATATAATACCACTTAAGACTCTTGTTGTACCCAGAGTCATTTATTGGGTAAACTGTTTTTGCTAACTGAAACATTAACACAACTCATACAGGCACTTCCTTATAGGCATACTGTATATACATGTCAAATCAGTGCTGAATCACACTCATATGGTCATAGTCCCTATTAGACCTGCACTTCAGGATGTGCACAACACTTAAAGAGTTCCCCCATTACTCAAGTGGGGGACCAAACATTGTGGGTTCTGTTTACTGGTGGAACAGCATTTAGTGCAGCACCATTATCTGTTGCTCTGATGACATCAGCCTCCAGCAGCATTGATGGTAAAATGGAGGACAAACACATTGATAATTTCTTGGGGCTGTATATTTTTATTTATAATCTAGATTTGGACAGCAATAGGACTGATGGCAACTAGAGGAGGAACACAACAGTTACACATGAGGAGTTGGGAAAATATGGGTGTGAAACTATGGGACACTTCCCCTTTAAATGGTGACATTTATGAGGAGAGGGTGACACACCTTCCTTAGCAGTTTCCAGCCTCTATAACCTGTGGCAATCTCCCCATACTGCCTGCTGCTCAGGAAAAGGATATAGACACATGTGCAGATGTAATGTGTTTCATTTAACTGCCCCAATCTTTAAACCACATGACCATGATTGCACCAAGCCATCCAGCTGGGTGCATGTCACTACTTCAGCTGCTTGCCCAGTGAAGTCCATCAAATGTTGCTCTCCTAAAATGAAAGTCACCCACAAAATGTCTGGTCAGTATTGTACAATTTTAAAACCATAAATTCTTTACTTATAAAACACAGGTGTGCCCTATGACTACTCCAGACTTTTGTTTCACACCTTTGCTCCCACTGTCATTGATCAAATGGTTATCTTAAAAGGCCACTTCATTTTTTTAAAATATTTCTTTATGCTGCCCATGGCCACTGAGTCCTCAGCCTGGTCACAGACCCTGGACCCCACCTCCATACTGGCTGTGTCTACCGACACCCTGGCTTTCCCCTAGGATGGGGTTGCAGCACCTGAACTCAATGCCGCAAACGTGTGACCAGAATCACCAGTCAGCTCTCCAGCTCCCCGGGTCCACTCCCAAATCCAGGTCGCTGGTGTTGCAAGTGGAAATCCAGCCACTGCGCTGGTGGGCCAGCCTAACAAGGCCACTTCATGAGAAACAATATCTTCTTAGTGAACCAGGCCATCAAAATTATGTCTGCAATTACAGTGCATTCCAAGTTTTATGGTTCATATTTCTCCACTTTCCCTAAACTTAAAACTATTGCTACACTGTAAAGATGAAATTTACTTTGCACTAGAAGTGATATGTATTATGTTCAACATTTATTAGATTCTTTCCTCATTCACTACATGACATGATATTTCTTTTTTATTTTGTTTGTTTGTGACTCTATTTTGCATTTTTACTTAAATAGTGTCAACGCAGAGATTGTAGTGATGAATGGATTATTATTACTATTATTGGCACAATTCATGAAGGAGAGGCTTACCCACGTAAAATGGATGTAACCCGCCAGTGTGACTCTGCACCCGCAGATGGGTAAGCAGTGTCCAGCATTCAAAATCTCCAGCCACTGTGTGACTCCCCTCTGCAGAACCTGCCACCAAGTGTGCTAGTTTGTTAGGGTGGATTGACAAACATTGGTGAGCAGCCAATGAGATGCCCATGCCCGGTCTGCTAGTGGATCCCCGGCCACGTGTGATGCGGGGGTTCTCCAGACCTGTGGATTGGTTCCATTCAGGGGCACCAAATGAGTGCCTGGGTGGCTGCCCCATCCCTCCCTGTGGTCCACGGGACTGGGGTGGCATGGAGAAGTGGCCAACAACACATTACCATGGCCAGCAGCAGCAGCACCAGGAGGGCACAACAGCTATGCCTCCAGCCCCCCCATGGAGAGGATGAAGCCCCAACTGGCCCACAATGCTGTCATAAATGGGTGCCACCACTGAATGTGGCCCTGGCATTCCCCAACCTTCCCCTTGTGTGGCACCTTGCTGCTGGCTGGGGATCCCTTTCTAGGCATGCTAACACAACTGTAGGTGAATGCCACCAGAGGTTTGCAGGGCATTGCCATGCAGCATTTAAGCAATAGAATGCCTACATGCTGCCCTTACATGGCAGGTAGGCATTCGTGAATCACAGCCATTGTTTGTGCTTATGTAGCTTATTATAACTTGGAATATAGCTAACTGCATATTATTAGTGCTACTGCTAATAAGAAAAATTCTGTATTTTACTAATTGTATTTTCTGTAAGCCAAATGCCTTCTCTGGGTAGATGAGGTGCAAGATGACATAGCAACCTGGCTTAGCACAACTTAGCAATGATGCCACACTGATTCATGGGCAAGAGGAAATATACCAGATTGTGATGAGAAAGTGGTTGTTTACCACATTCCATACTGTTACTGTCTTTGGGGAAAGATGCAGAGTCTGGACTTAACTGATAAGGGGAAGTGCTGATGAGGTATATTACGACACATGCAAGCAAGGCCAAATAACAAGCAGTCCTTGGAACAGAGACACCTTAGTTATTGTATGCATCATGTAACTATACATAATGTTAAGAATAATAATGCCTTCTAGAAAGCAAGGAGTTGAGGCAGGGACCCCACTTGGGAAGAAGACCTGTGCTGCACCTGTCTTCCTGAAGAAGGTTATATCAGGACAAATTTACTTATCTTCTGTAGCCATTTGTTAGCAGTTATTGTTCATCTAAAATACAGTGCTAAGAGCCTTGTACTGTTTTTTTGTGTAACTGCAAAATATAGAAGGAAAATTATTGCTATTGTGAGGAATTTTATGTATGCCTTTTTATATATCCTAAAGCTATATTTGCTATTATATGCTATTATATGCCTTGAAGTTATGCTTGCTTTGAAAGCCATGCTGTAACGAAGTCATAATGAATGTAGTAGAAATTTCTGAGTTCATGTTTTTTTAAAGGGGTATAGAATTTGTACTGAGGTTACTTGAGGTACATTTGTAAAACAGATAGCTAGATAAAACTGAGCAGAACTGGTTGTACCAGCCTGAATAACAGGCTCGGACAAAATATAAAGATAAGAGCATGCCTGGGCAAAATATAAAGATAACAGCACATAGTGGCATTGAAGGCAAGCTGTACGTTGCTATGGTATGAGTGAAACTCATTGTCTCTTCAGGTCAGCTTGACCCAGCATATGTATCAAGCAGTATTGGAAAAAATGAAATAAGCAGTGGAAAAGTACCTCATACATATCAACGTGTTTTTCTTTACATTGCTGAAAACTTGTTATTCTGTTTTGTGATTGGCTTATACTGAAATGTTGGTATTTTTCAAGATAAAAGTGCAGAATCTAGCTTATAAAAAGCTGCTGTAAATTGTAATCAGAGACCTCCTCTTTTGTAGAAGTCTCACATGCATGTATAAGATTTGATCAAATAAAGCGACGTTAAGACAAAACCCAGTGGTGTGGTTTTTGCCCTGTGATGACGGGAATGGTTGCTCAGGTAATACTTACAGTGAGAGAATTTGCGATCACACTATCACTGTGTCCCTTGTTTTATTATAGATTGGTATGGTGATGAGCATGGTAACCTTTTGGAGGTGGCTATCTATGGTATGGTGTGGATAGGGTGCTCTAAACCATGGGATTCAATCAGTGGTTGAAAACTTGTGCAGAGCTCAGGGTTTGGGCTTCATTGGGGACTGGGATCCACCTGGAGGGATGCAGGCCTATACTGGTGTGATGGTCTGCATCTGTCCAGGAGGCGAACCTGGATTCTATGTGATAGATTTAAATGCTTCACTGGCAAGCATTTAAAATATCCATGGTGACACACTGAAAAGGAGAAGAGAAATCCTAGCTCCCTTCAAAAACAAATCAGGGTAGTTAGTGAGGTAAACACCAAGATAGAGAAGTTGATAGGGAGAAGGGCAATGGTAAACAGAGAAAAAGACAAAGGCAGCAAGGACAGGAATGGGACAAAAAGGGGTAAGGGCATCAAAAAATGGAGGGTAATGAGTACGAATGCCCATAGTCTAGGTAACAAGCTCCCTGAACTGGTGGCCTTGATGAAAGAGGGATGCCTGGATATTGTGTCAGTCACAGAAACATGGTACACAGAGAACCATGACTGGAATGTCAACATACCAAGGTACACAATCTACAGGAGGGACAGGGAGGGTAGAAGAGGAGGAGGAGAAGTAGCTGTCTATGTAAGGGAAGAGATCAAAGCAACATAACTAAAGGGTAAACAGGGAGGAGAGGAGGCACTGTGAGTCACCCCGGAGACTGGAAATAGCACCTCAATCTGCACAGGGGATGTATTCAGACCCACATCTCAGGGGAGGAAATGGACAAGGAAATAATGGAAGACATCATTAGGATGGCAGAGAAAGTGGAGATATTGCTGATGGAGGAACTGAATATGCCAGATGTTAACTGGAGCACCTTTGCTGCAGCCACATCCAAGAGCAGAGCCATTCTTGATGCCCTACAGGGGGCATACCACAGACAGCTACTGTTGGAATCCACTTGTGAGGGAGCAATCATAGACCTGGTACTCCCAAATGGGAATGGAGAGAGGATCTCAAATCTACAAGTGGGTAGCCATCTGGGAACAAGTAACCACCAAATAGTGTGGTTCAGGATAAACTCAGCTGTAGCATCAAGCCATGTAAAAATGAAGGTACTGGACTTCAGGAGGGCTGATTTTGTCAAAATGGGAGAGTGTCTCAGAAAAGCACTAGCAAACAGACAAGAAGTAGGAGTGGAGCAACAATGGGGAAATGAGGAAACATCAAAACTGCCATTACAGAGGAAATAAGCCTTTGTGTGAAGCAAATAAACAAATCAAAATGAAAGAAAAAAAACACTATGGTTCTCAAAAGAAGTGGTGAGGAAGGTTAGGGAGAAAAATATAGCATTCAGGAAGTATAAGGAAACACAGAAGGAGCAGGACAGAGAACTGTACCAGTTAAAGCAGACAGAAGCGGGGAAGGCAATCAGAATAACAAAGGCCTAGCCTGAGGAAAAGATAGTCAACTTGGTTAAGAAGGGGGATAAAACCTTTTATAGGTACATTAGAGAGCGAAGAAAGACAAAGGAAGGGATACTGAGGCAGAATAAAGAGGATGGTAGGTGGACAGAGAGGGAGAGTGAAAAAGCAGGGATACTGGATGAATACTTCTGCTCAGTATTCACAAAGGAATAGGAGGGTGAGTTACCTAATCCAGTCAATAGAAGCACTTTGGATGGGGGGGGGTCAATATAAATTCTTTCACAGAAGAATGAGTTCTGAAAGAACTCCTAAAACAGAAGGTGGACAAAGCAATGAGGCCTGATGGGATTCACCCCAGAATTCTAAGAGAACTAAGTGGAGAACTAGTAACACCACTGACTACCTTTTTTAACAAATCATGGAAGGATGATGTTTCTGAGAGACAGAAGATTCTTATTAAAAATGATGTTGACATACTTTTGAAGAAGGCTGATATGCAATCTGTCATGAAGTCAGTGTCTGATGCTGCAGAAACTGCTCATGCTTTTAACATTGTTTGCTATGAGAGAGTGTCCTCGGTTAAGAACACATTGCGGCTAATTACATTATATGTTGTGATTATTCCCTATGCAATTTAACATCAGCTTTCCCTGAGAAGACTGAACGTACTGCTTTTCCTATGCAGTGCATTAATACCTTAAGCTGGAACATTAAAAACAATGTGCTACCATTCCAGTAACATTCGGTTGGGAAACCCACTTTACATTTGATGGGGAGGACAACCCTGACTCTGAAAGCCCCATGGCTGTGATATTTTCAGCATCACAGGCACGTTGGGGGGTTACAGGTTTGATTTCTGAACCTGGTCTGACAGCTTTTAACAGCACTACTTTCTCCACCCCTGATGGCAACTGAACCACAATCCATAGCTGGAGAACTACGTGAAATTTGCACACCACTTTTTTTCCACTGGGGATCCCTGATAGTTCTAGCACTCCCTGCACATGATGCAGAACCCCTTCCACCAGTGACACCTGGATCATCCCATACTGTGGCTGTAATAGCAGGCACAAGCCAGGAACAGTCTGGGTTATTCTCAGTATAGACAACAGCAGGCACCTCTTGCAAGAAGGTACAAGATATCCTAATACTGATATCATTGTTTTTTTTGGGATCACTAATCATGATCCCATCATTGGTTAATCCTAACACAGCTTTAGGGTATACTAAAACTGCTATATCAGAGATAGCAATCTCAGCAATTTTAGCCCCAAATGCAATGCACACATCAGACCCATTGCCTATGCATCCCAGATGCTTGCCCCAGTGAAGCTAAAATACAACCTCTGTGAAAGGAATCTGTTGGTTACATACTGACAGTGAGATACTTTATGTACATCACTGGATATGCACCCATTGTGCTGCATTCCAATTATTTGTCCACACACTTCTGTTGTCAGACAGAGTAAAGATGACTCTGTATCCAATGCCAGACTTACACACTGGTCTCTCATTCTACAGGATTATGACATAACTGTCCTTTCTATCAAAATGCCATCCTTGTTGGCCCATGGCCTACAATTTACAGGAGAGACCCATAATTGTTCACTCCAACCCCTGACCTACCTGTCCCAGGGCCCTTTCTGACAGAACCTCAGAAAATGTTAAAGGACACCATTGTGTATCATAATTTGACTGATGACTCAGCCACATATACCAACGATGGTCAGATAGCAGGGTTTGGATATAGTTTACATTCTGGTGATGACAGAGTGTGCATGGCTAGTAATTGCATCATTGTATATGTATGATTCACAGGCATTGTTAAAACACGCCTGGCAAATAAAATGAAAATTAGGAGGTGAGGAGTCTCCTAATTACCACAAATATTTGTGGATGTTTTAGAAAGCTAGAAAGTTCTTGAGATAGACACAGCTTGTGTTAAGAGATTTTTCCTTGCGTAACATAAAAACCACACTCCATGAGAGGGTTAAGTGTTGCTGTCTGGCAAAATGGTCTTGATCTAAATGACTGCAGATACTATGTTTTTATTATAGATTCAAATTAGGTCTGTTTCTCTCTAAACTGAATTTCTAAGGAAGAAAAACAAACTTCTGTTCCAGCACTCTATAGTATCATTGTGAAATAAAGTGACTTGCTTGTGTATGTCACAACACTAACAGTTTAAATACAAGTTAGATTCATAAGGTGTTTGAATAACATAACTGTAGATTCATAAGGTTCAATCATATTGTAAAAGGACCCTCATTTGAGGGCCGTGTATAGGTTCCTTAATAAAGGAACTGAGGAATAACTTCCAGAAATAAGCCAAAATAAGAAAGTGAAAATGACATTCACCTATCCAGTGATGGCCTACTCATTTGGAACATCACTACTGTAACACTCATGAAAAGTTATGGCTAATTCCTGAACACCTGAGAGTAGATTTTAACTGCTGTACCAAGTACATGATACTACAACTGGTGGACACCAATGAGTCAGTAAAAACCCCAGACAGACTGACATCCTCTGTCTGGTGGCCACATATGAGAAATGATGTAGAACACTACATTAGTAACTGTTTGATCTGTGCACAAAACAATCCTATTCCAGCTAGGAAAAATACATTGTTGCCCCCAGAGGCAATCAGGCCCATGGAATAACATCCAGATTGACTACATTGGCCTTATGCCAACCACTAAGAACAATTAGTTTGCACTAGTGATCATTGACCTATTTTCCAAACAGTTTAAAGCTATCCCAAAACAGAACAACACGGTCAAAGTGACTGCCAATGTCTTGGTAAACCAGCTTTTACCAGGTGAGACTTGACCCTAAAGGTAAATTCTGATTACAGGATCCGCTTTATAGCCAAAGTAGTGCAGTAAATTAGTTTTATTTATTTATTTTATTTATTGAAGAATCAGATTTACAACCAAATTCTGGATTTGTTATGGGTAAAACAAAAGTTTCACATTCCTTACAACCCACAGTCATTGGTACAGGTGGAATGGGCTAACAAGCAGATCAAAGTTATGTTATTCAAACTTGTTCAGAAAAAAACCCAAAGGACTGGGATTCATTATTGCCTTTATTCCTTATGGCAATAAGAGAGACACCCTCTGCAGGTACACAGCGTACCTCATTTTTGAAATCATGACCGGATGGTTCATGAGACTCCCAGAACATTTACTTCTGGACCTGTGTACCGCCACTGCTAATAGTGCATCAGTAGATAAATATGTTAAATATCTCAAACAAGACATCCAAAAGGTACACTTGTTTGCTTCACAATGTATAGGCAAGGCCCAACAAAAGGCCATATTCCATTGTAAACAAAGTCAGTCCAGCAGTCTACCGAGTTAAACTGCCTCACTATAACAGTCATTGATAAATGGCTAAATGCCAATCATATGAACCTGTTTAAAGGAGATTAAATTAATTTTCCATACCCTAATGGGTGGAATAGTACTAAACTATGTTTTCTTTCCTTTTAGGTTCAAGAGAGAGAGAGATGCTTGCTTTGTGCTTATTATTCTTTTAAAAGCATAGGTCTTCTTACAAGCCAAAACTGCACATTTTATTGCAGATAAGGACCAGTGACCTAATCCTAAACAGATTGTTGAGGCAGAGTACCTCACAAGCCCACATGATTTAATTGCATCCTGTGGAATTCACACTAAAGTCTTAAAAAATATGTTCATCATCCATGAGGGTATTGAGGTTCTACTGAATATTATGATCATTGCTTTGGATCAATCCTAGAAGCTAGACTTGATCTGGACTCCTGTTTACATTTTATTGATAATCAGGCATTTTGCATCCAAATTTATATGGTAATTAAAGCCATTTAGACCTTAATGTTTTTACCCTATGGTGCCCCATAGTTTGTGACACTTAATACTGAGTGACCAAAACAGAACCTTGGCCCAACCAGTGGTATAACAGCCACTTCTAAGCCAGGTACCTTAGTTAATAACGTGCAGTTCATGCACATCCCAGTGATTTTAAATCTCACCCTTTAGAATTGAATGATTTGTTGTATGTTTCACAACAAACATTTCTCAAACTTTTGTAATAATGATGTTATTGGATACCCTGGCAGCATACCAGGTACTCATTAATGACTCCCTATAGAGGGACTGATAGCACCACACATACACACACTTAGAATTTTCACATTCTGACTGCTAGTCATACATTTAATGACTGTAAACCTACCCAAACACACTAGACATTTTTTTATTAAACAACTCAGGTTTAGACTCAGGCCTACTTGGCTCTGACATATCTATTTGAAATAGGGCTGATATAGCCATTATTCATACATATGTTAAAGGATCATGATCATATGAAATATAATATCATACCCCCCATTGCATAGTATACATGGTTTTGCTCATTAAGAGTGATTTACATTTACAATATGAAGGATATTGTGAAGGAGTTTGACCTGACAAGTGTTCATGTTAATGAATTATTTTCTGCTCACATTAAGGAAGCAGATGAGCATCACATAGCTAGGAAAGTCCTTTGCACTGCCTATGGCCATTATGTTCTTACAACCCTTTGGTTATCTCTTCCGGGATCTGGAATTAGGACATATCCTTGATCTCATACATGACAGACGTATGGGTCAGTGGCACTGCCGCATTTTGCACTTCTGTTGCATGTGTTAACAACTGTTTATTTGAATCTAGCACTATTTCCTTGTCAATGGCAAGGAACCTTGGATATGTCACCACACACACCAGTATTGCTATGTGTTTTAAAACTTATTCTTGCACAATCCAAGAAGCCATGTTTATGACTCTCACAGTGTCATTGCCACATTTTCATCTGGCAACATCCACCTCTGATCATCTGGCAACTGTCCATTCTGTTGATCATCTTGATGGGAACGTTTATCATGAAAGGTTGAAACTTCCTCCTTTCCTTGTTTACCATGAGGTCTTGGAATTGTTACTGACTCTGAACATTGAATGTCATACCTGAAAGGAACATCACATTTTATGCAGATGTGACATCTTCCAACTTGTCTTATCAACTTGTAAATACTGGCCTAATAACTGAAATGAGGCTTCCACTTGTGAACTTTCAAATAAACTGTATTTGGCCCAACCAATTAAGATTCTACAATCAAGCTCATTGTTATGCATACTATGAAGCAAGTCTGGGTGGGGCAATCCCCTAACTCAGCAAGAAGCTCTTCTTCATTTGATCTACAATCAAGAAATCCATTTTCTTCACTGCTTGTTTTCCAAGCCTGGCTGTCACTCATACAAATGGAGTACTGTCATGAACTTTTACACTTTGTGCAGCCATGTGATCATCTTCCACTGAACACTGTGGCTATTCCACTGTAAAACTCAATGTGCAATCTAATGCACCCCTGCTGAGGCCTCTGAAAATACTGCTGTCTCCTGAACATTTGGATCAACCTTGGAAAATCTGAATGCATCGAATTTGAACTATGAATCTTCATTTAACACTTGAAGAAACCCTGGATTTATCCCTGGAACTGTTCATAGTTTATGCCTTGTGGACATTGACATTTTGTGTCCTGTTCAACTTACCAACTGAAAAATGTCATCCTTCAAGGTGGTATATTCTGCTGATGTGGAACATTGTGTGGTGACCAACTATACATTCTTCTGATATGGACTAAAGGTTATGCAAAGTGAACTTTTCTAACTTCTGTTTTTACTCCCTAAACAGGTAATAGGCTATATGGTAATCACACCTGTTCCCATCAAGGAACCAGATACCATTAAGTCTAGTCCTAACTATCTTGATATTCTATCTTGATTACTACTTATTTTTAGTATCCATACAGGCAACTTAAGTTTGTCTCTTCAATTTCTTTCCAATGGGACAGATACACACCTGCCACGTATCAGTATTTACTGATTGTTTTGATATTGGAAAACCCGTTGTGAAGTTTTATTCAAATGTTTATAGTAATACAAGGTTTACTAATATTACCCTTATAATTACATTTTGTTGTTTAAGAAAACCCTGAAACACCACCGTGACCAGTTAATGTATTAGCTGTGTATCTGTCCTATTGGGAAGAAACTGAAGAGCCAAACTTAAGTTGCCTGTATGGATATTAAAAAATAGACTGGTCCTGTCCTTTAATGTCTTTATAAGTGACATTGCAGAGGACAGGAAGGAAAATATGTCTCTGTGCAGATGATACAAAGATCTGCAACAGGTTGTTACATAAGGTGGGGTGGAAAGGATGAGAAGGGACTTGGCAAGGTTGGAGAAATTGTCAAATGTATGGCAGCTTAGATTCAACTCAAAGAAGTGCAAAGTAATGCACCTGGGAAACAAAAACCAAGCGGAAGAGTACACAATGGGGGGGGGGTGAGATACTGACAACAACAAAAATAGAAAGTGACCTTGGGATAGTTATATCACATGACCTAAAGGTAGGCTAGCAATGTGAGAAGGTAATATGGAGGGCTGGGGGATACTGGGATGCATAGGGAGAGGCATCACCAGTAGAAAAGAGGAAGCTGTTCTCCCTCTGTACAGACAGTTGGTGAGACCCTCTGGAGTACTGCATGCAGTTCTGAGACCCCATCTCCAAAGACATAGACAAGGTGGAGGCTGTCCAGAGGAGGGCAATCAAAATGGTACCGGTCTTCCCAGAAGACATATGAAGAGAGACTAAAGGAGCTTAATATGTATACCCTTGAGGAAAGGGGGGGACATGATAGAAACTTTCAAGTACCTCAAGAGAATCAACAAAGTCCAAAAGGGTAGTATCTTTCAGAAAAAGAGATGTGCAAGAACAAGGAGGCACATTTGAAGATAGAGAGGGGGTGGCTCAGAGGTAATGTGAGGAAGTATTTTTTCATGGATAGTGTTGTGGATGCATGGAACAGTCTTCCTGAGGAGGTTGTGGAGTCAAAAACAGTGGGGAAATTCAAGAATGGATAGGACAGACATGAAGCAATTCTAGTGGGGGGGTAGGAGAAAGTAGGCTGTTGGTTAACTAGGATCTGCAGCTTATCCATTAGGTAGGGAAATGGGCAGACTGAGCAGTCCTTATCTGCCATCAAATTCTATGTGTCTATGTTTGTATGTTTCTTTTGGTACTGTACCTCTACATATACTAACCAAACCTTCCTTACATGTGCCGAAAGTGGACAACCATATTAACAAAATAATAAGCAAAGTCAGTGTCAGAATTTGTTTTCAGTTTAAAACTGAAGACTACCTGTTTGTGGTCACCAGGCTGAAAATAGTTAATGCCATAATTATTCCCATCATCAACTGTGGAAACACCCTCTATGGTCAGGCCTCTAATGTCATTCTGTGCAAACTGGACATCCTGTATAACACCCTGGTTTGATTTATACTGTCAGCCCTGAGAGAATCTCAGCACTGCAATATAAGTAGATGGCTACTGTGGACACTTGTAACTTACTGAGATGCCTATACCTACGCCACTTGCATTCAGATGTGCTTAGGATACTGCCCATCCTTACTTATACAACCTACTTGCAACAATGTCCAGTTGTTCTTCGAATGTCTGCTGCTGTCCATGAGGGTGTAGTTTCACCAGTAAGAAGCAATTTGGAAGTGGAATGATTCTCATTTACCATATTCACTGCCCAGAATATCCTGTTAGTGATTCCTCATCTGGACTCTCTGTGGTACATTGCCACAGAGGGATTGAAAAGGTGGTATTATATGTTTTAGATCCCAGTTGACTTCACGGTGCAGTCAGTGGGGCAACCTAGTCATTTGAATGTGTGTCTGTGCATGGAGGTCCAGATGTATGTTGCAGGATTCTTCTTGTACAATTACAGGATTCTTCTTGTGCAATGGTCTCGGGCACAAGGGGCGGGGTTCTTCAGGAAATTGCAAACTTCATGGCTAACAGTGTAAAAGAATCATCCAGATGGATTATTCTGGTTGATTTCAATACTTGGGTCAACAATGAATTCTCACACATTGGACAGGATTAACTCCAGATGATCAGCTGATGAATTCCCCATGCATCACACAAGTAGTTAATTCTTCAGCTCACCAAAACAGACACACATTGGACTTGATCTTTTCCCTGGGATTTGAGATTAATAACCTCAAGATTGATCCAGTCAGGTAGTCAGATCACCGCACAGTGAAGTTCTCCTTTGGGTCCCCCCCCCCCAAAGTCCACCCCCTGTGGAGATGATTCATTATCACCCTTTAAAGGGGTTTAGATCAGAAGGACTTTGGACAACGAAGAATATGTCACAGGTGCTAGCTGCTTGTGAAATGGGTTCAGATAATGTAGTGAGGGTCTATAATAGGGGTATCATGGGGCCTATAGTTCTGTAGCATCGGTCTGTGTACGACCATGGGTGTTATACATGAGATTACCATAGTTTGATGGTGATCTTATGGAGATGAAAACAAGGGGTCGATGGGCAGAGCAAAGCTGGAGGAGGTCTTGGACTGAGTAGGACTAACTAGATTTGAAAATTCATCATGATGAATATCAAAGGCAATCTTGTGAAAGAAAGCATTATTTCTGTGCAGGACAGAGCTTGTGGCTGGGAAGAATTGACCAGCTCAGCTCTTCCATAGTGTAAACAGGTTATTAAATCCAGCCTGTCTGCAGTCAGTAAGAGCAGGACCAGCAGCTGTGTATGAAGAGTTTGCTCAATTCTTCTCAGACAAAGTGTCCTCTATCAGGTCTGGGATTTCACTAGGTGGCCTGTTACAAACCAGCAGGGTCGAGCTTGCATCTTACAGATGCATTCAGCTGTCATGGAGTGAGTTTTGGCTCATTATGGTGGAAGAGGTCCATGATGTTTTCTCAAAGCTGTGGTCCACTTGTTGGCAACTAGATCTAGGCTCCACACATCTACTAGTGAGCTTCATGTGGACACTGGTTCTGGTGTTTTCTGGCATTCTTTGGTGATCCTTATTGGGAGGATCTTTCTGATTGCTTTAAAAGAGGCACTGGTTCACCCTACTGAAGAAACTATCTTTGATCCTGGACAGTCTAGCAAATTATCATCCCATCTCTAACCTACCTTTCCTATGCAAGGTTATTGAGAAGGTTGTGGCGCTGCAGCTTGAGGCACAGCTTCAGCTCATGACATCTATGAACCCTTCCAGTCTGATTTCAGATCCAGGCATAGTACTGAGATAGCATTGGTCAGAGTCCATAATGACCTCCTCGGAATGGGGAATGGGGTGAATGTTCAATTCTCATCCTCCTCAATCTCTCTTCAGCATTTGGCACAGTGGACCACGGGTTGTTGCTGGATCAGCTGAGGGGGTACAGAGGGTTCATTGGCACTATCATCTGCTAGTTGAGTCTTACCTTATGGAGAGGTCACAGGGGATGGTGATGGGAACTTTCTCATCGTCCCCAATGCCCCTGCTCTGTGATATGCCCAAGTATTGGTTTTCTCATTCATGCTATCTGCAGTGTACATGCTACTCTTGGGAGGAACAGTATGAGTCAGCTATCAGGTGATATCACAGGACATAATACTGGCATACTCCAAAAAACTTCCCCTGTAGCCTAAGACCATCAGATCATAGATGTGGAAGTAGAAAATCCACCAGAATCAAATATAAGTGCCACAAAACAAGTGTATGTCTTAGGTGACTCCATTAAAAAAACACTGTGACCAGTATATATGCAACCCTGACAAACTCCGCTGTACTTGTAGCAGCTATAGTTGTGCCAAAATATCTGACATAACTGACCAAACTGATGTGATATTAAGAAACCAAGAGAACCCAACAGTAATCATTCATGTAGGGACAAACAATGTGGCATGGTCCATCACAGAGGAAGTTAAAATGGATTTCCATTTACTACATAATAAACTGGCTCCAAAAAATAGTGTCATCTGTTTCTCAGAAATTCTTCCAGTGCCTAGGGCTTGCAGATTAAGACAAAAAAAAAATCAAAGCCATAAATGAATGGCTAAGAAAATGGACCCTGGAAAAAGGGTAGAAGTGTCTTACCCACTGGGAGACCTTCAACAACAACTATGGTTTATATTGCTGGGATGGTCTCCATTTAAATAAAAAAAGTTAGTGCATTATTGGATAGGAAATATTCACTACTTTAAACTAGACTCTCAGGGGAAGATGTGAAACTAAGGTTAACAACATTAGTTGTAGTATGACCAGACATTTATCCCAAGGTTATATGTTCTTAATGGCAAATGCTAGAAGTCTCAACATCCTAAAAAAGAGTGAACTTGAACTTACACTAACCAAGGAAAACATAGACTTCACTGCAATAAGTGAAACTTTGTGGGACTAGTCAAGTCTCTGGTCACGAGAATTTCCAGGGGTTTAAACTATTTTATAAAAACAGGACTAATAAGAAAGGTGGTGGGGTATGTATTTATGCTAAAGAGACTCACAAAGTTATTGAAAGATACAAACATATGAACATACGAAACCACAATAAACAATGCTAATAAGGACTTGTGGCCCTATGCACTAACAAAATTGTTGCCTATGAGCTGTGTAACTGAGGTGCGTAGGTAACCTTAAGTGTGATGGCCACACAGCGGGGGTCCCATGTACCCCTGGCAGCACTCACCAAGGGGGTGCAAGGCACTTGTGCACCCACCTTCCTAGCCCCTCTGGGAGCACTGCACTGGGGGGGTGTTGGGGACATGCCTGTACTACACAGAATTCACTAAGTGCTAGAGCCAGGCACAGGGGATACCAAGTATGCAAGCGAGACAAGGCATAACCCCGATGTGCCCCCCATGTTCCAGCATCCACCAGGCACAGCCGTGCCAGCCAATGAACATCCATGCCTCCCAGCCCACTAGGTTGCAGAGGAGGGCTGGGCACCCACTCAGGTGAGTGTCTGACAGGTGTACATCCATCACCACTTTACGCGGCTGGCCCCTACTCTGTGCACTTGCCACAGGGGCACAAGGGATCCACTCAGGGACCTGATATGGGCATCTAATTGAATGCCCACCTAGGTCTGCAGCTCCACCCTGACCACCCATGTGAACCTGTACAACAAGGGGGCAAAGCCACAGACAGGCACCCTGAGGGTGCTTGTCATCATGCATACCATGCACCCTGTGCCTGTTCTGGACCACATTGGTATGTGGATGGGGTATGTGCTTCAGGCATGTATAACCTGCCCGTTAGTGCATAAGGCCCATGGAGAGTACATGGGTCAAATTATAACTAAAAAATAACAAACCTATTATTATTGTTAACTGTTACAGACCCCTGCAGAGTACACTAGAGTATAATAGAATGCTGCAGGAAGAAGTAACTATGGTTGCCAACTCCCAAGATGCCATCATCATCATCATGGGTGACTTTAACTGCCCGGGAACAGACTGAACCAAGTTCACCAGTAATACTCCAAACAAGACAGCCTTTCTTAACTCAGTAGTAGCGTTGGATCTTGAACAGAATGTCACCACTCCAACAAGAGAAAGCAATATTTTAGATGTAGTACTGACACATTTAAATGACCAAATAACAGACACCACTGTATTGGGATACTTAGGAGACAATGACCACAATATGGTCACCTTCACATACAAGGTTAAACAGAAAATCAACAAAAAGGACTATCTATACCAAAAATTATAATAGAGCCGACTATTCAAGTAAGCAAAAAGTGCTAGGCTCATTAAACTGGGAGGAAATACTAAAGGAGGAAGTCGAGGAATGCTGGCCATGTTTGAAAAACATCATAAAAAATATAGAGGAGTGGTACGTAGCAAACAAACTGATAAATAACAACAAAGAAAAGTTTTCTCTATGGATGACCAAACAACTTAAAAAAGAAATTAAATGACCAGCATAGTGGTGCTGAGGGTTTAGGCACCTCACGCCATGCCAGCGACCGGTGTTTGGGAATAAGCACGAGTCATCGGGGGTTGGCAGAGAAGGAGAGGGATTGAGCATCCGATGGACTGCTCTCCCTCTCTGGGATGGAGGGTCCATGACAGTTGGTGCATGCTTGTCCCAGGCAGAGGCTGAAGGACAGGATGCATGCTGTGCTCTGAGGGTGGAGCAGGTGGCAAATGTCTGGAGGGAGTGTATGCAGATGTGTGCACGCTCCTCTCCGTCAGCATCATTGCATGTACTCAGCTCTGGGGTAGGCCTAATTGGAAAAGGGGGATGGCGCCTGTATCACATGGCTTGATGGCCATCCGCATGTTTCGCCATGACGGATGGCACCGATCTGATCCATGTTCCGTGAGGAGTTGGGGGCTCCTGGGGGAGGAGCCAAGGAAGTTGGGGTGCCAGCTAGAGTGGTAGAGGCGGACAGTGGCTGGATTCTCCAGCAGAAGGATGCAATGACAAGGGGGAGCAGACCAGGTGACCAAAGGGGCTAAAAATAGACAACCAAAAAAAAAATTAAATGAAAGAACAAGCATGCAAAAGTTATAAACAACAAAAGACTATAAACACTAGGATATGATATCTGAGATCACTTAAAGCAACAGAAAAATAAATTAAAAGGGGAAACACAGAGTTCAAGATGGCTACTACAAAGGATAACCAAAAAGTTTCTACACCTACATTAACAACATGAAGAAAAGGAACACATCAATAGACCACTATACTGCAATGGTAAAACAACAAACAACCCCATAGAGATGGCAATATCTATAATGATTACTTTTGTAAAGTTTTCAAAGCAAACACATGATCTACCTTACCATGGCAATAGGCCAGAAACTAACATTTGAAGTAGTAAAAGCTCTTGATTCACTGAAACCCAGTTCAGCCCCTGGCTTAGATGGTATACATCCACATATGTTAAAAACACTATCAGGATCAATGAGCATCCCTCTAATGATTATTTACAACAAATCTATAACAACTACCTCACCAAAATCTGGCCAATGGAAAATCATGTACACAAATGCTCGCAGTCTGGGAAACAAGATCCCATACTTGCAGGCAATAATGACAGAGGCTAAACTGGACATAGTAGCCATTAGCAAAACATGGTTTACCAGTAACCACACTTGGGAGACTTCAGTACCTGGCTATGTACTGTTCAGAAGAGACCGAGGTGCAAAAAGGAGGGGTGGAGTGGCCCTTTATGTCAATGAAAATATCAAAGCTACAGAAATTCAGAATATACATATGGAGCCAGAAGAACTGTGGGTCACCCGGGAACCAGGAAATGGGAAAGCCCTATGAACTGGGGTTGTCTACAGACCTCCAGACCAGGGGGAAGACATAGATACATTACTGTCAGAAGATATACAAAACATGACAGCTAAGGGGGAGGTTCTGATAATGGGAGACTTCAACATGCCAGATACAGATTGATCAATACCAGCAGGAACATCTGCCAAAACTAGACACGTAGTGGATTCCCTGCAGGGGGAGTGCCTCAAACAACTGGTATAACAACCCACAGGAGACAGGGCTATTCTAGATCTAGTACTGACTAACAGGGAAGGGATCACAGATCTCCAGGTAGAAGGTCACCTGGCTCCAGTGAGCATCACATGGTATGGTTCAATTTGGCCACTAGAATTAAATCATCCCATTCCAAGGCAAACATATGGGACTTCAGAGAAGCTGACTTTGATAAGATGGCCAACAGAGTTAAGCTAACCCTGGCAAAAAGAAATACAGGTGAGGGGTACAGGCAAAATAGGCAAGCATTAAGGGTGCAATACTTGAAGCAACATCCCATTGTGTTAGAGAGAAAGGGTAGTGCAAAAGAAGAAGAAGAAAACCACTTTGGTTCTCAAAAACAGTAGCAGAAAAGGTCAGAGCCAAAAGGCTGGCCTTCAGGAAATATAAGGGAACATAGCAGGATGAAGATAGGGAGGTATACCAAACTTCCCTAAGGGAAGGCTGTAAGGCAGGCAAAGACCCAAACCAAGAAAACACTAGCACAGACAGTAAAAAAGGTGGCAAGACTTTCTATAGATACATTTGTGAAAGGAGAAAGTCCAGAGGGGGTATTGCTAAGATCAAAGGGGATAGGGGTGTGTGTAAGGAGGAGGACCATGTAAAAGCATCTATCCTAAATAGATACTTCTGCTCAGTATTTTCTGAAGAGAAGGTAGGGCAGGGCCTACAGCGCAGCAACATGGACATGGAGGGGAGGGAGGTGAGCACTACTCCCTTCTCAAAAGAAAGGGTCCTACAAGAGCTTGATAAGCTCAGGGTGGACAAGGCAATGGGACCTGATGGCATACATCCCAGGGTACTAAAGGAGCTAAGAGTGCAACTAGCAGATCCATTATCAGAACTGTTTAGTGAGACTCTGAGCACAGGAGAGGTCCCAGAAGACTGGAGAAGGGTTCATGTGATCCTGCTCCACAAGAGTGGTAGCCAGGAGGAGGCAGGAAACAACAGACCAGTCAGTCTTACCTCAGCAGTGGGCAAGATTATGGAGGCACTCCTTAAGGAAAGGATAGTGCAACACCTGGAATCCATAGGAGCACACGATCCAAGACAGCATGGGTTTACAACAGGAAGGTCCTGTCAAACTAATCTCATAGATTTCTTTGACCGGGTAACCAGAGTGGTGGACCAAGGGGGAGCAATTGATGTCACCTACCTTGACTTCAGCAAAGCTTTCGATACTGTTCCACATAGAAGATTGATTGATATGATGGGTAGGCTCAGGGTGGGTCAGAAGTTGGTCATCTGGGTGGAAAACTGGTTGACAGGCAAAAAACAAAGAGTGGTGGTAAATGGTACACAGTTAGAAGAGATGCAAGTCACAAGTGGGGTACCTCAGGGATCAGTCCTGGGGCCAGTCCTCTTCAATACCTTCATCAGTGACATTGCAGATGGACTGGAGGGTGAGGTTTATCTGTTTATAGATGACACCAAGATCTGCAACAGAAGCCACCTATAGGCTGGGAGAGGAGTTGCTGGCAGTCTCAAGGGAAGAAAGAGACTTGGGCATCATCATCACAGATGACCTGAAATCATCCAAGCAGACCACTAAAGCAGTAGGTAAGGCTAGGGGGATGAAGGGGTGTATTAGTAGGGGTATCACAAGTCATGAGAGGGAGGTAATAATCCCTTTTTGCAAGTCTCTGGTTTATTTATTTGCTTTTGTTAACCAGGTAAGCACACTAGACAACCAAGTACCTATTTTCAGGTTTGACCCGGGAGGATTACAATTGTACATACAAGAGTATCAGGCAGAACGGGGTGCATACAGAGCATCAGAACATAGATTACATCAAGATTTGCATCATGAACATCAGGTAAACAGGGTTCATACAAAATCAGCAGAAACAGTGATTAGAACAAGAGATAGAAAAACAATTTTGTACAGGCATAGGGAGTTCACACCTTCACAAGGACATTAACCAAATTGAGGCAGTCTAGAGAAGGGCAACCAAAATGGTGCAGGGACTGCATCAGAAAACATATGAGGACAGATTAACGGAGCTCAATGTGTGTACCCTAGAGCAAAGGAGGGAGAGAGGTGATATGATCAAAACATTCAAACACCTTAAGGGCATTAACAAGGTGAAAGAGTCTAACGTTTCAATATAAGAAAAATAGCTGGACAGGAGGACACAGCATGAGATTAGAGGGAGGCCAATTAAGGGGTAATGTGAGGAAGTTCTTTTCACATAAAGGGCGGCAGATGCATGGAATGGCCTACCTCAGGAAGTGGTGGATATGAATACAGTGCAGGGCTTCAAACAGCCATGGGATAGGCATAAGGGACTGCAAGGAAGTCATGAGGGCACTAAGGAAGCCCTCCCCTGAACTGGAGTGTGCCCCCACAACACACGTAGCAATCAGCTCTCCAGGGACTGCAAGGAAGTCGTGAGGGCACTAAAGAAGCCCTCCCTTGACCTGGCGTTCACCCCCCCAACACATGCAGCAATCAGCTCCCCAGGGACTGCAAGGAGGTCATGAGGGCACTAAGGAAGCCCTCCCCCAAACTGGAGTGTTCCCACCCCGATACACGCAGCAATCAGGTACGGCTCTGCTCCACGGCTCAGTCCTGGTCCTAGGAAGCTCAGCTGTGCAGCGAGTAAAAAGGGCGCCAATTTTGAATTTCAGCTGTCAGATAAATGGAGATAGTTTTTAAACCCTGCTCCTAGTGTAAAGTAGTGTTTAGTTCTTCAACAGTGGGCAGCTTTAATTCTTGGGTACTGCATGCCTTTAAACTAAAAAAAAGGGATAAATACAATAAAACACAATAATACTGTTGTTGGGTTCATTTGCCAGCTTGTAGCAGGGTGCTTAACCAGTTAGCTGCTCAATTCGAATTAATTGTAACTGCGCAGTAAATATCTGCCTTTTGATGAATCCATTTAGCTGCTCACAACCCTGTTTGTTAGTTCTGTGTTTTTGATTCTGTAGCAGCTCCAATTTGAATTAATTTTAAGGGGAACTTAATTATTCAGCCTAATCCTGCAATGTCGTCTGTATTGTGATTAGACAGTCATTTGCAGGTTGGCCCCTCCCACACTCTTACCTATTTAATTCTTGTTCTCTGTAGCTCCCCAGGGACTGCAAGCAGGTCGTGAGGGCACTAAGGAAGCCCTCCCCAGAACCAGAGTGCGCCCCCCCGACGCACACAGCAATCAGGTATGGCTCTGTCTCGGTCCTAGGAAGCTCAGCTGTGCAGCGAGAAAGCCCCGCTGATGCTTTGCGTCAGCTACCCCACCACCAGCCTTAGCCAATTTCTAGTTATATAGACTGGATCACATGTTGTCTCAGGGTCAATCAGCTCACTTTCCCATTTGCAGGCTATACCGTGTATCCACTAGAGGCCACTATGCTAGGTACACAGCTTAAAGAAAAGAAAAAAAAAATCATCCTAACTCTCACACTGCTGCCTCTCCATGATGTTATTACTAATCCTAATAACTTTCATTATCATCACCCCCTGGGTGTCTCGCTCGCTGTCTAACTACCCTACCCTGCTCGACTGCCAGGTACCATGTGTCAGTCTCGCAGTAAACTTAATTATCTCTGGTACCATAGTTGACTCACTCCCTCGCTGCCACATCCACACACTATCAATTGGCCCTTGTGTCCTCCCATCTACCTTCCAAACTAGCCACCTAGTCCTTCTGCCCTGTACTTGAAGGTCAACAACCCCCACAGCCAGGCCTCATAATACCCCCAGAAAGCCTCACTGGGTTGCACAAAATACCAAACTCCTGTTCATTCTACTACTACTACTACTACTTGCAGGTGATATTGAGCCTAACCCTGGACCTACCCACCACCACACCCCTAACCCTTCCATTCCACCCCAACTCCCCTCAGGCCTAAAACTGATTCACCTAAATATATGTAGCCTTTTACACAAAATAAACCTATTTCAACCTCTTTCCATGCCCCTTAGCCCAGATATCCTGATTATCTCAGAAACCTGACCGAAGCCACACAACCCTGACAACGAATTCGCTATACCCAGCTATATACTCATCCGGCATGACCAGAAAAGCAAAAAAAAGGGTGTGGCATTGCCATGTACATTGCCTCCTCCATCCAGTTTTCCCCAGTTGCCCTATCCCTGCCCTCGGAGTCCGTGGACACTATAATGGTAAAACTCTCCATCCCCCATTCATTCCAATTTACATAGTGGGTACTTACTGCCCTCTGGGCACCACCACACCTGAAATACTGGATCACCTTGGCACACTAAACTTCCTGGCAGCTGGAGGTGAACTCCACATACTTGGGGATTTTAACCTGAACTGGATTGCTGGGGTTCATTTCAACCTTCGGGATAAGGTGACAGCCCTAAACCTAACTCAACTAATCTCCGAGTCCACTCGATTAAACCACAAAACTCTGAATTATACTCTCCTAGATTGGTCCCTCACCTCACACCCCCATAGGATCCTAGCCTCAGGCCTCATTCCAGATGCCCTTAGTGACCCCCATGGAATCTACTCGGTACATAAAATCTTCACACCAAAAGCTCCCCCTCCCAGAATCATTATGACTAGATCCTTCAAATCTCTGGATCTCCCCTCATTACTAAACGATTTGGGCAACTCTGACTGGTCCCGTATAGTCAATCCACCTCTATAGATGAGGCCCTGCTGTTCTTTAAATCAAAGTTCACCACCATCTGGGACCATTACACCCCTCTCAGAAGAACCAGGGTCAGAGGTACTCACCTACCATGGATCTCACCTGAAATCCTAGCCCTCCTTAGAATCAGAGATAAGGCCTGGAAAACCTTCAAGACTTCCAGTTATCCAGCTGACCTTCAGCATTACCGTGAGCTTCGCAATGCTAGTACTAGGAAAATCTGCCAAGCAAAGCTAACTATTTCTAAGGTGCATTCAACTCCACCTCCCATCTCCCAACCAAATTTTGGAATGTAGTCAAATCACTTCTCAGCCCCCCATCGTAGCCCCCCACTCCTTCCCTGCAGGAAGGTGGACTCACCATTACTGACCCCCCAGCAGTGGCCTCACTGTTTAACTCTCACTTCACAAACAGCCATACTACTCCCCTATTCACACCTCTCCCAACTCAACACCCCACCACCTACCCCTGCTAGTGGCACCCTCCCCAGCTCACCCTTTCTCCTTCCTGCAGGTAACCCCAGACGAGGTATATAATGCTCTGGTTGCCTTTAATCCAAGTAAGGGCAAATGCCCCACTGGGTTGAACTCCAAATGCTCCACCTATCAGCTCCCACCATAGCCAAACCCCTGGCCTCCCTTTTTAACCTCTCTTTCTCTCTGCACTGAAGTCCCCTCAGAATGGAAACATGCCACCATAATCCCACACCAAGGGTGGTGATGCCTCAAACCCAAACAACTACCGGCCCATCTCCCTCCTACCAGTCCTGGCAAAACTACAGGAGCACTTGGTACTCTCTCGCCTATCTCCCTTTCTAGATTCCTCCTTTTTCTCCCCCTACCAGTCTGGCTTTAGGAAATCCCACTCCACCACTACTTCCCTTCTTAGGCTTACCGACTCCATCCTCACTAGGATGGATGCTGGCCACATCACAGCTGCCATCTTCATTGACCTGGCCAAGGCATTTGACACAGTCTCCCATTCTGTACTTGTGTCCAAACTCGCCAACGCCAGTCTATCCAGTTAAGCCACATCTTGGTTCCACTAGTACCTTGCTGGCAGGTCCAAAACCATCCGTATCAGTTCTCCCACCTCAACACCTCTCCCAGTCACCAGAGGGGTACTACAAAGTTCTGTCCTAGGCCCTCTCCTGTTCTCGATCTTTCTGAACGACCTGCCCTCTGCCTGCCCACACACCTCAATCCACATGTATGTGGACGACACTGTGTTATATACATCTGGCCCCATGACCTCAGAGGTCTAGACCAGACTGCAGCAGGACTTTATCACAGTCCAGAAAAGTCTTCGTTCAAATCATTTCCTCCTCCTCAATGCCAGGAAAATGGTCTCTCTAACCTTCGGCACTAGGCAGAGACTTTCTAGGCTTCCCTCTCCAATCACATTCCACACTCTGGAAGGGACACCCATGGAGGCCTGTTCCTCCTTCAGATACCTTGGAGTCTGGCTTGACCAGCACCTCAACTTTTCTGCACACATTGACTCCATACTCAAGAAGCTGTACCCCAGGCTTGGTGCACTTAACCAGAATCGTGACTGCATCCCTGTACCTGCCCGGAGGGCCATTGTGGAGAAAATGATCCTCCCATCTTTGACTATGGGGATGTAGTCTACAGTGCCAGCCCTAAGTCCACCTTAGCCAGACTGGACCCTCTTTTCCATTCCTTTTTTTTGTCCAATTGTTTAACCAGGAGAGACACACTAAGCTGAAAGGTTGTTTACAGGTGTGACCTGGGAGCACAGGGAAGTTAAGTGACTTGCTCAGGGTCACACAGTATGCAAGTGGAAGCTGTAGGATTCAAACCCAGGTCTCGTCTTTTTGCAGCTCAGAGCCTTAAACCACTGTGCTATACTGCCTCCCTGTGCTAACTCTACATAGCATTGCATCATTTACCAATCTATGGACCTCCCCTCCCTAGATAATTGTAGACAGTCCCACTGAACCAAAATCCCAGCCAAGTTTTGGTCCCAGCAGCTCCCCTCCTACCTCTCCACTGCCATAGCCAACCCCTGCTCCCTACCATACTCTCTCAGAAACTTAGACTCTCGGTCCCTAGCTGTCCCACATAGTTCCACTACTGCTGGTCAGGCTGCATTCAGCTACTGCATACCAGCACTGTGGAACTCCCTTCCAGCAAACATCCATCATTTCTCCTCCCCCCAGCACCTTAACTCCTTGCTCAAGCTCATTTCACCCCTACCTGCACATGTGTCTAGACAGTTTCCCAGCAGACCGAATGAAATGACTGTGTTGTCAGCACTTAGTATTGCATTTAATCTATGCATGTAACTACTGTTCTCTTCTCTCATTCTGTCTTTACCAAGTCCAATTGCTGGAGTTCACCACTATGTAAGTACATGTGTTATGTTGCCAAACTGTGGTCTCTACTACTGTTTCCCAACCCACTATGCCTAGTTAACAGAACCAAATGTTAGCGAATCCCTACTATGTATTTTACTTGTATCATGCTGTCTTCAACTGTTGTCTATGTTCCTCCTCCCCTAGGATGCATCTGGAATCAAGCATTAGCCTGCTCAGTATGCCTTCCTGGTTAAACGCTTAAATAAATAAATAAATACATAAGGGAGAAATACAGAGGAGTATGAATAGATAGGCCATTGACAGAGCAAAGGCCAATGGCACATTCATAAGGTATAAAAAGAAATGGGCAGACTGGATGGGCCTTGCATTCCTTATCTGCTGTCAACTTCTATGTTTCTGTGTAACTATTTAGCATGTCTTCTTTTTGATGATCTTCTTCCACATAGACCACTCCTTCCCACTTCAACCTAATTATGCTTCTCGTGGCCTTTCTCTTGTCACTTATGTATCTGAAAACATACCTTATCCCTCTTTTTTAGTAATTTGGCATTACATTCCTCTGTATGTGCTTTACCTTGACTTCACTCACACCTTTTGTTTGTCTAGATATATTTTTCTGTCCTCCTCCTTCTGACTTATTTTTTTATCTCAAGAAGGCCTGTCTTTTGGCCCTTACCTTTTACCCTGTGCAATGGGGATAAATCTGTACATGACAGTGTAACAGGGATTAATGAGAGGCTGTTTAAATCCAAACAGCCAATCAGATTGCAGCATTTCTGATACACTTTCCATACATTTTGTTTCTTGAGCTTGTTGAAACAACGGCAGCACAATGTGGCAGTCCAAACACATTAATTTTCAGTGCTTGACCAAAACATGTAAAACATATTTAGGTTGATCTGAACTTAATTATAAAAATGAACATTAATGAAAGGTCAAATGACAACTAGCTTTGGCCAGAAGGTGCCACCTGGCAATTCATTAATGCCATTGTAGACAAACAGTTGGCATGCCAATTTTGAAAAGATTTAGAATTTTTAATTTTTAAAATCAGCTGACCCTTTTAATTAATTAATTTATTTATTTTGTTCCAAACCATGTCACCTCTTGACCCATCTACCCACCACCCGATGCCCAGGCTTCCCACCCTGGGCTGGCCCACATAGGGGGCTTCCCACTCCTTTAGAACATCATGGGCAAGCCCCAGATTACCCCCTGGTTCAAGGCCATGAAAGTGGAACCCCCCCGGCAGTCTTCGGAGTCAGTAGATGGCGGAGGGGGGTAGCATTCTGGTGGCCGGCATTTTTCGGTTGCTGGCTTCCCCGGGGGCATGGATGTGCAGTGATGTCCAGCATCTGCTCCACCCCCAACATGCTGGCACTAGTTGCTGCTGTGCCCCCAACCTCCACCAAGGGTCCATCAAGTACTGGATGCTCTTCCCCTACCTCTCACCACAGAAGGAGAGCAGTCCCCAGGATGCTCAATCCTTCTCCCCCAGCCATCCCTCTGACTCCCCAGGTCTGTTCCTGAACCAGGAACATCAGCGTCACAAGCGGAAATCTAACTGCTGTGACAGCAGGCCGACTAGCTAGCCCATTTTATAAGTGCAGTAACCCACTCCAGCCCATGGGTGTATCACGGCATTAATGCACTCCACGGCTGCTTGAAGCCACTCAGAAAAGCCTGGGTGTCTCAAAATGCACCCAATACATGCATTACTGCTCTGACACAGCCATGGTATTTCATGGGTTATAGCGTACATATACAATGGCTGTTATGAGTGCTGAATACAGCACTTCGCCACTTGTAATGTATGGTTTAATTAATAATTTATAATGTTATTTGAATTTATTGGTTACATGCATTAAACATGTTGAAACAAATGTAATAAAATGTCACATTACTATATTTACTACCTAAGATACAAAGAAAAAAACTGGACACCAAAGGGAAATGCAGAGACTGCCTTGTTACTAAAGCAATTGGCTCAACCAATAAGTGACCATGTGTACTGGATTTCATCCACTAGTGGAGGTGATGGAGACATGATATCGGCAAAGAGGAATGCCATAAGTAATCATGTTGCAAACATTCACAATGGTCACAGTGAGCGTTACAATGAATGCGCACATGGTCAACTTCAGGATTGTTTATGGATAGATAAAGGTTAGATCAAATTAAGTTACATTGAAAAAACAGAAATTGAGAATTATTCTTAAATCTTTTAATACTTGTTATCACTGTGATATTGTTATTAACAGGAAGTAAAACACACAAGAAGTTAGAGTCCATTTTGTATAACAAATTGTTGTGCAAGGATGTTCAGCAACTTTTGCCAAGAGAATACACATCAACATTAGAATCATACCACTGCATAGTTACATTTTTCGCACCTAACAGCCTGTATTTCTTCCACAGTATGATAGCATGGAGGCAGGGTGTGTTTCAGAAATAATAATTGTGTAGAGAACCTTCACTTTTGCTTTAATAACATTTATAATATACTCTATTATACAATAGCAAGAAAGAATTTTGGACTGTGATTGGTCAATTTGGGGCTGGACCCATGGCGTTATCACAGCATAACACCACAGCTCTAGTGTCAGGCTCTTATTTCATTTATTTTTTCCATCTCCTGTTAAGAAACAAAAATATTTTTCCACACTAATAAAAATATTCTTTAAAATTATCCCGGCACGACACACACCCTGTCATGCATTATTCCTTTCTTAATATATGTCAATGAAATGTTTAGGTTACTCATTGCAGCTCTCCATTTCAATGAAAATTCAATCAGGCCTCAACAAATTACAAAGGCAGGTGAAAAACGGTGGAGCATTTCATATCCTAAGTCTCGTGGTGGTGCAGTATTAGTGAAAGCAATACGTGTACCACCAACACATGATAATTTTCTTAAAGGTTCTCATATATTATACTAAGATGTATATTAGGACAAGTTATCTTTACCACCTTCATGACTGAAGTTTCATAGTGACTTATACTGCAGTTTTACCGATTTGTAAGGTATACCACCATGTGGTCAACCAGGGTTATGGGAATGGGGTGAGAGTTAATTTGGATGTCATAGGAAAAGAAATCCATGATAAATTCTTAAACAAGTACTACCTGCAAATGCAATGGAGTCACTTCTCCATATACTGTGGCTGTAGCACACCTATCCCCCCTGTAGTCCCACTGTATATTTAAGAATAAAAATACCTGATCTCTTGTGAATTACATTGTCCCCATGTTGGAGCTGGAATGTTGGTAAATGGAGTGCAAACCTATGGGAGATTGCTCTAGCAAAACTACGAGATGCAGATGCAGTCTTACATCTTCTGGTGTATTGCCCAAAAGTATGGAGATATTAAAATCTCTGCATATTCTATGCCTGGTGCTATTTTTATAAAAGGTGCCTATATGCCATGTGGTTGCTGCACCAACATGGCATATAGGCACCTTTTATAAAAATAGTGCCAGGCACAGAATATATGGATATTTTAATATCTCCATAAATTTGGGCATCACACCGGAAGGAGAAAGGCTACTCAATATACCAACATGCCAGCTCCAACATGGGAATAATGTAATTTTAAGAACGATCAGGTATTTTTATTCTTAAATATATAGTGTGATTAAAGGGGGAATTGGGGTGCTGCAGGCACAGTCTATGGAGAAGTGGCTCCAATTTCTTAGCAAGTAGTTTTCCTTTAACCATTGCATGGCTGCAGACTGATGTATCACACCACATTTGCTAGAACTTCTTATTCACTTGGCACTGTAAGGGTTATGTAAGCAATAATACACTACATGTTTTGCATTAGACAGTTGTAATGCATATCTAGGAGGTGTAGTGAGGCACGAGGCCACAGGCCGAATGCGATCTGTCCCCTGACCATGTGTTTTAAATGTCTAACACACCTTCCAAGAGTGGCTTCTTGTGCTTATAAAATGAGGCTGTGTATTGTAAATGGGGTTTTGAGTTTTGCCATACGTTAGACACTTCTAAAGCATGGCTAACAACCAATCAGATTGTTTGAAATCATTTGACTATTTTATAAATTGTTTTAAACTACAAAAGATAACACATACCACAAGAAAAATTTTGAATTTTGTAGCATATTCAATTAAATAATAAGGATGCAATACATGCCTTACTGCAGGAGCAGGATTAACTAATCTTACATCTGAGAAAAAGGCAGGATGAGGATCATATATGATATAATAAAATTGCTAAGAGTAATAAAAATTAGGTACAGTGGGATAAAACTTTAGGTCGGTGTACAGTGAAAGGCATAATTAATATGCATTTGGGGTAACTGATAGGTAACATTTTGTATGACTGTCTCGCCACTCAGGTTACATAACTGATCTTATAAATGAGGTAATTTCACTACGAATAATGTAACCAACCTTTGATAAGGCACATCAAGCAACAATCAAGTTAGTCCCTAGACCAATTGCATCAAAGTTTGATAAGGAAGAGAAGGATGACCTTGTGATGCGTCACAGAACTCAGTTTCACAACTGTTCGCTGGACACAAAGTGGTGTTATATTGCAAAACTTCAGATGAATTCTATGTTTTATTATGCTCCTTTAAAATCACTTAATTTTCTTTATTTGTTATATTTTCAGCACAGTGTCAACTAAAACAGAAGGTGATATATAACTTCCAATATGGAATTCAACTAGAGGACTTGAAATTTTTATGATGGGTCACAAAATGCTGTATGGTGTCACACTGTCACACTCTGAAGAATGGATTGATGTCAAAAATTCCATGTTAAATTACTGAATGACTGAGGCACTGATCTGTTTGGTTTCTACGTGGATTGTGGGAACTATTCTGACAAGAATGAACTGTCAATACAACTGATGTTGTAAAATTTTGTAGTCAGCAGAGTACTAATTAGTATAGAATGATGCACCCTCAACATAATGGAGAGGTTCACATTCTGGTTATCGTACAACACACTGTCATACACATTGACACAACTTGAAAAAGATGTTCATGCCAGACAATTATTAAAATGGTGTCGGATTTCTAAAGCTAACATTACAGGTTTTGGCACCAGTACAAATTATTGCAGCCTATGTGCTACATGCAGTGTAGTTTATTTATTTATTTGGTAATTCGGATACAACCTTTGAGCATGCACTCTTTTACAAGCGTTCCACATCAGGATGTAAAACAGTAGAGACAAAACAAAAACTTAATAGTTAACACAAAACATAAGATTGCTATGTAACACAGAAAATAGATAAATAATACATTTGAGTAACCTAGACAACTGAAATTAAACAGTGGGAGGAGATTCCCAATTAGCAACATATGGCATAGCTGCCCAAGGGGGGGCCTATCAAGGTAGAGTATCGGAATGGGTAGGAGAAATAAAGGGGGGAGATTGCAAATGAGGTTTCCCAATTTGCAATGTATGGCATAGCTGCCCAAGGGGGCCTGTCAAGATAGAGTGTCAGAAAGGGTAGGAAAAAGAAAAGGGGGAGCATGCGAACGAGGGGTAGATTAGAGAGAGAAGAGAGAGAGAGAAGGAGGAGGAGAGACAGAGAAGGAAGGAGAGAGAGAGGATTGGGAGAAGAAGAATATTTAGGGAAGTGGGTGGAAAGGGGAGGTGCTGGGGGAGTATGAAGGGGAGGGAGTTGGAGGGAGCTGTGGGGGTAGTTTATGGTACATAAATGAACATCAAGGTAAAAAGGAATAAAATATACCTCCTACGTCAGAATAAGAAACATCGTGCTGTACATTCCTGTTTCACAATGACAAATGATAACCTCTGGCATTGTTTCTTTTGAATTGTCATTACTGTAAATGATATAACTGATCAAACACTCTGTTGTACATAATGTGCAACTTGGTTACCTGTTAGTAATCATAAAAGTAGTATGTTTATAATGCAAAACAATCACTGTTTAAGGTTTTTTTTAATTGAAAGACAGTTTTACAACATAAACTGACCAATATTTAAATGTTTGGTTCTGTTTTACCTAAAATTAGTTTTAAACCTTATTTGTGTCCGTAAGTATGTAATAGCATTACATGTAAAATGCAATGTTTATTGCTACCAATTTAATAAATTTATTGACAACAAATCAGTTAATAACATGTGACATTTAATAACACTTAGTAACATTTGATAACATTAATAACCATAGTGCCGAAAGCCTTTATAGCTGTCTGATGGAAATTGGCGGCATATTGCATTGACAACACAGGATGGTAATATATGTCGATTTCCTATCCCAAGTCTTTTGAAGATCCAAAATGTAAATTTTCGATATGCAAGATAACAATACAATCTGCAATAAAGGAAACAAAACACTTTTTTAGAATGCATGAAATGATGCCTTCATATATCAATCAATGAAATGTACGTAGTAACCATTACCCATATCCCACACACTGCCATGGCTGCACACCAACTGAGCTGTCACAGAATGACAGCTTACAATAAGCTCTACAATTCCGTTGGTTGGCACTATCAACTAATGGTCTTGCAGTGTGTACTGCAAGCTTCATTCACAAAGTTGCCAAGTTGTCAGCCGTGGCATTGTGCAGTTTGGTTGTGCTGGCTGCAGGCTACTTGGCCATAATGGGACTGGGGGAGAGTGGTGTGGGGCGTAGGTGCATCAGTGGGTGAATGATCTACTGGACTACCAGTGAAATAGTGGGATTTATGTGTCATGTTCTGATCTGGGCTGTGGGGGGGGGACAGTAAAATACTAGGGAGGGTTCAGTGTGTATTTTCTAAACATGTTCGGGGTTCAGGATAGGATGGGGAGCCACTGCAGTGCTAAGAGATTTTGGGGTGACTTCTTTTTACTTATATTGTGGTTGTGTATGGTAGGGGGGCACTAGATTGCCAGTAATAGAGGAAGAGTTTATTCTATAACACAATAGAGCATGGGAGGAGGGCCAATAGACTACCAAGCTGAAGGATCTGAATTTTTTTTGTAATTCGGGGATTCATAGCTGGAAGGGAGTGGGACACCGGACTGTCTTGGTGATAGTGTGCTGTTTTTTTCTGCTGTAATGGCAGGACACCAGGCACATTCTGCCCGTGTGCATCCCTGCAGGAGGCATGCAAATGTGGCCATAATGACATACAAATGGCCCCATTAGCACATTGCATTCATTATGGCCCCATTTGCATGTTTTGGTCTGAATATCCGTAATTTGAAACTGGCATATCACCAAGATGCACTGCACAGCCCCATTCAAGGTGTTCACACCTAACAGTGGGATATGCCTACACACCTTTGTTGGCCACCTTTGTGACACCCATATCTTTTGCTATATACATACGTGATGCGCGATTGTGCATCTCATTAAAATATAGCAATGTTGCCATTTCTGGGCCCAGTTTCAATATACTGGTCATAGTACAGTATATATGACAGTCTCATTCTACATAGAGAACATTCCTTTCCAAAATACTTTTATACCACAGGTACTAGCTCATGGAACAACAATATAGAACCTATATTCGTTACATAAGCGATTTTCATAGTGAGCCTAAGAAAACCACAGTGCATGCACTTCACATAATACTACACATTATAAAAATACATTGAATTAGTGAATATGATGACACTAAACAAGCAGGGAAATGCATAACCAGTGTGTTCTGCAACGTATGGCTTCTGATTCACACAAACCTGTCAATCTTTGATCTATAGGTCAAAGGGAATCAAAACCATTCTGTGGCAGAACACAGTGATTGTGCATAGTTGGCCAGTTCAGTATTCTATATGTTCTTTTTTAAGTGGCAAAGAGATAAGAGATAGCAAATTATACTGTGCAAGTAATGATTTTGTTTTAAATATGATGAGACAAGGTGAGGTGGAGGGTCACCGTTAGGGGGTAGAGAATAGGGGTGTGGCAGCTGAGCAGATCACACCTGCCAAATCAGAATAAACTGTATATAATGCCATGCCACAAGACCAGAAATTAAAAAGTAATGGTATGCTCGGCCAACACACAAGACAAAGAGCTTGCTGGCATACATGGGTCATGCACACACAAACACACACATGAAAAAAAGAAAACAGACTTTCAATAATGTGCTATTGAGTTTTGTTGACAGGGCTGGCACACTGAGAGTCAGTGAGGAAAGTGAACAGGGACGCACAGGAACTCAGTCCCTGTACCTTTTTTGCAGCAGGAACAGAGTTCCTGTACTTATTCCCACTGACACTGGAACTGAAATTCTTAAACCAGCAACATAATGACAGTTTCTGGGCCTGTGACCTGAAATCAGGTTTTCCATAACAACATTTGACTTGTTCAGCAGTGCTATTTTGCTAGAAATTCTTCAATACCTCTAACTGAATCTACTAGTGTCTAAACAGATATATGTGTATTGACACAGCTATCCTTCAGGTTGAGGATCTTCATTCTGCATCTCATATTTGCCAGTGGCTGAGTTCCTGAACTTCTTGTCTACCACTTGCGCTACTGCTGAGAGTAGAAGTCCATTTATCAGTGTCGACCCGTGTTTGTGGGGAAGGGGGGTGGATACAGATGGTAACAAACTGAAAGAGAAGCACATGAAGCAGTTTGTGTTATGCTTTGTGAATGGGGTCAAGCTGGCTAGTACACTGGGAAATTAAAATACTCTTTTCGAGAAGTGCAATGGGATCATTGATGTCCACCTGAACAACCACCAGAACAGGCAGATGGAGCCATGGTTTAACATCTCATCCTAAACATGCCACCTCAGGAGTGTTGCAACTCTCTCATACTACAACACAGTGTCAGTATTGGGATGTCACACAGTTCCACGTTATGGGGATAGAACTTCCTTTGACATGACCGCTCGCCCCCCTGGCATCAGTCCCAATAAGGTACTGGATAACTAACACTGTGTCTGTCCTTATTACTTTGTGCCTCCAAGGACCCTCCATTGAAAAAATAATATAATCATGCTGAAATTAAAACAGGCAGGCATTAGGCTACTCCCAACCCAATGTTCGGCATAAGCTGGTACGCACCACCCATGAACTATGTGCATCTAAAGACCACTTATCATGAATGCTGAACCACGGAAAAGTATTTGTAAATTAGAATCAAGTACTGAAAGTTTTAAAAATTCATTTTGAGAAAAGTGATCTGTGATACTGGGCACACAGCTATATGCATATGCATAGCTTTGTGCCCACTATCACAGCTCGTCTTCTTCAGACAGTGTTTGTATCACTATTAATACTACTTTTCTTATTTATAAACACCTTCACTGCTTCAGGATTCATGATAGTCTGAAATTATATGTTTAGTTGTGCAAGGGTGGTGGGAGGTGTACAGTACCCTCTTAGCATCTCAGTGTCCTATATAACCTCCAGCAGCAGTAGTGCCAACAAGAGGCACAGTAAACAGTAAGAGGATGAATGAAAAGGCACAATCTCTGATAGGGAACTGACCTGCAATGTATGGGGCAGTGCACATGGTTGTAACAGGAAGGGGAAGTGTGTTGGTGGGGAGTGAGGGTGATACTCCATTCCCAGACTTGCAGAAAGGAGGAAGATACACAGACTCCCCAGCAACAAGGAACTATTATTTTGTTGCATAGCAATAAGATCAGTGAAATTACATTCAATTAAAACAGTTTTTTTTCTTAATTTTTTTTCTCATGCAAAAGTGGGACACAGTATGATAGCAATATACTACAACACAGTTTGGGTTGTGCTGTGGTTTACCCACATCTGTTGTGGTTTACTCACTCATCCCGAATCCTCGTGACCGAACCACACCATGCATTGGTAAATCACACCATAACTCACACTCTGCCATGATATATTGCCTAAAAACACTATGCACAAAGTTAACATATTACCATAGACCATACAAACTACAGAAAGATCGGCTTTGGGGCATGACTACTGTGTTCTAAAACATAATGGTTGTGTGTACTTCTCAAGGAAATAGAGATACACTACCACTTTGTGGCAACCAACATTGTATGCGCATATTTGCCCATCTATTACTCTGTATGAGACATTCACTGAGTAATAATAATCATCACAGTCATGTGTGTAATGTACTGTAAAAGGTAACAAAAGGATAGATATGTACTGATCAGTTATTTCGTCATCACCTATTGGACCATCGATGTAAATAAACTTGTACAACACCTCTTCAAGGACATATTGACCCAAGCAAAGGCTGCCGAAACCAGGATGATCTGTAATACAGTGGATGGCTGGAATCTCATCGATCCTTACATGAATCTTTATGTATGAATGGCAGCAGCGATATTATTCAACTGATGGCAGGGGTTAACATGATGAACATGTCCACCTTAATAAAAGAGAATTGTGACAAACATCAACTAAGATAAAAGAAAACAGCACTAACAGCACTTCATAAACTATATATTTTCACAAATGAGTATGCAGTATGCTGATCACTGTGTGATACATGAGTGACTTGATTAGGGGTGTGGGTTTGACGAGGCAAAGGATATCACTGTGATATGCAACATAGGATATCTGTGAGTGTGAATCAATAAAATAATCAGGGAAACTATTACATTCAGCTGAATGGTTGACAGCAGTTGGGGAACAGTACACCAAATGTCATATCACTACAATATGCAGACCTTGAAATGTGAGAATGTTGAAATGCTGAATCACCATCTAGCTCATTATAGGAGTTAAGATAGGGGATCAGGCTGAGCCATGATTGAGAGTAGGAATACATGGGAGGGGAGAGGGAACTAATTAGGGTGGGCATGGAACAGGAGTCAGGAAAACAGAGTATAGGACGATGGGGAGGGACAGCAAAATAGAAAGGGTATGAGGGTGGAATAAGATAGTCTATGTACAAGTGTAACAGGAGAAAATACAGGGCAAAGAAAAGGGGATATACATGGCTCATGCAATGCACAGGGTTACAGAGGCACTGGGTGAGGAGGGGGAGATAAATCAGGGGTAGCAGAAGATTTGAAGGAAGCATGAGAGTAAAAAGGATGGAATGCCATTATTCAGTGGAACTCGATACCTAAGGGTGTAGGGGGAGGAGGACGTGAGCCTGTAAATACATAATTTGGGTGTAGTGTATGCCAGAAATGACAGTGGGTAGAGTGGGCCACCATATTAGCAGATTGGAGAGGAAAGTAGGTGAAAAACAATACATTCTGGTAAACCTTGGCACAAACGACCTTGAGGGCAGAAGGATAGAAGAGATGAATCACAGCTTCAATGAACTAGGGAAACTATGCAGCATAATGGAAAGGTCAGTAGGGGGTTGATTGGGTAAGAGAGGATTGAGCGTCCAATTGACTGCTCTTCTGCCCTGGGAGGGATGGGGCCCAAGTACCACAATGTAAACGGCGCCCAGTGGAGACTGGGTGTACTGCATCTGAGGGACAAACAAATGGGAACAGTGTCAGGCAACCTTCTTGTGGTCAACATTGCTTGTCCTGCACCAGTGGGTGGTGGGAGTGCCAGCATGCCCAATGCCAGCCCAAACCCCCACTTGACTCTCCTAAGTTCCAGCCTCCTCCTGTGAGGGCCAGTGGGAGAGGGATGACCACACCTGATTCCTCGGTTGGGAGACAGGTTCAGGCGGGCGGTGGAGGCGAGGCCAAGAAAGCCCATCTGAGAGGTCCCCTGATTAGCAGGAGCAGAAAAAAGAATTGAAAAAAGAGAAAAAAAGGAATGGCAGTGGGTAAGCAGAAGAGAACAGAGCAGGCACAAGTACTCCACTAGTACTGCTGCTAGATATTCAGCCTGGAGAGGGACAAGCCCACACTGAGGTGAAGGGTGGGTTGGGGCATGGGAGTGTAGGAGATCATGGATTAGGAAATTGCAGAGGGAATGGTGTTGGAGTACTTAAAATCAAAGAGGTACGATAATGCACCTGTGACAGATGGAATTCATACTAGAGTAGCTAGAGAAGTGGCAGTAGTCCTTGTGGACCCTTTGACAGACCTATTAAACACATATCTTCAAACAGGATGTATACCCAGGGACTGGAGAGTGGCCCTGGTCGTGCATATATCAGACATATATATGGTGAATCTGTAGTCAGCAACCACCTTGTAGCACATTCTGCATATTGATAGATTGCAGGTTTACTTGCTGCCATGTCTATGACCACTATAACCAATCATGCATGTAACAGAAGGATACACGGTTGCACACTGGAGTATCCAAACCCACGACCATGAAACCTGTATAGTCTTTGGCTATTTATTTGTGTTTAGTGTCTCCAAACCAGCTTCAGTGAATACACAAACACACACACACAGACACTTTGAAAAAAATACTACAAAGGTCCACAAGCTATCACGCCCTGTCTATGATGTCCATACAACATTTATGGCAGCAGCACAGTCATCCTGTAACCCACAGCAGTCAGTCATCATCTGACATTCTTGGACAGTGATCGTGAACATGTATGTGCTATATTACTCGAGGATGGTGAAAAGCTGTGGCAGTGAGCGGCGAGATGTGAAGGGCAGTATAGTAATGGTGAGAGGAGATCAAAGTGATGTCTAAAGTCAGGTAGGTTAATTGACAATTGTGTGGACCTGAATACCAGCAGAGAACTCATTAGAGTATGCATGATCAGCGAAGGTAGTGGTGGAAGGACTAGTAAACCACTAATGAACTTGGGTTGTGATAAATAAACTGAAAGTGAAATCACTGGTTTATGCAATATGGTAAAGCACTGAGTGTAAGAACATTGTGTATTAAAACATGAACACCTCACTTATTCCAATTAATCTTTCAGAGATTCAGGAGTACTTGTAAATACAGAAGTTCACAGATTACAAAAACACTTCATTGAACACATCTGTGTATGGATTTCTGAGTGTAAAGGTAGCAAACATTGGAAGGGGATGCATTTTATGGGGGGTTAATCTTTGTGCAGTCCCATGTTCCCCTTTTTTGACAGCAGGGGAAGTATTTTGCAAGTAACTAATAATTCCACACAGGCAACTGAGGGGACAATGTTGCAGAAATGCTCCCGTGCCTCTTAGCTGGTGCCACATTTGAATGTGAGTGGCAATTTCTACATATAGGGCAGAGAAGGATTATACTGGACCATAAACAAATGAAGTCCGCATCTGCACCGTAACACTATATATGAGTACCATGCATGGGAGAATTTTAAAAGCCTGTATGAAGAGCAGAATAAGGAAGAAAATATATAGGCATTTCTGCATACAGCTTGGAAGAGTGGGGATGGATATGTGTGTGTGTGTATGAACTGAGGTACAACTGCTGTGACCAGTAAGTGCTCACACACTGCATGACACGTAGGCTCTCAGCTCACAGGTTGTCTGCAGTAAAAAACAATAGGTCCCAAATCAATAACATAAAAATAAAATGTCATTCATAAATCAGCTACAGTATTCATGTGTGACTGACCACTTATCTACTGGTTGCGAGACAAGCACATCTAGACTAGTGCCAATTTCACTGTTTCCATGATCGCTGCCAACAATGGGAGAGGATGATCTCCTAACTGGAGCCAGTGGCTCTGAATCAAATGGACATACTGGTTAAAACACCGGAAAGTCATCTGTCTCATTATTGCTCTCATAGGGTGCCACTTACAGTGCTGACAAGAAAGCTTGATATTTACAACTCTTACCTCATGTGTGACAAAATTTACATCACAGAGGCAATGCAAGTTCAAAAGTCAACACTCAGAAGATGAAGTGTAGCCAAAGAGTCAACAATATGCGCTGCTAGATTATTCATTTAAATTATCGAAAACGAAATGTTTCTTAAAAAAAGCATCACATCTACAATCCTACTGTCTGTGCATATCATTTAAGGTAGGATTGGGCAGTTTCATGATTCAGGGGGGTGATCTTTAATTATTTGTATCACATTAGCATGTGTATGTGGGTTTTTGCTTGCCTTCTTTTGGTATTTGGGACTATCCACTCAGCACCTTCCTATGCCCATTTACAACGCTTGAGGCACTAGAAGTGTGGCTAAACTTATCTTTCAAGTTCCCTTCTGTCGTACCTTGCAAGCTCAGCATGCATTCCTGTTTTGTGCTTCCTCCTGGCTATCTGGACTCCCCAAGGACATTCTCAATGCACCCAAGCTGGGGCAGTTTAAATCTAACCTTAGGAGCCACCTTCTCAAACTAAACACATTTTACCATCTCAAGTAACTGCAATTCTCCCGCATATTGACCCATCCTCTTCTCTAGGCTAACAAATCTCCATTACTCTTCCCTCCTCCATGCATCACTCCTTGACCCTGTCATAACCTTCCTATTCCTCTCCTGGTGCTGTGCATACCGCTCTGGTCTCCTTCTCACAAATCCGTCCTCTGCCCCTACCTCCCATTAAGTTGCCCCTCCTGTTCCCTACCTTTGGTATCTTCTTTTCCTCTAGCTGCTTCACCCTGTCAGCTCTCTTACTTCTTCTTACCTCCTTCCCTCCCCACTGTTACCAGCAATCATAACCTGTGTTAAGTTGCTTGAATTTGATATCCTGATTGTTGCAATTGTACCCTATCATTTTAGCGATCTTGAATCTTTATTTCTCTATACTTGACAATGTCTGTTGTAATAGACTGCTCATGTACACTACTGAAGTTCCAATTCTTTCCCCATTCCAGTAAAATTAATTATTTTATTTGTATGCACACAGTTTTTTTGTGATATGCACATTTATTTCATCTTGACATGCTGCCCAGCAGGTCCCCAGAAGGTTTTTGTCGCCTCTTTGACAGTTGCATTCGGTTGTCATCCTTTGTAGCCAATAGATTGTCCCGTGTAGCTAATCAACTAATCACCTGACAATTGCAGAAGCCCAGTTAAACCTGTCCCCCCGCACTATAGTGATAGTGTTTGCTGCTAGTTTTCAGTTCTGATTATACAATAGGCACAAAGAAACACACCAAATCCTGCATTTTCCTTGGCTGGCTGGCACCTTTTCAACATTGTAAATCCTCCAGTGTACCCACTGGTGAAGGTGCCAGTCGCCAATCTGCCTCATGAGCAACTCACCAGAAATCACTCCAAGCAGCCCTGGCAAACATGGCACTCGATGAACAGCTTGTTAAAGTGCTATTCAGCGCCGTTCAACACCAAACGACTCCCATGAAACCAGCTATAATTCAACTGCATCTGCTTTCCACACAACCTGCCCCCCAGTATTAATCACTTTTGCTCTACACTTCTCCTCCCTTCAAGAAAATGGCTCCACATTCAATCTCCTGTGGAGAGAGTATATGCTTACCAAATCAAGTGACAAATCAACTTCCGGGTTTCTGTTCAGTTCACCAGTGGAATTTTCAGCATTTCAAATCTTCTAACTGCACTAAAATATCTGCCTGCAATCACTTTTGGCCTCCATTTTTCTTTCTTTTTTTAAATAAAACATCTCCTCATTTCATTCTCCTATGGAGTGAGTGGATCCTTCTCCAAGTCACCAACTATGGAATCACCTTCCCGGTTTGCCAGTCACCTCTGTACTTCTCAATGTTTCACGTGTCAAACGGAACTGATCTCTGTGACTGCACTATGTCCTGCTGGCTGCTGCCCCAAATATAACAGCCACAGGCTTGCTGTCCTATAAGAACTGCAATTCTCACCTCTATGCCATGCTTCCGCCCTGTAACACCCTGGCAACACAGGACTATTTGTTTCTAGTGGAAGAATAAATCCAATAAAAATAAATAAAAATGCCCCACGCCAAAAGAATTGTTTACATTTTTTTTTTTAAGTGGAACCATTTTATAATAGCAGTATGCCCCTCCAAGGAGTGGGTATACTGGTGGATTTACCACTTTTGGTGTGGTTAAGTCACTCACCTGCACCTCGTGACCGAACCACACCAGGCATGGTAGATCCACCAGTATACCCACTCCCTGGACGGGTATTTTGCTTAATTAACTTATAGAAGGTGGTGGACTGATGGCAAAGGATCTGACTTTAAAATTCATGTTACTCTCTGAAAGCCGCATTCACTCTCGCTTGCTGCAGTGGAGGTGGGTCGGCATCAGTGATATGCCATGGTAAAGGCTGTCATTTCTCATCTTGCTTAAAGTAACATTTAAAAACATTTAAGATGGCTTAGGTGTACTTGTGAACATGTGAGTCATGGTTGTAAACTGGATGCCTGTCACTTCTTTTCCTACTGGCTGACAAAGGAGTACAACTGGTTCAATCACTAAGGAGCACAATTGTTGAAGTCACTGTGCCAACTAATGCATCATGCCTTATCAATAATCTTTAGATAGGTACAAGAGAAGCATAATTTGGCTAACAGAAGATATTATTTTCACAGAACATGCATATAGAATATTTCTTGATAAGTTATGCATAGAAATTATTGAGAATTCTTCTTCCAGATTGTCTCTCCTCGCAAAGTAAAAATGTACCTTACCCGGGTCCTGGGTAAATCCTGATTCAGTGGTGACTCTCTTGACCTAAAAATATTGCATTTATCCTTTGATGTAGTCCTCTTCCCCCCTTACCAAGCTCATTAGCCTCTCCCTCTGTCTAGGTTGGTTCCCATCTCAGCGGAAGGTGACTGTGATTACCCTCATTCTCAAGGCTGGAGACAGAAGCCTACCTAGTAACTATTGCCCCATCTCTATCCTCCCTCCCATCTCCAAAGCACTTGAGAGGATAGTCTATAACCAACTCTCTGATTACCTTTCAAAACACAACATACTGTCAACAACAGCACAGATTCCGGAAGGGTCACAGCACCACCACAGCCCTTCTGGAATGTACTGATTACATACATAAAGCCCTCGACCGTGACCACCTTGTTGGGTCTGTGTACATAGACCACACTGAAGCATTTGACACTGTAAATCACTCTATCCTCATAGACTCTCTTTTATCATTAAGCCTGTCCCATAAAGCCACCTCCTGGTTTGTTAACTACCTTTGTGATATATCCTAGTGGGTAAAGATTCAAGACACCCTCTCCTCCACACTTCTGGTTCATTCTGGAGTTTCCCAAGACTCCAACCTGGGCCCTCTCCTTTTCAGTCTCTTTCTTGACACCCTCCCCTTTGCCTGCTCTAGTCAGTTGCTACTCTACGCAGACAGAGGCGGACATCTTTTCCAGTCACCCTGACCCCTCCCCCATTGAATGCAATCTCCAGTGATTCTTCTCTGAGACTGAATCATGGTTCTCTCAACACAAACTCATACTAAACTATAAAAAAACTAAAGTCATACTGTTTACCAACACTCATAACCTATACAAAGGCCAGCCCTGGCATATTCTGAATTGTCAGCAGCAACCCCTGGAACAAGCTCAACGTTTCAAATATCTTGGCATCACCCTCAATTCCACCCTCTCTTATCATGAACATATCAACCTGGTCTACTAGCTGGTAAATACCAGGATTGGTCTTCTCTTCCACCACTGGAACTGCCTAACTCCCATGCCCTCTGCCTCACTGTTACCTGCTCTGTTCTGTCCATAGTGGACTATGCCATAGTTATCTATGGCTCTGCATTTGATAGCTCTCATTAAAGTTGCCCTGAATAAAGCCTGTCAATCAATAAATCAATCAATCAATCAAATTCTTTATTTATCCAGGCGAACACCATTGAGCAAGCTCATTTACAAGGTGGACCTGCATTACACAAGTCAAGTAATGATGTATTTATATACAGACAAATAGACAGTAGATGCAAGAGTACAACAGTACAGGTAGGCCTGCTATAGTCAGGATAAGTAAAAATACATTTGGGTTCAGGTAAAAGACAGTCGGTAAGGGTATACATAACAATAGGGTAGCAAGTCAGTAAAAATATATATCAGATACAACAACATACATGGTTTAGTATTCCTGTAAGGTAAAGGCATTATAGTCCAGCGGAGAGATTAGCTGAAGTGGATACTACAATTGAAGAGACATACATAGTCAATTTAAAAAGACCCAGGCGTATCAAGGGTGAGACATATGTCAGGAGAAGTGGGCAGCCAGTGGGGGGGGGGGTCTGGAACTGGACTAATACTAGGAGTGAAGGAATGAGATGCTGTGGGTATACAAGGAATAGGTGGGTGAGGGAGGGTGAGATTTAGGGCGGTAGATAAGTAGGTGGCTCAGGGACAAGTTATGCAGTGATACAAGAAGGAAGGAGGATGGGAAAAGCAGGGAGGATGTGGAAGAGGGGTATAAGTAAGCTAGGATCATTGGAAGCAGTTGCAGGCTTCTGTAATGCATTCTGAGCATAAGGTCTTAAACACAGTGAGATTAACAGGAATCCTCAGTTTCAGTGATTTCTGTAGCACATTCCAGAGCTAGGATCGTTGGAAGTAGTTGCAGGCTTCTGTAATGTATTTTGAGTATAAGGACTTAAACACAGTAATACTAACAGGAGTCCTCAGTTTCACTAATTTCTGTAGCACATTCCAGAGTGACGGTAGAACGAATCCTATGGCAACTCTCCCAAAACACGTTAGGGCTTTGGGCACTTTCAGAGAAATCAGTGAACAGTTTCTTAGGGCATAGGTTCCAGGCATATTGAGAGTCAGGCAATCAACAATGTACTGCGGAAGTTTGCCAGTGATAGCTCTGTATGTCCAGAGAGCTGCATTTTAATTTCATCTGTAGTGTAGGGAGGTCCAACCTATGGCCACATATAAAGAGCAGTGATGGATGGAGAAGGGGAGACCAGTGATGAAGTGCAGGGCTCTGTGGTAAAGTATGTCCAATTTACCAAGGTATGAAGTAGCACATTGGCTGTATATAAAGTCGGTGTAATCAATTAGAGAAAGGAATGTAGACTGAACTAGCTGTGTCTTGGCCTCTGTAGTTATTAGGTGGTTTAAGCTGAAGAAGAGACCTAGTCTTTGCCTCAGTTTTTTTTTAACAAATCCTCCAAGATGTCTGCAAAGAAAAGTTTGAAATCTAGCCAGACCCCCAGGTATTTGAATTTCAGCACAAATTCCAGGATTTCTCCTAGGAAGGTGGTGATGGGGGGTAGAGCAGGGTAGGCTGCATGGTTAATAGGTGAAAATAGCATCACCTTTGTCTTTTTGGCGTTAAGTAGCAATTTTTTACTAAGGAGCTGGTATTGTAGTATGTTGAAGTCAGCTTGCAGGTCGCTACAGGCAGTTTCAGGAGTTGTATGGCTTAGGTTGATCACTGTATCATCTGCGAACAGATGAATTTTCACCTCATTGATGCCTGAGTCTATATTGCTGATGTAGATGGCAAATAGGATTGGCCCCAGGATGGATCCCTGCGGGATGCCTCTTTTTAATAGATTTAAGGGGGAGAGTTCACCTTCGGCCTTGACGTGTTGTTGCCTATCAGAAAGGTAGTTGTGGAACCAATGCAAGGAGGTAGACTTATAGACCAATAGCTTTTAATGAAGAAAGAAGGAGGCTGTGGTTGACAGTGTCGAAGGCCTTATTTAGGTCTAGAAATATGGCGCAGACAAATTTTTTGTTCTCTAGCTCGCACTGCCAGTCATTTGCCACCTTGGCCAGGGCTGTGATTATACTACGTTCAGTTCTGAAACCAGATTGCATTGGGTTTAGTAGGTTAGTATCATCTATGAAAGATTTCAGCTGGGCATTCATGATTTTTTCCAGAAGTTTTGATAGTACCAGGAGAAGGGAGATGGGTCTGTAGTTGTTTAGATCACAGGGGTCTCCGGATTTAAACAACGGAATAACATGTGCGGTCTTCCACAGTTTGGGGAGGGTCCCTTGAGAAAGGGACAAGTTAAATAGATTCGTAATAGGTACGGTCAAGACATGATGGTCACTCTTTAGGTAGTATGGATCAAAGGTGCCAGCGCCAGAACTTTTTCTGGTGTCCAACTGGAGGAGGAGATCTTCAACCTCTTTTAGTGAGGCAGGAGAGAATTAAAAGACTGCATCTGAGGGACTAGATTCTGAAGGTTGCGTGGTAAGCTGGGAGTGTAAGTTGCATGCAGGTGAGTTATCAAAACCTAGCCCTGCAGCAGCAAAGTGATTGTTGAAGGCTTGTAGTATCTCTTTATTGTTGTCAATAGTTATATTGTCAGAAATAATTTTTGAGGGGAGAGTGTTTCCTGTGGTATTACCAGAAAGTTCTTTTATTGTGGACCAGAACTTGGTAGGGCAGTTGGAGGCAGTGTCAAGTTCAGAGCTATAGAAGTTGGACTTGGTTTCCTTAATTAGCTTTGTACATTGGTTTCTGGCTGTTCTGAAAAGTTGCCAGTCTTTGGCTTTGTGGGATTTGTGTGCTAGCTTCCAGAGCTTGTCTCTTTTTAATAGTGCTGCCTTGATGTCTGCTGTAAACCAATGACACTTTCTGGCCTTTATGCGGGTTTTGACTAAGGGTGCATGGGCGTTAAGAGCGCTGGATACAATTTCGTGGAAAATGGCATATGCTGTTTCTACTAATTTGGCTAAATAAAAGGTCTGCCAAAGCAGGGAGGCTTTCAGGTCATTGATATATGCAAGTGGGTCAAAATTCGGTTTTGATCTTTTAGTAGAGAACTTTGCTGAGGCTGTTGGTTTAGGGACTGCTCTTAGGCGAGCAATAAAGCAATGGTCACTAACATCAGCAGAAAAGATTCCAGCATGGGAGAAGAAATGGGGTTTGCTTACTAGAAGTACATCTAATAGTGTACTTTTCGTAGGGTTTTTCTTATTGATACGAGTAGGTTCATTAACATCTTGTGGTTGGTGGTGACAGGGTCATTCACACTTGCGATTTATATCAACATACGAACTGGTTAAACTTTGTGGGTAGGCTCACCTACCAGACATGCCCCCTAGCCAAAAAGATATCCACCAGTCTCTCTCCCCGTTCCCTCCATCTACTAATGCCTTCTCCCACCCCCCCAGGGCTACCAGAAGCTCCGCAAATCTGCTTTCCAGATCCCTTTCTGCAGGACCTCCATGGGGCAGAGGGCCTTCATGTACAGGGCCCTATACTGGCTAAATAACCTGCCCTGTGAAGTCTCCTCTTTACAAAAACATGACCCTTTCAAACTCTTACTTCAGCTACATCTCTAGCCTGTGGCCACTATGATTGTTCTTAGCTACTCCATCCCCATGCATTCTGGCTGCTCTCTTCAGTCCATCAGTGCTCAACCTAGCTAAGACAAGGTGGTTTCTAACTGCTCATAGTTTGCCTCTCCACCTCCCTTGGTCTTACCCCCCCAAAAAAAAACTTCACCTATCTCCTCCTGCATTTACTACACCCCCCTCCACCTACTATCACCTGTGATATAATTCTTACTGCTTGCTTTTTTGGTTTTTTTCTAGTGTCTGCCATTGCATCTGTACCTATGGTACTGTATTTTGTAATCCTATGTTTATTGCACATATCATTTTTGTGCCTTTTCCTGTATTTTACAATCTCTTATATTATATCCCATGTAACTTGAATATTGTTGTAATTATGTATGTTGTTGTGTCTCTGACATGGAGCCCTTGTAAATGAGTTGCCAACTCAAAGGTTGTAATCCCGAAAGTTCAATAACTAAATAAATAAATATCCTTAAAGAATTTGTTTTACAACAAAAAGTAGTAAAAATAGATGAAATATTATTTTAATGATAATAATAATAAACTGAATTTCTTTTGCACCTTTCTAAAATCAAGGCGCATTACAAAATAACAGTCATAAAAACATCATACAACAAATTAAAATCCAAGCTAAAATATGCAGCATTAGTTAAAATCTATATCGTCACCAAATGCCTGTTTCCATAAAAAAGATTTTAGGCCCTTTTTAAAGCCCTCCACTGTCGTGCACTCTTTAATCTAATGGAGAGTTAAATGAAGACTGTGGTGGGAAATTGAATGGATGGATGGCAAATGGAAAACAAATGTTGGTGATGGAAATGAAAAGGAAGAAACAGATGAAAATTAAGACAACTTTGGGATTTTGGTGGCCTTTTGAGGGATTTGCATTTGATAGGGCCCTTCCCCCCACCCCAAGCAACATGCCATCACCATAAGACTTTTACTTGAACCCATATTTATTTGTTAGACAGAGGTAGCAATAACAGCCCTAGCATCCATCTTCCCACTGTTCATTACTACCCAGCTTCTTCTGAGTCACTGGGCCGTACCCTTGTGGTTATTGTAATTTCATGCATTGTAAGACCACACCAGAACCCTCTTTGTGTAGGGGTCACGTGATGCTCTTTGAGGAGTAGAATGCATTTTGGTGAGCTCTGTCTACAACATTTTCACCATAAATTCCATCTCCTAGCTTGTTAAAACTCTTATTTTGGTTTAACTACAACCAATAGAGACTCCACAGAGACGTTGCTGGGAATTCAAATCGGAATTGTGGGGAAATGGAAGTCGCCTTACCTCCCCGTGGTGGTGAACTGCAGGCCACACTGGATCCAATCCTAGAGTCTGAAGCAATGTGACCACATTGCAGCTCATTCCCACAGCAAGACCCACTGGATCCAGCCTCTGCACATATTTGTGCGGAGCTATCTACTATCAAGGAAGCGCTGCTCAAGTTGATCGATGAGATGGCTGACATAAAGCCACCAATCCAATAACTTTCTTGTCACATGGCCAATACCATAGTTAGGGTTGGTTCATTGGTGCTGGCTCATGAAAAGCTGCAGCCAGAAGTGATAGGTCTTAAGCGCACAGTGTCCAAACTAGAAGATTGCATTGACGATTTAGAAAGCAGGAACCGGCGAAACAATTTAGTCCTGCTGGGTTTATCAGAGGGAGAGGAAGGCCCGAACACCATTGATTTCCTCCAGAAATTCCTGAAAACAACTATCTCTGAATGGGCCAGAGTATATAATTGAAAAGGCACACTGGTCCCTTCGGCCCAAGCCCTCCACTTCAGATCCTCTCAGGCCTATTATATTCAAACTGCTAAACTTTCTGGACAGGGAATTTATAATCAAGGAAGCCAGGAAGCTGGCTGCAATCTCATGGGAGGGTAAAAGGTTACAGATTGTACAAGATCTGCCCTATAAAACTAGGCAACTATGGGCCGCCTTCCGACCGATTACCTTGAAGTTATGGGCTGCAACGATTCGCCACCGAATGCTTTATCTGGCCCAGTTGGAAGTTAATCTAACAGAAGGTGCCAAGAGGTTCGACTCTCCCGAGGAGGCACTTAAAGTCCTGAAGAAAGCTCTTCCCAACTTATTCCCAAAATGAATAGACCTACATAAAGGTTTCTCTATGGTTAAATTGGAGACTGCAACTTGAGTATGGCATTCCAGTTTTGTTAGCTGTGAAGTAGTGCTGCAGTGATTCTGACTGTCCTTAATTTCCATTGTGATTAATCTACAAAATCCTCTACCTTATGATGAAGGTGTTTCCTTAAACTTTTTCCCTTTCATGGGCTAATTTTTTTCAGAGTGGAGCAGGAACTCAGCTCTCCTTGGATCCTTTGTTTAGCCGTTGGCTCAGGAGCCTAGTTACAACTGCGAGTGACTGCCACTAGATGATGTTTTTGAGATGTATCATTATAGCAAGTAAACAAAGGTCTCTAAGACTTTATAGGCTGCAACTTGTTTGTTTTTTTCCTTTTTCCACTTCTGTTACATGCTAACCTTGAGAGATGGGCAGTTATGTACTAGAGCATAACTAAGGAATTCAAACTGAATCGAAAGAAGTTTGTGTCTACTGTATTTCACAGTTTTGTAAACCTTCTTTTTCTTTTTTACAGATCAGATATTGAGACTTCTAAGGGTAACAGCATTGATACTTGACTTGGCCGAATAAACATTTGAATGTTTAAAATTTTTCCTTTTCAGCCAAGGGGAACTGGGCCAATGAAAGGGAATTTTCCCTTAGTCACTTGGTTTTCCCTTTTTCCTTTTTTCCCATTTCTGTTACATGCTAACCTTGAGAGATGGGCAGTTATGAAATAGAGCATATCTAAGAAATTCAAACTGAATCAAAAGAAGTTTGTCTCTACTTTATTTTACAGTTTGTGTAAACCTTCTCTTTCACTTTTATTAGATCGAATATTGAGACTTCTACTGGGGTAACAGCACTGATACTCTACATGGCCGAATAAACATTTTAATTATTAAAATTTTTCCTTTTCAGCCAAGGGGAAATGGGCCAATGGAAGGGAATTTTCCCTCAGTCACTTGGTTTTCCCTTTTTCTCTTTTTTTTGCCTCCGCAGCAAGGTTGGGGCTGGATTAGATTACATTACATTACATTATAAAGCAACACCTTTTTTTCTTTTTCTTTCTATTGTGGATGGACTTATGCTCACCTCCACCTCCAGGGCATTATGGTCCACAGCAGGAAGAGAAGACTAAGGACCTGGGGCAATGAGATGTATATAGTTAGCAACTGTGATAACTCTGACAGCAAAGAAGGGCTGTGCACTGGGTTTGTTTTTACTTATTGGAGGGGATGGTGGGGGTTGTAGGCATGCACTTCAAGGTAATGATCCTAGTCATTTGTGGTTAAAATTGGTTATTAACAATGGCGAATGTGCTCAGGATATTTTCTTGGAATATTAAAGGGGGCAGGGATAACTCCAAGAAATATATTATTTTGAACCATCTGAGCAGATTCAGTCCCTCTGTTGTATTTTTACAAGCGACTCATTTACCATCAGACCATGCAAAATATCTGCAAAGGAATAGGGTGGGCCAGGCATTCAGTTATAATACTCTGAAAAGGGGAGTGGCAGTACTGATAGCTAAAGGGGTCCCTTTTATAGCTGCACAGGTTGAAAAGGACTCTGAGGGTAGATATATTTTGGTACAGGGGAAACTAGGCAACACAGAAGTATTGCTGGGGTCAATATATGGCCCACATCAAGAGTCTCCCCCTTTTTTTACTAAGTTAGCTTTGATTTTGGCTTCATATAATCCTATGCTACTTTATTTAGGGGGTGACTGGAATGTAGTTCAGGTAAATTACCTAGACAGAACCCACCATACTGGATGTGGATTATCTCCAGTTCAGCCGGCACTACAGGAGTTTAAAACAACCTTAGGTCTAATAGACCCATGGAGACTACTATACCCAGCAACAAAAGATTTCTCAATTTTTTCCCCCATTCATATGAGTTATTCACGTATAGAATTTTTTAAAATTAGTAAACATTTAAGTTCAGGAATAGTCGATTCACAAAGTCATGCCAGGGTAATTTCTGCCCATGTACTGATTTCGGTTTACATAAACATCCCAGGTCCTTCCCTTAGACCGTATTCGTGGTCCTTAAATGACACTCTGTTGGAGATTATCAAATTGTTACACGCTTTGGCTCTTTTCTCTCTTGTACGATCAATGAAAATCTTAACTCGATTCCAGAAGTTGATAAGGTATGGGTCGCACTTAAGGTCACATGGCAAGGTGAACTAATTTGAATTGCCATAGTTTCTAAGAAAAGGAAACGACTTCACCTTAATCAGTGCTTGGAAAGAATATGTGCACTAGAATCCAAGGGGATTGAAAATCTCTACATTGAAAAGACACTTGAATTAGATCACCTAAGATCTCAGTATGCCAGGACCCTCTTAGATAAGACTGAGAGGATAGCTTCTCAGGTGAAGGCAACTTACAGAGGCCAGGAAAGTAAAGCAGGCAAATACCTAGCATGGCAGCTAAAACAGAGGGTGGCTGCCAAATGTGTATCTTCTATTATGAGTCCTAATAGGGGTTCTCTGGTCTCTGAACCACAGGAGATGCTTTTCCTTGTCAGAGAGTACTACCAACAGCTGTATTCCCTGCCTTAATCTGTTGATTCTCAATCTAAGTTGACCTCAGTATTTTTCCTCAAGGCACAGCTTCTTAAGCTATCTAGTGAAGCTCAGTGGTCCTTATTTGAACCTATTTCACAAAAGGAAATTGAAGAGGCTATTGAATCTCAGAAACCAGGAAAAGCCCCAGGGCCTGATGGGTATACAGGATAATTTTATAAATGCTTTGATGTTCCGCTAGCTCTTTTTTTCCATCAATTGTTCTGGTACTGGGACTCGCATCTAGTGTCAGACCTCTCTCTGTTTGAAGCTAGGATTACATTGCTCCCCAAACCAGGGAAGGACCCAGCTCAGATTGGCAATTATCAGCCAATTTCTTTGATTAATGTGGATGTTAAAATCTATGCTAAAATTTTAGCCTCTCTATTGAGTGCCATTTGGACCTCCTTAATTGGGTTGGAGCAAGTTGGATTTATATCCAGTTGATCTACTTCTGATCACTTTCAGAAATTAGGTCATCTAATTTCTGTATCTGAGAACCCGCTCCTCCAGGCAGTGTTGGTGTCCCTGGATGCAGAAAAGGTGTTCGAGCTGGTAGCTCAGCCCTATTTATTTGCAGTGCTTCTCCATTATGGCCTCCCAGCGAGTTTTATTCATAGAATTAGCATCCTCTATCAGTGTCCAACAGCTAGACTTTTATGCAACAGCCATCTGTCGGAATCCTTCACCCTAAAAATGGCACTAGACAAGGTTGCCCCTTATGCCCCTTTTTGTTTAATTTATATATTGAACCTCTGGTGAGAGCGATCAAGCAGGAAAGTTAGATTAAGGGGATTAGAGTGGGCCATTTGGAGTGTAAGCTTTCACTGTTTGCAGATGACATGCTACTACATTTAGCTGAAGGGGAACACTCTGTTTCCTCTGCTCTATGGGTCATTGATGAGTTTGAGAAGATGTCAGGGTACAAATTAAACAAGAATAAAATGGTAGTTTTTTCCCCTGTCAGCCCTGGTGAATAAGGAAAAAAATCATTGACTTAGGCCTGCAATGGGAAAAACAATCTTTAACCTTCTTGGGTATCAAGTTATCTGCAGAGCTAAGTAAGTTAAAAGACCTGAACTTAGACCCTTTATTGAAAGATATCAAAGAAGATTTGTCATGATGGAAGAAGCTTCCATTGTCCTTTTGGGGTATAACCAATGTCTTAAAGATGACAATTTTACCCAAGATATTCTATCCCCTAAATAACCTGGGTGTTTATCTCCCTCAAGCTACCTTTAAATCGATTCATAGGCTTTGTTCAGATTTTATATGGAATGGGGGGACCCCCACGTAGGGCCTATTGGAAGTTCACAAGTCCAAAACAGAAGGGCGGGTTGCAGCTACCTGATGTCTTCCTATACTATCTAGCCATACATGCAACCAAGTTTTCAGTGGTTTCCTTCTTACCTGAGGACCCTTGTAACACTATAGGGTTATGATTAGACTGGGAGCAGGCCAAGAAGAAACGGAAATCCCTGTGAGGCCTTCTATATTGTCCCTGGAAAGCAGTTCCTCTCGGCTTCAAGATTCTCCAGTTGGTTGGAGCCTTCAACCAATTTTGTAACCATTTCCATCTTAACATTAGGAAGGATATCGCTCAGCCGCTTTTTGAAAATCCTAATCTAAGAATAGGTAATAATATGATCAGTGCTAGGGCCTTACTATTGCCACCATTGATTTGTTTAAAACAGTTTGTACAAGGTACTGTCTTGCCCTACTACCACAGTCACAAGAAGGATGGGGCCTATTCTTTAATTATGTGTTTTATTTTGCACAGGTGCAGCACTGCTTGAGAAGTTTCCTAAGGAAAACACCCTGGGAAGACCAATTAGAGCCCTCCTTAAGTCCCCTGCTAGAGCTAGTCAAAAAAGCAAAACCTGGTTCTAAATTATGTAAAGCACTTGTCAGCAACTCATTGCAAAGCTATGCTCTATAGCCCATTACTGGAAATACGCTTTAGAAATCCAGCTAACTGAAACCCAATGGCAGTCCATATGGTTGAATAACTTTAAATTGATTAAACAAGATAGATTATGGAATATTCATTTCAATATTCTACATAACCTTTATTATACACTGTATAAGTTATATAGGATGGGTAAATTGTCTTCCCCAGGGTGTCCTGAGTGTGGTGCTTCTTTTGCCACCCTTCATCATAAGTTATTGATATGTCCTAAGATTCACGGTTTTTGGAATTTGGTTAAAGATTACATTTAAAAATATCTCCCAATATCAAATTACTTCACAGAAGAAATCTGTCTATTAGGGCATTATTCCAAGGTTCCCTCACTAGCACTCAGGACACAGATTGCTATGGTGAGCATGGTTACCAAACTTATAATTCTAAGACATTGGAAGGATCATGGGAGCCCGTCTATTGCAGAATGGTGGTCAGATTTTCTAATTGCTTTAAACACAGAAAGAAGCATGGCAAATGCTATTAGCTCTTGGATTAGATTCCAAGAGAAGTGGAGCTCCTTTTTTAGAGGTTAAAAGGTAAATTTGGATATTAGCAATGTCCCTACTTCATTTACTATTCCTGGGCAGGTATGGGTGAAGTGGGGCTGATCGGCAGAATGTGTCAAGTTCCTTTTCTTTTTCCCCCTTTTTTTTGGAGGACCTGATTCGATTTTCTTTATTAGGTCATAGAGAGGCGTGCATGCTGGGTGGAGGGGGGGGGTCCTCTGCTTTTTGAGTGTTCCTTTTTTTTAATTGCTCTTGATTGGGAGGGAGGTGGGTAAGGTTTTCTTTCCTTTTTCTCCTTTTCTTTTTCTCCTTTTCCTCCTTTCATTTTGCATTGTTATTACTATTATGATTTGTTGTATGTTGTGTTTCCCCCCATGGTGGGGACTCAAACTTTGCAAACTATGATGACACTGGTGTTGTGGTTATATGTTAGTAAATATGAACAAACTTAAATGCAAAAAAAAAAAGAACCACCTTTGTATCTCAGAAATCCTTATTTTGATTAGTTTAACAAGTCAGTCATTGAAGAATAAGTAAAACAATAATAGCATTTAGAAACTGGGGTCAGCAGGGGAGAGAGAGGATCGAGCCTACTGAAGACTGCTCTCCTCTCTTGGTGAAGGAGCAACAGCTGCCCCACTTATTGATTGTCCTCTAGCAGTGGCTGGAGGGTGATACAGGTCAGGAGGCACATTGCCAACATATGACATTGGTGGGAGGGAGAAAAGCCAAGGAGGAAAATGGAACTGGCAGGCTGATGTTGGTCTGCATTGGGGCAGAAGTTTGATGTCTTTGCAGAATATTTAAACTAGCAAATTGGGAGAGGGGTGCAGCACCTCATACATCGAATGGGAAGAACACCCCTCCCCCCTCAGCTAGTGGTCAAACATGGCCTCAGCATGTTTGCGGTTCAATTGCATCACCAGGTAAGAAAAAAGGTCTGTCTCCCCATACAATGCACAGGGGAAATGCCAAACCTCACCCAACAACTAATACAAAGACATCTGGCCAGTTTAAAATCATGTACACAAATGCTCACAGCCTGGGAAATAAGATACCAGACCTGCAGGCACTAATGTCAGAGGCTAAACTGGACATAGTAGCAATTTGTGAGACGTGGTTTACCAGTAACCACACTTGGGAGACTTCAGTAGCTGGTTATGTACTGTTCAGAAGAGACAGAGGTGCAAAAAGGGGGGTGGAGTGGCCCTGTATATCAATGAAAATATCAAGGCTACAGAAATTCAGAATACAAATAAGGAGCTAGAAGAACTGTGGTCACCCTGGAAACAGGAACTGGGATAGCCATAAGAACTGGGGTTGTCTACAGGCCCTCAGACCTGGGGGAGGACATAGACACATTACTTTTAGAAGATATACAAAACATGACAGCTAAAGGGGAGGTTCTGATAATGAGAGACATCAACATGCTGGATACAGATTGGCCAACACCAGCAGGAACATCTGCCAGAACTAGACACATGGTGGATTACCTGCAGGGGAGGGCCTCAAACAACTGGTACAACAACCCACAAGAGACAGGGCTATCCTAGATCTAGTACTAACTAACGGGGAAGGGATCGCAGATCTCCAGGTAGAAGGTCACCAGGGGGCCAGTGACCATCACATGGTGTGGTTCAATTTGGCCACTACAGCTAATCATCCTATTCCAAGGCAAACATATGGGACTTCAGAGGAGCTGACTTTGATAAGATGGCCAACAGAGTTAAGCTAGCCCTGGCAAAAAGAAACACAGGTGAGGGGGTACAGGCAAAGTGGGCAAGTTTTAAGGATGCACTACTTGAAGTTGCATCCCATTGTGTTAGACAGAAAAGGAAGTGCAAAAGAAGAAGGAAACCACTTTGGTTCTCAAATACAGTAGCAGAAAAGGTCAGAGCCAAAAGGCTGGCCTTCAGGAAATATAAGGGAACACAGCCCTAAGAGAAGCAGGGAAGGCAGTAAGGCAGACAAAGTCCCAAACTGATGAAACACTAGCACGAACAGTAAAAGAAGGTGACAAGACTTTCTATAGATACATTAGTGAAAGGAGAAAGTCCAGAGGGGTATTGCTAAGCTCAAAAGTAGAAAAGGGGGCATGTGAGGAGGAGGACTCTGTAAAAGCATCTATCCTAAATAGATACTTTTGCTCAATATTTACTGAAGAGAAGGTAGGGCAGGGCTCACAGCTCCACACCATGGACACAGGAGGGAGGGAGGGAGGGAGGTGAGCACTAATCCCTTCACAAAAGAAAGGACCCTACAAGAGCTCACTAAGCTCAGGGTGGACAAGGCAATTGTACCTGATGGCATACATCTCAGGGTACTTAAGGAGCTAAGGATGGAATTAGCAGAGCCATTAGCAGAACTGTTTAGTGAGTCTCTGAGCAAAGGAGAGGTCCCAGAAGACTGGAGAAAGGCTCATGTGATCCCGCTCCACAAGAGTGGTAGCAGGGAGGAGGCAGGGAACTACAGACCAGTCAGTCTTACCTCAGTAGTGGGCAAGATTATGGAGGCACTCCTTAAGGAAAGGATAGTGCAACACCTGGAATCCATAGAGGCACAGGATCCAAGACAGCAAGGATTACAAAGGAAGGTCCTGTCAAACTAATCTCATATATTTCTTTGACTGGGTAACCAAAGTGGTGGACCAAGGGGGAGCAGTTGATGTCACCTACCTTGACTTCAGTAAAGCTTTCAACACTGTTCCACATAGAAGATTGATAAATAAGCTGGGTAGGCTTGGGATGGGTCAGAAGTTGGTCAACTGGGTGGCAAACTGGTTGACGGGCAGAAAACAGAGAGTGGTGGTAAATGGTATACAGTCAGAAGAGATGCAAGTCACAAGTGGGGTACCTCAGGGATCAGTCCTGGGGCCAGTCCTTTTCAATATCTTCATTAGTGACATTGCAGATGGACTAGAGGGTAAAACTTGTCTGTTTGCAGATGACACCAAGATCTGCAACACAGTAGATGATCCCGATGGGGTGGGCAGAATGAGATGAGATCTGGATAAACTAGCAAAATGGTCAGAAGAGTGGCAACTGAGATTTAATGCAAAGAAGTGCAAGATCATACACATAGGGAAGAGAAACCCTGAAGCCACCTATAGGCTGGGAGGGGAGTTGCTGGTAGTCACAAAGGAAGAAAGAAACTTGGGCATCATCATCACCGATGACCTGAAATCATCCAAGCAGACCACTAAACCAGTAGGTAAGGTAAGTGGGATGTTAGGGTGAATTAGTAGGGGTATCATAAGTCGTAAGAGGGAGGTAATAAACCCTCTTTACAAGACACTGGTTAGGCCCCATCTGGAGCGCTGCATGCTGTATTGGAGGCCACACCTTCACAAGGACATTAACCAAATAGAGGCAGTTCAGAGAAGGGCAACCAAAATGATGCAGAGACTGCATCAGAAGACATATGAGGACAGAGCAACGGAGCTCAATATGTATACCCTTGAGCAAAGGAAGGAGAGAGGTGATATGATCGAAACATTCAAACATCTTAAGGGCATTAACAAGGTGAAAGAGTCTAACATGTTTAAATATAAGAAAAATAGCAGGAGAAGAGGACACAGTATGAGATTAGAGGGAGGCTGATTAAGGGGGAATGTGAGGAAATTCTTTTTCTAAGAAAGAGTGGTGGATGCATGGAACGGCCTACCTCAGGAAGTGGTGGCTATGAATACAGTGCAGGGCTTCAAACAGGCATGGGATAGGCATAAGGGAGCAATACAGATGAGTATGAATAGATAGGACACTGACAAAGCAAAGGCCGATGGCACATTTATAAGGTAGAAAAAGAAATGGGCAGACTGGATGGGCTTTGCGGTCCTTATCTGCCGTCAACCTCTATGTTTCTATGTTTCTGTGTAAGTGGGAGGCAGAATGGAGCCCACAATCCACACAGGCAATTGATCCACAGCAGCCAAGAGTGTGGCTGACAGGTGTGTATGATACCATAAAGGAGTGCAGAGTGGTTCGGCCAGGGATCTGAGTCAAGCAACACATGCCCTCATAATATCCATTATCTGTGCCATGAAAGGAGATGCCCCACTTCCATGGCCTATAACGTGGATATATAAGTTGTGGATGCCACAGGAATGAAGTAGCAGCCCACAGACCCCAGCCATGCTGACAATGCCACATCATCACCCATAGTAGCAGGGACCATGGTTCAACTTCTGCATGGGCACAGGATGGCGAAAGACAGGGGTGACTGCCATGGCCACTGCCAAAAGCCATGGACACTTAAGTCAGTGTCAGTGGCTCAGTAGGTAGCACACTCGCCTCTGAAGCGGGGAGATCAGAGGGCTGTGGGTTCAGTTCCGACATCTGGCACTTGGGTTAATATCCCAGTACCAACAGTGTAGTGCAGCATGAGAGGGGTGCTGCACTTCTGAGCTGCCATCTTTCGGATGAGAAGTTAAACCGAGGTCCCATCTGCCTGGATTGGTGGTAGTTCAGGTGGATGTTAAAGATCCTATGGCACTTATCGAAAAGAGTAGGGGAATTTTATTGAGAAGAAGTGGGCTTCATTACAAAATACATACAGAAAAGAATCACAAATATAATACAAAAGCATAAAACAAAAAGGAACAAAAAATAGTACAATAAGTCAGTTCAGTTTCCACAAGTCACAATTAGACCAGAAATGATGAAATTGCAGCCTGAAACATTTTGAAACATCAGCCTGCTTCACAGCATGAACAGCATTCCCAGCATTCTGTACAATTTCCAGGATAGGGATCCACTTTTGATGTAGAACCAGCAGGCACCTAGCCTGCCATAAAAAATAGCGCATCAAAATAAGAACAATATATACAGTTTCAGCATGATACTTTGTGTTTAAAGCCAAGTGAGTCCCAAACATAATGTCAGCATATGACAGTGTAGAGAAAAGAGGTTCAGCCCAGGTAACAGCAATGGCGTTCCAAAATTCACATGCAAAGTTACACTCAAGAAATAAATGTGGTTGAGTTTCAAGAATGGAAGGACAGGAGTTCTTAGGACAATATCTAGCAATCAACATTTTATGTTTATGATTTCCTTTAACACTGAGTCTTCCATAATTACTAAGCCATACCATGTCCCACACATAATGAGGGATCCTAGGATTCATGAGTTGCTTCATAATCCATGCCAGACGATCAGGAGGACAGGACGGAAACACAATAGGATCCTGAGCACCCTGCCTCCAAACCTGTTCATACAAGGCCTTTCTGCTATGTATGCAAAAATCATGAGGTGTAAGACCCCAAGTCATAGCCAGTTTCACAGCCTCCAAACCACAGACCGGAAAGCCAGGGAGTTTAGTTAACAACCCCTTTCTGCCTTGTTCCCAAGGGGTAAGACAAGGCAGAAGCCATGAACAAATAAAAGGCTTCCAACCCTTAACACCGGGTTTGAAAGCCCAACCAAAATTATAATACAAAAAAATACTATAAAAGAAAGCCACAGGGTGTAGCATCCCTACCCCTCCCTCACTAAGTGGTCTATAAGTGAAACCTCATTTAATAAGATCCAGCCGAGATCTCCCAAATCCCTGAAAAAAAACACTATACAATTTAGTAAATAGTTTCATGAGCGGGGGGAAAACATAACAGAGGTACAAAAAAATAGGGACCATCAAGGTTTTAAGCAAATAAACCTGTTTCGTCTTACCTATCTGCTGCTGCCTCCATCCAGCTACGAACCTATCAGCCCTCCCCAATGCATTGTTCCAGTTTAACAACTGTATATCACCTGACCTGAACCAAGGTCCAAGTATCTTAATAGGTTCCAATGAGAGCCGGATGCCAGCAAAGGATCCTGACTCAGGTACAATAGGGTTTCCTAAGGGAAGTCCAGTACTTTTCACAAAATTAATCTGGGAACCCACCACTAAAGAATACTGGTGAAGAACATCAACCAGAACCTGTTTGTCTGAGTCGGATGCCACAGTCAGGACCAAATCATCTGCATATGCTAATATTTTAACAGGGCCTGGGTTATGTGTCCCTTGTAAACCAAGGACCCCAGGACAATGGAGGACAGCCCTAACCAAAATGTCAATACAAAAACTGTATAAAAGGGGGCTCAAGGGGCAACCCTGTCTCACCCCTCATTTAACCAAAACCTGATTCCCCAACCAACCATTGACATTGGGAAGAAGAACAGCATCAAAATAAAGGGCTCTAATCCATCCAATAAATTCAGAGGGGAATCCAAAAGCTGCTAAAACAGAAAACAAAAACTTGTGGGAAACCCTATCCAAGGCTTTCTCCTGGTCAATCCCAAGCACCCAGCCATTAATGTGATTCTGGTCTCCCAAAGTAAATAATTCCCTTAATAAAATAAGATTGTCAGTTTGGCATCTACCTGGGATGCCACAAGTCTGGGCAGGATTAATAAGTCTAGCTGCCTGAATAAGTCTGGCTAACAAAATTTTAGCAACAAGTTTATTATCCACATTGAGGAGACTTAGAGGTCTCCAATTATTAATATCCGAAACCAAACCTTTTTTATGAATTAGGACTAAAATTGCCTCCTTCATGGATTTCGAAAATGTAGCTTTGGACAACATTTCATTAAACAAGATAGTTAAAGCAGGGACCAAATCTTTTTGAAAGGTAGAATAAAAACCTGCCATGAGCCCATCTGAGCCAGAGGCAGAATCCAGTTTCAAGCCAACAATGGCTTGCAACACCTCCTCCTCAGTGATGTCAGCAGTCAGCATATCATACTCCCCAGTAATGAGGTTGGGCAAGGACAATGAGGCTAAAAAATCCTCAGCATCTGCACAGGGAGATTCAGTCCCAAACATGCCCAAAGCATAATGCTCAACAACCTGAACCAGTAACTCCAGGGAGCTAACTAGATCCCCCGTGGGGGATAACAAATGAGAAATAACCCTAGAGTCAACCTGTTTTGGCATTCTTTAAAAGAATCTAAGCCACCCTTGGGTAGCTTAGTCCCAAAGCGGTGCTTTGTACCCCAAGGATTTGGCTCTGTCATACTGCAAATCCCACATCTGACGACTAAGGACTGAAATCTGTGAACTATAATCATGAGTAGAACTATCTGAAAGTGAGATCAAAGTCTGAGATTGCTGATGTAACGCCAAGTACTACTTATAGCGACTGGTATGGGCGTCAGCAGCTTTCTTTTGTAAATCCTGTCTCCATCTAGCCTTGGTGTCATCCCACCACTCCATAATATCCTCATAGAGATCAGCAACAGACAGCAGTGCTGCCCATTCCCTTCTCCACAATTTTTGGACTTTGGGATCTTGAAGTATGGAATCATTAAGTCTCCACCTATTCTTTCTACAATGGGGAACCTGAGACCATGAAAATGTAACCCTTAGAGCAGCATGGTCTGAAAACTCACTCCCAAGAGTCCGACAGTCAATAACTGTAAGAGTCTGAGAAAGAAAGATGAAGTCAATTTGAGTTCTACAGTCTCCCCTGAAATATGTATACCCACCCTTAGGATGCAGAACCCTAAAGGCATCCTGAAGTTTAGCAGTGGAGATTGCATTTTTAAGGGCCATGGTACCACTAAAAAGTTTAGAGGTCTGAAGCCCTCTATCCGCCTGGTGTAAGCCACAATTAAAGCCCCCAGCCCAAATAACCAGTCTAGAAGTATGTAAAAAGGGTTGCACTAAACGGAAAAGGGCAGACTGCTGTGCTTTAGTCTGAGGAGCATACAAGGCAATTAGCTGAAATCTTTCAGAATGAAGGGATATGTCAAACAATAATGCCCTCCCGGGACAAATATCCACAAGTCTAGACACATGAAGAGCAGAATTGGAAAACAAAATATCCACATCATCACATTTATCTACCCCAGAGGACCAAAAGGAAGGTCCGTGGAACCAAGCCCATGAGGTCTGCTGAAGTTCCCTATTGGTTTTTAACCTAGTATCAACTAAAGAGGTAATGTCACAACGCATATCCTGTAAAGATAGCATGACACCACCAAGCTTTCTGTCTCCCTTGATACTATTAACATTAAAAGAGAGGACTGACAAGGAATCCATAGGGAAAGGTTAAGGTGATTTACTCCACTGACACTGTCTAGTTCTCTTGGCAATGGGATCTATATCTCCCCCCCATCTGTGTTAGAAACAATTGAGGAAGTATCAGTGTCTTCATCTGCGGAAACACTATCAGTAACATCAGAAGCCAAAACAGCAAACTTATTACCAGTCTTCCAGGGCCTAGAACCAGGGACCTTACCTCGACCAGAAACAGTCAGCCCCTTCCAAGTCCTTTTTTTCTGTACTGTAATAAAGGCAGATGGCTCCGGATCAGGCTGAGTCTGAGGTAAAGGTGGGGGAGGGGGAGGCATAACTTCAAGATCTGTAGAGACAGAAGCAGATAAAACAGGGCCCTCAGGCACCACAATATCTACCTGTTCTTGCATAGGAACTACATCCTGGTGGGCGAAATCAGAGGCCCCCACATCCCCAGTCCCCGGGGTAGTAGTTAGTTGAGGAGAGGGCAAAGCTGCAAGGCCATCCCGCAAATGATGCTCTGCAATCCTTTTAGCCTGCTGCTGCAGAGCAAGATTAATGAGACCTTCATGAGATGGACAGTCATCCCGATTATGTGAGGCCCAAGGACAGCAGCCATAAGCATGACCGTGTGTTCACACAAGTTACATTTGAAAAGATTCAAACAAGAACTAGAATTATGGCCAAAATCCAGACAGTGGCTACATTTAACCGTATCACAGGCGGAGCTTAAGTGGGCCTGAGAGCCACCCTTAAAGCAAGATCTAGGCTGCCCTGCATAAAAAAATTAACCCCTTATCCTTTCAGAGGTAAAAGAAACTAGGCAAGAGATTGGGGTCTGAATTCGTAGAATATAACTTAACCCGAACCCTCCACCCACCATCCCAAATCTGCTCGCTATCTAAAGTAGGAGTGGGCCTATTCAAAACCTCATAACGTTGTTTCAGCCAGAACAAGATATCTTCAATATTCACCCCTTCATTTTTAAACATAATGGTGATATTCTTGACCGTAGGTTTGGTCAAAGGAAGAACATGAAAGGGAGACCAAGTAGGGGAAGTTTTACAAGTAGCATACTGAGCCCAGAAACTATCCAAACTAGATGCATTTTTAAAGCTAACATCATAGTTAGCATTCCCCAGACTAATTAGAGTAAAAATTTCAGAGGAAAAAAATTGCATAGAACCTTTAAGCAAGGTTTTTGCAACATAGATTCTGTCCGGGGGGTTTTCCAGCCCTCCTTTATATAAGAAGAGCATGGCTTTGCACCTAGGAGCAGGCTCACCCTTATTATGGAATAAATCAGTGAGCTTAAAGCCCACCGATGTACCAGAATTAGTACCATTATCATGCAACAACGCAAGGTCTGGACCCAAGCGTACTGGTACCTCTGGATCAGTATCTACCACAACTGCCTGAGCTGGCAAGGCCGAGCTAGAAGCAGGACATTGTGGACCAGAGGAAACACTAAGGACACCCACAGGAGAAACAGTAACAATAGGCACAGAAATAACCACATCAGTAGTACAAGGAACAATATTAGAGTCCAACACACAAGGAGAAGAAGTATTACCCCGGGGCAAGATGGAGCTCATAGGTGTAGAAGGTGCGGTGGCCACCGGTGCTACAGCGTTCTTTAACAGGGTGATGTAGGAGGGATCCTGTGAATCAGGTGACCAGGAACCACCTTCCAACTGTTCCCAACCAGCACTCCTCAAGGCTAGTTCAGGAGACCATGCCGACCCATCCGGTAAAACAGCAGGTGGCAACACAGTAGACTAATCCGGTAAAGCAGTAGAGGGAACTCCCGGTAATTTACTCCAGCCAGGCCATTGTACGCTGGAGGCAAAAGAGAACACTGCACCGCCCGGAGCAGCTCCAGGTGCCGAATCCGTAGATGGCAAAGGAGCTGCAGTGGCGGTGTCAGGAGGCAAAATTTCAGGAGGTGGACAAGGCGAAAAGGACTGTAGGCACTCGGGGGCTGAACCCGACAAACTGCCAGCCCTAGAACCAGATGGAGATGCCATGGTACACAGCGGAATGACTGCTTTCAGAGGAGCAGCAGGACAAACCGGTCTTGTCGCAATAGCAGATCGACTGGAAACAGCAGCAGATGAAACCGGAACAGAAAGCACATCAATCGCAGAAAAAGCAGCGAGTTCTTGATCAAGTAAGTCCATTTGTTGTAATAACTTAGATTTTACAGCCAGTAAACATTCCTTATCACCACCAGAAGGAAGAACAAAGTTGCCCACAGGATGAGATATCCCAGTCGAAGTCGAATCCTCCAAAATACTAAGCTCAACCAGGTCAGCCACTGAACAAGCTTCCTCAACAGCCTCTTGCATTGATAGCACAGGAGAGGAGGCCCACTCTCCCGTACCAACTGCATCCATCTCCTCCAACATCCCAGGCAGACTAGCCATCGCAACACTGATGGCCAAGGGTCCCCCTACTGACAGCAATGCAGTAGGGGAATTTTCCCGGTGTCCTGGCCAAATTTCCCTCATTCACTAAAAACATCACCAACAGCTTAATCTGGTTCAAGGTCAGTTGGCATTCATCTGTATCCCCCTCCCCCGGGTCATGCCTGAAAATAGGCAGGATTTGTCTGGTGCACTTACCCGGTCAACAAAAACTAACTAACTAACTAAATAAATAAATAAAGTTTGCTACCAAAAAGATCAACACATTGAACTCTGAGGTTAGTGTGAACTATGCAAGACACTATTACTCCAGAGGGATCTACGATGCCGGTTCAACAACACTTTTGTTGACTGGCATCACAGTGATGGGATTTATGTCAACAGCAAGTTGTGGCAGACATAAATCCTATATGTCTCCTGGTCCTGTTTCAGCCCCAAACTCCCCATCCCCCTGCATCTCCCATACTAAAGATTGTAAACTCTGAGTTGGAGTTGATTCGGGGAGGGGGGTGCAGGACCAGGAGACAGTGTGCCCCTGTCTCAGGCACACCAACACAGCGACCTGTTGGCAAAGTGTAGATTTTGCCAACAGCGAGGTATGCCTCTGTGTTGGTGTCGCCGTAAGGGAAGCAACCCACTCCAAAGCATTGAAGGGAATGATGGCCCACAAGCACTTCATCTAGGATATGTTAAGTACATTAGGGAACACACCACACACCATCTGTATAATCACGTACAAGTGGCATGATCTATGGGGAGCTGAGAAGTGCAAGATGACACAGCAGAAATGGGTACAGCCTGGGATGGGCAGCAGCAGTCCAGTGGGGACCTTGATCTAATGGATATGGACTGCATCATAGTGAACACCATTTGCAGGTCAGCAGTTGATGATGAGGAGGAATGACTCAACACACTTAAGGAAATAAGTACAGGTATTGTGCCACACAGGGACCAGGCTAGTGCAACCCCCCCCCCGCCGGCCCCCCTTGTTTAACTAGCAGGGCTTCTCCTCTCACCACGTGGCACCAAAGAGAGGGATGGGGGTTTACATAACAATTTACAGTACATCTACTTCTGAGCCTGCCATACACAGACAGGTTAACCAAGTGTGGCAACTACTTGGCTCACACCTAGTGGGACCATTTACCATGGCCATCAACTTAGGTCCCTGGGAGAAAACGTTTGCTCACACTTATACGAGGTTTGAACTTCTGGTCAGGGGCACCCAAGTAAATCCAGACACAGTGGAAGCAATAATAGTACTGTCCAAACTAGGTTGGGATTCTAGAGTGTGGCTTTTATTCACATATACAGAGAATAATCACAAAGTGAAGATGGACCCCCACAGGGCTACTCCTACTGGTTATGTAGATTACTGAGGTACAGACTTCCTGAATTTCCATTTAGTATAGGCATATTGAACACAATACAGCAAACTCTCAGGTTCTGAATTAGAACAGCGAACACTCTGGTTCTGAATTACACAGTGAACTCTCTGGTTCTGAATTACACAACAAACTTTCTGGTTCTGAATTAGGAGGTTGGCACACATGGCCAGTACTAGGAGACTTTCCCATATTTCATGAAGAATTGCTGATGGCACCCTCAACCACCAAAGAGCACATACAGGCTCACAGAGAATCCAACCCATGCCTGGGTAAACTATTTTCTTCTGGCACTGGCCAAATGCACTGAAAGAAAACACAGGTGCCCAAACTGAACCCAGAGAGGTAAACTGGCTACTCCAGATGGGGGTTCTCCCACCTTTTGCTTCGAAGTTTATACTCGGCCATTCATCTGGTTAATAACACCCTCACAGAAAACTTGTAGATGCTATCTTGAAATGTCTTTCACGCTTAACATGCTACATTACACACCTCTGATGTGTCATAAAGTTAAAAGTTCTGGAATTGGCACTGTCCCTTCACTAGACCCCAAGTTTAGCAGACACTTTTAAGCAACAAACAGTCTAGGTGACAGGGTCCCTTTGTCAGAGAAAATTCACCAAAAGAAATGCAGGTGCCCCAGGGCTTTTCCACACAAAAGTCACAAGTACTCACAGAACAGTTGAATCTCAGGCAGCTTCAACACAGTCCAGAACTAGACCAGGGGATTGCCCCTGGGTCCTGGAATCCACCCCATTGCTCCTGGGATGGGGCACTGTGAAAACCACTTGGCTTGGTTTCCACCACTTCACCACTAGTCTGTACTGACTCACACTAGGGTGAGAAACAAACAAAACACTACTGGTAGCTCTCTGACAGGGCTGAAGAGAGGAGTTGCACTACATGCAACCTCCTCCACTGACTCCAACTGCAAACTCACTCACTCACTCTAACTGAACATTCTAATGTTATCTCCCTGCAGCTGCTAGCTATGTGGTTTATGCTGCTGCAACAGTTCCAAGACTACATCATCACTCCAGCTCAGCTGAGACAGAAAAACAGACTGTGACTCTGTAAAATCCATTTAACTGGCATTTCACTAGCTGCCTCTCCTTGCCTGCCACTGATTCTAATGGGATTCTAGTAACCCCTGGGAACAAGTGGGTTACACTAGCAATTCACTGTGACCATGGCTAATGTCATGTATGTGCCCCACAGGTAAATGCCCATTAACACCAGCCCATGAAGTCGATATGGACACAGCATAAAGGAGTATGGTACCACACACCTGCCCACATGCTGTGGCTCTCAGAGTTGCATTATGTAATAACCTTTCCATCCCTTCTCCACAAGTCCAGAATCCGCTGTGTCCCAGGATACTCAGGACACCACAGACCTTGTCATAGATGATATTGAGGATCTGAGCAGCCCCCGCTGCATGTTATGGTTCATCAACCACACCAACATGACCCTGAACATGCAGTGGGAACCTTCCCAAGTGAAACAAAGAAACATAGAATTTGTCAACAGATAAGGACTACTTGGCCCACTTAATCTATCTAGTTTGTTCCTGCCTAGACTGTCTCTGCAGACCCTACTTGTTTGCCAGCTACTTCCCTACCCTCTCTTCTTCTACTACAATTCCTTTGTGCCTGTTGCACGCATGTTTGAATCCTACCACTGTTTTTGCTCCTTGCCCTCCTAGACTGCCCCAGGCATCCACCTCTCTTTCAGTGAAGAAGTATTTCATCACATTTCTCCTAATCCTCCCCTCTCTTAGCTTCATTGCATGCTCTTTTATCCTGGAGTACCTTCCAATCTGAAAAATACTACCCTGTTATATTCCTTGTTCACCCTCTGTGAGGTATGTATAGGTCTCTGTCATATCCCTTTCTTCCTTCCTGTGTGTACATATTGAACTCCCTGCCCTATTTTAGTTGCCCTCCTCTAGACAGCCTCTACTATGTCTGTGCCTTTCCTGAGATATGATCCCCAAAACAGGATCAGTACTCCTCGGGGGGGTCTCACCTAAAATATGAGCAATACAGTGCTAACACCATCTCTGTCCGTATACCTGTGAGTCCCCTCCCTATGCACCCCCAGCATTCCACTGGCTCTGACTACTGCCATGTCACACTTCCCTGCCACCTTGAGGTCATCAGATATGATAACCACAAGGTCTCTTTCCTGCTTTGTGACCATGAATCCCCCCACCCATTTTATATACCACCTCTGGGTTTCTGTGTCCTAGGTGCATGGTTTTGCCCCTTTTTGCATTGAAACCCAGATGCCGTACTCTCGACCACTCCTTGAGGTTTCTCAGTTCCCTATGCATTCTCTCCATTCCCTGCAGACTATTTACCCCATTGCAGGTTTTGGTGTCATCTGCAAAGACGCAGCTCTTCTGCAGTGTCACTTATGAAGACATTGAAAAGGACTGATCCCAGCACTGAGCCCAGAGGTACCCCAGCGGTCACTGTTTCTTCATTAGAGTGAGCACCATTTACCACCACCCTCAGTCAGCTATCAATCGACCAGTTCCTTACCTAACTTACCACCGAGGGTTCCATCCCTAAACTGCCCAGTTTCCTTTTAAATTTCCTTTTAAGTCTCCTATGTGATATGGGGCAAATGACCATGCTGAAGTGCATGTAGGACATGTCCAGTGCCCCATCCAATCTATTTCCCTTGTCACTCATTTGAAGAAATCAGTCAGGTTTGTCTGTCACATGTATGCTGAGATGTGTAGATTGGAGAACCAGTCCAACCAGCAGTTCAGGACCAGTCATGAGCAACCTGTGCCTGTCCCACAGTGTTGCTGGGCTATGTATGGAGGTTATGGGTATGTATGAGGAGCTAGTAGCCATCAGGTGGTCCATGGATTGTGGCCTTGCACACCTCATCAAAATCCTTGATTGAGAGTTTGCTGCCCTGACACAGGCATGGCAGGCCACAGCCCACAGGTATCTCATCACAGTCCTCACCCATTCCAGTATCCACAGCACAGGGTGGTGGGGGGGGAGATGGATCAAATTCCCAGACACTGGAGGGGGGTGGAGTAAACACCCCAGGGTGACACCAACAGCATATGTGCACTGAGGACCACCATGAAATGGACATTCACATTGCAGGGTGGCTGATAGCAGTGCATACCTGCATAAAGGCTTGAAGTGGAGACCCCAGTAACACAAGATACACCACACAGAGCACACATGGGGCATACCACACACACCACCACACAACATGTTAGGCATCATACATCACATAGGGTAGTTCATATCACTTTACTGTACCATGTACTACTACCTTAACACACCCTCCATCAGACACATACTCTTCTTGCACTTTGTAAATTAGTACTGTGCAACCATTGACCTGCAAGAATGCCTGAATGTACCCAGGGTCCTGTCCACCATGTTCCTCATAAGCACTAGATATTTGGCAATCATCATTACCAGCCTTGTCACGGGGGCATGGTTCACCACCTTCTGGTAAAGGCAATTGCTTCTGTACAGTACTGTTATGTAATACAGCATGCAGTAAACATCTTGCACACCTTGTCGGGTGTGAGTTGCAGTGTCCCCCAGTCCTGTTGGGGAACCTGAAGCTGCCTCATTTTACCTCTACTCTGTCTCTGACTGAAGCTTCTGGAATGGGGTCAGCAGGAAGATGCACAGTGGGTATTCACTGTTACCTTTGAGGGTGGAGATGACATTTGCATGGTCCACATATGTGTCACAAAAGTGCCTGTCACACTGCTTATGTGCACCTAATGATGAACCAGCCCTTCATGGTGGCGATGGCATGCAGCAGTACCCACAGTCTTTAGCTGTTCAGTATGTATGTATGTGTCATGCGCTAAGCATGGGTACCTAGCACAGACATGCATGATTACACCTGCAGCTTCAAACCTGATCTACATGTTCATAGTGTGGTATGCCCTGCATGCCTCCTCCACCTGTATAGGGGTGACAGTTGTCACATGTGTACAGTTAATGGCAAAGATGATATTGGACTTTACTGCCATAGCATGGAAGACTGCCTTGGTCTCCCCATCATGCATTTGACAGTAGCTGTCCCAAAGTAGGCCAGGGCAATTAACATATGTGTCCATATCTCTAGTGCATGGCTATGGTGGGTACTTGTCTGCTCTCATCATTCCAGTAGCTGGTGCAGTTCTGCTATGGTCTCCATGTCGAAGCAATACCTGCCTATGCACTGGTGTTCCATAAGTGTTGCCATGTCATCCCTCAGCCTGTATCTGTTAGATACAGGGGCATCCTTCATGGTGTCCTGCACCCTCCAGCACTACATAGTGCAGCACAGGAGTATTATGTTCATCACTGCTCCACCATCCAGTCCCTCACTTTCTGGCATGGTCACATGTCCTTCTGAGTAATAATGGCATTCCCTGACCAGCCCTTTTAAATGTCACTTTGGCTCCCCGACTGCTTACCAGTGGGCTGGTCTAGGCAGAGCCAATGGGCATAGGATAATGTTGCCATTGCTATGCATATCTGTGGTGGTGGTGTTCATTTGGTGCTGGTACTCAGAGATGATGCCTCATACAAAGTTCACTAAGAAATCATTGGAGTTTGACAGAAATGTAAACAGTACTGTAGAAAGCCTAATCTGAGGTTCAATAGGGAATATATCCAGACAGAAGTGTCATACTTAGATTTAAAGATCCACCTCACTAATGGAAATATCACAACAGCACTGTTCAGGAAACCCATAGACTGCAATGTCATACTGCATAGCCCAAGTTGCCATGAAATTAAAGTGATACAAAGAATACCATATTCAAAGTTTATTAGAATTAGATGTAATTGTACAGATACTGAAGAATTTTTAAAGGAAAAGCAAAATTTGACTGACAAGTTCAGGGTGAAGGGTTATGGACATAATACACTGCAGAACGTGGACTTCAGAATATAAAACGTAGAAAGGAAGGCACTTCTAAAGATACAGTAGAGTAGACCAGTCAGTTAGTATTACCAACCAAGTATAACCACAAAGTCAAGGACATTGGAAGAAATGTACACAAGCACTGGTTTATGTTAAGTAGGGGAGAGTAAGGATTTAAGGCCTTCCTAGAGAGACCTCATGGAACAGTCTTCCTGAGGAGGTTGTGGGGTCTAAAACTGTGGGAGAATTCAAGAATGCATTGGACAGACATAAGGCAATTCTTGTGGGGGTAGAAAGAAATAGACTGTTGGTTAACTAGGATCTGCAGCTTATCCTCTAGGTAGGGAAATGGGCAGACTAGGTGGGCCAAGTGGTCCTTATCTGCCTTCAGAGTCTATGTTTCTATGGTTCCATGTTTCTATTATAGCAGCTACATGAGTGGAAAATCTCAAAGACAAAACAGAACATTCAAAATGACTATAGACTCACCAAGATGGACACACTTTGGATTTTGGTCTTCTCCCTAGGACTCAAGGTAAATAACATTGAGAATGATCCGGTCAGTTGGTCAGATCATTACATCATGAAATTCTCCTTCAGGGGCCCCTGCCCATTGTCCTCCCTCAGTAGAGAAGGTTAGGTACCACCCTTTAAAAGGTTTGGGACTGGAGGGACTAGTGACAGTGCTTGACATTGACATCTCATAGATATGGGCAGCTTTTGAGATGAGGTCAGAGTATGCAGTCTCAACTTATAACAAGCTGGTGACTGTGGCCTTTGATTCTGTAGCACCAATTCACGTACTACCCTGGGTGTCACTCTAAATGTCCCCATGTTTTATGAGGAGCTCAGGGAGCTAAAGACCATGGTTAGGAGGTTAGAGCACTGCTGGAGGAGGTCCAGGTCTGAGGAGGACAAACTGGCTTTGAGAATTCATAAAAATGAATATGAAGGGGCAATCTCCCATTAGGAGGCAGCATTTCTGTTGAGGGAGATTGTGGCTAGGAGAAATCAAGTGACTCATCTCCTCCATGCTGTGGACAGGCTATTACATTCTGCCTGTGTTCAGCCAATAAGAGCATTGTCAACAGCTAAATGTGAAGAGTTTGCTTGATTTTTTCAGAGTGTCCTCTATTCAGGCAAGGGTCTCTTCATGCAGGCTGCTGTGGACTGGCAGAGCTGGGCAGGATCTTATGGATACACTCAGCCGTGCTAGGCATTGTTTCAGCCAATCTCGATGAATGAGGTCCAGGAAGTGATTTTGGAGCTGTGGCCCTCTTTTTGTGAAATAAACCCAGTCCCACATGTCTACTAGTGATTTGCATGTGGTCTCTGGAGTCAGTGTTTGCTAGGATAATCCAGTACTCCTTTAAGGATGGTGTCTTTCTAGCAGCATTGAAAGATGAACTGGTTCAACCCCTTATGAAGAAGCCAACTGTTGATCTGGATATTCTAGTGAATTATCGCCCAGTGTCTATCATGCCTTTTATTTTTTGTGTGTGTTATGTGTTTATCTCCCCTGCAACTCCCCTACCACTCCTTCAGGCCAGTTACTAAGGACACTCATCTCTCACTCGGTTCTGCCGCTGACTCGTCCCCACATTACAGCCACCACAGGGTACCCCGATGTAAACCTTGCGTCGGGTGGGTCCTCCTCTTCCAAGGAGAAATGGCCTATCGTCCTAGGCATTGGACCTGGGTGCTGCTGTGGTTGGGTCAGCTGCCATGGATCCTGAGGGGGCACTGGTCCAGGTGGCCGTCATTAGACAGGATGAGACGCCATTTCATTTTTTTCCTCCGATTTCCCTCAGTCGCTCTGTCTCTCAGCTTCCCCTAGTCTCCACCGGGGGTAGCTGCAGAGTGACTCCAATCCCCATCCCACCCCAGGAGAGGAGAGCAGTCCTCTGGATGCTCAATCCCACTCTTTCCCCTGCTGACTCTCCAGTGCCCAAGTCTGTTTCCGAACCTGGGTCACGGTGTGGTGTAAGGTAAGGCACCAGCGCCTCAGCCCTCTGTGCCACCAGGCCGGCTATCTTGCCTTTTTAAGGTAAGGTTATAGAGAAGATTGTGGCACTGCAGCTTGTGGCACATCTCTTGGCCCATGACATCTATAAGTACCTCCAATCTGCTTTCAGATCTGGGCATAGCACTGAGATGGCATTAGACAGAGTGCACAATGACCTTCTCAGGGTAAGAGACAAGGACAACCAGTCAATTCTTGTTCCTGATCACTCATCAGAGTTTGACACTGTAGACCATGGGTTGTTATTGGATTGTCTTAGGGAGCAAATTTGGACTCACTGGCACTGTCATTAACTGATCTGAGTCCTATCTCAGGAATTGGATATAGAGGGGGGTGATGGGTACTTTTGCATCATCCCTGATGCCCCTATTCTGTGGCATGCCCCAAGGTTTGGCCCTCTCACCCATGTGGTTTGCAGTGTACATGCTCCCTTGCAGAGATCTTTCAATGATACAAACTGTGTTTTCCCTGCTTGCAGATGATTTCCAGTTGTATCGGGTTTTTTTTGTGCCAGGGACATCCATGTTAAGGTGCAAAATCAATGCCTTGCTGAAATTCAGAAATGGATGGAGTCTAGTAGGCTGAGGCTTAACCAAATAAGACTGAGGATCTAGTGATCAAGCCTGGTCAGAAAGGGGGCACAGAGGCAGCTTCAGATGACAGCATTTCAGTTCAGGTCATCCAGATTTTTAACGTCTGCTAAGGTGCAAAATCTGGGGGTCATTTTTGATGAATGGCTGACACTGGAGCCTCGGGTGTCAGCCTTAGTTAAGACTGGCTTTTACCATCTGTGAAATGTCACCTGGATTAGGTCCCTTATTCCTCCTGAAGACCTGATGACTCTGGTGCATGCATTTGTAATGTCTATGTCCTGCTCTGTACCTGTAGGTGACATAAGGGAGATATGATACCTGTGGCAGGGCTGTTGTGGGAGTTCTATGCTGTGGTGCATGCACAATGGGTATCCCATCTGCGCTGTCCTTCTCACCACAGTCCTCTGTGTGACCCACAGTGGTGTGGGCTCCAGGGCAGAGAGCAATAACCATTCAGGGGTGTGTCCAGTTGTGCCAGAGACTATGGGGTGCAACACATAGTGGTTAGTACATGCATGGTGTACATATCCTCATAGCACATGTCCCTGCTTGACTCTATGTACCTGGCAGTGTGTCAATGCCCTCCACCTCCCTGTGTAGGGCTGCCTCTGGGAGGGTTTTGGTGACCATCCTCTCCTCAGGTGTTAATTTGATTGCAAGTCTAGGTGGGCCACCACTAATTTGAAGGCATACCCATGAGCCAACCACAAGCATTTTTCTTCACTGCCACCTGCAGGTTGTACCATTTACAGTATGTTTGATGGCAGACAGTGTCCATGCCCTTGGATGGGCAGCATTCATGGCAGATTGTATATTGAGTCACAGGCAGGCCTTGGTCTCCTGGAGCATTGACAGGGATTGTGCCCCATACAGTGTGGTGTGGTGGGAACAGATGTCACTGACCAGTGCCACCACTTGGTTACCCATGACATTTGTGGACTGGGTATGTCCACTACCTTGAGTCTGGACTCATCCATGATGCTGTCTTTCCTTCTGACCTGCACCATAGCCCCCTGGTGGTTGCCTGATTAGGTCCTGCATGTCTATGCCACTGTCTGACATTGCATATGCAGTGTCACCTATCTTATATTCATTTCTGCATATCTGCATTGGGCAAATCACATGCCCATATCTGGTAGGGTCAAGGTTGGATCCCCATATTCCAGGACCACCTTGTTTGGCCCATGTGGGGATCTGCACACTTACTAGCTCTGCATGCACTGCATGCCCAATAATGAATGGTGTGTTGCATGGCTGCCTTGCAGGCCACGTAACTGCATGCTGCATTTCTGATCATGTTGCACATACTTTACACCCCATCATAAGTAGGGACCATTGAAACAAATTGGAAAATCTTCTGCTAATTGGGGTTGGAGGTGTGCGGAAACAGATACCAACATGGTGTGTCATTTTATGAATGCATAGATTAGCTTAATAATTGGCTAAAATGAAGAAGTCATTTGATTGTTGTAGTGACATTCTATAGCTTGTAAAGATAATTACAAGTTTTAAAGATTTATAGAGAAATAATTGATGGTTACAGTAAGCGGTTTGCCAGTTGCAAACTTATGAATCAGATTATGTTCTGGCTGCTGGGATTTTCATCCTGTGGTAGACCCATTAACCCCCCATGTGGTTCATATAAGTTTAAAAGTAACTATTTATGGTGATCCTTCTTACATTAATCTGGAACCTTGCAAGTAAAGATGGAGGAATTTACCCATTTCAGCATGTGTGGATTCTATCAAAGCCCTATGGGAATCCATTGAAAATTCTTAAATGGTGCAGTAGTATAGGGATAAGAATAGTACTTATCAAGCTACATTAAAGCAGCAGTGCAATTAAAAAAATGCTTTTTCAAAAAAGCTACTGTAGTTTCAGGTATAATTAAGAAAAGTATTAGCATGCCAGTCAAATGTAATTATCAAGGTACCTTGTATTCTGTGCACCATCCATGAGTCACTTTTTATTTTTTCTGTCCTAACCCTTGTCATGCCTACAGTGCTATTTCTTTTTTTTCATATGTAATTTCTGGGTTTTTGTGGGCTTTCTCCCAACTCCTACACTCTCACGTCCCCCACATAGCATGTGCATGTGGAGGCAAGCGCACACATGCCGTTCGGAATGCCCCTCTCTTCCAGTCACACTGTTGACCACCTGCGCTGGCATCAAACCTCTATTCAATGATGTCAGGACTAAGAGTAGGCGACCCCACTCTTTACCTGAGAGAGGACAGCCAAGGCCTAATCCTACTCCCACCCTCTTTCCCCCATGCCAGCACCCAGGTCACCCGAGGTCATTCCTGAGCCCAGGTCATCAGCATAGCGCAAGGTGTGGCATCCAGCACCTCAACCCTCTGTGCCACTGAGCTGGCCCTATAATGCTATTTCTATACAAAATGAGGCATGCTTTCTCTTTTTCTTGAGAAAAAATTAAATTAAACTATTTATAAAATACTCTGATTTTGGTGGAAATAAAATATTATACCATCAAATTAAACCTGAAGATGCCTGTAATATTTATAGTGAAAAAAGGTAGGGTAACATTTTTTGCCCTGTTTCAGTGCACTGCTACTTTAAGGTACCTTCAACAGAGACATAACAAAAATGTTGGCATTATCAATGATCACTGTATGTAAAAATATCAAAGTTGCAAGGTAATGTCAGTCATTTAGGCATGTGGAATTTCAGCCTTTTGGAGTTTACCACAGGCCCACATGCCATTCCCCTATGAGCCTTCATTTGGCTCAGTGTTTATGGTTGCCTAGTAACCAGCATTGGCACACCAAAATTCTCATGCTCATGGTTGATTGACATCACATTTTCTATGAGGGGAGTGCTGGGCCAAGAGGGGCAGTCCTGCGGCATCCTCTTGACAGCACAATTGGAATCTTATATAGAACGGGTAACATTTGCTAACTGTTGAAGTGGCACTTTATTATGATTCACTAACACCTCTAAAATGAGAACTATTTAGTAAAATAAATGTATTTCTTGTACTTAAGATATAGCAGCAGCAGTGCTACACAGAAAGACGGCGAACACAAAACATAAAAAGGTTACTCATGTGCCAAAGAGGTATGCTAGCCATTGAGCTAAAATCATGTGATTTGCACATTTCAACTTGAAAAAATGTGTAACATTAATAGCAAGAATGGCTTATTTAATGAATGAACTATTTATACAGACAGCGAAGTAAGGCTGTTACAAAGGAGAGCAGAATGTTTAATGAAGTTTAATGGGATACCATATCTATGAGGCTTGGTCAATGGGAGAACAGCGCCTATAACGAGTAATATTATTAAAATGTTTGGTGCAAGGTGTGTTGTGCTTGTGTGAACTTAACTTTGGCCTTTCTCTAGTTTCACCCTTGGTAGAAGAGCCAGGCAGCAATGGGAAATAGAAGGCCAAGCACCAAGGGGAGAAAAAGTGCCAGAAGTGGAGGAGATGGGGAGGATGGAGAATATTCGAAAACACTCTGAGCAGCAGTTGCTGGGAGAGGCTGTTTTTAACTGACGGGTGGAGGAGTCAAATTCCCCACATTGAATCATGGGCAAAAGCCTCCTTTCAATGTTTGGTGAATAGGGTATAGTGCTTGTGTGAACTTAACTTTGACCTTTTCTATTCCCACCATTGGTAGAGGAGCTGGGCAGTGATAGGAATAGAAGGCCCAAAATGTTTTACCTCCTCCAACTCATGGAGAATGTGAACAATAGCATGCAGGAGTGGAAAACCCTGTGGAGAAAACCTCTGAGGACCCATGGCTACTGGATTGCCCATCCTAGGGGCATACTAATAGTAGATAACAATAGATACTTTTTAAGTTTTATGGAGATTGAACAGCATGAAAGAATCCATTTTTCAAGAGTCTTGATATCCAATGCAAATATGATTGATAGAAACATAGAAAAGTGACTGAGAAGGAGACCATGGTCCATCTAGCCTTCCCAATAGTTTCCAAGACACCAGATAGGTGTTTGGGGTCTAAAACCCCTTTTGAGAGTAATCGTTTCCTAATCCTGTCATTCCTCTTTCAGCCCTTGCTCTATCCCACCCTTGCTTGAAAGCTGCCATGGTCTTTGTACTCACCATTGAAATGATGATGATGCTTGCATTGGAGAAATGACTTGTGATCATTGAATTTATTCAGAGCCACTGTGGAATTATTTTCAATACTCAATGAATGCAGAAGTAGCTGCTGGATGATTTAGAAGCAGACTCAACATATTGTGGCTTGCATGGTTCATCGTATAGCTGTCAGGCAGCACAGTTGAGAAATGTATGTGTTTGGAAAGCTTAGAATCTGATAGTCTTGAATTTGGTAGTACTAGTATGAAATTGATTTACTTGTTACTAATGCAACTCTCCAAGGTGTGGCACTCTAGCTAGATACTGGGGAATCAAAACCATTGTCTCAATGAATGGAGTAAGAATCCACCCAGGAATTCATTTAGAACTTGGTTGAGAAATGTAGTTGACTAGGATAGGAGACTTGAGTTTGGATAACTGTGATTAACGGTCTCAAATGACGATTTTGGAGTTTAGCAGTGGTAGACTGCAGTATATGATCAGTGGAGGTTAACTCCAAAGATTGATTGAACAGAACAGAGCAATGAGACTGTTCAAAGTGGTGATAGCAGTTCTGCATGGAGGTTCCACTTGCTGTAAGGTTTTAGAGTATGATGCAGTTATGATATATTGGAAGACATCCACCAGATTGCTTGGATAGCATGATGAGATGGCTGCATCATGTTGATGACTTGGAGCAAGTGCTAGAACTTCAGCTTTGTTATGATCATAGTGCTAAATCAATAATATTGAGGGAGAAGACACATGTGATATTGTAGAGGGTAGATGTAGCAGAGTCTTGAAATTGGTATGGAAATAGATAGCTCTTAGATCCTTATGGTAGAAATTAATCATATGATGGGATGGATGATAACAACCTGGCTGTATTGATGCTGTCCAAAATGTAATTTGAAATATGATGGAAGCAAGGCAGTTAACACAGGAACAATTTGGGGAGATGCTGATAAATTCCAGGGAGCCAGGAGCAGAGCCTTTGATCACTTGAATATAAGGATATGCATAAAGACACCTGGAGTATAAGACATGACATGGTTCTTGGAGTTAGATGCAGGAAGAAAGAGGAACTGAACTATTGAGTTCAGGATGAAACACTTTCTGATGAGAATATGCATTGTCATGATGATTGCAGATATTAACAAACCAAAAGTAGAGCAGCCAGTGATCACTGAATCATCCTGTTTCATAAGCTTACATATTCGATGAATGAAGTCAGTTATACAGTTGGAAAATAGGGTGTGAGGAAAAACAGGAATTAATCCAGTCAGAGTAAAGCTCCTAGGTAGCTTGGTCTCAGATTAAATGAAATGTCTCAAGTGGTTACATAAGTGGTGAGAAGGACACATGCTAATTAAATATCAGTGATCCTCCTGATCAAAGCTTGGATATCGAATAAGAGGTCTGCACAACATGTTATAGTTGAGATAGAGATGTCCTGGATAAACAGAGTCTTCTTGAAGCCTGGTTATATGCTGTAATATGCACCTGAAACATCAGAAACAGCTCTGAAGGTTAACGATCGCTTAGGTGTGCCATGAACCAGGGAAGTATCCTTGATTTCAATGAGAACTATCCTTGAGATGGTAATTTGGGAGCCATAGATTGGCATAGATAATTGAGGAGAATAGGCTGAAGAAGAATAAACTGTAATCCTGCAGAGCTGATAGCTCAAAATGGATGATAAGTATAATTGCAAGAAGTAGAACAGCATAAAGGTTGATGTATGGAACACCATTGGGGAATTACAAGCTGGAAGATGTAGTAAGTTGTGAGAAAGGCAAACTTCAAATGCAGCAATACAAGACTGAGTTTTGATGGGATGGTTATGAATCCTGAGGTTTTGGTAAAGATCTGGAAGTAACTGATTAAATGCAAGACCTCCTGCAGTTGAGATTTAGAAGGTCTTGATTGATTGGCGATGTGGTCTATTTTACCTGGGTTTTTCTGTGTACCTGTTGCCGGTTATAAATAAAAGTTTCTTTTCATATTTCGAATTATCTCGTGTGTGGGTTCTTCTCCATTATCATTGAGCAAGGTCTTTGTTTGTTTCTATCATTGATTGAGGGAGATGCAGACTGCCACCTGAAGTAGACTCCCAGTTCTGACTGATGGAGCTGGGCCTTAGAATGACATGAGTAGATTGCTGAATTTAGAAAGAGCAATGAGTTTTATAGTTACTGACTGATTGAAAGGTGTGAATTTCACCTCTGGAGATGAGTCAAATCTGATGATAGGTTGAATACTTGCTTGGATTTAAACTACAAAGTAATGTAAATATGACACTCATTGATCAAAAGATCAGACCCCTCCATCTGGTGGATAAAGTCAGATGGTGCATACACTTGTAACCTCCCGAAGGCATGAGGTAGGGAGAGAGAGTCAGTGCCAGGGTGCTATGGTAGCAGTGATTAATTAAAGGGTGAAGAGAATGAGGACTCCTGTATCTGGTGGACAAAGTCATACCCTGTCTAAGCTTGTGACTTCCAGAAGTTACAAGGTAGGGATATGAATTCAGAGCAAAACTGCTATGGTAGCAGCAATTAAGTAAAGCATGAGAAGAATAAGGACAACCATCTCTGGTGAACAAAGGTGAACCCTTCTAACACTCGTGACTTGTGAAGGTACAAGGTAGGGAGATGGAGCAAGACCGCTATAAACTGGAATCAGCTGAAGAATGTTGGATCAAGTGAGAAGTAAGTGTGAAGCATTATTGCTGGACAGTCACAGGCTCCCATCTCAGGTGGACAAAGTTGGGCCTCACCTACACTTGTAGACCTCCCAAAGGATAAAATGCTCCAATGGGATACACGACAAGCTGTGAAGGGTGGAGAATAACATCATTAGTGGACTAAGTCGATCCTGGAGATGAGATGAGTGGAATAATTGCTTGAGTACAAAAAAGAGGTGAGTTCGATATGCTAATTGATGAGAGGGCAGACTGTCATCTCTGAACATCAGAAATGAGAAGTGAGTTCCATATTTCATTGACTGATTGAAGGTGCAGACTCATGGCTCTGTCAGATGTGTGAATTCTGAGATGCGATGAGTTGCTGAAAGTAGTTTGATATTGCAGATGGACTACATAAAGCAGACTCCCACCAGCTGGACAATGTTGAACCCAACCCACAATCAAGATCCCAAGGGAAATGAGTTAGGAAGATGGAAACTGGTAGTTCTGCTGGTGAGGACTGTAGAAGGAAAAGAGACAGAGAGTGCAGGTTGACTGCTTAGAAGAAAATTTGAGACAGAAGCTTAGAATTAAGGTTTAAGTAGTTAGACTAGGTGCTGGGAATAGGAAGCTGAGCAACAGTTGATGGGTGAACAGCAGAAATAAAAGTTAGAAGCAAAACGAGTAACGGTGTGATGTTGACAGCTGAGTACAGGTGTGGGACAGAGTGTAAAGCCCAGTGTTGGAGGTAATAAAGTATATGATGAGTACTTATGGCTTTCCCGGTTGAAGTCACTGGAGGAGGTCATGCTAGTTAAGGAGTTGCAGTCAATGAACCAGACCCCCATGTGTATTCACAAGAGACTAAGCTGTAAACTGAGTAGAATGTAACTAAAGATGTTCCTCAGCTGTGAATTAGTGGGCTGTTGTGAGCAGCACTGTATTAAAGGTGTATTAGAAAATGGTGAGGAATGCCTAATTCTTTAATAAGTGAACCTGTACTTTTATGTGGCCAATATACCCCAAGATATTTGATATGGTTTATGGCTTGGAGTGTGCTAGGACTATTTCCTAGATAAATAACTGGAGACAGTACCATTGCAAATAAGTAACTGCAGATAAAGGAATGAGACCCTGTGCATACTACTGAGTATTTGAAGTGGCACGCTATGTTGAATGGACTCAGGGAGTGCTCCTGCACTGCGATGAACAGGTTTAATGAGCAATAGTGAACTTATTTGTGCATTATTGCATGCCCAGTGTTCAGTGCAGGGACCTGTTCTCTTTAATGTCTTCACAAGTGACATTGCTGAGGGGCTGGAAAGGAAGGTATGCCTCTTTGTGGACAACACTAAGATCTGCAATAAGACTGACACTTCAGAGGGATGAAAAAAATGAACAGAGACCTAGCCAACTTGGAGGAGTGGCCAAGAGTGTGGATTCAATGCAAAAATGTGAAAAATAATACTCTTGGAGCATAAAAATCCAGGAGAAGAATGCACAAGGGAGGGGAGGGAGGTACTGACAACAACCAAACTAAAAAGGGACCTGGGGGTAATCTCAACTGATGACATGAAGGTAGCCAAACAATGTGAACAGGGTATGGGGAGAGCTGAGGGGGCTGCTTAGGTGCATAGGGAGAGGTATCACTGTAGAAGGAAGGAGGTGGTGATGCTGCTGACAGAATATTGGTGAGACCTCATCTTGAGTTCTTTGTCCAGTTCTGGAGGCCACAGCTTTGGAAGGACATAGACAGAGTAGAAAGCGGTTCAGAAAAGGGCAACAAAATGGTAGAGATTGTACCAAAAGTCATATGAAGGGGTGCTGGAGGATCTAATATGCATTCCCTGGAGGAGAGAAGAGGAGAGAGAAGAGAGATAGGGGAATATGATAGAGACTTAAAACACCTCAAGGGTATAAATAGGGTACAAGAGAGTAGCATCTTTAAAAAAAAAAGAGGTTCAAGAACAAGGGGCCATGATATGAGCATAGAGGGGGTGTAAACATGGGGGAACTTGAGAAAGTATTTTTTCAAAGAAACAGTGTTGAACAACTGCCCAGCAGAGGTAGTAGGGCCAAAAACGGTAGGGGAATTCAAAAATGCACAGGATAGGCATAAAGGAACTGTAGTGATAGGAAAGAGAAGGTAAGCTGCAAATCATTTAGGATCTAAGATAAATGTAACAAGTAACGAAAATGGGCAGATTAGGAGGGCCAAGTGGTCCTTATCTGCCATCAAATTCTGTGTTTCTGTTTCATTATTGAATGGTGAGGGTGCACCTTAGTTCTTTATCTTGAACCAGTACCTGTGGCCAGTTTAAATGTCCTCATGTAAGTATAACAAAGCTGTTAATGGTTTGAATAGTGCTAGGAATTAAACAGGAGAGATAGTAGTTAACTATTATAGAGCCTGGATTCTGAAAGGGGACTGAATTCCCAAACTGCTGAACTAGAAATGGACTGAAACTAGCCCAGGAGCTGGTAACTGGGAGACCTCTGGGAATACCTGGATGCAGAAATAAAGAGGAGCTAAACTGCCCAGAATGAAAAAAATAGGACATGTTGAGAGTGAAGGCTAAGGGCAGATGGAACAACAGAATCTTTGACTGAAGTCAGGTGAAGAAGTCAACTGCATTGCCAGCCCGGAAGATGATGGCTGCAAGGATCAGACTGTAAAAAGAAAAGAAAAAAAGCAAAGCTCACGGATGACAGCAGCAGGACAAGGTGAAGGAGGGAGAACCAAAGGAAGGAACAAACTAAGGGGAAGGAGGTATGGGGGATAAAAGTGTGGACAAAAAAGGAGGACAGAGAAGCAGGAGGGGAGAGAGAAAGAGGTGGGTGTGTTAGAGAATGGGGAAAATACAGAGGGGAAAAAGGGGGGCGGCAAATCACTGAGGGAAAGGCAGAGCAGTGAGATTTGGAAAAAGGAAAGCAGAAGAGGCAGGAAGAGGAAAGGGATGAATGCAAACAGAAGCAGAAACAGAGATAGGAAAGGAGGAGGCAGATGATGGAGCACGGCCACACAGCCACACAGCAGCACAGCAGCACAGGCATTCAAAATAACTCTGAGCAGCAGCTGCTGGGTGAAGCTGGCTTTTAAATGATGTGAGTGAGAAGTCAAATTTCCCACACTGAATCATGGGCAAACGTACTCCCGTTTAACTCCGATATTTTTCACAAGAACCAGAAACTAAATTGTTTCATTTTTGTGCAAAATCTGTAAGATTTATCCATATCTGTATTTATTACATCCTGTCAAGCACAGTAAAATGATGAATAAATGAGTTTCTGCTAAAGTAGCAAGATGCAGTGTTAAGGTAGACATGAACAAATGAAATCATGTATAAATATATAATTGCTTTAAAAAAAATTGTATAAATTACTGTTCTATATATTTTTGCCTTTTTATTTAGAATTCTACAAATTTAAATCCCCCTTAAAAAGGCCTGATTATGCCAGGTGTAACATTGGGGTGTTGATTAAAATAAAAATAAGAATCATCTTATCCTCAGTGAGTGGACAACTTTCATTTCAGAGGTGACAAACACTCCCACTCTACATATTTATTGCATGAGGCCCCTTCAGTGGGGCAGAAGAGGGAGAGCCATTTCCCCATTGCCTAATGACTGCATCACAAAGAAACAGACCACAATGATAATGCCAGGAATGTTCATGTACTGTTCTCTGACCCAAGATGGAAATGGGCACAGGGACCAGGACTGGGGTTACTGGTGGCTTGTAGAGCCAACTAGGGTTAGTGCTCCATTGGTGTGCTCATCATAATCATGACAGATTGTTATACAGTATCGTGTTTTCCTGCATGTCCTTCTGGATAGCAACTGCTATCTACTGTGTAATTTCAGGATTTGATGGAGCCAATAGGGACACTAAAGTGGCAGAAGAGGACACTAAAAAGACTTTGAGACCAACTGCCATGTTATGACCTGGTTAAGGACAGGAGCCAAGGGGGCTAGCCACCATTGGTGGACAGATAAAAAGGTGATAACAGTGCAGCTAGTGTGGAGCCATTGGGTCTGGCATAGGGACATCAGTGCTATGGTCAGGAAGTGCTAAACCAGTTGATATGGCCAATTGCATGCTGGTCCTAGGCGGCAGGTGGTGTGCCACACTCAAGAGGGAGGAACATCCACTATTCCACAGGGTACATAGGACAGTATGCTGTGAAGTGCCTGTGACGAACACCTGGTGTGTGTTGTGCTGAGGTGTGCTGGAACACCTGAAGTCATATACTTGTATGCCACCTCTTATGTTTACAGTACCTGATGTGTCATTGCACAGCTGTAGTTTGTGATAGCATTGCACCTAATATATCCCATTTGGTGTATGTCATTCAACCATATGTGTCCTGTTATTTCTGGGTTGGTGGGATACAGGACTGTCAGAGGTTATGGGTCTGCTCCTGGGAGGGAGGGCTTGGCTTTGTTCAGGTGAGGTGTACTGGTGTATTACAGTGATGCTGTTGTCTGCAGGATAGGTTCTTCCAGTGGTGGTCCTGCTCTGTGGGTGCCCCTTCATGCAGTATTCACTGCAGATGCTTCCGTTATGGCAGTCCCCCTGCATATGTAGGTGCAGGGTCCACACTCTCCCCATAATGTTGTCCATACTGGAATATGCTATGGATTAGTGCGTGCACCGGTTGCACACACATATGGCCAGCCCCTCCCCGTGGCTGTGCACTGCACTTCTGTTGTGTGGATGCATGTGTGGTTCACTTGCACACATTGCATAAGGTCTGCTGTGGGTCAATGTTTGTTGCATTTATACACATTACATGCGTAGCTCCCTGTGCACCTGTGCTACCCAGCTACATAGGGTGTCTGGCTGTGTGGTGGATCAGGACCAAAGTGAAGAATTCAATGCTGAGATGGAAATAACTACAGCTGAAGTTCACAGCACTTGCAGTAGAAAACTCTGGCCCTTTCTTTGAGAAGAATGAAATCACCACACCATGTGCAGCAACATAGATGTGGCAGCAGCCACTGCACTCAAGACTACTGCATAACAGCCTAAATGCATGCTCATTATATTTAGCACTTCAAGCACACCCAACATATTCTTATCATCTTATTTTCATAGGTGAAACACTACTGCTGCTATCGTTCAGTGACTCACATAATATTCACTGTCTTTTTATTTCCGCACTAATGTAAAACCAGTGAAAATAGCAAAAATTTAAAAATATGAATATTTCCTGTTATACAGTGTATGAATAGCTGGGATTTCTGCTGACACACTGAGCAAATTTTCCACAGAAAAACGGCTATGTGCCAACCAGCTCCTAAACCCAGTTCCATTGATTGATTTCTAATCCAGTAACATTCTAACCAGTCAGTGAAACACTTGGCTCATGGGGGACCCAAAATAGGACAAACTTCTAGGACAGATTCAGCCAAGTGACCACAGCAGCACTGAAGCAACTGTGTCATCCAGCGCAGGATTGAGTGCACTTCCTCCCCTCAGCACAAGTCAGCCAAAAACATTTACCTGAATCACCTAAAGAAAGAGACAGCAGACATTGCCTCAGTGTCCACATAGCTAAGTGAGCATATAGACCACATAGGTAATCTAATACTGCACCTCCATCACCATCAAAAGCAGCTGGAGAGCAAATTTGTGGATTTGGAAGGCAGGCTACAACAGAAAAACGTAATAATTTATGCTGTGCCTCAGAGAGAGAGGAGGGAATGGACATTATCAGCTTTGTAGACTGCTCAATAAAAAAGACCTTGTCCCTCGTGAAGCAATTTCCTTTGGAACTGGAGTGGGTCCACAGAGCTTCATGGCCTAAGCTGAGACCTCATGAACACCCCAGGTCCATCATTATTAAACTTTTGATGTTTCTGACTAAAGAACAAGTACTGTTAACAGCCTGGTGACAGAAGCAAGAAGTAGGAAGACACAGATTCACTTGGATTATGATTTTGCCCCAGCCATACAGCAAAAGTGAAGAGCTCATCCACAATGCATCCAGGCACTTAAAAAAGTGGGCATCACATTTCAAACCCCATACCCATAGTGGTATCCTTCCTAGACAGAGATATGCTTTATCATACTGCCAAGAATGCTAAATAGGATCTTAAAAGTAGGGGCTGGAGATTCTGCAGCAGAGAGGAACCACCAGACTCAGGCAAGACAAGGTGACAGAATGAAGAGGACACAGGATACAATACCATTCATCAGAAGAAGTAACCAGAAGGACACTACACTCACAGGACATTCTGAATACCATCAAATAATTTTTAAAGCAATTCTAAAGACAGTCTGAATCATGACCTGGCCTTTCTGGGCCAACAGGAGCACTGATTCTATATAAAATTTGACCATTACTAATCAGTTTAAACTAAATTTAAGCACTTTTTCTTTTTCCCTTCTGGACATTTTCCAGTCTTGGCAGCAGTTGTAGGCTTTACCAGAGGTGGGTTGAGGTTCTGTGTTGGAGATCTGGTTCTGTTGGTGGATCATTCTGCAGTTCAGGATGACCACGCTTGGGGGGGTCTAACTGGTTGGCAGGGATAGGAGGCTTTGCCTTGTTCCATGATCCGAAGACTGGTCAAGAGCATATGGCAACCTCAGATATGCCCTTGAAGGCAACTACAGTAGATACAGTGAGCAAGTAGCTGATCTTGGAAATAAGGTGCCAGGATAAGTTTGCACTACAGCCATGGGCATGGCCATATAAACTGAATGGAGTCACCAATTGGAGGGCCCCTGTATAACAGGTTCAGCAAGTTTGAGCGGTCATGGTGGCACAGCATACTATGTTATGTACAATGACCCTGCCACACACACACACACACACACACACTCTGCTGTTTTTCTCTCTCCTTAGAAAATGAAATATCTTTCCTTCTAGTACACTTGCCATGGTTTCAGTGGTGAGAACACCTCGCTGGGGCTTTGCCACTTGCAGTGTCATGGTGTCATATGGAACTCAGTAGTTTATCTTTTATCTATTTACCCCAATGCAAGGCACAATCTGCTCCTCTCATCTCTGTGGCAATGGTCAGTGCAGCATCCTGGGGCAGGCCCTCCCATGGGATGGATCAGTTGTACCCTCGCAGACCCATGATCTTTATCACTAAACAAATTTTATTCATCTCCTTTTTTGCTTGGTCACCTGGGGCCTGATATTCTAATGTTTGCATGGGTGCTAACAGGCCTTTGCCCCTGCAAACCAAGGTTTGTGCTGAAGCACCATATTCAAAAGGGCTTTTGCATGGGCAAAGAGGGTTAGCACTCCTGAAAAATATAATGTATGCATTGCGGCAAGGAAGGCGGCCATCAATACACGCAGTTACTCCCTTATTCAGCTGCTCTGCACTGCACAGAAGGGTTTAGTGCTGTCTTTTGTGCAGTGCAAATACCACCAAACAAAACCCTGTCTTAACTCCTGGCAACCCAAGTGGCTGCCAGAGGTAATGCAGGCACCTACCCGATTTGGCTCTGGGGGAGCACAACTGCCCCTTGTGTTCCATGGTACCTCTCTGTTGATTGCCAGCCTGTGCTTTGTAATAAAATGATTCCTGGTGCTAGTGGTACCCCCCCCCCATCGATTGCCAGCCCATTCTATACATAAATATTATCCCTGGTGCTAGTGACCCCCCATCGATTACCAGCCTATTCTATATATAAATATTATCCCTAGTGTTAGTAGTAACCCCATCCCTCTGTCTACCATCCTCTGCAAAATGTACAATATCCCTGGTGCTACTGGTCCCCCCTTTGGTCACCACGCCATTCTATACATAAATATAATCCTTGGAGCTAATAGTAACCCCCTCTGGTCCCAGCCCTATGGTAGAATTTGATATCTCTGATGGTAGTGGTGCCCTCTGTCCCTCCCTCCGACTCCAGCCCTGCCACAAGATTGACATCCCTGGTGGTAGTGGTGCCCCTCCTGCCTCTGATTCTAGCCCTGCTGTACAATTTGATATCCCTGGTGGTAATGTTGTCCTCCTTCCAATACCAGCCCTGCCATACAGTTTGATATCCCTGGTGGTAGTGGTGCCCTCCTCCCTCCTCCTCCATCCCTCGATCTGCCCCATAGTACAATGACATATTCTGATTATTGGATCCCTTCCCCCATTGCAGGCCTGAAAGTTCAAACAACCCAAACCTGGCCTCCAACAGTCCCCTCCCACCCCATGGCACCTGGCACCCCCTCACTCATGTTTTCTTTAGTGTTAGTGCTGCTGGTGCATACAGCAACCAGTAAAGCCCTCCTCACACCCCCTTGGCTGGCTGCCGTATGTCCAGTCAGGGAGTGTGACTCTTATTTATAGGACAGGGTGGCATTGCCTGTCCTATAAATAAGAGACGCGGTCACTGCCTGGACATAGTCAGTTGGCCAAGGAGGTGTAAGGAGGGCTCTGCCAGTCACTGTGTGCACCACAGCACCAACACAGAGGAAAGGGTGAGTGTGGGGGCTGCCCAGTGCTGTGGGAGGGGGAGACCACTGGATGCCAGAGTGGGGTTGTTTCAACTTCCATATCAAAGATCACGGGGAATCCAACAACTAAGGTATGTAATTGTACAACAGGGCTGAGATCAGAGGGACAGAGGAGGGTACCACTACCACCAGGGATATCAAACTGTATGGTGGGGCTTGGATTGGAGGGGAGGGAGGGAGCATCTATGACCACTAGGGATATCAAGCTGTAGGGGGTGGTATCGGATGGGGGTTAGCACTTAGGATATTGTAAATTAAGCAGAGGCTGGAAAACAAAGACTGGGGACCAGCACTAGCACCAGGGATAATATTTATGCATAGAATGGGGTGGTGATAGATGAGTGTAGGTACCACTAGCACCAGGGATATTGCACATTCTGCAGGGGCTGGCAATGGAAGGGAGGGTATTTACCTCTAGCAACATCTACAAAACTGGTGCTGTGAATAATCTGATGCAAGTTGTGAACAGTTAAGTCCCAGTGTGACTGCACCAAAGAATGACTGTGCTTAGGTCAAAAGAATTGAAACATACATAAAGGAAAGAAAAGCACCACTTCCTATGCAAAAACTGAAACTATGCCGTTCAGCAAGGTAAATACCAACTAAATAAATATCCACTGAAGTGTGTAGACTCACCAGGCATATGGATGAAGAAATTCAATTCAGTTCAAATCTTTTATTGAGTGTATAAAATGCCTGTAAAAGTTATTCAAATGAGCCAAAGAATCCAATGCTACCCTGCCCTAACACAGCTTCCTTATCATGTGACAACCCACGTACTACGTTACCTTTTGCGTTTTGCACAATGTGCTTTCTCAAAGATGTAGTAGACAGACAAGGAAGCACTCTTATATACATAGCAGCACTTAAAGTGATACAGTGCAGAACACCAAATTAATATATAACAATCACCAGGACCTTGGATAAAAACACATAGACAATCTACAGTACCTGTAGGTGCAAATGCTGATTAGTATGAGTCGTCTTTAAGTGTTCATACATATAATTATAGCATAACCTAAATGTATATTTTCATGGGATTTATATTCTCCATGGCAGCAGCAAGTGTAATTATATTTAAAGCTTACTCATAATCAGTACTTATACTGCACTCTAGTGGTCAAAACCTAAAATTACCAGTACATTTATAATAGCACTATAGGAATCTATAACAAGCATTTGTCAATGCCAAATGTTGCTTGCTTGTATGTGCTGTTTAGGTATTTGGAAGTCACTGGAGTGCAAATATTGAAAATTCTAGAACTTCTGAGCGTGCTTAGGAACTGCGCAAGGCACGCTCGTAAAACAGTCATTTTTAGGAATTTTTTCACCAAATTTTCAACATAGCCATTTTATGACCTCTTCTCATGAACAGTGTCACTGTTACTTTCCTAATGTGTCCCATACATTGATTTTGCATACCGACTGTGCCATTGTGCGCTACATGGGCAGAAACTCGTTTTGGGCAAGATGTGAAAAATGACAGCTGTACTACTCATAAGAAGATGTGGTAAAATGGCAATGTTGAAAATCTGGAGTGAAAATGTTGAAAATTTGTGAACTTATGGTGCATAGGAACTGACAATGCTGCGCACTAGATAAAACAGTCATTTTAGGAATTTTTCACCAGATTTTCAACATAGGCTTTTTGAGAGCCCACCTTATGAACACTGGCTGTGTCATTTTGTTAATCGGCCCCAAAGGTGATTTCGTGCAGTGAAAGTAAAATCACCCTTGAGCCTGATTAACACTTCATGACAGTGCAAGAATTCATGAGGAGGGGTCCCAAAAACCCTGTTGAAAATTTGGTGCAAAAATTCCCCAAAATGCCTGAGATATACAACAAAGTTGAAAAAACCCTATTTATTCCATTGTACAGCTTACCGGCATTTCCTCAGTTCACGGTTGCCTTTGAAGAGTGTAGATGTGTTCCCGGTCAACCGAAGATCGTCGCGCCAAGCTCCAGAGGTAAGTATGGGGTGAGGGGGGTGTGTGGGGAGGCAGGGTGCACAGTGGGTGGGTGCACATGGGGGCAGTGAGACTGCGAGGAACCGTTTTTTAATTTACAGGGTTTTTTTGGTTTTTTTTTTAAATTAAGACGACGCGGGATGTTTGCCATGCTGGGGTGGGCTCCCAGCATGGCAGCTGGAAAGCTGTTTGGGGGCTGGAGCTGATGGGGGATTGGGCACCCCGTCATTATAACAAGATTTGCCAGGCTGGGGTGGGCTCTGGCGTGGCACCTGGAAAGGTTTTGGGGGGGCGTGCAGCCGTGGAGCCAACGGGGGATTGGGCACTCCCATTGGCTATAACATTTTTTGCCAAGCTGGGGTGGGCTTCCAGCGTGCCACCTGGGCAGCTTTTGTTGGGGGGGACGTGGAGCCGATGGGGGATTGGGCACCCCCGTCAGCCATACAGTGTGTGGGGGGAGGGACGCATCAGCACACAATATCGTGCTTAATGCGTGTGTGTGTGGGGAGAGCTCTGCTCACTGAGCGGAGCTCTCCCTTTCAACTATATGCCACTGCATTTTGGACTGCTGTCATAGACAGCTGCAGCAGTCATTGGAGGAACTGCGGCTGTGCCTGCAAACTCAGTGTCTTAATTGGAAGACAGGGTGCCACACCTCCGAAAACTCAGATGATGGCACTATGTTTTTTGCACATGCGTGCAAGCAACATAAAAATCAGACCTGCCAGTAGTAACTTTTGTAAACACAGAGATTGCACAAAGTTTAGTTCCAGAAAATGCCAGTGGACCAGAATATATTGGTGCAAATCTGTATGAAAAAAGAGAAACATAAAAAAACATCAATATCACAAAGCACATACAAAATCAAGCTGATATCACAATTTCATTTCTTCAAAAAATGTTTAACCTCTATTCTTCCATTCAGATCCTCACACTCCATAGCCTTAAATGCAAAGATCCAATATTGTTCTCTTTTTAATAATAGGTTGTTGTAGCCTCCTCCCCTTCGTGACATTATAGGTTTTTCAATGCCAGTATATTCAAAGCCATGTTCTTTTCTATTCTATTCCTTGTCCCAAACATATGCATGGATAATGCAATTGTAAGGTCTTCATTTTCAATTGCTCTTTCATGCTCCCCAATCCATATCTTGAATGCCCTCATGGGTTTACCTATATAAAAATGTCCACATTTGCATGTAGCTAGGTAAATCAAGCCACAGGTGCTACATGTGATAAAGCCCCTAACATTGATGTCTTTATCTGTAACAGGGCTTTTAAATGTCTTACCCTGTTTCATTCTGGGGCAATATTTACAATTACCACATTTGTGGCAACCATTGGCTCTATTAGGTAACCACATCTTTGGACTTTCTAGGATTGTTTGTAGTGAATGAACTAAAGTCTCTTTAATATGTTTGCCTTTTTAAAAACAATTCTTGGACCTAACTATCAATGTCCCTCAATCCTGGATCTTGTGTCACAATATGCCAGTGTTTTTTAATAATATCTGTGATCTGTCCAGATTGTGGGTTATAGGTACTTACAAAGGTAACCTGGGGGTCCATTACCATGGTTGTTTTTTCTCTTATAATAATGCAGTTCTAGGCAACTCATCCACTAACTTCCTGGGCCCAGATATTCAAACTGCACCAGGCTGTGGCGCAAGCTTGGGTGCAGCGCAACTTGGCTACGCAGGGGTGTGGACTGGGCGATATTCAACAGAGCTGCGCCATGGCACAGCATTGTTGAATATTGCACCGTGGCCACCTGCAGTGCACATGGCACAGTGGCACTGCTCCAGCGCAAGTGGCCAGAGTGGAGCAGGGGATGTGCTAGCTCAAGTTCCATTGAGCTATGCGCAGCAACCGCAATATTCAAAGTGCACAAGCAAATGGGGCCATAATGTATGCAAAGGTGCAAATGGGGCCATTGCATATAATATAGCCCCATTTGCATGCAGATGCGCCAATCCCGGCTACTTGTGCCTGGCGCCTGACAGGCAGCAGCCGTCGGGACCGGGCATCCCCTGCAGCCGCAATGTGCTCCACAGCCCGACACGGGTTGCAGTAAAAGGAAAATCAGAAATCCTGGTGGTCCAGTGGACCTACCCGCCTGATTGCGGGCTAAGTTAATAAATAATATCCCAATATCCTGGTGGTCAGTGGACCTGCCCACCCGATCGTGGGCTAAGTTAATAAATAATATCCCCAATATCCCTGGTGGTCAGTGGACCCCACACCCCACCGCCACTGAATCCCACCGCCCGCTCCCCGGTCAGCAGCGGTGGCAGCATCCCACCTGCCTGCCGCCTCCGCCCCACCAACTGACACTGTCAGGTTGCACGCATTGGTTCACAGCGTGAGCCAATGGGTGTACAGCCCATACCGTACTACACATTCCAAATATGTGCCACACACTTTTCCTGTTTGAATATCATGCCGGGGCACATCAGTGGGTTGCGCATGGTGCAACACTGTTGCACCATGCACAACCCTTTTGAATATCTGGGCCTTGGTGTCAATTAAATTACTGACATAACCCCTATTATGGAGCCTTTGTGTAAGTTCATCAGCTCTTGCTTGATAAATATCATTAGAACTACAATTTCTTTTGGTACAGATATACTGCCCCTTATGTATAGCACGAATGACATGTTGGGGATGGCTACTACTGGCCATCAATAGAGCATTGCGGTCAGTGGGTTCATGAAATAGATCAGTGATCAAACCCCCCTTGCCAGCCTTCCTGATAGTCAGATATAAAAAGTTAATCTCTACCAGTTGTAGTACCTAAGAAGAAGTATATTCGTACCAAAAGAATGGAAGAATAGAGGTTAAATATTTTTTGAAGAAATGAAAATGTGATATCAGCTTGATTTTTTTATGTGCTTTGTGATATTGATTTTTTTTTTATGTTTCTCTTTTTTCATACAGATTTCCACCAATATATTCTTGTCCACTGGCATTTTTTAGAACTAAACTTTGTGCAATCTCTATGTTTGCAAAAGTTACTACTGGCAGGATTGATTTTTATGTTTGCTTGCACATAGTGTAAGAAACATAGTGCCATCATCAAGTTTTTGTAGGTATGGCACCCTGTCTTCCAATTCAGTCAGTGTGTTTTGGAGCACGGACACAGTTAGCCAATGAATGCTGCAGCTGTCTATTACAGCAGTTGAAAAATGCAGTGCCATACAGTTGAAAGGGAGCTCTGCTTCAGTGAGCAGTGATAAGATGTGTGCTCATGCACTCCACCCACACACACACATGTATATTGCATGCTCATCGTCCCCCATGCACACACTGTATGGCCGATGGGGTGCCCAATCCCCATCGGCTCTGCTGTGCTCCCCACAATAGAGCTCCAGGTGCCATGCTGGGTGCCCACCCCAGCATGGCAACAGTCCCTATGGCTGATGGGCATGCCCAATCCCCATCAACTTCACTGCCCCCAACAGACCACTGGGTGCCATGCTGTGCCCCACCCCAGCGAGCCAACAGTCCATTATGGCCGATGGGGTGCCTAATCCCAGTCAGCTCCACTGCTCCCAAATAGCCTTCAGCTGCCACACTGGGAGCCCATCCCAGCGTGGCACAAGTCCTGCATCGTCTAAGGAAACAAAAAGACCTGCAAGAAAAAACCTCCCTCGCTGACTGTCCTGACCCCTGACCCCCATCCGCGCCAACCTCTGCACACTCTGCCTCCTCACACCCCCTTCACCCCATACTTACCTCCGGAGTCTGGTGCAACGATCTTCCGTGGACTGGGAACACGTCTGCGCTCTTCAAAGCCGACCGCGAATTGAGGAAATGCCAGTAAGCTGTATGATGGAATAAATAGGGTTTTTTCAACTTTGATGCATATCTCAGGCATTTTGGGGAATTTTTTCATCAAATTTTCAACATCGGGGTTTTGGGACCCCACCTCATGAATTCTGTCACTGTCATTTTGTCAATCGGCCCTGAAGGTGATTTTGCAGTCACTGCATGAGAACCACCTTTTGGGACTGATTTACAAAATGACAGTATCACAGTTAATGAGGTAGGCCCCAAAACCCTATGTTGAAAATTTGGTGAACAAATTCCCAAAAATGACTGTTTTACAAGCATGCGTTAAGATGTTCCTACGCACGCTCATAAGTCCGAGAATTTTCAATATTTTCACTCCAGATTTTCAACATTGCCATTTTACCACACCTTCTTATGAGCAGTACAGCTGTCATTTTTCACATCTTGCCCAAAATGTGTTTCCGCGCAAGTAGCGCACAATGGCGCAGTCGGGCGCGTAAAAAGCAATGTTCAGGACAGATTAAGAAAATTACGGTGACACTGTCCATGAGTAGAGGTGTTAAAATGGCTATGTTAAAAATTTGGTGAAGACATTTCCAAAAGGACTGTGTTATGAGCGACCATTAGCATGATTTCCACACACCCTTGTAAGTTCATGGATTTCTAATATTTTCAGTCCAGATTTTCACCACTGGCATTTTCCCACACTTCATATGAACAGCACAGCTATCATTTTTCCTACCATGGCGAAATGTGTTTTCGCACTTCCAGCGTAGAAATGTGTGGTCGCTGTGGGAAATCACTGTTCGGGACAGATTAAGAAAATCACAGTGACACTGTTCATGAAGGAGGTTCCAAAATGCCTGTGTTGACAATCTGCTGTAAAAAATCCACAAACTAATTGCATTACGGGTGTGTGTTTCACAGTTTCTATGCACGCTCGTGACTTCACCAGTTTTTTTAATATTTTCACTGCAGATTTTCAACATTGCCATTTTTTGCACCTCCCCATGAACAGTACAGCTGTCATTTTTCACATCCTGTTCGAAATGTGTTTTCGCACCTGTGGTGCCAAATGGCATAGTCGCTGAGCAAAATCAGCTTTCAGCTAACAAACTGATATTGCCACTGTTCATAAGGTGGGGGTCACAAAAAAAAATTTTGAAAATTTGGAGTGAAAATACCAATGAACGCCTGAGGCGTTAGGGTTTCTCACCATAATGACCCACCCTGTAGAGACTGACAGGCATCAGGGGTGTGACTTGGGATTGTCGCCTGTAATGCTCGTACCATTCCACCTCACCCACACCCTGCAGCCAGTGAGAGGCATCGAGTTGTGCCTTGGACCCTTTGGCCCCAAAATTCACCCCATTCTCCTATACTGCACCCATCTCACCGTATTTCCTGATGAAATGGGGTGAACATAAAGGCAAAGACCCCAAGGCACATTGTGACACTTGTTGGTGTCTACAGGGTAGTGTGTGGTGAAATGGCATGGCCGTTATGCCTGTCGACCCAAAGGCACACCCCAATGCCTGTCAGTATCTGCAGGGTGGTGGTGGGGTTGGCTTCAGTTCAATACTTCATTGCCATTCCTATCATGCAGCTCTGTAACTCCTACACTACCAATGCCAATGCCAGCAAGCAAAAATTCGGCATTGACAAATGCTTGTTATAGATTCCTATAGTGCTATTATAAATGTACTGGTAGTTTTTGGTTTTGACCACTTGAGTGCAGTATAAGTACTGATTATGAGTAAGCTTTAAATATAATTGCACTTGCGGATGCCATGGAGAATATAAATCCCATGAAAATATACATTTAGGCGATGCTATAATTATATGTATTGAAACTTAAAGATGCCTTATACTAATCAGCATTTGCACCTATATGTACTGTAGATTTTATATGTGTTTTTGTCCAAGGTCCTGGTGATTGTTATATATTAATTTGGTGTTCTGTACTGTATCACTTTAAGGGTTGCTATGTATATAAGAGTGCTTTCTTGTCTGTCTACTGCACCTTTGAGAAAGCATGTTGTGCGAAAAACGCATCAGGTGACGTAGTACGTGCGTCGTCACGTGACAAGGAAGCTGTGTGTTGGAGCAGGGTAGTGTTGGATTCTTTGTCTCATTTGAATAACTTTTACAGGCATTTTATACACTTAATAAAGGATTTGAACTGAATTGAATTGCTTCATCCATATGCCTGGTGAGTCTACACGCTTTAGTGACTATTTATTCATTTGGTATTTACCTTGCTGAGTGGCATAGTTCCAGTTTTTGCATAGGTAGTGGTGCTGGTGTTTCCTTCATGTATGCTGTGAATAATGCTGCAGGTGGTGCCACTACAGAGGCTAGCCCAAACTCCAACACATTATTTATGTATTTTTATTTATTGAGTCTTGAATTACATCACCTTTGAGCAATACAACTCATTTACAATGGTTCCACATCAGTAGTATAAAAACGAAACAAGGTAAACAATAGATAAGTAAATAACGGACATCAAGAATATACTTTAAAAAAAATGAATACATCAAAAACAATCAAAATATCACTGAATGTTACTCAATATAATAGTAGAGGGGGCTAGAGCAGTGGGCAGCCTGGGAGGCCTTGTCAAAATCTAGGACAGAAAGTAATGGGGTGTAAGGTGTGGGATGGGAGAAATGAGATGGGGAAGGAGAAGAGTTGCACAGGAGATGGAGGGGGAAGGAGAAGAGTTGCACAGGAGATGGAGGGGGAAGGAGCGGAGTTGCACAGGAGATGGAGGGAAGAGGCGAGGTTGCACAGGAGATGGAGGGAAGGAGGCGGAGTTGCACAGGAGATGGAGGAGAAGAGTTGCACAGGAGATGGAGGGAAGGAGGGGAGTTGCACAGGAGATGGAGGAAGGAGGCGAGTTGCACAGGAGATGGAGGGAAGGAGAAGAGTTGCACAGGAGATGGAGGGAAGGAGAAGAGTTGCACAGGAGATGGAGGGGAAGGGCGGAGTTGCACAGGAGATGGAGGGAAGGGCGGAGTTGCACAGGAGATGGAGGGAAGGCGGAGTTGCTGAGGAGATGGAGGGAAGGAGGAGTTGCACAGGAGATGGAGGGAAGGAGCGGAGTTGCACAGGAGATGGAGGGAAGGAGCGGAGTTGCACAGGAGATGGAGGGGGAAGGAGCGGAGTTGCCAAGGAGGTGATGGGGATAGAGAGATGAGGGAAGGGGGAGGTGGAAGGAGGGGAATGAGGTGAGTGCAGAGAGAAAGGGGAGTGCTGATGAAGGGAGGGTGGAGGGAGACAAATTAATAGTAGAGGGAGAAGAGGTGGTATTTAGACAGGGGAGGGGTTAGGCCTTGTTGAAAACCCAAGAGGATTAATATTGGTAGGAGAGAAGGTAAGAAAGAAGGATGTAGAGGGAAGGCAGGGAAGAGTGTTGCAAAAGAGGTGGCATGAGATAAGAGAATGAGTGGAGGTGGAAGGGGAAGGTGAGAAGGAGCAAGGGAAGAGCGCGAAGATGGGCGAGCAGGAAAGAAGCAGGAGTGAGGATGCAGTTCCTAGAATGTAGTGCACTGGAGCACAGAAGCCCACAGAGTGCAATATTGTGAGGCAAAACAGTACATTTATTTGTTCACTTAATCAGAGTCACAATTCACCATTTGCTCTCATCCATATTAATTTTACATTTCAAAAGAGCAGTATGCTACTTCTGCATACCAGCCTGTTGTCCAGTGCTTCAACTCATTACAAGCCCTCATCAGGGGGTGTGGCCAAAGGTATGACAACAACGTCTTAAACACCCCATTTTCCAATTATGTAAATAAACCACCTCAGTGCAGTTCTAAATCAGTGTTAGAACACTGTGACTATACATGTTAAATGCCAAGTTTCTTACATTCATTACAAAGTTCCTATACTAAAATTGTAAATAAAAGCTATGTCATTGGAAGTTTTATTTAATTCAATAAGAATTATTTTCCATATCAAAAGCTGCCATTATCAACATAAGAGAGAGGTACAGAGGGAATGTCCTGGGACTTCTTCATGTGATCACCCTTGTTTCTTTACTTTCTTTGGTTAACAAGGATCTGCATAGACTCTTGAGCCAGTTCCAGGTTTTGAGAAAGGAATTGCTAGAAGAGAGAAGGTCAAAAGTTCAGAAAAAGTTAAAACACATACAGTAGCAGAGACAGCCAGCTTCTAAATTCTAAATATCAAGAATAAATCATTCTTATCCTGTTGCATCTAACCCGTTAGTAACTAAATCAGATGCACAAAGAACTCAGAACTCAGCCCAGCAGCAGAGACTGAAACCAGGGGATTGCCAGAGCCTGGAAGAGGTAAAGTGTCTGCACTACAGCCTGACTGTTGTGATGCCCTTCCACCACTGGCCCAACCACCCTCCCACCCAGGGTCAGCGCCCATATATTGCTGCTTTTAAAAAAATTTAAAAATTGGCCCTCTCTACCTGAGCTGTGTTCAAACCCAGTACCCTTGTGGTCAGAGTCTGCTGCTCTGCCTCTGCACCACAGTGCCTACCTACTTTATTACTACTTTCTAAGCCTCTTAATCCTTAGCTACCCAATCTGCCAAAATATAAGTTTACCTCTTCTTCCTGCTGCCTTTGAACCCTGCACCCTTATTTCCAAAGTCCACAGCTCCACCACTCACCTAGAACACCTGCATATTTTTACTGCAGGATTTCATTACTATAAAGAACACACTAACCCTGTGACACAACTAAAGTGTTGTCTAGGTGCTTCTACAAACCTGAGCCCAGCTCCCTGCTGCTGCAGCCACTGGTCTGGCTCTCTCCTATTGCCCTGATCAGGGCTTGAACCCAGTACTCTGTGCACTTCAGGCACATGCGCTGCCACCACACCATAGCAGCAACTAGACTCTGAGGTGATCTCTCACTACTATCTCCCCTCTTTCATCCTAGTCCCCCCATTCTTTCCTCACTTCAGCTCCACCAACCTTCCCAACTATGCACATGCATCCCCTGCTCACCAGTCTATCTCTTCTCCTCCTCCTCCCTTTGCCTTCCACATACCCTACTGTCCCTATGAACCCTCAGCCTCACTACTCCAGTGTTCCTACCTACCCTCCTGTCCTCCCCTCCTCCTTTACCACTGCTCCTACCCCTCCCTCCTCCTCCACACATCCCATTTGCTCCTCTCCACCTCACCCCCCTTCCAGACATCACCTGTCCTCCCCCCACAGCCCCCTTGCACTTCTGATCACTCAGGCCTTCTCTGCCTGTGCTACCCTACCCACCCCTTGTGCAACAAACCCCATTCCTTATTATATCGCTCCGGCGTAAACTCTCCATCAGCCTCCCTCTGACCAGAGCACTTCTCCTCCTTCTACTCTAGCGAGACATACACCCCCAGCCCAGGCCCTGCCTCCCATCCACCCACTCAGCCCACTGGTCTTCGAGTAGCCTCCATGAACATATGCAGCCTGCTGAAGAAATTTGACGCCCTACAGTGCTGGGCCTTGGCTCACCAACCAGACATCATAGCCCTGGTTGAAACCTTGCTGTCCAAATCAACTCCAAACTCATTTGTCTCCCTCCCAGGCTATACCTTATACCGGGAGGACCGAGTAGGCAAACGAGGGGGTGGCTGTGCAATCTACACCAGGGACACAATACCTGGACACGCACTCCCCACCCCTGCCCTCACAAATGGGGCCCAGGCCCTTACCCTCAGACTCACCCCAGACCCCTCTAGGAGCCTCTCTATCTCACCACAGCCTATGTTCCCCCAAAGAACCAGCACCCAGCCCTAATATCTTTAACGGACTACCTGGCCACCCTCCACCATAAGGCAGAACAAATCCTAGTGGGGGACCTTAACGTAAATTGGCTCAGCACCTCCTCATCCACCACCAGAGACTCATTTGCCGCCCAAGATCTGACACAACTCGTCACCCAGCCCACGAGACTTAACCCTAAGAGTGGTACCAGCACCCTGCTGGATGTTATTATAACTAACCGACCCCATAAAATCCAAAACATCCAGGTCCTCCCAGACTCCCTGAGTGACCACTCCCCTATCCTATTCCACTGGGTAACCCCCAATCCCAAACCCAAAGCCCAGACCACCCTCCGCAGGCGCCTCCGCCCTGGTGGGCTGAAGAAACTTAAGGCACTCCTCACCCAGATAGACTGGTCCCCCATTCAGCGGGCAACCAACATTGATACTGCCCTCGCCTTTTTCACTCACAACTTCAACATGGCCTGTGATCTCTTTGCACCCTTAACCAAAACCCGGTCCAAAAAACAGAACGCACCCTGGGTTAGCCCGGCCCTCCTACAATTACTTAGAAACCGGGATAACCTCTGGCACCTTGCCACTGAAACAGGTCGTCTGTCTGATAGGCAAGCATACAATGCAGCCGAAATAAATGCTCATGGGCCATCAGGAAAGCCAAGGCAGACCATTACCAGGCCTCCTTACCTCCTCCTGGGGCTCAGCCCGGACCTTCTGGGATAATATTAAGCAACTCAATGGTAAAGCTTGCTCCCCACCCCATCCCAGCTCACTAGAAATGGCACAACCTCCACCGAGCCTGCCACCATAGCTAACTGGTTCAACACCACTTTCACTGACCTTAGCTCAGTCCTCCTAGTAATTTCTTTGACCCTCCCCCAGCCAAACTCCCCTGTCCTCCAGCACCCCAGCTTCCTCCTGCGAAGATTTCCACCGGAAGCCAGACCCATCCTAACCAAAGCTCTCAATGGCAACAATCCCGGCAGTGACTCACTGGACCCCAGCATCCTCAGGCTGGTGCTAGATGAAGTCCTTGCACCTCTCACAAGCCTAATTAACCAGTCACTCTGCCTGGGACAATTCCCCACAGCTTGAAAACAGCCATTATCACACCTATTCATAAAGGAGGCGACAGGTAGGCTTCGGCCAACAACTACGGCCAATCTCCATCCTCCTCCCTCTCTAAAGCCCTGGAGAAAGTGGTGGCCATTCAAATCACTGATTATCTGGCTAAGCATAACATCTTATGCCCAGAGCAACATGGCTTCCGTGCGGTCACAGTACCAGCACTGCCCTTATGAATTCTCAACTTCCTACACTCCTCCTTGGATACCAGCTCCTAGCTGGTGCAGTGTTCATTGACCTCTCAAAGGCTTTCGACACTGTCTCCATCCACTGCTGCTGAGCGCACTCTGCCTCACTGGTCTCTCGGCTGGTCCCTGGCATGGTGTGCTAGCTATCTTGACACTCGATCCCAGTGTGTCAAGATTAATATACCTCTCCGATTCCCCATCCCATTCTCTCTGGGGTCCCCAAGGCTCCATCCTGGGCCCCTTCTCTTCTCACTGTATCTGAACACCCTGCCCAGTGCATGCTCTGGCAAAATCCTGCTGTATGCAGGCAGGCAGCTGTCCTGTTTGCCACCCACCATAATCCCATCTCCCTACAGGACTCCCTACAGCAGTCTTTCAACAGTGCGAGGCTTGGTTTAAGGCGCAGACTCATCATCAATCTTAAGAAAACCAAAACTATGCTCTTTTCACCCCCAAAACAAAGCTAGCAACCACCCACTCTATATCCTTCCAAGCACCAACCAACCACTGGAACAAGTCTGCTCCTACAAATACCTTGGGGTTACCTTGATTCAGCCTCACATTTCACACCCACATCGACACCCTAACATCCGCCACCAACACCGGCTGGCATCCTATTCCGCCATAAAGCTGCCTTCCCCCAAATGCTCTCCGTGGCGGTTACATCGTCCGTTCTGTCCCTTGTAGACTATGGTCTACCAGTATCTGATGCTGCCGACACCACTGCACTAAACAAAATTCACCTAACCCTGAATAAAGCGTGCAGATTAATTACTGGTGCCCCCAGACTCACACACACCTGTCAGCTATATGTCGATGCTAACCTGCTTACCCTGGATGAGCAGGCTCCGATACCAGACCTGTCTCCTCACCAAAAACCCTACTGGCTCTCCCCTGGGGTAACAGCATCCATCCACCAGAGCCCTCCCACCATTGCAACACGGTCTTCCTACAAGACCACTCTAAAGGTCCCCAGAACAAGAACCAGCCGTGGCCAGAGGTCATTCAGCTATAGAGCCCCAACCTGGTTTAACTCTCTCCATGCCACCATCACCAATGCCATCACCATCGCCACATTCAAAACCGCGCAGACCACATCTTCAGCACTGTAACTGCTCCTGTCTCTGAACATAGCCTCCACCTCTTTATTTCTCTCCTGACAATGCCCCAGGCAGCTCTCCACCCATCCCCTACACCACTTCCATGTCCACCATGCCTAGGTTTAACCTGGCCAGTGCCAGCTGTTTCAATGTTTATCTACCAGAATTGCTCACTTGATACCAACTTGTTTAATACCTGCTATCGATTACATGTACCTGTACCCAATTGTATCTGTCTGACCACAATGTGACGTGGCACCTCTGGTGAATGCCTACTGATTTTGGCAAATCTGTGCTATGTAACTGAAACGCAATGTATGTCTTTGTATGCATCTAAGTACCTTTGTAAACGAGCCTCTGGCTTACAGGTTAAACTGATTCTAAATAAATAAATAAATAAATAAAGAAGAAGGAAGACCATGGTCCCATAACATTTGTAACAAAATATAATAACATTGTTCACATTGTAGAAGAAGATGATAATGTAGTATACACAAACTGGCACATCCGACAGGGTGATGTGAATGGGGAGGGGGAGGGTGATGGGAGTCTGTAGGAATGCAATCATGCATTATGTTCAGTAAAATAGAAGTAGCAGATTTTATTTATATAAGGCACTCTTCCTGTAAGGCTCTGGGTGCCCTTACAGCAGAGAAAACATCTATAAAGCATCATAAAATATCAGATAATGCATCTAAACATCAGTAAAGTTATAAATATAATAAATAATTAATCCCATCTATGAATATGTTCCCTATACTTTTAGACAGAAGCAATAATTTGAATCTACAGTATTTACTCTGTTAATCCCCAAAGGCTTGTTGAAATAAGAATGTTTTCAGTCCTCTTTTAAAAATCTCAACAGAAGGGGCATCCATCCAGTACTGAGGCAACGAATTACAGAGGATACATGCCGCCACCTCAAAAGGCCAATCCTCTGATGATTTCAATCTTGCCCTGGGCACCTTGAGGAGGCATCCCTTGCTGATTGGAGAGAGCTACTGGGGCTGTAAGGATGCAGCAGCTCTGCCAGTTAACCCGGAGCCAGCCCATGTAGGGCTTTATAGGTCAGTAAACCTATTTTAAAGGAGATGCTCCAGCACACCGACAGACACTGCAGTTTACGCAGCAGTGGTAAAATATGACATGATCTCAGAAGACCCATCAATAGTCAAGCCACCACATTCTGCAGCAGCTGCAGGCACTGCAGTACATCCCCCTTGACCCCGAGGTAGAGCACGTTACAGTAGTTGAGACTTGCGGTGACAATTGCATGTATCAGTGTGGCCAGATCTTCATGAGGGACAAGGGATTTTATCCGGGCAACATTCTGGAGACGGTAAAATCCATTCCAGACAACCGCCAACACCTGGGCCTCTAGTGTCAGTTCATTGTACAGAATGATGCACAGATGTTGCACCTTGGTGAAGGCCTCCAGTTTGGACAACCTGATAAATAGTTCCAAAACCTCCCCAGAGGCCTCCATTCCCCTCCAACCCAACTCCACCACCAACACTTCAGTCTTTTCTGGGTTGAGTCCCAGCCAGTTCAACAAGCATTTGTTCAGCACATCAACTGCATCTGTTCTTTCCAGTGTATTAGACAGGTACAGCTGGGTGTCATTGGCATAACAATGAAACCAAAGCTCATACCTCCTGATAACCTCACCAGGAGCATATACATTGCGAATAACATGGAAGAGAGGACAGAACCTTGGGATACTCCACAGGACAGGGCCACTGGGTCTTAGGAATAATTCCCTAATACCACCATCTGGGTTCTGCTCTGAAGGAAGGACTCAAACCAGCCAATGACCTTGCCATGAGTCAATGTACTCTCTCCAGTCTGCAACAACAACCCATGATCCACAGTGTCGAATGCGCATGAGATCAAGAGGATGAGAATAGATGATTTTCCCACATCCCTCACCTTGAGCAGATCAATCATCCATCACCCATACTAGTGTGGTCTCCATGCTGTGCATAGCCCTAAATCTGGACTGGAGAGGCTTGAAAATCTGAAAGTCCATGAGGTGTATCTCATACAGTTCACAACCACCTACTCTGTAATCTTCCCAAGAAGGAAGGTTCAAAACAAGTTGGTAATTTGTCAGGATATCTGGGTCCAAAGATTTGTTTTTCAACAGTGGCCTCACAGAGTATCAAGGAGATACAGGTCCACAGAGAATTTCAAACTGAACAAATAAAGAGAGCAGGAAATTGGCTACAACACTGAAATTGAGATCAATAGGCAAAACAGTAAGAAATCTGAAACTACTAATTCAAGAACATGTGAGATCCATCATTAATAGCCGACATGACATCCCCATAGGCAAACATTTCTGTGACAAACATAATTCAGACCCCAAAAATCTGAAATTTGTGCGATTGAAATAGGCGTCTTGCCATAGGAGAGAGGGTGATAGGAAAAATCTGCTACTTAGAAAAGACAGCTCATGGATGTTCAAATTAAAAGTGTTAAACCTAGTAGTTTGAATGAAATATGTGATCTCAAACCATTTTTAAATAAGCAAGTGTGTGACAAGTGAATAATGGAAGTACTGAGTTAGATGCAAGAGGATAAGAAAGATTTATGCTTGATACTTAGAATTTAGAAGTATGCTGCCTCTGCTACTGTATATATTTTGATTTTTCTGACCTTTGACCACTTTCTTCTAAAGATTCCTTTCTTAAAAAAGTTGAACAGGCTCTAGAGTCTATGTAGATCCCTGTTAACCAAGGAAAGTGAAGAAACAAGGGATTCACAAAGGGTGATCACATGATGAAGTCTCAGGATTTTCCCTCTGTATCTCTCTCCAACATTATAAAAGGCAGCTTTTGACATGGACAATAATTCTTATTGAATTGAATAAACTTCCAACCATACAGTATAGCACTGTATTTAATATTGTAATATAGGAACTTTCTAATGAATACAAGAAACTTGTACAGTATTTACCATGTATAGTCACAATGTAGTAACACTAATTTAGAACTACACTGAGGTGGTTTCTTTACATAATTGGAAACGGGGTGTTTAAGATGTTACTGTCTTACCTTAGCCAGACCTCCTGATGAAGGCTTGGAATGAGCTGAAGCACTGGGCACTAGGCTGGTATGCAGGAATAGTGGACTTCACGTTTGAAATGTGAAATGAAAATGGATGAGAAGCAACTGGTGAATTGTGAATCTGAATAGGTGAGCAAATAAATGTACCTTTTTGACTCACAGTGTTGCAGTCTGTGGGGTTATGTGGTCAAGTGCACTACATTCTAGGAACTGTATTTACCTCCATCACCAGGGATAATATTCTTGTATAGAATGGTGCAGCAATCAGCTGGGGAGTGGACCACTATGGCACACTAACACCAGGGATTGTATTATTGTAAAGAACTGGCCGGTGATTGACAGGGGTGTTGGGTACCACTAGCACCAGGATATGTATACATGGCTGGGACTTGGCAATCGGGGGCAGATCCATGCTCGCTGCCTTGCTACCCAAGCAAATGAGACCATAATGGCCATGCAAGCCCAACTGGCTACTTGCATGGCCTTGAATACTGCAAATTGAACTCCTGCATGATCCATTCTGGCATTGTACAATGGGAGCCCTGTTAGAGCAGCACTAAGTGGCTTAGCACTGGGCTGACTTGGCCCCTATATTCAGTCAATAGTTCTGGTGCATTATTCCACTGAATATAGCAGGCACCTGAGCAACAGCAAGGTGCAGTGCAACTTTATGCACAGAACTTTGTGCGTACTTGAATATCAGGCCCCTGCTGTCTTGCTGGGTGCTATAAAATAATTGGGTTACCCAAGTTTATCAGAGGTTGCTCCTCAGACCGCTTAAATACTATATTGTCCACAGTTCTTCTATCATGGGTGGTACTTGAATAAGAAGTACAGGTCAATATTAATATAGGTGGCAGTATCTATATTAGTTTGCTTTTTCTGGGCTCACATTGCCTACTGCCTCCTGCTATGGCAGTTTTATATTCCCCAAGTGTTCATTTAGTTGTAATTTTTGTGAGCTGGTGTGGGTGGTGGGAGGCTGTTGCAATTAATTAAGCTCAGCGATGAAACCCGTTTGACAGGTTTCATCAGTTTAGAGTGCCTACTGATTGGGGGTCTCCCTTATCTGTTATCCATGTGAGAGGCTTTTATCCCACTTCTGGGTTCAGTATCACCTGACTCTGACAGCAGCATTGCTTGTTGTGTGCTTCCTTCCTAGAAACCACAATGATTTGGCCCTTGAGACCTAACAGCATTTTGAGAAAGTGGTATATCATTTTTTTCCATGATATATAAGTTGTTCCATGTTATTTGTTGGGTTTCTACAATGACCTCCTATTAACACCAAGGAAAATGGCTGGGAGTAGCTACCTTTATCCCAGACAACACCTGATTCCATATGCAAGATTCTTACTCTGACCCAGAAGGTTGATATGTGATACTGGTGGGATTCATCTGTGAGGCTTTGGTTACATTGGCAAATGTTTACTTGACACCACAGCTGGACAAGAACATGAGATCAACATTTTTCAATAAGGTTCTTTCTTTATGATGCAAGGGCAGTTGATAATGGGAGGGGATTTTCCATGATTTTGGCATTACTTACCCAGCCATCAGATTTTGGATGACTCTGGCACAAAAATATTTCAGTGACACTTTAGACCATCTTGGAATTCTAACTATCTGGTGAGCCCCTTTTCTAAAGAGATGGATCTATATGCAATTTCAGTCTATCACTCTGGCCATGCAAGGTTGGATTTGTTTTTACCATCCTGGAACATGTGAACGCAGTCCAGGACACAACAATTGCCCCTTGAATCTTCTCAGACCATTCTCCTGTTTGTTTTAAAGTAGACTTGAGCAAAAATAGAAAGCAAACCATCTGGAACATGAATTTGCCCTTGATCAAAGATAACTCCTTCCAGACTGTAGTACAAGATAATATGGAACAATTTTTGGCTAACAGTAACTTAGGGGAGATAAAGGACCCTATACTTTGGAACACTCTCAACGTGGTCCTATTGGGAACAATCATTTCTTACATGGCAAGAAGCATCAAAGAGAGAGAAGCTAAGCTCCACGACCTCATGAACACTTTAGGGATATTACAGCAACTGCAAGGAGAAGGGAAAGAAGGGATGAATCACAAGATTCATAAAACATGACAACAAATCCAGGGTATCCTCAACCAAAAAACAGACTCTATTATCAACCATTTAAAACAATATTACTATGAAAAAGGTACAAGGGGTACACACCAATTAGTTTTGCAGGTTAGGGCTAAAAAGAAACAAGTATCTGTTCTTTGGCAACAGGACCTGGTCTCTAATAAAGTCACTCATTATACAAATCATAAAGAAGCTATCATGAGACACTGTTATCAGGAAATATATTCATCCTCACCTTCTGTGAGTTTCCTTACCTCCTAATATCATTCACAGTTACACCTCCCTACTTTAAAGGAAGCTGCAGAAAGAATCTTTCCTAGCATCTATGGGGGGGGCGGGGGGTGGATTATCATAGTCATTAAAGATGCTGAAACAGCAAACTGCCTGGGTATGAATTAATTTGTCACTAAATATTACAAGGTCCTCACTCCAATACTGCTCCCTTTAATTACTCAGGCCTTCAGAGGAGTTCAGGAAGATAAGCCCCCAACTCCAACCTGGAGTTGGGTCACTTTATCGGCACTTTTAAGGCTGGGAAAAGATCCCTCCCTCATATAGACCAATATCTATCTTGAATTCCGACTATACATTTTTCAAGGCAGTTTGGGCCACCCGCTTGGATAAAATTCTGCAGAATGTTTAGCAGAATGACCAATCTGGTTAAGTCAGACAAAGACAAACATTTAATAATATAGAAAGAACTCTCCTCTTAATGGAACATGTAACACAGAGGGCTATACCTCCTGTGGCAATCAGCCTAGATATGGACAAGGTGTTCAATAGGGTATCCTGGCCCATCCTGTGGGACACCCTTTTGAACTTTCTGACCCTATTTGTGGTAGTGCTGCAAAATTAGATACAGTAGCACCCCACTGGATTGGACTCCAGTTAATAGCACTTTGAACCAGTTTGTTTGCAAAAGGGAACTTGGCAGGTGTTTCCCTTCCCCCTTTTCTATTTGATCTTTATATAGAGCCCATAATGCAGTTATTTAACGGAATGATATGATTGAAAGTATCCACATTGGAGGTGTGGCATATAAGTTAACACTGTACACCAATGAGTTTTTAACATTATTAACCTGTGAGCAATCTCTAATGGAAATAGGTACAGAGTTAGGAAAAGTTGGCTCTGTAGTGGGTTTTAAATTAAACATTCATAAAACTAAGTTAATCTGATTCAATTATAGACCTAGTGTGGAAATTAAAAGAATGTCTGCAATTAAATCGAACAAAACAACTATTTAGTACCTCAGAGATATTCTTGCCCTTAGTGTGACTCATTCAGAACCGTTAAATCTGGAACCTACTGTATAACACAACCAATAAGAAAAGACTTAGAATTTTTGGTGCCATTCCCTTTAAGTTTATTCACATGGGGAACCATAATTGGTATGTATATTTTGACTTCCTTGCTCTATTTTCTGCACACCCTAGCTCTACTACCTGCCCCATTCTATTTTAGATCCTGGAATAAATTAATTTCTAGAATTATTTGTAATGGCAAACCTTCCAAGATCAAGTTTACAATTCTGCAGTTGCCAAGGGACAACAGGGCCTTAATCTTCCAGATTTATTTTTGTCTCAACTAAGGCAGCATATCTTCGTATCTTTATTACTGGCTTTCTACCAGTACACTGCTTTGTGAAGCAGATCAATTCCACTTAAATTATTTAAATGGTATCTCCAAAAATTTCTTTGCTGCTTTCTCCATGTAGAGATATTTTGACTGTCACTGAATGCACAATTACATTTTCGAAGCTCATGGAAGGCTGTCCAAGATTTTAGCTCTATCATTTCTTCTACCATCATTTAACATTTCAGACTTTACACCCACAAATATGGATCACAGATGCTATAGATGGCAGCAGGCAGGCCTGAGACATGTCTTTCAATTTCTGGATGAACAAGGGGTTGTCTACTTAGGGGACCCATAGTCCGGATTCAGTCTCACCAGTAGATAGCATTTTAGATATCGTCAGGTGCAGACCCAACTGCTGAAACAGGGCAGAGACCAGGTTAAACATGATCACAATGTCAACTTTGTATGTCACATGTTAATATCTACATTATGCGATAAAAACTGGGTACATTTTAATGGTACATTTTATAGAGGTTTGCATGACCTCGTACCCCTCAATTTCAGTTTGAGGCTGAAAGGTTGGATCCGTGATCTCTAAGAATATAGCCATGGAGTACTGGACTAAGTGGTCCCAACAGACTCTAAAAGTTACATACCCTCCCTTTTGAAGAGAATTCTCTTGGAAATGCCAGTCCTGGTACTTACATACACCGGTAGAACAGTCCTCCTATATGGGAGAGGCTGCTGGAAGAAATGTGGGATGAGGAAGGCTGACCAAGCCACATTTTCTGGTCATGTCCTAAACTCCTCCCCTTCCTGAGGGAGATCGAGTCCCACCTGCAGCAACTGTTCACTAACCTACCTTCTCTTACAGCTAGCTTTGTTCAACTGAATATACCTCCAAGGAGCATCAGAATAAGGGGCAACTTCAGAACTCTTCCATATATGCTTCTAGTTACATCATGTAAAACTGGCTTTATGAGGACATTCCTACACACCAACAATGGGTGGTATTGTCATTTGGCTGTACTACATAGTACCTAAAGGCCAGTGGGGCACAGGACCCAAGGCAGCATGGGTTCACAGCAGGAAGGTCATGTCAGATGAATCTAATTGATTTATTTGACTGGGTGACCAAAGTAGTAGACCAGGGAGGGGCTGTGGACATGACCTACCTAGACTTTAGCAAGGCACTTGACACAGTCCCACACAAAAGATTAATAGCCAAATTAACCAGCCTGGGAGTGGTTCCCAGGGTGGCAGCCTGGGTAAAACATTGGCTGGACAATAGGACACAGAAGGTGACAGTAAATGGAGTCCACTCTGAAGAAATAGGGGTTACTAGTGGGGTACCTCAGAGTTCAGTACTGGGTCTAGTTCTTTTTAATGTCTTTATAAGTGACATTGCAGAGGTACTGGAAGGAAAAGTATGCCTCTTTGCAGATGACATAAAGATCTGCAACAGGGTCGATACACAAGGAGGTGTGGAAAGGATGAGAAGGGACTTGGCAAGGTTGGAGGAATGGTCAGAAGTATGGCAGCTTGGATTCAATGCAAAGATGTTCAAAATAATGCACATGGGAAACAAAAACCCAGGGGAAGATTACACAATGGGGGGGAGGTGGTAACAACAACATAAATGGAAAGGGACCTGGGTAATCATATCAGATGACCTTAAGGTTAGCAAGCAATGGGAGAAGGCAGTAGGGAGGGTTGGGGATATACTGGGATGTATAGGGAGAGGCATCACCAGCAGAAAACAGGAAGTTGTTATCCCTCTGTACAGACAGTTAGTGAGACCCCATCTGGAGTACTGCGTCCAGGTCTGGAGACCCTATCTCTGCAAGGACATAGGATAGAGGCAGTTCAGAGGAGGGCAACTAAAATGGTGCAGGGTCTGCAAGAGAAGCCATACGAGGAGAGAATATAGAAGCTTAATATGTATACCCTTGAGGAAAGGAGGAAGGGGGGGACATGATAGACACTTTTAAGTACCTCAAAATTTCAAATAATGATACAGCTGGGGGAGTCACTTTGGGGCCAGTGATTACCGTACTGTGTAGTTCAGCATATGGACATCAGGAGTAGCAAACTTCACAAGGATAAGAGCCCTGGACTTCAGGATGGTTGATTTAAATAAAAATGGGTTAATTCCTCAGTGATGACCTAGCAGGGAAAATAGCCAGAGTGGGGTGGAGGCACGATGGTCCATATTAATTTAGAGTATAGTGGAGGCAACAAGCCTCATTGCGAATTATGTGAGAAAAAAGTCAAAGTACCAATGGTACTAAAGGTGCCAAAGGTGGTCTGTATGAAATAATTATGTGGTCTGAAAGAAGGCAGACAAGCTTCCCCTGGCAATGAAATGGGGGAATGATGTGGGAGATGGGGTCTGAGACACACCATCTATCAACTGTAATGAGAAACAAAATAAGTTATATTCTGGAGGTCAGTCCCAGGTTGCCTACACTATACTGCTTGCTATCCTGTAGCTCTACTGTTTGCTAGGTTGCTATGACTAGGTTTGCTGGCCAAGGCACCTAGTTTCACCTCAGCTCTTTTCTCCTAGGTTGTTTGAAAGGACAGAGCAAAGAACCTTACCACAGCAAGGAAAAGGAGTAAGGATTCTTTTGGTTAGGCAGATTTACTGTGTGTTGTTATTTTTATTTTGTACTCACAGAGAGAGTGTTATTGTTTGTTGCTAACATTTTATTGCTGTATTTTTCTCTGATTCAGATTGTTGTTGCTGGGTATACCTTCAGCTGCATTATTACAGTGTGTGCCTGCAGGTGTGAGTTTACAGATTACTGCTGTAATCTTTTGATTCAAATTATCTTTTGCAAGGTATATCTTCTGTTACTGCTTTATTTTTCTCTGTAGCAAAGTGTTTCTTACAGGGTATATCTTATGTGAAATTATTACAGGTGATGCTTTACAGGTTTTACACTTTTATCTATCATTAGGATAAGCTTTCAGGGCTACTGCATTTGTTGCTGGTTGATTATTTCTGCTCTTACTTCCTTGTTTCTTTCATCCATGGTTCTTCTTTTTCATCACGGAAGGGCACAGCCACCCACCCCCATCCCCAACCACCCCACACTACACTTATTTTATAGCATAGCACAGTCATGATATTTCCTGTAACAAAGCAGGAAGGGGCAGATCAGAGGGGTATCCACACAGTGACCTAATTTACAGGGGCACTAGTAATTTAACTTGTTATAACAAGTTATACAAAAACAAACGAAACACAAAATCAAACTTTTGCTTTCATTTTCTGCCTTCTAATTACTCTGACCAGGTAATAAACCCAGCAACTTATCTGGAATGGATATCATTAACTGTGGGTACTGTGGAACACTTTTCAGAAGGGCAGTTTTACAGGATTTGGGGCACTGTCCTACATGCTGGACCATTGGAGATCTAAGGGCTCAGCTCCAGGCAGCATGGGCAGAGATTGCACACCTCACATTACATATTCAAGAGGAAATATATTATAAGAACCACCCGCCATTTCCCCAACATCCAACAGAAGAACCTTGACTGCAGAGGGTAGTTGGTCCTGGAGGTTGGCAGGTGGTTAGGAGGGGCAAATCAGGTGCCCCATCACTCAGTGCTCTCCATCATATCACCTCCACAAACCATATAAAAACTACAAACAGGTAGCTGCCTCTCTCTCCAAAATCAAACAAAGGGACATAGGACACTGCAGAGCAAGACACTGCAGCACAGGAGCTAGCTCAATAAAACTCACTCAAAACAGGAACCAAAACAAAAAAAGCAAAATGGAAATCCAAAAAACTTCTGACAATAGTAGGCTCCATGATTTGGGGAGTTGATACCTATCTCCAGCCAGGGGTAATGGTCAGATCTCTGCCAGGTACATCAATGTGTGGAGACTCTGACTGCATTGCAAAAACTGTTCAGGAAGAGGGAAAACACATTGACATCCTGGTACACATAGGGACTAATGTTCTCACCAGCCAGTCAGTTGTGGAGACCAAGGAACACCTGACCAGGCTGGGTGACATACTATCATCCATTTTGTCTGGCATCTCCTTCTCTGAGATCCTGCCAGTCTGGGAGAATGGGGCAGATGAACAGAAGGTCAGAGAAGGGGAGATAGGGGAGTTAAACATGTGGCTCAAGGGCTCATGCCAGGAAAAAGGACACAAATTCATAGGGAACTGGCAACAGTTTTGGGAGTGAAAGTTCTTTAAATGTGATGGACTGCATCTGATTAAGGAGGTGCAAGATTCTTGCAGGATTTGGCCTTATAACTCTGGTATCCTAGTACTGAGAATAGTATAAATGCCACTCAACACAGTGAGTTCTTGTTTCCTCACCTGGAGGAGATTTATTTCAGCATATAGGCATTAGCATTACAGGCACTATAATAAAAAATATAGTTGGCAATAGTTTACAAGATAATAGAGAACATACTACCCCATTCTCTTGGAAGCTGATGGCAGGTTCTTTGGTGTTGGAATTTGCAGCTCAACTCTGGCTAATTCAGCCAGTTTATATACATTTTACACTCTGCCTGATAGCTGCTTCCAGAGAAGGTATGCAAATATTCAAATGAGAGTGAATGAATAAAGCTTATGAACTGATGAATAGCCTTTTGGAAGGTAGGCAGATAACTAATGAATAGAGCTAAGAGATAATGAATGGCCCATTGGAAGGTATGTAGATAGCTAATGAATAGGGCTAATAAATAGCCTGTTGAACAGACAAATAGCTACTTAAATAGCTTATTGAAGACTTGTAAAGTTAGTATATTCTTTCCATCATGTACTCCACATCAGGTGAGAATAGGAAAGAATAATGTCAGGTCAAAATAATGTCAATTCAGAATGATCTCAGTTTCAACTAGCTCCTGACCACAAGGCTTGTACTTTACCTGAACCTTACTATGAACCTTCCATGAACCTTTCATATACTTCACTTTGGCCATCAAGCATTGAAACGTAGTGCAAAATACAGCAGTATGGAGCAATACCTATACAGCAGTACCTTACAGTCCCCCACTTGAAGGAGAGAGAGAACTCAGTCCTTCACATGGCATAAGCTACAGCATAGAGTGAGTGATACCAGCAGCTCTAATCATAAGCATTTCATTTTTGACATTTCTTATTAAGCAGTGGAGATAACAAATACTCAACAAGGGAAAAAACACTAGTACCATTTGAAACACAGACTTACAACCTGCAGTAAAACAAATACTGGAAGAAACAAGTTTCCCTATGTTTGGAAGCACCATGCTTCTTATAGTAAGATAAGGAAAAAGGTGTGACAGTTCTCATTGGCTGAAGCAAGTGGTACCCTTACATTGCTGTATAGAAAATGTAGAGCCAGCAGGAAGAAAAGCATTACGTTATACAGAAAATGTAACATTAGTTAGAACAAAGACGGCACAGATGTTGTAGCAGGTGCAAGGTCATTATGGTGCAAAACAGTGTTAACAGAAATACATGTGTACAAGAATAAAAAGATATGGTTAGGCCCAAAGCACATATGCCTCATATAAGCAAATGAACATTACATCTAACAGAAGTCTAATAAATAATGCTGTAAAATAAATGTATACTGTATAGTGTATACACTTAGCAAGCATGCTCCCTAGTACCAACGCTTGTACAGTGAATACCCATTACTACATGTTAGTGCAATATAGCAGTATTACAGTAATAATAAAACATCTGTCATTAGCGTGTGCATGAGGGTGCAAGGGGTGTGGGACCCACTGGGAACATTCCCCACCTTGTTGCCTGAAAAGGGGCAACACAACCATAGGGAAGTGGTTGGAATCATTTACAAGGCCAAAGCATGAGTCTTGTAAAGGAATGTTAGTCATAATATTGCATGATAGTATGCCACAGACAGTAAAGTGTTAGTATTAATAATATATGATAATTAAAAAATAAAAATAAAACAGTGTTACATGTGTGATGGATAATCACAGATTGAAACCTAAATGGAGACAAAAAATTATGCAGTTGTAAAAAGCAGACAATTAGTCACAGTTACTGTCAAAAATGGGCCTGTTCAGGAGTTGGTACAGAGGTGGTCACAGATGGAGCACAAATGGTGTGTTTGTAAAACATAGTGCAGAACTCATGGATGTCAACACCACAGTTAAAATATGTAAAAAGATGTTAACATGTGATACCACATAGAACACAATATGACATAACAATATCTGTTGATGAAGAAGAGTTCATGGAATCCACTTTGAGAGTGGATAAGGTAGGTGCTGCCTGGTGTTGAGGTGTGACACACCCTTGGAGCTTGATTGAAGAATTCGTTGATAATGTCTCTTGACAGATAGATCCTTGTAAAACATACATGACCAGTTTAGAAAGTTTATATGAATAACAATCCATAGAGTTCCTCATTTGCAGAAAGGCGGTAACCCAGCAAGGCACATGGGGCTATGTAGATGGTAATTGAAAGATGAAACATCATCATAGTAAGAAAGTCAGTGTTGATATTGCTGGCTGCTGGATGGCTAGATTGGCAGATGCCTTGGCAGGGGGTGCATTAGATTGTGCATTGAGTCCTTTAAGGCAATATCCACACACACTGGCATAGCATTTGTGTTGTGGTAGGTGATCACACCGTGGCACAAAGATTAACAGTTTATATAAGGTGTCAGCCAGGCTTGGAAAGAGCAGCAATGGAGAAAATGGATGTCATGCTTGAAGATCAACTGAAGAAGAATCTTGTTGCTGAAGTTAGAGGATTGCCCCTACCCCAGGCTTAGCTTCATAGTGGGAGCACACAATAGGCTTGATTGTAGAGTCTGAATGGATTGAACCTTGTTTAGCTGATTTAAAGGTTTACTAACAGGTGTAATTTTGCTGAAAACATTACACTTGCACAGGTAATAATATCCTCTTTCATGTAGTAGTTCTTATATGGAGCCAGTCAGGCACAAAGATGGTAAGGACATTGAAGCTGTGGCAGTTGTTTTCTTTTTAGGAAAAAGATGAATGTTTTGGCGGCTTAGATGAAAGTATTACTGCTGATGTACGGGGAGATGTTATGTGTGCCACACCCAGGAAACCTGCAAACTTGTAAAGTGTGTTAGAAATTGAGTTAAGAACACATAAATAACAATTTGTTAAACCAATGCCCTTTTTGTTTTGTAAAGAGTGGTGTGACAGAGCCTAAATTTCTGGCAATTGTGGAAAGAGAAAAATAAAAATGGGGCATCGACCACACACCTGGGGGTGCAGGCCAAGGTACAATAATACCATTTGACCATTTGTGAATCCATGACAATGTCATGGTTATACCCTGCTTTCAAATTGTAGAAGAGGCTATGGCAGTGACGAACATGATTTCTTTGTCTATGTGTTGCTGACAGGCCTAACTGAGGCCTATGTTGTAAAATCTTGTAATGTTATAATAACACACTTGAAACATATAGTTTTGGCAATATGCCTGTTACACTATGCAATAGTGGGACAAATAAATAAATATATATATATATATATATATATATATATATATATATATATATATATAGTTGGCCTGTGCCAACTAATTTATTTATTTTGCTTTTGTTGACCGGGTAAGTGCACTAGACAAATCCTGCTTATTTTCAGGCATGACCCGGGGGAGGGGGATACAGATGAATGCCAACTGACCTTGAACCAGATTAAGCTTTTGGTGATAATTTTTAGTGAATGAGGGAAATTTGGCCAGGACACCGGGGAAATTCCCCTACTGTTGGCCAGTAGGAGGACAGACTATCAGCAAAGATGGCCACTCGGAGCAGGACGTTGGAGGGAGAAGATGTTTGTACAGTGGGAGCGCTTGCCTCATCTTCCACTGTAGATCTGTAAGAGGAAAAATGAGTGGATTTACCAGAATTTGAATCCGAGGATGAATTTCACGAGGCTCCAGTTTCTACGGAGGCGATAGAGCTCATTGATACTACAGTTGCAAAGGAATACTCTGTCTCGATTCCAGTCAGTGCTGAAGTCATGCAAGTAAGCACTACAACTTGCAAGCTAATCACAGAGTCTGCAGAGCTGCAGCTCCTGGAGGCATGCCCTGTCATTATCGGAGGAATTTCTGACAGCACCTCAGCTGAGGAGAAGCACTTTGAACAGCCTGCGGGGCTTGGTGAGTCCATGAGTTTCTCTACTGCTGCTGCTTCTTCCACTGTTAGAGATGACACTACTTTACAACCTGAACTGTGTGATACTGCTCCCACACAAACGGCTGGCAGTGTTTTCATTAAATCAAACAAGTGCCTAAAGCCGAAGTTTGTGGGGCAGGAGAAACTGACTAGCGCAAGGACTTCAGCGCTTCAACATGCATCTATTGCACTCCCTTCTACTACTACTGATTTCCTCTCTAACCTTAGTGCTCCACGCAGCAAATCTGCTGGGTTTGTGTACAAACTACAGGCTGTGGTAGAGTTGGCAGTTCTCCCTGCTATAACTTATCAAACTGCAATGGAACCTCAGCCTGGAGTTACAGAATTTTTCTTTCAGGATGCGCTTCACAGTGCTTGGGGTAATAAGAATGTTTCAACTTTAACTGATAATTCTGGTTCTATTCATTGTGCTGTACCACCTCCTAACTTGTCTGAAGACCCCTGGACACCAGGAAAGGCCTTGGTAGGGGCAGGTTGGAAATGAGCCCCTTCAGGTATTTGGTTACCTGATCCTGACTGGGACTTAGACTTTAAACTTACACAAAACCCCCCTACGTGGAAGCCAGGCTCCAATTCTAAATCAAGCATTAGCACTGAATTAAAGCAAGCTGAAATACCACCTCCCTCTTCTGTTTCCCCAGCACCTCAAGCCCTGCAGGATACAGTTTATCAGGATATTTCACCTACCAAACCTCCAAGTTTAGAGGCCTCTAAACCACCTCAGCAAAAACCTTTAAAGTCTGAACTTTTTTCAACTACTAAAAGGGAAGCAGCCCCACAGAAGCATGCTGTACAAATTCGGTATAAAGGAGGGTTGGACTCTAGATCTGACAGATATTATGTTAGGAAGACTTAAATTAAAGACTCTTTGCATTTTTCTCCCAAAGATGTTTATGCATTTATTAACATTTCAGGAGAAGATAATTTTGACATTATTTCAGGACATCGTATGCTTTGGACTTGTTTTGGGGAAGGTATGGGCAGGTTAAATTCTCTCCCACATGGACCCCCTTTCTGGTAATCCCTCTTACTAAACCATTGATTAAATCTGTGACAGTGATGTTTCCGAATGAGGGAGTCCATGTGGAAGACATTACATTTTGGCTTTCTCAGAAATGCGAAATGTTAAGTTCCCCTGAACCCATTTTGGATTCAGAGCAATTCTGGACAGGTGGGTGGAAATATAAAGTTAAGCTGCAGCAATCTGACTCTGGTATTGAGCACATCCCAAACTCCTTTTTGTTGGGGAGGGATCGTGGAGTTTGCTTTTATGGAGGGCAGCCTTGGGCTTGTTATAAGTGTGGATCCAGAATCTACTTGTCAAGTGTGTACGACCAGCCCAGGTGTGATAATTGCAGAGAAGTAGGCCATGTCACCATGCAATGTGCAAATCACACTAGATGTGATTTGTGTGAGGAATATGGGCACGTGTTTAGGGATTGCCCTTGGGCGGTGAAAAATAAAGCAACCTGCATCAGTCCTGACCTACTGATCCAGAAAGCTCAAGACTCTGTCGATTCTCTCCCCCCTCCTCTTCCTGTGGTGACAGAGCAGATTTCTCAGGAAGTTTCCCTTCCTGCACCTTCCTCCTCAGGACCTACAGAACAGACTACTTGCATTACTCCACAAGCTTTACTGAAGGAAGAGAAGGGCATGGTTCCTTTGGTACCTCAAGAGCTGGTACCGGTTTGTTATACTTACCCAGTTTCTTTAGGCCCTGATGGTACCTTTATAGCCCCTCCATCTCCACTGCCTAGATGGAGATCCTCTAGGAATTTGCAATCAAAATTCCCCCCTGCCCCTGTTCCAGTAGACTCAACTAACTCCTATGCTGCTTTATTTACTCATTAGGGGGAAACAGACATGGAAGTTGGGGATTCTGTCTCTCAGAAATCCTCTTTTTCTATCTCTTCACAACCCTTGGATAATTACAAGGAGAAGAAAAATAAAAATAGGGAAAAATAAAATCCTTCTTAAAACTTTGAAATGCAGTTTACGTGGGGTTCCTTGAACACACATAGCCTATTAAACAATACTAAAAGGCAACCTCTTTTTCAATACATTCATGACTCCAAGATTACAGTTAGTTTTTTACGAGAGACACTGATGTTTTCTACAGAGCAACTGTATACCTTTAAGAGAGATTGGCCTTGGGGTCCTTCCTATTAGTCGTTCAGCACTGATAGTGCTGATGGTATTAGCATTCTTTTTCATTCTTTTAACTTTTCCCTACATAAACTGGTAGACCTCATTCCCAGTAGGGTTTTAATTTTGGATGGTAAATGGCACAACACCTGCTATAGATTCATAAACATTTACAATCCACAGACAAAGGCTGATAGAGTGAAGTATATGAGAGACATACAGCCATATTTGTTTACCTCCTTGACTATTCTATGGGGTAGTGACTTTAATTGCAGTCTATCAGGTTTGGTACAGCAGACAAAGAAAACCTATTGTTATTCACATGCATTAGCCTCAATAATTAAGATGGCAGACCTGCTCAACTGTCTCACCTATCACTGAAAAGGTCCTATTTTTTCATTTTCCAAAGGTAAATTGCATTCTTTAATTGATTATATGTTTGTTTCCCCATCTGTACATATTCAGGGCTTTCAGATGAAGCCCACAGAGTTTTCAGATCACCTGTTATTGTTATGCTTTTTTGGCACTGAAGGCCTAGTATGTGGTAGGAATAGAAGGTGGAAACTTAAAATTTTCTCCTTGGACTCCCCTCGGGTTATTTTTTGGGGAAAAATGCTTTTACAGGCTCATCTGTCAGTAGCTTTTTTATATACTGATTTAGGGGCCTGGTGGATAGACACTAAAACATTTCTACAAAAATGGTTTAAACATCAAGGAGCGGTTGCAAAAGACTCTAACTTTATGAAGTATTTGTCCTTGAGACAACAGTTTCGGAGGCTAATTTCGATTTCTTGTGTTTCAAAACTTGGCTACTCAGACCAGATTAGTGTTCTCAAAAATTCCATGAAAACCTTTCAATATGACAGGGCTAAGACATTTCAAGCCATTTTTACAAATGGCACCTAAAAAAAACCCATTGAGGACCCATTTGAGGCCTGCAAATCTTTGAAAGACTCCTCTACTATTGATTTTTTTTGTTGCTCCTGATGGTTCCAAAGTAACAACCTTGGCTCAACTCAGGGAGGTTATTAGGTGGCATTTTCAGACTTTAGAACCCAAATCTCCAATTTTAGGAGCAGATCTCAAAAAGTTTCTAAAATCTGTTAATTTACACTCAGTACCGGTAGAGGCCCTTAAACTATTAGGACCAGTCACTATTGAAGAAATAACAACAGTGATTCAAAACCTGAAACCCAACATTTCACCAGGGCTGGATGGGTTACCCAATCACCTCTATAAAAGCTTTCTTAAAGAATTTAGTCAATGCCTACAACTGTTGTTTCGCTTTTTCATAGATACCAATACTGTGTTTCCTTCCTTCACTGAAGGGTTACTGATATATTTATTTAAATCTGGGGATAGGAACAATATTAAAAACTGGAGGCCGATTACCCATTTAAATACAGACTATAAGATATTTACCAATATTTTAAACAATCAGCTTAAACAATATGCTAAACTGGTCATATCCCCATATCAATTTTGTGGAATCCCTGAATGAAGAATTCAATCTGCCTTAATGATTATATGAGATACCATAGAATATGTTTCACTTAGTGGTAGATCTGGTTGCATGCTTTCTGCAGACTTAAAGAAGGCTTTTGATGGGGTTCATCTTCCCTTTCTTTATCTAGTTTTAGAAAAATATGGAATCCCTAAGCAAATGGTAAAACTTTTCACATCTCTCTATCAACATAACACAGTCTATCCTTTCCTGCAAGGGAATGTTGCTGACAGTATCCGTTAAGTCACCGGGGTTAGACCAGGTTGCCCCTTAAGCCCCCTTTTATATGTTTTTTCCCTTGACCCCCTTTTACAGTTTATAGTTCAGTCTCAACACTGGACAGGTACTGGTGTTGTGCCTGCTTCTCCACTTTATGTACAAGCTTATGCTGATGACTTGATCTTATATTTTTTTGATTATACTCAGGTTCACTATTTTTTGGAGGTTTTTTCACTTTTCTCAACAGCCTCCAATGCACAGTTGAACCTTCAGAAGACCAGAGGTCTGTTTATTGGAGCATCAGGCCCAACTGAAATAATTCAAGATGGGATCTGTGTTTCCCTCAATCCTTTAAAAGTTTTGGGGCTCCTGTTTGGCCCCAAAACCTGCCAATGGAGAATTGAGAACTAGTTCTTGGGAAAGTTGAAAACAAGGTCAATAGATGGAAACACTGGAAATTTTCAAAGCTTAAAAAGATACATATTCTAAAACAATTCATTATTCCTTCTTTACAACATCTTGCCATGATTTTTCCACTTCCTTCCGAGCTAGAGACGAAGTTGTACAGTTTTTTTTTTCAGATGCTGTGGAAGAATCGGTTAAATCCTGTCAAACAACAGTATATGTATTTAGATAAGAAATCTGGTGGTTTAGGTATGCTGGATCCTGTTGCATTTGTGCATTCGCTCTTTTTCACATACACCCTTAAATCCGGGTTAGCATACGCAGATGGTATTTGTAAGGGATGGGTGGTAAAAGAGTTAGGTAATTATTTTAAAATATGGCTCAATTTGGTCCTAAGGTTGAATTCTCATATCAATATCCCTGTTTATTTTAAACCTGTAGTCCAGAAGTTATTCAAATGGCAAATAACTAGGACCATGATTTTAAATAATATCACACATTCCATGTACAGGTTAATTATTGGGTTGATTTACCCACAAGCACCTTGTTTTAAAAACTGTCCCTCTGCTTTGAACTCTAGGGTACTGGCTCAGCTCAATAATTCCAGACCACCTGCATCACAATGGGAAACACAGTGGCTTATAGTATATGGGCGCTTGAACGTTAGGGGTAATGCCAAATATAAAGCCAAGGAAGAAAGGAACTGTCCTTATAATGAATGCATTAACATGGAAGAATCCAGGGAACATTTTTTCCTTTACTGTTCTTATGCTAGGGGTTTATGGCATTATCTAGCAAGAAAATGGAACTTAAAATGGCTTATAAATCTATCCTGTGATATGTTAGGTTTAGGAGTTTATCCTCCTAGCTTAACTCCTTATTGTGATAGTACCCTAATATTATTCTTTAGTTGTGTATGGCACTATTTATGGCAAACAAGATGCCAATGGGTAATCTATCAAAATAAAATGTCTTATGACTGTTATGAACATTTAGTAACTAATGAACTCTCAAGGATTTATCTACAGGAATCAAAAACGTTTACTTCACATACGGTGTCAAAATGGTGGAAGGGGTTTATTCACTTTATAAAATTTAAATAAGTTTCCTATCTGTATAGTAATTAATTATTGTTTCACTGTAATTCTTGTGCCTGTATATTTTTGGTTATATAATGTGCTTTTCTTTGTATTTGTTTCTGTATTTTATCTTTTTAATCAGTGAGTTGTTTATTTAATGTCATAATTTCACAATAAAAACTCCCCTACTCTTTTCGATAATTGCCATGGGATCTTTAACAGCCACCTGAACTACCACCAATCCAGGCAGATGGGACCTCGGTTTAACATCTCATTCGAAAGACGGCACCTGAGAAGTGCAGCACCCCTCTCATGCTGCACTATAGTGTCAGTACTGGGATATTAACCCAAGTGCTAGATGTGGGAATTGAACCCACAGTCCTCTGATCTCCCAGCCTTAGAGGTGAATGTGCTACCTACTGAGCCACTGACACTGACATGAATAATAGTGCCTACTGCACCTGTGACAAGTGAAAGGGTCTACCTTCTTTACACTGTATAGTGAAATACTCCAAAGTACTGAGTGAGGTAGGGCCTACTATGGAACCTTGAAGCACAGGGTCTGGAGCAGAATCTAAATTCTGCTGTATTATAATTGTTAAGATTCAAAACTACAAAACATGCACAGAGTGCACTTTATTTTTCAGGGGTACCTGGGAGCGATAAGACAAATACAGCATTAATTTGTCTGGGGACCTGCTTGGAACATATTGTAGGGGTGGGTCAGCAATGCTGGCCCCAGTATCTAGGTTTGGTTATGGGCGTTAAAAACATTTATAAATGTGGAGCAGTTTTCTGAATACACACTTGATAAGGTGTAGCAAGATGTATATCAAATTATAATAGCATAAACATAAAACATAAACATGTTTTGCAATAGAACAATATCAGTATTGAGCATAATGCATAAAATACATTTGAAACAACAGAACAAATGTAGACAGCAAGTTTGGTTTAGAGTCCAGAAATCTTTTTATTTATTTTATTTAGTTTTTGTTGACCGGGTAAGTGCACTTGACATATCCTGCCTATTTTCAGGCACGACCCGGGGGAAGGGGATACAGATGAATGTCAACTGACCTTGAACCAGATTAAGCTGTTAGTGGTATTTTTAGTGAATGAGGAAAATTTGGCCAGGACACTGGGGAAATTTCCCTACTTTTTTTCGATAAGTGCCATGGGATCTTTAACATCCACCTGAACTACCACCAATCCAGGCAGATGGGACCTCGGTTTAAGGTCTCATCCAAAAGACAGCACCCCTCTCATGCTGCACTACAGTGTCAGTACTGGGATATTAACCCAAGTGTCAGATGTGGGAATTGAACCCACAGCCCTCTGATCTCCTGGCTTCAGAAGCAAGTGTGCTACCTACTGAGCCACTGACACTGACGCTTAGAACATTGTGAATTCATTTGTGTTAACCATGACCATAGAATAAGTTGCAAAGAGTGGGACAAAGTTTAAGTTTGTAAGTTGCAGTCCTTGATAAAAATTATTTAGTTTTGGTTGAAAGAATTATTTGAGCAAGGCACCACTCTGTTTTTTTGTTAACTTGTAAGACTTTTACAGGGTATACAATGCTTTAGAACTTTGAAATTATAGAAACTTCTTTGTGCTTATAGAAGGCAGATGATTGCATCCATTGCTGTAAGGCTATAGAAAGTTGGTTTGTATTTGTCTGATAGGATAAGAAAGCTGAAAAGACAATCAAAAGATATGAATATGTGGAAATACATACACAATCCCCTCCCTCCAGCTCGGCTGAACTGAGCTGGGTTATACCGTTGGAATACCTTGGATGTTTTCAAAACCTGTAATTAATAAATAGTTATTTAGTAAATACACATTTTGTTTTATTTACCCCTATGGGAAGAAAGTGACATACCTTGCAACCTCTATGGGTGTTGCACTGGAAGGAAGGGAATAAGGCCTCCCCAAGCTTCTACTGTGGTAAAAGAGGTAGCTTGAGCACTGTAACAATAAAAGGGTTGAGCTGTTGGTGAAACAGAAATGGTCTGGCAATTTTAGTAGCCAGTCATGCAGCACCTTAAAAAGGTGTGCACTGGATAAATGGTAATGGTGTGGCCCCAGTGCTTTTTTTAATACATATACTTTTGAAATTATAACACAATTATATATGCAATTATTTTAGGAAAGGTGGGTTTATACATTACCAGAAGATGGGGAACTTTCTTTTTCTTAGGAGAAAGAAAGAAAGGGAAAAAAAACCCAACAAAACAACATACACAATCCTAAAAATAAAACAAGAATATTTTGATAGGATAAACAAAACCAAGTGTCCTTGGGTTCACTTATCCTAAGCATTAGAAAATGTCAGCTGAGTTTATAAAAGATCTGAATTGATGGTAATATCATACATATGTATATCTTAGAATACATTTAAAAAAAATGATTACACCATGGTCACACATAAAAACAAATGTCGTTTTTAACTGTAGATGGTAAATTCTTTCAAAAACAGCTGTAATATGTCTGTCCTTTTTGCTTGGACAGTCTGAAAGCACTATAAAAAAAGGTAACATTGTAGGGTTCATCCTTGGTGTGTTTCCATGAAAACATACATTTTGTGTGGAAATGGATGCTTTAGATAGGGTCACACATCAAGTTTAAACTGGTAGTGACAGAGAATGTTGAAACACAAGAAGGACAAGTTACTTGCTAAAGGTCACATAGTATGAAAATTATGGCTGTTGGGAATGAAACACAGCCATTTAGGTTTGAAACAGTAGTGCAGTCAAGTACTGAGCTGCACTAAGGTACAGTACATACCTTTTGTGAGAGAACAAAAGTTAATACATAGGATGTGAATTAACACAGTTATAGCACTGTATCATGGAACCAAGCGGCCATTGAAATGCAGTGCATTATTTTTTTAATTTTATTTTATTTAATTCATATATCGGATTTACAACCTTTGAGTCAAAGACTCATTTACAAAGGCACCTCGTCGCAGGGAGGGGGAACAACCAACTTGTGAGACAAGACAGTGTGGAACAATACAGGTGAGATATGTACAGCATACATAGCAGAAAATTCAGCAAAATAAACATAGGCAGTTTACCGATGCACATAACATTAATTCATTGGGGGGTCCTAGCAGGTCATGCAGGCAATAGCCAGTGGTAAATAGCCTGGGGTAGGCTATCGAGCGAACTGTTGGACCTGGATCAGTTTGGGGGCACACGGCAGGCCCTACAGTAGGCACATACATTTCCGATTGCTAAGTAGGTGTTTGCGTAGGGCAGTTTTGAATTGACCAATTTTAGGGGTGTTTGAGATGTGCGTGGGGAGGGAGTTATACCAGGATGGTGCTCTGTGATAAAAGGATCTTTGGGCAAGTGAGGCATTATAAAATGGCTTAATATGGAAATGGGGAATAAAATTACCTGTTCCATGAAATACAGTACAATGGGACATTGCAATGACACCAGGAGCAAAGAAAAGTGGATATACATGTGTTTATGCCTCACAAACTGTGACTGTAGAATTTTTTTAATCCAGTCACAAATAGGGTTAAGTAATTTGGCTGTCAGCCCAGAGGAACTAGCATGGATGCTTTAGGCACATGTGGGTGTATGAGCATAAGTTGCTTTTCTCAAGGAAAACTTAAATGAGATATTAGTTAAAATGAAATGTTAAATTAACCATTATCCACTGATTCCCAACTAACATTGACCAGTACAATAAACACACTTTCAAGACACAGTACAGTACACATTCTAGCAAACAATTAATCTTTGTAAACAAAGAATTTTCTAGCACATCTTTCTCGGACACCATCCATCTCAACTACACAAACAATCAACACTTTTGTTGTCATCTTGAACAACTTTTGCCTAAGATTTCAGCTGTAAAAATAGGATTCTAATCATAACAAAAATCTTGTACAACCACCCCCGATATCACAGATAGGAAGAACAACAGCTAACCCTGAAACATGGATAACCACACCAATAATTAGACACGGAGCACATAACAACCATAATATATACCATTGAGTCTGAATGTATCCTAAAGTGAATAGCAATAACAATTGAATAAACACATATATATCACACCCAAACTGTTGCATATAACATTAGAACAGCTTTAAAAATGTACCCAAGGTAAGCAGTGGTTCTTGAACCATAAAAAAAGGTCAGAGACAAAAATAGGGAGTGAACTGTAACTTACCAGATATCAATTTGTGAAGAAATGGCTGCTTGCCCTCCAGAATCAAATAGGACAGTTTTCCGTTCCAAAATCTCTGATTGTTTGGCCACTATGACTGATGCCAAGCATTGTACTTCACTTTTTAACTGTTTATTTTTTTGTTTACATCTACAATGCTCCATGCCATATGGGTCTCTATCTTCCCCTATAGAGTCCAGATGGTAATGGATGGTGGCTTGGGCATCTTCTAAAGAGTAACTGAGTTTGTCAACTTGTTTCTTTAAAATTTCATTTTCTTCTCTTAAGTTAGCAACATACTGTTGCTTCATTACTTTGTCCTGCGTTATTAAGTTACACTGTTGTAATCTGTCACTGAGATCTGTTATTCTGGCTTGATCTCTTGAATGTCTATCTACATGTTCTTTATTTAGGACATCAGTATTTTTAGCAGTTGCAACAGTGGCTCTCAAACACAATTTGGCAGCCTGTTTGTGAGATAATTTTTTATCACTACACTCCCTAAATACATATATCAGCACTGCCCTCCATGGCTCATCTGCCTGGAGGTCATTCTGTAGGGATGAAAAAGGTTTAACTTTAGTAACTTTTTGTTCAATAAGACACTCTAAACTAAGAATGTCTTTTACTGCCATTTTTACTATTGGTTTGTGGACTACACAAATACTTGGACCATTTCCAGTCCTTCTCCCCTGTGTCTTGTTAGATTGCAACCCTTATCAAGGACACAGCCTGTAACACTTGCCAGACTTACTCTCAGCCTTTAGGATTAGCCAGAAGTCCTGCAACATAGTCGCCACTGCTAGATTCTTGCAGGATTTGGACTTATGACTCTGAGATCCCAGTTCTGAGAATAGTATAAATGCCACTCAACACAGTGAGTTCTTGTTTCCTCACCTGGAGGAGATTTATTTCAGCATACAGGCATTAGCATTACAGGCACCATAATAAAAATATAGTTGGCAATAGTTTACAAGATAATAGAGAAAATACTACCCCGTTCTCTTGGAAGCTGACGGCAGGTTCTTAGGATGTTGGAATTTGCAGCTCAACTCTGGCTAATTCAGCCAGTTTATATACATTTTACACTCTGCCTGATAGCTGCTTCCAGAGAAGGTATGCAACTATTCAAATGAGAGTGAATGAATAGAGCTTATGAACTGATGAATGGCCTTTTGGAAGGTAGGCAGAAAACTAATGAATAGAGCTAAGAGCTAATGAGTGGCCCATTGGAAAGTATGCAGATAGCTAACAAATAGGGCTAATAAATAGCCTGTTGAACAGACAACTAGCTACTTAAATAGCTTATTGAAGACTTGCAAAGTTAGTACATTCTTTCCATCATGTACTCCACATCAGGTGAGAATAGGTCAGAATAATGTCAATTCAGAATGATGTCAGTTTCAACTAGCTCCTGAACACAAGGCTTGTACTTTATATGAACCTTACTCTGAACCGTCCATGAACCTTTCATACACTTCACTTTGGCCATCAAGCATTGAAACAGTGCATAGTATAGCAGTATGCAGCAGTACCTATACAGCAGTACCTTACAGAGGGAGTCAGTGCATTGGGGAAGAAGTTTGACATCTTTGCAGAATATTTAAAATAGCAAATGGGGAGAAGGGTGCAGCACCCAATACGTTGAATGGGAAGAACACCCTTCCCCTCTCAACTAGTGGTCAAACAGGAGTTTAGCATGTTTGTAGTTCATTTGCATCACCAGGTAAGGAAAAAGGTCCGGCTCCCCATACGATGCACAGGGGAAATGCTAGACCTCGCCCAACAACTCAATCAATCAATCAATCAATCAATCAAGTCTTATTTAACCAGGCGTTCATCATTGAGCAGAAGCTCATTTGCAAGATGGACCTGGGTGGAGCATGAACAATTGTATATACAGGTCAACACAGGTATTTACAAGGCAATACAGATAATACTCTTTACAGAGAGGAAGAAAAAGAAGTTCATATGTACATAGAATTATACCGATATTGTACAGATTACACGGTATTTACATACATAGAAGTGTCTATAGGAAGATAAAGCAGGTTATCTAAGGTTGCAGGAGGAAGTAACGGAAGAAAAAAAAAATATACACCAGGTAGAGGTGAAGGTAGGGGGAAGGGAGGGAGGGAGGTAGGGAGAGAAAGGCTAGGAGGGCACGGTGCACAGAAAGGAGTTGGTAAAATGGGATGTAGAGAAGGAGGATGGAGAAAAGGAGTATGTGTGGGCCCCAGGATTGAATGCTATAAAGTACGGGGCATGGTAGGATGTCACAACCCAGGGTAGTGAGCTCCTATCTGAGGTTGGGAAAGGAAGAATAAGGGGATGGATGGGTCTAGTATTGATAAGACAGGGGGATAAGAAAGAGAGAGAACAATTAGGCTGGTGAGGAGCAAGTTGGGGGGTCAGTACTAAAAATTGGGTCTAGGCGTGTCTATATACCAGTGCAGACACCAATACTGGGTCTGAGTGGATGAAGCTGTTACATACTTCTCTGATTGTACAGAAATAAAGCATCTTGAAGGCATTTATACCAATTAGAGTGCTTAATTTGAGGGTTTTTTGTAGATTGTTCCATAAGGTAGGTAGCACGAAGCTTATGGCTTCCCTGTCGAAGTGGGATTTTGCTTTGGGTACTTTAAGTGCAATAGCTGAGTAACTTCTTAACGTGTATTTCCCAATTATACTCAGGGGAAGACAGCAGGAGATATAGTAAGGCAGCTTATTAGAGATGGCTCTATAGGTCCAGAGAGCGGCGTTCTGTGGTGCCTGAACTTAGTGATGTCCACCCACTGCCGCATATAGGGTGCAGTGATGCATGTCGAAGGGGAGTCCCGTTATAAACCTCAGTGCTCGATGGTAGAGTGTGTCCAGTTTAGCCATGTAAGAGTTGGGGCATTGGCTATAGAGGAAGTCAGTGTAATCAACCAATGATAGGAAAATGGATTGGACCAGTTGTTTCTTGGCATCTCTGGTGAGAAATTGGTTGATTCTAAAAAACAATCCAAGCCTTTGCCGAAGTCGTTTTAGCAAGTCCTCGATATGTTCAATGAAGGAGAGTCTTTGGTCTATCCAAACTCCCAGATACTTGAATTTTGTAACAAATTCTAGTTTTTCATCTAGAACTGTGGTAATTTGGGGAACTGTCCCACTGGACACAGGGTTAGCTGAACGGATAAAAGGGGAGAGGACCATCGCTTTAGTTTTTTTGGCATTAAGGAGTAGCTTTTTTTGGAGGAGTTGGCTTTGCAAAAGGTTGAATTCTGACTGTAGGTCATTGCAGGCAGCTTCAGGTGTTGGGCGACTCACGTAGAGAACTGTATCATCTGCAAACAGATGGATGTTGGCTTCTTTTATACAGTAGTCGATGTTATTAATGTAGATTGCAAAAAGTAAGGGCCCTAATATTGAACCTTGAGGTACCCCTCTTTGCAGAGTTTTTAAGGGGGACAGGCCTCCTTCAGCTTTAACTTGTTGAAGACGCCCTGTAAGATAGTCAGTAAACCAATGCAGAGAGGAGGGGTCCACACCTATGGTTTGAAGGGAGGAGAGGAGCAGACTATGGTTGACGGTGTCAAAAGCCTTGCTTAGATCAAGGAAAACAGCACAAACAAAGTTTTTGCTCTCAAGATTACGCTGCCAGTTATTAGTAACTTTGGCGAGGGCTGAGATAGTGCTATGTTTAGCTCTGAATCTGGACTGCATAGGATTTAGCAGTTCCCTAGACTCAAGGTGAGTCCTCAGCTGTGCATTTACAATTTTCTCTAGGAGCTTGAACAGCACCGGAAGGAGGGAAATTGGCCTGTAGTTATTGAGATCGCCAGGGTCACCTGATTTGAACAGTGGTATGACATGTGCTGTCTTCCATATAGGTGGTAAGGTGCCCTGAGACAGGGATAAGTTAAAAAGGTGGGTGATGGGTATTGCTAGTACATGGTAAGCAATTTTTAGGAAGTAAGGGTCAAGGGTGTCGGCCCCAGAACTTTTTCTAGTATCCAACTGAAGCAAGAGGTCCTCTACCTCTTTCAGTGGGGCAGGTTGAAAACGAGAAAGGTGGCGAAACTATCGGAGTTTCAGGCAGTTGGCTAGCAGTCTGGGAGCGAAGTATGTTTTCGGGGGAGTTATCAAATGCCATGTCTACAGTAGCAAAGTGGTTATTGAATGCGTCAAGTATATCCATCTTTTCGGTTATAGTCAAGTTGCCAGAGGTAATCTTGGTCAGGAGTGAATTTCCTGGGGAGTGGCCTAGCTGATCATTGATTGTGTTCCAGAGCTTGAGTGGGCTCTTTGTGGCAGAGTTGAGTTCGGATTTGGAGAAGGTGGCCTTCGATTCTCTGACTGTTTTGGTACATAAATTTCATAGTCTCCTGAACTGGTTCCAATCCTCTGCAGTGTTCAGTCTGCACGCTTTTTTTCAGAGCTTATCTCTTTCTAGAAGCAAGGACTTGATCTGAGGGGTGAACCATTTACAGGTTTTGGTCCTAGTTCGAACTTTAATCAGGGGAGCATACTTATTAAGGGCCCTTGATAGAATGTTGTGGAAGATATTGTAAGCTGACGAATCGCTTTGGCCAGGTAGAAATCTTAGCACCAGGGAGTACTTAAGCTCGTTTAGGTAGGCATGTTCATTGAAGTTGTGCCTGGATCTCTTCATAGAGAACTTGCTGATGGGTGCCGGGTTATTGGTGGATCTTACTCCGCATAAAACAATGGTCGTGCCGCCTGAGAAGAAGACATCAGCGTGGGAGAAGAGATGAGGTTTGCTCACCATTAGCACATCTGAAAGTGTACTTTTACTGGGGTTCTTCACGTTTGGGTGTGTTGGTTCAGTAATAAGTTGTGTCAGCCCATGTTCATCACAGAAGGATGCAAGGGGGGCAGCTGTGTTAGAGAGCCAGTCAAAGTTGAGATCTCTTAAAACAATAGTTTCTGGCAGCCCCTGTCCCAACTTGTCACTTAGATATGACACAAGCTGTAGGCCAGCAGACGGTGGTCTGTAGCATCCTATTACGCAGAGTGCAGTAGTCTGCGTAATTTCCACTTTGAGAATTAGGCATTCAAATTCACTGGTGACAGATGCCGAGAATAAGCAGAAGGCAGAAAATTTGTCATTAACGTAGATAGCTACCCCTCCTCCTCCTCTGGCATGCGTATCAGCTCTGAACAAGGCATAGTTGGGTATGTTTACTTCTCTATCAGTGGTGCTGGGTCTAAGCCAAGTTTTGGAAATCACAAGTATGTCAGGAGAGGTATGATTTACCCAGGTTTGTATTAAGGTTATCTTTTTAAGGAGGCTACATACGTTAATATGCAAGAAGCTTATTCCTTTTAAATTTGCTAGTTCTGCTGGCAAAGCAATAGCTTCTGGGAGGCCAGGGTTGAGTTCTACGTTGCCTGAACATAGCAGGAGGATAAGTAGGATTTTTCTAAGACCGCTAATTATAAGCTTGTAATTCCTGCCTTTCTCCCATCTAGTAGATCTGATGTTTTTAGGGACTGGAAAGTAGCCACCATAGAAGAGTTGATCTGTTGTAGCAAGAGCTAGTACCCCTACCACAATAGGCAGGGAGGAGATAGAAGTCTGCGTGGTGGGAGGTGGGCCTTGTGGAGGGGGAGTGTTATAAGTACTACTGGTGTGTGTGGTCCAAGAGCAGGGTTCGAGGTATTGGTACTTGGAATCACGGAGGCAATTAAAGGATAAGTTGCCATGTGGTATACAGCAAAAGGTGCCATTGTAGACCAAACATGATGGTAGTTCAGGTGTCCAATGCTGGGCAGCTGGTATCAGCAGAAGAAGGGGCAGTATATAGGGCCCAACGTGATGGTACCTCAAAAAAGGAGCCACTCAGTTAGCCCAGAGGCCAATGGGGTTGCTGGATTAATGCAGCTTATCAGTAGCTTTCTGATCCAGGTCAACCCAAATTTGATAGCATTAAAAATATTTAGTGGTGAAGGCACAGCCAAGAAGAGCCTATGCATTTTAGTAAGGCGAGGCCCTGAGAGTTGGATTCCGTAGGCTGGACAGAGAAGAGGGGGATCACGAGCTAAGCCTCTATTGGTGGGGCACTGCGCCAGGGGATGTGGACTAATATTTTTACAGGAGGTACTGTATTTAATAATCAGCGGAGGTGGGGGGCGGTCGAAAAAGTTGCGGCAGTTGCCGTACCTTGTAGGGCCTTGAGTCCATGTCTGTGGTCTCGAGCATCGGCTAGAGGGGCGCCGACCACCCGCTAGCCTGGAATCCCGCGGCTTAGGAGCTGGGAGCCTGGGCGACAGTTCCTTGGCTGAGAGAGAGAAGGAGAGTGAGGGTTAATAAAGGGGATTCACATAAAGGGTTGGACAGAACAGCGAGGGGTCCAAAATTTGCAGAACAAAAGGATGTGTATTACTTTGGCACCTAAGGTATCTAGGGCCAGTGCACGTATGCAGGGAAAGGGCTGTAGACACTAGATTTCTTTCCCAAACCACAATTCAAGTCCTTTCAATTACAGACTGGGTTAACACTTCGGCTTTTTAACATTTGTCCCACCATAAACATTTTTAGGGTTTAAAATCAAAGAGCAGAAGCCGGCTTCCGCCAGGAACCAATCAGAGTGTGGTCTGAGGGGGCGCTTGCAATCCGGTTGGTTGCAGTAGTTGCCGTACCTTGTAGGGCCTTTGGTCCGTGTCTGTAGTCTTGAGCATCAGCTAGAGGGGCGCTGACCACCCGCTAGCCGGGAATCCCATGGCTTAGGAGCTGGGAGCCTGAGTGGCAGTTCCTCAGCTGAGGGAGAGAAGGAAAGTGAGGATTAATAAAGGGCATTCATACAAAGGGTCAGACAGAACAGCGGGGAGTCCAAAATTTGCAGAACAAAAGGACGTGTATGGTACCAGCAATGCCAAAAGAGGTAGTGAGGAGTAATAGTAGGTGGTTGCACCCCAAAGTAGTTTGTTTGGTTTTGCTGGCCTGCTTAACTGCTAGCTGGTTAATAGTTGAAAGGGTATATAGTTGAATTAGGGTGAGGTCCCTAACAATAGGGCAGGTAGAGCAGTAATTAAGAGGAGTTAGATGGAGTGGCTGGAGGAAAGGTTGAGAGGAAATGTGTGATTCTGTGGGTGGGGCTGCTTTAAAAAGGGGCAGAGAGAAAGTGGGTCAAGTCAGGTATTGAAGACAGGGAGGCCAATAGCATGAAATGTGCAGCAGTGAGTAACCAATCTGCTGCTAGGCTGAGGAAGGGGTGGAGTAAGGGTCTATTTAATACTGTGAGGAGGAGGGGGAGGGGGGTGGGTGAAAAAATTCAGTCCAAAACAAAGCACAGAAAGAGATTTCCCTAACTAACACACCGAAATCTGGCTAAAGAAAAATCATGTACACAAATGCTCACAGTCTGGGAAACAAGATTTCAGACCTGCAGGCAATAATGACAGAGGCTGAACTGGACATAGTAGCCACCAGCAAGACATGGTTTACCAGTAATCACACTTGGGAGACTTCAGTACCTGGCTATGTACTGTTCAGAAAAGACTGAGGTGCAAAAAGATGGGGTGGAGTGGCCCTTTATGTCAATGAAAATATCAAAGCTACAGAAATTCAGAATACACAGAAGTAGTCAGAAGAACTGTGGGTCACACTGGAAACAGGAAATGGGACAGCCATGTGAACTGGGGTTGTGTACAAGCCTCCAGACCAGGGAGAGGACATAGATATATTACTGCTAGAAGATATACAAAACATGACAGCTAAAGGGGAGGTTCTGATAATGGGAGACTTCAACATGCTAGATACCGATTGGTCAATACCAGTAGGAACATCTGCCAGAACTAGACACATGGTGGATTCCCAGCAGGGAGAGGGCCTCAAACTACTTGTACAACAACCCACAAGAGACAAGGCTATCCAAGATCTAGTACTGACTAACAGGGAAAGGATCACAGATGTCCAGGTAGAAGGTCATCTGGGGGCCAGTGGCCACCATATGATATGGTTCAATTTGGCCACTAGAACTAAATCATCCCATTCCAAGGTAAAAATATGGGACTTTAAGAGGAGCTGACTTTTTGATAAGATGCCCAACAGAGTTAAGCTAGCCCTGGCAAAAAAAAAAAATACAGCTGAGGGGGTACAGGCAAAGTGGACAAACATTAAGGATGCAATACTTGAAGCAACATTCCCATTGTGTTACAGAGAAAAGGAAGTGCTAAAGAAGAAGGAAACCACTTTGGTTCTCAAAAACAGTAGCAGAAAAGGTCAGAGCCAAAAGCCTAGCCTTCAGGAAATATAAGGGAACGCAGCAAGATGAAGATAGGGAGGCATACAAAACTTCCCTAAGGGAAGCAGGGAAGGCAGTAAGGCAGGCAAAGGCCATGGAAACACTAGCACAAACAGTAAAAAAAGGTGGCAAGACTTTCCATAGATACATTTGAGAATGGAGAAAGTCCAGAAGGGGTATTGCTAGAATCAAAGGGGATAAGGGGGCATGTGAGGAGGAGGACCATGAAAAAGCATCTATCCTTAATAGATACTTCTGCTCAGTATTTACTGAAGAGAAGGTAGGGCAGGGTCCACAGCTCATTACCATGGACATGGGGGGAGGGAGGTGTGCACTAGTCTCTTCACAAAAGAAAGGGTCCTAGAAGAGCTCAATAAACTCAGGTTGGACAAGACAATGGGACCTGATGGCATACATTCTGGGGTACTAAAGGAGCTAAGCGTGGAACTAGCAGAGCCATTATCAGAACTGTTTAGTGAGTCTCAGAGCACAGGAGAGGTCCCAGAAGACTGGAGAAGGGCTCATGTGATCCCACTCCACAACAGTGGCAGCAGGGTGGAGACAGAAAACTACAGACTAGTCAGTTTTACCTCAGTAGTGGGCAAGATTATGGAGGCACTCCTTAAGAAAGGATAGTGCAACACCTGGAATCCATAGGAGCACAGGATCCAAGACAGCATGGGTTTACAAAAGGAAGGTACTGTCAAATTAATCTCATAGATTTCTTTGACTGGGTAACCAGAGTGGTGGACAGAGGGGGAGCAGTTGATGTCGCCTACCTTGACTTCATCAAAGCCTTCGATACTGTTCCACATAGAAGATTGATTAATAAGCTAGGCAGGCTTGGGGTGGGTCAGAAGCTGGCCAGCTGGGTGGCAAACTGGTTGACGGGCAGAAAACAGAGAGCGGTGGTAAATGGTATACAGTCAAAAGAGATGCAAGTCACAAGTGGGGTACCTCAGGGATCTGTCCTGAGGCCAGTCCTCTTCAGTATCTTCATCAGTGACATTGCAGATGGACTGGAGGGTAATGTTTGTCTGTTTGAAGATGACACCAAGATCTGCAACAGAGTACATGATCCAGATGGGGTGGGCAGAATGAGAAAAGATCTGGATAAACTAGCAAAATGGTCAGAAGAGTGGCAAATGGGGTTTAACACAAAGAAGTGCAAGATCATGCACATAGGGAAGAGAAACCCTGAAGCCACCTATAGGCTGGGAGGGGAGTTGCTGGTAGTCACAAGGGAAGAAAGGGACTTTGGCATCATCATCATCACCAATAACCTGAAATCATCCAAGCAGGCCACTAAAGCAGTAGGTAAGGCTAGGGGGATGTTGGGGTGTATTAGTAAGAATATCACAAGTCGAAAGAGGGAGGCAATAATCCCTCTTTACAAGACACTGGTTAGGCCCCATCTGGAGTACTGCGTGTAGTACTGGAGGGCACACCTTCACAAGGACATTAACCAAATTGTGGCAGTCCAGAGAAGGGCAAGGAAAATGGTTCAGGGACTGCATCAGAAAACATATGAGGACAGGTTAACGGAACTCAATATGTATACCCTAGAGCAAAGGAGGGACAGAGGTAATATGAACAAAACATTCAAACACCTTAAGGGCATTAACAAGGTGAAAGAGTCTAACATGTTTCAATATAAGAAAAAATAGCAGGACAAGAGGACACAGCATGAGATTAGAGGGAGGCTGATTAAGGGGTAATGTGAGGAAGTTATTTTTCACAGAAAGGGTGGTGGATGCATGGAATGGCCTACCTCAAAAAGTGGTGGATATGAATACTGTGCAGGGCTTCAAACAGGCATGGGATAGGCATAAGGGAGCAGTACAGATGAGTATGAAAACATAGGCCATTGACAGAGCAAATGCCGATGGCACATTCATAAGGTAGAAAAAGAAATGGGCAGACTGGATTGGCCTTGCAGTCCTTATCTGTCATCAACTTCTATGTTTCTACTAGAGATGCAGTGACACTTTATTTTGCCATTGAAATTCTGGCAAAATGTGGAATTACGCCAGTGAAATGTGGAATTTCATTCGTGAGCGGTGGAATTTTGCATGTGAGTGGTGAAATTCCACATTTTAAGGGTCAAATCTTGCATTTCACCAGTGACACTCTGCATTTCATCAGTGGAATTTCACGAAATAGTCTGCGGAAGAAAATTCCGCAATTTTGCACAACTCCAGGCTCTACCTCTAAGCTCTACCACTGCACTATGTTTTCAAAGCTGGATGTTTGTGCTTTAACAAATGAAAACAGACACTGTGTTCAGTGCCCCCACTCCAATCACCCTCAATTGCAGTGAATTTTCATAATGAACAGTCTGGATATTTGAAGTAATATTTCTCAAGTTGCATTTAAACCTCAAAGCCTGACCTGTAACTTTTTAAGTTTAAGTTAGCAATATAGAACTTCAAACTTTGCTGAAAGTCATTAACAACAGCAATGACATTGAACAGTTTCTCTAACATTACAAAAATCATGGTAAGAAAAAAAAAAAACGTTCCACCCTGGAGACTGAACACAGAGCCCCAACTCTCTACTGCCTGGTAGCCTGTAATTCTAACTCAGTAATAAATTTCCAAATCAAAAACTGCATGATGCCGGCCCGGTGGCGCTGAGGGTTGAGGCGCTGGACGCCACACCTTGCTCCACGCCGGCGACCCGGGTTCGGGAGCAGACTCGGGTCGTCGGTGGGTCAGCCAGAGGGAGACAGGCTTGAGTGTCCAATGACAGCTTGCCTGCTCCGGGAAGGGATTCGGCCGATGCCCGGCACATGCATGACCCCGAGCGGAGGCTCGGGGAACTGCAAGCCCCACCAGGAGATGGCTGGCCATTGAGCAGCATGGACGTCGACATGCACGTCATGATGTCAGGGGAGGTCGTTGGCTGCTTGGGGAGGGAGAAAATGCAGAATGAGCCTGCCTCAGCTGGGAAGATGGGAGGACTTTGGATGTGCCCATGATGTGCCCGTGCCCGCCCAGCAGACCATGAGACCGACAAAACGTAAGTTACAGGGTTAGAACCCCCCGCCTGGTCCCCCCACTCGGGGGTAATCCGCAGCTCCATGGGGATCTGTGGTCTGTATGGGCAGGGTTCTGGGCAGTCAGATGTCCAGGGGTCCTCACTGAAGGGTCGGAGGAGGCAGGCTGAGAGGAGAATAAAGAGTAATTTCAAAAAAAAAAAAAACTGCATGATGTGGCAGACATTCAGCAGTGAGCAGGTCCCCCCAAGTTACAGTGAATTTTTATAATGAACAGTTTGTCTATCTGAAGTAATGTTCTCAAGCTGGATTTAAACCTTAAAGTTTGTTCTGGATCTTTTCAACTTATTAACAATATAGAACTTTAAACTTTGCTGAAAGTCACTAACAACAGCAATGACATGGAACAGTTTCTCTAATACTATAACAATCGTGGTAAGAAACAAAAACATGTTCCACCCTGTAGAGCAAACACAGGGCCCGCACCCTCTACTGCTTGGTAGCCTGTAATTCTAACACAGTAATACATTTCCAAATCAGAAACTGCATGATGCGGTAAAGCGCATTCAGCAGTGAGTGAAGCGCGCCTGCTACAGTGAATTTCATAATGAACAGTTTGTCTAGCTGAAGTAATGCTTCACAAGTTGGATTTAACTCTTAAAGTCTGTGCTTGATCTTTTCAAGTTATTAGCAATGTAGAACTTTAAACTTTGCTGAAAGTCACTCAATAACAATAGCAATGACATTGAACAATTTCTCTAACACAACATAAATTGTAGTAAGAAATACATTTTTTTCCAAATTGTGGGTTGAACCCAGGGCCTCTACCTATGCTAGAAAAAAAAGGAGACACTTGTGCTGTGTCCAAGTCCAGGTGGGGTGCAGACAGAGGTAGCCAACCATGTAAATCATCCCTGCCAAAAAGAGTTGCCCTTCAAAGTAGAGAAACACACCGAAACTTATTACTGCAAAAATAGTCTTGCTTAATTCAAAATGGTTTAAATCAGCAACTAACCACACCACATGAGCTGTTACTTCAAAAAGCAGCTTTATTTTAAATAATTTAAAAAGGACAAACACCCAGCATAGCACCACTGCATCAGAGCTCGATACTGAAAATCAAAAGGTGCCTCTGCGTTTGTACAAAATTAGCAGCATAAAATTAACGCTACACAGTCCCAGCTGCAGTAATCAAGCTGCTGCAGAGCTGGTTTAATATAAATCATGAAAAAACACAGAAAAACTCTTTGACAGTAAAGTGCGTGCAGGAAATATAACAGTAAAGTTCAAATCAGCAAATAACCACACTGCACAAGCTGTTACTTCAAAAAGCAGCTTTATTTTAAATAATTTAAAAAGGACAACTGCCCAGCATAACACCACTGCATCAGAGCTCGATACCTCTATCAGTTTTGCATCCCATGTGTTGTCAGGAGGCTGTCCAGGCATAGTAATAGGACCTTTAAATGCATAAATCCAGCACCCAATTTAAAGTGACAGTGCATAATATATAAAAAAATCCTGAACATATAACATAACCTAAAGGTTAACACATATTTAATAAATCAGATCCTAAAACAGTATGTTCCAAACAGGTAAAAAATATTTAAGAATAATATTTTAAAGTGTTTTTATCTATCCTACTTTATCTCCGGGAAAACAGTCAGATCCGCAGGTGCTTCTCCAGGTCCCCAATCTATTTAAAGATTCTATAGAACCAGTACATTATATAAATATGCCCTGGAAAGAAAAGAAGAAAGACATACATATTAATAAGACCATTATATAATTATCTACATATAGATTTTACTTTTTTTCATTTTAAGTTCTCAGCAATAGAACGGATGAAATTAGGCCCACGAGGAGGACACCTGGATAAAAAATTATGCTATAGAGTATCTTTTTGGATTTTTACATTGGGGCCATGCATTTGCCAGGTCTAAATGATTGAATTGATTTAATGCCATGTATACAAAGAAAATAAAAAATGTCCTGTGGATAACTGGACTGGATATAACTATACACATGTGAAAGGTTAGCCATTTTTAGTGGATTATTGCCCTTGATATCTAATAAAAATGAAATAAATAAAATACATGTGTAGATAATTATATAATGGTCTTGTTTATATGTATGCCTTTTTTTATTTTCTTTCCAGAGCATATTTATATAATGTACTGGTGCTACAGAATCTTTAAATAGATTAGGAACCTGGAGAAGTACTTTCGGATCTGACTGTTTTCCCAGGGATAAAGTAGGATAGATAAAAAACTCTTTAAAATATTATTCTTAAATCTGTTTTACCTGTTTGGAACACACTGTTTTAGGACCTGATTTATTAAATATGTGTTATGTTTAGGTTATGTTCTATGTTCACATTTTTTTGATATATCATGCACTGTCACTTTAAATTGGGTGTTGGATTTATGCATTTAAACGTCCTATTGCTATACTTGGACAGCCTCCTGATGACTCATGGGATGCAAAACTGGTAGCAGTATCGAGCTCTGATGCAGTGGTGCTATGCTGGGCATTTGTCCTTTTGAAATTATTTAAAATAAAGCTGCTTTTTGAAGTAACAGCTCATGCAGTGTGGTTATCTGCTGATTTGAACTTTACTGTTATATTTCCTGCACTCACTTTACTGTCGGAGCGTTTTTGTGTGTGTTTTTTTCATTTTTGTAATCCAAAATGGAAAATGCTACAAGATCAGGCTAACGCCCACACCAGATGCCCCTGTGCTTTGACCATTAGGCCTTCCTCAGGGGGTGAGCTCTGCTAACTATTGAATCACTATTTTAATTAGAATTCATGCTGACATCACAAATCACCTAATCTAAGTGTTTGCAGTCTAAGTGCAAAAGGCACAAATACTTTTGTATCACTTTAAATATATATCACAAAGCCTTAGGTGACTAAATCATACTAAACAAATAGCTATACAAATAGATACACAGTAACAAATGTATTAATATAAATGTCCAAATTAATCTAAAAATTATATTATAAATCATGTATATAAACAGAGAAACTAAATACAAAAAGCAACGCAAAAATAGGAGCAAAGAGGGATGACCTCAGTTACAACATTTGTATTTCATTAGATAACACATCATACATCATTTCCTGTTTGGTAGCCTGTAATTCTAAAACAGTAATTAGCTTCCAAATCAGAAACTGTATGTTGTGGCAAAGGACATCCAGCAGTGAAAGCAGTTTCCCTTCCCCAAAAGTCACAGTGAATTTTCATAATGAACAGTCTGTCTATTTGAAATAATGGTTAACAAGTTGCAGTTAAACCTTGAAGTACGAGCTGGGACATTTCAAGTTATCAGCAATCTAGAATGTGAAACCTTGCAGAAAGTATGTCACTAACATCAATGATGACATTTTATGACTTCTTGTACAACATAAATTGCAGTGGAAAAAAAAATGTTCCAATCTGGGAATTGAACCCAGGCTCTTTTACCCTCTTCTGCTGGGTAACCTATAGCTCTACAGTGGTAGAAAGCTTTCTGTACAGGAAACCTTTGCTGTGGCAAGGACATCCAGCAGTCATTGCAGACCACCCCCCCCCACACACACACAAACACACACATGCACTCTCACAGCTGAAGTGGATGTTCTTTATTAACAGTCCGTTTATTAATGGGAGTCACTATAGTGTACTGGTTAAGAGCACTGAGCTGTAAATCTGTAGAAATGAGTTAGAATTCCACTGCCACAACTTGCATAATGTGTGACCATATGCAACTTCCCTGATCCCAGAACACACCTTGAATGAACCCTCAGTATACTCTGTCTTTTCTGGCCAACAATTGTTAACAAAAAATAAATAAATAAATAAATAGTACAATAAAGTTTATTGTAGAGTTTCCAAAGTTACATTTACACTTCACTTCAAAGTCTAAACTACAGTATTTCAAATTATTAGCAATACAGAACCTCAAACATTTCTGATAGTCTATCAATAACCTTAAATGACTTAAAAAATTCTATTAAGAATGAAAAACAAATATTGGTTTGTTTACAGTACTGTATTTAAAATGTGGTTAATCCATGAGCATGAAATCCATTTTCATGAGCATTCAGGTAATATTACAAAAGAGCTGGAAAGGAATGTATGCCTCTTTACAGATTACACCAAAATCTGCAAAAGGGTTGATACTTCAGAGGGGTAGAGAGAATGTGCAGAGACCTAAGAAAATTCAAAGAGTGGTTAAGGGTAGGCAACTGGTATTCAATGGGAAAAGTGCAAAACCATTCCCCTAGGGCACAGAAACAGAGAAGTAGAGTATAATATGGGTGAAGAGGTATTGATGGTCACCAAACAGGAAAGAGACCTGGGAGAAATCATATCTGATGATGTCAAGGTGGCAATGCAGTGTGACAAGGGAGTAGGTAGGGTCAGTAGGATGCTTGGATTGATAGGAAGTGGCATTAAGAGCAGAAGAATGGATGTGGTGTTGCTACTGTATAGATCATTGATCAGAATCCACATGGAGCACTGTGTCTAGTTCTTGAGATCACATCTCAAGAAGGACATCCTTTGTCCAGAGGAGAACAACTAAAATGGTGCAGGGGCTGCACTGCAAGCTACATGAGAAAAGACTAAGGGACCTTAATATGTAAACCTTGGAAATAAGGAGGGAGAGGGAGAATACGATACAGACTCTTATTTACCTCACTGGTTTGAACAAGGTAATGAAGGGGAGTGTTTTTCTGAGGAGAAGGTATACAAGAACAAGGGAACATGCAATGAAGAAATTTAGGATGGATATGAAGAAGTACTTCATCGAAGAAAGAGCGGTGGATGCCTATGATGGTCTTCCAGCAGAGGTAGTGGGGATAAAAACAGGGGCAAGCTTCAAGTACGCATGGGACAGGCACAAGGGAATCATGGTTGGGAACCAGTGCGGAGGGAGAGGTAGATGAAAATAAGGTAGGGTCTTTGTTGAAAGTATAGGTAGGGAAAAAGGGGGAAGACAACGTGGGCCAAGCAGTCCTTGCCTGCCAATAAATTATATGTTTCTGTGTTTCCATGTTTCTATGTTTCTAATTGAATTTTGGGATACTCATTTGGTTTGAATCTTGAGGAGAGCTGTGCAAACCTCCAACTGTTGCATCTTGTAAACATTGTGGTATGGACATCAAAACATCTAACTTGTTATACACTGGCTCAGCCCTGAAAACAATTAATTTACGGTAGTACATGTGGAGATTTAGGGTAGCAAAACAAATCTTTAAAATAATATAAAAAATGTGAGATGAGAACTGGGGTCAGAGAAAATTGTGTTAGTATTGGGACTGAAGGACAAACAGACACTCTGGCTTGGAGCAATATGGGAAACATATCTCAGAGTACATCAACAAGTCAGTCAAACACTTAGGATGCAGAAGGCTGCACTTTGTGAAAAAGTAACATGAGTAGCACATGAATCTGAACAGAGCTGTTGGTTGGCAACTGCTCATGAAAAGCACAGACAACATTTTTTGGGGGAATCAACTTCCCTACATTCTATACATAGTCCTTGTTGCTAAATAGATACTCCAGCTTTAACATGTTTTTTTGTTATTAAAAAACAGTACAAGTATGCCCTCATTTAACATAAGTGGCAAATATTCACATGTCATGTAAATGTATTTTACACTCAGAGTTGTTCTTATGTAATAACTGATCAGTGATGATTATCAACTGTGGGTAGAAGCTGTCAAACTCCATTATACATGGGTGATTATGCACATATGTGTATAATGGAGGTATAATTACTGACCTTCATTTTTTCCTTAGAGAAAGCTGGTTATAATTTGCCGTTATAACCACCAGCTTTCTCTAGGAAAACCGTGAGCCATCAACACCCGTAAAACAAATCACATTTAATCTGAAACTCACGGTCTGTCGGCTGGCTTTGTCCTCTCGCTGATTAAAATCTACACCCTATGTCCTCTGTAACACAGAGAAACACTAACAAGATAAATTAAACTAAAGTAGAAACATTTCACATCATCCCTAACACACACTGAACAAATCTCTTTCTCCCCACAGGCATCACGAGCTCTTTAAGCAGCTCGCTATGAACAGCATAACCACGGCAACCGGAACCCTCACTTAGCAACAGAGAAATGAGTAAAAACCGAAGAACTAAAAATATTCTCACAAAATCTTTAAAAATGTTTTCTTTGTTTAACACCATTTACAGTTTCAGAAACAAGATTTACTTCTTATAGAAACTGCAGTTACTGAGTGAAGTTACAAAACGGAGCTCGCTGTTTCAAGTACTGTAAGTTAAGACAATTTCAAAGACTAAAAAAAGAAATATAATTAAATAATTCAGTTAACATCTATTTTATTATTACAAAGTCCTTTAATAAAATACAGTTAATGAATCAGAGTACTGCAAACTCTTTTGCAAAATGGCACAGTTTGTCAAATAAACTTCCTATGGTGAAAAAATGAAGGTCAGCAATTATATAAAATAGGTTTGGAGGTAGGTAACAACTGACATTACCTCAGTGTGGGATGTTTTAATAACCCCTCTGGCTTCGCCTCAGGGTCTGAGGTGGCATCCCACACCTCAGGTGTGTGTAAAATTCTTATTATAACCACTTCCCTATACATTGTTCTTTATATAATCACTCATGTGTAACAGAATTCAGTTAAGCACCTTTTGCAAAAATTCTAAAATAAAAATTAAAAAAAATAAAAGAAACCAGTTATTATAAAAAATAAAACATGTGGAAGTGCATGTCAACTTGGATTTGATGCACACCCTCTCTTTGTGTATTGCCTTGATAAACCCCATGGGCTTCACTCTTGGGGTTTATGGGGCATCGCACACCTCAGGTGTGCATAAAATTCTCATTATACACACACCTCCCCATGCATTATTCTAAATGTATTCCCTACAGTAAATTAATTTTCCTGAGATCAACTTGTTTTGTAATACATAATTCAGTGCTGTGTACATCCGCCATCTGAAATTAAAAATGGAACCCAGAAGGTCCACGGACAGCAGCTTATTCAGTAAATGATGTTAATGTGGACGGAATGCTCCAAAGTGGTAACTTATCATTTATAAATGTAAAATGCTACTTACTGTGGATATTAACAATTGTGATTTGTGGGAGAGTGATATTTACATTCAGAACACTGCCAATTCTTGAAGACAGCCTGATGTATATGTTGACTAAGAATTGCACAGGAACTCAACATTTATTTTATAGTTTGCATTTACTTCTATGGTTAATTTGATTATTTTATAGAGAATTTAAGCCACCTATTATTTCACCATAAAGACTCTCACAAGTATAAGAAATGTAATATGCTAGTGTAGCATTTTATCTATAGTTAAATATTACTTCTGTACAGATAATTTTTCAGCTCAGATTCAACTTTCAAAAATGTGTGGCATGTGACTAGACAAATTGATATAAACTAAACAAATTCATAAGTATCTTAAGGCAGCAGTGCTTGATAGCGGAGACATTTCTGACCTATACTTTTTTAATTTATTTCACATTGCTCCTTATCTCCTGACTTGTTTGTAACCCTTCTTTCTCCAGTTTGTGTATGTTTTGCTACTTTTTCACTCTTAGAATAACAAAAAGAGAGCTGTTTTTATTGAGTCGATCCAGATTATTGGTATTCTCTGCTGTTTTTTTAACACCCATTGTTTAGCATAACGTGTGCTGTGACTGTAATGAACTAGCATGCAGCAGGCAGTACGTTCTGACCATATGGTGCAACAGGTTACAAAAAAAACTGAGAACATTGATAAAAACCTGGTCTGAGCCATATTAAATTGAGTGTTCCTTTGTTAATTTCCAAATGTAAAAAAGTACCAATCCAAAGGATAAATGGGTTAAGAGGACATCATACAAGCCAGAAAATTAGGGCTTACTGCAATACTGTCTTCATGGTAATCTTACATAGAATAAAAAAATATACTATAGGTCAAATATTCAATGATGCATTGCTGCTTTAATCAGAGTGGATATTTTCACAGAAAACAACAGATCCTTTAACAGCAGAAATGTCATCAAACTACTATTCGAGAATTAAACATATTCTACCTTTCAGGCACCACCCTGTCGGTGTGAGTATGACTATTTTTGCTTTTTCTGCAGTGGGTGTGACGGGAACTGTTCCCCATTAACACCCCTGCAGACATTGGTTCTATGATGTACCCAGGTATGAACCATTGACTTGTACTGGTGGAGTGATCTCTGAAGTGTGGAATGGCTCTCTTTTTTAAACAGTTGGAGGAGCAGCAGGACAGTTCCACCCCCCCCCCCCCGCCAGAAGGGGGACATTGTGCTGTTTAAAGTTTGTAGGTTGTGTGCTCATCCTGTACTTGTCATATCCTTCCACCACTGGTTTTCTTTGGTAATGCAAGTATCACATGCTGGCTGTTAGACTATAATATCTGTAATATAATGTTTATTGATAACAAAAGAGAACAAATGTAACTTGCAACAAAGTAGGGGTTACTGTACATTACTTTAGGTACCTGAACCAAAAGAGATAGATCTTTTTTGTTTTGAAAAGAAGGGTTGACTTACAGCCTAAATCACAACCATCACAGCTTTAACACTTTTTAATATATTAACTAGTGTACAATACCGTCTTCATAGTACTCTCTATAGCTTCATGGTACTCAAGTGGGTTCTTCATTGAGAGTTCAGTAGGGTGTTTTGTAATCTGGAATCCCCGTTGCAACATGCTCAAATCTGAAACAGAGTTCTTATAATTCAATACTCTCCTTAGGAAGTGTTGCTGTGAGAGAAAGGATGGAGTGTCATGCATGCATACTGTATTTTGAACTCATGAGACAAAAGCATGTAAAAAGTATCACTTGACTCCAAAAATCGAAAACGAAGGAGAAGGCAATTGGTGTTGACCCTGAACCTGTCAGTCCATTTGATTACTGTCCCTTAACTCCTGCTAGTCAGAACATCGCATTTTATGGACTACAAATTCTTACCTCAAGAAAGAGTGAGATACAGTAACGGAGACAACTCACTGACACATTGCTGCTTCACACTATAAAATGTGAGTTAGTTACAGACCTCATACAGTATTTCAGATATGACTTATTATAGGAGGACCTGCTATATAGTGTTGGAAAGCTGATGATTTCAGCTTGTAATAAAATATAGCATGTCTTCCTAAGATATGTCATTTCTGAGATATGAGCCATAAAACTAGTGATATTTTGTGACACAAAAGCACAATTGGCGTTTTTTCTTTTGCTGACCTGTCCCACTCAGTAAGCGTGACTTCCGTCAGAGTTTCTACTCCATGTTTATTTCATGTTTAAAAAACGTAATTCATGATGGCAATGCTGAAAAATATTGGTGCTTTGCATTTGGTATGTTATTTAATAATATGGCTACAAGCCTACAAATAGTGGGATTGGGATGGACCATCTGGTTTCAGAACTGAGCATCAGTACTATTTCCTTTGTTATGTCCTGCTTCATTTTTCACTCACAGAACTACACAGCTGTGTAGGGTAGTTCAGTTATTTAGGAAAGTAAATTCAACATGTTAGAAGACTGTTATGAATGTTTTATATTTAAAATGATTGACAGGAAATTTGGAAGGAGTGTAAGATGCATGGCTGGATTTGTGGAGTTCAACAATTATTATACTCAATTTGAACAAATCTGCCTACTCACCAGCAATTTTGGATTTCCTTTATTATTCTTTGGTAACTGGGTAAGGCCCATCATGAGGCACTAAGTCAGTTTTCATGGGTAATCCAAGAGACCTGGGGGGTTAAATGACTTTCTCAGTGTCATACAGTATAATAGGGGAGGTTGTAGGAATCAAACCCAGGTCTGCTGGATGTACCAAGTAGATTCACATCTTGTAACTCTTATCTGTATACTTTACTACCAGTTTTAAACCCAGATGCCACAAATGAAGGTGTCTTGCATAAAATGTGCCTTCTTGGTTCATTGGGTTTATCACTGCTAGCGTGCGTGCGTGTGTGTGTGTGTGTGTGACTTTGTGACATTACTGTTCTCTACAGATTTTAATATTATAATCTCTAGGCAAGACTGCAAGTTTGACATGATTAGAAAAAATCAACCTAGACTTTAGAGTCTGAGCTTCCAATGACAACAGCAAGTGCTCTTGTATTTTTTGCATCATAGAACTGCCGTAGACTACAGGCAGTCTAACTATAAGCTGGTGGTCAGCTATCTCAAAACATAGAAACATATAGAAACATAGATTTTGACAGCAGATAAGGACCGCTTGGCCCACCCAGTCTGCCTATTTCCATATCTAATGGATAAGCTGCAGATCCTCGTTAACCAGCAGCCTACTTCTTCCTACCCCTACCCCCTAGAATTGCCTTATGACTGTCCCATGCATGCTTGAATTCCACCACTGTTTTTGACTCCACAACCTCCTCCGGAAGGCCATTCCATGCATCCACAACCCTCTTTGTGAAAAAATACTTCTTTAAATTACCTCTGAGCCGCCCCCCTTCTATCTTCAAATTGTGTCCCCTTGTTCTTGCACACCTCTTTTTTTGAAAGATGCTACCCTCTAGGACTTTGTTGATTCCCTTGAGGTACTTGAAAGTTTCTATCATGTCCCCCCTCTCCCTCCTTTCCTCGAGGCTATACATATTCAGCTCCTTAAGTCTCTCTTCATATGTCTTCCGGTGCAGACCCTGCACCATTTTAGTTGCCCTCCTCTGGACAGCCTCCATCCTGACTATGTCTTTGCGGAGATTGGGTCTCCAGAACTGCACACAGTACTCCAGATGGGGTCTCACCAACTGTCTGTACAGAGGGATAATAACTTCTTGTTTTCTACTGGTGATGCCTCTCCCTATGCAACCCAGTATCCCCAGACCTCCTTGCAGCCCTCTCACATTGCTTGCCCACCTTTAGGTCATCTGATATGACTACCCCCAGGTCCCTTTCCATTTTTGTTGTTGTTAGTATCTCACCCCCCATTGTGTACTCTTCCCCTGGGTTTTTGTTTCCCAGGTGCATTACCTTGCACTTCTTAGCATTGAATCTAAGCTGCCGTACATTTGACCATTCCTCTAACCTTGCCAAGTCCCTTCTCATCCTTTCCACCTCACCTTGTGCATCAAGTCTGTTGCAGATCCCTAGTGCACATCCCTTACACTAATACAACCAGTCTGAATGTATGTCATCACAAGGAGGATCATTGGCAGTGGGGTGGCTAGCTTGGGAGTTAAAATTACCTTTTAAAACAAAATGTGCAAGAAGCAGTAGATTACTATGTATAGTTGTGTACCAGCGGTGTAAGATATATAGAGTAGTCTATAGAAGAGGCAGACATGACTGGAGTGATCATGAGATTGTGTTTTGGCAGGGCCCATTTTCGTTCTGTTTTGCATAGTGCCCATGGTAATGTAAATATAGCCCTGGATTTGTGCACTAGGGATTTGGATGAGCGCTGGTCAGGCTGATGGTGGTGATGGCCAACAAAAATGAACTAACTAAATACAATTATGAATTAATAAATAAATGGGGGGTGCATAGGGCTACCTGTTGCTGTCAATGGGGCTTATCTTCCTTGCACTACAGGGAAGTGATTGCCAGTCATAAGCCACACTGCACAGCAATGATACCCCAAGACTTCCACAGAACAAAAACAAAAGTTTGCTTTTGTTTCTCCCATCATCTGCTGTTGCAGCATTAAAACTTATTTTCTGAATCCAAGTCTTCAATGTGACCAAAATAATATTATTAATGTAGTTTCATGCCCATAGATAACATTCACTGGTGCAATATAAAGAATACTGGCTGAGTAATCATGCAGAATCAGTGTGGTCTGCCACAGAGGGGGTCTGATTCCCACAGCCCTTGACAGCGAAGCTCGAGAGGTCTGTGGGAATCAGAACCCTGAGGTGGCAGAACACACTGGGTTCTGCTATGATTACTCAGCAAGTATTTTTTATAGTGTATGTTGCCTCACAGGCAGCAGGCAATAGGAAAGCAACAGAAGACTTGTTATAGGAAAGAAAGGTACCAGTTGTATCAGCCAGTAACAATTTATTTAGTTGGAAGCACAGAGAAAGCTTAACTATGCTGCATCACAAAATACAATTGGCTGTTTGACTGTAACATTTTTTTAATCCATTCTCTCAGTGGTGCCAGGGCATCTCTGCGATATCAAGATATGGTCACCTGCAGAATGAGAAGATCAAATAAATAAGAGATAAACATTACCTTATGTTGGAGTTTGGCATTCAATTACTTATTTTTCTCATTTCCAGCACTTTCATTAAACCCTCTGTGACCCGCTGCATTAGTCACGCTTAAATCAAATCCCTTGCTCTATGACCTCTATTTGTGACTGGTTTACATTTGAACTGTGTACACCATGGATTACAGTGGTGGTCATGTCTGAGAAGACCCTGCCCCCCACAACACCCTTTAGGCTGTGGTTATTATAATTTTTCCTCATTTTACATCTGAGAAAAATCCAGCATACGGATACAGCTTCTCTTTGCAGCTCCATGCTTTTGAAGAAGTTTATGTGCATGCCCTGTTGAAAGACACAGTTACTACCAAATAAGGTTAGTCCATGCAAAACATCTGGGGAACTGGTCTGGGGATGCAGCAGATTTTGTTGAGCGGTTGGGGTTGAGTAAATTTTGTCTGGCTGCATCACGGAAACAGACTGCGAAAGTGTACGCTCTAGGGTGCTTTTCACAGCAGAACGGGCTCCAGCAAATAGTGCTGCATTTCTGCTCTGCTTTGCCTCAGTCATAATGGAGTAGTTGTTAATAGAGGCTAGGTTTCTGGGTCCAGATACTTGTGCCATTTCTGCTGGTGGCACATTGCCATCAATTAGATGCTGTATATAGGTTTTCCTGGTGGAGTGATTGGTGATTTTTTTTCTTCAGGAAGGCCTGCAGTAAGCTTCATTTTTCTCATCACTGGGCAGATTTTGTTATGAACAATGGCCATGCTGTGGAACCATAGAGATCCTTGTTTACCTTGCACATAGTTTATTTTGGCTGCCAGGAAAAATGGGGTGTCAGGGATATGCATTTTAGGTGGCCTCTGTATGGCACACTTTATATAGGCAGCAATCGGATCTCTGTCTGGATTTTTGTGTTCTCATACATTGAAGGTTTAATGGGTCGGACATCACAGGTATTTTCACCACTCCAGGTTTTGGTCTGGTTCTTGTTGTACTGGATGTGGCGCTCTCCTGCTGAATCTGTACATAGCTCTACATCTTCCCACTTAAGGCAGTAGTGCTAACTAGTACATTGGCCGAAATATAGACCAACATTGAAAAACAACATATTTAATAATGAGGTAGGGTTATGCAGACCTATGGTCTCAGTTGAATAGAGTCTGTCTATATCCTCGCCAGTCAGGGCTTCAGTTTTGTTAGGTTTATTACCCTTACCCTGATGTTTCAGATGCTTTTGCTTGGCTTTTAATGTTTTTAGAGTTTTCTGAAACTCTGTTATGTTGCCATAAAATATGTAGTGTCCATAGTTATGCTTGAGTAGATGCCTATCGATATTCCCCAGGAAACATCGTAGGCTACTAGGCTCATATTCAGAGCTATCGATCCTTTGTATTTTGTAAATAAATTCATCTACTAACTTGTCCAGCTCTGCATGAGGTATTTTTGTTATCGGTCTGTGCTCCTCATAATCGTGGAGGAATGAATTCAGTAATCAGATGTCATTTGTTGTTTTTTTATTCATTAGTTTATTTTTGTTTTCAAGAATAAATTGCTCCCTGTCTGACAACTGCTTTGAAAAAACCTCCGCAGTCATCTTTGCTGACAGATTCACTTAACTGTTTGATGGTGGTGCGGCGGTTCATTCAGACTTCAAAACAATGGCTTGTGCCTGCACATGTTGTAGAATGCTGTTTTACCCCAGAAGGGTTGAACAGCATTCTGGGAACACTCCTGCTGTAGTAGAACAACTTTTTACAAAGGATAAAACAGAAAGGTGAACAGCATTCCAACGAACACTGTTCTATAGTCTGCATGTCCACACCCGGTGCACACTCTAGTTAGCTGCTCTGTTCCCCCACCCACATATTAATCTGAAGGTGCTCTGAAGTATACTAGGATGGGGAGGGAGATTTATATAATCTCTCTGCCCCTCATGGCTGCTGTAATTATTTTTGCTGCTGCTCACCATGACCCTGCCCTCCCTTTATGGGGCAATTTTCTCCAAAATCTGAGAAGTTTACACACATAACAGACATTGTCATCGTCTGGTGTCATAACCACTCTCCTCCTTCTAAACCATGGTGAGGCTTTACAGGAAGTTGTCAGTTAAAATCTGTCATATCTCTGTTACTTGAATTAAAAAAGTAAACTATTTCTATGGTGGTGTGTTCATTTTGTGTGTTGTGCTTTTTTTGTTGTTTCCTAGTGTCGACACATTCTGAGTGGCACTGATAATTTTTAGGTTAAAGTGATGGTTTTGTAATTTTAAGTGTAATTTCTCATTTAATAAAAGTTGGAGAGCGATTTGTGAAGAGATTGAAACAAACACTGCATTACTAGCCTAGATTTAGCTCATACATATACAAATGGCATGCCAAGAGGAGGGAGCTATTTCATGACAGGACCCTTGGGAATAGGTAAGGAGAGACATTTAAACAAAAGAAAAGTGTGGTATAAAAATATTATTAGGAAGTTGGGAACTGGAAAGTATGCTTTTTGGGCTGAGAAAGGATGGAGGTGTTGCTCCCCCCCCCCCAAAAAAAACAAATCTGTTAAAAATTAAGGGAGTCATTAGAGATTAGAAAGACAGCACAATGGAGTGTACTACAGAATAGAGTGTGTTAAAATGGGACAGATTGAATGAATTAATGGCCTTTTCACACCCTGCATGGCCAGAACCCTGCAGACATCTTGCTGTTACTTAGGAAAAAGGGTACTTCAGACACCTTCCAAAGCACATGTTAAACATAATATTTGATCCTGCCACTCCCTGAAATCACTATGTTGGGGGGAGGGAGAAAGAGCATGTAACATTCTCATGCAAGCTTAAATTACAATCGGCGGATATGCTCAGTGTAAACAGCACTTAAACAGCTCAGACAGCTTGTTTTAGTCTTAAAGGACACTTAAACTCTCTTTTTACATATTTGTATCTAAACACTGCCCTGTTGGAAAGGGTGTATAATATTTATATAGTATATGGTTAGGGTATATTGTGGATGGAAAACAATGGTTTTCCAAATCCTGTTGTAGGACAGTTCAAAGGTCAAAAAAGTTGTTGTACTATCGTTGTGATGTCAGAACGATAGTACAACAACTTCTTAACTTTCAACTGTTTTCTGATGGCTGAAACATTGGCTTTTCAAAAAATACTGTACAGCATGGCGGCGCTGGTAAGCGAGCGGTTGAGCATGAGCTTTTCCGATAGTTTGGACATGGACTGCCATAGTCAGCACCCTGTTTCCAAACTATCAGTTTGTCAGCAGTTTTTTTAAATCAGTGGTCCCTCTGTACAAAGCTAAGCCAGATGACAGTGAGCAATGGTACCTTCGGGGTCGGCAGTAGTGCGGAACTGCAACGAGGACCAGGAGAAAATGGCAGTGTCTGGACATGGTACAGAAACTAACAAATCCTTGTGAAATTAATGTGGCACAGTTTGTGGGGGAACCATATACTATACAAAATAACTGATAGGAAACTGTGCACATCAAGGTCGTGTTTCCATCTCAGGTGTTTGATGACATTATAGGGACCACTTGAGCTTTGCTCTCAAGGTCTATGATGTCATCAAAATCCTCGATGGGAACACAGCCTTGTTGTGCACAGTTCCCTATCCATTATTTTATATGTAGTTCTCCAGGTAGCAGTGTTAAATCAGCAACTTAGCACTCTTTGAAGCAACGGTGTAAAGGGACTTTGTTTTATAGCTTCTCTGCGGATTTGCCTCACAGACTTTATTGGAGCACAAGATGACTTGTTTCAGCTTGTGGCAGTGGGATCACTGGGCCGGGACAGGCAGATAAGATTGTGAATACTGTCCAATTGAGTAAAATGAGCAGTTTCATTTTTTTAGTAAATCTATTTGTTTGCTAAGTAAGAGTTACTTTCCTTACTAAGGTAAATAAAAATCATATAACACTCTGTCCAGTTTTTGTACTGACAATCCTATTGAAAGATTTGGATGGTTACACTTTATTTGCATTCTTAAAGAGTTTATTTGGAAATACTGCTTGATTAATTATAAAGTGAGTTTTATTGGTGCCTGAGTCTGATGGCTATTTTCCCTCTTTGATATGCATGGATTGACTTGATTGGTCAAGTAGGAGAATTAAGCAACATACCATGAGAGAGTGTTGGTGATGCCAGGATTTACCCATGCCTGGTGTGTTGCTTGGTCCCAAGGTGCAGCCCAGTGAGCAAGACACACCAGGCGTGGGTAAATCCTGGCATCACCAACTCTGTTAAGTGGCATATTGCGATTATACAATGGACACCTGAATGTTTTGTGTAGAAATATTAGAAAATAAATAGCTCTTTTAGATTTTGGGTTACTTTTTATTACATTTATTGTTACATGTGGAAAAATAGTCCTTTGTTGGTAGGTATGTGCATTATTCGGTATTACCTGGTTACTCGGTTAGAAAAAGTGAAAGCAGGCACCAGGCCCATCAAGACCAATTCCCCACATTTGTAGGGGGTAATTTAATTTGACTGCCCCAGAAAGTTCTTATCTAATTCTGAGAGCATCACCTAGTACTCAACTTTAGCAAGACAAAATCAATGATCTTTGCCCACCGCCAATGCCCACTCAGTAGTGCCCCTCTTCTCATCACTAACTCCCAGGGTCGCAGTCTTGAACAGGTCAATAGCTTCAAATACGTGGGTGTCACCCTGGACACCTCCCTCACCTACCATGCACACATTCAGCACCTTTACTCTGCTGTAAACACCAGATTAGGGATCCTATATAGACATAAACATTGCCTACCTCCTCAGGCCCTACATCTCGCAGTAACTTCTTCTGTCCTATCTCTGGTGGACTACGGTATTACGATTTATGGATCTGCAGACCAAACGGCCCTACGCAGTATCAACATAGCACTCAACAAAGCCTGCAGACTAGTCACAGGAAGTGATAGAGGCACCCACACTTGCGAGCTTTACAAACTTGCAGACTGGCTCACCTTTGAAGGGAGGCTAAAGTATCACACCTCCCTCCAAGCCAAAAAAATACTCCTCAAACTATCACCCAAAGGCCTTCTCCCCCTCATCCAGACTGTCCCACACAGGAGGGTCCCTAGACACCTAACTAACTCCTCTCTCCTGGTCCCCCACTGTAGGACCTCCCTAGGACAAAGGTATTTCCAATACTGGGCTCCCCTCTGGCTAAACAACCTACCTGCATCCATCTCTCTAGTCCCCAGTCTTGGCCGATTTAAAACTGGTCTTAAAAGACTCCTCCTTGAATCAGCTACTTGTGATGGCATTCATTGCAGTCTATAGCACTAGCGCAGAAAATAAAAAAATCCACAATAGTAGGGTTAACTGCCTAACCTTAATCCTGACTGCATCCACAAAGTCCCATGATCACACTGTATAGAAACTCTGACTCGGGGTTCACTTAGGACCTTCCGTAACTGTAACCTACTTTGTATCATAACCTATACCAAAGGACTACGTAAGATACTTGACACAATGTTTACACACTGAACTATGTGACCTATGTATAAATACTAGCAAATGTTATGTTTTTTGTTTGTTTGTTTTGTTTGTGTTTGTACTAATGTGGAGCCTTTGCAAAGGAGTCAATGACTCAAAGAATTGTAATTCTGATTCTCTTCAATAAGTAAATAAAAAAAAATCTATCACTGGATGTCAATTCTACAATATATTGTGGCAGAGAATTCCATAGTTTCCATGTAAAATAATTTAATCTTTTGTTTGCTGTTGCCCTCGGGATTTTAATCTGTCTGTTATTTCATCTAATCCATGTTTTTTGTCAGAGTATTGTAGGTTACATAGTTTCCTAAGGTCTTCATGATGTATAGTATTAAACAGAAGTAACAGGTCTCCGCTATCTCTTCTCTTTTGTAAATCGTATAATCCTAGGAATCTTACCCTAGCCTGATACAGTAGATGTCTTATTTCAGGTATTAGTTTTGTTACCCTTCTTTGTGGTATCTCTATCATCTTTTTGTCTTGCAAATATGGGGCCCAGAATGAGACAGCATAATCAGTAAGTGGTCTGATATATGATTTATACAATTGAATAATACATTCTTTGTTTCTTAAAATGAAAGACCTTTTAATAGCAGCTAGGATGCAATTACATATTTGAGTTACTTTGCTACATTGACTGTTACAGTTAAACTTATTGCTGACAGTAACACCCAAGTCCCTTTCTGCATTAGCTGTTTTTATAACAAAATTACAGAGATTATACTCAATATTCAGACTTTTTTTCCCAGATGTATGACTGAGCATTGGTCTATGTTTAAGGTCATTTCATTTTCATGGACCCACAGTTCTATAGTTTTTAGGTCTTCTTTGAATTTGGTTATTTTAGTCATTGTATCCACCTCAGATGATAGTTTTGTATCATCTGCAAATTTACTTATCTGGTTGATTATCCCTATATGTATATCCCCTATGAACAGATTAAAAAATGTTGGGCCCAACATTGAATCCTGAGTCACTCCACTGGAGACTGTGATGTTACTTGAGATCATGTCAACTATTCTCATGTATTGTATTCTGTCTTTTAGCCATCCTTCAACCCACTTGATGGTATAACTATTGAGTTTCAACTGTATCATTTTTCTAACTAGCAAAACATGGGACACTTTATCGACGGCTTTCTGAAAGTCCAGGTAAATAATGTCCACTGAACAGTTTCTGTCCATGCTATCGCTAATGCTCTCATAGAATGCTACCAGATTGGTGGTACATGACCTACCCTTTTTGAATCCATGTGTTATACAGTATTATCCATCAGTCCATTGTTTTCTATTTCTTGTTCAATTTTTAGTTTAAGTATTCTTTCCATAAATTTACATATTACTGATTTGAGGCTTATGTGTCAGTAGTTTTCAGCATTATTTTTATTTCCTTTTTTGTGTATAAATATTACCATTGCCAATTGCCAGTTATCAGGGACTTCACTATTCATATATGATTTGTTGAAAACAATACTCGGAGGATAAGCATGCATAGTGTTGTAAGCAAAGAAGAGCAGTGTGTGTGTGTGTGTGTGTGTGTGTGTGTGCTGATCCCCCCCCAGGTTTTTTTTTGGGGTGTGTAAGTGATACTGTGGTGCAGAATGGCTTTTGAATTGAGCTGTTAGCTTCATAGTGGGTGTCACATTGGACAGTTGTGCGTTCCATACAAATGGTCCAAGGCAGTTTCTGTGTTTGAGGAAGCAAGACCCAGACATTACAGAGAATGTTTACAAGTAAAAATAATGATCATGACTGAGAGTTCTGTATGTATAAGGCTCTGCTGCTTTTTCTGTTTAGGTGGTGAACTCCCGATGTTAAATGTACCTCGAATTATATGAGGAGAGAGAGAGAGAGAGATAGAGATGCATAGTGAGGGCTGTAGTAGAGAGAATTAGAGACAACTAGGTGTCAACGCCGAGCAGTCACATTGAGTGTATGAGGTACTGAGAGACCACTGGAGTTTTTTTGTTTTGTTTTTTATAATTAAGTCCATACCTGAAATTCTCACTTTTTATCTTTGGTTTAACAGGGAAGTACAGCAGGGGGTGTCACAGAGGAAAGTTGTTTTAAAAAAATAGTTTTGTGGTTTGAACAGGGCTTGACTATCAGAGCAGCAGTTCTGGGAGATGGCAATGTAGTGGGATTGTTCTTTTTTGCCAGTTCTGGGCTTCTGTTGGTAGTAGTGATTTAGAGTGGTGTTACTGATTCGGCTGACTGGTGGCTGGCACCTCTTCCCATGGGGTGATACTAGGATTTACGATGGGAGAGGGGTGCCAGTCAACCAATCAGGATGGAGGATTTGCATTTTGTTTCAGTGCCCATTGTATAATAAAGAATAACACACAGTACAACTCAGAAAAAAAGTGTTCACTGAAAATAAAAGTTTTGGCAAACAAGCACCACCAGGTTATAACTAATTCAAGATTTTTAGGTGTGGATGAGCATCAAAGTCATGGCCTTGTAGGGACTGGGTGTAATGAAGTCCTGCAAGAGCTGTGCCTTGTATAGAATACAATCTGTAACATTCTTAAGGCCAAGACAAAACAGAAATAAAAAAAAAAACATGAAGCTGAATTAGAATTTGTCATGCAGTGCAATATTACTTAATTTTTTATACATAAAAACACTGTGACAGGCAGATTTCATGCACCCTCAATTTCTTTCTTCCTCTTTCAGTGTGCCATAACGAAGTGAAACAGTGCAATTTAAAAAATTGTCATGCTTTATGCATTGTTGTCACAACCTGGATCAGTTTTGAACAAGTGACCTAGAGGTGAAACACTACTGCTATCCATTTTTATCCAGTGGTGGGAATGGGGGAAAAATACCCATAGGGCCCTGAACATTTGTGCAGAAAATAAAATCTGGAACACAAGTTTTAAAACAAGGTGATCACAGTTCAAATTGTACCAGAACTACTTATTTATTTAGTTTTTGATGACTGGGTATGTGCACTAGATAAATCCTACCTATTTTCAGGCATGACCCAGGGGAGGGGGATTCAGACGAATGCCAGCTGACCTTGAACCAGATTAAGCTGTTGGTGGTATTTTTGTGAATGGGGGAAATCTGGCCAGGGCACCAGGGAAATTCCCCTACTCTGTGTGGGGGTGCTGTTGGACCACGGATTTGTTTGTGGGACCCAGTCATTCTGCTGGTGTGCCTGCAGGAGAGCAGAACTCTGCTCCTGTAGGTCCAGCTTTGGAGCCTGAAGTACTGAGGATGTCTGACCATTTTGTTGATATGCTTGTGGATCTTGCTGTACCAAATGAATCTTTACCTGCTCAGTCTGCCTCTGCATCATCAGATTTTTAACCTGTGGATGAATTTTGGTTGAAGTCCCTCCTTGCTGCACATCATGACGAGGTACTTGCTGTTGTTGATGACGTTAGCCCTTTTGAGTCAGCCTCTCTTGGGACATGGACTCTGTTGCCAGAACTAGGGGCTGTGGAGGCTCTTCCTGCTTTCATTAGAGATGCAGTACCTTCGGGCTCTTTGGAGGTGCAGAGTCAGCAACAATCTTCTGTAGCACCGGTCCTACCAGTGTTGCACAATGCTCCATTAGAATTTTTGGTTCCTACAAATCTAGATCGAGCAGTGTCTTCTCTGCCTTTGAAATCGGCGGTGACTATGCCTGGTAAACTTGTGAGTACTATGCATCCTAGACTGTGTGTTTCACCTCCTAATGCGCAGACTGTCTTGTCTGTTTTGCCTTCTCCCACTCTGTTGCCTTGTTCTAGCCCACTACCTGTATCTTTAGAGGCCTCCCTGCGGAGTGCGGGTTGGAAACCAGGTGTTTCAGGGCATTGGATACCTGACCCTGCCCATAGCCTGATACCTGGTTGTGGAGGGCAACAGCCCTCCTTGATAGATATGCCTCCACCTTTGCCTGGTAGCCCAGATTTGGATTTGCATACTGAGGATGTTCAGCATCCTGCATTGGATACTACTCTGCTGGCTAAAGTTCCTTCTTTGCCTCCCTCATCTTTGGGTGATGAAGGCCCTAGCTCTAGGGGACCAGCGTGGGGTGATAGAATGGACATGGATGTCCCGATCCCTGACCCTCCTCCGGGCCCTTCTCCTGACCCTGGGGACAAAACTAAATCTACTTGGGAAGAATTTTGTAGAAGGGATACATTTTGGAACTCCCCCCCCCTTCAATAATGGAATGCGGTCCGCCTTCAGTATATTGGGGGTCTTGATGTAGCTCCAGACCGTATCTATGTGGGAAAGTCACTTTTGAAAGGATCTTTGTTTTTTTAACAAATGAAATATTTGCATTGATTCATGTATCAGGTTCTTCCTTATATGATGTTAGTTTTCAAAGCCCTAGAGGATTAGACTGATTCTGGACAAAGTATAATACTCTTAAATACACTGAGTTATGGCTACCATTTCAGGCTATCCCACTTACTAGACCTTCTATTAAAACTGTCACCAGTTTGTTTAGAAATGAGAATGTAGCAGCTAGTGATATTACACATTGGTTAGCTAAACACTGTGATGTCTTGGGGTTGCCACAGCCTATATTTGACTCTGAACACTTGTGGACTGGTGGTTGGCGTTATAGGGTGCAACTTAGAAATACGAATGTGGGTCCCATACACTTACCTAATAGTTTGTTTTTAAGTAGGGAACAGGGGCATTACTTCTATGTGGGGCAGCTCGTACCTGTTTTAAATGTGGCTCCCCTTCCCATCTCAGTGCAGCCTGTGATAGACTACGATGTTCCCTTTGTTTGTCTTTTGGCCATGCTAGTGCAGATTGTAATTCTGAACTAAAGTGTAAACTGTGTGAAGAACTAGGTCATGGTTTTAGATCCTGTCCTTGGGCTTCCCATAACAGGGAAGATAGCCCGGATCAGAATGTGATCCTTCTTAATGCCCAGAAAAAGGATACTGCTATGGTGAAGTCCCTTTCTTCGCATGTTAAGGTAGTCACTGGTCCCCCTTTATGCACTGATATTGTGGTGCCTGCTCCCCAGTCAGTGGTTTCAATATCTGAACCTTTCTCTGAGCCTCCTTTACAGGAAGTTCCATGACCGGTTGTACAGGACCCTTCCTCTACGCCCCCTCCCCCTCTTTCTGTTGTTTCTCTGGTTCCTGCTGAACCTGTGCCTGTCCCTGACAAACCTCTGGATGTCATTATTACGCCCCCTCCTGAGCCTAGTGTTCAGACAAAGAAACAGGCTCAAAAACAGACTACAGGTAGGGCCAAATTGGCTAAAGCGTCTTCTCCTGGTGGCTCTGTTCCCTTAAGTAATAAATTTGAGGTCCTGTCCCATCACACTCAGTCTTCTGATATGGAAGCTGATTATGACACCTCCTCACAACCTATGGTATCCTCTGATTCTGAGAATGATAAATTAAAGGAGTTGTCTATGGATACTCGACCCTCGCAGTCAGGGGTGAGACCCCAGAGAAGTACTAGAAAGGGAAGGGTTACTTGATGTTGACTTATTTTTATTTCGACCCTTTATCTGATTCTCTTTCATGGCCATGGCATTTTATCTCACTGTAGCCACCCTCAATGTGAACAGTGTGAAAAATGCTCATAGGTGCCTGATTACTTTTCAACTTTTGAGTGATTTGGCGTGTGATATTTGCCTTATTCAGGATACCCATCTCAATACCCTTCCTTTGGTTAATATGGCCAAAAAGCTTTGGCGATGGGGTCCTTCTTTTTTTTCTTTAGGATCAGACACATGTAGTGGTATTGGGGTGTTGTTTAGGGGTGATGGATTTCATGTTACCAAGTTGATTGAACTGCTTATGGGACGGGCCTTAATACTGGAGTTTACTTATTTACATTACACTTGGAGATTAATTGTGATTTATGCACCAGTTACGAAGAAAGATAGAGAGGATCTGTTTAGTGAGGAGCAGTCTTTTTTGTTCACATCATGCTTTCTCATATGGGGTGGCGACTTTCACTGTGTAGTGCATAAATCAGATCGCGGGTCCTGGACTGATAAGGATTTCTGTGATACACATTGTCTCAATCACATTATTGTCCAGGGTCGTTTACAGGATGTTTATAGAATTTGTCATCCTACTGGTGGACATACTTTTTTTAAGGGCTCCTTATCCACTAGGATTGATTTTCTTTTTGTCTCTGCAGCTTTGAGGGTGATTAAAGCTCAAACCATTCCAGTGGAGATCTCAGACCATACTGTGGTAACTGCCATGTTAGGGGTAGGCCCTCATGCTACATTGGGGCAGGGATACTGGAAACTGAATTCTTTACTGCTACTTGATGACATGTTTTTGGCCCAAGTTCATGACTTGTTGAAAGCTCGTATGTCACTATCTGGACTTTCCGAAGATTTGTTAGATTTGTGGCTACTCACTAAATCTGAAATCTCTACTTTGGCTAGGAGGACATCTAAATATGCAGTAATGACTAAATATAAGAGATATTTGTCTTTACATGTGCAGTTGGAAACTTTGTATTCAACTATACACTCACAAGGCTTATCTTTGACAGCACAGGTACAGAATGTAAAAAAAGAAATGGCGCACTACAGTATACTAGAGCTACTTCCCTGTTACATGAACATAGGGTTTGTTCTGATAATAAATCTGCTTTGGGGGATGTTTTGGATTGTAGTCATAGGTTTTCTGTGGATCGCCTTCTGACTGAAGTTGTGGATACTGCTGGTACTAGTTAACTGCATTTCCGGATATCTTGCGAGCAGTCTCCTCGCGTTTTTCAGACTTATATGCTGCATCTCCAGTGGATAGTGCTGGTGTAGAACAATTCCTTTCCCCTCTCCATATTGCCCCTTATTCTGATATGCTATTACAAGCTTTAGTTGCTCCAATTAGTGTTGATGAGGTTAAAAAGGAAATTTCCCATTTACGGAATAACACGGCACCTGGTATTAATGGCTTGCCTGCAGAATTTTATAAAACCTGTAGTCCTTTGGTTTGTGATGTGCTCACAGTAGTGTTTAATTGGGTTTTGCAACATCACACTCTCGATTCCCATTTTTGTATTTCAGTTCAGATTTTGTTATATAAGAAAGGTGATAGAACTTTACTTTCCAATTGGAGGCCTTTAAGTCTCCTTAATATGGATTTTAACATTTTAATGAAAATATTGAATACCAGATTGTTGTCCATAGCTCCACACTTGATTTTTCTACACCAATCCTGTTCAGTACCAGGCAGATCTATCTATAAAAATCTCCTTTTGCTTTGGGAACTAATAGAGCTTGGTAAAGTTGATATTATAAAGGGTTTTCTTATGTCAATGGATCAACAAAGGGCCTTTGATCAGGTCCTACATAATTATTTGTTTCAGGTTTTATGAACCTATGGAGTTCCTGATCACTTTATAACCTGGATTGCTTTGCTTTATAGTCATGCTTATGCTATGCCCTTGGTAAATGGTTATTTGGCTTCCTATATCCCTATTCATTGGGGGGTGAGACAAGGCTGCCCGCTGAGTCCATTACTTCATGTTTTTAGTTTGGATCCACTTTCACTTACAATTGCCCAAGATGTGCAGATTCTTGGTATTGCTTCCCTTCATAGTACCCTTGAGGCCAAAATTTTGGCTTTTGCTAATGATGTCTGTGTCTTTGTTGCTGATTTGACCTCTGGAGATTAAGGTGTTGCATCATTTTTCTAATTTTTCATATGTTGCAGGTTCCTCCCTTAATATATCTAAGAGGTTTTTTTAGCCTCTGCATACTGCCATTCCTGAGGTTACAGAGCTGCTAGGCGTTCCTGTTGTACTGGGCCAGGTCCGAGATTTAGGTATTGATTTTGGTAAAGGTGATAATGCATTACTTAATTGGTCAGCTAAAATTGAGGCAGTTCAGTCCAGAATCAGATTATGGAAGTCTTGGCAACAAACTAAACAGAAAAAGGTTATCATTACTAAATCTTTACTTCTCCCTCAATTTTTATACCTTAGTGTGGTATACCCCATTCCTTCTGGTCTGGAAGCCACTTTACTGGGTCTTTTTTTTCAAATTATTTGGGGAAGTCACCTAAATCCCATTAAAAGAGATGTGTTGTATCTTCCTATTGCACAGGGTGGTCTGAATTGTGTGAATCCGATTACTTTTTACTATAGTATTTTTTTTTCATTGGAATTTACTAGACTTTAGTCGTCCACACTCTGTGTTATGGGTGATTTAAGCATATGGTTGGTTACCTAAATTGTCCTCAGAGTGGCCAGGATTGAGCTGGAAAAATTTACACACTTCTAGTTACCCGATTTATGTCAGACCTGTGATATAGAAACTTAATAGATGGAAGTTACTTCCGGACCATGTGTATTGCAAATCACGCAAATATATTTATGATGTCCTACTATCTAAAGCACATTCCATAGCCCCCGTTTTTAAGGATGTACTGGATGATCATGTTGATAACCTCCTTCAGAGTTTGGTAGATAAATGGATTCCACCTAGATTATGGGGTGTTTTATGGCTTAGTTGTCATGGGCGACTCAGTGTTAGGGGGAATTTAAAGCATAAAATGGTTACTGAACGTACTTGTCTGAGGGATACTTGCAATAATCAGGAGAAAACAATGTCCCATTTTTTGGTTTCCTGCCCCTTTGTGCAAGAATTCTGGATGACCCTTTCTGCCCATTGGAGCCAGCCTTTCTGGTGGGCTGTTACATATCTGGAGGTGGTGGGAGGTTTTTTGTTACATTCTACTTTGTTGGATGCAGGTGTAGTACGGCTGCTGTTCGCTATGTTCAAGTTTCATTTATGGTATGCCAGATGTCACCTTACTCTACAATAGTTATACCACTCACCACTTGAAGTTCTTCAACATGTTGAACACGATTTGTTGTTACAATGTGATTCTGAACACAAATGTTTGTCCAAAAATGTATGGCTTTGGTGGAAAGAGGTTCCTTTTTTGAAAGACAAAATAGGTTGAATCATTATGCTGTCAGAGATTTGAGTATTGCTGATATTCTCTTTGTTATGTTTTTTTTTCTTATTTTCCATGAATTGTATGACTGTTTTTCTGATGTATTGTTCTGTTTATTAATAAAAACCTTCCCTACTCAACAGTAGGGGGACCTGCTGTCTGTTTGCAGGATGGCCACTCAGACTGGAATTCTGGAGAGCGCAGCTGTGCCTGAGAAGGGAAAGCAGGCTTCCTCTCCTTTCTTGGAAAAGCCAGAGGCTGACAGTTTGGATTTAATACATTTGGGTCAAGATTCTGATGAGGACACCGCTGATGTCTACATTTCCATGGAGGATTTGAGCAAGCCTTTATTGGAGGAGAAGGATGAAGATTTAGCCTGCAATTTGGAAGATAAGCAAAAGGAAATCTTAAAATGAGTACGTTCAGAAGATGAGAGACATCAGCTGGAGAGCGAGCGCCTTGCAACACGACTTACTGAGCTTACTGTTGCAGTTTCTCCTGTCATCTAGGAAGCCAGGCCTGCCAAGCATTTGGATGACTTGGCAGGATCAAATGCCTCGACGGGGCTGGGTGAGTCTGTTTCAAGTCATTTGGTTTGAAGACTCTGTACAGGCTGGCAGTTCTAACATCAATTGTGGTGTGTGCCAAAAACCTGAAACTCTTTCTGTTCTCAAAGAGATGCACAATACTGAGGTGACTAATGTTGCACTACAGCACAGCTTACATCTAGACCCACTTGATACAACAGCTTTTGACATGATGGCTCCTGTCATTAAGCTCTCTAAGACTGCGGGATTTGTTTTTAAACAGCCGCAGGTTGAGGAGACTATACAAAATGTGGTATATCAAACACAGGAGAATTCTCAAGAGGGGATTACTGACTTTTCATTTAAAGGAACTGGTTCAAAACAAGGGAGGAAGGCTGCTGCGAAATACAAAAGGGCTGTTTTGAACCTTGCTAATAGAAAGCTTGCTGAACCATTGGTCGAATCTTCGGTTACAGTGCCATCTACCATGCAGGTGGCTATTACATCCCCTTGTGACCCATGGACTCCTCAGAAGGCTTTAGCTAATGCAGGTTGGCAATAATCTCCTAGGAGTATTTGGGTTCCTGATCCAAATTGGCATTCCACATTCCCTATTTCACAGGCTTCCCCAGAGTGGAAACCACATGAACTTGCACAGCCTAGATGTGGTAGTACTCCACAGGCAGAGATTATAGCAATTGCTGCACCTACTTTGGATCCCCCAGCAGACCACCCTGGGATGGCTGACCCTACAGGACTCTACCAGGATTTTCCACCCTTACAGACTCATAAGACACAAGATGGGGGTTTACCTTCACTGCAGGACATTTCTCAGACTACTGACTCTGATCACAAGCCTTTATTGTCCGATCTCATTTCTAAAGTTAAAAAAGAAACAGCACCTCATAGGAATGCTGTGTGTATTCGATACAGAGAGAGTTTGAAAGCTAGGCCTGATAGATATCATCTGGGGAGAATTCTTTTGAAAGATTCTCTATATTGTACCCCAAGGAGGTTTTCATCAATATTTCAGGGGAGGATAATTTTGATGTGAGTTTTCATGCAGCATATGCCTTAGATCTGTTTTGGGAGAGGTATGGGCAAACTAAGTTCTACCCTACATGGACTCCCTTCATAGTGATCCCGTTGACAAAACCCCTTGTAAAATATGTTCATGTCATGTTTAGGAATGAAGGGGTACATGTAGAGGATATTACTTATTGGATATCCCAGAAATGTGATGTGCTGGGGGAACCAAAGCCATACTTGACAGTGAACTTTTCTGGATAGGAGGTTGGAAGTATAAGGTTAAGCTTCACCAGAATGAGACTGGGATTGAGCACATCCCCAATTCCTTTTTACTAGGCAGGGACGGGGGGTGTTTTTATGCAGGGAAACCATGGGCATGTTACAAATGTCGCTCTAGGACTCATCTCTCGAGTTCATGTAATAGGCCTAGATGCAATAATTGTGGTTAAACCGGTCACATCACCATGTAATGTGAAAATCACACAAGGTGTGATCTCAGCGAGGAGTATGGTCATGTCTTTGGGGAATGCCCATGGGCTGCATAAAATAAGGCATCTGATATTAGCCCCGAGGTACTTATGCAGCAGGCACAGGACACGGCCTCTGTTGAGGCTGCTTCTATGATGGCTGCCCCTCAAGATCCCCCCTCCCTCTTCCCCAAAGCCTCAGGTAGTGGATCTTACCTTACCTACAGAAGAATTTTCAGTACCACCTGAGCTACAGAATACTGAAACAGATCCGTCTTTTGTTACTGGGTCTTTACACCCAGTGTATTATTCAGATTCAGTTGGTGAAGACGATGGGAAGCAGGCTCTACCTGTCTATATCCTTTGCCTCACAGAAGGTCTTCCAGGTTTATGAAGACAGTGCCTCCTGACCCCCCACTTCCACCCCGATTTCTCCTAAACACCCTCCACCCCGGTAGAAACCAAAATTCTTATTCTGCCTTATTTACACCCTGGGGTGATTCTGAAATGGAGGTGGGGAACTCTGACTCACAGAAATCATTTATGGATCAGGGGACTTGCTCTCTGGAGCAAGGGACATGTAAGGAAAAGAAAAAGAAAAACCAAAAAAATAGCTATTTCTGTTTGGGTCCCTTGTTCTCTTTTTTTCCTGAATGGCTTTTGGTACTGTAGAATCCATTAATGTACATAGTTTGTTGAATTCAGTTAAAAGACAGACTGCATTTCACTACCTTCATGATGGTAAATTGGGTGTTACTTTACTCCAGGACACCTGGATGTACAGTATACTGAAGACCATATTTGAATGTTTAAGAAAGAATGGGTATGGGGCCCTTCATATTGGCTATTTGGACTGGAGGCCGCTGATGGGATGGGAATACTGTTTAATTCCTATTCATTTGTTTTGCATAAACTGATAGACCTGGCCATTATTGACCTACTTTCCCTTTGAGAGGAGGATCCAAGGTGGCTACACGCTATGCTATTGAGGAGGAATTGCATAAGCAGGAGCAGAGAGAAACTTAAAATTTTTTTATAAAGGTATGCCACCGTCGCTCTATTAGGTTTTACACTCTCTGCACTTTCCAGTCTTTCTTGTGCTGTCTGGTTCCTGTGTTTCCCCTTTCTTTTGCTTGTTTTCCTCAAAGCGGAGTTGGAGAGGAGTCCTAGTGGTGGGCAGGGAGCCCTGGCAGCTACGGAGGATAAGCCACCCTGCAGAAGGTTGAAAAAGCTGAGGAGACACCTCAAGGAAAATCTGAGGATTCTCTCATACTCTCAGGAGTTCTTCTAGACTGACTGCACTAGCTACTGTATGCAGAAATTTCTGACTTTTGGTCAGCTGAAATTGTGATTGCATTACCGCTGAGACCCTGTGATTCCATATTTCATCTCTCATGTATAAGATTTAAATAATTAAGGCACAATACACAGCTGCCCATTACATGAGTTTCTCAGAGGGCAGAACATCTGATTGACCGATCTATCTTGGAGTATTTTGAGTTTTTTGGGGACCGTTTACCTTTAAACTCTGAGCTACATACTAATTACTGTGCTTTTGACTATTGTTTGTCTATTTTAAGAAACTGTTTTTTTTAAGTGACATACTTACTTATCACCTTTGCTGCTCGAGGTAGAGGTTGGAGGTGGGGGGTGAAGGAGGGTTGGGCAGTGCCCTGATGAGAGTGATTAATTTTTAACATATTTACTTTTTTATCACGTGCTCTGACAGGTTACAATTCGCATGCGCACCTGAGTGGAGAAAGAGACGCTGTGGCATAAGGTTGGGCATTGGAACCTAAAGCTGAGACCTGAGGAATATTTTCAGAACATATTTTTGTTTGGTTAGCCCTGTTTTTCATTATCAGTTTAGGATTCTCAGCCATTTAAAGTTGTTTGTAATTGCTTTTCATTTTAACAGTTTTTACTGCTTTGACGCCATCCTTTGTCACCAAGCTGAATTTGCTGGCTGGTCCTGGTTCATCTCTGCCTAGCTTATACTCTGCACCTGCACCTTTATGTGTACTTGGGCAGCTTCAAGGGTAGATATTCTGGTATTAGGACTCCCGCTGATAAGGGAAAGCTAGTTGGTGAGGTTTTGGCCTATTAAGAAAATCCCTGAACACTGAATCAAGTTCTGATTTTATTCTACACACCAGTGATACAAGTAAGCACTCTTGTATTTTTGCACTTATTTCTTGTTTGGTCAAAACTGCTGTAGCGATATCAAATATCTAAAGCTGCTTATTATCACAAGTTGTTGGATTTATTAGTTTGGCCAAAGATTGTTATGTGGCAATTTGGTAGCAATTAAGGAACAAGTTGGCCATTTTTGATCAGTAGTTTGCTTAAACTGTTATCGCATTAGGCCGTGTCAGGCCGTTTGTTAAGTAGCGTGCTTGGGTTTTTTGGGTATTAGGCTGGTACTAGGAGGCAGGCAGCATTAGTCTGCATTAGTCTCCTGACTTTGTGGTTTCCAGTTGTAATAGATATTTTATTTTAGTGAGTTTTTATTTTCTTTTTTTCTTTGTTTTAGTGGAGTTCTGGTGCCATAACTCATTTTCCTCTTGGCAGTGCTATAATTACCATCCCTCTGGAACAATTGAGAATTCATCCTCGCAAACTAAAAGTGCTTGGAAAGAGAAGAAAAAGAGAAGAAAAAAGGGAAAAAAGAGGAAACGTTTTGCTCGATTGTATTTGGTGACTCTTTTGTCTCTCTTTTCTGGCTGTGGTTGCTACAGGGGAAGAGAGCTATCCACACACTGGATTTGGTACAAAATCGACCATCTAATTGACTTTTAACAGACTTTGCCAAACAATTTAATCCTTTTTTGTCTCCCTTCAGTGAACTAATGCACTGTACCGTGTGTACCTTTTTTCATTCATAAGGATTAATTGCTTATCTTGTATATCTGAATTGAGTATAAATATTTTTGTAATCATGCCAGCCACAACTAGAAGTAAAATGTGAGGCACTTTTAATATTTCTACCAGCAAGGGTGGAAGCTACCCTGAACTCAATGGGGGGGGAAGGCTAAGCCTAAGAGGCCTCTTTCCTTAAAATCTTTGGCAATGAAACAACCTGGTAAGAATTCAAAAAAACTGAATAAAAAGGGATGTGATATGAAAGAGAACAGTAAATATATAATAGATGAAACTGTTAATGGTAACAAAACTACACAGTTGGTCTCTACTCCTAATTTGCTTTTTGAGAATGGGGGTGATATTCGAAAACATTTTTGTCCATTAGTTTCTCGGTCAGCACCTAGTGCTCTTAAAAAGAAGTATAAAAAGCCAAAAGAAAATATTGAAATCAAAAGGAATGACCCATCCAGCATAGACCAGATCAGTAGTCAGTGGCTTAAAGAAGATATGATGGATCACTGTGAATCTAATGGATTTGATGAAGGGGTTAGAAGGAACGCCAAGATAGATTTCTCTAAAATATTCCATAACCTTTCAGTTTGGGATATGGAAGTCCAGACCATGAGAGAATCGCTGCATATAGAGGAGGTCATTGGAGGGAACACTGGATTGAATATAAAATGAATTCAGAACACTCGAGAAAGATCTGAGTATTATATGAAAACCTCCAGCCATGATAAAATCACTCAGCCAAATTTATTTCAAACCCATAATTATAATTATATACCTGGGGCTAATAATAGCTCTGACAGTAGGGGAAGTGATAGAGTGAGATCTCAGAATGACCACTTAGGAAATTCACCCAAGAATTGTACCCTGAATTCCTGGACGATGAGTCCTGAGGGACAGGACAACTCTGCTTTTAAGGACTTGGATGGTGTCTTAAGGGAATTATTAGCAGCACTAAGTGATCCAGTTAAAGCTAATATTTTGCTGTTTAAACAGCTAATGGAGCTCAAGCAAGATATATCATTCATTAAAGGGGTGTGCCTAGAAAATAGAATAACATTGGATGTAATAGATAGTAATAGGGTAGTGAGGATGGATACAATTGACCCTCTGAATAAGGAACCAGACCTCTGTCACATCTCCCTCAGTAATTTAGGTCAAGCTGCTAAGGGGCTAAGTAATTCTCCTACTCACACGGTGGAGAGTGAGGCGAACTGCTTATTACAAACTGGGGAGCACAAGACTGCATCCTTTGTTGACACCTCAATGACTGATCATAGTATTTTAAGTTGTGAGTCTGAATGTATCAAGCTTCCTGCAGCAGAATTAAGAGACACCAGCATCTGTAAGGGACTAGCACAAAATCATGCACCCTTGTGGCAGAAGGGAATGCTACAGGAAGCGTATGCCAGTAATGGTGGAAGTTTAAAGGAGATCTTTACTTCTAAAAAATATGCAAGATGTAGTAAAAAGGATGTTGCCTTGGATAGCCCATATCCCCTTTAAAAAAAAAAGATAGATACAAGAATAGGGAGGTAAGATTGATTAATGAAGTATCAGTGGACAAGAGTGAGGAGATTACCATTACACAATCTAAAAATAAAAAAAAGTTACAGCCAAAAATGGGAAGACATTGGGGAAAAAGGTGGCGAAGAGTAGTATCCCAAAGAAAGATGAACTTAAAGAGTCAAATAAACCAGGAAAACAAAAATCTGAGGCAACTATGCAATGGTAAAATACTGAAAACCAGAAAAGGAGTAATGATAAGGACACAGAGAGTGGAAGAACAGGTCCTGTTAGTAGTGCATTTATGGCAGAGGTAGATCCAGTAAATAGTGAGTGTTCAAAGAACAGAGAGAAATATTTTAGTCATAATGTTAATTTTGATCTTTTGTTAGTAAAAACATTAGGCACTGACTTTGTATTGCCTCTTTTTGGGATAACTTGTATGCCAAATGAAACACAAGAAAGTCTAATGAATACCTGTCTTCCATATTGAATGGCTGTACTATTCTGAAAGACTCATTAGACCTTTGATGGAAACTGAGTTGGTCCTGTTTGTGACAGAACAATTTTATGTCCTAAAAGCAATAGCTCTTCGGGCAAAAAAATTGGATGTTATGGGCATTATGGTGGGTGAGGTCACCACATTAATTGATCTTTTTCTGGAATTTTAATTGAACCAAAATTGTCTCGATCTTAGTAAAAGTGGGGGGGTGTAATTTCTGTCTTTGGGTTGAAACAATTCCCAAAAGAATCCAAAAATAACCTAAGAAGTAGACTGATTGACTTTTTGAATGTCTGTCTTGATATATACATAAGTAATCACAATATAGGGAAAATTATAAGGTTGGAGTAGGATGGCCAAATTAGGATATTTGTAAATCAAGTCTCTATAATTAAGGAATTAATGATGAAACAGAGCATTTTGGATCAACTCAGTATTCATCTATATGTAGAAGATGAGGATGCTTTTGTTCAGTCTGACCACGTCAGAGCTAATATAAAATCAAAGAAATTGGAACTCTTGGTTGAGACATCAAATAAGTTTGAGATTTTAACAAATCTAGAGCAATGACAGATTAAGTGGGATAGTTTTTTTAGCACGGACCTATGATGGGAATAAGACGGCTTAAAGGGAAGATTATATCAAAGGCGGCTCCATTGATACAACACTGCAGGACAATGTTGTATTTAAAATTGTATCTAGGAACTCCTCAGGGCTGGGTATTAAAATTGGTGACCTAGAAATTTGTAATTATCTGAATTACTTTCATATACTGTAATTTGCATCCAGGAAACTTGGGCACTGGGTGATCTCTATTTAAGTGGATATACAGCATATTGTAAGAATGCAATAAAAAATAAAAATTTTGGGAGCAGTATTGGAGGATTGGCCACATTTATTAAACTGAACAAGAATATCATAACTGAAGAAATTTCTTCATCTAGTTGCAGTATTTTAACAGTGAAGCTAACTGGGAAATTAACTAAACAAATATGGTTCCTGATAAATATTTATGCACATCCGGCAGGAAGCCATTATGAGGATCCAAATTATTTAGGCTCACTTGAAGAACTAATTTGCAGTATTCTAACTGATCACCCTACTGCTAATATAGTGATACTAGGCAATTTCAATGCAAGATTAAGTCCCTTGCAAGGATGTCCGGAAGACATAATAGAAGCTTTGTCTGTTCTTCAGTATACATCCTTGAACACAAAAAGGAACTCCAAAGACCACTTTATTAATAAAAGGGGGGTTGAGTTACATAGAATAATGTGTAGGAATAACATGCTTCTTCTGAATGGTCAGTCATTACCTGACTCTGGAGGTGAATACTCCTTTGTAGGTGGCAATGGTACATCTACAATTGACTATATCTGGATTAATTTAAAACTATTTAACAGGATCTTTTCACTCAAATTAGTATTCAGAGCTGAAAGTCAGCATAAGGCCCCCGAAGTTAGTAACAGGACATGGTGATTTCATCCCCGACAAAGATATCAAGGCCTCAAAGATGATATCAAAGAAAAGGGGTATTGAATGGAGCACAATTGACAGTGACAAACTGGAGAACTTACTAGAGAGCAGAGGGATATTATCCAAATTAGACTTTTTGGCTAGTCAACCCATGGGCCCACATATGATCCCCGAATTAATGCTATCATAAATATGATTGCTTATGAAATTACAGAAGAGGTTGAAATTAAAGAACCAAAGGGTCAACAATGGTACAAGGATTGTCATGATGCAAGGAAAACAGTAAATAATAAGTTCAGAAATTTAAATCAGTGCCCAAGTAAAGGTAATAAATTAATGAATAAAGCCAAAAAAGAGTACAGGGAGATTTTCACTAGGAATAAGTTTTACTTATTTTTATTTTTATTTATTTATTCTAGGATTACAAGTACATTTGAGCCAGGGCTCTTTTACAAAGGTTCCACATCAGAAATAACAAACAACAAGGAAGCAACAGTGAAATAACAGTAAACAATTCATGTGCAACAGTGCTATTGAAAGGGGTCAATTATAGGAAGAGTAAGGGTACAGGATGAGGAGAAGTGTAGGTAGTTAACAGAGGCAGCTATAATATGATGGTGAACACAGCTAGGACGCATATGCCCACAAGGAATGGGTAGGGTCAGGCACCCAGAGGTGGCAGAGAAACAGGGATCAGAGGAGAGAGGGAGGATGAAGATGCAGCTGGAGGCATTTGTCAAAAAATAAATGTGAAGGAGTGATAGAAGAGAAAAAAGGGTCAGGGTGGGGGGAATAAGTGCTGTAATGGGGCAAAGAGAGACTAATGAGGTAGTATGAAGACCTGAGATTTGAAGTGGTGCCTCAGGAGCTGAGGGGATGGGAACTGGGGGGCCTGGGGTTAAGCAGTATATAAGTTAGGATTTAAGCTGTTTAGGTCATCATCTAGGAGAGGCAATCACAGGAGCTAGAGGCAATGAGATGGGCCCAGAGTCTGGTTTTGAATAGACCTAATGTTGAGGCAGAGGAGATGGTGTGGCTGAGACCATTCATCCATAGAGGAGCCCTATAGGTGAAGGAGCATTGGCCCTGCGTAGTTCATCAGCAAGGAACTTGTAGAATCTGGGTTATCAAGCTCCTGGTGTTCTGGCGGTTGGTGTTTTGATGTAACAAGGCAGTAACACCGGAGGGTGTGAGGCCAAGGTTGATTTTTCCTGCCGTAGCACATGTGAGATACTTTATATGGTTGGAGAGCTGGAGCCATCCAGATTGTTCATAAAGGGCACAGGTGTGGGTGAGGCGGTGGGCAGCACTTGTGAGTTGACATGCTTTGTTAAGAGCAGTTGTTATATGTTGGAGAGCGGACATCATGGTGAAGCCGTAGATAATGAAGTCATAATCAATAATTGACACCACAGAGCTCTGGATGACAATCTTTAGGGCCTCTGGGGTGAGGTGCTGCCTGTGCTTGTAGAGTAATCCAAGGTGTGCTGGCAGCTTTAGCCATGCTGTCAATGTGAGCTGTATAGGAGAGATTGGGGTCAAGCAAAATCCCTAAGTATTTGAAAGAGTAAACTTGTTCGAGGACAGTCCCCTGCATGGTGGAGATGGCAAGGGGGTGTTGCTTGTAATGGTTATGTGAACTGCAGAATAGCAAGGACTTGGTTTTCTTGTGATTGAGGACTAGTTTGTGATTGGAGAACCATGTTTCAATGGCACTGAATCCGAGTTGGAGGCTGTGTTGTAGTGGTGAAAGGTCCTTGTGTGTAGAAAAGACAACAGCATCATCTGCATTCCCGCAAGTGTAAATATGTTAAGCAAATATGGTTGACATTGCACAATGCGGTCCTCACAAAAGATAATAAATTATTTTGGAGGATTGTTAGTACTGGAATGGGTCATCATACCAGAATTAATACCCATATTGAACCAGATATATGGGTAAATCATTCTAAACACTTATTTCATAGGGAAGATCCAGATTATCTCTCTGGATTGATAAAATATACATATCCTGGAAGAAAATATAGCTCTGATGTTGAGATCACAATATGTGAGTTAGAGGAAGCTTTAAATTCTTTTAGTAAAAGAAAAGCACCAGGGCCTGATGGGGTCCCATTAGACGTAATAATCAGAACCAAATTAATTTGGATTCCTTTTTTATTTAATTTTTTTAATTATATATGGAAGTTGGGGGGTATTCCTAATAGTTGGAGATTAAATGTTTTTGTTCCAATTTATAAGAAAGGGGACAAGAAAGATCCAAGCTGCTACAGACCTATCAGCCTTCTAGATACCTTGGGAAAGGTTTTTACCAGAATTCTGAACAATAGGCTGATGATATGGGCAGAGTCAAATGGTATAATTGATGAAGCCCAGGCTGGATTCCAGAAAAAAACATTCCACTATTGATCAAATATTTGTTTTGCCTCACTCGATTCATAAATATAGGAAAGTCAAAAAGCAAAAAATATTCTGCACTTTTATTGACCTTAAAGCTGCTTTTGACCAGGTTAATAGGAGATTATTATGGAATAGACTTGGTGAATTAGGAGTAGACCGTTCTTTATTGGAAATGATCAGACTTATGTACCAAGAAAATTACACTAGTATCAGGTATGGTGATTCTGGTGAACTAAGTCCCTGGTTTAATAATAATGTTCGGGTCAAACAGGGTTGCACCCTGGCCCCATTATTATTTAACCTTTATTTTGACACTGTTTTGAGAAATATGTACAACCCTGAGTTCCATATGCCAAGAATAGGTCCAAAGCAGTTTTATTCCTAGCCTATGTTGACGATGTGGTATTACTCTCCCATAGTCATCTGGGAATGAGCAGAAGTATTGAAACATTCTATTTTGAATGTAAAAATGCTGACCTAATGGTTAATTATAATAAAATTAAGATACTTGTCCTTGGAGGCAATAAGAGGGGCCATAATTATTATATGGACACCTCCAAACTTGAGGTGGTCAAAGAATTTTGCTATTTAGGATTATTGTTGAATTAAACCAGATCTTGGACAGCTCATTTGAAAAGTATCAAATATAAGCTGGATGCTTTTTTTCCAGTTATCCAGGTATTCTCTTATAAATTTGGAGGAAGATCAGTAGAAAGAAATTTAAGAGGCATAAGAAAGAACATTTAAAGCCAGATCCTTTACGAGTTGAATTATGGGGGAGGAATTCAAGGATTTTTAGAACATGGTTTAAACAAATACCATAAAAAGATATTGGGTCTTCCAAATAGTGTCCCTTCAGTTATGGTTAGAGTTGAGATAGGAGAGCTACTGATAGAGTATGCATGCATGCAGATGCAAATCAATTACTGGGTTGGGGTCTATACAATGAAAACAGATAGACTTCCGCACTTATGCTTAGAGGAAGCCATTCTCTATTCCCACTTAAATATTATTTTTCCTTGTATGATGGTTTTGGAGAGATTCATTAAACTGTATGGACTCTTACATGTAGTTATGGATTGTCTAAGGCTTTCCATCGATCATATTAAATTTAAAATAAAAAACAAAATAAAGGATAATTTAATTCAAAAAGATTTAGAGGCCTGCAGATTATCTAAAGTTTGTAGTTGGCTAGCTAAAAACAAAAGGGCTCATAGATTTGAAAGATATCTTTCCATCCTCCTCAATCCGGGGCAGAGGATTCTCCATACTATATTTCATTTTGAGGTTTTTGAGAGTAACAGGAAAAGAGGGTTATATTTAGGGGGAAAGAATAAGGTCTACATGTGCAAATGTGGTTTGGGGAAGACAATTTGCTGCATTTAGTTATTATGTGCCCACTTTATGAAAAACATAGGACTCGCCTGCTAGGGAATATATTAAGTCACCAAAATTATCAGCCTGCCCAGTTATTGACATACTTATTTATGACTGTTGACCCCATAATATTGAGATCCGTGGTCTCCCTTTTGAATATAATTGAGCAAAGCAGGCTGCATATAACTGGATAGTTTTCAATCGATGGAGGAACTGGCTCGTTTATTTAGGCATAGAGAACAGCTATAAATTTAGACTCGATTAAGAATCCTGATATGTATGTTGTTTCTTTTTGACAAAATAACAACGTTTACATGGTTCATATGCCTGACTAGTACTGTAATTTTATCATTGGGCATTGCTCATTAGGTTCAAATTATGTTAAAATAATTATTATATGGTCATACAGAAAGTATGAAAGGGTAAAATTGTTCTGTGATCCTAATATCATGTGTATTTATAATTTAAAGTAATATATTACACTTATAATATAAAAACTTTGTGAGCACTTTTTTATTGTGCAGTAAGCTCTATGTATTTCTGCATAAGGTTTTTTAATTGTGTTTAATATTTAATATTTTATTGTTTTTCTGTTCTCTATTTTGTAATGGTTATATTGTCGAACCATAAACTTAACTAAAAAAAAAAAAAAATGATAGACCTAATTCTGAGGAAGGTTTTAATTTTGGACAGCATTTGGAAAGGTATTGATTGTCGGTTTATTACTGTTTACAACTCACAGGTCAAAGCAGAAAAGGTTTGCCATATGAAATCTATAAAGCCTTATTTGATCACTAATTATAACATTTTTCTCTGTGGGGATTTTAATTGTAGTATTGTGAAGGATAAAAAACTGAAACAGGAGAAGGGTAAAAAAGTTTATTGTGATTCCAATGCTTTGGCACAAATAGTTGAAGCAGCTGGCTTAATTGATTGCCATAGCTATCATATAAGAGGTCCTAAATTCACTTATCTACGGAATGCATATAAATCCACAATTGATTATATGTTCATTCCCCAAATCTCCCTAAAGGGGTGCTTACAATTACTCCTGTGGAATTTTCAGATCACCTGCTGTTGACACTCTCTTTGGACTAGGTAGTTGGCAGCTCCACCAAGAATGGTAGGTGGAAACTCAACACCTCAGTTTTGGCTGATCAGATGGTCCTTCGGGATATTGGTGCTTTATTGACTCCTAGAGTATCAGTAGAATTTTTATATTCAGATAAAGGGGAATGGTGGACTGACACGAAACAGGACATCAAGGTTTGGTTCATGAAGTATGGCAAATCACTGGGCAATGATAACTTTCTGAAATATTTATCACTCAGACGTCAGTTACAAAGGTTGTATACTCTGGCCAATAGTTCCAGGCAGGATTATTCTTCACAGATTACTGTCATTAAGCAAGATATGAAAAATTATCAATATGATAGAGCTAAGATACTTCAGGCAATGCTGAACAATGGCACTCAAAAACTCCCATGGGGGACGCCTTTGAAGCCTGTAAAACAATCAAGGAAAGTATGAATATGGAGTTCTTAATTTCCCCAGAAGGGAATAGGGTTAATTCACAGAGAGATTGGAAGAATTAATAAAAACACATTGGCCCAGATATTCAAAAGGGTTGCGCCATGCGCAACAGGGTTGCGCTTGCACAACTCCAAAATGCTCATTCTGCAATATTCAGAAGGGCCAGTTAGCCACGAAAACATGCTGAGCAACAGCGCAATGGAAATGAAGCATACACACAACTGAAGAGGCGGCCATGCATAAAAAGTGTGCAATGCGATATCGAACAACGCGCAATGCGCAAGAGTGGCTGAGCGGGATTGCGCGAGTACCGACGTGAGCCAAAACAAAAGGCTCAAGAAGCGGGCGCAAGAACCCTAGCAGGCCGTGAAACTGGGGAGAGAGACAGAGAGAGAGAGGGAGAGACAGGAGCTGGAAGGGCAGAGAGAGGGACAGTGGGTCCAGGAGGACAGAGAGGCCAGTGGGGGGTGCCGGTGCAGTGGAAGCAGCAGTGGGGGCAGCGGGGTAACACAGGAACAGCAGCCAGGGGCAGAAGCCAGGGAGATGGACAGTGTCAGCTTCCACATGGAAGCTGTAATGAGGGTGAGGCACCATGCTGCAGAGGGGCGTGGCGCGGAGGGCCGTCGTGGCAGTATGACCCCGACAGGCGGTCATGCCCGCATCAGCCGAGCCTGTACAGACATCGATTGTGGCCCGGTACTGCCTGAACAGGCACATTGAGCGGCTCAGCGAGCTGTGCAGTGATGTGATGCAGGCACCCTCACGACAGGTCATGCTCTGTCCTGGAGACCAAGGTGACAGCTCATGTGCCTGCTCACCATGGGCACCTTCAAGAGGCTGACAGGGGACACCACAGGCATTACACAGTCGGCCATGTCACGCATCCCTCACCCAATTCCTCAGCGCACTGCTGCCTCATATACCCAGTACATCCATTTCCTGAGCACTCTGCGTCCAGAGCGTGCAACAAATGCAGGGGTTCACAGGGTGCACATATGCCTGAGCGTACTGGAATATGGGCTACACCCCATGCCGTGCACGCCACATGGCCCGGCCCGGCCATGCCGGAGACGGAAGGGCGCTTTTCCCAGTGTCAACTGCCAGGTGGTGTGTGAGTGCACAGGCGCATCATCAATGTCTGTGCCACACAGGCGGAGCACCTTGTTCTTCATATCGCGCAATCTTTTTGCCCTTCGATTCGAAGTGAGAACATCCCCACAGGTCATCTAGTGGGTGAGTACACATGTATGGAATGCAAACTCTGTGCAAAGTGGGGAATATTTTGAATTGCCATGAGTAGTGGCACACAGGATATGGGCAATATGGACCTGACTCGTGACACTGATCTCCACTATCTCACACACAGATGACTGCAGATGCCCACTCCGACCCGGCTGCCACCATGCAGGGCCCCCACGACCCCAGCGCGGCGGTTTCAATGAGGCACATACCGCAACACGTAACATCATAGAGGCGGGTGTTTGGGATGCTCAAGCCGCTTCCGATACTCTGACTTACCTCCGGTGGAGCCTACAGTACAGCCCCAAAGGCCTGTGGGATATTCCTGGCCTGTTGCATCCTGCACTGATGGCCAAAGACCATGGGATAACCCGTACAGGTCCAAGAGGGGGACAGCGATGGGGACACCACAGTCGCGCGGTGATGTGGGTGATGAGCAGCCCCTAGGATGGAGGGACCCCGACTGACCGGCAGGCCCAGCTGCACCGGGACACCATTACTGAGCACTACGCCTTTGGGTAAGTCAGGGGGACATGTGCAGTAGCACTGTCTTCACGCAGAGACCACAGGCACACAGGGAACACACCGTGCATGAAGGTCAGGGAGTTGAAGGGGTCCAGGCATACCAACACACCATCAGAGGGTGAGCACTCATATGGACACACACACACACCCAGGCATACAGGGCAGCAGCACAGCCACTGGAAATGACATTGCCAACACACAGCACCACCAACCAACCCACCACCTGGACTGTCCACGTACGTGTGTCAGGACCTGGGCAACCTCGCACCTTGGTGTACGGTGAATGGGCATCATCATGCTGCGCACCTGTGGACAGCAGTTGGAGGTGTGCAGGTGATCCATGTGTCAGCAGTGAGCAGAGCGCAACGGTGCACACACCATGACACATTGCCACGCAGGGCAGCACCAGACAGGGCCGCATGGGAAACAGCTCAGCCAGGTAGCACTGTCCCACGCCACCCGGATGCGTAAGCGGCCCGCCGTGGCTAGCAGCACTGGCAGGCTGAGCAGGGGCCACATCGGGTGGCGCTGGTGCACCCAGGGGGTCCACTGCTCGCGACCTTGCCCGGGCACAGCGGGTCTGCATCCTGCCAAACAAACTTGCAAGGGTGCTCTGGATGCCACAGCAGAACCTGGCATCGACAGGCCTGGTGTCGCACGGCAACGAGGCAGGGAGTGCACACTGTGTGGGTGTGTGGTACAGGGGCACCCGACAGTGTATGTGTCGCCTCGCCACAGAGACCACTGCCTGCCGTCAACCTGTCAGCAGCAGCGGTCATCTGTCCGCACAAGGACAGCTCAGCTCGGTCCCAGCACAATCCCTGCTATGCGCTCCACGGACACAGACAGTGCCTCCACGGACGCCTTATTGCCCTGCAGCTGTACCTGCGACTCCTGCAGCAGGCGGGTGTCTTGCGCGTCAATGGGTGCACAACCTTTGTTGCGCGCCGTCACCCCAGGGTATGGGCGGTCCTGGTGCACAACACCCCCTTGATCCGTGTTCACCAGGACCAGGTAGGCGGATGAGGGGTGGACATGTGCCACTGCTTGACTGTCCCCCCCAGACCTGGTGTAAAGCCTGCTGCCGCCCTCCAACTGCTGAGCCCCAGGTCCACCTGTTACACCTCCGTGCTGTCAGCAGTGCCAGACACCTGCACGCCACCGATGCTGCCCCACCAGTGCTGACAGGCACAGCCTGGGACTGTGCCAGCATGCTGGTACAGGTGTGAACCAGGAAGGCCCAGGGCATGTGCTGGCCGCCAGCTGTGTCCGATAGTGGGACACACACCTATCACTAGCCATTGCAGGCCTACTATAGCCAATGGTTGCAGGTCGTGCCACTGCCATAGGCACAGCACTGGCATACCTGCATGCAGACTGCTGTGACACAGGCTGTGCAACCCCCTGCACCCGTATCACTGACACGAGAGTTGTTGGCCCAGCCTGCATGCTGCTGCAGTGCCTGCAGGCTGGTGGCGGAGTGGATGGTCCCTCCTCCACGTCCAGCAGGTCTGCCTCACTGTCTGGACCCACCACCTACCAGTCTCCTGCAGATGAACAGGATCTGTAACAGAAAGAGAGTACATGTGAGTGCATGTGAACAACCCCCCCCAACAACATCACACATGTCATACCGTGCAGTGATGGGCTTCCTATCCACGAATCCTCCGCCTGGGCACGCCCGCAATGGCACTCGGCTGCATAAGCCGCGACCAGTGTCTCCTCTGCCAAGGGGTCAGCTGCAACACCACTGGTGGGCCCCCCACCAGTGCCAGCAAATCGCCACCCTGAAGGCTGCCACCTTCTCCTTCAGCCTCCTGCAGGCCAGTCCCCATCTTCTTCCGGCATTCCTGCAGGACGCTGGTGGCTTCCCGTGCAGGTTGGCTGACAAACCACCTCCCATGCGGCTGCACGCTCCTGGGGGGTACCCTCCGTCCCATCAATACTAGCTCGCCTCCAGAGTAGGCTGGAAGAGGCCTCGACCTGCCCGTGGTGAAGTTCGGCCTCCTCCTACACCCGCTGTCCACACCCTCAGCCTGGCTCTGGTCAGTCATGGTGATCTGTAGGTGGAAGTGGACACCTGTCACTATATGCAGTCCACAGCATTTCCCCATGAGCATAGCTGCCGCCGGGGGCAAAGCCCCCCATTCCCCGCATGGCAAATGATGATGAAAGGTGCCCTTTGTCACTTTAAGTGCCCTTTCATACTCAGCCCCCCAACCTTTATCATCCTCCAGCACCCCTGCCCATAGGCATTTCTGAGCATCACACAGCATAACTCACCTCTCACCAACCAAATCTGGCGGCTAACCCCTGTATGATTTTTATAGCATAACACATCCAAATGAGGTGGCAAAAGCTATAAAAAACATGCTAATCAGCCACTGCGCACAGATAGCTGGTCGAATAATTGCATATATGGCTGAATATAGCGTATTCAAATAGCCTATCTGGAAGAACCAACTGAGCCGATGAGCATGTTTATGGCTCGTGCTACACTGCATTACACATGCCAGACAGGTTAGCATGTGTCGTCAGCTGCAGACCTGCTGGCGCGATGGCGATTCAGGCCATAGCCACCATTGTGCCAGTGGTGCTAAAGCACTGGGCACTATATGGCGCTATGGCACTTCATGTGATAGTCACTGTGGCACTGGTGCTCTGCCCAGCAGTCGCACAGGATGCCTACTCGAAATCCTATGGCGCTGTCACGTGGCCTGCGTCGTGCCCGTGACCTAGTGCATGCCCTCTGACCCTGGCGCTGTTGGCATGCCATGTGTACATCCTATTACGCTGTCAGGTGACAGCGCCATGTAAATGACAGGCAGCTGTTCGAACAGACGCGATTGGAGCCTAATGCTGGTCTGATGCGCAACAACTCCATGTGGGATTCACGACTGTCGAGCGCCATATTGCCTGCTGTAAAGTTGGTGCCATAGCTGGGAGGAGGCGGTGTCCTGGAGCCAGCAGAGTGGCCAACCTGGTAGCCTGGTGGAGCCCACTGTGAGGCACTGTATGGTGAGGCCCCTCACCATGCCTAGAACCATGTGTGGCAGCAAGTGGTACTGACCTGGTGGAGGTCACTGGCGAGGGCGGTCTGCGCGCGTGCGGCACCGGTGGCTGACCTCCACGGGCGGGGCTGTTGGCTGGCTAAGGCTCACGTGCCAGGCGGGCATGGTGCCTAGGCCAGGTGAGTGTACCATCTATGCACCTATATTCTCTGTAGGGGTGTGTGTGTGCTTGGTGGCTGTGCATGAGTGTGTCCAGTGTGTGCAGCTGTGCGATGGATGGTTATGGCTGTGTGGGCAGGCACTCTCACTGGGCAGGGGCACTCTGCTTTTGAGTCACACTGATGTTTGTCTCAACATATGTCTCCCACAGGCGGATTGTGAGGACACAGGACCAGGGTGATGTGGGCCATGCCAGGGCCCGGTGCCAGGGGTGTTGTGCCACAGCAGCAGCAGCAGCAGCAGCAGCAGCGTCAGACCCAGCTGCTGGAGGGCGTGAGTATCATTACTTCATGGATGCTATTGCATGCTGGGGGCAAGACCACCAGCCATGCGGGACACAACCAAAGGGAGGTCATAGTTCCACCATACAAAACACTAGTGAGTCCCACACTGGAGTACAGTGTACAGTTCTGGAGAACCATACCTGCGTATGGACATGGACTGGGTGGAGAGGGTTCAGAGGAGGCGACATGGATGGTGCATGGATTGCATCACAAGTCCTATGCAGACAGGTTGCGGAACTGAACATGTACTCCCTGGAGGGGAGGAGGTGGGGATATGATGGGGACATACAAGTATCCTACAGGGGGAACAGAGTGCAGAAAAACAATATTTATGGCGTAAAGGATGTTTCCAGGACTAGAGGGCATGGGATGCAGTTGGAGGGTCGTTTGGAGAAACATGAAAGCATTTCTTCACAGGATGGGTGGTGGACAAGGGAACACCCTGCCAGAGGAAGTGGTGGGGCGAAGACTTGGTCACGGGATTTATGAACATGGGTTAGCCATAAAGGAATTCTGGAGGTCAGGGGTGAGGGGGAACAGACTTATAGGACAACAGAGTGAATGTACAAGGTCAAATGGACAGACTGAGTGTCCCATAGGCCCTTATCTGCCGACACTGTCTATGTATCCATGTATGTAGGCATGACACAGGTGACCTGCATCACAGTGCAGCATCACGGCACATCTGTGTATGCATCACAGGTGGTCCAGGCATGCACTGGGCACATAGCTGTGTAACTGGCATCGCACCACGTTGCCACATCACTTGCCAGCCTAGTTTGTACTGTGATTGACGTGGGCAGTGTGTGTGGGCGGTGGTGCGCATAGCTGGTGCCGCCTGTTTGTGATGGCCATGTGCATGTTCACTGTGGGGGGTGCATGCCATCACAGGTGCGGGACGTTGGGTTATATGGCTTGCAGGTTGGGTGGTGTTCAGGGTTGTGGTCAGTCTCAGCCATTGACTGTGTTCCCATTTTCCTAGGCCTCGAGGTACTCAGGAGGATTGAGAGGGTATTGCACCTCACCCAGGTGTCACAGGAGAACCAGGCGATACTGCAGGCCACAGGCGCCATGGTTCCAGGGGCGGAGGCACAGGACGGGACACCAGCAGGGGAAGACCGGCAGCCAGCTGAGCCATAGGCCCATTCCTCCACTTCTCCCATCCCTATCACCCTCCTTCCCTCTCCAGGTTTTTATTCCTCCCCTTGAACACCCCTGCCTTACCCGTCCCCCCACTTGTACATAGTTTCACCTGTTTATGTTTATATGTTGATCTTTTAAATATACATTTCTATTTTGATATGACTGCTGTGTTGGTCTCTGATTTGCAACTGGCTATAGGTTGCTCCGTTGCAGGGGGTGTACATGCCATCTGGGCTGGTATGGTCCTGGGTATATGTGTGTGTGTGTGTGTGTCCATGGGGAGGTATCACCAGCATGGCATTGACTTTCTGTTGGTCTTGCCGTCTGCTGCCACCACTGCTGGGTGCACAGGGTGGGTCTGGCTGGTATATTCTCTGCAGCATGGGGTTGACGTGGCAGGGGGATGCATGGTGTTTCCTGCAGTGCCAGTCACTGCACATGAGCAGTGTCTTGGGGTCACGGTACGGTGGGTATGCGTATCGGGGGGCTGACGTGCACTGTGGTTGTCAACCTCTGTGTGGCATTCTCTGCCTGCCAGTGGTTGTGCTGGGGTGTCATGGCTCTGCTATGCATTGTTGGCTTGTCCCCATGGGCACGTGGATCATCCGTCCCACCCCAGTGATGCTGCTGCTGGGTGTGCGGTGTGGTGTGGGTTCTGCAGTGTGTTCCTGTGCCCATGTGTGGCATGGCTGGCGGTGGGCCCCAGCCTGCACTCCTGGATATGCAGTTCCATTGCTCTGGGGGGGCTGTGCTTGCGCTATGGCAGCTCTGGAATGCTCAGCTGAGCTTCCATGGTTGCGCCATAAGCGCGGCATTACCTAGCTCAGCTTCTCCTTCCTGGTTGCGCGATGGCGCAGTATGTGTGATATTGAGACGTTGGTTGCTTGCGCAATTTGCTCTGCTCCATGTTTGAATATCGCACCTGTTGCGCATTTGCGCAACTGGTTTGCGCTTGCTCCTACTGTTGCGCCAGTTTTCAGCGCAGTTTGAATATCCAGGCCATTATGCCATGCTTAGGCCACATACTCCCATTCAGGAGAGTGACATTTTGACGTTTCTGCAGTCAGTACGGGTCCCTGATTTTCCATCTGAGATTATTATATTACAGGCCTCTATCACTAAGTCAGACATTTTGCTTGCTATGAAGACTTTGCCAAATAATATTTTGCCTGGTCTGGATGACATCCCTCATTTATTTTATAAATCCTTTAGTCACCAGATTGCAGCTGGTTTAGAAACTGTGTATGCACATTTTTTTATTCTAATAAGATACATCCTTCCTTTGCTGAGGGATTGTTAATTTACCTCTATATAAAAGGAGATAAAACTAATATTACCAATAGGAGGCCTATTGTGTTGTTAAATACAGACTATAAAATTCTTGCACATATTTTCAATGACCGTTTAAAGAAATATGCTTCACTTGTGAATTCTCCTCAACAGTATTGTGGGCTCCTGGAGTGAAGAATACAGCATGCTTTGATGATTGTCCAAGATGTGATTGAACATTACAGTGAATTGGGTATGTCTGGGTGTGTGGTTGCGGCTGACCAAGAAAAAGCTTTCGATAGAGTATATCATCCTTATTTGCTTTTCATTTTGGAAGCATACTAATTACTTTTTGAATGTCTCAAGCAACTGAAATTGTTATATTCTACCTTTTCTGTGCAGCCTTTTCTTAAAGGGCAGGTTGGTAATGGTTTTGACGTTCATTTAGGGGTTCGGCAGGGGTGCCCTTTAAGCCCACTACTATATATTTTCTCGCTAGATCCATTGCTTAGATCCATCACGGTACAGCCCAAATGGGATGGTTTGACAGATTGGGAATCCCACAGTCTTTATGCATTCAGGCATATGCTGGTGATATTTGTGTGTTTTGTTTTTCACATAAAGAACACATTTTTTTTGTCTTTTCAGAAACGATATAAATATTAGCTTGTTTCTAATGCCAAACTAAATATGACTAAAAGCAAAAGGCTTTTCATAGACCCTAGGGTCTCTACTCCGGGTTTGGTGGCAGGAATAGACTTGTCTTATGAATGAATAGAGGTTTAGGGTATTGTTTTTGGGTCTCACAATATCCCTGACGTAAACTGGGAAAAATCACTGCATAAGGAAGAGCTCAAGGTTAATCGGTAGAAACAGTGGAAGCTTTCTAAATTTAAAAGGCTAGTGCTTCTAAAAAAATTCATACTTCCACTTTTACAATATGTGGCTATGATTTACCCTTTACCAGTACATTCCGAGACTAGACTTTATAGTATTTTTTTCAGATGTTGTGGAGTAATAGACTTAATCCAGTTAAGAGATGTTACACATACTTAGGGATTAAGGAAGGAGGCATTGGCATGATAGATCTTGTGGTATTTTCACATGTGGTATTTTTTAAGCAAACTGTGCAGACTGCTCTTACTATGACTAGGATGGTTCATAATTCTTGGACAAGGAAGTCTTTAGATAAATATCTTCTGGTGTGGACTAATTTAGAACCTAAATTGCATCCCCACATACATATTCCCCCTTATTTTAAAGCAGCTGCACAGAAGTTATATAAATGGGGAATGACACAGGCTGCTATTTTGACTAAAGTTAATATAATATTATATCAGGACATTATGTCTGGAATATATCCATTGGAACCATGTTTCAAAAACTGTCCAAAGGCAGACAATACTGTACTCCTCTGTCAGATCACTCATCCCAGGATTCCCCACAAAATGTGTTAGAATCTGTGGCTTACAGCCTATGGTAGATTAAATGTGAGAGGGAATGCCTTATAGGATACAAATTGCCCATATATGGAGTGCATAGCTATAACCAAGACTATGGAACATTTTCTTTTGGAGTGCTGATATGTTACAGCATTGTGGAATTTTTTAGCTGCCAAATGGAATATGGGTTGGCTTCAGGGTTTGACCTATGACATTTTGGTTTAGGGAAATATGGCAGAAGCTTGGGACATTATCATCCTGATACTTTACTGCCTTTTTCTGTTGTATAAGATTTTACTTGTGGCAAGCACGATGCCAATGGGTATTACATCAACAGAGAATGTCATATGACTGCCTTAGTCTGTTGGTTTCGAATGAATTAGGGAAAATTTATAATAGGGATCAAACTCTCTATTCTTCGCAACAGGTGCTGCACTGGTGGAAGAGTTTTACTTATTTTATTAACTATAAGTGAGGGAGGTGAGGATGTCACTTGATTAATTTGTCACTGTAATTTTGCAGTTTGGTATCTCTAAGTGATTATTTTTGTTCCTTTTTTCTTGGATTAGTTTTCACAAGATGTTATGATTATTTTCCTGTTTGTACTGTGTTTTCTGTATATGTGATTTCAATAAAACTTCCCCTACTCTTTTTGAGAAGTGCCATGGAATCTTTAACATCCACTTGAACTACCACCAGAACAGGCAGATGGGATCTTGGTTTAACATCTCATCCAAAAGATGGCACCTCAGGCGTGCAGCACCCCCTCATGCTGCACTACAGTGTCAGTATTGGGATATTGACCCAAGTGTCTGGTGTGGGGATAGAACTCACAGCCTTCTGATCTCTCAACCTCAGAGGCAAGTGTGCTACCTGCTGAGCCACTGACACTGACACTTATTTGCTGTGCGACCCTGAGCAAATCACTTAACCTCTCAGTGATTTGCTTCACTAAGCTATAACAATGGACAAATCTAGGGACCCACTAAAAATGAGTATTGTATCTCAGCTTGGCTATCATAGTTAAACAAATTACATTTAAAAATCACAAGCAGTTATGAGGTCACACTAATAATAGTTTGCCTTTTTACATCAACAGAAATGTGCGATTTGCTATAATTGTTTCTCACCCTACTTTAGTAACTATCTCATTTTGTCATTAATCTCAATACAGATATAAACTGTATAGTATAATTGTGATTACTTAAAGTGCATGATGGTAATTCTATCAAATAATTTGTTTTCTAAAACACATGAGTATAGCAGTCCCCCTCTGACCTCTGTGACCTCCCAGTGTTAGGAGACTGTGAGGTTGTAAATTATACAGCTCATATTAACACACAGCACTACAAGCTATAGAGATAGCGATCAGAGAGAATGAATGCTGGACTATGTAAGTCCATGGTAGCAAAGCAAGCCTAAAACACAATGGTGTGTGTGTGTGTGTGTGTGTGTGTGTGTGTGTGTGTGTGTGTGTGTGTGTGTGTGTGTGTGTGTGTGTGTGAAATTTAAAATCTAGGAGGATACAACATGGCAGTGATTGAGCACAGTGCTATCATCCCTCACTGCCTACAGACAGAACTGGGGTGTTATGTAAAGGAACTCCTGGCTACAGCTTTTATGCTCTCATTAAAGGACTCCTGGAGAAACCTGGAGACATGGATTTGAATCCCACAGCCACAATTTGTATACTGGGAGACCATAAGCAAGTCAGCTCAATGTGTCTCTCTTGGTCCAAAAAAAAGTAAAATAAAGGTAAAATAAATAAGTAAGGACTTGGAACCTGACTCCCGGCAGCTGAGTCCATATTTATCTGAGTTCAGGAAAGGGCTGGATCTGGGGAGGGGTTCTGATTTAAATAAGAACTGTCTGCACACCCCTACACATGTTCACTCAGCCTTAATTGACCGTCCTGTTGCTCTGTTGAATATTCCTTGTTGTATGCTGTCCCCCCCCCCCCATAAGTACATCTGATCTTCTGTCAACCCACCTACTCAGGACCCTCCTCCCCACAACCTCCCCTTCTGCTCAGGTCACCTAAGCCAATGTACAGAAATAGTGACTGAGACCTACACAGCCCTCTGCTCAACACCTTGGCCTGCTGCCATCTGATTGCCAGTGAGTGATCAAGAGTACAGTAGAAGCAAGTGATTGTACAATACTTACAATTGCTCAGAGACCATCAAATGAAAACCAGTTGAGGTGGTGATCACAGCGCTGTGCCAGTTATCACTACTGCTGTAGCTGTAATATGTGACCAGGGCTGGCGAGGTGCCTAAGAGGGTGAGTAAGGAGGGGGTCAAATGCCCTTATTTGAGGGATTACTAGACCAACAAGAGTATACCAGACAGCTATAAGATGGGTGATCTGGATGCTTTTACAATGTATTTTTCATAGAGAGATCAGCTTAGGTGTAACGTCAGCTTTTCACTAGGGTTCTGCTGTAGGGTTTTATTTTTACAGTTTTACAATATACTTAAACAGGATAGCTCAGCTGAGTTGTGAAATCTTGTTTGGAGTGGGGTTATGTTTGACCAAGTTTTTACACTGTATTTACCCAGGATAGTACAACGGAGATGCAAGATCTTTTTTCTCAGTAGGGTCTTCCTTTCATCAATTTTTATAATGCATTTACCCAGGACAGCCCAAGTGAAAGGCAATTTATTACTTTCTGTGGGGTCCAACTTTTACTATGTATTTTTCCATGATAGAGCAGAATAGTGGACTTCTTTGTTTAATTACAGTAGCTTTTTTAACGTGGCAAAGCAGTAGTGCATGATTAAATGCCTTCTCCATGAAGGATTAGTAACTTAATAACCTGGCAGTGATAGCTATGTTCTCCTCTTGAAATTCATACTTTTTGTTCATGTGAAAGATAGATCTGAAATACAGGGAATGTCCTGCAGAAATCCTCTAACCCAGTGAGCAGCTTGCTGTACCTGTGTGACTAGTGGCAGGTGAAGTGAGAAAACTCTGCTACATTGAGTAATCCACACATTTTTCCCATTTTGCAGAGTGAAATGTGAAATTGTGCCCACAGAATGGTGAAATTTCACCCATGTGATGGCAAAGTTTTGCCTTCCATGGCGAAATTCCACCTTCCACGGTGAAATTTTGCTTGCAGAAGGTGAAATTTTGCAGCTGAAGGCAGAATTTCACCACCAGGAGGTAAAATTCCACCTAATACAAGGACATTTTGCAGATTACTCCATGCAGCGAAATCGGCCACTTCACCACCACTTCGCCAACAGAATATAAATTTGCTGCATCTCTATGTGTGACTGTAGGTGTTGCTGGTACTATGCAGAGTGTGAGTGGGGCGCAGCTGACTAGTGTGAGCTTTTGAGGGAATAACACTCACAAGTCAGGAGTCAGAACTTGGCCAGGACCAAGTTAGTTAGATGGTCACAGCCAACAAAACAATATGAATTAATAACCAGCATGGCTTTATCATAAAAGCAGCAGTGAGGTATTGTAAGTGTTTTGTTTTGTATTAAGAATTTTGTTTATATTGAATTACCTTATCTGATGACAAGGGTCTGGGCTGTGTCCAGAGACTCGAGTGGTCTCTCTTTACCCCCAGATTGCCTCTTGCCACCAGCTTCCTATCTCCCCACTGTGAGGAAGCATGGAACCCATGAAGTGAAGTCCACATGTATCTGATGGTGGATGGCAATTCTTCAGAAATAAAGCCTGTGCTGCATTTGGATGAAGCTTTAGGAAATAATATTTTGGCTTTGGTGCCTAGAATGACTTCTGAGTGGGTGTTTAGGATGGGATGAGCCTACCACCTGTATTGCCCCTGCCCTTACTATGTAACTGGGTGCCTACATGCCACAGGATGTGATTGGCATTAGGTCATCATCTGTTATAGTTGTCTGTGCACCCCTGCAGAATGGCTGTCATGTGTGGGTTGTGCTGGAGTGCTTGATGGTGTTATGATTCCAATGTATGACATACGATATGGGGATTTGCAGGTTGGTTGCTCTGTACTGGCATGAGTTGGAAACATCAGCCTGCTATAGAGCAACGACCATTATGTTCATGGCATTGTCTGAGGTCTCACATGTGTTGTGGTCTGAAACCATTGCTGTATATCACATCTGTGGGCTGTGATGTCACTGTATATGCCCTGTATTTCATGCAGCTGTCCCTGCTAAGCTTTACCTACCCTGTTCCAACTGTTTCAGTTCAGGGTACATGCAGATAAAAGCAATCATGACCTGGTATACATCCGGTGTCAATGTTGATCCTTGAGGGATTCTGCAGTGGGTTCTGCATATCATTTCCATTCTCTGGCATGGATGGTCTGTGTACATTTCTGCTGTGTAACAGACACATTCACATCCAGACTGGTGTTTTGTGTGTCCTTCTCACTGCCTGGTATGTCTAACTGTGTGGTGCACTTTTGTGGGGGGGGGGCAGAGTCTGCTGCTCAGTTTGCAAGGTAACAAGTGCAATGCCTGCTACAGTGATAGCTGCCTGCACTCAAAAGAAGTGGTATATAGTTGGGTGTTTGAAGGGTGGCAGGAGTGAGATTTCTTGCATTAGTTTTGACAATTTTTATTTTAAGAAAATAAAAAGCAGTTCTTTTGATAGTGCTATTGGTTGGCTGTAACAAGTCAAAAAAAGGCTTTAAAAGCAGCCAAATAGTTTCAAATGACCCTCAAAATGCAACAGAATGTTTCTAAAAAAATTACCCTCATAAGACACTAGAATGCGTATAAAATCTGATAGCTTCTGAGGTCTAGGCAACCCCCAGCCTGTGGGGGGTTTGGGAAATCGTAGTTCATGAAGACCCCACACTTCTTAATTTAGCACTTCACCACTTCCTGTTCATCATAAAAACTGAGTTTGTAATGAGACTGCATTGGTCCAGCAGAGATTCAAATGACACTTTCCTCTCTGCCTCCCAATTTTTTTTGTGTGTGTGTGTCACTACACATCGAGAATACTGGATGGGCAACCATGCTCCACAATTGCTTTTCTCTCTCTCTCTCTCTAGTAACCAGACTTATACAGGGAAATGCTGAAAAGTGAAGCTGATCAAATGTGATAACTTGACTTTTTTTGTCAACTTAAATTTTTAAATTATTTCCCACCCTTTTACAAATAAAGTTTACTATGTGCATAGAATGGAGGCTGATTGCTTGGATAAAAAAAAAATGTATTTCTAAAATTGCTGACTTTACCCTACAGAATATGTGTATAATGTTCATCACTGCTAAGACTGATGGAGTGCATAGTATTATATGGCCACGGTATTTAAGTTATTTTGTTTTTTTTTATGTTTTATCCTTAGGCCCACATGGCATTAGTTAAGATGGCAGCCACACTGTGCTAAGCTGTCTCAGCAGCAGCAGTGGTTTATATATTGTTGTGTATTTTGAGCATCTTTAGTTTATTTTTGTGTCAGTTTTTTTTGTTTCTCATTAGTTTAGAGGCAATTAGACAGGGCAAGGAAATGAGTAAGCAAACTTAGGAAGCATTTTCAGGATTGAGGAGCTGATATAAAACTCAGAGTCACAAGGCTGTTTACAAATTTCTCTTTTGGCTCTAGCATTGTAACCAAACATGCTGGCGAATATATATTTTTATGAGAAGGTCCCAACTGTCCAGTGTGCTCTGAGTTACTCTGAGCCTGTGGATTTCTTTCCTGCTTGAGTAGTGAATGTGTCTGAGTTGAAGGAGAGAGACTATCTGGAGTGTGCTGGAGGTATCGATGAGGAACTACTGAAAGGGAGCCTGATATATCTGGAACACCACTGAAAGCATTTGGTTGATGGACTGTGATCAGAAAATCATTGGTCCTTCTACAAACGATGGACTCTGTGAGCACTGGGAGCCCCTGGGAGTCCCGGAAATTCATTAACTCATTAAATCTACAGGGGCTCTAAAGTAATTTTTTTTCTTAATAAAACTGGAAAACTGGAACAGCTGTGTGCCTTGTACATTTGAATCACATAACCTGTCATACACAGAAATGTAGTCCTCCCTCTCCTTGTCTAGGGGTATGGATGGAATATGTCTGTGGGATGGGGGCAACCATAGCAGCAGAAACACTTCCAGTGGCCACATTACCCAGGCCCAGATTCATGTCACACACAGAGTCCCTTTTCCTCAATGGTGTTGGATGAAAACAACAGGTTAATGCATATTAAACAGTTCCTTTTGATAATGGAAAGTCCACATGGAACTTGAAGAAACAACAGGAATCCCAAATTGATTAAAGATATTCACACATAGCTCTGGGGAGCTTCAGTTAATTAGTGGGAAACATATTCAGCTTTCACATGGCTGGTATGGCCATAATAACAGTTTTTACATAGAATGAGGAGGTTACACAGTCTTTAGGGAAGCATTATCTTGGGACCTCTATGGTCCCAAAAGTTTGAAGTCAGCACAAGTCCCAGAACAGTTCACATGTCTAACAGCCCATTATTCGTCACAGGTACCCAAACTCTCAATGATCCCCATCTGTCTATCCCTCTCTCTCTGTACTGACTTATTGGGTCCCCCTCGGAACAAGCAATCCTCACAGTTTGGGAATTTTTGGGTTCCCTCATGACCCTTGCATCCTTTCCCATGACTGGCAGCAACCGTCACCAAATTGAAAAGTGGGACATGTCCCACAGAGCTTAAAATCCTTGACACATTCTTGTCCAGAGGATCCCTACATGAATCAGTGCAGACTGCTAGGGAAGCTGCTGGCTCTGTTCTTGACTTTAGCTGCCCTCCAAGATACTATTCAGCTTGTGGCTACTGGCTCCAACTTCTTCCTCTATGTCCCCTCATGTGCCACTTGCCAGGGGCCATAGCGGACAATCGACCCACCAGTCCTGACTCACTCTCACTCTCTTGCCACTCACTCCTCAACTGAAACTCCCCCTCCCATTTAAACTGATGGGCTTTATTCCCCCATGCAACCAGTGGGAGGCTCCACTCGAGTGCTGAGAAGAAGTAACCCTTTTTTCTACTGGCCCGAATTAGGCCATAAAAACACACGGAGGGCAGAATGGAACTAGTAATCTTTGAAAGGGAGGTGGTACATAGAAACTGATGGCAGATAATGACCGCTGGGCCCATCTAGTCTGCCAATTTTTTAATTCTGATCACTTTTACCACAGACCTAACTTGCCCAACAACACTGTCTCTTCCACCCAACTCCTTCCTCCTAGGATTCCTTTGTCCCTGTCTCAGGCATTTTTGAGACCCACCACTGGTTTTGCCCCCACTGCCTCCCATTGAGGGTTGTTCCTGAACTCCACCACACTTTCTGAGGAGAAGTACTTCCCCACATCTCTCTTGAATCTACTTCCTTCCAGCTTCATATCAAGACTTCTTGTTCTACAGCACCTTTTACTCTGAAACATATCTCCCTCCTATACCTTATTAACCTCCAAGAGGAATTTTGAAGGTCTCCATAACAGTCCCACTCTCCCTCCTCTCCTACAGGGTGTACATATTCTCTTTCAGTCTCTCCTCATAGGGCTTCTGATGCAGACCTTGCATCATTGTGACAGCCCTCACTTCTCTTCTTGCTGCTTTCTCTTTTTTACAACTGTTCCCCCTTCCATATCTTTCTCCTTTGACTGCTCTTTTCTCCCTTCTTTCTTTGATAACCCCCATATCCTTGAATAACTTGCATCCTGGTGGTACTCACTCCCCTTGGGATCTCCCTACTCTCTATCTCAGCTTGTGGTGGCCCACTTTCTGCCTCCCATATTTCTTCTGTCACCTCTCCCCCTTTGGCTACATTAAATGTCCATAGAAGTAACATCTGAATCATCCACTGAGCACTGTGGTTGCCTCCTGGATGAAGGGAGGCCATCACCTCAGTTTGGGTTCTTATCCTTCTAGGTTGGCCAACAGTCCCCAGTGTGGACATACCTCTCCTTCCTGCACCATTCCTTCTATCATTACTTGAAGGTCTTGGTGCAGAGCTCCCTCTCCTTCCACATACAGCATAACATGCACTCGTCATTGTCACAGCGTGAGGGAAATAATTTCAGACAAAGCAAGTTGTCAGGATTTAAAATACACTTTATGGAATGTATTTACATAAAGAAAAGAAAATAATAAAATTAAAAAAAATATTGCAATACAACGACCACTCTACCTCAGTGGTTTCTTGCAATAATCCAGATATACAGTCCGAGATCACAGAATTGGTACAACCTGTTTACCTCTGTATCTCTAAACACTCAGTCTACCTGTACTGTATACCTTACTCTACCACATCTAAGGCTGTTCTACTCGAAGGACATTACAGAGAGCTATTTATGTCCACTAGGTGAGGTCACCTGACTAGACCCTTAACCTTAAATACATAATATAAAAGTTCTAAGTTAGTCTAGCTAACATCCGTGACCCACCAGAAATGCTCTTAGAGAAGGTTTAAAGATTCTGTTCTTTATTATTTACCAAGCAGTAGTTACAAGATTGTAATAAGCATTTTTAAGTTAATTACCATATTAATTACTTAGTAACCATAAGGAAATTTGCTTAGTAACGCTTTGACTGACAGGGGATGTACTATAGTATATAACTGGAACAACAGATGGTGCTGTTCCCTTAGGAAATACCACTCAAAGATCAGGAGCCAGGTAATAAGGAGGTCTTCTGGCTTTCTTATAGACCTGATTATAGTGGGTATTGATATACAAACCCTCATAGAGCTCTGTCAAAGAAGTTAATTATTACAACAATAATCTGGCACCTTTCTATAGGGTGAAAAAAAGAAAACAGAAATATTTCAGTGTTGCTTTTTGTGGTTTTAATTCTTACTGTATCCTAATTACTTTAACTTGGCTAGTGGTGCAGCAGGCCCCCTCTCTGTTGCTATAGGACATGCTTATGTAGCTCTCTTGTCCTCTTACTTAAAAAGTGTCAAGGAGGCACGAGTAGTGCTAGAAGCGGTGGCTGAAATTGTCCACCACCTCCTCAGTCACTGATTCCTTAGACCTGGTATAATAGCATTCAAGGCTTAGTGATTCCAGGAGTTTACTACCTCCAGACATCCTTTCAGGTAGTAGCTCCGTTGTAGAATGCATATTCAGTTCTGCCCTCATGCCTGCAGTGTGAACCAAGCTGGAAAGTGAAAGTGAAATAGTTTGTTTTTTTCCTATCGTGCAGATGGCTGAAATTATACTTTGTTGCCCAAACCGATATTGCAAAAAGCACTAGCCCAAAGCTTCTCTGGGGTCTATGTTTAAGTTTAATCATGGCAAGGTGCTTTTCTTTCTTTTGGATTTGCTTGGTTCACATATACAGTGTGAACTGAGAGTGTTTAATATACACAACTTTCTCTCCTGTCTCGGGCAGATGCAATTTCTAGAGTTGCCTTGCCCGCGGACCTATAATTTATTACAACATTAGAGGCATTACAAACTACATCCTCTTATAGAGGAAAGGTCAACATTAAGGTCAAAACAGTTGTTTGTTTACTATTAAATAATCTTTAACGAAGTGTAATTTTTTAAACTTAACTGTTGCATTTTGAATACAGGGCACCTCTCCTTTCCTTTACCTTATACACCCTATACAGTATTAACTACACAAAGAATATATTTTGCAGGATCCTTACATGATTGCTGTTTTACCTTAATATTTTACGATCTATGTATTTTAACCCTATCTTCCTCATGGGGTTCTCACTAGTCTTTTATGTCTGAAGACATAGACCTTTATACATAGTTGCACCTATCAAACACAGCTGTAGTCTGGATCTGAGCCCCACACACCTCCTGGTAGGATGCGTTGATGAGATCAGCCCAGTCCTACCTTAGATAGTCTGGAGGTTATTGGAGAGGGGGATCTTTCTGGATCCCCTGTAGGAGGCGGTTGTTCGACCTCTCCTTAAAAAACCCTCCCTTGACCTGGACTGCTTGGTGAACTACAGACTTGTCTCTAACCTACCCTTTGTGGGTAAGGTTATTGAGAAGGTGGTTGCAAAACAATTGGATAATCATTTGACCAGCCACAATGTCTATGATTCTCTCCAGTCGGAATTTAGGAGGAGGCATAGTACTGAGACAACACTTGTCCAAGTGCTAAATGACATCCTATTAGCGAGAGATCAGAAGACTCATTCCATCTTGGTCCTCATTGATCTCTCTCTGCAGCATTTGACACTGTGGACCATGGGACCATGGAGTGCTGTTGGAGCACCTGTGGCTCATCTGTGTACTGTCTGGTATGGTCCTCAGGTGGTTCCAATCATTCCTCGGGGGTAGGACTCAGAGAGTGGTATCTGGGATTTACACCTCGGCCCCTCTCCCCCTATCCTGCAGGGTGTCACAGGGCTCCATCTTGTCACCCATGTTGTTTGCAGTGTACATGCTGCCGTTAGGAGAGATTATTAGGCAGTATGGTCTGAGTTTTCACTGCTATGCAGATGATACTCAGCTATACATGTCCTTTGCACCTGGTCAAGATGTGTTCCTCTTGGTATTTAATAACTGTTTCGACGAGCTCCAGGACTGGATGAGTGCAAGCTGGCTGCGGTTGAACACAGCTAAAACTGAGGTGCTGGTTGTAGACCCTGATCATCGGGAGGCAGGTTTATTGGGAGGCTCACCCTCTGGACTTTGTCTCGGGGGTGTTGCGCTGACTATCTCAGACCAGGTGCAGAACCTGGGCATTATTGTTGATGATAGCTCGACCTTGAAATTGCAGGTGTCAGCAGTCATCAAGACCTCTTTTTATCATCTGAGGAATATCACCTGTGTGAAACACCTGGTTCCTCCCAATGATCTTCCAACATTGGTCCACACCTTTGTTACCTCTCGCCTTGACTACTGCAATGCCCTTTACCTAGGGCTACCGGGGGTTGATGTCTGCAACCTTCAGCCAGGCTGTTGACTGGTACATCTAGAACCAGTTACATATTGCTTGTGTTTCGCAGACTGCACTGGCTTCCAGTGAGTGGAGGATCACCTTCAAGGTTGGTTTGCTGACCTATAAAGCCTTACATGACCAGGGACTTAGTTACTTGCAAAATCTCCTTCGATCTTACTGTCCCTTCCACCCTCTCCAATCCACCGACGAGGGATTGCTAGAGATTCCCAGGGTCCGTTTAAAGACATTTGGGGCCCGATCTTTTAGCTTTGTGGCCCTGACCCTGTGGAATTCTCTACCTCGTCGGGTGCGAGATTGCCTGACCGTCTGGGAGTTTAAAACTGCACTAAAAACTTATTTATTTGAACAGGCATATTCTGTTTTTTAAGGGTAATATAACTGTTAGAATTTTAAATTGTTGGATTTTATTGATTATTGCTGGTATTATTTATTCAGTTGTTTACCATGCATAAGCACCTTGGTTATAAGAAAGGCACTTTTTATAAATAAAATATGAAGGTGGTGATGATTCCAACCTCTGTTCAACTTAGGGGACTTTATGGATGAAAATAGGAATAATTATCAGAATAAAACATAGTGGGAAATTAAAGAAGGTAGTTTAGTACTATCCAAGGTGGCCTACCTAGGATAGTAAAGCAGAATAATAGTATAGGTAAAAGAGGTACTGTTGTGCAACAGAAGTTATATGTCAGGTGGAAGAAGAAAAAGGTAGAAAAGTGTCCATCAGCCCAGAATAAGGGGGTGTAGCCAACATCCGCCACAATCACTCGCAATATAAACTCATGGGAAACAGGAGCAACCAGATAAATGATCTACCTTTAGAAAACATTATATTTACACATGGAGAGGACTATGGCAGTTCATCTTTATGTTTAAGGCCATGAAACACCCTGATCAAGTTAATGTATTAACAGCCATAGTGGCTCTGAGTTTTTGTTTTGTTTTGTGCTGACATTCTCTATGTTTTTATGTTTCTAAGTATACATTTGGAGAGGATATAGCACTCATGTACACCTATATAGCTCAGCTGCACAGACTCACCTCTGTTTTGGCAGTCTGCTGTAATGGTCTTTCATTTTAATACATTATGTTCCCTCTAGCCTAAAGGTAAATGAACTTTAAGGGCCCAATTCCAGAACGGGTTATGCATGTCGCAAGGTGACTTGCACCAAACTCAATGGCGCAAGAAGAACCATGTGCCATGCATTACGCTGACTGGTATGGCAGAAGGCAGCCTGTGACATGGCACAGGCTTCCTGCACCAAAGGTGGGCTACACCACTGCTGTGCCAGAAATCCCATGTGACATGGCACAAGGGGCTTCGCAGCAGTTATGGCCCATTCAGGAGGTGGCCGACAAACAGCAAGCGGCGTGCTATTCGAGATGGCCGCAACGGTAGACAGTGGTCTAAGTAGAGTTAGACCAGCTATTAGCTGGTCCAACTGTACTCTACAATCCTGGTGGGTGCACTTCTGTGCCTGGTGCCCCATCAGCCACCACCATAAAGATCCTGCAGAGGCCCCCACCCTTCCCTGATTGGCAGGGCTGGCCTCTGTGGACTGCTAGCACCCCCATGCCTCCATCCATGGGCAATGCATGGCAGGGCAGTTCACTGCATGGTGCATCACCATGCCCCTATTGGCATGCATGCCACACACACCATGGTGGTCTAGTGACCACTCCCCCAACAGCACTGCAAGCCATTGCCATGGTGTCGGGGTGCAAGGCATGGGGGGGCCATGCCATGTGTCCTGCACCCAGTCAGTGTGTGGTAATGCGGCTTGCCGAACTGTGTGTAGGTGCTCCCTTCCTGTGGTGCAATGCTGCAGGTACTGCAAGCTGCAGGTTGTAGTCACGAGGGACCCTGTCTGCTCTGGAATCTGGCACAGGGTCCCCGGTGTAGCGGCATATGACGCAGCTCGCAAGTGCCAGTGAGCTGCAACATACATATTAGAATAAAGAAGAACAATAATATAGTCTTTAGTCTCAGGGCTAATGGTAGTATGATCTAAGACAGGATAAAACTCTTGGAAAACACAATGGAATTTTACTGGCACCTCAAATTTTTACAGCTCACTCACGTGGGAAATAACAGTTGCACATTCAGCAGCTCCACAGCTGTAACATAAACCAGTAATGCAATAGATTATGCATTTGACCTCAGAACTATTGCAACATCAGCCCTGCATACATTGGAACCCTATCCCAAGTAGATGCAGGACGTCTTTTCTCTCAAATTTTCTGTTGGCTTGGTTGGTAGTCATCTCTCTTGGCTGCCAGTAGTACTATTCCCAGGTAAGATTATAATAGTCCTTTTACTGTGCTTTACTCCCATAGTAGCTATGTCTTTCATTTAAATATGTACTTTCCAGAATACGTGTGCTGTCAGTTGTACAGAGTGAGGGAGAGAAAGGGGAGCCCTAGATCATTCAGTGGGTGAAACGCAAGCTGCTGCTGGTATTGTGATTTTCCTTGAAGTAAAGAAAAGCTGGTGCTTTTGCTGTCTGCCTAGGACTGCAAAATCAGTTCATACTAATTGCTCTATGGTGCAGGTTAGCTGATGCTGATACTGCTGATGACCGACAGGTACAGATCAGATGATACTGGGGCTGCTGGTCACCCAGTGGTGCAAATCAGCTGGTTCTGGTGTCACTGAATGACACAGCTTAGTTGCTACTGCTGATGATGCTGTTGGTTACTTAGTTGTGCAGATCAACTGCTGGTGCTGATTTTGCTAGTGTAGTAGGGTTCCGAACCAAGACTAGGATGCAAACATCAGCTTCTTACTCATGTGACACTCTGCCCATCTCTGAAACTTTCACCCAATACTCTCAAGTTGGCCACTTAGCATCCTTCCACTCTGAAGGCCATTCACTGGCAGGTATTGAAAACATCACCACTGCTGGATGATGAATTTATTTTTTAGTCTTTGGTAACCAGGTAAGGGGTGACCTGAGAACACTGGGTGATTAAGTGACTTGCTCAGAGTCACACAGTTTGCAAGTGGAGGTTGCGAGAATCAAACCCAGTTCTGGTCTGCTGGATGTATCAAGCTCATTTACAGTTCGTTACTCTAACCTCTAGGCTATACTGCCAGTCCAAATTAGAGGAATCGGTTGCTAGAATAGTGGTCACAATTGCCGCTTTGTGCCATTATTTTGTTAACTGAGGCACTTCACTCTGCAAGCATGTAGGATCTTGCAAGGACAGCTACAGTTATGTGAGTTATTTGTAATGCTGTTGGAGTGGCATTATTAGGGATTCCCCTAGTCATTTCATGCTACTTGAGAACCAGAGTCACCTCATACTGCTGCTGCTGCTGCTGCACAGTGCCATGCTGTGTCAAGAGATGAAATGTAACTTCTGTCTCTATTAAAAGGGCAAGTTTTTGTTTTATGACATAAGTGCATCTCCTAAAGAGTAATAAAAAAACAGTACAGTATATGTTAGAGAATACAAATTGCATTTTAAAGATACAGTGAGTATATTTCCTCAAGCTGTGGCTGGCAAGGATGAGGAATCAAAATGCTTGAAACCAAGTGTGCAGGGGAGTCTTGTCTCCCTAAAACACAGAATGCACAGGGGCATGTTGTTTACCATGTTAAATAAAATACAATGACCCTCTATATGCTGCAGCTGGTTGTGGTGCTGCTTTTCACATCTAGATTTGTGTACAGTATACTGTTCTTGAAATCTGAACTGCAAAACATGGTATAGCTGCAGGCTGATGTATTCTCTGTTTAGAAAATATGCACTAGTGACTATGGATTCTTGATTTATAATGATTTCCTTTTTGCTTGTGAGATCTACTCCTTCTGAATTTAGAGCCAAAGTGACTTCCTTGCCATCCCTTTGCTTAAGGATCTGCTCCTTCAATCCCAATCAATGATATTGCCTAGAAGATAATATTCTTCGTCACTTGCCTGTTTGTGATAATTTTTCTAATATTTCTGATTTTGTTGTTTTTGAATTTTAGTTTTCAGTTACTTTCCAAGTTTATGGATGCAAGAATTTGTATCTTGGCATGATGTGTGTTTCTACATGCACATGAATGTGTGTCTGCAGCTGTGCAGGTATATATGTAAGGCTGTTTGAGTGTGCATCTGTGTTCGGCCATAAGTGTATGCGTGTGTGCTTTTGCAGCTGTGAGCATATGTGTGTGTGTGTGTGTGTGTGTGTGTGTCTGTGTCTGTGTCTGTGTATGAGTGTATGTAAATATCCAGAGCATCAGTCTGTGTACAACCAGGTGTGTATAAGCACGGGTCTTCATGCGTGTTTGTGTGTGCAAATGTACACTTTACAACAGGTGTGCTTGTCTTTGCCAGCATCAGTCTGGATCTGTGTTTTGGACCATACTATGCTGTGTGCAAGTATACATCTACTGGTGCTGGTATATATATCTCTGTGGTGTCCATGCATCCATGAATTCAAGAGTGTATCTCCAAGTGCAACTGTCTCTTTCTGTGTGAGGACCAGATAAGTGTCTTTTTGTTTCAAGATGTGTTGCTGTGTGGAACTGCAGGTCTTTTTTCACAAACTTTCTCCATGTATTATAACCTAGAAAGATAATAAAATCGAAGGGTATAGCCCCCCTCTGACAGCGACACCCCAGCAGAGAACAACACGACAGTGACTACAGCACCACACCTCTGTGGTGTCTGCGCTGGAACCCAGCACTGTCTGTTGGGAGTCTTGAACCCCCCCCAAATCAGCTCTGACTTGGAGTTGATTATATTTAGTGGGGGGAGTGCGGTGAGCATAGCTTCCCACATGGAGAGTTTGGGGGCAAAGCCCTTGAAGAAAACACTTCAAGAAGTTGTAAACTGGCAGCTGACCATGAAAAGTGGTCGACCTGCTTGATTTACTGTCTGGTCATTCAACAACAGATTTGTCGTCGACCAGTCATGGACACAAATCAAAGTACCAAACATACAGTGACTGACACCAAACTGAATTTTGTAAAGTGTTACTTCATAACATGAATGGTGGGACATTCTACAGTATGTTCTGTTCCCAGAAAGCAGGTCAACCATGCAGGACTGCACCCCCCAAAAAAGTGCACTGCTGTCACTTCAGTACTGACCCTCATCCCACCACAGCACGTTCTCTCCATCAGGGTTATCATGTATATGGGTATGCAGTTCAAAAATATTTAAATACAAACATATGAACATACAAATTTGCAAACAGAAAAAGGTCTTATGGTCTATTGAGTCTGCCTGAGTCTACAGCTAGCAACCCTTGTACTGTAGCTGACCCTCCCTCCTGTCCTCTGACCCTTCCTCATACTCTATCCCATCCTCTTTTGAAGCAGTCCACTGTTCTGCAGGAATCCAGTTTGGCAGACAACACTTCCACCAAGACACCACTCTCTCCATAAAAAAGTGTCTTCTCATTTCCATCCTGAACCTTCCCCTCCAATTGAGATTGTGAACTTGAGTGTCCCTACCCCCTTAACTTGAATAGTCCCTCTGTACCTGTCTTGTTTATTTCCTTCATGTACTTGAAGGTTTCAATCAGATCCCCCTGTATCTCCTCCAGTGAGTACATGTTCAGCTCCCTCAGCCTGCTCACATAGGGTATGTCCCCTAGTCCCTGGATCTTCTTTGTTGTCCATACACCTGGGTATAGAATACCAATGGAGTTTTGTTGCCCATACATACTGTATAACTTCACTTCACTCAATTTTTTCCCAGCAATTAGGTCTAATCGTTAATACAAAGGAGCCAATTTCAATTTAACTTCTTTTCTCAGTAGGGGTTTAGCTGCATAACAAAAATGTGAAAAATGGTAAATGGTATATGGCATGTGGGCATCAAGACTCCATTTCTATTCTATACCCAGGTGTATGGGAACCAATGTTTAATAATGTACTTTATTACTTCTGGATTAAAGTGCTGCTATGTGATCCCACTGTGGAAGAACTGCCAAGGTGAGTGTGGGAGACAGTATTGTTGTAACAGCAGTTTACTGGTGGTCTGCACTGCTCTATGGCTAACAAGCTACTGGACTTAAGAGTTTGAAATGTTATCTCCTCCCACTCATGCCATAAACTAATAGGTTAAAGAATTGGGTTTGGTGTCTTTAATACCTTTGGTAGTTTGATTTTCTTTTGGCAGCAAGAATAGGGATTGGAAATATACTATAAAATACTAATCTATTTTATTTTAGGACTAGTATACTGTGAATTAATTTCTATGGTTTTTTTTTCCTAAAAAAAGTAAATGGACAATACTGCACATGAGTATTTGTGTATGAAATTGTTTCTTTTTATTTACTTTTGTCTGTAAACTATCAAAAACAATATACAAAAAGGTACATTTATAGCATATACAAGAATGCATTATGACAAGTGTGTAACTATAAGAACTGTGGCCCAGATATTCAGAAGTTTGCACAAGCTCAATGTTTGCCTTGCATCTGTGCTTGTGCTTGTAGTAGTCTCTTAGTATGCCATATTCAGAGGTTTTGCATCAGCACTATTCCTTATTAATATAGGGTAGATTGAACACCACACAGGTGACAGATGCATGCACAGTGCAATGCAGCAACACAGCTCTGAAGATAGCACTGAGGATAGCACTGACCACAAGGGGCAAGCAGTGGTACAGCCATGACCAGAGCATTGGGTACAGAGCTGCATACTGGGGGTGGCTTTGGGTGGGAGGAGTGGGCCCCCATGACAGACACACAACACAGCAGCCTATGGAGTTAAAATAAACTTTAATAGAACAAACTGGCAATAGCCCATATAAAATTAAAATAAAGCAGGAACACCAGATACATAAGGGTGTGGGAAAAAAACACAGGAGAAACTGCCCATAAAAAGGGGACACCCATTCCCCTACTGATGATAGTCTCACATCAAGTGCTTTCAGCCAGTGGTAGTGGTAGTGGAGGTGGTGGCTGTTGATGCTTCTGGAGTGGTGTGACCATGTCCCAGATGGCCTGGTTGGAGTACTCCACAGGTTGGATTAGAATGCACTGCAGGCATATCAACCTACACAGCAGGTCTTCCCATCCATCTCTATCTTCAGTACACCTCAAATGGCTGACAGTCCTCCAGGCACTGATGCATACAAATACAGTGAACTGAGCTAGCTGTACACACAGAATGAGAGGCTCAGGGATGGCCTGACATGTGCACCAAGGTACACCCAGTCAACACATGGGCCACCATGCCACACATGGGTGATGGGAGTCAAGCATTCGCAATAGACCAATTATGGCATGCCAGAGACAGCATCATGGACTCTTACTGCAGAGAAATGCACCTGCAGTGGGCATGCCATGATGCACTGGAGCATGTCCAAGACTTGGAATGGATGAACACCATCTGCAGGCATGCCACAAGTATGAACGCTGCAAATGCAACAGCAGCTCTAAGCCAGAGCCTTATAGGCACAGTCAATGCTCAAGCAGAAAGGAGTCACACCCACACTCTTCACCCATTAACCAGGCATTCAGCAGACAGGCCAGCACTGACATGCAGGACACAGACATATATGAGCCACCCCAGGTGGCAGCAGGGGCCGAGATCAGGCACACACATGTTGTGCAACAACACAGCTGTACATGGCTGGGACCATCAAGCAGCAATATGTGCAGCAGGCAAGTAGCACATGGGTGCAGTGATGGTGTATGTGGGTGGGCACCTGACACAATTTTCCTCAGTCACCCCAAAACTGCTGTACAATGCGATGTGTTCTGGAGGAAGTCTCTGTCCCAGTGAATGCTGGTGGCACCCTAAGTAGAGGGTTTAGAGGGTGCCCTCCAATGTGGATGAGCAGATAATTGGCCCTGTAAAGTACATTCATGTACATATGTATGGCTGGCCCCTCTCATGTACAGTGGAGTAATCATACCATAGTCATTACTGTGTCAGTTAGGCACAACTGAATCAGCATAACAATGTAATTTACATATGTTACAATACATGCACTGCCCAGTGATTTCCCCATCTTCCACTGAACCCATGCCACATTTATAGGGCTCTGATGAGCCAGAAGGGCATGGCCCACAGTGCATATGACAGCAGAGATGGCACTTGTGCAGGTGGACTACAATGGAGGCTGTGTTATGCACAGAACTGGACAGGATAGTGTTCTGATACTACAGTGGCCAATGCCAATCATTTGCTGAGAGGCATGCATACACAGTGGAAAGTATGTGGCAGTACAGACCTGACCAGCACTGACCAGGTCACAATCAGGGCTGGAGGGTGGCAGAAGGGGCACACCACCACATGGTGGAAGGCATGCCACAGCATGAGTGGCAGACAGAAGGCACCATACCAGTAGCATGTAGGAATTCAGTAGTAGATTGTACAAATCATGAAGCAACAAATGGCATTGGAGGGCCAATGCCTCAAATACAGGGTGAGTGTCCCCCCAACACATCCCCAAAGGTGATGCCCCTATTATCATGCATCCTGCATGGCAAACCACACAGGGACATCTGTTGCTGGCCACCAAGGCATGCGTCATAGTAGAGACATGGGTGATGAAAGAGTTTAAATAGTGGCAGGACTGCAGATGTAATCACTAAATAACCCCTTCTTGATTTAGTTCACCCAGACCCATATTGCTGCCTCTTTCAGGTGAAGAATATTGGTGTACCTCCTCCCACCCACCAACAGCATCACCCTGTGCCTTGTTCCCCGCTGGCCAGGCCTGTCATTTGCACTGGTAAAGTCTGCTCACTGTGCCATAACCCAGCAGGTCATGTCCCAGCCCACCCCATCAACAAAACTAAATTCTTTACTGTCCTTAATTCTATTGACACCCTGCATGCCACACAGAGGGTGTTGTGTAAGTAACACCACACACAGCACATGCTGCAGTGTCAAGGCACACTTCACCAATATCATAAATAGCCATGATTGCAACAAAGGGTATAGACAGGCCTTAACACCTGTGAAAGTGGTAGAGTCACAGTGGCCCAACCTGATCTGTCATCTATAGGTACAAACATATAACCTTGAACATAGGTGTAAACATACAAACTTGGGCATGACACACAATACAGGTACTTTTGAGCTGCTTCTGCAGGACCAATTATGGTCTAGCGATCTGGACTAGTCCTCACTGTGGCTCAGCTGGTGATACTTACCTATGCCCTTGGCCAGGATTGGCTGTCCACTGAGGTCTGCAGAAGATGGAAAGGGGTGTGTGATCAGTATCCTGTAGTGGAACACAGTGCACCATCCAGTGCACAATATAAATGGACATATGCCTGCACTGTGCACAATCCAACACACGTGTATGATGTGGATGGAGAGGTCCAGGTTGGTTTGCTAGGTTCCTGTAGGACTACATGTAGCACCATCCATATGTGTGCCATGGTCTAGGTACAGCAGATATGATACTTCCTTCATTGGTAGGTATGGCCTTGCACAGTGTACACTGGCCCAGGTAGTACCCACATTCTGCCAGCCCCTCAGCCCTTGTACAATCAGACCTATACATGTCAGCTCCAGACACTTTCCAGACATAGTATACTGTACATGGGTATGCATGGTGCACCAGGTCATAGATAACAAAGGCATATAAGGCATACCTGCTCAATGGCTGGGTCGGCCGAATACCATAGGAAAGGCCCTGCACAGTGGCCAGTACATGTCTGGAACTCCCTGTGCAGTACAGTAGTACCCCGTGCTGTGCCTGGCAGATACATTCATGTCCTGATGGAGATGCCTTTAAGCACAACTATATGTAGGGCACATATACAGGGCTCTGGTGAGCCAGAAGGGCATGACCCACTGTGCATATGATAGCAGAGATGGCACTTGTGCAGGTGGACAACAATGGAGGCTGTGTGATGCACATAACTGGACATGATGGTGTTCTGGTACTACAGTGGCCAATGCCAACCACTTGCTTACAGGCATGCATGCAGTCCTGAGTATGTGGCAGTACAGACCTGACCAGCACTGACCAGGACACAATCAGGGCTGATGGGTGGCACAAGGGGACACTACCACATGGTGGAAGGCATGTCTTAGCATGACTGGCAGACAGAAGGCACCATAACAGTAGCATGTAGGTACTCAGCAGTAGATTGTACAAATCATGAAACAACAAGTGGCACTGGAGGGGCCAACACATCAAATGCAGGGTGAGTGTCCCCCACCACATTCCCAAAGGTGATGTCCCCATTGTCATGCATCCTGCATGGCAAACCACAAAGTGACATCTGTTGCTGGCCACAAAGGCATGCAGCATAGAAGAGACATGGGTGGTGGAAGAGTGTAAATAGTGGAAGGGCTGCAGATGTAATCACTAAACAACCCCTTCTTGATTTAGTTCTCAAAGACCCATATTGCTGCCTCTTTCAGGTGAAGAATATTGATGTACCTCCTCCCATCCACCAACAGCATCACCCTGTGCCTTGTTCCCCCTCAGGCCAGGCCTATCATTTGCATTGGTAAAGTCTGCTCACTGTGCCATAACCAAGCAGGTCATGATCCCTTCCCACCCCATCAACAAAACCAAGTTTTTCACTGTCCCTAATTCTGCTGACACCCTGCATGCCTCACAGAGGGTGTTGTGTAAGTAACACCACATACTGCACATGCTGCAGTGTCAAGGCACACGTCACCAATGTCATCAATAGCCAGGATTGCAACAAAGGGTATAGACAGGCCTTAACACCTGTGAAAGTTGTAGAACCATAGTGGTCCAACCTGTTCTGGGACCTATAGGTGTAAACATACAACCTTGGGTATGACACACAATGCAGGTATTTATGTGGATGCCCCTCTTTTGAGCTGCTTCTGCAGGCCCCATTATGGCCTGGCAATCTGGACCAGTCCTCACTGTGGCTCAGCTGGTGATACTTACCTGTGCCCTTGACCAGGGCTGGCTGTCCACTAAGGTTTGTAGAAGATGGAAAGGGGTGTGTGATCAGTATCCTGTAGTGGAACACAGTGCACCATCCAGTACACAGTATAAATGGCCATACTTCTGTACTGAGCACCAGCCAGCACCCGTGCATGATGTGGATGGAGAGGTCCAAGTTGATCTGCTAAGTTCCTGTAGGACCACATGTAGCACCACACATATGTGTGCCATAGCCCAGGTACAACAACTATGATACCTCCCTCTGTGGTAGGTATGGCCTTGCACAGTGTACACTGGCCCAGATAGTACCCACATTCTGCCAGACCCTCAGCCCCTGTACAAACAGACCTATACATGTCAGTTCCAGACCCTTTCCAGGCATAATATTCTGTACATGGGTATGCATGGTGCACCAGGTCATAGATAACAAGGGCAGGCAAGGCACACCTGCTCAATGGCTGGGGGGCGGAATACCATAGGAATGTCCCTGCACAGTGGCCAGTACATGCCTGGAACTCCCTGTGCAGTACAGCAGTACCCCGTGCTGTGCCTGGAAGATACATAGCAGTGCCCATGCAGACGATGACCACATCCATGTCCTGATGGAGATGCCTTCAAGCACAGCTACATGTAGGACACATGTGACACCATCACAGTTTGTACTCTGCAATTGGCAGTGACATGTCCAGGTCATGGTAACTGGTAAACAGATGCTGCATGACATACCATGACACTATACATGAGCCTGCCATTCACACTGATACTGCTGCCATGTAATTGTGGTGTCCTATACTGCGCAGCCAAGGCAGGTGCATGCCTTAGGCAACTACAGCAAGTACTGGCATGTACAGTGTACAGGCATATTCTGTGGGAAAGAGGCCGCAGTCATCTGCATTCATACTAATGGGTAATGCAATGGAGTTTGTCCCAGAGCACACAGGGGAACAACGACGACACACAGGTTACATGCACAGTGCCTTGGAGATGGTATCTCTATCATAGACTATCATGACCCAGGCCTGTACATGGCTTATTACACACGCAATACATACAACCATCTGTACTCATCTATCCTGGGCATGGTGCCACCATCAACTATTGCCTGAAGATGCTACATGTGGTGCTCATTCCTCCTCTGGAGGTCGATATATCTATACCTGCACTATTCACCAATGCAGGTGACCCCACTTCCTCTTGTGAAGTGCCACCCCAAAGATGACAACACCTTCCTCCATGGCATGTCTGAACCTTCCACTTCCCCCCATCAGCTGGTCATCTCTGGTCACCACCAGGATGACCAAATTTATCAACTTGGTGTTGGTCCACCTGTTGTCCCACTGTAGCACAGCTCTGTTTCTTCTTCCTTAAATACTGTCACTCACTTTTTGCCAAGCTCCAGCCTGTCTGGGTGTGTTATGTGGTGTTGCACAGTACATTGATGTTGTAGTGCTGTGCTGTACCATGTTGCTCTGTACAACACACACATCCGGGTGGGTCAGAACCAGGAGCATGAGCCAGGGATAGGATGGTACATGTGTGGTCCTGTGGAGTGCTGTGCACTGCTATTGCACAATGGCCTAGCGTACAGAGCTATGCTGATTGATGACATCACAGGCAACAAATTATGTTATCTTTTGGGCAGATTGGATGGGCCTTGCAGCCTTAATCTGCTGTCAACTTCTATGTTTCTATGTTGCAGAAGCACAGGTGCAGCACAAAATGCATGCAAGACCAAACATGTTAGCACCATGGACAAAACTGACATATTCAGCCAAGGTATGCAAATGTGTTACTTTCACAGTCAGTGGCAAACCTCCAGATTTGCATGGCATTAGAGGAAGGTATACATTCATTAGCTTACCTAATTGTGTTTGGAGTATAAAAGAAGCACAGTGCACTGTCAAGATTCAACAGCTGAACTTTAGGTGAACAGAGTTAGGTGTACTCTTGAATGGCTTAGAAAGTGACTCTGGTGGGCACTGAACTGTGTGTATGTAGTGGCTACTGCAATGGCTCACAGATTGATTTGACATTTTCCATGTACCATCAGGGCAATTTTCTGTGCTCATGTGGCAGCATTACTTACTAATGCAGACAAAGTACTCAGTTTGGTTGTCTAGCCAATGTAAGTACATGAGAAAAATGCCCCTGTACATGGCCCTATTGCCCCGTACAAGACAGGATGCCCTGTACATCCGGAGACCGTTTCAGTGGAAATGCTCAGATGGGAGTACTCTCACATCCACAGTTCTAGGTGGTAGAAGTGCCAGTTTTAGGTGATGGAACTAGCTTATAATAGTCAATGGGGCAAGATGACAGAGTTGATGGACCTGTCATACACGTTCTGGAAGTGTGATGGAATTGCGTTCCTTTGACTCCTGTCTGATGTTACGCCTGTGTGTATGCTGTGTGAAGTGGTAACCTGGACTTGTGGTGGTGGTGGTGGCTGCTGACATCTACATTTATTGGTAGTGGTCTTGTTGTACCTGGTTTGATGACCCCCCTACCATAGTCTATGTTACACATTGACAATGGAGGTGCCCCCTCACATACATGCATGGATGGTGGTGGCTCTGTCCATTTCCACCCCAACTGTCTGTGAATATGACAATGACTGTGTCTGTGCATGGGCAGTCCTGTGTCCAGTGGACGATGGCTGTGGTAGGACATGCATTGCTATGGCACCTACGTGGCCAAGGGGCCACACCATAATACCATTTAGCTGCATTCTGCTCTGTGTATTCCCCAGTCAGTTGCATTCTACTTCCCTGTCCAGCAGGTACAATGGAGGACAGTGACAGACTTCAGGCCAACTGCTTCACTGGGAAAAGTTACGAGTGCTGGCACAAGCCTACATGACCGGGGAGGAGGTTCTGTCCTGGAGGCAGGCCATGACTGCTAGGTATGACAGGCCTGGGAGGAGATTAATGATGATGTCAGTACCACTGGTGGCCACAACAGGCCCATGGAAGTAGAAGGGAAGTTCTTCAGGAACATGAGGAGATGGAAAAAGCAGATCATGGCAAAACACCACAGGGAGGTGCATGCTGCAGATGGGGGCCCACAGGCATCAGAGTATGCACATACCCTGGATCCTGCAGATCAGGCCATAGCATCCACCCTAGGGCCTGTGGAGATAATGGGAGTGCTGAGTGGTGGTTAAGAGAGCCAAGTGGCACCTTCCCAGCCATGTGAGTGATTGTCAATGCAACATCACATCAGCTATGCATGTATATTGGGTCGTGCCTGAATATAGGCAACATTGTTGTCTAGTGTACTTACCCGGTAAACAAAAACCAAATAAATAAATATTTGTGTATATCTGTGTATATATATGGATGGCTGCATGTGTACATCTGTGCTGGGGGACACATTTTGTGTAGGCTGTAGTACTGGTTCCATGTAGCTTGGTGGGTGGCCATCTGTGTACAACTCCACAACTGTGCCCCATTCAGTGTTGCCCATGTACTCACTGGTTCTCCGTTATGTTCTCCCTGAGGATGAGGGGCATGCACAGTGGTGCTGGACTATGTACTCACTGATGCTGGAGGTGTGTTTTCCAATGTTGGTGTGTGTGTGCTCTTGGGTGCTGCGATGTTTTCCCACTGGTGCTGAGTATGTTCACTGGCATTGGGGTGTGTGCTCACTGGAAATGGGTGTGTGTTCAGTGGTGATGTGTTGTCTGCTCTATGGTGACAGGGTGTATGCACACTATTGTAGGGGTGTGTGGTGTATGGGAACATGGGGATATAAGCATTGCAATGCACAAACCGCATGAATGATGTGTCATCATATGCTGCATGCATATCGCCTCAGCCTGCGCAGAGCTCTGTACATTACAGTGCTACATAACTCTCCTCTCCTCTAATCTGCTCTCCTCTCCTCTCCTCTCTTCTCCCAACATCACACCATATCCTACTGGACATGATGGAAAATGCCTTAGGTCCATCCTGACTACAACTACCCTTGCCGCCAGCCAGTGTGTACCAGCTGGTGGACAGCAGTGAGGAGAATATAGAAGAGGACAAAGAGACATGCATTGGAAGCTGAGGACAGGAGGGGTCCAACCCATACAAGGAGTGGTTGCGCCCCTTGTAGCCCCATACCAATGGGGTCCAGCAACAGTTCCCATGCAGCCCCATGGTCACAACAGATTAGCCCTTAACAGCCCCTGGCACAGTCACAGCTGTAACACCCCCTGTTGCCAACTACAGGACAGCCAGCGCCCTGCTTCCCCAGCCAATACCCGATAACCAGGAACTGCTGGGCCTCCCCAAGGTCCATTTTGCAACACAGCCACAGCCCTGCTTCCTATGCCCATCCCAACAGGGATGACCACAGCCAGCCTCCAGTGCCCACTATGGACCTCAGCACCAATTGTGGTACAACTCCAGAACATACAATGGCCAAGGGTGTAGCCTGATCCAGGCCCCCTGGACAGTGCCTGGTGACAGCAGGATGTGGCAAACAACCACAAGGCACTGCACAGCAGGAACAGATGTTTATTCACCATATGCTGCAGTAAGACATGCAGCATGCCAAGAAGTGGATTGAGTCACATCATGCAGAGCTCATGGTGGTTCTATGCAACATCTGGCCTCTGACTTAGAGCTATGCCATAGGGATATATCCTCCTGCATGGATTGCCTGTGTGGCACTGTGTAGCAGGATGCAGCCATGGTGTCAGACATGGCAAGGGCTGGCCATAGCCCTGACCATTCCAGTGGAAGTAGTGCCACTCCACAAAGGAAACCAGGGCATATGCCCATGTGAAAAAGTGCAGAAATGAGATCACTCAGCACACCTGGGACTACCAGGACAACAAGGACACCACGCAGAGCAGGTCATGACTTGCCCCTCTCTGGGGTCAGTACATCATGGGGTCATGGCTAGGGGCAGATATTATCTTCCCCACTCTCATCTCTCATACCATGGATGAGGACCCCCAAATCATATCCGGTACAGCATAAACATACTGTCTGTAACAGAGTAGGTGGTTGGGGATGCATGAAAGTTGCACATGGCCTCCCCTCACCAAAATGTTTTCCCTCTTTCCCCAGTAGTAATGTGACACTGCCACCCATTCCTGTGACCTATTCCAATTATACCTACTCTTGGCAAAGTTGGCCTGTACTATGACAACCCCCACTCCCATGTGTAGATGACATATATCTATGTTGACACCTCCTTTAGACCTCATGCTAACATGAGGGGCTATGCATAAATGGGTAGAAAGTATGCATCAAAGGCATGTACCCCACGTGTGTAGCTCTGCACCTGTGGGAAGGTGCAAACAGATGGATATTCACAAATTGCCACCACCAGTCCACAGCTCCACCCCCTCACAGAGCACAGGACTCCTCAAGGTGGTCATGGCTGAATAGCGGGCCCAGGCGGGCATCTAATGGTATGCCTGTCCTGGGTCCAGGAGTGAATTACTTGCATGGGAATCTGCAGATCCAGGTGTGCTCCCTCAGGCACCTGGACCCACACTGCTATGTCCCTATAGCAAGCAGTTCTCCCTGCCCAATAACATCCCTTGTGCCTCCTAGGGCACAGATGTCCTCTTCCATCAGGACCACCTCCCAACACATAAATGCAACCCCTCCACACACCTCCACCCCTTCCCCATTTGTACAACTCACACCTCCCAATACGTCTGCCCCAACAGGAACTAACATTCTTCCACCACATACTTCACGAGAACATGCAGGGTGTCAAGAAGTGGGCAGCAGCACATCATGCAACACTCATGGCAGCCCTATGCAACATCTGGCTTCTGACTTGGAGCTGCAGCACAGGATATGACGTCCTGCATGGACTGGCTGTGTGCAACCATGCAGGAGGTTGCAGACATAGTGGCAAGCACTGCAAGGGCTGGCCATAGCCCCAGCCTGTCCAGTGGAAGTAGTGCTGAACCACAAGGGAAACCACAGCATATGCCAATACAACAAAATTCAGGAATGAGATCATCCAGAACACATGGGACTTCCAGGGCATGAAGGACACCACGCACACCAGGTAATGACTTGCCTCTCTCTGGGATCAGTACACCATGGGGCCAAGCCTGGGGGCAGGTATTATCATCCCCACTCTCATTCCTGATACCATGGATGAGGATCCCCTAACCATACCCAGTACAGTACAAACATACTGTCTAACCTGCGCAGGTCATAGGGGATGCATGAAGGCAGCACATGGCCTCCCTCACCAACATGTTCCCCCCTCATTTCCCCAGTACTAATGTGACACTGCCACCCACCCCTGTGACCTAGTCCAATTATACCCACCCTCAGCCAAGTTGGCTCTACAATGACATCCCCACCTAGATGGCATGTATCTATGTTGACTTTTTTGGACCACCTGCTAAAATGGACTGTATTTGTGTTTGTGCACTATTTGCAACCCCTCTGCCAGACTGCAATGCATTTATGTTGCCCTCCTTTTGTTACCCCCTGACAGGAATGATAATTTCTATATGCTGGTATTGGTGTGTGATAATATAGTGACTTATTACATTACAGTCTCCTCTGTGGTCTGCACTCATCTCCTATGTCTTAAGATGGCTCTTATGAGTTGGGATCTGTAGTCCTGGACCCTCCTGGCCATTCTGGGTTATGCTTCCGGGTTGCTGTTCCCTCTGCTGGTGTAGTAGGGAGTATGATAAACTCCCTGGCATAGGCCAGCAAGGCATCTAGGAACTGGCCCAATAAGCATGAGGTGGGTGACTGCAAGATACCAGTGGTGTTTCACACTGGTGTCTGCAATGCTCCGGTGGCTAGGAAACACAGTGCAGCCATCACCTTGAGCTCTACAGGCAATGTATGGCTGTGCTGGCTTTCTGGCCAGAGCTAGTCAAGCAGCAGTTCACACAGCTACTTGAACATGTCCTACTAAGCCTGTACCAGCCCATAAGCTGGTCAACACTTAGGACTTTGAATGTGACTAATGGACATACTGTCTGTTTGCAGCATAGCACCTCCATGGCCTCTGTTATGGTCTGGGGTGGCATTGACCCTCTCCTTGTCCTCCATGACTTGCTAACTGAGGTACATGATGTGTGCTCCCATAACTGCTATCTTAGTGTGCGGCGTGCAGTGCTTCCGTCTGCCTCTAGAGTTTGCCCTGGTTTAAGGTGACCTTTTTATAAGTGGTAGTTGCACAGCAGTGAGTGACGGCGCCAACATGTTAGTGCAGTGCTACCACAGTGAATATCATGCTGATCCAACATTCAGGGTACCGCCCCTGCCTTTGTGCCTTGCATACATTTATCTTTGTGCTGTGCACTAGCACTATTAGCAATCACAATGCTTCTGCTCAATATGGGAGTTTGGTGCAAAACCATATGCAATACAGGCGCTAACAACTTTGCTCCTAGCGCAAAGCTTTGAACATCTGGGCCTACAACTAAAATGAGTGTGAAAAGCAACAATTTGACTTTTTTTTTGCATTATAATAGCAGAAGTGTGGCTCAAATAAATCTATAATTTCACAAAATGTTTATTTAGTATCTGTATATCCTCTATGTAGCCTAACTGAGATGCAATATTTTGTTTTCATCAGGTTCTTCCATGCCTAATTTTGCTGTTTGGATGGACTGATGCAAATGGTCAAGTGATTCCATATCATATGAAACTTATATAAAATAGAACCCCATTAAGGATTTGGGAGATGCTGCATTAATGCAAAAACTTTAAAATCACTGCCTATTACTAAATAAAAATTCTAACTAATGTTTAGGAAGCAATATCATCATTTGGATAATGACTACATGAAATCATGTTTTTTGTCAAGGGAATAACATTCAAATGCTAATCAAAGATAATGAAATTGCCTAACAATTGGAGTCTGGGTGACACGGAGTATTGTTTTCCATCTGTCAATGGATCTTGTCCCAAGAATGCACATTCAGGAGTTGCTCTCGGTGGGATGTATGTCTTCATGATTGGATCCATAATGATCACAATTAGTGTGAATTTGGTAGTGATTATTTCAATCTCCCATTTCAAACAACTCCTCTCCCACCAATTTCCTGATCTGTTCTCTGGCTGTCGCTGATCTTCTTTAAGGTTTCTTCATCATGCCTTACAGTATGATAAGATCTGTTACAAGTTGTTGGTATTTTGGGAATATACTTTGTAAACTCCACACTAGTTTTGATGGAACGCTCTCTGTAGCATCCACCCTCATTCTCTGCTTCATTGCCATTGACCGTTACTATGCTGTATGTCACCCATTACACTACTCCACCAAAATAACCATATCAGTTACATTCCTTTTTATTGGGATTAGTTGGATTACAGCAACAGTTTATGTATTTTTGATCATTTTCACAGAGATGACTTTAGTGGGAATTGAAGACTTTGTTGCTCTAATTTCCTGCAAGGGTTTCTGTGGGATTGTGTTTAACAAATTTTGGGGAATGACAACCTTCACCCTAGGATTTTTAATTCCAAGCACTGTGATGATAGGCATGTATATTAACATTTTTTCTGTGGCACAATATCATGCCAGAGTCATTACTAATATGGCAGACAAAACACATTCATTAGATGTGGCCCAAAACAAAATCTCAAGAAACAAGGAGAGAATACCGGCCATGACAGTGACACACTTAACTGGATTGCCTAATTTAATTCTCTGTAGCCAGGTTACTCGCATATAATTTTACAGCAACTATACAGGAAGGAAAGCACTTATGATTTTACATGGGTGAATTAACCCAAATTCCCGTTGGGAAATAGTTTGCTTTACTTTTCGCTAGTGCACCTTTCCCTTACTAGCATAAAATAGACAGTGAAAACGATAGACTAAAACAGCATCTGAAACGAACGTTTGCTGATCTGGTAGGGGCTTAATGTTGACTCAGCGATTATTCTATTGGGCTTGATGTATGTATACACCTCGAAACAGAGGCTTTCATAACTTTTAGTTATTTTTTTATAGACTGAGGTCACGGTTGCTGTCCTGATGTGCCTAATTAGCGGTAATTTATGTCTGACTTATTATAGTTTGGTAGACAGCATCTTGTTTAAGGTAACACATATTACAGAAGGGATGACCTAAGTAATCATAGCCCACTATTAACCTGTATCATCCCTGTGAAATAGCTTATTGCTGCTCTCTAGGTAGCTGTAACACTCATCGTTTTAACTCAGCCTAAGTTGCAAACCAAAGCATAAAGTTATACAATTTATTATACATTAGAGGTCTCTGATCTGCTTGACACCTGAAAAGAATATGTAGGAGCCTTCAAATATGAATAGACAGGACAATATTACTAAAAGACTCAAAGCTCCTTCTATCATTGTTCAGCTAGACAAATTGATGTGTTTTTTTTTTTTATTTTTTCTTCCTTTTTCTGATTAGATTCTCACGTAGAGGTGATTGCAATGGCAGTTAGCCATTAAGTGCTATAGCTGAGCAGGGTAATGTAAAGATGTTGTTTGGAAAAAAATAGCAAGAGAGTTTAAACAATATATTTAATTACACCCTACCCCATCAAACTGTTCATAAACAGATATCAATAAGGTTTCAGATGGGGAGAGGTGTGGATGGGTTCGGGGGGCTGGGGAAGGGAAGAGCATAGCACAAGGTTCTGTTGTTCAGGACCACAGTTACTGACGGGAGGAGGGGAGAGGGTTTCTGGATACAATTATTAACGTTTAAGTATAAAAGGGAGATACAGGAGGAGGAAGAAGGGGGAGGAATGCCCAAACCAAGCTTTTACAGGCAAAACCAGCGAGATTGAGGCCAGAGAAACAGTTTTATTTAAGAGCTCAGAATATTATCCGAAGCCATCCTTAAATTATGATGAGTAATTTAATAATCTCCTCATGGAACGTCAAAAGTGTCAGGCAGAAGACTAAACAATACCAGGTATGCAAACATCTCCAGCTTCTGAGATCAGATGTAGTGTTTATACAGGAGTCTCATCTTTTGATCTCAGAAGAGTTGCAAATGAGAAAACAACAAATAGGGCAAGTATTCACAGCTCAAGGAACAAAGCAGAGCTGTGGGGTTATAATTTTGATAAGAAATAAAATCCCCTTTATGCCAAGCAAAGTAGTGAGAGATACCCAAGGAAGATACATATTTGTCCAGGGGAAAATATACAATATAGAAATATTATTGGGAAGTATTTATGGGCCAAACTCAGCCTCTCCCGATTTTTTTATGGATCTTATAAGCAAACTGGGGCCCTTCATCAAAACCCCAATGATCTTAGGAGGAGACCTGAACGTAGTTTATGATTCAAGTATAGACCATACAGGGAGCAGACCCGGAGGACTGACACCGGCCCAAAGAGCATTACGAGATCTGTGGGATAATATAGGGCTATGTGACATATGGCGTGTTCTGCACCCTACAGAGAAAGAGCTCACTTTCACTTCCCCTGTTCACAAAATGTCCTCCAGGATCGATTATATATTGATCTCGCACTGCCTAGTAGCTGGGGTCTTTGACTCCACTATACAGCCGGGACCACCATCCGATCACTCCCTAGTGACATGTCATCTTTCCCTAATAGACATCCCTAAAAGAAATAGCTATTGGAAAATTAATAACCAGCTTTTGAAAGACCCAACTATGTTAGAATATATAAATACTCATATCTCCCAGTATAAGTTGTTCAATATTAAATCCACAAGTAAACCAGATAAGGAGTGGGGAGCCCTCAAAGCATACCTGAGGGGCCTATTAATAGGAGTGGCTTCAAGAAGGAAGAAGCTGAGGGAAAATTAACTAATACAGCTCCTCAGGCAGATTAGAGAGATAGAGAAAAAACTCTCCCCTTCTACATCAGAACAGACGTTATTAGAACTAGTCAAACTCAAAGGTTCCTAAATGGAGCTTCTCAAAGAGAGAGCAGAATACTTGATCCTGAAAATGAATGCCATGATCAGGGGGAGAAGGCAGGACATCTTCTGGCTGCTCGTGTTAAGCAACGAGAATCTGCCAGATTCATCCCCACGATCCGACCACATAATGGACAGTTAGTGGTCGATCCTGAAAAAATTGCATCAGAATTTCAAAAATTTTACCAAGCCTTATATTCACCAATGCCAAGCCCCTTCCCCTGTGAAGATTTAGACCGCTACTTAAAGGAATCGCATCTTCCCACTCTCTTATCAGAGCAGAGTGCGGCTTTGTGTGCTCCTTTAACGGAAGCGGAGATCCTAGGAGTTATAGACAGCCTCCCAAATGATAAATCGCCAGGACCAGATGGATTCTCCCCAAATTTTTACAAAATATTTGCAAAAAACCTAACCCCCTTGCTTCTCCCAATGTTCCAACAGATCCTAGATGGAAAGAGTACAGATGCCTTGTTATTTGAAGCGATAATTGTTCTTATTCTGAAACCAGGTAAAGCTCGAAGGACATGGCAAACTACAGGCGATCTCATTTCAACCAGGACATTAAAATCCTGAGCAAGCTATTGGCTAAGCACCTGAGCAGAGTTATCCCAGGTCTGATAGGAAGTGAACAGGTGGGATTCATGAAGGCAGGTTGTCCAGTGACCATATCAAGCGTTATACCACGCTTTCTCGGCATCTAGAGATGCGGAACACCCAATGGCTCTGGTCTCTAGATGCCGAAAGCGCTCGATAGAGTAGATTGTGTTTCCTTTTCGAACGTTGCACGCCGCATCCCCTTAGAATTTCAGAACTGGATACAGGCCTCTATAAGTCGTCAATAGCCAGAATTTCATGCAACGGATGTAGCTCTGATATCGCTCTCATATTATCAGGCACGAGGCAAGGATGTCCCTTTCCCCGCTGCTTTTCAATTTATATTTAGAGCCTCTCATCCGAAGACTAAAAACTGACCCCGGGATTCTAGGAATACCGGTGCAGGGCATTGAAATTAAGGTCTTGGCCTACGCCGACGATCTACTTCTATGTACATCACATCCCGACAAAGCTATCCCACGTCTTCTTGAGGTAATTAATGAATATAGTCATTTGTCCAACTATAAACTAAACCTGGGGAAAACGGTAGTATTTCCACTTAATCATAGAGTGATGAGGAAAGAGATCGAAACATTAGGCCTATCCTGGGAGAAGAAAACATTGAAATATTTAGGCATCATTCTCTCAAGGAATGCTCCCCATTGGGGCAAACATAATCTAGATTCCCTGTTAAACATTATTGTCCAAGACCTAAATAGGTGGACCCTCCTGCCCTTGACGATGTGGGGTAGAATCAACCTCATAAAAATGAACATCTTCCCGCGGCTGTTTTATCCACTTAATCTTCTAAATGCCTGGCTACCTCAAGCATGGTTCAAAAAAGTACACAATATTTTTTCTAATTTTATATGGGCCAGCAAATTGCACAGGCTAGCATTTCATAAATTAGCTGCCCCAAAGCTCAAAGGGGGCCTCCGAGTGCCGCATGTTGATCTCTACTACTGGGCCAGTCACGTTAAGCAAATATCTAAGGTGGCTCGCCCAAGTGATCCTAACTGTCCTAAGAATACATTCCCTTGGGTCCAAATTGAACGCATAAATATGTGCTGATCATACTTTTTGACCCCTATGGCCTTTCTCTTGTAGCAACCTAAGAACCTTCCCAAACTTTACTGAGACACCGATAGCTATCTCAGTTAAGGTCCACGCCCAGCTTTGTTCAGTCATCAAATATAATCAATGTATAGACCTAGAACAACCTCTGGTGGGCAAACTCCAAACATTAAATTAGAGGGGAAAGTTCTCTCCCCTGGGTACCACACCCTAGGTTGCTTCAAATATTTATGGAGGGAGCAGAACTAAATGGGCTTCTTCATGGAGATACTAAGAAAACTAAAGCTGCCAACATCCAAAATATTTAAATTATTCCAATTCTGACACATCCTAGTAAGCTATAGGGACCAACCCCTGCTGCATGACTACCCCTTTGGGGAGAACTTATCTAATTGTAGGCTTCTCTCACAGTCTCTAGAATATTTAAAGTTCTATATGATAGATTACATCCTGGGCTTTCAGACCTGTGGACTACTGGGAGAAGCTTTTACCAGAAACACCCATTAACTGGAGATACTCTGAGGGGATGCCATAATTTTATTACTCAAGATAGGCTCTGACTTACGCAATTCCGCATTCTGCACAATCTATATTATACACCTCAGAAGATATCAAAATTTGATAAGGAATGTTCAGCCACTTGCTCGAGATGCGGCCAAGGTGAGGGCAATTTAATTCATATATTCTGGCAATGCGACAAAGTAGTTCCCCTATGGGCGCAGATCAAGCAAAGGGCAGATCCCCTACTGGGACTCGACGAGTTGTTCACGGTGGATGTTTGCCTGTTAGGAAACTACTCTGAGGTCCCAGTCAAAGCACGGAAATATCATATAGCCCTAATATCAATGACAGTTAAAAAACTAGTGCTCCGGCATTGGAAAGATAATAAAGCTATGTCATATACTGATTGGTTGGCAGAGCTATTAAGCAATATCAGACTTGAAAGGATGATTGCTAGTTTGCAAAATAAATTAGGTAAATTCAATAAAATCTGGGCTCCACTTTTTAACTTTGTACTCCCAGTGAATGCCACAATCGCAAAAATAGAGGAGAAGTAGAGAGTTTAGATAATTAATAACCCAAGATAGTCATGGCTGGGATGGGCATGCATTTTCGGTGGGGGAGAATAAGGGGGAGAGATATTGGGTGAGAGTAAAGAAAGGTTTTTTTTTGGGGGGGGGGGTTGTTTTGTTTATTTTTATACTGAAAGTACATGAACACATTGAATGTACCGTAACTATGATGTACTGTATATTGGAAACTATAATAAAGATTTAGTGAAAAAAAAAAAGAAACAAGGAGAGAAAAGCAGCAAAGACTTTTTGTATAGTAATGGGAGTGTTTATATTGTGCTGGATTCCTTTTTATGCTGCTGCTGTCATTGATTCTTTCCTTAATTACACTGTATCTGCAGCTTCATATGATGCCTTAACGTGGTTAGCATACTTCAACTCTACCCTTGACCCCATCATTTATGGTTTCTATTATCCATGGTTTAGGAAAGCTCTTATTATTATACTATCAGGTAAAATATTTCATCCAGGTTCCTCTGAAATAAGTATAATTTCATAAAAAGGTTGAATACATTTTTCAATTCTGGCTAATGATGAGAAACAAGAAATAACATCCTATATAAACTCAGTGCTCAATTTCTTTATTGTTTTGTAATTTTCATTTTGAGAAAACAAGGTATTTTACAGGGAAGAGAGCTAGGTGAAAGTTTCAAATTCTACTTTCACGGAAGTTCTGTGAAATTTTTAAACTTTTGTGGAATTTTACACCCTTTTGTACATGGTGACATTCTGAACTTCCAAAAATTTGCTGAACATTTTCACCTTGTACTGTGGTATATATTGGTTGGAGTAATGAGCTGTGAATGAGCTTGGGATGTCCAGCAGACCAGACCTAGGTTTGATTCTCACAACCTCCACTTGCATACTGTGTGACTCTCTGAGCAAGTCACTTAACTGTCTAGTGCTCTCATATTGCCCCTGAAAACAGGCATTTGTGCCTAGTGGGCCTTACCTGATTACCAAAGACTAACATAAAAAAAAAAAAAAAAATATTCATTAACAGCTGAACTTTAGCCATGAACTGTGGTATTAAAGTTTCTTGCCATTTATCTTGCTGGATCATTTATTTATCTGCAGTTTGCAAAATAATTTGGCAGGTCATTTATTTCTACCAGCTATGCATGGCCATATTTGGTAGGATGGTCCTCCCCAGATCAGCATTAGAAATTTAGAGAGGTATGGAGTGAGGTGACACTGCAGGCTCCATCACAGCCGACTCTTATTGTTACGGAGAAGTCTTGGCGCCTTTTTACTTTCAAACAAAGACTGATGTTTAGCACCTTTTACATTTTGAACAAAAGTTTGATTTAAAACAAAAAAAAAAAAAATGCTTAGCTCTCCCCTGCCCTTTTAATTTGGCAGATAAGCAGAGATAGGCTATTATATTGTTGTCTCCATAGTTAAACTGTGTGCTAAAGTCCTCATTACCCTTATGGTTTTGTTGAGTGCTTAAAGGCATGTTAAGAATGTACTGCTGATTAAGATAGCTTGTAAAGAGATCCAGCTAATTTCATAGATATTGTACCTGATCTGTTCTCTAATTTTATTGTTTAGTGCTGTTCAGGCCCTGTTTTCCCCACTCTGAGGCCCCCACCTTTTGTCCCAGCAAGCCCCTCGTTTGCCTACAGTGAGTTAATTCTCATGTTCTCCACTCTCCACAGCATTGGAAGCGCTCTCCTCGAGGGTGAAAGTCACGAGGACCAAGAGGTCGGTCTTCCTCAGAGCAGCATTAGACATTTAGAGAGGTATGGAGTGAGGTGACCCTGCAGGGCTCCATCAGAGCCGACTCTATTGTTATGGAGAAACTCCACCGACACTGTACACTGGCTGCCCCACTGCCCCCACCACCACCCTTGGTGAGCAACTACTTATATATTAGAACTCACATGGTGCTCAGAACCAATCAGCAGTTTTCACCATTAGCAGGCTATATTACATGTCCACTAGGAGCAGTACACAAGCTCTTATTCAATTTCACCCTATTGCAACTGCTCTCTAACTGCACAATCTTGCTGATAGCCATAGTAATTGTTTTTCTACTGGCACTGCAGGCATCACTGCCTCCCTCCTCTTACCCAGTGGACTGCCAGCCTATACTGTGTACCCCAAATGTGGGGACATCTCCAGTAGCTACCACCACTGCTGGAAAACCCACTGAGGATCCCCCACCTTACCTATACTCAGGGTCTACCATACTCTCACCCTCTTTCCATGCAGGCCAGTTACCCCGACACCTTCTAACCCAGGCCTCAGCTTTCTCCCACTAGCCAGTAGCAACTCCTACCCATAAACCCCAGTAGGCGTGACCTGGCTAAAACTACTGATCATTCTCCTGCTGCTTGCATCTGGCAACATTGAGCAAAATCCTGGCCCCATCACCCACCACACTAGCCTCCCTGCCCCCTCCCTTCAACTTCCAAGAGGTCTGAAACTCATCCACCTCAACATTTGTAGCCTTCTGTCCAAACTCACCATCCTCTCCCTCAGACCTGGCATCCTGGTCATATCAGAATCCTGGCTAAAACCTCACATTAAGGATACTGAAGTTGCTATCCCTGGGAATTCTGTCATTCGCCATGAGCGACCAGGCCAAAAAAGAGGTGGCATCACCATGTATATGTCACGAGACGCACTTAGTTGACCCAAATCCCGGTTCCCGCACCCACAATGACCATTGACCCTCTACTGATCAAGCTAACACTTTCCCACTCAGCTCCCCTCTTTATTGTAGGCTCCTACTGTGCACCTAACACCACCCTGGCAACCATCTCCCAACACCTAGGCACCCTAAAATCTCTGATCCCGGAGGGTGAGCTGCACATCCTTTGAGATTTTAACATGAACTGGCTTTCCAACCACAATGCCAACCTCTGCAACCTAGTAGCCTCCTGAAATCTCTCCCAAATGGTCACAGAGCCCACTCGCTTAAACCATAAATCTCTAAATCCCTCGCTCCTTGACTGGTCCCTCACCTTCACAAGATAACTGCTGCAGGCCTTTTACTTGATGCTCTAAGTGACCACCACATGATCTATATGATAAGGAAAGTCTCCAAACACAAAGCTGCCCCCCCTCACATCATTTTGACCAAGTCCTATAAATCCCTTGATCTCCCCTCTCTTCTCCATGCCCTGTTCTCTATAGACTGGTCCCCCATACACCAGGCCTCCTCCCTGGACTCGGCATTTACATACTTCAAATCAATGTTCTTTACTGCCTGGGACCGTTACGCCCCTATTAGAAGGCCTAGGATAAAAGGTGCCCACCTGCCCTGGATCACACAGATCTTATCGCAAACCTCAGGGTCAGGGATCTAGCATGGAAATCTTTTAAAGTCTCTGGCTCTCACCTTAACCACCTAAAGTACCATGTAATTCGGAACTCCTGCACACATTTAATCCATCAGGCTAAAGCCAAGTTTTTCAGCTCAGTCCTGCATTCAAACCTCGGCCACCCTACTAAATTTATGGAAAGTGGTCAAATCACTTCTCTCCCCACCTTCCCTGCCCCCTACACCAGCATTAAACATTGGTGTCTCCATCATTACAGACCCTTCAGCTGTGGCCTCGGTGTTCAATACATTTTTCACCAACTGTACATCAACAGCCATGTCCCCATTTCCCGCTCCAACCTCCTCCAACCCCACCCCTACTCCTGCATCCCACAGTGCCTCCCAAGCCCCTCCACCCACCCCCTATTTCTCTTTCCGCCCTGTCACTCCTATTGAGGTACTAAATGCCCTCCAGCAATTAAACCCTTCCAACGGCAAATGCCCCTCTGGCCTTGATTCCAAAATGTTGTAGTTATCAGCCACAGGCATCTCCACCCCTCTGGCTGCCCTCTTCAATCTTTCTTTCTCTCAAGCCTCCATCTCATATGAATGAACACTCGCCACTGTCATCCCCCTTCCCAAAGTCTGGGACCCCTCTGCCCCTGGTAACTTCTGCCCTATTTCTCTCCTCCCTATATTGGCCAAGCTGCAGGAACACCTTGTCCTCTCTCAAGCTCTCAAACTACCTTGACGCCACATCCTTCTTCACACTTTACCAGTCTGGTTTGAGGAATTCCCACTCCAATACCACCACCCTGCTAAGGCTCACTAACAGCATTCTCTCTGCCATGGATAAAGGCCATATCACCTCAGCAATTTTTGTCAATCTTGCTAAGGCATTTGACACTGTCTCACATCCCCTCCTTTTGACTAAGCTCCAAAATGCAGGACTTTCTGGCCCAGCCACAGAATGGTTCCGCTCATATCTGATAGGATGGTCACAATCTGTCAGAATCGGTAGCTCAACCTCTTCCCCTCTCTCCATAACATCAGGTGTGCCACAGGGCTCAGTACTTGGGCTGCTCCTGTTCTCCATCTTCCTCAATGACCTGCCCTCTGCCTGCCCACACACATACATTCACATGTATGCTGATGACATGGTGCTGTATACATCAGGCCCATCGGTCTCCGATGTGATGTCCAGACTCCAGCAAGACTTCAACAAAGTCCAACACTGGTTTTACTCTAACCAGCTCCACCTCAATGCCAAGAAAACTGTCTCTTCGACCTTCAGCACAAGGCAGAGACTCTCGAGGCTCCCCTCCAACCCTACTTTCCACACCTTCAAGGGGACAACTTTGGAGGTCAGCTTCTCCTTTAGGTACCTTGGGATCTGGCTTGACTAGCACCTCAATTTCTCTGCGCATATTGATGCAATCCACAAAAAAAATACACCTCAGACTGGGTACCCTATACCGTAATCTTGGATGCATCCCACTGCCAGCCCATCATGCTATGGTACAGAAAATGATCCTGCCAGTCATAGACTATGGGGATGTAGTCTATAGCACAGCCTCCAAGTCCTCACTGACCAGACTGGACCCACTTTTCCATGCCTTTTGTCGTTTCACCCTAGACTGTCCCTACCCTACCCATCACTGTGTCCTGTATCACTCACTGGGTCTCCCCTCACTGCAGGAATGCTGCCAAATACATTGTGCCCATTTCACTGCCAAGTTCTGGCCTCAGACCCTGCCTCCCTATCTCCACTCCGCACTTTCAGCCACTCCCCTGCCAGTTTACGTACTCAGGCACAATGACACCAGACTCTTATCTATCCCGCACAGGTCCACAAACGTTGGCCAGGCAGCCTTCACATATCACATGCCCAAGCTGTGGAACTCCTTCAAGTGGACATAAGGCAGGCTCCTTTGGACCTCTACCTCCATGCCTGCCTCAAAGATGTTTGCCTCCACTGCCTTGTGCCTAACCTAAATGCACCGCTCCTCCTCTAGGCCGGAGTACTATTGCTATATTGTGTTGCAATGTATTTTGTTGGTCTTTTGCACCTCGAAGCATCCTATTGATATGTTTTTCCTATTGCAGTTAGCTGTATCTAACACTTACTGTCTGTTTGCAATATATATTTTCTGTATTGTGTTCTCCCCTCCCTTCTCCCCCAGGACACAACTGGAATTGAGCAGTACTCTACTCAGTGTGCCCTCCTGGTGAAACTCTTAAATAAATAAATAAATATTTGTTTTTCTACAGGTGGTAATGTAAATGTTAAGATCTTATAAAGAATCTAACCACCCAGCCTGTAGAACAGCATAAATGTGGTATCAGCAATCAACCTTTTTGGGGGGTTTATTTTTTTTTCCTTTTTCTGCTATTTTTGGTTTTATTCTATGTTTCTTCTTTTGAATTCTGCAGAAGTCAAGGATTGCCTAATTTGTCTTCCTTTTTCATTCCACCATACATGCAAAATTCTGTGGTTCAGCACTATAATTCAGCTAAAGGCTCAAATTATTCTGTATTCAGCTGTACTCTTGTGCATTGCAGCTCTGCAGTCACATGGACTGCAAAGGGAGGTATAAGGTGGCAGCACATATTTCTTACTGCATAGCTACTCACTTCTTTTTTTTATCTGTTTATGCCCCCTCCTATACCATGCCTGCTCCTCTCTTAAGGGTGACTGCCCAGGCTGTGCTAGAGGACAGGGGACTATCCACTCCCACAGGTGCCCCACTCCCATGAACCTTGAACCCTCAGATTGCCAACCAAGTGGGGAGGAGGAGTCCCCCTTTCTCCTTACTTTAAGTGGAACAGGCACACTCTGTGGAGCTTCCTCCCTGATGCTCCAATTGCCACACCAGATACCCATCTTCAGGAGCTGACATAGGACCTTTTCTGTCTTTCTGGTCCCACCCCCTGCAGACGCTGACACTGGGGAGGGCCCAAGGAGATGAAGGCATGCTGAGACACGATTTTGCTCTGGACCCTCGGCCGATGTCTGCCCCTTCCCGAAATTACTGCTTTCCCAGCTGCACCTCCACCTGTGGTCATCCAGGTGGTGGTGTAACAGTGGGGAATGCAGACCTCCCTTCCCAGGGAAGGAGAGCGGCCTTCTGGGTGCTTGATCCTTACCCAGCTGGCCAGCCCTCCAGCAGCCCAGGCTCGCTACTGAACCCTGGTCACTGGCATCTTAAGCAGTAGTGCTACCACTACGCTGGTCGGCCTCCCATAGCTTCTCACCTCTGAAACAATTTCTGAAGAGGAAAGAACTCCGTTCTGCTCCACAGAACAGACTTTTGACTGATAATCTGCAGTTTTCTTGATGAGCACAAGAAATAAAGTGCTGCTATCTATACTTTCAGTGCTGAGGCATAACATTTGAAGCAGTTTCTTGAATTTCTTGTGTCTACTGTATAATAGTCTGATAGTCTGTGCTCTGCACTAGTACTGTGTTAGCTGGTTTTGACTGTGGGATTTAGTGAGGAAAACTCATCATTCACACCATGGTGGGCAACGGAAAACATGGAGGATGTGGAAGAAATCCCGTTGTTAGTGGATCTGTGAGAACGGTGTCACAAGAAGGTGCAGTGGGTGCAGGAGGAGGTGCTAGTGGGTGCAGCACAGTCAGCAGTCAGTGACATTCAGACATCCAGTGGCAGTGCAGTGCTAGCAGTGTCCTATGCTGTACCAGGGTCAGCTGAAGTTGGCATCAAAGCTTTCAGTTTCTTTGGGTAGCGGTGTAGTACTGCTACTCTCACATCAGCTGTTGTTCAGTGTTCAAAAGTGGCAATAAAAACTGGCATGCATGTCACTGCACTACTGTGTCAGTCCCAGGAGTCTCAGGAAGAGAAACAATCACAGTCACTGGAGTCTCATGAGTTGACTCAGGAGCTGCTAGGGACAAGGAATGATGAGGGTGTGCATGCAGTGGCAGTCAGTAGCAGAAAGGATTATGTTAAGGAGGGTCCAAGACCATTAACTGTCCTGGCAGAGGAGAAGGAGCTGGAGCAGAGTGAGCTTGAGATGGAGGCTGAGGGGGAAGAACATCCTCAGTCTGAACGGAACCAAGATATCTCGTCAGCGAGAATGTCGACCTCCCCCACAGCGATGACACAATACCGATGCAGGTATTGTGCCGCCTCTTGCATCGCTGTATTCTGTGGGGGGCTGCACCCCCCACCCCCCCATGCAACGGGCTTTGCCCCCACACTCTCAGACTCTAGGATTCCAACTCCAGGTCGGAGTTGGTCTGGGAGGGGGGAACACTGAGAAGATGAAACACAGAGAAAGGACCATTACGGTGAATGTTGCCGTAATGGCCTTTTTCCATGTTTCGCTGTCGGGGTGTTGACCACAAGGGGTGATATGGTCTGAACATTTTGCTACTGCTACTGTTGAGGTGGAAGAGAAGGTAATGAGGGAGAGGAGGTGGGGGATAGTCAGCCTTACTGTTAGTGTCAGAAATGTCTGAGTCAAAAATCAGTGAGGATGATGTGGGAGGTGGTGATGATGACCCAGTACTAGCCCCTATTTGGCAGCCATCCCAAGCAGCACTCAGTAAAAAAAGGCATTACAGGTAACGGGAAATCAGTCCCTCTTATGCTGCTCCCTAAAGAACAATCTGATTTGAGGGGAAAAAGACCAGAAGTTAAGAAAAAGGGTACATGGGGATAAGCAGCAGCCGGAATAGCAATAGGCAACCATTTTTCCCATTCCTATGCCACGGCACCATCCGCCACAACCACAAAAATCCAGCAGGTCAGTTGAAAATCCCTTGTGCAGGATTTTTGTTTAGTGGATGAGGCTGATGACAGTATGGCTTTCTGTAATATATGCAGGACAAAAATTAGCAGGAGTAAGCCGGAACACACTATGGGACAACTGGTATGCACAGTCATATATAATCTAAGCATCCCATTCACTAGGCACAGCATAAGCATTTGGCAGCAATGCACACTTCTGACATACTGCAAATGAACAATCTGAAAGAGTGGGTCCCCATTAGAGATGTTGCAAAATAAAGTTTTACCAGCGAAATTGCTGCAAAATCAGCAATTTCACTGAGCAAAATATTTTGCAAAATTTCGCCGTTCTACAAAATATTTCATGGGTGTGCATTTCTGAAATTTCACCTGAAAATGATGAAATTTCACTCATGAGTGGTGAGTTTTGCCATTCCACATGCGAAATGTTGCTATTTCAAGTGAAATTTTGCATTTCGCACAAACACAATTTCTCAATTTTGCACAACACTAGTCCCCATCCTGGTCATAATATAGCATTGAACCCTGTACTATGTTCCACCCCTAGGCATGGAGATACAAGTGAAAGTAGTCAATGTTCCGAATCTGAGCCACCCCTTACCATATCAAAAGTTTTTTCCAGCACGCTCCCACTGTTGGGCAAGGTAGCCACAGCAGCAAGATCCAAACTGCCATAGCCAGTACATCAACATCCTCCACATTCCATTCCACACCGAGGCTGAAGCAAACTGATATTAAATCCGCCTTAACAAAGGACAGCAAATACCACCCTAAACATCCTTTGGCAATAGGGCTAAACACTGCTGTTGCAATGATGCTGGCAACACGCTTTCTGTCATTTTCTTTTCCTGAGAAGCCTGGATTTCTACAACTCATGGAAAAAGCTGCACTAAATACGAAGTGCCCAGATGAAGTTATTTCTCCACTAAGGCTGTTCTGACACTTTACTTGCACTGTGTCACATGCATTGTCCAACTCTGCAGTACCCAGCGTCCACCTTACCACAGATATCTGAGCTTTTATACCATCATCTGCTATCAGTTTTATGTGCATTACTGCTCACTGGACCTATTTCCCTGGTGTTTATGCCTTGAACCCATGCCCATCATCCATTTTCCCCTTGACAAGTGGCAGCACTAATGGCGCCCCTCTTCAGTATGCCATGCTGAGAGAGCATGCATGGGTCACAAACATCTGCTAGAACACTCACCCAAATAAATGAGGTCATTACATCCTGGCTGGGGCCACAATGATTTCAGGCTAGCTTTGATGCAAGTGAAAATGCATGGAATGCCATTAAAGCAATCAGTGACGGGTGTTTTTATCACGTATCATGCTTCAAACATTTCCTGAACCTGACTGTGTTTTCCTTTCTGGATCATGAAGCAGTCAGCAGCATGATGATTGTCAGACACAAAATTTGCAACAATGTCAGTCACTCCTTGCTGGCAAGATAAGAGCTAAGGCATCTACAGAAGGCTAGTGGTGTACCACAACACCACCTAAAGCTTGACGTAGTGACACTTTAGAATTCAACGCTCTACATGCTTGAGAGGCTATTTGAACAGTACAAGACAATGAATGAATATGTCTTGCAGATGTGTGATCATGAAGCACTGTCACCCATGTCATTGAATCAGTCCCAGTGGATGTTGATGAATAGTATCATCCAAATCCTTCATTTTTTTCATGCTATATGGGTTCCTAGCTCAGCAAAGCATGTCTGAGCCAGATAATACCACTGCTGTGGGTACTCCACCAGGTGTTGGTCAGTGTCAGGGAGCAGTTTGAATTGGCAGCAGACTCTGCTAGAGTAGAGCTGGCTGACCGGATTAACCAATTGTTTGATGATGATCCCAGGGTGATTCATATTAACACCTCTGAGGCATACATCATGGCAACCCTGGAAGAACCACAGTACAAGCATGGCATGATGGCACTTCTTACATGTGGTAAGGCTGATCTGGATCATTATGTTGTGATCCTTGTGGCAAAGCTGAAAATTGGATGATGGTAAATCACGCAGAGAAAAGGTCACAATTGGTTTCTGGAGACAAACCTGAAGGAGCAACAGCCCCTCAGAAAGTATCCTCCTCATCCTTCTCCTGTACTGTGTTTGCTTCTGAGACATTCTCCTCATATAGCAGTGGCACAAACCCTCTGTAGTCCATGCTGAAGCAGGTTGGTGTGTCCATGCCCCAAGCATCTAAGGGCAACACACAAGTGTGGCTGTCTGCCAGCAACATGGTGTAATTTCATTTTATGATGAAGACAAGGCTGACAGGTTTGAATTCTCCTGAATAGGAGACAGAACATGTGTTGCACTACTTCCACTCTCAGTTGCACACCCAAATTGTTTGGTAGGGTACTGTCATACCTGTTTGTGTCTGCAGTTAACACAATAGTCAAAAATGATTAGGACTCAGTGTGATAGATACACCATGAACTGCTGTGTTTCAAAAAAAGTTTGTGAAAGGTTTGATTCCATTCAGATTCTGAATATTTATGCTGCGATTGCCAGCATTTGTGTTTTCAGAACACAGCAGTATTTGTGTTTGTAAGTGTTCCAGTTGGACACTGTTTAGGCACCCTCCCCAAAAGAAAAAAAATAGTGTGGACAGTGTTATTTGTCCTGTAGTGTTTTCACTTTTTCTGCAACTTGTGTCTTGAAGAACACATCACTATTTGTAGTTGTCCTTTTTGTCAGCTGTTTAGGCCCTCTGGAAGAAAAAAAAAAAGTGTGTACAGTTATGTGTCTAGTATTGGTTATCTGTTCTTCAACTACTTCATTTCTTTAAAAAAAATAATTTGGGAATGTGGTTTGGCCACCGACTAAGATGGCCACTCAAGTAATTCCTCTGATCCGTCATGGACATATATGCTTAAAAATATATGGTTCTGGACCCAAAGCCATCATCTGAGTCTGGCTGATCTGCTGAGTGATTGTGTGAGGCACAGAATGAGCACAAAAGGTGAAGTAACAAACATTTCTCAATGCCGAATGTTTGCTTGCTGATAGACAAATGCAGAATAGGAATGGCAGTGAAGTATTGAACTGATGCCCACCATACCACCACCCTGAAGAGATGGACAAGCTTTGGGGTGTGCCTTTGGGTCATCGCCCGTAGCTCTCACGCCATTTCACCTCACCCTACCCTGCAGACACACGCAAGTGTTGAGGTGTGCCTTGGGGTATTTAGGCTGTACACTCACCCCATTCCATAAGGAAATACACTGAAATGGTTGTAGTATAGGAGAATGGGGTGAACTTTGGGGCCAAAGAGTCCAAGACACACTTTGATGCCTGTCACTGGCTGCAGGGTGGAGGTGGGGCTGGAACGGCATGAGCATTACTGTCGACAATCCCAAGGCACACACCTGACGCCAGTCAGTCCCTACAGGGTAGGGTGTTATGGTTGGAAACCCTAATGCCCTGGGTGTTTCTTGGTATTTTCACTCCAAGTTTTCAACATGGGCTTTTTGTGACCGCACTGCATGAACAGTGACACTATCAGTGCATGAGCTGAAAGGTGATTTTGCACAAGTGCACCATTTGGCATCACAGGTGTGAAAACACATGTCAGGCAGGATGTGAACAATGACAGCTGTGCTGTTCATAAGGAGGTGTATAAAATTGACAATGTTGAAAATTATGAGTGAAAATATTACAGATTCGCAAAGTTACCAGTGTGCTTTGAAACTGCACAAAGCACACTCGTAACATAGTCATATTATGGACTTTTGTCACCAAATTTTCAAGATAGGCATTTTAGGACCTTCACTCATGAACAGTGTCACTGTGATTTTCTTAATCTGTCCCAAACAAAAGAAGGCTTCTTCTTCCGAAATAGGTCACTTTTTCCACTTGGGACTAGAACCAGGCATATTCAATCCACATTCCTGCCATTACTCGACTATGGTGACTTAATCTACACTTCCTCAGCAACTACAAGCTGAAGCAAATTGGACCCCCTCTATCATCGTTCCCTGCGTTTTATCACAAACTTACCCTACCGAACCCACCACTGTGAACTGTACACAGCCATTGGCTGGACGTCGCTCTCCACTATACGTACGCTCCATGCTGGTATCTGGATTCTTAAGATACTCCTGAACAAGCTCCCATGTTATCTAAAATCTCTTATCCATATTTCCCACAGTTTGTACTCCCTCAGGAAATCTGACTTCATCCTCCTTGACATACCAAGGACTCGCACCTCCTTTGGTAAACGTGCCATATCAACAGCCCTTCCAACCCTTTGGAATCAGCTCCAGTCCACACTGAAACTATTCAACACTGTTTTTGTCAACTTTTTTCAAAAGACTGGCTACGTCTAAAATAAAAGATAATTGCAGTTGTTTCTAAGCTACATCTCCACCTTTCCTTTACCCTATGCCTTCTTTACCAGCTGTCACTAGCTTTAGCCCATACGAAATTTGCTCCAAAAAGGCCTCTAAGTCTGACCCTAATGGTATCTATATCCTTCTCCCCGCTCTTCTCTGCTGCCTCTTTTTTTATATATTATACCCCCCCCCTTGCTCTTTCACCTTCCCTCTTCCTCTACTACATCCCTTTCCTACACTATATCCTATCCCCCTCCTCACACCATCTAACCCTCTGGCCCCTAGCCCTTTTTTTCTAATCCCCCCATTTTCTCATGTATCTTATTTTGGCAGTGGGTAATCCCCCACCCAATGCCTCTTACCATCCTATGCTCCCTGTACCCACCTTTCCATTCCCTAATTTGAGCATTATGTTTCATAACTACTTGAAACTGTATTGAACTACTGTGATGTCTATTATTATGTTAACTACTGTGATATTTTATTAATATGCTATATGTAATTGCCTGTACACATGTCACAGGACCTCCTTGTGAATGAGTTTGGTCAACTGAGTTTTTCTGCAACAAACTTGAACTTGAACTTGAACAAACACTGATTTCCCACAGCGACTGCACTATTCTGCATCAGAAGTGTGAAAACACATTTCCAACAGGATGTGAAAAATGACAGCTGTACTGTTCATAAGGAGGTCTGAAAAAATGCCAATGTTAAAAATCTGGAGTGAAAATATTACAGATCCGCATGGAAACTATGCAATGCACACTCATAACATAGCATTTTTTTTTTTTTTTCACCAAATTTGCAACATAGGCTTTTTGAGAGCCTACCTCATGAACAGTGACACCGTCGTTTTGTTAATCAGTCCAGAAAGGTGATTTCGCGCAGTGACCGCACAATCACCTTTTGGGACCAAATAACTAGATGACAGTCACTGAATTCATGAGATGAGGTCCCAAGAACCCCATGTTGAAACTTTGGAGTAAAAATTCGGAAAAATGGGCAAGATATCCACATAAGTTGAAAAAAAAAACATTTATGCCACTATGCAGCTTACCAGCATTTCTTCAGTTCGCAGTTGGCTTTGAAGAGTGCAGACATGTTCTCAGTCCACCGAAGATCATCACACCGAGCTCCACGGGTAAGCATGGGGTGATGGGGGTGTGTGGTAAGGTAGGGTGCACAGAGGGTGGGTGTGGGTTGGGGAAGGGGAACCGGGATCAACAAGGGACTGTTTTTCATTTACAGGAAACAGAACAAAATAAAAAGACAACACGGGAAGGTTTTCTGCTTTTGCAGGTAATTTGGCACACTGGGGTCAACTCCCAGCATACCACCTGAGTGTCTCTTGGGGGGATCTGTAGCCAGTAGTCGGCAGAATGTTGGGGTTGGGTGCATGAGCCAAGGGGATTGGCACCCTTCATCACACACACAGATTGGATTGGGGGTATCATGCCGATGGGGACTGGGCTACCCTGTCAGCAAATGAACTGAGGAGGGGGCATGCTGACAGAGGGATTGGCAGTAATGGGGACTGTAAGAGGCAGCAGCTGTCTGTTGGTTTCCATGGGGACTGTGAGAGGCCAACAGAGAAGCTGCCGCCATGTGTGTGTGAAATGGGACACCAGACAATGCAGCTCTAATTCGCTGCTGCAGTCAGCGACCGCCCCACAAGCAAACACAGCTGATTGTTTAATGACGGGGTGCTCCCTGACTGCAGTGGTTAATTTCTTTGAGCATAGTGGCATGCTCATTAACTGCCACCTACTGAAGCAAACACAAAAATGCACTTATAGTAATGAATTAAGAGAGGCAAAGTAACGGGCAGACCATGAGGCACTGCAGCCATCACCCCAATGACAGTTATTGACAAAAGCGGCTCAAGAAAGTAAAACAGTGACTGTTTAACAGTTGCACACTTCAGAATGTGAAGTAGAAGTACAAATTCTCACATCAGAACTGCAGCGGCTACAAGCTTTTTGATTCAAGCAATGCAAGGTGTACCCAAAATGTAAATACAGACTTTTTATCTCTCAAGTTTCCACTGCTGCACTGTAGCACCAAAACTATTCAGCCCATCGGCTATACATTGGCAGCTCCAGGTGACAAGCTCCCAGCCATTTCTCTGAGCTACATTACCATCATGTTGGTTGCTTTTCAAGTGGACATGTAGATAGTGATCCAATATGACTCATGAGTGAGTAATCGCATCCAAAACCCCCGGGATAGCAAAAAAGCTCACCAAAAATAATCAATTCTAGAACAGGTTCAGTGTGGGGAAGAAAAACATATATAACACCTCTCAGTAGGGTTCAATACCCTCCAAATATCAATCAAGCCTGCCCCTGACATTAGATCTTTCAAGGCTCGTTGGGCTGGGGATAGGCCACATCTTTTGGAATCTGACCTGTCTAGCTCTAGCTGAGGAGTGATATTCCTGTCCCCTCCCAGTATTGTGACCGTGGGTGGGTTAGAAGCCAAAAGACCCAGGAGCTGGATGAAAAAGTGGAGTGTGTCTACATTTGGACCATATATTGAACCTAATAGAATTTGTTGAGTGGCCAATGTCCCGTGGATCAAAGTATAGTGCCCATTAATATGCCATATCTCCTGCTCCAGTTTAAAGGGGACAGTCTTCCCAATCAAAATGGCCACTCCCCCTCTGCTTGTGGAGATTCCTGCACTGAAGGTCTGCCCAACCCAGCTTTTTCATAACAATGTGGTGTCCTCCCTTCTGTTTCTTGTAAACAGGCAATCCTGGTTTTAAGATGTAAAAGATGCTTTAAAATCACTTGTCGTTTGCATCTGTTGCAGGCCCCCCTAACATTCCAACTCAAAATATTATATGGTCCACTCATCTATAGGCTGTTGGTAGTAACCTGAGATCAGGTTGTTGGCATGCAAAAATGTTGCCCCAATTATAGTCCACCTCCTGCTGCAAATCTGAGAGCACAAATATTTGACACCCCCTTCAAACTCCAGAACAAACATACCATTCCACAATAATCCCAACCCAGCACCCGCCACCCTCCCTCACAAATAATAAACCAGAAAACATTCTCCTTACCCACAGTAACCACCTCCAGTTCAACTAACTGCACTGGCACAAATACACCGCCAGATGATGTTATAGTGCAAGTCTGCAATCATACCCCGCCGCTCTTCCACATTCATTCTCCTGTATATAGTTATCCAAACAATGTAATTAAATTGTAAATCAGTATGACGATTATGGCTGAATTCAACACATAAAAACAAAAACTCTCAGCACTACCTCCTTCACTTAATAGAGAACTATATTCCTAGGTTAATAGTGTAGTCCCGAAGTCTGGTATTAAACAAATGAGTTCTTAGACATTTCCTGTGGCTGGAAGTTACCCAAGGAGATAACAAAAGATGAGGTCTAGGCCCTCTGTTAAGTCACAGTGGCATCTTCGATATGTATTTCAGGAGACATCAAATTTAAATGTAGTACTAGTCTGCTACAGGTATTCTTTAAAAGAAAAATTCACCCCCTCATACATAGAACTCCACCAAATTGTTTCCCTATTGTTGCAGTAAAGGGAAGCTTGCACTTATGCATTCATCATCTGAGGAGTTTGCACGGTCACTGTCCTTGGGTACTGCAAGTGCAGTTCTAAATCTAAGAAAGGTAAGAATCTAGCAAGTCTCAGAAAAATTCTCAGGAGCCGAGTCAACCATCGCCCTCCTCTTTACTCCAAGCATCAGTCTCTAATTCAAGGTCGAAAGATAATCATTTAAACAGATCCAAAGTTATCTTTTACTTACAAGTTATCCAGATTCAGTACCACTTTGCCACTCCATCAAGTTCACTTGAAAAAGTCAGGAAACAGCTCTTTGAGCTCTCGGGAAGCCTGTTCCAGTGTTTCAAAAGTTAGCCATTTTTCTCCGTGTTTGACCTGAAGCACTGCCGGGTATTTGACTCTGAACTATTACCCAGCAGCAATCCGCTTCGAGATGAGGGGATGCAATACCTGTCTTTTCACTCTGATAGACTGAGGCAAATCTTGCGTTATACACACTTTATGGCCTTCCCACTGCACCTCCTGTAAAACTTTAACTTTTGCCAATATGTGTTGCTTGTCACGAAAGTTGAGCAATTTGAATATAATAGGCCAAGGTGGCAAACCGGGTGGTGGTGGAGGGCGAAAGCACTCTGTGTTCTCTTTCTATTATATATGTAGTGCCATTTGGGGAGGGTCCCACTATTTTTTCACAAAACTTCTGCAGGACAATTATAGGGGAGTTACCTTCCTCTTTCTCAGAGATCCCGATGGTCAGAAGATTGTTTGGCCTGCTTCTCCCCTCTAGATCTTCTAGATTTTCTTCCAGTTTTTTTAGCCTCTGTGAAACATTTGTAGTGTCCAGTCCAGTTTTAATTTGTTTTTTTCTCCAGGGATATCACTCTTGCTTCCGAGTCTCCAACTCTAGTTGTCAGGGTTTCCACTGAGGACCTGATCTGGCATAGTTTGACAGATATACTGGCAATTGATTCCTGCATTGGCTGCTTAATCTCCATAAATCTCTCTTCTGAGAGAGCCGTGGCCTCAAGTGAAATTTTAGCACTGCCTGCAGCCTGCTGCTTTGGTCGCTTCAGGACCTTGTCCTACTCAGGCGTTGGAGGAGGAGAATGATGTGGATGCACTTTTCACATGTAAATCTCCATTTTTAGAAGTAATCGTCATCACCAGAAGACCTTCTTGTACTCACTCTTTAGATTTTTGTTTGGATGCTGTTCTTATTTAGTGGATTAGCTGTAGAAATCAGTGGGAGAGGCACGGAGCATTGGGAGCTTGCTGCTGATCATCAGACTGCCATCACATGACCCCCAAAAAGACCTTCCTACTTGACCATGCCCTAGTCTATGCCAAATTCCAGCTGGATGGCTGTATCAAAAAAAAACACTGGTGTCTTAACTTTGTAAACTTATGGGACCCAGAATTTAAGCAGATGGTCCAGGAGGATATACCCAGGGTTCTAGCTGACAATTCCCACCCAGAGGTGTCCCCCACAATATTGTAGGGTACCCTAAAAACAGTTGTAAAGAGGAAATCATGGCATATACCACTAAAAGGAAAAGGGAATGAAATGCATGATTTAAAGAACTGCAGGAAAAGCTGCAGAGTCTGCAAATCTTCCTGGCACAGGGAGATAAATCAGTGAGGCCCCAAATACAAGTGGGCAAGCAGAAAATTCAAAAAATGGTAGATCAGAAAATGTTCTACCTCAAACACATGTATCACGAAGGGGGCCCAAAGGGGGCAAGAAACCTAGCATGTAGACTACATTTATACAAAACCAAGGTGCGTGTAACAAGCATGTTCCACCATGATATGGGGACTTGTTTGTACACCCTCTAGACATTAGAAAAGCCTTGGCTAAATGTTACCAAGCTTTGTACATGGCTGATCCTCCCCCTCCACAATCCAAATAGATTCATAGCCTACAAACAATACCCATGCCCAAATGAACTCCTGATCAAGCTAAATCTCTTACAGGCCCGATAACACAAGGAGAGCTGTTTTGAGTACTTAAGAATGCCAAAACCCTAAAGGCACTGGGCCCAGATGGTTACCTCTTTGAATATTATAAGGAATTTGGGTAATCATTTCTCCCCACTTTGCTTGAGGTGCTTCATGGCATGCAGGAGTGAAACCCCTCTCCTCCTTCATGGAACTATTCTGTTACAGCAGCTATTCCTAAACCTCGGAAGGCCAACTTCATATTGTCCGATTTCCATGTTAAATTTCTACTATAAACTATATATGTCAGTTGTTGCTTATAGCTCATGACTAGGTCGGATTTGTTAATGTTCGGCAAGCACATGATGCTATAAGGCATACATACCTGCTGACTGACTATGCCAATACCCACAAACTTCCACTAGTCCTTCTGGGGCTGGATGCGGAGAAGGCATTTGACAGGGTTGCGTGGCCCTTTTTTGGGTGGCCCTGTCACACTTTGGGTTCCCACAAGCCCTTATAAAACAACTCCAAAATATGTATACTGCCCAGCAGGCATATTTGAAATCAAATGGCTCACTTTCAGACCCTTTCACACTTTCCTGAGGAACACGGCAGGGATGCTCCTTTCCCCCCTCCTTTTCGCTCTATATTTAGAGCCACTGGCAGCACCCATATGATGCCACACTGAAATAGAGGGCGTCCCAAAGGAGGCTGAGACCATAAAATTTCCTTATTTGCTGACGATATACTGCTCACCCTGATCACACCTGAGAGGTCTGTCCCAGAGGTTTGGAAGCAGCTTGAAATGTTTGGGAAAATGGCAGGTTGCAGGATTAATGACCAAATAAATGAAGTTCTTACATATAACCACACCCTTTCCAGGGAATTGAAAAGGAAATTCCCTTTTAAATGGTATAAGCAAGCTATCAGATACCTAGGAATCAAATTAACTAAGAACCTTATCCCTGTGAACCTGCTTAACTATAAACCTTTAACTCGACAAATTACTGAAGACATGAATAGATGGTCACAGATTCCATTAAGCTTCCTGAATAGGATAGAAGCAATTCAACAAAATATACTTCCCCACATTTTATTTTTCCTACAAACCCTACCCATATTACCCAGTAAAATTTATTTAAAAATGTAGGACAAAATTGTCTCGCATTTTATTTGGAAGGGACAAACCTCCAGAATAACGTACGCACTTCTACAGCTTTCAAAGAAAAAAAGAGGCCTAAACCTACCCAGCATTTACCAATACATGGAGGCATCTCTGCCGAGAACACTACTGTGCTGGTTAAACCCTCTTTATGATGCACACTGGAAGCAGTTTGAACTCCTTTGGAGTGATCTATTTGACCTTACCACATACCTTTTTGGTCATCCCCCCAGTATCTTACGCTAAGCAAGTTCTCGCAATACACTGTAGAACCATTTAGAGTATGGCTAAACACACAACATAAATACCTTACTCCTTCGGAAAACTTATATTTAAGAGCATTTGCAGCTGATAACCTATTCCTCCCCTGTAAAATTGATAAAATGTTCCAACAATAGCAAAATCATGATTTGAAATTTGTTTCCCAATTAATCAGACTGTTTGATTTACATGCATTTGTGACCCTACAGGCCACTTCTAACCTGCCACAGAAGCATTTTCATAGCCACTTACAGTTTAAATCCTATCTCAGTATGTCGGAAGAGGCACTCACCAACATAGCAGAAAAAACATCACTTTTAGTATCTCTAATACAAACATGTTTAGGTGGCCAACCCACCGAACATTTGATTAGCTATATAAACAAAGCACTTAGAGAGAAACCAAAGACTCACAGGCAGCTTGGTTCTGGGAATTACACATAGAAATATCCACTTCTAATTGGGCCTTATTGATAGTCCCAGCATGTAAGGTCTCCTCATCCCCCTACTGGAAAGAATATGCATGGAAACTTAGAAACTATTTCTTTAGGACACCAGCCATTGGCAAGATACTGTGATTCCGCAATCGGGAAATGTTGGAGGGAATGTGGCTGTCTTAATGCAGATCAAACCCATGTTCTGTGGGAATGTCAGTTTTTAACATCCTACTGGTCCTTAATCATTCAAGAAATAACAGACATATATGACTGTGGGGCCTTATTAACCACTGTCTTTTTGTTGACAGCCATGCTTCCGGAACACACCTGGGCGGACACAACTAATTACAGACAGGTTACTCTGCTCCTACTTGCTGCTAAAAAGGCCATTACAAGGCTATGGCATACCACCAAAATTCCAGCTAAAGAACCGTGGTGTGCACTGGTCTGATAAATATATGCTATGGAGTGGGTGACTGCTAGGATACAGGGTAGGGAGGAAGCCTTTGAACTTACATGGTGTAAAAACGGGTCATGCATCAGATGACCACATATAATGATTTTGTGCCTTAAACAAGGTGGGGAATGGGGGAACAGACAGGAAAAGGGCCTGACCGGGATTTAAAAAGGATGAGTTTCTTACCTCCTTTGCTTTGTTTTTCTCCTCTGCACTAAAAGACAAGTCGTTGATCTGTCTACCTTTCCACAAATCATTATTATAATAAATATAACATCAAGTCACAGCTGAATAACAAATATATTTAAATCTTCAACTAGATCTGTTTTGCCTCAAAATAGATGAGGGCAGATAGTGCAAACACATAGAAGTGTAAGTAACCCAATGCAAAAAGTAGGATAATGAGTTACAATCGAATTAAGAACACGTTATCTGATTATACAGCATTGATTTTTACTTTTTTTAAACACATAGGGCCAGATATTCAAACTGCGCTCTTCTAAGGTGCAAGCCCTTGCGCTGTGCAAAATAGTTGCGCAGGGGTGTGTCCGGGGCGATATTCAAAGGAGTTGCGCTATTGAGCAACTCCTTTGAATATCACCCCCCAGCCACAGCCACTGTGCATGGTGCACTGGAACTTGCGCCACTGCAAGCTGACAGAGTGGAGCATTCAACTTGCGGTGGTGCAAGTACCATTGCGCCATGCGCAAAATCCCAATATTCAAAAGGTGACATGCAAATGGGGCCAAAATTCATGCAAGGCACGGGGGGGGCCATTTGCATCTGATTATGGCCCCATTTGCATGCCATTAGCATGTAGGTGCGCGGATCCCCGAGGACTTGCGCCTGGTGCCCTGCCAGGCAGCAGCCGTTGGGGACCGACGCCCCCTGCAGCCCGATCGCAGGAAAAACAGTGTAGAATCCCCCCCACCACCCACTGGCCCGATCACAGGCATGGTTTAATTCTCCAACAGCCCGATCGCCGGCAGCAATACGCCCCCACCCTTTAGGTTCAGTGATCAGTCGACGTTGGGCAGCAGGTTAATAAACCTCGGTCAATCTGGTGGTGTCTCTCACCATTTGCCTCCACGAGCCCCACCACCCCCGCCCCCATCAGCCGGCAGCAGTCCCACCCGCCAAACAGCGCCGCCCACTGACGCCCGGTAGGCTGCACGCCCATTGGTGGAGAGCAAGAGTTACGGGCAACATATCAGATAAATAATCCAGTTTTGTGAATGAACTCATTCACAAAACTGACTGTCTTGATAGTTAGCTGCACGCCCATTGGCTCTTGATCTCCACCACCGGGCGGCAGCTCTACCAGGCAGTCAGTCGGCGATGGCGGGCAGCAGGCGGGTGATGCTGCGCGCGCTGGGAGCGGGTGGTGGGGCTACGGTGGGTGGGTGGGGAGACACTCAGCCACCAGGGATACGCTGGGGGTTTATTAACATACTGCCCACGATCGGGCTTTCGTCCACTGGACCACCAGGGATCCGCTCAAAGGTTTATTAAACATACCGCCCGCATCGGCATTTCGTCCACTGGACCACCAGGATACCTTCGGGGGTTATTTAACTACGCCCGTGATCGGGCATTCAGTCCACTGGACCACCAGGGATACGCTCGGGAGCTACATTGCTGCCCGCAATCGGGCTGGTGGGGAGTACACTATGCCCGTGATCGGGCTGTGGGGGCACAGGGACTGGGTTGGGGCCAGCCACAGGTGGCAGCGTTGTGTTGCGCCTGCAATGCGGCAGCTCACCCGTGGGTGGCCTCAACTTAAGCCTTTTGGGGCTCAAAGTCGGCAGGCGCAGGTTGGGGGTTGGCGCCGAACACTCTGCACAGCCCGCCTGAATATCGGCTGTGCAGTTTATGCATGGTTCCTCCTCCAGTTGAGCATGCATTCATTTGCATTGTTGCTCAGCCTGTTTTCAGTGGCTTAACTGTTCCTGCCGAATATCGCAGAGAATGGCGCACTGACTTCATATGCAACCCTATTGCGCATGGTGCAACCCTTTTGAATATCCCACCCATACAGTATAAGGGCGTGAATCATTAACTGGAATATCAAGTAGACAGAAATGATTGTATTGTGACCTTGAACAATGTAATTCTTTTTATTTGTGTTTCTGTTTATTAATTTAAAGACCTAAAACAATACTGGGTCAACTGCTTGGTATGACTCCTAAATCCCCTTCTATAACTCCCATCCTGACTCAGCTAAAGGACTTGGCAATCATGCCACATAGCATTTCACTACTGTACTCTCATCTTCTGTCCACAGGCCACCCTGAATTCCTTTCGGATTTGAAAATTTGGGACTCCCTGTTACTTGATGTACCCCTCAACTGGCCACAAATATGGAAAGACCTGTACATTTATAACTCTCAAGATAGACTCATACTTACCCAATATCACATCCTAAATGATATGTATTACACACCCGTTAAGTTGGCCCAAACAGACCGCCTTCCTTCCCCTATATGTTCTAGGTGTGGTAAAACAGAAGGGAATCTTTTGCACATTTTCTGAGACTATGAAAAAGTCTCCTTCTTATGGCAGCTAATCCAAACCAAGCTGGACCCTTTACTAGGGCTGGATGGGCTCTTCACTGTCGAAATCTGCATTTTGGGTATTTACGCCAACATTAGCATCAAGGAATGAAGATATCATGTGGCATTAATCTCGATGGTGGTCAAGAAGCTGGCTCTTAAATACTGGCTGGATCAACTTCTCATTTCCTACAACGAAAGGCTGAATGAACTCTCTTTGTGTTTCAGAACTGAATAGCTAATTGCCAGTTCCTGTAATAGATTTAAGCTTTTTGATAAAAAGTGGAGTCAGCTTTATGTGTTACATCTGCATTAACTTTTACTGGCTCTTTAACTCTCCATCTGCTTTACTTCAAAGATTGTGTGTTTGTTATTTTATCTTTGGTTCTTATAGGGCACACTCCAAGGGTGAAAGGGACAGGGTGGGGCTGGAGAGAGGGGGTAGGTAGGAATTAATGTTAAGTGCTGTTTTTCTTGGCAATGTACCCATGTATGTGATTCTAATATAAAATTAATAAAGACATTGAATTTAAAAAAAAAATAAAGATCTAAAACAATTTGGAGAATGTAAGGCTGATATGATATCTTCTTACCTGCTGATATATTGAATGTCTGACAATAAAAAAATGTAATACATGAAAAAAGGAGCTTAATATGTATACCCTTGAGGAAAGGAGGGAGAGGGGGGACATGATAGAAACTTGCAATACCTCAAGTGAATCAACAATGTCCAAGAGGGTAGCATCCTTCAGAAAAAGAGATGCACAAGAACAAGTGGACACAATTTGAAGATAGAGGGGGGATGGCTCAGGGGCAATGTGAGGAAGAATTCTTTCACAGAGAGGGTGGTGTATGCATGGAATGGCCTTTCTGAGGAGATTGGGGGGTCAAAAACAGTGGGGGAATTCAAGAATGCATGGGACATACATGATGCAGTTCTGGTGGGGGTTAGGAAGAAGTAGGCTGTTAGTTAACTAGGATCTGCAGCTTATCCAATAGGTAGGGAAATGGGCAGATTTGGTGGGCCAAGTTTTTGTCTGCTGTCAAAGTCTATGTTTCTATGTTTAAGTTCCTAGGCCTTTTGTTGCTCTTCTTCTGCTTGTCGTCCTGTGACACTGGGGTGGGGGTGGCAGTGCATCAGTGTTGTCTGTTGGATGTAATGAAATATGCAGTTTGAAGAGAATGAACTGTGCAAGTGACATCAAATGCATGAAATATTAAGTAACTGTAGTACAGTACTCTGTCCAGTGTAACACTACAGTACCCTGACCTTCTTCTAATTGTTTAGAGCCTTGCCCCTCTCCTACTCTCCGTGGTCCCTGTTATTAGTGTACCACCCCCACCACATCCCACAGAGGATGGGAGCATTGGGGAGTATGAAGCTTATGATTACGTTGAAGCTGAGGTTTAACCAATGTGTCAACACCCACATGTCCCACTAGGCTGTCCCCTCATCAACACTTTAGCCACTGTCTCTCTAACCTGGTGCACTACCCATTCAAAGGTCCCCCCAAACACACACACACACTTACACAGTGGAGTAACCATCCACTAGAAAAGTGTACACATAAGCCATTGACTCTACCAAATTAGCTGGTGATCTGGGGGCCTAGGCAGCCCCCAGAAAATGTTGGTATTTTTGATGTATTCTGGTGCATTTTGGGGTCACTTGTGGGAGTATACAGTACCCTTCTACCATAGCCTTTTTATATCCCAGTCACACTGTTCTGGCCCCTGGTGGCTGCATAGTTTGATTTTGGCATCTATGGGTGAAGCTGTCCTTACAGTGCAGGTATATATTACAGTTGTGTAAGAACTTACTGTAACAGTAGATCTTCAAGAGTCTCTTGCAGCAGGTCATAACCAGTGGGATTCAACCGCAGGTGCTCTCATCTTCAGATGATTTCACAGCCGTCAACACTGGAACCTCCCCCCAGCACCACCACATGTCATACACCCGACAGGTATAAAAGGGGGAATTCCTCAGTTCTTTTCCCAACCCAGCGACTATATGTGTAACCACATCTGATGGTCTCACAGGGGAACCAAGGAGGAAAAGGTAAAGGCAGCAGCTCATGGAGCATCAGAGACAGGAGCTAGTAATCCGCGTGAAGCAGCAGCAAGGGGAAGGAGGGAGGGTGGGGCTGTATGACCTGCTGCTAGAGACTCTCAAACATCCACTGTTACAGTAAGTTTTTACACAACTGTACTATCTTCTTCGAGGTAGTCTGTTGCAGTAGGTCATAATCAGTGGAAAGATTCCCAAGCAGTTATAAAACCCACCGGGACAATGGCAGTGAATCCTGAGAGATTAGGACAGGAGGCCATGTTGGACGGCCCATCCAAAAGCAGTACACCTCTTAGAAGTGATGTCCAGACTGTAATACCTAGTGAAGGTATGGACAGTGGACCACATGGCAGCTTCACAGATATCCAAGGCTGAAATGCCATGGAAACAGGCTGTCGAGGTGGCCATGCCTCTGGTAGAGTGTGGCTTGACAAAACCTGTGAGAGGGATGTTGTATTTAGCATAAATAAACATAATGCAGTTGGCCAACCATGTGGACAAGCGCTGCTTGGAGACACCGATGCCCTGGAAACCAGGGTCAAAAGAAACAACAAGTTGCTGTGATTGATGCAGCTGTGAAGTGTGAAGAAGGTAAATACCCAAATCAAGGCTTCCCCTGGATTCTGAGGGTCTGGAAAGTAAATCAGCAGGTGGATGATCCGATTTAAAATAAATGCAGAAAGAACCTTAGGCAAAAACACCAGGTTTGTGCATAACGACAACCAGTTAATAAGAAACTGAATCTACGGGGGTCTGCACATCAGGGTTTACACCTCCAAGACTTGTCTGCTAGAAGTAATGGCTATTAAAAACATAGTCTTCCAAGAGAGAGAGAAATCGGAGGTCACGAGGCTCAGCAGGCTCAAAAGGACTTGTGGTCAATTTTTCAAGTACAAAATTCAAATCCCAGATGGGGACTGGATCCCTAATAGTGGGATGCAGGTGTAGAATGCCTTTTAAAAAGGTACGAATCAATGGCAACTGGGACAAAGGAACATCGCCCACAGGCAAATGAAATGTGGCAATAGCTAAAAGGTGGACTTTCACAGAGGAATATTGTAGTCCACCGTCGACAAGTAAAGTAAATAATCTAGGATGCACTGAGGGGGGGACAATCATAAGGATCCAAGGCTTGAGACAATGCCCAAGTACAGAAGCATTTCCACTTCAAAGAATAGGAAGACTGACTAGAGGGCTTCCTAGCAGCCTGGAGAACCTCCATCACCTGTGGAGATACCTGGAAGCATGAGAGGACTCCGTCCTCATGAGCCAGGCATGCAGGTGGAGGGAGCGAAGGCCCAGGTGTAATAATGAGCTTTGTGCCTGGGACAGCAAAGCTTGGCAAAGAGGCAGAGGGATCAGTTCATTATTTCAGAGCTGGAGAAGCAGAGGGAACAAAATCTGTCTTGGCCAGAATAGTGCTATGAGAATCATAGATGCTCTGTCCTGGACCAGTTTGAGTAGTACTCCTCTAGATGAGTGGAAAGGGTGGGAAGACATGTTTAGGAAAGAGATAATGCATCCTGCCACACAGTTCCAGGACCTCACATGAGAGAGCAGTAAAGTGGCAGTTTTGCATTTTGTGGAGAGGCAAACCGGTCCAGCTTCAGCCATCCACAGATGTGGACATGGCCAGATTAATGGAAGTGGGGGCCCTACTCCAAGTCATATTTTGTGGCCTGGGGGCCCCTAAATGCCAACATCCCACTCTTCTACGGTGCCGGGCTGGCAAGGCAGCAATGACCAGGGTACTCAAGCAGGATGTGGTTTATAATGCTGTGTTATGCCACATGACTTGACAGGTCACATGCCCTTGATTATAAACAACACAATTCAGAATGACCCAATTACTGCATAAAGAAATATTTTATTGGTACAGTATTAACATTTTGTAAATTTTCACTTTTTAGTTACCTATAACTTGTCTTGTTTTTCCCTTGTCACTACTGTATGTACCTTGTAACTATTGTTATTAATAATTATGGATTAATTATTAATTATGGATCCTCTTTTCTTCCTGTTTTCATCCCTCCTCCGAGACACACCTGGACATTAGACTTCGATTAGTGTGCCCTGCCTTCCCAGATATCAAATTCAAATTCTACATAAATAATTTAATAAAATTGGGGATTGTAGCTGCCACAGTCTCCCTGCTCATGCCTCCTTAAATACATTTTCTCTCTGCCAAAACCAAAAAACTGAAGCGTGTATTGAAGCAGTTAATGGGGCTCACAGCTCCCTCGCATCATTTCCCTGCTCAAGACTCCTTCGAGCTCCAAACCTGAGACATGCTCAAGCTCCTTGCCTCTGCAATGCATCTGCCACTATCACCCTCTGTGCAGCTACCTTTGTTCTCAATTCTGTCTGTTCTCTCACTGTCTCCTCTCTTCCATCTTCATTGTCATTTATCGTTTTGCTGTCAGCTTAAAAGCTGCTTTGCTGCCAGTGTTAAGTTGCCACTCCAAGTCATTGATGCCAAAGCAGCTAAAGAGAGTTGTGCCAAGAAGACTGAGCCTTAAGAACCCTGCAGGACCTGCAGGTGTTGACTGTAGTCACTTCAGAGATTGTGTCCTTGAGCAACCTACTACAACTTCCCAGTAATGTATATGACTCAAATCAAACCAAGATAAATCTGTGCCAGCAAGAGCAAGTCCCACAAGTTAGTTCCCCTCAGGTGACTTATCATCACCCCATGGTCCACTCAGTGCCAAACTCAAATCTTATTAAAGACTCATCAGTACACTACTCAGGTTACTGAACACTCACAGACAGACCATGACCAGAGGCAACCACAACTTAGTTTGTTTCTCCAATGCAATAAAACGAGTTATTTCTGCAGCACAAATGACTTGGACACTGCAGAACACAGACAACTAGTCAACACAACATACCTGGTGTGGCCTGACTGATGTGAATGTGAGTGTAATGAGTCCAGTCTGGCCTCTTGATTGTTTCCTCAAGATTACGCAGGTGGCGGTGACATGACTCGGCCCTGCAGTGTAGCCTGGCATGGGAGGACTCCTCACAATCACAGCAGGACCAAAGGCCCAACCAGCAGCACTAACTAATCCTGGCTAGTGGCTACACGGAAAACACCAGCAGCATGCGACGCTGCACTGAAGCCGAATCCAACTCTAGGTGACCACCTGCAGCCTGCTCAGACTCTCTCTCTACTTCTGTGTCTTTAGGCAGAGACTCTTCTTTGATAGATGAGACCAGCCACCGGCACCAACAACTGACCACCACAGCTCTCTCTTGTTCTCCTACTCTACTCCTCATCACTGCCCGGCCACACACTCTGATACCACGCACACAAACCCCATGATTTCAGCTCCCCAGTAGCCACACCTCCAGAGGACCTCTGATGGACATGATTGGTTGTGTGCTGTGGGGCCAGGGTGGATCAGAGGTGAAGTTGGAGCTGCCCGTCGGAGAGACTGAGAGGCTCGCTTGCTCAGAGCAGCTGTGGGGGGAGGGGGTCACCACTCACCAAGCTGACTCAGTGGGGCGGGGGGGCTGACTGACTCCAAGAAGGAGGGGTGCTTTTTGGACAGTTCGGCCCATCGGCAGTCACCCAGTACAGCCAGGATTAAAGAAAGTAACTGTAAATAGGTTTACAGTGGGGGCCCTCCAGAACCTCGGGGCCCTACGCCATGGTGTAATTGGCATACAGGTTAATCCTGCCATGGATGTGGAAGATGTCGTTAAGAACGTCGGGCAAGATTTCCCACTCGTGGGCCAAGGCAGAGGATCTGCACAGGGCATCAGCCAGGGTGTTAGACACCCCCCGGGATGTGTACCACCAGAAGATATATATGTCTCTGGAGCACCCAATATCACACTCTCATGGATTCTCTGTAGAGTGGATAGGAATGGGTGCCACCTTGTTTGTTTAGGTAGTGAACTACCATAGAATTGTCTGACCACACCTGTAGGCAACCACGGAGGGAGGTGTGCCTTGAATGTTTGCAGGGCATAGAGGACTGCCCGCAGTTCCAAGACATTGATGTGGAGGTGGGCCTCCATCAACGTCCAAGATCTCTGTGATCTGACGTGCAGGAGATGAGCACTCCACCCAGTCAAGGAGGCGTCCATCGTCAGAATGAGACTTGGGATGGGTGAATGAAAAGGCGTCCCCCAGAGGAGATTGTCCTTTGACTTCCACCACAGCAGGGCTTGAAGAACCGGGGAAGACTGTAGGAACGGGGCATCAAAATTGTCCAGATACTGGTCCCCTCCCATTGGACTCTGAAGGACCACTGAAGGACCCACATATGCAAATTGGCATTGGGGACCATTGGAATTGTGGCTGCCAAATGTCCCAGGAGACAGAGATAGTCTTTTGCAGAGATCCAGGTACAGAATTCCACACCGTGCACCAATGCGATCGGGGTATCCGCCCGAGTGGTGGGCCGATATGCCTGTACTACAGAGGAATACAGCACGGATCCTATATACTGGAGGTGTTAAGTAGGGTCCAATTTGGACTTCGGATAGTTTGCCGCAGTTCCTAAGTGGGTGAACAACTGCAGGGTGCGAGAACGCATGTGAGACAACTGGTGCCTGGAAGATGCTTTCAGGAGCCAATTGTCCAGTTCAGGGAAGACATAAATGCCTTCCCATTGGAAGGCCACCATGCCCACTGCAAGGTATTTTGTAAAGACTCTCTGGGCTGAGGAAAGACCAAAAGGGAGGGCCCTGAACTGGTAATGACACCTTTGGAACAGGAAACGGAAAAAACGTCATTGAGCTGGGTGCATAATGACATGAAGGTATGCATCCTTCATATCCAAAGAGCAGAGCCAGTCGCCTTTGTTCAGCAATGGAAGAATTGTCGAAGGGACACCATGCAGAACTTTTGGTAAACGATGTAGAGGTTGAGACTCCTCAAATCCAAAATAGGGCATAAATCCCCCATCAAGCTGGGGACCAGGAAGGAGCGGGAGTAAAATCCTGTCCCCTTCTGAGGAAGGGGAACTGGTTTGATAGCCCTTTTTGATAGTAAGGCAATGATCTTGGTCCATAGGACCAGTGCCTGGTCTAGGGGGTAGTAAGAGATCCTGGGTGGCGATGGAGGAGACATCACCCTGAACTGTAGTGTGTGTCCCATACCAATCAGTTGCTGGAGCCACTGGTCAGAAGAGAGGAGAGGGCTTGCTACCCTTGTAGGTGCAGAAAAAATACCCATGACCAGAGGAAGACCCTCAGGTGGGAGGCAGGCCCTGCTGAGGGGCAGCAGGGATGTACCCGGGCCTATGGGCATTGTTCAGACCATGCAATTGTAACTGAGGCTTCTGTTTATTGACCTGCTGCTGATTAAACTGGGGACAGCCCCTATAGGGGTGGCCCCTGGAGGAACCCCTGAAGGGTTGTTTGGTCTTAGGGTGGTAAAGGGTCTGTACTGATTGTAGGGTATGACCGGAGTCCTGCAGGTCTTTAAAGATGTCCTGCATCTGCGGATCAAAAAGTTGCACACCTTTAAAGGAGGCATTCAAAATGGATTGCTGGATGTCCTGGGAAAAACCAGACACCCGAAGCCAGGTGTGACGCCTGGTACATATACCAGTAGAGGACATATGAGCCATGGTATCCACTGTATTGTAATCGACCCATAGCAGGTGACAGCCCACTGCTGCTGCCATGGAAAGTTTCACCATTAGGTTGTTTTGGACAGTACCATCCTGGAGGTATTCCTGATATTTAAGAAGGTGTACCATGTAATTAAGGCCCAGGAGGAACAAGGTGACCGAGGAAAAAAAACATTTTCCCATGGTGTCCAGCTTCTTAGACTCCACACCTGGGGGCTGCGCACTCATGTGCTAAGGCCTGGAAGACTGATCATGAGCGGCATTAATCACCCCACAGTCCACCTGAGTCGGAGACATGAAATATGTGTGAGCCACCGGAGCCTGATAAAGCTTGTCTGCCTTCCTTGGATTGGAGGGAATCTTGAATGGCTTCATCCAAGTGGCCATAATAGCCTCTTCAAAGGCATTCACCGGTGGGGGGACAACCAGAGTAGGGCATCGAGGGATACCCAGGATCTGAGCCAATATCTCTCAGGAAGACTGCTGTACCGAGCCCTGGAACCCGAAGGTTCTCTGGAGGTGGAGCATGATGTCCACAAACATCGGGTCATCCATCGGGGAACAAGGAAGGCCATGGGTAACATCCTCCTGGACAGAGGAGGTGGCAGAGGAAGACTGAGGGGATGGCTCTTGTTCTATACCAGAATCCTCCTCCCAGCCGTACAGATCCCAGTATTGCAGGAAAGGGTCCTCCATGTCCACTTCCTGGGAATACAGACCTGGGGAGACAGGGGAAGAGATGGCCGTACACTGGGCCACAAAAGGCTGAGATAGAGCAGTGTTCTGTGGTGACCCCTCCTTAGGGGGTTCAGTGCGGTTGCATGAGGCTCAGGATGGAGGTAACCAGAGCTTGAACATCAGTCATGGCCATCTGTCCAGAGGTGGTAGACCTAGTGTAACAAATGGGGCACCATATATGTAACAGCGGCCAGCTGAGGGACTAAATGAACAGCCTTCGATGAGTGGGGCATACAGGACCCCAAAGACTTTGAGAACGGTGCAAGGCTGACTTTTGATACTGGAAACGCACCCCCATCCCAACCGTTGACAAAAATCTCAGCAATGGAGGAGGAAGCGTTGAATGCTAAATAATGTCGATAGGCTGTTGATGAGACAATGCCTGGAGCTGTCGATGACAGAGTCGTTGATGGGCCATGTTGCAGGGCCATTGATGAGAGGGTCATTAACAAGCCAGAGGCTGTCATTGACAGATGAGGGCCATGCAGCAGGGAAAGTGGGGGCAGTGTTGGCAGCTGCAAAACAACCCCAGAAGTGAGCCGTCGATGAGCCCGGAGAGGAGCCCACAATCTTTGATGATAGAGAAGATGATAAAAGAGAGTCTATCTGCACCATACTCATATTTTCAGAGGATGATACAGGAGTGGAAGTGACATGCTTGGATTTAGAAGCATGTTTCCTACCCTGACCCTGTGCCGAGGTGGAGGGGCTTCCCACGGAGCGATGAGACCCAGAAGAGGACACTGAGGAATACCTCCCAGAGGAGCATTTGCGCTGCTGTTGCTCCAAGAGGGCTACCTGTTGCTCCATGAGGTACTCTCACAGCTGTTGCCATCATTCACATTTCATGGCTCTGGAAAAAGTTTGACAGAAAACATACCTCACAGTGCCATGCTCGGAACCCAGGCAGTGAACACAGACCGTGTGGAGGTCTTCCCTTGCAATACTGTAGCCACAAGCACAACTTCAGAATAAAGTATCCGAAGACATAAGTTGTAAAACAAAAACACAAAAAAATAAAGTTAAATGTTTTTCTAGAACTATTTGAGAAACAGCTGTGAAGCAGGAACTCTGAAGGAGGACTTTTTGCATGCAGGTCACGGTTGAAAAAACTGAGGAATGCCTGGGACCTCCTCCTTTTATACCTGTGTAACTCCCCTGCAAATGGGGGTTCCCAGAAGACTTCCAGGAGCTTGCTTGAATGCTCCAAGCCTGAATGGTGTTTGGCGTTTAAGCCATTTATCAGTGAGTGTTTTTAGAACCTCTGGTACTGTCTCTTTTAAGAGCTGTCTGCTTGCAGACATAATTAGTTTGTATGGAGGGACTGTGTGTTTCTCTGTTTGAGTACCACTCAAACTGTTGCCAATTCACTCCATTTTTGCAGTCACTAGGAGTGCAAAGGGAACCTATCTGAAAGATGTAACTGTTTGCCAGAAATCATTTACAGTAATAATGAAATTACAGTTTGTCTAACCTGCTTTCTTTGCAGTCAGAACTGTGTCTGCCTAGTTCCCCATTCTGGTTTTGAACTGCTGAACTGGACCAATCAGTGTGGGGTAAGCTAGCTCTAAAATGGTGCCTTGACGAATCAGAACTTGGACTCATAATCTGAGCCAGCCACAAGAGGATTGTATGGGCAGTGACTCTGGGAGATGTAGTTTAGACTTCAGCCTTTTTGGACCAACAGCAGCAGTCTATTGTGAGTGACAGCCAATCCAGTCAAGAACTGGGAGGAACTCAAAGGAAGTGCCCGGTTTTGTCGGCTGGAGTTTCAGTTGAGCTTTGGCAGTGAAGAAGGAAGGAGCCCTGTGCTTTTTCAGTGTGCAGTTTTAGTCAAAACGTGTAAGGCCCAGAGTTCCGGTTGCAGCTTGTGTAACTGCTTGTTAGGACTGAACTGCCTCTGTGAAAAGAATCAAAGGATTCTGAAGAGTAGAAACCAGGCTCACCCTGTAGAAGACTGGAGAAATTGTTGAATTGCACTCAGTCTGTCAGGAACTGAATCTGCTGTGTGTTCTCCCGGTATGTGCAGTAATTGCGATCGGGATAGAGAAGCAGCCTGCCTGGTATAGTACTTTTTTTACCATATAAATGTGTGAAGAGTCTCTTGGAGCTCAAGAGTAGCCCTGCTGATATTGAAGGACCCTATCTTATTTGGAGGTGGTGAGTACTAATTCAGTGTCGCTCCCTGTTGAATTGCCACATTAAATCCAAATGGAATTACTGTACTGCTGACTGTTTAATTTTCCTTTTCTGTGTGAAAGGGCCCCTACCAGCTGCCACGGTTTGGACTAGCCACTAGGGCTTGGGTACCCAGGGACAGTAACTGATAGGGATAGGCCTGTGCACAGAGCCATAGGTAGATGATTAGAGTGATAAGCTAATTAACCTGATTTCCCCCTGTCCTTGTTATATCCCTCTAAATAAATCAGAGCTGCTTGTTTCAGCAAAGTTATACTGCCTGAGGTATTTGTCTATGTTAAAGTACTGTACTGTGATTGTTGCACTGTATCTTATTTCACAGGAGGTCCCAGTGCCGGAACCAGTCCTGGGGTAAGTGTATGCTGTGAAGGTAATTCTGATATATTGTGTGGCACTAGTGGGAAGAAAGGGGGTTGCAGTGTCCCAGAGGGCTGTGACCAGTTAGTTTAACTATTGCAAACCCTGACCTCTGGGTGGAGGCACCCGCCATTGGATCCAGGCCCCTCAACCTGTTAGTGGCAAATCAGGCAGGGTAGTAGCCCGTGGATAGCGTCATCTAGGGTTACATCTTGGAGGCTCACCGCTGGATTGTGTGTCCTCTAGTGGCCATATTTATAAACCACTGTTAAGAAAAAATGGCAACCCGACAGAAGTGGCTGTGCACCGCTGGTGGAGTGGTGTACTGGGAGGAGATCGACCCCAAAATGCTATGCTTATTCTGGACATCCCCTGGGTATCAATACGGACACTGTGCAGGAGTACTTTCCAAGGTGGAAGGTTTACAAACCCTGTGGTGGTGGGTTGGCATGCTAATCTGCTCACCCACACTTTCCTGGCCCTAGTAGAGTTTAAGGATCCCATAGATAGCTCCAAAGTGCCACAGACCATTACCCCAGAGGGAGCCCTCACTGCTTGGAGAGTGATAACTAAGGACAGTAAAGACCCGGGGGGGAATGAGCCCCCACCACTATCTGAAACTTTTGAGGAGAAATTTGCTAAATGGTTGCTGGGGGAAGGGAAAACTGTGGAGGACTTGAAGAAACTATTCTTGCCACCTGGGGGTGTTCTTCCCCCAACACCCTCTCCCGCTCCAGTACCCTTAATGGTGGCTGAACCAATGCAGACTCCTATTTCTGCACCTGCCATTAGTCACGACTCTTACCGAAGGTTGAGGATCTTCTCTGGCATCCTCCCCACCCCCAAAGGGGAGGATGACTGGGAGACCTGGATAGACTATGTTGCCCCCCAAGTGCTAGAATGGCAATGCTCGGAAGCCGAAAAGTGAAAGAGGGTTAGTGAGAGCCTCGAGGTCCCTGCCCTGGCTACCATTCGTGCAAACGGCCAGTAACCCTGAAGTGACTGCACAGGCCTATCTTGAGGCCTTGGAGAATGTATGGGAGCCCAGATTCTGATGAGGATCTATGGTGGAGAGTAAGAAATGCACAACAGTACCAAGGGAGTTGTTGTCTGTGTATGTATCTCGCTGGAAAATTGTTGCAAGAATGCCTCAGAAAGGGTAGTTTGCCAGCGATTGAACTGGACTGAACCAGGCTGGACAGGATCCTTAAGTCTGCCCCTTCTCAGAACTGCTGTTGCTTCAGTTACGCCTGGCAAATCGACTGGAATCCCCACCCTCCTATGATGAGTTAATGAGAGAAATTCGAGGAGTTGAGAAAAGGCGACCTCGGGAGGGACCTGCACCAATAGCGCGCTACGACCCGAGTGACTGAGGGTGGCCCATCAAGGAAGTTCAGGGCAGAGGTTGGCAGTCAATGAGTGCTCTGACAAGGAAAAGATATGCCACAATGGGGCAAACTGTTGAGAGAGATCGGATTCAAAACAGTCCCTTTATGAAGGCCACGCCTGCAAGTCTGGGCCCTGATCTATATCCTACTGCATCTGCTATGGGGTGGGGTACCCACCCATGTATCTCCTGCTGATAACAGCTCCAAACTCAATTCCTTGACCATGGAAGTGAAGAAACTGACGAGATGTCTCCAAATGCTTATCACGCCGCAGACAGAGATGGCACCAAGGTTTCCAGTTAGTAATACCCCCGCCCTGGCTCCCAGTGTGGTGCCTCGGCCAGCTCAAACTCCAGAAAGTATGTTTTGCTATAATTGCGGGAAGGATGGGCACATGAAAAGGGAATGCCGGTCCCCAAAAGACACTGACAAAGTTGCATATAGGCTACAAGGAGAGCTTCGGAGAACAAATCAGTGGTTAAGAGGTGCAGAAATGATCCCAGTGAGGGCACCAAAATGCAAACTCACGTCCTTTTGTGGCAAGGTCAGTTACCCAGGCCCCCACTATCGCCTCTCCAGACTGGTCCAGAATAGTGGGTCCCTCCATGGAGACCACTGTAAAGGTGAATGGAGTGTCTGCAAGAGCTGTATTAGACAGTGGCTCCCAAGTGACAATTATGTTCCAGGATTGGTATCAGAAGCATTTGTCAGACGTACCCTTACAACCATTAGAAGGACTGCATGTATGGGGGTTAAGTGAGAAGGCCTACCCCTATTCCGGGTATATCCGAATTTGGCTGTCTTTCCCCACCTCCGTGGCTGGAGTGGCCGAACAAGTAGAGACTCTAGCCTTAGTGTGTCCCCCCACTGGACTGTATGATGGTGTCCCTTTGTTGATTGGAACAAATGCTCATATGTTCGGAAGGCTGGCACAGTTATGTTATGAAAACAGGGTCAAAGACTAGTAGAGCTTTAAGAGTTCGGCTTTAATTAAGAAGGCCTATGAGGCACAGAGAGATGCTGAAAAATAGAACCAGAGGAACCGGTCGGAATTGTATGGAAGAAGGATCCTGAGTCTCTGATCCTGGCACCAAATGCCCAGTGTACCTTACAGGAGAGGTCCGTATCAGAAAGGATGTTAAGAATAAAATATTAATGTTGGATGCACCAGGCATGGAAAATTGCCAGAGGGACTGCTGGTCAAGCTTAGTATTTTGCCCGCTAGAGCCCATGCTTATGCCAGAAGGGTAATGGTCCAAGTTCATAATGTGTCTGAAAGAGACATTCGAGTAAATAGAGGTTGCATCCCGGCTAATGTGCATTGTGCAGACACTGCAGTGCTACCCAGAAGCAAGAGTTCAAGGAAGAATGACAGAGTAACGCCTGACTTGTTTGATTTCGGCGACTCCCCGCTGCCAGCTGAATGGAAAGTGAGGATCAGTGAGAAGCTTGCCCAGAGAGACCAGGTGTTTTCTTTAAAGGAATGGGACGTGGGATGCGTGCAAGGAGCTGAGCACAATATCCGGCTGCATGACGAAAGACCATTTCATGAGAGGTCTCGACGCCTGGCACCTGCTGACATAGATGATGTGAGGACGGCATCTGCAAGAGATGTTAGCTGCTGGTGTAATACAAGAATCCAGAAGCCCTTATGCTTCCCCATTGTGGTAGTGAGGAAAAGAATGGAACAGTAAGGATGTGTGTGGATTATACGCACCTTAAACGGGCGGACTATCCTGATCAGTACACAATGCCCGCATTCAGGATGCTTTGGACTGCCTAAACAGGAGCAAGTGGTTCTCTGTGCTGGATCTCCGAGTGGGTACTACCAGATCCGATGGCCCCAGAGGACCGTGAGAAGACAGCCTTTATCTGTCCGGCTATTTATGAATTCATGAGGATGCCTCAAGGATTTCAGGTGCCCCAGCCACTTTTCAATGATTGATGGAGCGCAGTGGGGACATGAACTTACTAGAATGCCTGGTATACCTAGATGATGTTATTGTGTTTGGCAGCTCACTGGAGGAACATGAGCAGATTATTTAAGGTATTGGACCGACTGGAGGACTTTGGCCTTAAACTGTCCATTGATAAGTGTCAATTCTTTCAAACATCAGTAAAGTATGTGGGACATAGTATCCACCGAGGAATAGAGACCACCCAAGTAAAGTTGAGGCCTTGACCACCTGGCCACAGCCCAAAATCTAAAAGAACTGCAGAGATTCCTGGGATTCTGTGGTTATTATCAGCTTCATCAAGGACTATTCAAGAGTGATCCGCCTTTACTTAACCTTACTCAAGGGTATCCCCAACCCACAAAAATACCAAAGTCAGCGTCCCTCAAGACTGAAAGAGTGTATTTTCATCCGAGTGAAGTATTTGGGGCCCGCTGGACTCCTGATTGTGAGACTGCTTTTCATGAGATCACATATCGACTTACCCATGCTCCAGTGCTGGCCTATGCCGATCCAAGAAAACCTTACGTCCTGCACACTGATGCTAGCTTGCAAGGGTTGGGGGCTGTGTTGTACCAAGAGCACGAGAATGGCCTGAGACCAGTGGCCTTTGCCAGTAGAAGCCTGACCCCATCCGAAAAGAACTATCCTGTACATAAGTTAGAGTTCCTAGCTTTGAAGTGGGCTATTGTTGACCAATTCCATGAGCACTTGTATGGGGCTAAAATACTAGTAAAAACTGACAATAATCCTTTGACCTATGTGCAGACCTCAGCTAAGTTGGATGCCACTGGCCACAGGTGGCTTTCTGCATTATCTACATATGACTATGCTCTCGAATACCGAGCAGGTCTGAACCACATAGATGCTGATGCTCTCTCCGGAGGCCTGTTCCCCAGAATGATTGGGTCCGATTGGCAGAACCTGACATTCGGCACTCTGCTGGAAGTTTGACAGGGAGGAACAAATGTCCATGGACGAGTGGACTGCATGGTGGATTGCTTGGGACCCTCTGAGAATTGCATACCTGCTGCCTATTGCCACTTTTCTGCAATAGACATTGGTGCACTGCCTCAGCTGGACAATGACAGTATTAGCGGCTCAATCCCACGATCCTATGATCAAATCAGCTTTAGAAGCCCTCTATGCAGGAAAAGATGTGTCCAAATTACGCTCCACTGATTTGAGAACTGCACTGTTATACAAAGAAGGTCCTAAGTTGAAACTGATCAATAAACTGTTATACAGAGAAACAGTAGACAGAGGGGACAAGTAGACAAACAACAACTGGTGCTGCCCACTGCCTTCGAGACTCAGTACTGAGGTCCTTGCACAACCACATGGGGCACCTTGGTATAGACAGAACACTTGACTTGGTGAGATCCAGATTCTATTGGCCTAAGATGGGGCTGATGTGGAGCAACACATTCGAACTTGTAGTCGCTGCTTACAGAGGAAAGCTTTTGCCCAGAGGGCTGCCCCTTGTTAACATCACCACCAGTGCACCCATGGAGCTGGTCTGTATTGATTTTCTGAGTTTGGAGTCAGATCAAAGAAATATCAGTAATGTGCTGGTGGTCACTGACCATTTCACGAGATATACCCAAGCTTCCCCACCAAAGACCAGAAAGCATCCACTGTGGCCAAAGTACTTGTAGAAAACTTTTTGTTCACTATGGGGCTCCACAAAGAATCCATTCTGATCAAGGGAGAGACTTTGAGAGTCGCCTGATCAAAGAGATGCTTTCTCTGTGGGAGTGCTAAAGTCCAGAACCACTCCTTACCACCCCCAGGGGGACCCACAGCCTGAACGTTTCAACCGCACTTTGCTAGATATGCTAGGCACCCTGCACCCAAAGGACAAGCCTAGATGGAGCCAACAAATTAGCACCCTGGTACATGCTTATAACTGCACCAAAAGTGATGCCACTGGATTCTCCCCTACCGCCTGATGTTTGGAAGAGAGCTCGACTACCAGTAGATGTGTGTTTTGGGGTCTCTCCTGATGGGGTTCAAGCTGACAACTATTTACAGTATGTGCAAAAGTTAAAGGCCCAGCTAACTCATGCGTACCAACTGGCTCAAACCATGGCTGCCAAAGAAATCTGGCCAACAAAGAAAGGTATGATAAAAGGTGAAAGCACAGGAACTCCAGGAGGGAGATCGGTATTGCTAAGAAATCTGGGACTGCATGGCAAACACAAGATTGCTGACAGATGGCACCATCTCCCTCACATTGTAGTGGGCAAACTAGATGATCTGCCAGTGTACAAAGTAAGGCCTGAGAACAATTCAAAAGATGTAAAAACAATGCATAGAAATCATTTACTGCCCATTGGACAAATCCTGATTGAGTCTGAGCCCCAGAAGATGCCCCTCTGGACCAGTGACTAGAGCTGCTGCTAAGAAAGATCAAGAAGTCTGCACCTACAGAAGCAGAGTTAAAGTGTTCCCTGCACAAGTCCCAGTTGAGCATGACTGTCAGTCCATATCAGAAGAAAGTGAGAGTGACTTTGAATATTATCCTTCTTACGAACTGAGTCAATTGTTTCGGGGCAATCCCCTAGTCAATACTGGAGACAAAGCTGGGCCTTCTGGACTGTCTAAGCCCCCAGCTTCATCCCTGGAGCCAATGCTCCCAGAAAGTGAAGTGCAAAGCATCAGATCAGATGAAATGGAATCATTGTGCATGGTTGAACTGTTTGAGCTTTCAGGGGAAGAAAATGATGGATTGGGGCAGACTGGTGATACAACAGAACCAGAAGAGTGTTTTGAGTGCCCTGACAGTCCACTGCCAGTGTCCGAAAGCTCTCCATGCGAGCCAAATGTTGTGGACTCAGAAACTGTAACTCCTGGAGCTGAAAGTGCCCCAAGTACTAGCCTCTCTACCCCATGGAGACTCCCTGACAAGTGAGGACAATGCTGAAAATGAGGCTCAGAGTGCAGAGACTGTAACAGTTCCCCTAGAAAGACTGGTCGAGCTGTAAAGCCTGTGGTGCACCTCAGTTATGATTCACTTGGGAGGCCTGTGGACTTGCCTTTCAATGTTGTCCATAAAGGAGTGTATGTGTCCCCGAGCTCATTGCCCAAACTGAGCGTCAGTGCTAACTCCAAGTTACTTGTGTTGCCCTCTAAGTATGGTGCCCTTGCCCCATCCAGCCCCAAGGTAACTGATAGGAGAGGCCCCTCTTTTCAGGTTTCATGTACAAGAGGTAATAACTTGAGTTATGGTACAATGTGTATGTAATACTGTGTAAAGAGTGACGTACTGCAATGTTTCAGAAATGTGTTCTTGGTAAAATGATATATTGACTGATGATTATATGCGAGCCTAATGCAAATGTATATGGTTGCAGTTGAAACTTATAGTACTTGCTTGACGTGGACGCCAAGCTTTCCCAGGCCAGGAAGGGTGTAACCCCCCTGCAAATGGGGGTTCCCAGAAGACTTCAAGGAGCTTGCTTGAATGCTCCAAGCCTGAATGGTGTTTGGCGTTTAAGCCATTTATCAGTGAGTGTTTTTAGAACCTCTGGTACTGTCTCTTTAAGAGCTGTCTGCTTGCAGACATAATTAGTTTGTATGGGGGACTGTGTGTTTCTCTGTTTGAGTACCACTCAAACTGTTGCCAATTCACTCCATTTTTGCAGTCACTAGGAGTGCAAAGGGAACCTATCTGAAAGATGTAACTGTTTGCCAGAAATCATTTACAGTAATAATGAAATTACAGTTTGTCTAACCTGCTTTCTTTGCAGTCAGAACTGTGTCTGCCTAGTTCCCCATTCTGGTTTTGAACTGCTGAACTGGACCAATCAGTGTGGGGTAAGCTAGCTCTAAAATGGTGCCTTGGACGAATCAGAACTTGGACTCATAATCTGAGCCAGCCACAAGAGGATTGTATGGGCAGTGACTCTGGGAGATGTAGTTTAGACTTCAGCGCCTTTTTGGACCAACAGCAGCAGTCTATTGTGAGTGACAGCCAATCCAGTCAAGAACTGGGAGGAACTCAAAGGAGGTGCCGGTTTTGTTGGTTGGAGTTTCAGTTGAGCTTTGGCAGTGAAGAAGGAAGGAGCCCTGTGCTTTTTCAGTGTGCAGTTTTAGTCAAAACGTGTGTAAGGCCCAGAGTTCCGGTCTGCAGCTTGTGTAACTGCTTGTTAGGACTGAATCCATCCTGTGAAAAGAATCAAAGGATCTCTGAAGAGTAGAAACCAGGCTCACCCTGTAGAAGACTGGAGAAATTGTTGAATTGCACTCAGTCTGTCAGGAACTGAATCTGCTGTGTGTTCTCCCGGGTATTGTGCAGTAATTGCGATCGGGATAGAGAAGCAGCCTGCCTGGTATAGTACTTTCTTTTTTTTACCATATAAATGTGTGAAGAGTCTCTTGGAGCTCAAGAGTAGCCCTGCTGATATTGAAGGACCCTATCTTATTTGGAGGTCGTGAGTACTAATTCAGGGTCGCTCCCTGTTGAATTGCCACATTAAAATCCAAATGGAATTACTGTACTGCTGACTGTTTAATTTTCCTTTTCTCTGTGTGAAAGGGCCCCTACCAGCTGCCACGGTTTGGACTAGCCACTAGGGCTTGGGTACCCAGGGACAGTAACTGATAGGGATAGGCCTGTGCACAGAGCCATAGGTAGATGATTAGAGTGATAAGCTAATTAACCTGATTTCCCCTGTCCTTGTTATATCCCCTAAATAAATCAGAGCTGCTTGTTTCAGCAAAGTTATACTGCCTGAGGTATTTGTCTATGTTAAAGTACTGTACTGTGATTGTTGCACTGTATCTTATTTCACAGGAGGTCCCAGTGCGGAACCAGTCCTGGGGGTAAGTGTATACTGTGAAGGTAATTCTGATATATTGTGTGGGCCACTAGTGAGAAGAAAGGGGGGTTGCAGTGTCCCAGAGGGCTGTGACCAAGTTAGTTTAACTATTGCAAACCCTGACCTCTGGGTGGAGGCACCCGCCATTGGATCCAGGCCCCTCAACCTGTTAGTGGCAAATCAGGCAGGGGTAGTAGCCCCTGGGATAGCGCCATCTAGGGGTTACACCTGCCAGGTGTATGACACATGGTGGTGCTGGAGGGAGGTCCCAGGGTCGACTGCTGTGAAATCATTCGAAGATGAGGGTGCCTGCGGCTGAATCCTACTGGTTATGACCTGCTGCAAGACACTGCCTTGAAGAAGATAGTTACTATATACTTATCAGTGATGAGTGCGTAGTAGCTAAGTGCTGAAGGCCATTTAAACTGATTAAGAATTATAATGTGTAATTGTATAAAAAGTTGGGGGCCCCCAGAAAATTGTAGCATTTTTGATGCGTTCAGGTTCATTTGGGGGCCAATTGTGGGAGTTTACAGTGCCCTGCTACCACAGCCCTACATACCAGTTCCACATTGCTAGCTGCTGCGGATTTGAAGATGTACTGCCACCTGGGAGATGAAGAAGCGGTGCCTACAGAAAATAGTAGACCTGCCTGCCACAGACTGACACAAAAGGGGACTGCCAGACTGACAGGAGAAATATGCAAACAGGCAAATTAAAGATTAATGGCTCTGCTTTCAATAAAATAACTTCGGATTACCCTAATGTGCAGTTTACTGAACTTAAATTGAAATCTCTGTCTAAACACATGCTGTAACTGAAAAGGGTAAACTAAAAGCAAGAGGGGGAAACCATCTCTTATATTCTGTTTGGTATGAAAACACAGTAAGATAAGGCAACAGTTAAGTGTCTCTGGAAACAGAACTCAGCTGCTCAGGCTGTCTGCTATGTCAAGCTGCTTACACAATACAGCATCCCAGTTACGGATGTGTGTATTGGATTTTCCAGCTCTGACAGATTGATTGGGAAAATTGGAACCAGAACCAAAACTGAAATACATAAAATGTGCCATCAGCACAGAAACACACAGTATTATGTTACATAGCAGCTGGGCTGCATCTGCTGCACTGAAAGGTTAATGTGAACCAGGTGAACTACAGTATGTTGGCCTGATGAGTCACAGACTGAATTCTTGTAAAGGATAAATAGAAGATTTGTACAGAACAGGTACAAGAAGTATTCTCTCTCTCTCAAACTTACTAAATGCCAAACTCTGCACCTGATTATCTTTGTGTTTTTCATAACAGGGATGTAACCCCCTACTTCAGGCATCTTTGCTTACAACCTTCACTGAGCACTAGCTTAGGTAGGCTTGCCCTGGGAGAACCCTCCATGTCTAGGAGTAGCATGGTATGCTCAGCAGTTGGCTCCGCTGCAACATTACCCCCAGTCACCACACATCCCAGGGCTCCAGTTGTGGGGGTGTATACAGTTCAGACATTCACTCTGACAGGAACAACTCATTCAGACTCACGGAATTAAACAGTTGTCACATTTTTACTAACAAGTCAGCAGGAATAACAGTTCCCAGTTATTCTCCACACTGGAACTGCATAAACAGGTTTGTTACTGACCCTGGACAAGACTCCGGTCTCTTTGGTACCCTTGCAAAAGGATGTATTCCACATGACCCACTCTACTCCTTTGTTCCCCCACTATGGTCACACACACACACACACACACACACACACACACACACACACACACACACACACTTGGTAGGTTAATCCCTCAGGTCAGAGTCTGATCTAGGGTCAAATAAGTTACACAGTGCTTCTGCCTAGGTAAATATTAAGAGGACTAGGTTAGTTTGGTTATAAACTTGCACTATCCACCTAACCCTACCCATTATGATACTCACTGATTCATCCCATCCATCTTCAACACCAAGTAAAATACCAAATACATTAAAAAACAGTCAGTTTACCCAAAGGAGGGGCGAGATTGGGAGAGGAAGGGAGTCAGGAATTTCTCAATCAGTTGCAGAGAGTCAAGATTGGGAGAGGTCAGGTAGTGTGGTGGCTGGCCTGACTGCTACACTGGCTAGCTACAGACAACGTGAGACAAAGACAGAGACCTACCTCAACTGGCCCTGCTGGGTGTCAGGCCTCTGCTGTAACACTGTTGGTTCATGTTCTTCTTCTGTAGGCTCTCACTGTCACTAGCTGGCCTTGCGGTGAGCACTGGTGGTGGCTGGCTGAACAAGTACCATACAGGGTGGCAGGTGGGTGCAACTGGACCAACGACAACTCATTCGACCAGGATCAGCCCTCTCTCACTCTCTCCCTGACTCCTCCTGGACTGGGCGACTGAGCCTGCCTGCTTGGGCCTCTTCCTCAGTTGATACTCCCTCCTCCTCCTTGCTTCTCCTTCTCAGGATCTGCCTGCTCAGTGGTAGTGGGTCACAGTGGCAAGGGTTGAGGCACTGCGGCCTAGTGGTGGCCATCAACAAGGAAGGGCTGCAACCTGGGCAGGCGGGCTGAGGAGCTGACTGTGTGGGCACAGCAAATTAGGGCCCCGGGGGTGGCAGCAGCAGGCGGATCAAGGCTCAGTATATGAAGGACCACAGAGGCAGAGTAGCAGACAAGGGACTGTTGACTATGGTCAGGAACAACTTGGTCTCAGGCAGCAGCAGTGAGCACAAAACCGGGTGTGGGCAGCAAGGCCTTACTTAGGCAACTTGCTTTTCTTTCTTGAATCCTTCCGGACGGTGACACAGCTGGCTCGAGTCTGTCACACACTCTCACACCTGAGTCGGTCAGACTGGCAGTGCAACTGATAACCATTTGAGCAGCGGGAAAATTTCAGCAAGTGGTTGGCAGACCTAGCAAACATGTGAACAAAGTCTGTCCAGTCATACCGCCGGATGTCGATCATGCCGTAAGTGCCGTGGCTGCCTTGAGAAAAAAATCGTGCCACCAGAATGTAAGCCTGTCGGTCTCTGGGTCCTAATTGTTCCTCCTCTCCCTCTGTGCTGATAAACAGGGGTTTGGGACCAGCTCATTACAGCTGGAAAATATATATTAAAAAAAGATTTGCTTCTGTACGCAGTGGCGTACAATAAGTATGCATGGTTACGCCACTGCACTTACATTCATAAACCTTTTTGTGACCCTCTCCACATATGTACTTTTGAACATTTTACCACCATGTTTATCCCTTTCTGGAATGCGAATCTGTCAGGTGCATGTTGCCCACATAGAGCACAAACCCTCCTTTCCAGCACGGAATGACTGCATGTTTAATTGACCAACCCAAGCCTCATACGATGTATGTGGTTGACCGGACCCCCTCATTTAGGATACTAAACAGTGTACGCTGCAACATGTACAGCATGTATATATCTGTCCTCTAAAGGACCCCATAACTGGACATTGAACACAGTATTATACTCAGAATGACACGTGGGGGTGTTTGTCAGAGGTTGTGGCATGTGTTTGACATAGGGCACTCAATTTTAGAAAGAGATACAGCAACACAGTGGACTTGTGGCAAAGGTGTTCGACACAGTTTGTGATTTGCATCACAACTTGCAACAAATTGTGTCCCATCCCACCTCTCTTCCTCATTTATAACACTCTCCTTCTCACTCTCTTAGATCTACTGACTCCTGTGCACTGGCTGTTCCCCACTGATCCACCCTCATTGGCCAGTCAGCTTACTCCCACCACCTCCCTAAATTATGGAACTCCCTCCCCCCACAAATTCACCATGCATCCTCCTTCTACTCCATCAGCACTGCCTTCTATAATTACCTAGCTCCTAGCTGCTCCTGCTGTGACCCTACTTGACTCCTTCTTCTAAGCCACATAAAAGTCCTCGCCTCCCTTCCCCATTCTGTACTTCTACCCTGCCTCACCCTGATGCAACTCCACCTCTCCCACCCCCCAGATCCAACACTCATTCTTTTTTCTCCCCTCTCCTTCCACAACTGGCCAGCCCTTCACTCTTACTGGGATTATCATCATCCTGATGTTTTATCATGGTTTGGCCTTAGTTGTAAAGTTCCCCCTCAGCCCTTCCTCCCCTACCCCCCTTTCTCTATTCCTACAATCAACTCTCCCCACTATCTCTCTAGCCTTCCCAGACCCCTTTCAGGGTTCCCTGCATCCTGAGGGGATCCCTCTGGGCCTAGGTTTTCTTCTCCTCTCACTTTTACCCCACCTCTACTGACCTTCCCAACCCTTTGCAGAGTACTCAGCATCCTGAATGGTTCCTTTTTGGGATAGGTCCTATTCCCTCTCTTAGGTGGTATTCCACACTCCCCCCCCCCCCAGCACTCTCTTAGTTCTACTGCCATCCTTCCCCCCCCTTCATTCTAGCCCTCCCTATCCCCTGCAGGGTTCTCAACATCCTGAGTGTTTCCATCCAGGGCCAGGCTTCTCCTCCCTCCCTCCTCCTCCTCCTCTTTTCACCCCACCTCTTTACACGTGCACTTGCTTACTCATTTGTTGTTTAATCTACCATATTTTGTTTGCCCACACACACTGCCACTCTTGCACTTGTCTCTACCTTTTTACTTTTATATTTTTACTTTTACCTCTAATCATCATGTCTATGTCTGTCCATAACTGTGTATCCCCTTCCTCCACTCCACTAGCACGTATTATTTGTTCCCTCAATCAACATTATGTATGGTACACTGTGTGTAACATATGACTTATGGAAAGTATATGTGAAACACCTGTCCTATGCAAATGGATGTCTTTAATTGTCCATTATTATACAATACATTTATCTTTTTGCTAATGCATGTTAATGATGACTCTTGCAACTGTATGTATGTATGTATCTGTCACTGTTCCATCCACATTGTACTCCCTCCTACCAGGAGATGAACAACTTGCAGCTCAGTGTGCCTTCCTAGCAAAACATTTCAATAAATAATTAAATAAATAAAAATGGGATTTTCTAACACAGCTTGGATCTGTGCCAGATGCAGCTGTGTCAAAGTCCACTTGTGCCAGGGTTGCATCGAACAACCTGATGCGCCAGGACTCGATTAAGCTTGGCCATGGGATTGCAGCCACATCCACTTTGTGGGATTTTGAAGCCCGCCATGGGCCAAGAGGTGATCTAACTGGCTTGTGCCACTGGGGTGAAGTGGGACAGGAACCTGTAGGGGCACACCAGGGGCAGGACATGTCATGGAGGGGGCATGGATGGGGCTGGCAACCTGCCCCCAGCATGTGGCATGGTGGTGCCAGCTTGACCTGGCATACCACCCACTGGGCACCCCTGTGCCCTGAAAGTACAGCACAATACCCACCAGTCCTCCCCCATCCCCTTTCATATCTTGGTTAATTGGTAGTCTGATGTCCCCTCCCACAATCTCTGAGCACCCCCAAAAAGATATTGCCTCTGTGGAACAGCTCTGCCCTGCGCTCCGATATCCCAGTGATCCAAAAAAGAGACACAAAAGTCCCTGTTATACTTCCTGGTGGTCTAATGGCCCCTCACCTTCCCCTCTCTAAGAGGCAGTCACCCACAGTACTGTCATGGCATGTGAGATTGCATTGTGCATTTGACCGTCGTGTGAGGAGGGCTATGCCAGCTGTGGTTGCATGTTGGGGATGGTGGGGGGCACGGGGTGGGTAACCACTACCTCTTGGGGTAGGGAAGGTGGTGGACCACAAGAGAATATAAAGGGGAATTGTGTTTCTCTTTTTTGGGTCACTGGGAGATTGGAGCTCAGGGGGAGACACTGTACCACTACTCGAGTTATGCTTATAGTGGGGCTTGGCCAGGGTTGGTGTAGTCTGGCATGGGTAGCACAACACCATGGTGGCACAGGGGTGCCAGGAATGGACAGCACCACTGCCTTATGGTGACACCATGCCCAGTGCCAGATCCTTGCGTGGCCTGACCCTTTCATTCCCATGTTCCAGGGTTGGTGCTTCTTAGTACACCTCAGCTACTCCCTGCCCACTTGCCTAGATCTGCCTCCCAGCCCTGTGTCACGTCCTCCAACTGCATCGCTCTTCCTAGTGCAGGGCTGCATGTTGCTGCTATTCCAGAAAGTTTGCAACTTCCAGCAAACTTTCTGGAATACTAACATTTGCATGTGCCACAACTGTATCAGATGCAGCCCGCTTTTCTGCCACAAGTTGCATCCAATGCAGGCGGCTTTGAAAATCAAGACCAGGAAATGGAAACAGCAGTAGGCACTAGTCATGTACCACTTCAAGGGGAAATAAACAATGCACTGTTGATTTAGTATGACAAACGTTGCTGGTGATGATGAATTTATCAGCAAGTGGTTATGTCAAACATTTTTTGACAATACCTGACCAAGATTGAAGGACAAGAACATGGTAGGGGGTTTAGAAGTGGTTACAGTGATTCAGCTGTGATGACTGTACATCATACATCCAGCAGAACGGGGGTTTGAATATGAGTCTTACAGCCTCCACTTTCAAAATGTGTGGCCTGCCTTGAGCAACATACTCAACCTCCCTGCACTCCAAGGTCACTCTAGTAATTAGTGTAGTGCACAATGGACCTCTTATTTACCTGGTTGCCTAAGGTAGAAATATATAATAGTACAAACATTATTTCCTATCACTATTAAAGTCTTGTCTGACCATACCCAATGATAGCAAATCTAGTCCTCTCCCCCTGACAGTAGATTCTGCTGACTGGTTCCAGATATCCACTTCACAGCCTGTGATGGCCTTTCTATTTCATTGTCACAGTTTTACCACTTTGCTGTAACTCTACAGGGCATGTTTAACACACACTATCCCTCAACCAACTAGCCATTCACTGTTCAAAATTCTGCAGGTGACACCATGCACTCCAGCAGGGGTGTAATGACACATAACACTGCATGTGCCTACAGCAATGCTGCAGTTTAGTCACACACATACGGTAATCACAAGTAATGATTCACCAACATTTCCAAAAACTGATTGGGGCAGTTAAGGCTATGCCACTTCTTAAAGTCTTATGGCCTTGGCCATGGAATCAGTGTTCCTCTCTTCCAGCAACCATATGGAGCCACAGGTGTATAACCTGCACCAAATAGAAAATTCACCAATTTCGACAGCTGTGATCTGGTATTTTGTTGTGAGCTATAATTTACTGTATGAAGATCATATAGACGAGATTACTGCCTGATGCCATCTTCTGCATGGTCACAATGATGTTGAATCCCACGCACCCATTCTGCAAGCATGATTCACCCCTTGCCGCAACCACCTTGCTGCATGGATTGCAATGGAGGTGTTTTTTATTCAATGAGCTGTGTCATGATTTACACAGGGTACCTTGGGGAATATGAGTCTATATTTAGAACCAGGACAGGTGAAGGGGTCAGGGTGCCAGCTGTTTCTTAGGAGCACTTCAACTTTTCAACACAGCAGATCAAAACATTTTATGGTGGTGCCTTTTGACTATGGTGCAGGGATGCAGACTAGGGTCCTGTGGATTACTGTGGTGCAACACCAAAAATGATAGTCTTTCCATTCAGTTTTTCATCACATCATTCAATTTGTTAACAATACAAATAGCTTACCAGACACAGGCTCCCCACTGCTCTCGCTTGGTTCTCCAGGTCTTAACACACTCGTGCATGATTCATCACCAATGGTGGGAGCACTTGATGTTCGAGCAGCACCTGCTGCTATTGAACAGGAATAGCTCAAATCAATGTTCAAAGCTGGAACACATAAGATTAAAGCAAAAGTAATCAAACTCATTTCTTGCTGTGGGGAAGGCCATGTGCTATAATACTTAACCATAACACCTCATATGATCCCATGAAAGGAGGTCAGGAGGATACACAGTAAGGTGTCCATTTCCAGCAAAGAATAGTGCACATCTACTATTCAGGAAAGGAAGGAGTGCTGCTGTAAACAACCATGGAGTGTCATGACTGTTCAAGGTGAGAATTGGGAATCAGGATACAGACAGTACAGTCCAAAAAAGCAAATGTTCAGGATGGGTACCCTTCTGAAAGATTAAAGTTGGTACTGTGAGGGCCAGCAAGTGAGCTCAGTCCAAAAAATAAAAAGATACCAGCCAATGGGTGACTGGTATCTTCTTATTTTTTACACACAGTATAGCACACATATGCAGTGGATGACAGTATTGCTCCTTCCCTCCCTGACCCTCCCTGCTTCAGTGGCTGCCATTAAACAGGGTGTATTGAGTGGTGGGCAATCCTGCATACTGCGCACTCCCACTGGACAGTCTGGATGAGAATGCAGATGGTAGGCATGACACATGCGGCAAGTCAGAGATAGTCACAATGGAGACAGTTGCCATGCATGTGATTGCAGACACAACAAATGTTAACAATGTCAAGGTTGGACAACAACACAACAACCAATTGGAAAGAAATCCAAAATGGATGACATATTCTCTCAATTCATGCACCTGTCCCTGCAGATACATATACGGAATATATCAGTGTTGTTCCATGCCAGTGCAATTGGATGACACTGCTACAGACACAGTCTGCCCATGATGTGACACACAAAAACCATCACTGCCACAGAGGGGTTGTAGTCAGGTCAAATGCCTTCCATTGTGCATGTCATCACAGGAAGGTACAGTAAAAAAATACATAGTTATTTCTTGTTCTTAACATTTTGTTAACATTATTTAAATGGAATTCTTAAAAACAGGATGACATTACATACAGTGTGCCACAGTAAAAGTTAATTTCTTTAAATTATTTATGACAATCAGTGCTGGAATTAGATGGAGGGGGGGTGGTTGCCAGAGCTTAGACCCATGTAACTCTGAGTATGCCCTGGTAGCTCAAGCTCATACATTTTTGCATTCAGTCTTGGGAGGCAGTATAGCACAGTGGTTTAAGGCTCTGAACTGCAAATCTGGAGACCTGGGTTTGAATCCCATGGCCCCCACTTGCATATTTTGTGACCCTGAGCAAGTCACTTAACTTCCCTGTGCTCCCAAGTCAGAACAGTAAACACGCTTTCAGATTAGTGTGCCACTCCTGGTTAAACACTTGAAAAAAGAAATAAATAATGTGAAGAGGGACTGAATTTAACAGCTGTGCCTTTATGGGCCACCCTAGTTCATAGTCACAAAAATCCTGAAGTGTAATTCCAACAATGATTGATGAAAATACATTTTAGGATCAAGCCTGTATAATCACTGATGATGTTGTCCATCGCCCACATCCTTTCGCCAAATGAGGATCCTTTGGACTCTCCTGCTGTCTTCTCTTCTTCTGCCCCGGATCCCCAATGGTGACAGCTCCATCTAGTGCCTCCAGAACTTTGGGGTCCCTTTTCTGGAGGTCATCCCATTTGTGTTGTATTTGCCGCACAGTCCTGGACACAACTCCCCTTCCCTCAGCATTGAGGGTGACCTTTATGGTGGCCCACAATTCCTCCCTTCAAGAGCCAGCATCTATGGCCCAAAACCTTCGGCTGCATTACTAATGACCTCCTTCAACAACAACACCACCAGCTCCTTATGGGATAAGTGGGTGCCAGCTTTCTGCCTATGTTGGCAGAGGAGGTGGTGGCCTGCTGCTTCAGGTTCTGCTGCAAAGTTGGTGCCACCCTATGGCTCCCCGACTGCTGACACACCACCTACTGCTGGCCCTATTGCCACTCTGGTCCCAACCATGCTGCTGCTCTACTTCCTCCCCCTGGCTTCAGCCAAGTCCTGCTACTGTTGCTGCCATTTTTAATAATCAAGAAAATCAATGTACAGTTATACAACAGAAAAAATAAACTAAAAAGTATATCTCCCCACTACTCTTGGTGGTCTCTCTAATCTAAAGAAAATTAAACTTCAAAAATTAATATTTTTGGCTTCTCTATAATTCTCTCTTTCTATCTCTCTCTCTCTCCCTCCCTCTCAGACTGTCTCTCTCTCTCTCTCTCTCTCTCTCTTTCTGAATATCTTACTGTCTCAGTCTCCACTCCGAAGAGGAACAAGTGGTAAGTGTAATTTCCACCGGCCAATACACAGATTTTTTAGAATGCAGTTTACAGAAAGTTCTGCAGTTCACATTGGGATACTGTTTACAACATGTGGAATTATCTTCTGTGGAGATGGATAATACAGAAACATATAATGTGTGGAAAACGTAACCGTGGCTGTGAGTTTTTTTGAATCATTCTGCTACTTACCAAGACATGCGCAATAATCTGTGACATGCAGAGTCAGAATTCTGCCATAGTGAGTGTGGTAGCAGATAAGTACACATTAATCTGCATATTACTCTGCCATTCCAGATGAACTGGGCAATCTGTTCCACAGAACATTTTTTATATAATTTAATATAAAAATTCACAGTACCTGCAAACAAACCCACAATTCCAATTTGGAATTCCGTGAATGTTGGCAGAAGGATTTCTGAACTTTTGTAGAAGCAACATTCCTACTTTCTCAGACATTTCATAGGCAGAATTTTGTTTTCAGACACCTCTAACAATAAAAGGTGTTGCTGTGTAGTTCCAGAGTATTCCAATTGAACTGATGGAGGAAAGAACTCAGTGGTACAATTTGCCCTTCTCTTTCTTTTTTTTTCCTATATACATTTTGTGACCCAGTATGTCCCTGGCAGCCCCTATATAACTGACCCTCCCTCATCCTCATCCCCAGATCCCCGGGACTTACCTACACCTTTGGTCTTCTGTCACATGATCCTCAGTTGTGCCCCGCCACAAGTGCATTGCCTGCAGGCGGTCGGTCTTCACCCTTCTGCCTTTAGTGGGGTTTTCCTCCTGTTTTCTCCCCGGGCCCATGGATGTGCAATTGATGCAATGTCCAAGCTCCACCTCTGGGGAAATGACCCCAGCATCCTGAATGTAAGGTCCCTTCCCGTGCATGGTGGCATGCATATGTTGACACCCTGCCAACACTGATTGTCAAGTAAGTAGTACCACTCACCAGCCCCCCCCCACCCCGCTGGCCCCTGAGTGATCCAGGACCGTTTCTGATCCTGGGTCACCAGTGCACCCGAGGTGAGGTGTTCAGCACTCCAGCCTTCTGAGACACTGGTCCAGCTTCCATTCTCTTTCATAAAAACTGCTTCTGTGCATATTCATAAAATCAACAGACATTGAAAACAGAATAAGTACAGAATTAGAAATAAGAATACTGGTTCAGGTTCACATTCAGATTCAAATCAGTATCTCATCCCCCAAGTTACAGAGTTGTACTGACTCAGATTATTCAAGTCAAGACCAAGTCAAAGCCTAAGAATTATCTGCCAATCTGGGTTTGAGATGGAGCTGGAACACTGGCGGGATCCCTATATGCTAATATTTATGCCCTAATGGAAGGAGAAAGAAGAACAAAAGGCTTAGACCTCTGAATACAGGTGAATAGGGGGTGCAGAACCTGGAAGAGAGCCAGAGACAACTGTGGAAATGCAGAATGACTACTTTACATTAGTCAGGAGAGGAAGTGTACTGATTGAGAAGGCTCATGACACCAGGGCAGACAGGGTTTAGCCAGATGGGACACCAGTATTGGTAATGGACTATCTAGTGACAAGCAAGCAAGGTAAGTCCCAAGAGGAAGACAGAATACACTTTAAGATAATAGTGGAGCTATAGGTTCAGTAGGCAAGTTGCATGCAGTAATCTGTTTCAAGTCTTTTCAGGTTGATGTGTGCTAGAGGACTGGAAGGAGGTTTATGTGGTCCCCATCTTCAATAATGGGCAAGGCCAGACCCAGGCAACTACAGATTTGTCAGCCTAAGATCTGTACTGGGCAAGGTAATGGAAGCCATTAAAAAAACACAATATACAGTAGTGGAGTAATTTATTGAAGTTAACATTCTTACCCCATCTTAGTATGGTTGTATAAGGTGCACATCATGTCAAACCAGCCTGAGCACTGTAATACAGGAGGAAATACATACAAAAAAGTGCTGCCCACACTAGAAAGTGAGGGTAAATTGTTCATTTGTTTTGAGTCAGTACATTAAACTGGACAAATTGTATTCTGAGGGACAGGAGCAGAATATTTTTCTGCTCTCCATTTGCCTTTGAGGAGCTAACTAGATATGTACTCAGGGGAAGGGCCACAGATGTAGTTGAACTGGAAAAATATTTTGACTCTGTGTTGCATGAAAACATTATGGGCCAAGGGCTTATGGTATTCATAAGACACACAAGGTGGACTGCAAACTGGCTTGGAACAGAAAAAAGAGGACTGGGCAGGTACATCTGTGAGGGTAATATGCTGCATCCCTCAAAGATCTGTGCTGGGACCACTGCTGACAATTATTTCATTAAGGATGCAGAAGCTGTGGCCTCCATCATGCTACTTAAGTTTGCTAATGGAGACATTAAACTGACCAAGATGGTGGGATCCATTGAATATGGGGATGCACTTCATGAACATCTGAACATACTAGTCAGTTGTCAGTCTCAGATTCAGTGTTGCCAAATGTAAGGTGCTACACTTGGGGAGGAAACACAAAGGCAGGATCTACTAACTGTGAGTGTCTTACTTGTTGGTGCATGAGTGAATGGACCTGGGACTCATAATAGACAAGGGGATGAGCATGGCAATCAACAGCTTCTGTCAAGAGGAAAAGCAGAATGCTGGGGTGCATTTAAAAAGTAGGAAGGCAGTCATGGCGGGGAAAGATATTCTGTCACTTTACAAGACCTATTCAGACCTCAGTTGGAATGCTTTGCAGTTATGGGCTTTTCAATACAATGATATTGACATTGATGTGGTTGAGAGGTATGAAGCATGACAGGGTATTGGTCCAATCGGGATAAATACACACCCAGAATTGTAGTGAGTCATGAGACCATAGGATGAGTGCTTTTAGCCCCTGGAAGTGTGGCTATTTCTGTACAGACAACATTCTGGGATGTTTTATTGAGCTTTTACAATGGATCATATAAGTACAATAAAAAATAACATCATCCAAATGTTTTGAATACATTTTTTAACAAAAAAAAATGCTGAAGTTGTCAAATCTAGTCATCTCACGTGTTGAACACCACTCTACTTTCTATTCTTTGCAGCTGATACTCAGTGTTTTTTTTTATTTTAACAAATGTTCACACATTAAAAACTGTTCCCATTTACACAAATGTCCTTAGAACTGATCTGTACCAGCTAAACTTTTGTATTTCCTGAATTATTTGTGGTCAATATTTTTTTCTGAGCCATCTATACAGTGCCACCTACATGTGCGGCTTTCCTGCAGCAGAGCCACATTTTTCAAAATCCGTGGCACATCTGTCAGTACTCTATGAACCTGCATTCATACGCCTTGCAGCTCATAATCACGCTTTTATTGACACAAATACTTACATAAAATCACCATTTGCTCATTGGTTCATGATAGTACCTATGGTTAGATGTCCTGCAGCACACTGTCACATCCATGCAGTGTGCACACCAATTGCGCTATCATTCAGAAAGCAACCACTTTTAAAAACAAAATCTGGTCAGAGCTGATATGGCTGTGGAGAGTTTTAGGAGTGGCAATAGCATTGAAAAGACTATAGAGTGCTCTTTTGCTGCACTAGAGTCAGCCATATGAAATACTGCAGTGATTACAGTACTGCACTGCATGATACTTGTACATGTGCAGTTTGCCATGCACAACATGGCAATGCTGACATAACTACATATGCACGACGGTCATACATGCACAGTTTAAGTTAGTGACACCATGCTGCACAGAGCAGCCGTCACTTCTGCATTTGTGGAAAGGAAAAGTAGTGCGACGGGAAGTGGGTATGTTTCTGCGGCCCATGGGTGGAAAGAGCTACATAGACAGAACCACTGGAAACTATGCCAGAGCACTGTGGCAGCAGAATGGTAAGGAAGAATCACAGCAGTTTTTTTCAAGCAAAGAAACATAGAAAATGACCCCTTCCCCATCTCTCTCCCTCCTGAAACAAACAATATAAGATGCCAAAGAGGACGTAATAAAAGAAAAATCAGTGCTGCAGCATAGATTCCTAAAGGTTTCACAGACAGCCTTGTTTGTGCACCAGGTCTTCCTTCTGTGTGTGAGCATTGTTTTCTTCTCTGTCTTGCTTCTTCCCCGTATCTGGCCAGCATCAGGATCTGTTGTTAAATTAGGCATGACAATAGATAAACATAGTGGTCTAGTTTTTCGCTTAAGTGGTGTAGTGGTTTGCAAAAATTAGTCTCTTTAGAGAAGTGCAATAGGAGTTATGCCAAACAAATGTAAATATCTCTAAAAGTATATGAGTTACACATAAAAAAAAAACTGCATCAGAGTTGTTCAGGACAAAAATACCTTTCAAATGAGCCTATTCATTAAGCTGCACTAATCAAATTTTTTAAACTATGACCATCTGATTTCTTGAATTTTCATTTTTCATAGGACTTATGCCAAACAAATGTAACTATCTCTAAAAGTATATGAAGTTAACATGCACAACCTGCATGAAAGTTGTTCAGGACAAAAATACATTCCCAATGAGCCTATTAATTAAGCTGCACTAATTATATATTTTTAAACTATGGCCATCTGATTACCTGAATTTTCATTTCTCTTCACAATTTACACCTTCTGGATGGCTATATTTAAAAAATCTAATGAATTCAGATTCATGACTATACTCATTTGAAAGTTTTTTTTGTCCTGAAAAACTTTCATGTTGATAGTGTATTGGTAACTTGTATACTTTCCAAGATATTTATATTTGTTTGGCATGGCTCCTACAATATTCACTCAGAGAGAAAAAAAAATGAGGTGGTTTGGAATACCATATTTTACAAAACATGAAGAATTCAGATTAGTAACTACCCTGATGTGAAAGGTCTTTTGGTCCTGAACAACTTTAATGCTGGCTGTTTTTGTGCACCTCGACTAGTTTAAAAAATATTTAGATTTGTTTGCAACATTTGCACATTTGCTCTCAGGAAAAAGCAGCTTGGAGTTCAGTGTCCAACATTCTAAACAGAAAGAAGGGAATATTTTTTAACTGCCATTGTGATTTGCACTTATGGAAGGATACACTCAAAAGTTCAAAAATGTATCCAACGGGATGCCATTTTTCTAGCCAAACCAAGATAGCTGTAGGCTCCGCCCACTGCCATAGTGATCAGACTTTATGGCTGTTTCAGAATGACATCAATGGTTCTATGTTTTACTGGGCACAGCCGCATCCATAGTAACAACCACCTGTGGTACTGTCCCTCAGCAGCACACATAACATGAAAAGAATGAAACACAGTGCACTCTGATGGATGCTGTCTTCTTGGGAGGGGGTGAAATGCTACTAAAGCAGAGCTAAAATAAGCAGCTGTTCAGGTCAGTCCCACCAGTCCTCAGCAGAAGTGACTGGAGGAGGAACATAGAAGGTGCAGTATGGTATTAGATTATATTTGAATTTTGTTCAACCCTGTAGTTGTATACATTTGTTTTTATTTTGACTGCAATATTACTGTACATGTGATAATGCTCTGTTTTTTTATATGCTCCACTTTACTAAGACGGAAAGTGTTACAGGATTAAGGTGATCTTTTTTGGCATAGGAGTTACTGTAAATGGTAGTTGTGCTATTAGAAATGACCCTTTTCAAATTCTGAAATATAAACATAATTAAAAAAAATCATATCCAGTTTTAAATATCCAACAATGTTAGCTGGTCCATCCATGCTCTGGCAGGGCTGCCAATCATGGATTTGCTGACTGGACTCCAACCCCAAGCCTGGATCATCCGAGGAACTGTAAGGAGAGAAGGATTGATTGTCCTAGTGGATGAACTTCTTCAGGGATGCTGGATGACAAGCCCCACTGCAGTACTGCTACCTGGGTAACACATGAAAAAGCAGCTAGAGATGGCCGAGACTTTAGACTGCTATTCACAATATTTATTTATTTATTGAATTTTGTTGACCTGATAAGCCCACTGGGCCTAGAAGTCCCTTTTTCAGGGGTGACGGGGGGGGGGATACAGATGATAACCAACTGAAATTGAAGCAGATTAAGCTGTTTGTGGTATTTTTTTTTAGTGAATGGGGGAACTTTGGTCAGGACGCCAGGGGAATTCCCCTACTGGACTGTAGGGGGAGCTGCTTTCTAATGCTAGGATGGCCACTTCTCCTGACTTGCTGACTGAGATGGATGTGGAGGGAGCTAGGGAGAAGGCCTCATCCCCTGCTCTAAATTTACCAGAGGCTGAAGAGGTTTTTGAGGATACTGAAGGATTTATTATCATTCCAAAGACTACCAATATGGGCTTCATATTTCGGATGGAATGGGTGATCAAAGTGCTGTTGTGATAAATAATGCTAATCCTAAAATACCTACAAATAGAGCAAGAGTGCATATGTTGCAGGCCTTACTAGAAATGGAGCAAACTCAGTTCCAAAGAAAAAAATCAAAAATAAAAGCCGCTATGCATCTGCTCGAGGAAGAGAATGCATTGGAGAGTCATATCCCTGTGGTTACCTTACAAGGTGCACAAGTCCCAACTGACACTGCATCACCAGATTCAGGTACGATTTACCAAAAATTTCCTTTATCGCAGACTACTGCCACAGTTTTTTCCTTTACTGCTCTGGGACAATTAAAGCATACAAATGTACATAAGAAATTTGTGCAGACTGTGATAGAGCCTACAGTACAGCCGGGTACTACTGACCAAACTTTAATTAATAACCCGATACCTCTCAGAGTGACTGGAGATTTTCAGATGCTGGCAAATGATGTGGTGCCTTGTACTGCTCCTTCCACTGAAAAGAATAGCAATAGTATGGGGTGACCTATCATAATGAATCCCGAGCTGGGTAAGCGGGATGTCGCAGAACTGATTCTGAGGACAGCCTTATAAATAAAACAGATGGCCCTGAAGATTATGATGAATGAGCAACTGTCAGATGCTAATGTTAGTAAATCCTCTGGGGGGGGAGGCTAAGGGATTAATGGAGGTCTCTCTCGTTAGCATCCCCAAGAATCTAGAAGGGCATGGCCTAGACTGGATGCCATAATCTGCCTTGGGGGGGCAGGCTGGAAATTGAATCCTGAAGGCCACTGGTACCAAGATCCGGATTGGGACCCCACACTTCTATCGCAAGGTAGCCCAAATTGGAAGCCCCTAGTCAATACAGGGCCTGACCAAATGAATTCTCTGGTTGGTGTTCCACCGGTTGTTCCACAACCTGTAAATGATCATGACGATCACCAGGACCCCCTTCCCTCAAAAGAGACTTTGAGTGGGGCTCCACATGACTCTCAGGAGAAGGATGGGATAGAAAAAAATATTCTGACTTCTTTCAGAAAACGGAGGCTGCACCGCAAAGGAATGCGGTCAGTATCAGATACAAAGTGGGGATGGACATTCAGCCAGACAGATACTAGAGTACAAGTCACATTACATAGAAACATAGAAACATAGACTTTGATGGCAGATAAGGACCGCTTGGCCCATCTAGTCTGCCCATTTCCCTACCTACAGGATAGGCCGCAGATCCTAGTTAACCAACGGCCTATTTCTTCCTACCCCCCACAAGAATTGCCTTATGTCTGTCCCATGCATTCTTGAATTCTCCCACAGTTTTAGACCCCACAACCTCCTCAGGAAGGCTGTTCCATGCATCCACTACCCTCTCTGTGAAATAATACTTCCTCACATTGCCCCTGAACCGCCCCCCCATCTTTAAATTGTGTCCCCTTGTTCTTGCATGTCTCTTTTTTTGAAACATTAAACTGTTCCTCCAATGAGTTGCCTTAGCATTTCTGACTGAGCTGCAAAAGTGTTCCTGGATCCAGCAAAAAGCCTTGCACAAATTATTTGTTAAGAGATAAAACTCAGTTTTACATTGCATTGTGACTAGATTACAGATGCATTCCAACTGAGCTGCAAAAAACATTTTACAAACATTGCTCTTGAGCAGGTTAAGCATTGAAAAACAATACAACATGAGTTGTCAACGCAATGCCTACTGCAAAAAACAATGTTAATTCAACTCATTGGTGAAACAGTTTAATGAGACTTATACTGCATGTTGGGGAGCAGCCACTAAAAGATTCCTTGAAATTCACCCCAGCTGAGGTGTTTGCTTTTATTAATATTTCGGGAGAAGATAATTACGATGTCAGCTTTCGATCCCCTCACCTGTTGGAACTCTTTTGGACTCGCTATAATCAGTGCAAATTTTCCCCACTCTGGACTCCATTCTTTGTTATACCACTAACCAAACCTCTCACAAAATGTGTGACCATAATGTTTCTACATGAGACTGTACAAATGGGTGGTATTACCCAGTGTCTACAGCAACATTGTACTGTACTAAGTGCCCCAGAAGCGATTTTAGATGCTGAAGACTTCTGGATGGGGGGTGGAAATATAAGGTGAAGCTGACACAAAATGAGGATAGCATTGTGCACATCCCTAATTGCCATTTTCTTGGTAGTGACAGAGGTGTCTGTTTCTGTGCTGGGCAACCCAAAGCATGCTATAAAGGTGACTCAAGAACTCATTTATCTTATGTTTGCGATAAACCCCACTGTGGCATTTGTGGGGAAGTTGGGCACATCAGCAGGCAATGTTCTAATTACACCAAATGTTCCTTGTGTGATATGTCAGGTCACCTTTATCATGAATGCTCTTGGGCTTCCAGAAACAAACCTGACCAAATGGATCCAGATGATCTCATCCATAAGGCTCAACAAGCAGCCAGACCCCCACCCCAAATCAAGATTCTGGCTATCAACAGCCTGAGTATAAGGCAGAGACTCCAAAGAATCCTGACAACCAAGAGGGAGAACCATTTGTAACTCAGCTCCCTGATGCAGCACCTATGGAGAGGGAACAATATGAGGACAAGGCAGTTCTGGTAGCAGGGCTTCCAGAGGATGCCTCTCAACCGGCTTCATCTGACCCCGGTGACCTCCCACTATCCATGGTCAAAACTGAAGTTGTGGATGCTTTATTAATTCTGCTGTGCTACCCGGGAGTATCAACTGAGGTCCCAGTATAGCAATTTCAGCAACTTGGGAGTCCACCTACCACAAGAAGAAGATCTACACGGAGTAGCTCAGCAACCTCTGGAACTTTTAATTTCAGCTCCGAAAGTCCTTTTTCAGTGCTTAAAACATGAGTCCAGGTTCTACAGACACCTACAAAACTGTCAGATATAGATACCCTAGGAAGAAAAAGAAAAGGAAAAGATGTTGGTTTGAATCACTGTACTACGTAAATGCATATAGTAGCTTCTCTTAATGTATGTAGCTTACTGAACCATAAGAGATGGCTCATTTCATTCCAAACATTCCATGACTATAAATTTGATGTTTTCTTTTTACAAGAAACTTGGATGTGGTCTGATACCCAGTTGCAGTTATTTAATGCCAAATGGCTGTGGGGGCCTTCCTATTGGTCCTTTGGGTTGGATAGGTCAGATGGGATAGGGATCTTATTTACAGGCTGTAAATTTTCACTAATGAAACTCATTGATCTGATCCCTGGCAGAGTCCTTATTTTGCATGGTATTTGAAATTCCCAGCCCAGTAGGTTTATTAATGTCTATGGTCCACAATCCAAGGCAGAGAGGGTTGAAATGATCGAAGCAGTTCAGCCATTTTTAGTGACCACCAGAACTGTTTATTTAGCTAGAGACTTTAATTGTATTTTAGCCACAAGGAACATTTTCTCTCAGCAAAAAAAAAAAATATTGTGACTCTAATATGCTTTTTAGTGCATCTCTACTGTGGATTTGATTAACTGTTCAGACTACAAAGTAAGAGATCCCACTTTCACATATCAGAGGGGGCAACACACCTCTACTATCAATTATATTTTTACAAGCAAACATCACCACACTGTTACCCAGTCTAATCTCCCGGTAGAATTTTCCGATCATTTATTATTAGTTGGGTCCTTTACTGATTCCTCGACTGTACAGTACCACGCCAATCGATGGAAACTTAATTCTTCAGTGCTCCAGGATCAGGGGATACAAAGTTCCGTTAAAGGATTTATAGTAGCCAGACTATCTGTATTGGATCTTTATGATGATTTGGGGGATTGGTGGTGGGATACTAAACAATATGTTAGAGAATGTTTTCAGAAATTTTGGAAAAGGAAAGCCAGGAATTCCTTTTTTCAATACCTTAAACTCTGGGCACAATTACAAAGGTTAATGACAATTGCTTCTGGCACAAAACAGAATGATTCTGATCAAATTATTAAAGTAAAAATGGATTTACTTAAATTCCAGTACGATCGGGCACAGTCTATTAAAGCAAATTTATTATATGGAACTCAAAAAAACCCACAACTTGACCCCTTTGAGATGTATAAAAATAAAAGAGAAGTCTCCACATTTCATGAATTATGTGATGACCAAGGTAATTTGACCTCAGATCCTTCTTTTTTTTTTATGCACCTCCCACACACCCCAACCGGCCACTCCTTAGGAGCACCAGCACCTTCCTGCCACCCTCCGACCTCCTGCCACCTTCTCCCAGCCCCAATTGCAGCCTACCTTGGGTAGCCCAGCATATCCCTATGCGGGGAGGGTCCTTATGGCTGACATTGCATCCCAGGTGCTGCGAGGCTAGATTCGGGCTGGCTCCCAGGCTTTTGGTGACAGGGGCAATTGCACTTGTCATCCAGTCAGAATGGGGTATATTTTTTCCATTTTATGTGCCCCGGCTACTGCAGTTCTTGGTCTTGTGTAAGCATGCAGGGTATTCCTGGGGTGGGGGCGTGCCAGGGGTGTGCCGAGGCAGCACGTCCCTAAGCTCACCACTAATCTGCCCACAGATCCCCAGGCAAATCCAACCCCCCAGGAGGGAGGCATCCAATGGACACTTATAGAACCCTTCCCTTGCCAGTCTCCATTCCTGGTACCCGGGCTTGGGTCATGAACCCGGGTCGCCAGCGTGCTGAGCAAACCCCTTCACTCAGTGCCATGGAACCGGCATCTCAGATCCTTCTAAACTGTATCACATAGTAGAGAATCACCTACAATCTTTTCAGGATCTAGGTCCATCTGATAACACTGCCATCACAAGGTACCTTTCGCAAGTTAGAGTTATTTCAGATTTCGGAGAGGCCAAGATCTTATTAAGCCAATTTCAGTTCTTGAAGTCCAACAAGCCATTAAACTGTCTAAAATGGGATCTTCTCCCAGGCAGGATGGCCTACTGTTCGAACTATATAGAACCTTCACCACCGAACTGGTACTGGGGTTGGTACAAGTGTATAACTATCTCTTACAGAATGGTCATATCCCTTCTTGTTTAACTAAAGGTCTGGTTATTTTTCTTTTTAAAACTGGAGATAGATCTGAGGTCAGTAATTGGAGGCTGATAACCCTCTTGAACACAGATTTTAAATTATTGTCTAATACTTTGAATTTGTGTTTAAAAAAGTAGGCTGCCATAATGTTGCACCATTCCCAGTTTTGTGGCTTGCCTGGGCGGAAAATTCAGCAGGCACTTATTTTAATAAAATAGGTCATTAACTATTGTAATATGCATAGTCACTCTGGGTTTTTGATATCATTAGACCTTAATAAAGCTTTTGAAAGAGTGAACCATGACTTTCTGTTTTGCACCTTACACCATTATGGTGTTCCACAAATCTTTGTGCTGTGGCTACAGAGGCTATATTCTTCAGGTTCTCTTAGTCCCATTGTTTTAGGTAAGGCTGTGAAGACAATATGCATTACTGAAGGAGTCCATCAGGGCTGCCCCTTAAGCCCTTTTCTGTATGCTTTTTCATTGGACCCACTGATTCGACACATTGTTCAAAATGCTTCTCTAACAGGAGTACACGGTTCTCGGCAGGATGATGAGCTCCGGATTCTGGCATATGCCGATGATATTTGCCTATTTGCAGAATCTAGAGATAGCATTTTAACAATGCTTTCTGAAATTGGTTTACATTTGACTGTATCTGGGGCAAACTAAATCTTGACAAAAGTGTTGGCTTTGGCTTAGGCTTGGAAAGAGTAACAGTGGTCCCTATTGATAAAATATTGTTGGTAATAACCCCTATAAAAATTTTGGGACTGTACTTTTCAGGAGTTGATATGGGTTCTTATAACTGGGATACAGCCCTGGCTGCATGTGAATTTAAGGTACACAGATGGAAGGGGTGGAAATTATCTAAATTAAAACGAGTTTTGATTATAAAGAAATTTCTAATTCCAGGCTTATTATATACAGGGATGATTTTTCCTTTACCCATTCATATGAAGACTAAAATTTATAGCCTGTTTTTTCAATTACTGTGGGGTAGTCGGTTGAACCCCATTAAAAGAATATACACTTATTTACATAAGGATAAGGGAGGGTTGGGGATGGTCAATCCAGTGGTTTTCTTTCATGTACTTTTTTGTTCACAAAATTTTAAGTTAGTCCTTCAACTGCCAGAAGAGCTTACAAAAAATTGGTTGCTAAATAGTTATGAAGGTTTTTTTCAGGCTTGGAAAAAAGAGATTCCCAAATAACCTAAATATCTAATTTTCCCACTTACTGTCAGACATACTATTCAAAAACTCAGGAAGTGGCATCTGGATAAGGATACTGTTGGTAAATTGTCCTGCTCCCAGTTATATTTAAAGATAATGACAGAACATATCCTGGCTCAACCAGTTTTTAAACACTGCCTTGCATCTGACAATGTGAAAGTGCTGCGTCTTTTAAACACTAGACGTATTCCAGAAAAAATGTGGGAAATTATGTGGTTTAGTGCATATTGCAGACTAAACATTGGGGGAACAACAAACATAAGGCTCTGAAAGAATGATTTGGCCCCTTTCCTGACTGTGTAGCTATGATTGAAGATATTATTTATTTTTTAATATCATGTGCATATTCCAGCAGTTTGTGGATTTATTTAACTAATGCCTGGGGGTTGAAGTGGTTGGGTAAGTTGTCTTATGCAAGTATAGCTTTGTGTATGTATCCAGTTACCCTAAAGAATTATGATATCAGTTTGTTACATGTGTTCTTTGTGGTTCTGAAATTTTATCTATGACATGCTAGATGCCAGTGGGTTCTACAGCAAAAACTGGTGTATGATACTTTCAGAATTCTAGTGAAAAAGGTATACAGGAGATTTATGAATAACGTCATAATTCCAGATCCACAGTGTTTATAGGGTGCAAAGGATTTTCTAAATTTATAAAATTTAAATAATTTATGCTATAGGTTATAAGATGGGAAATGGGGTTCATATCACTTGTCACCATTGTATGTGTTGTGTAATCCTTTTATTTTTTCTTTAATTCAGTTTGGGTGGTGGGATGAGAAATATTGTCTTTTTTGGTTTCAGGAATTGATTGTATGTAGTTACACTGGATGTTTTGATTATGTGTTATCAATAAAATATTCCCCTACTCTTTTTCAGAAGTGTTATAGGATCTTTGACATCCACATGAACTACCACCAATCCAGGCAGATGGGACCTCGGTTTAATGTCTCATCCGAAAGACAGCACCTCAGAAGTGCAGCACCCCCCTCATGCTGCACTACAGTGTTAGTATTACGATATTAACCCAAGTGCCAGATGTGGAAACTGAACCCACAGTCCTCTGATCTCCCAGCCTCAGAGGTGAGTGTGCTACCTACTGAGCCACTGACAAGGATATCAAACAAGTACATTTGCATGCATGCATTTGAGTCCAAGTACATAGACATCCACAGGGGTATGACTGAAGGGGCAACATTCCCTGACCTGTAGTATGATGAGCGGTACACTCAGGCCATTTACAGCCCATGGGAACTTAACTACCCATAGGTGCTCCTATGAGTGGTGTCCTGCTCTGTTTTGTCTCAGCCACAGGTAACTGGCAGGAAGATATAAAAGTGAGGGTCACAGTTGGGGATGACAGGGCTAGGTTTCTGACTGGGGTAAATGAGAAGCAGGTCTAGAAAGGGAAAACTGCAAATTATAACAAAAAATAAATACTCACTAGTGTTACATTAAACTAAATCTTACACTTCCTCATAATTTGTTTGGCAAGACATGGACAGAATTTATGTTTGTAAAATTATTTGTACTCACACCTGCCCCTGCAAATCTTGGTACAAAATGTTTATTGGTTATCTTCCTTTTAGGAGATGTGTAAAGGAACTCTACCCCCAGAAAATCTATATTTCATATAAGTGATGTTAGTATAATTAAAAAAATGAATTGAGAACCAGAATAAGTCGGTTTGCCACTAAATGGCAGGCCATTTTGTCCTAGGCCCCAGCCAGAGATAAGGATCCTAGGGAGGGGCGGGAAGGGGGCCTGTAACCTCACTATGGAACGACCGGCAGGCGAGGGAAGCTCTCTGGCTATTGGCCAAGGGGAGGGGCTGGGGGAAGGGTTTTAAACAAAGGTCCCCAGGTTGCTTAAGGGCATGCGACCAGAATTAGCCCTTTTTCTTGCTGTAAAATTCAAGGTTACAGCACAATCACTTGGCATAGGTAAGGCACAAAAATTTATAATATGTTACACTGTTTAGAGCTTGGGAATGCAAAATGCATGATAGGCAATTGTTGTGAGAATTACGCTGTTTCAGTGCAACATCAGTTGGGGATACAAAGTCATGGCTAGGCCAGCTGTTTGAGCAGTCTAGTTTGTGTTGGGAGCAGGCTGGGCAGTGTGGTTTTGGGCCCAAAAAGGGCAGGTGGCATTTTTGCCTGCATAGGCACAGCAATTACATTGGATTATGCAGCGTAGGAGCAAGTAGTTAAAAAATTTATTTTAGACCTGTTTATTTGAGTAGTTTCTGTTGTTTGGGTGGCAGTCTAGGCAGCGTGGTTTGGGCCCAGAAAGGGCTGGTGGCATTTTGCATTCAAGGCACAGCAGTTACAATGTGTTACGTAGCGTAGGAGCAAGTAGGAAAGAAAATGTTTTTTGGCCTTTTTTATGCAAGCAGTTGAGGTTGTTTGGGTGGCAGGCTGGGCAGCGTGTTTGGGCCCAGAGAGGACAGGTGGCATTTGGCAGTACTGGAGAAGGTGCAGCTGTGGGTTTGGAAGGAGATTGGGCCATAGTGGCCCGCTGTACAGAGCCATTGAACGCGCAGGAGATGCGAGTGAGGAGAGAGTGGGTTTAGCTGCTGGCGGTTTTGCACATGGGTTGGGCCGCAGCTCCAGGTAGCGGCCAGAAGCAGGGCAGGGACCAAGCTGCCGAGGGAAGGCCTAGTGGTGTTTGGCTGGCCTGCATCTCAGTTGGAGGGCCAGGGAGGCTGGATAGCCTGAGGAGGGTGCAGGGTCCGATGGTCCGTTGTGAGGGCTGAGAGGCCCATCATTCGGATTGCCCCTGGGTCCCGGGGGGGGGTCAAGGTGAGCTGGTAGCACACTGGGGTAGTTGTTGTTTTTGTTTATTTCACAAGACAGTTACCAAGCTCGAGATCAATCAGGCAGAATCACCGCACTGGGAGAGGCCAGTTTATGTATGACTATTCAGGAAAATGGACGTTGTACTTGTTATGGTAGTTAAGGAGGCAGGCATGGAGCCACAAACTCCAAATACAGGGGGGCCATCAAATGCGAGATACATATGGTTTTCAAACATTTCCTCGCGTTGGGCACACCCCACTCCTAAAGGGACAGGGGGTATACCAGGCAGGGCAGATCATGCTAGGCCCAAGGAAGGCAGAACACAAGGAAGGGTGTTTTCGTTCAGTGTTTTGCCCTATAGAAGGGCAGGTGCCATGGAGGGCATTGGGCCTTACATGCCCAAGGAAGGGGACAGTGAGTTATGGTCAAAATGATGACCAAGCGCACTGATTACAGCCAAGGCCCAGATAGGGCCTCCCCCCAGTTTTGTTTCTTGGCAAGGGCCGAGCCCAAGAGCAGGCATTAGGGCAAGGGGGTGGAGGAACCAAATAAGGCCTACCAGGCCAGCTGGAGGCCAATAAGAGGGCCATGGGTGATGGATAGGCCAGCTGCAAGCATAGACAGCCACGTGGTGGCAGAAAATAGGTGGACCAGTTGCAAAGCATTTGTGGGAGCATGTGCAGCCCATGGGACCAACGGGGCTATGCGGTAACAGCAAAAAAAAGTATTTTTACAGATGACTAAATGGGGATCCAGAGGGTGGGGCATGCATCACTATGGGGATAGTGACTGGGAGAGGGACCCAATTGAAAGGAGAGGCAACGGGGCAGATAAGCGCCAGTGGTGCGCCCATACTGGCAAAAACAGCACCGAGATGAAATGGGGCGAGGCCTGCCAGCAATGGAGGGACATGGCGGGACATGGCGCAGCTCAGGGCAGCCCCGTCAAAATGCCAAAGAGGGGTTTACCAGGAAGGTCATTGGAGAAGGAGCACCAGAAAACCTGGCTCAGGGAGGGTGGGTACGCCGGAGAGTAAGCGGGGCCAGCGGTAAAAAAAAAAAAGGGGGTTCGACAGCATATGGGTGGCTAATGTGAGACTGAGAGATGCTTGTTGGACAGGCGGATACGGGACATGAAGGTAAGGTTTTGTGGGGGTCAGGATGGTGACGAACATAGGCACCCACCCCCCCAGTTGTTTAGGGGTGGAGTCCGAATAGACTTGTTCCCGGGAAGGTATTTTACATGTGTTTTGTCATGCAGCTTGTACGGAGATATGGCACCAAGAAGAGCCAAGGCATCAAGCGCTGCCATGCTGATGGAAGCTGTGAAGCTGATGACTCAAATGACCGAGTTGATAGAGGCAGCAAAGAAAAGGGAGGCCGAGGAGGAAGCACAGAAGAAGTGGAAGGAGCAGGATGGAGGAACTGTTGTGGGGAGAGGCAGCAAATGACGGGAAAGGCAGGACCCAGCATCCCAGCAGCACCAAGGACAGGAGAAACCCTGGATCGGGTCCCGGGGGAGCAACAACCAGATGGGGGTAAGGAAAAGGTGGACATGACCAACGAGGCAAACTTGCGAGAATATATTAAGGGTTTGGTGGGCGATATGGGAGAGGAAGGGGTGTCCAAAATTAAAGCAGCGTTGCGGACCTTCAAAGAAAAAAGTAAAGGGGAAAAGGGGGGCAGGCATACCGAGGGGGGGGGCTCGGAAGCTGTACTATGGCCCACCAGGGTTCACATTAGGCGACCACGTGCCAGCGACAATCAAAGAAAAAATCTGGAAAGGGGAATACATGGATATCTTTGGGCTGGTCAATGAGGAGACAGTCAACAGGTATGAGCAGAAGGAATCAGTAGGTATGTCGGAGATGGCGGTGGCATTGGCGGTGGTAGGACACAAGGCAGAGGAGGCTAGGTTTAAAGGGAAGAACATCGAGAAGTGGGAAACAGGTTTTTTGATTTATAGTGCCTTGGTGCTGGAGAAGCAGCCCGAGCTGGCAATCCCACTGCTAACCTACCTGGCAATTATCAGGGAAGCATATCGAGCAAAGCTGGGTTCTAGATGGCTTAGGTACGATGAGGCATTCCGGAGGCAAATGGCCGTAAAATGTGATCTAAGGTGGGACAGCACCCATGTTGAACTCTGGGTGCATATGCTGTCAGGTACAGTAGTGGTCCAAGAGACAGAGCAGACAAAAAAGGGGACTCAAATCCAGGGTACCAAGACCTGCTGGGCTTACAACAGGGCATCGTGTAGCTGGCCTAGTTGCAAGTTTAAGCACATTTTCTCTCATGCAGGGGGGGTCACACGCAGCCACTAGTTGCAGAATCGGTGGTGACAAGATGGGACCAATGGGGGGGCAGGCCCAGGTGTAGCCCTTTCGGGATGGCAGGGGGGAGCTGGGAGGGGCCAGGGGAACCAGGAGAGGGGGATACACAGCCAACTACGGGTGGAACTAGACCAGGGCAAGGTGAAGCGAGGTGGGGATATCCCCTGGCCCTCATACCCATAAACCGGGAGGTGGTGGAACACTGGACCAGGGATTACCCTGATAAAGTGGGGGTGGAGATGCTAAGAAATGGCTTCCAGGGAGGGTTTACACTGGGTTTCATGTGGGCACAGGTGGGGATGCAGGCTAAGAATTTGAGGTCAGTAATAGGAAAGGAGGACATGGTACGGGTTAGGATCCGGAAGGAAATCCGAGCAGGGTGAATGGAAGGACCACTGTCCTACCTCCCTTATCCGAATTTCCAGGTGTCCCCATTGGGATTGGTACCCAAGAAGAAAAAAAGGGGAATTCAGGCTCATCCATCACCTGTCCTACCCGAAGGAGGGATCAGTGAATGGAAGGATTCCAGAGGCTCTTAACATGGTTTTGTATGCCTCTCTGGACCAAGCAGTGGAGTTGATCCAGACAGCGGAGGGCACATGGTTGGCCAAGACAGTTACTGAGTCCGCATTCTGACTGCTGCCAGTACAGCTGGGGGGATTGGAACCTCCTGGGTTTCCAGTTTGAGGGCGAGGTGTACTTCGACAAGGCAAAGCCCATGGGGTGTTCCGTGGCCTGTGCCACGTTTGAGGTATTCAACTCTTGGGTACAGTGGGTATTTGGATTGCATTACAGACACAAAAGGGTAGTCCATTACTTGGATGATTTCTTACTGGTAGGGTCCAGTCGGGAAGAGGCAAGCAAAATGTTAGCAGATTTCCAGGATATGTGCATGTCCATAGAGATCCCGTTGGCTGCCAATAAAACCGAGGGTCCGGCATGCACACTGGAGTTTTTGGGGATTGAGGTGGACACGGAGGGGGAGTGTTTTTGCCTTCCAGGGGACAAAGTTGCAAGACTCAAGGGGCTATTGGCACTAGTGGGTGGGAGGAGGAAAGGTGCCGCTGGTACAGGTACAGCAACTAGTGGGGCACCTTAATTTCACCTGCAAGGCTATAAGCACAGGCAGGGCATTTACTAGGAGATTGGGGAGGGTCACAGGAAAAGCAAAACTACCTCACCACTGGGTGGACATTAACAAGGGAGTGAGGGAGGATTTGTAGGTATGGAAGACATTCCTAGATGCCTACAATGGGGTGACATTCTAGCAGGAGGACTGGGCCTCCAACACAGACCTCGAGCTGTACACGGATGCCACCGGGGGCTGGAGATGGGGTTTACTTTCAAGGAGAATGGCTCTCGGAAGCATGGCCGGCCCGATGGCAAGAGAGAGGATGGACAAAGGACATCACGTTCCTCGAGATTTTCCCAATATGGGTAGCTTTGGAAGTGTGAGGCACACAGATGGCAGGACGCCGCATAATGTTCTGGTGTGACAACATGGGTGTGGTCGAGGTGATTAATAGACAGACGGGCAGGACGGAATTGGTCGGGGTGGTGTTGAGGGGTATGGTTTTGTTAGGACTGTGACTCAACCTGTCTTTTAAGGCAAAGCATATCAAGGGAGCTCAGAACGAGGTAGCTGACTGTCTTTCTCGTTTTCAGATGGAGAGATTCCGAGAGCTGGCACAGCGGGCCACGCTCACCCGGACCAGGGTCCATGGTTGGCTATGGGAGATTGGAGAGAGAAGGCCAGGGCTTTGTATGAAGGGTCATGGGTACCTGGCACGTTAAGGGCCTATGAGAGGGCATAGTTGGTTTTCCAGATGTTCAGGGCCAGAATGGGCTGGGAGACAGGTGAGCCAGCCAAGGAACAAGAGGTAATGCAGTACATGGTAAAACGATGGGAAGAAGGGGTGGCGTACACCACCATAGGGGTCCAGTTGGCAGGGATCAGCTGGTTTTGCTTGGACAAAGGGTGGTTAGATGTTATGAGTGGTCAGGCCATTAGACTTATGGTGGTGGGGTGGCAGAGGGGGCAAGGTAGGTGGCAGGATGGAAGAAGACCCCTGATGGGGTCCCTTCTCATAGAGGTTCTATGGGCAGTGGGCCATGTCTGCTATTCAGTGAACGAGGCTTGCCTTTTCAGAGCCATCTTTACCATCATGGCAAAAGGGGCTTTCCAGGTGGGGGAAATGGTGGCTCCAAGAAAGGTGGCAACCAATGCGGGACTGCAGGAGAAGTGTGTGAGGCTGGGAGAGGAAAAGGTAATGATCCTACTATGCAGGTCAGAGATGGATCAGCAGGGATTAGGGGCCACCATAGAGCTGCTGAAGGAAGGGGCATCAGAAGCCTGTGCAGTCGGGGCCATGGGTGCCTACGCAAGGATCAGGAGGCAGAGAGGGGGTCCATGGTTCGTGCATGGGGACAGATCACTGGTGACCGGTTTCCAGGTGGGGGCAGTCCTGAAGAAAATGTTGGCATTTGTGGGTGAGAACCCAATGAGTTCACTCCTCACTCTTTCCAGATTGGGGTGGCTTCACAGCCAGCCATATCTGGAGTAGAGGAGAAGGAGGTCAAGAAAGTAGGGAGGTGGGCATCGAACTGCTATAAGAGGTACATATGGTGTTGATGGTGGCTAACTGGTGGCCCCTTTTTTTCTCTCACCACAACAGGCTTCAAGAGACAGGTGTGGATTGTGGGGCACTCTTTCATCTACTGGGCAGAGAGATTCACAGAGGCCACATGGATGGGCTTGCAGCTGCGACAAGGCATCGATCACAGGAAAGTGAGATGGAGGGGACTGAGGGGCATGAGATGGCCACAGCTGCTGCTTTTGTTAGAGGAGCTGCGGGTGCAATGGGCCAGCCCAGATTGTATTATCATCCACTTAGGGGGCAACAACATAGGGGCCATGCCATGGGGATCTCTGATGAAGGACATTGTAGCAGATTTAGAAAGAGTGAAGAACGGGTGGCCCAGGGTGGTGATTGGTTGATCCCAGATCACATCTCGAAGAGTATGGAAGGGGTCAAAAAGGCCCAAGGCTGTGGAGGTGGTGAGAAAATGCCTGAACAGGAAGGTGGCCAGGGCGGTCATTGAGATGGGGGGGATCCATATACGGCATAGGAACATTTCATTTGATCAGGAAGAAGTGTACAGATCAGACAGCATCCATCTCACTGAGTTTGGAATGGGTTTGTTCTTACGTCCCATTGGGGAGCTAGTTGTGGACATAAATAAGAGAGGTTTGAAGGGCTAGCCCACAAGGCGGGGAGCCCCATCTCCCATCACAAGCTGTAGATGGGGCAGTGAAAGCTATGGGGAGCAAGGAAAATGGGGGCAGATGGGGAGGGAGGTACCACGGGCTGGGGACAAAGGAACCCAGGCGTGGGAGTAAAAAGGGGGGTGGGGGAAAGGACATAGAACTAGGGGGTGGATCATGGTGTCCACACCAGGCATGGGGGGTGTGGTCCAGGTAACCTGGGAACTGAAGGTGGTGAGTGGAAAGGGGGGGGACCGGATCACAGTGTCCGGACCCCATGAAGCATGATGAACAGGAGGAGAAAAGGATGACGATCCGCAAGAAAGAAGACGGGAATGTTCTGTCCAAGAAGGCCATGGGGACTGTTATGTCCAAACTGTAGATATATAGATATTTTATTTAGTTTTTGTTGACCGGGTAAGTGCACTAGACAAATCCTGCCTATTTTCAGGCACGACCCAGGGAAGGGGGATACAGATGAATGCCAACTGACCTTGAACCAGATTAAGCAGTTGGATGAGTAGAAGCATGATTTTTGAGATGTAACAAATTAACTGTGCCTACAATATAATAAATATTGCCAGTCAGCATCCAAAAGTCATAAAGTGGTGGCCTGACATTATTTTGGGTTGGGAATCAGGGGACAATAACAACTGCAACTGTTATAATGGTAGATTAAGAGTATTGTCTAGACAGTTATATCCTTGACTCTGCTATACTGTAGCCATAAATGACTATCACAATTTCCATACAGTATGCCTAGAAATGGGTGTCTGTTATTTTGTACTCAAGTAAGACTCTAGGGCCTATCTGCTTACTAGTGGCTGTTTAATTAGATAGTATTAATTATATTTTAATAAAATTCATCCAGTGAAAAGTGATGAGAGGATACATATTTCTTCTGCAAAGATTAAGCAGAGTCTGTTTGAAGACTTGAATTTCATTTTTGAAGGAAAGGGAAAGGTCCCATATTGGTATCTTGAAAAAAGAGAGTGGGAGAAAGCACAGGCTTTCAATATTTTAAATTTCACTCTAAATCAATGCCAAACTGTATTAGTAAATTAGGAATCTCAAAAACAGTTATTGATTTAATGTCTGAATTCAATTTCCTGCTTATCACCAATTGATATATGGGAGCTACACTTCATGGAGACTACTGCAAAATTTCTTGTATACTCCAGTAAAGTGAGTAAAACACATCAAAGGAATGGTGCATGCTAAAACTATTTATATTTAATAAAAGTGACAGTCTTTTAACTTTTCTTATTAGAAGACTTGATTACAGAAATCCTGATGATCTTCTTCATTTCAAGTAGAAAATCTGTGGTACTATGTGTAGAGTGCTATCATATACAAGTCGAAGCATTTACTTGTCAAATAATCCAATGTTAAGAGTCTCTGGTCCTGTCCTAGCAAATTGAATATGATGTTATACTTTTATCTTACATCTTTTATCATCCCAATCAGTGATTATTTTATTCTCTGATGTTATTTAACTGTGGAGTGCTGTTATTTTGTCAGTTGTTCAGGAATGTGGTTTAGTTTTGTTCAATTCTTAATTCTTTTACTGTTTGATACTCTGTACAGCACTCAGCACCTAATGGGAATGCAAACTTTATGAATAAAGTTTTCTTTACTTTGCTTTTTTATGTCCATGAAACCAACACTATCGCAGATAATATAGTGGCATGATAGTGCCACTATAGTTAGGGTTGAGTAGCCTGTTTAATGTTAAACCTCAAATTTTGCACTTTAATAACTTTGCAACCAATCAATGGATTTGCACAAAATGTGGTATGTGCTGTCCTGTGGGGTAGATCTTCTGATGTGGCAAGTTTTGTTCCAGTTGGACGTGTAGATTCTGAGATCCAAATAGTGTGAAAAGGTTAAAAATCACCACTTTTTTGCAGCTTTTCCCTCATTACCATGTGCCCAGACAGAGTGGAATTTTGGTCTGATTTTTTTAAGTAAGAAAGAACTTAGGTAACAGAACTGCCAGTGTATGTTTGGAGCAAAAATATTTATCTGTTGCAAAGTTGTTCAGTTTTTAAGTTCCCATTATTTTCATGGGGAAGATCACTTTTTAGGATAGAGATAAAAAGTTTGACAAAGGATTTGAACTCATTAAAAAGGATTATTTTTCATGGGGGGAAATGCCAGAAAAATTCCTTTTTCATAAGGTATCATTTTGTTTTGTTTTTCCAAAACCTAAAATGCATGGAAAATACATAACAATTTTGTCACTTTACAAATCAAACACCAGAACCTAGCTAAACGGACCCCATTTAGCTAGGTTCTGGTGTTTGTTTTTCACAGTTTGAGCCAGAAATTCTTTTTCTGGACACCCAAATTCCTGGGTGCCCAGTTTAGCGAAAGGGCACTTCTCACAGATTTTCTTGACTTACTGTATACAGCAGCAGATGAAGTGCTTGCTGCTGGCTGCAGAGTGAGTGTGAGCTCCCTTGGACTGGTGTCTAGTGTTGCCCCTCATTTCCTGATCAGGGAAACATAACGTATTGTGTTCACGTTATGTCTGTGGCATGCAGTTGACAAACAGTGCTGCACACTTCACATGCCAAATTGTTCTGTCCCATCTGCTGTTTGTCCCCTAATATAAAGAAGACACAGACATTAAAACAACATGTGTTACAATGGATGATGCCAAGATTCAACACTAAGCTGTTTTGTATAACAGACAAATAATAAAACTGAATATTAAGAAATGACAACAGCAATAACCAGTGAAGTTTTAGATTTAATTGCAGCCCATCCCACGTATGGAGATGTAACAAGTCCCGCATCCAGATCAAATTGATGGAAAACAGACGAAGAGAGAGCACCAAGCTTCAAATTTGGCATCTTTATTTTTGTTGTTCACAATAGAGTCACTTCTATAACTCCTTCAGCCATTATCATTACTCACAGCTTAATTCAACAAGACCAAGCCTCTGGTGACATTACGGGAATTCTCCCAAGTTGTGCGGTTGTGAAGTTTATTTAGATCAGAAACATGCTGCCTGGAGGAACACAGTTAAAAGGAGCATGGAAAGTCTGAGGCAACCAACCCAGTGAACACCTCAGTCAACAAGACGGGCTCCACCCTTGGGGCTGTAAAGCCCTAAAGGGCCAGAAAAAGGGTTCTGACACTTTGAAGTCAGGTTCATACCACGGGGCTGCCTTGTTTGGCTAAATGTAAACAACTCACTGCTCATTCCATACCTTTCAACTTTCCCTGATTATGAGGGATGGCCCTCATTTTACCCCCGAAAAACTGCTTTGCCCCTCATCTGTTCCTCATGGAAAAAAAATCCTGCACACACAGAGAATATACTTTAAATTCAGGTTTTAAAAAGAAAAACAGTCATAATATTCTAAGATGCTAAATCAAAAATAAACTTTGGAAAAAATTAACACAATATTTTCCAGTGTTCTGAGCTTATAATTCCCCATTTAACCTTGTGTTCCTCATAGAAACATAGAAACATAGAATTTGACAGTAGATAAGGCCCGCTTGGCCCACCCAGTCTGCCTATTTCCCTACCTGATGGATAAGCTGCAGATCCTAGTTAACCAGCTGCCTACTTCTTTCTACCCCAACCCCCTGGAATTGCCTTATGACTGTCCCATGCATGCTTGAATTCAACCACTGTTTTTGACTCCACATCCTCCTCCGGAAGGCCATTCCATGCATCCACAACCCTCTCTGTGAAAAAATACTTCCTTACATTACCTCTGAGCTGCCCTACCTCTATCTTCAAATTGTGCCCCCTTGTTCTTGCACACCTCATTTTTGAAAGATGCTACCCTCTTGGACTTTATTGAGTCCCTTGAGGTACTTCAAAGTTTCTATCATGTCCCCCCCCCCACCCTTTCCTCAAGGCTTTACATATTAATCTCTCTTCATATGTCTTCCAGTGCAGACCCTGCACCATTTTAGTTGTCCTCCTCTGGACAGCTTCCATCCTGTCTATGTCCTTGCAGAGATTGGGTCTCCAGAACTGCACACAGTACTCCAGATGGGGTCTCACCAGCTGTCTGTACAGAGGATAACAACTTCCTGTTTTCTACTGGTGATGCCTCTCCCTATGCATCCCAGTATTCCCTGAGCCCTCTTACTGCCATCTCACATTGCTTGCCCACCTTTAAGTCATCTGATATGACTACCCTCAGGTCCCTTTCCATTTTTGTTGTTGTTAGTATCTCACCCCCCACTGTGTACTCTTTCTCTGGGTTTTTGTTTCCCAGGTGCATTACTTTGCACTTCTTAGCACTGAATCTAAGCTGCCATACATTTGACCATTCCTCTAACCCTGCCAGGTCCCTTCTCATCCTTTCCACCCCACTTTGTGCATCAACTCTGTTGCAGATCTTTGTGTCATCTGCAAAGAGACATACTTTTCCTTCCAGTCCCTCTGCAATGTCGCTTATAAAAACATTGAAGAGGACTGGTCCTAATACTGACCCCTGCGGTACCCCACTAGTAACCTCCCTTTCTACAGAGTGGACTCCATTTAATATTACCCTCTGTGTCCTATTCTCCAGCCAATTCTTTACCCAGGCTATCATCTTGGGACCCACTCCCAGGCTGGCTAACTTGTATACTAATCTTTTGTGTGGGACTGTGTCAAATGCCTTGCTAAAGCCTATGTAGGCCATGTCCACAGCCCCTCCCTGATCTACTACTTTGGTCACCCAGTCAAAGAAATTGATTAGATTCGTCTGGCATGACCTTCCTGCTGTGAATCCATGCTGCCTTGGGTCCTGTGCCCCTCTGGCCTCTAGATGCTTGACAATTCTTTCCTTCAGAAGTGATTCCATCATTTTCCCTGCCACTGAGGTTAAACTAACAGGTCTGTAGTTTCCTGCTTCTGCCTTGCTCCCACTTTTGTGAAGGGGAATCACATCTGCCCTCCTCCAGTCCTTGGGTACCACCCCATCCTCCCATGATTTGTTAAAGAGGGTAGTCAGTGGTGTCACTAGTTCTACCCTTAGTTCTTTTAGAATTCTGGGATGAATCCCATCAGGCCCCATTGCTTTGTCCACCTTCAGTTTTAAGAGTTCTTTCAGAACCCTTTCTTCTGTAAATGGGCTGGTATCAACTTCTGTATCCATCTCTCATTTTGATTATTTCTGTTCCTCATTTCAGTGACAGAAGATTGAAAGGTATGTCTCAATCCTCCCAGAGCTGTGGAGGGGGGGGGGTGCAGACTGTGCTGCTCACCTTGGAACATGGCAGTGACAGAAAGCATAACTAGATGGAGGGGAAACAAGGGCAAAAATTTAAAAACAGCCCTTTAATCAGTAGTGCCTGAAAAGACACCATCAAAATAATCAATGGAAAAATGCCTCGAGTATCCCAGTGTGCAAATACACATCCTTCATCCACACACTAGCAAAGTGGGCACAGAGGCCATCCCCCCACTCTGACATGGCTGGCTCTTACTCTCCCACTCAGCTTGCCAGCTCACCAGCTCACCAGGCAGTAGGCTGGGCTGAATCTGACTCTCACATGCAGTTTGCCTGATGTTGCTGCTGTCCATTAGCCTGTGATCATGATGGTGGAGTTGGAGCAGAAACAAACTTTCCGGGCCCGAGCGTACAAGAAGCAAACAGCAACCAATGGTTCACAAAGTGTCTTCCCAAGCTCCACTAGTGCAAAATCCCAAAATAAGTTTGTGTATTCTGTTGTTCAGCAGCTGCCTGATTCATTATTTACCACAATGTCTTGCAGTCAAAGTCACACTACAATCCCACTTGTGTGTTGCTTTGAATGCCCTATTGACATGAATGGCACTTTCGGCGTGCACTGAACACAATGTAAAACTTTGAGAAACTTCAATCCCAGACTCCACAATACCCCTCAAATCGTAAGTTATGAAGGAGGCAAAGAAAAGCAGGACAATCAAGAGAAAGAGAAGTGTTTACTGCTTTCTTTTCATTACATAATGTGGGATTTCAGTGCCTTCTTTTGCTTTGGGACATATCCACGAGGGCACGCTGGCTCTGGCTGGCTTCACGATTATATCATTAACAATAACAATTAAAACAACACTGTCAATGTATGTAGTTCAGTGCAACTGCCAGCCCTGCACTCATACCCCCACTTGCTTTGCATGGTAGTGGTTAAACTTGGTGCATATCCCTTGGCAGTGTCATCAGTGCATACAAAGTATTAAGCTCCTTACAATATTAATGGAAACATGAGTCAGCATATTACTCTTCTTAATGCAGAAAGAAGCCTCAGTCCTTGGTCTCTTCTTCCGGAAGTTGATCAGCATCATTATGTCCAGGGTAGTCACCCTGCAGTCCCAGGGGCTGCCTGTCAAGTGCCCCCATATCCAGAAAAATATTAGGAGGCTGAAGAGATTAACCATTATGTCCTAGTCTGTTATTATAAAAAACAGTGAAACAGTTCTCCTCCAAAGTCTATTTATTAATTTTTTTAACCTGAAATAAAAGGGGTCCCCCGTTGTCCCCACTGTCTCCCTCCCCATCCCAACCCTCCCACTGAGCAACCGCCAAACCTCACCCCCTCCTATCTTATATTTACCACAAGAGGTTGTAGGCTGTCATCTTCTGTGAACTGAGACATGTCTGCACTCTTCAAAGCCGAACTGTGAACTGAGAAATCAAGGGAAGTGCCGTATAATATATTTCAAAAGTGTTTTGAACTTATATTCATAACTTTGCCATTTTTTGTAATTTCTTCACCAAATTTTCAACATGACCTTTTTGGGACCCCACCTCATGAACAGTGGCACTGTTATTTCATCAATCAGACCTGGAAGGAGATTTCACAGTCACTGTGTGAAATCACCTTTCACGACTGAATAATGAAATTTCACCACTACTGTTCATGAGGTCTGGTCTGAAAATGTCCATGTTAAAAATCTGGTGGAAAAAGTACTAAAAATGGAAAGGTTATGAGCATTCAATGACATTTTTCTGCACATGAACATACTGTAACTTTGGTAATTTGCAATATTTTGAGTCAAACTTTTCAGCATAGCTATTTTTTCACACCACCTCATGAACAGTACAGCTATCATTTTCTCCATCCTATCTGAAATTTATTTTCACATCTGTGGCACAGAATGACATTTTGGAAGGGATTTAAACATTTTCACCTATGGGGTTTATGAGCTGGGGTTATAAGAAGACTATGTTCACAATTTGTGGTCAAAATATGAAAAAAATGCCAACATTATGACCATTCAGTGCAGTTTTCACTACACTTGCTCATAACTTTGGACATTTTAAATATTTTGACCATAGATTTTCAAAATAGCTTTCTTATTACCACACCTCATGCCCAAGGCACACCCCACAATTGCTCTCCTGCCTGCTTTAGGAGGGTGGGGTGTTAGGGAAACCCTAATGCCTCATTTCTCAGCTTTTGTCACTTTGACCCTATCTGGAGCATTAAGATACATTTTTTGCAACTTATAAGTTATGTCTTTAAAAAACTTAATTAATTGCTTTATCAGGCAAGAGATAGCAAAAGTCAGTTTTTAGGGTGTTTAGCAAGAACTCCAGACTTATATGTGATACTCCGTGCCCAACTAATTGCATGTCAACCACTAGGTTCTTTCTGGCAGTAGGGCAATATCATGGGCCATGGTTCTATGTATGCACAGGTCTACTTTCAGGTCCATTGGAGGTAGAAAGACCTTAGTGGCAACCAGATCCTCCATCTTTTTCTCCAAGTATCTGTGACGCATGAGTCAAAAGTGATGCTGAAGTTGAAATAGAGCAAATCCACAGCGTGGCTCCTATCTAATTCCCTCATTATGCAGTCAAAGAAAACTATCAGGTTACTTTGACAAGATCTCCCTGCCACAAATCTGTACCATTTACAATCCTGGAGACCATTGCTGTCCAAGTAGTCCATGAGGCCTTCTTTTACCTTTGACTCCATCAGCTTGTACAAAATAGAGGTAAGACCGACAGGTCAATTTTTCCCTGCTTGTTCCTTGTGGATAGGATTCAAGATTAAAGATAAATTAACACAACTTAGTGTGGGTGAAGTTCCAATTAAAGAAAGATATACAAAACATGGAGGGTATGGTTTAGAACATAATGATAATGATGAAAATTACAACAGTACATATATTAAGAAAATCTGTTTGTTGACTGCCAGCTAGTGCTACTTCATGCTATTGTTGTCTAGCTGGTAATAATTACTATTATGATTTAAACATCAATATTTTAAGATTATACAGGATAATTTGGTTGAAGGGCATAGTTGCCACTGGACATTTTCTCTCCCATTAATTGTACTGACTCAGTCATAAGAGTAAAATTGTATCTCGGCAAATCAGAGTGTAGGAACTGCATACCCATTTTATATGGTGCTGAGCAGGCCACGAAAATGGTCAGGGGTTTGAGGGACAAGAACTATGAAGAAAGATTTGTAGCCTGTAGCATGTTCTACCAATGAGAGCTGTGAGTTCTGGACCTTCTGCTATCTTTGATTAACAGTATATACAGTAATATTCTAGACAGTTATGATCTTCTGTTCCCAGCAGCACTTGAAGAGCCTGATCATCTAACCCTGACAGCTCTGTATGGTGCCCAGCTATCAACAGCACCATCCTACAAATACCTACGCATTTTCTAACAGCCTTGCTCAACCACTGCTTCAAGTGGAAAATCCACATTAACAAAACAGTAAGCAAAATCAGAGCCAGAAATGATGTCTTGTTTTAAAACAAACAATGCCTCTCTATGCTCAACAGACTGAAAATAGTTAACTCCATAATCATTCCAATTTCAACTAAAGGGACATCCTTTATTGGTAGGCCACACAGGTCTTACTGCACAAACTTCAGAAAGTCTTGTTCTCATAGCCACCTGCTCTGAAAATTAACAAAAAACAGATGAAGAGATCTGTTCTCCCAGAAGTGGAGGGAACCATGCAGCAGGATGCACCCTGGGTCAAGTGCCTTGATTAAAGAAAGAAAAAAAATAAATGAGATGAGATGAGCAAATCAAAAAATACATAATTTATGCAAGTGAAAGTGAAATATAACAGTGTAAAGATAAAGTACAGTACAGAAACCATACTAATGGGATTAGTAGCCTGAATAACTCTGTCCAGATCCTGGCTTGCCTTGAGAATGTTGAACAGCTGGCAAAACATTGGCAATGACATTTTGAGATTGGGCATATGAATAAATGTTGCTTATCCCAGATTATCTATTTGAGTGAGTTTATTGTTCTAACCTGCCACAATAATGCACAAACATGACATATTGTATAACACCATGGCTTGAAATAAACTGGTAGCCCTAAGGGACTCCTGTCATTGTGATATATATACAAACAACTGCAGTGTACTCTAGAGACTGACCAGAGATACCTAAACTGCTGCTACTTGTACACAGATGTATAGATTATGCTGCCCCTCCCAATCTATGCAGCCATCTTGTACAATGGCCCCTCACTCTGGACTAAGGTCTGCTGCAGGCCATGAGCTCACAATTACAGCAGTAACAAGCATCATTCTCATTTGCCATACCTATTACCTGGAGCTACCTGCCAGTAAGCTGGCTTCCAAGCTGTTTCCCCATTTCCAAAACATTACTAATGTTGCACTAGTTCAGGAATTGAACAAATGATCTTTGTAACTGCTGCTGAGAGGACATACTTTGTTACCAGGGATTGTTTTGCCTACATGCCTTGGACATTTATTCTATCTGCTGTCTGTCTTTAACTGTTACTGGAATGTTCTGGCTGTATTGATTGTGCGCATGCAACACAGTACCTGCATTTTCTCTGGCAGCCTTTCTACTGTACAGTAAATGAGCCTGTCTCAATGGCTTTGTAGTAGGGCTGTACTGTACCTTGGTATACAGCGAGCATGCGGGACACATTCCTATCTACTTAATTTCCTTACTTAAACTCTGTTGCAACAGCTCTTATCTGTTCTATTATTTACTGTATCTATCTTTATGAAGGTTGGCCACCTACAGAAGCCCCCCCCCCTTCACTATCTTTTCATTTTTCCTTTCAGTCTCTCACTTTCATGCCTTTCTGTATCATTGGAAAAATCTGTCAAATGACAAACTGTAATGCAAGGCTGGACAGCCAGTCACGTAATGCAACATTGCAAGGTGATAAATAATAGCATACTAACACACTAAAATGCCAGCAGAATAGGCCTAATGGTCTCTTGGGTCTGATCAATTTTCAGCACCCGCACTGAGGGACAATTTTGGTGTCCCCTCCTCCCCCTTGGATTATACTGTCCCCAGTCCCAGATGTTCCACCTGTATTAGGCCTGGTCAGATTTACTCTCCCCCTGTACCTGTCCCATCCCCTCTTAAACCCGTCCACAGTCTCCATCTCTACCAGCTCCCTGGGCAGTGCATTCCGTGGCTCCACCACCCTTTCAGTGAAATAACATATCCTCCTCTCCCCTCTGAGCCTGCCCCCTTCCAGCTTACACCCGTGGTGACCTCTCGTTGCCCCACCCTCCTTCCTTTGGAGCACCTTGACTGGGCCTCCCATATTGATTCCTTCATTTACTTAAAGACCTCTATCATGCCTCCATCCCTCCTCTCCTTCAGGGAGTACATGTTGAGCTCTCTGAGCCTCTCCTCATAGGTCCTCTCCCCCAGGCCCCAGATCATTTTGGTTGCCCTTCTTTGGGTCCCTTCTCGGAGTGTAATGCCCTTCTTTAAATGTGGTCTCCAAAACTGCACACAATACTCAAGGTGTGGCCTAACCAAGCAGTTGTACAGTGGAAGGATCACTTCCACCTTTCTGGAGGTAATCCCCCTGGTGATGCATCCCAGCATCCTGTTTGCCCTTGCCGCTGCCCTCCTACAGGTCACTGAGTTATTCACTTTGACATCTACCACTACCCCCAGGTCCCTCTCACCCTCCGTGACTTGAATCTTGACTCCTCCCAGTTTATACCCCGGCCTGGATTTCTGACTCCCAGGTGCAAAGCCTTGCACTTCCCTGAATTGAATTTTAGTTTTCATTTTCCTGACCACCTTTGCAGAGCCTCCAGATCCTTCTATAAGGCCACCCTCCCCTCCCCTCCTCCTCATCCACAACTGCCCCCAGCTTTGAGTCATCTGCAAAGAGACTCATCTCACTCCTGATCCCCTTCCTGATGTCTGAGAATATAGGCGTTGTACAGGAGTGGCCCCAGCACTGACCCCTGGGGAACCCCACTAGTAACCCACCTTGGGGATGAGACTAACCCTCCAACCACAACCTTCTGAGTATGCTCAGACAGCCAATTTCCAATCCATCTTAACAACTGTCTCCCTATACCCATTTCTTTCAGCTTAGCCAGCAGGCCACAGTGGGGTACCAAATCAAATGCCGTGCTAAAGTCCAGAAAGAGGACATCCACTGGCCTGCCATGGTCCAGGGCCCTCATCACCCAGTCATAGAACTCAACAAGGTTGGTCTTGAATGATCTTCCCATGACAAAGCCATGTTGCCTGTAGTCCAAGTACCCAGTTTGCTCCAGTAACCCCCCTAGCCTTTTCTTGACAATACCCACCATCACCTTGCCAACCACCAATGTCAGGCTAACGGGCCTGTAACTTCCTGCCTCCCATCTTGATCCCCCCTTATAGATCGGCATGACATTGACCACCCTCCAGTCTTTGGGCACCCACCCAGACCTCAGAGAGATGTTGAAAAGCTCTGCTAGAGGAACTGCCAGGACATTCGCCAGTTCCCTCAGCACCCTGGGATGTATCTCATCTGGCCCAGATGCTTTCTCCACACAATCTGCACACAAGCAAGTGAAGTGCCATCAGTGCCTTTCAGAAGAAATTGTTTCCTCTTTTTATAAGGTGCAATATGCTATGTAAAAAATTAAAAAAAAAACGAATAACAGTGCATAGATACAAGATGCCTTTTAAAACTGTCTAGAGTTTTCCCATGTCAGAAGGTGAACAAGGGAACATAGGCTTGCCATTCCCTTCCGACACCTGTATTCCCCTTTTTATGTTGGTGAGCTTGTGCAGCCAACATCTTGCGGCAGTGGGGATTTGGAGGCGTGGTTTCTGTTGGGAGAATGCAGGGCATGCACCAGTAGGTGCGTCCCTCATTCCCCAATCAGCCTGCATGCCAGCACCACACCATGCATAGTAATGTGGTGAGCACATCTAAGGAAAGGTCCGCTGCAATCCAAGCAAAGCTCGTAACACACAGCAGACCCTTCCTATGTGCTCGCCAGCTACTAGCATGGTGGCTGAACTGCCGACTTCAGGGGTGCCCAATCCCCTGGTCAGCTTGCCCTGCGAACTGTGTGCCAATGGGGGAGCCCACTCCCCATTGGCAGAATGTGTCTCCCCATTTCATTGTTTGCCAACGGGGTGCCCAATCCCCATCGGCATCTGTCTCCTCCCTTTCCCTCTGTAATGTGCTGACGGGGGAGCCCACTCCCCATTGGCATGATGTCCCCCCCTTCTTCTGTGCCGATGGGGGTGCCCAATCTCCTGTTGGCTACTGTTCCCCCCCAAAAAAAGCAAGAAACCGCCTGTAAAAAAGAAAACCGTCCGCGATGTGTTTCGTTTCACCTGCAAACGAAAACGGTCCCTCGTGGTCTTCCTACCCACCACCTGCACCCACCCACTGCACACCCTGCCTCCCCACAACCCCCTCACCCCATACTTACCTCTGGAGCTGGCCACGACGATCTTTGGTGGACCGGGAACATGTCTGCACTCTTCAAAGCTGACCACGAACTGAGGAAATGCCGGTAAGCTGTATAATGGAATAAATATGTTTTTTTCAACTTTGGTGCATATCTCAGGCATTTTGGGGAATTTTTGCACCAAATTTTCAACATGGGGTTTTGGGCCCTTCTCATGAATTCTGTCACAGTTATGACATTAATTGGTCCCAAAGGTGATTACACAGTCACTGGGCAGAATCACCTTTTGGCACCGGTCACGCAAGGACGGTGGCAGTGTTCATGAGGTGAGCTGTCAAAAAAGCTATGTTGCAAATTTTGTGGAAAAAATCCAAAAAATATCTGTTTTACGAGTGTGCGTTGCGCACTTGCTACACACACTCGTAAGTTCGTGGATTTGCAATATTTCCATGCCAGATTTTGAACATCATCATTTTTCTATATCTCCTTGTGAACAGTGTAGCTGTCATTTTTCACATCCTGGCCAAAATATGTTTCCGCACTTCCGGCGCACAATATCACAGTTGCTGTGGGAAATCCATGTTTGGGGCAGATTACGAAAATAACAGTGACACAGTTCATGAGCAGAGGTCCTAAAATGCCTATGTTGAAAATTTGGTGATGATACTCTATAAAATGACTGTGTTACAGGCGTGGGTTGCACAGTTTGCACGCACTCTCGTAATGTTGTGCATTTGTAATATTGTCACTCTGGATTTTCATCATTGGCATTTTTCCACACCTCTTGATGAACAGTACTGCTGTCATTTTACATATCCTGCCCGAAATGTGTTTTCACATGTCCGGCACAGAATAGCGCAGTCGCTGTGCGAAATCACTTTTTGGGACAGTGACACTGCACATGAGTAGAGCTGCTAAAATGCCTATGTTGAAAATTTGGTGCCAGAACTCCATAAACTGACTGTGTTACAAGCATGCGTTGTGCATTTCCAACGCATACTTGTAACTTTGCACATTTGCAATACTTACATACCACATTTTCACCACTGCCATTTTTTTACGCCTCCTTATGAACAGTACAGCTGTCATTTTTCACATCCTGCCAAAAATGTGTTTCCGCACTGCACTACCAAAACCAATGCCAGCGCGACAACATTCGGCATTGACAAATGCTTGTTTCTGTTGTCACTTATAAAAAACAATATTGGAATACTTTAATTCATTTTACTTTTTTTTGTTAAACTAAAATTCCTGCAAGCTTGAAATGAGAGCCTGTAGGCTCTGACAGTAAGTTGTCAGCTGTGGCATGGAGCGGCTCGAATGATGCTGTTTATTTTTAAAAGAAAAAGCCATTCTATGTCTGTCCAACTCCCATATCCCTTGGTCTGAAAATAAAACAAAAAGTAAGGCTTAGTATTAGTGGGGATAGGTATTAAAGATAACATGTAAAAGTCTAATAAAACAGGAAACTTACATGAGTATGTCAGGGAGAGCGAGGAGAAAGTATTTCAGGTCGGGACATTGGCTGAACACTCTTGTTGGAAAAGGCTATAGCCTGGTTACTAAGCTGGGGGAAAAGCTCTCCTAAAAACCTAAAGTTGCCTCTAAATAAAGAAAACTGTTCTAAGAATAAACAAATATGTAAAAAGAAATATCTGTCCATCAAGGCCACTAAATCAGGAAGCTTGTTACCCAGACTATGGGTATTGGTACTTGTCACCCTCAATTTTTTTTATGGTCTTAGCTCTTTTAACCCCATTCCTGCCCTTACTATCATTGGCCGTTTCTCCATTTAACCCTGTCCTGCTCACTATTGACCTCTCTACCTTGGTGTTTACCTTGCTGATGACCCTGTTTTGTTGGGGGAGGCTGGGATTCCCTGCTTCTCACCAGTGCCCCCCTCTTGGCTAGTTTAAAAGCTTGCCAATGAATCAATTAAACCTATCACCTAGGAGCCTGCTTCCCCTCCTGGACAGATGCAGACCATCTTGCCAGTATAGGCGTGCATCCTTCCATGTGGAGCCCCAGTCCCCAATGAAGCCAAAACCCTGTGCTCTGCACCAGTTTTCCAACCATTCTTTGAACTGCATGGTGCATAGTATCCTAGCCTCACCCATGCCATAGACAGGCAGCACCTCTAAGAAGGTTACCGTGTGTGCTACTGGCTAAGGCCCCTCCCCAACTCCACAAACTCCTCCTGCACTGCTCTGACCCCATGCCCAGCTAAGTCATTTGTTCCTAGGTGGACAATGATGTCCAGCTCTCTCTCCTGTGCAGATGGTCTTGCAATCCCAAGGATTCGCTTCCTGTCCCTCCAAGCCATGGCTCCAGGCAGGCACCTTTTCTCCCTCTCCACTTTTTCCCCAGTTGTACCCCCCCCTAATAATTGAGTCCCCCACAAGGAGCTGCTTCCTTCCCCTGTGGTGTCCCGTGCCACTCTCCTGTGGGCCTTGATTGTGGTGGTTCTCAGCAACCTCCTTGGCTGGTCTAACAGAACGTAGACAGCCCCTGGGAGGGTGTCAACAATATCCTGCCAATATGTGCCCCCCCAGTCACAATATCCCAGTACTGTCCTATCCCCTAGCCCCAATGTGCCACAAACTGTGCACACCCTCATGATCCTTCCCCCCCACCACCATGCACTGATATGCCCATACCGGGTACCCACAATAGCCCCCAGTGCCCTCCCCACTCCACTCTGACTCTACCGTAATGCTGGAATGTGCTTTGACATTTCATTCATCAGCTGGGCCTGGTGATGTGTGGAGGGCTGTACCAGGTCACCGATTCAGGGTCCAGAGTTGGGGGGGAGTGGGGTTGGCAATACCTGCCAGGGGTTGGGGGGCCACTAGATCACCAGGTAGTTGTGTGCTTCCAATGACATATACTGAGCGTGTAGTGGTGAGGGAACTAGGGGGTCTTATGGGGTACCCAGTACTGGCAGATCAGGGTCTGGTGGTGGTGGTGTGGGGTAGGGGGGCATGAGCCACACATATGCCCCCATCCAAGGATGCAGCTCACACCATATCTGCCCTGTGGCTGCTGCGGCAATCCTAGTGGGTACACCATTTGTTTGGTGCACTGCCACTATTACTGCAAGCCATGGGACTTAGGCATTGGTACCCTGTCCATTGTAAATTTGGGTGCAGGATTCTGGACACACTGGCACTCGGTGCCTGCTGCCATTGTCGCAGCATGCGTCTGGGCTTTGAAAATCCAGCCCCACGATACTAGAGGAAAGGATCTTGACTTTTTGACAATGTAATGACTTATTTTTTCAGTTCTGTAGGTGTCTTATAAGTTTACAAATTTAATGTATTAGAGTAGTGGGTAGATCACATGACTGGTGGGGGGACTATGCAGCTGCACTCTTTTCCAGGATGCAGGGCAGAATGGAGCAGAACTGAACTGTGTGTTTCTGAGAAAATGAGATACTGTGCCATGCCGTGGTCACTGGATGGAGCAGGAACTCCGAGAGGCTTACCTGAGCCTTATGAAAGGTATACCACCATTGCCCTACATTGAGGAACAGAGGCTGTTATTGTCAAAAAAAGGGGACAAGATGCAACTAAAACTTGGGGCTCTTTCCAGACATTTTTGTGTTGCAGTTAGTGTACTGTCCTGTCACCTCAGTTCCCACTTGTCTCCTTCAGTATTCTGGGAGCTGGAAATGGTTGCCAAGCCTGATCTGGAGAAGAGAAGCGGGGGCAGTTCTGCGGAGGACCACTCACTGAGGAGTCATTGACAGTGAAAGAAAAAAATAATTTTATTGTGCAACCCTGATTTTTCTAAAAACATTTTTAAAACTTTACACTTATCTTATTTTATTTATTTTTGTCCCACTCTGTCTAGATTGGGTTCTTTAATGCTGTTATTGTAATAAATTATTTAGCATCAGAAAGTTTTTGATAGGGACAGGACTGGAAGCTGGAGTATTTAGACTTTATTTGTCTATTATTCATTTATTTTATTCTGGAAAGTAGTTTAGGTCTAGGACAGCTCTTCCTTTTTTTTTAGTATATACTGGAGGGACTTGTGTTTTATAATTAATAAAGCTTACGCAGGTCAGACTACTTAGATATTTTAGATTTGATGCAGGTGTTAAAATACCCAGTAGTGTAAAGTTTAAAGTTTAAATTAGTGTGTGCTTTTAAAAAGTATTGGTGACTGGGGATTGGGAGCTACTGAGTGTTAATGAATGCCAATGAATAAATGAGTGCCCAAGTAAATTATAAAGAGACGTAGGGAATAACAAGAGAGACGGGGGTTATGAGCTTGCGCTGAGATACACGTGGAGAACAACTAATTGATTAAATTGATTAACTTATTAACTAACTAAACTGATCAACCTGATTACTCAGTGTCCAGTGCTCAGACATCAGAGGAACAGCCTGAAGGTACTCAAAAAGTCTTACAACTCAGTTACTAATCACACTAAATGCACTTGAGTAAGCTGAGAGCAGGGAAGTTTTCATATCAGCTGTATTGGGTACTGAGATTGACCTCTGTGGATCTTAAGAGCTCGACTTTACTAATCTATGTTAATAAATAGTTTAAATGGGCTGATGGTGTAAACTCTATAAGAATCGATGGTGCAGGGGATGAAAGCATCCAAATGGTACACTGAGCAGTATATTTCCTGAAAGTTCCTGTCGTGGTTGAAGTTGTAACCAGCGAGTACTGTGTTCTCAGTGATTTAAAGTTACTGCGGTCCCTGTGTAATTTGTGGCTCCTTGCTCTGGGGTCCACATAAAAAGAAGCTCTGCAGAGGCAGGTACATAAATTTAAATAGTACTAATAATATTTTGAAGCATCTTTTCTTAACATTTGATTTGTTCTCCTCATTGAGGGAATTATAACTATTATAGTTAGAATAATTATTGTGTATTTCACCTAGCGGAAACCTATTTTTTAGGTAAAGTAGATAAGAATTGAAATTGAGAATACAAAAAGATCTAACTAATATACTGATATTTTTGCTTTTTTAACACATAAGCTCAGATATTCAGAAATATGCTAAAGGCCGGCACAAGTCTGGCACAGCACAAATCCGATGCACTGTGGCACAACAGGAGCCATATTCAGAGGTTGCACAGGCCGCACAGTGCCAGCGCAACCCGGCTGAGTTTGGCACAGGTGCACCATGGGGCAACTGTGGTTGCACCATGGCACAACCATAGATGTGCCATGCTGCAACCAGTGGTGTGCCATGGCACAAACATAGGTGAACCATGGGGCAGACAGATGAGCCCCAGGGCAACTGTGGGAGCAGAGCAATGGGGGGGCACGGCACAGAGAGGTGATCCAGGGAATCACAGTGTCAGGCCACAGGAGGCTACCACCAGCTGGGCACAGCAGGGCATGCATAGACACCCAGATCCCCACCCCAGGAAACAACAGTAGCACAGAGAGTAGGCAACAGGAGGTGCCAATGGTGAACAGAAGGCCACCAAGGGGGCCCCCCACAGGCTGCAGACCATGCCCCCCAGCACACCCAGACCACAGCAGACCACACCCAGGACCACGCAGCCAACCACACACACCCCTGACAGCCGCCCCATGGGCACCCCAAGGCACAGCCCCCGACCAATGGGAGGGACACCATCACAGTGGGAAACACCTCAACACTCAGCAGTGAGCCACAGAAGCACAACATGTGCCCCAACACATGCACACCACATGGACAGGCACTTGGCCACTGCAGCATGTCTCCTCATGCCACCTGCAAAGCAGACACAGACAGGTATGTCAAAATATAGATATATTGAAAAACAACTACATACAATAGAAGGAGGAGGGGAGGACAGTGAGGGAAGGGGATAGGGAACAGGCTGTACAGTGGAAAGGGGGACGGGAGGGGGAGGTACTGCTGGGAAAACAGGGGAAGTCAGGGCCCAACTAGCTGCAGCCACAGCCTGCTGCCCCTTGCAGTCTTTGCTGCCTCCTATCCACCAACAGCATCCTTCAGACCTGCAGCACCTCCTCGATGGTCATCAAGGTTATCAGGATTAATTGGCAGAGTAGTTGGCAGTAGAGGGGCCTCTTGCGCCGCCGCCGGACACCTACAACAGGGGACAGAACAGGTGATCAGTGCAATGTCCCACAGAACCATGCCCATCCGCAGCATGCAATGGGCAGCAGGATCACACACCCCCAGTGGGCCCATACAGGCCACCCACAGGGGGGTGGGCCAATGCCTGCCAGTAACGTGGCATACCACATCAGTGCACAACGGTGGTCCCCACCGCACGGTGGCCACCCAACTGCACTATGGCAGTCACATAGCACAGTGCTCCAGTAGCACCACAGCAACATCAGTGGCAGCTGGGCACACACTCACCCCACCAATAGCTGGCACACGAGGCCAATGGATGTGCCACTGTGGCAGGAACCATGCACAGTGTGACACACACAGCTGCCATGGCACATGGCACAGGTGGCCATGCCCACACCCACATCCCCACCACCCCCCCACAGATGGTGCGAAGGACTATGTCAGTACCTACCTTCTCTCTGTGGCCCCACCAGTGCCGAAGTCTCTCTTCCAGTGCCACCCTGGCCTGCAGTGGCCTGCCTTCCTGCCACCACTGCTACTGCCTGTCTCCTGTTTTCAGGTCCTGGGAATACAAACATATGAACATATGAAATTTGCCAGCAGATAAAGGCCTAGAGGTCTATCAAGTCTGCTCGAATGTGCAGCTAGCACCCCTTATTCTGCAGCTGCCCCTCCCTTCCACCCTTCCCCGTCATTAACCCTCCCCCTTGTCCTGTCCCATCCCCTTTGAAGCAGTCCACTGTTCTACTGGATACCACTTCTGCAGGTAACGCATTCCACCCAGCCACCACCCTCTCTGTAAAAAAGTGTCTCCTCATCTCCCTCCTGAACCTTCCTCCCTCCAGTCTCATATCATGGACCCTGGTGGCCCTCCCTTCCCCTCCTTTACTTTGAACAGCCCCTCTGTACCCATCTTGTTTATTCCATTCATGTATTTAAAGGTTTCAATCATGTCACCCCTGTCCCTCCTCTCCTCCAGTGAGTACATGTTCAACTCCTTCAACCTCTTCTCGTATAAGTCCCCTAGCCCCTTGATCATCTTTGTCGCCTTGCGCTGCACCCCCTCCAGTAACCTAATGTCCCTCTTCAGATACGGGTGCCAGTACTGCACACAGTACTCCAGGTGTGGTCTAACTAATGACCTATACAGTGGCAGAATCACCTCCTCCCTCCTTGAGGATATACCCCTTGCAATACAACCCAGCATTTTGTTGGCCTTTGCAGCTGCCTTCCTACATTGTGCTGAGTTGTTCATTGACCCTGTAATGAGCACACCCAGATCCTTCTGGAATGGAACAGAGACAGGTATACATCAGTAGCCAACTACAACAGCCGCTCACCACATCACCCCTGGCATTACCACGCAAGCGGTGGAGGGCAATGCCACCCCGCGATGTACCCGATGGCAGTACACTGCCCTGCAGAGCATGCCAGGCAGCCTTGCCAACACTGCAGTACAGCACCAGGGCACACATGCATTATGGGCCTACTCACCTGGCTGTGACACAACCCCATGACTGACATGAGCCTCCAGCCTCCTGTGGCACTCTGATCCCTCCATGCTGGGTCACCATAGCAGTGGCGACACTGCTGTCCCATCCTGGCCACCCCTGGGGCTGCTGCCATGTCACCTACCCAAATAGCTGGGGTGCATGGGGTGGGACGCATGTGACAAAGTTGACCAACTTCCTTATGTAACCACCTTATTAACACCCGATGCTGTAACTGCCACTACTCAAAGCCGTACTCAATACTTATGACAAAGCTTAGTACTAAACTGCTAAGGACAACATAATTCTGGTATTGTTTGCATCCATCCTACCTGTACCAGCTTGTTTGTATCTATGTCTTAATTTACTGTTATAGTTATGTGTTGTACTGCTATACTGTGTATTTTGGTTTGTCTTACTGTGACAAGGTACCTTTGTAAATGAGCCTATGGCTCAAAGGTTTTCCAAACTGCTGTTTAAATAAAATAAAATAAAAAAAATAAACTCAATCTGCATCCAATTGGCTGCCCATGGTACTCTCTGCTGTGATATGCCCCAAGTGTGAGCCAGGGAGCAAAATGGAGGTGGTAAGCGCACATGACCACAGCATGTGCCAGATGCGTGGGCCGAGGGGACATGCGCTGTGTCCACCCATCATGCAGTCTCAGAGATGCGCAGCATGGGTGTGACTAGGCAGGGTCAAGGGTGCAGGGGTGATCTGGAGCAGAGGTCACAGCAGGGTCATGGTTTGGCAATAGCAGCATGGCACACCATGCACCATGGCCCCCATCATGCAGTCAGTGCACAGTGCACAATTGGCAACAGTAAACCATCTTGTGCATGCACACTGTGATCCTGCACACTGCTCATGAATGCGCATTGCTCCGTGACCTGCTCCGGAGCAGACTCATTGTGCATGGAGCAAATTCGAGATATTCAGCCACTACATGCAAATGAGCTCATCAACCAATGTGTGGTGCACTGGGAGAATTAGCATGTCCTTATCATTGCGTCAAAGCTCATTTGCTTGTGATGCGCTATAACAGCACCATGGTGCAGCATAGGCCATGGACCGGTATAGCATCCAGCCAGCACAGAAGGGGGGACGGAACAGAGTGCTGCTGCCACTGACACAGTGTGCTGTCCATGTCCACAGGAAGCCACATGTCAGAATGTGAGGGAGGGTGAGGGGCGTGGGCCTGCTGTGGCGCGGAGCCACTAAGGCAGAATCAGAGGCCCTGTTTGAGGCCTACCTCAACAGGGAGCCTCTGTTGAGTGGTGCCATGGGCACACCACAGGCCAGGGCTGGGGCCTGGGAGAAAGTGGCGGCATGTGTGAACCAGCAGGGCAGCCACCAGCAGTCAGTGCAGGAGTGCCACAGGAAGGTGGGCATGGACAAGAGGTGCATAAAGGAGAAGGTTGCGGCCATCTGTGCATCCTGGAATGCCACCGGAGGGGGGGCCTGCAGATGTGCTGCAGCTCACAGCACAGGACGAGTTGGTGGCAGCCACCATGCACTGCAGCACCATGGAGGGTGTGCCTGGAGGAGGATTCCAGAAGGGTGGCTGCACATCATTGCATGGTATGTATGTCAACCACTCACAGCCAGTGGCAGGGAGGGTGTGTACACAGGCATGCTGGCTTGCATGCTGCCACCATGCATGTCCTGTGCATGTGTGTGCAACAATGCACATGCCATGCTGCCAGACACATGCAGTGGCTGTGTGGGGGGGTACATGTGGGCATTCTATTGCTTAAAACCTTTATTCTCTTTCAGCACCAGCATGCCTGTGTGCAGAAAATGGTGCACCGGCAGCAGCTGTGAATGCAAGACCAGCCCCAGAGGACCAGCCATCCACCTCCACAGGCATCTGGGGGCCTGATAGGCTGCAGCACAGCACCACTGTCCAGGCAGATGTCCTGAGCATGGGGTCGGATGAGGCTCTGGATGTGTTCCTATGGGATGCCAGTCTCAGTGTCCTCTGCATGGAGACACAGATCAGGGCGGTGTCTGACACAGATGATGACATCGCCATCATCCTGGACAGCATGGGTGATGTTGTGGGGGAGACACCTACACCAGAGACCAACACAGGCAGCATACCCAATGATCTGACAGCGGGGGAACAGCTGCCTGCTGCCACTGTGGGTGCAGCTGTGTGCACTGCCATGGCTGTGCTGTGTGGTGGTGGTGGTGTGGTCATGCAGGCACTGGGCAGTGTTCAGTGGCTGGACAAGCAATGGCAGCAGACTGTGGGTGCCACAGGGCAGCCAGATGCCGGGGCCACCACCTGGGTACCAGCTAGGGACATACCCCATGAGGACCTCACTGTGCAGCATCCACCTGAGAGGGAGGCTGTGCACTGTCCACAGCATGATCCCGGTGTCAAGCGACACCCACACTGTCAATGCAGAGCTCTGATGTTGGCATCCCAGGCATGCCTGGAGCAGACCTGTTTGTGTGCCTATGCACCCCCACGCAGACCCTGTCACAGTCCCGCAGTTCAGACCCTCTGGGGGTCTGTTGCTAACACCCACTGTGGCTGACTCAGCCCCGGTGCAGCTGCCCCCATGGCCACAGTGGCCATGGTTCCATGATGTGTGTGATGCCCTGACCACAGTCTGCAGCTGCTGTCCTGTGCATGCATGGGTGGCGTGTTTGTGTACATACCACTGGTGTGGCACCTATGTGTCATGCCGCACACTGCCTGTGTGCATGCTTGCCCAGCCGCTGGATCATGTGGAGTGGGTGTGATGAGGGCAATTCAGCACCGATTAAACCTGTGCACTGGTGCAATGCGTCTGATCCCTGCCACATGTCAATGCATGCGTGTGTGTGTGTGTGTGTGTGTGTGTGTGTGTGTTGCTATGTGCAGTTCTGTGTGGTTGTGCGCCACTGACTCCCCTACCCCTGCACCACACCTCTGTGTGCGCATGCCCATTGCCATGCACACCCATGCATGGGTGCTGTACCTGTGTGTGTGGCTCATGCATGGGTTTCACACCACCTACCTGTGTGCACTATAGTGCTCCTGTGCGATGGCATCCTGATGTTGGCATGTCATCCTTTGTAGCTAGGGATCCCTCCATCCAGGATGGGGCTGTCTATCACCCTACAGCCCATTGCCTCCATCGTCCCCATTACTGTTGCCCTCATCAGCCTCGACAGCTATCCAATGGTCAATGGCCACGTTGTGGCAGTGTGCAGCAGGTCAGAAATAGGCCACAGGCTTTCAAGGAGCTGTACTGTAGGGCACTGCCAAACCTGTCTAGACAATGGAAACATGCCTTCAGCATGCCGAATACATGCTCAATGATGTTGTGTGTGCTGGCGTGTGCCTTGTTGTATCGTTCTTCTGCTGGGGATGATGGCCACCTGTAGGGGGTGAGCAGCCAGGGTCTCAGTGGATAGATGCTGTCTTCTATGTGGATAATGACATGGTTAGCCCTCTACCATCTTTTGCTGTGCCCCTTGCCTGTTCCTGCTGCCCTCACCAGCATGCCCACCCTGCCCTCCCCATCCCATGGCCTGATCTGCCCATCTCCCCTTGCCCATCCCTATTCACCCTCTAGGTGGCCCATGGGGATGTCCCTACATTTGAACCTATGGCACAGTGCAGAGCTGTGCCAGATGAATGCATCATGTGCACTCCCAGGGTGTGTGGCACAGACATTGGTGATTCACCCCATGGCATCACTCACCACCTGGCACTTGACGCTCAGGCTCCCCTTCCTATTGATGTAGGCCACACCCTCAGGGCCAGGTGGTATGCAGATGTCCATGTGGGTGCAGTCAATGACCCCAAGCATGCCAGATATACATGCTACCCTGTGGAAGTCCTGCATGGTTGCTGTATGCTCTGCCTGTGTGCTGAGGAAATGGATGAATTCTGAAGCATGTGGCAGCAAAGCACTGAAGAACTGTGTGAGGAAGCATGATGTGGCTGACTGTGTTATACCTGTGGTGTCCCCTGTTGGTCTCTGGAAGGTGCCTGTGGTGAGCAGGCACATGACAGCTGTCACTTTGGTCTCCACAGACATTGCGTGGCTCCATCTTGTGGGTGCCTGCCTCTCCTCACTGCACAGCTCACAGAGCTGCCTCAGAATGGCCCTATTCAGGTGGTACCAGCCCACAATCTCCATGTTGGAGTGGTTCTCAAAGGTGGTGCAAATACGGTACCACCTGTGTCAGGCATACCGCTGACTGGCCCCTAATTGGCCATGTTGCTATTTCTCCTGCCCCCTCACACACCTCATTACAGCCTCCATCATGAAGGGCACACTACCCATGGCTCTGATGCCCAATATCCCCTGGACAGTTGGCTGCTTCAAGTTGTGTGCCACCCTGGTGCACTGCCTGTCACTGTGCCTGCCTGTCCCTCTCACTCTCTGTGCCCCTGTCTCCCTCTCCACTGCCACCTCTGTCCCTCTCCCTCTGTGGCTGCCTTTGTCTGTCTGTCTCTTGCTCACTCTGTCTCTCTCTGTCTGTCTTTCTTTCCTTCTTTCTTTTTTTCTGTCTCTCTCCCTCCCCTTCTCAACTGGCGCAAATTCTGTCTATGAGCTTGCACCCTGTATTTATAAGCTCAAGTCTGCTCTGTGCATCTCGGGTTTGCTCCGTACTTGCACCATGGTTCCATGGTTGAATTTTGCACTACACCCCCTGCACTTGCACCTGCATTCATTATCATTGTCATTGTGCATTGGCACAATGGGATGTGCACTGTGCACTGGTACTCGCTGAATATTGCTCCTTGGTGCAAGTCCACACTTGTGCCGGGGCAACTCAGTTGCGCCATGCACCACTGCTTTGAATATCTGGGCCCTAATGTTTAGCATTTAGCATTTAGATTAGAGTTTACAGTCCAATATTAAGTATCCCTAGATCATCAGATTTTAGTTCCTAGATCCTAGACATTAGACCATATAGTGTTAAGTAGCCTTGTGGGCAGGTTCATTTTTACCATTTCAGTTTTATTTCTTCTTTTTTGTGTGTGTTTTTCTTTTTAATTCTTTCTAGACTCTATGAAAACTTTACTAGATAATCCAAAGGGGGTCTACAACATAATAGAAACCACTTCCCTTCTAGAACACTGAAAAAAACGGCTGAGAAATTTTCTTGGATTTTATGCTCTGAAGTATTTTTCTTCTACCCGCCTTCTTACTCATTTGTCTGGAGCTTGGAACTGAGATCACTTACTGCTTCAGTGTTTTCTGGGACCTATTTTCTAACTTGGCCTGATCTCGAGTTGGTGGTCTGAAAAGCTGAAGATTGAAGTTTGAGAGTGCCATAATAAAACCGGTAGTACTTTTGTGCTGTTACCTCATTCCTGATCTTAGTGTAAATTTTTATGTTGACTATTCATTATCTTGATGCTTACATGTATAATCATTTAAGATCATTTACAATCTATTGAACCATAACCTTAAGAAGAAAAAAGTGGGACAGTAACAGAAGAAGTCTGCATGATACTTAAAAGAAGAAGTACTAAGAAGATTTAAAGGGGACTTTAAAAATAACTTTTTTTCTTTTGTTTGTGTTTGAATTTTTGAATTTGGGGTTCAAGATGAACAACAGGAGTGGTAAAATAGTGAATGCTTCTCAGAAGCTATTTGAGAAAGGGGAAAAAACTAAAAGGGGTGTGTGTTTAAGGGAGATCTTGAAATGACCACCTCCAGCCCAATAGAAAAAAACAAATTCCTAAAGATGTACTTAAAGATCCAAATATAAACATCAAAATTCCTTGTAGAAATGAGACAGAAATAAAAAAAAACTTGCAGACCTTAAAAGTGGAGAAAGAGATAGAAAATAAAGGGCCTGGAAATAAAAAGAAGGGGGATAAAATAGATCAGGAACAACTAATGCTGCAATTTCACCAAATAAAAGATAGAAGGGACCCTAATATAGGGGTAAAGGGACATGAGGAAGGGGAGGATAGATGGGGTGAAGTGGAAATGACTCAAAAACTGGTAGAAGGATCCAACCATAGAACCTCTCAAAAATAATATTGGACTTTTTTACCAGAAAAGATCAAGAAAAAACTACAAAACTAAAAAAAATCCTCTGGGAAATGAAAAGGAGAAAGAAATAGTTAGTAATAATCCACAGGAAGAACTGGTCCCAGGTGAAGTAAGAACAACAAATAGGGAAGCTATCAGACTGGATCCCTTCAGTCCATTGGATGTCAGAGAATTTGGCAATATTGGATATAACAGAAAAATTAGATATCTCAGTTTTAGCTGGGTCACCAAATACTGTGTTTCAAAATATATAATATAATAATAATAATAATAACCTTATTTTTTAAGTACCTTTCAAGATATCAAGACATTTTACAATAAATAAAACACAATTCCATAAACAACAAACGCAATAATAAACACAACAGATCCATACAACAATGAGTCATTGATAGGCCTGTCGCCACAAAGAAGTTTTAAGCGCCTGTTTAAATCCCCCCACAGTTGCACACTCCTGGATGCTGATGGGGTAGAGAATTCCAGAGGGTGGGGGCCACAAATATAAATACATGGGCCCCAGAAGATTTCAAAGTCTCCCTCAGGACTTCCAGAAAACCCCTCATCAGCCGAACGGAGCTGTCACACAGGGCTGTAGGGAATTAGAGGCTCTTTCAAGTAGTCAGGGCCAAGTTCATGTAGGGCTTTATAAGTCAGTAAACCAACTTTGAAGGTGATCTGCCAATGAATCGGCAGCCAGTGCAGATCGCGCAGCACCGGGGTAATATGTGAAGCCCGAGAAGACCCTGTCAACAATTGTGCCGCAGCATTCTGCACTAGCTGCAAGTGGCAGATATCAACCCCAGGAAGCCCTAAGTAAAGGGAGTTGCAGTAGTCAAGGCACGAGGTCACAAAGGTGTGGACCAACACAGGCAGATCACAGGATGGAACAAGGTGCTTGACCCAGGCAATGTTCCTAAGATGATAAAAGGCAGACTTGACAACTGCCGACACCTGAGATCGAAGGGTCAGCCCATCATCGAGCACCACTCCCAGGTCACACACCCGTTCAGAGGTAAGAATCTGGGAGACCCCCAGAAAAAGTCCAGAGGGCTGACCAGCCCTCAACCCCTCTGTCCGGTGAGCTGGGTCCACAACCATCACCTCAGTCTTTCCCATGTTCAACTTCAGCCAGCTCGAATTCATCCAATCCTGGATTTTAGTGAGGCAGTTATTAGATACTGAGAGAGCACTATCCTGGTCTGGTGTAAAAGACAGGTAGAGCTGGGTATCATCAGCATAGCAGTGAAACCTCAGTGCATACCATCTTACAATGTCTCCGAGGGGCAGCATATACACTGCAAACAACATGGGGACAGCACTGAGCCCTGAGGAACCCCATATGAGAGAGGGAGTGAGTCAGAAGAAAAAATCCCCACCACAACTCTCTGTGTTCTTCCCATGAGCAAAGATGTAAACCACCTGAGGACCGTACATGTCAGGCCACAGGTGAACTCTGGCACTCAAGCACCCCATGGTCCACAATGTAGAAGGCTGAAGAGAGATCAAGGAGCACCAGAATGGAATGGTTTCTCCAATCTCTCACCATCAGGACATCATTGAGCACCCGAACCAGTGCAGTCTCAGTACTGTGCCCCTTTCAAAAAATGGACTGGAGAGGTTCATAGATATTATAGATGGTCAAGTGGTTCTCCAGTTGAATTGTCACTACTTTCTCAATAACCTTCCCTATAAAGGGAAGGTTCAAGATAGGTCTGTAGTTTGCTGAAACATCCTGGTCCAAAGAAACTTTCTTCAGAATGGGTGTTACCACCACCTCCTTCAGGGAGCTTGGAAACTCACCCGATTCCAACAAGCACCAGACTATCTGAGCCAGAACCAAGCCAATGATATCACAACAACCCATAACCAGGGAAGTTGGGCCCAGATCCAGACTACAGCACATAGGGAGCATACCCTGGACAATCCACATAATATCCACAAACTCCGGCAGGTCAAAGGTACTCCAGGAAATACGAGGTGCAGTGACTGAGTACTGACCAACAGCATCCCCTACAGAATGAGTCAGGAGGATCTCCAACCTGATGACGCCCACCTTATTCGCAAAAAATCGTGCAAGCTCATCGCATTCCATTTGTGAAAAAGCTCTTTGGAGCTGCAGACAGGCTGGGTTGCACAACCTGTCCACAGTTCGGAAGAGTTGAGCTGGTCGATTCTGAGTGACAGCAATCTCCCTGGACAGGAACTCTGCCTTCTTAAGGGAGATTGCTGATTGGTAGGCCTGATAATGCTCTACCAATCTAATGTGGTAGATCTCCAGGGTGGATTTCTGCCAGCACCATTCTAACCTACATCCTAATTACCATAACTCCCTCAAAGACCCATCAAACCAAGGGGCCTGAGGGTGAAGTGGGAGAGAACAAACACAGACAGGAGCAATCAGGTACACGGCCAAGGAGATGACCTTATTATAGGCCAAGACCAAGGACTCTGGACTTGAGCTGGCCTCAGGAAGCTCCGAGAGGTCAATCACTACCACTAGGCCTTCAGGGATCACATCCCATAAAAGGAGTAACTGACCATCTCCACAGGGGTGGGCCTATGAAAGGGGGCACAAAAGTTAAATCTCACAGTGTAATGATTGGACCAATGGACAGGTTCCACCCCCCAATCGGAGGCCTCAATCCCCAGAAGGAACACCAAATCCAAAGAGTGACCATGACTATGGGTAGCAGAGGTAACAATCTATGTGAAGCCCAGTGATGTCACCAACTGAAGGAAGTGCTGTCCAAAAGGTGAGAGTCCATCATCAACCCAGGCATTGAAGGCACCCAGAACCAACAGTATAGGTGACTCCAATGCCATGTTGACAGCAAAGTGTGCCACTTCCTGCAGGAATCACTTTTCGTCCCTGGGTGGATGGTAGATGAGAGCTATCCTACAACCCACACCTGCTACCACAGTACATTCAAAGGATTATGCCTTCTCTACTGGTACACCTGTGAGGCCCAACTCGGTCTTGAAACAAACCGCTACCCTCCCCGTGGTCCAATCTCGAGTGGTGTATTACCAAGTCCCTGTCCGGAATAGCCGCTTCTAATGAAGGGCCAGCATTTTCATCTAGCCAGGTCTCAGTGATGCATGCCAGATCAGTTGTTCCAACAAGATCCACAATAATTGCAGTCTTGTTCTTAATAGATCTGGCATTGCACAACACCGCTTGAGTTGGACGGGATTCGCGAGCCGTCTCGGCTACTTGCCCACCAAAAAAAGTGGTCCCCTTGGGTATGGGAAGTAGAAATTAGATGCCATGTTCCAGGCTCCATTTCACCCAGGACATCTTCTAGACCTAACCACCCCATGTGAGAGATCGCTCATTAGTCTCACTGTGTGCACCCCCACCACCACCCCTCCCTCACATGTGCCAGCACATGACAGTGCTGGTAGATAGAAAATGTCAAAGGTGGGTGGGAAACAGGTAGAGGGCATGGAGAGTAGAGGACAAATAGCACACAACTGGGGGAGAGAACATACACATTCCACAGGTGGACTAACCACCAGAACTCAAAATAAAAATGAAAACCCACAGCAAAACAAAATTAGAACTTTCCCACACTATAAAATAACTCCACTAAAACAGTCACTCTTACTCAATAAATACCCAACAACATAAAACCCCCTCCCCAAACACAAAATTTAAATAACTAACTTAAAAACAGCAGTAAGTGAATACATGTCCTACAGAAATTCTCCAATCAATGAGTTTTAAATTAATAATGCCAGAAAAATAAAGAGTCTTGATGGGGGCTCTCATCACCCCTAACAATGAATTGAAATTAAACCAGAAAACATGGCCCTCTCACAACCACATTTAAAACAGATTGTATGATATGTGATTACTTTCAAAAAAGAAAAACAGGCTCTCTCACAGCCTGTCCAAAAAATAAAAATAAAACTTCTTGATGAGCAACTAACAGTCCAGAGCAGCACTGTTCCAAACTTTTTAAAGATACTTCTGGCAGCAGAGCAATGTTTCTTGTTACAGTCCTCCAATGGGTTATATTGCCAACCCAAAAAAACCACCCCAAGGATGACACAGAAGCACCACCAAATCTCTCCACTTAAGAAGTGGAGACAATCTGTCCCCCATCAATTAGCTCACCACTGCTCCAGGAGCTTAGGGAGTATACACCCTATGGGTAAAATCTGGATAACTAAGCGGAGAACATAAACTTGGATCCTGATTTTCCAGCACAATGTCCAGACACATTGTCTAAATACACAATTAAAGCATTAGCTCACCCAGTAATGGCAAATATAGTGCTGCTTGAGGCATAGAATGATATTGAAGGAAAATGTCTTGGATTCACAAATCTAATACTTGATCACTTGGATAGGTTAGAAAATAAAGTAATTGACTTAGAAGGCAAATTAAAACAAAGACCATCTTTTTATTCATAGCTGATACTAGACAATCCCAAATTAAACATGAATACAGAAAAAAAAAACAAAGGGCAAAGGAAAGAAAATAAATCTTAGAAGAAAAAAAAGAAAAGAGCGAAATTAAACAACATAATAGAAAAGGAAGAGACAAAACCAGACTCAAACTGTAGTGTGAGTATATGATCAATCCCTCTCAAACCTGTGATTAGGCAAGAAAAAGGGAAAACACTAGGGATATCAGGAAACAATATAAGGAAGGAGAAAAACAAGATGGAACAAATTTCATTAAAAGAGGGTGATGGAAAAAATAAAGAAAAATAATAGTTACTCATGCACAAACCATAAGGAAGTTAAATGGAAAGTGACACTGAGAATGAAAGCGATATACAGGAAAAATTATGAAACCTTGGAAACACTAAAAGAACTGATAGAATATCTCTTTAAGGCAGAATTGGGGGTACAAATGGATTCTAATGATGTCATTTTTGTACATAGAGATACACAAGATGTGGAAACTCCTGTTTATGTCCTGCTCAGTGGAATGGATTTAGCTAAACAAATGTGGTTTAAACAACAGTATTTAAATACATTAGGACTGGATGTGCAGTCACCTATAATGTGGCAAACAATCAAAGGCCAAAGAATGATGGTGGATAGCCCTTTGAGGGAGTTATCCCAAGAAACCTTTTCCACAACTCTGACAGAACTTAAATAGGATTTTTCCATCCAAAAAAAGAGATTGATGGATGATAAATGTACATTATCACCGTTCGGGACTGATGAAATGTATGAGGATAATAATGACATGCTTAAGTCACTTGTTACAGCCTTACTAGCCAGTATCTTGGACATTATTGCTGATAATTCATACATTCAGAAGGTTGTGAGGGTGTTCCCTAAGGGGATGGGCTCACAAATTAACTTAAAGTGTTGCTCTGAGCAGATAGCAATTAGGCTTTTACAACACGCTGAAAAATTGGATAAAGCAGGTTATCTGCTAGTTGATATAAATAACCTGAAGAATAGAGAGACTACATCAATACAATTACCACAAAATATATGACTAGAAAGAGGTAGCAAACAATCTTTAGGATCAAGTGATAGTAACACTGGGAAAGTGGGTGATAATGAATGACTATAATTTATAAATAAATTTGAAATGGTGCTACTCCAGGAAACCTGGGTGTAAGAACAAGTTGATTTAAGTGGCTTCCTAGTGTTTCATTCCCTAGCAGTTAGGATGAAAAAATCTGGGATATTCTCCAGGGCTTTAGCTTCTTATATTAGAATTAATAAAAATGTTACATATACAGAAGTGTTTAAAATTGACCCAAAGTATATAATATTGGCTTTAAAATGGGGCTATGGCCTATATATTATATTAAACATTTATATTCCTCCCTCTAATGTGAAATCTCTTATGAAAAGATTATGGACTAATCTAACTAAAGACTTAGAGGCCTCGGTCAGTAAGTACCCTTTAGGAATTATCATTGCTGTGTGACTTTAATGCTCAGTTAGCTAATTATGACAATTTGAACATTCTGGAGACTGACGTGAACTTAACAGAATGCAACATAAGAAAAAGTATGGATAAAGCTAAAAACACTAACGGTTTACAATTACAGAAGCTGGTAGAAGACTCCCCGCTCTTAATATTAAATGGAAGACTTCCAGGAGATATGGATGGAAAGACAATTTGGTTTTGCCCATAATGGCCAGAGTTTAATAGATTATATTCTCTGTAGCCCTGCACATTATAAAATCTTCCAGAAGCTAGTGATTACAACTAGAGTTGAGTGTGATCATGTTTCCCTTCAACTTACAGTTATGCCAAATAAGGTAGAAGTTATTGTTAATGAACCTATTAATATACAACCACAATTGGCCATATCGGGGGAAAAAAGTACTTCTTCAATCAAAAATAAATGATAGGGTAGTGGAAGAGATTTTTATGGATTGGGGAGACAAATGTAATGGGTTAAATAGTAAGCAGTCAATTGATCAGTTGACATATTTGAGCAATGGTTGAATCAGTTGAATGTTCAGATAATTAAGGCAATATATAAAGAACAAAATATGTGGCTTAATAAGTCATGTCATGAAGCAAAAACTAAATTAATAAATTGATAAAAAGGACAAAAAGACATCTGGTAAGGGTAAATTGTTCTAATTTGAACAATGCCAGAAAAGCATATAAGTTGTTTATCCAGATTAAAAGACTGAAAGCTTTGAATAACAAATGGAATTAAATGTTCGAAATAATCCAGACAAAGGATACTATTAGATTCTGGAATTTGGTATCTAAAGGCACTCATTTATATCATTCCTCGCTGACAGTGCATATTCCAATAGATGTCTGGGTATCTCATTTCTCAAAAACCTTTAATGGGGAAGAAGAGGTGATGGTCCCTTACTTTGTTTGAAGATTTCTGAACAATGTTTAGCATTCATTGGTTGTAACAGAGCAGACCTTGAGTATGCAGTTGTTAGACTAAAAAACAATAAAGCCCAAGGGCATGATTCTATTCCATTTGAAATTTATAAAAAATACAGTGATTTCTGGATACCGGTACTTACAGTTTTTTTGTTTTTATGCCTGTGCTATAGATGTATACCAAAAGAATGAACAACAAATATCATCATACCAGTATACAAGAAAGGATCTGTATATGACCCTAGTAATATTAGGCCTATTAGTTTGTTGAACATTTCTTCTAAAATTTTTGCACAGATTATTTTGGATAAACTTAAATATTGGGTAAAAACAAACTTAATACTATCACCATTTCAAGCTGGATTTAGGGAAAATTTCTCTACAATAGATCATTTATTCTGCTTAACACAACTAATTGAAAAATATAGATGTATCCATAGAATGAAACTATATATACAATATGTAGATTTTTCTCATGCCTTCGATTCTATTAATAGAAACATTCTATGGGAACTATTATTCAATAAGCAATTATCCAATGCACTTTTGCTCCCCGTATATTTACTGTATACAGACACACATACAATAGTTAGATATAGTAGAAATGGGGATTTGACTGAATTCTTCCCTTCAAATAGAGGGGTTAAACAGGGGTGCTTGTTAGCACCTTCCCTATTTAATATACATATGCGTATATATATATATAGTATATATATACATATATATATGTGTGTGTATATATTATGTCACTCCTAGAATATGAGTAAAATGATAATTTAGATGTTCCAAAAATAAATAATCAAATAGTGCATTCATTTTCTTATGCTGATGACATTATTGCATTTTTCCTATCCAGAACAGGTTTATAAAAAAAAAAATCGCCATTTTCACCCAAAAATGTAAATATTTGGAACTAAAAATAAATTTAAATAAAACTAAAGTATTGGTGATGGGTCCTAATTTTCAAAATCTTTGTAAAACCAGAATACGTATGAATAGTCAATTAATAGAAGCAGTCAATGAATATATATATATATATTTAGGAATTAAAATTACATCAGATGTTAAATGGTCAAAACATCTAAAGGAACAAAGCATCAAAGCTAAAATAACAGCAAAAGCATTAATAAAGTTGAATATCCAATATGGATGGAATACTATAACCCCTGCTCTTACAGCAGGAGATGCTAAAATAAATCCAGTCTTACTATACGGAGCAGAAGTGTGCGGTCAAAAGATAGAAAAGGCACAATTTTAGAAACTTCATTAATGTACTATTATAAAACCTTCTTAAATGTTCCAGTTTCCACATCTAATGCATGACTATGGTGGAAATGGGCAAAATAAGGATAAATAGAACAAAAGAAATATGCTTATTAAATTACTGGTTAAAAATAAGTAACAATTCAGATAATATGCTTCCAAAAATGTGTCTAGAAGAAAAAAAATTGGAATGCCAAATGGATAAAATCCAGTTGGTTAATATATTTATACAAAATACTGAAGATGTTGAAACTTCAGCATCTATGGAAGGATATAGAAAGAAAAATAACAATAGCTCCACAATTCAAAGAATTAATTAAAAGAAAATGTATATCTATGGTGCAGGAAGAGGATATGCTGAGCATAAAAATACAGAAATGTGCACTATGGTACAAACATAAGAAGTCTGGTAGTTTTCTAGAGGGCTATTTGACTCTCCCAGTTTCCAGGGAACAAAGAAAAATATAACCTGGATAAGACTCGAGTTGATAACAGCTAAGTATATATATTTCAACAGACGTGCTATGCCTGGTATACAAAGAGAGGAGAAATATGTCTGCCCCTGCAAGAGAGGAGCCCAAGAAGACTTAAGACATATAATCATTAATTGCCCTTTCAATACAAAACCAAGAAATCTATATCTTGCTCAAATACTCAAGATCTATGCAAATGTATTGTATGATGTGATCTTCATAACATTATATCCTAGCACTTATGAAGAAGCAGAAGCTGCGGCTAACTTCTTTATATCTGTTACAAAATATAAGAAAATGACTGATAGAAACCATATTAGACAATTGAATCAACCATCCTAGAAAGAGTAGCACCTACAATGAGTGTTATATTTATTAAGGTTAGATTTTAACATTGCATTGAATTCATGTATGTCTGTGTGTTATTTATAAGACTCGATTGTTTTTGTTTTTCAATTTTATTTTTTTATTTCAGTCTTTGGTTACCAGGTAAGGCCCACTAGGCACAAGTGCCTGTTTTCAGGGTGACCTGGGAGCACTGGGCGGTTGAGTGACTTGTTCAGAGTCACACAGTATGCAAGTGGAGATTGTGAAATCAAACCCAGGCCTGGTCTGGTGGATGTACCAAGCTCATTCACAGCTTGTTACTCTAACCTCTAGGCTATACTGCCGGCCCATGAATTCAATTGTACATATTGGCCAGGATATTCAAAGGGTTTGTGCATGGCGCAACAGAGTTGCACCGGCGCAACCCCACACTGTGCCCTGGTGGGATATTGAAAAGGCTGCCAGGTGCAGCGCAAATCCCGATGTGCCGGGGTGCAATGTTAATGTATGCAGTGCAGATGCAGGGGGCGTGCCCATGCATATGCGGAACATCCTGATATTCAGCCAGGGATGTGCAGCGCATATGCTGGCACAACCCTGAATTGCACTGCATAGGGGGGCTCAAAGCTGAGCCTGTGGATAGTAGGAACAACTCCTGGCCACCCACAGGTGGACTGCTGTATTGCAGGGCACAACACAGTAGCCACCAGCTGTGGGTGACCACATGCCTACCCACCCAGAACACCACCCACAAGCACCCATACTCCCTGGTAGTCTAGTGGCACCCCCCTCCTTCCCGTTGCTGTGATCACCAGTAAATGTCCTCAATATCAGTCCCTGGTAGCCTAGTAGTACCTTCTGCCCTAGCCTAATCATGGTAAATCACCATAAAATAATTCCCTGGTGATCCGGTAACCCCCCACCCTCCACCCACACAGGATCCCTTGACCCTCCCTCCCCACATCATCAGTGGGTGGCTGCAACCCTGCTGCATACTGCCCAGCTGCCCGCAGAACCAACAAGTGCAGTATGAGCTTGCAGGGCATACTGTACTAGACAGTCCCAAATATGAGAATGACTTCATTCACATATTTGGGACTGAGCTCCAGCAGTATGTCTGGCTGCCCATTGGTCCACATCAGGGACCAAATGGGCTTACAGCCCATACTGTACCCGTCATTCAGTGGGTAGCCGGGCAGTATGTGGGTGGTTGCAAGCCGCCACCAATGATGGTGAGGGATTAGGGTGAACAAGGGGTCCTGTGTGGCTGGGAGGGGTGGGAGATGCCACTGGATCATCAGCAAATTATTTTATGGTGATTTACTGTGATCAGGGCTAGGGGCAGGAGTACCACTAGACTACCAGGGATTGATATGGAGGACATTTACCAGTGATCGTGGCAATGGAAGGGAGGGAGTATCACTAGACTACCAGGGACTGATATTGAGGACATTTACCAGTGAGCATGGCAATAGGAGGGAGAGGGGTACCACTAGACTACCAGGGATGTGCTCTATGGCAATTTATCACGATCACGGCTATGGGGTGTAGGATGCCCTGGGACCCTCACTGTGCACACGTCATTCTGTGCAGGGCACCAGGCCCAAGTCACCAGGCTGCCCTGAACAAGGCATGCAAATGGGGCCATAATGATATGCAAATGGCTCCATTTGCACCTTACATATATTATGGCCTTATTTGCATGACCCCTGCTGAATATCATGGGTGATGCACCCAGCACAACTGCGTTTGTGCTGGTGCATCCCTGTGCTCCATATCTGTGGCTTACGCTGGTGCAGTGCCACTGTGCCATGTGCTGTGCCACTGTGCTGTGTGCTGTCCATGCCATATTCAATGGTGCTGCGCCATGCCACATTACCATTGAATATTACCTGGTCCTGGCCCCGGTGCATCCCAGTTGTGTTGCATCCACGCTTGCACCACTGCCAGGTGCAGTCTGAATATCCGGGCCATTGTACATTTATGCGCTATTTGTAATAACCATGATGCTCAATTGTCATGATCGATCAATAAACTGATAAATTGATTGACTGGTGGGAGGGATGTAAATACCATGGAGATTGGGTGAACTTCATATTAGCCTTTTGGATGAACTCAATACACACAAAGCCAGGGTGAGAGGAGGACATACTGAGGTGTATGGTCCTTGGACTCACAGAGTAAAAGGGATCTGAGAGCTTGATATGATTCAGAATGTGTGAATTCTACAAGGAGTAGTAACTGGTGTTTGCTTATGTTATTTATCTTTTTTATTTTAGTTTATAATTTTTGTAAATAAAGCCACACTTTGGTGTGTTGTACCTTACTCTGGTTGTACAAGTTGTCCTTGTCCCAAGCCCAATAACATTATGGTGTAAGAAGTGGATCCTGATTGGCTGTCCAGGTGAGCAGGGGGATTCCAATCAGCTGGTACGAGTCCTGGTATCTGGATAACACCAAAAGGCCCATGCTGAAGAAGAAACCAGAAGATGTGGAGAAGACAGACTGTGGAGTCCTGACAAGAGCCATAGCCAAGAAGATGGGAGAAAAGCTGATGCCCCATCTTGAACCTGGAGCTAGCAGAAAAACAAAACCTGACCCTGTTTTTGATTCCAGCAAGGCTGAGACATGTGAGGAATTGGCAGATGAGCCTCCAGAAAATATTAATGAACTTTTAAGGTGGCTAGCAGTTAAACAGAGATGGAAAAGCAAATGGAACAGGACAGCCAAGAAAGAGAGATGGAGAGAAGGCAGGACCAGAGATGGCTAACACCATGTGTTTATTTTATTTTATTTAAAATTTAGTATCTCAGAAAGGCACACTGAGCAGAAACTCATTTCCAGGTTAACCTGTAGACAAGGGTACAAATACAACAAAGAGATTACTAAATTCAGATACAGTAATATACAATGTGCAAATAAAGTCCTCAATAATAAAATTAGATTACAGAATATTTTACAACAGATAATAAGAAAAGCAGAGTAGAACAGCAAAAGCATATCATGAGCTCACTAAATAATTCAGGAGATGGAAAGAGAGGAGGAAAGGAGTATAGTTGTGGGTTATGACAGTGGACAGCCACAAGAGGTAACGAGGATGGCCTGAGAAGGTATTTAAGTGCAAGAAAGAGGGGTGAGGTGGGTTTGAGGGGGATGTTATTCCAGAGGAAGGGAGTCTATAGGTGAAAGCAGGTTTCCCTGTAGAGGTGCGGGTTCTTGGGAGGGTGAAGGAGCAGTGTCAATTTGTACACAAATAATGGGGGGGGGGTGGCAGGATTTAGTAGAGAGGAAAGGTAGGATAGAAGAGTTCCAATCCAGTATTTGGAGATTAAAGTAGAACAGTAGGACGACTGTCTCTGCGAGAGGGATTGGAGGGATATTGAGGAGTAGAGGTTGCAGTTGTGTGTTGGGGGGAATTTGAGGTGAAACAACATAAAGTGTTGAAAAGGACATTGAGTTTGGCAAGGGAGGTGGCTGGAGCCGAGTCCTAGATGATGCTGGTGTAGCCAAAAGCTGGGAGTATCCATTTGACACCAATAATAAAAGCAGGGAGTCCACAAGCATTCTTCTGCAAGAAAAAACACTTTGCAAGTGTAAAATATCTTCTCCTTTAATTCAATATCAGCCCCCTACATTTCGATCCTATGAGCTTGTTCATGGGGGTTTTTTCATTCTGTTTTAAAACAAAATACAGATAAACTTAGAAATTTCTTCATTCTCTCAATTACATATAAAATAGTCTATATAGAAATGATTTTAACCATGTATTTATACTCCATTTATCTACCTGAATCATTCTCAATGTGTGCACCTAATTCATATAATTCAAAGAGCTTTTATCCTCTTCCTAAGGGAGTAAAAAAAAACATATTCATGTTATGTGCACACAGACACTTAAACAATAATAATGTTGCTGCTATTAACACAAGTTATCAAAAACTTTTTCCCCCTATAACCTGCATACCTGGGGAACCGTTCTGTTAAAATAAAGTATCCCTTTCTCACAAAAACAAAGCTGTCACGTTCAGTTTCCGCTCTGAAAAAACATAATGAGGCGCATTTACTCAAAAGGGCTGGAAACCCATTATAATTACAAATCTGTATGCTAAACTGACTTCTTATAAGAATCTCTCACGAGATCATCGTAATCATAATAGTACAAAACAACTTTTTATCTGGCAACTCGAGCTTTAGTTACAAAAAACGTTACCAAAACTCTGAAGTCAATAATGGTGTTTCTAAATGCTGTGGCGTTCCCCTTGGCTACCCAACCTCTTGAGCAGCTTGGATTTCACGCGGGAGTGACGTATCACTCCCTGTAACTCTTGCAATGTGAGAGTGTTACCACGCAACCTTACATTCATTCCCGATGTCGTGGGAATGACCGCAGTCATCCAAGCTGCTCATTTAAAGCAACATGATACATTGTTTAGCGTGTACAAACTAATGAAGACACTGCTACAGAAACCATTAGGAAGGAGTTAAATGGGACTTGGCAAATATCATACATAGTATTTACTTATGTACAAACATTATTACTACTCAAAAACATTTTCACTGATATTTACCATATGTTTCTTATTTCCAATGAACATAGGTATATATACATATCTCAGATACACCAGCATAAATTCACATATGTAAATTAACAACCACATTCATTTAAAATGTACTGTTATTCACACCAGTGAAACTAATACACCAACATGAATTCTCATATGTAGTTTGACAACCTACACACATTCATTTAAATGTGCAATTATTCACACCAGCAGATAGTCCAATGTCTCTAACTAAAATAAAGCTAGAGACATGTTACAAATTAAAATTCAAAAGCATGCCTGTAAATTGCATTCCAAATTCATACCTATCATGGCTCTAATGTTTTTAAACTAAATATCCACTTCATTTCAGTTTTTTCAAGTAATTTAATGAAATTACTTCCCCTCAATGGCATTTTTATTACTTCTAGCCCCCAAAACCTCAAAGAGGCTCCTGTATGTCCCACCTGATTGAAATGTAGAGCTACTGGTGATGTATCATCTCTATTTCTGATATCATTCTTGTGTTCCAGAATTCTTATTTTTAGGGCTATTTTCGTTTGCCCCACATATAATCTGTCACATGGACATTGTAATACGTATACAACCCTTTCTGTATTACAATCTATATGGTCTTTTATAACGAATTCTTCATTAAAATGTGGATGTTTAAAAATACTTTTTTAACATGTATTATTGCATACTGTGCATTTACCACATCTGGTCATACCTGCTTGTAAAGGACCTAATAGTAACTGTGTGCCCTTGGTGTCCATATATTTAAATTGTGAATGAACCAACTTATCTTTAATATTTCTAACTTTCTTTGCTACTATAATGGGTTTTTCTTGTAGAGATTTAATTTTAGGATTATCTAAAGCCACCAAACACCAATATTTATTTATAATTTTCCTTATCTCTGTCATTTTATGATTATATTTAATAGCTAGTATCATTCTATCCTGTTGTTGTTTATTTCTTTTATCCACAAAAAGATCTTCCCTAGTTTTGTTTTCTATTTTGTTACTAGCTTGTTTAAAAACCTTTGATGAATATCCTCTACAACTAAACCTTGTCAGCATGTCTTCTTTCTGTTCTAGATAATCACTTGTTTCTTTACAATTTCTTTTAACCCTAACCAATTGTGCATAGGGAATGATATTTTTTAGTTTAGGTTCATGATAACTTTTACTATGGAGTAATGTGTTTCTATCACTACTCTTTCTAAAAATAGATGTGCTAAACTGTGTATCTTGAATCTTAATTAAGAGATCCAAAAATGGAATATTAGAGATGTTATGATTTAAGGGAAATTTTAAATTGATGTCAAATGAATTCAATATTTCATTAAATTTTAGAAGTTCTTGTTCTGTCCCGCCCCATATACAAAACATATCATCTATATATCTTTTCCATAACTTTATTTTGTCTTTGTACTGATTTTTATCAAAGTTAAATACATTTTCTTCTTCAAAGTTAATCATATAAGCGTTGGCGTAACTGGGTGCCATAGTGTTGCCCATTGCAGTACCTTTATCTTGTTGGTAAAATATTCTGTCAAATTCAAAATAATTGTTTTGTAGGACAAATAATGCTAGTTTCTGTAACATCACTGTTTTAGGTACTGAACCTATATCTCTTTTATTTAATATTTTACCCATATTTATAATCCCTTCCCCATGGGGGATAGAAGTGTACAAATCTGATGTTACAGGGACTAACATTATTTATGATTATCTAGAACAGAAAGAAGACATGCTGACAAGGTTTAGTTGTAGAGGATCTTCATCAAAGGTTTTAAAACAAGCTAGTAACAAAATAGAAAACAAAACTAGGGAAGATCTTTTTGTGGATAAAAGAAATAAAAACAGGATAGAATGGTACTAGCTATTAAATATAATCATAAAATGACAGAGATGAGGAAAATTATAAATAAATATTGGTATTTGGTGGCTTTAGATAATCCTAAAATTAAATCTCTACAACAAAAACCCATTATAGTAGTGAAGAAAGTTAGAAATATTAAAGATAAGTTGGTTCATTCACAATTTAAATATATGGAGACCAAGAGTACACAGTTACTATTAGGTCCTTTACAACCAGGTATGACCAGATGTGGTAAATGCACAGTATGCAATAATACCAGTAAAAAAAGTGTTTTTCAACATCCACATTTTAATGAAGAATTTGTTATAAAAGACCATATAGATTGCAATATAGAAGGGGTTGTATACGTATTACAATGCCCATGTGACAGATTATATGTGGGGCAAATGAAAAGAGCCCTAAAAATAAGAATTCTGGAACACAAGAATGATATCAGAAATAGAAATAAATTTTGAATTTGACGAAATATTTTACCAAAAAGATAAAGATACTGCAATTTAAAATTTACCTTAAATCACAGCATCTCTAATATTCCATTTTTGGATCTCTTAATTAAGGTTCAAGATGCACAGTTTAGCACATCTATTTTTAGAAAGAGTACTGATAGAAACACATTACTCCATAGTAAAAGTTATCATCACCCTAAACTAAAAAATAGCATTCCCAATGCACAATTGGTTAGGGTCAGAAGAAACTGTAACAAAACAAGTGATTATCTAGAACAGAAAGAAGACATGCTGACAAGGTTTAGTTGTAGAGGATCTTCATCAAAGGTTTTAAAACAAGCTAGTAACAAAATAGAAAACAAAACTAGGGAAGATCTTTTTGTGGAAAAAATAAATAAACAAAAACAGGATAGAATGGTACTAGCTATTAAATATAATCATAAAATGACAGAGATAAGGAAAATTATAAATAAATATTGGTATTTGGTGGCTTTAGATAATCCTAAAATTAAATCTCTACAAGAAAAACCCATTATAGTAGCAAAGAAAGTTAGAAATATTAAAGATAAGTTGGTTCATTCACAATTTAAATATATGGAGACCAAGGGTACACAGTTACTATTAGGTCCACAACTAGGTATGACCAGATGTGGTAAACGCACAGTATGCAATAATACCAGTTAAAAAAGTATTTTTAAAAATCCACATTTTAATGAAGAATTCATTATAAAAGACCATATAGATTGTAATACAGAAGGGGTTGTATACATATTACAATGCCCATGTGACAGATTATATGTGGGGCAAATGAAAAGAGCCCTAAAAATTAGAATTCTGGAACACAAGAATGATATCAGAAATAGATATGATAAATCACCAGTAGCTCTACATTTCAATCAGGTGGGTCATACAGGAGCCTCTTTGAGGTTCTGGGGGATAGAAGTAGTAAAAATGCCATTGAGGGGAGGTAATTTCATTAAATTACTTGAAAAAACTGAAATGAAGTGGATATTTAGTTTAAAAACATTAGAGCCTACGATAGGTATGAATTTGGAATGCAATTTACAGGCATGCTTTTGAATTTTAATTTGTAACATGTCTCTAGCTTTATTTTAGTTAGAGACGTTGGACTATCTGCTGGTGTGAATAATTGCACATTTAAAATGAATGTTGTGTAGGTTGTCAAACTACATATGTGAATTCATGTAGGTGTATTAGTTTCCACTGGTGTGAACAACAGTACATTTTAAATGAATGTGGTTGTTAATTTACATATGTGAATTTATGCTGGTGTATCTGAGATATATATATATCTATGTTCATTGGAAATAAGAAACATATGGTAAATATCAGTGAAAAGGTTTTTGGAGTAGTAATAATGTTTGTACATAAGTAGGTACTATTTATGATAATTGCCAAGTCCCTTTTAACTCCTTCCTAATGGTTTCGGTATCAGTGTCTTCATTTGTTTGTACACGCTAAACAATGTATCATGTTGCTTTAAATAAAGCAGCTTGGACGACCGCGGTCATTCCCACGGCATCGGGAATGAATGTAAGGTTGTGTGGCAACACTCTCGCATTGTTAGAGTTACAGGGAGTGATATGTCACTCCCGTGGGAAATCCAAGCTGCTCAAGAGGTTAAGCAGCCAAGGAGAATGTCACAGCATTTAGAAACGCCATTATTGACTTCAGAGTTTTGGTAAAGTTTTTTGTAACTAAAGCGCAAGTCGCATATAAAAAAGTTGGTTTTTGTACTATTAAGGATTATGTATGATCTCGTGAGAGACTCACTTAGGTAAGAAGTCAGTTTAGCATACAAATTTGTAATTATAATGGGTTTCCAGCCCTTTTTGAGTAAATGCGCCTCATTATGTTTTTTCAGAGCCGAAACTGGAACGTGACAGCTTTGTTTTTGTGAGAAAGGGATACGTTACTTTAACAGAACGGTTCCCCAGGTATGCAGGTTATGGGGGCAAAACGTTTTTGATAACTTGTGTTAATAGCAGCAACATTATTATTATTTAAGCATCTGTGTGCACATAACATGAATATGTTTTTTTTCAGTCCCTTAGGAAGAGGATAAAAGCTCTTTGAATTATATGAATTAGGTGCACACATTGAGAATGATTCAGGTAGATAAATGGAGTATAAATATATGGTTAAAATAATTTCTATTTAGACTATTTTATATGTAATTGAGAGAATAAATAAATTTATAAGTTTATCTGTATTTTTTTTTAGAACACAATAAAAAAAACCGTGAACAAGCTCATAGGAGCGAAATGTAGGGGGCTGATATTGAATTAAAGGAGAAGATATTTTACACTTGCAAAGTCTTTTTTCATGCAGAAGAATGCCTGTGGACTCCCTGCTTTTATTATTGGTTTTGAATATTTAGGCACCTTCAAGGGAGTTATCTAAAATAAGTGTTAAAAGTCACCATTACCCAGATTTTGCTGTTGATATTGTTTCATTGTTGAATGTACCATGAGGGTGGGTTACATTTGATTTGGAAGTTGGTGAATCTCATATTATTGATTTGTGAGAATATATTCTTTTAAGAGAATTAGGCATTACAGCCAGTGACAAACACTGTTATCTGCCATCATAAAATTATATATCACAAGATGGAAGAAGGTTTAGCAGTTTTGCAAGATATTGTTAATAGTATTCAAAATACTTTACATTTCACTACATATTCTGAAGATGAAAGGAAAACACTGTTTCAGGCCATGGGGGGGGGGCAGAGACTTGACAACCAAAATGGGGGAAACCCCTAGAAATTTAGCACAAAAATTAGAAAATTACCAATTTAGAGATACAAGATTAGAATGGCATGAGTTGACACTCACACAATATTTAGAGCACACTATAATTCCTAGGGGTCTAAGGATAGCTGTGGAACCTAACATTGGTATAAATACACAGAAACTTTTCACAAAATGGGGTGGTATAAGAAATAGGGCTAGTTGTGATTTTATGTATGCCTTAATACAAGCAATAATAGATGAAAGAAAAGCTTTGGCAGAAGAAATACAAAAAAATCAATGTATTTTAAAACAACAATTAACAGTTGATGAGTTTACACATACACTAGAGGACATAAAGAAGAAATTGTCGGATTATGAAAATAAATTAAAACAACAGAAAATTAGAACATTTATTAGAGATACAAATGATTATAAAGACAATAAGGTATACACATATAAACAATATGATAAAAGGAGATTTTTAAGTTATAGCACAGAAAGTGATACAGATAGTGATAATAGCTATACTAGGGATTCTTATACAAGAATAGGAGAGGAATATTCACATACAGGTGAGTCACAACAGCCCAGTACATCTGCAGAGGATGTGATAGAACATAGATATGATCTCAGAAACACTAACACCAATAGATACTTTTCAAGACCACAAGGGGGTTTTTGAGGGGCCAGAAGAGGAGGGGGACGAGGAGGAGGATTACGTGGCAAACCAATAAGAACCACAAATTTGGACAGGGGACCAGCCAGGGATACCCAGAAGTAATACTGATTTTCAATTTGAGTAAAAGGAAATTAACGGAAGTAGAAACACATGTTCTGGGTTTGGGATTAACTTTTGCTCCTTCACAGCCGGTCAATTTATTTGAATTAGAAGTCGACTTACAGGGCTTTTTAGGAGTTTGAGAATAAAAAATTTATTTGCATCAGATAATTCATTGATTAATGAAGAAAGAGAGTTGAAACAAGCTTTGAATGTAAAATCAAATTCCCCCCCCCCACACTGACAGAAATCTTGGAATTGAAAATTTTGTTCTATAGTTGAATGTGAAATTATGCAATTATATAAAGACAAGTCGTCCCTATGGCCCAAACAGCTAAATTTATCAAAAGAACAGAGACAAGCTTTACAAGACCTAAGTAATGACACAGAAATAATAATAAAACAGGTGGATAAAGGTGGAGGAATAGTTATTCAAGACAGAGACAAATATAAATCAATGTGTTTAAAATTGTTAAATAATAGGAGTAATTATTCACAGTTGATGGGTGATCCGACAATTACGTTACAAGGGAAACTGAGGGAATTGTTGGCAGAATTTTTTGATTTAAATATTTAAATTGGTTACAAGGTTGGGAAATGAGAGTTCTTTTGAAAGAATTTCCAAGAATTCCTACATTCTACACCATTCTGAAGATACATAAAGATCTGTTAGACCCCCCGGAAGACCAATTGTATCAAGTATTGATTCTGTTTTTGATCCTGTGTCAAAATATATCAATTACTATTTACAATCATTAATTGAAAAAAATGTTTCATACATACAAGATTCAACAGATTTAATGAAACAGAGATTATATCATAGATACATAGATACATATACAGTGTCAGCAGATAAGGGCCTATGGCCCACCCAGTCCGCCCATTTGAGCTTGTAAGTTCAGTTTATGTTTTCCTAGAAGTCTGTTGCCCCTTACCCCTGACCTCCAGAATTCCTTTATGTCTATCCCACGCATTCTTAAATCTCATGATTGTTTCAGCCCCCACCACTTCCTCTGGCAGGATGTTCCACTTGTCCACCACCCTTTCTGTGAATAAATTCTTCCTCACATTTCCTCTGAATCGTCCTCCTTCCAAATAATCTAAATATCAAATAAGATTGATTTAAATCACATTATTTTGGCTACTAGGGATGTAACAGATTTGTGCACTTCTATCCCCCATAGGGAAGGGATTATAAATATGGGTAAAATATATTAAATAAAAGGCCTATAGGTTCAGTACCTAAAACAGTGATGTTACAGAAACTAGCATTATTTGTCCTACAAAACAATTATTTTGAATTTGATGGAATATTTTACCAACAAGATAAAGGTACTGCAATGGGCAGCACTATGGCACCCAGTTACATCAACGCTTATATGAATAACTTTGAAGAAGAAAATGTATTTAACTTTGATAAAAATCAGTACAAAGACAAAATAAAGTTATGGAAAGATATATAGATGATATATTTTGTATATGGGGTGGGACAGAAAAAGAACTGCTAGAATTTAATGAAATATTGAATTCATTTGACATCAATTTAAAATTTCCCTTAAATTATAACGTCTCTAATATTCCATTTTTGGATCTCTTAATTAAGATTCAAGATGCACAATTAACACATCTATTTTTAGAAAGAGTACTGATAGAAACACATTACTCCATAGTAAAAGTTATCATGAACCTAAACTAAAAAATATCATTCCCTATGCACAATTGGTTAGGGTCAAAAGAAATTGTAAAGAAACAAGTGATTATCTAGAACAGAAAGAAGACATGCTGACAAGGTTTAGTTGTAGAGAATCTTCAAAGGTTTTTAAACAAGCTAGTAACAAAATAGAAAACAAAACTAGGGAAGATCTTTTGTGGATAAAAGAAATAAACAAAAACAGGATAGAATGGTACTAGCTATTAAATATAATCATAAAATGACAGAGATAAGGAAAATTATAAATAAATATTGGTATTTGGTGGCTTTAGATAATCCTAAAATTAAATCTCTACAATAAAAACCCATTATAGTAGCAAAGAAAGTTAGAAATATTAAAGATAAGTTGGTTTATTCACAATTTAAATAAATGGAGACAAAGGGTACACAGTTACTATTAGGTCCCTTACAAGCAGGTATGACCAGATGTGGTAAATGCACAGGATGCAATAATACCAGTAAAAAAAGTATTTTTAAACATCCACATTCTAATGAAGCATTCATTATAAAAGACCATATAGATTGTAATACAGAAGGGGTTGTATACGTATTACAATGCCCATGTGACAGATTATATGTGGGGCAAACTAAAAGAGCCCTAAAAATTAGAATTCTGGAACACAAGAATGATATCAGAAATAGAGATGATAAATCACCAGTAGCTCTACATTTCAATCAGGTGGGACATACAGGAGCCTCTTTGAGGTTTTGGGGGCTAGAAGTAGTAAAAATGCCATTGAGGGGAGGTAATTTCATTAAATTACTTGAAAAAGCTGAAGTGAAGTGAATATTTAGTTTAAAAACATTAGAGCCTACGATAGGTATGAATTTGGAATGCAATTGGCAGGCATACTTTTGAATTTTAATTTGTAACATGTCTCTAGCTTTATTTTAGTTAGAGACATTGGACTATCTGCTGGTGTGAATAATTGCACATTTAAAATGAACGTTGTGTAGGTTGTCAAACTACATATGTGAATTCATGTAGGTGTATTAGTTTCTGCTGGTGTGAACAACAGTACATTTTAAATGAATGTGGTTGTTAATTTACATATGTGAATTTATGGTGTATCTGAGATATATATATATCTATGTTCATTGGAAATAAGAAACATATGTTAAATATCAGTGAAAAAGTTTTGGAGTAGTAATAATGTTTGTACATAAGTAGGTACTATTTATGATAATTGCCAAGTCCCATTTAACTCCTTCCTAATGGTTTCTGTATCAGTGTCTTTATTGTTTGTACACGCTAAACAATGTATCATGTTGCTTTAAATGAGCAGCTTGGACGACTGCGATCATTCCCACGGCATCGGGAATGAATGTAAGGTTGCGTGGCAATACTCTCGCATCACGAGAGTTACAGGGAGTGATACGTCACTCCCGCATGAAATCCAAGCTGCTCAAGAGGTTGGGCAGCCAAGGGGAACACCACAGCGTTTCGAATTGCCATTATTGACTTCAGAGTTTTGGTAAAGTTTTTGTAACTAAAGTGCAAGTCGCGTATAAAAAAGTTGTTTTTTGTTCTTTTAAGGATTACGTATGATCTCGTGAGAGACTCGTTTAGGTAAGAAGTCAGTTTAGCGTACAAATTTGTAATTATAATGGGTTTCAAGCCCTTCTGAGTAAATGCGCCTCATTATGTTTTTTCAGAGCCGAAATTGGAACATGACAGCTTTGTTTTTGTGAGAAAGGGATACTTTACTTTAATAGAATGGTTCCCCAGGTATGCAGGTTATGGGGGGCAAAAAAGGTTTTGATAACTGTGGTAATAGCAACATTATTATTGTTTAAGCTGCCTGTGCACATAACATGAATATGTTTTTTTACTCCCTTAGGAAGAAGATAAAAGCCTTTGAATTATATGAATTAGGTGCACACACTGAGAATGATTCAGGTAGATAAACGAGTATAAATATATGGTTAAAATCATTTCTATATAGACTATTTTATATGTAATTGAGAGAATGAAGAAATTTATAAGTTTATCTGTATTTTGTTTTAAAACAGAATGAAAAAAACCCCGTGAACAAGCTCATAAGAGAGAAACATAGGGGGCTGATATTGAATTAAAGAAGAAGATATTTTACACTTGTGAAGTGTTTTTTCTTGCAGAAGAATGCTTGTGGACTCCCTGCTTTTATTATTGGTTTTGAATATTTAGGCACCTTCAAGGGAGTTATCTAAAATAAGTGTTAAAAGTCACCATTGCCCAGATTTTGCTGTTGTTATAGTATCCATTTGACAAGCAGATCATATCTGACTGGTAGAAAAGACTACCCATGTGAAAGTAGAGAAGCCCCAGTTTGGGGTGTACTTTGGAGTGAAGGGCAGTGAAGTGGGAGAAGAAGTCTAGTGAGGTGTAAAGCCACACTCCAAGGTATTTGTTGGCAGAGACATCATTGAGAGGCATGTTAGCTGGGGTAGAGAAGATGGGGAGGGAGGGGAGCCTGGCAAATTTCTGCTTGGAGCCAAAGGTCATGGCTATGGTGTTTTGGCATTAATTTTTTGCAGTTATCTTCCAACCAGCTTGTTACTACAGTGAAGAAATGTTGAAGGGAATTTGGAAGACTGGGGTAGAGGGACCAGATAGGAATAGATTGGTGTCCATATACATATGGATCTGTGTGTGGAGCATACCAAAGGGAGGTCATTTATAAACAAGGAGAAAAGAATCGATCCCTAGGGACTGCCAACAGTGATAGGGAGGGAGGAAGAGAGGGAGATAGGACATTATTGACTTCTACTGACAGGGACTGGCCCAATAAGAGTTAAACCAGGAGACAGAGGCTGGAGAGAAGCCGGTGGCGCTAAGCTTGTTTAGGAGGAGAGGGTAAGAGACAGAATCTAAAGCCTTTGCAAGGTCAATGAATATAGCTGAGGTAATCTTCCCTTGATTCATTGCAGAGTGGATGGCATCTGTGAAGTGAAGTTGTGAAGAGTTGATGGAATAAAGTTTCTTAAATCCAGGTTAGACTGGGGAGAGAGTGTTGGAGGCATAGAGGAAGTCATTTAATCTTGAGAGGACAAGGGATTCTTGTACATTGGTGAGCGAGGGGAGACATGATATGGGATGGTACTTATCAGGAGTGGTTGGATCACCCCCTTTATGAAGGGGAGGATCCAGTGGACTCCAGGCTGAGGGGATGGTAGAGAAGGAGAGGATAGGTTTGAGGAGTTAAGTTAGTAGGATTAAAGAGAAGGTGCAGAGATTTTGAGGAGTCCAGGGTGTATGACATATGGGTTAGATTTTGAAGGATTTAGGGAGCCTGGAGCTCTGAGGACTTCTGTGGGGGATATCAGAGGCAGTTTAAACCAGAGGGCAGTGTTGGGGATGGTGGAGGTTGGAGATCTTGTGGAAGGGCACAGGTTGTTCGGAACTTGTTTATGGCATCAGCGACAGAAGTGGAATCCTTGACTAGGAAACATGCCACATAATGAGTGGGTGGGGGTTCCAAGGAGGACAGCAAGAGAGATTGTGGTTTGTTCCAGAAGGAGGACAGAGCATTGTTGGGGTGTGTGGATGGGTTTTGAAATACAGTTATCAGATTTCGCCAGATAAATTCACTTTGTACAGCCATTTCAGAGGGTTCTGTAATTCTGAAGGTTGGATGAGTCGCAGGAGGTTTTAAAGTGATGCCAAGTGAGGTTACAGTTTTGCACACGTATAAGACGTCTGGAGAAATCCAAGGATTGTGGTAATGTATTACCCTGACTGTTTTCAGTTGAGCATGGGCATCCCAGATGTTTAGAAAGGTAAATGTGAAATGGGTGAGTGCAGCATCTACAGAATGAGTGGAGAGTACTGGTGACAAATTTGCCATGGCTAAGTCGAGGAGTAATTTACTTGAGTCAAGCATTTTGAGGGGACGATACTGGATATAGTTGGGGGTGGGGTTGGTGGAGGCCGTATCTTCCTGACACAAAATATGTGACAATGATTGCAAAGTGCATCAGGAAGTACAACTGCAAAGCTGATTTGATGTGGGTGGGTTGATAGCATCCAGTTAAGTAGGGTATACGACTGGGAATGAAGTTATGATGGGTTGACTCTTTGATCAGTTGGGTCAGGTTAAGTGCTTCAATCTGGAGGCATGAGATTTCAGATGAGAGGAGTGCCAGTCCAGATTAAAATCACCAAGAAGGATCAATTCCCTGGCAGAAGCAAGGGTGGTAGTGGACGGATGCAGGAGATAAGGAGGAGGGTGAAATTTTGGGAGGCACACAGAACTCCAACAAAAAGCAGCATTGAGGACAGAAAGTTGAGCTTTGCTATGAGGGGTTTGTGAGATAGAGGGATTGTTTCATGGTGTGAGATGTTGCAGGTAAGGGAGATGCAGGAGTAAATTGCAACCCTTCCTCCCTTTTTCCATGTTCTTCCATGGAGGATATAATCAAGGAAGGCAAGCTGATTGTCTGGGATACATGCAGAAAGCCACATTTCTGTGATACATAGGATGTCAGGAGAGGCTGAGGACCCAGACTTTAAATCATCCAGTTTTGGAAGAAGGCTACAGGCATTTATATGGAAGAAACTCAAGCCCTTAGGAAGGACCGTGGAGAGGTGGGGTGAGAGAGGCTGAGTTTGAATGACATCCCAGCTAAGAGGAGAAAGGTGAGAAAGGATAGTGGGGAGGATGATGTTTGAGCTTTAAGTGGTAGTCCTGGAGTGGGAGGCATTTAGAGGCTGGAGGTAGGAGATACTGGATGGCTTTAATCTTAATGAGAGAGCTGTTGAGTAACCCAGGGTGTATTTTCAGCATAAGGTAGTGGGATAAGGTGAAAGCAGGAGATGGGGAGTGACAAAGGAGTAGGTAGATAGGCCACGTGGGGGCAGGATGTGGAAAAGGGGTGCTGGAATGGGATAGGGCAGAAATAGGGGGGACAAAGGAAGAAAGAAAAGGAGGGCTACTAGGGGGTGAAGGAGAAACAGGGGAGGCCATGGAGTCACTGAAAGAATAAGGTGATGCAGCAGTGGCCTCTAGTGTCCCAGCAATAAAAGATGCGATGATGATCTGGGAAATAGAAAATCCAGAACAGATCATGTGATGTGTCATGTGACACAGGAGACACATAAACAAAATGGCAACCTATGGTGGGAGGTGGGTGGGACTAGTACAACCCATCAAATGAAGGAGGCATGTTCAATGCCTGCTTCAGAGTGCAGGCACAGCTCGGGTAGTTATGGCTTGCTGGGGGGCAGGGTGAGAGCGCGCTATCAACTGCCATGAAGCACTACAAATTATTGGGACTAGTCACAGTCATGATGAGGCAGGAACCAACCCAAAAGACATTAAACTAACCAAAATGACTTCCATTGATGATATTGAAGTGTACTCAACCACCTTGGAGAGAATTGCCAGAGCGTATGGGTGCCCAAGTCACTGTGGGTAGTCAGACTAGCTCCTATCTGACTGGTTGTGCCCAGTTGGCCTGTAGTAATAGGGACAGTTGGAATGTTGACAACAATGAATTGGTGAAAAATACATTTTTATGACATTTTGACATTAACAGAGAGACTGACACACAGAGTTTTCATTCCCTATGACATCAAAATAGAGACACCCCTAGAGAGACTTTTTATGAGACTGAATGAGTTAAGTACTAGATGGCTATAACCTAAAGGATAGTCAGTTATGCACATTATAGAAATTCTGATGATTGAACAATTCCTGCAGATCCTGCCTTCGGATGCACAAATATGGGTAAAAGAACATCACCCAGAATCAGCTGAGGTTGCCATCACCTTAGCAGAAGACTTCATGTCTGCTCGCCAGCCCATTAAGAGAGGCTACTGGAAGTCAGACCGGTGGCACTGATGATTGAGGTGCTGGATGCCACACCTTGTGCTGGTGACCTGTGTTTGGGAACGAGCACAGGCCACTGTTGGTTGGCAGTGGAGGAGATGGATTGTGCATCTGATGGACTGCACCTACTCCCGAGGGGATGGGACCAGTGGCCAGTGCACACCTGACCCCTAGTGGAGGCTGGGGCTTGGTGTCATGGAGCCACAACAGTGTGGGTGGGAATGTGGCAGATGCTTTGTGTTGGTATGCACAGGAGTGTGCATGACCCCATTGCAGGCATCATTGCACACTGCGTGCCCACAAGGGGGCATGAAAAACAGGAAAAGAACAGTGTGGTGGAATGAAGGAGGATGCCTTGCTGGCCCTCCTCCCGGTTAGCCATGGTGCTGTCCACACTTGATCCAGTCACTGGTGGGTGTTGGGGAACCCCGCTGGCCCCACCGGGGGGGGCAAGCCCTGAGGGTTCATGTCAGTGCTGGATTGTGGACGATGGGGGACGGGCTTGGGGCACCGTCCAAATGGGGACAACACTGTGGAGGAGAGGAAACAGAGGCTACTGGAATACAGATCCAGCAATTGCCAATGCACACCAGATGGTAAGATAGACTTCTTTTACCCCTTCTTGCCCCCCAGTAAGATCTACAGTGAAGCCAGAAGGGAAGGCTGGAAGAGGCTGGAGATAATTTCTACTGGACATTGAATGCCATAATTGTCAGGGATTGGGCCATATAGACTGGTTCTGTACCAAGAAGAAAATAGAGCAACACATTCAGCTTTATTGAATTGGGGCTATTTTATGACAGATGTACAGATAAATAATAATACTGTGATGGGGTTATTAGACTCTTGAAGAAAACAAAGTTTGATTTGTCAAGACTTCTTAGACAATGAACCCATGGCAGGACCTTTTACTGGTGTTGTGTGTATTCATGGTGACACACATCATTACCCAACCACTATGGTAGACATGGGCATTCAAGGTCAAACTGCTACTGTCACCACAGGACTTGTTCCCAGATTAACTGTGCCATTAGTGATTGGCCATGACTTTCCACATTTTGTTTCCCTTATTTCCAAGAAGGAATAAGAAGCTGCAGTAAATTCGAGAGCCCAGAGTAAAAAAGACAGAATGATTGGGGACACATTTCCTTTTGAAATGGATGTTATAGAGGATCCTGGAAGAGACAAAAAATCCAGAAGTGAAAAGAAACAGCTACAAAGACAATGGAATAAAGACCATAATGGACTACCTGAGAATGAACTGAACTCTGTATTTGCAAATGCGATATTGCAAATGAACAAAGGTGTGATCCATCTCTAGCCTTCTTTTTTCAACAGATGGGCAAGAGTCAGAAAAAGGGGCCTGAATTTAAAAGAAAAAAGCAATATCTTGTACAGGGCATGTACTAACCCATATACTGGTGAGGAAGTGGAACAGATGGTAGTCTCTGAGAAATTCAGAGACCGGTTAATGTATCTTGGTCATGACCTACCTTTTTCAGGGCATGCAGGGAGGGATTGTACCCTTACCAGGTTATTACATATGTTTTTTGGGCCAAATATACGTGAACAAGTTGCAGAGTATTGCAGATCATGGAAAGAGTGTCAGAAACTGTTCCAGACGGGGAAAAATTACATGGTGCCCCTAATTTCCCAACCTATAGTAACTATGCCTTTTGAAAGGATAGCCATGGATATCGTAGGCTCCCTAGAAAAAAGCTCAAGGGGCAATAGATTCATTCTTGTCATCTTTGACTATACCACTAGTTATCCAGAGGCCATGCCTCTATACTACATAAAAACACCTAAAGTTGCAATGGAATTGGTGAAGGTTTTTAGATGATTGAATATTCCCAAAGGGATCTTAACAGATCAAGGGAGTAATTTTAATGCTACTCTACTAGAAGAATTCACTGTCTGCTGGAGGTAGTTGCTGTCAGAACATCACCCTACCACCCACAAACAGATGGTCTGGTAGAGCATTTTATTCAGACATTAAAAGAATGCTAAGGAAATTCATACATGATGAGGGGAAAGACTGGAAGAGATATAGTCCATTATTGTTGATTGCTTACAGGGAGGTTCCCCAAGCCAGAACAGATTATTCACCCTTTTCATTACTGTACAGGAGAAACCCCCAAGGACCATTAGACATGATCAAAGAAATCTGTGAATAGGGGACAGGAACTGGGTAAAGCGATATTGTGAAGTATATGGTACAACTCTGAAAGCGCTTAGTTATGTACACAGAAATGGCACATAAGAATAGCTTTGAAGCCCAAGAAAAAGAAAAACAGCTATATGATAAAAGTGTTTTGAATAAGGAATTTCAGGAAAGAGACAAAGTACTCTTACTGCTACCCTGTTCTGAAAATAAACTGCTCATGAAGTAGCAGGGACCTTATAAAATCCTGATGCAGACAGGGACAGCGACTTATGAAGTGGAGACACCCAACAAGAGACCAGGTAAATACTGTAGATGTACAATAGCATGTCAACTTACTTAAGAGATTGCATGAGAAACCAGAGCAGAGTGTGGGTATGGTTGTTATCCCAGAAAGAGAGGAGTCAGATCTAGATCTTGCTTACAGAAGACTAAAAGAGACAGAAGGGAGAAATGGGATCCAAATTAATCCCACCTTGGACAATACCCAGAAGTTATTGCCATCCACATTTATTAGTTTTCCAGGAAATGTAGTGTGTGTGTAGAACGTCAAATCAGAATTGACTGTCCCTCAATCTGACAGAAACCCTATAGGCTTTCTAAAAGGGTAAGAGCTGACCTCAAACAAGAAAATGAAAAACTTAGTCAGCTGGGAATCATAGAGCCCTACACAAGTGTTTGGGCATCCCCAATTGTAGTGGTGCCAAAGAAAGAAGCTAGAAATCTTTCAAGTGACAGACTGGAATGCAAGGCTGGATAGCCAGTCATGTAATGCAATGTTGCAAAGTGATAAAAAAAAAATATGTATATAAGAAATTGGTGAAGAAGAAATTAATGATTCCTTTTAGGGTGTAGTGGGTGGAGCCCTGCAGTCCTTTTGCTTTCAGAAAATTATTCTGCATTCTTTGCATTCTTTCTGACTGATCAACCTGTTAGACATGCACCACAGTTACCTCCACAAATGTGGAGCAGTCCGTCAACACTATTTACCACTGCAGCCCTAAAAAGTCCTGACTGGTGGGTTGGGCACCCCAGTGTAACTCTTATGTTTCCAGGGTGGGGAGGTGGGGTGGGGTGGAGTGGTGGGTGGTGAAAGGGAGGTTTGGATGGAGGGGTATCTTTCATTTAAAAACAAGAAACAAACAGCAGTCACAGCGAAATATGGCATATCCGCCTTGTCCAAGATGACTATCACAATCTCCTGAGCATGCATGGTGAGTAGCACATGCTGCAGCCATCTTGGACATGGCAGAGTGTGTCATGCTCTGCCATGACCGCCATTTGTTTCTTCTTTTTAAATTACATAAATTGTGACTTTTTTTAAATTACATATATGTGGCTGTGAGACCTGAACTCCCCACACTCTTCCCTCCTCTTCCTGCTACCCTCATTCTTACCTGCACCCTTGCCTCTCTCTCTTCTTGCTAACACTCTCCTAGTAGGCTTCAGGTCCCCGCCTCAGCACTTCCCCCAGTGAGTCTAGCCCTCCTTTATGACTACACTTTTAGCACTTAAGACAAAAGAACTGCTGCCCATCAAGTTCTCACCTCCTTGCATATAGTATTAGTTTATCTTACAGACTATATCATCCTCTTTTTCCTACCTGATTCACTCTATATCCTGTAGATTCTCAAGTTGTTCGCTTAACAACCTGTCAACCTAGCCTGCTTTAAATTATGTGTCTGTATATTTTTACGTATGTATTTCCTGTTATTGTAATTATGTAACCTCTGTAACCTGATGCACTCATGTCTTTCTAGGCATGGGACCTCCTTGTATCTGCTTATGTACTTATAACCATTGCAAATGATGTTATGCCCATGTATTACTATGATGTGGAACCTCTGTAAAAGAGCCTTTGGCTCAAATGTACTTCCTAGAAATAAATAAATAAATAAATAAAATAAATCCCTCACCCAAACTTACCTTTCAGCACCCACCTTCCACACCCTTCCAGAAACATAAGAGTGACACTGGGGGTGCCCAACCCCCCCAGTGTCGTGATCCAATCCCACCCCCCCAAGAAACATAATAGTGACACTGGGGGTGCCCAATCCCCCAGTGTCATGATATGAAATCGGTCCTCTTTTTTTGGGGCCAGTGACACTGGAAGTGCCCAACCCCCCAGTGTGGGTGCCCCACCCCAATGTCATGACCCATCCCCCAGAACCCCAAGAAATATAATATTAACACCGGGGGTGTACAATGTCCTAGTGTCACAATCCAAACCCCCAGAAACATTACAGTGACACTGGGGGTGCCCAATCCCCCAGTGTCACGATCTGGAATCCAGTGTCCTTTTTTATTTTTATCTTTTTTTGGCCAAAACCCGTAAAAGAAAACTGTTCAGCAATGTCTTTTGTACCATTACTGTGAACCACCCCCCCCAAAACCCTTACATATCCACAAGGAGATCCAGAGCTGTCATCTTCTCAGGACCGCAGACATGTATCCACTCTTCAAAGCCAGACTGCAAATTGAGGAAACAGGTATGCAGCTCAATGTATTTCAATTGGGTTTTGAACTTAGTGGCATAACTTAGCAATTTTTGCATATTTTTACTACAAATTTTCAAAATGTCTTCCTTGGAACCCCATCTCATGAACAATCGCACTGTCAGTAGGAAAATCTGTTCCAAAAGGTGATTTTACAGTCCCTTTATAAAATCTTCTTTCTGGCAGAAGTTGAACATTCCTCTGCTCTTGTTCATGACATAGCATCATAAGAAGGTTATGTTGAAAATTTGGTGTAACCATATTAAAAACTAAAACAACGAATTTATGAGCCTACATACAATTTTGCAACCACAGCCTCATAACATTGATAATTTTCCATATGTTTCCGTCAAATTCACAACATAGCCATATCATTAGAGCACCTCATGAGTGTGACAGCTGTCATTTTTAAATCCTTGTCAATATATTTTTTACATCCTGAAAGGTGATTTTGTAGTCCCTGCACAATATCACCCTTATGCAGGAATTAAACCTTTCTCTGCCCTTGTTAATGAGGTGGTGTCATAAGAAGGCTATATTGAAATTTGATGTAAAAATATCCAAAGGCAACAAAGTTATGCTCCTACAGTATGTACTATTTTGTGAATGGAGTCTCATAAATTTGGCAATTTTCCATATTTTTACCTCGAATTCACATCTTACAATAAAGCCCGCCAGGATGAAGCAGTGTCACAGGTTTCCTGCATTATAAAAAGGATTAACTCCCACTGAAATTCCATTGTTTGCTGCTGTAACTGTACTACAGAATTCAGCAACACTGCATTTCATCCTGGCGGGCTTCACTGTAGCCATATCTTTACAGCACCTAATGAGTGTGACATCTGTCATTTTTCAAACCCTGGTCAGTATGTTTTTTATATCCTGAAAGACGATTTTGAGGTCCCTGCACAATATCACCCTTCATGCAGGAATTAAACCTTTCTCTGCCCTTGTTAGTGAGGTGGGGTCATAAGAAGGCTATGTTGAACATTGGGTGTAAAAATATTCAAAACCAACAAAGTTATCTGGCCAGCCACATGGCAAAGTATCTCCAGTGGTCTCCACCCCCAACAGAGGTTGGAGAACCTTCATATATTCCAATCTGGTTACAGATAGAAAGGCACCTAATTCAAGTCTATGGCCTATCGCCGGATAGCCTGCTTTTTGTATCCCTAAACTGTTACCTCTCCAGCTTAGAAACTCAGTCATAGTTGCCTTGAAAGTGCATGCCCAATTTTGTAAAACCTTACATTATGACAATCTTAGAGATATCACCCAACATCTATGCAGTAACCCTAATTTTAAACTGGGGGAGAAATGCTGAGACAATCCCACAACTAGCTGATAAGAAGGTTGTGGACTTCCTCCATGAGGTGCAGCTTAAGACCAGTCAGGAAGTTTTGTGTTTGCTTAACTTAACCCATCAACATATTTTTAGGATTTATCAAATTCGACATCTACTGCTGAAATGGTTTAGTACGTTGTCCTGCTCTATTGAACAAGGGACCTTCTCCGTACACTTTGAATTCTAGCTTGCAACCATCGCGCTGTCCCACATTATGAATGCTCTTATGGCATACTATTCTCAGTGAATACTGGCTATTCGCATTATTGGTCCACTTTGTTCCCACAAGGACACTCAACTGAGATTGCACCAGGAGACCTCTATCTTTACACTGAGAATGATAAATTACATCTTACCCAGTTTTATATCCTACACATCATATATTTTATGCCAGCTAAATTACATAAGATGGGGCATCTCACTTCCCATCTTTGTACTATATGCAACCTAGCTGAGGGTTCTTTATTTCATATTTTGTGGGATTGCTCCAAACTTGCTCTTTATTGGACTTGATAAAGCACAAGATGGCCCCTTCTTGGATTGATGGAATACTTCAAACCGAAATTTGCCTCCTGGGCGATTACTCTGAGGTCAGGGTTAAAGAAAGGAAATACCACTTACCCATTATTGCACTTTCTGTTAAAAGAGTGGTACTGTGCCACTGGAAAGTGCAGTTAGTCATACCTTACACTGAAGGGCTCACCTGAACTGTTGAGTAACTCCTGGCTTGAAAAATGATTGCCAGTCTCAGTAATAATATGGCTAAGTTTAATAAGAAATAGGACAAATTGTATAATTCTATTTTCCCTTTAACTCTTCCTTGAGTGCAACCTCATAACAGAGTTAGTAATTCTCTCTTTAAGATTCTCTGTTGACTATATACTAAGAATCCTTTTTATCAGTTTTATGACTATTTTATTTCTGTGGCAGATTTAAGTTACTAGCTATGGCTCTCAGTCAGGGTGGGTGGGTTGGTTAGGCAGTGAGTTTCGTTTTGTGTGTTAATATACCAGATGTTAACTGGAGCACCTTTGCTGCAGGCACATCCAAGAGCAGGGTCATTCTTGATGCCCTACAGGGGCATGCCTCAGACAGCTAGTATTGGAACCCACTTGGGAGGGAGCAATCTTAGACCTGGTACTCTCAAATGGGGATGGAGAAAGAATCTCAGATTTAGAAGTGGGTAGCCATCTGGGAACAAGCGACCACCAAACAGTGTGGTTCACGATAAGCACAGCCATACAATCAAGTCATACAAAAGCAAGAGTATTGGACTTTAGGAGGGCTGACTTTGGGAAAATGAGAGAGTGCCTCAGAAAAGCACTAGCAAACAGGCAAGAAGGAGGGGTGGAGGAACAATGGGGAGTAATCAAAACAGTCATCACAGAGGCAACACGCCTTTGTGTAAAGCAAATCAATAAAACACAACGAAGGAAAAAACGCTATGGTTCTCAAAAGAGGTGGCAGGGAAGGTTAAGGAGAAAAGGATAGCATTCAGGAAGTATAAGGAAACACAGAATAAGCAGGACAGAGAACTTTATCAGTTAAAGCAGAAAGAGGCTGGGAAGGCAGTCAGAATAGCAAAGGCCCAAACTGAGGAAAGGATAGCCAATTCTGTTAAGAAGGGGGATAAAACCTTTTATAGGTACATTAGGGAGTGAAGAAAGACCAAAGGAGGGAAACTGAGGCTTAATAAAAGGGAGGGAATGTGGGTAGAGGGTGACAATGAAAAAGCAGGGATACTGAATGAATATTTCTGCTCAGTATTCACAAAGGAAGAGGAGGGGGAGGTACCTAAACCAAACAAGAGAAACACTCTGAAGACAGGGGTCGATACCAGTCCATTTACAGAAGAAAGGGCTCTGAAGAACTAATAAAATTGAAGGTGGACAAAGCAATGGGTCCTGATGGAGATTCACCCAAGAATTCTAAAAGAACTAAGGGTAGAACTAGTGACACCGCTGACTACTCTCTTTAACAAATCATGGGAGGATGGGTGGTACCCGAGGCTGGAGGAGGGCAGATGTGATTCCTCTCACAAAGTGGAGCAGGACAGAGGCAGGAAACTACAGACCAGTTAGTTTGACCTCAGTGGTAGGGAAAATGATGGAATCACTTCTGAAGGAAAGAATTGTTGAGTACCTAGAGGCCAGTGGGCACAGGACTCAAGGCAGCATGGATTCACAATGGGAAGGTCATGTCAGATGAATCTAATATATTTCTTTGACTGGGTGACCAAAGTAGTAGACCAGGGAGGGGCTGTGGACATGGCCTACCTAGATTTTAAAAGGCATTTGATACAGTCCCACACAAAGGTTAATACACAAGTTAGCCAGCCTTGGATGGGTCCCAAGGTGGTAGCCTGGATAAAAAATTGGCTAGGCAACAGGGCGCAAAGGTAGTAGTAAATGGAGTACACAGTGAAGAAAGGAGGGTTAATAGCGGGGTACCGCAGTGTTCAGTACTGGGACCAGTCCTTTTTAATGTCTTTATAAGTGACATTGCAGAGAAACTGGAAGGAAAGTATGTCTCTTTGCAGACGACACAAAGATCTGCAAAGGGTTGATACACAAGATGGAGTGAAAAGGATGAGAAGGGACTTGGCAAGGTTGGAGGAATGGTCAAATGTATGGCAGCTCAGATTCAATGCAAAGAAGGGCAAGGTAATGCACATGGAAACAAAACCCAGGGGAAGCTGCACAATGGGGGTGAGATACTGACAACAGTAAAATGGAAAGGGACCTGGGGATAATTATATTAGATGACCTAAAGGTGGCAAGCAATGTGGGAAAGCAGTAAGGAAGGCTGGGGGATACTGGGATGCATAGGAAGAGGCATCAATAGTAGAAAACAGGAAGTTGTTATCCCTCTGTACAGACAGTTGGTGAGACCCCATCTGGAGTACTGTGTGCAGTTCTGGAGACCCCATCTCTGCAAAGACATAGACAGAATGGAGGCTGTCCAGAGGAGGGCAACCAAAATGGTGCAGGTTCTGCACTAGAAGACATACGAAGAAAGACTAAAGGAGCTTAATATGTATACCCTTGAGGAAAGAAGGGAGAGAGGGGACATGATAGAAACTTTCAAGTACCTCAAGGGAATCAACAAAGTCCAAGAGGGTATCATCTTTCAGAAAAAGAGATGTGCAAGAACAAGGGGGCACAATTTGAAGATAGAGGGAGGACTGCTCAGAGGTAATGTGAGGAAGTATTTTTTCACAGAGAGGGTTGTGGATGCATGGAACAGCATCCCTGAGGAGGTTGTGGAGTCAAGAACAGTGGGAGAATTCAAGAATGCATGGGACAGACATAAGGCAGTCCTAGTGGGGGGTAGGAGGGATGAAGTAAGCTGTTGGTTAACCAGGATCTGCAGCTTATCTGTTAGGTAGGAAAATGGGCAGACTAGGTGGGCCAAGTGGTTCTCATCTACCGTCAAATTCTATGTAATGTTGTAGTGATTATATTAGTTAGTTTTGTTTGTTAATAATGTGAGTGTGTTTGTTTGTTGTGTATATAAAACTCAATAAAGCATATGAAATAAAAAAAAAAAAAAAAAGTTATCCGCCTAAGTTGCATTTTGCAAGTGCAGGCTCATAACTTTGATAATTTCAATTTTTCTACCCCAAATTTACAACATAGACATATCTTTACAGCACCTAATGAGTGTGCCAGTTGTCATTTTTCAAATCCTGTCCAAAACGTGTTTTTGCATCCTGGAAGTTGCTTTCACAGTCCCTGTGCAAAATCACCTTTCACCGGGAGTTGAACATTTTCTCTGTCCTTCTTCATGAGGCATGGTCATAATAAGGTTATGTTGAAAATTTAGTGAAAAACTATTAAAACACAAAACATTTAGGAGCCTACATTACATTTTGCAGATGCAGGCTCCTAACTTTGATACATTCCAATATTTGTACCCCAAATTCTTCACCTGTAGCCCTATAGGCTCTGGCCAGAGTTTGTTTCTAAGTGCAATATGCAATGTTAAAAATGTTAAAAAATAAGCTGCAGTACTTAAACACGAGATATCTTTTAAAACCGTCTAGTTTTCCCATGTCAAAAGCTGAACAAGGGAACACAGACTTACTGCTCCCTTCTGACACCTCTATTTCCATTTTTTCTGTTGTCACTTACAAAATTTATTGGAATACTTGGATTCATTTTCCTTTTTTTATTAAAATAAAATCCCAGCAAGCTTGAAATGAGAGCCCATAGCCTCTGACAGTGAGTTGTCAGCTGTAGCACTGAGTAGCTTGAATGATGTTGTCTGTTTTTAAAAGAGAAAGCTGCTCTGTGTCTGTCCAAACCCCCGTATGCCTCTGGTCTGAAATTAAAATAAAAAGTGAGTCTTAGTATTAGTGGGGATAGGTATTAAAGCTAAAATGTAAAAGACTACTAAAACAGGAAACTTACGTGAGCATATCAGGAAGAGCGAGGAGAAAGTACTTCAGGTAGGCACATTGGCTAACCTCTCTCTCTGTCTCTCTCTCTCTCTGTCTCTCTCTGTCAGCATTCTGTGGTACAGTTAGAAAAGGCTACAACCTGGTTTCTAAGTCAGGAAAAGCCCTTAAAACCAAAGCTGCCTCTAAATAAAGAAAACTGTTCCTAAGAATCTATAAATATGTAAAATAAATATCTATGTACATAAACACCAGCAAAATACATTGTCCCCCCCGCTAATTCTTTATTGCATCAAACTACTTGGGCACATTATTATAAGGATACCATGATAAAATTCATAATTGGACCAACAATAGGCATAAAGAAGTGTCTGATTGAAGGAATAGACATGGGTCCCTTCCCAGAGGAAAGGGTCCTGGAGGAAATAGACAATTTAAAGGTAGATAAAACTATGGGGCCAGATGGGATACACCCAAGAATACTAAAAGAACTAGGGAGGGAACTGGCAGCCCCCTTAGCAGTGCTCTTCAACAAATCATTAAGGAACAGGGTGGTACCGGAGGATTGAAAGAGTGCAACAGTAGTACCACTCCACAAGAGTGGAAGCAAGAAACAGCCAGGTAACTACCATCCAGTTAGTCTAATGTCAGTCATGGGAAAACTAATGGAGTCCCTGCTGAAAGAAAGAATCATAGCTGGTTTTGAGCAAACTGGTCAGCGCCACAAAAATCAACACGGTTTCATGACAGGGAGGTTCTGCCAGACAGACCTGGCTGATTTTTTCAATTGGGTCACCAAAACAATGGATCAGAGTGGGGAAGTGGATGTGGTTTACCTGGACTTCAGCAAAGCTTTTGACTCCATTCCACACAGGAGACTAGTCAAAAAAACAGAGAGCATGGGAATTGGGCCCAAGGTTACAAACCGTGTCAGAAACTGGTTACATGGGAGAACTCAGAGAGTATTAGTAAATTGTAATCTGTCTGTGGAGGGGAGGGTGACTAGCGGGGTCCTGCAGGGCTCAGTTCTGGGGCTGATCCTCTTCAACCTATTCATCAGTGACATTGTGGATAAACTGGAGGGAAAGGTGTGCCTGTTTGCAGATGACACCAAAATCGGCAACAGGGTAGACACAACAGAGGGACAGCAAAGCATGGAAACTTACCTCCAAAAACTGGAGGAGTGGTCCAAGACCTAGCAATTGAAATTCAATGCCAAAAAATGCAAGGTCATGCACCTGGGAAAGTGTAACCCAGGGAAACTGTACTCAATGGCAGGGGAGCAGCTGGTGGCAACCAGGCAGGAGTGAGACCTAGGGTGATCATATCAGATGACCTCAAAGTCAGTAGACAAAGTGAAAGGCAGCACTAAACACTAGTGGTATCCTGGGATGCACAGGAGGGCATCACAAGCAGAAGACATGAAGTAATGATGCCCCTTTATCGGTCCCTGGTCAGGCTCTCACCTGAGTACTGTGTCCAGTTCTGGAGGCCACACCTCAGGAAGGACATAGATAGACTGGATACAGTACAGAGAAGAGCAACAAAGATGGCGCAGGACTTGCATCAGAAACCGTACGAGGCAAGACTTGATGACCTCAAATGATACTCCCTAGAACAATACAGGAATAGTGGGGACATGATAGAAGCATTCAGTACCTTAAAGGCAACAACAGGGTACATGTGCAGAACCATTTTCAGGTAAAGAACTACAGCAGGACTAGAGGGTACAACCTTTGACTTAAGGGAGGAAAGTTCAGAAGCACTACGAGGAAATTCTTCTTTACAGATCGCGTTGTGGAACCAGGGAATAGCCTGCCGGAGGGGGTGGTGGGAGCCAAGACAATAGGAGAATTCAAGCAGACATGGGACAGACACAGTGGGATACATAAACAAGCAGCTAAGTAGGAGGGTAGTAAGCCAAGGGCAGACTTGATGGATAGTATGGTCCCCATCTGCCGACAGTTTCTATGTTTCTACATTTCATAAATTCAGTACTCTATGAATTGTGCTTTATTTCATGACAAAAATGCCTTGAATAAAATGCTCTACACCCTTACCTAGGGTGAATCTCTGTATAGCTCCTTTAGGAGCTAGTGGCTTCCAAGTTTGACTATTTATCCGAAGGTCCAGAAGTCAGTCTCAACCAAATGGGAGAGATTATACTTCATTAAGCCCCATTATACATGCGTGGTCACCTTGTAATTTGAAATGTAATAGAAAACATTCTGATACTAAGAGGGAAGGATCCTGGCCTTACACAAATTTAACCACTTATTTGTTTATTTCTGTCGGTATCTTATTAGTTTAGAAATAGAATGTATTAGAATAGTGGACAGATCACATGACTGGTTGGAGGGATATAAAAACCCTGGAGACTGGGTGAATTTCAGATTAGCCTTTTGGATGAACTCAGTATACCCAAAGCCAGGGTGAGAGGAGGACATATAGAGGTGCATGGTCCTGGGATACACAGAGGAAAAGGGATCTGAGAGCTTAATATGATCCAGATTGTGTGAAAACTAGCAGAAGCAATGATTGCTGATTACTTTTGTTATTTTTCTTTTCTATTTTAGTTTATTATTTTTGTAAGTAAAGCTGCACTTCAATGTGTTGTACCTTACTTTCGTTATCCACGTTATCCCTATCCCACATGCTATGACATGATTTCCAATTCTCTCAACATATACTTTTATAAACAGTATCAGATGCAGTCCTGCCACAATAAAAAAAAATAAGTTCTTGCTGGAGCTGGTAAGGCTGCAGCTGAGGAATTTGGGGTAAAATATTATAAATTAGTTTTCTAATATTTTTACAGCAAATTTTCAACATAGCCCTGTATAACCTTGCCTCATGAAGACAGGCAGATAAAATCTTCAACTCCTGGCTTAAAGGTGATATTGTTCGGGGACTGCAAAATCAACTTTCGGGATGCTAAAACACATTTTGGGCAAGAGCTGAAAAATTACAGTTGTCACATTCATGATGTGCTGTAAAGAAATGGCTATGTTGAAAATTTGGGGATAAAATATTAAATATTACCAAACTTACAAGCCTGGTTTTGCAAAATTCAATGTAGGTTCATAAACTCTGTTGAGTTTTAATGTTTTATACAAATTTTCAACATAGCTTTTTATGACACCACCTCATGAACAAGGGCAGAGAAAATGTTTGCTCAGGGACTGTGAAATCACCATTTGAGATGTAAAAAATAAAATAACATTTTGCCAGTATTTGAAAAATGACAGCTGCCACATTTATGAGGTGCTGCAAAGATATGGCTATTTTGTAAATTTTGGGTAAAAATATTGAAAATTACGGAAGTAAAGAGGATGCATTCTCAAAGTTCAATGTAGGTTTATAATTTTTTTTTAAATATTTTTACACTAATTTTCAACAGAGCCTTCTTATGAACCCCACCTCATGAACAAGGGCAGAGAAAATTGTTAACTCCTGCCTAAAAGATGATTTCACACAGGGACTGTGAAATCACCTTTTGGGATGTAAAAAAACATTTGGCCAGGATTTAAAAAATGACAGCCATCACATTAATGAGGTGCTGTAACAATATTGCAATGTTGTAAATGTTGGGTATAAATATTGACAATTACCAAAGTTACGAGGCTGCATTAACAAAATTCAATGTAGGCTCATAACTTTGAATATTTTTACACCAAATTTTCAATACATCCTTCTTATGACCCCACTTCATGAACAAGGGAAGAGAACATTTTCAGCTCCTGCCTGAAAGGTGATTTTGTGCAGTGACTGCAAAATTATCTTTTAGGACATAGTTTCAACAACAGTGACATTGTTAATGAGGCAGGGTCCCAAAAGGGCATGTTGAATATCTGGACTATAAACATGCAAAAATGCCCAAGTCATCTGGGTAAAGATAAAAAGGCCAGTAAGGTGGAGGGGACGGATGATGCTATCTCTGCCAAAAAGGTGTGGTTAGCCCTCAAGGCCCTAAAGAAAGACAAATCTCCTGGGCCGGATGGCATTCATCTGAGAGTACTACAGGAATTGGCGGACATACTGGCTGCACCCCTGGCGGAGCTTTTCAGCAGGTCACTTGAGACAGGGAGGGTACCTAGGGATTGGCGAGAGGCACATGTGGTACCAATCCATAAAGGGGGGTCGAGGGAAGTACCAGGTAACTATAGACCCATCAGTTTGACCTCGGTGGTGGGAAAATGAATGGAGAGTATACTAAAGGAATGATTGGGGGTGTACTTGGAGGAGGTGGGAGGTCTGGATAGTCGGCAACATGGGTTTGTGCCAGGTAGATCATGTCAAACCAACCTTGTGGAGTTCTATGAATGGGTAACATCAGAACTGGACGGGAAGTCTGTGGATATATTATTCTTGGACTTCAGCAAGGCGTTGACTCTGTCCCCACAATGGTCTGGTGGAGAAACTGATGGGGTTAGGAGTAGGCCCTTTGATGGTCAGATGGATTGAAAACTGGCTAGCTGGATGCACTCAGAGAGTAGTGGTCTGTGGGGAGCTCTCGAACCCTAGAGAGGTTGGTAGTGGGGTACCGCAGGGCTCGGTCCTGGGTCCGATCCTGTTTAATGCATACATATCGGACATCAGGGAGGGTATAGGGTGTGAAATGAGTCTCTTCACGGATGACTCCAAGATGGGAGCAGTAGTTGAGGGAGAAGAGGGGAGGTTGGCCCTGCAAGGGGACCTGGACACCCTGGAAAGCTGGGCTCACACATGGAAATTAAATTTCAATATCACCAAGTGCAAGGTGTTGCATCTTGGTCGGGGAAACCCTAAACACAGGTACACCCTGGGAGGGGAGGCGCTGGAGGCCTCAATAGGGGAAAAAGACCTAGGGGTCATGGTGGATGCATGTATGAATAACTCTGAGCAGTGCAGGAGAGCGGCTAGCAAGGCAAACAGGATGTTGGGATGCATCGTAAGGGGATCACCTCTTGGAGCAAGGAAGTGATTCTGCAGCTGTACAATGGACTGGTTAGACCACACCTTGAGTACTGTGTACAGTACTGGAGACCACACTTAAAGAGGGACATACAGCCCTAGAGAGGGTACAGAGGAGGGCAACAAAGATGATACGAGGGCTAGGGATTTGACGTATGAGGACAGACTTAAGGAGCTCTGCCTGTTTTCACTGGAGGAGAGGAGAGACAGGGGACATGATTGAGGTCTCAGGCACCTCAAGGGAATAAATAGGGTTAACATGGAGGGATCTTAGACTAAAGCAGGGAGGTATCACCAGAGGGCATGGTTTGAAGTTGGAAGGTGAAGGGGTAAGGGAAAAGAGGAGGAGGTTTTCACTGAGAAGGTGGTGGACCTTGGAATGCACTGCCTGGTGAGCTAGTTCAGAGATCCACAGTGGAGGGCTTCAAGAGAGATGGGACAGACACAGAAAGTGGATGTATCAGATGATGTCCTGTCCCAGGGGTGGGGATGGATGATACGGGTTTCTGGAGCACAAGGGATGAGGGTCTCGGCACCCAACTAAGGATCTAAAGTTCGAGCAGACTCGATAGACCTGAAGGCCTAATCTGCTGGCAAATAGTATGTTAGTATGTTATGCCTCCAAGTTCAACCCTGCCATTGAAACACATTTAATGGCATACCTGTTTTTAGGGCTGTGGGTGGAGCCTGCAGCCCTTTGGGGATCAGAATGTAGCTCTAAAATGGGTGATCGTAGAACTCCCATTTTGGACTTCAGAAAGTATTTCTCTACAGTTGCAAAATAGCGCACTCCCCCTCTACTTTTTGGTATTTGCTGCTCTATGTTAAAGGCATCTGAAGGGAGAGTGGATGCTATTGTATTGTACCTCAGAACTTCTCAGGATATTAACCAAAAAACACTTTTTAAACTGCTGTTTCTATCATCTGTCCAGCTCAGTCAAACAGAGAGTCTGGTGGCAGATGTTCAGAGATGCTGCAGATTGGTAAGGGGAAGGGTGGTGGTGCTGGGGACTTAAACATGCCAGGAACAGACTGGGAGACTATGACATCCCTCGGTGGCCAGGAACAGAGATTGTTGGATGTCTTTCAGGATGCGTTCTAACTCAGCAGGTGGGGAACTGACCAGGGAGGAGAGGATAGTTGATGTGGTCCTGGCAGACAGTGACCAGATTGGGGCCTGTAGGTAAGGGACCCATTGGCGGGGAGCGACCATGCCATGGTCTGGTTCTGCCTGAACCTAGGAGGGGTAGAAGGCTGCACAAAGACAAAGGGTAACTGACTTCGGGGGGGAGATTTCAAGGAAATGGGAAGGATCCTTAAGGAGCACTTGGATGGGATTGGGCCAGACATGGAAGATGACAGTAGGTGGGAAATCATCAGGAGTGGGGTTCAGGATGCTACCAACACCTGCGCAAGAGTAATATGAAAATGCGGTAGGGCCCGAAAACCCTGCTGGTGGATCAGGGAGGTTCAGGAGGTGGAGAGGGGAAAGAAGGCAGCCTATAGGCAATTCAAGTGCTCAAGGAGTTAAAGGAACTGAGGGGAGTATGAGCTGATGGCCAGAAGGGTCACTAGGGTGGTGAAGATGGCTAAAGCAAGGAAGGAGCAGAACCTGGCCAGAGAAATTAGAAGAGGAAAAGGGGTTGTTTAGATACATTGGGGAAAAACGAAGGTTGAAGGGGCAGATTAGCAGGATTAAAACAGGGGAGGGATGGGCTCAAGACCCAGAGGAGCAGGCTGTGGTACCAAATGAGTACTTCACCTCAGTTTTCACCAAGGAAAATGGGGGGGCTGCATCATACATGGGAGGAGATGGTGAATCTGGGGGGCCTTACTGATTAGTGGCAGTCAGGGGAGGGGTGGGCAACACTGGCAGGGGGTGAGAAGGCAAAGCAGGGGGATGAGGTAGAGGAGGTAGAAATCATGGCAGAGAAAGTGAGGAAAGCCCTCAGGTCCCTTAAGACAGAGAAAGCACCAGGGCCAGATAAATTACATCCCAGAGTGCTGAAGGAACTGGCGGATGTCCTGTTGAAACTCGTGGTGGAGCTCTTCAGCATCTTTATGAGGACAGGGTGGATGCCCCAGGACTGGAAGGTGGTGCATATAGTGCCTATCCACAAGAGGGGATCAAGGGAGGTGGCAGGGAACTACAGGCCCATCAGCCTGACATCGGTGGTGGGCAAGGTGATAGAGGGCATTGTCAAGGAGAGACTGGGGGGGGACCTGGAAAAGTTGGGGTGCCCGGATGATAGACAGTATGGATTTGTCCCAGAGAAATCATGTCAGACAAACCTTGTGGAGTTCTATGACTGGGTAATGAGTGCCTTGGACCTGGGTGGACCGGTGGACGTCCTCTTTCTTGACTTCAGCAAGGCGTTTGACTCTATTCCTCAGGGGGGGCTTGTTGGATAAGCTGGGAGAAATGGGGTGGGGAACCAGATGATCAGATGGACAGACATTTGGCTCCAGGACCGGACCCAGAGTGTCGTGGTTGGCAGGATAGTCTTATCCCCGAGGATGGTCATTAGTGGAGTCCCTCAGGGATTGGTCCTTGGGTCCTTCCATTTCAACGCTTATGTCTCTGACATAAGGAAGGGTATCAGGAGTGAGGTGAGTCTCTTTGCAGATGACTCAAAACAGGGGGCGATGGTAGATGGGGAGGAGGGGAGGGTGGCCCTACAGGGGGACCTGGAGGCTCTGGAAAGGTGGTCTAGAAAGTGGAAGCTGAGGTTCAATGCAGGGAAATGCAAGTTACTGCACCTGAGAGCCAGAAACCCAGGCCAAGTCTACACCCTGGGGAGGGAAATGCAAGTCTCGATGGCTGAGAGGGACCTGGGATGGTGATGGATGTCAAGATGAACAACTTGGAGACTTGTAGGAGGGCAGCGGCAAGGCCAAGAGGATGCTTGGATGCATCACTAGGGGATCACCTCCAGAAGAAGGGAAGTGACACTCCGGCTGTATAACTGCTTATTGAGGCCACACCGAGTACTGTGTGCAGTTTGGGAGGCCACATTTAAAGAGGGACATTGAACTCCTGGAGATGGTCCAGAGGAGGGCAACCAAAATGATTTGGGACTTGGGGATAGGACCTATGGGGAGGGCTTGAGAGCTGAATATGTATGCATTGGAAGACAGAAGGGACCGAGGGGACATGATAGAGGTCTTTAGGAACATGAAGAGTGTAAATAGGGAAGGAACAGTCAGGGTGCTCCAAGGAAGGGGGCAACTAGATGGCATGGTTGGAAGCTGGAGGAGGGAGATTCAGGGGAGAAGGAGGAGGTGCTACTTCACTGAGAGGGTGGTGGAGCCATGGAATGCGCTGCCCAGGGGCTGGTGGAGGCAGAGATGGTGGAGGTTCAAGAGGGGTGGGACATGTACAGGGGAAGGGTTCTGGAAGCAAAAACCAGTGCAGCAAGAATATCCGGGACTGGGAAGGGAGAAGCCAGAGAGGGAGAGGGGGGCAGCAAGATCAGCTCCCAGGGTGGGGCCTGACCAAACAAGCAGACACGAAAGACCGTTAGACCTATTCTGCTGGCATTTTAGTATGTTAGTATTTATTTCAGCAGCCTAGGGGTTAACTCATTATATGTTGTTCTGGAATTTACTGAAACTCTGAAAGTCAGACTACTGTGTCAGATTACAGGCAGTGCAGCTGCAGCTGTTATCTATCTTCATTCATATGGGCAGGACAGGTTGCATGTTCACACATTCACACACACACACACACACACACACACACACACACACACCAGCATGCACTCTGACTAAATACTGTAAATTCAAGAGGAATGAATTAGCAGCATGCCAGTTTTTGATGACTGTGACTAAACAGCACTATAAGGCACCACCAAGAAAATAACTTTGGTCATTTGGTAGCTTTTCACAGCCATATCAGCTGTGTCTGCGGTCAAAAGCAGATTATGGTGTTGGACCCCTGATGGGTAAGAAAGGGCATTTTGGGGGGTGCATGGTGGTTGGTGCTGAGTGAGAGGGTCAGATGGGGGGATTGTCATGGCACAAAAAACATTGATGGACAGTTTTTTTTTGTTACAGGTTAAAAGAAAATAAAAAAACAGGACAGAGATGCCAGTCATGACACTAGGGGATTGGGTGCCCCTAGTGTCACTGTTATGTTTCTGTGGGGGTGTGCGGTGGTGGGCACTGAGAGGGAGGGTTAGGTGGGGAAGAAAGTTAAAATAAATATATATAAAAGAAATAACTGCACATCCACGGTACTGGAAGGGGGTAAAAATTAACATGACATGACCTTCAAATAGGCAACAAGTAGATTCAAATAAGCATCCTACAACCCTCACTGATGAGTATCTATGTTTTTTTTAAAAATGATTGCACTGAACAACCTTAAATGTGTTGCTTGCTAACTTAGTTGCAATAAACCAAAACAAATAACCGGGCATGGACGTTACTGGGAGGGGGCTTGAGGATTCCTGCACTGGCAGATGGGGCTCCACAGTACCACTATTACATTTCTGGTGGGATGGGTATTAAGAGGAGGGTCAGCAGTGGGGTTATGTATTTCAGTGGTCAATGATCTCCAAAATAAAACAAGAAATTTTGCAAGCATGGAGTGTTGCATGCGGAGGTGACTTTTGTCACTCAGGTGCATTGTTCATTTGCAAGAAATGAGGGAGTTATTTTTCTGATGCAAAGGGTCTGCAGGGCTCCACCCACTGCAGCCCTAATAAACACATACAGGTACATAGCATATCAGTTTTGACTTGTGAGTATTTTGTTCAAGTTCCCTATAAGTTAACACTGTGTTGTGTCCACTATAGATCTAAATCACATATGCCTAAATTAATTGGAATAGATCTGTGCAATCTTTACATTCATGTAACAAATGCAGGAAAAGTGGCCATGTTGTATTGAGTTTATCCTTTTGGAGACATAATACTGTTTCCATTTTCTGTATGACTCTGAGGATGATGATGCAATGTGCTAGCTTAGGACCTTTGTCATTCAGCCAGAATTTAGTCACTATCATTTGCATTGCTTTCTGTATATCATACAAAAGGTGTTGATGTTTAGTTTTATCATGACTGGTGTACTTTCTAATAAATATTCAAACGTCTATATATCTGGTTATTCCATCTTTGTCTGTATAATTGTTTCATTTTGTTGCCAAAAAGTGGTATGTCTGGGGCAGCCCCAGAGACTATGGAAGAGAGTGTGGATCAACCATTCTTCTCTGGGACTTGATCTTTGTCTCCCTCAATCCCTGCAACTCCCCATTTGCAGCTTTAATTCATCAGGGCTTACTCTGGGGGCCCTCAAGGCTTCTTCAGCCAGCTTTCAGATGTAGGTACTGCACATAACATTGTGGACCCTGTGGAGAGTGCCTCCCTTCATCCTGCTTGGTCAGGGAGTAATTTATTTGCCAAGAAGAGCCCAGCTGAGATGCAACATCACTTTTCCAGTGGGGTCCTGCACCTATTTGCCCAACTGGGTGGACTGGAGCATTTGGAGGTTAAGTGACATACCCAAGATCTCACACTGCATATTTTTGGCTTTAGCTGGATTTGAACCTGTATCTCATAGTTACCATGCTCCAACCCCTTGATCACACTGCTACCTTCTCGACCTCACTGATACCTTGAAGGTCTATACTATTGTTATGACCAACTTCTATACAGGTAAACTGTGCCATATGATCACCAGTTCTGGAGGAATGAGGTTCTTCCTAACTTTACCCCTGAATTTACTGTGCCAGTTCTGAGCTTCATGGTGTTTCTCCATGTCCTGCTACTGAATACTAGATCAAAGATATCGGTCTACTCCTTATTGTCAATGCCCTTTGATGATACAGAGCTGAGATTATGTTCTATCAGCCTCCATTTCTCCAGTAGCACAGTACACATCTTATGATTCATGTAGCACCATTACTGGTTAGTCATCTGCCTGTACTGTACATCTCCAATCACTGGTCTGAGGAGTCTAATACAAACATACAAATATATGAACTTGCCAGAAGATAAAGGCCTTATGGTCTATTGAGTATATTCAATTTTCAGCTAGCAGCACTTGTACTGCAGCTGCCCCTCCCTCCCTCCTCCTCTCCAGTGACCCTCCCCTTACCCTGTCCCATCCCCTTTTGAAGAAGCCCACTGTTCTATAGGATGCCACTTCCTCTGGCTGTGCATTCCACCCAGACATGACCCTCTCCAATAAAAAATTGTCTCCTCATTGCCCCTCCTGAACCTCCCCCTCTCCAATCTCAGATTGTGCCCTCGGGTGTCACACCCCCTCCTTAACTGGAAAAGCCCCTTCCATGCCTACCTTACTTATTCCCTTCATGTACTAGAAGATTTCAATCATGTTCCTCCTATCCCTCCTCTCCTCCAGGAAGTACATGTTCAAAACCCTCAGCCAACTCTCATAGGGCAATTCCCTAGTGCCTGAATCATTTTGTTGCTCTACGTTGCACCTGCCTTCAGTAACCTAATGTCCTTCTTCAGGTATGGATACCAGAACTGCATGCAGTACTCCAGGTGTGGTCTATCCAGTGACCTACGGGGAAGCCCATCAGAATGAAGCACAGTGTCACAGGTTTACTGCATGACAAAGGGATTAACTCCCATTGAAACTGCATTGTTCACTGCAGTAACTCTACTGCAGAATTCTGTAGTGCTGTGATTCATCCTGGTTGTCATCACTGTGTATAGTGGCAGGATCACCTCCCCCCTCCTGGAGGATATGCTTCTGGCAATCCAACTCAGCATCCTGTTAGCCTTTGCAGCTGCCTATCTACAGTGTTTGGAGTTGTTCATTGCTCCCGTTATGATCACCCCCAGATCCTTCTCCTCTGTTTCGGCTAGCTGAATCCTCCTCCAATATTGCCAGATCCTCTTGCAGCATCTGCCACCCTGCCAAGTCATCCACTGCTGCTCCCATCTTGGTGTCATTTGCAAACAGACTGATATTGCTGCAAAACAGCGTACTAACTCAATCAGAAAGGTGTATAAAAACATTTATTCGATTAAAAACACCATGCTTAAAGCAGCAGTACTACCTAAAAAAATCTGTGCTTTTTCGACAGTTTATTCCCTGTGCTGTGCTGAGCATGTACCTGTTACTCAGTCCCGCTGGCAATGCATTATTACTGAGTAATTTGCTCCATTATCCTTTGTGTTTGTTTACATTTCTGTCCCCCCACACTGCATTGACTAGATAGCGGCTGCCATATGTTCTATGGCTCTACAACGGCTCTAACTGCTCACTTCCTGGTTGGGTAGTACTGCTGCATTAAGGGAGCAGGCTGAAAGCAGGCTCAGTTGCTGGAAATCTCAACCAGTTTCGTACACTCTAGTATGTCATCAGGAGGATGAGGTACTGGCATAGTAATAGGTTTATAAAGAACACTCCTAAAGTGACAGTGCAATTTTAAACATCAGTGCATCAAGTTTGAAAGTGCTCAGCAGTGTCAATATACAAAAATATGTAACTGTACTATCCATATCAATATCTCTATCACAAATACCTAAACCACAACCATTGTATTGTACCTAAAGAGGATTTACAGGTCATAATAATATCACAATCATATTCATCAACAAGCAGAGGTACCATCAATTACATTTAAATACCATCTCCGGGGTTCCTTCACAGATGCCCAACAGGAGAGGAAAAATGATGGAGACCTCAAAAAAGCCTGGAGAGGAAAGAATGAATAAATACAGGTGTAACATATGTTAAATACCAAATAAATGGCACATTATACACATAACTTTTTATGTAGGGTATTAGGTCAATGCAGTCGTTTAGGCCTGGTGGTGTGAGGGCCCCAAGGGTATATATCCAAATATGACTCCCTAGCCTCTAGGATTTCATCATCATCTCCCCCTCTAGGGCCCAAATGCAGCACCTCCAGGCTGCAAAATTTAAAGACATGATTCATGTCTGCATGTATTGTCATTCTACAATGATTATTGAGAGCACTCATTGCATCATTGTGGATCACCAATGGCAAATGCTCCCCAACTCTCACCGTCAATGCCCTTGTGGCCTTACCCACATAAAAGGCCCTGCACTGACATGTAGCCAGGTAAACCACATTGCCAGTGGTGTAGCTGATAAAATCCCTTATCTGAAAGTCCCTATCACAGTTACAACTAGTGAAAGTCTGTCATTTCAGGATGGAGTTACAAAACTTGCAGTTGCCACATGGGTTCATACCCATGGGAAGAGGGGGCCTAGAAGAAGAAGGAGTGCTCCTTTGAAAACTATGAACCAACCTATCTTTAATGTTGGGGCCCCTTTTGTATACCATTCTTGGTCTGCTCCCAATGACATCCTCCAGCAGTGGTTTCCCTCTAGTATATTCCAGATCCAATTGATTATTTTTTGTATGTCACCTAAATGTCTCATGTAAGTAGTGACAAAGTTAGTCCTGGTGGGACCACTGTTGGAGGTCTTAGGTACCAATAAACTCTTCCTATCTATAGCATTCACTTCCCTCTGGGCATGGTTCACTAAATTCTCAGAATACCCCATTTTTGAACCTATTGCACATGTCAGTGCTGTTCTGCATGTAATTATCCTCCTCACTAGTTTTTAAGGTGTAGTCATGTGTCTGATTTGAAATTTTGAGTACAGGATGCCAGAATGCCGCATGTCTCAGCAGATTCCACCCTCGTGTTTTTGCCTGCATTACGACTGCTGTTGTCGTTAAAGTCATTGTGTTTTTTTCCATAACTGGTACCGCTAAACAAGACTAGAGTGGCAGATACAGACAGAAATAGAAGATAAAAGCCAGCTATTGACACAGAGCACTGGTGCAGGCTGGATTAAATGGACATGAGCTGCTATACTCAATAAGTGAGTGCTTGCACTCAGTTTAGTAGTGGAACGTTTTAATCTTCTATGGATAGGCAAAGGACCAGAAAGAGTTGTTTTTACTGACATTTACTGTTATTTTCATTTGGTTATTGCTAGCAATGGAATCAGGAACAGGACCCACCTTTGCTGAGGGAACGGGGCACCATCGACTACATCCACTTACCTCTCTCCCGTAGTAATCACCTGCTGCACTTAGATGCACCTCCTGACCCAGGGGGCACCTCCCAACCTCAGCACTTCACTAATCCCCCCGCCCCTGCCTACCCCCCACACACATCTCATGGCACACCCCTCCCTCCACCCTCTCTCCATCCGTTCCTCCACCATGTCACCTTTGTCTGTTACCTTCTCTGTGTCTATCTTCTCCAGGGTGTTCAAACTCATGGACGCAGGCATACATTGTACAATACCTCAGCACTGTCTACTTTTGTGAACCTTTCTGTAACTTACTGTACTATCTCTGTAAATGTATAAATTGTTGTTCTCTGATATTTTCTGTTCAACTGACGTGGAACCTACAAAAGAGCATCCACTCACAGGTGTTATCCAAGAACTCAATAAATAAATAAACAAAAATAAATGCTGAAGTTAAAAAACTCAAACTTGGAGCCAATCATTGACTCTGATGGAAGCGTAGTAATAACTTTGAAATATTAGCGTGCAATGGTTGCAGGCACCAGGGTTCATTGCAGTTAGACCAGTTTATTATTTTCGCTGTTGCAGTTTTAAATGCATAGTTTAGCACAGCTATGGGTCTCAGTGGTTACCATCTGAATGTTAAGAACCTTCTCCCTAAGCTCAACCTCCTGTCTATCTGGGCTCAACTGCACTCTCCTGGAGTTAGATATTTAAAAATGGGTGCAAGCGGAGTGCAGTGGTTTGTGCTGTGCTAGTGGTCATACCCGAATCAATGGCTTCTAGATCAAGTCTACCTGATTGAATATCAGCCTCTGTTGGTGAAACACTAAGGCAAACTGCACTGCCCTGACAGAAGCACGGTAAATGGCGACAAGATGAAACAGCCGAGCTGACAGTCATGAAGGTTAATGAAATAAATGAAGACAAGCTCAGACAACACTGGAATAAAGACCCAAGACATTTGGGAATCTGTTTAAAGACTCAAGACACCTCGTGAGAGAGCACAGGGTAGGTGCTCAAAAACATTTGGCATTTGTTGGGGTAGCAGCTCCATTTTAAACATTAACAGTGGCATTTGTAATCAGGCACCCAAACATCTTGGGTCTTTATTTCAGTGTTTCCTGAGCTCATTTAATTTTTCTTTCACTGCCCTGACATGGATCTGGGCTGTATCCAGCAAACAGAGAACTGTGCCCTGGGACTGGATAGCATTGGAAGCCATAGCAAGATATTCAGCTGCACCATGCAAATGAGCCCATTGAGCATGCAAGGTGCTAAGGGGACATTTGCATGCTTTTGATGGACTCACTTGCATGGGAAGCAGCAGCCCCATTACATCTGTCCTGTGGGTGCCTACTATGTCAACCCTCATGGCAAACAGCACCACCCACTCACTGATTATCTATCCCATCCATGTTAATGTGTACACTGGTGCCTAGTGGCACCCTGTACTTCTCAAACACCAATCCTGGCCATGTCAATTTGTAGCCTGGTCTCTAGTGGCATCCGCCACCCCACAAACACCTGTTTGGTTCATCTTAATGTACACCCTGGTGTCTAGTGACATCCCGACCCATGAACACCTGTCCCATCCATGTTATGTATACCCAAGTGACTAGAAGCACCCCCACCCCTCAGTTGCCCATCCCCTCTATTTTATTTATTTCCCTGGTGTCTAGTGGCAGCTCCCCTCTGATACCCTTTCCTGGTATCAGAACATTTGTCCTGGTGTCTAGTGGCACCATCCCACCCTCCAATCACCCATCCCATTTATATGTAAATGATTTCCCTTGTGTCTAGTGGCAGTTTTACTATAGCACTTCGACTGCACTAGCACTGACATCCCCCACAGCAACAGCCACAATGCCGACTGTTGGCATTGTACTGTCGGGGATGTCGGTGCTGTTCTATTGGGGGGCTGCACCACCCAACCCTCCCAAGTGGGGAGCTTTGCCCTCCACACCCTCCGGTCTCTAGGATTCAAACTCTGAGGTGGAGCTGGACTGAGGGGGGGTGCAACACTAGGAGCTGTACCGCCAGTGTGAGCAGAGTTTCAGGACAGTGACTCGCTGCATCCTGGCAAAATCTGTTGCTGGGCTGGACCTCATCCTAATGGTGTTGACCTTGTGTTGGTACACCATAATGGCACCTCCTATCCTTCAAACCCCTGTCCCTGTTCTGCATAATGTTGCTCTGGTGTCTAATGGCACCACCTCCGTCCTCTGATCAACCATCCTGCATATGTAAATGTTTTCCTTGGTGTCTAGTGGTGCTTCTCACCCTCCAACCTCCTGTTCTGGTTCTGTGTAACATTGCCCTGCTGTTTTGTGGCAACACTCATCATTAGATCACCTGTCCTGATTCTGATAATCACAGTCTTGGTGTCTTGTGGCACCCCCATCCCTGATCTCATGGCCTGTGTAACCTATAATATCCCTGACCTCCAGAAATACCCCAACCCCACCCTCAAAATGTTACTGAGAAATGGACCAGTGAACACTGGCAGTTCAGCGGCCCTCCGCATTCCCTACCTACACACAAACCATCACCCATCCAATGCCCCCAAACCAGCAAGACAGGGATGCAAGTTGCATCCCAATACAGCATGATTACACAGCTGTTCTCTACCTCCTTGGCCAGCTGCTATATAGGCTGACAAGTGAATGCACATGCAGTATCCAGAATACTGTATGTGCTCACTGTCAGCCCATACTTTGGCCAGCTGAGGAGATGAGATGAGAGCTGCACCGGTCACTGTATTGGGATGCAACACAAAGTCTAGCTTGTTGGTTGGCGGGGTTGAATGGGTGGAGGTTTTGGTGCCAGTGGGCTGGATGGGTGGTGCTGGACCACCAATGTTTGCCAGTCCATTTCTCACCAGCATTTGTGGAGGTGGAGATGGAGCTGGGGGTGGAGGTACCACTGGATGCCAGGGATGTTATAGGTTACATGAGCTAGGAGATCAGGGGTTGGGGGTGCCACTAGACACCAGAATAATAATTATCAGAACCAGGATGGGCCATCTGAAGGTGGGTGGTGCCACCAGACACCACAGCAACATTATTCAGTGCTGGAATGGGGGCTGGAGAGTGGGGATACCACCAGACACCAGGGCAACATTACTCAAATTAGGACAGGGTTGGAGGGTGGGGGTGCCACTAGACACCAGAAAAATGTTTGGCAGTGCCATGAAGCATGTTTGGGGCATGGGGATGCCACTGGACTTCAGTGATGAGTGTGAACTATGCAGGCTGGGTGCTAGTGGTGGAGGAAGCTACTAGACTTCAGAGATGTGTCTGACAATCATGGGATGGGCGTACTTGGGAGGTCAGCTTCAGTACAGCTATCCTGCCATTGGTGGAGCAGGGGTGCAGGCTTAGCACAAAGATAAGTTCAGGTTTTTGGAGGCAGTAAATAGCACTGCTTTGGTGCCATTTACCATTGATGCAGACCTCTGAAATTGCTGCTGTGCCAGTATGTAGGAGGGGACCCCATTTTTGCATGGGTGCAGTGTTATCTTAGCATCTGGGCTCCAGTGGGTTTAGACCAAGTTAGAGGGGTCTCTGAAAATAGACTCCACAGTAGAAAAGGGCACAAACCCAGACAGCACAGACAAAAATGTATTAACACCTATGTTAACTTTTGAATATCTCTCCACAGATGTGTTCTGTATTACTGAATCCTGACTCTTCTCCAGAACTCTAGACTCTAGCCTGACCCTTCCTAGTTGCCATCTCTTCATGTAGGACAGGGGAAACTGTGGAGGAAGTGCTGCCATCTATATCTGCCAACACCTCTCATTTACTGTGGCCATCAGGGAGGCCATACCCTTCTCCCAGGAATTTCTACTAGTCAGGCTCTCATTCCCCTCCTTTGTACCGATATTCACTGGGGTTTTTTATGTCTCTCCTAAGCTCTCACATTCATCCCTGGTTGACTCCCTTTCCTCCACTGCCTCTCACTCCTCCACAAGTGAACTCATTCTCCTTGAAGATTCCAATGTAAATTGGATTTTCCAGCACTCCAAATCTACCATTCTTAGGACCGAGTCCCTTAATTTGTATCAGGTTATTTTGGAACCCACACGGCTCAATTCCTACTCTGCCACACTTACACTATTGTACTGGGCTCTACTTTAACTCCCACCCTAGAGCTTTGTTGGAACAGGTATATTGCCAGATTCATTTAGTGATCACTGCATCAAGTTCTGTGTCAGGAAAATCTGTCACCTCCCTCCTTGGCAAAATACGTCCTGTTCCATCTCTCTGGTTGCTAAACATCAATCATCTACTGAGAAAATTCATTGCAACCAACTATTCAACTATCCTTCTGATATTGACATGTCACTTGCCATATTCCACCCAGATTCTCCTCCGACTGGGACAAGCACCCCCAAAGAAATTCAAAGTCGAAACTTCACATCTCCATTGGATTACCATAAAATCATTGACCCATGATCTTGCCTGGGCTTGCTGTAAATTATCTCACTCTCTCCTCCTGACCTCATCTCATACAGGGCTCTGAGGAACAATTGTACTAAGGCTGTCCATGCTACAGAATCACACTATTTCAATTTCAATCTCCAGAAACACCTAAGCTCACCAATAAATTCTGCAAGGTTATCCACACCTCTTTGACCCTCCTGCCCAATCCACTCCTCCAATACTTTGGTACATTTTGTCATCTATGTCTGACCCTACCTCTGTTGGAGTTCACTTCAAAGAGTCTTTACAACCTGGCCCTCCCTTCTTCTTCCCCTTCTGGATCCTCTCCTTCCCTCTGGTCCCTCTTCACCCATTCCTTACCCCTCACTGGATTTCCACTTCCTTTCACCAACCAGGAATCCTGCTTTTCTGTCCTTTTTCAACCTGTCAAAGTTCTGCCCTGACAGTCTGCACCCCAACTCCTCCACCTCCTATCTTCTGCCATTGCAGTTCCCTTCACTCACTGCTCAGCCTTTCCTGTTCCTTCTGCAATGTTTGGCATTCCTGGAAGTTGGCAAAGGTCTTTCCACTTTACAAAGGGATCCTCCTCCCCTGGTAACTTCCATCCCATCTCTCTCTCTCTCTCTCTCTCTCTCTCTCTCCTCCATCTCTAAGTTGCAAGAGCAGCTAGTCCATTCCAGACTCCTTGACTTCCATTTATCCTCCAACTTCCTCTCACCCTTCCAGTCTGGTTTCCAGAAGCACCCTTCCACTGTCACCTCCTTCCAGCATGTCACTGATTCCATCTTCTCTCAGATGATCGGGGGCACATAACAGCCACCACTTTCATCAGTCTTAAATAAACCTTTGATTTGTGTCCCATCCACTCCTCCTGGTAAAGCTGAGCTCTGCTGGCCTTTCAGTTCCTGCTGTTGATTGGTTCCATTTCTACATCATGGGTTATCAACAAATGTACAGATAGGAAGTGTTCTGTCACCTCCACTACCCATCCAGGCTGGGGTCCCACAGGGCTCAATCTTGGTTCCATCCTCTTCTCCATTTTACCTGAATGACATCCCCTCTTTCTGTACCAGCTCACATATACAGATGTATGCAGATGCAACAGTTATTATCACTTCTAGTCCCTCCACCGCAGCTGTGGAAGACCTGCCCCACCAGAACTTCAGTGACATTCTGCAGCCATTTGAATCAAACCAGCTCAGAGTCGATACTATAAAAATAGTGTTCAGGACCTTTGGTGCCAGTCAGAAACTGGCCCGACTCATTAGTCCCCTGTTTTTCACCATGCTGGATGGAATGCCTCATACATAGACACATACTGTAGATTTTGATTGTAGATAGGGCCTATGGCCCACCTAGTCTGCCCATCTTGAAACAGTTCAGTTGTTCAAGCACCTTGGTTTGTGGCTAGAAAGTAAGCTTGACATCTCAGCTCACATTGATGCCATTCATGCAAAACTCCATCACAAGCTCAGTACCCTGTATCACTGCAAAGGCTGCTTGTCTCTGCATGTCCATGGGGAGTTGCTTATCAGAATGTGCTCTTTGTCTTTGACTATGCAGATGTGGTCAATGGCACTACCCCTTCCACTTCCATCACCAGACTGGACACCCTCTATTGCTCCTTCTGCCATTTTGCTACAAACTTCCCCCCTCATACCCACCATTGTTCCCTTTTTTCCTCCTTATCTATCCTCCCTCTGCTCTCACATCACAAGGCTTACTGTTCCTCTTTTATATTAAAATATTTGTTTGGCTCCCTTCCCTCTTACCTTTCTTCTATTCTCTCCCAACTTTCCCTTGCATTCTGGTCCCTCCATTTCAGGGACCATCAACTTTCATTACTTCCCACCCCCACCCCTCTTCTCAGCAATCTGCCTTCTATAGACTTTTCTCACACTAGAACTAACTCTCATCTTCCTTTCACCTTATCTCATTCCCTGGCTCCCTCAGGCACCAGTTTAAACTCCAACCTCATGCTACCTGTTTCTGTCACCATTCCTCCTAACACCTCTCTGGCCTGAGCCTCAACTGTCCTTGGTATTTGACAGCTGACTCAGTCCCCAATGCCTGCCTTCTGGTTTCAATACTACCACACTATCTCTGTTTCTTTATTCTTTATGAGGCCAGACAATAACTCACCCCACTGGTCATTCATCTGTTGACAATATGTATTGCTGCCACTTTTACTTTGCACTTATTTACGTGTTTATTACTGAGCTGTAACCACACTTTATTCTCTGTACCTGCTATTTAGTATTCATCAAATTCTGTACCAACTTTTTATGTTGATTGTGCGCATGCATATGAAACATATTGTGGTAGCTTTCTCCAGAAGCAGGTTGTGGATGCATGGCACTGTTGTGGCCAATGCCTCAACAGTCTTTAAAGGCTTGGCCCATGTCCCCCAATGCCATGGCATGCTGCTTCTGACACCAGTTCAGCCAGTGTGCCACCAACTTGTAAAAATTTAGCTGCTGCAATCAGGGGCCACCTCGTCATTGCAGCATCAGCCATTCGCTGCAATGAGGGAGCGACCCGTCATTGCAGGGTGGGATCTTGAAACACTGATATTGTTTGGGAACATGGTGGCAGCTTGCCGCCGTGTTCACAAGCAATATTGACCCCCCCGAGGGGGTGTCCAGTCCCCCTCGGCAGCATGTGCCCCCGACCGTGTTTGTTTGCCGATGGGGGCCCCACTCCCTGTCAGCTTCAGTGCCGCAAGATTTATGTTGCCAACAGGGGACCCCACTCCCTGTCAGCATTATGTCACCCCCCCTTTTTGTTGTGTGCTGATGGGGGTGCCCATTCCCCCATCGGCTACAGCTTCTCCCCAAAATAAAGTCTCCGTTGGCATGCTGGGAGCCCACCCCAGCATGCCACATGCCCCTGTAAAATAAAAAATGGTCCTGCGATGTCTTTTTTTTTTAACCTGTAAAACAGGAAACGGTCCCTCGGTGGTCTCCCTACCCTTTCTCAAAACCCACACCCACCCACTGCACACCCTGCCTCCCCACACCCCCCATCACACCATACTTACCTCTGGAGTCCGTTGCGATGATCTTCGGTGGACCGGGAACACGTCTGCACTCTTCAAAGCTGACCGCGAATTGAGGAAATGCCAGTAAGCTGTATAATGGAATAAATAGGGTTTTTTTCAACTTTGGTGCATATCTCAGGCATTTTTTGGAATTTTGGCACCAAATTATCAACATAGGGTTTCTGGGACCCCTCCTCATGAATTCTAGCACTGTCATGCCCTTATTCGGCCCCAAAAGATGATTTTTCGTGGACACTGCGTGGAATCCCCTTTTGCGACTGATTAATGAAATGACGGTGCCAGTGTTCATGAGGCGGGCTCCCAAAAAGCCTATACTGCAAATTTGGTGGGAAAAATCCCCAAAATGACTGTGTTACGAGTGTGCATTGAGCAGTTGCTACGCACGCTTGTAAGTTTGCGAATTTACAATATTTTCACACCAGATTATCAACATTGGCATTTTTTCAGACCTCCTTGTGAACAATACAACTGTCATTTTTCACATCCTGGGCGAACTGTGTATTCGCACTTCTGGCGCAGAATAGTGCGGTCGCTGTAGGAAATCAGTGTTCAGGACAGATTAAGAAAATTACAGTGGCACTGTTCATGAGCAGAGGTCCTAAAATGCCTATGTTGAAAATTTGGTGACGATATTCCATAAAATGGCTGTGTTACAAGCGTGCATGGTGCAGTTTTCACGCATGCTCGTAACTTCACTAATTAATAATATTTTCACTCCAGATTTTCAGCATTGTCATTGTTCTGCACCTCCTTATGAACAGTATAGCTGTCATTTTTCACATCCTGCCAAAATATGCTTTCGCAGTTCCGGCGCAGAATCGCATAGTCGCTTGGGAAATCAGTGTTTGGGACAAATTATGAAAATGACAGTGACACTGTTCATTAGCAGAGGTCCTAAAGTGCCTATGTTGAAAGTTTGGTGATGAAAGTCCATAACATGAGTGTGTTATGAATGTGCATTGTGCAGTTTCCACGAATGCTCATACATTCGCAACTTTGCAACATTTTCACTCCAGATTTTCAGCATTGCCATTTTGCCACACCTCTTAATGAACAGTGCAGCTGTCATTTTTCACATCCTGGATGAAATGTGTTTTCTCTGTTCCAGCGCACAATTACGCGGTCGCTGTGGGAAATCAATGTTCGGACATATTAAGAAAATCACACAGACACTGTTCATGAGCAGAGATCCTAAAATGCCTATGTTGAAAATGTTGTGATGAAACTCCATAAAATGACTGCGTTATGAGTGTATTTGTGCAGGTTCCATGCACCCTTGTAAATTTTCAAATTAGTAATATTTTCATGCCAGATTTTCAACACTGGCATTTGTTCACACCTCCTTATGAACATTACAGCTGTCATTTTTCACATCCTGGCTGAAATGTGTTTCTGTGCTTCCGGCGCACAATACTGCAGTCGACGTTGGAAATCAGTGTTATGGACAGATTAGGATCCAGTGACTGAAGGGGGGAGTAACAGAGCTCAACTGAGCTCTGTCAGGACTGCTGCAGATTTCTTTGTGGACATGAGAAGGTGACAACGCAGGCAGGAGCCCAGTACAAAAGGGCAGCCCACGGCACCAGGAGATACAGAATGAGTGAGTGAGGGAGGGGAAGTGAGTGAGCTCAACAGAGCTTTGTTGGGACTGCTGTGGATTTCTTTGTGGGCAGAAAAAGGCAGCAATGCATGCAGGAGCTGAGTACAAAAGGGCAGCCTGCAGCGGTGGGAGAAACAGAATGAGCAAGTGAGAGAGGTGGAGTGAGCAAGTTCAACAGAACTCTATTGTGACTGCTGCAGATTTCTTTGTGGGCAGAAAAGGGTGGCAGTGCAGGCAGGAGCCCAGTACAAAAGGGCAGCCTGCAGTGCCAGGAGAAACAGAATGAGCGAGTGAGATAGGGGGAGTGAGTGACCTCAATGGAGTTCTGTCAGGACAGCTGCAGATTTCTTTGTGGGCAGGAAAAGGTGCCAATGCAGGTAGGAGCCCAGTACAAAAGGGCAGCTTGCTGCGCTGGGAGAAACAGAACGAGTGAGTGAGAGAGGGGGAGTGAGTGAGCTCAACATAGATGTATCATGACTGCTGTGGATTTCTTTGTGGCCAGGAAAAGGTGGCAATGCAGGCAGGAGGCCAGTACAAAAGGGCAGCCTGCAGCGCCAGCAGAAACGGAATGAGCGAGGTGAGACAGGGGGAGTGAGCAATCTCAACTGAGCTGTGTCAGGACTGCTGCAGATGTCTTTGTGGGCAGAAAAAGCCACCAATACAGGCAGGAACCCAGTACAAAAGGGCAGCCTGCAGCAGTGGGAGACACAGAATGAGCAAGTGAGGGAGGGGAAGTGAGTGAGCACAATGGAGCTCTGTTGGGACTGCTGCAGATTTCTTTGTGTGCAGAAAAAGGCAGCAATGCACGAGGGCCCAGTACAAAGGGCAGCCTGCAGCGGTGGGAGAAACAGAATGAATGAGTAGAGAGGGGAATGACTGAACGATCTCAACAGTTCTCTATTGTGACTGCTGCAGGTTTCTTTGTGGGCAGAAAAGGGCAGCAATGCAGGCAGGAGCCCAGTACAACAGAGCAGCCTGCAGCACTGGTAGAAATGGAATGAGCGAGTGAGACACGGGGAGTGACTGAGGCCAATGGAGCTCTGTCGGGACTGCTGCAGATTTCTTTGTGGGCAGAAAAAAATGCCAACAGAGGCAAAAGCCCAGTACAGAAGAGCAACCTGCAGTGCCAGGAGAAACAGAATGAGTGAGTGAGACAGGGGGAGTGAGCGACCTCAATGGAGCTCTGTCGGGACAGCTGCAGATTTCTTTGTGGGCAGAAAAAGGTGCCAACACAGGCAGGAGTCCAGTACAAAAGGGCAGCCTGCAGCACTGGGAGAAACAGAACGAGCGAGCGAGAGAGGGGGAGTGAGCGAGCTCAACGGAGGTCTATCGTAACTGCTGCGGATTGCTTTGTGGGCAGAAAAAGGCAGCAATGCAGGCAAGAGCCCAGTACAAAAGGGCAGCCTGCAGCCCTGACAGAAACGGAATAAGCGAGTGAGAGGAGGGGGAGAGAGCAACCTCAGCTGAGCTGTGTCAGGACTGCTGCAGATGTCTTTGTGGGCAGACAAAGCTGGCAATGCAGGCAGCAACCCAGTACAAAAGGGTAGCCTACAGCAGAGGGAGACACAGAACGCATGAGTGAGGGAGGGGGAGTGAGGGAGCTCAACAGAGTTCTGCTGGGACTGCTGCAGATTTCTTTGTGGGCACAAAAGACAGCAATGCGTGCCAGGGCCAGTACAAAGGGCAACCTGAAGCGGTGGGAGAAACAGAACAAATGAGTGAGGGAGGGGAGGAGTGAGCGAGCTCAATGGTGCTCTATCATGACTGCTACAGATTTCTTTTGGCCAGAAGAAGGCTCCATCCCCAGGCAGGAGCCCAGTACAAAGGGCAGCCTGCAGTGCCGACAGAAACAGAATGAGCTAGTGAGAGAGGGAAGTGAGCAGCCTCAACAGAGCTCTGTCGACTGCTGCAGATTTGTTTCTGGGCAGAAAAGGTGCCAACAGCGTGGAGAACACTACAAAATGGCAGCTTGCAGTGCCAGGAGAAACTGAATGGCGAGTGAGACAGGTGGAGTGAGCAACCTCAACAGAGCTCTGTCAGGACAGCTGCGGTTCTTTGTGGCCAGAAAAAGGTGCCAGTGCAGGCGAAGCCCAGTACAAAGGGCAGCCTGCAGCACCAGGAGAAACACAATGAGTGAGTAAGAAAGGGGGAGTGAGCGAACTCAACAGAGCTCTATCATGACTGCTGTGAATTTCTCTGTGGGCAGAAAAAGGTGGCAATGCAAGCTGGATCCCAGTACAAAATGCCAGCCTGCAGCACCGGCAGAAATGGAATGAGCAAGTGAAAGAAGGGGAGTGAGTTACCTCAACGGATCTGTGCCAGGACTGCTGCAGATTTCTTTGTGGGCAGAAAAAGCCACCAACAGAGGCAGGAGCCCAGTACAAAATGGCAGTCTGCAACGCAAGCAGAAATAGAATGAGTGAGTGAAGAGAGGGTGTGGATCCACCCTCAATGGAACTCTGTCGGGACAGCTGCAGATTTCTTTGTGGGCAGCAAATGTGCCAACACAGGCAGAAGCCCAGCACTAAAGGAGCAGCCTGCAGCCGGCAGAAACAGAATGAGCTGAGTAAGAGAGGGGAGTGAGTGAGCTCAACGGAGCTGTGTTGGGACTGCTGCAGATGTCTTTGTGGGCAGAAAAAGCCACTCAACGTGAGGCAGGAACCCAGAACAAAAGGGCAGCCTGCAGTGACGGGAGACAAAGAATGAGTGAGTGAGGGAGGAGCAATGAGTGAGCTCAATGGAGCTGTGTTGAGATTGCTGCAGATTTCTTTGTGGGCAGAAAAATGTGGCCACACAGGCAGGAGCCCAGTACAAAAGGCCAGCCTGCAGCACCAGCAGAAACAGAATGAGTGAGAGAGGGGGGGAGTGACCCACCTCAGCAGAGCTCTGTCAGGACACCTGCAGATTACTTTTTGGGCAGAAAAATGTGCCAAAACAGGCAGGAGCCCAGTACAAAACAGCAGCCTGCAGCACCAGGAGAAACAGAACGAGTGAGTGACACAGGGGCAGTGAGCGAGCTCAACGGACCAACGCAATCAACATTCAGCATTGACAAGTGCTTGTTATTATATGCTGTTAAATTGTCTTTTTACTATGTATTGTACAGTTGCAACCATAGATGTGGACAGATATTTCAATATATTTTACAATATTTCTAAAACAATTCTCTGTGGTGGGCCACAGTGGTACTATAGACAGGAAGGGAATTTCATCAGAGATTCAGTACCACAGAAATTTCAGAAAATACTGTATTTGACTGTCTTTAGCTGCAATTGTACTGCTATTCTTCCACTGTTCCCTTCCCCATGTCAAATGTGGAAATGAGCCTTGGTTCGGTGTACCACTCATGGTTACTAAATTTTCAAATAAATGAAATAAATATTTTTTTAATGCACAGTATATTGCACTGAAAATATTTCTGAAAAGGTGTGACAGAAATGACTGGCAGTTACGGGCTGAGTTTCTTTTAATGTGCTGGGCGAGGTGCTGGAGCCGTTTACGTCAGCATGTTGCACTTTAAACTGCAGAATTGCTTTGGTCATCCAGCTGAAAGTTTCAAGAAGTTTTGTTATAAATGAAAGCCTAAGCCTGAGGATAGTGGAAAAAGTTTTAAACATTTTGGGGAGAGGAGAACAGAGTGAGCACATTCTGGTATGTGATTATAACATATTTGCATGTCATGCCGGAAAGTGTATTTAGTCACAGTTTAAAAAGTGTGGTGCTGACCCTACAAGCCTGTAACTATTTTTATTGACTTCTTTCTTTATTGATAAATTCCCTTCTGGGGTATGTGCACAGGCTGTGGAGACATTTTATTGTTTTGGATTGATTTACCCATGTCTCATCTTATTAAAGTAGCTCACCCTTATGCCTCACAATACACAACATGAGACATTGCTAAATCCCACAATAACATATACCCCGGCATGCTTTATTGTTTAATTATGTAAGCATTAATGCGGAGGGCAGTGGAGAGCACGCATAGAGGAACATGTTGTTATGAGACCTGAGAGAAGTTAAAAAGTGCAAAGGATTTTTAAGACAAGGGGTATAGTCTTCTAGTAGATATGGTATGGATAGAAAGTAATTTTGTGTGATGAAGGACGAAGGTATTGTGGTTCCATTTCCAGAAGTACAATAGGTAAGAATGCAGACAGCAGCCGTTTGATATAACAGAAGGTGAACATCAGCAATATCAGATTGCCATGCAGGAAAAATTTCAATTAATCAAAGTGGGAGGAGAGGATGGTTTATAGTAACTAAGGTTTTCAATGGGAGTTAGATATAGGTACTTATGAAAGCACATAAGAAGATTATGGAAATATGCAGATCATATAGGTATGTGGAGCGAAGGTAACTCTGAGTCAAGAATGGGCCCAAGTTTTTCAGAGTTATCTTTAACATGCTTTTCTGATTTCCCACTCTAAAACCACCCAGATTATACCCTCCTCATGCCATTATGAAATATCCTGCCACAAACGGGGAACTTAATCAGCGGAGAACCTTTGCCTGGTTTGGTACCTCCACACCCTCCCACCAATAGGGCCTGCTATTGCAAGGAGACACTGCCAGGTATCGAAGATTGCTCATGGAAATGATCCTATCCCCTGAGACTCCAGGGGGCATCCATTCTGTATGGATTGCTGGAGATCAACACCTGGAGAGGCATCCTTGGGACTGCCTCAGTACAGCTTGTAAACAGATGACTGGGATCCTTGGCCTGGTATGCCAGTGCATGAACATGCCATCTCTGAATGGGATGTGGGCACCAGAAACACTAGTCTATCAGAGTGGATATGCTGCAGGATTTTTTTACAGAGGGGACAAATGTTATGGTAGACTCATGAAGTGGGACAGAGGAAGTTGAATACTGAGAGAAAGAGGCTGACTATTGAAAAAAAGAAACTATAGAAGAGGAGCAGGAGAACAGTAACATAGTCACATAAAATTTTGATTAAAATGGGTGCAGGATTGAGTGGGTGAGGATAAATGTATTGAAAAGAGATACAAGTGGACTGGGTCGCTTTTTCAAAAATCTAACCCCACAGAGTTCAACCTGCACCCATACATGAAACCTGCCTTTTAATTCCAACTGCTGTATTCTCACACCTGCACCAAATCACATGTGGAAAAAAAACTGCTTCTGGTTTCTTTTAGATGGAAGTGGAGGATGGAAGAGAAAATATTTTCTTGGGATGAAAAGGTTGGTTTTGATTATTTAAAAGTATGGGATGTGGACGAAGGATACTTGGCAGCAGGGTGGAATGGATGGAGGTGTAGATGTATCTAACACTGGGAAGAAGTAGAGGTGGAGGGTCATTTATAATGGCTTGTGGGGGACTTCATACAATGGGAGAAGTGTACAGCTTTACAGAAAGAACATTCTAGCTCTGTTACTTGAAACACATACATAGTCTAATCAGAATAAAATGATAGTTGATTATCACTATCTTTAGCAAAAATTGTGTTGTCCCATTGAAATTAAGTATTATGCTTTTGCCCTTATACTGTATGCAGTAACAATCTGATTATTGGGTCATATACTTCAGTGAATTATCTAACATGTTATCACTTAAGTAATAGCTAAGTGCTTTTCTGACAGCTCCAATCAGGGGCCTAGGCATAAAATTGGAGGTCTGTCTTTGAGAGAACTGGGCCTTTTCTTTAGATCCTGGCACTTCTCTAGTTCTTCTCAGCCCCATTCTCCAGTCAGCAAAGATGGAGATCTGTGACCAGTTGAGCCAAGGTTGTGGGCCATGCAGTTCTCCTCCAATCCCATTGTTTGCCCTGTTGGGCTGACACTCAACCCTTGGTGACATGACCATCACACATCTTTTCTAGTCAGAATATGGACACAATTTAGGAAGTCTGTTTATGATTATTATCCTGGTATCAGCAAGAGGAATGGCAGAGGCAAGTACCAAAGCAAATGGAATATGTGTGTGTGTGTGTGTGTGTGTGTGTGTGTGTGTGTGTGTGTATCTTTTTATTTATTTATTTATTTATTTATTTAATTATTTGGTATAATCTTTGAGCAGTGTGCTCTTTTCAAAGGTTCCCTGTCAGCAAAAATGGGAGACAATACAATCAGATAACACAGCACTCAATCAGATAATAATATAACCTTGATGTACATTGCATTATATAGTACAGAGGAAATCAAGTTAGCACATGTTGTATTTACACAGTATCACAATTGTTAAAAGAAAGGTATAAATGGTGTGAGGAGTAGGTCTAGGAAAGAAGCTGCTAGATGTGGAAAGAGGATTGACCAAACTTATAAGTTATGGATGCAGCCAGGAGAGCAGGTTTTGTCAGGTAGAAGAGGCAGTAGGGGGTATGAAGAAGGATGGCAGGTAAAGATAGCTATAGAAAGGAAGAAGTGCTAGGAGATGGCTTGTTATCCCAGGGGGGATAGCACTGGTGGGGGGAGAATGGAAAGTGGCATGAGGGATTAGACTGTAGGAATGCCAAGGTGATGGAGCACTGAGCAAGGGGAGGGTGGAGGGAGAGGTCAAGAGATTGAATTAGTGGTAAACCCACGATTGAGGTATTGTCGCATGTACATGATTGGGGAGGGAGGGACTAGAACAATCATACTACCATTGCCCTTGGGCAGCTTTGGAATAAGGTGAGTATGTGGGCAAGTGCTAATGGGCAGAGGTTAATTTTTCTGTCCTACATACACACTGACTACTGACAGTGAGTTGGTACTTAGTTCCTTTCTGAAGGATGAGAGGCTCCCGTTGTTAAGTATATGCATAGGAACCTCAATTAGCCAGAGTGGGGCTCTGTAAGCAAAGGACCTTTGGCCAAGGGAGGTTCTCCAGAAAGGAATGTCCAAGGGGCTCAATTTATGCCTTTTTGCTTGTAGCATGACTGATTTGTTTGCTTAATATCTTCTCTCTAACAAATCTTCCCAAGAAAAAATAAGTCCCAAAAATAAACTATCTTATCTCTCTCTCTCTCTCTCTCTCTTTCTCTCTCTATACTCGGACATTGCCTGGGCTGGGACAGGTGGATTGTGGAGGTGTAGTTTCCTTTTAGCAGTAGGGAACTACAAGAAACATAGCTGACTGAAAAACCGGGGGGATGGAAGATGTATGTTACGTAAGTAATAATACCCAACAGGGTGGGTGTATTGGGATATAACGGACCACCCAGGGGCATAATGAGGCCCAACACAGCAGGCGGAGGGCCTTATAGCCCCTGGAAGGTCCGATATATCCCATAACACCCACCCTAGAGGGTATTATTACACTTAGAAAATGGGCCACTGTATTTATTGTTTTAATAAAATAATAATTTTATGTTTAGATGTTTAAATTCTTAAACATTTGATTTAATGTATAATAAAATAGTTCCTCTGCTTCTATTTGCATGACTTTTTTGTATTCTTGCTACTGTGGGGACTCTTGTTCTTGTGCAGCATCCATAGTTTAAGCTTTTAAGGTGGTTGTCATGGTTACCTCCGTGCTCACCCGCTTGTGCCCCCCCCCAGTTGAAGAAGTGCTGGGAGAAATTGTGTCTCTCATGAGAAACGAAAGTGGATTAGTGGATTATGTTTTCTTTTTTTGCTTTGCTTTTAATTTTAGATTTTTACTGTGACACAGTCATCAGATTTGTCGTGAGCGGGACAGATGCAGGGAAAATATCGGGGCTCAGGAGTTATGTACTGACTGAAGTCAGGTGAGCTGGTAGCCAAGAAGAAAATGTAAGTTTGAAACAAAAATGTATTTTTCACACCTGTGGCCAACATGAAAGCAAGTTACTGTTAGGTTGTGAGTAGAAGTGAGGGTCAAGTTTAGAAAGTTGTGCTGGAGGATTTGTTAAGGGTACTGAGCGGTGCCAACTAACGAATCTCGCTAAGCAAGACAAAAAAACATGGTGACTGGCAAGTTTGAAATCTGGGGTGCCCAAGAATGGCATAAGTAATGGGGCACCCTGAATTGGCACTTGTTTTCAGTGGGCGTTATTAAGAAATAACAGCCTGTGTGCTAGGTTGTTTCAGCCAATCAGAAATCGAGTTTTCATTTACTCATTTTCTAATGTTAGTTAGCTACCAGGTGCAAGAGTAGAACATTAAATATTAAAACCTTTTAAGAGTAAATCTCCAAACCGAGTTGCAAAATTTTATATTTCAACAAATGATGGTGGGTGGAGGGTGAATAATATCAAGAAAGATTTTAAAACTATAGAGACATCTCTTAAGGGTAAAGTATGTACAGTAATCATATCAGATATCTTACTGGTACAAGGAGCTGGCAAGAGCTGAATTAATGGATTCAAACAGTTAAAGGTATAATGGAGAAGATGATGTGACTGGGAATTATATAAATTTCAGAGGACCTAGGACTAATTTGAAAGGGATCCAACCCTATCTGGCAGGGATGGGCTACATTTATGTAAGTATGGAATGAAGGACTGAAGGGGGAAGAGAACTAATTACCAGATACTGTACATAATTGTTCAAAGTAAACAAGCATTTGTCAAGCTAATGTTTGCTTGCTGATATGAGCATTGGAAGTGCATGAGTTAGACAGATACAGAATAGGAATGGCAGTGAAGTACTGAACTCATGCCAACCCCACCTCACCCTGCAGAGATGGATAGGCAATGGGTGTGCCTTTGGGTTGTCACCCATAATAGTCACAGCATTTCACCTCACCCTATCCTATAGACACCGACAAGTGTTGAGGTGTGCCTTAGAGTTTCAGCCACAGTCATTCCATTTCATAAGGACATAGGCTGAAATGTGTGCAGGATAGGGGTGAAGTCTGGGGTCAAGAGTCCAAGGCACACCTCGATGCCTGTCACTGACTTCAGGGTGGGAGTGGGGTGGAATGGTGTGAGTATTACAGCTGGCAATCCAAAGGCACACGCCTGATGCCTGTCAATCTGTACAGGGTGGGATGTTATGGTTAGAAACCCTAATGCCCAGATGTTTGTTGGTATTTGCAGTACAGATTTTCAGCATGACCTTTTGTAACCCCACCTCATGAAAGCATTTGGGACCTCTACTCATGAACAGTGGCACTGTGATTTTGTTAATGTGTCCCAAACTTTGATTTCCACAGCCACTGTGCCATTCTGTGCCAGATGTGCAAAACACAGATTGGAAAGGGTGAGAAGAATGACAGCTGTACCATTCATAGGGAGGTGTGAAGAGATGGCAATGTTGAAAGTCTGGAGGAAAATATTAAAATGCTCAACTCTGAGTGTATGTGGAAACTGTGCAACGCATGCTCAAAACACAGTCATTTAGTGGAATTATTTCACTAATTGTCAACATTGGCATTTTGTGACCTCTTCTCTTGAACACTGTCACTGTGATTTTTAATCTGTCCCAAACACTGATTTCTCACAGTGACCGCTTATTCTAGCGCCAGAAGTGAAAACACATTTTGGGAAGGATGTATAAATGACAGCTGTACTGTTCATAAGGAGGTGTGAAAAATGGCAATGTTGATACTCTGGAGTGAAAATATTACAAATTTGTGAGTTATGAGGGTGCGTGAAACTGCACAACACACTGATGTAGCACAGTCATTTTGTGGACTTTTGTCACCAAATTGTCAACATAGGCATTTTGGGATCTTGCTCATGAACAGTGTCACTGTGATTTTCTTAATCTGTCCTGAACACTAATTTCCCACAGCGACTAGTGCTATTCTGGCCAGAAGTATGAAAACACATTTTGGCCAGGATATGAAAAATGACAGTTGTACTGTTCATAAGAAGGTGTGAAAAGATACCAATGTTGAAAACCTGGAGTGAAATATTACAAATTGAGTTATGAGTGTGTGTGAAACTGTGCAATGCTTGTTGTAATAGTCATTTTTGGAATTGTTCACCAAATTTGCAACACAGGCTTTTTGAGAGTTCACCTCATGAACAGTGACACTGTTGTTTTGTTAATCAGTCCTGAAAGATGACCATTAAATCATCTTTTCAGACTGAATAATGCCATGATAGTGACTGAATTCATGAGGAGGGGTACCAATAACCCCATGTTGAAAATTTGGTGCCAAAATTCAAAAAAATGTCCGAGATATCCACATAAGTTGAAAAAACCCTATTTATGCCATTATACAGCTTACTGGCATTTCTTCAGTTCACAGTCGGCTTTGAAGAGTGCAGCCATGTGCCCAGTCCACTGAACATTGTCGTACGGGCTCTGCAGGTAAGTGTGGGGTGGGGGGGTGAGGGGAGTTGGGGTAGCCAGAGGGTGGGTGCAGGTTGGGGAGGGGTCAAGGGACTCAATGAGGGACCATTTTCTTTTTTTAACAGGATTTTTTTTTAAAAAGACAACGCGGGATGCTTTTGGCACACAGAGGTGGGCTCCCAGCATGCCACCTGGGTGTTTGTTTGGGGGGACTGAAGCCAGTGGGGATTGGGCACCCTGGTTGGCCATACAGTGTGCTTGGGGATGCACATGAGACAAGGGGATTGGGCACCCCTGGCATAGAACAAATGGGATGGGCATCATGCCGACGGGGACTGGGCTACCCCCTTGGCTAATGAACTGGGGAAGAGGGCATGCCAACAGGGGCATTGAGCCTTTTCCTTGAACACCTGTTGCTGAGCATCCTCTCACTTGGATTTTCTCCTTCTGGACTGAAGTTCTGCTGGAACCTAGCGTATTGTCTATGCTATTCAACAGAATCTGCGAGGCACTCTGAGAACACTTTCCAGAAATCCACTGCTTTGTTTAGTCAGTGGGAACTTAGAAGCAAGGCTTTTTATGAGGTATGTTTTGTTTTGAATGAAGAATGGACATCAGTAAATAGTAAGAGTATGATGGAGGGATATGAAAGTTGACAGGTATAATTTGAAGTATTTACAATTTATTGAAAAGAAAATGCTAGGAAAGGTTTTTCGTCAGCCCTTTATGCAACTGCGAATTGTCTTAGGGCTTCTTACCAATGCACTCATGACTTGAATAGGAAGATTTGAGGCAGCTTTGTTTATGCAGTAATATTGTAAGAAAACCAGTGCCTCACTACTGAAGTTTGTTTCTTTTCTAAATACTGAATTTATTTTTTATCCTCAATGATATTACTGTACTTACAGCATAGAGGAAAAATAAACAGATCCTCAGTGTTTCATGTTGCTAAATTTTGGTCTTGCTGGGTTTTTCCATCTTATTTTTTCATTTTGTATTTTAGTTGGTATAAATCATGTTTATACTTAAAATTTTATTTTGTTCAGAGGTTCCATTTTGGCACATGATTTGAACAGAGTTCGCAAACCAACACTCCAAAAGTTCTGTTAATCAGGTTTGTTCCCCCCATTCAAGCATGTATGCAAATTCAGGACTATTTTGTAGTATCTGCTTTGAATGTCAGACATTTTGCAATCTTTTTTTTACCATTTGCATTTTTTTTATTTCTTTTTTTTGTTTTAATGTTATTTGTATGCTAGTCTGTTCTGCTCATCATCAAAAGTATATCACACAGCACCAGAACCCTGCAACTGTGACTTCCCTTCAATGTAAAGAAAGAATCTGAATCTCGTCAATGGTAAAAGAGAGAGGTGGCAGCAGAGTGTGACATGTGGTAGGTATTGTGGAGTCACATATTGGCATAACTGGGGATGTTTGGGTCAACTTAGCACTGCAGGGAGTTGAGGTGTTTGCAGGCAGGAGTTAGCAGCACTTGCAGTTCTGTTACATTTGCAACAAATGCCTATGTCGGGGAGAGGGGAAGTGTTGGTAAAGCAGGCTGTTTATCTAAGCCTCGGCCACGGTCTTGTGTTTTGTTTGTATTAAATAAGAAATCAACATCGAGTAATGCTATCCCATCATGTAGTTTGCCTCTGGACATTTTTATGCCGTATTGAATTATGGAGTAAGAGGGGTATATATGAACGGAGATATTGTCAGCAGAAGTATGTGCTTTCCCAGCAAATTTAGTTTTTTTTTGTGTGTGTGTGTTTTTTGAAAATGCACTGCAGCGAACCTCTATATATTTGTGCTATTGCATCACAAAACAATTCGGCTATTGTCATTGATCAGGTTTAATAATATAGCACTGATCTACTTTGGTACTGAGCACAAAATATAATTTTACAATTACTGTATATGTTGTGCGATTGGCTTGATTTTTTCATATTTGGTGCGCAATTTGAATTGTGCAAGCTGCCAATCAGTGCAAGGGGTTGTGCTAAAATTTCGAACACAAAACAGTACTCAGCTATTTAGAAGCTAACGGGAAACTAGTGCAGCAAAGTTCCCTTTTGGGGAAGAGGGACAGGGATTTACTCGGCTGGTATATTTTTGCCTGTAGAAATTTCAAACTGTTATCCTCTTCGTTTTTTGTTTTCTTTGCTTAGGCACCACCTGTGCGTGAGTTGCATTTCGTGATTGGTCCCTCCAGAGAATCACGGCTCTAGGGATTTGGGGTGGGTGGTTGGCAACTTTGGCGAGTTGATGAAGTCATTTTACAAGAGTTCTAGTTTTAGACTCATAAGTTTGAACGTCTTGCTGATCCTTGTCTTCAGTTTTAAGAAGCAAGTTGGAAAAAGAAACTTGGGAATGGCCATCCTGAGCATTTCTCTAGGGGTAATCTCAAAGAAATAGATAGGAAGGGAAGATTGAACTGCTCATGTGGATGGTATAGCTTGTGTTTGGTATTTATGGATGTTTTCATCAGCCCCAGACCTTTTTTAATGTTCCCTGTGTATAGAAAATTCAACTGACTTGTTGCAGAGGAAAAACCATATTGTTATTCCTTCAGGCAAACAATGTACCAGTTTTGTGGGGTATCTGCACTCATGATGATCCATTAGATGTGTTTGGGTTGTTTCAGCAGTGCACACTCTATTAGGACATATTTGAGGTGTCATCATGCCATAATTCAACAGAAAAGAGGGCCAGTGTAGGTGGGCAACATTTTACAAATATACATACTTGAGAGCAAACATGCAAGAGGGGAGAGAGAGACTACAAGGAGAGGGATGCGGAGGCACAATGTTATCAGTCTTAGAAATACCAAATTAAAGTTTCCTTGTTATGGTATTTATTTGCTGAGCTTCTTTATCTTGAACTGGAACCTTATACATGGCAATTGGTATAAAGTATGTGAGACATGCTAGTCGCTCCTGGAAACTAGCCTCAGCTCAGTGTACCTTTCCCGGTCAACAAATTTTAAATAAACAAATAAATAAGCATGCATAATGTTTGCATTTCATGCTTATAAAAATGCATGTTAATGATTTTGATTTATTCTTTTTTTTTAATAGATAAACCAAATGATAGTCCAATTAGAGCAGAGGGATAAGGTACTGTTGTTGTGTGCCATCCAGAGGGGCGAGATACTAATGGGGACCAAAGAGACATTTTATAGTCACATAACTCAAATAAAGTTTAATCCTGGACTCAGTGTGGCTGTGTGTGTATACAGGCAGGACAAGGGGAGACTGTTAAAATAAATATTTGACACATGTTATCAAGAGGGAATAGAGACTACTGGGTACCAAAGAGACTTTTTAATGTCACATAAATCACAAATAAAGTTTATTTCTAACCTCACTGCATGAGTAGAAATCAAGTTTTGCAGCCACTAGCCAGCAGGGCAAGTAACTGGGGGAAAATCCACTAACCCTACAGACTTTTCCACCAGTCCAGCTGGTGTACATATTGAAATGCTACCTTCTCAGCTACAAGTCTGCAATGTTACTTAGCAGAAAATCTTATTATCCCCTTTACAAAATCTACCGGCATTTAGCTAGAGTGCCAGTGGCAATTTCAACCCGTATCAGTGTGGCTATGTATGTACATGCAAGGACAGACTGGTAAAATAAATCTTTGTCATGTGCCACCCCAGTGGCGGGTGTGGGGTGTGCAAACAGAGATAGACTAAGTACAGGCAGAGCAAGAGCAGACTGGTAAAATAAATCTTTGACATGTGCCATCCAGAGAAAGAGAGACTGACTGGGTATCCTGTGATGAGGACACTGGGGAAAGGGCATCGACAATAACGGTGACCCACTCCTCAGTGAATTCCTCAATGGCTATAGTAGAGTAGGGTGGCTGGATGGGGGGAGTTGGCGAATTTAGCGACAGGATGTCACTATACATACGAGCAGAGGGGGAGCAAGTACACACAATGAGGAGATGTTAGAGGTTGTGACGTGGTGGGTTGCCGAGTCGACCCCATGCTGTGGTAGGTGGGTTGCCGGCACTGATCGGCAGGGTACTGGGTTCGGGTCAGGGTGCTGGTGCATTTTATGTTGTGCCTGTCCCAAACCTTTTCTTTTTTTAATGTTTTCTCTGGACCCGAGAGACTGAGAGACTAAGACTACTGAGTACCAAAGAGACATTTTACAGCCACATACAGAAATTACTTTTAAAGTTCATTCCTGGCCTCAGTGCAGTGGTCAAAATTAAGTTTGTAGTCACTAGCCAACAGGGCAGGTGACTGAGGAAAATCTACTAGCCCCACAGACTTTTCCAGTGGCCCAGCTGGTGTATATATTGAAATTTTACCTTGTCAAGTACAACCCTGCAGGGCTACTTAATGGAAAATGTTATCAACCCCATACAAAATATACAAGCATTTTTGGTTGTAAGGCCTAATATGGGAGGACTTGTGGGGGGCCTAATATGGAAAAACTTATAGGGTGGCCATTGAACACAAGGAATGCTTAACATTTGGTTCCACCTGGTATAGGGGTGAATTGGGGGACCACTTGACAACAGGAATTTGTTTTTTATGCGGTGGGACCTGGTTTGGGAAGGGATTTAAAGAGTGACATTGTACACCAGGGAGGTAGCACCTGTATGGGATGTTTATCATAACTGTTTCCCCCCCAACAGGAAAGTTCCTGATTGGACAGCTTACTGATCAACAAGAACATCTGTATCATAGAGTCCTGGTCTGAGTTTTCAGAGATTTTCAAATATCAGTTTATTTACTTGTCAAGGTTAGTTCCATGCATTACATGTTGCACCTGATATGGGAGGGAATTTGGGTACAACCAAACAACAGGGTATGCTGTTATTGTGGCAGTGCTTGGTTTGTGAGTGTATTGGGAGGACATTGACACCAGGAGGTGCTTTTTGTCGATGGCACAAAGTGAGTTTTTATGTCATAGTGTGTACAGGCAGGGCGAAGGCAAGCTGGCAAAATACATTTTGATGTGCCATTGCAGAATGGAGAGAGACTAATCACTGGTGGCAAAGAGACATTTTACAGTCACAGAAATTACAAATGAAGTGTATTTCTGGCTTTGTGTGACTGTATGTGTGCAGACTGTCAAAATAAATCCTTTGACTTGTGCCATACAGGTGGGGAGACTACAGTGCAATAAAGAGATATTGTACAGTCTCATCAATCATAAATAAAGCTTATTCTTGGACAAAATGTGACTTTTGTGTATAGGTTGGGCAATATAGTGTGTTAAAATACATCTTCAATGTGTGCAGTCCTGAGGAGAAAGGAGGGAGACTAATGGGGACCAAAGAGACTTTTGTACAGTCACAGAGTTTATCACAAATAAAGAGTATTCTCTCTTCAGTGTGGCAGTGTCTGTAAAGATGGGGCAAGAGCAGTCTGGTAAAATAAATGTTTCGACTTGTGTAATCTGGGGGGAGGGAGACTGAGTGATTGCTGGGGAAAAAAGAGTCATTTGTATAGTCACAGAAATGACAAAATGTATTTCTGCCCTCAGTGGGTGCCGATTGGTATGGGAGTGACTTGGGGACCACTGGACAACAGGGATTTGTTTTGTGGTGCCTGGTTTGGGTGGGCCTGGGGATATTGACACCAGAGGATGCTTAACTTGTGGCACCTGATATGGGAGGAATTTGGTGATGGTGACCATTGGACAACAGGGAATGCATTTTTGTTGTTTGGGTCTGAAATGGGAGGCCTGTGGGGGAATTAGACAACAGGAATGGCTTAACTTAGTGTGTTGCCTGATATGGGAGAGGAACTAGAGGACCACTGAACAACGTGGTGTTGCCTGCTATGGGAGAGCTTGTTGGGGGGCATTGGTCATCATAGAATGTTTAACCTGGGATGCTTCCTGGTATGGGGAAGTATTTTGCAGCTAAACTAGTCCTCAGTTTGTATCTGTAGTTACCAGGAACCTTTCACAATAACACGCTCTAATGGAGGCTGTGTTTCTCCACAAGTGGATAGTGAAATGTGTATGTTGTGCATGCGCTCCCCGTAGACGCATGTTCTCGAGCGCGTCCTCGGCACTGATTAGCTTCCGGTGGCAGGACATTAGAAGTTGGACCACCTGCAATGGCAAATGATCTAATTTTAGAAAAATTGGTAAGCTGAATACTTTTTTCTTGATGCAGAAGCACTCTACACTATATGCCTTGTGATTATGTGCCCATAGACCCATTTGTTGAGAATTACTAAAAAACAAGGGGAAAAGCTGACAGTGCCCCTTTAACAGATCAAGAGAGTAATTTCAATGCTTCTCTACTAAAAGCATTGCACTGCCTGCAGGGGGTAGTTGCTGTCAAAACATCACCATACTGCCCACAAACATATGATTTGGTAGAGCATTTAATCAGACATTAAAGAGAATGCTAAGGAAATTCATACATGATGAGGGGAAAGACTGAAGATATATCTTCCATTATTGTTAATTGCTTACAAGAAGGTCCCCAGCCAGATCAGGTTATTCTCCCTTTTCATTACTGTACAGAAGGAACCACCAAGGACCATTAGACATGGCCAAATAAATCTGGGAAGAGGGGAAAGGAACTGGGTAGAGCGATATTGTAAAGTATATGGTACAACTTCAAAAGTGCTTAGTTATGTACACAGAAATGGCATTAAGATTAGCATTGAAGCCCAAGAGAAAGAAAACAGCTATATGATAAAAGGTGTTTTGAATAAGGAATTTCAGAAAGAGACAAGTACTCTTACTGCTACCCTCTTCTGAAAATAAACTGCTTATGAAGTGGCAGGGACCTTATAAAATTCTGATTTAGACAGGGATGGTGACTTATAAAGTGGAGATATCCAACATGAGACCAGGTAAAAAGATGTACCATGTCAACTTACTTAAGAGATGGCATGAGAAACCAGAGCAGAATGTGGGTATGGTTATTAGCCCATAAAGAGAGGAGTCAGATCTAGATCTTGCTTACAGGAGACTAGAAGAGAAAGAAGGGATAAAGGAGATCCAAATTAACCCCACCTTGGACAATACCCAGAAAGAAGACATTTTTAATCTAATACAGTCATTTCCATGCACATTTACTAGTGTTCTAGGAAAAGCAGTGTATGTAGAACATCACATCAAAACTGACACTCCCACAATCAGACAGAAACTCTGTAGGCTTCCTGAAAGGGGTAAGAGCTGACCTCAAACAAAAAAATTGAAAAGCTTAGTCAGTTGGGAAGCACAGAACCCTCCATAAGTCCTTGGGCATCCCCAATTATAGTGGTGCCAAAGAAAGAAGGTGGGATCAGACTGTGCTTAGATTTTAGAAAATTGAATAATGTGTCACAGTTTGATAGGTATTCAATGCCACAAATTAACAACATTATTGATTGCATTAGGAATGCCAGATATGTTGCTATCCTAGACTTAACAAAAGGGTACTGGCAAATTCCCATAGAACAGCACTCAAAAGAAAAGACTGCTTTTATTATACCAGTGGGACTATTTCAATTTGTGATCATGCCTTTTGGCCTCCATGGTGCCCCAGCAACTTTCCAAAGGTTCATGGATCACATTTTGATGCCTCGCACAACCTATTGTTCAGCTGATCTGATGATATAGTTATCTATAGCCCAGATTGGAATACACACTTGGTCCATCTCTCGCTGTCATTCAATTTATAAGATAGGCAGGACAGACCATCAACCCCACCAAATGTGCCATGGCAGTGACAGAAACAAACTACTCGGGGGCTTCTGCTTGGAAATGGACAGATAAAACTAGTGATTGGAAAAATAGAAGCTGTTGCCAAATGTCCAGTACCCCAAATAAAGAAGCACGTTAAGTCTTTTTAGGTCTGGCGGGGTATTAAAGGTGGTTTATTCCAAACTTTGTCTCCATAGCCACACCCTTGACAGACCTACAGGAACAAAAATAAGATGTACCAACAAGAGGAAATGGAGTCTAGAGTGTGAGAATGCCTTTCAGCCCACAAAGGTGGCTCTCTATTCATCCCCAGTCCAGAAATATCCTAATTCTGGCATACCATTCGAGGTGCATACAGACACCTTGGAGACAGGGACTGGAGCAGTCCTTAGTCAACCTGCCAGTTTAGCTAGTCTATTACAAGCCTCTAGTCTAGCCTCTCGATGTTACTTGCTGCCTGAGACTAGTGCTGGACAAACTGTATTGTTTAGTAGCTGATGTCTGACTGCTTAGACCTAGCTACAGAGTAAGATTGCTGCATTTTTCCATTTCTGCCTCCCCTGCCAAACCCTGTCTCCTGTCCTACACTGGTCACTTACATTATTAATTTCTCCTCCACACTTGCAATGCTATCTCTAAACAGTTTAATTTCTTCTCTGATTTACCTACAAACCCTCCTTTTATACTCCCTCCTGCTGCTGCTGTTGTCCTCCTCAGACATCCCAGCCGAAAAGCACAGAACCACCCTCCCTGTTAGCTCCTCTTTATCTCTAAATAATTGCCCTGCATTTGCCACCTCTTTACCTCATGCTTTGTCTTTCCTCATTGCCTGCCCCACTGAGCTTGCTGTTGTACTTAGTTGTATTTATTCCTCTGTCGCCCTCTTGTTCCACAGACAGCCCATATGTGGGCTTCCTGCTGCTGCTGTGGCCCTGGCACTTCTGAGCTAGCCGCAGCCAACAGACTACCCGACTGACCCCGGACAGATTCAGGTATGCACCGACCTCTGAAACTCATGGTTTTGAATGCTGCTGATTTGACTGGACATTCAGTGAAAGAGCCGAGCACTGATTGGTAGTTTCTGGTCGTTGGCTGATTTTCCAGCTCCTGGCGCTTCCTGATCTTGGTGAAATCTCTTTCTGTGCTATGTTCTAGACTAAATTTTTCACCCACCCTCCCCACCTCCTCACAGTATTAAATAGACCCTTGTCTCAACCCTTTCTCAGCCTAGCAGCTGATTGTTCACCCACTGATGCACATTCTTATTGCTACTGGCCTCCCTGTCTTCAATACCTGACTTGACCCATCTTCTTACTGCCACTTTTTAAAGCAATCTCACCCACAGGGTTGCACATTTGCTGTCATGTTTTTTTTCTCCAGCTAGAAGTACGTGACATTATTTGCTACGTCTTGTGTGTTGTTTCTTTTCAGAGCCCTGCTACTGACCTCTGTCCACAAATTTTTCCATGATAGCTATGGCTGGAAGAATACTGCTCCTGCTGACAGTGAGCCTTGCTCTCTTTTTACTGGCTCTTCTCACTGCTAGACCTTGCTCTCCTGGCAGTGCTAAACTGACCTCCACACTATCTGACTTTACCTACTCAAACCTACTCATGTCACAGATCAAGCAGCATGACGTGACTCCTTTATTATTCACTAGGCATCTCTTATACTTGGCTGCTGACTTTACCTCTAAACGCCTCTGGCAGAACATTCTACTGGAATCATCTCTTTTCCCACAGAAATTATGGTATCTTGTGCTCCTAGCTTCGTTATTATCTAGGGACATCAAAACAAACCCTGGCCCCAGTTATCCACTGCTTCCCTGAAAATGGACTGGTTAAATATGAAAGGCCTTCGTATAGCACACTTAAACATTGGAAGCCTTTTCTGTAACTTTACTGAACTTGAGGCATGGATATCCATATATGAACCTTACATTCTCTGTCTGACTGAAACTTGGCTAAAACCCTTTACTCTTGACTTTTCCTGCTCCCTTCCTAACTATTCCCTATCTCAAGGAGACAGACTATCTGGAAAGAGGGGAGGTGGAGTTGCGCTCTATTTCAAAAACTGCCTGAACATTTTCTTAATGCAATGTTCAGTTGCCTCTAACTGCAAGTTTTTACATACCCTGCTTCTACTTGGAACCAAAAAGATTCACTTAATATGTGCCTACAATCCTCCTAAAGCAGGTCAGCTAGGATGCTTCACACTGTTTAAGTACACAACCTCTGCAGCTGGCCAAAATGAAGTTATCATTCTTGGTGACCTCAACCTAAATTGGCTGGGGAAAAATAAAAGCGCACTGGCATCTCTAGTACATGGATTTAACATGCACCAGGTAATGGAAGATCCCACCAGACTGACCCAATCACCTGCTGCTGGAACACTTATAGACTGGATACTCACAAATTGACCTGATAGAATTACCACCTCAGGTGTAATTTCTGATTCTATAAGTGACCCTTCCCCTGTGTTTTGCATATGGGGAACATCGGTGATTCCAGCCCCCTCGCCAAGCAATATCACCTTCCTGGATTTTTCCACACTTGACCAAGCAAGCTTTCTACATGATATCTCTTCTGTAAACCAGATCCCTATTATTCAGTACCAAAACATTGAATCTGCTGTCAATGTCTTTCTTTCTATATTCTTATCCCTCCAGGACATACATACACCTAAACGGAATCAACCTGTTAGGGCTAAACAGACTAGGTTGCTGCTCAAGGAACTTCTTTCCTCCCTCTGGGCACGTGACAAAAGTTGGAACCACTACAAAACCTTGGGTTAGCAAAGCGAATATGACACTTACTGAAAGCAGTACAATATGTGCAAAAAACAAATCAGACTTGCCAAAATCTCATACTGCAAAGGTCTATTGCTGGAAGCTGCTGGGGACCTGAAGAAATTCTGAACACATGTAAAATCCTTCCTGGGCTCAAACCAGTCTCAACACACGAATGATATGGTCCTCAATGGTATGCACTGTAATGGCCAAACCACCATTGCAAATTCTTTCAACAAATACTTTACTGATCTCACCAAATACACTGTCTCTTTCACAACAAATAGCATCCTGATGCCTGTTACTCACACAAACGTGCCCATACATCTGTCCTTCTATTTTAAGGCTATTCCAAATGCTGATGTTCTAAAACTACTAAACTCAATCTCTGATAGTACTGGTGTAGGCTTCAACTACCTAGAGCCTAAACTCCTGAAGCTGGCTGCTCCTTTTATTGTGGCCCATTGGCTAAAATCTTTACACTGTCTCTCTGCCATGGTCATATTCCGGGCACATGGAAATTGGCAAAAGCCATCCCAGTCTTTAAGAAAGGTGACAAGAATGACATAGCTAATTATAGGCTCATAGCCATTTTGTCAGTACTAAACAAAATACTCCAGAAATTAATGGCTATGCAGGCCACCGAGTTCCTCTCTAAATATACCCTCCTATCACCTGCTCAACATGGTTTCTGCAAGGGGCATAGTACCTCTACTGCTGTGATACAATTTATGAATGATGCCCTTACTGCTATGGATCATGGTCTCAGGACTGGCGCAGTGTTCATTGACCTCTCAAAGACATTTGCTCTTGTAGATCACCCTCTTCTGCTTAATTGCCTTAGCTTCACTGGTTTCTTAGAGCAAGCCACAAACCTGTTCCAGAGCTACTTAAGCAATAGAAGACAACAGGTAAAATTTAACTCTGCAGTGTCAGACTGTACACCTATCAATGTTGGTGTTCCTCAAGGCTCCATCTTGTGGCCTCTTCTCTTCTCCATTTTTATAAATGGCATATCTTCTAACAACCCTTAGTGCTCAACAATCTTGTATGCAGATGATCTGGTGCTCTACACCTCCTCTGCAAACATAGAAGAAATAGTCAACTAACATCTGCATTTCTCATAATGCAAGAATGGATCTGCAACAAAAGGCTCGTCCTAAATGTAAATAAAACTCTGGGCATGATCTTCAGATCTGCAACCAAACTTAGAACAAACTGCAACCTTTTCAACGTCTCCTGTGCAGATGGTTCCTCCCTTATGAATGTAACCTCATTCAAGTATTTAGGTGTCCTGCTTGATGAAACTCTCAACTTTGAGCAACACGTCATTGACACCCACAAGTCAGTAAACTTCAAACTCAGAATAGCTTATAGGACTAGACAGATGCTTACCCCTCAGCTAGACTGGCTATTTCTAGGGTATCCTATTTCATCCCTTGCATATGGTGCTGTCACCTACATAAAAGCTTTGAAACCACCCTAAGTAAGTGGGATACAACATACAATAGTATCTGCCATTATGCCTCGGCTTCCCATGTTTGAAGCACCATTGCTTGCTATATGCAGACATTAGATGGCCTTCTCCATCTGCCAATTGACTCCTTGTCCTCATTACTCTGCTGGATGACATCATTAGAACTAATCTACCTACCTGTCTTGCAGGCATGCTGGTGCCTGTGTCCCCCACCTATGGCCTCCTCTCTACTGGACTCTGCCTACTATACACTCCTAGGTGCAGAAACCCAAAAGGAACTTCAGCTTTCTCCTGCCTGGCCCCAAAATACTGGAATTCCCTACCTCTTGATGTTATCTCTGCACCTAGTCCTATTTCTTTTAAAATATGCATCACACTTTCCTCATCAAAGATGCTCTATGTTCCTGTTTTAAACCCCATAAAGTGCTTGACGTCACCCTTCCTCAGCTTTCAAAATGTTTCAGTTTTGCTCTGACCCCTTATTACTGTTATATGTAGCACTTACCATGGATTATGTGTTAAAACTCTACTGCACTATGATTGCATGGTTATTATGTGTTGTTCTATTGTGTATTTTTCTGCTAGTGCCTCTGTCATATTAGCAATACTGTTTACGTCACCGAACATTGTGTAGATTTTTCCTTGTATGGTTGATTATCTCTGAAATATACCTATTATTTGTTTTGTCTGCCAATTTTATATAGTAACTTCCTGGGTCGTTTCTGGAAATAATCATATTTTGTGGCTACTACACCTTACCCGGTAAACAAAAACTAAATAAATAAACCAATCGAAGGGGAAGAACACCCAGTTAACTACATCAGTAAAGATCTTCATAACAGGGAGCAAAAATATGCATCTGAAGAAAAAGAGTGCCTAGCAGTGAAGTGGGCTGTAGATGCCTTATGCTTCTATTTATAGGAAACTGAGTTTACCTTTGTCACAGACCATAACCCTTTTGTTGGCAGAGAACCAGATGAAAGACCAAAATGCTTGTATTATGCACTGGTACCTAGCCTTATAGTCTTACAAGTTCACTGTTAAATACCGGCCTGGAACACAGCATAAGAATGCAGATGTTTTATCCAGGCATGGTGCTGATGTAAACCACATGATAATGTAAAATTATAAATATAGTATGAGGTACTATGAGTGCAAATAGTACCTCCTCAACTCCAGGGTAAATATTATTGAATGTAGAGCTACTCTACAGCATGTATGGAATGTACTGTTTGATATAGTTTTAGAGACCATGGGATGGAGTTTCTGTAGAGGGTGGGTGGAAGCTCCAACAACTCCCCTGCAGAATTTGCAGAATGTGGTTTGACATTCATTGCAGGATGTCTTGAAAACCAATTAATTTGTAAATGTTTGTTTCCTCCTGATCAGGGGTGTCTGTGTGGTCGGGCTCTGCTCTACCTTAGCATACAGAGGACATGAGGGATGCTTTCCTATCACATTAATTTCTTTACTTAAAGTAGGTTGCAACATCACATATCTGTTTTATCCTTTACTGTCTCTTTCTTTATGTATGTTGGCCACCTACAGAAGCACCTCCTTCACTACCTTTTCAATTTTCCTTTCAGTCCCTCACTCACATGCCTTTCTGTGTCACTAGAGAACTCTTTCGATGACAGACTGAAATGCAAGGCTGGATAGCCAGTCATGCAATGCAATGTTGCAAAGTGATAAATAAAAAAAAAAATCTTCATACAAGAAAGTGGTAAAGTGCCATCAGTGCCTTTTAGAAGAAATTAATGTTTCCTTTTTAGGGCTGTAATGGTTGAAGCTCTTCAGTCCTTTTGCCTTCAGAAAAATAATTCTGTATTTTTTGCATTTTTTTCCTACCGATCAACCTGTTAGACATGCACCACAGTCAAAAAGTAGAAAGAAGTCTGCCACTCCATGAAAGTTTAGTATTTTCTTGAGTTTATTTTTCTTTTTTCTTTATTGCAAATAGATCCTCTTACAGAATCATTTTGCCAGATATGGCTTCTTTAGGAGGCGGATCTAATATTAAACATAATTATAAAGTATTTTTATAATCATTTTTTCATATTAAATTCATATGTTTAACTTTAAATAAATTGTATATATTCTGTAACTTTTATTCATACCACTAGGTAGCGGGTGTCATCTATCACATTTTAAATACTATTTTGTACTTTTAATACAGTGATTCTCATATTTAAAATTCTGACTTTATGCAATATTGTTCATGGACAACATGATGCCTAGGCAGATATGCAATGCTAAATAACATCCTGAGACATATACTTGACATTCAGCTATGTATTTAGTTCATATACATCTTTGTATTTTATTAACACTTTTTAGTTTCAGTTAATTTACTTTCTATTACTTCCTTCATGTATACTTCTAGGCAGTGTTTTCTTTTTATATTTTTCTCCTTAGCAGTCACTGACCTGCCTTTAATCCAGCCACCACTCCAGCTCCACCTCTGATCCTGAAGTTGCACACCCAGGTGGCATATGCAGCTTGCCTTCAAGAGGGCATCCCTGTTGCCCCCCCAGATGAGGAACCATTACCAGCATGCACCATCCAGGCATCTTCAGCCAGTGGAGTGTGGCCATCTGCTTGCTGCGTGTGTGCTGCTCCATTTTTCTGTTTTTCTGGCCCCAGGAGTGTGAACATGCAATGACATCAGGGCACATACATGTCAACGTCTGCCACACTCCATGTTGCTATGCCAACACTAGCAGTGCCCATGGACATCACCAGGGGCTGCTGCAGAGTGATGATTCCCTAGATCCCTCCCAGGATAGGAGAGCAGTCCACTGACACTCAATCTTATCCCTCCCCACTGACCCTGATGGCTCGGGCTAACATCCAAACCCAGGTGTCACCAGCATGGCGTGAGGTGTGGCATCCAGCTCCTCAACCCTCAGTGCCAAAGGGCCAGCCTACTTCTAGGCAGTGTTAAAATGTTATCATGTTAATCAGATATGGCTCTATATGAATGTTTTTCAAGCTAAACATGGTACAGTCTAATACCATCATTTCACTCGGTGGGACAATTCAGGTTTTATCATTCTAGTTCATGCATATATCTATAGTCTTTCATTCACAAGGTTGTTTCTCATACCTCTATCTAAAACTGCAATACTGAGATACCTTCTGATAAATTCTAGCTGCTTTGCAATGATGGATTACTATCTATGTTGTCAAAGAGAGATTATTTGTATAGCCTGTTTGTCAGCTGGCTAGTTCTTAGTTATCCCAGTATGCTTAATTAGGTCATAAGGAATTCTAACCTGTTTGAGAATTAATCAGTCTTATTTTCTCTACTCTATTGAGGAGCCTCATTGCAACTGACTGGTCAACTATCCTCTCTGATATTGACATGGCTCTTGACCTATTCCACTCCAAATTCTCCTCTGTCTGGGAAAGCATACTCCCCCAAAGAAATTCAGCAACAAAACATCCCATCTCCTTTGGATTACCGTCAAAATCATTGACCTGTACACGTCCCATGATCTTGTGTGGGCTTGGTATAAATTATCCCACTCTTCTCCTGACTTCATCTCATACAGGGCTCTGAGGAACAACTGTACAGCTGTACAGGCTACAGAATCACACTATTTCAATTTCAACCTCCAGAAACACCTTATCTCCCCAATATATTTTGCAAGGCTATCCACTCCCTGTTTGACCTGCCTGCCAAATCCACTCTCCCAATCCTTTGGTAAATTTTTCATCTGTGTCTGACTCTACCACTGTTGCTGTTCACTTCATAGAGTTCTTCAAAGCCTGGCACATTATTAAATAATAGATGTCTCAAGATTTAAAAGGTGAACTGGTTGCACTACCTAATAAGAAGAATATAAAAAATGTGTGCTATTACTGAGACGTGGTGGAGTAAAGAGGATGGCTAGAGTAAAAACATTGAAGGGTGCAATTTATTTCAAAATGACAGGCAAAAGAAATATGGTGAAGAGGTAGTACTGTAAATCAAGAATGATATAGAGGCAATGGAAGTAAATAAACTGCTTAACGAAGTGCTAGAAATGTTATGGCTTACAGTTAGGACAAATGGAGCTTAAACAACAGTAAGTGTTTTATACAGACTGTGGGCAATACTGTAAGTAAAGAATACAATGAGATGATGATGGATCAAATCAAATTACTAATGCCTGACAAGAGGGTAATGCTCTGAGGAGGCTTCAGTATGCCAGGCATTGACTGGGCAAAGAATGAGGGGTGTTCACTTTTGGAAAAGGACATTATAAATTAGTTAACCAGTCTACATCCAGACCAATTCATTAATAAAGGCACTAGGAAGGATAGTAATCTTGACCTAAAACTAAGTAACATAAAATGTGGAGGAATGGAACATAGACACATAGAAACATAGACTTTGATGGCAGATAAGGACCAATTGGCCCACCCAGTCTGCCCATTTCCCTACCTATTGGATAAGCTGCAGATCCTAGTTAACCAACAGCCTACTTCTTCCTAACCCCAACCGGAATTGTGTTATGTCTGTTCCATGCATTCTTGAATTCCCCCACTGTTTTTGACCCCACAACCAGGAAGGCGCTCCATGAGTCCACCACCCTCCATGAAAAATGCTTCCTTGTACAGTAAGGAGTGATTATAGCAGGGTGCAATTTAATGTTCAATAACCAACAGTTCAGGAGCATTGAAAGACTCAGATTTTTTTTTAATGTAATCTTTACAAAGTATCCTAATGAGCTGAAGTTATGGGAATGAGAATCAGAATGAGCTAATAAAACACTGGAACAAATGCAGAACTGCCTTAAAGACACAATTAAAGCATTAGAGGAGAACTATGTCCCAACAAAGAAAATATAAAAGTAAAGGTGACATTCCCCTATGACTGAGTAAGTGTACATGGAAAAAGATGGACAGAGAGTAAAAAGAAAAAAAGAAAGATTAGCATATGTTAGTAGGTTATAAGAAGGGAGTCAAAGAATGTAAAAAGGCCATAAGGAAGGCTAAGGGTGTTTGGGAGAAAAAAAATAGCTTTAAACACAAAGCATAGCTACAAACATTCTTTAAATACATTAATGCCGGAAGGCGGTAAAAAGAACTAGTGGTCCTCTGAAGGTTGGCACTGATGTTACTACAAGGGGAAGAATATGGTGGAGGTTTTAATGAGTATTTTGTTTTGTTTTGCATTTCATATAGACAAGAATCTGTGGAAATGTATTGAATCAGGTGACAGTTTGAAAATACTGTAAGGTACAACATGAAAAGAGTAAAAGAAAAGCTGAGTGGGGATGAATTCAAATAAGGCCCAGTGGCTTGATGATAAACACTCTGGAGAAGTCAGAGAAATGGAAAATGAATCACAGTAAATGGGCCACTTACATTTATTTTAGGAACATTGTTAAATACTGGTAAGGTTGTTGACAGTGAGTGGGAGTCCACAGTCGTGCCGGTCCAGTATTTAAAAAGGCACAAAGACAAACTATAAGAATTACAGGCCCATTAGTTTAACATCTTGAGTGGCAACAATATTGGAGACAAGCATAAGGAAGTAAAGAGAGGGACAAATTGAAGAAAAGAGCCTGGAAGATGAAACACAGCATGGTTTTTGCAAAGACAGATCATGCCAAACAAATTTGATTACATTTTTGTGCCCATGAGCAGAACACTAGATATGAGGTTATGAGTAGACACTGTGTTTTTAGACTACAGCAAGGCTTTTGCTACTGTGTCTCACATTGTACTGTGCTTTGCAAAGAGCTTATTCAGGAAGTACAAAACACAGATTCGAACAAGTGGTTAATCACTTGGATTAAATCATGACTAGCAATGAGAAGACAGATAGTAGACCTAAAGGGATTCTTGTCTGATTGAGGTGCAGTTACAAGGTGGTTGCATCAGAGTTTTGTGCCGTTTCTGAGGCCAACTCTATTTAGTATATATGAATTATCCATGGAATGGAAATTTAGAAGGTGGGTCTGTAAGTTTTCTGATTATTCTAAAATTGAAGTTATGGTGTACAGTGAGGAAGTGATTAAGCAAATGAGGAGAAAGCCAAAGCAGGTTGAGCACTGGGCACTCATGGCTAACCTTAAAAGGACACTGTACACTTTAACTGGTGCCTGTTGTCAGCTATATGATCAGTGATGGTATGTCTGGTCATGTAGTTCATCACTTTGGGAATAAATCAACTTTTTATTTTTTACAAAATGTCACTGCTGTTTGGTCCAACACTTCCTCTTCCTTTCACTGCTCCTGTGTCTCCCTGACTATCAAACACTCTGGTGACCTAGTGCACTTATGTACTGTATGTTACAAATGTTACTTTTTAAGCCATATGATGTAAACATAAAAATCTGTTCTATATTGTACCCTGATCTAGGTAAGGTAGTTTATTTTAAAAAATGAGTATTATTTTAGGAACAAATGGCTTTCTAATGTAAAGATTTGACTCTAGTGTGCTCATCAATGCACATGTTTGGAGTTATGGCTTACTTTCCAAAACTCATCTGTACCTAAAATAGGGCTTGTTTTTAAAATAAAATACATTACTTTACCTATACCAGAGTGCACTATAGATTTTTATGTTTACATTATTTGGCTTAAATAATATAATCTGTAAAATGTACAAGTGCACTTGGTCACTGGCAAGTTCATAGTAAAGGATGTGCAGGAGCAGCAGACCGCAGGGGAAAATTTTGAACCAAATAGCAGCCACATTTTGTAGAAAAAAATAGATTCATCGCTGGAAGTGAAGAGCTACTTGACTGGAGATAGATAACAAATCCAAAGGAAGCTGACAGAGTCCCATAATTTTAATATAGACAAGTGCACCATTGTCCGTCTAGGTCACAGTAATCCTAAAGTTACGTATTAGCTGTATAGAGCAGATAACTAAGTAATTAGCAGTGAGAAAGACTTAGGGATTAAGATAACAAGTGACCTGAAGTTTGAGACACAATGCACCCATTGCCATTCCACAGAGCTCCAAAAATATTTGCTCTCAAAGTCAAAAGCGTTGTGGGTAAATATGAATTTAAGCACTGTGAGGATCTATTCTACTAGCATTTCTTCTCTATTTATATGTTTCTCCAGATGGTACCAGCAATGGTATGGGAGCAGCAATGGCCCTGTCATATGCAAATTTATTTTTGGGGATGTGGGAAGAATTGTGTGCATTCATCAATGAACCTAACTCATATCTAACTAAAATTAAGACCTGGGTTTTGATTCTCAAAGCCTCCCATAATGGCTCAAGGGACATGGGTCATAAGCAATGATGCAAGGTCCCGCTTGTGCCAAACGATGTGCTGGGAGTGATTTTTAAAATGTAGTCTGCATCAAAGGCAGGCTGCATGCACCAATGAAGTTAGCACCATCCTTACAGCACAAAATGGACTGCAGAATGGTGTAGACCTGACACCCCACAGATCCTCATGCATGCTATTACACATGCTATTGCAGCATAAGGTACATGTGTATTTACTCAGGCTGTCTATTACACAGGCTACAGAATCCTTCTAATTTACCAGCCACCAGGCAGGAAGAAAGAATTCCTATAGGAGGTTAGGGACTTCATTGTGGACTGGTGTTGGAATACCACAGATGGATAATTCTGGTGATTGCAGCAACTGGATCAATGACTGACTCTCATTTGGATATGACCTCCTCCAGAGCATGGAAATGCTGGGCCTATAGCAGGTTGTTACCTCAGTGACCCACTCGCATGGGCACATGTTGGACCTGGTGTGCATGCTGGATCTGGTGGTCAATGACCTCACCTCACAATTGATCCAGCCATTTGGTCGGATCATGGCACTGCAAGGTTCATGTTTGGGCCCCCCCCCTTAGGGTCCATCCTCTGTGGAGATGGTCTGTACTGCCCTTTAAGGGGATTGTCCCCAGCAGAACTACAGGTGGTGCTGGACCTATCTAGTGTGGAAATGGCATGTGTGATGGGTGTGGAGGAGGCAGTGGCAGCCTATTACTGTGGCTTTGGACTCTATTGTGCTCGTCCATGTCCAGTCCTTATCTACTCACCAGACGCTCCTGTGGTTTGATGGGGAGCTCAGGAAGTTAAAGACAAAGGGCTGGAGGTTGGAGTGGCACTGAAGGAGGATGTGGATGATGGAGGAAAAATCGTCTTTGAGGTCACATTATAGTGACTATTAAAGGGCAATCTCCTGGAAAAAGGTGAATTTTATGTCGAGGGAGATTTCTGTGGCAAGGAACAGACCTGCTCAGATTTTTCATACAGTGGACAGGTTGTTGCACTCAACCTGCATCTGTACTGGGGAGCAAGTTTAAGCATGAGGTGCGATGAATTTGCTCTGTTCTTTGCTGACAAAGTGTCCTTTATCTAGACTGAGATCTCCAGTGCTGCTCAAAGAGCTTGTGGGGTTAGACTGATGACATGCCAGGGCACCCCTCTTGTGTGGAGTGAGTTTGATCCAGTTGAGTGGAAAGGTAGCTGAGATAGTCTTGAGGCTGCAACCAACCCATTGTGATACAGACCCCTTTTCATCATGACTTCTGGTTGGTTGCGTTGGCCTAATTGGACCTGTGGTTGCTGGGATCATCATGTGTTGGGGTCTTTCTAGTGGACATGAAAGAGGCCATGGTGAGACCCCTTTTGAAGAAACCCTAACTGGACCCAGAGTTTCTCAGCAACTACAGACCAGTCTCGAACCTCCCACTTTTAAGGGATAGTTTTGTAAAAAATGGTGACCTTTCAACTTGAGACTCATCTCACTTCCTCTGTCACTTTTGAGCACTTTCAGTCTTGATTTAGACCTGGGCACAGCATGGAGAGTGGCCTGGTGAAGGTGATGAATGATCTCCTTATAGCGAGATATGAGGGAGAGCATACCATCCTTGTTCTCCTGTATCTCTCTGCATTTGACACCGTGGACCATGAGGTGTTACTGAATCAATTGAGGAATTTGTGTTGACGAACTGGCAATGTCATCAGCTGATTTAGGTCCTGCCTCATGGGTAGAGTGCAGAGGGTGACAATGGAGTTCTTCTCATCTAGCCCAATGCCTCTATACTGTGGAGTTCTGCAAAGTTCAGTCTTGTTCCTTCTGTTGTTCATAATGTGTATGTTGCCCTTAGGAGATGTTAACAGGCAGTATGGGCTGGGTTTCCATTTCTATGTTGATGACACCCAGCTATACTTGCCCTGTGCACCTGGAAACCAGAAGGTGGCCTCTGTGTTTATTACCTGCCTGGCCAAGATTCAGAGCTGGATGACTCAAAACTGGGTATGACTCAACTCAGACAAGACAGAGGTATTGGTGGTGGATCTTGGTCAAGTTCAAGTTTCAAGTTTGTTTATTTGGGATAATTTCATTAAGTAAGCTCATTTACAATGATGCACCATTGATCAATTAAAAAAAAAGAGGGAAGTTCCAATATTTAATACAAAATATAAAAAATATAACATTAAGACATGTCAAAATTCACAATAAAGATTCACATAACACACTAATCACACACATTTTGCACAATGTAATGCTATGTAACCCTTCTATAAAATGTCTATGTCTTTCACAGGATATTATGGTAGACACAAACCATGTCTTTATGATAATTCTTTATGGTTTCTTATTGCCCTTTAGTCTGAATCTATCTGGCAAGGTATTCCATTCATATGGGATCATATGGCTAAGAAAATTATTAGCTCTCAATGTTCTAGATCTAGGCATTGTCAATTCTACTAAATCTGAATTTCTAAATGCTCTAACAAATACTCAGGAACTTCTCCCTGTATACACCTGGATGCAAACAATATTCAGTGTAACTGACACCTTTCTTGTAACAGGGTCCACCTTTGTTAGTTAAATAATTTGCATTAATGTGTATCACAGTGTGCCTGAAGCACACATCTTGCCATCTTCTTACACAACACATCCAGTGTTATTAGTTTTTCTTTTGTGCTATACTCATACACAATATCTGCTTAATCTAAAATTGGAAAAAGTTGTGACTGTACTATCTTTAACCTGGTTTCTGTTTCCAAACACTCCTTATGTTGGTATAAAGCTCCTAAACCCTTCTCTAAATTATTTATCACCTTATTTACATATATATTTCCTGACTCTACTGTATCCATCCAATACCCCAAATAACATATACTTCTACTTGTTTTACTTCTTCACCTTCCAATGTATGGATTTCCAATGGACTAGCCAAACAGTCATGTTGTTTTTTGATATACCCAATCAACATCACATTTGTTTTAGAAGAATCTGTTTCAAGAGGGACTGGCCAAAGTAATTTTGTAATTTATCAGTCACTTGCTGCAATCCCAGCTGGACCCCCTCTACTGCAGCATCAGAGGTATACATCACAGTGTTGATAGTTCACATCCTCAATACTGCTCCCCAATTCCTTTAAGTAAATAGTGAACAATAAGGGACATAAGACAGATTCCTGTAGGACTCCTCTCTTAGTATTTATAACCCTAGAATGTTGTCCATTTGTGACCGTACTTTGTTGTGACCCAAACAGGTTTGAAACAATGTCAAAGCCTCTAACCCCAATTCCAGATACCCCAATTTCATCAACAAAATATTGTGATGCACCATGTCGAAGGTCTTGGAGAGATCAACAAAGATGACACCGGTAATCTTTTCAAGTTCCATAGCTCTGTTGACATCATCCAAGACCTTCAAGATGGTGGTGACTGTATTATGGTTCTTACAGAACCTCGATTAGTATTTATCAGCTAGATTCTCACTTTATATATAAGTCTGCAACTGAGTTGTGACTAACCTCTTCAAGAGTTTTGCTACTACAGAAAGAAGGGATATTGGCCTATAGTTTGTCATCTGGTCAAGGCTGCCCCTTAAAAATGGGGACAACCTTGGTCCTCTTCCATCCCTGAGGTATCTCTCCTGTTTGCAATGACCAATTGAACACGTATGTTAAATGATCCTCAATTTGCAACACCACATACTTTAAACATTTTAAAGCTAGTCCATCTGGTCCACAACTTTTACCCTTTTTAATTTCAAAAGCTATTCCCTAACCTGTTCAACTGTATTTAATTGAAAAGGCATGTATTACCATTTTCCAGATCCCCACTGAACTGTCCTACATTATTAAAAAAATCATTAAATCGATCAGGAAGTTCTTCATCCAAAATAACATTTTTCCTGTCCTCTGATTTTCTAATATTATCCCTGCCATTTCTTTTCCATTTAACAAATTTATAGTGTCACAGAATTTGTTTGAATCCCTTGCAAATTCACTAGTCTTTTTCTTAAAATAACTCTCTTTAGCTAAACGTACCTCTTTAGCAAACTCATTTATAGCTTTCCTATATTTTATCCAATCAGAAGGCAGACCTGATTTCCTAGCTATTTCCCAACAATTATTCTTTTCCACTCTCAATTTCTGTAACCATGCATTAAACCAAACCACATAACTCTTTTTTAACCTGTTCAGTTATTACAGGGAAATGCTTCTCATATACATTGCTCATTTCATCCAAAAAATAGTCCCACTCATAATTTAGATCTGGTATTAAATGTAGCCTATCCCACTTTACACCATCCCATTCTTCCATCAACTTAAAATAATCAAATTTCCTCATGAATCTAAAGTGTACTCTTTTGGGGGGACCCTGTACCTCCTACTTCATCCTACTTCTCATACAAACCTAAAAAATCACATCCTCCATGGTAACACCAATTGATTCTAGCAAACCACTACCCCCCAAAATGACAGGTGCAACGTACTTGCTCGTATATCCACTCCCTCCACCCATTTTCTCCTCTATCCCTACCTATGTTAAAATAAAGAACAACAACCACAGAATGATCAGCTACTCACAGACAATCATGTAAATAAAATGGCAGGTAATAAGACTGACCTGGCTACTCCTACTTCTTTCTGGAAATATACACCCCAATCCTGGCCAGATAGCCCGTGATGATAGTGATAATAAATGAATAACTGTAAAAACAGTGAATCATTTATATTGCTACCATCAATAGCTACCCTGCCAGGGTAGCGATCCCACAGTGATGAAAGTGACCAGAAGGGGAAAGATAGGGAGGAGGAGGGGAGGGATAGGAGGGAGGGAGGCAGAGAGAGAGGATTTGAACTAGTAGGGGGATCTTGCTGCAGCCAAGCCAGTCCTGTGGTGTGATGGTGAGGGTGGCTGGCTACGGTGCAGCAGGTACTGAGTTTGTGTCCTGCTTGGGGCACTTGATTTTGCCACTGCTTGCGGCACTCTATTTTTTTCTGCCATTTTTTACCCCGTCCTCAACATGCACCCCCCTGGAGTTAATCCTATTTCAAGGTGGTGTGGGCAAGCCTACTAGGTGGCATGGGGAGCACAGCCCCTGCATAAACACTTGTAGTGGCGGAAGTTGGGTCACTTTGGATTGTATATCATCAAAATGCTTTTCAGCGATATTCATTTGCTATGATAGCGATCGCTGTGTTTCGATCACTATCATAACATGGAACCTCCTTGCCCACGTAATAAGGGAATGACCCCAATCTTTAGACCAAATGGACTCACAATGGCCTCCCTCAACATCTGCAGCCTTATGGCTAAATTGGACCAACTACAAGTCTGGACAGCACAAACCAACCAAACATACTCTTGACAGTAGAAACCAGGCTTAACCCTAGGGTACCTGACTCAGCTTTTCAATTACCAGGTTACACCTTGTACAGACTGGACAGACTTAGTAAAAGAGGAAGTGGATGTGTTCTCTACATAAAAGAACACATTAAAGGGCAATCTTTACTTTCCGATAATTACTGGGAGTAATCTCCAAATGTTGGCAGTGAAAATGCTTCATGGCTCAAATGGTAAAACAGTTACAGTGGTTACTGTTTACTGCCCTCCTAATGAACTCCCTAATGGGTTCAGAGTAATCTTTGATTATCTCGCAGACTGTCAGCAGACAGCTGAACTCATTATGATGGGTGATTTTTAATTTTAATTGGTTATCACCTGAAGCGGGTCCTTACAAAGATACCTTAGCTTCCATTGACCTCACAAATAGTGGACTCACCACACGTATAAACTACCAAACTGGGACTAGTACCCTAATTGACTGGGTGATCAGAAATTGTCCTGAAAGAATAACTCACATAACCGTTCTTCCGGATTCCACCAGTGACCACTCCCCCATCCTCTTCACATGGTCAAACAAGTCAATGAAGACAAAGATCAAGATAGCAAATACCAGATTACTAATAAAAGGGAAACTAGGAGTGCTCAAAACCCACTTACAGTAAGTCTATGGTGCTGGAGTTTCTTAGATTCAACAAAAGACATTAATGCTGCTCTTGAAGGCTTTATAGCATTCTTTAACAAATCCTACAATATGTTTGCTCCCACACCAAGTGCAAGATATGGGATACATGTAACTCTGGGATCACCCCCCCCAACTACTAGATCTAGTGAAGCACATGAATAACCTGTGGCATACAGTTGAAATATGGCTTTTTAGATTATCTTCAAAAATACAGAGCAGCCTGTAACAAGTGCAGCTGGGAAATTCAGAATGCCAAAAAACAATACTTTCAGCACAAGCTGAAAAACCCATGGGGGGGTGTTAGCCATTGATTTCGGGATAACATCAAGTCCCTATAAGGCAAACCTAGCAAGTCCCCCACCTTTGATTAATATAGATGGAACCCCTTCACAGGACACTCACCTTATTGCCAGTACTTTTAATAAGGCATTCACTGACCTCAGTAGTGTACTCCCACCTAAATTTCACCAACCCTCAGGGGTAAACAGTCCAACACACCTTACTTCAGATAACGTGGGACCCCCCCCTTTCTACTTTAAAATAATCACCCTAATAGAGGCTAAAAAAATACCTCACTCAGGCTCCAGGTAATTCCAGAGCCAACAGTGATCTGCTAGACCTAAAACTAGTTTCTCTCATCCTAGACACCATCCTAACTCCACTCACTAAAATACTAAATTTCTCCCTCACCACAGGAACCTTCCCTAGGCTCTGGAAAGCTGCTGTGGCAACTCCAGTTTATAAAATGGCTACTGAACAAGTATCGCAAATGATCACCTCTATCTCTATTCTGCCACCACTGTCAAAGCACTAGAACATGTTGGTAGACCAATTAATAGACTATCTTGAGCAGTATAAACAGCAATGCCCAGAGCATGGTTTCCGTAAACAACATAGCATCACTACCACTTTACTGGAATTCAGGGGTTACATACATAACGCAAGGGACAAAGGACCTTTGGTATGGGCTACATATATTGACCTCACCAAAGCCTTTGACACCACTAACCACGAGCTTCTGTTGAACCAATTATCCACTATGGGTTTGTCTTTTGAATCTGTTGCCTGGTTCAGGAGATATCTCACTGGTAGGGTCCAAAAAGTACAAAAATATGAGATGCTGTCTCTGATCACCATGACATCATTACAGGGGTGCCCTAAGGCTCCATATTAGGCATGCTACTTTTTAGTTTATTCCTAAACCACCTACCTCAAGTAATATCAGACAACGTACTACTGTACGCTGATGATGCAATGTTATACACTAGCCACCAAGACCCTACTACACTAGAATCGATAATGTAGGCAAATTTCACTGACATTGAAAAATGGTTCCTAAACTCCAAGTTACTCCTCAACTACAAAAACAAAAGGATGATTGTTGCAACCCCAAAAACAGATGCGGTGCTTTCAATTAAAATGCTCAATAACCTCAAATCCTCCTTGAAATGGTGTGAGTTTAAATACTTAGGAATAACTTTAGATAGTACACTATACTTCACACAACATATTGACCATGTTGCTAAATCATCTAATGCAAAACAGGGCCTATAGTGCAGAAATAGACAGCGCCTTCCCAAGGAGGCTCTCAAAATTGCAGTGTCCAACTCCATGATCTCAATCATCGACTATGGCCTAGTAGTTTACAGGGCTGCAAACCCAACAGCCCTTAAGTATTTATAACAACCCTGAATAAGGCCTGTCGACTCCTGCTTGGAGCTCACCGGCTTACCCACTTCCATGAACTATATTCACAAACTAAATGGCTTAACTTGTATTCTTATATTAGGTACCAAGTGTAACTTCTGGTGAAGAAGTCCACCCTTGGGCTCACTCCCCCTGGAATGCAAAACCTCCTTTGTCAATAGATCAAATGAGGAGCACTAGGGGAACAAACACAATCACTCCGTAAAAGTTCCTTTCCATAGGATTTTCCTCAGCCAACACTCTTATGAGTACTGTGCACTTCTCTAGCTAAATTCTCTCAATGAAGATTTACATAATAAACTCAAAATAGGCCCATTTAAAGTGAAACTATGAGCCTATCTAGCCTCATCCATCAGTTGCAACTGCTAGCACTTATTCATCTCCCCTCTGCTAGTCCTGGCATCCATCTCCCCATGTCAAATCTCTACTTTCCTTTCCTTCCCTCATCATATACCAACAGTCTCCTTTCTAACCTTCTCCACTCCCTCAGTTTTTACTCATCCTAATATCTCTAGCCTAACATTCTGTCTCAACCCATTTCCAGCTTTCTCTTTTCTAACCTTTCCATCTTTCTCAGCTCTTCCTCCTCTGAATAACATCTCTAGCATAACATTCTATCTCAACCCTCTTCCTACATTCTTCACTTCCCTCTGCATTTTCTCCTCTCACTCTTTCTCCCCCACTTCTTTTCCCAGATTCCTATCTACCTCTCCCTTTATCATCTTTTCGGCTATGCCAGGTTAACCAGGCATCAGCTCTCTGTATCTCCTACTCCTCACTTTTATTTTCCTTCTAGTATCCCACCTCCTCCCTCCTAAACATGTTCCTCCATAAGCCCTCTCTGTCACCATACCTCTTGCTTAAGATTTTTAATTTGTCCCTAGTCACTATATCATCTCTTCTTTTATATTTATTTTTTGCTTTATCTGTTTATATCCCTACAGCTCTCTTCTACCTTCCTTCAGACCAATTGCCAAGGACTCTCACCTTCTCCTGACACCGCCGCTGACCTTGACTCCACATCACAGCCACCTCAGGGTAACCTGACGTGACCTTCAATGGGTGGGTCCTCCTCTTCTGAGGAGAAATGGCCTATCAGCCTAGGCATTGGTTCTGGGTGGTGCTGCAGCTGGATTGGCTGTCACGGAGCTTGGGGAGGCACTGGTCTGGGCAGCCATAATCTGGTAGGAGTAGATGCCATTTTCTAGGTTTTTCTTCCAATTCCCCTACTTGCATCGCAACTGAGCTTCCCCTGGTCTCCACTGGGGGCCACTACAGAGCGACGCCATTCCCCAACCCACCCCAGGATAGGAGAGCAGCCCTTTGGATGCTCAATCCTACTCCTTCTCCTGCTGACTCACTGGCACCTGAGTCTGTTCCTGAACCTGGGTGGCCAGCATGGTGCGAGGTAAGGTGCCAGCGCCTCAGCCCTCTCTGCCACTGGGCCGGCCTTCTGCTCTATTTTAATTTATTTTTCCCACTGCTTCTCCCCACCCATACATCCATAATCTTACTCTTCTACACTCTCTTCACACACTCCATGATTTTCTCATCCCTAACCACTCTACTCTGCCTGTGCCTGCATCTCCCACCACTAGTATCCCTACTATTTCAATGGTGTGTACTTATTCTTAGGTCAACATTGTCTAACCATTACTTGTTGCAACCTGCAGTAATGACAAATAACTGTTAATTCCATGTTATGCCTCTAATTTTTGTGTATGTAACTTTTAACATTTCATTGAATGTCTTAGAGAACTGAAAAGAAATTACCCTTGAACTACAATCTGTCTTGAATTCAAGACTTACCTGTCAAATTTGTGTAAGCTACTTTCAGTCACTCTTATTTTATCTTTAATGCTATGTATTTTGTTCCTTGTATTACTATTTGTACTAATTTTCATGATGTAGAACCTCTGTAAAAGAGCATCTGGCTCAAAGGTGTTTCAAAATCTTGCTAAATAAATAAAAATAAATATGACATGATTGTCACTTCCTATATCAGCCATTGTACCTGCTTGTACAAAAGATGGGGTGAACTAGTGAAATGAGATCCAGCATTAATTGTGAGTACAGTGTATTATGATTTAAATGTGTTGGTTTCAATATTAATTGTTTGAATCCCAATTTCAATGCAACATTACATAAATGTGATGATTTAGCCATGTTTGCCCAATCAGAATTAAAATCACCCACTGAGAAGAATCTCATGGGATACACTGTATGGAAAAATATTAGCTAACTCTTCCAATTTCAATACCAGCAATTTTGGTGGTCTATAACATCCTAACAGTAACACTGGTTTCCCCTACATATTTATTTCTGACCCTAAACCTCACAAATATCACTAGGGATATCCATACTCACATTCCTAACAATAAACTTGTTTTGATAATAAATAATAATACCTCCACCTCATTTGTTTCTATCCTGTCTATGTGTTCTATACCTCTCTGTTTGTAAACATTTGTCACCAATCCTTTTACTCAGCCATGCTCCAGTTATTACCATAAAGCTAGGAAGATTTTCCACAACAAAATTCTGAACCAGATCCATTTTAGGCATATGATGTCTGACATTTGCATGAAAGAAGGAAACACCTTTTTTCCCAATATCATCTTTTACGTGTCTACAGGGCCAGGATTTGGACTAATATCCCCACACATCAATATGTTGACATAGTGTTTCATTCAAATAATTAGTTTAGCAACACTTTTTGGAACCCCTTAAAACTCAAAGTACACTTCCTCACCCCCCACTTCCCTCCCATAAGCAGGAGGATGGTGGGATTGAGGAGGATTAGGGAATAATCCTGGTTTGAGAGTGAGATGTTTCCTTGACCCTCTCTAGTTGGGTTAGGATCTGGGCATGGTCCTTGATGATGGTCTAACACCTGATGCTCAGGTGTCAGCCATCAGCCAATGTGACATTTACCATCTCAGAAACATTGCCTGTATCCTGGCCCTGATACCAGCTGATGATCTTGCCACCCTAATACATGTATTTGTCATGTCTAGGTTGGACCACTGCAATCCTCTGTACCTGGGGCTATCCGAAGGCAATCTCCACCATCTGCAGCTGATGCATGATGCAGTGGCCAGGCTGTTAACAGGTACATCAAGATTTGAACATATTATGCCAATTCTCTGCGAACTGCACTCAGAGAACTGGCATAATGCGTATGACTGCCTTCAAGGTCAGATTACTGACCTACAAAGCCCTGCATGAGCATGGACCAGACTAAATGCAAGATCTCCTGGTTTCTCACTGCCCAGCTTACTCTCTCCATTCCTCCAAGGGGTGCCTCCAGGTGGTCCCCAGGGCTAGGTTGCAGCGGTCAGGAGATCATACTTCCTCTGTTGCCACACCAGCCCTGTGGAATTCACTGCCAGGCTATTTGATGGAGGCATCCTAGATGGAAACATTTAAGAAAGAGCTAAAATCATTTTTTATTTAATGAGACATACAATTTATATAACTATTGAAAGTTCTGTATTTCACTGACTGCCTTGTTTTATGTGGTAGACAGATATATTATGATCTTCTTTTTATATACCCTGTAATGTGATTGTGGAAGTGTTTTCTGATGATGTTGTTTTTAAAGAAATTTTACAGTGCTCCAAACTCCTGGGAATGGGGTGCTTTATAAATAAAGTAACTATCTATCAACCTATCTATTTATCTATCTATGTATCTATCTTAGGAATTGCTATTATTTTGGTAGTGTTTGTGTGGCACCTACAAGATTTTTTCCAAGATGCAGTGATCAGCATATTTTATGAATCGCTGTAATGTTACCCAAAAGTAGCCTTAGTCAGCATACGCTTATCAGTGTTTACTTGGAAAACCTAACTGTCTTAGGTGTGAGCTGCCCACCACTGACCACCAATAGAATTGCTGTATTGTGCTCTTCTGCCTTTTTGGGAGAGTCCATTACCTAGTGACATACTTTTTTATCTCCAATATAAGACTCTGTGTAAGACTGTTGTTCACTGAGTTTGTATGACCACATTGTGGTGTTCAGAGGTCTCAGAATTCCCAGCAGGTAATGTTGATTTTACATGCTTCTGGAATAAACTTTCTTCTGTGTTATCTGGGCTCCTGTGTTATGTTTTGCCAACAGGCTCACAATCCTGCCACCCAACAATTGGGGCCATAACAGGACCTGTTTAGATGGAACCGAACTAGTACACCAATAGATACACAGTGAAAGGGATTTGGACTCATGAAGGGGTCCAAACCTATGCCATTCCATTCAACACTTACAGATGGTCTTGCAGGCTTCTCCATACCACAGTGAGATTGGAAATCATGAAGAGACCCAAATCTATGCTCTTTTGTTCAGTTTGTGGCAGGGTTTGCCAATAGAGTCCCTTCTGAAACAAGGATCATCAGGCCTGATCTCCACAGTCAACTCTCCCATCTGGCCAGTGAAAAGTCCAGCAACAATGGGAGACTGACCATTGACTACAGGAAGCTTGACCAGGCCACCCCACCCCCAAGTTGTGCACCCACTGTGGCATCTGCCCTGGATGTGCTGAAGCTCCTCAAGCCTTAATATAAATGGTTCAGTACCCTGGATATCTACAGTGGTTTCTGGTCATTACCATTGGCCCCCAAGAGCCAATACAAGTTTTCCTTCACCTTTTAAGGATGTCAGTACGCATGGATCTGCCTCCCACAGGGGTTTCATAACAGCCCCTCCCTTTTTCAAATCCACATGAGGGACGCCATACAAGGAATCATTTCCCCTGACTGCCTCTTTCAGTATGTGGATGATGTTCTCTTGGCTTCAGCAGGTCTAGAGAAGCATCTGAGGCTCTTAGAAGAGCTCTTAGAACTCCTACAGAAAGCAGGCATTAAGTCTAATCCTTCTAAAGTAAAACTATACATCCCAGAAGACTCTTTCTAGGCTTGCAAATCACTGTAGAAGGCATGAGTCTTGCCTTGGACAAAGTCCAGGGTTTCCAGGACCTGCCCTTATCCTCTAGTGTCTCCACAATGAGATGATTTCTAGGTATGGTAAACTACTTCAGAGACTTCATAAGTGATTTTACATAAAAGGCCACACCTCTGTATAAACTACTGAAAAAGGATGTCCCCTGGGAATGGTGACCAGAACATACAGCTGCTGTTACCTCCCTGAGGAAGGCCCTGGTCTCAGCTCAGGCTCTGCTAATCCAAACCCAGAGCTACCATTCCATTTGGAGACAGCCACCTCTGATACTGCCATGTCTGCAGATACTCACGCAAAAAGTGAATAGCACCCTCATGCCTATTGCCTATGTTTCCCAAGTGCTGTCCACAGTAAATCAAAAGTACTCTCTGTGTGAGAGGAATCTCTTGGCCACCTTCTGGGCTGTTAAGCATTTCACCTACATTATATGCTTTTCACCTATTGTGTTGCACTCCAGTCACATCCCCACTACTTTTCTGTTATCAGAATGAGTCAAGGATGGTAACATCTCTAACTCCAGACTCACCCATTGGTCCATCCTCTTACAGGACTGAGACATAACTGTGTACCTTGCCAAAATGCATTTCATTTTGGCACTTAGACTCTTCTACCAAGGAGCTCCTCATGAATGTGGTCTGGAACCACCCACCCACCCTACCAGAACCAGGTCTCTTCCTACCCAATACTCAACACAACCTAGCAGATTCTGCACTTCAGTATATTTTCATGGATGGTTCATCCTCTTACCAAGGGGGAGAATTAGTGGCTGGATTTGGGGTTCTGGTCCTCTGTACAGAAGGTGACACCATTAAGGTGTTCAGACAATGCACCACCAAATAAATCTTCACAATGGAGCCTAGTCACTAATGGTGGGAAGAACATGCCAAGGCAAGTTTCCCATCACAAAGCTCTCCACCCATGGAATGATGCATGTTGGCCATATTCACAGACACTGCTACTCCCCTGGTGTGCAGGTGTGTGTGGGCAGTTCAGCAGACACTGGCAGGCATCCACTGGGGTGCCCAGACCTGGTCCACCACTGGATCCCCTGTGTTCACTGGGCACCACATATGACAGGCAGCACATATTGCACCTGTAGCATTGTGGCAGGTGGGTGCCCAGTCAGCCACCCCCTGGCCCTCTTCATAGTCCTCAAGGACTTGGGTGGCATGTTGGGGGTCCACTGTGCTCTAACATCTCTGTCACAGCTGGTGGTTTCATCCTGGGGGGCAGGTATCTCTTACTGCTGGGGTCACCCAGTGTAGCTTGTGCCCCCTGTATCCAGCACTCCACATCTTTGTGAATAGTGCGGAGTGTGGCAATGTCCCCCTACACTGCCTCCAGGACCAGCTCTGCATGGGTATCCACAGCTGATCAGGGGTTCAGGTGTGAATGGGATGTGCATCCTGTTAGTGAATTCCACATGGGGAGAACAATGGTTGTGGGGTGGCTATATGCTGCAAATACATGGCACATTGGCACTTCACACCTTTTGTGAATAGGGCCTAACAAGTGGAATGGGCAGCAGTTGCATGTGCCTTGGAGATCATCCATGGCAAAGAGGAAGAGGATACCATCATCTTTTCTGATTTCTATTGGGTGTGCTGTTCTCACTAAATTTCTTTCCTTTTCAAGACCATGATTATTCTTCCCTGCTAGTGCAGGGACCTTTACAAGTACATTGATAGCCTAGCTGGTACCATGATTTCCAAACTTTACATTCACAAAGTCAAAGCTCACACCAACACTGAACCATATTTTTTGTTGTTCACTTTATTTATTCACTCTGGGTTCCCAGGGATCCTTCAGGAGTACCCATTCAGCTGCTGCTCTCACTCCCAGCCTGAACCAAAGCTTCTCCCAGGCTTTCCCCAGATGACTCTGGCAGGTTCCAGCCACCCAGATCACCCTCCAAGGAGGGACCGCCTCCCATGGTGGCTCTTTCTAGCAATTAGAGGGACCACCTCATCGCCCTGGGTCAGCCATTGGAGTCCTGGGTGTACTGAGCCAGCATTTGGGATGTGGGTGCACCCTGGGGTCTCCATCATCTCCTGGAGCTCCAGAGGGTTTTGAGCATTGTTTCTCACTTCACGGAGAATGTATGCTGCAATGGCATTCATGGTGAGGAGCACTGATGCCTGCCATCACTCTCCCAGCTTCCAATTTGCACTACAAGTTCTGAGCAACCCTGGTCACCACCAGGAGCTGCTCTGGAGTGGCACAATCCCAGATCCCTTCCAGGAAGAGGGAGCAGTCCTCCTGATGCTTAATCCTTCCTGCTCTGCTGACCCCTAGTGGCCAAACTCATTTCTGAATTCAGGTGCTGGCATGGCATGAGGTGTGGCATCCAGTATCTCAACCCTCAGCACCACTGGGCCAGCCCACACTGAACCATATCATTAATATAATGATTGAGTGGACATCTTCGCCAAGGATGCGTTTGAGGGGAGAGGTATGGGTAATGCAGTCTCAAAATCAGGCCCATCCAGCAGCTGCACAAAGAAGGGCCTGAGTGGTCCCATTGGATCTAGCTACAAGACAAATTGCAGATCCTGAAATAAAAGAGGTATATAAATACCTTTCCAAAGAGACAAAGAAGGAAATGTCCCAAGGTAACCCCTTCAAGAAACATTCCACAAATCTTTTTCTCTCCGCAGACCAGAAGTTGGTTATATACCATTCTGGTGAGGATAAATTGTGGGAAATCCCCAAAGAGCTCTGAACAGAGTTCATCCATAAGGTTCATAATGCACCCATAGCCTACAGTATGTGGACACCAAGGGGTAGATAAGACTCTGCATAGATTGAAAACCATGGTTGGTGCCCTGGTCAAACAACTGATGGGCAGCACTATGTGGACAATTGACATTCCTGTGCTCAGAATAACCCTATTCTGGGTTAAGAAAAATGCCAAACTACTCCCACAGAGGCAATCCGGACCCTGAAATGTGATACAAATTGATTTCATTGGGCCCCTGCCCACCATGAGTAAATACAATAAGTATGCTCTTGTAATCACTGGCCTCTTCTTGAAATGGGTTGAAGCATTTCCATGGAGGGCAAAGATTGCCAAAGTGACTGCCCAGATTCTGGTAGAACAGGTATTCACCAGATGGGCTCTATCTTTCAAGGCAGACTCCAACAAAGGGATGAGTTTCACAGGGGAACTGATGCAGGAATGTTTGGATTTACTAGTGGTCAGACAAAGGTTCCACATAGCTTGCCATCCTCAGTCTTCTGGACAGGTAGAGAGGGCCAACAGACAGATTAAGTTAATGCTGTGTAAGTTTGCGAATGACAATGCTAAAAATTGAGATTCTCTGTTACTCATAATCCTGCTGCCAATTACAGTCACCCCTGCAACAGCAACCCAGTGCACACATTTTGAGGTGATGACAGGCAGGCAGATGAGACTGCCAGAACATCTATGGATTGACCTCAACACTCCAACCATTAACAGAGTGTTGCAGACACTTATGTTACACATCTGAAGGACAATCTGGTCTGAACCTATCTCTTCGCCGCTCAAAACCTGGGCAAGTCCCAACAACAGTTCAACATGTACTTTGACAAGAATTTCAAAGAAGTCGATTGGTAGGTAGGCATTCATGTCATGGTACTGAAATTCACCATACCAGCCTACCCTTTAACCAGCAAGTGGGCTGGCCCCTACAGTATTGAGAACAAATTGAACCCTGCCATTTACCAGGTGCAGTTGTCAGACCACAAGAAACCCATGGACAAGTGGTACCATGCCAATCAACTCAAACTCTACAAAGGTGATTAAATACTCCTTTCCTGTGATGGGTGGGGGGTGACCTGTGTTTTTGACCTGTTCTTATTTTTGTCTTTCTGGATGATGCAATTTGTTTCTTCTGTCCTGCTGAGCATCCTAAGGGCTGTTCTAGAACCAACCCTGATGAACATTCAGATACTCCTTCATCACCTACATCCATCACATCCTGAGAGCCTCATCTCCACGTCTCCAAATGGGGGAGTGACCATTCGACTCCCATCCTCCCATGTAGCTGTGTGCGAAGGAAAATATGTATATTTCAACACTATGGTGTTTTCTTCTGAAAATTCTAATGTGCAAATTGTATGAAGAACTGGTAATTCTACTGAACAGGGCCTTCCTGTGGCCTACCTTGCTAAAGGAACTTTCCAGGGCTTGCCCAATACCCACATTTGCCCCAATAGAACTCTCTGCATATGCCAAGTCAACCTATGTCACACAGGGCCATATAACCTTACTGCAATGCTGGGACCAGCCTTTTGCAACCAATATCCTAACACTGCCATGCACCATAACTGTTAAACCCAATCAATTGCAACTGCCGCTCTTTTCCTCACATTCATACCAGCCTCAGCAGATGAACCTTTACAGTGCCCACTAATGGAACCAGGTCTGCCCAGTGGCCTGGCAGTAATTTCCATTCCTGGAACACTTGTTAATAATGTACAATTTATGCATGTTCCTGTTTTGAACCTTACCCACTGGAACATGGCTGAATTTGGCCATTGTGCTACTACAAATGTATTTAAGTTCCATGCCACCATGTTGCTAGATCTTATAGCAGCCTATCAAGCATGTGCACATGACCCTGTAGTTGGGCAACACACTACTGAACACTGAGGAGTGTTCTACTCCAATCACCCTAAGTGGAGTTTGGGTTATAACAGGAGTGTCAGGAATTGCTAGTACTGTTACAGGAATGTTTGGCTCCGACAAGTCAATTTGGAACAGAGCTGACTTAGAAAACATTAAATGACATATCAAAGATTTTAATAGTAAACAAGGTCAAACTGTAATGATGCCTATGCTACATAGCTTTACTGGTTTATCTCAGCAAGAAAGATTCATGGTATATAACATGCATGATATTGCACGTTTATTCAATGAGACCCAAAACAAGTATTAATAAATTGATCTTCTATAACAATGAAGAAGCTACAGAGCAACACACAGGCAGGGAATAATTTGTTCAGCTAATGGTAGCTATACCATAAACACTATCACCAATCTCTTCCGAGATCTGGAATCAGGGCAGATCCTGGATTTGATCCATGAAAAACATATGGTTAAATGGTATTGGCCATATTGTAAAACCCTGACATGTACTACAAAGTGCATGGCCAGGACCATGTCGTTTTCATTAGCAACAGCTAGGAACTTGGGTTATGTCACACCTCACTCAAATCAAGGATCCTGCTACTCAATGATCCAACATGCCATGAGGAACACTCTCAAACAATGAACATGGAGGCAGCTACACACAGCTGGAAAGGACCAGGCCAAGGTAAATAAGGATAAAGTACTAACAGGCTGAGGAGCCTCCTTTCCACATGGTCTCTGTCCATCAGTAATCCAAGGAAAAGTAACCACACATTGGGTTCTCAGCTAAAAAAAGTTTCCTTTATTTGAAAATGGTAAAATCCAAAGTAGTAATCCACAAGACCCGAAACAACAGTGAGGTGTAAGGACACCCTCCCACAGAAGATCCAGCATCAAATGTTTTCATGAATGTGTACTTTCTCAAGACTCAAGAGTCTTGAAACTTTTTTTCTACTTAGAACCCTGCGTGTGTTTACTTTTGCTTGGATCATTGATGGACAGAGACCATGTGGCCAAGGCTCCTCAGCCTATGAGGGACAGTCTATATGTCACTGTCACTGTGTCCCTGCCAATCTTTAACAAAGATTCTTCAGTCCTCAACAAGCTGGCTAAAGTCCACACTGTGAGCCATCATGAGGGCAGCATCTATTGAGAATGTACCAACTTGCATCCTCTTTTGGTATTTCATCCTCAACTGGATGCCTGGGTATCCCCACATACAGACTATTGTGCTATATGGGGTTACCACTATTTGTGTCAGTGTGATGTATTTGATGTAACTATGCCAGTGTGTGGTCACTCACCAAACTCTATAGACTAGTCATATACCTTTGATGATGACCTCTTTGAAAATGTTTCAATTCCTGAAAATGTCACATCACCTTCTTTAATGCCAAATGCAATACTCAAACAGCAATGGACATTGGAACATCTAGCCAGCCAGATGACAAATGCTTCCATTACCTGCCCTGTCCATCTCATGAAGTGGAGATTTCCTCAAGTTTGAGTTACCAACAACAGTGATGGACAATACTGAGTTGTGACCAGCTATGAGACCTTCTCCTATGGACCTCTCACCTCTGGTGTTGACATGCCCAACTTTTGTTTTGTACCACATGAGTGCACTATCATTGGCCATACTGTTATCATCCCTGTTCCCACCCAGAACTTGATCACGTGAGATAGTGACCTGACTATGTCAATGCTATAGAACAGTATCTACCAGTTTTAATGTGCATACTACTCTCTCACTCTGAATCTCAAATCCTTATTAGAAAGGATGCACACTCATTATATTAGTAATAATATTACTAAAGTAGGAACTTCTCTAAATTACTTATTTCATGATGTTGATTTAAGTACTGAATTGTCCAACACTTGGTTGGAACTTACATTCAAAGGTTTTGTTGCCATTCAAGTTTTCTTGATTATTTTTCTGATTATTACCTTATCCTGCTTACATCACACTCTTTAGCAACATTGGGTGCAATTACGCTTTCTTTATGCCATGCAATCCAACAAACTATACTCTTCTGTGCTATCCCACTGGTGTTGTCTCTTTATCAGGCTATGGGGGGTATATAGACCTGGAATCCACACAGACCCTCATGCATGCTGTTATACATACTATTGCAGCATAAGGTACATTTGTATTTACTCAGGCTTTACAATATGTGCTTAGGAATTGCTATTACTTTGGTGGTGTTTTGTACCACCTACAGCTTTTTGCAAAGATGCAATGATCAGCATATTTTATGAATCACTGTATTGCTACCCAAAGTAGCCTCTAGTCAGCAAAAGCTTATCAGTGTGTACGTGCAAACTCTAATTGTCTTGGGTGCGACTGACTACCACTGACCGCCAATAGAATTGATGTATTTTTGCTCTTCTGCTCTTTCAATGGAGTCCATTACTTTAGTAAAACACTTTCTTATCTCTAGTATAAGAATGTGTGTAAGACTGTTTTTCACTAAGTTTGCATGATAATATCGCAGTGTTTGGAGGTCTCCAAACTCCTGGCAGGTTATGCTGTTTTCTACATGTTTCTGGAATAAACTTTCTTCTATGTAATCTGGGCTTCTGTGTTATTTTTACCAATAGGTCTTGAATCCTGCCACCCAGCAATGGTGCTAGAGGCTTGTGGAGGTGCAGGCAGACATATACCCAATTTGCGATTCTTTAAATCCTTCAAGAGGATGAAATTCTAAGTACCATAAGATCAGCCAGGGCTGGTCTATGGGTACTTAGAAATGTGTCCTCTGGGATAGTTAGATCATTTGCACCACCCCTGGAGCTCTCCTGGGTGGGATGGAATATGTGTCACAGTCCCTCTTCCTATCTCTGAAAAGTTGTTAAAACAGTAACAGTTGTTTGGCATCTAGTTGTCCCCCAACCCAATCTGCCTGTACTAATATAAATATCACTGTCCCTGGTGGTCTAGTGGACCCTTCCCTATCCCTGATCTGCCCGCATTAATATAAATATCACTTTTCCTCATGGTCTAGCAGACCTCCCTCCCTTCCCCTTCCCCAGTCTGCTGATAGTAATAAAAATATTACTTTCCATGGTGGTCTAGAGGACCCCCACCCTAGCAGGCAGTGCCTCACCACTCTGCTCCCCTTCCCATCCCATCCCATCCCAGAGCTGGTGACCATCACTGCTGTCCACTCCCCAGTACCACTGTCTACCAACTGAGCTGTCAAAGAGTGTGCATGCTTACAGTATGTGCTCCCATGAGCTCAGTAGGTGGCTGGCCATGGTGGAGAATGGAGGTCTGTGCCAGTCACTGGATCTGAGATGGGATGGAGGAGTAAGGTGGTGGGACACTGTCTTTTAGGGTGGGGGGTCCACCATACCATGATGGAAAGTGACATTTATATTACAATTTTTAGAGCCGGGACAGGATGGGGTCCACTAGATCACCATGCAGAGACACATGTATATAATGGAGGAGATCTGAGATAAGGGAAAGGGTCCACAAGAACACCAGGAACAATGATATTTATATTAATACAAGTAGAACAGGGATAGGGAGGAGGTCTACTAGATCACAAGGGACAGTAATATTTTATTAATATGGGCAGATCAGGTATTGGAGGGCTGCTAGACCACCAAGGAGGGGATGTATGTATGTTGCTTCACCAGTGGTTTATGCTTGGGGACTAGATTGGGGGGTCCACTAGACCACCATAGAAAGTGAAATTTATATTACTACGGGCAGATTGGGGATGGGAAGGTAGGTCTGCTAGACCATGAGGAAAAGTGATATTTATATTAATGTGGGCAGATCGGGGATAGGGAAGGGGTCCACCAGCCTCTCTTTGCTCAAACACCTAAGTGACATACTAGCTACCACCTCATCAGAAGTATCCATAATTGGTGACCTCAACCTTGACTTGCTCTCTCCAGTCTTCTTACCACTGAATGAATTCTGTGATGCCCATGGGCTTACCCAGATCATTAATGAAGCTACCCACCCAAATACCAAAACCCAGAGCGTAGCTCCTTCTTGATCTAATCCTTGTATGCAAGCCTCACTTCTTCTTCCACTTAGGTGTATTCTTTAACGACATCAGCAACCACTGTGCCATTGCATGTGTAGGTTGACACAACTCCAAACCTCCTCTTCCTCTAAATACATCCATAAGACATGTAAATGGAACTTTCTGCCCAGATGCTTTTCTCTATGACCTCCAGTATGCTAACTAGCAGAAATTTTACCTTGCATCTTCTGTGAAAAAGGCACATGAGGTACTTCATGAAATACTCACCGAAACTCTACACCTCCATGCCCCAGTTACCAAAAGCAGAACCAAAAGAAAACTCTGTCCCTGGTTCACAGATAACCTAAAGACTGCCTTATGGTATAAGGATGCTCTTTGAAAAGAGCCAGAAAGTCTAAATTGGCCACAGACTGGTCTGCTTCCCGAATCTAGAAGGGAGATTCTGCACAAAACTATCACAGCTGCAGAGTCTAGTTATTTCTGCTTGGAACTTAATGCATCCACTAATTCGCCACTAAGTTTTGTAAATCTTTAAGGGAGGTAGAAGCTCATAACAGTGCTGGCACACATCCTCACAAAATGTTGACTGGTGGTACCCACACTATAGATAAAATATGATCCTTGACCTCCTTAACAATCACTTTGCCACTGCAGGGATGGTTTTTGATACCCGCAGCAAATGCCATCAAGGCACAGTTCTTTAGTCAGTCATTTGATTGCCATGATCCAGAATCTATTGACTCTTACCACTCTTTCTCCTTCTGTCTGGTCACATCAAACAGGTTGCAGATTTCTTCTTCAACTTGATACTAAAGAAGTGTGGGTGCGGATATGATTGAGCCTTTTTCCTAAAGTTGACCTGCTGTATTTTGGCTCCCCATTACCCACCTTTTCAATTTGTCTCTCAATCAGGCTCCTCCTCCCATGGTCTGAAAGATGGCCCATGTCATCCTCTATTCAAATCAGGGACCCCCTGTGACCTAAATAATTACCACTCAATCTCCTTGCTCCCAGCCTTGTCAAAACTATTGGAGAAGGTACAAAATGAACAGCCCAGATCTCATCTGAAAAGTTTTAATCTACTAAACCCAATTCAATCTGGTTTCTGTCCCACACATAGTACCTCCACTGCCCTTGCTATGTTATAAATGACTGGCAGTCTGCACTTGATAACAAACAATACACATGCACCTTGTTTCTGGACCTTAGCAAGGCTTTCAACATGGTGGACCATGATTTGCTCCTGGTTATCCTGAAGAAAGTTGGGGTGGACAACCTCGGCCCTAAGTTGGTTCACAAACTATCTTGTGGACAGAGAGCAGCAGGTCAAGGCTGAAGGAGACCTATTGCCAAAAAATACTTTCTAGAGGTGTCCCCAAGGATCCATACTTGGTCCACTTCTTTTGCCATTTATATTAATCAAATTGACACTGGCCTAAAAGTAATCCAGTATCCATCTCTTTGCTGATTATACAGTGCTATACATTGACAAATCAACTCTGACTGCTTATTTTGACCTCCAGAATGATTTTGACATCCTCCAAAAATCTACTCAACTTGAAGCTACTGCTCAATGCCAAAAACTAGGCCATGATTTTTCTCCACTAGCCCTCATCTCAAAAGAAAACCCGGATAAGGTTCCTCACATAAGAATCCTTTTGGGAGAAGCCCTGAGTTCATGGAACAATCTAAATACCTGGGGATCTGGCCCAGTGGTGCTGAAGGTTGAGGCACTGGACGCCACACCTCATGCCACGCCTGCAACCTGGGTCTGGAATGGACTCGGTCTGTGGTGGGTCGGCAAGGAAGGATCAGGATTGAGTGCATGTAGACTGCTCTCCTGATCCTGGGAGGTGTCGGAAATCCACCATGCTGTAGTGGCTCCTGGGATGCCCGAGGCACTAAGCTGCCGGTGGATATGAGGCGGGGAGCATGGCGGATGTCGGCATGCACCTGGATGTTACGACATGTCCATGCTCCAGTGGGCTCAGAAACCAGGTGAAAATGGCTGGGCATGACTGAGCAGCTTGATGGCCATGCCCGTGCCTTGCTGGGAGGACTCATGTGGAATCACACTGGTGGGGTCCGGGGCTGGTCTGGTTGGATAGGGGTATGGGGAGGCCCTCTACAGCAGACTGGGTGATGGCTGTACTGGATCCCCATCATGTGAGTGAGCCTGGTGCTCTCCCAGTGTGTGCGTGGTTCAGTGGCTGGATGCCCCCACTGTAGTCACCACAGTAGGCACATAACAGAAAAAAGAAAATATAAATAAATAAATAAAATACCTGGGGATCTGGATTTACTACAAATTGTCCTTCATGATCACATTGAAGAAATCACTAAAAACTGTGTCAAAGGCTCAGTATTTTCTTCAGGATTAAGCACTCACTAACCCAGGAGGCTAGAAAGTTCCATAGTCCAAGCTACTTTCTTGCCTCTCTCTTAGACTATGTGGAATTCTGTATGGCCATAGTTCTAGCACAGCCTCCAAGCTTGATAATTTTTATATCACGGAGCCCTTTAGGTTAATTTCTGATGCCCCTTGATGACACAAACCACTGCATCCTCTATTCTTCCATAGGCTGGAGCTCCTTAGCTTCAGGAGACAAAAGAATGCTGTTCTATGGACATATAAGGCAATCACTCATAAATTACCTCCGTACCTCACAAGCTGCTTAACTCCCTGCATCCCTAGTGCCTATCTCTCAGAAGTCTTACCATCTTATCTCTGGCTATCCCTAAAGTTAAAACATGCTTTGGTAGAGACTCAATAAGCTTCACTCTTCCTATGCTCTTGAATAAGATCCAGAAAACCTTAAGGCTCGCTTCCCTGCTATGTTCTCCTCTTCAAATCCTTTGTTCCTGAGAACCTTCTCCAGGTCTGTCATTGTTCAAGTCAAGGTCTTAACATCACGATCTGTTACTGCTTTAATTTCTGGACTTAAACCTCAACTATTGCCTGAGGTGTCATTTGAGTCCTCCCTTCCTGTCATTGTCCAAATCAAGGTCCCAACATCATGCCTCATCCTTGCTTCAGATATTGGACTTAAACTCCCAACCATTGCCTGTGACATCTGTCATGTTTCTCCTTAGAACAGTCCTTCCTCCCTAGGCCATCATGTCCAACCCTCTCCTATCTCATCTGACCTTCCTCCCACTCCCTATACCCTCCCTTCCCACCCCTCTTGACAGGCCATGCCTACAGTACTTATCAAAGGACTGTTACATCTCAATCTTCTTCACACTTTGACGCTGGAGGAACTGCTGCTCCTGCTTACTATGACTCCTCAATGATGTTTACCTATAAACTTTAGCTCATTAACTTATGTCCATAAATCTGTATCTATGCAATTGTATATAAATAGCATTACCTCTTGCTGAACCTATTGCTATGTTCTGGTGGAAGTATCTTGTTACATGTAATGGTTATATGTTATTATGTTGTTATTATTACTACTATGTAATTGTTATGTATGTTCACCAACCTGTTATGTCTTTAACCCTGTTATAAGTTTTTTTGCCCCAGGTCCATCTTGTAAATGAGCTTGTCTGAATGATGTTCCACCTGGCAAAATAAAGATTTTGATTGATTGATTGATTGTGCTGGATGCTGTTCATTGGTGCAGATGCTGTCTGACTGCCCCACAGTTTGCAACAAACCTTGCTAGATGTGCTGTCTGTTTGGCACACAGTCACAGTTGCTGAAAATCTGGCAGACTTTTGCCACAAAGATGCTTCCTGATAGAGAATTAAGGCAGGATCCCTGGCACACCGGAATCAGTGCAAGCTGCCATTGGTGCAGCTTGTGCCAACCTTTGGAATTGAGCTCCTGTATCATTTTATAGACTATATAATTTGCCTATGGCAAGGTAACATCTTAAAAATTGAAGGATCTCCAACAAGCAGCTCCAGTAAAATAGACAGTGATCTGCAGACTTGATAGACCATTATGGCTTGTTTCTGCTGGTATTTTTTGTATGTTCATTTGTTCTTGTGTCTGACTTCACAATAACAAACTCACTTTTTATTCAGATATGCAGTCAGTAAGAATTCTCTCAGTTGTCTACATATCACCTTAACAAGTTTCTAAGCCTACTTCAGATACATCAGCAACAAAAGGAAGAAGAGTGGGAAGAATACTCAGACTGGCAAAGAGAAGATGGCAGGCAAGTGGAGCATGAAAAGAAAGCCAAAATACTCAACACATATTTTTGCTCTGTTTTCAATAAAGAAGAGGAAGTGAGCAGACCACCTATGCCATTCTGGACCTTCTGCTATCTTTGATTAACAGTATATACAGTAATATTCTAGACAGTTATGATCTTCTGTTCCCAGCAGCACTTGAAGAGCCTGATCATCTAACCCTGACAGCTCTGTATGGTGCCCAGCTATCAACAGCACCATCCTACAAATACCTACGCATTTTCTAACAGCCTTGCTCAACCACTGCTTCAAGTGGAAAATCCACATTAACAAAACAGTAAGCAAAATCAGAGCCAGAAATGATGTCTTGTTTTAAAACAAACAATGCCTCTCTATGCTCAACAGACTGAAAATAGTTAACTCCATAATCATTCCAATTTCAACTAAAGGGACATCCTTTATTGGTAGGCCACACAGGTCTTACTGCACAAACTTCAGAAAGTCTTGTTCTCATAGCCACCTGCTGAAAATTAACAAAAACAGATGAAGAGATCTGTTCTCCCAGAAGTGGAGGAACCATGCAGCAGGATGCACCCTGGGTCAAGTGCCTTGATTAAAGAAAGAAAAATAAATGAGATGAGATGAGCAAATCAAAAAATACATAATTTATGCAAGTGAAAGTGAAATATAACAGTGTAAAGATAAAGTACAGTACAGAAACCATACTAATGGGATTAGTAGCCTGAATAACTCTGTCCAGATCCTGGCTTGCCTTGAGAATGTTGAACAGCTGGCAAAACATTGGCAATGACATTTTGAGATTGGGCATATGAATAAATGTTGCTTATCCCAGATTATCTATTTGAGTGAGTTTATTGTTCTAACCTGCCACAATAATGCACAAACATGACATATTGTATAACACCATGGCTTGAAATAAACTGGTAGCCCTAAGGGACTCCTGTCATTGTGATATATATACAAACAACTGCAGTGTACTCTAGAGACTGACCAGAGATACCTAAACTGCTGCTACTTGTACACAGATGTATAGATTATGCTGCCCCTCCAATCTATGCAGCCATCTTGTACAATGGCCCTCACTCTGGACTAAGGTCTGCTGCAGGCCATGAGCTCACAATTACAGCAGTAACAAGCATCATTCTCATTTGCCATACCTATTACCTGGAGCTACCTGCCAGTAAGCTGGCTTCCAAGCTGTTTCCACATTTCAAAACATTACTAATGTTGCACTAGTTCAGGAATTGAACAAATGATCTTTGTAACTGCTGCTGAGAGGACATACTTTGTTACCAGGGATTGTTTTGCCTACATGCCTTGGACATTTATTCTATCTGCTGTCTGTCTTTAACTGTTACTGGAATGTTCTGGCTGTATTGATTGTGCGCATGCAACACAGTACCTGCATTTTCTCTGGCAACCTTTCTACTGTACAGTAAATGAGCCTGTCTCAATGGCTTTGTAGTAGGGCTGTACTGTACCGTGGTATACAGCGAGCATCTGGGACACATTCCTATCTACTTAATTTCCTTACTTAAACTCTGTTGCAACAGCTCTTATCTGTTCTATTATTTACTGTATCTATCTTTATGAAGGTTGGCCACCTACAGAAGCCCCCCTTCACTATCTTTTCATTTTCCTTTCAGTCTCTCACTTTCATGCCTTTCTGTATCATTGGAAAAATCTGTCAAATGACAAACTGTAATGCAAGGCTGGACAGCCAGTCACGTAATGCAACATTGCAAGGTGATAAATAATAGCATACTAACACACTAAAATGCCAGCAGAATAGGCCTAATGGTCTCTTGGGTCCTATCAATTTTCAGCACCCGCACTGAGGGACAATTTTGGTGTCCCCTCCCCCTTGGATTATACTGTCCCCAGTCCCAGATGTTCCACCTGTATTAGGCCTGGTCAGATTTACTCTCCCCTGTACCTGTCCCATCCCTCTTAAACCCGTCCACAGTCTCCATCTCTACCAGCTCCCTGGGCAGTGCATTCCGTGGCTCCACCACCCTTTCAGTGAAATAACATATCCTCCTCTCCCTCTGAGCCTGCCCCTTCCAGCTTACACCTGGTGACCTCTCGTTGCCCCACCCTCCTTCCTTTGGAGCACCTTGACTGGGCCTCCCATATTGATTCCTTCATTTACTTAAAGACCTCTATCATGCCTCCATCCCTCCTCTCCTTCAGGGAGTACATGTTGAGCTCTCTGAGCCTCTCCTCATAGGTCCTCTCCCCAGGCCCCAGATCATTTTGGTTGCCCTTCTTTGGGTCCCTTCTCGAGTGTAATGCCTTCTTTAAATGTGGTCTCCAAAACTGCACACAATACTCAAGGTGTGGCTAACCAAGCAGTTGTACAGTGGAAGGATCACTTCCACCTTTCTGGAGGTAATCCCTGGTGATGCATCCCAGCATCCTGTTTGCCCTTGCCGCTGCCCTCCTACAGGTCACTGAGTTATTCACTTTGACATCTACCACTACCCCCAGGTCCCTCTCACCCTCCGTGACTTGAATCTTGACTCCTCCCAGTTTATACCCGGCCTGGATTTCTGACTCCCAGGTGCAAAGCCTTGCACTTCCCTGAATTGAATTTTAGTTTTCATTTTCCTGACCACCTTTGCAGAGCCTCAGATCCTTCTATAAGGCCACCCTCCCTCCCCTCCTCCTCATCCACACTGCCCCAGCTTTGGTCATCTGCAAAGAGACTCATCTCACTCCTGATCCCTTCCTGATGTCTGAGAATATAGGCGTTGTACAGGAGTGGCCCCAGCACTGACCCTGGGGAACCCCACTAGTAACTCCACCTTGGGGATGAGACTAACCCTCCAACCACAACCTTCTGAGTATGCTCAGACAGCCAATTTCAATCCATCTTAACAACTGTCTCCCTATACCCATTTCTTTCAGCTTAGCCAGCAGGCCACAGTGGGTACCAAATCAAATGCCGGTTAAAGTCCAGAAAGAGGACATCCACTGGCCTGCCATGGTCCAGGGCCTCATCACCCAGTCATAGAACTCAACAAGGTTGGTCTTGAATGATCTTCCCATGACAAAGCCATGTTGCCTGTAGTCCAAGTACCCAGTTTGCTCCAGTAACCCCCTAGCCTTTTCTTGACAATACCCACCATCACCTTGCCAACCACCAATGTCAGGCTAGCAGGCCTGTAACTTCCTGCCTCCCATCTTGATCCCCTTATAGATCGGCGCGACATTGACCACCCTCCAGTCTTTGGGCACCACCCAGACCTCAGAGATGTTGAAAAGCTCTGCTAAGGAACTGCCAGGACATTGCCAGTTCCCTCAGCACCCTGGGATGTATCTCATCTGGCCCAGATGCTTTCTCCACACAATCTGCACACAAGCAAGTGAAGTGCCATCAGTGCCTTTCAGAAGAAATTGTTTCCTCTTTTATAAGGTGCAATATGCTATGTAAAAAATAAAAAAACGAAAACAGTGCATAGATACAAGATGCCTTTTAAAACTGTCTAGAGTTTTCCCATGTCAGAAGGTGAACAAGGGAACATAGGCTTGCCATTCCCTTCGACACCTGTATTCTCCTTTTTATGTTGGTGAGCTTGTGCAGCCAACATCTTCTGACAGTGGGGATTTGGAGCGTGGTTTCTGTTGGGAGAATGCAGGGCATGCACCAGTAGGTGCGCCCTCATTCCCAATCAGCCTGCACATGCCAGCACCACACCATGCATAGTAATGTGGTGAGCACATCTAAGGAAAGGTCCGCTGCAATCCAAGCAAGCTCGTAACACACAGCAGACCCTTCCTATGTGCTCGCCAGCTACTAGCATATGGTGGCTGAACTGCCGACTTCAGGGGTGCCCAATCCCTGGTCAGCTTGCCCTGCGAACATGGGAAGCCAATGGGGAGCCCACTCCCCATTGGCAGAATGTGTCTCCCCATTTCATTGTTTGCCAACGGGTGCCCAATCCCCATCGGCATCTGTCTCCTCCCTTTCCCTCTGTAATGTGTGCTGGGGAGCCCACTCCCATTGGCATGATGTCCCCTTCTTCTGTGCCGATGGGTGCCCAATCTCCTGTTGGCTACTGTTCCCCCCAAAAAGCAAGAAACCGCCTGTAAAAAGAAAACCGTCCACGATGTGTTTCGTTTCACCTGCAAACGAAAACGGTCCCTCGTGGTCTTCCTACCCACCACCTGCACCCACCCACTGCACCTGCCTCCCACAACCCCTCACCCCATACTTACCTCTGGAGCTGGCCACGACGATCTTTGGTGGACCGGAACATGTCTGCACTCTTCAAAGCTGACCACGAACTGAGGAAATGCCGGTAAGCTGTATAATGGAATAAATATGTTTTTCTAACTTTGGTGCATATCTCAGGCATTTTGGGAATTTTTGCACCAAATTTTCAACATGGGGTTTTGGGCCCTTCTCATGAATTCTGTCACAGTTATGACATTAATTGGTCCCAAAGGTGATTACACAGTCACTGGGCAGAATCACCTTTTGGCACCGGTCACGCAAGGACGGTGGCAGTGTTCATGAGGTGAGCTGTCAAAAAACTATGTTACAAATTTTTATGGAAAAAAATCCAAAAAATATTGTTTTATTTCAGTGTGCGTTGCGCACTTGCTACACACACTCGTAAGTTCGTGGATTTGCAATATTTCCATGCCAGATTTTGAACATCATCATTTTCTATATCTCCTTGTGAACAGTGTAGCTGTCATTTTCACATCCTGGCCAAAATATGTTTCCGCACTTCAAGCACAATATCACAGTTGCTGTGGAAATCCATGTTTGGGGCAGATTACGAAAATAACAGTGACACAGTTCATGAGCAGAGGTCCTAAAATGCCTATGTTGAAAATTTGGTGATGATACTCTATAAAATGACTGTGTTACAGTAGGTTGCACAGTTTGCACGCACTCGTAATGTTGTGCATTTGTAATATTGTCACTCTGGATTTTCATCATTGGCATTTTCCACACCTCTTGATGAACAGTACTGCTGTCATTTTACATATCCTGCCGAAATGTGTTTTCACATGTCCGGCACAGAATAAGCGCTGTAGCAATGGAAATCACTTTTGGGACAGTGACACTGCACATGAGTAGAGCTGCTAAAATGCCTATGTTGAAAATTTGGTGCAGAACTCCATAAACTGACTGTGTTACAAGCATGCGTTGTGCATTTCCACATACTTGTAACTTTGCACAATACTTACATACCACATTTTCACCACTGCCATTTTTTACGCCTCTTATGAACAGTACAGCTGTCATTTTCACATCCTGCCAAAATGTGTTTCCGCACTGCACTACCAAAACCAATGCCAGCAGCGACAACATTCGGCATTGACAAATGCTTGTTTCTGTTGTCACTTATAAAAACAATATTGGAATACTTTAATTCATTTTACTTTTTGTTAAACTAAAATTCCTGCAAGCTTGAAATGAGAGCCTGTAGGCTCTGACAGTAAGTTGTCAGCTGTGGCATGGGCGGCTCGAATGATGCTGTTTATTTTAAAAGAAAAAGCCATTCTATGTCTGTCCAACTCCCATATCCCTTGGTCTGAAAATAAAACAAAAAGTAAGGCTTAGTATTAGTGGGGATAGGTATTAAAGATAACATGTAAAAGTCTAATAAAACAGAAACTTACATGAGTATGTCAGGAGAGGCGAGAGAAAGTATTTCAGGTCGGGACATTGGCTGAACACTCTTGTTGGAAAAGGCTATAGCCTGGTTACTAAGCTGGGGAAAAGCTCTCCTAAAAACCTAAAGTTGCCTCTAAATAAAGAAAACTGTTCTAAGAATAAACAAATATGTAAAAGAAATATCTGTCCATCAAGGCCACTAAATCAGGAAGCTTGTTACCCAGACTATGGGTATTGGTACTTATCACCCTCAATTTTTTATGGTCTTAGCTCTTTTAACCCCCATTCCTGCCCTTACTATCATTGGCCGTTTCTCCATTTAACCCTGTCCTGCTCACTATTGACCTCTCTACCTTGGTGTTTACCTTGCTGATGACCCTGTTTTGTTGGGGAGGCTGGGATTCCCTGCTTCTCACCAGTGCCCCCTCTTGGCTAGTTTAAAAGCTTGCCAATGAATCAATTAAACCTATCACCTAGGGCCTGCTTCCCCTCCTGGACAGATGCAGACCATCTTGCCAGTATAGGCGTGCATCCTTCCATGTGGAGCCCCAGTCCCCAATGAAGCCAAAACCCTGTGCTCTGCACCAGTTTTCACCATTCTTTGAACTGCATGGTGCATAGTATCCTAGCCTCACCCATGCCATAGACAGGCAGCACCTCTAAGAAGGTTACCGTGTGTGCTACTGGCTAAGGCCCCTCCCCAACTCCACAAACTCCTCCTGCACTGCTCTGACCCCATGCCCAGCTAAGTCATTTGTTCCTAGGTGGACAATGATGTCCAGCTCTCTCTCCTGTGCAGATGGTCTTGCAATCCCAAGGATTCGCTTCCTGTCCCTCCAAGCCATGGCTCCAGGCAGGCACCTTTTCTCCCTCTCCACTTTTTCCCCAGTTGTACCCCCCTAATAATTGAGTCCCCACAAGGGCTGCTCCTTCCCCTGTGGTGTCCCGTGCCACTCTCCTGTGGGCCTTGATTGTGGTGGTTCTCAGCAACCTCCTTGGCTGGTCTAACAGAACGTAGAGCAGCCCTGGGAGGTGTCAACAATATCCTGCCAATATGTGCCCCAGTCACAATATCCCAATACTGTCCCTATCCCTAGCCCCAATGTGCCACAAACTGCACACCCTCATGATCCTTCCCCCACCACCATGCACTGATATGCCCATACGGGTACCCACAATAGCCCCAGTGCCCTCCCCACTCCACTCTGACTCTACCGTAATGCTGGAATGTGCTTTGACATTTCATTCATCAGCTGGGCCTGGTGATGTGTGGAGGGCTGTACCAGGTCACCGATTCAGGGTCCAGAGTTGGGGGGAGTGAGGTTGGCAATACCTGCCAGGGGTGGGGGCCACTAGATCACCAGGTAGTTGTGTGCTTCAATGACATATACTGAGCGTGTAGTGGTGAGGGAACTAGGGGTCTTATGAGGTACCCAGTACTGGCAGATCAGGGTCTGGTGGTGGTGGTGTGGGGTAGGGGCATGAGCCACACATATGCCCCCATCCAAGGATGCAGCTCACCATATCTGCCCTGTGGCTGCTGCGGCAATCCTAGTGGGTACACCATTTGTTTGGTGCACTGCCACTATTACTGCAAGCCATGGGACTTAGGCATTGGTACCCTGTCCATTGTAAATTTGGGTGCAGGATTCTGGACACACTGGCACTCGTGCCTGCTGCCATTGTCGCAGCATGCGCCTGGGCTTTGAAAAATCCAGCCCCACGATACTAGAGGAAAGGATCTTGACTTTTGACAATGTAATGACTTATTTTTCAGTTCTGTAGGTGTCTTATAAGTTTACAAATTTAATGTATTAGAGTAGTGGGTAGATCACATGACTGGTGGGGGACTATGCAGCTGCACTCTTTCCAGGATGCAGGGCAGAATGGAGCAGAACTGAACTGTGTGTTTCTGAGAAAATGAGATACTGTGCCATGCCGTGGTCACTGGATGGAGCAGGAACTCCGAGGAAAGCTTACCTGAGCCTATGAAAGGTATACCACCATTGCCCTACATTGAGGAACAGAAGCTGTTATTGTCAAAAAAGGGACAAGATGCAACTAAAACTTGGGGCTCTTTCCAGACATTTTGTGTTGCAGTTAGTGTACTGTCCTGTCACCTCAGTTCCCACTTGTCTCCTTCAGTATTCTGGGAGCTGGAAATGGTTTGCCAAGCCTGATCTGGAGAAGAAGGCGGGGCAGTTCTGGAGACCACTCACTTGAGGTCATTGACAGTGAAAGAAAAAAATAATTTTATTGTAACCCTGATTTTTCTAAAAACATTTTAAAACTTTACACTTATCTTATTTTATTTATTTTGTCCCTCTGTCTAGATTGGGTTCTTTAATGCTGTTATTGTAATAAATTATTTAGCATCAGAAAGTTTTTGATAGGGACAGGACTGGAAGCTGGAGTATTTAGACTTTATTTGTCTATTATTCATTTATTTTATTCTGGAAAGTAGTTTAGGTCTAGGACAGCTCTTCCTTTTTTTAGTATATACTGGAGGGACTTGTGTTTTATAATTAATAAAAGCTTACATGAGTCAGACTACTTAGATATTTAGATTTGATGCAGGTGTTAAAATACCCAGTAGTGTAAAGTTTAAAGTTTAAATTAGTGTGCTTTTAAAAGTATTGGTGACTGGGGATTGGAGCTACTGAGTGTTAATGAATGCCAATGAATAAATGAGTGCCCAAGTAAATTATAAAGAGGCGTAGGGAATAACAAGAGAGGCAGGGGTTATGAGCTTGCGCTGAGATACACGTGGAGAACAACTAATTGATTAAATTGATTAACTTATTAACTAACTAAACTGATCAACCTGATTACTCAGTGTCCAGTGCTCAGACATCAGAGGAACAGCCTGAAGGTACTCAAAAGTCTTACAACTCAGTTACTAATCACACTAAATGCACTTGAGTAAGCTGAGAGCAGGAAGTTTTCATATCAGCTGTATTGGGTACTGAGATTGACCTCTGTGGATCTTAAGAGCTCGACTTTACTAATCTATGTTAATAAATAGTTTAAATGGGCTGATGGTGTAAACTCTATAAGAATCGATGGTGCAGGGGATGAAAGCATCCAAATGGTACACTGAGCAGTATATTTCCTGAAAGTTCCTGTCGTGGTTGAAGTTGTAACCAGCCAGTACTGTGTTCTCAGTGATTTAAAGTTACTACGGTCCCTGTGTAATTTGTGGCTCCTTGCTCTGGGGTCCACATAAAAAGAAGCTCTGCAGAGGCAGGTACATAAATTTAAATAGTACTAATAATATTTTGAAGCATCTTTTCTTAACATTTGATTTGTTCTCCTCATTGAGGAATTATAACTATTATAGTTAGAATAATTATTGTGTATTTCACCTAGCGAAACCTATTTTTAGGTAAAGTAGATAAGAATTGAAATTGAGAATACAAAAGATCTAACTAATATACTGATATTTTTGCTTTTTAACACATAAGCTCAGATATTCAGAAATATGCTAAAGGCGGCACAAGTCTGGCACAGCACAAATCCGATGCACTGTGGCACAACAGGAGCCATATTCAGAGGTTGCACAGGCCGCACAGTGCCAGCGCCCGGCGCTGAGTTTGGCACAGGTGCACCATGGGGCAACTGTGGTTGCACCATGGCACAAACCATAGATGTGCCATGCTGCAACCAGTGGTGTGCCATGGCACAAACATAGGTGAACCATGGGGCAGACAGATGAGCCCCAGGCAACTGTGGGAGCAGAGCAATGGGGCACGGCACAGAGAGGTGATCCAGGGAATCACAGTGTCAGGCCACAGGAGGCTACCACCAGCTGGGCACAGCAGGGCATGCATAGACACCCAGATCCCACCCCAGGAAACAACAGTAGCACAGAGAGTAGGCAACAGGAGGTGCCAATGGTGAACAGAAGGCCACCAAGGGGCCCCTCACAGGCTGCAGACCATGCCCCCAGCACACCCAGACCACAGCAGACCACACCCAGGACCACGCAGCCAACCACACACCTGACAGCCGCCCCATGGGCACCCCAAGGCACAGCCCCGACCAATGGGAGGGACACCATCACAGTGGGAAACACCTCAACACTCAGCAGTGAGCCACAGAAGCACAACATGTGCCCCAACACATGCACACCACATGGACAGGCACTTGGCCACTGCAGCATGTCTCTCATGCCACCTGCAAAGCAGACACAGACAGGTATGTCAAAATATAGATATATTGAAAACAACTACATACAATAGAAGGAGGAGGAGGACAGTGAGGGAGGGATAGGGAACAGGCTGTACAGTGGAAAGGGGACGGGAGGGAGGTACTGCTGGGAAAACAGGAAGTCGGGGCCCAACTAGCTGCAGCCACAGCCTGCTGCCCTTGCAGTCTTTGCTGCCTCCTATCCACCAACAGCATCCTTCAGAACCTGCAGCACCTCCTCGATGGTCATCAAGGTTATCAGATTAATTGGCAGAGTAGTTGGCAGTAGAGGGGCCTCTGCGGCCGGACACCTACAACAGGGGACAGAACAGGTGATCAGTGCAATGTCCCAGAGAACCATGCCCATCCGCAGCATGCAATGGGCAGCAGGATCACCACACCCCAGTGGGCCCATACAGGCCACCCACAGGGGTGGGCCAATGCCTGCCAGTAACGTGGCATACCACATCAGTGCACAACGGTGGTCCCCACCAGACGGTGGCCACCCAACTGCACCATGGCAGTCACATAGCACAGTGCTCCAGTAGCACCACAGCAACATCAGTGGCAGCTGGGCACACACTCACCCCACCAATAGCTGGCACACGAGGCCAATGGATGTGCCACTGTGGCAGGAACCATGCACAGTGTGACACACACAGCTGCCATGGCACATGGCACAGGTGGCCATGCCCACCCCACATCCCCACCACCCCACAGATGGTGCGAAGGACTATGTCAGTACCTACCTTCTCTCTGTGGCCCCACCAGTGCCGAAGTCTCTCTTCCAGTGCCACCCTGGCCTGCAGTGGCCTGCCTTCCTGCCACCACTGCTACTGCCTGTCTCCTGTTTTCAGGTCCTGGGAATACAAACATATGAACATATGAAATTTGCCAGCAGATAAAGGCCTAGAGGTCCTATCAAGTCTGCTCGAATGTGCAGCTAGCACCCTTATTCTGCAGCTGCCCTCCCTTCCACCCTTCCCGTCATTAACCCTCCCCTTGTCCTGTCCCATCCCCTTTGAAGCAGTCCACTGTTCTACTGGATACCACTTCTGCAGGTAGCATTCCACCCAGCCACCACCCTCTCTGTAAAAAGTGTCTCCTCATCTCCTCCTGAACCTTCCTCCCTCCAGTCTCATATCATGGACCCTGGTGGCCCTCCCTCCCTCCTTTACTTTGAACAGCCCCTCTGTACCCATCTTGTTTATTCCATTCATGTATTTAAGGTTTCAATCATGTCACCCCTGTCCCTCCTCTCCTCCAGTGAGTACATGTTCAACTCCTTCAACCTCTTCTCGTATAAGTCCCTAGCCCCTTGATCATCTTTGTAGCCTCGCTGCACCCCTCCAGTAACCAATGTCCCTCTTCAGATACGGGTGCCAGTACTGCACACAGTACTCCAGGTGTGGTCTAACTAATGACCTATACAGTGGCAGAATCACCTCCTCCTCCTTGAGGATATACCCTTGCAATACAACCCAGCATTTTGTTGGCCTTTGCAGCTGCCTTCCTACATTGTGCTGAGTTGTTCATTGACCTGTAATGAGCACACCCAGATCCTTCTGGAATGGAACAGAGACAGGTATACATCAGTAGCCAACTACAACAGCCGCTACCACATCACCCTGGCATTACACACTAGCGGTGGAGGGCAATGCCACCCTGTCGATGTACCCGATGGCAGTACACTGCCCTGCAGAGCATGCCAGGCAGCTTGCCAACACTGCAGCAGCACCAGGGCACACATGCATTATGGGCCTACTCACCTGGCTGTGACACAACCCCATGACTGACATGAGCCTCCAGCCTCCTGTGGCACTCTGATCCCTCCATGCTGGGTCACCATAGCAGTGGCGACACTGCTGTCCCATCCTGGCCACCCCTGGGGCTGCTGCCATGTCACCTACCCAAATAGCTGGGGTGCATGGGGTGGGGCGCATGTGACAAAAGTTGACCAACTTCCTTATGTAACCACCTTATTAACACCCGATGCTGTAACTGCCACTACTCAAAGCCGTACTCAATACTTATGACAAAGCTTAGTACTAAACTGCTAAGGACAACATAATTCTGGTATTGTTTGCATCCATCCTACCTGTACCAGCTTGTTTGTATCTATGTCTTAATTTCTGTTATAGTTATGTGTTGTACTGCTATACTGTGTATTTTGGTTTGTCTTACTGTGACAAGGTACCTTTGTAAATGAGCCTATGGCTCAAAGGTTTTCAAACTGCTGTTTAAATAAAATAAAATAAAAAAATAAACTCAATCTGCATCCAATTGGCTGCCCATGGTACTCTCTGCTGTGATATGCCCCAAGTGTGAGCCAGAGAGCAAAATGGAGGTGTGGCAGCACATGACCACAGCATGTGCCAGATGCGTGGGCCGAGGGACAAGCGTGTGTCCACCATCATGCAGTCTCAGAGATGCGCAGCATGGGTGTGACTAGGCAGGGTCAAGGGTGCAGGGGTGATCTGGAGCAGAGGTCACAGCAGGGTCATGGTTTGGCAATAGCAGCATGGCACACCATGCACCATGGCCCCCATCATGCAGTCAGTGCACAGTGCACAATTGGCAACAGTAAACCATCTTGTGCATGCACACTGTGATCCTGCACACTGCTCATGAATGCGCATTGCTCCGTGACCTGCTCCGAGCAGACTCATTGTGCATGGAGCAATTCGAGATATTCAGCCACACTACATGCAAATGAGCTCATCAACCAATGTGTGGTGCACTGGGAGAATTAGCATGTCCTTACTCACTGCGCCAAAGCTCATTTGCTTGTGATGCGCTATAACAGCACCATGGTGCAGCATAGGCCATGGACCGTATAGCATCCAGCCAGCACAGAAGGGGGCGGAACAGGGTGCTGCTGCCACTGACACAGTGTGCTGTCCATGTCCACAGGAAGCCACATGTCAGAATGTGAGGGAGGGTGAGGGGCGTGGGCCTGCTGTGGCGCGGAGCCACTAAGGCAGAGATCAGAGGCCCTGTTTGAGGCCTACCTCAACAGGGCCTCTGTTGAGTGGTGCCATGGGCACACCACAGGCCAGGGCTGGGGCCTGGGAGAAAGTGGCGGCATGTGTGAACCAGCAGGGCAGCCACCAGCAGTCAGTGCAGGAGTGCCACAGGAAGGTGGGCATGGACAAGAGGTGCATAAAGGAGAAGGTTGCGGCCATCTGTGCATCCTGGAATGCCACCGGAGGGGGCCTGCAGATGTGCTGCAGCTCACAGCACAGGACGAGTTGGTGGCAGCCACCATGCACTGCAGCACCATGGAGGGTGTGCCTGGAGGAGGATTCCAGAAGGGTGGCTGCACATCATTGCATGGTATGATGTCAACCACTCACAGCCAGTGGCAGGGAGGTGTGTACACAGGCATGCTGGCTTGCATGCTGCCACCATGCATGTCCTGTGCATGTGTGTGCAACAATGCACATGCCATGCTGCCAGACACATGCAGTGGCTGTGGGGGGGGACATGTGGGCATTCTATTGCTTAAAACCTTTATTCTCTTTCAGCACCAGCATGCCTGTGTGCAGAAAATGGTGCACCGGCAGCAGCTGTGAATGCAAGACCAGCCCCAGAGGACCAGCCATCCACCTCCACAGGCATCTGGGGGCCTGATAGGCTGCAGCACAGCACCACTGTCCAGGCAGATGTCCTGAGCATGGGGTCGGATGAGGCTCTGGATGTGTTCCTATGGGATGCCAGTCTCAGTGTCCTCTGCATGGAGACACAGATCAGGCGGTGTCTGACACAGATGATGACATCGCCATCATCCTGGACAGCATGGGTGATGTTGTGGGGAGACACCACCACCAGAGACCAACACAGGCAGCATGCCCAATGATCTGACAGCGGGGAACAGCTGCCTGCTGCCACTGTGGGTGCAGCTGTGTGCACTGCCATGGCTGTGCTGTGTGGTGGTGGTGGTGTGGTGCATGCAGGCACTGGGCAGTGTTCAGTGGCTGGACAAGCAATGGCAGCAGACTGTGGGTGCCACAGGGCAGCCAGATGCCGGGCCACCACCTGGGTACCAGCTAGGGACATACCCCAGGAGACCTCACTGTGCAGCATCCACCTGAGAGGGAGGCTGTGCACTGTCCACAGCATGATCCCGTGTCAAGCGACACCCACACTGTCAATGCAGAGCTCTGATGTTGGCATCCCAGGCATGCCTGGAGCAGACCTGTTTGTGTGCCTATGCACCCCCCGCAGACCCTGTCACAGTCCGCGGTTCAGACCCTCTGGGGGTCTGTTGCTAACACCCACTGTGGCTGACTCAGCCCCGGTGCAGCTGCCCCCCATGGCCACAGTGGCCATGGTTCCATGATGTGTGTGATGCCCTGACCACAGTCTGCAGCTGCTGTCCTGTGCATGCATGGGTGAAGCGTGTTTGTGTACATACCACTGGTGTGGCACCTATGTGTCATACCGCACACTGCCTGTGTGCATGCTTGCCCAGCGCTGGATCATGTGGAGTGGGTGTGATGAGGGCAATTCAGCACCGATTAAACCTGTGCACTGGTGCAATGCGTCTGATCCCTGCCACATGTCAATGCATGCGTGTGTGTGTGTGTGTGTGTGTGTGTGTGTGTGTTGCTATGTGCAGTTCTGTGTGGTTGTGCGCACTGACTCCCCTACCCCTGCACCACACCTCTGTGTGCGATGCCCATTGCCATGCACACCCATGCATGGGTGCTGTACCTGTGTGTGGCTCATGCATGGGTTTCACACCACCTACCTGTGCACTATAGTGCTCCTGTGCGATGGCATCCTGATGTTGGCATGTCATCCTTTGTAGCTAGGGATCCCTCCATCCAGGATGGGGCTGTCTATCACCCTACAGCCCATTGCCTCCATCGTCCCCATTACTGTTGCCCTCATCAGCCTCGACAGCTATCCAATGGTCAATAGCCCGCGTTGTGGCAGTGTGCAGCAGGTCAGAAATAGGCCACAGGCTTTCAAGGAGCTGTACTGTAGGGCACTGCCAAACCTGTCTAGACAATGGAAACATGCCTTCAGCATGCCGAATACATGCTCAATGATGTTGTGTGTGCTGGCGTGTGCCTTGTTGTATCGTTCTTCTGCTGGGGATGATGGCCACCTGTAGGGGGTGAGCAGCCAGGGTCTCAGTGGATAGATGCTGTCTTCTATGTGGATAATGACATGGTTAGCCCTCTACCATCTTTTGCTGTGCCCTTGCCTGTTCCTGCTGCCCTCACCAGCATGCCCACCCTGCCCTCCCCCATCCCATGGCCTGATCTGCCCATCTCCCTTGCCCATCCCTATTCACCCTCTAGGTGGCCCATGGGGATGTCCCTACATTGAACCTATGGCACAGTGCAGAGCTGTGCCAGATGAATGCATCATGTGCACTCCCAGGGTGTGTGGCACAGACACTGGTGATTCACCCCATGGCATCACTCACCACCTGGCACTTGACGCTCAGGCTCCCCTTCCTATTGATGTAGGCCACACCTCAGGGGCCAGGTGATGCAGATGTCCATGTGGGTGCAGTCAATGACCCCAAGCATGCCAGATATACATGCTACCCTGTGGAAGTCCTGCATGGTTGCTGTATGCTCTGCCTGTGTGCTGAGGAAATGGATGAATTCTGAAGCATGTGGCAGCAAAGCACTGAAGAACTGTGTGAGGAAGCATGATGTGGCTGACTGTGTTATACCTGTGGTGTCCCCTGTTGGTCTCTGGAAGGTGCCTGTGGTGAGCAGGCACATGACAGCTGTCACTGGTCTCCACAGACATTGCGTGGCTCCATCTTGTGGGTGCCTGCCTCTCCTCACTGCACAGCTCACAGAGCTGCCTCAGAATAGCCCTATTCAGGTGGTACCAGCCCACAATCTCCATGTTGAGTGGTTCTCAAGGTGGTGCAAATACGGTACCACCTGTGTCAGGCATACCGCTGACTGGCCCCTAATTGGCCATGTTGCTACTTCTCCTGCCCCCACACACCTCATTACAGCCTCCATCATGAAGGGCACACTACCCATGGCTCTGATGCCCATTATCCCTGGACAGTTGGCTGCTTCAAGCTGTGTGCCACCCTGGTGCACTGCCTGTCACTGTGCCTGCCTGTCCCTCTCACTCTCTGCCCTGTCTCCCTCTCCACTGCCACCTCTGTCCCTCTCCCTCTGTGGCTGCCTTTGTCTGTCTGTCTCTTGCTCACTCTGTCTCTCTCTGTCTGTCTTTCCTTCTTTCTTTTTTCTGTCTCTCTCCTCCCCTTCTCAACTGGCGCAAATTCTGTCTATGAGCTTGCACCCTGTATTTATAAGCTCAAGTCTGCTCTGTGCATCTCGGGTTTTGCTCCGTTACTTGCACATGGTTCCATGGTTGAATTTTGCACTACACCCCTGCACTTGCCTGCATTCATTATCATTGTCATTGTGCATTGGCACAATGGGATGTGCACTGTGCACTGCTTCGCTGAATATTGCTCCTTGTGCAAGTCCACACTTGTGTCAAGAACTCAGTTGCGCCATGCACCACTGCTTGAATATCTGGGGCCAATGTTTAGCATTTAGCATTTAGATTAGAGTTTACAGTCCAATATTAAGTATCCCTAGATCATCAGATTTTAGTTCCTAGATCCTAGACATTAGACCATATAGTGTTAAGTAGCCTTGTGGGCAGGTTCATTTTACCATTTCAGTTTTATTTCTTCTTTTTGTGTGTTTTTTCTTTTTAATTCTTTCTAGACTCTATGAAAACTTTACTAGATAATCCAAAGGGGTCTACAACATATAGAAACCACTTCCTTCTAGAACACTGAAAAAACGGCTGAGAAATTTTCTTGGATTTTATGCTCTGAAGTATTTTCTTCTACCCGCCTTCTTACTCATTTGTCTGGAGCTTGGAACTGAGATCACTTACTGCTTCAGTGTTTTCTGGGACCTATTTTCTAACTAGCCTGATCTCGAGTTGGTGGTCTGAAAAGCTGAAGATTGAAGTTTGAGAGTGCCATAATAAAACCGGTAGTACTTTTGTGCTGTTACCTCATTCCTGATCTTAGTGTAAATTTTTATGTTGACTATTCATTATCTTGATGCTTACATGTATAATCATTTAAGATCATTTACAATCTATTGAACCATAACCTTAAGAAGAAAAAAGTGGGACAGTAACAGAAGAAGTCTGCATGATACTTAAAGAAGAAGTACTAAGAAGATTTAAGGGGACTTTAAAATAACTTTTTCTTTTTGTTTGTGTTTGAATTTTGAATTTGGGGTTCAAGATGAACAACAGGAGTGGTAAAATAGTGAATGCTTCTCAAAGCTATTTGAGAAAGGAAAAAACTAAAAGGGGTGTGTGTTTAAGGAGATCTTGAAATGACCACCTCAGCCCAATAGAAAAAACAAATTCCTAAAGATGTAAAAGATCCAAATATAAACATCAAAATTCCTTGTAGAAATGAGACAGAAATAAAAAAACTTGCAGACCTTAAAAGTGGAGAAAGAGATAGAAAATAAAGGGCCTGGAAATAAAAAGAAGGGGATAAAATAGATCAGGAACAACTAATGCTGCAATTTCACCAAATAAAAGATAGAAGGGACCCTAATATAGGGGTAAAGGGACATGAGGAAGGGGAGGATAGATGGGGTGAAGTGGAAATGACTCAAAAACTGGTAGAAGGATCCAACCATAGAACCTCTCAAAAATAATATTGGACTTTTTACCAGAAAGATCAAGAAAAAACTACAAAACTAAAAAAATCCTCTGGGAAATGAAAAGGAGAAAGAAATAGTTAGTAATAATCCACAGGAAGAACTGGTCCCAGGTGAAGTAAGAACAACAAATAGGGAAGCTATCAGACTGGATCCCTTCAGTCCATTGGATGTCAGAGAATTTGGCAATATTGGATATAACAGAAAAATTAGATATCTCAGTTTTAGCTGGGTCACCAAATACTGTGTTTCAAAATATATAATATAATAATAATAATAATAACCTTATTTTTAAGTACCTTTCAAGATATCAAGACATTTTACAATAAATAAAACACAATTCCATAAACAACAAACATAATAATAAACACAACAGATCCATACAACAATGAGTCATTGATAGGCCTGTCGCCACAAAGAAGTTTTAAGCGCCTGTTTAAATCCCCACAGTTGCACACTCCTGGATGCTGATGGGGTAGAGAATTCAGAGGGTGGGGCCACAAATATAAATACATAGGCCCCAGAAGATTTCAAAGTCTCCCTCAGGACTTCCAGAAAACCCCTCATCAACGAACAGAGCTGTCACACAGGGCTGTAGGGAATTAGAGGCTCTTTCAAGTAGTCAGGGCCAAGTTCATGTAGGGCTTTATAAGTCAGTAAACCAACTTTGAAGGTGATCTGCCAATGAATCGGCAGCCAGTGCAGATCGCGCAGCACGGGTAATATATGAAGCCCGAGAAGACCCTGTCAACAATTGTGCCGAGCATTCTGCACTAGCTGCAAGTGGCAGATATCAACCCCAGGAAGCCCTAAGTAAAGGGAGTTGCAGTAGTCAAGGCACGAGGTCACAAAGGTGTGGACCAACACAGGCAGATCACAGGATGGAACAAGGTGCTTGACCCAGGCAATGTTCCTAAGATGATAAAAGGCAGACTTGACAACTGCCGACACCTGAGATCGAAGGTCAGCCCATCATCGAGCACCACTCCCAGGTCACACACCGTTCAGAGGTAAGAATCTGGGAGACCCCAGAAAAAGTCCAGAGGGCTGACCAGCCCTCAACCCCTCTGTCCGGTGAGCTGGGTCCACAACCATCACCTCAGTCTTTCCATGTTCAACTTCAGCCAGCTCGAATTCATCCAATCCTGGATTTTAGTGAGGCAGTTATTAGCTGAGAGTGCACTATCCTGGTCTGGTGTAAAAGACAGGTAGAGCTGAGTATCATCAGCATAGCAGTGAAACCTCAGTGCATACCATCTTACAATGTCTCCGAGGGGCAGCATATACACTGCAAACAACATGGGGACAGCACTGAGCCTGAGGAACCCCATATGAGAGGGAGTGAGTCAGAAGAAAAAATCCCCACCACAACTCTCTGTGTTCTTCCCATGAGCAAAGATGTAAACCACCTGAGGACCGTACATGTCAGGCCACAGGTGAACTCTGGCACTCAAGCACCCCATGGTCCACAATGTAGAAGGCTGAAGAGAGATCAATGAGCACCAGAATGGAATGGTTTCTCCAATCTCTCACCATCAGGACATCATTGAGCACCGAACCAGTGCAGTCTCAGTACTGTGCCCTTTCAAAATGGACTGGAGAGGTTCATAGATATTATAGATGGTCAAGTGGTTCTCCAGTTGAATTGTCACTACTTTCTCAATAACCTTCCCTATAAAGGGAAGGTTCAAGATAGGTCTGTAGTTTGCTGAAACATCCTGGTCCAAAGAAACTTTCTTCAGAATGGGTGTTACCACCACCTCCTTCAGGGAGCTTGAAACTCACCCGATTCCAACAAGCACCAGACTATCTGAGCCAGAACCAAGCCAATGATATCACAACAACCCATAACCAGGAAGTTGGGCCCAGATCGAGACTACAGCACATAGGGAGCATACCCTGGACAATCCACATAATATCCACAAACTCCGGCAGGTCAAAGGTACTCCAGGAAATACGAGGTGCAGTGACTGAGTGCCCCAGTAACAACATCCCCTACAGAATGAGTCAGGAGGATCTCAACCTGATGGCGCCCACCTTATTCATAAAATCGTGCAAGCTCATCGCATTCCATTTGTAAAAAGCTCTTTGGAGCTGCAGACAGGCTGGGTTGCACAACCTGTCCACAGTTCGGAAGAGTTGAGCTGGTCGATTCTGAGTGACAGCAATCTCCCTGGACAGGAACTCTGCCTTCTTAAGGAGATTGCTGATTGGTAAGCCTGATAATGCCTACCAATCTAATGTGGTAGAGCTCCAGGGTGGATTTCTCACAGCACCTTTCTAACCTACATCCTAACTAAAGCAACTCCCTCAAAGACCCATCAAACCAAGGGGCCCAAGGGCAAAGTGGGAGAGGACAAACACAGACAGGAACAATCAGGTACAGCCAAGGAGATGACCTTATTGTAGGCCAAGACCAAGGACTCTGGACTTGAGCTGGCCTCAGGAAACTCCGAGAGGTCAATCACTACCACTAGGCCTTCAGGGATCACATCCCATAAAGGGGTAACTGACCATCTCCACAGGGGTGGGCCTATGAAAGGGGCACAAAGTTAAATCTCACAGTGTAATGATTGGACCAATGGACAGGTTCCACCCCAATCGAGGCCTCAATCCCCAGAAGGAACACCAAATCCAAAGAGTGACCATGACTATGGGTAGCAGAGGTAACAATCTATGTGAAGCCCAGTGATGTCACCAACTGAAGGAAGTGCTGTCCAAAGGTGAGAGTCCATCATCAACCCAGGCATTGAAGGCACCCAGAACCAACAGTATAGGTGACTCCAATGCCATGTTGACAGCAAAGTGTGCCACTTCCTGCAGGAATCACTTTTCTCCCTGGGTGGATGGTAGATGAGAGCTATCCTACAACCCACACCTGCTACCACAGTACATTCAAAGGATTATGCCTTCTCTACTGGTACACCTGTGAGGCCCAACTCGGTCTTGAAACAAACGCTACCCTCCCGTGGTCCAATCTCGGTGGTGTATTACCAAGTCCCTGTCCGGAATAGCCGCTTCTAATGAAGGGCCAGCATTTTCATCTAGCCAGGTCTCAGTGATGCATGCCAGATCAGTTGTTCCAACAAGATCCACAATAATTGCAGTCTTGTTCTTAATAGATCTGGCATTTACACAACACCGCTGAGTTGGACGGGATTACATGAGAGCCGTCTGACTACTTGCCCACCAAAAAGTGATTCCCTTGGGTATGGGAAGTAGAAATTAGATGCCATGTTCCAGGCTCCATTTCACCCAGGACATCTTCTAGACCTAACCACCCCATGTGAGAGATCGCTCATTAGTCTCACTGTGTGCACCCCCACCACCACCCCTCCCTCACATGTGCCAGCACATGACAGTGCTGGTAGATAGAAAATGTCAAAGGTGGGGGAAACAGGTAGAGGGCATGGAGAGTAGAGGACAAATAGCACACAACTGGGAGAAAACACACATTCCACAGGTGGACTAACCACAGAACTCAAAATAAAAATGAAAACCCACAGCAAAACAAAATTAGAACTTTCCCACACTATAAAATAACTCCACTAAAACAGTCACTCTTACTCAATAAATACCCAACAACATAAACCCCTCCCCAAACACAAAATTTAAATAACTAACTTAAAACAGCAGTAAGTGAATACATGTCCTACAGAAATTCTCCAATCAATGAGTTTTAAATTAATAATGCCAGAAAAATAAAGAGTCTTGATGGGGGCTCTCATCACCCTAACAATGAATTGAAATTAAACCAGAAAACATGGCCCTCTCACAACCACATTTAAAACAGATTGTATGATATGTGATTACTTTCAAAAGAAAACAGGCTCTCTCACAGCCTGTCCAAAAATAAAAATAAAACTTCTTGATGAGCAACTAACAGTCCAGAGCAGCACTGTTCCAAACTTTTTAAAGATACTTCTGGCAGCAGAGCAATGTTTCTTGTTACAGTCCTCCAATGGGTTATATTGCCAACCCAAAAAAACCACCCCAAGGATGACACAGAAGCACCACCAAATCTCCACTTAAGAAGTGGAGACAATCTCCCCATCAATTAGCCCACCACTGCTCCAGGAACTCAGGGAGTATACACCCTATGGGTAAAATCTGGATAACAAAGTGGAGAACATAAATTTGGATCCTGATTTTCCAACACAATGTCCAGACACATTGTCTAAATACACAATTAAAGCATTAGCTCACCCAGTAATAGCAAATATAGTGCTGCTTGAGGCATAGAATGATATTGAAGGAAAATGTCTTGGATTCACAAATCTAATACTTGATCACTTGGATAGGTTAGAAAATAAAGTAATTGACTTAGAAGGCAAATTAAAACAAAGACCATCTTTTATTCATAGCTGATACTAGACAATCCCAAATTAAACATGAATACAGAAAAAAAAAACAAAGGCAAAGGAAAGAAAATAAATCTTAGAAGAAAAAAAAAAAAAAGCGAAATTAAACAACATAATAGAAAAGGAAGAACAAAACCAGACTCAAACTGTAGTGTGAGTATATGATCAATCCCTCTCAAACCTGTGATTAGGCAAGAAAAAGGAAAACACTAGGGATATCAGGAAACAATATAAGGAAGGAGAAAACAAGATGGAACAAATTTCATTAAAAGAGGGTGATGGAAAAATAAAGAAAATAATAGTTACTCATGCACAAACCATAAGGAAGTTAAATGGAAAGTGACACTGAGAATGAAAGCGATATACAGGAAAAATTATGAAACCTTGGAAACACTAAAAGAACTGATAGAATATCTCTTTAAGGCAGAATTGGGGTACAAATGGATTCTAATGATGTCATTTTGTACATAGAGATACACAAGATGTGGAAACTCCTGTTTATGTCCTGCTCAGTGGAATGGATTTAGCTAAACAAATGTGGTTTAAACAACAGTATTTAAATACATTAGGACTGGATGTGCAGTCACCTATAATGTGGCAAACAATCAAAGGCCAAAGAATGATGGTGGATAGCCCTTTGAGGAGTTATCCCAAGAAACCTTTCCACAACTCTGACAGAACTTAAATAGGATTTTTCCATCCAAAAACAGAGATTGATGGATGATAAATGTACATTATCACCGTTCAGGACAGATAAAATGTATGAGGAAATAATGACATGCTTAAGTCACTTGTTACAGCCTTACTAGCCAGTTTCTTGGATATTGTTCCTGATAATTCATACATTCAGAAGGTTGTGAGGTGTTCCCTAAGGGATGGGCTCACAAATTAACTTAAAGTGTTGCTCTGAGCAGATAGCAATTAGGCTTTTACAACACGCTGAAAAATTGGATAAAGCAGGTTATCTGCTAGTTGATATAAATAACCTGAAGAATAGAGAGACTACATCAATACAATTACCACAAAATATATGACTAGAAAGAGGTAGCAAACAATCTTTAGGATCAAGTGATAGTAACACTGGGAAAGTGGGTGATAATGAATGACTATAATTTATAAATAAATTTGAAATGGTGCTACTCCAGGAAACCTGGGTGTAAGAACAAGTTGATTTAAGTGGCTTCCTAGTGTTTCATTCCCTAGCAGTTAGGATGAAAAATCTGGGATATTCTCCAGGGCTTTAGCTTCTTATATTAGAATTAATAAAAATGTTACATATACAAAGTGTTTAAAATTGACCAAAGTATATAATATTGGCTTTAAAATGGGGCTATGGCCTATATATTATATTAAACATTTATATTCCTCCTCTAATGTGAAATCTCTTATGAAAAGATTATGGACTAATCTAACTAAAGACTTAGAGGCCTCGGTCAGTAAGTACCCTTTAGGAATTATCATTGCTGTGTGACTTTAATGCTCAGTTAGCTAATTACGACAATTTGAACATTCTGGAGACTGACGTGAACTTAACAGAATGCAACATAAGAAAAGTATGGATAAAGCTAAAAACACTAACGGTTTACAATTACAGAAGCTGGTAGAAGACTCCCGCTCTTAATATTAAATGGAAGACTTCCAGGAGATAGATGGAAAGACAATTTGGTTTTGCCCATAATGGCCAGAGTTTAATAGATTATATTCTCTGTAGCCCTGCACATTATAAAATCTTCCAGAAGCTAGTGATTACAACTAGAGTTGAGTGTGATCATGTTTCCTTCAACTACAGTTATGCCAAATAAGGTAGAAGTTATTGTTAATGAACCTATTAATATACAACCACAATTGGCCATATCGGGGAAAAAAGTTCTTCAATCAAAATAAATGATAGGGTAGTGGAAGAGATTTTTATGGATTGGGAGACAAATGTAATGGGTTAAATAGTAAGCAGTCAATTGATCAGTTGACATATTTGAGCAATGGTTGAATCAGTTGAATGTTCAGATAATTAAGGCAATATATAAAGAACAAAATATGTGGCTTAATAAGTCATGTCATGAAGCAAAAACTAAATTAATAAATTGATAAAAGGACAAAAGACATCTGGTAAGGGTAAATTGTTCTAATTTGAACAATGCCAGAAAAGCATATAAGTTGTTTATCCAGATTAAAAGACTGAAAGCTTTGAATAACAAATGGAATTAAATGTTCGAAATAATCCAGACAAAGGATACTATTAGATTCTGGAATTTGGTATCTAAAGGCACTCATTTATATCATTCCTCGCTGACAGTGCATATTCCAATAGATGTCTGGGTATCTCATTTCTCAAAAACCTTTAATGGGAAGAAGAGGTGATGGTCCCTTACTTTGTTTGAAGATTTCTGAACAATGTTTAGCATTCATTGGTTGTAACAGAGCAGACCTTGAGTATGCAGTTGTTAGACTAAAAACAATAAAGCCCAAGGGCATGATTCTATTCATTTGAAATTTATAAAAATACAGTGATTTCTGGATACCGGTACTACAGTTTTTTTGTTTTTATGCCTGTGCTATAGATGTATACCAAAAGAATGAACAACAAATATCATCATACCAGTATACAAGAAAGGATCTGTATATGACCCTAGTAATATTAGGCCTATTAGTTTGTTGAACATTTCTTCTAAAATTTTTGCACAGATTATTTTGGATAAACTTAAATATTGGGTAAAAACAAACTTAATACTATCACCATTTCAAGCTGGATTTAGGAAAATTTCTCTACAATAGATCATTTATTCTGCTTAACACAACTAATTGAAAAATATAGATGTATCCATAGAATGAAACTATATATACAATATGTAGATTTTTCTCATGCCTTCGATTCTATTAATAGAAACATTCTATGGAACTATTATTCAATAAGCAATTATCCAATGCACTTTTGCTCCCCGTATATTTACTGTATACAGACACACATACAATAGTTAGATATAGTAGAAATGGGGATTTGACTGAATTCTTCCCTTCAAATAGAGGGTTAAACAGGGTGCTTGTTAGCACCTTCCCTATTTAATATACATATGCATATATATATATAGTATATATATACATATATATATGTGTGTATATATTATGTCACTCCTAGAATATGAGTAAAATGATAATTTAGATGTTCCAAAAATAAATAATCAAATAGTGCATTCATTTCTTATGCTGATGACATTATTGCATTTTCCTATCCAGAACAGGTTTATAAAAAAAAAAATGCCATTTTCACCCAAAAATGTAAATATTTGGAACTAAAATAAATTTAAATAAAACTAAAGTATTGGTGATGGGTCCTAATTTTCAAAATCTTTGTAAAACCAGAATACTATGAATAGTCAATTAATAGAAGCAGTCAATGAATATATATATATATATTTAGGAATTAAAATTACATCAGATGTTAAATGGTCAAAACATCTAAAGGAACAAAGCATCAAAGCTAAAATAACAGCAAAAGCATTAATAAAGTTGAATATCCAATATGGATGGAATACTATAACCCTGCTCTTACAGCAGGAGATGCTAAAATAAATCCAGTCTTACTATACGGAGCAGAAGTGTGGGTCAAAAGATAGAAAAGGCACAATTTTAGAAACTTCATTAATGTACTATTATAAAACCTTCTTAAATGTTCCAGTTTCCACATCTAATGCATGACTATGGTGGAAATGGGCAAAAATAAGGATAAATAGAACAAAAGAAATATGCTTATTAAATTACTGGTTAAAAATAAGTAACAATTCAGATAATATGCTTCCAAAAATGTGTCTAGAAGAAAAAAATTGGAATGCCAAATGGATAAAATCCAGTTGGTTAATATATTTATACAAAATACTGAAGATGTTGAAACTTCAGCATCTATGGAAGGATATAGAAGAAAAAATAACAATAGCTCCACAATTCAAAGAATTAATTAAAAGAAAATGTATATCTATGGTGCAGGAAGAGGATATGCTGAGCATAAAATACAGAAATGTGCACTATGGTACAAACATAAGAAGTCTGGTAGTTTTCTAGAGGGCTATTTGACTCTCCCAGTTTCCAGGAACAAGAAAAATATAACCTGGATAAGACTCGAGTTGATAACAGCTAAGTATATATATTTCAACAGACGTACTATACCTGGTATACAAAGAGAGGAGAAATATGTCTGCCCTGCAAGAGAGGAGCCAAGAAGACTTAAGACATATAATCATTAATTGCCCTTTCAATACAAAACCAAGAAATCTATATCTTGCTCAAATACTCAAGATCTATGCAAATGTATTGTATGATGTGATCTTCATAACATTATATCCTAGCACTTATGAAGAAGCAGAAGCTGCGGCTAACTTCTTTATATCTGTTACAAAATATAAGAAAATGACTGATAGAAACCATATTAGACAATTGAATCAACCATCCTAGAAAGAGTAGCACCTACAATGAGTGTTATATTTATTAAGGTTAGATTTTAACATTGCATTGAATTCATGTATGTCTGTGTGTTATTTATAAGACTGAATTGTTTTTGTTTTTCAATTTTATTTTTATTTCAGTCTTTGGTTACCAGGTAAGGCCCACTAGGCACAAGTGCCTGTTTTCAGGGTGACCTGGGAGCACTGGCGGTTGAGTGACTTGTTCAGAGTCACACAGTATGCAAGTGGAGATTGTGAAATCAAACCCAGGCCTGGTCTGGTGGATGTACCAAGCTCATTCACAGCTTGTTACTCTAACCTCTAGGCTATACTGCCCATGAATTCAATTGTACATAATTGGCAGGATATTCAAAGGGTTTGTGCATGGCAACAGAGTTGCACCGGCGCAACCCCACACTGTGCCCTGGTGGGATATTGAAAGGCTGCCAGGTGCAGCGCAAATCGATGTGCCGGGTGCAATGTTAATGTATGCAGTGCAGATGCAGGGCGTGCCATGCATATCTGGAACATCCTGATATTCAGCCAGGGATGTGCAGCGCATATGCTGGCACAACCCTGAATTGCACTGCATAGGGGCTCAAAGCTGAGCCTGTGGATAGTAGGAACAACTCCTGGCCACCACAGGTGGACTGCTGTATTGCAGGGCACAACACAGTAGCCACCAGCTGTGGGTGACCACATGCCTCCACCCAGAACACCACCACAAGCACCCATACTCCCTGGTAGTCTAGGTGGCACCCCCCTCCTCCGTTGCTGTGATCACCAGTAAATGTCCTCAATATCAGTCCTGGTAGCCTAGTAGTACCTTCTGCCCTAGCCTAATCATGGTAAATCACCATAAAATAATTCCCTGGTGATCCGGTAACCCCCCACCCTCCACCCACACAGGATCCCTTGACCCTCCCTCCCCACATCATCAGTGGGTGGCTGCAACCCTGCTGCATACTGCCCAGCTGCCCGCAGAACCAACAAGTGCAGTATGAGCTTGCAGGGCATACTGTACTAGACAGTCCCAAATATGAGAATGACTTCATTCACATATTTGGGACTGAGCTCCAGCAGTATGTCTGGCTGCCCATTGGTCCACATCAGGGACCAAATGGGCTTACAGCCCATACTGTACCCGTCATTCAGTGGGTAGCCGGGCAGTATGTGGGTGGTTGCAAGCCGCCACCAATGATGGTGAGGGATTAGGGTGAACAAGGGGTCCTGTGTGGCTGGGAGGGGTGGGAGATGCCATGGATCATCAGCAAATTATTTTATGGTGATTTACTGTGATCAGGGTTAGGGCAGAGTACCACTAGACTACCAGGGATTGATATGGAGACATTACCAGTGATCGTGGCAATGGAAGGGAGGAGTATCACTAGACTACCAGGGACTGATATTGAGGACATTTACCAGTGAGCATGGCAATAGGAGGAGGGGTACCACTAGACTACCAGGATGTGCTCTATGGCAATTTATCACGATCACGGCTATAGGGTGTAGGATGCCCTAGGACCCTCACTGTGCACCGTCATTCTGTGCAGGGCACCAGGCCCAAGTCACCAGGCTGCCCTGAACAAGGCATGCAAATGGGGCCATAATGATATGCAAATGGCTCCATTGCACCTTCACTATATTATGGCCTTATTTGCATGACCCCTGCTGAATATCATGGGTGATGCACCCAGCACAACCGCGTTTGTGCTGGTGCATCCCTGTGCTCCATATCTGTGGCTTACGCTGGTGCAGTGCCACTGTGCCATGTGCTGTGCCACTGTGCTGTGTGCTGTCCATGCCATATTCAATGGTGCTGCGCCATGCCACATTACCATTGAATATTACCTGGTCCTGGCCGGTGCATCCCAGTTGTGTTGCATCACGCTTGCACCACTGCCAGGTGCAGTCTGAATATCCGGCCATTGTACATTTATGCGCTATTTGTAATAACCATGATGCTCAATTGTCATGATCGATCAATAAACTGATAAATTGATTGACTGGTGGGAGGGATGTAAATACCATGGAGATTGGGTGAACTTCATATTAGCCTTTTGGATGAACTCAATACACACAAAGCCAGGGTGAGAGGAGACATACTGAGGTGTATGGTCCTTGGACTCACAGAGTAAAAGGGATCTGAGAGCTTGATATGATTCAGAATGTGTGAATTCTACAAGGAGTAGTAACTGGTGTTTGCTTATGTTATTTATCTTTTTATTTTAGTTTATAATTTTTTGTAAATAAAGCCACACTTTGGTGTGTTGTACACTTACTCTAGTTGTACAAGTTGTCCTTGTCCCAAGCCCAATAACATTATGGTGTAAGAAGTGGATCCTGATTGGCTGTCCAGGTGAGCAGGGATTCCAATCAGCTGGTACGAGTCCTGGTATCTGGATAACACCAAAAGGCCCATGCTGAAGAAGAAACCAGAAGATGTGGAGAAGACAGACTGTGGAGTCCTGACAAGAGCCATAGCCAAGAAGATGGGAGAAAAGCTGATGCCCCATCTTGAACCTGGAGCTAGCAGAAAAACAAAACCTGACCCTGTTTTTGATTCCAGCAAGGCTGAGACATGTGAGGAATTGGCAGATGAGCCTCCAGAAAATATTAATGAACTTTTAAGGTGGCTAGCAGTTAAACAGAGATGGAAAAGCAAATGGAACAGGACAGCCAAGAAGAGATGGAGAGAAGGCAGGACCAGAGATGGCTAACACCATGTGTTTATTTTATTTTATTTAAAATTTAGTATCTCAGAAAGGCACACTGAGCAGAAACTCATTTCCAGGTTAACCTGTAGACAAGGTGACAAATACAACAAAGAGATTACTAAATTCAGATACAGTAATATACAATGTGCAAATAAAGTCCTCAATAATAAAATTAGATTACAGAATATTTTACAACAGATAATAAGAAAAGCAGAGTAGAACAGCAAAAGCATATCATGAGCTCACTAAATAATTCAGGAGATGGAAAGAGAGAGGAGAAAGGAGAATAGTTGTGGTTATGACAGTGGACAGTCCTAGAAGGTAACGAGGATGGCCTGAGAAGGTATTTAAGTGCAAGAAAGAGGGGTGAGGTGGGTTTGAGGGGGATGTTATTCCAGAGGAAGGGAGTCTATAGGTGAAAGCAGGTTTCCCTGTAGAGGTGCGGGTTCTTGGGAGGGTGAAGGAGCAGTGTCAATTTGTACACAAATAATGGGGGTGGCAGGATTTAGTAGAGAGAAAGGTAGGATAGAAGAGTTCCAATCCAGTATTTGGAGATTAAAGTAGAACAGTAGGGCGACTGTCTCTGCGAGAGGATTGGAGGATATTGAGGAGTAGAGGTTGCAGTTGTGTGTTGGGGAATTTGAGGTGAAACAACATAAAGTGTTGAAAAGGACATTGAGTTTGGCAAGGAGGTGGCTGGGCCGAGTCCTAGATGATGCTGGTGTAGCCAAAAGCTGGGAGTATCCATTTGACACCAATAATAAAAGCAGGAGTCCACAAGCATTCTTCTGTAAGAAAAACACTTTGCAAGTGTAAAATATCTTCTCTTTAATTCAATATCAGCCCCTACATTTCGATCCTATGAGCTTGTTCATGGGGTTTTTCATTCTGTTTTAAAACAAAATACAGATAAACTTAGAAATTTCTTCATTCTCTCAATTACATATAAAATAGTCTATATAGAAATGATTTTAACCATGTATTTATACTCCATTTATCTACCTGAATCATTCTCAATGTGTGCACCTAATTCATATAATTCAAAGAGCTTTTATCCTCTTCCTAAGGAGTAAAAAAACATATTCATGTTATGTGCACACAGACACTTAAACAATAATAATGTTGCTGCTATTAACACAAGTTATCAAAAACTTTTCCCCTATAACCTGCATACCTGAGGAACCGTTCTGTTAAAATAAAGTATCCCTTTCTCACAAAAACAAAGCTGTCACGTTCAGTTTCCGCTCTGAAAAAAACATAATGAGGCGCATTTACTCAAAAGGGCTGGAAACCCATTATAATTACAAATCTGTATGCTAAACTGACTTCTTATAAGAATCTCTCACGAGATCATCGTAATCATAATAGTACAAAACAACTTTTTATCTGGCAACTCGAGCTTTAGTTACAAAAAGCGTTACCAAAACTCTGAAGTCAATAATGGTGTTTCTAAATGCTGTAGGCTTCCCCTTGGCTACCCAACCTCTTGAGCAGCTTGATTTCAGCGGAGTGACGATTACCCCTGTAACTCTTGCAATGTGAGAGTGTTACCACGCAACTTACATTCATTCCCTGTTGGGAATGACCGCAGTCATCCAAGCTGCTCATTTAAAGCAACATGATACATTGTTTAGCGTGTACAAACTAATGAAGACACTGCTACAGAAACCATTAGGAAGGAGTTAAATGGGACTTGGCAAATATCATACATAGTATTTACTTATGTACAAACATTATTACTACTCAAAAACATTTTCACTGATATTTACCATATGTTTCTTATTTCCAATGAACATAGGTATATATACATATCTCAGATACACCAGCATAAATTCACATATGTAAATTAACAACCACATTCATTTAAAATGTACTGTTATTCACACCAGTGAAACTAATACACCAACATGAATTCTCATATGTAGTTTGACAACCTACACACATTCATTTAAATGTGCAATTATTCACACCAGCAGATAGTCCAATGTCTCTAACTAAAATAAAGCTAGAGACATGTTACAAATTAAAATTCAAAAGCATGCCTGTAAATTGCATTCCAAATTCATACCTATCATGGCTCTAATGTTTTAAACTAAATATCCACTTCATTTCAGTTTTTCAAGTAATTTAATGAAATTACTTCCCTCAATAGCATTTTATTACTTCTAGCCCCAAAACCTCAAAGAGGCTCCTGTATGTCCCACCTGATTGAAATGTAGAGCTACTGGTGATGTATCATCTCTATTTCTGATATCATTCTTGTGTTCCAGAATTCTTATTTTTAGGCTATTTTCGTTTGCCCCACATATAATCTGTCACATGGACATTGTAATACGTATACAACCCTTTCTGTATTACAATCTATATGGTCTTTATACGAATTCTTCATTAAAATGTGGATGTTTAAAAATACTTTTTAACATGTATTATTGCATACTGTGTTACCACATCTGGTCATACCTGCTTGTAAAGGACCTAATAGTAACTGTGTGCCTTGGTGTCCATATATTTAAATTGTGAATGAACCAACTTATCTTTAATATTTCTAACTTTCTTTGCTACTATAATGGGTTTTCTTGTAGAGATTTAATTTTAGGATTATCTAAAGCCACCAAACACCAATATTTATTTATAATTTTCCTTATCTCTGTCATTTTATGATTATATTTAATAGCTAGTATCATTCTATCCTGTTGTTGTTTATTTCTTTTATCCACAAAAGATCTTCCCTAGTTTTGTTTTCTATTTTGTTACTAGCTTGTTTAAAAACCTTTGATGAATATCTCTACAACTAAACCTTGTCAGCATGTCTTCTTTCTGTTCTAGATAATCACTTGTTTCTTTACAATTTCTTTTAACCCTAACCAATTGTGCATGAGGAATGATATTTTTAGTTTAGGTTCATGATAACTTTTACTATGGAGTAATGTGTTTCTATCACTACTCTTTCTAAAAATAGATGTGCTAAACTGTGTATCTTGAATCTTAATTAAGAGATCCAAAATGGAATATTAGAGATGTTATGATTTAAGGAAATTTTAAATTGATGTCAAATGAATTCAATATTTCATTAAATTTTAGAAGTTCTTGTTCTGTCCCGCCCCATATACAAAACATATCATCTATATTCTTTTCCATAACTTTATTTTGTCTTTGTACTGATTTTTATCAAAGTTAAATACATTTTCTTCTTCAAAGTTAATCATATAAGCGTTGGCGTAACTGGGTGCATAGTGTTGCCATTGCAGTACCTTTATCTTGTTGGTAAAATATTCTGTCAAATTCAAAATAATTGTTTTGTAGGACAAATAATGCTAGTTTCTGTAACATCACTGTTTTAGGTACTGAACTATATCTCTTTATTTAATATTTTACCCATATTTATAATCCCTTCCCCATGGGGATAGAAGTGTACAAATCTGATGTTACAGGGACTAACATTATTTATGATTATCTAGAACAGAAAGAAGACATGCTGACAAGGTTTAGTTGTAGAGGATCTTCATCAAAGGTTTTAAAACAAGCTAGTAACAAAATAGAAAACAAAACTAGGGAAGATCTTTTGTGGATAAAAGAAATAAAAACAGGATAGAATGGTACTAGCTATTAAATATAATCATAAAATGACGAGATGATGAGAAAATTATAAATAAATATTGGTATTTGGTGGCTTTAGATAATCCTAAAATTAAATCTCTACAACAAAACCCATTATAGTAGTGAAGAAAGTTAGAAATATTAAAGATAAGTTGGTTCATTCACAATTTAAATATATGGAGACCAAGAGTACACAGTTACTATTAGGTCCTTTACAACCAGGTATGACCAGATGTGGTAAATGCACAGTATGCAATAATACCAGTAAAAAAGTGTTTTCAACATCCACATTTTAATGAAGAATTTGTTATAAAAGACCATATAGATTGCAATATAGAAGGGGTTATACAGTATTACAATGCCCATGTGACAGATTATATGTGGGGCAAATGAAAAGAGCCCTAAAATAAGAATTCTGGAACACAAGAATGATATCAGAAATAGAAATAAATTTTGAATTTGACGAAATATTTTACCAAAAGATAAAGATACTGCAATTTAAAATTTACCTTAAATCACAGCATCTCTAATATTCCATTTTGGATCTCTTAATTAAGGTTCAAGATGCACAGTTTAGCACATCTATTTTTAGAAAGAGTACTGATAGAAACACATTACTCCATAGTAAAAGTTATCATCACCTAAACTAAAAAATAGCATTCCCAATGCACAATTGGTTAGGGTCAGAAGAAACTGTAACAAAACAAGTGATTATCTAGAACAGAAAGAAGACATGCTGACAAGGTTTAGTTGTAGAGGATCTTCATCAAAGGTTTTAAAACAAGCTAGTAACAAAATAGAAAACAAAACTAGGGAAGATCTTTTTGTGGAAAAAATAAATAAACAAAAACAGGATAGAATGGTACTAGCTATTAAATATAATCATAAAATGACAGAGATAAGGAAAATTATAAATAAATATTGGTATTTGGTGGCTTTAGATAATCCTAAAATTAAATCTCTACAAGAAAACCCATTATAGTAGCAAAGAAAGTTAGAAATATTAAAGATAAGTTGGTTCATTCTGAATTTAAATATATGGAGACCAAGGGTACACAATTACTATGGAGTCCACAACTAGGTATGACCAGATGAGTAAGCGCACAGTATGCAATAATACCAGTTAAAAAAGTATTTTAAAATCCACATTTTAATGAAGAATTCATTATAAAAGACCATATAGATTGTAATACAGAAGGGTTGTATACATATTACAATGCCCATGTGACAGATTATATGTGGGGCAAATGAAAAGAGCCCTAAAAATTAGAATTCTGGAACACAAGAATGATATCAGAAATAGATATGATAAAATCACCAGTAGCTCTACATTTCAATCAGGTGGGTCATACAGGAGCCTCTTTGAGGTTCTGGGGATAGAAGTAGTAAAAATGCCATTGAGGGAGGTAATTTCATTAAATTACTTGAAAAACTGAAATGAAGTGGATATTTAGTTTAAAAACATTAGAGCCTACGATAGGTATGAATTTGGAATGCAATTTACAGGCATGCTTTTGAATTTTAATTTGTAACATGTCTCTAGCTTTATTTTAGTTAGAGACGTTGGACTATCTGCTGGTGTGAATAATTGCACATTTAAAATGAATGTTGTGTAGGTTGTCAAACTACATATGTGAATTCATGTAGGTGTATTAGTTTCCACTGGTGTGAACAACAGTACATTTTAAATGAATGTGGTTGTTAATTTACATATGTGAATTTATGCTGGTGTATCTGAGATATATATATATCTATGTTCATTGGAAATAAGAAACATATGGTAAATATCAGTGAAAAGTTTTGGAGTAGTAATAATGTTTGTACATAAGTAGGTACTATTTATGATAATTGCCAAGTCCTTTTAACTCCTTCCTAATGGTTTTGGTATCAGTGTCTTCATTTGTTTGTACACGCTAAACAATGTATCATGTTGCTTTAAATAGCAGCAGACACGACAGCGTCATTCCCGCGACATCGGGGAATGAATGTAAGGTTGTTGGCAACACTCTCGCATTGTTAGAGTTACAGGGAGTGATATGTCACTCCCGGTGAAATCCAAGCTGCTCAAGAGGTTAAGCAGCCAAGGAGAATGTCACAGCATTTAGAAACGCCATTATTGACTTCAGAGTTTTGGTAAAGTTTTTGTAACTAAAGCGCAAGTCGCATATAAAAAGTTGGTTTTTGTACTATTAAGGATTATGTATGATCTCGTGGAGAGACCTACTTAGGTAAGAAGTCAGTTTAGCATACAAATTTGTAATTATAATGGGTTTCCAGCCCTTTGAGTAAATGCGCCTCATTATGTTTTTTCAGAGCCGAAACTGGAACGTGACAGCTTTGTTTTTGTGAGAAAGGGATACGTTACTTTAACAGAACGGTTCCCCAGGTATGCAGGTTATGGGGCAAAACGTTTGATAACTTGTGTTAATAGCAGCAACATTATTATTATTTAGCATCTGTGCACATAACATGAATATGTTTTTTTCAGTCCCTTAGGAAGAGGATAAAAGCTCTTTGAATTATATGAATTAGGTACACACATTGAGAATGATTCAGGTAGATAAATGGAGTATAAATATATGGTTAAAATAATTTCTATTTAGACTATTTTATATGTAATTGAGAGAATAAATAAATTTATAAGTTTATCTGTATTTTTTTAGAACACAATAAAAAAACCGTGAACAAGCTCATAGGAGGCGAAATGTGAGGGCTGATATTGAATTAAAGAGAAGATATTTTACACTTGCAAAGTCTTTTTCATGCAGAAGAATGCCTGTGGACTCCTGCTTTTATTATTGGTTTTGAATATTTAGGCACCTTCAAGGAGTTATCTAAAATAAGTGTTAAAAGTCACCATTACCCAGATTTTGCTGTTGATATTGTTTCATTGTTGAATGTACCATGAGGGTGGGTTACATTTGATTTGGAAGTTGGTGAATCTCATATTATTGATTTGTGAGAATATATTCTTTTAAGAGAATTAGGCATTACAGCCAGTGACAAACACTGTTATCTGCCATCATAAAATTATATATCACAAGATGGAAGAAGGTTTAGCAGTTTTGCAAGATATTGTTAATAGTATTCAAAATACTTTACATTTCACTACATATTCTGAAGATGAAAGGAAAACACTGTTTCAGGCCATGGGGGGCAGAGACTTGACAACCAAAATGGGAAACCCTAGAATTAGCACAAAAATTGAAAATTACCAATTTAGAGATACAAGATTAGAATGGCATGAGTTGACACTCACACAATATTTAGAGCACACTATAATTCCTAGGGGTCTAAGGATAGCTGTGGAACCTAACATTGGTATAAATACACAGAAACTTTTCACAAAATGGGGTGGTATAAGAAATAGGGCTAGTTGTGATTTTATGTATGCCTTAATACAAGCAATAATAGATGAAAGAAAAGCTTTGGCAGAAGAAATACAAAAAAAATCAATGTATTTTAAAACAACAATTAACAGTTGATGAGTTTACACATACACTAGAGGACATAAAGAAGAAATTGTCGGATTATGAAAATAAATTAAAACAACAGAAAATTAGAACATTTATTAGAGATACAAATGATTATAAAGACAATAAGGTATACACATATAAACAATATGATAAAAGGAGATTTTAAGTTATAGCACAGAAAGTGATACAGATAGTGATAATAGCTATACTAGGGTCTTATACAAGAATAGGAGAGGAATATTCACATACAGGTGAGTCACAACAGCCCAGTACATCTGCAGAGGATGTGATAGAACATAGATATGATCTCAGAAACACTAACACCAATAGATACTTTTCAAGACCACAAGGGGTTTTGAGGGCCAGAAGAGGAGGGACGAGGAGGAGGATTACGTGGCAAACCAATAAGAACCTACAAATTTGGACAGGGGACCAGCCAGGGATACCCAGAAGTAATACTGATTTTCAATTTGAGTAAAAGGAAATTAACGGAAGTAGAAACACATGTTCTGGGTTTGGGATTAACTTTGCTCCTTCACAGCCGTCAATTTATTTGAATTAGAAGTCGACTTACAGGGCTTTTTAGGAGTTTGAGAATAAAAATTTATTTGCATCAGATAATTCATTGATTAATGAAGAAAGAGAGTTGAAACAAGCTTTGAATGTAAAATCAAATCCCCCACACTGACAGAAATCTTGGAATTGAAAATTTTGTTCTATAGTTGAATGTGAAATTATGCAATTATATAAAGACAAGTCGTCCTATGGCCCAAACAGCTAAATTTATCAAAAGAACAGAGACAAGCTTTACAAGACCTAAGTAATGACACAGAAATAATAATAAAACAGGTGGATAAAAGGTGGAGAATAGTTATTCAAGACAGAGACAAATATAAATCAATATGTTTAAAATTGTTAAATAATAGGAGTAATTATTCACAGTTGATGGGTGATCCGACAATTCGTTACAAGGAAACTGAGGGAATTGTTGGCAGAATTTTTGATTTAAATATTTAAATTGTTACAAGGTTGGGAAATGAGAGTTCTTTGAAAGAATTTCCAAGAATTCCTACATTCTACACCATTCTGAAGATACATAAAGATCTGTTAGACCCCGGAAGACCAATTGTATCAAGTATTGATTCTGTTTTGATCCTGTGTCAAATATATCAATTACTATTTACAATCATTAATTGAAAAAATGTTTCATACATACAAGATTCAACAGATTTAATGAAACAGAGATTATATCATAGATACATAGATACATATACAGTGTCAGCAGATAAGGGCCTATGGCCCACCCAGTCCGCCCATTTGAGCTTGCAAGTTCAGTTTATGTTTTCCTAGAAGTCTGTTGCCCTACCCCTGACCTCCAGAATTCCTTTATGTCTATCCACGATTCTTAAATCTCATGATTGTTTCAGCCCCCACCACTTCCTCTGGCAGGATGTTCCCTTGTCCACCACCCTTTCTGTGAATAAATTCTTCCTCACATTTCCTCTGAATCGTCCTCCTCAAATAATCTAAATATCAAATAAGATTGATTTAAATCACATTATTTTGGCTACTAGGGATGTAACAGATTTGTGCACTTCTATCCCCATAGGGAAGGGATTATAAATATGGGTAAAATATATTAAATAAAAGGCCTATAGGTTCAGTACCTAAAACAGTGATGTTACAGAAACTAGCATTATTTGTCCTACAAAACAATTATTTAATTTGATGGAATATTTTACCAACAAGATAAAGGTACTGCAATAGCAGCACTATGGCACCCAGTTACATCAACGCTTATATGAATAACTTTGAAGAAGAAAATGTATTTAACTTTGATAAAAATCAGTACAAAGACAAAATAAAGTTATGGAAAGATATATAGATGATATATTTTGTATATGGGTGGGACAGAAAAGAACTGCTAGAATTTAATGAAATATTGAATTCATTTGACATCAATTTAAAATTTCCTTAAATTATAACGTCTCTAATATTCCATTTTGGATCTCTTAATTAAGATTCAGATGCACAATTAACACATCTATTTTTAGAAAGAGTACTGATAGAAACACATTACTCCATAGTAAAAGTTATCATGAACCTAAACTAAAAATATCATTCCCTATGCACAATTGGTTAGGGTCAAAAGAAATTGTAAAGAAACAAGTGATTATCTAGAACAGAAAGAAGACATGCTGACAAGGTTTAGTTGTAGAGAATCTTCAAAGGTTTTAAACAAGCTAGTAACAAAATAGAAAACAAAACTAGGGAAGATCTTTGTGGATAAAAGAAATAAACAAAACAGGATAGAATGGTACTAGCTATTAAATATAATCATAAAATGACAGAGATAAGGAAAATTATAAATAAATATTGGTATTTGGTGGCTTTAGATAATCCTAAAATTAAATCTCTACAATAAAACCCATTATAGTAGCAAAAAAGTTAGAAATATTAAAGATAAGTTGGTTTATTCACAATTTAAATAAATGGAGACAAAGGGTACACAGTTACTATTAGGTCCCTTACAAGCAGGGTATGACCAGATGTGGTAAATGCACAGGATGCAATAATACCAGTAAAAAAGTATTTTTAAACATCCACATTCTAATGAAGCATTCATTATAAAAGACCATATAGATTGTAATACAGAAGGGGTTGTATACGTATTACAATGCCCATGTGACAGATTATATGTGGGGCAAACTAAAAAGCCCTAAAAATTAGAATTCTGGAACACAAGAATGATATCAGAAATAGAGATGATAAATCACCAGTAGCTCTACATTTCAATCAGGTGGGACATACAGGAGCCTCTTTGAGGTTTTGGGGGCTAGAAGTAGTAAAATGCCATTGAGGGAAGTAATTTCATTAAATTACTTGAAAAACTGAAATGAAGTGGATATTTAGTTTAAAACATTAGAGCCTATGATAGGTATGAATTTGGAATGCAATTGGCAGGCATACTTTTGAATTTTAATTTGTAACATGTCTCTAGCTTTATTTTAGTTAGAGACATTGGACTATCTGCTGGTGTGAATAATTGCACATTTAAAATGAACGTTGTGTAGGTTGTCAAACTACATATGTGAATTCATGTAGGTGTATTAGTTTCTGCTGGTGTGAACAACAGTACATTTTAAATGAATGTGGTTGTTAATTTACATATGTGAATTTATGCTGGTGTATCTGAGATATATATATATCTATGTTCATTGGAAATAAGAAACATATGTTAAATATCAGTGAAAAAGTTTTGGAGTAGTAATAATGTTTGTACATAAGTAGGTACTATTTATGATAATTGCCAAGTCCCATTTAACTCCTTCCTAATGGTTTCTGTATCAGTGTCTTTATTGTTTGTACGCTAAACAATGTATCATGTTGCTTTAAATGAGCAGCTTGGACGACTGCGATCATTCACGGCATCGGGAATGAATGTAAGGTTAGCGGTAACACTCTCACATTGCAAGAGTTACAGGGAGTGATACGCACCCCGCAGGAAATCAAGCTGCTCAAGAGGTTGGCAGCCAAGGGAACGCCACAGCATTTAAATTGCCATTATTGACTTCAGAGTTTTGGTAAAGTTTTTGTAACTAAAGCTGCAAGTCGCGTATAAAAGTTGTTTTGTACTATTAAGGATTACGTATGATCTCGTGAGAGATTCGTTATAAGAAGTCAGTTTAGCATACAGATTTGTAATTATAATGGGTTTCCAGCCCTTTTGAGTAAATGCGCCTCATTATGTTTTTTCAGAGCCGAAATTGGAACATGACAGCTTTGTTTTTGTGAGAAAGGGATACTTTACTTTAATAGAATGGTTCCCCAGGTATGCAGGTTATGGGGGCAAAAAAGGTTTTGATAACTTGTGGTAATAGCAGCAACATTATTATTGTTTAAGCTGTCTGTGTGCACATAACATGAATATGTTTTTTTACTCCTTAGGAAGAAGATAAAAGCTCTTTGAATTATATGAATTAGGTGCACACACTGAGAATGATTCAGGTAGATAAACGGAGTATAAATATATGGTTAAAATCATTTCTATATAGACTATTTTATATGTAATTGAGAGAATGAAGAAATTTATAAGTTTATCTGTATTTTGTTTTAAAACAGAATGAAAAAACCCCGTGAACAAGCCTATAAGAGAGAAACATAGGGGCTGATATTGAATTAAAGAAGAAGATATTTTACACTTGTGAAGTGTTTTTCTTGCAGAAGAATGCTTGTGGACTCCTGCTTTATTATTGGTCTTTTGAATATTTAGGCACCTTCAAGGGAGTTATCTAAATAAGTGTTAAAAGTCACCATTGCCTAGATTTTGCTGTTGTTATAGTATCCATTTGACAAGCAGATCATATCTGACTGGTAGAAAAGACTACCCATGTGAAAGTAGAGAAGCCCCAGTTTGGGGTGTACTTTGGAGTGAAGGGCAGTGAAGGGGAGAAGAAGTCTAGTGGAGGTGTAAAGCCACACTCCAAGGTGCATTTGTTGGCAGAGACATCATTGAGAGGCATGTTAGCTGGGTAGAGAAGATGGGGAGGGAGGGAGCCTGGCAAATTTCTGCTTGGAGCCAAAGGTCATGGCTATGGTGTTTTGGCATTAATTTTTGCAGTTATCTTCCAACCAGCTTGTTACTACAGTGAAGAAATGTTGAAGGGAATTTGGAAGACTGGGGTAGAGGGACCAGATAGGAATAGGATGGTGGTGTCCATATACATATGGATCTGTGTGTGGGAGCATACCAAAGGGAGAGTCATTTATAAACAAGGAGAAAAGAATCGATCCCTAGGGACTGCCAACAGTGATAGGGAGGGAGGAAGAGAGGGAGATAGGACATTATTGACTTCTACTGACAGGGACTGGCCCAATAAGAGTTAAACCAGGAGACAGAGGCTGGAGAAGCCGGTGGTGCTAAGCTTGTTTAGGAGGAGAGGTAGAGACAGAATCTAAAGCCTTTGCAAGGTCAATGAATATAGCTGAGGTAATCTGCCCTTGATTCATTGCAGAGTGGATGGCATCTGTGAAGTGAAGTTGTGAAGAGTTGATGGAATAAAGTTCTTAAATCCAGGTTAGACTGGGGAGAAGTGTTGGAGGCATAGAGAAGTCATTTAATCTTGAGAGGACAAGGTTCTTGTACATTGGTGAGCGAGGGGAGACATGATATGGGATGGTACTTATCAGGAGTGGTTGGATCACCCCTTTATGAGGGGGAGGATCATAGTGGACTTCAGGCTGAGGGATGGTAGAGAAGGAGAGGATAGGTTTGAGGAGTTAAGTTAGTAGGATTAAAGAGAAGGTGCAGAGATTTTGAGGAGTCCAGGGTGTATGACATATGGGTTAGATTTTGAAGGATTTAGGGAGCCTGGAGCCTGAGGACTTCTGTGGGGGATATCAGAGGCAGTTTAAACCAGAGGGCAGTGTTGGGGATGGTGGAGGTTGGAGATCTTGTGGAGGCACAGGTTGTTCGAACTTGTTTATGGCATCAGCGACAGAAGTGGAATCCTTGACTAGAAAACATGCCACATAATGAGTGGGTGGGGGTTCCAAGGAGGACAGCAAGAGAGTTGTGGTTTGTTCCAGAAAGAGGACAGAGCATTGTTGGGGTGTGTGGATGGGTTTTGAAATACAGTTATCAGATTTCATAGATAAATTCACTTTGTACAGCCATTTCAGAGGGTTCTGTAATTCTGAAGGTTGGATGAGTTGCAGGAGGTTTAAAGTGATGCCAAGTGAGGTTACAGTTTTGCACCGTATAAGACGTCTGGAGAAATCCAAGGATTGTGGTAATGTATTACCTGACTGTTTTCAGTTGAGCATGGGCATCCCAGATGTTTAGAAAGAAATGTGAAATGGGTGAGTGCAGCATCTACAGAATGAGTGGAAGTACTGGTGACAAATTTGCCATGGCTAAGTCGAGGAGTAATTTACTTGAGTCAAGCATTTTGAGGGGACGATACTGGATATAGTTGGGGTTGGTGGAGGCGTATCTTCCTGACACAAAATATGTGACAATGATCAAACGTGCATCAGAAAGTACAACTGCAAAGCTGATTTGATGTGGGTGGGTTGATAGCATCCAGTTAAGAAGGGTATGGGACTGGGAACAGAGGTTGTGATGAGTTGACTCTTTGATCAGTTGGGTCAGGTTAAGTGCTTGAATCTGGAGGCATGAGATTTCAGATGAGAGGAGTGCCAGTCCAGATTAAAATCACCAAGAAGGATCAATTCATTGGCAGAAGCAAGGGTGGTAGTGGACGTGATGCAGGAGATAAGGAGGAGGGTGAAATTTTTGGGAGGCACACAGAACTCCAACAAAAAGCAGCATTGAGGACAGAAAGTTGAGCTTTGCTATGAGGGGTTTGTGAGATAGAGGGATTGTTTCATGGTGTGAGATGTTGCAGGTAAGGGAGATGCAGGAGTAAATTGCAACCCTTCCTCCCTTTTTCCATGTTCTTCCAATGGAGGATATAATCAAGGAAGGCAAGCTGATTGTCTGGGATACATGCAGAAAGCCACATTTCTGTGATACATAGGATGTCAGGAGAGTGCTGAGTGACCCAGACTTTTAAATCATCCAGTTTTGGAAGAAGGCTACAGGCATTTATATGGAAGAAACTCAAGCCCTTAGGAAGGACCGTGGAGAGGTGGGGTGAGAGAGGCTAGAGTTTAGCTGACATCCCAGCTAAGAGTAGGAGAAAGGTGAGAAAGGATAGTGGGGAGGATGATGTTTGAGCTTTAAGTGGTAGTCCTGGAGTGGGAGGCATTTAGAGGGGCTGGAGGTAGGAGATACTGGATGGCTTTAATCTTAATGAGAGAGCTGTTGAGTAACCCAGGGTGTATTTTCAGCATAAGGTAGTGGGATAAGGTGAAAGCAGGAGATGGGGAGTGACAAAGGAGTAGGTAGATAGGCCACGTGGGGGCAGGATGTGGAAAGGGGTGCTGGAATGGGATAGGGCAGAAATAGGGGGACAAAGGAAGAAAGAAAAGGAGGGCTACTAGGGGGTGAAGGAGAATACAGGGGAGGCCATGGAGTCACTGAAAGAATAAGGTGATGCAGCAGTGGCCTCTAGTGTCCCAGCAATAAAGATGCAGATGATGATCTGGGGAAATAGAAAATCCAGAACAGATCATGTGATGTGTCATGTGACACAGGAGACACATAAACAAAATGGCAACCTATGGTGGGAGGTGGGTGGGACTAGTACAAGCACATCAAATGAAGGAGGCAGTGTTCAATGCCTGCTTCAGAGTGCAGGCACAGCTCGGGTAGTTATGCTTGCTGGGGGGCAGGGTGGGAGACGCTACCAACTGCCATGAAGCACTACAAATTATTGGGACTAGTCACAGTCATGATGAGGCAGGAACCAACCCAAAAGACATTAAACTAACCAAAATGACTTCCATTGATGATATTGAAGTGTACTCAACCACCTTGGAGAGAATTGCCAGAGCGTATGGGTGGCCCAAGTCACTGTGGGTAGTCAGACTAGCTCCTATCTGACTGGTTGTGCCCAGTTGGCCTGTAGTAATAGGGACAGTTGGAATGCTGACAACAATGAATTGGTGAAAAAATACATTTTTATGACATTTTGACATTAACAGAGAGACTGACACACAGAGTTTTCATTCCCTATGACATCAAAATAGAGACACCCCTAGAGAGACTTTTATGAGACTGAATGAGTTAAGCACTAGATGGCTATAACCTAAAGGATAGTCAGTTATGCACATTATAGAAATTCTGATGATTGAACAATTCCTGCAGATCCTGCCTTCGATGCACAAATATGGGTAAAGAACATCACCCAGAATCAGCTGAGTTGCCATCACCTTAGCAGAAGACTTCATGTCTGCTCGCCAGCCCATTAAGAGAGGCTACTGGAAGTCAGACCGTGGCACTGATGATTGAGGTGTTGATGCCACACCTTGTGCTGGTGACCTGTGTTTGGGAACGGCACAGGCCACTGTTGGTTGGCAGTGGAGGAGATGGATTGTGCATCTGATGGACTGCACTCCATTTCCGAGGGGATGGGACCAGTGGCCAGTGCACACCTGACCCCTAGTGGAGGCTGGGGCTTGGTGTCATGGAGCCACAACAGTGTGGGTGGGAATGTGGCAGATGCTTTGTGTTGGTATGCACAGGAGTGTGCATGACCCCATTGCAGGCATCATTGCACACTGCGTGCCCACAAGGGGGCATGAAAACAGGAAAAGAACAGTGTGGTGGAATGAAGGAGGATGCCTTGCTGGCCCTCCTCCCGGTTATGCATGGTGCTGTCACGCCAGTCCAGTCACTGGTGGGTGTTGGGGAACCCGCTGGCCCCACCGGGGACAAGCCCTGAGGTTCATGTCAGTGCTGGATTGGTGGATGATGGGGGACGGGCTTGGGGCACCGTCCAAATGGGGACAACACTGTGGAGGAGAGGAAAAACAGAGGCTACTGGAATACAGATCCAGCAATTGCCAATGCACACCAGATGGTAAGATAGACTTTTACTCCTCTTGCTCCCAGTAAGATCTACAGTGAAGCCAGAAGGGAAGGCTGGAAGAGGCTGAGATAATTTCTACTGGACATTGAATGCCATAATTGTCAGGGATTGGGCCATATAGACTGGTTCTGTACCAGAAGAAAATAGAGCAACACATTCAGCTTTATTGAATTGGGGCTATTTTATGACAGATGTACAGATAAATAATAATACTGTGATGGGGTTATTAGACTCTTGAAGAAAACAAAGTTTGATTTGTCAAGACTTCTTAGACAATGAACCCATGGCAGGACCTTTTACTGGTGTTGTGTGTATTCATGGTGACACACATCATTACCAACCACTATGGTAGACATGGGCATTCAAGGTCAAACTGCTACTGTCACCACAGGACTTGTTCCCAGATTAACTGTGCCATTAGTGATTGGCCATGACTTTCCACATTTTGTTTCCTTATTTCCAAGAAGGAATAAGAAGCTGCAGTAAATTCAGAGCCCAGAGTAAAAAGACAGAATGATTGGGACACATTTCCTTTTGAAATGGATGTTATAGAGGATCCTGGAAGAGACAAAAATCCAGAAGTGAAAAGAAACAGCTACAAAGACAATGGAATAAAGACCATAATGGACTACCTGAGAATGAACTGAACTCTGTATTTGCAAATGCGATATTGCAAATGAACAAAGGTGTGATCCATCTCTAGCCTTCTTTTTTCAACAGATGGGCAAGAGTCAGAAAAAGGGCCTGAATTTAAAGAAAAAAGCAATATCTTGTACAGGGCATGTACTAACCCATACTGGTGAGGAAGTGGAACAGATGGTAGTCTCTGAGAAATTCAGAGACCGGTTAATGTATCTTGGTCATGACCTACCTTTTTCAGGGCATGCAGGGAGGGATTGTACCTCACCAGGTTATTACATATGTTTTGGGCCAAATATATGTGAAATGTTGCAGAGTACGCAGATCATGGAAAGAGTGTCAGAAACTGTTCCAGACGGGAAAATTACATGGTGCCCTAATTTCCCAACCTATAGTAACTATGCCTTTTGAAAGGATAGCCATGGATATCGTAGGCCCCTAGAAAAAGCTCAAGGGCAATAGATTCATTCTTGTCATCTTTGACTATACCATTGTTATCCAGAGGCCATGCCTCTATACTACATAAAAACACCTAAAGTTGCAATGGAATTGGTGAAGGTTTTAGATGATTGAATATTCTCAAAGGGATCTTAACAGATCAAGGGAGTAATTTTAATGCTACTCTACTAGAAGAATTCACTGTCTGCTGGAGGTAGTTGTTGTCAGAACATCACCCTACCACCCACAAACAGATGGTCTGGTAGAGCGATTTATTCAGACATTAAAAGAATGCTAAGGAAATTCATACATGATGAGGGGAAAGACTGGAAGAGATATAGTCCATTATTGTTGATTGCTTACAGGAGGTTCCCAAGCCAGAACAGATTATTCACCTTTTCATTACTGTACAGGAGAAACCCCAAGGACCATTAGACATGATCAAAGAAATCTGTGAATAGGGACAGGAACTGGTAGGATATTGTGAGTATATGGTACAACTCTGAAAGGCTTAGTTATGTACACAGAAATGGCACATAAGAATAGCTTTGAAGCCAAGAAAAGAAAACAGCTATATGATAAAAGTGTTTTGAATAAGGAATTTCAGGAAAGAGACAAAGTACTTTTACTGCTACCCTGTTCTGAAAATAAACTGCTCATGAAGTAGCAGGGACCTTATAAAATCCTTGATGCAGACAGGGACAGCGACTTATGAAGTGGAGACACCCAACAAGAGACCAGGTAAATACTGTAGATGTACAATAGCATGTCAACTTACTTAAGAGATTGCATGAGAAACCAGAGCAGAGTGTGGGTATGGTTGTTATCCCAGAAAGAGAGGAGTCAGATCTAGATCTTGCTTACAGAAGACTAAAAGAGACAGAAGGAGAAATGGATCCAAATTATCCCACCTTGACAATACCCAGAAGTTATTGACATCCACATTTATTAGTTTTCCAGGAAATGTAGTGTGTGTAGAACGTCAAATCAGAATTGACTGTCCTCAATCTGACAGAAACCCTATAGGCTTTCTAAAAGGGTAAGAGCTGACCTCAAACAAGAAAATGAAAAACTTAGTCAGCTGGGAATCATAGAGCTCTACACAAGTGTTTGGGCATCCCAATTGTAGTGGTGCCAAAGAAAGAAGCTAGAAATCTTTCAAGTGACAGACTGGAATGCAAGGCTGGATAGCCAGTCATGTAATGCAATGTTGCAAAGTGATAAAAAAATATGTATATAAGAAATTGGTGAAGAAGAAATTAATGATTCCTTTTAGGGCTGTAGTGGGTGGAGCCCTGCAGTCCTTTTGCTTTCAGAAAAATTATTCTGCATTCTTTGCATTCTTTCTGACTGATCAACCTGTTAGACATGCACCACAGTTACCTCCACAAATGTGGAGCAGTCCGCCAACACTATTTACCACTGCAGCCCTAAAAAGTCCTGACTGGTGGGTTGGGCACCCCAGTGTAACTCTTATGTTTCCCGGGTGGGTGGGGTGGGGTGGAGTGGTGGGTGGTGAAAGGAGGTCTTGGATGAGGGTATCTTTCATTTAAAACAAGAAACAAACAGCAGTCACAGCGAATATGGCATATCCGCCTTGTCCAAGATGACTATCACAATCTCCTGAGCATGCATGGTGAGTAGCATGCTGCAGCCATCTGGACATGGTAGAGTGTCATGCTCTGCCATGACCGCCATTTGTTTCTTCTTTTAAATTACATAAATTGTGACTTCTTTTTAAATTACATATATGTGGCTGTGAGACCTGAACTCCCCACACTCTTCCCTCCTCTTTCCTGCTACCCTCATTCTTACCTGCACCCTTGCCTCTCCTCTCTTGCTAACACTCTCCTAGTAGGCTTCAGGTCCCCGCCTCAGCACTTCCCCCAGTGAGTCTAGCCCTCCTTTATGACTACACTTTTAGCACTTAAGACAAAAGAACTGCTGCCCATCAAGTTCTCACCTCCTTGCATATAGTATTAGTTTATCTTACAGACTATATCATCCTCTTTTTCCTACCTGATTCACTCTATATCCTGTAGATTCTCGTTGTTCGCTTAACAACCTGTCAACCTAGCCTGCTTTAAATTATGTGTCTGTATATTTTACGATGTATTTCCTGTTATTGTAATTATGTAACCTCTGTAACCTGATGCACTCATGTCTTTCTAGGCATGGGACCTCCTTGTATCTGCTTATGTACTTATAACCATTGCAAATGATGTTATGCCCATGTATTACTATGATGTGGAACCTCTGTAAAGAGCCTTTGGCTCAAATGTACTTCCTAGAAATAAATAAATAAATAAATAAAATAAATCCCTCACCCAAACTTACCTTTCAGCACCCACCTTCCACACCCTTCCAGAAACATAAGAGTGACACTGGGGTGCCTAAACCCCAGTGTCGTGATCCAATCCCACCCCCAAGAAATATAATAGTGACACTGGGGTGCCTAATCCCCAGTGTCATGATATGAAATCGGTCCTTTTTGGGGCCAGTGACACTGGAAGTGCCTAACTCCCCAGTGTGGGTGCCCCACCCCAATGTCATGACCCATCCCCCAGAACCCCAAGAAATATAATATTAACACCGGGGTGTACAATGTCCCTAGTGTCACAATCCAAACCCCCAGAAACATTACAGTGACACTGGGTGCCCAATCCCCAGTGTCACGATCTGGAATCCAGTGTCCTTTTATTTTTATTTTTTGGCCAAAACCCGTAAAGAAAACTGTTCAGCAATGTCTTTTGTACCATTACTGTGAACCACCTCCAAAACCCTTACATATCCACAAGGAGATCCAGAGCTGTCATCTTCTCAGGACCGCAGACATGTATCCACTCTTCAAAGCCAGACTGCAAATTGAGGAAACAGGTATGCAGCTCAATGTATTTCAATTGGGTTTTGAACTTAGTGGCATAACTTAGCAATTTTTGCATATTTTTACTACAAATTTTCAAAATGTCTTCCTTGGGACCCCATCTCATGAACAATCGTGACTGTCAGTAGGAAAATCTGTTCCAAAAGGTGATTTTACAGTCCCTTTATAAAATCTTCTTTCTGGCAGAAGTTGAACATTCTTCTGCTCTTGTTCATGACATAGCATCATAAGAAGGTTATGTTGAAAATTTGGTGTAACCATATTAAAACTAAAACAACGAATTTATGAGCCTACATACAATTTTGCAACCACAGCCTCATAACATTGATAATTTTCCATATGTTTCCGCTCACATTCACAACATAGCCATATCATTAGAGCACCTCATGAGTGTGACAGCTGTCATTTTTAAATCCTTGTCAATATATTTTTACATCCTGAAAGGTGATTTTGTAGTCCCTGCACAATATCACCCTTATGCAGGAATTAAACCTTTCTCTGCCCTTGTTAATGAGGTGGTGTCATAAGAAGGCTATATTGAAATTTGATGTAAAATATCCAAAGGCAACAAAGTTATGCTCCTACAGTATGTACTATTTTGTGAATGGAGTCTCATAAATTTGGCAATTTTCCATATTTTTACCTCGAATTCACATCTTACAATAAAGCCCGCCAGGATGAAGCAGTGTCACAGGTTTCCTGCATTATAAAAAGGATTAACTCCCACTGAAATTCCATTGTTTGCTGCTGTAACTGTACTACAGAATTCAGCAACACTGCATTTCATCCTGGCGGGCTTCACTGTAGCCATATCTTTACAGCACCTAATGAGTGTGACATCTGTCATTTTTCAAACCCTGGTCAGTATGTTTTTATATCCTGAAAGACGATTTTGAGGTCCTGCACAATATCACCCTTCATGCAGGAATTAAACCTTTCTCTGCCCTTTGTTAGTGAGGTGGGGTCATAAGAAGGCTATGTTGAACATTGGGTGTAAAATATTCAAAACCAACAAAGTTATCTGGCCAGCCACATGGCAAAGTATCTCCAGTGGTTTCCACCCCCCAACAGAGGTTGGAGAACCTCATATTCCAATCTGGTTACAGATAGAAAGGCACCTAATTCAAGTCTATGGCCTATCGCGGATAGCCTGCTTTTTGTATCCCTAAACTGTTACCTCTCCAGCTTAGAAACTCAGTCATAGTTGCCTTGAAAGTGCATGCCCAATTTTGTAAAACCTTACATTATGACAATCTTAGAGATATCACCCAACATCTATGCAGTAACCCTAATTTTAAACTGGGGAGAAATGTGAGACAATCCCACAACTAGCTGATAAGAAGGTTGTGGACTTCCTCCATGAGGTGCAGCTTAAGACCAGTCAGGAAGTTTTGTGTTTGCTTAACTTAACCCATCAACATATTTTTAGGATTTATCAAATTCGACATCTACTGCTGAAATGGTTTAGTACGTTGTCCTGCTCTATTGAACAAGGGACCTTCTCCTACACTTTGAATTCTAGCTTGTAAACCACATGCGCTGTCCCACATTATGAATGCTCTTATGGCATACTATTCCCAGCGAATACTGGCTATTCGCATTATTGGTCCGCTTTGTTCTACAAGGACACTCAACTGAGATTGCAACAGGGACTGACTCTATCTTTACACTGAGAATGATAAATTACATCTTACCCAGTTTTATATCCTACACATCATATATTTTATGCCAGCTAAATTACATAAGATGGGGCATCTCACTTCCCATCTTTGTACTATATGCAACCTAGCCGAGGGTTCTTTATTTCATATTTTGTGGGATTGCTCCAAACTTGCTCTTTTATTGGACTTGATAAAGCACAAGATGGCCCCCTTCTTGGATTGATGGAATACTTCAAACCGAAATTTGCCTCCTGGGTGATTACTCTGAGGTCAGGGTTAAAGAAAGGAAATACCACTTACCCATTATTGCACTTTCTGTTAAAAGAGTGGTACTGTGCCACTGGAAAGTGCAGTTAGTCATACCTTACACTGAAGGGCTCACCGAACTGTTGAGTAACCTCTGGCTTGAAAAATGATTGCCAGTCTCAGTAATAATATGGCTAAGTTTAATAAGAAATAGGACAAATTGTATACTCTATTTTCCCTTTAACTCTTCCTTGGAGTGCAACCTCATAACAGAGTTAGTAATTCTCTTTAAGATTCTCTGTTGACTATATACTAAGAATCCTTTTTATCAGTTTTATGACTATTTTATTTCTGTGGCAGATTTAAGTTACTAGCTATGGCTCTCAGTCAGGGGTGGGTGGGTTGGTTAGGCAGTGAGTTTCGTTTTGTGTGTTAATATACCAGATGTTAACTGGAGCACCTTGCTGCAGGCACATCCAAGAGCAGGGTCATTCTTGATGCCCTACAGGGGCATGCCTCAGACAGCTTAGTATTGGAACCCACTTGGGAGGGAGCAATCTTAGACCTGGTACTCTCAAATGGGGATGGAGAAAGAATCTCAGATTTAGAAGTGGGTAGCCATCTGGGAACAAGCGACCACCAAACAGTGTGGTTCACGATAAGCACAGCCATACAATCAAGTCATACAAAAGCAAGAGTATTGGACTTTAGGAGGGCTGACTTTGGGAAAATGAGAGAGTGTCTCAGAAAAGCACTAGCAAACAGGCAAGAAGGAGGGGTGGAGGAACAATGGGGAGTAATCAAAACAGTCATCACAGAGGCAACACGCCTTTGTGTAAAGCAAATCAATAAAACACAACGAAGGAAAAAACGCTATGGTTCTCAAAAGAGGTGGCAGGGAAGGTTAAGGAGAAAAGGATAGCATTCAGAAGTATAAGGAAACACAGAATAAGCAGGACAGAGAACTTTATCAGTTAAAGCAGAAAGAGGCTGGGAAGGCAGTCAGAATAGCAAAGGCCCAAACTGAGGAAAAGGATAGCCAATTTGTTAAGAAGGGGGATAAAACCTTTTATAGGTACATTAGGGAGTGAAGAAAGACCAAAGGAGGGAAACTGAGGCTTAATAAAAGGGAGGAATGTGGGTAGAGGGTGACAATGAAAAGCAGGGATACTGAATGAATATTTCTGCTCAGTATTCACAAAGGAAGAGGAGGGGAGGTACCTAAACCAAACAAGAGAAACACTCTGAAGACAGGGGTCGATACCAGTCCATTTACAGAAGAAAGGGCTCTGAAAGAACTAATAAAATTGAAGGTGGACAAAGCAATGGGTCCTGATGGAGATTCACCCAAGAATTCTAAAAGAACTAAGGGTAGAACTAGTGACACCGCTGACTACTCTCTTTAACAAATCATGGGAGGATGGGGTGGTACCCGAGGGCTGGAGGAGGCAGATGTGATTCCTCTTCACAAAGTGGAGCAGGACAGAGGCAGGAAACTACAGACCAGTTAGTTTGACCTCAGTGGTAGGGAAAATGATGGAATCACTCTGAAGGAAAGAATTGTTGAGTACCTAGAGGCCAGTGGGGCTGGGACTCAAGGCAGCATGGATTCACAATGGGAAGGTCATGTCAGATGAATCTAATATATTTCTTTGACTGGGTGACCAAAGTAGTAGACCAGGGAGGGGCTGTGGACATGGCCTACCTAGATTTTAGCAAGGCATTTGATACAGTCCCACACAAAAGGTTAATACACAAGTTAGCCAGCCTTGGAGTGGGTCCCAAGGTGGTAGCCTGGATAAAAAATTGGCTAGGCAACAGGGCGCAAAGGTAGTAGTAAATGGAGTACACAGTGAAGAAAGGAGGGTTAATAGCCGGGTACCGCAGTGTTCAGTACTGGGACCAGTCCTTTTAATGTCTTTATAAGTGACATTGCAGAGAAACTGGAAGGAAAAGTATGTCTCTTTGCAGGCGACACAAAGATCTGCAAGGGTTGATACACAAGATGGAGTGAAAAGGATGAGAAGGGACTTGGCAAGGTTGGAGGAATGGTCAAATGTATGGCAGCTCAGATTCAATGCAAAGAAGGGCAAGGTAATGCACATGGAAACAAAACCCAGGGGAAGCTGCACAATGGGGGTGAGATACTGACAACAGTAAAATGGAAAGGGACCTGGGGATAATTATATTAGATGACCTAAAGGTGGGCAAGCAATGTGGAAAGCAGTAAGGAAGGCTGGGGGATACTGGGATGCATAGGAAGAGGCATCAATAGTAGAAAACAGGAAGTTGTTATCCTCTGTACAGACAGTTGGTGAGACCCCATCTGAGTACTGTGTGCAGTTCTGGAGACCCCATCTCTGCAAAGACATAGACAGAATGGAGGCTGTCCAGAGGAGGGCACTAAATGGTGCAGGTTCTGCACTAGAAGACATACGAAGAAAGACTAAAGGAGCTTAATATGTATACCCTTGAGGAAAGAAGGAGAGAGGGGACATGATAGAAACTTTCAAGTACCTCAAGGGAATCAACAAAGTCCAAGAGGGTATCATCTTTCAGAAAAAAGAGATGGCAAGAACAAGGGGCACAATTTGAAGATAGAGGGAGGACTGCTCAGAGGTAATGTGGAGGAAGTATTTTTCACAGAGAGGGTTGTGGATGCATGGAACAGCATCCCTGAGGAGGTTGTGGAGTCAAGAACAGTGGAGAATCTAAGAATGCATGGGACAGACATAAGGCAGTCCTAGTGGGGGTAGGAGGGATGAAGTAAGCTGTTGGTTAACCAGGATCTGCAGCTTATCTGTTAGGTAGGAAAATGGGCAGACTAGGTGGGCCAAGTGGTTCTCATTCAACGCAAATTCTATGTAATGTTGTAGTGATTATATTAGTTAGTTTTGTTTGTTAATAATGTGAGTGTGTTTGTTTGTTGTGTATATAAAACTCAATAAAGCATATGAAAAAATAAAAAAAAAAAAAGTTATCCGCCTAAGTTGCATTTTGCAAAGTGCAGGCTCATAACTTGATAATTTCAATTTTCTACCCCAAATTTACAACATAGACATATCTTTACAGCACCTAATGAGTGTGCCAGTTGTCATTTTTCAAATCCTGTCCAAAACGTGTTTTGCATCCTGGAAGTTGCTTTCACAGTCCCTGTGCAAAATCACCTTTCACCGGGAGTTGAACATTTTCTGTCTCTTCATGAGGCATGGTCATAATAAGGTTATGTTGAAAATTTAGTGAAAAACTATTAAAACACAAAACATTTAGGAGCCTACATTACATTTTGCAGATGCAGGCTCCTAACTTGATACATTCCAATATTTGTACCCCAAATTCTTCACCTGTAGCCCTATAGGCTCTGGCCAGAGTTTGTTTCTAAGGTGCAATGTGCAATGTTAAAAATGTTAAAAAATAAGCTGCAGTACTTAAACACGAGATATCTTTTAAAACCGCCTAGTTTTCCCATGTCAAAAGCTGAACAAGGAACACAGACTTACTGCTCCTTCTGACACCTCTATTTCCATTTTTCTGTTGTCACTTACAAAATTTATTGGAATACTTGGATTCATTTTCCTTTTTATTAAAATAAAATCCCAGCAAGCTTGAAATGAGAGCCCATAGCCTCTGACAGTGAGTTGTCAGCTGTAGCACTGAGTAGCTTGAATGATGTTGTCTGTTTTAAAAGAGAAAGCTGCTCTGTGTCTGTCCAAACCCCGTATGCCTCTGGTCTGAAATTAAAATAAAAGTGAGTCTTAGTATTGGTGGGGATAGGTATTAAAGCTAAAATGTAAAAGACTACTAAAACAGGAAACTACATTGAGCATATCAGGAAGACAGGAGGAAAAGTACTCTGTAGTAGGCAACATTGGCTAACCTCTCTCTCTGTCTCTCTCTCTCTCTGTCTCTCTCTGTCAGCATTCTGTGGTACAGTTAGAAAAGGCTACAACCTGGTTTCTAAGTCAGGAAAAAGCTCCTGTAAAACCTAAAGCTGCCTCTAAATAAAGAAAACTGTTCCTAAGAATCTATAAATATGTAAAAATAAATATCTATGTACATAAACACCAACAAAATACATTGTCCCCCGCTAATTCTTTATTGCATCAAACTACTTGGGCACATTATTATAAGGATACCATGATAAAATTCATAATTGACCAACAATAGGCATAAAGAAGTGTCTGATTGAAGGAATAGACATGGGTCCCTTCCCAGAGGAAAGGGTCCTGGAGGAAATAGACAATTTAAAGGTAGATAAAACTATGGGGCCAGATGGGATACACCCAAGAATACTAAAAGAACTAGGGAGGGAACTGGCAGCCCCTTAGCAGTGCTCTTCAACAAATCATTAAGGAACAGGGTGGTACCGGAGGATTGAAAGAGTGCAACAGTAGTACCACACCACAAGAGTGGAAGCAAGAAACAGCCAGGTAACTACCATCCAGTTAGTCTAATGTCAGTCATGGGAAACTAATGGAGTCCCTGCTGAAAGAAAGAATCATAGCTGGTTTTGAGCAAACTGGTCAACGCCACAAAATCAACACGGTTTCATGACAGGGAGGTTCTGCCAGACAGACCTGGCTGATTTTTCAATTGGGTCACCAAAACAATGGATCAGAGTGGGAAGTGGATGTGGTTTACCTGGACTTCAGCAAAGCTTTGACCCATTCCACACAGGAGACTAGTCAAAAACAGAGAGCATGGGAATTGGGCCCAAGGTTACAAACCCGTGTCAGAAACTGGTTACATGGGAGAACTCAGAGAGTATTAGTAAATTGTAATCTGTCTGTGGAGGGAGGGTGACTAGCGGGTCCTGCAGGGCTCAGTTCTGGGGCTGATCCTCTTCAACCTATTCATCAGTGACATTGTGGATAAACTGGAGGAAAGGTGTGCCTGTTTGCAGATGACACCAAAATCGGCAACAGGGTAGACACAACAGAGGGACAGCAAAGCATGGAAACTTACCTCCAAAAACTGGAGGAGGGTCCAAGACCTAGCAATTGAAATTCAATGCCAAAAATGCAAGGTCATGCACCTGGGAAAGTGTAACCCAGGAAACTGTACTCAATGGCAGGGGAGCCTGGTGGCAACCAGGCAGGAGTGAGACCTAGGGGTGATCATATCAGATGACCTCAAAGTCAGTAGACAAAGTGAAAAGGCAGTACTAAACACTAGTGGTATCCTGGGATGCACAGGAGGGCATCACAAGCAGAAGACATGAAGTAATGATGCCCCTTTATCGGTCCCTGGTCAGGCCTCACCTGGAGTACTGTGTCCAGTTCTGAGGCCACACCTCAGGAAGGACATAGATAGACTGGATACAGTACAGAGAAGAGCAACAAAGATGGCGCAGGACTTGCATCAGAAACCGAGACGAGGCAAGACTTGATGACCTCAAATGATACTCCCTAGAACAATACAGGAATAGTGGGGACATGATAGAAGCATCAGTACCTTAAAGGCAACAACAGGGTACATGTGCAGAACCATTTTCAGGTAAAGAACTACAGCAGGACTAGAGGGTACAACCTTTGACTTAAGGGAGGAAAGTTCAGAAGCAATACGAGGAAATTCTTCATTACAGATCGCAGTGGAACCAGGGAATAGCCTGCTGAGGGGTGGTGGGAGCCAAGACAATAGGAAGAATTCAAGCAGACATGGGACAGACACAGTGGGATACATAAACAAGCAGCTAAGTAGGAGGGTAGTAAGCCAAGGGCAGACTTGATGGATAGTATGGTCCCCATCTGCCGACAGTTTCTATGTTTCTACATTTCATAAATTCAGTACTCTATGAATTGTGCTTTATTTCATGACAAAATGCCTTGAATAAAATGCTCTACACCCTTACCTAGGGTGAATCTCTGTATAGCTCCTTTAGGAGCTAGTGCCTCAAGTTTGACTATTTATCCGAAGGTCCAGAGTCAGTCTCAACCAAATGGGAGAGATTATACTCATTAAGCCCCATTATCATGCGTGGTCACCTTGTAATTTGAAATGTAATAGAAAACATTCTGATACTAAGAGGGAAGGATCCTGGCCTTACACAAATTTAACCACTTATTTGTTTATTTCTGTAGTATCTTATTAGTTTAGAAATTGACTGTATTAGAATAGTGGACAGATCACATGACTGGTTGGAGGATATAAAACCCTGGAGACTGGGTGAATTTCAGATTAGCCTTTTGGATGAACTCAGTATACCCAAAGCCAGGGTGAGGAGGACATATAGAGGTGCATGGTCCTGGGATACACAGAGGAAAAGGGATCTGAGAGCTTAATATGATCCAGATTGTGTGAAAACTAGCAGAAGCAATGATTGCTGATTACTTTTGTTATTTTTCTTTTCTATTTTAGTTTATTATTTTTGTAAGTAAAGCTGCACTTCAATGTGTTGTACCTTACTTTCGTTATCCACGTTATCCCTATCCCACATGCTATGACATGATTTCCATTCTCTCAACATATACTTTTTATAAACAGTATCAGATGCAGTCCTGCCACAATAAAAAATAAGTTCTTGCTGGAGCTGGTAAGGCTGCAGCTGAGGATTTGGGTAAAATATTATAAATTAGTTTTCTAATATTTTTACAGCAAATTTTCAACATAGCCCTGTATAACCTTGCCTCATGAAGACAGGCAGATAAAATCTTCAACTCCTGGCTTAAAGGTGATATTGTTCGGGACTGCAAAATCAACTTTCGGGATGCTAAAACACATTTTGGGCAAGAGCTGAAAAATTACAGTTGTCACATTCATGATGTGCTGTAAAGAAATGGCTATGTTGAAAATTTGGGGATAAAATATTAAATATTACCAAACTTACAAGCCTGGTTTTGCAAAATTCAATGTAGGTTCATAACTCTGTTGAGTTTTAATGTTTTTATACAAATTTTCAACATAGCTTTTTATGACACCACCTCATGAACAAGGGCAGAAAAATGTTTGCTCAGGGACTGTGAAATCACCATTTGAGATGTAAAAATAAAATAACATTTTGCCAGTATTTGAAAATGACAGCTGCCACATTTATGAGGTGCTGCAAAGATATGGCTATTTTGTAAATTTTGGGTAAAAATATTGAAAATTACGAAGTAAAGAGGATGCATTCTCAAAGTTCAATGTAGGTTTATAATTTTTTAAATATTTTTACACTAATTTTCAACAGAGCCTTCTTATGAACCCACCTCATGAACAAGGGCAGAGAAAATTGTTAACTCCTGCCTAAAAGATGATTTCACACAGGGACTGTGAAATCACCTTTGGGATGTAAAAACATTTGGCCAGGATTTAAAAATGACAGCCATCACATTAATGAGGTGCTGTAACAATATTGCAATGTTGTAAATGTTGGGTATAAATATTGACAATTACCAAAGTTACGAGGCTGCATTAACAAAATTCAATGTAGGCTCATAACTTTGAATATTTTACACCAAATTTTCAATACATCCTTCTTATGACCCACTTCATGAACAAGGGAAGAGAACATTTTCAGCTCCTGCCTGAAAGGTGATTTTGTGCAGTGACTGCAAAATTATCTTTTAGGACATAGTTTCAACAACAGTGACATTGTTAATGAGGCAGGGTCCCAAAAGGGCATGTTGAATATCTGGACTATAAACATGCAAAAATGCCCAAGTCATCTGGTAAAGATAAAAGGCCAGTAAGGTGGAGGGGACGGATGATGCTATCTCTGCCAAAAGGTGTGGTTAGCCCTCAAGGCCCTAAAGAAAGACAAATCTCCTGGGCGGATGGCATTCATCTGAGAGTACTACAGGAATTGGCGGACATCTGGCTGCACCCTCATGGAGCTTTCAGCAGGTCACTTGAGACAGGGAGGTACCTAGGGATTGGCGAGAGGCACATGTGGTACCAATCCATAAAGGGGGTCGAGGGAAGTACCAGGTAACTATAGACCCATCAGTTTGACCTCGGTGGTGGGAAAATGAATGGAGAGTATACTAAAGGAATGATTGGGGTGTACTTGGAGGAGGTGGGAGGTCTGGATAGTCGGCAACATGGGTTTGTGCCAGGTAGATCATGTCAAACCAACCTTGTGGAGTTCTATGAATGGGTAACATCAGAACTGGAGGGTAAGTCTTGTGGATATATTATTCTTGGACTTCAGCAAGCGTTGACTCTGTCCCCACAATGGTCTGGTGGAGAAACTGATGGGGTTAGGAGTAGGCCCTTGATGGTCAGATGGATTGAAAACTGGCTAGCTGGATGCACTCAGAGAGTAGTGGTCTGTGGGGGCCTCGAACCCTAGAGAGGTTGGTAGTGGGGCACCGAGGGTCGGTCCTGGTCCGATCCTGTTTAATGCATACATATCGGACATCAGGAGGGTATAGGGTGTGAAATGAGTCTCTTCACGGATGACTCCAAGATGGGAGCAGTAGTTGAGGGAGAAGAGGGAGGTTGGCCCTGCAAGGGACCTGGACACCCTGGAAAGCTGGGCTCACACATGGAAATTAAATTTCAATATCACCAAGTGCAAGGTGTTGCATCTTGGTGGGAAACCCTAAACACAGGTACACCTGGGAGGGAGGCGCTGGAGGCCTCAATAGGGAAAAAGACCTAGGGGTCATGGTGGATGCATGTAGAATAACTCTGAGCAGTGCAGGAGAGCGGTAGCAAGGCAAACAGGATGTTGGGATGCATCGTAAGGGGATCACCTCTTGAGCAAGGAAGTGATTCTGCCGCTGTACAATGGACTGGTTAGACCACACCTTGAGTACTGTGTACAGTACTGGAGACCACACTTAAGAGGGACATACAGCCTCGAGAGAGGTACAGAGGAGGGCAACAAAGATGATACGAGGGCTAGGGATTTGACGTATGAGGACAGACTTAAGGAGCTCTGCCTGTTTTCACTGGAGGAGAGGAGAGACAGGGGACATGATTGAGGTCTCAAGTACCTCAAGGGAATAAATAGGGTTAACATGGAGGGATCTTTAGACTAAAGCAGGGAGGTATCACCAGAGGGCATGGTTTGAAGTTGGAAGGTGGAAGGGTAAGGGGGAAAAGAGGAGGAGGTTTTCACTGAGAAGGTGGTGGACCCTTGGAATGCACTGCCTGGTGAGCTAGTTCAGAGATCCACAGTGGAGGGCTTCAAGAGGATGGGACAGACACAGAAAGTGGATGTATCAGATGATGTCCTGTCCCAGGGGTGGGATGGATGATACGGGTTTCTGGAGCACAAGGGATGGGAGGGTCTCGCACCCAACTAAGGATCTAAAGTTCGAGCAGACTCGATAGACCGTAAGGCCTAATCTGCTGGCAAATAGTATGTTAGTATGTTATGCCTCCAAGTTCAACCCTGCCATTGAAACACATTTAATGGCATACCTGTTTTTAGGGCTGTGGGTGGAGCCTGCAGCCCTTTGGGATCAGAATGTAGCTCTAAAATGGGTGATCTAGAACTCCATTTTGGACTTCAGAAAGTATTTCTACAGTTGCAAAATAGCGCACTCTCTACTTTTTGGTATTTGCTCTATGTTAAAGGCATCTGAAGGGAGAGTGGATGCTATTGTATTGTACCTCAGAACTTCTCAGGATATTAACCAAAAAAACTTTTAAACTGTTGTTTCTATCATCTGTCCAGCTCAGTCAAACAGAGAGTCTGGTGGCAGATGTTCAGAGATGCTGCAGATTGGTAAGGGAAGGGTGGTGGTGCTGGGGGACTTAAACATGCCAGGAACAGACTGGGAACTATGACATCCTCGGTGGCAGGGAACAGAGATTGTTGGATGTCTTTCAGGATGCGTTCTAACTCAGCAGGTGGGGAACTGACCAGGGAGGAGAGGATAGTTGATGTGGTCCTGGCAGACAGTGACCAGATTGGGGCCTGTAGGTAAGGGACCCATTGGCGGGGAGCGACCATGCCATGGTCTGGTTCTGCCTGAACCTAGGAGGGGTAGAAGGCTGCACAAAGACAAAGGGTAACTGACTGGGGAGATTTCAAAGAAATGGGAAGGATCCTTAAGGAGCACTTGGATGGGATTGGGCCAGACATGGAAGATGACAGTAGGTGGGAAATCATCAGGAGTGGGGTTCAGGATGCTACCAACACCTGATGTAAGAGTAATATGAAAATGCGGTAGGGCCTGAAAACCCTGCTGGTGGATCAGGAGGTTCAGGAGGTGGAGAGGAAAGAAGGCAGCCTATAGGCAATTCAAGTGCTCAAGGAGTTAAAGGAACTGAGGGGAGTATGAGCTGATGGCCAGAAGGGTCACTAGGGTGGTGAAGATGGCTAAAGCAAGGAAGGAGCAGAACCTGGCCAGAGAAATTAGAAGAGGAAAAGGTTGTTTAGATACATTGGGGAAAAACGAAGGTTGAAGGGGCAGATTAGCAGGATTAAAACAGGGAGGATGGGCTCAAGACCCAGAGGAGCAGGCTGTGGTACCAATGAGTACTTCACCTCAGTTTTCACCAAGGAAAATGGGGGGCTGCATCATACATGGAGGAGATGGTGAATCTGGGGGGCCTTCCGATTGGCAGTCAGGGAGGGGTGGGCAACACTGGCAGGGGGTGAGAAGGCAAAGCAGGGGGATGAGGTAGAGGAGGTAGAAATCATGGCAGAGAAAGTGAGGAAAGCTCTCAGGTCCCTTAAGACAGAGAAAGCACCAGGGCCAGATAAAATTACATCCCAGAGTGCTGAAGGAACTGGCGGATGTCCTGTTGAAACTCGTGGTGGAGCTCTTCAGCATCTTTATGAGGACAGGTGGATGCCCCAGGACTGGAAGGTGGTGATATAGTGCCTATCCACAAGAGGGGATCAAGGGAGGTGGCAGGAACTACAGGCCCATCAGCCTGACATCTGGTGGGCAAGGTGATAGAGGGCATTGTCAAGGAGAGACTGGGGGACCTGGAAAAGTTGGGGTGCCGGATGATAGACAGTATGGATTTGTCCCAGAGAAATCATGTCAGACAAACCTTGTGGAGTTCTATGACTGGGTAATGAGTGCCTTGGACCTGGGTGGACCGTGGACGCCCCTTCTTGACTTCAGCAAGGCTTGTGACTCTATTCCTCAGGGGGCTTGTTGGATAAGCTGGGAGAAATGGGGTGGGGAACCAGATGATCAGATGGACAGACATTTGGCTCCAGGACCGGACCCAGAGTGTCGGGTTGGCAGGATAGTCTTATCCCGAGGATGGTCACAGTGGAGTCCCTCAAGGATTGGTCCTGGGTCCTTCCATTTCAACGCTATGTCTCTGACATAAGGAAGGGTATCAGGAGGAGTCTCTTTGCAGATGACTCAAAACAGGGGCGATGGTAGATGGGGAGGAGGGAGGGTGGCCCTACAGGGGACCTGGAGGCTCTGGAAAGGTGGTCTAGAAAGTGGAAGCTGAGGTTCAATGCAGGGAAATGCAAGTTACTGCACCTGAGAGCCAGAAACCCAGGCCAAGTCTACACCCTGGGGAGGGAATGCTACAAGTCTCGATGGCTGAGAGGGACCTGGGGATGGTGATGGATGTCAAGATGAACAACTTGGAGACTTGTAGGAGGCAGCGGCAAGGCCAAGAGGATGCTTGGATGCATCACTAGGGGATCACCTCCAGAAGAAGGGAAGTGACACTCCCGCTGTATAACTGCTTATTGAGGCCACACCGAGTACTGTGTGCAGTTTGGGAGGCCACATTTAAAGAGGGACATTGAACTCCTGGAGATGGTCCAGAGGAGGGCAACCAAAATGATTTGGGACTTGGGGGATAGGACCTATGGGGAGGGCTTGAAGAGCTGAATATGTATGCATTGGAAGACAGAAGGGACCGAGGGACATGATAGAGGTCTTTAGGAACATGAAGAGTGTAAATAGGGAAGGAACAGTCAGGGTGCTCGAAGGAAGGGGGCAACTAGATGGCATGGTTGGAAGCTGGAGGGGAGGGAGATTCAGGGGAGAAGGAGGAGGTGCTACTTCACTGAGAGGGTGGTGGAGCCATGGAATGCGCTGCCCAGGGGCTGGTGGAGGCAGAGATGGTGGAGGGGTTCAAGAGGGTGGGACATGTACAGGGAAGGGTTCTGGAAGCAAAACCAGTGCAGCAAGAATATCCGGGACTGGGAAGGGAGAAGCCAGAGAGGGAGAGGGGGCAGCAAGATCAGCTCCCAGGGTGGGGCCTGACCAAACAAGCAGACACGAAGACTCGTTAGACCTATTCTGCTGGCATTTTAGTATGTTAGTATTTATTTCAGCAGCCTAGGGTTAACTCATTATATGTTGTTCTGGAATTTACTGAAACTCTGAAAGTCAGACTACTGTGTCAGATTACAGGCAGTGCAGCTGCAGCTGTTATCTATCTTCATTCATATGGGCAGGACAGGTTGCATGTTCACACATCATACACACACACACACACACACACACACACACACACACACACACACCAGCATGCACTCTGACTAAATACTGTAAATTCAAGAGGAATGAATTAGCAGCATGCCAGTTTTGATGACTGTGACTAAACAGCACTATAAGGCACCACCAAGAAAATAACTTTGGTCATTTGGTAGCTTTTCACAGCCATATCAGCTGTGTCTGCGTCAAAAGCAGATTATGGTGTTGGACCCTGATGGGTAAGAAAGGGCATTTTGGGGGTATGGTGGTTGGTGCTGAGTGAGAGGGTCAGATGGGGATTGTCATGGCACAAAAAACATTGATGGACAGTTTTTTTTGTTACAGGTTAAAAGAAAATAAAAACAGGACAGAGATGCCAGTCATGACACTAGGGATTGGGTGCCTTAGTGTCACTGTTATGTTTGTGAGGGTGTGGTGGGCACTGAGAGGGAGGGTTAGGTGGGGAAGAAAGTTAAAATAAATATATATAAAAGAAATAACTGCACATCCACGGTACTGGAAGGGGGTAAAATTAACATGACATGACCTTCAAATAGGCAACAAGTAGATTCAAATAAGCATCCTACAACCCTCACTGATGAGTATCTATGTTTTTTTTTAAAATGATTGCACTGAACAACCTTAAATGTGTTGCTTGCTAACTTAGTTGCAATAAACCAAAACAAATAACCGGGCATGGACGTTACTGGGAGGGGCTTGAGGATTCCTGCACTGGCAGATGGGGCGCCCACAGTACCACTATTACATTTCTGGTGGGGATGGGTATTAAGAGGGAGGGTCAGCAGTGGGGTTATGTATTTCAGTGGTCAATGATCTCCGAAAATAAACAAGAAATTTTGCAAGCATGGAGTGTTGCATGCGGAGGTGACTTTTTGTCACTCAGGTGCATTGTTCATTTGCAAGAAATGAGGGAGTTATTTTTCTGATGCAAGGGTCTGCAGGGCTCCACCCACTGCAGCCCTAATAAACACATACAGGTACATAGCATATCAGTTTTGACTTGTGAGTATTTTGTTCAAGTTCCTATAAGTTAACACTGTGTTGTGTCCACTATAGATCTAAATCACATATGCCTAAATTAATTGGAATAGATCTTGCAATCTTTACATTCATGTAACAAATGCAGGAAAAGTGGCCATGTTGTATTGAGTTTATCCTTTTGGAGACATAATACTGTTTCCATTTTCTGTATGACTCTGAGGATGATGATGCAATGTGCTAGCTTAGGACCTTTGTCATTCAGCCAGAATTTAGTCACTATCATTTGCATTGCTTTCTGTATATCATACAAAAGGTGTTGATGTTTAGTTTTATCATGACTGGTGTACTTTCTAATAAATATTCAAACGTCTATATATCTGGTTATTCCATCTTTGTCTGTATAATTGTTTCATTTTGTTGCCAAAAGTGGTATGTCTGGGGCAGCCCAGAGACTATGGAAGAGAGTGTGGATCAACCATTCTTCTCTGGGACTTGATCTTTGTCTCCCTCAATCCCTGCAACTCCCCCATTTGCAGCTTTAATTCATCAGGGCTTACTCTGGGGGCCCTCAAGGCTTCTTCAGCCAGCTTTCAGATGTAGGTACTGCACATAACATTGTGGACCCTGTGGAGTGCCTCCTTCATCCTGCTTGGTCAGGGAGTAATTTATTTGCCAAGAAGAGCCCAGCTGAGATGCAACATCACTTTTCCAGTGGGGTCCTGCACCTATTTGCCCAACTGGGTGGACTGGAGCATTTGGAGGTTAAGTGACATACCAAGATCTCACACTGCATATTTTGGCTTTAGCTGGATTTGAACCTGTATCTCATAGTTACCATGCTCCAACCCCTTGATCACACTGCTACCTTCTCGACCTCACTGATACCTTGAAGGTCTATACTATTGTTATGACCAACTTCTATACAGGTAAACTGTGCCATATGATCACCAGTTCTGGAGGAATGAGGTTCTTCCTAACTTTACCCCTGAATTTACTGTGCCAGTTCTGAGCTTCATGGTGTTTCTCCATGTCCTGCTACTGAATACTAGATCAAAGATATCGGTCTACTCCTTATTGTCAATGCCCTTTGATGATACAGAGGGTTGAGATTATGTTCTATCAGCCTCCATTTCTCCAGTAGCACAGTACACATCTTATGATTCATGTAGCACCATTACTGGTTAGTCATCTGCCTGTACTGTACATCTCCAATCACTGGTCTGAGGAGTCTAATACAAACATACAAATATATGAACTTGCCAGAAGATAAAGGCCTTATGGTCTATTGAGTATATTCAATTTTTCAGCTAGCAGCACTTGTACTGCAGCTGCCCTCCCTCCCTCCTCCTCTCCAGTGACCCTCCCTTACCCTGTCCCATCCCCTTTGAAGAAGCCCACTGTTCTATAGGATGCCACTTCTCTGGCTGTGCATTCCACCCAGACATGACCCTCCAATAAAAATTGTCTCCTCATTGCCCTCCTGAACCTCCCTCCAATCTCAGATTGTGCCCTCGGGTGTCACACCCTCCTTAACTGGAAAAGCCCTTCCATGCCTACCTTACTTATTCCCTTCATGTACTAGAAGATTTCAATCATGTTCCTCCTATCCTCCTCTCCTCCAGGAAGTACATGTTCAAAACCCTCAGCCAACTCTCATAGGGCAATTCCTAGTGCCTGAATCATTTTTGTTGCTCTACGTTGCACTGCCTTCAGTAACCTAATGTCCTTCTTCAGGTAGGATACCAGAACTGCATGCAGTACTCCAGGTGTGGTCTATCCAGTGACCTACGGGGAAGCCCATCAGAATGAAGCACAGTGTCACAGGTTTACTGCATGACAAAGGGATTAACTCCCATTGAAACTGCATTGTTCACTGCAGTAACTCTACTGCAGAATTCTGTAGTGCTGTGATTCATCCTGGTTGTCATCACTGTGTATAGTGGCAGGACTCACCCCTCCTGGAGGATATGCTTCTGGCAATCCAACTCAGCATCCTGTTAGCCTTTGCAGCTGCCTATCTACAGTGTTTGGAGTTGTTCATTGCTCCCGTTATGATCACCCCAGATCCTTCTCCTCTGTTTCGCCTAGCTGAATCCTCCTCCAATATTGCCAGATCCTCTTGCAGCATCTGCCACCCTGCCAAGTCATCCACTGCTGCTCCCATCTTGGTGTCATTTGCAAACAGACTGATATTGCTGCAAAACAACGTACTAACTCAATCAGAAAGGTGTATAAAAACATTTATTCGATTAAAAACACCATGCTTAAAGCAGCAGTACTACCTAAAAAATCTGTGCTTTTTCGACAGTTTATTCCCTGTGCTGTGCTGAGCATGTACCTGTTACTCAGTCCCGCTGGCAATGCATTATTACTGAGTAATTTGCTCCATTATCCTTTGTGTTTGTTTACATTTCTGTCCCCCACACTGCATTGACTAGATAGCGGCTGCCATATGTTCTATGGCTCTACGAACGGCTCTAACTGCTCACTTCCTGGTTGGGTAGTACTGCTGCATTAAGGAGCAGGCTGAAAGCAGGCTCAGTTGCTGGAAATCTCAACCAGTTTCGTACACTCTAGTATGTCATCAGGAGGATGAGGTACTGGCATAGTAATAGGTTTATAAAGAACACTCCTAAAGTGACAGTGCAATTTTAAACATCAGTGCATCAAGTTTGAAAGTGCTCAGCAGTGTCAATATACAAAATATGTAACTGTACTATCCATATCAATATCTCTATCACAAATACCTAAACCACAACCATTGTATTGTACCTAAAGAGGATTTACAGGTCATAATAATATCACAATCATATTCATCAACAAGCAGAGGTACCATCAATTACATTTAAATACCATCTCGGGTTCCTTCACAGATGCCCAACAGGAGAGGAAAAATGATGGAGACCTCAAAAGCCTGGAGAGGAAAGAATGAATAAATACAGGTGTAACATATGTTAAATACCAAATAAATGGCACATTATACACATAACTTTTTATGTAGGGTATTAGGTCAATGCAGTCGTTTAGGCCTGGTGGTGTGAGGGCCCCAAGGGTATATATCCAAATATGACTCCCTAGCCTCTAGGATTTCATCATCATCTCCCTCTAGGCTCCAAATGCAGCACCTCCAGGCTGCAAAATTTAAAGACATGATTCATGTCTGCATGTATTGTCATTCTACAATGATTATTGAGAGCACTCATTGCATCATTGTGGATCACCAATGGCAAATGCTCCCAACTCTCACCGTCAATGCCCTTGTGGCCTTACCACATAAAAGGCCCTGCACTGACATGTAGCCAGGTAAACCACATTGCCAGTGGTGTAGCTGATAAAACTCTTATCTGAAAGTCCCTATCACAGTTACAACTAGTGAAAGTCTGTCATTTCAGGATGGAGTTACAAAACTTGCAGTTGCCACATGGGTTCATACCCATGGGAAGAGGGGCCTAGAAGAAGAAGGAGTGCTCCTTTGAAAACTATGAACCAACCTATCTTTAATGTTGGGGCCCCTTTGTATACCATTCTTGGTCTGCTCCCAATGACATCCTCCAGCAGTGGTTTCCCTCTAGTATATTCCAGATCCAATTGATTATTTTTTGTATGTCACCCAAATGTCTCATGTAGTAGTGACAAAGTTAGTCCTAGGGACCACTGTTGGAGGTCTTAGGTACCAATAAACTCTTCCTATCTATAGCATTCACTTCCTCTGGGCATGGTTCACTAAATTCTCAGAATACCCCATTTTTGAACCTATTGCACATGTCAGTGCTGTTCTGCATGTAATTATCCTCCTCACTAGTTTTTAAGGTGTAGTCATGTGTCTGATTTGAAATTTTGAGTACAGGATGCCAGAATGCCACATGTCTCAGCAGATTCCACCTCGTTTTTGCCTGCATTACACTGCTGTTGTCAGTAAAGTCATTGTGTTTTTTCCATAACTGGTACCGCTAAACAAGACTAGAGTGGCAGATACAGACAGAAATAGAAGATAAAAGCCAGCTATTGACACAGAGCACTGGTGCAGGCTGGATTAAATGGACATGAGCTGCTATACTCAATAAGTGAGTGCTTGCACTCAGTTTAGTAGTGGAACGTTTTAATCTTCTATGGATAGGCAAAGGACCAGAAAGAGTTGTTTTACTGACATTTACTGTTATTTTCATTTGGTTATTGCTAGCAATGGAATCAGGAACAGGACCCACCTTTGCTGAGGAACGGGCACCATCGACTACATCCACTTACCTCTCTCCGTAGTAATCACCTGCTGCACTTAGATGCACCTCCTGACCCAGGGGCACCTCCCAACCTCAGCACTTCACTAATCCCCCGCCCCTGCCTACCCCCACACACATCTCATGGCACACCCTCCTCCACCCTCTCTCCATCCGTTCCTCCACCATGTCACCTTTGTCTGTTACCTCTCTCTGTGTCTATCTTCTCCAGGGTGTTCAAACTCATGGACGAGGCATACATTGTACAATACCTCAGCACTGTCTACTTTTGTGAACCTTTCTGTAACTTACTGTACTATCTCTGTAAATGTATAAATTGTTGTTCTCTGATATTTTCTGTTCAACTGACGTGGAACCTACAAAAGAGCATCCACTCACAGGTGTTATCCAAGAACTCAATAAATAAATAAACAAAAATAAATGCTGAAGTTAAAAACTCAAACTTGGAGCCAATCATTGACTCTGATGGAAGCGTAGTAATAACTTTGAAATATTAGCGTGCAATGGTTGCAGGCACCAGGGCTTCATTGCAGTTAGACCAGTTTATTATTTTCGCTGTTGCAGTTTTAAATGCATAGTTTTAGCACAGCTAATGGGTCTCAGTGGTTACCATCTGAATGTTAAGAACCTTCTCCTAAGCTCAACCTCCTGTCTATCTGGGCTCAACTGCACTCTCCTGGAGTTAGATATTTAAAATGGGTGCAAGCGGAGTGCAGTGGTTTGTGCTGTGCTAGTGGTCATACCGAATCAATGGCTTCTAGATCAAGTTTACCTGATTGAATATCAGCCTCTGTTGGTGAAACACTAAGGCAAACTGCACTGCCCTGACAGAAGCACGGTAAATGGCGACAAGATGAAACAGCCGAGCTGACAGTCATGAAGGTTAATGAAATAAATGAAGACAAGCTCAGACAACACTGGAATAAAGACCCAAGACATTTGGGAATCTGTTTAAAGACTCAAGACACCTCGTGAGAGAGCACAGGGTAGGTGCTCAAAACATTTGGCATTTGTTGAGTAGCAGCTCCATTTTAAACATTAACAGTGGCATTTGTAATCAGGCACCCAAACATCTTGGGTCTTTATTTCAGTGTTTCCTGAGCTCATTTAATTTTTCTTTCACTGCCCTGACATGGATCTGGGCTGTATCCAGCAAACAGAGAACTGTGCCCTGGGACTGGATAGCATTGGAAGCCATAGCAAGATATTCAGCTGCACCATGCAAATGAGCCCATTGAGCATGCAAGGTGCTAAGGGACATTTGCATGCTTTTGATGGACTCACTTGCATGGGAAGCAGCAGCCCCATTACATCTGTCCTGTGGGTGCCTACTATGTCAACCCTCATGGCAAACAGCACCACCCACTCACTGATTATCTATCCCATCCATGTTAATGTGTACACTGGTGCCTAGTGGCACCCTGTACTTCTCAAACACCAATCCTGGCCATGTCAATTTGTAGCCTGGTCTCTAGTGGCATCCGCCACCCCACAAACACCTGTTTGGTTCATCTTAATGTACACCCTGGTGTCTAGTGACATCCCGACCCATGAACACCTGTCCCATCCATGTTATGTATACCCAAGTGACTAGAAGCACCCCACCCCTCAGTTGCCCATCCCTCTATTTTATTTATTTCCTGGTGTCTAGTGGATAGCTCCTCTGATACCCTTTCCTGGTATCAGAACATTTGTCCTGGTGTCTAGTGGCACCATCCCACCCTCCAATCACCCATCCCATTTATATGTAAATGATTTCCCTTGTGTCTAGTGGCAGTTTTACTATAGCACTTCGACTGCACTAGCACTGACATCCCCACAGCAACAGCCACAATGCCGACTGTTGGCATTGTACTGTCGGGGATGTCGGTGCTGTTCTATTGGGGGCTGCACCACCCAACCCTCCCAAGTGGGAGCTTTGCCTCCACACCTCCGTCTCTAGGATTCAAACTCTGAGGTGGAGCTGGACTGGGGGTGCAACACTAGGAGCTGTACCGCCAGTGTGAGCAGAGTTTCAGGACAGTGACTCGCTGCATCCTGGCAAAATCTGTTGCTGGGCTGGACCTCATCCTAATGGTGTTGACCTTGTGTTGTACACCATAATGGCACCTCCTATCCTTCAAACCCCTGTCCCTGTTCTGCATAATGTTGCTCTGGTGTCTAATGGCACCACCTCCGTCCTCTGATCAACCATCCTGCATATGTAAATGTTTTCCTTGGTGTCTAGTGGTGCTTCTCACCCTCCAACCTCCTGTTCTGGTTCTGTGTAACATTGCCCTGCTGTTTTGTGGCAACACTCATCATTAGATCACCTGTCCTGATTCTGATAATCACAGTCTTGGTGTCTTGGCACCCCCATCCCTGATCTCATGGCCTGTGTAACCTATAATATCCCTGACCTCCAGAAATACCCCACCCACCCTCAAAATGTTACTGAGAAATGGACCAGTGAACACTGGCAGTTCAGCGACCCTCCCATTCCCTACCTACACACAAACCATCACCATCCAATGCCCCCAAACCAGCAAGACAGGGATGCAAGTTGCATCCCAATACAGCATAGTAACACAGCTGTTCTCTACCTCCTTGGCTAGCTGCCATATAGGCTGACAGTGAATGCACATGCAGTATCCAGAATACTGTATGTGCTCACTGTCAGCCCATACTTTGGCCAGCTGAGGAGATGAGATGAGAGCTGCACGGTCACTGTATTGGGATGCAACACAAAGTCTAGCTTGTTGGTTGGCGGGTTGAATGGGTGGAGGTTTTGGTGCCAGTGGGCTGGATGGGTGGTGCTGGACCACCAATGTTTGCCAGTCCATTTCTCACCAGCATTTGTGGAGGTGGAGATGGAGCTGGGGTGGAGGTACCACTGGATGCCAGGGATGTTATAGGTTACATGAGCTAGGAGATCAGGGTGGGGTGCCACTAGACACCAGAATAATAATTATCAGAACCAGGATGGGCTATCTGAAGGTGGGTGGTGCCACCAGACACCACAGCAACATTATTCAGTGCTGGAATGGGGGCTGGAGAGTGGGGATACCACTAGACACCAGGGCAACATTACTCAGAATTAGGACAGGGGTTGAGGGTGGGGGTGCCACTAGACACCAGAAAAATGTTTGGCAGTGCCATGAAGCATGTTTGGGGCATGGGGATGCCACTGGACTTCAGTGATGAGTGTGAACTATGCAGGCTGGGTGCTAGTGGGTGGAGGAAGCTACTAGACTTCAGAGATGTGTCTGACAATCATGGGATGGGCGTACTTGGAGGTCAGCTTCAGTACAGCTATCCTGCCATTGGTGGAGCAGGGGTGCAGGCTTAGCACAAAGATAAGTTCAGGTTTTGGAGGGTAAATAGCACTGCTTTGGGTGCCATTTACCATTGATGCAGACCTCTGAAATTGCTGCTGTGCCAGTATGTAGAGGGGACCCCATTTTGCATGGTGCAGTGTTATCTTAGCATCTGGGCTCCAGTGGGTTTAGACCAAGTTAGAGGGTCTCTGAAAATAGACTCCACAGTAGAAAAGGCACAAACCCAGACAGCACAGACAAAAATGTATTAACACCTATGTTAACTTTTGAATATCTCTCCACAGATGTGTTCTGTATTACTGAATCCTGACTCTTCTCCAGAACTCTAGACTCTAGCCTGACCCTTCCTAGTTGCCATCTCTTCATGTAGGACAGGGGAACTGTGGAGGAAGTGCTGCCATCTATATCTGCCAACACCTCTCATTTACTGTGGCATCAGGAGGCTATACCCTTCTCCCAGGAATTTCTACTAGTCAGGCTCTCATTCCCTCCTTTGTACCGATATTCACTGGGGTTTTTATGTCTCCTAAGCTCTCACATTCATCCCTGGTTGACTCCTTTCCTCCACTGCCTCTCACCTCCACAAGTGAACTCATTCTCCTTGAAGATTCCAATGTAAATTGGATTTTCCAGCACTCAAATCTACCATTCTTAGGACCGAGTCCCTTAATTTGTATCAGGTTATTTTGGAACCCACACGGCTCAATTCCTACTCTGCCACACTTACACTATTGTACTGGGCTCTACTTCTTAACTCCCACCCTAGAGCTTTGTTGGAACAGGTATATTGCCAGATTCATTTAGTGATCACTGCATCAAGTTCTGTGTCAGGAAAATCTGTCACCTCTCCTTGGCAAAATACGTCCTGTTCCATCTCTCTCTGGTTGCTAAACATCAATCATCTACTGAGAAAATTCATTGCAACCAACTATTCAACTATCCTCTGATATTGACATGTCACTTGCCATATTCCACCCAGATTCTCCTCCGACTGGGACAAGCACCCCAAAGAAATTCAAAGTCGAAACTTCACATCTCCATTGGATTACCATAAAAATCATTGACCCATGATCTTGCCTGGGCTTGCTGTAAATTATCTCACTCTCTCCTCCTGACCTCATCTCATACAGGGCTCTGAGGAACAATTGTACTAAGGCTGTCCATGCTACAGAATCACACTATTTCAATTTCAATCTCCAGAAACACCTAAGCTCACCAATAAATTCTGCAAGGTTATCCACACCCTCTTTGACCCTCCTGCCCAATCCACTCCTCCAATACTTTGGTACATTTGTCATCTATGTCTGACCCTACCTCTGTTGGAGTTCACTTCAAAGAGTTCTTTACAACCTGGCCCTCCTTCTTCTTCCCCCTTCTGGATCCTCTCCTTCCCTCTGGTCCCCTCTTCACCCCATTCCTTACCCCTCACTGGATTTCCACTTCCTTTCACCAACCAGGAATCCTGCTTTTCTGTCCTTTTCAACCTGTCAAAGTTCTGCCCTGACAGTCTGCACCCCCAACTCCTCCACCTCCTATCTTCTGCCATTGCAGTTCCCTTCACTCACTGCTCAGCCTTTCCTGTTCCTTCTGCAATGTTTGGCATTCCTGGAAGTTGGCAAAGGTCTTTCCACTTTACAAAGGGATCCTCCTCCCTGGTAACTTCCATCCCATCTCTCTCTCTCTCTCTCTCTCTCTCTTCCTCCATCTCTAAGTTGCAAGAGCAGCTAGTCCATTCCAGACTCCTTGACTTCCATTTATCCTCCAACTTCCTCTCCACCCTTCCAGTCTGGTTTCCAGAAGCACCCTTCCACTGTCACCTCCTTCCAGCATGTCACTGATTCCATCTTCTCTCAGATGATCGGGGCACATAACAGCCACCACTTTCATCAGTCTTAAATAAACCTTTGATTTGTGTCCCATCCACTCCTCCTGGTAAAGCTGAGCTCTGCTGGCCTTTCAGTTCCTGCTGTTGATTGGTTCCATTTCTACATCATGGGTTATCAACAAATGTACAGATAGGAAGTGTTCTGTCACCTCCACTACCCATCCAGGCTGGGGTCCCACAGGGCTCAATCTTGGTTCCATCCTCTTCTCCATTTTACCTGAATGACATCCCCTCTTTCTGTACCAGCTCACATATACAGATGTATGCAGATGCAACAGTTATTATCACTTCTAGTCCCTCCACCGCAGCTGTGGAAGACCTGCCCCACCAGAACTTCAGTGACATTCTGCAGCCATTTGAATCAAACCAGCTCAGAGTCGATACTATAAAAATAGTGTTCAGGACCTTTGGTGCCAGCAGAAACTGGCCCGACTCATTAGTCCCCTGTTTTTCACCATGCTGGATGGAATGCCTCATACATAGACACATACTGTAGATTTTGATTGTAGATAGGGCCTATGGCCCACCTAGTCTGCCCATCTTGAAACAGTTCAGTTGTTCAAGCACCTTGGTTTGTGGCTAGAAAGTAGCTTGACATCTCAGCTCACATTGATGCCATTCATGCAAAACTCCATCACAAGCTCAGTACCCTGTATCACTGCAAAGGCTGCTTGTCTCTGCATGTCCATGGGGAGTTGCTTATCAGAATGTGCTCTTTGTCTTTGACTATGCAGATGTGGTCAATGGCACTACCCTTCCACTTCCATCACCAGACTGGACACCCTCTATTGCTCCTTCTGCCATTTTGCTACAAACTTCCCTCATACCCACCATTGTTCCCTTTTTCCTCCTTATCTATCCTCCTCTGCTCTCACATCACAAGGCTTACTGTTCCTCTTTTATATTAAAATATTTGTTTGGCTCCTTCCCTCTTACCTTTCTTCTATTCTCTCCCAACTTTCCTTGCATTCTGGTCCCTCCATTTCAGGGACCATCAACTTCATTACTTCCCACCCCCACCCCTCTTCTCAGCAATCTGCCTTCTATAGACTTTCTCACACTAGAACTAACTCTCATCTTCCTTTCACCTTATCTCATTCCCTGGCTCCCTCAGGCACCAGTTTAAACTCCAACCTCATGCTACCTGTTTCTGTCACCATTCCTCCTAACACCTCTCTGGCCTGAGCCTCAACTGTCCTTGGTATTTGACAGCTGACTCAGTCCCAATGCCTGCCTTCTGGTTTCAATACTACCACACTATCTCTGTTTCTTTATTCTTTATGAGGCCAGACAATAACTCACCCCACTGGTCATTCATCTGTTGACAATATGTATTGCTGCCACTTTTTACTTTGCACTTATTTACGTGTTTATTACTGAGCTGTAACCACTTTATTCTCTGTACCTGCTATTTAGTATTCATCAAATTCTGTACCAACTTTTATGTTGATTGTGCGATGCATATGAAACATATTGTAGTAGCTTCCAGAAGCAGGTTGTGGATATGGCACTGTTGTGGCCAATGCCTCAACAGTCTTTTTAAAGGCTTGGCCCATGTCCCCAATGCCATGGCATGCTGCTTCTGACACCAGTTCAGCCAGGTGCCACCAACTTGAAAATTAGCTGCTGCAATCAGGGGCCACCTCGTCATTGCAGCATCAGCCATTCGCTGCAATGAGGGGCGACCCATCATTGCAGGGTGGGATCTTGAAACACTGATATTGTTTGGGAACATGGTGGCAGCTTGCGCCGTGTTCTAAAGCTGTATTGACCCCGGTGTCCAGTCCCCTCGGCAGCATGTGCCCCGACCGTGTTTGTTTGCCGATGGGGCCCCAACTCGTCAGCTTCAGTGCCGCAAGATTTATGTTGCCAACAGGGACCCCACTCCCTGTCAGCATTATGTCACCCCTTTTGTTGTGTGCTGATGGGGGTGCCCATTCCCCATCGGCTACAGCTTCTCCCAAAATAAAGTCTCCGTTGGCATGCTGGAGCCCACCCCAGCATGCCACATGCTAAAAAATAAAAATGGTCCTGCGATGTCTTTTTTTTTAAACCTGTAAACAGGAAACGGTCCCTCGGTGGTCTCCCTACCCTTTCTCAAAACCCACACCCACCCACTGCACACCCTGCCTCCCCACACCCCCCATCACACCATACTTACCTCTGGAGTCCGTTGCGATGATCTTCGTGGACTGGGAACACGTCTGCACTCTTCAAAGCTGACCGCGAATTGAGGAAATGCCAGTAAGCTGTATAATGGAATAAATAGGGTTTTTCAACTTTGGTGCATATCTCAGGCATTTTTGGAATTTTGGCACCAAATTATCAACATAGGGGTTTCTGGGACCCCTCCTCATGAATTCTAGCACTGTCATGCCCTTATTCGGCCCCAAAGATGATTTTTCGTGGACACTGCGTGGAACCTTTTGGGACTGATTAATGAAATGACGGTGCCAGTGTTCATGAGGCGGCTCCCAAAAGCCTATACTGCAATTGGTCAGGAAAATCCCTAAAAATGACTGTGTTACTAGTGTGCATTGAGCAGTTGCTACGCGACGCTTGTAGTTTGGCGAATTTACAATATTTTCACACCAGATTATCAACATTGGCATTTTTCAGACCTCCTTGTGAACAATACAACTGTCATTTTTCACATCCTGGGCATGAACTGTATTCGCACTTGGCGCAGAATAGTGCGGCCGCTGTAGGAAATCAGTGTTCAGGACAGATTAAGAAAATTACAGTGGCACTGTTCTAGCTCTTCTCAGCCTCATTCTCCAGTCAGCAAAGATGGAGATCTGTGACTAGTTGAGCCAAGGTTGTGGGCCATGCAGTTCTCCTCCAATCCCATTGTTTTCCTGTTGGGCTGACACTCAACCCTTGGTGACATGACCATCACACATCTTTTTCTAGTCAGAATATGGACACAATTTGGGAAGTCTGTTTATGATTATTATCCTGGTATCAGCAAGAGGCATGACAGAGGCCAAGTACCAAAGCAAATGAAATGTGTGTGTGTGTGTGTGTGTGTGTGTGTGTGTGTGTGTGTGTGTGTGAGATCCTCTATCTTTTATTTATTTATTTATTTATTTATTTAATTATTTGATATAATCTTTGAGCAATGTGCTCTTTTTCAAAGGTTCCCCGTCAGCAAAAATGGGAGACAATACAATCAGATAACACAGCACTCAACAGATAATAATATAACCTTGATGTACATTGCATTATGTAGTACAAAGAAAATCAAGTTAGCACATGTTGTATTTACACAGTATCACAACTGTAAAAGGAAAGGTAAAATGGTGGAGGAGTAGGTCTAGGAAAGAAGCTGCTAGATGTGGAAAGAGGATTGACCAAACTTATAAGTTATGGCGGCATCCAGGAGAGCAGGTTTTGTCAGGTGAGCAGAGGCAGTAGGGGGTATGGAAAGAGGATGGCAGGTAAAGATAGCTATAGAAAGGAAGAAGTGCTAGGAGATGGCCTGTTATCCCAGTGGGGGATAGCACGTGGGGGGGAGGAAAGTGGCATGAGTGGATTAGACCAAGGAATGCCAAGGTGAGGGAGCCTGAGCAAGGGAGGGGAGGGAGAGTCAAGAGAGTGAATTAGGAGGTAAACCCACGATTGAGGTATTGTCGCATGTACATGATTGGGGGAGGGAGGGACTAGAACAATCATACTACCATTGCCCTTGGCAGCTTTGGAATAAGGTGAGTATGTGCAAGTGCTAATGGACAGAGGTTACTATTTCTGTCCTACATACACACTGACTACTGACAGTGAGTTGGTACTTTAGTTCCTTTTGAAGGATGAGAGGCTCCCGTTGTTAAGTATATGCATAGGAACCTCAATTAGCCAGAGCTGGGCTCTGTAAGCAAAGGACCTTGGCCAAGGGAGGTTCTCCAGAAAGGAATGTCCAAGGGGCTCGATTTATGCCTTTTGCTTGTAGCATGACTGATTTGTTTGCTTAATATCTCTCTCTAACAAATCTTCCCAAGAAAAATAGGTCCCAAAATAAACTCTCTTATCTCTCTCTCTCTCTCTCTCTCTCTATACTCCGACATTGCCTGGGCTGGGACAGGTGGATTGTGGGAGGTGTAGTTTCTTTAGCAGTAGGGAACTACAAGAAACATAACTGACTGAAAAAACAGGGGATGGAAGATGGAAGAAGTACATAAGTAATTACTCAACAGGATGGTGTTATTGGGATATAACGGACCACCCAGGGGCATAATGAGGCCCTATGCTCAGGCGGACGGCCTTATAGCCCCTGGAAGGTCCGTTATATCCCATAACGCCCACCCTGGAAGGTATTATTACACTTAGAAAATGGGCCACTGTATTTAATGTTTTAATAAAATAATAATTTTATGTTTAGATGTTTAAATTCTTAAACATTTGATTTAATGTATAATAAAATAGTTCCTCTGCTTCTATTTGCATGACTTTTTGTATTCTTGCTACTGTGGGGACCTTGTCCTGTTCAGCATCCATAGTTTAAGCTTTTAAGGTGGTTGTCATGGTTACCTCTGTGCTCACCCCATGTGTCCCCCAGTTGAAGAAGTGTTGGAGAAATTGTGTCTCTCATGAGAAACGAAAGTGGATTAGTGGATTATGTTTTCTTTCTTGCTTTGCTTTTAATTTTAGATTTTACTGTGACACAGTCAGCAGATTTGTCGTGAGCGGACAGACGCGAGGAAAATATCGGGGCTCAGGAGTTACGTACCGACTGAAGTCAGGTGAGCTGGTAGCCAAGAAAAATGTAAGTTTGAAACAAAATGAATTTTTCACACCTGTGGCCAACATGAAAGCAAGTTACTGTTAGGTTGTGAGTAGAAGTGAGGTCGAGTTTAGAAAGTTGTGCTGGAGGATTTGTTAAGGGTACTGAGCGGTGCCAACTAACGAATCTGCTAAGCAAGACAAAAAACATGGCGACTGGCAAGTTTGGAAATCGGGTGCCCAAGAATGGCATAAGTAATGGGGCACCCTGAATTGGCACTTGTTTTTCAGTGTGCGCTATTAAGAAATAACAGCCCGGTGCCAGGCTGTTTCAGCCAGTCAGGAATCGAGTTTTCATTTACCCATTTTCTAATGTTAGCTATCTACCAGGTGCAAGAGTAGAACATTAAATATTAAAAACCTGTTAAGAGTAAATCTCCAAACCGAGTTGCAAAATTTCATATTTCAACAAATGATGGTGGGTGGAGGGTGAATAATATCAAGAAAGATTTTAAAACTATAGAGACATCTCTTATGGGTAAGTATGTACAGTAATCATATCAGATATCTTACTGGTACAAGGAGCTGGCAAGAGCTGAATTAATGGATTCAAACAGTTAAAGGTATAATGGAGAAGATGATGTGACTGGGAATTATATAAATTTCAGAGGACCTAGGACTAATTTGAAAGGGATCCAACCCTATCTGGCAGGGATGGGCTACATTTATGTAAGTATGGAATGAAGGACTGAAGGGGAAGAGAACTAATTACCAGATACTGTACATAATTGTTCAAGTAAACAAGCATTTGTCAATGCCAAATGTTTGCTTGCTGATATGAGCATTGGAAGTGCATGAGTTAGACAGATACAGAATAGGAATGGCAGTGAAGTACTGAACTCATGCCAACCCCACCTTCACCCCTGCAGAGATGGATAGGCAATGGGTGTGCCTTTGGGTTGTCACCCATAATAGTCACAGCATTTCACCTCACCCTATCCTATAGACACCGACAACTATTGAGGTGTGCCTTGGAGTGTTCGGCTTCACAGTCATCCCATTTCATAGGACATACGCTGAAATGTGTGCAGAATAGGGGTGAAGTCTGGGGTCAAGAGTCCAAGGCACACCTCGATGCCTGTCACAGACTTCAGGGTGGGAGTGGGGTGGAATGGTGTGAGTATTACAGCTGGCAATCAAAAGGCACACGCCTGATGCCTGTCAATCTGTACAGGGTGGGATGTTATGGTTAGAAACCCTAATGCCCTAGATGTTTGTTGGTATTTGCAGTACAGATTTTCAGCATGACCTTTTGTAATCCCCACCTCATGAAAGCATTTGGGACCTCTACTCATGAACAGTGGCACTGTGATTTTGTTAATGTGTCCCAAACTTTGATTTCCACAGCCACTGTGCCATTCTGTGCCAGATGTGCAAAAACACAGATTGGAAAGGGTGAGAAGAATGACAGCTGTACCATTCATAGGGAGGTGTGAAGAGATGGCAATGTTGAAAGTCTGGAGGAAAATATTAAAATGCTCGAACTCTGAGTGTATGTGGAAACTGTGCAACGCATGCTCAAAACACAGTCATTTAGTGGAATTATTTCACTAAATTGTCAACATTGGCATTTTGTGACCTCTTCTCTTGAACACTGTCACTGTGATTTTCTTAATCTGTCCCAAACACTGATTTCTCACAGTGACCGCGCTATTCTAAGCCAAAGTGTGAAAACACATTTTGGGAAGGATGTATAAAATGACAGCTGTACTGTTCATAAGGAGGTGTGAAAAATGGCAATGTTAATAATTTGGAGTGAAAATATTACAAATTTGTGAGTTATGAGGGTGCGTGGAAACTGCACAACACACTGATGTAGCACAGTCATTTTGTGGACTTTTGTCACCAAATTGTCAACATAGGCATTTTGGGATCTTGCTCATGAACAGTGTCACTGTGATTTTCTTAATCTGTCCTGAACACTAATTTCCCACAGCTACTCATGCTATTCTGCGCCAGAAGTATGAAAACACATTTTGGCCAGGATATGAAAAATGACAGTTGTACTGTTCATAAGAAGGTGTGAAAAGATACCAATGTTGAAAACCTGGAGTGAAATATTACAAATTTGTGAAGTTAGGTGTGTGTGGAAACTGTGCAATGCTTGCTTGTAACAGTCATTTTTGAATTGTTCACCAAATTTGCAACACAGGCTTTTTGAGAGTTCACCTCATGAACAGTGACACTGTTATTTTGTTAATCAGTCCTGAAAGATGACCATTAAATCATCTTTTCAGACTGAATAATGCCATGATAGTGACTGAATTCATGAGGAGGGGTACCAATAACCCCATGTTGAAAATTTGGTGCCAAAATTCAAAAAAATGTCCGAGATATCCACATAAGTTGAAAAACCCTATTTATGCCATTATACAGCTTACTGGCATTTCTTCAGTTCACAGTCGGCTTTGAAGAGTGCAGCTCACTGCCCAGTCCACTGAACATTGCCGTACGGGCTCTGTAGGTAAGTGTGTGGGGGGTGGGGGAGGTGGGTAGCCAGAGGGTGGGTGCAGGTTGGGGAGGGTCAAGGGACCCAATGAGGGACCATTTTCTTTTTAACAGGATTTTTTTAAAAAGACAACGCTGGATGCTTTTGGCACACAGAGAGTGGGCTCCCAGCATGCCACCTGGGTGTTTGTTTGGGGGGACTGAAGCCAGTGGGGATTGGGCACCCTGGTTGGCTATACAGTGTGCTTGGGGATGCACATGAGACAAGGGGATTGGGCACCTCGGCATAGGACAAATGGGATGGGCATCATGCCGACGGGACTGGGCTACCCCTTGGCTAATGAACTTGGGAAGAGGGCATGCCAACAGGGCATTGAGCACCCCATCAGCTTTTAACAGGGACTGTGAGAGGCAGCAGCTGTCCATCAGTTTTGTGGGGACTGTGAGAGGCTGACGAAGAAGCTGCTTCCATGTTTATTGAAAGGGGACACTAGACAATGCAGCTGTAATTGGCTGCTGCAGTCAGGGACCGCCCCACAAAACAGCTGATTATTGATTGGAAACAGTCTTGAGTCATGGAGACTGAGAGGGAAGAGGAAGGATTGAGCATCCCATGATGGCTCTCCTTCCTCTAGGGTGGGTTGGGGTACTGCAGCACACTGTAGTGGCAACTGGTGGAGGCCACTAGCACTACAGCAGTGAGCAATAGCGAGGGGAGTGCATGGCAGGTGTCTACATGTATGTGCTCGGAAGTCATTGCTCATCCTGGCACTCCAGAGGGTAAAGTAACTTGCCAGAAAATGGCAGGGCAGTGAACTTGGCAGCTGATGGCCATGCCTGGTGCCCCCTGCTCCCAGGGGATCCTGCACATGGAATGCATGAGCGATGAAAGGCTAGCTCCGTGGAGGATCGAGACCAGGACCAGGAGGTGCAGGTGTCAGTAGCAGGGCATTGCTGAGATCCGCTCCCCGAGGAGGATAAACATATGTATGATAAAAAGAAAATAAATACTGTAAGGTAGGCCATGGAAAGGGGAAAAGCAATGCTGAGGGGCTGAATTCAGATTAGGCACAGTAGCTTGATGATAAACACTCTGGAGATGTCAGAGAAATGGGAAATAAATTACAGTAACTGGGCCACTTGCATTTATTTTAGGAACATCATTTAAGGTTGACAGCTGGTGGAGTCCGCAGTAGTGCCTATACAGTATTTAACAAGGCACAAAGACAAAGAATTACAAGCCCATAAGTTTAACCCTCATCCTGCTGCCGATGAGATAACTCGCCCTAATTAACTGCAGCCTCTACTGCCGCCGACGAGATAACTCGTCCTCACTAACACTTTTTTTGAGCTGCAGTCATAAACAAAGCTGCCCTTTTAGAAATCTGCCTAGTTCATAGCAAATCAGGAACCTGTGGCTAACTGTTTTGGGTAAGAATCCAATTACAGCTCACCAGATGTCCATAGCCTTTTCCTTGAACACCTGTTGCTGAGCATCCTCTCACTTGGATTTTCTCCTTCTGGACTGAAGTTCTGCTGGAACCTAGCGTTGTCTATGCTATTCAACAGAATCTATGAGGCACTCTGAGAACACTTTTCAGAAATCCACTGCTTTGTTTAGTCAGTGGGAACTTAGAAGCAAGGCTTTTATGAGGTATGTTTTGTTTTGAATGAAGAATGGACATCAGTAAATAGTAGAGTATGATGGAGGGATATGAAAGTTGACAGGTATAATTTGAAGTATTTACAATTTATTGAAAAGAAAATGCTAGGAAAGTTTTCATCAGCCCTTTATGCAACTGCGAATTGTCTTAGGGCTTCTTACCAATGCACTCATGACTTGAATAGGAAGATTTGAGGCAGCTTTGTTTATGCAGTAATATTGTAAGAAAACCAGTGCCCTCACTACTGAAGTTTGTTTCTTTTCTAAATACTGAATTTATTTTTTATCCTCAATGATATTACTGTACTTCACAGCATAGAGGAAAAATAAACAGATCCTCAGTGTTTCATGTTGCTAAATTTTGGTCTTGCTGGGTTTTTTCCATCTTATTTTTTCATTTTGTATTTTAGTTGGTATAAATCATGTTTATACTTAAAATTTTATTTTGTTCAGAGGTTCCATTTTGGCACATGATTTGAACAGAGTTCGCAAACCAACACTCCAAAAGTTCTGTTAATCAGGTTTGTTCCCCCATTCAAGCATGTATGCAAATTCAGGACTATTTTGTAGTATCTGCTTTGAATGTCAGACATTTTGCAATCTTTTTTACCATTTGCATTTTTTATTTCTTTTTTGTTTTAATGTTATTTGTATGCTAGTCTGTTCTGCTCATCATCAAAAGTATATCACACAGCACCAGAACCCTGCAACTGTGACTTCCTTCAATGTAAAGAAAGAATCTGAATCTGCAATGGTAAAAGAGAGAGGTGCAGCAGAGTGTGATGGTAGGTATTGTGGAGTCACATATTGGCATAACTGGGGATGTTTGGGTCAACTTAACACTGCAGGGAGTTGAGGTGTTTGCAGGCAGGAGTTAGCAGCACTTGCAGTTCTGTTACATTTGCAACAAATGCCTATGTCGGGGAGAGGGAAGTGTTGGTAAAGCAGGCTGTTTATCTAAGCCTCGGCCACGGTCTTGTGTTTTGTTTGTATTAAATAAGAAATCAACATCGAGTAATGCTATCCCATCATGTAGTTTGCCTCTGGACATTTTTATGCCGTATTGAATTATGGAGTAAGAGGGGTATATGAACGGAGATATTGTCAGCAGAAGTATGTGCTTTCCCAGCAAATTTAGTTTTTTTGTGTGTGTGTGTTTTTGAAAATGCACTGCAGCGAACTCTATATATTTGTGCTATTGCATCACAAAACAATCCGCTATTGTCATTGATCAGGTTTAATAATATAGCACTGATCTACTTTGGTACTGAGCACAAAATATAATTTTACAATTACTGTATATGTTGTGGATTGGCTTGATTTTTCATATTTGGTGCGCAATTTGAATTGTGCAAGCTGCCAATCAGTGCAAGGGGTTGTGCTAAAATTTCGAACACAAAACAGTACTCAGCTATTTAGAAGCTAACGGGAAACTAGTGCAGCAAAGTTCCCTTTTAGGGGAAGAGGGACAGGGATTTACTCGGCTGGTATATTTTTTTGCCTGTAGAAATTTCAAACTGTTATCCTCTTCGTTTTTTGTTTTCTTTGCTTAGGCACCACCGTGCGTGAGTTGCATTTCGTGATTGGTCCCTCCAGAGAGAATCACGGCTCTAGGGATTTGGGGTGGGGTGGTCGGCAACTTTGCGAGTTGATGAAGTCATTTTACAAGAGTTCTAGTTTTAGACTCATAAGTTTGAACGTCTTGCTGATCCTTGTCTTCAGTTTTAAGAAGCAAGTTGGAAAAGAAACTTGGGAATGGCCATCCTGAGCATTTCTCTAGGGTAATCTCAAAGAAATAGATAGGAAGGGAAGATTGAACTGCTCATGGGATGGTATAGCTTGTGTTTGGTATTTATGGATGTTTTCATCAGCCCCAGACCTTTTTAATGTTCCCTGTGTATAGAAAATTCAACTGACTTGTTGCAGAGGAAAAACCATATTGTTATTCCTTCAGGCAAACAATGTACCAGTTTTGTGGGGTATCTGCACTCCATGATGATCCATTAGATGTGTTTGGGTTGTTTCAGCAGTGCACACTCTATTAGGACATATTTGAGATGTCATCATGCCATAATTCAACAGAAAAGAGGGCCAGTGTAGGTGGGCAACATTTTACAAATATACATACTTGAGAGCAAACATGCAAGAGGGAGAGAGAGACTACAAGGAGAGGGATGAGGCACAATGTTATCAGTCTTAGAAATACCAAATTAAAGTTTCTTGTTATGGTATTTATTTGCTGAGCTTTTATCTTGAACTGGAACCTTATACATGGCAATTGGTATAAAGTATTTGAGACATGCTAGTCGCTCCTGGAAACTAGCCTCAGCTCAGTGTACCTTTCCGGTCAACAAATTTTAAATAAACAAATAAATAAGCATGCATAATGTTTGCATTTCATGCTTATAAAATGCATGTTAATGATTTTGATTTATTCTTTTTTAATAGATAAACCAAATGATAGTCCAATTAGAGCAGAGGGATAAGGTACTGTTGTTGTGTGCCATCCAGAGGGGCGTAGATACTAATGGGGACCAAAGAGACATTTATAGTCACATAACTCAAATAAAGTTTAATCCTGGACTCAGTGTGGCTGTGTGTATACAGGCAGGACAAGGGAGACTGTTAAAATAAATATTTGACACATGTTATCAAGAGGGAATAGAGACTACTGGGTACCAAAGAGACTTTTAATGTCACATAAATCACAAATAAAGTTTATTTCTAACCTCACTGCATGAGTAGAAATCAAGTTTTGCAGCCACTAGCCAGCAGGGCAAGTAACTGGGGAAAATCCACTAACCCTACAGACTTTTCCACCAGTCCAGCTGGTGTACATATTGAAATGCTACCTTCTCAGCTACAAGTCTGCAATGTTACTTAGCAGAAAATCTTATTATCCCTTTACAAAATCTACCGGCATTTAGCTAGAGTGCCAGTGGCAATTTCAACCCGTATCAGTGTGGCTATGTATGTACATGCAAGGACAGACTGGTAAAATAAATCTTGTCATGTACACCCCAGTGGCGGTGGGGCAAACAGAGATAGACTAAGTACAGGCAGAGCAAGAGCAGACTGGTAAAATAAATCTTGACATGTGCCATCCAGAGAAAGAGAGACTGACTGGTATCCAGTGATGAGGACACTGGGGAAAGGGCATCGACAATAACGGTGACCCACTCCCCAGTGAATTCCTCAATAGCTATAGTAGAGTAGGGTGGCTGGATGGGGGTTGGCGAATTTAGCGACAGGATGTCACTATACATACGAGCAGAGGGGAGCAAGCACACAATGAGGAGATGTTAGAGGTTGTGACGGGTGGGTTGCCGAGTCGAACTCATGCTGTGGTAGGTGGGTTGCCGCACTGGTCGGCAGGGTACTGTCTGGTCAGGGTGCTGGTGCATTTTATGTTGTGCCTGTCCCAAACCTTTCTTTTTAATGTTTTCTCTGGACCCGAGACTGAGAGACTAAGACTACTGAGTACCAAAGAGACATTTACAGCCACATACAGAAATTACTTTTAAAGTTCATTCCTGGCCTCAGTGCAGTGGTCAAAATTAAGTTTGTAGTCACTAGCCAACAGGGCAGGTGACTGAGGAAAATCTACTAGCCCCACAGACTTTTCCAGTGGCCCAGCTGGTGTATATATTGAAATTTTACCTTGTCAAGTACAACTTCTGCAGGGCTACTTAATGGAAAATGTTATCAACCCCATACAAAATATACAAGCATTTTTGGTTGTAAGGCCTAATATGGGAGGACTTGTGGGGCCTAATATGGAAAAACTTATAGGGTGGCCATTGAACACAAGGAATGCTTAACATTTGGTTCCACCTGGTATAGGTGAATTGGGGACCACTTGACAACAGGAATTTGTTTTTATGGTGGGACCTGGTTTGGGAAGGATTTGAAGAGTGACATTGTACACCAGGGAGGTAGCACCTGTATGGGATGTTTATCATAACTGTTTCCAACAGGAAAGTTCCTGATTGGACAGCTTACTGATCAACAAGAACATCTGTATCATAGAGTCCTGGTCTGAGTTTTCAGAGATTTTCAAATATCAGTTTATTTACTTGTCAAGGTTAGTTCCATGCATTACATGTTGCACCTGATATGGGAGGAATTTGGGTACAACCAAACAACAGGGTATGCTGTTATTGTGGCAGTGCTTGGTTTGTGAGTGTATTGGGAGGACATTGGACACCAGGAGGTGCTTTTTGTCGATGGCACAAAGTGAGTTTTTATGTCATAGTGTGTACAGGCAGGGCGAAGGCAAGCTGGCAAAATACATTTTTGATGTGCCATTGCAGAATGGAGAGAGACTAATCACTGGTGGCAAAGAGACATTTTACAGTCACAGAAATTACAAATGAAGTGTATTTCTGGTTTTGGTGTGACTGTATGTGTGCAGACTGTCAAAATAAATCCTTTGACTTGTGCCATACAGGTGGGGGGAGACTACAGTGCAATAAAGAGATATTGTACAGTCTCATCAATCATAAATAAAGCTTATTCTTGGACAAAATGTGACTTTTTGTGTATAGGTTGGGCAATATAGTGTGTTAAATACATCTTCAATGTGTGCAGTCCTGAGGAGAAAGGGAGGGAGACTAATGGGGACCAAAGAGACTTTTGTACAGTCACAGAAGTTTATCACAAATAAAGAGTATTCTCTCTTCAGTGTGGCAGTGTCTGTAAAGATGGGGCAAGAGCAGTCTGGTAAAATAAATGTTTGACTTGTGTAATCTGGGGGAGGGAGACTGAGTGATTGCTGGGGAAAAAGAGTCATTTGTATAGTCACAGAAATGACAAAATGTATTTCTGCCCTCAGTGGGGTGCCGATTGGTATGGAGTGACTTGGGGACCACTGGACAATAGGATTTGTTTTTATGGTGGTGCCTGGTTTGGGTGGGCTCTGGGGATATTGACACCAGAGGATGCTTAACTTGTGGCACCTGATATGGGAGGAATTTGGTGATGGTGACCATTGGACAACAGGGAATGCATTTTTGGTTGTTTGGGTCTGAAATGGGAGGCCTGTGGGGGAAATTAGACAACAGGAATGGCTTAACTTGTGTGTTGCCTGATATGGGAGGGAACTAGAGGACCACTGAACAACGTGGTGTTGCCTGCTATGGGAGAGCTTGTTGGGGGGCATTGGTCATCATAGAATGTTTAACCTGGGTGCTTCCTGGTATGGGAAGTATTTTGCAGCTAAACTAGTCCTCAGTTTGTATCTGTGAATTTACCAGGTGCCTTTCACAATAACACGCTCTAATGGGCTGTGCTTCTCCACCAGTGGAAAGTGAAATGTGTATATTGTGTGGCGCTCTCATAGTCTTTTCTCAGCACGCTCGGCATTGATTAGCTCCCGTGGCAGGACATTAGAAGTTGGACCGCCTGCAATGGCAAATGATCTAATTTTAGAAAATTGGTAAGCTGAATACTTTTTCTTGATGCAGAAGCACTCTACACTATATGCCTTGTGATTATGTGCCCATAGACCCATTTGTTGAGAATTACTAAAAACAAGGGAAAAGCTGACAGTGCCCTTTAACAGATCAAGAGAGTAATTTCAATGCTTCTACTAAAAGCATTGCACTGCCTGCAGGGGTAGTTGCTGTCAAAACATCACCATACTGCCCACAAACATATGATTTGGTAGAGCGATTTAATCAGACATTAAAGAGAATGCTAAGGAAATTCATACATGATGAGGGGAAAGACTGAAGATATATCTTCCATTATTGTTAATTGCTTACAAGAAGGTCCCCCAGCCAGATCAGGTTATTCTCCCTTTCATTACTGTACAGAAGGAACCACCAAGGACCATTAGACATGGCCAAATAAATCTGGGAAGAGGGAAAGGAACTGGGTAGAGCGATATTGTAAAGTATATGGTACAACTTCAAAAGTGCTTAGTTATGTACACAGAAATGGCACTTAAGATTAGCATTGAAGCTCAAGAGAAAGAAAAACAGCTATATGATAAAAGTGTTTTGAATAAGGAATTTCAGGAAAGAGACAAAGTACTCTTACTGCTACCCTCTTCTGAAAATAAACTGCTTATGAAGTGGCAGGGACCTTATAAAATTCTGATTTAGACAGGGATGGTGACTTATAAAGTGGAGATATCCAACATGAGACCAGGTAAAAGATGTACCATGTCAACTTACTTAAGAGATGGCATGAGAAACCAGAGCAGAATGTGGGTATGGTTATTACAAAGAGAGGAGTCAGATCTAGATCTTGCTTACAGGAGACTAGAAGAGAAGAAGGATAAAGGAGATCCAAATTAACCCCACCTTGGACAATACCCAGAAAGAAGACATTTTTAATCTAATACAGTCATTTCCATGCACATTTACTAGTGTTCTAGGAAAAGCAGTGTATGTAGAACATCACATCAAAACTGACACTCCCACAATCAGACAGAAACTCTGTAGGCTTCCTGAAAGGGGTAAGAGCTGACCTCAAACAAAAAATTGAAAAGCTTAGTCAGTTGGGAAGCACAGAACCTTCCATAAGTCCTTGGGCATCCCCAATTATAGTGGTGCCAAAGAAAGAAGGTGGATCAGACTGTGCTTAGATTTTAGAAAATTGAATAATGTGTCACAGTTTGATAGGTATTCAATGCCACAAATTAACAACATTATTGATTGCATTAGGAATGCCAGATATGTTGCTATCCTAGACTTAACAAAAGGGTACTGGCAAATTCCATAGAACAGCACTCAAAAGAAAAGACTGCTTTTATTATACCAGTGGGACTATTTCAATTTGTGATCATGCCTTTTGGCCTCCATGGTGCCCCAGCAACTTTCCAAAGGTTCATGGATCACATTTTGATGCCTCGCACAACCTATTGTTCAGCTGATCTGGATGATATAGTTATCTATAGCCCAGATTGGAATACACACTTGGTCCATCTCTCGCTGTCATTCAATTTATAAGATAGGCAGGACAGACCATCAACCCCACCAAATGTGCCATGGCAGTGACAGAAACAAACTACTGGGGCTTCTGCTTGAAATGGACAGATAAAACTAGTGATTGGAAAATAGAAGCTGTTGCCAAATGTCCAGTACCCCAAATAAAGAAGCACGTTAAGTCTTTTAGGTCTGGCGGGTATTAAAGGTGGTTTATTCCAAACTTTGTCTCCATAGCCACACCCTTGACAGACCTACAGGAACAAAAATAAGATGTACCAACAAGAGGAAATGGAGTCTAGAGTGTGAGAATGCCTTTCAGCCCACAAAGTGGCTCTCTATTCATCCCCAGTCCAGAAATATCCTAATTCTGGCATACCATCTGAGGTGCATACAGACACCTTGGAGACAGGGACTGGAGCAGTCCTTAGTCAACCTGCCAGTTTAGCTAGTCTATTACAAGCCTCTAGTCTAGCCTCTCGATGTTACTTGCTGCTCTGAGACTAGTGCTGACAAACTGTATTGTTTAGTAGCTGATGTCTGACTGCTTAGACCTAGCTACAGAGTAAGATTGCTGCATTTTTCCATTTCTGCCTCCCCTGCCAAACCCTGTCTCCTGTCCCACACTGGTCACTCTACATTATTAATTTCTCCTCCACACTTGCAATGCTATCTCTCTAAACAGTTTAATTTCTTCTCTGATTTACCTACAAACCCTCCTTTTATACCCTCCTGCTGCTGCTGTTGTCCTCCTCAGACATCCCAGCGACAAAGCACAGAACCACCCTCCTGTTAGCTCCTCTTTATCTCTAAATAATTGCCCTGCATTTGCCACCTCTTTACCTCATGCTTTGTCTTTCCTCATTGCCTGCCCCCACTGAGCTTGCTGTTGTACTGTAGTTGTATTTATTCCTCTGTCGCCCTCTTGTTCCACAGACAGCCCATATGTGGGCTTCCTGCTGCTGCTGTGGCCCTGGCACTCTCTGAGCTAGCCGCAGCTAACAGATCACCCGACTGACCCCGGACAGATTCAGGTATGCACCGACCTCTGAAACTCATGGTTTTGAATGCTGCTGATTTGACTGGACATTCAGTGAAAGAGCCAGGCACTGATTGGTAGTTTCTGGTCGTTGGCTGATTTTCCAGCTCCTGGCGCTTCCTGATCTTGGTGAAATCTCTTTCTGTGCTATGTTCTAGACTAAATTTTTTCACCCACTCCTCCCCACCTCCTCACAGTATTAAATAGACCCTTGCTCCAACCCTTTCTCAGCCTAGCAGCTGATTGTTCACTCCACTGATGCACATTCTTATTGCTACTGGCCTCCTGTCTTCAATACCTGACTTGACCCATCTTCTTACTGCCACTTTTAAAGCAATCTCACCCACAGGGTTGCACATTTGCTGTCATGTTTTTTCTCCAGCTAGAAGTCACGTGACATTATTTGCTACGCCTTGTGTGTTGTTTTCAGAGCCCTGCTACTGACCTCTGTCCACAAATTTTTCCATGATAGCTATGGCTGGAAGAATACTGTTCTGCTGACAGTGAGCCTTGCTCTTTTACTGGCTCTTCTCACTGCTAGACCTTGCTCTGGCAGTGCTAAACTGACCTCCACACTATCTGACTTTACCTACTCAAACCTACTCATGTCACAGATCAAGCAGCATGACGTGACTCCTTTATTATTCACTAGGCATCTCTTATACTTGGCTGCTGACTTTACCTCTAAACGCCTCTGGCAGAACATTCTACTGGAATCATCTCTTTCCCACAGAAATTATGGTATCTTGTGCTCCTAGCTTCGCTATTATCTAGGGACATCAAACAAACCCTGGCCCCAGTTATCCACTGCTTCCTGAAATGGACTGGTTAAATATGAAAGGCCTCGTATAGCACACTTAAACATTGGAAGCCTTTTCTGTAACTTTACTGAACTTGAGGCATGGATATCCATATATGAACCTTACATTCTCTGTCTGACTGAAACTTGGCTAAAACCCTTTACTCTTGACTTTTCCTGCTCCTTCCTAACTATTCCTATCTCAAGGAGACAGACTATCTGGAAGAGGGAGGTGGAGTTACGCTTATTTCAAAACTGCCTGAACATTTTCTTAATGCAATGTTCAGTTGCCTCTAACTGCAAGTTTTACATACCCTGCTTCTACTTGGAACCAAAAAGATTCACTTAATATGTGCCTACAATCCTCCTAAAGCAGGTCAGCTAGGATGCTCCACACTGTTTAAGTACACGACCTCTGCAGCTGGCCAAAATGAAGTTATCATTCTTGGCGACCTCAACCTAAATTGGCTGGGGAAAATAAAAGCGCACTGGCATCTCCAGTACATGGATTTAACATGCACCAGGTAATGGAAGATCCCACCAGACTGACCCAATCACCTGCTGCTGAACACTTATAGACTGGATACTCACAAATTGACCTGATAGAATTACCACCTCAGGTGTAATTTCTGATTCTATAAGTGACCCTTCCCTGTGTTTTGCATATGGGGAACATCGGTGATTCCAGCCCCTCGCCAAGCAATATCACCTTCCTGGATTTTCCACACTTGACCAAGCAAGCTTTACATGATATCTCTTCTGTAAACCAGATCCCTATTATTCAGTACCAAAACATTGAATCTGCTGTCAATGTCTTTCTTTCTATATTCTTATCCCTCCAGGACATACATACACCTAAACGGAATCAACCTGTTAGGCTAAACAGACTAGGTTGCTGCTCAAGGAACTTCTTTCCTCCCTCTGGGCATGTGACAAAAGTTGGAACCACTACAAAACCTTGGGTTAGCAAAGAATATGACACTTACTGAAAGCAGTACAATATGTGCAAAAACAAATCAGACTTGCCAAAATCTCATACTGCAAAGGTCTATTGCTGGAAGCTGCTGGGACCTGAAGAAATTCTGAACACATGTAAAATCCTTCCTGGGCTCAAACCAGTCTCAACACACGAATGATATGGTCCTCAATGGTATGCACTGTAATGGCCAAACCACCATTGCAAATTCTTTTCAACAAATACTTTACTGATCTCACCAAATACACTGTCTCTTTCACAACAAATAGCATCCTGATGCCTGTTACTCACACAAACGTGCCCATACATCTGTCCTTCTATTTTAAGGCTATTCCAAATGCTGATGTTCTAAAACTACTAAACTCAATCTCTGATAGTACTGTGTAGGCTTCAACTACCTAGAGCCTAAACTCCTGAAGCTGGCTGCTCCTTTCATTGTGGCCCATTGCTAAAATCTTTACACTGTCTCTCTGCCATGGTCATATTCTGGGCACATGGAAATTGGAAAAGCCATCCCAGTCTTTTAAGAAAGGTGACAAGAATGACATAGCTAATTATAGGCTCATAGCCATTTTGTCAGTACTAAACAAAATACTCCAGAAATTAATGGCTATGCAGGCCACCGAGTTCCTCTCTAAATATACCTCCTATCACCTGCTCAACATGGTTTCTGCAAGGGCATAGTACCTCTACTGCTGTGATACAATTTATGAATGATGCCCTTACTGCTATGGATCATGGTCTCAGGATCATGCAGTGTTCATTGACCTCTCAAAGACATTTGCTCTGTAGATCACCTCTTCTGCTTAATTGCCTTAGCTTCACTGGTTTCTTAGAGCAAGCCACAAACCTGTTCCAGAGCTACTTAAGCAATAGAAGACAACAGGTAAAATTTAACTCTGCAGTGTCAGACTGTACACCTATCAATGTTGGTGTTCCTCAAGGCTCCATCTTGTGGCCTCTTCTCTTCTCCATTTTATAAATGGCATATCTTCTAACAACCCTTAGTGCTCAACTAATCTTGTATGCAGATTATCTGGTGCCTCATAACCTCCTCTGCAAACATAGAAGAAATAGTCAACTAACATCTGCATTTCTCATAATGCAAGAATGGATCTGCAACAAAAGGCTCGTCCTAAATGTAAATAAAACTCTGGGCATGATCTTCAGATCTGCAACCAAACTTAGAACAAACTGCAACCTTTTCAACGCTCCTGTGCAGATGGTTCCTCCCTTATGAATGTAACCTCATTCAAGTATTTAGGTGTCCTGCTTGATGAAACTCTCAACTTTGAGCAACACGTCATTGACACCACAAGTCAGTAAACTTCAAACTCAGAATAGCTTATAGGACTAGACAGATGCTTACCCCCTCAGCTAGACTGGCTATTTCTAGGGTATCCTATTTCCATCCCTTGCTATGGTGCTGTCACCACCATAAATGCTTTGAAAACCACCCTAAGTAAGTGGGATACAACATATAATAGTATCTGCTATTATGCCTCGGCTTCCCCATGTTTGAAGCACCATTGCTTGCTATATGCAGACATTAGATGGCCTTTCCATCTGCCAATTGACTCCTTGTCCTCATTACTCTGCTGGATGACATCATTAGAACTAATCTACCTACCTGTCTTGCAGGCATGCTGGTGCCTGTGTCCCACCTATGGCCTCCTCTCTACTGGACTCTGCTTACTATACACTCCTAGGTGCAGAAACCCAAAGGAACTCCAGCTTTCTCCTGCCTGGCCCCAAAATACTGGAATTCCCTACCTCTTGATGTTATCTCTGCACCTAGTCCTATTTCTTTTAAAAATATGCATCACACTTTCCTCATCAAAGATGCTCTATGTTCCTGTTTTAAACCCCATAAAGTGCTTGACGTCACCCTTCCTCAGCTTTCAAAATGTTTCAGTTTTGCTCTGACCCCTTATTACTGTTATATGTAGCACTTACCATGGATTATGTGTTAAACCTACTGCACTATGATTGCATGGTTATTATGTGTTGTTCTATTGTGTATTTTTCTGCTAGTGCCTCTGTCATATTAGCAATACTGTTTACTGGCCACCGAACATTGTGTAGATTTTCCTGTATGGTTGATTATCTCTGAAATATACCTATTATTTGTTTTGTCTGCCAATTTTATATAGTAACTTCCTGGTCGTTTCTGGAAATAATCATATTTTGTGGCTACTACACCTTACCCGTAAACAAAAACTAAATAAATAAACCAATCGAAGGGGAAGAACACCCAGTTAACTACATCAGTAAAGATCTTCATAACAGGGAGCAAAAATATGCATCTGAAGAAAAGAGTGCCTAGCAGTGAAGTGGGCTGTAGATGCCTTATGCTTCTATTTATAGGAAACTGAGTTTACCTTTGTCACAGACCATAACCCTTTTGTTGGCAGAACCAGATGAAAGACCAAATGCTTGTATTATGCACTGGTACCTAGCCTTATAGTCTTACAAGTTCACTGTTAGAATACTGCCTGGAACACAGCATAAGAATGCAGATGTTTTATCCAGGCATGGTGCTGATGTAAACCACATGATAATGTAAAATTATAAATATAGTATGAGGTACTATGAGTGCAAATAGTACCTCCTCAACTCCAGGGTAAATATTATTGAATGTAGAGCTACTCTACAGCATGTATGGAATGTACTGTTTGATATAGTTTTAGAGACCATGGGATGGAGTTTCTGTAGAGGGTGGGTGGAAGCTCCAACAACTCCCCTGCAGAATTTGCAGAATGTGGTTTGACATTCATTGCAGGATGTCTTGAAAACCAATTAATTTGTAAATGTTTGTTTCTCCTGATCAGGGGTGTGTCTGTGGTCGGGCTCTGCTCTACCTTAGCATACAGAGGACATGAGGGATGCTTTTCTATCACATTAATTTCTTTACTTAAAGTAGGTTGCAACATCACATATCTGTTTTATCCTTTACTGTCTCTTTTTTTATGTATGTTGGCCACCTACAGAAGCACCTTCACTACCTTTCAATTTTCCTTTCAGTCCTCACTCACATGCCTTTCTGTGTCACTAGAGAACTCTTTCGATGACAGACTGAAATGCAAGGCTGATAGCCAGTCATGCAATGCAATGTTGCAAAGTGATAAAATAAAAAATCTTCATACAAGCAAGTGGTGAAGTGCCATCGGTGCCTTTTAGAAGAAATTAATGTCTTTTTAGGGCTGTAATGGTTGAAGCTCTTCAGTCCTTTGCCTTCAGAAAATAATTCTGTATTTTTTGCATTTTTTCCTACCGATCAACCTGTTAGACATGCACCACAGTCAAAAAGTAGAAAGAAGTCTGCCACTCCATGAAAGTTTAGTATTTTCTTGAGTTTATTTTTCTTTTTCTTTATTGCAAATAGATCCTCTTACAGAATCATTTTGCCAGATATGGCTTATTAGAGTGGATCTAATATTAAACATAATTATAAAGTATTTTTATAATCATTTTTCATATTAAATTCATATGTTTAACTTTAAATAAATTGTATATATTCTGTAACTTTTATTCATACCACTAGGTAGCGGGTGTCATCTATCACATTTTAAATACTATTTTGTACTTTTAATACAGTGATTCTCATATTTAAAATTCTGACTTTATGCAATATTGTTCATGGACAACATGATGCCTAGGCAGATATGCAATGCTAAATAACATCCTGAGACATATACTTGACATTCAGCTATGTATTTAGTTCATATACATCTTTGTATTTTATTAACACTTTTAGTTTCAGTTAATTTACTTCTATTACTTCCTTCATGTATACTTCTAGGCAGTGTTTTCTTTTTATATTTTTTCTCCTTAGCAGTCACTGACCTGCCTTTAATCCAGCCACCACTCCAGCTCCACCTCTGATCCTGAAGTTGCACACCCAGGTGGCATATGCAGCTCTTCCTTCAAGAGGGCATCCCTGTTGCCCCACGCCAGACGAGGAACCATTACCAGCTTGCACCATCCAGGCATCTTCAGCCAGTGGAGTGCGGCCACCAGGCTGCTGCGTGTGTGCTGCTCCATTTTCTGTTTTTTCTGGCTCAGGAGTGTGAACGTGCAATGACATCAGGGCACAACATGCCAACGTCTGCTGCACTCCATGTTGCTATGCCAACACTAGCAGTGCCCATGGACATCACCAGGGCTGCTGCAGAGTGATGATTCCCTGATCCCTCCTAGGATAGGAGAGCAGTCCACTGGACACTCAATCCTTATCCCACCCCACTGACCCCTGATGGCTCGGGCTAACATCCAAACCCAGGTCACCAGCATGGCGTGAGGTGTGGCATCCAGCTCCTCAACCCTCAGTGCCAAAGGGCCAGCCTACTTCTAGGCAGTGTTAAAATGTTATCATGTTAATCAGATATGGCTCTATATGAAATGTTTTCTAAGCTAAACATGGTACAGTCTAATACCATCATTCCACTCGTGGGACAATTCAGGTTTTATCATTCTAGTTCATGCATATATCTATAGTCTTTCTTCATTCACAAGGTTGTTTCTCATACCTCTATCTAAAACTGCAATACTGAGATACCTTCTGATAAATTCTAGCTGCTTTGCAATGATGGATTACTATCTATGTTGTCAAAGAGAGATTATTTGTATAGCCTGTTTGTCAGCTGGCTAGTTCTTAGTTATCCCAGTATGCTTAATTAGGTCATAAGGAATTCTAACCTGTTTGAGAATTAATCAGTCTTATTTTCTCTACTCTATTGAGGAGCCTCATTGCAACTGACTGGTCAACTATCCTCTCTGATATTGACATGGCTCTTGACCTATTCCACTCCAAATTCTCTCTGTCTGGGAAAGCATACTCCCCAAAGAAATTCAGCAACAAAACATCCCATCTCCTTTGATTACCAGTCAAAATCATTGACCTGTACACGTCCCCATGATCTTGTGGGCTTGGTATAAATTATCCCACTCTTCTCCTGACTTCATCTCATACAGGGCTCTGAGGAACAACTGTACAGCTGTACAGGCTACAGAATCACACTATTTCAATTTCAACCTCCAGAAACACCTTATCTCCCAATATATTTTGCAAGGCTATCCACTCCCTGTTTGACCTGCCTGCCAAATCCACTCTCCCAATCCTTTGTAAATTTTTCATCTGTGTCTGACTCTACCACTGTTGCTGTTCACTTCATAGAGTTCTTCAAAGCCTGGCACATTATTAAATAATAGATGTCTCAAGATTTAAAAGGTGAACTGGTTGCACTACCTAATAAGAAGAATATAAAAATGTGTGCTATTACTGAGACGTGGTGGAGTAAAGAGGATGGCTAGAGTAAAACATTGAAGGGTGCAATTTATTTCCAAATGACAGGCAAAAGAAATATGGTGAAGAGGTAGTACTGTAAATCAAGAATGATATAGAGGCAATGGAAGTAAATAAACTGCTTAACGAAGTGCTAGAAATGTTATGGCTTACAGTTAGGACAAATGGAGCTTAAACAACAGTAAGTGTTTTATACAGACTGTGGGCAATACTGTAAGTAAAGAATACAATGAGATGATGATGGATCAAATCAAATTACTAATGCCTGACAAGAGGGTAATGCTCTGAGGAGGCTTCAGTATGCCAGGCATTGACTGGGCAAAGAATGAGGGTGTTCCATTTGGAAAAGGACATTATAAATTAGTTAACCAGTCTACATCCAGACCAATTCATTAATAAAGGCACTAGGAAGGATAGTAATCTTGACCTAAAACTAAGTAACATAAAATGTGGAGGAATGGAACATAGACACATAGAAACATAGACTTTGATGGCAGATAAGGACCAATTGGCCCACCCAGTCTGCCCATTTCCTACCTATTGGATAAGCTGCAGATCCTAGTTAACCAACAGCCTACTTCTTCCTAACCCCACCGAATTGTGTTATGTCTGTTCCATGCATTCTTGAATTCCCACTGTTTTTGACCCCACAACCAGGAAGGCCGCTCCATGAGTCCACCACCCTCTCCATGAAAAATGCTTCCTTGTACAGTAAGGGAGTGATTATAGCAGGGTGCAATTTAATGTTCAATAACCAACAGTTCAGGAGCATTGAAAGACTCAGATTTTTTAATGTAATCTTTACAAAGTATCCTAATGAGCTGAAGTTATGGAATGAGAATCAGAATGAGCTAATAAAACACTGGAACAAATGCAGAACTGCCTTAAAGACACAATTAAAGCATTAGAGGAGAACTATGTCCCAACAAAGAAAATATAAAAGTAAAGGTGACATTCCTCATGACTGAGTAAGTGTTCATGGAAAAGATGGACAGAGAGTAAAAAGAAAAAGAAAGATTAGCATATGTTAGTAGGTTATAAGAAGGGAGTCAAAGAATGTAAAAAGGCCATAAGGAAGGCTAAGGGTGTTTGGGAGAAAAAATAGCTTTAAACACAAAGCATAGCTACAAACATTCTTTAAATACATTAATGCTGAGAAGGCGGTAAAAAGAACTAGTGGTCCTCTGAAGGTTGGCACTGATGTTACTACAAGGGAAAGAATATGGTGGAGGTTTTAATGAGTATTTTTGTTTTGTTTTGCATTTCATATAGACAAGAATCTGTGGAAATGTATTGAATCAGGTGACAGTTTGAAAATACTGTAAGGTACAACATGAAAAGAGTAAAAGAAAAGCTGAGGGGATGAATTCAAATAAGGCCCAGTGGCTTGATGATAAACACTCTGGAGAAGTCAGAGAAATGGAAAATGAATCACAGTAAATGGGCCACTTATATTTATTTTAGGAACATTGTTAAATACTGGTAAGGTTGTTGACAGTGAGTGGAGTCCACAGTCGTCCGGTCCAGTATTTAAAAAGGCACAAAGACAAACTATAAGAATTACAGGCCCATTAGTTTAACATCTTGAGTGGCAACAATATTGGAGACAAGCATAAGGAAGTAAAGAGAGGGACAAATTGAAGAAAAGAGCCTGAAGATGAAACACAGCATGGTTTTTGCAAAGACAGATCATGCCAAACAAATTTGATTACATTTTTGTGCCCATGAGCAGAACACTAGATATGAGGTTATGAGTAGACACTGTGTTTTTAGACTACAGCAAGGCTTTTTGCTACTGTGTCTCACATTGTACTGTGCTTTGCAAAGAGCTTATTCAGGAAGTACAAAACACAGATTCGAACAAGTGGTTAATCACTTGGATTAAATCATGACTAGCAATGAGAAGACAGATAGTAGACCTAAAGGGATTCTTGTCTGATTGAGGTGCAGTTACAAGGTGGTTGCATCAGAGTTTTGTGCCTGCTGAGGCCAACTCTATTTAGTATATATGAATTATCCATGGAATGGAAATTTAGAAGGTGGGTCTGTAAGTTTTCTGATTATTCTAAAATTGAAGTTATGGTGTACAGTGAGGAAGTGATTACAAATGAGGAGAAAGCCAAAGCAGGTTGAGCACTGGGCACTCATGGCTAACCTTAAAAGGACACTGTACACTTTAACTGGTGCCTGTTGTCATATGATCAGTGATGGTATGTCTGGTCATGTAGTTCATCACTTTGGGAATAAATCAACTTTTTATTTTTACAAATGTCACTGCTGTTTGGTCCAACACTTCTCTTCCTTCACTGTTCCTGTGTCTCCCTGACTATCAACACTCTGATGACCTAGTGCACTTATGTACTGTATGTTACAAATGTTACTTTTAAGCCATATGATGTAAACATAAAAATCTGTTCTATATTGTACCCTGACCTAGGTAAGGTAGTTTATTTTAAAAAATGAGTATTATTTTAGGAACAAATGGCTTCTCTAATGTAAAGATTTGACTCCTAGTGTGCTCATCAATGCACATGTTTGAGTTATGGCTTTACTTTCCAAAACTCATCTGTACCTAAAATAGGGCTTGTTTTTAAAATAAAATACATTACTTTATTTATACCAGAGTGCACTATAGATTTTTATGTTTACATTATTTGGCTTAAATAATATAATCTGTAAAATGTACAAGTGCACTTGGTCACTGGCAAGTTCATAGTAAAGGATGTGCAGGAGCAGCAGACCGCAGGGGAAAATTTTGAACCAAATAGCAGCCACATTTTGTAGAAAAATAGATTCATCGCTGAAGTGAAGAGCTACTTGACTGGAGATAGATAACAAACCAAAGGAAGCTGACAGAGTCCCATAATTTTAATATAGACAAGTGCACCATTGTCCGCCTAGGTCACAGTAATCCTAAAGTTACTGATTAGCTGTATAGAGCAGATAACTAAGTAATTAGCAGTGAGAAAGACTTAGGGATTAAGATAACAAGTGACCTGAAGTTTGAGACACAATGCACCCATTGCCATTCCACAGAGCTCCAAAAATATTTGCTCTCAAAGTCAAAAGCGCTAGGGTAAATATGAATTTAAGCACTGTGAGGATCTATTCTACTAGCATTTCTTCTATTTATATGTTTCTCCAGATGGTACCAGCAATGGTATGGGAGCAGCAATGGCCCTGTCATATGCAAATTTATTTTTGGGGATGTGGGAAGAATTGTGTATTCATCAATGAACCTAACTCATATCTAACTAAAATTAAGACCTGGGTTTGATTCTCAAAGCCTCCCATAATGGCTCAAGGGACATGGGTCATAAGCAATGATGCAAGGTCCCGCTTGTGCCAAACGATGTGCTGGGAGTGATTTTAAAATGTAGTCTGCATCAAAGGCAGGCTGCATGCACTACGAAGTTAGCACCATCCTTACAGCACAAAATGGACTGCAGAATGGTGTAGACCTGACACCCCACAGATCCTCATGCATGCTATTACACATGCTATTGCAGCATAAGGTACATGTGTATTTACTCAGGCTGTCTATTACACAGGCTACAGAATCCTTCTAATTTACCAGCCACCAGGCAGGAAGAAAGAATTCCTATAGGAGGTTAGGGACTTCATTGTGGACTGGTGTTGAATACCACAGATGGATAATTCTGGTGATTGCAGCACCTGGATCAATGACTGACTCTCATTTGGATATGACCTCCTCCAGAGCATGGAAATGCTGGGCCTATAGCAGGTTGTTACCTCAGTGACCCACTCGCATGGGCACATGTTGGACCTGGTGTGCATGCTGGATCTGGTGGTCAATGACCTCACCTCACAATTGATCCAGCCATTTGGTCGGATCATGGCACTGCAAGGTTCATGTTTGGGCCCCCTTAGGGTCCATCCTCTGTGGAGATGGTCTGTACTGCCCTTTAAGGGATTGTCCCCAGCAGAACTACAGGTGGTGCTGGACCTATCTAGTGTGGAAATGGCATGTGTGATGGGTGTGGAGGAGGCAGTGGCAGCCTATTACTGTGGCTTTGACTCTATTGTGTTCTCGTCCATGTCCAGTCCTTATCTACTCACCAGACGCCCTGTGGTTTGATGGGGAGCTCAGGAAGTTAAAGACAAAGGGCTGGAGGTTGGAGTGGCACTGAAGGAGGATGTGGATGATGGAGGAAAAATCGTCTTTGAGGTCACATTATAGTGACTATTAAAGGGCAATCTCCTGGAAAAGGTGAATTTTATGTCGAGGGAGATTTCTGTGGCAAGGAACAGACCTGCTCAGATTTTTTCATACAGTGGACAGGTTGTTGCACTCAACCTGCATCTGTACTGGGGAGCAAGTTTAAGCATGAGGCGATGAATTTGCTCTGTTCTTTGCTGACAAAGTGTCCTTTATCTAGACTGAGATCTCCAGTGCTGCTCAAAGAGCTTGTGGGGTTAGACTGATGACATGCCAGGGCACCCTCTTGTGTGGAGTGAGTTTGATCCAGTTGGAGTGAAAAGGTAGCTGAGATAGTCTTGAGGCTGCAACCAACCCATTGTGATACAGACCCTTTTCATCATGACTTCTGGTTGGTTGCGTTGGCCTAATTGGACCTGTGGTTGCTGGGATCATCATGTGTTGGGGGTCTTTCTAGTGGACATGAAAGAGGCCATGGTGAGACCCCTTTGAAGAAACCCTAACTGGACCCAGAGTTTCTCAGCAACTACAGACCAGTCTCGAACCTCCCACTTTTAAGGATAGTTTTGAAAAATGGTGACCTTTCAACTTGAGACTCATCTCACTTCCTCTGTCACTTTTGAGCACTTTCAGTCTTGATTTAGACCTGGGCACAGCATGGAGAGTGGCCTGGTGAAGGTGATGAATGATCTCCTTATAGCGAGATATGAGGGAGAGCATACCATCCTTGTTCTCCTGTATCTCTCTGCAGCATTTGACACCGTGGACCATGAGGTGTTACTGAATCAATTGAGGAATTTGTGTTGACGAACTGGCAATGTCATCAGCTGATTTAGGTCCTGCCTCATGGGTAGAGTGCAGAGGGTGACAATGGAGTTCTTCTCATCTAGCCCAATGCCTCTATACTGTGGAGTTCTGCAAAGTTCAGTCTTGTTCCTTCTGTTGTTCATAATGTGTATGTTGCCCTTAGGAGATGTTAACAGGCAGTATGGGCTGGTTTCCATTTCTATGTTGATGACACCCAGCTATACTTGCCCTGTGCACCTGGAAACCAGAAGGTGGCCTCTGTGTTTATTACCTGCCTGGCCAAGATTCAGAGCTGGATGACTCAAAACTGGTATGACTCAACTCAGACAAGACAGAGGTATTGGTGGTGGATCTTGGTCAAGTTCAAGTTTCAAGTTTGTTTATTTGGGATAATTTCATTAAGTAAGCTCATTTACAATGATGCACCATTGATCAATTAAAAAAAGAGGGAAGTTCCAATATTTAATACAAAATATAAAAATATAACATTAAGACATGTCAAAATTCACAATAAAGATTCACATAACACACTAATCACACACATTTTGCACAATGTAATGCTATGTAACCCCTTCTATAAAATGTCTATGTCTTTCACAGGATATTATGGTAGACACAAACCATGTCTTTATGATAATTTTTATGGTTTCTTATTGCCCTTTAGTCTGAATCTATCTGGCAAGGTATTCCATTCATATGGGATCATATGGCTAAGAAAATTATTAGCTCAATGTTCTAGATCTAGGCATTGTCAATTCTACTAAATCTGAATTTCTAAATGCTCTAACAAATACTCAGGAACTTCTCCTGTATACACCTGGATGCAAACAATATTCAGTGTAACTGACACCTTTCTTGTAACAGGGTCCACCTTGTTAGTTAAATAATTTGCATTACTGTATCACAGTGTGCCTGAAGCACACATCTTGCCATCTTCTTACACAACACATCCAGTGTTATTAGTTTTTCTTTGTGCTATACTCATACACAATATCTGCTTAATCTAAAATTGGAAAAGTTGTGACTGTACTATCTTTAACCTGGTTTCTGTTTCCAAACACTCCTTATGTTGGTATAAAGCTCCTAAACCCTTCTCTAAATTATTTATCACCTTATTTACATATATATTTCCTGACTCTACTGTATCCATCCAATACCCCAAATAACATATACTTCTACTTGTTTTACTTTTCACCTTCCAATGTATGGATTTCAATGGACTAGCCAAACAGTCATGTTGTTTTTGATATACCCAATCAACATCACATTTGTTTTAGAAGAATTCAGTTTCAAGAGGGACTGGCCAAAGTAATTTTGTAATTTATCAGTCACTTGCTGCAATCCCAGCTGGACCCTCTACTGCAGCATCAGAGGTATACATCACAGTGTTGATAGTTCACATCCTCAATACTGCTCCCCAATTCCTTTAAGTAAATAGTGAACAATAAGGGACATAAGACAGATTCCTGTAGGACTCTCTCTTAGTATTTATAACCCTAGAATGTTGTCCATTTTGACCGTATTTTGTTGTGACCCAAACAGGTTTTGAAACAATGTCAAAGCCTCTAACCCCAATTCCAGATACCCCAATTTCATCAAAAAATATTGTGATGTACCATGTCGAAGGTCTTGGAGAGATCAACAAAGATGACACCGTAATCTTTTCAAGTTCCATAGCTCTGTTGACATCATCCAAGACCTTCAAGATGGTGGTGATTGTATTATGGTTCTTACAGAACCTCGATTAGTATTTATCAGCTAGATTCTCACTTTATATATAAGTCTGCAACTGAGTTGTGACTAACCTCTTCAAGAGTTTTGCTACTACAGAAAGAAGGGATATTGGCCTATAGTTTGTCATCTGGTCAAGGCTGCCCCTTAAAAATGGGGACAACCTTGGTCCTCTTCCATCCCTGAGGTATCTCCTGTTTGCAATGACCAATTGAACACGTATGTTAAATGTTCCTCAATTTGCAACACCGCATACTTTAAACATTTTGAAGCTAGTCCATCCGTCCACAACTTTTACCCTCTTTTGATTTCAAAGCTATTCCCTAACCTGTTCAACTGTATTTAATTGAAAAGGCATGTATTACCATTTTCCAGATCCCCACTGAACTGTCCTACATTATTAAAAAAATCATTAAATCGATCAGGAAGTTCTTCATCCAAAATAACATTTTTCCTGTCCTCTGATTTTCTAATATTATCCCTGCCATTTCTTTTTCCATTTAACAAATTTATAGTGTCACAGAATTTGTTTGAATCCTTGCAAATTCACTAGTCTTTTTCTTAAAATAACTCTTTAGCTAAACGTACTCTTTAGCAAACTCATTTATAGCTTTCCTATATTTTATCCAATCAGAAGGCAGACCTGATTTCCTAGCTATTTCCCAACAATTATTCTTTCCACTCTCAATTTCTGTAACCATGCATTAAACCAAACCACATAACTTTTTTAACCTGTTCAGTTATTACAGGAAATGCTTCTCATATACATTGCTCATTTCATCCAAAAATAGTCCCACTCATAATTTAGATCTGGTATTAAATGTAGCCTATCCCACTTTACACCATCCCATTCTTCCATCAACTTAAAATAATCAAATTTCTCATGAATCTAAAGTGTACTCTTTGGGGGACCTGTACCTCCTACTTCATCCTACTTCTCATACAAACCTAAAAATCACATCCTCCATGGTAACACCAATTGATTCTAGCAAACCACTACCCCCAAAATGACAGGTGCAACGATTTGCTCATGATATCCACTCCCTCCACCATTTTCTCCTCTATCCCTACCTATGTTAAAATAAAGAACAACAACCACAGAATGATCAGCTACTCACAGACAATCATGTAAATAAAATGGCAGGTAATAAGACTGACCTGGCTACTCCTACTTCTTTCTGGAAATATACACCCAATCCTGGTCAGATAGCCCGTGATGATAGTGATAATAAATGAATAACTGTAAAACAGTGAATCATTTATATTGCTAACATCAATAGCTACCCTGCCAGGGTAGCGATCCCACAGTGATGAAAGTGACCAGAAGGGAAAGATAGGGAGGAGGAGGGGAGGATAGGAGGAGGAGGCAGAGAGAGGATTTGAACTAGTAGGGGATCTTGCTGCAGCCAAGCCAGTCCTGTGGTGTGATGGTGAGGGTGGCTGGCTACGTGCAGCAGGTACTGAGTTTGTGTCCTGCTTGGGGCACTTGATTTTGCCACTGCTTGTGGCACTCTATTTTTTCTGCCATTTTTACCCCTCTCCTCAACATGCACCCTCCTGAAGTTAATCCTATTTCAAGGTGGTGTGGGCAAGCCCCCACAGGGTGGCATGGGGAGCACAGCCCCCTGCATAAACACTGTAGTGGCGGAAGTTGAGTCACTTTGGATTGTATATCATCAAAATGCTTTTCAGCGATATTCATTCGCTATGATAGCGATCGCTGTGTTTTGATCACTATCATAACATGGAACCTCCTTGCCCACGTAATAAGGGAATGACCCCAATCTTTAGACCAAATGGACTCACAATGGCCTCCTCAACATCTGCAGCCTTATGGCTAAATTGGACCAACTACAAGTCTGGACAGCACAAAACCAACCAAACATACTCTTGACAGTAGAAACCAGGCTTAACCCTAGGGTACCTGACTCAGCTTTTCAATTACCAGGTTACACCTTGTACAGACTGGACAGACTTAGTAAAGAGGAAGTGGATGTGTTCTCTACATAAAAGAACACATTAAAGGGCAATCTTTACTTTGATAATTACTGGGAAATCTCCAAATGTTGGCAGTGAAAATGCTTCATGGCTCAAATGGTAAAACAGTTACAGTGGTTACTGTTTACTGCCCTCCTAATGAACTCCCTAATGGGTTCAGAGTAATCTTTGATTATCTCGCAGACTGTCAGCAGACAGCTGAACTCATTATGATGGGTGATTTAATTTTAATTGGTTATCACCTGAAGTGGGTCCTTACAAAGATACCTTAGCTTCCATTGACCTCACAAATAGTGGACTCACCACACGTATAAACTACCAAACTGGGACTAGTACCCTAATTGACTGGGTGATCAGAAATTGTCCTGAAAGAATAACTCACATAACCGTTCTTCCGATTCCACCAGTGACCACTCCCCCATCCTCTTCACATGGTCAAACAAGTCAATGAAGACAAAGATCAAGATAGCAAATACCAGATTACTAATAAAAGGGAAACTAGGAGTGCTCAAAACCCACTTACAGTAAGTCTATGGTGCTGGAGTTTCTTAGATTCAACAAAAGACATTAATGCTGCTCTTGAAGGCTTTATAGCATTCTTTAACAAATCCTACAATATGTTTGCTCCCACACCAAGTGCAAGATATGGGATACATGTAACTCTGGGATCACCCCAACTACTAGATCTAGTGAAGCACATGAATAACCTGTGGCATACAGTTGAAATATGGCTTTTAGATTATCTTCAAAATACAGAGCAGCCTGTAACAAGTGCAGCTGGGAAATTCAGAATGCCAAAACAATACTTTCAGCACAAGCTGAAAACCCATGGGGGTGTTAGCCATTGATTTCGGATAACATCAAGTCCCTATAAGGCAAACCTAGCAAGTCCCCCACCTTTGATTAATATAGATGGAACCCTTCACAGGACACTCACCTTATTGCCAGTACTTTTAATAAGGCATTCACTGACCTCAGTAGTGTACTCCCACCTAAATTTCACCAACCTCAGGGGTAAACAGTCCAACACACCTTACTTCAGATAACATGGGACCCCCCTTTCTACTTTAAAATAATCACCCTAATAGAGGCTAAAAATACCTCACTCAGGCTCCAGGTAATTCCAGAGCCAACAGTGATCTGCTAGACCTAAACTAGTTTCTCTCATCCTAGACACCATCCTAACTCCACTCACTAAAATACTAATTTCTCCCTCACCACAGGAACCTTCCCTAGGCTCTGGAAAGCTGCTGTGGCAACTCCAGTTTATAAAATGGCTACTGAACAAGTATCGCAAATGATCACCTTATCTCTATTCTGCCACCACTGTCGAAAGCACTAGAACATGTTGTGGTAGACCAATTAATAGACTATCTTGAGCAGTATAAACAGCAATGCCCAGAGCAACATGGTTTCCATAAACAACATAGCACCACTACCACTTTACTGGAATTCAGGGGTACATACATAACGCAAGGACAAAGGACCTTTGTATGGGGCTACATATATTGACCTCACCAAAGCCTTTGACACCACTAACCACGAGCTTCTGTTGAACCAATTATCCACTATGGGTTTGTCTTTTGAATCTGTTGCCTGGTTCAGGAGATATCTCACTGGTAGGGTCCAAAAAGTACAAAATATGAGATGCTGTCTTGATCACCATGACATCATTACAGGGTGCCCTAAGGCTCCATATTAGGCATGCTACTTTTTAGTTTATTCCTAAACCACCTACCTCAAGCAATATCAGACAACGTACTACTGTACGCTGATGATGCAATGTTATACACTAGCCACCAAGAACCTACTACACTAGAATCGAGAATGTAGGCAAATTTCACTGACATTGAAAAATGGTTCCTAAACTCCAAGCTACTCCTCAACTACAAAAAAACAAAAGGATGATTGTTGCAACCCCAAAAACAGATGCGGTGCTTTCAATTAAAATGCTCAATAACCTCAAATCCCTCCTTGAAATGGTGCGTAGTTTTAAATACTTAGGAATAACTTTAGATAGTACACTATACTACACAACATATTGACCATGTTGCTAAATCATCTAATGCAAAACAGGGCCTATAGTGCAGAAATAGACAGCGCTCCCAAGGAGGCTCTCAAAATTGCAGTGTCCAACTCCATGATCTCAATCATCGACTATGGCCTAGTAGTTTACAGGGCTGCAAACCCAACAGCCCTTAAGTATTTATAACAACCCTGAATAAGGCCTGTCGATCATGCTTGGAGCTCACCGGCTTACCCACTTCTGTGAACTATATTCACAAACTAAATGGCTTAACTTGTATTCTTATATTAGGTACCAAGTGTAACTTCTGTGAAGAAGTCCACCCTTGGGCTCACTCCCTGGAATGCAAAACCTCCTTTGTCAATAGATCAAATGAGGAGCACTAGGGAACAAACACAATCACTCCGTAAAAGTTCCTTTCCATAGGATTTTCCTCAGTCCAACACTCTTATGAGTACTGTGCACTTCTCTAGCTAAATTCTCTCAATGAAGATTTACATAATAAACTCAAATAGGCCCATTTAAGTGAAACTATGAGTCTATCTAGCCTCATCCATCAGTTGCAACTGCTAGCACTTATTCATCTCCCTCTGCTAGTCCTGGCATCCATCTCCCGATGTCAAATCTCTACTTTCCTTGTCATATCATATACCAACAGTCTCCTTTCTAACCTTCTCCACTCCCCTGCTTTTCTCCTCCTAATATATCTAGCCTAACATTCTGTCTCAACCCATTTCCAGCTTTCTCTTTTCTAACCTTTCCATCTTTCTCAGCTCTTCCTCCTCTGAATAACATCTCTAGCATAACATTCTATCTCAACCCTCTTCCTACATTCTTCACTTCCTCTGCATTTTCTCCTCTCACTCTTCTCCCCCACTTCTTTTCCCGTATTCCTATCTACTCTCTCCCTTTATCATCTTTCGGCTATGCCAGGTTAACCAGGCATCAGCTCTCTGTATCTCCTACTCCTCACTTTTATTTTCCTTCTAGTATCCCACCTCCTCCCTCCTAAACATGTTCCTCCATAAGCCCTCTCTGGTCACCATACCCCTTGCTTAAGATTTTTAATTTGTCCCTAGTCACTATATCATCTCTTCTTTTTATATTTATTTTTTGCTTTATCTGTTTATATCCCTACAGCTCTCTTCTACCTTCCTTCAGACCAATTGCCAAGGACTCTCACCTTCTCCTGACACCGCCGCTGACCTTGACTCCACATCACAGCCACCTCAGGGTAACCTGACGTGACCCTTCAATGGGTGGGTCCTCCTCTTCTGAGGAGAAATGGCCTTTCAGCCTAGGCATTGGTTCTGTGTGGTGATGCAGCTGGATTGGCTGTCATGGAGCTTGGGGAGGCACTGGTCTGGGTGGCCATAATCTGGTAGGAGTAGATGCCATTTTCTAGGTTTTCTTCCACTCCCTACTTGCATCGCAACTGAGCTTCCCTGGTCTCCACTGGCTACTACAGTGAGCGACGCCATTCCCCAACCCAGCCCCAGGATAGGAGAGCAGCCCTTGGATGCTCAATCCTACTCTTTCTCCTGCTGACTCACTGGCACCTGAGTCTGTTCCTGAACCTGGGTGGCCAGCATGGTGCGGTAAGGTGCCAGCGCCTCAGCCCTCTGTGCCACTGGGCCGGCCTTCTGCTCTATTTTAATTTATTTTTCCACTGCTTCTCCCCACCCATACATCCATAATCTTACTCTTCTACACTCTCTTCCACACACTCCATGATTTTCTCATCCCTAACCACTCTACTCTGCCTGTGCCTGCATCTCCCACCACTAGTATCCCTACTATTTCAATGGTGTGTACTTATTCTTAGGTCAACATTGTCTAACCATTACTTGTTGCAACCTGCAGTAATGACAAATAACTGTTAATTCCATGTTATGCCTCTAATTTTGTGTATGTAACTTTTAACATTTCATTGAATGTCTTAGAGAACTGAAAAGAAATTACCCTTGAACTACAATCTGTCTTGAATTCAAGACTTACCTGTCAAATTTGTGTAAGCTACTTTCAGTCACTCTTATTTTATCTTTAGTGCTATGTATTTTGTTCCTTGTATTACTATTTGTACTAATTTTCATGATGTAGAACCTCTGTAAAAGAGCATCTGGCTCAAAGGTGTTTCAAAATCTTGCTAACTAAATAAAAATAAATATGACATGATTGTCACTTCCTATATCAGCCATTGTACCTGCTTGTACAAAAAGATGGGGTGAACTAGTGAAATGAGATCCAGCATTGATTGTGAGTACAGTGTATTATGATTTAAATGTGTTGGTTTCAATATTAATTGTTTGAATCCCAATTTCAATGCAACATTACGTAAATGTGATGATTTAGCCATGTTTGCCCAATCAGAATTAAAATCACCCACTAGAAGAATCTCATGGGATACACTGTATGGAAAAAATATTAGCTAACTCTTCCAATTTCAATACCAGCAATTTTGGTGGTCTATAACATCCTAACAATAACACTGGTTTCCCCATACATATTTATTTCTGACCCTAAACCTCACAAATATCACTAGGGATATCCATACTCACATTCCTAACAATAAACTTGTTTTGATAATAAATAATAATACCTCCACCTCATTTGTTTCTATCCTGTCTATGTGTTCTATACCTTCTGTTTGTAAACATTTGTCACCAATCCTTTTACTCAGCCATGCTCCAGTTATTACCATAAAGCTAGGAAGATTTTCCACAACAAAATTCTGAACCAGATCCATTTTAGGCATAAGATGTCTGACATTTGCATGAAAAGAAGGAAACACCTTTTTTCCAATATCATCTTTTACGTGTCTACAGGGCCAGGATTTGGACTAATATCCCCACACATCAATATGTTGACATAGTATTTCATTCAAATAATTAGTTTAGCAACACTTTTTGGAACCCTTAAACTCAGTACACTTCTCACCCCACTTCCCTCCCATAAGCAGGAGGATGGTGGGATTGAGGAGGATTAGGGAATAATCCTGGTTTGAGAGTGGGAGATGTTTCCTTGACCCTCTCTAGTTGGGTTGGGATCTGGGCATGGTCCTTGATGATGGTCTAACACCTGATGTTCAGGTGTCAGCCATCAGCCAATGTGACATTTACCATCTCAGAAACATTGCCTGTATCCTGGCCCTGATACCAGCTGATGATCTTGCCACCCTAATACATGTCTTTGTCATGTCTAGGTTGGACCACTGCAATCCTCTGTACCTGGGGCTATCCGAAGGCAATCTCCACCATCTGCAGCTGATGCATGATGCGGTGGCCAGGCTGTTAACAGGTACATCAAGATTTGAAATATTATGCCAATTCTCTGCGAACTGCACTCAGAGAACTGGCATAATGCGTATGACTGCCTCTCAAGGTCAGATTACTGACCTACAAAGCCCTGCATGAGCATGGACCAGACTAAATGCAAGATTCCTGGTTTCTCACTGCCCAGCTTACCTCTCCATTCCTCCAAGGGCTGCTCTGTGGTCCCCAGGGCTAGGTTGCAGCAGTCAGGAGATCATACTTCCTCTGTTGCCACACCAGCCCTGTGGAATTCACTGCCAGGCTATTTGATGGAGGCATCCTAGATGGAAACATTTAAGAAAGAGCTAAAATCATTTTTATTTAATGAGACATACAATTTATATAACTATTGAAAGTTCTGTATTTCACTGACTGCCTTGTTTTATGTGGTAGATAGATATATTATGATCTTTTTTTATATACCCTGTAATGTGATTGTGGAAGTGTTTTCTGATGATGTTGTTTTTAAAGAAATTTTACAGTGCTCCAAACTCCTGGGAATGGGGTGCTTTATAAATAAAGTAACTATCTATCAACCTATCTATTTATCTATCTATGTATCTATCTTAGAATTGCTATTATTTTGGTAGTGTTTGTGTGGCACCTACAAGATTTTTCCAAGATGCAGTGATCAGCATATTTTATGAATCGCTGTAATGTTACCAAAGTAGCCTTAGTCAGCATACGCTTATCAGTGTTTACTTGAAAACCTAACTGTCTTAGGTGCGAGCTGCCCACCACTGACCACCAATAGAATTGCTGATATTGTGTTCTTCTGCCTTTTGGAAGAGTCCATTACCTAGTGACATACTTTTTTATCTCCAATATAAGACTCTGTGTAAGACTGTTGTTCACTGAGTTTGTATGACCACATTGTGGTGTTCAGAGGTCTCAGAATTCCCAGCAGGTAATGCTGATTTTACATGCTTCTGGAATAAACTTTCTTCTGTGTTATCTGGGCTCCTGTGTTATGTTTTGCCAACAGGCCTACAATCCTGCCACCCAACAATTGGTGCCATGACAGGACCTGTTTAGATGGAACCGAACTAGTACACCAATAGATACACAGTGAAAGGGATTTGGACTCATGAAGGGGTCCAAACCTATGCCATTCCATTCAACACTTACAGATGGTCTTGCAGGCTTCTCCATACCACAGTGAGATTGGAAATCATGAAGAGACCCAAATCTATGCTCTTTTGTTCAGTTTGTGGCAGGGTTTGCCAATAGAGTCCCTTCTGAAACAAGGGATCATCAGGCCTGTATCTCCACAGTCAACTCTCCCATCTGGCCAGTGAAAAGTCCAGCAACAATGGGAGACTGACCATTGACTACAGGAAGCTTGACCAGGCCACCCCACACCACCAAGTTGTGCACCCACTGTGGCATCTGCCCTGGATGTGCTGAAGCTCCTCAAGCCTTAATATAAATGGTTCAGTACCCTGGATATCTACAGTGGTTTCTGGTCATTACCATTGGCCCCTCAAGAGCCAATACAAGTTTTCCTTCACCTTTTAAGGATGTCAGTACGCATGGATCTGCCTCCCACAGGGTTTCACAACAGCCCCTCCCTTTTCAAATCCACATGAGGGACGCCATACAAGGAATCAATTCTGACTGCCTCTTCTAGTATGTGGATGATGTTCTCTTGGCTACAGCAGGTCTAGAGAAGCATCTGAGGCTCTTAGAAGAGCTCTTAGAACTCCTACAGAAAGCAGGCATTAAGTCTAATCCTTCTAAAGTAAAACTATGCATCCCAGAAGACTCTTTTCTAGGCTTGCAAATCACTGCAGAAGGCATGAGTCTTGCCTTGACAAAGTCCAGGGTTTCCAGGACCTGCCCTTATCCTCTAGTGTCTCCACAATGAGATGATTTCTAGTATGGTAAACTACTTCAGAGACTTCATAAGTGATTTTACATAAAAGGCCACACCTCTGTATAAACTACTGAAAAGGATGTCCCCTGGAATGGTGACCAGAACATACAGCTGCTGTTACCTCCTGAGGAAGGCCCTGGTCTCAGCTCAGGCTCTGCTAATCCAAACCCAGAGCTACCATTCCATTTGGAGACAGCCACCTCTGATACTGCCATGTCTGCAATACTCACGCAAAAGTGAATAGCACCCTCATGCCTATTGCCTATGTTTCCCAAGTGCTGTCCACAGTAAATCAAAAGTACTTTTGTGTGAGAGGAATCTCTGGCCACCTTCTGGGCTGTTAAGCATTTCACCTACATTATATGCTTTTCACCTATTGTGTTGCACTCCAGTCACATCCCCACTACTTTTCTGTTATCAGAATGAGTCAAGGATGGTAACATCTCTAACTCCAGACTCACCCATTGGTCCCTCCTCTTACAGGACTGAGACATAACTGTGTACCTTGCCAAAATGCCTATTCATTTTGGCACTTGGACTCTTCTACCAAGGAGCTCCTCATGAATGTGGTCTGGAACCACCCACCCACCCTACCAGAACCAGGTCTCTTCCTACCCAATACTCAACACAACCTAGCAGATTCTGCACTTCAGTATATTTTCATGGATGGTTCATCCTCTTACCAAGGGGAGAATTAGTGGCTGGATTTGGGGTTCTGGTCCTCTGTACAGAAGGTGACACCATTAAGGTGTTCAGACAATGCACCACCAAATAAATCTTCACAATGGAGCCTAGTCACTAATGGTGGGAAGAACATGCCAAAGGCAAGTTTCCCATCACAAAGCTCTCCACCCATGGAATGATGCATGTTGGCCATATTCACAGACACTGCTACTCCCCTGGTGTGCAGGTGTGTGTGGGCAGTTCAGCAGACACCGGCAGGCATCCACTGGGGTGCCCAGACCTGGTCCACCACTGTATCCCCTGTGTTCACTGGGCACCACATATGACAGGCAGCATATTGCACCTGTAGCATTGTGGCAGGTGGGTGCCCAGTCAGCCACCCCTGGCCTCTTCATAGTCCTCAAGGACTTGGGTGGCATGTTGGGGTCCACTGTGCTCTAACATCTCTGTCACAGCTGGTGGTTTCATCCTGAGGGGCAGGTATCTCTTACTGCTGGGGTCACCCAGTGTAGCTTGTGCCCCTGTATCCAGCACTCCACATCTTTGTGAATAGTGCAGAGGTGGCAATGTCCCCCACACTGCCTCCAGGACCAGCTCTGCATGGGTATCCACAGCTGATCAGGGTTCAGGTGTGAATGGATGTGCATCCTGTTAGTGAATTCCACGTGGGAGAACAATGGTTGTGGGGTGGCTATATGCTGCAAATACATGGCACATTGGCACTTCACACCTTTGTGAATAGGGCCTAACAAGTGGAATGGCAGCAGTTGCATGTGCCTTGGAGATCATCCATGGCAAAGAGGAAGAGGATACCATCATCTTTTCTGATTTCTATTGGGTGTGCTGCTCTCACTAAATTTCTTCCTTTTCAAGACCCATGATTATTCTTTCCTGCTAAGTGCAGGGACCTTTACAAGTACATTGATAGCCTAGCTGGTACCATGATTTCCAAACTTTACATTCACAAAGTCAAAGCTCACACCAACACTGAACCATATTTTTTTGTTGTTCACTTTATTTATTCACTCTGGGTTCCCAGGGATCCTTCAGGAGTACCCATTCAACTGCTGCCTCTCACTCCCAGCCTGAACCAAAGCTTCTCCCAGGCTTTCCCCAGATGACTCTGGCAGGTCCAGCCACCCAGATCACCCTCAAGGAGGAACTGCCTCCCATGGTGGCTCTTTCTAGCAATTAGAGGGACCTACCTCATCGCTCTGGGTCAGCCATTGGAGTCCTGAGTGTACTGAGCCAGCATTTGGGATGTGGGTGCACCCTGGGGTCTCCATCATCTCCTGGAGCTCCAGAGGGTTTTGAGCATTGTTTCTCACTTACGAGAATGTATGCAATGGCATTCATGGTGAGGAGCACTGATGCCTGCCATCACTCTGCCCCAGCTTCCAATTTGCACTGCAAGTTCTGAGCAACCCTGGTCACCACCAGGAGCTGCTCTGGAGTGGCACAATCCCAGATCCCTTCCAGGAAGAGGGAGCAGTCCTCCTGATGCTTAATCCTTCCTGCTCTGCTGACCCCTAGTGGCCAAACTCATTTCTGAATTCAGGTTGCTGGCATGGCATGAGGTGTGGCATCCAGTATCTCAACCCTCAGCACCACTGGGCCAGCCCACACTGAACCATATCATTAATATAATGATTGAGTGGACATCTTCGCCAAGGATGGCGTTTGAGGGGAGAGGTATGGGTAATGCAGTCTCAAAATCAGGCCCATCCAGCAGCTGCACAAAGAAGGGCCTGAGTGGTCCCATTGGATCTAGCTACAAGACAAATTGCAGATCCTGAAATAAAAGAGGTATATAAATACCTTCCAAAGAGACAAAGAAGGAAATGTCCCAAGGTAACCCCTTCAAGAAACATTCCACAAATCTTTTTCTCCGCAGACCAGAAGTTGGTTATATACCATTCTGGTGAGGATAAATTGGAAATCCCCAAAGAGCTCTGAACAGAGTTCATCCATAAGGTTCATAATGCACCCATAGCCTACAGTATGTGGACACCAAGGGTAGATAAGACTCTGCATAGATTGAAAACCATGGGTTGGTGCCCTGGTCAAACAACTGATGGGCAGCACTATGTGGACAATTGCATTACCTGTGCCAGAATAACCCTATTCTGGGTTAAGAAAATGCCAAACTACTCCCGAGAGGCAATCCGGACCCTGAAATGTGATACAAATTGATTTCATTGGGCCCCTGCCCACCATGAGTAAATACAATAAGTATGCTCTTGTAATCACTGGCCTCTTCTTGAAATGGGTTGAAGCATTTCCATGGAGGGCAAAGATTGCCAAAGTGACTGCCCAGATTCTGGTAGAACAGGTATTACCAGATGGGCTCTATCTTTCAAGGCAGACTCCAACAAAGGGATGAGTTTCACAAGGGAACTGATGCAGGAATGTTTGATTTACTAGTGGTCAGACAAAGGTTCCACATAGCTTGCCATCCTCAGTCTTCTGGACAGGTAGAGAGGGCCAACAGACAGATTAAGTTAATGCTGTAAGTTTGCGAATGACAATGCTAAAATTGAGATTCTCTGTTACTCATAATCCTGTGCCAATTACAGTCACCCCTGCAACAGCAACCCAGTGCACACATTTTGAGGTGATGACAGGCAGGCAGATGAGACTGCCAGAACATCTATGGATTGACCTCAACACTCCAACCATTAACAGAGTGTTGCAGACACTTATGTTACACATCTGAAGGACAACCTGGTCTGAACTTATCTTCTTTGCTCAAAACCTGGGCAAGTCCCAACAACAGTTCAACATGTACTTTGACAAGAATTTCAAAGAAGTCAATTGGTAGGTAGGCATTCATGTCATGGTACTGAAATTCACCATACCAGCCTACCCTTTAACCAGCAAGTGGGCTGGCCCTACAGTATTGAGAACAAATTGAACCCTGCCATTTACCAGGTGCAGTTGTCAGACCACAAGAAACCCATGGACAAGTGGTACCATGCCAATCAACTCAAACTCTACAAAGGTGATTAAATACTCCTTTCCTGTGATGGGTGGGGGTGACCTGTGTTTTGACCTGTTCTTATTTTTGTCTTTCTGGATGATGCAATTTGTTTTTCTGTCCTGTCTGAGCATCCTAAGGGCTGTTCTAGAACCAACCCTGATGAACATTCAGATACCTTCATCACCTACATCCATCACATCCTGAGAGCCTCATCTCCACGCCTCCAAATGGGGAGTGACCATTCGACTCCCATCCTCCCATGTAGCTGTGTGCTAAGGAAAATATGTATATTTCAACACTATGGTGTTTTCTTCTGAAAATTCTAATGTGCAAATTGTATGAAGAACTGGTAATTCTACTGAACAGGGCCTTCCTGTGGCCTACCTTGCTAAAAGGAACTTTCCAGGGCTTGCCCAATACCCACATTTGCCTAATAGAACTCTCTGCATATGCCAAGTCAATCTATGTCACACAGGGCCATATAACCTTACTGCAATGCTGGGACCAGCCTTTGCAACCAATATCCTAACACTGCCATGCACCATAACTGTTAAACCCAATCAATTGCAACTGCTGCTCTTTTCCTCACATTCATACCAGCCTCAGCAGATGAACCTTTACAGTGCCCACCATGGAACCAGGTCTGCCCAGTGGCCTGGCAGTAATTTCCATTCCTGGAACACTTGTTAATAATGTACAATTTATGCATGTTCCTGTTTTGAACCTTACCCACTGGAACATGGCTGAATTTGGCCATTGTGCTACTACAAATGTATTTAAGTTCCATGCCACCATGTTGCTAGATCTATAGCAGCCTATCAAGCATGTGCACATGACCCTGTAGTTGAGCAACACACTACTGAACACCGAGGAGTTTTTACCCAATCACCCTAAGTGGAGTTTGGGTTATAACAGGAGGTCAGGAATTGCTAGTACTGTTACAGGAATGTTTGGCTCCGACAAGTCAATTTGGAACAGAGCTGACTTAGAAAACATTAAATGACATATCAAAGATTTTACTAGTAAACAAGGTCAAACTGTAATGATGCCTATGCTACAAGCATTACTGGTTTATCTCAGCAAGAAAGATTCATGGTATATAATGCATGATATTGCACGCTTATTCAATGAGACCCAAAACAAGTATTAATAAATTGATCTTCTATAACAATGAAGAAGCTGCAGAGCAACACACAGGCAGGGAATTTTTGTTCAGCTAATGGTAGCTATACCATAAATACTATCACCAATCTCTTCCGAGATCTGGAATCAGGGCAGATCCTGATTTGATCCATGAAAACATATGGTTAAATGGTATTGGCCATATTGTAAAACCTGACATGTACTACAAAGTGCATGCAGGACCATGTCGTTTTCATTAGCAACAGCTGGAACTTGGGTTATGTCACACCTCACTCAAATCAAGGATCCTGCTCCTCAATGATCCAACATGCCATGAGGACACTCTCAAACAATGAACATGGAGGCAGCTACACACAGCTGGAAAGGACCAGGCAAGGTAAATAAGGATAAGTACTAACAGGCTGAGGAGCCTCCTTCACATGGTCTCTGTCCATCAGTAATCCAAGGAAAAGTAACCACACATTGGGTTCTCAGCTAAAAAAGTTTCCTTTATTTGAAATGGTAAAATCCAAAGTAGTAATCCACAAGACCCAAAACAACAGTGAGGTGTAAGGACACCCTCCCACAGAAGATCCAGCATCAAATGTTTTCATGAATGTACTTTCTCAAGACTCAAGAGTCTTGAAACTTTTTTTACTTAGAACCCCTGCGTGTGTTTACTTTTTGCTTGGATCATTGATGGACAGAGACCATGTGCCAAGGCTCCTCAGCCTATGAGGGACAGTCTTATGTCACTGTCACTGTGTCCTCGCCAATCTTTAACAAAGATTCTTCAGTCCTCAACAAGCTGGCTAAAGTCCACACTGTGAGCCATCATGAGGGCAGCATCTATTGAGAATGTACCAACTTGCATCCTCTTTGGTATTTCATCCTCAACTGGATGCCTGGGTATCCCCACATACAGACTATTGTAGCTATGTGGGTTACCACTATTTGTGTCAGTGTGATGTATTTGATGTAACTATGCCAGTGTGTGGTCACTCACCAAACTCTATAGACTAGTCATATACCTTGATGATGACCTCTTTGAAAATGTTTCAATTCCTGAAAATGTCACATCACCTTCTTAATGCCAAATGCAATACTCAAACAGCAATGGACATTGGAACATCTAGCCAGCCAGATGACAAATGCTTCCATTACCTGCCCTGTCCATCTCATGAAGTGGAGATTTCCTCAAGTTTGAGTTACACAACAGTGATGGACAATACTGAGTTGTGACCAGCTATGAGACCTTCTCCTATGGACCTCTCACCTCTGGTGTTGACATGCCCAACTTTGTTTTGTACCACATGAGTGCACTATCATTGGCCATACTGTTATCATCCCTGTTCCCACCCCAGAACTTGATCACGTAGATAGTGACCTTGACTATGTCAATGCTATAGAACAGTATCTACCAGTTTTTAATGTGCATATCGACCTCTCACTCTGAATCTCAAATCCTTATTAGAAAGGATGCACACTTCATTTATATTAGTAATAATATTACTAAAGTAGGAACTTCTCTAAATTACTTATTTCATGATGTTGATTTAAGTACCGAATTGTCCAACACTTGGTTGGAACTTACATTCAAAGGTTTTGTTGCCATTCAAGTTTTCTTGATTATTTTTCTGATTATTACCTTATCCTGCTTACATCACACTCTTTAGCAACATTGGGTAATTACGCTTTCTTTATGCCATGCAATCCAACAAACTATACTCTTCTGTGCTATCCCACTGGTGTTGTCTCTTTATCAGGCTATGGGGGTATATAGACCTGAATCCAACAGACCCTCATGCATGCTGTTATACATACTATTGCAGCATAAGGTACATTTGTATTTACTCAGGCTTTACAATATGTGCTTAGGAATTGCTATTACTTTGGTGGTGTTTTGTACCACCTACAGCTTTTGCAAAGATGCAATGATCAGCATATTTTATGAATCACTGTATTGCTACCCAAAAGTAGCCCTAGTCAGCAAAAGCTTATCAGTGTGTACGTGCAAACTCTAATTGTCTTGGGTGCGAGCTGACTACCACTGACCGCCAATAGAATTGATGTATTTTGCTCTTCTGCCTTTCAATGGAGTCCATTACTTTAGTAACACACTTTCTTATCTCTAGTATAAGAATTGTGTAAGACTGTTTTTCACTAAGTTTGCATGATAATATCGCAGTGTTTGGAGGTCTCCAAACTCCTGGCAGGTTATGCTGTTTTCTACATGTTTCTGGAATAAACTTTCTTCTATGTAATCTGGGCTTCTGTGTTATTTTTTACCAATAGGTCTTGAATCCTGCCACCCAGCAATGGTGCTAGAGGGCTTGTGGCAGGTGCAGGCAGACATATACCCAATTTGCGATTCTTTAAATCCTTCAAGAGGATGAAATTCTAAGTACCATAAGATCAGCCAGGGCTGGTCTATGGTACTTAGAAATGTGTCCTCTGGGATAGTTAGATCATTTGCACCACCCCTGGAGCTCTCCCTGGGTGGGATGGAACATGTGTCACAGTCCCTCTTCCTATCTCTGAAAAGTTGTTAAAACAGTAACAGTTGTTTGGTATCTAGTTGTCCCCCCAACCCCAATCTGCCTGTACTAATATAAATATCACTGTCCCTGGTGGTCTAGTGGACCCTTCCCTATCCCTGATCTGCCCGCATTAATATAAATATCACTTTCCTCATGGTCTAGCAGACCTCCTCCCTCCCCTTCCCCAGTCTGCTGATAGTAATAAAATATTACTTCCATGGTGGTCTAGAGGACCCCACCCCTAGCAGGCAGTGCCCCACCACTCTGCTCCCCATCCCATCCCATCCCATCCCAGAGCTGGTGACCATCACTGCTGTCCACTCCCCAGTACCACTGTCCACCAACTGAGCTGTCAAAGAGTGTGCACAGCTTACAGTATGTGCTCCATGATAGCTCAGTAGGTGGCTGGCCATGGTGGAGAATGGAGGTCTGTGCCAGTCACTGGATCTGAGATGGGATGGAGGAGTAAGGTGGTGGGACACTGTCTTTTAGGGTGGGGGTCCACCATACCATGATGGAAAGTGACATTTATATTACAATTTTCAGAGCCGGGTAGGGATGGGGTCCACTAGATCACCATGCAGAGACACATGTATATAATGGAGGAGATCTGAGATAGGGAAAGGGTCCACAAGAACACCAGGAACAATGATATTTATATTAATACAAGTAGAACAGGGATAGGGAGGAGGTCTACTAGATCACAAGGACAGTAATATTTTATTAATATGGGCAGATCAGGTATTGGAGGGCTGCTAGACCACCAAGGAGGGATGTATGTATGTTTCACCAGTGGTTTATGCTTGGGGACTAGATTGGGGGTCCACTAGACCACCATAGAAAGTGAAATTATATTACTACGGGCAGATTGGGATGGGAAGGTAGGTCTGCTAGACCATGAGAAAAGTGATATTTATATTAATGTGGGCAGATCGGGGATAGGAAGGGTCCACCAGCCTCTCTTGCTCAAACACCTAAGTGACATACTAGCTACCACCTCATCAGAAGTATCCATAATTGGTGACCTCAACCTTGACTTGCTTCTCTCCAGTCTTCTTACCACTGAATGAATTCTGTGATGCCCATGGCTTACCCAGATCATTAATGAAGCTACCCACCCAAATACCAAAACCCAGAGCGTAGCTCCTTCTTGATCTAATCCTTGTATGCAAGCCTCACCTCTTCTTCCACTTAGGTGTATTCTTTAACGACATCAGCAACCACTGTGCCATTGCATGTGTAAGGTTGACACAACTCCAAACCTCCTCTTCCTCTAAATACATCCATAAGACATGTAAATGGAACTTCTGCCCAGATGCTTTCTCTATGACCTCCAGTATGCTAACTAGCAGAAATTTACCTTGCATCTTCTGTGAAAAGGCACATGAGGTACTTCATGAAATACCACCGAAACTCTACACCTCCATGCCCCAGTTACCAAAAGCAGAACCAAAAGAAAACTCTGTCCCTGGTTCACAGATAACCTAAAGACTGCCTTATGGTATAAGGATGCTCTTTGAAAAGAGCCAGAAAGTCTAAATTGGCCACAGACTGGTCTGCTTCCGAACCGCAAGGAGATTCTGCACAAAAACTATCACAGCTGCAGAGTCTAGTTATTTCTGCTTGGAACTTAATGCATCCACTAACTCTGCCACTAAGTTTTGTAAAACTTTAAGGGAGGTAGAAGGCATAACAGTGCTGGCACACATTCCCACAAATGTTGACTGGTGGTACCCACACTATAGATAAAATAAGATCCTTGACCTCCTTAACAATCACTTTGCCACTGCAGGATGGCTTTTGATACCTCCCAGCAAATGCCATCAAGGCACAGTTCTTTAGTCAGTCATTTGATTGCCATGATCCAGAATCTATTGACGCTTACCACTCTTCCTCCTTCTGTCTGGTCACCATCAAACAGGTTGCAGATTCCTTCTTCAACTTGATACTAAGAAAAGTGTGGGTGCGGATATGATTGAGCCTTTTTCCTAAAGTTGACCTGCTGTATTTTGGCTCCCCCATTACCCACCTTTTCAATTTGTCTCTCAATCAGGCTCCCTCCCCATGGTCTGAAAGATGGCCCATGTCATCCTCTATTCAAATCAGGGACCCCTGTGACCTAAATAATTACCACTCAATCTCCTTGCTCCCAGCCTTGTCAAAACTATTGGAGAAGGTACAAAATGAACAGCCCAGATCTCATCTGAAAAGTTTTAATCTACCAAACCCAATTCAATCTGGTTTCTGTCCACACATAGTACCTCCACTGCCCTTGCTAAGGTTATAAATGACTGGCAGTCTGCACTTGATAACAAACAATACACATGCACCTTGTTTCTGGACCTTAGTAAGGCTTTCAACATGGTGGACCATGATTTGCTCCTGGTTATCCTGAAGAAAGTTGGGGTGGACAACCTGGCCCTAAGTTGGTTCACAAACTATCTTGTGGACAGACAGCAGCAGGTCAAGGCTGAAGGAGACCTATTGCCAAAAAATATTTCTTAGAGGTGTCCCCAAGGATCCATACTTGGTCCACTTCTCTTTGCCATTTATATTAATCAAATTGACACTGGCCTAAAGTAATCCAGTATCCATCTCTTTGCTGATTATACAGTGCTATACATTGACAAATCAACTCTGGATCAAGCTTATTTGGACCTCCAGAATGATTTTGACATCCTCCAAAAATCTACTCAACTTGAAGCTACTGCTCAATGCCAAAAACTAAGGCCATGATTTTCCTCCACTAGCCCCTCATCTCAAAAGAAAAACCCAGATAAGGTTCCTCACATAAGAATCCTTTTGGGAGAAGCCCTGGAGTTCATGGAACAATTCAAATACCTGGGGATCTGGCCCAGTGGTGCTGAAGGTTGAGGCACTGGCGCCACACCTCATGCCACGCCCGGCAACCTGGGTTCGGGAATGGACTCGGGTGGTGGTGGGTCGGCAGGAAGGATCAGGATTGAGTGTGTAGACTGCTCTCCTGATCCTGGGAGGGTTGTGGAAATCCACCATGCTGTAGTGGCTCCTGGGATGCCCGAGGCACTACATGCCGGTGGATATGAGGAGGGAGCATCGGATGTCGGCATGCAATTCCTGGATGTCATGACATGTCCATGCTCCAGTGGGCTCAGAAACCAGGTGGAAAATGGCTGGGCATGACTGAGCAGCTTGATGGCCATGCCCTGCCTTGCTGGGAGGACTCATGTGGAATCACACTGGTGGGGTCCGGGGCTGGTCTGGCTGGATAGGGTATGGGAGGCCCTACAGCAGACTGGTGATGGCTGTACTGGATCCCCCATCATGTGAGTGAGCCTGGTGCTCTCCCAGTGGGCAGGGTCAGTGGCTGGATGCCCCACTGTAGTCACCACAGTAGGCAATAAATAGAAAAAGAAAATATAAATAAATAAATAAAATACCTGGGGATCTGGATTTACTAAATTGTCCTTCATGATCACATTGAAGAAATCACTAAAAACTGTGTCAAAGGCTCAGTATTTTCTTCAGGATTAAGCACTCACTAACCCAGGAGGCTAGAAAGCTCATAGTCCAAGCTACTTTCTTGCCTCTCCTAGACTATGGGAATTCCTGTATGGCCATAGTTCTAGCACAGCCTTCCAAGCTTGATACCCTATATCACGGAGCCCTTAGGTTAATTTTGGATGCCCCTTATGACACAAACCACTGCATCCTCTATTCTTCCATAGGCTGGAGCTCCTTAGCTTCAGGAGACAAAAGAATGCTGTTCTATGGACATATAAGGCAATCACTCATAAATTACCTCAGTACCTCACAAGCTGCTTAACTCCCTGCATCCCTAGTGCCTATTCTCTCAGAAGTCTTACCATCTTATCTCTGGCTATCCCTAAAGTTAAAACATGCTTTGGTAGAGACTCAATAAGCTTCACTCTTCCTATGCTCTTGAATAAGATCCAGAAAACCTTAAGGCTCGCTTCCCTGCCATGTTCTCCTTCTTCAAATCCTTGTTCCTGAGAACCTTCTCCAAGGTCTGTCATTGCTTCAAGTCAAGGTCTTAACATCACGATCTGTTACTGCTTTAATTTCTGGACTTAAACCTCAACTATTGCCTGAGGTGTCATTTGAGTCCTCCCTTCTGTCATTGTCCAAATCAAGGTCCCAACATCATGCTCTATCCTTGCTTCAGATATTGGACTTAAACCTCAACCATTGCCTGTGACATCTGTCATGTTTCTCCCTTAGAACAGTCCTTCCTCCCTAGGCCATCATGTCCAACCCTCTCCTATCTCATCTGACCTTCCCTCCCACTCCCTATACCCCCTCCCTTCCCACCCTCTTGACAGGCCATGCCTACAGTACTTATCAAAGGACTGTTACATCTCAATCTTCTTCACACTTTGACGCTGGAGGAACTGCTGCTCCTGCTTACTATGACTCCTCCAATGATGTTTACTCTATAAACTTTAGCTCATTAACTTATGTCCATAAATCTGTATCTATGCAATTGTATATAAATAGCATTACCTCTTGCTGAACCTATTGCTATGTTCTGGTGGAAGTATCTTGTTACATGTAATGGTTATATGTTATTATGTTGTTATTATTACTACTATGTAATTGTTATGTATGTTCACTCAACCTGTTATGTCTTAACCCTGTTGGCAATTTTTTGCCCCAGGTCCATCTTGTAAATGAGCTTGTCTGAATGATGTTCCACCTGGCAAAATAAAGATTTTGATTGATTGATTGATTGTGCGGATGCTGTTCATTGGTGCAGATGCTGTCTGACTGCCCCACAGTTTGCAACAAACCTTGCAGATGTGCTGTCTGTTTGGCACACAGTCACAGTTGCTGAAAACTGCCAGACTTTGCCACAAAGATGCTTCCTGATAGAGAATTAAGGGCAGGATCCCTGGCACACCGGGAATCAGTGCAAGCTGCCATTGGTGCAGCTTGTGCCAACTCTTGGAATTGAGCTCCTGTATCATTTTATAGACTATATAATTTGCCTATGGCAAGGTAACATCTTAAAATTGAAGGACCCCAACAAGCAGCTCCAGTAAAATAGACAGTGATCTGCAGACTTGATAGACCATTATGGCTTGTTTCTGCTGGTATTTGTGTATGTTCATTTGTTCTTGTGTCTGACTTCACAATAACAAACTCACTTTTTATTCAGATATGCAGTCAGTAAGAATTCTCTCAGTTGTCTACATATCACCTTAACAAGCTCTAAGCCTACTTCAGATACATCAGCAACAAAAGGAAGAAGAGTGGAAGAATACTCAGACTGGCAAGAGAAGATGGCAGGCAAGTGGAGCATGAAAAGAAAAGCCAAAATACTCAACACATATTTTTGCTCTGTTTTCAATAAAGAAGAGGAAGTGAGCAGACCACCTATGCCAGAAAAAGTACAAGCAGAAGCAGATTTGATTTGGAACCTTTTACAGAAGAAAGAGCCCTGAATGAACTAGAAAACTCAAGGTGAACAACACTATGGGACTGGATGATGTTCATCCAAGATTACTAAGATAGCTAAGGGATGAACTGGCAGCTTCCCTGACCAGGCTATTTGACCTACCTTTGGAATGTGGTGACATACCAAAGGACTGGAGGAAGGCCAAAGTTGTCCTACTTCACAAAATGGTAGCAAGGAGAGTGCTGGCAACTACCATCCAGTTAGCCTCACCTTAATTATGGTTAAAACAATGGAAGTCCTTCTCAAGGAGAGAATTGTATCCTTTCTCAAAGACAATGGAAGATTAGACCAAAGACAGCACAGGTTCACTGCTGGGAGGCCATACCAGACAAATCTTATTGACTTCTTCAATTGGGTGACCCAAGTAGTGGACCAGGGCTGCACTGTGACATGGTTTACCTAGACTTCAGTAAAGCATTTGATTTTGTCCCACACAGGTTATTGTATAAAATGGGCAGCATGAAGGTTGGTCAACAGGTTGCAGACTGGATAGGAGTTGGCTAAAAGGAAGGACACAGAGGGTAATGGTAAATGGCTCCATATTGTAAGAAAGGGAGGTGACTAGTGGTGCACCACAGGGACTGGTACTCGGCCTTATCCTATTCAATATTTTTCAGCAACATATCTGAGGGTCTGGAAGGCAAAATAAGTCTTTGCAGATGACACAAAGATATGCAATAGGGTGGACACTCCCAGTCGAGTGGAAAGGATGAGGGCTGACCTTAGAAAGCTAAAACGTTGGTCACACACTTGGCAACTAAATTTCTACTATAAAAGTGCAAAATCATGCACATAGGAAGACTAATCCAAATGCAGAGTACAGTATAAGAGGTGTCAAATTAGAATCAACAAAGCTGGAAAGATATCTGTGAAAATCATATCACATGATCTGAAAACATCCAAACAATGCAAGAAAGCAGCATTAAAGGCAAATGGAATGCTAAGCAGCATAGGGAAGGGATTACTAACAGAAACAGAGAGGTTATCATGCCACCTTAATATCTTTGGTGAGACTACATCTGGAGTACTTTGTACCGCTCTGAAGACCACACCTGAAAAAGGATATAGATAGACTTGAGACAGTGCAGAAGAAAGCTAAAATGATAGGATTCCACAATATAAACTATGATAACGACTGCAAGAACTCAACATGTATTCCTTGAACAATGAAGAGATAGGGAGATATGACTGAAACATTCAAATACGTGAAGGGAATAAAGGTACAGGTTCGGGACCTTTTCAGTTCAAGTGTTACACAAGAACCAGAGGTCATAGTATGAAACTAGAAGGAGGCAAATATAAGGACAGCACAAGAACATTCCTTTTAGAGAGGGTGGTGGATGAGTGGAACTGCCTGCCATCTGAGGTGGTGGAAGCAAAAACGGTTGAACATTCCAAAAGGTTTGACATAGGTACAAAAGAATCATAACACTCAATAGCAGTTGGGGAGGGTGGTAGGCTTATGGGCAGACTAGATGGATCTGGAGGTCTGCTTCTGCCATCGCTTCTATGTTTCTATGTGAAACTAAATGCTACAGGAAAACTATTTCCACAAACTCTATCTAAAGGGTAAATAGTGCCTACCTGATTGGACTTAAGATTCAGTCCTTACAACCAGTTCCTAAGGCTCTGTATAAATTGCAGTGAAACTAAAACATACAAGAAACAGACTGAAGCATTACAACTTCTATTTCTAGCAAGAGGCTGTGACATAAGTCTACTGGTTAAATCTAAAGAGAGGGCACTTGCCTTAAACAGGATGAACTTCTCAGAGAGAAAGCATCAAAGAAACACAATTTTGGACCAATTACATTTATTGTGGAATTTAACAGTCAGGAATATAGGCAATGTAGTTTTTCTGTAATTGGGAAGTCCTGTTAGAAAACTTAGAAGTTGCCACCGCTGTAGGGTTAAACCAAGGGTGGCATTTAGCAGAGCTGCCAATTTAAAGGAAAACTGCACCCTCATATCTTCTAAATGTTACTTGTTTCCATGTCAATAGATAACTCTTTCATGTAGCTGTTAAGGATGTATGCAAATGTTTTAGTCTGTTTTACAGTTCATACTAGGTTCTGTGACTGCTCTTTGAGTCCCCATTTCATGGTTGTTGAAATCTTATTGTCACTGAGAACTGCATTAGTGTATGAGAACATGATGTGTAATCACCCTTTAAACTCTCCAGTATGCCTGTCTGCTTAATTAGTCTTAAAAGAAACAAGCTGCAAAAAGATGTGAAATATCACATTTACCTCCAGTGAGCTCTGCAAACACCTGAGTTATAATACAGTTTTTTTGCTTTAAACTTCATTCAGTTTATGAGTTTCCAGAGAGTTTTATAGAGTATTTGTTTTTTCAGCATATAGATACATGGTATAAATGGGTGATCTGACATCATGTTCTCATATGCTAATGCAGCTGTCAGGGGCAATGAGATTTCAACAACCACAAAATGGAGACTCCCAGGGCAGTCACAAGGCCTAGTATGAACTGTAAATACAGACTAAAGCATTTGCATACATCCTAAATAGCTACATGAACAGAGTTGTCTATTGACATGGAAACAAATAAAAATTAGAAGATATGAGGGTGTAGTTTTCATTTAAGGAACAGGCATGTCCACAGTGGCTACACCTGAACCCAAACCCCACAGCATATTTGAACTGGCTCCTGGAGAAAACCCACAGGTTTTCATAACTGCCTTAGATGTAAAGTATGCAAATTTGCTTAACAGGGCACCACACTACTGCACACTGGAAATGAAACTGCACACTGGAGACCCAAATAAGATAGTTCGGAGAATGTATAACTTGTGCTTTATCTTTGTGGTGTTCATTATGTGGTACCCATGCAACATGATGTATAATGGGCCACTATTCACCAGTTTAAAACTTGCATACCAGAACAGGTGAAATACATTGCCAATAACAAATAGGACACACCAGTAGGTTTTCACTCTGAGATAAGCATAACCAAAACAGAGCCGAAAATGTATGGGCCTGGGATGGGTACCCACACCAGAAAATGGTAGTGACAAGTTGAATTTGCTCCTTAGAAAAGGGAACAATTGCATATTCAAAATGAAAAGTTAAACCTGATGTCTTTGAGTCTTAAATACAATATTATAAGGAGTCCCTGAGTGTACAGTGAGCAATGCAGTGTATGATACTGTAAATATTTATTAAGATATGCCTCACTTTGTTTTATCTCTCATTTTCATCTTTAGGGTTTCTGTCTTTACCTCTTCTCTTGTGGACCGGAAGGATCCCATGTTGATCTCCTCTGAGATTCATTGTGATGCAACTACAATGGATAATCATGTGACCATTGCCAGACTTTTCTATGTATTGTAGTTAAAGGATTCATCATAGCAGAGCTAGGACCAATTTCAGCAAGTAGAAAGCACTTTACTAAGAGGAAAACTGTAATGATTACCTGCTTGATTATGCATCTGAAAGTTTATACAGGTCCTGCACTTACTATGTACAGTATGTTTGTGTTTCGCTTTACATGGTTTATAAATGGATTGCTACACTGTTATGCCCAGTTTTGCACTTAGATTTTACTACACACTGGTGTCACTGTGTTCTGATGTCACCAGACGTTTCTGCTACTTAAACAGTCATATTGCTTTCTTGCCACTCCCTTGAAAAGACTTTGTCAAGCTGAACATTGGGACAGAGGCAGCAGCTTGAGCTGTTAACATATGTTCACCTGTTGTATTCAGCATTTCTCTAATAAATCAAGTGAATTACCTAAATAAAGGAAGCTGATGTTATCAACATTGGGTTAGCTGATTTCTTCACATTTTGTTCTGCTGAGTGTTACAAATTCTGGAAGTCTGTTAGTTTGTGAACCCTATCTGCAGAAATAGCTGAAATCTTAATTGTTACTTTACAAGCATTCTGCAGTTTTGGTCTCTGGATAGTCCCAAGTATACTGTCCCAGAAGGATATTAATCAGACGTCTGTATCTGAATCAAAGTCAAATGACCAAGCACCTTTCATTTTCTCATGTTATCACAAGAGGTTCTCAAAAGAATCATAAAAGTTAAATGATACCAAAGGACTATGCCCTTATAGTCTTTATCTAAAATTATTAAAACTGACTGCCAAGTAAATTTCCAAACCAATCACATGCTATGTTATAATTTTTCCACTGCTAATACAATCCCACAAATTTGGAAAATGCACCCTTGTACCCAAATTCATGAAATGGTACTAAACAAATCCTTAAACTATTGTGCAATATCAGTTCAATTTTCTCTAAGACAATGGAAAAACACGTTGATGAACTACTAGCAGTCTATATCGAGTACACTAATTTGTTAGCTAAAATTAACATGGCTTCTGAAAGGAGCTAAATACCTCCACAGCCTTCATCAAGCTAGTCACATTGTTTTGAAAAAGAAATGTGTAGATGCAAACACAATTTGGCAGATTCTGGCACAGAGGTAGTACACAACTGCACCTTTGTCCAGCCTGTTGAAAACCTGGCCCAATGAACCTTTCTAGAATAAATAAGGATTTACCCTCCAAAGAAGAAAAGTAAACATGTGAACCTACATGATATACTTTATGATGAAATAAAATAAATTTACCAGATGACATTTCATATTAGTTTATCATTTGAGAAATGCATATATTTTTATCTACGTTTATTTTTTTTTTGTTTTTTTTTGCCAACAGCACTACTTTAAACAATTTATATTTAGCTTGCACAGATTACAACAAGGAAACAAACAATATAAAAGATCAAGTAAATGAAATAAGATATGTAATCAGTGCAAAACAGAACTGCTAAGGAATTTAAATTATGCTTGCTTTTCTTTAGAAACCCAAAGGACAGTGAAAACAGAACAGCAGGCATCCAGAAGACTGGTTTCTATGTACTGTACTAAGCAAGAATAATGAAGTCATCTACTGGTTTGGAGTCTGTAGAACATGCTGTATTGTTTTACATACATGAGTGGAGCATTTCCAAAACTAGGTGGTGAAAAGCTATTTGTGCAGCAATATATAGTAAGTCATTATGGTTGGATTCATAAGAATTGCAATATGTGAAAATTTACTGGCAATAATTTCAATCTCCCAAGTCAAACAACTCTACTGTCCACCAATTTTCTAATCTTCTCTCGCGATTCTTGACACCTGATGACCTGACTACAGTCATCCATGCCTTATCACCAGCAGACTTGATTACTGCAATGTTCCATACCTAGGGCTGTCTGAGGTTTTATGTCTTAGCTGCACCTAGTACAGAATGCTGTGACTAGGATGTTAATGGGTGCCTGTCTGAAGGACCAAGTCACTACTGTTCTGTGCACTTTGCACTGACCGCCTGTGAGTTTGTGCATCACCTTCAAGATCTGCTTGTTGACATACAAGGCCTTATGTGGTTCAGGACCTGATAGAAAGCAAGTCCACTCAGTAAGGACTTGGATCATTGGTGCAATCACGGGCTACTAACCCATACAAAAACAGTAAGTCACAGAAGGAGGTTGCATTTGTAGATGGATGATACAGACTCACAATATCTGATTTAAAGGTATTTATTGTGAGCTCAAAACAAAAGAGATGCTGTGTGGCTGCTCCAGTGCTTCGACCATTAGACATAGAAACATAGAAATTGATGGCAGATAAGGACCACAAGGCCCATCCAGTCTGCCCATTTCTTTTTACCTTATGAATGTGCCATAGGCCTTTGCTCTGTCAATGGCCTATCTACTCATACTCATCTGTATTGCTCCCTTATGCCTATCCCATGCCTGTTTGAAGCCCTGCACTGTATTCATATCCACCACTTCCTGAGGTAGGCTGTTCCATGCATCCACCACCCTTTCTGCAAAAAGAACTTCCTCACATTGCCCCTTAATCAGACTCCTCTAATCTCATGCTGTGTTCTCTTGTCCTCCTATTTTCTTATATTGAAACATGTTAGACTCTTTCACCTAGTTACTGCCCTTAAGGTGTTTGAATGTTTCAATCATATCATCTCTCTCCTCCTTTGCTCTAGGTATACATATTGAGTTCAGTTAATCTGTCCTCATATGTTTTCTGGATGCAGTCCCTGCAATATTTTGGTTGCCCTTCTCTGGACTGCCTCAATTTGGTTAATGTCCTTGTGAAGGTGTGGCCTCAGTACTGCACACAGTACTCCAGATGTGGCCTAACCAGTGTCTTGTAAAGAGGGATTATTACCTCTCTCTTCCAACTTGTGATACCCCTACTCATACACCCCAACATCCCTCTAGCCTTACTCTACTGCTTTAGAGGTCTGCTTGGATGATTTCAGGTCATCGGTGATGATGATGATACCCAAGTCTTCTTTGCTTGTGACTGCCAGCAACTCCCCTCCCAGCCTAAAGGTGGCTTGAGGTTTCTTCCCTATGTGCATGATCTTGCACTTCTTTTGCTTAACCCCAGTTGCCACTCTTTCGACTATTTTGCTAGTTTATCCAGATCTCTTCTCATTCTGCCCACCCCATCTGGATCATCTACTTTGTTGCAGATCTTAGTGTCATCTGCAAACACACAAACCTTACCCTCCAGTCCATCTGCAATGTCACTGATGAAGATATTGAAGAGGACAGGCCCCAGGACTGATCCCTGAGGTACCCCACTTGTATTTGCATCTCTTCTGACTGTTTACCACCACTCTCTGGTTTCTGCCCATTAACCAGTTTGCCACCCAGTTAACCAACGTCTGACCTACCAGCCTACCCAGCTTATTAATCAATCTTCTATGTGGAACAGTATCAAAAGCTTTGCTGAAGTCAAGGTAGACAATATCAACTGCTCCCCTTGGTCCACCACTCTGGTTACCCAGTCAAAGAAATCTATGAGATTAGTTTGACAGGACCTTCCTTTGTAAACCTGTGCTGTCTTGGATCTTGCGCTCCTATGGATTCCAGGTGTTGCACTATCCTTTCCTTAAGGTGTCTCCATAATCTTGCCTACTACTGAGTTAAGACTGACTGGTCTGTGGTTTCCTGCCTCCTCCCTCCTACCACTCTTGTGGAGGCGGGATCACATGAGCCTTTCTCCAGTCTTCTGGGACCTCTCCTGTGCTCAGAGACTCACTAAACAGTTTAAACAGTTCTGATAATGGCTCTGCTAGTTCCACCCTTAGCTCCTTTAGTAGCCTGGGATGTATGCCCTCAGGTCCCATTGCCTTGTCCACCCTGGAGCTTATCAAGCTCTTGTAGGACCCTTTCTTTGTGAAGGACTAGTGCACCTCCCTCCCCTGTGTCCATGGTGCAGAGCTCTGGGCCCTGCCCTACCTTCTCTACAGTAAATACTGAGCAGAAGTATCTATTTAGGATAGATGCTTTTACATGGTTCTCCTCCTCACACACCCCTTATCCTCTTTGATCTTAACAATACCCCTTCTGGACTTTCTCCTTTCACTAATGTATCTATAGAAAGTCTTGTCACCTTCATTTACTATTCGTGCTAGTGTTTACTCAGTTTGGGCTTTTGCCTGCCTTACTGCCTTCTCTGCTTCCCTTAGGGAAGTTTGGTATGCTTCCCTATCTTCATCCTGCTGTGTTCCCTTATATTTCCTGAAGGCCAGCCTTTTGGCTCTGACCTTTTCTGTTACTGTGTTTGAGAACCAAAGTGGTTCCCTTCTTCTTTTGCACTTCCTTTTCTCACTAACACAATGGGATGTTGCTTCAAGTATTGCATCTTTTATGCTTGCCCACTTTGTCTGTACCCCCAAATGTATTTCTTTTTGCCAGGGCTAGCTTAACTCTGTTGGCCATCTTATCAAAGTCAGCTCCTCTGAAGTCCCATATTTTTGCCTTGGAATGGGATGATTTTGTTCTAGTGGCCAAATTGAACCATACCATGGGATGGTCAGTGGCCTCCAGGTGACCTTCTACCTGGTGATCTGTGATACTTTCCCTGTTAGTCAGCACTAGATCTAGGATAGCCCTGTCTCTTGTGGGTTGTTGTACCAGTTGTTTGAGGCCCTCCCCTGCTGGGAATCCACCATGTATCTAGTTCTGGCAGATGTCCCTGCTGGTATTGACCAATCTGTATCTGGCATGTTGAAGTCTCCATTATCAGAACCTCCCCTTTAGCTGTCATGTTTTGTATATCTTCTAATAGTAACATGTCTATGTCCTCCCCTGGTCTGGAGGCCTGTACACAACCGCAGTTCGTATGGCGTTCCATTTCCTATTTCAGGGTGATCCACAGTTCTTCTGGCTCCTTATGTGTATTCTGAATTTCTGTAGCTTTGATATTTTTATTGACATAAAGGGCCACTCCACCCCCCTTTGGCACCTCTGTCTCTTCTGAACAGTACATAGGCAGTTACTGAAGTCTCCCAAGTGTGGTTATTAGTAAACCATGTCTCACTAATGGCTACTATGTCCAGTTTAGCCTCTGTCATTATTTCCTGCAGGTCTGGGACTTCCTCCATGAGTGTGGTTCAGGACATGACTACATCAAAGAGCTCCTGGTGCCATATCAACCTATTTGCCCTTATACTCCACTGAGGCTGGATTGCTTGTTTTACCCTCTTCTTGTCTTATGAGTTCAGGTGACAGAGTTTTTGGTACTGATGCACCAACACTGGCGACTCACTTCCACTGTATATATGTGTAGCCAGCATGGTGGAGGCCATTAAAGCCTCTTTAGAAACTTTTTCTTTTGAAAAAGCTTTTAGTTTTATTTAAATTTTGATTCTAATTCTTGGGTTATTGCTTTTCTTGTTAAGTGCTCTGTGCCTCTGGATAGGGTGCTATATAAATAAAATGTGCCTTGCCTCTCCTCCCTCACTCACCCAATGCTATAGTGCCTGTTTTCCAGTCATGCCACACTTCCTCAGGCTGTCCTTTGAAAATGATCCTAGGAATTTAGTGACCCCACTCTAACCATGTTAAAACAAACACTATGACATAAATCTACTGTATCTCTAGTGTCACACTTATCCCATCAACCTCCTAGTCTAACACTTCATTGTTGAAAAACAAGCAAAATATGCCACTGGAAGCTCATCCTCAGTGGCACAATTAGTTCTTTCCCCACCAAGGATAACTACCTTCTGGAGACATCCAACCCCACCCCGTTACTGTTGAAGACCTCCCTTTCAGACAGCAGACAGTAAAACCTACATCTCATCTCAACTGCTAGACCCCATGTGTAAAAATGTCTTTCCAAACTTGCAATTTAACAAATCCACACCTAGTATGAGTATGATAGGGCAAGCTGCAACTGTTCTCATGCAAGCAAGTCTCAGCAGCCCCTCCCCAGCAATTTGAATTACTTAGAATTTAATCAAATAAATTAAAAGGGCATTCTGAGAGTTGACGTGAGTGGCTAAAGTACAAAATAATTTTTGGAATGTCAAGAAATTTGGAATCTTGGTCAGTGTATGGCAGGCAGGAGGGATGCTGGGTAAGAAGGAACAGTGATGCACATTCTACTGGTGACCCACTGAGAGCAGGATGGGGATGAGGCCAAGAAGGCTATGTTGGCATTCTTTCTTTTCTAACCAGCAAATTCACATTAACATAACTGCAAAACTTTGAAGAACTGGAGTGTCAAAATACCAAGTACAAATCACCCATTCAGACTGACTGCTCAGGTACTAAATAAAAGCTTATCCTGTTCATGGCAGTTTGAATGTCTGCCCTAAGTGTTCGATATGGAGGAGAAGCAGGAAAAACATACCAAGGATGTCTGAGTTAACAGTGCTTTGGACCCAGCCTGTTTTATGGATGCACCATTGGAGATGTGAGCCTATTTTGTTTTGCTGTCTACAGTGTTTAGCAGTTGAGAAGGAAAAAGATGAGAAGACTTAAAGAAGGAGCTCCAACTGACAGGTGATGTGGTCCAGCTGTATTTCACTGAGGCACCCAAAGTGATGTGACCTGTTTCCTTTTTTCGAAGTTTGCAGTGTGGAGTCAAAACTGTGTGAAAGAAAGAGAGACTGGTGAACTGACAGACAAGATAATGTTTGAATAAAAGTAAAACTGCCAGTTGAATTTGGGTTAAGATAAAACTGAAAACAAAACACGGAACAGAGGAACAGACCGAATAAAAGAATTCCAAAGATGTTGGTAAGCATAGGGTAGACATTTTAAAAGTCAGCTTCTCAAGTAAATATTACAATGGTAATAAGCTGTTAAAGCTGGATTAAAAAACATTTTGGTCTACTTTGAAGTAAACATAAAGCTCTAAACTTTAAATACAGTTGACCGGTGGTGAATCGCGAGAAACACAGAAGCCCCTGTTTTGGTAGAAACCATCTTAACAGAATCAAACACCTGTAGTCAACAGACCTGAAAGGACTGTTTTCATGGAACAACAGGAACTGGAGGATAAGTGTGAGTAAAAGGATGATTTTTGTCTAAAGAATACTAACAGCAGCTGCTATAATTCACATAAAAGCCAACAGTTGTTCTGAATGCTCATTTTAAGAAGGTTTATGAGACACTCATGGGTTTGCCCAGTAATCACTGTTGTGCTTCCTTTGATGCTAAAATAAAACGTGAGCCGGGATCACCAATTTAACTTAACAGTTATGTTTAGCTTAGAAATCTGTTCATAATATATAAATATATTCTCCAAAGCTGTGCTCTGGAAAATAAACAAAAGAATTGATAAAATGCAGTTTAATTTCTTTTAAAAAATGAATACTAGAAGTTAGTCTGGTCCTCATTTAATAAAGACTCAGATTCCAGCCTAGAAAGATGACATAACAGAATAAAGAAGGTAAAAACTGACAAAATACATAAAAAGCCCAAAGCAATGTAGCAGGTACCTAAATGAGACTGCAATGGTTGTAATGTAAAGTGGCTGAAGAGCTTAAGATGAAAGGTGAATCTTTATGGCTGAAGTGGATGGGCCGCACAAAAGCAGAAGTAACACTGGGGGGTAGCCACTTACATTTACAGAAGAGAGAATACTGAAAGCACTTGCAAATTTGAAAGTGGGCAAAGGTATGGCGCCAGATAGGGTGCATCCAGGGTGTTAAGGAACTCAGCAATGTACTGGTTGCACCTCTGATAGCCCTATTCAACAACTTACTGGAAGCAAGAGTAATTCCCAAAGAATGGAGGACAGCAGATGTCATCTTGCTTCATAAAATAGGTAGCAGAAAGGAGGCTGACAATTACAGGCCAGACAATCTGACATCAGTTGTAGGGAACTAGTGGAGTAACCTTTGAAGGAAACAATTGTGAGTATCTTGAATCTAGCAGATTACATGACCCAAGACAGCATGGATTAAAGGGAGGAGGTCATGTCCAATTAACCTGATAGACTTCAGGGCAGTAGATGTGTCCTACCTAGACATCAGCAAAGCCTTCAGCACTTTACCATATAGAAGACTCAATAGGAAACAAGGCAGTTTGGGGGTGGGTCCTAAAGTAGTAAACTGGATATGAATTTGGTTGATGGAAAGGTGACAAAGGGTGGTGGTAAATGGAATTCACTCAGGGAAGGGAGAGTGACCAATGGGGTACCTCAGAGCTTAGTACTGTGTCCCTCCTATTTCATGTCTGTATAAGTGAAATTGTAGAACAGCTGAGGGAAGGTATGCCTTTTGCAGTTTACACGAAAATCTGCAATAGGGTGGACACCTCAGAGGGTAGAGAGAATGTGAGAGACCTTAAAACTCAAGAAGTTGTCAAGGGTATTGTACCTGGATTTCAATGTGAAAAGTGAAAATCATGTACCTAGGGAACCAAAATGTAGAGGCAGAGTATAATATGATGGAAGAGGTATTGATGGTCACTGAACAAGAAAGCAACCTGGGAGAAATCATATCTGTTGACTTCAAAGTGCCAAGGCAGTGTCACAAGGAAGTAGGTATGGTCAGTGAGATGCTGTGGTTCATAGTAAGGGCATCACCAGCAGAAGAAAAGAGGTGATGTTGCCATTGTATTGATCATTGGTGAGACCTCGCCTGCAGCACTATGTCCAGATCTTGAGACCACATCTCAAGAAGGAAATCCATTTTCCAGTGGAGGACAACGAAAATGGTTAGAGGCTGCATCAGAAGTTCTATGAGGAAAGACTAATGGTAGATTAATATCTAAACCCTGGAATCAAGGAGGAGAGGGGAATGTGACAGAGACTCTCAAACACCTCACTGGTTTGACCAAGGTACTGAAGGGAATATTTCTTTGAGGAGAAAATGCACAAGAACAAGGGACATTGAATGAAGGAATCTGGGAAGGATATGAGGAAGTACTCCAATGAAAGAGTAGTGGATGCCTGGAATGATCTTCCAGCACAGGTAGTGGGGCAATAACAGAGGCCAGCTTCAAGTATGCATAGGATAGGCACAAGGGAATCTTGGTTGGGAAACAATGGGCAGCCGGAAGCAGCTGTAGATCTTTGGGGTCTTTGATGAAAGTATAGAAAGGGAAAAGAGACAGACTAGGTGGGCCAAGAGATCCTTATCTGCCCAAAATTCTGTTTCTCTGTGTTTCCTCATTTCTGTTTCTAATTGAATTTTCAGGTATTCATTTTCATTTAAACTTGAATAGATTTGTGCAATCTTCTAATTGTTGCGACTTATGAACGTTGTGGTACAGTAGGAACATCAAAACAATTGACTTGTTAAACCCTGGTCCATCCCTGAAATCAATTATTTTAAGGTAGTGCAAGTGGTTTATGGCAGTGGACCAAATCTTTAAAATAATGTAAAAATGTGAGATGTGAATTGAAGCCAGAGAAAATCATGTCAGGATTGGGTATGAAGGGCATACAGACACAGTGCCATGGAGCAGCAATAACACTGACAAAATGGGAAACGTGTTACTGAACACGTCAACAAGTCAATCAAACACTGTGGATGCAAATGACTGCACTTTAGACACAGTAACATGAGTGACACAGGGATCAGAACAGACTTATATGTTGACAACTGCCCATGAAATGTACATACATTTTTGGGAATCAACTGCCCTAAATTCTATACATATACCCAATAGCTAGCGACTCCAAGTTTAACATTTTTTTATTCATTTAAAAAAAACAGTATAAATATTTTCTCACTTAACATAAGTGGCAGATAACCACGTATTGTCATGTTAATGCATTTCACAATCAGTCCTCATATGATATCTTATAATGAGTAGATGATTCTTATGTATTCCTACAGTAAATTAATTATCTGAGAACCCCATGTATAGCAATATATAACTCTGCCATGTACGTCTGGCATCTGAAATGAGAACTGGAATCCAGCAGGTGCACAGACAGTTGCCCATTCAGTAAATGAGACCAAGTGGAAGCAATGCTCCGAAGTGGTAACTTATAATTTAAAATGTAAATGCAACTCACTGTGGATATTAAACAACTGTGATTTTGGAAAAGTAGTATTAATATCCAGAACACTTCCAATTCTTGAAGACATCTGATGTGTATACTAACTAAGAACTGCACAGCAATGAAGCTTTTATACTTTGTAGTGGCTTCTAAGGTTAATTGGGTTATTTTAAGAGAATATAAGCTGTCTACTAATTAATCATAATGAGACAGTCTCACACGTATAAGAAATGTAATATGCAAATGTAGCATTTTATAATTAGTTAAATATTTTCTCTGCACAGATTCAACTTCTAAAATGTGTGGCATGTGGATAGACAAACTGATAAAAACTAATCAGCTTGCAAGTATCTTAAAGTAGCAGTGCTTGATAGCAAAGAAAATGTAATCTATATTTTTTATTTTATTTCATATTTCTCCTTATCTCCTGATGTGTGCTAGCCTTCTTTCCCCAGTTGGAATATGAGCTTTACTACTTTTCACAATTGGAATAACAAAAGAAGCTGTTTTTCATTATGAGTTGAACCAGTTTTATCAGTATTATCTGCTGTTCTTTTTTAACATCCACTGTTTAACATCACGTGTTCTGTGAGTACAAAGAGCTAGCATGCAGCAGGCAGTCAATTCTGACCTTAGGGAGTAATAGGATACAAAACAAGCTGAGAATGCTGCTGAAAGAAAATGTGGTCTGAGCCAATAAAATAGAGAGCCCTTTATCTATTTTAAATGTGAAAACAAAAGTTCTAAAGCAGAGTAAAATTGGGGTATGAAGTTTATCATACAAGTGAAAAATGATGGCAATATTAAATAGAATTTAAAAAAGTATTGGTCAAATGTTCTCCGCCATGATGCACTGCTGCTTTAAGTGGAGATTTTGTAAAAACAACAGATGCTTCTACAACAGAAATATCCTTGAACTACTATTAGAGAATAAGACATACTCTATGTTTTAGACACCAGCCTGTTGTCGTGGGTGTGACTATTTTGTTTCTTAATTGTTCTGCAGTGTGTGAAGGGAACTGTTGTATTCTGCATTAACACCCTGCAGAAAATTGGTTTTATGATGTGCACAGGTTATAGCAATTAACTTGTACTGGTGGAGTGGTCTCTGGACTGTGGATTGGCTCTCTTTTTAAACAGCTGAAGGAGCAGCAGGACAGCTGCTGGTCCCCTGCCAGAAGGGATATTGTTCTGTTTAAAGTTTGTAGGTCATGTGCTGAGCCTGGACCTGACATCTCCTACCACCACAACAGTCTTTGATAAGGCAAGTAGCATATTCAGGCTGTTAGACTATAATATTTATAATACAATATTTACAGTTAACAAAGAGGACAAAAATAACTTGCAAACAAATTCAGTAGAACTGTCATCACTTCGAGTACCTGAACCAAAAATGACAGATCTTTTCTGTTTTGAAAACAAGGGTTGCCTTACAGTTTAAATCACAATAGTCACAGCTTTAGCACTTTCTGCATCATCTTCCTAATATACTAACTAGTGTAGTGTACTATAGCTTGGTACTTGAGTGGGTTCTTCATTGAGAGCTTAGTAGGGGTTCTGTAGTCTGCAATCCCTTTACAATGCCCTCAGACCTAAAATAGAGTTCTTATGATTCACTACTCCTCTCATGAGATGTTGTTGTGAGAGACAGGATGGTATGTGACACAAACAAACCATATATTGGACTCATAAGATGACAGCCAGTGACCAGTAGCACTCTACAAATCAAAGAGGAATGAGAAGGCAAGTGGTGTTATCCTTGACCCTATCTGTCCTCTTGATTACTATATTTGACTTCTGCTAGTCAGTACATATCATTTTACAGGCTTAAAATTATCTTAAGAGGAATGAGGTACAGTAATACAACTTAGCTCACTGACACATTGCCTCTTCATTTCTAAAATGTGGGTTTCTTTTGATGCTCATATCTCAGAGATAACTTATTGTAGGAGAACCTGCTATATAGTACTAGAAAGCTAATGATTTCAACTTGCAACAAAATATACCATATCTTCCTAAGATATGTCATTTCTGATAAACTAAACCTAAAACTAATAATATTTTTATGACAAAGAAGCACAATTTGAGTTTTTTCTTCTCCGACCTGTCCCATTGAGTGTGACTTATGTCAGAGTTTTCCTCCATGTTTATTTCATGTTTTAAAAAAGTAATTCAAGATAGCAATGTTGAAAATGCTGGTGCTTTACACTTTGTATGTCATTTAATAATATGGCTACAAGCCTGATAATAGTGGAGTTAGGATTGACCATGTGGCCTAAAAACGGAGCTCCAGTACTACAATATTTTCCTGGTATGCCCTACTTCATTTTTCAGTCACAGAACTGCACAGCTGTGTGTAGGGCTGTCCATTGTGTTAGGAAAATAAATGTAACATGTTTGCTGACTGTTACAAATGCTTTTCTAAAAGAAAGGAATGACAGAAAATTTTGGAGGAGTGTGAGAGGCATGGTGGGATTTGTGGAGTTCCTCAATTATTATATACTATTTGAACAAATCTGCCTAGTTGCCATCAGTTTCAGATTTTTATTATTCTTTGACAACTGGATAAACCCACTAGGCACAAAGCCAGTTTTCAGGGATGATCAAAAAAGCCATGGGAGGTTAAATGACTTCTGTAAGGTCATACAGTAAGAAGTGAGGTTGTAGGAATCAAACCCAGGTCTGTAGGATGTATCAAGCTGATTCACAGCTTGTTACTCAAACCCTCTGCACATTACTACACACTTTAAACACAGACATACTGTAACCAATGTAGATGTCTTGCACAAAATGTGCCCTCTAGGTTCACTGGGTTTACAACTGCTTTTATGTGTGTGTGTGAGTGTGTGTGTGTGAGTGTGTGTGTAGTGTGTGTATGACATTATTGGTCTCTGTTGATAATATGGACATTAAAACCATTAATTATTAGATCATCTTTTTGTATGTCCATTTCCAATCATCAACATCTGCTGAAAACCATTTTCTACTCACTTGACAATACACTGCCCTTGCCTCCACATGCTCCACATTAACGTAACCACTTTCACATCTACTAGAGAGAGTGTGCATTGTGTTTTGATTATTTAGTAGCATCCTTTGGGTATATAGTACAAAATTTCTTCAAGGCAATGGAGGCATGACTGTAAGTTTGAAATGATTAAAAAATTAACTCAAACTTTAGAGTCCAAGCTTCCGATGGCAACAACTAGTGCTCTTGTATTTTCTGCATGAATGTGCTGCCATGGACTACAACCAGTTTAACTACAAGCAGGTGGTCAGCTATCTCAAACAGCATTGTTTACACTAATACAACCAGTCTGGGTGTACAAGGTCATAAAGCTAGGTGGCTGGTTGGGAGTTAAAATTACTTTTAAAATAAAATCTGCAAGAAGCAGTACAGTACTGTGTGTAGTTGTGTACCAACTGTGGAAGGTGTATAGAGTAGTCTGGAGAAGAGGCAAGAATGACTGGAGTCACAAACATTCCAAGCAGGCATCTAACAAAGCACCAGTAGCTGGGTCAGAACCAAAGGTACAAGTAGTCACACAAGAATCAGCAGACATGTCAGCTCCTCAGTGCTACTATAAATCCAGGATAAATCCACACACATTGTACAAAGGATAAAAGTCATATTATTTTTAAACAATACGGCAAACCAGTAGTTCAGAATACTATGGTGCCCCTCCCAAGAACAGCAAAAAGCCTTGAGAAAATACATTTATGCAAAAACATTTGGCTGTACTGAGAGGGGCACTGTGGTATCTTTGAACTACTAGTTTGTTGGATTGTTAAATAAATATGGCCTTTATCCTTACTGAACATATTGTGAATTTATCCTGGATTTAAGTAGCAGTGAGAATGACTGGAGTGATCATATGATTGTGTGTGGGCGAGGCCATAGGTTCTGTTGTGTACAATGCCATTAGTAATGGAAATCTAGCCCTGGGTATGTGCATTGGGGATTTGGATGAGCACTGATCAGGCTGATGGTGCTGATAGGGTGCATGGGGCTACCTGCTACTGTCAGTAGGGCTCATCCTCCTTGCATGATAGAGGAGTGACTGTCAGTGATAAGTTGCACTCATGGCACAAACACCCAAGACTTCCACAGAGCAAAAACAAAAACTTTGTTTTGTTTCTCCTTCATCAGGCTGATAGTATGTGCCTGTGTTTCTAAGTATACATTTGGGGTGGCATATCATGCATGTATACCTGTATATCCTGGCTGCACAGACTCACTTCTGGTTCGGCAGGCTGATGTAACAGTGTTAGGAGTAAAAAATGTTATAATTCCATTGTAGCTCCTATAACTCAATCTTGATAATAATTAATGATGATAATTGATAAAATGAATTTGTCTTATTTGCTTTTATATTCTAATCTTATCTTATTTATTATCATTTCCAGTGGCAATTAATTCCAAGGATTAGCCACTCTTGTTGTATAGGAATATTTTCTTTCATTATGTATGAATTTGTTGCCCAAGATCTGAAGGGATGCCCTCTAGTTTCATTAATACTGGGCTTGAAGAGATCTCTAATTTGGTTAACAGGACAGGATCTTGCAGTACATGATATAGAAAAGGAGATCTCCACAAATTTTTCTTCTTTCCAAGGACATTAAATTTAAAGACTCTGTTTTCTATATTCTTTGTGTTCCAAACCTTTTATGGCTTTTGTAGATTTTATCAGTACCCTTTCAAGCCTATCTCTATCTTTTTATACTGTAAGGGTACCATAGTTGCAATGCATATTCCATATGGGGTCGAATATATGATCTGTAAGGGGTAAAGGGGTAACAACACTTCTTTATCTCTTGATGTAATATTTCTTTTATTGCCCATATAATCTTATTTGCTTTAGCTATTGCCACATTAGTCTGTTGTGAGGTACCCAGATCATTAGACAAAAAGATTCCCAGATCTCTTTCATTATTTGTTGTTTCTAACAGCACCCATCATAAAGTATATTTGTGCTTGAAATGATACTTACCCAGGTGCATCCCTATATACTTTTCCAAATTAAGTCTCATTTCCACTTTTCATTCATTCAGTTATGTGGTTAAAATAATTTGAATCTTATTAAAATCATCTTGGTTTTACATGGTCCCTTAACTTGGTATTATCTGCATATCTAGATACCCAACTTGTTGTATTCTCAATTGGATCTGAGTTAAATACCTGGAAAAGGAAGGGCCAAGCACTGAACCCTGGGATACCCACTACTAAATCTACCCACCTCCAAAGCATATCAGTTGAGAATCCCTCTCTGCACCCTTTAATTCAACAAACTAATGATCCAGTTACCCATCATATGAACATCTGAAATTTGCCAGCAGATAAAGGCCTAGAGGTCTATCAAGTCTGCTCGAATGTGCAGCTAGCACCTTATTCTGCAGCTGCCCTCATTTCACCCTTCCCTTCATTAACCCTCCCCTTGTCCTGTCCCATCCCCTTTTGAAGCAGTCCACTGTTCTACTGGATACCACTTCTGCAGGTAACGCAAGCACAGCATTTACCTTTGCATTTTGCAGTTTCTTAACATAGCCCAGAGAGGTGTATGGTCAAATGCTTTACTAAAGTCCAAATATATGATATCACAAAATATTTTTATCTAGCAATTGACTTATCTTTCACAAAACAGAGTGAATTACTTGCACAACTCTGACCTTAGTAAAGCCATACAGGTCAAGGTAAATCATACCTATTGAGTGTTCTAACTTATCCTTAATTATGCTCTCCAAGATCTTACATATAATACTTGTTAAGCTGATACAGTAGGTCTGGAGTTAGCTGCATTACTTTTACATCTCTTTTATGAATCTGGACCATAAGCACCTTGTTCCAGTCACTGGTATTATTCCAGTATTTAATGATTCCCCAAACAATACTTTTAATGGAGTGGTTAGTGATTCAGACATAATTTGAAGCATTTGGGCTGAAATCTTGTCTGGACCTGGAGAAAATTAAGTTTTTTTTTTTTTTTTTTTGCTTCAGTTTCTTCTGTTGTTATTTTTATTATGTCACTATTGTGTGCATCAATTTCTATAGAGTGATCTTTCCATCTGTAAACTCCACAAAAATATTTATAAAAAATAGTTGCCATTTGTAAGTTATAGTTGATAACCTCATCATTATGTACTAATGGACCAATGGTGTTAAGGGTTTCTTTAATGAATTGATATATGAATAAAATGCCCTATCCGAAAGTAAATGAACTTGAAGTACTTAGTACTGAATAACAAATGACAATAATACAATCTTTAGAGTCTCAGGGCTAATAATAGTATGGTCTAAGACAGGGTAAAATCCTAGGAAACAGGAAAGAATTTTGCTTGCACCTCACATCTGTACAGCTTACAGGTGGGAATCGACAGCTACACATTCAGCAGCACCCCAGCTACAACATAAACTAGTATTTCATGGGATTCATTCATAGGATTTTACCAAGTCAGCAGCAGTTAGCTATAATGATTTGTCTCGCTAATTAATAAAACACACTTTTCCCTGGTCATCAAGACTTTATCCAGTGCTTTCTTAAACTGGTCCATATTCAGACTCCAGATCACTTCATCTGGCGACTCGTTCCATTCAGCCACCACTCTCTAGTTAAACCAGTGTCCTCTTGAATTCCCTTATAATTTTCTCCCTTAGCTTCAGATCATGTGCCCTGTTATCCTTTCCACCTTCCTTTCTAACCAGACCCAAGTACTGCTGTAGATCCCTATTTGTTAAAGCTCTGTAACCCAGGCAGAGGTCCCAATAGATTATGCATTTGACTTCAGAAAATTGCAGCATCAGCCTTGCATACACTGGAACCCTATCCCAAATGGTTGATGGACTTATTTTCTCATAAGGTACTTCTTGGCTTGGTTAGTGGTTGTCTCTCTTGGCTGCTGATAGTATTGTTTCTGAGTCAGTTGATAATTGTCCTTTTACTATGCTTTAGTCCTACACTAGCTATGTCTTTCATTTATGTATGTACTTCCAGCATGCTTGCAGTGTCAATTGCATAGAGAGAGGGAGAAAAAGGGGCCCTAGATTGTTCAGTGGGTGAACATAAGCTACTGCTGGAGCTGATTTTGCCAAGAAGTACAGATCTGCTGGCGGTGCTGTCTATGACTGAAAATCAGAATATGCTGGATGCACCATGGTTTATGTCAGCTGATGTTGATGCTACTGGTGACCTACAGGTGCAGATCAGATGATACCGGGGCTGCTGGTCACCAGTGGTGCAGATCAGCTGGTACTGGTGTCACAGAATAGTACCAGCTTAGTTGCTGCTTCTGGTGGTGCTGTTGGTTACTAAGTTGTGCAGATTAGTTGCTGGTGCTGTTGTTACTAGTGCTTCAGGGTTCCAAGCAAAGACTAGGAGACAGACATCATCTCCTTACTCAGGTGACACTCTTCCTATCTCTAGAGCATTTACACAACACTCTCAAGATGGTCACAACCCCTTTTCTGTCTGAAGGCCACTCACTACCATGTATTTAAAACATCACCACTGCTGGACGATGGGGTGAGGAACTAGTGGTATGGGTTGCAAGAATAGCAGCCATGATTGCCGCTTTGTATTATCATTTGTTACCTGAGGCATTTCACTTACGGCGAGCATGTAGAATCTTGTAAGGACAGTTATAGTTATGTGAGTTATTTGTAATGTTGTGGCTATGAAATTGTTAGAGATTCCCTAGTTATTGCATGTTAATTGGGAACAAGAGTCACACATACTGCTGCTGCACAGTGCCGTGGTATCCCAAGAGATGGAAAGTAACTTTTGTCACTAATAAAGGACAAGATTTTGTCATGATACATGGGTGCTTCTCCTAAACAGTTAGACAAAACAGTATAGCATACAGTATGTTAGAGCATACAAAATTGCATTTTAAAGATACAGTGAGTATATTCCTCAAACTGTGGCTGACAAGGATGAAGAATCAAAGGCTTGAAACCAAGTGTGCAAGAAGTTTCCCATCCCTGAAACACAGAATGCACTGTAGTATCTTATTTAACATGTAAAATAAAATACAATAACCCTCTATATGCTGCAGCTGGTTGTGATGCTGCTCTTTCATGTATGATTTGTCTACTGTATACTGTCCTTGCAACCTGAGCTGCAAAACACGGTATTGCTGCAGTTTGATATGCTCTCTGTTTAAAAATTATGCATTAATGACTAGGATTCTTGATCTATCTTGATTTCCACTTTCCTTGTGAGATCTATTCCCTGAATTTAGAGCCAGAGTGACATCCTCACCATCCCCTGCTTAAGGATCTGCTCCTTCTATCCAAATCAATGACATTGCCTCAAAGATAATATTCTTTGTCACTTGCCTGTTTGTGATCTTTTTATATTATTTTTGATTTTGTTGTTTTGAATTTTAGTTTTAAGTTACTTTTCAAGTTTGTGGATGCAAGCATTTATACGTCAGCATGCTGTGTGCTTCTGCATGCACGTGAATGTGTATCTGCAGCAGTGCATGTATGATGTAGGGCTGTTAGAGTGTGCATTTGTGTTTGGCTATAAGTATATGTACTGTATGTGTGCTTTTGCAGCTGTGAGCGTGTGTGCATGTGTGTGTGTGTGTGTGTGTGTGTGTGTGTGTGTGTGTGTGTATGTAAATGTCCAGAGCATCAGTCGGGTGTGTGAGCATGGATCTTTATGCATATTTATGTGTGCAAGTGTATGCTTTCCACAGGTGTGCTTGTCTTTTCCAGCATCGGTTTTGAGTGAAAAAATAAAATCAACACTGTACTTTAATGTAAAGTAGGTCCTCCGCATGCATTTGCTTTGTGTTTTACATTCACATTCTTGATCTACTGTGGCCACCATAGCTGTGGCTGGTTGCCTTGAAGTTTTCCTTCAGTCGATTGTCTTGACTCCTGGTCCCACCCACACACACAAAAGAACCTGTAGTGGATGTTACAGTTTGTATTTTTATTTATTTATGACAGTTTTTTTTATTCTGAGCATGTTTTTGTTGGCAGTTTTGTTACCCTCACAGTCAGAAAAGGTGGGCATGCAATTGGTTGCATTGGGAACTCCAATGTGAGGAAGTATTTTTCACAGAGAAGGTGGTGGACACATGGAGGATTGTGGAGGTTGTGGGGTCTAAAACTGTGGGAGAATTTAAGAATGCATGGGACAGACATAAGGCAATTCTTGTGAGGGTAGGAAGACATAGGCTGTTGTTTAACTAGGATCTGCAGCTTATCCTGTAGGTAGGGAAATGGGCAGACTAGGTGGGCCAAGCGGTCCTTATCTGCTGTCAATGTCTATGTTTCTATGTTGGTGACTGGGCTTCAGCAGAGATCACAGCTCCAACTGTACAATTGTGTGTCTGGAATGAGAGAATAATTCAATGGGGAATGTCTGTCAGAAGGGGCAATGATTTTCTGTAACTTTTAATGTGTTGCAGGTGAGTGAGCGAGGCAGTGGTGGTGATGGTGGTAGTGGGGGCTGTGAGAGCAGGAATCACAAGATGTCAGAGCATGAATTGCAGGAACCATGTGTTGCAGGAAGCCATTAGAAGCAACTATTTTTTTCATTTGCCAGTCAGATGTGTGATTCAGAGCCCCATTATTTTTATGCATCTCAGAGAAAAATATTAACCTCCTGGTACTGTGCTGGTTAGATGCTCACAGCAGTGAAACACACAAAAGTTCTTTGTAAAACTGTCTGCAGAACTGAAAGAAAGCAAGCAGGCCAGTGGCTGACTTGACAGGTGGGATGAAGTTAAACTGCAGCTCAAAATATTTTTATTATCAAAATACGAAACATGATGATGACGACTGAAAACCTCATCCTATGTAAGCATAAGGTATGAATTGTCATCACAAATGATTAGGAGGTGTACAGGGTTTGGGCAACTTTTCAGGCTAGCGTCAAAAAATGGTGACGATTCAAAACCTGAACATTCTATTTGGCTTCTTAATACCTTATTTTGTACCTGCAACTAGGTTACAGAACTTGTTGTTAGCTGTGCATTAGACACTTCTAACACTGGCTAACAACCTACCAGACATAGTTTTCTCTACCCATTTTATAATAGGTGATACAAGGAGCCCATTTCTATTTAGCTTGTTTTTCCCAGTACAGGGGCTTAGCTGCATAACTGAAATGCAAAAGTGGCAGAGTTGGGTAAGTTACTTTTAAAAATACAATCTGTTACCATTAACAAGTAACTTTCTAATAAATGTAATCAGTTACAGTTATGCATTACTTTTATATAAAAAGTAATTAGTAATTCATCTATTTATTTATTTAGTTTTTGTTAACTGGGTGGGTGCACTAGCCATGAAATGACTATTTTCAGGCACAACCCAGGACAGTACAACAATCAAAGAAAGGTACATAGCATGAGTACAATGAAATGACAATAGTGTAGGTCAAAACAGTCAGTAGTAATGACTACATGCAGCCAGGACAGTAACAATCAATGAAATTCACATTGATTTTTTAAGCATAAAAACCCACACAGTCTAGCAGAAGATATCACAATGTAGCAGCTAAGAAATATTGTTCAAATTAGTCACAACAGTGAAGGTTCAAATGGGCAGCGAAACAAGGCAAGGAAATTCCTGACTGGGCAGGATACATTATCATGGCCTGCAATACAAGACTCAGGTGTGGGGTTGGGGATGGGGCAGATTAGTCCTCAGGGAGCTAGTAAGGGTAAGAAGCACTATGAGGTAGGGAGGTTAAAGTTAGGCCAGGAAGCACCCAGGCATTAGTGGATTAAGGAGGATTAAAACAAGTGCAGAGATCAGCAAGGGATAAATGTAGGCACAGCTCCTTTTTGAAGCTGTCATGGGATCTGGATATTCAAAGTGCTAATTGTAACTGTAATGCATAGTACTTTTCATATTACTTATATTATTTTTGATAACATGTTTGTATCTACTCATTGAACATAGTTATGTGCTCATGAAACCCCAAGAAGTGTATAAAAGAAATAAAAGAGATTCTAAAGCCAATTAATATGTTAATTTAAAACACAATATTCATCTGACATTGCTAACCATAACAATCCCTTTACATTTTCACAAATAAGAGCTCTATTAAAAAAAAAACAGTCAAACACACACCATCTACTATGTTGCCCTCTGTAATCCCCCAACTCTGACCTTTTCCATTTCCATAACTCCACACTTACCCTCCAACACACACCCTTCATCTACTGTCAGTGCCCTTAAGATCTTTTTCCATACAGCTGTATATCCTGACAATGCCAGACACAACTACCTCTTTACATCCCGCCTTACCCCACTGCCACGCACACCTGCTGCATCTTCTGCACTTGGCGATCTTTCCCAGATCTAGCCTGTAGTCTCCTCCTGATTATGCAAGAGCAACAACTACCCCATTAAAGCTTGATAATAAAATCCAACCTCACATAGCTCCCACACACACACACACACACACACACACACACCCTGTAGATCGACTGCCTTTCTTGCTTTGGTGATCTTTTCTCATTTCCCACAGCAGCCTGAATCCTAACTTTGCCATTGCCAGCCACAGATCCAATCCTCATTACATACAATAAATTCCACCAGCACACACTTGCTTACCCCAACAAAAATGTAAACACTTTTTCCCACAGCTGAACCTTGACTCATCACTGCCACTAAGACACAGTTATAATTATAGCTAAGTCTGCCATGACTATTATGCAACTGCCAGTATGCCACGACTGAAGTCAGACAGTGTCACTTACAATCAAATTATCACATAATACAAAACACTTGTTGCACTCTGGTACATACCCCTTGATGAGGATTTTCTTTGAGATGGAGTGGGTGATGGTGAAAGACCTGGTAGGTGGGTTGATAAATGATCAAGCAGCCAGCTGTGGCAATTTGGCACATGTGGCATTGATAGAAATAGGCCCTGAGCCCTGTCTGAAGATGAACTACTTGCCTTTTCCATACAATAGCTATGCTGGCCTCGACTCTCTGGGTTCACAATGGCTACTATAGAGGGCCATGACTGATGACATGCATGGGTGTAGCAAGCTATCTATAAATTGTACATCAACTGACCAATCTGTTGCCCCTCAAACAAATTTTATCAATTCCTATAGCGATTCTTAGCTGTACCAAGTAGCAGAGCATAAGTAGTATCATTTGTATATCAAATGTTGCAAAATGATATACTTAATAATAAACTGACAAATAAAATGATGTTTTCTGATTTTTATTTACACAGCACATATTATAAATACAGAACAAAATGGTAATATTAAATGCATGCTGGAAACAGAAAATTGAGTTAGAATCAATGTTTCAACCATAGGTCTTCTTCAGGAATTATTTAAAAGAGAGAAAGCAGGTACATCAAGGGAAATAAGAAATATATGTGTTGAAAGCAAATAGAAGGAGGTTGTAGGAGAAATACAGAATAATACATGGGTGGTGTGTTTAACAAGATTTTACACATACCTGAGTGTTGGACACCACATAAATCCCAAGAGCGATGTTCAAGAGGTTTATTTAAGCATCCAACATTGAGGGTATTTGTAAATCTTGAGTTAAACACACCACCCATGTTTTATTTTATATGATTGCTGGGGAGCATTTTTTCACCACAGTAGTTGTATAAAAGAATGCCACATCCCAGTGCAGCCATCATCCCATGGTTTCAATGCAGTCCACTGTCGGAGCTTCACTGCTGAAACATTTTGTTTCCCTTTTTTCTCTTTGCTTTTTTTTTACAGCTTAGACATAATAGTAGACATAGGCCAGTTATTTACTTTTTAAGTTAACTTACTGCCGAGTGTCAATCACAATGAAGTGTGCAGGCTTGCAGCACTACAAGGCAGCTAGGGAGAGAAGAGTTGTGGATGACACTTGTGTTGACCAAGGGAAAGCCAGTGCATGTTGGCTGCTATAAACCGTAGGTTATAATGGCAAATTATAACCTGGTTTCCTTAGGAAAAACCACTAGCCAGTTACTATAAAGTGATACTAGCTAAGGTAAGAATAGAATCTAGAAAATGAAAAGGTGATGATAGGTATGAACAGGTAGAGTAGAAGTGAATAGGCTAAGGAGTCCTAAGTGGGACTAATTAACAGGCCCTATTAAGAAGGCTGAAGGTGACAGCTATGTGTGCACACTCATTTTAATTTTCTACAGATTAAAGAAATACTCAGACTGGAGTGGCCAGTAATTTACACCAGATCTGTGACAACTGGTACAAGGGCATCCAGCGCAAGGACACCTCAACAGAGCTGTTCACCCTAACAACATATTCCCATCCTCAACCTTTATTCTCTTTGTTACAGGAGGTTTAGGGGAGACCTATGCTTACTATATAGAATAATGGGAGATGACAAGCTACGGCAGAGATTGGCTTCCAGCCAAAAATTGGATGGTGTAGTACTAGGAGACATAATAGACAACTTCTTCACTCTAATTGAAAACCAACCAATACAAGTGTTGATTCAGTTAAAGGGTTGTGGTTCCCTGGAATGAACTTCCATTAGATGTTGTTGAAAGTCCTAGTATGAATAGCTTCAAGAACAACTTGGATAGATACTTTAGTGAGTTGACAACTCAATTTTAACTTGGGGATATGGAAAGCTTTAAAGGACAACAGTCTATTAGCTTGATTTCTACCTAGGATACCTATGATACATATGATTCTGAAATGAGACAACTGGCAAAAACAACCCCACACCCAATGGCAGTGAGACTGTAACTATGAACAAAGCAGTGGAGTGATAAATAAAGGCTAACTTGTAGTCGTACCCACTGTGTTAGAGCAAAGATATCATATTGCAAACAAGTATTAGGTCAAAATTCCTAGGCTAAATATTACAAGGATGCATGTCTTTGCTCCAGTTGATTTGCCATGAGTTTGCACCACCCGTCCCTCTGGCAGCTCATAAAAACTAGACGCTCAAGCTACTCAAACATGAATATCAGCAAGGCTACAAAACGGCACCTCACAGCCATGAAATATTGCGAAATGTTTTATTATGGAAAAAGGCAAATATGGTAGGTAACTTGCATTCAATCAGCAAGTTGAAGATGATGGGTGCTCATGCAATGCTTGTCAGAAGGCAGTTTTTAGCCTGATGTAATAAATCGAGCACATAGTTATCTGAGCAATCTTTGTTTACACTGAAACCGAATATCAAAAGACACCTGCACAGTCTCTGGATTTCTGTGATATCATAAACCTCTCAAGCTTCACTCTTGAGATTTATGAAGTCACTGGAACCCCTTGATGGATTACAGCAACCATAACAGAGGGATGCCCATCTGTCATTCTATTTAAATGTATGTATTTATTTATCTAGTAATCAGAATTACTACCTTTGAACTAAAAGCTCATTTACAAGGGATCATAGTCACAAGGATAGGTAAGGGTACATAAATTTGGAGTCAGTAGCAACTTACAGTAATAGGCATTGTCAAGAACATCTAATAGTAAGAAAAATGTGAACAGTAGAAATCAGTAAACATTGGCAATAGCATAACAATGTAGGATAACATAGGCAAATAACAACAACACATAACCAAAACAAGGGTACATAGTCAGTGGGTTAGGTTCAATGTCATGCCATACAATAAAGCGCTTAAGTCAGAGTTAGGTGCTAGTTTGAGAAAAATCAGAGGTGGAAGCTAGGCAGGATCTTGTATTGGGAGGAAACAGGAGATGGAGCTGTTCATCAAAGCTGATGCCTAAGGTTATTCGGCTATGTCCAGAGGAGTCAGCCTAGACATAGTAGTCAGAAAGGGTAAAGGGAACCAATCAGGATTAGGTAGGAGAAGAGGAATCAGGGGGATGACCGTAGGTTTAAAGGTGGGTGGTGTAAGGAGGTCAGCAGGTGAAGGTTTGTCAGGAGAGTGTGAGATGAGAAAGGTGAGCAGGCAGGTGGGCAGACATGGACAGGTGGTGAGCAGGAGGTTTGCATCAAATTGTAGAGTGAAAGAAGAACCTTGGCAAGCCAGGGGTTCAGTTACCTGCTAGGCTAGAGTGGCTGTGGCAGCATACAGGAGGAGAGATAGCCTTTAGGAGCATGGCTTTTAGGAACAGAGGCATGCTAGCCATAGAGTTAAGAGTGGCAATAGCAGCATACAGGAGGAAGGATAGACTTCCTTAGCTCGAACTTGAAAGGCCCAAGTTGGGTAAGGCTTGTATTATTGTATATTACTATTTACATTACAGTAACTAGTTACTTTTAGAGAAAAGTAATGTCATTACAGTTACTTATTGCTTTATTTTAAAAGTAAGCAATTACTATTACTAGTTACCTAGAATAATAATCAGATTACAGTTACTAGTTAAAAGTAACTAGTTACTACCTAAGGAAGTATTTTTTCACAGAGAGGTTGTGGATGCATGGAACAGCCTTCCAGAGGAGGTTGTGGAGCCAAAACAGTGGTGAGAATTCAAGCATGCATGGGACAGTCATAAGGCAATTCTAGGGGTGGGGTAGGAAGAAGTAGGCTGCTGGTTAACTAGGATCTGCAGCTTATCCATCAGGTAGGAAATGGGCAGACTAGGTGGCCAGCGGTCCTTATCTGCTGTCAAATTCTATGTTTCTATGTTTCTAACACTGAAAAGTGGCACATGTGGGCAGCAAGACTCCATTTCTATTCTACACCCAGGTGTATGGGAGCAAACTTTTATTAAGGTACTTTGAATTAAAGCACTGCTATGTGATCCTACTGAGGAAGAAGTGGCGAGGTGAATGTGGGAGACAGTAATGTGATGCAGGCATTATACTGCTGGGCTGCACTGCTTTATGATTGACCAGCTACTAGATCTGGAGTTGGAAATAATATCTTCTTCCATTCATGCCATCAACTAATAGATTACAGAATCAAGTTTGGTGTCTTTCAGTACCTTTGGTACACTGATTTTCTTTGACAGCACGGAAAGGGATTGGACAGATATGATAAAATACTAATATATTTTATTTTTGGGCTATTACACTGTGAATGAATTTATATGTTTTTCCTGAAAAACAATAAATGGACAATAGGTTACAGTATCTGTGCATGAAACAGTTTCTTTTATTTACTTTTGTCTGTAAACTATCAATAAAAATGTACAAAAGGTAAATTTATAGCATGTACCAGAGCACATTATGACAAGTGTGTAACTCTGAACACTATGGCCCAGCTATTCAGAAATTTGTGCAGGCATGGTCTTTGCACTGTGTCTGTAGCTGTGCCTACCCCTTAACATACCATATTAAGAGGTATTGCCCAAGCACCATACCCTATAAATATAGGGTGCATTGCACACAACACAGACAACAGATGCTTGCAAATGCAATGCAGCAGTGCAGCTGTGAATATAGCAATGAGGACTGCACTGACCACAAGGGCCAAGCAGTGGTATGGGCATGATCAGATCACTGGGTGCAGAGCTGCACACTGGGGTAGATGTGGGTGGAGAGAAGAGCACCTGTGACAGACACAAGACACAGCAACATATGTAGTTAAAATAAACTTTAATAGAACAAACTGACAACAGACCATAAAAACAAAAGTAAAGCAGCAACATCATATACAAAAGGGTTTGGGAAAAACAACACTGGGCAAACACCCATAAAAGGGGGATGTCCTATGGAGACACCCATTCCCTGTTGTTGCCATTAGTACATCAGGGGTCTGCTGCTGGTGGTGGTGGCTGTTGGTGCTGCCAAGAGCTGTGGCCATGTCCCAGACAGCATGGTTGGTGTCCTCCAGCAGCTGGATCAGTGTGCACTGCAGGCAAAGTAGCTTTCACAGCAGGTTGTTCCTGTTCCTCTTCGTCTTCAGTATGCCCCACTCACAACTTGCAATCCTCTGGACACCTACAGAGAAATACAGTGAACTCAGTCAGCTGTGCACACAGGACAAGAGACTCAGTGGTGGCCTAATGTTCACCACCAAGGTATACCCAGCAGACACATACGCAACCATTGCACACATAGTTGACAAGAATCAAGCAGCCCCAATGGACCAGTCGTGGCATACCAGAGACAACATCATTAACCCTTACAATGGTGGAGTGCACCTGCGGTGGGTGTGACATGATGCACCAGAACATGCCCAAGCCTTGGAATGGATGCACATCATCGGCAGGCATGCAACAATTTTGAGTGCAGCACATGAAGCCAGAGCCTGATAGGCACTGTCATGGCTTCAGTGGCAAGTAGTTGCACCCACAGACTCTTCACCCACTGACAAGGTAACCAGTGCACAGGCCAAAACTGACATGCAGGACACAGACATATATGACCACCCAGGGTGGTAGCAGGGCAGGGCTCAGGCACACACATATTGTGCAATAACACAGCTGTGCATGACAAGGACCATCAAGAAGCACTCTGTGTAGCAGACATTGTAGCACGTGGGTGCAGATGGTGTATGTTGGTGGGAACCTGACACAGCTTTCTCCAGTCACCCAACACTGCTGTATGATGCACTGTGTCATGGAGGAAGTCTACATCCCAATGAAGGCTGGTGGCACCTAAATAGAGTGTCCTCCAATGCTGATGTGCATCCAAATGTATTGCTGGCACATCCCATGTTCTGCACAGTGGAGAAATTATACCTAGTCATTACTGTGTCAGTTAGGAACAACTGAATCAGTGTAACAATGTTATTTACATATGGTATACTATCTCACCACCACTGATGGCCCCATCTTCCGTTAAACCCATGCTACATATGTGGGTTTTGGTGCACTGCAAATGCATGACACACAGTGCCTATAGAGGAACTGCTACAGATGGATTACAACAGGGCAGTGTGATGCACACAGCTGGACACAGTGATGTACTGGTACTATAGTGGAAAATGCAACCACTTGCTGACAGCAATACATACATTATGGTAGTCTGAAAGGGCAAGAAAGATCCTCTCTTCCTGTGAGATAAATGCCCAACAATGATGAAAACAAACGTTAAAATACTGACAAAGCTTTAGCATCAAGACGTGATCTTCTCCTTCCATGATTGGTGCACATCTCCCAGGTGGACTTTGTAAAGAGACATCTAAACACTGACCATCACATATCTCTCTTCTCTCTCTCATGTTGGTGGCCAGCATAGTCCCATTCCCATTGCGACAGTAGCTACTGACTTTGAAAACCCTTTGATTTGGTTGAGTGGGGAATCTTGACTAACTCAATGCTGTTTACCCTTTTTCATTATACAGACGCACACTTCAAGGATGCCCATTGTCCTCCATGTTATTTATTATAGCTATTCTGCCTCTGTTGATTGCCCAAGGCAACACCTCATACTGGGAGATATATGGGTGAGGCAACAAAACTGCCACATTTTGGGCCCTATGCACTATGCCAACCCACCATGGAAATGGGTGCATAGGCATACATATACAGGAATGCCATGCAGCAGGGGTCCCACAGATCCCTGGCGGCATTCACCAAAGGTGCATAGGCCAGGTACACACTGGATTCCCTGGCCTCATGGGCAAATATGCCCCAGGGTGATCTGGGGGTAGACTGGATTAGTAGCCACCACACACCATTCCTCAAAGGCATGTATAGCTGCTCACAGAGGGTCATAGTAGGGCCCTGGATATGGCAGGGGACCTGCCATTAACTGCTGTATGTGCAGCATGCACACAGGACTCCCACCAGTCCAGACAGTCATTTTCAAGTACCCCAAGAGAACCCCATTCCTGTCTGATATGCCAGCCCCCCACACATATCTGTGCCCCATCCCCATATTTGTTGTAAACCCCACCACCGCACAACAGAGTCCTGTCCCTGTCTGTGTGTAAACCCCACACACATCAGAGCCCCATCCACATATTTTTTGTAAACCCCCTCCACACATCAGAGCTCCATCCCCATCTGTGTGCAAACCACACACATCAGATCCCCATCCCTGTATCTGTTGTAACCCTTCCGCCACACCTCAGAGCCTTGTCCCTTCAAAAATCTGCCCTGCACACTTTATAGCTCTTACTGGTCTGTGTGTGCTGAACCCCCTCACCATGTACATTTGAGCCCCATCCCCTACTTGTTGTAACCCCCCAAACCAAAGCTCTGTCATGAAAGATCCAGCTCAGTATGACACTTCCTGACAACCCTCTGCCTCCTGATCTCAGCTCTTCTGCCCACTCATTGGTGGTCAGTGGCCCCCACCCCCATGGCACCGACAGCTCCACCCCATGGCCCCCATACCTGCAAGGCAATTCCACGGCTATGGATGGCCAGTAGCAAAGTCTTATGCACACCTCCATGGTTGTTGGCCATCCAACTGATGCTTTGAATATGCTGCCTACTTATAGTAGCCCTCCACACACCTCTATGGCCATCCAACTGATGAGTGTGAGCAACATGTTCCCATCATGAGTTGGATCGCTGAGCCAAGAAGGTATGTGGAGGGATGCTACTGGCTGTCCATAGGGCTCTGGCACTGACTTCCAGATACGGGAGTTTGGGGTAGTGTTGTCAGTGCTTAGGTGGGGTGGGGGCCACTGACCACAAATGAATAGGCAGAGGATCAGGTTTGCAGGTCAGGGGTCAGTTGGGAAGTGATGTACTGGGCTGGGTCCTTCACAATGGGGCTCTGGTTGGGGTGGTTTGCAACAAATACGTGGATAGGGCACAGATATATGCTGTGGGGGTTTCAGCACACAGACAAGGATGGGACTTTGATATATGGTGTGGTGGGTATACACACAGGCGAGGTCAGGGCTTTGATGTGTGTGGGAGATTTACACAAATACGGGGATGGGTCTCTGATGCGTGTGAGGAATGTGCACACAGACAGAGATGGGGGCACAGATGTGTGTTGGAGTGGTTGGGGTGGCACACAGGACTGGGGTGGGTGCTCTGCTGTGGGAGGGTACAGCTGTGCACCAAGTAGTGCCACAGGGGGTGGGTATCAGGCAGAGACACCACATGACAATGGGGACCAACTGTACATAGACAGTGTTAATGTGAGTGCACTGTGCCACCCAGACCGATGCCTTCTTCATGCAGGGAATCCACTCTGAGACCCATAACAGTGATACGATTGGCTGCCTCATGAGTCTGTAACTCCACCCCATCTGCCCTGTCAGCACCTGCATGCTGGGAGCAGGACTGTGGACATGTGGCTGGCATTTATGCATACTGGCCCGTCAGCACCTGTGCGCCGGGTGTGGAGCAACTCAGGTGGGTACGACTTCGGCATGTACTTTACACCATTCATGCATAGGCACCATTGTTATATGAGGAAAACTGTCCTGTCCTAGTCAAGGATGCCCCATAGAACCTTACTCTCTCAAGATTTTGAAGAAATTTCTGGACACTTGGGCCTCAAACGTACTCCAGTAAGTCTGAAGTCCTCTTCTGAACTCCTCCTGCACTCATGCCTCTGTAGCTAATTTTCACTTGCATTGGTTCCCCAAAAGTATTAATTATTTAGGGATCTGGATTCACCCTGACCAGTGAGTATGGTAGTGAATAATCTAGTCCCCTTGCATAAAAATCAAAGGAAGAGTGTGAGTGATTGAAATCTCTTCACTTATCCTCTTCTGGAAAATCTCTGCACTTAAAATTAATTAACCCTCCTCCCAAATACTGCACTGCCTCACACATCTAGTGGTGAATATCCCCATCTCATGATTTTCCTGGATGAATAAAAGGGTTAGTGATTCCTCAGGAAGGGAAACACTGTTACTATAGTAGGGTAAAACTCAGGGCTCACTGTGCAATAGTGGCTGGAACCTACCAGGGTGCTATACATATTAAGTCAGTTTTAGATGGCAGAAACAATACAGTCGCTCAGTCCTTTCTGTTAGAATGTGAAAAAGAATAGAGTCTTGTGTTCAGGCCTCTCTGTTACCTAAGAAGAACATCCCTTATGTCACAATCCACTGATCTGCATTGCTGGGTGCACAATAAGTTGGGAATCATTGGAGGCACAGGAAATCCTTAGACTCACACTTGTCCTGCTACCCTCATGCACACATTTTGACACATTTAAAATCTAAAACTCACTAATGAAGCCTAAACAAGTGAAACAATGCAGCATTCTGGTCATGAAGGAGCTCCAAACTGTCTGTTGTTTGCCAGAGACTTTGCAATGGACAAAATAAAGTCTTATTTGGTACTTGATCTCAGAGTCATGTTGCTTCTTCTGACATATATGTAATCAGGGATTGGCTGCTTTTGGTTTGGTCTAAAATATGTTTATTCTACCTGTCACTGTCTTCTAGAAATAACTCCAGATTCAAAGTTCATTGGACGCCATGTTAAGACAGAGCCCTCTCAGATCCTATCTACTTCATTATCTTTATAAAGTCCTGGCTTGCAATACACAGAGGGAAGGAGAGGAGAAGTTATAAATCCTTGAAGCTATCCCTCATTCCTGTGATACATTCAGATGCAAGGGAATGTGCACTAGGTCTAACTATCCCAGAGGCTCAGTGGTCCCAGTTAATGGCCTTAGCCCACAAAGATTGTCCAGACACCAAATAGCTTCTTATTCAAAATCAGATCATGCACTATTGGTATATACTGTATGACACCCTAGCCAACTCCAGACAGCACAGCCTCATGAGCCATGATGCTGCTGGAGGTGCCAGCAGCCAGCAGCAGACCTAATGCATATTGTCTGGTCCTGCAGCAAATTAGGTGGCTTCTGGCACCAAATCCACAAATGCTGCACCTCTCCTGGGGATAATCTTCCTCAATCTTCTTCCCGCTGTCTCCTCAGGATTCCTTCTCTTAATACACCCTTTTCAAACATCAAGTTACATTGGCTTACAGCTGTGAGTATTGATGTCAAGAGGCTGGTACTGCAGCACTGGATAACTGATAATATTCTCTCCTACTCTCAGTGGCTCTTGCAGTAAGGAACCTGCAAAGATAATCAGGTTCTCCTACTTTGTCTGAAGACTGCCGCCATTTATAATGCAATACAGGCACCTGCTTGACTTCCTTCTATTGTGTAGCAGAGTATCAGGGTGACAGATATTAACCCTAGGCTGCCGGAAGATTTAGAACACATAGGTTTTAGGACAAGATATCTTGTCAGCAGCAGCCTAAGGGTTAAGGAATGGGCATCAGTCCCTCCAGTCCACCCAATGCTGGCTTCCCAGGCTTCCTGTTTCTTTATTTACATAGTCTGTATGCTTGCATCTGTAAAAGTGATTCATTGTTTTTATATGCTCACATATGTAGTTCTTGTTTGTAATCATCTGTAGAGGCTATTACTATGAAACAGTCTTTGCTTTGTATGTACTTGCTAGAGTTTCTCTGGTACAAGGATGTCATTTGAAAATGAAATAAAAACAATCAACTGCAAAACTAAAACTGTTATATGTGTAAACACTTGTACTGCAAAGCTGGCATGGTTTGTAAATGCTTTAGAAGTGTAAAACACATCAAAGTTGCTGGCAAAGTGTTTAAACTTCATCAGTGTAATTTTGTTGTAGACTCAGTTTTAGAAAAAAACAAAAATAACATTCAAACATTTTCTGATTTTGCAACATACACAAAAATCATTAAAATATGATTGTCATATGACATTCATTTTCAAAGTGATTTAATTATATAGCATAATAGTAAAATGAATTTCTTCTCGTTTCCCAGTCCTGTTTTTATTGGGGGCTTCGCCTCTGAACCCCCATATGGGGTCTTCCCCACACCCCATACTTTGGATTGTCAGCTGCAGTCGGAGTTGATTCAGGAAGGGGTACAGGAATGGGAGACAGTGTGCCCTGTCTTGGGTGCAACAAAACAGCGACTTGTCAGCAAAGTGTAGATTTTGCTGTCAGCAAGGTATGTCACTGTGGTGGTGTCACTGTCAGGTCAGCACTCCCTCAGGGATCACCTAGCAGGGAAAATAGCCAGAGTGGGGTGGAGGAGCAATGGCCATATTAATATATGGTCTAGTGAAGGCAACAAACCTTTGTGCAAAAATGTGAGGAAAAATCAAAGTACCAATGGTACTAAAGGTGCCAAAGGAGATCTGTATGAAATAATTATGTGACCAGAAAGAAGGCAGACAGGCTTCCCTGGCAATTAAATGGGAAATGATGGGAGATGGGGTCTGACATACAGCATCTATCAACTGTAGTGAAAAACAAAAAAGTTATATTCTGGGTATCAGTCCCAGGTCACCTACTCTCTGCTGCTTGTTATCCTGTAGCTCTACCACTGTGCTATGTTTTCAAAGCTTGAAGTGCATGCTGTAGCAAATCAAAACAAGCACTGAGTTCAGCCACTCACACACAGTTGCAGTGCATTTTCATAATGAATGATCTGTATATCTGAAGTAATATTTCTCAAGTAGCATTTAAACCACGAAGCCTGAGCTAGAAGTTTTCAAGTTATTAGCAATATAGAATTTCACACTTTGCTAAAAGTCACTCATTACCAAAAGCAATGACATCAAACAGTTTCTCTAACACTACAAAAATCATAGTAAGAAATAAAAAGTTCCACCCTGGGGACCAAACACATCCTCTGCTGCTTGGTAGCCTGTAATTGTAACACAGTAATAAACTTCCAAATAAGAAACTGCCTGATTTGACAAAGGACTTCCAGCAGTTAGTGCAGCTCCCCACCCACCACCCCACGTTACAGTGAATTTTCATAACGAACAGTTTGTCTATCTGAAGTAATGTTTCACAAGTTCCAGTTAAACCTCAAAGTGTGAGCTGGAACTTTTAAGTTATCAGCAACACTGAATGTCAAACCTTACAGAAAGTCTGTCACTAACATCAACAATGACATCAAAGTATTTTTCTCATCCTACATAAATTGCAGTGAAAAACAAAATAATCGTTCCACTCTGGGGATCGAACCCATGCTCTTTACTCTCTTCAGCTGGGTAAACTGTAGCTGTACTATGGCACTAAGCTTCCTATACAGGACATTTTTGCTCTGGAAAGGAATCCAGCAGTCATTGCAGAACCATGGAAAAGTGGGTTAGAACCCTCAGCCACCACTTACAAAATTGTGTGACCATAAGCAACTTTTATGTGCTCCCAGGACACACCTGGAATGAAGTCTCAGCATACTCTGTCTTTTCTGGTCAACAACTACAAACAAATAAATTAATAAATAATTAAATAACTAAGTAAAATAACATTTATAGTAGTGTTTCCTAAATTACATTTAAACCTCAAATTCTGAGCAAGAGCATTTTAAGTTATTAGCAATATAGAACATTGAACACTTCACAACATCTGTCACAAACATCAGCAATGACTTCAAAAACACAGTAGTGAGAAAGAAAAAATATCGACTTCTTTATTTAAATTCTGGTAAATCCATAAGCATAAAGCCAATTTTATTAGCAACCAGGCAATATTCCACCATGGAGATCAAACTGAGGCCCTCAATATTTTACTACTCATAGCCCGTATATCTACCACTGCACTAAGCTTATGCAGGAAATGCTTACTGTGGCAAAGCACATTTAGCAGATAGTGCAGATGCCCTACACAGCTGTGGTGGGATGGATGTTTGTAATTAACAATCTGTCAATCTGAGGTAATGTTTCCCAAGTTGCATTTGTACCCACAAAGGGAGATGGGTGAGTTGGGAAACTTCACCTGCAAATTAATCTACAATTTAACGCAATTTGCTGAGTTTTGAAGTGTGAAGTACTGTTGTGAAGTGCAGAATTTTGGTCTGTGAAGTACGGAATTTTGCTCATGAAGTGGTGGATTTCACCTTGAATGGTGGAATTTTGCCATTTGCAGGCAAAATTCTACCATTCAAGGGCAATAGTCTGCCATTTGCAGTGAAATTCAACAAAAACATGGGGAAGTCACATAGGTGAATGTTGAGGCTAATAGCAAAACTTTGTGGATTGCAAAAATTTGCCAACTTTGCTGGAACGTCATAGGTGAATTAAACTTTGCAATATCTCTAACCCCAAAGCATGACCTGGAACATTTCAAGTTATCAGCAATATATACAATTTTAAATCTTGCTTGAAATCTATCACCATTATCAGCAATGAAACTGATCAGTTTCTCATATCAGGATGCAAAGTATCTGAGCCAACCAGCCACACCTCTTTGTTTTCTAAAATTTTAAGTTGTTTTCTTTTTCTGTGAATGCAATGATCCCTCAATGTGCCCAGTGTTTCACCCACCTTGGGCTTCTTCAGGGCAAGGATCTACATAAATCTACAACAGTAGTTTTCAGAATATATACTTGACATCGATAATTAATATTGTTTTCATTGTTAATGTCTATGTAATATTATGACCCATATCTGGCCTCTAAGAACTCTGGCACTTTAGGTCTCTATCTCTATATTCATTGTAGAACTTCAGCCATACAGTGTATGCATTACTGAAACACTCATTAATGTAAGAAATGTTTTATTTGGTCTGAATTTACAAAATGGCAACCAAATTGTGTATTTTACTTGCTACTTCAGAAACTGTCATTATTCAACTTCTGAATAAACACAAATTCATTTCTACAATAAACATTGGCCCAGATATTCAAACTGCACCCAAAAGTGCGTAATAGCAGGAGCAAGCACAAGTCCATTGCACCCACATGAACAGAGTGCGATATTCAAAAACTGAGGCCGGCCAACCTAACCTACAGCCGAGCGACTGAATATCGCACCACCTGTGCCATAGCACAACTAGGGAGGGGAAGCTGAGCAGATCTGATGCACCATAGCGCACAAGGGATGGTCAGTTGAGCAGTCCAGAGGCACCATAGTGCAACCAGGGATGCCCCCAGCAGCAGGGGCAATGCAACTGCACAACCAGGGAGGTAGGGGCCCACCACCCGTGCCACAGATGGGCAGAGGAACACATAGCAGAACAGACATCATCCCCCACATCCCATGCACTGCACAACTAGGGAGGCTGGAATAACCACTGGCCTATGGAGACAAGCAACCAACCCACAGCTGGGCCATGGTGCCCCATCACACCCACTGGCAAGCTGTGACTGGCACACAAGGAGGGCTGACCACCCCATGCCACACCATTCCCACATGCAGATCACACCCTGAACCATGACCCCCAGACACCCTTCCCAGGAGCAGCGTCCACCACTGCAGGAAACCCCATGCATGCCACCACCCCCACTGTGACAATGCAACTCTGTGCACAGAGAACCATGCAAGGCAGCCCCACCACGACCACCCATCAGCGGGTGGCAGCACACAGTGATGCAACGACGGCAGACAAAGTGCCACCATGCACAGCCCCGAGGTACAGCTGAGACCAACCATCGCATCGGCACACAAGGTACCCTGCAGGGACAGGGCATGCCCCGGACACCACCACCAGTGGTACAGCACCCTGCACACTCTCCCAAGGACACACTCCTGACCCAGCACTGGCCACAACAGCCAGTGCAGACACCTGCAGTGGTGCATGGAAGCATGCACCACACCGGATGCCACACAGTGCATGGACAGACACCCACCCATATCCAAGGGCACAACAACACAGGGACGCAGTAGTGGGGCAAACAAGCTCCAGTGTGGGCCCATGTAAACTGTGTACACAACCTGCAACCTCCATGGCACAGGAGTGGCAGCCACCCTGTGCAGGCACTGTGAACCTGTACGCCACCATCATTTGCCCGAGCACAAGTCACAGACAGTGGTGCACATCCCCTGCAACACACACAAGCCACAGCATGGAGGTGGGTCAACAACTGTGGAGGCCACAGTGTCACCCGAGGCAGACATGCACCACACCAGTGACAGGAGGCAACCCAACATTGTGACGGGTACAGTGGCTGCCCTGCATGGACAGCCATCACTGACATGCCAGCAGACCATGCAGGTCACAGACATGGGGTGTCAGCTGCACAGGCCATGGACGGGCTGACAGGGGTGCCATGGACACAGAGCATGCACCATGGACCACTGCACACAGTCATCCAATGCACAAGGCACAACACACACACCACAGACACTGACTGATAGCTACCCCACACCATAGTCACCTCCCCACGGACACACACACATACCCATGACTGCACCACTCCTGACGCCATGCACACCACTGCAGCTGAGCACCTATAGCCCACTGCAAATCAGAGACCACCACAGTATTCATATCAAAAGATCTGTGTTCCAAAACAATATCAAAATGAACTATATAAAATACTATATACAAAGTTGGGGAGGGCCACAAACAAGGTGGGGTGGGTAAGGGCAGAGGTGAACAAATGGGACAGGAAAGGAGGGGTGGAGGTGGGTCCAGGAGGTAGGGATATCAGGGGCAGAGGGATTGTTAACGGGAGCCCTGATCCCGCTCTGGCTGCTTTCACCTCGGTGCCTCCTGCTAACCCTAGCTTGTTGATCCATTGTAGGATCTCCAATGATGCCCTTGCCACATTCAAGATCTCCTCAATGCCTCCCAGATCTCCATCAGCTGGCGGACACCTAGGACAAGTGAGCACAGTCATTAGGTGTGAATGCACAGCCCCATACAGCCCACCCACTGTGCATGGCATATGGCCATGGGACATGCCTCTGTGATGGTGTGACACCCACAGTGATCACGTCCACAAGACCTGCCCACCCAAGTGCATACAGCCATGCAGAAGCTGCACACCCACCGGCCAAGTCATGCACAGCACCCCATGGCCATTTAATGACATGGTTATGTGGTGCGAGGCAGTGGTAGAGCCATGTACCTGGTGCACGTGTGACCACCATCGACGCACTCCCAGACATGCAGTGCCACTGGACAGTGCTGGACTGTAACAAGTTGCGTGCATGGCAGTGGTGTCAATGGATGGTGGCCATGCCGCTGCCCACCCTGTTACACAGCATGCAATAGTAATCATGGAGGTATGGCACTCACCATCATTGGGGCGGGTCCCTCGGCGCTGTGACCATCGCCTCCTCAGTCCCTGTCCTCCTGGTGGTGTCGCATTTCACAGGCTAGACGCCGCCTCCTACGGCCCTGTGGTGCAAACATGGAGAGGGACATCAGTACAATCCTGTAGCAAAGTTCCCCTGCCCCCAGGTGTGTGCCCTCCCACCCAGCCAGACCCACCCATCCCACACCCTGATAACACCAGCACAGCCAACACCGGATGGTCCCTCCCCATGTGCCGGACAATTACAACCGTAATACCCATATGGAAGATAAAAGTGTGTGGACGTAACACCTACCTGGCTGTGGCACCATGCCTCCTGGCATGTGCCCGCTGGTGGGCAAGCAGGTCTGCTCCCTTCTGCAGGTCACCATACCTGTGGTGGCACTGATCTGCTGTCCGCCTCCTTCCTGTGGCCTCTAGTGCAGTGGCCACCTCCTCCCACACCTGGCTCCTGGACCTGTCAGGGGTGCCTCCCAAACAGTGGTCCATGGAGTGGCTCTACTATGGCCACTAGGTTGGCCAGTTCTACTTGGCTCCACTGTGCAGCATCCTCCGTGCCATTCTCCTAGCTCAGTTGGCCAAAATAGCGCTCTGCAGTGTGGCTCCACCATGTACAGATGCTCGTGGTACACGCTGCCATTCCCTATCGTGCTGTCACCAAACAGCACGATAGTGGTGCACCCATGCCTGATGCATGGCACCTAGGGGCAAAGGTCAGGCACAGGGTCAAGGGGCTCTGTGCACGGACAGGCACAGCGCCATTGGAACCCAATGTGTGTAGCATGATTGGATGCCTGTTGTTACCTCCAGTAGTGGCTCACCGCGCTGTTGCCCCAGTGCGCCCATGATGGCCCAGTGCCATAGGTGAACATCGCTGTAGCGCCAATGGCAATAATGGTGACCATGCCCTGCATTGCTTCCCATGCACAGCACATTCAGAAGAGAGCGGCAGACACCTGCATCAGCAACCCGGCATGCGATTGAGGTGTGTACTGGCGCATGTCACAGAACTGCCTTGGTTCAGCACGTCATCACAATAGCAAAGCTAACAGTGTGATATTCAGTCGTCATATGCAAAACAGCTAATCAGCCATTCAATGGCGCAGCACTGCAATTTGCATCCACTTAAAGTTGCGCCTCATTTGCATGGGTTGCGCTATAAAGTGCAACATTGGGCTCCACTGGCCATAGTCAGTTACTGCAGTCTATTGGTGAGTTGCATGTTGTTTGGGGAGTGTGGACTGTGGATTTTGGGACATGCATGGGACTGCACAGTCACAGGTAACAACTGTCATTCTTACAGGCTAAATAATGACCAAGCGAGTTGTGGGAGAGAAGGAACACAGTGGTGGGAGGAGGAGGAGGCCTAATTTCACCAAGGCTGAGACCAATGCCCTGTTTGAGGCCTACCTGGATCAGGATCCACTTCTCAGCGGATGGCAGGGAACACCTCAAGCCCGTGCTGCTGCATGGGAGGAGGTGGCACGTGCAGTGAACCTGCATGGCAGCCACAGTGCACTGCAGGAGTGCAAGAAGAAGATGGGCACAGACAGGAGGAGGATAAGGAGAAGGTGGCTGCCTTCAGGGAAGCACGAGCTGCGACAGGTGGGGAGAGCTAGAGGTGGTACACCTGACCCCACAGGAGGAGAGGGTTGCTGGAAGCATGCAGCATTGTGCCATTGAGGGTGCCGGTGGTGGCTTCCAGATGGGTGGTAGCCCATCACTGCATGGTAGGTCATGGTCTGTCTATGGGGGGCAGGGTAGATCACATGCAGTAACGTGACTTTGTTTTCCTTACAGATCCTGAGCGTCTGCATGGGTCAGTGGTGGTGGGCCTGTCCACTGAGGACAGTCAGATGGAGATGGAGGAGGCCCATCCACTCCACAGGTAAACGTGGCTCAGTGCGACAGTGGGCCCGCCTGGCTGTCCACACTGATGTTGTTGGAACAGGTGCGAGGAGGCCCTGCCCATGTCCCAGCATGCCAGCGCCCATGGATGCCAGCATGCTGTGACTCGGCTGGTGCCGGGTCCATCACAGATGATGATGTCACTAACGGCATGGGCAGTGACAGTGTGTGCCACGGATTGCCACACAGCAGGTAACATCGCGCCATGGCTGTAGGTGGTGCTGCTGTGGAGGCCTGCATGTCATCACAGTCCCAGCCTGTGCCTGTCAGCATCAGTGGGGCAGCACTGGTGTGTGTACAGGACAGTGGGACTGTTGCAGCCACTGCGGGGCACCAGTGAGCCCTGGGAGCGGCAACTGGAGGGCAGCATCAGCAGTCAGCCAATGGGCTCGGGGACACGGTCAAGGGGCGACATCTGTGACACCACCTGTGGACATGCCCAGACCTGGTCCTGGTGTGCAGCACCACCTCAACGGTGCTGAGCATCAGGGCCACATACAACCTGAGGGGCAGGATGCTGAGGAGGCAGATGACCTCTTGATGAACACACCCACCTACTGCAAGCATCAGTCCACCAGCAGACACAGATTGTGACGTTGCGGATGCACCGCGGCGGCTCTGGAGCGGCAGAGGAGTGTCGCAGCAGAGACACCGCTCTGATCCTGGCAGGGATGGACTGGTTGTAGGAGGATGTGACCGCTGTCATTGACAGGCAGACACAGGCATTCACTGCGGTCATGGCCACAATGGGCACACAGTCATGTGCTCATGCATCGCGAGACACCACGAGTGCACTGTCCACCCCTTTCCGGGGTCGGCGCACCTCCGCGTCAACACCGGTTCAGCTGTGGGCATCCCGAGCACGCCTGGTGCAGGCATGTTTGGTGTGCTGCAGACCCCGCGTGAGCACGGTTGCATTCACACAGTGGAACCCCTAGGGGACCATCGGTGCCACCCCATGAGGCCAGTGGTCAGCCTGCCAGTGCTGGCGGGTCTCGTGGGCAGCCCACGCATCTGTGGTGGCTGGGGCACTGTGTCGCGTGACTGATCTGTCTCCCAATGCGGCTACTGTCTGGTGCTGCCCTGTGTTCATTGTGTCTTTCAGCGGACATTGCACGGTGGGTATCTGGCCCTGCACGCAGACACACAGTCCATCTGCACACCCTCCGCTGCTGTCCGCAGTTGCGTGTGCATGATGATGCCTGCATTGTGCTGTACACCAATGTGCAATGGTGCTCAGCATCTGACACATGCACATGGACAGGCAGTGGGCGTTGATACTGTGTGACATGTGTGTGGCTAGGGTGGCATTCTGGGTTGGTGTGCCTCCTACCCTTTGTGCATGTCTGGTGCATTGTGTGTGTGTGTGTGTGTCTCGCATTGGCATGTTAGACCTCACCCATCTCTGGTTTGTGTGTGATTCCATGCCCGCCACTTCCTGGATGGAATGCACCCATGGTGTGTCCATGCATGTTTGTGGGTTGTGCCTTATCCACTGTTGGTTGCACATGGCCCCATGACTTACCTGGGTTGGCTGAAGTGCTCCTCCGTGATGGTGTCCGTGCAGCTGTGCCAGTAGGAGCAGTCAGTTCCTGTCATCATGGGGGGCTGCCCATCACCATTGTCACTAGCGACCTCATCATCCCCATTGCTGTCCCCTCTTCGACCTGTACAGCTATCCACATTCATTGGCCATGTTGTGCAGGATGCAACAGGCCAGGAATAGCCTGCAGGCCTTTGAGGCACTGTACTGTAGGGCACCACTGGAGGTGTCCAGGCAATGGAAATGTGCCTTCAGCATCCCAAACCCGCCAATGACATTACATGGTGGCATGTGCCTCATTGTAGCATTGCTGCGATGGGGTCATGGGCGCTGGTAGGGTGTGAGCAGCCAGGGATGGAGTGGGTATCCACTGTCACCTGTGTGTAGAAGGTGGAGGTTAGTTTAGCAATCAGCATCGTTCTGCCCCGGGCCATGTAGGCCACTACCCATGTCACCTCTGACCATGCCCCCAAGGCCCTATGATTGTCCATGTGGTTTGCATACTCACCCACTAGGTGGCCAGTGGGGATATCTCCACTCTCAAATCTGTGGCACAGTGCCAACTGGTGCCAGATGAAGGCATCATGTGCTCCCCATGGTGCATGGCACAGACATTGATTATGCACCCCTGACATCGCACACCACCTGGCAGTTGATGCTGCCATAGCCCTTGTGAGTTATGTATGCGGCCCCTCAGGGCCAGGTGGTGTGCGGATGGCCACATGGGTGCAGTCTATTGCCCCTAGCAGGCCAGACATATGTGCTACCCTGTGGAACTCCTGTATGTTTGCTCTGCACCCGCCAGTGTGCTGGGGAAATGGATGTATCCACAGCATGTGGCAGCAGTGCGCTGAGGAATTGAGTGAGGTGGCATGATGTGGCTTAATGGGTTATGCCTATGGTGTTCCCAGTTGGTCTCTGAAGGTACCCGTGGCGAGCAAGCACATGCAAGCTGTCACTTTGGTCTCCACTGACAGGGCATGGCTCTGTCGTCGTGGGTGCCTGCATCACATCACTGCACGGCTCACAGACCCACCTCAAATTGCTTGATTCAGGCAGTACCAGCCCACAGTCTCGGTATCACTGTACAGCTTGAAGCTGGTGCGAGCACGGTACTGCCTGTTGGGGCATACCACCGATGGGCCCTTCCATGGCCATGCCCCCTACTGCCTGCCTTCTCAGCCTCCTCATTATGGCCTCCATCTGAAGGTGGCACTGGCCATGTCCTGGCCTGTGTTCACCCCCGGCAGCTGTTTCTGTATTCACCCCGCTGTCCTGGCTGCTACTTCCCTGCACCGAACAACTGCCTGTGCTGGCCTCACTGCTGTGTGGTGTACTTCCCTTCTGCACTGTCTCCCCACACCTTCCCTGTGCCTGTTGCTTCCAGGTGCCCTTTCTTGCCTGGCTGTGTGTGTCCCTGCTGCCCAGTTTTCTCTGCTATCTTTGGCTGTCATGTGGCTTCCTGTAGCATTCTTGCGCCTCTCCCTTGCTCCCTTTATTTTGGTTCAATTCCACTATGGCTCAACTTCCGCTTGCTCCCTATTGTGCATGCTGTTGAATATCGAACTGCACCATTTATGCATGGTTCCACCCTTCAGTTGCACATGCATTCATTATCATTGCGCTGTTGCTCAGCGTGATTTGGGGCACAACTGCCTCCTGCTGAATATCGCAGAATGGCGCATTTTTGACTTCATGCAGGTGCAACCATATTGCACATGGCTCAACTCTTTGAATATCTGGGCCATTGTCTTTTACTAAAACAATTATTAACTGTAAGAACATATTTTCCTTTCTTGACTGGATTTACAAATGTCCACCAAATTATATGTTTACTTTTTACTTTAAAACTTTAACTATTCAACTCACTTATAAACTAGAATTCATTTCTACAATAAACATCTTTTACTTTCTGTCCTCCACTATTATTTGTAGCACATTCAAAAATGATCTATAGTTTTCATGTTCTCATTCTGTTAATATAAACATTCACTAGATAATGAAAGTTGCTAAGTCGTGTTCTAGATAGATTTTATGCTTCACATCTGATTTTATAGTATCCGCTTTATAATGTATTCTCTCGCTCACTTGAACTTTTATTTTTACTCATTGGCCCAGATATTCAAAGGGTTAGCGATGGTGAACAGTGTTGCGCCATGCGCAACCCACTGATGCACCCCAGCGATATCTGGGGAAAAGTGTGTTGACAACCTCGGCTGAGCCAGAGCACATCAGTAATGTATCCAGGCACAGGTAGGGGGCGTGCCCATGACAACCTTCACAGCTCGATATTCAGCCTGGGATGTGCAGAGTCATGCATGCACAACCCCTACCCGCGCCTGCACAAAGTTAAACAAAAAAAGGAACAAGTGATGGCCACCCACAGGTGAGTTGCCGCATTGCAGGCACAACTGCAGCTGCCACCTGTCGGTTGCCACCCTGAGTTCCTGCCACACTTGGCAGCACCTCCCATGCCCCATTGTGGGCATCCCTGGAGTGAAATCCCCCGTCCAATATCCCCGGTGGTCCAGTGGACCCTATGTGCCAAATCACAGGCATCAGTATAGTCTCCCCCACATCCAATATCCCTGGTGGTCCAGTGGATCGATCGCAGGCATCCATAACACATAACAGACCCCCACCACCCTGGTGGTCTAGTACCCCCTCCTCACCCACCCACTGAGCCCCACTGCCCCGCCTCCCCATCAGCTGGTGGGTGGCAGCACCACCTGCCTGCCGCCCTGCCACCTGCTGACTGACAGATCGGTAGGGCTGCATGCCTATTGGTTCACAGCGTGAGCTGTGATGATTCATTCACATATCTGGACTGAGTAGTACGGTATGGGCTGCATACCATTGGCTCACGCTGTGAACCAATGGGCGTGCTAATGGCATGCAAATGGGGCGTAATGAGATGCAAATGGACCCCTGTGTGCCTTGCATAAATTATGGCCCCATTTGCATGTCCCCTTTGAATATCGGTGGTGCTATGTATGGTGCAATGGCACTTGTGCCAGCGCATCTCCATGCTCCACTCTGCTACTCTGGTACTGGCGCAGTGCACTGTTCCATGCACAGGTGGGTGGCCAGGTGTGATATTCAAAGCTGCTGCACCATAGCGCTGCCCGCTGAATATCGCCCAGGCCACACCCCGCGCAACAAAGTTGAGCTGCACCCAGGCTTGCACCACAGCCTGGCACAGTTTGAATATAAGGGCCATTAACTTTAAAAATGGTAAGTTCTATGCTGAGTATCATTCTATTCTTTAAGCTAATTTACCATAGATTTTACTATATTTTCTAGACTTTTGTTAATTTAATAACAATTCATGCATCTTATACAACTCATTCTAATGCTTACAATATATTTCGTTAGGTAACATAAACAAATGCATTTCTCCTGGATGCGTTAACATTCTGGGTTGCATTGATGGTTTCAATTCTTTTGAACTATATCTACTGCTCTCTTGACAGTTTATGTTCTCATTTAGTCATGATCTATCTAGATACCCTTTAAATCAATGTTGCATATCATTACGTGTATTATGTTAGCAATCTCAATATCTCACGTAGATACTTTTAGATAAAGTTAGCTTGCCTGATGGCTATTCATGCCTTCAAGTTGTTACTTGAGGCAATGGCCTTCATTCTCCCTTTTCGCATGGTATTTTTACACTGGAGCTGTTGACAACAACATTTTGTTGTTCAGTGCACTGACAATATAGCTTATGTTTCCACATTCATTGGGCTTGCAGTATAGGCAAGTGGTCAGAGTAATGAGCTGTGACTGAGCTTGGTACATCCAGAAGACCAGACCTGGGTTTGATTCTCACAACCTCCACTTGCATACTGTGTGACTCTGAGTAAGTCACTTAACTGCCCAGTGCTCCCAGGTCACCCCCAAAACAAGCACTTGTGCCTAGTGGGCCTTATGTGGTTACCAGAGATTAAAATAAATAAAAAGACAATACATCTTTAAAGGGTTGCACTACATTTGTACACATTTTAAGATACTTTACCTTGCTAGCAAGCTCCTTAGCATCTGGTGCACTTGTGTGTAAGCTTGTGTTCCAGGCATAATGACTCATTTTATGCAACCAGCAGAAGGGCAGCACCTGGAGGAAATGACATCACCAGCAGCCACACCATGGTATTGGCTGTTCAGAGACCGCGCCTTGTTAGTCACTCAGGGAATTGCAAAGCAACTTAAGGAGGCTGTGTGTTACTAAGAGTTCAAGTGTGGTTGTTCTCCCATACACACCCCTTCTTATGCACCCCAACTATGGTCTATGTACTAGCAGTGATTACCTCATTGATGCTGCTAGTGTCAGGCAGGATAATTACACCTTAAGGTGAAATAATAAAAGATGTATAAATATCACTCTTTTAGGTGTTTGTTTCTTAAAAGATTCTCTGACATTCACTTCCCCAGGATATTTTGAGGTGAAATGTTACAGGGTGTATAGATACCACTATTAAATTTGTGATTTGTTTACTTAGAAAGATTCTTTGACATTCACTTCCTATATATGTCATCAAGGGGGTACGGGTGGAGGGACTGAGTAGACCAGGTTTCAGCAAATGAGGGCACTATGTCCCTGAGATGGGAACATCACAGAGACCAAATGTTAATGGGTATTTCTATTAGTTAACTTTTTTTCTTGGAGGGACAGTGTATGAATATATTCCATACCATTCTCACAACATGTAGACCAGTTCTCATCCTCATTCATACTCAGTCTGTCCTCCGTGGCATTTAAGGTGAAGATCCAGTACATCTGATAGAAGGCATTCTTAGGATGGCCAAGAAAGGAGATACTGTTGATGGAGACCTGACTATGCCAGATGTTAACTGGAGCACATTTGCTGCAGCCACATCCAAGAGCAGGGCCATTCTCGATGCCCCACAGGTGGCAGGCCTCAGACAGCTAGTTTCAGAACTCACTCATGAGGGAGCAATCTTAGACCTAGTACTCTCAAATGGGGCAGTGAGAGGATCTCAGATCTAGAAGTGGATTGCCATCTGGGAACAAGTGACCATCAAACAGTGTGGTTCACATTATACTCAGCAACAGAGTCACGCCATACAAAAGTGAGGGTACTGGACTTCAGGAGGGCTGACTTTGGCAAGATAGGCGAGTGCCTCAGAAAAGCACTAGCAAACAGGCTAGAAGGAGGGTGGAGCAACAATGGGGATCATCAAAACTGCCATCACAGAGGCAACAAGCCTTTGTGTGAAGCAAATAAATCAAACAAAAGAAAAGCCACTATGGTTGTCAAAAAGGTGGCTGGAAAAGTCAGGAGAAAAAATAGTATTCAGGAAGTATAAGGAAACACAGAAGGAGCAGGACAGACAGCTGTACCAGTTAAGACAGAAGGAAGCAGGGAGGGAAGTCAGAATAGCAAAGGCCCAAACTGAGGAAAAGATAGCCAACTCTGTTAAGAAGGGGATAAAACCTTTATAGGTACATCAGAGAGTGTAGAAAGACAAAGGAGGGATAGTGAGGCTGAATAGAATGAATGGTGGGTGGGCAGAGGGGACAGTGAAAAAGCAGGGATACTGAATGAATATTTCTTCCCAGTATTCACAAAGAGGAGGGGAAGTGCATAATCCAATTAACAGAAGCACTCTTGATAGAGGGGTTGATCCCAGCCCTTTCACTGAAGAAAGGCTTCTGCAAGAACTCCTAAAACTGAAGGTGGACAAAGCAATGGGGCTGATGGAATTCACCCCGAATTCTAAAAGAATTAAGGGGAACTAGTGAAACCACTGACTACTCTTCTTAATAAATCATGGGAGGATGTGTGGTACCCAAGACTGGAGGAAGGTGGATGTGATTCTCCTTCACAAAAGTGGGACCAAGACAGAGGCAGGAAACTACAGACCTGTCAGTTTGACCTCTGTGGTAGGAAAAGTGATGGAGTCACTTCTGAAGGAAAGAACTGTTGAGTGCCTAGAGGCCAGTGGGCTGGGACCCAAGTCAGCATGGGTTCACAGTGGAAGGTCATGTCAGAAGAATCTAATAGATTTCTTTGACTGGGTGATCAAAGTAGTAGACCAGGGAGGGGCTGTGGACATGGCCTACCTAGACTTTAGCAAGGCATTTGACACAGTCCCACACAAAAGATTAATAGTCAAATTAACCAGCCTAGGAGGGGTCCCAGGTTGTAGCCTGGGTAAAACATTGGCTGGACAACAGGACACAGAAGGTAATTGTAAATGGAGTCCACTCTGAAGAAAGAGGGGTTACTACTGGGATACCACAGGGTTCAGTACTGGGTCCAGTCCTTTTCAATGTCTTTATAAGTGACATTGCAGAGGGACTGAAGGAAAAGTATGCCTCTTGCAGATGACACAAAGATCTACAACAGGGTTGATACACAAGGAGGTGTGGAAAGGATGAGAAGGACTTGGCAAGGTTGGATGAATGGTCAGAAGTATGGCAGGTAGGATTCAATGCAAAGAAGTGCAAATAATGCACCTGGGAAACAAGAACCCAGGGAAGATTACACAATGGGGGAGGTAGTAACAACAACAACAAAGGAAAGGGATCTGAGAGTAATCATGTCATATGACCTTAAGGTTAGCAAGCAATGTGAGAAGGCAGTAGGAGGCTGGGGTATACTGGGATGCATAGGGAGAGGAATCACCTGCAGAAATCAGGAAGCTGTTATCCCTCTGTACAGACAGTTGGTGAGACCCCATCTGGAGTACTGCATCCAGTTCTGAGACCCCATCTCCGCAAGGACATAGAGAGGATAGAGGCAGTCCAGAGGAGGGCAACTAAAATGGTGCAAGGTCTGCAAGAGAAGCCGATCGGAGAGAGATTAAAGGAGCTTAATATGTATACCCTTGAGGAAAGAAGGGAGAGGGGGGACATGATAGAAACTTTAGTACCTCAATGTAATCAACAAAGTCCAAGAGGGTAGCATCTTTCAGAAAAGAGATGTGCAAGAACAAGGGGACACAATTTAAAGATGAGGGGCTGTTCCGGGCAATGAGGACGTATTTTTTTCACAGAGAGGGTAGTGGATGCATGGAAAAGCCTTCCTGAGGAGGTTGTGGGGTCTAAAACTGTGGGAGAATTCAAGAATGCATGGGACAGACATAAGGCAATTTTTGTGGGGTAGGAATAAATAAGCTGTAGGTTAACTAGGATCTAGGCCTATCCTGTAGGTAGGAAATGGGCAGACTAGGTGGGCCAAGCAGTCCTTAACTGCCTTCAAAGTCTATGTTTCTATGTTTCATCTCCTTCCTTCTAGGGATTTATTCCAGTCGCCACCTCTTTCTGGTTTTGTTACAAGCTCAATGCCCCAAAATTTCAATGAGGCAGCTGTATGATTTTCTTTGGAGAAATGAATAGCCTCTGGGCTATTCTCTGATTTAGTCCTGATTCTACCTTTATGCTCTGTGATCCATTCTTAAGGGACGGTGGTTTGCCCCACATAGTATTTCGAGCAGGACACGTAAGTTCATAGACTACATGATGGGAGTCACAGTTAAAGTGTGAATTTATCTTATATTTTGAATTTCCATTGTGGTGTAATATTTCTGTTTTTTGGGGGTTTTTGCGGTATTGCTGCAATGAGCACATCTGCCACATGATGTCATTCCTTTTCCAGAGGTCCTAACAATAGTTGTTCCCTTGGTCTCATGTTTAATGGTTTCAGTTCTGAATTCACCAACCTGTTCTTTAATGTTTTAACTTTTCTTGAAGCAACTATTTGTCTAGTCCTGAATTTAGGAATCTCTGTGGGCATTAATGTATCCCAATGTTCATTTACAATTTAAGTTATTGATATAAAGTGCTAGCGTTGCTTGAGGTCAGATATGGGCCATAACATTATATAGACACTAACAATGAAAATAATATTAATAATTGATGTCAAGTACGTATTCTGAAAACTATTGTTGTATATTTACATAGATCCTGCCCTGAAGAAACCCAAGGTGAGTGACATGTTGGGCAACAGGGATCATTGTGTTCATTGAAAAAAGAAAATAAAACTTCAAATTTTAGAAAACAAAGCGGTTTGGTTGGTTGGCTCAGATACCTTGCTTCCTGATTGACATTGTCTGTATTACCAGCCCCAAATAGGAAAACAAAATTACTGGTTTAGAAAAGGTATCGACTCTACATTCATCTGCTTCTCCAGTTTCTCTCATATGACATAAATTGTAGTGAGAAATAAAAGAGTTCCATTCTAGGGATCTAAACTAGCCCCCCACCCCATACTGCTTCATAGCATGTAGTTCTACCACTGTACTAAACTTCCTATACAGGACATATATATATATATATATATATATATATATATATATATATATATATATATATATATATATGTGGCAAATTATTTCAAACAGTGAGTGCAGATCCCTCCATGCACAGGTCCAGATGAAGTTTGTAGTTTACGATCTGTCTATTAAATGCAGTGTTTCCAAAGTAGCACTGATATCTCATTGTCTGAGCTGGAACTTTCAAATTACATGCTGTATAGAACTTCAGACCTTACTAAAACTCTATCTGACATCAACAAGGACATCTTACAATTTCTCTTGCAAATTTTACTGAGAGTTAAAAAAATGTTGTGCCCTGGGGATTGAACTGATACCCTCAGTATGCTGTTTGGTTGACTGTAGCTCTACAACTGTACTACGGTTCTTTGACAAGAGATGCATGCTGTTACAAAAGACATTCACCAATGAATGCTGACCCTATTACACAGCTGCAGTGGATTTTCCTAATGAACATTCTTATGAAGTAATGTTTTCTAAGTTGCATTCAAATCCAAAAGTCTCTCAGCTGAAACTTTTCAAGTTATCAGCAATTAAGAAAGTCAAAATGTGCTGAAACTGTAGCACTAAAATTAACATAATATCTAACAAATATCTCATATTATATAAAATGTAGTGTGAAAGAAAAATGTTCCTCAAAAGGAATTGGACCTAGGCATGTGTAGATCTGAATCCCTACAACAAAACCTAAAGCCCTATCACTGACATCATCAGTGACATCATGTAGCTGAATTACGAACACTGTACCTTTAAATTTTATTATACAATGGCAAGAAAAACTTGGACTCTGATTGGTCAGTCTTTGGCTGAACCCATGATGTTATCCCAGTACAACATCACGGGTCTAGTCTCAGCCTCACTGTGACCCTGCAGATGAGCTTGATATGCTTGACCCTGTTGAGCTGTATTGTCTCATCTGCTCTTAAAAACAAAAATATTTTTCCACACAGAAACATCTTTAAAATGATTTTTTTATTCTGTAGAACAATGAGCCATTGTATAATAGCAATAATGCCCTCAGGCTGTGTGTGGTTTGGGATAACATCACGCCTCAGTTGTTGGGCGCTTTTCGGCCTGCTGCCTCGTGCCCAACTACCTAGACATGACCTATCCCAGCACGACACACACCCTGTCGGGCATTATTGCTTAATTTAATGCCAAAAAAGAGTATGCATGTCCACAATGGGTGCCTGCAGCAGTGCTGTAGGTATCCAAAAAGAGACTGCAATGGTTCTAACGTAAAGTGGCTGAAGAGGTTAAGGCTAAAGGTGAGTCTTTATGGTGAAAAGGAATAGACCACATAAAAGCAACAGTAACACTGGTGGGGAGTAGGCCATGCCCATTTATAGTAGCAAGAGTACTGAAAGCACTTGCAAATCTGAAAGTGGGCAAGGCTATGGGGCCAGACAGGGTGCATCCAAGGGTGTTAAGGAACTCAAGGGTGTACTGGTTACACCTCTGACAGCCCTATTCAACAACTTACTGGAAACAGGAGTGGTTCCAAGGACTGGAGTAGAGCAGATGTAGTCCTGTTTCATAAAAGTGGTAGCAGGGAGGAGGCTGCCAACTACAGGCCAGTCAGTCTGACATCAGTGGTAGGGAAGATACTGGAGTAACTTTGAAGAAAAGGACTGTGGAGTATCTTGAATCCAGCAGGTTACAAGACCCAAGACAGCATGATTTCAAACAAGGAGGTCATGTCCGATTAACCTGATAGACTTCATTCATTAGGTGACCCGGCAATACATCAGGTAGGGCAACAGATGCATCCTACCGAGACTTCAAGGCCTTCAGCACTTTACACTATAGAAGGCTCATGGGCAGTTTAGTGGTGCATCCTAAGGTAGTAAATTTAGTATGAAATTGGTTGATGGATAAGTGACAGAGGGTGGTGGTAAAGGAATTCACTCAGGGAAGGGATGGTGACCATTGGGGTAACTCAGAGTTTAGCACTGTGTCTGCTCCTATTTAATGTCTTTATACCTGTGAGTGAGATTGCAGAAGAGCTTGATGGGAAGGTATGCCTTTTGAAGATTGCACCAAAATCTGCAATAGGGTGATTGCAGAAGAGCTGGAAGGAAGGTATGCCTTTTGACAATGCACCAAAATCTGCAATAGGGTGGACACCTCAGAGGGGTAGATAGAGAATGTGTAGAGACCTAAAAACTCAAGGAGTAGTCAAGGGTATGGCAGCTGGGTTTAAATGTGAAGAATCATGTACCGAGGGCACCAACACATGGAGTCAGAGTACAATATAAGGGAAGAGGTATTGATGGTCACCAAATAGGAAAGTTACCTGGTAGAAATCATATCTGATGACTTCAAAGTGGCAAGGCAGTATCATAAGGCAGTAGGAAGGGCCAGTGGGATGCTGTGGTTCAAACCAGGGCCACCACCAGCAGAAGAACAGAGGTGGTGTTGCCATTGTATAGATCATTGGTGAGACCCCACCTTAGGCACTGTGTATGGATCTTGATAACACATCTCTAGAAGGACATCTTTTTCAGGAGGAGGACAACAAATGGTGCAGGGGCTACATTAGAAGCTCTGTGAGGAAAGACTAAGAGAGGATTGCTATGTAAACCCTGGAATCAAGAAGGAGAGGGAGAATGTGACAGAGACTCTCAAACTTCCTTTTACCATCTCAGGAATATAGCCAGAGTTAGGCACCGTGTTCCGCCTGATGCCTTACCAACGTTAGTCCACGCCTTTGTATCCTCGCCTTGACTACTGCAACTCCCTGTGCTTTGGGCTTTCTGGCATTAAAATCTGCAGCCTACAGCTGGTGCAGAATGCAGCAGCTCGGGTTTTGACTGGGACAAGTAGGTCCTGTCATATTACCCTGAATGGCGTGAACTGCACTGGCTACCCATACAGTGGCGGATCACCATTAAAGTCAGTTTACTGACTTTCAAAGCACTTCATGATCAGGGTCCAGTCTATCTGAAAGAACTTCTGGTCCCCTACTGCCCTGGCAGATCGCTCCGCTCGGCCCGACGAGGGGTGGCTAGAGATTCCAAGAGTGAGTCTTAAATCATCAGGTTGTAGAGCATTTTCTTATGCTGCACCCACTCTTTAGAATTCTCTACCCCGCCGGTTACGGGACTGCACCTCCGTGGAGGGATTTAAGAGTGGTCTGAAAACCCATTTTTGGCAAATGGCCTTTTGAATGGCTGATTGTATTGAAATTCTTAGCTATATTGTGGTTTTATCTGTGTTTATTATTGAATTTTAATGTTTGATTCTACTGTTTTAATATGTACAGCGCCCTGAAAATTGAAAGACGCTTTATAAATAAACTTATTATTATTATTATTATTATATATAATAACCTCTCTTGAGGTTGTTATTTTCTGATTTTATATATGTATTTTTCTGACTTTATTGTTCATTTGTACAGCGTCTTGGTGCTTGAAAGGCGCTCATAAATAAAGTTTTATTATTATTTATTTTATTTTAAACACCTCACTGGTTTGAACAAGGTACTGAAGGGAATATTTCTGTGAGGTGAAAGTGCAGAAGAACAAGGCGATATGCAATGAAGGAATTTTGGAAGGATATGAGGAAGTGCATCAATTAAATAGTAGTGGATGTCTGAAATGATTTTCCAGCACATGTAGGGGAGCAAAACAGAGGCCAGCTTCAAGTATGCATAGGATAGGCACAAAGGGGTTTTGGTTGGGAAACGGTGGGCAGGGGAGGTAGTTGAAGATCTGGAGGGTCTTTGATGAAAGTATAGACAGGAGAAAAAGGGCAGACTTGGTGGGCCAAGCGTGTCCTTATTTCTTTCTTCATTTCTGTTTCTAACTCAATTTTACGGTATTCATTTTGTTTGAAACTTGAGAAAAGTTTTGCAAACTTCTAACTGTTGTAACTTGTGAACATTGTGGTATGAACATCAAAACATTTAACTTGTTAAACCCTGGTCCAGTCCTGAAACCAATTTGTATGTTTGCTTGCATGCATGCGTAAGAAACATATTGTGCCAGCTTGCAGTAGTAGCAAGTTGGTGAGGTGCAGCAGTATTGTGGTAAATGCCAGCTGTCCATTTCTGGGCTGGTCTCTGTGGCACCAATAGAGAAGCATGCTGTAATGACAGCAGTATTGTAGCATGCCACCAACTTGAAAAACTCGTCGCTGTAATCAGGAGTGCCCCATCAATAACAATCAGCTGTTTTGCTGCTGGGGCAGTCCCTGATTCCAGCGACAAATCAGTTTCCTTGTCTGGTGTAACATTTCAATAAACATGGAGGCAGCTATCGCTGTCCACCTTCATAGTCCCCAGCAAGCCAACTTTGGGGTTGGCTAATCCCTCTGTGGGCATGCCCTCCCCAGTTCATTTGCCATGGAAGAGCCCAATCCCCATTGGCATATGTGCCCATTCCTGTGTTTGTGTGCCAAGGGGGTACCAAATCCTCTTGGCATCCTCCCCCAACACGCTTGCTGATGGGGTGCCCAGTCCCTGTCGGCATATTAAACAACCCCCATCACGCTGGCATGTTCCTGCTTCCATTCTGTATCATGCTGGGAGCCCACCCCAGTGTGGCTAACATGACCCCCACATGATAGGACACTGGGAGCCCACCCCAGTATGTGTGGAAAAGGAAAAGTGGTCCCTGGTGTATTTCTTTTTCAAACCTGAAACAAGGAAATGGTCCCTCACTGTCTGTAGTGCCCTCCCCAACCCGCAACCACCATCAGTGCACCCCACCTCCCCACACCCCTCACCCTATATTTACCTCTGGAGCCTGATGCGATGATCTTCAGTGGACTGAGAACATGTCTGCACCTTCAGAGTCAACTGCGAACTGAAGAAATGCCAGTAAGCTGTATAATGGCATTAATGGGGTTTTTCCAACTGATGTGGCTATCTTGGACATTTTGTGAATCTTCACACCAAATTTTTCAAAATGGGGTTTGGGACCCCATCTCCTGAATTCAGTGATTGTCATCTGGCTGTTCGGTCCCAGAAGGTGATTTTGTGGTCACTGTACTGAATCACCTTTTGGGATCGATTAACAAAACGACAGTGTTACTGTTCACGAGATGGGCTCCCAAAAGCCTATGTTGCAAATTTGGTGAAAAAATTACAGGAAATTACTGTGTTACTTAGTGTGCATTGTGCACTTCACACACACTCATAACTTCATGAATGTGTAATATTTTCTTTCCGGATTTTCAACATTGTCATTTTTTACACTTCCTTATGAACAGTACAGCTGTCATTTTTCACATCCTGGCTGAAATGTTTTTCACACTTCCAGCAACAGAATAGCACGATCGCTGTGGAAATCAGTGTTCGGACAGATTATGAAAATCACAGTGGCACTGTTCATGAGTGGAGGTCCCAAAGTGCCTATGTTAAATTTGGTGACAAAAGTTCATAAATGACTATATTATGAGTGTGCATTGCACAGTTTCCATGCACACTCATAACTTCAAGAATTGATATTATTTACACTCAAGATTTTCAGCATTGCCCATTTTGCACACCTCCTTATGAATAGTACACCTGTCATTTTTCATCCTGCCCAAACTGTGTTTTTGCACATCTGGCGCACAATGGAGTGGTCATTGTGGGAAATCAACATTTGGGACAGAGTAAAAAATATAGTGACCGTGTTCATGAGCAAAGGTCACAAAATGCCTATGTTGAAAATTTGGTGAAATAATTCCACTAAATAACTGTGGTACAACAGTGTGTTGTGTATTTTCCATGTACACTCGTAAGTTAGAGCATTTTAATATTTTCACTGCAGATTTTCAACACTGCCATCATTTCACACACCCCTATGAATGGTACAGCTGTCATTTTTCACATCTTGTCTGAACTTTGTTTTTGCACATTTGGCTCAGAATGGCACGGTCGCTGTGAGAAATCAATGTTCGGGACAGATTACAAAATCACAGTGCCACTGTTCATGAGCAGAGGTCCCAAATGTGTTCATAAGGTGGGGGTCACAAAAGGCCATGTTGAAAGTTTGTAGTGCAAATACCAACAAATGCCCAGGGTGTTGGGGTTTCTAACCATAATGTCCCACCCTGTACAGAGTGACAGGCATCAGGGTATGCCTTTGGATTGCCAGCTGTAATGCTCATGCCATTCCACCCCACCCACACCTGAAGCCAGTGACAAGCATCGAGGTGTGCTTTTGACTCTTTAGACCCAGAGTTCACCCTATTCTCTTATGCTGCACCCATTTCAGCATATGTCCTTATGAACTAGGGGTGACTGTAAAGCCGGACACCCCAAGGCACACCTCAACACTAGTCGGTGTCTGCAGGATAGGGTGAGGTGAAATGCTGTGAGCATTATGGGTGATGACCCAAAGGCATTCCCCAATACCTGTCCATCTCTGCAGGTTGAGTGGGGTTAGCGTGAGTTCAATATTTTACTGCCATTCATATTCTGCATCTGTCTGACTCCTGCATGCCCAATCCTAATATCAACAAGCAACCATTCGGCATTGACAAATGTTTGTTTAAGGTAGTGCTAGTGGTTTTGGGTACTGGAACAAATCTTTAAAATAATGTAAAAATGTGAGATGAGAATTGGAGCCAGAGAAAATCATGTCAGTGCTTGGGTATGAAGGCCATACAGGCACATTGGCTTGGAGCAGCATATAACATTGATAACATGGGAAACGTTACTGAACACATCAGTAAGTCAGTCAAACACTGTGGTGCAGAACACGGCACTTTGTGACACAGTACCGTGAGTTGCACAGGGATCAGGATAGAGTTATATGTTGACGACTGCCCATGAAAGGCACATTTAACATTTTTGGGGAACCAACTACCCTACATTCTATACATATGCCAGGTGGCTGAATAGGGACTCCAACTTTAACATTTCTTTTTAATTAAAAAAAATAAACAGTACAAGTATGTCCTCATTTAACATAAGTGGCAAATATCCACGTTGTCATGTAAATCCATTTCACAATCAATCCTCATATGATACCTTATAATGAGTAGGTTATTCTTATGTATTCCTACAGTAAATTAATTATCCTGAGAACAATCGTGTACAGCAATATATAACTCTCTGCCGTGTACGTCTGGCATCTGAAATGAAAATGGAATCCAGCAGGTCCACAGACAGTTGCTCATTCAGTAAATGAGGAAAAGTAGAAGAAATGCTCCAAAGTGGTAACTTCTTTAAAATGTAAAACGCTTCTCACTGACTGTGGATATTAGCAATTGTGATTTTAGGAGAGTAGTATGTATGTTTAGAATACCACCAATCCTTGAAGACAGCCTGTGTGTATGCTAAGAACTGCACGTAATAACACATTTATTTTATATTTTGTATTTACTTCTATGGTCAATTTGGTTATTTTACAGAGAATATAAGCTTTGATTAATTTGTCATAATGAGACAGTCTCACAAGTATAAGAAATGTAATATGCAATTGTAGAATGTTATCATTAATTAAATATTTTCTCTGAACAGATTCAACTTCCAAAATGTGTGGCCTGTGGATAGACAAACTGATATAAACTAAACTGATTCATGATTATCTTAAAGCCGCAGTGCTTGATAGTGAAGAACATTTGAACTATTCTTTTTGTTTTATTTCATATTTCTCCTTATCTCCTGATTTGTATGCTACCCTTCTTTCCCAGTTTGAGTATGCCTTATTATTTTTTCACATTTGGAATAACAAAAGGAGAGCTGTTTTCATTATGAGTCAAACCAGGTTTTTATCAGTATTCTCTGCTGTCTTTTTGAACACTCAGGGCCGAAATTAAAACTTTGCCCCAGGCTTAAATTAGCACTGCCCAGTGGGCAAACAGCCCCTGCATGAATCCTGACCCTGTAAAACTTAATAAATACTTTTCCCTGGTAGTCTAGTGGTCTCCCACCCGGCAGTGAAGCCCCGTGCTTCAATATAGTCTCCACGAATAGAGGAGTGACCAGCTCAGGCCTCCTCTCACCACCATGGCCAGCCACTGACTGAGGTATGAATGAGAACTACTTCATTACAGTAGCGTTCATTCGTACCTTGGTTAGTGACGGCCATGGTAGTGAGAGGAGGGCTGAGCCAGTCACCGGCTCTATTCGGTGGGAGACTAAATTGATGAGTTGGGGCATCTCTGCCAGGTGGGGGACCATTAGACTACTAGGAAAAATATTTCATAAAATATTTTACGGGGTTGGGATTCATGCAGGGGTGGGGACCACTAGACTACAAGGAAAAGTTATTTCTTAACATTTTACGAGTTGGGATTCATGCAGGAAGGTAGGAGGGACCACTAGACCACCAGGTCCTTCTTTGATTTATGGGGCTACCAGGGTCGGGAATCATGGGGGCACCACCCCATTACTGCCAGCCTTTCTTGGCAGTATTTAGTGCTGCACTACAGGTTGTGCTAATGCCTGTAGTGCGGTAAGCAACCTTGAATATGCCACAGTGCTGGCATTCATGGGCGCTGTCCTAACCCGTCCCTGCATACTATAGCTATTAGCGCCAGCGCTACCGCACAGTGCCAGTGCTAATAGGGTTTTGAATATTGCAGCCTCACACTAATCCAGCACTATTCCAACACTATGGTTTTGCACTAGGTGCAATGGTTTGAATATCTGGCCCTCAGTGTTTAACATCACTTGAGTTGTGACTACCATGAACTACAATGTAGCAGGCAGTCCATTCTGACCTTATGTGGCAATAGGTTCCAAAAAGCTGAGAATACTGTTGAAAGAAAATCTGGTTTGAGCCAAATTAGAGTGCTCCTTTATTTATTTTAAATGTAAAAGCAAAAGTTCTAAAGCAGAGTAAAATGGGGTAAGAAGGGTATTACACAAGTCAAACAATCAGAGCAATATGAAATAGAATTAAAAAGTATTAGTCAAATGTTCCTGCTATGATGTACTGCTGCTTTAAGTGGAGGTTTTGCAGAAAATAACAGATGTTTCTACAACAGAAATGTCCTTGAACTACTATTACAGCATAATACATACTCTAATTTTTGACCCCAGCCTGTTGTCATGGGTGTGAGTATTTTGTTTATCATTTTTTACGAGTGGGGTGTTAATGAAACTATTCCCCATTACCACCCCTGCAGAAAATTGGTTATATGATGTGCCCAGGTTTGAGCCAATGATCTGTATTGATGGTGTGGTCTCTGGAGTGTGGAATGGCTTCTCTTTAGGGCTTGCAGGTAGGCGGAGCCTGCAGTCCTACTGTGTCAGATCTAAAAATAAGCTACAGGATTCAGACCAAAGAACACTTCCTTTGGAATTTTCAAATGATCCTTCCACTACTTTGCAGGCCTTCAATTTAACCTTGCAGTGCTGCAGACCTAACATCTGTGCAGAGCTCAGTCAAATAGATTAATTCTAGTTCTTTTGGCAGCCTTGTAGTTCTTGTAGTGAGAGTGCTCCTTTTTTGGTTTGCATTACAGATAACAGCACCTAACTGCAGAGCAGTGTCAAATTACATGCTTGGTCATCTCTCCCAGTGTGTGTGTGTGTGTGTGTGTGTGCCAATGATTTACAGTACTTTTGAAACATAACAGAACATCACTTCAGAGAAGCTAATTAACACCAGTATGCTTTTAGCTGAGAAGCCCTTGAAGGGCAAAGTTTATCAAGAATTATCAACAAGTAGAGAGCTCCTCTCACATAAATGTTAAACAGTCTCATTAAGTTTCAAAAAGCATTCTCCTGATAAAAACCTTGAGGTTCTATACTCCCTAATACATGTAAGATGAGCTTACAACTTTTATTGCAAGCATCTTTGTGTTTTAAAGAGCACAGTCAATGAAAGACAAAATGCTGAAATGAGGCCAAATTGCAAGTTGAAATTAAAATAAAATTATACATATATATATGTGTGTGTGTATTATATATATATGTGTGTGTGTGTATATATATATATATATATATATATATATATATATATATATATTAGAGGCAAAAAACTCTGTTTAATGCATTAGTTAGGGTTGTTCCACAGCGACAAAAGAGAAATTCGGTGTTAGGGTTGAAAGCCCACCTAAGATCCCCAACCCACCCCCAACCAGCATTGGGGTGCAAGTTAGGGTCATGAGGCCAAAGGCTGAGTGTCCTTACACCCTGGAAGTGCATTAAAATCCTTTAATACACACCCTGGAGTGTCTTATCACACTTATAAAATGGGCCACTATCATAAAGAATTAGTTTGATTTACTCTGATAGGAATTACAGTGTATTTACTATTTTCAAAAAGTGCACAATACATTACCTCTACAACATCTAATATCTGAAAAAAGTAGTCCCTATTAATGAATAACATAGTATATCTCAGCAGTAGGTTAACTAGTGCAGTACTTTGCAGTAAATGAGTTTATTAATAGAGTTGGTTGAAAATAAATATTTTCTCTGTAACATGTAAATGATCATATAAATGCAATGTAACATCTGTAAATTTGTAAAACATAAGTAGTATTTAAAACGTAATTTTCATTACATTGTAGTTATATAGTTTAATTGAAGCAACCTTCTCATTATTTTTGTTTTTACTTATGTGTTGTGGTCTAGTACATAAAAGAAAAACTGTTGTAGGATTGAGGTGAAAGGTTAGTAAGAAAAAAAACTTTAAACCTGCCAAGTTGCCCTTTTTTGTGGTGGTGGTGGTGGTGTTGGGGGTAGATTTCACCTGAAAACACCTATAAATGATTAAAATATACATGCTTTTTATAAACGTCAGCAATGTAGTTGAGCAGTTTGGATTTGCCTCTACCCATGTAACTGTGTTTTCCCACCTTTCCTCTTTGTTTACAAAGTATTATTGTATTGCCTACTTTCTTCATCCTGTTTTTCTTTTCTGTTTCTCCCACATTCAAGACATAGAATGTTTATCATGGAGTGTTTACCATGGAATATAGGGATTTAAAGTTCTGCTCACTCCACAGGTAGAATGTTACTCTCCTAACAAACTATACAACACAGACAACAAAGACCTGTTTTAGAGCCAAAGACTCAATTATCTCACTGCCAGGGCAAGCAGAAGAGATTTTCCTGATGAGCAGGTAAAGATAGAAGGTGGATTTTCACCGTCAGTAAACAAGCAGTTGTAATGAAAACTATAAACAATACTTATTGTTTCTAATTAGGTACTAAATCCTGACCTCTGCACTGTGATGACCAGATTGTGAACTGCAATGGTCAAATGCTCCTGCTTTTATGTACTTCCCTGTGTTTGAAATGCTTTACTGTGTAACTAACTCCAGGTCACCCCTGAAAAAGGAACCTTGGGCTCAGCGGTCTTACCAGTTACCAAAATTGAATAAATAAATAATGTTTTCATGTGCAAGGAGAGTGTGATGACCAGGTAAACAACATTTAATTAATTAGTTTTATTTTTCTATTTAAGGTAGTTTTATTTCTTGACCCAGTTGAAGGTTTTACAGTGTAAAGGTAGCAGCCATGTTTGTGATGGAAGATCAGTTCTGGTTGCAGGAGGACTAATAGAAGACATTTTTGGTTGTAGGAGGGATGATTTGCTCATTGTGTGATGTGGTTTAGGACCAGGATGACTGTGGGTATAGAAGATTTAATGTACAGTCAGTTGTTGTCTCTTGGCCAATGTGTATATATATATATATATATATATATATATATATATATATAGTATATACAGCGGTTCAGTGTGTGATAATACATTTATCTTGTACAGTTTCCAGTGGCCTCAGGCCCCCATGAGTGCCGAAGGCATGGGAGTGAGAGTTACGAGAGGTCACTGAAAGTATATAAAATAAATGCATTATCACACACTGAACCACTGCATATTCCATTTATGCAACAGGTTTAGATGTTGTGTGAACATTTTCATTTTGGTAGATTTAAATAATTTGTCACAAAGGAAAAGAAAATTGAACTGTATGCTGTTTTTGCTAATTATAAAAAACAAAATGGTATCTATAAATGAAACACCACTCATTTTGTAGATATTTTTGATCCGAACATTTTTCGTGCTCACAGTACCATGCTATCATTTTTTGTTTTAAAGTTATTTATATTTAAATATGGTTAGTACTGCTTCTGAGGCCGAACATTCTAAATGAATTCTGAAGAGAACTGTGTAGATAAATGAGCTGCGGATGTAGTTACTGTGTGGATAAATGGGTGATGATGTAGTTACTATGTGGATGAATACATTTATCCACATAGTAGCACAGATAAATGGATTTATCAGTGCAGATTTATTCAGACACCTGTTGCATAATATATATATATATATATATATATATATATATATATATATACACATACATACAGTATATACATACACACACACACACATATCACATATACATACATACACACACATATACACTCACATACACATATGGCATACAGAGGTTTAAAGTTACTCAAAGTGAGCAAATGTTTCACACAACATATAATGCAGAATTTAGCTTGAGACATTTTCTCAACTATAGTCTCAACCAGTTAATGCACTACATAAACTTTAAAGCCTTCAGTGTTGTAACAGCATTTAATACATGATAATATCAACTGTAAGCATAAGTGATGAATAAAAACAAAAACAAATCTACTTACCAAGGACCCCAAGAAAATGAGACCGTGAGCCTGATATGTACAGATTTCAATAGTGTCACTGTATAACAAACATGTACAGAACCAGTCTAAGGACTCTAAATAAAAACTAATAGGAATAAAATCCCACAGCCCCCTTCCCTGGGAAAGGTAACTAGTAAGAAAATAGATACATGTGAATGAGTTTTAATACATCTTATAAAATGGGCTTAAGAAATCAAGTCTCTGATTGGCTACTACATCATCTGAGCTGTGTCCTTATCAGATGATATAGTAGCCAACCAGGACTACTGCCCACAAACATGCCCCATCACAACAACAAATCAGTGACCTCTGCTAAGCTTAAACAGAAACGCTGACTGGCAGAGCTCACTGAAGTGGCAGCGGGAACCTGTCTCAATCCTCCACAGCTCTCCCACTAGGTTTTTCTGAACATCCAGCAGCTTCTCATAAATCCCACTATGACACTCCCCCCACTCACAGACAACTCAACTTTTTCTTTAAATGCAGAGATCAAGTCTGGTCTGTGTTCTCTTCTGTGTGTTTAGTACCTGACATAGCAGACCACAAGGAAGCCACTGAACCAATTCCCACAGCATTTAAATCCCGCTATGTACCCACTCATAAACAGCAAGCATTGCAGCAATATAGAATGAAAAACAGACCCGCCCCATGCTTGCACTTGTATCAAACATTTAAGAACTCCACCACACTACTATTAGTTTTAAAGTAATTTGTTCTCCCTCACTGTTCAGACCCAGGAAGCAAGCAGCTGCCTGTCTATGGCGGCCTCTGAGGGACACGCTTGCTCCACTGCAGCCAGCTGTTTACTTTACATAAAACAAAAAGTCACTCAAGGAGAGAATTTCACAAAAGGTTTAGATGTACACACAAAAAATCTACATTGGGAAGGAAGAACGACCAAGTAACATCAAAGAATACAGGACAGTTGCTGCCATTCAGTCTAACTGAATCTGGGTGCCCAAAGTAAATTATTTTTAAAACTGCAGAAACACAAGCTCTGCACACAACAAAGAAACATACAGTGTGCATGTGTCTCTCTGTTTTTGGGGATAGGAACCTAGCCAACCCAGAATGTGAGCTGGGGTGGGCAGCTGTAGTACTGAACAAGCTAACAGTACGTAGAGGGACTACTTTATCTTTCTAACCCAAAAACTCTCTTTCCCTCATCTTTTCACTTTCTCAGCTTTTTCTTTATATATATTTCTGCTTGGGGGCCCATTTTATAAGTGCAATAACACATCTGAGGTGTGGTTTGTTGCCTGATAGAGCATGTCAGTGGCAAAAGGAACCGACAGCACCTCATGCCTTCATAGCACCTGGGCGTGCTCTTATCAGGAAGATAAACCACACCTCATTGTGTGTTGTTGTTTGCATCATTCATGCCAATCTTTGCAATATTTACCCAAAGGAAATGAAAGTTGATTTATATTAATCTTTTCAGGACCTATTTAATTAATGACATTGGAACTCTCATAGTTTTATACATGTGGGAAGGTAAATAAATACTTATAAAATGGCATGATAAAATCTAGAAGTCTCATTGGCCAAGAGACATCAGCTGACCGTACATTAAGACTGTATGGCCCAGATATTCAAAACTTTGCCCTGGGGCTAAATTAGCACTGTCCGTGGGCAAACTTTGCCCAGAGCAAAAACATAGCTATATTCAAAAGAAATAGCCCAGTGCAAAACCAGCTGAATATAACAAGCTAAGGAAACTGGGCAAACAGGCCCAGGAGTGCAGGGCAAAATTGCCAGTGATTAAGACAGCACTGAATATAGCAGATAAGACAACACTGAATATAGCAATCAGACAGAGGCAGTGCAAACACCCACATAAACAAAGTGTTAGAGGTAAGCAGCTGTCCAGGAACACAGGAAAGCAAATTAGCCCTGCCAGACACAACTGCAGTACTAGTGAAAGGCATGGAATAACCTGGACCCACAAGTGAAACCAGAATACCACAGAACACTGTCAAATCCTCGTCCCCAAAAAGACACAGGACACAGGAATGTCAAGCATAACATAGTATAATTCAAAAAGGAACAGGTAAGGCACAAAGGCAACAAGAACAAATAAACAGAAAACAAAGCAAAACACAACAGAATTCAATGCACATAAATAGAGCACATGATAAACATAATGAAAGGAAAAGGCAGGCTTAATAAAGGGACTGAAAACAATGGGAAAACAACAGTAACAGTGCAAAAAGGCAATTGTGTATAATATTTACAGTGGAATGGGAAAAGAATGTGGAAGGAGAGGATGTGGACATAGGAAGGAAGGAGGGAGGGAAACAGGATGGCTGACATAGGGCTAGGGACAGTGGGCCTGGGACAGGAAGCAGGATAACAAGAATAGGAGGTAGGAGTTAGGTGGGGGCAGGTGCTGGCAGATGTTCATCCAGGATGGCTGCAACCCATCTTGTTTCAACAATTAACACAGCCTGCTGTTCTATAAGCATGCGCTGTTGCCGCACCACCCTCCTCAACAGCTCATCCCTGCCTTTAGCCTCTTCTGGACGGGTGGCCCACAGTGATGCCCCACGTGGACCTACAGGAGAAAGGGGACCATATCAGGACATGACAATGACATTTTAGGCACCATGTACCACCACATGGTGGACATCATGCCCAAACTACCATGCCCATGTGCCAGTACAGAACAAACCACACACACACTAACATGTGCCTGCAGGGCAAAACAGTATGTAACAGGCAACTTGCAACACCCTAATGTACATGGACATGCATAGATGCATGTTGAGAAACCTAACACAGTGGAATCCAGCCAGCACAGCGGCGTGCAGACTGTAACAGTGCAAACAGACAGCCACCCCTGAGATGCGAATCGACAAGTGGACACTGAATGACATGCACATGGGATGACACATGTTGGGACATGCTGCCCACAGTCACACAGCTGTGATACACAACACAGATGACACCCACTGGAGAAGGTGCCATAGTCACAACCAGGTGTGTAACCAGACATGCCTGTCCCTACCCCCAACTGTGGCTCACCCTCACTGCTGCCCCTCCCACAAGAACTGTAGAGACTCAGCCAAACTGCCACTCACAATGCCATAACATAGCTGCTGCAGAATGATGACAGGAAGCTCTGAACAGGTGGGTGACTGACATAAGTGTGGAAGAGTGGCAAGTGACACAGATAGAGACTTGACATGGACCACTTGAGACCTAATGACCACAGAGGACAATGACACTGGCAACAATACAGTAGGGACTGCAGGACAGGTAACCAAGCAGAAACTAGGGAAAGTGCCAATGCCTACCCACACCCATTGCCACAACAGAAGGTTGAGGAGCCCACATTGGTGAAGAGCATGGCACGGGGCTGTGCCACCACCCACAGTGGCAGCACCTTGAGAGGACACATGCAAGAAGACATCACATGTGAAACAGGGATACAGGCCATGGTCCGCCAGTGACAGGGCAGCAGGTAGGCAAATGATATGCACAGGACAGTGTCACCCTGGTGGCCAAGGCATGGCGAGGCACCCACACACACCTACTTGTGGGAGCAGCATCTGCCACAGGGTCTGACACCCTAGAACACCATGCTACTACAGAACAGCCCCTGCAGCACACCTGCATAACCTATGCACAAACACCATGCATTGCAGGGACTGAGAGACAGCACCCTGTAGGGACAATGCCCCTCAACACAGCTGGAGCCAACAGGCAGGGTTGTAGCCAGGGATGTCACATCTGCACACCATGTGGACACACTGCTACCTCTCTCCCATCATTATGGTGAGCTACCCCACCCGTGAGTGTAGCCAGACAATATACAAACGTACACCAGGACTGTTTTTTGCCACCAGTGGCATAATAAATACAACTTATGGAACTCATGACAATGGGTGCTGCCCTGCATGGTAAATACAAAGCCAAGCATTGCTCCCAAGACACCCACATACCAGCCCACAAACTGTACAGTTGTATTGTCCATGGGATACAAAGAGTCATAGTGACCAGTCCTCCTAGCAGTAGACCCCAAAGAATGAAATCACAGAAAGGTACAACATTGTCTTTGTTAGGCTTCATGGAAAAAGGAAGCAGTTCAGAGCCTATTTGCTACCTCCCCCAGAAATAAAATAGCACACCATGGAGTGCCTGGAGGATGCCTGCCTACCCCATGCCACAGCAGGCACACATGACATGCACAGCCACAGGCCCGTGGCACCATAGGCCCAGAGGCTCCCCCAACAGCTCCTGTGCATGTATGCCATGGAGGTCTGACAAGTGCACACAATAACATACCCGTGTCCATACTACTATGGCAGTACACTGGTAGGGAGATACAGCCACCACATGACACTGTGGCGCCCCTGTTCACCATAGCATGAATAGCCCTGGCAGGCACTAGCAACATGTCCTGCATAGACACTGACACACTGTACATGGTACTGTGACTGAGACGTGCCATCAGAAGTGCAGAACAGTGTTGCCATAGCAGACAGGACAACAGCAGCAGCAGAAGCAGCCAGCACAGCAGGCTGACCCCAGTAATCCCCTAGCTCCAGGCATAGTGACTGGCCAGATGGCCATGCACAGACCTGCTGCATCCTGCCACAATGGTGGACATAACAGCAACTTGTTGCACATGACAGTACAAGGCAGATAGCAGTGACATGGCAGTAATGGCAACAGTAGACCATACATAGAGCCAGCCATGTCACAGGCCCCGAGCAGAAGGTAAGGCACTGGAGGCACAGAAGACAACACAAATGCATGCAGCCAGCATAGCAGGCCCCACTGATGTAACGGTCATGGTGCGCTTGAATGGTGCCACTGGTGTCGGCATCCAGTGCCCCCACATCCATCACATAGTCAGGTGTGAACACTGTAGCCCCATGTGGCTGTATATATTGTACCACAATGGCTAAGGGGTCCCTCTAAGTGAGCACCCTGGAATCCAATGCAACACAGCTAAATCACATCAGGCCTGGATGACTTGGCGACTGTGCCATGACACCAGACACAGCACTCCAATGCCTGCAGTGGCAAAACAGACACATAGTAGAAATGCACAATGGCACACAGTACTCATGCAACACACCCAGTTCTTGTCACTGCTCTCCACTGCGCTGTGCCATTGATGGCACCTCCGCCTGTCCGTGGTGGGCCTCTGGTCAGCCTGCTGCTTGCCCTCCTTTTCTCGGTGTGGTCTCTGTGCCTGCAGTGGAAGATGGTACAGCACCATTACTACAATGTCAGCCACCACTGTATGCTAAAGACCACCCTGGACCCTGGTGGTGTAGCACAACACACGCATAACTGGCACACAGGCACAGTGCACCACCCAAGCCATGCCAGACATGACACGGGTCACTGCAGACCGCACAGTGCATGGCCAATGTGTGCAGGGTGGAGCTTGACAATGCCATCTCATACACACAAGCTGCAACAGCCCCTCCATCATATGTACACAGCCCCTCTGGATGGTACCTCCTCACACATAAGACAGACTGTAAGCAGAGGAGTCCCCTAATCCGTAATGAGGAACACAAGTATCAAACTCCTCAACAAAAGATGTGGACACACAGACATGACCCAGTGACATACAACAACCCAAAGGCTACAGATAGAATGAGAATGATGACAGAAAGGCATATGGGATGTGACATGCACACAGCATGACAGTACACAATCAATCAATCAATCAATCAAAATCTTTATTTATTCAGGCGAACATCATTGAGCAGAGCTCTTTACAAGATGGACCTGGTTAGAACAGGGTCAGGTAACATCCATCATAAAACATATAAATACATGTAAATATATATATAAACACAAACACAATGGTGCAGTAATCGAGAGTCAAATGATAAAGGAAGACAAGGCAAGCCATAACAGAGGAGGATTCAAATACAAGGGGCAGGTCCATGACTGAACCATGCAACTATATAAACCATGTTCTCTGTATAGAAGTACCAGTTAGTTCATTTACCAGGGCAGTCACTAGTACTAGACATGAAAATGGCTTGGAGAACCACCAACTAATGGCAGATGGGGTACCAGGAGGGTATGTAATATGTGCTAAGGATAAACATTGTGAGAAGTGAAGTCCCAAGGATAGGTTGGTGGAACTGATGCTGTGGGGGCTCACGGGAGAGGAAAAGGGAGTTAGGACTTTTATAGTATGATTGTGTGTAGATTGTGGATGAGTGCAGTATAGAGTTGTGAAAAGAAGGCTGGAGAAAGCGGAAGATAGACCAGTATCAAAGGGAGGACAGAGGCATCAAGGTGTTACATGAAAGCATGATGGCAGACCAGGGCCAAGGAGGAGAATAGCACTAGAAGTAATTTGTTCATGGTTAAATGGTCAGGTTAGCATGATGACAATTCATGGTCATTGAAAACAACTGTACTGATCATTTCGAGACGTGAATATAAGAGCTTGAAAGATGTGATGTGGATGACCTCAGTTTCAGTTTTTTTTGCAATTTATTCTACAAGAAGGACAGTGTAAAGCTTATAGCAGCTCTGCCAAAGTGAGGGTTAACTTTGGGAACTATCAGTAGGAGAGATTTGGAACTTCTCAGGGTGTAATTGCCTATTGGTTTTATAGGAAGACAGTCTGTAATGTATTGGGGCAGTTTTTGGAGATGTCTCAGGGTCCATAAGGCTGCATTTTATCATGCCTGAATTGAAGAGAACTCCACCCCACTGATTGATATAGGGAGCAGTGGTGAGTGGAATAAGGCAGGCCTGTGATGAACCTCAAAGCTCTATGATATAATGTGTCAAGTTTGGTGAGGTAGGAAATGGGACAGCGACTGTAGAAGATGTCAGCATAATCCATCAAGGATAGAAAGGTTGATTGTACCAGCTGTAGTTTGGCATCTCTAGTTACAAAGCAGGCTATCCTAAAGAACAGGCCAAATCTCTGTATAATTTTTGAGTAATTCTTCAACGTGCTCTATAAAGGAGAGCCTATGGTCCAGCCATACTACCAGGTATTTGAATTTAGGACAAATTCCAACTTCTTGCCAAAATTGCAGTAATCTGTGGCACAGGATCTGATAGGGTTGAATTTACCATTTGGGCAGAGGAGAAAAGAGCATTGCTTTTGTTTTCTTGGGTTAAGTAATAGTTTTTGTTTAGGAGTTGGTGTTGCAGCAGGTTGAACTCAGATTGAAGGTCATTACATACAGATTGTAATGATGGGCAGCTTACATAAAGATCTGTGTCATCTGCAAACAGATGAATGTTGGCCTTAGTTATGCTTTCATCAATATTGTTGATGTATATTGCAAATAAGATCGGTCCTAAGATAGAAGCTCAGGAACACCTCTTAGCAGAGGTTTGAGAGTTGAGAGATCTCCTTCCATTTTCACCTGCTGGAAATGATCAAAGAGGTAGTTGTTGAACCACTGTAAAGATAATGGGTCAGCACCTAGTGAGGTCAGGAAGAGAGTAGCAGAGAATGGTCAACTGAGTACAGTGCGATGCTGCCCACACCCATTAGAGTGTACAGCACAGTAGGGCACCAATGCCATGGAACTGTCGCCTGAGCCACTGGCCAGTGTCATGGCACAGAAGCAGTGGTGGTGGAGTGCACCACACCCAGACACATACCTCTCAACAGTGCCACATTCTGAGGAATCTCCTCAGTGTATGTCACAGAAGCTCCTGTACCACATTGTGAGGACTCGACCCACATGCAGTGGACACATACAAAAGCACAGAGCCATAGTAAATGATGCAAACCATATACCATACAATGAATTAACATACTCTGGAACATAACTGCAAACATTGTGACAGTGTTCTGAGCAGCGTAGTTGTAGCTATGTGTAAGTGATCCACAGTCGTCCCACTTATGCTGCATTGTAAGAGGCAATGTACCACAAGTAGATGTGAAATGTTTGGGAGGTTAGCCCAGACAACACACCCAACCACACACTGCAGATGTACAAAGTTGGCACAGCTGCACACAGCCCCTGGCAGCATGGCAGAATGCAGTGGATGTGGCAGGGGGCCAGGTGTCATGGGTCCATGCCACCACAATAGGTGGTATGGGGCAGTGTGCCACCACAGTGCAGGACATTGCAGACAACACTCCCAAGATGCTCCGCACTCTGGCCCACACAATCCACACACACCTGATCGGAGGTGCCCATGGCAGAAGACCAACATATCGTAGTAGTAGTAAAAGTGTACATTTGTACAGGTAGCAAATGGTAAAACATCATTGGGATATAAACCCATTCCAAGTGTGACCCATGTCACATAACATTACACAAGGTGCACAACAGTAATAGCATGGTAGATTTGTGCTGAACCCCACCAGCACAGCAACGCAGCCCCCTCGATGGTATGTTAATGGGCCATGGCACACACACACACACACACACACACAAGCACACCACCCAACACACATCCCTCCACCCATTACATCACCGTGGTGAGAGGCATCACATACCTGGCACAGGCACAGTCCCTCCCTAATCATCGCCCAGCATCATTTCAGCAGCGGGCACTGCCTGTGCCTGATGTCCACATATCACCCTCCTGGACCTCTCCAAACAGGCACCTATTGTGCTGTTGAGTGAGCTGTACAAGGTTGGCCATCTCCACTTCATCCCAACGCCTATCACACCCCGCCACTGCCCTTTGCCTACATCTCCCAGACATGGCTGACACAAGAGGAGCAAAAGGTATTGCTATACTGGCAACAGATAGCCACACACCCTGACACTCCCAAACAGTTCAGCCTAGCACTGCAAAGAACTATGCAATAGCGCCTGCTACCGGAAGTGTGCGCAATGCGCATGCGCACCCCGATGACCCCATGCAGATGTACCAGACATGTGCAGTGGCAGCACGCTAACATGGTTAGCATAGCGCTAAGGCACAATAGCGCAGACAGATTAGCATGGACTGCCCCAACCCTTTCAAGTACCTCAAGAGAATCAACAAAGTCCAAGAGGGTAGCATCTTTCAGAAAAGAGATGTGCAAGAACAAGGGGCACAATTTGAAGATAGAGGCAGATGGCTGAGAAGTACTGTGAGGAAGTATTTTTCACAGAGAGAGTTGTGGATGCATGGAACAGCCTCCTGAGGGAGATTGTGGAGTCAAGAACAGTGAGAATTCAAGAATGCATGGGACAGACATAAGGCAGTCCTAGTGGGGGTAGGAGGAAGTAAGCTGTTGGTTAACCAGGATCTGCAGCTTATCTGTTAGGTAGAAAATGGGCAGACAGGTGAGCCAAGTGGTCCTTATCTGCAATCAAATTCTATGTTTCTATATTTCAACCCATGCATGTGCCATACCTGCACTAATCAGCCCTAGCGCAGTGCTATTGCAACAGTGTTGTGCTAACATAGCCAAGATAGCCCAGCTTATATGGTTTGCCCAGCACTATATGGTTTGCCTGGCGCTATCATCTGCCATATTCAAACAGCATATGCAAATGATGGTCATTGTGTATGCATGGTGCTAACAAGGAGATTAGCATATCATTAATGGCCCATTAGCATGCTTAACAGGCTATGTTTGCCCAGCTGTGCTATATAAGGGCTAACAGTACTCCACCTGTGTTGCTTATCGGTAATGCATGTTGTTGTGGGATTACTGCTGCAGCACAGGATGTCACTGGAACACTCCACAGAGCCAGCCAGATATGTACTGCATGTGGGCTGACACAGAAGTACAATTCCAGGGACATAGCAGTAGGTTTGTGATGTGGTTTTTGTTGACTGGTGCCTAGTGCCAGGCACAACCTGGTCATACCACCCAACCTTATGTCCCTCAAATGTGGAACATTGCCTCTCAATATGTGGAACACATGATCAAAATGTGGTACACGTATTCAAACTTCACCTCAGAGGCCCAGAACAAATAAATTTGCATTTATATTCAGGAGGTCAGTTAGTATTGAGCTATATATGTTCTGCATCATTTACTGTGGAATATTGCCTTACAGTGTTATCACTGAATACGGGACAACTCCTCACAATGTTGAACAGCATGCTGTTGTGCTGTACCATGAGGAACGTTCCTCATATTGTGGTACAGTTGAGAGGTATGGACCTGGGAGAGGGACATACAGATGACTGCTAACTGACTGTGCCCTGGATGAGGCTGCCATTCATGAATGTTCTGTGTAGTCACCATGCTGACAACAGTTGGGCATCCCATGTCATGTGTGCATGGCTTGATAGCACTGGATGATGGAAGACATCCAGGTAAGGGCTGTAACACATGTCTACTCTGTTGTATGGTCCAGTCTGCACAACCCTATGTACTGCCACATAGGGGTTCTCAGTCCCTGTGACCTCGGAGCTCAGATGCTTGAGGTGACTGAACACGGGTTGTGTATAACTGCGGCATCATGTGTGTGATATATTGTATAGATGTAGTATGTCACAGTGTGCAGTGTGTTACTCTGCACTTTGTTCCATACTGACACCGACATGTGACATCTCAGGTGGTTCAAGACTACTGACACCACTGCGGTACTGTGAGGACGGTAACACTGTGCCAGCAAGCCATGTGCTACTGCAGCAGTGGTGACATCAGTACTGCAGCAGATCATCATAATGACAGCACTACTGCAACAGCACATAGGAGATACTGGATGGGTAGCTCTGCAGCACCAGTGTGTTCTGCCACAGAAGCATTCTGAGGCCCAGTGACACCAAGAGCACAGCTTGTGAGGTCCAGTGGAATCAGAACCCGACCAGCAGGGTAGCTTGTTTGCATAGCGCTGCTCTGCCTGTCATGTGTATTTCTTATTGTAGTGTTTGCTGACTGGGTACATGCTGTAGACAATTCAGCCACAACCCGGGAGGTGGAAGGGGATACAGGTGAATGCCAAATGTCTTTGAAACAGATTATGCTGCTTGTGGTATTCTTGTGAATGGGGGTACATGGCCATGGCACTGTAGATATTCCCTACACATTTGGGATGTGCCATGGGGTCTTTAACATCCACCTGACCTACCACCAGAGCAGGCAGATGGGACCTCAGTCTAACATCTCATCCAACAGACAGCACCTCAGGAGTGCAGCACCCCTCATTGCTGCACTGCAGTGTCACTTATAGGATATTAACCCAGGAGCCTTGTGAGGAATAGAACCCACAGCATCTGATCTTCTGGCCACAGGGTATCTGTGCTACCTGCTGAGCCACTGTCTTTACCTGTGTATTGTACTGTGTGCAATCTGTGTGATGTAATAGAGGAGACTGCCTGATGTACAGGTGATAACCATGGAATAAATGCCTTGAGTGGTTGCTAGGACATCAGTAAACCTTGAGTGCACAGCTCGAGAGGCTTACAATTGCCCTAGCAACCACGAGAGGTGATTACACCAGGCATTGTCATGTATAGTAGATGGGACTCATCATGGAATTCCCCATCATGTGTAAGTGGGCCTTACCCCAGTACTGACTCTGCGGTACAGCCACATGTATGTGTAGGTACTGTACACACAGTATTGGGATACATGGACCAAATGACTGTGGGCCAGCATAGTACCAGTATTAACCCTATCAGACATGGAGATTGCTAGACTCAGTGACAGTACACTGTGACAACTGGACTGTTATAGAACTACTGTACTGAGGCTTCCAAGCACATTCCAGGTGTGTAGAATACCACTAACAGTGGCATCTGTCTAGTTAACCCACTGCTAAGACATAGCTGAGATGAGTTCATATGGTCCTGACACCACTGGGATGCCAGGGCTGTAATCTGCTGGATATCAGCTGGTAATCATGGCTACCCATACTTTATGGTCCTGTTCTGCATGGACGATAGGCTGACCCAAACAATGCCAGCCACCTGCCTGTCTGGCAGGACAGAACCTGATTCCAGGTGTAGCAGTACCACATGTGTGGCTGTATCATCCCTGCCAAGCACAGGTTGCTCCTGTATTCCTGTATGTGGCAGGCTATGGTATCTGTGAACCATCCAACAGTGGAGTACTGGTAATGGCCTTGGGACTGCAGCTGATGCCTGACTAGTGCAGTGTGGCTGGGCATGTATGCGGTGGTGCTGGGGAGCTGGGTGGCCCATTGACCTCTTGGCTGCCCCGTGTGGGTAGTGGTGCCCCACCAGCATCATGCACTGTCCAACCCATTGCACAAGCCATGCTTGACTGACTGCATGCTGTGGTGCTGCAGATGGCAGTGGATGTGATCAACGGTGTGGAGGATACACCTGGAGTGAGTCAGTAGTCCACTGTGACTGTAGGGTGCATGTACTCCAGTGTGACAACTGCCATAGGTTCTCCTGCTTCACCCATGTCACTAACTGACATCTGCATCACAGACAGCCAACCCCCGTGATGTGCTGTGTGATGTGTGCATGTTGGTCACGGCAGACAGTACTCATGTAGTTAATAGTGTTGGTACACCACGGTCCCGGCGGACCGTCTGTGCACAGTGCTGTGCAGCCAGGGCAGGGGCAGTACCAACGTTGTTGTGGTCCAGACTGTCTACCCCATGACAGACTGGTCCAGCTACAGTGTGCACATCCAGGCCATTGCGGACATGCATTGAACACACATGCTGGGGTGCAGTACCCCAGTTTCTTTGTACAGTATCCACGACTGCAACACATGGTGGATCACACACAGGCCTTGTGCGCAGCTGTGCCAGGATCACCTATACACACACCACAACTGTATGTGTGTGCAATGTAGCTGCACTGATACATGCTCTGGCACATGCAATGGTGCCTAGGCCGCACTCTAGTGGAACGTGTGTCCTGGTCAGCGATCTAGCTCTGTTGTTGGGAGACAACCCATGCTTCCACGGCATGTGTTCGATGGCGCTGGGTGTCAGAGGCCCAGCATGGCACTGGATGTGCAGGGGCACCATGAGTCAGACATTTACAGCCATGGCTGCACAGTCCCACACGTGCACATTAGACACTGTCTGTGGCTGTAGGCCTTGTGATTGCCTTTGCGTGCACCCATGTCCATGCCGACATGTGCAGCCAGGCCACCTTCACGCCACAGGCAGCACATGGGCAACACAACTGTGCTGCACATACACAGCTGGCTTCCACATGTGCTGGCCTGCAGGACTCACAGCACTGAGGTGCATCATGCATGTCCTGTTGCCGTTCCTCAGGGCTTGGGGTCATATATAGCAGCTGTGTGTTGCATCATGGCCATATGATACTGTTACAGCTGTGCAATGTTTGTTCACAACTCTGTTTAACCCTTTTCCTGCCTTCTGTCCTCACAGGTGAGGTTGCAGGACAGGAGCGCTCAGGGCCCACAAGTTTCTGAAGATGAGCTGCGCCCTGGTACATGCGGTGAAGGACAAGGAGATGATCCTACACAGGAACAAGTCAATGGACGCCACTGTTCGGCTGATATGGAAGGAGATAGCCACAGCAGTAAACGCTGTAGGTGGTCCGGCCATAGCACTGATGCCATCCTGAAAAGGTGGGAATGACCTGCTGTGCAGGGTGAAGGAGGAGGCACAGCAGATCTGGAACAGTCTGTGGACTGGTGGGGACCACAACCACTTGAGCAGTGGGACTGGGACCCACTGATAGCCATAGTAGCCTCTACCCCGCGGCCAGTGGCAGTCAGTGGGGTTGAAGGCGGTGGGTGTGAGACACTGCTTACACCACCCAGAGCAGGTAAGTTTGTGGCATGTATCCACCACTCAGTGGACAGCAACACCCTGGGTACAGAGGCACACACCACTACTGTCATGGTGCATGCATAGGGCCCACATGGGTATGTTCCATTGTAAGGGTGGTGTTGGGGCTGCACAGTGGTGGACATCTGCTGGCAGGCACATGTGAGTGAGTGCCTGTGTGCATGGTGCAGGGGCTCCTAGGGCACAGGCTGCAGTGCATGGATGCACACTGGGGTCTGTATGGGCATGCTGGAGGGCACACATTGCTGGGAGTGCATGTGGCATTATTGGGAGTGGGGTGGGGTGGGTGAACTGGTCACTGTAGCGGCGACTGACATCAGTCTCTTCCATTTCAGCATTACATGCCCAGCAGGCTGTGTCCCAGGTGGGGCCAGGCACAGTTGTAGGGAGGTGGAGGATTCTACACAGCAGAGGTGTGCCTTCCTCATCAGTCATGGCAGCCACAGCTAGACCAGCAGTGGCCATGCCAGTCAACACTATGCCCACTCACAGATGTTATGAGGCACTGACATATGCTGGAACATTGGATGAGGAGGATGCAGTCTTCCTGAAGCCCTGAATCCAACTGAGTATGCCCAGGTGGAGGATCTGAATGTTGAGCAGGTGGTGATCCTGACTGTCACAAGTGACCATGGTTCAGAGGATGCAGGGAGGAGCCTGACATGCTGGTACTGTGTGTGGCTAGTGACACCAGAGGTTTTGGTGCAGTGGGGATGGCACCATGCCTGAATTGGGACAAGGGGTACTCAGGAACATGACACCTATCTGCCCACAGCTGCTATTCCCCTGCCCAAACAGTCTTGCCCACTGGACATGTCCCACATGGCACTGACTGCAGGGCTGGTCCAGCAGCATGCTCAGTCACCTGTGAGGCCACAGTTGCAGCAGCCAATGCACCACCAGCCACCCCCACAGGTCCCTTCACATCCACAACACACTCCCAGCACCAGCCATGACCCTGCCACAGGAGCAGGATGCTGATACTGCACCTGCACAAGATGGCCAGGTGCATGGCCCATGCTCCAGGAGGCCTTGGCCTCACAGCATGCAGCCCAGCAGGACCTGCTTGATCTCTGTAGGAGCTGGGCATGAGCCATCACAGCTGCAGGAGACAGAGAGCACTGGTCTTGCCCGTCTGAGCAGCAGTCGGAGGAGAAGATGACCCATGTTCTCGCCACCATTGAGCGTAGCTTGGTGGCCTAACTGCTGCTATGGCAGGCCCATGCTGTGGTGCTGCAGGACACTATTACCACAGCACTGCAGGTGCACCCAGATGCCAGCACAGCCATGCCTCACATGGGCAGCAGGTGGCAGGGGTTCTCCAGGGTGGGCGCAACCTCCTCAACCCCTACCTCTCGTTCATCCACAGGACATGCATGGCATCATGGCTGCCTCCTCCACTCCTGTGCAGGCCTCAAGGTATGGCCATGGATGGTCTACCCTCCCAGCCTCACCTCAGTCCACCCCAGCAATGTCCTCAGCACATAGCATGCCCAGCAGTTTGCTCCGTACACAGGGTGTGCGTCATATGCGCAGCGGCAGGTGCAGCTGATGTCTCCACCACATGTGTACTGTGGCCCTGACTCCCTCACCTACATGCCTATGCACACAGATGTTTCCATGTCCCCTGCACAAACACAGTCCTCCATGGCCCTTGTTCACTCCCATGCCACAGCCCCTGCCATCACATATATACAGTGCTGATTCTGTGCTCACCTGGGTGGTGGCTATACCTCTCACCCTTTTGTCCCTCGACCATACAACAGTGCTTTCAGGATGTGATACTACTGAGCAGAATGTGGACCTCATTCTCACTGCATTCCCTCAGCAGCTAACTGACCTGTTACATTGTTTGATTATCTGTTCAGACCATCTTTTCTTAATTGCCTGTTTTTGTTGGCATCGCTCACGATGGGGAATTTTTTAGGGTTGCCACTGAGTGTGGGACAGGTCCTCACACTCTGAATAGGTAGCTGCAGTGATGTAGCTGTAGTACTGTTCCTCGTGTCGTGTTACAGTTGAGGGGTACGGTGGTGGCCCACCATATCACACGCACTACACACATCACACGACACTGCACCACATCACATCACCACACTGGCAACGGTACAGCACCTATATATCACACAGATTTCACTGTACTGTATATGCACTACCATTAAATGTACTGTTGACACCATGTTATTTGTCTATGTTTTCTGTATTCACCATCCATCCTGGTTCAGTGTCTCAATGATGCTGCTCCCGTGCTCTCTGGCCCGGTAGACCATCACGCAGAATCCCACCGCTCGGTTGCTCTACTAGTCCCCCTTACCCCTGGCTCTGGCTCACTGTCAGAATGTACCTCAGGTTCAGGTGCATCGTATCCTATGGTCCAGTGACATGTTGTGTAGCATACAACAGGCCAGGATGATACAGCATACCTTCTGAGGGCTGTACTGTAAGGCACCGCCTGACTGGTCTATGCAACGGTATTGCATCTTGAGCATCCCAAAGACCCTCTCTATGATGTTCCTTGTAGCAGAATGTGCCTCATTGTACCATTCTTCAGCCACTGTTGCTGGTCAAGGTACTGGTGTCAGCAGCCAGTGTCATAGGGGATAGGCACTGTCCCTGTGGAGATAAATCAGGTGTTAGTGTTGCTGTCCTGCACAGTGCCCACTGCTGCTCTGAACTATTGCTCCCTGCCCTCCCAGGCTACCCTTGCCTATCCCCTCCTGTGCTATCACCCTGTTGTAGCTGCCCATACTCACTGACTTGATGGCCTGTGGAACTCTGCCCTCCTCAAATGCCCAGCACAGCTGGGACTGGTGCCAGATGAAGGCATCATGGGCACTGCCAGGTACTGTGCAAAGGCATTGCTAATGCCCTGTCCATCACACACCACCTGGCAATTGATGGAGTGAAGCCCTTCCTGTTCATGCACAGGTCACTGGCATCATCAGGTGGTGCACGGATGAGGCATGGGTGCAGTCAATGGCACCAAGTACAGCAGGTAGGTGCACAACTAGATGGAACTGCTGCATGGTTGCTGTGCGCTCTGCTGCCATGCTGGGAATACTATGAACTCACCAGCATGTTGCAGGAGACCATCAAGGAACTGGGTCAGGAGGTGCGATGTGGTGGACTGTGATATCCCAATGGTGTTCTCGTTGGGTGCTGAAATGTCCGTGGCTAGGATGCACATCGCTGCCATCACATTTTGCTCAACTGACATGGTATGGCTGTGCCTGGTGTTGGCTGCAGCTCCTCATGCAGAAGTTTGCATAGCTGCCTCAACATTCCCCTGTCCAACCTGTACCGACCAACAATGTGGTCATCAGGCAGGGTCTCAAAGGAGACTCTGGGCCAGTACCATCTGTGTGCAGCATCTCCTCCTTTGTCTAGGTAATGGGCCTTGTTGGGCCTGCTCTTTTCATCCTCCTCCACAGCCTGCTCCATCAGGTGCAGCACTACAGCATTGCTAAAGAAAGCCATTGTGTTACACTTCCTGGTCTGGCCACTCCCTCCTCTGTGGATTGCCCTGGACTTAGGCCTCCTTTATAGGTGGTAGGTAGCGCTGCGCTAAGTGCAGTGCAATGGTGAATTGCACAGCGCTATATCTCTGAATATCCCATTGCGCCTATGCAGGTTCCCCGCCTCCACTTTGCCCCTTGCATACTTCATGTTTTAGCCCGCGCTATTAGTGCTTAGCGTATGCTATCTCCCTCTTTGAATATGGCTGTCCCGTAGCTAACCCTGCGCTAATCCTGTGCAAATGGTTAGCATGCTACGCTAAGTTTTGAATATCTGGACCTATATATTCACAGTCATCCTGGTCCTAAACCACATTGCACAATAAGCAAATCAGTCCTCCTACAACTAGAACTATCTTCAATCAGTCTCCTAGATCCAGAACTGATTTTCCATCACAAACATGGCTGTATTCTTTACACTGTAAAACCTTCAACTGGGCCTCTAAAATAAAACTACCTAAAATAAAAAATTAAACAAATTAATTAAATGTTTTTTCCTTGCTCATCACATTCTCCTTCCACACATAAACAAATTAGAAACAATAAGTATTGTTTATAGTTTTCATTACAACTGTTTCTTTGCTGACAGTGAAAAATCATCCTTGTATTTTTACCTGTTCATCAAGGAAATCTCTTCTGCTTTCCTGACAGTGAGATAACTGAGTCTGTGGCTTTGAAATGGCATTTGTGTGTGTGTGTGTGTGTGTGTATATAGTATGTTAGAAGAGGAACATTCTGCCAGTAGAACTGAGCAGAATTTTGAATCCCTGTATTCCATGGTAAACATTCCATGATAAACATTCCATTTCTTGAATGTGGGGAAACACAGAGAAAAACACAGAATGAATAAAGTAAACAGTAATACTATATAAACAAAGGGAAAGGGTGGTAAATGACTCACCCTGCTGTTCAGCTTTTAGGACAGAGCAAGTAGTTCATGATGCTGTTAGTGAGTGTGGCAGTTTTGAACCACATCCATGCTTGCAACATCAGGAACCGAGAAGCCTCTGTTATGGCTTCCTTTTAGTTTTGTCTACAGAGTGAGGAGAATAAAATAAAGTAAGGGGGCTATGTGTCATACTTAGAATGAGGAAAACAGCATTTGTGAATTGTTGTGGCTGGCAGGGGAATATGAAGCTTAAGTGGGCAGGGAGGCACACACTGTATAACGCTTACTTTAATCTAGCACCAATAGGCAGAAGGACTATTTTATGTTAAAAGCACAGATTCACTTACATTTTACTTATTTAAACGTGTTTCCAAATAAAAAAAATGCTTCTAAAATAAAGGGCTATTTTATAAGCGCAGTAAGAAACTCTGGGTTGTGCATTACAGTGTGATAACCGCACTCCTAGGATGAATGACACTGGCCTTCGCCTTGCCTAACTACACCCTAGGAGTGCACTTATCACACAGTAATGCAAACCCCGTCATGTCTTATTGCTTACTAGGCAGCTAATGTTTTAGGCATTTTCTGAGGTTGCAAGGCATCCTAGGGAATTACAAAGAATCATTGCACTGTCAATTGCAGTGCACAAAGATTGAACACAGCATTTCCTATATTTTCCATGTAAAACTGTTTGAATCTCTCAAGCTTTGCTCCCAATGTTCTTCTATCTCAGGAACCTCGTGATGGTTTTATAGCATTGTTGCAATATACTGGCACAGCCGGATAGCCTGGCTGAGATGCAGTATGTCATATCAGCTGGGTCATATTTTTATCCATTTTGGCAATGTACTGATACAGGATAGCATTGATGAGATGTAGGATCTCATTTTCAGTGGAGTCCTAATTTTACTGATTTCTGCAATGCACTGATACATGTTAGGCTGGCCAAGATGCAGTATCTCATTTTCAGTGGAGTCTTACTTTTGCCCATGTTTGATTTCCAACAAAGGATACAGCATCTAACTGCAGAGCAGTTTAAAATTACATCCTTGCCATCTCACCCAGACTGTGTATGTGTGTAACAATGTTTTACAGTATTTTCTCTGAAGAGTTGATTTATGTTAACCTTTTCAGGATCTGTCTAAATAGTGACATTGGAACTCTTATGGTTTTATCTTGTAGGAAGGGTAAATGCTAGGAAGCTATTGTTTTAGGGGTTTTGGAGGTTGCAAATGGCATCATAGAGATTAAAAGAAATCATATGGGTGTCAACTGCAGTATTCCCAGACTGAACAAAGCATTTCCTGTAGGGCAACCTCACCTTCCCTGTGTTTTCCATCTAAAACTGGGACAAAACTCCTGTAAATTTTCCTGTATGCTCAAATCAATACATGCACATAACTAACTTCATTGTGACTGTCAGTAAAATTGCTATAACAAATGTTAAAGTTGCATTATGTGCTCTTTAGCCCTGTTACAATGTACTGACATAAGATAGCCTGGCTGAGATGCAGTATGTCATATTCAGTGGGCTCTCACTTTTATCCATTCTGGCATAGTACTGACACAGTTCAGGTTTGTTGAGATGCAGTATATCATTTTCAGGTGGTTCTAATTTTACCCATTTTTACAAATGTACTGATACAGCTTAGCCTGGCTGAGATGCAGCATCTCATTTTCAGTGGGGTCTTACTTTTACCCATGCTTACACCTATGTGCAATGTACTGACACTGCTCGCCCCTGGGTCTGCGTGGTGGCTGCTTGTGTTTGTCTGTGTCTGTAGCTTAGTTTTTGTGGATTTACATGTTTTTCTGCTTGTGGTAACATACCATTCTTGCTCACTACATCCGTGGAAAGTCTCCTGGACTGGATTTCTGCAAAAGTCATCATCAGGTATCTTTAGTTTCATTTTAAAATCAACTTTTTGAAGCTATCCCAAGCAGACATAAGTGAAGCAACTACATCTGACAAACTCGGTGACTCTGGGTCCTGCTGGAATCCACATTTTCGTCTGACCTGCTCCATGATCTGTATGTGGGCTTTTCAGCAACCTGTTTGAATGACAAAGAAGCATACAGACAAAGGATTTCACATCCTGCATATGTGCAGGCACAGTTAATCACCTTCAGAATTTTAACATTTCAGTGACTCTGAATCTCAGCTGTTGATCATTCTTTGGCTTTTGACTTAACCACCAGGTACCTATCTGCAAGTGACTGGGTGCAACTGACAAGCTACAACAAGGATAAACGGGCATATCATCCTCTATTACTAACAACCTCCTTGCTCTGGAACCCTAGACACCTGCACTGGTCCAAGTCGATGAGCCTCAGAAGTGTAATTCTATTGACTACGAAGTATGGCAACTGTCTCTTAAAGTCCTACTCCTCTTCCTCTTCCTCTTGATATCAGGAAGTGTCCACTCAAATCCTGGCCCTGTCTCCTACAGTACAACAAAGCCTGCCAAAATGGAGGGGGCTCAAAATTGCTACCTTAAACATCTGCAGTCTCCTCCCAAAACTGGCCTCCCTTCCAAATCTTTGCCCAGCCAACTCAACCCAGATATCCTTGCCGTCGTGAAACTTGGCTGACACCTAATACTCGGATCATGCCATCTCTATACAAGGCTACAAGAATATTCAGGCTGGATAGGACCTCGAAAAGGTGGTGGGTGTGCAATCTACATAAAGGACTACCTCACCTGTCTCCCTAGTTCTTACCCCACCACAGAAACCTCAGTGCAACTCCTCCCTATCAAGATACTACTTGGTGCCCAAAACAAAGTCCTCATGATTGCTGCTGTCTATATCCCACCAAAAGATCCTGATTCTGGCTTACAGGCTGTCCTCGAGTTTTAAGTACACAACCTTCTGACATCGAACTCCTTCTCCTTGGGGACTTTAATATAAATTGGCTTGCTCCTGATGCAGGGTCAAACAAAGATGCTATCCTAGCAGCAAATTTAACACAAGTGGTAAACTCCCTGCCAGGAAAAACTACAAATCAGGGACCAGCACCCTCATTGAATGGATCCTTACCAGCCACCCTACCTGTATAACCCATGTAAGTGTTCTCCTGACTCGCTCAGTGATCACTTCCAATAATATGTACCTGGACAAATAAGTTTCATAAGCCTCCAAAACCATCTATAGCAGAGTCCCACCTTATGGCAGCCTTACTCATCTCAAGACCTGTCTTAGGCAGATAGACTGGTCCTTGATTTACAAAACTCAAGATGCTGACCTAGCCCTTGATTACTTTATTACTACTTTCAACACAGCCTGTGACACCTATGCACCAGTAAAAGCGCAAAATCAAAGCACTCACAAATCCCTGGCTCACGGAGAAGCTATTGGCACAGCTCAAAGTAGGGATCACCTCTGGGCCACTGCAAGAGCTACTGGCACTCTGTCGGACATCCAAAATATAAAACAGGCTCGCAACCACTGTACTAAACAGATTCACTTGATGAAGAGCTCCTACTAAGAATGCCCTCTCCAACTCCTGGGGTGAAGGGAAATCCTTCTGGGACAACATAAAGAAATATCATGGGTCAGCAATCCAAATCCTCTCCTACAATAATGAATGTGGATGGAACCACTACATTAGACCCAGAGATCATTGCAAACACCCTAAATGATACCTTCACGGACCTTAGTGGTGTCCTCTCATCTGATTTCTTCACTGATGCTGACCCTCCAATTTCTACTTCTACTACTGCCTCTTCAACCAAAACCACCTTCCATTTCAAATTAGTAAAGGCACATGAAGTCTATAAATATGTAAAGAAGGCCATTTCTAAGTCCCGAGCAAGCAGCGACACTATTGACCTTAAACTTCTGTCCCTCACTCTGGAGGAAGTACTGCTCCCCTCACAAAATTTTCAATCTCCTCTGCTACAGCCAATTCCCTAGGAAATGGAAGGCTGCAGTTGTCCTCCGGTGCACAAAAGTGGTAATAAGTCACTGCCTGGTAACATCGACCGATATCAATACTACCACCTCTCTCTAAGGCCCTTGAATGCATGGTGGCGGACCAACTTCAGACTACCTGAAAAGCACAACATCCTATGCACTCAGCAGCATGGATTTAGGAAAGGGCACAGCACATTGACTGCCCTACTTGAATTCTCAGGAGCAATCCACAATGCCATGGATAAAGGAAACCTAACTGGAGCAGTCTACATTGACTTAACCAAGGCATTTGATACAGTACACCATGGCCTACTTATCAAACAGCTACTATCCCTAGGGCTCTCGGAGGGTCCTGGTGACTGGGTAAAATTACCTTGCTCAGCGCTCTGAATCTGTAAAAGCAGCTGGAGTTCTCTCAGACTCAAAACTGTTCGCTCAGGAGTTCCCCAGGGATCCATCCTGGGCACCTCCTTTTCAGACTTTTCCTAAACTCCTCCCCAAATCCTGCCCTGAATAAATAATCCTCTATGCCGATGATGCCGTGATTCTTGCCACTCATAAAGATCTGAACCTCTTACGCCTCAACCTTCAGCATGCTTTTCCAAGTTGAGATGTGGTTCCTTGAACATAAGCTGGTTCTAAACCACAAAAACTAAATCCATGCTCTTTCTAAGTCAAGAAACAAGAAATGGCAAGTCCCACTCACCATTAATACATACCTGGGAAATACCCTTGAACAAGTGCCAATCTTCAAATATCTTGGAATCAACTGATCAAGGTCTAACCTTGCTAACTCACATTGATAGTACAGCAAAAACTATTAATCAGCTAATTGGATTCTGTATCGGAACCGACAGCTCCTTACACTATTTTGCACTGAGGATTGCCATCCAATCTTCTATCATCTCAGTCGTTGACTATGGCTTAGTTATATATGGATCTGCCACTACTACAGCACTTAGTCACATTACAACATCCAAATAAGGCCTTGTCGGTTGCTCACTGGTGCACATCGATGTACCCACACATGTGAACTCTATGCTGACCCAGGTTGGTTGCAACTCTCAAACCGGATAAAGTAACTTACCTGCCTGATGGCAAAAATCCACTCTGGGCCTCACTCCACCTTGTATCCAAGACCTGTTATGCCCAAGCGCTAGCACCCATTTTACCAGAAGATTAGAACACCAGCCTCCACGTCCCCGATGCCGGACTTCTCAGGGACAAAGATCATTTGCCCTATCGTGCCCCCAGCTGGCTAAATGCCCTCAGCACTCATATTACTGCCTCCACCTCTCTAGGAATTTTCAAATCAAGGCTGTTCTCTCACCTTGCCACCTCCAGCTCCTGTGACTGCCCTGATTAAACCTCCTATTTTCTCACTACCCACCCGGTTCGTTATTTGACAAAGACATGTTTGGGAAACCTTTCTCCTGCTATTGTCTGCTCCCACACCTTTCACTTACTCTCTCTCTGTTCTGGACTTTTTCCCTATTTGTTTCTCCTAATCTGGCATGACCTCTTTCTTGTAATAATAATGTGATTATTGATATCTCATGTCCTTTTGCACAAATGATTTGATATGTATTTGTATATGTTTTCTCGCTCTTGACACAGCACAAATTGTTGTGTTATCTATGTAACATTTTTGTACTGTACCTAATTGACATGGAACCTTTGTAAAAGAGCCTCTGGCTCAAAGGTAGTAATTCCTAGAACAATAAACTAAACTGACACAGGACAGATTCACTGAGATACTAATAACCGCTGTGTACAACATGGCAATGCTGACTTAAACTATGCATATGTAAGTATTGCCCACATGTAGTCATGTCAGTGCTGCTATGATATGGCTGACTCGGAGCAAACTGCACATGTGCGAGTATCAATCATGTACAGTTCTGTAATCACAGCGAATCAGTTACATCTGACTCGGGTATGGCAAGAGCATGGCATATTCTTTTCAACACTCTTGCCACCCTAAAAGCTCTCCACAACTGTATTGGTTCCATGCTGTCAAGGTTAATGGGTGGATAACACTGGGTACCACTTAACTGCCTTCAAGTCCACTGACTCTATTGGCTGGTGATTTTAGAAGGCCACCACCTTCTGGAACAAAATATGCTTCCTAATATTTCCCTAACCATATGTTACCTTCAGAGCATGCCCCTTGTCCTGCTGGAGAACATATCCATATGTTCAGTCCTGTCAATATCCCTGAGACTGGGAAGACTGAGCTCATGTCCCATGTCAGTCTGCTGTTCCACAGGGACAAGAAAAGAATAAGGAACACCCACATATGTAAAGCACCAAGACCACAAACATATTATTCAAGTCCTTTATTTAATTAAAGTGCATAGTGCCCACAATAGTGAGCATAAAAATGGTGGCTGGCCTTTCTGCAACTGTCATTTCTTCCTGACTCCTGCCAGCTGTCACCAGAGTGATTCACTCTGATGATGCCTGGCAGGGGCTGGGAGAAGCATTACTTTCAGAGCGGCTCAGTCATCACTTTTTATGCTCACTATTTGTGGGTGCACTATGCACTTACTTAAACAAAGAACTCTAATATGTGTGGATCCCAGTGCTTTCTGCATATGTGGGTACTCCTCATCCTTTTGCTTGTTTCAGTTTTTTCATTGCTGAACACCATATTACTTGTTCTGCCACCCAGGCCCATTTTGCTTTGCTCCACATGGAGAGGACAGTAACAACTACTAGTAAATATAAATGTGGATGCTATCTGTCAAACCCTTTCAGGTATTCCTATTCTGAAAATGCAGCTTCCTTAACAAAGATATCCAAGCAGAAAGCTCACCAGCACATTTCTTTTTCTTTTTATTACTGAACACATTCTCTTTACTGCTGCAGTAAATGTAAACACTGCAGGAAATATGAAGAAACTGATAGCGGAAGCTTACAAAGGGTGTCAGTTGGCATTTACTGTATGGGACTTCATAAATATGCAGAACTAAAAATGCTACATAAATTCATTGCCACTAAGTAAATGGCAGATGGTGGTGGTGGGGGGTTGTCAGTGCAAAATGGGCCTTGGGTTGCACTCAGAGGAGTGAGAAGATCAGTTTTCTTATGGGACAGTGACCCACAGGGTGTAAAAGTTGATGTTATTGAAAATATGATGGATCATAATGATCTATATAGCCCATTTTCTTAACTCAGTGATTTTGACATCAAAAGAAGAAAAGGTGGGGCAGAATTGACAACTATCTGACAATCTATCTGACAATCCCTCACTCAAAAAGAATACCGATACCAACTTGCTGCACTATAAGACTGCACCAAAGAATTAAACATCTATGCCAAGCTCCATGCTGCATTCTTTCAGCAGGGTCTTTATAGAGGACAGTACCTCAATACATTTTCTTTACCTTATCCTCACTTTCATCTGAATGCACCCTGACCCACTCTCTGCCCTGATATCATGATATTTAGGTTGATTAAGTCAAGCTGTTTCCAAAGTTCCTCCCCATGGACCAAGTTAAACTTTTTCAATTCCAAAAGACTATAATGCATTCCATGGCTTTGAATAAATGTAATATGGGGGGTATTTTACTTTACATTCTTGTATTCTATGATTCTAGTATATTCACCTATTAATTTATGAGGCTATGCTGAATTTTGCAAATGCTGGCTCATAACTTTTGTAATATTCAATATTTTTACCGCAACATTTCAACATAGCCATTTCAAAATAGTAACTCATGAATGTGACAGCTGATATTTTTCAACTGCTGCCCAATATGTGTGTCTGCAGCCTAAAATCGGATTTGCAGTTCCTGCACAACATCACCTTTATGCCAGGAGTTACACATTTTCTTTGCCCTCTTTATGAGGCAGGTTCATCACAAGGCTGTGTTGAAAATTTGGTGTAAAATAAAAAAAATAATTATTTTCAGTATTTTAAAGCCAGATTCCTCTCCTGCAGCCCTACTGGCTCTGGCCACAGTTTGTTTTAAACAACCAAAAGGAACAGCAGGGCAGCTCCTGGTCTCCCTCTGCAAAGGAAGCACTGTGCTGTTTTAAAGTTTGCAGAGCGAGGCTGAGATTTTCAAAGCAATTTTGCAGGCACAAAGATTTGCACCAGTGCAACTGCGCCATTGCGCCATGGAGCGATATTCAACAAGGAGGCGTGATCGCAGCACAAAACCCAGTGCACAAGAGTGCAATGCAAACTAAATCATGCACAAGGTGGGGGTGTGCCCATGAATATGCTGCACAGTGCAATATTCAATGGTGGAACAAAAGCACAAGTGCTGGAGCAACTGCCAATTGCATAGAGCAAAGTTGAGCCTATAAAAACAAGGCAAACGGTGGAACAGCAGATGTGCCAGGGGTGAGGAGATGACTAAGAGAGAGTGAGTGAGAGAGGAGAGAGCGACAGAGCAAGACAATGAGAGAGAAAGGCAGAGCCAGAGGCTGAGGCTGAGACAGGATGGTGGAAGGAGAGGGCCACAGCAGGGGCAGGCCAATGACACAGGACAGCAGGGGTTGCAAAGGACAGGTGGAGGTGGAGCACTACACAGGCAGCCACAGGGGATCTGGGGCTGAAGGTGCCAAAGGGGAGGAGTGACTGACAGGGAAGGAAGGCAGGTCAGCAGGTGCAGTGCTGGGGCACCGGGAGTGGAGAGCAGCAGACCACCTGGGGGTGGCAGGACAGCGGGAGCATGGCCAGTGTCCCATTCCTGATGAAGGCTGTAATGAGGGGGTGAGAGGAGGCAGGAGGAACAGCAGGTGACGTGGGAGGTCCCACTGCAGGCGTATAGGTAATACTGTACCCAGCCAACCTTCAACTACTGCAGTGATGTGGAAATTGTTGGCAGTACCACCTGGACTGGTAATGCTGAGGCAGCTCTGTGGCTGTGCAATGATGAGATGCAGGCATCCACCAGACAAAGCCATGCCATGTCAGTGGAGACCAAGGTGACAGCAGTCATGTGTATAGCTCGCACTGGCACCTTCCAGAGACCAATGGGGATATGACAGGCATAACCCGGTTGGACGTGATCCAGGCCCCCACACAGTTCCTCAATGCACTGCTGCCCCATGCTTCAGAATACATCCACTTCCCAAGCACACAGGCAGAGTGTACAGCAACAATGCAGGGATCCCACAGGGTAGCACACATGCCTGGTGTGTTAGGGCCATTGACTGCACCCGATAGGCATCCAAATGCCACCTGGCCTGGAGGGATGGCATATGATAACAGGAAGGTGCTTCCAGTATCAACTGCCAGGTGTGTGCGATGCCAGGGGTCACATCACCAATGTCTGTAACACCCACCCTGGGAGTGCACATGATGCCTTCATCTAGCACAGCAGTGTTCTGAGCCAGAGGTTCAACCATGGGGACATCTCCACAGGCCACCTATTGGGTGAGTATGTGACAGATGAGGGACCAGGCATACCAAGGGATGTGGGTGGGGTGGGTGAAGAGGTGGTAGCTGTGCCAGGGAGGGCACTGATACACAGGATAGTGGACTAACCATGTGCATCTCCCACAGGTGATAGTGGATACCCACTGAGGCCATGGCTGCTCATCCCCACCCCATCGACCCCAGCAGAGGAGAGGTATAATAAGGCACATGCCAGCACACGGAACATCATTGAGCATGTGTTTGAGATGCTGAAGACATGGTTCCATTGCCTGGACAGATCCAGTGAAGCCCTACAGTACAGCCCCTCCAAAGCATGTGTTATTATCTTGTCCTTCTTTATACTGCACAACACGGCCATTGACCATGGCATTGCCATAGAGGCTGAGGAGGGGACAGCAGTGCAGACGATGGGGAAGATGGACCAGAGGTGGGTGGAGGGACCCTGGCTGCTGAGGATGGCCCACCAGCACAGCGACACCATCACCCAGAAGCACTACAGTGACCACAGGTAGGTAGTAACTCATGCTCACATGCACTGAGACACTGGGCCAGCTGGCAGGTGGTAGCATGCATGACACAAGGACCACACACTAAGGGGTGTGTTGCAAGGGCAATGGGCACATGCCACATAGCCAGACACAGCAGCACGACATGGGGACAGGCACCACACACAGTGGCACTGGAACACACACACATGCACACACACACACATGCCCAGGCAGTGGCATATGGCATGGATCAGATGCAGTGAACTGGAGCACAGGCACAAGCGGTGTATACAGGACATCATCATGTCCACACCGCAAGTGCCAGTGGCCAGGCATGTACTGGCACAGGTAGTGCATGGCACAATGCACGGTGTGATGCATCTGAGCACTGTACATGCACACTACCCATGTGCACACAGAGTGGCAGCAGAATGGCTGGGCAGGCTGCAGGTGCATCGGGTCCAGTGCACAGTACCATGGCCACCTTGGACATGTCAGCCACAGGCTGCACATTGGATGCTGGGGTATATACTCCAGCCCCAGGGTGCCACTGGCTAACGTGTCCAGGACTTCACAGGGGTTTGTAGGCTCCCAAACAGGCCTGCTCCTGGTGTGCCAGGGAAGTCAACAGCATAACCAGGCATTGACAGGGAGGGAGACACCTGATGCCTGGTCAGGGGGTGGAAGGTGCACCTCGCAGTGTGTGAGGTGGTAGGCCATGACTGGTGGCACCCAGCAGGGCAAACCCATCCCTGATTGCACTGGCAATGCAATCCTGGGATGTGGTCATGTCCTCCTGCAGGTGCTGCAGACCTCAGGTTCTGCAATGTGCCCCTCTCACACACCTCAGAAGCCTGCCACACCTCAGGGTACAGTGCAGTGCATGCACCTCTGCCACTAGCAGCACCTGTTGCTCCATGGATGCCTGCAGCAATCAGGTGTGCACATCCAAATTGTCCTGCCTGGGACACCTGGCCATCACCGCGACCAGCCTGGGGTGTCAGACATGCTGCACAGCCCCCACCGTGGATGCTGCACAGTGGGTGCTGCACATGTGTGGGCCATGCCAAGTGCACTGTTGCTGGACGCAGCATCCACCCTGCCCACCACCACCTGTCACTGCTTCCCCTCCGGTCCCTCCATGCTGCCCAGTTGCTGGTCAGCTGGTCCAACACCACAGGACACTGCTGTGGTGGCAAGCATGACAGTGTCAACCATAGTGTGGGGCTGCAGACCCATGGTCAAACTGAAAGCGTCCTGCACCACCCAGGGCAGTTATCAGTATGGGCACCTCACCTCGATGGTGACACCACTGTCCATGATCATGGTCTCATCATCGCCGGACCCAGACACTGCCCCAAGCTGGGTTTCTGCACCCAGGATGCCATGGGTGGCATCACACTCGATCCAGCATGGGCCTTGTCCACCCAATGGCTGGGCCCTCTGTTTGGACAGTGGTGCTGCACTGCAACTGGATAGGCCCCAAATGCCTGTGGATGTAGACTGATGGTCCTCCAGGTCTGGTCCAACCTCCACAGCTGCACCCACAGTCACCACCACTGCATGGTGGTGCTGGATCTGTGATGGGAAAATAGATGTGTTAGCGCTGTTACCACCATGGGCATACCCATGTCCCCAATCCCATCATACGTACCATGCAGTGACAGGTTGCCACCCATCTGGAAGCCACCACCCGGCACCCTCTAATGTGCAGCAATGCATTGTGGCTACCACCATCTCTTCCTGCAGTGTGAGCTGTACCCTGTGGTAGGCCCTCCAGTGGCGGTCCATACAGCACTTATCACTGCCACCTTCTCCTAAAGCAATGTTTGTCTGTGCCCACCTTTTTCTGGCAGTCCTGCACAGACTGCTGGTGACTGCCCTGCTAGTTGACGACTCAGCCACCTTTCGCCCATGCCACAGCCCTGGCCTGTGGTGTTCTGGTGGCACCGCTGAGCACTAGCTCCCTGTCCAGGTATGCTGCAACAGTGCATCTGCCTTGGCTCTTGTGAAATTGGGCTTGCATTTCCTTGCAGACCCAGGCTCCTCCGCTTCATCACGTCCAACATTATGCTACCTGTGGACAAGAACATGTCTGTCAGTGGTTGCCACACCGCCTCCCCCTGCCTGTCAGTCGGGACTGCTACATGTGCTACTTATCAGTAAGGGTTGCAATACTGATCCATAGTGTAGTGCACTGTGCTGGATCCCTTATAGCACAGGGTATGCAAATGAGCCATGGCGAGACTCAGAATGACATGCTAATCTGCACGCCGCGCCACTGCATGTGCTGATGAGCATATTTGCATATCTGGCTGAATATCACTGCACTGTGCCATGCGCACTGTGATTCCACCGAGCAACCCCTGGCACACTTACTAACACGTGTGCAATTTGGGGTACCACTGCATGCATACGCTTATGCCTAGCACGGCTGCTAATTACACAATCCACGCGACCTGGCGATCTTGCCTAATAGCACATTGTCTACACTTGTTTCTATGGTGCAGTTGCATGCTGTGCGTAGGTGACCCTATCATGACCTTTAACCCCTGACACAGGCAGGCAGGCAGACCATACCCACCAGTGCATCACCATTACTGTGCAATTGACCAGTACAGCACATCCGCACATGGTTGCGCAACTGCGCTTGCACGCTCCACATGCTGGACGTCCACCATCTTGCCTTCGGCTAGGCAGACATGGTGCAGCATCACAGGGACATGTGGCCAACTGGTCACAGGTGGAGCTTGCCAACCTGGTGGCATGTGTGGCCCTTTGTGCCACAGTTATATGGGCAGGTGCCACTACCCAGACCTAGGGTGGCAGTGTCGGCCAATGTGGCCCATGAGGTTGCAAGGCAAACAGGGATTGTGCGCAGTGGGGAAAATGCAGGCACCAGTATGGTGACCTCTGCAGGAGACATCCTGGCCTGCCCAGGCACATGGAGGAATGTGCCAGGCGTGGGCTGTTCCACAGCTAGGTGAGTGTACCCTCTTGGTTGTGGCCCAGGCACAGTACCCTGGTGTGTCCTGCAGGGCGTTGTGCTCCACAGATGAGCCCCAGCATGCACAACTATCCTGTGGGACATGACCACAGGGGACTGCCCTGGTCCTGGGGTGTGGGTCGGGTGTGGCCTGCTATTTGGAGTGTGTACTGATGTGTTTCTGTCCCTGTACCATTCACAGTGCATGAGGACCGAGAGTGGCACTGGCAGCCTGCCAGACTGCCCAGTGGTCAGAGGAGGCACAGGCTGGAATTCAGCACGTGGCACCACCACCACTACCACCAGCACTGCCACCACTGCTTACCATCGCCACCATCTCCTGTGGGGTGCTGGGGTCAAGGTAGGGATCTGTGCATGCAGTGCCTCATGTCTGTTCTGGCTGTTTGTTCAGCTGATGGGACTGGGTGGTGTGGCAGCAGGCCAGCTAGCACTGTGGGTGGGTTCTCTCCTGTGGCATGGCCATCCACAATGGTGCCCACCGCCGTGGGTGGGTGGGCTCATGGCTACCATGGACAGTGCTGTGGTGTGAGGGGCACTGTGCCATATGACCGCTATGCTGCGGTTTGTGGCCATTATGCAGAATGGCACTGCTGGGCACTGACATGGTATGCTGTCCACTGGAGGCATTGGACCACACCCTCGAGGTGGGCTATGTGGCCCTCCTGTGGGTTGTGCACCCCTGCTGGCACAGTGCACTGGGCTGGCTGTGGTCCTGGGCAGTTGCACTGAACCTCTGTTCTGTCCTTTTTCCTAGGTGCCAGGAGACATCCCAGCTACTGGTCTACTGCCACCTCTTAAGGCAGGTGGTCTTGAATCACCTCTACTGCAATGGAGACTGTCCTGCAGATGCGCAGGATGGTGCGTGGCATCTGCCAAGATCTCCGGTGACTGGCTGCAGCTCATAGGATCTGGAGATGAGATTCCTGCCTCCTGTTCCTTTCCCCATTCCTCACCCTTCCATCCCCTTCCCATTGTACAGTCCCTGTTGCCTGTCCCCACCCCTCCCTATACCACCTCTTCCCACACCCTGTTTTGTACAGTATTTTGTATTGTTGTTCCAGTTGTTTTTCTTAATAAATTTTTGTGATTGAGCTGCCTGTGTCCGTGTCTGCTTTGCAGCTGGCCAGTGGGGCCAGGCTGCAGTGCCAGGGTGTGTGTCACTGTTGTGAGGCTGTATTGCTGGGTGTGCCTCCATACTGTTGTCATGTCCCCTGGCCAGTGGGTGTGCCATGGGGTGGTTGTGGGGTGGCTGTCTGTCCTGTGTGCCCCTGCCTGCATGGGTCTCTGTGTGTGCTGCAGGGCTTGGGTGGGGCAGCACACGGTGGGGGCGCCCAGTGACATACTGTGGGGCCATTATCACTTGTTCCTGCTATGCATGCAGCTGGTGTGTTCCTGGGTGGTGGGCTGGGTGCCACTGTGTGTCCAGCAGGTGGTGTGCACTACTGCCCTACCATTCTGCTTCCCTGCCCTTTGCCCTGTTATCCTGTGTTCTGCCCTAGCCTTGTCATCTGCTGTGCCCCACTTGTGTCTGTCCCTCTGTATGTGTGCTTGGGGCCTTCCACTGTAGCCTGTGGTAGCCATGTGTTGTGTGGGACTGCTATGGCTGCTCCATGTTTGCATGTGCTATGGTGCAGTTCTGCTTGCGCTATGGTGCAGTTCCGCTTGTGCAATGGTGCATGTCTGTTGCACCTTGGTGCATCCGCAGTGATATTTAGCCGGATTGCTCATTGATGCATGTCAGTTGTGCCATGGTGCACTGTTTCAAGGTCGCCTGCTTGGCCATGGTATAGTGCATTTGCGCTGTACCAGCTTAGCGCCGACTTTGGCACATTTCTGAATATCCAGGCCCCAGTGTTCATCCTGGGCTTGTCATCTCCAACCACTACAGCTGCTTTTTGGGAAAGCAAGTAGCATTCAGGTTGTTAGCTTATAATATATATAATATAATATTTATAGTTAAAAAAGTGAACAAAAGTAACTTGCAAACAAAGTCAGGAATACTGTACATTTCTTTGAGCACCTAAACCAAAAAGGATAGATCTTTTCTGTTTTGAAAACAAGGGTTGCATTGCAGCTTAAATCACAATAATCACAGCTTCAGCAGTTTCTGCTGCATCTCCTTAATATACTAACGAGTGTACAGTACTATAGCTTCATGATACCAAGTGGGTTCTTCATTGAGAGCTCAGTAGGGCATTCTGTAGTCTTGAATCCTGATTACAACCCCCTAGACCTGAAACAGAGTTCTTCAGATTCTTTGCTCTCCTGTGAGGTGTTGCTGTGAGAAAAGGATGGTGTGTTACGATGCATACTGTATGTTGGACCTCATAAGACGAGAACTTTGGAGCTGTAGCACTCCACAAATCAAAGAGGAAGGAGAAGGCAAGTGGTATTGTTCCTCTTTAGACAGTCCATCTGATTATTATCTCTGACTCCTGCTAGTAGGACAGGGGGTTAATGCTGAGACACGTGCTTGCTTTGTTATTGGGTGATCAGGCTCCCAAGAATCCAAATACAGGCCCAAAATTATCTAAGAACCATGGTGCCCATACTATATTTATCCGGTTAAGGATGGGTACAATATTATGGTAAAACAAGTAACCAAGAAAAATGACAGGATGAATCATAGCAAGAGCTCCCTGTTATTTTGGTAGATAGGTAATACTCCTTTATAGGGTTCACTTACTACCCCATAGACATTGAAAACCCACTAAACAAAGAGGTTTCCAAGCTTTTAGTGGAGGAAAACAGCAGACAGAAATAAGAACACAGGTAATAAATAGGCTTTTAATCACATATACCCTCTTTTTTCAACATCCTCCATTTATTCCATTTCTCCTTTTGCTTTGCATCCTGTAATTTTAGTTCCCAGTTATAGTACGTGAATTTGACTCTCCTAAACAAATTCCCAAATTCTATGTACCCTGTTTCCACTGGTATCCCCAAATTTTGCTATTGGTATAGTACAACTTTTATTGTGATTAATTTCAGACCCTCGTTATTACTGAAAATTCCTGAAGCACTTGTCGAGTTGTCATGGCTGAAACTCTGTCCACCAAGATAAGCCCTAGATCATCTGCATATGCAATAGAGCATATCGGGTGTCTTCACTACCTATCGAGAGTCCCATAATGTTTACATTATTATTATTATTATTATTATTATGTTGTAAAGGATACAGAGTTAACATATACAAGATAGAGCTTAAACGGCATCCCTGTCGCAACCCTCATCTCACCCTAATGTTTTCTCCTACCCATCCATTAATAGTAGGCTTAATATTAATTTCCTCCTAACAGGTTTTAACCATGAAATCAATAAATCAGGGAAATTATAGGCTTAAAGGACTTCCTACAGATAATCATATTTTATCCTATCAAAGCCTTTGATTGGTCGAGGCTGACCAAGTGACCCATTATTTTTTTATCCCCTTTGTTACATATTTCTCTAACAAGTATCAAGGCATTCTGAATTTTATAAGATGGAAACCCACTAAATTGAGTTATGGTATGATACAGTGCAACACCCCTGTAATTCGATTGCACAATATTTTCATCAGGATTTTGCATTCCATGTTGAGAAGAGTAATGGGTCTCCAGTTCCTCAAATCTCCTCTCCTGCTTTAAACAGGAGAACTAACATCGCTTCATAGATACTTTCAGTAGACTACCGGCCTATAATGCTGCATTGTAATAAAACACTAATTCATGTCCCAAACATCCAAAAATGTATTTGTATATTTCATGCAGGAGACCATCAGACCCTGGGGTTGTACCCCTGAAAGCGACAAATAACATCCCGTTTTTCAGAATTAGATATAGGGTGTGTCATAGAGTCACTAATTTCTTTTGGAATCTGGGGAGACAACAGTTTGGCAACCACTTCTCTCATAACCTCAGTCAGCAACATTTGGCTAGAAAAACTTTCCCATATCATTTTGAATTTCTATTAATATATCATTATTTTCTATAATTTTGGAGCCTTCAATAGTAAGCAAATAAGACATTATTTTCTGGTCTCTAATGCCTTTACAGGTTTCAAAAGGTATTGTCTCCTTTTCTTTCCAGTCACCCCATACTTCTGCTGTCTCTCTAGATTTCTCATCATATCCATTTGTAAGTGGACTAATTTGTCTTTTATCTGTTTAATACTACGGCTAAAGTTCCCGCCATTGTCATGCTGTAATCTGGTCAGTATTTTTAGACGACTCCTCAAAAACGCCTATCATTTTCTAATGTACCATTTATTTCACCCATCATCTGAAAGTATGTTTGCACCTCCTGTTTTGCATCGTCCCACCAATCATTTTATTGTCATATAAGAACACACTGATTCTCGTGCTTCCAAGATGTAACCAATCCTTCCTGTATCTGGGCAATTTCTAACAATTTAAGATTCAATTTCCAAATCCGAGGACCCCTCTTTGCTTCAGGTGATTCCTAATGTGACTTCCAACAGCCTACGATCAGAGGTAGCCATATCTTTAACCTGAGCATTTTTCAATTTAAGATTTGCTGATACAAAAAAATAATCTATTCACAAGGACCGTGGCCTACAAAATTACGCAAGAGGAGCACTGTGAAAAAGAAATGCAAATATATCTACCAAACCCACATCTACAATTAACTCCTGTAAATAGTTTCTATCACAGAACAGCTTACTAGATTTCATTCCTCTATCCGCTTGTGACAAGCAGCAATTAAAATCTCCCAAAATTACATTTTTGTTAGTGAACAAAAGGGTGTCAGTTTCTGAAACAAAACCACCCTATCATGTTTTGACTGTGGAGCATACACATTAATAATATGAAAAACATCCCTTCCATTTAACGTCTAACAGAAGGGTTCTCTTCAAGAAGTTCTAAATATTTTGTCACCGTACAGGAGAGAAAAGCAAATCCCCACCCCAGAACATGTATTTACACCCTGAGATGAAAAATTATCTCCTCATATTCAGCCAGTTGAAGTGGCCTGCAATGCTACCAGGAGTGCAAACAAACATCCTGCAACAGCAAACAAGCTAAATCACTGATGTAAACCAGATAGGCACTATGACATTTTATGTCAGATTATAAAATGGGTAGAAAGAATGCTGAATTTGATTGGCCAGATCTGCTTTCAGCTGGGCCAATATCCCACACAATGGCCCAGCTGAAAGTATTATGATTAAAAATGCATACAATTTACTAAAATGACCCATTTCATAATTGCAATAAGGCACTCCAGGGGGGTGTGTTATGGTGGGCTAATGGCCCTTCTCAGGTGATGGAAGCCTCGGCTACACCTGCGTGCTTCAACCCACTCCAGAGGTGGGCTATTATCCCACCATAACACATCCCTGTCATGCCTTATTGCTTAATTGCAAACTGTTTGCAATAAGAGATGCAATTTTAAATGATATAATAATGAAACCATTCACAGTCCTACAGTCATTTTACTTTACTCGAGGCTCCTCATAACTCTGCCCCTTTTAGTGGCATGAATCTAGAGTCTTCCACATTTTCTGAGTCAGACTGGAGCCCTGTCTGTGAAGACTGTACTGAGATATTGTCAGATTCCCTCTTTATCAGAGAGAACATCTTGCAGGGCCTCATATTGATTATGATCTGCTAAGGGCTCTGTTGCCAGTATTTTTTATTTGGATTTGGAAACCCTTCCTTTTTTCCTTGCACTAGAGTGAACACTGGTTCCTGGGGTGTTATCACTGGGGAGGGGGCCCATACCATCCAACTGGCTTCCATGCCATTGCAATTCTTCCTTCCGTATTTGTTCTGGGGCCCAAAATGCCTATATGACTTTGTGGGCAGGGGTGCGTTTCTGAACTGAGTCTTACCACCATATTTCTTGTACCAGTACTACTGTGGCTTTGTTTAGTCGCTGCTCTTATATAATAATCCTGTACTCCATAATCTGCATCTTCAGTGTTTTAGCAGCCCAGGGACAGTCTGAAAATTATGCCCCAGTTCACTGCACAAATTGCACCTTGGGTCCTGAAAACACTATGCACTGGGGTGACCCATCTTCCCACAGTTTGTACACTTTATCACTTCACAGTTCGTGCTAATGTGCCTACTCAAGCTGCATTTAAAACATGTTCTGGGCTGTCCTGGGTAGAATAGAAACCCTTTTTCTCTCCCAATGAAGAATCAATTTGGGAGTTGAATTATATCCTGGTCATTGTGTTGCAATTTGATTTTTATCTTCCAGCCCCCATTCCAGAATCCTTCCTCATCTAGTATGGGAATCGGGTTACCATGAATTGAACAACATTTTTCCAACCAGTAGATGTCTGTTATATTCACCCTCATTCCTTAATAAAATTGTTATCACCTGAAAGGGCTGTTTAGTTACGGAGTCACCAGAAATTTTGACCAGAGTGGGTTTGTTTTATGGTTAATATATTTACACCAGAAACATTCCAGGATTGCAGGTGTTCTAAAACTAATGTCATAGGTTGTCTCCCCAGTGCATGAATAAGTGCATAGACTTTGGAAGGGTGAAACCTAGTGATACTTTTAACAGAACTTTTCCGACAAAAATCGATCAGGGAGCATGTCTCTGTTCCCTATGTATAGTCACCTAATGGCATTTCTCTCTTAGCCAGTTCTAAGGGTTTGTGGAAATGGCTCACATATTTGGGCAGTTTATGGACATTCTGCTCATTCTCCCAGCCTAGACTCCAATTTGTTGGTCCTCCAGTGGTGAGCTGGTGGAAAGACCTACAGACTGTTGCTGCAAGCTCGCTGCAGCTAAACCAATATTCTATATGTTACCTGCCATATCCGTTGGGTCATCCATTGCAAGGTCTCATTGAGGTGAGTGTATTTCTGTTGTATGTTGAGAACCAATAGTCTCCCCAGACAGGGGAATCCCTGAATTTGGCTGCCATTTGCCGTTTTGCATTGCAATTCATCCTGCCATCTGCAGGACTAGTTCTGGTGACCACGTTGTTTCCTCTCCAGTACTCCAACTCTCTGTGAGACCCTGCTTTCCTTTATTTTTTCAAATTCAAAGTTTATTAGTAAATTTTCAAAGAAATACAATGCCAGATCCATGTAATACAAAACGATCAAAAATACAGCAACATATTGACAGACAATTAAAGAATCTGGCCCTGCCATCTCCCTTCCTTCCTCCTCCTCCTCCCACCCCCATCCTCCCCAAAGCAAAAGAGAACTTTACCGTAAAAAGATGATTACTATTTCCAGAAAGCCAGGCCATTGCTAAAGCTATATAGCATATAACGTATGTAAGGGTCCCCAAATTTTATTAAATTTCCCTGGGTTATTATGAAGACTTGCAATGGTCTTCTTAGTCCCTGATTTGCAAGAAGCTCCTGCAACCATTTTGTGTATGACACAACTTCTTTGTCTTTCCAGTGTTTAAGGACAAGCTTTTTAACCGACATTGCTATCAAAGTTATATGATATTTATGGTTGCGTATTGTTACCCCAGAGAGATTGCCTAGAAGACGGATGTCAGGTGTAAACAAGTCATTGAGACCTAACAGGAGATTTGCCTTCTGCTTGATGAGGGTCCATAAAGGAGACACTTTAGGACATTCCCAAAAGATATAGTAGAGAGCCTTCTTCTTGGTCACATCAGCAGCTAGCGGTGGTGTAAGTAGGCTGAGTCTTGCAAGTATCTGTGAGGAATAATATAGGTTATGCAGTATATTATATTGCATCAGACGAAGCCTGTCCTGGGTCACAAATCTATGACAGTTATGCCACAAAGCTGGCCAATCTATGTCTAGGTCTGGAAAATTGGAAGCCCAGTATCCCGTGGGGCCTAGATAATCTGGATACTCTGGTCATATAATGTCGTAGATTTTAGACACAACTTGGGAAAACCAACAAAGGGTATTAAGTCTGGATAGTAGGATGTTTTCAAGGACTGTTGGAAAGAAGTTCCAAATGTTTTCACTAGCATATATCTCATTTGAAAATCTTTAAATACATGGGACTGTGGGATTTTGCCTTACTCATTATTTTAGGGAGGTAAGCCAGGTCCCATCTTGATTATGCAAATAATGAAGTGAGCAGTTACCTAATTGAGGAAGCCAAGATGGTGGAAGAACACTCACCATTAATCTTAAAATTAGGTTCTCTTTCAGGGGTTGGTTTAAGTCTTTAGTGTTATTATACTTGAGAAACATATATAGTTGTAAATGTGTTTTGAGGGAAGTATATATTGGAAAGTTACATAAAGAAGTAGGAAGAGACTTAAGTTTCATATGAAGAAGGGCTGCAGGGAGAGCCTTGAGACTGGATAGAAGCTACTTCATTTTTGAGCCAGATGGGCATATATGAGGGGGTTTGAGTCCTCGCCGGGGAAAGCCATCAAAGGTATTTGTTAGCTTGGCTGGCCCAATAGTAAAGCGCTACATAGGGGACCCGTAAAACTTCCTTTGAGCTTAGGAGCAGTTAGTTTATGGAAAGCCAACCGAGGCTTCTTACCAGCCCATATAAAATCCGAAGATACCATGAACTTTTTAAACCATGAAAATGGTGGCAAATATTTAAAAGGTTAAGTGGATAGAAGAGACAAGGAAAGGTGTTCATTTTTATAAGATTATTTTTCCCCAAAGGTGATAGGAAGTAGGGACCACCTTTGAAATCTTGTTTAAAAGGTGAAGTAAAGTGTCTAGATTATTTTTTGTATTTTAATTGAACTTTGATATTACAATACCCAGATATTTCAAAGAACTAGCTTCCAGGATATACTAAAATCTACTATTGCACTCTGTAATACTTTCGATTAAGAGGAAGTACTACTGATTTGTCAAGATTAAATCTGTAGTTAGAAAAGGCACTGCATTCTTTGATAACCTTGAGCACTTGAGGATAGAAGTATCAGGTGAGATAACTGGAGTAAAGATCATCTGCATAATCAGATACTTTTATTTCTTGATCTTGAATAGTTATTCCTTGAACTTGTGGACAATGGATTATTTTGCATATCAGAGGTTCTAAATATAAGTTAAAAGCAATGGGGATAAAGGACAGCTCTGTGTCGTACCTAATTGTAAAGGGAACAGTGCTGAGATGGAGCCATTGGCAGAGACCCGGCATTAGGGGATTGATCTATCGCCAGATCCGTTTTAGGAATTCCAAAGGAACTCAAACATTTGAAGGGTTTTAAACAAGAAGTTCCAGTTAACCCTGTCAAACGCTTTAGCATCCAGAGACACCAGAACAGCTGGGTAATGAGCGTCTCTGGCTGAGGAGAACATGGGTCAAAGTCCATAAATGGTCAGCAGATGACCTCACCGTACATGAACTCTACTTGCTCAGGGATGATAAGGTCAGGAAGAACTATGCTAATATGGTCTGCTAGTACTTTAGTCAAGATCTTAAGATCCTGATTGAGGAGAGAGATAGGTCTATTACTGGTGACCAAATTTGATCTTTTACTTGTTTTAGGCAGGAGAACAATTAAAGTTTCAAATAAAGAGTTGTCTGATTTTACATAGAAACATAGAAGTTGATGGCAGATAAGGACCGCAAGGCCCATCCAGTCTGCCCATTTCTTTTCTACCTTATGAATGTGCCATCGGCCTTTGCTGTGTCAGTGGCCTATCTATTCATACTCATCTGTATTGCTCCCTTATGCCTATCCCATGCCTGTGTGAAGCCCTGCACTGTATTCATAGCCACAACTTCTTGAGGTAGGCCATTCCATGCATCCACCACCCTTTCTGTGAAAAAGAATTTCCTCACATTCCCCTTAATCGTCCCCCTCTAATCTCATGCTGTGTCCTCTTGTCCTGCTATTTTTCTTATATTTAAACATGTTAGACTCTTTCACCTTGGTAATGCCCTTAAGGTGTTTGAATGCCTCGATCCTTATCACCTCTCTCCCTCCTTTGCTCAAGGTATACATATTGAGCTCCGTTAATCTGTCCTCATATGTCTTCTGATGCAGTCCCTGCACCATTTTTGTGCCCTTCTCTGGACTGCCTCAATTTGGTTAATGTCCTTGTGAAGGTGTGGCCTCCAATACTGCACGCAGTACTCCAGATGGGGCCTAACTAGTGTCTTGTAAAGAGGGATTATTACCTCCTCTTACGACTTGCGATACCCTCTACTAATACACCCTAACACCCCCTAACTTACCTACTGCTTTAGAAGTCTGCTTGATGATTTCAGGTCATCAGTGATGATGATGCCCAAGTCTCTTTCTTCCTTTGTGACTGCTAGCAACTCCCTCCCAGCCTATAGGTGGCTTAGGGTTTTCTTCCTATGTGCATGATCTTGCACTTACCCCTGAAAGTATATGTTGATATAGAGGTTGTAATAAAGGGATTAGTTGATCTGCAAAGACCTTATAAAAATTGGGGAGAAGCCATCTGGTCCTGGAGTTTCATCCATAGGAGGGTGGTAATAACTTCCTTTAACTCAGTTTCTGAAATTGGTGAAATTAAGATGGTTTTTGAGCTTCTGAGAGAGAAGGCAGAGAAGAAGTAGCACAGTAATCATCTAGCTCTTTTTCTGAGGGAGGGTTTGACATAGGTCCATATAAAACTGCATAATATTTACTAAATTCAGTGGTTATATCATCTTGGGATACTTTAAGGGATTCAGATTCTGCTGAATGAATAGCTGGGATGAATCTAGCAGACTCCTGTTGTTTGATTCTCAGAGCTAGTAATTTGCCAGCCTTTTCCCTTGGTCGGTATAGCATGCTTTAGCCTTCAGAATAGCAAACTCTGCCGTTTCTCTCAGAAGCTCCATAGATGCCTCTTTCAACTTAATTAACTCTTGTCTAACATGTTCAGGGAATGGGAGGGTAAGTTAGTTTCTAAAACCCGGAATTGAGAAAGGGTTGATAGTAAATGCTCTTCTCTCTGTTTCTTTTGGTGTAATGCTATTCTGATCAGAAAGCCCTGTAAGATATGCTTTAAGAGCACACCACTCAATGTCAGGTTTTCCTGTGGAGTTACAATTAGCAGAGAAATTGAGCAATGTGATCTGACATAAGAGTGGTTATGTCTGGGTCTTTGAGCAACTGGTTATTTAATTTCCATCTTCTCCCTTGTTTAGGAAGAGAGAAGAAGGAAAGAGTACAGGGACCAAAGCGTGATCCGAAGGTGGACCAGAAAGTATAGAAGAGTTGAGTACCCAGGGAGAAGAGATTACATAGAAACATAGAAGTTGACGGCAGATAAGGACCGCAAGGCCCATCCAGTCTGCCCATTTCTTTTCTACCTTATAAATGTGCCATCGGCCTTTGCTCTGTCAGTGGCCTATCTATTCATAGTCATTTGTATTGCTCCCTTTATGCCTATCCCATGCCTGTTTGAAGCCCTGCACTGTATTCATAGCCACCACTTCTGTGGTAAGCCATTCCATGCATCCACCACCCTTTCTGTGAAAAGAATTTCCTCACATTCCCCCTTAATTGGCCTCCCTCTAATCTCATGCTGTGTCCTCTTGTCCTGCTATTTTTCTTATATTTAAACATGTTAGACTCTTTCACCTTGTTTATGCCTCTTAAGGTGTTTGAATGCCTCGATCATATCACCTCTCTCCCTCCTTTGCTCAAGGGTATACATATTGAGCTCCGTTAATCTGTCCTCATATGTCTTCTGATGCAGTCCCTGCACCATTTTGGTTGCCCTTCTCTGACTGCCTCAATTTGGTTAATGTCCTTGCTTAGGTGTGGCCTCAATACTGCACAGTACTCCAGATGGGGCCTAACCAGTGTCTTGTACAGAGGGATTATTACCTCCCTCTTACGACTTGTGATACCCCTACTAATACACCCTAACACCCCCTAGCCTTACCTACTGCTTTAGAGGTCTGCTTGAATGATTTTAGGTCATCAGTGATGATGATGCCCAAGTCTCTTTCTTCCTTTGTGACTGCTAGCAACTCCTCCCAGCCTATAGGTGGCTTCAGGGTTTTCTTCCCTATGTGCATGATTTTGCACTTCTTGTATTAAATCCCAGTTGCCACTCTTCTGACCATTTTGCTAGTTTATCCAGATCTCTTCTCATTCTGCCCACCCCATCTGGATCATCTACTCTGTTGCAGATCTTGGTGTCATCTGCAAACAGACAAGCCTTACCCTCTAGTCCATCTGCGAGGTCACTAATGAAGATGCTGAATAGGACTGGCCCCAGGACTGATCCCTGAGGTACCCCACTTGTGACTTGCATCTCTTCTGACTGTATACCATTTACCACCACTCTCTGTTTTCTGCCAGTCAACCAGTTTGCCACCCAGTTGACCAACTTCTGACCCACCGAGCCTACCTAGCTTATTTATCAATCTTCTATGTGGAACAGTGTCAAAAGCTTTGCTGAAGTCAAGGTAGGCGACATCAACTGCTCCCCTTGGTCCACCACTCTGGTTACCCAGTCAAAGAAATCTATGAGATTAGTTTGACAGGACCTTCCTTTGTAAACCCATGCTGTCTTGGATCCCAGCCCTATGGATTCCAGGTGTTGCACTATCCTTTCCTTAAGGAGTGCCTCCATAATCTTGCCCACTGAGATTGGGAAATAAGAATATAATCTATAGAAAGAAGTTCCATGGACTACAGACATAAATGTAAAACATTTATCAGTGGGGTGTAAGACCTCACAAACATCGATAGTCCTATTTGGTCCACCAGGTCTCTTAATGCCCATTAGGCAGGAGAAAGGCCCTTCTGGGATAAATCAGAATGATCCAAAGTAGGATCAAAGTTAAATTAAGGTCTCCCTAAAATAATGGGAAGAGCATGGAAGGGGATAGTATATTAATTAAACTTGTAAAACCCAGGGAATCAATATTTGGACCATAAATATTGCTCAGTAATATCTATTGCATGTAATGTGCCTTCAGCAAATAAGAATCTTCCCAGTGAATCTCCATTTACTTGGATAGGTGACAAGGGTACTGATCTCATTATCGAATCATTGCCCCACAGCTCTGTGTGTGTGCCTCCCGCTGAAAATACCTGCCCCACTTGTTGCCTTCTTAACTTTAAAGCTGCAGAGTTAAGTAGGTGTGATTCTGGATAAAAATTACATCCACCCTCAACAGCCCCAAGTGTTTTAGAATTTCATATTGCTTAGGTTTACGCCTGACCTCTTAACATTCCATGTTGCAAATGTTAAGCTCCTAGCCATAGGCACAAACATAATATAACCTGTGATAGGCCCAATTGGGAAACTCTTACTGTGGTTATGCTGTATATAAGTTATGTTCTTTTGTGCTAACCTCCCTCTCAAGCATACTACTTTAGTTTATTCCTAATAGACCCCAAAAGATATCCCTAAACATATTTCCCCATGAACAGCTACCCAAACTCCGCACCCCAGCCCCCACCTAACATTTTGCTCTTCTTTAGCATTGCTCCCTAACACAATTTTTCACTCTCCCCGTCCTCTTTTAAATACAGTCTGAAAACCCATGCCATAGGTAGAACATTCTGAAAACATTAACTTTCATAGATACACCAAGATTCAAAATAAAGGAAGGTGAGTAAACTGTAATTAACCAGGCAAAATATCCCTCATTTTAACATGGGATATGCTGTCAAAAGGTGTAATAAAACTTATAAGCAATAAATAGTTTCCTATTATATAGTTGGGGTTTACAAAATAAAATACAGAAACTCTTTCCCAAGCAAAAGCTACAATAACCATTGTAGTGCTATGGAAATTAAAATCTATTGCACAAGCCTTCAATTCCGGAATATAATACAAATTAAAAGGTTGAGATTAGGGAACCTAAGACATGGTATGTCCATGTAAGAAAATCTGGCCTCTAACTCTTGATTCCTCACCAGCAGATTGTCGCAGTGCCTGGAAATAAACAGACACATGATCGGGGATCTGCTTCAGATCGTGAGATTCTTCTAGTTAGCATAAGCTGTTGGTGCTGGAAAATCTCAATCATAGCTATTAAAAGCTGAAACCTCTTTGAGATGTTCACCAGAGTCAGCTTAGGAAATGATTAAATCAATGCCTATAGCTCACACTCATGTTAAACAAAAGTTTTTCCAGAAGAACTCACCAACAGTGTTTAACTTTAATTATTGTTCCACTAGTTACTGCGTGGGAATACAGTTACCCCGCCTCTAGGACACAGAACAGACAAACAGGAAATTGCACTGTTAATCAAGATGCTTTAAATCTTAATCGAGCTAATGAAAGCAGAAGCATGTTTAAGATGTTCACTAGAGTTGGCTTAGAAAATAGTTAAATAAATGCATGTGGTCTATACTCAGGCTAAACAAAGGCTTTACAAAAGAAATCTCCAACAATGTTTAGTTTTGATTATTGGACCCACTAGTTGCTGCGCTTGAATACAATTACCCCTGCTCTCTAAGTCACAGAACAGACAAAGAGGTAGTCGCACTGTTATTCCAGGATGATGCACTCTGTCTCTACATCTAAGATGGTCCGGTACATACTAAAGCTATCTCTTCAGATAGTTTCTACGCACTCTATCCTTAGCAGTTCCAATCTTAATCTGATAAGATCACAGCCGTGCTTTCACATTGCAGGTCATGGATCTCGAAGAGATCAGAGATCAGGAAAGCTGACCTGAGTCCTGCCTTTGCTTGATCGAATCTTCATAAGTGGCCCAGCTGCCAGATACCAGGACTTGCAATCTTGCTGGGTAGATCATCCGAAATTTAATACTGGCTGCAATGAGCTTTGTTATGAGGGTGGAAACTGGCTCATCTCTGCCGCACAGTAGTAGGTAAATCTTGAGCGACCCTGATCCTGGGTCCTTCCCATTTCAAATCTTGAGTCTCCTTCACTTTGGTTAGCAAATATTGTCTCTCCAGGAAACTTAAAAGTGGAAGATAAGTGGACGTGGTGGAGAGCCGGCTGAGCATTGGGCAAAGCACCTGATGAGCCCTCTCTATTATATATTTAGATCCATAAAGCATAGGCCCGGCAATTTTTCCATGAACTTCTGTATAGAGTACTGTTTGGACCCTCTTCTTTTCAGGAGGCCAATAAGGACTGCTGTTCCATCTGCTGAGGCCCTCAAAGTCCTCCACTTGAGATTCAAGCTTAACTTTTTATGTTTGTTTGCGTGCATGCACAAGAAACATGATGTAACAACTTAGGAGAGAAGCGGGTTGTGGAGGCGCGACACTGTTACAGCCAAGGGAGACAGTGCATTAGGGGGTTGGTAATAGTGGACCAATGGAGGCACAGTGTGGTGATGACACTGGTCTCCAAAGTGCACCAACTTCTAACGTTTTCACCACAGCAATCAGAGGCTGCCTCATCATTGCAGCATCAGTCATTGTGCTGTAATGAGGAGCGCCCATCATTGCAGGGCAGAATGTTAACTAGCATAATACTGTTTGTGAACATGGCAGGTGGCTTGCCACCATGTTCACAAACAATATTATGCTGCCCCCATGCTGAGGGGGTGCCCAATCCACTGGCTGCAAGTGCCTCCAGAGGGTCTTTGTTTGCCAGTGGGGGCCCCAATCCCCGCTGCCAGCTTCAGGGCTAATGTCCGCTGTTGTGTGGTCTGGACGGGAGCCCACTCCCGCCGGCATGATCTAACTCAACCCCATTTTCTTGTGTGCCAATGGAGTGCCCAATCCCTGTCGGCATGATTCCCCCATTCTTGTTGTGTTGACGGAGGGGTGCCCGATCCCCGCCGGCATGATGACCCCTTTCTAGGTGCCAATGGGGTGCCGAATCCCACTGGCTACAGGTCCCCCAAAATCTGTTGGCACGCTGGGAGCCCACCCTAGCAAGTCAAATGCCTCTGCAAAATAGAAAACTGTCCTTGTTGTCTTTTTTCCCTGTGGAGAAAAAATGGTCATCGATCTCCCAGACCCCCTCCTGCAACCGCGCCCTGCCACTGCACACCCTACTTCCCATACCCCCATACTTACATCTGGAGTCCGGCGTGACGATCTTTGGTGGACCAGGAACATGTCTGCACTCTTCAAAGCCGTAAGCTGTATAACGGTATAGATAGGGTTTTTCAACTTTGCTGCATATCTCAGACATTTTTGGAATTTTGGCACCAAATTTTCAACATGGGGTTTTGGGACCCCTCCTCATGAATTCTGTCACTGTCATGGTGTTAATTGGCCAAGGGTGATTTCATGGTCACTGCATGAAATCACCTTTCAGGACTGATTAATGAAATGAAAGTGCCAGTGTTCGCGAGATGGCCTCAAAAGCTTATGTTGCAAATTTGGTGAAAAATTTCTAGAAATGACTGTTTTATGAGCGCAAGGCTGTACAGTTCTTATGCAGGCTCATAAGTTCATGAATTTGTAGCATTTGCACTCCAGATTTTCAATGTTGCCATTCTATCACACCTACTTATGAGCAGTACAGCTGTCATTTTCATATCTCCTAAAATGTGTTTCGCATGTAGCACACAATGGCGCAGTTGGTGTGTTGAAATCAATGTTTGGGACAGAGTAAGAAAATCACAGTGACATTGTTCATGAGCAGAGGTCTTAAATGGCAATGTTGAAAATTTGGTGAAAAATATTTCTAAAATGACTGTTTTACAAGCATGCATTACACAGGTCCTATGCATGCTCGTAAGTGCCAGATTTTAATATTTGCACTCCAGAATTTCAACAATGCCATTTTACCACACCTCCTTATGAGCCATACAGCTTAATTTTGTGCATCTTGCCCACAATGTCTTTCTGTGCAAGTGGCATACGATGGCGCAGTAGGTGTGCAAATCAATGTTTGGGACACATTACAAAAAATCACAGTGACACTGTTCATTAGCAGAGGTCCTAAAATGTCTATGTTGAAAATTTGGTGAGAAAAGTCCATAAAATGACTGTGCTATGAGCGCAGTGTCTCACACACACGTACCTTCGCACATTTGCAATATTTTCACTCTAGATTGTTAACACTGGCATTTGTCTGCACCTGGTCATTAGCAGAGGTCCTAAAATGGGTATGTTAAAATCTGGTGACAACGTCCATAAAATGACTGTGTTATGGCGTGCATTGCGTAGTTTCCACCCACACTCGTAATTTGCACATTTGCAATATTTTCACACCATATTGTCAACATTGCCATTTTCCACACCTCTTATGAGCAGTGCAGCTGTCATTTGCACATCCTGGCGAAATGTGTATTCGCACTTCCAGCACACAATAGTGTGGTCGCTTGGGAAATCACTGTTTGAGACACGTTACAAAAATCACAGTGACACTGTTCATTAGCAGAATGCCTATGTTGAAAATTTGGTGATGAAAGTCCATTAAGTGACTGTGTTATGAGCATGCATTGCGCGGTTTCCACGCACGCTTATAACTTTGCACATTTGTAATATTTTACTCCAGATTTTCAACATTGTCATTTTCCACACCTCCTTATGGACAGCTGTCATTTTTCACATCCTGATCGAAATGTGTTTTGCAGTTCCGGCATAGACTACCGTGGTTGCTGTGGGACATCAGTGTTCAGGACACAGTAACAAAATCACAGTGACGCTGTTCATGAGCACAGGTCATTAAATTCCTATGGTGAAAATCTGATGAAGAAACTTCATAAAATGACTGTGTTACGTGCATGCATTTTGCAGTTTCCATGTATGCTCAGATATGCAAGCATTTTAATATTCCCACTACACATTTTCAACATTGCCATGTCTTCATACCTCCCTATGGATGGTACAGCTGTCATTCTTCACATCCTGCCCGATCTGTGTTTTCATACATGTGGTGCAGAATGGCACTGTCACTGTTGGAAGTCACTTCGGGACACATTGACAAAATCACACTGCCACTGTTCATGAGAAGAGGTCCCAAATGCTTTCATGAGGTGGGCTTACAAAAAGGCAATGTTCAAAATTTGTACTGTGAATACCAACAAATGCCCGGGCATTAGGGTTTCTATTTATTTATTTATTTATTTATTGAATTTGTTGACCCGGTAAGCCCACTGGGCCTAGAAGTCCCTTTTCAGGGTTGACCAGGGGAGGGGATACAGATGGTAAGCAACTGAAATTGAACCAGATTAAGCTGTTGGTGGTATTTTTAGTGAATGGGAGAAATTTGGCCAGGACACGTGGAAATTCCCTACTCTTTTTGATAAGTGCCATGGGATCTTTAACATCCACCTGAACTACCACCAATCCAGGCAGATGGGACCTCGGTTTTAACATCTCATCTGAAAGGCGGCACCTCAGAAGTGCAGCACCCCCTCATGCTGCACTACAGTGTCAGTATTGGGATATTAACCCAAGTACCAGATGTGGGAGCTGAACCCACAGTCCTCTGATCTCCCAGCCTCAGAGGTGAGTGTGCTACCTACTGAGCCACTGACACTGGATATGGGGTACAGCGAATGGTTCCGTACAAGGCCTGGGTGACTATTAATGCTGCAGAACAGAACAGCAGAATCCTTGATCCATAGGGTTGCTACAAGGTCCGTAACGGAGAAGCTGCATATTCCCATGTTTGTTGGCGGAAGTCTGAGGTATGATAGTTGGGTATGGTGCCAGTGGAGATGAAGCTGTGTGGTGATGGTGGCCAAGGTGAGGCAATGCATAACCAGAGGATGGACCAGATGAATCTGATACACTATATGTTTGAGCAATAGATGGATGTTGGACACAGAGGATGGTGGTCCTGTTAGTCTGATGGGACCACCCTGTGTGAATTTTTTGATTTAAACTATGAAAGTTATTTTCCTTTCGTTGCTTCAGTGGATGAGTTTGATTTGATTTGTAACAGAAATAAATCCTTTAACACACTCAGCCAGTGTGTTTTCTACAACTCAGAACTGTCTTGTGTTGTCATTAACCACTTCCACTATCACCACCACTTTCTAACCATAATGTCTTACCCTGTACAGACAGACAGGCATTGGTTTGTGCCTTTGAATTGCCGACTGTACTGCTCATCCTCCACCCCCACCCCCCCGCCACTGACAGGCATTGAGGTGTACTTGGACTCATCATCCCAAGACTTCACACAATTCTCCTATGCTGCACCTATTTCAATGTATGTCCTTTGGAAGAGCTGACCATAATGACAAACACCCTAAGGCACAGGTAAACACATCTTGCTGTCTGCAGAATAGGGTGAGGTGACGTGGCCTGACCATCATGGGTGATGACCCAAAACATACTCCACATTCTGTCTGTCTCTACAGTATAGAGGTGGTTCATGTCAAGTTCATTACTTCACTGCCATTCCTATTCTGCATCTGTCTAACTCCTGCATTTCTAATGCTAATACCAGTAAGCAAACATTCAGCATTGACAAATGCTTGTTTGTCTAATGGCTGGGAGTTCTGAGTCTGTCTTATCCACCTGTTTCTCTAGTGAGTGGATGCGTGCTTCACTGTCTGCAGTGCACTGGGCAATATCTTCCATTGCTTGCGAAAGTGAATGTAGTTCAGCGGTTATGCTGTGGATTTCCTCTTTAAAGGTTTGAACTCCTCCAGAAAATGAGTGTGTGTCAATGGTTGTTGGTCTGGATCGCGATGGTGGATATTTCAAGAGGACCCGATGCTTTATATTTTTTAGCGACCTTCTTGGGAGTACTTGAAGGGGAGTATGACAAGGCGGTGTTTTCTTCATTTCAACCTCCATTAGGTTGAAACTTCACCAGAATACTGTTGCAGCTTACTCTAGAAGTCATTACGCATTGACAAAGGTGTCAAAAATGCAAACGTTCATCAGTTAAATATAGGAATTCGGAATGAGTGACCGGAGAGGTGTGGAAGTGCTGCTGTTAGGCATTCTGCATCACTGGAAGTCCAGAGCCCTGCTTCTCCTCTGGGCTGGTCTTCAGCCCTCATATCAAAAGCCAACATTTTCACCAGCCCAGTAGATCCAGCACTCAAGGGTCAAGCATTTCCTTTTCAGGTCTTCCTCACTTAGTTGTTTTTCTTGTAGGAATTGCTGTCCAATCTTTTCCAACTCCACTTCCAGGCATAGTTTATGTTCCAACTTTAAATCCAATACTGGTGAAGCAAGCTTTGAATTATTAGAAACTTTATCAGTTACAATAACACTTTCTTGGGAGATATGCTGGCCACCCTTTGGGTGCATCCAACCCCCTTCACAGTGGGTTCCGTGTCAAAAAATTCCTCCGTCACCTTCCCTGTTATGCCTTCCTCCATCCATCCACCTACAGTGTCAGTCATCGAGTGAAATACACTGGACAGGGGTCCCACTACTGACAGAGTAAGGGCATTTTTATTCATATCACAAAAGAACAGATAAACAAATCAGTATTACTTCATACAAAATTAGAAAAGAAAAAAACAGCAGTTCAACAAAGCATTACTTCATACTTCAAAAACATGGATATACAAACGTAAAGGAAAAATCATAAATGCAAAGGCATAATAAGTCATACATAGACCCCAGTCAGAAAATAACATTTACTAATAAAATACCTCCCCCACCCTACCAAAAGATTAGGAATTTTTATTAACAGCCTAAAACAGATATACCATAGTATTGCAGCATACAATAAACAAACAAAAAAACTTTAACATAAATGGTATTACCTCATACCAATCATAATAAAAAACAGAAATAAGTGCATCAGAGTTTCTCATATCATCTTGTAGAAAAGAAAAAAGATAAACATACATAAAGGAACCCCTCCCTCCCCACTAAAGAGTAGGGAAAAATTGTGATATATTTTCCTTTGCCAAACTATTGGAAATCAATAAACAAATAAAAACAGTATTATTCCACATAAGATGGATATACAACCCAAAAGAAAATCAAATAAATATTATACACATCGTCTTTTAATGACTTCCAAATAAGTCAAAAAAAAAAAAGGACCCCAACAAAGAAGAGTGGAGGACCCAGTGAAAAAAAAAAAACAACTACTCATAATCAGTTTTACTGCTTACATTAACCTCTGTCATCAGGCCAGCATACACCTCAAATCTGATCCAGGTACCTCCAATATTCCTCATGAATCACTGCAATAAAAACTCTAGATTCTGACACCTTCAAGAGATGTAATTCAGTACAGACAATATGAAATAATTTCAACCTCGGTAACTGTTGCTGTTGTAAACTAGACAACAATGGCAAATCAAATCCAGTATAAAAATGAATGAAAACTAACGAAGTGTGTTGTCATGAAATTTCACTTGCAATTGGGAAGAAATGCCATAATATAATAAATCAGGATCTGGAGGATCGGAAAGCCAAACTGCCATCTGGACTTTAAAATTTCCCAAAATTCAATAACAAAGGGACATAAAGATATAAATTATCCATTGTTTCAATTTTCATGCAACAGTGGTCTCTTGGACAATATCTCTCCTCTAAAGGCGTATGCTTTTGGTTAATTTTCATGTTCACCTTCCTGTGGATTGCTAACCAAACTTACCCTACATTCCTTCCAGAATCCTAGTATCCATGATATGTGTCAAAATACAAGTCTGCTGGGCTTTTGAAAATCCAGAAAAGGATATTCCACAAAACACTCTGCTATAATATCCATGTACAGCAATCTACGAGGAAAAGTAATAGCTGATTGATACCAATGTGCCATTTTTAATCTTATCAATAACCCCTGTCCACATAGTTGGTAAACAGGGATTTAGTTTATTTTATGAAAAAGACACCTTTTCCCACTTACCCAAGACCCCCGTCAGCACTGGGTAACCCATATACCCCACAAGTTGGCATTTCCCTTCATCAGTGGGATCAAGTCATTGTACAAAAAATGGTAAAAACAAACAAACCAGGTTCACCATCCCACCCCCCTCCTTTACATCTTTATACAAAATATTCCTTTTATGGGGTTAAGCCGACTCCCCAAAAATAAGAAAAAAAAATCCCATTAGTTTTGATTCTAACCAAGTGGGAACGGATAGATCATACTGAGAAAAAGAAAATTGAAATCAAGAAGGACTTAATTAAATAAATTCTCTTTTTGGGGGTGGCTTTCCAGACATTCCATCTCTGTACTTTCTCTAGCCATAGCTGTAACCTGTTTTCCCAGTTATACCCTCCTGGATCCTCTCCTCCAAAATAAACCCCCAAAACTTTACGGAGGGCTTGTGCCACAGTATACCAGCCACCATTGTGGATGACAAAGGGATGATATATAGGGGTTCATCATCACCTAAATCAGGGCTTTGTCAGAAGGACCTTCTTGCCTGGGATAAAAGATAATCCTGGTCAGAATCCCCTCTAAATTATGTGATGCCCAGGGTCACTCTGAAAATCGTGCTCACCATCCCACACAAATTACATAGAGGGGCTGGACATTGGGCTGCAGTGTGACCTATAACTCCACAGTGAATACATGACCTGGTCACAATCACTGTTTAAATGTGACAGAGAACTACACGGTAGCAACTCGTTGGTTGTCCAGCATAAAACAATAGCCCCTGTCTCTACCCAAAAAGAGATGGAAGGTGTCATATACCCTGCTCATCTTGTTTTAGTTGAATTCTAAAGTCCAACCCCATTCCAGAAACCGTTGTCATCCATAATATGTTTGGGGTGCCCAAATATTGTACATCTCTTCTCCATCCAAAAATAATGTCATTAATATCTATACCTCATTCTGAAATAACAAAGTTACAGTCTTCATTGTAGGATTAGTGATGGGAATGGCAATAAATTCCTTCCATACTTCTGAGTCCTTAACTTCATAATAAAGATGCCAGAATTTGTCCAAGAGAGACACTGTACAAAAGCTAACATCATAGCAGTGATCACCAGGAGTGTATGAAGAGCATACATCTCCACAGGAGTAAACCCTAAGGAGTCTTTAATCAGATGTTTCCAGGAGGAGGTGAGCACTACTCCTTTCACAAAAGAAAGGGTCCTACAAGAGCTATGCTAAGCTCAGGGTGGATAAGGCAATGGGACCTGATGGAATACATCCCAGGGTACTTAAGGAGCTAAAGGTGGAACTAGCAGAACTGTTTAGTGAGTCTCTGAGCACAGGAGAGGTCCCAGAATACTGGAGAAGGGCTCATGTGATCCCACACAAGAGTGGTAGCAGGGAGGAGGCAGGGAACTACAGACCAGTCAGTCTTACCTCTGTAGTGGGCAAGATTATGGAGGCACTCCTTAAGGAAAGGATAGTGCAACACCTGGAATCCATGGGGCACAGGATTCAAGACAGCATGGTTTACAAAGGAAGGTCCTGTCAAACTAATCTCATAGATTTCTTTGACTGGGTAACCAGAGTGGTGGACCAAGGCGGAGCAGCTGATGTTGCCTACCTTGACTTCAGCAAAGCTTTGACACTGTTCATATAAAGATTGATAAATAAGATGGGTAGGCTCGGGTGGGTCAGAAGTTGGTCAACTGGGTGGCAAACTGGTTGACGGCAGAAAACAGAGAGTGGTGGTAAATGGTATACGTCTGAAGAGATGCAAGTCACAAGTGGGTATCTCAGGGATCAGTCTTGGGGCCAGTCCTCCTCAACATCTTCATTAGTGACCTTGCAGATGGACTAGAGGGTAAGGCTTGTCTGTTTGCAGATGACACCAAGATCTGCAACAGAGTAGATGATCCAGATGGGTGGGCAGAATGAGAAGAGATCTGGATAAACTAGCAAAATGGTCAGAAGAGTGGCAACTGGGATTTAATGCAAAGAAGGTCAAAATCATGCACATAGGGAAGAGAAACCTGAAGCCACCTATAGACTGGGAGGGAGTTGCTAGCAGTCACAAAGGAAGAAAGAGACTTGGGCATCATCATCACTGATGACCTGAAATCATCCAAGCAGACCTCTAAAGCAGTAGGTAAGGCTAGGGGGTATTAGGGTGTATTAGTAGGGTATCACAAGTCATAAGAGGGAGGTAATAATCCCTCCTTACAAGACACTGGTTAGCCCCACCTGGAGTACTCATGCAGTATTGAGGCCACACTTCACAAGGACATTAACCAAATTGAGGCAGTCCAGAGAAGGCAACCAAATGGTGCAGGGACTGCATCAGAAGACATATGAGGACAGATTAACAGAGCTCAATATGTATACCCTAGAGCAAAGGAGGAGAGAGGTGATATGATCGAGGCATTCAAACACCTTAAGGGCATTAACAAGGTGAAAGAGTCTACCATGTTTAAATACAAGAAAAATAGCAGGACAAGAGGACACAGCATGAGATTAGAGGGGCCGATTAAGGGGAATGTGAGAAATTTTTTCACAGAAAAGTGGTGGATGCATGGAATGGCTTACCACAAGTGGTGGCTATGAATACAGTGCAGGGCTTCAAACAGGCATGGGATAGGCAAAGGAGCAATACAAATGACTATGAATAGATAGGCCACTGACAGAGCAAAGACTGATGGCACATTTATAAGGTAGAAAAGAAATGGGCAGACTAGATGGGCCTTTCGGTCCTTATCTGCCATCAACTTCTATGTTTCTATGTTTCTGTGTTTCACCCAGAGCCTATCCGGTTATACAGGTGCCAGTCCTTGTACCTGAGATGAGCCACAAATCTTCTCTTAGCTGCCTCTGCTGGTTTTGGAATAACCCAGCATAAGATCTGTGTTTATGATGTTTAGGTTCCTCCGACCAGGCCCTCCCTCAGTATGTAAATGCTCAGTTTCACTTTTCCCCTGCATTTCCCCTGCAATGGCTCACCATCCTGTAAAGTCTGCTCCTCACAAACCTCAGCTGAGTCTAGCTGTGGGAATACTGCTGAAAGTATACTATCCTGAAGTGTACCTAGTAGTAGACCATCACCTGGAGTGGCGTCTGGTGCAGTAGCTATAGCCAGTGCCTCAGTTTCAATAAGCACAGCTGCAAAGTGCTCGTCCTGGGACTTAACCACTTTTGAAGGATCTTCCTCAATGGCTTGATCACCACTTATAGACCATTTCTTCAAAATCATAAGATCTGGTTTCAGGAACCAGGTAAAGGAATAGAGGGTCGGGAATCCAGCAGTTATTTTCAATCAACCAACCAGCCTGCTGAAAGCATCTCCAGGTGTCCAGTCTGGGGTGGGAGCAAGAGAAGGAAAACAAGCCCCGGAAGGATGGTTGCCTTCAGAATTCAGAGAGTTAATAACAGATATATCAGCTATCTGCTCAGGACTAAGTCTTACTGGCAATCTTTGCTTGTATCCAGCAGTGGATTCGCTAATGATCGTTTCGTTTCTTGTGATCCTCTAATTTTGCTTTCTGCACTTGAAATTCTTGTTCAGTTTCCGACAGCATGTCCATCAATTGTTTCTTCTTTTTCTCTAAATCCAGTATCAAATGATGTTCGTCTTGCAAATCTTCAGTATCCATAGACAAAGGGGTTGACCTCCAGGAGAACCTTCCATTGATGCTTCCATCTCCCTGCCACATCAGCACTTCCTCCTCCCCTCCTCTGTCTGGCTCTAAACTGGGCTCCTCCATTCTGCTCCCAGGAAGTCAAGCCCCTGCAGGCAGAGTAGGAGAATTTCCCAGTGTCCTGGCCAAATTTCCCCATTCACTAAAAATACCACCAACAGCTTAATCTGGTTCAATTTCAGTTGGTTACCATCTGTATCCCCCTCCACTGGTTGCCCTGAAAAGAGACTTCTAGTCTCAGTGGGCCTACGGGTCAATATACTTCAGTAAATAAATACATAAATAAAATAAACTTTAATGGAACAAACTAGCAGTAGCCGTGTAAAACAAAAATAAAGCAGCAACAAAAGGGGTGAGAAAACAAATCAGGGGCAAACTACTGTAAAGGGGATCATATTGGGACAACCATTTCCTTGCTAATGCTAGTCCCACATCAGGGGTCTGTAATCAGTGGTGGTGGTGGATGTTGGTACTGCCAGATAAGTGTGCCATGCCCCAGATGGCCTGGTATGTGTCCTCCACCTGTTGCATCAGTATGCACTGCAGGCTGATCATCCTTTAGAGCAAGTTGTTCCCATCCCTCTTCATTTTCAGTACACTTCTGATGACCAGAGTCCTCCAGGCACCCTACGGACAGCAATACAGTGAATTCAGCCAGCTGTACACACAGGATGAGAGACACAGGAGTGGCCTAATGTGTGCAACCAGTGTATATCCAGTCAACACATGGGCCACCATGTCACACATGGGTGACAGGAGTCAAGCAGCTGCAATGGACCAGTCATGGCATACCAGAGAAAGCATCATGAACTCTTACAGTAGAGTAGTGCACCATGATGGATGTGCCATGTTGCAGCGGAGCATTGCCCAAGCCTTGGAATGGGCACACACCATCAGCAAGCATGCCACAAGGATGAACACAGCACAAATATAGATAGATACAGTACATAGACATTTCATTTATGAAGAGCCCAATTCCTGGGAATCTGGGGCTGTACAATAAAAAACAGCAATACAACAATCAGTATATTTAAAATTATGCAAAAAGCACATATATAAAATAACAAAATCATTATAAATTCGGACATCATTCTATCTATACTTCATAACAGAAATCAATCAATAAAGGCCTGTTGGAACAGATATGTTTTTAACCCTTACTAAAGGCTTCTACCAAAGGCCCCTTTGAGTAATTAGGTAAGGAGTTTCACAGGGTGGGGGTGGCCATCGTGAATGCTCTGTCCCTGGTGCTGCAACCTAACCTTGGAAATCCCAAGGAGGACTCCCTCAGCAGAATGGAGTGCTTGGGCTGGACAGTAGGAACAAGAAGATCTTGAAAATAGACAGGACCTCGCTCATGCAGGGTCTTATAGGTAAGGAGTCCTATCTTGAAGACAATCTTCCACCTGATCCACAGCCAGTGCAGTCTGCGAAGGACTGCAGTGATATGCTCACACCTCCTTGCCCAAATCAAGTCTCGCCACCGCATTCTGCACCAGCTGCAGCCTGTAAAGTTGCCTCCAGGTAACCCTAGGTACAGGGCATTACAGAAGTCCAGCCTGGCCGTGAGAAAAGCATGCACAAGTATGGTCAGGTCCTCAGGAGGATCAGGGCTCAGATCAGGGTGATGTTGCAACAGTACCTTCTAAGCCAGACCCTGACAGGTACTGTCATGGTTCAAATGTCAATGAGTCACACTCACACTCTACACCCACTGACCAGGGAACCAGTGCATAGCCAAAATGACATGCAGGACAGAGACATCTATTAGTCACAACAGATGGCATCAGGGGCAGGGATCAGGCACACACATGGTGTGCACACAACACAGATGTACATGGCTGTGACCATCAAGCAACACTCTGTGGGTTCAGAAATGGTGTATATTGGTGGGCACCAGACACAATTTCCAGCCATCATCACAACACTGCTGTACAATGCAGTGTGTCCTGGAAGCACCCTACATCCTTGCTGATGCTGGTGACACCCCAAGTAGACGATGTAGAGTGTCCTTCCATGTGGATAAGCAGATCATTGGCCCTGCAAAGCACCATCATGTACTGTACAAATGTATGGCTGGCCCATTTCGCAGACAATGTAGTAATCATAACCTAGGAGTCACTGCATCAGTTAAGCACAACTGAATCAGCATAACAATATCATTCCCATATGATACACTACTTGCACCGCCAACTGATGTCCCAGTGTTCCTCAGGACCCATGCCTCTCATGAGCCATAAGGGCATGACACACAGTGCATATGACACCAGATATGGCACTGCTTCAGGTGGACTACATCAGAGGTTGTGTGATGCACATGGCTGGAAAAGTTTAAACAGTGGAAGGGCCGCAGATGAAATGGTTGAATAACCACCTTCTTGATTTGGTTCACCCCTCCCATATCGCTGCCTCATACAGGTGTAAAATAGTGGTGTGCCTCCTCCCACTCACTGACAGCATCACTCTGTGCCTTGTTTCACCACAGGCCAGGCCCATCATTTATATTGGTAAAGTCTGCCCAATGTGCCATAACCAAGCAGGTCATGTCCACTGCCCACCCCATCTACAAAGCCAAGGTCTTCACTGTCCCTAAATCTGCTGACACCCTGCATGCCACACTGCTGGATGTTGTGTAAGACCCTATCCACACTGGAGTTCTTGTAATGTTACCAGCAGTCATTAACGTTATAAGACGGCAAACACAGTTCATGCCCACACTGTAGTGCAGTAAACCATGCTGTAAACCATGCTACAGTACAAACCATGTTCAAAAACAGTGCTCAACACCTGATCGGAGCAGGTGTCAAGCATGGTTTTAGACCAAAATGGTTGCCTTAAACTGTGTTAACAGTAGTGTGGATGCAAAACATGCTGTAATATGGCTTCAGGCAACCTCGGCTGACTTCTGTGGCTTTTTGTTTTGCTAACGAATGAAAACGGGACACTTTACTTACATCCTGACCTCACAATGAGCTCCCGAATCCTGTTATATCCTTTTTATCCCAATCCATTTCCATGCCCATTTGTGAGTATCCCAGCATGCATTTCAGAGTCTGGTACTGCTGCAAGCATGCCTGGAAACTGAACCTGGTAAGCACGGTGTCAGATTGCAGTGTGGATGCACCAACTACCGTGCTCTAAAATGGTACACAAAATGTTTCTGAGAATGCTTTTCAAAGAGGAGCAGTGTGGGCAGGGCCTTAGTACCACTGCATACAGCACATGCTGCAGCATCAAGGCACACTCCACCAGTGCAATAAATAGCCAAGATTGCAACAATGGATATAGACCCATGGCCATAGTGCCCAAGCTGTTCTGGCATCTATAGGTGTATACATACAACCTTTGGCATGACACACAATGCAGGTTCTATGTGGATGCCCCTCTCATAAGCTGCTTCTGCAGGCCTAATCACAGCCTGCCAATCTGGACCAGTCCTCACTGCAGCTCAACTGGTCCTGCTGAGCAGTGCCCTTGGCCAGGGCTCGCTATCCACTGAGGTCTGTAGAGGATTGAAATATGGATGTGATAGTATTCTGCAGTGGAACACATTGCACCATGCAGTACACAGTATACAGTATAAACTCTCATATGCCTGTACTGTGCACAACCAACACATGTGCATGACGCAGATGGACAGGTCCAAGTTGGTTTGCAACGTACCTGTAGGACCACATGTGGCACTACACACATGTTTGCCATGGTCCAGGTGCTGCAGACATGATACCTCCCTTGTTATAAGTATGGTCTTGCTTAATGTTCACTGGCCCAGATAGTGACCACATTCTGTCAGCCCTCAGCCCCTATACAAACAGACCCATACATGTCAGTTATAGACACTTTCCAGGCATAGTATGCATGGGTATGTATGGTGCACCAGGTCACAGATGACAAGGGCGGGCAAGGCATACCTGCTCAATGGCTGGGGGCTGATACACTAGGAGTGCCCCACACTGTAGCCTGTACATGTCTGGAACCCCCTGTGCAGTACAGTAGTACCCCATGCTGTTCCTAATAGAGATATACTTGTGCCCATGCAGACGGTGGCCACATACATGTCCTGATGCAGACACTTACCAGCACAGCAACATGTAGGACACAAGTGACTACCTCTCAGTTTGTATTTAGCAATGGGCAGTGACATGTCCAGGTCATTGTACCCAGTAAACAGACCCTGCATACCATGCCATGACACTATACATGGGCCTGTCATGAACCCTGACACTCCTGCCATGTAATTGCAGTGACTCACAGTATGCAGCCCAGGCAGGTGTATACCATAGACAACCATGGCAAGTCCTGTCATGCATAGGGCTCAGGGATATCCCATGGGACAGGGGGCCCAGACATCTGCATACTTACTGGCAGGTAATGCAATGGGGTATGTCCCATAGCACACAGGGGAACAATGAGGACACAGGTTACATGCACAGTGCCTTGGTGGCAGAAGTTCTATCGCGATTACCAAGACACAGGCCTGCACATGGGCTATTCATGCAGCACATGCAACCATCTGTACTCACATGGCCAGGGCACGGTGCCACTAGCCAACATCATCTGGAGAGGCTGCAGGCAGTGATCTTCCCATCTCTTCAGATTGATATATCTGTACCGGCACTGGTCACCAGTGCAGGTCACCCCACTTTCACTTGTGATGTGCCACCCAAAGATGCCCCCATCTCACTCCATGGACTGTCTGACCCTTCACCCTCCCCACCAACTATTCATCTGTGGTCACCACCAGGATGACTAGATTGATCAGCTCGGTGTTGGTCCACCTCTTTCAACTGCAGCACAGTGGTGTCTTCTTCCTGACATATTGTCACTCATTAATTTGGTCTAGCACATGTAGGACACTTTTGCCCAGTTCTGGGCTGTCTGGGTGTGTCACGTAGTGTTGCACAGTATGTTGATGTGGTAGTGCTGTGCTACATTGTATTATGCTACACAACATGCACATCTGGGTGGTCGAGACCAGAAGCATGTGCCAGGGATGGGATGGCACCTTGTGAGTCTGCAGAGTTCTGCTGACTGCTATTGCAAAACTATGTGGTGCACAGGGCTGTGTAGATTGATGACATCAAAGGGTGCAAGTGATGTTATGCATGCACCAAGGCCTGATGTTGTGGGAGAGCAGATGCAGTAAAAATGCACACAAGCACAAACATGTTAGTGGAATAAGCAAAAGTGACATATTCAGCCAAGGTATGCAAATGTGTTAGTTTCTCTGTCAGTGGGCAAACATCCAGATCTGCATGACACTAGAGGCAGGTATACATACATTAGCATGCCTGATTGTGCCTGGAGTATATAAAAACACAGAGCACCACCAAGATTCAACAGCTGAACTGCAAGCAAAGGAAGCAGGTGTACTGTGGAATGGCCTAGAAAGTGACATTGGTGGGCACTGAACCATATGTATGCAGTGGCTACGGCATGGATCCCAGACTGATTTGGCATTTTCATGTATCTCCAAAGCAATTTCCTGTGCTGGTGTGGCTGCATTACCTATTATGGCAGACAAAGTGCTCAGTTTGGTTGTCTAGCCAATGTAAGTCCATAGTAAAATGCCCTGCACATGGCCTTATTGTCCCATGCAGGACAATGTGTTCTATATATCTGGAGGCCCTGTTTCAGTGGAAATGCTTAGGTGGGGGTACTCATACATCCATAGTTCTAGGTTGTGGAAGTGCGATTTGTAGATGGTGGAACTAGCCTATAGTAGTCAATGAGGCAAGATGACAGGTGGTGGACCTGTTATACATGTTCTGGAAAGGTGGTGGAACTGCATTCCTTTGGCTCCTGTCTATTGTTACCCCATGTGTATATTTTGTGTAAAGTGGTACCCTGGAAATGTGGCGGTGGTGGCAGCTGTCATCTACATCTACTGATGGTGGTCTTGTCATGCCTAGTTGATGACCCTCTTACCATAGTGTTTGTTACACACTGACAATGGAGATGCCCTCTCACATACATGCATAGGGGTTGGTGGCTCTGTCCATTTCCATTCCAAATTATCTGTGACCCTGACAATAACTCTGTCTGTGCATGGGCCATCATGTGTCAGGTGGATGATGGCTGTAGTAGGAGATGCATTGTTGGGCCCCTACATGACTGGTGGACACACCACAGTACAATTTAGCAATATTCTGCTGTGTGTACTCTTAGATCACTTGCATTCCACTTCACTGTCCAGGACATTGACAGACTTCAGGTCTACCATTTCTGCCTTGAAAAGTTTTGTGTGCTGGCACAAGCCTATGTGGCCAGGAGGAGGTCCTGTCCTGGAGGCAGGCCATGACTGCCCAGGTATGGCAGGCCTGGGAAGAGATAAATGGTGAGGTCAATACCATTGGCTTCCACAACAGGTCCATGGAAGTAGTAGTGAAGCTCTTCAGGAATATGAGGAGGTGGACAAAGCAGGTTATGGTAATGCAGAACAGAGAGGTGCATGCCGCAGCTGGAGGCCCACAGACATTAGACTCTGCACATACACTGGATCCTGCACAGGAGGCCATAGCATCCACCATGTGGCCTGTGGAGCTAATGAGAGTACTGGGTGGTGGCTACGAGACAAAGTGGCACCTGTCCAGCCACATGAGTTATTGGCAATGCAACATCACGTTGGTCATGTGTGTGTATCTGTGTATATGGATGGGTGCATGCATACACCAGTGCTGAGTGACACATTGGTTGCAGGCTGCACTACTTGTTCTGTGCAACCTGGTAGATAGCCATCTGTGTGCAACAGTCACGACTATGCCCCATTTGATGTTGCCATGAACTCACTGGTTCTGGGATGTGTGATCCCTGGAGATGGGGTGCATTCACACTAGTGCTGGACTGTGTGCTCAATGGTGCTGCTATGTGTTTTCTAGTGTTGGTGTGTGTGTGTGTGTGCTCTCAGGTGCTTCAATGTGTGCCCATTGATGCAAAGTATGTGTTCACTGGCACTGGGTGTGTGCTCACAGGAGGTGTGTGTGTTTGTGTGTGTGTTACAGGTGATGGGTCATGTGCTCTATGGTGATAGGATGTTGCAAACTAATGTAGGGGTGTGTGGTCTGTAGGAACATGGGGTATAACCACTGTAATATAGAGACAGCATGGATGATGTGTCACTATAATCCAGCATGCATATTGCCTCAGCCAGCACAGTGCTCTGTACATTATGGTGCAACATAACTCTCCTCCTCTCCCAACAACACACACCACATCATACCAGAAATGGCAGAAGATGCCCCAGGTCCATCTTGACTGAAGCTGCCCTTGTCACCCAGATGTGTGCACCAGCTGATGGATAGCAGTGAGGAGGATTATTCAGAAGATGATGATGAGACCTACACTGGGAGCTGGGGACAGGAGAAGTCCACCCCAGACCAGGAGGGGTTGTCCCCCTGCTAGCACCCATAACAATGGGCCAGCAACAGTTCCCATGTTGCTCTATGGTCACATAAGATCAGCCCCCACAGCCTCTGGCAAAGCAAAGCTGTATCACCCCTTATCCTCAACTGCAGCACAGCCATCGCCCTCCTGTCACAGCCAATACCAGACAGACAGCCACTGCTGTGCCTCCCCATGATCCATGGTCCAGCACAGCCATAGCTCTACTGCCCCATGCCCATCTCACAGGGATGGCCACAGCCAGCCTGCAGTGCCATTATGGACCTCAGCACCAACTGCGATAGACTCAGGCCATATAATGGCCAATGGTGTAGCCTGATCATGTCACACTGGAAAGTGCCTGATGACAGCAGGATGTGGCCAACATCTAGAAGGCCCTGCACAACAGGAACTGACATTCATCCACCACATGCTGCATGAAGACATGAAGCAGCCAAGCAGGGGAAGAGGCACATCATGCAGAGCTCATGGCGACTCTATTTACATCTGGCCTCTGACTTGGAGCTACGCCAAAGGGCAATGGCTGTGCTGCAGTTGGGGTACAAAGCTTTGAATATCTGGGCCTACATCTAAAATGAGTGTGAAAGGCAACCATTTGACTTTTTTTTGTTGCGTTATAATAGACCGAGTGTGGCTCAAATCAATCAATAATTTCACAAAATGTTTATTTAGTATTGTATATCCTCACTGTAGCCTAACTAAAATGCAATATTTTGTTTTCAGCAGGTTCTTCATTACCTAATTTTGCAGTTTGAGGGACTGAGGCAAATGCTCAAGTGATTCCACATCACATGAAACTTTTACAAAATAGAACCCAAATAAGGACTTAGGAGATGCTGCATTAATGCAAAATGTTAACATTACTGCTTATTGGTAAATATAAATTCTAACTGTATGATGTTTAGAAGTAATATCATCATTTGGATAACAACTACCTGAAATCAAGTTTTTGTCAAGGGAATAACCTTCAAATACAACAATGAATTTGCCTAACAATTGGAGTCTGGATGATACTGAGTATTGTTTTCCATCTGTTAATGAATCTTGTCCCAAAATGCACATTCAGGAGCTGTTCTCAGTGCCATGTATGTCTTCATGATTGGATCCATAATGATCACAATAAGTGGGAATTTGGTAGTGATTATTTCAATCTCCCATTTCAAACAACTCCACTCTCCCACCAATTTCCTGATCTGCTCTCTGGCTGTTGCTGATTTTCTTTAGGTTTCTTCATCATGCCTTACAGTATGATAAGATCTGTTACAAGCTGCTGGTATTTTGGGAATTTGCTTTGTAAAATCCACAGTAGTGTTGATGGAACGCTCCATAGCATCCACTCTTCACCTCTGCTTCATTGCCAATGACCGTTACTATGCTGTATGTCACCCTTTACACTACTCCACCAAAATAACCATCTCAGTTACATTCCTTTTTATTGGGACAAGTTGGATTACAGCAACAGTTTATGTATTTTGGGTGATTTTCTCAGAGAAAATTTAGTGGGAATTGAAGAGATTGTGTTCTAATTTCCTGCAAGGGTTATTGTGGGGTTGTGTTTAACAAATTTTGGGAGTGACAACCTTTACCATATCACTTTTAATTCCAAACATTGTGATGATAGGTATGTATAGTAAAAATTTTCTGTAGCTCAAAGGCATGCCAGAGTCATTATTAATTTGTCAGACAAAGTACATTCATTAGATGTGGGCCAAAACAAAATGTCAAGCAGTAAGGAACAAAAGCAGCCAAGACTTTATGTATAGTAATGGAACATTTGGACTGTGCTGGATTCCTTTATGCTGCTGCTGCCATTGACCCTTTCCTCAATTACACTATACCTGCAGTTTTATATGATGGCTTATTATGGTTAGTATACTTCAACTCTACCCTTGACCCCATAATTTATGGTTTCTATTATCCATGGTTTAGGAAAGCTCTTATTACAATGTTATCAGGTAAAATATTTCATCTAGGTTCCTCTGAAATAAGTTTAATTTCAGAAAAGTTTGAATGAATTTTTTTCATTTCTGGCTAATGATAAGAAATAATAAATAACATCCTATAAAATGCAGTGATCATTTTATATTGTTTTGTAATTTTCATTCTGAAAAAAAGTATTTTACAGGAATAGAGCTGAATGAAAGTGGAAACTCAACTTTCATGGAAGTTCTGTGAAATGTTGAAACTTTTGTGGAATTTTCCATCCTTTTGTCAGTGACAAAATTCCAAATTTCCAAACTTTTACTAGATTTCACCTTGTACTGTACCATATATTCACTAACAACACAACTTTAGCCATGAACTGTAGAATTAAAGTTTTTTGTCATTTATTTTGCTGGATCATTTATTTATCTGCAGTTTGCAATATCATTTCTGCATTTTTTCAGCCAGCAATGTACAGCCATATTTGTTTTTCTACAGGTGGTATTATAAATCTTAAGATCACATAGTGAGTTTAACCACCGTCCTGTAGAGCACCATAATTATGGTGTCAGCAATCAACCTTTTTTCATTTTTCCACTGTTTCTGGTTTAATCTAACACTTCTTCTGTGAATATCGCAGAAGCCAAGGATTGCCTAATTTGTGTTCCTCTTTTAGTCTCGTTCTTTTTTAGTCTGCGTCAAGGCAAAATTCTACAGATCAGCACAGTAATTCTGCAGAAAGCTCAAATTACTCCATGCTTAGATGTAAAAGAAAAAGATAGCCAACTCAGTTAAGAAGGGGATAAAACCTTTATAGGTACATCAGCGAGCGAGAAAGACAAAGGAGGGATAGTGAGGCTGAATAGAATGAATGGTGGGTGGGCAGAGGGGACAGTGAAAAAGCAGGAATACTGAATGAATATTTCTGCTCAGTATTCACAAAGAGGAGGGAAGTACCTAATCCAATTAACAGAAGCACTCTTGATAGGGGTCGATCCCAGTCCTTTCAGAAGAAAGGGTTCTGCAAGAACTCCCAAAACTGAAGGTGGACAAAGCAATGGGTCCTGATGGAATTCACCCAGAATTCTAAAGGAATTAAGAGAGGAACTAATGAAATGACTGGCTACTCTTTTAATAAATCATGAGAGGATGGTGTGGTACCCGAGGCCTGGAGGAAGGCGGATGTGATTCCCCTTCACAAAAGTGGGACCAAGACAGAGGCAGGAAACACAGACCTGTCAGTCTGACCTCAGTGGTAGGGAAAGTGGTAGAGTCACTTCTGAAGGAAAGAATAGTTGAGTACCTAGAGGCCAGTGGAGCACAGGACCCAAGGCAGCATGGGTTCATAGCGGGAAGGTCATGTCAGACTAATCTAATAGATTTCTTTGACTGGATGACCAAAGTAGTAGACCAGGGAGGGCTGTGGACATGGCCTACCTAGACTTTAGCAAGGCATTTGACACAGTCCCACACAAAGATTAATAGTCAAATTAACCAGCCTGGGAGTGGGTCCCAGGGTGGTAGCCTGGGTAAAACATTGGCTGCACAACAGGACACAGAAGGTAATTGTAAATGGAGTCCACTCTGAAGAAAGGGGGTTACTAGTGGGGTACCGCAGGTTTAGTATTGGGTCCAGTCCTTTTTAATGTGTCTTCATTAGTGACATTGCAGAGGACTGGAAGGAAAAGTATGCCTTTTGCAGATGACACAAAGATCTGCAACAGGGTTGATACACAAGGAGGCATGGAAAGGATGAAAGGGACTTGGCAAGGTTGGAGGAATGGTCAGAAGTATGGCAGCTAGGATTCAATGCAAAGAAGTGCAAAATAATGCACCTGGAAACAAGAACCCAGGGGAAGAATACACAATGGGTGGGAGGTAGTAACAACAACAAAAAGGAAAGGGACCTGGGGTAATCATATCAGATGACCTTAAGGTTAGCAAGCAATGTGAGAAGGCAGTAGGGAGGGCTGGGGTATAATGGGATGTATAGGGAGAGGTATCAGCAGCAGAAAACAGGAAGTTGTTATCCCTCTGTACAGACAGTTGGTGAGATCCCATCTGAGTACTGTGTCCAATTCTAGAGACCCCATCTCCACAAGGACATAGACAGGATAGAGGCAGTCCAGAGAGGGCAACTAAAATGGTGCAGGGTCTGCAAGAGAAGCCGTATGAGGAGAGACTAAAGGAGCTTAATATGTATACCCTTGAGGAAAGAAGGGAGAGGGGACATGATATAAACTTTTAAGTACCTCAGTGGAATCAACAAAGTCCAAGAGGGTAGCATCTTTCAGAAAAAGAGACTTGCAAGAACAAGGGACACAATTTAAAAGATAGAAGGAGGGCGGTTCAGGGCAATGTGAGGAAGTATTATTTCACAGAGAGGGTAGTGGATGCATGGAACAGCCTTCCTGAGGAGGTTGTGGGGTCTAAAACTGTGGGAGAATTCAAGAATGCATGGGACAGACATAAGGCAATTCGTGTGGGGGTAGGAAGAAATAGGCTGTTGGTTAACTAGGATCTGTGGCCTATCCTGTAGGTAGGGAAATGGGCAGACTAGATGGGCCTAGCGGTCCTTATCTGCCGTCCAAAGTCTATGTTTCTATGTCTATGTAGTTACATGGGTTGCAGGCTTGCAGTCACATGGGTGCAGAGGCGGGTATCAGGTGACAGCACATATTTTATGGCTGTGAACAGAGCCTATAAGCCATTTTGCTATCTGTAGCTTGAAAATGGAGTTTCGTGGAACACATGATTTGAACGTTTCTATATATCTTTCCATGCCAACTGAAATAAAATATTCCTTCTTTCTGTTAAGAATGTTGGAGATATAACTCTAAGCTGCTTATCAGATGCCATTAGGAAACTGAACCAGCTTGGCAAATATTTGTTAAATACTGGTTGCCTATGAAACTGGAGATTTGCGCGTTTAAATACCAAGCATTTAAACAGCTTCCTGATACTAGTTTAACTTGGGAATGTATCACCTTTCAAAAGAGTCATACCTCATAAATGACACACTTTTCCGAGCAAATCTATTATTTACATTGTTTTTAACCTCTGGAGCCTATAGCCCTCTTGCTATCTGTAGCTGGAAAATGTAGTATCGTGGAGCACGTTTTAAACTTTTAATGTATTCTTCCATGCCAACTGAAATGAAATATTCTCTTCTTTCTGTTAAGAATGTTGGCAAATCACCCAGGCTGCTTATCAGATGCCATTAGAAAACTGAAATAGTTTGTTAAATATTTGTTAAATATCGGTTGCCTATGAAACTGGAGATTTGCACATTTAAATACTAAGCATTTAAACAGCTTCTTGTTAATAGTTAAACTTGGGAGTGTATTGTCTTTCAAGAAAGATTCATACCTCATAAATGTCACCCTTTCCCAGCAAATCTATGATTTACACTGTTTTTGACCTCTACAGACACTATCTGATAAGCAGTCTCAGACATATGCCAGGTCTTCGGTGAACTGCTTAGACTAAATATGTATCAATAAAAGCCATTTTTACTATCTTTTGGGAAAAATATATTGAGCTACAGCAACACACCCACCACACACACACACACACACACACACACACACCACACACACACTCTATACACACCATCCTCATGTCCACAACATTCAAAATAAATATTGCATTCTAATATGTTATAAAAAAACAGTTTATGTCAGTGAACACAGTGAAGTTCATTTAGAGTACATTTCCTTTAAATATTTATCTTATATTTTGTACACACACACACACACACACACAGATTACACACTACACACTATCCTCATGGCCACAATACTGCCAGGTGGCTTGGGTTCAATTCCAGCTGAGACACTTATTCTTTCTCACCTCTGTTTCTATGTGTTCCATAAAATATGCACATCACACTCCTATGTGATTGTTACAAGTAAATATTTGTGTTACCATTGGATTGTGCATTTGAGAAAGAGTAACATGCTTGAAGATGGCCCAGGTTCCAGTTGTCTCAATGGTGCAGCTGGTTAGCACAATCAGAATGGTATTTTGGACAGCCTGGGTCCAATTCCTAGCTGAGGCACTTATTCTTTCTCACCTCTGTTTGTATGTGTTCCATAAAATATGCACACCACAATCCTGTGTGATTGTTTCTAATAAGTATTTTTGTTGCCATTGGGTTGCGCATTTGAGAAAGAGTAATGTGCTCAGGGATGGCCCAGGTTGCAGTTGTCTCTGTGGCACAGTTGGTTAGCCCAATCAGAACAGTATTCCAGGCAGCCTGGGTTCAAATATCAGCTGAGGCATGTATTCTTTCTCAACTCTGTTTGTATGTGTCCTATAAAATATGCACACCAGACTCCTGTGTGACTGTTACAATAAAAAGCTGTTTGTTTACATCAGTGACCACAGTGAAGTTCAGTTTAGAGTAGATTTCCTTTAAATATTTCTTATGCTATATTTTGCATCCTGGATAGTGCAGGGAGATGCTACATCTCATTGTCATAGGGATCTTCATTTACACGTTTCTACACTGTATTTACTCAGGCTGTCCCAGATTAGATGCAATATCTTGTGTTTAGTGGGGTCATGATTTTTCCATATTGATATTATATTTATTCAGTGTAGCCTAGTCCAGGGCCCCTATATTCAAAGGAGATGTGCAGCGCATCCTGGTAAAAATGTGAGATGTGCCACACACTCCAACAATGCACCACTGCATGATATTCAAACATGCAGGATGCACCTGCCGCAAGAGAATGGCCAGTGCACATAAATAGTATGCCATGCAAGTTGAGGGTGGGTTCCCATGCATATACCCGTGCTACGGCATACTCAGTGGGAAATTCACCCCTCACAGCCCAGAGCAGTTCAGCCCAAAGCTAGGCCATGAATAGCTAGCTTAGCCAGCCAGTCACCCACAGGTGGGCTGTGGAAGTGCACCCAGGTGCACAGCAGCATGGCAGCCCTGGTGGACTACAGGTACCCTCTCTAATTCCTGATTGATCCAACTCCATTTCCCAAAGAGCTCCATAATTTAGGGCTCCCTTGGACCCAGTTGCACCAGAGGACACCACAGTCCATATCTATAGCATAGAGGACTACCACACACTGCCTTGGTACATAGATGACCCAGCTCCCTGCATACCTGAGCTGTTTCAGAGACTGGCACTGCCCTCCATGCCCCTGCCACAGCCAGCCACTGACTGCACTGGACCTGGGCTGGGAACCTTCACTCCAGAAGGATCCAACTGGTTATACCATGCATTGGGACACTACACATTGCAGACCCACCAGTATATGCAGCTGTGTGTCTGTCCCTGAAAAACCATAAGAGGGAATTGACATACCTCCAATGCATGCCTTGTTGGTGCTGTATCTTCCTGCTGTCATACTCTCCCCTTTCCTCTGTGTAACATGCCACTCTCTGGACTGCTGAGATACCCAGGGTGCCATGGGTGTGGTATCCTGAAATGGCATTTGTAGTGTATGCTCCAGGCTATGGATAGTGCATTTGTGGATCCCCAATTGTACAAACAAATAGGTTGGCTGTAACATGCCTGTACCAGGACCTGCATGAGTGAGTACAGCATTTACTTTTATCCACACTGAGTAGTGCAATGGCACTGGGATGATGGATCCACATGCGAGTGCCTGAGGTGTATGGCCACTGGGTGTTATCCCCACACACATCTTGTACCTATGTATGACACATTCCAGCATCCTACTGCTAGTGCTTCACCACCCAAAATAAGACTGCCATTTCTTCTGTGAACTATCCAGGCTAAATACATAGCAATCAGGAGGCATATTCTAAGAAAATACATTGTAAAATGTGTAAATGGAAGACCACATTGAAAAGGCCTCTCAGCAGATCTTCATTGTGCAAATTCTTTAGAAATAATGAGTAAAAGCATCCCAAAACCTCCACAGCCATATTGGCTCTGACCAGACTTTGTTTACTATGTACCTACTCACTTCTGAAGTGATTTCTGAAGAGAAAGAGCTCTGTTCTGCCCCACAGAAAAGGCGTTTTGACTGATAATCTGCAGTTTTCTTGTCGACCACAAGAAATAAAGTGCTACTATCTGTACTTTTAGAGTTTAGCAAAGAAATTGCAGCAGTTTGATGAATGTCTTGTGACTATTGCTTAGTAGTCTGATAGCCTCTGTTCTGCACTTGTACTGTGTTGGTTGGTATGGACTGTGGTATTTAATTACGAAGACACATCATTGACACCATGGTAGTAGAGTAGTAGTAATAGTAGCTTTTTTTTTGGAGGCCCTTCCTCATAGGCTCAGGGTGCTCTCACAATAAAATATACAGACACAACAGTAAGGAACAATTGACATACATTAAATAAAATTATATACAAACCCTATTAAAAAGCTAAAACAGACTGATTGCCAAGCTGTCCAGTGGTCATAAAAATAGATTCCCGATCCCAAAGGCCTGTTCAAACAGGAAGGTCTTAAGATGTATTTAAAGATCTCTATGGATGGTGCCTCCTGGAGATGCCCTGACAGTGAGTTCCACAGGATCAGGGCCACCACTTCAAACACCCAGTTCCTACAAGATTTTAACCTAGCCTTTGGGACTTCCAGGAGGCCTCTCAAACTGATCTTAGAGTGAGATGGGATGTAGGGATGCAGAAGCTCTTCAGGTAGCCCAGACCCAATCCATGTAGGGTATTATAGATCAAAGACCTACTTTAAATGTTATGAACCAGTGCACCAGCAGCCAGAGCAGTTTGTGCAGTACTGGTGTGATGTGACTGAACCTTGAGTGTCCAGTCAACAACTGGGCCACTGCATTCTTCAGAACCTGCAGGCACCACATCATATCTCCTCTAACCCTGAGTCAGAGTGCATTACAGTAGTCAAGCCATGAGGTGAAAAAGCATGCTCCAGCGTGGCCTGGTAGTCAATAGGGAACATGGGACTTAATTTGGGTGATGTTCTGAGATGGTAAAACCAATCTGGACAACAGCTGACACTTGAGCATCCAGTGTCAGCTCATTGTCCAGAACATCATCCAAATTATTCACCTTTGTCCTGGCCTACAGTTTGTCAGGTCAATAAAAAGCCCAACCTGTCCCCAGAAGTCCTCATTTCTCCCTTTGACATGGCTCAACCAGCAGTACATCAGTCTTCCCTGGGTTAAGTCCCAGCCAGTTCGACACTGTCCAAGCCTGAATCTCAGCCAAGCACTCATTTAGAACATTGACTGAATCAGATCTTCTGGGTAAATAAGGACAGGTAGAGCTAAGTATCATCAGCATAGCAATGAAAACTCAGCTCCTACTGCCTTATAAACTCACCCAGGGCAGTATGTACACTGCATATAACATGGAGGAGAGGACACAGCCTTGGAGGACACCACAGTTCAGGTCTGTTAGGTCTGAAAAATAATTCCTCCAAATCACCCCTGAGACCTGCCCCAGAGAAAGGACTCAAACCAGCTGATGACCTTGCTGGTGAGTTCTACATACTCCCTCAACCTGCACAGCAACACAGCATGGCCCACAGTGTCAAATGCTGGGGAAAGATAGAGGAGGATGAGAATTGTTTGCTCTCATCTATCCTTCGCCCTGAGATGGTGGGCAAGAGAAAGTGCAGAGGACATGGAAAAGTCATTTTGTCAGTGAATCTGTGAAAACCATGTCACAAGGAGGTGCAGAGGGTGCTGGGGAAGGTGCTAGTCAGCAAAACACAGTCAGTGGCACTCAGAGTTTCAGTGGCAGTGCAGTGATAGCAGTGCCCATTATGCTGTACCATTGTCAGCTGGATTTGGGATCATAGCTTCCAGTTTCTTTGGGTTGTGGCATAGTAGTCACACTCCAACAGCAGCTGTTGCTCTACTGTGTCAGTCCCAGGAGTCTCAGGAGGAGAAACGGTCAAAGGAGTCTCAGGAGTTGTCTCCAGAGCTCCTAAGGACTAAAGTGATGAGGGTGTGCATCCATTGGCAGTCAGTAGCAGAAAGGACAATATTGAGGGCAGTCCAGGATCATTAACTGTCTTCGCAGGAGAATGAACTAGAGGAGAGTTGCTTGAGATGGAGGTTAAAGAGGAAGAATATCATGAGTCTGAACATCCTGCTACTGCTACTGTTGAGGTGGAAGAAAATGATACTGAGGAAGAAAGTGGGGATAGTCAGCTATTACTGTTAATGCCAGAAATGTGTTAGTCAAAAATCTGTGAGGATGATAGTGATGATGGAGGAGATGATGACCCAAACCTAGACTCTGGCAGCCACCCCAAGCAGTACCCAGTAAAAACAAACTCTGGCCAGAGCCGATAGGGGCTGCAGGTTGAAACTGGTCAGTGGAGAAAACATACACCAGATGTGGATGAGGCTGAAAAAGCTCTCATTTCCAGGCCACAAAACTAAATAAATAACTCAAGTTGCAACACGTTACAATGGTGTGGGCACCTTGTTATATGCTATTTAACCTAGAAGGTAATTAGGTAATTAGGACTTACCTGCTCCATTACAATTAGGGACCCCAGAGTTGTGGTGTCCTAGATTGAGAGATATTCTGATAGGACCTTAAAGGGAAGAACAGAAAGCTGAGGAGACACAATGGGTCAGAGGTCATAGATGAGAGATTAGTGGGTTAGAATTAAACAAAGATACTTATCTGATTGATATGCAGTCTGGCCAGACCTGTAGAAATAAAGGAAAAAAGATTAGCTAGATTAGTATGGGGAAGTTGTACTAGTGAGAGTAGAGACAGCAGAGAGGATAGAAACAGGATTGAAGGATGGGAGGTTTTAGAGAAAAAAATCACTGAAGTTCAAAGTAAGGAAAATAAAGATACAGAGATAGATAATAAAAATAAAGAAAGTGAAAAAGTGATTAAGTGATATTGGGGCTCAGAAAACCCCTTTGACATCACTAGGAGACCTGCTGGTGGGCAGCAGATTTAAGTAGTAACACTGATGGTAAAGGGATATCAGGGCTCAGTAAACCCCTTGGCACCCCAGGTGGCCTGCTTTAGTAGTAGCCTTCATGGGCTTTTGTGGATGCTTTTGGGCTACTGTTCTCTATATTATTTAAAATGTGGACACCTGTGGTTCAAGGGTCTTGAGTTGTCACAGGATGCCAGTGGTTTAATGATATAGTCCTGGTGGTGTAGTGGGATAATTCCATCGTGGCCTGTGGCAAATGGTGATGTTTTAAATTTTATGTAACCTTTCCCTGGCATCTAGTTGGGGGTCCTTAGCCCTGTTGTAGCAGAACAGGTAGGCAGGTCAGGAAACCACCAATCAGGTGCCGGCTCACTGGTGCAGTGGCAAGGTGTCCACTACACTGCCAACATCCAGCATTTGATGATGGACTCTGGAGTTGGAGGGTCAGTCAGGGGAGAAGGACTGAGCATTCCAGGGACTGCTTTCCTTCTCAGGGAAGGGAGAGGTGTATGGTGCAATGCAAACTCTGATGGAGGCTGGGGTACTGCCTCTGCTGGCACCTCATACAAGGGGGCAGGCGGATGCTAGCATCATTGCACATTCCCATCCCAGGTATCTCAGCATAATGGAAAACACTCCAGCTCCGTTCATGACTGCCCGCCTCAACGCCGCTCCTACTATGACTAATGCCGCTTCTGTGGCCCCACCCTGGGGGTAAGCCAGAGAAAGATCATGTTCCTAGGGAGTGGGTGCCCGACTGATGGCCCCATCCAAGGGGTAAGCCTGGGCTTGGGGGTGGCAAATGAGGTGGAGGCTGAACTCTCCATCTTGAGGGAGGAGACCAGAGCAAAAAGGAAAGAAAACCACCAATCAGAAAGGCTGCGACTATGCACCCATCATTTTAGCCCTACTGGGCTAAAATGCCAGTGCCAGTGGGCGCTCAACTTCCAGCCCACACAGAGTTCAGGCTGTGGCTTACTTTGTGTGGATGGGGAAAAAAGATGGAGAGTTTTGGAGGTGGAGGAGACTAGGATAAATATGTCTCCTGTACCAATCAGTCACACAGCAGCTATGTGAAGAGCACCCAAGGGGCTTGCTAAGAGGGTCCAGAGGGTGGGCAGCCAGAGAGGAGGTGTGAGAAACTGTTAACTGACCCATATGGTGACTGAGTGTAAATACCCTGAGGGGCTTGGAATGAAGAACAGGAGAGTAAATGCACAGGATGGGGGCCAAAAATGAAAAGCCACAATGTAGCTGAAGACAATACCTGAAATGGGCTTAAAAGCTGCAGTGGGAGGCAGGCAGGGAATCGGTGGATTCCCTGAGGGGAGAATGGAAGCAGCAAGCACCACATACAATGCAGCTGCACAGCAGCTGATGTCAGAGCACCAGGGACTAATTAAAGGATTTGGGAACAGGGCTTTCCTCCTACTGAAATCCTCAGATGGTACTTTGGAGGATGCTAAAGCACATAAATGAAAGCTATGACTAGAGCTCCCAAGAGGCTTGTTAATAGGGTACAGAGGTGGCATCCAGCAGCCAGCTGGAGGTGGCAGAAACTGCTAACAAACCCATATGGTAGTTGAGTGTAAATTATACAGGGCATGCCATTTCTTTTGTTGAAAGCCTGGGTTTCAACAACTCATGGAAAAAGCTGCACCTAAATACAAAGTTCCCAGTCATACTTATTTCTTCACTAAGGCTGTTCCAACACTTTACAATGACCTTCCTTACATTGTGTCACATGCATTGCCCCACTCTGCAGTTCCCAGCATCCACCTTTTCACAGATATCTGAACCAGTGGCCCACTGTCTGTTATAGTTTTCATGCATATTACTGCACATTGGGCCTCTTTCTCTGGTGTTTATGCTTTGCACCCATGCCCATCATCCATGTGCCCTGACAGTGGCAGTGGTAGTGTTGTCCTCATCAGCATGCATGAGTCTTCAGAGCATGCATGGGACACATACATCTGCCAGAATATTCACACAAACTAATGAAGCCATTAAATCCTGGCTGGAGCCACATGGATTCCAGTCTGGCTTCATCAAGTGACACTGCACAGAGTACCATTACATCAATCAATGGTGGGTGTTTTATCATGTTCCTTGCTTCTCACATGCCTTGAACCTGATTGTGAAAGACTTTCTGGATCATGAAGCAGTCAATAGCATGTGAAATATCAGTCACAAAATCTGCAGCCATTTCAGTTGCTACTCACTGGCAAAACCTGAGCTCAGGAGTTTACTGAAGACTAATGGAGTACAACAACACCACCGCCTAAAGCTTGATGTAGTGACACTCGGAATTCAATGCTCAACAAGCTTGAGAGGCTACTTGAGCAGTGCAAGCCAATGAGTAACTATGTCATGCAGATGCATGATCGTAAGCACAGTCTGCTATATCGCTGAGTCTATCCCAGTGGTTGTTGATGGATAGTGTCACCCAAATCCTCTATCTGTTTGAATATGCTACACAGACTGTTAGCTCTGAAAATGCATGCCTGAGCCAGATAATATCACTGCTGCATGTGCTCAGTCAGGCATTGGTCAATGTTACGGAGCAGTTTGAATTGGCAGCAGACTCTGTTGGAGTAGAATTGACTGACTGGATCATACGGTTGTTTGACAATGATCCCAGCATGATTCATATTAGCACCTCTGAGGCATACATCCTGGCAACCCTGATATATCCATTGTACAAGCATGAGGTGATGGCGCTTTTTACAGGTGGTAATGCTGATATAGATCACTATGTTGTGATCCCTCATGGCAAAGTAGAACATTGGATGATGGTAAAGCATGTAAGAAAAGGTCACACTCAGTTGCTGGAGACAAACCTGAAGAAGCAACAGCCCTTCAGAAAGTATCCTCCTCATCTTCCTCCTGTATGGTGTTTGCTCCTGACACCTTATGTAGCAGTATCACAAATCCTGTCTGGCCCATGCTGAAGCAGGTTGGTGTGTCCATGCACCAGCAACCAGAGGGCAACACACAAGTGCAGCTGTCTGCTAGCCATATGGCACAGTCATTCCTGTATGACCCACTGGAGCTGAGCATAGATGATGAATCATTGGACTATTGATGAAGTAAACTGGAAATCTGGCCTGTTCTTGCAGCTCTTGCCATTGAGTACCTAACCTGCCCCAGTGCCAGTGCAAGCACAGAAAGGGTATTCAGTGCTTCAGGTGCCATAGTGACTGACTAGTGAGGCTGCATTTCTACAGGAATATGAGTACCTCACATTCATATAAATTAACTCACATTTCTTCCCATCACTACACAAGTTACCAGTGACTGCAAGATATCAAGATCCTGCTGATAAAGGTGATGCGGACAGGAATCACAGAAAAGGAGAGTGTGCAAATGCCACTGGAGTATGAAGGCACAGCTGAGGGGTTTAAGGTCTCCTGAATAGGAGACAGAACATGTGTTGCACTGCTGTCACTCTCCGTGTGCACCTGAATTGTTTGGTGAGGTACCATAATACCTGTTTGTATTTGCAGTTAGCAGAACACAGACACAAGTGATGTGGACTCAGTGTGATAGATACATGATGAACTACACTATTTAAAAAGTTGATGAAAGGCTTGGATTCCATCAGATTATGAGTATTTACACTGAAATTACCAATGATTTTGTTGTCAGAAAACATCAGTATTTGTATTTGTTAGTGTCCCAGTAGGCCCCTGTTTAGGCCCCTTCCCTAAAATGATTAAAGAGAAAAATCAAAACATTGTGCAGACATTATTAGTTGTCTTTATTGTTTGTGCATCCTCTTTATGCAACTTTTACATCTGAAAAACACACCAGTATGTGTAAGTTTCCCAGTTGGCTGCTATTTAAGCCCCTCCTCAAAATAAAATGACAAAAACCAAAAGACATTGTGCAGACATTGTTACTTGTCCTTTACTGTTTGCTCATATCACTTTATGCAGCATTTTTCCTGAAAACACATCAGTATGTTTAATTTTGCCAATTGACTGCTGTTTGGGCCTCCTTCCAAAACAACAAATTCTGGCCATAGCTGATAGGGCTGCAGGAGAGGAATCAAGGTAAAATTATTGATTTTTTATATATATATTTTTTCATCAAATTTTAACATAGCCTTGTTGGGATCCTGCCTCATGAAGAAGGGCAGAGAAAATATTCAACTCCTGGTCTAAAAGTGATGTCATGCAGGGACTGTCAAATCAACGTTTTTGGGAAGCAAAATATATTTTGGACAGGAGTTAAAAAAAATGACAGCTGTCAATTCATGAGGTGCTGTGCAGAAACTGTTCCTTTGTATAGTATAACACTGTACATGATGGTAAGTCAAAAGTATACCTATTAACAATACAGTACCTATTAACCACTTTTAGGGCATCAGACAGTTGTTTTGTAACTGAGTAATTTGCTTCCTTCAATGTTTTCAGTGCAAATTGTGAATATGCAGACAGTACTCGATTTGCTTACCTGTATTGTTGAGCAATCAGACCATGCTAAATCTGTTAATTACCACTGCAGTATGTGGATGCAAATGGGTTCTTCTGTTCAAATTACATGTCTGTGTGCAATGTATTGAAGTTTACACTGGTGCATAGTCCTCATTTTAGTTGTGCCAAATACATCAAGATGACCCTGGAGGAAATTACTCCAGAAAATAAAAAATACATAAAACATACACACTTGTCAGTGAGGGTTGAAAATGTGCTAGTGGTTCTTTGCCTGGATTCAGTTTGAGTCCCATGTTTCAAAAGCAGAACTCAAATCTAGTCACAGACTGACTAGTTACATTTTCATGCCCCTACAGTAACCCTAGAAACCCTTTTATACTTTACACCACACCAGTAGCAATAGACTTTGCCAGGAAAAACATGTTATTTTGTTGATTCCATATGTATAATCAACACAAAATGTTTATCATAGAGTAACAAGCTTGGTACATCTACCAGTCATGGGTTAGATTCCCACAACCTCCACTTGCATACTGTGTTACTCTGAGCATGTCCTTAACCTTCCTAGTGCTCCCTTATAGCCCTGAAAATAGACCTTTTAAGTAGTAGGCCTTATCTGGTTACCAAGAATAAAACAAAATATGTCACAAAATTAGACAAGCAAGCCAGAATACAGTGTGAACTGTGCATCCACAATGGGCCCTCTAAACAGAGGGCCCTCAAAAATGTTTACTCTCCCATGAGCCTCATTACTCATGTCCAGTTTTCTGCAGAATCTGTTGCTGATGACTGTGTCTCTTCATCTCTTGGAAATTAATTTTAAATTAAAATATATTGCAAAGAAATAAAGCAAAATTCATATTATTGTATGATGCAAAGTCAAAATAAACTTTGCACAGGCAAACACAATGATTTCCACAGTGTCCTGAGCTTGCATCTTCAAGTTTGAGTATGTGTCCTCATTATGGAGGACACTTTTCCCATCATCTCTCATTTTGAGTGTCTGTCCTTCATTTCAGTGATTGAAGGTTGAGAAGTATGTGAGTGTGAAACTTTTCAAACAGCCTCTGGTCAGGGATGATACGGCTGCTCAGAGCAACAGGAGTGTGCCAAGAGTGAGTAACCAAATACTTGGAGCTCTTGCCATGCTCTTGCCACACTAGAGTCTGTTTGCATGTGTGGAAGTAAATGCAGAATATTGCATTAATGTTAGTATAGTGCATGCTGACTATATAAGGAGCATATTGTCATTAGAATGTATCAAAAACTAAAAGTAGCCACTCAGTTAATTATGGAACCGAGAAAGAATATTCACAAGTGACGCTGTATTATTAATAAGAAAATAATCTATAAAGTATTATTAGAAAGAAACATTGGAAACTTTTAAAACAAATGACTATGTAGAGTCAAGCTCAATAATTACAAACATATTGGCATATTTTTACTCCCTATGAACTGCCATGGAAAGAGGTGTGTAGGAGCACAATCCTGTTATATTAAGACTCGTGGAGTGGGCTACAGCTACCTCTGATGCCATAAATGAGGTGGTTTCCTGCCTGCAACAAATTTGCATTTGCTTTCTCATAGAAAAGGGTCCATATTGATCTTTTCATCTACTGTAGGTCTGTAAATTGGTGTTGCAGACTCCCAGTATGAACAACAACTACCAGGTCTTCCCTATCCCCAGCAGCAGTTTGAAGTGAGTTCCACAGCCCTAGCACCTGGCAGACAACAAAACAAGCAGTTCTCTGGATAATGCCTGAACATCTTCCAGTCTGTAAATCTAAACATTGAGTCCCATACCACCAGAACCTGATGCTAGCCTGCACTAGACTCAGGCATCCCAGTGTGGAATCCATGTCTCTTGGTGTGTGGCTGCCCAGTTGCCAAACCTCTTCCCCTGCCTGTCATTGCCTGGCTCTGCCAAAGATGCAAATCTGTTTGGGTGGGTGAAAGAGATCAAAAAGTAACAGGATGGGAAAGAAAGGTAGAGTCTAAGTGCTTTAAAATAGCTTATGTGGTTCTTAAAAGCATATGTATTGGAATTGGGTAGACATGAACCTGTTTAGGAGAAATCAACTTCTGTGACACAATCTACTTTCAGCTGCACAAAACATAGAAACATAGAAACATAGAAGTTGATGGCAGATAAGAACCACAAGGCCTTCTTTTCTACCTTATAAATGTGCCATCGACCTTTGCACTGTCAGTGGCCTATCTATTCATATTCATCTGTATTGCTCCTTATGCCTATCCCATGCCTGTTTGAAGCCCTGCACTGTATTCATAGCAACCACTTCCTGAGGTAGGCCATTCCATGCATCCACCACCCTTTCTGTGAAAAAGAATTTCCTCACATTCCCCCTTAATCCGCCTCCCTCTAATCTCATGCTGTGTCTTCTTGTCCTGCTATTTTTCTTATATTTAAACATGTTAGACTCTTTCACCTTGTTAATGCCCTTAAGGTGTTTGAATGTCTTGATCATATCACCGCTCTCCTTCTTTGCTCAAGGGTATACATATTGAGCTCCGTTAATCTGTCCTCATATGTCTTCTGATGCAATCCCTTCACCATTTTGGTTGTCCTTCACTGGACTGCCTCAATTTGGTTAATGTCCTTGTGAAGGTGTGGCCTCCAGTATTGCATGCAGTACTCCAGATGGGGCCTAACCAGTGTCTTGTAAGAGGATTATTACCTCCCTCTTATGACTTGTGATACCCTACTAATACACCCTAACATCCCCTAGCCTTACCTACTGCTTTAGAGGTCGCTTGGATGGTCATCGGTGATGATGATGCCCAAGTCTCTTTCTTCCTATGTGACTGCCAGCAACTCCTCCCAGCCTATAGGTGGCTTCAGGTTTCTCTTCCCTATGTGCATGATCTTGCACTTCTTTGCATTAAATCCTAGTTGCCACTCTTCTGACCATTTTGCTAGTTTATCCAGATCTCTTCTCATTCTGCCCACCCCATCTGGATCATCTACTCTATTGCAGATCTTGGTGTCATCTGCAAACAGACAAGCCTTATCCTCTAGTCCATCTGCAAGGTCACTAATGAAGACATTGAAGAGGACTGGCCCCAGGACTGATCCCTAGGTACCCCACTTCTGACTTGCATCTCTTCTGACTGTATACCATTTACCACCACTCTCTGTTTCCTGCCCGTCAGCCAGTTTCGCCCAGTTGACCAACTTCTGACCTACAATGAGCCTACCCAGCTTATTTATCAATCTTCTATGTGGAACAGTGTCAAAAGCTTTGCTGAAGTGAAGGTAGGTGACATCAACTGCTCCCCCTTGGTCCAACACTCTAGTTACCCAGTCAAAGAAATCTATGAGATTAGTTTGACAGGACCTTCCTTTGTAAACCCATGCTGTCTTGGATCCTGTGCCCTATGGATTCCAGGTGTTGCACTATCCTTTCCTTAAGGGTGCCTCCATAATCTTGCCCATTACTGAGGTAAGACTGACTGGTCTGTAGTTCCCTGCCTCCTCCCGCTACTACTCTTGTGGAATGGGATCACATTAGCCCTTCTCCAGTCTTCTGCAACCTATCTTGTGCTCAGAGACTCACTAAATGGTTCGCTAATGCCTCTGCTAGTTCCACCCTTAATTCCTTAAGTACCCTGGGATGTATGCCATCAGGTCCCATTGCCTTATCCACCCTGCGCTTAGTTAGCTCTTGTAGGACCCTTTCTTTTGTGAAGGGAGTAGTGCTCACCTCCTCCCCCTGTGTCCATGGTGCTGAGCTGTGGGCTCTGCCTACACTTCTCTTCAGTAAATACTGAGCAAAAGTATCTATTTAGGATAGATGCTTTTAGGGTCCTCCTCCTCACATGCCCCCTTTTCTCCATTGAGCTTAGCAATACCCCTCTGGACTTTCTCCTTTCACTAATGTATCTATAGAAAGTATTGTTACCTTCTTTTACTGTTCATGCTAGTGTTTCCTCAGTTTGGGAATTTTGCCTGCCTTACGGCCTTCCCTGCTTCCCTTAGGGCAGTATGGTATGCCTCCTATCTTCATCCTGCTGTGTTCCCTTATATTTCCTGAAGGCCAGCCTTTTGGCTCTGACCTTTTCTGCTACTGTATTTGAAAACCAAAGTGGTTCCTTCTTCTTTGCACTTCCTTTTCTGTCTAACACAATGGGATGTTGCTTCAAGTATTGCACCTTAACGCTTGCCCACTTTACCTGTACCCCCACCTGTGTTTCTTTTGCCAGGGCTAGCTTAACTCTGTTGGCCATCTTATCAAAGTCAGCTCCTCTGAAGTACCATATTTTTGCCTTGGAATGGGATGATTTAGATGTAGTGGCCAAATTGAACCATACCATGTGATGGTCGCTGGCCCCAGGTGACCTTCTACCTGGAGATCTGTGATCCCTTCCCTGTTAGTCAGTACTAGATTTAGGATAGCCCTGTCTCTTGTGGGTTGTTGTACCAGTTGCTTGAGGCCCTCCCTGCAGGAATCCACCATATGTCTAGTTCTGGCAGATGTTCCTGCTTGTATTGATCAATCTGTATCCGGCATGTTAAAGTTTCTCATTATCATAACCTCCCTTTAGCTGTCATGTTTTGTATATCTTCTAACACTAATGTGTCTATGTCCTCCCCATGTCTGGGGCCTGTAGACAACCCCGTTTTTATGGCTGTCCCATTTCCTGTTTCCAGGGTGACCCACAGTTCTTCTGGCTCCTTATGTGTATTCTGAATTTCTGAAGCTTTGAAATTTTTACTGACATACAGGGCTGCTCCTCCTCTTTGCACCTCAGTCTCTTCTGAACAGTACGTAGCCAGGTACTGAAGTCTCCCAAGTGTGGTTACTGGTAAACCACATCTCACTAATCACTACTATGTCCAGTTTAGCCTCTGACATTATTGCCTGAAGGTCTGGGATCTTATTTCCCATGGCTGTGAGCATTTGGTACATGATTTTCCATTGGCCAGACTTTGATTGTGTTAGTTGTTGGGTGAGGTTTGGCATTTCCATGCGTCGTATGGGGAAGCGGACCTTTTTTACCTGGTGATGCAAATGAACTGCAAACATGCTGAATCCCTGTTTGACCACTAGCTGAGGGGGTATTCTTCCCATTCGACGTATGGGGTGCTGCACCCTCTCCCATTTGCTAGTTTAAATATTCTGCAAAGAAGTCAAACTTCTGCCCCAATGCACTGACTCCTCCTTAGTCAGATGCAGTCCATCAAATTTATAGAACTTTCACTCCCAGAACTGTTACCAGTTCCTACAAATCTGTGTCCTTTTCCTGGCACCAGCCCTTGAGCCACATGTTTAGCTCCCCTATCTCCCCTTCCCTGACCTTCTGTCCATCTGCCCCTCTCCCATACTGGCAGGATCTCAGAGAAGGGATGCTGGATGAAATGGATGATAGTTTGTCACCCAGCCTTGTCAGGTGTTCCTTGGTCTCCACCACTGACCAGCTGGCAGATCATTAGTCCCTATGCGTACCAGGACATCAATGTTTTCTCCTGCTTTCTAAACAGTTTTAGCAATGCGGTCAGTGTTTCTCCATGCTGATGTACCTGGGAGACATCTGACCATTACCCTGGCTGGAGATGGGTATCAGCTCCCGAATCATGGAGTCTCCTATGATCAGAAGTTTTTTATTTATTGTTTGCTTTTTTGTTTTGGTTCCTGATTTGGGTGAGTTTTGAACAATTGAATTAAGGACTTTTATTGACTGGTGGATGCATCACTTCATTATGTATTGACTAATAAAACATTTATTAATTTTGTGTTTTAGTGTTTTCACAACTGGGTCCATTTATTATCACAGTAATGCAATCCATGGCAAGGGCTGTTGTGGGATTTATCCATTTCATATGTGGTTTAAGGCACATGGCTGCACCTCATGCCACACCGCAACAGGAGGCAAAGATAACTTTCCCACTGGCTAACACTCGGTGATATCCTATTGCTTAAACATCTACTAATAGTCCCACTCCTATAGCTCCAGGTTTGCAAGTCTATCTGGACTTTTTCCACTGGCACTGGCCCCACAGTCTGGCATACCACCCCAGCAGTAGTGAGGCAACTCCTTCCTCTGATGACAACACTAACAACTTTCACATGTCTTCACCAACAAGCTTCATATGATCTGGTCTGCCACTGATAGCACAGAGGTGTTATCAGTTAATGAAGATTTCTCACATGCAATGTAATGCCATACATTTAATATTTTTAATTTTTGGATTTTTGATGCCAAACTTGTTTTTTGGGGTATGCTTATGTAATTTGAAAATCAATGTAACTAAACACAGAAAAAATATATAAAGAGGATTGCATGTGAAGCAGAGACTTCATGGTTCTATACAGTATGTCTTGAGATTAGCAATGAATAGAAACTATTACTGTAGCTCAGCTGGGCTGTGGCTGTCTTGATGGGATTTGCAATCTCTGTCACAACACCACAAACAGCACTCCACAGCAGATGCATGCCAACAGCACCTGCAACTAGTAAGTGACAATAATTCATATTCATTGCTGACCTTAAGACTTTCTTACCCTACATTTGGTCAGCTTGCACCATTACAATTACTGCATTTGTAGATGAAATAGTTTTGCTGAATCCTGGAATCTGAACCAAATGTATGGGTTTAAAGCCAAACAGAAGTTGCCTATGGCCTATTTCTCTAACCCTTACTGAGAAGACTTTATAGTACAGTATGTATGACCATACTTGTGTGCCACCAGTTAAATGTTTTGACTGGCTGCAGCTAATTATTTAATTAAATAAATACTGATTGGGGCACTAATGAGCAGCTGAGGAGGAAAGATGCAACTCTCCAGAGCTCCACACTAGAACAAAATAAAAGCTGTTTCTGGGCATTTAAAATAATTATTTTTACAAGCAGAGCAGCAAATATCCACCCTAACATGGAAGAATTCCTCACAACAGGCAAGTCGGCAAGGCAATTGAACAAAAATGCTAAGAAATTAGTGGCACAAGAGACTGTAGCCTTAGGAGCAACAGGTCCAATATCATTGTCAGACACAGAGATAGTGCTGATAAGCCGATCAGTCTCGAGCAAATATTAACGGATCTAAAGCTGAGATGGGACCAGTTCGAACAATCCATCTTGGGGCTCACCACAGAAATTAAACAGCAAAATAGGAGACTTACAGAGATAGAGCAACAGGTTTTGGACCTAGAGGACTCCACGAGGGTAACCCTGAAAGGCTGATGAAGTTAGAGTGGGAGCTGGAGGAAATGAGAGAAGCTCTCAACTATCAAGAAAATTATAGCCGCAGGAATAATTGAAGAATTAGGGGCTGTCAGAAGGAGCAGAGGGGAACTTAATTACTTCTGCTCAGAGATCTTACCAAAACTGCTTGAATGACCCCAAGGAATGGCAAACTAAAGGTGGAAAGGGCCCACAGAGCACTCGCCCCACGACCACCTAATGGACAGCCGCCAAGACAAGTCATATTCCGTCTCCATCATTATTCTGATTGGCAGGCCCTGCTGGCGGCCTACAGAAACCAATTAGAGTTACAATATGAAAGCCATAAGCTCACAGAGCATCAAGATATGTCCATCAAGATCCAGAAGAAACACCAACAATTTAATAGCCAGATCAACCAGAAGAGAGATAGGGGTCTGGAGTTCTTCATGGTCTATCCAGCCACTGTGAAGATGCATATAAAGGGACACACACTTGTTTTGGTAGCCCAGAAAGTTACAGAGATTCTTGGATGGATAGGAGCTAATAAATAAGAAGGGCTGAATGAAGTAAGGCTGCTTTTCTTTGATATTACTGATACGGTCTTTTGGTGTATTCTCCATTTCTCCCAATGCTGCTGCCACGTGGAACAAGGCTAAACCTCTGGATAACGTATTGGCACGAGCATGCAGTGGTACCAATGCAAAGGTTGTATAAGGACTAGAGACACTGAACTTTTTCCAGCACGTGTGGCAACTATATTCTCCCCTCTCACCTCTATTGCTTTTGAATCTCTACTGTGCCAGTCCCACATCCCAAACTCCTCCACGGGCTTGCTTTACAGGACAGGTGGCCCAATATCACACCCTGAACCCCGAATATACTCAATGTGGAACTGATAAGGATGTGCTTCCAAGGAGCAAGGGAGGGGATAAGAGATGATGGGCAATAAGAACAGGGCTTGAAGAAGAGACTTAATGGGCAGCTCAAGAAGCTGTCTGAGGAGAAAGAGACAAAGGAGGAGACAATGGGAACATGGGAGGTTGGGGAGAATGAGACTTCACTTGTGAGAGTGGGTGCTGGCTTATTTCTCTGCTCCTCGAACCCCCAGGTAAGAACAATCACAGGGGCCTACTCCACCCAAAATACCCCATAAGAACTGAACAAAGGGTGTGATAAGTGACCTGGGTGAGGAAGGGCAGGGATCTGGTATGGGGAGGGAATGTGAGAGAGGAGATACAGATAAAGATAAAGAAATGATTAGATGCATGCAAATGTTAGAAGAGGAGTCCAGGAATGGGGGAAATGTGGAACAATTAGCACCAATATGGAGGTAAACTTAAAATGCACAGAAACATAAGGAACAGAAGACAGTGCAGGGAGGGACATAGGGGATGGTAGAAGTTTCTGGATATTATTATACTGCAATATATGGATATTGAAAAGTAAAATGCAGAAATAGTAACATATGATGGGGAGAAGAGGGAGGGAGGGGTTTGTTCACATTCATGTTCACTGTTTAATTCTTATCAACAGTTGCATAGTTTACAGTACATGGCTTGGGTGATCAATAGACCTAAAAGAAAGAGTTTTGTGAAAGAAGAATTATAAAACAAAAACAAATGTAGCTAAAAGAAGTGGAAGGAATGACCATGGCATGGGAGTACTATAGTACTTGGTCTCATGGAATGTTAGGAGTTTATCCTCCCAGTGAAGAGGACTAAAATATTGACTGCACTGAAAAGGCAGGGAACCATTGTTGCCCTATTTCAAGAAACACACCTAGGGAAGATGAGCATGCAAAATTAGTGAGGGGATGGGTAGGGACCTGCCGTGCTGCCTCCCACAATAAACACAAGAAAGAGGTGGCCCTCTTAATAAATAGGAACCTTCCTTTCACTCCCCATAGGATGGTTAGAGACCCTAAGGATGATCACTTTATTTTTATAGTGGGCGAGATACAAGGCAGATGGTAACTTTTGGCAGTGTGTATGCCCCAGCAGTAATGGATCCAATGTTTTACCAAATTATTACAGACTTACTGTTCAGAGTACAGTTCCTAATTTGATCATGGGGAGGTTAATTGTGTAGCGGATCCCGCAATGGACTATTCAGGCACAAGGCCTAGGGAATCTGAGACAATACAGCAATGGAAGTTGAGCCTGACTAACTTAAACTTGATGGACGATGGCATTCTTTAAATCCTGGAGCGGGAGTATACTTTTTACTCTCATGCACATGGAACCTGGTTGAGGCTAGATTATTTATACGTGATGGGAAACCTGTATCCCTCAATAAAAATAGTGCAACATGGTTCCATTTTCTTGTCAGATCACATTGTGGTCATGATAGAGCTGGCACTGGCAAGGAGGAGGGAACAATAGGAGGGTGGAGGTTCCCACATACCTGTTTGCCAGGAACAATTAGGGATTTTCTTAAAGACCAATGGAAAACAGAAACAGAAACAAATAAAGGGACTGTAGTTTGATGGAAATTTTCTAGGAAGTGGGAAAGATACACATGAGAGGTGTTATTATAAGGTATACCTCCAAAATAAAAAGACAAAGGCAGCAGAAACAGAGAGAGCTAGAGGAACAAGTTTGGATGTTGGAACTGGAGGTAATCCAGACAGGTGCAGGGGATAAGAAGGGAGCTAAAAATAGCAAGGAAAATCCTGAATCTTATTATAACAGAGGAAGCTAGAGCCAAAATAACATATGCTAGACAGAAAATATATGAGTGGGGTAACAAACCGGGCCATTACTTGTGAAATTAATGAAGGGGTAGGGTAAATAAGCGGATTATACATATCAAAGATAAGGCAGATAATATGGTAAAACATGACAAACACATCAGAAAATGCTTTGAAGAGTTCTATAGCGGGCTGTACAAGCCTGAATGTAAAGGGACGAACAGGAAATGCAGGAATTCCTTGAGGGCTACCATACCCAAACTTAATTAAGAACAATGGACAGCACTTGAGGCCCCATTAACAACAGCAGAAATAGTTAAAGCAATTGGGCATCTCAAAAAGGAAAAGCAGTGGGACCAGATGGGTTTGGGGCAGAATATTACAAAGAGCTAAGAATTGGAGAACCCATAAAAAGTTGATGGAGAGGCCGGAGAGAGAAATACCTAAGACCTGTTGTGAGGCTAATATATGTGTATTACAAAGCCAGGAAAAGATCCAACAGAATACTCTTCCCATAGACCAATATCCCTATTAAATTGTGATTGTAAAATTATGGCGAAAGTCCTGGCCTTATGTTAGAAGGGTTCCTACCAGAGATAATTCACCCAGACCAGATGGGCTTTATACAGGAAAGATTGTCCTATCATAATAGAGAAGGGCATTAAATGTAATATGGTAGGGATCTAGGAATTCAGGGAAGGCTTGTGTGTTATCCATGGATGCCGAAAAAGCCTTTGATAGGATAGAGAGGAACTATTTGTTTATTTATTTATTACAAATCGGGTTTACAACCTTTGAGTCAGAGACTCATTTACAAAGGCACCTCATCGCAGGGTGGCAGACATCAAGACAGCTATTACAGTGCAGATTAAAACAGAGGATAACATTAGAGGTGCAGTAAAGGAACATTTAACATAGATACACTTAGGTTACATAATGTAGTAGTTTGTATGTTACTTAGGTTGCATAGTGTTACAACATTGTGAGTTACACTTATGGATATAGTAGGTCCTCAGAGAAGACAGCAGGTTACATCCCTGTTTGGACCTAGTAGGGAAGGAGTGGGTCTGAGGAGGGAGAGACTGTCCAGTGGCGTTGTTGAGCCAGGGGCAAGGTAGGTGAGTACAGACAGGTTACAACAGGGGTTAGTTGCACCTACAACAGTGGGTATTAAAGATATGGTTCCAAAGGGCTATTTTGAAGTATCCAAGTTTTGGCAAGTTGGAGATGCAGCTAGGGAGGAGTTGAACCAGGTGGGGGCTGGTAGAGGAAGGATCTCTGGGCAAGAGAGGTCTTGGTTCTGGGCACCTTGAAAGTGGCCTTAACAGAGCTAAGGGTGGTGATGGACGATGATGACTGCTGTAGGGAGGTGGAGACCACCGGGGAGAATCTAGCAGTGATTTCTTAGTGAGAAGGCATGTCTGGTGAGAGACACTCCTCAAAGTGAGCAGATTGGTGGGAGTATAGAGAAGGTAGGTGTGAGTGAGGCTGGGGCACGGTCAGGAGCCTACAGGCTTTATTGATGGATAGTTGGACTTTGGAGAGGGCAGTGTTGTCAGCTGCAGCTTAGATGGGCAAGCCATAGTCCACGAGGGATAAAATGGAAGAGGTGATTTACAGCCTAAGGGCAACCTGGGCAGGCAGTCCCTGTGCCGTATAGCAGCCCAATCCACGAGTTAATGGTGGCTGACAGGGCATTAATGTGGTGTGGAAGGAGAGGCAGTATTGAACGTGATGCCTAGGTACTTATATGTGAGTGCAGGTGCTGGGGATAATCAAGACGGGGTATTTTTAGCTTTATTTTGGTGGTGGGAGAAGAGCATTGATTTGGTTTTCTTTAGGTTAATGACCAGTCTGCGGTCCAGAGCCACCTTTCAGCTAGTTGTAAGCTTGCTGGAGGGATAATTGGAGGAGGTGGGATTGGGATGTGAGGCAACGAGGACTGCATTGTCAGTGAGGAGCATTTTACCAGTACATGAGCTGGGGAGGGTGTTGAGGTAGAGACTAAAAAGTATTGGACCCAGGATGGAGCCCTGAGGGACCCCAGAGCGAACTGGAAGAGTGCTGGAGAGCCACTGATCTTGACATGCTGGGATCTAGCAGAGAGGTAGCTAGAGAACCAGGAAATGGGACCAACAGAGAAGTCAAGTTGGTGAAGAGAGTCAGTAGAAGGGATGACAGACAGTGTCAAAGGCCTTGGAGGTCAATGAACACTGCCCTGCAAGGCTGCCAGAGTCGAGAGCAGCATGCAGGTGTTGGGAGAATTCCAGGAGATCCATGGTTGTACTGTGTCCTGTGTGGAAACCATGCTGCTCGGGCACACAATGTCATACCTGGTTAGGTATTCAGAGAGCTGGATCAACACCACTTTTTCAAGGGCTTTAGAGAGTGGTGGGAGGATGAAGATCAGCTAGTAATTGTTGGGGTGGACTGGTCCCTACTCTTATGTATGGTTGTGATTTCAGCAGTTTTCCAAGCACTTGGGAACTGACCCAGGCATAGAGACTGGTTTAGAAGGTCAGTCAGGGGACTACGATTCGCCCAAGACCATACTGAGGATCCTGGAGTCGAGGGGGTCACTGCTGGGGTTATTGCTGCTAAGACTTTAGCAGGTGTGGCCTGGCTTCTTGGGGGGTAGGGTGCACAGGTAGAATGGTGGGCGATGCAGGACCAGAGGGAGAGAGATGGGATTGGGTCAAAGAAGCTGCTGGGGAGGATCGAGCTTAGGTCAGAGAAGGCAGTGTTAAGGTAATCGGCTATAAGGGTGGATCTGTGGTGGGGTGCCATTGATGGAGAGCTGAGATGGTGGGGGGGGACTTCCATTTAGCTCTTTCATATTATCCCAGAAGGTCCAGGCTGAACCCCAAGTGGAAGCGAGGGTGGTCTGGTAGGGCTCTGCCTTGGCCGCCTAATGGCCCAAGTGCACTTATTGCATTCTGCATTGTAGGCCTGTCTATCAGATGCCTTTCCAGATTCTACAGCAATGTGGCAGAGATTATCTCTGTTTTTGAGTCTCTGGAGGAGGAGGTGGGTGATCCATGGGCATTACATTTTTGGAGCAGATCGTGGTGAGGGTGAAAAGGTCACAAGCCTTAAAGAATGCATTTGTGAAGTGGTCAAGAGCTGAGTCAATGTCAGAGGCATTCTGGATAGGGGACCAGTCCAGCTGGGCTAGGTATTGTTTTAATTTTCTGAGGTTGCCAGGGTGTAAACGGCAGTGTAGAGTGGCCTGGGACACTGGCTTCAGAGTGGAGGATGACCGGAGACAGAGGACTGGGGAGTGATTGCTAAGATAGTCAGGGAGGATAGTGACATCCTGGATTTGTAGAGGCAATTAGATATAACAACATCTAGGAGAGTGCTGGTGCCAGTAGAGTGATTGAATCTGGTGGGCTGAGTGACTAACTGGGACATATCCAGGGCAGCAAAGGAGTCCTTTAAATGAGAGGCAGTGGAAGCAAGCCAGTTAACATTGAGATCACCTAGGATGACTTGCTCCACTTTGTGAGGGAGAGATGTGAGGTAGTCAATGAGGGACTGGACTGCTTGGTTTTGATTACTCAGGGCAATGAGAGACCATGAGGAAGAGAGGGCCTCGCTGAGGTCAGGTATGATTTTTAAAGTGAGGGCTTGGGCTCCATAATCAAGTTTAGAAGCTGTGAGTGCCTGACCTATAAGGGAGTCCCATATGAGTAGTGTGCAACCACCACGCGTTTGCCTACTCAGTCTTCCCTGTAGATGGTATATCCAGGGAGGGTGATAGCGGAGTCAGGGGTGGTTGTATAGCCAAGTCTCTAGCAGTGCAATTATGTCAGGTTGATGTTGAATGACCCAGCACTGGAGGGCAGCAGATTTCTTTAGGAGATTGCAAATGTTTAAGGATGCAAAGTGGAGGCCAGTTGCAGTACAGGGTTTAGAAGGACTGGAAGCCATAGGTCCTGGGTTTGGGTGTACATTACCAGATAATAATAATAGCAGTGTAATTATTCTGGTTAGTGGCTGATGGCAATGGAGACCCTTGGGTCGACACCCAGCTGGGGACTTTACAATCAGGGTGGCATGGGATAGATAAAGTGCAAAGGATGGGAATGGCAGGGAGAGCTGGGTCCAGGTCAGGACTTGGAGGCGGAGGAGTGGGGGTGTTGGTAGGGTGGGAGTGTTGGGGGTCACGGTGTGTCGAGGGTGGGGGAGGCCAGTCACTGTGGGGTAGTCTGGGGATGAGGTGCCTAGTGTGGAGGAAGGTGTTGAGGGTGGTGTGAGGACTGTACCAAGAGGGTGAAGGAGAGCAGACTTAGTAATGGAGTGTAGGTACCCATAGCAGCTGAGCAGATTAAGGAGATGTAGAGCAGCTTTGGCACGGTTTGGGAAAAACCCTGTAGTGGGTGAAGAGTATAAGCTGCAATTGGGAAAATCAGTATCTATCAGTAGAAGAGGAGGGGCAAAGACTGATGAATAGTAATAGATTGACCACACAATATGTGAGATGAGACAGGAACTGTATTTTTGGATAAGTGTGCTTATAACTGGGCCCCTAGTGGCTAAAAGATACAATCTGCTAATGGAAACAACAGGCATGGAGGTTCTGAGGCAAGTTTTCTGGTGGGGGCACTGCAACAGCCTCAATGGGACACAGAGGTCAAGGGTGCAGCCCACAGACTTACAAGTCTAAGAGAAGGGCACAGGGCAGATAGCAAAATCACACTACCTTAATAACCTTCTCAAACTTAAACCAACTCTTAAGAAATCTCAACATCAGATTAAACATTACTTAAAGTAAGAAATCAAGAACTTGTCAAGCAGAGGTCAGTCCTAGCATTAATTTCTTGACAGCAGTTCCTAGAAGACTTCTGGATTGCTGCACATAGTGTGAAACACTGAAAAACAAGGGAAAGTGAGATTCCTCCAGGGGTAGATGCCCAAATTCAGAGTTCCAACTCATACCTTGCTTGGAGGGTGAGTGCTGGGCAATTTCTCCTTAGTCTGCTTACCAAACTGCAGAATGCAGGTTGTTTGAGAGGAAACAGCCCTGAACGGCACAGTAGTCCCTGGTAAGATAAGGTGACAGGATGAACTTAAATAGCAGTCTTGGAGGGAGGGCAGTCCAGAAAAAGAGAATTAACAGTTTGGGAGGGTTGAGAATTAACAGAGATAATTTAAGCAGGAAGTCCTGAATAGAGATGCAGCAAATTTAAATTCTGTCGTGAAGTGAACTCAAAAGTGGGCACTTTGAGTTGCCACTCTGCTACGTGAAGTGGGCAGTACAAAGTGCTCACCCGCCTTGACATTACCACTTCCGTTAAGGTGGAATGGCAATGTAGTAAGGCGAAGTCATTGTTTTAATGGACTTGCGTTCCTCATTATGATTCTAAGTGATCCACTTAGTGTTTCAGATTTGGCAGCCTCCCACACATCACATGGCTTACAGTACTGTAAATCACAAGCTCTTTAGCTAGGTAGGAAGAAAGTGAATCATATAAGCAGACACTTTTCCTTTCTCCTGTGTACAAGGAGAGAGAGTAGTGTGTTTTGTGACTGCTGATACTTTTAGATCAGAGTGAGGAGGAGATTTTAACTTTGATTTAAACCCAACAGCTTTTTAAAAGCTACATTTTTGTCTTTTGTAGCTCTTTTACTTAATTTGTTCTTTCTGTCAGTTTTATTTTTCTTACCTTGATAAGTAGTTATTTGTTTGTCTGTGTCTGTGTGACTGTGTGTGTTGTGTAACAGTGTGAGTAGTGATTGCTCAGGCTGAGAGAGCTCAGTAGGAGAGATGGATCAGGGTGAGGGAATGTCTGGGGCAGGGGCAGCTCTGGGAGAGCGTGGTAGTGGTAAGCGTCATACCGTGCGCATGTGTGAAGGGCATGGGCACTCATTCCTGTTGGACCACTCAAAACTTGTAAGTGCCCCCCCAGAAGCGGACCAGAACAATGAGAGGGTGAGTGCTGTGAAACAGCGGATGGATCACACAGGGACATCAGTTGCAAATTATGCCCATGCTGGAACTACTGCTGGATCACCATGGGATCCCACATTAGGTTTTTTTCCTCACACCATGTGCCCTCCCACACTTTCCTTGCTGTGTTATAAAATGTATTCCTTCACCATCCCTGACCCTTCTATGTAATTATGCACTTTTTGTTGTCTTCTGTGTGCATGACACTTTGTATTCTGAGCAGTGCAAGTATACTGTACTAAACTGCATGCGTGAGTCAGTCTTCTTTCCAGTCTGTGTATGTACTGCAGACACTGTCCAACTCCTGACTTAAAAAATAACATTAATGAGTACAATGGTGGGTGGTGAAACATGGAGATACTACAAAACGGGCTTATAATATAGCCAAGTAACTACTAAAACATGTAATGTTGTGATTCATGAGGTGATTGTAAATCTTGATTTGTGACTGCATTTGTGACTGTGATGATGAAGAAATGTGAATGCCTACGGCTGTACTTCCCGGGCACCAATGAGCTGTAGCTTAAAAGTCTCAGACTTAAAAGCATGTATAAATGAGTAAAATGGTGGGGTGGTGAAGCCTGGAGAGATTCTACAAAACAGGCTTAAATATATATCCAGTAACTAGAAAAAAATTAATGTTGAGATTCATAACATGAATGATTAATAATCATGATTTGTGACTGCATTTGTGACTGTGATGATGAAGAACATGATCTGTATCACAGTGACTCTGATGATGGTCCTGACTTAAAAACATATTAATGAGTACAATGTTCATGCAGAATTAAGCACCACACCTGTCCAGTACTCTGAAGGGAAGCCAAAGAAACAACTGTGACTTAAGTTACAGATAGAGATTGGGCCCTAAAGAGATGCAAATTCACAGACAGATTAAGATTTTGCTGTGCACTGAAGAGTTGCAGACACAAAGGCACAACACGAACCAGTGCTCACCATCAAAAATTCAAATCTGGAAAGAATACCTTTGCCAATTGGGGCGGTCCACGGGGGCAGAGTACTGTACTGCTGCAGTAACAGTCACTAGAACTAGTACCAGTAAAGATACCACAAAGAAGTGCAAAAATCACACAGCTGCAGTGGATAGCAGCTTCACATTGCTGAAATTATTATGCGGCACAAAAAGGTGTCTTATTTGATGACATGCGCCACACACATACTCACACACACACACACTAAGTAATGCATAGCAAATTAAAACTTCAGTAATATAACACATATTTTAAACAAACTAAAATTCTGCACTGCTGTTCACAACAATCAACAAAAAAGGCAGAAATTTTGAAAATATTATTGTGTGTACATTAATACAGTTATACAAGAAAAATACCAAAACAGAAAGCACTGTCTTTTCTCCAAGTTAATCTACCTACACCACAGATATGCCCCCTCCCCAAAGCACACTTCCACTATCTCAGTACACAGACTGAATGTTGTACATTAACATTCAAAATCCATACAAACAATAAATGCTCGATGATATGAGCACAGAGGGTTCCTATAATTGATGAACTAAAGTTTCAGCAAAAATGAACTAAAAAGGCATTTTTAACAGCTTTTGAAGGGTTGATTCACAGAGAGCTCTCAGAGCAGATTGTCTCCTACAGCTTCCTACACACACTACCCCAAACTGAGGTTGTGCAGAACAATCTAGAGCCCATGTGACCTGAAATTCCATGAATCACTGCACAATTCGCCTTTGAAGCTTAAAACAAGGTGAAGTGAGGCAAGTGGAAGGTGGAGTAACGCAAAGTCATTGTTTTCAATGGACTTCTCGTACCCATTATAACATCGGTACACCACTTTGTTGCGGACTACTCCGCACCGCCTTCACCACGAATCACTTTGGTAGAGCTTAATACGGCCACTTCGCCATCACTAGTCCTAGCAAGTTGGGGTTGGGAGGACACTGCAGTATGCTCAACAGGAGAAAGCAGTAGCCTCAATACAGTTGTGGAAGGGGCTCTGATTAATACTGGGTCACATAGCTGAAAAAAAATAAAACAACAGGCAGGAGGTTCTGAAGCAAGTTTTGGGGTGCACTGCAGCATCCTCAATTGGACACAGAGGTCAAGGGTGCAGTCCAGAGACTTACAGCTCTAAGAGAAGGGCACAGAGCATATAGCAAAATCACACTACCTTAATAACCTTTCTCAAATTTAAACCAACTCTTAAGAAATCTGTACATCAGACTAAACATTACTTAAAGTGAGAAATCAAGAACATGTCAAGCAGACATATTTGTTCAAAATATTGGCCCGTTTTGGTCTGGGTGAAAGATATATACAAATGGTGAAGGCTTCTATAGGACCCCAGCTGTGAGAGTCTTGGTCAATGGTACACCCACAGAGGAATTCAGACTGGAAAGGGGTACCAGGCAGGATGTCCTGTCTCCCACCTGTTACTTACAATCACAATGCAGCCTTTGGCCATCAAAATTCAGGAACCTGGGATTACAGGAATAAGGGGTGATCAAAACACAAAATATATTATTACACAGTATGCAGATGATGTGTTACTGTTTGTGACCGATCCAGATGAGTCAGTGCCTATCTTTTGAAAATCATAGGCAGGTTTGTGAGTTTTTCAGGATATAGAATAAACCTGACTAAATCGGAAATCATGTTTTGGGAGGTCAGGAGGGCAGGGTGAGAAATACTTGGGGCTGCAAAAGTTACTAAGGAAATTACCTATCTGGGAATAAAAGTAGGAAAAGATCTAGGTAAATTATATAGTTCAAATTATATCCCCTGTTTAAAAACATTGTGAGAGACCTGGCTAGATGTAAAGGATTACCAATCTCATGGATGGGCAGAATAAATTTATTGAAAATGAACATTTTGCCAGAGTTCTGTATACCATACAGATGCTACCCTTCTGCCCTACAAATGCAGACATTAAAAAGTAGAAAAGAGCTTTACAGACCTCATATGGCGAGGAAAGTAACCATGAGTGAGTCTGAACAGGCTCAAGGTGGAGAGTATAAAAGGGAGCAAACTTTCCAGACCTAAAAGGATAATTTCTGGCCTTGCAATATAGGTATATACACAACTGGGTTAACAGGGATTAGCGGCCTTATGGCTAGCCCTCGAAAAGATAGGTGGTTTGGGACAGGTCTCAGCCTATTTGGAGGAGGGGGACTGCGGCCTACAAACAAGTAGGAACCCCAAATCCAATGGTGGTAGTGAGCTTAGAAGCCTGGAATGTTATTAGAAGAAGAAGAAGGAGGCACAACAAATCAATACTATATTAGTCCCTGTTGTGGATATCCCAGATTTCTTACAAGGCTTAGAGGATGAGGGTTTTAATCAAAGGAGAAGTGGGGAAGTAAGATGTATAGGGGACCTAATGTCTGGAAAGGGATGTATACCTTCCAGGACATACAAAGAAAGAAATATACCACCCTCACATCTCTTTAGATTTTTTCAAGTTAGGAACTATTGTAAAAAGATAGGCAACCAGCAAATGGCAGAGGTCGAAAAGAGATTCTGGGAGCAAGGGTGTGTGAAAAAGGACTCAAGGGTAGAGTGGCTAAAATAGATAAAGCTTTTTTGGGGGTGATAAAGCAAGACAATGGTGGGAATGAGACCTACATGTAGAAATCTCATATCAGAACTGGGATTTGATGTTAGCTTACATGGGATTACTCCTATGTAACAAATATAAGGAACTACAATACAAGTTTCTACATAGATTGTATTACCACCAAGTCAGTTAATAAGTTCAATCCAGAGGTGTCAACAGTATGAGGAAAATGTGGGGCTGGTAGGTACATATATACATTATTACTGGATGTGCCTAAATTTGAAAGATTACTTGAAAGGAATAGCAAATGAACTGACTAGAATGAGATGGGGCCCTGTAGAGCTATCTCCCCTTAGATCTATGCTATTTGGGGTGTAAATAAGGGCGGGACAGTGGGAGCTGTATCCCAGGTGGATAAGCATTCTTCTGGTGGTGGCTAGGCAGGGAATATAAAATGTATGGACATCCATCTCAGTGCCAACGGTGTTACAGTGGAAGGGTTTGATTCTTTGGGCACTGGCAGTGGATAGGTTAACATATGTACAAAAAGGAAGATAGGAACAATTTATAAATGAATGGAGTAGCCTCCTAAATACCCTGAGTCATGGGAGGTCACAATACTTAGAGAAAGGGAGAGTTAATATAGATACTATGGTATTCCCAAACTCAAGAGCTGATATTATCTATGAAAACTGAAGACTTAAGACAGGAGAGCAGTGATACTCATTAAGATTAAAAAAATAAGAAAAATGATGTAAACTGAATTCTCTTTGGTGTAGAACACCATATACTTACTTACTTATTTAGCTAGTTAGCTGTTTTTCTTCTTTATTATCACCTAACCGTTCACTATCCTTTCTGAGGAAAATGTGTTCCTCACTTTGTTATACCATGTGTCTACATGTTCTGTGTGAAAAAATATCAAAGGGCTATAAAGATAGCAATGCAAGGGAATGTATTGGAAAGCTAGAACAGTGAGAAAGGTACTACTTAAAAAAGAACAAATCATACAGGTGGAAAAGAATGGAGAGGAGGGAGAGGGAATGTTAGGTCTAATAGATAAAATGGCAATATGATTTGTGAATGTATTTCATAAGTAAATGTATTGCAATGATGTACTTACGTTTATGGTAAGAAAAAGAAAATTAATTATTATGGATAATAAGCATATAATATAAAAATACTATTAAAATAATGTTTCTATTAGGGCCTGTAGCTGATGATTCAGTCTTAGACTTTGTCCGTGGAAGCGGTAGAGTAGAAGGCCATATGTCTCAGTTACCTGGAGAAAGTGAAATATTGTTGAAAGGCCTTTAATTGCAGTATCATACACAACATGCACTTCACATACTTGTATTTGTGGAGTGAAGTGCATGCGGTGTGTGTGTGTGTGTGTGTGTGTGTGTGTCTCACAGGATCTTCCCTGTGCCTGTGTGGCCCCATACCTTGAAGTAGATGACAGAGCCACAGTCACACAGACACTGCTTGCAACACTTTACTGACATTGAATTTCTGAGCAGTGCTGCTATAGAGGAAAAGAGAGAAGAGAGAGACACACACACACACACACACAATTTCTTCAAAGTACACAACAGCTGTGTCTCTGTCTCTGTCTGTCTGTGTGTCTCTCTCTCCTATCTCTTGCACTCATTCCCTCAGCTGATGAAAGCTTTTGCCCAACTGGGGCCCCATGCAAATCTCAATGACTGGGCCCACAACAGACAGTGTTGCCACTGGGGGTGCAGAGGGCCATTCACTTCCAGCCATAGGGTAAATCACCCCACTTTCCTTTTTTTCTCCTCTCCCTTGTCCCTAAGAGCTCCCCAATATTCTGCTGGGTGCCACAGTTGTTGAATCATTATAGGTTTACAAGCCTCTCATGTGACTATGTCCACTGCTGACACAGTAAAGAGCCACAGAATTCAACCTGCAGCTACTGCACACCAGACAGAATAGTCTTGTACATCTAAAACATTTCAGGGTCTGATCTGATCTGCATGCCATCAGTACTGAAGCAAACCTTTGTCCTTATAATCCTTTAGTTAGATAGATAATGCAGGACTGGACTGTCTCTTTTGGAGTGCCCAGGTTGAAAACCTGAATTTGTGCCATCTGGCCTTGTTTTGGATTACAAATAGTGATCCCTTTCATATCAAACATAATAACTGTGCAGGCTAAATAGCCTCAACATCTTCAAACATTGGGACTATGATGATTCAATAACTGTGTTATCCTTTAGATTGCAGGGGCTCTTAGGTATTGTGGTGATAGTATAATTGCTGTACCTGTTAGCTGGGACTGTGAGGACTGACAGGGATGTGGGGTGAGGGGTGAGAGGGGATTGCAGGGATGCCAATTATTTGTTTATTTTTAAACCCTTACCTTCCTTCCCCAGAGCCTTGATCCTGCCTTCCTGTTAAACCTTATCCCATATCCCTTGTTTGTGTTTAACTCCTGTGTGCTGTTTTCTATTGCTTGGTCATTGTGTTATTTCATTGTGTAGTGGGACTCCATGGGGCTGTTAAATCACAGCATGGGTCTGGCAGAACAGCCTAGACATTAAAGTAATGAGCTGTGAATGAGCTTGATACATTCAGTAGAACAGGGTTTGATACCCACAACCTCCTCTTGCACACTGTGTGACCCTGAGTAAGTCACTTAACCTTTCTAGTGTCCTTGAGTTGCCCTTGAAAACAGACCCTGGAACTAGTGGAACTTACATTGTTAACAAAATAAAAACAAAGAAATATATTATTTCCGGGGGCAGGGGGTGTAATATTATGAATACAAGCAGGTATTTTATGGACACATGAATATGTTACTGGATAATAAAGCACAAATAATCTAACCCATTAAATTAACGTAATTAAGACTTTCCAGATGCTGCCTATAGACTTAGAGCTTCAAGTTTTCAATTCTGAGGGAAACATTTGGAAGAAAAACAGATTTCTTTGTAGCATCTCTCTTGTCTGTGTGTATGTCTCTGTGTTTCCTTGTCCCTTGTGCAACATCACCTTCTATGGGCACAGGTCAAGTTTCAGAGCTTGGAACAAATAGCATTTATAACAAGTAACTGATAAAATCTCGCTTGCTGTCCCTGTGTGTGTGTGTGGGGTGGGGTGCCTGGAAAGAACAGCCAGCAATCTAACAGTGAAAGTGTGGTGAGGGTTATGTATTCATATAGGCTCCTGTGAATGTCATTGTACCATCCTGCCCACATGCCAGTACTTAAAAACAAATAATTAAACAAACTGTTATAACTCCTATTAAACTAATAAAGCATTTCAACCCAATTTTTAAATTTGAAATGTTTTCTTACTTTATAAATGATGCCTGTAACCATCAGTTTCTGGCCTCTGTCTCCCACATCAACACATGTTCCTAATTAGCTGTGTGTTGCTGGGTCAGTATTTGTAACATACCATGGTTACTCTGACACAGAATGTTCAAGGAGATAATAAGTTAACCCCTAGGCTGCTAAAATAACTAGAATGAAGCAGAGGCTTGGCAGAGAACACCAGGTGGAAGGATTGCTGTGGACTGGAAGGAGTGCTGTGTGACTGGACTTCTCTCTGTGACTAAAGAAGTAGAACTCTTCTACTGGGACCTTCAATTTAGGGTAAAAACACAGAAAAATGTTAGTGTGTTTGTCTGAGTTAGCTAAAGTGTAGGGTTATCTGAAGCAGTTATCTAGTGTAAATCTCAGGTGGCTGAATGGGATTGTTATCTGGGAAATTTAATTGCGTGTAGAAAGATATATTAAGTAAGGGAAGTGGCTTAGCTAGAAGGATGCTATATTTAAACACTGCCCTAGATAGATTCTGCCAGCAGCTTGGCAGAGAACACCAGAAGGAAGGAGTGCTGTGTGACTGAATTTCTCTACTGGGACTATATTGCCTCCTTCCCTCCCTCCAAAGCTAGTTCTACTTTTATAGGCACAGAATTTGACTGACAACAGGAACTTCCTGTTTGGGAGCAGGAAGTGAGTGATCACAGAGCCACCAAAGACTCATCATCCTAGAAGGGCAAGAGTAGCTGTCCACCCCCAACTGCTGGAGGTCTGCTTCTGAGGAAGTAAGGGTCTACTGAGAAATATAAGATCTCTTGTCTCAGAACAGGATGATCAGGAGCTTTAAGGGCACAGAAGCAGGCAAGTAGGGAGAGAAAAGAAGGAAAGAGTAAGATTACAAACAACAGTGAAGAGGCCAGAAATAAGACATGGTGGGAGTTGTGCAGTGCAGTGGCTGTGGAGCAGTAGTCTTCGAGACATTCTGCAGGATGCGGTGTTGTCCCATCTGCAGGCACCTCTGAACTGAGGGAGAAGGTTGCTCATCTCCAGGCTGAGTTGGTCAGGATTTGTGGGACCCTCTCTTCCATCCAGGGACCACCAGAGCCACTGCTGTTGCTCAGAGGTTGCCAAGAAAGAGGAGTGGTTGGACCACAGTGGGCTCAGTGAGAGTGAGAGGTGGTGGAACAGAGGCGCATCCCTCCAGCTGTATCTCTCCTCAATTCCTATACTGTTCTGGCAAAGTGTGGTTACTCTATGGGGGCACCCACAGTGGAGACCAAGGAGGATGCTGGGAACCTCCACAAGGAGACCCACAGGAGGGTGGCATGGGATCCCACAGGGGAAGAAAGAACTCCTGGTGGGGGACTTCATTGTTAGGAAGGTAGAACTGGGGAGGAAAGGGAGAAGGAGATAAGGAACCTGCCTGGCGCCATGGCTTGAGGGACAGGAGCGAATCTCAGGATCACTGGAGCAGCTGCACAGGGAGGAGGCTGGATGTCATTGTCCACCTAGGGGCAAATGACCTGGCTAAGAAAGAGATCAGAGCAGTGAAGGAAGAGCTTGTGGAGTTGGGAGGGGCCTTAGACAAGTAGCACACATGGTAACCTTCGGAGGTGCTGCCTGTCTATGGTGTAGATGAGGTTAGGTGCTCCACACCATGGAATTCAATCAGTGGTTGAAAAACTGGTGCAGAGGTCAGGGATTTGGCTTCACTGGGGACTGGGAGTCCACCTGGAGTGATGCAGACCTACTGTATACTGGCATGATGGGCTGCATCTGTCCAGAAGGGTAACCAGGATCCTGGGTGATAGGTTTAAAATGCTTCATTGACAAGCATTTAAACTAGCCAAGGAGAGGCACTGGAAAGGAGCAGGAATCCTAGCCTCCCAAAAAGTCAGGGTAGTAAGTGAGGTAAACCCAAGATAAAGATGTTGATTGGGAGAAGGGCAGGGTAAATGGAGAAACTGACAAAGGCTATAAGGACAGTGGAGGCAAAAGGAGTAAGACCATCAGAAATAGAGGTAATGAGTACCAATGCCCGTAGTCTGGGCAAAAACTCCCTGAACTGGTGGACTTGATGGAAGAGGATTCCTGGATATCATAGCAGTCACAGAAACATGGTACACAGAGAACCATGACTGGGATGTTAACATACCAGGGTGCATAACCTACAGGAGAGATAGGGAGGGAGAAGAGGGGAGGAGTAGCTCTCTGTGTAAAGGAAGGATAAAAGCAACTGAACAAAAGAGTAAACAGGAGGAGAGGAGGCACTGTGGGTCACCTTAGAGACTGGAAATGACACTCCAATCTGCACAGGGGTTGTATACAGATCCCCATGTCAGGAGGAGGGAATTGACAAGGATATAATAGAAGGCATTCTTAGGATGGCAAAGAAAGGAGAGATACAGTTGATGAGAGACCTGAATATGCCAGATGTTAACGGAGCACATTGCTGCAGTCACATCCAAGAGCAGGCCATTCTTGATGCCCTGCAGGTGGCATGCCTCAGACAGCTAGTTTCAGAACCCACTCATGAGGGAGAAATCCTAGACCTGTACTCTCAAATGGGACAGTAAGAGGACCTCAGATCTAGAAATGGGTTGCCATCTGGGAATAAGTGACCATCAAACAGTGTGGTTCATGATAAACTCACATACAGAATCAAGCCATACAAAAGTGAGGGTACTGGACTTCAGGAGGGCTGACTTTGGCAAGATGGGAGAATGCCTTAGAAAAGCACTAGCAAACAGTCTAGAAGGAGGGTGGAACAACACTGGGAAGCATCAGAACTGCAATCACAGTGGCAACAAGCCTTGTGTCAGGCAAATAAACAAAACAAAAGAAAAAAATACTATGGTTCTCAAAAGAGGTGGTGGGAAAAGTCAGGAAGAAAAGATAGCATTCAGGAAGTATAAGAAAACACAGAAGAAGCAGGACAGGGAGCTGTACCAGTTAAGGCAGAAGGACCAGAGAGGGAAGTCAGAATAGCAAAGGCCCAAACTGAGGAAAAGATAACCAACTCAGTTAAGAAGGATAAAACCTTTCATACAGTAGGTACATCAGGAGGCGAGAAAGACAAAGGAGGAGGGAGGTGAGGCTGAATAGACTGGAGCGTGGGTGGGCAGAGAGGAGAGTGAAAAGCAGGGATACTGAATGAATATTTCTACTCAGTATTCACAAAAGAGGTGGAGGGAGGTGCCTAATCCAATTAACAGAAGCACTCTTGATGGCGGGGTCAATCCCAGTCCTTTCACAGAAGAAAGGGTTCTGAAAGAACTCCTAAACTGAAGATGGACAAACCAATGGGACTTGATGAAATTCACCCCAGAATTCTAAAAGAATTAAGGGAGATCTAGTGAAACCACTGACTGCTCTTTTTAACAAATCTTGGGAGGATGGTGTGGCAAACTGAGGGCTGGAGGAAGGTGGATGTGATTTCCCTTCACAAAAGTGGAACCAAGACAGAGGCAGGAAACTACAGACCTGTCAGTTTGACCTCTGTGGTAGGGAAAGTGATGGAATCACTCTGAAGGAAATAATTGTTGAGTACCTAGAGGCCAGTGGGGCACAGGAGCCAAGGCAATGTTGGTTCACAGCAGGAAGGTCATGTCAGACAAATCTAATTGATTTCTTTGACTGGGTGACCAAAGTACGCAGACCAGGAGGGGCTGTGGATGTGGCCTTCCTAGACTTCAGCAAGGGATTTGACACAGTCCCACACAAAAGATTAATAGTCAAATTAACCAGCCTGAGAGTGGGTCCCAGGGTGGTAGCCTGGGAATAAACATTGGCTGGACAACAGGACACAGAAGGTAATTGTAAATGGAGTCCACTCTGAAGAAAGAGGAATTACTAGTGGGTACCACAGGGTTCAGTAATTGGTCCAGTCCTTTTAAATCTCTTTATAAGTGACATTGCAGAGGGACTGGATGAAAAGTATGCCCTTTGCAGATGACACAAAGATCTACAAGAGGGTTGATAAACAAGGAGCTGTGGAAAGGATAAGAAGGGACTTGGCAATGTTGGAGGAATGGTCAGAAGTATGGCAGCTTGGATTCAATGTAAAGAAGTGCAAAATAATGCACCTGGGAAACAAAACCCAGAGGAGGATTACACAATGGGGAGAGGTATAACAGCAACAAAAATGGAAAGGACCTGGGGATAATCATATCAGATGACCTTAGGTTAGCAAGCAATGTGAGAAGGCAGTAGGAGGACTGGGGTATACTGGGATGTATAGGGAGGCATCACCAGCAGAAAACAGGAAGTTGTTATCCCTCTGTACAGACAGTTGGTGAGACTCCATCTGGAGTACTGCATCCAGTTCTGGAGACTCCCATCTCTGTAAGGACATAGACAGGATGGAGGCAGTCCAGAGGAAGGCAACTAAAATGGTGCAGTGTCTGCAAGAGAAGTCATACAAGGAGAGACTAAAGGAGCTTAATATGTATACCCTTGAGGAAATGAGGAGAGGGGAACATGATAGAAACTTTTAAGTACCTCAGTGGAATCAACGAAGTCCAAGAGTGTAACATCTTTCAGAAAAGTGATATGCAAGAACAAGGGACACAATTTAAAGATAGAGGAGGGCAGTTCAGGGCAATGGAGAAGTATTTTTTACAGAGAGGGTGGTGGATGCATGGAACAGCCTTCCTGAGGAGGTTGTGGGTTTAAAACTGTGGGTAAATTCAAGAATACATGGGACAGACATAAGACAATTCTGTAGGGGTAAGAAGAAATAGGCTGTTTGTTAACTAGGATCTGCAGCTTATCCTGTAGGTAGGGAAATGGGCAGACAAGGTGGGCCAAGTGGTACTTATCTGCTGTCAAAGTCTGTATTTCAATGTTTCTGTGAATCTATTTGATTGAGCTGGACAGATGCTCAGTCTACAGTCCTGCAAGGGTTAAATTGAAGGGCTAGAAAATACAGCAGCTTAATTTTTTTTTTTGGTTTATATCCTGAGAAGTTGGGAGGCACAGTAGCATCCCCTCCTTTCAGATGCCTTTCACGACAGAGCAACAAATAGCAAAATCAGTGGGGAGAGCACTATTTACAGTTGTGGATGGATACTTCCAAAAGTCCAAAAGGAAGTTTCACAGTAAGCTTATTTTAGAGCTAATGCAAGAGAGCTGCAGGCTCCACCTATCTGCAGCCCTAGAAAAGACTTCAGTATGCCTGTGCATCTGGTTTCATGCTTGTGTAATGTAAATAAACTGTGGCTGTTTGCCTCTCAGTCATGGGATATACCACCCTGTAGTGGTATGAAGGCAAGGAACCCTAGGAGAGGTTCCATCCCTTGAGGTGCCACAGGAGTGATTCCTGGCTAAAGGTACCTTAGAAGAAGCCCACGGGAGAGATATGCATGATGCTGGAGGAGATGGGGTGGATGGAGGAGAATAAAAAATGCTTGTGTGTAAAGTGAGGAGCTCAACCCTTAAATAGACTGAACAGGTACATGGCCAGTTGCACCACCTCTTGAACTACAGGCTGTAGCCTTCAATTCAATGTGCCTGTGCAACTGGTTTCGAGCTTGTGTAACATAGATAAACTTTGGCTGTTCACCTCTATCCATAGATATACCACCCTGTAAGGTACGAAGCAAGGAACCTTTGGGAGGGTTCCACTTCTGAGTTGCCACAGGAATGAATCCCTTGGCTAATGGTACCTTAGAAAGAAGCACAAAAGAGTGTTGAGCAAAGCATACAAGGTAGTGAACACTTATTGGGGTCAAGACCTGCATGTAGGTTGTTTGGTAGTATGGGTTCAGTTGGTATGTGTCAGTTGGCTATATTGTTTGAGTAGAGTAGGCAGGAAACAACAGGTAAATAGTGACCCGCTCAGAGATCTGACTGTAAGGCATGGAGGCCTGGCTTCCTAAGGAGAGAGAAGAGAGAGAGAGAACAGCCAAAGGAGGAGAAGGGACAATTATGTGGAAGCCACCCAACTCAATTCAAAAGCAGAAACCTAACTAATTGGTCTAGAGACTACAACTACACCTATCTAGTATTATGACCGTTGGCACAGGTGAGAAACCCCCTTGAGAGGAAACCTCTGGGAATCCAAGGCCTAGGTCACCTTCCTCCAGGCTTTGAGACAGTTTTGATTTAGTGACAGCACTGCTACTGCAATTTAGTAGACCTGTCTCAGAGAATTGCAATATTGGGGAACACTTTCACTCTATCCCTCTAACAGGAATGCTGTGGAGGGTTGTGGAGCAAACTCTGCAACACTGGGGCATCTCGTGCCAACCCCTAGGCAAGACTAGGAGAGTAACGACAGCTGAGGTGCTCATCCAGCCTAAAAATCTAAGAACAAACCAGGTGAACTTGAGGCAGTTGTGGGGAGAATAGCTTTAAAGGGTGTCTCCAAATCCTCTCAGGCAGCTAAAGGGCCCTTCCCATCTGATCCCCATCCCTTCCCTGCCAAAGTCTTCAATGCTACATCAAGAGGTGCTGTCAGTAAGGTTGATGACTGAAGGTCCACCCAGAGCGAGGACATTCCAACTATGGGCCAGGTGAGAAGGACCCGCTCCAGCGTCGTGTCTCAAAATGCAGACTTTGGGGTGCAGAGAGAGACCATCAGCCACAGGGCTAGCCTGAGTCCTGGAAGTAATGGGTATGGTAGGTATGTTTCCAAAATGTAGAGGAGTGAATTGTAATGAGCATGGGACCCACATGTAGGTCATAATGGATGATAGCAGACATGGGAGACCTCTACATAGGTCAGACTTGGCACTATGGACCTCTTGTGGGTCTTGACTGGATGAGAGCTGACAGGGAGAGACCTGTACATAGGTCAGGCTGAGCAATATGGACCCTCTTCTGGTCTAGGTAAGGAAAATAGCATTTATCAACCACAGGAATGCATGCCATAAGTCCATTAGGAAGCCAAATTGGGAGTGAATTGAATTGTATGTTATGAGTAATAGAACGGCGAGGCTGGGTGAAGTCCAGGGCTGATGGTTGGAGAGGAGGAGGCTGTGAAGCCGGTTAGGTAGGAGGAGGAAGCAAAGCCAGTATGGTAGGAGGTGTGGTTCGAAGCAAGTAAACATGGTGTGCTGCCAGACTTGGAAGGGATGGGCATTGCTGATAGTACAAGGCACAGGAAGAAGCTGGGATGACTGTACAAACCAGGTACATAATATTAAGGAAGGGCTGTTAGAAGGCTGGGTAGAGTCAGAAGCCCTTAGGTATAGAGTTGCCTGGAATCACTGGTTGCGTAGAGCTATAAGGGCTACACAGAGCAACAGGAGGAGGCCGGGTGTCCTAGTGGCTACATACCTGTTCAGTCTATTTAAGGGTTGAGCTCCTCACTTTACATACAGTACACAACAAATAGGAAGTTGCTTCCACTGCCTGGGAGCCATGATGCCCACTGTGACTCCTCATTCCCTTGCCGTAGGAAAACAAAGAAGCCATGAACATGGTGCCACGATATCAAGCAGCTTATGAAATAAATTAAATACATGCCAGCCATGAAAGCAGGATTAGGTTATCATCAGAAACAGACTGCTGTGGGTTTGGTAAAGTAAGATTTGGTAAAGTGGAAGTAGCAATAATTGCAAACATATGAACATACGAAGAAGCCAGCAGAAGAAGGCCATGTGGTCTATCAAGTCTGCTCATGTTGCAGGGTCCACAGCTTGAGCTACTGTCCTGCCCCTCTCCCCACTCCTCCCATACTCTCTGCGCATGACCCTTATCTTCCCCTATACCTGTCCCAGCCTCTCTTAAAGCTGTCCACTGTCTTCAATGAGATTACCTCTTCTGGCAGTGCATTCCCAAGTGTCCACCACCCTCTCTAAGAAAAAGTGCTTCCTGGCCTCACTCCTAAACTTCCCACCCTCCAGCTTAAAACTGTGCCCCATCATGTTATGGTTGACACTCAGCTTAAAGAGACTCTCCTTATCAATCTTATTTATCCCTTTCAAGTACTTGAAGGTCCCAGTCATGTCCTCTCTCTTTCTCTCCTGTCTTCCAGGGAGTACATGTTCAGTGCCTTACCCTGCTGACCAGCTGTCATCTTTGTAGCCCTCCTCTGTTCGTTTTCCAGCAAGTTAATGTCATTTTGAGTTGTGGACACCAGTACTGAACTCCATTCTCTAGATGCGGCCTTACCAGTGACCTGTACAAGGCAGTATCATTGAGCAATAAATGAGCCTAAACAACACAAACATAGAAGTGAGGAGTGATGCGGTAGGACAGGACATTGCTGGAGCAGTTAGGGAAATGAGACAGAGTGATAGCTGTTAAGTGGAGCTATTACTAAAGGCAGGTGCAAACAATTAAGATGATGAGCACAGGGACTACAGCATGGAAACAACAATCAAAACTGAGGGCATACAGGCACCTAGTACAGAGAAAGAGAGATTGCTGAGATATGAGAAATGAACTGAAGCTTGATTAGCAATACAGCTAGTTATACAATGGTAGGAACATTTCTTGTTTCCTGATTGGTCACTGTGTGCCTGATACAGTGATGTTATTGAACAACAACATCACTGGAAAAAGGCCAGGAACACAGATAACCACAGAACATTGAGATAAATCCTCTCTCCCATGCAAACACCATCAACCCCACACTGCTCTGTCTGCACAGTGAGTTGTAAGGGGACACTGAACCCATCATTACCAACCCCACCTGCAGGCTCACAGTTAATTTTCTCCTCATGTCCACATTTTCTTTACCAGCCCCTGAAATAACAACTGCCAGACAAATGCAAAACCTTTATTTTTAACAGAAGCTGAGCGACCCTGCTATTAAGAAATGGTGGTTGTTGTGCACGTGAGCTTGAAGTTACTGTGCTCACTCTACCACTGTCAGTCACGACACACAGAAACATTCACCAGCAAACAAAGTGGAAAAAGTAAACTAAACAAGTTAAAATGAAGCCATGCCTTTGGTCTGGTTTCTCCTCCTCACACATCCGCCCACCTGCACTTGCTGATGAGCTCCTGCTCGGCTCCTGCACTGCCCAATCCCTCAAGCTCCATGACTCAGAAGAACAAAATCCACCACATAAATAAAACACAATAATAATTGTCTATGTATGTGTCTGTCTGAGAATGGAGGGAAAGGGGAAAGAATTACACAAATTAACTAGCAGACACACAGAAACACTGAAGGGACAGAGAAGTAAAAAACACCAGCACCACCTAGTGGACTACTTTTTCCCATACTTTCACTATACCCTTCCACACGCACACACACACACACACTCACACACACACACACACACAGACATACAAAACAATAAAAGTCATAATATTTTACTTTATAATGTTATTTTAAAATGAGCTATTGTATAATAGTAATAAGGAACTCCAGGGTATGTGTTGTGTGTAATAACCTCACTGCTGGGAGTGGTGGAAGCCTCAGCTTTGCCTCATGCTGCTCAGCTCACCCCAGGAGTGAGGTTGTCCCTAACACACACCCTGTTGTGCCTTATTGCTTAAATATAACACAGACAGGCACACACACAGCAAAACAGAGAGGCACTCATCATACCAAAAAGTTCAAAAGAAAACGAAGCAAATGGGACCACAGAAGCAGTAGTAGTAGTAGTACTCCTTTTACTTGTTCAGTCAGTAAAAAGATTTTTACAAATATAAATAATATGACACAACATACATAGTTAAAAATACAGAGGAGGAATACATAATGGATAAACATACAATATATAGATAGTATGGATAACTGATCAAATTTGTATGGAATTAACCTTATTTCTCCTTATTTTTTGTCTATTGTAAAGATAGAATGCAGTCCTTTTAATAATATATTCAGCAATAAAATTTTCAAAATAATATCATTGGAACAATATGTTAAAGAGGCTAAACTAGGCCCCAACCATTTACATCTTGCTAAATTATACCAGGAGCATATTAGCATCATGTGCTCGAGATCTTCATTTTCATTTCTCCACAGTAGCACCAAGCAAGCATTGGATCCTTGCTTTTGTCAAATCTACAAGTAAGCATATTAGATTACAAAACAATTTTAAACATTGCATATGTTCTTTGCAAAGTTTAACATTTGAGAATTTGAAGATAATAATAATGATGGAAACAATCATTTTAAGAGTACCAACACACAAACTTTGAGCCTAATATATACTGCAAATTATTATATGTATGCTGGTTTATTAATAATTTTTATATAAGACTTGTATTGTTCAGAAATGAATATACTTTGGCCTAAACATTCAAAACTTTGCCCTGGGGCTAAAGTAGCACTGCCTGGCATGTTAAAAGTGTCCGGATCAAATAGCCCACTATATTCAAAAGGAATAGTCCAGTGCTAAACCCATTGAATATAGCATGTTAAGAAAGTCAGATGAACTAAGCTTGAGTGCAGTACAAAAATAGCCCGGAATAAGACAGCACTGAATATAACAAATAAGACAGCACTGAATATAGCACCCAGGCAGGCAGTGCAAACACCCACAGGAACACACTGCAGAGGTGAACCATTCATGCACTGGACCACACACAAAGGAGCACAGGCTGGAAAGTGACCCCAAGAGCAGACAGCAGTGCAGAACCCAGAAACTAATACACACCCAGCCAGGGAATGGCCATAAGCCACCTGGATCCATGAGTGAAACCATAGAACTGTACAACCCTGTGGAAAAGCAAAGCACCCAATAATGACACAGGACACAGTGAAATCATGATAAAGGTATGTATAACGTGACAATCACAAAGTAAAGGCAACAGGTAAATCAAAAGGGAACAACAAGAAGAAACACAACAAACAGCAATGTAATGAAACAAAAAAATCTAACACTAAAAGGAATATTACAGCTACCACAACTACAATTACTATAACTACTAATTACACTACAACAAGAACTAATACTACAGTACTACTGCTACAAATGCTACAACTACGACTACAAACAATGCTACAAAACTGACTAAATTATAGCTACCACTATGACTAATATTATTACAACTACTACCCTAAGAAACATGAATATATGTACAGATGAAGACAAGCAACAGAGAAGCAATGTAACAGGGGACAGGGATGTGGATACAAATCAATATGGAACAAGCATTTGTCAATGCCGAATATTGATTGCTTATATGTGCTGTTTAGGTATTTGGAAGTGAAAGTACCATGGCTAAGAATTGTCATGCCCCCCAAGACATCCACTGTGTCTTTTCTGTTCAATATTCACAGAAGAGGGAGGGGAAGGGCACAGTAGTACAGCAGTAGCGAATGTGAAAAGCTGGACAATAGTCCATTCACAGGCAGAAGAATCCTGCAGAAGGTGAGTAAATTGAAGGTGGACAAAGTGATGGGACCAGATGGCATACACCCAAGGATATTAAAAGAACTGTGAAGGAAATAGCAGTACCTCTGGCAGCCATGTTGACTGAGTGATTCAACACAGGGTAGCACCAGAGAATTGGAGGAGGGCACATGTGGTCCCTCTATATAAATCCAGCAGTAGGAAGGAGGCGGGAACTATAGGCCGGTCAGCCTCACTTAAGTAGTGGGGAAGATCATGGAGACATTGGTTAAAGAAAGGATAGTGGGAATCTAGAAGCCATCGGAGGCCATGACCATAGGCAACATGGATTCACAGTGGGGAGGTCATGTCAGACAAATCTGGTTGATCTCTTTGACTGGGTGACTAGGAAGTAAATCACGGTGGGGAGTGGGCAATGCTTACTTTAATGTAAGCAAAGCCTTTGACACCGTCCACATAGGAGGCTGATAAAGTAGCTGAGTAGGCTGGGCATGGACGAAAGGGTGGTAAACTGGGTGAAACTGGGTAACAGACAGGAGGCAGAGAATGGTGGTTAATGGGGAGCAGTCTGGGGAGATGGGGTGACCAGTGGGGTGCTGCAGGGAGTGGTCCTAAGGTCAGTCCTGTTCAATGTCTTCATTAGTGACATTTCAGAAGGGCTGAAGGGAAAGGTCTGCCTGTTTGCAGATAATACCAAGATGTGTAACACAGTGAATTCCCAGAGGAGGTGGTGAAAATAAGGAAGGACCTGGGGAAGCTTTAAAAATGTTCTGAGGACTGGCAACTGAAGCTGAATTCAAAAAGTACAAAATTATGCACCTTGGACACAGAACCCTGGGAAAGGTATAGGATGGGGAGGGGGTGTTGACAGTCACAAAGAAGGAAAGGGACATAGGGGTTCTTATTTCAGATAACCTGAAAATGTCAAAGTGGTAAGGCAGCTGGGAGGCCAGTGACATGCTGGGAGTACATAGTCAGGGTATCACCAACATAAGGAGGAGGTAGTGATGCCATTATATAAAACCATGGTCTGGCCTCACATGGAGTACTGTGTGCAGTTCTGGAGACTGCACCTTCGAAAGGATATTAACAGGCTGGAGATGGTCCAGAGAAGGGTGAATGAGATGGTGCAGAGCTTGCAACACAAAGACTTATGAGGAAAAATTAAGGGACCTCAATATGTACTCACTGGAGAGAGGAGGTAAAGAGGGATATGATAGAAACATTCAAGTACCTCAAGGGTATAAATATGACTACTGAGAAGCAGGAGAAGCTGCTATAGGCATATGTGCCAGCTTCTGTGTGATATTCTTTTGTTCTTATAAATCTGTAATCTCTAATATTTCAGTGACCACATGACCACGCTGTCTTCTTTAGGCAATTTTATGCTGGTTGATGCCTGGTGTCAGATGGCAGACAGAGGGCTCACCAGATTGTGTTGCCATTTGAAACACTTCATAGAGTGTTCTTTACTAGAAAGCATTTTGGAAAGCTAGTGAAGGTCTCACAATTTTTATTATGATTTTATCTCCTTATGTCTGTCCCCTTTGGTCCCCCATCCCCACACCCCAACAGTCATCAGTGGCCACAGCTTCAACCTTCTTCTTGGCAAGATGGAGGGTGAAAAACAGAAACATAGAACTTGATGGCACATAAGGACCGCTTGGCCCACCTAGTCTGCCCATTTCTCTACCTGATGGATAATCTGCAGACTCTAGTTAATCAACAGCTTACTTCCTCCTATCCCCAAGTAGAATTGCCTTATGTCTGTCCATGAACAGCTGCCTTCACAGTCTGTGAAGTCTGACATCTTTCAGAGCCGCTTATTGGTCATCTTCCAACACACACGAGATGCTGCCAGCCCAAAACTAGCTGAGGACAAGCAGGTTTCAAAGTAAGGAAGAAATGGAGTGAACAAGAATGAAGTACTCATTCAGATGCAGCGTCAATTTGAAGATCAGCAAACTGATGTGGACACTGCAAATAGAACCCCAGCTTTTTAAGTAGCCTTATGAAGAGTAAAGGCTTCTCAGAGCACTGGGGTTCTGTTTATTTACTGTAAGTGGGCTGCATCTAATTTGGCAATTACTGCATCTTACATCTGGATGTATGGTTGGGCCAACTTTAAATAAACACAGCACCTGAATTAACACATGGTGCCATAGAAACATAGAATTTTCAGCAGAAAAGGACCGCTCAGCCCACCCAGTCTGCCCAGTGTTTCTACCTACTTGTAAGTCCTGCCTGTATATGTTACTGCATGTCTTACTCTGCCTGTGTCCATCAGGACCTCCTTGAGAATGAGCTTGCTTAATGGATTTTTCCTGCAATGAACTTGAACCTACTCCACTTCCATAGCCCTATTGCTCTCTTGTTGACCCCTCCTTCCCCTTTTCTAATATGCCCTATATTTATCCCATGCATCTTCTTATGGCACCTACTATTTTAGCTTCCACCACTTCTCCTGGCAGTCTGTTCAAGGCCTACCACTCTTTCAGTAAATAAATATTTCTTCACATCTATCCTGAATGCCCCCCAGCTTCATTGTATTTCCCTTGGTTTGGGTGCTCATCCTCATTTGAAGGAAACTCCCCAACTGTGCCCTCTTTACCCCTGTGAGGTACTTTGTAGCTCTTGATCATATCACCTCTCACTCTCCTCTCTTCCAGAGTGTACATGTTGAGATTCTTCAGCCTTTCCTTGTAGGGATTCCTGTGAAAATTCTGAACCATTTTAGTTGCCTCCTCTGGAAAACCTCAACCTTATGTCCTTTCTGAAGTGTGGACTCTTGGCATTGAACCCCAAGTAAGTAAGAAAATGGAATTGATTTGAATGAATTGTAATCTTTTAAGTAGCTTTTGGGAGTGTGTATGTGTGTGAGTTGGGGGCTCTGCTACTTTAACTATTTGTTCTTGATTGGTATAATGTGCAAACAGACTAACCCTGCTCCCCAGTTTATGTGCTATATTGGAGATAAAGAGCCCAAATAGCATTGGGCCAAGCACTGAGCCTCTGGGCATCCCACTTGTCACTGCTCTGGGTGCCGAGAGCACACCACAGCCACTACCTCTGCACCTTCCCCTGTAACAAGTTCTCTATCCATTTAGTTAGACCACCTTCCACCCATACCCTCCTTCTTCTCACTCTTCTCCTTCTTGGCCCGTGTCCCTCCTCTGGTAGTCCACACCCTTTCTCCTCCTTATTCTTACGGGTGGTGGTGGTGTCTTCTGTATTACACTCAGACCACTCTGCCTGCCCCTTCCAGGATTACTACACCTCTGCCTTTACCTATATCTAGGGTAGTGAACTCATAAGTGCCCCCTGTCCAGACCTTTCAACCAACCTCTGTCTTTGGCTTCCGTCCCCCATTTGATTAAATCCATCTTAGTAGAGATATACCCTCTAATCTTGCTTTTTTCACCATTCAGGGTGGGCTGGGGGGTCGAAGCTCATGCTGCCTGACTGTAGCCCATTTTCCACTTTTCTCCCTTTGCAGAGTGTGGGGCGCATGACGCTATGCCAGCATGCCAATGTCTGCCACACTCTGCCACGCTTTTACTACACCACTGTATTAGTGCCTGCATAACAGAAAAACTTGTTCATTACTACCAAAAAGATAAATTACAGTTGCCCTAAGCAGTTCTTACCAATATGAACTGGGAGCCAATGCTAAGTGTTCCTTATACTCGAGGATTCTTCATGTCTCTTGGGGTCTCTGAGGTATAAAACTCCTCCCCATTTGTTTAAATCCATCTTAGTAGAGATATACCCCTCTAATCTTGCTTCTTTTTTCATATTTCTCACTGGGCTACAGTCGGCTTGGTCATCCTGACTGACCCCCATAGCCCTGCCCCGACATCAGGCTGAGCTGCTCACCTCTATGGATTACCCTGTGATGGGGTGGTGAGGAGCTTCCCAGGTCGACCCACTGGAGCAGGATCCAGTTGAGGAGGCATCATTCAGGGTGGGCTGGGGGTCAGAAGCTGTGCTGCCTGACCATAGCCCATTTTCCACTTTTCCCTTTGCAGAGTGCGAGCGTGCAATGATGTTACGACAGCATGCCAATGTCTGCCACACCTGCCATGCTTTATTACAGTTCACTGTATTAGTGCCTGCAGTCATCACCAGGGGTTGCTACAGAGTGGTGGTTCCCTGGGTCCCACCCTGGGATGGGAGAGCAGTTCTCCAGACACTCATTCCTATCCCTCCCTTGCCAACCCCTGGCAGCCCAGGCTGTCATCCAAACCTGGGTCACCAGCATGGTGCAAAGGTGTGTGTCAGGAGGTCTAAACCTCCTCTCAGGTTCTTGGCAATATTGGGAATGCAAGGAATCACAGACACATTGCATAAGAGTAATAAACTTGTTTATTACTACCAAAAAGATAAATTACAGTTGCCCAAGCAGTTCTTGCAATATGAACCAGGGGCCAATGCTAAGTGTTCCCTATACCTTGAGGATTCTTCATGTCTCTTGGGGTCTCGAGGTATAAAACTCAGTGTCTCACGTTATAAACCTATGATAATTACTATGGTTACTGTAAGATAGAAACATTTTAGTTACAGAGATGAGTTCTATTGACTAAATTAGAGGTGGCTCCACGGTCCAAGATAACATTATACAATTTTGTAGTAGTCCTCACTTTGTGAAACTAAAGAGCACAGTTCTTACAGTTCTTTCACAAATAAATGTAGTAGTACAAATCACCAAAGGTGGCAATGCTGACTTATATATCATAGTCATTATAAGGACACAGATATCCTAACATCTTGTAAGCAAGAAATACACAGAAAATACATTGAATATATATAAATATATATATAATTAGCAAGAAAGTGTATAACAATAGTATGCATACATATCCTGACATCTACTTTTATACGGTAGATGCCCTTAGTCTCTATATGTTAGTATAAATATGCCTAAGCACTAGGCTGTCTATGGGTACCTCTGGGGGTACCACATAAGGCAAGGTCCTCATGTAACATTCTCCTTGTTGCCTCCAAGGGCAACACAGGAAAAAATAGGAAAGGTCAGAGAGCAGGGGTTGTTTACAAACCTGACTTGAGCTTTGTAAAGGAATTCCAGCTGCTCATGGTGTTGAGAGTGTCATATAGGTAGCATAGCATAATAACCAAGAAAAATATCAAAATGCTTGCATAATAACAAAACCTTTCAAAGTAATCTCTAACCATGTGTTAGTTAATGCATCATTCATATCACCATCATTAATCAATGAAAGGGTAGCTTCATTAGCCTTAGTAATAGTATTGCTGATGGATGAGGTGGGTGTCTTTCCTCTAAAAGTGATTTTAATGTAAGTGACAGTGGATCTATGTACATTAAAATAGGATAAATATTCAGAAAAGGTGAGCAGATAATTGGAGTTACCATCAATGAGGTCCACATCCATAAGGGGACAGGGTAATAACGGTATGTGCAATGACAGACTTCTGGTGCGGGACAAAGCAAAGTTAGGGTTATCAGTGACACATGTCTCTGTTCTGTATGTATAGGACTTGTAATTAGTAACAATGCAATATTCACCATCAGAATTATACTCCATTTTAACAGTAGGTAGTCTACATTTCTGTAAATGTACTAGGCAGGTGTAGGTAGTCTTGGAAATCCATGTTGACAGGCATGAACCTCCTCAATAAGACTGGTAAAGTTTAATTGCAGCCAATGCTGAGTCTGAGAAATCTGTGCCATTGGTGCTGATGTCATCGTCCATGGAGAAGGACCAATCTATACTATCAGAAGAATAACCACATACAGGTTTAATGACATAATACATCACATCAACACAAGTAGATATACTGTTTCTTCCCACAGCAGTCTGTGTAGCGGAGGACCCAGGAATCCAGAAAATGATGGAAGACCAGTAAATGAGGTAAATCCAGGTGCTCTGTAGATGTCATCATCAAGGTGCCCAATGGAGGGAACAGAAGCCAGCTTGTCGAATAAAGTTGTACTGGGATCAAAGCATGGTAAAGAGACAGTAAAGAAACAAACATTGTATCATTGATAGAACATTTCTTAGAAGCAAAACAAGGACCAGTATTAAGGTGTCTGGTCACAAAACCCAAATTTCTAGCTTGAGAAAGAGGAATTGTTAGAAATTGTTGCATACACATAGCAATACAGCCAGGGTTTTACATCATGGACAATACTATGTGGAAATACATCTGTCATGTATAATGTCAGGGATTTTCAGATTCTAGATCACGAAGAAATTGTTGATGGTAGTAATAATGTACGAGCCATAGGCTGAGCATAGAATCGCCTAGCAATGTATTGTTTATCTGCTTCTTTGTTGTTTTGTAAGATGGTTAATCTTTTGTTTAGAGTCAGTAAATGCCTTAGCAATGTCTTGCATATTGTAAACATTGTATCTTACTTCCTGACTAAGACCATCCACACCATGCAATAATGGGGGTAGTCTATTATTTGCTAGACCAGTCTGAAATTTGGCAGAATGAGATTTGATAGCAGCAATGTCTGCTTTGTTCCAGATAGACATAGCTGTACCAAATAGACCGTGACAGTACCTGTTGCACCAGTGACATCAGAACTACCAACTTCACATGTATTACGTTTATGACTTTGATCATCAGGATTTGGTTTTCCTGAAGTTGCATCTGTGCTCAGTGGTATGTATCTCAGCAATAGGGTCTTGAGTACGAATCTGAAACGCTACAACTATCAAGCAATAACATACTGTAAAATGCTGAAGTGTTAGTATTGTGACACATACCAAATTCTTTTCCTACTCCAGTAAGTTAGATTAAACACAACAGGTATATGCATAAATTGTAAATTGTTAATCAGTGTACCAGGTAGGGCAGTGACTGTTAGACTGTTATGGGACCAGGGGTGTCCTTTGGACATTCCAAAAGCTGTTTATCAGTGGGTGGTAACACAGACAGAAACATGGCAGTAGAGGCCATGTTGTGTACAGCACAACATTTTCAAGCAGAGTCCTTAGACAAAGAATTACAATATGGTGATCAATCAAAGCAGTGATATTGTATAAACCAGAATGTCTAAGAATAGTTTGTAGCAAGGACTGAGAACCATTTGAGGATAATTTAGCATTAGCCAACCCTGGAAAGTTCCCTTGGAGAGTTTGTCCACAGGAGAATTTGTCCTTGCGGGGTGGTTTTCCACTCAATTTGTAGGGTAGATTTATCAGGAGCAACAACTGAGGCAGTGAGGTAAGCATCAGAACCTTCCTGGATAGTAATCAAACTATTGGGTATTTTGATGGATACTCCTCTGGAGCAGATGCTGAGGATCAAGGGTGAGGTAGGAGGTTCAGTACTGTGCCTTGGATGCGGATAACTTCTAAGATGAGGAGAAATGGAACAATATAGCCATCTTGTCAGTATATCTGAAAAGCAAAAGCAAACATTAGTAGGTTAGTACTATTCCACCCAATGGGTGAGGAAAAGTAACTATGCTTTTATGCAGTTTCAGTTGGTTTGCATGAAACCATTTGTCAGTCAGTTTGTCCTTGTGCAGGATTCTAACTTGATAGACTGCCAGACTGAGCTTGTTGACAATGGGGTATTGCCTTCCCACTTATTGGAGAAGGAGTGTGGGATGTGTAAATCAGAGGACCATTACCTGATCTCCAACCTGCCAATCCACGTCTTGTGCATGTTTGTCAAACTGTATCTTGGACTGTTGCTGGGCCTTGCCCATGCAATTGGCAGCATACAAGTGTGTGTGTATGAGGTCTTTTCTGAGTTTTTCCACATACTGGTCTACAGACACACGGTCCGCGGTTGGGGTATGCAAGTCAAATAACAGGCGTTCAGGTAATCTCATCTGTCTACCAGTCATCACCTCAAAGGGCGTCAACTGGGTGGTGGCTGAGGGTGTGCCCCTGATTGCCATAAGGATAGGCAAGCACTAGGAATCCTAGATTTTGGGATTGTCCTAAATGAATTTGGAAAGCATTTGGTTAATCCATCTGTTGGCTCTCTTACTTGACCTAAGGATTGATGGTGGTAGGTATGTGGGCGTCTGTTGAACTCCAAGGAGTTCAAGTGATCTTTCATCAACTCACCTATAAAACTGGTTCCTTTGTCAGAGTCTACCTTAAGAGGTAGGCCCCACCTGAAAAAAATGTGTTCCACCAGTATTTTGGCAGTGGTTTTAGCAGTATATATCTTAGTAGGAAAGCTTCAACCCACTTAGAGAAAAGATCAGTTACCTCAAGAACAGACTTGTTTCTGCTGGTATTGGTCAGGGACCAATAAAGAATCTGTATGGCATGCTAGGGGCCAGAGTGTCTTTGTGGTAGGAGTTTGACATTTCATTTGTTAGGGATGGATTTGTTTGTGACAAACAAGGTAGTTGTCTATGTGCTGTTTAACATCTTTGGTGATACCAGGCCACCAGGCAGTGATCTTAAGTCATAGGAGTGTGTTTTCCACTCCCTGGTGTATACCAGTGGGTGTATCGTGCACTTGGTGCAATAATCAGACCTAAGGTGTAGGGGACCACCAACAACTTGGTGGTGGGATCATCTGGTTGGTACCAGATGAGCTTGTCATCTGGTGACAAGTGTAACTTACCTTATGCCTCTGGTAGGGATTATGTGTGGGAAGTTTTCTTCGCACTTTATCAAGAATCTGAACACTTCTTTGAGCCTCAGTATCAACATGTTGGGCTGCTGAAAGGTCTAAGGTGGAAAAAGGTTCAAATTTCTTCCTGACTGCTGCAATATGCACAACGCATTGGCCTCTGGATGATCCATCATCCAGGTGTCCCTCGGGCCCCTTCCTTGGCAAGGGTGTCTGCTGTGTCATTGAAGGCATGGTAGGGGCCATGTAGAGAATGAGCCTTAACTTTGTGTACATAGAGTTTGTGTGCAAACCTTTGTGCCAGTGAGTGGATGTATATTACCATTCTTTGTATTTCACTTGACTGCCATCAGAAGAGAGGAAGGAGTTCTTCTGCCAGAAAGGAAGAAATTCTGTAAGAAAACAACAAACCCAGTTAAAATCTGTAAAATGATGATATCCTCGGTTCGGTACTGGATGAACTCAAGGGCACAGATCACTGCTGCCATCTCTGCACACTGTGATGATGCTACACTGCAATGCTTAGAATTTTAACAGTGTTGCCATAGGGTAAACACTAAATACCCATTCCTGCAATCTGCTCTCCCTGATAGTAGGAAGCTGAACCATCTGTGAAAATGATACAAAGAGGTGCTCTGATGTATTTGTGGCGTGGCAGGGAGGAAAGGACCTGGATCTGGAAGATCAGTTGGTTGCAGTGTACAGTCATGGGGTTCTCCTTGAAAAGGAGTCCATGTGCCAGCATGGATAGAATTTTGGTTGGTGTAACTGTATGTCTCTATCCTGGAGAAGAAGTGATCAGTGTGTCAGTCTGGTATTAGAGACTGAGCCATCCTTCACTCTGTCTGATAGCAGAAAGGTGGTTGGGGTGTGGTTGGTGTTATAATCAGTGGAGAGTACCCAATGATATACAGAAAAGTGCTTGACAGCTCAGTCAGTAGCCGGAAGGTTCCTTTCACAAAGGCTGTACTCTGTTCCACTGGAGTCAAGAGCTGTGATGCATACTAATGGGTCTCAAAGTACCATGAACCTTCTGGGCCAGCACAGCTGGACATGGTAATATCAGAGGTGGCACATTCCAGATGGAATAGTAGTGCTAGATTTGGGTTGACCATAGTTGGAGCTGAGGCCAAGGCCTGTTTCAGTGACATCACAGCCTGGGTGTGTGTGGGACCCAGACCAGGGAAATGTCCTTTTCAGTAATTCATAAAGAAGGAGCAGCCTTCTGAGCAAAATCACAAATAAAATCTCTGGAATAGTTCACCATACCTAGAAACCTTCTAAGAGTTTCCATGCTGGTAGGCAATGGCAGTCTTGCAATCATTGTATCTTCTTCCAGGTAGGCTCGGCCTCGGTCAGTGATTCTCAGGCCAAGTAAGAGTACCTCTTTCTGTTATAGTTGTGCTTTTGCTGGATTACATTTGAGGCGCTCTCTCTGGATGACAGTCAATAGTTCATCCAAGAGATCCAAGTGTTATTCCTGCATGGTTGTTGCCAATAGCAGGTTGTCCACATACTACAAGAGACACTGGGGAGTAGAAACCCTCAAGGGTGTCCATCATGTGCAGATGGAACAGGGACAGGCTGTTATGGAATACCGTGGAAAGCAGGTCCACGTGTACTGTCTACCTTCAAAGATGAAGGCAAACTTATATTGACTTTAGGGGCCAATGGCAGTGACCAGAAATCATTGGAGATATCCAGGGCACTGAACCATTTCAGGTCAGGGGGTCAAGAGTTGCAGCACATCAGGTGCAGAGGCCAGCAGTTGGAGCACAACTGGGGGTGACCTGGTTCAGTTTCACTGTAGTCAATACTAAGTCTCCAGGCACCTGTAGGTTTTCACAGGCCACACTGGGGGATTGGCAGTAGAAACATATGTTCTATTACCCATTGGTTGAGGAATGATTTTACTATTTCCTAAGGGATGCAAGGCCTCAGATGGGAAAGGATATTGGCTTTGCCTCTCATGTACTGGGCTTGGCACTTGATGACAGTGTGCATTCTGCCACAGTCACGCTTATATCGATATAAATGCTTCAAATTGTCTTTGTAGGATGGGGACAAGCTTTGGAAAAAGCTCATGGTTCTTGAACAAATCTATGACATCGTACTCCTTGTTGTTGGCAGATATCATTTGCCACAATGTGAATCAGGATCAAAGATAGTATGATATTGGCTGAATCTTTATCAGTAGCATGTTAGCTAGATCCACCACACAGACATGTGAGGCAAGGAAGTCAATTCCAATAATACTAGGATGATCATGCAGTACCATCAGTTGGAAGGTGTGTGAGGCCTTCAGGTGGCCCAACTCTACAGGTAAAGGTAGAGGCGGTATGCAGGTAGCCTAGTACCATCTACTCCTGACTTGTTGGTCCTCCATCTGGTGGACCAAGGGGATGTATCTGGTGGTCATCATGTAATATAGACACAGCTGCACCTGTATCCAATAACACTGTAAGTAGGCAGCCCCACACCTCAGCCTCAGTGCAGGGCTATCTGTTTGTATCCAAGACTAGCTTGTTTACAATCTGGACTGGGCCCTGTAATTGTCAATCTGTATTGGAGGAAGCATGGAGTGGTTGGCCTGGCTCCTTTGAACCACTTCACCATGCTGCATTGATGCTATATAGGGAGAGTGTTCTGGGTTCAGGCCTGATGGGCTGAGGACCTGTACTCCGGTATCACTACGGGCCCATTGGGGCCTCTGGGTTTCTGGTTGTATGACTGCATGTATCTAGTTGTGAGGCCTCAGGGGCATGGACCACTGGGGAATTGTACTAATAAAGGAAGGAGGTGGGGTGGGCAAAAAAATTGTTCAGAGAGGTACAGCAAGGCAGTGGCTGAGCTGTGTTTTGAAAAAGGTGCCTTGTGTGCTTCCTTTCTCAGTGGGGATCTACAGCATCCAATCGGGTTGTTGAGTTGGTAAACTCTCTCAGTTTTCCGAAGGATGTCGGCAAACCTTTCCATGGTGGGATAAGTGGTTGTCTGTACCTTCTCTCTTACTGCAGGGATCATGTTCCTAAGGAAGAAGGTCTTATATTCAATAAGATCCACATCCGCAACTTCTTGTGCGAGTTGTTTTCCTTATCGGTAGGCCATCCAAAGTCTTTTGTGGTAAGTCGCTGGACTTTCCTTTGCATTCTGTTTTACAGGGTATGCACGCATCACTCCTACTACACCTGGGATGTGTACAGAAATGAGTTCAGCCACAACCTGGTCAAAGGTGGCATTACTGGCCTGGCGGATGGCATCGGGGAGTTTGGCCCACAATCCTGGCTCAATAGTTTGACCTAGTATTTGGACCTGATAGTCTGCAGTGAGACTAAGCATCTCACATTTGGAATGCACCTTTTCCAAGTGGCAGCTGAGGTTGTCGGATGGGCTCGTCCGACCAATGCTGTCAGCTATTTGCTGTACAGAGTAGGCCATTTGTAGGGGGATTAGTGGGACAATCAGGTGGAGGTGCGTTTCCTTGGGAACCATCCAGGGCTGCCTGAGCTATGGCCTCCATAACAGAGTGGTCCGTGCCCTCCTGAGTGCCAGTTTCATGAATAAGCTGCCTAATTTGACCTTTTAACACTCACTTATTCCTCTCTGGGATGGGCACACTATTTACCACATTATCAATCATTCTATCACCTGCCTGTCTTTCACATTAATAATGGCTATCTGTGATGCCACTGGGACCAGGCTTGGGCCTGTCCCTCCCATCATGGTGGCTGCCATGTTGGCGTCGCCCATGATGTGTGATCACGCGACATCGGCGGTATGAGCCAAGTGTGGGTGGGAGGGGACTGCCATGTTGTGGATGGCTATTGGGTGGGGTTTCTGGGCCATAGCATGTGATTGGTGATTAGACGAGAGATGTCATCATCTGAGACCTCCCTTGTGATGACATAGTTAAGGCGGGGGTTACGCCTCCCATTGCATTAACATGTCCAGCCAGAACCTCTAGTTGATGGTGCAGTTTCACCATCTTGGATCCATATTCTGCATGACTCACATTTGCAACATTCACATCAACCTCATCCTGCATTTATTTTTGTAACACTCTGTATGCGGTGCTCAATTCGCGATTGTCCCTAGTAGCCACTTCTAAGTCATTCCGTACCTGGTTTATCTCATCCTGTAACTCTCCCTATCCTCACTCAGTTGTTCATTTGCTCTACTTAATAATTCATTCATATTAAAAGCCTACCCCTTATCCTGTCTCAAGCTTCACCCTCCTGCTTCAACAAACAAATTTCTTGCTCTCCAGCCTGTGCAGAATGATGCAAAAGTGAATCCTTTTCATTGCGCAGGGTTTGAAGTTCAGACTCAAATTTGCCGCTGCAGTTCACTATATTCCGTTTCCAGACCCATCTCTTGCTTAAGAGATGAAATGCATATCAAGGGTTCAAAAGCTCACTTGAGGCTTCCAGAGCAGCATAGAGGTCGCATAACCAACAACCCCTTGGTGCTGACGCTATTGGTTGGTTTTGTTCCATCTCACAGAACTGGGTTGAAATCCTCAGTATAGGGTTTTCGGATTGACTTGCATCCTGTGCATATTCATCCTATCCTCCATGGGAGGCAAGGAAGTCAGAGACATCGAGTCTCAGTTCTGCACAGATATTTGATACGGTGACCACCATTGTGTGGGAGGGAATGAAGGTAGGCTAGCGGAAAAAGGTGCACGTGCTGTGCATCAATCCACAGCAGGAACATTTTACACACAGTCAGCAGGCTACTGTATACTCTATAGGCTTGCAATTCAAAGCTGCTGTGGAGTGGGTCGAATCGGCATTGACTATACCCAAGAAAAAGCATCCATACTTTGCAAGTGACTACAAAGTGGTCTGAAAATGGGGGAGGTGATGTGGAAATGCACACCTACAGTCCCCGTTGGGAAGGGAAAGGTTTTAAGCAACAAATGAAAGCTTACAAACACCAAATATTGGATGCACGTGGTCGCCAGTTGTCAGGAGATCTAAACCTCACTCAGGTTCTTGGCAATATTGGGAATGAAAAGGAATCACAGACATGTTGTATAGGAGTAATAAATTTGTTTACTACTACCAAAAAGGATAAATTACAGTTGCCCTAAGCAGTTCTTACCAATACGAACTGGAAGCCAATGTTAAGCGTTCCTAATACCTCGAGGTTTCTTCGTGTCTTTTGGGGTCTCCGAGGTATACAACTCAGTGTCTCATTATATACCTATGATAATTACTATGGTTACAGTAAGACAGAAACATTTCTAGTTACAGAGATGGCCCTATTGGTATAATTAGAGAGGTGGCTCCATAGTTGAATCAACATCATACAATTTTGTAGTAGTCATCACTTTGTGAAACAAGGGAGTACAGTTCTTACACAAATAAGTGTAGTAGTACAAATCACCAAAAGGTGGCAATACTGACTTATATATCATAATCATTACAAGGACACAGATGTCCTAACATCTTGTAATCAAGAAATACACAGAAAATACATAGAAAATATATATATATGTTAGCATGCAAAGTGTATAACAATAGTATGCATACATATCCTGACATCTACTCTTGTACAGTAGATGCCCTTAACCCTATATGTTAGTATAACATATGCTTAAGCACTAGCTGTCTACAGTGTACCTCTGGGGGTACCAATAAGGGTGCAGGGACCTTGTGTAACATGTGGCATCCAGCGCCTCAACCCTCAGTGCCAGTGACCCAGCAGCAATGCTGCTTTTAATGCTCCCCTTCTTGCTCCAGTGTACCCTGTCCCCTGCATACAAGTCACTATTCCCCCCAGACCCTACCACACTTAGTCACTAACCCATAATGTTTCATGTGGCACCAATCCCTCAGCCACTCAAACTACTCAAGCCTACCCTTCCTCGCCATGCTTGCACATTGTACCAGCAGTACCTCCAAGAATGCCACCGACTTCCCCACCCCTTCACACTGCCTGCCCAAGTACTCAAACTTCCCCCTCACTACTTCCACAGTGTCTCTCACCAGGTTGTGTGTACCCACATGCAACAGTAAAGAGGTTTCTTCCTCCCTCTCGCTGCACACTTGAGCAGTGCCTGCCCTGCCCCTCCTGCAGTCAACCTGGGGACAGCTTCAACCCAAATATGGCTGTGCCTTTCCCCCTTTCCACCCCATCTCACCCATTTCAGCATAGAATCCCCCAGGATGGGTACCCCCCTGCCCCTTACCCCCTTTCCCTTCTAATGCCCCTTCCACCACCCAAGCATTGATTCTCCCTGTCCCTTATGCCCTGCCAAACACACCTTCTGTGACTTCTGTATCTGTACCCCCTACTTATACCTCACCCCTTTTCTCTGCCTTATTACTCCCATCCCCCTTGAACCCCTTCCCAGCCTGACTATTTATTACTGGGCTTCACATGTCGACCTCCCCTCCTCCTCTGCTGATTTCCAACCCCTCTCCTATCCCCGCTGTTGTCAATTTAGAGCCCCATTCCCTTCTACCCCGATAGTGATGCCTCTCACATCCTTCCCCCTTCCTGTAGCCTTCTCTTCTTCAGTCACCACCCTTCTTCCCTTACTGCCTCCTTTCTACCCTTTTGTCCTCACTATCTCTTCCCCTACCTGTTGCCATCCCTCTCATGCCCTGCTTGTCCTCCCCTTCAGTATTTTCCTGCTCCCCCCTCTGTCCCATAGCAGAGGTTTGAATCTATTCGTAGTTGATACCTGTCCTGCATCTCTTCCCCTATCGGTTCCCCCCGCTACTTGTTCCCCTCTGTGGCACCCCTGGTCCCTCCCTACCAGCAGCCATCTGCTCTCTCCCCTGGTACTCCTTGTGGTCTCTTCCTCCCCCATCAAGAGGCCCCTGCCCTCATCTTGGGCACCCCCTTCCTTCTTCTCTCTTTTCTGCCACTGCCTCTGATACTAAGGTCAGTTTCAGTCCCTAGTTATTTTTCCTCCATCCCCATTTGTCATCCCCTATTCCCCCCATGATGCCAACCATACTCATCTGCCCTACCACTTACACTCCTCCCTAACCTCCACAGTTCCTTTCTCAAACTAGCCAGTCTTCTACAGACCATAACCCCCCAGTCCTCCAATCCCAGTCCAGGATCATGGCAGACCCACACCCTGTACACACCTCCAATCTTCCAAAGATGCCCACCCTATTGACATGTGGCACCTGCCCTATTTTGGCCCCCATCTTATGTAACAGACTCTTCCTCCCAGGATCTGTACCTTACTACAACTGTTAGGCCCCTATGTACTCAAATTCCTTCCTCCCCCCACAATAGTCCCTTACTGACCCCTTGTAGCCAGGTTGCACAATAAACAAATTGATATTAAAAAATGCAATATAAATAAAAGACAAAACTTTTTTACTATTAGAACTTCTGTGCTATGGAACACATTGCCACAAGATATTGTTGATTCGCCTACTATTATGATCTTTAAAAATAAACTAGATAAATGGTTATTAAAATAGCACCGTATACAATGATCCACACAATTTTTTTTTCTCAGAAGAAGCCAGAAGGGGAAGGAAACATATTCAATTCAGTGCTTTACAGTAACTGGTAATTGCTATTTTTCTTTTAAACTTAGACTGTGGGCTTTTAATGACACTGTTCTTTCTTTGTTGTCTTTACTTAGAATTGTTTTTGGGCTGTTGAAAATTTTAAATGTTGGTGTATTTCTTTGCTGTCTCTTTAATTGCTGCAAATTTAGTCTTGGCTTGTCTGACTTGCCTTCGTAGTTTGGGTGAGGGTGTTAGATTGTCTGGCTCTGACCTCAGCTACGTGATAACTGGAGGTGAGGCTTTAGTCAGAGTTGAGGTAGCAAGAATTTATTTTCTCAGAAGAAGCCAGAAGGTGAAGGAAACATATTCAATTCAGTGTTTTACAGTAACTGGTAATTGCCATTTTTCTTTTAAACTTAGATTGTGGGCTTTTAGTGACACTGTACTTTCTTTGTTGTCTTTACTTAGAATTGTTTTGGGGCTGTTGAAAATTTAAAATATAGTGGTGGTGTATTTCTTTGCTGTCTTTATTTGCTGCAAATTTTCACTCCCCTCCCCTTCCCCAACTCTTAATTATATGCCCTAAGTCTGATTGACAGGAGCTAAACACAGGGTATAGTAAGGGGTGTGGAGTAGGAGAGGCATAAGGGGGAAGAAGCCCACCCTCAGCACAACAAGTGTTTTGACTCATTTATTTATTTATTGGTTTATTTTCTTTTTCAAAAAGAAAAGTATCTGAGTATCAGAGGCAGGATTTTTAGGACAGTAAATTAATAAAAAGGGAACTAGGAGAGCTTTAGTAGCAGACAAGAAGTGGAATAGCAGTATAATTGCAGTATAATGAGGGGAGTGGTGCAATGCAGTGGCTGTGGGGCAGCCATATTCAGGTAGACCTTCTGGACACTGAGGTGCTGCCCTATATGCATGCATCTCTCTGGACTGTGGGATGAGGTAGCCAGACTCAGAGCAGAAGTAAACTGGGTCAGGAGTACCATCACCCCTATCCAGAGACCACCCAGTCCAATGTAATTGCCTCAAAGGATGCAGAGAATGAGGAGCACTTGATGACAGTGGGTTCAGGGAGGGTTAGAGTGGTCAGGCAGAGGCACATCCAAGATCCTATTCCACTGAAGAACTCATATGCCACACTGGCAAATGGGGACAACCAAATAGAGGTACCAAGAGAAGTGGAAGGAAAGGATGTGGAGGTTAGCCAATGAGGTGACCTCAGTGGGGAAAGCAGTGGACCCTAGAGGAGGAGGAGGAAGTGAATCCTGGTGGGGGACTCCATCATAAGAGGGATCCAGCTAGTAACACAGGAGGGGGAGGACAGGGAGGTGAGGTGCCTACCAGGTGCCATGGCATGGAGGGATGGAAGGAAGATCCTGGGGATCACTGGGAAGGCAAGTCGGGAAGGATGTCATTATCCACCTAGGTAATAATGACCTGGCAAATGGGGAGCCAAAGGAAGTTCAGGAAGAGTTTAGGAAATTGGGAAGGGGTCTCAAGCAAGTAGCTACTTCTGTCACTTTCTCAGAAGTAGTATCTGCGAGAGGCAAGGGAGAGCATAGTGGTGCATCCACCAGGAACTTTAACTCATGGTTGAAGAACTGGTGCTGTGAGGAAGGGTTTGGATTCATTGGTGACTGGGGACCTACCTGGAGGGATGGAGGTTTGTTCAAGCCTGACAACCTGCATCCATCCTGGAGGGAAATCCAAGCACTCAATGATAAGTTTAAATGCTACATTGACAAGCATTTAAACTAGCAAAGGGGGGGTGGCAGGCCAGCAAGGAGGGTACCGACTTGCTCATCCGCCACAGCTAGCAGTGGAACCAGTGAACCAGAGGAGTGGCTATCTCTACAAAGCAGTGTGCAAAAGATGGATGTTAGCGACCAAAAGGTGGATAGGCAGAAAAGGGGCAAAATTCAGCAGAAGGGCAGACAGCAAGGAGAACCAGGGATAAAGGACAACCAAGGAAGAGGCTGGAGTAGAACAATGAAACAGTCTTGGGAGGTCAAATCATGGAAAGCCATGTGTGCAAATGCCAGGAGCCTTTGCAACAAGATGGAAGATCTGGAGGCTGTCATTGTGCAGTCAGACCTGGACATTGTGGCCATCACTGAAACCTGGTGTAATGATAACTATGACTGCGGGCTACAACATATTCATAAGAGACAGGGCAGGCAGGAAGGGAGGAGGAGTGGCACTGTATGTGAAAAATGACATAAGGGCCACAGAGACCCAGGAGGAACAAAAGGGGGGAGAGATACTGTGGGTTAAGCTGGAAAGGAAAATGGGGCCAGCCATCCGCACAGGTGTGGTCTATAGACCACCAGGCCAGGAGGAAGAAACAGGGAGCTGATGCTAGCCATCCAAAGGATAGCAGACAAGGGGGAGGTAGTACTGGTTGAAGACTTCAATATTCCAGATGTGAACTGGAGCATCCCAGCAGCAGCATCAACTAGGAGCAGATTTATCCTGGACTCCCTTCAGGGTACCTTCCTCAAGCAACTGGTCATGGAACCAATCCCAGAAGGCAATACTGGACCCCAGGCTCACAAACAGGGACAGTGTGATGGGGCAGTGGGGGAGCACCTGGGGAACAGTGACCACCAGTCATTGTGGTTTGAAATCACAGAAAGAGCAGAACTAAACCACACAAAACACGTATCCTGGATTTTAGGGGCAGACTTTGGGAAAATGGGAGATACTTGAAAGAGCCATTAAGGGAATGGGGCAGGAATCAGGGGTTGAGGAACAGTGGGCAGTATTTAAAATGGGGATTATAAGAGCAACAGAATTATGCATTAAGCAGGTTAGCAAGAGGAAAAGGAAGAGGAGACCATTATGGTTTTCCAAAGAGGTAGCAAAGAAAGTGAAAGCCAAAAAGATTGCATTCAGGCAATACAAAAAGACACAGGCAGAAGGGGATAGGGAGAAGTACCAGGAGAAGCAAAGGGAGTCAGGGAGGTAGGGAGGTCAGTAAGTGAAGCCAAAGCTCAGACAGAAGAACACATTGCAAAATCAGTGGGTAGAGGGGACAAAACCTTTTACAGGTACATAAGTGAAAAAAGAAAGGCAAAGGGAGAGATAGTGAGACTGAAGAGGGAGGATGGGGGCCACGTGGAGGATGACAACAGTAAAGCTGACATACTGAACAGGTATTTCTGCTCAGTCTTTACTGAGGAAGAGGAGGGTAATGGGTTTGAAGGGAGTACGAGGGGTGAGAATGGTGCAGAAATGGACATAAGCCCCTTTACACGAGAAAGGGTCTTGAAGGAACTGGAAGTACTAAGAGTTGATAAAGCAATGGGGCCAGATGGGGTGCACTCCAGGGTCCTTAAAGAACTAAGAGAGGTGGTGGCTGAACCTCTGGCTATCCTGTTTAGCTGATCACTGGAAACAGGAGGTACCCAAAGACTGGAGGACAGCAGATGCAGTCCCCTTATACAAAAGTGGGAACAAAGAGGAAGCGAGGGAACTACAGACCAGTCAGCCTCACCTCGGTAGTGGGAAGATCATGGAAGCACTACTGAAGGAGAGATTGGTGGAACATCTGGTTGTCAATGGACTACAGGACCCAAGGCAGCATGGTTTCACCAGGGGAGGTCATGTCAGACCAACCTCATTGAATTTTTTGACTGGGTGACTAGGGAGGTGGATCAGGGGAGGGCAGTGGACATGGCCTATCTGGACTTCAGCAAGGCCTTTGACACTGTGCCACATAGAAGACTATTACACAAACTGGGGAATATAGGTGTGGGCAGGACAGTAGTGTGGTGAGTAGGTAACTGGCTGGGTGGCAGGACACAGAGGGTGGTGGTAAATGACTGTCACTCCACAGAGAGAAGAGTGACCAGTGGGGTACCACAGGGATCAGTGCTGGGACCGGTCCTATTCAACATCTTCATCAGTGACATTACGCAGGACCTAGAAGGCAGAATTTCACTGTTCGCTGATGACACAAAGCTCTGTAACAGAGTAGACACACCAGAGGGTGTAGACAGAATGAGAAGGGACCTGCAAAAACTTGATGAATGGTCAGAGATTTGGCAGTTGAAATTCAATGCAAAGAAGTGCAAGATAATGCATATGGGGCACAAAAACCCTGGCACAATATATCAGTTGAGGGGTGAGGATATAGCATGCACCAAGCAAGAAAGGGATCTTGGGGTTATCATCTCTGACGACCTCAAGGTAGGGAAACAGTGTGACAATGCAGCAGGTAAAGCAAGTAGGATGCTGGGATGCATAGGCAGGGGCATCACTAGTTGGAAAAGGGAGGTCATAATTCCACTATACAAGACACTAGTGAGGCCCCACCTGGAGTACAGTGTACAGTTCTGGAGACCTTACCTACATAAGGACATAGACAGGGTAGAGAAGGTTCAGAGGAGGGCAACAAAGATGGTGCATGGACTGCATCACAAGTCCTAATAGGACAGGTTGAAAGAACTGAACATGTAATCCCTGGAGGAGAGGAGGGAGAGAGGGGGATATGATAGAGACATACAAGTATCTTACAGGGAGGAACAGGGTGCAGGAATACACTATTTTTAAGTAAAAAAGATGTTCCAGGACTAGAGGGCATGGGATGAAGTTGGAGGGAGGACAATTCAGAGGAAACGTGAGGAAGAATTTCTTCACAGAACGGGTGGTGGACAAGTGGAACACCCTGCCAGAGGAAGTGGTGGGGGCTGAAACAATCATGAGATTTAAGAATGCATGGGATAAACATAAAGGAATTCTGGAGGTCAGGGGGAAGGGACAACAGACTTCTAGGAAAACATAAACTGAACTTACAAGCTCAAATGGGCAGACTGGGTGGGCCATAGGCCCCTTATCTGCTGACACTGTCTATGTATCTATGAATCTATGTAATCTCGATAGGCTATGGCCTTCTTTTGTCCATCTAACCAAGTAACCCCTTGCCCACTGGGGAAATTCAGTCTCAAATCTCATCCATTAGATACTGTATTACTGTAGCAATCCTAAAGCCTACTTGTCCATTTTTCACCCCTCAGCTACAATACTTTTTGTTCTCGGCTCTCATATAGTTTCACTTAGCCCAGTTAGAAATCCTATTGCACTCCAAGTATTACTCAGCTCAGTCAGAGAAATAAACAGAACAAATAAATATGTATTACTACAGCAATCATAACAGTATAGCTCAGTACTTAGCTCAGTTATAGAAAGAAACAGAACAACTAAATCTGTATTATTACAGCAATCCTAAAGAATCAAATCATTGCTTTGTCTCCACTCCAGAGACCCTACTGTAATTTAGGACTGCAGAGGACCCTGGGCAGAAGGGTGGGCAACTGTAAAGTCCCTTTAGAGCTCCATTGAGCTAGCTCACTCCCTCTCTCGCGCGCATTCTATTTCTCCCAACGCTGCAGGCAGCCCTTTTGTACTGGGCTCCTGCCTGCACTGGCACCGTTTCCTGCCCACAAAGAAATCTGCAGCAGTCCTGACACAGCTCTGTTGAGCTCACTCACTCACTCCCCCCCACTTGCTCATTCTGTTTCTCCCGGGCTGCAAGCTGCCCTTTTGTACTGGGCTCCTGCCTGCATTGGTGTCTTTTTCTGCCCACAAAGAAGTTCACAGCTGTCTCAACAGAGCTCCGTTGAGGTTGCTCACTCCCCCTGTCTCACTCACTCATTCTGTTTCTCCTGGCACTGCAGTCTGCCCTTTTGTACTGGGCTCCTGCCTCCATTGGCACCTTTTTCTGGCCACAAAGAAATCTGCAGCAGTCCTGACAGAGCTCCATTGAGCTTGCTGACTCTCCTCTCTCACTCACTCATTCTTTTTCTCCCACTGCTGCAGGCTGCCCTTTTGTACTGGGCCCCTGCCTGCACTGATGACTTTTTCTGCCCACAAAGAAATCTACAGCAGTCCCGGCAGATCTCCATTGAGCTCACTCACTCCCCTTCCCTCACTCACTTGTTCTTTTTCTCTAGGACTTCTGCTTATGAAAAGTGTCACTGTAATTTTCTTAATCTGTCCCGAACACTGATTTCCCACAGCAACCGCATTATTCGGCGCCGGAATTGCGAAAACACATTTCGGTCAGGATGTGAAAAATGGCAGCTGTACTGTTCATAAGGAGGTGTGAAAAAATGCCTGTGTTGAACATCTGGCGTGACAATATTACAAATCTGTGAAGTTACAAGGGTCTGTGGAAACTGCACAATGCACACCTGTAACACAGTCATTTGATGGACTACCATCACCAAATTTTCAACATAGGCATTTTAGGACCTCTGCTCATGAACAGTGTCACTATCATTTTCTTAATGTGTCCCAAATACTTATTTTGCACAGTGCCCATGCTATTCTGTATTCTGTGCCACAAATGTGAAAACACATTTTGGCCAGGATGTGAAAAATGACAGCTATACTGTTCATAAGGAGGTACAGAAAACTGCCAATGTTGAAAATCTGGAGTGAAAATATTGCAAATTTGTGAAGTTACGAGTATTCGTAGCAACTGCACAATGCATGCTCATAAAACAGCCATTTTTTTTATTTTTTCCACTATATTTTGCAACATAGGCTTCTTGAGGACCCACCTCATGAACACTGGCAACGTCATTTCATTAATTGGTCCGGAAAGGTGAGTCTGTGCAGTGATCATGAAATCACCTTTCGGGACTGAATAATGCAATGACAGTGGTTGAATTCATAAGGAGGGGTCCCAATAACCCCATGTTGAAAATGTGGTGCCAAAATTCCCCAAAATGCCTAAGATATGCACCAAAGTTGAAAAAACTCTATTTATGCCATTATACAGCTTACCGGCATTTCCTCAGTTCGCGGTCAGCTTTGAAGAGTGCAGACGTGTTCCCGGTCCACCGAAGAGCATTGTGCCAGGCTCCAGAGGTAAGTTTGGGGTGAGGGGGTTGTGAGGAGGCAGGGCCTGCAGAGGGTGGGTGCAGGTTGGGGAGAGTGCAGGGAGACCACGAGGGACCGTTTTCTTTTTTCACATGTTAAAAACTAAAAACTAAAAACATTGCGGGACAGTTTTTCTTTTTCAGGTGAATTTGGCATGCTGGGGTGGGCTCTCAGTGTGCCACCTGAGTGTTTGGAGTGGATTCTGTAGCTGACAGGGGATTGGGTACCCCAGGTACGCTGTGCTAACTTTCCACTCTACCAGCAACTGCAGCCAGACTGAAAGAACTTTGTGCTTGTGTGTGACAGTGTAAAATCTATGTGCCTAAGCTCCTTTCTGCAGCAGCCCTGCTAGCAAGAGCCCAATAATCGGGGTTACCACCAGCTGTGCTTAGCGAGACATTTGTTAAGTACATCAGTGCAGGAGGAGGGGCAGAAACAACATATAAAAGCTTCACACTGCCACGCGTGAAGGCCATAGAGATTAGCATGAGTGGCGCGAGCAATCACTCAGAAGAGAAACGGGAGTACATTTGTAATATTTTAAAAGTAGTTTAACCTGGAAATGTTATAAAATGTGGGTAACAGATTTAAAATAATTGCTTGAAACTCTTGAGTCTATGGTTTGACGATAGAAGGGGTTTAGAGTATTGAATGAGGGGTTTAGAATACTGAATTTTACTCTGAAAATACTGCTGAACTTTTGCACTGAGTTACCCTCGAGAGTGGCTTATTTTTGTGCCTCTTATAATTATTAAACATTTTTTAAAAAGATTACATATAAAGTAGTAAATGGTAATCTTAAACAAGAGGTCTAAAGATTTAAAAAGTTTCCAGATTAGGGTTAGACTTTGGTAACATTAATCTATGTTAGGTATTGTTACCAAGACATAACATTTTAAAGTTGTGATTGGTTTTTACTTTATTAACTGGCATTCATAGTTTATTTCCATTGTATTTGGACACAGCTGCAAAAAGGAAAAGATGCTGTCTACTAAGATGATAGGGTTGATGGTGGTGTTGGTCTGTGTTGTCCAGTTATTTTCTATCATGAGAACTGACATTTTGATGAAAAGATCAAGTGCTCATGTAAATTGTTTAAATAATTTTAAGTCACAAATACCTAAGCTGACTTCACGATGAAACCCTTTCAACCTCATCAGAAAAGAACTTCATGTTAAGAATATGGTAATTCAAGTGGGGTACACCTGTTCAAGTGACTGGACCTTTTTATCTCTGGCTATTTGTGGAGACATTGAATTGAACCCAGGTCCAGTAATTAAAGTGGTCTTAGACAACGTACGAAGTATAATAAATAAAATGGACTACTTTAGATCTCGGGTAGAACATGAAGAGCTGGATATAATAATTTTTAATCAGGTTTCTGTTAACAAGGGAATTGAAAATAATGATGTAGAACTAAGGGATTTCTACCACTTCAGGAAAATCGTGGAACGGGGGGGGGGAGTCTTGGTGTATAGAAATCATTCAATTGGAAACTCAAAAATTTGGTTCTCTGGGTCAATTGAGGGCATTGAATGTCTCTTAATAGAGATACAAGAATTAAAATTGGTTATTGGAGTAGTTTATTCTCCACCCAAAATAAACCCTATCCAGCTGGTAGGTGTGCAACTCAGTAGAATTGTTGCATGGTTTCTCTGCACTCAGCTGTCATGCTGGGGAATACAGTGAACTCACCAGCATGTGGCAGAAAAGCACAATGGCTTCCTCTAATGAACTGAATCAAGCTCCACTCCTGCCTTTTAGGGAGGAAGGGCCTTCTAGATCTTGCACCCACCTCCCTACAAGCCTTATTCCATCCAGTCCCTGCTGAGCACTCCATGAGAAGTGTTACAAGACATGCCCTAGCAGTACCTTTCAGAAGAACTGCCTTGGGGAGGTGACCATTTGCAGCAAGGGTCCCCGCCTGGCCAAAAGAGCTCCCCTAGACCACTACCAGCTTTACTCACCTTGGCCAGTTCAAATCTGAAATTCTGAAGCCCATCTCCCCTCCAGTACAATGTTGTTGTAAAGAACCCCCCCAGCCATTTCTAGCCCTCTGTGTGACCCCTGACACAATATGGCTTGGCTGCCATGACTCATGGCTCCTAAGAATCTCCCACTAATCCCCACCTACCCACCCTTTGGTCCCCCATTCCCCAACCCCCTCACCCACTTAGCCCTCCTGACCTGCTGTACCTCCCACCTCCACACCTGCTTATCCCCTGACCCTTAAGCTATCACCCACCATTGTGCTGGCCCCATCACTCATCTAGCCTGAAGTCTACTCTCCCTTAATGGCTGTACTTTTTGGTGGTCACATTAATTGTTCCCTCCGGGAACCTATCTAAGCTCTATAGCTGCATTTTGGAAATTCTCGTACTTTTTGAACATAGTTGGAATCTGCACTTTATTCACCTAATCTGTTATGGGACTATTTTCCTCTGAATTATATAATTAAGTGATGGCTTTTGCAATGTATTCTGTCTCTCCCCATCCTTCTATTTGTAATGCTGTTTAGCCTTTTTAATGATGTGTAACTGATAATGCCTTCTAGCTGCTTCTGTTTTTCTCCACTATCCATATATTTGATGTTCCCCCACCCTCTGTTTGATGAGGATCCTTTGTAAATGAGCTTTTAGCTCAAAGGTTGTAATTCCAATTTTACAATAAATAAAACATTAGCAGATCACAGAATGTTGATTTCTTTGGAGAAATATATATATATCCCCATAATGCAAAGCATCATGGACTATATATGCAATCCACCACAAAATTCTGTACTGGTTCAACTTTAAGCAGGAATGCATTGTGCCAAAAGGCCTCTCACACAGTCTTCAAAGGATGCCAACAGAAGACACAGACACGTGTTTCATCCTACCAGGACTCATATGTGTGCCTCATCTGTATGACACCCCAGTGGAATGAACCAGCTACCCTAAGATGGTCTATCGGGTTTGGGTTTTGGTGATATATATATATATATATATATATATATATATATATATACACAAAATTATAGAATCCTCCTCATTTATTAATCTTAGTATCTCAAAATAGCTATTTCTATTTATCTCTAAAATATTCTTGAAAGCATTCACTTGAATATTCATAATCATACTGCCTGCTCTTCTCCCCAGTTTAGATATCTTTTTCCCTGGAGACTGAAAAGTGTAATAACCATTAAAATATATGTTATCTTCTACCGAGTGCCACATTCCTTGTAGACATATTATTGTGAACCTAGATAAGTATTCAACAAAGTCTCTGTCTGGTAACTTAGTTTTTTAACCGGCAATGTTCACGATAGACCTGAAATGCCTATATTTTGTTCACTTACATTCACATTTGAATTAGACTGAAAATTTGCGTACATTTTATCTGATGCATTAAATTGTTGTCATGGATTCACCCATCGTACTATTGAACATATTGGCTGTATTAGCTGCTGAATTGTGTGTGTGTATCTGTAGAGGAGCCCCTGTATTTATGAATACATTCAGAACTTGTTTAACTGGAACATCCTGCATCTCATACTCTTTGTATATTCTGTTCCAGTATAACTGCAGAGTCAACCACATACAGTATGTACCCATTTTATCAAGTGTATCTGATTTTTCCAAAATTCTCTAGTTTACCTGTTTGTCAAACTAAAGGTCTACCTGACTGTCGCTGGATAAACTGGGATGCCTATAAGCATCCATAATCCCATTCCTCCATAGTTTTATGGCAAGAATATTGGACAAGAGATTACATATTGAAAACCTAAGCCTATTTCTGGTTTATCTGAACATTTTCTTGAATCCAAAAAAAGAGATAGATACAGGGCTGCATCCCAAACCCCCATCAAAATCATGTTCTCTGTAATCATTATCCATAAGTTCAAACCATAAATTCCCAAATTCTTAATCAGTTACATTTCTGCAAAGATAGTACAATGTCCTTCTGTGTGAACATTGAACATCAGCAGTATCTGGGAACTTGTTCGTGCATAGTCATTTTACTTCCGTAATGTCATTTTCATCTAGTTGGAGACCCCCAAAATTTCTAAAAATACCATAAATTGTGTTTTTAAGCATAATGTCTGATTCCCCCATTTCAGTACCAAGTCTCCCAGTCCTAATACAATGCTGATGCCCTGAGTTAGACTGAGAATCTTTTTCAGAGCCTTTGATAGAAGGGGTTTCCTCATATATTTGTCCTACCTGAGACTCAGATCCCTGCTTTTGATCTATTGGTTCTAATATGGGATTTTTTGGCTCAGACATATTCTGAAGCTTATTTCCAAAAGCCTGTCCCTGTAATTTAGCCATCTTCTCATTATCTTTTTCATGCATAGCTAAGTCCGGTGGGCTGTGAGTATTCGTGCACTCACCTAGGCTTGATTTTTTTTTTTTATTATCCATTTTTCCTTTTTTTGTTTTCTTAACTTCTGATTATTTAATCTCATAGGGGCAGATTCTAGAAGAATGGCACAAGTCGCCGCTAAAGGCTACCTGCACCAAATTCATTTGTGGCAAGGACCCTGTGCCCAGTTCAAGATAGGGCAGGGTCCCTGAGGCTAAGTCCTGTCACTTGTGAATTCTAGCCAGATACACCAAACATAGGGCATACCTGGTGAGTTCATCACAAGCCACAACCACTGTTCAGCAGGGCACAAGTGCACCCCCATGTCCTGATCCCCCAGAAAGAGCTGATGTAGCCCTGCACGGCTAGAGGATCCCCACTGTAAGTGCCTCAAGGATCCCTCACCTTGAATCCCAACTCACATTCCAAGTCATCTATGTACTGTACAGTACGTACAGTATGGACATTCAAAGATAGGGAGTAGGTTACCAGTGACAATGGCAAGGCAGGCCTCATTTGTGAGATAAGACTTTAGGTAGCAAGCAGCACCCAGTTTCTGGTTTACCCTCCTGACTATGTTGTTTATGTGGTCAGTGTATGTGAGAGAGGAGTCGAGCAACACACCTAGGGACTTTAAGGTAGAGCCATTTTCAAGGGCATGGCCATAAAGGGAGTAAATGAGAAGGTCATCATTGGCATGTAGAATCTTGGCAAGATATGGTTTTGAACCAAACAACATGGCCTTTCATTTTTTCACATTGACTAGCAGGAGGTTGGATGAGAACCAGCGTGAGGCTGTGTAGTAGTTTTCGGATAAGACGGAGTATATGTGGGTGAGGAATTGGTCACTGTGGAAGATGACAAGGTCATCAGCATAGAGCAGAGAGCTGCAGGTGAGGTTGTCAGCTGGGAGGGAGTTGACAAATATAGAGAAGAGTAAGAGGCCAAGGAAGGAACCATGTGGAACACCTGAGGAGACAGATAGAGAAGGGAAAGTGGTGGTACCAACACACAAAGATTGGGAGTACCCAGAGAGGTAGCTTCAGAATCAGTCTGTGGTTCTGGTGGAGCAGCCAAGGGCTGATAGTTTAGAGATGAGGATGTAGTGATTGACCATGTCAAAGGCTTTCGATAAGTCTACAAAGACGGTACCAGTGGCACTCCTGCAGTCCATATTAGAGAGGATGTGGTCTGTAAAAAGGGCAAGGGCAGTTGCAGTGCTGCAATGCTTGTAGAAGCCATGCTGTTGGCTGCATAAGAGATTGTGTTAGGAGAAGTTGTCCATTAATTGGCTGTGTATGACCCTATCTAGGAGTTTGCTTAGGTGGGGAAGAATAGATATGGGCTGGTAGTTGTCGGGGGAGTGGGGGTCCCCAGATTTAAAAATGGGGACTACTCTAGTGGATTTCCAGGAAGCAGGCATGGTGGAAGTAGTTAGGGCAAGACTGAAGACAAAGGTGAGTAGTTTCGAGATCAGTGGAGCAACAAGTTTCAAAAAGACTGGGGAGAGGCCATCAGAGCCAGGGCTATGCCAATTAGGTAGTATCTTCAGCACTTTGTAGGTCTCTTTAAGGGTTATAGACATGAAGTAAAAAGGGGGTGGGGGAAGCATTTGAGATGGTACTAGGAGACGGGGTGGCAGAAGGGGTAGAGTATATACTGGTCTGGGTTGATGAGATCATGGGAGCTGGGTGGGAAAATGGAGGGGTGGTGGGGTATCCTGGGGTTAGGAAGGCTAGGGGGTAGCTTGCTGAGGAGGGTTGACAAGTCAGAAAATTTGGTGTTTAGTGCTTCAGCAACTTCAGAGGGGTCAGTAAGCAGGCCAGATGGGGAATGCAGTTGTATGTTGGCACTATGAGTGTGGGGATTCAAGAGAGCGCCTATGTTATCCCAGAATTTTATGTGATTTCCTAGGCTTTCCCTCTGTAGCTTAATAGAGTAGTTACATTTTAAAGACCTGCTGGTGAGTTTACATTTATTTCACAGGTGGCAGTACTCGTTCCAAAGGGCAGTGGAGGGGGAAAGTTGATATGCAGCTTACTTGCTACCTTGTGTCTTCATGAGGGTCAAGAGCTTTTTGGTTATACAGCATTTGCATCTACCTTTGACTCGCTGAGTGATGATGGGAAAATGGCGGTCTTGGATGGCCAGTAGAGCATTGGTGAAGTGGGAGGTTGCCTGTGATGCTTCAGAGACAGCATAGGTGTCTTGCTAGTTTATGGCACCAAAGTTTTTGGTGAGTTGGGGCAAATTGGGGTGATTGAAATTATGGATGGATACCGTATGTACTTTGGGGGAGGGCGGAGGAACTTTGAGGACCATATGGTGAATATAGGGAAGTGGTCACTCAAGGAGTCAAATAGTGTACTGACATGGGTGATCTTGTCATCACAATTGGTAATCACCCAGTCCTGAAGAGTGTGGGTGGCGGTAAGATTGTTGACACATTTTTTTTTATTATTTATTTATTTATTTACTGTAAATTCGGAATTACAAACCTTTGAGTCAAAGACTCTTTTGCAAAGGCTCCACGTCGGTTACAGAGGGTGGAGGGGGGAACACGAGTTGGGGGAAAACAGACGGAACAGGCAAATTATATACAAGCACAAATTATTTACAGATTTATGTACAATCACATTTTAGTAACATTAGCTCTCCAGTGGTTACAGAGGGTGGAGACACATATGACAGTAAAGGCAATGGAAGGCAACTTTCAATACATAATAAACAAGTGGTATTACTGAAATAATTGTCGGTATGATGGCAGAGAGACTTTTTTTTTCTCTGGTTTGGGCAGGTAGGAGACATACCTGCGACCCCTGGGTTGAGCATGGGGGGGTTTAGATAGGCCTGAGGGGCCCTTGTGTGGGTGTGTGGGGGAGGGGAGAGAAGATAGGCCAACGTAGCATTCACATTTTGAGCTACCCAATAGGAAGGTTTTTAGGCCTGCTTTGAAGAGATGGATGCTGCGGGATTGGGAGAGGGAGGGCGGAAGAGTGTTTAGCCAATTGGGGGCACGGTAGCGGAGGGATCTCTGCGCAAGGGACGTTCGACATGGGGGAACCACGAAGGATGTGGTAGCCGTGAGTCTGGTAATACGCCTGAGAGGGGCCGGTTTGACGATGTGGTGAAGGGCGGTTGGCGCTAGCTGGAGGTGGATCTTTTTTGCTAGAATGCAGGTGTGGTACTTGAGCCTTTGATGGAAATTAAGCCAGCCAGTCAGTTTGTATAGGTCGCAGGTGTGGGTGAGTCTGTCACAACCCGAGACAAGGCGACATGCTTTGTTTAGTGCAGTGGTTATGCAGCTTAGGGTGGAGTTATCAGCAGTGCCGTAGATTACAATCCCGTAATCGATTAGGGAGAGGATGGAGGATGTGACAGCTATCTGCATGGCATGCGGGCAGACTGTTTTTGATTCTGTAGAGGGTACCCACTCTCGAGTTGATTGCTGCTGAGAGGAGGCGTACATGTCTGTGGTAGGAGAGGGAGGTATCCAGGGTGACCCCAGGTATTTGAAGTGATTGACGTGCTCCAGCAGGGAACCATCCGTTGAAATGTGAAGAGCCATCTGGCTGTGCGGGCTTTGGCGGTGAGCAAAGGTCATGGCCTTGGTTTTGGAATAATTAATGATCAGCCGGTGGTCAGTGAACCAATTTCCAGCTCTCTGAAGTATTCCTGGAGGGTGTGCTGCTGGAGTGCACGGTTGGGGGTGTTTCCAGTAGAGAACCGCTGGCCATCAGCATAGAGTAAGAGATGACCACTGCAGGCTTTGGGGAGAGAATTAAGGAAGAGAGTGAAAGCAGTGGGCCTAAGATTGACCCTCAGGAACACCGGAGCGAACAGGCTTGGGAGTGGAGATGGTGGAGTTTATTCTTACTTGCTGCGAGCGTTCCGTGAGGTAGTCCTTTAGCCAGGCAGCGGCCCCGGAGACTACATTTAGTTGCGGCAGGACTTGAAGGAGTAATTCGTGGCTGACCGTGTCGAAGGCCTTAGTTAAGTCTACAAAGATAGCCCCTGCTAGTGACCCTTGGTCGAGCGCCTCATGGATGAATGTTGTGAGCTCAGCGAGAGCCGTGATGGTGCTGTGGCCAGCTCTTAACCCATGCTGTTCCTTGCTGAGCAGGTTGTGTTTTGTTAGATGCTCAGTAAGCTGGTCTGAGACTATTTTTTCCAGGGCTTTGGAGAGAGGAGGGAGTATAGAGATTGGTCTATAATTCCCGGGGAGGGTGGGATCACCGCTCTTTAAGATAGGGGTGATCACGGCTTTTTTCCAGGTAGTGGGAATTGGTCGAGGCAAAGCGAGAGGTTTAGGATTGTGTGAGATGGGTTATGGTGATATCAAGGGTGCCTTTATGTGTTTTAGGTCCAGGGAGTCGCTAGCTGAAGCAGTGTTAGCGATTGCTTTGGAGATGTAACGCTTGGCTAAGGAGCAGGGGATGGTAACGGAACTGGAAAGGGGAGGGAGGACTGTACTCGCCATAAGTGGAGTAGAGGGGGTTTGGGGGTGGAAGAGGTTAGGGGGAGGATATGTGAGAGGTCTGAGAAAGTTTCATTGAGGGCTTCAGTGATTTTAGCAGGATCTTGGGTAACGCCCTGCTCAGACTTAGTTGGGTAGGGGTGGGGAACGTGGTTTGCCACCAATTCATGTATGTTACTCCAGAACTTTCTCCCATCTCCCAGGAGGAGGAGAGGGTGTGCTGATAGTAATCAGCCTTGGCCTGCCGTGTAGCCCAGGTGCATTTATTTTGAGCCTCCCTATAGAGTTGTCTGTCTTGGGTGTGTTGGGAGTCTATGGCCCTGTGCCAGAGGTTGTCCCTGTGTTGCATGAGCTTTAGGAGGGAAGGTGTTATCCATGGTGTAGACCTGTTTTTCATGACCTGCCTAGTGAGGGGAGCATATATATCACAGGCTTTGTTAAAGGTAGCTATAAAGTGGGCGAGAGCAGCATCAACTGATTGTGCGTTATATAAGGGAAGCCAGTAACTATTGGCTAGGTATTCTTTGAGGTTATTAATGCCTCCTTTTTTGAGTTTTCGGTGCCATGTGGTTTTGGGTGGTGCAGTGGGCAGTTTGCCCGACCACCAGCAGATAACCGGGGAGTGGTCACTGATAGAGTCAGGGAGCACTGAAGCCTGGGTAATATTTTTGGCCTGTTGGTAAAGATGAGATCTAGTAGTGAAGATGTCCCGTTCTTGTGTCGCTACTGCTGGGAATGTGATAATTTGGTGAGACCCATAGCCTGGGCAGCATCTCTGAAGACGGAGGAGGATGGGGATGCCCAGTCGATGTTGAAGTCACCCATTAATATGGTTTCATTAGTATTTGGAGGTGTGAGACAGCGTGAAGGATGGATTCAAATGCGGTTTCTGGTTTCGGGGATATAGGCTGAGATGATGATGATTGTTTTAGAGCCCAATCTAATTTTGATTGCAAGAGTCTGGGCCCCATGTTCGGGGGGAGGGGTATCAACGATGGTGGCGCAGAGTGTTGATTTAATGAATATTGCGCAGCCTCCACCTCGCTTACCGGATCTATCCGTCCTAAGGAGGTTATAGTTGCTTAGGGAAACAGCATCATTAGGGATTTTATTTGATAGCCAGGTTTCAGAGAGGGTTAGGATGTCTGGGGCATGTTGGGCAATCCAACCCTGCAGTAGGGTGTGTTTTTTGGGAAGGCTACAAATATTAAGTGATGCCAGCAGTAGTCTTCCCTGTGGTTTGTTTGGGGAGGTTTTTGTTGAGGGGGGCCAGGGTTGGGGTGAATGTTTCCAGAAAGGAGGAGTAGAAGGAATACGTGTCGCAGCAGGGAGAGCCTGGAGAGTTTAAGAGACTCATGCTGTGGGCGCACTGGAGAATGTTTTATTTTTTTGTTGTGGGTGGGGACTGGTAAGCTAGAGATGTCACCGGGAAGAAGGGAGGGAGCGATGGGGGGAAGTAGCAATATGTTATTGTAGCTGGTAGGGGGCTGGGTTATAAGTTGGGGAAAAACTGTGGTACAGTGTTTACCCAGTTGAAGTGAGGGTGTGAACAAGGGTATAGGCAAAAAAAGGTAAGGTAGTACTAGTGGGCATTGGCTTGCAGCATTGGGGTGGTTGTGCCGGCAATTGTCAGAGAAAGCTAAGGGAACAGGGTTCGTGGTGGAGTCATGGGGCGGAGGACCCACTGGGGGGGGTTGATGAGCAAGGAGAGTGAGCCTGCTGGTCATTAGCATTGTAAATAGGGTGAAATACATAGTGGGTCTAACCAAGCGAGACAGCGGCCTCTAGGGCTGGATTTCTATAACCTGCAGCTGGAGAAGTGGGCTGATAGGTTTATTTTGCCTGTCACCTGACCTACTACAGCGTATATATTCAAGAGCCGAGCAAGGGTGGTGGTGGGAGCGGTGGGGAGCCGAACGCGTAGCGTTCGACGGGGCTCTAGCTGCTGAACTCTGTTTTTTCAGTTCCCTAAAGCAGCTGTTCACATAATCAACTGCAGAACTCCGCTTTGTATGTGAGGAGATTGATGATTTGCACTAGATTTTGTTGTTTAAGGAGGTTGGCATAGTCAGGTTCATGTGAGCTAAGCCTGTTAAGATTGTAGTCACCAAAAAGGAAGGAATCCCTGGAACGGAAGAGTGACCTGTAACTGATGAGGAGGTTCTGAAGGCCTTCTACCCCACTATCAGGGGGGTTATAGCAGCACCTCAGGAGAATTTTTTTGTTGATCCAAGTGCAACTTCAGTGATAAGTCAGTCGCTAGCGGAGTTGTTGTCAGAGTTTAGGACAAGCATGGCAGTGATTGATTCATGTATGAAAATGGAAGCACCACCACCCTTTCTTTTTGCTGGGACAGTCCTTGCATAGTAGGGAGTAACCAGTTAGCTGGACCATGGTGTCAGGGTGTTGCAGCTTCAACCAGGTCTCTTGTTCCATCAGGATTAGGTTTGCAGCATGCTGGTTCTTCATGATGGTAATTATATCCTGACTTAATGTTGTAGGATAGTACATCATAGACTCATCTTTTTTAAAAGAAGAGTCCACTGGATCATTTACTATTGGGATATTGTGATTTAGTGCTATTGCCTCAACCCTAGGTGATTTTTTTAAGGTAGCTTCAATATTCAGTGTTTTTATTCACTGTATTGTGTTGTGCAGGTCTGTCATAATCTTACATAGGTTTAAATTAGTTTTTGAATACATCATATTTTGTTCATTATTATTCTCAACAATATTACTGGGCTCACAGGAATAGAGTGAGGACCCCCCCACCCTCATTTTCCAGTGAAATTCATCCCACAAAGTCAAGAGAGTTGTCAAAAGAGGAGTCTTTTTGAGGCAGATTTCTAATATCATTTTCCACATTAGACAATAGCTTTAAACCTTCTGCATCATCAGATCTTAGAGACTTTTTTGTACTTTCCATCTTACCAGAATCTGCACTCTTTTCCAAGTTTTCATTACACACTTGGAGAGCTCTAAAATTATTTCTTGGTGACAACTGATTTGGAGTTGAAGTTAAGTTCCTACTAACTAATAAACTCACATCTTCTACTACCATCTTTCCATTTTCCTGTGTACATTCCTTATAGACACAATGGTCCAAAATGTTCATTTCATCTGTTTTGTTAAGGAAACTTTATCTGAAAGAACCTTGCCATTTTTACTTTTAGAAGGCAGACTAGACAAACTGCATAGTTCAAATTTTCTTGTGCATTTACATTTGGCAAGACCGTCCAGTTTCCCCTGTTTAGTATTACTATTTTCACTTTTTAATTTTGAGCCCCTTTTTCCTTTTTTAATTTCAACACTGGCATATAAGATAAAGGGCTTTGCTGTTTGGTAGAAATTTGATACAATATTATCGTCATGGCAGTTACCTTAAACATTTTCCTCACATTGGAATTCCTCCATGTGAGACAAAGTCTGTGTTCCAGTTACCACCATTTTACTTAAACTCTAAAATTTACCAGAATACAAACAATACAAGTTCAATATGAGTTTAAATGAGAACCAAACAGAATAAAAATATCAAATGTAAAAAGCAAAGTCATACAAAATCACCCAGCTTTTGAATGCAGAAAAAAGTCCTTCACGGTACAAAAGCAAATCTTTTAAAACTCTATATATTGTTCCAACTGTAGAGAGTTCAAATATGTATAATGAGATCACAGGGTTGATTCCACAATAATTTTACTCACAGCAAGTGTGTGTATTACTGGTCTGAGCAAAGAGTGTTCTTGTCTTTATCCAAAAAACAGAGTAAGTTCCTCAGAGGCAAATAAATAGTTGACCAGGCCCTCAAATTAACTCTTCATGGCTGTCTTGTTCAATTAATCGCAGTTCACCTAGAGGCATCACATGAGTTCTGGAATACATTATTATGTTCAGCCCTTGCTCTTCTTCTTACTAAAATGGATGCCTATTTTAAGTAAAAGAATACAAAGTCATAACTTGTGCTATATAAAATACAGAGTTGTTTGAACTTCAGACCACAACTATCCAAAGGGCTATCTGTTACATACTTTTCCACTAGAATCACTTCTATCTTCTATCTACAATGCTTTGACTCTTAAAAGCTCCACAAAAATATCTCACTTCATAAAATGAAAAAAATAAATACATACACTAAAATTAGTCTTCAATTTCTATTTAGTGTATTTGACCTTGTAAAGCTGTAAGAAACTGTAAATAATTCTACGTGGTCCATGCTGCCTTGAAATACAACAGATTTAATTTAGAGTTTATTCAAAAATGGACCTTCACTCCATTTTGGCACCTATTAAAGGAACAAAACAGGTGAACCAGAGACAGTTCTAGGGGCAATATCTTCAAAGGGTGCCTCCAAACCCTGTCAGGCAGCTAAATATGCCTTCCCATGAGATCTCCACCCCTTCACTGCTGACGTATTCAATGCTACATTGAGAGGAGCCACAGGTATGGTTAATGGCTGAAGGTCCACCTGGAGCAAGGATATTCATAACTATGGGCCAAGTTAGAAGGACCACACTCCAAGCTTTGCATGATCAAGATGCAGAGTTTGGGATGCAGAGAGACCGTCATCCACCAGGCTAGCCCTAAGTCCTGGAAGTAATGTATACAGTTGACATGTCTCCAAAATGTAGAGGAGACCTGCACGTGGGTCGTGATGGATGGTAGGCACAGACACGGGAGACCTTTACATAGGTCAGACTAAGCAATGTGAACCCTCTCGTAGGTCTTGACTGAATGAGATCTGACATGGAGAGACCTGTACATAGGTCAGGCTGAGCAATATGGACCCTCTCGTGGGTCTAGGTAAGGCAAATAGCATTTATCAGCCACAGGAATGCATGCCAACCAAGTCCATTAGGAAGTCAAATTGGGAGCGAATTGAATTGTATGTTATGAGTAAGAAAACAGCGAGGCCGGGCAAAGACCAGGGCTGGCAATTGGAGAGGAGAAGGCTGTGAAGATGGTTAGGTAGGAGGAGGCTGCAAAGCCAGTATGGTAGGAGGTACAGATTGAAGCAAGTTAACATGATATGCTGCCTGACTTGCAAGGTAATGGGCATTGCTGGTAGTGCAAGGGACAGGAAGGCTGGGGTGACCGTGTAAACCAGGTACATACTATTAAGGAAGGGCTGATAGAAGGCTAAGTAAAGCCAGAAGCCCTTAGGTAGACAGTTGCCTGGGAATTGCTGGTTGTGTGGTGCCAAAATGGCTATGCTGAGCATGACTCCTCAGTCCCCTGCTGCAGGAAAAAACAAAGAAGCCTTAAACATGGCACCACAACACCAAACAGTTGATGAAATAAGTTAAATATGTGTCAGCCATGAAAGCAGGATTAAGTTATCATCAGAAACAGATTGCTGTGGGTTTGGTAAAGTAAGATTTGGTAAAAGTGGAAGTAGCAATAAATTAGCCTAAATAACACAAACACAGAAGTGAGGAGTGATGCAGTAGGGCAGCACACTGCTGGAGCAGGTAGGGGATGAGACAGAGTGATAGCTGTTAAGAGGAGCCAGTACTAAAGGCAGATGCAAACAATTAAGGTGATGAGCACAGGGACTACATCAACTGGAATGGAAAACATCTAGTACAAAGAAAGACAGATTGCTGAAATATGATAAATGAACTGAGAGTTTTATTTGCAAGGCAGCTAAATATACCATTACCAAAGCACTCTCTAACTAATTTTGCTCCTGTTACATAAAATGTTCTCTTCATGTGCAACTTCCATGTCCTACTTGCCTGTATGTTTTCCACTACCTGCCACCTGTAATCCTATGAAATCTTCTATTGTAAAAACATTACTATCACCTGACTGTACTGATCTTCTACCTGTATGTAATTGTTACACCCGGGTCGCCCCTGAAAAAGGGACCTTTGGGGCCCAGTGGGCCTACCCGGTCATCAAAATTCAATAAATAAGTAATAAATAAATAAAAATAAATAAATAAATAACACTGCAAACAGAGAGGCACTAGCATACCAGAAAAACCCAAAAAGTAAATGAAGCAAAGAGGACCACAGGAGCAGTAGGGAGAACAAACAACTGACACAGAAGCACAGACTGCAGCCATAGGGAAAAGATGGGCTGAGAAGCAGAAGGCAAAATTTACTGACCCAGAAGCAGAAGTACAAACCAAGCAGGGAGTCTAGCACTGCCAGCAGATTCCAACAGGAAGGAAGGGAGGAGGCAAACACAATGGGGGGAGGGGGTAGGGCTCAGGAGAGAGTGGGCCCAGAGAGAGAGAGAGAGGACAGAGCATCCGGATGCAAGGGAAAAATGCTTGTGTGTGCAGTGAGGAGAGCAGCCCTTAAATAGGCCGAATGGGGGGGGTGGCCAGTTGCTCTGCCCCCTTGAACTATGGGCTGTATCCTTCCAAAGAAATAAATTTGTGTGGACAGTGTTATTTGTCCTGTAGTGTTTCAGTTCCATGTCACTAGAGCAAAGTAACAACAGCACAGACAAAACAGGGTGAATACAAAATAGTGGGCATCAAAAAGAATGATTAACATTAAAACTACAACCAAAACCACAAAGTGCTTTTCTGAGTTTCTGTGGGGGCAAAGCTCCATGTACTCCCCTTTGTGGAGGGTTTTGCCCCCCACACCATCCTATCTAAAATATTCAACTCCTGGGGGTGGACAACTCAGGGAATGGGAGAAACTTGGGAGGGGGATGTTCTCAGGGGGAGGCAGCTCGGGAAGGGAGGGAGACAAAATCGGGGTGGGGACTCAATATTGCCACTCGGGGGGGGGTGACAGAACTGGGGCAGCAGGGGGACAGATGAAGTCTGAGATGGGGTCAAACTGGAGAGGGAAAAAATAAACCCACAAAAAAAAAAGCACCAGCCGGGATCAAACCCAGCTCGAACACATTTCCTAGCTACACACAGGTGGGAGCTCTAACCACCACACTAGGCTGGGAGCATGGTTTTCAGCTCACAGCAGCTGCACTACATCCTGCAACTATTCACTTATTTTCCTCTTCCCTAAATCATCGTTCTTTTCTAACCCTCGCTATTTTCTCATGCTCGCTATTTTGTAATGCTTGCTATTTTCTCAGATGCTTAAATTGAGTCACTTAACTTGAGTTATTCAGTTTGACTCACCCATATCATAGGACACCAGTCTTTCACACTGTTTCTGCAACTTGTGCCTTGAAGAATATATCACTGCTTGTAGTTGTCCAGTTGGCTGCTGTTAAGGCCCTTCCAAAAAAAAATAGTTCGTACAGTTATGTGTCCTATATTTTTTATCTATCCTACAACTACTTTATTTCTTAAAAAAAACAGCCTTTAAATTACTGTTCGTTCCCCACGTGTTGCCCCTCCTTAGACCCCCCCAACAAAATAGAAAAAGAATATCCTCACATTGAACCGTGTCAGCCATTGTTACATTTCCTGTATCTGTGTGCTCTGCTACTGTTGGTTAAAACAAAATATAGCATGTGGTATGATTCTGCTCCTCAGTTGTACAATGCATGGGCTGTGGTGTGGCTGTGCAACCCAAAAGGTATAAAAAAAAACATAAACACTTGGTCTGATATTGTTTCACATCATTTATCTTGCTTCTGTCTTGTTGCCACCATGTTGTGTCAAGAAGGCATCACTTGCTGTGAACCCCAGAGGATGTCCACTGTTACCCCCCTCACAGAAATGAGCCTCATTTGTCTCCCAGACTGTCACAGGAAATAAAGATGATAAGCTGACCACAATGGCTTCTGTGCTTTGTCTGGAGTCAAAGCAGTGACCTATGTACTGTAGTCATCACCGTTACAAGACTGATGATCAATCCACCATGACAAACTATACCCACAGAGGCACCCATGACATCGGATGTTACCACCTTCACCTCCATTGCTACATTTCATAGCAACATTATTCAGTGCTGAGCATGTGGACTGTTTGACTTGCACTATCTGCACAAATAGTTATGGTGGATGGTATTGTACTACTCAGACCGCAAATGTACTGGCAAACAACAACTGTAGAGACATAAGTAAGCAGAGTCCCAACACATCACAACAACTGTGTCACTGGCACTGGGGCAATGTGTGGCACACCTGAAGTAGCACTTTTGATTGAAACAAACTCAGTGCAACATTTATATGTACTCACAGTGTGCTTAACAGTGGCAGTACCATGGAGAACTGCTAGTAATACTTGTTACAAATTTGTGGACTGCAAATTCAACTGAAACTTGAATAAAACTTGTGTGGAACAACAACAGGTGCTACATCATGAAACAGAAAAATTTGCCAATGTAGCCTCACAAGATGTCATCATATCAGAATACTGCATGACATGACATGAGTGATGTGATTAGTGTAGTACTCACTTGTGCAAGAGTGATGGAAGACATGCCAATCATACTGCTCTGCTATAGCCTATGTATTTTTTTTTATTTAGTCTTTGGTAACTGGGTAAGGCCCACTAGGCACAAGTGCCTGTTTTCAGGGGTGACCTGGGAGCACTGGTCGGTTAAGTGACTTTCTCAGAGTCATACAGTATGCAAGTGGAGGTTGTGAGAATCAAACCAAGATCTGGTCTGCTGGATGTACCAAGCTCATTCACAGTTCATTACTCTAGGTTATACTGCCAGCTCTGAATTGCAGAACTATATAACAGAAGTTATTTACTGCTATGGTACTCTGACTGTGATGGTATCCTCTTCAACACATCACATCTCCTTCCACTGTCACACAGGTTAGTAGAAATAATTTGTGTTTTTGTCTACAGATGATTCCTAATGACTTGTCTTATTAGTATGATGACACCATGCACTGCTGAGTAGGTTATCAGTACTCCATGTAACTATTCCCCAGGTTACCAGCACCTGTCTGATGCTGGAGGTGAAGTGCTTAGTCAGCAACTCACCTGCCCCCTCCATTCCCTCTCTGAGCTGATCCCCTCTCCAGCCTCCACCTCTCCCGCTCCCCTACCTCTCGAGTTCCTGATTGCCTTTAGAGGATGTCAGCAAATGTGTCCTCCTGCTTCCTCCTGTCCCTTTCTCCCACCTGGAAATGAGTCACAGCTCAGTGTGCCTTTCCCTGTTGCAAATTTTTCAACACATACATGAATGTACATGCAGGCATCATGCAGCTCTAAGTTCAGTGTGATGATGCCCTATCATTATTCTGTCCAGTGTATTTTATTTATTTATTTATTTGAATATTCAGAAATAACTTTTTCAAAGGTTCCACATCAGCAAAAGTGGGGGACAATACATTCAGAGAACACAATACTCAAAAGACAATAACTTAACATTGTTTTGTGTTACATTACATAATGATGAAGCAAAAAACCTACTACACATTGCATTAACAAAGTATTTTAATGGTTACAGTAAAGGTTAAAATTTGGTGAGAAAAGTAGGGCTAAGAAATAAGAAAGGCTGCAAGGTGTGGAAAGATGTAGATCTAACTTTATAATTTAAGGCTGCAGCCATGAGAGTGGGCTTTGTCAGGTAGCAGAAGCAGCAAGTGGGTATGGAAGAAGGATGGCAGGTGAATTTGGCCAAAGAAGAGGGGTGGAGTGCTAGGAATCAGCTAGGGCAACCAAGTGAGTGGATAGCACTAGTAAAGGGGAGGAGGGGAGGGGTGTGTGGTATGAGTGGATTTAATCAGAAGAAGGCCAGGGTGAAGAAGGGGGCTGAATAGAGGTAGTGGGAGGGGGATCGACAAAGGGATTGAGGTGGGAAAAATCTAAGACCAAAGTACTGGCACATGTACGAGGCAGGGGGAAGGAGAGGTTAGGGTCTGCAGACTACTACCATCCATGGACAGTTTTGGAGTAAGGTGTGTAGATGGGCAAGTGATAAGGAGTAGAGGGTCATGTGGCTGTCCTACATGCATACAGACTACTGACAGTGAGATGGAACTTCAGTTCCTTTTTGAAAGAAGAGAGGCTCTCAATGTTAAGTAAATGAGTAGGAATCTCATTTAGCTAAAGCAGGGCTCTGTAAGCAAAGGACCTTTGGCCAAAGGAAATTCTCCGAAAAGGAACGGCCAAAGGGGCTTGATTCATGCATCTTGTCTGATAGCATGACTGATTTGCTTGCATGATCTCCATAATACTGGCAGTAGCCTTTCCCTGAAGTAACTTTTTTTCCCAGCAAGCATGTCTTTAACTTTGTTCTACAATTCAGATTCAACCAATTAGTTTGCTCATAAAGAGAGAAAGTGTGAGCTAGTTTATCCGCTCCAAGAGCCAGTCTACATGCTTTATTAAGTGCAGTCACAACATGTTTGAGAGCAGTTTCTGATGCTGTTCCATAGACAATCAAGCCATAGTCAATGACAGTCAGGATGGAACTGGAGATTGATAGTTGGAGAACAGAAGGGGTAAGATACTGTTTGTGCCTATATAGGACACCCAGTCTAATACTGACCACTTTTGCTATTAAGTCAATGTGTTGTGAGAATGATAACATATTACCTATAGTGACCCCAAAGTACTTGAATTAGTAATTAAGCCTTTGAAAACATAGCTAAAATTTGTTTTTGAGAGCTAATTGCTGCAAAATATAACTTTTTTTTCCTAGTGCTACTGTGCTGGTAGTGCCTGGTACTAGGGAATATTTTCTAATTTTGTGAATTTTCGTATAATATGTAGTTTGAATTAGGTTTACTTTTCTCAGCTGTCTTTGAAAGAGTTGTATGAGTTAGGGTAGGAGTGTAAAGCAGTGGCAAGGCAAAGTAAATTTTCTTTTTCTGGCGCCCAATCCTAGAGGCTCTGGGCACCATACAAACACATAAAAATTTAGAAAGATATCATCTCACAATATAATAAATAATTACATGTCAGAATAGGCAAAGTCCCAGATTTAAATAGTCACCCTATTTACTTTAAAAATGGACTGATAATCTATGCTCTCATCCAGTGTCTGAGAAAGCCTGGCTGAATAGATAACACTTAAGTTGGGCTTTAAATACCTCCACAGAAGGGGCCTCCCTCACCAATGGTGGAAGCGAATTCCACAGGATGGGGCCAGCGATACTAAAAGCTCTATCACTGGCAGTTTTCAACCTCGTCCTGGGAATCACCAGGAGGTCCTTCGAGGAGGATCATAGGGAGCAGACTGAGTCAAGCAGATTTGTATATATACTCAAAATTGTGAGTTATCTATGTACTGTTATTTCTTATTAATTTTGTTATATCTTGCAATTTAATTTCTCTGAAAAGTTTCTCTGTCCTGTCTGAGAGAGTTCCTGCCACCGTTAGCTGTGTTATATATACCATTCTTACGCTTTTAGTTGTGAAGCAATTTTGAATTCTAAAGTTTTAAACACAAAGAGACGATCCTTTCTTTTATATTTTGTGGTTAGTTCTGTTAGCTGGTGTGTTATCTTGTGTGTTACTAAAACTGTAAAAATCAACAGTTGTAAAGTACTTCTACTTGATCACTTGAACTTGTCTATTACAGTTGCATTGCATTGTTGAATTGTTCCCCTGTATGTTATTGCTAGAGCTTGACTCTGCACACTGCGCAGTGTTCCTGTTTTAGTTAACTTACATACATTACCCTTTCTCTGTTACAGCATTGTTTCAATCTCACTTGACGCGCGCCCTATAAATCAGTATATATTAAAATAGTCATTTTCAAGACATTTCTTGTTAATCCCTTCCATCCAGACCACTGACATATTGTGTGGTACTAATTTCCTGTGTTGCTGTTTTATGGTTGTCTTTGCCCACATATAAAAAAACAAATTGTGGTACTGAGTAACATAACACATTACAGTACTTTTTTTGTCCAGAGACCGAGAGAGACAGGTGATCTGTATTTAAAGTGTGCCACTTGTGCCCTTTTTCCCAGGGTGTGTTTCTTTAATTCCTTCCTGTTTGGAGGAAAAAAGTTACCTTTTTGTGTTTTACTACACTAGGCTGCCTGCCATATACGGTATTAGTTCTACTGTAAGTGCTGGTACCTGTCCCTGATTGTTTTGGACTTTTAAGGAAGCCAGTACTGTAGGTGTGTGATGGTGTGATGTCATCATTCATGTGTGAGGTATTATTCACACATTTAGTAGTAGTAATACATCCTTTCTTCAGATACACCCAGAGAAAGGCAAGGCTTTGAAGCAGCAGTCAGTAAAAATGCCTGGTAAGAAGCAACCAAGTACAGGGGGGCAAGCATGGCAGGGGGGATGAGGGAGCTAAGAAGTCTGCTGAAAAAAGTGCCATTTCAGTTCCAGTTCCCCATAGCAGTGAAAGCACAGGAATGTCTGCATCACTGTCTTCAAGTGCTGATGTGGGCACTGGTGGTGCGGCAGGAACCAGCAAAGGAGTTGGTAGCTGAACTAGTTCAGGTATACCTGTGTCCTACTTTTTTAACGCTCAAACTGTTGCAGCCATGCTAGTGGAGGATGCTGACAGTGAGAAGAAGGGAGGCACTGACACCAGCACAGGAACAGTGGTCCAGGACTCAGAGGAGGGTGATAATAAGTCTGTCAGTGTGACTGCCCATGTTCCTGTAGGAGTTGGTGATGATAGCGTTCAACAAGAGTCTGATAGTCCTGGAGATAAGGATAGTCAGCCCACTGAGATAGTTGTAGAGAAAAGAAAAAGGTGCAGCCTTCTAAGAAGACAGTGATGGGGGGAGTAGGAGGAGGAGGAGGAAGACAAGGACATCATTGCTATTGGTGGTGATGATGATGATGACTGGGATGGTCCCACATGGGAGCCTGAATTAAAAAAGGTCAAGGGTGATGTAGTCCATTTACATGTACAGCCAGTGGTGGGTCAGTCTGTCTCCAAGCCTATAAACACACCTCCAAACAGTCAAGTAACCACCCCTCCCGAAAGTAGTGTTATGAAAGTCATGTTAGCAGCTCACAAAATACTCACTTCCACACCTGTTTCTGAATCATCCCGGTCCCAGAAGCATCTGAAATCCAGAGGTCAAAAGTCCCTAGTTTGGGACTTTAATGTGCTAGATCCTGCTGATGAAACCACAGCAATATGCCAACTTTGTCAAGCCCGTGTTAGTCGGTGGGAAAGGGAAGCCACATAGGCACTGGTGCCAACATGCCCCCCTGAAAAACAAGCACCCGCTGACATGGCATCAACACCAGAAGGATGCCAGAGCTGTTGGTAGCAAGGTGCATGTAGTAGAGTAAGAATATGAGGAGGGAGGGTAGAGTGGGTCAGTGGTGGAGGAGGAGAGTGAGCAATACTTTGCTCTCTCTCTAGTAGTGGGCATAGCCATGGTGGTGCGAATCCCAGTCCCACGAGTCTTAAAAGTACACCACCCCCACACCCACAAGCAACCAAAATAGCTGGTTTCATGCAGTCTCCACTACCCAGCCAAGAGTCAAGTCCTAGAAGAAAATCATTGCTGACACAAATACAGCATTCTGGTCGGACAGCCCCAAAGATGCAGCCCACTCTGAAGACCATCCTTTAGTGGCAAAGTACCCACCCAATCATGCTGCTGCACAAGAGTTAAATGATGCCACAGCTGAAATGCTGTCCATTGATCTGTTGCCTTTCTCATTCATAGAGAATACTGGTTTGCGCAGGTTAATGGCCCATACCTGTCCCAAATGGCAAGTTCCATCATGAACCTATTTTAGTAAGTGTGCCATGCCGGAGCTGAACAGTTGAGTTGCGGATTACATTAGACATGCATTGAAGCATAGCGCATCACACTATATCCATCTTAGCATGGATATTTGGACCAGTGGACAAACAGCAGCAAGCTTGTATCTGTGCATAACAGCACACTGGGCACAGTTGCCTGGTGCGGTACTTGATTTTGGGCCTGGCAAAATGTGTGAAGCTAAATTGTGGTGGTAGCAACACATACGTATTCGGTGGCATGCAGCCCTGGCTATGACAAGTGTCACAGGTTCGCACACGGTTACAAAAATGCTTAATGTTTAGCTGGACGAGATTGATGGGTGGCTACACACACAGTCACTCATAGCAGGATTCATCACAAGTGATAATGGCTCCAATGTAGTGAAGTGCATTAGCGATGGTAGTTTTTCAGAGTTCCCTGCCTGGTACACTGCCTTAATCTTGTTCAGCAGTTTCTCAACCATGCGGACGTTAAGGAAATGGTTACTGTTGCCCGTTGCATCTGTGTTCATTTTGCCCATTCTGCAAAGGCCCATGACCATCTACATGAGCTACAGCGCAATAATAATCTGCCTCAGCACTGGATGAAGCTTGATGTTGTCAACAGGTGGAACTCCACACTGTACATGCTTGACTGGCTGTATGAACAGTATAAGGCTGTGTCAGAATACCTGCTGCTGTACGCCACCCGTGACAGTGCTGGAGTGTCCATCACTCTAACAACAGAGCAGTGACACCAAATTGATGGGATAATATACATTCTCCATCCATTTGAACATGCTACACAGGCAGTGAGTGAGGACACTGCTTGCATAAGTCAGTTCATACCTCTCATACATGTGCTGAAGCAGACACAAGTGAATGTACGACACCAGACAGAGGCAAGTGGGGTTCATGGCACTTGTGATCTAATGGATCACATGCTCCATGTGCTGAACACAAATATCCATGTATCTGGCATTTTACAGTCAGCTGAGTTTGCAATCGCCACCATGCTGGATCTATGGTACAAATGTGGCCTGCTCTCTATAATTGAAAGAGATCATCAGCGAGTACAGCAGTTGACAGAGAACATCATTAGATTGGTACATGCTGCACAAATAAAAAATGTAGGCACTGCATCTAAAATGGGTGCTGCTACCACCACCAGAAGCTCACAGGCAACACAATCAGAGAAAATGGGCAAGGCAGAGCAGAAAACAGCAAGCAATCCCATTTGGGATGTTCTCTTTCAGGTGGGAGTAGAAGATATGGAGGAAAAGGAGGAGGAAACAGATGAGGCAGCTGGACTCTGGGCAGCAGAACAAATGGTGGAGGCCTACATGTGGGACCCAAAGCACCTTGCCACTAATAACGAGCCACTGCTGTACTGGATCAGTAAAATGACTGAATGGCCAGCACTAACATCGGTTGCTGTGAAATACCTGAGCTGCCCACCATCCAGTGTCACTGTGGAATGAGTGTTTAGTGTGACTGGGGCAATTGTGAGTGGCCATAGGACCAATTTGTCACCCAAGAATGTGTCCATGCTAACATTCATCAAAATGAATGAAAGGCACATTCCACACAACACAGTGATGTCAGTGGTGTTGCCACAGGAACTGTGTCCTTGTGATAAGGATGATGACAATTCCTTGAGTAAGGTAGCAAGGTGGATGAGAAAGCAATGTTGAGAGAATTCCACCTGATGAGAACTCCAGTCTTGAAGACTGTGAGGGTTGCTTCTTGGATGATGTGTAATTGGAAGTTGAAAAAGGCTGAGTTTACTCCAAGGTGTCCCCCCCAAAAACAACAACTTTTAACTCAGTATGGTTGCCGGGGTGGGTATGTTACTCCTTATTTCTAGTTATGTACCACTGCATTGGTTATGGAAATATGTTATTATGTGCTGCAGCCTGCAGTGTGTATAAGTTTATGTCATCACCCTTTGCCATAACTTGTTGATTGGTCACCTCACCACCTCCACCAGTCCCCCAAGGCCACAAGCCTATATAAAACAGCAGCAGTGTACTTATACCATAACCATAAATATTTTGCAATTGCATGTTTAATGTTTTTCTTCAAAAAATATATTACTTTTCATGTTGACTCTATCAACACATCATCTTACAGCAAGATATGTTGTCTTGATGTCCTTAAAAGTGCCCAGGATGACAAATTTCACACTGCCCCACCACTCCCTCACATCACCAGATCTGACCTGACACACCCATGCACTCCATGCGACTGAAAAAAAATATTTCTGCTACTTAATATTGGTGACATGTACAAGAACCCTGGCTCCTAGACAAGTGTACAAGTAGCATATGAATGTAACATACTAATTCAACAGTTAACACCAAGTTGAACACATTTTGAAAGATGGTGAATGGTGGCCATCTTTAATATGCGAGTCATTAATTGCAAAAGCAATCATGAAGAAGCTTAACAACTTACAACATCAAATCCCCCCAAAAGGTTACTTCTACAGTACCAGGTTAAGGTACACCAAAATTTCAATGGTTCGGGGGTGCAACTCAGGGTAGGGTGAGTGTCCTGCTGTCCTCACTTTTGAATGGATTCAAAATGTTCATGATTACTGCAGCTATGCAATCCCCATTGAATAGACAAGACATTAACCCCCTCCACCTAATTATTTACTAAACACCATATCAACCATCTGTGTTCGCATATAGTTCCTCCCTGTATGTGGGTGGCAGTGGTGATTACTCATTAATGGTAATGGTATGGACACCAGTCCAGTGGTCAACATCGCAGTTTAAGCAACACCCCTGTCTTCCAACAACACAACACAGCTCCTGCATGGCCTAGACTGACCATGAGTCATCAAGATACGACATACTGAAACCTCAACAGAGGAAAATGAAATAAGCAAGAGCAAAGAAAAGAAAAAATGTTGGATACTAGTCAATCTGCATACCTGCTTTTACCTAACAAGTTGGAAGAAAAAGCAGAGAAAAAAATGTATACTTGCCATACCCCTTGATGTGATGTCATTCAGCTGAGGACATTCCCCACAGGAACATGCTGTGTGGTGCACGATTCCAATCCAGACAAGATCTGTCGAACCACAGAAGCAGTAGCAGGCATTCCACTTCCACTATCAGCACTGTGTACCTTGACATAAGAAAGAAATTAAGAACACATTTTGCTGACTGTTGAAAATTCCCACCCACCACTTGTGAGTCTGACCGTCCACCCCGCCCCAGAGAACCATAAAAAATGAAGACATACTTACCTCAAGGACTGCGAAAGTGGAACCATTGCACAAGGGTGCAATTAAATAAATCCCCCAGACCTGGTTTGGCAGTCAGCAGCAGCAGGATGGAAAAATATTTAACTTCACCTGAATTCCTCATGTTGAAAAAAACAAACAAACAAAAAAAATTACTATCAAGCTCAGACAACCATATGGCAATAACAGACATGCCACACTTGCATGAAAATTCCAATACTTACCATCTGCGTTGGGAAATTGGGAAGATCCATACATCTGACATCTCCCTCCCTCGCAGCCCGGCATGATGATGTCATCCACAGCACACCGAAAAATAATATAAGAGCAGTACAAGTGTAACCCCCCCCTACAAATGGGGCTTCCTGAAAGTCTTCCTTGGGTGTGCTAAATGCCCACTGCCAGGCTGGTGTCCTGTGTCTTAGCATTTTAAAAGTGTTTGTATGAGAGTGTCTTAATGTCTCTGTGCTCTGTTTCTTGAAGAGCTGCCTATAGCATGGTGCTTATTTAATCTGGGAGGGAGATGAGTGTTTCTATGTTCGAGTCCCGCCTGGACTGCCAGATATTCACTCCATTTGGCCATCGCTAGTTGCGCAGAGGGAGCTCTGTTAGAAGCTGTACTTATTTGCTGATTATCTATTATGATAGTAATGATATTGTAGTTTGTCTAACCTGCCTTCTTTGCAGCATGGATGGTTCTTTTTATCATCACCATCATGGTCCTGGACTGCTTACTAGGACCAAACAGTATCTTTGGGGGCCCTAAAATAGATTCTGCCCCCAGAGGTCTCGTGGGAGTTAATTTCTATAGGAATTGTAGTTTTGAGACTTTGGTGCCTAAATGCACCTGGAGGGGGAGCCTTTGTTTTGACAGACTGATGAATCAGCCAACCAGAACCTTTGGACCGAAGGGAAATTCCCAAGCTGCTTGCTGCAGTGAGTCAGTTGGTGTGAGGAGTTGAAAGAGTAAACAGCTCAAGAGATTCGAGCAGCTGCTCCTGCGTAGTTCGTGCGGAAGATTGGTAGAAAGGCTGAGTTTGGCCTGTATGCCTGCTGTCCCTGTAGAGGGAATCTGTGGATAATCCGGACTGTATCCGAACTGAGTGGGAGAAAAGCCACTGAAGTGTGACCAGACATAAACCTGAAGAAGATCGAAGATTTACTGTATGCGATCGGCTGTCAGGATATCTAGTCACCATAGAACTCTCGGTTTTGCTCAGAGACACTGATATTGCTGCCGGACTGCTATCCACTTTGTGGTATGATGATTGCTTTACTATAAATGTGTTGTGTGCTGTTAGTGGGTCACTATTTGGTTCCCCACTGTTTAATTGTGCCACGCTTGCTGGAAGCTGCATCCAGCCTTCCTGGGACTGATTTTTAAACTGTTTTGCCCAGCCTGGGTCCTGCCACACTGGCCCAGCCAGCTACTTCAGGCATAAAGAACACCATTGATGAGAGACTCACCCGGGAATCAGTCCCCTGCTCAACATCTCGATCAGGAATGACACCTCGGTGATTCGTGTGGGCCCTGCTTCTCCTGGCGTACCAGTTGTCAACCTGCAGTCTCCATTTCATCCCTGCTGTGTCTTGCATTGGGTAGCGTGTGTAACAATCAGGGTAGCTCCCTGCAACAACAGCTAAAATCACAAGTGTTGTCATCTGATTGCATTGTTGTCTTTCTTTTGTGAACTGAGCCTCCTGACTCCGGATTACAAATTGTGTGTGATTGTGCATGCCTTTTCTTTTCACCACAGGCCCCGACCAGCTGCAATGCTGGCCTACCCAGGGCAACATTCCAGGCTAGTCCACCTTACTTCCAACTGGGTACCCAGAGCATATGACTGTGCAGGGACTAAAAAGTGCATGCATAATTGCCTGACTAGATCAGTTTTAGAATCAATCAACCTGATTATGCCCCTCCCTTGTTCAAGTCCCCTGAATAAATCAGATCTAACTTTTTTTGCATTTAATCTGACTGTGGTTACAGTTTGTACCCAAAGCACTGTACTGTTGTTATTTGCTGTGCATAACCTTGTTTTACAGGGGGTCTCCAGGGTTGAATTGGTGGAACCAGCCATGGTGGTAAGCGCAAACAGTGTGGGGATTTGTATGCTGCATAGGTGCTACTGTGAAAGTGTATGTTGCATATTGTTTAGGACACTAGAGGGGAAAGAGGGGGCTTACAATGTCCCAGAGGGCTGTAGCCAGGTAAGCCTTGCTACTAACAATCTTGTCCTCTGGGTGGAGGCACCCGTTTCAGTACCCAGGCCCCATTCACCTGCAACTAGCCAAGCAGACAGAGGTAGTAGCCCTTGGGATAGCACCACCTAGGGGTTACATCTTGGATGCACCAATGCTGGGATTTGTGCCTTCTAGTGGTCAGAAGTGGGTACTACAACCCCACTCTCAAAAATTGTTGTAAAATGGAGACACTCACTATACCCATGTTTAAACTAGCTCCCCACAATCTGCTAGTGTACTGTGTGATGGGGTGGAGTGAGGCAGAGGTGGTGGTCCCCCGGCAAGCTCTGCTATTAATGGATGTCCCTTTGGGAACTGATAATGCCACTATTGTGGAAGTGGTCAAATGAATTAAGTGTTTTGGGAAGGTTGAAGTAAAAGGAAGGGATTCCAACCTGTTTGATCAAACTATGGTGGCCCTGCTCTCCTGCAGCCTGCCTATTGAACCAGAGAAGGTATCCCCTGTCATTTTGCCTGAAAGGTCCCAAAAGGGGTTGAGGGTCATTCACTTACATAGTGACCTGGCTGCTCCTGGAGGGTCCTCCCGTATAGAGGGATTTAAAGACAAGCTGCTTAATCTGTTAGCCTCTGAGGGGCGCTCTGCTACAGAGCTAGTGAATATGTTAGAGCTTTCTGAAGCTGTCACTCCCATGCAGTCCCCCATAGCCTCTCCTGCCACCCTTACACTTGCTTCCCTCATAGTGATACCTACTGTGTTTTTGGACTCATACCACAGACTGAGGCTCTTCTTGGGTACAGTTCCAGTGCCCATGGGGGAGGACAATCTGGAAACGTAGATGGACTATGCCACCCCATTGGTCCAGCAGTGGCAGTGTGCTGAGGGGGAAAAGAGGAAGAGGCTCATGGAAAGCTTGAGGTGTCCTGCACTGGAGGCCATTCACTTCCTGCAGTCCACCAGCCTGGAGACCATGGCCACTGAATACCTCTCTGCCTTGGAGGGAGTATTTGGTAGCACCAAGTCAGGGGATGATCTGATGTGGAAGTTTAAATCTGTAAAACAGTGGAAAGATGAAAAATTATCAATGTTTCTCACCCGAATTGAGCAAGCTTTGCAGCAGGATCACAGGAAAGGAGGGGTGAGCACCAGTGAATTGAACAGGGTCAGGATAGATCACATCTTAAAGTCAGCAAGGTACTCTAGCATGATGTTGTCAAATCTTAAACTGCAGGATAGAAGGGGTAACCCACCTGAATTTTGCTATCTAATGACAGAGATCTGGGAGGCTGAGAACGATGAGGAGGGATGGGAGCCCTATGCTGGGGCTGCTCACTCCTGCCAGGCCCCTGAGAAAGGTGAGGAGGCCAAACTACAAGAGATGAGAGAACTGATCAAGGAGTTAACTGAGTTGAGAGTCAGTCAGCAAGCTGCAGAGGCAGCCAAAGATACTAATTCCTGTCCAGCCACCCCGAGACAAAGAGGGAAGTCCTGCCAGGGAGGTGGGTACATGTCATTTCCTCTGAAACCTGGCCTGAAGACAGCCTGCTAGATGAGGTACGAGAGCTGAGACTTTTGGTGGGAGATCTGTGCCAAGCTACCCAAAACACTGACCCTTGGAGGAGCTCAGAAAGCCAAAAGAGCAAACCCCTGACCAGAGAGAGACCCCAGGACTCCCCACTATGTTCAAGTAGGGGAACAGCTCCTCTTTCCCTAGAGACTCTAAAGAATCTGTTTTCTGTTACCACTGCAGAGAGGATGGGCACACTCGGTTCACCTGCTGTTTGCCTGAGAATCTGAGAAAAGTTTCTACTAGGCTGCTGGCATTGATTCGACAGAGCAACATACAACCGCAAGGTGGGGCTTCCTGAAAAAGCTATTCATCCAAGGCAGCTGTAAAGCTGACACCCAAGTCCAAGTCACCTTAGTGGTTCGAGGTGGTGGGCCCTTCAATGGAAACTACAGTGATGGTGAACGGTGTGTCTGCCTGAGCCATGCTTGACAGTGGATCTCAAGTAACCATAGCATTTCAAGATTGGTACCAGAAGCATCTGCCTGATGTGCCCCTACAACTCTTGGAAGGTTTGCACGTATGGGGGTTGAGTAAGAAATCTTATCCGTACTTGGGCTATATCCAGGTCTGTCTGTTATTCCCTACCACTGTGGCTGGGGTAGATGAACAAGTTGAGAAACTTGCACCAGTGTTTACCTCCACCAGACTGTATGATGGGGTTCCCCTGTTAATTGGAACAAATGCCCACATGATTTGGAGACTCGCACAACTCTGCCATGAGAAACAAGGGCAATGGATTGGATGGACCCTAGGAATTCCAGCATTAATCAAAAGAACTTATGACTTGCAACAGAAACCCAATGAAGTGGACCAAGATGAGCCAGTGGGGATACTGTGGAAAAAGGATCCTGACTCTTTGATGTTGGCCCCCAATGCCCAATGTATGATCCATGAAGAAGTCCAGCTTAGGAGAGATGTAAAGAACAAAATATTAATGATAGATGCCCCTGGTGAAGGGAAGCTGCCAGAGAGGTTGATGGTTAAGCCCAGTATACTACCTGCATGTGCCCATGCCTATGCCCGCCGAGTGATGGTGCAAGTGAGAAACCTGTTGGACAGGGAAGTTTGTGTGAACCGGGGATATATGCTAGCTACAGTACACTGAGCAGACAGTGCAGTATTACCCAAAAACAAGTACTCTGGTGAAAGGGAGAAAGTGACCCCAGACTTATTTGACTTTGGTGATTCCCTCTTGTTCGCCGAATGGAAGACCCAAATTAGCAGGAAACTTGCTCAGAGAGACCAAGTGTTCTCACTAAAAGAGTGAGACATGGGGTGTGTCCATGGTGCTAAGCATAACATATACCTGCATGATGACCGACCATTTCGAGAGAGGTCCTGACACCTTGCTCCAGCTGACATAGACAATGTTAGGAGGCACCTACAGGAAATGCTCGTTGCTGGCATTATTCAAGAATCAAGAAGCCCATATGCATCCCCCATTGTAGTGGTGCATAAAAAGAATGGATCATTGAGGATGTGCGTGGACTATCAGACACTCAACTGACAGACTATCCCAGATCAATACACCATGCCATGCATACAGGATGCCTTAGATTGTCTGAACAGGGGTCAGTGGTTCTCAGTACTGGTCTCCATGGGTGGATATTATCAGATTCCGATGGCTCCGGAGGACCGTGAGAAAATAGCCTTCATCTGTCCTTTGGGGTTCTACGAATTTCTGAGGATGCCACAGGGGATTTCGGGTGCCCCTGCCACCTTCTAGAGATTAATGGAATGTGTGGTGGGAGACATGAACTTGCTGGAATGTTTAGTGTACTTGGATGATGTCACTGTTTTCGGACGCACGCTAGAGGAACATGAGACAAGAATGTTCAAAGTCCTCGATCGTTTGGAAGAATTCGGCCTCAAGTTATCCATAGACAAGTGCCAGTTTTTTCAAACATCTGTGAAATATGTGGGACACATAGTGTCTGCAGATGGGATTCAGACAGATCCCAATAAAGTTGAATCTTTGACCACTTGGCCCCAGCCCAATAACCTAAAAGAGCTATAGTGTTTTCTGGGGTTCTGCAGCTACTACCACAGGTTCATCAAAGACTATTCAAAGGTGATTCGACTGCTCCTTAACCTTAGCCAAGTCTACCCCCCTACCAGCCGCAAATACAACAAGCATTTGTCAATGCCAAATATTGTCTCGCTGGCATTGGCATTAGAGAGGTAGTGAATTTAAAATCTGCCTGCGAAGTGAATGCGAAGTGGCCACTTTGCATTGGCACTTCGCTATGCGGAATGCCCCATAGAAAAGGCTCACTTCGCCTTGCTATTATTACTTTGCATTGTCATTCTGCTTTAAAAGTGAAGTAAGGTGGAGCGACAACAAAATTGGCAGCACCCCACCCACACAGTCACCAGAACTAATGTGCATCCCCAAAGTGCTACTGTCTTGTGTCCAGAAAACACCCCAGTGCTGACAAAGTGAAATGAGAGCATAACAAGAAATTCAAAGTCTCCCAGAATTAATGGTGCTTGCACTCAATCATGCATGCAGTGGTCACACACAGAGTCACCATAATTAATGTGCATCCCCAAAATGCTACTGTCTTGTGTCCAGAAAATTCCCCAGTGCTGATGAAGTGAAATGAGAGCGTAACAAGAAATGCAGTCTCCCAGAATTAATGGTGCACTTCAAATGCACAGACAGATTAAGATTGCGCTGCGCACTCAAGGGATGCATGCAAAAAGGCACAACACCTAACTAGTGCACACAAGTCACAAATCCAAATCTGGAAAGGAATACATTTTGCCAGTTGGAGGATTAGTGCATGGCAGTAACAATCCACTACTGGTAAAGATACCACAAAGCAGCATAAAAAATTCATAGAGGTGCAGTGATTAGCAGGTTCACACTGCTGCAATTACTCTATGGCATAATAAAAGGTGTCTGATTTAATGGCATGCATCACACACACACTCACACATACACTACAAGTAATGCGTAGCAAACTGAAAACCTTTAGTATATAACCAATTGTTTAAACAGACACGTTATACACTGCTGCACCTCAACAATCAGCAAAAAAAAGTCAAGAATTACTGAAAATATTACTTTGTGTACATTAACAGTTATACAAGAAAAATAAAACCAAAACAGAAAAACTGCCTTTTTCTCCCAGTTAATGTACCTACACCACAAATACGCCCCACCTCCAAAGCACACTTCACAGTACACAGACTGACTGTTCTAAATTAACATTCAAAATCCACACAACAATAATCAGTCAATGATATGAGCACAGAAGGGTTTCCTACAGTCGATGTAGTAAATTTTGAGCAAACAAAATTACCCAAAAAGGCATTTTAAACAGCTTTTAGAGGTTTTGAATTGCAGAGCTCTGAGAGCAAACTGTCTCCAGCTAATACTACACACACACTACCCAGGCCAGAACTGAGGCTGTGCAGAACAATCTAGAGCCCATGTGACCTGCAATCCCATGAAGCACTGCAGAATTTTATTTGGCACTCAATTACAAGGCGAAGTGAGGTGAATTACATTGATTTCAATGTACTGCACCTTAAAATTGGTGGAGAAGTGGTTTGGAGAAGGCGGAATAACGCAAATTCATTGGTTTCAATGGACTTCATGTTCCTCATTATGAAGAGAAGTACTCCGCTTCACATTGTGGAATACTCCATGGGTTCCATGTTACTTTGTGAATCACTTCATGGAGCGAATTGGGGCCACTTCGCCCACCACTACTTATAGTACTATAACTCACATGCTGTACAGGAAGGAATGTGAATGCCTATGGCTGCACTTCCCTGATGAGCTGCAGCACAAAACTCCCCACCTTAATGACCTGTAGTAATGAGTACAATGGTGGGGTGGGGAAGCCTGGAGACATACTACAATTCAGGCTTACAATACATCCAAGTGACTAGAAAAAAAATTAATGTTGTGATTCATGACGTGATCATGAATGATGATTTGTGACTGCATTTGTGACCACGGTAATGAAGAACGTGATGGTGTGAGCTAACCAGTATGAAACTGTATTGGAAATGAGAACGCCTATGGCTGTACTTCCCTAATGAGCTGTAGCTTAAAACTCTCAGACTTAAAAACACATATCAATGAGTACAATGGTGGGGTGGTGAAGCCTGGGAGAGACACTACAAAACAGGCTTACAATACATTCAAGTTACTAGGAAAAAAATTAATGTTGTGATTCGTGATGTGATCATGAATCGTGATTTGTGACTGCATCTGTGACTGTGATGATGAAGAACGTGATTTGTATCACGAGTGACTCGTGATGATGGTCCTGACTTAAAAATGCATATTAAAGAGTACAATGTTCATGCAGAATTATGCACCACACCTGTCCAGTACTCTGAAGGGAAGTCAAAGAAACAACTGTTACTTAAGTTACAGATGGAGACTGGGCCCTAAAGAGATGCAAATGCACAGACAGATTAAGATTGCGCTGTGCACTGAAGAGATGCAGACAAAAAGGTACAACGCCTAACCAGTGCTCACCATCGGAAATTCAAATCTGGAAAAGAATACCTTTGTCAGTTGGAGCGGGCCACGGGGGGGGGCAGTATACTGCACTGCTGCAGTAACAGTCACTAGTACAAGTACCAGTAAAGATACCACAAAGAAGTACAAAAATCACACAGCTACAGTGGATAGCAAGTTCACATTGTTGAAATTATTATGTGGCACAATAAAATGTGTCTGATTTGATGACATGCATCACACACATACTCACACGCATACTAAGTAATGCATAGCAAATTGAAAACTTCAGTAATATAACCACATATTTTAAACAAACTGAAATTATGCATTGCTGCACCACAACAGGCAGCAAAAAAATGGCAAGAATTATTGAAAATATTACTGTGTGTACATTAACAAAGTTATACAAGAAAAATATCACCAAAACAGAAAGCACTGTCTTTTTCTCCAAGTTAATCTACCTACACCACAGATATGCCCCTCCCCCAAAGCACACTTCCACTGTCTCTCAGCACACAGACTGAATGTTGTACATTAACATTCAAAATCCATACACAAACAATAAACGCTCGATGATAGGAGCACAGGAGGGTTTCCTATAATCGATTAACTAAAGTTTCAGCAAAAAAAAATGACTCAAAAAGGTATTTTTAACAGCTTTTAGAAGGTTTGGATCACAGAGAGCTCTCAGAGCAGATTGTCTTCTACAGCTTCCTACATACACTACCCCAAACTGAGGCTGTGCAGAACAATCTAGAGCCCATGTGACCTGAAATCCCATGAATCACTGCACAATTCGCCTTTGGAGCTTAAAAACAAGGTGAAGTGAGACGAAGTACATTGTTTTCAATGTACTTCACCTTAAGAATTGGTGGAGTAGTGGTTTGGGAAGGTGGAGTAACACGAAGTCATTGTTTTCAATGAACTTCGTGTTACCCAATATCAACAATACTCCACTCGTGTTCTTGAGCAGTCTGCAAATTCACCTTCACTCCGCAAACCACTTCGTGGAGCGAATTGGGGCCACTTCGCCTATCTCTAATTGGCATTGATAGTGCCGTAGTTATAGACGCATAATAGGAATGGCAGTGAAGTATAAAAGTGACGCCAACCCCATCCCCACCCTGTAAAGACCGACAGGCATGGGGTGTGTCTTTGGGTCATCAGCTATAACGCTCATGCCATTTTATCTCACTGTACCCTGTAGACACTGACAAGTGTTGTGGTGTACTTTGGGGTCTTTGGGCATATACTTACCCCATTCCATAAGGAAATATGCTGAGGTGGGTGCAGTACAGGAGAATGGGGTGAACTTTGTGGCTGAACACTGCAAGGCACACCACAATGCCTGCCACTGGCTGCAGGGTGGGGGTGGAATGGCATGAGCATGACACCCGATGATCCCAAGTCACATCCCTGATGTCTGTCAGTCTCTACAGGGTGGGGTGCTGCAGTTGGAAACCCTAACATTGTAGGCATGTGTTGGTATTTTCACTCCAAATTTTCAACATGGGCTTTTTGTGAGCCCACCTCATGAAAAGCGGCACTTTCAGTTTGTTATCTGAAAGGTGGTTTTGCACAGCAGCTATGCCATTTGGCAACACAGGAAGGAAAACACATTTTTGGCAGTATGTGGAAAATGACAACTGTATTGTTCATGAGGAGATGTAAAAAAAAGGCAACACTGAAAATCTGGAGTAAAAATATGAAACATAGGTGTGAGCATGCATAGAAACTGTGCAACACACGTTCGTAACCTAATTATTTTTGGGATTTTTTTTAACCACATTTTTAACATAGGCATTTTGGGACCTCCCCTCAAGAACAGTGGCACTGTAATTTTGTTAATTTGTCTGAAACATTGATTTCGTACAGTGACAATGCCATTGTGCACCACAGGTGTGAAAACACATTTTGGGTAGGATGTAAAAAATGACAGCTGTACTGTTCATAAGGAGGTGTGAAAAAATGCCAGTGTTGAAAATCTGGCATGAAAATATTGCAAATTTGTGGAGTTATAAGGGTGTGTGGAAACTGTGCAACACACGCTTGTAACACAGTCATTTTATGGAATTTCATCACCAAATTTTCAATATAGGCAGTTTAGGACTTCTGTTCATGAACAGTGTCACTGTCATTTCCTCAAACTGTCCCAAAAACTAATTTCACACAGTGATCATGCTATTCTGGGCCGGATGTGCAAAAACACATTTTGGCAAGGATATATAAAATGATAGCTGTACTGTGCATAAGGAGGTGTGTAAAAATTCCAATTTTGAAAATCTGGAGTGAAAATATTACAGATTCACAAAGTTACAAGTGTGCATGGAAACTGTGCAATGCACTCTCATAAAACAGCCATTTTTTGGATGTTTTCCACCAAATTTGTAGCATAGCCTTTTTGAGAGCCACCCCTCATGAACAGTGGCACTGTCATTTGGTTAATCAGTCCCGAAAGGTGATTCCACACAGTGACCATGAAATCACCTTTCAGGACAGAATAACACCACCATGACAGTACCTGAATTCATGAGGAGGGGTCTCAATAACCCCATGTTGAAAATTTGGTGCCAAAATTCCAAAAAATGGCTGAGATATGCACCAAAGTTGAAAAAACCCTATTTATTCCATTATACAGCTTACCAGCATTTCTTCAGTTCGCGGTCAGCTCTGAAGAGTGCAGACTTGTTCCCGGTCCACCAAAAATCATTGCGCCAGAGTCTGGAGGTAAGTATTGGATGAGGGGGGTGTGGGGAGGCAGGGTGTGCAGAGGGTGGGCGTGGGTTGGTGGAGGGGCAGGGAGAATGCGAGGGACCATTTTCTTTTTTACAGGTTTAAAAAAAAAACATTGCTGGTTTTTCTTTTTCAGGGAATTTGGCACGCTGGGGTGGGCTCCCAGCGTGCCACCTAAGTGTTTTGTTTTTTTTTGGGGGGGGAGGAGGCCGTAGCCAATGGGGGATTGGGCACCCCCATCAGCACACAACAAAAGCAGGGGGTAACATTATTCTGAAGGGGAGTGGGCTCCCCTGTTGGCAAAATAAACAAGGGGATTAAAGCTGACTAGGACTGGGCCCCCCATAGGCAAAGAAAGACTGTTGGTGGGGTGCATGATGCCAAGAGGAATTGGGCACCCCTTTGGCATACATTTTAAATAGATTGGTGGTCATTATTCTGACAGGAAGTGAGATCTCCCATTGGCATTGTGACAGCAGGTGGTGGTGGCAGCGGCGGCAGTCACTACTGCCATGTTGCGTGCATGTCGGGGAGGCATGTTGTGGTCCCATTGTATGAGAGCTTTGCTCTCATTGCAGCGGACCTTTTCTTAGATCTGGTAGTCACATTATGGAGCATGATGCCAGCACCTACTGCTAGCTTATGGGGGAATGAGAGATGCACCTGCTGATGTGTGCCCTGCATTTGCCAAACAGTGACCGCACCTCCAAATCTGCTACTGCCGCAAGACATTGGCTGGCATGCAGGCATGAGCCAACATAAAAAGGGGCCTTTCAAAGAACAAGAGAGAAAGTGTATTTTCAAACAGGTGAGCCTTTTGGGACTCAGTGGACATCCAAATGTGAAGCAGCATTCTTTGAAGTCATATACCAACTCACCCACACCCCAGTTCTTGTCTATGCTGAATCTACCAAGCCCTATGTTCTGTATAAGGATGCTAGTTTGCAGGGCCTTGGGGCTGTGCTATATCAAGACTATGAAGATGGCTTGAGACCTGTAGCTTTTGCCAGTAGAAGCTTGACCCCATCAGAGCAAAACTATCCGGTCCACAAGTTGGAATTCCTTGCCCTAAAATGGGCCATAGTTGACCAGTTTCATGAGTACCTCTATGGGGCAAAAATATTAGTGAAAACTGACAATAACCCACTGACATAAGTACAGACTTCAGCTAAATTGGACGCCACTGGGCACCGTTGGCTTTCTGCCTTATCGACTTATGATTATGCTGTTGAATACAGACTGGGACTAAACCATATTGATGCTGACACTCTGTCATGAAGGTCAGCTTCTCAGAACAATTGGGTCAGGTTGTCTGAACCTGATATCAAAGCATTATGCCAAAAGTTTGATAATGATGAACAAATGTCTGTGGACACATTGGACTGCCTAGTAGCTTGCTTGGGCTCTCCTGATACCTGCATACCGGCTGCCTATTGCCATTTCTCTGCATTAGATATTAGTGCACTACCTCAGTTTGATAATTACAGTATTCTTTGGGCTAAATCCCAAGATTCCCATGATTCAACCAGTACTTGATGCCCTGCGTGTGGGGAAAGATGTGTCCAAGTTGCAGTCCTCTGACTTGCGAACTGCTCTATTGTTCAAGGAAGGCTCCAGGTTAAAGTTGCATGATCAATTGTTATACAGAGAGACAGTGGATCATCGTGGTCAAGTGGAAAAGCAACAGTTGGTCCTACCCATGCTTTTAAACAGTTGTTATTGAGGTCCTTCCATAACCACATGGGGCACCTTGGTATTGATAGAACTCTCAATTTGGTAAGATCCCAAGTCTACTGGCCAAAGATGGGAGCAAATGTTGAGCACCATGTAAAGACCTGCAGTCATTGCCTCCAAAGAAAAGCCCTGCTTCAGAAGGCTGCCACCTTGTCAATATCACTACCAGCGCCCCTCTAGAATTGGTCTGCACAGACTTCTTGTACTTAGAACACAACCAAAACAACATTGGCAATGTGTTGGTAGTTACTGATCATTTTACATGATATGCACAAGCCTTCCAAACTAACGATCAAAAGGCCCTGACACCCCCGACGCAGTCCTTTCCTATAGCTTTGAATATCATTCAAGGATTTGGAACGGCCTCTAACTACAAAGTTAATATAACCAAGACAACTGTTTTCCCCCAAATCACAGGTTTTTAAAACAAGATATATCCTCAATGGAGGTACAGTGGAATTCTAAAAGCATCAAATACTTAGGTTTATTTTTGTCAACAAAGGAAATTCTCATGAAAAAGCAGAATTTTGATACCCTCCTGGAAACCATTCAGCAGGACTTTAAAAGGTGGCAATCTCTTCCGATATCTCTTTGGGAGAAAATAAATATAGTCAAGATGAATATCTTGCCTAGAATATTTTACCCTCTTAATATGTTAAATAAATGGATACCCCAAATGTGGTTTAAGACACTTCATGCTCTTATTTCTTCTTCTTTTATATGGAGGGGGGGGGACACCCTCGACAATCATATGTTAAACTAGCTGTCTCTAGCTCAGCATAGGGCTTTAAATTACCACATTTTAGCATGTATTACTGGGTGAGTCAGGCAACCAAATACCTGCAATGTTTCTTATCTCAAGAAGAGATTGCCTCTTTGTCCTGTCTTCCTAAATGGTTAATGTTAAAAAAGAGAGTTAATTGATGGCTTAAAGATGGCCAAGGAGGCTCTATTATATGTTTCTTTAAATAATCTCCCTGCTAGTATTAGTGATTCTCCTATACTAACTTCCCTTAAAGCACATGGTCAATTATGTGCCTTTCTTAAATACCAGAACACCACGGATACCAGGCAACCAATAGTTGGTAATCCAAAGGCATTTGGCACTACATAAGGAAGCCCTGCAGCGAACAAGTGTTTAGATTCTGCTGAAATTATTAAAACTCTGACCTCTATCGCTTAAAATATTGTTTAACAGGGCTAATTAATATATGAAACATTATTTTGTGCTGTTTTAAACTGTTTTTGTACACACTCACTATCATAAGGTTCTGGAGCCCTAGACAGTACTAGGAAGAGGAGGGTAGTTCATTCTATCGCATCTGCGAACTACCACTCAAAAAATGTTTTTTTTTTTTTGCAGTTTTGACTGCTAGAGTAACTGCTGCTACTTAGGAAAGCCACCTTCTGTGGTTTTTAACATTTTAGTTTATTTTTAAATGTTTATTTTGCTTTGTGACACTCGCTGACCCCTGGTAGTTCTTCCTGGGTCATTTGGCACTACATAAGGAAGCCCTGCAGTGAGAAGGGTGAGCACGAGCAGGGCGAGTGCACGTTTGCATGCACAAAGATGTGCACTAAGACACATGCATCTTGTGTCATGTTTGTCAAGAGTGTTAGAGGGATAGAGGGGAGAACAAAAGCCAAGAACTTTAGTAAGTATATGTAATATATTCATTACACAGTAGAGCTACCTCTGATAAGTAAATTAATTGAAAATGAGTGACTTAATTGTGCTAGAAAATGCCATGAGTACTAGCACTGCTATTACAAATCTAACAAAGTCTACCAGGAGAGATATTATTATGACACTTGATGGGGAAACTGGCTTAAAGTGTAATACATGTCTAATGTATACCTTATTTGACTCCCTTCCCAAAATACCCTAATATGTTTGTGATAAATGTATCAATAATAGTGTTCTGAGGGAAGATATTGATAACTTCTACAAAAGGCTAACAGTTATTGAACAACATCAGGAATCATTGAGCCTAACTACAGGCAGAGCATTAGGGAGTGAGGGAATATCTAAAAATCTGAGTGACAATTTGGAGTCAGGAGGTTTGGACTATCAGAGTAAGGCATGTCAGTATGAAAAAAAGGAAAAGAATAGCTTCTGATGAGAATAGCACCTCCAGTGAGTCTGATGATTGGGCTGAAGATGTTGTAGGCCATAAATCCAAATCTAGACGTAGGGCATTGGGTAATAATATTACACTAAGCAATAGGTATGAACCCTTGATTGATCTAGACATGGGTGATAATAATATGGAGAAAGATCAGCTTAGTGTAAATAATGAGCAGCATACTAGTTATTATCCCAGTTCTGTTAATATTGAATCTCAAGCGGTCATTCAGTCAACTGCTATTCCAGAACCTACACCCAGGACAAGGGAAGCCCTAAATTTGCCTTACACTACAGTAGCAGACAAAGGAGGAAATCACAAAAATAAAATAAAATCTCAAGTGTCAGTAGTAAATGAGATCCCCCAACAAGAAACTGTAGAAGTACAGTTAGGCACAATAGATGATGCATTGTCTATGGAAATACAAACAACAAATGAGTCACATAGGCAATACATTGCACTAGGTGACTTGATAATTAAATACACTGACAAAATTGTGTGCAGAAAAGACAAACAATATAGCATGCTCATCATTTCATGTGGCAGGAATTAAGGACATACATACCATGTGCACTGATATCTTACATAACTCAGGTCCAAATCCCCTTGTTATAATCCACGCTGGCACAAATGACTTAAAAAAACTATCCATTGAAGAAATCAAACAGGAATTTAAAAACTTAGGTAAAACACTTGGAGAACTTCAATGTGAGATACACTTTTCTGAAATACTGCCTGTACCAAAAGCAAACTATCAAACTACAAAAAAAAATCAAATGTATAAATGAATGGTTGCATAAATGGACTCTTAAATAGAGGTATCAATCTATTCCTCATTGGGAAAACTTCTGTGACAACCCAAAACTGTACTGTTGGGATGGGTTACACTCAGGGCCCCTGGTGTTCTGCGGCAAAATTTTCTGATTTCTGTGGCATGATTTATTCATTTCTCTGGCAGAATGCAGTCCTATCATTGGCTAAATATGATGTGATGTCATCGATGACATCATATGCTGAGCATAGAGGAGGGGCTTCAGAATAAACGAGGTGGGAAAGAAAGCCTGACACTATGGAAAAACAATATATTTATATGAAAATTCACCAAAAACAATGAATTCTGCGGCACTATATATATTCTGCGGCATGATACAAATTCTGCGGCAAATTCCTCAACCGCAGAACCGCAGAATTCAAGGGGCCTTGGTTACACTTAAGCAAGCAGGGTGCTTACAAACTAAGAAGAACTTTTGAGAACATCATAAATCAGTCTTTAAACTAAATACAAGGGGTTAAGAGGGAATGCAAATAAGACCCAACCACAACAACTTAAAATTTAAGAAACTTAAGATTTGGAATATTAATGCGAGAAACCTTAACAATATCAAATTAACTGAATTACAACTACTTATGAAAAAATACAATATAGATAGTGTTTGTGTAACTGAAACTTGGTGGGATAAGAGTAATAATTGGTCTAATAGTATTCCTGGGTGTCAAGTTTTTATCAAAAATTGTATAGATAGGAAAGGAGGTGGTGTTTGTTGTTATATTTCTGATCACATTCAGTGACAAGAAATAGAAATCTCCAACACTTCTGACAGAATAACTGAAACTTTATGGATAAATATAATATTTCCCCATTTGCCTAAAATAGTGTTAGGGATTTGTTATAGACTCCCTAAAAGTAATAATGATTATAATTGCAATTTAATTGATGAAATTGACAAAGTATGTAGCCTAGGCAACACTTTAATTCTGGGTGATTTTAATGTACCAGGCATCACTTGGGACCAAATGATGGGAGTTACTGCTTTCAAGAAATTATTGGTTGACACATTAGTATCCCATGGCTGTCATCAAATGGTGGTTTAATAAAGAAAGCAAGGCTCAAATAAGTAAGAAAAATAAAGCCTTTAGAAAATATAAGTCTCATCCATCACAAAATAACCAAAGCAAGTACAAGATTTAACAGAGACTGTTGAAATCTATAATTAAAAAAGAAACAATAAAACTTGAAAATAAATTGGCATCTAATAAAAACCATAAGGCTTTTTATGCTTATATCAATAACAACAAGCAAACTGGGAAAATAATCAATTAAGTGATAGTCAATATAAAAATAAAAGATAATAATAAAGAGATTGCAAATAGCTTTAATAATTATTTCACGTCAATCTATCAATTGAATAAGTCCAATGTGACCACACCTAGTGTAAATAACTTGGAGATTTTTAGTATCAGTCAAGATATGGTACTTAAGAAGCTATCAAAATTAAGAATATCCTCCTCTTCAGGACCAGATAATATATATTCTGTAGTTTGGAAACATCTTGCTGATGTGGTTGCAAGTCCTCTGACCTTCTTATTTAATAAATCTATTTTGGCTGGTTAGATACCACTTGACTGGTTAAGTGCAACAGTAGACCCTACACATAAAAAAGGAAATAAATCAAATGTGGCCAATTATATACCAATTAGCCTCACAGCAATTTGCTGTAAGATCCTAGAGTGGTTGATTAAAAATCAAATAGAGAACAATATAGTTGTATTGGGTGTACAGGACACATCTCAACATGGCTTCAGGAAAGGACTTTTGTGTAATACCAACTTACTATCATTCTATAATCATGTTAGCAGTAATTTAGATGATGGGAAACCTGTAGATGTAATCTTCTTAGAGCTGGGAAAGCATTTGATATGGTACCACATGATAAACCTATACAGAAATTGTCCAACTTAGGTTTAAATAAATATATAGTGAGGTGGATTGGATATTGGTTGACAAACAGAAAACAGAAAACAAAGGGTTAGAATAAATTCTGTTCTCTCAGATGAAGGCTGTGTTTCCAGTGGAGTCCCCCAGGGTTTGGTGTTGGGCCCAATTCTATTCGGTCTATATATAAGTGATATGGGTTTTGATCTGGATTCGGTCATCACTAAATTCGCTGATGACATCAAAGTAGGTGGGGAAGTTTCATCATTATTGAAGCATAAATAATTAAGTGATAGCTTTAAGAAAATCAAATTATGGGGTGAGACTAATAATATGAAATTTAATGAAACCAAGTGTGTAGTAATACACTTTGGTAAAATAAATCTGAAATATCAATATTTCCTCAATGGAAAACCTATAGAAAATAGTAAATGTGAAAAAGATCTTGGAGTATGGATAAACTCACAATTACCCTCAGGTTCACATGTAATCAAGTCAGCAGGAAAATGTAATAGTATTATCCATTCCATTAAAAAAAGCCTTTATTTCTAGGAATAAAGACTGTGTTCTGAAATTATATAGGATGTATGTCCTAGACTATGGAACCCCAGTTTGGAACCCTTATCTCAAAAAATATATTACACAGGTTGAAAGAGTTCAAAGAAGAATGACTAAATCCATTAAGGGACTAAAAAATATGGATTATAGTTAAAGACTTGTGAGTTTAAATCTATTTTCTTTAGAAACCAGAAGAAATAAAGGCGGTTTACTTATATTGTATCAAATTTTGAGAGATACGGCATTAATGGAACAATGTAATATAAAAAGGATTCAGAAGAATGTAAATTTAAGATCACATGATAGACAAATAGTCATACACAGAGCACGAACTACCAGACATCAACATTTTTATAATATACCAATGATGTGGAACAATCTTCCTGGGAATATAGTGGAGTCTTTAACTTTAGACATATTTAAAAAAGGGTTAGACGAATATTTACTACATGCCATCAACTAATAAACCCACTATGAGTGGGAAACAATTTAATGGGCTTTACACCTACTTTGTCTATATACAACAAGTTAAACCAAGTTAAATACCCCATCCAATAATACACAGACATGCTGCTGCTGCTGCTTTGTGGGTGCTCAGATTGGCAATCATTTAACTTGTTAATATCCTTATTTACAAAATTATTTTCAGTTTGTTCCATACATATTTCACATATCCAAATACATTTTACATTTTCATATTGCACCATCCTTCCTATTTTAGCATACATCATATACTGTATATACATTCCTCAAAATCCCATCATATATACAGCTTTGTTTTCTTCTCCCCCCAGATGCACACTTATGGGGGACACTCTGGTCCTTGTTCGTCTCTCAGTACTTGTTTACATGGTACTGACTATTCTTTCCTTGTGTTACATGAGGTCCCTGCACCCTAATTGGTACCCTTAGAGGTATACCATAGACAGTTAGCATTTAGGTATATGTTATACTAACATATAGGGCTAAGGGCATCTACCGTACAAGAGTAGATGTCAGGATATAAATGCATATTGTTGTAATACACTCTGCTTGCTAATACATATATTCTGCTATGCATTTTCTGTGTATTTCTTACTTGTAAGATGTCAAGACATCTGTGTCCTTGGAGTAATTATAATATGTAAGATGACATTGCCACCTTTTGGTGATTTCTACCACTACACTGAGTTATGTAAGACTCTGTATAAGAACTCTTTTGTTCTCAAACTGATGACTTCACAGAATTGTATAATGTTATCTTGGACCGTGGAGCCACCTCTAATTTAGCCAGTAGGGCTCATCTCTGTAACTAGAAATGTTTCTATCTTTTGGTAACCATAGTAATTATCATAGGTATATAATGTAATGCACAAGCCTTATACCTCGGAGACCTGAGAGACCCCAAGAGACACAGAGAAACCTTGAGGCATAGGGAACGCTTAGCACTGGCTCCCGGTTTGTATTGGTAAGAACTGCTTAAGGGCAACTGTGATTTATCCCTTCAGTAGTAATAAACTTGTTCATTACTCTAATGCTATGTGTCTGTGATTACTTGCATTCCCAATATCATCAAGAATCTGAAGGTGAGGCTTAGACCTCCCAACAAATTGGCGACCGTATGCAGGTGATATTTGGTGTTTGTAAGTTTTCACTTGTTGCTTAAACTTTTCCCTTTCCCATGGGGACAGTAGGTGTACATTCCCGTATCACCTCTCCCATTTTAAAACCAGTTTGTAGTAACTTGCAAAGTCTGGCTGTCTTTTTGGGTGTGGTCGATGCCGTCTTGACCCACTCCATAGCACCTTTGAATTGCAAGCCTACAACTAATACAGTAGCCCGGCTGTGTATAAAATGCTTGTGCTGTGGATCGATACGTGGCACAGTGCCTTTTTCACAGTTTGAATTTTCGTTCCCTCCCACACAATGGCCACCATATCAAATATCTGCACAGAACTGAAACTCGATGTCTCAAACTTCCTTGCCTCCCATGGAGAATGGGCTGACTTCGCACAGGATGCAAGTCAATCCAAAAACCCTATACTGGGGATTTCAACCCATTATACAGAGATGAGACAATCAGCCAATAAGCGTCATGCTAAAGGGTTGATGGTCGCGGCTCTCTACACTGTTTTGGAAGCCTCCAAAGTGAGGTTTCAAACCCTTGATCTGCAGATTTCATCTCTTAAGCAACAGATGGGTTTTCAGGAAACACAGTGTATAAGACTGCAGTAGAACTTGGAGTCTGAACTCCAAACTCTGCAAAATGAAAATAATTCACTATTGCATCATTCAGCTCAAGCTGGAGAACAGGAACTGTGTATGTTGAAGCAGGAGTGTGAAAGTTTGAGACAGGATAAGAGTCAGGCAGTGCAAATTATTGATTTGCTGAGTGCTGCGAATGCTCAGTTGAGTGATGAAATGGGTGAGCTGCAGGGCGAGATAAACCAGGTACGTAATGATTTAGAAGTGTCTTACAGGGACAATCGTGAATTGAACGCTGCGTATAGAGTGTTGCAAAAGCAAAAGCAAGATGAGGTTGATATGGATGTTGCAAGTGTGAGTCACGATGAATGTAGAACTAAGATGGCAAAACTGCGCCATCAGTGAGAGGTTCTGGCTGGACATGTTAAGGCAATGGGAGGTGTAGCCCCTGCCTTTCATTCATCATCAGAAGGGGAGTTATTTGATGATGACATCTCACAGTACAATGCCCAGTCATGCCCCTACTATGGCCCAGACACCCCACCCAGCCATCCACAACATGGCGGATCCCCGCCCCCAACTCCCCACGTCACATGACGGTGACATTGTGATGCTCATCATGGGAGACGCCAACATGGCGGCCCCCATGATGGGGGGGAGTAGGACCAAGCCTGTTCCCGATGGCACCTCCGGTAGCCATTATTAATGTGGAAGACAGGCAAGAGATAGAAACCATGATTGAAACTGTGATAGACAATGTACCTCTTCCTGAGAGGAGTAAACTGGCTATTAAAACCCAGATTAGGCAGCTTCTGCAAGAGGCTGGCACTCAGGAAAGTATTGTCCACACTGCAGCTGAAGCTGCAGCTCAGGCTGCCCTGGATGGTGCTCGAGACAATCTACCTTTGCCTGATCGACCCACTAATCCCCCTACAAATGGTCTACTCCGTTCAGCAAATTGCTGACAGCATTAGTTGGATGAATCCGTCAAACAACCTCAGCTGTCTCTTGGAGAAGGTGCATTCTAAATCCGAGATGCTTAGCCTCGCTGCAGAATATCAGGTCCAAATACTGCTCCAGACCATCGATCCTGGTTTGTGTGCCAAAATCCCCAATGCTGTTTGCTAGGATGGGAACGCTACCTTTGATGAGGTCGCAGCTCAGCTCATTTCTGCTCGCAACCCAGGTGTAGTAGGAGTGATGCTTGCATACCCTGTGAAGCAGAATGCAAAGGAAAGTCCAGCAACTTACCACCAGAGACTCTGGATGGCCTACCTAGCAGGAAAGCACCTGGCACAAGAAGCTGTGGATGTAGATCTTATTGAATATAAGACCCTGTTCCTTAGGAACATGATTCCAGCAGTAAGAGAAAAGGTAGAGCCAACCACCTACCCCAATATGGATAGGTTTGCTGACATCCTTCGGAAAACGGAGAGAGTGTATCAACTCTATATCCATGATCTGGGCTCCGGTTCCAAAAAGGTAGCAGCCTTTGAGTCCACTCCGGAGGCCACGATGCACTGCACAGTGGAAGGGCAGGCCCCGCCAACAGGCCCAACATCAGCAAGCCCCACCAGCTGATAATCAGCACCCCCAACAGGTCTATCAACAACAACCACCACAACAACAACAACACTGGGGTGGGAACCAGAATTGGCATAAGAACAGGAAGCATAAGAGTAGAGGTAAACCACAACAGCAGAGAACAGGTCCTTCATATAGGGAGATAGCCGAAGAGAATCAGAAATTACGAGAGCTCCTGGGACAAGTACGCTCTGTGGTGGATGTTGTTCCCGCACAGGCCCTTGCGGCAGTACAACCGGCAACCCAGGCCCCAACCAGACATGGGGACACCGGCGTTACAGGCCCTCAGACCTGAACCCAGAAGCTCCTCCCTATATAGCATCAGTGCAACATGGTGAAGTGATTCACATGAGCCAGGCCCAACCTCTACATGCTTCCAGCAGTACAGATTGACAATTACAGGCCCCAGTCTGGATGGTAAACAAGCTAGTCTTGGATACAAACGGAAGGCCCTGCACCGAGGGTGAGGTCAGGGGCCACCTACTAGTAGTTTTGCTAGATACAGGTGCAGCTGTATCTGTGCTACATTACGAACACCCGGACACATCACCTTGGTCCACCGGACGGAGGACCAACATGTCAGGAGTTGATGGTACTAGGCTACCTGCATACCGTTCTCTACCCCTACCGATGGAGCTAGGCCATCTAAAGGCCTCACACACTTTCCAACTAATGGTACTGCATGATCATCCTAGTATCATAGGGATTGACTTCCTTGCACCACATGGTTGTGTGGTGGACCTAGCTAACATGCTACTGATAAAGATTCAGGGTCAATATCATGCCATTTTGATTCCTGATTCACACGTTGTTCAAGAATCATGAACTTTTCCCAAAGCTCCTCCCTATTTTGCAACGACATTTGGACGTGTTTGCAATTAACAAGCATGACTGTGGTAGAATGCACACCATCATCGAAGTGCCAGGCCCAGCACATGAGTGGCAAAGGCAATATCCTTTCCCAACTGAGGCCTTGCCTTCCCATAGTGAAACAATCAAGTCACTCCTCAAGCAGGGAGTAATCAGAACTTGTGTTTCCACTGCCAACTCCCCAGTGTGGCCCGTGAAGAAACCCACAGGTGCCTGGAGACTTACTATTGACTACAGGAGACTGAATCAGGTCACCCCCAGTTGTTCTCCGACTGTGGCATCAGCACCAGATGTGCTACGACTTCTGACCCGTGATTTGAAATGGTTCAGTGGATATTTCTAATGGTTTCTGGTCATTGCCATTGGCCCTTAAGAGTCAATATAAGTTTGCCTTCACCTTTGAAGGAAGACAGTACACGTGGACTTGCTTGCCACGAGGATTCCATAACAGTCCATCCCTGTTCCATCTCCACATGATGGACGCCCTCGAGAGTTTCTCTACTCCACAATGTCTCTTACAATGTGTGGACGACCTGTTGCTGGCAAAAGCCACACAGGAACAACATTTGGATCTCTTGGACGAACTACTGACTCTCATTCAGAGAGCAGGCCTGAAATGCAACCCAGCAAAAGCACAGTTGTGTCAGAAAGAAGTAGTCTTTCTGGGTCTAAAAATAACTGACCAAGGTCGAAGCCCTACCTGGAAGAAGGTACAGGGATTGCAAGACTTGCCGTTACCTACCAGTGTGGCAACTCTTCGAAGGTTCCTAGGTATGGTGAATTATTCGAGAGATTTTATTTGTGACTTTGCTCAGAAAGCTGATCCTCTGCATGAGTTACTCAAAAAGGATGTACCCTGGACTTGGGGCCCTATACACACCCAGGCTGTGATGTCACTGAAGCAGGCCCTGGCCTCCGCCCCAGCTCTGGTCAACCCCAATCCAGCACTACCATTCCATCTGGAATGTGCCACCTCTGACATTGCCATGTCAGCAGTACTGGCTCAGAAGGTGCATGACACCTTGAGACCCATTGCATATGCCTCACAGTTCTTGACCCCAATGGAACAGAAGTACGGCATTTGTGAAAGGAACCTTCTGGCCACCTACTGGGCTGTCAAGCACTTCCTGTATATCATTGGGTACTCACCACTGATCATCAACACCAACCACACCCCAACCACCTTTCTGCTCTCAGATAGAGTGAAGGATGGGTCAATCTCTAACACCAGACTGACACACTGGTCACTTCTTCTCCAGGATAGAGACATACAGGTACAACTGACTAAAGTTCTATGTATGTTACCTCATGGCCTCCTTTTCCAGGGAGAACCCCATGACTGTACACTACAGTCATCTGATCTTCCCAATCCAGGTCCTTTCCTCCCTGCCATGCCACAAATACTTGACAACACTTCTTTGTGCCGTGTCTTTACTGATGGTTCAGCATCCTACTATCAGGGAGAACAAATTGCAGAGATGGGATTTCTAGTGATCTACCCTTATGGGAACACTGTCAAAATATCTAAGCACTGTAGTGTAGCATCATCACAATATGCAGAGATGGCAGCGGTGGCCTGTGCCCTCGAGTTCATCCAGCATGGAGCCGAGGATACCATCATCTTTACAGACTATAACTGGGTTTGTTGTTCTCTTACAGAATTTCTTCCCTTCTGGCAGAAGAACTCCTTCCTCTCCTCTGATGGAAGCCCAGTGAAGTACAAGGAATTGGTAATATACATACATTCACTGGCACAAAGATTTGCACACAAACTCTATGTACACAAAGTCAAAGCCCATTCTCTCCATGACCCCTATCATGCCTTCAATGACACAGCAGACACCCTTGCTAAGGAAGGAGCCCGAGGGGGGGATATCTGGATGATGGACCATTCAGAGGCTAATGCAGCTGTACACATTGCAGCACTCTGGAAGAAACCTGAACCTTTTTCCCCCTTGGACCTCTCCGCAGCCCAGCATCTTGATACTGAAATTAAAGAGGTGTTCAGATTCCTTGACAAAGGTACTGAAGAGAAACTTCCCACACATAACCCCTATTGGAGGCATGAAGATAAGTTACGCTTGTCACCAGATGACAAGCTCATCTGGTTCCAACCAGATGTCTCCACCACCAAATTGTGGGTGGTCCCCCAGACATTTACAATCTGAATTTTTGCACCAAGTGCATGACACCCCCACTGGTGGACACCAGGAACATAAAATACCCTCCAATGACTCAAGACCACTGCCTGGTGGCCTGGTATCACCAAAGATGTTAAACAATACTTAGACAACTGTCTCATTTGTGCACAAAACAACCCCATCCCTACCAAATGAAATGCCAAACTCTTACCACAATGACATTCTGGCCCGTGGCATGCCATACAAATTGATTTCATTGGCCCTCTGACCAACACCAGCAGAAATAATAAGTATGCTCTTGTGGTAACTGACCTCTTCTCTAAGTGGGTAGAAGCTTTCCCCACAAACACATGTACAGCAAAAACTACTGCCAAAATCCTGGTGAAACAGATTTTCTCCAGGTGGGGTCTACCCCTCAAGGTGGACTCTGACAAAGGAACCAGTTTTACAGGTGAGTTGATGAAATAATCCCTTGAACTCCTTGGAGTTCAGCAGAAGTTCCACATACCTTACCACCCTCAGTCCTCAGGTCAAGTAGAAAGAGCAAGCAGACGGATTAAGCAAATGCTTTCCAAATTCATAGAGGACAATCCCAAAACTTGGGATTCCCTGTTGCCATTACTCCTTATGGCAATTAGGGGTACACCCTCAGCCACCACCCAGCTTACACCCGTTGAGGTGATGACTGGTAGACAGATGAGATTACCTGAAAACCTGTTGTTTGACCTGCATACCCCCACTGCAGACCGTGTGTCTGTGGACCAATATGTGGAAAAATGAAGAAAAGACCTCATACACACACACTTGTACACTGCCAACTGCATGGGCAAGGCCCAGCAACAATCCAAAATACAGTTTGACAAACACGCACAAGAAGTGGATTGGCAAGTTGGAGATCAGGTAATGGTACTTCGATTTTCACATCCAACCCACTCCTTCTCCAACAAGGGGGAAGGCCCATACCCCATTGTCAACAAGATCAGTCTGGCAGTCTATCAAGTTAGACTCCTCCACAACAACAAGTTGACTGACAAACGGTTATATGCAAACCAGCTGAAACAGTATAAAGGAGCTTAAATTACTTTTCCTTACCCCATTGGGCAGAATAGTACTAACACACTAATCTTTGATCTTCTTTTTCAGATACACTGACAAGATGGCTATCTTGTTCCATTATCTCCTCCTCTCAGGAGTTATCCCCTGCATCCAAGGCACAGTACCGGACCTCCTACGACATCTCGATCCTCGAGCACCTCCTCCAGAGGGAGTATCCATCAATATACCAGATAGTATGATCACTGTCCAGGAAGGTTCCGATGCTTACCTCACTGCTTGTGCTCCTGCTAAATCTACCCTTCAAATTGAGTGGTGAACCACATCACAAGGACAAATTCTCCTTGGGGCCAAACTCTCCAAAGGAACTTTCCAAGGTTGGCCCAATGCTAAATTATCCCCAAATATTTTGCTGTCCTGGTTACAAATGGCATTAAGACATTCTGGTTTGTACAACATCACTGCCTTAATTGATCCTTCATATTGTAATTCTTTGTCCAGAGATTCTGCTCAAAAATGTTGTGCTATCCACCGCATGGCTTCTGCAGCCATGTATCTCTCTGTGTCACCACCCACTGACAAACAGCTTTGGAATGTCCAAAGCATACCCCTGGTCCCCATAGTGGTCTAACCGCTACTGCTCTCCCAGGTTCTTTGATTAATAACTTACAGTTTATGCCTATACCTCTTTTGTTTAACCTCACTTACTGGAATATGAAAGAATTTGGTATGTGTCAGAATACTAACACATCAGCATTTTATAGTACAATATTGCTTGATAGTCTAGCTGCATTTTAGATTCCTACGCAAGACCCTATTGCCGGGGTCCATTCTATTGAACATAGAGGCAACTTCAGGAGAAAGCCTTCCCCTGATAATCTAACTCATAAACATAAAACACGTGAAGTTGACAGTTCTGATGTCACAGGTGCAACAGGTACTGTCACAGGCCTTTTTGGTACGGCTATGTCTATCTGGAACAAAGCAGACATTGCTGCTATCAAAAGTCATTCTACCAAATTCTCCACTGGTTTGGTCAACAACATACTACCCCCATTATTGCATGGTGTGGATGGCCTTAGTCAGGAAGAAAGATACACTGTATACAACATGCACGACATTGCTAAGGCATTCACTGATTCTAAAGACAAGATTAACACACTCATACAACAGAACAACAAAGAAGCAGGTAAACAGTATATTGCTAGAGAGATACTTAGCTCTGCTTATGGCTCCTACATCATCATTACCATCAATAACTTCTTCTGTGATCTAGAATCTTGAAGAATACCTGACATTGTACATGATAGACGCATCTCCAAATGGTATTGTCCAAGGTGTAAAACCACTAGCTGTGTTTCTATGTGTATGCAACAGACTTTAACAATTCCTCTTTCTACAGCTAGGAATTTGGGGTTTGTGACCAGGCACCCAAATACTGGTCCTTGTTTCACTGCTAAGAAGTGTTCCATAACAGATACCATGTTTGTTTCCTTCACTGTCTCTTTACCATGCTTTGATCCCACTACAGCTTTGTTTGACAAGCTTGCACTGGTTCACTTGATTGGGCATTTGGATGAAGACATCTACAGATAACTCCTGGATCTACCACCTCGACTGGTCTACCATTCTTTCCTGGATGCCTGGGTGGCTCCGCACATGGACTGCTGTGAGAAAAAGCAATATATTTACTTGTGCCGATGTGATGTCTTTGATGTTATTCAACCTGTTTGTGGTTACTCTCCAGACAGCATTGATTGGACTTTCACCATGGATGATGACATCACTGCAAATGGCACCGACTCCTTTGACTCGACTCTGGCTCCGGATAAGCTCTACCAATCCTATCATGAGGAGGTTCATCGCCTGTCGACATGGATTTTGAAGACAACCTACACCTGCCCTGTCCAGTTGCGACGAAAGTGGAGACTGCCTACTGTGCGCTCACAGTATAATTCCGATGGCGAATACTGCGTGGTTACGAACTATAAGTCTTACCCTTATGTATCTGTTACATGTGGTATTGATTACCCCAATTTCTGTTTTGTTCCCCACCAGATGACTGTTATTGGGCATACTGTTATAACCCCCGTCCCCCTCCTTGATGCAGACATTATTGATGGTAACCCCCGATTATCTGCTCACACTGTCAGAATATCTACCATACTTTAATGTACACATAGACCCACTTACAGTTACATTAAAATCACTTTCAGACAGGAAAGACACACGCTTCATCCACATCAGCATTAATATGACCAAAGCCAATGAAGCTGTTCTCGCCTTGATTAATCAATCAATCAGTCTCAATCAATCTTTATTTATTTAAGGCGCCTTTCTTAAACCAAGGCACCTTTACCAATGACATAAGACAATAAATATTTAAAACAGGATTTAAACAAGATTAAGATTAAATAATTAACAGTCATTAAAAGCTTTGTTAAAAAGGTAGGTTTTCAAAGCTACTTAATGATGGTGATATGAATAACGCATTAACTAATACCTGGTTAGAGATTACTTTTAAAGGTTTTGTTATTATACAAGCATTTTTAATTTTCATTTTGATTATAATGCTCTGCTGCCTACGGCGCACACTGCGCCAACACCATGAGCAGCTTGAGTTCCTTTACAAAGCTCACGCATCAGGTTTGTAAATGACCACTGTTCCTGTCCTTTCCCTAGAGATCTGCCTGTGTTGCCCTTGGAGGCAACAAGGGGGGGGATGTTACACAAGGTCCCTGCACCCTAATTGGTACCCTTAGAGGTACAGTACACTGTAGACAGCTAGCATTTAGGTATATGTTATACTAACATATAGGGCTAAGGGCATCTACCGTACAAGAGTAAATGTCAGGATATAAATGCATATTGTTGTAATACACTCTGCTTGCTAATACATATATTCTGCTATGCATTTTCTGTGTATTTCTTACTTGTAAGATGCCAGGACATCTGTGTCCTTGGAGTAATTATAATATGTAAGACGGCATTGCCACCTTTTGGTGATTTCTACCACTACGCTGAGTTATGTAAGACTCTGTGTAAGAACTCTTTTGTTCTCAAACTGTTGACTTTACAGAATTGTATAATGTTATCTAGGACCGTGGAGCCACCTCTAATTTAGCCAATAGGGCTCATCTCTGTAACTAGAAATATTTCTATCTTTTGGTAACCATAGTAATTATCATAGGTATATAATGTAATGCACAAGCCTTATACCTCGAAGACCTGAGAGACCCCAAGAGACACAGAGAAACCTCGAGGTGTAGGGAACGCTTAGCACTGGCTCCCGGTTTGTATTGGTAAGAACTGCTTAAGGGCAACTGTGATTTATCCCTTCGGTAGTAATAAACTTGTTTATTACTCTAATGCAACGTGTCTGTGATTACTTACATTCCCAATATCGTCAAGAATCTGAAGGTGAGGTTTAGACCTCCCAAAACTTGGGATTCATATTTCTGCCATTTTTCTTTCTGTTTCCACCTGTCCCTCCTTCCCCCTTCCCCCATCTCACCCACTCTCTCCCCTTTTTCAGTTCCATCTTCCCTTTTTATACTTTTTTCAGTCATCCACCCCAGCGTCTTTTGACTCCAAACTATTTCTTTTAGTTCATGGTCATCTCTCTCTCTCACTCTCTCGCCATATATATATATATATACACACACTATATATATATATATATATATATATATATATATGTAACCCCTAGGTGATGCTATCCCAAGGGCTACTACCCCTGCCTGCTTGGCTAGTAGCAGGTTAAGGGGCCTGGGTAGGGAAATGGGTGCCTCCACCAGGAGGTCAGAGTTGTTAGTGGTCAAGCTAACTGGGCATAGCCCTTCAGGACACTGTAACCCCCCCTCTTTCCCTTCTAGTGGCCTGAACAATATACAATAATTGCTTTCACAGTGACCCTTATTCAGCAGGCAATTACACACACTGTTTGCACTTACCACCAGGGCTGGTTCCTCTAGCTTGATCCTGGGGACACCCTGTAAAACAAGGTTAACCACAGCAAATAGCAAGAATACTTTTGGCACAAACTGAAAGCACAGTCAGGTTAAATGCAAACAAATTTAAATCTGATTTATTCATGGGACTTGAACAAGGGAGGGGCATAATCAGGTTGATTTGCTTAAAAGCTATATTAATCAGAAGTTATGTATGCAGTTCAGAGTCCCTACAAAGTCATACACTCTGGGTACCCAGTTAGGAAAATGGTGGGCTAGCAAGGAACGTTGCAACTGGTTCAGGTCCTGTGATGGAAGAAAACAATATGCACAATACACACTAGTTGTAATCCGGAGCTGGAGGGTTCAGTTCATGAAAGAAAAAACAACAAGACAATCAGATGACAACACTTTTAGATTTAGCTGTTGTTGCAGGGAGCTACTCTGATGTTTACTCATGATACCCAATACTGGACACAGACAGGATGAAATCAAGACTGCAGGCTGTTGAACTGGAGTGCCCGGAGAAGCAGGGCCCACAAGAATCATCAAGGCATCGTTCCTGTTCAAGGCATTAAGCAGGGGGCTGATCCCCATGCCGGTCTCTTGTCGATGACTTTCTCTGCGTAGTAGTGTTCTCCAGCTTGGGCCATGTGCAGGCCCAGTCAAATGGAAATGGATATGGATTCCATCTAGGGAGCTGGATAGAGCCTCCAGCAAGCAAAACACAGTTCAGACACACAGTGGGGAACCAAATCACGACCCACTATTAGCACACAGCACATTCACATGTAAGAAAATTCCACTGTACCAGGCAAATGTCTCTCCGGTCTGAATTACAGAGTCTCTGCACAATCCGGGAGTTCAGAAGAAGCTGAAGTCCAGACAGGCGATCGCATTCAGCAAATCTTTGGCCTTCTTCAGGTTAAAGCCTAGTCACAATTCAGTGGCTTAATTAAGCTTTCTAAATTGATTCGTTCAGAAAAAGCACAAGTTCCCTCTCAGGGGACAGTAAACCGAAACATGCAGGCCAAATTCAGGCCTTTCCCTGCCCTCCCACACAACCACATGGATTGCTGCTCGAGCATTTCAAGCTGTTACTTCTTCCCTTCACAACTCAGATCTAACTGAAACTGCAAGCAGTGGGCTTTCCCCAAAATCCAAAGGTTCGTTGGCTGATCTGTCTGTCAGCCACAACAAGGGCTCCCCCTCCAGGTTATTTTAGGTGCCAAAAGCCCCAAACTACAATTCCTACAAGTTTTGGCCCCACCAAGCCTCTGTAGGCAGGCTCCATTTTAGAGTCCCAAATGTACTGATTGACCCATTCTGACAGTCCAGGACCAAGATGATGGAAACAAATAGAACTGTCCATGCTGCAAAGATGGCAGGTTAGAACAAACTGCAATAGTATTACTACTCTAACAAATGATCAGCAAACAAGTACCTCTACTAACAGAGCTCTCGCTCAGATTAATTATGACTGCAAGCCAGGCAGCTCTAAAAGAGACAGTACACAGAGGCTATACAGGCACTCTCTGGCAATACATTTAAACTGCTAAAATGCAGGACACCAGCCTGGCAGTGAGCATTTAAGCAAGCTCAAGGAAGACTTTTCGGGAACCCCCATATGTAGGGGGGGGTTACATACACACATATATATATATATATATAAATAGAAATATAAATATATACCTCGCCTCTTCTTATTAACGAGAAACCAGCATTGCTATTTTTGTACTTTATGAGAGCATTCTTACTTCTCTTGCCATTCAGATCCAGCAGGCCCACAACCCTACCAGATTGTCTACATTTTGCAGGGTGGGTGGGTGACAAAATTTCTCTAAGTAGCGGAAAAGTGAGGCTGTCCTGACCCTGCAAGCCCTTTTCAACCCCCCCCCCAGCTCGCCTACTCTCTCTCCTGCACTGACCAATGAAATGCCATGGATTGCCTAATGGGCTCTGCCCCCTTTTGTGATGTCACCCATGACTCATTGTGACAGGCAGCCTTCCCACTTCTGAGCCTTAAGGGATCCCCTTCCCCCCTTCCTAATTCTGATCGACCCCACATTGGCCAGGGTACTGGGACAACAGTGTTTGCCTTTTAACAAGCAAACTTCATTGTCCCAAGATATCCCGTCCAATAATACACAGACATGCTGCAGCTTTGTGGGTGCTCAGATTGGCAATCATTTATATTCTCATTTACAAAATTCTTTTTAGTTTTCTCCATATATATTTCACATATCCAAATACATTTTACATTTTCATATTGCTCCATCCTTCCTGTTTTAGCATACATCATATACTGTATATACATTCCTCAAATCCCATCATATATAGAGCTTAATTTTCTTCTCCCCCCAGACGCACACCTATGGGGGCCACTCTGGTCCTTGTTCTTCTCTCAGGGGCATCATTTATGGGTAGCCAGGGGTTGCGGTTGAGACCCCTATGATTTCTTTGCAACACCTATGCTGCCCACTGCAACCCCTAAGAACCCTAAAACAAGGTTCCCCTAGCATTTATTTATATAAATGTGGTGGTTGGGGGAGTTTTATAACCCTTTTGATTCTGCTGAAATGGGACTTTGCAACCCCTATGATTCTAGTGAAATAATGCTACTGAGTACAGCCTACCTACGTCTGCTTGCTATCCCCCTCCCTATGCATCCCATCATCCTATTTGCTCTCCCCATCACCATTGAACATTGAGCCACTACTTTCAGATCATCCTGCTTGATAACCCTGTGGTCCCTTTCCTACGAGGTACATGCCATGACCTCTCCTCCCATCTTGTACTCGGCTCTGGGTTTTTTGTGTCTGAGGTGCATGACTTTGCACTTTTTGGCAGTGAATTCCAGCTGTAAAATTCTGGACCACTCTTCTAGTCTTTTCAGATCCCTCCTCATGGCCTCCATTCCCTCCATTATGTCCACTCTATTGCAGAGCTCGGTGGCATATGCAAATAGACAGACTATTCCTTCATGCTTCACTCTTATGTCACCTATGAATATTATAGAGAGAACAGGGCAAAGTACTAACTCATGACCCCCATCTCCCACTCGAGAATTCCCTATTTTGTACAACCCTCTGGGTTCTATTTCTTAACCAACTGAGGGATCATTGGTTAAGGATAGGCAACAGAGGGTGATGGTAAATGACATTCATTCTAATGAGGGAAGAGTGTCTTGTGGGGTGCTGCAGGGCTCACCATTGGGACCGGTCCTCTTCAGTGTCTTCATAAGTCACATTGCAGAAGAACTGGAAGGAAGGTAGGCCTTTTTGAAAATGACATCAAAATCTGTAATAGGGTAGGTACCTAAGAGAGGGTGGAGAGAATGAATAGATACCGTGGGAAACCTGAGGAATGGTCAGGGGCATGGCAGCTAAGGGAATGAACTGAACTGAACACTGAGTAAGCAATAAGACATGATGGGGTCTATGTTAGACAGTTCCAACACATGGCTGGGGGCATAGTGAGGTATGAAGCTGTAGGCCGAGTGCATTCAGTCCCCTAGAACTGTCTAACACACATCCCTAGAATGACTTATTGTGCTTATAAAATGGGTATGTGTATTCTACATGGGGTTTCTAGTTTTTTCCATGCATAAGACACTTCCTATGCATGGCTATCAGATTCTTTGAACTCCTTTTCCCATTTTATAATGATTGTTTTGATATGGGCCACAAACCAGTAGCACGCCCCTAGAAAAATGCAGGAAATTATAAGAAATGTGATTAAATTTGATGAATGTGCAAGAGAAGAGCTTGCTAACCCTCTGATATGATTATTAGCTGGGATTCAATGCTAAAACATGCAAAATCATGCACATAGGGCATAGAAATCCAGGAGCTGGTAATAAATGGGGGGGAGGGGGGTTACTGTCATTCACTCATTAAGCAGGAATGAGACCTTAGAGTTACCATATCTGATGACCTCCGATTGGTGGGGCAGTGTGACAAGGTAATGAGCAAGGCTGATTGGATGCTATAGTGCATATTACGAGGCATCACCAGCAGGAAGAGGGAGGTGATGTTGTCACTGTATTGGAAAGCCCAAAAGGCCCCACCAGGAGTACTGTGTCGAGTTCTGAAAGCCACATCTCAGAAAGACATAGACATGGGGAGGAAGTCCCAAGGAGGGCGACTAAAAGGGTGCAGGGTTACATTAAAAGTCCTATAAAGAGAGACCGAAGGATCTCAGCATGTACACCCTACAGAAGAGGATGGAGAGGGGGACATGATGCAGACCAACAAGTACCTCATGGGGGTGAACAGGGTACAGGAGAGGAGTCTATTTGAAATAAGGAAGTGCACTAGGGCAAGAGGGCATGCAATGAAGCTGGAATGGAGGAAGTTTACGAGGGATATAACTAAGAAAGTACTACTTCACTAAAAGAGTAGTGGATGCCTGTAAGTCTACCAGTAGAGGTGGTGACAGCAAAAACAGTGGGGGGATTCAAACATGCATGGGATAGGCATAGGGGAATGCTGATAAATAGGTAGGGAGGGGGAGGGTTGGCAGACACCAGGCTAGGTCTGCAGAGACAGAATAGGCAGGGAAAATCTGAGTGGACTGGGTGGGCCAAGTGGCACTTTGTGATGATAATTTCTATGTTTTTTGGTTTTTTGTCACCTACCACTAAACCTCTTAACTTTTGTAGTAACCTCTCATGTGGCATTGTGTGAAATAATTTACTGAAGTCCATATAGGCCACATTGACAACTCACCCCTGTCCATCTGCCTTGCCACCCAGCAAAATATATTAGATTCATCTGGCACTACTTCACCCTGGGGAACCCATCTTGCTTACTATCCTGTAAACCATTAGATTCTAAGAATTCTAGAATTGTTCTGGCAGAAAAAGACTATTCGTCCCAATGAGTCTGCTCGAGAAAGCCCCCCCACCTCCCTTTTACCTCCCTCCCTTCTGCCCTCTCTCCAATGCCCTTCCTATTCCCATGTAGTTATCCCATGATCTTTTTAATTCCTCCACTGTATCCACCTCTACCACCCACTCCAGCAACCTGTTCCATGGTTGTACAACCCTCTCTGAGAAATAACGCCCCCTCACATCCCCCTTAAATTTGCTCCACTCCAGCTTAAATGCATGCCCTCTGGTGGTATTGTTTTCTCTCATTCTGAAGATGCTATTTCCCTTAACCTTATTTATTCCCTTTATGTACTTGAAGGTTTCTACTTTGTCCCCCCTCTCCCATCTCATTTCCAGTGAATAAAGACCAAACTCTTCCGGTCTCTCCCCATATGGTCTCTCCTGCATCCCTGGGATCATCTTGGTCACCCTTCTCTGTACCTTTTCCAGCCTATCCTTGTCACCCTGCAAATGGGGCCTCCAGAATTGAACTCCATACTCCAGTTGTGTACTGACCAATGTTTTATATAGCGGCATGATCACCTCCTTCCTCCTGCTAGTGAAGCCTATCCCAATGCATGCCAACACTTTTGTTGCTTTCCCAGTTGCTCGTTCACACTGACTCCTAGCCTTTAATGTGTCTGTGACCCAAATCCCCAGGTCCTTTCCTTGTTCTATGATCTGCAGTGCTTCCCCCCACAGGCAGTAAGTGGATCTTGGGCTATTCCATCCTATGTGCATTATTTTGTACTTTTTTTTGCTTTGAATTGCAGTTACCACATTTCTGCCCACTCCTCCAGCCTGGCTAGACTTATCTACAATTTGGATCATCAAAGTCTCCTTTAACCTGTTAGTAGTGAAATGTTTAGCACTGGTCTTTACAATGTGACCTAATATCCATGCTGCATAGCATTTTCTTACTTCATAGACTACAAAAGATTGAAAATAGTGAGGACTATCAGCTTAGTGTTAGCTTGATAAAGTTGTTTTAATCAAAATTTTACAAGTCCAGAAATAGCTACAAAACAGTATGCGGGATTTGTATTGTATGTTAAGGGAAATGGGAAATTGTTTAACCAGGAAAGGCACACTAAGTGAAAGCCTGTTTCCATGAGTGACCTAGGAACACAATAAAGTTAAGTAACTTGCTCAGGGTCACACAGTATGCAAGTGGGAGCTGTGAGATTCAAACTCATGTCTCCAGGTTTTCCAGCCCAGTGCATTTATCACTACGCAATATTGCTTCCTCATTTTGATATGAAAACAAGCATAAGAAACCTAACTGGCTCTCAGAAGAATTAAGAAATGTGGTGAGAGCCAGAGCCTTGTCCAGTTACAAGAAGAATCATGGGGAGGAGGAGTGTGGGGCGTGGTACCAGAGTAAGCTGAAGGAGACCAAGAGGGTGATCAGAACTGCAAAGGCAGATGCAGAGCTGAAAATTGTCAAGGGTGTCAAGCAGAGGCATCATTTAGGTGTTGCAACTGCATCCCTATGCTTTTTTCATGACCCCTATGACATTTTTGTGACCCCTGTACTGTTGCTGCCTGTGCTGGCTGGCTCCTGCCTCTCCTGGCTCACATTTTCCTCACTCCAACTTCTGTGTTTTTTTGTTTTATTTTGTCTGCTGGCTGGTCCCTGGTCCCTCCTCTGCCCCCTCATTAATTCCCCCACTCCTGCCAGCATCCAGACTCCTTCCCTCCTGTCCCAGTCCCAACCAATTGTGGGATCCTGAAACTTTTTTCCACCATGCAGTCATTACCTAATTGGATGGTGCGAGTGTGTTCTGTTAAAGCACCAGTTCCAAAATATTGAAGCTTCACACTTAACATGTGAGTGACCCTTGAAGTGTGAGCGTGGCACTGTAGCATAGTGACAGTTTAGTTGCCCAGCATGCAGTAGCAGTCAACTTGAGGAGGAACAGAATGGGTTCAACTTTTTAATATGGAGCTGCAGGGTAGGAGGATAGAGAGGACTGTCACTAGGGAGGCAGGTCAGGATGGAGACACAGTCTGGTCAGTATCAGTCCAGGCAGTGAGTCAGGAGCCAGGGCTTCAATGCTGCGGTTGGTCGGTCAGGTCAAGAGGCAGCAATGGAGCGAACCCTTATGGCAAGCAAACTTGAGCCCTTACATGTTGTAACATAGAGGAGCTTAGTGAAGAGGACAGGACCACCATTTACTGACAGGTGATATAAGTAAAATAAAGCCTTTAAAATGTAGTACTGAATTTGGCTGCAACAGCTGTTTCCTGCAAAGTTTTGTGTATAATCATCAGAGACTGCTGCTAACATAGAGAATAAAGTATTAGTCTGGGCGTGTAACGAGAATTTACACATACCAGAGGGGTCTGATGCTACATAAACCCTATGAGCGAAGCTCAAGGGGTTTATGCATAGCATCTAACCCCGAGGTTGTGTATAAATTCGAGTCTACACACACCCATACCCATATTTTATTTTAGATAATTGTTGGGTTTCTCTTTTTCGCCTCAACAATTACATAAAATAAAAAAAGGCTGCTGTGCTGAGGCAGTTCGATTACGTCATGGCTGGCAGTCGGCTTTCTCTTTTATTTAAAACGTTGTTTTTCCCCCCAATATAGTGAGGGATGATCGATCTGGTAGTGACGTGCTACATTTAACTTTATTTTATTTTACTTACTGCTGAGTGTCCGTATCAGTTTCTCTTCATGCTGGGTTTGCAGTTCAGGAAGGAGACAGCAAGTGAGGAGTTCAAGCAGGTGCATGCTCAGAGTGGGGGAAACCGTGCTCATGTTTGCTGTTATAAACACTCCTTTATAACAGCAAATTACACCATGGTTTCCATATGGGAAAAAGAGGAAGCCATTAATTATTGTAACATTAATCTCCAGTGTGGCTGTTACTGTTTTACACATATAAAAGCAACATTGAGGAGGGGTTGCACTGCAGCCCCCTCCTCAGTGTTGCTTTTATATGTGTAAAATAACAGCCACAGAACAGACCCCAATGGCACACCATGTGTGACATCCCCCATCAGAGAATTTGTCAGTTCTATGTGATAATGGCGACTGCCGAACGGCAAGCCGCATTATCGCGATGTCAGAGCGCCAAACATTTTCGCCACTCTGACATCCCTCGGCGCATGGAAGAATGGCATCGGGACTTAGGTTTAATGATTTCTGTGGGTGGATGCACCCCACACCCCTCCAATAAAATTGCACCAGCGCCCAGACCTTAACCCAGTGCCTCACCCACCGCAACCGCAGGCCAACCCCTGATGCCATGGCGTAGCTTGGCAACCCACCACAGCACCACCCCTACACCCTCTCCACCCCCTCCCAGCTCATGCCCACCGTGCTCACTTCCCCACGCAGTGTGTATACATAATCGACATCCTGTCGCCGCATTCACCCACCCCCATATCCAGTTTCCTCCTCCCATCATCATTCAGGCTTTCACCCATAACACGTAGCCATTTCGGACAGTGCCCTAGTACAGGCGCCCACATCACAGGCTACTAAATTTGTCATTCATTACAGATCTGTGATTCTTGCTTGTCAACTAGTCCCAATCAACCTAGTTTGCTTTTATCTCTAGTCCTTGATCTCTCTTACCTTCTGTATAAACCAGATCACAAGTAAAAAAAATATACAGATTGACTGGCATGTAGTTGCCTAGGTACCACAGTCTCCTTAAAATGTCCAACTCTTACTGTTTCATTTGCTGGCCGGTGGAGAGAACAACATTACAGTCAGAAACTTGAATTAAGAACAATAAACCTGGCTTGCATATGTGCACTCTGCTAGTTCTGGAGAGGTTTGCTAAATGTTACTCTCTCCCTTTCACCATAAATAAATGCTCTTCTGCTCTAACAGATTTGTTAACAAACAAATCACACAGCACCACTGGAGAACATTGGATCACCACAGCTAGCATAGCTAAAGTGATTACAGAGTAGCATGCTTGCTGCACTGTGCTGCAGCTGTGCTAGGCTACTTTTGTCACGTGTTTGGTATTGATTTAAGTTTTGTCAGTTTGTTTGAGTAGGGGCGCTCTGCCACCCATACATCCCTTGTCTTTTTAATTGGGGGATGTGTGGAGGGCAAAGCACCCCAACTCAAACTAGTCGCTTGTTTGCTGTTGATTTAGATTTTGTCTATTTGAGTTAGGGGGCTGCGCCCCAACACCCTCTTGTCTTTTTAACATGGGAGTTGAGGGGGTGAAGCCCCCCCAAATCAGATAAACTAAGAAGGAAATAACAGAAACATGAAACTGCAAACAAAATAAAATAAATTGCTGCAAGGTAGACCCATGTGTCAAAATATTATGCCACACAACACACATTGGTGTGCTACTCTAATAGCGTAGGTTCACAGTGGTCCAGTATTCTCCACTATCGCCATACTTTCAAATCTCCCATCCCTTCAGCCTTTTGCTCTGAGAAATGGTCATTGCCCACTCTTTTGTGTAAGTACAGTAGCAACTGGAATAACCCACTTCCTCAAATTCATTGCCCAATTTAACCCCTCACCCTACATCCTTGAATCTTGTTCCCCAACAAAATCACTTATTGTTTTGGGCCTTTTACTGTGGTGTTCATTGCATTTCTATTGAATCTGTCTTGCATTTGTGTTTACACTGCATTGTATGGTGTGGGCGCTGGGTGGGTTGAACCTGCCTGTGAGGCCATAGTGGGATAGTATTGTTTCCAGGGGGAGAGTACTACACTTGTCACCTAGGCTAGCCCACTTACTTTTCCTTGGGTGGAGGCAGTGAGAAGCTATATTGAATAATTTATTTACAACTTTGGATAATGAATCTCAACAGGAACTTGATGACCCAGGCCACTTAACCTTTTCAGAGTCTATCAAGCAGAGTAAATGGTACCATGATGCCAAAAGGGGACCACAGTGTGATATGATATGTATTGATTAACAGATATATAACAATACAAAAAAATATTGAGGAAATTGAGTGAGTACAGAACAGAACACCACAATGATCAGCAGTATTGGAAACAAAGGTTATGAGGAGAAGCTGGAGGCCTTTAACATGGTTATGCTCAGAATCTTTCACTTTTCTGCTGCAAACCTCACCTGTTCATATACTTCCATGGAGAAGAACATGTTCTTTTAATGAGTTTACTCAAGGGGTATATCAGTGGGTACTAACATAGCCAGAAGTTTGCAACTGTAGAGATACATTGGTCTGTATTTAAAATAGCATGCTGAAGATTCAGAGATCAGGAGCACAGAGGAAATTCAGATCTAGGCATCCCACACTTTAGTCATTTATTCCACATTAGACTGGCAGTTTAGTAAGGTGATAGGTTTGCTTTGAGCATGTTGTATTTAATCAAGTGTTCACATCAAGAAAGACAATTCTTCAGAGCCACAGATTACAATTGAAATGCACTGCTAACATTCAGGAGCTACATGACAAAACAAGCCAGGAATTAATCACAAGCTCTCTGATCAGATACCAGTCCAACTTGCCAGCAGTGTCCCCAGGCAGGTCAGCTACCAATCTAGTTTGCTAGCACTGTCTGCAGTCCGCTACCAGTCCAATTTGCCAGCAATGTCTACAGCCAGATTGTTACAGTAGCTACCAGTCAAATTTGCTACCAGTCTCTCTGTCAGCTACCAGTCCAGCTTGCCAGCAGTGTCTGCAGTCAGCTACTAGTTCAGCTTGCCAGCAGTGTCTTCATTCAGATACCAGTCCAGTTTGCCAGCAGTGTCTCCAGTCAGATACAAGTCTATCTTGCCAGCAGTGTCTCCATTCAGGTCAGCCACCAATCTAATTTCCCAGCAGTGAGTCCAGTGAGCTACCAATCCAGCTTGCCAGCAATGTCTCCAGTCAGATACCAGTCCAGCCTGCCAGCAGTGTGTCCAGTCTAGTCAGCTACCAGTCCAGTTTTCCAGCAGTGTCTATAGCCAGGTTGCTAGCTACCAGTCCAATTTGCCACAGTCTCTCCAGTCAGCTGTCAGTCCAGCTTGCCAGCAGTGTCTCCATTCAGGTTGCTAGCTACTAAGTCCAGTTTGACAGCAGTGTCTCCAATTAGCTACCAGTCCAGCTTGTCAGCAGCATCTGCAGTCAGCTACCAGTCCAGCTTGCCAGCAGTGTCTGCAGTCAGCTACCTGTTCAGTTTGCCAGTAGTGTCTCTAGACAGGTTGCTAGCTACCTGTCCAATTTCCCACCAATCTCTTCAGTCAGCTACCAGTCCAGTTTGTAAGCAGTGTCTCCAGTCAGCTGCCAGTCTAGTTTGCAAAACCCAAGCAAAGTAAGACATGTCACTAGTAAATATTTTTAAGAGTAATAAAGGTAAACCCAACTTGATGGAGGGTGTCCAGGGAACTGAGTATTAAGGTTAAATATAAACAAGCATTTGTCAATACCGAATGTTGATTGCTTATATGTGCTGTTTAGGTATTTGGAAGTGAAACTACCATGCCTAAGAACTGTCATGTGCCCCCCTCCAAGACATCCACTGTGTCTTTCTATTCAGTGTTCACAGAAGAGAAGATAGGGCAAGGACCAGAGCAGGACAGCAGTTGCAAAGGCTATAGGCCAGTGAGCCTCACTTCAGTAGTGAGGAAGATCATGGAGACATTGGTTAAAGAAAGGATAGTAGGGCATGTAGAAGCCATTGGAGCCCAGGACCATAGGCAACATGGATTCACAGTGGGGAGGTCATGTCAGACAAATCTGGTTGATCTCTTTGACTGGGTGATAAATGAAGTAAATCAGGGTGGGGCAGTGGGTAATGCTTACCTTGATATAAGCAAAGGCTTTGACACCATCTGACATAAAAGGGTGATAAACTAGCTGAGTAGGTTGGGCATGGGGGAAAGGGTGATAAACTGGGTTAGAAATTGGGTAACAGACAGGAGGCAGAGAGTGGTGGTAAATGGGGCACAGTCTGCGGAGGAGGGGTGACCAGTGGGGTGCCGCAGGGATTGGTCCTGGGGCCAGTCCTGTTCAGTGTCTTCAGTAGTGACATTGCAGAAGGGCTGAAGGGAAAGGTCTGCCTGTTTGCAGATGACACCAAGATCTATAAGACAGTAGATACCCCAGAGGGGGTGGAGAAAATGAAGAGGGACCTGCGGAAGCTTGAGAAATGGTCTGATGACTGGCAACTGAAGTTTAATTCACAAAAGTGCAAAATTATGCACCTGGGACACAAAAACCCTGGGGAAAGATACAGGACGGGGGGGTTGCTGACAGTCACAAAGAAGGAAAGGGACCAGGGGTTGTTATTTCAGATGACTTTAATATGTCAAAGTGGCAAGGCAGCTGGGAGGGCCAGTGACATGCTAGGGTGCATAGGCAGGGGTATCACCAGCATAAGGAAGGAGGTAGTGATGCCATTATATAAAACCATGGTCAGGCTTCACATGGTGTACTGTGTGAAGTTCTGGAGGTCGCACCTTCCTTAGGATGTTAACAGGCTGGAGATGGTCCAGAGAAGGGCGAATAAGATGGTACAGAGTTTGCAATACAAGATGTATGAGGAGAAATTAAGGGACCTCAGTATGTGATGAGTGGAAGAGAGGAGGAAAAGAGGGGATAGGATAGAAATGTTCAAGTACCTCAAGGGTATAAATATAACTACTGAGAAGCAGGAGACAGCTGATATAAGCATATGTACCAGCTTCTGTGTGATATTCTTTTGTTCTTCTAAATCTGTAATCTCCAGTATTTCAGTAACCACATGACCACACTGCCTTCTGTAGGCAATTTTATGCTGGTTGATGCCTGGTGTCAGATGGCAGACATAGGGGTCACCAGATTGTGTTGCCATTTGAACAACTTCATAGTGTTCTTTTGCTGGTAAGCATTTTGGAATGCTGGTGAAGGTCTCACAATTTTTATTATGATTGTATCTCCTTATGTCTGTCCCATTTGGTCCCCCTATCCCCACACCCCAACAGTCATCAGTGGCCACAGCTGCAACCTCCTTCTTGTCAACATGGTGGGTGAGAAACAAAGAAACATAGAATCTGATGACACATAAGGACCACTTGGCCCACCTAGTCTGCCCCTTTCCCTACCTGATGGATAAGCTGCAGATTCTAGTTAAACAGCTTACTTCCTCCTACCCCCCAGTAGAACTGCCTTATGTCTGTCTGTGAGCAGCTGCCTTCAGAGTCTATGAAGTCTCACATCTTTCAGTGCCGATAATTGATCATCTTCCAACACAGATGAGGCACTGCCAGCTGAAAAGTAACTCAGAACAAGCAGGTTTTAAAGTGGGGAAAAAATGGAGTTAGCAAGAATGAAGTACTCATTCGATTTTAAGATCCGCATACTGGTGTGGACACTGCAAATAGAACTCCAGTTCTTTAAGCAGCCTTATGAAGAGTAAAGGCTTCTCGAAGCACTGGGGTTGTGTTTATTGTACTGTAAGGGGGCTACATCTAATTTGGTAATTTACTGTACCTTACATCTGGATGTATGGTAGGGCCAACTTTAAATAAACCCTGCACCTGAATTAACACATGATGCCACAGAAATATAGAATTTGCCAGCAGAAAATGACCGCTCAGCCCATCCAGTCTGCCCAAGTGTTCTCTACCTACTTGTAACTCCTGCCTGTATATGTTACTGCATGTCTTATTCTGCCAGCGTCCATCAGTACCTCCTTGTGAATGAGGTTGCTTAATGGATTTTTCCTGCAATGAACCTAAACCTACTCCACTTCCATAGCCCTATTGATCTCTATTGACCCCCTCCTTCCTCTTTTTCTACTATACCCCAATGTTTATCCCATGCATGCTTCATGCCCCCTACCATTTTAGGTTCCACCACTTCTCCTGGCAGTCTGTTTAAGGCATCTACCACCCTTTCAGTAAAGAAATATTTCTTCACATCTATCCTGAATGCCCCCAAGCTTCACTGTATGTCCCTTGGTTTGGGTGCTCATCCTCATTTGAAGAAAACTCCCCAACTGTACCGTCTTTACCCCTGTGAGGTACTTTGTAGGTCTTGATCATGTCACCTCTCGCCCTCCTCTCTTCCAGAGTGTACATGTTGAGATTCTTCAGCCTTTCCTTATAGGGATTCCTGTGAAAATTCTGAACCATTTTAGTTCACCTCCTCTGTAAAACCTCCACCTTATGTCCTTTCTAAAGTGTGGACTCTAAAACTGGACACACTTTACCATGGAGTGAGACAATAGCAGCAGAACATCCCTCCTCCTCCTACTGGAGATGCCACCCTTATGCACCCCAGAATCCAATTTGCCCTGCCCATAGCCTTGTGACACTGTACTGCCATCTTGAGGTCCTCTGATATAATAACCTCAAGGACACTTTCATGTCTAGTGAGTATCAGTACCTCTCCCCATCCTATACCCAGAATCGGGGTTCCTATGCCCTAGGTACATGATTTTATATAATGCTGCCTTTAATACTCCCTTCCCCTTCCTGCTCCAGTGTACCCTGTCCCCCTCATATAAGTCACTATTCCCCCCAGACCCTACCCCAGTCACTAACCCATAATGTTTTGTGTGGCACCAATCCCTTAGCCACTTGAACTCCTCAAGCATACCCTTCCTCCCCATGCTTGCACATGGTACTGGCAGTACCTCCAAGAATGCCACCGACTTCCCCACCCCCTCACACTGCCTGCCCAAGTACTCAAACCTCCCCGTAAGTACTTCCACAGTGTTCCCCACCAAGACATTTGTACCCACATGCAACAGTAAATGAGGTTCCTTCCTCCTCTTCCCTGCTGCATGCTTGAGCAGTGCCTGCCCTGCCCCTCCTGCAGTCAATCTGGGGACAGCTTCAATGCAAATATGGCTGTGCCTTTCCCCTTTTCTGCCCCATCTCACCCATTTCAGTATAGAATCCCCCAGGATGAGTACCATCCCTGCCCCTTACCACCTTTCCCTTCTAATGCCCCTTCCACCACTCCAGTATTCGTTCTTTCCTGTCCCTTATCCCCGCCAACTGTACCCTCTGTGACTTCTGTATCTGTATCCGTATCTGTACCTCCTACTTTCACCTCATTACTTTTCTCTGCCTTATTCCTCCCATCCCCGTTGAAACGCTTCCCAGCCTGACTACTTCCTACTGGGCTTCCCATGTTGATCTCCCCTCCTCCCCTGCTGATGTCCAACCCCTCTCCTATCCCCACTGTTGTCGATTTAGAGCTCCCATACCCTTCTACCCCAATAGTGATGCCCCTGCCATCCTTCCCCCTTCCCGTAGCCTTCTCTCCTTCAGTCACCACCCCCTCCTTTCTTACTAGCCCCTTCTACCCTTTTGTCCTCTCTGTCTCTTCCCCTACCTGTTGCCTTCCCTCTCTTGCCCCACTTGTCCTGCCCCTTTAGTATGTTCCTGCTACCCTTCTCTGTTCGATAGCAGAGTTTCAAATCTATTCCTAGTCAATACCTGTCTTACATTTATTCTCCCTATCAGTTCCCCCCCTCCTAATTGTTCCCCTCTGTGCCACCCTGGTCCCTCCCTACCTGCAGCCATATGTTCTCTCCCCTAGTACTCCTCATGGTCTCTTCCTCCCCAATCAGGAGGCCCCGGCCCTCACCTGGGACACCCCCTTCCTTCTCCTCTCTTTTCTGCTAGTGTCTCTGATACTGGGGTCAGTTTCAGTCCCTAGTTATTCTTCCTCCGTCCCCCTTTGCCATCCCCTGTTCCCCCCACAGGATGCCTACCATACTCATCTGCCCTGCCACTTAGACTCCTCCCTAACCTCCACAGTTCCTCCATCAAACTAGCCAGTCATCTACAGACCATACAACCCCCCATCCTCCAAGCCCAGTCCAGGATCATGGCAGACCCACACCCTGTACACTCCTCCATCCTTCCAAAGATACACTCCCTATTGACATGTGGCACCTGCCCCATTTTGGCCCCCATCTTATGTTATGGGCTCTTACTTCCAGGTTCTGTACCCTACTACAACTGTTTGGACCCTATTTACTCAAATTCATGTCCCCCCACAGTAGTCCCCTTACGAACCCTTGCTAACCAGGGTAATTCAGTCTCAAATCTTATCCATTAGATACTGCATTACCGTAGAAATCCTAAAGCCTCCTTGTCCGTTGTTCACCCTTCAGCTACTATACTTTTTGTTCTCGGCTCTTATATAGTTTCACCTAGCCCACTTGGAAATCCTATTGCACTCCAAGTATTTCTCAGTTCAGTTAGAGAAATAAGCAGAACAAATAAATATGTATTATTACAGCAATCATAACAGTATAGCTCAGTATTTAAGTCAGTTACAGAAAGAAAGAAACAGAGCAACTAAATCTGTATTATTACAGCAATCCTTAATTATCCAATAATTGCTTTGTCTCCACTCCAGAGACCCTGCTGTAATATAGGACCACAGAGAACATGGGCGGAGGGTGGCAATGTAAAGTCCCAGCAGAGCTCCATTGAGCTTGCTCACTCATCCTCTCTCGCCGCTGTTCTATTTCTCCGATGCTGCAGGCTGCCCTTTGTACTGGGGTCCTGCTTGCATTGGCGCCTTTTTCTGCCCACAAAGAAATCCACAGCTGTCCCGACAGAGCTCCATTGAGGTCGCTCACTGCCCCTCTCTCACTCGCACATTCTGTTTCTCCTGGTGCTGCAGGCTGCCCTTTTGTACTGGGCTCCTGCCTCGATTGGCACCTTTTTCTGCCAGCAAAGAAACCTGCAGCAGTCCCAACAGAGCTCTGTTGGGCTTGCTCATTCCCCCCCCCCACTCGCTTATTCCATTTCTCCCAGCACTGCACGCTGCCCTTTTGTACTAGGCTCCTGCCTGCGTTGGTGCCTTTTTCTGCCCTCAAAGAAATCCACAGCAGTCACCATGCAGCTCCGATGAGCTTGCTCACCCCCCTCACTCACTCATTCTGTTCTCCACGCTGCAGGCTGTCCTTTTGTGCTGTGCTCCTGATTGCATTGGCATCTTTTTCTGCCCAAAAGAAATGTAGCAAGTCCCAACAGAGTTCTGTTGAGCTCACTCACTCCCTTCCTTACTTACTCATTCTGTTTCTTCCTGCACTGCAGGCTGCCCTTTTGTACTAGGCTCCTGCCTGCGTTGGCACCTTTTTCTGCCCACAAAGACATCCACAGCAGCCCCGACAGAGCTCAGTTGAGCTCGGTTATTCCCCCCCCACACTCACTCGATCCTAATCTATCCCAAACACTGGTTTCTGAAAGTGACTGTGCTATTGCAAAAACACATTTTGGCCAGGATGTGAAAAATGACAGCTGTACTGTTCATAAGGAGGCGTGAAGAAATGCCAGTGTTGAAAATCTGGCATGAAAATATTACTAATTTGTGAAGTTACAAGGGTGCATGGAAACTGCACAATGCACACTCGTAACAGTCATTTTATGGAGCTTCATCACAAAATTTTCAGCATAGGCATTTTAGGACCTCTGCTCATGAACAGTGTCACTGTGATTTTCTTAATGCATCCCAAACACTGATTTCCCACAGCGACCGCGCTATTCTGCGCTGGAAGTGCAAAAACACATTTGGCCAGGATGTGAAAATGAGTTGTACTGTTCATAAGGAGGTGTGGAAAAATAGCAACATGGAAAATCTGGAGTGGAAATATTGCAAATTTGCGAAGTTTGAGCTTGCATGGAACCTGTGCAACATCGCTCATAATACACTCATTTTATGGACTTTCATCACAAAAATTTTCAACATAGGCATTTTAGAACCTCTGCTCATGAACAGTGTCACTGTAATTTTCTTAATGTGTCCTGAACACTGATTTCCTGCAGCAACTATGCTATTCTCACCTAGAACTGTGAAAAACATTTCAGCCAGGATGTGAAAATGACAGCTGTACTGTTGTTCGGAGGGTGTGTAAAATGGCAATGTTGAAAATTTGGAGTGAAAATATTGCAAATTGGTGACATTACGAGTGTGCATAGCAACTGCACATTCATAAAACAGTCATTTTTGGGATTTTTCCCACCAAATTTGCAACATAGACTTTTTGAGAGCCCTCCTTATGAACTCTGGCAGTCTTGTTTTGTTACTCAGTCCCAAAAGGTTATTCCATGCAGTGACTGCGAAATCACCTTTCAGGACCCATTAATGCCATGAAAGTGCAAGAATTCATGAGGAGGGGGCCCAATAACCCCATGTTGAAAAGTTGGTACCAAAATTCCAAAAAATGCCTGAGATATGCAAAAAAGTTGAAAAAGTCCTATTTATGCCACTGTACAGCTTATCGGCATTTCCTCAGTTCGCGGTCCGATTTGAAGAGTGCAGAAGTGTTCCCAGTCCACCGAAGATCATCATGCCAGACTCCAGAGGTAAGTATGGGGTGAGAGGGGTGTGGGGAGGCAGGGTGCACAGTGGGTGGGTACGGGTTGTGGGAGTGAGACTGCGAGGAACTGTTTTCTTTTTAGAGGTTTGAAAAAAATTGCAGTATGTTTTTCTTTACAGAAGCATTGAGCATGCTGGGGTGGGCTTCCAGTGTGTCACCTGAATGTTTGGGGACTGTAGCTGATGGGATTAGACCCTACCCCACATATGGAGTGCTGGGGATAAGAGCTGAGGGGGGGATTGGGCCCCCTCGGCATAAACTGAATGTTTTGGTGGTGGGGAGAAACCATTATGCTGACAGGAGTAGGCTCCCGTCTGCAACACAACTCATGCTGGGACTGAAGTCAGTGGGGGATTGGGGCCCCTGTCGCCAAACAAACACTGTTGTGGGGGAGCACATGCTGTTGAGGGGAATTGGACACTACCGCGGCACTGGGGGATCAGTCATATTGTTTGTGAACATGCCGCTGCCAGGTTCACAAACAATATTACAGTACCAACATTCTGCCCAGCAATGACAGGTCGCTCCCTCATTGCAGCGGAATGGCTGACGTTGCAATGATGAGACGGCCCCTGATTGCAGCGGCTGAAATGTTTTAAGGTTGTGTCACGCTGGCTGAATTAGTGTCAGCAGCAGCGTGCCACCTCTTTGGGGAAGGCGGGCCAAGCCTCAAAAGGCAGTGGGGCACTGACCACAACAGTGCCGTGCCTCCACAACCTGCTTCTGCAGCATGCTGCCGCAATATGTTTCTTGCGCATGCACGCAATCAACATAAAAATAACCAGGAACTTAAAGAGCCCCTATCAGCATTAGGAAAATTGTTAAAAGTAAGATTTATATTAAATTCCATCCCATTTTCTTTATCACTTCATATATTTTAAGTAATGAATTCCCCATTTTCTTTACTACTGAAAACAGTTGCATGGAAACAAGATCCCTGCTCCCTAAACTATATCTATTCTAGCTGGTTCTCTACACATGACATGTTTATGACATAATAATTATCTCCACAGCAACATATTGTAATGTCACAAACAGCTATTATGATGCCAGATGTAGGCAGGCAGCCAGAGCTAAAAGTGTAAGGATGTGTTATTCATGTAAATACCTTTAGTAATAAGGAAATAAGGGTGGTAATTACAGAATAAAATATGAAATATAAACTACAGTTATGCCTGAATATTACATTTTTTCAAAGTTGTCTCAACTGTGTCAGGAGCTCTTTAATTACTTTACGAAAGAATGGATGTCACCATAGACTAGTCTTGCAACCCTTATGGCTTTGATGACATGCTATGGAGAGGGTAGCTCAGGCAACAGTCTGGACTATTGGGACTCTAGGGAGGGGGCAAGGGTGCAAATTACTGGGCATGGGAAGAAGGTAACAAGGTAGGAAAATTTGTTTCTAATGACCCCCAAAATGCACTGAATTAAAAAAAAAATTCCAGGGGCCTAGGTGGACCCCAGACCCACAGCCTATAGTACACCTTGCAACACCTATGGTTTTTCTGGAATGATGCTCCTGTGTTCTCTCAGTACTCGTACACATGGTACTAACTATTCTTTCCTTGTGATTCATATTGCTATGTTTTTCTTTCTGTGTCCACCTGTCCCTTCCTCCCTCCTCCTTCCCACCTCCCCTTTTTAGTTCCATCTTCCACTAGCCTGACTCCAGCTTGCGATGGACAACAGGCATTCCCCTTACTTACCTAGCCTGCTCTTTCTCCAGATCTCTATGCAATCCGACAATTCTGAGTTAGATAAGTCATTCCCCATCCCTGACAAATTGTCTCCCCCTGTAAAACTCATCTACCTGTTCCTTGATACCCCCTCTAATTACCCTGCCACCCATGGAGCTGAACAAAACCCCTACCTTTTGGTTCCTCCTTCTCCTGGCCCTATCCATAGCCTTATGGCTATGCCCATGTTGCCAGACTCTCTGGGCCACCATGTCTGACCATACTAATGTCACCCTGGCCACCAAACTTTTTCCTTCTCCATGTCATACTTAAATTGGATATATATGTGCAGCCATGGCCTAGTACCAATGTTATTGCCTCCCAGATGGATGATAATCATATCCGGCACTGGTTGGGTCTCCCTCATCTCCCAGAGGGTAGGCAAAAGTCAGGACCACCGCATCTCTCTGATTCCTCTCCATGATATCCTACATTGCCTATGGTCCTGATAGAGTTGCTTGCTCCCGGGCTTCTGCGCCACTCTCTTCTCCACCCAAAGAATAAATGAGTGCCCACAAATCCAGACATTTAATCACTTGCTTGTCCCTAATAATGAAAGCAATAATGAGATGTGAGTACACTCCTCCTCCCCTTAGGTCACCCCTTCCCCCGTCCTCTTGTCAACTTATCTTCTTACCCACTTACCCCAAGTTAGTACCCTATTCATGTACCTGTAAGAAGAAAGAAGATAGTTATTGTCCATCGGTTCAAGGTCTGACATAGCATTTATAACAATTGGAGGACCATTGTCCTACTTCCTGGACCTTCCTAGGAGATCCCCAATTTGTTGTGGCCTGTGAGACCACTCTGATTCTGAATAGATGTGACAAAAATCTCCTCAGGTCCTCACCCAGAAACTCTATCATCTTCTTCAAGATAGCCATCACCTGATATTCTATGACTGGTTTTTCCATCTCCATGTGTGAACAACTGGCCTGATCTAGTGCTCTATTCTGTGATGTATGCCCTCAGTGCCTTTTTCTGGTTCTCCTCCATTGTCACCTGGGCTCTCTTTCCTGACTGATCTGTCTTAGATCATATAATGACCAACATGACTGCCCGTGAACCCCATGCTGTGTATTCCCATCTCAAATCCCCTGTCCTCCACCCCCCTATGTCCTAACACGTGCTTATTCTAAATGTGCCATGAAACATCACTGTGTATAAGGCCGTAAAACTAATAACTTCATCAACTGCCTGGCAAACCCTAGTAAATGCCCTTTGTAAAAGCACCTCAGACACTGGTCTCCTGTTGTCTATCGGCCTGCCTCTTATGCGCCCCTACCCCTGCATCATCCTCTTAACTAACATTGACTTCATTGGGTCTTCCCAACCCCGCAGGTTACAAACGATACTGATTGCTGCCAAATGAACTCCCATGGTGGTATGCACTACTCCTCTCTCCCAACTGTAGACTATGTATTTTCCTACTTGCTCGCTAATCACAGTCCATTCATCTCCATGTGCTGTCCCTCTCTGAACATTTGGAAAGTCTGCCAAGACCCTTCGTATGTCTTCCGGGTCCTGGTGACCAGAAGTTGTGAAACAGCTATTCAGCTCCTTCCAGCCAATTTGTCAGATCCCCAGTGGCACTGGCATTTTTTTGACCTCTGCCCTCGTGCGATGACCTGGAACTTGTCCTTCTGCAGATGGGAGAGGCTATCATCTATTGTATTCGAATTCCCTCAATATGCCTAGCCCTAAAAGACATGTGCAGTTTTAGGCTTTGCAGGACCAGTTGGCGCAATACCTGCATGATGGATTCATACATGGCTCCCCTTTTGTTGAGCACTGCCACTACCACCATGTTGTCACACCAAAAGGTGACCTTTTGCTTCCGTAGCTCCTCCTTCCATACCACCATGCTAACCCAGATGGGAGGATCTCTAATAGCATAATGTCCTTTGTCAGCCCTCTATTTTTTCCAGTCCAAGGGCCAGGCTTCTGAGACCCATTTTCTCCCTAAAATATGACCCCATTCCTAGTCCCTGGATGCATCAGTATATAACGCCAGGTCCATGTTAAATACCCAGTCATCTTGCCAAAAAGATTTTCCAATGAAATCCCTCAAAACTCATCCCATACCTGAAGGTCTTCCTTTGTGGCTCTGGAAATGTTGATTCAGTGATGTGGTCTGGTCACGCCTCTGGTGGCCTGTGCTAGCCTTCTTATAAATGTCTTAACCTGAGCTATTGCCATACAGGCAAAGTTTAGGTGTCCCAGCAGTTGTTGCACTTGGTGCAGCTGCACTCTCCTTCATCTCCTGTGTTTCCCAATAGCTCTTTGAGCCTCTGCACTTTTGACTGGAAGGCTGAAGGCCTCGGCCTTCACATCAATCTATACCTAGGAATTCTATCTTTGGATGGGGCTCTGTCTTGTCAGGGCCAATGGTACCCCAGTTCCTTGCAGATGTCCTGAAAACAGATCAGCATAGCCTCCATCTGCTCCTCTCCATTCCCCACCAGAAGGAAATCATCTAAATAATGAATGACGGCCCTATATCCAGTCCTCTGTTGAAAGATCCACTGTAGGCATCTGTTAAACAGTTTGAAAGTGACGCAAGCTGTGGAGCAACCCATTGGCATGGCTTTGTCAAAATAATACTGGTTCCCTATATTAAATCTCAAGAGATCAAAGTCCTCTTGCCTCACCAGTAGTAATCTAAATGTGGCCTCTATTTCTGTCTTTGCCAGCCATGCCCCTGGGGTGGCCCTGATAAGCTGAACCGCTTCCTCTAATGTGGCATAAGTCACTTTGCTGTCTGCCTCTTCTATGAAGTCATTAACCAACTCACTGTCAGGGAAGGACAGGTGATGAATCACCCAAACTCCCCCCAGTGGCTTTTTGGTGACCGGCCCCAGTGGTGATATCTGCAAATTTGGCAAAGGTGGCTTGTCGAAAGGCCCTTCTACCCTCCCCGCTCTTTTTTCCTTGTTAATTTTTTGTAGCAGGAGATCTTCCTTACCTCGTACCGACCCCAGGTTCTTTGCTTCTCTGGCCACTAGTGGTCCTTTACATTGCAGGTTGAAACCATTTTGAAACCCTCGACCAATCTATTTGCATCCTCCACTCTGGATAACCTATCATCCATTGGTCTAGTATGTGGACTTGTATTGGTGTCAATGCCTTGTCAAACCTATTCTCCCTGGATTGTGATTTTTTGTTAGCCCTGTGTTGAGTCTGCCCCTACCCTGCTGTATCTCCTCCCCTAAAACTTCTTCCCCACTGGTGCCCCATGCCCTGTCTGCCCCTCCAAAAGGGCTGGTTGGTCTGGAAATGTGAGGTCCTGCTTGTCCCCATTTGTCCCGCAGATCTTCATTTCGAAACATGCGCCCCCACATGTACAGCATGCATGCCTGAATTGGCAGTGTGACCAAATGCAAAACACCCTATTGTATCCCCAGCAGCATTTCTGGACAAGGACTCCTCTACCCCCAGCATTGGGCGTGTCAGTCATTGCAGTCCAGCCACAGATCAGACTGCTTTGTGTCCCACGATGATATCTCGAAGGTCGTCATTCTCTGCTGAAACAACTCGTCGTACTGGATCCATTGCTTCCCACCCGCATTTTGTGTTTGCATGTAATTAATGAATTTGTTAGTAAAGGTATGGCTGGCTCTGTTTTTGTCTATCATTATCCCTGTATAAGTTGGTAAAATCCACTGACCAAGCATCCCAAGTTTTCCTTTTTGGACTTTTCTTCTTCCCTTTTTCTAAGAGCACTACCCACCATGTCTTGTTAGTTAATGCCCTCCTTCTCATCATATTTGGTCACTGAATCCTTATTGACCAGTGCGAAACATCCAAAAATTCCCCTTCCAGATTGTCTCCTCAGTCACTAGTGGGACATATTCACCAATCCTCATCCCCGGAGACCCTACTTCCCTGGTTCTCAGACCTTCCCTCCACCCATAGGCTGTATTGTGGTGGGCACGTCCCTCTTTCCTTGTTTAATGTCCATCAAATCTTTCTCAAATTGCCCCAGACCATCTGTACCTAAGGACCTTATCATCTGCTCCACATAATCCTTAATACTACTCCCCAGGTTCAAACCTTCATTACCTGATTTAGTTGTCAGGTTCTGTGGTTGGATAGGTGCTGGAATAAGTACCCCACTGTTGTCCAGTGCCTGAAGGGCCACAGGGGGCAGAGGCATAGGTGGCAGTGCCGACAGGGCAGACCCAGGTGTTGGGCAGGGGCTTGGTACTGGTTGTGGAGGGAGCAGCAGTGCCAGCAGGGGGTAGGTGCTGGCTGTGAAAGGACTGGGGTGGGTGGCTCCACTTCTGGTAATGCAAGGCTGGCAGGCCCCCTTGGGGGCCATTTTCCTCCCTTTCCACCTCTCCCTAAGTCCACCCTGCGCTTCTCACCCTCGTCCTACCTTGGCACCTCAGCCAGTTGCCATATCCTGTTTGCCTTGTCTGCCAGTTCCACTGTGGCCTTGTATGCATCTTCTTTCGAAAACCTGTTTTTCTTGGGTGCCATTTTCTACTGTTTTACAAGGGATAAAAAGGAGGGGTGTAGCTGCAAAGGAAAACAAAAAGCTTAATGCCCATATTGAAAAATGGCTCCCGTGTGAAACACCATTTTTTTAAATGCCCTGTCGCAGGCCTTTGGCACTAAAATAGTGGCCACCATGTGCAGCCGTTCACAATGGCCGGTGGTAATCCCACCCCAGAGGCAGCCCCATTCCCCTATTTGAAAATCAGGACCCACCAGGGGGAAACACCCTGTGCATCTCATAGCAGTTAACATTCTCCCATCTCTGACCTCAGGCCCACCCAGTGCTGTCTATGGCATGGCTTCCACTCTTGCAGTAAGGCCTCCTACAGGACCTGGTTGCCACTGACTGGGAAAATTAAAATAACCTGATGGAAAGGGAAAGGGGAAAAATGCTGTTACCATGGCGCCTCCCCCCTTCTGGATAGCTCAAAACCCTAGAAATAGCAGGGCCAAGGCTACTTGGCATCCACCTGTACAACAACAGTCCAATTGCCCCCACCCTTGAGAAACTGATGAGCTTAAAATCTAACCCATGGCATCTCCCCGCCCGGAAAGCTCCAGCCCTAGGAAAGTCTCACTGAAAACAGCATGTAGCCCACGCTGGCCCAAAATGTCATGTTCAGCCAACCTCTGATCCAGCTGTACTTAAAGCCACCACCAAACAAATGGTTTCCCCTGTTTTTCTTTTTTCTTTGAATAATATGTAGAAGCACTGTGACCCTGTCGTGGGTTGTCATCGTGCTCCCGGCCTGTCCTTGTCAGGTAGTACATACGGGGACTGAAACAACAGAAAGGAATAATGTGGTTCTCCACAAAGCTCCCCTTACTGTATATCCTTGGCCTGCCCACGTGGGTGGTTCCCCACTGGACCCTCACCTCCTGTCATACTCCCTTACTCCCCAGCTGAAATTTGCAAGAGGGGCACCAAATTTACCAAAGAAACACAGAAATTACTGAGGGGCCCCTGTTTCTATAATACCCCTTCCCAGGTGTGGTGCCCTTTGTTGCTCAGCCCAGCAAAACCCTGAACAGTCATCTTGGGCCATGTGTCAGGAGGACAATGACTCTCTGGGCCTCTTCCATTGTGGACAACAACTCTCTGGGCATCTCCCGTCACCCCCAAACTCACTCTAGAGGAGGTCTTCCCCTCCTGCTTCCACTACGAGTAGACCCATATGAGGCAAAAAAAAAAAAAGACTTTTTGGGATAGCTCCCCCCATGGCGGGTGCACATGCAAACTTTCTGGGCTTCAATCATCTGAGAAATTGCAAACACACTCTCTGACATTGGATCTCTCTGGCCTGACACAACATTAAAGCAAAGCCATGCTTTTTGGTTTTTTCCCCATGCGGCGGGAGCCACCGCCATTCTGCTTAAAGAGATAATAGCAGTAACTAGCATAGGACAGCTACCTTACCAGTCATTTTACCTGACTGTGTAGTGCTACCCCACCTTACCTTGTCTTTGATGCTCTAATCTCACCCAGCTCTTCAGCTGCATTTCAAACCAGGAAAACTTTTGTAATTATTTGTGCCAATTCAAACATTTTCTACGCATATATATATATATATCTTAATTAGTCATAGCCAAACAAACTTTTACTAAACGCCAAATATATATCCACTAAAGTTTGTGCCAATCTGATGTGCTGCTCCGAGTAAACACAACATTTCTCTAAGTAGCAGAACAGTGAGACTATGCTGACCATGAAGGCCCTTCTTAGATCTCCTACTTCACCTCTCTCTCTCTCCCCTGCACTGACCAATGAAATGCCAGGGACTGCCTTATGGGCTCTGCCCCCTTTTGTGATGTCACCCATTATGCATTGCGGCAGGCAGCCTTCCCACATCTTAGCCTTAAGGGCTCACCTTCCCTTTTCTCCTTAATTCTGAGCAACCCCCATTGGCTAGGGTACTGGGACAACAATGTTTGTCCTTTAAACAGGCAAACCTCATTAAAGTGAATAAATTATAATTTCCAAGCACTTTTAACTTTCTATTGAAAATTGTTCTTTCCCCTTTAATTACATGGACCACAATAGTTTTTTTCACAAAGAAATTACATATTCATTTTTCCCACGCTTAGTTCCACCTCCTGTGTAACTGACTGCATGGATTAACTTTCATAAGGACCCACTCTTACTTCTGAGGTACTGACTCTCATATTTCACAATTTTATCACATAAAACTATTTTTCTCTTGTGTGGCACACTTAAATCTGTCAATCTACCAAGTTTTGTATAAATCTAGTGAAAAATGACTTGGCAGCATGATTTAGAAAATTAGATATGTGTAGCAAGTGTTATGTGACCTTATGCAGCTTTCAGACAGGACACCCAGAGCGCTCAATAAAACTGCTCCGTTTTGCTATATGTGCATTCTCTAGGAAATTGCCAATTTTTACTAACTGCCCAGGACTTCCCTTAGCCCTGTCATGGCTTTATTTTATTTAAAAAAAATTATTTTTAATGTGTGTAATCATGTATGAGGCTGTGGGTTCCTGTGCATCAGATCACACCCTCTGTGTCACAAAATGGCTCATCTGTGAGCTCTGCCAAAAATGCTTGCCTTCTGGAGTGTGTGTTACCTTACAGAATACCTGTCAGACTGTGCTGCTTTATTTATTATCTTTATTTCACTTACATAGAAGCATAGAAACATAGAAGTTGGCAGATAAGGACCACAAGGCCCATCCAGTCTGCCCATTTCTTTTCTACCTTATAAATGTGCCATCGGCCTTTGCTCTGTCAGTGGCTATCTATTCATAGTCATTTGTATTGCTCCTTATGCCTATCCATGCCTGTTTGAAGCCCTGCACTGTATTCATAGCCACCACTTCTTGTGGTAAGCCATTCCATGCATCCACCACCCTTTCTGTGAAAAGATTTCCTCACATTCCCCTTAATCGGCCCCCTCTAATCTCATGCTGTGTCCTCTTGTCCTGCTATTTTCTTATATTTAAACATGTTAGAGCTCTTTCACCTTGTTTATGCCCTTAAGGTGTTTGAATGCCTTGATCATATCACCTCTCTCCTCCTTTGCTCAAGGGTATACATATTGAGCTCGTTAATCTGTCCTCATATATGTCTTCTGATGCAGTCCCTGCGCCATTTTGGTTGCCCTTCTCTGGACTGCCTCAATTTGGTTAATGTCCTTGTGAAGGTGTGGCCTCCAATACTGCACGCAGTACTCCAGATGGGGCCTAACCAGTGTCTTGTACAGAGGGATTATTACCTCCCTCTTACGACTTGTGATACCCCTACTAATACACCCTAACACCCCCTAGCCTTACCTACTGCTTTAGAGGTCTGCTTGATGATTTTAGGTCATCAGTGATGATGATGCCCAAGTCTATTTCTTCCTTTGTGACTGCTAGCAACTCCCTCCCAGCCTATAGGTGGCTTCAGGTTTCTCTTCCCTATGTGCATGATTTTGCACTTCTTTGCATTAAATCCAAGTTGCCACTCTTCTGACCATTCTGCTAGTTTATCCAGATCTCTTCTCATTCTGCCCACCCCATCTGGATCATCTACTCTGTTGCAGATCTTGGTGTCATCTGCAAACAGACAAGCCTTACCCTCTAGTCCATCTGCAAGGTCACTAATGAAGATGTTGAAGAGGACTGGCCCCAGGACTGATCCCTCAGGTACCCCATTTGTGACTTGCATCTCTTCTGACTGTATACCATTTACCACCACTCTCTGTTTTCTGCCAGTCAACCAGTTTGCCACCCAGTTGACCAACTTCTGACCCACCCCGAGCCTACCCAGCTTATTTATCAATCTCTATGTGGAACAGTGTCAAAAGCTTTGCTGAAGTCAAGGTAGCGACATCAACTGCTCCCCTTGGTCCACCACTCTGGTTACCCAGTCAAAGAAATCTATGAGATTAGTTTGACAGGACCTTCCTTTGTAAACCCATGCTGTCTTGGATCCTGTGCCGCTATGGATTCCAGGTGTTGCACTATTCCTTTCATTAGGAGTGCCTCCATAATCTTGCCCACTACTGAGGTAAGACTGACCGGTCTGTAGTTCCCGCCTCCTCCCTGCTACCACTCTTGTGGGCGGGATCACATGAGCCCTTCTCCAGTCTTCTGGGACCTCTCCTGTGCTCTGAGACTCACTAAACAATTCTGCTAATGGCTCTGCTAGTTCCTCCTTTAGCTCCTTAAGTACCCTGGGATGTATGCCATCAGGTCCCATTGCCTTATCCACCTGAGCTTAGCAAGCTCTTGTAGGACCCTTTCTTTTGTGAAGGGAATAGTGCTCACCTCCCTCCCCCCTGTGTCCATGATGCTGAGCTGTGGGCCCTGCCCTACCTTCTCTTCAGTAAATACTGAGCAAAAGTATCTATTTAGGATAGATGCCTTTTCAGGTCCTCCTCCTCACATGCTCCTTTTCTCCATTAAGCTTGCAATACCCCTCTGGACTTTCTCCTTTCACTAATGTATCTATAGAAAGTCTTGTCACCTTCTTTTACTGTTCGTGCTAGTGTTTCCTCAGTTTGGGACTTTGCCTGCCTTACTGCCTTACCTGCTTCCCTTAGGGCAGTTTGGTATGCCTCCCTATCTTCATCCCGCTGTGTTCCCTTATATTTCCTGAAGGCCAGCCTTTTGGCTCTGACCTTTTCTGCTACTGTATTTGAGAACCAAAGTGGTTTCCTTCTTCTTTTGCACTTCCTTTTCTGTCTAACACAATGGGATGTTGCTTCAAGTATTGCATCCTTAATGCTTGCCCACTTTGCCTGTACCCCCTCACCTGTGTTTCTTTTTGCCATGGCTAGCTTAACTCTGTTGGCCATCTTATCAAAGTCAGCTCCTCTGAAGTCCCATATTTTTGCCTTGGAATGGGATGATTTAGATGTAGTAGCCAAATTGAACCATACCATGTGATGGTCACTGGCCCCAGGTGACCTTCTACCTGGAGATCTGTGATCCCTTCTTTGTTGGTCAGTACTAGATCTAGGATAGCCCTGTCTCTTGTGGGTTGCTGTACCAGTTGTTTGAGGCCCTCCTGCAGAATCCACTATGAGTCTAGTTCTGGCAGATGTTCCTGCTGGTATTGACCAATCTGTATCTGGCATGTTGAAGTCTCCATTATCAGAACCTCCCTTTAGCTGTCATGTTTTGTATATCTTCTAACAGTAATGTGTCTATGTCCTCCCTCTGGTCTGGGGCCTGTAGACAACCCCAGTTCTTATGGCTGTCCCATTTCCTGTTTCCAGGGTGACCCACAGTTATTCTGGCTCCTTATGTGTATTCTGAATCTCTGTAGCTTTGATATTTTCATTAACATATAGGGCCACTCCTCCCCCCCTTTTTGCACCTCGGTCTCTTCTGAACAATTCATAGCCAGGTACTGAAGTCTCCCAAGTGTGGTTACTGGTAAACCACGTCTCACTAATTGCTACTATGTCCAGTTTAGCCTCTGACATTGTGCCTGCAGGTCTGGGATCTTATTTCCCAGGCTGTGAGCATTATGTACATGATTTTCCATTGGCCAGATTTTGGTGTGTTAGTTGTTGGGTGAAGTTTGGCATTACCCAATGAGTACGTATGGGGAGACAAACCTTTTTCTTACCTGGTGATGCAAATGAACGGCAAACATGCTGAATTCCTGTTTGACCACTAGCTGAGGGGAGGGTGTTCTTCCATTCGACGTTTGGGGTGCTGCACCTCCCCCATTGCTAGTTTAAATATTCTGCAAAGACGTCAAACTTCTGCCCCAATGCACTGACTCCCTCTTTAGTCAGATGCAGTCCATCAAATTTAAAGAACTTTCGCTCCCAGAACTGTTGCCAGTTCCCTACAAATCTGTGTCCTTTTTCCTGGCACCAGTCCTTGAGCCATGTGTTTAGCTCCCCTATCTCCCCTTCTCTGACCTTCCGTCCATCTGCTCCCCTCTCCCAGACTGGCAGGATCTCAGAGAAGGAGATGCCGGATGAAATAGATGATAGTTTGTCACCCAGCCTAGTCAGGTGTTCCTTGGTCTCCACAACTGACCAGCTGGCGAGATCATATAGTCCCTATGTGTACTAGGACATCAATGTTTTCTCCTGCTTGTGAACAATTTTAGCATGCGGCCAGTGTCTCTCCATGCTGATGTACCTGGGAGACATCTGACCATCACCCTGGCTGGAGATGGGTATCAACTCCCCGAATCATGAGTCTCTATGATCAGAAATTTTTGGTTTCCTTTGTGCTTGTTTTGTTTTGGTTCCTGATTTGGGTGAGTTTTGTTGTGCTAGTTCCTGTGCGCAGTGTCCTGCTCTGCAGTGTCTTCTGCCTCTTTATTTGATTTCAGAGATAGAGGCAGATACCTGTTTGTAGTGTTTATATGGTTTTGGAGGTAATGTGTTGGAGAGCAGAGGTGATGGGGCACCTGATTTGCTCCTCCTAACCACCTGCCAACCTCCTGGACCAACTACCCTCTGGGTCGAGGTTTTTCTGTTGGATGCTGGGAAATGGCGGGTGGTTCTTATAATGTATTTCCTCTTCAATATGAAATTTGAGGTGTGCAGTCTCTGCCCATGCTGCCCAGGCTGAGCCCTAAGATCTCAATGGCCCAGCATGTAGGACAGTGTCCTAAATCCTGTAAGACTGTCCTTCTGAAAATTGTTCCACAGTACCTGCAGTTAATGAAATCCATTCCAAATAAGTTGCTGGGTTTGTAACCTAGTCAGAGTAATTAGAAGGAAAAAAAAAGGAAGAAAAATGCAAGTAATGGTTTAATTGTGCTTTGTTTAACTTGTTATAACAAGTTAAATTACTAGTGCCCCTGTAAATGAGATCACCTTGTGGAGGCCCCACTGATCCGCCTTCCTGCTTTGCCACAGGAAATGTCACAACTGTGGTACCCTATAAAAGGAGTTAGCGTGGGGTGGTTGGGAATGGGGTGGGTGCTGGGCCCTTCCCCTGCCTAAAAAGAAGAACCACGGACGAAAGAACAAGGAGGTAAGAGCAGAAACAATCAGTCAACAACAAATGCAGTAACCCTGAAAGCTTATCCTAATGTTAGATAAAACTGTAAAACCTGTAAACACCACCTGTAATAATTTCAGAGAAGATATACGCTGTAATAAATACTTTGCTCCAGAGAAAAATAAAGCAGTAACAGAAGATATACCTTGCAAAAGACAATTTGAATCAGAAGATTACAGGAGTAATCTGTTATCACACACCTGTAGGCACACTTGTAATAATGCAGAAGAATGTATACCAGCAACAACAATTTGAATCAGAGAAAAAATAAAGCAATGAAATGTTAACAACAAACAGTAGCAATCCCTGTGAGTAAAAATAAAACACCACCACACAGTAAATCTGTTAGCCAAACTAAGTCTTAATCCTTTTCCCTTGCTCTGGTAAGTTTCTCATGCTGCCTTTCAAGCAGTCTTAGAAGGAAAGAGCTCAGGTGAAGCTAGGTGCCTTGGCCAGCAAATCAAGTCTTCTACCTCCAAGATATCAACTAACCTGACTTTTTAACCCTTCTTTCTGTTGGGAATTAATGACAGTTTGCCAGCTCCACCCCACACATACACACCTAATCCTTTGGAAGAGCTGTGGGACGAAAAGCAATTAGCTCCTTCAATGTGAGAAGGAGACTGAAACTCCTCTGAGATAACAAACCTTTTCAACAAACAAGAATAAAATAAAACACAGTGTCAAACAGTAATTTTGCTTAGCCCAATGATAAAAAAGTCACAAAAATGTGAGCTCCACCTGTAATACAGTAATTTCAGAGAAGATATACCCTGTAAGAAACACTTTGCTCCAGAGAAAAATAAAGCAGTAACAGAAGATATACATTGCAAAAGACAATTTGAATCAGAAGATTACAGGAGTAATCTGTTAGCACACACCTGTAGGCACACCTTGTAATAATGCAGAAGAAGGTATACCAGCAACAACAATTTGAATCAGAAAAAAATAAAGCAATGAAATGTTAGCAACAAACAGTAGCAATCCCTGTGAGTAAAAATAAAAACACCACCACACAGTAAATCTTAGCCAAACTAAGTCTTAATCCTTTTCCCTTGCTCTGGTAAGTTTCTCTATGCTGCCTTTCAAGCAGTCTTAGTAGGAAAGAGCTCAGGTGAAGCTAAGTGCCTTGGCCAGCAAACCAAGTCTTCTACCTCCAAGAAATCAACTAACCTGACTTTTAACCCTTCTTTCTGTTGGAAATTAATGACAGTTTGCCAGCTCCACCCACATACACACCTAATCCTTTGGAAGAGCTGTGGAGGAAAAGCAATTAGCTCCTTCAATGTGAGAAGGAGACTGAAACTCCTCTGAGATAACAAACCTTTTCAACAAACAAGAATAAAATAAAACACAGTGTCAAACAGTAATTTTGCTTAGCCCAATGATAAAAAGTCACAAAATGTGAGCTCCACCTGTAATACAGTAATTTCAGAGAAGATATACCCTGTAAGAAACACTTTGCTCCAGAAAAAATAAAGCAGTAACAGAAGATATACATTGCAAAGACAATTTGAATCAGAAGATTACAGGAGTAATCTGTTAGCACACACTGTAGGCACACCTTGTAATAATGCAGAAGAAGGTATACCAGCAACAACAATTTGAATCAGAGAAAAAATAAAGCAATGAAATGTTAGCAACAAACAGTAGCAATCCCTGTGAGTAAAAATAAAACACCACCACACAGTAAATCTGCTTAGCCAAACTAAGTCTTAATCCTTTTCCTTGCTCTGGTAAGTTTCTCTCGCTGCCTTTCAAACAGTCTTAGAAGGAAAGAGCTCAGGTGAAGCTAGGTGCCTTGGCCAGCAAACCAAGTCTTCTGCCTCCACTTGAGCCAGTCCCTACAACATTTTCCTTGGCACCTGTCACATGTACAGCTAAAATAAGGGAAAATATCTGGTTAATCCACCCATCAAGAGGAGCAGATTAATATGTCTCCCTCTCGCAGCTTTGCACAGCAGGATTAGCACTGTAGGCCGAAGCCTAACTTTCAACCATCATCACAGTAGAGAAGTGGCCACCTGCAGGCTCATCTGGGGGTCCCTTACTCTGAGCGTGGAGTGCTCTGCTGTGGGACTAACTCGGTCACTCACACTCCCCTTCCTCTTTCCTTTCCGGTGCGCTGGGTACCCACAGCTGCCACTCTGCATTTTTTATTTATTATACAACAGAGCAGCTTTCTATTTATATGAATGATGTTTACAAAACAATAAAAACATTTAAGTTATTATGCAACCCAAGCAGACCAAATGAACGCTGTATTTTACAGCAGACAGAGCGATCATTATACTGACCCACTGGCCACCAATGGCTGCAAACATAGAAAGTGACAGCAGATGTGGACCAAAGATCCATGTGGTCTGCCCTGAGTGCTACCACCCCCTTGGAATTTCTTATTGACAATCCCCTTTTGCCTATCCCAAGCAGATTTGAATTACCCTACTGTTTAGGAGTCAAAGACTTCTGCAGGTAGGCTGTTCCAAACAGCCACCACCCTTTCTGTAAAGAACTTACGTGTGTTACCCAGGAACTTCCCTCCCCTTAATTTCATTTCATGGCTCCTTGTCCTTGTGGAGCTATTGATCAGAAAGAGTTCCTGGATAGGGGTTCTGTTTATGCCCTTCAGGAACTTGAATGTCTCTATCATGTCACCGCTATCTCTGCGCTGCTCCAGTGAGTACATGTTGAGTTGCCGTAATCTGCTTTCGTATGGCAATTCATGGAGCCCTTGTACCACTTTTGTTGCCCTCCTCTGTGTCATCTCTAGTCTATCTATGTCCTTGCTGAGATACAGCATCCAGAACTGTATGCAGTACTCAGGTGAGGCCTTATCAGGGAATTGTATAGTGGCATGATCACTTCCATCTTCTGACAGGTGATGCCTTTCTATGCATCTCAGATTTTTGCTGGCTTTTTCCACCACTTTTTCACATTGTTTGCCCAGTTTTAAGTCAAAGATGATGACCATAAGATCCTGCTCCACTTTGGTGGCTGTTAGCTGTTAGCTGCTCCCTCCCAGATAGTAGACCTTCCTGGGTTGCTCCACTACTATTTTAATTATAAATACTACATTTTATATATAAAACATTGCCAATCATATAAGAAATGTGCAAAGCTGGCCCACTGGTTCAGTGACAAGATGATCACTTGAGATGCAGACATACAGGGTTTGGGAATGGCCCAAGGAATGGAGGGTTGGCCAGGCGGAAAGGATAGAGCACTGGAGGGGTGGTTCTCCTTTTCTCCGGGGGGGTAGGGGCACCTGGCTTGTTGGCTTCCTCTACACAAAAACTAACTTTCTATCCCTATTTCACTAGGTGGAACAGTCTTACAAGGCTGTTACAACTCTCAGTAGCTCCTTCTGCCATTATGCTACAAACTCCCCCTCCGTACCCATCATTGCTCCATCTATTCCTCCCTATCCATCCTCCCTCTCCACTTATATCACCAGGCTCACTGTACCTTTTTCATATCCAAATATTGGTTTGTCTCCCTTCCCTCCTACCTTTCCATAGTGCTCTCCTGAGTCCCAACTTCTCTTTGCATTCTTTTCCCTCTATTTCAGGAACGACTGACTTTCACCACTTCCCACCCCACCTGCTCTGCTGGGCAATCTGCCTTCTATAGACTTTCCTCACTCTATAACTAACTTCCTTCTTCCCTCCACCTTTACTTATCCCCTGGCTCCCTCAGGCACCTGTTGAAACTCCAGCTTCACCCTACCTGTTCTAGTTACCTTTCCACCTAACACCTTCCTGGCCTGGGCCTCAACATTCCTTATCACAGTGTAGGGGGGGTCACAGCAAGGGCAAATTGGATGCTGTAGTGCATTGCCAGAGGGAGTCACCTCTACAAAGGTGAAGATCATCCTGTCCTTGTATAGATCACTGGTGAGGCCACATTTGGTGTACTATGCACAGTTCTGATGCCCATACCTCAATAACAATGTGAGATTATGGGAGGAGGTGCAGAGTAGGGCTACAAAAATGATCATGGGACTGGGGGAGTTCCCTTATGAGGACAGATTGAGGGAGCTCAACATCTATTTGCTAGAGAAGAGAAGGGAAAGAGCAGATATGATAGAAATCTTCAAATGCTTGAAAGGAATAAACAAAGTCAGAGAGGGAGGCTTGTTCTGCTTATGGGGAATGGTCACTAGGGGGCACAGTCTGAAATTTTAAAGGGAGGGTTCAGGAGGGAAACGAGGAGGCAGTAATTCACAAAGACAGTGGTGGAGGGATGGAACGCACTGCCAGAGGAGTTAATCAAACTGAGGACAGTTGTTAGCTTTAAGCAAGGTTGGACAGAGTCGGAGGCATGGTTAATACAAACAAGAACACAATGGAGGGAAGGACCAGGTGAGGGGAAGGGGGGAGGGGGATTGAGTGTGGTGGAGGTAGCTGCAATGGTATTAAACTGAAAGCTGCACAACCGGGCAGACTTGATAGACCTGTGAGGCTTTTTTCTGCCAGCAATTTCATATGTTCGTATGTTCATACCTGTATAACCAGGTTGTCCCACTTCATCTGGAAGACTGCAGACACTTATAATGTAATATGGGTACCCTTCTATACTTCCTTCTGTTGTGTAGTAGAAAGTACCAGGGTGACAGTGAGTTAGATATTAAGGGATGGGACTTCATCCCTCCAGTCCACACCATTTTTCTGTTCCTTCATTTACATAGCATGTATGCTGGCATCTGTAAAACTGATCCTATGTTTTTTACCATTATCTGTGTAGTACTGTTCATGATCATCTGTAGAGACTATGAGTTAATATAAAATGGTATGTGCTTTGTATGTGCTTGCTAGAGTTTCTGAGGTATAAGGATGTCATTTTAAATGAAATAAAAAGAATTAACTGCAAAACTAAAACTTATTTGGGAAAACATGTTGTTTTGTAAATGCTTTAACAAGTGTAAAACACATGAAAGTGGTTGTCAAAGTGTTTAAGCACATCATTGTAATTTTGTTGTAGACTCAATTTTAAGAAAAAACAAAATTTAAAACATTCAAAATTTTCTGATTTGTCACATACACAAGGAAAACAATATAATGATGGGATTTTTTACACAAAATTCATTTTCAAAGTGATTTAACTATATTGCATACAATTAAAATTATTTCTTTTTAGTAGTCAAACACAGTTGTGTCCTTGCCTCTGGAAGCTTTGTAAGATTACAAATAATGACAAAGGTAGGGGATCACCTTGGGACCAGTGATTACTGTACAGTGGTTCAGTATATGGACAGCAGTGGAAGCAAACCACACAAGGATAAGGGCCCTGGACTTCAGGAGAGTGGATTTAAAAAAAAAATGGGTGAATGCCTCACAGATGACAGAGCAGGGAAAATAGCCACAGTGGGGTGGTGGAGAAATGGCCTATATTAATTGACGGTATAGTCAAGGCAACAAGCCTCTGTGCAAAATGTGTGAGAACAAAATTAATGTACCAATGGTAGTAAAGGTGCCAAAGGAGATCTGTATGAAATTATTATGTGGCCAGAAAGAAGGCAGACAGGGTTCCCCTGGCAATTAAATGGAAAATGATGTGGGAGAAGGTGTCTGAAACACATCATCTACCAACTGTAGTGAGAAACCAAAAAAGCTCTATTCTGGAGATCAGTCCCTGGTCACCTACTCTCTTCTGCTTACTATCCTGTAGCTCTATCACTGTGCTATAGTTTCAAAGCTGGAAATGCATGCTGTTGCAAATGCAAACACTGAGTTCAGTACCCTCTGACCCACCCTGCTCACACACAGTTATAGTGAATTTTCACAATAACATTCTGTATATTCGAAGGTTTCTCAAGTTGTATTTAAGCCTCAAAGCCTTTGCTGGAACTTTTCAAGTTATCAGCAGTATAGAACTTCACACTTTGCTGAAAGTCACATACTAACAACAGCAATGGCATCGAATAGTTTCTCTAATACTACAAAAATTGTAGTAAGAAATTAAAAAGTTCCACCATGGGACTGAACACAGGGCCCCATCCTCTACTGCTTGGTAGCCTGTAATTCTAACACAGTAATACATTTCCAAATCAGAAACTGCATGTATGTAACAAAGGACATCCAGCAGTGACTGCAGCTCCCATCCCTCTTCCTACAGTTACAGTGAATTTTCATACAGGAACAGTTTGTCTATCTGAAGTAATGTTTCACAAGTTGCAGTTAAACCTCAAAGTGTGAGCTGGAACTTTTAAGATATCAAAAATATAGAATGTCAGACCTTGCTGAACGTCTGTCACAAACATCAACAATGCCATCAAACTATTTCTCTCATTTTACATAAATTGCAGTGAAAAGAAAAAAACATATTCAATCTGGGGATCAAACCCAGGCTCTTTTACCCTCTTCTGCTTGTAAACTGTAGCTCTGCTATAGTATTAAACTTCATATGTATGAAATCTTTGCTGTGGCAAGGACATCCAGCAGTCATTGCAGAATCCTGGAGAAGTGGGTTAGAAACCCACAGCCACAACTTACAAACTGTATGACCATAAGCAATTTTCTTGTGCTCCCAGAATACACCTAGAATGAAGCCTCAGCATACTCTGTCTTTTCTGGTCAACAACTGTAAGCAAACAATGAAACATACAAACAAATTAAGAAATAATTAAACAACAAAGTAAAATAACATTTATAGTAGTGTTTCCTAAGTTATATTTTATATTATATATATATGTTATATTTAAACTTCAAAGTCTGAGCTGCAGCGTTTCAAGTTATTAGCAATACAGAACTTCAAGCACTTCTGAAAGTATATCGCTAACAGCAGCAATGATGTGAAAAACATTATAGTGAGAAAGAAAAAGAAATATTGATTTATTTATTTAAAATCTGGTAAATCCATGAACATAAAACCCATTTTTATTGGCAACCAGACAATAATCCACTATGGAGATCAAACTCAGGCCCTCAACACTTTATTACTTTATTGCCTGTAAATCTACCACTGGACTAAGCTCTCATTCAAGAAATGCTTACTGTGGCAAAGCACATTGAGCAGGAAGAGCACATGCCATTTGCATGCAAAATTCCACCATTCAAGGGTGAAATTCTGCAATTTGCAGCAAAATGTGGCAAAAAGATGTGGAAGTCACATAGGCAAATTTTGAGGCTAATAGCAAAACTTCATGGATTGCAGCAAATGTGCCAACTTCACTGGAACTTCAGAGGTGAATTAAAACTTTGAAACATCTCTAACACCAAAGCATGAGCTCGAACATTTAAAATTATCAGCAATATACACTGTTAAACCTTGCTTGAAATCTATCCCCATCATCAGCAATGAAACTGTCCAGTTTCTCTCATATGACATAAATTGCAGTGAGAAAGAAAAGAGTTCTACTGTGGGGACTGAATCTAGGCCCCCTACCCCCATACTGCTTGGTAGCCTGAAGTTCTACCACAGTATTGAACTTCCTACACAGGACATATACTGTATATGTGTGGCAAAGGATGTCAAACAGTGAGTGCAGACCCCTCCACACACAGTTTGAGATGATGTTTGTAGTTTACAATCTGTCTATTAAAAGCAGTGTTTCCAAAGTTGTACTGGTACCTCATAGTCTAAGCTGAAACTTTCAAGTTAAAAGGCAGTACAGAACTTCAAACCTAGCTGAAACTCTATCACTGACATCAACAATGACATCTTACAATTTCTCATATAAATTGTACTGAGAATTAGTTCAGTTTCAGTTTAGTTTATTTGATAAAAAAGAATGCACAAAACAACAGTTTGTTACACTTTATAAATTACACAACAATGTTCACTATATATAAAATTTAGTGCATAATAGAAATGTACAATCAGACATCATTAATATTATCCAAAAAATAATTTTGCCAATCCAAACATCAGTTTTATAGTGTCCATTTTTAAAATATGGCTTTTACAGAGCTCATGATACGTAACCATATACTGAGGAAGAAAGACATCAAGACACTTTTCCCTTTGTTCTGACCAGTTTTTGCAAACAAATAATATATGCATAATATCTGGTTTTGAATTGATCTGGCAAGAGCAACCTCCATTTCATATTTTATAATAGGTTTGTTTAGATTATAGTAAAGGTTCCCCATACAAGCTAGCCTTACCTTACATAACATATTTCTATGCAAACTATTCTCTATTACAGCTAAGTATTTTTCATGCCCCCAGTTCAGTTTGACCCTTGAATATAAACCTATTGAGTCCAACTCATGGATGTTACTAAAGTCTGTTTGCATAGCTACATCTTTAATTCTTTGACTGGCACTGTTTAAATAAATTGTAACTTCTCTAGCGTTGTAGTACACCACATATCTCTACAACCTATATTTTTTTAAGTTTCATATAATTTATAAAACCAACATTTCCTTGAATCCAGGTTAAATATATTATTAGTAAACTCGTCCCACCACATATTAGATAATCTATCAATTTGCATCATCCTTCCCCACTAATTTACCACCCTTAGCAATATTCTAGTATTGATAGGAAGCATACCTGATTTCAATCTGAGAAAGGAGCTTTCCTTAGGATAGTCCCCAAATTTCACTACCATAAAGGATTTGGGTCATTAATTTGGCCTCAGAAGTTTTCTGTAGGTCGTAAAAGGATTATTTGCAAATTTATTTGCAATTTTTTTTATTGCACCCATAGAGTTGTACAAATTGTTTTACGATCTACTAGATGTGGATTCCATGAGCACTTTGAGTCAATCTTTATACCAAGATATTTAAATTATGTTACTGCTTTAGAACAATTCCCCTTTTTTCTTGGCCTTTCCTAAAATTTATAATTTGGATTTATCTATTTTCAGATCTAAGTCCAACTCAGATAATGAGTCCAAAATATTAATCAAATCCCTTCTAAGTCCCAGGGGAGTCTGGGAAATAATATTTGCTTCATCCGCATATAACAATATTTGGATTTTCTCTTTATTTATAACTGGGGCAAAAGTATCAACTTTAGAAATGTTGATAATAAGTTTTTCTATGTATAAATTAAACAAGTTAGGGACCAATAAACAACCCTGCTTTACTCCATTGTTTATTGATAGTCCCTTGGACAGGGCACCATCTCTCCTATACCGTACCTTAGCTGCTGTATCCTAGTGCATACATTTTAAGATAGCCAACAGATGGGGGACAATGTTTAATTTAACTAATATATCCCACAACTTTCCTCTGTTCACTGAATCAAAGGCTGCCCTTATATCCAAGAAGGATTTATAAAGGGTGCCTTTTTTACTATGGACATACTTCTCCACCAAGAAATTCATGGTGAACAGTAGGTCCAAAGTACTACATCATTTTTCTGAACCCACACTGGAATTTGGAAAACAATTTATTATCATCCACCAACATCTGTAATCTTGCTAAAATTAACCTAGAAAACACCTTTTTGCACAACAGGTAATAAAGTAATAGCCCTATAACTTTTTGGTCACGATTTCTCATTTTTATGTTTGCTTGCACACATGCAAGAAACATAGTGCTGACATCCAAACTGCAGTGCCGTACAGTTGAAAGGAGAGCACCGCTTGAGTGAGCAGGGCTCCCCTCCCACACACACATGCGCAGAGCGACATTGTGTGCTCATGCGCTCCTACCTCCCTCATGCACACACTGTATGGCTGATGGGGGGTGCCCAATCCCCCACCAGCTCTACTGTTCCCCCCCAGACTATTGGGTGCCTTGCTGGGAGCCCACCCCACCGTGGAAACAGGTCCTATGGCCAATGGGGGTGCCCAATCCCCCATTGGCTCCACTGCCCCCAACAGCCTTCCAGCTGCCACACTGGGAGCCCACCCCAGTGTGGCAAATGTCCCGCATAGTCCAAATAAAAAACAAACCTGAAAGAAAAAAACCTTCCCTTGCTGCTGGCTTCACCCCCCCTCCAACCAACACCCACCCACTGCGTACCCTGCCTCCCCACACCCCCACCTCACCCCTTACTTTCCTCTGGAGCTCAGTGCGATGATCTTTGGTGGACCAGGAACACATCTGCACTCTTCAAAGCCGACCGCGAACTGAGGAAATGCCAGTAAGCTGTATAATGTAATGAAAAAGGTTTTTTCAACTTTGCTGCATATCTCTGGCATTTTGCAATGAAAAGGGTTTTTTCAACTTTGCTGCATATCTCAGGCAATTTTGGCACCAAATTTTCAGCATGGGATTTTTGGGACTCCTCCTCATGAATTCTGTCACTGTCATGGCGTTTATCAGGCCCAAAGGGTGATTTTGTGGTGACTGTGTGAAATCACCTTTTGGGACTGATTAATGAAATGACAGTGCCAGTGTTCATAAGGTGGCTCTCAAAAGCCAATGTTGAAAATTTGGTGAAAATTCCTAAAATGAATATTTTACGAGCATGCGTTGTACTGTTCTATGCACACCGTAGGTCTTCGCGAATTTTCATTATTTTCACTTCGATTTCAACATTGCCATTTGACCACACTTCCTTATGAGCAGTATAGCTGTCATTTTCACATCTCACCCAAAATGTGTTTCTGTGCATGTAGCACACAATGACGCAGTCGGTGGCAAAATCAATGTTCAGGACACATTAAGAAAATCACAGTGACACTGTTCATGAGCAAATGTGTTAAAATGGCTATGTTAAAAATTTGGTGAAAAAAATTCCCAAAAATTACTATTTTACGAGCATGCGTTGCGCTTTTCCTACGCGCACTCGTAAGTTCACGAATTTTCAATATTTTCTCTCCAGATTTTCAACATTGTCATTTTACCACACCTCCTTATGAGCAGTACAGCTGTCATGTCTCACTTCTCACCCAAAATGTGTTTCTCTACATGTAGCACACAATGATGCAGTCGGTGTGCAAACTCAATGTATGGGATACATTAAGAAAATCACAGTCACACTGTTCATGAGCAGAAGTGTTAAAATGGCTATGTTAAAAATTTGATGAAAACATTCCCCAAAATGACTGTTTTATGAGTGAGCATTGCGCTGCTTCCACTCACCCTCGTAAGTTCATGAATTTGTAATATTATGGTCGGAATTTGTAATATTTTCAGTCCAGATTTTCACCAGTGGCATTTTTCCACACTTCTTTATGAACAGTACAGCTGTCATTTTTCACAACATGACCAAAATGTGTTTTCACACTTTCAGCACAGAAATGCGTGGTCATAGTGCGAAATCATTGTTTGGGACAGATAAATAAAATCACAGTGACACTGTTCATGACCAGAGGTCCCAAAAATGCCTGTGTTGACAATCTGCTGTAAAAAATTCTCAATCTAATTACATTATGGGTGCATGTTGCACAGTTTCCAAGCACGCTCATGACTTCACCAGTTTTTTTAATATTTTCACTGCAGATTTTCAACATTGCCATTTTTTACACCTCCCCATGAACAGTACAGCTGTCATTTTTCACATCCTGTTCAGAATGTGTTTTTGCACCTGTGGTGACAAATGCCGTAGTCACTGTGCAAAAGCAGCTTTCGGCTAACAAACTGATATTGCCACTGTTCATGAGGTGGGGGTCACAAAAAACCCATGTTGAAAATTTGGAGTGAAAATACCAGAATGCCTGAAGCGTTAGGGTTTCCGACCATAACAACCCACCCTGTAGGGAATGACAGGCATCAGGGCTGTGAGTTGGGATTGTCACCTGCAATGCTCATACCATTCCTTCCCCACCCACACCCTGCAGCCACTGAGAGGCATCAAGGTGTGCCTTGGACTCTTCGGCCCCAAAGGTCACCCCATTCTCCTATACTGCACCCATCTCACAATATTTCCTGATGGAATGGGGTGCTCATAAGGACCAAAGACCCCAAGGCACACCGTGACACTTGTCGGTGTCTGCATGGTAGGGTGTGGTGAAATGGCATGGCCATTATGCCTGATGGCCCAAAGGCACACCCCAATGCCTGTCACTATCTGCAGGGTGGTGATGGGGTTGGCTTCAGTTCAATACTTCACTGCCATTCCTATTATACAGCTCTGTAACTCCTACACTACCAATGCCAATGAAAGCAAGCAAACATTCGGCATTGACAAATGCTTGTTATATAATGGGACAATAATTCCTTTATTCCAGCCATATGGTAATAGTAAATGGGAACAGATTGCACTGAATATTGGAGTAAGCAATTTTGCCCAAAAGTCTGAATTGTGTAAAAAAATCTCTGCAGGGAGACCATCCACTCCTGCAGCCTCACTTTTTTTCTGAGCTAAAATAGCTAACTCAAACTCCTTCACTGTAAATCCCAATGAATTTTTCTCCACAGAATAAACCCCAATACTAAAAGCTCTTTGAGGGATGTCCAAACTTCCACTTGTGTTATTATATATTTTGTTGAAGTGGTCAATCCATTTCTCAGCACTAATTAAACCAATCATATCATAATGCACATCATTTACATTATAGCCACAGGCTACTATAGTCCAAAAGGCCTTAGAATCTTTCCTTAAAATACAATCTTGGAGATCTTCCCATAATTTTCTACTATAGTTTCTCTTTTTGAAGTCCAGCAACTTCCTATATTCACTTCTTAATTGTTTTAGGGCCCCCTGCACTGAACCAGGGGGCATCCTGGATCTAATTTTCCCAACTTTTTAAATTTCTTTTCTAAGCTTATAACACTGCTCATCAAACCAAGGCGTATCTGTTTTAATCATATTACTCCTTTTAGGTCTCTCATGGGAGCTTAGTTCATCCATAAGGGTCTTAAGCAAAACATCATTTTTTTTATTATGTTCTCACCATTTCCCAGATTGTTTCTCAAAATACCAACTATTTTATGCTGTATTTCATCTTTCTTAATTATCTCATCCACTATTACCTTTGTGTACTCATTCCATTGAATTATTTTTTCCCAGATTTAATGCACATGTGTTGGCCAGCAATGTGTACATCCTCCTTATTTATTTTGTTAATAACAAATGCTGTATATATTGTACACATCACTGGGAAATGGTCACTATTGCGCATTTTTAAAACCTTACATTTTTCTAACCATTTTATATTCACTTGGCTCTAGTACACACAAACCCAGCACAGCACCACATTTTTTTGTGGGAAAAGTATACTTGCACACCCAGTCACCTCTTGTATGCCCATTCAAAACTCTGAAGCCAAACTTATCAATAACTGAAGAATAGTTTTGCCTTGATTTGTTTCTAACTTAACTTTCGTGTCACTTATTGGGATCTTAAAAACATCATCCAAGCCCCAATCTATTTTTTTTTCTTGTAAGAGATTTCCAATATGAGCATTAAAATCCCCTGCTAATAATAATTTACTCCCTGAGAATCTGAACTTTGTAGACTCTAAGCTGTTCTCTATCATTTTAATCACTTTCTGGTACTCATGCAACTTCAGACCAGGGGGAATATAAATATCGAATATGATCCAAACATTTTTACCATCTGCAATAACAATATATAAATAGAATTCATTGTAAGATCCAACTTCATTTACCCTGTATTCTATGCTAGTATCAACCAAAATAACTAAACCTCCTTTTAGCTGTTAACACTTTTTTCCTATAAGCCAGGGAAGTCCAGGCATTATAACCTTCTATCATGTGCTCATCGAAACTTTGCATCCATGTCTCTTGTAACAGAATAATAGTAAATAGTTTTAGCCATTGCATGCATTCCTTATGTAACAGTTCACTTTTCAAACCTGCTATATTCCAACTGAGAAATGCTATTTTATTCCGTCAGTGTCAGTGGCTCAGTAGGTAGCACACTTGCCTCTGAGGCAGGGAGATCAGAGGACTGTGGTTTCAGTTCCCACATCTGGCACTTGGGTTAACATCATAGAACTGAGACTGTAGTGCAGCATGAGAGGGGTGCTGCACTTCTGAGGTGCCGTCTTTCAGATGAGACATTAAACCGAGGTTACATCTACCTCGATTGGTAGTAATTCAGGTGGATGTTAAAGATCCCATGGCACTTATTGAAAGAGTAGGGAAATTTCCCTGGTGTCCTGGCCAAATATCCCTCATTCACTAAAAATATGACCAACAGTTTAATCTGGTTCAAGGTCAGTTGGCATTCATCTGTATCCCCATCCCCTGGTCATGCCTGAAAATAGGCAGGATTTGTCTAGTGCACTTACCGGTCAACAAAACTAATAATAATAATTCCTTAATTTCCTCTAAAGCCCAGTCAATTATGTCCATCAGATAAGTTTATAGTCGAACTTGTACTGAGTTGTACAGGGAGTCATCCTCATCCCCTAATGTGGATAGCTCCAGAGTCTCCTCCTCTTCCAATATCATGCTGCTGTTTATCCTTTTATCTAATTGTTTTCTTTCTCTTCTCATTACTATTTCTTCCTTATCCCCTCCTCAAATTATGTATAGTTTCACTTAGCTTCATATATACTGTTATCCGGGGCTGTTTGAGGGCATGTGTATCCTCATTTCCACCACTCTTTTCTGTAGGGTTTTTTGATAGTTTTGGGTCTGAGATTTTTTCTGAGATTAGCCTTATTGTAACATCTAAGGTTATTCCAATGTCTGAAAATTTTCCTTTTATAGCAGTTAATCTTTTTCTTATTTCAGCATTAAGGACCACACAAACCCATCCTTTAAATGGGCTAGCCTGATTTCTGTAGGCTGACTTGATATCATGCCAGCTGAATTTATTACCTAAAAAACCTTTAAACAGGTTATAAGTTGTCAGTTTAAGAATTTAATTATTTTCAGATTTTACTTTTGGCAGCCCTTTTATATACAGAGTGGAAACTAAGTCACCTGATGCTATCAACCAATCCTTCTTCTTCTCAATTGTTTTGACTAAATTATCATGTTTCCCTTGCACTAATCTGGGACCTTTTCCACTTAAACTCTGAAACTGAACTCTTTTCTTCTTTACCCTACTATCCCTAACTTTCTTCTGTGCCTCAAACTCAGCTGTAGATACACTATTTGTTTTCTCTTACCTTTCTTTATCAGATCTTTTGATTTTTTTTCTTCATTCAGGATATCTTTTACTTTTTGTGCTTTCTACCTTATTGTTGCCATTTCCAGATTCCTTACCCATTTTCTCGAATTGTTTTTTCCTTTCCTTAAGATCCTTTATCAGCAAATCAATTTCTTTCTACTTTATTGGAAACTTGAATCCATAATTGCTTTAATACTTCTCTCTACTTGATTTCCAGATTTGTTCTGCCTATCAATTTTCCCCTTATCTCTCTTTATTTTGTGATACTCCTTATCCAACATTAACCCTGATGGTGGATCTTCTATTAGAACCTGTGGCTTCATACTATTTCCATGACATTGAGGGTTTTCCTTTTTAGAGACATAAAAATCTACAAAAGTCCTAACAATAGTAACCAATTCCAAGAGCTGGGTATTCCCAAAACAGATTTCTTTCTTTAGCTCATTAATTTTGAGTATTAGTTATCATTTTCATTTGTATTATCCTCCAGCCTTCTTTTTGCGGTGGTACTACCTCTTTAAGTTTGTCTGTGTGTGACCCTCATTCTTACTCAGAGGTAAAGTCTCTTTTAAATTATAAGGACCTACAAGTTTCCTCTAAATTGCTAAACTGTGTAAATGGAGACAGAAAGAGTCAAATTCATTAAGAAAATATCTATTTTTTGTAATTTGTAACTCAGGTAAATGAATACTTCTAATGCTTCTAATGGTTTTCCCACCTTCTGGAGTTGTTTTTACAGAATTAGTTCCATGAACTGTTCCTTCAATATTAACTACCCCTATGGGATCATTAATTTGAGCAGTTTGATATTTCTCAGAAATCTGACTCTCATTTGTCACTAAATTAGGCACCTATTCCACGAGATCAGATAGATGTAATTCAGAACCCATTTCAATTGATTTGTTCACACTGGTGTTATATACTTTTGTTTCTAATGATCTCTCTATTGCTTTTCTCTCCTGCTTATCTGTGCCAACTTCAAATGTTTCTCAGAGGCTTCTTCTAAACTCCTGATTCTTTTTAACAATGGGTGTATAGAGGACCATGACTCTAAAGACTAAGACCCCACAGGGGAAGATGCCAATTATGGGGCAATGGATTTTATTATTATTTTTTTATTGCTTCTTAACTCTATTTGATTAATTGGTGACTGAAAGTACTGGGTAATTTTCTTGTTTGTACCCTTCAATTCCTTTTCCTCTATTTTATTTCCCTCACCACTCCCCTTGTTGAGGCATTTCTTGCTATACATTCAAGGATCTTTTTTCATTTTCAAAAAACACCTACAGTCTATTACAAACTGTTTCAGTAGCTCCTATAAGTAAGAGAGAAAAAAACACACAAAAAAGAAGAAGGAAACAATAACAACCACAGAATAGCCACACAATATTATTAAATAGCCCTTCCTTTTCTTTTTTCCCTTAGAACAGACATTCAGCAGTCTCTATATTCTGGGTAGAAATATTCTCGCTGTTGAAAAGGAGTATCAGAAGAGAGAAGAATCTGAAAAAGTCTTGACAAGCAATGACAAGAGAGACAACAAGCTCTCTTCACTCCTTTACTCTTTTCTCCAATTAGAGGAGCAGGATTTAGGGGAACACAAATATCCAAAAAGACCAGAGATGTCCAGCAATGTCCAGAACGATGTCCGAAAAACAGTCCAGATAACATCCAAATAAGAGCTAAGAGATAAGACTGAATTCCTACTTTCTGGTTTGCTTTATCATACATATGATACACTAAAAAAGGAAAAAAATATACCAAGTATAAACACTGTCCCACAAACTCAAAAAAAAAGAAGGAAACTGCAGAGGAGCATCAGAAACTAACAAAACAGAATGAATACAATATAGTATGAATGAGGAGGTAAAACAACATAAGCTAGAGTACTCTAACATAAGTTTACCACACTCAGAATACCCTACCCTCTAGGCCCTCGGGGGATAAAAGATAACTTCACTTAAGACTTCTAAAAAGTCTTCTAAAAACCTCACTGAATAACAAAATTGGGCAATATTACAGTGTAAGAAAAAAGAGATTTACTTACTCTTCTTCTCATATAACTCTATCACAATTACATGCAAATCCTCTCTTCCTCCTTCACACTCTCTTTCCTCTTAGAGGAGATATGTCCCACAGCCCCCACTGCATAGATAGACGGAAGAACTCCTTTGTAGCTTTTCCTCAATAAAACGAAATGCTGTTCGGCCGCACAAGAACTTAAAATCCACCACAATTTACTAAAAATAAATAAATAAAATAAAAGCTCAGGAACAAACTCTACTGAGCAGTAAATGCGGTGTGATATTTGTAAAAAAACATAAGTTTATGAGTTAAAAAAAACAGGGTGTAAAGCAACACGAGCACATGAACAACGCCCTCCAAGCCAGCTGAAGAATGAATGTCTTGGAGTGAGTAAGGCTCATGATCATTTATACTGCAGGGATGACACCCCTCATTTGCATATGGTGGGAATTTTAAAACAAATCTTAAAACGGCCCTTTAACCCCTTAAAATTCAAAAACCCTTATATAATAGGAATAATATAAATCCCCCTGTCAGCTCCTGGGAAATCCCAAGTCCTATCTAATAACCTTGCTTGTGTTATAGCTAATAAAATAAAACTAACTATGTTTACACTGTCATCTAATACTAGCAAGGTACAAAATGCAGTAAAAAATAAAATCACATAACTTAGGACTACAGCAGAAATGACAAAAGCAGATGGTTTATGAGAGACAGAATCCACTATTCATATAGGGTGCAGGTAATTCCTCTGTTTCACTAATCAGACTGGCTGCCGTGTCTGTAGCCCAGCTTCCCTTCCAGCTTGCCCACTACTCATTGATACTGTACTTGGCTGCACACTGTTCAGACCTTCACAGTCCTTTCAACCCTCTCAGTCCTCTACCCCAAGTTTTACAAATAGGGCCAAATGGATTCAAGAATGGTTGGGACACTGGAGCGAAGGGAAGTCAGGCAGGTAGGCTAATGCTGACCCTGGGCTAAAATAAAACACAGCATAAGAGGAGAAAACACCTCACCAACAGCACACACAAAAGGATAGCCTGGAAAGGGGAGAAGACTAAGACAACAACATCATGCCTCTTCTAATTTGTTTGAAAGCACTGCACCCCTGCTTCTCAGTTCTCCTCCACAAAACTGAGAGAGTGTAGTGAAAAAGTTGCTTCCCAACTGTCTCTCTCATGTAACTCTCATTCATGTTCTATTGAGAATTAAAAAAATGTTGTGCACTGTGGATTGAACCCAGATCCTCCCTCTACTGTTTGGTTTACTGTAGCTCTACAACTGTACTATGGTTCCTTGACAGGAGATGCATGCTGTAGCAAAGGACATTCAGCAATGAGTACTGACCCCACTTCACAGTTGCAGTGGATTTTTATAAAGAACGTTCTAATATGAAGTAATGTTTTCTAAGTTGCATTCAAACCTGAAAGTCTCTCAGCTGAAACTTTTCAAGCTATTAGCAACTAAGAACATTCAAACTTGCTGAAACTGTAGCACTAACATTAGCATGATATCTAACAAATCTCTCATACTATGTAAATTGTAGTGAGAAAGAACAAATGTTCCCCAATGGGGATTGATCGTAGGCATGTGTAGGTCTAAATCCACATAAACTGGTCATGTTGGCATCATTATGCGTGAATGCCATGGAGTGTTGCCCACTCAGCATTCACACCCATGGCATGCAGCGGGTATGCACCCAATCCCCAAGCCACATGGACAGCAATGTGCAGGGGGCAGGTGGGAGCATGCCCAGGGCATGCCAGCTATATGCAGCATGCACAATTGTGGGAAGTGCTGGTTGCAGGGGGGTGGAGGAGGTTGCAGGTTACATCAGCCTGGACCCCACCGTAGCCCAGTGTACACCCCCATGGAAATGATCCACTGGTCACAGAAGACCTGTGATTCCAACTGCTGTGCTGCCCCAGCCCACAAGGCCATTGACGGGGGCTGGACTTGCTGAAGGGGCAAGTGTCTGGCCACTGCAGTTCCATGTCCTGGTAGTAGAACCCCACCCCAACATGGCAGCCTGACTCCATAGTGCCAGCCGCACACAAACATGTCCGCCATGACACTGTGGTGTGGCAATACCCACTCACACATGTGGCAACACTGTTCCATCACATGTATCACCCCCACCAACACATGTCTGCCCAGGCCCCTGTGCAGTTCAAGACCCCCCAACCAGCACCTTCCCATCTCCATCTGCAGTGAACCCACCCTTCCACACACATGGGTGCCACAGTCCACACTGGCAGATCCCTGACCTTGGAACCCCCACCCATTATTGGTGGCATTGTAAGCCCAACCCCTGTGGCACCCCACCAAGCACATACCTGTCAGCTGGTGCTTGGCACTGGACTACCAGTAGCACAATCTTCCTCACACCTCTTCAACCACTGGCCATCCAAGTGCTGCTGGGAGCATGCCCCTCTATACAGGCAGTGTGCTCCCAGCAGCACTTGAACAGCTGGAAGCTGAGGAGGTGTGAGGAGGGTGTTGCTGACATCCAGCACCCAGCACCACTTTGCAGGTATGGGGGAGAGGTTGTGCCACAGGGGGTGGACTTACACTGACACCAATGATAGGCGGGATTCCAGGGTTGGGGCTGAGGGCATTCAGGTTGCTCCACACCTGTCTGGGTAATCACGATTGGGCACTTGGGGACAGGGGACCCACTGCAGGGTGTCTGTCTATGTGCCATGAGGGCACTTTGTACCTTGGGATGAGCCAGGGGGGCACAGTGTCCATTGGGGCATGGCTGTGTGGATCTGGGTGCACGTGGGTGCTATTCACACATCTGGTCCAGTGCAATGAAGGGCAGGTGATCCACACTGGGACCCAGGTTGGGCATCCCATTGCATGTCTGACTCAGTCTTCAAGTCCACTGCTGGCAACCCTGCAGAGTCCTGCATGCTAAGGGGGTGGAGCTGTGGACAGGTGGATGTCAGTCATGAATACCAGCATGTGCACACCCATCTACAGGTGTGGACCTATGTGGGTGGGATACATGCCTCCAGCACATATTTCCCACCCATCCATGCATAGGGGCTACTGAATACACCTTTGAACTTGATTTAATACAAAATAAAAATAGAGTATGCATGGCTACAATGGGTGTCTACAGCAATGCTGCAGATACCTAAAAAGAGACCACAATGGTTCTCATGTAAAGTGGCTAAAGAGGTTAAGGCTAAAGGTGAGTTTTCATGGTGGAAGGGAATGGACCACATAAAAGCAGGAGTAACACTGGTGGGAGGGGAGAAGGTCACGCCCATTTACAGAAGAGAGAGTACTGAAAGCACTTGCAAATTTGAAAGTGGGCAAAGCTATGGGGCAAGACAGGGTGCATCCAAGGGTATTAAGGGAACTCAGGGGTGTACTGGTTGTACCTCTGACAGCCCTCTTCAAAACTTACTGGAAACAGGAGTTGTTCCCAAAGACTGGAGGAGAGCAGATGCAGTCTTGCTTCATAAAAGTGGTAGGAGGGAGAAGGCTGCAACTATAGGCCAGTCAGTCTGAAATCAGTGGTAGGGAAGATACTGGAGTAACTTGAGAAAAAGAATTGTGGAGTATCTTGAATCCAGCAGGTCACAAGACCCAAGATACCATGGGTTCAAGGGAAGGAGGTCATGTCCAATTAATCTGATAGACGTGATTCATTAGGTGACCAGGGAAACAAATCAAGGTAGGGCAGTAGATGTTTCCTACCTAGACTTCAAGACCTTCAGCACTTCACCATATAGAAGGCTCATGAGCAGTTTGGGGTGCATCCTAAAGTAGTAAATTAGGTATGTAATTTGTTGATGGGTAGATGACAGAGGGTGGTGGTAAACAGAATTCACTTAGGGAAGGAAGGTGACTAATGGGTTACCTCAGAGTGTAGTACTGTGTCCACTCCTATTTAATGTCCTTATAAGTGACATTGCAGAACAGCCAGAAGGGAAGATATGTATTTTTGCAGATTGCACCAACATCTGTAATAGGGTGGACACCTCAGAGGGGTGGAGATAATGTGCATAGACCTACAAAATCTCAAGGAGTGGTCAATGGTATAGCAACTGGGTCTCAATGTGAAAATCATGTACCTAAAGCACTGAAACATGGAGACAGAGTCTAATACAAGGGAAGAGATTTTGATGGTCACCATACAGGAAAGTGACATGGGATAAATTATAACTGATGACTTCAAAGTGGCAAGGCACTGTTGCAAAGCACTAGGTAAGCCTAGTGGGATGTTCAGGTTCATAGCAAGGGGCATCACCAGCAGAAGAAAAGAGGTGGTGTTGTCACTGTATAGATCATTGGTGATAGCCCACGTGGAGCACTGTGTCCAGATCTTGAGACCATATCTCAAGAAGGACGTCCTTTTTCCAGAGGAGGACAACAAAAGTGGTGCAGGGGCTGCATCATGAGCTCTGTGAGGAAAGACTAAGCAAGGCTTGATATGTAAACCCTGGAATCAATGAGAAAGAGGGGGAATGTGTGAGAGACTCTCAAACACCTCATTGGTTTGAACAAGATACTGAAGGGGAGTATTTGTCTGAGAAGAAGATGCACAAGAACAAGAGGATATGCAAGGAAGGAATTTTGGAAGGATATGTAGAAGAACTTCAATGAAAGAGTAGTGGATGTCTGGAATGATCCTCCAGCACAGGCAATGGGGCAAAAACAGAGGCACCCTTCAAGTATGCATGGGATAGACACAAGAGAATCTTTGTTAGAAAAATGGGTAGGGGGAGGTAGTTGAAGACTTGGTGGGATCTTTGATGAAAGCATTGACAGGGAAAAGGGGGGTGGCAGACTATGGGCCAAGCAATACTTGTCTGTCCACAAATTCTGTTTCTGTGTTTCCTCATTTCTATGTCTCTAACTAAATTTTGAGGTATTCATTTTTGTTTGAAACTTAAGAAGAGCTGTGAAAACTTCTAATTGTTGTAACCTGTGAAAATTACAGTATGAACATCAAAACATTTGACTTGTTAAACCCTGCTCCAGCCCTGAAATAAATTTTTTTAAGGTAGTGTTTGTGGGTTAGTGTAGTGGAAAAAATATTTAAAATATTGCAAAAAATGTGAGATAAGAATTGGAGTCAGAAAAAAATCATGCTAGTATTGGGTATGAAGGACATGCGGACACACTGGCATGGAGCAGCATAAAGCACTAACAACATGGAAAACATGTTACTGAACACATAAGCAAGTCAGTCAAACACTGTGGATGCAGAGGACTGCACTTTGTGACACAGTAACAAGAGTAACACAGGGATCAGAACAGAGTAATGTGTTGACAACTGCCATGAAAGGTATATACAACATTTTTTTGGAATCAACTGCCCTAAATTCTATACTTACACCTGGCAGCTAAACAGAGACTCCAAATTTACCTTTCTTTTTTTAATTGTTAAAAAACAGTACAAGTATGACCTCATTTAACATAAGTGGAACATATCCACATGTTGTCATGTAAATCCATTTCACAATCAATACTCACGTGATAGCTTATAATTAGTAAGTTATTCTTATGTATTCCCTACAGTAAATGAATTATCCTGAGAACAACTTGTACTGCAATATATAACTCTCTAACATGTATGTCTGGCATCTGAAATGAAAAATGGAATCCAGCAGGTCCACAGACAGTTGGTCATTCAGTAAATGATGATAGGAGGAAGAAATGCTCCAAAGTGGTAACTTATAATTTAAAAATGTAAAACGCTATTCACTCACTGTGGATACAATTGTGATTTTTGGGGAGAGTAGTATTTATATTCAGAACACTTCCAATTCTTGAAGATTCTTGTGGAGGAGAACTGAGAAGCAGGGGTGCGTATGCTAACTAACAACTGCACAGGAATGAAATATTTATTTAATATTTTGTATTTGCTTCTAAGGTTAATTTGGCTATTTTACAGAGAATAGAAACTGTCTATTAATTCATTATCATGAGACAGTCTCACAAGTATAAGAAAACAATATGAAAGTGCAGCATTTTATAATTAGGTAAAGATTTTCTCTGCACAAATTCAACTTCCAAAAATGTGTGGCATGTGGATAGATAAACTGATAAAAACTAGACTAATTCAGCAGGATCTTAAAGCAGCAGTGCTTGATAGTGGAGACATTTTGGACCTATACTTTTTAATTTTATTTCTTATTTCTCCTAATCTCCTCACTTGTATGCTACCCTTCTTTCCCCAGTTTGAGTATGACTTACAACTTTTTCACATTTGGAATAACAAAAGGAGAGCTATTTTCATTAAGAGTAAACCAGATTTTTATCAGTATTCTCTACTGTTTTTTGAACACTTGGGGCCAGATATTCAAAACTTTGCCCAGGGGCTAAATTAGCACTGCTCGGCGGGCAAACTTAGCCCGGAGCACAGAGCAAGCTATATTGAAATGGAAATAGCCCGGTGCTAATCCTGCTGAATATTGCAGGCTAAGGAAGCTGGGCAAACTGGTCTGGGAGTGCAGGGCAAAAATAGCCCGGGAATAAGACAGCACTGAATAAAGCAACCAGGAAGTGCAACCCACAACAACAACACAGTGCACAGCAACGTGAGGGCAGGTACAGAAGAAATACATGGCCAATGTGTGTGCCAGTAAATGCGTGGACTCAGTACAGCTGCAGAAAGCAGCAGATGTGAAAGAACAGTGATCAAAACTGTATGATATTCCTGCACTCATTAGCGCCCACATGAATACATAGCATGGAGCTAAGAAAGTTAGCCCAGGGCAAACACGTTTGCCCAGAGCTAAAATGTGCCATATTCAAAAGTGCCATGCAAATGAGCCTACTTAGGCAGTCTCTGGGCAAACAACCAGATTAGCATCTCATTATACCCTGATTTGCATGCAGTTTGCCCTCGACATGCAGGGTCCCACAGAGCCACCTGTAGGTCAGTCTGGAAGTACAGGAGCTGACCAGGTCCAACCGCAGCTCCACCTGTAGGTCAGTCTGGCAGTGCACGATGATAGCTGCAGGCTACATGTAAACAGCACAGCATAGCATAGCATATTGTACCCTAGGGGACAAGACAGCATAGGCACAGGTGGTGGTGGTGCTGCATGCAACTGTCACACTGTCGGGCATGCTACAGTGCACAGCAGACACTACAGTAGCAAGGGGGCCAGTAGTGTGAGGGACACAGCACTGCCTATGGTGTGTAGGGCAGTGATGCTGACTGCACTGTACACAGTGACAGGCCCAACCTGCAGGTGTTTATTGACAGTGGACATTACTGTTACACTGTTGTGTGACCCACAGATGCTGTACCTGTGGCATGGGATGCTCACAGTGACATGTACATTTCTGGCTTTGTGTGCTGTGGCAGTTGTACAGCTGTGTGGTATGTGTCGGGGGGATATATTATCTGAAAAGGCACACAGTTTGGGGTGCATTCCCAACACTCGCCCATGAGCACTGCATGATGTGTCCCAGCCTTGTGGCCACACCTGGTCTGTGGCACAGCCTCGCCACCAATACACACTCCCATCAACATCCTCCATGCCCACAGTGCTGCATGTGTGTGCTGGCATCTGTTTGTGTCCACAGATGTGTGGTCTGCAGGTGTGTGCTGTATGGCCACACTGCCATGCTGTCCACTGGCGGCAGGGTCACCATTTACTGCCTGGCATGGCTGGGACTGGTGGCAGATGATGGTATCATTATGATGCCATCGGTTAGCAGCATACTTCCTCTAAGTTTGGCTTTATCTATGTCTCATATTTATTTGTTAGGGTCGCGCAAAACCCGCGCAAACACTGCTCAAAGCCAAAGTGTCGCACAAAGCTGATTGCCCATGGTTAAGACAAGCTTTTCCTGTTTTGCCCCTTGCATACATTATAATCTTGCCCAGCGCTAATGCAGTTTGCCCACGCTATTTGGCCTTTTGAATATAGCAGACCCGCGCTAATCCCACTCTAAACCTACGCAAACGATTTTTGCCCGGCGCAAAGTTTTGAATATCTGGCCCTTACTGTTTAACATCACTTGAGTTGTGACCACCATGAACTAGCATGCAGCAGACAGTCCATTCTGACCTTATGGGACAATAGGTTACAAAAAAGCTGAGAATACTATTGAAAGAAAATATGTTCTGAACCATATTAAATAGGGTGCTCCTTTATTTATTTTGAATGTGAAAAATAAAAGTACTAAAGCAGAGTAAAAATGGGTTAAGAAGGGTTTCATACAAGTCATAAAATTAGGGCAATCTTAAATAGAACTAAAAAAAAGTATTAGTCAAATGTTCTCTGCTATTATGCACTGCTGCTATATGTGGAGATTTTTAGCAGAAATCAACAGATGCTTCAACAACAGAATGTCCTCGAACTACTATTAGACAATAATGCATACTCTGCTTTTTAGACACCAGCATGTTGTCATGGGTGTGACTATTTTGTTTCTCATTGTTTCCGCAGTGGGGAATGAAGGGAAGGGGACTATTCCCCATTAACACCCATGCAAAATATTGGCTATATGATGTACCTAGGTATGAGCCATTGACTTGTACTGGTGGAGTGGGCTCTGGAGTGTGAAATGGCTCTCTTTTTTTAAACAGCTGAAGAAGAAGCAGGACAGCTCCTGTTTCCCTGCAAAAAGGGAGATACTGTGTTGTTCAAAGTTTGTAGATCTTGTGCTCATCCTGAAACTGCCATCTCCTACCTCCACAGCTGTTTTTCGTAAAGCAAGTAGCACATTCAGGCTGTTAGACTATAATATTTACAATATAATATTTATAGTCAAAAAAGTGGACAAAAATAACTTGCAAACAACATCAGGATAACTGTACATTACTTTGAATACCTGAACCAAAAAGGATACCAGCACAGCTGTTTTTGTAAAGCAAGTAGCACATTCAGGCTGTTAGACTATAATATTTATACTATATTTATAGATAACAAAAGAGGACAAAAGTAACTTGCAAATAAATTCAGGAGTACTGTACATTATTTTGAGTACCTGAACCAAAACGTATAGATCTTTTCTGTTTTGAAAACAAGGGTTGACTTACAGCTTAAATCACAATAATCACAGCTTCAGCACTTCCTGCTGCATCTCCCTAATGGACTAACTAGCATACAGTACTATAGCTTCATGGTACTCAAGTGGGTTCTTCATTGAGAGCTCAGTTGAGCATCCTGTAGTCTGGAATCCCCATTGCAACACCCTCAAATCTGAAACAGAGCTCTTATAATTTAGTGCTCTTCCTATGTAGTGTTGCTGTGAGAAAAAGGTTGGTGTGTCATGAATTCCATCTGTATGTTGGACTTGAGAGACAAGAGCCTGTGAGTAGTAGCAGTCCACAAATCAAAGAAGAAGGAGAAGGCAAGTGTTGTTCCTCTCTCTGCCAGTCCATCTGATTAATATCTCTGACTCCTGCTAGTGAGGACTTTGCATTTTATGGACTACAAATTTTTACGTAAAGAAAGAATGAGGTGTAGTACAGTAACAGTTATTTAACTCACTGACACATTGCCACTTCATATTATAAATTGTGGGTTTATTTCAAAGCTCATATCTCAGAGATGACATTATAGAAGGAGCTTATATGGTGTTGAAAGGCTGATGAGTTCAGCTTGCAACAAAATATAGCATGTCTTCCTAAAATATGTCATTTCTGAGATATGAGACCAAAACTAATGATATTTTCAGACACAAACACACAACTGGACTTTTTTCTTCTTCTGCTAACCTTTCCCAGTGAGTAAGTCTGGCTTCTGTCACAGTTTTCACTCTATTTTTATTTCATATTTTAAAAAAAGCATTTCATGATGACAATGATGAAAAAACGTTGTGCTTTACATTTTGTATGCATTGTAATAATATGGCTACAAGCCTGGTAATAGTGACACTAGGATGGCCCATATGACTTTAGAACTGGGCTTCAGAACTATTTCCCTTGGTATGCCCTGATTCATTTATCACTCAGAACTGCACAGCTGTGTGAAGAGCTGTCCAGTAATTTAGGAAAGTAAATACAACATGTTTGCTGATTGTTATAAATGCTTTTATTTTAAAAAGGGTTGACAGGAAATTTAGGAGTGTGAAAGGTATCGTGGTATTTGTGGAGTTCATCAATTATTATACACTATTTGAACAAAGCTGCCTATTTGCCAGCAATTTCAGATTTCCTTTATCATTCTTTGGTAACCAGGAAAGGGCCAGAAGGCACAAAGCCAGTTTTCAGGGATGATCCAAGAGATCCGAGAGGTTTAATGATTTAATCAATGTCATACACTATGACACTTGAGGCTGTAGGAATCAAACCCAGGTCTGTTGGAAGTACCACGCTGATTTACAGTTTGTTACATAAAAACATAGAAACATAAACTTTGATGGCAGATAAGGACCACTTGTCCCACCCAGTTTGCCATTTCCCTACCTATTGGATAAGCTGCAGATCCTAGTTGACCAACAGCCTACTTCTTCCTAAACCCCACCAGAATTGCCTTAGGTCTGTCTGATGCAGTCTTGAACTGCCCCACTGTTTTTGACTCCACGACCTCCTCAGGAAGGCTGTTCTATGTGTCCACCACCCTCTCCATGAAAAAATACTTCCTCACATTGCCCCTGAGCCATCCCCCTCTATCTTCAAATTGTGCCTCCTTGTTCTTGCAGATCACTTTTTCTGAAAGATGCTACCCTCTTGGACTTTGTTGATTCCCATGAGGTACTTGAACATTTCTATCATGTCCCCCCTCTCTTTCCTTTCCTCAAGGGTATACATAATACACTCCTTTAGTCTCACTTCATATCACTTCTGGTGCAGACCCTGCACCATTTTAGTTGCCCTTCTCTGGACTACCTCCATCCTGTCTATGTCCTTGTGAAAACGGGGTCTCCAGAACTGCACACGGTATTCCAGATGGCGTCTCACCAACTTTCTGTACAGAGGGATAACAACTTCTTGTTTTCTACTGGTGATGCTACTTCATATACTTCCAGGTATCTCCCTGGCCTTCCTTACTGTGTTCTCACATTGCTTGCTTGCTTATCTTTAGGTCATCTGGTATTACTATCCCTTTCCATTTTTGTTGTTGTTAGTACCTCCCTCCTCCCATTGCGTATTCTTCCCCAGGGTTTCTTGTTTCCCAGGTGTATTACTTTGTGCTGCATTGAACTGAATTTAAGCTGCCATACCTTTGACCATTCCTCCAACCTTGCCAAGTCCCTTCTCATCCTTTCCACCCACCCTTTCCAACCTCTACACTTTACTACCAGCTTTAAACTCAGACTCCACAAATGTAGGTGTCTTGCAGAAAATTTGCCCTCAAGGTTCATCAGTACTGTGTGTGTGTGTGTGTGTGTGTGTGTGTGTGTGTGTTTGTGTGACTTACTGACAATACTTTTCTCTGCAGATATGGATAATAAAATCTTGTCATTAGACCATCTTATTTTTGTATGTACAGGTCCAATCATCAATATCTGCTAAAAACATATTCCACACACTTGGCAATACACTGCCCCCTCCACATGCCCCACATTAACATAACCAGTTTCATATCTACAACAGAGAGTGTGCATTGTGTTTTCTATTATTCAATTACTGCTTGCAATGTGCCCTCTGTTCTTTGTATGTATAATAAATAATTTCTGTAAGACAACAAAGGCATGATTGCAAGTCTGAAATGATTAGAAACAATGAACTCAGACTTTAGAGTCCAAGCTTCCAATAGCAACAGCAAGTGCTCTTGTATTTCTTGCATGATAGCACTGTCATGGACTACAGGTAGTTTCACTATAAGCTGGTGGTCAGCTATCTCAAAAGGCATCACTTACACTAATGCAACCAGTCTGAATGTACATCTTCAGAAAGAGGGTCCTTGGCAGCTGGGTGGCTAGATTGGTAGTTAAAATTACTTTTTAGAACAAAATCTGCAAGAAGCAGTACACTTTTATGTATAGTTGTATACCAGTGATGGAAAATATAGAGAGCAGTCTGTGTAAGAGACATGCATGACTCATGATATTGTGTGTGGGGAGGGCCCATGGGTTCTGTTGTTCACAGCATCCATGGCAATGTAAACCTAGCCCAGGGTATGTGCATTGAGGATTCAGATGAGCACTTGTCAGGCTGATGGTGGTGCTTGAGGCTAACTGCTGCTGCTGTCAATGGAACTCATCCTCCTTGCACTACAGAGGAGTGACTGCTAGTCATAAGCTGCGCTGCACAGCACCAATGCCCCAAGACTTCCACTGTACAAAAACAAAACCTTTGCTTTTGTTTCTCCCATCGTCCACTGTTGCAGCATTAACACTTGTTTTTGAATCCAAGACTTTCTCTTCAGTGTGACTAGAATACTATTAATAATGTAGTTTCATTCCCATAGACAACATTGGCTGAAGAGATTGTATAGTCTGGCTACGTACAGCCAGTGCAAACTCCAGCAAGCTGCACTGTCCCCCGCCCCACCTACATATTAATCTGAAGGCACTCTAAAGAATACTGGGATGGAAGGGAGATTTATATAATCCCCCAACCCCTCATGGCTGCTGTAATTATTTTACCTGCTGCTCACAATGAGTTCTGATTTGGTCTCTGGAATCTGACATGTTTACACACGTAATGGATATTTTCTGTTTATGGTGCCCTAACCCCTCTCCCCCTTTAAACCATGGTGAAGCTTTCCAGGAAGTTATCAGGTAAAAAGTTTTCATGCCTTTGTTACTTGTATTAGAAAAGCAAACTATTTCTATGGTGGTATGCTAATTTTTTTGCGTTATTTTTTTTGTAATTTCCTAGTGTTGACACATTCTGAGTGGCACTGGTAGTTTTAAGGTTAAACTGATGGCTGTGTAATTTAAAGTGTCATTTCTCATTTAATAAAGGTGGGAGAGTGGTTTGTGAAGAGACTGGAGCAGCCAGTGCATCACCAGCCAGGATTTAGTTTGGACACATACGAATGCCAAGTCAAAAGGAGGGAACTAGTCCAGGACAAGATCATAGGAAAAGGTAAGGAGAGACATTTAAACAAAAAAAAGTGTGGTATAGCAATATTATTAGGAGCTGGGAATAGGGGAGTATGGCTTTTTGGGCTGAGCAGGGATGGACATGTTGCCCCTCCCCACAACATCGATGAAAAGGTAACGGGGCATTAAAGATTAGATGGCAAGTACAAAGTAATGTATTACAGAATAGAGCATGATAAATCTGGGCAGATTGGATAGTCTGATTGTCTTTTTTTTTTGCAGACATTCTGTAGGTTTCTATGTTTCTAAGTATTGATTTGGGGGGTATAATATTCATGTACACCTATATATCTCAGCTGCACAGATTTAGCTTTGGTTTGGTAAGCTGATAGTATGTTTCTAGATTTCTAAGAATACATTTAGGGTAGTATGACATTCATGTGCATCTATATACCTTGGCTGCACAGATTTATCCCTGTTTTGGCAGGCTGATGTAACAGTGTTTTAACTTGAACATATTCCCTAGTCTAAAAGTAAATGAACTTCAAATATTTAGTACTGAATAAAGAAGGACAATAATACAATCTTCAGATTCTCAGGGCTAATGATAATATGGTGTAGGACAAGAAAAAATTATTGGAAATATGGTGACATTTAACTGGCACCTCATATCTGTGCAGCTTTCACATGGGAACCAACTGCTTCACATTCAGCAACACCCCAGCTGTAACACAAGCCAGTAATGTAAATGATTATGAATTTGACCTTAGAGCTGATAAAGTATCAGCCCTGCATGTAGCGGAACCCCATCTCAAATAGTTGAGGGACTTATTTTTTCATAAGCTTCTCCTTGGCTTGGTTGGTAATCATTTCCATACAAAGTTAAGGAAATAAAGTTGTAGAGAGTATACAGAGAAAGGCTACAAGATACAGTACGTCAGGCAGATGTAAAACATGAGCTACACAGATAGACTGATAAACCTAGGACTTTATAGTTTACAATACAGAAGAATGAGAGGAGACCTATGCCTTATTCATAAGGGTATAAAAAATCTGGACCTTTGGGAGTCACTAGGTCTTATCTTAGTTACTGCTAGAAATAGTAGATTTCATCAACTCCAAATTAAAGGGGAACATTTTAGAACTAAAGTTAGGAAACACTGGTTTAATCAGAGTTGTGTCAATATGGTATAAACTCCCTGAAAAGGTTGTATTGAGCCCTACGATTCAAAGTTTTTAGGCATTACTAGGTGGAATAATGGGTGCTAAAAAAATTGCCATATTATAACCATTACAGTTGAGTCCTAAATGGCCTTCTAGGCTATGACTCATACCCACTATGAAACTATGAAACTATGAATCTCTCTTAGCTACCAGTAGTACTGTTCCCTGATCAGATTATAATGGACCTTTTACAGTGCTTTACTCCTACACTAGCTATGTCTTTTATTAAAATATGTACGTCCCAGCATGCTTGTACTGTCAGTTGCATAGAAAGAGGGAGAGAAAGGGGCTCTCGATTGTGCAGTGGGTGAACATAAGCTACTGCTGGTGCTGATTTTTGCCAAAAAATAAAGATCAGCTGGTGCTCGTGCTGTCTGCCTAGGACTGCAAATCAGATTATGCTGGTAGCACCATGGCCCTGGTTAGCAGATGCTGATGCTGCTGCTGAACCACAGGTGTAGATCAGATGATACTGGGGCTTCTGGTCACCCAGTGGTGCAGATCAGCTGGTGCTGGTGTCACCGAATGGTACAGCTTACAGTAGCTGCTGCTGCTGGTGGTGTTGTTGGTTACTCAGTTGTGCAGATCAACTGCTGGTGCTGCTGTTGTTGGTGCAGCAGGGTTCCAAGCAAAGACTGGGAGATAGACATCAGCTCTTTACTCATGTGACACTCTGTCCATCTCCGGAGCTTTCACCCACAATCTCAAGTTGGTCGCCTAGCTTCTTTACTCTCTGAAGGTCAGGAGCTGTCAGGTATTTAAAACATCACAACTGCTTGATGATGGGGCCAAGAATTAGTGGGATGGGTTGCTAGAACAGCGTCTGCAATTGCTCCTTTGTTCCATCATTTGTTACCCGAGGCATTTTATTCTGCGAACATGCAGTATCTTGCAAGGACAGCTACAGTTATGTGCTTTATTTGTAATGCTGTGGCTGTGGCATTATTAGAAACATAGAAGCTGATGGCAGATAAGGACTGCAAGGCCCTTCCAGTCTGTCCAGTTCTTTTTCTGTCTTCTCCTAGTCATTTTATGCTAATTGAGATCTGGAGTCACCCCATAATGCTGTTGCACTGTGCAACAGTGTGCCTAGAGAAGGAAAGCAACTTCTGTCACTAACAAAAAGGACAAGTTTTTGTAATCAGAAATGAGTGCATCTCCTAAACAGTAAGACAAAATACAGCACAGTATGTACAAGAGAATACAAAAATGTATTTTGAAGATACAATGAGTATATTTCCTCATGCTGTGGCTGTCGAGGATGAGTCAAAATGCTTGAAACCAAGTGTGCAGGAGAGTCTCACCTCCTTAAAGCACAGAATGCATAGTGGCACCTTATTTACCATGTTAAATAAAATACAATGACCCTCTACATGCTGCAGCTGGTTGTGGTGCTGCTTTTTATGTTTGCTTGCATGCATGTGTAAGAAATATATTGGGGTAGCTTGCTGCAGCAGTGAGTAGTGGAGGCATGGCAGTGTTGTTACCAATGCCAGCAACCCATTTTGGGGTTGGTCTGTTTGGCAGCAATAAAAAATCATGCTGTCCATGACAGCAGTAGTGCAGCTTGCCACCAACTTGAAACAAACTGGCTGCTGCAATCAGGGATCACTCTGTCATCAGCAATCATCTGTTTTTGAGGGGTGCTCCCTGACTGCAGCAGCCAATTACAGCTGCATTTTCTGGTGTTCACTTTCAGTAAACATGGAGATGGCTTCTTTGTCAACGTTTCACAGTCTCCATGAAGGTGAAGGAGAGCTGCCATCTCTCACAGTCCCTGATAAAGCTGACAGGGGTGCCCAATCCCCCTGTCGATGTGTCCCTTCCCCTGTTCATTTGCTGATGGGGTAGCCCAATCCCCATTGGCATGATGGACCCCCCATTTGTTGTGTGCTGTGGGGGTGCCCAATTCCCCTCAGCTCAATCACTCCAAAGCACACTGTATGGCTGATAGGGGTGCCCAATCACCTTTGGCTCCAGCTCTCTCCCCAACAAACACCCAGGTAGCACAATGGGAGCTCACCCGAGAGTGCTCATGTGATCCCCTCAGTGCACTGTATGGCCAACAGGGGTGCCCAATCCCCATCAGCTCCACTCCCCCCAACAAACATCCAGGCAGCATGCTGGGAGCCCACCCCAGCATGCCAAAACACCAGCATTGCCTTTTTTTTTTAAATCCTGTAAAAAAAGAAAACAGTCCTTCCTTGAGTCTCTTGCCCCCTTCCCCAACCTGCACCCACACTCCGCTCACCACACCTCCCCACACACATTCCTCACCCCATACTTACCTCTGGAGCCCAGTGCGATGGTCTTCCGTGAAACGGGAATACGTCTGCACTCTTCAAAGCCTACCGCGAACTGAAGAAATGCCAGTAAGCTGTATGATGGCATAAATGTTTTTTTTCAACTTATGTGGATTATCTAGGATATTTTTTGGCTTTTGGTACCACATTTTCAACATGGGGTTCTTGGGACCCTTCCACATGAATTCAATCACTGTCATGGAGTTATTCAGTCCCAAATGGTGATTTCATGGTCATTGCATGTAATCACCTTTTGGAATCGATTAACAAAACAACAGTGTCACTGTTCATTAGGTGGGCTCTCAAAAAGCCTATCTTGCAAATTTGGTGAAAAAATTCCCCAAAATGTCTGTGTTATGAGTAACTTTGGGAATTTGTAATATCTTCACTCCAGATTTTCAACATTGTCATTTTTCACATCCCGTCCAAAATGTGTTTTCTCACTTCCAGTGCAGAATAGTGCGGTCACTGTGGGAGATCAGTGTTTGGGACAGATTAAGAAAATCATATGACAGTGTTCATGAGCACAGGTCACAAAATGCCTATGTTAAAAATTTGGTGAAATAATTCCGCTAAATGACTGTGTTGCAAGCATGCATTGTGCAGTTGCTATATACTCTCGGAAGTTCGAGCATTTTTAATGTTTTCACTCCAGATTTTCAACATTGTCATCTCTTCACACCTCCCTATGAATGATACAGCTGTCATTCTTCACATCCTGCCCAATCTGTATTTTTGCACATCTGGCACAAAATGCCACAGTCACTTTGGGAAATCAAAGTGTGGGACACATTAACAAAATCACAGTACCACTGTTCATGAGCCGAGGTCCCAAATGCTTTCATGAGGTGGGGGTCACAAAAAGGCCATGTTGAAAATTTGTAGTGCAAATACCAACAAATGCCCGGGGCATTAGGGTTTCTAACCATAACGTCCCACCCTGTACAGACTGACAGGCATCAAGGGTGTGCCTTTGGATTGTCGTCTGTAATGATCATGCAATTCCTCTCCCACACCCCACCCTGAAGCCAATGACAGGCATTGAGGTGTGACTTGGACTCTTCAGCCCCAGACTTCACCCCATTCTCCTATACTGCACCCATTACAGTGTATGGCCTTCTGAAATGGGGTGACAGTGAATCCAAACACCTCAAGGCACACCTCAACACTTGTTAGTGTCTACAGGAAAGGGTGAGGTGAAATGCCATGAGCATTATGTGTGATGACCCAAAGGCACACCCCAATGCCTGTCCATCTCTGCAGGGTGGAGGTGGGGTTGACGTGAGTTCAATACTTCACTGTCATTCCTATTCTGCATCTATCTAACTCCTGCATGTCCAATGCTAATATCAGTAAGCAAAAATTTGGTATTGACAAATACTTTTTCACATATGGATTTGTCTACAGTACACTGTCCTTGCAACCTGAACTGCAAAACATGGTATTGCTGCAGTATGATATCCTCTCTGTTTAAAAATTATGCATTAATGACTAGGAATGCTTGATCTATCTTGATTTCTTCTTTGCTTGTGAGATCTATTCCTTCTGAATTTAGAGCCAGAGTATCTTCCTTGCCATCCCCAGCTTAAGGATCTGCCCCTTCTGTCCCAATCAATGATATTGCCTAGAAGATAATGTTCTTCATTACTTGCATGTTTGTGATCTTTTTTCTAATATTTTTGATTTTGTTGTTTCTAAATTTTAGTTCTAAATTTCCTTCCAAGTTTGTGGGTGCAAGCATTTTTATCTCAGTATGCTACGTATTTCTGCATGCCCATGAATGTTTGCCTGCAGCTGTGCAGATGTGGGTGTAGGGCTGTTAGAGTGTGCATTTGCGCTCGGTCATAAGTGTATATATGTGTGTTTTTGCAGCCGTAAGAGTATGTGTGTGTTTGTGTGTGTGTGTGTGTGTGTGTGTACATAAATATTCAGAGCATTAGTCTCTGTGTGTGAGCAGGTGTGTGTGAGCATGGGTCTTTATTCATGCTAATGTGTGCAAGTGTATGCTTTCCCACAGGTGTGCTTGTCTTTGCTAGAGTCAGTCTTTGCCTGACTCTGCATCTGTGTTTTGGACCATACTATGTTGTGTGCAAGTATGCATCTTCTGGTGCAGGTGTATATGTCTGTGGGCACCCAGGTGTCTGTGAGTTCAAGTGTGCATCTCCGTGTGCAAGTGTGTCTTTCTGTGTGAGGACCAAATAAGTGTCTTTGTGTTTCAAAATGTGTTGCTGTGTGGAAATGAGTATTTTTTTACAAACTTTCTCCATGTACTGTAACCTAGATAACAAATAGAATCAAAGTACCAAACATACAGTGACTGACACCAAACTGAATTTTTAAAAGGGTTAGTTTATAACATGAGTGGTGGGAAGTTCTACAGTATGTCCAGTTCCCAGACAGCAGGTCAACCATACAGGACCCCCCACGAAGTGCATTTTTCTCACTTCAGCACATAAGGAATAAGATACAATAAGCTGTGGTTTATGAGCTGCTAAGAGCATGCCCCAGGTGCATAATAAGGCATGAGGCACTTGCTCTGAGTGCCTTTAGCACCTAGGAAGTGCTCTTATCAGCCCATAAACCATACCTTGGAATGGCTTATTCTATTTATAAAAATGGGTCCTTAGGTAAAAATAAATAGTCAAAAAATGAAATATAAAAAAATTTAAAATGTTAAAAGAAATAAAAAAATTGGAAAGTGAGAAAAGTAGTTATTTTGTTCTTATAGTTTTGCTATGGTTGAAAAGTTGTGATGTAGTTCAGCAACTAGGGGGCACAGCTCTGTGTGTGTGTGTGTGTGTGTCTTTTGCCCCCATGCCTTTTTAAATGTATTTTCTTGATGATTTTAAAAGAAAATGGCAGTGGGCTCCATGACCTAGAATCATGGACAGGTCGATATAATCATGCCACTCATGTCAGTGTACAAGGAGATAGGCAGGACTGCAGCCAAACACAAACACACACACGCGCACACACACACACACACACACACACTCACAAATAAAGATTGCCTGTTTTATTTTCTACCTTTTCTGTGGAGTTTCTCTACCTTTTTTTCAGTAGGCAGTGAAATCAAGGATTGCTTGTTGTTTGCCATCTGTTGTATTAGAAGCAAGCGTGTCCCATTGAGGCTGCTGTAGAGAGTGTTTTTCTTCACTTCTTTGAAATTGTAGCTGTATTATGCTATAACATGAGAGGACAACTTGTAGTTTGAAGGGACATTGAAAAGAGAATCAGGAGGAGTGGAGATCAATACATTGAGGGGGACTTCTCGCTAATACAGAAATGGCAGTAGTTGGTTCATACTACCTGTGGTATGAGCTGCATCACTGACAGCTTGGGATTTCAGATTGGAAAGACAGTGCAGTTTGAAATACTTGGAGTGAGAGCTGTATAATGGTATGGACAAAGGGCATTGAAGAAAATTACGAGGTACAAAATATGAAACAACCACAAATGTTGTTGTGCAGGAGAGGGAGGGATGTTGATATATTGTGGTACATTTTGTATTGTTGGTACCCCTGTGCCACTGTAGCTGTTCTGGAACCATTGGGAGAGCTGTGGCATGCAGTGATTTCACTCTATGATTTGTTTTGCCAGTATATATCCTGATAAAGACATGGAAAATGGTACCTCTTAGCCAATCAAACCCAGAAAATGTTCTACCCATTTTATAATGACCCTTATCCCGGCACAGCACTTTCTCTTCATCAGGGTTATCTTGTATATGGGTATGTAATTCAAAAGCAGTTAAATGAATGCTAATGCCCATATCCCTGGGTATGTAATACCAGTATAGTTTTGCTGCCAAGAAATACTATATAACTTCACTTCACTCCGTTCTTTTTCCCAGCAATGAAATCTAATTGGTAATACAAAGGAGCCCGTTTCTATTTAACTTCTTTTCCCAGTAGGGGTTTAGTTGCATAACCGAAATGTGAAAAGTGGTAAATGGCTTATGTGGGCATCAAGACTCCATTTCTATTCTATACCCAGGTGCATGGGAACCAACGTTTAACAATGTACTTCTGGAATAAAGTGCTGCTATGTGATCCTATTGGAGAGGAAGTGACAAGGTGAGTGTGGGAGACAGTGGTGTGGTGAAACATAGAAACATAGAATTTGATGGCAGATAAGGACCGCTTGGCCCACCCAGTCTGCCCATTCCCCTACCTACTGGATAAGCTGCAGATCCTAGTTAACCAGCAGCCTACTTCTTCCTACCCCAACCCCCTAGAATGGCCTTATGACTGTCCCATGCATGCTTGAATTCCACCACTGATTTTGACTCCACAACCTCCTCCGGAAGGCCGTTAAATGCATCCACAGCCCTCTCTGTGAAAAAATACTTCCTTAGATTACCTCTGAGCCGCCCCCCCTCTATCTTCAAATTGTGCCCTCTTGTTCTTGCACACTTTTTTTGAAAGATGCTACCCTCTTGGACTTTGTTGATTCCCTTGAGGTACTTGAACGTTTCTATCATGTCCTCCCTCTCCCTCCTTTCCTCAAGGCTATACATATTAAGCTTTTTCGTCTCTCTTCATATGTCTTCCGGTGCAGACCCTGCACCATTTTAGTGGCCCTCCTCTGGACAGCTTCCATCCTGTCAATGTCTTTGCGGAGATTGGGTCTCCAGAACTGCACACAGTACTCCAGATGGGGTCTCACCAGCTGTCTGTACAGAGGGATAATAACTTCCTGTTTTCTACTGGTGATGCCTCTCCCTATGCATCCCAGTATCCCCCCAGCCCTCCTTGCTGCCCTCTCACATTGCTTGCCCACCTTTAGGTCATCTGATATGACTACCCCCAGGACCCTTTCCATTTTTGTTGTTGTTAGTATCTCACCCCCCATTGTGTACTCTTCCCCTGGGTTTTTGTTTCCCAGGTGCATTACCTTGCACTTCTTAGCATTGAATCCAAGCTTCCATACATTTGACCATTCCTCTAACCTTGCCAAGTCCTTCTCATCCTTTCCACCCACCCTGGCATCAACTCTGTTGCAGATCTTTGTGTCATCTGCAAGAGGATGCTTTCCTTCCAGTCCCTCTGCAATGTCGCTTATAAAGACATTGAAGAGGACCGGTCCTAATACTGAACCCTGTGGTACCCCACTAGTAACCCTCCTTTCTTCTGAGTGGACTCCATTTACTATTACTCTCTGTGTCCTATTCTCCAACCAATTCTTTACCCAGGCTGTCATCTTGGGACCCACTTCCAGGCTGGCTAACTTGTATATTAATCTTTTGTGTGGGACTGTGTCAAATGCCTTGCTAGAGTCTAGGTAGGCCATGTCCACAGTCCCTCCCTGATCTACTACTTTGGTCACCCAGTCAAAGAAATTTATCAGATTCATCTGGCGTGACCTTCCCGCTGTGAATCCATGCTGCCTAGGGTCCTGTGCCCCTCTGGCCTCTAGATATTCAACAATTCTTTCCTTCACAAGTGATTACATCATTTCCCCTATCACTGAGGTTAAACTAACAGGTCTGTAGTTTCCTGCTTCTGCCTTGCTCCCACTTTTGTGAAGGGGAATCACATCTGCCCTCCTCCAGCCCTCGGGTACCACCCCATCCTCCCATGATTTGTTAAAAAGGGTAGTCAGTGGTGTCACTAGTTCTACCCTTAGTTCTTTTAGAATTCTGGGATGAATCTCATCAGGCCCCATTGCTTTGTCCACCTTCAGTTTTAAGAGTTCTTTCAGAACCCTTTCTTCTGTAAATGGGCTGGTAGCAATTTCTGTATCCAGAGTGTTTCTACTGTTTGTTTTATGTACCTCCCCTTCTTCATTTGTAAATACTGAGCAAAAATATTTGTTTAGTATCTCTGCCTTTTCACAATCTCCCTCTGACCACCCTCCCTCCCTTTATTAAGCCTCACTATCCTCCCTTGGTCTTCCTTCGCTCCCTGATGTACCTATAAAAGGTTTTATCCCCCTTCTTAACTGAGTTGGCTATCTTTTCCTCGGTTTGGGCCTTTGCTGTTCTGACTGCCTTCCCAGCCTCCTTTTGCTTTAACTGATACAGTTCTCTGTCCTGCTCCTTCTGCGATTCCTTATACTTCCTGAATGCTTTCTTTTTCTCTTGAACCTTCACTGCCACTTCCTTTGAGAACCATAGTGGTTTCCTACATCGTTTTGTTTTGTTTATTTGCTTCACACAAAGGCTCGTTACCTCTGTGATGGCAGTTTTTATTATTCCCCATTGTTCTTCCACCCCTCCTTCCTGCCCATTTGCTAGTGCATTCCTTAGGCACTCACCCATTTTGGCAAAGTCAGCCCTCCTAAAGTCCAGTACTTTTGCCTTTGTATGGCTTGACTCTATTGCTGTTTTTTTTGTGAACCATACTGTTCAATGCTCGCTAGTTCCCAGATGGCTACCCACTTCTACATCTGTGATCCTCTCTCCATCTCCATTTGAGAGAATCAGGTTTAAGATTGCTCCCTCTCGAATGGGCTCCAGTACTAGTTGTCTAAGGCATGCCCCCTGTAGGGCATCTAGAATAACTCCACTCTTCGAAGTGGCTGCTGCAACTGCACTCCAGTTAACATCTGGCATATTCAGATCACCCATAAGCAATATCTCCCCTTTTTCTGCCATTCTAAGCATACTTTCTATCATTTCCTTTTCCATTTCCTCCCCCTGAGAAGGGGGTCTGTATACAACCCCTGTGCGGATTGTGGTGCCATTGCCTGTCTCCAAATTTACCCACAGTGCTTCTTCTCCTCCTCCCTGTTTACCCTTTTGTTCTGTTGCTTTTATTCCTTCCCTTATGTAAAGAGCTACTCCTCCTCCTCTTTTACCCTCCCTGTCCCTCCTGTAGATAGTGTATCCTGGTATGTTTACGTCCCAGTCATGGTTTTGTGTGTACCATGTTTCTGTGACTGCCACGATATCCAGATGTTCCTCCTCCATCAAGGCCACTAATTCAGGAAGCTTGTTACCCAGACTATGGGCATTGGTACTCATTGCTCTCCATTTTTTGATGGCTTTACCTTCTGTTGCAGCATCCCCCATTGACCTTTCTACCTCGGTCTTTTTCTCATTTAGTACCCTGTTTTGTAGGGAGAGGCTGGGATTTTCCTGCTGCTTATCAGTGCCTCCCCCTTTGACTACTTTAAAAGCTTGCCAATGAAGCATTTAAACCGATTGCTCAAAAGACTTGTTCCCTTCCTGAACAGATGCAGACCAACCTGCCAGTGTAGGCTGATGTCCCTGTAGGTGGAACGCCAGTCCCCAATGAAGCCAAATCCCTGTGCTCCACACCATTTTTTCAACCATTCATTAAACTGCATGGTGCTAATTACCCTCCCTTCCCCCATGCCATTGACAGGCAGCACCTCTGAGAAGGATACTGTGTGTGCTACTTGTCTTAGGCCCCTCCCCAACTCTGCAGTGTCCTCCTGCACTGCTCTAATCTCATGATAAGCCAAGTCATTTGTCCCTAGGTGGACAATTATGTCCAGCTCAGACTCCCTTGCAGCTGTTCCCATGATCCTGAGGATGCGCTTCCTGTCCCTCCAAGCCATGGCACCAAGCAGGCACCTTACTTCAGTTTTCCCAGCTCCCCCCAGTTCTATCCCCTAATAATTGAGTCCCCACCAGGAGCTGCTTCCTTTCCTGTGGTGTCCTCTGTCTCCTTCCTGTGGGCTCCTTATGACAGTTGTCATCAGTCTTCTTCATGGTGCATCCATAGGGGAGCTATGCTCCCCAGAATGGTGTATGGATTGTGGAGTGGAACAATTGACTGGGTGTGCCTCTGTTCCACCATCCTCACCCTCCCTGAGTCCACTGTGGTCCAACTGCTGTGCTTTCCATGCAACCTTTGAGGTAGTGGTGGTGGCTCTAGTGCTCCCTGGATGGGGGAGGTTCCCTTCCTACTGTCCAGTGTGGCCTGGGGGAAGGTTTCCTTACTACTCTCCAGTGCGGCCTGAAGACAGGCAACTTCTTCCCTCAGGGCAGAGAATTGTCTTCAAATAGGGCAGCATCTCAGCCTCCAGAAAGACTCCCAGAAGACTGCTGCCCCACAGCCATTACATTGTACTACTTCCCACATGTTTATCTACTTTTTGTTTGTTTGTTTTGTGTGTGTGTGTGTGTGTGTGTGTGTGTGTGTGTGCACGTGATTGGTTTGTTATATAGAAATATATATATTATACAATCGTATGCTTATATTGTCAGTGCAGTGTGCTAGAGAGGATATGACAGTGATATGCACCTTGCACTCTTGAGGAAATGATGTCAGAACCTCAGGTATAAAGGAACTATTTCCAGGGGTGGGTGAGGTGAGGGGTGGGAAGGGTTGGGCCTAAAGTGTGCCCTCACAAAACAATCAGCTAAAAGCTCTCAACCACCGCTGCGATGATATTCTTCCTGTCAGCAAGATACCCTACACAACAATTTGACAGAGAAAATACCCTGCTAATCAAACAGTGAAAAATCCAGACATCCAAGTCAGACACAGGTAAACCTCTCCAGTCCCAAAACAGCCTGGTGGTTTGTTAGCCACAAAGAAAAATCAAATATGCAGTTATTTCAGCCCTTCTGAAGATGCTGACAAGATAAGCAGTTTTGAAAACCCCCTTCCTGAATTAAAAACTAAAATAATTAAACACAAAGCAATACCAATGTAAAAGTAAGGAAAACTTATCTCAGATGTAAGCAAGAGAGAGAGATTAGTTACAGATATCTAGTCCACTATAATATATCCCATGCAGCTTCTCAGTTGTTTCAAAGCACACCCAGTACACAACTTGGAAGAAGATGGACTTGTGAGGGCATTATACTGGTGATCTGGACTGCTCTATGGTTAACTGGTTACTGGATCTGGAGTTTGAAAATAATACTTCCTTCCATTCATGCCATCAACTAACAAGATTACAGAATTGAGTTTGGTACCTTTAATACCTTTGGTACTTTGATTTTCTCTTGACATTAAGAACAGGGATTGGACGGATACTATAAAATACTAATGTATTTTATTTTAGAATGATTACACTGTGAATTAATTTATATATTTCCCCCTGAAAAACAGTAAATGGACAATACTTTACATGAGTATTTATGTACGAAATGTATTTTTATTTACCTTTTCTCGATAAACTATCAATAAAAATGTGCAAAAAGGTAAATTTATAGCATATACCAGAGTGCACTATAACAAGTGTGTAACTTTGAACACTATGGCCCAGATATTCAGAAGTTTGTGCAAGTACCGTGCTTGTCTTGCATCTGTGCTTGCACTTCTGACAGTCCGTTAGCATGTCATATTCACAGGTATTGCACCCAAACTACAAGCATGCACAGCTCTGAAGATAGCACTGACCACACGGGGGCAAGCAGGTGCAGGCATAACCACAGCACTGGGTACAAAGCTGCCCACTGGAGGTGGATGTGAGAGGGACAGAAGGTACCAATGACAGACACACAACAAAGCAGTTTATGAAGTTAAACTAAACTTTAATAGAACAAACTAGCAGTAGACTGAATAAAACATAAATAAAGTAGCAACAAAAAGGGGGTGAGAAAAACAACACAGGGCAACAGGCCATAAAAATATGGGGATCCTATGGGGACACCAGTTTGCCTGCCAATGCTAGTCCCACATCAGGGGTCTGCAGTCAGTGGTGGTGGTGGCTGTTTGTGCTGCTGGACAACAGTGCCATGCCCGGGATGGCCTGGTTGGTGTCCTTCAGTTGTTGGATCAGTATGCGCTGCAGGCAGATCAGCCTGTAGATCAGGTTGTTCCCATCCCTCTCCATCTTCAGTGCACCTCTGACAATTGGCAGTCCTCCGGGCACCTACTTAAAGGAATACAGTGATTTCAGCCAGCTGTGCACACAGGATGAGAGACACAGGAGGGGCCTAGTGAGTGCAATCAAGGAACACCCAGTGAACACATCAGCCACCATGCCACACGTGGATGACGGGAGTCAAGCAGCTGCAATGGATCGCTCATGCATACCAGAGACAGCATCGTGGACCCTTACAGTAGAGTAGTGCACCTGCAGCGGATGTGCCATGTTGCAACAGAGCATGCCCAAGCCTTGGAATGGGCACAAACCAGCAGCCATGCCACGAGTATGAACACAGCTGGCAAGTAGGTAGATAGATAGCTAGATAGATGATGATAGATAGATAGACAGACAGACAGATAGACAGATGATGATAGATAGATGGATAGATAGACAGAGAGACAGACAGACAGATAGATATTTTATTTATGAAGTGCCCAATTCCTGCAATTCTGTGTGCTGTACAACAAAAACAGCAATACAACAATGAGTACCAATGCCCATAGTCTGGGTAACAAGCTTCCTGAATTAGTGGCCTTGATGGAGGAGGAACATCTGGATATCGTGGCAGTCACAGAGACATGATACACACAAAACTATGACTGGGACGTAAACATACCAGGATACACAATCTACAGGAGGGACAGGGAGGGTAAAAGAGGAGGAGGAGGAGCTATTTACATAAGGGGAAGGAATAAAAGCAACAGAACAAAAGGGTAAACAGGGAGGAGGAGAAGAAGCACTGTGGGTAAATTTGGAGACAGGCAATGGCACCACAATCCGCACAGGGTTGTATAAGATTCCCTCTCAGGGGAGAAATGGACAAGAAAATGATAGAAAGTATACTTAGAATGGCAGAAAATGGGGAGATATTGCTGATGGGTGATCTGAATATGCCAGATGTTAACTGGAGTGCAGTTGCAGCAGCCACTTCGAAGGGTGGAGTTATTCTAGATGCCCTACAGGGGGCATGCCTTAGACAACTAGTATTGGAGCCCACTCGAGAGGGAGCAATATTAGACTTGATTCTCTCAAATGGAGATGGAGAGAGGATCACAGATGTAGAAGTGGGTAGCCATCTGGGAACTAGCGACCATCGAACAGTATGGTCTCGCATAAACACAGCAATAGAGCCGGTTCATACAAAGACAAAAGTATTGGACTTCAGGAGGGCTGACTTTGCTAAAATGGGTGCATGCCTAAGGAATGCACTAGCAAATGGGCAGGTAGGAGGGGTGGAAGAACAATGGGGAATAATAAAAACTGCCATCACAGAGGTAACAAGCCTTTGTGTGAAGCAAATAAACAAAACAAAACGATGTAAGAAACCACTATGGTTCTCAAAGGAAGTGGCAGTGAAGGTTCAAGAGAAAAGAAAGCATTCAGGAAGTACAAGGAATCGTAGAAGGAGCAGGACAGAGAACTGTATCAGTTAAAGCAAAAGGAGGCTGGGAAGGCAGTCAGAACAGCAAAGGCCCAAACCGAGGAAAAGATAGCCAACTCAGTTAAGATGGGGGATAAACCTTTTATAGGTACATCAGGGAGTGAAGGAAGACCAAGGAAGGATAGTGAGGCTTAATAAAGGGAGGAGGGGGCAAGGAGACTGTGAAAAGGCAGAGATACTAAACAAATATTTTGCTCAGTATTTACAAATGAAGAAGGGAGGTACATAAACAAACAGTAGAAACACTCTGGATACAGAAGTTGATACCAGCCCATTTACAGAAGAAAGGGTTCTGAAAGAACTCTTAAAACTGAAGGTGGACAAAGCAATGGGGCCTGATGGGATTCATCCCAGAATTCTAAAAGAACTAAGGGTAGAACTAGTGACACCACTGACTACCCTTTTAACAAATCATGGGAGGATGGGGTGTACCCGAGGACTGGAGGAGGGCAGATGTGATTCCCCTTCACAAAAGTGGGAGCAAGGCAGAAGCAGGAAACTACAGACCTGTTAGTTTAACCTCAGTGATAGGGAAAATAATGGAATCACTTCTGAAGGAAAGAATTGTCGAGTATCTAGAGGCCAGAGGGGCACAGGACCCTAGGCAGCATGGATTCACAGCGGGAAGGTCATGCCAGATGAATCTGATAGATTTCTTTGACTGAGTGACCAAAGTAGTAGATCAGGAGGGGCTGTGGACATGGCCTACCTAGACTTTAGCAAGGCATTTGACACAGTCCCACACAAAAGATTAATATCAAGTTAGCCAGCCTGTGAGTGGGTCCCAAGATGACAGACTGGGTAAAGAATAGGCTGGAGAATAGGACACAGAAAGTAATAGTAAATGGAGTCCACTCAGAAGAAAGGAGGTTACTAGTGGGGTACCGTGAGGGTTCAGTATTGAGACGGTCCTCTTCAATGTTTTTATGTTACATTGCAGAAGGACTGGAAGGAAAGTATGTCTCTTTGCAGATGACTCAAAGATCTGCAAACAGAGTTGATGCACAGGTGGGTGGAAAGGATGAGAAGGGACTTGGCAAGGTTAGAGGAATGGTCAAATGTATGGCAGCTTAGACTCAATGCTAAGAAGTGCAAGGTAATGCACCTGGGAAGCAAAACCCAGGGAAGAGTACACAATGGGGGTGAGATACTAACAACAACAAAAATGGAAAGGGACCTGGGGTAGTCGTATCAGATGACCTAAAGGTGGGCAAGCAATGTGAGAGGGCAGCAAGGAGGGTTGGGGATACTGGGATGCATAGGGAGGCATCACCAGTAGAAAACAGGAAGTTATTATCCTTCTGTACAGACAGCTGGTGAGACCCCATCTGAGTACTGTGTGCAGTTCTGAGACCCAATTCCGAAAGACATAGACAGGATGGAAGCTGTCCAGAGGAGGGCACTAAATGGTGCAGGGTCTGCACTGGAAGACATATGAAGAGAGACGAAAGGAGCTTAATATGTATAGCCTCGAGGAAGGGAGGGAGAGGGGACATGATAGAGACATTCAAGTACCCTCAAGGACTCAACAAAGTCCAAGAGGGTAGCATCTTTCAAAAAAGAAGTGTGCAAGAACAAGAGGGCACAATTTGAAGATAGAGGAGGGGCTGCTCAGAGAGGTAATTTAAGGAAGTATTTTTACAGAGAGGGTTGTGGATGCATGGAACGGCCTTCCGGAGGAGGTTGTGAAGTCAAAATCAGTGGTGGAATTCAAGCATGCATGGGACGGTCATAAGGCAATTCTAGGGGTGTGGGTAGAAGAAGCAGGCTGCTGGTTAACTAGGATCTGCAGCTTATCCAGTAGGGAAATTACAGACTGGTTGGACCAAGCGGTCCTTATCTGCCGTCAAATTCTATGTTTCTATGTTAATTATTTAAAATCATGCAAAAAGTACATATATAATAAAACTGTTATAACTACGGACATCATTGTAGCTATACTAATCAATCAATAAAGGCCTGCTGGAACAAATATGCTTTTAATCCCTTTTTAAAGGCTTCTACCCAGGGACCCCTTTCAAGTAATAAGGTAAGGAGTTCCACAGGGTAGGCGTGGCCACCGACAATGCTCTATTCCCTGAGTGCCACAATGTAACCTTGGGAACCCCAAGGAGGCCCCCTTTGGCAGAACGGAGTGCCCGGGCCGGATGGTAAGGAGCAAGATCTTGCAAATAGACAGGACCCTTTTAATGCAGGGTCTTATAGGTAAACAGCCCTATCTTGAAGATAATCCTTCACCTGATCGGCAGCCAGTGCAGTCCGCGGAGGACTGGCATGATATCCTCACACCTCCTTGCCCTAGTCAGAAGTCTCACTGCCGTGTTCTGCACCAGCTGCAGCCTGAGGAGGTTGCTTCTGATTAGCCAAGGTAAAGGGCATTACAATAGTTCAGCCTGGAAGTGACAAAAGCATACACCAGTGTGGTCAGGTCCTCAGGAGGGATCAGGACTCATATTTGGGTGATGTTGCAACAGCTGCTCCAAGCCAGACCCTGATAGGCACTGTCATGGTTCAAGTGTCAAGGAGTCACACCCACACACCGTGCACCCACTGACCAGGCAACCAGCGCACAGGCTAACAATGATATGCAGAACAGAGACATCTATGAGCCACCACAGATGACATCAGGGACAGGAAAGAGGCACACACATGGTGTGCATACAACACAGATGTTCATAGCTGGGATCATCAAGCATCACTGTGTGCAGCAGGCATCATAACACGTGGGTTCAGAGATGGTGTATGGGTTGGACACAATGTTCCCCTGTCACCACAACACTGCTGTACAATGCAGTGTGTCCTGGAAGCACCCTACATTCTAGCTAGTGCTGTGCCACCCTAAGTAGGTGGTGTAGAGGGTGTCTTCCAATACAGATGAGCAGATCATTGGCCCTGTAAAGCACCATGGTGTACATATGTGTGGCTGGCCCCTCTCATGTACAGTGGAGCAATCATGCCCTAGTCATCACTGTGTCAATTATGCACAACTGAATCAGTATAACAATACCATTTATATAGGGTACAATACATGCACCACCAACTCCCCCTCTTCAAAAGAACCCATGCCTCTGGTGAGCCATAAGGGCATGACATATAGTGCATATGGCACCAGAGATGGCACTGCTGCAGGTGGACTACCACAGAGGCTGTGTGATGCACATGGCTGGATATGGTGATTTTCTTTTACTATTGTGTTCAGTGCTAACTACTGTACTTGCAGACAGCCATACATACACATTCCCAAACATGTGGCAGTGCAGACTGGACCAACACTGACCAGGTCACAACCAGGAATGTGAGACCTTCCACCAGCCCCCTGTGGCACATGATGGTGACACAAGAGGCATGCCGCCATACGGTGGAAGGCATGCCAGAGCAGGACTGACAGAATCAAGGCACCATACCGGTAGCCCGTAGGTGCTCAGCAGTAGATTGTACAGATCATGAAACATCACAGAAGCACTGGAGGGCCAATGCCTCAAATGCAGGGTGAGTGTCCCCCACCACATCATCAGGGTGATGTCCCCATGGACATGCATCCTGCTTTGTGAACCACACAGGGATATCTGTCGCTTGTCATTGAGGCATGCAGCATAGTGGAGACATGGGTTGTTGAAAAGTTTAAACAGTGGCATGGCCGCAGATGACATACACTCCACTAGTGCTGAATAACCACCTTCTTGATTTGGTTCACCACCTCCCATATTGCTGCCTTGTTCGGGTGTAGAATAGTGCTGTGCCTTCTCCCACTCACTGACAGCATCACTTTGTTCCTTGTTTCACCACAGGCCAGGCCCATTATTTACATTGGTAAAGTCTTCCCACTGTGCCATAACCCAGTAGGCCATGTCCACTACCCACCCTATCTACAGAGCCAAGGGCTTCACTGTCACTAAATCTGCTGACACCTTACATGCCACACAAAGGGTGTTGGGTAAGGCCTTATCCACACTGGAGTTCTTGTAACTCTACTGGCAGTCGCTAATGTTACAAGAATGGCAAACACAGTTCATGTCCACACTGTAGTGTGGTAAAACTGTGTTCAAAAAACCTGATCAGAGCAGGTGTCAAGCACAGTTTTAGACCAAAATGGTTGCCTTAAACCATGTTAACAGTTGTGTGGATGTAAACCATGCTGTATCATGGTTTAAGGCAACCTCCACTGACTTATGTGACTTTTTTATTGCCACACAAAAGAAAATGGGATACTTTACTTACATCCCGACCTCACAGGGTATTGCTGCAAGCATGCCTGGGAACTGAAGTGGGCAAGCATGTTGTTGGATCATAGTGTTGATGCACTGACCACCGTGCTGTAAGATGGTACACAAAAAGTTTCTGAGAACGTTTTTTAAAAAGAGGAGCAGTGTGGACAAGGCCTTAGTACCACTGCATACAGCACATACTGCAGTATCAAGGCACACTCCACCAGTTCAATAAGTAGCCATGATTGCAACAATAGATATAGACAGGCCTTAACACCTGTGAAAGTGGTAGGCCCATTACCATAGTGCCCAAGCTGTTCAGGCATCTATAGATGTAAACATACAACCTTTGGCATGACATGCAATGCAGGTAATTATGTGGATGCCCCTCTCATGAGCTGCTTCTGCAGGCCCAATCACAGCCTGCCAATCTGGACCAGTCCTCACTGCAGCTCAACTGGTCCTGCTGAGTAGTGCCCTTGGCCAGGGCTGGCTATCCACTGAGGTCTGTAGAGGATTGAAATATGGATGTGGTAAGTATTCTGCAGTGGAACACATTGCACCATGCAGTACACAGTATAAGCTCTCATACACCTGAACTGTGCACAAGCCAACACATATGCATGATGCGGATGGACAGGTCCAAGTTGTTTTGCTACATACCTGTAGGATCGCATGTGGCACTACACACATGTTTGCCAAGGTCCAGGTGCTGCAGACATGATACATCCCCCTGTGGTAAGTATGGCCTTGCATAATGTTCACTGGTCCAGACAGTGACCAAATTCTGTCAGCCCATCAGCCCCTGTACAAACAGACCCATACATGTCAGTTACAGATACTTTCCAGGCATAGTATGCATGGGTATGCATGGTGCACCAGGTCACAGATGACAAGGGCAGGCAAATTAGATTAGCTAGATTAGCTAGATCAGCTATGATCAGGTTGGATTTACATCCTGAAACATTGCACAAATCTGAGCCCTGATCCGCGGGATCTGACCACACTGGTGCATGCATTCATTTCCTGGCGATGTTGTAATGCCCTGTACCTAGGGTTATCTGGGGCAACCTCTGCAGGCTGCAGTTGGTGCAGAATGTGTGGCAAACATTGACTGGGTGAGAGGGAGACTATAACACCCTGGTCTCCGTGACTACACTGGCCAGTCAGGTGGAGGATTGTCTTCAAGGTAGGGCCCTGACCGCAGACTTACACAAAAGGGACCTGTCTATCTTCAAGATCTTCCTGCCCCTACTGTTCATCCTTGGCCTCTTTCTGCTGGGAGGCATCCTAGGAGTTCTCAGAGTGAGGTTCAGCATTCTGGCTACAGGGTTTTCAGTGGTGATGCTACTCTGTGAACCCTTCGGTTATCTAAGGAGGACCCCTTAGTAGTTTTCAAGAAAGGATTAAAGACATATCTGTTCAGTAGCTTTTATTGATTGATATTGATTTAATGAGATGAGATTTGGTTTATGATGGTGCTGCTTATAAGTATTTTGTTGTTGTTTGCTGTACAGCACCCAAGTCCGTGGGTTGGGCTATAAATAAAATATCTATCTATCTATCTATCTATCTATCTATTGGTTTGGAGTTACACTATGAGAGAGACAGAGTGGAGAGTTAGAAAAGGGTACAGTACAGCATAAGAGTAAAGAAGGGAGTTTAGAGAAAAATCCACTTAAGTTCAAAAATGAAAAATAAGATGTAGAGACAATAAAGATACAGACCATTAAAAAGTGAATGATATTGGCTCAGTGAAACCCTTTGGTACCATAGTTGGCATTATAGTAGTAGCCTGATGGGCTAGTGCAGATGGTTTGCTAAGATCCCCATTATTAAAAGGGACACCTGTGTGTGGTCTTGAATGTCACAGGATGCCAGTAGTTTAACTGTATAGCCCTGATGGTGTAGTGGATAACTCATCGTAGCCAATGCAATGGTGGTGTTTTTTGTCATCTTGCCTTTCCTGGCATCTGGTTGGGTGGACCCTTGGCCCTGTAGAGCAGGGTATGCAGGTCGTGAAGCAAAACATCGGGTCTGACCCACCAGCACAGTGACAAGGCATGCACTTATGCTGAACATCCCATGTCGGTGATGGACCGGGGTTGGAGGTCGTTTTAGTAGAAGTTTGAGCATCTCAGGGACTGTCTTTCTCAGGAGGGGATGGAAGGTGTCCGGCTCTATGTGAACTGTGGTGGGTTAGTGCCTGCTGGCTACACAAGGGGGTGGGCAGATGCTGGCATGTTCATTCCATCCAAGAATCTCAGCATACTGGAAGAAATTTCTGTCCTTTCATGATGGCCACCTCAGCTGCACGTCAGTGTGACTAATGCTGGAGCATCCCTCTCCTGGTCCCTCCTGGGGTAAGCCAGGCAGAGACCATGTTCCTAGGGGGAAGCATGCCTGAGCAGTGGCCCCACCCTGGGGGGTAAGCTCGCATGAGGGGTTGAAAGTGGGCAGAGGGCTGGTATCATCTTGGGAGGGGCCAACAAAAAGAAAGAAAACCACCAATCAGAGTTGGCTGTTGCTTACTACTGCACTAGAATAATAGGCCAGCAGGTGCTTTAACTCCCAGCCCACAGAGTTCGGTTGTGGCTTGCTCCATGTGGTGGGAAAAGATGGAAATTTTCAGGAGGGTCGGAACTTGGGAAATTCTCCTTACCAATCGTCACACAGCAGTTGTGAAGAGTTCCCTATGGTCTTGTTAAGAGGTCTAGAGGTGGGCAGCCATCATGAGGGATAACCACTAACTAACCCATGGGGCGAGTTGTCTGGGGAAGGAACAGGAGATATATGCACAGGATAGTACAAAGGACAGCCACACTATGGCTGGGATACAGTACCTGAAATGAGCTTAAAAGAGCTGTGGGGAGGCAGGAGGAATCAGTGGGCTCCTGAGAGCATAGAAGTAACAAGCACCACATATGAGTTGCACAACAGCTATCAGGCACCAGGTGCTAACTAAAGGACTGGGAGCAGGCTTGGTTCTTTACTTGGGTCCCCAGATGGAGATTTTTGGGTTTCTGCATAAATAAAACAGTGCTTGAGTTGTCCCATATATGGAAGGATTATGGTTTGTTGCAGAAACTTATTGAAAGGCCGGGTGGGTGTTTAGACCTTGTGCTGTTTTTGAGCAGACTCAAGAACTTTGGCCTACTGCTGGCATCTTGGTATGTTAATATGTTTAACAACACTACAGCAAATTTCTTTTGAACTTCTGCCTGACCTCATTTTTAGCAGAGATTCAGACTGAACCCACTTTACTAGTGCTATGAAGCCGAGAGGAAAAGTGGCATAATAGCCAGAGACCATGACCAAAATGTACAGCAGCAAGAAGGGCCCAATGCTATAAACGTAAAAATGTATTTCCTTCCAAAGGAGCTCTGGAATTTGTGGGATAATTCAAGTCATTTTGTTGAAGGAGATAATTATATAAGCCAGGGTTCTGGAGCTACATTAAGCCCCAGAAGCTCTGGGGTTTTCAAATGTGATACATTTTGGCGCTTATTTCTGACATATGCTAGTGGCACTCTTCTGCTGACCCACTATGTTTCTATCCTCTATGTGGTTGCCTGCCGGTGTTTCTGTGAATGGTAATGGATCCTAACAATTATTGGAAGGTTAGATCATTCAGAACATACATATATTATATATTTTGGATCAGATAAATGCCAGAGAGGACTGTCTTTATGTACCAAAGATGTTCTGCTAAGACCACATGGTTTTGTAAGTCAGTAGTAAAATAGATACTTTTTGTTTCTGCAGATGAATATCACTGGCTCCTTCGTTCTGTGCAGTCATCTGCTACTTCATGAGGAAGATTATATTTTTTAACCAACAGGAAATCTCAGCTTTTATACACAAACAGCACTTGCTCTGTTAGAAGTTTAATGCATACAGCCCAGTTCTGGTAACGGGTTTGTCTGATCATGCTATCAGTAGTTTGTGAATAATTGAGAATAACAGTCAGAGGGTAATTGAAGGGTACTGGTATATCCCACTGTTGGTGTAGCACTAAGACTTAGTCTTTGTGACCATTGATGTACAGCTTATAACCCTTCTAAACTTTAAACCTGGCTACTGTGTTTATTTCACCATAGGGACCTGTAAGAGTCCAGCTGAAATTAAGAATTCATATTTTCAAACTAATTAATTGTGATACCGCTGTTGTGATATACCTGGCCACTTTGTTACCTGCTGCTGCTAATATGTGGTCTGCATCAAACTCATGTTAAAGGAGAGGGTGGTGGATCATATTTGTGGATTTTAAGAATATGGATCTGTAATATACGGAGAAGAGAGGAAGATTGCAGCAACTGTGCTTGAGTATCTCTCTCTGCATGTCCTCTCTCTCTTTCTCTTGCATGTTGGACCAACTACCTCCTGATCCTGTGTGTCTCAAGGGCTGCTCGTCTTTTTTCACTTCCACACCACCAAGTCAGGCTACAAACAGTGTACCAATCAAACAAGACCCTTTGATGCTAGGTTCAAGTTAATACAGAACTTTATTAAGTTAAAAGAAATGGCAAGCAGCACCGCCCTACACCATGGCACATATGTGTCATGTGACCAATTCCTCACGTCACTCTGACGCTTGGTCAAGGTGTCTTGACATCATTGACAAAGTGTCAGAGTGACATGAAACGTTGGTCATGTGACACATACTTTACATGCCTCAGTGCAGGGGGGTGCTGCTTGCTATTTCTTTTAACTTAATAAAGTTCTGTATTAACTTGGACCTAGTATCAAAGAGTCTTGTTTGATTGGTACACTGTTTGTAGGCTGACTTGGTGGTGTGGAAATGATTGCAAGTTTGTGTTGTTGGCACCATTGGAGCCTTTATGTAGCTGCCTCCTCTCCTTTTTGAATCTGCTGTCCTTTTTGCTCCCTGTGCATCTCTCACTGGTCTGTCTCACCCCCAACACCTCCCTTTCTCTGGTTCTCTCTGTGACACTGCAGCTTCCAGGACAGAGAGACACACAGACTCACAATTCTGCACTCTGTGTGTGGCTCTCTGTCTCTATCTATCACCGCCACATTTACCTGATGTCACACTACCGTTCCTCAATTGCTGTGTGTGTGTGTGTGTGTGTGTGTGTGTGTGTGTGTGTGTGGTGGGGTGGCAGAGAGAGAAAGAAAATCCTCTCTACACAGACAAAAAGCAATAGTTTCTCAACTCACTGTCAGACATGTCAGTACTCTGTCTTTAAGCAGTGCTGCCACCCAATTGCTGATCTCCAGGACAACAGATGTCATAGGCTCCATTGTGCACCTTCCAGGCCTCACTCAGCAACAGTCCAGTTCCATCCTCCTCCTTTCCAATCCAAGATGGCTACATACCAAGTGTTGCTGCTTCTGCCGCTCAACAAAGATTTGCTCCACCCAAGATCCAGCAGCAAGTCTTGGCGCTTCCACTGGAAAGTTGGCAAAATGGCAGCTGCTTTCTTTGATCCGCACCATGTCTTGCATTTTTTTCTGCTGGACAAGTTGGCAAATTGCAGCTGCTTACCGGTGGCCTACATCTAGAAAATTGAGCTTCCCTTGGATGCCCTGTAATGGACAGGAGAAGGGGCAGTGAGAGAAGTTGCATTGAGACACTGGGATTGGGCACCCCTAGTGTCACTATTATGTTTCTCTGAGGGGCGTGGGGTGGTGGGTGCTGAGAGTGAGGGTTGGGTAGGAGTTTTGTATTTCAGCTGTCATGGACCGGTGAAAGTTTAAAAAAATAGTGCGAGCACAGAGTGGTTGTGACAAGAGGTGTCTTTTTTTGACACTGACAAGTTGTCGGTTCCCAAGGAATGCAAGAGTGCTTTTTAGAAGCAATAGATCTGCAGGGCTCTGCCCACTGCAGCCCAGAAAAAGTGTCATGGTTAAAGGAAAATGAGTCCTTCTTATGCTGCACCCTAAAGAGCAGTTTGATGTCAGCTTGGGAATGGGACATGAAGTTTAAAAGGGTTACATGTGGATAAGCAGCAGTAGGAGCAAAAAGCAACCATTTTGCTCCACCTTTACTGTGACCCCATATGCCCCATCCACAAAATTTTGCCATGTTAGCAGAAAGTCCTTGTGTGGGATTTTTTTTCAGTGGATGAGGTTGATGACAGTGTGGCTGTGTGAAATATATGCAGAACATAAATTAGCAGAGGTAAACCAGGAACACACTATGGGACAACTGGTATGCATAACCATATGCAAACTGGAACATCCCATTCTGCTGGGGACAGCATAAATGTTTGGCAGCAATGCCCACTTCTGACATAATAGCAGTCTAAAAGTGAGGGTCCCCATCCTGGTGATGATGTAACATTTATCCCTGAACCTGTGTTCCACTCATAGACATGCAGATACCAGTGGAAGTAGTCAATGTGACCGAATCTGAGCCATCTCTTTCCTGTATAGAAAGTTTTCCCAGTGTCTCTCCATGGCGACAAGGTAACTCACAGCATAGCTCAGTACTGCTCAAAGCTGTGAATCAACCTCCTCCAGAGTCCATCCAACTTAGAGACTTAAGCAACCTGATAAAAATCACTTAACAAAGCACACCAAATACCACCACAAACATCCTGTGCCAAAAGAGACCCACATTGTAAGTAGGACTTGTCCTAATGGTGATTGAAATGAGTTGTCATTGTATCTCTGCCTAAAAAAAAGGTTTTACTATTACTAAGAGACTTGCTGCCATTTTTCTTGTTTGAAGTTTGCTTTCAAATAACCCTGGAAAAAGCTGCACCTACATACAAGTTCCCAGTCATACTTATTTCTCCAAGGCTGTTCCAACACTTTACAATTACCTTACTTACATTGTGTCACATGTATTGTCCCACTCTGCAGTACCCAGAATCTGCCTCACCACAGATATTCTGAACCAGTGGCCCACTGTTCTGCTATCATTTTCATGTGCATTACTACATTGGGCCTATTTCCCTTAGTAAGTGTTTGTGTTTTTCTGTACCCATGCCCATCGTCCATGCCCCCTACGGCTGGCAGTAGTAATGTTTTGTCCTCGCCAGCATATTGAGTATTCAGAGCATGCATGGGTCACATACATCTGCCAGAATATTCACCTGAACTAATGAGGCCATTACATCCTGGCTGGAACCACATGGATTCCAAGATGGCTTTATCACAAGTGACAATGCAGGGCATACCCTTAAATCACTCAATGGTGGGTGTTTTTATCATGTCCTGTGCTTCTCACATGTCCTGAACCTGATTGTGAGGGCTTTTCTGGATCATAAAGCAGTCAGTGGCATGTGTACAGTAATGTCAGTCACAAGATCTGCAGCCATTTCAGTTGCTACTCATTGGCAAGATCTGAGCTCAGGAGCCTACTGAAAGCTAATGGAGTACAACAACACCGCCTAAAGCTTGATGTAGTGACACTCTGGAATTCAATGCTCAACATGCTTGAGAGGCTACTTGAGCAGTACAAGCCAATGAGTAACTATGTCATGCAGATGCATAGTCGTAAAGCACAGTCAGCTATATCACTGAGTCTATCCCAGTGGATATTGGTGGATCACGTCAAACAAATTCTCTGTCCATTTGAATATGCTACACAGGTTGTTCACTCTGAAAATGCGTGCCTGAGCCAGATAATACCATGGCTACATGTACTCAGCCAGGCACTTGTCAATGTCACGGAGCAGTTTGAATTGGCAGCAGACTCTGTAGGAGTAGAGCTGACTGACTGGATTATACAGTTGTTTGACAATGATCCCAGGATGATTCATATTAGCACCTCTGAGGCATGGTATCATGTCAATTCCATGCGAACATTTAAGCGCAAGCATTTCAGCGCATCAGACATAGCGAAAAAGATTACCGCTAACAGAGCAATTAAGAGCACAACAAATACAGCGCATTGCCTACCTTATGCAAAAATATAATTCATTCATTCAGTGAGGAGCGCCACAAGCCTGAGAACAAGCCCAAGCCAGATTGCAGTGTTCTGTCACTGTACAGTTGCCATGCGTGTAGATAACATACCCCACAGGTGCCACAAAAATATAATGCTTGAGCTGCACACCTGCAGCAAGCTTTTGAGCTGCAATCAACCTCCAGTACTGAACACATACAGATAACCTGACTCGAGTTCAATTCCCGGGGGGTTGGGGTCCATGAGAAACTCAAATGCTGGCAGCACCAACCAATATACAGTAGCTAGTGAGCTGCTTAGAACATAGATCTTCAGTGTACTGTTACCACTAGATACCTGTGCCAAGTACTCCGCACTCTGATTCGAGGACTGTACAGTATATGTGAAAACCAGACATTCATTTTCACATTCAATTTAGTCGCTGCTTTAGATTCAAGCAAGCCTCATTTCTAATTTGTATTCAGTCGGCTAACATGGGGGACAATTTTGCACACGCATCAAAATTATACAAGCACTGCCCCAAGTCTTGCTGAGAATTAAATCTGAGTTCTGTAAGTAAGGTAGTCCATTTTTGGCATCAACAATAAGTATCTCTTGAATGGTTGTGGAAAATAATTTATATATTTATCTAATAGTAGAGTAATTATATGTGCTCTGGAAGCACGTGCCCTTCATGGCTTCACAGAACTTTGGACAGCAGGCTCCGCAGTAATGATCTCTGACAACTTCCTGAGTCAGCCCCGCAGTAACAGAATTTGTCAGTATCATTGGGGGCGCGAGAGAGAGAGAGAGAGAGAGAGCAGTGGACCAAGCTTCGGGGAGAAGGACAGAGAGAACTGTAGCTAGACAGACAGACACACAAGTAGCAGCTTGTGTGTCACTAGAGAGCCATGAGCACGGTGAAAGAGATGCTGAAATGCATAGCGCTGTAATCATTAAATGCTGAAAAAGATCGCGCTGAAATATCTGCGAGGTAATTGACCACGGCGAAAATGTTTTGCACGCAATTGGTAACCTGTGAAGTGGGTGCATGAGGAATGGTGCCATCCGTTATGGTGACACCTTCCCCACGCAATCCACTCTGGGCGACTGACTGGTAGGGTGACTGGATGAGGGGGTGGGCGAACTAGGCGACAGGAGGTCGCTATACATATGCACGTGAGGGGGAGCAAGCATGGTGAGCGTGGGCTGGGAGGGGGTGGAGAGGCTGTAGGGATTGGTGCTGCGGTTGCCAGTTGAGCTGCATGGTGGTGTCAGAGATTGGTTAATGGCTGGGGTGGCTTAGGTACCGGGTTTAGTCCAGGCGCTAGTGTATTTTTTATTGCGCCGGGCCCGGTCCTTTTTTTTTACTTTACCTCCCTCGCATGCACCCCCCAGAGTTGAGAATCCTTAAGTAGGGGTGTGGGGGCAAAGAAAGTAAAAATATGTCCTGGCTCCATTGTGGTGCATCAGGTTGTCAGAGTGCTGAAAATGGTTCGCACTCTGACTCAGTGATAATGGTGATCGCTTTAGAAGCTTGCTGTTATCACATAGACTCTGTTACAATTGGGTCCCAAGGCATACATCCCGCAAACCTGGGTAGATCTTAAAGTACAAGCATGGGGTGAGGGCACTTTTATAGGTAGTAAGGCTGATCGGGGTCACTATGTTGTGATCCTTTGTGGAAAAGTTGGAAACTGGATAATGATAATGCATGCAGAGAAAAGGTCACAATTGGTTGCTGGAGACAAACCTGAAGGAGCAACAGCCCCTCAGAAAGTATCCTCCTCATCCTTCTCCTGTCCTGTGTTTTCTCCTGACACCTGATCCTCATGTAGCAGTATCACAAACCCTCTCTGGTCCATGCTGAAGCAAGTTGGTGTGTCCATGCACCAGCCACCTGGAGGCAGTATATCGCAGTGGGTTAGGGCTCTGAGCTGCAGATCTGGAGACCTGGTATGAATCCCACTGCCACCTAGGTGCATACTGTGTGATCCTGAGCAAGTCACTTAATTTTCTTGTGCTCCCAGGTCACATCTGGAAACAAGCTTTAGCTTAGTGTGCTACTCCTGGTTAAACAATGTTCCCTTTCTCTTCCCCCACCTGATGGGCAACACACAAGTGCAGCTGTCCGCCAGCCATATGGCACAGTCATACCTGGATGACCCACTGGAGCTGAGCATAGATGACGAATCATTGGACTGTTGGTGAAGTAAACTGGAAATCTGGCCTGCTCTTGCAGCTCATGCCATTGGGTACCTAACTTGCCCCTGCGTCAGTGTATGCTCAGAAAGGGTATTCAGTGCTTCAGGGGCCATTGTGACTGGCTAAGCTGTCTTCTTACAGGAATATTGAGTAGCCTTACATTCATAAAAAATGAACTCACATTTCCCATCACAGTACAAGTTATCAGCGACTGAAAGATATCAAGATCCTGCAGATAAAGGTGATGTGGACAGGAATCACAGGAAATGGAGAGTGTGCAAATACCACTGGATGATGGAGGCAGAGTTGAGGGGCTTGAGTTCTCCTGAATAGGAGACAGAACATGTGTTGCACTGCTATGACTCTAAGGTGTGCACCTGAATTGTTTGGTGAGGTACCATAATACCTGTTTGTGTCTGCAATTAGCAGAACACAGACGCAAATGACCTGGACTCAGTGTGATAGATACTTGGTGAATGACAGTATTAAACAAGCATTTGCCAATGCCAAATGTTGCTTGCTTCTATGTGTTGTTTAGGTATTTGGAAGTCATTGGAGTGCAAATATTGAAAATTTGCAAACTTACGAGCGTGCGTAGGAACTGCGTAATGCACGCTCGTAAAACAGTCATTTTTAGGAATTTTTTCACCAAATTTTCAACATAGCCATTTTAAGACCTCTGCTCATCAACAGTGTCACTGTGATTTTGTTAATGTGTCCCATACATTGAGTTTGCACACCCATCATGCCATTGTACGCTACATGCATGAAAGACATTTTGCAGGATGTGAAATGACAGCCGTACTGTCTCATAAGGAGGTGTGGTAAAATGGCAATGTTGAAAATCTGGAGTGGAAATATTGAAAATTGCAACCTACAGCGCGGTGTGGGAACTGTGCAATGCACACTCAAGAAAACAGTCATTTTAGGAATTCTTTCACCAAATTTTAAAAATTCCCATTTTAAGATCTCTGCTCATCAACAGTGTCACTGTGATTTTCTTAATGTGTCCCATACATTGAGTTTGCACACCGACTGCGCCATTGTGCGCTACATGGGCGGAAACATGTTTTGGGCAAGATGTGAAAAATGACAGCTGTACTGCTCATGAGGAGGTGTGATAAAATGCCAATGTTGAAAATCTGGAGTGAAAATATTGAAAATTCGCAAACTTACTGAGTAACGTGGGAACAGTGCGCGCTTTTCAGTAAAACAGTCATGTTTAGGAATTTTTCACCAAATTTCAACACAGGCATTTTAAGACCTTCACTCATGATCAGTGTCACTGATTTTCTTAATGTGTCTCATACATTGAGTTCGCGACACCGACTGCTTTATTGTGCTACATGGGTGGGAAACATGTTTTGGGCAGGATGTGAAAATGACAGCTGTACTGCTCATGAGGAGGGTGATAGACGCCAATGTTGAAAATCTGGAGGAAAATATTGAAAATTCAAGAACTTAATGACGCATGTGGAACTGTGCAACGCGCCGTAAAACAGTCATTTTAGGAATTTTTCACCAAATGTTCAACATAGCCATTTTAAGACCTCTGCTCATGAACAGTTTCACTGCGATTTTCTTAATTTGTCCCGTGCATTGATTTCGCACACCGACTGCACCATTCTGCGCTATATGGGCGGAAACACATTTTGGGTGAGATGTGAAAAATGACAGCTGTACTACTCATAAGAAGGTGTGGTAAAATGGCAATGTTGAAAATCTGGAGTGAAAATATTGAAATTTCGCAAACTTACGAGCCTGCGTAGGAACTGTGCAACGCACGCTCGTAAAACAGTCATTTTTTTGGAATTTTGGCACCAAATTTTCAACATGGGGTATTTGGGACCCCTTCTAATGAATGATGTCACTGACATGGCAGTATTTGGACCTGAAGGATGATTTCGCAGTCACTGCGCAGTCACTGCGCAAAATCATCCTTCGGGCCCGAATAACACCATGACAGTGACATCATTCATGAGAAGGGGTCCCAAAAACCCCATGTTGAAAATTTGGTGCAAAAATTCCCAAAAATGCCTGAGATATGCAACAAAGTTGAAACCCCCCTCTCCAGCCCATTATACAGCTTACCGGCATTTCCTCAGTTCGCGGTTGGCTTTGAAGAGTGCAGACGGTTCCCGGTCCAATCAAGATCATCGCGACCGAGTCCGGAGGTGAAGTATGGGGTGGGGTGGGAGGCTGGGTGCGAGGGTGGGTGCGGGTTGTGGGAGAGGGGGTTGGGAGACGCCACGGACCGCTTTCGCTTTTCTGGTATTTAAAAAAAGAGACGACGGGGACCTTTGCCACGCTAGGGTGGGCTCCTACTGGGCACATGAGGATGTTGGGGGACGCTCAGCTGACGGGGATTGGGGACCCCGCCGTCGGATGGATCACACGCTGGGTGGGCACCCAGCGGGCAAAAGGACGGGGCATTCAGCCCACGGGGATTGGGGCACCCCACATAAAGTGACACTTGCCACGCTGGGGTGGGCCTCAGCGTGGCAACTACTACTTGGGGAGGGGGGACTAGCTCAGCCGACGGGATTGGGCACCCGTCGGCTATACAGTGCGCGAGGGGGCGCACGCTTGGGGAGCTGCACGTGAGCAGCTCTTATCGGTGCTCACTGAAGTGTAGCCCCTTTCAATTGGGGAAGTTACTGCATTTTGGAGCGTGCATCAGACAGCTCCAAAATGCATTGGCTTACAGGGGCCGTGCCTGCCAGCACACTAACTGAATTGGAGTAGGAGGTGACACACCTCCGAAATCTCCGATGATGGCACTATGTTTCTTGCACATGCGTGCAAGCAACATAATAAGGACAGAGAAAAGCTTAGGATTCCATCCGCATTATCAATATTTACACTAAAATTACCAACAATTTTGTTGTCAGAGAACAGTAGTATTTGTATTTGCAAGTGTCCCTGTTGGCCCCTGTTTAGGGCCCCCTCCCTAAAATTATGAAAAATTAAAAAAATGTGTGCAGACATTATTAGTTAACCTTTACTGTTTGCACATCCCTCTTTATGCAACTTTTACTTCTGGAAAACACACCAGTATATGTAAGTTTTCCAGTTGACTGCTGTTTGGGCCCCTCCCAAAATAAAAATTACAAAACCAAAAGAAATTAAAGTGACCTTGATACTTGCCTTTACTGTTTAAGCATCTCACTTTACGCAACTTTTTTCCTGAAAAACACACCAGTATGTCTACGTTTTCCAGTTACCTGCAGTTTAGACCTCCCTCTCAAAAATAAAAAGCACTTTAATATGCCTGTGCAACTGGTTTTGTGCTCGTGTAATGCGGATAAACTTTGGCTGTTTGCCTGTCTATTCATGTGATATACCACCCTGTAGGGGTATGAAGGCAAGGAACCCTAGGAGAGGGTTTTCATCCCTTGAGGAGTCATAGGAGTTATTCCCTTGGCGAAAGGTACCTTAGGAAGAAGCCCACAGGAGAGAGAGAGGTGCCACTGGAGGAGGAGGGGTGGATGGAGGGACAAGGAAAAAATGCTTGTGTGTAGAATGGGGAGATCAGCCCTTAAATAGGCTGAATGGGGATGTGGCCAGTTGCTTCATCACCTTGAACTACAGGCTGTAGCCTTTCAATTCAATGTGCCTGTGCAACTATTTTTGTGCTTGTGTAACATAGATAAACTTTGGCTGTTCACCTTTCTATCCATGGGATATACCACCCTGTAGGGGTACGAAGGCAAGGAACCCTAGGGAAAGGTTCCACCCCTTGAGGTGCCATAGGAGTGATTCCTTTGGCTAATGGTACCTTAGGAAGAAGCCCAAAAAGAGTGTTGAGCAAAGCATACAAGTTAGTGAATGTTTATCTGCGTCGAAGACCTATACGTAGGTAGGTTGGTAGTATGGGTTCAGTTGGTAGCATGTGTCAGTTGGTCGTATTTTTTGAGTAGAGTAGGCAGAAAATAACAGGCAAATTTTTACCTGCTTGGAAGTCTGACTGTAAGGCATGGAGGCCTGGCTTCCTAAGGAGAGAGAGAACAGCCAAATGGGGAGAAGGGGCAATTACGGGGCAGCCATCCAACTCGATCCAACAGCGGAAACCTAACTAAGTGATCTAGGGACTACAACTACACCTATCTAGTATTATGATCATTGGCACAGAGGAGAGGAAAAATTCCCTTGTGGAGGAAGCCTCTGGGGAACTAAGGCCTAGGTCACCTTCCCTCCAGGCTCTGGGACAGTTTTGTTTAGTGACAGCTTTGCTACTGCAATTTAGCAGACCAGTCCAGGGGAATTTCAATTTTGGGGAACACTCTCACTCTATCCCTCTATTGGGAATGCTGTAGAGGGTTGTGAGCAAACTCTGCCACACCGGGGCATCACGGTGCAAACCTCCTAGGTGGGAGGAGGAGAGTAATGACCACTAAGAAACTCATCTGGCCTATCGATCTAAGAAAAAAACAGTTTAACCAGAGGTGGTTGTAGGGAGAATAGCTTTAAATGGTGCCTCCAAACCCACTCAGGCAGCTAAAGGGGCCCTTCCCATGAGATCCCCACCCCTTTGCTGGCAAAGTCTTCAATGCTACATTGAGAGGTGCCGTTGATAAGGTTAATGACTGAAGGTCCACCCGCAGCAAGGACATTCCCAACTATGGGCCATGTGAGAAGGACCCCACTCCAAACTTTGTGTGCTCAAGATGCAGACTTTGGGGTGCAGAGAGAGAGAGAGAGAGACCATCAGCCACAGGGCTAACCCTGAGTCCTGGAATTAATAAATGCAGTCAGCATATCTCCAAAATGTAGAGGAGTGAGTTGTAATGAGCATGGGACCCGCACGTGGGTCATGATGAATGATAGCAGACATGGAGAGACTTGTACGTAGGTCAGACTGAGCACTGTGAACCCTCTTGTGGGTCTTGACTGGATGACAGCTGACAGAGAGAGACCTGTATGTAGGTCAGGATGAGCAAAATGGACCCTGTCGTGGGTTGAGGTAAGGCAAAAAGCATTTATCAACCACAGGAATGCATGCCGACCAAGTACATTAGGAAGCCAAATTGGGAGTGAATTGAATTGTATGTTATGAGTAAGAGAACGGCATGGCTGGGCAAAGCCTGAGGCCGTTAGTTACAGAGGAGGAGGAGGCTTTGAAGCCAGTTAGGTAGGAAGAGGTTGCAATGCCAGTATGGCAGGAGGTGCGGTTTGAAGCAAGTAAACATGATATGCTGCCAGACTAGGAAGGGGATGGGCATTGCTGATATTGCATGGGACAGGAAGGCTGGGGTGACTATGCATACTAGGTGCATAATATTAAAGAAGGGATGGTAGAAGGCTGGGTAGAGCCAGAAGCTCTTAGGCAGACAGTTGTCTGGAATCACTGGTTGTATATTGCCATAAAGGCTATGCCGAGCAGCAGGAGGAGGAGGCAGGGTGAGCCAGGGGTTTATACAATACGTGACAAATAGGAAGCCTCCGGCTGCAAGGAAAAAATGCTTGTCTGTGGAGTGAGGAGAGCAGGCCTTAAATAGGCAGAACGGGGGTGTGACCAGTTGTACTGCCCCTTTGAACTGCAGTCTGTGGCCTTACAAAAAAATACATTTGTGTGGACAGTGTTATTTGTATTGTAGTGTTTCAGTTCCATGTCATTAGAGCGAAGTAATAATGGCACAGACAAAACAGGGTGAATACAAAATAGCGAGTACCAAAAAGAGCGATTAACATTAAAACTACAACCTGAATCACAAAGTGCTTTTCTTAGTTTTTGCAGTGGGTAGAGCCCCCTGTCCCTCCCCCTCCCCACTGCTGAGCGTTTCACCCCTCCATGCCTCCCTATCTAAAATAACCAATTCTAGGGGAGGAAAGACAACTCAGGGAATGGGAGAAACTCGGGAGGGGGAATGTTCTCTGGGAGAGGAAACTCAGGGAGGGAGAAAAAGTCAAGGGGGCAAAATCTCAGTATTGCCACTCAAGCGGGGTGAAAGAACTGGGGAGCAGTTAGACAGAGGAACTCTGAGATGGGGTCAAACTGGAGAGGGAAAAAAAACACAAAAAGAAAAAGCACCAGCGGGGATAAAACCCAGCTCTAATGCACTTCCTAGCTATACACAGTTGGCAGCTCTAACCACCACACTAGGCTGGGAGCATGGTTTTCAGCTCACAGCAGCTGCACTATATCTTGCAACTATTCGCTATTTTCCTGTTCCCTAAATTGTTGCTCCTTTCTAACCCTCGCTATTTTTTTATGCTCGTTATTTTGTACTGCTTGCTATTTCCTCAGTCACTCAAATTGAGTCAATCAGCTTTAGTCACTCCGTTTGACTCACCCATATCATGGGATATCAGTCTTTCTCACTGTTTCTGCAACTTGTGCCTTGAAACACATAACACTGTTTGTAGTTGTCCCAGTTGGCTGCTGTTTAGCCCCCCTGGAAAAAAAATAGTGTGTACCGTTATGTGTCCTGTAATGTTTATCTGTCCTTCAACTTCTTTATTTCTTAAAAAAAACAGCATTTACATTACTGTTCATTCCCCACTTCTTGACCCCCCTTAAACCCCCTCAACAAAATAAAAAAGAATATCCCCACACTGAACTCTCACCCATTGTTAATTGTCCTGTATCCATGTGCTCTGCTGTTGCTGGTTAAATCAAAAAAATAGCATGTGGTATGATTCTGCTCCGCAGTTGTACAATGTGTGGGCTGTGATGAGGCTATGCACCCCAAAAGATATGAGAAATCGCCAATAAACAGTTGGCCTGATATTGTTTCACATCCTTTATCTTGTCTCTGTCTTGTTGACACCATGTTGTGTCAAGAAAACATCACTTGCTGTGAACCCCACAGGATGTCCACTGTTATCTCCTCCCCCACAGAAATGAACATCATTCGTCTCCCAGACTGTCAAAGGAAATAGAGATGATGAGCTGACCATAATGGCTTCTGTGTTCTGTTTGGACTTAAAGCAGTGACCTATGTAGTCATCGCCTGTTACAAGACTGATGATCAATCCACCTTGTCAAACTATACCCACAGAGGCACCCATGACATCAGGCATTATCACTTTCACCTTCCTTCCTTCATTTCATACCAACATTATTCAGTGCTGAGCATGTGGAGTGTGTGACTTGCATTGCCGGTATAAATAGTCATGGTGGATGGTATTGTATTACTCGGACTGACAAAAGTACTGGCAAAAAACAACCATGGAGCCATAAGTAAGCAGAGTCTGTCAAGGGTACTTCACATCCCAAAACATCACAGCAACTGTGTCACTGGCATTGGGGCAATGTGTGGTGCACCTGGTGTGGTGCTTTTGACTAAAACAAACTCAGTGCAATATTTATATGTACTCTCAGTGTGCCTAACAGTGGCAGTACGATGATGAACTGCTAGTAATACTTGTTACAAATTTGTGGACTGCAAATTCAACTGAAAATTAAATAAAACTTGTGTGGAACAACAACAACAGGTGCTACAGTATGAAACAGAGAAGTCTGCCAATGTGGGCTCACAAGATGTCATCATATCAGGATACTGCATGTCATGACATGAGTGATGTGATCAGTGTAGTATTCATTTGTGCAAGAGTGATGAAAGACATGCCAATCCTACTTTTCTGCTATAGCCTATGGGTTTTGAATTGCAGCATCATACCACAGAAGTTGATTACTGCTATGGTACTCTGACTGTGATGGTATCCTCTTCAACACATCACATCTCCTTCCACTGTCACACAGGTTAGAAGAAATAATTTGTGTTTTTGTGTACGGATGGTTCCTAATGACTTGTCTTATTAGTATGATGACACCATGCAATGCTGAGTAGGTTATCTGTATGCTATCTGTTCCCCAGGTTACCACCACCTGTTTGATGCCGGTGGTGGAGTGCTTGGTCAGCTACTCACCTGCCCCCTCCATTATCTCTCTGAATTGCTCCCCTTCTCCCTCCTTTGGCCTCCACCTCACCCTCCCTTTTCTCTCTTGAGTCACTGAATGCCTTGAGAAGAGGCCAGCAAATGTGTCCTCCTGTTTTCTCTTGTCCCTCTATCCCACTTGGACATGACTTGCATCTAAGTGTGCCTTTCCCTGCTGTGAATTTTTCAATATACACATAAATGTACATGAGGGCCTCATGCAGCACTCTGTTCAGTGTGATGATGATCCATCATTATTCTGCTCAATGTACACTGCACCTCACTAGTGTTGATATGCATGATTGGTCAGAGTACTATGTAATAACAGCACCACCAAAAACAGCACCGAACTAAACTGCGAATACATATCGACGATGGCAATATCAGCAATGGACACCACAGTGCCCTATAATGTCAGTGATATAAACTTCATTTTAATAAAATTAATTATCAGAATATCATGCTATGTGGGGGGCTACACTTAACCCTTTGCATGGGGCATTGCCCCTGCACCCCCTTTACTAAAATAATCAACTCCAGGAGGGTGTAACACTGTGGGACAGAGGAAATCACAGGAGGGGGCTACACCATGAGAGGCTACCTGTGTACAAGGGGGAGAACATTGGAGAGGGGGGAACAAAGTCAGGGGAAACAGGACAGCTTTAAAAACAAAAAATAAATTAAACTTGTAACACCAAAAATCCCAAAAAAGTGAAACACCACTGCATTCCTGAACCTTGGACCACCAGCTTCGCAGATCATCACCTAACCCACCATGCCAGATGGCCAGCTGGAAGTAACTCTCCCAAACAAACCATGTAGCCTTCATGCACTACCTCTGCCTCACTAGTCAGGGTATACCATCAGCACACTGACTTTTTTAAAATGAAGACCATCTCAGTGACAAATCTCACCAGGTCGCTGTGTTGGTCCCACTGAACACCGGCACTCTGTCCCTGGTGTTGTGCCCCCACTCCGAAACAACTCTGACTTGGAGTTGGATATTTAGAGAAGGGGGGTCGCCCCCCACAAAAAAAGTTGTCCTGATGAGAACAACGCAGGCAACGTTGTTGTCGATGAGTTGTCATGAAACTGCTATTCAGAATGTAGCCATCCTACACATTGCGCTAATTCCCCTCACTATTTAGTAATACTCGCTGTCTCCACAGTAGCTCAAATTGAGTTGCTTATATTGAGTTGCTCAGTTTGAGTAGCCCATATCACTGGTTAGTATTGGCTGGTCTACTGTAGACCCTTGTTCAGGAAATCACAGTGTTAATTCACTGGACAGCTGTCCCTCGCATGTGCACATTACGTAATGATTATCCCAGTATTGCCACCCATCATCATCATCAAGTGGCCATTTAGAGGGGGGTGTGGCTCAAGGTACAGTTTAACCCTATTTACAGTCACCAAATATGTTTTAATGCACTGGTTTCTAGACCTGACGATATGACTGGCAGGGCCATATAACTGATAAGTGTCTACTGGTTCTACAAAAATTGTTTGTAAATTGTTATGCTCCTTTTTAAATGTCCAGAGCTTGAATTCCTTTTTCTGGTGCTGCCATGATGATTTCACCCTCCTCTGTGCATGGACTACAGCATGGACATCTCAAGAAGGTAAGTGAAAGATAACTTTGCAATTTATTTTATTTTTTTGACAGGTGACTGAGGTACAATTCAACCACAGCTCATCACAGTGGGCAGCTGGTAGGAGCACTAGCTGGCTGTCATATCAAACTCTGGAAGTAGGGATGCTGTTAACCTCATGAGCACCTTTTCTGGTGCAATCGCAGTAACAGTTTCAGACAAGGATATGAGTTGTCCAGAAGTATTTCTTCACGGAAGCTGTTGTTAGATGCCAGTAACAGTCCTCCAGCATAGGTAGTGTTGTCACCTGTCTGGTTTTCGGCAGGATAACTCTGGTTCTTTGGGTCCTTATTTGGATAACCCTTCATCAGATTTAGTGTTGATGAAATGTAGTCTGTTTTTTTTAGCTTATGTTCAGGGAGGGATGTTCACAAATGACTATCACATCATGTAATGTTTTGAAAGCAAAACAAAATGGTAATATTAAATGCAGGCTGAAAATAGAAAATAGAGTTAGAAATTGACATTTTGACCTTAGGTCTTCTTCAGGACATATCTAAAAGACAAAAAAGCAAAGTCAGTGTAGCAGGGAGACTAAAAAAAGGGATATATATGTAACCCCCCTGCAAATGGGGGTTCCCAAAAGACTTACAGGAGCTTGCTTGAATGCTCCAAGCCTGAATGGTGTTTGGCGTTTAAGCCATTTATCAGTGAGTGTTTTCAGAACCTCTGGTACTGTCTTTAAGAGCTGTCTGCTTGCAGACATAATTAGTTTGTATGGGGGACTGTGTGCTTCTCTGTTTGAGTACCACTCCTGCTGCCGCAATTCACTCCATTTTTCAGTCACTAGGAGTGCAAAGGGAACCTATCTGAAAGATGTAACTGTTTGCCAGAAATCATTTACAGTAATAATGAAATTACAGTTTGTCTAACCTTGCTTTTTGCAGTCAGAACTGTGTCTGCCTAGTTCCCATTCTGGTTTTGAACTGCTGAACTGGACCAATCAGTGTGGGTAAGCTAGCTCTAAAATGGTGCCTTGGACGAATCAGAACTTGGACTCATAATCTGAGCCAGCCACAAGAGGATTGTATGGGCAGTGACTCTGGGAGATGTAGTTTAGACTTGCGCCTTTTGGACCAACAGCAGCAGTCTATGTGAGTGACAGCCAATCCAGTCAAGAACTGGGAGGAACTCAAAGGAAGTGCCCGGTTTTGTCTGTTGGAGTTTCAGTTTAGATCTGGCAGTGAAGGGGAAAGAAACCCTGTGCTCCTTCAGTGCACAGTTTCAGTCAAAAAACGTGTGTAAGGCCCAGAGTTCCAGTCTGCAGCTTGTGTAACTGCTTGTTAGGACTGAATCCATCCTGTGAAAAGAATCAAAGGATCTCTGAAGAGTAGAAACCAGGCTCACCCTGTAGAAGACTGGAGAAATTGTTGAATTGCACTCGGTCTGTCAGGAACTGAATCTGCTGTGTGTTCTCCCGGTATTTTGCAGTAATTATGATCGGGATAGAGGAGCAGCCTGCCTGGTATAGTACTTTCTTTTTACCATATAAATGTGTGAAGAGTCTCGTGGAGCTCAAGAGTAGCCCTGCTGACGTTGAAGGACCCTATCTTGTTTGGAGGTCGTGAGTACTAATTCAGGGTCGCCTCCTGTTGAATTGCCACATTAAATCCAAATGGAATCACTGTACTGCTGACTGTTTAAACTAATTTTTCTTTCTCTGTGTGAAAGGGCCCCTACCAGCTGCCACGGTTTGGACTAGCCACTAGGGCTTGGGTACCCAGGGACAGTAACTGGTAGGGATAGGCCTGTGCACAGAGCCATAGGTAGATGAGTAAAGTTATAAGCTAATTAACCTGATTTCCCCCTGTCCTTGTTATATCCCCCTAAATAAATCAGAGCTGCTTGTTTCAGCAAAGTTATACTGCCTGAGGTATTTGTCTATGTTAAAGTACTGTACTGTGATTGTTGCACTCTACCTTATTTCACAGGAGGTCCCAGTGCCGGAACCAGTCCTGGGGTAAGTGTATACTGTGAAGGTAATTCTGATATATTGTGTGGGCCACTAGTGGGAAGAAAGGGGGGTTGCAGTGTCCCAGAGGGCTGTGACCAAGTAAGTTTAACTATTGCAAACCCTGACCTCTGGGTGGAGGCACCCGCCATTGGATCCAGGCCCCTCAACCTGTTAGTGGCAAATCAGGCAGGGGTAGTAGCCCCTGGGATAGCACCATCTAGGGGTTACATATATATATATATATATATATAGGAAAGAAGAAGTGATAAATTTCAAGATAAAGAGAGAATCTGGAAAACAAAGAGGTGATGGTGGGAATGACAAGGTATAATAGTAGTGAATGAGCTAGAGAAGTCGCTAGCTGGACACTTATTAACAGGGCCTAGTAAGAAGGCTGAAAGGTAGTCGGCCTGCTGGCGCAGCGGTAGGGTTACCGCTCACGGCGCCAGCAACCCGGGTTCGGGAATGGACTTGGGCAGCTGGAGGGCCGGCCAGGGGGAGGAGGATTGAACGCCAAAAGGCTGCTCTCCTCCTCCTCCTTCGGGTGGGGTTGGTTGCAAGTCTCGCTGCTATGCCACCACCTGGGTGACCACAGGTGGAGGTGCAGCGAAGGCAGCTTGCAAATAATGGTGGGGAGGTGCTCGTAGGAAGCCGGAGCATCAAGTGCGTCATGATGTGCTTAGCCCCTAGGCTTCCCTAGTGTGTGGGTGCCTCACGGGCTGGGACCAGAAAAAGCAGAAATATCCTGTCCCAGGTTACTGTAGATGGGATCTGGTCATCCCGAGAAAACCCATAACCAGGCTGTTGAGATGGGGCCAGCTGACCTCCTGATGCACACTTGAGGTGTGGAGATGGTAAAGGGAAACCCTCTCCTCCCTGCCCGGGGGGGTAAACCATGGTAGGATGACGGCAGACCATTGGCACCCAGAAAGGAGGTACCTGGGGCAGGACTATGGGAGCATGCACAATCTTGGGATCCCTGAAGAGAGGTTCCTGGAGCAGTGAGGAAGGGGGCATAGAAATAGTAAGTATAAAAAAAAAAAAGGCTGAAAGGTGACAAATGGTGGGGAAGGAGACAGAGATGGAGACATCTGGTGAAAAGGAAATTAGATATGTACAGATACAAACAGACTTTAGGGAAAACAAGGGGTGACCGAAAGATGTTAGTAGAAATTAAGTCTATCGTTGAAACCAGAGGGCAGCAGGGAATCAAGACAGATGATCAGCTTGGTTTCCTTGTTTTTCTATGGTCAGAATCCCAAAAGCGATGCTGAAGGACACAAACAGAAAGAGCAGGAGGTAGACCCCACACAATTGTTTATGTAGCATTTGTAGAGTTCAGGCACAGTTCCTGTGAATGACAGAAAAAAAATGTTCCTCCACCGAACCCACAAATAGATTGGCAAAGCTGGGACCCATCTTGGTACCCATAGCAGTTCCACTAACCTGCTGAAACAAAATGTTATTAAAAGAAAAAACATTTTGCTTAAGAACAAGTTTCGCCAGATGGGTTAGTGTACATGTGGGTGACTGCTGGACTTCCCACTTATTCAGAAAATGCTGCAAAGCTGTCAGGCCATCATTGTGGAGGATCACTGTGTAAAGTGATTTGATGTCCATGGTGAAGATGAGCTTATGGGAACCACTGAATCTGAACCTGTCAAATAACCGGAGAGCATAGTTAGTGTCTTTTACATAGGAGGGCAGAGACTCAATTAGTTGTCTCATGAGGCTGTCCAAAAATGCAGAGATGTGGGATGTGCTGCAGGAGCAGACAGACACAGTAGGACTACCAGGGTTACCTGTTTTGTGGATTTTTGGAAGGAGATAAAACTTGGATGCCCAAGGCTGTCGAACTATGATTCTTTAGCTGAAGCAGGGAGCTCTTTGTTTTCAATAGCAGAGGTGATGGTGGGGTAACCTCAGTTTGATAGTCAGCTGTGGGGTCCTGGGGAAGGGAAGAGTAAAACCTTGTGTCGTAGAGTTTCTGTGTGGCTTCAGTGTTGTATGCCTCCTTTTGCCAGACCACAACAGCACCTCTCTTATCAGCTGGTTTAATAACAATGTAATTTCTGCATTGCAGAGATCTGATGGTTGCATGCTCACCAGTTGTCAGGTAGGAGTGGTTGTGCCTGCAGTGAAAATTGAAGTTAGTGGTGTTGTCCATGCTTTGGTTAACAAAATAATCAACAGCAGCAAAGTGTCCTGGAGTGGGTGTCCATGCACTATGTTGGGGATTGATGTAATTGATTATTCTGGTAATACTGTCATCATCTACAGGAAGAAGAGTCTCAAATGAGTTGTAAGGCATACTCTGTGATAGAAGCACTGCTGATCAACTTGAACCTGAGGTGCATCAAGGTATCCGGGTGTGGATACAGAAGAGAGACCCTTGCTAAGGAGAGATCACTCGTCTTGTGTCAGTGAGAGACCTGGAAGAATACAAAATACTAAATTGTTGAGTGGTGTCTGACTCAAGGGCTCACGTTGGTCCTGATCTGTTGGAAGAGAGACTGGAGTTTGCAGATTTGGGGTGGGATATGCAGCCTGCACCAGGCTGTGGCACAAGCCTGGGCGCAGTGCAACTGGGATGTGCCAGGGCACTGACAGGGTGTTCAACGGTGCTGCATACAATCAGCACCGTTGAACTCTCATGTAACCACCCACAATGTGCATGGCACAGTGGCACTGCACCAGCACAAGTGTGACCCCTCCCCGTCAACTGACCCATACAGTAGGCTGTACGCCCATTGGTCTACAGCGTGGGCAAAAGGGCATGCAGTCCTGGTGATACTACTATTGTCCAGAACTGTGAATGGATCCATTCCACAATTTTTGACTGTAGCACATTAATGGTTGCATGCCCATTGGCCCAATGCTTATGGACCAATGGGCGCATATTCACTGCATGGTGTCAGTCAGGCGGACAGCGGGCAGCATTTGGGTGGGGAGATGCTGCCTGCCGTTGACCAGGGTGGGGAAGCGCGGTGGTGGGGGGGAGTGAGGTACCGCTGGACCACCAGGGATGGATTGGTTTCTGATATTGTATTACTGACACCTGTGAGCGGACTGGACATGGTCCACTGGACCCCCAGGGATATTGGAGGGTTTTTGATTATACTTCTGCCCATGATCGGGCTGGATGCAATTCACTGGACCACCAGGGATATAGGAGGGGAATTTTAAATGTACTCTTGCCCGCAATCGGACTGCGAGTGGTCCACTGGACCACCAGGGATGGAGGAGGATTTAATTCCATGCCTCTGCCTGCAATTGGGCAGCGAGCGGTCCACTGGACCACCAGGGACATGGGACCTTTATTACAATACTGATGCCCGTGATCAGGCATGGGGGGCACTACCATGAAAGTGTCACCGGAGCTCGGGTGGCCACCCACAGCTGGCAGCTGCCGTGTTGCGCCCTGCAATACAGCAGCTCACCTGTGGGTGGCTAACTGTTGCTCCTTTTTTTTTTTGACTCACCTGTGTGCAGCGCAAGTAGGGGTTGAGTCTGCATGGGCTCAGCACATCCCAGGCTGAATATCGGGATGTGTGGAGCATGCATGGGCCCGCCTCCCCACTTGCGCCGCATATATTACTGATGCACTCTGGTGCATCGGGATTTGTGCCATGCACGTTCCCCTTTCGAGTATCGCACCGGGGAAGATCAGTGGGTTGCACATGGTGCAACTGTGTTGTGCCATGAGCAACCCTTCTGAATATCCCACCCTTGGTGTCCTTGAGGAAGTGAAAGAGAATGGAGTTAAGATGTTGGATGCGGTGCTTTATAAAAGGAAGGTTATGTAGAGCTTTTCACTGCAGGAAATTATTTTGCCTTTGGATGGTTTTGTCCACAAAGATCAGTTGTTTCTTAATGGAGAGAATGGTGTTTGTGATAAGATTCCTAGAAAAAGTTTTCAAAAGCTTATTAGTGGAGGAAACATGTATCTCAGTCCCAAATGAACAACGGTGGAATTTCAAACAGAAACCTTAAGGAATAATACTCTGGTGGTGACATTTGGAAAGAAACTGTAAGTGACTGCAGAGTTTAGTCTAGGAGCAAATAGCAGAAAATAATTCAAGAGAAGGCTTGGAAATATGTGACGGGAGTGCAGACATAGATGAAATGATGGAACATCATAGAGAATTGAGGAGAGATTTCAGAGTTGACATAGTAGGTCACAGCAAATATAGCACACAAAATGTAAAAACAAAAACAAGGTGCTGCATTAGCACGTGGTCAGAAAGCAAAACAAAATGGTAATATTGAATGCATGCTGAAAATAGAAAAAGTTAAAAATTGATGTGTAATCTGTTTGTGGGTTGGGTGGTGGAACAGTTTTTTCTCTTATTCACAGGGACTGTGCCTGAACTCTACAAACGCTACATAGATGATTGTGTGTGGGGGCTACCTTCTGCTCCAGGGAGACCCTCCAAGTCTTCTTGGACAAGGTTACCAAGGCCCATCCTTCCCTTCAGTACACTAATGAAGTATCCTCCTCTACACTGCCTTTTCTGGATATCAAACTGCCAGTACAGAACACTGGTCTGAAGACATCAATTTATTACAAACCCAGTAACTCACAGTTTCCTCCTCCACAGCTCCTTCCATCCTAAACATGTCAAGAATGGCCTGCCATATTCAGAGTTTCTTAGACTTCGCAGGTTATGCCATGAAGATGATGATTTTTGCTGAGCAGGCCAAAATAATGCATAGTTTTTTTATTAACAGGGGGTACCCTAAAAGCACGGTGGACAGAGTATTCTCCTGGATCAGTAACATGCCCCACAACCTTTATCCCTGTAGGAAGAATACTGTTATGAAAGAACAACAACGAATTCCACTAGTGCTTCCCTTTCGTCAGAGTACACCTTCTCTTCACAGGATCATTACCAGTAATTTTCCTATTTTGCAAATTGACCCCAACATTGGTGCTTCCTTTACAGAACCACCTATTGCCTCCTACTGCTGGCCACCCAACCTACAGAATCTCCTGGTAAGAAGCAGCCTACCTACTCCTAACAGTTCCTCCCTGCCAGCTACCAAACCTTGCAACAAAACTTGCTGCTACATCTGCAAATTTATTTCTAGTGTGACTGATATGCGAGGTCCCACATGTGTTTTTCACATCACCCAGGAGTTCTAATACACTTCCAATAATGTGGTATATTGTATTCTTTGCAGGAAGTTTTTAGCTATTTACATTGGAGAGACTGGTAGATGCCTTGCTGACTGTTTCAGGGAACATTACAGGGCAGTCAGGAATGGAAACACTGATAAACCCATTGTATTCCACTTTATCTCCAGGGACCACAGTGTCAATCTTTCTGTTTGTGTCCTTCAGCAAGGTTTTTGGGATTCTGACCAAAGAAAAAGCAAGGAAACCAGGCTGAGTGCCCCTCTTGGCTCCCAGCAGCCCTCCAGTTTTAATGACAGACTTATTTTCTACTAACATCTTTCAACCACACCTTGTTTTCCTTAAAGTCTGTTTGTATCTGTACAGATTAATTTTCCTTCTCACCAGATGTCTCCATCTCTGCCTTCTTCACCCACATTTGTCACCTTTCCGCCCTCAAACTAGGCCCTGTTAATTAGTGCCCACCTGGGGACTTCTCTAGCTCATTCACTGCTATACGTTGTCATTCCCATCATCACCTTTTTGTTTTCCAAATTCTCTCTTTATCTTGCATTTATCACTTCTTCTCCCAGAGCCTCCCAATTTTTTCTTTACATACATATATATATATATATACACATAGCCCTTATTTTATCTCCCCTCTACACTAACTTTGCTTTTTTCTCTTTTAGATATTTCCTGAGGAAGACCTAAAGTCTAAACATCGATATTTAACTCTATTTTCATTGTGCATTTTATATTACCATTTTGTTTTGCTATCAGACCACATGCTAATGCAGCACCTTGCTTTTGTTTCTACATGTAATGTTTTGGCTACATATCCAGGTTACCATGAGGTTCTACTGACTCCATATGTCACTGTGAAATTGTTGGACTCATTATATGATTTTCTTGTTATCAGGTCTGCCTGTGTAATTCTGTATGGACGCTGCTGCTCCTGATGTTGCTGAAATCCCCATGTAGTACACCAGCCCTGTGGCTTCATGGTGTGTCCATCACTTTGTACCACTCTTTCTTGCGCTTTATAATTTTTTCCCAGACAGGTCATTATATGGAATGGGATAGGTGTACATTCAGAGTGGCAATGCCTTCAAGGCTGGTGGCTGGGGGGGCAGATGCAGCAAAGACCAGTTGTGTTGACAGATCAGGTAGTGACTGGTGGCAGATTAGGTAGTGAGAGGATATTCAGACTTGGTGGGCCAACTTCCCAGGTGGTCTGCCTCTGCTAACCAATGCAATCTTTCCCTTGTGTTTCGGCAACTCTGTGTATGGTTTTCTTGTCAGGTCTGCCTGTGTAAGACTTGATGAATACTGGTGCTGCTCCTGCTGTCCTGATTTAGTCTGTCAGGTCTGTGGCTTCATGGTGTGTTCATTGCAAGTGCCAAGGTAAGTAATATGTTCAATCAATGTGTATAATTAACCTTCTTCAAGCACTGGTTACATTATCTGAGTCATGGCACAGTCTGGTACAGTGACTTCTACTCCTGAATGAGCTGGTAGCTATTTCCAAGGTGAATATACACAGTCAAAGGTAATATAACAGTGTGGTTTCTTTAAGGCAACTTTGTCGCCAACTGACTGGGGTTGTAGCCCCTTTAGCAAAAAAACGCAACAAAAAAAGACTGCTGTCCAGAATTCCAACTAAACAAAATAAACAGTCACTTTCTATGGTTACCAGCTGGTTATCAGCTACTGCTGTTCCGAGCCTCCTGGTAGTATAATACTGTCCACTTACAAACTCCACACTCCTTTAGAAAAGTCTCTGTCTGCAGCTTGAACTCACAATTTTCAGCACTGCTTCTGACTTTTGGAAGGCCTCTCTCTCTCTCTCTCTCTCTCTCTAGGTGTGTGTTTTTTACACTGCCCCTAATCAACATTGTCTGCAGCAGTGCTTGATTAGTTCACTACCTGGATGCTTCTAGAACTTTCTGTGTTTCACTAGTGTGCTCTACCAGGATGCTTTCAGAGTTGTCTGTGTTTAACCCTTTCAGGATTTCTAAATAGGGAACAGAGCTTTATCCATTCTGTGCTGACATAAATTACATATGGGTGAGTGTGGTAGACAACAAAATAAACCCACTGAGGGAGCTAACCAGATCAAAAAGCCATGTGTAGTGCTGTGTGGAATTATAAAATTATGGCATAATTAAATTTTGTGGTACTTTTGAAATTCCACTAAAATTCTGCCAAATTTTACTGGAAACAAAATGGTGGAATTCTGTGGCAGACAAATTCAGAATTAGTTTTTCCACAACATTTCCACGATTTTTATTCCATGGATCTCAATATTTTCTGTGGAAATGGTTGAGGAACAATTTTCCGTGGAAAAATTTTTGTTGAACCTCAATATTTTCTGCAGAAATGGTTGCACAATAATTGTTCACAAATACGTGGTTCCATGGAATGTTATTCCACTGATCACAGCAAGTGGAATTCCACAGAAGAATCAGCAAAATTCCGGTGGAAATTCTGCTGGTGGAATGGTCATTCCTTGCTAATTTCCTCAGCGGAATTCTACATTCTGCATAGCACTGTCCATGAGCTTAAAGGGCAAGTGGTTTTATGATCTTGTTAGCCTTGCTGATGGGTTTATGACCATGTATCCTACACTTACCATCACATTTATTTTATATAATACATTTGGATAGTTACTGTTAGTTGTAATTGCAACTGTGTAAACAGGGAAAAGGTATACAGGGAAATTATAACTGCTAACCACTTGTATCGGGGAACAGTCCCATCCTGTATTATAGCTATCTAAAAACATAGAAACATAGAAATTGTTGGCAGATAAGGACTGCTAGGACCATGTAGTCTGCCCGTAAACCTTGTACTTGATTACAGCTTCTAACCCTCTCTCTGCTTTACCTCTATGGTTCACCTATGCCTGTCCCATGCATGCTTAAATCCAACCACAGTGCTTGCTCCCACCACCTCCTGTAGCAGACCATTCCATGCATCCACCACCCTCTCTATGAAGAAAAACTTCCTCACATTCCCTCTTAACCTGCCACCTTCCTATTTCATGTCTTGCTCCCTCGTTCTTGTACTCCTCCCGTATTGGAAGATGTCTCCCCTACACCTTGTTTATGCCCTTGAGGTACTTGAAGATTTATATCATGTTCCCTCTCTCCCTCCTCTCCTCCAGTGAGTACATACTGAGGTCCTTTAATCTCTCCTCATAAATTTTGTGGTGCAAGCCCTGTACCATCTTAGTCATCCTTCTCTGGACAATCTCTAGCCTATTAAATGTCCTTTTGAAGGTGTGGCCTCCAGAACTGCACACAGTACTCCATGTGATGCCTGACCAGGGTTTTATATACTGTAACGGCATCACTATCTCCCATCATCTGCTGGTGATACCCTGCCTATGCACCCCAGCATGCCACTGGCCTTCCCTGCTGTCCATGTACTCTGCTTTAAAATGTTCAGGTCATCTGAAATAATAAGCTCCAGGTCCCTTTCTTTCTTGGTGACTGTCAGCAAGTCCTCCCACCCATCCTGTAGGTCTCTCCAGGGTTTCTATGCCAAAGGTGCTTAATTTTGCACTTCTTTAAATTAAACCTCAGTTACTACTCCTCAAACCATTTTTCAAGGTCCTTCCTGATTTTCTCCACCCCTTCTGGAGTATTTACCTTGTTACAGATCTTGGTGTCTTCTGTAAACAGGCAAACCTTTCCTTACAGCCCCTCTGCAATGTCTCTAATGAAGACATTGAACAGGACTGGCCCAAGAACTGATCCCTGAAGTGCTCTGATGGTCACCCTCCCTCTCCAGATTGTACCCCATTTACCACTGCCTTCTGCCTCCTGTCCATTAGTCAGTTCCTAACCCAGTTTACCACCTTGTCTCCCATGCCCAGACTACTCATCTTGTTAACCAGCCTCTTATGTGGGACAGTGTTGAAGGTTTTGCTGAAACCGAGGTAGGCAACATCCACAGCCCTCCCCACTGATTTACTTCCTTCATCACCCAGTCAAAGAAATCTATCATATCTGTCTGACACAACCTACTAGCTGTGAAACCATGCTGCCTAGGATCCTGGGTAGCGATGGCTTCCAGATGTCCCACTATCCTTTGTTTAAGCAGAGCCTCCCTGATCTTCTGCACTACTGAGCTGAGGCTGACCAGCCTATAGTTCCCCGCCTCCTCCCTTCTGCCGGATTTGTGTAAAGGGACCACATGTGCCCTCCTCCAATCCTCTGGCACCACTCCAGTGTTTAGTGTCTCGGTGAACAAGGCTGCCAGAAGTTCTGCAAGCTCTCTTTGCAGCTCCCTTATTATCCTCGGGTGTATGCTGTCTGGCCCCGTCACTTTGTCCACCTTGAATTTAGTGAGCTCCTGCAGGGCTCTCTCTCCATTGAATGGACTGTGGTCCACCTCTCCCCCCCTTGGCATCTGTTGCTCAGCTGTGATCCCTGTTCCTCCCCCTCTTCAGTGAATATGGAACAAGAGACAGGGCTATCCTGGATCTAGCGCTGACTAATGGGGAAAGGATCACAGATCTCTAGGTAGAAGGTCACCTGGGTGACCATCACATGGTATGGTTCAGTTTGGCTACTAGAACTAAATCATCCCATTCCAAGGCAAAACTATGGGACTTCAGAGGAGCTGAATTTGATAAGATGGCCAACAGAATTAAGCTAGCCCTGGCAAGAAGAAATACAGGTGAATGGGTACTGGCAAAGTGGGCAAGCATTAAGGATGCAATACTTGAAGCAACATCCCATTGTGTTAGGGAGAAAAGCAAGAGTAAAAGAAGGAGGAAACCACTTTGGTTCTCAAAAACAGCAGCAGAAAAGGTCAGAGCCAAAAGGTTGACCTTCAGGAAATATAAGAGAAAGTAGCGGGACAAAGATAGTGAGGTATACCAAACTTCCCTAAGGGAAGCAGGAAAGGCAGTAAGGCAGACAAAGGCCCAAACTGAGGAAACACTAGCATGAACAGTAATTCAATGTGTGGTACATAGCTCAGTGCTTATGTATACTGTGAACAAAATGGTAAGTGCTTAATAGTTATAGCTTGAGCTTTAGTGTTTCTCTGTATCCCACCCTCTGTAGAATACTGGGTAGGTGCAGGATTAAAGGCCCAGCGGAGAGGGGGAGACAAGAGTGCCGAAGAAGGAGGAGGAGGCAGGGGAGGATGGAGGGTGCCTTCAAAATGCTCGAAGCAGAGCGAGGGGAAGCCTGAAGTTTAAATAGGGGAAGTGGGAGGAGCTATCCCCCCATTGAACTTTAGGCTACAGTTTTACATTTCAATATGTGGTACATAGTTCAGTGCTTGTGTATACTGTGAGCAGAATGGTAAGTGCTTAATGGTTATAACTTGAGCTTTGGTGTTTCTCGGTATCCCACCCTCTGTAGGATACTGGGTGGCTCAAAAAGAATGCAATACTAAAGTGATTACCTCCTCCAACTCCAGAGAGTGTGGCCAGTAGCACGCAGGAGAGGAAACCCCCTTAGGGGGAACCACCAAGGACCCACGATTACTGACCTGCCCATCCTTTGTGCATACAAAGAGGAGACTAATCCTAAAAGTGGGCTTGAGGATTTTATTATGGTATGTCCAGGACTGAAGTCTGACTCTTGCTGGTCAAATAGTCCAGTTACCGAGATTGACAATGAGCAGGAATTTCAATGCTGAAGCTGAAGGTTCCGGATAATTTAAAAGAGGTCCAATTAGAGCAATTTCCAAATTAGACAATGGTTAATCCATGTCCCAGGTAGCTATTTGGAAGCAACTGCAAAGTGTACGTATACAGTCAGCATGATTCAGAGCATGCCAAATGCAGTTTGAAGGACATAGTTCATAGATGAAGATGTGGTTGGGAGCAGTGCTAGTCCAGAAATGAAGATAAATTAGGAATGTAGTCCGGCTGTGAATAATGAGGGCATGAGTCTGCCTGAATCCGGGAAGCTTGCATGGCTATAGAACATCCACTATGATGTTAGGGTATGATTGAGTACCTTGTTAGAAAGGAAATTGGTCCAAGGACTTGAGATGTACTTGCAGATCTCTGGTGCAGAAACTAGGCTGGACTGCAGCGAAGGAAGGTGGTAGTAGCAGAAGTGAATGACCTGAGGAAATATGGTACTGTAGGTCCAGACGTGGGCTAGCTACAGTGAGGACTCTCATGTAGGTCCGTGTATGCCAGGTTAGAAGCTTAGACAATCAAGCAGGCTTAGGTAGTTAGATGAAGAAGGGAGACCCCTACAGGAGTCTGCCACAGTAAAGATAAAATGCGTCGTAAGGTGACTGCAGGTGGTCGCATTGCTAGTTCGATTGTGTAGAGCATGATCAGAAAGGGAGAACCCCATGTGGTCTGCTATCATCATATGATTGAGTAGAACGGTGACTTAAGGAAGGTGAGACTCTCACGAGGGGCTGCTGCAGTGAAGATGTTCGCCATCACATGTCTGAATGATTCGAAGTATGGAGATGAAACCCCCACCAAAGACTACCTGATGGTGATAGAGAAACATGTTTGAGCAGAAGGTAATGCCAGTGTGGGCATGTCTGTATTTAGCTGGTGGGAGCTTCCTGCAGGTCTGCCATCACTGTATTATGACATAATCCAAGAAAGGAATGGTGAGAGAATTGTTGGGATGGCAGGACCCTACGTGGTCTGCCATCACTGTACCACTGAGTAGTGCATGATTGGGAAGGTAAGACCCCACATGGTTCACCTTCGCCACAGTAAGCAATAGTGCCTGATAGGTATGGCGGGACCCCACGTGGTCTGCCATCATCATATCTGAGTAATGTGATGAGTTCCATCGAGTAGTGCATGATAGAGATGAAGGGACCCCACGTGGTCTGCCACTGCCGTACCACTGAGTAGAGCATGATTGGGAAGGCAAGACTCCATGTGATTTGCCTTCTCCATGGTAGGAGCAGTGTATGTTTGGGATGGCAGGACCCCACATGGTCCACAATTGCCAGAGTGTTGCAGAGTCTAAACTAAGGAGGATGGGACCCCCACTGCAGCTTGCATGCAGAGATATGAAATATGCTGGAAAGTATGGTCACCTTGCAGTGTAGACAGTGAGACGGAGGGACCCATGTGGTCAAGAAGCATCATAATATCACAAGGTTCAGTGGAAAAGGCAGCGCCGGGGGCCTTCAACCACCCAGAAGTGGGGTAGTCCATACTAGCAGAGCTGGCATGTGCTTAGAGTACATAGTCTACTTGGACATTGAATTGTCACAAATGGCATGATATATAGAGACATCAAAATGGTGGGGATGAACAGCATAAGTAACTGGAAAAAAGTCCCTGCACGTGCAGCTTAAACTTACTTCAACGTTAACTGTTGTCCAAAGCTTTAAGGAGGCTTTAAAAACTTATCTTTTTAGCCTAGCATATAATGATTTTTGAATCCTGTTGTCAAGTCTATTTTAATATTGTCTTAATTATTTATTGTTTTATCATGCAATGTACAGGTGCCTTGGTTTTGGAAAGGCGCCTTTTACAAATAAAGATTGATTTGATTTGATTTGATTTGATAACTCTGATGCATGAAAGATTAACAGTCTGTGGCTAAGTGGGCTTTGTGAGCATGAAAGAATGCTGAGCATGAAATTTGCAAACTTATTCAGCTGTAGAATAACCTAGTATGCATGAATTTAGTAGCATTGAGGTTGTATTATACTTGTATGTGTTAATAGGTGTTTAGTTGTAGGACAATGATCTAATGGGCTTGCTAGAGTTGAGTAGCAACTTTGGGCCCAAGGAGCTACAGGCATAGCAAGTAAAGAGTCAGGAACTGGGCCTAGCTGTTACAGCTGCTGTCCATTAATTTTGACGGTGAAACTGGGTCTGATCCACAAAGGTGTAAAGCAAGCAAGACGAAGAATCCCCTAATTTACTACATGACTGCAAGAATAATTCTTAATGTCTTCTCTGACGGGGGAGAGGTAGGCAGAATGATGGACTTACTGGGTAATCATACTTGAAACAACAGTGATAGCATACTAAAAATGATACAGTCTCACTATTTCATGTCGGTCCTGATGCTTGCTGTTGGTACTGTAGGAGAGATGGAGTGAGGCAGTATCCTGTAAATGCTGGCAGTTTGGTAAGGCAGAAGCACCTCTTTTAGGAGCGAAAGACTGGATGTCCGCAGTGATGCCAGCGGAGACAAGCCCTCCAGCAGATGAGGAGGAGGTAGCATACTGGGATCCCAAGTGGAAAGTGCAGTGGACACCACTGTACTAGCAAGGAGCTATCGCTGACAAGTCCCTCATCACTGGAAGCAGAAAAAGGGAGCCCAAAGCAGTGAGCTGATGAAAACAGGAGTACTGGAGCATTGGAATGGAGGCGAAGGAGGAGGATGTCGAGTGGTGGAGCAATGCATTTGGACGACTAGGCAGGTACAGAGTAGCAGCTGTCGAGGGAGAAAAAGTCCCAAAAAGAAAAGAAAGAAATGAAGAGGAGATAAGAACAACAGGTACGCTCAACAACAGAGGGGAAGACAGGGCTCAGCGAAGCCGCCAAGGGAACAGCAACGGGGGGCAGAAGGCAGAGAGGAATGGGAAAGACAAACAGATGGAACAGAGACATGGGAGAAGAGAGAGAGAAAAGAAAACATAGAAACATAGACTTTGACGGCAGATAAGGACCACTTGACCCACCCAGTCTGCCCATTTCCCTACCTATTGGATGAGCTGCAGATTCTAGTTAACCAACAGCCTACTTCCTGCAACCCCCCACTATAATTGCCTTATATCTATCCCATGCATGTTTGAATTCCCCCACTGTTTCAGACCCCACAACCTCTCCAGGAAGGCAGTTCCATGTGTCCACCACTCTCTCTGTGAAAAAGAATTTCCTCACATTACCCCTGAGCCGTCCCCCTCTAACTTTAAATTGTGCCCCCTTGTTCTTACACATCTCTTTTTCTGAAAGATGCTACCCTCCTGGACTTAAATTTTGATTCCCTTGAGGTACTCAAAAGTTTCTACCATATCCCCCCGTCCCTCCTTTCATCAAGGGTATACATATTAAGCTCTCTCAGTCACTCTTCATATGGTTTCTAATGTAGACCCTGCACCATTTTAGTTGCCCTCCTATGGACTGCTTCCAACCTGTCTATGTCTTTGCATAGATGAGGTCTCCAAAACTGCACGCAGTTCTCCCGATGGGGTCTCACCAACTGTCTGTACAGAGGGATAACCACTTCCCTTTTTCTACTTGTGATGCCCCTCCCTATGCATCTCAGTATCCCCCTGGCTCTCCTTACTGACTTCTCACATTGCTTACCCACCTTTAGGTCATCTGATATGACTACACCCAGATCCCTTTCCATTATTGTTGTTGTTAGTACCTCCCCTGCTATTGTGTACTTTTCTCCTGGATTTTTATTTCCCAGGTGCATTACTTTGCACTTCTTTGCATTGAATCTAAGTTGCCATATGTCTGACCATTCCTCCAACCTTGTCAAGTCCCTTCTCATCCTTTCTACCCCCCTTGTGTATCAACTCTGTTACAGATCTTTGTGTCATCTGCAAAGAGGCATACCTTTCCTTCCAGACCTTCTGCAATGTCACCTGTAAAGACATTAAAGAGGACTGGACCCAGTACTGAGCCCTGAGGTACTCCACTAGTAACCCCCCTTTCTTCAGAATGTGTTCTGTTCACTATTACCTTCTGTGTCCTGTTGTGCATCCAGTTTGCTACCCCAGGCTACCACCCTGGGACCCACTCCCAGACTGGCTAACTTGATTATTAATCTTTTGTGTGGGACTGTGTCAAATGCCTTGCTAAAGTCTAGGTAGGCCATATCCACAGCCCCTCCCTGGTTTATTACTTTGGTCACCCACTCAAAGAAATCAATTAGATTCATCTGACATGACCTTCCTGCTGTGAATCCATGCTGCTTTGGGTCCTGTGCCCCGCTGTCCTCTAGGTACTGAACAATTCTTTCTTTCAGAAGTGATTCCATCATTTTCCCCACAACTGAGGTCAAACTAACAGGTCTGTAGTTTCCTGCTTCTGCCTTGCTCCCACTTTTGTGAAGGGGAATCACATCTGCCCTCCTCCAGTCCTTAGGTACAACCCCTTCTTCCCATGATTTGTTAAAAAGTGTGGTTAGTGGTGTCACTAGGCCCTCCCTTAGCTCTTTTAGGATTCTAGGGTGAATCCCGTCAGGCCCCATTGCTTTGTCCACCTAGAGTTTTAGGAGTTCTTTCAGGACTCTTTCTTCTGTAAATGGACTGGGGAGTACCCAGCCATGCCAGCCACAGCAACAGCAGCCACTGATGGATTTGAAACACTCATAGCAGAGCGAGGGGAAGCCTGAAGTCTAAATAGGGGAAGTGGGAGGAGTTATTCCCCCCACTTAACTTTAGGCTACAACCTTACATAAGGAGGGGACAAGACTTTCTATAGATACATTAGTGAAAGGAGAAAGTCCAGAGGAGGTATTTGTTAAGATCAAAGGGGATAAGGGGGAGTGTGTGGAGGAGGACCAAGGAAAAGCATCTATCCTAAATAGATACTTCTGCTCAGAATTTACTGAGGAGAGGTAGGGCAGGGCCCACAGCTCAGCACCATGGACACAGGGGGGGAGGTAGGTGTGCACAAGTCCCTTCACAAAAGAAAGGGTCCTACAAGAGCACGCTGAGCTCAGAGTGGACAAGGCTATGGGACCTGACGGCATACATCCTAGGGTACTAAAGGAGCTAAAAGCGGAACAAGCAGAGCCATTAGCAAGAACTGTTTAGTGAGTCTCTGAGCACAGAAGAGGTCCCAGAAGACTGGAGAAGGGCTCATGTGATCCCGCTCCACAAGAGTGGCAGCAGGGAGGAGGCAGAGAACTACAGACTGGTCAGTCTTACCTCAGTAGTGCACAACATTATGGAGGCACTCCTTAAGGAAAGGATAGTGCAACACCTGGAATCCATAGGAGCACAGCATCTAAGACAGCTTGGGTTTACGACAGGAAGATCCTGTCAAACTAATCTCATAGGTTTCTTTGACTGGGTAACCAGAGTGGTGGACCAAGGGGGGTGCAGTTGATGTCGCCTACCTTGACTTCAGCAGAGCTTTTGATACTGTTCCACATAGAAAATCGATTAATAAGATGGGTAGGCTCTGGGTGGGTCTGAACTAGGTCGGCTGGGTGGCAAACTGGTTGGTGGGCAGAAAACAAAGAGTGGTGTTAAACAGTATACAGTCAGAAGAGATGCCAGTGACAAGTGGGGTACCTCAGGGATCAGTCCCCTGGGGCCAGTCCTCTTCAATATCTTCATCAATGACATTGCAGATGGACTGGAGGGTAAGGTTTGTCTGTTTGCAGATGACACCAAGATCTGCAACAGAGTAGATGATCCAGATGGTGTGGGCAGAATGAGAAGAGATCTGGAAACACTGGCAAAACGGTCTGAAGAGTTACAACTGGGGTTTAACGTAAAAAAAGTGCAAGATCATGCACATAGGGAAGAGAAACCCAGAAGCTACCTGTAGGTTGGGAGAGGAGCTGTTGGCAATCACAAGGGAAGAAAGAGACTTGGGCATCATCATCACAGATGATCTGAAATCATCCAAGCAGACCACTAAAGCAATAGATAAGGCTAGAGGGATGATGGTGCATATTAGTAGGGGCATTACAAGTCGTAAGAGGGAGGTAATAATCCTTTGTTACAAGACACTGGTTAGGCCCCATCTGGAGTACTGCATGTAGTACTTGGGAAGCACCAAATTTGGTCGACAGTGACAATGCTGACCTCCCCCACAGTGACAGCAGAATACCGGCACAGGTATTGTGCTGCCTGTTTGAAAGGTGTTTTCTGTAGGGGCTGTGCCCCATACCCATGCAGGCTCTCGTCCCCGCACCCCAGTTTGGATTCCACCAGGTCCAGGTTGTCCGGGGAGGGTGGAACACTGGGGAAAGCTAAACATGAAAAGGACCATTACTCAGAATGTCGCCGTAATGGTCTTTTTTCCAGTTTCGCCGTCGGGGTGTCGACCAAAAGGGGTGCACCACAGTACTTGCAGGCCACATCTGTACAAGGACATTAACAAAATGGAGGCAGTCCAGAGAAGGGTAACCAAAACGGTGCATGGGCTGCATCAGAAAACATATGGGGACAGATTAACAGAGCTCAATATGTATGCCATAGAGCAAAGGAGGGAGAGAGAGGTGATATGATCGAAACATTCAAATATCTTAAGGGCATTAACAAGGTGAAAGAGTCTAATATGTTTCAATATAAGAAAAATAGCAGGACAAGATGACATAGCATGAGATTAGAGGGAGGCCGATTAAGGGGTAATGTGAGGAAGTTCTTTTTCACAGAAAGTGTGGTGGATGCATTGAACGACCTACCTCAGGAAGTGGTGGATATGAATGCAGTGCAGGGCTTCAGACAGGAATGGGATAGGCATAAGAGAACTGTCCAGATGAGTATGAATAAATAGGCTATTGACAGAGTAAAGGCCTATGGCACATTTATAAGGTAGTAAAAATGGGCAGAGTGGATAGGCCTTGCAGTCCTTATCTGCCGTCAACTTCTATGTTTCTAATACTGAACAGAAGTATTTATTCAGTATTTCTGTCTTATCCATGTCTCCCTTCTTACACTCCCCTTCCTCCCATTTGAGCCTAAACCTCCCCCCCAGTTTTCCTTTGTTCGCTGATGCACCAGTAGAATGTCTTGTCCCCTTTCTTTACTGTCTGCACTAATTCTTCCTCAGTCCGCACTTTTGCTTTCCTTACCACCCTTCCCGCTTCTCTTAGACACTCTAGGTACACCTCGCTGTCCTCTTCGCTTTGGGTCTCCCTATATTTCCTGAACCCTGCCCTTTTAGCCCTTATTTTGTCTGCCACCTCTTTTGTGAACCATAGTGACTTTTTTCTTTTCTTGCTTGTTGATACCAATCTGATGCATTGATTTATCACTTTCACTATGGCTCCTTTTAGGTGCTCCCACTGCTCTTTCACCGCCCCCCCCCCAGACCCTTTTCTCCTGGGCTATTTTAATACCTATCCCCATTTCAGCAATGTCTACCTTTTTTGAAATCCAAAACCTTTGACCTAGTGTGACTTGATTGAGTCCCAGTCCTCATGCTGAACCACACTATGTGGTGATCGCTGGATCCCAGTTGCCCTTCTACCAGGACATCTGTGATTCTATCCCCGTTGGTCATCACTGGATCCAGAATCACCCTGTCCCTGGTGGGATCAAGCACAATCCACCCTGAGTCCTGCCTCCTGTAGGGAATCTAGGATGCCTCTGCTTCTGGTTGAAGCATCTGCCTGGGTGGTCCAATCCACATTCGAGATATTGAAATCCCCCATCAGCAGAATTTCACCTTTCATTGCCATTGCATGTATTTCATCCACTAGCTCCCTGTCCACTTCCTCCCCCCTTGTCCTGGAGGCCTGTACATCACCCCTGTGTATATTGCTGTGCTATTTCCAGGTTCAAGTGTAACCCACAGTGTCTCGGCCTCCCCCTGCTTACCCTGTATCTGTGTCATCTTATACATAGATACATAGACAATGTCGGCAGATAAGGGCCTATGGCCCACCTAGTCTGCCCATTTGAGCTTGTAAGTTCAGTTTGTTTTCCTAGAAGTCTATTTCCCCTTACCCCTGACCTCTAGAATTCCTTTATGTCTATCCCATGCATTCTTAAATCCGTGATTGTTTCAGCCCCCACCACTTCCTCTGGCAGGGTGTTCCACTTGTCCACCACCCGTTCAGTGAAGAAATTCTTTCTCATGTTTCCTCTGAATCGTCCTCCTCCAACTTCATCCCATGCCTCTAGTCCTGAAACATCTTTTTGCTTAAAATAGTGTTTTCCTGCACCCTGTTCCTCCCTGTGAGATACTTGTATGTCTCTATCATATCCCTCTCTCCTCCTCTCCTCCAGGGAGTACATGTTCAGTTCCTTCAACCTGTCTTCATAGGATTTGTGATGCAACCCATGCACCATCTTTGTTGCCCTCCTCTGAACCTTCTCTACCCTGTCTATGTCCTTACGTGAGTATGGTCTCCAGAACTGTACACTGTACTCCAGGTGGGGCCTCACTAGTGTCTTGTATAGCGAATTATGACCTCCTTTTCCTGCTGGTGATGCCCCTGCCTATACATCCCAGCATCCTATTTGCTTTACCTGATGCCTTGTCACACTGTTTCCTTACCTTGAGGTCATCAGAGATGACAACCCCAAGATCCCTTTCCTGCTTGCGTGCTATATCCTCACCCCCAACTGATATATTGTGCCAGGTTTTTGTGCCCCATATGCATTATCTTGCTTCTTTGCATTGAATTTCAACTGCCAAACCCTTGACCATTCTTCAAGTTTCTGCAGGTCCTTCTCATTCTGTCTACACCCTCTGGTGTGTCTACTCTGTTACAGAGCTTTGTGTCATCAGCTTAACAGTGAAATTCTGCCTTCTATATCGTGGTGCAATGTCACTGATGAAGATGTTGAATAGGACCGTCCCAGCACTGATCCCTGTGGTACCCCACTGGTCACTCTTCCCTCTGTGGAGTGACAGCCATTTACCACCACCCTCTGTGTCCTGCCACCCAGCCAGTTACCTACCCACCACACTACTGTCCTGCCCACACCCATATTCCCCAGTTTGTGTAATAGTCTTCTATGTGGCACAGTGTCAAAGGCCTTGCTGAAGTCCAGATAGGCCATGTCCACTGCCCTCCCCTGGATCCACCTCCCTAGTCACCCAGTCAAAAATTCAATGAGGTTGGTCTGACATGACTCCCCTGGTGAAACCATGCTGCCTTGGGTCCTGTAGTCCATTGACAACTAGATGTTCCACCAATCTCTCCTTCAGTAGTGCTTCCATGATCTTTCCCACTACCGAGGTGAGGCTGACTGGTCTGTAGTTCTCTGCTTCCTCTTTGTTCCCACTTTTGTATAAGGGGACTACATCTGCTGTCCTCCAGTCTTTGGGTGCCTCCCTGTTTCCAGTGATTGGCTGAACAGGATAGCCAGAGGTTCAGCCACCACCTCTCTTAGTTCTTTAAGGACCCTGGGTGCACCCATCTGGCCCCATTGCTTTGTCAACTCTTATTACTTCCAGTTCCTTCAGGACCCTTTCTCGTGTAAAGGACTTGTGTCCATTTCTGCACCATTCTCACCCCTTGTACTCCTCTTCAGACCCATTACCCTCTTTCCTTAGTAAAGACTGAGCAGAAATACCTGTTCAATATGTCAGCTTTACTGTTGTCATCTCCACGCTGCTCCCATCCTCCCCTTCAGTCTAACTATCCTCCTTTGTCCTTTCTTTTTCACTTATGTACCTGTAAAGGTTTTGTCCTTTAACCACTGATTTTGCAATGTGTTCTTCTGTCTGAGCTTTGGCTTCCCTTACTGACTTCCCTGCCTCCCTTTGTTTCTCCTGGTACTTCTCCCTATCCCCTTCTGCCTGTGTCTTTTGTATTGCCTGAATGCAGTCTTTTGGCTTTCACTTTCTTTGCTACCTCTTTGGAAACCATAATGGTCTCCTCTTTCTTTCCTCTTGCTAACCTGCTTAATGCATAATTCTGTTGTTCTTATAATCCCCATTTTAAATACTGCCCACTGTTCCTCAATCCCTGATTCCTGTCCCATTCCCTTAATGCCTCTTTCAAGCATCTCCCCATTTTCCCAAAGTCTGCCCCTCAAAATCCAGGATACGTGTTTTTGTGTGGTTTGGTTCTGCTCTTTCTGTGATTTCAAACCACAATGACTGGTGGTCACTGTTACCCAGGTGCTCCCCACTGTTACCCCCATCACACTGTCCCTGTTTCAGAGCACAAGGTCCAGTCATTGCCTTCTGCCGAGTTGGTTCCATGACCAGTTGCTTGAGGAAGGCACCCTGAAGGAGTCCAGAATAAATCTGTCTTAGTTGATGCTGCTGCTGGGATGCTCCAGTCACATCTGGTATATTGAAGTCTCCAACCAGTACTACCTCTCTTTGTCAGCCATCCTTTGGATGGCTAGCATCAGCTCCCATCTGTTTCTTCCTCCTGGGCTGGTGGTCTATAGACCACACCTGTGCGAATGGCTGGCCCCATTTTCCTTTCCAGCTTAACCCACAGTATCTCTCCCCATTTTGTTCCTCCTGGATCTGTGTGGCCCTTATGTCATTTTTACTTACAGTGCCACCTCCTCCCTTCCTGCCTGCTCTGTCTCTTCTGAATATGTTGTAGCCAGGTATGGCCATCTCCCAGTCATGGTTATCATTACACCAGGTTTCAGTGATGGCACACAATGTCCAGGTCTGACTGTACCATGACAGCCTCCAGATCTTCCATCTTGTTGCTAAGGCTCCTGGCATTTGCACACATGGCTTTCATGATTTGACCTCCTAGACTGCTTCACTGTTCTACTCCAGCCCTTCCTTGGTTGTCATTTATCCCTGGTTCTCCTTGCTGTCTGCCCTTCTGCTGAATTTTGCCCTTTCTGCTTATCCACCTTTTGGACACTAATCTCCAACTTTTGCACGCTGCTTTGCAGAGATAGCCACCCTCTGGTTCACTGGTTCCATTACTAGCTGTGGGGGTGAGCAAGTAGGTACCATCCTTGCTGGCTCCAGCACTTTGCTAGTTTAAATGCTTGTCAATGTAGCATTTAAACTTATCATTGAGTGCTTGATTCCTCCAGGATGGATGCAGGCCGCCAGGCTTGAACAAACCTCCATCCCTCCAGATGGGTCCCCAGTCACCAATGAATCCAAACCCTTCCTCACAGCACCAGTTCTTCAACCATGAGTTAAAGTTCCTGGTGCATGCACTCTATGTTTCCTTGTTCTCTCACAGGTAGTACTTCTGAGAGTGACAGAAGTAGCTACTTGCTTGAGACCCTCCCCAGTTTCCTAAACTCTTCCTGAACTTCCTTTGGCTCCCCATTTGCCAAGTCATTAGTACCTAGGTGGATAATGACATCCAGCTCACCCTCCTGTCTTGCCTTCCCAGTGATCCCCAGTATCTTCCTTCCATCCCTCCATGCCGTGGCACCTGGTAGGCACCTCACCTCCCTGTCCTCCCCTCCTGTGTTCCTAGCTGATCCCTCTGATGATGGAGTCCCCACCAGGATTCCGCCTCCTCCTCTGGGGTCCACTGCCTCACTGAGGTCACCTCCTGCCTAACCTCCACATCCTTTCTTCCACTTCCTGCTACCTCTTATTGGTTGTCCTCATTTGCCAGTGTGGCATATGAGTTCTTGAGAGGAATAGGATCTGGGATGTGCCTCTGCCTGACTGCTCTAACCTCCTGAGCCCACTGTCATCCAAGTGCTCCTCGCTCGCATCCTTTGAGGCAGCTGCATTGGACTGGTGGTTCCTGGACAGGGGTGATGGTACTCCTGACCCGGTTTACTTCGCTCTGAGTCTGGCTACCTCATCCCTCAGTCCAGAGATGCATGCAGATAGGGCAGCACCTCAGTGTCCAGAAGGTCTGCCTGAATATGGCTGCCCCACAGCCACTGCATTGCACCACTCCCCACATTATACTGCAATTCCACTACTTATCTGCTACTGAAGCTCTCTTAGTTCTCTTTTATTTATTTACAGTATTAAAATCCTGTAACTGATCCTCAGATATATATTTTTTAAGGAAGAAGAAACCAATAAATAAATAAATGAGTCAAAACACTTGTGCTGAGGGTGGTCTTCTTCCCCTTATGCCCCTCCTACTTCACACCCCTTACTATACTCTGTGTTTAGCTCCTGTCAATCAGATTTATCAGGGCATATAATTAAGAGTTGGGGGAAGGGGTGGCGAAAATTTGCAGCAATTAAAGACAGCACAGAATTACACCACCACTATTTTTAAATTTTCAACAGCCCAAAACAATTATAAGTAAAGACAACACAGAAAGAAAGTATAGTGTCACTACAAGCCTGCAATCTAAGTTTAAAAGAAAATACCAGTTACCAGTTACTCTGAAGCACTGAATTGAATATGTTTCCTTCCTTCACCTTCTGGCTTCTTCTGAGAAGATGAACTTTTGTTGCTGCTTTAACTGTGACTAAGCCCCACCTTCAGTTATCACGTAGCTGAGGTCAGAGGCCAGACAATTAACACCTTCACCCAGCTACAGGACAGTCAGACAAGCCAAGATAAAATTTGCAGCAATTAAAGACAGCACAGAATTACACCACCACTATTTTTTAAATTTTCAACAGCCCAAAAACAATTATAAGTAAAGACAACACAGAAAGAAAGTATAGTGTCACTACAAGCCTGCAATCTATCCCCTTCCTGACATACAGGATGACTCCCTCCTCCCCTATTTACCCACCTGATCCCTCCTGAACAGAGCATAACCTGATACGTTGATTTCCAACCCATGATATGCTGTGTACTAGGTTTCAATTATTGAAACTATGTCCAGGTCTGCTTCTACTATCAAGGCCTCCAGGTCTGGGAGTTTTGTTCCCAGGCTGTGGGCATTAGTTACCATGGCCTTCTATGTTGTGCATTTTAGATTACTCCCTCTGCCTCTGTTTCTGCCTTCCTGCTTCCTTCCCCAACCCTAGTTACCTTTCCTGTGTCATCCCGGTCCACCACTTTGGCCTTCCCTCTGACAACTTCAGTTGTGCTTGACTTCAAATTATTTTCCTGGATGTGCCTCTGGGGGGTGTTACTAAGTCTCATGGCCCTCCTGGTTCCACCATCTTGGCCAGTTTAAATGCTCACTGCTGAAACATTCAAACTTGTTACTCAGGACTGTGGTCCCCTCCTGATGGATGTTAGCTATCATCCTTATACAGGCTTGCATCCATCCAGATTGGGCCCCAGTCCCCCATGAAGCCAAATCCTCCCTTCCACACCATTCCTTCAATGAGGAGTTGTGTTTCTAAATGTGGAGTGTCCTAGCCTCCCCTTGCGATGGACAGAACCTCTGAGAAGGAGATGGAGTGTGCTACCTGCTTCAGCCCCGCCCCAACTTTCTGAAATCTTCCTGTATTCAGACTAACTCCACCCTGTCTCCCACCACGTTATTCATCCCCAGGTGTAAAATGACATCGAGTTCTTCCTTCCTTGCAATTGCCCTTTCGATCCTATTGATCCGCTTCCCATCCCTCTATGCCATGCTTTCAGGGATGTACTTCACCTCCCTGTCCTTCCTGCTAGTTTCCCCTAAAGTAACTCCCTGGACAATTGAGTCACCCATCAGTAGAAGCTTCCTCCTGCTCTTGGGTTCTCTACTCAATTTCCCTTGGGCTCCATCATGAAGGACCCACTCAGCCTTCTTGGTCTCAGCTGCAGGTGCACCTGTGGGGCTATCCTGCTCTTCCAAAACAGCACAGGAGTTAATTAGCTGGACTGGTTGGGGGATGCACCTCAGACCCCCCCACACCCTCCCCGAGCCCACTGTGATCCAACATACCTCCTCATATGCATCCATTGAATTTTCAGTTGTGAACTCAATGGCTTCTGGATGGGGATGAAAACCCCCTGTTACCTGGCCAGCCTGGCTCAGAGATAGGTGACATCCTCCCTTAACCCAGAGAGGTGCCTGCAGATAGGGCAGCATCACACCCTCCAGAATGTCTCTCTAAAGGCAGCCACTCCACAACCACTGCACTACACCACTTGTGTCATATTTGTTGTGGACTTCCCCTGTTTAGCCTTTAACTACTAGCTCCTCCCCTGCCTGGGTAGGTAGGTATGAACTGATTGGTGTACTCCCTTATGGTTCCATGCCCTATATAATTAGTAAGAGCCTTGGGGTGGGCAGGTTGAGGGGTAAGTGGGTGGGATTACTCTGGCAGCATCCAAAAACAATCAGCTCCCCTTCCTCCTGAATGTCATGTTGGAAAACACCTCAATTTGAAACCACACTAATCCCCTGAAATGTGATGCCTGCACTTAAGGTACAGACTCAGCCAATTACAAAGAAACAGTCACAAACTTACCATTAAACTGAATCCCTTACTCTCGCCCAAACAAAATTGGGAAGCCAACTGAATGTCAGTAAGGAAAACACTTCAATTTCAAACCACACTAATCCTCTGAAATGTGATGCCTGCACTTAAGGTACAGACTCATCCAATTACAAACAAACAGTCACAAACTTACCATCAAACTGAATCCCTTACTGCCGACCAAACAAAATGGGGAGCCCATGGTGCTGTCATGTTACTAAAACAGTTCTTGATAGTGTAGAACTGTTAATTGCAACACAAACAAAAGTTTGCGATTGTGCCTCCTCAGACATGTGAATGCAAATGTAACTTTGTGTTTTACAGTCAGCGATCGCTGCCACCCCATTAAAGATTTTAATAGTACTCTTGAGTTGAAGTCTTAGCTATCGACTTAATTTTTGTTTATGGTTTATCTTTTCTGATCGCAGGAGCTGCAGAGAAAGCACTTATCTGGGAAGTAGTATTTTTATTCAATGCCGTTCTGTCAAATCCAACCTGTTTAAAGGGACAATATTGTCGTGTCTTTTGACAGATCTGGATTTCCATGACACTGGCTTCTGTAAACTTCTTACAAAAGCAATGATTCACGCAAGAAACAGGAACAAGTACACCTTAACTCACCATGCAGAATAGTGGAATTGATGCTTTAAATGTCACCAGACTTCTGACTGACGGCATTCCTCCTACCATGAAACTGCCACCAGCACACGACTGACAGTCTTCACTCAGCAAGGGAGAAATACATAACAGACCAGCACATTCAAACTGAGAAAGGTCAGATTTTTCTTTAAAAGCTACAGACAAATACTTCACCAACTCAACTATTTAACTACTTCACTATTCAGGATATTCAAAAACAGTACTTTATAATAGCTTTTCAGTAAAAAATTACTTATTTAAATACATGAGTCCTTTTTTATATCCTGCAAAAATAACTTTGCAGTCACATAAGTTCAGCAAACATAGCGAATATATTTTTACATTAACATATAACAGTTCTACAGTATTTCCTATCTGTGCAGGGCTGGTCTGCTGTTTTCGAAGTGGGTGATGATTTTGCCAAAGGTCATCCCCAGTGTTCTGCTCCTCTCAGTCCAGATCCATGCGGTGTTACTTCTGCACAACCAAAGAACCAAACCATGGAAGTTTGATGTACTCCTGCTGCTGCTAATGTTTCATGCCCCTGTTCCTTCTCCTGTGACCATGTGGTGTTGTTGCAATCAGGAACCAGAGACCCATTTTTGCACAACTGGACAGCAATCCTCACATAAATTAGGTGTATATATGTGTATATGCTAGATCACACAACGTGAAGTTTAAACTATTAGAATTTGCAATAATGTGGGCCTGTCAAGTCATGATTCATGCATCACAAGTAGCAGAATGTAACATTCTCATTTGCATGTGATCTTAATACAAAAGATCAAAGTAAAGCAATAATGTACACAATCACAAATGCATACAAGTAAAAGACAGCTTTGTGACAGTAGCACATTACTGCTCATTATAAATAATCCCCCCAGGACACCAATAAGAAATGCTGTATGTGCTGCTGGTGGTCCGTGCCACTGTTATGTACTTCTGTTGTGTATCATGGAAGTTGTGCAACTCCATGCAGCTCACTTTCAGTTTACTTCAGAATCCCATAACATGGGTCCACAGCAGTCCCATCCTGTCCACCTGAACTGCACCACCGAGGTGCCTCCATTTGCTTCCCCCACAAGGGCCTCTCTGACTCAGTCGTTCCAGTCATATTCGTCATCACATCACCACAGCTGTACAAATCAGTGTCACTTCAGGCGGGTCCTGTTCTGTACCTGAAAGACCAGTGCTGCAAAGTTTTATGGAGTGATTACAAAAGAGAAATGAATCAAAAAACAACAGTCAGACGATATGTTCACTGAAAGTTTGTCAACCTTCACACCCAGTAAAGAGACCCTGAGAAGATAGTACACTAAAAACAGCAAAATGTTTATATTAAGAAAAAAACAAGTTAGAAAAGAACAATGAACTATACACAGAAGAAACAGAAAACCAAACTATTTACAAAACAACATAACTATTTACAACACAATGTTGATGGCACAGTAAATGCTCAAGACCAACACTCACTCAACAGTGGCCAGCTGCTGGCCTGTGCGGAGTCCTCCTGGTGGCATGTTTTTTCCATAAGCCACAAAATGTGACACTGGTTGGACTCAGTTCTGGCCAGTCCAGCATGCTTCTCAGGCTGCTGGGATGCTACCTTTTTTTAAAGTTTCAGATGTCCACGTGGATGGCACAGATATTGTCCTGGTCTTGCTGCGTGGCTGGTAGCGGGGTGTCAGTTTCTTGCGCACCTATTGCTGCAGTTGCAGGTGGCACTGGCCCTTCTATTGTGTCCTTCTCTTGGTGCTGCTGTTGTGTTTGCCTTGTTTCCAGCTTCTCCATCTCCCTCCAGATCTTTTGCAAATGGTTCCTTGACCATGTGCTGCTCTTCTTCTAGTTGTCCTCCTGTGGCACTGCTGGTGGGGGTGGGAGTGTCAGTGTTGTCTTTAGGACATAAATATGCAGCTTGAGGAGAATAAACCGTGCAAGTGACATGTCAAATTCATGAAATCTTCAGTAATTATATTACAGTACTCTGTTCAGTGCAGCCTTACTGTACCCATCCCTGACTTTCTGCTGATGGTTTACAGCCTTGCCGATCTCCTACTCTCCTTGGCCCCTGCTGTGCTTGTATCACCCCCACCACATCCGACAGAGGATGGGGCCATTGAGAAGTATGAATCCCATGAGAATGTGAAAGCTGAGGTTTAACCAATGTTTCAGCAGCCACATGTTCTGCTAGACTGTTCTCTTATCAGAACCTCAACCATTGTCTCTCTAAGTTGGTGTACCATCCATTCAAAGCCCCCCCCCACTTACATTCATATACCTTTTTGTCACCATCTCCATCTATGTAGTTCTGAACATTTTACCACCATCTTTACCCCTTTCTTGAATGGGAATCTGTCTGTCAAGTGCATGTTACCAACACAGAACATGAACCCTGCTTTCTAGTCTGAGATGGCTACATGTTTAGTTGACTATCCTGAGCCTCATATGATGCATGTAGTTGACTAGACCCACTTATTTAGGATACTTAACAGCGTGTGCTGCAACATATACAGTATAAAGATCTCTCATCTAGCGATCCCCATAAACAGACATTGAACACAGTATTGTACTCAGGATGACATTAGGTGGTGTTCGTCAGAGGTTGTGGCGTGTGTTTGTCATAGAAAATGAAACAGCACTAGGTACTAGTCATGGGTTACTTCAAGAGGAAACAAACTATGCACTATTGATAAAGTAGAGTATGACAAACATTGTTGATGGTGATGAATTTATCAACATGTGGTATGTCAAACATTTTATCACAATACCTGATTGACGTTGAAGAATAAAATGGTAGGGGGTTTCAGCGATTCAGCTGTAATGACTGCATCATACATCCAGCAGTGTGAGGTTTGATTATCCCTCTCACAGCCTTCAGTAGCAAACTGTGTGGCCTGCCTTGAGCAACATACACAACCACCCTGTGCTCCCAGGTCACACTTGTAATTAGCCTAGTGCAGTAGTGCACAATGGACCTCTTACTTACTTGGTTGCCTAACATAAAAGTACATAACTGTACAAACATGATTTCCTATTGCTATTAAAATCTTGTCACCCAGCAATGGCATCCCTAACCCTCTTACCCTGACAGCAGCATCTGCTGACTAGTTTCAGGTCACCTGATGGACTGTGATGGCCCCGTTATTTTATCATCACAGTTTGACCACAGTGCCATAACGCTGCAGGAGGTGATCAATCCACACTCCATCTCAACCTACTAGCCATCCACTGTTTAAAGTTCTGCAGATGACACCATGCACTCCAGTAGTGGGTAATTACACATAACACCATCAGTGCCTAATGCAATAGTGCAGTTAAGTCACACGCAAGTCAAGTAATGATTCACCAACATTCAAAAAAACTGATTGGGCAGTGAAGGCTATGCCACTTTTTAAAGTGGTATGGCCTTAGCCATGGAATTAGTGGTCCCCTCTTAAAGCAACCATGGAGTCACACCACAGGAGAATAACCTGTACCAGACTGAAAAGGCACCAATTTCAACAGTTGTGATCTGCTATTTTATGACAAGTTATAACTTATAAGGATTGCATAAATTAGCCAACCACCTGATGCCATCCACTGCATGATGCTACAATTGACTAACAGTAACATCAGAATGTTATTTTTATGTGGGATGCTCCGCACTCACACACCCTGATAAGGGGAGCTCTGCCCCCCTCACACCCCTAACAAAAAGATTCAACTCCGAGGGGGAACGGATCACAGGACAGAGTTGAAATTTGTGTGGCCATGGAATTACAGTTTCCATGGCCCTTTCACAAAAATAAATGTCACTTACTGAGTTGGGAGACCAGGATTTGAACCAGGTTCTGCTGCAAAGGTGGCACCACCAAATGGCCCTCTGGCTGCTGATCCATAACCTGCTGCTGGCCCTGCTCCTGCTGTTCCCACTGGTCTCCACCTTGCAGTTGCTCTGCTTCCTCCTCCTGGTTCCTGCCCAATCCTGCTGCTGCTGTTGGTTCTAGTTTTAATAATCAAGAAAATCAACGTACAGTTACAGCACAGAAAAAAAGAAAATGAATACTATATCTTCCCTTGATTGTAGGTGGTCTCTCAATATAAAGAACATTAAACTTCAAAAAACTAATGTTTCTGGCATCTCTATAATTATCTCTCTCTCTATCTCTCAGTCTCTGTATCAATCTCCTTGGATAACAGGGACAAGCAATATGAGCAGTTTCTGCCTGCTGATACACTGATTTTTATAACACAGTTTACAGAAAGTTCCGCAGTTCACACTGGGATACTGTTTATGAAGTGCAGAATTATTTTACTGTGGAGATGTGGAATACAGAAATATGTAACATGAGGAAAACGTGACTGTGACATGGGTTTGGGGAATCATTCTGCTACTTACCATGAAATGTGCAATATTATGTGATGTGTGGTGTCAGAATTCTGCCAAAGTGAGTGTGTCAGCAGATAAGTACACATTAATATTCACAAATTATTCTGCTTTTGCAGATAAAGTGGGCAATCTGTTCAGTGGAACATTTTTAAATGCAATTTATTATAAAAATCTGCAGTACATAGAAACAAATCCCACAATTCTAAGTTGGAATTCCCTGAAAGTTGAAAAAATTATTTTCCAAGCTTTCATTGAATTGAAATTCTGACTTTTGCAGAAATTCCACCAGCAGAATTTTTTCTCTCACACCTCTAACAGGGAAACGTGTATTTCCAGAGTATTCCCATTGAACTGATGGAGGACAGAACTCAGTAGTCCAATTGCTTTTCTCTTTCATAAAAACTGTATTTGTGCATATTCATAACATTGAAAAGAGAATAAGCACTGAATTAGAAATGAGTACACTGGCTCAGGTTCATACTTAAATTCAGATTTGGATCTCATCTGCCACCAGAGTTGTGCTGACTCAGATCATGCAAGTCAAGACCAAGTCAATGTCTAACAGTTCTGTTCCTGCCTGGGTTTGAGTTGGAGCTGGAATACTGGAGCGATCTCTGTATACACAGATACATAGATGTTTTCAGCAGATAAGGGCATTGTGGCACATCCAGTCTGCCATATCCCTCTTTCTAATGCTTAAGGTACCCTAGATGCTATGACAAATTCTGCCCCTTTCACCCTAGCTTGATAATTCCCATGTGACTATTCCTCTGCATTCTTGAATGCCTGAACCGTGGCCACCCCTACCACTTCCAGGAGGAGACTGTTCCACCTCTCCATCACCCTTTCAGTGAAGTAGAATTTCCTCAGGTTTTCCATAAGTTTTCCCCCTTTTAGTCTTAAGTTGTGCCCCCTTGTTCTGCAATTTCCCTTCATTTGGAAGTTGCACCCCTCTGGTACCCTGTTGATCCCCTTCAGATACTTGAAGGTCTCTATCATGTCCCCCCTCTCTCTCCTTTCCTCCAGGGAGTATATATTGACAGCTCTGAGTGTCTCCTCATATGACTTATTCTGCATCCCAAACACTAATTTTGTCACCCTCCTCTGTACCGTCTCCATCATGTCTATGTCTTTTTGGAGATGGGGCCTCCAGAACTGAACACAGCACTCCAGATGAGGCCTAACTAGGGAGTTCTAAAATGGTACCACCATTTCCCTCCTTCTACTTGTTATACCCCTCCCTAAAACACCCTAGTATTCTGACAGCCTTCCAAATGCTTTTTACACTGTTTAAACACTTTGAGGTTGTCGTCGATGACTCACCCACCCATCCCTCTCTCTTGCTGGCCTCCAGTGTTACCCAATATAATTCATACTTGACTCCAGGATTCCCTCTCCCCAGGTGCATAATCCTGCACTTTATTTGCATTGACATCTCCTTATGTCTGTCCCTTAATGGAAGGAGAAGAGGAATGGAGGGCTCAAACCTCTGAGCACAGGTGAATGGGGGTGCAGAACCTGTAAGACAGCCAGAAGCAACTGAGGAAATGCTAAATGAATACTTTGCATTAGTCAGAGGAGGGATGGTACTGTCTGAGAGGACTCACGACAACAGGGCAGACAGGATGCAGCCAGACAGGACACCAACATTGGTTACTGACTACCTAGTGAAGAGCAAGCCAGGTAAGTCCCACGAGGAAGACAGAATACACATTAGGATCATAGTGGAGCTTCAGTTTCAGTAGGCAGTTTGGGAATGTTGTGAGCACCACAAAACCATTACAGTGATGGCAATGTGGGTGCTGCAACCCATTTGACAGTCATTCTGGTGACTGAGGTTTTTCAGCATCCGCAGTCGTTGCCACCCCAAGGGTGTTGCGCTTTTTCACCCCTACACCTCTAACTTGGAGGTGATCATATTATGTTCAAATTATAACAAGTGATCTAAATGTAAAGAGAACTATTGATGTCCATTCTCCCGCAGAGACCACCCCCCTCCCCTGAGGAGACCGGAGGTCGCGAGGGTCTGCCCTGAAACCCTCCCTGCCCACAGAAGCCCTGAACTCGAGACACACCAGGTAATTCTACCTTGATCTAGTCTGCTGCCACCACCGTTGGCCATCTGGCGCCTTTTCTGAAACGGCCACAAGCTCCCCTGCTCAGTGCATGAATCCCGGCCAGAGTAGCACCTCGAGTTGCTGCCCAGGCTCAAACGGAGCAGAACTGTTACTTTTGTGCCTGATTTTGAAAGTTTAAAATGAACCAGCTAAAACTATTTGTATTTGCCTGTAACTGTATTTAAAAGCTTAGAGTCACTGCAAGCCCAGGACCTGTGTTCTATCTGAAATCCCCTGTGCAAATCTCACTGGGACTGTTTGTTAATTTGTAAAGTGCATTTTTCCAGTTGTAACTGAAATACCCCCTGTGAAAAACTCATTTGGGGACTGTTTGTTAACTTCTAAAGTGCATTTCAGCTTGCAGAATTTCAGTTTGCCTGCTAGTAACCACCATACAGCCTTTTCTTTTGAATCAACAACCTGAGAGCCCACAGCCCATTTGCTCTTCTCCCCACACCACTACCAGCCTGCCCCCAGCAAGTTAATCCTTGCCTGTACTGCATATTTAATCCCCCTCTCTCCATTCTCCCAAGAAGACCACCCTCCCCGAGGAGACTGGAGGTCATGAGGGCCTGCCCTGAAGCCTCCCTGCCCGCAGAAGCCGCCAACTTGAGACACCCCGTAATTTACCTTGATCCAGGCTGCTGCACCACCATTGGCCATCTACGCCTTTTCTGAAACGGCCAAAGCTCCCCTGCGCAGCACATGAATCCCGGCCAGAGTAGCACCTCGAGTTGCTGCCCAGGCTCAAATGGAGCAGAACTGTTACTTTTGTGCCTGATTCTGAAAGTTTTAAAATGAACCAGCTAAAACTATTTGTATTTGCCTGTAACTGTATTTAAAAGCTTAGAGTCACTGCAAGCCCAGGACCTGTGTTCTATCTGAAATCCCCCCACCCTTCGCTGGTATTACTTAAATAGCCTCTGCCCTCACGATATTTTGCTGCTGTCGGGATTATTAGCTCCTTATATTGTTTTGCCACTAGAGGGAGCCTGATTAAGTTTGAGCAATTTGCTCCCAATACCTCACTTGTCACATTTTACTGCTCTCTAGTAGCTGTTTTCACTTGGTGATTTATATTAAAGGAGCACTCTGCTGTCTCTTTCCTCTCTACCTCACTCCTTTCTCTAGTCAAAAATGTCCCCTCCTAGCACTCCTCATGGGAATACTTGGCCTTCCTATCCTCTTTGTGCTTTACTGCTTGAACACATCAACAGCTTCTGCCAATACTTATACTCAGTCTCGACTCTACTACTCCAACATGCTTGCTACTGCCACTCCACTACCTCTACCCCTCTCTGCCTCATCAGCAAGTGTATTAGCCCAATAGTCAGATACCTTCACCTTCATCTGAAGCCGCCACCCTGCATGTCTATCAGGGCGAACCTCATCACCCCGCTATGGTTACTAACCCTATCTCTTATACTGTCCGGTGACATTGAGATCAACCCTGGTCCATCTCTGCGTCCTGTCATAACCTTGCCCCCCCCAGCCACCACTCTCCCTAAAACCGATGGACTAACTTTCGCCCACCTGAACGCTAGGAGCCTTATGGCCAACCTCCCTGACCTCCAGGCTTGGATCTATACTAATGTCCCGGACATCCTCGCCATCACAGAAACCTGGCTTAAGCCCACAGTGCCTGACTCTCAGTGCCACTTTCCTGGATACAGCATGCTTCTGACAATCGGCCCTGGCACTAAAAAGGGAGGTGGCCTTGCCCTCTACTTCAAAACTCACCTAAACATTACCATTCTGCAGGACCCCCTCCTACCAAACTGTGAAATCCTGCACTCCCTACTGCTTCTTGAAGGTGTAAAGAAACTCCATATTTTTTGTACTTATACCCCCCCCAAAAATGCTATACAAGACATCACTGAACTCCTAGGGTTTCTGCCTACAGTTACAGGCAAGAATGACATTATCTGCCTTGGTGATTTTAACCTTGACTGGTCCGAGAAAAACTCAGCTAACCTATCCTCCTTAGCTAGCAAGGCAAATCTATCCCAGCTCATACATGAACCCACAAGGGTCTCACGTGGGGGCAACTGTGCCACCCTCCTTGACTGGATACTTACTAACAGGACAGAATATGTTGCCTCAGCCGGTGTGCTACCTGACACAATTAGTGACCACTATCCTATCTACTGTGTCTGGAACACTGTCATTCCTCTCCTCCCTGCTAAAACTGTAACCTTTCCTAATCTCTCCCACCTAAGTCATGAGGACTTCTTAACTGACCTTAACCAGGTTGACTGGTCCCCTCTCTACCAAACAGAGGACATTAACATAGCCACAGAATATTTCAACTCCATCCTCCTCTCTCAAAACCTTCACATCCTGGTCACCACATGGATGGCAGGGAAAGTAACCAAGGGCTAACATGCCCCTGCTTCAACTTCTCAAATCTAGGGACAAACTTTGGTCCAGGTGGAAGATCTCCACCTGCGCAGACTTTGAAGACTATCGGCATTACGTAACAACTGCAAAAGACAAATCAGATTGCCAAAAGCACCTACTATAGGAACCTACTAATAACATCCTCTACAAATCCAAGGTACTGGTCCAAAATTAAGGACATTCTCATAACGACAAGCAACAGAATCCAGCTGACATGAACATTCAAGGTGTTCACTGCACCAACTATGACACCATTGCCAACGCCTTCAATGCCCTTTTTTTCTTCTCCACCAGTCGCTACTCTAACTAGCCCACAACCTGACTGTCCTCTTCTCCTCCTCGCCCTCCCACCCTCCCTTTCGCTCTGGCTCCAACCACATACCTTGAAGTTCGAAGCTACTTAACCCTTCTGGCACCCGGGGTCAAGTGCCTGAGGGCATCCATCCTTGCATACTTAAGCAGTATGCACCTTGGCTGACCAGACCTATCACCTGGCTTTTTAAGCCTCTGATTCATGACGTCTACTGTCCCATCCACCTGAAAAACTGCCAGAACCATCCCTATAACAAAAAGGCGATGTCAAACTCATGTCCAACTACCGCCCTATATCTCTTCTGCCCATTCTCAGTAAGCTGCTTGAAAAAATAGTCCACCGCCAGCTTGTTGCTCACCTTGACATGTTTAATCTTCAAACCCGTGCTAACATGGTTTCCGCCTGGTCACAGTACCACCAATTTTGCACTTACACAACTTACAAATGACATCAGAAATAATATGGACTGTGCTACCCACTGGGGCCGTCTTTATCGACCTGTCTAAAACCTTCGACATGGTACACCATCCTCTCACGCTAAAGAAACTCCAATCCATTGGAGCATCTGACCAAGCCCTCTCCTGGTTCCATAGCTATCTTGACAATCGGACTCAGGCAGTAGCATTTCACAAGGCCCTTCCCCCCCCCAAACATCTCCCGTGGAGTTCCCTAGGAATCCACTCTTGGACCTCTACTCTTCTCCCTCTTCCTAAGTGATATTCCCACCATGTCCCGGCCTAGCTGCACTCTTATGTACACAGATGACCTTGTTCTCTACTCTGGGTCAAAATCGGTTGCTGCCATCAACTCCACTCTCACTAATGACTTCCAATTCCTGCAGACCTGGCTCTCTAGCAACCACCAAGTCCTGAACCTAGAAAAAACCTGTGCTATGCTATTCAGATCCTCTAAGAAACTGTCTGCCCTGCAAACAGGCTCGGGTTCAATGCCTTGATGGCCCTCTATCTTAAACACTGAGTCCTTCAAGTACCTTGGGGTCACTTTGGATCCTACACTTGACCTGTCTCAACATGTCAATATGGTGTGCCGTGTCACATGCTAAAATTGGCGGAGCTTATCGTGTGCGCCACTCCCTCACTCCTTCCGCTAGACTTTCTGTTGCAAGAGGTATTCTCTTACCCCAGCTCCAATATGCTCTGCCCCTCCTCTTTGCTGCAAACTCTGCTACACTCCACAAATGGGACACTGTCTACAACAACATCTGTAGATTCTCCTTAACTGCCCCATGTCTTACCCATCATTGTCTCCTTTACGCTGGCTTAAATTGGCTGTCACCTAAGGATATTCGAGCCTACTCCCAGGGCTGCTTTATCGACTCCCTGTCTAGACCTCCCTGCCCTGTCTATCTTGCCAACCTCCTGACTCCTGCCTCACACACCCGCACCTCAGGTCTTCCTCTGTCCCCATGCTCTCCACCAGACCTTGCATGACAAAATGGGTGAACAGGCATTTGCCCATTTGCTCCAAATTCTGGAACTCACTCCCCTTATGGTGAAAACTTCAGCCTCCCATCGAGAATTCAAACTCGCTGTTCACCCACCTTCTAGCCTCTGGCCAATGCAAATGCTCATAATTTGCTTTGTCCCACTGCATGCTGTCGGGTCTGACCCTGAGTACTACACTAATGTTCTCCCATGCAATATGCTTGTCTAGGGTGGCTATGAACCTTGATGTCTTTACTGTCCTCAGCTGTCTTATGGTTACCCTAATTGCTTTATTTTACATCCTTATTATGATCTATGCCTAAAATGTACCCTTATGTAACTATTACTGTGCTACCCAATGTATATCTTGTTTTGCTCCTGTACACCTATATTATGTCTGTGCATTTCTGCATATTGTAACCAATGTCCTGTGCTCTCCCGGGTCGTGCCTGAAAATAGGCAGGTCTGTTGCCTAGCACACTTACCCGGTTACCAAAAGCTAATAAATAAATAAACCTACGGTGTCTTTTAAAAAGAATAAAAAATTAAAGACAAAGTAGTCCACAGCAGATTACCAGCAGAAGATTCTGCTGATGTGGGCTCTTGGTTACCCCAAAGACCTGCTGGATTTTTTCAGTGTAAATGGTGCAGTATCTGTAAAATTGGTACACCTGGAAAGGAGTTTACACAGAGTGATGAGAGAAAGTTATACATCAGATAATGTGTGACATGTAACACACCTTTTATAGTGTATGTGTTATGGTGCACTTGTAGAAAAATCTAGGTCGGGTGCACCACTAGACCACTTATACCAAGAATACAGGAGCACATTAGATCAATAAAAAGGAAGACACTTCTGTGGGTATTCACTTTTCATTACATCATAATTCAAATAATGATGATTACGATTTATGGGTGTGGCCCATGTACTGGTACTTAAAAAGGAAGGAAATAGGACAAATGTACTACTCAATAAAGAGAGTTACTGGATTTTTTCATTAAGCAGTGTTAAACCAAGGTGGTTAAATGAACAGTGGGACCTCAAACCCTATCTCCTTGATTAAATAAATAAGCACAAATAGATTAAGTAATCATTTTGTTGGATGTGAAACTTTCATGTTGGATTTATATGTAACCCTTTGCTTAAAGGAAGTTCCTATGAGGTTATTCTTATTATGAACTTTATGGCCTGCGGCCTCGTGACCAAACCACGCCAGGCGTGGGTTAAACCAGCATCACCAACACCCTGTCGTGGTTTATTGCAATTATACAAATGTTGTGTGTGGTAAAATGTGAATAGTAATTTAATTGTGATAATTTGTTGTGTGTAAAAGTAAGGAAATAGTGGAATATCCTTCCATGCAAAAAATAGTCCATACAGTGGGTTTGCTTGTAACATAAAGAAGTGTTTATTTTTGTGTTTTTACATTTCATGCTTAACTTTAACAGTGAAGTAGAACAGTAGTTATGAACAGATGTAGTTTTTAATATGTACTTTTAAGCAATAATATATATATTTTTTTATTTTAGAAAAAGTGTTGAATGATTAGGTTTTATAATTTTAAAGCATAAAGCAATATTGTTATGAGGTTAAAGTTCAGTGTAGTATTTTGCTTCTGTGGATTGTTGTTTTTTCTTAGTTGTTCGATGTCTGTGGGCTGTTGTCGCTTTGAGTAGTCTTAGGCTTGGGGTGGAGTGCAGGTATTTGTTTTAATCTGCAAAAGTAGAGAAAAAGATGTTAGTTTTAAAAAAGTTTTTGAAATTTGTAGATTATGCTGGTTTTTATGTTACCTTTTGCATTATTTGTAGAAGAAATTTACAGTGCCATAATTGAACAGACCACCAAAGGTTGTTTGGTTTGATCCACGGTGTGCGGAGGTGCTGCCATGCTGGTTGGATCCGGTTGCGATGTTCACTTGGGAGGTCTGGTTATGGAGAGGTGTGTTTCTGTTTTCGTCATTCCTGATGATTCAAAAGGATTTCGTGTTGAAGAATTTGTTTCTGGAACTGGAGACTGATTATGAGGTATTTCAGTTCTGGCGTTGTGCATTGTTGGTGATTCCATGTGTGAGATGACTGTTTCTTGCAGGTGTTTTGTGGTTAGGAAGGTGAGATTCGGGGGAGGGGTAGCAGTTTCTTGACGGTTGCCTTCTGATATGATGTTTCCCCAATTTTTGAAGTCATCCATGTTGGGCTTCCAGTAACTGCGAAGTGAAGACTCACTTTTGTGCCCAGTTATTGCCATGATTTGGCGAGATTCCATTCCTGCATCGCTCAGTAATGTTACTGCAGTTGCTCTTAAACTGTGATTTGTGTAGATGTCTGGCAATTGGGCTTGCTTGCAGATCAGTGGCAACATTTTTCCCAGGTAGTTAATGCCCATTGGCTCGTTGTTGTACCATACTGGCATTTTTCTAGGATATGGTTAGGAAGTCTTTTGGGTGGAGGAATAATGCTGTGGGGTTTGGTGGCAGCTTGTTGAGATACTTTTAAAACTTTTAACAGGACATAGGGGTTGTCAGTTTGCTCAAACATGCATCCTCTTGTGAGGTGGCGTGTGGGATCGTTGTACTTTTTATGGTTCTTTGTTTCTTCATTAAATGTTTTTGTGACATATTGTAAGCCATTTTCAGCTATTTTAATTTCAAATGACTGTGTTGTGAATTGTCTGACTCCTTCATTGCCTCGTCTTGCGAAATGCAGTTGAATATCTAGCCAGACTTTTTGTACTAGCCCTTTTGCAGTTTGTGGGGAAACTGCATTAGAATTTCTAATGGTTGCTAGTTGGGATATGGTGAGTGCAGGTGGTGTTGAGCAACGCTTTTCCTGACTTTCGGTATTTTTACAACTGCTTTGAATATGTTGTTTGCAGTTGTGAAGTCTGGGTCAATCATTAAATTGAGCTGTCTGGCAATGGGGGTCATTTATGTATCTGTTGAGTCCATAACGCAAACTGACAAAGCTGCTTAGTACATATTCTTCTCCTGATGTGTTTCTAACTGTACTGTAGTAGTTGCGAGGGATGTCATTTAATTGCTGGGCTGGGATATTTTTAGATCTATTTGTATTTCCTTTTCTTTTGCCCAGTCTAGGAATACCTTAACCGCCCATCTGGTTTGCTTCTGTGTTTGTTTCTTCATGTCTTTCTAGCTCCAGCATTGTTATTTCATCACATGTGATGCTGTCGTGACGGCGCTTTGTTTTGTGTTAGGATTGGCTGGTGTGGCCTTTGAAGGGAAGCGCCTCGTGTTTGAATTCTCCTGTAGCGGTAGTTGGACGTGCTGTGAGCTGGCTGTCTGTGACGTTAACGCTGGGGATGTGAGGCAGAGGGATGAGCTTTCTTGGTGGCAGTTCGGACGATTTCTGAGGTATTTTTTATTTTCTTGTTGTTATGCGCTGTCTTCCGCTGTAGTTGGACGTGGTTCGAGCGGGCTGGTTGTCACGTTTAGGCTGGGCATTTCAGGCAGACCAACGGGCGTTTGTGGCGGCTGTGGTGTTGCTTTTTGCATCGATGGCTTTTCAGTTTTTATTTCGGCATTATCGCCGTTTTCAATGGATTTGAATATTGCTTCAAGCTCGTCATTATCGATCAAGTCAAAACTTGTTTGGAGGCTCATGTTTTTTTAAAAATGATCGGATTTGGGTTTTTTTCATACCGCGATGTATAATGGCGGCTTTGGGATTTATCGACGGGGGTCGGAGTGTTTTTCATTGGGTTTCAGCGCGAGGTTGGCACAGCTGGCACTTTTTCCTGTTGGTAATGCTGTATTTTACAACGGGGTGATAGTGCCAGCTGGCCAATGAGGGATCTGTATTTTTTAATGCATTGTATAATTATATGTAACCCTTTGCTTAAAGGAAGTTCCTATGAGGTTATTCTTATTATGAACTTTATGAATTCATGAAATGATATAAATATGGTGCAAAATCAAAGTTACTATGGTTTATACAGCTATAAATGTAAAACATATTTATTATTATGTGTCTTCACACACCTTTGTATTAGTTCATTGTGACGTTACCTCTTAAATTTAGAAATCATTAGAATTTGCCAGTATAAACATTCACTCCAATGTTGTTTAAAGGAGAACCTTACATAATTACCTTACTGAAGGTTAAAAATATAGAAATAAAAATAGGGAGTAGTTATTGAGCAACGTTGGAGCTAAGTTACTAAGGTCTAAACTGATAATAATTCGTTTTTTATTATTTTTTTCATTTATAAATCTGAACAACGTGTCTGACAATTTGAGAAGCTCCTTATGGGAATAATTGCTGTTTTCAGATAACAAACATTTTGAATCCTTCCTTTTCTATCCCAATCCCTATCCCCCTTCCCCATCCTTGCTTCCTTTGTTTGCTTCACCATAAAGCACTGTGTTAATGTATGCAACATTAAGCATGTGTAGGAAAGTATAGGTGAATGCTTTTGTACTAAAAGAATGGTTTTTATGTGTGAATTGCTGTTTTTAATAATATTTGAAATAAGGTAGTAGAAGGCACACAATAATTACACTGAAGGAAATGTGTCAGAAAATGAGGAAAACGTGATTGAAGGGTTAAAAATAATCACGCTAATGCATTTAATATTATTGATATGCCCTGTATAAAAAGAATCACGTGCTCTCTACGACTTCATGACCCCTGATCAAGAGTTTAAGACTTGAAGCACCGGGGCAAGTGGAGGTGAAGTGTTTGTGTACTGTTACACCAGGATTTTGCAATGAAGCTGACAAACCTTTTGGATTCAGACTTGGGTGGACAGTACTTCCTTTACAAAGACTGGAGTGCAGGTGATAATTCTGATCTGTTGGAGTTAGTTGAGGACCTGTTGTGGTCTTTGATGATAATATAGACAGCGAAAAAAGGGGCAGACTTGGTGGGCCAAGCTGTTCTTATCTGCCCACAAATTCTGTTTCTGTGCTTCCTCATTTCTATGCTTCTAACTGAATTTTCAGGTATTCATTTTTGTTTGAAACTTGAGGAGTAAGCTGTGCAAACTTCTGTCTGTTGTAACTTGTGACTATTGTTGTATGAACATAAAACATGTGACTTGTTAAACCCTGGTCCAGCCCTGAAATCATTTTTTTTAAGGAAGTGCATGTGGTTTCGGGTACTGGAACAAATCTTTAAAATAACATAAAAAATGTGAGATGAGAATTGGAGTCAGAGAAAATCATGTCAGTATTGGGCATGATGTACATACAGACACACTGCCATGAAGCAGCATATAACAATAACAACATGGGAAACATTACTGAACACATCAGCAAGTCAGTCAAACACTGTGGGTGCAGAACACGGCACTTTGTGCCACAGCAACTTGAGTTGCACAGGGATCCAAACAGAGTTTTATGTTGACAACTGCCCATAAAAGGTACATACAATGTTTTTTTGGGAACCAACTACCCTACATTCTGTACTTACTGTACACCTGGCAGCTAAACCGAGACTCCAACTTTACCTTTCTTTTTTAATTTTTAAAAAACAGTACAAGTATGCCTTAATTTAACAAAAGTGTCACATATCCACATGTCATGTAAATACATTTCCAAATCAATCCTCATATGATCGCTTATAATGAGTTAGTTATTCTTAAGTATTCCCTACAGTAAATTAATTATCCTGAGAGCAACTTGTATTGCAATAAATAACTCTCTGCCGTGTACATCTAGCATCTGAAATGAAAAATGGGATCCGGCAGGTCCACATATAGTTGCTCATTCAGTAAATGATGACAAGTGGAACAAATGCTCCAAAGTGGTAACTTATACAGTAATTTAAAAATGTAAAATGCTAGTCACTGTGGATATTAACAATTGTAATTTGGGGTAGAGTTGTATTTATATTGAGAATACTTCCAATTCTCGAAGACAGCTTGGTGTATATGCTAAGAACTGCACAGGAATTAAACAGTTATTTTATATTTTGTGTTTGCTTCTAAGGTTATTTTGGTTATTTTACAGGTAATATGAGCTGCTTATTAATTAATCATAAAGAGACAATCTCACAAGTATAAGAAATGTAATATGAAAGTATAGCATTTTATCATTAGGTAAATATTTTCTCTGCACAAATTCAACATTCCAAAATGTGTCATGTGGATAGACAAACTGATAAAAACTAAACCAGTTCATAAGTATCTTAAAAGCAGCCATGCTTGATGGCAGAGACAATTTTACTTACACTTTTTAATTTATTGCATATTTCTCCTTATCCCTGACTTGCATGCTACTCTTCTTTCTCCAGTTTAGAGTATGGCTTACTACTTTTTGCACTTGGAATAACCAATGAGAGCTGTTTTCATTATGAGTCTTAACTCGATTTTTATCAGTATTCTCTGCTGTTTTTTGAACACTCACTGTTTAACATCACTTGTGTTGAGACTACCAATGAACTAGCATGCAGCAGACAGTTGATTTTGACTTCATGGGGCAATAGGTTACAAAAGGCTGAGAATACTGTTGAAAGAAAATCGGTTCTGAACCATATTAAATAGAGTGCTCCTTTATTTTAAATGTTAAACACAAAAGTACTACAGAAGAGTAAAATGGGTTAAGAAGGGTATCATAAAAGTCAGAAAATTAGGGCAATCTTAAATAGAATTAAAAAAGTATTGGTTAAATGTTCTCCATTATGATGCTGCGGTTTATGGGGAGATGTTTGCAGAAAACAACAGATGCTTCAAGAACTGAAAAGTCTTTGAACTACTGTTAGAGAATAAAACATACTCTGCTTTTTAGACACCGGCCTGTTGACATGGGTGTGACTATTTTGTTTCTCATTTGTTGCTGCAGTGAGGTGTGAAGGGAACTATTCCCCATTAACACCCGTGCAGAAAATTGGTTATATGATGTACCCAGATTTGAGCCATTGACTTGTACTGGTGGAGTGGTATCTGGAGTGTGGAACGGTTCTCTCTTTTAAACAGCCAAAGGAGCAGCAGGAATTCTCCTGGTCCTACCTGCTAAAAGGGGGACATTGTGCTGTTTAATGTTTGTAGATTCTGTTCTCATCCTGGACCTGCCATCTCATATCACTTCTCATCCTGGACCTGCCATCACCTATCACTTCTCATCCTGGACCTGCCATCTCCTATCACTTCTCATCCTGGACCTGCCATCTCCTATCACTTCTCATCCTGGACCTGCCATCTCCTATCACTTCTCATCCTGGACCTGCCATCTCCTGTCACCACAGTTGTTTTTGGTAAAGCAAGTACACTTCAGGCTGTTAGACTATAAGATTTATAATATATAATTTATAGTAAAAAAAAAAGTGGACAAAAATAACTTGCAAACAAAGTAAGGATTATTGTACATTACTTGGAGTACCTGAACTAAAAGAGATACCAGCACAGCTGTTTTGGTAAGGCAAGTAGCACATTCCGATGGTTAGACTATAATATACATAATATAATATATTTACAGTTAACAAAAGAGGACAAAAGTAACTTTGCAAACAAATTCAGGAATACTGTACATTACTTTGAGTTCCTGAACCAAAAGGATAGACATTTTCTGTTTTGAAAATGTCTTGCCTTACAGGTTAAATCACAATAATCACAGCTTGCACATTCTGCAGCATCTCCTAATATACCAACTAGTGTAATACTGTAGCTTCATGATACTCATTATAGCTTCACGATACTCAAGTGGGTTATTTACTAAGAGCTCAGTAAGGTGTTCTGTAGTCTTGAATCTCCACTGCAACATGTTCAAACCCGAAACAGAGTTCTTATAATTCAGTACCCTCCTTGTGGAGTATTGCTGTGAGAACAAGCATTTGTCAATGCCAAATGTTGCTCCATTGGCATTGGTAGTGCAGGAGTTAGAGATGCGTAATCAGAATGGCAGTGAAGTATTGAACTGATGCCAACCCCACCCCCACCCTTCAGAGACTGACAGTCATTGGGGTGTGCCTTTGGGTCATCAGCTATAACGCTCATGCCATTTTACCTCACCCTACCCTGTAGACATTGATAAGTGTTGTGGTGTGCTTTGGAGTCTTTGGGCCTTATACTTACCCGATTCCATAAGGAAATACACTGAGATGGGTGCAGTATAGGAGAATGGGGTGAATGTAAGGGCCAAACACTACAAGGCACACCTCAATGCCTGTCAGTGGCTGCAGGGTGGGGGGTTGGGATGGAATGCCATGAGCATTACAGCCAGTTATCCCAAGTCACACCCCTGATGCTTGTCAGTCTCTACAGGGTGGGATGTTACAGTTGGAAACCCTAACACCAAAGGCATTTGTTGGTATTTTCACTCTAAATCTTCAACATGGGCTTTTTGTGACCCCACCTCATGAAGAGCGGCACTATCAGTTTGTTAGCTGAAAAGTGATTTTGCAAAGCGACTGCACCATTTAGCACCACAGGTATGAAAACACATTTTGGGCAGGATGTGAAAAACCACAACTGTATTGTTCATGAGGAGGTGTAAAAAAATGGCAATGGTGAAAATCTGGAGTGAAAACATGAAAAATTGGTGAAGTCAAGAGCAGGCATAGAAACTGCACAACACAAGTCCGTATCTCAATTATTTTTTGGATTTTTTTAACCACATTTTCAACATAGGCATTTTGGGACCTCCCCTCATGAACAGTGGTACTGTGATTTTGTTAATCTGTCCCAAATTTGATTTCCCACAGCGACTACGCCATTGTGTGCCAGAGGTATGAAAACACATTTTGGGCAGGATGTGAAAATGACAGCTGTACTGTGTCATAAGGAGATGTGAAAAATGCCAGTGTTGAAAATCTGGCATGAAAATATTGCAAATTTCTGGGTTACAAGGGTGGGTGGAAACTGAACAATGCACGCTTGTAACACAGTCATTTTATGGACTTTCATCACCAAACTTTCAAAATAGGCATTTTAAGACATCTGCTCATGAACAGTGTCACCATAATTTTCTCAATGGTCCCAAAAACTTATTTCACACAACGACCACACTATTCTGCCCTGGACATCGAAACACATTTTGGTCGGATATGTAAAATGTTCATAAGGAGGTGTGGAAAAAGTCAATTTTGAAAATCTGGAGTGAAAATATTACAAATTCATGAAGTTATAAGCATTTGTGGAAACTGCACATACACGCTCATAAAACAGCCTTTTTGGGGATTTTTTTTTTCACCAAATTTGCAACATAGACTTTTGGGAGCCCCCCTCATGAACAGTGCCACTGTTGTTTCATTAATCGGTCCTGAAAGGTGATTCTGTGCAGTGACCACTAAATCGTGTTTGGGGACCAAATAATGCCATTACAGTGACTGAATTCATGAGGAGGGGTTCCAATAACCCTATGTTGAAAATCTGGTGCCAAAATTCCCAAAAATGTCTGAGATATGCATCAAAGTGGAAAAAGCCCTATTTATGCCATTATGCAGCTTACTGGCATTTCTTCAGTTCGCGGTCAGCTTTGAAGAATGCAGACGTGTTCCCGGTCCACCAAAGATCATTGTGCCATGCTCTGGAGGTAAGTATGGGGTGAGGGGAGGTGTGGGGAGGCAGGGTGCTCAGAGGGTGGGTGTGGGTTGGGGAGGTCCACTGGAGTCGATGAAGGACCATTTTCTGCTTTTCAGGTGTAAGAAAAAAAAGAAAACATCACGGGATGGTTTTTCCTTTACAGGGGTATTTGACATGCTGGGGTGGGCTCCTAGCATGCCACCTGAGTGTTTTTTTATGGGGAAGGGGTTCTCTAGCTGACAGGTGATTGGGCACCCCCATCAGCACACAACAAATGGGGGGAGACAATATGCCGATAGGGAGTGGGCTCCCCGTTGGCAAATTAAACTGGTAAGGGAGGGAAATTATTCCAAGGGAGATTGGGCACCCCCTCAACACACACTTCAAATGAGGGGGTTGCATTATGCTGATGGGGAGTGGGCTCCCCCATTGGCAAATGAAGTGGGTTGCGGCACTCTGCAGCTGCATGCCGCCATGTTTTCTTTTTTTGTAAACTGGTTCTCCAAAAAAGGCACGCTGCGTGAGAAGGTTGGTTCTCATTGCAGTGGACCTTTCCTTAGATCTGGTGGCCAGTTTACATGTTGAGGGTGTCGGTGCCTGCAGCTGCCATATTGGGGAATCAGGGATGCACCTATTGATGCATGCACTGCATTCATCCACAGTGACCATGCCTCCAAATCTGCTACTAATGCAATATGTTAGTTGGTGCACAAGCATGAGCCAACATAAAAAGGACTGTGTGTCATTCATTCATACTGTATGTTGGACTCATGAGATGAGAGTCTGTGAGCAGTAACACTCCATGAATCAAAGAAGAAGGAGAAGGCAAGTGTTGTTGCCTTCTCTGTCAGTCCATTTGATTAATATCTTTGACTCCTACTAGTAGAGATGCAGCGAATTTAAAATTCACCGGTGAAGTGAACGCGAAGTGGGCACTTCGCGTTGGTACTCTGCTACACGGAGTGGGCAATGCAAAGTGCTCACTTCACCTTGTCATTACCACTTCGCGTTAAGGCAGAATGGCAACGCGAAGTAAGGCGAAGTCATTGTTTTTAATGGACCTCGCATTTCTCATAAAGATTCTAAGTGATCCACTTGGTCTTTCAGATTTGGCAGCCCCCCCCCCCCGCACATCACATGGCTTACAGTGCTGTAAGTTACATGCTCTTTAACTAGGCAGGAAGAAAGTGAGTCATACAAGCAGGCACTTTTACTTTCTCCTGTGCAGATGGACAGAGAGTAGTGTGTTTTATGACACTGATACTTTTAGATCAGAGCGAGAAGGAGATTTAAACTTTGATTTAGACCCAACAGCTTTTTTAAAAGCTACATTTTTTTGTCTTTTCTGTACTCTTTTTTACTTAATTTGTTCTTTCAGTAAATTTTATTTTTCTTACCTTTATAAGTAGTTAGTTGTTTGTCTGTGTCTGTGTGACTGTGTGTGTGTGTTGTGTGACAGTGTGAGTAGTGATTGCTCGGACTGAGGGAGCTCAGTAGGAGAGATGGACCAGGGTAAGGGAATGTCTGGGATGGGGCAGCTTTGGGAGAGCGTGGTAGTGGTAAGCATCGTACCGTGTGCATGTGTGGAGGGCATGGGCACCCATTCCTGTTGGACCACTCAAAACTTGTGAGTGCCCCACCCAAGCAGGACCAGCACCACCTCCTGTCCTGACTCTGAGGCAGTTGAACCACCACCACCACCACCAAGTCCAACACCAGGTCCTCTGGAGCAGGATGTGCCTGTTCCCCCGGGCCCAGGTGTGGATCCCATCCGTGTTCAGCACCGCGACCAGCAGGCTTACAATACATCCAAGTAACTATTAAAAAAAATGTATGTTTTGATTCATGACGTGATCGTAAATCATGATTTGTGACTGCATTTGTGACATGATGATGAAGAAACGTGAATGCCTATGGCTGTACTTCCCCAGGCCCCAATGAGCTGTAGCTTAAAACTCCCAGACTTAAAAACACATATCAATGACTACAATGGTGGGGTGGTGAAGCCTGGAGAGATACTACGAAACAGGCTTACAATACATCCTCCAAGTAACTAGAAAAAAAATTAATGTTGTAATTCACAACGTGAATGACCATGAATCGTGGTTTGTGACTGCATTTGTGACCGTGATGATGAAGAAACGTGAATGCTTACTGCCCACGGCTTACTTCCCTGATGAGCTGTAGCTTGAAACTCCCAGACTTAAAAACACCTATCAGTGAGTACAATGGTGGGGTGGTGAAGTCTGGAGAGATACTACAAAACAGGCTTACAATACATCCAAGTAACTAGAAAAAAGATGAATGTGATTCGTAACATGAATGATCGTGAATCGTGATTTGTGACTGCATTTGTGACTGTGATGATGAAGAACGTGATTTGTATCACGAGTGACTCGAGATGATGGTCCTGACTTAAAAATGCATATTAATGAGTACAATGTTCATGCAGAATTAAGCACCACACCTGTCCAGTACTCTGAAGGGAAGCCAAAGAAACAACTGTGACTTAAGTTACAGATGGAGATTGGGCCCTAAAGAGATGAAAATGCACAGACAGATTAAGATTGTGCTGTGCACTGAAGAGATGCAGACACAAAGGTACAACACCTAACCAGTGCTCACCATCAGAAATTCAAATCTGGAAAAGAATACCTATACCGGTTGGGGCAGGTCGCGCGGGGGGTGGTCTGTGTACTGTACTGCTGCAGTAACAGTCGCTAGTACTAGTACCAGTACCAGTAAAGATACCACAAAGAAGTACAAAAATCACACAGCTGCAGTGGATAGCAGCTTCACATTGCTGAAATTATTCTGTGGCACAATAAAAGTTGTCTGATTTGATGACACGTGTCACACACATACTCACGCACACACTAAGTAATGCATAGCAAATTGAAAACTTCAGTAATATAACCACATATTTTAAACAAACTAAAATTATACACTGCTGCACCACAACAATCAGCAAAAAAATGGCAAGAAATATTAAAAATATTACTGTGTGTATGTTAACACAGTTAAACAAGAAAAATATCACCAAAACAGAAAGCACTGTCTTTTTCTCCAAGTTAATCTACCTACACCACAGATACACTCCTCCTCCAAAGCATACTTCCACTGTCTCTCAGTACACAGATTGAATGTTGTACATTAACATTCAAAATCCATACACAATCAATAAACGCTCGATGATATGAGCACAGATGGGTTTCCTACAATCGATGAACTAAAGTTTCAGCACAAAAAATTGCTCAAAAAGGCTTTTATAACAACTTTTGAAGGTTTGAATTGCAGAGAGCTCTCAGAGCAGATTGTCTCCTACAGCTTCCTACACACACACTACCCCAAACTGAGGCTGTGCAGAACAATCTAGAGCCCATGTGACCTGAAATCCCATGAAACACTGCAAAATTCACCTTTGGAGCTTAAAAACAAGGCAAGTAAGTGACATTGTTTTCAATGCACTTCACCTTAAGAATTGGTGGAGTAGTGGTTTGGGAAGGCGATAATGCAAAGTCATTGTTTTCAATGGACTTCATGTTACCTATTTGCAATGCGAGTACTAGCTTCAGCTATGAGCACTCCGCGACCTGCCACCGTGGGTCACTTAATGGAGCGAATTGGGGCCACTTGCCACCACTACCTACTAGTCAGAACTTTGCATTTTACTAACTACAAATTGTTACCTTAAGAAACAGTGAGGTACAGTACAGTAACAGAGACAACTCACTGACACATTGCAACTTCATATAAAATGTGGGTTTATTTCAGAGCTTATATCTCAGAGATGACTTATTATAGGATAACCTACTGTAAGGTGTTGAAAAGCTGATGAGTACAGCTTACAACAGGGTATAGCATGTCTTCCTGAGATACATCATTTCTGAGATAGGATTCCCCTAACTAATGAGATTTTGGGAAACAAATGCACAGCTGGACTTTTTTTCTTCTGCTGACATGTCCCAGTGAGTAAGTTTGGCTTCCATCAGAGTTTTCACTCCATGTTTACTTCATGTTAAAAAAAAGCATTTCATGATAACAATGCTGAAAAAAGTTTGTGCTTTTCTTTTTGTATGCACTGTAATAATATGGCTACAAGCCTGGTAATAGTGGCTTTGGGATGGACCGTGTAGCTTTAGAACTGGGCTTCACAATTATTTCCCTTGGTATGCCCTGATTCATTTTTCACTCACAGAACTGCACAGCTGTGTGCAGGGCTGTCCAGTAATTTAGGAAAGTAAATACAACATGTTTGCTGACTGTTATAAATGCTTTTATTTTAGAAAGGATTGATAGGAAATTTTGAAGGAGTATGAGAGACATGGCAGGATTTGTGGAGTTCATCAATTATTATATAAAATTTTAACAAATCTGCTTATTTGCCAGCAATTTCAGATTTCCTTTATTATTACTTCTTTGAAACTGGTAAGGCCCTCGAGGCACAAAGCCAGTTTTCAGGGCAATCCAAGAGCTCCGTGCAGTTAAATGACTTCTCAGTGTCATACAGTATGACTCTAGAGGTTGTGAGAATCAAACTCAGGTCTGCTGGATGTACCAGGCGGAATCACAGCTTGTTTCATAAAAACATAGAAACATAGACTTTGATGGCAGACAAGGACCGCTTGGTCCACCCAGTCTGCCCATTTCCTACCTATTGATAAGCTGCAGATCCTAGCTAACCAACGGCCTTCTTCTTCCTAACCCCCACCATAATTGCCTTATGTCTGTTCAATGCATTCTTGAATTCTCCCACTGTTTTTGATCCCACAACTTCCTAATGAAGGCCATTCCATGCGTCCACCACCCTCTCAGTGAAAATATACTTCCTCACATTGCTCGAGAACTGCCCCCCCCACCTCTATTTTCAAATTGTGCTCCCTTGTTCTTGCACCTCTCTTTTTCTGAAAGATGCTACCCTCTTGGACTTTGTTGATTCCCTTGAGGTACTTGAAAGTTTCTATCATTTCTCCCTCCCTAATTTTCTCGAGGGTATACATATTAAGCTCCTTTAGTCTCTGTTTGTATGGCTTCTGGTGCAGACCCTGTACCATTTTAGTTGCCCTCCGCTGGATTGCCTTCATGCTATCTATGTCCTTGTGGAGATGGGGTCTCCAGAACTGCATGCAGTACTCCAGATGGGGTCTCACCATCTGTCTATACAGAGGATAACAACTTCCTGTTTTCTAGCTGTGATGCCTCTCCTGTACATCCCAGTATCACCCCAGCCCTTCTTTCTGCCTTCTCACACTGCTTGCCTACCTTTAGGTTATCTGACATGACTACCCTCTGGTCCTTTTCCATTTCAGTTGTTGTTAGTACCCCCCCATTCTGTACTCTTCCCGGGTTTTTGTTTCCCAGATGCATTACTTTGCACTTCTTTTGACCAATCCTCCAACCTTAACAAGTCCCTTCCCATCCTTTCCACCCCTGTTTCCTATCTCTACCCTTTACCACCAGCTTTAAGCCCAGACACCACAAAGGTAGCATGTTGCAGAAAATGTGCCCTCTAGGTTTATTGGGTTTATCAGTACTGGTGTGAGTGTGTGTGTGTGACTTAGTGACACTACTCGTCTCTGCAGATATGGATATTAAAATCTTTAGTAATTAGACCATCTTATTTTTGTATGTACAGCTCCAATCATCAATATCTGCTAAAAATATATATTCCACACTTGGCAATACACTGCCCCCTCCACATACTCCACTTTAATATAACCAGTTTCACATCTACTGCATTGTGTTTTTTTTATTATTCAGTTACTACTTGCAATGTCCCCTCTGTCCTTTGTATGTATAATAAACTATTTCTGCAAGAAAATGAAGGCATGACTGCTAGTTTGAAAGGATTAGAAAAAATTAACTCTACTTTAGAGTCCGAGCTTCCAATGGCAACAGCAAGTTCTTTTTTTTTTTTTTTTTTTTGCATGATAGTTCTGCCATGAACTACAAGTAGTTTAACTATAAGCTGGTGGTCACCTACAGTATCTCAAAAGGAATCACTTAAACTAATACAACCAGTCTGAATGTACTTCTTTAGAAAGAGGGTCCTTGGCAGCTGAGTGGCTAGCTTCAGAGTTAAAATTATTTTTTAAAACAAAATCTGCAAGAAGCAGTAGAGTACTATGTTTAGTTGTGTACCAGTGATGGAAAATATAGAGAGTAGTCTGTGGAAGAGGCAGGCATGACTCATGATATTGTGTATGGGAGGACCCATGGGTTCTGTTAGAACAGTGCCCATGGCAAAGTAAATCTAGCCCTGGGAATGTACGTTAAGATTTCAGACGAGCACTGGTCTGGCTAATGGTGGTGATGTGGGTGAATGAGGCTATCTGCTACTGTCAGTGGGCTCATCCTCCTTGCACTACAGTGGAGTGACTACTAGTGCTAAGCTGCACTGCACAGCACCAACGCCCAAGACTTCCACTGCACAAAAACAAAAACTTTGCCTTTGTTACTCCCATCATCTGCCGTTGCAGCATTAAAACATATTTTTTGAATCCAAGGCTTTCTCTTAAGTGTGACTAGAATATTATTAATAATGCAGTTTCATTCTTATAGAGAACCTTGGCTAAGAGATTGTATAGTCTGGGTGCCTACAGCTAGAGCAAACTCTAGCTAGCTGCACTATCCCCCCCACCCACATATTAATCTGAAGGCACTCTAAAGAATACTGGGATGGGAGAGAGATTTATATAATCCCCCTACCCCTCATGGCTGCTGTAATTATTTTGCTGCTGCTCACAATGAGTTCTGATTTGGTCTCTGGAATCTGACATGTTTACACACATAACGGATATTTTCTGCTTATGGTGCCATAACCCTCTCCTTTTAAACCATGGTGAGGCCTTCCAGGAAGTTATCAGATAAAAAGCTTTCATGCCTTTGTTACTTGTATTAGAAAAGCAAACTATTTTTGTGTTGGTATGCTCACTTTTTATAATTTCTTAGTGCTGACACATTCTGAGTGGCACTGGTAATTTTAAGGTTAACTGATGGCTGTGTAATTTAAAGTGTAATTTCATTTAATAAAGGTAGGAGAGTGGTTTGTGAAGAGACTGAAACAGCCAGTGCATCACCAGCCAGGATTTAGTTCAAACACATACAAATGCTAAGTCAAGAGAAGGGAGCTAGTCCAGGACAGGACCATGGGAAAGGTAAGGAGAGACATTTAAACCAAAAAAAGTGTGGTATAGCAATATTATTAGGAGCTGGGAATAGGGATTATGGCTTTTGGGCTGAGCAGGTATGGCGTGTTGTCCTCCCCAACATCGGTGAAAAGGTAAGGGCCTTAAAGATTAGACAGCAAGTACAGAGGAATGTATTACAGAATAGAGTATGATAAATCTGGGCAGATTGGATAGTCTTATTGTCTTTTTTGCAGACATTCTCTGGGTTTCTATGTTTCTAAGTATAGATTTGGGGTATAATGTTCATGTACACCTATATATCTCGGCTGCACAGATTCAAGTTTGGTTTGGCAAGCTGATAGTATGTTTCTATATTTCTAAGTATACATTTAGGGCAGTATAACGTCTATGTGCACCTATATATCTTGGTTGAACAGACTTGTCTCTGTTTTGGTAGGCTGATGTAACAGTGTTTTAACTTTAACATGTTCCCTCTAGCCTAAAAGTAAATGAACTTTGAATATTTAGTACTGAATAAAGAAGGACAAGAATACAATCTTCAGTGTCTCAGGGCTGATGATAATATGGTATAAGACTAGAAAAAATCCTGGAAACATGATGACATTTCACTGGCACCTCATATCTGAACAGTTTACACATGGGAATCAACAGCTGCATGTTCAGCAGCACCCCAGCTGTAACACAAGCCAGTAATGTAACTGATTATGCATTTGACCTCAGAGCTATTAAAGTATCAGCCCTGCATGTACTGGAACCCTATCTCAAATCATTGAGGGACTTTTTTTTTTCATAAGCTTCACCTTGGCATGGTTGGTAGTCATCTCCATACAAAGTTAAGGAAATAAAGTTGTAGAACGTGTACGGAGAAAGGCTACAAGATATGTCAGGCAGATATAAAATATGAGCTACACAGATAAACTGATAAACCTAGGACTTTATAGTTTACAATACAGAAGAATGAGAGGAGACCTATGCCTTATTCAAAAGGCTATAAAAAGTCCGGACCTTTGGGAGTCACTAGGTCTTATCTTAGTTACTGCTAGAAATAGTAGATTTCATCAACTCCAAATTAAAGGGGAAAATTTTAGAACTAAAGTTAGGAAACACTGGTTTAATCAGAGTTGTGTCAATATGGTATAAACTCCCTGAAAAGGCTGTATTGAGCACTACGATCGAAAGCTTTTAGTCATCACTAGATGGAAAAATGGGTGATAAAAAAATTGCTGTATTATAACCTTTCCAGTTGAGCCCTAAATGGCCTTCTAGGCTACGACTCATATCCACTATGAAACTGTGGATCTGTCTTAGCTACCAGTAGTACTGTTCCCTGATCAGATTGTAATGGACCTTTAACAGTGCTTTACTCCTACACTAGCTATGTCTTTTATTAAAATATGTACTTCCCAGCATGCTTGTACTGTCAGTTGCATAGAAAGAGGGAGAGAAAGGGGCCCTAGATTGTGCAGTGGGTGAACATAAGCTACTGCTGGTGCTGATTTTTACCAAAAAGTAAAGATCAGCTGGTGCTCGTGCTGTCTGCCTAGGACTGCAAATCAGATTATGCTGGTAGCACCATGGCCCTGGTTAGCCGATGCTGATGCTGCTGCTGAACCACAGGTGCAGATCAGATGATGCTGGGGCTTCTGGTCACCCAGTGGTGCAGATCAGCTGGTGCTGGTGTCACCGAATGGTACAGCTTACAGCAGTTGCTGCTGCTGGTGGTGGTGTTGTTGGCTACTCAGTTGTGCAGATCAGCTGCTGGTGCTGCTGTTGCTAGTGCAGCAGGGTTGCAAGCAAAGACAGGGAGATAGACATCAGCTCCTTACTCATGTGACACTCTGTCCATCTCCAGAGCTTTCACCCACAATCTCAAGTTGGTCGCCTAGCTTCCTTACTCTCTGAAGGCCAGGAGCTGTCAGGTATTTAAAACATCACAACTGCTTGATCATGGGGCCAAGAATTAGTGGAATGGGTTGCTAGAACAGCATCTGTGATTGCCCCTTTGTTTCATCATTTGTTACCCAAGGCATTTTATTCTGCGAGCATGCAGTATCTTGCAAGGACAGCTACAGTTATGTGCGTTATTTGTAATGCTGTGGCTGTGGCATTATTAGAAACATAAAAGTTGATGGCAGATAAGGACTGCAAGGCCCATCCAGTCTGCCCATTTCTTTTTCTGCCTTCCCCTAGTCATTTCACCCTAATTGAGAACTGGAGTCACCCCATACTGCTGCTGCACAGTGCAACAGTGTGCATAGAGAAGGAAAATAACCTCTGTCACTAATAAAAGGACAAGTTTTTGTAATAAGACGTAAGTGCATCTCCTAAACAGTAAGACAAAAAATAGTACAGTATATACTAGAGAATATAAAAATGTATTTTAAAGGTACAATGAGTATATTTCCTCAAGCTGTGTCTGGTGAGGATGAAGAGTCAAAATGCTTGAAACCGAGTGTGCAGGAGAGTCTCACCACCTTAAAGCACAGAATGTACAGTGGCACCTTATTTACCTGTTAAATAAAATACAATGACCCTCTACATACTGCAGCTGGTTGTGGTGCTGCTTTTTATGTTTGCTTGCATGCATGTGCAAGAAACATATTGGGGTAACTTGCTGTAGTAGCGAGTTGTGGAGGCATGGCAGTGTTGTTGCCAATGCCAGCAAAACCATTTTGGGGCTGGTCTGTGTGGCAGCAATAAAAAATCATGCTGTCCATGACGCAGTAGTGCAGCTTGCCACCAACTCGAAACAAACTGGCTGCTGCAATCAGGGAGCGCCCTGTCATCAACAATCAGCTGTTTTTGAGGGGTGCTCCCTGACTACAACAGCCAATTACAGCTGCATTTTCTGGTGTTCCCTTTCAATAAACATGGTGATGGCTCCTTTGTCAGCCTCTCACAGTCCCCATGAAGCTGATGGAGAGCTGCCATCTCTCACAGTCCCTAGTAAAGTCGACGAGGGGTGCCCAATCCCCCTGTTGACATGTCCCCTTCCCAGTTCATTTGCTGATGGGGTAGCCCAATCCACATCAGCATGATACACCCCCCCATTTGTTGTGTGCCTTGGGGGTGCCCCATCCCCCTCGGCTCATGCACTCCCAAGCACACTGTATGACTGATGGGGGTGCACAATTCCCTTTGGCTCCAGCTCTCCCCCCAACAAACATCCAGGTAGCACACTGGGAACCCACCCCAGAGTGCTCATGCGTCCCCCCAGTGCACTGTATGGCAAACGGGCATTCCCAATCCCCATTGGCTCCACTCTCCCCCAACAAACATCCAGGTAGTATGCTGGGAGCCCACCCCAGCATGCCAAAAAACCTGTATTACCTTTTCTTTTTTTAAACCCTGTAAAAAAAGAAACCAGTCCGTCACTGAGTCTCTTGCCCTCTTCCCCAACCTGCACCCACACTCTGCACACCACACCTCCCCACACACAATCCTCAGCCCATACTTACCTCTGGAGCCCAGCGCGATGATCTTCGGTGGAATGGGAATACGTCTGCACTCTTCAAAGCCTACCGCGAACCGAAGAAATGCCGGTAAGCTGTATGATGGCATAAATGTTGTTTTTTTTTCAACTTATGTGGATATTTCAGCCATTTTTTTGACTTTTGACACCACATTTTCAACATGGGGTTCTTGGGACCCATCCTCATGAATTCAGTCACTCTCACAGAGTTATTCAGTCCCAAATGGTGATTTCACGGTCACTGCGTGGAATCACCTTTCGGGACTGATTAACAAAACAACAGTATCACTGTTCACGAAGTGGGCTCTCAAAAAGCCTATCTTGAAAATTTGGTGAAAAAATTCAAAAAAATGACTGTGTTATGAGCAACTTTGGGAATTGGTAATATTTTCACTCCAGATTTTCAACATTGTCATTTTTCCACACCTCCTTATGAACAGTATAGCTGTCATTTTTCACATCCTGCCCAAAATGTGTTTTCTCACTTCTGGTGCAGAATACTGCGGTCACTGTGGGAAATCAGTGTTTGGGACAGAGTAAGAAAATCATATGACAGTGTTCATGAGCACAGGTCACAAAATGCCTATGTTGAAAATTTGGTGAAATAATTCCACTAAATGACTGTGTTGCAAGCATGCATTGCACAGTTGCCATGTACTCTCTCGGAAGTTAGAGCATTTTTAATGTTTTCACTCCAGATTTTAAACATTGTAATCTCTTCACACCTCCCTATGAATGGTACAGCTGTCATTCTTCACATCCTGCCCAATCTGTGTTTTTGCACATCTGGCCAAAATGGCACAGTCGCTTTGGGAAACCAAAGTGTGGGACACATTAACAAAATCACAGTGCCACTGTTCATGAGCAGAGGTCACAAATGCTTTCATGAGGTGGGGGTCACAAAAAGGCCATGTTGAAAATTTGTAGGACAAATACTAACAAATGCCCAGGGCATTAGGGTTTCTAACCATAACGTCCCACCCCGTACAGACTGACAGGCATCAAGGGTGTGCCTTTGGATTGTCGTCTGTAATGCTCATGCCATTCCACTTTCACCCCCCACCCTGAAGCCAGTGACAGGCATCGAGGTGTGCCTTGGACTCTTCAGCCCCAGACTTCACCCCATTCTCCTATACTGCACCCATTTCAGTGTATGTCCTTCTGAAATTGAGTGACTGTGAATCCAAACACCTCAAGGCACACCTCAACATTTGTCAGTGTCTACAGGATAGGGTGAAGTGAAATGCCATGAGCATTATGTGTGATGACCCAAAGGCACACCCCAATGCTTGTCCGTCTCTGCAGGGTGGAGGTGGGGTTAACTTGAGTTCAGTACTTCACTGTCATTCCTATTCTGCATCTAACTCCTGCACGTCCAATGCTAATATCAGCGAGCAAAAATTTGGCATTGACAAATGCTTGTTCACATATGTATTTGTCTCACAGTACACTGTCCTTGCAACCTGAACTGCAAAACATGGTATTGCTGCAATAACGATATCCTCTCTGTTTAGAAATTATGCACTAGTGACTATGGATTCTGATTTATCATGATTCCTCTTGCTTGTGAGATCTACTCCTTCTGAATTTAGAGTCAGAGTGACTTCCTGCCATCCCCAGCTTAAGGATCTGCTCCTTCTGTCCCAATCAATGATATTGCCTAGAAGATAATGTTCTTCGTCACTTGCCTGTTTGTGATCTTTTTCTAATATTTCTGATTTTGTTGTTTTTGTTCTAAATTTGCTTCCAAGTTTGTGGGTGCAAGCATTTGTATCTCAGCATGCTATGTGTTTCTGCATGCCCATGAATGTTTGCCTGCAGCTGTGCAGGTGCATGTGTAGGGCTGTTAGAGTGTGCATTTGTGTTCAGTCATAAGTGTATGTATGTGTGTTTTTGCAGCCGTAAGAGAGAGTGTGTGTGTGTGTGTGTGTGTGTACATAAATATTCAGAGCATCAGTCGGTGTGTGTGAGCAGGTGTGTGTGAGCATGGGTCTTTATGCATGCTTATGTGTGCAAGTGTATGCTTTCCCACAGGTGTGCTTGTCTCTGACTGACTCTGCATCTGTGTTTTTGACCATACTATGTTGTGTGCAAGTATGCATCTACTGGAACAGGTGTATATCTCTGTGGGCACCCAGGTATCTGTGAGTTCAAGTGTTCATCTCCGTGGCAAGTGTGTCTTTCTGTGTGAGGACCAGACAAGTGTCTTTGTTTCAAAATGTGTTGCTGTGTGGAACTGAGTATTTTTACAAACTTTCTCCATGTACTGTAACCTGATAACAAATAGAATCAAAGTACCAAACATACAGTGACTGACACCAAACTGAATTTTTTAAAAGGGTTAGTTTATAACATGAATGGAGGAAAATTCTACAGTATGTCCAGTTCCCAGACAGCAGGTCAACCATACAGGACCTCCCCCCCCCCGAAGTGCACTGTTCTCACTTCAGCACATAAGGAATAAGATACAATGAGGTGTGGTTTATGGGCTGATAAGAGCATGCCCCAGGTGCGTAATAAGGCATGAGGCACTTGCGCTGAGTGCCTTTAGCACCTAGGAAGTGCTCTTAGCAGCCCATAAACCATACCTCGGAATGGCTTATTCCATTTATAAAAATGGGTCCTCAGGTAAAAATAAATTGTCAAAAAATTAAATATAAAAACACATTTAAAATGTTAAAAAAAATAAAAAAATTGGAAAGTGAGAAAAGTAGTCATTTTGTTCTTATAGTTTTGCTATGGTTGAGAAGTTGTGATGTAGTTCAGCAACTAGAGGACACAGGTGTGTATGTGTGTGTGTGTCCTTGGCTCCCCACCCATGCCGTTTTAAATGTATTTTCATGATGATTTTAAAAGAAAATGGCAGTGGGCTCCATGAACTAAAATCATGGACAGGTCGATATAATCATGCCACTCATGTCAGTGTACAAGGGGGTAGGCAGGACTGCAGTCAAACACAAACACAAACACAAACACACACTCACAAATAAAGATTGCCTGTTTTATTTCCTACCTTTTCTGTGGAGTTTCTCTTCCTTTTTTTCAGTAGGCAGTGAAATCATGGATTGCTTGTTGCTTGCCATCTATTGTATTGGGAGCAAGCGTGTCCCATTGAGGCCGCTGTAGAGAGTGTTTTTCTTCACTTCTTTGAAATTGTAGCTGTATTACGCTATAACACGAGAGGACAACTTGTTTGAGGGGACACTGAAAAGAGAATCAGGAGGAGTGGAGATCAATACATTGAGGGGCACTTCTCGCTAATATGGAAATGGCAGTAGTTGGTTCATACTACCTGTGGTATGAGCTGCATCACTGAGGGCTTGGGATTTCAGATTGGACAGACAGTGCAGTTTGAAATACTTGGAGTGAGAGCTGTACAATGGTATGGACAAAGGGGCATTGAAGAAAATTACGAGGTACAAAATATGAAACAACCTGCAAATGTTGTTGTGCAGGAGTGGGGAAGGATGTTGGCTATATTGTGTGGTACGTTTTTGTATTGTTGGCACCCCTGTGCCAGTGTAGCTGTTCTGGAACCATTGGGAGAGCTGTGGCATGCAGTGATTTCACTCTGTGATTTGTTTTGCCAGTACATATCCTGATAAAGACATGGAAAATGGTATCTCTTAGCCAATCAAAACCCAGAAAATGTTCTACCCATTTTATAATGACCCTTATCCCAGCACAGCACTTTCTCTCCATCAGGGTTATCTTGTATATGGGCATGCAATTCAAAAGCAGTTAAATGAATGCTAATGCCCATATGCCTGGGTATATAATACCAGTATAGTTTTGCTGCCCACAAATACTATATAACTTCACTCCATTCTTTTCTCAGCAATGAAATCTAATCGGTAATACAAAGGAGCCCATTTCTATTTAACTTCTTCCCCAGTACAGAGGTTTAGCTGCATAACCGAAATGTGAAAAGTGGTAAATGGCATACGTGGGCATCAAGACTCCATTTCTATTCGATACCCAGGTGTATGGGAACCAGCGTTTAATAATGTACTTCTGGAATAAAGTGCTGCTATTTAATCCTACCGGAGAGGAAGTGACAAGGTGAGTGTGGGAGACAGTGGTGTGGTGAGGGCATTATACTGGTGATCTGGACTGCTCTATGGCTAACCGGTTACTGGATCTGGAGTTTGAAAATAATACTTCCTTCCATTCATGCCATCAACTAACAGATTACAGAATTGAGTTTGATACCTTTCAGTACCTTTGGTACTTTGATTTTCTTTTGACATCAAGAACAGGAATTGGACAGATACTATAAAATACTAATGTATTTTATTTTAGAATGATTATACTGTAAATTAATTTATATTTTTCCCCCCTGAAAAACAGTGAATGGACAATACTTTACATAAGTATTTATGTACAAAATGTATTTTTATTTACTTTTTCTCTATAAGCTATCAATAAAAATGTGTAAAAAGGTAAATTTATAGCATATACCAGAGTGCATTATAACAAGTGTGTAACTCTGAACACTATGGCCCAGATATTCAGAAGTTTGTGCAAGCACTGTGCTTGTCTTGCATCTGCGCTTGCACTCGTGGCAGTCCCTTAGCATGTCATATTCAGAGGTATTGCACCCGAACTATAACCTATCAATACAGGGTGCATTGCATGCCACACAAATGACAGTTGCTTGCATAGCATAGCTCTGAAGATAGCACTGACCACAAGGGGGCAAGCAGTGGTGCAGGCATAACCACAGCACTGGGTACAAAGCTGCCCACTGGCGGTAGATGTGAGTGGGACAGAAGGTATCAATGACAGACACACAACACAGCAGCCTATGGAGTTAAAATAAACTTTAATAGAACAAACTAGCAGTAGCCCGTATAAAACAAAAATAAAGCAGCAACAAAAAGGGGGTGAGGAAAACAACACAGGGGCAACAGCCCATAACAAAATGGGGATCCTATGGGGACACCCATTTGCCTGCCAATGCTAGTCCCACATCAGGGGGTCTGCAGCCAGTGGTGGTGGTGGCTGTTTGTGCTGCTGGATAACAGTGCCATGCCCCAGATGGCCTGGTTGGTGTCCTTCAGCTGTTGGATCAGTATGCGCTGCAGGCAGATCAGTCTGTAGATCAGGTTGTTCCCATCCCTCTCCATCTTCAGTGCACCTCTGACAATTGGCAGTCCTCTGGGCACCTACATAAAGGAATATAGTGAATTCAGCCAGCTGTGCACACAGGATGACAGACACAGGAGTGGCCTAGTGAGAGCAATCAAGGTACACCCAGTCAACACATCGGCCACTATGCCACACGTGGATGATGGGAGTCAAGTAGCTGCAATGGATCTCTCATGCATACCAGAGACAGCATCTTGGACCCTTACTGTAGAGTAGTGCAGCTGCAGTGGATGTGCCATTTTGCAACGGAGCATGCCCAAGCCTTGGAATGGGCACACACCAGCAGCCATGCCACAAGGATGAACACAGCAGGTAGGTAGGTAGATAGAAAGCTAGATAGATGATAGATAGATAGATATATAGATAGATAGATAGATAGATAGATAGATAGATAGATAGATAGATAGACAGACAGACGGATAGATATTTTATTTATGAAGTGCCCAATTCCTGGGATTCTGTGTGCTGTACAATAAAAACAGCAATACAACAATCCAATTATTTAAAATCATGCAAAAAGCACATATATAATAAAATCATTATAAATACGGACATCATTCTAGCTATACTAAACAATCAATAAAGGCCTGTTGGAACAAATATTTTTAATCCTTTAACCTTTGAGAACTGAATATGTGTGAACGCATATAGATTCTGGACGTATATATACGTCCACAGTCTTCTAAGGGTTTTTAAAGGCTTCTACCCAGGAAGCCCCTTCAAGTAATCAGGTAAGGAGTTCCACAGGGTAGGCATGGCCACCGCCGACGCTCTATCCCCTGAGTGCCGCAACCTAACCTTGGGAACCCCAAGGAGGCCTCCCTTGGCAGAATGGAGTGCCGGGGCCAGATGGTAAGGAACAAGAAGATCTTGCAAATAGACAGGACCCCTTTCATGCAGGGTCTTATAGGTAAAGAGCCCTATCTTGAAGATAATCCTTCACCTGATCGGCAGCCAGTGCAGTCCAGGGAGGACTGGCATGATATGCTCACACCTTCTTGCTCTAGTCAGAAGTCTCGCCGCCATGTTCGGCACCAGCTGCAGCCTGAGGAGGTTGCCTCCAGATAAGCCAAGGTAAAGGGCATTACAATAGTCCAGCGTGGAAGTGACAAAAGTATGCACCAGTGTGGTCAGGTCCTCAGGAGGGATCAGGAATCAGATTCGGGTGATGTTGCAACAGCAGCTCCAAGTCAGACCCTGATAGGCACTGTCTATGGTCCAAGTGTCAAGGAGTCACACCCACACACCCTGCACCTACTGACCAGGCAACCAGCACACTGACCAACAATTATATGCAGGACAGAGACATCTATGAGCCACCACAGATGACATCAGGGGCAGGAATGAGGCACACACATGGTGCGCATACAACACAGATGTACATGGCTGGATCATCAAGCAGCACTGTGTGCAGCAGGCATCATAACACGTGGGTTCAGAGATGGTGTATAGGGGTGGGCACCTGACACAATGTTCCCCTGTCACCACAACACTGCTGTACAATGAAGTGTGTCCTGGAAGCACCCTACATCCTAGCTGATGCTGGTGGTACCCTAAGTAGGTGGTGTAGAGGGTGTCCTCCAGTACAGATGAGCAGATCATTGGCCCTGTAAAGCACCATCATGTACATATGTGTGGCTGGCCCCTCTCATGTACAGTGGAGCAATCATACCCTAGTCATCACTGTGTCAATTATGCACAACTGAATCAGCATAACAATACCATTTATATATGGTACAATACATGCACCACCAACTCGTCATCTTCCATAGAACCCATGCCCCTGGTGAGCCATAAGGGCATGCCCAATAGTGCATATGGCACCAGAGATGGCACTGCTGCAGGTGGACTACCACAGAGGCTGTGTGATGCACATGACTGGATACGGTGGTTTTGTTTTACTATTGTGGTCAATGCTAACTACTGTACTTGCAGACAGCCATACATACACAGTCCCAAACATGAGGCAGTGCAGACTGGACCAACACTGACCGGGTCACAACCAGGGATGTGAGACCTTCCACCAGCCCCCTGTGGCACATGATGGTGACACAAGGGGCATGCCGCCATATGGTGGAAGGCATGCCAGAGCAGGACTGACAGAATCAAGGCACCATACCAGTAGCCTGTAGGTGTTCAGCAGTAGATTGAATAGATCATGAAACATCACAGGAGCACTGGAGAGCCAATGCCTCAAATGCAGGGTAAGTGTCCCACACCACATCACCAGGGTGATGTCCCCATAGACATGCATCTTGCTTTGTGAACCACACAGGGATATCTGTCGCTTGCCACAGAGGCATGCAGCATAGTGGAGACATGGATTGTGGAAAAGTTTAAACAGTGGCATGGCGCAGATGAAATGGTTGAATAACCACCTTCTTGATTTGGTTCACCCTCCCATATTGCTGCCTTGTTTGGGTGTAGATTAGTGGTGTGCCTCCTACCACTCACTGACAGCATCACTCTGTGCCTTGTTTCACCACAGGCCAGGCCCATCATTTATATTGGTAAAGTCTTCCCACTGTGCCATAACCCAGCAGGTCATGTCCACTGCCCACCCTATCTGCAGAGCCAAGGGTTTCACTGTCCCTAAATCTGCTGACACCCTGCATGCCACACAAAGGGTGTTGTGTAAAGCCCTATCCACACTGGAGTTCTTGTAACTCTACTGGCGGTCACTAATGTTACAAGAATGGCAAACACAGTTCGGGTCCACACTGTAGTGCGGTAAAACTGTGTTCAAAAAACATACTCGAAACCTGATCAGAGCAGGTGTCAAGCACAGTTTTAGACCAAAATGGTTGCCTTAAACCATGTTAACAGTTGGCTGGATGTAAACCATGCTGTATCACAGTTTAAGGCAACCTCCACTGACTTCTGTGGCTTTTTTTATTGCCACACAAAAGAAAATGGGATACTTTACTTACATCCCCAACCTCACAATGAGCTCCTGAATCCTATTTTATCCCCTTTAACCCAATCCATTTCCATGCCCATTCGCGAGTATCCCAGCATACATTGTGGTATCTGGTATTGCTGCAAGCATGCCTGGGAACTGAAGTGGGCAAGCATGGTGTTGGATCATAGTGTGGATGCACTGACCACCGTGCTCTAAGATGGTACACAGAAAATTTCTGAGAACGTTTTTTAAAATAAAGAGCAGTGTGGACAGGGCCTTAGTACCACCACATACAGCACATGCTGCAGTATCAAGGCACACTCCACCAGTGCAATAAGTAGCCATGATTGCAACAATAGATATAGACAGGCCTTAACACCTGTGAAAGTGGTAGGCCCATTGCCATAGTGCCCACGCTGTTCAGGCATCTATAGATGTAAACATATAACCTTTGGCATGACACACAATGCAAGTACTTAAGTGGATGCCCCTCTCATGAGCTGCTTCTGCAGGCCCAATCACAGCCTGCCAATCTGGACCAGTCCTCACTGCAGCTCAACTGGTCCTGCTGAGCAGTGCCCTTGGCCAGGGCTGGCTATCCACTGAGGTCTGTAGAGGATTGAAATATGGATGTGATAAGTATTCTGCAGTGGAACACATTGCACCATGCAGTACACCGTATACAGTATAAGCTGTCATACATCTGTACCATGCACAAGCCAACACATGTGCATGATGCGGATGGACAGGTCCAAGTTGGTTTGCTACATACCTGTAGGATCGCATGTGGCAATACACACATGTTTGCCATGGCCCAGGTGCTGCAGACATGATACATCCCCCTGTGGTAAGTATGGCCTTGCATAATGTTCACTGGCCCAGATAGTGACCAAATTCTGTCAGTCCATCAGCCCCTGTACAAACAGACCCATACATGTCAGTTACAGATACTTTCCAGGCATAGTATGCATGGGTATGTGTGGTGCACCAGGTCACAGATGACAAGGGCAGGCAAGGTATACCTGCTCAATGGCTGGGGGGCTGGATACAGTAGGAGTGGCCCCACACGGTAGACTGTACATGTCTGGAACCCCCTGTGCAGTACAGTAGTACCCCATGCTATACCAACAGTTACATACTTGTGCCCATGCAGACGGTGGCCACATAAGTGCCCTGATGGAGACGCTTACCAGCACAGCTACATGTAGAACACATGTGACTACCTCCCAGTTCATATCCAGCAATGGGCAGTGACATGTCCAGGTCATCGAACCCAGTAAACAAACCCTGCATAGCATGCAATGACACTATACATGAGTCTGTCATGCACACTGACACTGCTTCCACACAACTGTGGTGGCTCACACTGTGCAGCCCAGGCAGGTATATGCCTTAGACAACCATGGCAAGTCCTGTCATATATAGGGCACAGGGATATCCCATGGGACTGGGGACCCAGACATCTGCATACTTACTGGCAGGAAATGCAATGGAGTATGTCCCAATGGAGTATAGGATAGACATAAGACAATTCTTGTGGGGGGTAGGAAGAAAGAGGCTGTTGGTTAACTAGGATCTGCGGCTTATCCTGTAGGTAGGGAAATGGGCAGACTAGGTGGGCCAAGCGGTCCTTATCTGTCGTCAAAGTCTGTTTTCTCCACTGCCTCGCGCTGTGAGACTGGATTTAAGATACAGTGCCAGGAGGCGCAATCTGGCGGTCCTGCTTCGGGGGACTCAGAGCTGAAGGGCCGGGTGGCAGCGAGATCAGTTGGAGGGGTCCCTGTCCAGAGGTGCGAGAGGGGAGGGCTTCAGATGGGCAGGATCAGGACCTAGATCCCGAGTGTCCTCTCTTGAAAGAGTTCAGGAAGGTAGGAGTACAGAAAGAAAGTTGAAAACAAAAAAATCGATCCCAGATTGATTTGCCATTTTCTCGTACCTCCAGGGCAATTTCCTGTGCTGGTGTGGCTGCATTACTTACTATGGCAGACAAAGTATTCAGTTTGGTTGTCTATCAAATTCAAGTCCATGGTAAAAATACCCCTTCACATGGCCCTATTGCCCCATACAGGACAGGATGCTCTGTACATCTGGAGGCCCTGTTTCAGTGAAAATGCTCAGGTGGGGGTACTCATACATCCATAGTTCTAGATTGTGGAAGTGCGACTTGTAGGTGGTGGAACTAGCCTATAGCAGTCAACGGGGCAAGATGACAGGTGGTGGACCTGTCATACATGTTCTGGAAAGGTGGTGGAACTGCATTCCTTTGACTCCTGTCCATTATTACCCCTCTGTGTACAGTATATGCTTGTAAAGTGGTACCCTGGAAATGTGGCGGTGGTGGCAGCTGTAATCTACATCTACTGATGGTGGTCTTGTCATGCCTGGTTTCATGACCCCCTTACCATAGTACATGTTACACATTGACAATGGAGGTGCACCCTCATATACATGAATGCATAGGTGTTGGTGACGCTGCCCATTTCCATCCCAGAATTATCTGTGACCATGAAAATGACTGTGTCTGTCCATGAGCCATCTGCAGAGCAGAAATGAGTTATTATTAAAGGGTGGATTACAGAGGCAACAGAAGCCTGCACCAAGACACAGAGTAAGAAGATCAGAGCAAGAAAACCATGCTGGTTGAACAGCGAGGCAGTGGAGGTGGTGACAGCAAAATGAGAGGCGCACCAGAGGTATAGAAGGACAGGGAGGAGTATGCAAGATGGTCCAGGGAGGTAACCAGAAAAGTGAGAGAAGCCAAGGCCCAGAGAGAGAGCTGAGATTAGTGCAGGAATTAACGGTGGGGAGAAAGACTTTTTCAGGGAGAAAAGGAAGTGCAAGGAGACAATAGTGAGGATAAAAAGAAGTGGGAAGTGGACGGAAAAGGGTGAGGAGCAGGCAGAAGCACTGAATAAATACTTTTGCTCGTGTTCATGGAAGAAAAGGGGGGACTGCTACCACCATGGGCTAGGAGGGTGTGGACAGGGGGAGAGGAGGCAACAGATGGAAGAATTGAGGCAAGTAGAGTCCTAGAGGGACAGAGGGCACTGAAGGTAGACAAGGCACCAGGGCCAGATGGTATCCACCCCAGGGTGCTGAGGGAGATGGCAGAGGTGTTGGAGGAGCCGTTGACAGATCTGTGCAGCACCTCACTGAAGTCGGGATGTGTGCCACTGGACTGGAGGGTGGCACCTGTAGTACCATTACACAAGAGCAGACCAAGGCATGAACTGGGTAATTATCGACTGGGAAGTCTCACCTCCATAGTGTGCAAACTCATGAAGACAATACTAAAGGAAAGACTGGTGTTGTACCTGGAGGAAAATGGCCTCCAGGATGTGAGGCAGCATGGGTTTGTTTCAGGAAACTCTTGTCAAATCAACCTGATACAATATTATGACTGGGTGACAGGTGAGCTGGATAAGGGTCATGCGGTGGATGTTCTTTACGTGGACTTCAGCAAGGCCTTCGATTCTGTGCCTCATGAGTGGCTTGGGGGGAAGCTAACTTGTGTAGGGGTAAGGGCCAAAATGATGAACTGGATTACAAGCTGGCTGAGTGGGAGGCTGCAACGGGTGGTGCTGAGAGGGGAGCACTCAACTCCAAGGCCGGTGATGAGTGGGGTACCACAGGGCTCTGTGTTGGGGCCAGTATTGTTCGGGATCTTCATATCAGACAGGGCATGTGAGGTGGTGAGCAAGATAAGTCTGTTCACTGATGACACCAAAATCAGAGCAGTGGTGAATGGAGAGGAATGATGGAAGCAGCTGCAGGGGGATCTAAGCAAGCTATAGGAGTGGTCAGAGAGGTGGCAGCTGGGGTTTAATGCAAAGAAGTGTAAGGTTATGCACTTTGGGGTGAAGAACCCAAGGAGAGAATACTGGCTGGGAGGGGTTAAGCTGGGGATCACTGAGGAGGAGAAGGACCTAGGGGTAATGATAACAGGGACCATGGACAACACTGCCCAGTGCAGTAGAGCGGCTGCAAAAGCAAACAAAATGCTGGGGTGCATAGCGAGGATTTTTTCATCCAGGCGAAGAGAGGTGATCTTGTCCCTCTACAGGTCACTGGTAAGGCCACACCTAGAGTATTGTGTGAAGTTTTGGAGGCCATACCTAAAGTGTGATATCAGGCTACTGGAGGGGGTGCAGAGGGGGACAACAAAGATGATATGTGGAATGGAAGGGACAGGCTATGACAACAGGCTGAAAGACCTGAATATGTACACCCTGGAGAATAGAAGGGACAGGGAGGACATGATATAGACATTCAAGTATCTGAGGGGAATCAATAAGGATGGTGCAGATGGGGTCTTTAAGTTAAGGAGGCAGAGGGTCACCAGGGGGCATGCACTAAGAATAGAGGGGGGAAGATTTAGGAAGGAAATGAGGAGACACTATTTCACAGAGAGGGTGGTAGCAAAATGGACCACCCTACCAGAATGGGTGGTATCATGTAAATCTGTGAACAGTTTCAAAAGGGCATGGGACAGGGAACAGGGGAGAGTGAGGGTGGGGGAGGTGGGGTGGCAGTGGGATGATAAATGGGAGGGTGGGGTGGGCAGCTGTAAACTAGGGTGCTAGCTGCACATTTGAGCAGACTTAGAGACAGGGTGGTCTGTTTCTGCTGGCACATTTGTGTGTTCGTATGTGTCAGATGGCCGGCGGCTGTAGTAGGACATGCACGGAGGGCCACCTTAATGGCTGAGGGACACACCACAGTACCATTTAGCTGCATTCTGCTGTGTGTACTCCATGGTCACTTGCTTTCCACTTCACTGTCCAGCAGGTATGATGGAGGACATTGACAAACTTCAGGATTACTCTTTCTGCCTAGAAAGCTATGAGGTGCTGGCACAAGCCTATGTGGTCTGGAAGGATTCCTGTCCTGGAGGTAGCCATGACTGCCCAGGTATGGCAGGCCTGGGAGTAGATTAATGGTGAGGTCAATACCATTGACTGCCACAGTAGGTTCATGGAAGTAGAAGGGAAGCTCTTCAGGAAGATGAGAAGTGGCACAAAGCAGGTCATGTCAACACATCAACAGGGAGGTGCATGCCACAGCAGGGGGACCACAGGCATCAGAGTCTGTTCATACCCTGGATCCTGCACAGAAGGCCATAGCATCCACCCTATGGAGGTGATGAGGGTGCCGGGTGGTGGCTATGAGAGAAAAGTGGCACCTGCCCAGACATGTGAGTGATTGGCAATGCAACATCACGTTGGTCATGTGTATATACTGTATCTATGTATATATGGATGGGTGCACGCATACACCAGTGCTGAGTGACACATTGGGTGAGGCTGGACTACTGGTTCCATGTAACCTGGTAGGTAGCCATCTGTGTGCAACTGCGCAACTATGTCCCATTTGGTGTTGCCCATGAACTCACTGGTTATGGGATGTGTGCTCCCTTGGGATTGGGTGAATTCACAAGGTGCTGGACTGTGTGCTCACTGGTGCTGCAGTGTGTTTTCAAGTGTTGGTGTGTGTGTGCTCTCGGGTGCTGCGATGTGTGCCCATTGGTGCAAAGTATGTGTTCACCGGCACTGGGGTGAGTGCTCACCGGAGCTGGGTGTGTGTGTTCACAGGTGATATATTGTATGTTCCATGGTGATGGGATGTATGCACACTAATATAGGGGTGTGTGGTGTGTTGGAACATGGGGGTATAACCAATGCAATGTACAAACAACATGGATGATGTGTCACCATATGCCGGCATGCATATTGCCTCAGCCAGCACAGTGCTCTGTACATTATGGTGCTCAATAACTCTCCCCTCTTCTCTCAACATCACGCCACATCATACCAGAAATGGCAAAAGATGTCCCAAGTCCATCTTGACTGCAGCTGCCCTTGCCATCCATGTGTGTGCACCAGCTGGTGGACAGCAGTGAGTAGGATCATTCAGAAGAGGATGACGAGACCTACACTGGGTGCTGGGGACAGGAGGGCCCACCCAGACCAGGAGGGGTTGTCCCCCTCCACTAGCCCCAATAACAATGTGCCAGCCACAGTTCCCATGTGGCCTCATGGTCACAACAGATCAGCCCCCACAGCTCCTGGCAAAGCCACAGCTGTATTACCCCTTGTCCCCAACTGCAGCACAGCCATCGCCCTTGTGCCCCAGCCAATATCAGAGGACCAGCCACTGCTGTGCCTCCCCATGATCCACTGTCCAGCACAGCCACAGCCTTACTGCCCCATGCTCATCTCAGAGGGATGGCCACAGCCAGCTTGCAGTGCCATTATGGACCTCTGCACCAACCACAGTAAAGACCCAGGCCATACAATAGCCAATAGTATAGCCTGATCATGTCACACTGGAAAGTGCCTGGTGACAGCAGGATGTGGCCAACAACCAGAAGGCCCTGCACAACAGGAACTGACATTCATCCACCACATGCTGCATGAAGACAAGCAGCATGCCAAGAAGTGGGCAGAGACACACCATGTGGAGCTCATGGCGGCTGTATGCGACATCTGGTCTCTGACTTGGAGCTACAACAAAGGGATATGTCCTCCTGAATTGACTGACTGTGTGGCACTCTGCAGGATGGATGCAGGAATGATGGCAGGGAGTGCAAGGGCTGGCCATAGCCCTGACCTGTCCAGTGGAAGTAGTGCCACTACAAAAAGGAAACCATGTCTTATGCCCATGTGACAAAGTGCAGAAACGAGATCACGTAGCACACCTGGGACTCACAGGACACCACGCAGAGCAGGTCATGACTTGCTCCTCCCAGGGGTCAGTACACCATGGGGCCATGGCTGGGGGAAGGTAACATCATCCCTCATACCATGGATGAGGACCCCCAGTCATACCTGGTACAGTGCAGACATACCGTCTGTAAAAGAGTAGGTGGTAGGGGATGCGTGAAAGTTGTACATGGCCTCCCCGCACCAACATGTTTCCCCTCTTTTCCACAGTACTAATGTGACACTGCCACTTGTCCCTGTTACATATCCCAATTATACATACTCTTGGCCAAGTTGGCCTGTACTATGACAACCCACACTCCCCTGTCTAGATGGCATGTGTCTATACTGATAATTCTTTTGGACCTCCTGCTGGCATGGACTGTATTTGTGATTGTGTCCTATTTGGAACCCCTGCCAGGCTGTAATGCATTCATGTTTTCCCCTTTTTTGTCCCGCCTACTGAGATGATGTCTATACATGCAACTTTGTTATATTATATTACGTGACTAAACACAATACAGTCTCCTTTGTGGTCGATACTCATCTTCCGTGTCATCTCTTATGGAGGTTGAGCTCAGTACTCCTGGGCCCTCTGACTAATTTGGTTATGCCTGTCGAGCTGTCTATATCACCTGGTCTCTGGCTCTGAATCAATTGCAGGTGTTCCTCTGGATCTTTCATGCATATCCTGTGGCTGAATGCCATGTTGTGTATACAAAAGTATGAATATGGCACATGTCTTCTGAAGGGTGCACGTGAGGCACTGGAACAATCTAGGCACTGGATTGTTTCTCAGTATCCAAAGACAGGCTCATTAATTTGTGCATGATACTGTGTTTCCATTATCTGTCTTTGCAATGGATGTGGTTTGTAGAAGGTGGAGACCATGGCAGGTATAGCACTACCTAAGGAGACAATGGAACTTGGTTTGTGTTATCATGTGTACATGAGGCAAGGGATGGCTTTTTGTATATGTCACCAATGAGGTGGCTACTAGGGATGTTCTTTCAATCATCTGGCAGGATGGAGTTGTGTCAGATGACGGTGAGTACTGCCAGGGTAACTTTCCAGGACGTGGTGATGCACCTGTTGCATCGCCACTATCTGGGTATCGAGAGTAGATCCTATTTAGTTTGGTTCCACTTCATCAGTGGTAGGTGCTCTGATGGCAATATGGATGCAGTCAGTGATAGATACAGAGGAGGTCACAACTTAATAGAAATGCCATGTTACTGTTCGCCTGCTGGTGTGGGAATATGATGGGCCCCCAGCATGGTGTCTAGGAACTATTGAGGCATGATGACTGACTGTGAGATGCCAGGTGTCTCACACTGGTGTCTGGAATGCTCAGCCAGGAAACACATTGCAACCATCACCTTGAGCTCTACAGACAATGCATACTGTGGTGGCTTTCTCCAGAGTTATCATGCAGCACCTTGCAGCTGCCTAAGCATCCCTACTGGCCTGTACCAGCCTGATCTGGTCATCACTTAGGCTTGAATGTGACCATGGACATACTGTCTGTTTGTAGTATAATTCCTCCATGACCTACATTTGGGTCCGGGTGGGTGTTGACCTTCCCTCATCCTCCATGACTTGCTGCATGGGGTACTTGATGTATGCCCATGACTACCATCTTGTGTGGTCTGATGCTCTGTTCACCTCCAGGGTTTGCCCCAGTTTAAGTTGATTGATTGATTGATAACATTTTATTTTATAGAGGAACAATTTGTTGGGACTGATCCTATTTTAACAAAGGTTCTGTGTTAATGTCTAAAACTTAAAAGACACATTACTAAACATTACAATAAAAATACTTAAAATGGTAAACAACTGAGTATTTAATAAACATCAGTTGTAATACGTGCATAACCTTCAGATGTTCTAATAGGCTGAGTTTAAAAGTTGACAAACTGGTTGTAACCTTCAAATCTTTTGCTGATTGTTCCAGTAGGTAGCAATTTGTTTTGTAATTTGTCTATCCCATCTTGTTATGTGATCTATGCATTGGGATTCTTGAGTCTGATTTCTGTAACTACTCTTTGTTATCTGGGGTTTAATTCAACATATTTAGCCATGGATGTTTATTTTCCAAACATTATCTTATGGTATGTAATAATAATATAGCAATAATATAATAATAAATTTTATTTTAAGTGCTTTTAGATTTCAAGGCGCTGTACAAGACACATAATATGATCAAACATTATAATTCAATAAAACACAGATAAACTACAGTCTCATCATCAATTTGAACACAGTCAATACTATAAAAAGTAATGATAAAATGAGTTTTAGTATGTACCCAAATGATCATCCATAAAAATTTATTTGGCTTCGGATGAACCAGTGTAACTTGATTATGAATTACACAATGATGATTTTGTACTTACTTTGGTAATGAATTTACCAAGTCTGTAATATGTTTAATTCACCTTCTGTGCTTTCTGGTTTGAGTTCATACAGGTAATTATAGCTCCACTCCAAAACTGACAGCTTTGTTTAACCTTCTCTCTGTTTGTCTTTAGTTAGGCGTCCTTACCCTTCTGAGGCCCCTGGTCTTTGATTTACTTTTTTGGTCTGAATGTCACGGTCACTATATCATGAATCTACCTAGGTCAGGTACTAACTATTCAGATTCTAACTGGGTACCACTGGATAATTGGGTTGCAACCTATCCTGCTTCCCTTGCTTTCCCTGCGGGAATACCACACGGTTTTGCATTGAGAGCAGGCCTGAGCTGTCCATCCATTGTTCCATCTGGATTAGGTCACCTAAGGTGTTGTTCCAGGCTTTCATTATTGTCTGAGAACCGTGAACGTGCTGTCAGATAGTCTTGGCTCGTTTATTTAATAAATTATACAAGGCTGTTGATGTATGCATTAAACATTAGGCCTGGATCAAGCCTGAGAATTCTAGTTTATTTCCAGGTTTGATCTTAGATTCAATAATGATGCATTGTTTGCAATTTGCCATATAAGCGCAACCCCTGTAATGGTCCCTTCACCCCTACCTGCCAGAGTCTTTCAGAGTTTCTGTGCACCGTCAATGCTTCTTAAGGTCTGAACACCATCCTTGTACTCTTCCCTGTCCAAAGATGACACCACCAGGTGTAAGTCCATCAGGTGTGTTCGTGATCTTCTTAATTCTAATCCATGTTGGTTGTCCGTTAGGTTCCACTTCTGGCATTGTACTAAGCTGAGAATACACTCATTCTAAGATTTTGGTTACTGTAAGTAATTGGTTTAATTGAAGGGAACAGTACTTTCTTCTCCGTAAACGATATCCTTTTTTTCCCTTGTCTGAACAACAAAGCTGCTAAGGAGAAGAAGATAGTAATTTTGGGTGCAAGGACATACTAGTTCATACTAGGTTAAGAAGAGCTAATGGCCGGCCCATAATGTTCTATGTAGACTATGGGTAGAATGATCTGTACCCAAACATAATTAGCGTGTCGAGCGATGCTAAAATCTCTTTAGTATTACTTGTTACTACATCAGATGGAAGTCTATTCCAAGGCCCAATAGTTCTTAAGAAAAGAAAACTTTGATTATTGTGTTTAGTGATTTACTAGTTAACTGAGATATGACCATGTTGTATTGATGACTTAAAAGAAATCCTAATAGTCATGATATATGTTATGAATAATGTCATATAGGAGGAAGGTCACTCTAATATGTCTGATAGTAAGATATTGTTCAATGTATCCAACTAAACTCATAAGATGAGGATTCGAGACAGATATTTTTAGTGTATTTTGCTGAACCCTTTCAGAGAGTTTTATCTGATTTTAAAGGACACCACAACTGTGAAGCATATTTAAGATGGGATGACATAGGACCTGAAATAGGGTAACACCTCCTGATTCGAGATCTATTACGCTAAATGATATATTAGATGTACTATTAACTAATGCATATCTGGGATTATGTTAAGTCATCTAGTTGTTTATGCAATCTTCTGTATCATTAGTGGCACAATGGTAAATCATCCAGAATATATGGAAATTAATTATAGAACTCAAATGCATTACTTTGCATTTTGTGAGTTTAACTCATGCCCCATTTGTTAGCAGGTATAATAATATCAAGATCATGCTGAATACAAGATATTTGGTCTAAATTATGCGTGGTCCGATCTTTACATCATCTCTTCTTTATTTAGAAAGGCAGTATAGTAAATCAGATATAAAAGCTTGAAAGACAGGGCAGAAACTGAGCTGTGGAACACTCCCTTAAACTTTACCAAGTTAGAAAATGCCCCATTAATCATCACTTTTGAGTTCTGTTTGAAAGCCAATTATGAATCCATGTAATTATATAACTATTAATACCAAGACCTGTGGAGTTTTGAATTAGGTTATGTGGCACAGTCAAAAGCTTTACGAAATCAATAAAGACAATGTCACAGGCTAACGAGTTGTCAAACAAGAACTAAATGTTCATAAAGCAGAACAAATTTGTCAAACCTTCTACCCTTCTTAAAAGCCATGTTGTGCCAAATCAGATGCATCAATAATAAGAACAATAATATCCTTTAGTGACGTTCTAACACCTTATATATGGTGAAATCAAACTGGTCGATAATTTTCCCATAGATGTTTTGATCGCTTATGTATTGGTACCTGAAACACTCTTTCCATTCTGAGGGATAAAATTATATTGTAAAAAATTCGATAAAAGTTTGAGGAAGGCAATATGTTTAGATAGGTAAGTAAATGCCTGCTATTGTCTGGGCCTGAAAAAATGTACTTTTTTAGTAAGTGTGGTTTTTAGAATAACTCAATGGAGAATGTGATGAAAATCTGATGGTGAAATCATATTTCCAGGTGATTGAACTTCTGATGCAGAGAAAACTTTACAAAATTCATTATTAAATTCATATGGCTTGCTCATGGATAAGTATGTTTTCTGTTGTAAGAGGCCCACCACCTGACTTTCTGAGGGTTTATATAAGAGTAAATTGTTTGAATTAGACTTACTAGCTGTTGTTGCCAATTTATTTCTATCTGATTTGGCCCCTTTGATGACTAATTTATACTTCCTACTTGATTTAAATAGGATTCCCAATTAGAAGGTGTCCATTCTTTGGGTAGTTGATGTTTTCATTTTTATGTTATTAAACGTTTATGTTTTATTCATCAACGAAGTCTGTTTCCATTAGAATTTTATTTTTGATGAAATGTGGTATCACTAAGAGCTCGTATTACGGCAAGTACCCAATTTAATATAAGGACTGGTTACCAAAAAAGATAGCGTTTATTTTCAAGGTGAATTGATACTGTGAAGATCAGCTGTCGTATAAGTATAATTGAAGATTATTATTAAGACAATATGTCTTTGCAAGTTAAATAAAATAGAATTATGATCCTGCTGCCAATTGTGATAAATATCACATCTCTAATATCTAATGGGTACTACTCAGAACAAGATCTAATATATTATTACCTCGTGTTGCAAGTTTATCCATTGTGTGAGTCCATTTCCAACAAGTGGACACAATTTTTTATACTGCTAGATGTTGTGAATGACTGACAATTTATATCTGGGAGATTAATCTCTGTAATAATAACATAACCCATTTGAGTAGCTATTTCAAATTCAGAAAGAATGGCATCTATAATTAAACTAGATGAATTTGGGGAACATAACATGTCCCAAGGATAATGAAATCTGTTTGGATGATTATTTTAATAAGGACTCTCAGTCGGAGATTGTGAATTTTATTCAATGGCTGGTTTATTTTATTGTTACATGAGGCAACACCTCCACCCTTTCTTCACTTCGATTTAGATAATAAGATATATCCAGTAGTTTCTTGATCAGTGGGAGTTATAATCACCCCATGTTTCACAAACTGTAATAATATCAAAATCATTATTGAAATCACAGTTTGTAACTCATCTGTTTATGTGTCAAACTTTCCTTGAAACTAAATTGTAATTGTTTACTGAGACTTTATAAGAGGGACAAAGGTACATTTGCATTCCCTCCCCATTATTTAGTTTAAATTTATGTTAATTGTAGATAGAATTGTTGACTCAGCAATGCATTCACTAGTTTGTTAAGATGCAAGCCACAGGACAGTAAGCCAGATCTATCAGAGAACTCTTGGGTTGTACTTAATATTCTGTCGTAACTTTCTACTTTCTGGGTTGTTAATTAATTTTAATTTTATATTAAGAACCGATTACCGTGGTGGATGAACTCCAAAAATAATATCACCCCAAGATCAATCATTTTTAGTCATAGAAACATAGGTAATTTGATATTCGAACAGAGTCTGTAGATGTTGTTGCTCAAACATGGATAATAAAAGTGATTAATGTCTTGAGCTCATAATATATGACCATATGTTAAATCTGAGATCTTAGCACATTGGAACTAGAACAGGTTCATTATGTTTGTCAGGCTCATAAAACCCTATCCAGATGTTTAACTATGAATCACCGACAAATATTGTCTGGTGTGAATCATCAGTATTAGGAACACACATAGAGGTGCTTCTTCACCAATTTGAATAGTAAAATCAATCAAAGGAATATCGTCGAATTGGTGGTGGGTTGAAATTTGGCATATCATGCTGACTTGGGAAGTGTTTTGAATTTCTTCATTAGGGGACTCAATAGGAATACAGTAGAATCGATAGAGGTGCAGTGGACAATGGCCGTGCCATGTGTAGTGGAAATGTTAAAATACTCAGCCTTTCCATTTTTTAGCTTTAGACCCTGTCATTATACCAATTGTATCTTCATGTTTACCAACCTGTTTCATCTTCTCTCTTTTTTGGGGACATCAGATGGATAAATCATGAATACCACAGTAGCATGGTTATTCTACTAGATATTATTTTGCCAGAAGGGTTGCTGTAAGTAGAGGTGAGGAAGTCTCATTTAAAGGGTATTTTTTTACGTAAAGCATCTTGAACTTTTTGGGTTAGAATCATTTTATTCAATGCCAATATCCGTTTATAGTATAAGCTATTCACACTGTAATACAAAGTTGTCAGTACATTTGCACATGAAGGTAGATTTTCAGTAATGCTGCTGATAGGCTAAACATAGCAAGATGTGCATTATATATGTTTCCCTTGGTAGTGTTTACAACACATTAATATTGCTCGTAGATTTATGGAGGATGCCATACCACGTTGAGGTGAAACAACAGAATCACTAATGGTCAGTACTCTGAAGTATAAGTCAGTTACGTCTTGGTGGCTCATCATCCATCAGGTGAGTTTATTATCCCTCTCACAGCCTTCAGCAAACTGTGTGGCCTGCCTGAGCAAATACACAACCACCCTGTGCTCCCAGGTCACACTTGTAATTAGCCTAGTAGTGCACAATGACCTCTTACTACTTGGTTGCTTAACATAAAAGTACATAACTGTATAAACATGATTTCTATTGCATAAAATCTTGTCACCCAGTAATGGTATCCCTAACCTCTTACTCCTGACAGCAGCATCTTTTACGTAGTTTCAGGTCACCTGATGACTGTGATGCCCTTATTTATCATCACAGTTTGACCATGTGCATAACGCGCAGGAGGTGATCAACCACACCCATCTCAACCTACTAGCCATCCACTGTTTAAAGTCTGCAGATGACACCATGCACTCCAGTAGTGTAATTACATATAACACCATCAGTGCTTAATGCAATAGTGCAGTTAAGTCATACGCAAGTCAAGTAATGATCACCAACATTCAAAAAACTGATTGCAGTGAAGGCTATGCCACTTAAAGTGGTATGCCTAGCTTAATTAGTGGTCCTCTTAAAGCAACTATGGAGTCACACCAGAATAACCTGTACCAGACTGAAAGGCACTAATTTAACAGTTGTGATCTGCTATTTTATGACAAGTTATAACTTATAAGGATTGCATAAATTAGCCAACCACCTGATGCCATCCACTGCATGATGCTACAATTGACTAACAATATATAGAATGTTATTTTTATGTGGGATGCCCAGACCACACACCTCGTGATATGGGGGGAGCTCTGCCTCCTCACACCCCTAACAAAAAGATTCAACTCCTAGGGAACGGATCACAGACAGAGTTGTATTTCAGTGGCCATGGAATTACAGTTCCATGGCCCTTTCACAAAAATAAATGTCACTTATTGAGTTGGGAGACCAGGATTTGAACCAGGTTCTGCTGCAAAGGTGGCACCACCAAATGGCCCTCTGGCTGCTGATCCATAACCTGCTGCTGGCCCTGCTCTTGCTGTTCCCACTGGTCTCCACCTCTTGCACCTTGCTTCTCCTCCTGGTTCCTGCCCAATCCTTTGCTGCTGTTGGTTCTAGTTTTATTAATCAAGAAAATCAACGTACAGTTACAGCACAGAAAAAAAAAGAAAATGAATACTATATCTTCCCTTGATTGTAGGTGGCTCTCTCAATATAAAGAACATTAAACTTCAAAAACTAATGTTTCTGGCATCTCTATAATTATCTCTCTCTATCTCAGTCTCTGTATCAATCTCCTTGGATAACAGGGACAAGCAATATGAGCAGTTTCTGCCTGCTGGATAACACTGATTTTATAACACAGTTTACAGAAAGTTCAGCAGTTCACTGGATACTGTTTATGAAGTGCAGAATTATTTTACTGTGGAGATGTGGAATACAGAAATATGTAACATGAGGAAAACGTGATCTGTGACATGGGTTTGGGGAATCATTCTGTTACTTACCATGAAATGTGCAATATTATGTGACGTGGTGTCAGAATTCTGCCAAAGTGAGTGTGTCAGCAGATATACACATTAATATTCACAAATTATTCTGCTTTTCCAGATAAAGTGGGCAATCTGTTCAGTGGAACATTTTGAATGCAATTTATTATAAAATCTGCAGTACATAGAAACAAATCCTAATAATTTATGTTGAATTCCTGAAAGTTGAAAAAATTATTTTCCAAGCTTACATTGAATTGAAATTTGACTTTTGCAGAAATTCCACCAGCAGAATTTTTCTCTCTCACTCTCTAACAGGGAAACGGTATTTCAGAGTATTCCATTGAACTGATGGAGGACAGAACCAGTAGTCCAATTGCTTTTCTTTCATAAAACTGTATTTGTGCATATTCATAACATTGAAAAAGAGAATAAGCACTGAATTAGAAATGAGCACTGGCTCAGGTTCATACTTAAATTCAAATTTGATCTCATCTGCCACCAGAGTTGTGCGCTGACTGATCATGCAAGTCAAGACCAAGTCAATGTCTAACAGTTCTGTTCCTGCCTGGGTTTGAGTTGGAGCTGAACATTGGAGCGATCTCTGTATACACAGAGTACATAGATGTTTTCAGCAGATATGGCATTGGCACATCCAGTCTGCCATATCCTCTTTCTAATGCTTAAGGTACCTTAGATGCTATGACAAATTCTGCCCCTTTCACCCTAGCTTGATAATTCCCATGTGATCTTCCTCTGCATTCTTGAATGCCTGAACTGCGGCTACCCTACCACTTCCAGGAGGAGACTGTTCCACCTTCCATCACCCTTTCAGTGAAGTAGAATTTCCCAGGTTTTCCATAAGTTTTCCTTTAGTCTTAGTTGTGCCCCTTGTTCTGCAATTTCCTTCATTTGAAGTTGCACCCTCTGGTACCCTGTTGATCCCCTTCAGATACTTGAAGGTCTCTCTTATGTCCCCTCTCTCCTTTCCTCCAGGAGTATATATTGACAGCTCTGGAGTGTCTCTCATATGACTTATTCTGCATCCCAAACACTAATTTGTCACCTCCTCTGTACTGTCTCACTGTGTCTATGTCTTTTGGAGATGGGGCCTCCAGAACTGAACACAGCACTCCAGATGAGGCCTAACTAGGAGTTCTAAAATGGTACCACCATTTCCTCCTTCTACTTGTTATACCCTCCCTAAACACCCTAGTATTCTGACAGCCTTTCCAAATGCTTTGTTACACTGTTTAAACACTTTGAGGTTGTCGTCGATGACTACCCATCGATCCCTTTCCTCTTTGCTGGCCTCCAGTGTTACCCAATATAATTCATACTTGACTCCAGGATTCCCTCTCCCCAGGTGCATAATCCTGCACTTTATTTGCATTGACATCTCCTTATGTCTGTCCCTTAATGGAAGGAGAAGAGGAATGGAGGGCTCAAACCTCTGAGCACAGGTGAATGGGGGTGCAGAACCTGTAAGACAGCCAGAAGCAACTGAGGAAATGCTAAATGAATACTTTGCATTAGTCAGAGGAGGGATGGTACTGTCTGAGAGGACTCACGACAACAGGGCAGACAGGATGCAGCCAGACAGGACACCAACATTGGTTACTGACTACCTAGTGAAGAGCAAGCCAGGTAAGTCCCACGAGGAAGACAGAATACACATTAGGATCATAGTGGAGCTTCAGTTTCAGTAGGCAGTTTGGGAATGTTGTGAGCACCACAAAACCATTACAGTGATGGTATGTGGGTGCTGCAAACCCATTTGACAGTCATTCTGGTGACTGAGGTTTTTCAGCATCCTGCAGTCGCTACCCCAGGGTGTTAAGGCTTTCACCCCTACACTTAACTTGAGGTGATCATATTATGTTCAAATTATAACAAGGATCTAAATGAAAGAGAACTATTGATGTCCATTCTCCTGCACAGACCACACCCTCCCCTGAGGAGACCGGAGGTCGCGAGGGTCTGCCCTGAAACCCTCCCTGCCCACAGTAGTTCTGAACTCGAGACACACCAGGTAATTCTACCTGATTCAGGCTGCTGCCACCACCGCTAATATCTGGCGCTTTTCTGAAACGGCCACAAGCTCCCCTGCTCAGTGCATGAATCCCGGCCAGAGTAGCACCTCGAGTTGCTGCCCAGGCTCAAACGGAGCAGAACTGTTACTTTTGTGCCTGATTTTGAAAGTTTTAAAATGAACCAGCTAAAACTATTTGTATTTGCCTGTAACTGTATTTAAAAGCTTAGAGTCACTGCAAGCACAGGACCTGTGTTCTATCTGAAATCCCCTGTGCAAATCTCACTGGGGACTGTTTGTTAATTTGTAAAGTGCATTTTTCCAGTTGTAACTGAAATACCCCCCTGTGAAAAACTCATTTGGGGACTGTTTGTTAACTTCTAAAGTGCATTTCCAGCTTGCAGAATTTCAGTTTGCCCTGCTAGAAATCTACTATGGTCTTTCTTTTTGAATCACAACAGTAACCGACAGCCCACAGCCCATTTGCTCTCCCCACACCCACTACCAGCCCGCCCCCAGCAAGTTAACTTTTGCCTGTACTGCATATTTAATCCCCTCTCTCCATTCTCCTCCCGCAAAGACAACCCTCCCCGAGGAGACTGGAGGTCATGAGGGCTCTGCCCTGAAGCCCTCCCTGCCCGCAGAAGCCCGAACTTGAGACACACCTGCTACTTACCTGATCCAGGCTGCTGCCACCACCATTGGCCATCTGGCGCTTTTTCTGAAACGGCCACAAGCTCCCGACGCAGCACATGAATCCCGGCCAGAGTAGCACTGAAGTTGCTGCCCAGGCTCAAATGGAGCAGAACTGTTACTTTGTGCCTGATTTTGAAAGTTTTAAAATGAACCAGCTAAAACTATTTGTATTTGCCTGTAACTGTATTTAAAAGCTTAGAGTCACTGCAAGCCCAGGACCTGTGTTCTATCTGAAACCCCCACCCTTCGCTGGTATTACTTAAATAGCCTCTGCCTCTCCAATATTTTGCTGCTGTCGGGATTATTAGCTCCTATATTGTTTTGCCACTGAGGGAGCCTGATTGCGTTTGAGCAATTTGTTCCCAATCTCACTTGTCACATTTTTACTGTTCTCTAGTAGCTGTTTTCACTTGGTGATTTATATTAAAGGAGCACTCTGCTGTCTCTTTCCTCTCACCTCACCCTTCTCTAGTCAAAATGTCCCTCCTAGCACTCCTCATGGGAATACTTGGCCTTCCTATCCCTTTGTGCTTTACTGCTTTGAACACATCAACAGCTTCTGCCAATACTTATACTCAGTTTGGACTTCTACTACTCCAACATGCTTGCTACTGCCACTCCACTACCTCTACCCCTCTGCTCTCATCAGCAAGTGTATTAGCCCAATAGTCAGATACCTCACCTTCATCTGAAGCCGCCACCCTGCATGTCTATCAGGGCGCACTCATCACCCCGCTATGGTTACTAACTCATCTCTTATACTGTCCGTGACATTGAGATCAACCCTGGTCCATCTCTTCGTCCCGTCATAACCTTGCCCCCCAGCCACCACTCCCTAAAACCGATGGACTAACTTTGCCCACCTGAACGCTAGAGCCTTATGGCCAACCTCCCTGACCTCCAGGCTTGATCTATACTAATGTCCCGGACATCCTCGCCATCACAGAAACCTGGCTTAAGCCCACAGTGCCTGACTCTCAGTGCCACTTTCCTGATACAGCATGCTCAGACGACCGTCTCTGGCACTAAAAAGGGAGGTGGCCTTGCCCTCTACTTCAAAACTCACCTAAACATTACCATTCTGCAGACCCTCCTACCAAACTGTGAAATCCTGCACCTTACTGCTTCTTGAAGGTGTAAAGAAACCCATATTTTTGTACTTATACCCCCAAAAATGCTATACAAGATATCACTGAACTCCTAGGGTTTCTGCTTACAGTTACAGGCAAGAATGAGCATTATCTGCCTTGGTGATTTAACCTGACTGGTCCGAAAAACTCAGCTAACCTATCCTCCTTAGCTAGCAAAAATCTATCCCAGCTCATACATGAACCCACAAGGGTCTCACGTGGGGCAACTGTGCCACCCTCTTGACTGGATACTTACTAACAGGACAGAATATGTTGCCTCAGCCGTGTGCTACCTGACACAATTAGTGACCACTATCCTATCTACTGTGTCTGGAACACTGTCATTCCTCCTCCCCTGCTAAACTGTAACCTTCCTAATCTCTCCCACCTAAGTCATGAGGACTTTAACTGACCTTAACCAGGTTGACTGGTCCCTCTCTACCAAACAGAGGACATTAACATAGCCACAGAATATTTCAACTCCATCCTCCTCCTCTCTTCAAAACCTTTCACATCCCGGTCACCACATGTAGGATGGCAGGAAAGTAACCAAGTGGCTAACATGCCCCTGCTTCAACTTCTCAAATCTAGGGACAAACTTTGGTCCAGGTGGAAGATCTCCCACCTCAGCAGACTTTGAAGACTATCGTATACGCTTACAACTGCAAAGACAAATTGACATGCAAAAGCACCTACTATAGGAACCTACTAATAACATCCTCTAAATCCACGCAGGTACTGGTCCAAAATTAAGGACATTCTCGGCAATGACAAGCAACAGAATCCAGCTGACATGAACATTCAAGGTGTTCACTGCACCAACCATGACACCATTGCCAACGCCTTCAATGCCCTTTTTTTTCTCCACCAGTCGCTACTCTAACTAGCCCACAACCTGACTGTCCTCTTCTCCCCTCGCCCCTCCCACCCTCCCTTTCATTCTTGGCTCCAACCACATACCTTGAAGTTCGCAAGCTACTTAACTCCCTTCTGGCACCCGGGGTTATGGCCTGAGGGCATCCATCCTTGCATACTTAAGCAGTATGCACCTTGGCTGACCAGACCTATCACCTGGCTTTTTAACCTCTCCATTCGTACGCTCATACTGTCCCATCCACCTGGAAAACTGCCTAGAACCATCCCTATATTGACAAAAAGGCGATGTCAAACCATGTCCAACTACCTCTATATCTCTTCTGCCCATTCTCAGTAAGCTGCTTGAAAAATAGTCCACCGCCAGCTTGCTGTTCACCTTGACATGTTTAATCTTCAAACCCCGTGCCAACATGGTTTCCGCCTGGTCACAGTACCACCTCTGCACTTACACAAACTTTCAAAATGACATCAGAAATAATATGGACTGTGGCCTACTCCACTGGGGCAGCCTTTATCGATCCTGTCTAAAACCTTCACATGGTACACCATCCTCTCATGCTAAAGAAACTCCAACCATTGGAGCATCTGACCAAGCCCCTCCTGGTTCCATAGCTATCTTGACAATCGGACTCAGGCAGTAGCATTTCACAAGGCCCTTCCCCGCCTAAACATCTCCCGTGGAGTTCCCTAGGAATCCACTCTTGGACCTCTACTCTTCTCCCTCTTCCTAAATGATATTCCCACCATGTCCCGGCCTAGCTGCACTCTTATGTACACAGATGACCTTGTTCTCTCTACTCTGAGCCAAAATCGGTTGCTGCCATCAACTCACTCCACTCTCACTAATGACTTCCAATTCCTGCAGACCTGGCTCTCTAGCAGCCACCAAGTCCTGAACCTAGAAAAAACCTGTGCTATGCTATTCAGATCCTCTAAGAAACTGTCTGCCCCTGCAAACAGGATCCGGGTTCAATGCCTTGATGGCTCCCTCATCTTAAACACTGAGTCCTTCAAGTACCTTGGGGTCACTTTGATTCCACACTTGACCTGTCTCAACATGTCAATATGGTGTGCGGCTAATGCTAAAATTGGCTGGAGCTTATCGTGTGCGCCACCCTCACTCCTTCCGCTTAGACTTTCTGTTGCAAGAGGTATTCTCTTACCCCAGCTCCAATATGCTCTGCCCTCCTCTTGCTGCAAACTCTGCTACACTCCACAAATGGGACACTGTCTACAACAACATCTGTAGATTCTCTTTAACTGCCCCACGCCTTACCCATCATTGTCTCCTTTACGCTGGCTTAAATTGGCTGTCACCTAAGGATATTCGAGCCTACTCCCAGGGCTGCTTTATCGACCCCTGTCTAGACCTCCTGCCCTGTCTATCTTGCCAACCTCCTGACTCCTGCCTCCACACACCTGCACTCTCAGGTCTTCCTCTGTCCCCATGCTTCCACCAGACCTTTGCATGACAAAATGGGTGAACAGGCATTTGCCCATTTTGCTCCCAAATTCTGGAACTCACCCCTTATGGTGAAAACTTCAGCCTCCCATCGAGAATTAAAACTCGCTGTTCACCCACTTTCTAGCCTCTGGCCAATGCAAATGCTTTTAATTTGCTTTGTCCCACTGCATGCTGTCGGGTCTGACCCTGAGTACTACACTAATGTTCTCCCATGCAATATGCTTGTCTAGGTGGCTATGAACCTTGATGTCTTTACTGTCCTCAGCTGTCTTATGGTTACCCTAATTGCTTTATTTACATCCTTATTATGATCTATGCCTAAATGTACCCTTATGTAACTATTACAGTGCTACGCAATGTATATCTTTGTTTTGCTCCTGTACACCCATATTATGTCTGTGCATTTCTGCATATTGTAACCAATGTCCCTGGCTCTCCGGTCTAGGCTTGAAAATAGGATGGTCTGTTGCCTAGCACACTTACCCGGTTACCAAAAGCTAATAACAAATAAACCTTATGTGTCTTTTTAAAAGAATAAAAAATTAAAGACAAAGTAGTCCATTAGTAGATTACCAGCAGAAGATTCTGCTGATGTGGGCTCTGTCACCCCAAAGACCTCGCTGGATTTTTTCAGTGTAAATGGTGCAGTATCCGTAAATTGGTACACCTGAAAGGAGTTTACACAGAGTGATGAGAGAAAGTTATACATCAGATAGTGTGACATGTAACACACCTTTATAGTGTGTGTGTTATGGTGCACTTGTAGAAATTCAGGTCGGGTGCACCACTAGACCACTTATACCAAGAATACAGGAGCAATATTAGATCAATAAAAGGAAGACACTTCTGTGGGTATTCACTTTCATTACATCATAATTAAATAATGATGATTACGATTTATGGGTGTGGCCCATGTACTGGTACTTAAAAAGGAAGGGAAATAGGACAAATGTACTACTCAATAAAGAGAGTTACTGGATTTTTTCATTAAGCAGTGTTAAACCAAGGTGGTTAAATGAACAGTGGGACCTCAAACCCTATCTCCTTGATTAAATAAATAAGCACAAATAGATTAAGTAATCATTTTGTTGGATGTGAAACTTTCATGTTGGATTTATATGTAACCCTTTGCTTAAAGGAAGTTCCTATGAGGTTATTCTTATTATGAACTTTATGAATTCATGAAATGATATAAATATGGTGCAAAATCAAAGATACTATGGTTTATACAGCTATAAATGTAAAACATATTTATTATTATGTGTCTTCACACACCTTTGTATTAGTTCATTGTGACGTTACCTCTTAAATTTAGAAATCATTAGAATTTGCCAGTATAAACATTCACTCCAATGTTGTTTAAAGGAGAACCTTACATAATTACCTTACTGAAGGTTAAAAATATAGAAATAAAAATAGGGAGTAGTTATTGAGCAACGTTGGAGCTAAGTTACTAAGGTCTAAACTGATAATAATTCGGTTTTTATTATTTTTTCATTTATAAATCTGAACAACATGTCTGACAATTTGAGAAGCTCCTTATGGGAATAATTGCTTTTTCAGATAACAATCATTTTTAATCCTTCCTTTTCTATCCCAATCCCTATCCCCTTCCCCATCCTTGCTTCCTTTGTTTGTTTCTACCATAAAGCACTGTGTTAATGTATGCAACATTAAGCATGTGTAGGAAAGTATAGGTGAATGCTTTTGTACTAAAAGAATGGTTTTTATGTGTGAATTGCTGTTTTAATAATATTTGAATAAGGTAGTAGAAGGCACACAATAATTACACTGAAGGAAATGTGTCAGAAAATGAGGAAAACGTGATTGAAGGGTTAAAATAATCACGCTTAATGCATTTAATATTATTGATATGCCCTGTATAAAAAGAATCACGTGTTTCTACGACTTCATGACCCTGATCAAGAGTTTAAGACTTGAAGCACCGGCAAGTGGAGGTGAAGTGTTTGTACTGTTACACCAGGATTTTGCAATGAAGCTGACAAACCTTGGATTCAGACTTGGGTGGACAGTACTTCTTTACAAAGACTGGAGTGCAGGTGATAATTCTGATCTGTTGGAGTTAGTTGAGGACCTGTTGTGGTCTTTGATGATAATATAGACAGCTAAAAAAGGGGCAGACTTGGTGGGCCAAGCTGTTCTTATCTGCCCACAAATTCTGTTTCTGTGCTTCCTCATTTCTATGCTTCTAACTGAATTTTCAGGTATTCATTTTTGTTTGAAACTTGAGGAGTAAGCTGTGCAAACTTCTGTCTGTTGTAACTTGTGACTATTGTTGTATGAACATAAAACATGTGACTTGTTAAACCCTGGTCCAGCCCTGAAATCAATTTTTTTAAGGAAGTGCATGTGGTTTCGGGTACTGGAACAAATCTTTAAAATAACATAAAAAATGTGAGATGAGAATTGAAGTCAGAGAAAATCATGTCAGTATTGGGCATGATGTACATACAGGCACATTGGCATGGAGCAGCATATAACACTGATAACATGGGAAACGTTACTGAACACAACAGTAAGTCACGCAAACACTGTGGGTGCAGAACACGGCACTTTGTGCCACAGTACCGTGAGTTGCACAGGGATCAGGATAGAGTTATATGTTGACAACTGCCCATAAAAGGTACATACGATGTTTTCTGGGGAACCAACTACCCTACATTCTGTACTTACTGTACACCTGGCAGCTAAACAGAGACTCCAACTTTACCTTTCTTTTTTAATTTTTAAAAAACAGTACAGGTATGCCTTAATTTAACAAAAGTGTCACATATCCACATGTCATGTAAATACATTTCCAAATCAATCCTCATATGATCACTTAAAATGAGTTGGTTAATCTTATATATTCCCTACAGTAAAAGAATTATCCTGGGAACAACTTGTATTGCAATAAATAACTCTCTGCCGTGTACATCTAGCATCTGAAATGAAAAATGGGATCCGGCAGGTCCACATATAGTTGCTCATTCAGTAAATGATGACAAGTGGAACAAATGCTCCAAAGTGGTAACTTATACAGTAATTTAAAAATGTAAAATGCTAGTCACTGTGGATATTAACAATTGTGATTTGGGGTAGAGTTGTATTTATATTGAGAACACTTCCAATTCTCGAAGACAGCTTGGTGTATATGCTAAGAACTGCACAGGAATTAACAGTTATTTTATATTTTGTGTTTGCTTCTAAGGTTATGTTGGTTATTTTACAGATAATATGAGCTGCCAATTAATTAATCATAATGAGACAATCTCACAAGTATAAGAAATGTAATATGAAAGTATAGCATTTTATCATTAGGTAAATATTTTCTCTGCACAAATTCAACATTCCAAAAATGTGTGTCATGTGGATAGACAAACTGATAAAAACTAAACCAGTTCATAAGTATCTTAAAGCAGCCATGCTTGATAGCAGAGACAATTTTAACTTACACTTTTTTAATTTATTGCATATTTCTCCTTATCCCCTGACTTGCATGCTACTCTTCTTTCTCCAGTTTAAGTATGGCTTACTACTTTTTTGCACTTGGAATAACCCAATGAGAGCTGTTTTCATTATGAGTCTTAACTCGATTTTTATCAGTATTCTCTGCTGTTTTTTTGAACACTCACTGTTTAACATCACTTGTGTTGAGACTACAATGAACTAGCATGCAGCAGACAGTTGATTCTGACTTCATGGGGCAATAGGTTACAAAAAGGCTGAGAATACTGTTGAAAGAAAATCGGGTCTGAACCATATTAAATAGAGTGCTCCTTTATTTTAAATGTTAAACACAAAAGTACTACAGAAGAGTAAAAATGGGTTAAGAAGGGTATCATAAAAGTCAGAAAATTAGGGCAATCTTAAATAGAATTAAAAAAAGTATTGGTTAAATGTTCTCCATTATGATGCACTGCTGCTTTATGGGGAGATGTTTGCAGAAAACAACAGATGCTTCAAGAACTGAAAAGTCTTTGAACTACTGTTAGAGAATAAAACATACTCTGCTTTTTAGACACCGGCCTGTTGACATGGGTGTGACTATCTTGTTTCTCACTTGTTGCTGCAGTGAGGTGTGAAGGGAACTATTCCCCATTAACACCCGTGCAGAAAATTGGTTATATGATGTACCCAGATTTGAGCCATTGACTTGTACTGGTGGAGTGGTATCTGGAGTGTGGAACGGTTCTCTTTTTTAAACAGCCAAAGGAGCAGCAGGAATTCTCCTGGTCCTCCCTGCTAAAAGGGGGACATTGTGCTGTTTAATGTTTGTAGATTCCGTTCTCATCCTGGACCTGCCATCTCCTATCACTTCTCATCCTGGACCTGCCATCTCCTATCACTTCTCATCCTGGACCTGCCATCTCCTATCACTTCTCATCCTGGACCTGCCATCTCCTATCACTTCTCATCCTGGACCTGCCATCTCCTATCACTTCTCATCCTGGACCTGCCATCTCCTATCACTTCTCATCCTGGACCTGCCATCTCCTGTCACCACAGTTGTTTTTTGGTAAAGCAAGTAGCACATTCAGGCTGTTAGACTATAAGATTTATAATATATAATTTATAGTAAAAAAAAAAAAGTGGACAAAAATAACTTGCAAACAAAGTCGGGATTATTGTACACTACTTGGAGTACCTGAACCAAAAAGGATACCAGCACAGCTGTTTTTGGTAAGGCAAGTAGCACATTCAGATGGTTAGACTATAATATACATAATATAATATATTTACAGTTAACAAAAGAGGACAAAAGTAACTTGCAAACAAATTCAGGAATACTGTACATTACTTTGAGTTCCTGAACCAAAAAGGATAGACATTTTCTGTTTTGAAAACAAGTCTTGCCTTACAGGTTAAATCACAATAATCACAGCTTCAGCACATTCTGCAGCATCTCCCTAATATACCAACTAGTGTACTGTACTGTAGCTTCATGATACTCATTATAGCTTCACGATACTCAAGTGGGCTCTTTACTAAGAGCTCAGTAAGGTGTTCTGTAGTCTTGAATCTCCACTGCAACATGTTCAAACCCAAAACAGAGTTCTTATAATTCAGTACCCTCCTTGTGGAGTATTGCTGTGAGAACAAGCATTTGTCAATGCCAAATGTTGCTCCATTGGCATTGGTAGTGCAGGAGTTAGAGATGCGTAATCAGAATGGCAGTGAAGTATTGAACTGATGCCAACCACACCCACCTTCAGAGACTGACAGTCATTGGGGTGTGCCTTTGGTCATCAGCTATAACGCTCATGCCATTTACCTCACCCACCCTGTAGACATTGATAAGTGTTGTGGTGTGCTTTGAGTCTTTGGGCCTTATACTTACCCGATTCCATAAGGAAATACACTGAGATGGGTGCAGTATGGAGAATGGGGTGAATGTAAGGCCAAACACTACAAGGCACACCTCAATGCCTGTCAGTGGCTGCAGGGTGGGGTGGGTGGAATGCCATGAGCATTACAGCCATTTATCCCAAGTCACACCCTGATGCTTGTCAGTCTCTACAGGGTGGGATGTTACAGTTGGAAACCCTAACACCAAAGGCATTTGTTGGTATTTTCACTCTAAATCTTCAACATGGGCTTTTTGTGACCCCACCTCATGAAGAGCGGCACTATCAGTTTGTTAGCTGAAAAGTGATTTTGCAAAGCGACTGCACCATTTAGCACCACAGGTATGAAAACACATTTTGGGCAGGATGTGAAAAACGACAACTGTATTGTTCATGAGGAGGTGTAAAAAAATGGCAACGGTGAAAATCTGGAGTGAAAACATGAAAAATTGGTGAAGTCAAGAGCAGGCATAGAAACTGCACAACACAAGTCCGTATCTCAATTATTTTTTGGATTTTTTTAACCACATTTTCAACATAGGCATTTTGGGACCTCCCCTCATGAACAGTGGTACTGTGATTTTGTTAATCTGTCCCAAATTTGATTTCCCACAGCGACCACGCCATTGTGTGCCAGAGGTATGAAAACACATTTTGGGCAGGATGTGGAAAATGACAGCTGTACTGTGTCATAAGGAGATGTGAAAAAATGCCAGTGTTGAAAATCTGGCATGAAAATATTGCAAATTTGCGAAGTTACAAGGGTGGGTGGAAATTGAACAATGCACGCTTGTAACACAGTCATTTTATGGACTTTCATCACCAAACTTTCAAAATAGGCATTTTAAGACATCTGCTCATGAACAGTGTCACCATAATTTTCTCAAATGGTCCCAAAAACTTATTTCACACAACGACCACACTATTCTGCCCTGGACATCGAAAACACATTTTGGTCGGGATATGTAAAATGTTCATAAGGAGGTGTGGAAAAAAGTCAATTTTGAAAATCTGGAGTGAAAATATTACAAATTCATGAAGTTATAAGCATTTGTGGAAACTGCACAAGCACGCTCATAAAACAGCCTTTTTGGGGATTTTTTTTCACCAAATTTGCAACATAGACTTTTGGGAGCCCCCCTCATGAACAGTGCCACTGTTGTTTCATTAATCGGTCCTGAAAGGTGATTCTGTGCAGTGACCACTAAATCGTGTTTGGGGACCAAATAATGCCATTACAGTGACTGAATTCATGAGGAGGGGTTCCAATAACCCTATGTTGAAAATCTGGTGCCAAAATTCCCAAAAATGTCTGAGATATGCATCAAAGTGGAAAAAGCCCTATTTATGCCATTATACAGCTTACTGGCATTTCTTCAGTTCGCGGTCAGCTTTGAAGAATGCAGACGTGTTCCCGGTCCACCAAAGATCATTGTGCCATGCTCTGGAGGTAAGTATGGGGTGAGGAGAGGTGGGAGGCAGGGTGCTCAGAGGGTGGGTGGGTTGGGGAGGGCCACTGGAGTCGATGAAAGACCATTTTCTGCTTTTCAGGTGTAAGAAAAAAGAAAACATCACAGGATGGTTTTTCCTTTACAGGGCATTTGACATGCTGGGTGGGCTCCTAGCATGCCACCTGAGTGTTTTTTATGGGAGGGGTTCTCTAGCTGACAGGTGATCGGGCACCCCATCAGCACACAACAAATGGGGAGACAATATGCCGATAGGGAGTGGGCCTCGTTGGCAAATTAAACTGGTAAGGAGGGAAATTATTCCATGGAGATTGGGCACCCTCAACACACACTTCAAATGAGGGGTTGCTATTATGCTGATGGGGAGGGCTCCCCATTGGCAATGAAGTGGGTTGCGTGCACTCTGCAGCTGCATGCCGCCATGTTTTTTTTTTGTAAACTGGTTCTCCAAAAAGGCACGCTAGTGAGAAGGTTGGTTCTCATTGCAGTGGACCTTCCTTAGATCTGTGGCCAGTTTACATGTTGAGGGTGTCGTGCCTGCAGCTGCCATATTGGGGAATCAGGGATGCACCTATTGATGCATGCACTGCATTCATCCACAGTGACCATGCCCCAAATCTGCTACTAATGCAATATGTTAGTTGGTGCACAAGCACGAGCCAACATAAAAGGACTGTGTGTCATTCATTCATACTGTATGTTGGACTCATGAGATGAGAGTCTGTGAGCAGTAACACTCCATGAATCAGAAGAAGAAGAATGGTGTTGTTGCCTTCTCTGTCAGTCCATTTGATTAATATCTTTGACTCCTACTAGTAGAGATACAGCGAATTTAAAATTCACCGGTGAAGTGAACGTAAGTGGGCACTTCTGCTGGTACCTGCTACACAGAGTGGGCAATGCAAAGTGCTCACTTCACCTTGTCATTACCACTGCTAAGGCAGAATGGCAACGCCAAGTAAGGCTAAGTCATTGTTTTAATGGACCTCAGATTTCATAAAGATTCTAAGTGATCCACTTGGTCTTTCAGATTTGGCAGCCTCTCAAACATCACATGGCTTACAGTGCTGTAAGTTACATGCTCTTTAACTAGGCAGGAAGAAAGTGAGTCATACAAGCAGGCACTTTACTTTCTCCTGTGCAGATGGACAGAGAGTAGTGTGTTTAATGACACTGATACTTTTAGATCAGAGCGAGAAGGAGATTTAAACTTTGATTTAGACCCAACAGCTTTTTTAAAAGCTACATTTTTTTGTCTTTTCTGTACTCTTTTTTACTTAATTTGTTCTTTCTGTAAATTTTATTTTTCTTACCTTTATAAGTAGTTAGTTGTTTGTCTGTGTCTGTGTGACTGTGTGTGTGTGTTGTGTGACAGTGTGAGTAGTGATTGCTCGGACTGAGGGAGCTCAGTAGGAGAGATGGACCAGGGTAAGGGAATGTCTGGGATGGGGCAGCTTTGGGAGAGCGTGGTAGTGGTAAGCATCGTACCGTGTGCATGTGTGGAGGGCATGGGCACCCATTCCTGTTGGACCACTCAAAACTTGTGAGTGCCCCCACCCCGAAGCAGGACCAGCACCACCTCCTGTCCTGACTCTGAGGCAGTTGAACCACCACCACCACCACCACCACCAAGTCCAACACCAGGTCCTCTGGAGCAGGATGTGCCTGTTCCCCCGGGCCCAGGTGTGGATCCCATCCGTGTTCAGCACCGCGACCAGCAGGCTTACAATACATCCAAGTAACTATTAAAAAAAATGTATGTTTTGATTCATGACGTGATCGTAAATCATGATTTGTGACTGCATTTGTGACATGATGATGAAGAAACGTGAATGCCTATGGCTGTACTTCCCCAGGCCCCAATGAGCTGTAGCTTAAAACTCCCAGACTTAAAACACATATCAATGACTACAATTGGGGTGGTGAAGCCTGGAGAGATACTACGAAACAGGCTTACAATACATCCTCCAAGTAACTAGAAAAAAAATTAATGTTGTAATTCGCAACGTGAATGACCATGAATCGTGGTTTGTGACTGCATTTGTGACCGTGATGATGAAGAAACGTGAATGCTTACTGCCTACGGCTTTACTTCCCTGATGAGCTGTAGCTTGAAACTCCCAGACTTAAAAACACCTATCAGTGAGTACAATGGTGGGGTGGTGAAGTCTGGAGAGATACTACAAAACAGGCTTACAATACATCCAAGTAACTAGAAAAAAGATGAATGTGATTCGTAACATGAATGATCGTGAATCGTGATTTGTGACTGCATTTGTGACTGTGATGATGAAGAACGTGATTTGTATCACGAGTGACTCGTGATGATGGTCCTGACTTAAAATGCATATTAATGAGTACAATGTTCATGCAGAATTAAGCACCACACCTGTCCAGTACTCTGAAGGAAGCCAAAGAAACAACTGTGACTTAAGTTACAGATGGAGATTGAGCCCTAAAGAGATGAAAATGCACAGACAGATTAAGATTGTGCTGTGCACTGAAGAGATGCAGACACAAAGGTACAACACCTAACCAGTGCTCACCATCAGAAATTCAAATCTGGAAAAGAATACCTATACCGGTTGGGGCAGGTCGCGCGGGGGGTGGTCTGTGTACTGTACTGTTGCAGTAACAGTCGCTAGTACTAGTACCAGTACCAGTAAAGATACCACAAAGAAGTACAAAAATCACACAGCTGCAGTGGATAGCAGCTTCACATTGCTGAAATTATTCTGTGGCACAATAAAAGTTGTCTGATTTGATGACACGTGTCACACACATACTCACGCACACACTAAGTAATGCATAGCAAATTGAAAACTTCAGTAATATAACCACATATTTTAAACAAACTAAAATTATACACTGCTGCACCACAACAATCAGCAAAAAAATGGCAAGAAATATTAAAAAATATTACTGTGTGTATGTTAACACAGTTAAACAAGAAAAATATCACCAAAACAGAAAGCACTGTCTTTTTCTCCAAGTTAATCTACCTACACCACAGATACACTCCTCCTCCAAAGCATACTTCCACTGTCTCTCAGTACACAGATTGAATGTTGTACATTAACATTGAAAATCCATACACAATCAATAAACGCTCGATGATATGAGCACAGATGGGTTTCCTACAATCGATGAACTAAAGTTTCAGCACAAAAAATTGCTCAAAAAGGCTTTTATAACAACTTTTGAAGGTTTGAATTGCAGAGAGCTCTCAGAGCAGATTGTCTCCTACAGCTTCCTACACACACACTACCCCAAACTGAGGCTGTGCAGAACAATCTAGAGCCCATGTGACCTGAAATCCCATGAAACACTGCAAAATTCACCTTTGGAGCTTAAAAACAAGGCAAAGTAAAGCGAAGTACATTGTTTTCAATGCACTTCACCTTAAGAATTGGTGGAGTAGTGGTATGGGAAGGCGAAGTAATGCAAAGTCATTGTTTTCAATGGACTTCATGTTACCTGTTTGCAACACGAAGTACTCCGCTTCGTGTTGTGGAGCACTCCGCGACCGCCACCTGCGGTGTGGTCACTTCACGAGCAAATTGGCCACTTGCCCACCACTACCTACTAGTTCGAACTTTGCATTTTACGAACTACAAATTGTTACCTTAAGAAACAGTGAGGTACAGTACAGTAACAGAGACAACTCACTGACACATTGCAACTTCATATAAAATGTGGGTTTATTTCAGAGCTTATATCTCAGAGATGACTTATTATAGGATAACCTACTGTAAGGTGTTGAAAAGCTGATGAGTACAGCTTACAACAGGGTATAGCATGTCTTCCTGAGATACATCATTTCTGAGATAGGATTCCCCTAACTAATGAGATTTTGGGAAACAAATGCACAGCTGGACTTTTTTTCTTCTGCTGACATGTCCCAGTGAGTAAGTCTGGCTTCCATCAGAGTTTTCACTCCATGTTTACTTCATGTTAAAAAAAAGCATTTCATGATAACAATGCTGAAAAAAGTTTGTGCTTTTCTTTTTGTATGCACTGTAATAATATGGCTACAAGCCTGGTAATAGTGGCTTTGGGATGGACCGTGTAGCTTTAGAACTGGGCTTCACAATTATTTCCCTTGGTATGCCCTGATTCATTTTTCACTCACAGAACTGCACAGCTGTGTGCAGGGCTGTCCAGTAATTTAGGAAAGTAAATACAACATGTTTGCTGACTGTTATAAATGCTTTTATTTTAGAAAGGATTGATAGGAAATTTTGAAGGAGTATGAGAGACATGGCAGGATTTGTGGAGTTCATCAATTATTATATAAAATTTTAACAAATCTGCTTATTTGCCAGCAATTTCAGATTTCCTTTATTATTATTCTTCTTTGGAAACTGGGTAAGGCCCTCGAGGCACAAAGCCAGTTTTCAGGGGCAATCCAAGAGCTCCGTGCAGTTAAATGACTTCCTCAGTGTCATACAGTATGACTCTAGAGGTTGTAGGAATCAAACTCAGGTCTGCTGGATGTACCAGGCGGAATCACAGCTTGTTTCATAAAAACATAGAAACATAGACTTTGATGGCAGACAAGGACCGCTTGGTCCACCCAGTCTGCCCATTTCCCTACCTATTGGATAAGCTGCAGATCCTAGCTAACCAACGGCCTTCTTCTTCCTAACCCCCACCATAATTGCCTTATGTCTGTTCAATGCATTCTTGAATTCTCCCACTGTTTTTGATCCCACAACTTCCTAATGAAGGCCATTCCATGCGTCCACCACCCTCTCAGTGAAAATATACTTCCTCACATTGCTCGAGAGCTGCCCCCCCACCTCTATTTTCAAATTGTGCTCCCTTGTTCTTGCACCTCTCTTTTTCTGAAAGATGCTACCCTCTTGGACTTTGTTGATTCCCTTGAGGTACTTGAAAGTTTCTATCATTTCTCCCTCCCTAATTTTCTCGAGGGTATACATATTAAGCTCCTTTAGTCTCTGTTTGTATGGCTTCTGGTGCAGACCCTGTACCATTTTAGTTGCCCTCCGCTGGATTGCCTTCATGCTATCTATGTCCTTGTGGAGATGGGGTCTCCAGAACTGCATGCAGTACTCCAGATGGGGTCTCACCATCTGTCTATACAGAGGGATAACAACTTCCTGTTTTCTAGCTGTGATGCCTCTCCCTGTACATCCCAGTATCACCCCAGCCCTTCTTTCTGCCTTCTCACACTGCTTGCCTACCTTTAGGTTATCTGACATGACTACCCTCTGGTCCTTTTCCATTTCAGTTGTTGTTAGTACCCCCATTCTGTACTCTTCCCCTGGGTTTTTGTTTCCCAGATGCATTACTTTGCACTTCTTTTGACCAATCCTCCAACCTTAACAAGTCCTTCCCATCCTTTCCACCCCTGTTTCCTATCTCTACCCTTTACCACCAGCTTTAAGCCCAGACACCACAAAGGTAGCATGTTGCAGAAAATGTGTCCTCTAGGTTTATTGGGTTTATCAGTACTGGTGTGAGTGTGTGTGTGTGACTTAGTGACACTACTCTTCTCTGCAGATATGGATATTAAAATCTTTAGTAATTAGACCATCTTATTTTTGTATGTACAGCTCCAATCATCAATATCTGCTAAAAATATATATTCCACACTTGGCAATACACTGCCCCCTCCACATACTCCACTTTAATATAACCAGTTTCACATCTACTGCATTGTGTTTTTTTTATTATTCAGTTACTACTTGCAATGTCCCCTCTGTCCTTTGTATGTATAATAAACTATTTCTGCAAGAAAATGAAGGCATGACTGCTAGTTTGAAAGGATTAGAAAAAATTAACTCTACTTTAGAGTCCGAGCTTCCAATGGCAACAGCAAGTTCTTTTTTTTTTTTTGCATGATAGTTCTGCCATGAACTACAAGTAGTTTAACTATAAGCTGGTGGTCACCTACAGTATCTCAAAAGGAATCACTTAAACTAATACAACCAGTCTGAATGTACTTCTTTAGAAAGAGGGTCCTTGGCAGCTGAGTGGCTAGCTTCAGAGTTAAAATTATTTTTTAAAACAAAATCTGCAAGAAGCAGTAGAGTACTATGTTTAGTTGTGTACCAGTGATGGAAAATATAGAGAGTAGTCTGTGGAAGAGGCAGGCATGACTCATGATATTGTGTATGGGGAGGACCCATGGGTTCTGTTGTGAACAGTGCCCATGGCAAAGTAAATCTAGCCCTGGGAATGTACGTTAAGATTTCAGACGAGCACTGGTCTGGCTAATGGTGGTGATGTGGGGTGAATGAGGCTATCTGCTACTGTCAGTGGGGCTCATCCTCCTTGCACTACAGTGGAGTGACTACTAGTGCTAAGCTGCACTGCACAGCACCAACACCCCAAGACTTCCACTGCACAAAAACAAAAACTTTGCCTTTGTTACTCCCATCATCTGCCGTTGCAGCATTAAAACATATTTTTTGAATCCAAGGCTTTCTCTTAAGTGTGACTAGAATATTATTAATAATGCAGTTTCATTCTTATAGAGAACCTTGGCTAAGAGATTGTATAGTCTGGGTGCCTACAGCTAGAGCAAACTCTAGCTAGCTGCACTATCCCCCCCACCCACATATTAATCTGAAGGCACTCTAAAGAATACTGGGATGGGAGAGAGATTTATATAATCCCCCTACCCCTCATGGCTGCTGTAATTATTTTTGCTGCTGCTCACAATGAGTTCTGATTTGGTCTCTGGAATCTGACATGTTTACACACATAACGGATATTTTCTGCTTATGGTGCCATAACCCCTCTCCCCTTTTAAACCATGGTGAGGCCTTCCAGGAAGTTATCAGATAAAAAGCTTTCATGCCTTTGTTACTTGTATTAGAAAAGCAAACTATTTTTGTGTTGGTATGCTCACTTTTTATAATTTCTTAGTGCTGACACATTCTGAGTGGCACTGGTAATTTTAAGGTTAACTGATGACTGTGTAATTTAAAGTGTAATTTCTCATTTAATAAAGGTAGGAGAGTGGTTTGTGAAGAGACTGAAACAGCCAGTGCATCACCAGCCAGGATTTAGTTCAAACACATACAAATGCTAAGTCAAGAGAAGGGAGCTAGTCCAGGACAGGACCATGGGAAAAGGTAAGGGAGAGACATTTAAACCAAAAAAAAGTGTGGTATAGCAATATTATTAGGGAGCTGGGAATAGGGGATTATGGCTTCTTGGGCTGAGCAGGTATGGCCGTGTTGCCCCTCCCCCCCACGACATCGGTGAAAAGGTAAGGGGGGCCTTAAAGATTAGACAGCAAGTACAGAGGAATGTATTACAGAATAGAGTATGATAAATCTGGGCAGATTGGATAGTCTTATTGTCTTTTTTTTGCAGACATTCTCTGGGTTTCTATGTTTCTAAGTATAGATTTGGGGGTATAATGTTCATGTACACCTATATATCTCGGCTGCACAGATTCAAGTTTGGTTTGGCAAGCTGATAGTATGTTTCTATATTTCTAAGTATACATTTAGGGCAGTATAATGTTCATGTGCACCTATATATCTTGGTTGAACAGACTTGTCTCTGTTTTGGTAGGCTGATGTAACAGTGTTTTAACTTTAACATGTTCCCTCTAGCCTAAAAGTAAATGAACTTTGAATATTTAGTACTGAATAAAGAAGGACAAGAATACAATCTTCAGTGTCTCAGGGCTGATGATAATATGGTATAAGACTAGAAAAAATCCTGGAAACATGATGACATTTCACTGGCACCTCATATCTGAACAGCTTACACATGGGAACCAACAGCTGCATGTTCAGCAGCACCCCAGCTGTAACACAAGCCAGTAATGTAACTGATTATGCATTTGACCTCAGAGCTATTAAAGTATCAGCCCTGCATGTACTGGAACCCTATCTCAAATCATTGAGGGACTTTTTTTTTTCATAAGCTTCACCTTGGCATGGTTGGTAGTCATCTCCATACAAAGTTAAAAGTTGTAGAACGTGTACGGAGAAAGGCTACAAGATATGTCAGGCAGATATAAAATATGAGCTACACAGATAAACTGATAAACCTAGGACTTTATAGTTTACAATACAGAAGAATGAGAGGAGACCTATGCCTTATTCAAAAGGCTATAAAAAGTCCGGACCTTTGGGAGTCACTAGGTCTTATCTTAGTTACTGCTAGAAATAGTAGATTTCATCAACTCCAAATTAAAGGGGAAAATTTTAGAACTAAAGTTAGGAAACACTGGTTTAATCAGAGTTGTGTCAATATGGTATAAACTCCCTGAAAAGGCTGTATTGAGCACTACGATCGAAAGCTTTTAGTCATCACTAGATGGAAAATGGGTGATAAAAAATTGTGTATTATAACCTTTCCAGTTGAGCCCTAAATGGCCTTCTAGGCTACGACTCATATCCACTATGAAACTATGGATCTGTCTTAGCTACCAGTAGTACTGTTCCCTGATCAGATTGTAATGGACCTTTAACAGTGCTTTACTCCTACACTAGCTATTTCTTTTATTAAAATATGTACTTCCCAGCATGCTTGTACTGTCAGTTGCATAGAAAGAGGGAGAGAAAGGGGCCCTAGATTGTGCAGTGGGTGAACATAAGCTACTGCTGGTGCTGATTTTTGCCAAAAAGTAAAGATCAGCTGGTGCTCGTGCTGTCTGCCTAGGACTGCAAATCAGATTATGCTGGTAGCACCATGGCCCTGGTTAGCTGATGCTGCTGCTGAACCACAGGTGCAGATCAGATGATATTGGGGCTTCTGGTCACCCAGTGGTGCAGATCAGCTGGTGCTGGTGTCACCGTATGGTACAGCTTACAGTAGTTGCTGCTGCTCGTGTTGTTGTTGGTTACTCAGTTGTGCAGATCAACTGCTGGTGCTGCTGTTGCTAGTGCAGCAGGGTTCCAAGCAAAGACTGGGAGATAGTCATCAGCTCCTTACTCATGTGACACTTTGTCCACCTCCGGAGCTTTCACCCACAATCTCAAGTTGGTCGCCTAGCTTCTTTACTCTCTGAAGGCCAGAAGCTGTCAGGTATTTAAAACATCACAACTGCTTGATCATGGGGCCAAGAATTAGTGGAATGGGTTGCTAGAACAGCATCTGTGATTGCCCCTTTGTTTCATCATTTGTTACCCAAGGCATTTTATTCTGCGAGCATGCAGTATCTTGCAAGGACAGCTACAGTTATGTGCGTTATTTGTAATGCTGTGGCTGTGGCATTATTAGAAACATAAAAGTTGATGGCAGATAAGGACTGCAAGGCCCATCCAGTCTGCTCATTTCTTTTTCTGCCTTCCCCTAGTCATTTCACCCTAATTGAGAACTGGAGTCACCCCATACTGCTGCTGCGCAGTGCAACAGTGTGCATAGAGAAGGAAAATAACCTCTGTCACTAATAAAAGGACAAGTTTTTGTAATAAGACATAAGTGCATCTCCTAAACAGTAAGACAAAAAATAGTACAGTATATACTAGAGAATATAAAAATGTATTTTAAAGGTACAATGAGTATATTTCCTCAAGCTGTGTCTGGTGAGGATGAAGAGTCAAAATGCTTGAAACCGAGTGTGCAGGAGAGTCTCACCACCTTAAAGCACAGAATGTACAGTGGCACCTTATTTACCATGTTAAATAAAATACAATGACCCTCTACATGCTGCAGCTGGTTGTGGTGCTGCTTTTTATGTTTGCTTGCATGCATGTGCAAGAAACATATTGGAGTATCTTGCTGCAGTAGCGAGTTGTGGAGGCATGGCATTGTTGTTGCCAATGCCAGCAAACCATTTTGGGGCTGGTCTGTGTGGCAGCAATAAAAATCATGCTGTCCATGACGCAGCAGTGCAGCTTGCCACCAACTCGAAACAAACTGGCTGCTGCAATCAGGGAGCGCCCAGTCATCAACAATCAGCTGTTTTTGAGGGGTGCTCCTGACTACAACAGCCAATTACAGCTGCAATTTTCTGGTGTTCCCTTTCAATAAACATGGTGATGGCTCCTTTGTCAGCCTCTCACAGTCCCCATGAAGCTGATGGAGAGCTGCCATCTCACAGTCCCTAGTAAAGTCGACGAGGGGTGCCCAACCTCTGTTGACATGTCCCCTTCCCAGTTCATTTGCTGATGGGGTAGCCCAATCCACATCAGCATGATACACCCCCCCATTTGTTGTGTGCCTTGGGGGTGCCCCATCCCGCTTGGCTCATGCACTCCCAAGCACACTGTATGACTGATGGGGGTGCACAATCCCCTTTGGCTCCAGCTCTCCCCCCAACAAACATCCAGGTAGCACACTGGGAGCCCACCCCAGAGTGCTCATGCGCTCCACCCCAGTGCACTGTATGGCAAACGGGCGTTCCCAATCCCCATCGGCTCCACTCCCCCCCAACAAAAATCCAGGTAGTATGCTGGGAGCCCACCCCAGCATGCCAAAAAACCTGTATTACCTTTTCTTTTTTTAAACCCTGTAAAAAGAAACCAGTCCCATTGAGTCTCTTGCCCCTTCCCCAACCTGCACCCACACTCTGACACCACACCTCCACACACACCTCAGCCCATACTTACCTCTGGAGCCCAGTGCAATGATCTTCGGTGGAATGGGAATACGTCTGCACTCTTCAAAGTCTACCACAAACTGAAGAAATGCCGGTAAGCTGTATAATGGCATAAATGTTGTTTTTTTTTTTCAACTTATGTGGATATCTCAGCCATTTTTTTGACTTTTGACACCACATTTTCAACATGGGGTTCTTGGGTCCCATCCTCAGGAATTCAGTCACTCTCATGGAGTTATTCAGTCCCAAATGGTGATTTCACGGTCACTGCGTGGAATCACCTTTGGGACTGATTAACAAAACAACAGTATCACTGTTCACGATGCGGGCTCTCAAAAGCCTATCTTGCAAATTTGGTGAAAAATTCACAAAAATGACTGTGTTATGAGCAACTTTGGAATTGGTAATATTTTACTCCAGATTTTCAACATTGTCATTTTTCCACACCTCCTTATGAACAGTATAGCTGTCATTTTTCACATCCTGCCCAAAATGTGTTTTCTCACTTCTGGTGCAGAATATTGCGGTCACTGTGGGAAATCAGTGTTTGGGACAGAGTAAGAAAATCATATGACAGTGTTCATGAGCACAGGTCACAAAATGCCTATGTTGAAAATTTGGTGAAATAATTCCACTAAATGACTGTGTTGCAAGCATGCATTGCACAGTTGCCATGTACTGGAAGTTAGAGCATTTTAATGTTTTCACTCCAGATTTTAAACATTGTAATCTCTTCACACCTCCCTATGAATGGTACAGCTGTCATTCTTCACATCCTGCCCAATCTGTGTTTTTGCACATCTGGCGTAAAATGGCACAGTCGCTTTGGGAAACCAAAGTGTGGGACACATTAACAAAATCAGCAGTGCCACTGTTCATGAGCAGAGGTCACAAATGCTTTCATGAGGTGGGGGTCACAAAAAGGCCATGTTGAAAATTTGTAGGACAAATACTAACAAATGCCCAGGGCATTAGGGTTTCTAACCATAACGTCCCACCCCGTACAGACTGACAGGCATCAAGGGTGTGCCTTTGGATTGTCGGCTGTAATGCTCATGCCATTCCACTCCCACCCCACCCTGAAGCCAGTGACAGGCATCGAGGTGTGCCTTGGACTCTTCAGCCCCAGACTTCACCCCATTCTCCTATACTGCACCCATTTCAGTGTATGTCCTTCTGAAATTGGGTGACTGTGAATCCAAACACCTCAAGGCACACCTCAACATTTGTCAGTGTCTACAGGATAGGGTGAAGTGAAATGCCATGAGCATTATGTGTGATGACCCAAAGGCACACCCCAATGCTTGTCCGTCTCTGCAGGGTGGAGGTGGGGTTAACTTGAGTTCAGTACTTCACTGTCATTCCTATTCTGCATCTAACTCCTGCACGTCCAATGCTAATATCAGCGAGCAAAAATTTGGCATTGACAAATGCTTGTTCACATATGTATTTGTCTACAGTACACTGTCCTTGCAACCTGAACTGCAAAACATGGTATTGCTGCAATACGATATCCTCTCTGTTTAGAAATTATGCACTAGTGACTATGGATTCTTGATTTATCATGATTCCTCTTTGCTTGTGAGATCTACTCCTTCTGAATTTAGAGTCAGAGTGACTTCCTTGCCATCCCCAGCTTAAGGATCTGCTCCTTCTGTCCCAATCAATGATATTGCCTAGAAGATAATGTTCTTCGTCACTTGCCTGTTTGTGATCTTTTTTCTAATATTTCTGATTTTGTTGTTTTTGTTCTAAATTTGCTTCCAAGTTTGTGGGTGCAAGCATTTGTATCTCAGCATGCTATGTGTTTCTGCATGCCCATGAATGTTTGCCTGCAGCTGTGCAGGTGCATGTGTAGGGCTGTTAGAGTGTGCATTTGTGTTCAGTCATAAGTGTATGTATGTGTGTTTTTGCAGCCGTAAGAGAGAGAGTGTGTGTGTGTGTGTGTGTGTGTACATAAATATTCAGAGCATCAGTCGGTGTGTGTGAGCAGGTGTGTGTGAGCATGGGTCTTTATGCATGCTTATGTGTGCAAGTGTATGCTTTCCCACAGGTGTGCTTGTCTCTGACTGACTCTGCATCTGTGTTTTTGACCATACTATGTTGTGTGCAAGTATGCATCTACTGGAACAGGTGTATATCTCTGTGGGCACCCAGGTATCTGTGAGTTCAAGTGTTCATCTCCGTGTGCAAGTGTGTCTTTCTGTGTGAGGACCAGACAAGTGTCTTTGTGTTTCAAAATGTGTTGCTGTGTGGAACTGAGTATTTTTTTACAAACTTTCTCCATGTACTGTAACCTGGATAACAAATAGAATCAAAGTACCAAACATACAGTGACTGACACCAAACTGAATTTTTAAAAGGGTTAGTTTATAACATGAATGGAGGAAAATTCTACAGTATGTCCAGTTCCCAGACAGCAGGTCAACCATACAGGACCTCCCCCCCCCCAAGTGCACTGTTCTCACTTCAGCACATAAGGAATAAGATACAATGAGGTGTGGTTTATGGGCTGATAAGAGCATGCCCCAGGTGCGTAATAAGGCATGAGGCACTTCGCTGAGTGCCTTTAGCACCTAGGAAGTGCTCTAGCAGCCCATAAACCATACCGGAATGGCTTATTCCATTTATAAAATGGGTCCTCAGGTAAAATAAATTGTCAAAAAATTAAATATAAAAACACATTTAAAATGTTAAAATAAATAAAAAAATTGGAAAGTGAGAAAAGTAGTCATTTTGTTCTTATAGTTTTGCTATGGTTGAGAAGTTGTGATGTAGTTCAGCAACTAGAGGACACAGGTGTATGTGTGTGTGTGTGTGTGTCATTGGCTCCCCCCACCCATGCCTTTTTAAATGTATTTTCATGATGATTTTAAAAGAAAATGGCAGTGGGCTCCATGAACTAAAATCATGGACAGGTCGATATAATCATGCCACTCATGTCAGTGTACAAGGGGGTAGGCAGGACTGCAGTCAAACACAAACACACACACTCACAAATAAAGATTGCCTGTTTTATTTCCTACCTTTTCTGTGGAGTTTCTCTTCCTTTTTTTCAGTAGGCAGTGAAATCATGGATTGCTTGTTGCTTGCCATCTATTGTATTGGGAGCAAGCGTGTCCCATTGAGGCCGCTTAGAGAGTGTTTTTCTTCACTTTTGAAATTGTAGCTGTATTAAGCTATAACACGAGAGACAACTTGTTTGAGGGGACACTGAAAAGAGGATCAGGAGGAGTGGAGATCAATACATTGAGGGGGACTTCTCGCTAATATGGAAATGGCAGTAGTTGGTTCATACTACCTGTGGTATGAGCTGCATCACTGAGGGCTTGGGATTTCAGATTGGACAGACAGTGCAGTTTGAAATACTTGGAGTGAGAGCTGTACAATGGTATGGACAAAGGGGCATTGAAGAAAATTACGAGGTACAAAATATGAAACAACCTGCAAATGTTGTTGTGCAGGAGTGGGGAGGGATGTTGGATATATTGTGTGGTACTGTTTTTGTATTGTTGGCACCCCTGTGCCAGTGTAGCTGTTCTGGAACCATTGGGAGAGCTGTGGCATGCAGTGATTTCACTCTGTGATTTGTTTTGCCAGTACATATCCTGATAAAGACATGGAAAATGGTATCTCTTAGCCAATCAAAACCCAGAAAATGTTCTACCCATTTTATAATGACCCTTATCCCAGCACAGCACTTTCTCTCCATCAGGGTTATCTTGTATATGGGCATGCAATTCAAAAGCAGTTAAATGAATGCTAATGCCCATATGCCTGGGTATATAATACCAGTATAGTTTTGTGCCACAAATACTATATAACTTCACTCCATTCTTTTCCAGCAATGAAATCTAATCGGTAATACAAAGGAGCCCATTTCTATTTAACTTCTTTCCCAGTACAGAGGTTTAGCTGCATAACCAAATGTGAAAAGTGGTAAATGGCATACGTGGGCATCAAGACTCCATTTCTATTTGATACCCAGGTGTATGGGAACCAGCGTTTAATAATGTACTTCTGGAATAAAGTGCTGCTATGTAATCCTACCGGAGAGGAAGTGACAAGGTGAGTGTGGGAGACAGTGGTGTGGTGAGGGCATTATACTGGTGATCTGGACTGCTCTATGGCTAACCGGTTACTGGATCTGGAGTTTGAAAATAATACTTCCTTCCATTCATGCCATCAACTAACAGATTACAGAATTGAGTTTGATACCTTTCAGTACCTTTGGTACTTTGATTTTCTTTTGACATCAAGAACAGGGATTGGACAGATACTATAAAATACTAATGTATTTTATTTTAGAATGATTATACTGTAAATTAATTTATATTTTCTCCCCTGAAAAACAGTGAATGGACAATACTTTACATAAGTATTTATGTACAAAATGTATTTTTATTTACTTTTTCTCTATAAGCTATCAATAAAAATGTGTAAAAAGGTAAATTTATAGCATATACCAGAGTGCATTATAACAAGTGTGTAACTCTGAACACTATGGCCCAGATATTCAGAAGTTTGTGCAAGCACTGTGCTTGTCTTGCATCTGCGCTTGCACTCGTGGCAGTCCCTTAGCATGTCATATTCAGAGGTATTGCACCCGAACTATAACCTATGAATACAGGGTGCATTGCATGCCACACAAATGACAGTTGCTTGCATAGCATAGCTCTGAAGATAGCACTGACCACAAGGGGGGAAGCAGTGGTGCAGCATAACCACAGCACTGGGTACAAAGCTGCCCACTGGGGGATGTGAGTGGGACAGAAGGTATCAATGACAGACACACAACACAGCAGCCTATGGAGTTAAAATAAACTTTAATAGAACAAACTAGCAGTAGCCCGTATAAAACAAAAATAAAGCAGCAACAAAAAGGGGGTGAGGAAAACAACACAGGGGCAACAGCCCATAACAAAATGGGGATCCTATGGGGACACCCATTTGCCTGCCAATGCTAGTCCCACATCAGGGGTCTGCAGCCAGTGGTGGTGGTGGCTGTTTGTGCTGCTGGATAACAGTGCCATGCCCCAGATGGCCTGGTTGGTGTCCTTCAGCTGTTGGATCAGTATGCGCTGCAGGCAGATCAGTCTGTAGATCAGGTTGTTCCCATCCCTCTCCATCTTCAGTGCACCTCTGACAATTGGCAGTCCTCTGGGCACCTACATAAAGGAATATAGTGAATTCAGCCAGCTGTGCACACAGGATGACAGACACAGGAGTGGCCTAGTGAGAGCAATCAAGGTACACCCAGTCAACACATCGGCCACTATGCCACACGTGGATGATGGGAGTCAAGTAGCTGCAATGGATCTCTCATGCATACCAGAGACAGCATCTTGGACCCTTACTGTAGAGTAGTGCAGCTGCAGTGGATGTGCCATTTTGCAACGGAGCATGCCCAAGCCTTGGAATGGGCACACACCAGCAGCCATGCCACAAGGATGAACACAGCAGGTAGGTAGGTAGATAGAAAGCTAGATAGATAGATAGATAGATAGATAGATAGATAGATAGATAGATAGATAGATAGATAGATAGATCGATAGATCAATAGATAGATAGATAGATAGACAGACAGACGGATAGATATTTTATTTATGAAGTGCCCAATTCCTGGGATTCTGTGTGCTGTACAATAAAAACAGCAATACAACAATCCAATTATTTAAAATCATGCAAAAAGCACATATATAATAAAATCATTATAAATACGGACATCATTCTAGCTATACTAAACAATCAATAAAGGCCTGTTGGAACAAATATGTTTTTAATCCCTTTTTAACCCTTTGAGAACTGAATATGTGTGAACGCATATAGATTCTGGACGTATATATACGTCCACAGTCTTCTAAGGGTTTTTAAAGGCTTCTACCCAGGAAGCCCCTTCAAGTAATCAGGTAAGGAGTTCCACAGGGTAGGCATGGCCACCGCCGACGCTCTATCCCCTGAGTGCCGCAACCTAACCTTGGGAACCCCAAGGAGGCCTCCCTTGGCAGAATGGAGTGTCGGGGCCAGATGGTAAGGAACAAGAAGATCATGCAAATAGACAGGACCCCTTTCATGCAGGGTCTTATAGGTAAAAAGCCCTATCTTGAAGATAATCCTTCACCTGATCGGCAGCCAGTGCAGTCCAGGGAGGACTGGCATGATATGCTCACACCTTCTTGCTCTAGTCAGAAGTCTCACCGCCATGTTCGGCACCAGCTGCAGCCTGAGGAGGTTGCCTCCAGATAAGCCAAGGTAAAGGGCATTACAATAGTCCAGCGTGGAAGTGACAAAAGTATGCACCAGTGTGGTCAGGTCCTCAGGAGGGATCAGGAATCAGATTCGGGTGATGCTGCAACAGCAGCTCCAAGTCAGACCCTGATAGGCACTGTCATGGTCCAAGTGTCAAGGAGTCACACCCACACACCCTGCACCTACTGACCAGGCAACCAGCACACTGACCAACAATTATATGCAGGACAGAGACATCTATGAGCCACCACAGATGACATCAGGGGCAGGAATGAGGCACACACATGGTGCGCATACAACACAGATGTACATGGCTGGGATCATCAAGCAGCACTGTGTGCAGCAGGCATCATAACACGTGGGTTCAGAGATGGTGTATAGGGGTGGGCACCTGACACAATGTTCCCCTGTCACCACAACACTGCTGTACAATGAAGTGTGTCCTGGAAGCACCCTACATCCTAGCTGATGCTGGTGGCACCCTAAGTAGGTGGTGTAGAGGGTGTCCTCCAGTACAGATGAGCAGATCATTGGCCCTGTAAAGCACCATCATGTAAATATGTGTGGCTGGCCCCTCTCATGTACAGTGGAGCAATCATCCCTAGTCATCACTGTGTCAATTATGCACAACTGAATCAGCATAACAATACCATTTATATATGGTACAATACATGCACCACCAACTCGTCATCTTCCATAGAACCCATGCCCTGGTGAGCCATAAGGGCATGCCCAATAGTGCATATGGCACCAGAGATGGCACTGCTGCAGGTGGACTACCACAGAGGCTGTGTGATGCACATGACTGGATACGTGGTTTTGTTTTACTATTGTGGTCAATGCTAACTACTGTACTTGCAGACAGCCATACATACACAGTCCCAAACATGAGGCAGACTGGACCAACACTGACCGGGTCACAACCAGGATGTGAGACCTTCCACCAGCCCCTGTGGCACATGATGGTGACACAAGGGCATGCCGCCATATGGTGGAAGGCATGCCAGAGCAGGACTGACAGAATCAAGGCACCATACCAGTAGCCTGTAGGTGTTCAGCAGTAGATTGAATAGATCATGAAACATCACAGGAGCACTGGAGAGCCAATGCCTCAAATGCAGGGTAAGTGTCCCACACCACATCACCAGGGTGATGTCCCCATAGACATGCATCTTGCTTTGTGAACCACACAGGGATATCTGTCGCTTGGCACAGAGGCATGCAGCATAGTGGAGACATGGATTGTGGAAAAGTTTAAACAGTGGCATGGCCGCAGATGAAATGGTTGAATAACCACCTTCTTGATTTGGTTCACCCCCTCCCATATTGCTGCCTTGTTTGGGTGTAGATTAGTGGTGTGCCTCCTACCACTCACTGACAGCATCACTCTGTGCCTTGTTTCACCACAGGCCAGGCCCATCATTTATATTGGTAAAGTCTTCCCACTGTGCCATAACCCAGCAGGTCATGTCCACTGCCCACCCTATCTGCAGAGCCAAGGGTTTCACTGTCCCTAAATCTGCTGACACCCTGCATGCCACACAAAGGGTGTTGTGTAAAGCCCTATCCACACTGGAGTTCTTGTAACTCTACTGGCGGTCACTAATGTTACAAGAATGGCAAACACAGTTCGGTCCACACTGTAGTAAGCGGTAAAACTGTGTTCAAAAACATACTCGAAACCTGATCAGAGCAGGTGTCAAGCACAGTTTTAGACCAAAATGGTTGCCTTAAACCATGTTAACAGTTGGCTGGATGTAAACCATGCTGTATCACAGTTTAAGGCAACCTCCACTGACTTCTGTGGCTTTTTTTATTGCCACACAAAAGAAAATGGGATACTTTACTTACATCCCCAACCTCACAATGAGCTCCTGAATCCTATTTTATCCCCTTTAACCCAATCCATTTCCATGCCCATTCGTGAGTATCCCAGCATACATTGTGGTATCTGGTATTGCTGCAAGCATGCCTGGGAACTGAAGTGGGCAAGCATGGTGTTGGATCATAGTGTGGATGCACTGACCACCGTGCTCTAAGATGGTACACAAAAATTTCTGAGAACGTTTTTTAAAATAAAGAGCAGTGTGGACAGGGCCTTAGTACCACCGCATACAGCACATGCTGCAGTATCAAGGCACACTCCACCAGTGCAATAAGTAGCCATGATTGCAACAATAGATATAGACAGGCCTTAACACCTGTGAAAGTGGTAGGCCCATTGCCATAGTGCCCACGCTGTTCAGGCATCTATAGATGTAAACATATAACCTTTGGCATGACACACAATGCAAGTACTTAAGTGGATGCCCCTCTCATGAGCTGCTTCTGCAGGCCCAATCACAGCCTGCCAATCTGGACCAGTCCTCACTGCAGCTCAACTGGTCCTGCTGAGCAGTGCCCTTGGCCAGGGCTGGCTATCCACTGAGGTCTGTAGAGGATTGAAATATGGATGTGATAAGTATTCTGCAGCGGAACACATTGCACCATGCAGTACACAGTATAAGCTGTCATACACCTGTACCGTGCACAAGCCAACACACGTGCATGATGTGGATGGACAGGTCCAAGTTGGTTTGCTACATACCTGTAGGATCGCATGTGGCACCACACACATGTTTGCCATGGCCCAGGTGCTGCAGACATGATACATCCCCCTGTGGTAAGTATGGCCTTGCATAATGTTCACTGGCCCAGATAGTGACCAAATTCTGTCAGTCCATCAGCCCCTGTACAAACAGACCCATACATGTCAGTTACAGATACTTTCCAGGCATAGTATGCATGGGTATGCGTGGTGCACCAGGTCACAGATGACAAGGGCAGGCAAGGATACCTGCTCAATGGCTGGGGCTGGATACAGTAGGAGTGACCCCACACGGTAGACTGTACATGTCTGGAACCCCCTGTGCAGTACAGTAGTACCCCATGCTATATCAACAGTTACATACTTGTGCCCATGCAGACGGTGGCCACATAAGTGTCCTGATGGAGACGCTTACCAGCACAGCTACATGTAGAACACATGTGACTACCTCCCAGTTCATATCCAGCAATGGGCAGTGACATGTCCAGGTCATTGAACCCAGTAAACAAACCCTGCATAGCATGCAATGACACTATACATGAGTCTGTCATGCACACTGACACTGCTTCCACACAACTGTGGTGGCTCACACTGGCAGCCAGGCAGGTATATGCCTTAGACAACCATGGCAAGTCCTGTCATATATAGAGCACAGGGATATCCCATGGGACTGGGGGCCCAGACATCTGCATACTTACTGGCAGGAAATGCAATGGAGTATGTCCCAATGGAGTATAGGATAGACATAAGACAATTCTTGTGGGGGGTAGGAAGAAAGAGGCTGTTGGTTAACTAGGATCTGGGCTTATCCTGTAGGTAGGGAATGGGCAGACTAGGTGGGCCAAGCGGTCCTTATCTGTCGTCAAAGTCTGTTTCTTCCACTGCCTCGCTGTCCAGAGACTGGATTTAAGATACAGTGCCAGGAGGCGCAATCTGGCGGTCCTGCTTCGGGGGACTCAGAGCTGAAGGGCCGGGTGGCAGCGAGATCAGTTGGAGGGGTCCCTGTCCAGAGGTGCGAGAGGGGAGGGCTTCAGATGGGCAGGATCAGGACCTAGATCCCGAGTGTCCTCTCTTGAAAGAGTTCAGGAAGGTAGGAGTACAGAAAGAAAGTTGAAAACAAAAAAATCGATCCCAGATTGATTTGCCATTTTCCGTGTACCTCCAGGGCAATTTCCTGTGCTGGTGTGGCTGCATTACTTACTATGGCAGACAAAGTATTCAGTTTGGTTGTCCATCAAATGCAAGTCCATGGTAAAAATACCCCTGTACATGGCCCTATTGCCCCATACAGGACAGGATGCTCTGTACATCTGGAGGCCCTGTTTCAGTGAAAATGCTCAGGTGGGGGTACTCATACATCCATAGTTCTAGATTGTGGAAGTGCGACTTGTAGGTGGTGGAACTAGCCTATAGCAGTCAACGGGGCAAGATGACAGGTGGTGGACCTGTCATACATGTTCTGGAAAGGTGGTGGAACTGCATTCCTTTGACTCCTGTCCATTATTACCCCTCTGTGTACAGTATATGCTTGTAAAGTGGTACCCTGGAAATGTGGCGGTGGTGGCAGCTGTAATCTACATCTACTGATGGTGGTCTTGTCATGCCTGGTTTCATGACCCCTTACCATAGTACATGTTACACATTGACAATGGAGGTGCACCCTCATATACATGAATGCATAGGGTGTAGGACGCTGCCCATTTCCATCCCAGAATTATCTGTGACCATGAAAATGACTGTGTCTGTCAGCATTGAGCCATCTGCAGAGCAGAAATGAGTTATTATTAAAGGGTGGATTACAGAGGCAACAGAAGCCTGCACCAAGACACAGAGTAAGAAGATCAGAGCAAGAAAACCATGCTGGTTGAACAGCGAGGCAGTGGAGGTGGTGACAGCAAAATGAGAGGCGCACCAGAGGTATAGAAGGACAGGGAGGAGTATGCAAGATGGTCCAGGGAGGTAACCAGAAAAGTGAGAGAAGCCAAGGCCCAGAGAGAGAGCTGAGATTAGTGCAGGGAATTAACGGTGGGGAGAAAGACTTTTTCAGGGAGAAAAGGAAGTGCAAGGAGACAATAGTGAGGATAAAAAGTGGAAGTGGACGGAAAAGGGTGAGGAGCAGGCAGAAGCACTGAATAAATACTTTTCTCGTGTTCATGGAAGAAAAGGGGGGACTGCTACCACCATGGGCTAGGAGGGTGTGGACAGGGGGAGAGGAGGCAACAGATGGAAGAATTGAGGCAAGTAGAGTCCTAGAGGGACAGAGGGCACTGAAGGTAGACAAGGCACCAGGGCCAGATGGTATCCACCCCAGGGTGCTGAGGGAGATGGCAGAGGTGTTGGAGGAGCCGTTGACAGATCTGTGCAGCACCTCACTGAAGTCGGGATGTGTGCCACTGGACTGGAGGGTGGCACCTGTAGTACCATTACACAAGAGCAGACCAAGGCATGAACTGGGTAATTATCGGCTGGGAAGTCTCACCTCCATAGTGTGCAAACTCATGAAGACAATACTAAAGGAAAGACGGGTGTTGTACCTGGAGGAAAATGGCCTCCAGGATGTGAGGCAGCATGGGTTTGTTTCAGGAAACTCTTGTCAAATCAACCTGATACAATATTATGACTGGGTGACAGGTGAGCTGGATAAGGGTCATGCGGTGGATGTTCTTTACGTGGACTTCAGCAAGGCCTTCGATTCTGTGCCTCATGAGTGGCTTGGGGGGAAGCTAACTTGTGTAAGGGTAAGGGCAAAAATGATTAACTGGATTACAAGTTGGCTGGAGGGAGGCTGCAACGGGTGCTGCAGAGGGGAGCACCAACTCCAAGGTCGTGATGAGTGGGGTACCACAGGGCTCTGTGTTGGGGCCAGTATTGTACGGGACTTCATATCAGACAGGGCATGTGAGGTGGTGAGCAAGATAAGTCTGTTCACTGATGACACCAAAATCAGAGCAGTGGTGAATGGAGAGGAATGATGGAAGCAGCTGCAGGGGGATCTAAGCAAGCTATAGGAGTGGTCAGAGAGGTGGCAGCTGGGGTTTAATGCAAAGAAGTGTAAGGTTATGCACTTTGGGGTGAAGAACCCAAGGAGAGAATACTGGCTGGGAGGGGTTAAGCTGGGGATCACTGAGGAGGAGAAGGACCTAGGGGTAATGATAACAGGGACCATGGACAACACTGCCCAGTGCAGTAGAGCGGCTGCAAAAGCAAACAAAATGCTGGGGTGCATAGCGAGGATTTTTTCATCCAGGCGAAGAGAGGTGATCTTGTCCCTCTACAGGTCACTGGTAAGGCCACACCTAGAGTATTGTGTGAAGTTTTGGAGGCCATACCTAAAGTGTGATATCAGGCTACTGGAGGTGGTGCAGAGGGGGACAACAAAGATGATATGTGGAATGGAAGGGACAGGCTATGACAACAGGCTGAAAGACCTGAATATGTACACCCTGGAGAATAGAAGGGACAGGGAGGACATGATATAGACATTCAAGTATCTGAGGGGAATCAATAAGGATGGTGCAGATGGGGTCTTTAAGTTAAGGAGGCAGAGGGTCACCAGGGGGCATGCACTAAGAATAGAGGGGGGAAGATTTAGGAAGGAAATGAGGAGACACTATTTCACAGAGAGGGTGGTAGCAAAATGGACCACCCTACCAGAATGGGTGGTATCGTGTAAATCTGTGAACAGTTTCAAAAGGGCATGGGACAGGGAACAGGGGAGAGTGAGGGTGGGGGAGGTGGGGTGGCAGTGGGATGATAAATGGGAGGGTGGGGTGGGGCAGCTGTAAACTAGGGTTGCTAGCTGCACATTTGAGCAGACTTAGAGACAGGGTGGTCTGTTTCTGCTGGCACATTTGTGTGTTCGTATGTATGTCCATATGTCAGGTGGCCGATGGCTGTAGTAGGACATGCATCGCAGGGCCACCTTAATGGCTGAGGGACACACCACAGTACCATTTAGCTGCATTCTGCTGTGTGTACTCCCTGGTCACTTGCTTTCCACTTCACTGTCCAGCAGGTATGATGGAGGACATTGACAAACTTCAGGATTACTCTTTCTGCCTAGAAAAGCTATGGGTGCTGGCACAAGCCTATGTGGTCTGGAAGGATTCCTGTCCTGGAGGTAGGCCATGACTGCCCAGGTATGGCAGGCCTGGGAGTAGATTAATGGTGAGGTCAATACCATTGACTGCCACAGTAGGTTCATGGAAGTAGAAGGGAAGCTCTTCAGGAAGATGAGAAGTGGCACAAAGCAGGTCATGTCAACACATAACAGGGAGGTGCATGCCACAGCAGGGGGACCACAGGCATCAGAGTCTGTTCATACCCTGGATCCTGCACAGGAGGCCATAGCATCCACCCTATGGAGGTGATGAGGGTGCCGGGTGGTGGCTATGAGAGAAAAGTGGCACCTGCCCAGACATGTGAGTGATTGGCAATGCAACATCACGTTGGTCATGTGTAATACTGTATCTATGTATATATGGATGGGTGCACGCATACACCAGTGCTGAGTGACACATTGGGTGTAGGCTGGACTACTGGTTCCATGTAACCTGGTAGGTAGCCATCTGTGTGCAACTGCGCAACTATGTCCCATTTGGTGTTGCCCATGAACTCACTGGTTATGGGATGTGTGCTCCCTTGGGATTGGGTGAATTCACAAGGTGCTGGACTGTGTGCTCACTGGTGCTGCAGTGTGTTTTCAAGTGTTGGTGTGTGTGTGCTCTCGGGTGCTGCGATGTGTGCCCATTGGTGCAAAGTATGTGTTCACCGGCACTGGGGTGAGTGCTCACCGGAGCTGGGTGTGTGTGTTCACAGGTGATATATTGTATGTTCCATGGTGATGGGATGTATGCACACTAATATAGGGGTGTGTGGTGTGTTGGAACATGGGGGTATAACCAATGCAATGTACAAACAACATGGATGATGTGTCACCATATGCCGGCATGCATATTGCCTCAGCCAGCACAGTGCTCTGTACATTATGGTGCTCAATAACTCTCCCCTCTTCTCTCAACATCACGCCACATCATACCAGAAATGGCAAAAGATGTCCCAAGTCCATCTTGACTGCAGCTGCCCTTGCCATCCATGTGTGTGCACCAGCTGGTGGACAGCAGTGAGTAGGATCATTCAGAAGAGGATGACGAGATCTACACTGGGTGCTGGGGACAGGAGGGGCCCACCCAGACCAGGAGGGGTTGTCCCCCTCTACTAGCCCCAATAACAATGTGCCAGCCACAGTTCCCATGTGGCCTCATGGTCACAACAGATCAGCCCCCCACAGCTCCTGGCAAAGCCACAGCTGTATTACCCCCTTGTCCCCAACTGCAGCACAGCCATCGCCCTTGTGCCCCAGCCAATATCAGAGGACCAGCCACTGCTGTGCCTCCCCATGATCCATTGTCCAGCACAGCCACAGCCTTACTGCCCCATGCTCATCTCAGAGGGATGGCCACAGCCAGCTTGCAGTGCCTTTATGGACCTCAGCACCAACCACAGTAAAGACCCAGGCCATACAATAGCCAATAGTATAGCCTGATCATGTCACACTGGAAAGTGCCTGGTGACAGCAGGATGTGGCCAACAACCAGAAGGCCCTGCACAACAGGAACTGACATTCATCCACCACATGCTGCATGAAGACAAGCAGCATGCCAAGAAGTGGGCAGAGACACACCATGTGGAGCTCATGGCGGCTGTATGCGACATCTGGTCTCTGACTTGGAGCTACAACAAAGGGATATGTCCTCCTGAATTGACTGACTGTGTGGCACTCTGCAGGATGGATGCAGGAATGATGGCAGGGAGTGCAAGGGCTGGCCATAGCCCTGACCTGTCCAGTGGAAGTAGTGCCACTACAAAAAGGAAACCATGTCTTATGCCCATGTGACAAAGTGCAGAAACGAGATCACGTAGCACACCTGGGACTCACAGGACACCACACAGAGCAGGTCATGACTTGCTCCTCCCAGGGGTCAGTACACCATGGGGCCATGGCTGGGGGAAGGTAACATCATCCCTCATACCATGGATGAGGACCCCCCCTGTCATACCTGGTACAGTGCAGACATACCGTCTGTAAAAGAGTAGGTGGTAGATGCGTGAAAGTTGTACATGGCCTCCCCGCACCAACATGTTTCCCCTCTTTTCCACAGTACTAATGTGACACTGCCACTTGTCCTTGTTACATATCCCAATTATACATACTCTTGGCCAAGTTGGCCTGTACTATGACAACCCACACTCCCCTGTCTAGATGGCATGTGTCTATGATGATGATACTTTTGGACCTCCTGCTGGCATGGACTGTATTTGTGATTGTGTCCTATTTGGAACCCCCCTGCCAGGCTGTAATGCATTCATGTTTTCCCCCTTTTGCTGCCGCCTGACTGGAGTAGTGCTCTATACATACTGGCAGCAGATGTAGTCCCCTTATACAAAAGTGGGAACAAAGAGGAAGCAGGGAACTACAGACCAGTCAGCCTCACCTCGGTAGTGGGAAAGATCATGGAAGCACTACTGAAGGAGAGATTGGTGGAACATCTGGTTGTCAATGGACTACAGGACCCAAGGCAGCATGGTTTCACCAGGGGGAGGTCATGTCAGACCAACCTCATTGAATTTTTTTACTGGGTGACTAGGGAGGTGGATCAGGGGAGGGCAGTGGACATGGCCTATCTGGACTTCAGCAAGGCCTTTGACACTGTGCCACATAGAAGACTATTACACAAACTGGGGAATATGGGTGTGGGCAGGACAGTAGTGTGGTGGGTAGGTAACTGCTGGGTGGCAGGCACAGAGGGTGGTGGTAAATGGCTGTCCTCCCACAGAGGGAAGAGTGACCAGTGGGGTACCACAGGGATCAGTGCTGGGACCGGTCCTATTCAACATCTTCATCAGTGACATTCCACAGGATATAGAAGGCAGAATTTCACTGTTCGCTGATGACACAAGCTCTGTAACACAGTAGACACACCAGAGGGTGAAGACAGAATGAGAAGGACCCTGCAGAAACTTGAAGAATGGTCAAGGGTTTGGCAGTTGAAATTCAATGCAAAGAAGTGCAAGATAATGCATATGGGGCACAAAAACCCTGGCACAATATATCAGTTGGGGGTGAGGATATAGCATGCACCAAGCAGGAAAGGGATCTTGGGGTTGTCATCTCTGATGACCTCAAGGTAGGGAAACAGTGTGACAAGGCATCAGGTAAAGCAAATAGGATGCTGGGATGTATAGGCAGGGGCATCACCAGCAGGAAAGGGAGGTCATAATTCCGCTATACAAGACACTAGTGAGGCCCCACCTGGAGTACAGTGTACAGTTCTGGAGACCATACCTACGATGGACATAGACAGGGTAGAGAAGGTTCAGAGGAGGGCAACAAAGAGGGTGCATGGGTTGCATCACAAGTCCTATGGAAGACAGGTTGAAGGAACTGAACATGTACTCCTGGAGGAGGAGGAGAGAGGGGATATGATAGAGACATACAAGTATCTTAGGTGAGGAACAGGGTGCAGGAAAACACTATTTTTAAGCGAAAAAGATGTTTCAGGACTAGGAGGCATGGGATGAAGTTGGAGGAGGACGATTCAGAGGAAACATGAGAAAGAATTTCTTCACAGAACGGGTGGTGGACAAGTGGAACACCCTGCCAGAGGAAGTGGTGGGAGCTGAAACAATCACGGGATTTAAGAATGCATGGGATAGACATAAAGGAATTCTAGAGGTCAGGGGTAAGGGGAAATAGACTTCTAGGAAAACAAACTGAACTTACAAGCTCAAATGGGCAGACTGGGTGGGCCATAGGCCCTTATCTGCCGACACTGTCTATGTATCTATGTATCTATGACACTGTTATATTATAATACAGTGACTAATCACATTACAGTCTCCTTTGTGGTCAGTACTCATCTTCCGTGTCATCTCTTATGGGTTGAGCTCAGTACTCCTGGGCCCTTCTGACTAATTTGGGGTCATGCCTGTCGAGCTGCTCCTGTATCACCTGGTCCTCTGGCTCTGAATCAATTGCAGGTGTTCCTCTGGATCTTTCATGCATATCCCATGGCTGAATGCCATGTTGTGCAATATACAAAAGGCAAGGAATATGGCACATGTCTTCTGAAGGGTGCACTCTAGGGCACCATTGGAACAATCAAGGCACTGGAATTGCTTCTTCAGCATTCCAAAGACAGGCTCAATAATGTTGTGCGTGGCACTGTGTTTCACATTGTATCTGTCTTTTGCAATGGATGTGGTTTGTAGGGAAGGTGTGAGAAGCCATGAAGGCAGGGTATAGGCACCACCCTAAGGAGATAATGGAACTTGGTTTGTGTTATCATGTGTAACATGAGGCAAGGGAGTGGATGGCCTTTGGTATATGCTCACCAATGAGGTGGCCACTAGGGATGTCCCCACTTTCAATCATCTGGCACAGGATGGAGTTGTGTCAGATGAAGGTGTGAGTACTGCCAGGGTAACTTTCCAGGACATTGGTGATGCACCCTGTTGTATCACACACTACCTGGCAATTGATGGAGTAGTATCCCTATTTAATTTGGTCTCCACTTCATCAGTGGTAGGTGCTCTGATGGCAATATGGATGCAGTCAGTGATAGAGAGTACAGATGGGAGGTCACAACTTAATAGAAATGCCACATGGTTACTGTTTGCTCTGCTGGTGTGGTAGGGAATATGATGAACTCCCCAGCATGGTATCTAGGAACTGGTACAAAAGGCATGATGTGACTGACTGTGAGATGCCAGTGGTGTCTCACACTGGTGTCTGCAATGCTGCAGTAGCCAGGAAACACATTGCAACCATCACCTTGAGCTCTACAGACAATGCATTACTGTGGTGGCTTTCTGTCCAGAGTTAGTCATGCAGCAGCTCACACAGCTGCCTAAGCATGGGCCTACTGAGCCTGTACCAGCCCATGATCTGGTCATCAATTAGGGCTTTGAATGTGACTCATGGACATACTGTCTGTTTGTAGCATAGTTCCTCCATGACCTACATTTGGGTCCAGGGTGGGGCATTGACCTTCTCCTCATCCTCCATGACTTGCTGCATGAGGTACATGATGTATGCTCCCATGACTACCATCTTGGTGTGTGGTCTGCAATGCCTCTGTTCACCTCCAGGGTTTGCCCCAGTTTAAGATTGATTGATTGATTGATAACATTTTATTTTTATACAGGAACAATTTGTTGGGACCGAAGTCCTGTTTTCAACAAAGGTTCTGTGTTAATAATACAAAACTTAAAAAGACACACATTACTAAAACATTACAACAGGTAACACTTAAGATGGTAAACAACTGAGTATTTAACAAACATCAATTGTAACATGTGCATACAACCTTCAGATGTTCTAATAGGTTGAGTTTAAAGCTTGACAAATTGGTTGTAACCTTCAAATCTTTTGGTAGATTGTTCCAGTAGGTAGCAATTCTGTTTTGTAATTTTGTCTCTCCCATCTTGTTATGTGATCTATGCATTGGGATTCTTGTGTCTGAATTTCTTGTAATTACTCTTTGTTTATCTGGGAGTTTTAATTCAACATATTTAGCCATGGGATGTTTATTTTTCCAAACATTATCTTATGGCATGTAATAATAATATAACAATAATAATAATAATACATTTTATTTCTAAAGTGCCTTTCAGATTTTCAAGGCACTGTACAAGACACATAATACAGATCAAACATTATAATTCAATATAAAACACAGATAAAACTACAGTCTCATCAGCAATTTGAACACAGTCAATACTATAAGAAAGCAATTTGATAAAAATGAGTTTTTAAACCCATGTACCCAAATGTAGTTAGCCATAAAAAATTTATTTGGGCTTCAGGATGTAACCAGTGCAACTGATTATGAATTACACAATGATGAGTTTTGTACTTACTTTTGGTAATGAATTTACCAAGTCTGTAATATGTTTAATACACCTTTCTTAGTGCTTTCTGGTTGGAGTTCATACAGTGTAAATTATAGCTCCATACTCCAAAACTGGGATAAGCTTTTGTTTAACCAACTTCTCTCTAACATCTTTAGTTAGGCATCCTGTTACCCTTCTGAGGGCCCCTAGTCTTTGATTTACCTTTTTGATCTGAATGTCAGTACGGTCACTAAGTATCATATGTGAATCTACCTGTAGGTCCAGGTATCTGTAACTATTCACATTCCTAACTGGAGTACCACTGGATAATTGGAGTTGCAACTCTAGCCTGCTCCCCCTTGCTTTCCCTGCATGGAATACCACACTCTGGGTTTTTTGCATTGAGGAGCAGGCCTGAGCTGTCCATCCATTGTTCCATCTGATTAGGTCACATTGAAGCTGTTGTTCCAAACTTTCAATATTAACTGCAGAGACCAGCAAAACCGTGTTGTCAGCATACAGTCTTGGCTCATTGTATTTAATAAATTATACAAGGCTGTTGATGTATACATTAAACATTAATGGGCCGGATCAAGCCCTGAGGAACACCCCAGTTTATTTCCTCAAGGTTTGACCCTGAGATTCCAATAATGATGCATTGTTTGCGATTTGCCATATAAGACGCAATCCATTGTAATGGTCCCTTCTGTACCCCTACCTGCCAGAGTCTTTCCAAGAGTTTCCTGTGCTGCACCAAATCGAATGCTTTGCTAAGGTCTATGAACACCATCCTTGTACTTCTTCCCTGGTCCAAAGATGACACCACCAGGTTATGGAAGTCCATCAGGGCGGTGTTCGTGGATCTTCTTGTTCTAGATCCATGTTGGTTGTCCGTTAGGATTCCATTTACTTCTAAGTATTGACTAAGCTGAGAATGCACACTTCATTTTAAGATTTTGGAAAGCACAGGAAGTAGAGTAATTGGCCTATAATTGAAGGGAACAGTACTTTCTTCTCCCGTAAAAACTGGTATCACTTTACCTTTTTTCCATACATCTGGAACAACAAAGCTACTAAGGCTCCCAGAGAAGAAGATAAGTAATTGTAGGTGCAAGGACATACTAAGGTTCATACTAAGGTTAGAAGAAAGAGCTAGTAGGCCAAAGCCCATAATGCTCCTAAGCTAGGCCATGGAGTAGAATGTTAAGTCATACCCAAACATAATTAGCGTGTTGAGACGATGCTTAAAAATCTCTTTAGTATTACTTGTTACTACATCAGAAGGAAGTCTATTCCAAGGTCCAATAGTTCTTACAGAAAAGAAAAACTTACGATTATTGTGTTTAAAAGATTTACCAGTTAACTGGAGGACATGACCTCTAGTATTATGTATTGATGACTTAAAAAAAAATCCTAACTCAGTCATGATATAAGGGTCATGAATAATGTCATATAGGAGGAGAAGGTCACCTCTAATATGCCTTATAGTAAGAGGCATTAGTTTCAATGTATCCAACCTAAACTCATAAGATGAGGATTCGAGACCAGATTTTTTAGTGTATTTTTATTAACCCTTTCAGAGAGTGACTATCTGATTTTTAAAAGGACACCACAACTGTGAAGCATATTTAAGATGGGGATGGACATAGGGACCTGAATAGGGTAACAACACCTCCTGATCTCGAGATCTAATATTCATAAAAATAGACCAAATAATTTTATTAGATGTACTAATAACCGAATGCATATGCTGGAATATGTTAAGTCATCTGAAATAGTTTATACCCAAATCCTTCTCATCATTAGTGGCACACAATGGTAAATCATCCAGAATATAGAGGAAATTTAAATTATTAGAACCCAAATGCATTACTTTGCATTTTGTGGAGTTTAACTTCATGCCCCATTTATTAACCCAGGTACTAATAATATCAAGATCATGCTGAATACAAGATATTTGGTCTAAATTATAACATGGTCCTCCGATCTTCACATCATCTGCATATTTAATTGTAAATGAAAGGCAGGAATTAGTTAAATCAGATATAAAAGCCTGAAAAAGACAGGGGCCGAGAACCGAGCCTTGTGGAACACCACTTAAAACTTTACCAGAGTTAGAAAATGCCCCAATAATCATCACCTTTTGAGTTTTGTTTGAAAGCCAATTATGAATCCATGTAATTATATAACTATTAATACCAAGACCTGTGAGTTTTTGAATTAGAGCACAGTGGCATGGTGTCAAAAGCTTTACTGAAATCAATAAAGACAATGTCACAGGGTAACCGTTATCCAAATAAGAACTAAAATGTTCATAAAAGCAGAGCAAATTTGTCGGACAGCTTCTACCCTTCTTAAAGCCATGTTGTTCCAAATCAGATGCATCAATAATAGGCAATAATATCCTTTAGTAGACTTTCTAACACCTCATATATGGATGAAATCAAACTAATCGGTGATAATTTTCCCATAGATGTTTTGATCCCTTCTTATGTATTGGTACCACAAACGCCTCTTTCCATTCACAAGGGATAAAATTATATTGTAAAAAAAGGTTGAATAAAAGTTTGAGTGGAAAGGCAATATGTTTAGATAATAGGTAAAATAACTGCCCTGCTATATTGTCTGGGCCTGAACAAAATGTACCTTTTAGTAAGTGTAGTTTTTTAAGAATAGACTCAACGGAGAATGTGATAAAAGTATCTGATGGTGAAATCATAGGTACAGGTGATTGAACTTCTGATGCAGAGAAAACTTTACAAAATTCATTATTAAATACATCAGCCATGGCTTTCGGCTCATGGATAAGTATGTTTTCTGTTGTAAGAGGCCCACCACACTTGGACTTTTCCTGAGGGAGTTTATAGAAGAGTAAAATTGTTTGGAATTAGACTTACTAGCTGTTGTTGCCAATTTCATTTCCCATCTAGATTTGGCCCTACGGATGACTAATTTATACTTTCTACTTGATTTTAAATAGGATTCCCACTTAGAAGTTGTCCTATTCTTTAGGTAGTTACTGATGTTTTTTATTTTTATATTTATTAAACGTTTATGTTTTTATTCATCCATCTAGGAGTCTGTTTCCCTTTAGAATTCTTATTTTTGATGAAATGTAAGTATCACGTAAGAGTTGAAATAAGGATTTGAAAAGTACCAACTTAATATAAGGACTGGTTACTCAAAAAGATAACCAGTTTATTTTTTCAGGTATAGATTGATACTGTGAAGATCAGCTTTGTCGTACAGGTATATAATTGAAGAATTAGTATTAAATACAATATGTCTCTGCAAGTTAAATAAAATAGAATTATGATCACTGCTGCCAATTGGTGAAGAAATATGCACATCTCTAATATCTAAGGCGGTACTATTCAGAACAAGATCTAATATATTATTACCTCGTGTTGCAGAAGTTACCCATTGCTGTAAGTCCAATTCCAACAAGTGGACAAAATTTTTTTACTAATACTGCTAGATGTTGTGAATGACTGACAATTTATATCTGGGAGATTGAAATCCCCTGTAATAATAACATAACCCATTTGAGTAGCTATTTCAAATTCGGAAAGAATGGTGTCCATAATTAAACTAGATGAATTTGGGGGAACATAACATGTCCCAAGGATAATAAAATCCTGTTTGGATAGGAACATTTTAAGCCAAAGACTCTCAGTCGGGAGATTATGAATTTTTATAGAACTAGAAATATTGACTGAGTTGATTTTTTTGTTAATAAATGAGGCAACACCTCCACCCTTTCTTTCACTTCGATTTAGATAATAAGAGATATATCCAGGGAGTTGCTTGATCCAGTGGGAGTTATAATTACCCCATGTTTCACAAACCGTAATAATATCAAAATCTTTATTCGAAATCACAGCTTGTAACTCATCGAATTTATGTGTCAAACATCTCGCATTAAAACTAAGAAACTGTAATTGTTTACTGGAGACTTTATAAGAGTGAGACTAAGAGGTGTACATTTGCATCTCTCCCACCATTATTTAGTTTAAATTTATGTTAATTGTAGATAGGAATTGTTGACTCAGCAATGCATTCCCTAGTTTGTTAAGACTGCTCATCAGGACAGTAAAGCTCAGATCGAGAACTCTTCCCAGTGGGTCATGCACTTAATATTCTGTCGTAAACACCATTGCCTAAGCCAGTTGTTAATAATTTTAATTTTATGATTAAGAAACCGGGAGTACCGTGGTATGGATAGAATCTCCAAAAAAATAATATCACACCCGAGATCAATCATTTTATTAGTCATAGAAACATAAGCTAATTTGATATTCTGAACAGAGTCCCTGTAGATGTTGTTGGCTCCAACATGGATAATACACAGTGGATTAATGTCTTGAGAGCTAATAATATTATCAACCATATATGTTAAATCTGAGATCTTAGCACCACTGAAACTAGAACAAGTTCTATTATGTTTGTGCATCGATAAAACCCTATCCAGATGTTTAACTAAGAATCACCCGAACAAATATTTGTCTGGTATGTGAATCATCAGTATTAGGAACACACAAAGAGGGTGCTTTCTTCACCAATTTGAATAGTAGCAAAATCAATCAAGGAATATCAGTCGTGGAATTAGGTGGTGGAGTTGAAGAATTTGGTATCAACCATGACTTGGGAAGTGTTTTAGAATTTAATCATTCATTAGGGACCTAATAGGAATACAATTAGAATCAGACCGAGGAGTGGACAATGGGTCAAAGCTATTATGTAGTGGAATGTTAAAATACTCAGCCTTTCTCCTTCTTTTTAGTAGCTTTAGACCCTTGCACATTATACCAAGTTGTATCTTCTATGCTGTTTACCAAACTGTGCTCATCTTCTCTAGCTCTTTTTAGAGACATCAGATGGATAAATCACTGAACTACTCATAGTAGCGTGATTATTCTCACTAGATATTATTTTGTCAGAAGGATGCTGAAGCAGAGGTAGAGGAAGTCTCATTTAAAGGGATATTTGTTACATGTAAAGCATCTTGAACTGTTATAGGTTCAGAATCATTTCTTGATTCGAATGCCAATATCCGCTTATATAGTATGCTATTCACACTGTAATACAATGTTGTCAGCACATTTTGCACATTGAAAGGGGAGACTTTCAGCAATGTCAGCTGATAGGCTAAACATATAGCAAGATGTATTGTATACCTGTTTTCCTTTAGTAGTGGTTACAAACACATTAATATTGCTTGGTAGATTTAAGGAGGATGCCATTACCACACATTAGAGGTGAAAAACAGAACCACGTAATGTAATAGTACCCACAAGTATAAGTGAAGGTGACAATATGGCGTAATTATTCCCCCCAACACCGCCCACGCTTTTGCACACGTATGAACGCTGCTGCGGTCTTAGCGCATGCCCGCACACCGGAGTCACCACGCCTGCTCCCCTTGCTCGCCTGCTCACATGAGAAGTGCACAATGGAGAGAGTGACCTGAAGTACTCAAGCAAGGTCACAGAGACCCGAGATTTAATGTTTTAATGCCCTTTAAAACTCAATGAAAACCACCCTGCGTGAGCTGGTGGAGTATAGTGTATGCTAGTCCCCAAATTAAAATAAAAGTTCCTTTTTGAACTGTAGTTCTCGAGTCTGGTCAAAAGAACTACAGTCCCTCTTCCTGCTTCCTGACAAAATGTCAGCAGGGCTCAGTCACATACTTGTAGTATGCACAAACACAGACACAGAACAAAATCACAGTATTTTTTAAAATAGCTTGTAGTTTTAAAGCAAAGAGCCTGCAGAGAGATCCACACACTGCTTAGGTTTAAAAATGGCTGAGACATCAGCACCAACCTTACAGAATCTTGCCTCTATTTCATCAAGTCCTCCTGCTTTCCTTGTGTTCAGCATTTGTAACTCTGTTTTTACTTCCTTCGTACTTAATAACTTAAAACTAAATTTGGTTATTTGTTTTCTTGTCTGATTTGTCTTTAGGACTTCTATTATTTTAGTTTTTGATAAGTCAGCTGTTCACTCATTTGGATTAGGGAATTTTAAATCAGGAAGATCCAGGAAGTAACAGTTTAAAATAGTAGCTACTTCTTTAGGTTCACTATTTAAGTCCCCCGCCCCCTCCCCGAGAGACTAATCATTTGTAGTTCTGATGGATTTTATAGTTCAAAATGCATTTCCAGAACATTTTTGGATCTTTTGCCTTATTTAATTTATTTAAGTGATACATTCTCCTAGCAATTTTAATATCTTTCTTGCATTTTTTCTCCATAATCTAAAACTTTCCGAATCATCCACACTTTTTTCCTAGCTTTTTTCCATATTCTGTCTCTTATCCTTAATTGTTTTTTTAATTTGTCAGTTATCCATAATTCCTCTCTAACTCTCCTTCTCCTCTTCACTTTGGGGGCATGTTGTTGTATCATTGTTAGCAGAGAATCATTAAATTCCTGAACTGTTAGATTGATATCTGGTATCAAGAAAGGTCTATCCCAATTACAGTTTCTTAACGTGTTCCTGAAATGTGCTTCATTAAAATTTTAAATCCCTAACCCAGTAAGTATTATCTTGTTGCACATTAGGGAATTTGAAGATTTATGTTACATTTATGGGATTGTGGTCCCCAGGTTTAGCATCAAGACTCCCACTTATAATACCCAAATCCTGGAAACAAACAAAGATCCAATATTGACCCCTGGTTTGTGTTTGTAATGACTCTTGTAGGCTTTTGAATGACCTGCTTCAACCCTAAGGCCTCAAAGTTTTTAAACCTTGTGCTTCTAATTTGGTGCCAATCTGCATTGGTCCACTTGATAATGATCCTTTATCTCTTATTTTATCCATAATGAGATCTGTTAGAGTATCAAGTATTTAAGTTGTGTTTAGAGGCATAGAAAACTCCCACAATTATCCTGGTGGAGAGTATTTCTATCATCAAACAATCAGTTCCTTCATGATTAACTGTTAGCAGTACCTGACAGGGGCCAAGGCTGTTTTTAATGTATAACATAACTCCACCTCCCCTTTGACCTTTTTATAAGTGGTAGTTGCACAGCACTTAGTGACTGCCAAACTCACTAGTGCAGTGCTAACACACTGAATATCATGCTGTGCCAATATGCAGGATACCACCCCTGCCTTTGTGCCTTACATACATTATCTCTGCACTTGAGTACTAGTACTATTAGCATGCACAATGTTCCTGCTTAATATGGGAGTTTGGTGCAAAGCCATGTGCAACACAGGCACTAACACTTTGCACCTAGCACAGAGCTTTTAAATATTCGACCAACATCTAAAATGAAATGCGAAGGCAACAATTTGACTTTTTTTGCATTATGATAGCACAAGTGTGCCTCAAATAAATCTATACTTTCACAAAATGTTTATTTATCATCTATGTATCCTCACTGTAGCCTAAGATGCAATATTTTGTTTTCACAGGTTCTTCATTACCTAATTTTGTAGTTCGGAGGACTGAGGCAAATGGTCATGATTCACATCATCTGAAACTTATACAAAATAGAACCCAAATAAGGACTTAGAAGATGCTGCAGTAATACAAAAATGTTAACATTACTGCTTATTACTAAATATAAATTCCAACTATATGATGTTTAGGAAGTAATATCATCATTTGGATAACAACTATCTGAAATCAAGTTTTTTGTTAAAGGAAAAACATTCAATTACAACAATGAATTTACCTAACAATTGGAGTCTGGATGACACTGAGTATTGTTTTCCATCTGTCAATGAATCTTGTCCCAAGAATTCACATTCAGGAGCTGTTCTTAGTGTCATGTATGTCTTCATGACTGGATCCATAATGATCACAATAAGTGGGAATTTGGTAGTGATTATTTCAATCTCCCATTTCAAAGAACTCCACAATCCCACCAATTTCCTGATCGGCTCTCTGGCTGTTGCTGATCTTCTTTTAGGTTTCCTCATCATGTCTTACAGCATGATACGATCTGTTACACGTTGTTGGTATTTTGGGAATGTACTTTGTAAAATCCACTCTAGTGTTGATGCAACGCTCTCCGTAGCATCCACTCTTCATCTCTGCTTCATTGCCATTGACCGTTACTATGCTGTATGTCATCCTTTACACTACTCCACCAAAATAACCATCTCAGTTACATTCCTTTTCATTGGGATAAGCTGGATTACAGCAACAGTTTATGTATTTTCCTGGATTTTCTCAGAGATAAATTTAGTGGGAATTGAAGAGATTTATGCTCTAATTTCCTGCAAGGGTTATTGTGGGGTTGTGTTTAACAAATTTTGGGGCGTGATAACCTTTACCTTAACATGTTTAATTCCAAACATTGTGATGATAGGCATGTATAGTAAAATTTTCTCTGTAGCACAAAGGCATGCCAGAGTCATCACTAATTTGGCAGGCAAAGCACATTCATTAGATGTGGGCCAAAACAAATTGTCAAGCAGTAAGGAACGAAAAGCAGCCAAGACTTTATGTATAGTAATGGCAACATTTGAACTGTGCTGGATTCCTCTTTATTCTGCTGCTGCCATTGACCCTTTCCTCAATTACACTATACCTGCAGTTTTATATGATGTCTTAATATGGATAGCATACTTCAGCTCTACCCTTGACCCCATCATTTATGGTTTCTATTATCCATGGTTTAGGAAAGCTTTTATTACAATACTATCAGGTAAAATATTTCATCCAGGTTCCTCTGAAATAAGTATAATTTCAGAAAAAGGTTGAATGAATTTTTTCAGTTCTGACTAATGATAAGAAACAATAAATAACATCCAATAGAATGCAGTGGTCATTTTTTTATTGTTTTTTAATTTTCTTTCTGAAAAAAACAAAATATTTTACAGGGAATAGAGCTGGATGAAAGTTGTGATTTCTGCTTTCACTGAAGTTCTGCGAAGTTTTAAAACTTTTGTGGAATTTTCCACCCCTTCGTCTGTCGCAAAATTCCAAATTTCCAAAAATGTACTGTGCATTTTCACCTCTTACTGTGCCATATATTCACTAACAGCATATCTTTAGCCATGAACTGCAGAATTAAGGTTTCTTGCCATTTATTTTGCTGGATCATTTATTTATCTGCAGTTTGCAATATGATTCTGTGGGGGGTTCAGTTAGCAATGTACGGTCATATTTGTTTTTCTACAGGTGGTATTATAAATCTTAAGATCACATAGTGAATCTTACCACCCATCCTGTAGAGCACCATAACTGTGGTGTCAGCAATCAACCTTTTTGGGGGTTTAATTTTTTCATTTTTTCCGCTTCTTTTTTTTTTTTTTTCATGTTTCTTCTTTTGAATTTCACAGAAGTCAAGGATTGCTTAATTTTTCTTCAAGTCCCATCTGTCAGGCAGGACACAATCTCTGAGTAAAAAACTGACTTCTCTTTTTATATATTTTTTTCACCTATTAATTTGTGCTTATGTGTTTTAGTAGTTTTATTGGTATAGTATGGTGTGAACCCTAATGTTGCCATATTAAGGTCATCTTGCATTGCCTTATAAGATCAGACAGAGGTCTCCCTCTCAGTTGTTGGTATTTAGTTGAATATAGACCTGAGTGTTCAACCTCTGTACAGGTATGATCTCCCATGTTGCTTTATTTTTTTGGTTACTTTCTTTGTATTCTTCAATTAATTTAAAACTTTGAAGGTGTGAGGTTGCCAAAACTGAGAGCAATATTCAAGATGGGGGTACCAATCCTGTATACAAGGGATAATCACTTATTTCTTCCTACTTTTAATGTTATGTGAAATACAGTTTACAATTCTTTGACATTTTTGACTGTTATCATGTAATGTTTATCAAAGAACATATCTGTTATCCAAATTCCAAGGTATTGTTCCTCAGTTGTACTTTCTAGTATACTTTATTCAGTTTATATTGTATTTGTCAACTCTTTGGCCCTAATTGCATTATCTTTGCTTTTCTTTTCATTAAATTTTGTTTTGTTTTTTATTGCCCACAATGGATATTTGATCTAGGTTGTTCTGAAGCTGTTTACAGTCAGTTATATTTTTGTACAACAGCTCCTAATTTGCAGGAGTCTCAGGAGAAGGAACAGTCACAGCCACAGGAGTCTCAGGAGAAGGAACAGTCACAGTCAAAGGAGTCTCAGGAGTTTTCTGGAGCTCTAGGGACTTAGGAGTGATGAGGTGTGCATCCGGTGGCAGTCAGTAGCAGAAAGGATGATATTAAGGGGGTCCAGGATCATTAACTGTCTTCACAGGGGAGAAGGAACTGGAGGAAAGTTTGCTTGAGATGTAGGCTGAGGATGAGGAATATCATGAGTCTGAACATCCTGCTACTGTTAGTGTTGAGGTGGAAGAAAATGGTACTGAGGAAGAGAAAGGGAGGATAGTTAGCTCTTACTGTCAATGCCAGAAATGTGTTAGTCAAAAATCTGTGAGGATGATAGTGATGATGGAGGAGATGATGACCCAAACCTAGACTTTTGTTTGCAGACATCCCAAGCAGCACCAGTAAAAACAGAATCTGGCCAGAGCCAATGGGCTACAGGTTGGAACTGGTCAGTGGAGACCAACAAACACCATTGTGGAACAGCATGAAAGAAGCTCTCATTTCAGGCCACAAAACTAAATAAATAACTCGTTGCTACACAATACAATGGTATGGGCACCTTGTTATATGCTATTTAACTTAGAAGGCAGTTAGGGTAATTAGGACTTACCTGCTCCATCACAGTTAGGGAGTCCAGAGTAGGTGTCCTAGATTGAGGGTATTCAGGTGGGATCTGAAAGGGAAGAATAGAGAAGGTTGAGGAGAAACAAAGGGTCAGAGGTCACTGAGGAGAGATTAGGGGTTAGAATTAAACAAAGATACTTATCTGATTAGTATGCAGTCTGGCAAGACCTGTAGAAATAAAGGGAAAATTAGATTAGCTAGATTAGCTAGATCGGCCATGATCAGGATTGGATTTTATCATCTTAGAAACATTGCACAAATCCGAACCCAGATCCCGCTGGAGGATCTGACCACACTGGTGCATGCATTCATCACTTCCTGACTGGACTATTGTAATGCCCTGTACCTAGGGTTATATGGGGGCAACCTCTTCAGGCTGCAGCTGGTGCAGAATGTGGCGGCAAAATTATTGACTGGGGTGAGACATGGTGACCATAACACCCTGGTCCTCCGTGGACTACACTGGCTGCCAGTCAGGTGGAGGATTGTCTTCAAGGTAGCGCTCCTGACCCACAAGACTCTACCACAAAAGGAGACCTGTCTATCTTCAAGATCTTCCTGCCCCTCACCGCTCATCCTTGGTCCTCTGTCCTGCTGGGGAGGCATCCCAGGAGTTCTCAGAGTGAGACTTGTATTCTGGGCAGGGAGTTCTCAGTGGTGGCGCCACCTGTGGGAACTCCTCTTCCTGGTTATCTAAGGAGACTCCTTAATAGAAGCTTCAAGAAAGGATTAAAGACATATCTGTTCCAGAAGATTTTTAATGATTGATATTGGTTTTAATGGGATGGATAGAATTTTAAGTTTATGATGAATTGCTGCTATAAGTATTTTGTTGTTGATTCAGCTGTACAGCAGTCCCAGAGTCCGTGGAGTTAGCGCTTTATAAATAAAATATCTATTTATCTATCTATCTATCTATCTATCTATCTATCTATCCATCTATCAGTTTGGGGAAGTTACACTAGCGAGAGTAGAGACAGAGTGGAGAGTTAGAAAAGGGTACAGTACAGCATAAGAGTAAAGGAAGGAGTTTTAGAGAAAAAATACACTTACCTTCAAAGTAAGGAAAATAGAGATATAGAGATAGACAATAAAGATACAGACCATTAAAAAGTGAATAAATGATATTGGGGGCTCAGTAAAACCCCTTTGGCACCCCTAGTTGGCAGTGCTATAAGTAGTAGCCCTGATGGGCTAGTGCAGATGGTTTGCTGCTAATGATCCTTACATTGTTTAAAAAGGGGACACCTGTGGTTCGGGGGTCTTGAATTGTCACAGGATGCCAGTAGTTTAACAGTATAGTCCTGATGGTGTAGTGGGATAACTCCATCATAGCCAATGGCAAATGGTGGTGTTTTTTAACTATATTTAACCTTTCCCTGGCATCTAGTTGGAGGTGGGACCCTTGGCCCTGTATGTAGCAGGCAGGTATGCAGGTCATGAAACCGAAACATCAGGATCCGACCCACCAGAACAGTGACAAGGCATCCACTTATGGCGCCGACATCCTATGTTCGATGATGGACTCGGGAGTTGGAGGGCCAGTTGGGAGGTAGAAGGTTTGAGTATCTCAGGACTGCTTTTTCTCCAGGGGAGGCAGAAGAGTGTCCAGCTCATGCAAACTCTGGTGGCTGGGGGTACTGCCTCTGCTGGCGCCAGTCACACAAAGGGGTGGGGCAGATGCTGGCATCATTGCACATTCCCATCCCAAGGATCTCAGCATACTGAAAGAAATTCTGCTCCATTCATGATGGCCCCACCTCAGCTGCCACCTCAGTGTAACTAATGCCCACTGGGCATCTCACTCCCATGATCCTTCCCTGGGGTAAGCCAGGGCAGAGACCATGTTCCTAGGGAGGCATGCCTCGAGCAGTGGCCCCACCCTGAGGGGTAAGCCTGCGCATGAGGGGTTGGAAAGCGGGCAGAGGCTGAACTCTCCATCTTGGGGAGGAGACCAGAGCAAAAAAAAGAAAGAAAACCGCCAATCAGAAATGCTGTGGCTATTTAACACTACTGCACTAGAATAACAGTGCCAGCAGGTGCTTTCAACTCCCAGCCCACACAGATTTCAGTTTGTGGCTTGCTCCATGTGGGTGGGGAAAAAAGATGGAGATTTTAAGGAGGTGGCGGAGACTAAGGAAAATATGCCTCCCTGTACCAATCAGTCACACAGCAGCTATGTGAAGAGCCCCCAAGGGGTTTGTTAAGAGGGTCCAGATGGTAGGCAGCCAGCAGGAAGAGGCAGAAACTGCTAACGTGGCATCATCGTGGATGAGTTTAAATGTAATGAGGAGCTTGGAATGAAGAATATGGAGAGCAAATGCACAAGATGGGGGCCAAAAGGAAAGCCACAATGTGGCTGAAGGCCAATACCTGAAATGGGCTTAAAAGTAGCTGGGGAAGGCAGGGGGAATCAGTGAGTTCCTGAGGGAGCATGGAGCATCAAGCACCGCATGTAATGCAGCTGCACAGCAGCTGATGTCACAGCACCAGGGATAACTAAAGGATTGAGAGCAGGGTTTGTGTTACCTCCTACTGAAGTCCCCAGATTGGGAATTTTGAGGATTCTGAAGCACAAAAGTGAAAGCAATGCTGGCTTGTTCCATGTGGGTGGGAAAAAGATGAAGAGTTTCAGGAGGTGGAGGAGGCTAGTGCAAATATGCCTCTCTACTACACCGCTGCACAGCAGCAGTGAAAAGCTCCCCAAGGGGCTTGTTAGAGGGTTAAGAGGGTGGGCACCCATCAGAGGAGGCATAAACCACTAACTTAACCATATGGTGGCTGAGTATAAATGCCCTGAGGGAAGGAACAGGGAGGATATATGCACAGGATAGGGCCACAAAGGACAGCCACACTATGGCTGAAGGCTAGTACCTGAAATGGGCTTAAAAGTAGCTGTGGGAGGCAGGCAGGAGGAATCAGTGGCTCCCTGAGGGGACATCAGCAACAAGCACACATACAACAGAGCTGCACAACAGCTAATGTCAGAGCACCAGGTGCTAACTAAAGGATTGGGGAGCAGGGCTTGTGTTACTTACTTCTGAAGTCCCCAGATGGGAATTTTGAGGATTCTGAAGCACATAAATAAAAGCAGTGCTTCAGAATTGACCCCATATACGGAAAGGTTTTCATGGATTTTGATAGCAGAAAAATTATTGGAAAGGCCGAAAAGGTGTCTAGACCATGTGCTGTTTTTTTGAGCAGACTCGATAGACCTTTTAGCCTACTCTGCTGGCATCTTAGTATGTTGATATGTTTTACAAAGCCACTACAGCAAATTTCTGACCCCAGAATTCTCTGGTCTGACCCCCAACATTTGAAGCAGAGATTCAGTCTGACCCCACTTTACTAGTGCTAATGCAAGCCCTGGGGAGAGGAAAAGATGGCATAATAGCCAGGAGAGATTAAGGCCAAAAATGTACAGCAGCAAAAAGAAGGAGCCCAATGTGTAATAAACATAAAGAAAAGTATTTCCTTCCAAAGGAGCTCTGAAGCTTAGGATAATTCAAGTAACTTTCTTGAAGGAGATAATTATAGAAAACCCAGGGTTCTTGGGCCACCGCCAAGCCCCCAGAAGCTCTGGGATTTAGACGACGGTGGTACATTTTGGCGCTTTATTTCTGACATAGTGCTAGAGTACTCTTCTGCTGATACACTATGTTTTCTACCTGCTATGCACTGCCATATCCAGTGTTTCTGAGAGATAGGTAATGTATCCTAACAATTAGTGGAAGGTTAGATAATTCAGAACATACATATATTATACATATTGTAGATCAGTGATAAACGCCTTCAGAGAGGACTATCTTTAATGTACCAAAGATGTTCTGCTAAGACACTATGGTTTCATAAAGTCCAGTAGTAAAATAGATACTCCATTTTGTTTCTGACAGACATGAATATAACTGGCTTCTTCAAGTTCTCTGCAATAATTCTGCTACTTTCATGAGGAAGATTATAAGTATTTTAATGACCAGCAGGAAATCTCAGCATATCGACACAAAAGCACTTGCTCTGTCAAAAGTTTAATGCATATAGCCCAGTTCTGGTAATAGGTTTAGTCCCCAGTCAAGTGCTACTCAGTAGATTCAGAAATAATTGGAGAATAATGAAGTCAGAGGGTAAAATTGAAGGTACCTAGATAGATCCCCACTGATGGTGTAGCACTAAAGACCCAGTCTTTGTGACCAATTGATGTACAACTTATAACCCTTCTCTAAACCCAGAACCTGGCTACTGCATGCTTATTTCTACCATAAGGACCTGTAAGAGTCCAGCTGAAATGAAAGAATGCCATATTTCCAAATTAATTAATTGTGATACTGCTGTTGTGATATACACTGGCCACTTGTACCTGCTCTGCTAATATGTGGTCTGCATTAAACTCATGTTTAAGGAGATGGTGGTGGATCATATGTGGATTTTAAGAATATGAATCTGAATATACATGGAGAGAGGAGATTGCTGCAACTGTGTTTGAGAGTGTCTCTCCTGCTGTCTGTGTGTGTGTGCTCTCTCTCTTTCTCTTGCATGCTGACCAACTACCTCCGATCCCTGTGTCTCAGCGTGCTGCTGTCTTTTTCACTTCCACCACACCATCAGGCTACAAACAGTGTACCAATCAAACAAGACCCTTTGATGCTGGGTCCAAATTCATACAGAACTTTATTAAGTTGAAATGACAAGCAGCACCGCCCTGCACCATGAGACTCATATGTCATGTGACCAATTCCTCATGTCACTCTGACACTTGGTCAAGGTGTCTTGACATCCTTGACAAAGTGTCAGAGTGACGTGAAATGTTGGTCATGTGACACATACTTTACGTGCCTCAGTGCAGGGGGGTGCTGCTTGCCATTTCTTTTAACTTAATAAAGTTCTGTATTAACTTGGACCTAGCATCTAAGGGTCTTGTTTGATTGGTACACTGTTCGTAGGCTGACTTGGTGGTGTGGAAATGATTGCAAGTTTGTGTTGTTGGCACCATTGGAGCCTTTATGTAGCTGCCTCCTCTCCTTTTTTGAATCTGCTGTCTTTTTTTCTCCCTGGTGCATCTCTCACTCGCTGTCTGTCTCACCCCCAACACCTCTCCCTTTCTCTGATCTCTCTGTGACACTGCAGCTCCAGGACAGAGAGACACACAGACTCACAATTCTGCACTCTATGTGTGGCTCTCTGTCTCTGTCTATCACCACTGCATTTGCCTCATGCCACACTACCTTTACTCAATTGCTCTGTGTGTGTGTGTGTGTGTGTGTGTGTGTGTGTGTGTGTGTGGTGGGGTGGCAGAGAGAGAAAGAAAATCCTCTCTACACAGACAAAAAGCAATAGTTTCTCAACTCACTGTCAGACATGTCAGTACTCTGTTGTTAAGCAGTGCTGCCACCCAATTGCTGATCTCCAGGACAACAGATGTCATAGGCTCCATTGTGCACCTTCCAGGCCTCACTCAGCAACAGTCCAGTTCCATCCCTCCTTTTCCAATCCAAGATGGCTATATACAAGTGTTGCTGCTTCTGCCAGTCAACAAAGATTCTCGTTCGACCCGAGATCCAGCAGCAAGTCTTGCGCTTCTCACTGGAAAAGTTGGCAAATGGCAGCCGCTTCCTTGGATCCGGCACCATGTCTTGCATTTTCTGCAGGACAAGTTGGCAAATTTCAGCCGCTTACTGGTGGCCTACATCTAGAAAATTGAAATTACCTTGGATGCTCGGTAATGGACAAGGGGGGGGGAAGGGCAGTGAGAGAAGTTGCGATTGAGACACTGGGAGATTGGGCACCCCAGTGTCACTGTTATGTTTTTCTGTGGGGCGGGGTGGTGGGTGCTGAGTGAGGCTCGGGTAGGAGTTTTGTATTTCAGCTGTCATGGACCAGTGAAAGTTTAAAAAAATAGTGCGAGTGCAGAGTGGTTGCAACTAGAGGTGTCTTTTTTTGACACTGACAAGTTGTCGGTTCCCAAGGAATGCAAGAGTGCTTTTTAGAAGCAATAGGTCTGCAGGGCTCTGCCCACTGCAGCCCAGAAAAAGTGTCATGGTTAAAGGAAAATGAATCCTTCTTATGCTGCATCCTAAAGAGCAGTTTGATGGCAGGGGAATGGGACATAAAGTTAAAAAGGGGTACATGGGGATAAGCAGCAACAAGAGCAACAAAAGGCAACCATTTTGCCCACCTTTATGCCCGTGGCCCCATATGCCCCACCCACAAAAGTTTGGCATGTTGTCAGAAAGTCCCTTGTGTGGGATTTTTTTCTCAGTGGATGAGGTTGATGACAGTGTGGCTGTGTGAAATATATGCAGAACATAAATTAGCAGAGGTAAACCAGGAACACACTATGGGACAACTGGTATGCATAACCATATGCAAACTAAACATCCCATTGGCTGGGGACAGCATAAATGTTTGGCAGCAATGCCCACTTCCGACATAATAGCAGTCTAAAAGTGAGGGTCCCCATCCTGGTGATGATGTAACATTTATCCCTGAACTGTGTTCCACTCATAGACATGCAGATACCAGGAAGTAGTCAATGCCGAATCTGAGCCATCCCTTTCCTGTATAGAAAGTTTTTCCAGTGTCTCCTCCATGGCGGATAAGGTAACCACAGCAGCAAGCTCAGTACTGCCAAGCCTGTAACTAACCTCCTTCAGAGTCCATCCAACTTAGAGACTTAAGCAACCTGATAAAAATCCGCCTTAACAAAGCACACCAAATACCACCCTAAACATCCTGTGCCAAAAGAGGAACACATTGTAAAGTAGGACTTGTCCTAATGGTGATTGAAATGAGTTGTCATTGTATCTCTTGCCTAAAAAAAAAGGTTTTACAATTACTAAGAGACTTGCTGCCATTTTTCTTGTTGAGAAGCCTGGGTTTCAACAACCCTGGAAAAGCTGCACTACATATAAAGTTCCTAATCATACTTATTTCTCCACTAAGACTGTTCCAACACTTTTACAATTACCTTCCTTACATTGTGTCACATGCATTGTCCCACTCTGCAGTACCCAGCATCTGCCTCAGATATCTAAACCAGTGGCCCACTGTCTGTTATCGTTTTCATGTGCATTACTGCACACTTAGGCCTATTTCCTAGTGTTTATGCTTTGCACCCATGCCCATCGTCCATGTCCCCCCCGACAAGTGACAGTAGTAATGTTAGTCCTCGTCAGCACATTGAGTATTCAGAGCATGCATGGGTCACATACATCTGCCAGAATATTCACCTGAACTAATGAGGCTATTACATCCAGGCTGGAGCCACATGGATTCAAGATGGCTTTATCACAAGTAACAATGCAGGGAATACCATTAAATCACTCAATGGTGGGTGTTTTTATCATGTCCTGTGCTTCTCACATGTTCTGGACCTGATTGTGAGGGCCTTTCTGGATCATGAAGCAGTCAGTGGCATGTGTACAGTAATGTCAGTCACAAGACCTGCAGCCATTTCAGTTGCTACTCACTGGCAAGATCTGAGCTCAGGAGTCTACTGAAGGCTAATGGAGTACAACACCACCACCTAAAGCTTGATGTAGTGACACTCTGGAATTCAATGCTCAACATGCTTGAGAGGCTACTTGAGCAGTACAAGCCAATGAGTAACTATGTCATGCAGATGCATGATCGTAAAGCACAGTCTGCTATATCACTGAGTCGATCTCAGTGGATGTTGATGGATCACATCAAACAAATTCTCTATCCATTTGAATATGCTACATAGGTTGTTCACTCTGAAAATGTGTGCCTGAGCCAGGTAATACCATGGCTGCATGTACTCAGCCAGGCACTTGTCAATGTCGCGGAGCAGTTTGAATTGGCAGCAGACTCTGTTGGAGTAGAGCTGACTGACTGGATTATACAGTTGTTTGACAATGATGCCAGGGTGATTCATATTAGCATCTCTGAGGCATGGTATCATCAATTCCATGCGAACATTTAAGCGCAAGCATTTCAATGCATCAAACATAGCGAAAAACATTACCGCTAACACAGCAATTAAGCGCACAATAAATACAGCGCAATGCCTACCTTAGCAAAAATATAATTCATTCATTCAATGGGGAGCGCCACAAGTCTGAGCACAAGCCCAAGCCAGATTGCAGTGTTCTGTCACTGTACAGTTGCTCCGTGTAGATAAATGCCCTGTAGGCACCACAAAAGATAATGCTTGAGCTGCACACCTGCAACAAGTTTTGAGCTGCAATCAACCTCCAGTACTGAACACATACAGATAACCTGACTCGGTTCAATTCCCGGGGTTGGGGTCCATGAGAACACAAACGCTGGCAGCACCAACCAGTATACAGTAGCTAGTGGGCTGCTTAGAACATAGATCTTCAGTGTACTGTTACCACTAGATACCTGTGCCAAGTACTCTGCACTCTGATTTGAGGACTGTACAGTATGTCGAAAACCAGACATTCATTTTCACTTTTAATTTAGTCATTGCTTTAGATTCAAGCAAGCCTCATTTCTAATTTGTATTCAGTCGACTAACATAGGGGACAGTTGTGCACACACATCAAAATTATACAAGCACTGCCTCAAGTCTTGCTGAGAATTAAATCTCAGTTCTGTAAGTAAGGTAGTCCATGTTTGGCATCACCAATAAGGATCTCTTGAATGGTTGTGGAAAATAATTTATATATTTATCTAATAGTAGAGTAATTTTATGTGCTCTGGAAGCACGTGCCCTTCATAGCTTCACAGAACTCTGGACAGCAGGCTCCGCAGTAGTTATCTATGACAACTTCCTGAGTCAGCCCCGCAGTAACGGAATTTGTCAATGTCATTGGGGGCCCGAGAGAGAGAGAGAGAGAGCAGTGGGCCAAGCTTCGGGGAGAGGGACAGAGAGAACAGTAGCTATAGAGACAGATACACAAGTAGCAGCTTGTGTGTGACTAGAGAGCCATGAGTGTGGTGAAAGAGATGCTGAAATGTCTAGTGCTGTAATCATTAAATGCTGAAAAAGATCATGCTGAAATATCCGCGCGGTAATTGACCACGCCGAAATGTTTTGTGCGCAATTGGTAACCTGTGAAGTGGGCGTATGAGGAAGGGTGCCATCCATTATGGTGACACCTTCCACGTGCCTTCGACTCACGGCGACCAACTGGTAGGACGACTGGATAAGGGGGTGGGTGAACTAGGCGACAGGATGTCGCTATACGTTTACGTACGGGGGGTGGGAATGAGTACGGCAAGCATGGGCTGGGAGGGGGTGGAGAGGCTGTAGGGACTGGTGATGTGGTTGCCAGTCGAGCTGCGTGGTGTTGTCTGGGATTGGTTAATGGCTGGGGTGGCTGAGATACTGGGTTTGGGTCCGGGCTCTGGGTGCAGACTGTGTTAAGCCCAGCCGGGCTCTTTTTTACTACTTCCTCCCGACGTGTACCCTGGGTTGAGAATCCTTAAGTAGGAGGGTGCAGGGGTGAAGAAAGTAGTAAAAATATGTCCTGGCGCCATTGTGCTGGTGTGCCAGGATTGTCAGAGTGCTGAAAATGTGTTCGGCACTCTGACTGAGTGATAACAGTGATCATCTTTAGGCATTTGCCGTTATCACATAGACCCCGCACAATTGACAAGGAACCTGAGGCATACATCCTGGCAACCCTGGTAGATCCATAGTACAAGCTTGGGGTGAGGGCACTTCTTATAGGTAGTAAGGCTGATCGGGATCACTATGTTATGATCCTTTGTGGCAAAGTTGGAAACTGGATAATGATAATGCATGCAGAGAAAAGGTCACAATCGGTTGCTGGAGACAAACCTGAAGGAGCAACAGCCCTCAGAAAGTATCCTCCTCATCCTTCTCCTGTACTGTGTTTTTCCTGACACCTGATCCTCATGTAGCAGTATCACAAACCCTCTCTGATCCACGCTGAAGCAGGTTGGTGTGTCCATGCACCAGCCACCTGGAGGCAGTATAGCGCAGTGGGTTAGGGCTCTGAGCTGCAGATCTGGAGACCTGGTATGAATCCCACAGCCACCTAGGTGCATACTATGTGATCCTGAACAAGACACTTAATTTTCTTGTGCTCCCAGGTCGCATCTGGAAACAAGCTTCAGCTTAGTGTGCTACTCCTGGTTAAACAATGTTCCCTTTCCCCTTCCCTACCTGAGGACAACACACAAGTGCAGCTGTCTGCCAGCCATATGGTACAGTCATACCTGGATGACCCACTGGAGTTGAGTATAGATGATGAATCATTGGACTGTTGGTGAAGTAAACTGGAAATCTGGCCTGCTCTTGCAGCTCATGCCATTGGATACCTAACCTGCCTCTGTGCCAGTGTATGCTCAGAAAGAATATTCAATGCTTCAGGTGCCATTGTGACTGGCTGGCGAAGCTGTCTTTCTTACAGGAATATTGAGTAGCTCACATTCATAAAAATGAACTCACATTTCCTCCCATCACAGTACAAGTTATCAGCGACTGCAAGATATCAAGATCCTGCAGTAAAGGTGATGTGGACAGGAATCACAGGAAATGGAGAGTGTGCAAATGCCACTGGATGATGGAGGCAGAGTTGAGGGGCTTGAGTTCTCCTGAATAGGAGACAGAACATGTGTTGCACTGCTGTGACTCTAAGGTGTGCACCTGAATTGTTTGGTGAGGTACCATAATACCTGTTTGCGTCTGCAATTAGCAGAACACAGACGCAAATGACCTGGACTCAGTGTGATAGATACATGGTGAATGACAGTATTAAAAAAAGACAGAGAAAAGCTTAGGATTGCATCCACATTATGAATATTTACACTAAAATTACCAACAATTTTGTTGTCAGAAAACAGTAGTATTTGTATTTGCAAATGTCCCTGTTGGCCCCTGTTTAGGGCCCCCTCCCTAAAATGATAAAAAAGAGAAAAATCAAAAAAAATGTGTTCAGACAGTATTAGTTAACCTTTACTGTTTGCACATCCCTCTTTATGCAACTTTTACTTCTGAAAAACACACCAGTATGTGTACGTTTTCCAGTTGGCTGCTGTTTGGGCCCCCTCCCCAAAATAAAAATGACAAAAACCAAAAGAAATTGTGTGGACCTTGTTACTTACCTTTTACTGTTTAAGCATCTCACTTTATGCAACTTTTTTCCTGAAAAACACATCAGTATGCTACGTTTTCCAGTTGGCTGTAGTTTAGACCTCCCTCTCAAAAATAAGAAGCACTTTAATATGCCTGTGCAACTGGTTTCATACTTGTGTAATGTGGATAAACTTTGGCTGTTTGCCTGTCTATTTGTGTGATATACCACCCTGTAGGGGTATGAAGGCAAGGAACCCTAGGAGAGGTTTTCATCCCTGAGGTGCCACAGGAGTTATTCCTCGGCTAAAGGTATCTTGGGAAGAAGCCCACAGGGAGAGAGAGAGAGAGAGAGAGAGAGAGGCGTGCCACTGGAGGAGGAGGAGGGTGGATGGAGGGACAAGGAAAAATGCTTTGCGTGTGGAGTGGGAGATCAGCCTAAATAGGCTTAATGGGATGTGGCCAGTTGCTCCCTTCTAGAACTACAGACTGTAGCCTTTCAGTTTCAATGTACCTGTGCAACTGGTTTTGTGCTTGTGTAACATAGATAAACTTTGGCTGTTCATCTCTCTATCCATGGGATATAACATCCAGTAGGGGTATGAAGGCAAGGAAACCTGGGAGGCTCCACCCCTTGAGGTACCATAGGAGTGATTCCTTTGGCTAATGGTACCTTAGGAAGAAGCCTCAAAAGAGTGTCGAGCAAAGCACAAGTTAGTGAATGTTTATCGGCCAAAGACCCATAATCGTAGGTAGGTTGGTAGTATGGGTTCAGTTGGTAGCATGTGTCAGTTGGTCATATTTTTTGAGTAGAGTAGGCAAAATAACAGGTACATTTTTACCTGCTTGGAGTTCTGACTGTAAAGCATGGAGACCTGGCTTTCTAAGGTGAGAGAGAACAGCCAAATGGGGAGAAGAGGCAATTACGGGGCAGCCACCCAACTTGATCCAACAGAGGAAACCTAATTAAGTGATATAGGGACTACAACTACGCCTATCTAGTATTATGATCATTGGCGCAGAGGAGCAGCTCAGAATAGAGCCAGCTTTAACATCTAGGGAGGAAGATAGAAAAATAAATCCCATTGAACTGTCGTACTGCAGGACCTCTGAGTGGCACAGCAGTTCACAGGTACTGTCATCTGGCCAAAGACAAATGTCTGTATAAACTGAATATGACATGGCTCAACTGAAGATATCCTATTTATCTTCATTTGAGGCCAGTGACCTTAAGATATATCGAGTGGCTTTGATATAATGATATCATTGCCCTCTCATGAAGATAAATATGATGTCTTGAGTCAGGCCATGTCATATCCTTATATCTAAAATTATTTAGGATATGCCACGGCCCTCTAGAAATTTCAGCTTTATTTCTCCCCCACCCCGAGTGCAGTTTGACTTAATGACATGAGTGGATGCCACGAGTAATGTCAAAGGTCAGAGTGTTCGAGGGAAATGTAGCATTGATATTTTTGGTGGGACCATGGCATATTCCATTTATATAGTGCCCTTTTCTTTTGTTTCAGGATGACAGCGATTGAGCTTGTGATGTGATGCCCAGTGCACATCACACTGCATCATGCATCATTGGTTAGGCTGTGGCCTTGTGCTGAGATTCTGTGACAGACAGTGGAGGGCCTGAGGTGCAGGAAAGTGCAGAGAGGCAAGGAGGTCATGCGTATGCCACCTGGTTTCGAGTGTACTATGTGCTGGTCAGTGTCTGAACCAGCTGGAGAGCATGAATGTTTGCAGTAATTGAAAGAGCTGCTGGATATTGGAATAAGAAACTGTCTGAGGAGTTTTTTTGAATGCTCATTTTGGGCTTGGGTTTAAAATGTAACGGAAAGAGTCTTTTTTTTTTGTTTTCTTGTGTGCTGGGTCATGCTGTAGGAAATGGTGTGAAAATGAAAGTAATTGGCTGGAGTCTGCAACGTACGCTGCAGGCTGCAACTAGTCACAGCCTACTGTGTGGATACATTTGGCCATGGGGATCTAGAGTTAGGATAGACATAATATTCTCACTCTAGGTCCCCAGTAACCAAACAAAATCTCACTAATGTATTTGCCAATGTTTTAGAATAAATGTCAGATAAAATGTCATGTCTTGGGCTACTGTATACCTTTTTAAAATACTCTCCTTCTCAAAACTGGAGAAAGAGAGAGCAAGAAATGTGTGTCTGTATCAAAGCTGAAGTGTGGCTTACATGAGGACTGCCACACTGGATGATGCCACTACCTTCTTTCTTTGGCAGACGAGGGTGAAAACTACAAAAGGAAAGATATTTTATTTCTTGTGTTTTATAGCATTACAGCACTCAGTTTTGTTTACTACATCGGTGCTGTTCTAGGAAAAAGAAATGGGTATGTTTTAAGGAGGGCAGGCTGCTGTACTGATCACCACACACAGACACAGAAGAAAACAAGGACAGTGGGAGCAAAAATGACATTTATCCTGAACATAGGTTGTATAAACAGAGCACAACATGGCCTGACTGAAGATCTGTCTATCTTTATTCGAGGCCACTGACATTATAACTATATCTTCGGTCAGGCCATGTCAAACCTCCTACATATAGAATAAATAATGGGTGAGGGTGGTATATAGGATATGTACCCATCGAGGAGCCTAATTAGGGCTGTAAGGCCACGGACCAAGGGTGAGCAGCTTTATTGCCCTGATTTGCACCCCGAGATCGGTATACTTCCGAGTGTTCCACCCTTACCCATTGTTTGTTGATTATAATACATTTTGATGGCTATTGGTATGAAGACCGTATCTGCGATCATGTTATGGCACCTGAAGGTCCTTGCAGCAAGGAGGGAATAGTGTGTAGTGACTGCGGAGTAGGAGTTTGGGGGATTTCTGGGTTTGGAAGGGTTTTGTGTGCTTTTTTCCCAGGTTCTTTTCCAGCTTAATAGGCTTGGTTAGCTTCCTAATGCTGTGTTAATTGTGTTCTTAGTGGTGTCCCATAGGGTTTAATGTAGCGCAGGTATATATTTTTTATTAGTGCAGTTATATACTTTGAATTGATTAGTGTAGGTTTATAGTTTTAATTAGTGTAGGTATATAGCTATAATCATTCAATTAGTGCAGGTATATACTTTGAACTGATAGATTAGTCACAGGTATTCAGGGAAATAAATGATGGCCCATCCATGTGTTCTGTTTTAGTATATGATGGTACGCAGTTAGCAGAAATGCAACCAGTTAACCACTACTGCTTTAGTAATGTGTTAACTTAAGAACACATTAATACCTAACAAACACACTAGGAACCACTATATTACATCCTTATTAATGCATATAAGAACGAGGCAGTATAGTGCAGTGGTTTAAGGCTCTGAGCTGCAAATCTGGAGACCTGGGTTTGAATCCCACAGCCCCCACTTACATACTGTGTGATCCTGAGCAAGTCACTTCACTTCCCTGTGCTCCCAGGCTGCACCTGTAAACAAGCTTTCAGCTTAGTGTGTCTCACCTGGTTAAATAATTGGAAAAAAATACAAGAACTGCTTTAATAACACGTGACAACCACATTAATAATGCATGTAACAGCTGCATCATTAACTCTTGTAACAGCCACCTTATTAATACATGAACTAGTCACCATATATAGAGAGAATAAATGCTAGGAAACTGTAGTATATGAGGATATAATGCCATCGAGGGGGCTAATTAGTCAATAACCCATGAGCTCGAAGGGCGAGTGGGTTTATTAAGCTAATTAGCCCCCTCGACGGCTTTATATCCTCATATACTACACTTTTCTAGCATTTGTTTTATACAATACATTAGAAGGGTTACTAACTTTTTGTTTAAGATCACATTTGTGATCATTTCTGGGTTTGCCTTGATACATGTTGTCCATTGTGCTTTTCTGTAGTGCAGGGTCCTCCTGTATATGGAGGAGTGGCCAGGGAGGTTGGTCCCTTAATGTGTGTTGTTGAGCCTGGGAGTGGTGTGGGTTTTGGGCTAGCGTGGCAGTCAGGAGTGCAGTTCTGAGTCGGTGTGGTGGTTGGGAGTGTTCATTTGGGACCGAGCACATGAAGGTGTCCTGTTGTTTTCAGCTTTTGTGGCAGTTGCTTGAAGGGCTTAGGAGAGTACACTGCCTCCACACTTTTTATTTTAGCTCTGCAACATGATTCTCACGCCCCGAAATTAAAAAAGAAAATGCTGCTAACGACATGGGGAAAAGGAAGACTGGGGCTTCAGTGGAAGACTGGTATATCATGCCAATTAGTCATATAGGATGGCCAGCTGTGGTATGTGACTTCAGTTAGTCATATACTGTCTTTAATTGGTGTGATATATGAGCAGTAGTTGATGGGCTTTTTAATGGGACACAGGATCCATCCTTGTATTTTATATGTAAATGTAGATATAGATACATATTCATTGAAAAAATATGTTAATGCACCAGTTAGGTTCACCTTAACACCAAAAAAGTAGGGAAATATGATGTTGAGGTTTTCAACCCCCCCCCCAAAAGCAGCATTTGGAAAAAATATTAGGTTTTCAGAGCTCTGGAGTCTCGGTAAATCAGTGGTGGGGTCTTCCTTGGGGTTGTCAACCCTAATGTCACCTCCTCTGTCATGTCTCTCATTGACTATGGCCTTCCGGTCTATGGCTCAGCAGATCAGACTGCCCTCAACAAGGTTCAGCCTCACAGTTAATAAGGCCTGCAGACTTATCACTGGTGCTCCCAGACTCACTCACACATGTGAGCTGTACACCCTGGCTACCCTACTCAACCTGGAAGAGCGACTCATGTATCAGACATGCCAGCTCACCTTTAAAGCCTGTGTGGCCTATCCCATAGGCCTATCCAACCCATTCGCCGCAGATGCACCTACTCCTGATCACGTGAGCTCATCAAGAGCTACCCTAGTTATTCGAGAGCCAGGACCTCTCAAGGTCAGAGGGCATTCCCCACGCACCCACTGGTATAACTCCCTCCTGCCAGTGTCTCAAACTCACTAACCTTAGCTTGCTTTAAGCCCAGGCTCAGAAACTTCCTGTTTAGCTCTCGTAAATGCAACTGCCGCTAGCCTAGTGTAAAAAAATATATATATATATACTCTGTTTGACAATGCTCACTGAGTGGCTCCCCCTTCCTTTCCCTACTAATTCCTCCTCCCTATCTCCTCCTTCTACCCCCACCAGCTCTCCCCACCATATGTTTTGCACCTTTTGTTATCTTTTTGCTTCATTGGAGATTGTATTCTATTGTAACAAAATTGTAATTGAACTGTAACTTTTTGTTTGTAAGTACTGTGTCCCTTGTACTACTGTTCTGATGTCCTCTTTGTGACGAGGTACCTTTGTAAATGAGCCTCTGGCTCAAAGGTTTCTAAACTGATGTTTAACTAAATAAATAAATAAATAATGCCCACTCCATTCAATAAGCAAATAACATCAGACACTTTCTTCACATGGGGCTCACAGGGCATCACACCAGTGCTATTCCATTTGTGTCATCCAGAAACAGAGTATGTTGTTTCTTACCTGATGATGGGTGTCTGTAGTTGCTCGCGTGGTCTTGTCCTTTTGCTGCTGGGGGACCCTAACTCCGTATTTCCTATTTTTGTTATGTTAAGTTGAAACTCAGCTGGTGCATAAGTACAGTTTTTTTTGCAATGCATTCTTTCTTTGAGATAATGGAATCGTATCCTCATTCACACAAGTCCCTTCATTAACAGAAGCAGACACACAGTGCCCTGTTTGCCCTGCACCAAGGAAAGAGTCTGTATGCAGGCTTAAGTGTCCATCTACCTGCCAGCTATGAATGCAAAGAATTTGTGGGGTTATCTGAGAGGCTGTGGAACCACAGTGCCTTCTGGCCCTGTGTTTCCGTTAACTACAGATGCAGATGCATGGCCAAACTCATTATGGCTATGGATGCTTAGGGCCTTAGGCCCTGTGCTTCCATATAGCTGTGGGTACAGAGGTGCAGGACCCTATGCAGAACAGAAGACTTATCTTCACTGTATAGTTACTTGGAATGTGCAGTGAAGACTGAGATTCGAAATGGAGCTACTGAGCAAAGGGGACTTCTGTTGGGGATAAGAGGACATTTTGCTTGCCAGCAGTAACTGCACTCACTGAAGACTACTTTGATTGAACTGAAACATTTTGGTTTGTGAACCCTAATTTTCAGTTTGAACTGAAATTTTCGGTCCAAAACCAAACATTTTTTATGCAAACTGAAAATGTTAGCTCACAAACTGAAAATTTTGGTGCAGACCCCATGAGCTGAAGTTTTTGGTTTGCAAATGAAAAATGTTTAAATTCGAACCAAAAAATGTTTAACAAACCGAAAACTGGATGAAGACAGTCCTAAAGTCCAGAAATACTATTTCTGGCATGTTTTGAAAGAAACATCAGAATCTTCCTTAGGCAGTCCCATTTAACAAGATTCATACTTTTGTTTTTCACAAAGTGTCTATTTCTACGTGTTTTTTCATATTTTTGTGGTAACTGAAATGAAGAAATTAGATGGTAGCCATCATGAACAGAAAAAAATCCATTTTGGTTCATGAGGAGCATTTTCAGTTCATGACTTCGCGAACCAAAAAGTTTCTGGTTCACACCAAACAGCTATCCAAAACCAAACTTTAATTCCTTATAACTCTGGAATTATTTAATTTTTTTTTCATGTAACCTTCGAAAAGCACTACCTCGGCACAGGCAACTTCTACCCTGAAAGCTTCGTTGAGACATTCAGTGCCGCCTAGGCCCAGGGGTTTCCAACCTTTTCAGAGTTATGAGACGCATTTAAATTTCTGAGTAAAATGTGAACCACAACAACATGTGGCCACACCATACCCAACATGCGGCTATTACGATACCCATGTTAACCCATATTTAAGAGTTCTAATAATAGTCCTAGTCAATAAGCATATTTTATTAAGTTTTATTAAGTTACGGTATTTTTAAGAAATGGTTATAATTTTAAAATAATTATTCAAAGCCGCTCTGGAGCTTTAGATATGCCTGCAGTCTTAGTCAGAGTAGTTTGTTGAGCACTCTGGGCACTTTTCAGCTCTTGTACTTTGACTTTTCTTAAATTTAAAAAACTGTAACATGTACTTGACACATAATTGACAAACCCCTCGTGAGCCACAGCAAACTGCTTTGTGAGCAATGTGTGGCTCGCGAGCTACAGGTTGGCCACCCTGGTCTAGGCCGCATATAAGAGCAACCCTCCAAAAAACATGTTGAGTATAGGGGAGAAAGTGATCCTTTACAAAACAAGGGTGAGGAGGGAGAATCCAGATCTCAGAAACTGTATAAGGTGCCGCTATGAAACTTTTCATGTCTTGAGACTATTCCTGTGTGAAAGTGCTTACATATTTTTGGCTATTCTGTTTGAATGCCATCACTAAAGTTATTAAGGTGCAGTTTAGGGTTTAGCATTGAGCAGTAGCCAGCCTGGTGGTGCAGAGGGTTGAGGCACCGGACGCCACACCTCGCACCACGCTGGTGACCCGGTTCAGGAGTGAGCCTGATCGCTGGGGTTTGCAGGGAGGAGAGGATTGAGCATCCATCGACAGCCTCCTCCTCCTGAGGGAGAGGTGGGAGTGTCTTCCTGGTGCAAGTGACGCTAGCAGAGGCTGGGTGTACTGCAGCCTGGGACCACTTACATGTTGGGGCAAGGTGTCATGACATCCTGCAGGCGGGTGCGGAGTGCGACGCCTGCTCTGGATATCATTGTATGTCTGCACCTCTTGGGGGCAATGAGCACAAACAAGGAAAATCCCTGCACCATTGGTAGGTGACAGCACCTGGCCTCCATGCCCATCAGGATCTCACCCACCTGGTCTCCTAGATTCACTCCTCCCAGGCCTTGCCTGCAGCATAATCTAGACTTCAGAGGAGCGCCAAGTGGGTACAAGCCAAGGGTTTACAGCTGCAAGGGAGGTGCAAGGGTTGGAGCACCGCAGGGGCAACTCAGGCTGGGGAAGGTCTCAGGCAGGTAGGAACAAGCCAGGATGCCTGAGAGTCCTGACGGAGCAGTGGCTGGAGGGAAAAATAAATTGAAAAAAATGAAAATAAGAAAACACTGAGCACTGTACTCAACCCTAACTATAGGGTGCCGTGTGTATGCATTGTATAGTATATTAAATATATAAATATATATAATCTCAAATCATTTTTATTTATATATTTCTGATCTCGGATTAACCATTTGAGCTCAGAGCTCTTTATGTAGGTTCCACTTTAGTACATTTAGAACAAGTAGGTGATTATACAGAGGATTGAGACAAACAAAGCAATAGAATTAGAATGAGAACATTTAGGTACAATTGGTCTTTAAACAAAGGAATGCAAAATATACAGCGAAAACTAAAACTGGAATAAGTAAACATGGTCAGATACATACAGGAAAAGACTAAATAACTGTGCCCAACAGGGAGCCTGTTAGTTGTCAGCAACACAAGGGGGTTAGTGCATAGAAGTGCTGGAGAGACCCAAGTGCAGGGTGTCCGAGAGAGAGAGAGACAGAGACAGGGGAGGGGGGGAGAGAGAGAGATCTGTTTGGCAAAGGGCAGATGGTAGGAGATACCCTTTTGCTAGGTGGTAGCGATGACAGACACATTGAGATTCCTGTATTAAATAGTTCTTTAGGTTCTTTTTGAAGGTCCACAGAGTGGGCAGGCTAATAATGCACCAAATCATATTCTGTATATTATATTTATGACAAAGTACGTTAATGCATCAGGTAAGGTTTTTGAAACATCAGAAATAAGGAAAATGGATGTTAGGGACCGACTCCCATGCCCCACCCTATGAACTCCACAGAACTGAATGAATGCCAAAGCACAATCTAGGTTCTAATCCTGAAATGCCCTTCATGAACCAAGTTAATATCCTTAGATTTAAAAAAAGTAGAGTTGTAACTTGCATTACGCAAGGCCCTTTTACACAAAACAGCAGGTGCCAAGTCCATACTTGCTTCATGCTGGTCCCTCTTCCCAAGTCTTAACTTGCATAGCTCAGAACCCTTCAGGATACCAATCTGGATTGTGCTTTGGCATTCGGCTTGTTAGAGTTCACAGAGACGGGGAGTTATGGTTCCAAATATCTTTAACATTGTATTTCCTTACTTTTCATGTTTGAGAAACTCTTAACTAGTCCATTAACTTTTTTTTTTTGCCATGACTTTCCGTTAGATAGCCATAGTACCTTGGTGGATGCATTGTGTTGACCTTTCTGTGCCCTTTGCAGGGCAACTTGGTACAGATTAACAAAGAGGAGCTAAGTCCCAACTTGCTTTTCACATGGTACTTCTTGTCCTGCACAAATCGCAAGTCAAGTCTTAACTTGGGCCATGCATAAACGGAAGCTTGTGCCCTAACTTTGTGTTTTAGATTTTGACCCAAGTGTTTCAGCGTGGTTTTTTTTTTAAACCACCTAGCTAACATTACAGGTGTCATTTTTCAAATCACACATGAAGTTTCTCAGTTCCATGGCACCACCACCCTCTCAGAGAAGTAAAACATCCTCTTATTTCTCTTGCATTTACCGACTAACCTCCAGTCAGTCCCTCTTGTGATTGTGTCCCTATTTCTAACATATAGGTCTTCACTTTTCACCCTGTTTATACCCCACAGAAACTTATATGTGTTTATCATGTCCTCCCGTCTTGTCTGGCCTCCAGTGAGTACATATGTTCAGGGCTACCAGCCGTTCCTCATAGCATCTGCGATGTTGGCCATAGCTTGGGCACCTCAGCGGTCACCTTATCACTAGGGGTGGTGACCAATCTTTGGGCAACCTTGTGGACAAATAAACTGTAGTGATTACCACCAGGATCCGGCACACCAGTGGCCAAATAAAGAACAAAGTAGGCTGTTACTGTTAGTATTGGCCGCTGGGCTTGGGCTTCCCATGGCCAAATAGAGAAACAAAGAGGAGGGGTATTGGTATTATCAGTATTGTCCACTCGGCATGGGTACCCCGGTGGTCAGACAAAGGGGGAAGCAGTAATTCTTAAGGGCCACTGGGCTCGGCACCCAGTGGCCACACACTTATTTTTTTAATCATGACATTTTTATTAATGTTTTGTATATTAAGCTTGTGCGATGAATTATGCCACATTTTAAATGCAGAAACAGTTGCTTTCCATATGGTGCATTAAATACTTAGCATACTGTGTGTCTGAGGAGTGTCATAATCTAGTTTTCATGAGCCAAAACAGCAGTTTCGGCTCATGGGCTCTTACTTGGGTCAGACTGGGAACTTTTACACCACTGAATCGAGTCATTACCAAATTTTCAGGATCCAGAGATCTTGTGCCCTAGAATGTGCATGCCAAAGTTCAGGCTATTCCATCCAGAGACAGACACATTGTTAAGATGAAGAAATAGTGTTTTAACATAGAAAGGCATTTGTAACTCGGTGCCCATATAAATATGGCACCTGCAACATCGCCCTTATCAAGGGCAGTAGTTTTGTTGTCAGTTAACTTAAGTGACTGCCTGCTGCCAGATTGGTGTTTACAGTAGTTAAAATGTTACATCTTGAAATACGGGCTATTAAATGTGTATGAACTATATGTTCCGTTATCCTAAATAATGTAGGTAATTATTGGTGTAGGCTGATAGTCTGATATTAATTGAGGATCCCCTGATTTAAAACTCTGCATAACATAGTTCTTTATTCAGTGTGATGGCACAAGAGCTGTATTAACCTTACTTTATTGATTTGTCGATCGCTACTACAATTTTCAGAAAGCTAGGCTCTTTCATCTATGTCATTACAGTAATAAGCTACAGGATCAAGTAACATTCTCTAACTATACTGATATCCTTGAGCTGATTTTGGTTGGTGTAAGGAATGTTCAAAATTGTGTCTTTTTTTTTAATCACTTACATCTTCCAGACCAGCACCCTCAGACAATTGCATTGCAGTGGTAACGGAATGTCTGTTCAAGATCTTTACTATGGGCTGGCCAGTAGCACAGTGTCAGCATGTTATGTGGGTGCTTGGGAGATCAGGATCCATGTGCAGTCCCTGGAATCCAGTGCTGCAGCTAGCTGGAGGTTGGGCACATGAGGCAAGGTACTTGGCTATCAAGTTTCACTCTCACCACCACTAGTAGCATTATGGAGACCCCCGGCCAGAGAGAATGGGGTAGCCATGGCCACTCGAGTGTTGGACTGAGGATAGGTGAAGGAGGAGAAACATTTTTGTGAATTAGTTTTGTCCTTCCATAGTGCCGGTGCTATGCTACACCATAGATGCATTGGGGGTACTGAGTGCCACCTCCCAAAAAATATTGGTCATCCTGTACAAATGTAGTGAGAGTGGCAAGAAAAGGGTCTGTTTTCATCTTGGGGCGAGGGCCTCCCACACCCTTTGTCCTGTGAGTGCCTCACTTATTTATTTTCAAGTTGTATCATATTTTTATAGACTGTTTCAAGGCAGCATTTCTATTCTTTGCACTGCCTGCATTATGTTGCATTCTACAATTGTATAAAAAATAGACTTGATACTGGACTGTATAGTATATAATGACACATGTACTTGATCTTACTTCAAGACACAGCTCTTGCAGCAGGTTACACCATTAGAACTGAAGCCGGCAGGCGTCAGGACCTGGAAAAATTCTAGCTAGCTATACCTTCGAAAGGGGACCCGTGACGTCGGTCCCGCCTCCGGCGTCAGGCGTGGTACAAAAAGAGGGTGGTCCCGCCAGATTCCACAGTTCTTTCCATCACGATTTGCATGTCTCGACCCTTCGTTCCAGTCTAGCGCTACACGGTGGTTCAGAGCTCTCCTGGGAAATTTTTTTTCTTCAAACAAGATTGTTGCTGATGTCCTCTCCAACCTCCGGTCATCCCTCCAAGTGTGCTTGTGGGAAACAGATCCCCTTCAAGGACCCCTACATGGCCTGTGTTAGGTGCCTGGGCCCAGACCACGATATCTGGGCCTGTTCGTTTTGCCAGGGCTTTAACAGCCGAACAAGGATCCGACGTCAGAAGACCCTCCAGTCTTTTTTGTTGGAGGAAAAACTGAAGACCATGTCCTCCAAGGGGGAATCTTCATCCAAATCCCACAAGCACACGGAGAAAAGAAGGGAGAAGGCCCCTTCCAGGTCCCTGTCCAGGGCTTCGGAGTCCCGCAGTCTGTTCTCGGTCCGACCGCTCCCCTTCCAGGGCCAGCTCTCAGCCTCCCCGGCTGTGGTAAGAAAGCCTTCTTCTTCTCAGGCCAAGTCCACCAGGCCGTCATCGTCCTCCTCTTCCAAGGCTTTGGCGAAGTCTGGGGAGCGCCACCACCATCATCATAAGTCGGGTTCCCGCCTTTTGGCTCCCTACGTCCGGTCGTCTTCTGTGCCTCCACGCAAAACTTTGGAGCTCACACCGTTGAAGAGACCTGTGGACCCGAAGCCGGCCCGACCGTCGTCGGCCATACGTCATTCCTCCTGAGCCATCACGGGCCGGATCGCCGTCACACAACCATCCCAGCGACTCAAGTTGGGGGACCGCGTCTGCCTGCCTGAGAAGAGGGCTCCCACGCCCGACCAACATCGGTCAGGAGACGCTGACTGAGGAGGACTTAACGCAGCCCAAGGACCAGACGGGCGACTCCTGCCGCCAAACTCCCAGGGCCCCGCCCGCCTTACCCGAGGCCCTGTGGAGCCGACGCCGACCCGACGCATCACCACCCGCGCCTGGGCCATCGTCGACTTTCTATAGCGGAAGTGAAGGATCTCTTCACTTACTGGTGAGACACTATTAAAAGGACATGGCCCCCACCGCCCCCTCCTCCCCCACCTCCTCCGTACTGGCCCCCTTCGCTTGGGTCCGGCAGGCTGCTTCCTCCTCCCGGAGCCTGATCCTCTCCCAGGAAGATCAGAAAAACGGAGACCTCAGTCAAAATCCTTTTCTGGATCACCCAGCCGCAAGAGATCCAGGAGACACCAACGTTTCACTCGCTCGACGGAGGACACGGGATCAGTCTACTCTTCCTCTAGATCCCCATCTCCTCTCTCATCCCTTCTCCGGACCCACGTGAGACACCGAGATCTCCTCCGGATGACCCCTCGTTCATGGATATTATGCAACATATCCAGGAGAACATGGGATGGGATTCAGAAGAACTAGACCCCGAAGGTTACGCCTGCCAAATATCTCGCAAAGGACCCCAAGCCTGTGGTGGTACCACCCTTGGTGGACACTTTCTGGACATCACCAAGGCAGCGTGGAAGCATCCACATTCGCTCCTGGCGGTGCCAAGAAAGCTGATCGCCTGTACAAGGCCCTAAGGACGACCAGTACCTGACACAGCAGCCCCAGGCCGACTCTCTGGTCATCACAGCCTCACATGACCGGGTCACAGAGGCCGCAACATTTGAGCACCTGCCACCGGACCCAGAGTCCAAACAGTTGGATGAGCTGGGCAGGCGACGACAAGCTTCCGGCCACCTGGGCGCCTGGCCAGATCTCTGAACCACCTGACCCACATGGTTCAATTCCAGAACGCTTTGTGGGAACAGGGTCTGGAGGTGGCTGAAAAGCTGCCCTCAAGGTGAAAAGAAGGAGGAGATGCTCCACCTCCTCTGTACGGGTTCAGACGTGGGACCCAAGTGCTCGAGTCACAGACAACTCATGAGACTCATCGCCCGAGCAGCAGCTTCTGGCTGGTGCCTCCGGAGACATTCCTGGTTACGTGTCTCTCGCTTTACCCTGATGTCCAGAAAAACATTATGGACGCTCCGTTTGAGGGAGAAGTTTTATTTGGTAATCCTTCCGAGAAGATCATTATCAAACTTCAAGAGGCCGGGAAGGCGGTAAGGTCGGTTCAAGCCATGTACCGACCCAAGCTTGGTTCCTTTCATAGGAACCAAAGCTGTTTTCATGGGCGGACACAGAGGCAGCATCCCCGCTCCGCCACACATCAGAGGGGCTCCAGTTCTCAGAGAACCCAGGGAAAACAGCCCGCCAGCTCGATCAGCGCCCTCAGGCCGACTCCAGCCAGCGGGCCCATCTGCCGCCACAGCCTGACTCCTTTCCAGCCCCCGCCTCAGGATCAACGGAAATCATGGTCTGGGGTCGACATGGAACTTCCTGCCGGGATGGCAGGCCATTACCACCGACAGGTGGGTTCTGCAGTTGGTCGGTCTAGGCCACTTTATAGAATTCGCAGAAAAGCCACCCTTGAGGCCTCCTTTGCTCTCCGGCATCCGGTCAGCACAAAATTTGATCTGGCAAGAGGTGCTTGCACTCCTAAGAAAAAGGAGCGTAGAGTACGTCCCTGAGGACCAGAGAGATGGAGGATATTATTCCCACTTCTTCCTGGTTCCAAGAAATCAGGGACCTCCGCTCCAATTCTGGACCTCAGCAACCTCAATGTGTCGGTCGCCTACAAAAGATTCCGCATGGTGACTCTTCCAGGCCTTATTCCCATGCTGAAACAAGACGCCTTTTAGCGTCTCTAAACATGCAGGATGCATACCTGCATATCCCCATAGCTCACGCGCACCAGAGGTTCCTGCGCTTCGAGTTTCTCGACCACCACTTTCAGTTCCGAGCTCTTCCGTTCGGACTGTCATCCGCACCAGGGTCTTTACCAAGTGCATGGCAGTCGTGGCAGCATCTCTGAGGAGACAGGGCCACTATGTGTTCCCCGCATCTCGACGACTGGCTTTCATGGCCGCCTCCAGAGAGGCGTTTTACTCACGGGTTCAGAGCACCCAGGACTTGTTCCAATCTCTGGGCATTCTCATAAATTATGAGAAGTCTCTCCTGGTACCGTCACGAGAAACTGCAGTTTATAGGTGCAGTCCTGACACTGTTCAGGAGGAGCTTTTCTTCCGGATGACAGAGCCGAGCGCATCAGATCCCTCATAAGGGATTTGTCATCGAACAAGATCGTATTCGAGGTCGGTCCTTCGCTTACTGGACACATGGCTGCGCCATTCTTACTGTCCCTTTCATAAGGCTCCACAGGGTAACCCAGTGGATGCTCAAGGTACAATGGGACCAAAGGCAAGACCACTTGCAGCATCCGGTCAGGATCACGAACTCGGTCATCCGAGACTGGCAGTGGTGGCTAGTCCCCGGGTCGCTCTCCAAGGGCATCCCATTTGTAGCGCCGTCCCCGGAGGTAACCCTCAGCACGGACACCTCAGGTCTTGGGTGGGGGGCACACCTGGATGGGGTAAAGTCCCAGGGTACGTGGACCCCGTTGGAAGCTCATCTCCATATCAATGTCCTAGAGATGAGGGTGGTTCTCTATGCCCTGCAGGCTTTTCAGTCAGTAATCCCACCGTGTACTCTCCTGCTGCAGACAGACAACACGACGGTGATGTATTACCTCAACAAACAAGGAGGCGCACACTCTTACCCCCTTTACAGGGAGGCCATGACGGTGTGGGATTGGGTAATCGGACACGGCGCAAATCTGATCACTGTGCATGTTCCCGGGGTGGACAACACAATTGCAGACGGCCTGAGTCGATCCCAGGCCAGAATCCACGAGTGGGAACTTCTTCAAGAGGTAGCAGAGGATCTGTTTCTTCATTGGGGAGTTCCAGAACTAGACTTGTTCGCATCCCCATCCAATGCAAAACTGCCCAATTTTTGCTCGCTAGATCCAGGGCCTGGTGTTTTTTGGCGAGATGCACTATCCCTCTCCTGGGCGAACAGATTTCTCTACACTTTCCCTCCCTTCCCATTGATCCAGAGAGTTCTTCTCAAACTGCACAGGGAGTACGCACTCATGATCCTGGTGGCCTGCTCTGGCCCAGACAGATCTGGTTCCTTTGTTGGTGCAACTATCTCGGAACCCTCACTCCTGCTGTCGCTTAGCTCCTACCTCCTGTCTCAGGAGAAAGGTTCATTAGTCCATCCGACCTACGCCTCTGAACCTGCATGCTTGGCTCCTAGAGACATAGCCATCTTGTGTCACGGGTCTCGCAAGAGGTTGCAGAGGTTCTTTCTGCAGCCAGAAAGTCCGGAACGATAAGACGACGCCATGAAATGGCGCTGTTTTTGTTTATGGTCACGGGCTTGTGATCTTTCCACTTAGGTTGTCCTGTGGGAGTAGTTTTGATTACCTACTCTCCTTTTCATTCAGGCCTAGCCTACTCCCACAGCAGCACCTCTGTGCCACTTCGCCTGTCACCTCCCGTGGGTCACCCAGACAGTAGCTCAACTGGACGCCTCTCGGGAATTTCTAGAGTGTTACACCTTAGGCCTCCCATTAGGGACCCTGTGCCCCCATGGGACCTGCTCTTGTCCTGGCACAGCTCACGCCCTCCTTTTGAGCCTGCCGTGATTATGCAGCTACGCTTCTGTCGTGGAAAACGTTATTTTTAGTTGCTGCTATTCAGCGAGAAGAATTTCTGAGCTTCACACTCTTATGTGCAAAGAGCCTTATTTAGTTTTCCACCAGGACAGAGTATCCCTGAGGACGAATCCTAAGTTTTTACCTAAGGTGGTCTCTTCACTCTCTCTAAACCAGGACATTGACCTTCCGGTCTACTTCCCGAGTTATTCAAATAGAGGAGAGGCTTTGCTCCACACCCTGGATGTTCACCGCAGCCTGAGGTATTACCTCAACAGAACTAAACCCTCTCGTAGTTCTGAACAGCTTTTTGTTTCCTTCTCTGAGAGAATGATGGGCCAATCAGTATCCAAACAGTCTCTGTCTTGCTGGCTTGTCCAGTGTATTTTGTACTGTTATGATATCAAACAAAAGACCCTCCCAGGCTCTGTCCGGGGTCATTCTACTAGGGGTGTGGCCACATCCTTTGCAGCACTAAGAAACATCTCCACCTCTGCTATTTGTGCTGCAGCCACTTGGAGCTCTGTGCATACCTTTATCAGGCATTATAGCTTGGACATCGCCTCTCGGCGAAGGGCTGGTTTCGGCTTTTGCGGTTCTACAGGGTCTCCTGTCCTAGAGTTCAGGACCTGGAATGTACTTTCTATTTCCCTCCTCCCGAATTTCTGGCAGCGTTGCTGCTTGGGAATCAGTCCTAATGGGGTATCCTGCTGCAAGAGCTGTGTCTCGAGTAAGATAGTACAGTTACAAGAATCTCATCGTAACAGTAGATCTTCGAGAACAGCTCTTGCAGCAGGTACCTTCCGCCCACCTTCCCTTTGAGGAGGCATGGCTCAGTCTTTCTGAGCACAGACTTTATCGCTCTGTCTTCTGACGGAGTAACTCGGTCTCCCATTTCAATGTCAGCTCTGCGGCCGGAAGTCTCCAGCGGGAGAACTGGGGAATCTGGCGGGACCTCTTTTGTACCACGCCTGACGCCGGAGGCGGACCACGTCGGGCGGTCCCCGCTGAAGATAGCTAGCTAGAATTTTTCCGTAGGGTCCTGACGCCTGCCGGCTTCAGTTCTAATGGTGTAACCTGCTGCAAGAGCTGTTCTCGAAGATCTACTGTTATGGTAAGTTCTTACATAACTGTACTTTCTGTTTAGAACAGCAGTGTGGCCCCCGTTATTGTAGGTGCCATTCAAGTGATTTTCACTGCAGGGGCGGCACTATTATGGACAAGGCAGGACAAAAATTCTCCTCATTATATCCGGTAGGATCAAATTTTATTCTGAAAAATACTGTGAAAATATATCTATAAAGCATAGATTGTGGAAATCTGAAAGTACTCTATTTGAAGATTATGGATAAATGAATAAGACTGTCTTCAAATGAATTTTCCTGTTTAGTACTTGGCTTCATAGCCCAATACCTTATGACAGCATTAGTGATTGCAGATAGAAGAACATTTTAACTGTACTATCGCAGCTTGGGAAGGATTTATACCTGCCTCTGAAGCCACGGCCAGACGATCCTTCCAGCTTCCTGGTTTGCCTGCCCGCCTCTGCTCAGAGGTTTTATGACATTTCAGTAGCGAGGGGGTGTCCCATACAAGTCTATGGGGCAGTTTGTTATGCCATTTTTTGTAACTTTAAGTAATATTAGAGGGAAATGAAAGCCACTACTTATAGGACCCCTGTAAGTTGAGCAGTGTCTTTCATTTCCCTCTTATAGTGCTTAAAGTTACTGAAAACAGCATCGCAAAACTTCCCCAATAGACTTGTATGGGGCCAGCCCCCATGCTCTCCCTGCTGAAATGTCGCAAAACCTCTGAGCATGGGGGCAAAACAAGCAAACCGTGAAGTTGGAAGGAATCGACTGGCCGTGGTTTCGAGGCAGGTACGATTCTTCCCAAACTAAATAGTCACAGTTAAAATATTATTTTAGCTGCAATCATTAACAATGTCATAAGGTATTGGCTATGCCCAATACCTATAACATTAGGTCGGAACATCACTTTAAAGGGAATGGGACACATTTTCTTACCCCTGTTCTTTGTGTTTATACCTCTCTTTCTAGTTTTCTACCTCCCTTTTCATTAAAACTAGTACTATATAAAGCTGCACTTTGCACAATTATTGATGCTTCAGCCAGTAATATCTATGGTTGCAATCAGTCAGTGGATTTTAGACGTCCCTCTCCACATTAACTCCATCCACTCCAAAGTCCACCCCAAACTGAGAGTTTTTCACAGGATTAAAGACTTGTCTCTCCCTCCCTATCTGCAAGCAGCTTGTTACCAAGCTAATCCTCCCCTCAATAGACTATGTCTATGCTGATGTGGACTACAGCTCGGCCCCAAATCATCTCTAGCAAAATTAGACCCCCTATACAATGCCAATGTTTCACCTCCAACCGCCTTCTCATTTCCACCACTGCCTCCTTTACTCTGCCCTATCCTCTTTCTGTGCCCTCTCTGTCTCAAAAACATCTGGCCCACTGTGCTGCCTTTGTCGGCAAGTTCTGGTTCAAGGCCCCAACATCTGGCTATCACCTCAGAACCTGTGAAAATATAAATTGCTAAAAATGGTACAAAGTTCCTATCTGCACACCCTAGCCCCGAAAGTATAGTGCAGCAGGCAGCTTGTGAGAAAGCTGGAGTCTCCTTGTCGCCCTCTCCCCCTGACGAGGATTCCAAGAAAATTGACTTTATAGCAAAGAAAATGTATGCCACAGCTGTCCTGCTTGTCAGGCTTTTCATACATGGCAGTCACAGCCAGATATCGAAGCCTTTTGAAAACTGTCCAGGCTATCGCCTGCCACAGATTAGATTCTGTGGTGCAGGAGCTGGTGGATACGTCAAAAACTGCCCTGGAAGCTGCTATGTACCAATTCCACATGGCAGATGACAACAATGATGCAGCCTCTAGAGCGATGGCCCATGCCATCTCTCTCAGATGCTTCACCTGGCTTAGAACAATCAGCCTGACCACAGACGCTCAGAACAAGGCCATGGATTTTCCCTGTGATCAAAATGTGGTTTAATTACAGAACCACTGACCACATGAAAAAAGTCGATGAGTACAAGGCCTCCTGGCAGAGCCACTCATCCAAGCCTAAATCCGCCACCTCTTCTGAGATCCCAGGGATGATAGAGGCAGAAGTTTGTTCCCAGGCTTCAATCCCTATCCTCAGTCTAACTTCTGCCAGTACAGGGGGTCTTTCAGAGGCAGGGGCAGAAGGGGCTCATGAAGAGCCACTTCTACCCAGCTATCTGCATCTCAGTCTAACTTCTGATCTGGTGTTCAGGTTGCCTCCCTGTTTCCTGTTGTAGGCAGGCTCTCTCACTATCTTCAGCACTGATCACTCATCACATCGGACAAGTGGGTGCTGGAGATGGTAGAGAAGGGTCCATTATTACAGTTCAAGCAGCTGCCAGACCTCAAGCATACCCAGGTGTCAAGACCTCTGTCCCCAACCCAGATACCACTGTTGGAAATGGAGGTACAAACCTTCTGGCTTTATTGCAGTGGAGATGGTCCCCACCCATGAGAAGGGCAAGGCCTTTATCAGTTATTTTGTGACAAAATAAAATGGGGAGTGGCAACCTATCTTAGATCCTCAGATATTTAAACAAACATCTGAAAAACAACAAATTCAAAATGGTCACTCTGTCACTGGTCGTACAGTCTCCTAGGTAGGGAGACTGGTAGCCTCCTCGACTCTAATGGATGCCTACTTCCACAACCCATAATGAGATCTCACAGGAAGTTTCTCAGGTTCAAACTTCCTTGGGGTCACTTCTGTTCACCGCAATGTTCCTCGGCCTGTCCTCGGCCCCAAGAGTCTTTGCCAAGTGTCTAGCAGTGGTAGCAGCACATCTCAGGAGACAGGGTGTCGCGCTCTACCCCTATCTGGACGACTGGCTCATAGTAGCAAAGTCTCCTTGCCAGGACAAGCAATCTCTTTTCCTCACAGAACGCACTCTGGAGTCTCTGGTTTTCCTGGTAAATCTAAAGAAATCTCACCCGGAACCCACCCAACTGCTCACATTCATAGGGGCCCAGCTGGACACTCAGAAGGGATATGCTTTCCTTCCGCAGGAAAGAATTCAAAGTTTCCTTTCAGTGGCAGATTCCTTCACCCAGGGAAAGCCAAGACCAGCCAGACATTTCTTCAGACTTCTGGGACATATGGTCTCTATGACTGCAGTAGTCCCAGGGGTCAGGTACAGGATGAGACTCCTACAAGCCTACCTCAGAGCTTGCTGGTCTCGGAGAAGCAATACATTTTCAAAGTTGATACCTGTGTTGGAGCAGTTCCTCCAAAACTTGCTGTGGTGGAAGAACCCTACAAATTTACAGGCAGGGGTTCCCTTTCAAGCTCCTCTTCCCACAAATGTGATCACCACGGATGCCTCCCTTTTGGTCTGGGGAGCTCATTTAGACAGTGCCTCAGTAAACGGCAACTGGACTCCCAAAGAGTCACAGTTGCACATAAATCTTTTGGAACTCAAAGCAGTCTTGCTAGCTGTTAAAGCTTTTGTCCCCAGCATAGAAGGGCAGGTGGTTCACATTCAAATGGACAATACCGCTGCAATGTTCTACATAAACAAGCAGGGTGGTACCAGATCAGGAATACTCTGTTTAGAAACTCTGAAGCTCTGGTCTCTAGCATTCTGCCTTGGAGTCAGCCTCCTAACTATTCACCTCCCAGGCACACTCAATACTCTGGCGGATGCCCTAAGCTGCATCAGTCAAGGTCAGAGCGACGGACACCAAACAAGGACAGTACAGCCACAGTGTTCAGGGGTGGGGCACACCAGACGTGGATCTGTTTGCTTCTCCTCTTAATTTTCAGCTTCCTCAGTACTGCTGCAGGTCCTGAGTTCTGGGAACACTTCTCTGGATATCCTGATCCTGACTGGTCAGGAGGTTCCTATATGCATTTCTCCTTTCCCTGATATTCAGGGTTTTGCTGAAAACTTGTACAGCAGCCTGCATCGATGATCCTAGTGGTTCTGGACTGCCCAGGCAAACCTGGTACCCTCTCCTTCTCTCTCGTCCTGCAACAGCCCATTCACCTGCCTCTGACTCGCCCCTGCTGACCTTTCCTCAGACGTGAGTGCAGTACCCAGACACACTCTTTCACCTGAAGGTCTGATTTTGAGGAGTTAGGATTCCATCCTCACAGTACTCAACAGGTCCTTAAGATACTGAGATGGCTAAAAAAATGAACACTCAAGACTTATGCAGCCAAGTGGAAAAGGTTTTCCTCTGGTGCAAGAGCAAAGGTCGAACCCTATCAGCTTTGGACCCTCAGCTGCTGACTACCTGGTACACCCACAGGCATCAGGCTTGAAACCATCTTCACTTAAGCTATACCTGGTGGCAATTTAGCTCACCCTTCAGTGAGAAAAAAAAGAAATCAGTTTTTTCACCACAACATTTTTAAACAGTTTTTTTCAAAGGCCTCTTGCACCTCCAGCCTCCAGCCAGGGAACCTGTTCCTCCTTGGAGCCTGAACCTTTGCATAGATGGGCTCATGAATCCACCTTTCGAGCCTGTGCCCACAGCCCACATCAAGTTTGTAACTTGGAAGACCATCTTCCTGGTAGCCATTACGTCTGCTAAGATGATTTCAGAGCTACAGGCCCTGTGCACTGAGCCGGATTACATCATCCTCACAAACGATAAAGTTGAGCTCAGGACAAATAGGAAATTTCTGTCAAAGGTGGTTTCAGAGTTTCACTTGAACCAGTCCATTACTTGCCTGTCTTTTTTTTACTGAGCCATCCACTCCTGGTGAGCAAAAGAGCCATCTTTCACTACCTAAAGCATACTTGACAGTCCAGAGGCTCTTCCACTCAGTTGTTCCTCACCTACGGGGATGTAGGAGGAGGAAGACCAGTTACCAACAGAACTATTTCTCATTGGTTGGTCTCTTGTGTTAGATTCTGCTATGAGAAAGCCGGTCAACAACCTCCAGTGGGGCTCAGGGCCCATTCCACCAGGGGCACTGCCGCCTCGTTTGCAGCAACAAGGGACATTCCCCTTCTGGATGTGTGCAAAGCAGCTACCTGGAAATTTGTGCACACCTTTGTGAAACACTACAGTTTGGATGTGCAGACCAGATCTGATGTCAGATTTGGCAGGGCGGCTCTGCAGAACCTCTTTCTTAAGTAGGTTCTCTGCCCGCCTCCCACTTGGTACTGCTGGGTAGTCTGCAAAGTTACTGATGCTAAAGGACTCCTGGGGGTAAGAAGAAATTACTCACCACAGTAATCTTTCATTCAAGGGGTCCTTACCATCAGTAAGCTCCCACCTTCCTCCCCAGCTCACCTGTCAGGAGAAGGGCTCTTATGTCACCTTTTACCAAATTTGGAGTTTTCATTGATGACTTTTTAACTTGTGTTGCTGTTTCTGTTTTCACTTTTGTGGACATCTGCATGTTTTTTGAATCCTGTTGATTCTTTTTCAGGGCATTTGCTCACGTTTTTCCTTGAAAAAATTCTGAAGCATTCAACAGCTCTCATTCAGCTCACACCCCCTCCTGTCTTATGAGTGGCTTGGCACCACGCCACTTAAATATCTCTTAAAGGCACACCTCCGGGCAGTTGCACCAGCCAGCTAAATGCAAAACAGTTACTGATGCTAAAGAACCCCTTGAAGAAAGAAGATTACTCATGTGAGTAATCTTTTCATCTTGTCCCCATGTATGTCCTATTCTCCTTATATTTTCTTCCTGATCCCCTCAGCTACCCTTCCCAAACCGCACCTCTTCCTCCCTATGCTATGCGGAGCTCACCCTACCTCTCTTATTTGCTATATAAGTTAGCTGTCTATGAATATTACCCTATTATAATGCAACTTGTCTCTATTGTATAAAATTGCCTGTCGTGACTCAACACTTGCAAATCTATTCTTAATATTGTAACTGTATATATACTGCTGTGATTTATTTTGACAAGCCTGTACATCTGAATACCTTCATGACGTTCTTACTATCTGCCTAACTCCTTTACTCCTCCCTGGGTCACACCTGAAATGAGCCTTGACTGTGTGTCTTTTCCAGTTACCAAATTTTAAATACATAAAATGTCTGCATGGGTTACAGTATTACTATGACAGTGGAGCACATTGAGGAGTTTTACTCTGTGAAGCAGCCAATGCAGATAGGGGTTCAACAACAGGAGCCACTAACTGATTGCAACTGAAGATGTCACTAGTTGGAATGCCAGTTATGGTGCAGTGGGGAGGGGCTACAATGCAACTCAATTTTAAAACCAGGGGACATAAAAATGGGGGAAAAAGAAAGCTACAGAAGAGAATAGGGATTGCTACAATGCTTCACATCCACTTTAAAGGCACACTAACTTTCATGACCTGCTCAACAACAACACAAAAAAGGTAAGAATGGAACAGAAGCTAATGATTTTTTGATTAAGCAGCAACCAATTATTTTTAAGGATCACAGCAGAATTCATCTGTCTGGTGTAAAGTATGTAAATCATTTTTAAGTACATTGTTTTCACTTTTCTTTTGTTCCTATTTAACAACAGCCTATTTTACAAGTCATTGACAGTGTCCCAAGGTTTATTTCAGATATTTGCCCATGTGGGGCACTGACTCTTGGCATAAAAAGTATGGGTTTATGGGGAAAAATTAATCTGGGACTGTGCTTAGGCCAGGTAGAGTGGCGGCACCAGCAAACAATCAGAGCTTGTAAAACTTTATCATGCATGGTGGCTATTGCATCTCCCACTGCTGCAGCACTTCTATGTTATCAGTCATAGGGATTCTGGGATATGTAGTTACAGAAAATGTCCTTTTGCAAGGCAGCAGAATCAGTCCGATACAACATTTTTATTTATTTATTGAAATGTTTCACCAGGAAAGGCGCACTGAGAAAAAAGATGCTCATCTCACAGTGCAACCGGGGGGGTTACAGAGGAGAGCAACTGAGTACAGTGATGCATGGAATTAAATTACACATTAGAACATGCAGTAGGAGTAACATACTATACTGTGGTAAACAGTAATTAAAAAAGAAAATAAACACCAAAAAGCCATCAGGAACATTGCACAGCCCCCACCCCCCATGTAAACATAAACCAGCAGCAGTGTGGTTCCTCCCCTTCCTTCCCCCTTTTTTTTTTTTTAATTCCTTTTGCCTCCAGTTGCTGGCTACTGTGATCTACCTCAGGAGTAACCTGTCAGGATGGCACGTCCCACCCTGCCTGAACCCCACTCCTGAATCCTGCCACCCCCCCAAAGGTAGGGCCACCACCCACTTACAGGCACTCTTCCAAATCAGCTGCCAGGCTGAGAGGAAGAGGAATTAAAGATCCTTGATGGGTCAAGTCCAGTGCTTGAGGGTGAGGTTTTCCTGGAGGCCCACTACTGTCCTTGCAGTTGCTTGGGCTTTTCCTTGTTCTGGTGCTCCCCCCTCCCAAGACATGGACATGCAGTGACGTCCAGTGAGCGTGCTGCTGTGCCTGTCCACAGGATGTTTATGGACACCTCTCTCCTCACATTCCTGACTGCAGACACCCAGCTCTGCTGGGAGCCACTACATCATGGAACTGTGCCCTCCCCCAGGAGAGGAGCAATCCATTGGACTTATGGTTCAATCTTCAGTGCCACCAGGCTGGCTCTTTCCTCCTTTAATACTGTCCTCTTATTGTGTGTGAAGTGCTGGGTTAATAGGCTGTGTGGAGGAACAAATATATTCTCACTGGTCTAAAGAGCTGATAAATCAGCAAGGGACTGAGACTGTGAGAAGACAGAAACATTAACAGTTGAGGAGTCTGAGGCTAAGAATGTTAAAGCATGAGCTGGACCTTGGATGGCACTGACTCATGCCACCATCCTGGAATGCTGTACAGGAAGGGAAAAAGAGGGGACAACTTTAAACTGGGAGGCAAGTAGTTATTCTGTGGGAATCCTCCCACCCTATTTACCCTCACACTTGATTCCTAAACTATATTGGACACCTTATCAGTACACTGGGACTTGTTAGAGATCGCCCATCATTAAGGTATTATACCTTTTTTTTTTTGCTCCCAACCCACCTGCACACTGGTCAGTCCCTTCAGGTCCCACATGGACCTTTCCACTGGGGCAGCCCCCAGCCCCACTGCCCCCTTGCATCCAGTCCCAGGGTTCCAGATGTGTCCATCGGGCGTCGGGCGGTCCCCTACCTTTTGCAGGAGAATGAACTCACTGGCCTCCCATATGGTCCTGGGTGCTGCTGAGGCAGCTGATGAGGGCTTGGGTACTCCGGCGTTGAGGATCTAGGGGGTCGTCACCCGACCAACCAGTGGGCCATTTCCACATTTTTCTCTCATAGGAGGAGCATGACATCCAGGTCGCAAGGCAGATGCCAGTGTCTGTCACACTACTTAGCTAGTGGGACCAGGTGCACTGCTGTACCCCGGCCTCCACCACGGGTCAGTAGGCACAGATTCCCCCCCCCCCGAGAGAAGGCAAGCTGTCACTGGATGCCCAGCTCTCTTCTCGGACTGGCACCGTTCCAAGTTCATTCTCTCAACTCTGCTAGCTGCCACAGTGGTGAATCTTCTGCTGCGCCAGTGGACTGGTCACACTTTCGCTTTAAGCATGGTCTGCTACAGGTATGGCTACTGCAGCAGACCGAGCTTGCTCTCCTTCTCTCCCTCCCTGCCTGTCCAACACAATATCCAGGCCTAGGGAGCCCCCACCAGACACCATGGACAGGTTCTAATTTTATATACATATAAAAAAACTTTGGCCACCGGCCAGGCACTTTGCATTTTGCCATAGTGCAGCTTTGACTGCTGACTGTTCCTGCTATTTTCCTGCTCCAAACTGGGAGCTTTAACTAGCAGTGAGTATGGCTCTTCTGGCTTCCTCCTGCCACCTCCCCAAGCCCTCAAAATTTTTCTACAGTGGCGGTTCAGAAAGGTGTGAGGAGGCACTCACCATGGCCTCTCTCCAGCTCCCACTGAGCTTCTACTTCCGCTCTCCCACCCATATGGAGCAGACTGCAAACTGAGCACTATATGGGCTGAGAGTAAGAAGGTCTGCAGAAACATTCACTTTAGTGTGCTCATGCTAGAGGGATGGCTGCTGCAGCAGCCCCAGCTCTTTCTACTCTTGTCCCTGCCTCTGGCACAAAATCAGGCCACGGAGCCCCCTAGACCCCAGGGAGGGTTCTGACTTTTAGCATCACTGGCCTCCAGGAACTAGCCTCGCCTGGGTTACCAGTTCTAGTGAGCAAGTTCTTCTAGGGCATCCTAAGTCCTCAGGGACCACCAGTGCTAATCCTTATTTTTAAGAGGCAGTATAGCAATGTGGTTTAGGCACTGAGATGCAAACCTGAGACCTGGATTTGAATTTCACAGCCCCACTCATGCTCTCAGGTTGTACCTGGAAACAAGCTTTGCTTTAGTGTGCCAATCCTGGTTAGACAATTTCCCTTTGACTGTTTCATTAAAGCCATTAACTCAATAAGAGGCTCCTCTAGCACACGTTTTGCCATTCTAAACTACTGGACACTTGGCCATCCAGAGCACTAATGGATTTTAATTGAGGATGTTCACAAACCGCACTTTCTACTCTTTTCTTCATCTTTCTCTCTTTATTCTTATTTCTTATATATGTCCATTTTCCTGCTTTGTCCTGAATTCTTAATCTTTCAATATAAAGGTCCTCTTTACATTGAAACATGGAGGTTGGACAGCAGATTAGGACCGCAAGGCCCATCCAGTCTGCCCATTTCTTTTTCTACCTTATAATGTGCCATCGGTTTTGCTCTGTCAGTGGCCCATTATTCATACACATCTGTATTGTCCCTTATGCCTATCCCATGCCTGTGTGAAGCCCTGCACTGTATTCATAGCCACCACTTCCTGAAGTAGGGCATTCCATGCATCCACCACTCTTTCTGTGAAAAAGAATTTCCTCACATTCCCCCTTAATCGGCCTCCCTCTAATCTCATGCTGTGTCCTCTTGTCCTGCCGTGTTTCTTGTATTTAAACATGTGCTGTCCAACACTTCTTGTATCTCTTGGCTCTCTTTCTTCTCTTGTTGTTGTATTTTCTCCATGTTGACCTAATTTTCTTTATTTTACAGGTATGCCAAGATGCTGACTCCTTCAAACATGAAGTCTTGCTATATTATGACATATGCGGTGAGTCCCAACCTTCGAACTGCTCCGGAGGTGAAAGAGTTAACTTTCCCTGCCAGGCATGGAACTTTGAGCTCGAGCTCAGTTGGAAAACTGTCGTTGTTCTTCAAACTCAAACTGTCAGATTCTTTACATCTGCCCACTGAACAGTCGCTCGGAGATTTCTCCTTCTGCTCGGTTCATTTTGTCAGTTAAAGTATTCATTTTCGCTTTTTTTTACCGAATTTAAACCGCAACCGGTTGGTTCAAGCTCTGTCTGTGGTATTTGTAAGTACTAGATAGGTTTTACATTTACTTTCTGTGTGGAACTCATAAACGGTTTATCGGTTTGGTTTGAACCGATCAGGTTGTTTTAAATACATTAATCTGTCTTTTAGAGTGCGGTTACCGGTTCTTATCGGTTCTAAAAAAAACGGATTTCATTACGTTTTTTTCCACGACCCGTGACATGGCTGGGAACTGATAAGAGGGTCTTGCTTGGCGGATTGCCATAAACGGGCAAGTTTTTGGTTAGGCTGGCACTATGTCTGAGAAACCCAAAAGAAAAACCGGGCCCACTGGGTTTCAACACTGCAGTGTCTGTAGGGAAGTCTTTGCCAAGGCTGACCCCCACACCACCTGTGTTTATTGTCTGGGGTTTGACCACCTCAATGCAGACTGCCAGATTTGTAAAAATTTTCCTGCAGCTACCCTGGAAAAGAGAGTTGGTAGGCTCAGGGAAAGGGAGGCCAAAAGTCCTCTGAACCGATGGCAGCCTGGTTTGGTTGAAACCGAACCAGAGGGTGAGTCTCTGACCAGGGCGAGACTTCCTCGGGCAAAGGAGAGCCGACTCGGAGGAGTCAGTTCCAGCAAAAGGACTAGAAAATCAGTTGGTTTGAGCCAAACTTCCCTCTCCAACCGCTGAAGAAATAGCTAAAGCGATTAAAATTGTCCAGTCGCTTTCGGTTCTGACCGAATCGCACCATCAGGTAAGCGTGACAGTTCGGTCGGTTCCGACCGTTTAAGAATATGATTTAGAGAATTTTTGTGAACCGGAGGGGGGGAAGAGGAGTTGAGGAGAGTGAATGTGGATTTGAAAGTCTGGATGTGCCCATTGAACCGGACATCTCCTCAGACAGACCTTCTGGAGTGTCTCCCCTAGGCTTTCTGAGTCCCATTCTCATTTTATGTTTTATAAAAAGTGGTTGAACCTCCAGCTCCCTTGGAGGAAGTTGTGGATGATCAAGAAGAGCCTGACTATGTAGAAATGATGGATATCCTAGAGTCTAGGAGACTGTCTATTCCTTGCATAAATCTTTGGGAAACAGACAGTAAAATTTAAAACTCTCACACTATACTCCTGTGGATAAAAGAATGGACAAGAGGTACACATTGTCAGGCCTGATATGGGAGTTCCTTACACAACAATGCAGCCAAGTTAGTAGTGCAGGCTGCAGCCTGTGACAAGGCAAATATTCCTTGGCCTCACACTTAATTCCTGACAGGACTCCAGAAGGATTGATGCCATGGTAAAGAAACAGTACATGCCAGCATCCTTGGGACTCAGACAGGTAAATTATATGGCTTGTGTTGCTAGATACCAGAAATCCAGATGGGACACTGTTGTCTTTCAGCAAAGTAGGTCCTGGCCAGCTTGTTAAGGAGCTGGAGCAGGTGGTGATGGTATTGAGGCATCTGAGGTGCACTTCTGCTGCAGAGGACCCCCATGATGGTCATCAAGAGTCGTGGCTATCTGTGGCTCTTCGGTGAATGGCTTGACTCAGATGTACTAGGTCGTCGTAGGATATCCAGACTAAGGCTTTGATTTTCTTGTTGTGGGTAACTTTGTTTGGGGAGCAGACAGAGAATTACATGAAGAAAATGGATGAGTAGGGATCACCTATAGGAGTGCACTGGGCCAAGGAAAGGCAGGCCACTCAAAGGCAGCCTTCCAGTGGCAGGGGCAGGCTTTTCATTGGCCTTTACTAGCTTCCCAGGCCTCTCTTCAGCTTATGCCCAGAGGGTCTTCTTAGAGGAGAGGTGACGGGCATGAGCAGGCCTGTTTCCACCCTCAGCCTAAAGCTTCTGCTAAGCAGGCACCCTGATGGGGTGGCCAGGGCAATTCTCCACTACCTGAGGGGGCAGGTCGGCATTTTGTCCAGGACTGGAAGTCTCTAAAATCAGACAAGTGGTCCTGGAATAGTAGCCAGGACTGGTTCTCAGCTCTGTAATTCTCCAAGATGAGAACCAGATCCTTTCCACCTGCAACCATCAGAGGCACTTGCCCTAGAGGCAGAAGTTTCTTTCACCTCTCTGGCTCAGAGCTGTGGAAAGGGTTCCACCCCTACACCAGGGCAAAGGGTTGTACTCCAGGTACTTCCTTACCCCAAAAAGACAGGAGAATGTGCCCATCCTGATCTCAGATACCCTAAACAAGCACTTTTAAACCAAAATTCAAAATGGTGACTCTGGGAATTATTTTACCTTCTAAGGCCAGGGGGATCAAGCAGCATCCCTGACCTCATGGATGTTTACTTCCATGTTCTCATCAGAAGCTCCCATCGTAGTACCTCAGATTCGAACTGCCCTCAGGCCATTACCAGTTCAGAGCAATGCCTCTGGACCTCACCTCTGCCCCAAGGGTAGTCACAAATGCCTGGCAGTAGCAATTGCTCACTTAAGAAGGCAAAAATTGCTATCTTTCCACCAGGACGACTGGCCTGATAGTAGGCCAACTCCAGACCAAGTCAAATTACATCTTCAGGTAACTCAGCAACTGCTTACCTCTCAGGGTTTCCTTCAATCTTCCAAAGTCAGTTCTAGAGCCTGTCCAGCTTCTCACCTTCATAGGCGCAGAACTGAACACAAAAAGAAGCCAGAGCCTTCCTTCCTCTGGAAAGAGCATGGACCCTGGTCTCTTGGCCTCTTTTCACCCCTGCAGGTGTCTCTCGACCAGCAAGGCACTTTCTACAGCTCCTGGGGCACATGGCTGCTTCTACAGCAGTAGTGCAGGGAGCAGATTTCAGATGAGGACATCCAATTCCATTTGAGTTTCCTTGGTCTCAAAAGAGAGATCCTCTAACCAAATTGATCCCAGTGACTCGAACCCTGATCCAAGCCCTTCAGTGGTGGCAGACTGAGTAGTCTGAGACAGGAGGTCCATTTTCGTCTCAGTCTCACCTCAATCCTTACTACAGATGCATCCTCTTGGGGTGGGAGCTCACATGCTCAGATCACAACCCAGGGATTGTGGTCCCTCAGGAATCTCTGCTCCACATCAATCTATTGGAACCTCAGAGCAGTTTTTCTAGCACTCAAGTTTTTTACAAATCTGTTCTTGTATCAAAGTTATTCAGGTCCCAATAGACAATACCACCACAATGTGGTACATCATCACAAGGGGCACTGCTTCTCGGCCTTGTGCAATCGGGTTAATGAAGTCAGGGCTCTGGCTTACTCACTGAACACTCCCCTTATGCAAGTTCACCTCCCAAGCAAGGACACTGTCCTGGCAGATGCTCTCAGCAGGATTTCCCAGGGCCATCATGAATGGTCACTGATCCTCTATTACTGGAGGTAGTATTTTCTGCTGAAGGGCACCTCGTAGATGTATCTTTTGCAGCCCCAGACAATCACCAACTCCCCTTTTTGCTGCAGGCCCTCAGTGTTTGCGGCCCAGCCCTCTGGATGCTCTTCATTCTCAGTTGGAAGGGAAGTTTCTTACGCCTTCCCCTTCCCCTTCTGTTCAAGGTGCTAGTCAATCAGATCTCAACCCTGCAAGATGATCCTGATTGCTCCAGATTGGGCCAGACAGCCCTGGTACCCATCCTTATGTCCTTAGTAAGTCCACCTTCCCTGTGTTTTCCCAGGAACTCACAACCTGTTAACCTGTGCTCAGGGAGAGTTTGCACCAACCTCAAACCTCATTCTCAAGGCCTGGCTCTTGAAGAGTTAGAGTTTGCTGACCTACACCCTCCCAAGGTGTATTGATATTCTGAAGGCTTCAGGAAGCCTTCCACCAGGGCTACTTATAATTCGAATGGAAGAGATTTTCCATATGGTGCTCTGGAAACATATTTCAGAATCTGCTGACTTCTACCCACAGTCCTGGATTATATGGTCCACTTAAATACTTTTAGCTGAGACCAGCTACCCTAAAAGTGCACCTGGCATCCGTGTTCGCTTTCTTATCAGCAGGTAAACCTCTCTCTTTCAGCTCATCCTGTATTCTCCAGTTCAAGGGTTGCTTCACACCAACCCTCCATTCAGGGACCCTGCCACTGCCTGTGATCTTAATGTTTGCATTGCCCAGCTTTTATCAGCCCCTTTTGAGCCCTTGTGGTTCAGCAGAGCTTAAGTACTTGACTTGGAAAACTGTGCTCTGGTAATCATACTTCTACCAGACGATAAGTGAATTATTCAAGCATTGTCTGTGAGTCTGATTTTATCTCCTTTCATAGAGATAAGGTGGTCCTCATACAATATAAAGTTCTTACCTAAGGTGGTTTCAGATTTCCACTTGATCGATCTATGTCTCTCCTGTGTACTTCACTGACCATTCTCCTCTGGCGAGAGGAGACTGCACAGTTTAGATGTCAAAGAGCCCTTAGTTACTACATAGAACGGACTGATGGTCGTACAGGTTTGACTTCTCCAACTGTTCCTCACTTATGGTGAGGTCAGTAAAGGAAACCTGCCACTAAAAGATCCATTGCCAGGGGATTGTCTCTGTAGTCCAATTTTTATATGAAAAACTGGTAAGGTTCCTCCCTCAGGCCTGAGGGCTCACTCTCACCAGAGGTAACAGCTGTGTCTCTGGCTACCGCCAGGGACATCCCTATCCTAGACATATGTCACGTAGCCACCTGGAAACGTGTTCACACTTTTACCAAGCATTACTCTGGACATCCAGGTTAGGAGTGATGCTCAGCTTGGCACAGCTGTGCTTCAGAGCTTTATTTCCTAAGTAGGTTCTATCCTCCATGGAGGTACTGCTGTAGTAGTTCGGTATATGTTATAACATAGCAAGATTATGTTGTTTGAAGAAAAATTACTCACCTTAGTAATGTTGTTTCTTCTAATGAGTCTTGCTATTATGACCTCCCTCGCCTGCCCCTCAGAACCTCTGCTTTTGGGATGTGGGTGGCAGTGCAGTGTTGTGGTACATCTGGTTGTCAATGGACTACAGGACCAAAGGCAGCATGGTTTCACAGGGGAGGTCATGTCAAACCAACCTCATTGAATTTTTTGGACTGGGTGACTAGAGGTGGATCAGGAGGCAGTGGACATGGCCCATCTGGACTTCAGCAACGCCTTTGACACTGTGCCATAGAAGACTATTACACAAACTGGGGAATATGGGTGTAGGCAGGACAGAAGAGTGCAGGGTAGGTAAAACTTGCTGGGTGGCAGGACACAGAGGGTGGTGGTAAATGGCTGTCCTCCACAGAGGGAAGAGTGACCAGTGGGTACCACGGGATCAGCGCTGGGACCGGTCCTATTCAACATCTTCATCAGTGACATTCACAGGATATAGAGGCAGAATTTCACTGTTCAGCTGATGACACAAAGCTCTGTAACACAGTACACACCAGAGGGTGAAGACAGAATGAGAAGGGACCTGCAGAAACTTGAAGAATGGTCAAGGGTTTGGCAGTTAGAAATTCAATACAAAAGAAATGCAAGATAATGCATATGGGGCACAAAAACCCTGGCACAATATATCAGTTGGGGGTGAGGATATAGCATGCACCAAGCAGGAAAGGATCTTAGGGTTGTCATCTCGTATGACCTCAAGGTGAGAAACAGTGTGACAAGGCATCAGGTAAAGCAAAATAGGATGCTGGATGTATAGAAGGAGCATCACCAGCAGGAAAAGGGAGGACACAATTCCGCTACAAGACACTAGTGAGGCCCCACCTGGAGTACAGTGTACAGTTCTGAGACCATACCTAAGTAAGACATAGACAGGGCAGAAAGTTCAGAGGAGGGCAACAAAGAGGGTGTATGGGTTGCATCACAAGTCCTATGAAGACAGGTTGAAAGGAACAGAACATGTACTCCTGGAGGAGAGGAGGGAGAGGGATATGAGAGACATACAAGTATCTTACAGGAGGAACAGGGTGCAGGAAACACTATTTTTAAGCAAAAAGATGTTCAGGACTAGGGCATGGGATGAAGTTGGAGGGAGGACGATTCAGAGAAACATGAGGAAGAATTTCTTCACAGAACGAGTGGTGGACAAGTAGAACACCCTGCCAGAGAAGTGGTGGGAGCTGAAACAATCACGAGATTTAAATGCATGGATAGACATAAAGGAATTCTAGAGGTCAGGGTAAGGGAAATAGACTTCTAGGAAACAAACTGAACTGATAAGCTCAATGGAGACTAGGTGGGCTTATAGGCCTCATATCTGCCGACACTGTCTATGTATCTATGTATCTATGACACTGTTACATTATAATACAGTGACCCCAATCACATTACAGTCTCCTTTGTGGTCAAAATTATCTTCCGTGTCATCTCTTATGGTTGAGCCCAGTACCCTGGGCCCTCTGACTAATTTGGGGGTCATGCCTGTCGAGCTGTTCTGTATCACCTGGTCTCTCCGGCTCTGAATCAATTGCAGGTGTTCTCTCGATCTTTCATGCATATCCCATGGCTGAATGCCATGTTGTGCAATATACAAAAGGCAAGGAATGAACGCACATGTCTTCCTGAAGGGTGCACTCTAGAGGCACCATTGGAACAATCAAGGCACTGAATTGCTTCTTCAGCATTCCAAAGACAGGCTCAATAATGTTGTGCGAAGCACTGTGTTTCACATTGTATCATCTTTTTGCAATGGATGTGGTTTGTAGGAAGGTGTGAGAAGCCATGAAGGCAGGAGTATAGGCACCACCCTAAGGAGATAATGAACTTGTTTGTGTTATCGTGTAACATGAGGCAAGCAAGGATGGCCTTTGGCATATGCTCACCAATGAGGTGGCCACTAGGGATGTCCCCACATTCAAATCATCTGGCACAGGATGGAGTTAAGTCAGATGAAGGTGTAATACACTGCCAGGGTAACTTTCAGGACATTGGTGATGCACTATTCCAGCAATCCACACACACTACCTGGCAATTACATGGAGTAAGTATCCCTATTTAATTTGGTCTCCACTTCATCAGTGGTAGTGCCTGATGGCAATATGGATGCAGTCAGTGATAGAGAGTACAGATGGGAGGTCACAACTTAATAGAAATGCCACATGGTTACTGTTTGCTCTACGCTGGTGGTAGGAATATGATGAACTCCCAGCATGGTATCTAGGAACTGGTCCAAAAGGCATGATGTGACTGACTGTGAGATGCCAGTGGTGTCTCACACTGGTGTCGCAATGCTGCAGTAGCCAGGAAACACATTGCAACCATCACCTTGAGCTCTACAGACAATGCATTACGCGTGGTGGCTTTGTCCAGAGTTAGTCGCGCAGCAGTCACACAGCTGCTCAGCATGGGCCTACTGAGCCTAGTACCAGCCCATGATCTGGTCATCAATTAGGCTTGAATGTGACTCATGGACATACACTCTGTTTGTAGCATAGTTCCTCCATGACCTACATCAGGTCCAGGTGGGCATTGACCTTCCCTCATCCTCCATGACTTGCTGCATGAGGGTACATGATGCATCGCCCATGACTACCATCTTGGTGTGTGGTCTGCAATGCCTCTGTTCACCTCCAGGGTTTGCCCTAGTTTAAGATTGATTGATTGATTGAGATATTTATTTTTATACAGGGAACAATTTGTTGGGACCAGAAGTCCTGTTTTCAACAAAGGTTCTCAAAAGTTAATAATACAAAACTAAAAAGACACACATTACTAAAACATTACAACAGGTAACACTTAAGATGGTAAACAATGAGTATTTAAAAACACATCAATTGTAACATGCATACAACCTTCAGATGTTCTAATAGGTTGAGTTTAAAGATTGACAATTGGTTGTAACCTTCAAATCTTTTGAGACAGATTGTTCCAGTAGCAGCAATTCTGTTTGTAATTTGTCTCTCCATCTTATTATGTGATCTATGCATTGGGATTCTTGTGTCTGAATTTTGTAATTACTCTTTGTTTATTCAGAGTTTTAATTCAACATATTTAGCCATGGGATGTTTATTTTTCAAAATATTATCTTATGGCAGGCAATAATAATATAACAATAATAATAATAATACATTTTATTTCACAAAGTGCCTTTCAGATTTTCAAGGCACTGTACACACATACATAATACAGATCAAACATTATAATTCAATACAAACACAGATAAAACTACAGTCTCATCAGCAATTTGAACACAGTCAATACTATAAGAAAGCAATTTGATAAAAAAGTTTTAAACCCATGTACCCAAATGTAGTTAGCCATAAAAATTTATTTGGGCTTCAAGGATGTAACCAATGCAACTGATTATGAATACACAATGATGAGTTTGTACTTACTTTTGGTAATGAATTTACCAAGTCTCAAATATGTTTAATACAACTTTCTTAGTGCTTTCTGGTTGAGTTCACAGTGTAAATTATAGCTCCATACTCCAAAACTGGACAAGCTTTTGTTTAACCAACTTCTCTAACATCTTTAGTTAGGCATCCTGTTACCCCTCTCTGAGGGCCCCTAAATGCTTGATTTACCTTTTTGATCTGAATGTCAGACACCGTCACTAAGTATCATATGTGAATCTACCTGTGTAGGTCCAGGTATCTGTAACTATTCACATTCCTAACTGGAGTACCACTGATACTGAGTTGCAACTCTAGCCTGCCCTTGCTTTCCCTGCATGGAATACCACACTCGGGGTTTTTTTTGCATTGAGGAGCAGGCCTGAGCTGTCCATCCATTGTTCCATCTGGATTAGGTCACATTGAAGCTGTTGTTCCAAACTTTCAATATTATCTGCAGAGACCGGCAAAACCGTGCTGTCAGCATACAGTCTTGGCTCATTGTATTTAATAAATTATACAAGGCTGTTGATGTATACATTAAACATTAATGGGCCCGGGATCAAGCCCCGAGGAACACCCAGTTTATTTCCTCAGGTTTGACCTGAGATTCCAATAATGATGCATTGTTTATGGCGATTGCCATATAAGACGCAATCCATTGTAATGGTCCCTTCTGTACACCTAACCTGCCAGAGTCTTTCCAAGAGTTTCCAGTGCTGCACCAAATCGAATGCTTTGCTAAGGTCTATGAACACCATCCTTGCAACTTCTTCCTGGTCCAAAGATGACAACTACCAGGTTATGGAAGTCCATCAGAGCGGTGTTCGGGGATCTTCTTGTTCTAGATCCATGCTGGTTGTCCGTTAAGATTCCATTTACTTCTAAGTATTGACTAAGCTGAGAATGCACACTTCATTTTAAGATTTTGGAAACACAGGAAGTAGAGTAATTAGCCTATAATTGAAGGAACAGTACTTCTTCTCCGTAAAAACTGGTATCACTTTACCTTTTTCCATACATCTGGAAAAACAAAGTTACTAAGGCTCCAGAGAAGAAGATAAGTAATTGTAGGTGCAAGGACATATAAGAGTTCATACTAAGGTTAGAAGAAGAGCTAGTAGGCCCAAAGCCCATACTGCTCCTAAGCTAGGCCATGGGCAGAACGTTAAGTCATACCCAAACATAATTAGCGTGATGAGACGATGCTTAAAAAATCTCTAGTACCTTGTTACTACATCAGATGGAAAGCTATTCCAAGGCCCAATAGTTCTACAGAAAAGAAAAACTTACGATTATTGTGTTTAAAGATTTACCAGTTAACTGGAGGACATGACCTCCATATTATGTATTGATGACTTAAAAGAAATCTAACTCAATAGCGATATAAGGGTCATAGAATACGTCATATAGGAGGAGAAGGTCACCTCTAATATGCCTTATAGTAAGAGCCATTAGTTTCAATGTATCCAACCTAAACTCATAAGATGAGGACTGAGACCAGATTTTTGAGTGTATTTTTGCCACAACCCTTTCAAGAGGTGACTATCTGATTTTTAAAAGGACACCACAACTGTGAAGCATATTTAAGATGGGATGGACACAGACCTGAATAGGGGCAACAACACTCCTGATCTCGAGATCTAATATTCACTAAAAATAGACCAAATAATTTTATTAGATGTACTAATAACCCAATGCATATGCTGGAATATGTTAAGTCATCTGAAATGTTATACCAAATCCTTCTCATCATTAGTGGCAATACTGGTAATCAACCAGAATATAGAGGAAATTAAATTATTAGAACCCAAATGCATTACTTGCATTTTGTGGAGTTTAACTGCATGCCCCATTTATTAACCCAGGTACTAATAATATCAAGATCATGCTGAATACAAGATATTTGGTCTAAAGTATAACATGGTCCTCCGATCTTCACATCATCTGCATATTTAATTGTAAATGAAAGGCAGGAATTAGTTAAATCAGATATAAAAGCCTGAAAAAGACAGGGCCGAGAACCCAGCCTTCGTGGAACACCACTAAAACTTTACCAGAGTTAGAAAATGCCCAATAATCATCACCTTGAGTTTTGTTTGAAAGCCAATTATGAATCCAAACAATTATATAACTATTAATACCAGAATACCTGTGAGTTTTTGAATTAGAGCACAGTGGCATGGTATCAAAAGCTTTACTACTGAAATCAATAAAGACAATGTCACAGGTAACCAGTTATCCAAATAAGAACTAAATGTTCATAAAAGCAGAGCAAATTTGTCAGACAGCTTCTACCCTTAAAAGCCATGTTGTTCCAAATCAGATGCATCAATAATAGGGCAATAATATCCTTAGTAGACTTTCTAACACCTTACATATGGATGAAATCAAACTAATCGGCTGATAATTTTCCATAGATGTTTTGATCCCTTCTTATGTATTGGTACCTCAAACCTCTTTCCATTCACAAGGATAAAATTATATTAAAAAGAGTTGAATAAAAGTTGAGGAAGGCAATATGTTTAGATAATAGGTAAAATAACTGCCCTGCTATATTCTGGGTCTGAACAAAATAAAATTTTTAGTAAGCTGTAGATTTTTTAAGAATAGACTCAACGGAGAATGTGATAAAAGTATCTGATGGTGAAATCATAGGTACAGGTGATTGAACTTGATGCAGAGAAAACTTACAAAATTCATTATTAAATATATCAGCCATGGCTTTCGGCTCATGAATAAGTATGTTTTCTGTTGTAAGAGGCCCACCACACTTGGATCTCTTCCCTGAGGAGCTTATAGAAGAGTAAAATTGTTTGGAATTAGACCTAAAAGCTGTTGTTGCCAATTTACTCCCATCTAGATTTGGCCTCACGGATGACTAATTTATACTTTCTACCTGATTTTAAATAGACTCCCAACACAAGTTGTCCTATTCTTTAGGTAATTAAGATGGTTTTTATTTTTATATTTATTAAACGCTTATGTTTTTATTCATCCATCTAGGAGTCTGTTTCCCATTAGAAATCTTATTTTTGATGAAATGTAAGTATCACGAAGAGTTGAAATAAGTGATTTGAAAAGTACCAACTTTATGAAAGGACTGGTTATCAAAAAAAAGATAACCAGTTTATTTTCTTCAGGTATAGATTGATCACTGTGAAGATCAGCTTTGCCGTACAGGTATATAATTGAACGAGATTAAGTAACATCAATATGTCTCTGAAAAAGTTAAATAAAATAGAATTATGATCACTGCTGCCAATTGGTGAAGAAATATGCACACTTAACAGCTATATAAGCGGTACTACTCAGAACAAGATCTAATATACATTACTGTGTTGCAGAAGTTACCCATTGCTGTAAGTCCAATTCCAAACAAAGGGACAAAATTTTTTACTAATACTGCTAGATGTTGTGAATGACTCGACAATTATATCTGGGAGATTGAAATCCTGTAATAATAACATAACCCATTTGAGTAGCTATTTCAAATTCGGAAAGAATGGTGTCCATAATTAAACTAGATGAATTTAGGGAACATAACATGTCCCAAGGATAATAAAATCCTGTTTGAATAGGAACATTTTAAACCAAAGACTCTCAGTCGGGAGATTAAGAATTTTTATAGAACCAGAAATATTGACTGAGTTGATTTTTTGTTGACAAATGAGCAACACCTCCACCTTTCTTTCACTTCGATTTAGATAATAAGAGATATATCCAGGAGTTGCTTGATCCAGTGGGAGTTATAATTACCCCCATGTTTCACAAACCGTAAGAATATTGATCAAAATCTTATTCCAAATCACAGCTTGTAACTCATCGAATTTATGTGTCAAACATCTCGCAGAAAAAACTAAGAAACTGTAATTGTTTACTGGAACCTTATAAGAGGAGGCAGAGAGGTGTACATTTGCATTCCTCCTCCACCATTATTTAGTTTAATTTGTATGTTAATTATAGATAGGAATTGATTGACTCACCAATGCATTCCCTAGTTTGTTAAGATGCAAGCCATCAGGACAGTAAAGCTCAGATCGAGAACTCTTCCCAGTGGTCATGCACAATAATATTCTCAACGTAAACACCATTACCTAAGCCAGTTGTTAATAATTTCAATTTCATGATTAAGAAACCGAGTACCGTGGTATGGATAGAATCTCCAAAAAATAATATCACACCGAGATCAATCATTTGACTAGTCATAGAAACAAAAGCTGAATTTGATATTCTGAACAGAGTCCTGTAGATGTTGTTGGCTCCAACATGGATAATACACAGTGGATTAATGTCTTGAGAGCTAATATATATCAACCATATATGTTAAATCTGAGATCTTAGCACCACTGAAAACTAGAACAAGTTCTATTATGTTTGTCAGGCTCAAGATAAAACCCTATCCAGATGTTATAACAATGAATCACCCAGAACAAATATTTGTCTGATAGGGGAATCATCAGTATTAGGAACACACACAAATGAGGTGCTTTCTTCACCAATTTGAATAGTAGCAAAATCAATCAAAGGAATATCAGTCGGAATTAGGTGGTGGAGTTGAAGAATTTGGCATATCAACCATGACTTAGGAAGTGTTTTAGAATTCAACCTTCATTAGGGACCCAATAGGAATACAATTAGAACCAATCGAAGAGCAGTGGACAATGGGTCAAAGCTATTATGTAGTGAATGTTAAAATACTCAGCCTTTCTCCTTCTTTTTAGTAGCTTTGAGACCCTGCACATTATACCAAGTTGTATCTTCTATGTTGTTTACCAAACGGTGCTCATCTTCTAGCTCTTTAGAGACATCAGATGGATAAATCAATGAACTACTCATAGTAGCGTGATTATTCTCACTAGATATTATTTTGTCAGAAGGACGATGCAAGAGAGGTAAGAGGAAGTCTCATTTAAAGGGATATTTGTTACATGTAAAGCATCTTGAACTGTTATAGGTTCAGAATCATTTCTTGATACGAATGCCAATATCCGCTTATAGTATAAGCTATCTCACACTGTAATACAATGTTACTGCACATTTTGCATTGAAAGGGGAGACTTTCAGCAATGTCAGCTGATAGGCTAAACATATAGCAAGATGTGCATTGTATACCTGTTTCCCCTTTAGTAGTGGTTACAAACACATTAATATTAGCTTGGTAGATTTAAGGAGGATGCCATTACCACACCATGGAGAGAAAAACAGAACCACGTAATGTAATAGTACTCACAAGTATAAGTGAAGGTGACAATGGCAGAATTATTCCCCCCAACACCGCCCACGCTTTTGCACACGTATGAACGCTGCTGCGGTCTTAGCGCATGCCCGCACACCGGAGTCACCACGCCTGCTCCCTTGCTCACCCTGCTCACATGAGAAGTGCACAATGGAGAGAGTGACCTGAAGTACTCAACACAAGGTCACAGAGACCTCCAGATTTAATGTTTCAATGCCCTTTAAAACTCCACGAAAACCCACCATGGAGCTGGTGGATATAAGTGTATGCTTAGTCCCCAAATTAAAAATAAAAGTCCCTTTTGAACTGTAGTTCCCGAGTCTGGTCAAAGAACTACAGTCACTCTTCCTGCTTCCTGACAAAAATATCAGCAGGGCTCAGTCACATATACTGGTATGCACAAACACAGACACAGAAACAAAATCACAGTATTTTTAAAATAGCTTGTAGTTTCAAAGCAAAGACCACAGTAGAGAGATCCACACACTGCTTAGGTGTTAAAAATGGCTGAGACATCAGCACCAACCTTACAGAATCTTTGCCTCTATTTCATCAAGTCCTCCTGCTTTCCTTGTGTTCAGCATTTGTAACTCTGTTTTTACTTCATAGCGATTAACCAACTTAAACTAAATTTCGCTATTTGCTTTCTTATCTGATTTGTCTTTAGACTTCTATTATTTTATTTATGATAAGTCAGCTGTTCACTCATTTGGATTAGGTTTTAAATCAGGAAGATCCAGGAAGTAACAGTTTTAAAAATAATAATGCTTACTTCTTTAGGTTCACTATTTAAGTCCCCCCCTCCCGAGACAGACTAATCACATTTGTAGTTCTGACGGGATTTTATAGTTCAAAATGCATTTCCAGAACATTTTGGATCTTTTGCCTTATTTAATTTATTTAATGATACTTTCTCCTAGCAATTTTAATATCTTTCTTGCATTTTTTCTCCATAATCTAAAACTTTCCGAATCATCCACACTTTTTTCCTAGCTTTTTTCCATATTCTGTCTCTTATCCTTAATTGTTTTTTTAATTTGTCAGTTATCCATAATTCCTCTCTAACTCTCCCTCTCCTCTTCACTTTGGGGGCATGTTGTTGTATCATTGTTAGCAGAGAATCATTAAATTCCTGAACTGTTAGATTGATATCTGGTATCAAGAAAGGTCTATCCCAATTACAGTTTCTTAACGTGTTCCTGAAATGTGCTTCATTAAAATTTTAAATCCCTAACCCAGTAAGTATTATCTTGTTGCACTAGGGGAATTTGAAGATTTATGTTACATTTTATGGGATTGTGGTCCCCCAGGTTTAGCATCAAGACTTCCCAATTTATAATACCCAAATCCTGGGAAACAAACAAAAGATCCAATATTGACCCCTGGTTTGTGTTTGTAATGACTCTTGTAGGCTTTTGAATGATCTGCTCCAACCCTAAGGCCTCAAAGTTTTTTTAAACCTTGTGCCTCTAATTTGGTGCCAATCTGCATTGGTCCACTCTGATAATGATCCTTTTATCTCTTATTTTATCCATAATGAGATCTGTTAGAGTATCAAAGTATTTAAGTTGTGTTTTAGGAGGTGCATAGAAAACTCCCACAATTATCCTGGTGGAGAGTATTTCTATCATCAAACAATCAGTTCCTTCATGATTAACTGTTAGCAGTACCTGACAGGGGCCAAGGCTGTTTTTAATGTATAACATAACTCCACCTCCCCTTTGACCTTTTTTATAAGTGGTAGTTGCACAGCACCTAGGCACTGCAAACTCATTAGTGCAGTGCTAACACACTGAATATCATGCTGTGCCAATATGCAGGATACCACCCCTGCCTTTGTGTCTTACATACATTATCTCTGCACTTGAGTACTAGTACTATTAGCATGCACAATGTTCCTGCTTAATATGGGAGTTTGGTGCAAAGCCATGTGCAACACAGGCACTAACACTTTGCACCTAGCACAGAGCTTTAAATATCTGGGCCAACATCTAAAATGAAATGCGAAAGGCAACAATTTGACTTTTTTTTTGCATTATGATAGCACAAGTGTGCCTCAAATAAATCTATAATTTCACAAAATGTTTATTTATCATCTATGTATCCTCACTGTAGCCTAAGATGCAATATTTTGTTTTCAACAGGTTCTTCATTACCTAATTTTGTAGTTCGGAGGGACTGAGGCAAATGGTCAAGTGATTCTACATCATCTGAAACTTATACAAGATAGAACCCAAATAAGGACTTAGAAGATGCTGCAGTAATACAAAAAGATTAACATTACTGCTTATTACTAAATATAAATTCCAACTATATGATGTTTAGGAAGTAATATCATCATTTGGATAACAACTATCTGAAATCAAGTTTTTTGTTAAAGGAAAAAACATTCAATTACAACAATGAATTTACCTAACAATTGGAGTCTGGATGACACTGAGTATTGTTTTCCATCTGTCAATGAATCTTGTCCCAAGAATTCACATTCAGGAGCTGTTCTTAGTGTCATGTATGTCTTCATGACTGGATCCATAATGATCACAATAAGTAGAGAATTTGGTAGTGATTTATTTCAATCTCCATTCCAAAGAACTCACAATCCCACCAATTTCCTTGATCGCTCTCTGGCTGTTGCTGATCTTCTTTAGGTTTCTCATCATGTCTTACAGCATGATACGATCTGTTACACGTTGTTGGTATTTTGGGAATGTACTTTGTAAAATCCACTCTAGTGTTGATGCAACGCTCCGAAGCATCCACTCTTCATCTCTGCATTGCCATTGACCGCTACTATGCTGTATGTCATCCTTTACACTACTCCACCAAAATAACCATCTCAGTTACATTCCTTTTCATTGGGATAAGCTGGATTACAGCAACAGTTTATGTATTTTCCTGGATTTTCTCAGAGATAAATTAGGTAGAATTGAAGAGATTTATGCTCTAATTTCCTGCAAGGGTTATTGATAGGGTTGTGTTTAACAAATTTGGGGCGTGATAACCTTTACCTTAACATGTTTAATTCCAAACATTGTGATGATAGGCATGTATAAGTAAAATTTTCTCTGTAGCACAAAGGCATGCCAGAGTCATCACTAATTTGGCAGGCAAAGCACATTCGATGAATGTGGGCCAAAACAAATTGTCAAGCAGTAAGGCGAAAAGCAGCCAAGACTTTATGTATAGTAATGGCAACATTTGAACTGTGCTGGATTCCTCTTTATTCTGCTGCTGCCATTGACCCTTTCCTCAATTACACTATACCTGCAGTTTTATATGATGTCTTAATATGGATAGCATACTTCAACTCTACCCTTGACCCCATCATTTATGGTTTCTATTATCCATGGTTTAGGAAAGCTTTTATTACAATACTATCAGGTAAAATATTTCATCCAGGTTCCTCTGAAATAAGTATAATTTCAGAAAAAGGTTGAATGAATTTTTTCAGTTCTGGCTAATGATAAGAAACAATAAATAACATCCAATAGAATGCAGTGGTCATTTTTTTATTGTTTTTAATTTTCTTTCTGAAAAAAACAAAATATTTTACAGGGAATAGAGCTGGATGAAAGTTGTGATTTCTGCTTTCACTGAAGTTCTGCAGTTTTAAAACTTTTGTGGAATTTTCCACCCCTTCGACTGTCGCAAAATTCCAAATTTCCAAAAATGTACTGTGCATTTTCACCTCTTACTGTGCCATATATTCACTAACAGCATATCTTTAGCCATGAACTGCAGAATTAAGGTTTCTTGCCATTTATTTTGCTGGATCATTTATTTATCTGCAGTTTGCAATATGATTCTGTGGGGGGGGGGGTTCAGCCAGCAATGTACGGTCATATTTGTTTTTCTACAGGTGGTATTATAAATCTTAAGATCACATAGTGAATCTTACCACCCATCCTGTAGAGCACCATAACTGTGGTGTCAGCAATCAACCTTTTTTGGGGGGTTTAATTCTTTTTCATTTTTTCCGCTTTTCGTTTTTTTTTTTTTTCATGTTCCTCTTCTTTTGAATTTCACAGAAGTCAAGGATTGCCTAATTTTTCTTCAAGTCCCATCTGTCAGGCAGGACACAATCTCTGAGTAAAAAACTGACTTCTCTTTTTATATATTTTTTTCACCTATTAATTTGTGCTTATGTGTTTTAGTAGTTTTATTGGTATAGTATGGTGTGAACCCTAATGTTGCCATATTAAGGTCATCTTGCATTGCCTTATAAGACAGACAGAGGTCTCCTCTCAGTTGTTGGTATTTAGTTGAATATAGACCTAGAGTGTTCAACCTCTCTGTACAGGTATGATCTCCCATGTTGCTTATTTTTTTGGTTACTTTCCTTTGTATTCCTTCAATTAATTTAAAACTTTTGAAGGTGTGAGGTTGCCAAAACTGAGAGCAATATTCAAGATGGGGGTGTACCAATCCTGTATACAAGGGGATAATCACTTATTTCTTCCTACTTTTAATGTTATGTGAAATACAGTTTACAATTCTTTGACATTTTTTGACTGTTATCATGTAATGTTTATCAAAGAACATGTCATCTGTTATCCAAATTCCAAGGTATTGTTCCTCAGTTGTACTTTCTAGTATACTTTTATTCAGTTTATATTGTATTTGTCAACTCTTTGGCCCTAAGTGCATTACCTTGCTTTTCTTTTCATTAAATTTTGTTTTGTTTTTTATTGCCCACACCGATATTTGATCTAGGTTGTTCTGAAGCTGTTTACAGTCAGTTATATTTTGTACAACAGCTCCTAATTTGCAGGAGTCTCAGGAGAAGGAACAGTCACAGCCACAGGAGTCTCAGGAGAGAAGGCAGTCACAGTCAAAGGAGTCTCAGAAGTTTTCTCTGGAGCTCCTAGGGACTAGGAGTGATGAGGGTGTGCATCCGGTGGCAGTCAGTAGCAGAAAGGATGATATTAAGGGGTTCCAGGATCATTAACTGTCTTCACAGGGGAGAAGGAACTGGAGGAAAGTTTGCTTGAGATGTAGGCTGAGGATGAGGAATATCATGAGTCTGAACATCCTGCTACTGTTAGTGTTGAGGTGGAAGAAAATGGTACTGAGGAAGAGAAAGTGGAGGATAGTTAGCTCTTACTGTCAATGCCAGAAATGTGTTAGTCAAAAATCTGTGAGGATGATAGTGATGATGGAGGAGATGATGACCCAAACCTAGACTCTATTTGGCAGCCACCCCAAGCAGCACCCAGTAAAAACAGAATCTGGCCAGAGCCAATGGGGCTACAGGTTGGAACTGGTCAGTGGAGACCAACAAACACCATGTGTGGAACAGCATGAAAGAAGCTCTCATTTCCAGGCCACAAAACTAAATAAATAACTCAAGTTGCTACACAATACAATGGTATGGGCACCTTGTTATATGCTATTTAACTTAGAAGGCAGTTAGGTAATTAGGACTTACCTGCTCCATCACAGTTAGGGAGTCCAGAGTAGGGGTGTCCTAGATTGAGGGTATTCAGGTGGGATCTGAAAGGGAAGAATAGAGAAGGTTGAGGAGAAACAAAGGGTCAGAGGTCACTGAGGAGAGATTAGGGGGTTAGAATTAAACAAAGATACTTATCTGATTAGTATGCAGTCTGGCAAGACCTGTAGAAATAAAGGGAAAATTAGATTAGCTAGATTAGCTAGATCGGCCATGATCAGGATTGGATTTTATCATCTTAGAAACATTGCACAAATCCGAACCCAGATCCCGCTGGAGGATCTGACCACACTGGTGCATGCATTCATCACTTCCTGACTGGACTATTGTAATGCCCTGTACCTAGGGTTATATGGGGGCAACCTCTTCAGGCTGCAGCTGGTGCAGAATGTGGCGGCAAAATTATTGACTGTTGTGAGACATGGTGACCATAACACCCTGGTCCTCCGTGGACTACACTGGCTGCCAGTCAGGTGGAGGATTGTCTTCAAGGTAGGGCTCCTGACCTACAAGACTCTACACAAAAGGGGACCTGTCTATCTTCAAGATCTTCCTGCCCCCTACCGTTCATCCTTGGCCCTCTGTTCTGCTGGGGGAGGCATCCTAGGAGTTCTCAGAGTGAGACTTCAGTATTCTGGGGACAGGGAGTTCTCAGTGGTGGCGCCTACTCTGTGGAACTCCCTTCCTGGTTATCTAAGGGAGGACCCCTTAATAGAAGCCTTCAAGAAAGGATTAAAGACATATCTGTTCCAGAAGGCTTTTAATGATTGATATTGGTTTTAATGGGATGGATAGAATTTTAAGTTTATGATGAATTGCTGCTTATAAGTATTTTGTTGTTGATCTGTACTGTACAGCACCCAGAGTCCATGGAGTTGGGCGCTTTATAAATAAAATATCTATCTATCTATCTATCTATCTATCTATCTATCTATCTATCCATCTATCAGTTTGGGGAAGTTACACTAGCGAGAGTAGAGACAGAGTGGAGAGTTAGAAAAAGGGTACAGTACAGCATAAGAGTAAAGGAAGGGGAGTTTTAGAGAAAAAAATACACTTACGTTCAAAGTAAGGAAAATAGAGATATAGAGATAGACAATAAAGATACAGACCATTAAAAAGTGAATAAATGATATTGGGGGCTCAGTAAAACCCCTTTGGCACCCCTAGTTGGCGTGCTATAAGTAGTAGCCCTGATGGGCTAGTGCAGATGGTTTGCTGCTAATGATCCTTACATTGTTTAAAAAGGGGACACCTGTGGTTCGGGGTCTTGAATTGTCACAGGATGCCAGTAGTTTAACAGTATAGTCCTGATGGTGTAGGGGATAACTCCATCATAGCCAATGGCAAATGGTGGTGTTTTTAACTATATTTAACCTTTCCTGGCATCTAGTTGGAGGTGGGACCCTTGGCCCTGTATGTAGCAGGCAGGTATGCAGGTCATGAAACCGAAAAATCAGGATCCGACCCACCAGAACAGTGACAAGGCATCCACTTATGGCGCCGACATCCTATGTTCGATGATGGACTCGGGAGTTGGAGGGCCAGTTGGGGGTAGAAGGCTTGAGTATCTCAGGGACTGCTTTCTTTCTCCAGGGGGGAGGGCAGAAGAGTGTCCAGCTCTATGCAAACTCTGGTGGCTGGGGGTACTGCCTCTGCTGGCGCGTCACACAAAGGGGGGTGGGGCAGATGCTGGCATCATTGCACATTCCCATCCCAAGGATCTCAGCATACTGGAAAGAAATTTCTGCTCCATTCATGATGGCCCCCACCTCAGCTGCCACTCTCAGTGTAACTAATGCCACTGGGGCATCTCACTCCCATGATCCTTCCCTGGGGGTAAGCCAGGGCAAGAGACCATGTTCCTAGGGAAGGGCATGCCCGAGCAGTGGCCCCACCCTGAGGGGTAAGCCTGCGCATGAGGGGTTGAAAGCGGGGCAGAGGGCTGAACTCTCCATCTTGGGGAGGGGAGACCAGAGCAAAAAAAGAAAGAAAACCACCAATCAGAAATGCTGTGGCTATTTAACACTACTGCACTAGAATAACAGTGCCAGCAGGTGCTTCAACTCCCAGCCCACACAGATTTCAGTTTGTGGCTTGCTCCATGTGGGTGGGGAAAAAAGATGGAGATTTTAAGGAGGTGGCGGAGACTAAGGAAAATATGCCTCCCTGTACCAATCAGTCACACAGCAGCTATGTGAAGAGCCCCCAAGGGGTTTGTTAAGAGGGTCCAGATGGTGGGCAGCCAGCAGGAAGAGGCAGAAACTGCTAACTGACCCATATCGTGGATGAGTTTAAATGTAATGAGGAGCTTGGAATGAAGAATATGGAGAGCAAATGCACAAGATGGGGGCCAAAAAGGAAAAGCCACAATGTGGCTGAAGGCCAATACCTGAAATGGGCTTAAAAGTAGCTGTGGAAGGCAGGCAGGGGAATCAGTGAGTTCCCTGAGGGGAGCATGGAAGCATCAAGCACCGCATGTAATGCAGCTGCACAGAAGCTGATGTCACAGCACCAGGGGATAACTAAAGGATTGGAGAGCAGGGTTTGTGTTACCTCCTACTGAAGTCCCCAGATGGGAATTTTGAGGATTCTGAAGCACAAAAGTGAAAGCAATGCTGGCTTGTTCCATGTGGGTGGGAAAAAAGATGAAGAGTTTCAGGAGGTGGAGGAGGCTAGTGCAAATATGCCTCTCTACTAAACAGCTGCACAGCAGCTATGTGAAAAGCCCCCAAGGGGCTTGTTAAGAGGGTTAAGAGGGTGGGCACCCATCAGGAGGAGGCATAAACCACTAACTTAACCATATGGTGGCTGAGTATAAATGCCCTGAGGGAAGGAACAGGGAGGATATATGCACAGGATGGGGGCCACAAAGGAGAGCCACACTGTGGCTGAAGGCTAGTACCTGAAATGGGCTTAAAAGTAGCTGTGGGAGGCAGGCAGGAGGAATCAGTGGGCTCCCTGAGGGGAGCATCAAAGCAACAAGCACCACATACAACAGAGCTGCACAACAGCTAATGTCAGAGCACCAGGTGCTAACTAAAGGATTGGGGAGCAGGGCTTGTGTTACCTACTTCTGAAGTCCCCAGATGGGAATTTTGAGGATTCTGAGCATAAATAAAGCAGTGCTTCAGGTATTGACCATATACGGAAAGGTTTTCATGGATTTTGATAGCAGAAAAATTATTGGAAAGGCCGAAAAGGTGTCTAGACCATGTGCTGTTTTTTTGAGCAGACTCGATAGACCTTTTAGCCTACTCTGCTGGCATCTTAGTATGTTGATATGTTTTACAAAGCCACTACAGCAAATTTCTGACCCCAGAATTCTCTGGTCTGACCCCCAACATTTGAAGCAGAGATTCAGTCTGACCCCCCACTTTACTAGTGCTAATGCAAGCCCTGGGGGAGAGGAAAAGAGTGGCATAATAGCCAGGAGAGATCAAGGCCAAAAATGTACAGCAGCAAAAAAGAAGGAGCCCAAATGTGCAATAAACATAAAGAAAAGTATTTCCTTCCAAAGGAGCTCTGAAGCTTTGTGGGATAATTCAAGTAACTTTGCTGAAGGAGATAATTATAGAAAACCCAGGGTTCTGGGGCCACCGCCAAGCCCCCAGAAGCTCTGGGATTTTAGACGACGTGTGGTACATTTTGGCGCTCATTTCTGACATAGTGCTAGCGGTACTCTTCTGCTGATACACTATGTTTCTATACCTGCTATGCACTGCCATATCAGTGTTTCTGAGAGATAGGTAATGTATCCTAACAATTAGTGGAAGGTTAGATAATTCAGAACATACATATATTATACATATTGTAGATCAGTGATAAACGCCTTCAGAGAGGACTATCTTTAATGTACCAAAGATGTTCTGCTAAGACCACATGGTTTCATAAAGTCCAGTAGTAAAATAGATACTCCATTTTTGTTTCTGACAGACATGAATATAACTGGCTTCTTCAAGTTCTGTGCAATAATTCTGCTACTTTCATGAGGAAGATTATAAGTATTTTAATGACCAGCAGGAAATCTCAGCACATGCCGACACAAAAAGCACTTGCTCTGTCAAAAAGTTTAATGCACATAGCCCAGTTCTGGTAATAGGTTTAGTCCCCAGTCAAGTGCTACTCAGTAGATTCAGAAATAATTGGAGAATAATGAAGTCAGAGGGTAAATTGAAGGGGTACCTAGATAGATCCCCACTGATGGTGTAGCACTAAAGACCCAGTCTTTGTGACCAATTGATGTACAACTTATAACCCTTCTCTAAACCCAGAACCTGGCTACTGCAAGCTTATTTCTACCATAAGGACCTGTAAGAGTCCAGCTGAAATGAAAGAATGCCATATTTCCAAATTAATTAATTGTGATACTGCTGTTGTGATATACCTGGCCACTTGTACCTGCTGCTGCTAATATGTGGTCTGCATTAAACTCATGTTTAAGGAGATGGTGGTGGATCATATGTGTGGATTTTAAGAATATGAATCTGTAATATACATGGAGAGAGAGGAGATTGCAGCAACTGTGTTTGAGAGTGTCTCTCTCCTGCTGTCTGTGTGTGTGTGTCTCTCTCTCTCTTTCTCTTGCATGCTGGACCAACTACCTCCTGATCCCTGTGTCTCAAGTGCGCTGCTGTCTTTTTTCACTTCCACACCACCAAGTCAGGCTACAAACAGTGTACCAATCAAACAAGACCCTTTGATGCTAGGTCCAAATTAATACAGAACTTTATTAAGTTAAAAGAAATGACAAGCAGCACCGCCCTGCACCATGACTCATATGTGTCATGTGACCAATTCCTCATGTCACTCTGACACTTGGTCAAGGTGTCTTGACATCCTTGACAAAGTGTCAGAGTGACGTGAAATGTTGGTCATGTGACACATACTTTACGTGCCTCAGTGCAGGGGGGTGCTGCTTGCCATTTCTTTTAACTTAATAAAGTTCTGTATTAACTTGGACCTAGCATCTAAGGGTCTTGTTTGATTGGTACACTGTTCATAGGCTGACTTGGTGGTGTGGAAATGATTGCAAGTTTGTGTTGTTGGCACCATTGGAGCCTTTATGTAGCTGCCTCCTCTCCTTTTTTGAATCTGCTGTCTTTTTTTCTCCCTGGTGCATCTCTCACTCGCTGTCTGTCTCACCCCCAACACCTCTCCCTTTCTCTGATTCTCTCTGTGACACTGCAGCTTCCAGGACAGAGAGACACACAGACTCACAATTCTGCACTCTATGTGTGGCTCTCTGTCTCTGTCTATCACCACTGCATTTGCCTCATGCCACACTACCTTTACTCAATTGCTCTGTGTGTGTGTGTGTGTGTGTGTGTGTGTGTGTGTGTGTGTGGTGGGGTGGCAGAGAGAGAAAGAAAATCCTCTCTACACAGACAAAAAGCAATAGTTTCTCAACTCACTGTCAGACATGTCAGTACTCTGTTGTTAAGCAGTGCTGCCACCCAATTGCTGATCTCCAGGACAACAGATGTCATAGGCTCCATTGTGCACCTTCCAGGCCTCACTCAGCAACAGTCCAGTTCCATCCCTCCTCCTTTTCCAATCCAAGATGGCTATATACCAAGTGTTGCTGCTTCTGCCAGTCAACAAAGATTCTCGTTCGACCCGAGATCCAGCAGCAAGTCTTGCGCTTCTCACTGGAAAAGTTGGCAAATGGCAGCCGCTTCCTTGGATCCGGCACCATGTCTTGCATTTTCTGCAGGACAAGTTGGCAAATTGCAGCCGCTACTGTGGCCTACATCTAGAAAATTGAAATTACCTTGGATGCTCGGTAATGGACAAGGGGGGGGGAAGGGCAGTGAGAGAAGTTGCGATTGAGACACTGGGAGATTGGGCACCCCAGTGTCACTGTTATGTTTTTCTGTGGGGCGTGGGGTGGTGGGTGCTGAGAGTGAGGCTCGGGTAGGAGTTTTGTATTTCAGCTGTCATGGACCAGTGAAAGTTTAAAAAAATAGTGCGAGTGCAGAGTGGTTGCAACTAGAGGTGTCTTTTTTTGACACTGACAAGTTGTCGGTTCCCAAGGAATGCAAGAGTGCTTTTTAGAAGCAATAGGTCTGCAGGGCTCTGCCCACTGCAGCCCAGAAAAAGTGTCATGGTTAAAGGAAAATGAATCCTTCTTATGCTGCTCCTAAAGAGCAGTTTGATGGCAGGGAATGGGACATAAAGTTAAAAGGGTACATGGGGATAAGCAGCAACAAGAGCAACAAAAGGCAACCATTTTGCCCACCTTGCCCATGGCCCCATATGCCCCACCCACAAAGTTTGGCATGTTGTCAGAAAGTCCCTTGTGTGGGATTTTTTTCTCAGTGGATGAGGTTGATGACAGTGTGGCTGTGTGAAATATATGCAGAACATAAATTAGCAGAGGTAAACCAGGAACACACTATGGGACAACTGGTATGCATAACCATATGCAAACTAAACATCCCATTGGCTGGGGACAGCATAAATGTTTGGCAGCAATGCCCACTTCCGACATAATAGCAGTCTAAAAGTGAGGGTCCCCATCCTGGTGATGATGTAACATTTATCCCTGAACTGTGTTCCACTCATAGACATGCAGATACCAGTGGAAGTAGTCAATGTGCCGAATCTGAGCCATCCCTTTCCTGTATAGAAAGTTTTTCCAGTGTCTCCTCCATGGCGGATAAGGTAACCACAGCAGCAAGCTCAGTACTGCCAAAGCCTGTAAATTAACCTCCTTCAGAGTCCATACAACTCAGAGGCTTAAGCAACCTGATAAAAATCCGCCTTAACAAAGCACACCAAATACCACCCTAAACATCCTGTGCCAAAAGAGGAACACATTGTAAAGTAGGACTTGTCCTAATGGTGATTGAAATGAGTTGTAATTGTATCTCCTGCCTAAAAAAAAAAGGTTTTACAATTACTAAGAGACTTGCTGCCATTTTTCTTGTTGAGAAGCCTGGGTTTCAACAACCCTGGAAAAAGCTGCACCTACATATAAAGTTCCCAGTCATACTTATTTCTCCACTAAGACTGTTCCAACACTTTACAATTACCTTCCTTACATTGTGTCACATGCATTGTCCCACTCTGCAGTACCCAGCATCTGCCTCAGATATCTAAACCAGTGGCCCACTGTCTGCTATCGTTTTCATGTGCATTACTGCACACATTAGGCCTATTTCCCTAGTGTTTATGCTTTGCACCCATGCCCATCGTCCATGTCCCCCCCGACAAGTGACAGTAGTAATGTTAGTCCTCGTCAGCACATTGAGTATTCAGAGCATGCATGGGTCACATACATCTGCCAGAATATTCACCTGAACTAATGAGGCTATTACATCCAGGCTGGAGCCACATGGATTCAAGATGGCTTTATCACAAGTAACAATGCAGGGAATACCATTAAATCACTCAATGGTGGGTGTTTTTATCATGTCCTGTGCTTCTCACATGTTCTGGACCTGATTGTGAGGGCCTTTCTGGATCATGAAGCAGTCAGTGGCATGTGTACAGTAATGTCAGTCACAAGACCTGCAGCCATTTCAGTTGCTACTCACTGGCAAGATCTGAGCTCAGGAGTCTACTGAAGGCTAATGGAGTACAACAACACCACCTAAAGCTTGATGTAGTGACACTCTGGAATTCAATGCTCAACATGCTTGAGAGGCTACTTGAGCAGTACAAGCCAATGAGTAACTATGTCATGCAGATGCATGATCGTAAAGCACAGTCTGCTATATCACTAAGTCGATCTCGGTGGATGTTGATGGATCACATCAAACAAATTCTCTATCCATTTGAATATGCTACATAGGTTGTTCACTCTGAAAATGCGTGCCTGAGCCAGATAATACCATGGCTGCATGTACTCAGCCAGGCACTTGTCAATGTCGCGGAGCAGTTTGAATTGGCAGCAGACTCTGTTGGAGTAGAGCTGACTGACTGGATTATACAGTTGTTTGACAATGATGCCAGGGTGATTCATATTAGCACCTCTGAGGCATGGTATCACGTCAATTCCATGCGAACATTTAAGCGCAAGCATTTCAATGCATCAAACATAGCGAAAAACATTACCGCTAACACAGCAATTAAGCGCACAATAAATACAGCGCAATGCCTACCTTAAGCAAAAATATAATTCATTCATTCAATGAGGAGCGCCACAAGTCTGAGCACAAGCCCAAGCCAGATTGCAGTGTTCTGTCACTGTACAGTTGCCCTGCGTGTAGATAAAATGCCCTGTAGGCACCACAAAAAGATAATGCTTGAGCTGCACACCTGCAACAAGTTTTTGAGCTGCAATCAACCTCCAGTACTGAACACATACAGATAACCTGACTCGGGTTCAATTCCCGGGGCGTTGGGGTCCATGAGAAACACAAACGCTGGCAGCACCAACCAGTATACAGTAGCTAGTGGGCTGCTTAGAACATAGATCTTCAGTGTACTGTTACCACTAGATACCTGTGCCAAGTACTCTGCACTCTGATTCGAGGACTGTACAGTATATGCGAAAACCAGACATTCATTTTCACTTTTAATTTAGTCGTTGCTTTAGATTCAAGCAAGCCTCATTTCTAATTTGTATTCAGTCGGCTAACATAGGGGACAGTTGTGCACACACATCAAAATTATACAAGCACTGCCCCAAGTCTTGCTGAGAATTAAATCTCAGTTCTGTAAGTAAGGTAGTCCATGTTTGGCATCACCAATAAGGATCTCTTGAATGGTTGTGGAAAATAATTTATATATTTATCTAATAGTAGAGTAATTATATGTGCTCTGGAAGCACGTGCCCTTCATAGCTTCACAGAACTCTGGACAGCAGGCTCCGCAGTAGTTATCTATGACAACTTCCTGAGTCAGCCCATGATAACGGAATTTGTCAATGTCATTGGGGCCCGAGAGAGAGAGAGAGCAGTGGGCCAAGCTCGGGGAGAGGAGAGAGAGAACAGTAGCTATAGAGACAGATACACAAGTAGCAGCTTGTGTGTGACTGAGAACCATGAGTGTGGTGAAAAGAGATGCTGAAATGTCTAGTGCTGTAATCATTAAATGCTGAAAAGATCATGCTGAAATATCCGGCGGTAATTGACCACGCCCGAAATGTTTGCGCAGTGGTAACCTGTGAAGTGGGCGTATGAGGAAGGTGCCATCCATTATGGTGACACCTTCCCGTGCCTTCGACTCCCGGCGACCAACTGGTAGGGCGACTGGATAAGGGGTGGGTGAACTGGGCGACAGGATGTCGCTATACATATCACTGACGGGGTGGGAATGAGTACGGCAAGCATGGGCTGGGAGGGGTGGAGGCTGTAGGGACTGGTGATGTGGTTGCCAGTCGAGCTGCGTGGTGTTGTCTGGGATTGGTTAATGGCTGGGGTGGCTGAGATACTGGGTTTGGGTCCGGGCTCTGGTGCAATTTGTATGCCCAGGCGGACTCTTTTTTACTACTTCCACCCCGACGTGTACCCCTGGGTTGAGAATCCTTAAGTAGGAGGGTGCAGGGTGAAGAAAGTAGTAAAAATATGTCCTGCGCCATTGTGCTGGTGTGCCAGGATTGTCAGAGTGCTGAAAATGTGTTCGGCACTCTGACTGAGTGATAACAGTGATCATCTTTAGGCATTTGCCGTTATCACATAGACCCAGCGCAATTGACAAGGAACCTGAGGCATACATCCTGGCAACCCTGGTAGATCCATAGTACAAGCTTGGGGTGAGGGCACTTCTTATAGGTAGTAAGGCTGATCGGGATCACTATGTTATGATCCTTTGTGGCAAAGTTGGAAACTGGATAATGATAATGCATGCAGAGAAAAGGTCACAATCGGTTGCTGGAGACAAACCTGAAGGAGCAACAGCCCCTCAGAAAGTATCCTCCTCATCCTTCTCCTGTACTGTGTTTTTTCCTGACACCTGATCCTCATGTAGCAGTATCACAAACCCTCTCTGATCCACGCTGAAGCAGGTTGGTGTGTCCATGCACCAGCCACCTGGAGGCAGTATAGCGCAGTGGGTTAGGGCTCTGAGCTGCAGATCTGGAGACCTGGTATGAATCCCACAGCCACCTAGGTGCATACTATGTGATCCTGAACAAGACACTTAATTTTCTTGTGCTCCCAGGTCGCATCTGGAAACAAGCTTCAAGCTTAGTGTGCTACTCCTGGTTAAACAATGTTCCTTTCCTCCCTACCTGAGGACAACACACAAGTGCAGCTGTCTGCCAGCCATATGGTACAGTCATACCTGGATGACCCACTGGAGTTAGTATAGATGATGAATCATTGGACTGTTGGTGAAAGTAACTTGAAATCTGGCCTGCTCTTGCAGCTCATGCCATTGGATACCTAACCTGCCTCTGTGCCAGTGTATGCTCAGAAAGAATATTCAATGCTTCAGGTGCCATTGTGACTGGCTGGCGAGCTGTCTTTCTTACAGGAATATTGAGTAGCTCACATTCATAAAATGAACTCACATTTCCTCCCATCACAGTACAAGTTATCAGCGACTGCAAGATATCAAGATCCTGCAGTAAAGGTGATGTGGACAGGAATCACAGGAAATGGAAGTGTGCAAATGCCACTGGATGATGGAGGCAGAGTTGAGGGCTTGAGTTCTCCTGAATAGGAGACAGAACATGTGTTGCACTGCTGTGACTCTAAGGTGTGCACCTGAATTGTTTGGTGAGGTACCATAATACCTGTTTGCGTCTGCAATTAGCAGAACACAGGCGCAAATGACCTGGACTCAGTGTGATAGATACATGGTGAATGACAGTATTAAAAAGACAGAAAAAGCTTAGGATTGCATCCACATTATGAATATTTACACTAAAATTACCAACAATTTTGTTGTCAGAAAACAGTAGTATTTGTATTTGCAATGTCCCTGTTGGCCCCTGTTTAGGGCCCCTCCTAAAATGATAAAAAGAAGAAAATCAAAAAAATGTGTTCAGACAGTATTAGTTAACCTTTACTGTTTGCACATCCCTCTTTATGCACCTTTTACTTCTGAAAAACACACCAGTATGTGTACGTTTTCCAGTTGGCTGCTGTTTGGGCCCCCTCCCCAAAATAAAAATGACAAAAACCAAAAGAAATTGTGTGGACCTTGTTACTTACCTTTTACTGTTTAAGCATCTCACTTTATGCAACTTTTTTCCTGAAAAACACATCAGTATGTCTACGTTTTCCAGTTGGCTGTAGTTTAGACCTCCCTCTCAAAAATAAGAAGCACTTTAATATGCCTGTGCAACTGGTTTCATACTTGTGTAATGTGGATAAACTTTGGCTGTTTGCCTGTCTATCTGTGTGATATACCACCCTGTAGGGGTATGAAGGCAAGGAACCCTAGGAGAGGGTTTTCATCCCTTGAGGTGCCACAGGAGTTATTCCCCTCGGCTAAAGGTACCTTAGGAAGAAGCCCACAGGGGAGAGAGAGAGAGAGAGAGAGAGAGAGAGAGGCGTGCCACTGGAGGAGGAGGAGGGGTGGATGGAGGGACAAGGAAAAAATGCTTGCGTGTGGAGTGGGGAGATCAGCCCTTAAATAGGCTTAATGGGGATGTGGCCAGTTGCTTCGCCCCCTAGAACTACAGACTGTAGCCTTTCAATTTCAATGTACCTGTGCAACTGGTTTTGTGCTTGTGTAACATAGATAAACTTTGGCTGTTCACCTCTCTATCCATGGGATATAACATCCAGTAGGGGTATGAAGGCAAGGAAACCTAGGGGAGAGCTCCACCCCTTGAGGTACCATAGGAGTGATTCCTTTGGCTAATGGTACCTTAGGAAGAAGCCCAAAAAGAGTGTCGAGCAAAGCATACAAGTTAGTGAATGTTTATCGGCGTCGAAGACCTATACGTAGGTAGGTTGGTAGTATGGGTTCAGTTGGTAGCATGTGTCAGTTGGTCATATTTTTTGAGTAGAGTAGGCAAAAAATAACAGGTACATTTTTACCTGCTTGGAGTTCTGACTGTAAAGCATGGAGACCTGGCTTTCTAAGGTGAGAAGAACAGCCAAATGGGGAGAAGAGGCAATCACGGGCAGCCACCCAACTTGATCCAACAGAGAAACCTAATTAAGTGATATAGGGACTACAACTACGCCTATCTAGTATTATGATCATTGGCGCAGAGGAGCAGCTCAGAATAGAGCCAGCTTTAACATCTAGGGAGGAAGATAGAAAAATAAATCCCATTGAACTGTCGTACTGCAGGACCTCTGAGTGGCACAGCAGTTCACAGGTACTGTCATCTGGCCAAAGACAAATGTCTGTATAAACTGAATATGACATGGCTCAACTGAAGATATCCTATTTATCTTCATTTGAGGCCAGTGACCTTAAGATATATCACAAGTGGCTTTGATATAATGATATCATTGCCCTCTCATGAAGATAAATATGATGTCTTGAGTCAGGCCATGTCATATCCCTTATATCTAAAATTATTTAAAGGATATGCCACGGCCCCTCTAGAAATTTCAGCTTTATTTCTCTCCCCCCCCCCCCCCGAGTGCAGTTTGACTTAATGACATGAGTGGATGCCACGAGTAATGTCAAAGGTCAGAGTGTTCGAGGGAAATGTAGCATTGATATTTTTGGTGGGACCATGGCATATTCCATTTATATAGTGCCCTTTTCTTTTGTTTCAGGATGACAGCGATTGAGCTTGTGATGTGATGCCCAGTGCACATCACACTGCATCATGCATCATTGGTTAGGCTGTGGCCTTGTGCTGAGATTCTGTGACAGACAGTGGAGGGCCTGAGTGTGCAGGAAAGTGCAGAGAGGCAAGGAGGTCATGCGTATGCCACTCTGGTTTCGGAGGTACTATGTGCCGGTCAGTGTCTGGAACCAGCTGGAGAGCATGAATGTTTGCAGTAATTGAAAGAGCTGCTGGATATTGGAATAAGAAACTGTCTGAGGAGTTTTTTTGAATGCTCATTTTGGGCTTGGGTTTAAAATGTAACGGAAAGAGTCTTTTTTTTGTTTTCTTGTGTGCTGGGTCATGCTGTAGGAAACGGTGTGAAAATGAAAGTAATTGGCTGGAGTCTGCAACGTACGCTGCAGGCTGCAACTAGTCACAGCCTACTGTGTGGATACATTTGGCCATGGGGATCTAGAGTTAGGATAGACATAATATTCTCACTCTAGGTCCCCAGTAACCAAACAAAATCTCACTAATGTATTTGCCAATGTTTTAGAATAAATGTCAGATAAAATGTCATGTCTTGGGCTACTGTATACCTTTTTAAAATACTCTCCTCAAAACTGGAGAAAGAGAGGCGAGAAATGTGTGTCTGTATCAAAGCTGAAGTGTGGCTTACATGAGGACTGCCACACTGGATGATTCACTACCTTCTTTCTTTGGAGCAGTGAAAACTACAAAAGGAAAGATATTTTATTTCTTGTGTTTTATAGCATTACAGCACTCAGTTTTGTTTACTACATCGGTGCTGTTCTAGGAAAAAGAAATGGGTATGTTTTAAGGAGGGCAGGCTGCTGTACTGATCACCACACACAGACACAGAAGAAAACAAGGACAGTGGGAGCAAAAATGACATTTATCCTGAACATAGGTTGTATAAACAGAGCACAACATGGCCTGACTGAAGATCTGTCTATCTTTATTCGAGGCCACTGACATTATAACTATATCTTCGGTCAGGCCATGTCAAACCTCCTACATATAGAATAAATAATGGGTGAGGGTGGTATATAAGGATATGTACCCATCGAGGAGCCTAATTAGGGCTGTAAGGCCACGGACCCGAAGGGTGAGCAGCTTTATTGCCCTGATTTGCACCCCGAGATCGGTATACTTCCGAGTGTTCCACCCTTACCCATTGTTTGTTGATTATAATACATTTTGATGGCTATTGGTATGAAGACCGTATCTGCGATCATGTTATAGCACCTGAAGGTCCCTTGCAGCAAGGAGGGAATAGTGTGTAGTGACTGCGGAGTAGGAGTTTGGGGGATTTCTGGGTTTGGAAGGGTTTTGTGTGCTTTTTCCCAGGTTCTTTTCCAGCTTAATAGGCTTGGTTAGCTTCCTAATGCTGTGTTAATTGTGTTCTTAGTGGTGTCCCATAGGGTTTAATGTAGCGCAGGTATATATTTTTTATTAGTGCAGTTATATACTTTGAATTGATTAGTGTAGGTTTATAGTTTTAATTAGTGTAGGTATATAGCTATAATCATTCAATTAGTGCAGGTATATACTTTGAACTGATAGATTAGTCACAGGTATTCAGGGAAATAAATGATGGCCCATCCATGTGTTCTGTTTTAGTATATGATGGTACGCAGTTAGCAGAAATGCAACCAGTTAACCACTACTGCTTTAGTAATGTGTTAACTAAGAACACATTAATACCTAACAAATACACTAGGAACCACTATATTACATCCTTATTAATGCATATAAGAACGAGGCAGTATAGTGCAGTGGTTTAAGGCTCTGAGCTGCAAATCTGAGACCTGGGTTTGAATCCACAGCCCCACTTACATACTGTGTGATCCTGAGCAAGTCACTTCACTTCCCTGTGCTCCCAGGCTGCACCTGTAAACAAGCTTTCAGCTTAGTGTGTCTCACCTGGTTAAATAATTGGAAAAAAATACAAGAACTGCTTTAATAACACGTGACAACCACATTAATAATGCATGTAACAGCTGCATCATTAACTCTTGTAACAGCCACCTTATTAATACATGAACTAGTCACCATATATAGAGAGAATAAATGCTAGGAAACTGTAGTATATGAGGATATAATGCCATCGAGGGGGCTAATTATTCAGTAACCCATGAGCCCGAAGGGCGAGTGGGTTTATTAAGCTAATTAGCCCCCTCGGCTTTATATCCTCATATACTACACTTTTCTAGCATTTGTTTTATACAATACATTAGAAGGGTTACTAACTTTTTGTTTAAGATCACATTTGTGATCATTTCTGGGTTTGCCTTGATACATGTTGTCCATTGTGCTTTTCTGTAGTGCAGGGTCCTCCTGTATATGGAGGAGTGGCCAGGGAGGTTGGTCCCTTAATGTGTGTTGTTGAGCCTGGGAGTGGTGTGGGTTTTGGGCTAGCGTGGCAGTCAGGAGTGCAGTTCGAGTCGGTGTGGTGGTTGGGAGTGTTCATTTGGGACCGAGCACATGAAGGTGTCCTGTTGTTTTCAGCTTTTGTGGCAGTTGCTTGAAGGGCTTAGGAGAGTACACTGCCTCCACACACTTTTTATTTTTAGCTCTGCAACATGATTCTCCACGCCCGAAATTAAAAAGAAAATGCTGCTAACGACATGGGGGGAAAAGGAAGACTGGGGCTTCAGTGGAAGACTGGTATATCATGCCAATTAGTCATATAGGATGGCCAGCTGTGGTATGTGACTTCAGTTAGTCATATACTGTCTTTAATTGGTGTGATATATGAGCAGTAGTTGATGGGCTTTTTAATGGGACACAGGATCCATCCTTGTATTTTATATGTAAATGTAGATATAGATACATATTCACTGAAAAAAACTATGTTAATGCACCAGTTAGGATTCACCTTAACACCAAAAAGTAGGGAAATATGATGTTGAGGTTTTCAACCCCCCCTCCCCCAAAAGCAGCATTTGGAAAAAATATTAGGTTTTCAGAGCTCTGGAGTCTCGGTAAATCAGTGGTGGGGTCTTCCTTGGGGTTGTCAACCCTAATGTCACCTCCTCTGTCATGTCTCTCATTGACTATGGCCTTCCGGTCTATGGCTCAGCAGATCAGACTGCCCTCAACAAGGTTCGCCTCACAGTTAATAAGGCCTGCAGACTTATCACTGGTGCTCCCAGACTCACTCACACATGTGAGCTGTACACCCTGGCTACCCTACTCAACCTGGAAGAGCGACTCATGTATCAGACATGCCAGCTCACCTTTAAAGCCCTGTGTGGCCTATCCCATAGGCCTATCCAACTCCATTCAGCCGTGCTACCCTACCCTGATCATGCAGGCTCGTCAAGAGCTACCCTAGTTATTCAGAGCCAGGACCTCTCAAGGTCAGAGGGCATTCCCCTACCGTGCACCCCACTGGTATAACTCCTCCTGCCAGTGTCTCAAACTCACTAACCTTAGCTTGCTTTAAGCCCAGGCTCAGAAACTTCCTGTTTAGCTCTACGTAAATGCAACTGCCGCTAGCCTAGTGTAAAAAAAAAAATATATATATATATACTCTGTTTGACAATGCTCACTGAGTGGTCCCCCTTCCTTTCCTACTAATTCCTCCTCCCCTATCTCCTCCCTTCTACCCCACCAGCTCTCCCCGACCATAAGTTTTGCACCTTTTGTTATCTTTTTGCTTCATTGGAGATTGTATTCTATTGTAACAAAATTGTAATTGAACTGTAACTTTTGTTTGTAAGTACTGTGTCCCTTGTACTACTGTTCTGATGTCCTCTTTGTGACGAGGTACCTTTGTAAATGAGCCTCTGGCTCAAAGGTTTCTAAACTGATGTTTAACTAAATAAATATGTAACCCCTAGATGGCGCTATCCCAGGGGCTACTACCCCTGCCTGATTTGCCACTAACAGGTTGAGGGGCCTGGATCCAATGGCGGGTGCCTCCACCCAGAGGTCAGGGTTTGCAATAGTTAAACTAACTTGGTCACAGCCCTCTGGGACACTGCAACCCCCTTTCTTCCCACTAGTGGCCCACACAATATATCAGAATTACCTTCACAGTATACACTTACCCCAGGTCTGGTTCTGGCACTGGGACCTCCTGTGAAATGAGATACAGTGCAACAATCACAGTACAGTACTTTAACATAGACAAATACCTCAGGCAGTATAACTTTGCTGAAACAAGCAGCTCTGATTTATTTAGGGGATATAACAAGGACAGGGGAAATCAGGTTAATTAGCTTATCACTCTAATAATCTACCTATGGCTCTGTGCACAGGCCTATCCCTATCAGTTACTGTCCCTGGGTACCCAAGCCCTAGTGGCTAGTCCAAACCGTGGCAGCTGGTAGGGCCCTTTCACAGAGAAAAGGAGAATTAAACAGTCAGCAGTACAGTAATTCCATTTGGATTTAATGTGGCAATTCAACAGGGAGCGACCCTGAATTAGTACTCACGACCTCCAAATAAGATAGGGTCCTTCAATGTCAGCAGGGCTCACTTAGGTACACAAACCTCTTCACACATCCATATAAAAGAAAGCACTATACCAGGCAGGCTGCATCTGTATCCCGATCGCAATTACTGCACAATACCGGGAGAACACACAGCAGATTCAGTTCCTGACAGACCCAGTGCAATTTCAGCAATTCCTCCAGTCTTCTACAGGGTGAGCCTGGTTTCTACTCTTCAGAGATCCTTTGATTCTTTTCACAGGACGGATTCAGTCCTAACAAGCTGTTACACAAGCTGCAGACCGGAACTCTGGGCCTTACACACGTTTTTGACTAAAACTGCACACTGAAAAAGCACAGGGCTCCTTCCTTCTTCACTGCCAAAGCTCAACTGAAACTCCAACCGACAAAACGGGCACTTCCTTTGAGTTCCTCCCAGTTCTTGACTGGATTGGCTGTCACTCACAATAGACTGCTGCTGTTGGTCCAAAAGGCACTGAAGTCTAAACTACATCTCCCAGAGTCACTGCCCATACAATCCTCTTGTGGCTGGCTCAGATTATGAGTCCAAGTTCTGATTCGTCCAAGGCACCATTTTAGAGCTAGCTTACCCCACACTGATTGGTCCAGTTCAGCAGTTCAAAACTAGAATGGGGAACTAGCAGACACAGTTCTGACTGCAAAAAAGCAGGTTAGACAAACTGTAATTTCATTATTACTCTAAATAATTTCTGGCAAACAGTTACATCTTTCAGATAGGTTCCTTTGCACTCCTAGTGACTGCAAAATGAAGTGAATTGGCAGCAGCTCGAGTGGTACTCAGAGAAGCACACAGTCCCCTCCATACAAACTAATTATGTCTGCAAGCAGACAGCTCTTAAAGAGACAGTACCAGAGGCTCTAAAAACACTCACTGATAAATGGCTTAAATGCCAAACACCATTCAGGCTTGTAGCATTCAAGCAAGCTCCTGGAAGTCTTTTGGGAACCCCCATTTGCAGGGGGGTTACAAATAAATAAATAATGCCCACTCCATTCAATAAGCAAATAACATCAGACACTTTCTTCACATGGGGCTCACAGGGCATCACACCAGTGCTATTCCATTTGTGTCATCCAGAAACAGAGTATGTTGTTTCTTACCTGATGATGGGTGTCTGTAGTTGCTTGCGTGGTCTTGTCCTTTTGCTGCTGGGGGGGGGGACCCTAACTCCATATTTCCCTATTTTTGTTGCGTTAAGTTGAAACCTAGCTGGTGCATAAGTACAGTTTTTTTTTTGCAATGCATTTCCTTTCTTTTTGAGATAATGGAATCGTATCCTCATTCACACAAGTCCCTTCATTAACAGAAGCAGACACACAGTGCCCTGTTTGCCCTGCACCAAGGAAAGAGTCTGTATGCAGGCTTAAGTGTCCATCTACCTGCCAGCTATGAATGCAAAGAATTTGTGGGGTTATCTGAGAGTCTGTGGAACCACAGTGCCTTCTGGCCCCTGTGTTTCCGTGTAACTACAGATGCAGATGTGCATGGCCAAAACTCATTATGGCTATGGATGCTTAGGGCCTTCTAGGCCCTGTGCTTCCATATAGCTGTGGGTACAGAGGTGCAGGACCCTATGCAGAACAGAAGACTTATCTTCACTGTATAGTTACTTGGAATGTGTACGTGAAGACTGAGATTCGAAATGGGAGCTACTGAGCAAAGGGGACTTCTGTTGGGGGGATAAGAGGACATTTTGCCTGCCAGCAGTAACTGCACTCACTGAAGACTACTTTCGATTGGAACTGAAACATTTTGGTTTGTGAACCCTAATTTTCAGTTTGAACTGAAATTTTCGGTCCGCAAACCAAACATTTTTTATGCAAACTGAAAATGTTAGCTCACAAACTGAAAATTTTGGTGCAGACCCCATGAGCTGAAGTTTTTGGTTTGCAAATGAAAAATGTTTAAATTCGAACCAAAAAATGTTTAACAAACCGAAAACTGGATGAAGACAGTCCTAAAGTCCAGAAATACTATTTCTGGCATGTTTTGAAAGAAACATCAGAATCTTCCTTAGGCGGTCCCATTTAACAAGATTCATACTTTTGTTTTTCACAAAGTGTCTATTTCTACGTGTTTTTCATATTTTTGTGGTAACTGAAATGAAGAAATTAGATGGTAGCCATCATGAACAGAAAAAAATCCATTTTGGTTCATGAGGAGCATTTTCAGTTCATGACTTCGCGAACCAAAAAGTTTCTGGTTCACACCAAACAGCTATCCAAAACCAAACTTTAATTCCTTATAACGCTGGAATTATTTAATTTTTTTTTTCATGTAACCTTCGAAAAGCACTACCTCGGCACAGGCAACTTCTACCCTGAAAGCTTCGTTGAGACATTCAGTGCCGCCTAGGCCCAGGGGTCTCCAACCTTTTCAGAGTTATGAGACGCATTTAAATTTCTGAGTAAAATGTGAACCACAACAACATGTGGCCACACCATACCCAACATACGGCTATTACGATACCCATGTTAACCCATATTTAAGAGTTCTAATAATAGTCCTAGTCAATAATCATATTTTATTAAGTTTTATTAAGTTACGGTATTTTTAAGAAATGGTTATAATTTTAAAATAATTATTCAAAGCCGCTCTGGAGCTTTAGATATGCCTGCAGTCTTAGTCAGAGTAGTTTGTTGAGCACTCTGGGCACTTTTCAGCTCTTGTACTGACTTTCTTAAATTTAAAAACTGTAACATGTACTTGACACAATTGACATCCCCTCGTGAGCCACAGCAAACTGCTTTGTGAGCAATGTGTGGCTCGCGAGCTACAGGTTGGCCACCCCTGGTCTAGGCCGTACATAAGAGCAACCCTCCAAAAAAAACATGTTGAGTATAGGGGAGAAAAAAGTGATCCTTTTACAAAACAAGGGTGAGGAGGGAGAATCCAGATCTCAGAAACTGCATAAGGTGCCGTCATGAAACTTTTCATGTCTTGAGACTATTCCTGTGTGAAAGTGCTTACATATTTTTTGACTATTCTGTTTGAATGCCACTAAAGTTATTAAGGTGCAGTTTTAGGGGTTTAGCATTGAGCACTAGCCAGCCTGGTGGTGCAGAGGGTTGAGGCACCGGACGCCACACCTCGCACCACGCTGGTGACCCGGGTTCAGGAGTGAGCTCGGATCGCTGGGGTTTGGCAGGGGAGGAGAGGATTGAGCATCCATCGACAGCTCTCCTCTCCTGAGGGGAGGGTGGGGAGTGTCTTCCTGGTGCAAGTGACATCAAGCAGAGGCTGGGTGTACTGCAGCCTGGGACCACTTACAAGTTGGGGCAAGGTGTCAGCGGACATCCTGCAGGTGGGTGCGGGAGTGCGGACGCCTGCTCTGGACATCATTGTATGTCTGCACCTCTTGGGGGGGGGCAATGAGCACAAACAAGGAAAATCCCTGCACCATTGGGTAGGTGACAGCACCTGGCCTCCATGCCCACCGCGGGATCTCACCCACCTGGTCTCCTAGATTCACTCCTCCCAGGCCTTGCCTGCAGCATAATCTAGACTTCAGAGGAGCGCCAAGTGGGTACAAGCCAAGGGTTTACAGCTGCAAGGGAGGTGCAAGGGTTGGAGCACCGCAGGGGCGACTCAGGCTGGGGAAGGTCTCAGGCAGGTAGGAACAAGCCAGGATGCCTGAGAGTCCTGACGGAGCAGTGGCTGGAGGGAAAAATAAATTGAAAAAAATGAAAATAAGAAAACACTGAGCACTGTACTCAACCCTAACTATAGGGGTGCCGTGTGTATGCATTGTATAGCATATTAAATATATAAATATATATAATCTCAAATCATTTTTTATTTATATATTTCTGATCTCGGATTAACCATTTGAGCTCAGAGCTCTTTATGTAGGTTCCACTTTAGTACATTTAGAACAAGTAGGTGATTATACAGAGGATTGAGACAAACAAAGCAATAGAATTAGAATGAGAACATTTAGGTACAATTGGTCTTTAAACAAAGGAATGCAAAATATACAATGAAAACTAAAACTGGAATAAGTAAACATGGTCAGATACATACAGGAAAGACTAAATAACTGTGCCCAACAGGGAGCCTGTTAGTTGTCAGCAACACAAGGGGGTTAGTGCATAGAAGTGCTGGAGAGACCCAAGTGCAGGGTGTCCGAGAGAGAGAGAGACAGAGACAGGGGAGGGGGGGAGAGAGAGAGATCTGTTTGGCAAAGGGCAGATGGTAGGAGATACCCTTTTGCTAGGTGGTAGCGATGACAGACACATTGAGATTCCTGTATTAAATAGTTCTTTAGGTTCTTTTTGAAGGTCCACAGAGTGGGCAGGCTAATAATGCACCAAATCATATTCTGTATATTATATTTATGACAAAGTACGTTAATGCATCAGGTAGGGTTTTTGAAACATCAGAAATAAGGAAAATGGATGTTAGGGACCGACTCCCATGCCCCACCCTATGAACTCCACAGAACTGAATGAATGCCAAAGCACAATCTAGGTTCTAATCCTAAATGCCCTTCATGAACCAAGTTAATATCCTTAGATTTAAAAAGTAGAGTTGTAACTTGCATTACGCAAGGCCCTTTTACACAAAACAGCAGGTGCCAAGTCCAAACTTGCTTCATGCTGGTCCCTCTTCCCAAGTCTTAACATGCATAGCTCAGAACCCTTCAGGATACCAATCTGGATTGTGCTTTGGCATTCGGCTTGTTAGAGTTCACAGAGACGGGGGAGTTATGGTTCCAAATATCTTTAACATTGTATTTCCTTACTTTTCATGTTTGAGAAACTCTTAACTAGTCCATTAACTTTTTTTTTTTTTTTCCATGACTTTCCGTTAGATAGCCATAGTACCTTGGTGGATGCATTGTGTTGACCTTTCTGTGCCCTTTGCAGGGCAACTTGGTACAGATTAACAAAAGAGGAGCTAAGTCCCAACTTGCTTTTCACATGGTACTTCTTGTCCTGCACAAATCGCAAGTCAAGTCTTAACTTGGGCCATGCATAAACGGAAGCTGTGCCCTAACTTTGTGTTTTTAGATTTTGACCCAAGTGTTTCAGCCTGGGCTTTTTTTTTTTTTAAACCACCTAGCGAACATTACAGGTGTCATTTTTCAAATCACACATGAAGTTTTCTCAGTTCCATGGCACCACCACCCTCTCAGAGAAGTAAAACATCCTCTTATTTCTCTTGCATTTACCGACTAACCTCCAGTCATTCCCTCTTGTGATTGTGTCCCTATTTCTAACATATAGGTCTTCACGTTTCACCCTGTTTATACCCCACAGAAACTTATATGTGTTTATCATGTCCTCCCGTCTTGTCTGGCCTCCAGTGAGTACATATGTTCAGGGCTACCAGCCGTTCCTCATAGCATCTGCGATGTTGGCCATAGCTTGGGCACCTCAGCGGTCACCTTATCACTAGGGGTGGTGACCAATCTTTGGGCAACCTTGTGGACAAATAAACTGTAGTGATTACCACCAGGATCCGGCACACCAGTGGCCAAATAAAGAACAAAGTAGGCTGTTACTGTTAGTATTGGCCGCTGGGCTTGGGCTTCCCATGGCCAAATAGAGAAACAAAGAGGAGGGGTATTGGTATTATCAGTATTGTCCACTCGGCATGGGTACCCCGGTGGTCAGACAAAGGGGGAAGCAGTAATTCTTAAGGGCCACTGGGCTCGGGCACCCCAGTGGCCACACACTTATTTTTTTTTAATCATGACATTTTTATTAATGTTTTGTATATTAAGCTTGTGCGATGAATTAAGTGCCACATTTTAAATGCAGAAACAGTTGCTTTCCATATGGTGCATTAAATACTTAGCATACTGTGTGTCTGAGGAGTGTCATAATCTAGTTTTCATGAGCCAAAACAGCAGTTTCGGCTCATGGGCTCTTACTTGGGTCAGACTGGGAACTTTTACACCACTGAATCGAGTCATTACCAAATTTTCAGGATCCAGAGATCTTGTGCCCTAGAATGTGCATGCCAAAGTTCAGGCTATTCCATCCAGAGACAGACACATTGTTAAGATGAAGAAATAGTGTTTTAACATAGAAAGGCATTTGCAACTCGGTGCCCATATAAATATGGCACTGCAACATCAGCCATATCAAGGGCAGTAGTTTTGTTGTCAGTTAACTAAGTGACTGCCTGCTGCCAGATTGGTGTTTACAGTAGTTAAAATGTTGCATCTTGAAATACGGGCTATTAAATGTGTATGAACCATATGTTCCGTTATCCTAAATAATGTAGGTAATTATTGGTGTAGGCTGATAGTCTGATATTAATTGAGGATCCCCTGATTTAAAACTCTGCATAACATAGTTCTTTATTCAGTGTGATGGCACAAGAGCTGTATTAACCTTACTTTATTGATTTGTCGATCGCTACTACAATTTTCAAGATGATAGGTGTTTCATCTATGTCATTACAGTAATAAGCTACAGGATCAAGTAACATTCTCTAACTATATTGATATCCTTGAGCTGATTTTGGTTGGTGTAAGGAATGTTCAAAATTGTGTCTTTCTTTTTAATCACTTACATCTTCCAGACCAGAACCCTCAGACAATTGCACTGCAGTGGTAACGGAATGTCTGTTCAAGATCTTTACTATGGGCTGGCCAGGTAGCACAGTGTCAGCATGTTATGTGGGTGCTTGGGAGACTGTGATCCATGTGCAGTCCCTGGAATCCAGTGCTGCAGCTAGCTGGAGGTTGGGCACATTGCGGAGGCAAGGTACTTGGCTATCAAGTTTCAATCTCTCACTACCACTAGTAGCATTATGGAGACCCCCCTCGGGCCAGAGGAATGGGGTAGCCATGGCCACCTCGAGTGTTGGACTGGAGGATAGGTGAAGGAGGAGAAACATTTTTTGTGAATTAGTTTTGTCCTTCCATAGTGCCGGTGCTATGCTACACCATAGATGCATTGGGGGGGTGTTCTCGTAGTGCCACCCCACCCAAAAAAATATTGGTCATCCTGTACAAATGTAGTGGAGAATGGCAAGAAAAGGGTCTGTTTTCATCTTGGGGGCGGAGGGCCTCCCACACCCTTTGTCCTGTGAGTGCCTCACTTATTTATTTTTCAAGTTGTATCATATTTTATAGACTGTTTCAAGGTAGCATTTTATTCTTTGCACTGCCTGCATTATGTTGCATTCTACAATTGTATAAAAAATAGACTTGATACTGGACTGTGTAGTATATAATGACACATGTACTTGATCTTACTTCAAGACACAGCTCTTGCAGCAGGTTACACCATTAGAACTGAAGCCGGCAGGCGTCAGGACCCACTGAAAAATTCTAGCTAGCTATCTTCACGGGACCGCCCTGAGCGTCGGTCCGCCTCCGGCGGCTCGGCGTGGTACAAAAGGGTGGTCCCGCCAGATTCCACAGCTCTCACCGCACGACTTGCATGTCTCGACCCTCTCGGGTTCCAGTCTAGCGGCGACGCGTGGTTCAGAGCTTTCCTCCGGGAAATTCTTTTTTCTTCAAGCAAGATTGTTGCTGATGTCCTCTCCAACCTCCGGTCATCCCTCCAAGTGTGCTTGCGGGAAACAGATCCCCTTCAAGGACCCCCACATGGCCTGTGTTAGGTGCCTGGGCCCAGACCACGATACCTGGGCCTGTTCGTTTTGCCAGGGCTTTAACAGCCGAACAAGGATCCGACGTCAGAAGGCCCTCCAGTCTTTTTTGTTGGAGGAAAAACTGAAGACCATGTCCTCCAAGGGGAATCTTCATCCAAACTCCACAAGCACGCTGGAGAAAGAAGGAGCAGGCCCTTCCAGGTCCCCGTCCAGGGCTTGAGTCCGCAGCTCGGTTCTCGAGTCCGACCGCTCCCTTCCAGGGCCAGCTCTCAGCCTCCCCGGCTGCGGTAAGAAAGCCTTCTTCTTCTCAGGCCAAGTCCACCAGGCCATCATCGTCCTCCTCTTCCAAGGCTTTGGCGAAGTCTGGGGGCGCCACCACCATCATCATAAGTCCCGGGTTCCTTTGGCTCCCTACGTCCGGTGCGTCTTCCTGTGCCTCCACACGAAACTTTGGAGCTCACACCGTTGAAGAGAGACCTGTGGACGGCGCCGGCCGACCGTCGTCGGCCATACGTCATTCCCTCCCTGGAGCCATAAATCGGCGGACGGCCTGTCGTTGGCAAACCATCCAGCGGACTCCGGTTGGGGACCGCGTCCGTTCCGCCTGAAAGAGGGAGCTCCACGCCTCCGACCAACATCGGTCAGGAGGCGCTGACTGAGAGGACTTAACGCAGCCCAAGGACCAGACAGGCGACCCCGGCCCGCCGAAACCCCAGGGCCCCTTGCCCTTACCGAGGCCCTGTGGAGCCGACGCTGACCCGGACGACCGCCCCACCGGCGCCTGGGCGTCGTCCGGGACTTTCTATAGTGGAAGTGAAGGATCTCTTCACTTACTGGTGAGACACCATTAAAAGGACATGGCCCCACATCCCCCTCCTCCCCCACTCCTCCTCCGTGCTAGCCCCCCGCCGCCTTCTCGGGTTGGCAGGCCGCCACTTCCTCCCAGGAGCCTGGATCCTCCCAGGAAGATCAGAAAACGGAGACCTCAGTCAAAATCCTTCTGGATCACCCAGCCCCAAGAGATCCAGGAGACACCAACATTCACTGTCGGCGGAGGACACGGGATCAGTCTACTCTTCCTCTAGATCCCCATCTCTCTCTCCATCCTTCTCCGGACCCGTGAGACACCGAGATCTCCTCCGGATGACCCTCGTTCATGGATATTATGCGACATATCCAGGAGAACATGGGATAGGATTCAGAAGAACTAGACCCCGAAAGTTCGCCCTGCCAAATATCTTGACAAAGGACCCCAAGCCTGTGGTGGTACCACCCTTGTGGACACTTCCGTGGACATCACCAAGGCAAGCGTGGAAGCATCCACATTCGCTTTCCTGGCGGTCAAGAAAGCTGACTGCTCTGTACAAGGCTCCCGGGACTCGACCAGCACCTGACACAGCAGCCTCAGGCCGACTCTCTGGTCATCACACAGCCTCCACATGACCGGGTCACAGAGGCCGCAACATTTGAGCACCCTACAACGGACCCAGAGTCCAAACAGTTGGATGCACTGGGCAGGCGCACGTACGCTTCCACTACCTGCGCCGTCAGATCCTTGAACTACCTGACCCACATGGTTCAATTCCAGAACGCTTTGTGGGAACAGGGTCTGGAGGCGGCTGAAAAGCTGCCCGAAGGTGAAAAGAAGGAGGAGATGCTCCACCTCCTCTGTACGGGTTCAGACGTGGGGACCCAAGTGCTTCGAGCCGCGTACAACTCCGCGGACTCATCGGCCCGAGCAGCAGCTTCTGGCGTGTGCCTCCGGAGACATTCCTGGTTACGTGTCTCCGGCTTTACCCTGGATGTCCAGAAAAACATTATGGACGCTCCGTTTGAGGGAGAAGTTTTATTTGGTAATCCTTCCGAGAAGATCATTATCAAACTTCAAGAGGCCGGGAAGGCGGTAAGGTCGGTTCAAGCCATGTACCGACCCAAGCTTGGTTCCTTTCGAGAAACCAAAGCCGCTTTCATGGGCGGACACAGGCAGCATCCCACTCCGCCACACATCAGAGGGGCTCCAGCTCAGAGAACCCAGGAAAACAGCCCGCAGCCGAGGTCAGCGTTCCCCTAGGCCGACCCAGCCAGCGGCCCATCTGCCGCCACAGCCTGACTCCTTTCCAGCCCCCGCCCTCAGGATCAACGGAAATCATGGTCTCGGGTCGCATCAGGAACTTCCTGCCGGGATGGCAGGCCATTACCACCAACAGGTGGGTTCTGCGTTAGTGGGTCTGAGCCACTTTATAGAATTAGCAGAAAAGCCACCCTGAGGCCTCCTTTGCTCTCCCGGTATCCGGTCAGCACAAAAATTTGATCTGGCAAGAGGTGCTTGCGCTCCCTAAGAAAAAGGAGCGATAGAGTACGTCCCGGAGAACCAGAGAGGACGAGATATTATTCCCACTTCTTCCTGGTTCCCAAGAAATCAGGGGACCTCCGCCCACTCTGGACCTCAGCAACCTCAATGTGTCGGTCATACAAAGATTCCGCATGGTGACTCTTCCAGGCCTTATTCCCATGCTGAAACAAGACGCCTTTTAGCGTCTCTGACATACGCAGGATGCATACCTGCATATCCCCATAGCTCACGCCAGCACCAGAGGTTCCCGCGCTCGAGTTTCTCGACCACCACTTTCAGTTCCCGAAGCTCTTCCGCTCGACTGTCATCCGCACCAATGGTCTTCACCAAGTGCATGGCAGTCGTGGCAGCATCTCTGAGGAGACAGGGCCACTATGGCCCGGTACCTGACGACTGGCTTCTCATGGCCGCCTCCAGAGGCGTTGCTACCTCACGGTTCAGAGCACCCAGGACTTGTTCCAATCTCTGGGCATTCTCATAAATTATGAGAAGTCTCTCCTGGTACCGTCGAAGAAAACTGCAGTTTATAGGTGCAGTCCTGACACTGTTCTAGGGAAGAGCTTTTCTTCCGGATGACAGAGCGGAGCGCATCAGATCCCTCATAAGGGATTTGTCCATCGAACAAGATCAGACACCTGCCAGGCTCGGTCCTTCGCTTTTCTGACACATGGCTGCCGCCATTCTACTGTCCCTTTCATAAGGTCCACATGTGGGTAACCCAGTGGATGCTCAGGTACAATGGGACCAAAGGCAAGACCACTTGCAGCATCCCGGTCAGGATCACGAACTCGGGTCATCCGAGACTGGCAGTGGTGGCTAGTCCCAGGTCGCTCTCCAAGGGCATCCCATTTGTAGCGCGTCCCGGAGGTAACCTCAGCACGGGACACCTCAGGTCTTGGGTGGGCACACCTGGATGGGGTAAAGTCCCAGGGTACGGAACCTGCTGAAAGCTCATCTCCATATCAATGTCCTAGAGATGAGGGTGGTTCTCTATGCCTGCAGGCTTTTCAGTCAGTAATCCCCGTGTACTCTCCTGCTGCAGACAGACAACACAGGCGGTGATGTATTACCTCAACAAACAAGGAGGCGTAACTCTTACCCCTTTACAGAGCCATGACGGTGTGGGATTGGTATCGGACACGGCGCAAATCTGATCACTGTGCATGTTCCAGGTGGACAACACAATTGCAGACTGGCCTGGGAGTTTATCCCAGGCCAGAATCCACAGTAGGAACTTCTTCAAGAGGTAGTGAGGATCTGTTTCTTCATTGGGGAGTTCCAGAACTAGACTTGTTCGACATCCCCATCCAACGCAAAACTGCCCAATTTTTGCTCGCTAGATCCAGGGCCTGGTGTTTTTGGCGAGATGCACTATCCTCTCCTGGGTGAACAGATTTCTCACGCTTCCTCCCTTCCCATTGATCCGAGAGAGTTCTTCAAACTGCACAGGAGTACGCATCATGATCCTGGTGGCCCCTGTTCTGGCCCAGGACAGATCTGGTTCCTTTGTTGGTGCAACCTTCTGGGAACCCCCACTCCCGCTGTCACAGCTCCTACCTCCTGTCTCAGGAGAAAGGTTCATTAGTCTCATCCGACCCACGCCTCTGAACCTGCATGCTTTGGCTCCTAGAGACATAGCCATCTTGTGTCACGGGTCTCACAAGAGGTTGCAGAGGTTCTTTCTGCAGCCAGAAAGCCGCGTAACGATACGACGACGCCATGAAATGGCGCTGCTTTTGTTTATGGTCACGGGCTTGTGATCTTTTCCCTTAGGCTGTCTCTGGGAGTAGTTTTGATTACCTCCTCTCCCTTTTCATTCAGGCCTAGCCTACTCCTCTATTAAGGTGCACCTCTGTGCCACTTCGCCTGTCACCTCCCGTGGGTCACCCAGACAGTAGCTCAACTGGACGCCTCTCGGGAATTTCTAGAGTGTTACACCTTAGCCTCCCATTAGGGACCCTGTGCCCCATGGGACCTGCTCTTTGTCCTGGCACAGCTCACGCTCCCTCCTTTTGAGCCTGCCGTGGATTGCGAGCTACGTTTGTTGTCGTGGAAAACGTTATTTTTAGTTGCTGTTACTTCAGCGAGAAGAATTTCTGAGCTTCACACTCTTATGTGCAAAGAGCCTTATTTAGTTTTCCACCAGGACAGAGTATCCCTGAGGACGAATCCTAAGTTTTTACCTAAGGTGGTCTCTTCACTCTCTCTAAACCAGGACATTGACCTTCCGGTCTACTTCCCGAGTTATTCAAATAGAGGAGAGGCTTTGCTCCACACCCTGGATGTTCACCGCAGCCTGAGGTATTACCTCAACAGAACTAAACCCTCTCGTAGTTCTGAACAGCTTTTTGTTTCCTTCTCTGAGAGAATGATGGGCCAATCAGTATCCAAACAGTCTCTGTCTTGCTGGCTTGTCCAGTGTATTTTGTACTGTTATGATATCAAACAAAAGACCCTCCCAGGCTCTGTCCGGGGTCATTCTACTAGGGGTGTGGCCACATCCTTTGCAGCACTAAGAAACATCTCCACCTCTGCTATTTGTGCTGCAGCCACTTGGAGCTCTGTGCATACCTTTATCAGGCATTATAATGGACATCGCCTCTCGGCGAAGGCTAGTTTCGGCTTTAGCGATTGCTACAGGGTCTCCTGTCCTAAGTTCAGGACCTGGAATGTCTTTCTATTTCCCTCCTCCCGGAATTTCTGGCAGCGTTGCTGCTTAGAATCAATCCTAATGGTGTAACCTGCTGCAAGAGCTGTGTCTCGAGGTAAGATAGTACAGTTACATAAGAACTCACCGTAACAGTAGATCTTCGAGAACAGCTCTTGCAGCAGTATCCATCCGCCTTCCCCTTGAGGAGGCATGGCTCAGTCTTTCTGAGCACAGACTTTATCGTTCTGTCTTCTGGCGGAACCGGTCTCCCATTTCAATGTCAGCCTGCGGCCGGAAGTCTCCAGCTGGAGAACTGGGAATCTGGCGGGACCTCTTTTGTACCACGCCTGACGCCGGAGGCGGACCACGTCGGGCGGTCCCCGCTGAAGATAGCTAGCTAGAATTTTTCCAGGTCCTGACGCCTGCCGCTTCAGTTCTAATGGTGTAACCTGCTGCAAGAGCTGTTCTCGAAGATCTACTGTTATGGTAAGTTCTTACACAACCGTACTTTTCTGTTTAGAACAGCAGTGTGGCCCCTGTTATTGTAGGTGCCATTCAAGTGATTTCACTGCAGGGGTGCACTTGTTATGGACAAGGCAGGATGAAAAATTCTCCTCATTATATCCGGAGGATCAAATTTTATTCTGAAAATACTGTGAAATATATCTATAAAGCATAGATTGTGGAAATCTGATAGTACCTTATTTGAAGATTATGGATAAATGAATAAGACTGTCTTCAAATGAATTTTCCTGTTTAGTACTGGGCTTCATAGCCCAATACCTTATGACAGCATTAGCTGATTGCAGATAAAAGTAACATTTTTAACTGTGACTGTTTAGCTTGGGAAGGGATTGTACCTGCCTCCGAAGCCACGGCCAGCCGATCCCTTCCAGCTTCTTGGTTTGCCTGCTCCGCCCCCGTGCTCAGAGGTTTTATGACATTTCAGTAGCGAGGGGGTGTCCCATACAAGTCTATGGGGCAGTTTGTTATGCCATTTTTTGTAACTTTAAGCAATATTAGAGGGAAATGAAAGCCACTACTTATAGGACCCCTGTAAGTTAAGCAGTGTCTTTCATTTCAATAATAGTACAAAGTTACTGAAAACAGCATCAAAAACTTCCCAAATAGACTTGCATGAGGCTGTAGCTCCCCATACTCTCCCTGCTGAAATGTCGCAAAACCTCTGAGCGTAAAGGTGAATAAGTAAAACTGAGTTGGAAGGAATCACTGGCTGTGGCCCGGAGGCAGGTACCATTCCTTCCAAACTAAATAGTCACAGTTAAAAATATTATTACTACCGCAATCCGTAAATACTATACATAAGGCCATGAAGCCCAATACCTTATAACATTAGGGTCGGAACATCACTTTAAAGGGAATGGGACACATTTCTCACCCTGTTCTTTGTGTTTATACCTCTCTTTCTAGTTTTCTACCCCCCTTTTCATTAAAACTAGTACTATATAAAGCTGCACTTTGCACAATTATTGATGCTTCAGCCAGTAATATCTATGGTTGCAATCAGTCAGTGGATTTTAGACGTCTCTCTCCACATTAACTCCATCCACTCCAAAGTCCACCCCAAACTGAGAGTTTTTCACAGGATTAAAGACTTGTCTCTCCCTCCCTATCTGCAAGCAGCTTGTTACCAAGCTAATCCTCCCCCTCAATCAGACTATGGCTATGCTGATGGACTGGCTAGCCGGCCCCAAATCATCTCTAGCAAAATTAGACCCCCATACAATGCCAATGTTTCACTCCAACCGCCCTTTCATTTCCACCACTGCTCCCTTTACTCTGCCCTATCCTCTTCTGTGTCTCTCTCTCTCTGGCTCAAAAACAACTGGCCCATCAAAGCTCCCATCTGTCAGAATCCTCCCCCAACCCAACATCTGGCTATCACCTCAGAACCTGTGAAAAATAAATTGCTAAAAATGGTACAAGTTCCTATCTGCACACCCCGAAAAAGTATAGTGCGGCAGCCAGCAGGTGAAGGAGTCTCATAATAACCCTCCCCTGACCGAGGATCCAAAAATTGACTTTATAGCAAGAAAATGTATACAGCTGTCTCTGGTCAGGCTTCCTTCATACATGGCAGTCTGTCGATATCGAAGCCCTTTGGAAAACTGTCCAGCTATAGCCGCCAAGATTAGATTCTGTGACGCAGGAGCTGGTGGATCGGCAAAAACTGCCTGGAAGCTGTACCAATGCCATATCACAGATGACAACATGCAACCTCTGAAGCCGACGGCCCATGCTATCTCTCTCAGATGCTTCACCTGGCTTGAACAATCAGCCTGACCAGACGCTCAGAACAGGCCATGGATTCTCCTCAAAAATGGCTTAATTAGAACCACTGACCACATGAAAAAGTCGATAGTACAAGGCCTCTGGGAGCCACTCATCCAAGCCTAAACTACCACCCTTCAGAGATCCCAGGGATGATAGAGGCAGAAGTTTTGTTCCCAGGCCATAACCCTATCCCAGTCTAACTTCACCAGGACAGGGGGTCTTTTCGAAGCAGGGGCAGAAGGCTTACGAGCCACTTCTACCCAGCCATCTGCACTCAGTCTAACTTGATCTGGTGTTCAGGTTGCCCCTGTTTCCCGTTGTAGGCAGCTCTCTCACTATCTTCAGCACTGATCACCATCACATAGGACAAGTGGAAGCTGAGATGGCGAAAAAGATCCATGTACAGTTCAAGCAGCTGCCAGACCAAGCATACCCAGGTGTCAAGACCTCTGTCCCCAACCCAGTACCACTGTTGAAATGGAGGTACAAAACCTTCTGGCTTCGAGCAGTGATGGTCCCCACCCACGAGAAGGCAGGGCCTCTACTCCAGGTATTTTGTGACAAAATAAAATGGGAGTGGCAAACCTATCTTAAATCTCAATATTTAAACAAACATCTGAAAAAAAACAAAAACGAAAAGGTCACCTGTCACTGGTCATACAGTCCTATAGTAGGGAGATGGTTAGTCTCCCCGACTTAATGGATGCCTCTTCCACATACCTATGAGATCCACGGAAGTTCCTCAGGTTCAAACTTCCCTTGGCACTTTCTGTTCACAGGATGTACCGGCCTGTCCTCGACCCAGGTCTTTGCCAAGTGTTCAGTGGTAGCAGCACATCCAGGAGACAGGTGTCACGCCTACTATCTGATGACTGGCTCATAGTAGCAAGTCTCCTTGCCAGACAAGCAATCTCTTTCCTCACAGAACACTCTCAGTCTCTGGTTTTCCTGCAAATCTAAAGAAATCTCACCCGAACCCACCCAACTGCTCACATTCAAGGGGCCCACTGGACACTCAGAAGGATATACTTTCCCCTGCAGGAAAGAATTCAAAGCCTTTCAATGAGCGATTCGCTACACGGAAAGCCACCAGAACATTTCTTCAGACTTCTGGGACTATGGTCTCAATGACGCAGTAGTCCCAGGGTCAGGTACAGAGACCCTAAGCTACCTCAGAGCTTGCTGGTCCCGGGAAGCAACACATTTTCAAAGTTGATACCTGTGTTGAGCAGTTCCTCCAAACTTGCTGGTGGAAGAACCCACAACTTAACAGCAGGGGTTCCCTTCAAGCTCCTCTTCCCAAATGTGTCAACGGATGCCTTTGGTCTGGGGGCCATTTAGACAGTGCCTCGAAGAACAACTGACCCCAAGAGTCACAGTTGCATAAATCTTTGGAACTCAAAGCACTCTAGTGACTTTAATCCCCAGCATGAAGGGCAGGTGGTTCATTCAATGAACAATAAAACTGCAATGTTCTACATAAACAAACAGGTGGTACCAATCAGAATACTCTGTTTAGAAACCTGAGCTCTGGTCTCTAGCATTCTGCCTTGGAGTGACCTCCCATATTCACCTCCAGGCACTCAATACTCATGGATGCCCCAAGCCATCAGTCAAGGCAGAGCGAATGGACACCAAACAAGCAAGTACTAGCCACAGTGTTCAGGCGGTGGGGCACACCAAACGTGGATCTGTTTGCTCTCCTCTTAATTTCAGCTTCCTCAGTACTGCAGGTCCCCAGCTCTGAGAACACTTCCTCTGATATCGATCTGGACTGGTCAGGGAGGTTCTACATGCATTCCTCCCTTTCCTGATATTCAGGGTTTGCGAAACGCACAGCCTGCATCGATGATCTAGCGGCTCTGGACTGCCCAGGCAACCTGGCACCCTCTCCTCTGTCCTGCAACAGGCCCTTCACCTCAACTAGCCCCTGCTGACCTTTCCTCAGACAGAGTGCAGTACCCAGACATACACTCTTCACCTGAAGGCCTGATTCTCCAGAGTTAGGTTCCATCCTCACAGTACCTGAACAGGTCCTTAAGATACTGAGATGGCTAAAATGAACACTAAGACTTATGCAGCCAAGTGGAAAGGTTTTCCTCTGTGCAAGGCAAAAAAAGGTCAACCCCTCAGCTTTAGACCATCAGTTAACTACCTGGTACACCTACAGGCGCCAGGCAGAAACATCTTCACTTAACTATACCAGTGGCAATTTCAGCCTACTCTTCAGTGAGAAAAATCAGTTTTTCCCAACATTTTAAACAGTTTTTCAAAGGCCTTTACACCCAGCCCAGCCAGGAACCTGTTCCTCTGGAGCCTGAACTGCATAAGATGGGCTCATGAATCTTTGCCTGAGCCCATACAGCCCACATCAAGTTGTAACAGAAGACATCTTCCCAGGCCATTAAGGCTGCTAAGCGGTCAAACCACAGGCCCTGTGCACTGAGCGAATAAATCTCTCACGAGAAAGTTGAGCTCAGGACAAATAGGGAAATTTCTGCCAAAGGTGGCTCAGAGTTTCATGAACAGTCAATACTGATCTTTTTTTTTTACCGAGCCTCCACTCTGGCAAACAAAAACCATCTTCTACCTAAAGCATACTTGACAGTCCAGAGCTCTTCCTCAGTTGTTCCTCACCCACGGGATGTAGGAGGAGAGACCAGCTACCAACGAACTATTTCTCATTGGTTGGTCTCTTGTGTTAGATTCTGCTATGAGAAAGTCGTCAACACCTCCAGTGGGGCTCCAGCCCAGTCCACCAGAACACCGCCGCTTGCAACAACAAGGACATTCTGCTTCTGGATGTCTGCAAGCAGCTACCACAAATTTGCACCCTTGTGAAACACTACAGTTTGATGTACAGACCAGATCTGATGTCAGATCGGCAGGGCGGCCCAGAACCTCTTTCTAAGCAGGTTCTCTGCCCGCCTCCACTTAGTACTTGCTGGGTAGTCTGCAAGTTACTGATGCTAAAGCACCTAAAAGAAGAAAAAATTACTCACCGCAGTAATCTTCACTTAAGGGTCTCACCATCAGTAAGCTCCACCCTTCCTCCCCAGCTCACTGTCAGAGAAGGGCTCTTATGTCACCTACCAAATTTGAGCTCATTGATGACTTTTAAGCAGTGCTGTTTCTGTTTTCACTTTTGTGGACTCCGCATGTTTTGAATCTGTTGATTCTTTTCAGGGCATTGCTCATTTTCCTTGATTCTAAACATTCAGCTCATTCAACTCACACCCCCCCTGTCTTTTGAGTGCCTACACCACGCCTCACTTAAATATCTCTTAGCACACCCTCCGGGGCAGCTGCACCAGCCAGCTAAATGCAAAACAGTTGCTGATGCTAAAGAACCCCTTTTTGAAGAAAAGAGATTATAGGTGAGCAATCTTCATCTTTACATGTGTCCTATTCTCCTATTTCTCCTGATCCCCCCTCAGCAACCTTTAAACCGCACTCTCTTCCTCTAAGTGCCAAAAGCGGAGCCTACCTACCTCTTATTGCTGATATAGGTTAGCTGTTATGAATATTACTATTATAATGCAACTTGTCTTATTGTAGAAAATTGCCTGTCGACCCAACACTTGAAAATCTAGTCAATATTAAACTGTATATATACTTGCTGTGATTTATTTGACAAACCTACATCTGAATACCTCATGACATCTTACTATCTGCCTAACTCCTTTACCTCTCCTGGGTCACACCTAGAAAGGAGCTTGACAGTGTGTCTTTTCAGTTACAAAATTTAAATATAAAAATGTCTGCATAAGCAGTATTACTACGACAGTGGAGCACATTGAGAGTTTATATATGAAGCAGCCAATGCAGATAGGGGTTCCAACAACAGGAGCCACTAACTGATTGCAACCAAAGATGTCTAGTTGGAATGCAGTTATGGTGCAGTGAGGGGGCACAATGCAACTAAATTTTAAAACCAGGGACATAAAATGGGAAAAGCTACAGAAGAGAATAAGTTGCTACAATGCTTCACATCCACTTTAAAAGCACACTAACTTTCATGACATGCTCAACAACAACACAAAAAGGTAAGAATGGAACAGAAGCTAATGATTTTTCATAAGCAGCAACACCATTTTGTATGATCACAGCAGAATTCATAAATCGGTGTAAGTACTCAAAATCATTTTAAGTACATTGTTTTCCTTTTTTTTGTTCCTATTTAACAACAGCCTGTTTTAAAGTCTTGACAGTCTAAGCTTATTTCAGATATTGCATATGTGGGCATGACTCTTAACATAAAAAGTATGGGTTTAAGGGGAAAAATTAATCTGGACTGTGCTTAGCGGGTAGAGAATGACACCAACCAACAATCAGAGCTTGTAAAAATTTATCATGCATCACGGTATTGCATCTCCACTGCTGCAGCACTTCGTATCAGTCATAGATTCTGGATATGGTTACAATGTCCTTTACAGAGCAGAACTCAGTCCGATAACATTTATTTATTTATTGAAATGCCCCACCAGGAAGGCGCACTGAGAAAAAGATGCCCATCTCACAGTGCAACCCAAGCAGAGGAGAGCAACTAAGTACAGATGGAATTAAATTACATTAGAACATGCAGTAGGAGTAACAACTATACTGTGATAGTATTAAAAAAAAGAAAATAAACACCAAAAAGAATAGAACATTACAGCACCCCATGTAAACATAAACCAGCAGCAGTGTGTTCCTCCCCTTTCCTTCCCCTTTTTTAATTCCTTTGCCTCCAGTTGCTGGCTACAGGATTACCTCAGGTAACTGTCAGGATGGCACACTCCACCACCTGAACCCCACCTGATCCCACACCCCCAAAGGTAGGCCACCACTACAGGCACTCTTCCAAATCAGCTGCCAGGCTGAGAGGAAGAGGAATTAAAGATCCTGATGGGTCAAGTCCAGCTTGAGGGTATTTCTGGAGGCCCACTACTGTCCCAATTGCTTGAGCTTTTCCTTAATCTAGTGCCCCTCCCAAGACAGGACATGCAGTGGCGTCCAGTGGCGTGCTGCTGCACCTGTCCACAGGATATTTGCAGTTCCCCCTCCCCATTCCTGACTGCAGTACCCAACCTCTGCTGGCACTAACATCATGAACTGTGCCCCCAGGAGGGGACAATCCACGACTTTATGTTCAATCTTCAGTGCCACCAGGCTGGCTCTTTCCTTCCTTTAATACTGTCCTTTTGTGTGTGAAGGCTGGGTTAATAGGCTTCGTGTGGAGGAACAAATATATTCTCACTGGTTAAGAGCTGATAAATCAAAAGGGACTGAGACTGTGAGAAGCAAAACATTAACAGTTGAGAGTCTGAGGCTAAGAATGTTAAGCATGAGCTGGACCTCTGGGATGGCACTGACTCATGCCACCATCCCTAGGAATGTTGTACAGGGAAGGGGAAAGAGGGGGACAACTTTTAAACTGGGAGCAACCGCCAGTTTATTCTGTAGGAATCCTCCCACCCTGCTTACCCCACACGATTCCTAAACTATATGGACACCTTGCAGGGGCACTGGGACATACGGAGATCGCCCATCATTAAGTAATATACCTTTTGTTTTTTTGCTCCCAACACCTGCACTGGTCAGTCCATCTTTCAGGTCCCACATGGACCTTCCCACCTAGCCCCAGCCCCACCTGCCTGCATCCCAGTCCCAGGGTTCCCAGTGTATCCCTCCATCGGGCGGTCCCCTACCTTTGCAGAGATAGACATCACTGGCCCTCCATATGGTCCTGGGTGCTGCTGAGGCCAGCTGATGAGAAGCATGGGTACTCCAGCGTTGAGGATCTAGGGGTCGTCACCCGACCAACCAGTGGGCCATTTCCACATTTTTCTCTCATAGGAGACATGACATCCAGGTGCATAAGGCAGATGCCAGTGTCTGTCACACTACTTAGCTAGTGGGACCAGGTGCACTACTGTGCCCGGCCTCCACCACGGTCAGTAGGCACAATTCCCCCCAGAGAGAAGAGCAAGCTGTCACTGGATGCTCCAGCCTTCTCTTCCGGACTAACACCCAGTTCCAGTTCATTTCGAACTCTGGTTGCCAGCGTCACAGTGGTGAATCTTTCTGCTAAGACAGTGGACTGGTCACACCTGACACAGCATGGTCTGCTACAGGTATGGACGGCAGCAGACAAGCTTGCTCTCCTTCTCTCCCTCCCTGCTGTCCAACACAATATCCCGAGCTAGGGCCCCCACGAACACCATGGACAGGTTCTAATTTTATATACCTTAAAAAACTTTGGCCTACCGACAGGCACTACATTTTGCCATAGTGCAGCTTTGACTGCTGACTGTTCCTGCTATTTTACATGCTCCAAACTGGGAGCTTTAACTAGCAGTGAGTATGGCTTTCTGGCTTCCTCCTGCCACCTCCCAAGCCCCTCAAAATTTCTGCTACAGTGGCGGTTCAGAAGGTGGAGAGCACTCCTACCATAGCCTTCTCCAGCTCACACTGAGCTTCTACTTCCCGTCCCACCCATATGGAGCAGACTGCAATCTAGGCAATATATGGGCTGAGAGTAAATGTCTGCAGAAACGTTCACTTAGTGTGCTCATGCTAGAGGGATGGCTGCTGCAGCAGCCCAACTAATCTACTCTTGTCCCTGCTCTCCAGCACAAAATCAGACCACAGGAGCCCCCTAGACTGAGGAGGGTTCCTGACTTTTTTGCATCCCACTGGCCTCCAGGGAACTAGCCGCCTGGGTTACCAGTTCTGATGAGCAAACACTCTCGTCCCAAGCCCCAGGACCACCAGTGCTAACTTTATTTTTAAGAAACCAGTATAGCAATGGGTTTAGAGCATGAGATGCAAACCTGAGAACTGGATTTGAATTTCACAGCCCCTCATGCTCTCCAGGTTGTACCTGGAAACAAGCTTTGCTTAGTGTGCTACAATCCTGGTTAGACAATTTCCCTTTGACTGTTTCATTAAAGCCATTAACTCAATAAGAGGCTCCTCTAACCACACGTTTTGCCTAGTCCAAACTACTGGACACTTGGCCATCCAGAACACTAATAGTTTTAATTGAGGATGATACAAACCCTTTTCTCTACTCTTTCTCATCATTTCTCTCTTGATTCTTTGACTTTCTATATATGTCCATTTTCTCACTTTGTCCCAACTTTAATCTTTCAATATAAAGGTCCCTCTTTACATTGAAACATGGAGATTGACAGCAGATTAGACCACTAAGACCATCAGTCTGCCATTTCTTTTTCTACCTTATAAATGTGCCACCATCTGCTTTGCTCTATCAGTGGCCTAGCTATTCATACTCATCTGTATTGCTCCCTTGTGCCTATCCCATGCCTGTGTGAAGCCCTAAACTGTATTCATAGCCACCACTTCCTGATAGGCCGTTCCATGCATCCACCACTCTTTCTGTGAAAAAGAATTTCCTCACATTCCCCCTAATCGGCCTCCCCTAATCTCATGCTGTGTCCTCTTGTCCTGCCGTGTATTTGCTTGTGTTTAAACATGCTGTCCAACACTTCTTTATCTCTTGGCTCTCTTTCTTCTTGTTGTTGTACTTTCTCCCATGTTGACCTAATTTTCTTTTATTTTGGTATGCCAAGATGCAGCTCCTTCAAACATGAAGTCTTGCTATATTATGACATAGCGGTGGTCCCAACCTTGAACTGCTCCGAGGTGAAAGAGTTAACTTTCCATGCCAGGCATGGAACTTTGAGCCTCGAGCTCGGTTGAAAACTGTCTGTTGTTCTTCAAACTCAAACTGTCAGATTCTTTACTCGCCTCACTGAACAGTCGCATCGGAGATTTCTCCTTCTGCATCGGTTCATTTTGTCAGTTAAAGTATTCATTTTCAGTTTTTTACAAATTTAAACAGAACGGTTGGTTCAAGCTCTGTCTATGGTATTTGTAAGTACTAGATAAGTTTTACATTTACTTTCTGTGTGGAACTCATAAGCGGTTTGCTCGGTTTGGTTTGAACCCGATCAGGTTGTTTTAAATACATTAATCTGTCTTTTAGAATGCGGTTACGGTTCTTGTCGGTTCTAAAAAAACAGTTTCATTACGTTTTTTCCACGACCACCTATGGCATGGGAAACCGAGAAGAGGGTCTTGCTTGGCGGATTGCCATAAACGGGCAAGATTTTTGGTTAGGCTGGCACTATGTCTGAGAAACCCAAAAGAAAAAACCGGGCCCACTGGGCTCAACACTGCAGTGTCTGTAGGGAAGTCTTTGCCAAGGCTGACCCCACCACCTGTGTTTGTGTCTGGGGTTTGAACCTCAATGCAGACCACCAGATTTGGAAAAATTTTCCTGCAGCTACCCTGGAAAAGAGAATTGGTAGGCTCAGGAAGGGAGGCCAAAAAGTCCTCTGAACGGATGGCCAGCCGGTTTGGTTGAAACAGAACCAGAGGGTGTCCTCTGACCAGGGCGCAGACTTCCTCGGGCAAAGAGACAGCGACTGGAGGAGTCAGTTCCAGCAAAAGACTGAAAATCAGCCGGTTTGGACAAAAACTTCCCTCTCCAACCGCTGAAGAAATAGCAAGCGATTAAATTGTCCAATCTTTCCCAGGTTCAACCGAACGGCACCATCAAGTAGCGTACAGTTGGGCAGTTCCACCGATTTAAGAATATGATTTAGAGAATTTATGAACCCGGAGGGGAAGAGGAGTATGAGGAGAGTGAATGTGGATTTGAAAGGCTGGATAACCCAGACGGACATCTCCCAGACAGACCCAGCAGATGTCTCCCCTAAACAGGCATGAGTCCCATTCTCATTTTATGTTTTATAAAAAGTGGCTGAAACCACTCCAGCTCCTAAGGAGGAAGCTGGATGATCAAGAAGAGCCTGACTATGTAAAATAGATGGATATCCCAAATCTAGAGACTGTCTATTCTTTTGCATAAATCTTTTGAAACAGACAGTAAAAATTCTAAAAACTCCTCACACTATACCTCCTGTGGATAAAAGAATGGACAAGAGGTACACATTGTCAGGCTCTGATCGACAAGGAGTTCCTACACAACAATGCAGCCAAGTTGGGGTATTGCAGGCTGCAGCCTAGCGACAAGGCAAATATTCCCTTGGCCTCACACACCTGACAAAGACTCAGAAAGTTGATGCCATGGTAAAGAAACAGTACATGCCAGCATCCTTAGGACTCAGACAGGTAAATTATATGGCTTATGTTGCTAGATACCAAAATCAGATGGGACACTATTATGGTCTCTAGCAAGCAGGGTCCCTGGCCAGCTTCTAAGGAGCTGGAGCAGGTGGCTGCTGATGGTGATGAGGCATCTGAGGTGCACTTTCATGCTGCAGAGGACTCTAATGATGTGTCATCAAGAGTCATAGCTACATCTGTGGCTCTTCGCAGAATGGCTTGGCTCAGATATGCATCAGCCTGTCATGGGATATCCAGACTAGAGCCATGGATTTTCCTGTTGTAGGGTAACTCTCTGTTTGAGGAGCAGACAGAGAATTACATGAAAGAAAATGGATGAGTATAGGACCACCTATAGGAGTGCGGGCCAAGGAAAGGCAGGCCACTCCTCAAGGCAGCCTTCCAGTGGCAGGGGCAGGTCTTTTCATTGGCCTTTTACCAACCCAGGCCTCCTCTTCAGCTTATGCCCAGAGGTTCTTTAGAGGGAGGCAGTAAGGTATCAGCGACCTACCTCACACCTCAGCCCCAAAAGCCCTGCCAAGCAGGCACCCTGATGGGGTGTGCCAGGGTCAATTCCTCCACTACCTGTGGGCAGGCCGGGTTACTTTGTCCAGGACTGAAGTCTCTAACATCAGACAAGTGGGTCCTGGAAACCAGGGACTGGTTCTCAGCTTCAAAAATTTCCGAAGATGAGAACCAGATCCTTCCACCTGCAACCATCAGAGCACTTGCCCTAGAGGCGAAGTTTCTACCCTCCTGGCTCTCAGAGCTGTAGAGGGTTCCACCCCACACCAGGGCAAAGGGTTGTACTCGGGTACTACTTACCCCAAAAAGACAGGAGAATGGCGGCCCATCCTGGATCTCAGATACCTAAACAAGCACCTTTAAACAAAAAATTCAAAATGGTGACTCTGGGAATTACTTTACCTCTCTAAGCCAGGGACTCGCTAGCATCCCTGAACCTCAAGGATGCCTACTTCCATGTTCTCATCAGAAGCTCCCATCAAAGTACTCCAGATTCGAACTGCCCTCAGGCCATTACCAGTTCAGAGCAATGCCCTTCGACCTCACCTCTGCCCAAGGGTGATCACACAAAATGTAGCAGTAAGCAATTGCCCCTTAAGAAGGCAAAAATTTACTATCTTTCTGCCTGGGGCGACTGGCTCTTGTTGAGCTTAATCTCCAGACCAAGTCCAAATTACATCTTCAGGTAACCCAGCAACCGCTTACCTCTCCAGGTTTCCCTCTCAATCTTCAAAGTCAGTTCTAGAGCCTGTCCAACAGCTCACCTTCATAGGCGAGAACTGAACACAAAAAAGCCAGAGCCTTCCTTCCTCTGGAAAGAGCATGGACCCTGGTCTCTCAGCCTCCTCTTTCACCCTGCAGTCTCTCGACCAGCAAGGCACTTCTACAGCTCCTGGGGCACATGGCTGCTTCTGCAGCAGTGGTGCAGGGACAGATTTCAGATGAGGACATCCAATTCCATTTGAGCCTTTTGGTCTCAAAGGAGAACCCTCTAACCAAATTGATCCCAGTGAGCTCAACCCTGAGTCAAGCCCTTCAGTGGTGGGACTGGAGCAATCTGAACAGGAGATCCCTTAAGTCCCTGCAGTCTCACCCCTTAATCCTTACTACAGATGCATCCTTTGGGGTGGGGGAGCTCACATAGGCAGACATCACCACCCAGGGATTGTGGTCCTCAGAGAATCCCCTCCACATCAATCTGTGGAACTCAGAGCAGTTTTTCTAGCACTTCAAGTTTTTCCAAATCTGTTCAGAACAAAGTTATTCAAGTCCGAACAGACAATACCACCACAATGTGGTACATCAACAACAAGGGGCACTTCGGTCCTACGGCCTTGTGCACCGAGCCAATAAGTGCTAGGTCTCTGGCTTACTCACTGACACCTCCCTTATAGCAGTTCACTCCCAGGCAGGACAATGTCCTGGCAGATGCTCTCAGCAAGTTTCCCAGAACCATCCATGAATGATCACTGGGATCCTCTAGTACTGGGTTGTATTTGCTGAAGGGCACCCTAGATGTGTCTTTTGCAGCCCCAGACAATCACCAACTCCCTTTTTGCTGCAGGCCCCAGTGTTGGGCTCAGCCCCTCAGGATGCCTTCATTCTCAGTTGGGAAGGGAAGTTTCTTCCATGCTTCCCCTTCCTCTTCTGTTCAAATTCTAGTCGTCAGATCTCTCAACCCTGCAGAGATGATACAGTTGCTCCAGTTGAACAGACAGCCCTGGTACCCACTCCTTACCGTCCTTACAAGTCCACCTTCCTGTGTTTCCAGGAATCACAACCTGTTAACACCTGTGCTCAGGGAGAGTTGGTACCGAACCTCAAATCTCTCAATCTCAAGGCCTGGCTCTTGAAGAGTTAGAGTTTGCTGACACCATCTCCCAAGGTGTGGTGGATATTCTGAAGGCTTCTAGAAACCTTCCCACCAGAACTACTTATAATCCGAATGGAAAGAGATTTTCCATATGGTGCTCTGGAAAACATATTTCCCCAGAATCTGCTGACTTACCACGGTCCTGGATTATATGGTCCACTTAAAATACTTTGGGGCTAAAGTTCCAACTACCCTAAAAGTGCACCTGGCATCAGTGTCTGCTTTCTTATCCTTGAGTAAACCCTCCTCTTTCAGCTCCTGTATTCTCCAAAGTTTTTCAAGGGTTGCACACCAACCCTCCATTCCAGGGACCCTGCCACTGCCGCAGATCTTAATATTTGCATTGCCAACATACAACCCCTTGAGCCCTACATCAGCAGAGCGGCACTTGACTTGAAAACTGTGTTCTTATAGCCATATCATCGCCAGACGACAAGTGAATTACAAGCATTGTCAGTGAGCCTGATTTATCTCCTTTCATAGAGATGGTGGTCCTCAAGGCCATAAAAGTTCTTACCTAAGGTGGTTCAGATTTCCACCTCAATCAATCTATGTCTCTCCTAAGAACTTCACTGACCATTCCCTCCTCTGGCGAGAGGAGACTGCACAGTTTAGATGTCAAAAGAGCCCTTAGTTACTACATAGAACGCACCAAAGGGTCACAGGTTTGACTCCTCAACTGTTCCTCACTTATGGTGAGGTCAGTAAAGGAAACCTGCCACCAAAAGATCCATTGCCAGGTGGATTGTCTCCTGTATCCAATTTTGTTATGAAAACTGGTGGTTCTTCCTCAGGCCTGAGGCTCACTCTACTAGAGGTACAGCTGTAGCTCTGGCTACACCAGGGACATCCCCTATCCTAGAGATGTGTCAAGCAGCTACCTGGAAAATGGTTCACACTTTTCCAAGCATTACTCCCTGGACATCAGGCTAGGAGTGATACTCGGGTTTAGCAACAACATGCTTCAGAGCCTATTCCTAAGTGGGTTCTAGCCCTCCTCCATGGAGTACTGCTGTGTAGTCTGCATATGTCATAATATAGCAAGACTTCATGTTGTTTGAAGAAAAATTACTCACCTTAATGTTGTTTCTTCTAATGGAGTCTTATCCATGTATAAACTCCCCCTGCCCCTCTCAGAACCTCTGCTTTTGGGATGTGGGTTGCAGTGGCACCAACCCAGATGCCACCTTGTTTTCACCCTCCTTTTGGGGTGACTGGGTGTTAATGTTTTCATTTTTGGGTCTCCTGACTTGAGTCTTGTTTTCAGGACCAAAAATGTGTTCTTCTGTTAGTAGCCAGTTGGCTAGTGTGAGTTTACAGCTTCACACAGAACCTTAGTGAGTTTGCTGACAGAAAAGATCTGGAAAGTTTGAGTTTGAAGAACAACGAGACAGAGTTTTCAACCGAGCTCGAGCTCAAATTCTATGTCTGGCATGGAAAGATTATCTGCCTCCGGAGCAGTTAGGAAGGAGTGGAACTCACACCATATGTCATAATATAGCAAGACTCCATTAGAAGAAACAACATTACTAAGGTGAGTAATTTTTTCTTCCTTCCCCATCAGATAAGTATCATTGTAGCCACAACTTATTCTTTCCACCCTATTTACTCTCTAAGAACCGTGGATCCTTTGTGACTACTTTTCCTATATTTATATTTTACAGGTCCCTTGGACATTTTCCCCTAAAGACCCACTTCTGGCTCCCTAGTATTCAGGTAAGAGACTCTCTGAGTACCTAAACGTGGCCTGCTTGGAGTTCACCTGGAGGATTGCTTACCCCCACCCTACCCCAGGTAGCCACAATTAAATCTACAATATATATTTTTTAATTTTTTTTTTTATATACCCTTTTGGGTTTCTGCTGTTGCTGCCACAGCTATCTCTGGGCTCTCCCAGCCCTAATGTAAACTCCTGTCCTCCCCCCCCAGCTCAGGTACTGACCCCTCAGGATTGACTGAAGCTGCAGATGGCTCTGTCACTCCCCTTGAGGAGCTCTAAATCTTGCCTGCATCCTGCAGCCCTTTACAATAATATTTGGTCCTCTGGCATTCCTAAAGGCACAGTGTAGCTTAAACTATGCAACACCATCTTCCCCCACCACCCAAATCCACTTTCCTCTACCAGATCCCCATCCCCCTTGCAGGGTTCACTGCATCCTGAAGGGGTGAAGGGTCTGGCTTCCCACTCCCCTATCTTCCCTTTGGTGTTACCCTTCCACCCTACCCCCCCTCCTATCTTCCCTCCCCATAGACCATCAATACTTTTGTCTGCCAGCTGTCCATCCCTTTGCAGGGTTCTCCGCATCCTGAAGGGGGTGTCGGCACTGGCTTCCATCTCCTCTCAGCCCAATGTTCCTCCTTCCTCTGCCAGTCCTCCAACCCCTTGCAGGGTTCTTTGCATCCTGAAGAGGGTGCAAGCACAACCCTATCTCTCCCCCTTTAGTCTGACTACTTTCCTCTGCCAGTTCCCAATCCCCTACCACTGCAGGGTTCTTTATTCTTGAAGGTTGCAAGGTGGCGCTTCCTTCTTTTCACCCCATTCTACCCCAATTCTTCCTTAACTACAGTTCCACCACCTCCCACTATCCCTAACAACCCCACCCTATTCCATGTCCCTCTATCCTCTTCCACCTTGCTCCTCTATCGTTTCTAATGCCCTCTCCCTTGTCCCTTCTCAGCACCTGGGGGTGAAAGGTCTGACCTCCTCTATACACCCACCCTAGGTATTTCAAATACTGTCTAACTCTATATCCAATCCAGCTAGCACTTGGCTACTGTCATCCCAACCAAGCAATACCCTCAGGCCTCCTTGCAATCTCAAAGTACTATCAGTCTCTCTACACTTTATCACCTGGTTTAGTCAACTGTCCTATCCAAAAATACTGTGCTCACCATGAGACTGTGATGTAACACATATTCATGTTTGTTTACCTGGTCTGTAACTCAAATGTACAGATTTTGCAATGCACTAGTTCTTAATTATCAACTACTGTAATGTCTTTCTCTTGCAAACATTATCTCATGCTTCTTCCTATGAAACCCCAATCCCCAACCCCAAGATGCTGCTGGAAATGAGCTGTTAACAGTTCATGTTTTTCTGGTGAATCTCTTCTAAATAAATAAACACCTGTCACTGCTACTTCTGCAATGCTCTCTTCTCCCATTCTTACAACCTCCACCCAATCCTGGCCATCCTCTTCTCCCATTTTTACAACCAGCCCTCTCATCCTGGCTTTACTATTGCCATGGGAGTGGTTATTTTTACTCCCTTGCAGCTCCTGCCACCTCTGCACTCTCTTCCTGGCTGCAGCATTACTGTGGAAGTGGTTTCACTCCATGGCAGCTCCTGCCGTCTTCCAGACCCAACTTTCCAAAATTGCTGTTGTAGCCAGGGATGTGGCTCTTCATAGCCTACTCTTGCTGTTGCTTTAGCACCTTGGGGCATAAACAAAGTCTGTTGCTGAAGTAATGGTTTGGGAAGGTGAGGGGAAGCACTGTTTGCCTCCTCCACTTCCCTCTGGATCCTTTCTCAGCTCTCTCTCTCCTCCTCCCTCCACCCATGCAAGTGGGCCGCAGCCTGAGATCTGTGGGCTAGGTTACATGTGCCCGAGGCGCCCACTGTACCACAATTGCACTATGTGGCTGGCTGCAGGTGCAACAAGCGATTCTCTCCGGCCACTATTCCACATCAGCAGCACCTATAAAAACAATGGAACCAAGAGCCCCACTAGACCAGAGAAGGGTACCAATTCATTTCAAAGGAAAACTGGCCTTTAGCTACAGGGTACTAGACAATCATGGCTACCATTTACTTTTGTAGCCCCCACAGCATTCCTAGCTTGTAAGAATATCAGTATCATTCTTTTAGTTACCAACAGGCCTGCTAGCCCACCTGGTTGCACGGTAACATCGTCACAGGGCCACCAATAGAGCACAGGGTTTTTGTTGAGCCCTCCAAACCACACTTGCTTTCCCTCTGTTTTCCCCAGCTAACTTAATTTTATTTTATTTGACATGTCTGACTGGGAATCGACTCCCAACCATTAGATAAGTATATTTCTATGCCTAATCTGCCTTTCCATCCTTACTGTACCATGTAAGAGCTGTGGATCCTTTTGTGACCCTTTTCTATTTTTTTTTTTTTTACAGGTGTGGTGGACAACATCCTTTGACATTCCTACCTCTGGCTCTACAGTGCTCAGGCAAGACCCTCACTTAATCTGTATTGGGTGGGTTGACTTTAATGGCATGCCACACCCATTGCATGCTGGAAGGTGGGTCACTAGTTCTGAGGCCCCCCATCTATGGTGTCATACTCGCTGTCATACCCCTCTTAGCCCTGGAAGCAGGCTCTCAAGCCACATCCTCAGCTTCCAGGCTTCCCCACCCTCATAGCAATGCTTTTTAGTCTCCTGACTGCCCAAACCATGGCCGCATGTTTCTAATCCCCCAGAGTCCTGGGTGGGGGTCAGTATGGTCCGTGGTCCGATGGAAGAAGAGGGTGAACGGTGTGGGGAGTGTATTATGGGTCCCTGAGAGGACCAATTGAGGAAGAGGAAGCCTTGTTGGGGGCCCTTTGGTGATTCAGATGGTGTAAATAGGCTCGGAGGGAGCCTATAGGTGGTCAGGGGGGGCAGAGTATGGTGGCTTTTGAATCCTCATTCTGGGGTTCTAGTGATGGTATGAAAGAAGGTGCAGGTGGTGTCAGAATCCTAGTATGATGACCTAAGGGTAGCCTGAGTGGAAGATGAAGGGGGGAGTATTATGGAATACTGAACTGCAGAATCCCGATACCCAGGAGCCTGATAATTATGTCCCAACAGTCGGTATCCTGACAATGTGGAATTGCCAGCAGCAGAGTTGGCAATTGTAAATAAGGAGGGGTGTGTGGCAAAGCACCCCCAAAAAAAAAACACAGAAAAAAACATCTGTGTGCAGTTCCAGACTTTCGGCATACCAACTGGTTGGGCTGTAATTTCTGTGCTCCTGGGTGTTGGATTTGGCATTTTGGTTTGCCATAGTAAATCTGATGAAGGTGCATGTGGATATCTGGCCCCAGTTTTAGGGTCCTAAGGATGGTATGAGTGGGAGATGTGTATGCAGATGTATTTCAGATCCAAGTTCTGTGGACCATGGGGTGCTCCAGGTGGGAGAAGGGGTGATAGTATTGACCCTTGTATACTTGTGTCCTGTGGCTGGTCCAATTAGAAAATGTCCCTAGTCTAGTCCTGCTAGAAGCAGAGGTAGAGGTAGTTTAGGACACCTGTTTGGGAGTTCAAGCTGCTGGACAGTGTGGGAGATGAATGTGGAGGCTGATGTCAAATAATTTCTAGGATTTGCAGGACTTGTCCTTTTGGGCAGAAGGATGGACTTACAGTAGGTGAAATTCCAGTTTGAGATTCCAGAGCTAGTCTGGGTGGTTTAAAAGGGACTTAAATAAAGGAGGGCAGCATATGTGGTCTGACGGCTGGTCATGGTAGAGGGATATTGGTACATAGGTGGGAAAAGCTGGTCCTGGGGTCCACGGCAGGTCTGGGGTGGGCAGGCAGGGAGTCCATAGATGTGGAAGGCTAGTCACATGGTCAGGGGTTATCTGGGTGAAGAACATGGTGAGAACATGGGAAAGCCAGTATGGGTTCCCAGGGATAGTCCCAAGTGGGCAAAAGGGAGATTTTGCTAGGAAAGGTAGACCTTGGATCCCAGCACTGATCCAGATTGAGGGACAAGGAAGACGACAGTGAAGCCTGTTAGATAAAGTGCAGTGTCTGATTCCTGCATGGCAAAGGGACTGACTACCATTGAAATCGCATTGTTTGCTGTAGCACCGCTGCAGCATACTACAGAATTAAGGTTTAATCCTGGCAGCTTCACATGTACAGTAGGTGTGGTGGCAGATCCAGTGCTCCCAGGGGTTGGTCCAAGTGGGTGAATGATGGAAATGACATGTGAGGCCAGTCCCGATAGCTGGTCAGGTTTGGAGGATACTATGGAGACATAGGTGAGGAAGGCCAGCAACCAGTCCCTTGATGATTCAGGTGGAGAATGGGGAAGACTGGTTTGGGTCCAGTTGCTAAGGTCTGGGAAGGAAGGGGGACATGTAGGTAGAGAATGCTAGTCAGAGGTCCCAGGTCTGGTCTGGGTGGAAGAAAATGGGGCCCATTGGTGGGACCGACAGTTTCCTGATTTGATGGTCATTTGATTCTTAATGTTTCCGACTGTTGTACTTTAAAAGGTATTTCAAGAACAGCTGAAGGTCTTGTTCATAACAGTTTATTACCATTATTTCAGCCTTCTTTTTGAAGGCTAATTGGCATTTTTAGTGTACTTTTTGAAGGGCATTTGAGAACAAATTGAGACATTTTTCAATGGATAAAAACTGGTGTTTGAGGTACAATGAAGTTAATTTGAATTACTTCAAAAACACGAAAATAACGATCTTTTAAAAAAAATGAATACTTGAATTAAATTTGAAGGCCTTTTTCTGTGTGGGCTAGAGTTTAGCAACTAAAATTCAAAGCAAAAAAGTTAAGTTATGTACAAAGGGGGTCAAGAAACTGAAATGCTGATGGAAGTGTTGGAAACAAACTACAGATGAGATGGACATGGGGGTCTTTAATAACTTAAATAATCAATGCAGTACAGTAAGAAAGCAGTGCAGAAGGCAAATAGGTTGCTGGGTGTGCAAAGGCAGAGGCATCCCAACAAAAGGAATGTGGTAATCCCTCCCCTGGGCAAATCTCTGATGCGCCCACCCTTGGAATCCTGCATGCAGTTCTAGATCCACACTCAAAAGGACAGGGATGAAGTTAAGATGGTGCAGAGGAAGTTAACAAAAATAAGTGTGGGGCAGCAAGAGAAGTTCTACATGGAGAGGATATAACATAGTGGATATCAGCATATTTACAGTGGAAACCAGGAGGGTAAGGGGAGAACACTGTTGAACTATTTAAAGTTTCTTCACAGGACAAAAAGTATGAGCTGTTCAAGAGCAGGCACGGGGGGGAGGAGTGAAAGCAAAGAGTGGAGGGAGATTAAGAAAGCATGTTAGAAAAGCATTTAGGAACAGGTTGCAAGAATGGGTGGTCCACCTCAGATTAGTGGAAAGATTCAAGCAAGGGTGACCAGTTTTTGGGGCTGGTAAGGGTATCTGGGGAGGAAGACATGGAGCGAGGGCGGGGGAGTGAAAGACCACTAGGATATTTGCATCATACTATAGGTAGACTAAGACAGACATTTCTATATTTTAGAGTGGTTAAAATTTACTTGAGCTATCGTCCTTCAAACAACATGAAGTCTTGCTATATTATGACATATGCAGTGAGTCCCAACCTTCGAACTGCTCCGGAGGTGAAAGAGTTAACTTTCCATGCCAGGCATGGAACTTTGAGCTCGAGCTCGGTTGAAAACTCTGTCTGTTGTTCTTCAAACTCAGACTGTCAGGTTCTTTACTCCGCCTCACTGAACAGTCGCTCCGGAGATTTCTCCTTCTCTCGGTTCATTTTGTCAGTTAATATTCATTTTTCATTTCTTTAACCAATTTAAACCTCAACGGTCCAGTTCAAGCTCTGTCTGTGGTATTTGTAAGTACTAGATAGGTTTTACATTTACTTTCTGTGTGGAACTATAAACGGTTTATCGTTTGGTTTGAACCGATCAGGTTGTTTTAAATACATTAATCTGTCTTTTAAGTCTGGGCAAGGTCCCTGAACGGAGGGTTGCGTGAAGCAATCCTTTAAAAAACTTGAGAACACAGGGTGAGCACGATAAAGAAGAGGGGTTACCTGTTGATAAGAAGAAGACACAGCTGCCAAGTGCACTTTTAGGGTAGCTGGTCTCAGCCCCAAGGAATTCAAATGCACCAAATAATCCAGGATCGGGCATGCCAGCAGATTCTGGAAATATGCTTTCCAGCACACCATATGGAAAATCTCTTCCATTTTGAATTATAGGTAGCCCTGGTAGAGGCTTTCAGAGGCCTTCAAGATATCCAGTACACCTTGAAGACAGGGTGGTCAGCAACTTAACTCTTCAAGAGCCAAGCTTTGAGATTGAGAGATTTGAGGTTCGATACCAAACCTCCCTGGGCACAGGTTAACAGGTTGTGATTCCTGGAAGACACAGGGAGAGTGCACTGCTAAGGACATGAGGAGGGTACCAGGGTTGCCTGGTCTAATCTGGAGCAATCAGGATCATCTTGCAGGTTTGAGATCTGATTCTGACTAGCACTTTGAAAAGAAGGTGAAGGGGGAAAGCATAGAGAAACTTCTTCCCAACTGAGGAGGAAAGGCATCCAGAGAGACTGAGTCCAACACTGGGGCCTGCAGCAAAAAATAGGAAGTTGGTGATTGTCTGGGGCTGCAAAGAGATCTATTTATGGGTGCCCCATCTGGCAAATACTATCTCCAGTACTAGGGGATCCAGTGCCCATCTCGGATGGCCCTGGGAAATCCTGTTGAGAGCATCCGCTAGGACATTGTCCTTGCCTGGGAGGTGAACTGTCGTAGGAGGCGTTCAGAGAATAAGCCAGAGACCACAACTTCATTGCTTCAGTGCACAAGACCGTAGACCGAGTGCCCTTGTTGTTGATGTACCACATTGTAGTGGTATTGTCTGTTCGACCTGAACCACCTTGTTCTGGACAGATGTGTAAAAACCTGGAGTGCTAGAAAACTGCTCTGAGTTCCAGCAAATTGATGTGGAGCAAGGATTCCTGAAGGACCACAGCCCACGGGTGGAAAGGTGCCATGTGAGCTCCCCACCCCAAGAGGGATGCATCTGTAGTAAGGATCAAGGAATGAGACTGGGAGTGAAGGGAACCCCTGTTCAGATTGTTCTGATCCTGCCACCACTGAAGGGCCTGGATCAGGTGCAAGTCACTGGAATCAATTTGGTTGGATCTGTCCTTGAGACCAAAAAGCTCTCAAATGGAACTGAATGTCCCTCATCTGAAATCTCGCTCCCTGCACAACTGCTGTAGAAGCAGCCATGTGCCCCAGGAGCTGTAGGAATGCCTTGCTGGCCGAGAGACCTTCAGGGTGAAAGAGGAGGCCAGAGACACCAGGGTCCTTGCTCTTTCCAGAGGAAGGAAGGCTCTGGCTTCTTTTAGGTTCAGTTCTGCGCCTATGAAGGTGAGAAGCTGGACAGGCTGCAGAACTGACTTTGGAAGATTGAGAAGGAAACCTAGAGATGTAAGCAGTTGCTGGGTTACTTGTAAATGTAATTTGACTCTGCTCTGGAGACTGTCCACAATGAGCCAGTCGTCCAGATAAGGAAAGATGGCACCTTTTGCCTTCTTAAATGAGCAACTGCTACTGCTAGCATTTTGTGAACACCCTTTGGGCTGAGGTGAGGTCAAGGGCATTGCTCTGAACTGGTAATGGCCTGAGGGCAGTTCGAATCTGAGGTACTTTCGATGGGAGCTTCTGATGAGAACATGGAAGTAGGCATCCTTGAGGTCCAGGGAGGCTAGCCAGTCCCTGGCCTTAGAGAGGGTAAATAATCCCCAGGGTCACCATTTTGAACTTTGGTTTTAAAAGGTGCTTGTTTAGATACCTGAGATCCAGGATGGGCCGCCATTCTCCTGTCTTTTGGAGTAAGGAAGTACCTGGAGTACAACCCTTGCCCTGGTGTATGGGTGAAACCTTTTCCATGGCTCTGAGAGCCAGGAGGAAGAAACTTCTGCTTCCAGGGCAAGTGCCTCTGAAGGGTTTGCAGGTGGAAAAGACCTGGCTCTCATCTTCAGAAATTTTTGAAGCTGAGAACCAGTCCCGGCTTACTACTTCCAGGACCCACTTGTCTGATGTTAAAGACTTCCAGTCCTGGACAAAGTAAGCCAGCCTGCCCCTACCGATAGTGGAGAATTGGCCCTGGCTACCCCATCAGGGAGCCTGTTTGCAGGGGCTTTGGGTTGAGGTAGAAGCAGGCTTACTAGAACCCTTCTGCCCTTCTCTAAAGAACCCCTCTGGCATAAGCAGAAGAGGAGGCCTGGCTTGGTAAAATGGCCTATGAAAAGGCCTGGCCCTGCCCTGATATGTTGCCTTTGAGGAGTGACTTGCCTTTCTTTGGCCTGTGCACTCCTATAGGTGGTCCGATATTCATCCATTTTCTTCATATAATTCTCTGTCTGCTCCCCAAACAGAGAATTTCCCACAACAGGAAAATCCATAGCCTTAGACTGGTATCCTGGACAGGGCAGTACATCTGAGCCAGGCTGTTCTGCGAAGAGACACAGATGTAGCCATGACTCTTGATGAAACATCATTAGAGTCTACTTCAGCATGAAATTGCACCTTGGATGCCTCAATACCATCCGCAGCTACCTGCTCCAGCTCCCTGGCAAGCTGGTCAGGGCCCGTTTGCTAGGGCCAGGACAGTATCCCACCTGGATTTCTGGTACCTAGCTGCGCAGTCATATAATTTGCCTGTCTGAGTCCCAAAGATGCTGCCATGTACTGCTTTTTGCCATGGCATCCATCCTCCTGGAATCCTTTTCAGGAGGGTGAGAGGCTAGAAGAATATTAGCCTTGTCACAGGCTGCAGCCTGCACTACCCCACATGGCTGCACTGCTGGGATAGGAACTCCATATCAGAGCCTGATAAAGCATACCTCTTGTCCATCCTTTTATCCACAGGGAGGATAGAATGAGGAGTTTCAGAATTTTACTGTCTGTTTCCTAAAATATTTATGCAAGGGAATAGACAGTCTCCTAAGACTCTGGAATATCCATCATTTCCACAAAATCAGACTCTTCTTGATCATCAACAGCTTCCTCAACAGGGAGTTGCAGAGTCTCAGCAACTTTCTTGTAAAACAAAAATGAGAAGGGGACTCAGATAGCCTGGGAGGGACACTCCTGAGGGTCTGTCTGGAGAGATGTCCGGTTCAATGGGCACATCCAGACTTTCAAAATCACACTCACTCTCCTCGTACCCTCCTTCCTTCCCTGTTCATAAAAATCTCAAAATCATAATCTTGAACTGGAACCGACCGAACCGGCGCTTCCTAATGGTGCTGGTTCGGACAGAACTGGGAAAGAGACTGAACAATTTGAATAGCTTTGGCTATTTCTCAGCGGTTGGAGAAAGAACTTTGGCCCCAAACTAGCTGACCTTCTAGTCCTTTTAGTTGGAACTGGCTCCTCAGAGCAGGTTCTTCGTTGCCGAGGAAGTATCGCCTGGTCAGAGGGCACTCCTCAGGTTCGGTTGGAACCGAACCGGCTGGCCATCCGGTCAGCGGACTTTTGGCCTCCTTTCCTGAGCCTACCCACTCTTTTCCACGGTGGCAGCAGGAAAATTCTTACAAATCTGGCAGTCTGCATTGAGGGTGGTCAAACCCCAGACAATATACACAAATGGTGTGTGGGTCAGCCTTAGCAAAGGCTTCCCCACAGAGGCCACAGTGCTGAAACCCAGTGGGTCCAGTTTTTCTTTTGGGTTTCTCAGACATAGTGCCAGCCTAACAAAAACTTGCCTGTTAATGGCAATCCACCAAACAAGACTCTCTTATCGGTTCCCAACCGTGTCATGGTCGTGGAAAAAAGCGTAATAAATCCGTTTTTAGAACCGATAAGAACCGGGAACCGCACTCTAAAGACTAGAAGGTAATCTTAAACCCATCTGATCGGTTCAAACCGAACCGAAAAAACGCTTACAAGTTCCACACAGAAGAAAAAATAATAAATAAGCCTATCTATTACTTACAATACCACAGACAGAGCTTGAACCGACAATGCGGTTAAATTTCAGAAAATAAACCGAGAATTAAACTTTAAAACTGACAAACGAACCGAGCAGCAGGAGGAATCTCCGAGCGACTGTTCAGTGAGGCGGAGTAAAGAATCTGACAGTTTAAGTTTGAGCTTCAACAGACAGAGTGTTCAACCGAGCTCGCACCAAGATTCCATGCCCTGCTTGGAAAGTTAACTCTTTCATTCGGAGCAGTTCTAACCTGGGGTTAAACTGCATATGTCATAATATAGCAAGACTTCATGTTGTTTGAAATAGAGTTTATTCAGACTGAATCAAGTTGTGAGGACTATTTAAACCACTGGACTGTGACCAGGCTTTAACCTGAAGAAGACCAAGATTTGCTGAATGTGATTGGCCTGTCAGGATTTCCAGCTGCTTTTGAATCTTGGTTTTGGTTTGTGCAGAGACATTGCAATCGTGACCGGAGAGTGGTTTGCCTGGTAAAGTAGAATTTCCTTACATGTAAATGTGCTGTGTATTGAAAGTGGGTCATGATTTGCTTCCCACTGTGTGAACTGTGTTCTGCTTGCTGGTACCGTAGAATCCTTTACATGTAAATGTGCTGTGTATTGAAAGTGGGTCGTGATTTGGTTCCACACTGTGTGAACTGTGTTCTGCTTGCTGGAAGCTTTATCCAGCCTAAGACTGAATCCATCATCTCCATTCTGCCTGGGCCATGCCACGCTGGCCCAGCCAGACTACCCCACTGCACAGAGAAAGCCACCGACGAGAGACCTGCCTGGGATCAGCCCCTGCTCCACGCCTGAACAGGAACGATACTCGCTAATCATGTGAGCCCTGCTTCTCCAGGCACTCCAGATTAACCACCTGCTGTCTTGATTTTTGTCCAGCCTCAGTCCAGTCTTGGGTATCACGAGTAATCATCAGGCTAGCTTCCTGCAACAACAGCCTAATCTAAAAGTGTGTCATCTGATTGTCTTGTCATTTTATTTTCATGAACTGAGCCCTCCGGCTCCGGATTACAAATAGTGTGTGTTGTGCATGTTGTTTTCTTCCATCACAGGGCCCCAACCAGCTGCAACATTCCTGGCTAGCCCACCATTCTCCACCTGGGTCCCAGAGTGTGTGACCATTTATGGACCCTGAAGTGCATGCATAACTGTTTGATTGACAGATCCTTTAAGCAAATTAACCTGATTATGCCCTCCCTTGTTCAAGCCCCTTAAATAAATCAGATCTAACTCTTTTTGCATTTACCCTGACTGTGGTTCTAGTTTGTGCAAGAGTGCTGTACTGCTGTTATTTGCTGTGTATAACCTTGTTTTAGGGGGTCCCCAGGGTCGAGCCAGAGTAAAGCCCTGGTGGGAAGTGCAAACAGTGTGGTACTTGTGTGGTGTATTGGGGTATTGTGAAAGTGATTATTGTGTATTGTTCCGCCACGGGTAAGGAAACAGGGTGGTTACTGTGTGCTGGAGGGCTGTGCCCAGGTTAGCTTGACCACTACCAACCCTGGCCTCTGGGTGGAAGAACCCGTTCAGAACTCAGGCCCCTTAACCTGCTACTAGCCAAGCAGGTAGGGGTAGTAGCTCTGGGATAGCACCACCTAGGGGTTACTCTAACACTAATGATATCAGCAACTAAGGTTCATGAATGAGCCAGGGTCATAGGAGAGCAGATGCAGTTTAGAGTAGGAACCCAGCTAATGGTGGTCTACCTCAATGTTGGTAGCTGGGTGACTTCACAGCAGGGCCCTGAGGAGAATGCCAAGAGACCAACTCCTTTGAAATCAAAATAGTAAGTTGCCAGTCCAGGCTGAATAAATATATTTATTGTTACATTTACCCTTGTGGGGGGTCAGGGTGTGGTCTGACTTCTTGTTTTTGTTGATGTATGCCATATAGGTAGCACCCCTCATTCAGAATCCCATTTATAGTTTGTAGAATGAGCAAGAGTGAGTAGTTAATATTGATAAAGTCATAGGAGAGCCGGCTCGGGAGTGACTCTGATTGAGCACTTTCAAAAGGATGACTCAATTGTGGTGCTTTTACACAGGGCTACTGGGAAGGGAGGGTGACCGGATTGGGGGTTAGCGAATATAGCAATGGGATGTAGCTATATGAACATGTCTTGAGGGAGACAATGCCGTCTGCGTGATGGGCGGAAGGAGAGAGGGTATGGGGCATAGTATAATGGTGGGTTGTCAAGCTGGCTGTGTAGCATGGTGGTTGGTGGCAGGTTAAGTTTGGGAGGGTGGTGGGTCTGTTCTGGGCGCCTGCTCATTTTTTCCCCTCGTTTGCACCCCCTGACATGTACCCCCACTGGAGTTAAGAATCCTTTAGTAGAGGGAGTCCCAAATCATGGAAATGGCAGGCAAAGGGGGTGATAGTAATTGTGGGGACTTCATTCTACCGGGGTGAACTGGAAAATCCCAGCTACCTCCAACACCAGGAGCAGGTACTGCTGAATGCATCCCAGAGTGGATTCCTGTCACAGGGTGCTTGATTTTCAAAGAGCAGTTAGATCACTGCAAGTTTCAGCAATCTAGGGCTGTGGCAAATCTTGGGGTGAATCAGGGACCCTGTGTCAAACTTTAAAACAATGAGGGGCCCTATGTCCAAGACTCAAGATTTGACACATCTGCAGAGTGGTGCTGAAGAAGTGGTGCACCTGTTAGGTTTGATGGAGAGATCCATCATCCCCACTTCACCTGGCACAGCACTCAAGGAGCCACTAAAGGTGTGGTGGGATAAATACATCTGCCAGGAGGGACTGGGGTAGAAGAAGCATAGCGCGAAGAGGGCATGGTGTCAATGTGTGAGGCATGAGGTGGCACCCTGCAGGGGTACTTTGCTGTTACATACAACTGATTGAACAGGGTACAGGGGCTGGCAGAAAGGGACCAGGACCCTACCTCAGGAGGATACAGCCATTGCACCTGCCCAAAAGGTGCCACTGACCACAACACTGTCTGCAGGCAGTGGCCTGCCTCCACGCAGAGGACCTGTACCAGTGGAATGCTGCAGTGCCTGGGGACTGTTCCCAGCCACCATTTGCACCCCACAAACTGCAGCCACTGCTCCCCATTGATGGTGTTAGGTCAGTGGCACCTATGGGGCAGGTGCCAGGGCTGTATCCTCCTGAGGCCGGGTCCTGGTCTCTTTCTGTCAATCCCCTGTACCTGGTCTGATTGGCTGTATGTAGTAGCACAAGGCACTCCTGCAGAGTGCCATCTAATCCCTTGCACATGGCTGCCATGCCCCCATCATCCCTAGGGCAGCCCTAATGCTTCTTCTGCCCCAGTCCCCTACTTGCAGCCTCCCTATCACCTCCTGCCCAGCGGTGGTGCATGGCCCTTAGACCACCTCCTGGCTGGTCTAAGGGCAGCCCTCTGTTGCGACCATGGCAAGGTTTGTAGAATAGCAAAAAGGGAATGGTGCAGCCCCACTGTGCCTCAAGCCCCATGTGACCTGGTGCATGGACACTTTTGCCCCAGGATGGTGCAGGGGCTTTATCAAGATTGATATCCCGATTTTGATGCAGCTGGCATTCAAAAATCGGTATAGCTGTGAACTCTGACACAAGGTGTCACTTTGCGCTATACACTTTTGGTGCAGACACCTTGCATCAAAGTTTTTGTTTGAAAATCATGCTGAAGGTGTCATGGAGCCCTTCTAGGAGAGGGTTGTACTGGATCTGCTCATGTACAACTATGGACATGTACAGGATGTAAAGGCGGAAGAGCCACTTACTGGGAGTGAACACCATGTAGTGTGGTTCCACTTGGACAAGGGCAGAGTGATGCTCAGGACCAAGATGAGGGTTTTGGATTTCAGGAAGGCTCAATGTAATAAGATGGGAGAAAGTCTAGTAGGGCAGCTTGCTGGGATCAGTAAGTAGGTGGAGGTGGAACAGAAATGGGCCATTATAAAGGAGGGACTGATGGAGGCCACTAGTGAGTGTGCAAAATCAAAAGCAAGACATCCAAGGACAAAACCCAGGTGGTTTGGAAAGGAAGTGGTAAATGCAATAAGGGAAAAGAAAGCACCTTTCCTGAAGTACAAATGTACTCAGAATGAAGAAGGTAAGGTAGTCTATAATGGTAAATCAAGGGTGGCATGCAGAGCAGATAAAAAGGAAAAGACTGCTAGGAAGTACAGCTGGCACAGGGAGTAAAATAGGTCAAGAAAGCCCTTCAGGTATAGAAGGAAGAAGAGGATGGATATTAAGGATGAAATTGTCAGGTTAAAAGGAAGGGTGGAGGCTTGGACAGAAGAAAGAGAAGAGAAGCAGGGTACTTAACTAATACCTTTACTCCATTTTCACTAGTCAGAAAGATGAACCAGAGCCACAAGGGAGCAGGGAGGTGAGGTGGGGAAGGGAGGTGACACTGACAGCATAATAAAGGTGCATAGGGTGCTAAAGGTCCTGAAGGTGGGCTAGTCCCCAGAACCAGATGGAGTGCACCTGAGGGTCCTAAAGGAACTGGGTGAGGTGTTGATGGGTGCCCTGGCAGACCTGTTTAAAACTCTCTGAATCTGGGAGTGTTCCCCAGACTGGAGAACTGTACGTGTGCTGCCTCTCCATAAAAGCAGTCCAAGGATGAACCAGAGAATTAAAGGCCAGTCAATCTACCCTCAATAGTGGGGAACCCGATGGAGACTATCCTGAAGGAGATACTGGTGGGCTTTCTCAAGGAAAATTGGTTAAGATGAGAGACAGCATGGGTTTGTGTCAGGGAGGTTCTGCCAGACTAATCTGATTGACTTTTCAACTGGGTGACCAAGGCAGTGTACAGGGGCCACATGGCTGATGTCCTCTATCTGGACTACAACAAGGCCCTTAACTCTGTACCCTCATAGGAGGTTGGTCAGGAAGATGGAGGATCTGGGGTGGGGCCAAGCTTGTTAGATGGGTCAAAACTGGCTAAAGGACAGAAGCAAAAGGTAGTGGTTGGGAGGAATTCTCAGAAGCTAGGCCAGTGACCAGTGGGGTTCCGCAGGGCTCAGTGCTCAGTCCAGTGTTGTTTAACATCTTCATAAGTGACATAGCCAATCAGATCAAGGGTTAAATCTGCCTGCATGAGACGGAACAAAGATCTGTGGGATGGTGGACATGGAAGAGAGGAGACAGGAACTAAGGAAAGACCTGGCTAGGTTAGAGAAATGGTCTGGCATTTGGCAACTGGGGTACAACACTAAAAAGGGCAAAGAACCCAGAGACGAAATACTGGTTGGCTGGTGTACAGGTCACCAAGTCTGATGAAGAAAGGGACCTAAGGGTTATCATCAAGAGTGACCTGAAGCACTCGGCATACTGCAGGAGAGCTGTGGCAAAGCAACTTGGATGCTGGGCTGCATAGCCAGGGTGATTCAGTTCAATTCAATTTACTTTATTTACCAGGTATGCACACTGGGCCAAGGCCCATGTTTTCAGGAATGACCGGAGCATCAAAGTGGAAGCTAAGATGATCTATTTAGTAATAATACCAACAGGTGGGCAGTATTGTGCTATACCAGACCGCCCAGGGGCGTAATGGAAGGTCCGTATAGCACAATGCCACCCACCCTGAGGGTATTATTGCGCTAGAAAATGGGTTATGTGTATTTTAAAAAAAAAAAGAAATCACAAAATGAATAGAAAATTAGTTCAAATGTATTGAAAATGTTTTTGATTGTAAGTAGTCCCTCTAATGCTGTAGTGGTATACTTGCCAGCAGAGGGCAGTGCAGTTTTACACTTTTTTTTTAAATAACTTAGTGTTGTATTACACTGATGCTTGTTTGTGGAACCGACCCCCACCCCACACCGTTCGCCACTTGTCCATTTTATTGTTTAGAGAGAGAGACTTGCCACTTTCGTCCACCTTCAGCAGGTAGGGCACCTGTTTTATACTGATAAAAGCCGTGGTTTCATTTCTCATCTAGTAAGTCCGACTCCAATGAAAGCTGGTGCAGTACAGTTACCCATGCAGACAATTACCCATACCACACAGCCAGACTTCCGTTGTGAAGTGGCTGGACCCCTAACCACTGATTATAGCAACGCTGTTGCTGGAGTGGTTCCTACAGAATGTGCTGCTGCTGTTTGGTGGAATGTTTCACTAATCGGAGCGTGATGAAAGTTAAATGTACTGACTCACTTCTCTCTCTCCCAGGGAGCATTCAGACTGGATTTTAGGAAGTGGCAGTCTGTTTTATTTGGGAAGGGGTTAGCAACCAGCTGCAAGTAATGCTCTGAAAACTAGGGCTGTGGTGTGTATGAGGCTGATTTCTAGTATTTGTATTTGGGTCTCTCTCACAGTTGAAAGTGGGAACACGGAAGTCAGAGTGGTAAAGTGAGCTAAGAGAAAAAAGGCAAGCAACTTTGTGTAAGGAGTTTCATTTTTATTTTTTGTACTGGCTTTGCTGTGCACGCTTTTAGCAGGCGAGTCATTAAGTTTAACATTTTATTCAGGAGAACGCCTTGTGGACAGGCATCGGACTTAGCTCTCACTAAGTGAGACAAGAAATGGCGGGTATTTTGAAATTAAATGAGGGTGTTTCAGCCAAATAGAGACCAGGCTGGACAACATGATTTTAGTGATGGGGTTGGCAGGGCTGGTACTTTTTAATAGCCGGGCATCTGTTGTCTGATAGATGCCCAGCTAGAGAAGTCCTTCAGCCAATCAGAGGCTTGGAATACTTTTACCCAATTTCTAAACAAAATACAAATACACATAGATGGAAGGGTAATACAAATATAAACACATATTTTAAAAACAATTACACAAAGCAAGAGATTGAAAGTGACTAAATAAGACTTTCTTGAATGTTACACTAGTAGGGACATTTACACAATTAATAGGCAAGGAATTCCAGAAAGGTGAACACTGTACAGAGAAAGCCCTCTCCCATACAAGTAGAAAACTTTGGCAAAAACAGATGTAATGCAATGGAGGAGCGAAGCAGTCTAGGTTCATCCTTAATTTTGGTAAGCCAAACAAAAGGAGATTTGCAGCCTTGGGCAAGTGCTGCTATTAATCATGCAACACAGGCTGTAATGACAAGTCAACATGGCAGGCAACCAACCAAGGGTGTCATATATTACCAGGTCTATCTTGTAAAGGAGCTTTGCTCAACAATGTTCGCCTGGATAAATAAAGATTTTGATTGCTTGACTGATATAAAATACAGTGATGTCTTTAAATGGCTTAGCCAGGACAAATCTACAAATTGATTTAAAAGTTCTACTAGGTCCAAGTCCTTTTTTGTTAATTTTGTAAACAAAAAGAATTGTAACACAGTGTAGACAATAACACACTTTTAGATATAGTTTCCGTAGCTTCTTTGTTAGACAATCTTTAATTCGGTACAAAGCACCACATTTCTGATTCACAGTCTTTACTGTCTTCTAATATGAAACGGAAATGTGAGGTTAGGGCAAGTAACTCCAAGATACTTAGTTTCCAAAACTTGCAGCAAAGATCCTGCTAAGTCGTAAACTAATAGCGGTTTAGCATTATGCAGTTTAGGTGTGGAACCAAATAAAATACTTGGGGCCAGATATTCAAAAGGGTTGCACTCAGCAAGTCCGAATTGCTCCATTCTGTGATATTCAGCAGGAGGCAGTTGCGCCACTGAAAATATGCTGAGCAACAGCGCAATGCAAATGAATGCATGCTGAACTGGAGGGGAGGAACCATGCATAAACTGCACAGCCAATATTCAGCCAGGCTGTGCAGAGTTTGCAGGCGCAACCCCAACCTGCGCCTGCACAACTTTGGGCCCAAAAAAAAGGATCAAGTCGAGGGCCACCCACAGGTGAGCTGCCACATTGCAGGGCACAACACAGCAGCTGCCACCTGTGGCTGGCCCTCAACCCACCCTGTGCCCCCCTCAGCCCGATCGCAGGCAAAGAGCAAATCCCACCACTACCCTCACTGGCCCGATCGCGGATATAGCTAAATCCTCTCACCACCAGCCGGACGCAGGCGTTTCGGTGGTTCAGTGATCTGATCGCTGGCTGGTTAGTGAGTATGGTCTCGGTCACAGGTCCTCTCAGATCAGCGCAACCACCCCCACCTTACCCGATGAACCTCACCACTGCCTCCGCAGCCGGGCGGGTGGCAGCATCTCATCGCCTGCTGACTGACTATTTCGGTAGCTGCATGCCCATTGGTGCAGAGCAAGAGCCAATGGCGCAGCTATATAGACAAAACAGTCCAGATTTGTGAATGAATATTCAAAACTGGACTGTCTTGTACGGGAATGCACGCCCATTGGCCTTTGCCTGCACCACGGGCGGCAGCCCTACCGGAGGCAGTCAGTGGGGCGGCGAGGCGGCAGGCAGGTGGATGTTGCTCGCCAGCCCGGGGCTAGTGGTGGGGCTTCGTGGGTGGTGGGTGGGGACACTAAGTCACCAGGGATGTGTTCGGGGTGTGTATGTTATACTACTCCAGCCCGCGACGGGCTTATCGTCCACTGGACCACCAGGGATGTGTTCGGGGTTATACTACCCAGCCCGCGATCGGGCTTATTGGTCCACTGACCACCAGGGATGTGTCTGGGGTGTATGTGTGTGTGTGTGTGTGTGTTATACTACTCCAGCCCGCGATCGGGCTTATCGGTCCACTGGACCACCAGGGATATGTTCGGGGGACACATTGCTGCTCTGCGATCGGGCTGGTGAGGGGATTTAAGCTATGCCTGCGATCAGGCTGGTGGTGGTGGTGGGGATTTTATACCTTTTGCCCGCGATCGGGCTGCAGGGGTGTTGGTCCTCGACGGCTGCTGCCTGGCAGGCGCCAGCGAAGTCCTCGGGATTGGTGCACCTGCATGCTAATGGGGCCATAATCTGATGCAAATGGCCCCTTGTGCCTTGCATGAATTATGGCCCCATTTGCATGTCACCTTTTGAATATCGGAAATTTGTGCATGACGCAATGGTACTTGCACCACCGCAAGTGGTCAGAGTGGTGCATTCAACTTGCGGTGGCATGTGTTCCACCGCATGTACAGTGTATGCCTGGGTGTGATATTCAAAGAGTTGCTCAAAGGCGCAGCTCCTTTGAATATCGCCTGGCCACACCCCAGCATAACTATTTTGTGCAGCGCAGGGCTTGCTCCACAAAATAGCGCAGTTTGAATATCTGGCCCTTTGTGGGGTTTTTTTTGTATTTAATAGTAAACAATGTTTCAAAAGCCATTTATTTAATGCAGTGAAATCTTGATTTAATGGGTATTGATTTCATCTGCTTTTGCAGAAATAGTAAATGATGTTACCCAGAAAGCAGTACTTCATTAGAAACTTTAGGAATTGGATCAATGAATAGGAGGACAACCGAGGTCCCAGAATGGACCCCTGTGGAACTCCCTGGTGAAGCATGCATGTCAATGAGTCAGTCCTCCTAGATTTACTTTTACAGGATGATTAGATAAATAACTTTGAAACCCTTCACAAGGCCTATCTGTCAGGCCAAAGTCTTTCAGTCTCCGGAGCAGCATGGCATGATTAACCAAATCGAAAGCTCTTTGAAGAATTGATAAATACTGTACCTGTCAACATTTCCATATCCAGTGATCTTAAAGTATGGTCTGTAAATGTGCCAGCAGGAAGGCAGAGTTCATACTGCCACTGTAGAGGTCACTGGTAAGACTTCACCTAGAGTACACTGTGCAGCATTGGTGCCCTTATCTTAAGAAGGATGTCAAACTTGCTGGAGACAGTCGAGAGAAGGGTGAGCTAAAGGATCCAGGGCCAGCAGGGCAACACCCACAAGGAGGGGCTCAATGGCTCAATCGCATTTTTGAGTGTAGAAGGAGAGGGAGAATATAATCAAGACCTTCTAATACCCCAAAGGTATCAGTAGGGTAATTATAGAGGGCCTCTTCAGTCTTAGTGGAGCAAGTCCACTAGGGGAATAGCCTAAAGCTGTTAGGGGAAGATTCTGGAGGGAGATGAGGAGGCACTTTGTAACTGAGAGAGTAATGGCCAAGTGGAATGTGTTGCAAGAGGAGGTGGTTTCCTGAAACTGGTGGATAGTTTCAAGACAGAATGGGACAGAATGAAGGGAAAGTTAATGGTGGGGCAGGGGCAGGTCACATTATAGACTTGGGGATCTGCACAAGTGAGCAGACAAGATAGACTATAAAGCTTTTATCTGCTGGCATCTTTGTATGTTCATATGTTAAATGTCAGAAACCTAGGAAACACATTGAGTGATCTCCAGGTTATGGCAGCAGAGGGATGCCCTGACATAATGGCCATAACTGAGCAGTAGGCAAGAAGAATGACTGGAACCTCATGGTCCCAGAATGTGTACTGTTCAGGAGGCACAGGAAAAAGGAGGGATGTGCTGTAAATCAAAGGTGGCATCAAGGTGTTGGAAGCGGTTCCACCATCAGAACGCACCTGTGATCAGTGCCAGGCAGTTAAGGTGCCAATCGGAAATGTTGCTGATCACATCTCTTGCAGGGGAGCTGTGCCCCCCAAGACACCCTCCTACACTGAGAGATTCCTACTCTGGGAGTGGACAGATCTCGGGGAGCACATCCGCATTTGGTGCCCTGATTGCCCAGTGCCATAACGCCGATACTCTGAGCTCCATTAGGGATTGGAAGCTAAGGAGACAGGGGAAGGGTGTAGGTGGAACCACTATGGGCTCAGCTGATTTCACAGGGAAGGATCATCCTTATGGGGGTGATTTACAGGCACCCAAGTCAGTCAGAGGACAGGGCACTTGCCAAGAAGATCAGAAAGGCAGCAGCAGGAGGGAAAGCACTCTGCTGGGTCACTTCAACACGTCTGACATCAATTGGTACATACGTTCCTGGGGCATGGAGCAGCAGGAACCAAGTATTGTCACACCAGGTATTGGCCGCATCCCAGTTTCAATCTGAAATGAACTCAGGTGTTTTCCTAGTTACCAATGTAACTACCCCCACCTACAAGTTGTAAGACTACACCTGCTCGATCAACACTTGGGCACAGTCTATAAGGCCTTGGTTGAATGGTGCCTGGGCTCCATTGGTATTGGAGGTAACACAGAAATGGTGCTGTGTCTCCACCTATGGGGATCCTTATGGCAAATGACTGCCAGGGACTTGCCTACACCCACCCCAAGGAGTAGGCAATCACTTAGGGCCTCAGGTGACTTAGACCCTCTGTTTGAACAAGTCCTGATAGTTCACGAAACCCAGTGCAGGCCCTCTGGTGTTGTTCCTGGAGGAAACAGAAATCTTTTGCAAAGATTCTTTAAACATTTTTTCCAACCTTGTGACTGATGACTGCTGACTTTACTAGGGGTGAGTGGACCGAACCCCAAAACCAGAACTCCCTGGATCCAATGCGTCTGATGGACCCAGATAAGTCAGAGTCAATGGGCTTAATGTACCTAGTCTGGGTCCATCGACTCCAATGTGTTTTATTATTTTAAAAAGCACAGTTAGTGCATTTACCTACAGCCTGCAATAGATGGCACTCTGCAATCCTTCTGATCCTGGCTAGCCAGCAGTCACCTGATGGCCAAATTGCAGGTCATGTGGCTGCTGGCATGGCATCCTGCAGGCTGTTGGTACCTCAATCCTGCTACTAGAATGCTCACGCCCGTGATGAGCAGGTAAGGCGCGAGCAGCAGGAGACAAGTACCCACTTATGAATGAGGGCAAGGGTGGAGGAACTCGATTGGCCAAGTCCAGCCAGATTGACAGGCTAGGCAGCCTATAGCTATAGGGACTGCCTGTCAGTCCTGGTGATTGGCCGCTGTGGTGGATAGGTGGAGCTGAAGGGCAGTGTAGCTCGCTAAGACCGTGAAAGGTGCCATTTTGAGCTACACTCGCATTGGGAGACGACGCTTTTGTCTCTCTCAACTGAGACTGTCTGAGCAGCAAGCAGTATTAAGAAACTGTCGTGGTGATCATCAAAGGAGCATTTCTTTTGAGGGCTATAAAAATTAGAAAAAGTAAAAGAGGGGCATAATCTGACGGAATCTTAATTGGGGATTGAAGATCATGGCTGGTGGGTAGGGCGGTGGTCCGGGGACATCTAAAAGGTTCCTGGTGGGGGCCAGACACTGTCAGACAGCTGCACTATATTGCAGAAGAAAAAAAAAGAAAGAAAGAAAAATAAAATGAATTATTCAGGGTGTTTTTGACTGTGCCTGGACTGTGGAGGTTGAAGGAACTGTAACTTACTGGTACTAATGTACTACTAGTCATAGTCAGAAGCAGCAGAACTATTAAAATCATTTTTTAAACTTGGAAAAAAAACTAGCTACAGGGGTATAAACTGGTGTGTGGCTGTGAGAGCAAACCTGCTCTGGCCCTGGCTCCTGAGTGGACAGAGGAACTTTGAACAATTGAGAACGAAATATAAAACTACATTAAGGAAAATTATTTGTGTGTGTGTGTAATAAAACTAGCTACAGTGCTAGAAGGAGGGTTTGGTGCTGAGGCCATACCTGTCCTGAATGGGCAGAGGAACTTGAGAACAACTGAAAGGACTATTTCAAAAGAAAATGCATACAGGAAAAAGCATTTTTTTGTGTAATTAAAAACAACTAGCTAATACTGTGGTGGAAGGGGGGTGTGCTGTGAGGCTAAGCCTGCACTGAGTGGACAGAGGAACTTGGGAACAACTCAGAGAACTACATACATACATCTGCGGTATTGCAAAAGTCAAGAAATATTTCCTGTGTAATAAAAAAAAAAAAAAACTTGCTATTGTGGTAGAAGGGGGAGTGTGGTAGGGAGGCCGAGCCTGTACCAGTGGACTGAGGAACTTTGGAACAACTGACAGGGCTAAATAAAAGAAAATATCTACAGGAAAAACATTTATGTGTGCCATTTAAAAAATGTAACCTAGCTTTGTGGTGGAAGGGGAGTGCGACTGTGAGGCCAAGCCTGTACTAGTGGACTGAGGAACTTGGGAACAACTGAGAGGACTAAATACAAAGAAAATATCTACAGGAAAAATACTTCTGTGTGCCATTTAAAACAAACTCTGGCCAGAGCCGAAAGGGCTGCATGTGTTGAGGGGGGGTTGAGGGTAGAGAGGAGGGTTGGGTAAGGATATCTATAATTTAAAAATAAAATCAGCAGCGTCCTGATCATGACACTGAGGGATTGGTGACAAGATAGAGTGAATAGGTTGTACTTCATTGGTAGGCTGATTAGAATCCTGCTGGACAGGACCAGGAGCAGTAAGTACCATGTCTGCCTGGTCCATTCTGGGATTATCAGGAGATTTGTCTGACTCTCCTTAGCAGTATAAGCACTGTCTGACTGGGTGGGAATGGTGGGATGCCATGCAAGAACCTCCCTGTCCAGTCCAGGACTAGGGCATCCTCAGGGACTGTACCCTGTGCTGGTAGTCTGCAACACCACCTGGACACCCACTGGGACAGCAATTGGGATGAGCAGAAAGGACTTCAGTCAACATTCATCCAAAGGATGATGCACCCCGATATTTCAGCATCTCCTAATCTGCATCTGGGTGCTAACAGTTAAGGTATGAGCCAAAGTCCCAGTATGTGACTAGAGCACATGACCTTTTGATCCCGAGCTGCATGTCTCTTTCTGTAATTATCGCCTTTACTTCTTCATTACTAAGGACATTTGCATGGTAACAGGATTTGTGGGACCAGGCTGAGGTACTCAAATCAGCCAGGGTCTGATCATTTGGTGGGCTCTATAAGAAAATCACTCAATAATGCACTACAACAGTGATTAACATGCAAACAATAATGGCTATTGGCAAAGAAGGGTAATTATTTTGGGCAGGGCAAGATGAAAAGACTATCCTCCACAAAATACATTTTCCCAATATATTTTGAAACGTTTTTCACAAGTTGAGGGACCCTGGGCCTCCTGCTTGTGCCTTGGGGATGAAATCAGATTCTGTGGGGGGTTAACACACTGAGGTGAACACTACAGCAATAACTGGAGGGATGGGGTGGAGGAGGTAGCGTACAGTGGGCAGTAGAGGGAGGATTTCTTTTGTAGTAAAGGGATGGGAACAGAGGGGTGAGGCGGTACAGTGCACAGTGGGTGGTAGCGGAGGGTTTCTTTTAGAACGCTGGGAGGGATAGACTGGTGATGGGCAGAGAAAGGATGGAGAGGATCTATTTGAATAGCAGTAGAGCATGGGCACCAGAGAGAGGGTGGGGTTGTGATGGGGGAGAGAATCTGTTTGTTTTTTAATTAAGGAAAATGCAGAGTCCTCACTCTGTGATCGTAAGGATTGCAGGCTCCACCCACTACAGCCCTAGCAAAGGGCTTTGTTTGTTCTTTAATTCTGCCAATGTTTATGGAATTCAAATGATGGCATAAAGAGCACAGCAAAGTCATAAAATGGACAAAGTCAGGGACTCCTAGAAAAGGGACTTGAAAAGTTTGTCATATCTTTCTGTTAAATCAGTTTGGGTGACAGGGATGCAAAGCCAATTATTTCCAAGTAAAATTGGTGATTATATTGTTAAAAGACCAACACAGTGGTCAAATCAGCTTTCAGCTGTACAACATTAATAAATGAATCCATATATCCATATTATTCATTTGAAGAACCTTTATTAAATTCCATCACAATAGCCAATCAAATACCTGTTAAAGGATTCTGTGTTCAATATTCCTCAGTTTTATTTAAATAGTCACTAAATATCAAACTTAATCTGCAAATGGAATATGCTTGGTCTACTGACATGCGCAAGGGCTTCCAAAACACTGGAGAACAGAAGCCTGCAAGGTCTTTGTTTACTGTGATGATGATGGAAACCACCACACTATCCATGAATGTTATACATATAGTCCTGAGCAACAGAGTAATGTTATGAGCATCAGATACATAGCTGTGATAATATCTCTGGCTCTGTCACGACACATTTTCTTCCTTAAATATGTTATACATTGAAATTATTATTTTATGACCAAAGGATTAGGGGTAAGTAATGTTATGGCAAAATGTGACTTTGGACTTGAACAGAAATATACTGTTGGCTGTTAACACAGAGCACTGTAGTTACTAACCTGTTTTGCAACAAATTTTTATTTTTACAGTGCTAGCTTCTTAAAATATTATAGTTAGTATAATTATATTTGAGCCTACTGAGAATTTTATTGGGTCACAATTTCAACGGGTGGAATTTTATACTAGTTGCAGCTTTTAAGGGTGTTTTACTTTGTCAGCCATGCAGTGCTTTCCTCAAAATGTTTGTAGTTTGATGTGTACATATGTGTATCCAATGCGGGAAAATTTCAATAAAAATGTGTATGGGGAAAAAAATCCCAAATATATTTCTTTCTAATAGGTATATCTGAAACAAAAGATGGTTAGCTTACTGAAAAGTACTATGCAGTATAATACATTTATTGTTAAAAATGCAATTGGTGGTTTAAAATAAATATTTCATTTCATAAAGTAAAGAAGCAGCTTGCAACTGAGCCTGAATTCTGTCAAACTTTAAGCTTTGTATCAGATATCTTCAATGTGTATTAAAATATATGTATATAACAAATAAAGACTTCCACAAAATATAATTGAAAGAAATCCTCTGCCAATGTCTTGCTTTTCCTACATGAACATGTGATATTATATTTTATATAGCAAAATATGCTGTTGGAGATCACAGATTATTCGAATTACAGTCACCCAAACCATAAACTGTTCATCAAAATACACTGCCCCCCATACTAATAATATAATTAACAAAAATCTTTGGAAACAGGACTTTGAATATTACTGAACCAAATGAACTAAACAATAAGGAAAACTGGCTATTTTTCCACAGGTAAGGTAAGAAAAGGCCACAAGTAGTTTTAAGACATTAATGAGTTTCAGTTTAACAACGGGACCACTGGTACCTATCTCATTTAACTGGACTGCTCAGTGTCATATTCTCAAATGCATTAAATAGAACAGAACCACTATAGCACCAATCATGTGCACACAAGCATTAAAGGAACATTCTAGGCCGGCCTGGTGGCGAGAGGGTTGAGGTGCTGGATGCCGATCTCGAGCCACGCCCGCCACCTGGTTCGGGAACGGATCGGGCACCGGGGTCGGCAGGGATGGGGTAGGATTGAGCATCCATAGAAATGCTCTCTCCCTGGGGTGGGTTGGGATGCATGGTCGCTCTGTAGCGCCCTCAGTGGAGATCGGAGCACAACAGAGGGATCACATTAAGGGAACACCAGAAAACAGAAAACACCACTCTGGGGACTGGCCAAATGATGGCTGCTGGCCCTGGACACCTCTGAAGACTCCCAGGAAGCCACAGAAAGCCTCAGCAGCACCCGGGACCAAGGAAAAATAGTGTTCCAGTCTTCCCACTGGTGCTTTCCTCGGAAGAGAAGGACCCACCCGGTATAGGGTTACACCAGGCTATCCCGAAGATGGCTGCAGATCTGAGGTAAGTTGGCTTGGGGAGATAGTAGGGGAATGTCTGAGGTCATGGCAGCCCAAAGGAGAGGCAGCTCAGAGCACGATGGGGTATAAATAGAATATACAAAAAAGGCACATTCTCAAATGTAGGTTTACATAAGGAGAAATGGACAACGATTTAAGAATAAACACTCTGTGTTATTGAGGTTCATAAATCTGTCACTGTGGGACACCACAAACTGTAGAATGTGCCTTCCAGCTGGGTCTTTGCAGGGCAGTGACAATTTTAAAATGCAGCAATAAAGCACTTCTCAAATCTAAACGAAACTCATCAATAAAATTAATATAACACGGGAATCGCTGTCAGAGGGAGAGAGTTGTATGTACTGTATTAAATTGGTCAGGTGTTAGATGGAAATATATGTCTCCTCTCACTCAGAGCAGTTCAGGTATAGTTCAACAAGTGCTTAAAATTATCATACATTAAAACAATCGCTTATTTTTATTTATTTTTTAAGAACAGGAAACCTGCCTAAATTCCTTAGATGATTACTGATCCTAGCAAAGCTAACGGTAATAAACAACCACATTTTTTATAACAATGAAAAATAAAAGGACCAAAGCATTTTAGTAAACATAATTAAATGAACACGGCATGTTCCTTCTAAAGTAAACAATTAGAAACTGATGCTCAGCCTTGTCACTGTACCTTTCTGTATCAATGCCAAACTTCAGAGATTGAAGTTGCCACGCCTTCAGCAAAACACCTGGGTATATTAGGAATTACCCTTGGCTCATTGACATTGCATAAACCATCAAACTGAAGGCAGGCATTTCACTGGAAGCAAAGATTTTAGAGAACACTAAGACATACCAGCGCGGTAAGTGAGGAAGGAATGAACAAATGAATGAAGTGTTTCTCGATTAGTACTGCCATCAACTACTAATGCACCATTAACCAACACCACCGACTGGGTGAGCTGCACCGCAAGCATGCATCGGGCTGGCAGGCACCCTTTGTGCAAGGAGGCACTGCAGTACACCTTGTGAAATGCATGGCTTAACTTAGAAGTTATCTAGCAGCCATCTACTAGCAAGTTCAGCCTCACAGTTCAGGGACCTGTACCGTGCTCTAAAAAACCTTCCCATACAAACTAACAGCTGTGTATAAACGCGTCTTCCTTCCTTCCTCCTGATCAGTGTTACCTAGCGGAGTGAGACATCTGCTCTGCCGATGTGGCAGCAGCTCACTTGATTTCTGTGGAAGATATTGTTCCGCTGTTACATGTCTGCCCCTAGTATGTGGTTTTACAAAAAGTAGTGATTGACAGTGCTGCTAACACGCAGAGCCAAAGCGGTTTTGCACCACTGTGCTGCTTGGTGATTCATTTGCATGATCAATAAAGAGTGTTAAAGAGCTTGCAAGTGTAATTTCTTATCAGCAGTCTGAGCAAACAGACAACATGCATCCAACACCAAACTCTTTCTTGACTTTTTTTCTCTTGAATATTTGAGCTTATACGTTGTGGGGAAAAGGCCAAGGGGAACGAAAACTTTAGTCTTTGTGGTTACTGGTTAGAACATACACTATTTTTCTTTTCTCATCAAAATAGATGGAAACATTTGCATTTCAGAACGATAAGTGGAGGGATGGGTGGCCGAGGTTGCATACAGTGGGTGGTGTAGGATGATTTCTTTTGTAGCAAAGGGACGGGAACAGAGGGATGGGAGCCGTATAGTGACAGTGGGCAGTAGCGGGAGGGTTTCTTTTAGGACACCAGGTAGGGAATAGACTGGTGATGGGCAGAGAAAAGGGGAAGAGCTGTTTGAATAGCAGTAGAGCATGGGCACCAGAGAGAGGGCGGGTTGTAATGGGCGGAGAGAATCCGGAGTTTTTAAAGAAGGAAAAATGCAGAGTCCTCACTCTGTGATTGTTAAAGGACTGCAGGCTCTGCCCACTGTAGCCCTAAAAATTAACCTAGCTTTTATGGTGGGAGTGTAGCTATGAATCTGAGCCTGTACTAGTGGGCTGAGGAACTTGGGAACAACTGACAGGACTAAATAAAAAGAAAACACATACTGGAAGGAGCATTTTGTGTGTAATAAAAAAAAACTGGAAATGTGACCAGACAGGGTGAGGCGGAGGCCGAAATGAGGAAAAGTATTGGGAAACACATGGCACAAACAACACTGCACAGTCTAACTGATAAAAGACCAGCTGCTGGACTTCATCAAGTAGCAGTAGTGGTTCTTCCACAATGCTGTTCAAACAGACAGGAAAGGTCAAAACTACCTTAATGATGATTATGAAATGGAGGATGTAGACAAGGAGGGAGAAAAGCAGAAGCAAATGAAAAGCGGAATGAGGTAGAGGTGGCAGTTGCACAGACGCAGGATGAATGAGAATGATTTGGACTTGGATAAGATGGGTAGTTTGGACACAACAGTGTCCCATACAAAAAATAAGTTAGCAAATAACTAGTGATTGCCTTTTCATTAATTAATGGCTAACTAAAAGTTAAGCATTAAGCTTGACCATTGGTTGAGGAGCTTTTATCAACTAATGTTTAACTTTGCCATCTAGCAATTAGTTGGGAATTTTTTTGTTTACTTATTCATTAGTTGAGAGATGAGACTGACAAATACTGTAGCTAGGAATTAACTGAAATGTTGTACTTAAACATAATTCTGCTTGAGAGTTAGTTGTTTATATGACTTAGAAAATTTCTCAGTTGTTTTACTTGAAATGCAAAACATGTCTTAGTTATTAATTACTTGAGATTTTAACTTAGAATATTTTGCAGTCACTAACTACTTGATAAGGGACTCATCCAGGAATAGGGTGCACTCTAGGAGCAGGATTCACAAAAGGATGCACCTAGTGCATCTAAGCTGGCCGGCAGAACTCCGACTTGAGCACTGGCGCGATTCAGGCAGGTGACCAATGTGCACACACACTACCCTTAATGTTAATACGATGTGTCTGGAGGAGTTGTGCAGGGGAGTGCCCATACATGTGGTGAAAGCCCAATCACAACCCACATTGGAGGTGTATCCCTACAGCAATCCGGAGTTGCACCTCCTCAAAATAACCTTACAACAAGTAGATTAAGTAGGTGTCCAGCCCTGGCAGTCCGCCATACTGCAGACAGCAGCCTTCCCACCCTGGTAGTACAGCCCTTTCCTGCCCACCACCCGGCTGTATGCCCCACATTGTAACTGTAATAAAACATATATGAACCCACCTCCCGCCCGCCACCCCGACTGTATGCCGACACTGCTGGGGTAAAGGAATAATAACTGCCCCTCCCCACTGGCTCCATCTGATCACACATTGGCGTAATCCTAAGTCAACCTGGTGGTCCAGTAGACACCAACACCCACTCAGGCCCCCGCCCATCCCGCCTCCCCATCATGGCACAGTTCTAACATCAGTGGCAGCTCAACCCACCTGCATGCTGCCACGGCCGCCCACTGACAGAGTTGTCTATGAATGACAGTTACTGTACACCTGGAAGTCCCTTGTGATCTTGCCAACCAATGAACTTGCAATGTTTACTGTACCTTGTCATTCACAAAGCTTCACAAGTCTCAAAAGCATGGACTTAAGATGGACTACCAGAATACACAACATTCACTCTAACTGAACAATGTTGGATACGCCTGATCAATATTAGAACTGCTCCAGAACCCTTAACCATCAGAAGGAACACTATCATCCTACCTGTCCTGTGTGGTGGGGATTGCAGTCTATGCCCTCCTGACTGCCAAGGTACTGAATGGCAGGAGGATCGGGATGATTACTAACTATGCACCCTAAGCCACTTTCCTGTTACAGAATAGCAGGTGGGTGGGGATTACTAATCTTATCCCTTTGATTACTACCTTTGCCTGAGGCAGCCATATTTTCCCAATCAATGCTCCAGTACTGAAAGACATGCTTCCAGAGGATACGAACATATAAATGTGCTTGCAGACACAGACCACCTGGTCTATTTAAATCTGCTCGAGTGTTCAGCTAGCACCCCTAGTTTGCAGCTGCCCCAACCCTCCCTTTGTCATCTCACTGCCGCCCCACCTCCCCACCTTCACTCTCCCTGTTCCCTATCTCTTGCCTTTTAAATCCTTCACAGTTTGATATGATACCACCCATTCTGGTAGCATTCCATTTTGCTACTACCTCCATGAAATAATGTCCCTCATTTACTCCTAAATCTCCCCCATTCTAGCCCATGCCCCTGGTGTCCTCCCCTTAGCTTAAAGACACCATCTGCCCCATCCTTATTGATTCTTACATACTTGAATGTCTGTATCATGTCTCCCTGTCCTTTCCATCCTCCATGGTGTACAGGTCTCCCAGCCTGCTCTCATAGTCTCTCCCCATCATTCCACATATTGTCTTCGCTGCCCTCCTACACACTCCTCTGGTAGCCTGATAACAGGTTTCAGGTATGGCCTCCAAACTGCACACAGTACTCTAAGTGTGGCATTACCATCAACCTGTAAAGGAGCAAAATCATCTATCTCTTCGCCTGGATGAAACCCCTCACTATGCACCCCAGCATTTTGATCGCTTTTGCAGCTGCTCTCCTGCACTGGGCAGTATTGTTCATGGTCCCCATTACCATTACCCCAAGATCCTTCTCTCCTCAGTGATCCCCAGCTTAATCGCCTCCCGAGACAGTATTCTCTCCTTGGGTTCTTCGCCTGAAGTGCATAATATTGCACTACTTTGCATTGAACCCAGTGGCCACCTCTCTGACCAACTCCTCTAGCTTGCTTAGGTCCCCTGCAGCTGCTTCCATCCCTCCCTCCATCCACCACTGCTCCCATTTTGGTGTCGTCTAGAACAGACTTACCTTGCTCGCCACCGTGTTAGCAATGTCCAATATGAAGAGCCTAAATAATACTGGTCCCAGCATGGAGCCCTGTCGCACTCCACCCGTCCCGGCTTCAGGGATGAGGCCCTCCCACCACCACCCATTGCAGCCTTCCATTCAGCCAACGCTAATCCCTACACCAGTTAGCTTCCCGGCCACCCACAAGACAATCAATGGAAGGCCTTGCTTTAGTCCAAGTAAGGACATCCACTGCATGACCCTTATCCAGCTCACCTGTCACTGAGTCATAATATTGTATCAGATTGGTTTGAAAGGACTTCCTGAAATGAACCCATGCTGCCTCACTTCCTGGTGGCCATTGTCCTCCAGGTACGACACCAGTCTTTCCTTTAGTATTTTGTTTATTTTATTTTATTTAGTTTTTGTTAACCGGTAGGTACACTAGACAAGCTATATGCCTATTTTCAGGAAATCGACTCGAGAGAGTACAGTGGAGGTATAACAGGTACAACAGTTACAGCGATAGGGTATAGCAAGTACATCAATACAGAAAGCAGTAGAGAAAGACAGTTTACAAATTTTACATTGGATTGGAAAAGTACACCCAGTTTCAATTTTGGGCAAGAGTACAATTGTGAGATAAGAGTGCAATGACCAGCAGGGCTGGAGGTATAAGCATGGGCAAGGTGAAACCAGCTATCCAGTGGACACCAGAACTGTGTTCTAGGAGGCTTTAGGCAATCGCAGTGAGAGGCCAGCTTTAGATGTTCCACAGGAGGTCCGGAAAGTTTGTGAGAAGGGTAGAGCGGACATTTTCAGGAAGGAGTTCCAAAGCCTGGGAGCATGAACAGCAAAGCTCCGTCCCCTATGACAGTGTGGGTGGTAGGTATATTCAGTAGGCCAGGGCCCTAGGATCTAAGAGGGTAGGGGAGATATCAGCTGGGGCAAGAAGCCGGGCAAGTTCCGGGAGGGTGCCGGAGCTGGACTACTTTGCTCATGAGGCACCCAGTGCTAAAGAAGAGGTGATTGACCGGAGATAGCCAGCCAAGCTTATCATAGAGTTCACAGTGATGGGTGAGATGGGGAGCAGCCAGGGCAAACCGACAGATGTTGTTGTAGCCATGCCCACTTGCTTAGAGGACCTTGGAAGTATGAGCAAATAGGAGGAACCATAGCTAAGGAAGGAAGTAGTACTCCCGGCAATAGCTAGACGTGCCGCAGAGGTGAGGTTGTACCGAGCCCTGTAAGCCAGCCCCAGCTTACGGTTTACCCCACTACAGGCATTGTGGATATGATTTCCAGGTCCAGTTAGGGATCAAGCGCCACACCAAGATATTTAAGGGAGGTCACTGTAGGAAGGGAGTACCATTGTCATAGTTGATTTGCAGGGAGTTGAGAGGCCGAATCTTGGCTGAGGAGCCAAATAGCATGGCCTGGGTTTTTTTCTGGTTAAGGACCAGCTTATGGCTGGAGAGCCAAGCTTGATGTTCCAGAGGTCCTCTGATAGGTGACGATTTAGAGTGGCTGTATCATGAAGTGAGTTAGGAGAACCAGATCGTCCGCGACATGGTAACTCCGCATCTGGTGATCACGGCAGGGAGATTGTTAATAAGCAGGGAAAAGAGTAGGGGACCCAGCACTGAGCTCTGTGGGACACGGAGGTTACGGGCAGGGGGCAGAGAGGACTTTGTTGAATTTAGTTAGCTGCCTCTGCCATGCAGATAGTCAGAGACCCAGTTTAGAGCAGAAGAGGACAAACCAAGGGACCCTCATCTGCGTAGGTAAGCATGTCGTGGTCAACGAGGTCAAGGCCTTGGATAAGTCAATTGACACAGCGCCTGAGAGTTGCCCCAGATCCACTGCAGCTCTGATGCTGGAGGAGACAGAGATGAGTGCGGGTAGTGCTGTGCCTTTTGAAAGCCGTGTTGGGCAGGGGACAGCAGGCCATGGGTGTGATATACTCCGAGAGTTGTTTGGCTACCACCTTTCCAGGAGCTTACTGACAGCCAAGAGGATGGCTATAGGACGAAGTTGACCAGGATTTTGAGGTCGCCTGCTTAGGACAGGATGACCTTGGCAACCTTCCAGATGTCAGGATCCATCCCTGGGTGAGGGATAGGTTGAAGATGGGCCACTGGGAAGGCTATGAGGGGCACCTAGTTTGAGGAGCTTTGGCTCCAGGTTATCCAGGCCAGGGCTTGCATTCTGGGAGAGGCCTAGAAGGAGAGACCTGCTTATCGATACTACCCTTAGGGTAGTATTTAGGATATTGCATAACCTTTGTTCTGGAGCCACATTTGACTGCGACAATGAATAACAAGCTAAAACTGAGGGAAAAAAAAAAACCAGCAAACCCATGGACACTTTTGGAGGCTCTTTTCCTGGGCATTTGGCCCACTTCCTGCACATTTTCCTCACCCTCAAGGCTGGCAGCTCACCTAGGGAGCCCACTGTGCTCTTCTATTTCTTACTGGGGCACTGGTTCTTTAAATGTTTCCTTAATCTTTTTCCTACTGCTTAGGGCTTTGTCCCTTTAATTTCCTTCACTCCTTACCCCATCCCGTGCCTGTGAAAGTGTAGAAATCAAGATCGGGCACCGCCCACTCACCACCACGGCCTGAGATACACCATTGCTGGAGAAGGTTGGCAGAATGTCCGGGAGCCGCTCCACCCGCTTCCTTTTTTTATTATGGCAACTGGGCAGTGGAACTGAGGTCCCAGGGTGTGGCATCCACCCAGACCAATTTTCTGATGCACCTGTTTGGTCTGATTGTATTTGTGCGCCTCCCTACTGATGTTTTTTTGTGTGTTAAAAATTATAATCAATTCTGTCATCAGCACCTGGTTGTTTGTGCTGCCATCTGCCCATTAGAAAACTGAGGTGCTGGGAGGTCTGCTGGCAGAGGGAAGGGTTGTAGATGGGTCCTTCTGTGCTACAGGTAATGTGAGGTCATCGCTGGGTCTTGAACTTGGGGTCCTTCCTGGGCTTCAAACAGATGCTTATCTCTCCACTCTTACCACACCACTACCGAAGACTGGAGACATTTTCTTTATTACAAAATGTCCTTTGAATGTCTGGGGTGGGATATTCAGAGTGCGCCAGGCAGGAGAGCAAGCCTGGGCGCAGCACAACTGGGATGCGCCAGGAGGTGCGCCATGGCTCAGCACCATTGAATATGGCAACGTGGCCTCCTGCATTGCGCAGTGGTACTGCACCAGCGCAAGTGGCAAGAGAAGTGCAGGGGATGCGCCAGCGCAAGTGGTGTTGTGCAAGGCGCAGGGAACCGCATATTCAGTGGTGGATATGCAAATGGGGCCATAATGCATGCAGTACAACTGGGGCCATTAACATGTCATTATGGCCCCATTTGCATGCAGGTGCATCGATCCCGCTGACTTGCGCCTGGTGCCCTGCCAGACTGCAGCCGCCAGACCAACGCCCCTGAACATCGTGGCAAGTGCCCCAATGCCCGATCACGGGCATACGATAACTGTAAACACGCCCAATATCCCTGGTGGTCCAGTGGACCGCTTCCAGCCCAATCGGGCATAAGTAAACAAGAATACACATCCAATATCTCCAGGTAGTCCAGTGGACCGCCCAGCCCGATCGCTGGCATAAGTATAATAAATAACATTATAAATTATTCCTGGTGTTCCAGCTGTACCCCTCCCACCCACTGAGCCCTGCCACCCCGCTTTCCACTTCCTCGTCAGCAGCGGGCGGCAGCTCCCCACCTGCAACCGCCCGGCTGCCCGCCAACTGACAGTATACAGTACAGCTGTATGCTCATTGGTCCACAGCATGGGCCAATGGGCATGCAGACCGCACTCATACTACACAGTCACGATATGTGAATGGATCTAGAAAGATATGGGACAGTCCTCTCCCACAACTGGCCACCACGCTCTGCGTGTGCTAGGGATTTCACAGACCATCACAGAGGTCAAAAATAACTTTTTCAACCACTAGCTGGCAGGGCTAGAAACTAGAAAATCCACCTGCCCAACAGGATTTTCACTAGCCCAGCATCAATGACCAGAAAATCACCACTGAAATGAATGGGGCCTTTGAAATGTATATCGGTTCATTCATTTCAGTGGCATTTTTTTCAATCTTTGTGTAACAACAGCAAATGGCTCAGGTAACCGCATTACCATCACCCCACCCCCATTCCATAATGGAGCCAGTGGCTGGCACTGCCCACTGCTCACCAACACGGCCAGCTGCCAACTAAGCTCTAATGGAGCGGTACTGCACAGAGTACACATCAGTGAATGGCAGCTGCTGTCACTCACTGAATGCGCATCAGATACAATACATGCTTATTCAGAGCTTAGTCAGTGACTGGCCATGGTGATGAGCAGTGGCTGTGCAGTCCCTGGCCTTTATGGGATGGGGAGGGCAGGGTGGTTGGGTAGTGTAGTGGTGGGGGTCCACTAGACCACCAGGTATATAGGATTGTCACATAATATAGGATCGAGGCTTGGGGGTGTGTGGAATTGACTACCAGGGAACATGTTATAAACATGACTGGCAATCCGGCTGAGAGAGATTTACTAACAGAGATTATTTAATAGACATGACAGGTGATCCGGGATGGGTGGGGGAATTTACTATCAGGAATATTTAATAGATATGATAGGTGATTGAGGCTTGGGGGAAGTTACCACTAGGGAATATTTACTATACATGATGGGCTATCAGGGCTGGGTGGGTGCTGACCACCAGGAATATTTCACCTACAAAACAAGCAATCGGGCTTGTGGGTGGAATACACTACCAGGGAGGAAATAAGTCGTGACTAGGTAGGGTCTGTGGTGGTACAATAGGTAGGTTAATTGGTCAGCTATCACTCTTCTGTGAGGTAGTACTTTCTTATGTTTCCTCTGAATCTACCCTATCTGGTTTCATTCTGTGTCCTCTGGTCTTCGAGTAACTCCTTTTGTCCACAAGTACACAGACTACCAGGGATGTGTACACTGAGTATGGGGCTGGAGTTGGGTGGGGTAGGGACCACTACACTACCATGAACCTTTCAATTACTCACCAGGCTTGCTGCTGCATGGGGGAGGGTCCGCCAGAGTACCAGGGACACTGTTATGTCATAACAGGATGGGTGTCAGCTGTGGGTGGCCCACTGTATACTAGGGCATGTGCCAGTGTGGGGTTGGTGGGATGAGGAAAGCCACAGCAACAGGGTATCTGCCCAGTCTGGGCAATGAGGTGCAACCCAGCCCGCAGTCCATTCTAATGAGCCCATAATAGGCATGCTTGATGGCTTCTAAGCACCATGCATGCCTGATGGGCTCATCTGCATGGATGCTTTTGTAAATTGCCAAGTAGTGCAACTGCATTATCCATTGCCTGATGCTTTCCTGGGCCAGGCCCAGGCTGCATTGGGAGTGGTTAGTGCTAGGTAACTGGGTTAGCGCTGGTCAACCAAGCCACAACTCACAGCTGGACAGCAAGGTGCATTATCTGACTGTGAATAATAAAATTGACTGCTGGGGAAAGCTAAAGTGCAGTGCAAAGTTTTGTGCTGCACTTGTTGTGACTTTAGTCTCAGGAGGCAGTTTAGTGTAAAGGCACTGAGCTGCAAACCTGGTTTTGAATCCCTATCAGCAACCACTTGCATACCCTGAGCAAGTCTTTAATTGCGCCCCAGGTTTCACCTGGAAACATGTTTGGCTTAGTGTAACGTTAAAAATTACCCTTCCCTTTCTATATGCACAAAACAGAGCACCCTCATTTTGCTCACCACCTAGCAAATGTTCGGAAGACCTTGCTGATTCAATCAATAGTGAACTGGCACTAATTAGTGTTTTCCTGATTGCACTCCTGCAATAGGGTGCCAAAATGGCTTGCACCCAAATGCAATTGACATCTTCAAAAGACTCACACAAACAAGCCCATAATTGGGCAAGGCAAGGCAATTAAGGGACCATCTGCATACCCATCAGTGGATCTGCATGGGGCCAAGGCTGACTGCACTGCTGTGCCCCCAATTATCCAATCCGAGTGCAGCTGTACCTTATGCTAGTGCTTCCTCCCACACCTGTGTAGCAACAGAATTACACCTGTGCCCAGTGATGCCCACACCCTCCAATCCCACTTATGTATATTTACTGTGATATTCGGTATGGCATCCCCACTGTTGAAAATTCTAGGTGCCAGTGGGGAGTGGCAGAGAGGCAAAAGGAACCTGCAGGAACTAATATGAGGCTTATAGCAACAAAAATTAAAAAATTATAGGCACCAACTGCCATAATTTTCCGACTGCAAATTACTGGAAATCAGCTACTTCAGCTGTACAACTTCTTTTTAACTGTTCCCTGTTTTTACACCCTAGTTGCACCTCAAACAGTTTCTCTGTTTATAGCTGCTCCCTTCAACGCCGATATATGCAGTCCACTTTAACAGCCTTTGGTTGCAGTGACAAAACAGCATTTTTTTAAAGATGGGTCTGCTTATCACAGCACTCTTTGTCCCAATAATAAACTTTTTTTTTTTTATTTACAGAATTTTTATTGATTTAGTTTTTGTTGACCGAGTAAGTGCATAGACAAATTCTTGCCTATTTTCAGGCACGACCTGGGGAGGGGGATACAGATGAATGACAACTGACCTTGAACCAGATTAAACTGTTGGTGTTATTTTTAGTGAATGGGTAGAAATTTGGCCAGGGTACCAGGAAATTCCCTACTCTTTTCGAGAAGTGCCATGGGATCTTTAACATCCACCTGAACTGCCACCAGAACAGGCAGATGGGACCTCGGTTTAACCTCTCATCCGAAGACGGCACCTCAGGAGTGCAGCACTGCAGTATCAGTATTGAGATATTAACCCAAGTGCCTGGGTGGGGGATAGAACCTACAGCTCACTGATCTCTCGGCCTCAGAGGCGAAAAGTGCTACCCACTGAGCCACCGACACGGACATGTTATTTATATTATACTCCTCCGAGTGCTTTTTAATATACAAAGTGAGGTCATGGAGGGCGTCTCATTCCCACCCCCACGGCCTACTGGGGTTGTTTTCCCGCTTTCATTCCTAGGTTATTCAGTACAATGACACAAACTGGTGTGCACCCAAGCATCTTAAGTGCCCTTGCTGTGGAGACTCCTCCCAGCTGTGCTACCACCAGGTCTCCAGCAGGTGGCAGCCACCAAGTGGGATGTCTGAACCCTTCTCCCTGAGGTACAGCAGTCCTCCACAATGCACAATCCTCCTCCCCATTCAACCAGTGTTGAAACCTGAACCCCTGTCGTCAGGTGGTAGCACTATTGCTGCCACTGGACCCGCTTATCCCTGAACCATCTCAGCAGTTTTTTTTCCTTTATAGAGAAAATCTGCTGTATGAGGAGAAGTGAGCGTCCTCTAAGGACTACTGTCCTCCCTCAAGGAGGGGGAAGCATCCGCATCTTACTGACCCCTGGTGGAGACCAGGGTCCGGCAGCCGGTACTCGAGAATTTCAGGAGGCATACCAGATGTCTGGCACTTAGCACGCCACTCTGTTACTGCACGTTGTACCTCCCTGGGGGATTAGCATTCTGAAAATCCTCTGCCGAGCAGGAGGACATCCACCCTCCACCGCACCCCACATAGCCAACCAAGGCAATCCCTGGATCATGAACCAGTCTCTGTTCAGGGAGACCCCTCCCAGAGGGTAGCCAAGGTGCACTCTGGTGGGGTAGGTATAGCCGAGTCCTGAGAGGATGTGGTCTGGGTGGCAGGGACAAACAATGGTGGCTGGCCACTGGCCAAGAAAAAAAAAAAACTAAAACCTGCTGTATTCAATTGTGTTTTTAGTGTGTACATTCTACTAATTCACAAACTGATTGCTGGTGCTATAGGGGTGTGTCCCAGTGATGCCACTATTCTCTGACAAAGCCCGGGACTGTCAGGAGCTGCTGACTTTGTGCTACACGTGTGTGTCACTGAAAACAAAACAATAAGTTGATACTCAGTATGGTCTGACTGCAGTACTTTTAGAAAGCAACAGTGGTGAACGCGGTGATGACTTCTGTTTGTATAGATTCTTGTTTAACTGTCAGTACCACCCAGAGTGGCTTTGCTGTACATGCAAAGAGAGTTTTTTTGTTTTAAGGACTTGAAAAGACCATCCATGCTCAAAAATAGGAAAGTTTATTTACAAACTGGAGCAAATTACAGTTTCCCTTTTCAACATATAGGGAAACAGGGACAATGATGCCATTACCTTCTACCCCACCTGCAACAGGCAACCTTTGCTACACGTCAACAAGCTACTAGAGGATGTGCAAATGGCATACCTGTATGCTGTCAGTAATGGCACATTTTTCTGACAAGCAGCCATCTGCAAATTGCTACTGTTAACAACTGCACAGGATTCTGCTGCTTCTTTGCAATGGCTTCTGAGTTATGTCCTTTGAACACTCCGTGAAGTTTTGTTAACCAGAGGCGCTGGCAAACACTGCTCATTTTCAGGCATGACCCAGGAAAGTTACACAGGCATGTTCAGTGCAGGATGATATTACATACAACAGCAAGCAGCTGTACCAACTGGGAATACATACACTAAACATTAAGGATCTTATGGTGTGGAAAAGGAACAGTACTACGTATGGGCAACCTGAACATAAAACCTTCAATAAAAAATCTTGCCAAATTTTAATGTACAGTTTCCTAATTCCCAAACAGTTTCAAAACAAGCATTTGTCAATGCTGGATGTTAGTCACTGGTATAGAAGCCCTAGGGTAGATGTGCTGTGGTGTATTTTGTGGTTATGTATATTATCAAGATGCCCCAGGTGAGTTGGAGGCACGAGGTTCAGTAGAGTGCCATCAACTACGTGGGAAGTGTCGACTGAGCCGATGATATCACGGTGGTGAAGCCACGAGTGATGTTTCTCAGGTCAATCGGCAGGAGAACGAAAAATATGAACAATATTTCCTGTAGGGGGTAGTATATTCTGTTTATGCCACATCTCCCAAAAATTAATTTTTTTAAATTTCCTGTCATTTTGGCTGATCATAAAAAGCTAAAAGGTATCTATACATGAAACACCACTCATTTTGTAGATATATCTGTGCTAAATAAATTTCATGCTCACAGTACCATGCTATCATTTTCATTTTAGAGTTATTCGCATTTGAATACTGTTAGTACTGTATACATGTGTAAAAATAGGGTTTAAGTGTCCTGTAAGTTATGTGTTTGTGTGTCTCCTTCCCCACACACACATACACTGAGTCAGTGAACCGCCAGGGCTGCTTCTGGATACCTGAAACCCTAGGCCTCATGAAAGATCAGCTGTGTCTGCTGGCCGTGTACATCAAGGAAAGAGCTGACCCATGCTTGGATCACGCTTTCCTTTTCAACGAGAGAACGCCTCAGCCCAGCAAGGCGAAACTGCGCACGCTCACCCTGCCCGATGATTGGTTGTACCATTTGAAGACTGCGCTGCATTGAAGGACAGTGTCACATCTCTCAAAACCCAACTATCATGGTGGGGTGGGGAAATGGGAGAAGGATGATCGGCATTCTAGCAGCTCTCCACTCCTGGATGGGGGTGCCGAGGTCCGGTTCTTGGCTGCCACCAGGTGGAGGTCCAGTGCTTGCATCAATGTCTGGGAGGCTAGCATTATGGCGAGTGGGTGGACAGGGGCTGGCGGTTCTGATGACATTCGTGGCCATGGTTCCCATAGCCTTTGGGGACAAGGTGGAAAATGGATGGTGGTACTAGGCTTTAATGAAGCCCTGCCCATAACACCGAGACCTGCCCTGCCAGAACATCCACAGGAAAAGGAGGACAGAGGTAGATGGCTAGGCGTTTGCACTCAGGAACAGGGCTGATAGCCGGTCCCAGCCAAGAATGACAGATAAAAAAAATAATAAATGAACACGCTCACAAGGACTGGAACACTGTGAACTTACAGGAGCATGCTTTGGAGCCCAGACTAATGTAACAGGACATGGAGCCTGGAAAGTAGATTGGTACTGGAATTGTCAGCTCTAAAATGGGTATGATGCTGTATAAAATGAAAGACATCTGAAGGTACTTAGATAACCCCACTCCCCGCAGCCAAGTCCATTACCCAGGTTACCAGCAGCTCAACAGTAAGAGTTGTTGGATATACTGTGTATAAAGTCCCAGTAGCAGTTCAAATGATCAACTAAATGTCACAGAAAATAAAAACAAGTCAATTTAAAAATAAAATCTGAACAAATTTGTTAATTGGGACTGCAGGTTCTGACACACAAGTCTGTTGGCCGTGGGCATTCTCTTTTTATAGAAGGTACCCTTTGAGCGAACCAGTTTTAGCACCAGTGATCCTTGCGGTCACTGGGGCCACCTCTCTGGTGCCCCATCCAGTGTCAATGAATTTTCAGTTTAAAAGGAGTTGGTCACATTTGAGAAAAACACAGTATTTATACACAATTCAGCTTTATAATATATATATATATATATATATACATATATATATATGTATGTGTAACCCTGCAAATGGGGGTTCCCAAAAGACTTCCAGGAGCTTGCTTGAATGCTCCAAGCCTGAATGGTGTTTCATGCTTAAGCCATTTATCAGTGAGTGTTTTAGAACCTCTGGTACTTGTCTTTAAGAGCTGTCTGTTGCAGACATAATTAGTTTGTATGGGGACTGTGTGTTTTTGATTGAGTACCACTCAAGCTGCTGCCAATTCACTTCATTTTTGCAGTCACTATGAGTGCAAAGGGAACCTATCTGAAAGATGTAACTGTTTGCCAGAAACCATTTAGAGTGATAATGAAATTACAGTTTGTCTAACCTACTTTCTTTTGCAGTCAGAACAGTGTCTGCCTAGTTCCCCATTCTGGTTTTGAACTGCTGAACTGGACCAATCAGTGTGGGGTAAGCTAGCTCTAAATGGTGCCTTGGACGAATCAGAACTTGGACTCATGATCTGAGCCAGCCACAAGAGGATTGTATGGGCAGTGACTCTGGGAGGTGTAGTTTAGACTTCAGTGCCTTTTGGACCAACAGCAGCAGTCTATTGTGAGTGACAGCCAATCCAGTCAAGAACTGGGAGGAACTCAAAGGAAGTGCCCGGTTTTGTCGGTTGGAGTTTCAGTTGAGCTTTGGCAGTGAAGAAGGAAGGAGCCCTGTGCTTTTCAGTGTGCAGTTTTAGTCAAAAACTGTGTAAGGCCCAGAGTTCGGTCTGCAGCTTGTGTAACTGCTTGTTAGGACTGAATCTGTCCTGTGAAAAGAATCAAAGGATCTCTGAAGAGTAGAAACCAGGCTCACCCTGTAGAAGACTGGAGAAATTATTGAATTGCACTCGTCTGTCAGAACTGAATCTGCTGTGTGTTCTCCGGTATTGTGCAGTAATTGCGATCGATAGAGAAGCAGCCTGCCTGGTATAGTACTCTCTTTTTACCATATAAATGTGTGAAGAGTCTCTTGAGCTCAAGAGTAGCCCTGCTGATATTGAAGGACCCTATCTTATTTGGAGGTCGTGAGTACTAATTCAGGGTCGCCCTGTTGAATTGCCACATTAAATCCAAATGGAATTACTGTACTGCTGACTGTTTAATTTTCCTTTTCTCTGTGTGAAAGGGCCCTACCAGCTGCCACGGTTTGGACTAGCCACTAGGGCTTGGGTACCCAGGGACAGTAATCTGATAGGGATAGGCCTGTGCACAGAGCCATAGGTAGATTATTAGAGTGATAAGCTAATTAACCCGATTTCCCTGTCCTTGTTATATCCCCTAAATAAATCAGAGCTGCTTGTTTCCAGCAAAGTTATACTGCCTGGAGGTATTTGTCTATGTTAAAGTACTGTACTGTGATTGTTGCACTGTATCTCATTTCACAGGAGGTCCCAGTGCCGGAACCAGTCCTGGGGTAAGTGTATACTGTGAAGGTAATTCTGATATATTGTGTGGGCCACTAGTGGGAAGAAAGGGGTTGCAGTGTCCCAGAGGGCTGTGACCAAGTTAGTTTAACTATTGCAAACCCTGACTCTCTGGGTGGAGGCACCCGCCATTGGATCCAGGCCCTCAACCTGTTAGTGGCAAATCAGGCAGGGTAGTAGCCCCTGGGATAGCGCCATCTAGGGTTACATATGTATATATATAAATATATATATATAAACTACATATGTTGTTTGCATTACTCTTCCTTTTCTTTTACATTACTAGGTTAATTTTAAAGGAAACTGGACCCTTGCCCCTGAAGTTCATCTGCTTCTGCTACTTAATCTTTTGCTGATGTCATACTATTTTGTTGGTGGCACTACAACTTTTGCTATAACAATGATGATATCACAAAGAAGTACAACTTCCACAAAGGAGTACATGGTGGATGCTGATATTGTACAAGGCTGAAGACATGCAGCTGAAATGTGCCAGGCAGGGGACCCTATGAATATCCAAGATTTGGCTTTACCAGTGGCCCGCTGTCCTGAGGCCATTTATTTTTGTCCTGGGCCAGAGAATTTCATCCACTGCTGGCCCAACTGGCCAGTATCCTGTAAAAGCAGTGAAAAGACTCAGATGGGATGTCAGCTGTAGTGAAGGTCTTGTGGTGCACATGGAAGTCAGAGTACATACTGAAGTTGATGCTCTGTGTGTTATCAACTGAACAACAACTACATCTGAAGCTTCAGTTAGACTGTTCTATTGTCCCTTGACTTGCTGGAAAGAAGCACAGTTTGCAGGGAGCTGGTTATTGCAAAATAATCAACCCATGACCAGTGGGCTAGGGCAACAAGTGATTGACTGCTGGGCTTCTGACGGACAGACTGTTATACCAAGTCAATGTCTGGCTTAGCATGGTGGGAGGGTAGTTCAATGGAGGGAGTGAGCTGTGTTTGCTCATTTGTAGCTAGCAGAGTGATGTCACTGTGGAGGGTTCTGTATCATACACTGCAACAAGTGTAATCATTTTATATATCAAAAATACATTTCCCAGTGGGCACCACCATTTTCTGCAGGCCAGAAACTTTTACTTAATTACTGTCCCAAGGGTGCTCAACTTTTGTTAGCTAACAATCAAGACCTCTAACCATGCTGGGGTCCCCAAATGTTGAGGCCGACTCTTGTAGCCACCAGTCCAGGGTTTTTTCAACAATGCAAACATGGTGCATTGTTTAGTGAAAGTCAGCAGACGTGTTACTACATGGCCAGAATTTGGAGAGGTGTCATGCAAACTACTCCAAATTAGGATGTCCTTCATTTTCCTATCAGGACCTGTCTGTTCTACACTCAGAAAGTTCTGCCCAGCACTGAACACTGCAACTTTAAAACGGGGAATGTTAATAGTATATGGTTACCCTTTATGTATAAAATCAGCCTGCTCAAAATCCTTGTTAAGCACATTCTAGACTTATGCACAATCTAAAGTGTTATGCACTTTCCGAACAGTTGTTATGCACAGTTCAAAGGTCATACAATTTTAAATTTCTCATTTATTCTACACCTTGCTACTTATTAACCACCCAGTGTCCAAAGTCATGCATTTTACCTTTCAAAAGTCTGAAAATTTGATTTTGATATGTGAGTAGAACAAAGAACGGCAAGATTTTTGTTTTCACTTCAGTGGGGTCTGTCACTTTAGTGTAAAAAAAAAAACTATAAAAATAAAATATGGTCAACCACACACATCGCAGATGTGTTTCATCTCGGGGTTGCGATGACAGCATGGACCTCTCGAGCTTTGCTCTCGAGGTTCATATGCTGTCATCTCAACCCTCGATGGAAACACAGCCTGCTGTGTATGGTTGCCCACACATTATTCTCTATGTTGCAGGTGATACCTTTAATTGGACTAACAAAATTATTTCTGAGACTAGCTTTCAAGAGATATAATACTCTTCTTCAGGTCAAGGTGATACAGTTTGATACCCAACTGTATATGTCCTTTCTACTCGGACAAAATTCTGCACTCTCTGTGCTAAACAACTGCCTTACCGAGATCAGAACCTGGATGAGTACTAGTTGGCGGAGACTGAATCCGACAAGACTGAAGTGTTGGTAGTTGGACCCTGGTCGTCCGGGGTGGGTATGGGAGCTGGACAGGCATCAGGTCTTTGATCGATGGCATACAGCTCACTACCTCAGACAGAGTGCGTGAACCTTGGCGTTATTTTTGATGACGGCCTGACACTAAAATCTCAGGTGTCGGCTGTCACAAATCCTCTTTACCATCTAAGGAATATCGTCCGGTGAAACACTTGGTTCCCACGGATGAGCTTCCAACATTGGTCCACGCCTTCTTCACTACCCGCCTTGATTACTGCAATTCTCTACCTAGGGCTTCCAGGGGTTGATATCAGCCACCTGCAGCTAGTGCAGAACGCGGCAGCCAGGCTTCTGGCTGGGACTTCTAGGTCCAGTCATATTACCTGTGTCCGTGAACTGCACTGGCTGCCTGTTTGGTGGCGGATCACCTTTAAGGTTGGTTTGCTAACTTTTAAGACCCACATGATCAGGGACCCAAATACCTGCAAGACCTCTTGATACCCTACTGCCTCCCCGTCCTCTCCAATCCACCGACAAGGGATTGCTAGAGATTCCCAGGTACAATTAAAACATCAGGTGCCTATGCTTTTTCGGCTCCAACCCTATGGAATTCTCTACCTCGTCAGTTAAGAGAATGCCTGACCATTGACAGATTTAAGATTGAGCTAAAACGTATTTATTTAACTTGGCCTTCCTAATGGCTAACGGTATCATTTTTCTGTTTTAAAGTTCTATTTGTATTTGGTTTTATGTGCAGTGCCTTGGTTTTGAAAGGCGCTATAAAAATAAAGTTTGATTTGAAGAGGAGAGTATTATCTCTTGAAAGCCAGTCTCAGAAATAATTTTGTTAGTCCATATCACCTGCAATATTTTGTTTTTCTCTACATTGTCGACTGTACTAACATGGCTACCACATTTCCTTTTACAACTTTCAAACAAGTTCACATTCAGCATTGCTGCTCAAAACAATGAGCAATAAACTTGATGAGCATACCAGTGTTGAGTGTATAGCTCCGTGTAGCATCCCATTTGTGTCCATTTTCCTAATGATGCACCTACATATGGATGATGAAAAGTTGACAGACAATGAATGTAAGACAGTGTGGGGTATTGTTTCGGTGTCTAAACCTTTCTTTACTACCGGACGCCTGTCCTTGACTGAGCACATTCTAAGCACTGCAATAACTTCACAGAAATCATGTCCCCTATGCAGAGGAGCCCCAATAATATCCAGGCTGCAGGATATTCAGCTAAACTGCTCTTACCTTGAGCACCTTCTTCATATAGGACAGAGAGTGTCTAAGGGGCAATTACAGCTATAAATGCAGTGATGAGTGAACAGGAACTCAGTTCCTGTACCTTTTTCTGCAGCAGGAACAAGTTCCTGTACTTCTCACTGACACTAGAACTGAAATTTTTAAACCATCATGACAGTTTCTGGGCCCGTGACCTGAAATCAGGGTTTCCTTAACATTTGACTTGTACAACAATGCTATTTTCCTAGAAATACTTCAGTATCTCTAAGTGACTCTACTAGTGTCTAAACAGATAGATGTGTTATGACATCGCTATCCTTCTGACTGAGGATCTTCAGTCTGCATTTCATATTTGCCAGTGCATTAGTTCCTGTACTACTTGTCTACCACTTGCACCACTGTATAAATGACAGAACATCAAAATGAGTGCAGGGCTCCCAGATCTACAGGTATTCCTATATTTTACAGGAAACTGTTACCAGAGACTTGCAATGGTACACAGGGAAAATGAGCAATTAGGCTTTTCATATGAAACAATGCAAGCTACGAAACAACAGGAAAATTGTACTGGAGTTACAATTCTGAATCCTGTGATACAAGTGAGAGTCAAGAGAAGACATCCACCGAAATGCACAGCTGTTAATTTCTGTTTGTTTTACAATGTGACAGGACTCTCAAACAGCAAGACCTGACAGCACTGACAAATGTAGGACAAGCAAGTGGTACCACAGTATGCATTGCAGCATCCATGGAAGCGACCTTGACAACGGCCCCCACCTTCTACTGCCTTCCTACCAGCCTCTCCCTACCGGTATTGGGGATCGCCTGCACAGCTCCCCGACTCACCGAGGTCATAGCTGAAGAGTGGCTTCACCACCTTCACTGTCGAACTAGCCACCTTGCCTCCGCCATCGCCATCTTGGGACGCCACTTTTACCAAACACCCGCCCACAGAAGAGTTCATGCGCACTGGCTACCAGGCCGATTTGATAGAATGGGAGCAGGAGCGGATTATGGTAATTTTCATTGGCAATCCTGTTGTCACATCCGCCTTCGAATATGCTTGGGTAAAGTTTGAACTTTCCTTATTGCTAAGCAGACAATACCACAGGGCGGGGTCGGTGCTCTAGGAACGCTGGTGAAATAAGTGGGTGATGAATCGCATACCTCCACTGTGTTCCTCATTTTACTCTGTCCCTCTTGTGAAAGGTGCGGTACACCTACTTAGCTTTAACCCAAGGTTATATCTGATATTTGTACGCATGTATGTACCTCTTTTTACAATAAAGAAGATATAAGGACTCTTTTACTGTAATGCTGTTTAACAGCATTTTTTAAAAGATGGGTCTGCTTATCACAGAACTCTTTCGTCCCAAAATTCCAGCACCAAACGCCTGAAGTGCTAGTCTCGTGAGACTTCCATCCCTGATTGTCTCGCGAGATTAGCCACGAGACTTCCCATCCCTGATTGTATCGCGAGGTTAACCACTGTATGGGTTTCACAGAGAGCAAAGGTCAAACAGACTCTCGAGATGTACTGCAGTTTTTCTCCTCGCAGTGGTAGCTGTTGGAGCAAGTGGTTGTTGGATTAGTTTCATCGCCTCCTGCCCACAGAGCAGCTCGCAGGTAAGATTTCTCAATTGTTTACAGAACTGAGCAGCTGGGAGGAGAATGAAATGGGAGGGACAGCGGTAACGCCTGTTTAGTGTTGTGCACTCGCTCCTGATAAATTCTTTGTAGCTTTTAAATCTTATTGTTTGTTCTGCCGCCCCCGACTCCTTAGTTTGCATACTGGAGAGCATAAATCACTGTCGCACAATCGGGCCTCCAGACAGGAAACAACTCCAGTCCAGTCTGCAGCTGTTTTGCCTTTCACTTTCTAACTTATTAATTTATCTGCACTTTTCACAGTTTGAGCCTCCTCACGCTGTAAAAAAACTGCTTTACTACCTAGAAGTCAGAAAATACAAAACAAGTCATTCAGCAACACCAAACTGCTAAAAGTGACGGGTTGCAAACCAACTGACCCTTTTAACTTGTTTACTGTAAATTTACTGAGGCAGATGTATGCTGTATGCAAAATATGGGCTGCTTGTCACAACAGTCTTTTGTTCCAAGATTCCAGCACCAAACGTCTGAATTGCTAGTAGAGATAAGCCACTGTATGGGTTTCACAAATAGCAAAATTCAACCAGACTCTCTGAGATGTACTGCAGTTTTCTCCTGCTCTGTGCTAGTTGTTGGAGCAAGTGGTTGTTGGATTACAATTTCATCATGTAGCATTCACGGAGCAGCTTGTAGGTAAGATTTTTCAATCGTTTACAGATGTAATGCCCCAAAGGTGGTCATTACAGAAAATTAAAATTAAATTAAATGAACACAGAAAACACAGGTGCTACAGTACCTGCTGCAGGGGTAGGCAGCAGGGTACTGTACAAAGGGCCCTAGACATAAGAGTCAACCTCCTGCACACAAAACACTGTAATATTAGGAAAAGTGCACTGTGCACTTACAGCTGGTCAAAGATAGATCTTGCAAATATTCCATGTCATAATGGCTGGATGGGAACGCTGTGCTGAGTGGCTCATGCACAGCATTCCAATCCAGCCATTCTAGAATCCAGACAGTTTTAACTTTCAAATCCCATTCCACAGTTTGTCAGTTCGTGGGCAGCTGTTGAGGAGAGAGGACACAGTAAGTCAGAGGGACAAGGAAAGGGCTTACCTGGAGGGTTGAAGCCGTCCCTGGGGACTTACCTGTGTGCCTGCTCTGCCTCCACTGCCTGAAGAGCCTGCTGTGTGGTGAAGTCGTCGGTGGTTGCCATCGGGCACCGCGAAGAAACCAGCAACCCGTCCCGTCATGCTGTTAGGGTTTAAAGCCCTCCGTTTATTATTTTAGCCCCGAAGTATTTTAAGTTAAATTTTGGTCCCCTGTCGGCAGCCTGAAAGCGCCATCGCATCGCGCTGTTTCGGCCGTTGAAGGTCCCCCTGAGTCATCCCCCAGCTGCCTGTTCGCTCTCCTCCCTCTGCCAGCATCTCCCGCCTCCTACCGCAGCAAGAACCCAGTGCTCACAGGAGCGGTGAGTTGGCGGCAGCACTTGAAGCGCGCGGACCGCCTGTTTGTATAAGGGGGACTGAATTTGTTTAAATAGCGCATTAGGCGCTTTCAGAGGGCGCCGGCTCACGGGGCCATCGGATCATTAGGACCCGTAAAATTTAATATTAATTAGAGGCGGAATTAGCTAACTTCCAAAGGAGGGGTCCAGGAAGCAAGGCCTTTATAGCGCCTATGAATATTAATAAAGGGGGTGGAGTGGAGGCGGATTTGCTTAGGTGAATGACAGCAGCTCTCTGTGAGCTGAAAGATTTAAAGGGGCAATGCCTTTTAAAAGGGCAATTCTGGTCCAAAGTTTAAAGTAGGGCATCAGGCCCGTTGTAAATTGGGGCACCAGGCCCAATATAAAGTGGGGCACCAGGCCCAAAGCAACGAGGGGCACCAGGCCCAGTGTAAAGTGGGCACCAGGCCCAATGCAGCGAGGGGCACCAGGCCTGTTGTAAAGTGGGCGCCAGGCTCAAGCTAATGTAGGGCTTCAGGCCCGAGGTAAAGGTAGGGCATTAGGCCCGAGGCAAAGCCTGGTCTAAGGGGAGGCCCCGCCCTAGTGGAATAGGGCAAACCAGCCTAGTGGTACTACAGGGAGGCCCGCCTAGTGGAATAGGGCGCCAGCCTAGTGGTACTAAAGGGAGGCCCCGCCTAGCAGAATAGGGCAAGCCAGCCTAGTGGTACTAAAGGAGGCCCCGCCTAGCAGAATAGGGCAATCCAGCCTAGTGGTACTAAAGGGAGGCCCGGCCTAGCAGAATAGGGCAAGCCAGCCTAGTGGTACTAAAGGGAGGCCCGGCCTAGCAGAATAGGGCAATCCAGCCTAGTGGTACTAAAGGGAGGCCCAGCCTAGTGGAATAAGGCAGGCTCAAGCTAACGTGGGCTTCAGGCCCGAGGTAATGGTAGGGCATTAGGCCCGAGGTAAAGCCTGGTCTAAAGGGAGGCCCCAGCCACAACGGGACAGTAAGGGATCCTATCCCAGAATACCCTACCTATAGAAACAGGGGTTCATTTGAGAGTGTTCTAATTGCCTATACTGTGAAACTACTGTGATTACCGTACTGCTTATGCTGAACTGTTGTCCTAAGTACCTGAACTATTGCCCTAAGTACCTGAACTATTGCTCTAAGTACCTGAACTATTGTCCAAGTACCTGAACTATTGCTCTAAGTACCTGAACTATTGCCCAAGTACCTGAACTATTGCTTTAAGCACCTGGACACTGGCCCTGAACAGTAACAATTACCCCCTGAAATTATCATTTGCCCTCCCTGGCAAATAATTGTACTATTCTACAGTTCTTTGGGCATTCTTCAGTTATATGTTTACTACTGTATGAAGACAGTCTCAATCTTCTACCACCCTGCAGCCTTATAGTGTGGTCTGTAACACCACGTGCTCAGAATCAGTCTCTGCTCAGAAGAAGACATCCTTCCAGCATTCTTCACTCTAGGAAGATCATCCATCAACTCATCCCGTCTGTTAGTATCGACGCTTGAAGTCGAAGTCCGTCGTCAGTTGTACCAATCGTACCCGCCGCTTTCTTGTTTTCACAACTTGAAAGTATGTTTGCCGAAACGCATCACGACGGCCATGCCAGTGTTGTTCCATTTGGTTCCTGTTCCAGATGTCCCAAGTTGGTCGCCTCTACAGAAGAGACAGCTCATCTTGGAGAACCTGTTCTGCGCCCCCCACCTGGTCATTCACCGAAAGTCGAGTCCGTCAAAGCCCAGTCCGGGACGCGTCCGCGTTTCTTTGTTTTGTGTTAGTTCCTGACCTGAGGATTGCAGATTCAACCATCATCTCTTCAGATTCTTATGGTTCCTGGTCCTGTCAGAGTTCCTTCCGAGTCCAGCTGGCCCTTGGAGTACTGCAGCATCAGTTGGATCGTGGTAGTCCTCCATTGGATTCATCACCACACAGATCTTGGTCTTTCTTCATCCTTGGCAACCCTAAAAGTGGGTTTTGGCTGAGGAACCTCTTGCTCTAGTGTGTTATTTCAGGAACCAGTTGCTCTGGTTCTACATTCTGGCAGCCTCGGAGAGAGTGGGCTTTTGCCGAAGATATATGGTCTGTTTACAAACCTCTCACCACCCCAGTGGCCTTATCTAGGTCCTTGCTGGGAATTGAGATTAGGGTTCCACAGTTCTGTTTTATCTCCTTGTAGCTACCAATGAAGAACAACGGTGTACACGAAGATGCGGATCTCTGGACTTTTGTAAAATTCTGGACTCTATTGTAGATGTATGATGCTGATTACCCTAATGTAGTGCTGAGTAGCCTAAGACTGGGTTCTTGTTTAGAGTATAGAGTACAGTATAAACTAGTGCTAGAATAAGAGTGGCAGTAGGCCTGCAGTTTATATTTGTAGAGGTAACCATAAAAGTGGTAGATCGAAAGTGTTTCAGTTATCCTTGTTATAATCTGCCCTATTGTGTATTGGGCATACCTACTCCTTTGTGACTGTGTCTGTCTACCCCTTGGTTCCAAATAAAACGCCCGCCTCTGCAGTCTCGAAAATTACTAAGTCGACTCCTGCCTCTCCTTGTCCGGATAGCAGTTATCCTATCCGAAAAATAATTTGGACCGCTGGTGCCTCGCCATCTCTTTTCACCACCTTAGAGTAGAGCGACTCTTCATCATCTTCTAGAGCATCACACAGAACTGAGCAGCTGGGAGGAGAATGAAATGGGGGGCAGCTTGTAACGTCTGTTTAGTGTGTGCACTCGCTCCGTGACAAATGCTTTGCAGTTTTAAAATCTTACTGTTGCTCTGCCCCCGACTCCTTAGAGTTTGCATACTGGAGAACATAAATCACTGTGCACAATCAGGCCTCCAGACGGAAACAACTCCAGTCCAGTCTGCAGCTGTCTTTGCCTTCTTTCTAGTGAGCCTTTACTTATTAATTTACCTGCACTTTTCACAGTTTGAACCTCCTAGGTTGTGTGTATATATATATAAAAAAAAAAAAGGATAAAAAATTGCGTTTTAATACCTAGAAATGTCAGAAAATACAAGTCACTCAGCACGGTACTTGTACCTCCAAACGGCAGCAGTTAGCCAAACTGCTTAAAAATAAAGGCGGTTGCAAACCAACTGACCCTTAACTTGTTTACTGTAAATTTACTGAGGCAGATGTATGCTATATGCAAAACAGCCATCCTGAAACTGTTAAAACCAGCATGGGCTGTAGTGTGTAAAAGTCAATTAACCTAACATTTTTGCCCTGGAACACCAAGAAATTAAGGGTTACCACCTTTTAAGAAGCCCAAAGTGGGACACTTTCTGAATCATGATTTTAACAGGACAATTTGTAATCTCCACTACTTATATTCTGAAAATAATCACAATCTGAGAAGTGCTGTAATTTAATTGTTGCTATGGTTTCTTATTTTTTAAGTATTTCAGTTAACATATAGTTTTCTGCAACTTTTAGAGAAGTAATACTTTATATACTATAAGGTCAGGACATGTAGCATTTTCATGGTACCCTGCAACAAATCAGGACTGTCCTGTGAAAATCAGGATAGGTGGTAACCTACAAGAGCAAACTATTCCTAGGCAGTCTGGATTTAACCAACTTAAAAGAGTGGTTCTCTTAACTTGTCTTGTCCAGGAAATAAATAAAAACCGAGGAAAAAGATGTATACAAAGCAGTGGGTTGAGACTGAGGGTGAGCAGGGTGGGTATTGATGGGCCCTATCTGCCCACGTCTATCTCCCTGCCATGTCTGTACCCAGCAAAACTGGAAGCTGTCACACTCAAGTGGGTAGCTGGCTGTTGGTTTCTATATGGCATATCTGGTGGCTTTGCATGTCTTGCTTGAGCTGATGCAGTGTACAGGAATAATGGTTACTTTCTTCCCTTTGTCCATGGGACAGCTTGACTTGCCCATTGCCCTGTGTGTGTCTTGGTGCCTCAGGGTCACTTGGAGTGACAGGCCTCATTGTGCTGATTCAAGCCCGAGTGGAGGATAATGGCAGCTTTCACCCCGTTTATGTGGTAAATGTCGCTGGAAACAGAAAGTAAAAACGTAATTGCTGCCACCTTGCCAGCCCTGATTGAACATTCAAAACTCCTCAGTGCTTAAAAGCTGTGTTTACACTGCTGGATCTGCACCATTGTGAGTGGTGCAGGTGAATTCTGATGGTACAAATCCAGCAGTGTAAATGGCTGCGGAGCATTGTACATCTCTCCGCTGTGCCGCAGTATGTTCCCTGTTTGTGAGGTTCATGTACCAGCTGCAGGTGTTTTGGGTTAACGTGCAGACATGTTGCTCTGCCTGCACTGCTTAACCCCACACACCCAGCATGTTCAGCCAATTGTACCTGATTCATGGCCCTGCAGAATTACCATATAAAACACCAGAATGCCATCAGGAACATTGCACAGCCCTCACCCACCATGTAAACACAAGCCACAGCGGTGTGGTTCCTCCCTTCTTCTTTTTTTTTTTTTAAATTCCTTTTGCCTCCAGTTGCTGGCTACTGTGATCTACCTCAGGAGTAACCTGTCAGGATGTCACGTTCCACCCTGCCTGGACCCCTCCCCGACTCAGAACCCCTCCTGAATCCTGGCACCCCAAGGTGGGCTGCCACTCATTCTGAGCACTCTTCCAAATCAGCTGCCAGGCTGAGAGAAGGAGGAGGATTTGAAGATCTTTGCGGGTCAAGTCCAGTGCCTGAGGTGAGGTTTTCCTGGAGGCCCACTACTGTCCTTGCAGTTGCTTGGGCTTTTCCTTGTTCTGGTGCTCCCCCTCCCAAGACACGGACATGCAGTGACGTCCAGTGAGTGTGCTGCTGCGCCTGCCCACAGGATGTTTGTGGATGTCCCCCCACATTCCTGACTGCAGTGCACCCAGCCTCTGCTAGGAGCCACTAGCATCATGGAACTGTGCCCCCCCTCGGAGAGGGAGCAATCCATTGGAATTGATGGTTCAATCTTCAGTGCCACCAGGCTGTCTCTTTCCCTTCCTTAATACTGTCCTTTTATTGTGTGTGAAGTTCTGGGTTAATAGGCTGTGTGGGAACAAATATATTCTCACTGGTCTAAAGAGCTGATAAATCAGCAAGGGACTGAGACTGTGAAAGACAGAAACATTAACAGTTGAGGTCTGAGGCTAAGAATGTTAAAGCATGAGCTGGACCTCCGGGATGGCACAGACTCATGCCACCATCCCTGGAATGTTGTACAGGGAAGGAAAAGGGGGGGACTTTTTAAACTGGGAGGCAAACAATTTATTCTGTGGGAATCCTCCTACCCTATTTACCCCACACTTGATTCCTAAACTATATTGGGCACCGTACTGCCTTATTGTTGGGAGATCGCCCATCATTAAGGTATTATACCTTTTTTTTTTTTGCTCCCAACCCACCTGCACACTGGTCAGTCCCTCTTTCAGGTCCCACATGGACTGGACCTTCCCACCCTGGCAGCCCCCAGCCTCCACTGCCTACATTGCATCCAGTCCCAGGGTTCCCAGATGTATCCCTTCATCGGGCGGGTCCCCTACCTTTGCAGGAGAATGAACCTTACTGGCCTTCCATATGGTCCTGGGTGCTGCTGGGGCAGCCGATGAGGCTCGGTACTCCGGCGTCAAGGATCTAAGGGTCTTCACCCGACCAACCAATGGGCCATTTCCACATTTTCTCTCACAGGAGCATGATGTCCAGGTCTAAGGCAGATGCCAGTGTCTGTCACACTAAGCTAGTGGGACTAGGTGCACTGCTGTACCTGGCCTCCACCACGGTCAGTAGGCACCAGATCACCCCCCAAAGAGGCAAGCAGTCACTGGGCGGCTCCAGCCTTCTCTTCCAGACTAGCCCTCTGGTTCCGAAGTTCATTTCCGAACTCTGGTTGCCAGCATCACAGTGATGAATCTTTCTGCTGCGTCAGTGAGCTGGTCACACTTTTCTTTTAGCATGGTCTGCTACAGGTATGGGCTACTGCAGCAGACCTGAGCTTGCTCTACTCCTCTCCCTACCTGCCTGTCCAACACAATATCCAGGCCTAGGGAGCCCCACTAGACACCATGGACAGGTTTTATTTTACATATGTATTAAAACAAAAAAAAAACAAACTTTGGCCACTGGCCAGGCACTTTGCATTTTGCCATGGTGCAGCTTTCACTGCTGACTGTTCCTGCTATTTTTCTGCTCCAAACTGGGAGCTTTAACTAGCAGTGAGTATGGCTGTCTTTCTGGCTTCCTCCTGCCACCTCCCAAGCCCTCAATTTCTGCTAGAGTGGCGGTTCAGAAAGGTGGAGGAGGCACTCCTACCATGGGCTTCTCCAGCTCCCACTGAGCTTCTGCCTCCCCGTCCCACCCATATGGAGCAGACTGCAAACTGAGCCCTATATGGGCTGAGAGTAGAAGTGTCTGCAGAAACGTTCACTTTTAGTGTGCTCATGCTAGAGGGATGGCTGCTGCAGCCCCAGCTTCTTCTACTCTTGTCCCTGCACTCCAGCACAAAATCAGGGCCACGGGGCCCCTAGACCCCAGGGAGGGGTTCTGACTTTTAGCATCACTGGCCTCAGGGAACTAGCCGCCTGGGTTACCAGTTCTAGTGAGCAAGCCTCCTAGGGCATCCCAAGCCTACAGGACCACCAGTGCTAACTTTATTTTTAAGAGGCAGTATAGCACTGTGGTTTGGGCACTGAGATGCAAACCTGGAGACCTGGATTTGAATTTCACAGCCCCACTCTTGCTCTCAGGTTGTACCTGGAAACAAGCTTTGTTTTAGTGTGCCAATCATGGTTAGACAATTTCCCCTTTTCCTATTTCATTAAAGCCATTAACTCAATAAGAGGCTCCTCTAGCACACATGTTTTGCCATTCTCAAATACTGGACACTTGGCCGTCCAGACCACTAATGGGTTTAATTGAGGTTGTTCACAAACCGCATTTCTCTACTCTTTCTCATCATTACTCTCTTTATTCTTTACTTTCTATACAGTATATGTCCATTTTCCTGCTTTGTCCCAACTTTAATCTTTCAATATAAAGGTCCTCTTTTACATTGAAACATAGAGGTTAATGGCAGATAAGGACATAAAGCCCATCCAGTCTGCCCATTTATTTTTCTACCTTATAAATGTGCCATTGGCCTTTGCTCTGTCAGTGGCCTATCTATTCATACTCTTCTGTATTGCTCCCTTATGCCTATCCCATGCCTGTGTGAAGCCCTGCACTGTGTTCACAGCCACCACTTCCTGAGGTAGGCCGTTCCATGCATCCACCACTCTTTCTGTGAAAAAGATTTCCTCATTCCCCTTAATCGGCCTCCCTCTAATCTCATGCTGTGTCCTCTTGTCCTGCCGTGTTTCTTGTATTTAAACATGTGCTGTCCAACACTTCTTGTATCTCTTGCTCTCTTTCTTCTCTTGTTGTTGTTTTCTCCATGTTGACCTAATTTTCTTTTACAGGTATGCCACGATGCTGACTCCTTCCTTCCCCATCAGATAAGTATCATTCTAGCCACAACTTATTCTTTCCACCCCATTTACTCTCTAAGAACCATGGATCCTTTGTGGCCTTTTTTATATTTATATTTTACAGGTTCCTTGGACATTTCCCTTAAAGACCCACCTCTGGCTCCATAGTATTCAGGTAGAGACTCTCTGAGTACCTAAACATGGCCTGCCTGGAGTTCACCTGGAGGATTGCTTGCCCCACCCCAGGTAGCCACAATTAAATCTACAGTGTATATATATATATTTTTAATTAATGCCCTTTTGGGCTTCTGCTGTTGTTGCCACAGCTATCTCTGGGCTCTCCCAGCCCTAATGTGAACTCCTGTCCCCCACACAGCTCAGGTGCAGTCCCCTCAGGATTGACTGAAGCTGCAGATGGCTCTGTCACTCCCTTTGAGGGTGCTAAATCTTGCCTGCATCCTGCAGCCCTTTACAATAATATTTGGCCCTCTGGCATCCCTAAAGAGCACAGTGTGGCTTTAACTATACAACACCCCAAAATCCACTTTCCTCTACCAGATCCCCATCCCCATGCAGGGTTCACTGCATCCTAGAGGGTGAAGGCTCTGGTTTCCACTCCCTATCTTCTCTTCTATGTTACCCTTCCACCCTACCCCCTCCTATCTTCCTTCCCTTAGACCATCAATACTTTTGTCTGCCAGCTCTCCATCCCTTTGCAGGGTTCTCCGCATCCTGAAGGGTGTCGGCACTGGCTTCCATCTTCTCTCAGCCCTATGTTCCTCCTTTCTCTGCCAGTCCCGAACCCCTTGCAGGGTTCTTTGCATCCTGAAGAGGTGGTAAGCACTGGCTTCCCTATCTCTCCCCATTAGTCTGACTATACTTTCCTCTGCCAGCTCCCAATCCCTCTGCCACTGCAGGGTTCTTTGTCTCTTGAAGGATTGAAGGTAATGGCTTCTTTCTTTTCCACCATTCTACCCCAATTTTTCCTTAACTACCCTCCTACCTCCCACTATCCCTAGCAACCTCACCCCTAGTCCATGTCCCTGTATCCTCTTCCACCTTTCTCCTCTATCGTTTCTAATGCCCTCTCCCTTGTCCCCTTCTCAGCACCTGGGGGATGAAGGCCTGAGCCTCTCCCTCTCTACTACACCCACCCTAGGTATTTTAAATACTGTCTAACTCTATGTCAATCAGCTAGGACTTGGCTACTGTCATCCCAACCAAGCAATTACCCCCAGGCCTCCTTACAATCTCAAAGTACTATCAGTCTCTCTACACTTTATCACCTGGTTTAAGTCAACCGTCCTATCCAAAAATGCTGTGCTCGCCATGAGACTGTGATGTAACACATATTCATGTTTGTTTACCTGGTCTGTAACTGAAATGTATAGATTTTGCACGCTGCACTAGTTCTTTATCTACTACTTGTAATGTCTTTCTTGTAAATGATTGTCTCATGCTTCTTCCTATGAAACCCCACCCCAACCCCAAGATGCTGCTGGAAATGAGCTGTTAACAGTTCATGTTTTCCTGGTGAATCTCTTCTAAATAAATACCTGTCACTGCTACTGCTGCCATGCTCTCTTCTCCCATTCTTACAACCCCCAATCCTGGCCATCCTTTCTTCTCCCATTTTACAACCAACCTCTCATCCCGGCTTTACTATTGCCATGGGAGTGGTTATTTTACTCCTTGCAGCTCCTGCCACCTCTGCACTCCCTACCTGGCTGCAGCATTACTGTGGAAGTGGTTTCACTCCTTGGCAGCTCCTGCCGTCTTCCAGACCCAACTTTCAAAACTGTTGTTGCAGTCGGGGATGTGGCTCTTCCATGGCCTACTCCTTGCTGTTGCTTCAGCCCCTTGGGGCATAAACAAATTCTGTTGCTGAAGTGATGGTTTGGGAAGGTGAGGGAGGCACTTCTGTTATTGCCTCCTCCACTTCCCTCTGGATCCTTACTCGTGTGTCGCCCCCCTACCCATGCAGAGTGGGCGCAGCCTGAGATCTGTAGGCTAGTCACATGTGCCTGTAGGCACTTTCACTGTACCACGATTGCACTATGTGGCTGGCTGCAGGTGCAACCCAAGCGTATTCTCTCTGGCCACTATTCCACATCAGCAGCACCTATACAAAACTATAGGGCTCAAAGAGTCCTCACTAGACCCCAGAGAAGAGTGCAGATTCATTTCAAAGGAAAATTGGCCTTAGCCTCAGGGTACTAGACAATTAGGGCAACCATTTTACTTTAGCCCCCCATGGCATTCCTAGCTTGTAAGAATATCAGTACCATTCTTTATTTACCAACATGCCTACTAGCCCACCTGGCTGTCCGGTACAATACTGGTCACAGGGCCACCAGTAGGAGCACAGGGTTTTTGGCTGAGCCTCCTCCCAAACCACACTCGTTTCTCCTCTGTTTTATCCCCAGCTAACCTAATTTTATTTTATTTGACATGTCTGACTGGGCATCAACTCCTAACCATTAGATAAGTATATTACTATGCCTAACCTCGTTTTCTCCTTACTGTACCATGTAAGAGCTATGGATCCTTTGTGACCCCTTTTCTATTTTTTTTTTTTTTTTTTTACAGGTGTGCGGACAACATCTCTTTGACATTCCTACCTCTGGCTCTTACAGTGCTCAGGTAAGATCCTCTACTTAATCTGTATTGGGTGGGTTGACTTTAATGGCATGCCCACACCCATTGCATGCTGAAGGCGGGGCCACTAGCTCTTGAGGCCCCCAGCTATGGTGTCATACTAGCTGTCAAACCCCTCTTAGCCCTGACAGCAGGCTCTGAGCCACTTCCCCAGCTTCAGGTTTCCCCCCCCCATAGCAATGCTTTTAGGCTCCTGACTGCCCAATCATGGCCACATGTTTCTAAATCCCCCAAAGTCCTGGGTGGGGTCAGCATGGTCTGGGTGGTCCTGATGGGAGAAGAGGGTGAACGTATGTGGGTCCCCTGGGAGGACCAGTTGAGGGAGAGGAAGCCTTGTTGGGGGCCCCTTTGGTGATTCAGATGAGTAAATAGGCTCCAGGGGGCCTATGGGTGGTCGGGGCAGAGTATGGTGGCTTTTGAATCCTGGTTCTGGGGTTCTAGGAATGGTGTGAAAGAAGGTGCAGGTGGTGTCAGAATCTAGTATGATGACCCTAAGGGTAGCCTGAGTGGAAGATAAATGGGGAGTATTATGGAATACTGAACTGCAGAATCCCGATACCCAGGAGCCTGATAATTATGTCCCAACAGTCTGTATCCTGGATCTGGAATTGCCAGCAGCAGAGTTGGCAATTGTAAATAAGGAGGGTGTGTGTGGCAGCCCCCCAAAAAAAAACACAGATAAAATATCTGTGTGCAGTTCCAGACTTTCAGCATACCAACTGGTTGGGCTATAATTTCTGTGCTCCTGGGTGTTGGGATTTGGCATTTGGTATGTCATAGTAAATTTGATGAAGGTGCATGTGGATATCTGGCCCAGTTTAGGGTCCTAAGGTTGGTATGAGTAGGGAGATGTTGTGCAGATGTATTTCGGACCAATTTCTATGGACCATGGGGTGCTCCAGGTGGGAGAAGGGGTGGAGGCAGTATTGAACCCTTGTATATGAGTCCTGTGGCTGGTCCAATTAGAAAATTGGTCCCTAGTCTAGTCCTGCTAGAAGTAGAGGGTAGAGGTGAGTTTAGGACACCTGTTTGAGAGTTCAAGCTGCTGGACAGTGTGGGAGATGAATGTGGAGGCTGGTGTCAAATAATTTTCTAGGATTTGCAGCACTTGTCCTTTTGGGCAGAAGGACGGACTTACAGTAGGTGAGAAATTCCAGTTTGAATTCCAGAGCTAGTCTGGGTGGTTAAGAAAAGGACTTAAATAAGGGAGGGCAGTATAGTGGTCTGAAGGCTGGTCCAGGTAGAGGATATTGATACATAGGTGGGAAAAGCTGGTCCTGGGGTCCCACGGCCTGGTCTGGGTGGGCAGGCAGGGGAGTCCATAGATGTGGAAGGCTAGTCCCATGGTCCAAGGGGTTATCTGGGTGAAGGAACATGGTAACATACATGGGGAAAGCCAGTATGGGTTCCCAGAGATAGTCCCAATGGGCAAAAGGGAGATTTTCCTAGGGAAAGCTAGACCTTGGATCCAGATCGAGGACAAGGAAGGCGTACAGTGAAGCCTGTTAGGATAAAGTGTAGTGTCTCAATTTCTTGCATGACAAAAGGACTGACTACCATTGAAATTGCATTGTTTGCTGAACAGAGCCAAGAAACAAATGATTTGATACCTTTTATTGGACCAACATGGATGTTACAGAAAAGAACAAAGGAAACATCATATGAAAACATCTGTAACATCATGTTGGTCCAATAAAAGGTATCAAATCATTGATTCGGCTCTATTTTAAAAGGACAATCTGGCACCTACAACATTTTTTGCATTGTTTACTGAAGTAACTCCGCTGCAGCATACTACAGAATGGGTTTAATCCTGGCAAACTTCACATGTACAGTAGGTGTGGTGGCAGATTCAGTGCTCCCAGGGCTGGTCCAAGTGGGTGGACAATGAAAATGTAGACATGGAGGCCAGTCACCAAAGGCTAGTCATTTGAGGATACCATGGAGACATAGGTGAGGCAGGCCAGCCCAGCAGTCCCATGGATGATTCAGGATGGAGGATGGGAAGACTGGTTTGGGTTCCAGTTGCTGGTCTGGGTGGGAAGAGGGGGACATGTAGGTAGAGGATGCTAGTCAGAGGTCCTAGGGCTGGTCTGGGTGGAAGAAAATGGGGCCCATTGGTGGGACCGACAGTTTTCCTGATTTGATGGTCATTTGATTCTTATGTTTCAGGACTGTTGTACTTTAAAAGGTATTTCAAGTACAAGTGAAGGTCTTGTTCATAACAGTATTACCATTATTTCAGCCTTCTTTTTGAAGGCTAATTGGCATTTTAGTGCACTCTTTGAATGGCATTTGAGAACAAATTGAGACTTTTTCAATGGATAAAAACTGGTGGTTGAGGTACAATGAAGTCAATTTGAATTACTTTAAAACATGAAAATAATCTTTAAAAAAAATGAATACTTGAATTGAATTTGAAGGCCTTTTTCTGTGTGAGCAAGAGTTTGAGACTAAAATTCAAAAGCAAAAAGTTAAGTTATGTACAAAGGGGTCAAGAAACTGAAATGCTGATGGAAGTGTTGGAAACAAACTACAGATGAGATGGACATGGGGGTCTTTAATAACTTAAATAATCAATGCAGTACAGTAAAGCAGTGCAGAAGGCAAATAGGTTGCTGGGTGTGCAAAGGCAGAGCATCCCATCAAAGGAATGGTAATCCCTCCCTGGGCAAATCTCTGATCGCCACCTTTGGAATCCTGCATGCAGTTCTAGATCCACACTCAAATGGACAGGGATGAAGTTAAGATGGTGCAGAGAGTTAACAAAATAAGTGTGGTGCAGCAAGAGAAGTCCTACATGGAGAGGATACTGTGTATCATAGTGGATCTCAGCATATTTACAGTGGAAACCAGGAGGGTAAGGGAGAACACTGAACTATTCAAAGTTTCTTCACAGGACAAAAAGCATGAGCTGTTTTAGAGCAGGCAGGGGAGGGTGAGTGAAAGCAGGTGGAGGAGATTAGTAATCGTTAGAAAGCATTTAGGAACAGGTTGCAGAATGGGTGGTCCACCTCAGATAAGTGGAAAGATTCAAGCAAGGGTGACCGGTTTTGGGGCTGGTAAGGGTATCTGGGGAGGAAGGCGTGGAGGCGAGGGCAGGGGATGAATGACCACTAGGATATATGCATCATACTATAGGTAGACTGAGACAGACATTTCTATATTTTAGTGTGGTTAAAATTTACTCTAGCTATCGAGCCTTCAGACTGCACATCTCAGTTGTTCTATTATTTCTTCCATCATTTAAGGGACTATGTAAAGGTTGGCCAGACTGTAATGGTTCTTGGGACCCAGTCCTCAAAAGTACTCCACATACAAGTAACTTGCACATATGTGGGGTGTGTTGTCCTGCAGGTCATGGTTATGCCTGTTGGCATCCACAACCCTGTAAGACACTTTTGGGAGCCGTGCATGAGGCAAGGGCCACAGCATTGGTTAAAGCTGATCCACACCATGGGTGCCCAGTCAGATACCAGTACCAGTCCAGGCGAATCCCTACCTCCATATGGGGTAGGGTGTGGTGAAGATACCCAGTCAGATACCAGTACCAATCCAAGCGAATCCCTACCTCCATATGGTGTAGGGTGTGGTGAGATACCCAGTCAGATACCAGTACCAATCACAAGCGATCCCTACCTCCATATGGTGTAGGGTATGGTGAGATACCCAGTCAGATACCAATGCCAGTGACCAATCCACAAGCGAATCCTACCTCCATATGGTGGGGTGGGTGAGATACCAGTCAGATACCAGTACCAATCCATAAGTGAATCCCTACCCCATATGGTGTAGGGTATGGTGAATACCCAGTCAGATACCAGTACCAATCCTGGCGAATGCCTACATCCATATGGTGTAGGGTGTGGTGAATACTGATCAGATACCAGTACCAATCACTGGCTAATCCCACCTCCATATGGTGTGGGTGTGGTGAGATACCCAGTCAGATACCAGTACCAATCACAAGCGACTCCCTACATCCATATGGTGTAGGGTGTGGTGAGATACCCAGTCAGATACCAATACCAATCCACAGCGAATCCCTACCTCCATATGGTGTAGTGTGTGGTGGATACTGATCAGATGCAATACCAGTACCAATCCACCGGCGACTCCCTACCTCCATATATGGTTGTAGGATGGTGAGATACCCAGTCAGATACCAGTACCAATCCACAAGTGAATCCCTACTCCCATATGGTGTAAGGTGTGGTGAATACCCAGTCAGACACCAGTACCAATCCACAAGCAAATCCCTACCTCCATATGGTGTAGTACATGGTGAGACCCAGTCAGATACCAGTACCAATCCACAAGCGAATCTCTTACTCCATATGGTGTGGGTATGGTGAGATACCCAGTCAGACACCAGTACCAATCCATAAGCATAACCCTACCTCCATATGGTGTAGGGTATGGTGAGATACCCAGTCAGATACATCCAGTACCAATCCACAAGCAATCCCTACCTCCATAAGGTGTAGGGTGTGGTGAGATACCCAGTCAGATACCAGTACCAATCCACAAGCCAATCCCTACCTCCATATGGTGTAGGGTATGTTGAATACCCAGTCAGATACCAGTACCAGTCCACAAGTGAATCCCTACCTCCATATGGTGTAGGGTGTGGTGAGATCACCCAGTCAGATACCAGTACCAATCCTGGCGAATCCCTACCTCCATATGGTGTGAGGGAATGGTGAGATACCCAGTCAGATACCAGTACCAATCCACAGTGAATCCCTACTCCATATGGTGTAGGGTGTGGTGAAATACCCAGTCGAATCCAGTACCAATCCACAAGCGAATCCCTACCTCCATATGGTGTCGAGGATGTGATGAATACCAGATACCAATACCAGTACCAATCCACAAGTGAATCCCTACTCCATGGTGTAGGGGCATGGTGAATACTTGATCAGATACCAGTACCAATCCACAAAAGCAGTCCCCTACCTCCATATAGTTGTGGGGTGGTGAACTCTTGATCAGATACCACCAGTACTAACTACAAGCTAATCCCTACTCCATATGGTGTGGTGGGTCTGGTGAGACAGTCAGATACCTCAATACCAATCCACACAATCCAACTCATGGTGGCGGGCGTGGTGAATACAGTCAGATCCGGTGCCTCCCAGGATCCCTCCACCTTGGGTGTGGTAAGATACAGTTAGATACCCAATACCAATCCTGGCGAGATCCCTACCTCCCATGGTGTGGGGTGTGGTGAGGCTGCAGTCAGATACCTGTGCAATCCACAAAGCGAGAATCCCCAACTCCATATGGTGGAGGGTGGTGAATACCCAGTCAGATACCAGTACCAGTCCACAAGTGAACCCTACCCATATGGTGTGGGGTGGTGAATACCGTCAGATACCAATTGCCAATCCTGGTAGTCCCTACCTCCATATGGTGTGGGGTGTGGTGAGACCTGATCAGATACCAGTGCCAATCCACAAGCGAATCCCTACTCCATATGGTGTGGGGTGGTGAGATCCTGTCAGATACCAATACCAATCCACAAGCAGAATCCTCACTCATGGCAGGTGTGCTGAATACTGATCAGATACTACTACCAGTACTAATCCAGATCCACCCCCAATGGGGTGTGGTGAGAGACACCATCAGATACCAGTACCAATCCACAAGCAAATCCCACTCCATATGGTGTAGGGTATGGTGAAAACCCAGTCGATAAAGTACCAATCCACAAGCAATCCCTAACTCCATATGGTGTAGTACATGGTGAGATACCCGGCAGATACCAGTACCAATCCACAGTGAATCCCTACCCACATGGTGTAGGGAATGGTGAGATACCCATCAGATACAGTACCAATCCACGCGAATACCTACTCCATATGGTGTGGTGTGGTGAGATACCCAGTCAGATACCAATACCAGTACCAATCCACAATAATCCCTACCTCCATATAATTAGGTGTGGTGAGACAGTCAGATACAATACCAATCCACGCCAATCCCTAACTCCATATGGTGTAGGGTATGTGAGATACCAGCAGATACCAGTACCAGTCCTGGCAGATCCCTACCTCCATATGATGGAGAGTGTGGTGAAAACCAGTCGAACCAATACGGTACCAATCCACAAGCGAATCCCTACCTATATGGTGTGGTGTGGTGAAACAGTCGATACCAATACCAACTGAGAGAATCCCTACCTCCATATGGCGAGGGTGGTGAGATACAGTCAGATACCAGTACCAACCACAAGCGAATCTCTACCTCCATATGGTGTAGGGGTGAGTGAGAGACCCAGTCAGATACCAGTACCAATCCACGTTAATCCCCACCTCCATATGGTGTAGGGTATGGTGAGACACCAGTCAGACACCAGTAATTAACTATTGTGTTTAATCCCTCACTCGCATATGGTGTGTAGGTGCTCAGAACACAGTCAGATACAATACCAATCCACAAGTGAATCCTACCTCCATATGGTAGGGTGTGGTGAATACCCAACAGATACCAGCACCAATCCACAAGAATCCCTACCCATATGGTGTAGGGTGTGTGAATACCCATCAGATACCAGTACCAGTCCACAAGCGTACCTTCCTCCATATGGTGTGGGGTGTGGTGAGACACCCAGTCAGATACAGTACCAATCCACAAGCCCAATCCCTACCTCCATATGGAGGAAGGTGATGAATTCTAGTCGATACCAATACCAATACACAACATTAATGTAGGGACCATGGTCCCAAATGGGAAAATTAGTTAACAATAAGGTAGTGGTATTATATGTACCCTTTGGCTCGGTTTTTCAGTGTCCTCAGGCCCAATCACTAATACAAGCCACTTGTTAGAACCTCTGAGGCACTGCCAAATAATGTTTCTGTGGGTTTTTTCATGTCCATTCAGACTCAGCCCCAAATTAAGTAGCCCACCTCATACCACATACCTAGAGTGTACATGTACTGGAGTACACCTCACCCCACTGGTACCAGCGCTATCCTTTAAATCTATTTGAAGCTCCTATATCACTGGATACAGAGAGGGACATATGTTGACCTCAGCTGTGTATGTGACTTACTGGCAATGATGCCTTTAAATAAAAGGTTCTCCATGTTGATGAAATTGGAAACCCCAGACCCAAAGGTCATGCAAATGAGAAAAACTGGGGTATTTAGAATTCTGACAGATGATGTTTAAGTATGTGGTTTCCAAACCATGATACACAAGGGTGTTGATGCAGGCAAGCCCTGACTTTACCTGGTTCTCCCAGACCAGGATTTCCTTGATGCTCAGGAGTGATGGTGTCCGCTATTAGTCCATCTCTGCTCATCAGCTGGTCTCATGACGAGCAGGCCTCTGTTTCGTTGGCAGATGACTGTTGTCCCGTCCCACTCAGGCCTCCTGTGGACCTCTAGATTCATAAACATCTTCTTATAGTGCAGGCATATTGTGCCTTTGTGTCACAGTCACAGCACCCCGTGGTTGTACTGGGTGGCTTCAGACTATTCGCCTTACACACAGATTGGCTTAAGGACCGCAACACAGCAAACTTTCTCACTGAATAGCTGCACCTAGCTATGCTCATACTAGCTAGCAAATCTTTTGTAAGAGGTCTGCTTTCCTCACTTATCTTGGTAGCTCTACGGTCTATTTCACAACAGCACATAGGCATTCTCTCATCAGGATGTCATGCAGATACCTAATCAGGTCACTAATATCTTCCTTTCTGGCTGTCTCCTTCTAACTGTACAGCCTGCACTCGGTCTCCTGTCCTGGCTGTGGAACTCAACCAGACCTGGGCTGTGGCTGTGGTAAGCAACCTGCCTCCAACCATTCTCTGGGGAAGAGCCAGTTAGACTGAGTTAGAGCTGAACAGCCCTGCTGCTCACTGAGACTGGCAGCTACCATTGATCTAGATGGCTGTCCAGCTTTCTGGGACCAAGCTGAGGTCTATCACTTGACACATGATTGGCAAGCATTTCACATCAGGATCCTGTCATCCTCATGTGTCCCAGAGTCTTTGTGGCTTTCTGGATTTGCAGCCGATTAGTTGATTATGCAACCCTGACCACTGTTGCCATGGTGATGGTGTCATGATGTACAAAGATGATGGTGGCCTGGTCACTGTGGATCACTGTCTCAAAAGCCTTCTTTGACTTTACAAAATTCTCCTTGAAGTTTGCAACACTATCTCTACCAGGTCATAATGGCGACATTGTAGCTAGTCTGTAAAGAGCGCTGTCCAGGACAGCTAATGGTTTTAATAGTATGTATGCTGCTGTGCTAGTATTGCACTTATTTCACACACTCCCAGGCAGAGAATAAGACCTCTGCTGGGAGTGGGTTTCATTAGTGGCTACTGTGGCTCACGGACAGAGCCACAGCAGCAGGAACCCAGGCAGTGTGTGGACTGGGCTTGATTCTCAGTCCCAGGCATTTATTTTTCCTCACAATTTCTGTGCTCCCTGAGTTGTATCCCTCCCCGAGTTGAGAATCTTTAGTGGATGGTCCAGGGTACAGCCTCTCTATAATGGAGTGTGTAAGGGTGGAGCCCTTGAGAAAATAATTATGCTGATGGTAATATCGGGCTCAGTACTGGCAGTAATAATGTTGCCATGATAATGACTTGTGACATTATGACCCCATGTTGATTACTATGATTAGAGAAAGGAGTCACGGGAGTCACACGATTCAGCTTACTGACTAGCAGCGGTTGCAGAGCACTGGCTAACGCTCCATTAAAATATTAATTTGGAACCTCATCCGCTAATTATCGCTTCATCGGGTACTGGAAGTCTAGTCGTACATACCACATACCTGTACTTGTTCTTGCAGAGCACTCCTATGCACACTCACCACCCACTCGTAGAAAAGAGCAGTAAAAAGCCAAAGGCCCAGAGCTCCACTGGTGGTCAACATAGCACATCTACTCGGGCAATGCACTACAATGGAGGCTTTTACAGGAATTCCAACCTTTCAGAGAGAAGTTTAGATTATTCTCTGCTGAGTTCAAATCAATGACGGTTGCACTGGAAGATGTTTGAGGAGAACAGGATAATGAGGCCTGTATTGTCTCCTGAGAAAAGGTTTGATCGAATGGGCCCTGAGCAGACTGCGGCGCCATTGAAAAATGGCTTGGCTAGAGGTCAAGGTCGAAGATCTCTAAGGCAGAAGTCAGCTTAATAATGCAGTGATAATTGTTCTGCCAGAGAGGAAGAGGGTCTGCCCCTGATAGTATTTTATCAGTTGGTGTGATTCAGCTTGTCCATCACCTTATGACCTGTATTACACCATAGAGAGAGTGACACCGATCCTTTGAGACCCATGCCTGCAGCAGGATTGGCACCACGTCACTCATCTTTGCATCATGATGTTTTAGAGAGACAGCACTTTTATCTAAAGTGAGAGCAACAACAAGTTAATTGGGAGAATGCATGATTATGAGTGAGCCAGGACTTACCAAATTGAACTGAAAAGCGCATTCACTTTCACCTCATTGTCTCCAAGTTACTTGCAGCACGGTTAAATTTCTGGATGGGGTACCCGCCAGACTGCAGGTACAGATAGTGGGCCTCGGCAAGCTTTGAGGATGTAGAAAGGGTCGGAAAGCTCTACTTCATAGCATTGCCTGATTTGTTTAAACCAGCTGATCCATCTGAGAAACTAAGGTGGTATCATTGCAGTGATGACCCAGATTGGATTGGTTATATTCTTGACTCAAGGTGATAGGTATGCTAGTTTCTTCCGTCTGAACAGTGAGGTTGACCTGCCCCTCCCCCAGCTACCAAACCAATTCTGACTTCTGGTCACATGCACTGTCATCATGCCTGGTCTCTTCTGATAATGGGGAACTGATTGTCCTGTATTTATCGGAGGCTGTTATCTGGGCCACATTAAGGAGGCAAATGAATCATGTTTATATTGACTGGTTTCCAGAGTCTGCAGTACTACTTGTTCTTCTTATCTGGAGCATTTCTAGAGCATCATGTGATGTATACCTGGTCACTCACACCTTTTCCAGCCAGTGGAATGTTAATTGTATTGAAGGACACCATTTTGCTTTAACTGTACCTCACATATTCCAGCCAAGTAACCCTTTGTTACAGGGCTCAGGAGGGAAGAACTTTACAGACAGACCCTTATTTTTATTCTTACTTTCATTTTTATTTGGAAGCTTGTAAGATGCATCTTCTTTTGATTTGCACAGACTAAGCCACTGGTCTGGTCATGCCGGACTTTACTAACTCAAATTTTCACTGTGGAATAAGTCACAGATCCAAACTAGACATATGATTCCATGATTATGTCCTCTGGGGCTCATTGGCAAGTGGGGTTCTGTTCTCACCTGCCCGCTTTAAGTATATTAGAATTGGAGATGGATATGCTAGTAATAACTGGGAACTTATTGAGGGAAGTGGCCAGAGGCAGTCAGACTAGGACAGAAGGACAGTGCATCACGGGCCACTGTGCTTATGATTTTAGGTGTGTTGGATATTGTTTAATCTATGTTTCGATTTAACCTGTTTAATGCTTTTATATTGAGAAATGGGGAGATTTTTGAGGCACATTTGTTCTTGGTTTATATTAACTCTACCAAATGCTGTATGACATGTTATTTGATATGTGGTTGGTGGGAATTTTGTTGGACAAATCCACCAGGGGAGGGTGGTAATGGCACTGGAGGTGCTTAGAACTCCAGGGGGGATGTTAGGTTACCAGAGATAATCGCCAGTGCTATTAGATCGATCAGATGGTTAAGGGATGGAGGTAACTCTAAATATTATTACATGGAATGTCAGAGGAGCTCTTGAACAAAAAGTAAGAGATACCAGATGGTTTCAGATATATACAATATATTAAAGAAGATATTTCCTTTCTGCAAAGAAACACACCTTTTAGAAAATGAAGTTACACTTTTCAGGAGGCAACTATTGGTCAGGTTTGCATAGCCGGAAATAGCACGTGAGTAGGAGCTGCTGTACTGCTGGCAAAGAAAATACCTTTTGTATGCCTGAGAAGTATAAGAGACCCACAAGGATGATACATTTTTCTAAGGGGTTCCTTGGATAGGATGGAAGTAGTTTTATAATATTAATAATAATAATGGTATTTATAAGGCGCCTTTCAAGTGTCAAGGCTATGTACATAAATACAAATTAAAACAATACAAATCATTAAAAAATACAGCTTTGTCAAAACAATTTTTATAATCAATATTCTACAAATGCAATTTTCCATAAAAAAGTCTTCAAACCTCTCTTAAAGGCCTCCACAGAAGTGCATTTTGACAACCAATGGGGGTAGAGAATTCCAAAGGGTGAGGGCTATACATATGCAAAAGCCCGAGCCGCCTAAAGATTTCAATTCACCTTGAACCTCTAGCAACCCCTCATTGGCTGGAGCGGAGTGATCGATTAGGCAATAGGAACCAGAAGTTCTTCAGATAGACTGGTCCTGATCGTAGAGCTTTTGAAAGTCAGCAATCCGACTTTAAAGGTGGTCTGCCATCGATTACAGCTAGTGCAGGTCGCAGCACCGGAGTAATGTGACAGACCTACTAGAACCTGTCAAAATCCAGGCTGCAGCTGCTCTGCACTAGCTGCTGGTGACGGATTTCAACCCCAGAAAGCTCCTAGGTAGAGGAGTTGCAATAATCCAGCGCGAGGACACGAAGGCATGGACTAGCGTTGGCAGGTCGGCAGACGGAACAAGATGCCTAATCCTGGCGATGTTCCTAAGATGTTAAAAGGAAGTCTTGATGACTGCTGACACCTGCAAATGCAGTGTCAGCCCATCATCAAGAACTACCCCCAGGTTCCGCACCTGTTCAGAGGTCGGGAGAGAAATGCCTCCAAGAAGAATTCCGGAAGACGCACCATCACCCAACCCCCCCGTCTGTTGACCCGGGTCCACAACCAGTACCTCAGTCTTATCAGAGGTCAACCTCAGTCAGCTAGAATTCAACCACGCCTGTATTTCTTTTAGACAGCTATTAAAGACCGAGAGAGCTCCCTCCTGGTCGGGGGCAGAAGAAAGGTAGAGATGGGTATCATCTGCGCAACAGTGAAACCTCAGCCCATACTCCTTATAATGTCTCCAATGGGTAGCATATAACACTGCTAATAACATGGGTGACAGTACTGAACCCTCGAGGCATCCTTACATAATCAAAGCTGCTTGAACTCGAGGAAAAACCCCGACACAACTCTTGTGATCTCCAGTGAGAAATGATGAACCATCTTAAGACGGTTCTAGATATTCCACAAAACAGCTCAGGCATTCTATCAACACCATGTGATCTATGGTGTCAAAAGCTGAAGAAAGGTTGGAGAAGAACCAAAATGGAACGACTCTTCCGATCTCTGGCCATCAGGAGATCATTGAGCACCCGGAACCAACGCCTGTCTCGGGACTATGTCTTTTACAAAAAAAACGGACTGAAGGGGTTCATAGACTTCATGGATGGTCAAATTGATTCTTCCAGTTGCAGTAGGCACTACTTTCTCAATACACCTCCCAACAAAGGGAAGGCTAGAGATGGGTCTGTAGTCTATGGAGACAGTCAGGTCCAAGTAGCTTTCCAAGAGGGGTGTCACCACCACTCCTTTCTAAGGAGCTGGGAAACTCACCAGATTCCAGGGAGCACCTGACTATCTGCATAAGGACTGGACCAATGATGTCAATACAACCCAAAATTAGGAAGTTGGTCCAGGGTCCAAACTACAGTATGTAGGGCACATACTGACGATCCTCGTGATATCAATGAACTCCAGCCATGACCGCGGAGCGCCAGGAAAGCTAAGGCACTGTGATCTCACACCAGTTCACGGCAACCCCTAGAGCATGATGGCAGCAGTTCTTCCCTAATGTCAGCCACCTTATTTACAAAGAACTGCAGCAAGCTCATCGTGACTCAATTGCGAAGACTTTCCCGAACTTGCAGCCAGGCTGGGTTGCACAGTCTGTCCACAGTTCAAACAGCTGAGCTGGTCAATTCCGAGCAACTGCAATCTCCCCTGGACAGGAACTCTGCCTTTACGGTGATTGCAGATTGATAGACCAAACAATGATCTATCAATCTAAGGTGGTCAACATCAAGGGTAGACTCGTCACCAGCAACGCCCAACCTTTGCCCCTATCTCCCGCGATCTCCCTCAACGTCCCATCAATCCAAGGGACTTAAGGGGGAGGGGCAAACATGAACTGAGCATTGGAATCCAGAGCCCCGCATGGCTGTGTGTAGTAGGCCAAACACGAGGGTCTCTGGATCACTGCTTGCCGATGCAGGGGACTGAGAGGTCACACTGCTGCAAGGCCTTGGGGATCTATATCCCTAGCGGTGTACCTGATCAACTCATAGGGCAGGCCTTCTAGAAGGAGCAAAACTAAACCCCATGGTGTAATGATCTAACCACTGCTAGATTCCACCCCACATCGGATGCCTCACTTCTAGAAGGAAGATTAGTCCAAAGAGTGTCCACATTTATGTGTAGCAGAGGAAACCACCTGTAAGGCCCATGTTGTCATTAACTGGAGGAAGTGTTGACCAAACCAGAGTTCGTCGTCAACTCCAGGCTGCTAGTCACCCAGAACCATCAATCTGAGTGACTGAATGCTCATATCGATGACGAAGTCCGCCACTTCCTGAAGGAATCGCTTCATCACCGGTGGATGGTAAATGAGGGCACCAAAGCCTACACCTGCATAACTATACACTCAAAGGACCCAACCCCCCCACTAGACCTCCTGCGTACGAGTTCCGGTCTTTGAATCAGACCGCAACCCCCCACGATCCAGTCTTGGGCAGTGTAACACTGAGTACCCAGCTGGAGTCATAGCCTCTAGAATGGAGCCAGAGTTATCATCCAACCTAGGTCTCGTAATGAATGCAGGTCCACTGCACTAACAAGATCAGCAATAATTGCGGTCTTGTTTTTAATGAATCTGGCATTGCACAGCACTTCCGACTGGACCGAGTCTGGCAGGTCAGCTTTGAGGCCATCTGGCCCACTCATAATCGTGGTGCCTTGGGTATGGGCACCAATTATGGAAACCATAATCAGGATTCCATTTCACCCCAGGGTGCCTTCTGGTACCAACCACCCCAATACGATGACCTCCCTCGATCATCCTCCCCTGTTCGCAACCCCATGCCCTTCTCCCCCTCCTACGCGCAATACTAACATACTAACATACTAAAATGCCAGCAGAATAGGCCTAATGGTCTTCGTGTCACTGCTGATTTGGTCAGCCCCCACCCTGGGTGCTGACCTATGTCCCCCTCGCCTTCTGGGTTCTCCCTTCCCAGTTCCGGATATTCTTGCTGCATTGGATTTTGCTTCCTGAACCCTTCCTGTACCTGTCCCACCCTCTTGAACCCTCCACTGTCTCTGCCTCCACCAGCCCCCTAGGTAGTGCATTCCATGGCTCTCTACCACCCTCTCAGTGAAGTAGCACCTCCTCCTTTTCCCCTGAATCTTCTCCTCCAGCTCTCCACCCATGCCCTCTAGTGGCCCCCTCCTCCTTCCTTCGAAGCACCCTCACTGTTCCTCCCCTATTTACCCCTCTTCATGTACCTGAAGACCTCTATCATGTCCCCTGTCCTCTCTCTTCCATTGTACATATTTAGCTCTTCGAGCCTCCTCATAGGTCCTGTCCCCAAGCCCCAAATCATTTTGGTTGCCCTCCTCTGGACCCTCTCCAGGAGGTTAATGTCCTTCTTTAGGTGCGGCTCCAAACTGCACGCAGTATCTCCAGGTGCGGCCCTCACCAAGCAGTTATACAGAGGAGTATCACTTCCTCCTTCTGAGGTGATCCTCCTAGCGATCCATCCCAGCATCCTGTTGGCCTTGGCTGCTGCTCCTCCACAAGTCTCAGAGTTGTTCATCTTGGACATCCACCACCACCCCCAGGTCCCTCTCAGCCATTGGAGACTTAGTAGTATTTCCCCAGGGTGGTACGATTTGGCCTGGGTTTCTGGCCCCAGGTGGAGTACCTTGCATTTCCCTGCATTAACCCTCAGCTTCCACTTTCTAGACCATCTTCCAGAGCTCCAGGTCCCCTGCAGGGCCACCCTCCCTCCTCCCCATCCACCACCGCCTCAGTTTCGAAGTCATCTGCAAAGAGACTCATCTCACTCCTGATTCCTGTCCTGCGTCAGATACGAGGGTGCTGAACAGAAGGGGCCCAAGGACTGATCCCTGTGGGACCCCACTACGACCCCTCCTTGGGGAAGAGACTATCCGACCAACTATGACCTCTGGGTCCGGGTCCTGGAGCCAATTGCTCTATCCATCGGATCATCTGGTTTCACCCCTATTTCTCCTAGTTTATCCAACAGACCCACGTGAGGAACAGAGTCAAATGCCTTGCTGAAGTCTAGAAAGAGGACATCCACTGGTCTACCCAGGTCCAAGAGCACTTGTCACCCAGTCATAGAACTCCACCAGGTTTGTCTGACACGATTTCCCCGGATGAATCCATGCTGTCTATCGCCCAGGCACCCTGACTTATCCAGGTCTCCCCTCAGCCTCTCCTTGACAATGCCTCCATCACCTTGCCCACCACTGATGTCAGGCTGACAGGCCTGTAGTTCCCTGCCGCCTCCCTTGATCCCCCTTGTGGATAGGCACCACATGCGCCACCTTCCAGTCTTGGGGCACCCACCCTGTCCTCAGAGAGATGGTGGTAGCTCTGCCAGGGTTTCCGCAGGACATCTGCAAGTTCCTTCAGCACTCTAGGATGTAATTTATCCGCCCCGGTGTTTTCTCCGTTTTAAGGGAGCTGAGGGCTTCCTCACTCTCTCTCTGCTGTGATTTTACTTTCCAGTACCTTTTCTCCCTGCTTAGCCCTCCCCCACCTGCCAGTGATGCCCCCTCTCCCAGACCTGCCGATTGGAAGGGCCCCCTCCTCATTATTCTCTGTCTCCTCCCATGTATGATGCAGCATCCCATTTTCCCTGGTGAAAACTGAGGTGAAGTACTCATTTGTACCTCAGCCTGCTCCTGGGTCTTGTGCCCATCTCTTCCTTGATTTAATCCTGCTAATCTGCTCCCTTCACCCTCTCGCCTTTCTCCCCAATGTATCTAAAGAACCCTTTTCCTCTCCCTAATTTCCCTGGCCAGGTTCTGCTCCTTCCTTGCCTTAGCTACCTCCTCACCACCTAGTGGCCCTTCTAGCCACTGCCCATATCCCTCGATCCCTTTCACTCCTTGAGCACTTGAATTTTATAGGCTGCTTTCTTCCCCACCTCCTGCGACCCTCCCTGGTCCACCAACAGGTTTTTGGGCCCCACCGCATTTCGCTCTTTACTCTGCACAGGTGCTGGTAGCATCCTGCACCCTCCTGATGATTTCCCACCTACTATCAGCTCCATGTTCTGACCCAATCCCATCCAAATGCTCCAAGGATCCTTCCCATTTACTTAAAATCCACCCCTGAAGTCGGGTTACTCCATCTTTTGCAGCCTCACCTCCTAGGTCCAGGAAGAACCAGACTGTGGCATGGCTCACTCCCCCGCCAATGGGTCCCTCATCGCCAGGCTCCCCAATCTGGTCACTGTCTGCCAGACCACATCCAGTACCCGTTCTCCTGGTCGTTCCCCACCAATACCCAGCGTGACTACACTGGCTGGTAGATCTCAAACTGAAGGGGAGAATAAAAGGGCTTACGCAATTTAAGAGAGGAGGATGAGTAACGACAACTGTGGGGGCTGAAGGCCAGCAATGCTGTAAGCTAAACTCAGAATAAAGATACAATAACCAAAACCTAATACAAAACTAACAAACTAATAATATCCCCTTAAAAAAACAAAACAGTTTAAAAACTCCACCCAGCTCTCAGGTTAGCTAACATCAATTCAAAGCCTAAAATTACAGACCCTGACAACCCAACCCTTAATACAAAATAACCCACAAAACAAATAGACAACAAACAAAGCTTAGGGACTCTCACCCCCCAACCCAACACAAAAAGAATGAATAATTTATCCACCCCCAAGTCCTCTCACCACTGGGGAAAGAGGATAGAAAGGCACTCTCACTGCCAAACAGTTAAACCAAATTATAATAATATAACAAATGAATAAAAAACAAAACTAAATTATTCCAGTCCAAGTAAGCGAGGTTTTGGGATCTATTTATGGCCCAAATGTGGATACACCCGCCTTTTTTATGGAACTGGTTTCTACGTTGATCCCTTTCCTATCCCTTCCCATTTTCATGGGGGGGGGGGAGGTTTGGAATCTGCCTTTTACTGTGGACCTGGATTGAGCTGATAAGAGACAGTGGGGTCTTACACTGGCCCAAAGATCCCTCAGAGATCTCACCGATCAACTGGGCTTGTGTGACTCCTGGACAGTTCTTCATCCGGATCTAAAGGAATACACATTTAAATCACCAGTTCAAGGTAGTTCCTTTCAGATCGATTATTTCCTGATTAGCCAGTTTCTGGTGGGTCTGATGAGCTAGTTTCACAGCAAAATAGCTGCATTCAGACAATGTAAATAAATGGATCTTTAGCCAAAGAAATTCATTTAGTGGATTTTATTTCCACAACTTAGCAAACGGTCACAGTAAAGGCAAACGTAAGCTCCCCAGCGCTTCGATTCAAAAAGAATCTTCATCAGGGGTGGAGCTCATAATGCGGACATGGTTTATATACATATACATTCAACAAGTGAAAACACTTAAGAAACAAGCATTTGTCAATGCTGAATGCTGATTGTCTTGGTCCATTGAGGTCGCTCAGTGCCCCTCTGTCACTTGCTCGTTCTGTTTCTCCTGTGCTGCAGGCTACTCTTTGTTCTGGGCCCTGCCTGCATTGGCATCTTTTTCTGTCCACAAAGAAATCTGCAGCTGTCCTGGACAGAGCTCGCTGAGGTGGCTCATTCTCCCTTTCTCACTCGCTCATTCTGTTTCTCCTGGCACTGCAGGCTGCCCTTTTGCACTGGGTTCCTGCCTCTGTTGGCGGCTTTTTCTGCCCACAAAGAAATCTGCAGCAGTCCTGACACAGGTCCATTGAGCTTGCTGACTGACCCTCTCTCATTCCATTTCTGCCGGCGCTGCAGGCTGACCTGTTGTACTGGGCTGCTGCCTGCATTGCCACCTTTTCCTGCCCACAAAGAAATCTGCAACAGTCATGATAGACCTCCGTTGAGCTTGCTCACTCCCCCTGTCTCACTCACTCGTTGTGTTTCTCCCGGCGGTGCAGGCTGCCCTTCTGTACTGGGCTTCTCCCTGCATTGGCACCTTTTTCTGCGCACAAAGAAATCCACAGCTGTGCTGACAGAGCTCCATTGAGGTCGCTCACTCACCCTGTCTCACTTGCTCATTCTGTTTCTCCTGGCACTGCAGGTTATACTTTTGTAGTGGGCTCCTGCCTCTGTTGGCGCCTTTTTCTGCCCACAAAGAAATCTGCAGCAGTTCCGAAAGAGCTCCGTTGCGCTCACTCACTCCCTCTGTCTCACTCGCTCATTCCATTTCTGCCTGCGCCTGGAGGCTGCCTTTTATTGGCTCCTGCCTGCGCACACCTTCTTCTGCCCACAAAGAAATCTGCAGCAGTCACGAGAGAGCTCCGTTGAGCTCCACTCACCCCCTTTCTCACCTCACTCATTCTGTTTCTCCTGCCGCCACAGGCTGCCCTTTGTACTGGGCCCCTGCATGCATTGCTGCCTTTTTTGCCCACAAAGAAATCTGCAGCACTCCCAACAGAGTTCCATTGAGCTCACTCACTCCCCCTCCCCCTCCCTCACTCGCTCATTCTGTCTCCCCTGCTGGTGCAGGCTGCCCTTTTGTACAGGTTTCTGCCTGCATTGGCACCTTTTTCTGCCCACAAAGAAATCCACAGCTGTCCCGACACAGCTCCATTGAGGTTGCTCACTACCCCTGTCTCACTCACTCATTCTGTTTCTCCTGGCGCTGTTGGCTGCCCTTTTGTGCTGGGCTCCTGCCTTTGTTGGCACCTTTTCCTGCCCACAAAGAAATCTGCAGCAGTCCCGACAGAGCTCCGTTGACCTCGCTCACTCCCCCTCTCTCACTCGCTCATTCCATATCTGCTGGTGCTGCAGGCTGGCCTTTTGTACTGGGCTCCTGCCTGTGTTGCCGCCCTTTTCTGCTCACAAAGAAATCCACAGCAGTCATGATAGAGCTCCGTTGAGCTCGCTCACTCCCCCTCTCTCAGTCACTCATTCTGTTTCTCCCGCTGCTGCAGGCTGCCCTTTTGTACTGGGCCCCTGCGTGCATTCTTGCCTTTTTCTGCCCACAAAGAAACTGCAGCAGTCATGATAGAGCCCGCTGGAGCTCGGCCAGTCCCCTTCTCACTCACTGCGCTTCTCCTGCGCGCAGGCTGCCCTTTGTACTGGACTTCTGCCTGAGTTGGCACCTTTTCTGCCCACAAAGAAATCCTCAGCTGTCCCGAGACAGCTCTGTTGAGGTCACTCACTACCCTGTCTCACTTGCTCATTCTGTTTCTCCTGGCACTGCAGGCTGCCCTTTTGTACTGGGCTCCTGCCCCTGGTGGCGCCTTTCTCTGCCCACAAAGAAATCTGCAGCAGTTCCGACAGAGCTCCGTTGACCTCGCTCACTCCCACTCTCTCACTCGCTCATTCCATTTCTGCTGGTGCTGCAGGCTGCCCTTTTGTAGTGGGCTCCTGCCTGCATTGCTGCCTTCTGCTACCCACAAAGAAATCTGCAGCAGTCACGATAGAGCTCTGTTGAGCTCGCTCACCCCCCTCTCTCACTCGCTCATTCTGTTTCTCCCACCATTGTAGGCTGCCCTTTTGTACTGGGCCCCTGTGTGCATTGCTGCCTTTTTCAGCTCACAAAGAAATCTGCAGCAGTCTCAACAGAGCTCCGTTGAGCTCACTCAGTCCCCCTCCCTCACTTGCTCGTTCTATCTCTCCCGGCGCCTGCAGGCTGCTCCTTTGTACTGGGCCCGCCCGCATTGGCGCCTTTTCCTACCCACAAAGAAATCTGCAGCAGTCCCGACACAGCTCTGAAGCTGAGTCTGGTCCACCCCCACTAACTTTATCCTAATCTGCTCCTAAAACAATGATTTTCGACAGCCACTGCAGTATTGTGCTACGAAGCGTGAAAACACATTTCAGCTAGGATGTGAAAATGACAGCTGTACCTGTTCATATAAGGAGGTGAAAATGTCAGTGTTGGAAAATATGATGGAAAATATTACTAATTTGCGAATCTCATAAGCGCATGTGAAAACTGCACAACGCACGCTCATAACACAGTCATTTTATGGAATGTCATCACAAAATGTTCAACATAGGCATTTTAGGACGTCTGCTAATGAACAATGTCACTGTCATTTTCATAATGTGTCCCGAACACAGATTTCCCACAGTGACCGTGCTATTCTGCACTGGAACTGCAAAAACACATTTCGGCCAGGATGTGAAAAATGACAGCTGTACTGTTCATAAGGAGGTGCAGAAGAATGGCAATGTTGAAAATCTGGACTGAAAATATTATCAATTCGTGAAGTTACGAGCGTGTGTGCAAACTGCGCAACGCACGCTCATAACACAGTCATTTTATGGAGTATCATCACCAAATTTTCAACATAGGCATTTTAGGACCTCTGCTAATGAACAGTGTCACTGTGATTTTCATAATGTTTCCTGAACATGGATTTCCCACAGCTACCGCTCTATTCTGCGCCGGAAATGTGAAAACACATTTTGGCCAGGATGTGAAAAACTGTACTGTTCACAAGGAGGTGTGAAAAAATGCCACTGTTGAAAATCTGGTGAAAATATTGCAAATTTGTAGTTAAGGAGCGCAAGCGAGCAACCGCGCAACGCACGTCAGAAACAGTCATTTTTGATTTTTCCACCAAATATGCAACATAGGCTTCTGAGAGCCCACCTCATGAACACTGGCACTGCCATTTTGTTAATCGGTCCCAAAAGGGGATTCCACGCAGTGACCTAGAAATCACTTTCCGGAGCCGAATAACGCCATGATAGTGTCAGAATTCATGAGGAGGGGTCCCAAAAATCCCCTGTTGAAAATTTGGTGCCAAAATTCCCCAAAGTGCCTGAGATATGCATCAAAGTTGGAAAAACCCTATTTATTCCATTATGCAGCTGACCGGCATTTCCTCAGTTTGCGGTCGGCTTTGAAGAGTGCCAGACTCCAGAGGTAAGTATGGGGTGAGGGGGGTGTTGGGAGCAGGTGTGCAGTGGGTGGGCGCGGTTGTGGGGGTAGGGAGACCGCGAGAGACCGCTTTCTTTTTACATGAGGTTAAAAAAAAAATCACAGTACTTTTTTTTTTAGGCATGTTGCATGCTGGTGTGGGCTCCCAGCATGCCAACGGAGATTTTTAGCGGAGAGGCAGCTGCAGCCGGCAGAGTTGAGGCAGCCTCTGCAAAAATCTACTGGGTATTTGTGGGGGGCATTATTAGGGGGCCTCCGCGGCAAACACACATTGTTGTGAGGGGCACCCCCTCTGCACTGGGGGTTCATAATATTGTTTGTGAACACTGCGGAAAACCACCACCATGTTCACAAACAATATTACACTTGCCAACATTCCGCCCAGCAATGACGGGTTGCTCCCTCTTTGCAGTGAATGGCTGACACTGCAGTGACGAGGTGGCCCCTGACTGCAGCAGCTGAAACGTTTCAAGGTTGTGGCATGCTGGCTGAACTAGTGTCAGCAGCAGCGTGCCACAGCATTGGGGAAAGCAGGCCAAGCCTTTAAAGGCTGTGGGAGCATTGGCCACAACAGTGCCACACCTCCACAACCTGCTTCTGGAAAGCTGCCGCAATACGTTTCCTGCACATGCGCACAATCAACATAAAAACATGTTCAATTAAAACTAAAAATGAACTCAATTTCAATCATGCACCACTAGATGGCACCAAAGGTCATCTTTTAAATCTCAAGCATCCACTGTGGCCAAAGTACTTGTAGAAAACTTTTTTGTTCACTATGGGGCTCCACAAAGAATCCATTCTGATCAAGGGAGAGACTTTGAGAGTCGTCTGATCAAAGAGATGCTTTCTCTGTGGGGAGTGCGAAAGTCCAGAACCACTCCTTACCACCCCCAGGGGGACCCACAGCCTGAATGTTTCAACCGCACTTTGCTAGATATGCTAGGCACCCTGCACCCAAAGGACAAGCCTAGATGGAGCCAACAAATTAGCACCCTGGTACATGCTTATAACTGCACCAAAAGTGATGCCACTGGATTCTCCCACGCCTGATGTTTGGAAGAGAAGCCTCGACTACCAGTAGATGTGTGTTTTGGGTCTCCTGATGGGGTTCAAGCTGACAACTATTTACAGTATGTGCAAAAGTTAAAGGCCCAGCTAACTCATGCGTACCAACTGGCTCAAACCATGGCTGCCAAAATCTGGCCAACAAAGAAAGGTATGATAAAAGGTGAAAGCACAGGAACTCCAGGAGGGAGATCGGTATTGCTAAGAAATCTGGGACTGCATGGCAAGCACAAGATTGCTGACAGATGGCACCATCTCCCTCACATTGTAGTGGGCAAACTAGATGATCTGCCAGTGTACAAAGTAAGGCCTGAGAATAATTCAAAAGATGTAAAACAATGCATAGAAATCATTTACTGCCCATTGGACAAATCTTAATTGAGTCTGACCCCTAGAAGATACCCCTCTGGACCAGTGACTAGAGCTGCTACTAAGAAAGATCAAGAAAGTCTGCACCTACAGAAGCAAAGTTAAGTGTTCCCTCCACAAGTCCCAGTTGAGCATGACTGTCAGTCCATATCGGAAGAAAGTGAGAGTGACTTTGAATACTATCCTTCTTACGAACTGAGTCAATTGTTTCGGGCAATCCCTAGTCAATACTGGAGATGAAGCTGAGCCTTCTGGACTGTCCAAGCCCCAGCTTCGTCCCTGGAGCCAATGCTCCCAGAAAGTGAAGTGCAAAGCATCAGATCAGATGAAATGGAATCATTGTGCATGGTTGAACTGTTTGAGCTTTCAGGGAGGAAAATGATGGATTGGTCAGACTGGTGATACACCAGAACAAGAAGAGTATTTTAAGTGCCCTGACAGTCCACTGCCAGTGTCAAAGCTCTCCCTGCGAGCCAAATGTTGTGGACTCAGAAACTGTAACTCCTGGAGCTGAAAGTGCCCCAAGTTCTAGCCTCTCTACCCCATGGAGACTCCCCTGACAAGTGAGGACAATGCTGAAAATGAGGCTCAGAGTGCAGAGACTGTAACAGTTCCCCTAGAAAGACTGGTCGAGCTGTAAAGCCTGTGGTGCACCTCAGTTATGATTTTTCTTGGGAGGCCTGTGGACTTGCCTCTCAATGTTGTCCATAAAGTGTGTGTCCCGAGCTCATTGCCCAAACTGAGCATCAGTGCTAACTCCAAGTTACTTGTGTTGTCCTCTACAGTGGTGCCCTTGCCCCATCCAGCCCCAAGGTAACTGATAGGAAGGGCCCTCTCTTCAGGTTTCATGTACAAGAGGTAATAACTTGAGTTATGGTACAATGTGTATGTAATACTGTGTAAAGAGTGACATACTGCAATGTTTCAGAAATGTGTTCTTGGTAAAATGATATATTGATTGATGATTACATGTGCGAGCCTAATGCAAATGTATATGGTTGCAGTTGAAACTTATGGGGGTACTTGCTTGATGCGGATGTCAAGCTTTCCCAGGCCAGGAAGGGTGTAACCCCCCTGCAAATGGGGGTTCCCAAAAGACTTCCAGGAGCTTGCTTGAATGCTCCAAGCCTGAATGGTGTTTGGCGTTTAAGCCATTTATCAGTGAGTGTTTTTAGAGCCTCTGGTACTGTCTCTTTAAGAGCTGTCTGCTTGCAGACATAATTAGTTTATATGGGGGGACTGTGTGTTTCTCTGTTTGAGTACCACTGAACTGCTGCTAATTCACTCCATTTTGCAGTCACTAGGAGTGCAAAGGAACCTATCTGAAAGATGTAACTGTTTGCCAGAAATCATTTACAGTAATAATGAAATTACAGTTTGTCTAACTGCTTTCTTTGCAGTCAGAACTGTGTCTGCCTAGTTCCCCATTCTGGTTTTGAACTGCTGAACTGGATCAATCAGTGTGGGGTAAGCTAGCTCTAAAATGGTGCCTTGACGAATCAGAACTTGGACTCGATAATCTGAGCCAGCCACAAGAGGATTGTATTAGACAGTGACTTGGGAGATGTAGTTTAGACTTCGAGCGCCTTTTGGACCAACAGCAGCAGTCTATTGTGAGTGACAGCCAATCCAGTCAAGAACTGGGAGGAACTCAAAGGAAGTGCCCGGTTTTGTCGGTTGGAGTTTCAGTTGAGCTTTGGCAGTGAAGAAGGAAGGAGCCCTGTGCTTTTTCAGTGTGCAGTTTTAGTCAAAAAGCGTGTAAGGCCCAGAGTTCCGGTCTGCAGCTTGTGTAACTGCTTGTTAGGACTGAATCCGTCCTGTGAAAAGAATCAAAGGATCTCTGAAGAGTAGAAACCAGGCTCACCCTGTAGAAGACTGGAGAAATTATTGAATTGCACTCGGTCTGTCAGGAACTGAATCTGCTGTGTGTTCTCCCGGTATTGTGCAGTAATTATGTATCGGGATAGAGAAGCAGCCTGCCTGGTATAGTACTCTCTTTTTTACCATATAAATGTGTGAAGAGTCTCTTGGAGCTCAAGAGTAGCCCTGCTGATATTGAAGGACCCTATCTTGTTTGGAGGTCGTGAGTACTAATTCAGGGTCGCTCCCTGTTGAATTGCCACATTAAATCCAAATGGAATTACTGTACTGCTGACTGTTTAATTTTCCTTTTCTCTGTGAAAGGGCCCCTACCAGCTGCCACGGTTTGGACTAGCCACTAGGGCTTGGGTACCCAGGGACAGTAACTGATAGGGATAGGCCTGTGCACAGAGCCATAGGTAGATTATTAGAGTGATAAGCTAATTAACCTGATTTCCCTGTCCTTGTTATATCCCCCTAAATAAATCAGAGCTGCTTGTTTCAGCAAAGTTAAACTGCCTGAGATATTTGTCTATGTTAAAGTACTGTACTGTGATTGTTGCACTGTATCTCATTTCACAGGAGGTCCCAGTGCCGGAACCAGTCCTGGGGGTAAGTGTATACTGTGAAGGGAATTCTGATATATTGTGTGGGCCACTAGTGGGAAGAAAGGGGGGTTGCAGTGTCCCAGAGGGCTGTGACCAAGTTAGTTTAACTATTGCAAACCCTGACCTCTGGGTGGAGGCACCCGCCATTGGATCCAGGCCCCTCAACCTGTTAGTGGCAAATCAGGCAGGGGTAGTAGCCCCTGGGATAGCGCCATCTAGGGGTTACATTAGTAATACACACGTCCTTACAGACTGTTTTCAGTCTTTTAACACACAATTCAGAATAACACTGTCTGCATAGTCAAATAATTGCATACTAGTGAATGCTCTATACTCTTATAACATGATATCATATTTCATTCAATACAACCTAATCAGAGATAGAGCACAAGAAAAAGAAAAAGGTGTCCAAACCATATTGTATGCCAAAGCAACTCTTGCACATTTTCAAGGCAAAACTCTTATTTTTGAGAGATTTTCCAAGTTCTGGGATCTCCTTACAATTGAGAACAGAAAAATCAAGGGGTTCGGGCACCAAAAGTGATGAAAACCTGAAAGAACAGAGAACAGAGAAAAACTTAATTCATAGCATATTTCACAGCTAGTTCAGCATGTCAGTCACAAACCAAGTTACTTTCCAATCAAAAATGGTTTCAAATCTATCACCACCATTTCTGGGTGGGGGTACAATTTCCAATCCCACAAATTGCAAACATCTTGGATCAGATTCATGGTGTGTCTCTCCTAGCATGTAAAATGGAGGGAACATGTTCCTGTATTCTTTGCTTGAGTGGTCAAACAGGTTTTCCTACATAGACCATATTGCAATCACACTAGAGCACATAGACTGCATAGATTGTGTTGCACATTATAAGTTCTCTCATATTCACTACCATAATTGCTGATGTTGGGTGATTAAAACACTTACATGTTCGCTCCATTTCACATGGTAGGAGAGACGCACACAAGTAGGGACACACTTTGTTGAAATGCATGAATCTGAACCAAGATGTTTGCAATTTGTGGTACCCCCACCCAGAAATGGTGGTGATAGATCAAACTTGCTGCTCCAACGAGAGAGCTATTGGATCTACAGGTTGGACAGTGTCAAACCTGTAGGTTTAAATGAAAAATGGGATTTGAAACCATTTTTGATTAGAAAGTAACTTGGTTTGTGATTGACATACTGAACTAGCTGTGAAATATGCTATGAATTAAGTTTTTCTCTGTTCTCTCTGTTCTTTCAGGTTTTCATCGCTTTTGGTGCCTGAACCCCCTGATTTTTCCAGATTTTTCTGGTCTCAATTGCAAGGAGGTCCCAGAACTTGGAAAATCTCTCAAAATAAGTGTGTTGCCTTGAAACTGTGCAAGAGTTGCCTTGGCATACAATGTGGTTTGGACACCTTTTTACGTTCGCTTGCGCGCATGCACAAGGAACGTCTTGGGAGAATGGGACACTTTGGAGGTGTGCCTCTCCTAACCAATCCCCTGCTCCCTTGAGCAGGCGTGGTGGTCCTGCACCAATCCGCACCGGTGCTGTGTATGACAGTGGTGGTCTTCTCTTCAAAGAAAACCACCGCTGTGTGCTTGCACCACGCCACCCCCCCAAATCTTTGCTGCCAGGCTGGGAGCCCACCCCAGCGTGGCAAACGTCCCGCGTCGTCTGCCGATGGGGATGCCCAATCCCCCGTCGGTTCCACGGCTGCCCCCAGCCATCCTTCTGCCACGCTGGGAGCCCACCCCAGCATGGCAAACGTCCCACGTCGGCTTTTTTTTTTTTTCAACCTGCAAAATAAAAACGGCCCCATGGCGCTTCTCCCAGCCCCCACAACCCGCACCCACCCACTGCGCACCTGCCTCCCCACCCCTCACCCATACTTACCTCCGGAGCTCGGCGCGGCGATCTTCGTGGCCGGAACATGTCACTCTTCAAAGCCGACCACGAACTGAGGAAATGCCGGTAAGCTGTATAATGGGCTAGATAGGGGTTTTCAACTTTATGCATATCTCAAGCATTTTGGAATTTTGCACCAAATTTTCAACAAGGGGTTTTGGGACCCCTTCTATGCAATGGTGTCACTGTCATGGCGTTATTCGGGCTGAAGGGTGATTTCATAGTCACTGTGAAATCACCGCCGAGCCAGTCTCGCCATGACATGTTTATCATTCATGAGAAGAGTCCCAAAACTATAATTTGGTACAACGATTCAAAAATGACTGTTCTGACGTGTGTTGCACAGTTCCTACCAGGCTCGTAAGTTCACGAATTTTCAATATTTTCACTCCAGAGTTTCAACATTGCCATTTTACCACACCTCCTTATGAGCAGTGCAGCTGTCATTTTTCACATCTTGCCCAAAACATGTTTCCGCCCATGTAGCACACAATGGCACAGTCGGTGTGCCAACTCAATGTATGGGACACATTAAGAAAATCACAGTGACACTGTTCATTAGCAGAGGTCTTAAAATGGCCATGTTGAAAATTTGGTGAAAAAATTCCTAAAAATGACTGTTTTATGAGCGTGCGTTGCGCAGTTCCTACGCACGCTCGTAATGAGTTCGCGAATTTTCAATATTTGCACTCCGATGAGTTCCAAATACCTAAACAGCACATAGAAGCAAGCAACATTTGGCATTGACAAATGCTTGTACTTCTTTGTCACAGATTTTTTTAAGCCATGTCCAAGTGCCAAATACACTGCAAGTACCTGCAAGCGAACGTTCGGCATTGACAAATGCTTGTTCTTTTTCTTGTGCTCTATCTCTGATTAGGTTGTATTGAATGAAATATGATATCATGTTATAAGAGTATAGAGCATCCACTAGTATGCAATTATTTGACTATGCAGACAGTGTTATTTTGAATTGTGTGTTAACAGACTGAAAATAGTCTGTAGTGTGCATTAATATTAATGGAATTACTTTATAATGTATAAGCTGAAAATAACTTTGCCTGCTTGAGATTTAAAGATGACTTTTGGTGCCATCTAGTGGTGCAAGATTGAATTTTTTTTATATACTTCATTTACTGAATCCTTCAGAATATGACATACATACACGTATCAGTAACTTTATCATTTCAATCAATACGATTACATAAGCAATTTCACCATCTGGTTAAATAATACCAGTCAGTAACATCTAGAAAATAAGAGATTACAGGCTTGACCATCAGAGTCTTACCAATGCATTCTTTTCCATCGTATTGATCTTGAAAATATAAAACTCTAAAAGCCTAATCTATTAACAAAACTTGGGTTAAATCGAACAGATCTGGGTTCATGTACCATACATTTTATTTCCTATATAGGAACTGGGTCTATCCAGGGAACAGGGGTAATAATTAAAAATGATAGTCTAAAGTTACTTACAGAAGAGGGGGGATCTTCATCTGGTCTACAATAACCTGTTTTCACAGGATTACATACTTAGCAAGGTTCCTTCCTGTTTCCCCGGTACTAAAGTGTCAGGTATTGTGTAGCTCCCACCTTGTCCATCTTTGGACCGAAAGCTCGGGCCTATTATTTATAGAAAATGTTGTATGTGTTGCACCGTGTCATATCATTCCTCCTTTGTAGGTGGTGTTTGCTGAAGCCACCTGCGTGTTACTGCTTTGTATGCTGCCATCAGACATATTGACCATAGGTAGGTGGAGTCCCTCCCTCAGATACCCTCAGGTGGAAGTCCTAGTATAAACTGAGCCAGGGTTGGCTGCTGGGGTAGGGCAAAAAGCTGCTTAAATATATCTGCAAGGTCCGACCAAAAACCTTGGAGGGCCCGGCATTCCAAAAATACATGCAGTTGGGTCGCAGTCTGGTTTCCACATCCCCTCCAGCACGCCGAGGGAGTCCCCGGGGATCTCTTGGCCATTAATTCAGGGACCAAAAAGGATCTATCATGGGTCTTCCAAGTGAACTCCCTCCAAGCGGGAGAGGAGGTAGTAGCCCAAGTCATCTGCCACATCCTCGTCCAGGACACCTCGGAGAATGTGGTGGATAAATCTTTCTCCCATCTCCCCTTTAATCTGTCAGCATGATGAGAAAGAAGATGTATCTGGGTGGCATATAGAATCGAAATCGCCCTCTCCCCGCTCCCGGAGGACCAGATCCGAGTAAAGGGGAAATCATCCTGAAGCTGCTGTGTTCGCAACCCAATATTCTGTAGCTGCTTATTTATATAATTCTTGATTTGATAATAGTATAGCCTATCTTTTTCAGACCAGCCATAGGCCCTCATTCCCTCTTCAAATGTCAAGACTGTATTCCCTCTTAACGACTGCCATGGTGCCATAAGACCCCTGGTCACTTGGTGGGCAAACCATAGAGTACGTTGAGCCAGGGCAAATTGAGGGTTATACTGAAACCAGTCATATCTCCACGTATGAGGACGAAACACCTTGGCTCCAGTACCTCTTTTCCATCCCTCAAGAATTGCCCTACAACTATCTGGTACCAAAATTAATATTCGGGAGAATAAGGAAGGGTTGAATAAACCAGCTGGGAGGTGGGCTGGGAGTTCCCTAACTAGATCCTATAGACTTCCAATGTGACCTGTAACCTCCAGTGGCCCCACAGAAGTGCACAAGCGCATCTGAGCAGCCACCCAATAGTGTGCCAAAAGAAGGCAAAGCTATCCCACCTTTATCTTTAGGAAGATGGAGAAATCACAACACAGTCTCGCCTCTTAGTATTCCATAAAACCAAGAAAACAGCTTGACTGCCAGCTCAACAGTTCCTAATTGTAATCAAGCAGGAACACATTGAAATAAATAAAGGAGGCATGGGAGGGCATTCATTTTCAAAGCTAAATTCCTAGAATAAAATGAGAGAGAAAAAGAGCCCATCTATTCTTATCCTTTTCAAGTCAGAAATCAGAGGAGGGTAATACAGGCATAAAGCTGCCATGTCCGAGGGATTGTAGAATCCCCAGGTATTGAGAGGACTGTTGAGTCCATTCCATATTATCATCAGGATTAGGTCTCTCTAGAGGTATATAATTGATTGGAAGGAGCTCCAGTTTTGTGCATTAATAGTGTACCCTGACAGTTGAGAGAAAGAGTAATAAGCACCTGAAGAAGGGCTGGAGATTTCTCCTGGATCAAACAGATAAATTAGAACATCATCATGAATAACAACACTATCTTGTGTTCTATGTCCTGCTAAAGCAATTCCTGAAATCTCAGGGGTAAGTCGGATATATTGGGGCCAGGGGTTAATATAAAAAGCAAACAAAAGGAGGGAAGAGGACATCCCTATCTTGTGCCTCTCCTCAGGGGAAAACTAGGGGATATATGGCCATTTGTTAGGAATATCCTATAGGGGTTTCATTAAAAATAAAATCTGTAAACTGTCTCAGGAAACCAAGAGAGGCAAGGACCCCCTCAGAAAAGACCAGGACACTTTATCAAAGACCTTTTCAGCATTCAGACTAAGAAAAAGGCAGACATTTTCTGCTATGTTCTATATGCTCTAAAGGTATGATCTTCATATATTATCCTGAGCCTGCTCGGCCTGTAGTAAAACCACTGATCCATATGCTTACCAGAGTGAGGGGCAAATTCCTCAGTCTTGGGCCAGAATAGAGGCCATTAATTTGCAGGTCTGTGTTGAGGACGATATGGGCCTATATGAAGAGCAGAGAGAGGGTCCTTGCCTACCTTGAGGAATCACTGAGACTACTGCAACATCCAGGATGTGGGAATCACACCTTTAGGGTGAAAAAACAAATGTGAAGACCTGTTTCAAGAGGGTGAAACCTCTTTAAATGTTATAAAATTCCCCCGGAAGTCCATCTGATCCTGGGCACTTTCCTCCTTCAACAGTCCTATCTCATCTTTCTATTTCTCTAACTGAAATGGGGCCAATCTAAGGAGGTACTCTGAGTTCAGATGTAACCCCTAGATGGCGCTATCCCAGGGCTACTACCCTGCCTGATTTGCCACTAACAGGTTGAGGGGCCTGGATCCAATGGCAGATCACCTCCACCCAGAGGTCAGGGTTTGCAATAGTTAAACTAACTTGAGTCACAGCCCTCTGGGACACTCAACCCCGCCTCTTCCCAGTAGTAGCCCACACAATATATCAGAATTACCTTCACAGTATACACTTACCCCCAGATTAGGTTCCGGCACTGGGGACCTCCTGTGAAATGAGATACAGTACAACAGTCACAGTACAGTGATGCTATAGACAAATACCTCAGGCAGTATAACTTTGCTGAAACAAGCAGCTCTGATTTATTTAGGGGGATATAACAAGGACAGGAAATCAGGTTAATTGCTCATCACTATAATAATCTACCTATGGCTCCATGCACGGCCTATCCCTATCACTGTCCTAGGTACCCAAGCCCTAGTAGCTGAGTCAAATACATGGCAGCTAGTGAGGGGCCATTTCTACAGAAAGGAGAATTAAACAATCAGCAGTACAGTAATTCCATTTGGATTTAATGTAAATTCAACAGAAGCGAACTCTGGAATTAGTACTCACGACCTCCTAAATGAAGATAAGGTCCTTCAATGTCAGCACACAGGGACTCACTTGAGGTACACAAACCCTCTTTCACACATCCATATAAAAAGAAAGCACTATACCAGGCAGGCTGCATCTTAGTATCCCGATCACAATTACTACTACAATGCCACGGAGAACACACAGCAGATTCTAGTTCCTGACAGACCGAGTGGAATTTTCCAGCAATTTCTCAGTCTTCTAAGGGAGAGCCTGGTTTCCTCTTCAGAGAGATCCTTTGATTCTTTTTCACAGGTTCAGTCCTAACAAGCTATTACACAAGCTGCAGACGGAACTCTGGGGCACTTACACCGTTTTTGACTTAAACTGCACACTGAAAAAGCACAGGGCTCCTTCCTTCTTCACTGCCAAAGCTCAACTGAAACTCCAACCAAGAAACAAAACCCAGGCACTTCTTGGAGTTCCTCCAGTTATGACAGTTATTATATCTACAATAGACTGCTGCTGTTGGTCCAAAAAAGAGCACTGAAGTCTAAACTACATCTCCCAGAGTCCTGCCCATACAATCCTCTTGTGGCTGGCTCAGATTAACATAGAGTCCAAGTTCTGATTGTCAAAGGCACTGCATTTTAGGAAACAGCTTACCCCACACTGATTGGTCCAGTTCAACAGTTCAAAACTAGAATGGGGAACTAGCAGACACAGTTCTAGACTGCAAAAGAAAGCAGGTTAGACAAACTGTAATTTCATTATTACTCTAAATAATTTCTGCAATAGCTTAGTTACATCTTTCCTTAAGTTCCTTTGCACTCCTAGTGACTGCAAATGAAGTGAATTGGCAGCAGCTCAGGGCACTCAGAGAGAAACACAGTCCCCCCATACAAACTAATTATGTCTGGCTTAGACAGCTCTCTTAAAAGACAATGCAGAGGTTCTAAAAACACTCCCACTGATAAAGTAAACTAGCATACTAGAATACCATTCAGGCTTGGAGCATTCAAGCAAGCTCCTGGAAGTCTTTTTAGGAACACCCATTTGCAGGGGGGTTACACAGACATTTGGGTTAGTCTCAGATTTTGTAGGGAAGCTGAAATTTCTTCCTTTGAGACTACCTGAGGGGTTGAATAAAGATGCGTGTAAAAATCTAGGAAGGCTTTGGAAATTCCCAGCATCGTATGCTGCCAGGACTTGTGAACCGGGTGTCTAACACCTGTTATGGTAGCTCTGAATCTTTGAGCCCTCAGTCTTCCCACTAGGAGTTTCGATGATCTAGGGCTGCCTTCCTGTAATATTTCTGTCATAAGAAAATTAACCTCTATTCAATATAATAGTCTAACAAGGAGTTCAACTCTGTCTTAAGCTGGGCCAATTCTTACCTCTCTGTTTGCAACTCTTAATTTGTTGTAATTCCTCAAGCTCCCCAATTTGAGCCAGAAGGGATACTCTACTCACTTCCATGCCCTCTTTTCCTAACTGACATCTCAGTTAGTTTGCTCAGTTGGGGGTACAGGCAGCCACTAAAAGGAGGAGAAAGATCTTGGTGATAATAACAGGGCAGATGAACCACTCGGCATAGTGCAGGAAATCAGCAGCTAAGGCCAACAAGATGCTGGGGTGTATTGAAAGTGGAATCACCTCCAGGAGGAAGTGATCCTGCCCCTGTACAGGTCACTGGTGAGACCACACTTGGAGTACGGCATGTAGTACTAATGCCCATATTTAAAGAAGGATGTTAGATTACTGGACGGGGTCCAGCGCAGGGTAACAAGAATGATCAGGGGATTGGAAGACAAATCCTATGAGGGGAGACTGAGGGAGCTGAACGTGTACTCCCTAGAGAAGAGGAGGACAGGGAAGATATGATTGAGACCTTAAATACACGAAGGGTATAAACAAGACTGGTACAGAGGGGATTTTTAAGTTGAGGGGAGAGAGGGACACATGTGGGCGTGGTCTAAGATTGGAGGGTGGAAGATTCAGGAGAGAAATGAGGAGACATTTTTTAATGGAAAGGGTGGTGTCTATATGGAATGCGTTGCCTGAGGAGGTAGTGTCCTGTAAGACAGTAGGTGGTTTGAAAAGGGGATGGGATAAAGCGAAGGGGAGGGTCACCATGGGGGTCCCATCTGCTTGTACTGGTGATAGTTCAGGTGGATGTTAAAGATCCCATAGCACTTCTCGAAAAGAGTAGAGGAATTTCCATGGTACCCTGGCCAAACATCCCCCATTCACTAAAATACCACCAACAGTTTAATCTGGTTCAAGATCAGTTGGCATCCATCTGTATCCTCCTACCCCCGGTCATGCCTGAAAATAGGCAAGAAATTGTCTATGCACTTACCAAAAACGAAACTAAACTAAAAGTTGCTCTAATACAGGTATCCCTTCTGCCTGTTCTAAATAGCCATAGTAGGGTAGCCATCTGATGTTACATTTTCCTACCTTTAGTCTCAGTTTTGCCGTAACCGCTTCTACACCTTTGATTGAGTTTACATTGCTCCATCATTGGGAGACCGAGGGCAAGTTGGGAGTTAACCAGTTTTGGGTGATAACCTTGGAAGCTGCTGTAACTAGAATGAGGAATAAGAAGATCCCATTGAAAGTTCTGAGCTCCTTAGGCGGGAGGCACAAAATTAGATTTTGAAAAGATGGGGTTTGATTTAATTGGAACATTTGTTGTATAATGGCACCCATTTGCAACCAGAAATTATGAATTTATGGGCAATCCCAAAATATGTGAGTGTGAGTGCCTTACTGGCCTCAACCTCTCCAACAGTGAACTGATGGGAACCTCTGGTAATGCTTTGAAATCACTGGAGTTATAAAATACCTACTAGTGATTTTCCATTGGAAGTTCCTTTAATACATTGAGGCTGAGGTTCTAGGAGTATAAAACCAGATTTTTTCCCAATCCTCCCTTGGCAGGGGTTGATTCATTTCCTTCTTCCACCTGTCTTGTACCTTAGCCACCTGAAGGTCCCCTATATTTTCCAGCATTAACCCTTATAATTGTGAAATTAAACCTCTGAAGTTTAATGTCTGGCCTCTTTGCTGTAATATCTTACATTCTTCTGCTGCCTGGGAGGTTAATCCTGTTATTCCTGGTCCTTCCTTTATATAATCCCTACATTGTAGATACCTATAAAAATCTTGTTTAGGTAAACAAAAGTCCCTAATGATAGTTCCTGTCAAAAATTGATGTAAATGTGTCAGACCCCAGGTCTCCCACTGGTCAAAACAGAGATCCCGCCCTGCTGTGAGAAAGCCAGGAATGCAAGACAAGGGAATATAATCCCATACATAGGAGGGTAACTCCCAATAGGTCCTAGTTTTAAGCCGCATTTGCAGAGTATGTTTTGTCATTCAATAGATGGTAAATCTTTGGTTAATGTAGTCCAAGGGAGAAATTGTACTGGGATCCGTGAATGGGCTTGTGCATCCAAGGTCCACCATCCCTTGCCTGGGCTATTATTTATCATTCTAATAATCAGTGTAGCCTGAGCTGCAGGTAATATTTCCTAAAGTCAGGCAGGCCCCAACCACCTTCCTCTCTTTTCCTTACTAAAATGTCCCTTAATTCTGGGTTTCCTCACTCCCTCAAAAATCAGATAAGGGTTGATTTTAGGGCTTTCCAATCCTTCGTGGGTATGGGGATAGGAAAAGTATTGTATAAAAAGAGGTATCTAGGTAAAATATTCATTTTAATTGAATCGGTTTGGCAGGAGAAAGACAATGGCAAAGAATGCCACCTCTGGACATCAGTATTCATTTGTTGGGTTAAGAGGTCATTTCTAATGATATAGTTTGGAAAGCTGTGTAGGTATCCATATCCCAAGATACCTCACCTTATTTCTCACCCATTTAAATGGGATCTGCTCTGAGATATCTGGCCCCACCAAGCCCCCCACTAGCAGCACCTCTGACTTATCCCTATTTATCTTAAACCCCGAGATGGCTCCATATTCTTGAAGCAAATGAATAAGCGGAGGAAGGGAGTGGGTGGGCTCTTCTATATATATGAAGATGTTGTACACATATAAAGAGACACAGCCTTTTGTGCCATCTTGAGCTGCCATGTCTTTACGAGGATTGCTCATTGTGACTGCTCAACAATTAAAATAATAGTAGGAAAGTGGTTTCCGAGTTAGTAGCTACAAAAAGTATTTGAATCAAATTATCTGCTCAAGGGACAGAGCTGATATAAATTGCTACCTCTCAGCTCGGGCTCCATAGCACCCCCATCTCAATTATTTTATCACTATATTTGATGTCTGTTGTACAATGACATAAAATGAGTTCTAATACATGCTATTAATGTAACTGTCATGTTTTTCACAAGGTCCTAATAAAATATGTTGTAAATAAGAATAACGCTTTCCAAGATAGAAAGTGTATGCCACAACTTGTGGCTGGCTCAAAAGGAACCAAAGTAAGTTTTTCAAGGACATAATTCAGGTCCAAAGCTGAAACTGGATTAGGAGTAGGAAGTTTTATGTGTAGAACACCTCTCAAAAATGTATGGGAGATCTCCAGCTGGGCAAATGTATGCCATCAATAGGGGCATGAAAAGCCGATACAGCGGCCAAATGCACCTTGAATAAGCAGTATTGTAGCCCAGAGTCTGACAGTGACAGCAAGTGTTCCAACACCATAGTCACTGGACAGATGAATGAGTCCAGATGCCTGGAAGCAGCCCACAAAGTGAAACGCTTCAATTTCAAAGAATACATATTGGAAGGCTTTCTGTACAACCAGCACATCAACAACTTTAGGTAATGCACCAAATGTGTTATGGTTATGCCTTCAGGAGCCAGGCATGCAGCTGCAGGGACTTCAGATCTGAATGGACCAGACCCGTTATCCTGTGACAACAGGCCCTGCACAGAGGCAGAGATACTGGAGTATCCACTGTTAGCTGTTGTAGCAGAGGACACCATATCTGACAAGGCCATAGGGGAGTAATGAGGATGAGAGGGGCACCCTCCTTCATCAGCTTAAGTAATACTCTCTGTATCAATGGAATGGGAGGGAATGCATACAGAAACCTCCCTTTCCAAGAGAAGGACAACGTGTCTCACCAAAAAACTCCAGGCCCTGGAGCAAGCAAGCAAAAATGCAGCAGATTTGTACTGTGTGGGGATGCAAAAAGGTTCAGCTCTGAATGACCCCACCTTGCGAAGAGGTCTTCTACCACTGAGGTCAGTAGTTCCTATTTGTGCTTCATGAACCTGCTCAGCCTGTCTACTAAGATGTTTTGGATACCTGGGAGATACACAGCTGACAGTTCTAGACCATGTTCCAGCACCCAGTGCCACACTGTCATTGCTTCCCTGCATAGGGGCTAGGAATGGGTCCCTCTTTGTTTATGTATGTAGCGCATGACACTGACATTGTCAGTCTGTATCAACAGTGGACCTGGAGTCAGATGTTCCTGAAAGGCTTGGAGACTGTATGACATCTCTCATCTCCAGGACATTTATATACAACTTTTCTTCCACCTGGGTCCAGGAACCTTGTGTCTGGTACGGTCACAGGTTTGCATCTGAGATGATGATCTGATTCAGAATTGGTATGGGAAATGGAACACCCCTTAAGAGGCTGCAACAGTCCATCCACCACATCAGTGCTTTGCACAAGGGGGATATAATGAGTGCCTTTTGGTCCAGATTGTCCATCAATTGATCCCATTGTACTCTTAATGTCCACTGAGGGATCCACATGTGTAAGCGGGCCAGTAGCACAGTAACAATGGCTGCTGCCATAAGTCCCAGGAGACATAAGAAGTTTCTGGCTGGGACTTGATGACTACTGTATACCAGCTATGCTTGAGCAATGAGGCATTCTGCTCTGTCCAGAGGCAGGAATGCACAGCCCTGCTCTGTGTCCAAGACTGCTCCTATGTACTGCGGTCTTTGGCAAGGAGTCAGTATTGACTTTAGCATATTCACTTTAACCCCAAGGTGGTCAAACAATTGCCTTGTTCAGGACAGGGTGTACAAGAGTTGCTCCTTGGAGCTGGCTTTTAAAAGCCAGTCATCCAGGCGTGGGAAGACGTATAGGCCTTCCCTGTACAGGGCTGCTGCCACCACTTCCAAGCATTTGGTAAAGACCCGTGGTGCAGAAGACAAGGCAAAGGGCAATACTCTGAACTGGTAATGCTCCCCTTTCAGCATAAAACTCAGATATTGTCTGTGACTTTTTCTGATGTTGATATGAAGGTATGCATCCTTCATACCTAGGGAGCAAATACATTCCCCTGTTTGCAACAGGGGAATCAGAGCTTGTAGGGACACTATGCAAAACTTCTTGTATTCTATGTAGAAATTTAGGTTTCTCAGATCTAACACAGGACTGCAATCTCCTGTACATTTGGGGATCAGGAATTATCTGGAGTAGAACCCCTTGTTCTTCTGGTGAGAAGGCACTGATTCTAAAGCAAGTTTGTGAAACAAAGCTTGCATTTCTTCTTTCAGCAGGGACAAATGTCCCAGAGAATAAGTGAAAGAGGAGAGGATGCTTGAGGGGTCTCTAAAAGCTCCAGAGCATGCCCCTTTGCAATTATCTCCAGAACCCATTTGTCTGTGGTGATTGTCATGAACCCACTCCTGGGGTCAGGTCCACTGAGCTCACAGTTCCCACCCTTAAGTGCAATCCATGATGGGGGAACAGGATACCTCCTCATCCTTTTGAATGTTCGCCGTGGACATGACTGCACCTCTGCCATGAGGATCCAGAGTGTCCCTCTAGCTCTGGATAAGGGCACAATACCAGTCTCAGGTCTTGTGGCCAAATATGAACCCTTTCTTGTCTATTACACAAAGGAGGAAGACCCAGGCATCACTCTCTTTGGGGTAGCAACGTAACACCTGATCTGGCCTTCTCCCTACAGGGCATGCAACAGCCTGGCTCAAAATCTTTGCAGACTCGGTATTCTCCTATCCTTCCAGATCCCTTACAGACCTTTTTCTCAATTTGGTTGCTCATGGAGACCCCTCTAAGCAATTAACAGTTGTCACAGATTAATAATAAGACTTCTACAGTCACACACAAATATAGAAATCTCACGCAGGCAGAATTTCTTTAGAAAAACAAATGTTTTTACTAAAATACTTAAATACAGTTACAACTAAAAAGAGAATACTCTAATTTGGGTTACAGAATGCAGAAACAAAATGGGAAAATTATATACAGAAAAATGCACTAAAACTGTTAGCTGAAAGTCTACCTTAAATTTGTAGTAAATTGAAGTCCAGAAAAAGTAGATGAAGGTTTTCAGTTTCCTTTAGTCCTTGGCAGCCACAGTGGGTCTCAGCAGTTTGGCTTCTGGTGTGTGTCAATCAGAGTTTCCAGATGAAAATGGTGTATGCAGCCAGTGAGTCTTAGCAGTTTGGCTTCTTGTGTGTCAGGTGGAGTCCACATGAAAAGTGTCTCAAAATGCCCTGAGCTGAGGCTATTTATACCCCTGGTTTCAGTCCTTGAAACAGTGAGTGAAAATCCCACACTTCTAGGCCAGAAGATGGCACTCAGGTTCTTTCAACAGTTTTCTGGCCACCTGGTGATGTCACCCAGCTTTCATTTATGATACCAGTAATTACAATCTCACACAGCTGTTTCCAAAATCAAATTCTGACATTTAAAGTCTAAGCTTTTTGAAGTCTCAGGGTCCCACAGTAACACCATTGGCATTAGGGTGTTGGAATTCACACATGTTGGCTAGAAGGAGATTTTCTTTCCTGTTACCTCATAATATGTGACATACTATACTAGTTTCCTTGGATCAAAAGCATTCTGCTTCTGCAGTGCATGTTTATGGATTTTGGCATATTTCTGCTAAAGGAACCTGAGGGTGCAATCTCAATTCCTTGCAAGCAACTGTCTGTCAGGTCAAAGGAAGGTCAAACCTTTTTTTAAAAATCCAGTCTTTCTCTGTCCCCAGGAATTAACACTGACATTCTGTGGCATGTACATACACATATAATTACATTAAAAAAAACATATATACAACAGAATTATATCTACAAATAAGGCCTAGCAGCGGGGTAGCTCACTACACCCCACCCTCCCTCCTAGACTGAATGTGTGGGAATCCATCCCTAGGCATGGTATGATTTTCACAAATTCTGTTCACTGCTCTAACTGGCGAGATAGCCCATCTGCGTTGCTTTGTCTGATCCAGCCCTGTGGGTAATGTTCATATCATAGCCCTGTAAGGCAATACTCCATCTTAAGAGACAACCATTCGTTTGCCAATCTGTGTCAGCCACACCAGGGGTTATGATCAGCCTGTACCTCAAAGTGCCTTCTGTACAGGTACATAGCCTAATTTCTTCAGGGCCCATACAGCACAAGGTATTCCTTTTCAACTGTGGAATATGCCTGCTCCTGGGGAAGTAACTTTTTGCTAAGGTACACTACTGGGTGATCTTTCCCTTTGTTAGAGGTCTGACTGAGGACTGCTCCAATCCCCACATCTGAAGCATCTGTCGGGACTACAAATGGCTTACTGTAATCTGGACTAGCCAATGCAGGGGCACTGCACAGTGCCTCCTTTAGCTGTGTGAAGGCTCGTTCACAGGCTGGCTCCCATTTTACCTTTTTGGGCATTCTTTTCTTAAGCAGACCAGAGAGGGGAGCTGCCAGGGTACTGTAATTTGGTACAAACTTTTGATAGTACCCAGTGGTCCCAAGGAAACTCCAAAGCTGCTTCTGGGTTTCAGTCCTGGGCCATGCCTCTATCACCTCAATCTTGGTTTGATTGGGATGAAGCTACCCTGCCCTGCTACATGTCCTAGGTATGCCACCTCCACCATGGCCACTTGGCACCTTTTCAGCCTTGACGATGTGCCCTGCCTTCTGTATTCTGCCCAACACTTCCTTAGGTTGGACAAGTGTTCCTTCCAACTGGCACTGAAGATGGCAATGTCATCCAGATATGCCACTGTGTACTTTTTAGTACCATGTAACACCTGGTTGATCAACCTTTAGAAGGTGGCAGGAGCATTCTTCATTCCAAAAGGCATTACCTTGAACTCAAATAATCCTATTGGAGTGATGAAGGCTGATCTCTCCCTAGCTCTGGCAGTTAACTCCAACTGCCAATACCCTTTTGTCAAGTCAGTTGTGGTAAGGTATGTTGCCCCTACCAACTTGTCTAGTAGTTCATCTGTCCATGGAATTGGGTGGGCATTAGACTTCTTGACTACATTGAGTACATGACAGTCCACACAAAAGTAAGTAGAGCCATCCAGCCTGGGAACGAGGACTACGGATGAAGCCCAGGGACTGTGGGATTTCTGGATTACCACTAAATACAGCATTTCCTCCACCTCCCTCCTAATGTCTTTTAGGACGGCCTCAGACACCCGGTAGGTTGTCTGCTGTATGGACCCTTGCATCCCCGTGTCTATGTCATGTGTCATTAAGGGGGTTAGTCCAGGCTTGGCAGTAAACAAAGGGGCAAAGTCCACTAAAACCTCCTTCACTTCCTGGGTCTGTTCCTGGGTCAACTGGGGCAACAGTTTGATTGCCTCCACAGAGGATTCCCGCTTGCTTTCCTAATGCAAGTCCAGTAGGGGGATCTGCTTCATCCATCCTCTCCCCAGGACTACACACTGCTAATACCATGTCTTCCCTATTTGCATATGGTTTCATCATGTTGACATGGTACATTCTATGGGTATGTCTCCTGTCAGGCAGTTCTATGATAAAGTTCATGTCATTAACCTATTGGACTATCTTGTATGGTCCTGCCCACTCAACCTGCAGCTTATCCTTCCGGACCGAATTAGGACCATAACTTCCTGACCTACACTGTACAGAGTGAGCTCTGGCTCTGCAGTAGTACAAGACCTTTGCTTCTGCTAGGCGGCTGACAGGTTGCTCTGGGCTGCCCTATAAGCTCCTTTTAACTTTTTCCTAAATGTTAGGACATACTCCACTATGGGAGTTCACTGGTGTGTGGCCTTCCCAGTCTTTCTGGATCAAGTTTAGGGGCCCATGCACCCTACATCCTTATAAGAGTTTGAGGGGAAACCCTGTTGGACTCTTGGAACACCTCCTGTATGCAAACAACAGGTAGGAAAGGTATTTCTACCAGTCCCTCCCATGCTGTTCCTGAAGCAAATGCTTGAAGCATTGATTTTAGAGTACCATTAAACCTTTCCACAAGCCCATTGGCTTGTGGGTGATAAAGTGTCATGCATCTCTGCACCACTCCACACTTCTCCCACAAACACTTTATCAGGTCCAACATGAAGGTACCTCCTTGATCAGTGATAACCTCCTGTGCAAACCTGACACAGGGAGAAAATCTCTAGCAGGGCATCGCCCTTTGTCTGTCCTAAGTGAGGAGGGGCAACCACCTCTGAGTATCAGGTGGCATAATCTACCACCGTCAGGATAAACCTCTTCCAGGAGGAGCTTGGGGTACTCAAAGGTCCCACAATATCCATTCCTACTCTCTGGAATGACTCCTACGCAATGGGCAAGGGAATTAGGGTAGCTTTGGTGTTACTACCTGCCTTCCTGTTTGTTGGCACTTGGTGACTAGACCTGCAATATTCCTTCACCTGCTGGGTGAAGTTAGAATAATAGAAATTCTGGGCCAATCGTTGCATGGTGCACACGATTCCCAGATGTCCAGACTTAGGGATATCATGAGCAATCTTGAGCAACTTCTCACTGTACCCCTGGAGAACAGCAGGCTGCCTGCCCATCACCCCTCCCTCTGTCCTTACGTCCTGTGTATACAACAGTCTATTGTCCCAATATACTTTATGTCTCACATCACCTCCTGTGTCCCATCAGATTCTGCACAAGCCCTCAGCCTCTCCAAACTAGACTCAGTCCTCTGAGCTGCTGCGAATTCTTCACATTTTCCCAAGGCATGGGACATGTCCCCTTCAGTTTCTAAACTGGGGTCCATAGCTCTAGCATCAGGGCATTCGGGGTCACTGCCATCCCTAACCTTCTGACCACTGGTTGCTCCTCCCTCCTCAGAATAACCTTCTGTAGCTGTTTTGTGAACTGCTACTTGGGAATGTCCTACCTCCCTTTCACTGCTCTCCATTTCAGAAGACACAGGCTGGGGAACCAGCCTCCCATAGATTTCCACAGGGGCTTCTATGGGGTCCAGGGAACTACAATTGTCCTTTGCCGTCTGACTGCGGGTAACCACAAACACCACCCCCTTCTGGAGATTGTTCCCTATATTCACAACCAGGATGAGGTTGTCTGCTATTGCCACCTTTTACACCCTCTTTCCTGTCTCACCACAGTCCAGGAGAACACTATCTAGTGGCAGAGTTTTTTCCTCCCCAGTGAATGCCCTTAATGTTACAAACTGATTAGGTATAAGCTGTTCGGGCTCAACCAAATCTCTTTTTACTATGGCAAGAGACTCTCCTGTGTCCCTTAACCTATGGGTCTGCACCCCATTTACAGTAACTGGGTGTATGTGCTCCTTCATATTCACAGGCATGCTTTCAAGGATACACAGTGCACCCAACTCTGTTCAAGCACCACTTTGTCCACTCTGTGCCTTTTTAGGACACTGTCTAGCAAGATGCCCTGGCTGTCTGCAAAACCAACAATCATTTCTTTTATCTGATAAATCCTTTTTTTTTGTAACCTGGGACTTCCCCTTTCTGTGGAGGCAGTGAGGGTTTAGCTGCCCTGAAGGCATGCTTTTCCTCTTCTGCTGCCACATCCACCCCACTCCCTTTCAGAGCAGGTCTGCTCCTGGCATAGTTATCTGAGAGCTCAGCAGCCTGCTGCACTGTTTTGGGGTCTCGGTCCTCTATCCAGGTTTTCAACTCTGCTGGGCAAGCCCAAAAGAATTGGTCTAGCAACATAACTTCCTCAATTTTTTCCACAGAATTTGCTTCTACTCCCTCCCACCAACATTTCAAAAACTGACGTTGCTTTGTGGCGAGTTCCTCATAGCTCCTGTCAGTGCTTCTCTGGAGCTTGCAGAACATAACCCTGTATGCTTCAGGTGTTAATTCATACTTTTTAAGCAATGCAGCTTTAAGTTTCTCATAATTACTACTGTCCTGATTGTCCATTTGACCTAGTGCTCCACGTCCTTTACCAGTAAGTAGTGGGGATAGCTGAAAGCTCCAGGACTCCCTCGGTATTTTAGCCTGGATACAGACCTTTTCAAATGAATTCAAAAATGCATCCATATCCTCCCCCTCTTTAAATTCAGCTATTAATTTTGAACTTAATTTATACCCCAGCACTGGAGATTCAGGTTCACCCCTGCCACTTACCTCCTCTGGTGCTGGTCATTGGAGTTTTAGCTTCTCCAGTTCAAACTCCCTTTGGCAATGTTTTACTTCTCTCTTGGCCTCTCTCTCTGAAACTGCCTTTTTCCTCTGCCTCTCTTTGGCACTGTTTTTCTTCCAACTCCATCTGTAAGTTCCTCTGCTTGAATTCCCTTTGCTGCTGGACTTCAAACTTCTTCTGTTCGAATTCCAGCTCCAATCTCCTCAACTCCAACTGCAACCTGATCCCTTCCAGCTCCACTCCGGTGGTGACCTTCCCCTGCTGCTGTGGCTCTGGGTTACCTCTGGTCTCGCTGCCTTCCTCCCTGGGACTGTACACTGCAATGGACCCTGGCACACTCACACCCAGGCTCTGGTCCTTTCCAGTCACTGGCAGTGACTCGAGGTCCTGGGCAACTGATAGCTTATAGGCTGCCACAAGAGCCTCCATGAGGTTCTTTTTGGTTAGACTCTCATACTGGACCCCTCTATCTTGAAACAAATGCCTTAGGTAGTCTACAATGTATGCATTATAGTTGGAAGCTATCTTCTTCCCTCACTATTACTACACCAGTTCAACCAAAAAAAAAAAGAAAACATGTAGGGAACTTTATACTGTAACCAAGTTATATATATATATATATATATATATATATATATACACACACACATATACACTGTATATATATATATATATATTAAATCTCTGCCTTGATTGTGTGTGGACTGTTTTCAGTTTATCAATCTGATACACTGGGCTCAAATCAACTGTTATGCCTGTGCCACCAATATCTCGAATTGCAACAGTATGCAACCAGATCTCTTGGATCCCAACACTGTGCACCAGATCTGTCACAAACCCACTCCTGGGTGTCAGGTCCACTGAGTTCACAGTGCCCACCCTTAAGTGCAATCCATGATGGGGGGAACAGGGATACCCTCCTCGTCCTTTTTGAATGTTTGCCGAGATCATGACTACACCTCTGCCACAAGGATCCCAGGCATCCCTCTAGTTCTGGATAAGAGCACAATACCAGTCTTGAGTCTTGTGGCCAAATATGAACCCTTCCTTGGCTATTACAAAGGAGGAAGACCCAGGAGTCACACTCTCTTTGGGGTAGCAGTTTAACACCTAATCTGGCCTTCTCCCTATAGGACATGCAACAGCCTGGCTCAAAATCCTTGCAGATTCTGGTATTCCCTATGCTTCCAGATCCCTTACAGACTCTTTTCTCAATTTGGTTGCTCATGGAGGCCCTCTAAGCAATTGACAGTTGTCACAGATTATTGATAAGACTTCTACAGTCACACACAAATATAGAAATCTCATGCAGGCAGACTTTCTTTAGAAAACAAATGTTTTACTAAAATACTTAAATAAATACAGTTACAAAAAGAGAATACTCTAATTTGGGTTACATTATGCAGAAACAAAATGGGAAAATTATTTACAGAAAAATGCACTAAAACTGTTAGCTGAAAGTCTACCTTATATTTACAGTAAATTGAAGTCTAGAAAATGTAGATGAAGGTCTTCAGTTTCCGTTAGTCCTTGGCAGCCACACTGAGTCTCAGCAGTTTGGCTTCTGGTGTGTGTCATGCAGACAGTCCAGATGAAAATGGTGTGTATGCAGCCACTGAGTCTCAGCAGTTTGGCTTCTTGTGTGTCAGGTGGAGTCAAAATGAAAAGTGTCTCAAAATGCCCTGAGCTGAGGCTATTTATACCCCTGGTTTCAGTCCTTGAAATAGTGACTGAAAATCCCACACTTCTAGACCAAAAGATGGCACTCTGGCTCTTTCCTAACAATGCAATTTTCTGGCCACCTGATGATGTCACTCAGCCTTCATTTATGATACCCAGAAATTACAATCTCAAACGTCTGTTTCCAAAAATCAAATCCTGACATTTAAAGTCTAAGCCTTTTGAAGTCTCAGGTTCCCACAGTAACACCATTGGCATTAGGTGTTAGAATTCACACAGGTTGGCTAGAAGTAGGTTTTCTTTTCTGTTACCTCATAATATGTGATATACTATAATAGTTTCCTTGGATCAAAAGCATTCTGCTTCTGCAGTGCATGTTTATGGATTTTGGCATATCTCTGCTAAAGGGACCTGGGGATGCAATCTCAATTCCTTGCAAGCAGCTGCCTTGCAGGTCAAAGGAAGGTCAAACCTTTTTTTTTTTAATCCAGTCTTTCTCTGTCCCCAGGAATTAACACTGGCATTCTGTGGCATGTACACATACGTAGAATTACATAAAAAAAAAATGTACAACAGAATTATATCTACAAATAAGGCCTAGCAGTGGGGTAGCTCACCACAGTGATCTCCTTCCATTGTGTCAGATGAAGGGAGATGACCTACAGCCACCCTGGAAGAAATAGTGGTGTGGGGCCGACCAATTCAGTCAGGCTGAGCTGGTGAGGCAGAGCCTCCAGTTCCAATGGCCTTTGGTGCTTTTGAATGAGCATCTGAGGGGTTCTGGCAAGGTTCCAGTACCCTTACCCTGGCCTTGCTGGCGGTAGCCTTGACAGCCACCTCTGTCAGCAGGCTGATCAAACTATCCCTTCCACAACCCCAACCAGCTATGGAATAAAGGTTTGACAGACCTTAAAATCATTTTAGATACTTGAAGGCCTCTTAATGCCTCTTCAACATCATAACCAAACAGCTTAGTGCCTCTAAATGGGGCATTCAAAACAGTTGCTGCACATCATTTGAAAACCCAGCACCCTGAGCCAAAAATAATGTCTCAGGCAAATACCAGAGGCAGCTGCCCTGACAGAGGCATCAGAGACATTATATGCTGAGCAATGCAAATGTTTGCCAACTTCAGCATCAAGTGAGAGTTTTAATTAACTCATTCTTGGCAGCACCTTCTGGAAGATACTGGGCTGCAGCTTTGGCAGCCTTCAACAGGCTATTCTGAAACTTTATCATATGGGCCTGGTAGTTTGAAATATGAAGGCCTAGTGAGGCAGAGGCATATGTATGCTTGCCCATCACATCTAGCCTCTTGGATTCCTTATCAGGAGGCAGAGTACTCATGGATTTAGGTGCCCTGGATCTGTCATGGTCAACCATTATAAGCATCGAGTCTGTCTCAGGCTGAGTGGCATAATAAGGCTTGGCAGAAGGAGCAGGGTACTGTTTGTCAGCCTTTCTAGGTACAGCTGGTAATGACTTAGGCCTGTACCATGCAGCAAAAAGTGGCATCCTCCAATGCAGGATAGAGTAAAGAAATAATGATGGAGGGAGTACATGATACCTCCAAAATCTCCACCAGGTTCTTCTTAGGTGTAATCCTCTTCCTCCACATCAAAGCCCATTGCTTTCTGCTTTTGCTGCATCATAGATTGGAAGGTAGGGTCTTCTGGAGAAGAGCTGGGCATGTACACCACAGAATCCTCATTACAAGAAGATACAGTGGAGCCAGAACATGAAACATATTGTTCTTCATCATAACCCTCCTCCTCTTCCTAATTCTCCTCCATAATGAGGCCTGGGTTATATTCTGGGACAGAGCAGCAAGATGGCGGCAGTGCTGCTCCACTCATTGCTGGTCCTCGCTTGCTCGAGTATCTAACAGCTGTTATGTCCAAACTCCGATGGTTTTTCATTAAGTTTAAACTTCTAGTTTTGCTAAGGGACAACAAGAGCTAAATTTTTGTCTCAAAGGCCCATCGATGGGAGTTTGACTTTGCGTGGGGTAACCCACCAGTTGATGTATATTGAATACGGCAGGTTGTACTCACCAGCTTTGCTGCAGTCCCGCTTTTGAAGTGGCATTTTATTGAGCTCATTTAGCACTGAATCAGAATTTCTGGAAAAGATGAATGAAACTCAAGCTCTTTTTAGCTAAGTCATCTTAATGTGGCACTGCTTTTTGAAATTTTTTAGCCACATTATGAGAGCCAGCTGATATACATCGATGCTCTTCTGAAATGTAAACTACAGAGTTTTCAGAAGATGGCTGTGCTGCTCAATCGAGCCAAATCTAGTTAATTAAAACCAGTGAAAGGAGATGATTTTCGGACTAGTTTTCTGTGTCCTGGGTAAACCTTTTATATTTGTGCAAAAGATTTTAAATGGTTTGCCCCACTGTTGAAAAATATTGGGTTGACTGTTAGCTGGCTTTCGGCATTTTCTCTTGCCTACTTGCACGGCTTGCTCAGAGTTGCAGCAGTAAAGCCTAAAGAGATGGGCTAAAATGTCTTTGTAGCCAAAGTTTATATAATTACATGAATGTCTGAAGAAGTTATATGTCTGATAAAACGAGTTTGAGAGATGATTTTATTAAGTAAGACATTGCTGGACACCTGACAAAGGTGCTCGGTACCAGAGGTGCTTGGGACCGGAGATGGGCTATCCAGTGTCTCGGAGGAAGAAGACGCAGTAAAAGTGCACTGCATGTGCTGACAAGCTCATATTTTATTTCTAACAGGTATGCCAGCTTTGCCTAAGGGATTGGGGTATATTTTAAAATAGAACAAAATTGATTGCGCTCAAAAGGCGATGTTTTCTGCTTTCCTTACAGAGGTCACATTCAGAAAGGATAAGTGAGTACTCAAAGAGTGTGCTATTGAAACTTCTAAGAGCAACAATTGGCACTGTCTTCAAAGTGGAGACAGAGATGGTATTATTTAGCCATAAGTTTAATTTGTGATTCTAAAATTTCCAAGGGGATGCTGTCCTGTGCTGGTGACCGCTGGGCTCATTGGGTAATTTTCCTGTCAGGTACTTTCTGCATTTTACATTGAGACTCAGTTTTGAGCTTGGCCAGATTAGTTCAAGTAACTTGTTTAAATGCAAAGGCTTCAAATTACAAATCAGGGGAACAACTTTGCTGAGCAGCTAATCTAGGTTGGCTCAGTAGCCTACCATTAAGCAGCAGGACTCTAACATGCTAACATGGAGTCATTGCACTGAGCAGTTGGAACAATTAAAATCCTGCAATGCTGGCTTAAAAATTCTGTGGACTTGTTATGCCTCAGGTGAGGCTACTAAGAACATTTTGTGTGACTGAAGCCCTGGATAAGAAACATTAACCACATTAATCACATTCTGTACACTCCTAAAATGTTTAAACAGAGTGTCAGTAATTAGATTTAAGTATGCAGAAAACTGATGCACATTACATCCTCTGGATATGGACTCCTGTATGTATAGGAGCTATTTACTGCTACATTTAAATACTTGTTTTTTATTTTGTGTTTTACCTAACTCAAAGGCTAATGATATGTCATGATTTAGATTTGTCAAGCAGGTAGGCTTTCTCCTAGGGACCAGAAAAATAAATTGAGCTGTAAATGCTGAACTGATAATAATAATTGACCACAAGTCTTTAATATTGCTCTCTGGGGCTCATGCCTCAATTGCTTGATTACTTAGCTGCAAATGCTTGAATAATAACTGAGCATGCGTTATTAACATTGCTCTTGGGGCTCAGGAGAATCTATCTGTAGTCTAAAGGAGGAATCTCATGGTAAAACAGTGAGTTCCAGGGCATTTCTCAAGAAAGGTATGGATAGGGAACGAATACTCTTTAAGGTTAACTCGTGCAGGATGGGATAGAATCAATTATTTCTAATTGTGCCTGTAAGTGAGTTTTGTGCGGTTTCTATGTATAAAGTTGTCATGAAATTTTGATACGGCAGGGCACATGGATAGATGAACCAAAATATAAATAATCAATGGCCTTTGTGTAATGTAAAGTTGGTGGAGTCCTACCTAGTCATGTAGAAACCATGAAGGGATTTAAATTTGTTTTGGTAATGTACTGTGGGATCCATGGATCCTTTTCTGTGATAAGGATATTCCACCTTGAAGCCTCACTTGCAGATTAGGCTCTCTAAACTGGCATGAGAAATTCTGAGCTAACTTGACTTTGATCTATAGGATAAAAATAACTACACTTACTCAAAAAGCTACCTGTAAGATGGCATAACTGGAGAAATGTGTATTTAATACGATGTACCTAAAGTTTTTATGGAATGGCTGATTTTAAGAATTTACACTGTTTATTTTATGTGCTGTATGTTTGTTTGTTTCGTAATGACTTTTAGTTAAACAAATAAACTTGAATTGAATTGAAATTTTCCACTTCATCAACGTCCCTGTTGACAACGGGAGCTAAATACCTCACTGACAATGCTGGAGGTTGCTGAACAGGTGGTATATGCTGTGCACTAGCAAACCATGTTGATATGAGTCTGCAAGGCAGGAACTCCCACCAACATCAGTACAAGCTGCATAGGTTGGTAGGCCTTAAAATATCCGTTGTATTATATCTGAAAATGACACCAGTACTGCCTGCGTGTCAACTACGCCCTGGCCAGGGGCTGTGACTGCTAGGGTCAATGACAGGCATGGATCCATTGATGACGATGTACCATCTTTATGGTAGAGTCTGAGTCAAGCCCTGATCTTAGTGTCTGTGTGACAGTAAGCAGGGGCTAGCGTCACCGCTGCTGGAGCAGACGATGACAAAGTAAGTAAAGTACCTGTAGGCTGCAACAGTGACCTAGACCTTACCAGAGAATCAGATTTTTCTGTGTCCCAATGTTTATGTTTGTGTCCCGATGACCGATCTTTATCTCAGTCCTTCAACTTTGACGACCACAAGTCGTCGATGGGGCTGGCGATGCCGATTTTGGCCCTGGGCTTCTTACATGGCTGCTAAAGTTTTTTCCAACAAAAACTTTTCCAGCACCTTTCTTTTGCGTCACCTTGTAGCTTGATTGAAGCCCTGGAAGATCTCACAAGTCCTGATGTTGTGAGAGAGGCCTAGACAGCAGACACACACTTCATGTGCATCGTCCTTATAAATTTTTTCTCCACACTCACAGTACTGAAATAGTGTTGCTGGTTTGGTGGCATGTAGAGAATACAATATCACTAAAAGTTAATGATTAACTTGAAGAATAAACAATAAATGACAACCGCTATTTGGCATTTCCTCAGCGAGTCTGGAGTATGACTGATGGCATGAAAAGAACTGAGGAGATGGGGCTGCCCATGTTTATATAGATACTGATACATGACTCTGTTGTGGGCAGCCCCAGTTAATAACAGTTTCTATGTGGTCCTAGCACTGATGTGGGTATAGTTCCAAAGGTGTGGCCTAATAGAAGAGACATCCTCAAGGTCAACAGTACCATAGGCCTCTACCAATTTTCCTTTAACTCAAATGTTTTGCCTTCATCAAACTGGCCAATTCTTTGGGACACCTCATCTCACATTGCAGCATTGCTGCAGGGGTCATGTAAGTTTTTATTCCAGTATTGAATAGAGTTTCTTGCTTGTCTTGCTTCTTGCTTGTCTTTAAACTGCTTTTGTTTGTGCAGGATTACTTAGGAAGGTCCACATATACAATTATTTGGTGATCCTTCTATTGGAGATTAAGGTACTTTTTGCCATGTCTCAGGATTTATTCTCTCTCTCTCTCTCTCTCTCTCTCTCTCTCTGTCTCACAGTGCTTTCCTGCCAATTCTGTGCATTCTGTCAATTTCAATGTTTCCCCCCCTCCCCCCGGCCCCGGGATCTTGAAAGTCTTTAAAAAGCTTTGCAGACACTTCTTGATTTGTTTTCCTACTGCACCCTTGGGGATACCGAAGAAACGTAGATTGTTTCTCGGTCTGCCTTCAAAATGTGTTTTCCTCCCAAAGTGACTCAACGGTTCTCTCTAACCAATCAAGCCATAGCGAGTCCCTAGCTGTCACTTGTTCTAAGTTGTTTACTCTCTCTCTTCCACCACATCCAGCGCCTCTGTAGATTTTTTATAGTGTGGTCTATACCCTCGGTTCTCTGTTTTACCTCTGATATTTCTGAGGCCAGCTCCATTAAACTACAGCTGAGGCCTGCTATGCCTATCATGATGTCAGATAGAGAGAGAGATCAGCAGTTGTGGCCTCCTGTATCTCGTTGGATTCTCCTTCTGGCAGAGTTTGAATTGAAAGTTTGAGCCTTTTTTTTCCAGTTCTCTCTCACTGGATGATTCTTAGAGGGTTCGTTTAGACATTCCCCTTCTTAGCTATGTCGAGTGTCCCACTCTACCTTGGCTATATCTTAACTTTTTCTTTGAGGCAGGTGTCAAATCAGAGCTGACCTATACAACATGTCCACCATTCTATGCTACATCATGTGACTCTTGACAAATTCTGTAACCCTGTGATTTTGTTTATGTTGTTGTAGTAGCGTGTATTGCTTATTAACTTCCTGTTATATATTTTTTATGTTTCCATGTAATTAATTCCAGTTCACCCCTGAAAAGAAAAAAGCTACTCACCATAGTAATGTTGTTTCTTCCAAAGGGATCCCTCACTATACTTAACAAGCTGCAATCATTCCCTGAAATGAGTCACCATGGAGCTTTAGAATTTTAAATAAAATTGATTCTGTGCTGTGTGGTCATGCTCACTTATACAGTGTAAAGTCAGATTTTATTTCTTTAGCTAGGGTGAGCAGGGACCACTAAAACTAGCTAAAGGCTACCAAAAGATATACAGTACCAAAATGTATTGTAGAAAATGTGTAAAAACTGTTTTAAAGAGGCAGAACTATTTTTAAATGTTATGAAAAAGTTAAAACAACTAAGACTACGGAGAATCAATTGTAAAGGCTCTGTAACAAGTAATGCTCAAGCAAGCAGAAAGTAAGGATTCTTGTGTGAACTTTTTATAAGGTCCTGGAAGAAGAGGTGCAGATTAGGGATACTGAGTTATCCCTTTGGAAGAAACATCATTACTATGGTGAGTCATTTTTTCCTCAAACCTCAGGATTCCTTCACTTATGCTTAACAAACAGCAGACTCCATAGTGAGGCTGGGTACAGAAACTACTTGGGAAAAGGTTCTGTGAGACAGCAATGTCAAAGCTGACATCCCTTGTGGACTGTGTGTCCAGACAGTACAGCTTTATAAGTGTGTACCAATTTCCAGGTAGCTGCTTTGCAAATCTCCTGCAGGAAACACCTCTTCATGCTGCCACAGAGACAGAGGTGCCCGTGTGGAGTGAGCCCTGGGGCCTTTAAGTGTCAATTTACCAGCTTTGTCATAACAGAGCTGTATAGAGGAGACTATGCAAAGAGAAATGGTTCTCCTGGATGCTGGCTTACCTTTCCCCACTTGACCACAGGTGACAAATAATTGAATGCTAGTGGACCTGACATCCTTTGTGTGATCCAAACAGTAGTTCAGTGCCCTCTGCACATGCAGGTTGTGGAGTTTTTGTTCTCCTGAGCTGAATTTAGCTGTGAAGAAAACTGAAATAGTGATTGACTGATTCAGATGGAATTCAGACACCACTTCTGGAAGGAATTTTCTGTTGGTTCTCAGGATTACCTTATCCCTATGGAAGATTATTTAGTTAGGATGTGGACAGAGGGCTTGAAGCTTGCTCACCCTTCTGGCAGATGTCATGGCCACCAGAGAAACTGCTTTCCAGGTGACATATCACAAAGCAGCAGTTGCCACAGGCTCAAAAGGAGCCTCCATGAGCTGGGCAATGCAGATATTCACATTCCATGAAGGGACAGGATCCCTTACTGGAGGATACGGGTGATTAATCCAAAATATCCTCTCCAACAGCTTGCCAGTGCATACAGGAGTGCTCCAAGGCTCCATCCTCAGCCCTCTTTAGTTTGTTCCTTAACCAGCTCCCAATGGCTGTGAAGGACAACCTACTACTATACGCTGACGATGCGCTACTTTTTTCAAGTCACTACGACCCAAACGGACTAGAACAACAAATGCAATCCAACTTCTCAGCAGCTGAGCAATGGTTCATTAACTCCAAACTCTTGTTAAACTACAAAAAGACAAAGACCATGCTATTCGCATCACCTCATAGCAAGCACAAATCCTTCCAACTACAAATCTACAACAAGCTTAATTCACACCTTGAAATGGTTCACTGTTTCAAATATCTTGGAGTAATATTGGACAGCACTTTATCATACTCACAGCATTTCAACCAAGATGCAAGGACAGCAAATGTTAGATTAGGACTGATCTATAAAACAAACTATGCTTAACCAATGAGGCCCTAAAAATGGTGGTCACTAGCTCAGTGCTCTCAGTCATCGACTATGGCCTTGTAGTATATGGTTCTAACCTTCTCAGCACTCAAAGGGTGAAGACTACACTCAACAAGGCCTGTAAGCTTATCCTGGATGCAAACTGGATGACTCACATGTGCGAGCTGTATGCTCAGACAGGTTGGCTTAACTTGGAAAGCAGGATGCAATATCATGTCTGTCTGCTGGCAAAGAAATCTACCCTTGGATTTACCCCACCATGTGTTCAGAACCTCATCAGCCATCCCTGACTCTGCTAGAAGCACCAGGAGCACAAATATCCACTCTCTCAAAGTCCCCTTCTGTCACACCTTCAGGACAGCGGTCTTTTGAATACCATGCCCCCACCTGGTTTAACTCGCTGATGGCAGACTTATAAAAGAAGTCAGGCTTGGTCCATTTAAGTCAAAACTTCTTACCCTTCTGGCATCTACCAGTGGCTGTGACTGTGGAACCTGGGCATCCTGCCTACCCTCCCTCTCCCTTCTATTCCTGTAGCCTAGCCTGTCACCTCCACCTCCCACCTCTCTCCCTATCATCCCCATCTCTCACCCAGCTCTCCCTCTGCCCCTGGCTTCCTCTGGCCTGCCTCCTACCCTACTTTCCACATGAACCACCTGCTCTTAGCCTTGCCCTCAACCTGCTTTTCATCCCCTCCCTCCCTTCTTCTCCTCCTCCTAATGCATGTCCTTTCACCCCAATAAGATGCCATCACTCTTTTCTACCTGGCACTTGGAAGCCATACTGTCTTGCACTTAGATGAGAGAACTGCCTGTATAACATATGTTCTGACTTAAAACTGCTACTTTAACTATAACAGTTGTAGCCAATGTAACTATAACAATTTGTAACTGATATATTTACTTCAGTGTATAATCTGTATACATTATATAATCCATACCCCTCCATTAACTCTCCATCCCTACTACCCTGCTATATATTGTATTAACAGCCTTTACCTTAATTGTACTCTTTCCCAAGTGTCTCATTCTATTCTAAATGTATTAACTCTAGACTTTTAAGCTATGTATGCAATGGCTGGCGTGGAACCTCTGTAAAAGCACCTCTGACTCAAAGGTATATCCGAACTCTAATAAATAAATAAATTAAGGCCTTTAAAGACCTTTTGAAACTGGGTTGTGAGGCCACCGACCTGTCTTTGACAGCTGAAGCGTACGTTGACACTGCTACCAAGTGAACCTTCAGGGATGGCCTTAGGCCTGAGGACTGGAGATGGACAAGGGAATCCAGGATTGTAACCAGATCTGCTTTCAAAGAGCAGTGCTGCCAAGGGGAACACCAAATGGAAAATATTTTTCACTTTGTTGCATAGGTTCTCTTTATTGCTGGCTTACTCGAACCCTTGAGCACTTCCATAACCTTCTCAGAGAGATTTAGTCTACTGAACTCTAGCTCATGAAGAACCATGCTCTGAAGTGTAGAGCTTTTAGATCTGGGAATGTTATCCTGTCCTGAGACAAAGTCAGCAGATCGTATCTCAGGGGCAGGTGGATAGGATTTCCATTGGAGAGAGACAGGAGCTGGGAGTACCAAATCTGCCTGGCCCAGTCTGCAGTTATGACAATCATTGTTGCTGACTCCCTTCTCAGTTTGAATAGTACTTTCAGCAAATGTGGGAAAGGCAGGAAGACATGTAGAAACCTTTTTGACCAGTTGAGGACTAGAGCATCCTCTGGGACTGTACCCATCAAGGGGGGGTCTGCAACAAAATAGTGGGAGCTGGTTGTTCTCCCAGGATGCAAACAGGTCTATTCCTGGAGTACTTCATTGTCTGAACAACGTTGCCAGTACCTGCTGGTTCAGGATCCATTCATGATCTCCCTAGCCGATTCTGCTGAGGGAATCTGCCAGCACATTGTCCATCTCTGGCAGGTAAACTGCTGAAAGGTGAACCTCCAGGGAGTATGCCAGGTTCCAGATCTTCATTGACTCTCTGCACAGCTTTGACAATCTTATTCCTCCCTGCTTGTTTATTGTAACACATTGTTGTGGTGTTGTCTGTCCTGACCCAGACAGACTGACCTCTGATCTGGGAGGAAAAAACTTGCACTGCCAGACACACTGCCCTGAGTTCCAGAAGATGTATGTGCTCCTGAGTCTCCTGTGTACTCCAAACATCACTTAAGTGAGATCCTCAGGTGGGAGCCCAGCCTAAGAGAGGCATCTGTTGTGAGTATGGCTGTAGGTGATGGGTGAAGGAAAGGTTGCAATTAGTCCTTACACCATTCCAGTGCCCTTAAGGAAGACTTTGTAGAAAGGCATTAATCTGGACAGATGATCCCACCGCTAAGCCCAATGGCCATCTAGGTGACACTGGACATCTCTCATTTGGAAGATGCCACCTGGTACCACAGCAGTGGATGATGCCATGTGCTCCAGCAAATGCAGGAAATCTTCTGCAGGTCTGGGCTGACCTGTCCTGAAGGATTTTTGCAGTTTCAATTAGATTTGCTACCTTGCTTGAGGAAGGAATGCCTTCCCTTGCAGGGCATCCAGCTCTGCACCGATAAAGTCCAGAACCTAAAATGGTTCTGTTTGTGCATTCTGAACATTTATGAGTGTAACCCCTAGATGGCGCTATCCCAGGGGCTACTACCCCTGCCTGATTTGCCACTAACAGGTTGAGGGGCCTGGATCCAATGGCTGGTGCCTCCACCCAGAGGTCAGGGTTTGCAATAGTTAAACTTACTTGGTCACAGCCCTCTGGGACACTGCAACCCCTCTTCCCACTAGTGGCCCACACAATATAGCAGAATTACCTTCACAGTATACACTTACCCCCCAAGGCTGGTTCAGGCACGGGACATCCTGTAAAATAAGATACAGTGCAACAATCACAGTACAGTACTTTAACATAGACAAATACCTCAGGCAGTATAACTTTTTTGAAACAAACAGCTCTGATTTATTTGAGGGATATAACAAGGACAGGGAAATCAGGTTAATTAGCTTATCACTTTACTATCTACCTATGGCTCTGTGCACAGGCCTATCCCTACCAGTTACTGTCCCTGGGTACCCAGGCCTAGTAGCTAGTCCAAACCCATTGGCAGCTGGTGGGGCACTTTCCCACAGAAAAGGAAAAATTAAACAGTCGGCAGTACAGTAATTCCATTTGGATTTAATGTGGCAATTCAACAGGAGCGACCCAATTAGTACTCACGACCTCCAAAGAAGATATGGTCCTTCAATGTCAGCAGGGCTACTTAGTCTCCAAGAGACTCCTCACACATTTATATGGTAAAAAGAAAGCACTATACCAGGCAGGCTGCATCTGTATCCCAATCGTAATTACTGCACAATAACCAGGAGAACACACAGCAGATTCAGTTCCTGACAGACCCGAGTGTAATTCAACAATTTCTTCAGTCTTCTACAGGGTGAGCCTGGTTTCTCTTTCAGAGATCCTTTGATTCTTTTCACAGGGATTCAGTCCTAACAAGCAGTTACACAAGTTGTGGGCCGAACTCTGGGCCTTGCACCGTTTTTTGACTGAAACTGTGCACTGAAGGAACACAGGGTTTCTTTCCCCTTCACTTTCAGATCTCAAACTGAAACTCCCAACAGACAAAAACCGGGCACTTCCTTTGAGTTCCTCCCAGTTCTTGACTGGATTGGCTGTCCTCACAATAGACTGCTGCTGTTGGTCCAAAAGGCACCGAAGTCTAAACTACATCTCCCAAGTCACTGCCCATACAATCCTCTTGTGGCTGGCTCAGATTATGAGTCCCAAGTTCTGATTCGCCAAGGCATCATTTTAGAGCTAGTTTACCCCACACTGATTGGTCCAGTTCAGCAGTTCAAAACCAGAATGGGAACTAGGCAGACAGTTCTGACTGCAGAAAGCAGGTTAGACAAACTGTAATTTTATTATTACTGTAAATGATTTCTGGCAATCAGTTACATCTTTCAGATAGGTTCCTTTGCACCCTAGTGACTGCAAAAATGGGGTGAATTGGCAGCAGCTTGAGTGGTACTCAATCAAAGAACACACAGTCCCCATACAAACTAATTATGTCTGCAAGCAGACAGCTCTTAAAGAGACAGTACCAGAGGTTCTAAAACACTCACTGATAAATGGCAAGCATAAAACACCATTCAGGCTTGGAGCATTCAAGCAAGCTCCTGGAAGTCTTTTAGGAACCCCATTTGCAAGAGGTTACACCCTTCCTGGCCTGGGAAAAACAGCGTCCAGCGTCAAGCAAGTACCATAAGTTTCAACTGCAACCATATACATTTGCATTAGGCTCACACATGTAATCATCAGTCAATACATCATTTTACCAAGAACCATTTCTGAAACATTACGATACGTCACTCTTTACACAGTATAACACACATTGTACCATAACTCAAGTTATTACCTCTTGTACATGAAACCTGAAGAGGGGACCCTTCCTATCAGTTACCTTGGGGCTGGGCGGGCAAGGGCACCATGTAGAGCGCAACACAAGTAACTTGGAGTTAGCACTAACGCTCAGTTTGGGCAATGAGCTCGGGACACATACACTCCTTTATGGACAACATTGAGGCAGGTCCACTGGCGGCCAGGGAATCATAACTGAGGTGCACCACAGGCTTTACAGCTCGACCAGTCTTTCTAGGGGAGCTGTTACAGTCTCTCACTCTGAGCCTCATTTTCAGCATTGTTCTCACTTGTCAGGAGTCTCCATGGGGTAGAGGCTAGAACTTGGGGCACTTTCAGCTCAGGGTTACAGTTTCTGAGTCCACAACATTTGGCTCGCATGGAGAGCTTTCAGACACTGGCAGTGGACTGTCAGGGCACTCAAAATACTCTTCTTGTTGGGTGTATCACCAGTCTGCCCCAATCTATCATTTTCTCTCCTAAGCTCAAACAGTTCAACCATGCACAATGATTCATTTCATCTGATCTGATGCTTTGCACTTCACTTTCTGGGAGCATTGGCTCCAGGGATGAAGCTGGGGCATAGACAGTCAGAAGGCCCAGCTTTGTCTCCAGTATTGACTAGGGATTGCCCCAGAACAATTGACTCAGTTCGTAAGAAGGATAGTATTCAAAGTCCTCTCACTTTCTTCTGATATGGACTGACAGGTCATGCTCAACTGGGACTTGTGCGAGGGAACACTTAACTCTGCTTCTGTAGGTGCAGACTTCCTTGATCTTTTCTTAGCAGCTCTAGTCACTGGTCCAGAGGGCATCTTCTGGAGGCTCAGACTCAATCAGGATTTGTCAATGGGTAGTAAATGATTTCTATGCATTGTTTTACATCTTTGAATTGTTCTCAGGCCTTACTTTGTACACTGGCAGATCATCTAGTTTGCCACTACAATGTAAGGAGATGGTGCCATCTGTCAACAATCTTGTGTTTGCCATGCAGTCCCAGATTTCTTAGCAATACCCGATCTCCCTCCTGGAGTTCCTGTGCTCACCTTTTTATCATACCTTTCTTTGTTGGCCAGATTTCTTTTGGCAGCCATGGTTTGAGCCAGTTGAGTGCATGGAGTTAGCTGGGCCTTTAACTTTTGCACATACTGTAAATAGTTGTCAGCTTGAACCCCATCAGGAGAGACCCCAAAACACACATCTACGGTAGTCGAGCTTCTCTTCCAAACATCAAGCGGTGGGGGAGAACCCAGTGGCATCACTTTTGGTGCAGATTATAAGCATGTACCAGGGTGCTAATTTGTTGGCTCCATCTAAGCTTGTCCTTTGGGTGCAGGGTGCCTAGCATATCTAGCAAAGTGCGGTTGAAAGCGTTCAGGCTGTGGGTCCCCCTGGGGTAGTAAGGAGTGGTTCTGGACTTTCTCCTCCCCACAGAGAAAGCATCTCTTTGATCAGGCGACTCTCAAAGTCTCTCCCTTGATCAGAATGGATTCTTTGGAGCCCATAGTGAACAAAAAGTTTTCTCTGAGTACTTTGGCTACAGTGGATGCTTTCTGGTCTTTGGTGGGAAAGCTTGGGCATATCTCGTGAAATGGTCAGTGACCACCAGCACATTACTGATATTTCTTTGATCTGACTCAAACTCAGAAAATCAATACAGACCAGCTCCATGGGTGCACTGGTGGTTATGTTAACAAGGGGCAGCCCTCTGAGGTCAAAGCTTTCCTCTGTAATAGCGACTACAAGTTACGTATGTGTTGCTCACATCAGCCCCATCTTAGGCCAATAGATCTGGATCTCACCAAGTCAAGTGTTCTGTCTATACCAAGGTGCCCCATGTGGTTGTGCAAGGACCTCAATACTGAGTCTCGAAATGCAGTGGGCAGCACCAGTTGTTGTTTGTCTACTTGTCCCCTCTGTCTACTGTTTCTCTATATAACAGTTTATTGATCAGTTTCAACTTAGGACCTTCTTTGTATAACAGTGCAGTTCTCAAATCAGTGGGCGTAATTTGGACACATCTTTTCCTGCATGAGGGCTTCTAAAGCTGATTTGATCATAGGATGTGAGGTTAGAGCCCATGAATACTGTCATTGTCCAGCTGAGGCAGTGCACCAATGTCTATTGCAGAAAAGTGGCAATAAGCAGCAGGTATGCAATTCTCAGAGGGTCCCAAACAATCACCATGCAGTCCCTGCGTCCGTGGACATTGTTCCTCCTGTCAAACTTCGACAGAGTGCCGAATGTCCAGGTTCTGAATCGGACCCAATCATTCTGGGAACAGGCCTCCGGGAGAAGAGCATCAGCATCTATGTGGTTCCAGACCTGCTCGGTATTAGAGAGCATAGTCATATGTAGATAATGCAGAAAACCACCTGTGGCCAGTGGCATCAACTTAGCTGAGGTCTGCACATAGGTCAAAGGATTATTGTCAGTTTTACTAGTATTTTAGCCCCATACAAGTACTCATGGAATTGGTCAACATAGCCCACTTCAAAGCTAGAGAACTCTAACTTATGTACAGGATAGTTCTTTTCGGATGGGGTCAGGCTTCTACTAGCAAAGGCCACTGGTCTCAGGCCATTCGTGCTCTTGAGTACAACACAGCCCCCAACCCTTGCAAGCTAGCATCAGTGTGCAGGGCGTAAGGTTTTCTTGGATCGGCATAGGCCAGCACTGGAGCATGGGTAAGTTGATATATGATCTCATGAAAAGCAGTCTCACAATCAGGAGTCCAGCGGGCCCCAAATACTTCACTCGGATGAAAATACACTCTTTCAGTCTTGAGGGCGCTGACTTTTGAGTATTTTTGTGGGTTGGGGATACCCTTGAGTAAGGTTAAAGTAAAGGCGGATCACTCTTGAATAGTCCTTGATGAAAGCCGATAATAACCACAGAATCCCAGGATCTTTGCAGTTCTTTTAGATTTTTGGGCTGTGGCCAGGTGGTCAAGGCCTCAACTTCCTTGGGTCAGTCTCTATTCCCTCGGTGGATACTATGTGTCCCACATACTTTACTGATGTTTGAAAGAATTGACACTTATCAATGGACAGTTTAAGGCCAAAGTCCTCCAGTCGATCAATACCTTAAATAATCTGCTCCATGTTCCTCCAGTGAGCTGCCAAACACAATAACATCATCTAGGTATACCAGGCACTCTAGTAAGTTCATGTCCCCACTGCACGCTCCATCAATCGTTGAAAAGTGTGGGGCACACAGAAATCCCTTGAGGCATCTCCTATGAATTCATAGAAATAGCGGACAGATAAAGGCTGTCTTCTCACGGTCCTCTGGGGCCATGCCGGGATCTGGTAGTACCCACTGCGGAGATCCAGCACAGAGAACCACCTGCTCCGTTTAAGGCAGTCAAAGCATCCTGAATCCGGGGCATTGTGTACTGATCAGGGATAGTCCGCGGTTTAAGGTGCGATAATCCACGCACATCCTTACTGTCCCATTCTTTTCCTCACTACCACAATGGGAAGCATAGGGCTTCTGGTTCTTGTATTACACCAGCCGCTAACATCTCTTGCAGATGCCGTCTCACATCATCTATATCAGCAGGTGCCAGCGTGAGACCTCTCACGAAATGGTCTTTTCGTCATGCAGCCGGATATTGTGCTCAGCTCCTTGCACGCATCCTCGTCCCATTCCTTTAAAGAAAACACCTGGTCTCTCTGGGCAAGCTTCTCACTGATCCTCACTTTCCATTCAGCTGGCAGCGGGGGTTGCGAAATCAAACAAGTCAGGGCGTTACTCTGTCATTTCTTCCTTGAACTCTTGCTGCCAGGTAGCACTGCAGTGTCTGCACAATGCACATTAGCCAGGATGCAACCTCTATTTACCGAATGTCTCTTTCAGACACATTATGAACTTGGACCATTACCCTTCTGGCATAAGCATGGGCTCTAGCGGCAAAATACTAGGCTTGACCAGCAGTCCCTCTGGCAATTTTCCATCGCCTGGTGCATCCAACATTAATATTTTATTCTTAACATCCTTTCTGATACGGACCTCTCCCTGTAAGGTACACTGGGCATTTGGTGCCAGGATCAGAGACTCAGGATCCTTCTTCCATACAATTCCGACCGGTTCCTCTGGTTCTATATTTTCAGCATCTCTCTGTGCCTCATGACCTTCTTAATTAAAGCGGAACTCTTAAAGCTCTACTAGTCTTTGACCCCTGTTTTCATAACACAAATGTAGCAGCCTTCTGAACATATGAGCATTTGTTCCAATCAACAAAGGACACCATCATACAGTCCAGTGGGGGGACACACTAAGGCTAGGGTCTCTACTTGTTCGGCCACTCCAGCCACGGAGGTGAGGAAAGACAGCCAAATTCGGATATACCCAGAACAAGGTGGAGCCTTCACTTAACCCCCATACATGCAGTCCTTCTAATGGTTGTAGAGTACGTCTGACAAATGCTTCTGATACCAATCTTGAAACATAATTGTCACTTGGGAGCCACTGTCTAATACAGCTCTTGTAGACACTCCATTTACCTTTACAGTGGTCTCCATGGAGGACCCACTATTCTGGACCAGTCTGGAGGCGGTAGTGGGGCCTGGGCAACTGACCTTGCCACAAGGGCGTGAATTAGCATTTTGGTGCCCTCACAGGATCATTTAGTGCACCTCTTAACCACTGATTTGTTCTCGAAGCTCTCTTGTAGCCTATATGCAACTTTGTCAGTGTCTTTTGGGATTGGCATTCCCTTTTCATGTGCCCATCCTTCCCACAATTATACCAAAACATACTTTTGGAGTTTGAGCTGGCCGAGGTGCCACACAGGAAGCCAGGGCGGGGAGGTATTACTAACTGGAAACCTTGGTGCCATCTCTGTCTCTGTGCGTGATAAGCATTTGGAGACATCTCGTCAGTTCTCTCACTTCCATGGTCAGGAATCGAGTTGGAGCTGTTATCAAGCAGGAGATACATGGGTGGGTATCCCACCCCATAGAATACAGTCGGATATAGGTCGGGCCCGTACTTGCAGGCGTGGCCTTCATAAAGGACTGTTTTGAATTCCGGATCTCTCTCAACAGTTCGCCCCATTGTGGCATATCTTTTCCTTATCAGAGCACTCATTGACTGCCAACCTCTGCCCTGAACTTCACTGATGGGCCACCTCAGTCACTCGGGTCATAGCTACAGCTATTGGTGCAGATCCCTCCGAGGTCGCCTTTTCTCAACTCCTCGAATTTCTCTCATTAACTCATCACATAGGAGGGTGGGGATTCCAGTCGATTTGCCAAGAAGCTGAAGCAACAGCAGTTCTGAGAAGGGGCAGACTTAAGGATTCTGTCCAGTCTGGTTAGGTCCAGTTCAATCGCTGGCAAACTACCCTTTCTGAGGCATTCTTGCAACAATTTTTTCCAGCCGAGAGACATACACAGACAACAACTCCCCTTGGTACTGTTGTGCATTTCTTACTCACCATAGGTCCTCATCAGAATCTGGGCTCCATACACATTCTCCAAGGCCTCAAGATAGGCTTGTGCAGTCGCTTCAGGGTTACTGGCCCGTTTAGCACGGATGGTAGCCAGGGCAGGACCTCGGAGGTCTCACTAACCCTCTTTGGCTTTTCGGCTTCCGAGCATTGCCATTCTAGCACAGGGGGGCAGCATAGTCTATCCAGGTCTCCCAGTCATCCCTCCTTGGGGGGTGGGGAGAACCAGAGAAGATCCTCAACCTTGATAAGAGTAGTGACCTAATGGCAGGTGCAGAAATAGGAGTCTGCATTGGTTCAGCCACCATTACGGATACTGGAGCAGGAGAGGTGTTGGGGAGGAACACCCCAGTGTGCAAGAATAGTTTCTTCAAGTCCTCCACAGTTTTCCTTCTCCCAGCAACCATTTAGCAAATTTCTCCTCAAAAGTTTCAGATAGTGGTGGGGGCTCATTCCCCCAGGTCTTTACTGTCATAGTTATCACTCTCCAAGCAGTGAGGGCTCCCTCTGGGGTAATGGTCTGTGGTACTTTGGAGCTATCTATGGGATCCTTAAACTCTACTAGGGCAGGAAAGTGTGGGTGAGCAGATTAGCGTGCCCGACCCACCACCACAGGATTTTGTAAACCTTCCACCTTGGAAGTACTCCCTGCACAGTGTCGTGATTGATACCCAGGGGATGTCAGGATAAGCATAGCATTTTGAGAGTGATCTCCTCCCAGTACACCACTCCACCAGCGGTGCACAGCCACTTCTGTCGGGGTACCCATTTATTTATTTATTTATTTATTTTCCCTTAACAGTGGTTTTGTAAATATAGCCACTAGAGGGACACACAATCCCAGCGGTGAGCCTCCAAAATGTAACTAGATGGCGCTATCCCAGGGGCTACTACCCCTGCCTGATTGCCACTAACAGGTTGAGGGCCTGGATCCAATCAGGTGCCTCCACCCAGAGGTCAGGTTTGCAATAGTTAAACTTACTTGGTCACAGCCCTCTGGGACACTGCAACCCCTTTCTTCCCACTAGTGGCCCACACAATATATGCAAATTACCTTCACAGTATACACTTACCCCAAGGCTGGTTCAGGCACCGGGACATCCTGTAAAATAAGATACAATTGCAACAATCACAGTACAGTACTTTAACATAGACAAATACCTCAGGCAGTATAACTTTGTTGAAACAAACAGCTCTGATTTATTTAGGGGATATAACAAGGACAGGGGAAATCAGGTTAATTAGCTATCCTTTACTATCACCTGTAGCTCTGTGCACAGGCCTATCCTACCAGTTTTGTCCCTGGGTACCCAGGCTAGTGGCTAGTCAAACCGTGGCAGCTGGTAGGGGCCCTTTCACCACAGAGAAAAGGAAAGAATTAAACAGTCGGCAGTACAGTAATTCCATTTGGATTTAATGTGGCAATTCAACAGGGAAGCGACCCAATTAGTACTCCACGACCTCCAAAGAAGATATGGTCCTTCAATGTCAAGCAGGGCTACTTTTGATCTCAAGAGACTCCTCCACATTTATATGGTGAAAAAAGAAAGCACTATACCAGGCAGGCTGCATCTGTATCCCAATACTGAATTACTGCACAACAACCAGGAGAACACACAGCAGATTCAGTTCCTGACAGACCCGAGTGTAATTCAACAATTTCTTCAGTCTTCTACAGGGTGAGCCTGGTTTCTACTCTTCAGAGATCCTTTGATTCTTTTCACAGGACCAGTTCAGTCCCTAACAAGCAGTTACACAAGTTGTGGGCCGGAACTCTGGGCCTTGCACACGTTTTTGACTGAAACTGTGCACTGAAGGAGCACAGGGTTTCTTTCCCTTCATTTCAGATCTCAAACTGAAACTCCCAACAGACAAAAACCGGGCACTTCCTTTGAGTTCCTCCCAGTTCTTGACTGGATTGGCTGTCACTCACAATAGACTGCTGCTGTTGGTCCAAAAGGCACCGAAGTCTAAACTACATCTCCTAGAGTCACTGCCCATACAATCCTCTTGTGGCTGGCTCAGATTATGAGTCCCAAGTTCTAATTCGTCAAGGCATCATTTTAGAGCTAGTTTACCCCACACTGATTGGTCCAGTTCAGCAGTTCAAAACCAGAATGGGGAACTAGGCAGACAGTTCTGACTGCAAAGAAAGCAGGTTAGACAAACTGTAATTTTATTATTACTATAAATGATTTCTGGCAATCAGTTACATCTTTCAGACAGGTTCCCTTTGCACTCTAGTGACTGCAAAATGGGGTGAATTGGCAGCAGCTTGAGTGGTACTCAATCAAAGAAACACACAGTCCCCATACAAACTAATTATGTCTGCAAGCAGACAGCTCTTAAAGACAGTACCAGAGGTTCTAAAAACACTCACTGATAAATGGCTTAAGCAGCAAACACCATTCAGGCTTGGAGCATTCAAGCAAGCTCCTGGAAGTCTTTTGGGAACCCCCATTTGCAGAGGGGTTACATGAGGAAGACCAGGTCCTCCGAGATGCCTTGTGTCTTCTAGGAGGAAGGACTTGCCCTCCTGGTATGTTTTCTCTGAGACTAGCCAGTCATCCAGATATGGAAAACCACCACCCTTTGCCTCCTCAAATGTGCTGCCACTATGGCTAAGGTCTTCCTGAACACTCTTGGTGCTGAGGACAGGCCACAGGGAGGGGCTGTAAATTGGAAGTGTCAATTCCCTATCCTAAATCGGCTCTACGATGCTGGTTTGACAACTAAGTTGTTGACCATCATCACAGTGACGGATTTATGTTGACTGCAACTTGCAGTTAACATAAATCCGACTGAAAAGCCCTGGCTGCTTTTTCATCGGGGCTTGTCCCCCAACTCCCCATGCAGCGGGCTCTGCCCTCCGCACCTCCCACTCTATAGATTCTAACTCTGAGTCATACTTGGATCAGGGAGGGGTGCAGGACCAAGAGACAGAGTGCGGGGTCTCTGCGGACTATTACAGCAAAAACATTGATGTTGTCAGCATCGACGTGTTCGCTGTAATAGTGTCGCCAGACAGGAGGCATACCTCCTAAATCTGAGTACTTTCTGCAGCTGGGTCTGATATGTGAAGTATGTGTCTTTCAGATCCAGTGATCCCAGTCAGTCTCTTCTGCAGAGATGGGATCATTAAGCCCAGTGTTACCATCTTGAATTTTCTTTCATTAAGTGTTGGTTCAGACATCTCAGATCTAAAATGAGTCACCATGTCCCATTTTTGTTGTGGGTTAGGAAATACTTTGAGTAAAGTTACCGTGAGGCAGGTACTTTTTCCGCTGCATTTGCTTGTAGGAGTTTTGCTTCCTCCATTTCCAACAGGATTTTTTGTCTGTTGGGGCGTGAGGATGGAATACCTTGTGGTTCTACAATCATAGGAATCTTCTGAACTGCAGGGACAATTCTTGACTCACTATTTCCAGGACCCACTTGTGTGTGGTTATTTTATCCATTCCTGAAAATAGTGAGTCGTTCCACCCCACCCCAGCAACAGATGGGTGACCTATACAGACTTGTCAGGGGTTTACTTAGCTTGAGCTTTACAGCCTGGTTGTGCAGGTACACACCTGGTTCTCCTTCTACCCTACCTCTAAAGTTACCCCTCTGTGGAGGGTAGTCATAGGAGATGTGAGCACGGGAAGTTTCAGTACCTCTACCTCCCTTTCTAAAGGTCTGTATGAGTGGAGGCCTTTCCTTTCTCAGTGCCGGTGTTGTAGGTGGATTTGTATTTGTCCACCTTCTTCATGCAAGCCTCTGTCTTGTCACTAAATAGTGAATTTCCCTCACAGGGAAAATCCATTGCCATTGTTTGGGTATCCTGGGACAGATCGGTAGTTCTAAACCAGGCAAGCCTTCTTAGGGACATTGCATGGGCCATGACCCTGGATGCAGTGTCATTTGTGTTCACCACCATATGGAACTAGTACTTTTGTGGCATCTGTGACTGACCTTGCTGTGCCAGCCAAATCCTGTGCCAAGTCACCAGTAGCCTTCTCACTTTGTGCCAGTGTAGAGAGAGTGCCAAGGGCTCTCTGGTATTAACCTGTGTAGACCAAGTAGGTTGTCTGCCTTAGGAGCAGGGAAGCTGAAGTATAAACATTTTTGTCTATGCTATCCAGTTCCCTGGAATCTTTCTCAGACGACTGGGAGAAAAGGGCAACCTTGACCTTATCACAGGCGGCAGTCTGGACCACATCTTCATGACCAGGGTGAGAATACAGGTATTCAGCTGCCTGTTTATCCACCTGGTACTTTTTCTCAGTTTTTCTGTCTATGCCAGAAGCCAAGATGGATGCCAACATGATTCTACAGGTGGCCTTCTTAAGGGACTTGTGGATGGGTAGCAACAATCTCTTTGTAGGGGTTAAGCCCTCACCTTCTTCAGTTTCCTGTGAGGTGATGTTGAGAATCTTTACCATATGCCTCACAAATGTGTAGAGAGGTACAGTCATCCAAGAGTCTAAAAGAGGAGCCAAATTCTTGTTCTGGAGAACCGTCTGGCTCTATGGGTTCTCCTTCCTCCTCCTCCTCAAACTGGAAAAAGTAAAAAAAGAAGAAGAATCAGCATTTACATAGCATTTTCATACACTGGCACTTTACAAGCAATGCTAGACTGGTAGGGAAGTGACTGAACATGTAATGGCAGCTATTTCACACATCAGTACCACACGGCCTTCGACAATTGTGCATGAACCGGTTTTATGGGAAGGAGAATGTTGGCCAGAACACTAGGAAAAATCCCTTGCTCTTTGCGATAAGTGCCTTGGGATCTTTACTTCCAAATGGACAGCACCAGAAATGGGTAGAAGGACCTCAGTTTAACATCTTATCTGAAGGATGGCACACTCCGACAGTACAGCACCCCAGCACTCACTCAGGGGACAGCATTGTTGGGATGTGCCCAATCCCAGTGTGGGACTAGAACCCCACCGTCTGGCCCAGAGGTGGATGTGCTACCAACTGAGCCACACTGACACCTACATTTCAATCTCCTCTTCCAGAGGCATGGGGAATGGAACTGAAGTCTGGGAGGAGGACAAGCATATTGTAAATTCCCCATAGCCTAGAATGCCTAGAGACTGTCATGCCTTTTCTCCTCCACCCCTCACCCTTGTTTCTCCTTTGCTTGTGCCTTTCTGCACCTCCTCTGCTCCTCACCACCTCCCCTTCTACCCTCCCTCATTCTCTTTTCCCATTCACCTCTTCTGCAACTGTCTTGATCTTCCTCTCCCCCATGTTTTCTCTCTGTTACCTACCCTTCCACCCCATATTTGCTCATTCTCTTAGGTTTTCAACAAGGCCTGCTAGGCTGCCCCCTCCCCTGGCTAAACATCACCTCTTCTCCCTTTAGTATTAATTTGTCTCCCTCCCTCCATCCTTTTTCGCCTGTGCTTCCCCTACTCCTTTCTGCGCTCTTCCCTTTTCCCTCACTTCACTTACCCCTCCTCTCATCTATCTACCCCCACCTCCTCCCGCACAACTTTTCCCCTCTTCCTCCCTCTCATTTCTCTCTTCCACCTACCTTATACCCCCATTACCTACTTTTTTCAACAAGGCCTTCCAGGCTGCCCATTCCTCTAGCCCTTACTACATTCTTCACCCTTTTGTGTTATATTGAGTAACATACAGTGCTCTTGTAGATTGCTTTTGATGTGTTGGTTTTAAAGTATATTCTTGATGTCTGTTATTTACTTTTATCTGTTGTTTACCTTGTTTTGTATTTGTCCTACTCTTACCGTGAGTGGACATATTGCCGCCGGACAATTCGTCACGGACAAAATGTTACAGACAAATTGCCATGTGGAGAAAAAGAAAAAGGACAAACTGTCGAAATTAAATGTGCTCGCAAACAAGACAAGGCGAGTTTTAAATTGCCGAACAATGGACAAATAGTCGTGGTTTAATATCTTTATTGTTAAACAAATACACAGCATGACAGACATGTAAATGGAATGGGAGATAAACAGTTCTTAACTGGTTTCATTTAGTTGGGAATTTTAACAACATGTGCAAATTAAACTACTAATCTGTGCAAATGAAGCAGTTATTAAATTATGTGCTGCAGTGTCTCTTGAGAGGGTAAGAGATGGGCATGGCTTACAGAAACCTGCTGCATCCCCTGATGCACAACATTTCTTGTAGGCTCCTCAGATTCTGTGGCTCGCTGTATCATGACAGCGCGCTGCTAACACCTCAACGCGCCATGAACAGGCGTATGATTGTGTTCAGAAGGTGGCAGTGTTACAGTATCCCCAAAGTATGCAGATGGGCTCTGCAAGTGTGCTGTCCAGCTCCAAAAATCTTGCCAATCGCACCATCTTTCTCTTTGGTGTAAAGGTAATTATTCAAAGCAAGCTTCTGCTTGCCTTTCTGGGTTGGCACAAACTCCATCGCTAACTTTGGGCTGGCAGTATAGCCTAGAGGTTAGAGGTTAGAGGAATGAGGTGTGAACAAGCTTGATACATCCAGCAGACCAGACCTGAGTTTGATTCTCACAACCTCCACTTGCATACTGTGTGACTCTGAGCAAGTCATTTAACCACCCAGTGCTCCCAGGTTGCCCCTAAAAACAGGAACTTGTGCCTAGTGGGTCTTACCCGTTTACCAAAGACTAAAATAAAAAATAAATAAATAAATAAATAAACTTTGGAATGAATGGCCGAAGGCTGAGACATGAGAATATATAGCCCATGACTTAGACCAGAAAATATTGGGTGTTAGGTTCCAGCAAATACTGGCCGAAGCAAAATCCAAACTGTCTCTTTAAATTTATGTTGATGTTGGGGGTGAATTCAGGGATGCACACATTTGCCAGGAAGGAAGTGGAATTAAGGGAACACAGAACACAGTATGGTCGTATTGCTATGGAATGGTGAGTTATTAGTTATAGAACAGCAACGTTATTTGTAAATGTCATTGCTGGATAATTGAAAAGAATGTAAGACAAAATGTCCGCGACAACAAATCCGGCGATGACATGTCAGTTCAACCTTTTAGACCTCTCCAAATTAACCGCACCGAGTTATAACTCAACGTTTTGACCGTATGCCACTCTTACTGATGTGGAACCTTTGTAAATGAGTTGTATTGTTCAAAGGTGTTGTAATCCAAGATATCAATAAATAAATACAGTAAATGTTCTCTTCACCTAGATTCACTTAGTTAGAGTCACTTAGATTAACTTAGACTAGAGGAGCAAAAAAAGTCTGAAGCCCATAAGTAGCACCTTTAACACAGAATATAATAGTTCATGTCTCCCCCTGCTGCAATATGTTTGTCTAAATTTATTTATTTATTTATTTGTACATCATGCTCCTCTACCCCCAGCTGCCCCCTTCTGACTGACCTCCCCAGCCCCATCACCCCTGTATCACCGGGACTTACACCTGCCTGGTCACCAGGAGCGGAGCCTGCAAAAGGTTGGTAATCATCCATAGCTGAAGGTGTTTTTCCGCCATTTTCTCCCTTCCCATTATTTTAGTTTTTTTTTTTTTAATCAGCATTTATATAGCACTTTTCATATATCCAAAGCGCTTTACAAGCAATGCTAGACTGGTAGTGAAGTGACTGAATGTGTGGTGGCGGCCATATTGCACATCATCACCCACACACAGCCTGGATAATTGCATGAACCGGTTTTATGGGAAGGGGAATGTTGGCCAGGACACCGGGAATGTTCCCTGCTCTTTGTGAAGAGTGCCCTGGGTTCTTTTACTTCCACCTGGACACCCACCAGGATAACACCAGGATGGGCAGAAGGGACCTCGGTTTAACATCTCATCCGAAGGACGGCACACCCCAGCAGTACAGCACCCCCCAATACTGCACTCGGATGCCAGCGATTTTTAGGTACAAGTCCAATCCTGGTGTGGGACGAGAACCCACGACCTTTTGGTCCAGAGGCAGATGTGCTACGAACTGAGCCACGCTGACACCCATTGCTGGGATGCACATGCAGAATGGTGCACATAGAGGCGTGCATGTCCTTAGAAGTCCTGCAGCACCCTCCTTCTTCTGGCCCCTCTGACCCACACTACCTTCCGGCCTCCACCTGGGGAGGTAGTCATTCAGCGGGAGTGCCAGCCCACCCCTTCCCGGAGGAGGAGAACTGTCCTCTGGTACATGATCCTCTCCCTCCCCTGCTGACCCCCAGTAACCCGTGCTGTCCACGAACATGGGTCATCGGCATGGCACAAGGTGTGGCGTCCAGCACCTCAACTCTCAGTGTCACCAGGCCCCGGGTGTCTAAATTTATTTTAAAAATGTCTTTGTTTGTACTTAATATTACATCCATTGGTAGTCTATTCCACAGGTTAACTGATTGTACTGTGTAATAATCTTTTCTTTTGTTAGTTCTAAATTTAATTTTTACTTGTAAGGGATGATCCCTAACACCAAGTTGATCTGGTTTGTATTCAACATTCAGTTCAGTCATAAGCAAAGGGCCCATTTATTATAATAGAACAGCATATCCCCACAATTGCTTTATTAACTCAAGACTATGGAGACCTAATTTGTTTAGTGTTTCATTCTAAGTATAGTGCTTCAAGGCTGTTGTTGACTTAGTAAATCATCGCTGAACTTTCTCTAATTTATTCATTTCTGTCTTTGTATAAGGGCTCCAAAGATGGCTGCCATAATTCATTAGGGGCCTGACATAGGATAGATATAAGGGCAATAAAACGTTGGCAGTTCTGCTTTTAATGTTCCTTTTTATTACCATTATAGTTGTATTTGCTTTGGCAACTACAAAGGTACACTGCTCTTTAAACATAAATTTGTTATCAAGTATGATACCTAAATCCTTTTCAGATGTTTTATTTAGAATAGCTTCACCATTTAATGTGTAATTATGAAGTTGATTCAGTCTTCCCATATGTAAAATGCAACACTTGTTGGTATTTAACTTCATACCCCATTTGGCTGTCCAACAGGCGATGGTGTCCATATCATTTTGTAAGGAATCTATTTGGTCAATGGTATTACATGGTCCACACAGTTTAGTACAATCTGCATATTTTATATTATTATTATAGACTTTTCTTCAAAGTCTGCAATAAATATTTGGAATAGTATGGGTCCCATCACGAACCCTGCAGATCCCCACTAGCCACTTGACCCTCGGATGAGAGATGACCACGTATGGTGACTCTTTGTGTTCTGTCCTGTAACCAATTTCCAATCCATCTTATGACGTGTGTGTTGATTCCATATTTATTTAGTTTTTCATTAACTGCCCAATGTGGTACTAAATCGAAGGCCTTGCTAAAATCATACAAAACAACATCCATTGTGATGTCTCTGTCCAACATTTGGCTGCCATGGTCGTAACAACAAATGAGATTTGTTAAACGTGAACAGCCCTGTCTAAAACTGTTGATTTGCATCAAACATGGGAATGGTTTTAAGATGTTCCAGGATTTTATTTTTGATTAATGATTCAAGGATTTTACATGGGATTGATGTTAGACTTATTGGTCTATAATTGGTAATGTTAGATTTGGTGCCCTTTTTGAAGATGGGGTCACCTTGGATTTTTTCTAATCAGTTGGTATTAGGCCACAATTTAATGACTTTTCAATTATAATTTTAAGAGATAACCAAATGTTGGTCTTCATTAGTTTTAGCATAGGTGAGGTAATATTGTTTAACTGGGGGGGCAATATTATCCCATAATTTTTCAATTTGCTGCAATATCTCTTCCTTATGAAAGTTGTGTGCCCCTGTTCCAATATTGTAATTGGTGTTGAAAGGGTTGGTGTTTGGTTATTATATACAGAACAAACATATGTGTTAAATATGTTTGCTGTTTTAACTGGATCTGTTATGCACTCATTTTTATGAGTTACAGAAGTAAGTCCTCCGTTTGCTTTTTTTAATGAATTAATGTAACTATAAAACTGTTTGCTGTTAGATTTTTTTTGCTGTTTTAGCTAGTTTGGTTTCTTAGTTTATCTTAGCCTTGTTAATTTTGTTTTACATTTTCTTTGTACTTCCTTAAAAAGAATCCAATCACAATTTGAACTATTTTTCATATATTGTCCAAACTTTGTTTTCTTTTCAGTTAGTTTAGTAATACCTTTACTCGGACATTTTGGTTTTAGTCCCTTTCTATTGTAGTTTATAACGTTTAACATGTTTTCCATAATTGTATGTATTGTTGTGTTTACATATTTCCAGGACTCTTTGATTGATTTACCTTCTAACACCTTGACCCAGTCGATGTTTATTAAGTCACTATTAATACCCTCTAAATTAGCAGCTTTGTATAAATAAAATTCGGTACAACCCTTTATGGATTGATGTTGATTTGCTAGGGAGCAAATCACCGTGGAGTGGTCACTATTACCTACTGGTGCTTTAGTTCCACATTCAGTAATGTTAACATCTTCAGTTGTAATAACTAGATCCAGTAAATGCTGTAGTCTAGTAGGAGCAGTTACATGTTGTGTCAAATTATTTTCAGTGCAACATTCCAAGAAGTCTCTACTTTTTGTTTTGATTCCAAAGTTCTACTGGCCCAACCAGTGTCTGGGTAGTTAAAGGCACCAGCTAGAATTACATTACCAATTTCAAGGGTACTAAGAATTTCATCCATTAATTTTAAATTAGCAGCCATAGAAGTATCTGGGGGTCTGTAACACAGGCCAAGAATGTACTCTTTGTTGTTTCCGTTCAAAATATGGAGCCATAAAGTTTCTGTTTTTCCATGCTACTTTTTATTTTATCTATAACGTCTATGAATTTTAAACTTGAAGATAAATTGCTAAACATCCCCTTTTCTGCCCTTTCTGTCTTGCCCTATTACATTATACTCCTGAATTTTTTGCCCCAGTCGTCTTTGTTATCTAACCATGTATCGGTTAGTAAGGCCATATCAATATTTCAGTAAGTAGAACAGTTTGGACAGCTAAAGGGGAGGTTCTGATAATGGGAGACTTCAACATGCTGGATACAGATTGGTCAATACCAGCAGGAACATCTGCCAGAACTAAACACATGGTGGATTCCCTGCAGGGGGAGGGCCTCAAACAACTGGTACAACAACCCACAAGAGACAGGGCTATCGTAAATCTAGTACTGACTAACAGGGAAGGGATCACAGATCTCCAGGTAGAAGGTCACCTGGGGGCCAGTGACCATCACATGGTATGGTTCAATTTGGCCACTACATCTAAATCATCCCATTCCAAGGCAAAAATATGGGACTTCAGAGGAGCTGACTTTGATAATATGGCCAACAGAGATAAGCTAGCCCTGGCACAAAGAAATGCAGGTGAGGGGTACAGGCAAAGTGGGCAAGCATAAAGATGCAATACTTGAAGCAACATCCCATTGTGTTAGACAGAAAAGGAAGTGCAAAAGAAGGAAACCACTTTGGCTCTCAAACACAGTGGCAGAAAGGTCAGAGCCAAAGGATGGCCTTCAGGAAATATAAAGGGAACACAGCAGGATGAAGATGAGAGGCATGCAAACTGCCCTAAGGGAAGCAGGGAAGGCAGTAAGGCAGAAAGTCCCAAACTGAGGAAACACTAGCATGAACAGTAAAAGAAGGTGACAAGACTTTCTATAGATACATCAGTGAAAGGAGAAAGTCCAGAGGGGGTATTGCTAAGCTCAAAGGAGAAAAGGGGGCATGTGAGGAGGAGGACCCTGTAAAAGCATCTATCTTAAATAGATACTTTTGTCAGTATTTACTGAAGAGAAGGTAGGGCAGGGTCCACAGCTCAGCACCATGGACACGGGGGGGGAAGGGAGGTGAGCACTACTCCCTTCACAAAAGAAAGGGTCCTACAAGAGCTCACTAAGCTCAGGGTGAACAAGGCAATGGGATCTGATGGCATACATCCCTGGGTATTTAAGGAGCTAAGGGTGGAACTAGCAGAGCCATTAGCAGAACTGTTTAGTGAGTCTCTGAGCACAGGAGAGGTCCCAGAAGACTGGAGAAGGGCTCATGTGATCCCATTCCACAGGAGTGGTAGCAGGGAGGAGGCAGAGAACTACAGACCAGCCAGTCTTACCTCAGTAGTGGACAAGATTATGGAGGCACTCCTTAAGGAAAGGATAGCGCAACACCTGGAATCCATAGGGCCACAGGATCCAAGACAGCATGGGTTTACAAAAGGAATGTCCTGTCAAACTAATCTCATAGACTTCTTTGACTGGGTAACCAGAGTGGTGGACCAAGAGGGAGCAGTTGATGTCGCCTACCTTGACTTCAGCAAAGCTTTCGACACTGTTCCACATAGAAGATTGATAAATAAGCTGGGTAGGCTCGGGGTGGGTCAGAAGTTGGTCAACTGGGAGGCAAACTGGTTGACGGGCAGAAAACAGAGAGTGGTGGTAAATGATATACAGTCAGAAGAGATGCAAGTCACAAGTGGGGTACCTCAGGGATCAGTCCTGTGGCTAGTCCTCTTCAATATTTTCATTAGTGACATTGCAGATGGACTAGAGGGCAAGGCTTGTCTGTTTGCAGATGACACCAAGATCTGCAACAGAACAGATGATCCAGATGGGGTGGGCAGAATGAGAAGAGTTCTGGATAAACTAGCAAAATGGTCAGAAGTGTGGCAACTGGGATTTAATGCAAAGAAGTGCAAGATCATGCACGTAAGGAAGAGAAACCCTGAAGCCACCTATAGGCTGGGAGGGAAGTTGCTGGCAGTCACAAAGGAAGAAAGAAACTTGGGCATCATCATCACCGATGACCTGAAATCATCTGAGCAGACCTCTAAAGCAGTAGGTAAGGCTAGGGGGATGTTAGGGTGTATTAGTAGGGGTATCACAAGTCGTAAGAGAGAGGTAATAATCCCTCTTTACAAGACACTGGTTAGGCCCCCATCTGGAGTACTGCGTGCAGAACTGGAGGCCACACCTTCACAAGGACATTAACCAGATTGAGGCAGTCCAGAGAAGTGCAACCAAAATGGTGCAAGAACTGCATCAGAAGACATATGAGGGCAGATTAATGGAGCTCAATATGTGTACCCTTGAGCAAAGGAGGGAGAGAGGTGATATGATTGAAACATTCAAACACCTTAAGGGCATTAACAAGGTGAAAGAGTCTAGCATGTTTAAATATAAGAAAATAGCAGGACAAGAGGACACAGCATGAGATTAGAGGAGGCCAATTAAGGGGAATCGAAATTCTTTTTCACAGAAAGAGTGGTGGATGCATGGAGCGCCTACCTCAAGAAGTGGTGGCTATGAATAAAGTGCAGGGCATCAAACAGGCATGGGATAGTCATGAGGGAACAATACAGATGAGTATGAATAAATAGGCCACTGACAGAGCAAAGGCCGATGGCACATTTACAGTATAAGGTAGAAAAAGAAATGGGCAGACTGGATGGGCCTTGCGGTCCTTATCTGCCGTCAACCTCTATGTTATGTTTCTATGTAAATTTGTTTGTAAGACTTCTCGTATTACTAAGTAGAAACTTCATTGTTTTTTTTCCTGCAAGGTATGCTTTTATTTTTTGGTGCTAAATTACTTTGTGGAGTGGCCCAACACCCCTGCTAAATTAATTTAAGTGTGTTGTCTCCATTTTATTTTTAATCAGATTTCCTAATAGCTTTGCACCTTCATTATTCAAATGAATACTATCCCATGAATCAATGAATCCAAATGATTCAGTATTGCACCAGTTTTTAAGTCTGGCATTGATTCTTGCTATGGTTTTGTTTTTTTCCATTAAAGCTCCTTTAGTCATCACACCAAATTAGCCCTTCAGTAAGAATTTGGCCTGTGATATGGACTGCAGAACTGTCAATAAACAGATTATGTGAGGGGAGGATGGGTGGGAGGTCAAGCATACTGAGGGACCCCGTGGAAGAAACAATATTACAATGGTAAGCAATTTTTTCTTCTCACCCCAGGAATTCCTCAGTATGCTTGACTTATGCAGACTACAAAGCAGTGTAGTCGGGAGGAGGGAACAGAACCTACTTTGGAATCAGGTTATGCAGGACTGCAGTGCCAAATTTGGCATCAGACCTGGACTGTACATCCAAGCAGTAGTGCCTTGTAAAGGTATGGACAGTCTTCCAAGTGGCTGCTTTGCAGATATCAGTAAAGATATGTCCCTTTGTGCTGATGCTGAGGTGGCAGTGCCCCTGATGGAATGGGCCCTGAAGCCTTGGGGTGACTGTCTGCCAGCCTTACTGTAACATAATTGGATACAATTGGATACAGTACAATTGGATATCCATTGAGAGATAGTTCTCTTAGAGGCTGGTCTGTCATTGCCAACCTTGTCACAGGAGAGGAAAAACTGGATATGAGAGCCCCTGGGCTGCTCAGTATGCTCCAGTTAGTAGGTCTAGCGCCCTTTTAACACCCAGGCTGTGGAGTCTGCACTCAACAGGAGTGGATTTGTCTCGGAAAATACAGGAAAAGTTATGGATTGGTTGAGGTGAAATTCCACTTTGGGAAGGAATTTTCTATTAGTTCTGAGAACTATTTTATCCTGTGGGAGATTATGTAGTTAGGTTCAATGCGGAGAACTTGCAGCTCTGAAATCCTCCTGGCAGAAGTGATGGCCACTAGGAATACTGTTTTCCAAGTGACATACCTCAGATCTGCTGCAGCCATAAGTTCAAATAGGACACCCATCAACTTGGCTATACACAGGTTCAAGTCCCAGGGAGGGACAAGTTCCCTAAGTGGGGGTTGAAGGTAGCGGTGCAACAGACCCTCAAAGAATTTCTTGAAAATGGGATGGCAGGCTCCGTGGTGCCGAGCAAAGGGTTTTGCTCGGCACACTGGTGACCCGGGTTTGCGCCCCGAGCCCAGGTACCAGGAGCGGAGACCAGCAAGGGAAGGGTTCTATAAGCATCCATTGGACGCTTCCCTCCCGGGCAGGTGGTATTTGCCTGGGGACCTGTGGGTGGATTGGTGGCAAGCTTGGGGACATGCTCCCTTGACCGCCCCTGCACGCCCCGCCTAGGAATACCCTACGTGCTTACATGAGGGTCGGGAACTGCAGTCGGGGCACAGAAAATGGAAAAATACACCCCGTTCTGACTGGATGATGGCGCCTTGGCCCCTGCCACCCAAAGCCCTGGAGCCAGCCCAGATCCAGCCCGCAGCACCTGGGGTGCAATGTAGGCTACAGGCCATTCCCTGGACAGAGGAGCCCCTCCTGGCATAGGGATATGCTGGGCTACCCAAGGTAGGCTGCAATTGGGGCTGGGAGAAGGTGGCAGGAGATTGGAGGGTGGCAGGAAGGCGCTGGTGCTCGAAGGAGTGGCCAGTCAGGGTGTGTGGGGGAGGTGCATAAAAAAAGGAAATGGGATGAGAAGAAAAAGTACTCACCTTAGTAATCTTGTTTCTTCCAAGGTATTCTTCAATCAGCTAACTCTTGCAGTCAGCCTCCAGTGTAGAACTGCCCTGGAGAAAATGGAACTTATGCAAATGATGGAACACTCATTGCCTCATGCCACCATTTAAACTGCTGCCTTACCAACTGCTGCATTCTATTATGCTCAGATTCATTGCAGCCTGCAGGTAAGACCCTAACTAAGCTATCCGAATAATACAAAAACATTTTAAATCCACCATAACATGTCCCTTAAACAGTCAGACAGGACAAAAGAAGAAAAAACAACACCCATCTGGTTCGAAACTTATAACACAACTAGGGTATTAACTCCTTGTTTAATACAGAAGTCCAGCTGTAGAACAGATGCCACTGGTTCTGGAAGGGAGGTAGGGAGGGAGGAGGGAGAGTTAAGCATATTGAAGAATAGCTTGGAAAAAACAAGATTACTAAGGTGAGTAATTTTTTTCTTCTAACCCCAGGAATTCTTCAATATGCTTAACTCATGCAGACTATGAAGCAGTACCTTTAGAGGAGGGTACAGAACCTACTTAGGAAATAGGCTCTGCAGCACTGCTGTGCCAAATCTGGCATTACTTCTGGATTGGGCATCTAGGCAGTAGTGCTTTGTGAAAGCATGTACTGTTCTCCATGTAGCTGCTTTACAGATTTCCAGCAGGAGGATGTCTCTAGCTGCTGCAGTTGTAGCAGCTGTACCCCTTGTGGAATGGGTCCTCAGGCCTATTGGGGCTCCTTACCAGCTTTACTGTAACATAACTGGATACACTGCACTATCCAGCATGAAATAGTCCTTTCAGATGCTGGTTTTCTTTTTTCCACATCCCCATAAGTCAGGCACAGCTGTTGTCTGTCCTGTCTGTGAGCTTTTGTATGGTCAATATAGTAGTTTAAAGCTCTTTTGACATCCAGGCTATGGAGCCTGCGCTCCTCTGAACCAGAGTGTTCAGTAAAGAAGACTGGCAAAGTGATTGACTGGTTCAGGTGGAAGTCAGAAACTACCTTTGGTAGGAACTTTCTGTTAGTCCTGAGAACTACCTTATCTCTGTGAAAGGAGATCTCATTCAGCTCTGTACACCAGGGCATGTAGTTCACTAATCCACCTGGCTGAAGTGATAGCAACCAGGAAGACAGCTTTCCAGGTCACAAATTTCAGATGTGTTGTAGCTACAGGTTCAAATGGAGGTTCTATGAGTTTGGCAATACAAACATTAAGGTCCCATGCTGGCACCGGTTCCCTGTGTGGAGGTGCAGATGGGCCAATCCCTTGGAAAATCTCTTAAAGATAGGGTTAGATGCCATAGAAACATCTTTGCCTGCTGAAGTACAAGCTGAGACTGAAGCCAGGTGAACTTTAGAGTGGTGAGCTGTAGCCCAGAGAATGTACATATGTGAGGTAGTCCACCAAGGCTGGCAACCCTGCCTGTGTAGGCACTACATCACTACCACCATATGGAGAACCTCTTCCATTTGGAAGCATATGTCTTCTTGGTTGAGGGCTTCCTGGATCCCTTTACGACATTGAGAACACTCTTTGAGAGGTGTAAACCAGCATCCTCTAGGACTTCAAGAGCCAGGCCTTGAGACTGAGAGACTTGAGGTTTGGGTACAGAATCCTCCCCTGTGAGGAGGTTAGGAAATTGTGCCTCTGAAGGGGGTGTATGGGAGAAGCTACTGATAGGGACAGCAGCAGTGAGTACCATGGCTGCCTACCCCAGTCTGGAGCTGTCAGGATCATTGAAGCTGGCTAGAACCTGAACTTGATGAGGACCCTGAGCAGCAATGGAAAGGGAGGGAGAAAAGCATACAATTTCCTCCTGACCAGTCCAACACTAAGGTGTCCAGAGGAACTGTCCCATTGCTGGAGGCCAGCAGCAGAATTTGGGCAACTGGTGGTTGTCTGAGAGGCCAAGGATCTATCTCTGAAGAATACCACCTCGCACCTGTCTGTTTAAAGACCATTATTGGTGGTTCTGGTTGATTCTGCTGAGTGCATCTGCTAAGGTGTTGACCTTTCCTGGCAAATGAATGGCTACCAGGGAAACCTGTAGGGAGTAGGCCAGACTCCACACCTTTATTGCTTCTGTGCACAGTGGGCTGGAACTTTCCCCCTCCCTGCTTCTTAATATAGTACATAGTGGTGGTATTGTCTGTTCTGACCTGCACCACTTTGCCCTGTACCAGGGATGCAAAGGTTTGCAGAGCCAGAATTAGTGCCCTGAGCTCCAGCAGGTCTATGTGCCGGAGTGACTCTGCAGCCAACCAATTACCATGCACTGTGTGCTCCTCCAAGTGTGCACCCCAACCCAGTAGGGTAGCATCTGTTGTGAGTACTATACAGGAGACTCTTGCTGGAATGGGACCCTTTCCCTGAGGTTGTCCCTGTCCTGCCACCACTGCAGGGCCTGCAGTAGCATTTTGTTACTGGTATCATCTTTGACAGAAATCCCATCTCTGGCACCACTGTGCCCTGAGATGGAATTGAATATCCTCATTTGAAACCTGGAACTTATAACTGTACCTGTGGCTGCAGCCATATGCCTGAGTAGCTGTAGGGAAGTGCCTTGCTGGTCTTGGTGAACTGAGGCTGAAAGTGCCAGCAATCTGTGAGAGGCTGTCCACCCTTTCCTGAGGGAAGAAGGCCCTTCCCCTTAGGGTGTCCAGCTCTGCACCTATGAAATTCAATACCTGAACCAGCTGTAGGACAGGCTGTTGGTGTTGACCAGAAACCCTAAAGATTACAGAAGGTCCTGGGTAGATCTTAGCGCATCCCTTACCTGCTGTGGTGACTTTCCCACCACTAGCCAGTCATCCAGGTAGGGAGTACTGTAATGCCCTGTCTTCTGAGATATGCTACCACTACCAATCACTTTGTGAATGCCCTGGAAGCTGAAGTGAGGCCGAATGGCAGAGCTGAAAACTAGTAGTGACCAGAGGTAGTCTGAACCTTAGGTACTTTCTGTGAGATTCCCCTATGGGGATGTGGAAGTATGCATCTTTTAGGTCTAATGATGCCAGTCAGTCTTCTTTCTGAAGCCTGAGCAGGATCATAGTCAGGGTAACAATCCTGAGCTTTTGCTTTGCCAGATGCTTGTTCAGGACTTTCAGATCTAAAATGGGTCGCCACTCCCCATTTTTCTTTAAAGGAAGGAAGTACCTTAAGTAGAACCCCTTTCCTTTTTGTAACAAGGGCATCGGTTCTATTGCTCTTGATTGCAGAAGGTTGGCCACTTCTGCCTCCAGAAGTTTCTTTTCTGAAAGGGAAGCTGGCCTGAAAACCCTTGACCTTAACTTGGAGAAGGATTTGAAGCTGAGGGCCAGGCTCTGACTCACCACTCCCAGGATCGACTTGTCTGTGGTAATGTTTTCCAAGCCTGGTAGTACTGAGCCAGCCTGCCCCTACTGGAAGTGGGAGGCGACCCTGGCAGCCACATCAGAGATTCTGCTTCAGTTGGGGTTGAGCCTGGTTGGCTTGGTTCCCTTATCTGAAGCCCCTTCTGCCCCTGCCCCTATAATAACCTTGCTGAGGGAACTGTGGGGTGGCCTGGACCTGAAAGAAAGGTCTGCCATATGCTGACCTGCCTCTACCTCCCCTTCCATATGGCCTACAGGAGGTTGAAGGTTTCTGCCTTAGCCGCACTGCTTTTATAGATGATTTTGTATTTATCCACCTTTCTCCCGTAAGCCTCTGTTTTATCCCTGAATAGTAAGTTGTTCTCACAGCAGAAATCCATGGCTTTTGTCTGTGTATCTTGAAATTGATTTGTGGCCCTCAGCCAAGCAAATCTCCTCAAGGTCACAGTAAGTGGCATCCATCTGGCAGCAGTGTTATTGGCATCTACTGCCATGTGGAATTGGTACTTAGTGGCTCCAGTCCAAACCCGGCTGTTTTGGTCAAGTCAGCTGCTAGTCCTGCAGGGGCCTTGTTCACCATGACTAAAACAGATTGCCATAGGGTCTTCTGATATTGTGCTGCATAGGCCATGTAGTTAGCCTGTCTTATGGCTAAAGAGGCAGCAAGGTAGCCCTCCTTAGCCATGCTATCAATCTTCAAGAGTCATTCTCTGGAAGGTGTAATGCTATGGGCACCTAGCCCTGTCAAGGCTGCAGCTAGTACCACCCCTGGTGGTCAGGATGATAAAATAAAAACTCAGCCCCTGACCTCTAAAGCTGATCTTTTTGTCAGCTTTCTTGTCTATAGGGAACTGAGTTAGCAGTCTAAGACATGCAACCCACTGGCTCAGAGGCAGGGCGTCCGTCTGCGGCCTTGATGACCCAGGTTTGGGAGCGGACTTGGGACATTGGAAGGCCAGCCATGGGAGAAGGATTGAGTGTCCTAGGGCCTGCTCTCCTTCTCCAGGGAGTGGGGTTGTCTGTCTGGCACACTATGGACCCTAGTGGAGGCCAGGGGAACCACAGTGCGGTGCCATATCAGTTGGGGGGCAGACAACGGCCATCATTGGACATCCCCCCCGATACAGCATACAAAAATGCCAGCCCGAAGCATGAAGTTCTGCTCGCTGCCTCCCTGCCTACTGTGTCTGCCAGGTGGGGCCCGCTCCATGGCCCCACCTTGGGGATAAGCCTGGGTAAATTACTATTGACCTTGGGCGCTGCCGGCAGCCCCACCCAGCAGGGTAAGCCTGGGCATGGGGAGGCAGCGAGGGTGGGAGCTGAGTCCCTGCAAGGAGATCATGGAGCTGACAAAAAAAGGGAATCTGCAAGACGTTCAATACCGGTTTCTTTAGAGACTTGTTGATTGGCAGTAATAGCCTTTTGGTGAGTGCCAAGCTCATCAGAGCTAGGAAATCCACCTCCTCCTCCTTTTCTACCATTTCATTGGTAGGAATATCAACTGCCTCTACCATTTGCTTTACAAATGTAAAGTGAGAGGAATAATCCTCAGGCAACCAAGGAGGGGAGTCAAATTCATGGTCGGGGGACATCTCTGGTTCGATAGGTTTCCCTTCATCCTCTTCATCATCATCGTATTATTCATAAACCGGGTCATGTGTAAGAGGAACCGAGCCTTGGACCGATACCTGCATCGGTTGCAGAACCGCGGATGGAACCACTGGAGTAACCGGTACTGGTTGAACCGGTACCGGTGTCAATCCTTGTTTAGTAGTATCTTGCAAAGCCTGCAAGATTTGCAGAGTCCGAGCAACTGCCTCAGCCAAAGGCATAGCTGTTTTTGGTACAGAAGGCTCATTTGCTTTTTCAACTGGAGGTTCTGTATGTTTTAATGTGTGCTTCTTTTTTGCCTGAACCGGTTCGTTAGCCAGTTCTCCAGTCCGTTTAGATTTAGATGGCTCTCCTTTTTTTGAGGCAATCGGTTCACTTTTTTTAAGTTTATCTTTTTTAGTAGCAGAAGGGGGACTGGGCTGGTCAGAACCTGATCCCCGGAACCAGAGAAGCCATCCTTTTCTTAAACCTTTCTAACCTTTTTTCAATAGTTTTTGGAGGAAATGTTTTGCAAATATCACAATCAGCAGTGAAGTGGGACTCACCTAAGCAGAACAAACATAAGTCATGTTTGTCAGCTTCTGTGAATACCTCTCCACACTAAATACAATTTTTAAAACCAGTGGGGCTGGTTTTGTTTTTTGGCCTCTCTGACATATTTAAGAAACTCACAAAAAAGGGTTTTAGCCCAGATCCTGAACTGCGAGTTCTGTACAAGTGTACACAAGTACCGGTTTCTTTAAGCCACTGAGGGATGCAAGCGATCGGTTCCCAGTGGGAAAAAACACTATTTCAAGAAAAAAACTCAGAAAATACAAAGCGGGTCCAAGTTAAATAATAGTAAAATAAAAGCTAAATAATGAAAAATAAACACCAGTTCCTCAACATTTTTTCCACAAGAGGAACACGCTAAACTAAGTTAAAATACAAACTAAATTAGCGTTAAACTATACAAAGAAGACAAAGGCAGCAGATGAAATAAAAATAAAACATTTACTTGTTTTTCACAAAAAAATAATGAACTAGAGTGACTTCTAAGGCGAGATCTCCGAGGTGTCTTGACTAGGCAAGTGGAGAATGAAATCTGAGCATTATAGAAGGCAGCAGTTGGCAAGGGCAGCAGTTTGAATGGTGGCACGAGCCAATGAGTGTTCCATCATTTGCATAAGTTCCATTTTCTCTGGGGCAGTTCAGCACTGGAGGTTGACTGTAAGAGTTAAGCATATTGAAGAATTCCTGGGGTTAGAAATTATAGATTTCCTCGTTGCCTGCAGAAATGTGAGCTGAAATGGATGCCAGGTGGACTTTCAGGGTGAGACCCTAAGGACTGAGGCATGCAGGTGAACTAAGTAATCCAGTATAGAGGCAGGTTAGACTATAAGAGGTCAGTTTGCCTGTCTTTACACCAGAAAGAGCACCTCTTCCATTTGGTATCGTAGGTCTTTTGGTACTTTATTTTATTTTAGCTAGTCTAAGGATTCTGAGGACTTAATATGAATACTGGAAGTCAGGGAACTCTAGCTCTTCAAGTACCAAGCTTTGAGGCAAAGGATTCTATGCTTGGGTATGTTACGCCTCAACCCCAAGGCAAGGTCCGAGACTGTGTCTTGGAGGTAGGGCAAATGGGCTCTTTGGTTGAAAGGGCCAGGTGCAGAGAGTACCAAGGGTGCCTTGGTCTTGCCCAGTCTGGAGCCACCAGGATCATTGTTGCCAGTTGTCTCCTGAGCTTGAAAAGCACTCTGAAAATCAGAGAAAAAAGCAGGAAAGCAAACAGAAACCTTCCTGTTCATTTGAAGGACAGGGCATCCACTGGCACTGTGCCCAGTGCCAGAGGCCTGCAGCAGTACAGGGGAATCTGATGATTGAGTGTGGAGGCGAAGCTGTATCTCTGAGTGCCCACCACCTGAAGACTGTGGCCAGCATTTGTCTGTTTAAGGTCCACTCATGGTGGCCCTGGCTGATGGGGCTCAGAGAGTCTGCCAGCATTGTCCTTGCTTGGCAGGTGAATGACAGTTAGTAGCATGTCCAGGGTAAACCAGCAACCAGATCTTCATGACTTCTGCGAAGAGCTTTGAGGATCTTGTGCCCCTTGTTGATGTAAAACATGGTGGTGGTGTTGTCTGTCCTGGCTTGGACAGACTGGCCCTTGAGCTGGGGGGCAAAGGCTTTATGGCTAGGTACACATCTCTGAGTTTGAGGGAGGTTTGTGTGATGTGGGACTCCTGGAAACCATACCCGCTTATTGATTGGTCTGCCAGGTGTGCCCCCATCCCAGAAGGAGGCATCTGTAGTAAGTACTCTGGAGGGTTCTTTCTGTTGGAAGGGAATTCCTTCCCTGAAATTGTGACTGTCTTTCCACCAGTCCAAGGCTTGTAGGAGAGTCCTGGTGACTGGAACCAGCTTTGACGGTGAGTCTCTTTTCTGAGATCAGTGAGCCCTGAGATGGTACTGAATGTCCCTCATCTGGAACCTGGCACCTGGAACTACCACTGTAGTGGATGCCATGTGGCGTAGGTGCCTGAGAAAGTACCTGCTTAGCCTTGGCTGGCCGAGAACAAACGAGTTTGCCAGGCTCAGGAGGTTTTCTATTCTGCCTAGAGGAAGCAGAGCTTTCTTTTGCTGGGTGTCCAGCTCTGCTCCTATAAATTCCAGAAGTTGGACTAGCTCCATGTGAGACTTTACTGTGTTGCTCAGGAACACCAGTGATTCTAGGGTGAGCTGGGTGAGTTGCAGAGAGCCTCTGAGTTTCCTAGAGGACTTGTCTACTATGAGCCAGTCGTCCAGGTAAGGAAAGACAGAGACCTCCTGTCTCCTTAAGTGGGCTGGAACCACTCTGAGGCACTGTGAAGACCCTGGGGGCTGAGGACAGACCAAATGGAAGTACTGCAAACTTGTAATGGCCTGAAGGCAGTCTGAATCTGAGATGCTTTCTGTGAGGCGGCCTGATTGGGATGTGAAAATAGGTGTCTCTGAGGTCCAGGAGGCTAGCCAGTCTCCCAGTTGTAGAAGGGCTTATCACTGATAAGGTGATCATCTTGAACTTGGGGTTTACAGATGTTTGTTTAAAGAGGGAAACCAGTGATAATTGAAGTGAAAAATGAACTTACTGTGACCTTCCCGAAATCAGTCTGACTTAAATCGCAAAGGAGGTGGTGATTTGTTCTGTCAGCATTTTCAAATAAAATACTTTATTCCCCGCAGCATCTCCATGCTGTATCTGTAGGGGTTAGCCATCCACTTGGACAGAAGTGACGTAGCTCCAGAACACACCTATCAGCATGTGTTCTGGACAGAAGGAATCTCAATAGTGGAGCATACTGTATAGTAGTGCTGAGGTTTGACAGGTCAATTTTCTTGAGAGACTTTGTGTTATTATTTTCCCCTGTAGTGTCGATTTTGTTGTTCAGATCCCGATCAGTGTTTTACTAGGGCTGATCACGATCATTCCTCCACAGAAAGTTGTTGTTTTGCAGTTCTGGGACAGTCAGTGTCCGTGAAGGTACCCTGGGATAAAGTGTCACAGCTGTCAAGCGGGATCTGTCTGACATTGCTTGCAGTGCTATCAAAGTGCTTCATAGTGCCATTAATGTGCTCTATTTTATATCTGTAAACCCTGCATATGATCATTGTGAATGGTGCTGGTTTTCTAAAATGATTGCCAGGAGTTCAGTGACTGTGTGAGGCACATGAATCATTGTGTCTGACTGCCGATTGTTTTTTTTTTCCCCCGTGGAAATTATATCTGTCCTCTGTAGTCACACAACAGTTTTCCTCTGTGGCCACACAGTGATAGACATTATCATCTTGATATAAGTACCAGCCTGTCATATGACATTTTGTCTGTGCTGAGAGAGACAGTTTGTTAGGGTGTCTCTGCCTGTATATGTATGTCTTTGATGGGCAGTTCTAGTGAATTTTGAAGTTATTCTTTGCCAGTGCACTGTAATGTATTTTGGTATTGTTGCCTGTGATGTGCACCTCCTTTCCTGACTGTATAGTGGCCAGTGTGTTGTTTCTCATTGCTGCACCAAGATAGTAGACAGGTTTTAGTGACATTACCTTCCTTCTCACTTGTTCAGCGCATCTGATTTGGTCAGTCCACTGTAATTATTGAGAGGGTTTCAGCAATGCTATTCAGTAGTTGTGTAGTCATAGTCTGTGTAATAAAGATGCCTGCTCGGTGCATAGCTGCTAATTGCGGTAACACCACAAAAATGGGATTCTCCTTATTCACCTTTCCAAGGGATCCCCATTACAGATTGCCGCGGGACCGTTTTGTGAAAACCAAATGTGCAGATTGGTTGGGTGCTAACAGTACCAGTGTTTTGTGCTCAGCTCTTTTGTAGAATCAGTTTTGAGCCCACTATTCTGGCAATGTATAGAATGAAACTTGCTCATGGCTCGCGTCTACTACCAGGTGCTGTGCCAACTAAACATAGCCAAGTGTCACAATGGGACCATCAACCCAGCACACAACTGAAGAATCGCTTATGAAAATCCTGTAAAGAGGAGGAAATCCGGTGGTGCTTTTCGAAAGAGGCAACTAGCTGAGGTATGCTTATTATAATTTGTTGGTACATTGCTGTTGTTACTGTTTTTGTTTAGTGCTTGAGATGCCCTTTCATGACTTCTGAACTGGTTCTACATCCCCGCAAACTTACATCACTGTGTGCTCGTGACCATACGTGTACGTAGTGGTATGATAAGAATAGGTGTCCCCCCCTCCAAATGCAGTACTGCCACATTGACTTCTGTTTATCTCATGCTATCCCACATGCACCTGCCACATCCTTCCTTTCTGTATCATAACCACTAATCCTGGTTTTACTTGTCATGGTTGATGGAATTTCTGTGCTATGTCCTGGCAGCTGCACACCTAACAAGCACCAGCTCAGTACATGCAATACATATCCATGTGTTGCGGTGACACCCCTCTCTGCATTTGTCTCACAAATGTGTTCTGTTTCCATGGTGTCTAGTGTCCCCATGAAGACAAGTACGAAAATTGTCTGTATCTGTAATGTATTTCCCAGACGTCTGGTGTCATCCCACTGACAAGTGTGTTGTGTCTGTACCTGGATCACCACATGATGTACGTATTCCTGCAGCATAGTTGTTGCTCATTCTATTTGTGTCACACCACTGTTTCATGATCACTGTCTTCATGTGTCAGTACAGCATCCCATGTCGTCTTTCTTCGTCCACTATCCGTCAGATAGTTCCTTTGATTGTAATCACCAAATGATGTTTGTTACTGTCTCAAGCTTTGATGTGACATCTTCAGTACATTACACTGACCCATGAGACACACCCAGCAATTCCGAGTATGTGAAAGCATCTTGGCTTGTTTCTTCATACGTAATGTACATAACTGTTTGACTGTCCACTTAGTGTTTGTGTTTTATGTCTTCATATCTTTTTCTCTGTTAAACTATCCTTGTTTTCACAGACAGATGTGTCCATAGCTTGATGTGATTTCCATGTGGGTTATCACCTGGTTTCACGTCTACACCACGCTGATGAGCTCCAACTAGAGCGAAACACGTTTGTTCATTTCCAGTCCCCATTTACATGAAGTTCACGATGATGGTAAGTATTCCATGAAGTGTGTGCCTCAGCATGTGATTACTGCATCTTCAATGCTTCCTTGCGTGTTTTTTGTGATTGCATATGATGGCTTTTGTGCATAATGCATGTATGTGCATGTCTTCATTGTGTTACTCTTCGTGATGTTCTTCTCTGTTAAAAATTGTATAACTTTATGGTGACATAATGTCACCCAACTCTCTTTGCTCAACAGGTGATGGACCAGTACTTTGATGATGCCACAGCAGTGTTGGATGGTGGCGCTGTGGCCTTGGAAAATCATACATCATAAGCTGATGCCCAGGATGACTTTTTTGTGCTGCTTCCTCAGAAGTGGTATCTGCAGATCAGCAAACTAAAAATGCAGTTCAGTGTTCATTTGCTGATAAGAGCACCCAGTACGAGCAGAGCACCTAGCACTCTGTGCCCAGACCTCATCATCACTAAGTAGGGAAGAAGTGGCGCCGTATACGGACATACGAACCTGCCAGCAGATACAGGCCATGTGGTCTATGAAGTCTGCTCGACTGTGCAGCTAGCAATCCCTTTTTCTGCAGCTGCCCCTCCCCCCTCATGGTGATCCTCCCCCTCGCTTTGTCCCATCCCCTTTTAAAACTACCCACCGACTTGCAGGACACCACCTCTTTGGGCAGCACATTCCACATAGACACCACCCTTTCCATGAAAAAGTGCCTACTCATTTTTCTCTTAAATCTTCCACCCTCCAGCCTCAGACCATGCCCCCTTGTGTCCCTTCCTCCTCTCAGCTTACAAATCCCCTCAGTACCAATCCTGTTTATACCCTTCATGTACTTAAAGGTCTTAATTATATCTCTCCTATCCCTCCTCTCCTCCTAGGAGTACATGCTAAGCTTCCTCAGTCTCACCTCATAGGGCTTGTCTTCCAATCCCAGGATAATCCTTGTTGCTCTGCACTGGACCCCCTCCAGTTATCTCACATTTTTCTTATGTATGGGCGCCATTACTGCATGCGGTGCTCCAGGTGTGGCCTCACCAGTGCCCTATACAGAGGCAGGATCACTTCCCCCATCCTAGAGGTGATTCCTCTAGCGATACACCCCCAGCATCTTGTTGGCTTTAGCTGCTACTTTCCTGCACTATGCTGAGTGGTTCATTTGCCCTGTTATAACTACCCCAAGATCCTTTTCCTCCTCTGTAGTGGCTATCTGCACCCCACCAACTGATAACCCTTCCTTGGGTTCCTTGCTCCCAGGTACATGACTTTGCACTTCTTGGCATTGAGCCCTAGCTGCCATGTGTCTGACCAGCACTCAAGTTTAGTCAGGTCATCCTGCAGCCCCTGCCACCCTGCTGTGTCATCCACCACTGCACCAATCCTGGTGTCATCCGCAATGAGACTTAACTTGTTCTTAATGCCATGTGAGATGTTGGCAATGAAAATGACAAATGGCACCCGGACCCAGTACCAATCCCTGTGGTACCCTGCTTGTTACAGCCCTTGGAGCTGAGAATTCCCCTCACACGACTACCCTTTGTTGTCTCCCTTGTCATTGATTCCTGTTGTGTGTCACAATTAAACTTTAAACTTCATTGACAGAAATGCATACTATGCACAGCTGTAGTTTGTGGTGTGCTGCAGGGAAAGTACGATGGTAAGTGGTGCCCAACATACACTGTGGAACAAAGGAGGGAGACAGCAGATATAATGGAGACCTGCCAATGCCTCATGGTATTAATCAAGGTGTGTAGTGGGTGATTTTCTTTGGAGCTGCAGGTGCTGCAGAACAAGTGTTCATGCTGTTAAGATGGAGGGTGTTACAGTCTAGAGACATGTTAGGAATTATATCTTGTCAGAAACAGTGGTGGATTCCCTGAATAGCCTTCCTGCATCGGTGGTGTGGGTAACAAATGTGTTGCAGCTTCAGCATGTGTGGGATAATCCGAAAGGACTGAGAGTGTAACAGAATGCTGGAGGGATTGCTGCCTCTCTCGATCAGGTATTTTGGGATGAAACACCGTTGGTACACAGAAATGTACAGAGTGTATGGTCTAAGTGGTAATTCTATGCCGTCACATTCTGTGTTTCAATGGTTCTATGACAATCTCTGTGACAGTACTGATTTTACACGTTAGTAATGCTTCTTGGTACGTTGCCAACATGTGCTTTACAATGTTGTCTGACTTGTGCACTTCCACGAACGTGTTGCCACCACCGCTCAGCTTCCATGGGCCATCTATCAGTTTACTTTAATGCCTCCAAGCCAGTATGATCCACCGTTTTCTGTGTGCTGTCATTTATTGTAGACATACAGTAATACAATGTGGAGCACAGGAATTCATGCAGGAAGCACATGCACAGGAACTAGAGTCGTACACTGTATGCTTTCTGATGGTTGTTGTGCAGCAACCACATGCAGTGGCTACACCAAATGTGAACCTTGATAACAGACTGTTTACACATGGAGCTCATATAGAGAGCACTACAGCCCTCATGTCAGAAAGCCTGCTTATCATTATATCTGATGTTCGTGACCATGCATACTGTTTGCAGTGGCATGATAGTGTCCTGTGCTGTTGACTTTATGCACAGTCTCCGTGACTGCAAATGATAGTTGAACTCAGATGTTGACAGGATGCCTGTGGCATTCAGCAAACAAGCTACACTCCACTGACTATTACTGAATGGGGTCCCAAAATGGTGTTCCCACTCAGGTTACTTGTAGTGGCTGTGATGGATGGAAGTGAGTTCATCCAACATTCGTGCTCTTGAATTTCTGGTGTGGTGTTGCCAATACACCTTTAAAACATCACACAACAGTGATATGGTGTTTGGCTACAGTGGTGTGGCAATGGCACTAGGAATATGCACATACACACATGTACGAGTTATCTTGTTGGTGCACAGTCACAGTACAGGCACGACATTGGCAGAACCTCACATGGTGATGATTACCTAATCTGTGTGTGCATTGGGGACCGTGGCAACTCGCATCAGCAATGTGTTCATTTACGACATGCCTTGTGAATGTTGAGCCACTGGTTCCCAGCATGATGGCGTTTGTGGTGCACTGTCCCATGCAGTCCCAAGATCCATGTCACATCACTGACTCCATACATTTCATTGCACCAACATGGTGCAATATTCAGTTAGACATCATGTGTGTACTGTTACTGAATATGGCATCGACATTATCATGCCATGGATACACGCGGCGGGAACCTGACAACTTCAGTTGTGCCCATAATTTCATTTTTGCCTCCTCTGTGTGCTCACTAGTGGTACCATGTGCCATTATGATGTAAGTGAAGCACATCAACAGCTTTCAATGGTTTCACATGTATGCCACCCTCAGGTTTGCTGCCATGTGCTTTACGTTTTGTGTTAAACGTCATTGGGCCGTATTCACTAAGGGGAGGAAAGTGCTTGGCAGAGGCATGTACCCTGCCTGGGAAGCTCCAGCCCCATGGATAGGCACGCACTAGACACTACTCACTACTGCCCAAAGGCCATCCATGTCCCCTATCCCATGCACTCCAACAAAGCTTTTCTGTATAGGGGTGGCTTGTAGGCCTCAGTGTGTACAGTACAATCACTTGATTGCGTTGTGCACACCAAATGATAGCTCATTGCTGAGTGGCTGTGGTGGTGATCAGAGTGCTCTTGCAGTCACCAACTCTTGCTGTGGAAGGTGAGGGGAAGGTTGGTGGGGTGAAATAACACGGGTTGTGAGGGCATGCTACAACAGCAGGGAGGGTAGAATATTACTATGTATGGGGATCATGGAGGGGTCTGGTGCGCTACATAACCAGGAAAGGTTGTGCAGAATTTTACATGTGGATCAGGGATGGGGGGTACCGCTTGACACCTGTCGTGTTAGAAACATAGAAACATAGAGTTGATGGCAGATAAGGACATAAGGCCCATCCAGTCTGCCCATTTCTTTTCTACCTTATAAATGTGCCATCTGCCTTTGCTCTGTCAATGGCCTATCTATTCATACCTCATTTGTATTGCTCCTTATGCCTATCCCATGCCAGTTTGAAGCCCTGCACTGTATTCATAGCCACCACTTTTTGAGGTAGGCCATTCCATGCATCCACCACCCTTTCTGTGAAAAGAATTTCCTCACATTCCCCGTAATCGGCCCCCCCTCTAATCTCATGCTATGTCCTCTTGTTCTGCTATTTTTCTTATATTTAAACATGTTAGACTCTTTCACCTTGTTAATGCCCTTAAGGTGTTTGAATGCCTCGATCATATCACCTCTCTCCTCCTTTGCTCAAGGGTATACATATTGAGCTCTGTTAATCTGTCCTCATATGTCTTCTGATGCAGTCCCTGCACCATTTTGGTTGCCCTTCTCTGGACTGCCTCAATTTGGTTAATGTCCTTGTGAAGGTGTGGCCTCCAATACTGCACGCAGTACTCCAGATGGGGCCTAACCAGTGTCTTGTAAAGAGGGATTACTACTTCCCTCTTACGACTTGTGATACCCCTACTAATACACCCTAACACCCCACTAGCCTTACCTACTGCTTTAGAGGTCTGCTTGGATGATTTCAGGTCATCAGTGATGATGATGCCCAAGTCTCTTTCTTCCTTTGTGACTGCTAGCAACTCCCCTCCAAGCCTATAGGTGGCTTCAGGGGTTTCTCTTCCCTATGTGCATGATCTTGCACTTCTTTGCATTAAATCCAGTTGCCACTCTTCTGACCATTTTGCTAGTTTATCCAGATCTCTTCTCATTCTGCCCACCCATCTGGATCATCTACTCTGTTGCAGATCTTGGTGACATCTGCAAACAGACAAGCCTTACCCTCTAGTCCATCTGCAAGGTCACTAATGAAGATGTTGAAGAGGACTGGCCCCAGGACTGATCCCTGAGGTACCCCACTTGTGACTTGCATCTCTTCTGACTGTATACCATTTACCACCACTCTCTGTTTTCTGCCCGTCAACCAGTTTGCCACCCAGTTGACCAACTTCTGACCCACCCTGAGCCTACCCAGCTTATTTATCAATCTTCTATGTGGAACAGTGTCAAAAGCTTTGCTGAAGTCAAGGTAGGCGACATCAACTGCTCCCCCTTGGTCCACCACTCTGATTACCCAGTCAAAGAAATCTATGAGATTAGTTTGACAGGACCTTCCTTTTGTAAACCCATGCTGTCTTGGATCCTGTGCCCCTATGGATTCCAGGTGTTGCACTATCCTTTCCTTAAGGAGTGCCTCCATAATCTTGCCCACTACTGAGGTAAGACTGACTGGTCTGTAGTTCCCTGCCTCCTCCCTGCTACCACTCTTGTGGAGCGGGATCACATGAGCCCTTCTCCAGTCTTCTGGGACCTCTCCTGTGCTCAGAGACTAACTAAACAGTTCTGCTAATGGCTCTGCTAGTTCCACCCTTAGCTCCTTAAGTACCCTGGGATGTATGCCATCAGGTCCCATTGCCTTATCCACCCTGAACTTAGCAAGCTCTTGTAGGACCCTTTCTTTTGTGAAGGGAGTAGTGCTCACCTCCCTCCCCCCTGTGTCCATGGTGCTGAGCTGTGGGCCCTGCCCTACCTTCTCTTCAGTAAATACTGAGCAAAAGTATCTATTTAGGATAGATGCTTTTACAGGGTCCTCCTCCTCACATGCTCCCATTTCTCCATTAAGCTTAGCAATACCACCTCTGGACTTTCTCCTTTCACTAATAAAAAGTCTTGTCACCTTCTTTTACTGTTCATGCTAGTGTTTCCTCAGTTTGGGACTTTGCCTGCCTCTGCCTTCCCTGCTTCCCTTAGGGCAGTTTGGTATGCCTCCTATCTTCATCCTGCTGTGTTCCTTATATTTCCTGAAGGCCAGCCTTTTGGCCCTGACCTTTTCTGCTACTGTATTTGAGAACCAAAGTGGTTTCCTTCTTCTTTTGCACTTCCTTTTCTGTCTAACACAATGGGATGCTGCTTCAAGTATTGCATCATATTAACTTGCCCACTTTGTCTGTACCCCTCACCTGTGTTTCTTTTGCCAGGGCTAGCTTAACTCTGTTGGCCATCTTATCAAAGTCAGCTCCTCTGAAGTCCCATATTTTTGCCTTGGAATGGGATGATTTAGATGTAGTAGCCAAATTGAACCATACCATGTGATGATCACTGGCCCCAGGTGACCTTCTACCTGGAGATCTGTGATCCCTTCCCTGTTAGTCAGTACTAGATCTAGGATAGCCCTATCTCTTGTGGGTTGTTGTACCAGTTGTTTGAGGCCCCCCCTGCAGAATCCACTATGTGTCTAGTTCTGGCAGATGTTCCTGCTGGTATTGATCAATCTGTATCCAGCATGTTGAAGTCTCCATTATCAGAACCTCCCTTTAGCTGTCATGTTTTGTATATCTTCTAACAGTAATGTGTCTATGTCCTCCCCCTGGTCTGGGGGCCTGTAGACAACCCCGGTTCTTATGGCTGTCCCATTTCCTGCTTCCAGGGTGACCCACCGTTCTTCTGGTTCCTTATGTGTATTCTGAATTTCTGTAGCTTTGATATTTTCATTGACATACAGGCCACTCCTCCCCACTTTTGCACCTCGGTCTCTTCTGAACAATACATAGCCAGGTACTGAAGTCTCCCAAGTGTGGTTACTGGTAAACCACGTCTCACTAATTGCTACTATGTCCAGTTTAGCCTCTGACATTATTGCCTGCAGGTCTGGGATCTTATTTCCCAGGCTGTGAGCATTTATGTACATGATTTTCCATTGCCCAGATTTGTTGTGTTAGTTGTTGTGGTGAGGTTTGACATTACCCCTACGCGTATGGGAGACAAACCTTTTTCTTACCTGGTGATGCAAATGAACTGCAAACATGCTGAATCCCTGTTTGACCACTAGCTGAGGGGAGGGTGTTCTTCCCATTCGACGTGTAGGGTGCTGCACCCCTCTCCCCATTGCTAGTTTAAATATTCTGCAAGGACGTCAAACTTCTGCCCCAATGCACTGACTCCCTCTTTAGTCAGATTCAGTCCATCAAATTTAAAGAACTTTGCTCCCAGAACTGTTGCCAATTCCTACAAATCTGTGTCCTTTTCCTGGCACCAGCCCTTGAGCCACGTGTTTAGCTCCCTATCTCCCCTTCTCTGACCTTCCGTCCATCTCCCCCTCTTCCAGACTGGCAGGATCTCAGAGAAGGAGATGCCAAACGAAATGGATGATAGTTTGTCACCCAGCCTGGTCAGGTGTTCCTTGGTCTCACAACTGACCGGCTGGCGAGATCGATAGTCTCTATGTGTACTAGGATATCAATGTTTCTCCTGCTTTGTGAACAATTTTAGAATGTGGTCAGTGTCTCTCCATGCTGATGTACCTGGGAGACATCTGACCACCTAGCTGGAGATGGGTATCAACTCCCGAATCATGGAGTCTCCTATGATCAGAAGTTTTTGGATTTCCTTTTGCTTTTTTGTTTTGGTTCCTGATTTGGGTGAGTTTTGTTGTGCTAGCTCCTGTCGCAGTGTCCTGCTCTGCAGTGTCTTCTGCCTCTTTGTTTGATTTCAGAGATGAGGCAGATACCTGTTTAGTGTTTATATGGTTTTGGAGTAATATGTTGGAGAGCAGAGTGATGGGGCACCGATTTGCCCTCTAACCACCTGCCAACCTCCTGGACCAACTACCCTCTGCGGTCGAGGTTTTTCTGTTGGATGCTGGGGAAATGGCGGGTGGTTCTTATAATGTATTTCCTCTTGAATATGAAATTTGAGGCATGCAATCTCTGCCCATGCTGCCGGAGCTGAGCCCTAAGATCTCAATGGCCCAGCATGTGGGACAGTGTCCTAAATCCTGTAAGACTGTCCTTCTGAAAATTGTTCCACAGTACCTGCAGTTAATGATATCCATTCAGATAAGTTGCTGGGTTTATAACCTAGTCAGAGTAATTAGAAGAAAGAAAATGCAAGTATTGGTTTGATTGTGTTTTGTTTTGTTTAACTTGTTATAACAAGTTAAATTACTAGTGCCCTGTAAATGAGCTCACCTTGTGGATGTCCCATTGATCCGCCCCTTCCTGCTCTGCCACAGAAATGTCACAACTGTGGTACCCTATAAAAGGTGTAGTGTGGGGTGGTTGGGGATGGGGTGGGTGGCTGGGCCCTTCCCTGCTGAAAAGAAGAACCACGGACAAAAGAACAAGGAGGTAAGGCAGAACAATAAGAGCAGAAACAATCAGTCAACAACAAATGCAGTAACCCTGAAAGCTTATCCTAATGTTAGATAAAACTGTAAAATCTGTAAAGCATCACCTGTAATAATTTCAGAGAAGATATACGCTGTAAGAAACACTTTGCTACAGAGAAAAATAAAGCAATGAAATGTTAGCAACAAACAGTAGCAATCTCTGTGAGTAAAAGATAAAAACAACACCACACAGTAAATCTGCTTAGCCAAAAGAAGTCTTAATCCTTTTCCCTTGCTCTGGTAAGGTTCTCTACTCTGCCTTTCAAGCAGTCTTAGAAGGAAAGAGCTCAGGTGAAGCTAGGTGCCTTGGCCAGCAAACCAAGTCTTCTAAACATAGATATGTGTCCTAAAGGGATACGATGATTGCACTGTAAGGGCACAGAGTACTGTTCAATGGATGTGCCACTCACAAATGAGCTGCAAAGGAGGCAACAGTGCTTGGGCATGCATGGGGTACAGAATTAATAAGGTGACATCAGGACCACCACCTACTGTAATTCACGCACCCCAGTGCACATCACTATGCGTGATCTTGCAAGTCTGTGAAGGTGGCAGAGTGCTGTCAAATGTCAGACACACACCCTGGCCTGCTTGAGGCACGTAGAAGACCACGTGGTTGTGTCATCCGGTGTGCATCTGGCTGGCATGCACATTACTGAATGCTGCTGTGGATCCCTGAGACCTCCTCTGCGCAGCTTTCATGTGTATGGTATCCCAGGCACCCCAAATACACATCTCATATGCTGACTGCATCTGGCACATTGGTGGCAAGCTGTTTAACTACAGTTATCACAACATGGAACTAGTGCCTCCCGACCACACAAAACACCATCAATGGCCAAGGGATGACCGTGATCTCAATTGGCATGCATAGCAAGTTCAAATCCATATGCGTGAGAATTCATCCTTGTGTAGTGATGTCTGTGAAGTTGCTGCTTGCAATGCATTTTCTGTATCACTTGGTTACAGCTATATGACCCTGCTGCACATACAGACTGTATTGTCTTTCGTAGGCTGCCTGGTGCCTGTAAATTACATCACTGTGTAACCATTTTTTCTTAGGGGTTACTGCATCAGTAAAAATGGTTGATGCAACAACTCAGAACAAGGCTATCATTGCTGAAACTTGTCACCACAGTATGGTTACCTCCTCCAATTCCATTGTCGGACTCTGAGAACAACTCTGGGATAACATTTGTGATGAGAAGGATCCATCATATGAGCCGTCAGTGATTGATATGAAGAGGATTACATCATCAACAAATCCATGTAATGTTACTGGTCTTCTACTTTCTGCCATTTTGGTGCACTCCTGACTTGTGTCGCCATGTGATGTTCTGTGATAACTCCTGAATGTGACATACAGCCCTTTATTTCAGGTATTTGTCTGCAGGTGCATAACTTCTCAGAATGCATCTATCAAACTACATCAATATGCACTTGGTGATAACATCTAAATGACACCATGATACTTTCACACGCGGGCTGTTGGTTAGTGGCTATGTGCTGAGTGGTTATGTTTCTGAACATTGTTTGTTGATTCACTTATGTGATTGTAATGATGTGCAGTCCTCCTCAGTGTGTGTACTGCCCCTTCATTTCCGGTATTCACTATGACACGTTTTTGTAGTTGTCTATGACTTGCATTGAGTCCTGAACCTGGACATATTATAGCATACTTGAAGTCACAGTGTGGTCTGTGTTTCTCAGACCATGTGACTGCCACACAGAAGGTCACATGTCGGAGAGCAAGTATGAAACGTGCAGGAACCCAAATGAGAGTCATTGCGTGCTGTTTCAGTAGAGGCCTCAAAACGAAGGTGCATTATCTGGGTACTGTAGCAGATGATGTAAATCGTCTCCTTATGATACGTATTGAACTTCTTGTTTTTCAGGGATTCACAGCAACAGTTACCTGGAGAAAGCAATGCCTGCACAGAAAGGCAATTCATTGTATTTAAAACTTGCCTTCTGTCTCTATTTGCCACATGCCCACAATGTAGCGTGATATGTAAGCCATCTATTCCAACAATTAAGGGATTATTTATTATCATGCACTGGAGATGTGCCAGATGTGACTTTGAAAGAATGTGGTGTTCTCCACTGAACATCTCAGGATACCCAACCGGCAATGTCATGCTGTCAGAAGCAATCGCATGTAGTGGAACCTCGCCACAAAAACTTCTAAGACTATTATACCATATTAACATCCTTACCATTTTAAATACTACATTCTATGAACACTGCTGAAAATATGTTCAGCCATCCATCTTCAAAATCTGGAATGATGAGAGGCCAAAGCAACTGAACAAATAAAGGCAGAAAACAGGAAACTGCATCTTGGTGGCGACACGCATTGTGACACACCTGGTCACAGTGCTTACTTTGGTACATATACATCGATGGACCTGCAGATACATAACATTTGATGGTCAACTTGGTTCAGGTATGACATCAACCCAACTAATACTATGTCTATGTTAAATATAGCGGCTTATTGCTGTGATATGCTTACTACAGTATTGGTAACACTTCACGGCTGCAAACTACTATCTCTGCACATTTGTAGTAATACTGTGAAAGCACATTTTAATACCAGTAGTTGTTTCTGTGGTATCACTAATGTCATCCGTGGCTGCAATTGAAGTGTCACTCGCTATTTATTTCACTTCCTCTGGTGCAATGAGGTATGCTCTGCATATCATATGGAGCGTGAATGCTTGAAACGTGGACTACAGGACATAAAGAGGGATGGGATGGAAATCCAATGCTTTGTGATGGATCACCGCTCCTCAGATCCAAAAGTACCTGAGAGAGACAATCATCCAGAATTCCACCATTTCTATGATATCTGGCATTTTGTCAGAGGTAGTGTTTCTAACCTCTTCACAGTGGGTTGAGCAAATGCTCCCTACTACAGAAACACACTGCTGAGGTGTTTGTAAAGCAGACCATGCTCTACCTGTTAGCATGGAGGTTAGTACATAGTAATTCACCATTAAAGAAAGGTGCATATTGCACATCTCATAAAACCATGCCTCAGTCACCATTATAGGAGAGCTCAAAGGTGCCGTGATGTGATTTGGCATGCACCCGATGTATGCAGTTGATATCGTCAGTCAGATAGCATTCATGTGTACCACAAGTGCACATGGGCCTAGGATGAGTCATTTACAACCCAGTAGCAAAGCACCCACATGGAGTCTGGCTCACAACTCACCACTACTTGCTATCCACAAAAGCAGCCATGCAAAGTAGGCCCCTGGTCATGCATGGTGACATGTGGCAGTCCACATGAACATTGATGGCCCATTTACATGTGTGATCCATATATTGGCACACCCCCCAGAAAAAGCCTGATAGGCAAACCTCAGTTCCTGGCATCCACTGCTACCTCACCACCATGGACCATTGTCACACAAACAAGAACATTTTCCCTGCTGCCTACTGCTCTCACCCCATGCACCATCCCATCCTGGAGGTGGGGTGTGTTCAACCTGCTTTATGGTGTGCCCTCCACCTCGGTTAACTCACCACCGCAGGTCAAGTCCCACCCTGCTTTGCCATTCCCCATCCCCAGTGATTGCTGCATCACCACTGAACTTACACCACATAAATAAGACCCTTGCTGCTGTCAGAGGCCGATGTGCACTGTTGTGTCACTCGATGTGGTTTCACCTCAGCACTTCTAGGGCAGGTAAGAGACAGTGATGGGTAGGGGGTGTTGGTATCTCAATGCCACTGGATGGAGGAAGTGAAGTTGACAGCAACGATGGGCATGCTCGTGGGGTGGGGGCAGTGCTGATGAGTTTTGCTGCTGCTCTGTTGGGAGCTGGGTGGCGATACTCCACAACTGGCATTCCACATGTGGGTGTGTGTCTAGCGTTTGACTGGGGGGTGGAATGTCAAACCTGGTAGGTATTGCAGTATTACAGGGATGGTTAACAGAAGGGGGTGGAGAGACAACTGCACAACAGGGTAAAGGCAAAGGACATTGGGCTAAGCATGGGGGATGATGTATCCCTACACAGCAGCTAATACAGTGCTGGTGCTATTAGGTGCCACCGCAATATCTACACCAACCAATACTGTTCTGCATATTGCAGAAGGGTTTCTGTTGGTGGTACTTGCAACACGCAATAGTAGCAGGCAACAGGCCTTGATACGCTGCTAAATGATGTGAGAATTGCCATGCACCAGTAATTGGGCCCTCTCACCAGTATCCACAAACTTTTCACATTCACACTTTGCCCATGTGGAAACCCAGTGTAAATGTGCAAGGCATGTCTATGCAAGTGTAACCCCCCTGTTACCCGGGGTTACTAGAATCCCAGTAAGACCTAGTGGTAGGCAGGGAAGGCAGCTTGGGAAACTCCAGTTAAATGGATTTCACACTGTCTCACTCTGTTCTCAGTCTCAGCTGAGACTGAGGGATGACATCACCATAGAACTATCGCAGCTGCATGAGCCACATTGGAATCTGCAGATGGGAGTTAGATTAGAGTGTTGGGAGTTTTTGAAAAGTGAGCTGCAGCAGTTGTGCATGAGCAGTCTTGAAGAAAGGAGCACAGCAGTCTGTGCACAGGCTCTTGGAGCCTAAAGCTCTGATATAGAGCTACTTTTAGGGAGATGTGTGTGTTTCCACCAAAAGAGGAACACAGTAAGCTGTTCTTGAAGTGATGGAGACCGCTGATACTGGTCTCTGTGCCCCATCCCTGAGCGGATGGGGTAAAAGGTTTGCCTGTTATTCCAAGGGCAACCTCTTGGTTCCGGCTAGGGAAGAAGCTGCCTTATTTTCTAAGTTGTGTCGTGGCACCAGAAGCTGTCAAGATTCACCTGTGGGGTACCTGCAACCAAAGGGTGAGTTCTGCTCTTTCTATGGGGCCTATGTTTCACCTGAACTGTTGTTAAAGTGGGGATTGGACTGCTGAATCAGTGGGAGGCCTAGAGGAATAGGCTAAGCCAAAGTATAAGTATGTTCAAGTCCAGCACAAGGGGAAAGCCAAGACATGTAGAAGAAGTGTGCTATACATTTACCCTTTAATCTACATTGCCAAGCTTTCGAAAAGAGTTGTTTAATGTCAAGAGAAATGGCTGGGTATGGATTGTGGAAGCTGGAGGTGGGAGACCCCCCCATCTTTAGTAACCAGGTTCACCTCTACAGATTTGCTCTGTGGCCCTTTTACTTTGCCTCAGGCACTTGGCCAGTGCTGAGGGAAGTACCCAGACGTGGGATTGAAAGAAAATTTCCCTTAAGGAGTCGAAGGCTCTAAGGTGGTTTAGGGAGCCACCGGAAAATGGATCCACTGCCATATGGACAGGGTTTAAGTGGCCGGCAGGGGAGCCGGGCCAGGAAAAACCCAAATATTGTGCAAGTCAGGCTGTGTACCCAAAGCAGCGTGCAAGTCCAGGCTGTGTGCCTGGTGGGTTCAGAGCCTGAGGGCTGAAGTGTTGAAGAAGTGTTCTGTTACTCTTATCTGCATTACCAGGAATGTAGCCCCGTGGGGGTCCATCTATGCTTTGTTTGTTCAGTTTGGATGTGAATAAAGCCACACTTTAGAATCCCATTCCTGGTATTGGACATTACAGCTATTGCTTCCTGTGTTCAGATTTACTTGGGTGCCCCTGTGCAGAGTAGCCAAACCTAAGCCCTTGTGCCGAATAACCTAGTCCTCCCAGACCCAGTCCCTACCTGGTAAAGCTGTCAGCTTAACAGCATACCACCTGTCATTTGCAAAAGGCAGGGGTAGAGGATTACAAAATGGAGGCATCACTTTGGATTTTAATTTAGGGGGAAAGGTGCTCAGGCAAGGGGCTAGCATTTTGGTTATCTGGCAGTGGGTAGCCCAAAAAAGCTGAAGCAAGTTTAACTAGTGTGTCGCTGTGTGCTGTGGTTCATATGCTGCTGTTAAAATGCCAACTGTTTACCAAGGAGCAGTAAAGCTGAAAGAGTATGCCCTTGTCCTGTATCAAATATTTACAGCATTTTTACCAGCTTTCTAAAGAACTGTGTGTGATAAAGAAAAGTGTGGAAGACTAGGGGTAGCAACAGGAGAAGTGTGCCTGGACGTTGGAAATGCTTTTTAAAGAACTGTTGTGATAAAGAAAAGTGTGGAAGACTAGGAGTAGCAACAGGAAAATTGTGCCCTGGACGTTGGAAATGCTTTTAAAGAACTGTTGTGATAAAGAAAAGTGTGGAAGACTAGGGTAGCAGCAGGAAAATTGCGCCCTGGATGTTGGAAGTGCTTTTAGTAAACTGAGAGACTTGCTGTGTTAATGGCCATGCTAAATGGTTGAAATAGGGTTCCCACCGTGGAGTCAGTTGAAGAAAAAAAAGTGTTTGTAGTTTAAATTTGCCTGCTCGGCGTCGCGTGAAAGGAAGAGCACTCATGAGGAAAGAGGCTCATTTGCATGGCGTCGTGTGATTGGTGAGACTACAATCAGTCCCGCCCCCAGCCAGCTCTACAGTGACTGCCCAGCATTCGAGAGGAGTATGAGTGGAGTGCGTGTACTGGCTTAGTGGAGGAGCGTCACGGTGATTAAAAAGCACTGTAAAAGTAGTCGAAATAGACTTTTCTGTTTAAAATCGGGCTCAACCCACATCTCGATCGACTGGATTGTGAGTGTGGTGATCGGAGAGACGATCAGCAGGACTGCCCACCCGCTTCCTTTTTGAGGCCTCCAAGACTGGCTGCCGGACATTTTTCCATTGCAGCAAACAGCTACTGATAACAGTGAGTAACAACTGTAATAATTGCTCCAACAGTGAATTTCTGCCAAAGCCAGCTGAATCTGTGTGCAGCAGGTAGTCACTTTGCAAATAAAGACTGTCAAGTTCTACCAGCTAAAGCAAGTCTGTTAAGCCATTGACTGTGAGCATAGTTATGAGTTCAGCATCAGCATAAAGTTTCAAAGCCAGTAGAGACTGAGTTGTAGCAAAATGTGCAGCACTAGTTACAAGCAATCCTGTGCTTGAAATCCTGAGGCTTTAAGGGACTGTGAGCTAAAGAAATGTTTTCAGCAAGTGAAAAGTCTGTGGCAAATCATATAAATGTGCTAGGAAAAGAACAGTGCAAGTTTGTGCAGTTTTGAGCAAAGTTATCAGTGGTTGTATAATCGAGTGCACAGTAGGCTTGACCCAATTTCTGAATGTTGATGCATGAGGAGTGCCGCCGCCATTACAGGGTGGGGTAGTAATGTAAACACAGCAGCAGAGGAGCCATTTTAAAAGTAAAAGACAGTGTTCGTGAATTGGGACTTCAGTAACAGTGAGCATTTGTTTGTTTTCCTGCAGTCATGGTCTCAGGACCAGCCCGCTACCCGGATCATGCCGGGCTGCAGTAGCAGCAGAAGTGAATAAGTTAAGGGACATTGAAAAGTGTTGCTATGGAGGACTACTGCCTTCTCATGTGGCGATTCCTGGATATCCAGTGCAAGTGTGTTTAATATGCTTAAATGCTGGAAGTGACGTCTTCATGGTACCTCACTGTTCGGCGTGCTTAGAAAAACATGGCTTGTATAAAGTGCCCAAGATTCATTTGGCTCCCACATGGACAAAAGTTCAGGAATTTGTAGCTGGCAGCACACAGCACCAGGCAGAGCCTGTTGGAGAAGGCACCTCGGGGGAGTGTGGCACAAAGCTAGAGGGTGCAGATTTAGAGACAGAACCATATGCTGATGTTTTGGATGCTGGATCACAGAAGGATAATTCAGACAGAGCATCAGTAGACCCCTGGAGGGGCCTAGCCCAAGTCTCATAGGAGAAGATGAGATGAGGAGGCCTTTGAATGGGAGATGTCGATCTCTGCAGCCAGTGATGAGTGGATAGTCTCCAGGAGTGAGGATGACTGCTCACTCCTGGGCACAGATTCTCAGTGAGGAAGAAGATGAGGGGGAACCTATGTGGCCTTGTGAAAAAGGAACGGGTACACAGCCTCAAGCTCTTGCCTCAGAAGAATGCATGGACGAGAGTGGTGATGCCACTGCCCTGGCTGTGCAAGAAGAAGTAGTCAGGGATCCATTTTTTGTCTCGTTGAGAATGCGTAGCTGGGAGAACCAGGACTGGCTGCCCCCAAGCCAGGCCAGTGGTCTCAGGTTGAACAAAGCTAGTAAAGAGGAGAGACTGGTTCGTAGGAAGGCAAATTAAATCTATGGGATGTCCTTTCCTACCTTTCCTCGGAGAGTCTGGGATGAGATTGAGAACAGCAGGAAATCCTGGATCTGGGCCAAAGCAATGAAATGTGTGCATCCTAAAGCAAACAAGCATGTCAGGAACAGACTGTTTCATGAAAATACACCCAATGGAAAGAGGCAGGACACTGTTTATGGACACTGTCCGAATAGTGGATGGAGAGGGACGTGAAACCTTTCACAGTGTGAATTATGTGCGCCCAGATGGGGTAATAATTCAAGCTCCTGACCCCCTGTACTATTGGCCTCAATGCAAAGACCTCCCTGCAAATGTGCCCGTGCCTACCAGATGGAAAGCAGAGTAGTGGTAGTCAATACTGCCACACAAGCCATTGCAGTGCCTTTGTTGTTCCGCCAGTATGGACATCTAGCACTCAGGTGCCCCACATTCATCAGTTCTACAGTGTACTGACTTTCCAGAATCCATCGACTGGCCCACCAGATGACTTCAGATCCAGAGAGGTCACCAGCCCATCTGTATCCTGATCCATTGCCTGGTAATCGGATGATGTCAGATCAGCTGTTTTCCTTTTTGTTCCTGTTCTAAGGTTCCATCTCCAGAGATGACATCAGCCCAGCAGTTTCCAGATGTGCCCTCCTGTAGTTCCCGGAAGGTGTCCACCCAGCTGTATCGGAAGAATGCTGCCAGGGAGAGTCTTCGGCTGAGGAGCAGGTCGGTGTGTGTTATTCCTTCTACAAGGGGCTGGTAAGTCCAAACTTTTCTATCCTTATGACATTGCAGTACATACCCTACATTAGCAGACTCCAGAATGTGTGAACTGTCCTCAAAGACTCTCCCCTTTGGGACTTTGGCCTGCTAGAACTGTGCTTCACTGGGCTCCGGCCCAGGAGAGACTCTTTAATGGACTAGCCTTCGGGCACTGTGGTCACTAGATGGGACTTTTAGGGCACTCCATCCCCCAAATGTGTATTGTAAATAATGTCATTGTTTTTCTACTGTTTTCTAGTGTATATACTGTTTTCTACCTTTTTCTAAAAATATTTTTGGGATCCTCCGTGTTTTGATGGTAGGGTTTAGATACACTGTGTAGGCAGATTAGAGTGTGTGTTGTCTTTCTTTTCATGCAGGTGTTCCTGAAGAAGAGAAGAGAAGACAAGAAGAGGAGGAGGGCTCATCGAGTTCCTCGTTAGTACTTTAGTGTGTAGAATTTAAAGTACTGTTGTTATTGTTGTTCTTACTGTAGTAACCCTTTCCTTCCACAGGTGTGGTTGTGGGGTAGGAGGCAGTAACGTAATGTAATAGATGGTATTAGTTCTTAGTGTGTGGTTGCAGGGTGCCCAAGGTCGGGAGGTCCCGGTTTGTTTTTTTTTGGGGTGTTAAGTTAGAGGCAGATAGGTTTCCCTAGAGGGCTAAGGGGATAGACAGGCTGTGGCACTGACCTGCAGTAGGGGTTGCAGTGCTGATCTATTAGGGCTATACTCTGGACAGTTCTACCAGAGCCACTAGGCACCCATAGTTAGTGGGTAGAGTAGAGGCTGATATGTCAGCCAAAGGCCTCTAGGCCCTTAGTGTTGCCTGCTGTGTCAGACATGGTAGGAGGGGCCCGATCACCCCTCCGCAGGTAGCACATAGGTTGATGGTTTGTTGCAAAATGATCATGGACAGTCATTTTCCTGGCCCAGGAGAGTGTAACCTCCCTGTTACCGGGGTTACTAGAATCCCAGTAAAACCTAGTGGTAGACAGGGAAGGCAGCTTGTGAAACTCCAGTTAAATGGATTTCACACTGTCTCACTCTGTTCTGTCTCAGCTGAGACTGAGGGAGGACATCACCATAGAACTATCACAGCTGCATGAGCCACATTGGAATCTGCAGATGGGAGTTAGGTTAGAATGTTGGGAGTTTTTGAACAGTGAGTTGCAGCAGTTGTGTGTGAGCAGTCTTGAAGAAAGGAGCACAGCAGTCTGTGCACAGGCTCTTGGAGCCTAAAGCTCTGATATAGAGCTACTTTTAGGGAAAGGTGTGTGTTTCCGCCAAAAGAGGAACACAGTAAGCTGTTCTTGAAGTGGTGGAGACTGCTGATACTGGTCTCTGTGCCACATCCCTGAGGGGATGGGGGTGGAAGATTTGCCTGTTATTCCAGGGGCAACCTCTTGGTTCCGGCTAGGGAAGAAGCTGCCTTATTTTCTAAGTTGTGTTGTGGCACCAGAAGCTGTCAAGATTCACCTGTGGGGCACCTGCAACCAAAGGGTGAGTTCTGCTCTTTCCATGGGGCCTATGTTTCACCTGAACTGTTGTTAAAGTGGGGATTGGACTGCTGAATCAGTGGGAGGCCTAGAGGAATAGGCTAAGTCAAAGTACAAGTATGTTCAAGTCCAGCACAAGGGGAAAGCCAAGACATGTAGAAGAAGTGTGCTATACATTTACCCTAATCTACATTGCCAAGCTTTCAAAAGAGTTGTTTAATGTCCAGAGAAATGGCTGGGTATGGATTGTGGAAGTTGGGGTGGAGCCCCCATCTTTAATAACCAGGTTCACCTCTACGGATTTGCTCTGTGGCCCTTTTACTTTGCCTCAGGCACTTGGCCAGTGCTGGGGGAAGTACCCAGATGTGGGATTGAAAGGGAATTTCCCTTAAGGAGTCGAAGGCTCTAAGGCGGTTTAGGGAGCCACCGGAAAATGTGTCCACTGCCATATGGACAGGGTTCAAGTGGCCGGCAGGGGAGCTGAGCCAGGAAAAACCCAAATAGTGTACAAATTGGGCTATGTACCCAAAGCAGCGTGCAAGTCCGAGCTGTGTGCCTGGTGGGTTCAGAGTCTGAGGGCTGAAGTGTTGAAGAAGTGTTCTGTTACTCTTATCTGCATTACCAGGAATGTAGCCCCGTGGGGGTCCGTCTATGCTTTGTTTGTTCAGTTTGGATGTGAATAAAGCCACACTTTAGAATCCCATTCCTGGTATTGGATATAACAGTTATTGCTTCCTGTGTTCGGATTTACTTGGGTGTCCCTGTGCAGAGTAGCCAAACCTAAGCCCTTGTGCCGAGTAACCTAGTCCTCCCCGAACCCAGTCCCCACCTGGTATTGCTGTCAGCTTCAACAGCATACCACCTGTCATTTGCAAAAGACAGGTGTAGGAGGTTACACAAGTAGCAGTGTACGATACTACAGTGTTCATGCACCAACCACTGTTTGCGCAATGTTAAAGTCCAACAAGATACATGCTGCATGGTGTCATGCATGCATTGACTGTTCAGTACAACAGCTGGCATAGCAACATTGTTCAAATAGCAGTGATGGTACAATTGTGATTGCTGTTGCCAGTTGTTTAGTCTGCCTCCTGTCTTCTCATGAGTGAAGTACATGGCACTGATGCAGTTTCAGTCCACGTTCTGTGCACTGAAATGCTCGATGTATTTGTACTGCATACTTAATGAAGACCTTGAACACCTCAGACAGTGTTGCTACTCTTGAAGTACTGCTCTCCTCAGCTCACATGTCCTTGTGACTGCACAGAATGTGCTGCTGGTGTTCTGAACCAGTGGCCACAGGCCATGGTCAGAAGTGAATGAAGGAAGGAATGCACCTACAACTAAGCTGGTATGGTGATTTTGGTATCGTGGGGAGTATTGCAGTAATGTTGCTAAACACAGATGGTATCATCATGATGGTACCACTGGAATCAACACATCATCACTGGTGCTTGGGTGGAGGGGGCCTGTGACTATAGTCCTCGCTGTACCGTGCATGTAGTTGGTTGCAAGGTCACAGTGTTTCTACAACCGTTTTACATAATTGCCTTGATTAATTACCCTCTTTCTTACTTCAAAGCCATCACCAAGAAGTCGGAAACTGCATTCTGTCAGACTGGATGCGAAGACATAAAGCCATGGATCCCCAGCATTATAAATGTGATATTCCGGATCCCACATTCCATGCCAGACACCAATGGGGATGTGATGTTGGCAAATTTCAAATCAATTGCTAATCATACCCAGGACATATGCGATCATGACAACATCTTGTTTGGGGATGTGCTCATGGTCCACTGCAGCAGGAGACCCGTAGCGAAAGTGGCTCAAACCAAGTAATTATGTACAACAAGTGCATGCATGTTCCAATTGTTTACCATGCGTGTAAACCAGATTTTTCGTTAGCAAGTGTAGTCTGTGAAGGAAGTGAAAATACTGCCTACTATACCACCACTAGCAAGGTACTTGAAAGTACGTTTCACATGCAAAAGGTGGGAATATCCTGGTGCTGACAGACGCGGTAACATAATGGCTCATGGGTGAAGGCAAAGTATCTGGGTTGATTTGTCCAAGGCAGTCATTATCAATTCAACAAGCTGTCTTAGTTGCCAGCAATCCCTTTGCATGGTACTATAGAAATGTTTCACATGTACAGTAACTACACCCAACACGACACCAGTTCCTACCACCACATACACAACCCTCCATGCAGGCCTCACTGTAATTTTCATGTGAATCGCTTTGCATGGTGAGCATCTTGGCAAACTGGTAGGGCAGCCCACCAACACCACCAGTGGTAACACAGTTGCTTCCATAATGGTAAGGCCAACAACGTGGTCAGCAGAGGCATAGACATGGAAGCAACATTGTGCAGTGCACTTCAAGCACTTCATAGGTACAGTCTTCCATGGTGAAACACTGAGAGGTTGTGAGCTGAGTTACTGGTGGTGCTTTACAACTTATGACAGTCATAGTGCTATGGCCACAGTACCTCACAAAACCCTTTCCAGCAACCGTTGATTGTCAATGGTGGTTTTATGCAGTACGAACAATGCATATTTTGTTAATGGGTTAATATACAGTTAAGGTGGTGCACAGACCAATCAGAGCACAATCTGATTTTAAGCTGATACCTGTTATCCTTCCTACAGATGAGAAGGCTTATGTGAAAACTGAGACAATTCTAACCTCGAGCACAGTCCTGCGTGACGTCAGGAAGTTGCCCCCCTCTGTACCAGATATCTTCTTTAGAGAGCTTTCACAGTTTACTCATTCAGTATGCTCCGAAGAGTGTGGCGTTTGGATTTAAGGGGATGTTATGCAGGTAAGGCCTTTTGTAGTAATATATCATAAGTGGTAACCATGCAGAGACCATTCAACTGGGGCTATCAGAACACACAGTTAGACATGTCATTACGTTACAGTTTACCTAGCCGTAACACAGGCAATGGTGCTACTACACAAAATAGATACATGTATCATGAGGCAGACCCTCAGTAACAGGGGCGTGCACCAGATGAGGAAGTCTGTGTCACATTGTACACATGCAGCTTGGATGGTCCTAAAGATTGTTTACCAAGGGTCCCCTCTTTCACAGATATCCAGAGTCGTATTGTGCATTATGAAATGGTGAGACAACTGCAAGCAATCTTAAGTACTCCTTCAGCAGTAAGGCATGACAGAGGCGATCGCTGGTACTACGTTTCCCCCACCGGTTGGGGTCATAGTAAGGCACATGGCGAAGGCAAGTACCTTCAGCACCCTGGCCATGGGAGAAATGTAGTAGCAGACGTGCCCACATAGTGCATTGTCACTTACATGACATGGGCCCATAGGCAAGTTTGAAGACAGGAACACCATGACAGTTCTCTTTGCCATCGGGATTGTAACAAAATGTTGCTAGATAATGTGTAATATTGCCCCCTCAGATGTCATTCACCTGTTGGCCATCTGTCTGTTTTCCACATTAAATGCATTGTTTGATTGCTTGTCATGGACTATAGTAAATCCAAGCTCTGCATTATTCCAGCAATAGAATGCCCCCAACAACACACACACAGACACATAGAACAGTGAGATGAAATACATGAATTCACAATTCTTCATAGTTCCACTGGCATAGAGTCTCTCCACACACACACAGGCCACAAGTGGATGCAGAACTTCAACCTTATCTGTAACCTGGTAAGGATCAGGTATGTGTCTGTCATGGTGCTGTGGATACAAGGGTATTTGCCATGGTTCTCAAAGAAATACCATCAGTGTAAACTCTGAATGGTACTTTTGTCTCACAGTAGGTGTCTATGTCTAAGGAGGGATCAAGAGTGAAAAGAACACAACATTGTTTACTTTGTTTAATTTCATGGTATGATTGTTAGGGATCACTTCAAAGCACATATATGAGACTGCAGGTGGGAGCCTTCTTCTTGAAGGAATTACACGCACTTGGTTTGACAATACGTGTGCCATTGCCAAACACACACTGCTTGACGGTGGCAATGACTGCATGAGGCATTTGGCAGTCCTGTGAATTTTCATGGTGGGAATCATCAAAAGCCACAACCACTGGGTGTGACACATTGGCATTACAGTTGTGGTGGTTGCCGAACTGTCGCATACAAGTCTGTTAATAACAGTATGCATTATGTTTCACACAGGACACTATTGGCTGTCTTACACTTCAGCTAGAATGCTAGCCGAAGTCAGGTCACGTATGCCAGTGGAGAACACTGTTTCCAGATAGATATGTTGAAATATAAGAAGGGGAAGGCAGTTGTTAGACCTGTGAAGACACAAACTACACACGGTATGAATAACACATAACTGTAGTTCTGTAACAGGGTACATCCATCAACCACAACCATGTTTATCACAGGGTAACCCAAGACATGGTAGTGACTAGCACTCGTGAAATGGGTATATGTGCACAAAAAGTAAAAGGCTTTTAAAAAGACACATTTCTCTTTTCAGAAATGGTTACACAATGTTTAATTCACTATTCAGAACATTCTGAGACATGCGCAGGGACATCAGCAAAGCACTCATCTAAATTGAAAACAATTGTTGGATGTGCACGCAGGAAACACAATTATAAAAACTGTCCATTAATATGTAGATTGTATGAATGACACAAGCTATTATATGCAAGACATGTGGATAAAAAATAAACTGCGGGTGGTCCACAACTGAGTTATCAACAGCACATGTGGATATGGGCAACACTTGAGAGGAGCTGCAGTAATCTTTTGCTTGACAAACAGCAGCGATCCAGGTCTACCTGCAAATGAGAAAAACAATAATGTCACAACTGTATATGCAAGTATGACAACCTATTTTCTTTCTCAATGTAGACTTTATCTGTGCTGTAGTCGATGAAGTTGAAAAGCAAGTGTATGACAATACTGTCAGTTTGGAATGGGATACTGTGACCTCACCACCACCCCTCACATCCCAGTTTGAGAAACCGGACAAGCAAGATGCCATACAGAGCTGGAAGAAGCACCACGCTTCATTACTCGTGACACCTGAGTTACATGGCAACTGCAAGTTATAGTCATTCTACTGGTGTTTATAGCTGAAGACATTTTTATTGCCACTCAATTGTGGTGTAAGACTTCTAACAAGCCATGGAGGGAAATGAGGTAAACGCTGTGGCCTGCTATGGCGTTGTGGACATATGTTGCAGTGCACAGTCATTGCTACTTCATGCAGCTTGCTGCACAGTCATGACATGTGAAAACTGGTAACCAGACTGTCCCGTATCACAAGCGCAGAAGATGTAGATGCTTGTGTTGTACCGGACTTGCAAGTTACCAACGCTCAGTTATAGACAGTGAAGTTGGTCTGTGGTTACAAGACATTACAGCATTAGAATACCGTGTCTGATGTTATTGCATCCTAATTAAAGATGTTGAAATATTGTAGTACTCCATCAGTTGTCATTTCCCATTCTGTATGGACTGTATTCCACTACAACATGTAAACAATATCATTATGTGACATTTAGTGGTGTGAGGCATTTGTCAGATATCACCCTTGGTCATCGACAGTGATGACACACCATGGACAACATCAGCTACATATATAATGACACCAGGACTTATTGATCCATGTTAAATATCTTGAGCAATAACATGTGCCATGTCAGTGCCATCTAAATATATTTATTTTATTTATTTTTATTTATTGAAATTTCGGATAACACCTTTGAGAATAAGCTCATTTCATAGGTTCCACATCAGACAAACAATACATATTGGAAAAGTATGAGACGGAGAACAAACAAAATAAGGAATTATATAAGACATTACAAGAGTGTATAACTAGAAGTTCCAATACATGTGGCATTGTACAATGATACATGGTGCATATTTGATTAAAACCTGGAATTCAAAGGGTCATATTAGAGGGTGGGGTCTTATGAAATGACCCTTTACAGGAAAATGAGAACATACTCAGTCTAATATCTAATAATCGACAAGGTAGGGGATGGTATCAGCCCAGGGGCCTCGTCAGAGGTAAGAAGGTATGGGACAAAGCTTTTAAAGTGAGCAAGAGGCTCAGGAGATATAACAGGGGTGAGGAAAGCCATAGAGGGTGAGGGGAAAGATTGGAAGGGATCAAGAGGAAATGTGAAGGAGAATGATTAGCAACGTAGAACAGTTATTTACATGCTGAGAACAGTTATGCATAGGGTCAGGATAGCATAAGGTTAGAATAAGTGCTGGTCACAAGAAGGAAGGTTATTGGAAGCAGTCACAACCGGCATCAGCAACTAGCTGTTGCTTAAGTTTAACCTTATCTATATCGTACTGATCTCTACCTCCTACACATCTCCATTCAGATCGTCCCAGTCATATACTGTTGCCACACCCTGTGTGACTCAATCATCAATCAGTACTGGTTTGGGCACTTCACACATCATGGTTGCCATATGGTAAATAACCTCAAGCCATCGTAGTACTCCCTGTAGTTATGGAGGCTATGCATACAGTCACTACACACATTGCACACTACACGTCATCTACATATGCTGTGTCAGGAAACAATCTGACCCTCCCCTCAACCTACAGTATGTATACTGTTACCAAAATCATAAATACATATTGCAACCTTGTGTATCCCCATTAACTTGATCCATTGCAACACAGGGTACAGAACTGAACCATCACCCACACTGCCCCTGAACGAAGTGTAACTAACTCCAGCTACATTTTGTCAGACTTCACCCCTTATGTCACACTATGCAACCTAACAGTACACCATAAAGCATGCACGACTACTACTACCATGTTGCCCATCCTATTTGCAGCATTACATAATCATACCTTGTATGTGATGCTATGGAATGACACAGGGTACAGTTTGCATGTGTCATTTGCATTCAACCGTGGTGCATAATGTTATGAAACTATTATGCATTGTCTTAGCCAACCAGTGACAAGTCATTTGTTGTTCTTTTTGAGGATGACTAACAGGAAACGCAACATCTGAATTACTGCGATGTATTAGAAATTGCAGATGTGGCCATAACATGGGGGAAAGCAATTGGGAGGACAGGTTGGAAATAGCCACTGATAGCCACTACATTTGGCAGACAGTGCCCAACTGTTATCATGCCTACTGACTGATCCTGCACTCCTTAAAAGTGATAAGCTCAGAAGGGACCGACTTACCTTATGGACTTTCAGCAACAGAGGCAGTAACGACACTTGAGTTAAATGTAGGCTGTGACACCACCAACAGTCAACTTCCTGTTGGTGGCACCATAAACGAGACTCGCCATACAACACCTCTACCAGGTACCTTGATATTTCCCACATTATCACAGCATGAAGGAACAACATAGATGTCCTATAAAAATAGGCCAATTATACACAGAAACCACATGCCCAGGACCTTGCTGGCATGATTAAACATGCTGATTCATCAATGAAGGATTGCCAGGTGCATGGTACTGCCTTGACCATTACCTGCTTTTCTGTTGGGGGCGTTATCCAGCTGATAGGATGACCACGTATCCATACATTGAATGCTGGTGTCTGTCATTACATGTTACACAGACAGGAACATGAGAGTTATTGGGCACCACTAGGGATTCTCCATGACAAACACATAAGCTGTTGGTTTTGTCCTGTGTCTACAGAAGAATAGGATGCCTAGTGTGCAAGTACAGTATTGTTAGGCATGATTACAGTTACAACATTGTATCCTACCTACCATCAGTTAGCATCCTGAAAACCTCTGTACTGTTCAGTTGGCGCTGTCCCTTATCAACATCACAACATAAGCGGGAGGATAACTCTAACATGGCGGCCCAGCCATCCCCAGCACCATCTGGTGAAGCATCTGTATGCCAGAAAGTGATTCCTTCTGTGAAAGCAGAAAACAGTGTCATGATGCAAGTTACGCCAAAACCAGACAAAGCATATGGTAACAGGACAATGAATGAAGGACTAAAGAGCTCATCAGCCTTCAGCAGCAGTGATTGCTATACAAGTTCAGGACCAATTTTTGACAATGGGATCAACGATTGATGAAAAAATCATGATACAGGTGGACAACTATCAGTACATTCATTATACAGTAACAGTGAACAAAACATGTGACACTTGTAGACTGCTGAACTGACACACTAACATTGGTACAGAGGATACTGTTCAACACATAGGGAGACTGACTGCGGACTGGCATGAACTGCTATGTTGGAATGTGCCAGCATTCAAAGTGACATACTCATGCAGTCATCATAGTAGTTTATGTATGTTATTTATTGATGTAAGTATGTATAAGAGATTTACCAGGAAAGACATACTGAGCTGTATAGCTCCCTTCCAGATGGATCCTGGGGAGGGATAAGTAAGATAATAAGTTGAAGCACAGTAATATAATAACACAACTTGTGCAATAATACACAATGTCATATAGGCATAAATAAAAATATTAGTGCAAGTTGAAACATCAGGAGTGTGGAGTACCAGGCATGCCCAGGACTGTAATGTCAGGTAACAGAGGACAGGGTAGGAGAAACGGACAATACATCAGAGCGAGGGATGAAGGCAGAAGCAACTGAAGTGTTGGAGTGACAGAGGAGGAGGGTTGAGGGAGAGGAAAAGGGAGGAGGTTGAGGAATTGGCAAGGGAGAAGGGAGGAGGAAGAAGGAGAGGAATGGGCTGGGAACAGCAAGTAGAGAGGTGGGGTGGAGGGACTAGAGCGACTGGGATGGGAGAAGGGGAGTAGGAGGAGGGTAGAAGGGGTGGTGGGGGAAGAGGACGTGAATGAGAAAGAAGAGTAGGAGTGGACATGGGTGAGTCCTATGGAGGGGAGTAAGGCGAGGGAGGGATGGAGGAGGAAGGGATTGTGGTGGAAAGGAGGAGGAAGAGGAAAAAGAGGGTGAAGATTGCAGGAGGAGTAAGAATGTGGGGTTTGGATACGTTAAGTGTAGGTGGATATGGGAGGCAGGGCATTGGGCTAAGGGCATTTACAGCAGGGAGCAATGTGGACTTGGAGTAGAGGAGAAAGACAGTGTTTGGAAGAGGCAGAGTGAATTGTTGGGGAAGAGTTCCAGAGATTGGGAAAGTGGAAAGAGAAGGAGCCTGTCCAGCAATGGCTTACGAGAGGGGAGCAAAGGGAGCAATAGCCTGAGTTGTGGAGGGAGTATGAAGAGGGAGCATAGGGAAAGAAGAGGCTGAGATAAGGGGAAATGAAGCCAACCAGAATTTACAAATGAAGGAGGCACAGTGAGTTAGGCAGCAATGATCCTAGGAGGTGCAGAAGAGATCAGAGTACAGGGAACAGTGGTGAGTGTGGGACGATGGGCCAAGGCAAAACAGCAGAAGGAGTGGAAGACAGGGCCCAGCCTGTCCAGGGTGGACTTTGGGCAGCACCACAGACAATGTAGCCATAATCAAAATGGTGAGGATCATCTTGATGATATCTCGGCAGGCAGGTATAAGTATATAGTAATGATGCGGTGAATTCTCAAGTTGGGTATTCTTGCCCTAAATACTCATGCCACAGCCAGGGTAGAGGTTGATGCATCATTCAATCACTGGTCCATTGCCATCATATTGCTTGGACCACTGCTGATGTTCCCTTGATTGTACCCCAGCGGCAAACATGTGCAAGACACGCAAACTGCAGCGGTCACCTCTATAATGTGCAGTGGACCCGTTCTTGCAAACCCACAACACAAGAGGTGTCAGTACATGGTGTGTCATCCACAACCTTCCACCACAGTGCCCAAAAAGAGGAAAGTTGTCTGGGGAACACTCATCATGTGCCCCTGCCCCCCCGGATGACCATAACATATGCAGCAGTCCTCCAGAACATGGCTTGTCACCAGTGAAAGTAGTATCAATCACACTGCACAAGAGGACATGCCCGGAAACAGTGCCATTGTTGTAAGATTAAGGAAGGATGAACAGTGTATACTGAGCATAACTCCACTGCTGCAGAGCAACTGGACGCTCAACAGTTTTGTAAAAGTAAGAAGCATAATACCGTAAAGTCGAATATTAAATAGGACCACTGTTACGTACTCATTGGTGGGAAAGTTTTGACATCCATGATACTGACGGTACTCAGCTAATGCCATCTCAAGAACCCACTGGCTGTAACATTCATCACAGAAACCCGGATGTGTTGTGATGCATTCAGGAACAGAATCCTGACCAAGTGAATGCTCAGCATCATTTATCTTGTCCAGGACTTGTGGTACCTCACTTTAACATAGGCACTCTCTCTTTCAGTTTCCATAACTTCACATTGACTACAATGACACCTTGCAAAATAAAGAGAAGGGAAATTAGAGGACATACAAAACTGACGTTTCCTGTCATGATAGTAAGCCTTCATAATACCCATGATGGTTAGCACAATGACAGTGGCAGCAAAAGTAGGTAATGGCATTACATCATATATTACAGAGGGTGGAAATACAAAGCATGAGTTGAACAAGTGAGACACTGTGAGGAGCACGGCTTAGCCATACAGAAAACATCATACAAACATACGAAAATGCCAGCAGAAACAGACCTTGTGGTCTATCGAGTCTGCTTGATTGTGCAGCTAGCCCATCAACTTGCAGCTGCCCCATCCTCCCCACCCCTCTTCATCACAACCCCCCCACCCTGTCCCAACCCCTCTTAAAGCTGCCCACCGTTCTACAGGATACCACCTCCTCGGGCAGAGCATTCCACCTGTTCACCACCCGTTCAGTGGAAAAATGTCTCCTGATTTCCCTCTTGAATCTTCCCCCCTCTAATCTCAGCTGATGCCCTGTCATATCCCTCCCTCTTCTAAGCTGTAAAATCCCTTCTGTGTTAGCCTTATTTGCCCCCTTAAGGTATTTAAAGGCTTCAATCATATCTCCCCTAACCCTCCTCTCCTCCAGGGAGTACATGTTCAGCTCGCCCAATCTATCCCTGCAGGACTTCCCCTCCAATCCCTGGATTATCTTGGTCACCCTATATTGCAGCCTCTCCAACAATCTGATGCCCTTCTTCAGAAATGGGCACCAGTACCATGCAGTATTCCAGGTGCGGCATGACCAGAGATCTGTACAAGGGAAGGATCACCTCCCTATTTCTGGAGAGATTCCCTTGTTATGCACTCCAGCATCCTGTTGACTTTTGCTGCCACCTTCCTTCACTGAGCTGAGTTGTTCATGATGCCCATTATAAGCACCCCCAGATTCTTTTTCTCCACTGTGCTTTCCAGCTGCACCCCTCCCAGCTGATAGCGCCTCCCCTGGTTCCTAGCTCCAAAATGCAGTACCTTGCATTTCTTGGCATTGAACCCCAGCTGCCATGTTTCCGACCACTCCTGTAGTTTGGTCAGGTCCTCCTGCAGCCCTTCCACCCTTCAATGTCATCTGCACAGCTCCCATCTTCATATCATCAGCGAACAGACTGATCCTACTCTGGATCCCAAGTGATATATCAGCTATGAATATCCCAAACAGCACTGGTCCCAGTACCGATCCCTGTGGCACCTAATCGTCACTTCCCTCAGTGATGAGAGTCCCCCCCACCATCACCCACTGCTGCCTTCCATTCAGCCAGTTGATGATCCATCTGACCATCTTTAACTTCTTCACAGATCCTGACAAATACACCTCACTTTTCCATAATTCCTCCACCCCCAACCCGGCCCCACCTTATAAAGTGGCCCTTGCTGGGCGCCTGGATTTCCACCTGAAACTTGCCACGCTCAAAGAGGTCCAGAAGCTATTCCTAAACCTTAATCCAGACAGTTCGGTTGGACATGACTCTCTAGAAGCAAAATTTCTCAAGTTGGGAGCAACAGCATTTGCTCGCCTGGTCCGAGATCTCTTCAACCGGTCCTTCTTTCCAACATAGTAGCCGATAAGTGGAAGATTGCAGTGTTAGTACCTATACATAAGGGAGGATCCAATACTGTCGTTGACAACTAAAGACCCTATATCCTCCTCTGCCACCTGGCTAAGATATAGGAGCGCATAGTCTACAACCACCTCCAAGACTACCTTGAATCACACAACCTTCTATCCCCACCAACATGGATTCAGAAGGAATCCACAGCACCCAAACTGCCCCAATAAAAGTAACAACAGACATATACCATGCCATGGATGAGGGCCTTGCTACAGATGCCATTTTCAATGACCTTACTAAAGCATTTGATCTGGTAAACCATGATCTACTGCTCCACCAGCTGCATACTCTAGGTCAGGATAACAATGCATGGAACTGGGTAAAAGCTACCTATCCTGCGCTCTGAGTCAAATGGAATGGCTCCTTCTCTGAACCCAGGCAGATAACACATGGAGTTATCCAGCAGGGATCCATCTTAGGTCCACTGCTATTTTCCCTCTTCATTAATGACCTCCCCGCTCGTGTGGTGGTGCCTCTGTGCACCTTTATACAGATGATGCCATTGTCTATCGAGTCCTCATCAAATTCTGACAAATTAGTAGGGATCTTGCCAATGAATTTGCTTCCCTTGAGGACTGGTTCAGCTGTCGTCAGCTGGTCCTCAACACCAAGAAAACTAAATGCATGCTGTTCTCCTGACACACATCTACAAAGATCCCCACCCCCTTAATATAATATCTAGCAAGGGTGACACCCTGGAGACAGTCATGTCCTTCAAATATCTGGGCTTCACCCTGGACACTGCACTCTCTCTCAGTCTTCATGTCTCCAACATTGTCAGATCTATGAACCAGAAGCTTGGGTTGCTCTATTGAATCCAACCATTTCTCACCCCTGCCTCCAGCCTAAAATTGCTTCATCGCTCACCCCCTCCTGACCTATGGAGCCTCCTTGCTGCTTCTACTAATTCCTCCTCTCTCTCTCTCTCTCTCTCTCTCTCTCTCTCTCTCCTATCCCAGGCCTACCATAGGATTGGGAGGTTCACACTGGGAGCCAACTCCCATTTACACCACTGCAAAGTCCTCTCCTCTCCTCTCTGGGCTGGTTAACCTATGAATCTAAATTGAAGTACTTCTCCGTGTGCCTTATTTATAAATTTGTCCACTGCTTCACGTCGCCATGTCTAAGGGGATATAATAAGCTTAAACAAACTCCCTGCACCCTCCGCTCAGCATCCCTACCCCTTCTAGATACACCCAAACTATGCCTAACCTACACTAAGAGGTCCTTCTCATTTGCTGCTGTCTCTAGCTGGAACTCTCTTCCTCCACTTGTCCTGAACAGTACCTCTCTTCCTCTATTTAAGTCAGCCTATAGGCCTCCTTATCTCTCCCATCTCCTGCTCCTGTTCTCACTGATGCATCTCTACCTCTCCAGTTCCTGACACTCTATCCTTCTCCTCTTCCCTCCCTTCTAACACTCTCCCTTTATACAGTTACAACACTATGCTCGCATCCACTTGTTACAGCACCCAGCCTATGTAGCCTCTTTGTCTGGGTATAGCTCAAATATATGGCTATGGACCAATTGTACATGGAATTGATGATGCCTCACTGATGTCTTGCACCTACCTGTCTGTCTGTACACTGTACTGCTCTGTGTTATTCATTGTACTACTCGGTGATACTTGTACTGCTATGTAATATGTGACCCCGGGTCGACCCTGAAAAAGGGACTGTAACTGTCTCAGTGGTCTCACCCGGTCAACAAAATTCAAATAAAATAAATAAATCTTTGTTCTCACCCCTATGTATTCCAGCTCCACCCCCCAACCCCCCGCAGCCTCCCATGCAACACGGAATCAAAGGCCTTGCTGAAGTTCAAATACAGGACATCCACCACATGGCCCTTGTCCAGTTCCCTGGTCACCCAGTCGTAATACTCAATTAGATTTGTCTGGCACGATCTGCCCAAGACAGCCCCATGTTGTTGGTCATCCTGGAGACCGTTGTCCTCCAAAAGGTCACTAGCCTCTTTTAGGATTGTTTCCATGAGCTTCCCCACAATTGATGTTAGGCTCACTGGTCTATAGTTGCCTGGTTCATCCCAAGGCCACTTTGTGAATGGGCACCACATGGGCCATCCTCCAGTTCTGTGGTATGCATCCTGTGTCTAGGAGGTATTAAACAGGTCAGTCAGTGGTCCTGCCAGGATCTTCACCCACTCCCTGAGTACCCTAGGGTGAATGCCATCCAGTCCCAGTGCCTTGTCCATCCTCACTGCCCTTAATCCTTCCAGAACCCTGTCCTCTGTAATCCCCACATCAGTCACCCCCCCACTGCCCATTCCATCTCTCCCTTGGGCTATCTGCCGCACTGTCTCCTTAGTGAACACAGAACAGAAGTATTCATTTAATGCCTCTGCCTGTTCCACCCCCTTTTTCACACACCTCTGTCCTTTCTAATCCTCACAATCTGGTCCTTGTTCTTCGTTCTTTCTCTAATGTATCTAAAGAAGTCCTTTTCTCCTTCCTTAATACCCTGTGCCAGTCTCAGCTCTCTTGAAGCCTTGGCCACTCTGACTAGCCTGGTAACCTCCCTGGACTTCTTCATATACTCATCCATGTCAACCCCTCTTCCCAATGTCTTGAGTTTCCAAAATGCTTTCCTCTTGGCTCTCATCCCCTCCATAACATAGAAACATAGAAGTTGACGGCAGATAAGGACTGCAAGACCCATCCAGTCTGCTCATTTCTTTTTCTACCTTATAAATGTGAATTCAGCCTTTGATCTGTCAATGGCCTATCTATTCATACTCATCTGTATTGCTCCCTTATGCATATCTCATGCCTGTTTGAAGTTCTGCACTGTATTCATATCCACCACTTCCTGAGGTAGGCCGTTCCATGCATTCACCACCCTTTATGTGAAAAAGAACTTCCTCACATTACCCCCTTAATCTGCCTCCCTCTAATCTCATGCTGTGTCCTCTTGTCCTGCTATTTTTCTTATATTGAAACATGTTAGACTCTTTCACCTTGTTAATGCCCTTAAGCTGTTTGAATGTTTCGATCATATCACCTCTCTCCCTCCTTTGCTCTAGGGTATACATATTGAGCTCCGTTAATCTATCCTCATATGTTTTCTGATGCAATCCCTGCACCATTTTGGTTGCCCTTCTCTGGACTGCCTCAGTTTGGTTAATGTCCTTGTAAAGGTGTAGCCTCCAGTACTGCATGCAGTACTCCAGATGGGGCCTAACCAGTGTCTTGTAAAGAGGGATTATTACCTCCTTCTTCTGACTTGTGATACCCCTACTAATACACCCTAACATCCCCATAGCCTTAGCTACTGCTTTAGTGGTCTGCTTGGATGATTTCAGGTCATCGGTGATGATGATGCCTAAGTCTCTTTCTTCCCTTGTGACTGCCAGCAACTCCCCTCCCAGCCTATAGGTGGTTTCAGGGTTTCTCTTCCCTATGTGCATGATCTTGCACTTCTTTGCATTAAACCCCAGTTGCCACTGTTCCAACCATTTTGCTAGTTTATCCAGATCTCTTCTCATTCTGCCCACCCCATCTGGATCATCTACTCTGCTGCAGATCTTGGTGTCATCTGCAAACAGACAAACTTCACCCTCTAGTCCATCTGCAATGTCACTGATGAAGATATTGAAGAGGACTGGCCCCAGGACTGATCCTGAGGTACCCCACTTGTGACTTGCATCTCTTCTGACTGCATACCGTTTACCACCACTTATATGTTTTGTGCCCGTCAACCAGTTTGCCATCCAGTTGACCAACTTCTGACCCACCGACGAGCCTACCCAGCTTATTGATCAGTCTTCTTGTGAAAGGGTATCGAAGCTTTGCTGAAGTCAAGGTAGGTGACATCAACTGCTCCCCTTGGTCCACCACTCTGTTACCCAGTCAAAGAAATCTATGAGATTAGTTTGACAGGACCTTCCTTTGTAAACCCATGTTGTCTTGGATCCTGTGCTCCTATGGATTCCAGGTGTTGCACTATCCTTTCCTTAAGGAGTGCCTCCATAATCTTGCCCACTACTGAGGTAAGACTGACTGGTCTGTAGTTCCCTGCCTCCTCCCTGCTACCACTCTTGTGGAGCGGGATCACATGAGCCCTTCTCCAGTCTTCTAGGACCTCTCCTGTGCTCTGAGACTCACTAAACAGTTCTGATAATGGCTCTGCTAGTTTCACCCTTAGCTCCTTTAGTACCCTGGGATGTATGCCATCATAACCTCTCGAGTCAACCAACTGGGCTTCTTTGCCCTTCCTTCTTACTCTTGTGTCTTTGTACAAGTCCCAGTGGCCTCTGTCAGACCTTTTTTAATAATATCCCATTTTGACTAGCATCCATGTCTGGTTGAATTCCCGCTAGATACCTGCCCAAAATGTCCCCCATCCTTTAAAAATCCACCCCTTTAAAGTCAATCACCCTGGTCCCCATACCCCCCATTTCCCTACCCATATTAAGTGTGAACCACACTGAGTGGTGGTCATTACCAGCTAGAGGGTCCTCCACTCCCAGTTCTCTTACAGCTTCTCCATTTGAAAATAGCAGATCCAGCGTCCTCTCCAATCTAGTCAGCTCATGTACCAACTGCACCAGGAAGCTGTTCTGAAATGCATCTAGTATGACCTGCTCCCTTGCACTTGTGGTGGCTGGAGTGCTCCAATCCACCCCAGGTAGGTTGAAATCCCCCACCATCACTGTGTTCCCCTTCCTACAAACCATTCTGATTTGCTCAGCTAGCTTTCTATCCAGGTCATTCCCTTGCACTGGTGGTCCATATACTACCCCCATCCTCAGTGTCCTACCTTTTGAGTCCTGAAACTGCATCCATAGGGCCTCTGTTCTGCCTTCCTCCCCTTCCTCCCTTATAGACCTTATCCCTTACCATACACAGAATGCCATTCCCCCTTCCCCTGTAGTCCTATCCTTCCTGAATATTCTATACTCTGGGATCATCATATCCCAGTCCTGGTACTGGGTGGCCCACGTTTTCCGTGATTGCCAAAATGCCCACTTTCCCCACTGCCAGGAGAGCCCACAACTCAGCTGACTTACGACCTAGGCTCCTCACATTCAGCATGACCACCCTCCACCCCATTTCTTTCCTTACCTTTCCTGGTCCCCCGTTCTCGCCTCTACTCCGACTCCTACCCTGATAACATGGAGGGTAAGCTTGTCTGGCTCCCCTCTGGGATCGCTGCTTACCAGATGTCCACCTGCCACCCCCACCTAGTTTAAACCCACCTTGCTGCTATATACCCCTCTATCCCTGCTTTACCAGCAACACATTAGTTGGTATGTCACATGGTGTGGTGTGCAAACCCATTCCACAATAGAAAGGATTGTGCTTCATGCAAAATGGTTACCTGGATATCACAAGTGTCACCACATTGTAGCATGCACACAAATGGAGAATTGATCAAAGCATATACAAACCGTTTGATTTACTTCAGGCTGGCATAGGTAGGTATCAGAAACCTGCTTGATGGTTTCTAAGAAAGTAACATTATGTCACACGGTGGCATACAGCTTCTGCTGGTGGAAAACAAAACATAAACCATTACATTCACATAATTTCTTTTTAAGTGGTGGATGTATACTTAGGGCTGCAACGCTCCACAGGACATCCTGTCATGATGCATAAGGTAGGCAGAACCACTCAGAAGTAATGCATGGCTTGCAGGATATGTCTGCAAGACATGCCAAACAATATAGTTTGTACACCTGTTACGTGCTTCCAGATCCATGACAAGCATGACAAGATGTGACATGGGTCGGCAACACTTCATAGACAATGTGATTGTGCACCGTACCTGTGATGATCATACAGTGTGTGTGTGTGTGTGTGTGTGTGTGTGTGTGTGTGTGTGTGTGTGTGTGTTGTTTTTGAAGGGGGTGAAGCTGGGTTCACACACCAATCCATTCCAGCGAAGTGTGTAAAATCTGCAAAATGTGTCGGGCGAATTTCCCTACTTCATGGACTGGGTGGGTGTGTGAAGCCCAGCTTGGCTCTACCCCAAAAAAAAATGCAAATGTGGAGTTTGGACTCCTCCCAGAGTTCAAACTACACTTTTGCAGATTTTTTTTTTTTTACAGTACAACCTCCAACTCCACCACGACTGCTATTTTGGTCCCAACATTCTACCACCGGCCTGATCGCCGGTCCAAAATGAGAAATTAAATCCCCCCCCCAATCGCTGTGCTACAGCTATGACTGCAGTGTCCATCCCTGGAGTTTAGTGGTCCCACCCCCTGGTCAATCTCCATCCCAAGATGAAAAATCGCCAGACGCATTGAAAAATGATACCAATCCAAGGTCCACTCCCACCTCCCATCGCTGGGCACCGGACCAACTTTAGAAATTATTTCCCTGGTAGCCAATGGACTCCCCACACCTATATCTACTGCCCACCACCCCCTCCCCCCTACCTGACCCAGTGTACACTGCCACAGTCCTCCACCGTCCTGCATGGCTGGATACTCAACTGTGCTCTCAGTCAATGAGTGTATGCTTGTACAAGTATGTGCTCATTCATTGACAGTCAAGTCAGCGCATGGTAATTGTAGGAAGTTTTCATGGGGTGTAGATAATGGGGATTTGCTTGGTTGCTGGTGAGGAGGGCAAGATAGTGGAAATGATGTTGTGGACCCCAGGATGGATCCACAATGACATTCCACCCATCACGCCTCCTCAGCCAGCAAGCAACGAGCAGCCCCCTTCTATATGCCCTGAAAACCTCCCACAATGAAGCTTGGAGGAGAGTGGAGAGCTGTGCCAGTCACACACTTGGGGTCAGGAGGGGGAGCAGGGTGGTGGGCCAGTAAATGCAGTGGTGGGGGTCCAGTAGACACCACTGAAATTATTTCTAAAGATGGTAGGGTGCCCAGCGATGGGGAGGAGACCTTGTATTTATTTCATTTTGAAATGGGCCAGCAATTGGGGGCACTACACAACAGGGATGGACACTTAAGGATTTAAGTTTTCATATTGGGCCAGTGAATGGTCAGTGGGGGTGGGACCAGTAGACACCAGGGATGGACACTACAGTCGAGGCTGGTACACAGTGATTGGGGTATTTTTCATATTGGGCCCGTGATTGACCAGGGGATGGGACCAGTGAACCTCAGAGAATTTATGACATTTGGGCTGGCGATTGGGCGTGGGGGAGGGAAGCACTAAAACCAGGGATGTGGCATCAGCAGTCATGTCAAACTTCTCCTTGCTTTGGTGTTTTTTTAAGTAAAATTTTCACTTTTGAAAACCCGAAAGCAATGCTAAGTTACACCATGCCAACTTTGGCTTATTTTCCAGTACAGGTGGCAACTTCGTTAAATGGCACACGGAGGCAGAGTTGTCGGATTCACGGAGAATTCTCCCGTGAAGCAAAAGTTTGCAGAATCTCGAATGTTGAACTTGACACCTCAACCATGACAGTGTTACACAATGCTTCACTTCATCACAGTGTGGGGTGAGGTAACAGTGGAAAAATAATTCAGCATGGTTAGCAAAGTTGGTAAGTGGGTGGCTGGTCCCAGCACCCCTAAAAGAATCACCATCTTCATGGGGGACTTTCAGCAGAACCCATGATACTGTATAGTGTGGGTGAATTGCTGGGGGTGAGGGAATAGAGACATTACAATGGCACAGCAGCAGCGGATAGAGTCCTTTACAGTACCATGATCTATTTTTTTGTAAAGCCTCTGAGTGACACTTCAAATCATAGGCGGGGTGGTAGCATATAACTCATGACAGTCCCACATGTCTGTTTCTATGAATACGGGATGTGCCGAGGTGTACACAATCCTCACACTTTCCGTTATGCCCTGGTAGCACATGCCAGGGCTCTGAGCCTATCACCAATGCTCATGGAATGCTGCTATTCTGTTGTGGCACTTTAAACATCACTGACATCATGGCGTAGAATATACTGAGTGCCGCAGAATTCATTGCTTCTAGTGACTTTTCATAGCAACAATGCAGTGCTTTCCTATTGCCATTCCTGCTTAAGCTTCATGTTTATACAGAACATCATTCAATATATTTAGAATGCAATGTCATCAGTGACATCACATCCTATTTTAGCCAATGAAAGGACTGCATTCTGCCACTGAAATAAATCAGTGAAGCCACAGAAATCAAAACATGGTGGCACAGAAGGCAAGGACCACAGCCACAGGAATCAAAACATTCTGTAGATGAGCTGTAGCAGCATTGCCTATGCCATAACATTGGTGGTTATGCATGTGGCTTGTATAATGGGCATGTATGACACTTCATACAAGACACTGTGGCATTCTGCTTCATGACTTTGGAGAGTATGATGCCAGTCTTACAAAAAAAATGACATGGTGCACCATTGCATGGGTCGTAGTCAGCACCACTATATCCGCTGGTGCATGAATAGAATTGGTTGCCATCAAGCTTGCCAGTGTGTGATGCAGTGGCATGCAGCACTTATTACCTGTGGGGTGAGTACAACAGTCACCAGAATGGTGTGCACTGCTTCACTGCTATGGGGTGGGAGGTGTCCCCGAATGATCAATGCAGCAAACTTTGGTAGTAGCACCATTTAACAGTCATACTGGTGAAAATAAAATGTCAGTAACATTCTAGGGGTGGCAAAGCTCCACACTCACCATTTTCCTATAAAGAAATACTATGTGCACCTCACTTCTGGGGCTTCGAAGGGTTCCACTGGACATCATGGGGTGACAAACACATAAAAGGGCTCTCAGCCACAACCACGTGACACAACTAAATAACAACACTTGTCCTTGGCATGCTGCCTTCTGGGTATCCATCATTAACATTACATCTTGGATATGGTGATCTGAGTGTAGCTGAGGTGCTGTGTCCACACACAGCATTGACAGGGTACCATTATGAAGGGGAGGGGGGTAATAACATTACCAATGACTCCTGGTATGACACACCACAACACTATATGTGGCACAATGACATTGCACACACGTGCTTCATGCAAGGATAATGTGTCTGTCTACATAGTGACAATGTAAACAACGGTGTAGGAACACATACACATTGTAAGCCATGGGGTATGCATTTATTTCTCTGGGGTAACATTTTGCCCAACTGCAGCACATCATTTGTCCAGCATTATGATGCTATAATATGATTATTGTGCTGTATGTCAGTGAACCAGTATGTACATGCATACAAGTAAACAAAGCTTTCACTTTCTCTCTACTGAGGGCAACAATGGGGGTAGTCAAAACAAATGAGGGCATAATGTACAAAACTGTATAGAAATGTTATTTGCCTGGCTACCCTGCTGAATGTAAGTGATGGCACGCAGAAAATGATTTTTATAACGCATGTGAATACATTTATGTCTCATCAACTCACCAATCAGTATTGTTGATACAGGGGGGAATGTGCTCAGTCCACATCATCAGAGACAGTATCTGAATTACTGGACCCTTCACTGGCAAGCAGGTCTAAACAATATAGATCATCATATATGCTGTCCGTGTCCAACCAGCTGTCCTCAGATATATCCGGTTCAATGTCAGCCTTGCCAGTCTGACTGGATGATCCTGGCATGCTGTCACAAGAAAAACTTGCTCCAGAGTCTGAACTGCTAGTTTCTGCAGTGCCCTCGTTAACTTTGTATTGCTGCCACAGTTCTGGAACTGACATGGTGCGAGACAGAGCATACACATGAACGGTTGTTGGTGCCCACTACGGAGAACGAACAAAATGGAATGAAACTCAGAGAAAAGGTAAAAATAGCACTTTTTATTTTAAATATACACTTGTATACATGTGATTACTGTGCCATCACCAACCCAGCACAGAGATGCTGCACACCTGGCCGGAATCCCCCTTTAAGTACCTGAGGTCTAGAATGGGTCGCCAGTCCCCATTTTTCTTTGGGGTGAGAAAGTATCTTGAGTAGAGGCCTTTTTCCCACTGGGAAGGGGGCACTTTTTCTATGGCATCTGCTAGCAGGAGAGACTTGACCTCTAACTCCCAACAGAATCCTTTCTGTGGGGGTTAGAGGCTTGAAACTCCAGCTTCCCTGCTTTGTGTGGGGAATTTTTTGAACTGCAGGGTGAATGCCTCACCCACCACCTCCAGCACCCACTAGTCTGTGGTGATGAGCTGCCACTGGTGGAGGTAGTGAGTCAGTCTTCCTTCTACTGGGAGAGGGGAGGCAACTTGAGCATTCCTGTCAGGGGTTTTGTCTGGACTGGGCCTTAAGTGAGGGGGCAGGATCAGTACGCTTCTGAGCCGTTCTACCTCTTCCTTTAAAGAAGCCTCTCATTTCGGAGTAGTCCATGGGCATGGGATAGAAGGATCTGTGGTAGTAACCCTGCCTCTGCCTCCTCTTCCCTGGGGCTTGCAAGAGTGGGCTTTCTCTTTAGTTACATTGCTCTTGTAGGTGGTTTTGTATTCCTCTATCTTTCTCATATATGCCTCTGTTTTGTCCCAAAGCGACAATTGTTCTCACAGAAAAATCCATAGCTTTAGTTTAAGTATCTTGAAAGAGGTTAGTAGTTCTTCAACAAGCAAACTTTCTGGGAAATGAGCTATGCCATAGATCTGGATGGAGGCAGTGTCATTGGTATCTACTGCCATATTAAACTGGTACTTTATAGCCTCCAAAGGCAGTTTAAGTTTCCATCAGATCCTGGGCCATGTTGTCAGAAACCTTCTGGCTAATAGCCAGGACTGAATTCCACAAAGCCTTTTGGTACTGTGCTGTATATTCCATGTACATAGAAGGCGTAACAGCAGAGGCTGAGGGAGTAAGATTTCTTGCCTATGGTGTCCAGTTTTCTGGACTCTTTATCAGGGGCTGAGGAAAGACAAGGCCTGCAGCTTGTACCACTCCTTTGTGGTCAGGATGAGTGCAGAGGTACTCAGCATTAGTTTCCTCTAGCTGGCACTTTTCTCTATTTTCTTATCCCCCCGCCCCAGAAATGGAGGTGGGATTCTGGATAATTTAAAGGTCACCCTACAAAGGTATTTGTGAACTGTAAATAGTAACTTCTTGGGAGGAGGGAGACCCATCATATCCAGAAAGTCTACCTCCTCACCCTCCTCCTCAGTAGTCTCCTGTGTGGAGAGGTCCAGGGTGTTCACCATCTGCTGGACAAATGTGTAATGGGAGGAAAAATCCTCCTGACCATGTGAAGGGGAGCCAAATTCCTGGTTAGGGGACACATCAAGTTCTATGCTTTCCTCCTCTTCATCATTGCCTTTCTCAAAATAAAAACCCTGGCCTTGGTCAGGGTCTGTGGGGACAGGTGTGGAAGGACCACCTGAGGCACCACTTAAATTGCCCACAGTTTGAAATGTTTGATAAAGTTGCCAAGCCTTTGTCAACTCCTCAGCAGAAGGCACATTTTGTTGTGTGACTGGCATCTCCCTTCGCTCTTCAGCAGGAGAAGCAATGATATATTTTTCCTTTTGTTTCTTTTTGGTAGGCACTGAATCAGAAACCTGCTCAGAATGTCTCTTTTGTTTGGCTTGGTCTGAATTATTTTTGTCAGACTTATTTTCTAGCGGTTCCTTAGAGGACCCATCTTTAGATTTATGCTGAGAGGAGGACCTCTCTTCAAGAGACTTATTAGAGGGGGAGGCAGACTGAGAAGCCATAATTTCTAGCCTTTTTGCTCTTTTTTTTAACTGTTTTAGAGCAAAATTTAATGCAAAGTTCACAGTTATGATCTGGATCCCAACAACTTGAAGATCGTGGCCGTCTGCCTTGGCCAAGGTTTTAAAACACTTAATGCAATTTTTTAAACCTGTAAGTCCAGTTCTCTTTTTAGGTCTAGCTGACATAACAAAAACATCAGAAGAGAAAATATTCGATTCCCAATAGGGAAAATATATAAAATCACAGTCGATTCCCTAACACGATGGAACCATAAGAAAGGGTTCCAAAATAACAAAATATAAAAGAAAAACTAACGGTAAGTGCAGTTCCTTCAAAAGAGGGAACTGATAAAAACTGAAGTTAAAATATGAAAGTAGAAATTTTTACCACAGAAAGTGATTTTCTAGTCGGAACCAAGCGCAGGAACCACGGTGAAAACCCTGTCAAGGGAAGATTTCTTGGTTCCTGGGAACCGATGAAACCAAGAAAAACAATAAAAATAGGGAAAAACTACTAAAAAAGTCTAAAGCCTGCAGAAACTACAAAAGTAAAACAACTTTACTGATTAAATTAATTTCTTCAAGCAATGAGCAACTTGTTGCAGAGGAGAGAAATTAATCTGACTCTATAGCAGCACCTACAGGAAGTAGTCTCCTACCGCTTTCTGATTGGCTAATGCCCTGCCATCATTAGCATAGGCACCACCTCTGGGGCAGCTGAACCCAGCTGGCAATACTGCTATAGTCAAAGCATACCGAGGATTCCTGGGGTGAGAAACAAACTTCACAATTTTGAAGCCTGTAGATCCTATCTTCTTTTTGGTCTGTCAGTCTTACCAAACACTGACAACTGTGGAAGCGTTAGCAGTTCCCAAAGAAAAAACTTTTAAAGGGAATGTCCGATATACAGCAATAGGCTTTTAATACCATAGTACATAACACAGCTGGTGAAAGTCTTTTGAGCTAATAAGCAAACTTTTAAAGTGTTCCTCTTTGGAAGGAAGGATCATAAATTGAACTGAACAGACAGACAGCCCATCCCTTGACTTCCTGATCTGCCAGCCATGCCCCACGCTCAGACATTTTGTGACATCTGACCAGGGAGGCGCGGGGGTGCACCCACTGAAGTCTATGGGGCTGATTTTGAAAAAGAACTTTATGTATGTTTATGCAGTCTTTGATATAAATGAAAGCCTGTGCTTAACTAATATAGTGACCCTATTAGTTAAGTGCTGGCTGTCTATTCAGTTCAATTTACAATCCCTTCCTTCCAAAGAGGAACACTTTTAAAAGTTCCTTATTAGCTCAAAAGACTTTCGTCAGCTTTAAGTTATGGGCTATGTATTAAAAAGCCCATTGTATATTGGGATATATCTTGAATAATCAATCGCTTTAAAATGTAAAAAAAAACCTGTGTAACATAAAAGAGTTTTAAATGTCAGAAATGGGGTTTGGTTCCCTTAAAATGCAAACCTCGAATGAAATTTACTAAAACTAAATTAAATAGGCCAAATATTGTCTCAGTTTCCAGAAACTGAAGAACCCAGAATAATATAGCAGAAACCGCACAGTGGCTTTAAAAACACCAAGTCAACACAGAAATTTAAAGTGGATCCCTAACAGCAGAACTGCACCAAAATGCAGCCTTCTCCGATTCCTGAGAGCCAGAGAAATGTCTTAAATATAAACAAAATATAACAAAAACTACCCCAACGCAGAGTTATCGAACAATAACTGAACAATATAAGGATGTAAAACCTTAAAACAATAAACCATAAACTGGTCAGGAGCTGAAGAAGACTTTGGGACACCTGCTTTCTTCAGGCAGAGAAATAAAATAGGTTATTCACCTGTTGTTGTAGTTCCAGGAGTGGTATAGCTTACATCCACACACAGGCAGTCTCCTTTATGAGCTGTTCTTGCCAGACAGTCTGCAAGCTAAGCTCCTCCCACCATCCAGGTGGTATATCCCAAAGCTCTGCCCCATGATGTCAGATCTTGCACTCTGGAAGCAGGGATCTGTGTGCCACTTGTCAGGGAAGGTCGGGTGGGTGTTGTGGATGTGAACCATACACCACTCATAGAAAGTATAGTTGCATACTTATCAAAACAGGAGATCTTCTAGGGGTATCTCTTGTAGCAGGTAATACACCTGAGTAATCACCAGAGGGCGTTGTGGTGCACAGCAGCTCTTTTCTATCAGTCTTTCTCCAGGGGCCGCCGACACATGACATCATCATCCTGCTTCCTATATAAGAGTGGGCAATCCCTGGTATCCTCAGTTCATTTTCCGCCATCTTCAGCTTGCACACACAAGCTAGAGCTAGTAGCAGTCATCGGCGAGAGAAATTGAGCTAGGAATGGATTTCTCTGTTTCCATTCTTCATTGACAAATGTCAGAAGGATCTTCAACCAAGTCACCATTATTCCGCTCCTGTCATGCTGGTAGGAAGATCCGCTATGACAATCACACCATTTGTATTTGGTGTCTGGGACCCACACACGACACCTGGTATCCTCAGTTCCCCACCAGATTCAGCTCACTAGCGAAGACCGAGGGGTCCAGGTACCCTAGGTATCCCTTCCCATATACATCTGGATCCAGAAATTACTCTCTTAGAGAAGGAGGGGGACAGAGGGAGGGAGGGAAGGTGCCTGCTGCAAGAGATACTCCTAGAAGATCTACTGTTACGGTAAGTACGCAACTGTACTATCTTCCACGGGGATAATCTCTTGCAGCAGGTAGTACACTTGGGATGAATCCCAAGCAGTAAACCCAGGAAGGGTGGAAGATGTCATGATAAAAGGCCTTGTAGGACAGTGCGGCTAAAGGCCATCCTATGGTGAGAAGCAATATCTAAGTTATAATGCTTCATGAATGTATGTATTGTGGACCATGTGGCTGTACTGCAGATATCAGTGATCGAAGCCCCTTTCAAGCAGGCCGCAGTAGCAGCCATGTATCTAGTGGAATGGCCTTGGACAGGTCCTGGTAATGGTTTGTTATACTTTGAATAACGAACATGATACAATTGCTAACCAACTAGAGAGGTTTGTTTAGCAACTGGGAACCTTCTCTCTGTGAGACAAAGGTCACAAAAGCAGAGCGTTTTTCTGATAGATTTAGTCGATCTATGTAGTATATCAGGATACAATGGACATCTAAGGTGTGTAGGAGATATTTTCCTGGATTAGAATGCTCGGGGTAGAGCCGGCAGTTCTATGGTCTGATTTAAGGTGTGTTCTGATACCACCTTGGGCAAAAAGGAGGGACTGGTACGGGAGAACAACTCTATCCATGTGAAAGAATAAGTAAGGTTCTCGACACATCAGGCGTGAAGCTTGGAAATACGTCGAGCAGAGGTGATGGCCACCAAAATACTGTCTTCCAGGAAGGCAGCAGTGATCTGGTGGGCACTGGTTCAAAGGCTCAGGGTCAGTTTTCCAAAGAAATTCAGATCTCACGGAGGGTGGGCCGTCTAATGGGAGGTTTGATATGTAACATGCCTCTTAGAAACATTTTGGTGAGATAATGTTGATACAATAATCTCCTTCCAAGGGCTCATGGAAGGCTGAGATAGAAGCCAAATGAACTTTAATACAGGAGTAACTCAAACCTGTCCTGGCAAGGGAGGCCAGGTAGTCCAGTACTTTAGTCAGTGGACAGGAATAAGGTCCAATGACCTTAAGCAGCCCGTATCGAAAAGCATTTCCACTTGGCATTATATGTTCCCCTGATAGATGGTTTGTGTGAAGCCAATAAAATATTGGCCACAGGTGAGAGACTTGAAGACAGGCTATAAAGCATCCTCAGGAGCCAAGTGTGAAGGTGTAGAGACTTCAGGTTGGGGTGAAGAGAGTTCCCAGATCTTGAGTCAAAATATCTGGTCTGACTGGCAACGGAATGGAATCAGCTACGGAGCTGTTGAAGTAGGGAAACCACACCTGCCAAGGCCATAAGGGGCTGTGAGGATCATCGTGGCAGGTTCGAGTTGCAGTTTCAGTAGAGTTCACTGCAGGAGTTGGATGGGGAGCATATAAGAAGAGACCTGTCCACAGTTGGGACAGTGCATCTGTAGATCGATCCCTTTTGTTGGGATAATGGAATAGTATTTGGGGAGTCGATGATAGTCGGGGGATGCAAACAGGTCTAGTTGTGGGGTCCCCACAAATGAAACATCATCTGAAGAACTCGTGATGAAGAGTTCACTCATGCATGGAGGACTGGCGACTGAGAATAATGTCTGCCAGGGTATTGTGGCATCCGCTAGATGGACAGCTATCAAGAATAAGTGTTGAAGCATGGCTTCCTGCCAAACTGTCAGCGCCTCCAGAGAGTGCGGACTTGGTGCCTCCTTGTTTGTTCAGGCAGAACACCATGGAGGTGTTGTCTGATTGGATCAGTAGAGGTCCTGGACAAAGGTGGGGGTGAAAGGCAAGATGAACCGCTTTCATCTCCAACAGGTTTATGTGGGGTATCACAGAGAGTTGAGTCCTTCTGCCCTGAGTCCTGTAGGGACCCAGGTATGCTCCCCAGCCATTGAGGTAGCATCCTTTGTCAGTGTCAGCTGGTGGGGATGCCTTGAGACAGATTGTCCCAATGGATCCACCAGTCCAGTGCGGAGCGGAAGGTGGGGTGACTCTGATTTGGTCAGTCAAAGTCCCTGACTTTTTATGCCACTGATTCTGAAGAGTCCACTGCACTGGTCTCATCTGAAGATAGGCAAAGGCCACCATGGGGATGGCGGCAGCCATGTGACTCAGGAGGCATAAGAGACGTCTGGCTGCAATGAACTGCTGGGTTCGTATCTGGGAAGCCAGAGAAAGAAGTTTGTCTTGCCTGTCGGTAGGGAGGTAAGCCTTGCGGAGAGTAGCATCCAAAGCTGCTCCTATGTACTGGAGTAACTGGATAGGAGTTGGATGGGACTTGGACCAGTTGATGGTAATGCCTAGAGATTGGAATAGGGAAAGGGTGGCCTGGAGGGGACAGAAGCAGAGAATCATTCTGAGTCACTTTTATACCAGTTGTCTAAGTAGGGAAGGCGAAATGTCTGTCCTTCTCAGACCCCATAACTCGGCCAGGTACTTGATGAAGACCCTCAGAGTTAATGGAGGCCAGATGGAGTGCCGGACTTGGTAATGTTGTCCCAGCAATAAGCATAGGAACTGGTGGTGGGCAGGGTGGGCAGGGTGGACAGGGATATGCAGGTATGCATCTTTCATGTCTAATGCTCATAGCCAATCCTTGTATTAACATCGGCATTGTGGATAATGGATGTTAGGGTGACCATCTGGAACCTTTGTACTGAATGGGTAAATTCAGTTATCTGAGGTCTAGTATAGGTCTGAGGTCTCGTGCGTTTGGGCACCAGGAAGAGTGGGAGTAAAACCCTGATGGAACTCCAAAGGAGGAACAGGAAGATGGTATCCTTATTTAACAGAGCCTGGAGCTCCTCTCAGAGGATGGGGAGATGTTCAGGTGGGTAATGGACAGAGCGGGGAGGATGCGTGGGGGCACAGACGTGAGTTCCAGAGTGTGCCCACCTTATGATTTGAAGTACCCACTCGTCCGATGTAAATCGGCTGCCAGGCCTCCAGATGAAGGAGAAAGTGACTACCCATGGCTTCCAAGGCCTGGCGGAGGAAGCTTTAGGAATGCCATAAAAGGTCACTGGGTGGAAGGCTGACCGGTGAGAGCGGGAGCTCATGGAGGTTGGAGTGGCTGTCCGGGAGGAAGTTGGGAGCGTCCCCGGGAACTGCCTCTGTAGGTTCCTTGGCCTTTGCCTCATCTTTTCGATTGAAAAGTCTGAGAACAGTACTGGTAGGAGGGCTGTGAGGTGCGGTACATGCCATGCACAGTATGCAATGTCCGGACTGATGCTTGGAGATCATCCAAGAGTGTTTGAGTACCAGGGCCAAAGAGTTTAGATCCATTAAATGGGGCATTGACTACTTTATGTTGTATATCTGGTGTAAAACCTGATACATGGAACCAGGCGGGACACTGGAGGGTAACATCAACGGCAGTCACACGAGCAGAGGTATCCACCGCATCATATCTGGAATGGAGAAGATGCCGAGATAGAGTTACCAGTGAAAACCGTAGCCAATAATTGGTCTTTCTTCTGAGATGGAGGGAGTTTATTGACTGATTTTACAGCAGAGGACCAGAGGGTACATTGGTATTTAACCATGTACCCCATATAGTTTAAAGTTCTGAGATGCATTGTGCCGCCTGAAACACCTTCTTTCCAAGGTAGTCTAAATGGGCGGGATTCCTTATCAGGAGGTGAGGAGTTCATGTGTTTGGGTGAGCGCAGTAATGACCACTGAATCTGCTTCGGAGTTAGAGAAGAAAAAGGGATGGTCAAGGGGAGCCTGGTAAAGGTGATCTGCCTTTCTAGGTATAGCCGGAACAGCAGAAGGTTGGTTCCAAGTTGCCAATACTGCATTTTGGTAGGTTTGTATAAGTGGGGGTACCACTACTACCGGATCGTCAGGTAATTTGAGGCAATCTGCCATATCCTTTCTCTGTTTATCATGTTCTGTGGTTGAAAACCCCATAATGTTTTGTATTTGGACCATCATCTCATGAAAGGATGAGTCATCTGGAGGAGAAGCTACTGCATGGCTGGAGACATCCTCATGCAGGGAAGAAATGGTGGAAAGAGAGGGACAGAGGACAAGACTCCAGGTCCTGAAAATCAAAATCCTCCAAATCACCGGAGAACCATCTGGGAAATCTAAGTCTTCTGAAAAGTAGTCTTCCTCATTGGGGGCCAGGTGGAGAATAGCCCTATCGCCCAAAAAAACATTTAGGCAGAGGGGTGGGAGACTGAGAAGGCCTCCCAACAGCACCTTCAGTGGGAGGTTGAGAATACCTCATCGCCTCCAGAACCTGTTGTACCACTGTGGCTACATCCATTGAGGCAGTAGGGGGAGGGGTAGGGGGTATCTGGGAAACCAGGGGTATAGTGGAAGGAATTGGAAGTGAGGTAAAAACAGGTCTGGTCCCCGGGTGGTACAACCTGGGGTCCCAGTCCCTATCAGACTGGCCACTGTGAGTGAATGACCTTGAAGGAGGAGGGGCAGTTGAAAAAAAAAGATCCATGACAGTTCCCATGAGCCCCTGGCTCGCCATCGACGAGGCAGTAAATGGGGAAGCAATAGAATGTTTAAGAGCCATCGTCGTCGATGGGACACTGATGGAAGTAGCATAGGGTTCTGTTGAATCTGCTAAAAGAGCACTGGAAAGCACCATCAACAAGAAGTAAACTCCTGTTGGGCGATGAAGCAGTTTTAAAAGGCATCGTCGATGGTGTGTGACCAGGAATGGTCACCATCGATGAGAACCCTGCAAGCGATGAGGAGGAAGATTTGTCCTTATGCGTTTATGCTTCTTATGTAAAGCAGTAGAAGGAGGGTCCTTGGGACGGGCTCCCTGCTTTCAAGAGACATTTTCTGCTCCATGAGATGTGTTTGTATCTCCTGCAGTCGTCGTCAATGAGTTGCCTGGTTGAATTCCTGGCAAAGCGTGACAGGATATGGTGTCGTGTGGGTCCCAGACAACCGAACACAATGAGGGGATTGTCATAGTGGTAGGTCTTCCCACCACTACCACAGGAGCGAATAATGGTAACTGGGTTTAGATCCTTCTGACATTCGTTGATGAAGAATGGACATGGAGAAATCCAGTCCATAGCTCAATTTCTAAATCGATGACTGCTACTAGCACTAGCTGCTGCGTGCGAGCTGAAGATGGCGGGAAAATGAACTGAGGATACCAGGGACGCCCACTCATATAGAAGCAGGATGATGTCATGTGTGTAAGGCCCTGGAGAAAGACTGCTAGAGAAGAGCTGCGTGCACCACAGCGCCCTCTGGCGATTACCCAAGTGTATTACCTGCTGCAGAGATCATCCCTGTGGAAGATTATGGTTATAGGTGAATAACCTGTTTTCTAGGGACATGGATATGGTTCCTTATCCATACATAGGCAGACTTCCAGCAGTTCTCTGGGAGGAGGGCAAGGCACATACTACTATTAGGCGAACACGGATTGGAGAACCAAGGTCCCAAAAGCAGCATCCAGGCGTGACTCAAGGTTGATGCTGTAATGGAAGATGAAGGTGTATGCTGACTTCCAGATACTGTAGCTGCCCTACAGATCTCCTGTATGAGGTGTCCCTGAAAGCAGCCACCGAGGCAGCATTATGTCTGGTGGAATGAGACCTCTGCCCTACGAGAGGCTCCCTACCACCAACCTATAGCAGAGGTTAATGCAGAAGACAATCCACCTACCAAGCATCTGCTTAGCTGCCTGTCTGCCAGTTGCAGCATCAGAGTACGTGACAAAGAGCTGGTAAGCCTCACCCCAAACTCCAGCCTACACTCTCTATAATAAGAGAGCACTCACCACAGGTCGAATGTATGGAGCCTACACTCGGCTTCCAAAGATGGGTTGGTAAAGTAAACTGGTAAGTTAATCACCTGGTTAAGGTGGAAGTCTGATACAATCTTCAGGTGGAACTTCAGTTGGGGGTGAAGTATGACCTTCTCCCTGTGGAAAACCAAGTAAGGAGACTCTACCAAAAGCACGTGGTACTCACTGATCCTTCTGGCAGAGGTGATAGCCACCAAAAAGGTAGTTTTCCATGATAGGTGTGACATCTCACACCTATGCACTGACTCAAAAGGCTTGCCCATGAGCATGGCCAAACCCAGTAACAGATCCCAAGGTGGTGGTGGTTCATCCACCAGTGGGTTCAAGTAGTCAATGTCCTTAAAGAACTGCCTGATCACCTTCTCCTGTGCCACCATCAGCATTTCAGGCCACACCCGGTATGCAAAGATGGCTGCCAGGTGCACCTTGAAGTTCATCAATCTCAGCCCTAGCTGGGAGAGAGACCACAGATTGTCCTGGATGCTAGCCAAGGAGCAGGTAAGAGGATCAAGCTCCTTGCCCAGGCACCAAAAGGAAAATCTTTTCGATTTAAAAGCATAGCATCGATGGGTCGACTCCTTTCGGGATGTGTCCACAACATGGAACACATTATCCAAAAATCCCAAAGCCTGGAACTCTAGCCATTCAAGAACCAGGGCGTAAGGTGCAGGGATTGAGGATCTGGGTGTAGGATCTTCCCCTGGTGACAAGGCAACAGATATGGGCACAGGGGCAATAACTGCAGAGGTCTGAGGCTGAGGAGATACAAGTACCAGAACTGGGGAGGGGACCAGTCCGGTGCTATCAGGATCATCTGCACCTTGTCCCTCCACACCTTGCCCACCACTTTGTGGATCAAGGGAAAGGGAGGGAAGGTGTATAGGAGGCCTGGGGTCCACAAACTCATGAAGGCATCCTTCAACAGTGTCCCAGACTGAGGAGAGTGGCCACAAAACAGCCTTAGTTTTGCATTCTCCCTGGAGGCAAAGAGGTCCACCAGAGGAGTACCCCACAGGGAGAACAGGTGGTTCACCACCTCCTGATGCACAGGTCACTCATGCGATGTCTTGCCCACCCAGCTAAGGGCATCTGCCATCTGGTTGTTGGCTCTCGTTTCATGAATTGTTAGGAGATCTGCACCCCAGCTGCACATGGGGGTCCAGGTGCAGAGGGCCTCCTAACACACGAAAGGGAATGCATGCCTTTCTGCTTGTTCAGGTAGAACATGGTTGTGGTGTTGTCTGCCTGAACTTACATGACCTGACCCCAGACAAAAGGAGCAGATTCCATCAGAGCTAAGTGCACTGCACTAAACTCCAGCATGTTTATGTGGTGAGGGGATTCCCTCGGGGTCCGGAGCACATGGGCTCTGTGGTGCCCCAGGTGGGCTGCCCACCAGAGATGCATCTGTAGTCAGAATGACTGAGGGCTCTGGCTGGACAAGCGGTACTCCTTCCTCCAGGTGTTCTGGGACAAGCCACCACAGGATGGCATCTCACATCGGCTGGGTTACTGCAACCGGCTGGTCCAAGTGACCTAGGTGCTGAGATCAATGATGACCCAGCTCCCACTGAAGGTGACACATTCACCAGAAGGCCCACTGGACCACACTGTTGCAGGACACCATGTACCCTGGCAGCCTGAGAAGTCCCTGGCAGGATGTGAGCATTCAAACTGAAAGGATCAGGCAGAGGAGGTAAGATCCAGTGCCCAGTCCACAGGGAAGTGGGCCTTAGCCCAGAGGGAGTCTAGCTCTGCCCCGATTAAGTGAATCACCTATGAGGGGCTGAGTTCAGACTTGGCTGAATTGACCAGAAGGCCCAAGTCTCTGCAGGTCTGGAGGGCCAGATCTCTGGACTGCTCCACTCCCTTGTTGGATGGCCCAGCTATCAGCCAGTCATTCAGGCAGGGGTAGACCCTGATCCCCTGATACCACAAGAAGGCTACCACCACTGCCAGACACTTGGTGAAGACCCTCAGTGCCGAATAGAAGCTAAGCATCAAGAACTTGAACTAGTAAAGAACCCCTTCTGGTCAGAACTGGAGGTATCACCAGTGGGACGTATGGCCTGGAATGTGGAAGAATGTGTCGTGGAGGTCCAGGGAGCAGAGTCTCATGTTCTGCTCCAGAGATGGTATTGGTCCAGAGTCACAATCCTGAACTTGGACTTCTGGAAGTACTGATTCAGATAGTAAAGATCCAGTATGGGGCACCAACCCCCCATCCGTTTTGGGATCAGGAAGTATCTGAACAAAAGCCCTGACCTGCCACGAGGTCGGGACATGGGCTATGGCTCCTTTCTTAAGTAGCTGAGCAATGTCCTCCTGAGGTGGACAGTGTCTCTTGCAACACCATGGACTCCCTGGTGCATGGGGTTAGTAAGGTGGGAGAGCCTCAAAACTGAGAGGCAACCCTCCGCCTACTACTGCTAGGACCCACTTGTCCAAAGTAATTATGGACCAAACCTGCCAGAAGTGGGCAGTCAATCCTACAAAGACAGCTAGGGCAGGGACTGGAAAAGTGGGAAGTAGACACCCCCAGCCTGTCAGCAGGCAGTTCTGTGAGGACAGGCACTGCTGCTGCTGAGGGGCACCACTATCACTTCCTTTTGGGTCCCTGAGCAGGAAACTTGGTCTTGGGGTGCCAAGAAGCCCTGATGGAGCTGCTGTTGCCTGAGGCTGCTCTGATGGAAAGGGCCAATACTGAAAAGGCTTTTCTATAGGCCTCTGCCCTTTCTGCTCCTTGTGCAAGAAGTCACAGAATCTAAGGTGGCATTGGACTTCTCAGTCCTGGTGTGGTGGCCCTCCACCCTGGGGTCAAGAGGTTGGTACCCAAGAAGGGACATCAACCAAGTTGTGCTGGTGTCTGTGGAAGTGAGGCAAATCCTCATCCTATGATGCATTATGACAACCATTGCAGGCGCAAGAATCAGCCATATCCAAGGCTGTCTGAAGCTGGTGTTTGGTCATGCTTGACCTGGTCTCAGACCACATTCACCACCATCTGCTTGTCAGCAGGGAGGTAAGGGAGGACATGTATAGGACTCTCATCAGGGGTGACAAAATGGGACATCATCAGGCATAGCTCACCTGATGGACACCAATGGAGGATGCAGCATAGACCTTTTTGGCTGCATGGTCAAGCTTTTTGGATTCCTTATAGGGAGGCTTGTCCAGATCCCCAGTATTATCAGATTTTCAGTAGACCGCATCTGCAACCACACCCTTGGCAAAGGGGTGGTCTGAAAATCTGGACATGGTGCCAGTAGGAACCATATACTTGCAGACCATATGAGCAGAGGTTGCCGGGCAGGAAGCTGCATGTTGCAAAAGCTCCAGCGCCAGTCCCATGATGGCCTCGCCATCAAGAAGGCAACCCCTTGGGATATGTCCTGGTCCAGTATCTCCATGAAGGGATACTTAGCCCTTTTCTGGACTAGCTGCAAGGGAACCACCATGGACTTGGACCCAAGTCTGAGAAGAGCCCCAAAAGACACCTGCCCATGGTCAGTAGTCAGTTCTTCTAACAATTCCCAGTCAAAGGCATGAGCCCTCGAAGACTGCATTGAGGATCCTTTGGAATCAGACAACGGATCCTTGAATACAGCCCTAAGCCGTTTGCCACCATGTACTACTCGAGGCTCAGTCGAGTGTGTAATCTCTGCCAACACCCAGCCTGGCAAGCCAGTAGCTATACAGAAGTCCTTGGAGGGGCTCCCTGCATGGGCTGTCATGGAGACAGCTCTACCTGTATCGGTGCTTAGACTCGCATCTGGGAGAGCTACCTTGGTATGACCGCTACAGGCTGAACTGGTAGTTGCCAGGTGACCGCAGGGGTCGCAGGTGGAGCTCTACCACACCTCACCAAGGCTTACTGCTGTCAGATGAGCTCCGCATAGTGCTGTCATATATGGCGATGGAGCCTCTCATTGTCTGAGGACTAAGAGGAAGAGGGGCGCCAACAGTGGCACCTCCCAGTTGAACAAGACCAAGAGCATGAGGAATCCTTCTACCTTGACCTTCAACTGGGTTGACGACACAGAAATGGCTGGAGTGGCAGTATAGACTGCTTGCACAGGGTTTGACCTCAGAGGGAAGCAACTCCTGAGAGGAGACAGAGGGGTTCACTGACTGCTCCAGAACCTTTTGGTTGAGACCCAACAGATCGAGTCCTGAAGATCAAGTCATCATCAATCCCCTCTAACAACAAGTCGTCAGGGTCCAGAAACATCTTGACTGCCTTGTCAACATGTGTTGTGACTGACAAGCTCAGCAGGGACATCACTGAGCTAATGGCCTTGCCCTTGACCAAAGGCTCAGCTGAAGCTGAACGCTTGACAGTCTCGAGCGGTTGGGGGAGTCAAGGGAGCAGGAAGAGTGTGCCCTTTCCCAATCCCAAGACCGACCACAGGATTTTTTTGATTTCTTACTCTTACGATGGTGGGCAGGGCTCTCCTGAAAGGTCCGGAGGGTTTGCACATCTCTCAGAGTTACTGATGAAAACAGGACCCACTGGTCCCATATGGGAGTAGCGTCATGACCAATGAGGTACCACTTACGACCTTAGCTGCTGCATCTTCCATGGTTGCCATTTGGGGTGTGGACTCCATAGCCAAGGGGACCACCTTACATGCCTGCTTTGACTTTATTCAAAGGTCCTGTTTGTATGGCTGGCAGGCTGACTGAGAAGATGGGCATAGCATTTTTCCAGGGAGGTGGGAAGCATAGCCTGCCACAGGCCACTGGCAGCAATGTCGTGCTGTTCGCCATGGCAGTAGATACATGACACATGCAAATCCATCCAAGACATTTTCTAGTTGCACTGGATGCACTGCTTAAAATCGGAAACTATCTTAGAATCCCTGTGATCCATGATGTAGATGTCGGAGTTGGAACTGAGGATCTACTGTAAGTTTGAAGAAAGAAAGTAGCCTAATGGTGCACTTGAAAAAGATATTTGGGCCTACACTGCATGCAGAGCTGCAAAGAAGGAGACCTGACTTTTCCAACGGAAGGGGAGATCTGAAGTCACAGGACACAGCTGAGGGATATACTACCTTGGTGGTGGGAGGAGCTTAGCTTGAAGAGTGTCCAGATCTTAAAGGGGAACTGACCATGTGTGGATAAAGTAACAATATCCACATCCCTAAACATAGCACGTTACGTAGAACTTACTGCAACAGTAGATCTTCGAGAGCATCTCTTGCAGCAGGTCTTAACACATGGGATTACAGCCACAGGAGTTATTTCATCCAGGTGACTTCTCAGCAGTCACACCTGGGACCTCCCCAGCACTACCATGGTGTCTACCTGGCAGGCATAAGGGAAGGTCCCAGCTACTCCTCAGTTCTCTTCCATCCTGGCAAATGAATGTGAAAGCATATCATAGGCCTCCGTTGGGAACCCAGGAGGGAAATCAAGGCAGCAGCTCATGAAGTCGTAAAAGACAGGAGCATGGAATACTTCTGAAACAACAGCAAGGGGGAAGGAGGGCGGGGCTGCATGACCTGCTGCAAGAGATACTCTCGAAGATCTGCTGTTACAGCAAGTTCTTACACAACTATATTATCTTCTTTGAGGCAATCTCTTGCAGCAGGTCATAACACATGGGAAGATTCCCAATGGGAGGAGGAAGCAAATCATTAGGACTCAGGACAGGAGGCCTTGTAGGATGGCCTGTCCAAAAATGGTTCACTTCTTAGAAGCGATGTCTAGACTGTAATGCTTGGTAAAGGTATGTACAGAAGACCACATGGTGGCTTTGCAATTATCAAGGCAGAAACACCCAATAAACACGCTCATAGAGGCAGCCATGCCACTGGTAGAATGGGGTTTTATAACTCTTATGAGAGTTTTTTTGTATTTTGCATAGATAAACGTAATGCAGTTGGCCAACCATGTGGACAAGCACTGCTTTGAAACACCAACACCCTGGTTTCCAGGGGCAAAAGAAACAAAAAGTTGTTCAGTTTTTTGCAACTGTGAGATGCAAAGAAGGTAAATGCTCAATGTTCTATACACATCGAGAGTATAAAGTAGGGCTTCCTCCAGAATTTGTAGGTTCTGCAAAGTACAGTGGTAATTGAATGGCCTGATTTAAAGTAAATTCAGAAACAACTTTTGGCAAGAACAATGGGTTCGTGCATAATGACACCTAGTCGTTATGAAATTTCAGGTATGGAGGTTTGCACATTAGTCGTGCAACTCAGCGACATGTCTGCCAGACATAATGGCAACAAAAACATAGTTTTGTGGCTGAGGGTTGAAGAGCTGGGCGCCACACCTCGCACCATGCCGGACGGGTTGGAGAGCAGTTCGGGTTGCGAGAGTCGGCAGAGGAAGGAGGATAGAGTGTCCCCAGATGCTCTCCTCTTTCAGGGGAGGATACCAGGGATGTTTAGTACACCTGACATCCAGGAGGCGGTGGGAAGCACCGACTCTCGGGGGCAATGAGGCTTCCATTGGGGGGAAGCTGGGCAGGGGAGGATGCCATCTGGCACTTGGCAGCGTGTGTAAGCACGTTCTGCCCAAGCCGGCATCCTCAGCGGGATGGAGGGGAGGAACAGAAAAACGGAAAAACCCCATGGCGTTCCTGGATGACAGCCGCTCCAGCCACCCAGTCGTAATCACAGTCAGACCCCGCTGTGCAAGGTGCTCTGTGGAGGAAAGAGGCAGGTAGGAGTCACAGGAGGCACTCTAGGGGCAGACTCAGTGAGGGATTGGGGGGCACTGTGCAAGCCCAAAGAAGAGAAATGGTGAGGGCGACCAGGAGGGATAAAAAGAAATTAAAAAAAATTAAAAACAGTTTTCCAAGAAAGATAATGGAGGTTGCTGGATTCAGCTGGCTCAAATGGACTCATAGTCAATTTTTGAAGCACAAAATTCAAATCCCACACATGGACTGGATCCCTGATAGGGAGATGCAGGTGCAGAATACCTTTTAAAAAGGTTCGAATCAAAGGTAACTGAGACAAACAGATGTTGCCCACAGGCAAATGAAATGTGGCAATGGCCAAAAGGTAGACTTTCACAGAGTAATATTTCAGTCCACCCTCCGACAAGGAGAGCGAATAATCTAAGATGCACTGAGAGGAACACTCATAAGGATCTAAGTCTAATGTAGATGCCCAAATAGAGAAATGTTTCCACTTCAAGGAATAGGAAGACCAAGTAGATGGTTTCCTAGCAGCCCGGAGAACTTCTGCCACCTTTGGGGACACCTGGAAGTGTGAGAGGACTACATCCTCAGGAGCCAGGCATGCAGGTGGAGGGAGCGAAGGTCCAGGTGTAGCAGGAAGCCTTGTACCTGGGACAGTAAAACCCGGCAAATCATCAAAGGTATGGGTTCCAGTTCCGAGAGCTGTAGTAGTAGAGGGAACCAAATCTGTTTTGGCCAGAATGGCGCTATGAGAATCATAGTCACCCCATCCTGGACCAGTTTGAGTAGAACTGTCTGAATGAGCAGAAAGGATGGGAAGACGTATAGACATCTTCCTGTCCAGGAAAGAGATAATACATCCCACCACACAGTTTCAGGACCTCACATGAGAGAGCAGTAAAGTGGCAGTTTTGCATTTTGCAGAGAGGCAAATAGGCCCAATTCCCTGTCAGCTCCACAGGTGGAAGACATTGTTTAGAACATCAGATAAGATTTCCCACTCATGGGCCTGGGCAGTGGATCTGCTCAGGGCATCTGCCAGGGTGTTGGACAACCCTGGGATGTGTACTGCCAGAAGATGAATATTTCTCTGGCTCACCCAATACCACACCCTCACCAATTCTCTGCAAAGAGGGTAGGAATGGGTGCCGCCTTGTTTGTTTAGGTAGTGAACCACCATAGAACTGTCTAATTGCACTTGAAGACAACCTGAGGGAAGGTGTCTCGAATGCCTAGAGAACTGCCCTAAGCTCCAAGACACTGATATGGTGGTGGGCCTCCACTGGTGTCCAAGATCCTTGGGACCTGACATGCAGAAGATGAGCATCCCACCCTGTCAAGGAGGCGTCAGAATGAGACTTGGGACAGGAGAATGGAATGGCATGCCTCACATTAAGTTGTCTCTGGACTTCCACCATTGTAGAGCTTGAAGAGCTGGGGAAGACATCAGGACCAGGGCATTGAAATCATCCTCCCTCTGGTCCCATTGGACTCTGAGGAACCACTGAAGGACCCTCATATTTAACCTGGCATTGGGGACCATCAGTATCATTGGCCACAAATGTCCCAGGAGAGGCGAAGTAGTCTCGTGCGAGACTAATCTGCTGGACTCTAATCTGCATACTAATATAATCAGGGCATCTGCCCAAGCTATGGGCAGATACACTTTCTCCATGGAGGTGTCTAACATGGCTCCAATATATTGGAGGCATTGTGTAGGGTCCATTTTGGATTTCAGATAGTTTACCACTATCCCCACCTGAGCGAACAACTGCAAGGTTTGAGAAAGCATAATAGTTGTTAGCTGGAGGACGCTTTCAGGAGGCAGTCGTCCAGGTAGGGAATGACATAGGGGCCATCCCTGCAGAGGGCACTGCGACACCACTAGGCATTTTGTAAATACCCATGGGGCCAAGGAAAGGTTGAAAAGGAGGGATCTGAACTGTTAATGACGACCTGAAACATGAAATGGAGAAACCGTCTGTGGGCTGGGTGCATCATGATATGGAGGTATGCATTCTTCATATCCGAGAGCAGAGCCAATCTCCCATGTTCATAAAGGAGAAGTGTTGGAAGAGACAACATTTGGAACTTTTGGTAAGTGATGTAGAGGTTGAGGCACCTCAGATCCAAAATGGGGCATAAATCCCCCGTCCATTTTGGAACCAGGGAAAAGTGGGAGTAAAATTCCACACCTTCTTTTTTTTTTTATATTTGCTATTTACCCCTTCTGCACCCACAGCCTTACCCATCCTCCCTTCCTCAGGCTCTCCTAGGCATTGGTGCTTGGCTGCACCCGGACCTCCTCCCTGGTGGCTACCTCCACACTGCCTTGGTTTTTCCCCCAGTGGGGAGAGAGTGTGTGGGAATCCCTTTACCACTCCCCTCACCTGTCTGTCATTTTTCATTAGGCACCTTCTCCAGTGATTGTCTGGTGTAGGGAGGCTACATTCTGGAGGCTGTCTCCCGGTTTGGCTGTAGGGATATTTCCTTGTTTCTCCCAGCCCCAGGAGCAATGGCACTCTTGGAGTTCCAAGGGAGGCACGTCATGACATGATGGCCATCTAGGAACTCGGATGACATCCTTACCCACCCGCAGCATCCCTTAGCTGCACCTCCACCTGTGGTCACCCAGGTGGTGGTATCGCAGTGGGATGACAGCCTCTCCCTCAGAGGAAAGTGATCCAATGGACACTCCATCCTCCCCCCACCCGGCCCCTGACAGCCAGTCCGCACCTGAACCCGGGTTGCCGGTGTCACAGCAGTAGTGCTACTGCTGCAACGATGGGTTGGCACTTCCTGCACCCTTCTGAGGAAGGGAACTGGTTCAATGGTCTTTTTCAGAGCAAAGCATCTATCTCGGGCTGTAAGACCAATGCCTGGTCTGGGGGTAGTGAAAGACCATGGGTGGCAAGGAAGTGGTATCTCCATGAACTCCAGTGTGTGCCCTGTCATGATCAATTGCAGGAGCCACTGATTGGAGGAGATAACTCACCACCCTTGCAGGTGCAGGAAAACCTGCCCCTGGCTGACCATGGGTAGGGCCTCTAGGCCCACGACTGGAGGAAGACCGTCAGGTGGAAGGCTAGCCATAATGGGGTTTTGAGCATGTCTAGGATCTGCAATTGTACTGAGGTTTTTCTCTTATTGGCAGGCTGCCTCTGATTTGTGGGATGGCCCCATAGGGTGGCCCTCGAGAGCCCAGGCTGTTTTGGGTTTTGGACAGTACAGGGTTCATACCGATAGAAGAGTATAACCGAGTCTTGGAAGTCTTTCAATATGTCTCGGTCTGTGGACAAACAGCTGAACCCCTTTAAAAGGAGCATTCAGGATAGATTGTTGTACATCCTGTGAAAATCCTGACACCCTGAGCCAGGAGTGTTGTCTGAGACACACTACTGTAGAGAACATCTGAGCCATAGTGTCAATGGCATCATAAGTGGCCCTTAGCAGGTGGCGGCACACAGCTGCCACAGTGGACATTTTGCCATCAGCTCTTCCTGGATAGAAACCGTCGGGAGGGACTGAACTGTCACCTGGGAGGCCTTTAGGATTTCTCCTGATATTTCAGGAGGTGTACCATGTAATTAAGTATACATAGAAACAAGGTGGCTGAGGAAAAAACCTTTTCCGATAACATCAATTCTTGGATTCCATATTCAGGGATGAGCACTCATGTGTTGAGGCCTAGAGGACCTATCATGTACAGCATTGATCACCTGAGGTGTAAAACATGAAATAGGGGTGATCCACTGGAGCCTGATAAATCCTATTAGCCTTACGTGGATTGGAGGAATCTTGAAAGGTTGCTTCCATGCAGCTAAGATAGCCTCTTCAAAGGCATCCACCAAAGGGGGATGACCAGAGTGGGGCATTCCAACACACCCAAGTACTAAGCCAATTTCTTTCTAGTAGCATCCTGCTCAGTACTCTATAATCCAAATGTTTTCTGGAGGTAGATCATAATGTCTGAAATTATTGGGTTATCTGGTGGAGAACAAGGGAGCTCCAGGGTAGGCTTCCCCTGAATAGAGGAGGCAGCAGAGGAGGACTGAGAGGAATTCTCCTGGTACATGCTGTCCTTGTCCTCCAGGTCAGCCAGATCCCAGTCCTGCAGGAAAGGGTCCTTCATGTCTACATCCTGAGTGTATACACCTGGGAAGACAGGGTAAGAGCTGGTCGTCCGCTGGGCGAAGGAGGCCGAGAGGGAGCTGAGACCGCAGCGGACCCTCTTTAGGGGGTGCAGGGTTTGAGTCAGGTCCAGGATAGTATTCATTAGAGCCTGGACATCAGTCATGGCCATCTGCCTAGTGGAAGTAGCCGGGGCAAAATGGACAGAGTAAACTGGGACCATTGATGGAATACGATTAGGCAGTGGAACCAAACATGGAGCCATTGATGAGGGGTGTGAATATGACCCCAGGATCATCGATGAGGGTGCCAGCATTAAACCCTGTGAGACAAGGCTGGTCATCAACAATGGGATTGTCAATGGGCCTGAAGCCCCTGCCGTCGATGACAGAATCGGCGGACTGCAAGAAATCATCAATGACGATAGGATCATCGATGGGCCTGAAGCCATCATTGATGGACAATGGCTAGACAGCACTGAAGGGGAAGGCAGCTTAGAAAGCTGCAGATTAACCCCAGAACTCACCATCAACAGAGGAGCCATCGATGAGGGAAGAGAGGAGCCCTACAAGTCGATGGTGTGAGGGACGATGTAACAGGGCAACTTTCTCTATAATCACTTTGTGTGTATCATTTGTCGATGGTGAGGGAGTGGTAGAAACAAGCTTAGTCTCTGATGAACGTTTCTTACCAGGACCCTGTGCCATCAGCGTGGAGGGGTCCCCATAGAGCAGTAAGACCCTGAGAAAGATGTCGAGGATTCTCTGGTTGTGGAGCATTGCTGCTGCTCCAGGAGGGCAACCTTTTGCTCCATGAGGAACTCACGGAGCTGCTGAAGCCTTCAATGTTTTGTGGCCTTGTTGAACCTCTTGCAGAAGACACACTCCCTGGGGTTGTGTTCTGGACCAAGGCAATGAACACAGACTTTGTGGAGGTCTTCCTTAGTGATTATGTGGCCACAGGAACACCTTCAAAATAAGGGATCTGAAGACATTAGTATAAGAACTTTCTAGTAAATTTTGGTTGGTAGAACTTTTCATCGATGACAGGAAAGCAGAGTTCTGAAGGAGGACTTGCATGCAGGTCACGGTTGAAAAGAACTGAGGAGTAGCTGGGACCTTCCCCTTTTATACCTGCCAGGAAGACACCAAGTGGTAGTGCTGATGGGAGGTCCCAGGGTCAATTGCTGAGAAGTCATCAGGAGGAAATAATGCCTGCAACTGTAATTCCATGTATTATGACCTGCTGCAAGAGATTGCCTCGAAGAAGATCTGACGTTACACTGCAGGGGTGAGCATGACCACACAACAGAGTTTGAATTTCATTCTAAGTTCCATAATTAGCAAAAATTCTAAAGCTCTGGGGTACTTTGTATCTAGCGCTCCAGGAAAGGCCCTCTGCTCCCACAGTGCCAACCTCAGAGTGCAATAGTGTGAACAGGTAACAGGGTAACCCTCCTATCTGCTTTTGGGTCTGAATCACCTTTAGTCTCAAGTTCTGGGGGATACCCAAATGTACAGGATCAGATAATATTTTCTTTGGGGGATGCAATATATCTTTCGCCTAAGGGCACCTAACCAGGTATCCAAAATGAACCCTTAGAGACCTTAGATATAGTCTTACCTTTTTCCAGTTTATAACGCCATCAAACCCTTCAAACAGCTGTTAGACTTAACCACGTATACATTACATGCAAAATGGACTTGGAAGACACACCCAGGCAGTCTTTCAAAGAAAAGTTTCTTTACTAAAGATGATAAAAATCTGAAAAAATGTAAACACAGAACAATATATGAAAGGGCTCACAATCACATAAAAGAATAAGGCAAAATTACAAAGCAAAACTCCTACACATTTAGATCTTTTCTATCTAATGTATTACCTCTGTAAGTGCCTTTAAATTAGAGATCTTTGTTTCTTTAGAGCCCAAAAGATATGACATACATTTCAGACACAAGTATCAGTTTAAACTCTGTCTCACACCTCTTATGTGAGTCATCTAGCTCCTCCTTTTTGAATATAAAATTGCAAACGTGATTTCCTACAGGAGGAATTTTAAATAATGTGAACATCAGTAAAACCCATTTCCAAAAATTTAAGTCTTTGATCAACCAGTTCCTTTGAGGTTTACAACCCTGCAGTCCATTACCCAGGTGTGAGATGGCCAACAGGAATCAGCTAAATGACGTCCTTTCCTGATGTAATACAATTCGTATTTAATTTCTAACTTCAAAAGCAGCAGCAAGTGATGAGGGCCATAAGCTGTCTCTCTAGAAGGATGTTCCAATTAACTGTTTCCTTCTGGTCTGTTTAATTACATCCTGGTTTTCAGCTGCTGACACCTTGTAATTTAAAGGGCCAAATCTCACAGACTAACATTTCATACACTTACCATTTATTTATAATACCATTATCATACAATAATCATAACCAGCTGGCCAAGCATCACAATCCTCCCCACCTAGACTGAATTTGGGGGCTCTATCCTCTGTATGGGACGAGCTCCCTAAGTCAGTTCACTCCTCATATAGACACAACAAGCCATCTGCTGATTGGTTGCTCCAGCCCTATGTAAGATTGTCATGTCATACCCTTGCAAGGCAAGACTCCATATTAATAGTCTATCATTAGTTTCCCCATTTGTGTCAGCCAAACCAGGGGCTGTGGTCAGTTGTACCTCAAAATGCTGCCCATATAAGTATGGCTCTAACTTTTTGGGGCCCACACTATAGCAAGACACTCTTTTCCACAGCAGAGTAAGCCTGCTCTCTGGGAAGTAACTTTTTACTCAGGTACACTATGGGGTGATCTTTCCCTTGGTTGGATGTCTGACTCAGTACTGTCTCAATACCCATGTCTGAGGCATCAGTCTGGACTATAAAGGGTCTGCTACAATCAGGACTTGTCAATACAGGAGCACTGCACAGTGTCTCCTTCAGTCTGGTAAAGGCTTTTTCACAGGCTGGTTCCCAGGTAATTTTCTTAGGCATCTTTTTCTTTACCAGGTCAGATAGGTGAGCAGCCAGGGCACTGTAATTGGGTACAAAGTTCCTATAGTACCCTTCTGTCTCTAGAAAACTCCTGACCTGCTTCTGCATTTCTGGTCTGGGCCATGCCTTGATCACCTCTATTTTTACTTGGTTAAGACAGAGTTGTCCCCGGCCTACAACATGCCCGAGGTATGCCTCTTCAGCCATGGCCACCTGGCACTTCTCAGCTTTGACAGTGAGCCCAGCCCTCTGTATCCTGCCCTGCACTTCCCTAAGGTGGGACAGGTGTTCCTCCCAGCTGGCACTAAAGATGGCAATGTCATCCAGGTAAACCAAGGCATACTCTTCAGGACCATTTAACACCTGGTTCACCAACCTTTGGAAAGTGGCCGGGGCGTTCTTCATTCCGAAAGGCATTACTTTAAATTTAAATAAGCCTATCGGAGTGATGAAGGCTGAACTCTCCCTAGCTCTGTCAGTTAACTCTACCTGCCCGTACCCCTTTGTCAGGTCAATAGTTGTAAGGTAGGTCGCCCCTACCAACTTGTCCAGGATTTCATCCATCTGGGGCATCGAGTGGGTGTCTGACTTTGTGACTGCATTCAGTCCATGATAGTCCACATCTGGCTTGGGCACAAGGACTACAGGTGAGGCCCAGGGCTGTGGGATCTCTGGATTACCCCTAAATCCAACATTTCCTCCACCTCCTTCCTAATGTCCTTTTGGACAGCCTCTGACACCCGATATGCTGTCCACCGTATGGGCGTCTGTGTCCCTGTCTCTACATTGTGCGTCGCTAATGGGGTTAGTCCAGGCTTGGCGCTAAACAGCGGGGCAAAGTCTGCTAAAACCTCCCTTACTTCCTGGATCTTGTCCGGGGCCAGCTGGGGTGACAATTTAACTGCCTCCACAGAGGACTCCCGCTTGCTTTCTTCCAGCAAGTCCAGAAGGGGGTCTCCTTCATCTGGCCCCTCCCAGGACTACACCTACAAACACCATGTCAGCCCTATTAGCATATGGCTTCATCATGTTGACATGGAACATTCTTTCTGTATGTCTTCTGTCAGGTAATTCTATCATATAGTTCCGTCATTTACCTTTTCATGGCTATTTTATGCGCTCCTGCACACTCAGTCTGCAGCTTGTCTTTCTGGACGGGACAAAGACCATGACTTCCTGACCCACCGTGTACGGCGAGCTCTGGCTCTGTGGCTGTACCACACTTTTTGTTTCTTCTGGGCACCTGCCAGGTTGCTCTGGGCTGTCCCCATAAACTCCTTCAGCCTTTTCCCAAACCTAAGGACATAATCCACTATGGGAGTTCACTGGGTGGCACTTGCCTTCCCAGTCCTCCTGGACCAAGTCTAGGGGCCCATGTACCTGGCGTCCATATAAGAGCTCTAAGGAAACCCTGTTGGCTCTTGGGGCCTCCTGCTATGCAAACAGGTGGGAAGGTATTTCTCCCAGTCCCTCCCATGCTGTTCAGCAAATGCTTGGAGCACTACTTCAGGGTGCTGTTAAATCTTACCAAGCCCATTGGCTTGTGGGTGATAAATGTCGTGCACCTCTGCACCACCCACACTTCTTCCACAACCATTTCATCAGGTCTGACATGAAGGAACCCCTCGGTGATAACCTCCTCGGAAAACCAACACAGGAGAAAATCCCAAGTAAGGCATCTGCCACTTTGTCTGTCCTCAGTGAGGATAGGACGACTGCCTCTGGATACCGGGTGGCATAATCCATCACAGTCAGGATGAACCTCTTTCTGGAGGAGCTAGGGGTATTTAAAGGCCCTGCAATATCCATTCCCACCCTCTGGAATGGCTCCTCCACTATGGGCAACGGAATTAGGGTGGCTTTAGGTATTCTTACCCACCTTCCCTATTTCTTGGCACTGGTGACAAGACCTTCAATACTCCTTCACCTGCTGGGTGAAGTTGAGCCAATAGGAATTCTGGGCCAACTGCTGCATAGTGCGTGTGATTCCCAGATGACCAGACAAGGGAATATCGTGTGCAATCTTGAGCAACTGCTCATGGTACCCGTGGGGAACGACAAGCTGCCTGCCTATCACCCCTACCTCTGTCTTAGCATCCTGATTATACATCAGTCCATTTTCCCTATAAATGTTATGTTTTCCTTCACCTCCCTGTGCTCCATCAGAGTTTGCCCAAGTCCTCAGCTTCTCTAGTCTAGGGTCACTTTTCTGAGCAGTTACAAACTCCTTACACATTCCCAAGGCATGGGACAGGTCCCGTCAGTATCTAAACTAGGGTCCTTAGCTATCTCTAGCATCAGGGCACTCTGGATCACTGTCATCCCTAACCCTCTGACAATGGGTCACCCCTTCTTCTTCAAAGTAACCTTCATAGCTGATTGGTTAACGCTACTGGGGAAATTTCTAACCCTTTTCATTAGTCTCCATATCAGGAGACACAAGCTGGGGAACCAGCCTCCCAGTGGTTTCAACAGTGGCTTCTATGGGGTCCAGGGATCTACAATTTTCCCTTGCTGCTTGGCTATGGGTAACTGCACATGCCATCCCCTGTTTGAGATTGTTGCCAAGGATGATGTCAACTGCTAAAGTTTTGGCTACAGCCACCTGTTGCACAGTTCCCTCTGTTTCACCACAGGCTAGGAGAACACTAGCAAGGGGCAATGTTTTCTCCTCCCCAGTGAAGTCTTGTACAGTTATAAATGTATTGGGTATAAGCTGACCAGGCTCTACCAGATCCCCTTTTACCACAGCAGGATGCCCTGTGTCTTTTAACCCTTGTGTCTGTACACTATTCACAGTGACTGGGTGTATGTGTTCCCTCATGTTCACTGGCATGCTTCAAGGACACACAATAACCCACTTCTTTTCAGTCCCATTTTGCATATTGCTCATCCTTTTGGAACACTGTCTGGCAATATGCCCAGTTTCTTACAAACCCAAAATGTGTTTCTTTTCTCAGAAAAATCTTTTCTTAGAAACCTGAGGCTAACTGGTTTCAGAGGAGGCAGTCAGGGTTTTAGCTGCCCTGAAGGCACGCTTTTCCCTTTCTGCACTGCCATATCCACCCCATTCACTCTCAGAGCAGGTCTGCTCTTGGCATAGCGGTCCAAGAGTTCAGCAGCCTCTTGCACTGTTTTGGGATCTTGGTCCTCCAGCCAGGTTTTCAGCTCTGCTGGGCATGCCCAAAAAACTGCTCTAACAATATAGCATTTTCAATTTTATCTACAGAGTTTGCTTCAATTCCTTCCCACCAACATTTTAAACACTGACATTGTTTCGTGGCTAGCTCCTCATAGCTCATGTCAGGGCTTCTCCTGAGCTTATGGAATTTAGCTCTGTATGCTTCTGCAGTTAAATCAAACTTTTTTAAAAGTGCAGCTTTAAGTTTGCTGTAATCATTACTGTCCTCATTGTCTATTTGACCCAATGCATCCCGAGCTTTCCCGGTAAGTAGTGAGGATAGCTGGAAGCTCCAGGACCCTCTAGGAATCTTTGCCTAAATACAAACTTTCTCAAAGGAATTTAAAAAGGCATCCATATCCTCCCCCTCTTTAAATTCAGCTATCAATTTGGAATTTAATTTGTAACCCAGTCCTGTAGTTCCAGTTAAACCCAAGCCACTTACCTGCTCTGCTGCTGGTGGTTGGAGTCATAGCTTCTCCAGTTCATGTCACCTCTGGCACTCATGCTCTTCACGGTCAGCCTCTCACTGTTCACATTCAGCTTCTCGATGTTTTCGCTCCCTCTTCTCCTCCGCAGCTCGCTGCTCTTGCTTCTTTTCTCTTTTCTCTGGAACTCCAGCTCCATCCTCTGCAACTCCATCTGCAGCCTGATGGCTTCAGGCCCCAGAATGCTAGTGACCATCCCCTGCTGCTGTGGCCCTTGCCTTGCACTGGCCCTGCTGTCCTCCTCACCGGATCTGGACACTGCACTGGCTGCTGGCCCCTCCACGCCCAAGGTTTGGTCCTTTACAGTCACAGTCTGTGACTCAGCTCTGGGCATCAGCGGCCATCAGAGCGTCCAGAGGTTCTGCTTGGTGGCTCTCCCCTCATGCAGGACTCCTCTCTCCTTGCACAACTGCTTCAGGTAGTCTGCAGTGTGCTCATTGTGAGTGGAAGTCATCTTCTTCCCTAACTACAGCTACTCTAACTTGCACTTTGAAAAAAAATAAAACATGTAGGAACTTTGACTGTAAGTCAAATGATATTGTTCTGTTTTCTCTTTTAAAAATAAATCATTGCCTTATTTTGCAAGTGAGCTGTACAGTATTAAGCTGACACACTGAACAGTTAAAGCTTGTGTTACCAAATGTATCGTACCGCTGCCAACCAACTCTGTCACAGACGTACTCTGCAGGTCAGGCCCTCTGTTCCAACAGTGCCAACTCTAGAGTGCAATAGTGTGAACAGGTAACAAACAGGGTAACCCTCCTGTCTGCTTTTGGTATAAATCACCTTTCGTCTCAAGTTCTGGGGGATTCAAACTTGAACCTTATGCTAGCGTACCCAAATGTACAGGCTCAGATAATATTCTCTTTGGGGGATGCAATATATCTTTAAGCTAAGGACACCTAACCAGATATCCAAAATGAACCGTTAAAACTCTATACGAGACCTTAGGTATATCCTTACCTTTTTCCAGTTTAGTAACGCCATCAAGCCCTTCAAACAGCTGTCAGACTTAACTACGTATACATCACATGCAAAAAGGACTTGGAAGACACACCCAGTCAGTCTTTCAAAGAAAAGTTTCTTTACTAAAAGATGATAAAAATATGAAATAAAATGTAAACACAGAACAATATATCAAAGAGCTCACAATCACATAAAAGAACAAGGGACAATTACAAAGCAAAACTACTACCACAGTACATTTAGATTTTTTCTATCTAGTGTATTACCTCTGTAAGTGCCTTTAAATTAAAGAGATCTTTGTTTCTTAAGAGCCAAAAACGATGACATACATTTCAGACACAAGTATCAGTTTAAACTCTGTGTCTCCACACCCCTTCTGTGAGTCATCTAGCTCCTCCTCCTTTTTGAATATAAAATTACAAAAATGATTTCCTACCGGGAGGTATTTTAAATAATGTGAACATCAGAAAAACCCATTTCCAAAATTATAGTCTTTGATCAACCAGTTTCTTTGAGGTTTACAACCTGCAGTCTGTCACCCAGGTGTGAGATAGCCAGCAGGAATCAGCTAAATAGCGTCCTTTCCTGGTGTAATAAAATTTGTATTTAGGTTCTAACTTCAAAAGCAGCAGCAGGTGATGAGGGCCAAAACTGTCTCTCTACAAGGATATTCCAATTAACTGTTTCCTTCTGGTCTGTTTAATTACACACTGGTTTTCAGCTGCTGACACCTTGTAATTTAAAGGGCCAGATCTCACAGACTGACATCTCATACATTGACCATTTATTTATAATACCAATATCATACAATAATCATAACCAGCTGGCCAAGCATCACAGTTTGTTCCAAGGAAATGACTGTAGTTTGGTCAAGGAGGGATTCCTGGGGTTTGAAAGAGACTTTTTGTCTCAGTGGGTCCCCGAGGTCGACAAAATTTAATAATTAAATAATTAAATAAATAAATGAATTACATTGTTATCCAGTTAATTTGTTAATACCTCAGATCAAGTACTTAGTTATATGGACTATTATAGATCGTGGTAGCATCATGTGATGCTCCCATCACAGTGCTTCTTTAAGATGCGTATGAGATACTCTCTGCGCTGTGCCAAACTAAGGGCTTCTCGCTACTACAACTCAACCATACAGTCTGGAACTGCTCTATAGATAAAGGTCGCATGATCTATAATAATTTTAAGGGATGCTAGGGAGGACCTCTTACGGATAGTGTAATCGCTTGTGTCCTTAAGACTAGAACTACCTTGATTCAAAGTTCTCTTGTCCTAAGAATGCACGGCGACACCTTACATTAATGGGGCTGAGAGATTAGAGTAATATGCTGTGAATAAAGCTTGACACAAAGCAGACCTGGGTTTGATTCACACCCTCCACTTGCATACTGTGTGATTCTAAGCAAGTCACTAACCTCCCAGTGCTCCCAGGTTGCCCCTAAAACAAGCCTTGTGCCTAGTGGGCCTTACCCAGCTGCCAAAGAAAAAAAAAATTCTTAAGAGGCCCTTCTAATTCCCCTATAAATTTATACAAGCAATATTTTGTACATCCATGGTTGCTTTTAGTGGAAACACTTTCGTTTTCAAGCACACAAGTGGGTCCTTTGGACCTCAGTTTCATTTCTTAGAATCAGTGGTTTGTGTGTCAAAGTGTGTCCCTGAATAACTGCAGCTTAAAAGATATACAGGTTGGTAACAAGTACATCACAGGTAGCTCAGCAATTTCATACTTACTGTCAATGTTTACTTTATCTGAATGCCATTACAGAGCAATGTCATACTTAGTATAGAACAGTAACATACTTACTGTAACAGTAGATCTTTGAGAGAATGTCATCAGGCCACACCTCTGGAACTGACAGCCACCAGGCATGAGGACCACACAGAAACTTTTGCAAGCATTCTGCCAGGGGCCACCCATGATGATGACAGATGTCAGCATATACATAAACGTGGGTGGCCCCTCCTTTCCTCAGTTCCCTGCCGAAGATCTGCTCAGAGGACTTCCCTCTAGTAAACTAGGAGAGAACCCAGGATTCCACAAACCAGGTGAGACAGAGGGCTGGAAAATAAAGCAATAATGGCATGGCCTGATAAGAGGTTCAAAGATCTACTGTTATAGTAAGTATGTAACTGTTCTATCTTCTTGAGGATATCTCTTTCATCAGGCCACACCTTTGGAATGAGTACCAAGCAGTACCAAAGCCAACAGTCTGGATGGCTGGAGCTTTGATGCTTATGACAATAGGCCTGTAGTACAGCTAGGCCAAATCCAGCTTGTCTTGAGAGATAATGTCCACATTGTAGTGCTTAGTGGAAGTGTGGACAGTACTCCAGGTAGCAGCTGCACAGATCCCTGCAGTGGAGACATTCCAAAACAAGAAACAGAAGTGGTTATGCCTCTTGTGGAATGACCACGAATCACACTCGAGCAGTTCACCGAACTTCCTGTAACAAAAAGTAATACAGTTTGCTAGCCATTTGGACAAACACTGTTTAGAAACTAGAGCACCCTCTTTCTCAGGGGCGAATTAAACAAAAAGCTGTTAAGGACTTCCTGCAGCCCTTTGTATGGTGTGTGTAGTACCTGAGTATTCTATGCACATCTGAAGTATGGAGCAATGCTTCCCCTGGACTGGAATGCTCTTGATAATACACACTGACAGGTGGATGGTTTGATTTAAAGTAAACTCAGACACCACCTTGGGGAGAAACTTAGGATTAGTATGCAAAGATGCCCTGTCTTTGTGGAAAATCAAATAAGGATGCTGACACATTAGAGCCTGTAGCTCCACAATTCTTTGAGCAGAAGTGATTGCAACTAAAAATAACACTTTCCAGAGAGAAGGTGCAAACCAAAAGTTGCAGCTGGCTCAAAGGATCCAAAAGGAACTTTACCAAATAAAATTCAGGTCCCAAGCCAGGACTGGATTGTGAATAAGAGGCTTTAGATGTAGCATGCCCCTCCAGAGCGTGCAGGCCTACCTCCAGCTGAGCCACCTTATGGCCATCTATAAGCTCATGGAAAGCTGATATGGCAGCCAGGTGCACTTTGGCTGAGGAATACTGCAGGCCTGAATACAATAAGGATAGCAAGTACTGTAGAACCTGATTAATTGGAGAGGAAAATGGAGCCAGGTGGTGAGGAACAATCCTAATGCAAACCACTTCCATTTCATGGAGTAAATATTCTGGTGGATGCTCTTCTAGCAGCCACGAACATCTACCACTTTCTGGGAAACACGAAAATGGGCTATGGCTATGTCATCAGAAGCCATGCATGCAGATGATAATAATAATAATCTTTATTTAGTTAAGTGCCAGATGAAGAGACTTCAGGTCCAGATGGACCACAGTTCCCTGTTTCTGTGACAGAAAACCCTTGCAGAGAGACAGAGGTACTGTGGGTTCCACTGCCTGCTTTTGCAGCAGGGGGAACTGGATCTGTCAAGGCCATAGGGTGCAGTGATCATCAGAGTTGTCCCCTCCATTTGTAAGTTGAGTAGTACTCTGAATTAGAGGGAAGGCATACAGAAAACTCCCTTTCCAAGAGGGACACCGTGTCTCGCCAGGAAACTCCAGGCTCTGGAGCAGAAAAGCAGCAGTTTTGCATTGCATGGGGATGCAAAATTATCCAACTGTGGACAATCCCATCTGTTAAACAGGTCATCAGCCATGGAGGTCAGCAGGTCCCACTCATGCATCCTAGATCATGATCTGCTGAGCCTTCCTGCCAAGAAATTTTGGCTGCCTGGAACATGTACTGCTGATAGTTCTAGACTGTGTTCCAGAGCCCAAGACCAAACTCTATTGCTTCCTGCCCAGTGGGTAAGAATGAGTCCCCACCCATTGACTGATGTAATGCATCGCACTGACATTGTCCATCTGTATTGTAGAGCGACCTGGGGATAAGTGGTTCTGGAAGGCTTGGAGTCCATACAGAATAGCCCTCATTTCCAGAACATTGATGTGCAAAGTGCATGCCACTTGGATCCATGTGTCCTATGTTTGATGAGGGTCAAAGTGAGCCCCCAGCCCAACCCTGAGGCATCCGTGGTGGATCTGGAAAGGAAGTGGATCAGGAGGAACTCCCTTGAGCAAGTTGTCAGATTTCATCCACCACTTGAGCACTTTGCACACAAGGGACTTGACTAGAACTGTCTGTCCCAGATCTTCTTGAAGCTGGTCCACTAGATTCTCAGGGTCCATTGGGGAATCCATATGCAGCCTGGCCAGTGGTACTGTGACAATGGCCACTGCCATGAATCCCAGAAGGCGTGGGAGTACAGTTATGAGAGCTTACTGTAACAGTAGATCTTGAGAACTCTGAGCAGGCCACCAGTAGGGACTAAGCCACCAGGCGCTAGGACCACATGGAAAACTTCTAGCTAACATTCTCATCATGCGGGGCCACCCACCACCGACATCAGTCCTCTGACATCAGCCTAACCTATGGGTGGGTGCTCCCCACACCTACCTCAGTTCTCCGGCCAGAGACCCTGTATGGGCAGCTGAAGAAGAACCAAGGCGGTTTCGCTGAGAGCCAAAGAAAGGCAGAAGCAATGCGAGAGAAAGAGCAGCAGGGAGAAGGAAGGAGGGAGGAGGAAAGCAGGTCTCCTACAAGAGCTTCTGAAGATCTACTGTTATGGTAAGTTCTTATGTAACTGTATTATCTTACTTGAGGAACGCCTTGCAGCAGGCCACACTTGCAGGACTGAGTCCCAAGCAGTACCGGGTAACACCAGAATAACACCATGGGAGGATGACAGATCAGCAGCCAAAAGCTCAGGAGAGAAGGCCCTGAAGAACTGCTAGGCCAAAACTGCACCTGCGTTGAGAGGCGATGTTCAGACTGTAATGCTTGGTGAAAATGTGAACAGAAAGTGCAGTTATGTAAGAACTTACCGTAACAGTAGATCTTTGAGAGAGGCTCCTGCAGTAGGTAATTACTTATAGGACTGGTCCCCTGGCATCAGGACCACATGGAAAGTTTAGCTAGCAGTGTCTGATGGGGGACTGTCCAACCGATGTCACGTGACCGACGTCAGCGTGGCACTATATAGTGGGTGGTCCCCAGTCCGCCTCCAGTTCTCCCACTGGAGACCTCAAAGAGGCACAACAGGAGAATGGAAAGAGGCTCCCTGGGCCAAGAGAGGCTCAAGGAAAAAAAGCTACAGAAGAAGGGGGAAGGAGGGATGGAAACAGGTTACCTACGGCAGGACCTTCTCTCGAAGATAGTATTTATTTATTTATGTCTTTGGTAACTGTGTAGGTGCACTAGTCCAGAGGACCGTTTTCAGTCATGACCCGGGCCACACAATGGCAAAGGTACACTGCATACAGTACATGCAAGATACAGCACATTGCCATAGTACAAATGGTACTGGTTACATACAGGAACAGGACACAATTTCAGTAGTACAGATTTCTTATGGTTTGTGTTGCAGTTACATGTTACATACATTGCAAGTTTATAATAACAACTCCAATAGGGTTCTAGTGCATTGGTAGCAACTAGAAATTGTTCAATACCAGATAGTGTACAACAAGTAGAGACAAAAGGTATAAGAGGAGATCGATGGGTGGGACTAGGCGGGGGAGAAGTGACAGGAAGGAGGAAAGTAGACAGTGCAGGTTTAGATAGTTCAACTTTCATTTCAAGGGCAAGATTCAGATGGGTTCCCGCCCACCGGTGAAGTGGTTAGTTTCTGCTTGCACGCTGGTGACCCAGGTTCGGGAATGGACCAGTGGAGCTGGAGGGCCGTCCAGGGAGAATGACTGAGCACCCCTAAGACTGCTCTCCTTCTCTGGGGGAGGTTAGTGTGTGTCTGGCACGTGAAGGACTCCTGGCAGAGGCTCGGGGGAAACACAAACACCAGCGCCTAGTTTAAGAGGGGCAGGGTGGACGCAGGATGTTATTGCACGTCTCCGACCCTGGGGCAGTCTAGAAAAACCTCGTTGGCTGCCATAGATGATGTACGCACCTGGTACCTTGGCCTCCATGGCTCTAGCACCCCCACTGACCAATCACGGCTCTGATGCGCCGTCCAAGCAAAGAACCCCACCCTGGGGGGGGGGGCCAGGGAGGTAATGCCGGTCATTACCGGCACCTTTTCTGTCAGAGACGGGCTTGATCCAGGCATCAGTCCCACGTTGAAGGGGTAAATCAGGGGGTATCAGTTGGGGGTAGTAGCAAGGTAGTGGTGTGCAGGATCGAGCCAAGGGCTAGGTGGCTGGCAGCAAAAAATAAAAAAATTAAAAAAAAAAGATTCAGATGGGTCAACACTCATACCTCATGATGAGAAACAGAAGCCAGGGGAGAGATCGTGGTGGGGAGAGGGGGAAGGGTACTGGAGGGTGCAGGAAAAGTAAGGCTAGGGTGTTATGGGGGTAAAAACATGGGGTCTGGGTAGCCTTGGGGCTGTGAGAGGAGAACACAAAGGAGGAGATGAGTGCTGCATATTCATAGAGGTTCATATGAGTTGGGGAGGGGCCTAAGACAAGTAGCAAACACAGTATCCTTCTCAGAGGTGCTGCCTGTCAAGGGCATGGGGAGGCGAGGGTAGTTGGCACCATGCAGTTTAATGAATGGTTGAAAAAATGGTGCGGAGCACAGGGGTTTAACTTCATTGGGGACTGGGGTTCCACCTGAAGGACACCAGCCTATACTGGCAGGATGGTCTGCATCTGTCCAGGAAGGAACAAGTCTTTTGAGCAATCGGTTTAAATGCTTCATTGGCAAGCTTTTAAACTAGTCATCAGGGGAGGCACTGACAAGCAAGCAGAAAATCCCAGCCTCCTACAAAACAGGGTACTAAATGAGAAAAAGACCAAGGTAGAACGGTCAGTGGGGATGCTGCAACAGAAGGTAAGGCCATCAAAAATGGAGAGCAATGAGTACCAATGCCTGTAGTCTAGGTAACAAGCTTCCTGAATTAGTGGCCTTGATGGAGGAGGAACATCTGGATATCGTGGCAGTCACAGAAACATGGTACACACAAAACCATGACTGGGACGTAAACATACCAGGATACACTATCTACAGGAGGGACAGGGAGGGTAAAGAGGGGAGGAGAAGTTCTTTACATAAGGGAAGGAATAAAGCAACAGAACAAAAGGGTAAACAGGGAGGAGAAGAAGCACTGTGGGTAATTTGGAGACAGGCAATGGCACCACAATCCGCACAGGGTTTATACAGACCCCTTCTCAGGGGAGGAAGTGGACAAGGAAATGATAAAAAGTATACTTAGAATGGCAGAAAAAGGGGAGATATTGCTGATGGGTGATCTGAATATGCCAGATGTTAACTGGAGCGCAGTTGCAGCTGCCACTTGAAGAGTGCAGTTATTCTAGATGCCCTACAGGGGCATGCCTTAGACAACTAGTACTGGAGCCCACTCGAGAGGAGCAATATTAGACTTGATACTCTCAAATGGAGATGGAGAGAGGATCACAGATGTAGAAGTGGGTAGCCATCATAGGAACTGGCGACCATCGAACAGTATGGTTCACAATAAACACAGCAATGAGGTCAAGCCATGCAAAAGACAAAAGTACTGGACTTTAGGAGGCTGACTTTGCCAAAATGGTGAGTGCCTAAGGAATGCACTAGCAAATGGGCGGGAAGGAGGGTGGAAGAACAATGAGGAATAATAAAAGCTGCCATCACAGAGTAACGAGCCTTGTGTGAAGCAAATAAACAAAACAAGAGCGATGTAAGAAACCACTATGGTTCTCAAAGGAAGTGGCAGTGAAGGTTCAAGAGAAAAAAGAAAGATTCAGGAAGTACAAGGAATCGCAGCAAGAGCAGGACAGAGAACTGTATCAGTTAAAGCAAAGGAGGCTGGGAAGGCAGTCAGAACAGCAAAGGCCCAAACTGAGGAAAAGATAGCCAACTCAGTTAAGAAGGGAATAAAACCTTTTATAGGTACATCAGGGAGCAAAGGAAGACCAAGGGAGGGATAGTGAGGCTTAATAAAGGGGAGGAGGGTGGGCAGAGGAGAATGTGAAAGGCAGAGATACTAAACAAATATTTTGCTCAGTATTTACAAAGGAAGAGGAGGTACATAAAACAAACAGTAGTAACACTCTGGATACAGAAGTTGATACCAGCCCATTTACAGAAGAAAGGGTTCTGAAAGAACTCTTAAAACTGAAGTGGACAAAGCAATGGGGCCTGATGGGATTCATCCCAGAATTCTAAAAGAACTAAGGGTAGAACTAGTGACACCACTGACTACCCTCTTTAACAAATCATGGGAGGATGGGGTGGTACCCGAGGACTGGAGGAGGGCAGATGTGATTCCCTTCACAAAAGTGGGAGCAAGGCAGAAGCAGGAAACTATAGACCTGTTAGTTTAACCTCAGTGATAGGAAAATGATGGAATCACTAAAGGAAAGAATTGTCGGCGTATCTGAGGCCAGAAGGGCACAGGACCCTAGGCAGCATGGATTCACAGCGGAAGGTCATGCCAGACGAATCTGATAGATTTCTTTGACTGGGTGACCAAAGTAGTAGATCAGGGAGGGGCTGTGACATGGCCTACCTAGACTTTAGCAAGGCATTTGACACAGTCCCACACAAAGATTAATATATAAGTTAGCCAGCCTGGGAGTGGGTCCCAAGATGACAGCCTGGGTAAAGAATTGGCTGGAGAATAGGACACAGAGAGTAATAGTAAATGGAGTCCACTCAGAAGAAAGAAGGGTTACTAGCGGGTGCCACGGGGTTCAGTAATAGGACCAGTCCTCTTCAATGTCTTTATAGCGACATTGCAGAAGGACTGGAAGAAAAGTATGTCTCTTTGCAGATGACACTAAGATCTGCAACAGAGTTGATACAGAGGTGGGGTGGAAAGGATGAGAAGGGACTTGGCGAGGTTAGAGGAATGGTCAGATGTATGGCAGCTTAGATTCAATGCTAAGAAGTAAGGTAATGCACCTGGGAAACAAAAACCCAGGGAAGAGTACACAATGGGGGGTGAGATACTAACAACAACAAAAATGGAAAGGGACCTGGGGGTAGTCATATCAGATGACCTAAAGTGGGCAAGCAATGTGAGAAGGCAGCAAGGAGGCTGGGGGGGATACTGGGATGCATAGGGAGAGGCATCACCAGTAGAAAACAGGAAGTTGTTATCCTCTGTACAGACAGCTGGTGAGACCCCATCTGGAGTACTGTGTGCAGTTCTGGAGACCCAATCTCCATAAACATAGACAGGATGGAAGCTGTCCAGAGGAGGGCAACAAAATGGTGCAGGGTCTGCACGGAGGACATATGAAGAGACTTAAGGAGCTTAATATGTATAGCCTCAAGGAATGGAGGGAGGTGGGACATGATAGAAACTTTCAAGTACCTCAAGGAATCAACAAAGTCCAAGAGGGTAGCATCTTTCAAAAAAAGGTGTGCAAGAACAAGAGGGCACAATTTGAAGATAGAGGGGGCGGCTCAGAGGTAATTTAAGGAAGTATTTTTACAGAGAGGGTTGTGGATGCATGGAATGGCCTCCGGAGGAGGTTGTGAGTCAAAATCAGTGGTGGAATTCAAGCATGCATGGGATAGTCATAAGGCAATTCTGGGGGTGGGGGTAGGAAGAAGTAGGCTGCTGGTTAACTAGGATCTGCAGCTTATCCAGTAGGTAGGGAAATGGGCAGACTGGGTGGGCCAAGCGGTCCTTATCTGCCGTCACATTCTATGTTTCTATGTTTCTATGTTTCTATGTTTCTATGTTTCTATGTTAGCTCTAGCTACTATGCATGGTGCAGTAACAGTTTGCATTTGTGAGGAGCCAGGTTTTCAGACTTTTTTTTGAAAGCTTGTTGGGTGGCAGATGAGTGAATGGACAAGGGGAGCTTGTTCCACAGGGAGGGTGCTGCAACTGAGAAAGCTCAACTTCCCATAGTAGTAGTGACGCAAGGGACTTCTATTGGGGTGGTTGAGGAGGTCCTGAGATTCCTTGTGATCACTCTGTCAGTCAGTAGGGGTGAATATGGGAACAGGTGCTGGTTTCTGAGTGAGTCGTCCAGCAGATGGCCCATGGCATAGTCAAAGTGGCCTTGAAGCGGGAGCCACCCTAAGGTCTGGCAGAGGGAGCAGTGATGGGAGCAGAAAGGAGCTAGGAAGACAAAATGACAGATTGAGTTGTAGGTCATGTGTAGCCATGAGAGCAGTGTCGAGGATAGTTGCGAGTAGACTGAGGAGCAGTAATCAAGGAGGGGTAGAGGTTTCCACATGCAATGGCGAGGCATGCCTCAGCAGACAGGTAGTGTTTGTGTCAGTCTGCAGCTCCCAATTGTTGATGGATCCTACATGTGGTGTGATTGACATGCTCAGAAAAAGAGAGGGAAGGGTCGAGGGTGACTCCTAAGTATCTAAAAAATGTGACATTTTCAAGGGGAAGGCCAGCTGGGGTAAGTACCAGGAAGGAGGAGTTTGTTTTGGCGGCCTTGGCTAAAAAGGGTTTAGAACCGAAGATCATGGACTTGATCTTCTTTTCATTGACTAGAAGTTTGTTGGAGAGGAAACATTTGTGGGCAGAGCGAAAGTCATGTGTGAGGGCAGCAGAGATGGAGTCGACTGACTTGTCACTGTGGTATATAACTAGATCACAGCATACAGCGTAAGGCTGTCCCTGGGGAGTGTGTTGATGAACATGGAAAAAAGCAGAGGCCCAAGTATAGAGCCCAGGGGGAACCCGGTAAGTACAGGAAGGGGGGCCCAGGACGCTTTCCCAATAATGACAGACTGTGACCTGTTTGTAGGTAGCTATGAACCAGGCAGCAGATCCAGCGGAGCAACCAAAGCATAGTAGGGTAGTGTGGAGGAGTTGGTGGTCATCCAGGTAGAATGCTTTTGAAAGGTCAATGAAGACCGCACTTGTGGGCTTGCCATGGTCCATATTCCTAAGTATGTGATCTGTGAAGATGGCCAGAGTGGAGAAAGTTACGTAAGAACTTACCATAACAGTAGATCTTAGAGAGAAGCTCTCACAGCAGGTAACACATATAGGACTGTAGCCAGAAGGTGACAGGACCCCACAGAAAACTTCTAGCTAGCATTCTATGGTGGGGACCACCCCCCCAACCTTGACCCACCCCCGTCATCAAGTATGGCATAAAGGGTGGGCGGTCCCCGGTGTGCCCCAGTTCTCCTGCCAGAGACTCCGGCATCAGGAAGGAAAGTGATCAGAACCAGAGAACCAAGGCCAATAATTCACAGAGCAATTAGAATGTTGCCAGAATAAACCAATTTCAGGAGAGAAACCTCTAGGGGGAAGGAGGGCAAGAAGCATACCTGCTGCAAGAGCTTCTCTTGAAGATCTACTGTTACGGTAATTTCTTACATAACTGTACTATCTTACTTTGAGAGTCTGTTCTTGCATCAGGTAACACATACAGGACTGAGTCCCAAGCAGTACAGGAGACAGACTAGTATCGGGTGGAGGAAAGAAGAAAGTGAAGATGGAAGTACCCTCATGAGAGGAGTCCCTGCAGAACTGCAGGGCCAAAGCCTGCTCTGCATTGAGATGCAATGTCCAGACTGTAGTGTCTGATAAATGTGTGGACAGTTTTCCACGTGGCTGATGCACAGATGTCAGCCACAGACACATTTCTGAAAGCAGCAAAAGAGGCCGCTACTCCCCTCCTGGAGTGACCCTTCACCAAGCCCGGCAAGGGTTTATCATACTTCTGGTAACAAAAGGAGATGCAGTTGACGAGCCATTTCAAGAGAGTCTGCTTGGCTACAGGAGCTCTCTGGATCCTAGGGGCAAAAGAAATTAAAAACTGATCAGAATGTCTGAAATCTTTTGTTTCAGACAGATAAAATCACAAAATGCGATGATCATCAAGTGTGTGGAGAAGAGCCTCCCCCTGGTTTGAGTGATCAGGGTAATATGCTGGGAAATGGTAGTCCTGATTTAAAGTCAGCTCAGACACCACCTTTGGTAAAAACTTAGGATTAGTCCTCAAGGCCACCCGGTCCTTGTGGAACCCTAAATAATGCTCTTGCACATCATGACCCGAAGCTTGGAAATTCTTCCAGCGGAAGTAACAGCAACTAAAATAATGCTTTCCATGAAAGAAAGTGAAGCTTGCAATCTGCTGCTGGCTCAAACAGGGGTAAGGTCAGTTTTTCCAGCATGAAAAGCAAGTCCCGAGGAGGGACAGGGTCCCTTATGGGAGGTTTCATATGTAGGATTCTCCTGAGAAAGGTACAGGTTACCTCCATCTGCGCTACAGCTCTGCCTTGGACAGAATATGGTAGGCAGAAATGGCTGATAAATGCACTTTAATGGAGGAATAGCCCAATCCTGAGTCCGAGAGCGACAACAGGTACTCAAGGAGTGAGTTCACTGGACAGATCAAGGGATCAAGATGGCGGGCCACAGCCCAGAGACAAAGGCACTTCCACTTCATGGCATAAGTGGCTCTGGTGGAGAGTTTCCTGGCAGCCACCAGAACATCAGCAACCCTGTCCGAGACCCCGAAATGGATTCTGGCTAGGTCCTCAGAAGCCATGCATGGAGGTGTAGAGACTAAAGGTTCGGATAAACCAAGGTCCCGTTGTCCTGGGAGAGCAGGTGGGTGCTCAGTGGCAAGGGAATTGGGGGTTCAGCAGCCAGCTGTTGCAGCAATGGGAACCAAATCTGTCATGGTGGCCACAGTGGGACCATGAGGATCATTGTTGCTCCTTCCACTTGCAACTTGAGAAGGACCTTCTGACGGAGTGGGAAGGGAGGGAGGGAGAGGAGGAAGGCATAAAGGTATCTCCCTCTCGGAGAGGAACAACTCGTCTCACCAGAAAACTCCAGGCCCTGGATCTTGCCAGCAAAAACTGGGCAACTTTGCATTGATAGGGGAGGGAAAGAGGTCCAGCTCTGGTCTGTCCCATCTGTCAAAGAGAGTGTCGACAACAGACTTAAGAAGGTTCCATTCATGTGCTCTGGACTAAGTGTGGCTGAGATCATCAGCCAGAGTATTTTGGATCTCTGGAATGTGGACCGCTGAGATCCCTAGGTGGTGGGATATGGCCCAATTCCAAACCCGCAATGCTTCCCGGCAAAGAAAGTAGGAGTGCGTGCCTCCTTGCTTGTTGAGGTAGAACACCACAGACATATTGTCTGTCTGTACTAAAAGGTGTCCTGGGCACAGCACTGTGCTCAAGGCATGCAGGGCATAGAGAACTGCTCTCATCTCCAGAATATCTATGTGGAGCACCTCCTCATTCGCTGACCAGGAGCCTTGTGTTCGGTGAATGCTAAGGTGTGCACCCCACCCCATACCTGAGGCATCAGATGTCAACATTTGATCTGGAGCTTCTTTCTGAAAGGGCATCCCTTCCCCGAGGAGTTTTTGACAGACCGGGTTCGTGACGGAAATCAGTTGGTCCAAATTGTCCCATCTTTGGTCCCATTGGACACGCAGAGTCCACTGAATCATCCCCATATGCAGTCTCCCTAGAGGGACTGTGATGATGGATGCTGCCATATGGCCTAACAGTCACAACAGAGATCTGACTGGGACTGAAGGCTCAGATGAGATGTGATGTGCTAAGGCGCAAAGCCAAAGAGCTCTGTCCTGAGGCAAGAAGGCCATTCCTCGAGTTGTATCGAGCTGTGCTCCAATGAACTGGAGGGATTGAGTTGGGACCAGGCAGGATTTTGGGATATTGACCATGATGCCCAGATCTCCGAAGAGAGAACAGGTGTCCTGAATGGACCGTTGCAGCTGCTCATTGGACGGGGCCATCTAGAGCCAATAGTCCAGGTAAGGAAAGACATAATGCCCTTTCCTTCAAAGGGCCACTGCGACCACTGTGAGGCACTTGGTAAGACCTTAGGGGCCGATGACAGGCCAAAGGGCAATGCCCTGAATTGATAGTGCCTCCCCTAGAAATGGAATCTGAGGAACCTCCTGTGGGGCTTGTCCACTAGGATGTGGAGATAGGCATCATGCATGTCCAGTGAGGCCAGCCAGTCCCCTTGATGTATCATGGGGAGCAGTCCCTGGAGGGTGACCATCTGAAACCGCTTGTATTCCACAAGCTGGTTGAGGTCACTGAGGTCCAGGATGAGTCACAGATCCCCTGTCTTTTTTGGCACTAGGAAAACGTGTGAACAGAAGCCTGTGTCTCTCTGAGATGGGGGAACTGGCTCTATGGCATTCTTGAGCAGCAGGGCCTGAATTTCTTCCTGAATTAGCCTGGCGTGTGTCGGGGAGTAGTGGGATGGAAGGGGAGGCCTGTCCGGTGGAAACTGTATGAACTTTATCAAATGTTCATTGTTGATAAGCTGAAGGACCCACTGATCGGAAGTGATCTCCTACAGTTCTTGGCATATAGAGAAAAGCAGCCTCTGATTGCCTCCCCTGCAGGGGCCACAGCAGGTTGTGGGTCCAATGAGGAGTCAGACTGTGGAGGGAAGGGGCAAAGCGGCTTGGGCTGATTTGGTGGAGCGAGAGGTGGGCCCTGTGTAACCTCTGGGGGTGCCTCTGCGACTGTAACCATCTCGCTGTGGCTGATGATGCTGGAAACGAGATTGTTGTTGCTGTCCCCCACGGCCTTGAAAACAAGGCTTTCGAAAAGGCTTTGTTTCGGTCTGTACATGGACTGTACCATCCGAACAGCCTTACCAGAGTCCTGCAGTTTGGTGATAATTCTCTCCATATCTTCACCAAAGAGGACTGAACCTTGGAAGGGTGCATCTAGGAGGTTGGTACGGACATCCTATGCAAACCCTGAGACTCGGAGCCAGGAGCGTCTGCGCACACAGACTCCTGTGGCCACAGCCCTCATCATGGTGTCCACCGGATCATAGGCTGACCAAAGAACATGTGTACCCACGTCCGAACCAGTCTGCAGAAGCTTAACTAGTTCTGCTTTCTGCAGACAATCTGGGATCTCCTTTACTATATCGATCCCCCTGCTCCCAAAGAGCGTTCTGGAACTGAACCATATGTGTAAGAAAGTTCAGACTCCTTATACTACAGGTGGCTAATGAGTAGATCTTCCACCCCATTGGATCCAACTGTTTGGATTCTTTATCCGGGGGTTGAGTGCTGAGGTGTTTTGGCTTCTGGGATCTGTCGTGGGCAGCCAAGATCACCACCCAGTCTGCCAAGGGATGTTCTGCCAAAAAGGTATGTTCTTTAGGAACCCTGTAGAGGCAGTCCGCATTCTTAGGGATTGCGATGGATGTGTGGGGATGCTTCCAAGCCACCTTAGTGACATCTGAAAAGGTATCCACTAAGGATGGGATAACCACCGGCTTAGGGTCCTTCTGGCATAGATATTTAGCCAGGCGGAGTCCTTCAGGGTCTAAGTCCTCTGTCTCCCATCCCATATTTGATTGTATATGCCTCATGACCTCTATGAAGGAGGGCTCACTCATCAGGCGGTGATTTTAGGGTGTCTCTTGGGTCCAAGGAGGACAGGTCCCCGATGGACGAGGGTTCTGAGTAGGACATGTATGACGACTGGTCGGAATCCGTAGAGGAGGAGGAAGAGGAGTGATACTGACATCGCTATCTCTTATGTCTGTGACGGTCCAGAGAGCTGGAGTAACTTGGACTCCATGACCAGGATCTAGAACGGTGCTTTCAGGGAGCCTTCCCTTTATCTTTGCTCAAAGGTGGGGTAGGCTGTGTACCTGTGCCCTTGTCCGGAGGCAGGGTGGGAACCTCTGCTGGAGCCCCAGCATCCAGAGTGGGAATCGCAGCTGATTGAGGCTTAGGTGGGAGGAGGTCAGTACGACTGGTCTTCCACCAGTAGCCAAAGAGGTCCTTGACCTGGGACAGATTCAGTTTTGGGTCTGAGTCTGCCGTTAGATCCGATGCCAGTCCGGCCCCTGTATCCAGCATAGTGCCATGGTCTGGCGACTGTGGGCAGATGGGAGGCGACGTCGGAGCAGCGTTGGAGGACCCAACATTGGTGGCTAGCATCTGCTTGGGTGCCGACGGCCGACTGCCCTCCGGAGGGCTAATGCCTGACCAATCATCCTCCACTGGTGGTGGTGAAACCGGTGACAATGGCATTTGCTGGTGTGGAACCGGTGTCTGAACCACCGAGGCAGCGATGTCGGTAGCCTGATGTCGGTGGTGGTGGTCCCCACCTGATGAATGTTTGGCTGACGGACCTTAGTCCAGCAATGGTTTAGAGTGCCTCGGAGGCTGAGAAGCAGATCTCCCTAGGAAGTTCCCCAAGGTCTTATGCCTGTCCCAGGAGTCGGTGCCGGATATGGAGGCTGACTGGGAAGGTACGACATCTGCCTCACCGGCATCAGTAGTATGGTCTGAAGGTAGGTCTAATGGCTGAATTTTTAGTGGCTGAAGGGTTAGGCCCAAAGACCCACAGCCACAGTCTTTAGTGCCTGATGCCCAGACCAAGGCGGGGGACTTAACTACAGTAAGCCGAGAGGGAGAACGGGTCACCTGCAAGACTGAGGCGGAACTGCCTCAGAGAGGGAGCCAGAAGATCTGGATCTCGATGGGGACCTCTCCTTCTCTCTCTCCTTCCTCTTTTCTTTGTGCTTCCCCAAAAATTTCTTATGGTGGGAAGTGCCTTTTTCAGAAGAGAAGTCCCTCTACATGGTGGCCAGACGTTGCTCGGTGAAGTAGGCCTGCAGGGTCTTCTGGCGTCGGAGCTGCGCCTGCTATTAAATTTCTGACAATGCGGGCTGTTTTGTGTGTCGTGATCTGGGCCCAAGCACAGCAGACAGGCCAAATGGCCATCTTTGGATGGGATCTGTTTCCCACAGGCACACTTGGAAGGGTGCCCCTTGGAAGAAGGCGTCGGAGAAGACGACATACAGAAGGGGATCGCTGAAAAGTGGTACTTTCGAAGAAAAAATAAATTCGACTGAGTTGAAAATGAAATATGGCAGTCGAACTAGCAAGAGGCAAGCTGTGGAATCAATGAACATGATTCGATGGCGGGAATGAACTGGGGCATGCCAGGGACAGCCCACCCTTTATACCATACTTGACGTCAGGGGCGGGCCAACATCAGGGAGGAGCGGTCCCCGCCATAGACTGCTAGCTTGAAGTTTTCCATGGGTCCTGTCACCTGCCGACTATAGTCCTATATATATTACCTACTGCAAAAGCTGACTCTCGAAGTAAGAGCTACTGTTACGGTAAATTCTTACGTAACTGTACTATCTTACATCGAGAGGGCTCTTGCAGTTGGTAATTACTTACAGGACTGAGTCCCAAGCAGTAAGAACCAAAGGAAAGAAAAGTATGGGAGGCAGGAACTGGTGTGCTAAAAGGCAGCAAAAGATTAGGACAGGAGTCCCTGGAGGACAGCCAGTCTGAAACCAGCCGTGCGCCTAGAGGCAATGTCCAAACTGTAGTGTTTAGTGAAAGTGTGGCCAGAACTCCAAGTAGCAGTCGCACAAATTTCAGCAGCTGAGATGTTCCTGAAGTAAGCAGTGGAAGCAGCCATGCTCCTGGTAGAATGCCCTTTGACTTCCCCCTGAAGGCTTTACCATACTTCTGATAACAGAACACAATGCAGTGAGCCAACCATTTAGAAAGGCATTGCAAAAAAACTGCTGCACCCTCTCACTGGGTGCGAAAGAAACAAAAAGTTGGTCCAATTTCCAGACAGATTTAGTTCTGTTAGTATAGTAACACAAAATTCTGTGAACATCTAAGGTATGCAGAATCGCCTCCCCCTGATTAGAATGCTCAGGGTAATAGACTGGCAGTTGAATAGATTGATTCAACCTAGTCTGTGAAACTACCTTCGGAAGAAACTTAGGATTGGTACGCAGAGCCACGCGGTCTCTGTGAAAAATCAAATATGGCTCTTTACACATCAGGGCCTGAAGCTCAAAAATCCTCTGAGCGGAAGTAACAGCAACTAAAAATAGTGCTTTCCAGGACAAATAGTGCATATCACACATACCAGCCGGTTTGAAAGGAGGCAAGGTCAGTTTCTCCAAAACAAAATTTAAGTCTCACAGTGGGGCAGCACTGCGCACTAGGGGTTTCAAGTGAAGAATCCTTTTCAAGAAGGTTTCAGAAACCTCCAATTGAGCCAGAGTTATGCCCTCCACTAAAGTGTGGTAGGCAAAAAGAGCCAACAAATGCATCTTCAGTGATGAATAGCTCATGCCCAGGTCAGAGAGGTAAAGAAGATACTCCATGACCTGAGCAACGGGACATGAAAAGGGTTCCCAACCCTTAGCCCAAATGGATAATCGCTTCCATTTCATGGCATAAGTGATTCTGGTAGAAGGCTTTCTGGCCTCTACCAAGGCCTGGGCTACCCTGGGGGAGACCCCAAATCTGGAGGCGACTATGTCTTGAGGTGCCATGTGTGAAGGTGAAGGGATTTCAGTCCAGGATTGACCAGCGCACCCCTCTCCTGGGTTAGAAGATCATGACAGAGTGGCAGAGGAACAAGAGGTTCCACTGCAAGCTGTTGAAGAAGTGGGAACCATATTTGATGAGGCCAAAATGGGGCAATCAGTATCATCTGAGCCCCTTCTGCTTGAAGCTTGAGCAGCACTCTGTGCAGAACTGGGAAGGGAGGGAAGGCATACAGAAACTTCACTGTCCGACAAATCGACAGCACGTCTCGCCAGAAAGCACCATGCGAAGGATCAAGTGAGCAAAACTTGGGAAGTATTGCGTTGGATGGGGCTGAGAACAGATCCACATCTGGACAATCCCATAGATTGAAGATGTAATCGACTAGTTTCTGCTTGAGCTCCCATTCGTGCGCTCTTACCCTGGTGTGGCTGAGGCTGTCTGCGAGGACATTTTGTGCATCTGGAACGTCGAGTGCTAGAAGGTGAACCCAGTGCAGGACCACCCAATTCCAGACTCTTATAGCCTCCCTGCAAAGAGGATACGAGTGGGTGCCCCCCTGCTTGCTGAGGTACCAAACTAAGCACATGTTGTCCGACTGGACTAGCAGTGTGCCCTGATGAAGCAGGTGCTGAAAGGCTTGTAGTGCGTACAGTACTGCCCTCATCTCGAGCACATTTATGTGCAGATGTGACTCTAAATGAAAGTAGTCCACATGCTTTGAGTCCTGTGATTCCCAAGGTGGGCACCCCATCCCATCCCCGATGCATCTGTGGTCAAGGTTTGGCAGTGAGGAGGGGCCTGAAAAGGAACCCCCTGGGTAGGATTGTCCGGACTCTGCCACCATAGCAGATCTCTTTGCATCAGGCCGAAGACCAAGACACAGCAGTCCAGGCCGCCCGCCCTCTGGTCCCATTGAGTTCTGGGAGTCCACTGTGAAATTTGCATGTGGAGCCTGGCCAAAGGTACCGTGGGGATGGCTGCTGCCATAAGGTCAAGAAGGTGAAGAACCACTCTGGCCAAAATCTGCCTGTTGGAGGCTACCAATTGGGCTTGTTTCTGCAGAGCTTCTGCCCGGTCCGGGGGAGGAAGGCCATGCCCTGGGCTGTATCCAGCACCAGCCCAATAAATTTCAGGCACTGGGAGGGAGCGAGCTGGGATTTGGGGTAGCTGACCATGATACCCAACCGCTCAAAAAGGTGCAGGGTAGTGGAAAGGGATGCCTCCAACCCCTCCCTTGACGGAGCTGCAAGTAGCCAGTCATCAAGGTAGGGGAAGATGAAGTTTTCCTGCCTCCTCAAGGCCCCCGCCACTACTGTGAGGCACTTGAAAAAACATGCGGAGTCAAGGACAGGCCAAAGAGTAGGGTTTTGAATTGAAAGTGCTCCCCCTGAAATGAGAACCTGAGGAACCTGCAGTGGGGCCAACAAACTGGTATGTGCAGATATGTATCCTGCATGTCCAGGGCGCAAAGCCACTGTCCCTTGGACAGGAGAGGGAGTAGACCTTGGAGGGTCAGCATCTGAAACCATTTGTATTCGATGAATAGGCTTAGGGTTCTGAGATCCAATACTGGGTACAGATCCCCCATCTTTTTTGGAACCAGGAAGAAGTGGGAGTAGTATTCCTTCCCTACCTGGTTTGGGGGTATGGGCTTTATTGCTTCTTTTCGAGGGGAATATGTGGCTTTGGATAATGGGAAAACCTGAGAAGTCTGTCTGGGGGGGGGTTGTGAAATTCCAGAATGTGGCCTAGCTTAATCAACTGAATGACCCAAGCATCCATCGTTATGGATTCCCACTCCCTGAGGTGTCTTGTGAACCCTCCGTCCACCAGTTCCTCTGACTGAAGAGGAGGAGGGGAGGTGGGCCGCAAGTCAGAAAGTAAAGGGAGGGTTGGGGAGACCTCCTGCAACTCTCGGGTCTTGGCTGGAGGGGTAGTGGCTGTCATAGGGGCCCTCCACTTGAACTGGCATCTGGGTCCTTGTAGTTTTGCCTGGTGTCTGGCTTGCCAATGAAAAGGTCTTACTCCGGGGCTTTGGGCAATAGAAAGTATGCACCAACCTCAGAACCAAGCCATTATCCTGTAGGCTGGTAATTATGTCCTGGGCATCCCGGCCAAACAGGACAGAGCCTCTAAAGGGGGCATCTTGAATGGCAGCCTGAACATCGGGTGCCAGACCTGACATCCTCACCCAAACAAAACATCTGAGACTAACAGCTGTGGCTGTCCCCCTGGCCGAGGAGTCCACCGCATCATAGGTAGCTTTTAAGGAGTGTTGCCTGGCCATCTTAACAGACCAGAGGTAATCCATCAAGGCGGTTTTAGCCTCAGAGTCCGGAAGGGTCTTGACAATAGGCTCGAACCGTCGAAACAAAAGATTTTGTTATACTAACATATGTGCTACATAACTAAGGGCATGGATGGCTAATGTAGAAGAAGAAGAAGAAGAGTAGAACTTTCTCTCCGAACTGTCCGGGTTGTCTGGACTCTTTGTCAGGAGGGAAAGTACTGAGGCTGCTTGGCAGACCAATCGTAGGGCTGTAACGTATCCACCAAATCAGCCTTCAGATGGATGCTGAGGTGATCCTTACCCTTTGGCATCTGGTAGATACGGTCTGCCTTTTTGGCCATAGCCAGAATTGAAGAAGGCATTTATCAAATGGTTGAGGCTCCAGCCAAGGTGGGGTGAGAACTGGACTCATCTCGGGAAAGTCCAGATGCTCAGCCAGCCTCTGGCATTTTGGATCCTGAGCATTGGATTTCCACCCTTGTGCCTCCACAATCTGCCTTAGGAGGTCCACAAAGGAGAGATCATCAGGGGGAGACCTGGGGGATTCTTTAGGTGTAGGCTCCTCCAGAGGAGAGGTATAGAATCTCAATTCTGCTGACAAAGATTCAGAATCAGATTCCGAATCCGAGGAGTGCGAGAGCTCTTTGTCTGCGTGAGGCTCCTGGTGCCTCAAAGGAGCTTTCTCTGACATTGGGCCTGCTTATGGCCTTTTGTCAGGCTGACGTTGAAGCTCGAGGCGTGACCGGCAAAACCAACCTGGGGGTCTGGTCCTGCCGCACTACCTCCAACGGGCACTGCTGATGGCTATTCAGCTCTTAGAGCAGCTGAGATTTGGTCTTGGACCACCAAGCCTGCAAAATCTCCCTAAAGTCCATCTGTGGCTGAGGAGGAGGAGGTGGAGTAGGAGGTAGGGGTGGGTGGAAAGCTTGACACCCCAAATGGCAGCCTGGCGTCTGGCAACTGGCAGCATGAGGCCCATGTGTTGGGAAGCCCAGTGTAGGGTAAAACTGGGTATAACCCGGCACTTGGAAATGAGGCATCGGGTACCCCACCGGAGGATACCCAGGGTAATGAGGATAACCAGTCAGGAAATGATCTGGCGTCAGACCCGACAGAGGGACGCCCAATGGAGGCCCCGACAGTGGAAAGCTGGACGGAGGGCCCAGAGCATAGCCTGATGGATGCCTCGATGGAAAACCAGATGGTGGCCCCCCAACGGTGGAAAGCCTAAAGGAGGCCCTGATGGGGGTATTCCGGCATAGGTCCTGAAAGAACAAGGTCTGACAGAAGCCCTGACGGTGGAAGGCCTGATGGAGGACCCGACAGAGGACAGCCTGATGGAGGCCCTGATGCAGGAACTAAAGGGGCCAATGGGCGCTTGGGGAGAGCATGGTCAGGCACCCCTTCCTGCAAAGGGAAAGACGGCAGTGGTGCCAATGTCAAGTCCGGGGGAGCTCCCGACTCTGGGACACCCAACAGAAGGTCTCCATCCACCAGGTCCCGCGGATCTGGGGACAGCAGTGGAGGCTCCAGAGGAGGAGGAGGAGATGGGGGTTTACCATGGCTAGAACCATGGGGTGACCCTTGCCCACCAGCCGGGAAACAGCTAAAGTTCAGCTGGGTGCTGTCGGGACCCACGAGGGAGTCCGATGAACGAGAAGTAGTCGGGCAATTGCCGGAAGGTCCAACAACCAACTTATCGACCTCGGCAATGCGGAAACCAGAGACCCAGACCCCCGACTTGCCGATCTGGGCTGGGCACTTGCCGGAAGGTCTGACCTGCCCTGCCTGCCAACTTAGAACCCATGGTGGTAATGGGATTAAGGGTGGCGGAGGTCTCGGACACATCCGAGGCGCCAGCAGTCACTGTGACTAGTGGCGGTGGAGGGGGGGGGCCAAAGCCTGCTCTTGAGGAGGGAGTGCAGACTTGACCGCAGTGACTGTCTTCCCCAAGGAAAAAGGGCTGCTGAAGGCAGCCTCGAGTGAGAGCAGGACCACTCCTGGTCCCGGTGCTTTTCTTCGTCCCTCTTCTTCTTCTTCTTGTGGGAGTCAGTCAGTGAGGAAGAGGTGCTCCTCAACTTCTGTAGCTCTTTCTCCATCAAGGCCATCTTAAGCTTTAGTAGATGGGCTTCAAGGGGTTGCTGGCATCTTTTCCATGTGGCCTGGTTAAAGTAGGAGCAGGCCTCACCATCCTCAACTTTGTGGACTGGGCCCAGGCAGAAGAGACAGAGGAATGCAGATCCTTATGTGGTAACTGGACGCTGCAAGAATCACACTTGTTTTTATGCAAGTCGATGGAAGAAGTGGAAGACATACACAAAACTGAATATGAAAAACCAAAGAAAGAAAAAATGGATACTCATTCGAAAGTAAGGTGATCGAACTGCTGCGACAATCTCCAGAAGGTCAGACGTGCACAGGTTGATGGCGGGAAAGAACTGGAGGGCAGACATGGGGACCACCCACTATATAGTGTCACGCTGACATCGGTCAAGTGACATCAGGTGGGCTGTCCCCCATCAGACACTGCTAGCTAAAGTTTCCATGTGGTCCTGATGCCAGGTGGTGCAGTCCTATAAGTAATTAGAAAATGGATTGAAAAATAAAACAACATGATTGGCTGAAAGGCCATGCCAGGTATGCATTTATTTTTCAATAGATGCCAGCTAAAAAATTAGTGCCAATTCAGGGTGCCCCATTAAAAGGCATATCCTTGGGCACCCCGAATTTTAAAAGTTGCAAGCCACCATTTCCCCCTCGCTCAACATCCGAGTTCCCAGTCGAACAACCCCCCCCCCCACCACAGCCATAAACTGGTGGGCGAGCTGACCTCCCGCATTTTTTCCCCTTGGCAACATCCATCAAAATGAGCAGTGTTTAATAAAAAAAGCAGCTGATGTACCTCCAGAGCTGCTCCTGTACTTGACAGCAGCGGCACTTTCACGGTTTCCCGTACCTCTCATGGACTTCCATCTCCGGTATGAAAAGCCGAGAAAGTCTCGCTCCTGCTCTCTCTTCCCAAGCACTTCAAAGGAAAGGGGCTCCTGACTGCTATATCTCCCACAATACTTAATAAAAAAGTTTGTCCATACCAGAGTAAGTTCCTCAGTTTGAAATGTAGAGAGTAGAAAGCAACTGCCTCCTCAACTGTTCTCAGAAACTGCATAGCATTACACACTATGAATAAATGAAACACGCTATTACCAGATGGGAAAAATAATTTAAAATAAGAATGAAACAGAATGCAAGAAGGGGGCGGGGAGAAAAAACTGCTGCATGATGTTAAGGACGAATGGGGGTCTGATCCAAATACAACAACAATTATTCTAACATGGAGACAGTAAGTGCATGCAAACTGCTTTTGTGAACTATGGAGTTTCAAGTAGGACAAAACTCCATCACTGTAATGCAGGCAGAGGAACTATGTTACTACAAAACATACTTTAAAAATTATTTTTTATTAAACTTTTTTTTTTTAAGTGCCCATTTTCTAAGTGCAATAATATCCTCCAGGGTGGTCTTTATTGGGAAATACTGGACCTTCCAGGGGCTATAAGGCCCTCCGCCTGTGGCATCAGCCTCACTATGCCCCTGGGCGGTCCTGTATTTCCCAATAAAGCCCACCCTTGAGGGTATTATTGCTTACTTACCTATTGCAAGAGCCCTCTTGATGTAAGATCTCCAGGTGTTAGTTGCACAGATGTCAGCGGCAGACACATTTCTGAAACAAGCCATGGAGGCAGCCATACCCCTGGTGAAATGGTCTTTGACTACCCCCAGAAGGGGGTTGTGTTACTTGTGGTAGCAGTAAACAATACAATTTGCTAACCACTTAGCCAAGCACTGTTTGGAAACCAGAGTGCCCTCTCTCATGGGGTGAAGGAAACAAACAACTGGTCAGTTTTCCTGAAAGATATTTTTGGGGTTCATATTGTATCGCAACATCCTATATACATCCAAGGTATGGAGCAACACCTCCACCTGATTAGAATACTCAAGAAAATAAACTGGAAAGTGGATGGATTGATTTAAAGTAAACTCAAGACACAACCTTTGGCAAAAACTTCAGATTAGTAAGCAAACACACCCTGTCTTTGTGAAAAAACAAATAAGGCTCCTTACACAAAAGAGTCTGAAGCTTGGAAATCCTTCGAGCAGAAGTAACAGCAACTAAAAAGAGCACTTTCCACAACAGAAAGCACAGCTCACAACTCGCAGGCAGTTCAAAGGGAGGTAAAGTGAGTTTCTCCAACATAAAGTTGAGGTCCCACAGAGGGACAGGGTCCCAAATGGGAGGCTTCAGATGCAGAGTGCCCTGAAGAAATGTGCAGGACACCTCAAGCTGGGTGACAATCTTGTCCTCAATAGGTGCATGGTACACAGAGATGGCGGAAAGGTGTCATTAAGAGAGGAGTACCCCAGGCCTCAATTCAAAAGAGAAAGGAGGTACTTCAACACCTGATTCACCGGGCAGGTGAAAGGATCTAAATGGCGAGCAGCAGCCCAAATGGAGAAGTGCTTCCATTTCATAGCATAAGTGACTCTGGTGGAGGGTTTCCTGGCAGCCACCAGAACTTCTGAGACCCTAGAAGATACTCCCAAAGTGGGCAATAGCTAGGTCCACATGAGCCATGTATAGAGATGCAGGGACTTGAGATCCGGATGAACTAAGGTGCCCCGGTCCTGGGACAGCAAGCTGCTGCACAGGGGCAGAGGCTCCATCACCAGCTGTTGCAGCAAGGGGAACCAAATCTGGTGTGACCAGAAGGGGGCTATGAGAATCCAACTGGAGCTTGAGCGGAACCCTCTGTAGGAGCAGGAATGGAGGAAAGATGTACAGAAACCTCCCCTTCCTGAAGAGGGACAATGCATCTCACCAGAAAACTCCAGGCCCAGGATCAAGTGAGCAAAAAAGTGGCAGTTTTGCATCAAGTGGGGATGCAGAGGTTCAACTCTGGGTGGCCCCACCTGTCGAAGAGATCTTCGATCACTGAAGTTAGAGGCTCCCACTCATGAGCCCGCGACCTGGAATGGCTGAGACTGTCGGCCAAGATGTTTTGAATGCCTGGAACATGAAATGCTGAGAGCTCCAGACCATGCTTGATGGCCCAATACCAGACTCTCATCATTACCTGACACAGGGGGTAAGAATGGGCCCCCCCCCCCATTTCTTGATGTAGTACACCATACGAATGTTGTCCATCTGTACCAGGAGCAGACCACAGGAGAAGATGAATCTGAGAGGCCTTCAGGCCATCAAAAACACCCGCATCTCCAGGATGTTGATATGAACACCCTGCTCTATGTCTGTCCAGGTACCCTGGGTCTGGTGATTGGTCATATGAGCACCACAGCCCAGGCCAGATGAGTCTATCATGAGAATCTGCCAAGGGGCTGAGAGCTGAAAGAGACCCCCCCCCCCAAAGGAGTCTGGATGGATCCAGCCACCATGACAGAACCCTCCAGACTGGGTCAGAGGCCTGGATCAACTGGTCCAGGTCATCCATTGGTCCCACTGGACCCTCAAGGTCCGCTGAGGAACCCGCATATGCAGGTGGGCCAGGAGAACTGTGGCAATTGCCACTGCCATGTGGTCCAGAATGCACAGGAAAACCATGGCAGGGACCTGTCAGCTGGAGGAAACCAGATGGGCCAGCTCTATCAGTCACTCCGCTCTGTCCGTGGGCAGAAAGGCCTTGCCCTGACTGGTGTCCATGACCGCCCCCATGTATTGAAGGCACTGGCAAGGGGAGAGGCAGGACTTTAGTAGATTGGCAGTGATCCCCAGGGCCTGGAAGAGACAAAAGGCATAGTCCAGGGTCTGAACTAAGCAGTTCCTAGAGGGGGGCAGCTAGCAGCCAGTCATTCAGGTAGGAGAACACATAGAAGCCCTGCCTCCACAATGCAGCTACCATCACTGCCAGGCATTTGGTAAATACCCGGGGGGCCAAGGAGAAGCCAAAAGAGAAGGCCCTGAACTGGAAATAGGCTCCCTGAAAGTGGAAGCGGAGGAAGCAACAATAGGCAGGAAAAACCTGGATGTGCAGGTAAACATTCAAGACTGGAGACAGAGCCCAGCAGCAGCCCCATACAAGAGGCATATACAGCATCGTAGGCTGCCTGGAGGACATGACTGCCAACCTCTGAGCCCTATTTTATGAGTTGGGTGGATGGATCATCGGGAGGGACTTGGGCACCTCTTTGGCCTGGTCATCCCCCTCTGAAGACTCACCAGAAGAGGAGGAAGACCCTGAAGAATCAGAGTCATCCGCAGTAGTGTTACTAACCGGGACCAATGCTAGGGGCCAGTGATTGTCCTTCCTAGAACCTGAACCAATGTCAGGTCGAGCCCCCAAAGACCCCGGCATATAGGGATCACCTGGACCAGCTCTATCTGAATTCTGGGGCTGGGGATCCTGGGAAGGATGGTGTGGGAACGCCGAAGTCAGGCCCTGAGGGGCAGTTGGTCTGCTTTTGCATAAAGGACCACCATACCGAAAAAAGGGCATTATAATCCACCTGGGATGCTATGTTATGCACCAGCAGGAATGGAAACGAAGGCACTGGTGAAAAGTACGACAGCTGAGGAGCTGGCAAAGGGTACCCCAGCATAGGTCCACCCAGCACCAGCAGGCATCAGTTGCGGCATAGGTTGTGGCAGGGGTGACAATGTAGTTAACCCAAAGGCTGGGGTTGCGGCAGCACTGGTGGCGGCCCAGCAGACGACAGCCTGGAGAGCCCGGGTGAAAGATCTGCCAGCGCCGGCCATGCTGGTGCTTGAGGGGATGAAGACCCCTGAGTTAAGGGCAGAGGCAGTACCAATGAGGAAGATGGCAGTAGCCTGCTGCAGGCATTGCCTGGCAGGGCTGACATCGCTCCCAGTGATGGGAGCTGATGAAGGCAACGCTGTGGCCGGGGGGATGGGTGACAGTTGAAGAGCCAACGCCCGAAAGACCAACATCGGACAAGCCACCTGGCTGAGAGCCCATGGAGGATATGGGCCTAAACATCAGGGGCTGGGGAGCAGGAGACAAAGTCCTTCGCCTGAAGAGCCACCGCCTGAAATTGAAACAAGGGTGGGCGGCGGATCCACCAGGAGTCCAGAGGAAGTGAGGGCTGATGGGGCTGGAGGAGCTGACTCCCCGGGGGGGGGGACAGCTCAGTATTGGTCAAAGGTTTGTGGGCAACCATGAATGGGAAGCTGACTGGGCCCAATTCTGGTGTTTATCCTGGTGCTTATGTTTCTCGGACTTCTACTTGTGAGAAGATGAAGAGGCCCTGGAGGGCTGTGCCGGCGAGGCCGAAGAGTTCCTGGCCTGCATCTTCTTCTTCATCGTGACTAACTTTTGCTCCAAAAGATGACTCTCCAGAGTTTTTAAATGACATCTCTGAGTGGCCTGGCTGAATTTCTAGCAAAACTGTCAGACTTCAGTGTTGTGGCTAGGGCCTAGGCAGATCAGACAGAGAGAGTGATCATCCTTTTCAGGGATATATTTGCCACAGGCACACTTCAAGGAGCAGTCAGAAATGCTGGCCTGGTGGTGCTGAGGTTTGAGGTGGTGGACGCGACACCTCACGCCACGTTGGCGACCCGGGTTCAGACACGAGCCTGGGATGCCAGGGGCTGGCAGGAGAAGGATAGGATCGAGCATCCCTAGGACTGCACACCTATCCCGGGGTGGGATCCGGGGAACCACCGCTCTGTAGATGACCGGGGCACTACCAGAGCGGTGGCAGCAAGAGGGAGCGGAGTGTGGCAGACGTAGGCACATTGTGCCCAGACGTCATTGCACATCCGCACTCCACAAGGGATGAAAATTAGGCAGAAAATGGCAGAGCAATGATCTGGCGGCTGATGGCCGCACCCGGTGCCCCCCAGTTCCTGAGAGGGTCCTGCCACAGAGCGCATGAGTGATAATGGTCAGCTCTGTGGGGGTGCCAGACTGGGCCGGGGGGTGCGGGTGCTGGCAGCTGGAGATCACAGAGATCCGCTCTGCGACGAGGACAAATAAGTGACGTGATAAAAAAAAAAAAGGAGCAGTCAGAAGATGAGGCTGGTGGAGAAGACACAAACTCGTCAAAAGGAACACCGAAAATTCAATGTTTTACGCTAAATAAAAATAAAAATAAAAAAGCGCAGTAAGTTCGGGAAATGGCAGTCAACTGTAGCTGCAGGTCCGATGTGCGTGGGTCAACGGCAGGAAAAGAGCTGAGGTAGGTGTGGTGAACCACCCACCTATATAGGCTAGACTGACGTCAGCAGTGGGTGGTCCCCCATGTTAGGCTGCTAGCTAGAAGTTTGCTGTGTGGTCCTAGCGCCTGGCAGCTTAGTCCTACCAGTGTGGCCTGCTGTAAGAGGCTTCCTTGAAGCAAGATCATCCATGCTGAGACATAATGGCTGTCATACACTAATTGTGCTTGGGCAATCAGGTGGTTGGACATGTCCAAAGGCAGAAAAGCCAAGCACTGGGCTGTGCCGAGGGCTGCCCCGTGCAGTGTAATCGCTGGCAAGGTGTCAACACTGATTTTGGTATGCTGTCACCCCCAGAGCATTGAACAACTGTCTGGTTTGGGCTAAAGTATGTAAGAGCTGGTCCCTGGAGTGGGCTTTCAATAGCCAATTGTCCCGGTTAGGGAAAGGGTACCGGGTGATTATAGTGCAAACTAAACTGCACATGAAGAACTAAGCGGTCTGTAGCGCATAGTGCTTTAGAGCCACAGGGGTATATGAGCGATATGTAGGTATACATACCCCTGTCTCTGCACACAGAATGAGAAGTGAATGTAGAGACAGTTGTTAGGCGCTTGGTCAAGCTGCTCCTGTGGTGGAGTGGCTAGAGCATCTGACAGTATAGTAGGAAGCATGGCAGGACCAGGGTTTGATTCCCTGGTGTGGGACTTTTCTTTCAATTCCCATCAGTGCGCCAACAGCTAAGTGCCGCAGCAAAATTCTGTTTTGCCCCTGTGTCCACACCCCCCTTGGAGTTGATTATAAATAGTCTGGGGGTGTGGGGGGGGGGGAAGCTCCCCATAGAAACAATAACACTGTTCGGGCATGCAGCGTTTCTGTTGCAGTCAGCATTATGTGCAACTGCTGTGTTGCTGCATGCTGTGTTTTGTGCAGGTTTTGACCTGCGCTATACCATGTGTGATATTATGATGCATCCTGATGCCACCACTATCAAGCATTTGGTAAAGACCCGTGGCACAGAAGACAAGCCAAAGAGCAACATTCTGATTTGGTAATATTCTCCTTGAAACAAGAACCTGAAGTATTTTCTGTGAGATTTCTGAATCCTGCTATGGAGGTATACATCCTGCATATCCAGGGAGCATATCCAATCCCGTTTGCAGTAATGGAAGGAAACCCTGCAAAATGATTATTCTGAACTTTTCGTATTCTGTGGAGAAGTTCATCTCTCATGTTTTCTGTCTGCTTTGGGACAAGGAAGTACCAGGAGTAAAAATGTGTGTTCCTCTGTTCTAGAGGTGCAGGTTCTATGGCCTGTTTTTGGAACAGAGTCTGTACTTCCTCCAACAACAGGGGCAGGTGCCCTGGAGGATATGTTGTCACAAGTGGGGGATGATCCAGAGGGATGTCCAGAAGTTCCAGAGCATGCCCCTTTTCTATGATCTCCAGAACCCATGCATCTATAGTCACCTCCCTCCAGTGGTCTAAGTAGAGGAAGCGATGACCCCCTACGACCACCCCTGGAGGTGAAGGTGGTTGGGGGTGTACGAGGAGTCAGACTGAGCTGATGGGGGTGGCTCCACCACCTCTAGGTGCTTTTGAATGGGCACCTGGGGAAGTGGTAGGGACTGGCAAGGCCCCTGCTCCTTTGCCCCTACCCTGCTGTTTTGGGGCTGGGCACTGTCCCCTTACACCAGCTAAGCAAAAGGCAACCCTGCTCCTACCCTTGGGTTGGGTATAGTAGAGGGAGTGCACAGACTTTAAAGTCCTGCCAGAGGCATGATGGAGATCTTTGAGAATCTCTTGTACCTCATGACCAAAAAACTTTTGCCGTCTGTATAGGGCATTAAGGATGGTCTGTTGCACATCTGTACCAAAGCATGCTACTCTGAGCCACGGGTACCTCCTGAGACAGATGCCTGAGGCTGCAGCCCTGGGAGTAGCATCAGAAACATCACAGACTGTGCCGAGCAAATGCTTGCCCACATCAGCCCCCGCTGTCAAAGCTTTCAGTAGCTCTTGCTCTGAGGTGCCATCAGGCATGGCCTGTGCAGGAGCTTTAGCCCTCTTCCAGAGGGTGTTCTGATACTTCTCATGTGGGCTTGGTAATTAGCAATATGAAGGTATAATGATGCAGAGGTATATAATCCTCTTACCTATGACATTCAGTCTCCTAGATTCTTTATCAGGAGGAAGGAAGGCTCAGGTGTTTAGGTGCCCTAGACCTGTCATGGGCAGCCTTAATTACCACTGAGTCAGTCTCAGGTTGTGTGGCATAAAAAGGTTTCCCAGAAGGGGCAGAATACATTTGCTATGCCTTCCTGGGGACAGCTGGTATATTATTTGGTCTGTACCAAGCTGCAGAGGTGCAATCTTCTAAGGCTGAGAGCAGAGGAGGCACCACAATGGCAGGAGACTCTGGGATCTCCAGGAACTCCAGCAGGTTCTTTTTTGGTGGTATTCTGTTCTAATGCAAATCCCATGGCAGCTTGCATTTGCTGCATCATGGTGAAAAATATTGGGTTCTCTGGGGGGGGGACATTCATGTGTTCACCACAGAGTACTCGCTGCATGTGCAGACTGCAGAGCTGGTGACATGTTCATATTGGCTTTCAGCATAGTCTTCAGCTTCATCCTCCTCTTCCTGCATCATCAGACCAGAATTGTACTCTTCATTTGTCATCGACTAGGTCAACAGGAACGAGACTGCACCAGCGACGGCAGTGACAGAGCAGGTGGCTGTGAAGAGGGAATTCCTTTCGGCATCAATGGGAGATTGGTAGAAGTCCCCATCTATGGGCCCCCTGGAACAGGGAGACCTGGTGGTAGATGTCTTATGTCTGAAAAAGACAAGAGGAGCGCCTGAGCCTTGGCACCCCTTTGGTCGACGAGCGCGACTAGAGGAATTGAAGGGAGAGATCGAGTCTCCGATGTTGATGGCACATACCAGTCGTAGTGGACCCAGTAGTGCCTATGCCAAACCCTGACCTTGGTGTCATGCTGACAGTCGTGGGGGAGTGGTCAATGCTGCTACTGGAGTGGACAACGTAGAAGTGGAAGCCGTGCCTGTAGGCACAGGGGTGACCTAGAACATACTGGGGAAGCCTTCTCCTTGTCCAAGTGCTTGTGCTTCTGACTCCCTGACTTTTTCTCCCGGGATTTAGACAAGCACAATTCAGTTGATGAAGCCATGATGCGGAATTCTACTGGATCTCCTTCTCTGTTTGCAGTCTTTCGGAACAATTTTTTTTTTTTCAAAGTCCCTTTTCAGCATCACCTGGTTGCAGAGTTAAATCCTCAGCAGATTTCACAGGCTTTCACATTATGGCTTAGGCCAAGGCAGCAGACACAGACGTTGTGGAGTTGCGGTGTACACTTTTTTCTCTGCACTCACAGTAGCGGAAAAGTTTAGATGGTTCTTTCAACGACATACAGGTCACTGAAAATCACTCTAAAAGTGGTTACTTCATAGGAATGAAAGAAATAAAATGGTGGCTATAGCAGCGACGTTTCTTAAAGGGGCACTGTCAGCTTTGGTCATCCGTTTTTGTGCATACACAAGTAGTGTGTCTCTTAGCACACAAGTATGAAAGACCGATTCTATTATTCCCTCATACATCATAAACGGATGAAAGTTTTCTAGTAAAGCTTATTTTTAAACGATTTGCTTGCTGGTCGGGCCGACATAAACTCACCCACCACCCGGAAGCACATGATGCACGAGTCCGAGCATCTGGAACAAGCGCGGTCCCGAAGTGTAGTTTTTGGGCATGCAGCATGGAAAATTAACCTGGCAGATAAACCGCTGAATCAGAGACTTGTGCTCCAAGCACCACTCCCACACCCTCATTGCTTCCCTGCAAAAGGGGTAAGAATGAGCACCGCCTTGTTGTTGATGTAATACATCACTGCTTTGTGGTCCGCTTGAAGGAGAATGTTCTTGTGACAAAGGACATCCTTCAGAGCTCGGATTGCATAGAGGACCGCCTCCTCATCTCCAGGACATTTATGGAGATGAGTTTGTAACTGAGTCCATACACCTTGAGTGTGGAGGGAGAGACAGTGAGCCCCATCCCATTAGCGGCGCGCTGTGGTGATGGAGACCTGATGATCCGGGGAGCAAAGGGAATCCTTCCAGGAGATTGCTTTTCTGAGACCACCAGGTGAGAGACCTTCAAGGGGTCCGCTACCTGATGGGACAAGACTGGGGGTGAGAGGTCGGGACCACTGATGGAGAGCATCCATTGGGTGGTTCTCATGTGCAGTCGGGCCAGGGGACAGTGAAGACCGAGGACTCATGAGACCCAACATGCTGCATCGAGAGAGCTGTAACCCATTGGTTCTTCCTGATGTAACGGGCCATTCAAGGATGTCGAGTCTTCTGTCCTCTGAAGGAAAGTCATGAAGAGGTGTCTAGAGGCTCCTATGAAAAGCAGCCTCAGGAGGGTTGCAGTTGAGATTTTTTCAAATTCAGCAGAACTCCCATGGACGTGAGAAGACGAGAAGTCGCTTGCAACGGCTTCCAAGTCCCTTGGACGGAAGGGCTTGCTAGAAGCCAATCGTCCAGGTAGGGAAACACTGGAGTCCGGACTTTTCCTGAGATGCGCCACGAGAACTGCACAACACTTTGTAAAACTGCATGCCAGGATAGCCCAAGGCAGGACTCTGAACTGATAATGCTGACCCAAAGCTACAAACCTGAGGAACTTGCTGTGGGTCGGTGGTCGGGATATGCTGGTAAGCATCCTGCATATCCAGAGAGGCCAGCCAGTCGTGCTGATGCAGCAAGGGTAACAGGGCACTAGGAAATCATCTTGAATTTCTCCTGGGGAGGAATCTGTTTAACTTTCTGAGGTCTAGAATGGGCGATCCTCCAGATTTCTTTTGGAACCAGAAAGTAATGGGAGTAGAACCCTGTGTTTCGTAGATGCGGGCACCAGTTCTATTGCTCCTGTTGTTCAGAAGGCCCTGACTCGCTGTGAGGAGGTCTGACTGAGAGGCCGACAAACCTGGGTTGTCGCCTGGGAGGACATTCGGGGTTTCCAAGAAATTGAGAGAATAACCTCGCGAATTATCCAGGCGACCCATTTGTCCGGGTTATGGACTTCACTGGTTGTAGAAGTACATCAGACGACACTCCCACGGAGGAGAAAGTTCCACCTCGGCAGAGTGGATGGAACTTGGGCCAACGACTATAAGGTAGCGCTGGGAGCTTTTAGGCCCCCGCTTTCTGCTGCTTCTTCTTTGAGGTTGGGCAGGTTGGCTTTATGGAAGCTTCCCCTGCCTCTGCCTCACAAAGGACTGACTTAATATGAAACTGACGCCTGTTCACATGCCCCGAGAGGGGCAGGCGTAGGTCTGGCCACAATCAATGGCTGATCTAGTCTTCTGAGTGGCCTCTAAGGCTTGCTCCACCTGAGGGCCAAAAAGAAAGGAGCCATCTGAGCTAGCGCCATCACCTGCTGCTGAGCATCATTCGTAGAGCCAGAAGTATCGCAGCCAGGAATGGCGCCGAGTACAAATCCTCGTGGGTGCTGAGCGAGAAGCAGTGTCGAAAAGCGTCCATGGCGGCTTTGACCTGTTGGTTATTGGACTCAATACCTCTAATAACGGTCAGAAGAAGCTCTGACTTGGAATCTGAATCTGGAAGAGCTTCAACCATTCTTTTTGCAGAGTGCCACAGGATATACTCATACTGAGAAAAATAGCCTTGATAACTGGCAACACGTATACTTAGAGTGGAGGCAAAGACCCTCTTACCTAATGTATCAATTCACGAGACTTTGTTAATAGGTCGAGCTGTAGTAGTTTGAGGAAGAACGACTTGTCATTGCCTCTGCCAGGACTACAATAGGATCCGCAAAGGCTTGGGATGCCAAAATGGGACGATCCTTGGGAGCTGAATACTTTTATCAATGGATTTAGCCACTGAGGGAATAAGAGCAGGATTATTCCATACCATTTGAGACAGCTGCCTCTAGGGAAGGCTGGATCGAGGAGTCAAATCCGTGGGGATCTCCGAAGCATGAAGATACTGGAGTCTTAATATCTTCCCAGGATCGATGTCTGTAGTCTGGAGAGAAAGAGGATCCAGTGTTCTTCAACAGAGACTAAAAGGACAGGTCCTCGACCACAGGCTCTGTAGAAAGAGTGATCCTGTTTCTCCACTTCATCACCCAACGACGGTTCTGGTCAGGCTCAACATCATCTCTGATGGTCCAGAAGCGACTGTTTGGACAGGAAAGGAGGAAAATTAGGGAGAGGAGGAAATAGCAGAAAAACAAGGAGAGTCCCCAGGGGCTGCCAGCGCGGAGACGGCAAAACGGGCTGAAGATGGCACCGAGGCAAGCCGGAGCGTCGAGAGGCACGCTGACCCGATAGCGCCCAGCGGCGCCGCGAGGCGACGCCCGCGCCGCGGCGCCTTGGCGATGGCGCGAACGGCGCCGCCTATCTAACGGCACCACCGGCGGCGCCATGAGACCCCGGCGCCGCTGACTGCGCCGGACCCAGCGGTGACCGGAAACGCCGGGATGAGCCAACAGACCCGCCAAGGCGCTGGAAAGCCCCAGGAACCTGGAAAGCTAGAGAAGGAAAAACCAGGAGATAAGGGCATCGGTGAGGCCCTGCTACCGCAGCCATGTGAGGGGGAAACACTTGAAGCACGGAGTCGCTGGCACCGAAGAAGGCGCCGACGCGATCAGGAAGGTCCAACCGCCTACCTGATCGCCTGAGGCCCGAGGGTCGAGGCAACCGAGCCAGGCAGAAGAACCAACCTCCGAGCCCATTGCTCCATAAGAGCGCCACTGATGAAACTGCTCATCTGGAGTCCTACCTATAGGTGGGAGGACTCCGGTGTCGAGGACGACGAGTGCGGAAGTTGGCGACTCCGAGAAGAGGAGACCGGCAACTAGCATCGATAACCCGGCGTCCACGCCGCAGACATTGCTGAGGGCGCACCAGTGATGCCTTCTCTTTTTTGACCTGTGTGGCCGAAGAAGAGTTTTCGAGGTCGAACGGTGCCGAGAATGCGACTGCTTATTTTATGCCGGCGGGGACCGCCCATCCCCGGCATCGGACTGACCGCTGTCGGAACCCCGCTGGAGGAGAAGGAGGCTGACCGGATCCAGCTAAGTTACCTCTGGATGGAGAGACCACTCATGGGATGTCTGGCCTATGCGGCTGAGAGCATCCGCCAGTTGGTTCGAGACTCCTGCCACATGGATGGCCAGGAGATCTGCCTCCAGCCGGCTGACGAAGGTCCAGATCCGGAGCGCCTCCCTGCATGTGTGTGCCACCCTGTTTGTTGAGGTAATACATGGTCGTGGTATTGTCCGTCTGGACTTGAACCACTTGACCATGGAGCTCAGGAGCGAAAGCTGACAGTGCCAGTCTGACTGCTCTGAGCTCCAACAGGTTGATGTGGCAACTCCTCGGTTCAGAACCCGTGGGTCTGTTGTCCCCACGTGGCTCCCCAGTCCATGAGAGAGGCATCGGTCGTGGGGACGACCGCTGGCTCGGGGCGGACAAACGGGATCCCTTCCCGCAAATGACTCGGGACGGTCCACCATTGGAGAGCGTCCCACATCCTCTGGGTGACAGTGATCAGCTGGTCGAAAAGACCCTGATGCTGAGACCACTGAGCGGCCAGCTCCCACTGAAGTGGGCGCATGTGCAATCTGGCCCAACGGACCACTGAGGTGCACACCACCATGTAACCCAGGAGGCACAGGAAGTCCTGGGCAGGGCGCAAGTGCCCAACCAGAAATGATTGGGCAAAGGAGGAAAGAACCTATGCCCTGTCTACCGGGAGCCGAGCTCTGGCTTGATGAGAGTCAAGCTCTGCCCCGATAAAGCCCATCACCTGAGAGGACACGAGTTCCGACTTGGCCTCGTTGATTAGGAGGCCCAGGCGGAACAGGTTCGAGGTCAGGTCCCTGGACCTCTCCACCTCCTGTACGGAGGAACCCACCAGGAGCCAATCGTCTAGATAGGAGTAACTACGAACCCCTTGACGCCGTAGATGGGCTGCCACCACTGCAATGCATTTGGTGATGACCCGCGGGGCCGATGACAGGCCGAACGGTATGGCTCTGAACTCGTACAGGGTCCCTTCAACCCTGAAGCGGAGGAACCGCTGGTGGGACGGACGGATTGGGACGTGGTAGAACGCGTCCTGAAGATCCAGTGAACAGAACCACATGTTTCTCTCCAGAGATGGTATGATCTGGTTCAGAGTTACCATCCGGAAGGTGCGAGACCTGAGATATTGATTCAGGTCGTGGAGATCTAGGCTGGGGTGCCAACCCCGCGTCCGCTTGGGCACCAGGAAATAACTGGACACAAAGCCTGGGTCTGTAGGAGGATCAAGCACTGGAGCTACCGCCTCCTTGTGGAGGAGCTGAGCAATGTCGCCCGGAGGGCCGACTGAGCGCCAACTGAGATCCTTTCCTCCCGTGGGGCACGGGCCCAGCTGGGGGGCTACTGCTCGAACTATAGAGGCAGTCCCTGCCCGACCACTTCCAGAACCCACCTGTCCGAAGTGATACCGGACCAGGCAGAAAGAAAGTGGCGGAGTCGGACTCCCACGGGAGGACCCAGAACTGGCGTGACGGGTGTAGGGGAGGCCACCCCCGACCCATCACTGTGCAGGCTTGGAGGAGGAGAAGGCACCTGCACCAGCACCTCGGCCTCCTTTGCGGGTCTGTTGGGGACCTTGCTTGGGCCTAGGGCACCAAGCTTCAGCCTGCTGTTGTTGCTGACCTCCCTGGAAGGAGGGCTGTCTGACCGCAGGGAAGAATGCTGAAAGGACTTCTTGCGCTTTGCTGGTTCTTGCCCGAAGAACCCTTAGCAGAGGTGGCATCTAAGGTGGCATTAGACTGCTCAATGCACTGGAGATGACCTGCCACTCCCGGACCGAAGAGGTCGGTGCCAAGGAATGGCACGTCAGCTAGCTTGTGCTGAGTATCCGCTGGAAAGGAGGATAACCTCGGCCAAGCCCTGTGGTGAGTGGCCACTGCGGCAGATAGTGAACGGGCACAGGAATCTCCAATGTCCAGAGCCATCTGGAGCTGTTTAGCAACAGCACGGCCCTGGTCACGGACCTGCTTGACCGTGGTCTGCATGTCTGCTGGGAGATGAGGGAGGACTTCATCAAGCGACCCCAGTAGGGTATGAAAGAAGTGTGCCATAATCACTGCCGAGCTGGCCTGACGAAGGCCCAGGGATGATGCCGCATAAACTTTCGGGCTGAGTGGTCCATATTTTTGGACTCCTTGTCCAGAGGGCAGTCAGTATCCACAGAGCTGCCCGTGCGCTGAAACACTGAGGCAGTCACAAGGCTCTCGGCCGAGGAATGCTCAGTGAAGCCCGCCAAGGACCCCATGGGCACCGCGTACTTGCGGGCGGGCAAGAGGCAGGGCGCTGCCAAAGCTCCAGTGCCGGGCCAACTATGGCTTCGGCCACTGGAAAGGCCTCTGTCAGGGTATCTCCCCTCTTAAGAATATCCGTGAGAGAATATTCCGCCTTCTTTTGTATAGGCTGCAAAGGCATACCCGTGGACTCAGAAATGAGTCGAAGGATGCCCTGGAAGGAAGAAGGACCTTCCTCCAGGCCTGTCACTGACAGCTCATCATGCGAGTGAAGGCCAGTTGTATCCGAGTCCAAGGAATCAGGACACAGGGGTCTCCCACCTATGTCCCCCTCGATGCGCCTAGGGTGATCAGGAGTAGCAGTAATGACAACTTATGGGGCAAGCCCGTAGTTGTCCGATCCTCCTTAGAGGGAGCTTCTCCCTGAGGCTGTTTAGGTGGTGGTTCCACCAAAATTGGTGGGGAGCCAGTAACAGGCTGACCAGAAATACGTGCCGGTCCCACCAGAGTCCTCAGAAACGAGGGAGTCTGTGTCGGCCGAAGAGGCTGGGGCCAAGTAATAGCCGGTACAGCCGGAGTAGATGGCTTTTGACCGGTCAAAAGGAGTTGCTGCCACATGAGGTCCTCAACATCGGAGTTTCCGTCCAAGTCTTTCCGCGTCCGAGGAGGATGAGGAACGGCAGCGTCGCCTCTTCTCGGAGTGTTTATGACCCTTTCTCGGTTTTTCTACCGACAGGGTCCTACTCCTCTATCGAGACCGACGGCGTCGGCTCTGTCGGTTGGGAGAAGCTGTATTCAGTGAAAACCGAGGATCCGGCTCTTGTCCCTCGATCGGGATGCCCGAAGGACGGGTCTCCTCATCGGGAAAGGAGAGAATGGGAGTCCTCTTCAAGGAGTCGTTGACAGGTGTCTGCGACAACGGGTCTATCGGGTAGAGAGAAATCTTGGCCGGTTCTGCCGTATCCTCTGCTTCAGTGCCCTGGCCTGACGGAAGGTTCGAAAAGCCGGCAGCCTAGGAAGTGATCTCTACCGTGGCCGAGACCGCCTGCTCCCGAGTATCTGACCGCTCTCGGTCCCAGGAACGTCTTCTTCAGCTAGAAGAAGAAGATTTGGGGTCCTTGTCCTTTTTCTTGGATCGGGAGGAGTGTGAGCCCGAAGGCGCCTCACCCATGGTAGGGAGAGACTGGCACAACTCCCGAAAGGACCCCGTGAAGGTGGAGCCCAGGTTGAGCGGGACGAAGAAACTGGTTGGCTGAAGCTTGGGCAGCTTCCTCTTAGACCGCTTCATCTGTTCGAGGCAGCTCGTGGATCCCGCAGCTCGGAGAACTGCCCACCTGGCCTCCTTCGATTTCACCGGTGGATTGCGAAGCTCCGGTCTCCCCAGCTTAAGGTGCGCCTTGCGGTCCTCCAGGACGGTGGGATGGAAGGCCAAACAGATGGTGCAAGCCGAAGTATCATGCACAGCGCCTAGGCAATAAACGCACGAGAGGTGGGGATCGGTGCGAGACATTTTCTGTCCACAAGGACACCGGCGAAACCAGGGGCGACTTGTCCTCCCATATCCGGCGTTCAGATCCGGATCATAAACTCGGACAAGTTTTAAAGCGAGTAAGTGTGGCGAAAACTGTCGATTAGACTCCAGGGCCTATGGTACTTGCAAAGTTGCACGAGGGAACCTGTATCTTCCAGCGGAAAGGAAGATCTGGCGTCATGGGGCAGAGCCGAGGTATTCACCACCCAGGTGGGTGGGAGGAGCAAGATTTAAAGGGGAAAGGGACAATGCCAGACAGTATGGATGAACAACATATCCACGCTCCTAGAAAGAACTGAGGATTATGGGGGGACCGCCTCCTTATGTACTACGCCCGACGTCGGGAGCGGGACTGACGTTGGAGGCGGTCCCCGCTGAAGACTGCTAGCTAGAAAATTTCCGTGGGGTCCTGGCGCCTGCCGGCTTCAGTCCTAATGGTGTAACCTGCTGCAAGAACTGTATCTCGAAGTAAGATCAAAATATTTTGTTTCAGTGATTGTTTAAATAGAAATTACGTACTTACCGTAATTATGATCTTTCTGTACATCTTCACCATTCATCACAGATGGGTACTGGCTGGAGGTCAGGACCCCACGGGAACTTTTTTTTTTTTTTATAGGATAGGCGGAGCCGCAGCATCAGCGCCGCCTCGAGGCCGACGTACTCACGGGCACCCGAGGATTAGCCATTGGCTGTGTCGACCACCTGACTACTAGTTGAGTCACCGGAGAGGTAAGAGGAAGGGCTGGAGGGTGGGACAAGAGAGTCCAAGGGACAGAAAAAGGAGGGAAGAACTGAACCAAAAGGAGAAATAACGACTGAGAGGACAGCAGAGGAGAGATGAGACTAAGGGGATTGGGTAGGGGCCCCAATCTCTGGAAGCGGAAGAAGGGAGGGAAGGGAGGGAGAAAATTTAGGAGAGAGTGAGAGGTAACAAGGATCCAGGACCCTTGTCCGTCACCAGACTGTATAGGAACTGCAAGGAGTAGCAAAGCTTTCTTGCCAGAATTCAAGGCACAGAATATGTGGCAATACCCCAAAAGCAGAGTCGGCTATACTGGAGAAGGACAGGGTACAGGGATTAGTACTCTCTCTGTAACGAGATTTGGTGAAAAAAAGGGGTTCTTTTTTTTTGAAACAGTTGGAGGACAGAAGGAGGGCAACCAACAGCTCCCACCCTGAAAGGGTGGAGATATGTAGTAGAGAAGGAATGCCACTCGATCTGTACCCTTTTAAAGGGGAAGAAATTACACCCCCCACGTGTGTCCCTACTTTACCCTGCTCCAAAGAGAGGGAGAGGCACAGAGTGAGGGGGACCCAGAGACTGAGGCCCCAGGGGGACGGTGGGCGGGATTTTGATGAATGGTGAAGATACACAGAAAGATCATAATTATGGTAAGTACATAATTTCTATATCTTATCTGTGTCAATCTTCACCATTCATCACAGATGGGTGAGTACCAAGCCCCCCGAAAGGGGTTGACTAATTGCACCCTAAGGGACAGTGTCCCTTAGCCCTCAGTGGGTGACACACTAAGGGGGGGAACCTTCTGGGCCTGGAGAGCTCCGAGGGAGGGAGAGAGACGGGTCCCCGGAGGGGAAGGAAGTTGCCCCAACAAACGCGCCTCGGCCCCACGGGAAAACAGACAGGTTCCTGGTGAGCGGAGCAAATCACCCTACGCGGCCAAGGGTGACAACCGGAAAGGCGAAGCCACGCCGATCTTCTGGTGCAGATCGCTGTCCCTACCACTCTGGTAGCTACCTCGCTGGCGTCATAAGATGCCCTTGCTTGGTGCTTTGCTAGCTCCAGGCCACGTGCAGAGAGAGCGATGGCTTGCCTGGTCTGCTCTGAGTCAGGCAAAGCAGATAGGAATTGACCCAGCGCTGACCACAAGAACCTGTTGTAGGCTGCATAGTGGGCCTGATGAGCGGAGATGGAGAGAAGCAACCGTGCCGAGTAGAAAGTCCTCCTCCCCCAGAAATCAAAATCTGAAGAGTCCTGATCTGGGGGCCGGTCACGGTGGAGAGCGCGAAGCCCTTCGGGAGTGTCCAGGTGCGTCAATCCGCACTGTGGATGAGGCATGGAGCCTGAGACTCCAGGGTGCACAATACCTCTGGCTGAGGGTCCCTAGGGGCAGGAACTCCGGAGAAGGGCCTCTGCCAGAAGCATGGCCCGCGTCCCGAGGGAGCAGGCCAGGGGGCACCACAAGGGTGGCCGCCCGAAATCGCCTTGTAAGGCGTGGCGCCACATGCTCTGGATTGCTCGCGGATAGGGGGGAAAGGTGAAGGTCCTCCAACATCCTCGCGAGGAAACGCTGATACTCCGCGAGATCAGCGGCAGGAGAGATGTGGACAGATGGTCTCTCACCCCCAGAAGAGGGGGATGAGGAGCTGGAGGTCACCACATGCTCAGAGGGTGGCTGCTCGGGGGGGGGTTGAAAAACCTGACTGTCCAAGGCCCTAACGTAAGCAGGGAACCGAGAAGCCACCGCTCTGAACTGCTCCCAGGTGAGAGGCCCGGTAGGACCAAGAATGCCCGGGAGCGCTGGAGAATGCGGCAGAGGGGTAGGGGCAGAGCTGAGGGAAGGAATCGGCTGGCCTCTGCCAGGGCTAGGAAGCAGACCATGGACACCCGGGGAAGGTGTCCCGAAGACTCAGAATGACAGCTGTACAACCACGCTGGTACTGCCTAGGCTGCACCCAGAAGAATCCCCCAGTGAGGTGACCGGGCCAGAGTAGGTCCAGAAGGATGGTCCCCTGCCTCCAAAGAATAGGACCCTCTCAAGGAACCGGAATGGGAAGGGCGGAAGTCCGCACTTCGGCTTCGTCCAGGGCCCGGGTGGACCCCAGAGAAAGGCCGACCCCACACCCCTCGACCCCTCAGAGTCCGAGAAGGTCCTGGTCCTCAGAAGGGTCAGCCTAGGTAGCTGACAGCTCTGGGATGCCCCCCAGGGGGAAATCCAGGGCGCAGCACCCTCCCCAGCCGTAAGCTTCCTGATGGGCCCCAAAGTTGGGCGATCGAGACACCACGGGAGGGGGTACTCTGCTGATGGGTCAAGGAACCCCCAGACCAGATTGCATGGCTAATGTGGCACGCACCACAGCCTGCTGGTCAGTGCCACTGACCCGATCTGGAGGGGAACCAGACGCCCTCAGCAGGGGCTGACCCACTGTCAAGAGACCACTGGCTCACTCTCCTGTGCAGGTAACCCCGAAGGGTGTGACTGCCCGTCCGACTCTGAGCTGGACTCCGACTCCGAAGAGGTGGAATCCGAGGCCCTAAGCCAGACAGTAGGAGGGCGAGGAAACGCAACCTTCGCGGAGGGCCCAGAAATCGTGGCAGTGGTCAAAGCCGCCCCCGCCTCCACGGCCCCACGGACGGAGCTGGCAGAAGGCAGCAGGGCAGCCGAAACCAAAGGTCCGGAGACAGGGCCAGCCGCGGCGCCGTCAACGGCGCCGGGAACAGAGACGGCACCGGCGGCAACCCCAACAGTGGCCCCGAAACACAAACACCGCCTAGGTTTCCGGCGCCGCGAGCGGCACCAAGAGTCTAAGCGCGCCAGCATCCCGCTGAGCAGGTCGGCGCTAACGACGCCGGCGTAGGGCCGCACGAGCCGTGAGCTGCACCGAGAACCAAGGCGGCATCGACTGCCCCGAAAACGGACCCGGCGCCGACAGCAGCACCGCCTGGCCCCCCGGCGCTGAGAGCGACACTGACCAGCAACTCCGAGGGACCCGCGGCGCCGTGCTCAACCTCGGCGCCACGAGACATAGCAAAAGGCGAGGCCGGATCCAGGGTCATGGCGCTGAGAGACAAGTCGGCGCCGCCAAGGCCCTCGGCACCGCGAACGGCGCCGAAGGCCTCGACGACACCGACCGACGGCGCCGAGGACGGTGCCGACCCAGGCCTTCCGGACCTGGGAAGGACTGGGGGCCTTCACCCCAAGGGGTGATTGCCATGACGGCGCTCCCGCCCGCCTCCCGGGGTGGGGAGCGGGACGGGCCTCCTGCACCGCGGAAGGAGCCTCACCAAGGCTAGGCTACGGAGGTCGAGGGCCTCCTCCACGGTCCGTATAGAACCAGGAGGGGACCCGGAGGGAAGGCCGAGAAGGCGCCCAACAGCAGACAGTCAAAATCCGATCCCCAAAAGTCGGCAGACTTGTCCAAATTTCCTCGCGCGGTTAGAGGACGCGGCAGTCCATGGAGAAGCAGGCGTCGCACGAACCAAGACACGCGAGACACCGGTCATGCTGGTTGGTCACGGAGAAATTGCGGCCGCACGGGCACCGACGCATAGGGGGCCGCCCCGCCTTAAAGAACTTCTTGCCCTCCGACTGCGGCATGACCTACGGAAAAACACCACCAAAAGAGACTCAACGTCATTTAAATGTTAATAAAAAGGAAAGATCTTATCGGCGACGTCGAGTGGAGGCAGTACCCAGAACTAGTAGACCGTGGACTGGCGACGGAAATATCGCAGGCTTAAGGCCTAAAAATTGAGAAAACTTCTTCAGGCTTCCCACGAGGCGACCTCGATGGCGGGAGACGAAGAACTGGTAGTCAGGCGGAGTCGACACAGCATAACGGCTAATCCTCGAGCGCCACGTAGTCGTCGGCCTCGAGGCGGCGCAATGCTGCGTCGGCTCCACCTATCCAAAAAAAAAAAGGCTCCTCAAGGTCCTGACCTCCGCCAGTACTCATCTGTGATGAATGGTAAAGATTGACACAGATAAGACTGATACTTTCTAAAACCAAACACTTCCTTGCTGAGAGTCACAGGGGATATCTTTAGCAAAATGGATTCAAGTATCAAGTACTTACCATACCTAAAGATCTTCCAAAATTATCTTCTCTGTAGAGTACCACTCCTGCGTCTTAGAGACACTAAGACCCTGTGGGAGCAAGTCTTTTTTTGGGGCCAGGACATCAACACTGGCTACTGGTGCTAGTGCAAGTATGACATTGTGTGGGGCTGCGTGCTTAGCAATAACTGTTACTGATGCCACAACTTACCTCAGTTCTGTAGAAAAAACTGTGAAAAAAAAATGGAGTACAAGAAAAAAATTCCTTACCATAGTAATTGTGTTTCTTCCCAGTGATGCTCAGATATTCTTAACTTTATGCAGTGAGCCTGTAGGGTTGGACTGCTCGGAGAGATGGAACACATGCAAATGATGGAACACTTTGCATGTGAGCATCTTTCAAAACACTGCCTCTACTAACTGCCTATGTTCTAACCTCTTCAGATTTTATAAAGGAGCCTGAAAGGATGGCTCATGATAATGTAATAATCGAAGAGATTCTTATCATTAAAACTGGGGTTACCTAATAATCTGGATTTTACTAAAATTAATCCTCCAACCGGGGGAAAAAAAGTTTAAATAAGTTAGAACATGATGCCAGAATAATTTTCCAAAAATAAACACAAAATGAGCTCTGTTCACCTACTTGTACAGGTGCAGAGGATAATGTTCTCCCAATGGTGTAAAATGATAAGTGGCACCAGCATGCAGAGGCTGAAGTTCTGGAAGGGGAGGTAGGGAGGGAAGTTAAGAATATCTGAGCATCACTGGGAAGAAACAATTACTATGGTAAGTAATTTTTTCTTCTAACCCCAGTAATGCTCAGTATATTCTTAACTTTATGCAGACTACCAAGCAGTATCCCTGGAAGTGGGCACAGAGCTTCATTTTGGAAACAGACTTTGCAGGACTGCTGTGCCAAACCTAGCATCACTTCTGGATAAAATATCCAGGTTGCAGTGCTTTGTAAAGGTGTGTACTGTTTTCCAGGTAGCTGCTTTACATATATCCACTAATGGGATGTCCTTAGCAGCTGCTAGAGTAGCAGTCACTCTTGTAGAATGAGCCCTTAGTCCTGGTGGGGACTCTCTGCCAGCACTAGTGTAACAGAATTGGATACACTGGACTATCCAACGAGAAATAGATCTTTTTGAGGCTGGATTACCTTTTCCCACATCTCCATAGGTCAGAAAATACAGGTTACTCACCTGTAACAGGAGTTCTAGGAATGGTATATGTTGTTCATCCACACTTATTGGCAGGTTCCTTGCGCTTTAAATCTTGCCGGAAGGTCTTCAAGCTGGCTCCTCCCACCCACCCGGGTGGTAAAACTCTCGGCTCCGCCCCATGACGCCAGATCTAGCCCGCTGGAAGCCAGGTTGTGCGTCGAAGCCGGGGAGGTCGGGTGGTTGTGTGAATGAACATATACCATTCCTAGAACTCCTGTTACAGGGGAGTAACCTGTATTTCTAGGGACATGGATATGTTGTTCATCCACACTGTCTGGCAGACTCCTAGCAGTTCTCCGGAGGAGGGAGGCAAGGCACACACCCCCTACTTAGGGAATAATGACTGGAGAACCAAGGCCCCAAAACCAGCATCCCGGCGTGACTCAAGGTCGATGTGGTAGTGGGTGATGAAGGTGTGTGCTGACTTCCAGGTAGCAGCCCTGCAGATTTCCTGGATAGGGACGTCCCTGGAAGCAGCCACCGATGCAGCAGTATGGCGGGTAGAATGAGCTCTTATCCCTCTGGGAGGCTCCATGCCCGCCAACTTATAGCAGAGATCTATGCAGGAGGTGACCCACCTGCTTATCGTCCGCTTGGCTGCAGGTCTGCCAGGTGCGCTTCAGCGTAGGTGACAAACAGCTGGCGAACCTCTCCCGAATTTCAGCCCGTCGCTCCTTATAATAAGCGAGCGCCCTTCTAGGGTCCAGAGTATGGAGCCTATATTAGCCTCGAGGTGTGACTGGGGTAGAACACCGGCAGAGTCAGCACCTGGTTAAGGTGAAACTCCGACACCACCTTCGGAAGGAATTTCGGGTGGGGGCGCAGGACAACCTTGTCCCTGTGGAAGACCAGGTAAGGAGACTCGATGCAAAGCGCCTGGAGCTCTCCCATCATTCTGGCTGACGTGATAGCCACCAAGAAGGCGGTCTTCCACGGCAGATGAGAGAGTCACACCTGTGCATTGGTTCGAATGGCTTGCCCATGAGCTTTGCCAGTACCAGCAGTAAATCCCACGGAGGTGGAGGTTCTCGACCGAGGAAATGTGATCTAGGCCTATGTGCCCGACCACCTTTCTCCTGCCACTCGACTGCTTCGCCAGCCTCGGTAAGCAGAGATGGCTGCCAGGTGCACCTTTAGGGTCATCGACCCAAGCCCTTGACTAGAAAGGGACCAAAATAGTCCAAAATGCTTGCCACAGAACAGGAGGAAGGGTCCAAGCCTTGCCCTGACACCAAATGGAGAATCTCTTCCATTTGAAGGCGTAGCATTTTCTGGTCGACTCTTCACGGGACGCCTCAACAACATTGAGGACCTCGTCGGAAAGACCCAAGGCCTGGAACTCTAGCCGCTCAGGAACCAGGCCGTCAGGTGCAGGGATTGAAGGTCCGGATGGAACACCTTCCCCTGATTGACTGAGAGCAGGTCCGGGCGAGCTGGAAGCTGCCTCGGGAGCCTGGAGCTGAGGCTGAGGAGATCTGGGTACCAGAACTGGCGGGGCCAGTCTGGGGCTATCAGGATCACCTGCGCCTTGTCCCTCCTTGCTTTGAGAAGCACCTTGTGAATCAAGGGAAATGGGGGAAAGGTGTAGAAGAGGCCCGGGGTCCACAGCCTAGAGAAGGCATCCCCCTGCAGCGAGCCCTGCTGAGGGGGGCGGGCATGAAACAGCCTCAGCTTCGCGTTCTCCCTGGAGGCAAACAGGTCCACCTGAGGTGTGCCCCAGTGGGAGAACAGATCTTGTACTACCTCCGGCAGGAGAGACCACTCGTGAGATGCAGCCCCTATCCGGCTCAGGGCATCAGCCAGGGTGTTGGAGGCTCCTGCCACATGAATGGCTAGGAGATCCGCCTCCAGGCTGCGCCCGAGTGACCAAATGCGGAGAGCTTCCTTGCATAGAAGCATGGAGCGCGTCCCGCCCTGGCGGTTCAGGTAGTACATGGTCGTGGTATTGTCCGTCTGGACTCGGACCACTTGACCCCGGAGAAACGGAGCAAAGGCGGTGAGAGCTAGGCGGACCGCTCGGAGCTCCAGCAGGTTGATGTGGCATCAGGACTCCCACGGGGACCAGAGGCCATGCACTCTGTGTTCCCCCAGATGGGCACCCCAACCCATCAGAGAGGCGTCGGTCGATAGAGAGACCGTCGGCTCGGGGCGGACAAACGGGATGCCCTCCTGCAGATGGAATGGAACGGTCCACCACTGGAGAGCTGCCACATCTCCTGGGTCACTATCACTAGCTGGTCCAAAGATCGCAGCGTTGTGACCACTGGCTGGCCAGTCCCCACTGAAGGGGGCGCATGTGCCAGCGGGCCCAACAGACCACGCTGGTACAGGCCGCCATGAGACCCAGAAGGCGCAGGAAGTCCCGGGCAGGGCGCGATTGCCCAACCAGAAATGACTGGGCAAAGGAGGTAAGAACCTCGGCCCTGTCCGCCGGGAGCCGTGCTCTGGCTCGAAGAGAGTCGAGCTCTGCCCCATAAACAGGATCACCTGCTTCGCTCGAGTTCCGACTCTGGCCTGCTTGATGAGAAGGCCAATTGAAGAGCAAACCTGGAGGGCCAGATCTCTGGACCGCTCCACCTCCGTCTGGGGGAGGCTGCTATCAGCCAGTCGTCGAGGTGGGGTACACCGGACCCCTCGGCGCTGTAGAATGCTGTCACCACTGCCATGCATTTGGTGAAGACCCTGGGAGCTGGAGATAAGCCGAAGGGCATGGCTCGAACTCGAAGAGGATCCTCCTCTCGAAGCGGAGGAATCTCCGGTGGACGGACGGATAGGGACGTGAAAGAACGCTGTGTATTGTAGGTCCAGAGAGCAGAACCACGCCCGTGTTCCAGAGATGGTATTATCTGCCCAGAGTGACCCATCCTGAAGGTTCGAGACCTTAGGAACTTGTTCCGGTTGTGTAGGGTCGAGAATGGGCGCCAGCCCCCAGTCCGTTAGGGAACCAGGAAATACTTGAACACGAACCCGGGTCTGAAGGGGTCCTCCACCTCCGTGATCACCTCCTTGGAGGAGGAGAGCGATGTCGGCTCGGCGAGCCGCCAGTGAGGCTGCGGACTCCGAGGCCCTGAGGTGCGACGGCTCTGAAGTGGGGCGTGCCCGCTCAATTCCAGAGGTAGGCCTTTTTCCCACCACCTCCAGTACCCACTTCGTCCGCGGGTAACAGCGGACCAGGCGGAAAGGGAAGTGTTCGAGTCATCGGGGAACCAGGGGTGAGGTGACAGGGATGGGGGCGACACTCCTCAGCCCGTCACTGGGCAGGCTTGGAGGAGGACCGCCGAGGGACCTCCTGGGCCTTTACCTCCCTGCTTCCTGTTGGAGGAAGCCGACGGCTTGGGCTTGGGATACCAAGGTCGAGCCTGCTGGCCCTGACATTGCTGGGCCGGGCACGCCGCGGGCGCAGAAGGACGAAAGGGCTTAGGCTGTGGCTTTCGCCTTTGTCCTTCTGAGCGGAAGAGACTGAGTCCAAGTAGCATTGGACTTCTCGATCCTCTGCAGGTGACCTTCCACCCAGGGCCGAAGAGGTCAGTCCCCAAAAGGAACATCCGCCAACTTGTGCTGGGTATCTGAGGTAAGGTGGATATCCTCAGCCAAGCCCGACGATGCATGGCCACCGCGTCCGCCACAGACCTGGCACATGAGTCCTGATGTCTAACGCAGTCTGGAGCTGCTGTTTAGCCACTGCTCTGCCCTGGTCCCGCACCTGCCTGACCGTGAGTCTGCAGATCTGGCGGAAGATGAGGGACAACCTCATCCAAGGAGCCCAAACGGCGTGAGAAAATGTGCCATGAGGACGGCCGAACTGGCCTGACGTTAGGAGAGGACGCAGCATAGACTTTTCGCCCGGCATAATCCAATTTTTGGATTCCTTGGGAGGTTTGTCCACATCCCTGGCTTCCCGCACGCCCGGAAAGCGCTGAACGGTAACCAACCCCTGCTTGGTGTTCCAAAACCGGACAGGGAACCGTAGGGACCGCATACTTCCTGGCCAACCTGGCCGAAGGCGCAGGGCAGGAAGCAGGATGCTGCCAAAGTTCCAAGGCCGGACCCACTATGGCTTCGGCCACCGGAAAGGCCTCCGTAGGAGAATCCCCTCGGTCCAGAATCTACGTGAGGGGATACCTGGCCAGTTTAGAAACTGGTTCGAGCTTCATCCCGGTGGACTCCGAGACGAGTCGAAGCAACCCTAAGAAAGACGAAGGGCTATCGTCCATTGACTGCCCTCCCGAGGACTCCAAGTCCATGCGCTTGGAGAAGAGGGAGGAACCATCATCGGACTCAGAAGAGTCCTCAAAGAGCTGCCTCGGGCCTGAGCCACCCTCCACCTGCCGGGTTTATCGGGAGTGAGGGTGACAGACAGCCTATGGGGCAAACCCAAAGCTGACCGAGAATTTTTGGTCGGAGCCCCAACTAATGGTCTGGAGGCGGAGGTTCCACCAGAATCGGTGGGGCAGCTGGAATTGGCCGAACAACCGGCCTGAGAACAGGCTCCTCGACTACAACGAGGGGTTGTTTCGCTGTTCGGTGACAGCCACTTAATGGCCGGGAAGGACGACTGGGTCGGCTTATTCCCGAGTCAAAAGCGAGCTGTTGCCACATAGTTCTCGTGCCTCCGGCGCAACTCGCTGAAGCCTCCTCGTCCGAGGAAGAGCGCTGGCGCCAGCTTCTGTGCCGAGACCGAGACAGCCCTGGCAGTGGGATCGGTTGGACGAGGATGTCCGAGACCGAGGAGTCTCGACTAGGCCGAGGCGGCGAGGGAGAAGTGTCGGAATCGGCACTCCCTTGGTCGGACGATCCCACGGGCTCCGAACAGGAGGCACAGACGAGCCGACGGGATCCCCTCACCTCACCGGGGAACCGGGAGAGGGATTCTCAGCTTCTCCAGCCGACAACCGTTTAACGGTTCGAGAAAAATCTCGACCAGCATACAGGAGTCTCGGTCAACTGGCCTGACGGGACACCGTGAGCCAGTGGCAGAAGCTGAGGGTGCGCAGTCAAGCCGACTGTCGACAAGGGGAGGGGGATCTTTCCCGCTCCCAAGAGCGTCGACGGAGAGACTTACTTTTGCTCTTTTTGGACCTGGAAAAAGGTCCCGAAGAAGTTGGACCCTCACCTTTGGTCGAGAGGGTCAGACAAAGCTCCTTAAAAGAAGCAGAGTACGAGGCACCGAGAGAGAGCGGGACAAATGCCGCAGCCGAGGTAGAAGCGGCCCGCGCCGTCTCCTCTTCGAGGGCGATCATCTGCTCTAGCTGATCTGCCGAGCCCGCCACCGCGGACACCGCCAATCGGGCCTCTTTAGATTTCACCGTTGGAATTCTTTTCTCGGGGCGCCCCAGTTGTAATCGGGCAGCACGGTCTTCAAGGACGTAGGCCGAAAAGGAAGAGCACAAGTCGCAGGCCTGCGGGTCGTGCTCAAGGCCCAGGCAGTAGACGCACGTGGAGTGCGGATCCGTCCTAGACATCTTCTGCCAGCAAGGGCACCTCCGAAAACCGGGAGTCTATTTGTCCATCGCAGCCACGAGGAGAAGAAGACCGAAGTCTTTTAGCAAAAACTTTTAATTTCGAACTTTCGAAGAATTAGGAACCAGTCTTAAACGCAGCGTGTTAAGGAGGAACCTGAGCTTCCAAGCGGTAAGGAAGATCTGGCGCCATGGGCGGAGCCGAGAGTTTTACCACCCGGGTGGGTGGGAGGAGCCAGCTTGAAGACCTTCAGGCAAGATTTAAAGCGGCAAGGAACCTACCAATAAGTGTGGATGAACAACATATCCACGTCCCTAGAAATGAAAATTACATACCTAACGTAATTCTTGATCTTCTCTTGTATCTTCACCATTCATTACTGCTTGGGTAGTGCAGGAGGCGCGCACCCGCTACGGAGATTTTTTTTTGAGTCAGCTCCAACGGTGCTGCCCCGAGAGCAACGCGCTGCGTCATGTGCAAGGGGCGGCCGTTGGGTGCCGCAGACTCCTCCTCCATCTCAGTTCTGGTAGCCAGAAAGGCGAAAACAAAGGGTAAGGAAAAAGGAGAGCAAGACAAGAGAGCCGAGGGACAGAAAAAGGAAAGGATATAAACTGAAAAAGGAATAAGCTGGTAGAGGACAGAAAGAAGAGAGAGAATGCCTACCTTAAGGGACCATAGAGCCTCCCTTATGGGGCAGCTCCAAGGGAGGAACAGATAAAGAGAAAGAGAAAGAAAAGGAAGAAGAAGAAAAAGAAGAAAGGGAAGAAAACAAGGGATGTTGAGAGGGGAGAACACTGCCCATAGATACATTGGTTGAGAGGGTTATAAGCTCGGAACCAAAAACAAGGGAGCAAGAATCCCTCCTGAGAGGACAGAGAAGGTTCAACTGAACCGCTTGTACAGATTGGACACAAAGGGCAGATTCTCTAACCTCCCACTATCCCAACCGCCTACACTCTAGCTGAGAGCTCACAGACTGCCCAGGCAGAAAATCTGTTCTGGAAAGAGAGCGCCCAACTAGGAGGGGGAATAAGCCCCTTAGCACCTTGTTAAGTGCCAACACAGAAGTGTGTGGGGAGGGGTTAAGCTCCACAGAAGGCAGCTTTATATGAAAGGACAGAGTGGGAATTCAATCGGGACTCCTTGAAGGCAAGGCAAGAACAACAGCTCAAGGTTAATGAAGTGCCAGAAGCACCAATCAGAAGAAGCTGACATTATTAATTAATACCTGCCAGAGGGAACCTGAAAATTGGGGCCGAGCCATAGAGGGACGGTCTCTTCAGCTGTGAACTGAACAACATGGCTAAGAAGCCAAGAGGTCACCCCTAGGGGCAATCAGAAAGAGTTCCCTTAGGATAGAATAAATCCTACTTGTTCCCCTTTACCTTGAGGAAAAAGGATCCATCCAGAGAAGAATGGAAATCAAGATAGTTTTTTTTTTTTGGCTTAAAGGCCAACGAGGAAGGGAGAGGAACGAGCAGGGAGGGGGAGACGCCGCAGTAGGAGGCCACTGAGGGGAAGGTGGGCGGGTATTAGTAGTGAATGGTGAAGATACAAGAGAAGATCAATAATTACGGTAGGTACGTAATTTTCATATCTTCCCTTGTCAATCTTCACCATTCATTACTGCTTGGGAACACTAGCCCCCCAAAGGGGGCATAATAGAAACCCTGAGGGAACAAGATCCTCAGCCTTCTGCTGGTGGGAAACAGGAGGGGAAGACCCTGGGCTAATCAGACGAGAAGCCTATGGTGGAGGAGAGCTAGGTGGTGTACCCTGAGGACGGGGAGACGGAGGAAGGCCCTGTAGAAGCCTCCTAGCCCTGGAGGAAAAGAGACGGGTCCCCCGGAAAGCGGAGTGAATCACCCTATGCCGGGCCAGGGGTAATAACCTTGATAGACGAAGCCATGCCGTCCGTCTAATACAGATCACTGTCCCTGGAAGCCACCTCATTGGCATCGTGAGATGCCCTTGCTTGGTGTCTTGCCAGCTCCAGGCCTATAGCACAGAGGGCAATAGCTTGTCTGGATTGCTCCGTATCAGGCATTGACGCTAGGACTTGGGAAAGCATCTACCATAAATGCCTACTGTAGGCAGCATGGTGAGCCTGATGTGATGCAATGCATAACATCGCACGAGAGGAAGAGAACACTCTTCGCCCCCACCGGTCAAATTGTAGGGAATCTGAGTCCGGTGGGCGGTTGTGCGCCAGGCAGCAGCGCCCAGAGGGAGTTTCTAGGAATGCCAATCCCAAAGGTAGGTTGGGAAGAGAACCTAGAGACTCCAATGGGGCACAATACCTTCTTCTGCAGTCTGCCAGGGCTGGAACAGGGGCGGCTGGTGACTGCCAGGAACGGATAGACGCCTCCTGGAAGGGAATAGGCCAGGACAGTACCACCAAATGCTGGGCACTGAATTCACTGAGGAATTCACGCGTCTCCCGTTCGGTATTGTCTCGCCTAACAAAGGAGATACGAAGATCCCTCACCATCCTCGAAGGGAATCGCTGATATTCAGTGAAATCAGCATCGGAGGAGAGATGAGCAGTGGGTTCCTCTCCCTCCGAGGAGGGAGGGAGACGAGGATGATGGAGAGCTCGAATGTCCAGAGGACTCCTGTGGTGGGGGGGGATAGGCGAAACACCCACAAATGCATATATCCAACATATGCGGGGAAGGCCGTCTCAGAGCCTCTGAACGTTTCCCAGGATAACGGGCCCGTAGGACCGACATGGCCTGGGAGAGAGGGGGGTGGCTGCAGAGGAATGGGAGAGGGACACCTATGACGAGGCAACTGTCCTCTGCTGAGGCTCTGAAATCCGGAAAATGGAGCCTGAGCTGGCGGGATCCCGGACAACAAACCAGGTCGCAGAACGGAACCCTGGGGATGCGAAGCCTGGAAGAGTCTAGTAGGGGATCCTCCCCTGTGACGAACCTGGGGCTGCATGGGCCCAGAAGGGCAGCCCACAGCAACGCCACCAGAGGGGTACCTGGAGCCCGAGAGGGAAAGACGGGGCCCAACGCTACGGCTCCTACCCGCACCCCGAGGGGTGGCAGGTGAAGACCGAGGCACCTCAGCCCGGTCTCTCAACCCCCCCGGACTCAGAGTGCCCTCCTCACCCCAGCGACACCCCACTCGGCAGGTGCAGCAGCACCAGGATCGGCAGCTACCAAGAACCCCTCAGGAGGATGAGCCCTCCCCTCCTCCACTCATCCCTCCAGGGACCCAGACCACCCCAGCCTGGGAGGCCTCAGGAGAGGACAGCAGAGGAATAGGCGCTGGGCCGCCTAGCACCTCATCTCACAGGAGACCCTGACCCAAGAGTCAGGGTGCCAGACCGTCCACATCCGAATCATCCTCTGAGGAAGAGACCAGCTGGACCTCAATACTGGCCACCCCAGCAGTCTCCAGAGAAACGGCACCGCGAACGGTGCCAGTACCAGCGGCGGCGCTGGATGATCTCGGACCACCCGTAACGCCCAAACCCGGCCCTGACTCCCCAACGGCGCTGGTCAGACCCGTGGCACTGCCCTCGGCACCGGGACCCAACTCGGTGCCGCTAGGAGAGCCAACCGGGCCCACGGGGCAGCGGGCGGCACCCGAGTAACATGGCGCCGCCCGATCACCGCCGAATGGTACCGGGATCCGGCGGCACAGAGGGTCCACCAATGCCGGGCCCAGCAGACCTGGGCCTCAACACTGGGGGAGCCTGCACCTCCGAAGAGGTGACTGCCGAGGCGGTGTCTCCACCACGGCCCCTGGAGGGACCACGGCGCTCATCCAACACTGCGAAAGAGGCCTCCTCCTCAGCAACAGTAGAGAATGAGGAGGCCTCCTCTCCAGACCGTATAGGTCTGGGAGGGGACCCAGAGGAAGGGTCTAGAGATCTTACCTGGGAATCCCTGGAGTGACGCTGTCCCACGAAAGTCGGCGAAGCCTTGCCGATCTTGAACGCGCGGACTTCTAGGACACGACGGTCCATCAAGAAACAGGTGTTGCACGCATCCATATCATGGTTGGGTCCCAGGCAGTGAAGGCAAACATGCTGGTCGGTGACAGAAAAATGCCGGCCACAGGACAACCACCGCATAAGGGCACGGCCCGCCTTCAATTTATGTTTGGCTCCCGAACCTGACATGATAAGAAATGAACACAAAAACACAGTAAAAAGATCCCAGTGCCGTAAGAAAATGCAGAACGGTCTTACCTGCTAACCACTTCAACGGCGTCAGGATGATCAGAAAGCGGAGGAGGAGGAGTCGCAAGTAGGCCTCTGACGCAGTTGTAAATCTCACATGCAGAGCAGGTGCAGCCTCGATGGTGGGAGAAACAGAATTGAGATGGAGGAGGAGTCTGAGGCACCTAATGGCCGCCCCCCGCGCATGATGCAGCGCGTCGCTCTTGGGGCGGCGCCGTTGGAGCCGACTCAAAAAAAAAAATCTCCCGTAGCGGGTGCGCGCCTCCGGCACTACCCAAGCAGTAATGAATGGCGAAGACTGACAAGGGAAGATCAATTGCTTTCTATCCTGTCTAAGGTCCTTAGTGGCTGTCATGTAATAACTAAGAACCCTCTTCGCATCTAAACTGTGCAGTCTCCTTTCACCAGAAGTGGAGTGCTCAGTGAAAAAGACAGGTAGGGTGATAGACTGATTTAAATGAAAATCAGAAAATACCTCGGGGAGAAACTTCCTCTTTGTTTTGAGGACTACTTTATCCCTATGAAAGGAGATATAGTCCTGATCAATACAGAGAGCTTAAAGCTCACCGATTCTTCTTGCAGAAGTCATAGCCACTAGGAAAACTGTTTTCCAAGTGACATTCAAGGTGAGCTGTGGCCATGGCCTCAAAGGGGACAGCCATCAGCTTAGCTAAACACACATTCAGGTCCCAAACTGGGATTGGTGGCCTGTGAGGAGGATGCAGATGATTCAGGCCCTTAAAGAACCGTTTGAAAATAATGTTAGAAGCCAATGTCACCTTTTTCCCCAGCAGAGAGGTAAGCAGACACTGCTGCAAGGTGGACCCTCAAAGAACTGGATTGTAGACCCAGGAAGTGTGAGTGAGATACTCAAATACTTCTGATAAGCCAGCTTGGGCTGGAACCGGAGTCTTGCCCGAACACCAAATAGAAAATCTCTTCCATTTGGAAGAATAATTCTTTGTAGTTGAGGGTTTTCTGTAACCTCTTAGAATACTTATGACAGGTTCAGAAAGTTTTAAATCGGCGTATGCTAAGTCTTCAAGAGCCAAGCCTTGAGATTGAGAGACTTGAGGTTCGGGTACAATAAGCTTCCCTGACTGGAGGTCAACAGGTTGTGCCTCTGTGGAAGATGCATTGGACTTGCAACAGACATTGAGAGCAAAAGAGAGTACCATGGCTGCCTCGGCCAATCTGGAGCCATCAAGATCAGAGATGCTGTATGGGATCTGAGCTTGACCAGTACTCTGTAAATGAGAGGGAAAGCATAAAGGAACCTCCCTGACCAGTCCAGACTGAGGGCATCCAGAGGAAAAGTTCCCTGATCTGGAGGTCTGTAACAATACTGTGGTAGGTGGTGGTTCTGGTGGGATGAGAACAAGTCCACCTCTGGAATACCCCACCTTCTGAAAATAACTTGTACCACCTGCCTGTTTAGGGTCCACTCATGATGGGCCTGGTTTATTCGACTCAAGACATCTGCCAGAGTATTGTCCTTCCCTGACAAGTGAATTGCTTGCAGAGACACTTCTAATGAATAGGCCAGAGTGCAAATCTTTATGGCTTCCGAGCAGAGGGGGCCTGACCTTGTGCCTCCCTGCTTGTTAATGTAATACATTGTGGTGGTATTGTCTGTTCTGACCTGCACCACCTTGCCCTTGACTAGGTGAGCAAAGGTTTTTATAGCCAGCAGCACTGCACTGAGTTCCAGGAGATTTATGTGCTGAAGAGACTCTGAGGCTGACCAAGTGCCCTGAGTTGTGTGATCCCCTATATGGGCGCTCCAGCCCAAGAGGGGATGCATCTGTTGTGAGGATCACCGAAGGATTCTCTTTTTGAAAGGGAACTCATTGCCTTAAGTTGGATTCCTCCTTCCACCACGTGAGAGCTTGTAGCAGTGACCTTGTTACTGGGATGAGCTTTGAGAAAGAATATTTTCTTTGGCACCAGTGGGACCCGCGATGGAAATGAGTGTCCCTCATGTGAAACCTTGCATCCAGGACTGTGTCTGTGGATGCTGCCATGTGGCCTAATAGCTGAAGAAACTATCTTGCAGTTTTTGAACTGTGGAGCTTGAAAGAGTTTGTTATTATTTGAATGTTTTTTTACCCTTTCCAGGGGCAGATATGCTCTGGCCTGTAGGGTATTGATTTCTGCTCCTATGAACTGCAACACTTGTGTCGGAGTGAAAACTGACTTCTTGTGATTGATTAGAAATCCGAGGGACTCCAGGAGGTCCTGAGTGACCTTCAGGTGTTGCTGCACCTGCAGGGAAGATTTTCCTACGACTAACCAGTCGTCTAGGTAAGGGAAAACAGCTATTCCCTGTCTGCGAAGATGTGCCACTACAGCTGCCAGGCACTTTGTGAATACCCTTGGGTCCGAAGAAAGACCAAAAGGCAGGGTTGAAAAATACAGGTTACTCACCTGTAACAGGAGTTCTAGGAATGGTATATGTTGTTCATCCACACTCATTGGCAGTATCCTTGCCGCTTTAAATCTTGCGGAAGGTCTTCAAGCTTGCTCCTCCACCCACCGGGTGGTATAACTCGGCCGCGCCCATGGCGCCAGATCTGGCCCGCTGGAAGCTCAGGCCAGCGTCAAGCCGGGAGGTGTGAAGTGATGAACAACATATACCATTCTAGAACTCCTGTTACAGGTGAGTAACCTGTATTTCTAGGGACATGGATATGTTGTTCATCCACACTCATTGGCAGACTCCTAGCAGTTCTCCGGGAGGAGGGAGGCAAGACGCATACTTCCATATACTTACTTGGGAAAGAGAGACTGGAGAACCGAGGCCCCAAACCAGCATCCCGGCGTGACTCAAGGCCGATGTGGTAATGGGTAATGAAGGTGTTTGCTGACTTCCAGTAGCAGCCCTGCAGATTTCCTGGATAGGGACGCCCCTGGAAGCAGCCAGCTTGCAGCAGTATGGCGGGTAGAATGAGCTCTTATCCTCTGGGAGGCTCCATGCCCGCCAACTTATAGCAGAGATCTATGCAGGAGGTTACCCACCTGCTTATCTCGCTTGGCTGCAGGTCTGCCAGATGTGGCTTCAGCGTAGGGTGACAAACAGCTGCTTAACCTCTCCTGATATCAGCCGTATGGCCTTTATAATAAGCCAGAGCGCCTCTAGGGTCCAGAGTATGGAGCCTATATTCGCCTCCGAGGTGTGATTGGGGTAGAACACCGCAGAGTCAACACCTGGTTAAGGTGAAACTCACACCACCTTCGGAAGGAATTTCGGTGAAGTAGGACAACCTTGTCCCTGTGGAAGACCAGGTAGGAGATCAGTGAGCGCCTGAGCCTCCCATCCTTCTGGCTGACGTGATAGCCACCAAGAAGGCGGTCTTCCCCCACAGGTGAGAGGAGAGCACACCTGTGCATGGTTCGAATGGCTTGCCCATGAGCTTTGCCAGTACCTGCAGTAGATCCCACGGAGGTGGGGTTCCCGCACTGGAGGAAATGTGATCAAGGCCTTTGAAAAGCGCCAGACCACCTCTCTGCGCATCGACTGCTTCCGCCCGCTACCGTAAGCAGAGATGGCTGCCAGGTGCACCTTAGGGTCGCTTCAGACTCAAGCCCTTGACTAGAAAGGGACCATAATAGTCCAAGATGCTTGCCAAGGAACAGGAGGAAGGGTCCAAGCCCTGTTCTGACACCAAATGGAAAACCTTTTCCATTTGAAGGCATAGCATTTTCTGGTCGACTCTTTACGGACGCCTCAACTACATTGAGGACCTCGTCGGAAAGACCCAAGGCCTGGAACCCCAGCCGCTTGTAAACCAGGCCGCCAGGGTGCAGGGATTGAAGGTCCGATGGAACACCTTCCCTGATTGATGGAGAGCAGGTCCGGGCGAGCTGGAAGCTGCCGGAGTCCTGGAGCTGAGACTGAGGAGATCTGTACCAGAACTGGTGAGGCCAGTCTGGGGCTATCAGAATCACCTGCGCCTTTGTCCCTCCTCGCCTTGAGAAGCACCTGTGGATCAAGGGAAATGGGGGAAAGGCGAAAAGAGGCCCGGGGTCCATTGCCTCGAGAAGGCATCCCCTGCAGCGAGCCCTGCTGAGGGGGGCGGGCATGGAACAGACTCAGCCTGCTGCTCTCCATGGAGGCAAACAGGTCCACCTGAGGTGTGCCCCAAAGGGAGAACAGATGCTGTACTACCTCCGGCAGGAGAGACCACTGTGGATGCAGCCCTATCCGCCCAGGGCATCGGCCAGGGTGTTGGAGGCCCTGCCACGTGAATGGCTGGAGATCCGCCCCAGGCTGCAGCACGCAGTGACCAAATGCGGAGAGCTTCTGCATAGAAGCATGGAGCGGCCCCGCCCCTGGCGGTTTAGATAGTACATGGTCGGGGTATTGTCCGCCTGACTCGGACCACTTGACCCGAGGAACTGGAGCAAAGGCGGTGAGAGCTAGCGGACCGCCTGGAGCTCCAGCAGGTTGATGTGGCATCGGGACTCCCTGGGACCAGAGGCCATGAGCCCGGTGTTCCCCAGATGGGCACCCTCAACCCATCAGAGAGGCATCGGCGCCAGAGAGACCGGCGGCTCGGGGCGGACGAACGGGATGCCCTCCTGCAAATGATCTGCGAACGGTCCACCACTGAGAGCCGTTCCACATCCCCTTGTCACCGACACAAGCTGGTCCAAGGGATCGCATGGCGTTGGACCACTGGCTGGCCAGTCCCCACTGAAGGGGCGCGCATGTTCCAGCGGGCCCAACGGACCACGCTGGTACAGGCCGCCATGAGACCCAGGAGGCGCAGGGAAGTCCCGGGCAGGGCGCATTGCCCAACCAGAAATGATCGGGCAAAGGAGGAAAGAACTCGGCCCTGTCCGCCGGGAGCCGCGCCTGGTCAAGAGAGTCGAGCTGCGCCCGATGAATAGAATCACCTGCTTCGGCTCGAGTCTACCACTTGGCCTCGTTGGATAAGGAGGCCCAGTTGAGAGCAGACCTGAGGCCAGATCTCTGGACCACTCCGCCTCCTTCCTGAGGGAGCTGCTATCAGCCAGTCGCCCAGGTAAGGGTACACCCGGACCCTCGCGCCAAGAGGGATGCTGTCACCACTGCCATGCATTTGGTGAAGACCCTGAGCTGGAGAAGTCAAGGGCATGGCTTGAATCAAGAGAGATCCTTCCACTGAAGCTAAGGAATTCTGGTGAGACGGACGGATAGGGACGTGAAAAACGCTGCCCTGCAAGTCCAGAGAGCAGAACCACACGCCGCTGCTCCAAGGATGGTATTATCTGAGCCAGAGTGACCATCCTGAAGGTTCGAGACCTAGGAACTTGTTTAGGCCGCAGTAGTTTCAGAATGGGCGCAGCCCCCGTCCGCTTCGGAACCAGGAAGTACCTGGACACAAACCCTGGGTCTGAAGGAGGGTCCACCACCTTTCTTACCACCTCCTTCTGGAGGAGGAGAGGATGTCGGCTCGACGAGCCGCCAGTGAGGCTGGGGATTCAAGTTTCCCGAGGGGCGACGGCTCTGAAGGGTGGTGCCTGCTCAATTCCAGAGGCAGGCCTCTTCCCACCACCTCTCAAGACCCACCTGTCCGTGGTAACAGCGACCAGGCGGAACGGAAGTGCTGGAGTCTGCCCCACGGGGACCCAGGGTAAGGTGACGGGATGGGGCGACACCCCTCAGCCCGGTCACTGGGCAGGCTTTGGAGGAGGGACCGCCGAGGGACCCTCCTGGGCCCTTTCCTCCCTGCCTCCTGTTAGAGGGAAGCCATGGTTTGGGTTTGGGATGCCAATGTCGAGCCTGCTGGCCCTGACGCTTGCTGGGCCAGGGCTACCAGGGGCACAGAAGGACCAAAGGGCTTAGGCTGTGGCTATGTGCCTTTGTCCTCTGGAGCGGAAGAGACCGAGTCCAAGGCATTGACCTCTCGATCCTCTGCAGGTGACCTTCCACCCCAGGGTCAAGAGGTCAGTCCCCTGAAAGGGAACATCCGCCAACTTGTGCTGGGTATCCAAGTAAAGGTGGATATCCTCAGCCAAGCCCGCCGACGATAGCCATCTGCGGTCGCCCATCGATCTGGCACATGAGTCCCTATATCCAAAGCAGTCTGAGCTGTTGTTTGGCCACTGCCTGCTCCTGGTCCCACCTGCTTAACCGTAGTCTGCAGATCGGGCGGAAGATGAGGGATGACCTCATCCAGGGAGCCCAACAGGGCATGAGAAAATGTGCCATGAGGACGGCCGAATCCGGCTTGACAAGGCCGAGAGGACGAAGCGTGACTTTCGCCTCGACGAAGTCCACTTCCTGACTTTGTTGTGAGGTTTGTCCACATCCTGGCGCAGCCGGCGCTACGAAAAACGCTGTCGGTAACTGCCCTCAGCAGAGGGTGTTCCAAAACCGGATAAGGAACCGTAGGGACCGTGATACTTCTGGCCATCCTGGCCGGGGCAGGGCAGGAAGCAGGGCGCTGCCAAAGTTCCAGTGCCGGACCCACTATGGCCTCGCCACCGGAAAGGCCTCCGTCGGAGAATCTCGTCGAGAATCTCCGCGGAGGGGGATACCTGGCCCGCTTTGGAACGGGTTCGAGCTCCATCCCGTAGACTCCGAGATGAGCCAAGTAGTCCTAGGAAGGACGACGGCTATCGCCCATTGACTGACTCTCCGAAGACCCAAGTCCAGTCGCTGAGAAGAAGGAGGAATCATCTTCGGACTCGGAAGAGTCCTCAAGAGCTGCTCTGGCCTGAGCCACCCTTCACCTGCCGAGGTCGGTCGGGAGTGAGGCACTGACGCCATGGGTAAACCCTAAGACCGAGAATCTTGGTCGGAGCCCCAATTGGTGGCTGTGGAGGCAGAGGCCCACCGGAATCGGTGGGAGCAGCTGGTTTTGGCCGAACAATCGCCTGGGTATAGGCCTCGACAAGTCGAGGTTGTGTCGGTTGCCCGTGACAGTTACTTAATGGTCCGGGCGCTGAGTCGGCTTATTCTCGCCAGGAGAAGTTGTTGGAAACATAAGGTCTCGCATCGCCGACGTACTTCTACGCCAAGCCTCCTCATCCGGAGAGGAGGGACGAGGACGAAGCGCGACGCCGCTATCGCGTGCCGAGACCAGACCGCTTATGACGGTGGGAACGGTGGACCGCTGGCGAGGTCCGAGACCGAGACCGAGAGTCCCGGAACTTCCGGGTCGGTGCGGGAGGTGTCGGCCGGAACGGCACTCCTTCGCTCGGAAGGTCCATCCGAGGGCTCCGGAACCGAGGCACAGACGAGCCCACGGATCCTCAACTCCTCCTGGGAACTGGGAGAGGGGAATTCGCCATAAAGGCGACAGCTCATCAATGGGTCGAGAAAATCTCGACTTCATCAGTGGGAGTCTCGTCAACGACCTGACGGGACACCGTGAGGCCAGTGGCCGGGATTGATGTCGATCAAGGCCGACGGACGACGGCCCGGGAGAGGGACCTTTCCGCCTCCCAAGAGCGCCACGAGGGGACTCTACCCTTGTCCCTCTTTTTGGACCGAGAATAAGGTCCAGCAGACGCAGGCCCTTCTCCATTAGTGGAGAGGGACAGACAAAGCTCCTTAAAAGAAGCCGTGTAGGAAGAACCCAGAGAGAGCGGGATGCCGCTGGCCGAGGAAGATACGGCCCGCGCCGCCTTCCTTCGAGGGCTTACCATCCGCCGAGCTGATCTGCCAGACCGCCGCTGACACCGCCAACCGGCCTCCTTGACTTCACCGAGGGAACGCTTCGGACGCCCAGTTGCAATCGGGCAGCACGGCCTCGAGGACGAGGCCGAGAAAGATGAGCACAGGTCGCAAGCTCCGCGGTCGTGCTCAAGGCCTAAGGTAGACACACGGAGTGTGGATCCGGTCGAGACATCTTCGTCGCATGGGCATCTCCGAACCGGAGTCGACGGTCCATCGCAGCCAGCGAGGGATCAAGACCAGTCTTTTTGCAATTTTATTTTTAACCGCAAACGGAGAAATAGGAACTAGTCGAAACGAGAGCTAAGGAGGGAACCTGTTCTAGCCGTAAGGAAGATCTAAGGCCATGGGCGGAGCCGAGTTATACCACCCGGTGGGTGAGGAGCAAGTTTGAAGACCTTCCGGCAAGATTTAAAGCGGCAAGGATACTGCCAATGAGTGTGGATGAACAACATATCCATGTCCCTAGAACTGGTAGTGACCTGAAGGGAGCCTGAATCTGAGGTATTTTCTGTAAGACTTCTTTATGGGGATGTGAAAATAGGCGTCTTTCAAGTCCAGTGATGCCAACCAGTCTGCTTTTTGAAGTGTTGGCAGGATCAGAGTCAAAGTTACCATCCTGAACTTTGGTTTTCTTAAGAACTTGTTTAAAGCTCTAAATCCAGTATAGGCCGCCACTCCCCACTTTTCTTTTGTGGTCAGGAAGTATCTGAATAGAAGTCTTTCCCTTTGAGCCTTTGGAACTGGTTCCACTGCTTTTAACTACAGTAAGTTCCGAACCTCTGCCTCTAAAAGCACTTTTTCTGCTAGGGAGAGAGAGCTGAACACTCTGGATTTTTGAAAGGGAAATGACTTGAATCCCAGAGACAGACCCTGTCCCACCACCTCCAACACCCACTTGTCTGTGGTGATTTTCAGCCAAGTTTGAAGAAAGTGGGAGAGTCTGCCCCCTACAGCTGGGAAGAAAGCGGCCTGCGTTTCAGGGGGTCTGTTTGGGCTGAGTATGAGACCCTTGCCTCGAGCCTCTTCTGCCCCTGCCCCCGAGTAACCCCTGCTGTGGGTATTGCTGGTACTGGGGTAATGCCACAGGTTGGAAGAAGTGGGCCTGGTGTAAAAGGACCTGCCCCCGCCTCCCTTCCATAAGGCCTGGTATGTAGAAGCTCTTCTTTAGCAGGGTTGTTTCTGTAAGTGGCTTTATACTCATTCACCTTCTTCATATATGCTACAGTTGACTCCCAAAGAGAGAATTTCTTCTAGGGGAAAATCCAGGGGCTTTAGTTGTGTATCCTGGAGGTCTCGTGGCCCCAAGCCAACAAACCCTCTGTGCCACTGTGTTTGCATCCATCTGGCTGCAGTGTCATTAGTGTCAGCAGCCATTTGGAACGGATACTTCGCACTCTAACCCAAACCTGGCAGTTTCAGCTAGGTCATCTGACAAGGGTGAGGGAGCTTGAGACATGGCCAGGACTGACTGCCACAGGGATTTTTGGTACTGGGCAGCATATCCCTGGAAGGTAGCCTGACGATAGCCAAAGAGGCTGACAGGTACCCTTTTCTGGCCATACTTTCGATTTCCAAGAGTCTTTGTCCGGAGGGTGTGAGGACAGAAGGACCCTAGCCTTGTCACAGGCAGCCTGTTGTATAACCCCCTGCTGGTCGGGGTGGGAGAAGAGGAAGTCGGCTCCCTCCCTTTCCAACTGGTACTTCGTATCCATCCTCCTGTCTATAGAAGGGGTGGAATTTGGTGCCTGTAAAATCTTTATAGCATCCTTTTTAAATAATTTATAGACATGGAGGAGAGCCTTTGTGGGTGTGAACCCCATCATTTCCAAGTACTCCACCTCCTCCTCATCTTCAATTTGCTCAGTGGTGGAGATATCAAAGGCATCTGCCATCCTTCTAACAAAGGTGAAATGGGATGAAAAATCCTCAGACACCCTTGGGGGAGAACCAAAGTCATCATGGTCTCCTCCCCCTCCTCCTCATCATCATCTAAAGTTTCCCCACTTTGAAGGGGAAGAGGATGCACATTGCTGCCAACCTGGGGACCCTGGGGGGAGGCAGGAGGCTGCTGAGGAGGGACTATTGCCTGTAAGGACTGAATGATTTTAAAAGCCTGCGTAACTTGGGCCAGAGCATACAAAGTAGTCCCAGAAGTCCCCGGCTTGACAGGCGAGGGTTCTGTGTCTTAATTTCTTTCCTTTTTGCAGGAACCGGGAGTCAGCCAGTTCAGTTGCTCTTTAGTTCCTTTGTGCCAGTCTCAGGGCAGGAACTGAAGAAAGTGTGGTTCAGCCACAATGTTTTGGGGGTATCGGCTGGTCAGAGTCAGAGGGACCCCTAGGAATTTTCTTCTTTAGCCTTTCAAGGTGTTTCTCAACAGCTTTTTCAGGGAATGTCTTACATACTTCACATTCATCATTTAAGTGGTCAAAGCCCAGACAAACTACACAAAGTGTGTGTTTGTCTGCCTTTTCAAAGACCTCTCCACACTGGGTACAGTTTTTAAAACCGGGCTCACCGGTTTTCTTTTTGGGGTTTTCTGACATATTCAAAATTTTAGCAACCGTTAAGAAAAAACACTTTTTTTTTTATATTATCGGTTTCAGGAACCGAAGAAACCAAACCCTTTGTTTAAAATGGAACTGAAATAGCGGTTCAATAACCGAGATTTATCGGTTTAACATTTTTTAATTTTTTAGTGAAATAAAATAAAATAGGTGGTTCTTTAGTCAGAGAACCCCGATTTTAATATAAAACTAACCCGGTTCCCCCACGGTTATACCGAACCGAGAGGAACCGAGAAAAACAATAATTTTAACGTAAATAAGATTTTCTAAACAAACAAATAGTAGAGGCAGTAAATGAAAATGAAAAAGTATACTTATACAGTATCTGATGTTTTCTTCACGCTGGAGAAAGTGGACGTACGAGACTCCGCACAACCAGACTTTTTAGGTGGAGAGAAAAATCTGAAGAGGTTAGAACACAGGCAGTTGTAGAGGAAGTGTTTGAATGATGCTCACGTGCAAAGTGTTCCATCATTTGCATGTGTTTCATCTCTCCGGGCAGTCCAACCCTACAGGCTCACTGCATAAAGTTAAGAATATACTGAGCATTACTGGGGTTAGAAGTATATATTTTTTTTCCCTGAACTCTATTTTTTCACTGTCCTGCCTGGACCCTCTCCAGAGGGTCGCTTGGCTCTGTGCCATGATCCCGCCTGCCTGAAGTCCTCCGCTCTATTCCTCTGTGGCTGGTCCCCTACCACTACCCGGCCACTCACCCCCCCCCCCCGCTCAGAGTCCCCCGAGGTGGGACCGCCTTACTCCTTCCTGGCACTCTATCTATAATCCAGAAGAGTGGCCAGGCAGGGAGGAGAGCCAAGGGAATGAGCGGAGAGACCTGGCACTGGGCGTGGTTGGCCGGCCCCTATACCCTCCTTTGCCTACCGGGAGGCCGGGGTGTTTTCCAGTTGTTCCACCCCCTGCTGCAGTGTGCAATGGCGTCAGCACGGGACCTCCCACCACCATATACCCTCTATTTATCCGTTACTGGGTGATGCCCCCAGCCACCGCCAGGAGCTGCCGCTGAGTGAGCAACCCCGGAAGCCACCCCAGGAGAAGAGAGCAGTCCTCCGGATGCTCATCCCCCGCCTGGCCCCGATGGCCCGAGCTCATTCACGAGGTGTGGCATGCAGCACCTCAACTCTCAGCAGCACCGGGCCGGCCTGACTACAAGTATACACAGTAGAAAAAGAGATGGACAACAGAAATATGAAGTAAAAATGACCAACTGAATATAAACAGAAAATAGCTTATTAAAGAATGTCCTCTTGAGACAGCAACAGGCAGTCAAGTTTTCCATATAAAGATTGCAGGAGCCCGATATTGGAATATGGGCAAAAGCAGAGTGCAAAGGTTTGCGCTGCTCTTGCCCACGACCCCAAGGATGCTATATTTAGTCAGACAGTGCACCGGCGCTATCTTACTGAATACAGGGCCATGTCAGGGCAGCGCAAAGTTGAGTAGCACTGCCCTGACATGGATCAGGGCTGTATGCAGCCCATACCAAAGTGCATGGAACTGTCCCACCAGCTCCATTAGTGTTGGAAGCCGCCGGCGTGATATTCAGTCAGCACCATGCAAATCAGTCCAGGGTAATGCAAGGCACTAAGGGGCAATATGCATGCCCATTATGGGCTCATTTACATGGGGAAGCAGCGCAGTTTGCCCCTGCGATCAGACCTCCCACTCCGATCACCTGTCTCTGTACAGGAGCACCCATTCCTTGGTATCCAGTGGCACCCCCACCCATTGACCCCAGTCTCTATTAAGTAAAACTCATTCCCTGATGTCTAGTGGCCCCCCCACTCACTGATCCCCGTCCCTGTACAAGTGTAAACAGTCCCTGGTGTTTAGCACACCGCTAGCACCGAGCAAACTACCCTGCCATCAACCCTTACCGCTTCTGCCAGTGCCGCAGATTTAACACGGCAACTGACACAGCCCTCCTCTCAGCACCTCGGCCATCTGCAGTATGGACCAACAGGGAACACGTGCAGGGTGGGACAAATCAGTTTGGAGCAGGTGGTCTTGTTTGGCCACTAGTCTTCAAAATCTGGTAGCCAAATCAGTATTGTTAGTGGTTATCCTTTTAAGGGCTCAAAATCACTTTGTGTGCAGCCAGCCAGTTGGCCAGTAACTTTCAAAATCTAGTAGCCAAACCAATTTTTTAGGTGGCCACACAGCCTGGCTGCCCATTTGTCCCACCCTGAACACGTGTCCTCTATACTGTATGAGGTAAAGGGGGGTGGGCAGGTTAGTTTGCTCAGCGCCAGCGAGCTCCTGGCTGCCTGTTCTGGTGGTTGTTCAGATGGGTATTAAAGACCCCCATGGCACGTCTCAAAAGTTTCAGCTCATTTCCACCTGTATGCCCCACCACAGAGATGAGGCTGAAAATAAGTAAAACTGCCTAGCCCTCCTTTCCTAGACAACAAAACCAAAAAATAAAATACAGACATGAAGGCTGTGTACATACTTGAATATCACAAACAAGATTTTAGCATTCTTTGAGAGGAGAGAAGATCTCCAAAACAGATGACTACTTTGGATGGAAAAGGTTACCTTTCCTGGTGCAAAGTCCTTTAGCCCTACAATGGAGATCTTATCATCAGGCTGGATCTTGTCATAGTCTGGGGTTGGAGAAGGTAGAGAAAAGGCCAGACCCCGTTTTTTCAAGTTAGTTTCTGGAACAAAATGACAGCCACACATCCAGGACAACAATCCACACAACTGTTTTCACCAACTGTTACAAACTGCAAAAGGACACTGCTGCCTGTTGAAAATCCACTGTGCAATGTCACAGAACTGCACCTGGTGAAGGCTACAAAATAACAGCTAGTTGTGGTATAAGAAAGAAATATGGGAGCTAAGCTACAAAAATCCCCACCATTCATCCCAAACGGATAGGAGCATATGGTCTTTAACGTAGCTTAACCTACAAACTGAGAGTGTCCTACTCCGCTTATAAAATGGTTTTAGCTGTTGAAAATGGTTTTAGTTTTATTGGGGGGAAAAATAGATTATACCATTAATAAAATAAGTTACAATAAATGCATGCTTAAAATAAAAACTGAATCAATATTTTGACCCTAGGTTTTATGCTTACGCTCAAAACATTGATTTAAACCCTATTCCAGTGTGCATATAACATAAATCTTTGTTTCCAGAACACAGGCTGATGCAGTACTCTAGCTATTTCTTCTTACAGTCTGAGCGAATTAATGGTTTGCTTTCTCTGAGGAAGGGCATAACCGTACCCACCCCCCTCACAGGTGACAAGGTTTTAGACTGAGAAAGCAGCTACCAGAAATGAAAATTACGTACCTACCATAATGCTTGATCTTCTTGGATGGAGTCTCCACCATGCATTCACACTAATGGGACTACGCCGGAGGCGCTAGGACTGAGCTGGAGCCAAAAACTGGCACCGAGGTAGGGCTGCAAAGAAGCGCCACTGCGAGCCTGGCTCACGCCATATAGGCTACCTCGGCGTTTACCATACCAACCACCTCAGTACCTTTTTTACTGAGGAGGCGCAGTGTAAACTAACCTAGTGAAATTAACCTATGTCGGACATAAGATAGTCCGAATGACCCACATAAGAAGGGTCAACACAACACAGTCTTCACAGCCCAGCCATCAAAGGAGTGAAGACCAAAAACAGAGAAGTGAGCTCAGGGGATGAAGGGTGGGCGTGTGAAAGAGTAGTGGAGACTCTGTCCAAGAAGATCAAGAATTACGGCAGGTACGTAATTTTCATATCTTCCTGGACATAAAGTCTCCACCACTCATTCATGCTAATGGGACAGTACCAGCTAAAATAATCCCCTCCCTCCTCCCGAGAAGGGTGTCAGGAGAAAGAGGAGCTCACTTAGGACAGAAGTCCATTCAGGATTGTCCTGCCAAAGGATTGATGCTGTCTGACATGGACATCCAAAGCGTAGTGCTTCACAAAAGTGCAGAGCTCCAAGCAGCTGTACTGCAGATGTCTGCAATGGGCATGTTTAGAATTTCTGCCAGAGATGCCACAACTGCCCTGGTAGAATGAGCATATACTCTGCCTTCCAGCAACCTGTACCATGGAGTAGCATTGAAGACAGCCTACTAATACCTTCGAAACACATCTGATAACAGGTTGACCCAGCCGGCCATGTTGAAAGAGAAATAGTCATTTAGATTTGCAGATTTCTTTAGTTCTGTCTATGTAGAACATAAAACCCTCAACATCCAGAGAATGTAGAGTACGCTCCCCTCATTCTGGAAGTTTGATAGGTCGGAAGAACCAAGGGCTGGTTCAGATGGAATTCAGAGACCACTTTAGAGAGAAACTTGGGGTGAGTTCAAGAACCACCTTGTCTTTTGTGAAATACAGTATACGGGGGGTCTGTGACCAAAGCATGTATTTCATGCACTTGTGAGCAGAGGTAATGGCTACAAGGAAGTGTCTTCCAGGTCAGGAACTTAGCCTCACAAGTTGCTAGAGGCTTGAAAGGTTTATGGGTGAGCATGTCTAGAACAAGGTTAATGTCCCAGGTGGCTACCAGTCTGAGCGGTGGCATAGTGTGAAGTATACCTTAGGAACCCTGACCAAAGGTAACAGCCAGAGAAATGGAGTTTACAGGCTCGTGGTATGCTGAGGTCACGCTAAGGTGAACCTTCATGGTTAAGTATTGCAGTCCTGTATTTGACAGGTCCAGAAGAAACTCTAGGACTTTGTTTGGTGGGCAGGAGAAGTGGTTCCAGGAGGACTTTGCACACCAAATGGAGAACCGCTTCCACTTTGTCATGTAAGTTTTCTAGAAGCTGGCTTGCGTGCAGCTAGGAGAATGTCCAAGACCCAACGTGAAGCGTCAGACCTACTCACCTCTATCTCTTCAGGGCCATGAGTGGAGTGACAGGATCTCTGTGTGAGATGGATCATTGGGCCCTGGGTCAGTAGGTTCGTCTGAAGTGGAAGCTGTCTCTGTGAAGTTTCCAATAATCTGTTGATTAATGGAAACCAAATCTGATGAGGCCAGAATGGGCGACAATCATTCTGCCCCCCTGTGCCTCCAGCTTGAGCAGTACCCTCTGAACTAAGGGAAGAGGAGGAAATGTGTACAGAAAGAGTCTTGTCCACCGCAGTCTGAATGCATCTTAACAGAAAATGGCAGGTTCTGGATTTCTGGAGCAGAATAGAGAGCAGTTTGCATTGAGTGTGGATGCAAAATATCCAGGTCCACAGTTCCCCACTCTTCGAAGAGCGACTGCACAATGCTTGTGTCGAGAGACCACTTGGGAGGATCGGTTTCCATTACCTTATGTTTAGGCCCCAGGCAGAGAACGCAGTGGGAGGGGTCGTCCCCAAGTGGGATCTGCGTGCCACACTTAGAACACTTTTTCTTTGGTCTACGTGAAGACTTACAACACATTGATCATACAAGTAAATGGGAAAAGATTAATACTTAAGGTTAAAGATGATGGTCGACTGAAGCTGTTTGCCACGAGGTTCGGCGATTCAGGTAGATGGTGGGAAAGAACTGGAGGGCTGGCGTGGGGACTGCCCCCTTTATACAGTCACACCGACGTTCATTATGTGACACCGGAGGTGATCACCCGCTACAGACTGCTAGCTAGAATTTTGCCGTGCGGTCCTGATGCCAGGGGGCGCAGTCCTACTCTGTAAAGACCTACTGCAGGAACCCTCTCGAAGTAAGATCATTTACCACTCCTAGAAAGTACAGTTATGCAAGAACTTACTGTAACACTAGATCTTTCGAGGACTGTCTCTTGCAGTAAGTCATTACTTCTGGGAGTATCCACCAGGTGGCGTTGTCACAGCAGCTTTTTCTAGCAGTCTTCCATGGGGGCCGTCCACACGACATCACTTCCTGTGAATGTGTATAAGAGTGGACGGCCTCCAGTACCCTCTGTTCACTGTCGGCTTCGCCGAGCACAGCCTGGACCAAGGTAAACAAGGGCCAGGAAAAACAGAGAATAGCAATCCCACACAATGTCCTGAGTTGCAGATTCTAGGCGAAAAGGCAGGAGGACGGAGGATAGGGGACTTACTGCAAGAGACAATCTTCAGAAGATCTACTGTTACGGTAAGTTCTTACGTAACTGTACTGTCTTCTATGGACTGGTCTCTTGCAGCAAGTCATTACTTATGGGAGATTACAAAGCAGTAAAATACAAATGGGAGGAAAAGCAAGGCTGGAAGCTGGGCCAGAGGACATGCCTGACAGTTGAGCCCTTGCAAAACCCAGCTGACCACGATGCTAAAGAAGTAAATTTCACAGTAAATATATCAACTTCAACTGCACCTGCTCTGTAGTTAGGCCAAAAGCGGAGAGGACAACAGGTATGATATTTAGTAAAATGTCAACTGCAAACTGCACCCCCAGAGGCAGATACACCTAGGGTGAGGTGAGGACAATGTGTGTGATATGTAACAGAAATGTCCTACTCAAACCTTTTCCATGCAGGCAGATAGGCCAACGGTTAGGCAAAGACATTTGGCATGAAACTACGAGAAATGTCAACTCAAACTACACCCGCTCAGGCAGAAAGGCTCAAAGGTGGGTGAAGACGGCATGCAGGAGGCATGATGTAGAAAGAACTGTAGGTGGCCAGGCACAGTGATTCATTCCGACGAGGCAGAAGTAGACAGGCTCTGGCATAAAGTCAAATCCAGGTAATATATAAGCAGAACGGATATGAGAGTGGAAAAGGAGCACTGGGGAAAAAAAACACGGCTGGGCAGAGGAAGGAACAACTGAAGAGGCTCCAGTAGGAAGAGCAGCAGGAGTTCCAATCAGATCCACATGGAGGAGCGAAGGCGAGTCTGGAGCAAGCCTCAATAAAGGAAAGAGATCCTCGGGCACCTCCGAGGCCTGCAAGAGGTGGTGGGGGAAATCTGAAAAGTGGTGTAGGGTGGAGAAGCTGGCCCGCCCCACGCCAGAAGCGGGTACGCCAGGAGGAGCAAACTAAGCCGCCTTGAGGCCCCACCACACCCAAGAGGTACCCCGGTAGGGAGGGCAGGGATCAAGACAGCCTGCCCGTGGGGGGCATAGGGGGACATGGGCATGATAGAGGTCCTGAACAGACCAAAGAGTATGCCCTCAAGCCAGAAGGGAATCCAGATGGACTGAGCAGCAGGTCCAACAGCAGGTTCCCTTCTCATCAGTAGTGTCAGATCATTCCTCCTTTACTCATCCGGGTCCTCTTCGGGAGACCTCCCCATCACCGGACCCAAGAGGCACACCAAGGTCCCCACCTGACAGATCTAGCAGGAGCTGTGGTCAGAGGGCGTTTTTCACTCTATCTAGAGGGTTGGAGGACTGTCACTTTCGACCAGTGGGTTCTACAGCTGATTCAATGGGGATACTCGATAGAATTCGAGATACCTCTGGACAGGCCACCCCTATTCTCCCATTATTCCCAATCCCACGCTGCTCTCATCCTATTCTCCCATTATTCCTGATCCCATGCTGCTCTCATCCAGGAGGAAATTCAAGCTCCGCTGGACAAGAGAGCAATAGAGCCTGTGCCAGCTGCTCAAAAGAGACAAGGGTACTATTCTCACTTCTTTCTAGTACCCAAGAAAATGAGAGACCTAAGACCCATCCTAGACCTCAGTGACTTCGGAATGCAGGTGCTTTCTCAGATGGTCATCACCTACAGGCTTACTACCCATGATCCACACAGGAGATTGGTTCTCATCCCTGGACATACAGGATGCGTATTTACACATCCTGATAGCCATGCAGCACAGGAGATTCTTAAGATAAGAATTCCAAGGTCAGCACTACCAATTCAGGGCACTGCCCTTCGGCCTGTCTTAGTCACCAAGGGTTTTCACCAAGTGCCTGGCAGTAGTGGCAGCAGCCCTCTGAAGGAGAGGCCATTACGTCTTCCCGTACCTGGATGATTGACTCCTCACAGCCCTGTCCAGGATGGCACTTCTGCAGACCATGGAAAACACTTTTTCACTCTTTGCAGCTCTGGGAATCACAGTAAACATGCTGAATTCCTCACCCTGGCCGACTCAGATGCTCCAGTTCATTGGAGCTCTTAGACACCTCTCAGGGAAAGCCTTCCTCCCGGTAGACAGAGCAAGGGGCCTCGCTCATTGCATTCAGTCTTCACGACAGGTCCTGGCCAGGACAGTGGACTTCTCGGCCAGATGGTGGCAGCCATTGCCACTGTACCATTGGCCTGACTGCATACAAGGATGATCCAGTGGATGCTGAGGGTCCAATGGGATCGGTATTGGGACAATCTCTACCAATTTGCCTCAATCTTGGGACCAGTCCAACAGGCCCTCCAATGATGGCTGGTGCCAACCCACTTTTCAGCAGGTACCCCCTTCCAGAGGATGCCTCCTACACAGATCCTGACAACAGATGCCTCCAGCACAGGCTGGGGAGCGCATCTGGACAACCACAGGACTCAAGGGTTGTGGTCATCAATAGAGGAGTATCTGCATATCAATGTACTGGAAATGAGAGCCATCCTATACACTTTGCAAGCATTGCAAACCAACCTACTTCTAAGACACCTCCTGGCCCAGACGCAGACGGACAACACGTTAGTGGTGTTCTACATCAACAAACAGGAAGGAACACACTCATACCATCTCTGTTGCAAGGCCATGAGAGTTTGTGAATGGGCCATAGCTCACCATATGGTGATCCTGGCAGTTAACATCCCAGGAGCACAAAACACATTGGCAGACATTCTAAGCCAGTCAAGGTCCAGAAACCCATGAGTGGGAACTCCAACAATCGGTCATACAAGATCTGTTCGGCAGGTGGGGTTTGCCAGAGTTGGACCTTTTTGCATCCCCACACAATGCAAAATTGCCCAGTTTCTGCCCGCTAGATCCCAGGCCTGGTGTTTTCTGGTGAGACATGTCCTCTGCTGGACAGGGAGATTCCTCTATGCCTTCTCTCCTTTCCTGCCCCAATACAGAGGTTTTTCTCAAAGTGCAGCCAGAAGGGCAGACCACGATTCTGGTGGCACCCCTCTGGCTTCAACAAATTTGGTCCCCTACTCCAACAATTGCCAGGAACCACCTCTAGCGCTGACTTCCACGCTTTGCTCTCACAGAAACATAGAAGTTGACAGCAGATAAGGACCATGAAGGCCCATCCAGTCTGTCCATTTTTCTCTATGAATGTGCCATAGGCCTTACCTGTCAATGGCCAATTTATTCATACTCATCTGTATTGATCCCTTATGCCTATCCCATGCCTATTTGAAGCCCTGCACTGTATTCATATCCACCACTTCCTAAGGTAGGCCATTACATGAATCCACCACCCTTTCTGTGAAAAAGAACATCCTCACATTACCCCTTAATAGACCTCCCTCTAATCTCATGCTGTGTCCTCTTGTCCTGCTATTTTCTTATATTGAAACATGTTAGACTCTCCCAGGACAATGGGACTTAAGTCCACCTAGACCTCCGATCCTTACACATGCATGCGTGGCTTGTACAGACCTAGCAGTTTCCTGCTTTGGGATCTCGGCCAGAGTAGCTGACGTTTTGGTGGCCACCAGGAAACCCTCCACCAGAGCCACATATGCCATGAAGTGGAAACGCTTCGGTCTTTGGGCCTTCAGCCGTAACACAGATCCACTTGCTTGCCCAGTGAATTCAGTCCTCAAGTATCTCCTTTCCCTTTCTGACTCAGGTCTTAGCTACTCTTCCATAAAAGTGCACCTCTCTGTGGTGTCAGCTTATCATGCACCTATGCAGGGAAATACCCTGGCACAGTCGGACTTTGCATGCACATTCCTCGTGGTATCCTTCATATGAAGTCACCCATCAGGGACCCCATCCCTCCATGGGACCTTCTTTTGTTCTGGAAAACCTATGTTACCTCTACTTGAACCAGCCGCAGACTGCAAGCACCACTTTCTCTCTTGGAAAGATTTATTTCTGGTTGCAGTCACTTTTGTTTGGAGTCTCTCCGAGCTTCAGGCTCTGATGTTTAAAAAGTCATATTTATTTAGTTTTCCACAGGGACAGGGTTTCTCTGCGAACAAATCCTAAGTTGCTACCAAAGGTGGTGTCTGAATTTACCCTTAACCAAGACATCAACCTGCCAGTTTATTATCCAGAGCACTCGAACAGAGAAGAAGCTTTGTTACATACATTGGATGTTCACCAGATTCTCAGTTATTTAACCCGAACCTGGGGATCCAGATAATCTGACCAACTGCTCGTCTCCTTTATCTCCCGCATGTTAGGGGCACCTATTACAAAACCCTTTCTAAATGGTTGTTTAATTGTGTTGTGTTCAGTTACCAGAAGTATGACAAACCCTTACTGGGACTGGTAAAGGGTCAATCCATCAGAGGAGTTGCAGCCTGCTTGCTTCCTTAAGGAATGTGCCTGCAGCGGACATATGCGCAGCAGCCACCTGGAGTTCAGTCCACACATTCATTATGCATTAGCCTGAACGTTGCTTCTAGGTGCAGGACCGGCTTCGACCTTGTGGTCCTGCAGGGCCTTTTCTCATGGGGGACTCTACTTCTCTATTCCCCCACCCTGTATGTAAGGGACTATGTACTGCTTGGGACTCAGTCCTACTTGTGTTACCTGCTGCAAGAGCTCCATCTCGAAGTAAGACAGTACAGTTATGTAAGAACTTATCTAACAGTAGATCTTTGAGAGGAGCTCTTGCAGCAGGTGCGGTTTCCCCACCCACCTTCCCCTCAAGAGATTCCTTCTGCATACGCAGCAAGAACATCTGCCTCCTAGGTTACAGGAGGGTCCACGATTTCTCCATCCAAGTTTTCATCCATGCCAGAATCTCCGGTGGGAGAACTGAGGGATGCTGGGGGACTGCCCCTTTTATACCACATGGGACGTTGGGGGCGGGCAGACAGGGGCAGTCCCCTGCTGCATACTGCTAGCTAGAAATTTTCCGTGGGGTCCTGCTGCCTGCCGGCTTCAGTCCTACTTGTGTTACCTGCTGCAAGAGCTCCTCTCGAAGACCTACTGTTACGGTAAGTTCTTACGTAACTGTACTTTATCATTCTTGGACTCCTCCTTGCGTGAGTGGTAACTGATTCGGAAGGACCCTGCCGCTTCATCAGGAGGGACTGGTACAGCTCCTTGAAGGAGGCTGAATAAGTGGAGCCCAACTGGAATGGAATGAAAGCTGAAATGGAAGAGGACTGAACGGCGGCCTGTGCCACCTCCTCCTCGAAGGCCGTGAGTTGCTCCAACTGTTCAATGGACTCTGCGGCCACGGAGACCAACCAGTGGGCATCCTTGGATCTGACTGGAGGATGACATTTCTCGGGCAGCCCAACTTGAGGCGGGTGGCGGTTCTCAAGAACCGCGATGAAGCAACCAGCACATGTCGTAGGCCTGATATCATAATCAGGCAGAGACAGTAAATGCACGAGGCGTGGGAGTCTGTATGTGACATCTTCTGCCCGCATGGGCATTGACAAAATCAGGGTGAGGATTTATCCTCTATCGTGGTCGCGATCGAAGATCGAGCTGAAGACGAAACTCGAATGAGTTTATGTTTAAGTTTTGGATGTGCATCCGAAGATTTGAGCACCAGAGCCTACTCAACGTGGCAGCAGTAAGGAGGGAACCTGCTTCTTCCAGCGGAAAGGAAGATTTGGCGTCATGGGGCGGAGCCAAGGGATACCACCCAGGTGAGTAGGAGGAGCCAGCTTGAAGACTTTCTGGCATCTCTTAAAGGGAAAGGGCACTGCCAGAAGTGTGGATGATGATATCCACGTTCCTAGAACTTCTCTTCTCCCTGATTTTTTTTTTTTGCCGAGACCGTGGAAGGCCATCAGATTTCGAGCCATAAGAAGCCCCAGAAGCAAGCAGAAAGGATTTTAGAAGCTGCTCCAAGAAGCAATCTACATGCTACATAAAGGAGGATGTGGTTCAACCAATATTCTCATTCCCTCTCCCTCTCCCGCTATATAAGAGTGAGGAAAGAAAAAATTACTCACCTTAGTAATGTTGTTTCTTCTAATGGAGTCTTGCTATATTATGACAATTGCAGTTTGTCCTACCATTAGAACTGCTCCGGAGGTGAAAGAGTTAACTCCATTCCATGAATGGAACTTAGAGCACGAGCTCTAAAGAGAAGCTCTGTCTGTGTAGTTTCAAACCTAAACTGTCAGATCTTCACGAGCAAAAACTCACTAAGGTCTGTGTGGAAGCTGTAACCTACACTAGCCAACTGGCTACCTAAATATTAACACCCATTGCTGGTCCTAACACCAAAGACTCAAGTCAGGGACCAGAACTAATAGTATAATTTAACAATATGAGAGAAATATAAGGAAAAAAAAAAATTAAAAACACCACACCCCCAAACCCCAAGAAGGGGTGAAAACACATAAAAGGGGCATAAAATAGTACCCACACTAGGCTGCCCACCCCATACCCAAGTAGAAGTTCTGAGAGGGGCAGGCTGGGGGGGAGGTCATAATATAGCAAGACTCCATTAGAAGAAACAACATTACTAAGGTGAGTAATTTTTTCTTCAAACAACATGAAGTCTTGCTATATTATGACAATTGCAGACTACACAGCAGTACCTCCAAGGAGGAGGGACAGAACCTACTTAGGGAATAGGCTCTGAAGCACAGCTGTGCCAAACCGAGCATCTCTCCTAGCCTGGACATCCAGGGAGTAATGCTTGGTGAAAGTGTACCGTTTTCCAAGTAGCAGCTTGACATATCTCCAATATAGGATGTCTCTGGCAGCAGCTAGAGAGCGGCTGTACCTCTGGTAGAATGAGCCTCAAGCCAGAGGGGATCTCTGCCCAGTTTCTGATAACAAAATTGGATACAAGAGACAATCCACCTGGCAACTGATCTCTTAGTGGCAGGTTTCCTTTCCCAACCTCACCATAAGTGAGAAAAAGTTGGAGGATTCAAACCTGTGACCCTTGGTACGCTCTATATAGTAACTCAGGGCCTCTTAACGTCCAAACTGTGCAATCTCCACTCACCAGAAGAGGAATGTTCAGTGAAAAACACTGAAGGGAGATAGATTGGTTAAGATGGAAATCTGAAACCACCTTAGGCAAAACTTCCTGTTAGTCCTGAGGACTACCTTATCCCTGTGGAAAGAAATAAAGTCAGTTTCTACTGACAAGGCTTGCAACTCACTTATCGCCTAGCAGAAGTGATAGCCACTAGGAAAACAGTTTTCCAAGTTAGATACTTAAGCTCTGCAAACAGAGGTTCAAAAGGGGTTGCATTAACTGGGCAATGCAAACATTAGTCCCAGGCAGGGGCCGGATCCCGAAAAGGTGGATTAGTATGAAGTAATCCTTAAAAAACTTGGAAAATACAGGGTGAGCGGAAAGAGGATGGCTTTCCTGCTAAAACAAAGGCAGAGACAGCTGCCAAATGAACTCTCAGGGTAGCTGGTCTCAGGCCCAAAGAATTAAGATGGACCATGTAGTCTAACACAATGGGCAAATCAGCAGATTCTGGGGAAATATGTTTCCCAGAACACCAAATGGAGAACCTTTTCCACTTAGAATTATAAGCAGCCCTAGTGGAAGGCTTCCTAGAAGCCTTTAGGATTTCAAGAACACCCTGAGAGAGGTGTAAGTCAGCAAATTCTAACTCCTCAAGAGCCAGGCCTTGAGGTTGAGGGATTTGAGGTTCGGATACCAAACTCTCCCCTGGGCACAGGTTAATAGGTTGTGATTCCTGGGGAGACACAGGGGGAGATGGACTGTCAGGGACAGAAGGAGTGGGTACCAGGGCTGCCTGGCCCAATCTGGGGCAATCAGAATCACCCTGCAAGGCTGGGATCTGATTTTTACTAACACCTTGAATAGGAGAGGGAAGGGGGGAAAAGCATAAAGAAACTTCCCTTCCCAATCCAGGAGAAGGGCGTCCAGGGGGACTGAGCCCAACACTGGGGCCTGCACAGAACAGTGGAAGTTGGTGATTGTCTGGGGCTGCAAAAGATCTATCTGAGGGGTGCCCCATCTGGCAAAGACTATCCCCAGTACTTGAGGATCCAGAGACCATTCGTGATGGCCCTGAGAAATCCTGCTGAGAGCATCTGCTAGGACATTGTCCTTTCCTGGAAGGTGAACTGCTATGAGCGAAGTGTTCAGGGAATAGGCCAGAGACCACAACTTCATTGCCTCGGTGCACAAGGCTGAAGACCGAATGCCCCCCTGCTTGTTGATGTACCACATTGTTGTGGTATTGTCTGTTCTGACTTGTACCACTTTGTTCTGGACAGAAGCAGAAAACGCTTGAAGTGCTAAAAAGACAGCTCTGAGTTCCAGCAAATTGATGTGGAGCAGAGATTCCTGGGGACCACACCTTGAGGGGAGGTCGCCCATGTGGGCTCCCACCCCAGGAGGAAAGCATCCTGGAGGAGGGTCAAAGTGTGAGAAAGGGGAATGAAGGGACCCCAGTCTTAAATTGCTCTGATCCTGCCACCACTGGAGGGCCTGGATCAAGGTTCGGGTCACTGGGACCAACTTGGAAAGGGGGTCTCTTCTCTGAGACCAATAGGCTCTCAAGTGAAACTGAATGTCTCTCATCTGAAATCTTGCTCCCTGCACTACAGCTGTGGACGCAGCCATGTGCCCCAGGAGCTGCAAAAAGTGTCTTGCTGGTCGAGAGACCTGCAGAGTGAAGGAGGAGGCCAGAGCCACCAAGTTCCTTACCTCTCTAAGGAAGAAAAGCTCTGGCCAGATTTGTGTCCAATTCTGCACCTATGAAGGCTAGTACCTGAACTGGTTCCAGAACCTACTTTGGTAGATTTAGCAGGAAGCCCAGGGAGGTGAGAAGCTGCTGGGTGACTGCAGGTGAGATTTTACCTGTTCTGGGACTGGCCTACAATGAGCCAGTCGTCCAGATAGGAAAACAGTAATCCTTTGCCTCCTTAAGTGAGCCACTGCTACTGCCAGACATTTTGTGAATACCCTTGGGGCAGAGGTAAGGCCGAAGGGCATTGCTCTGAACTGGTAGTGACCTGAGGGCAGTTCGAATCTGAGGTACTTTCGGTGGGAGCTTCTGATTAGGACGTGAAAATAGGCATCCTTGAGGTCCAGGGAAGCTAGCCAGTCCCCTGGCCTTAGAGAGGGTAAAATCATTGCCAGAGTTACCATTGTGAACTTTGGTTTCAAAAGATGCTTGTTCAGATATCTGAGGTCTAAAATGGGCCCATTCTCCTGTCTTTTGGGGTAAGGAAGTATCTGGAGTACAGACCCTTGCCCTGGTGTAGGGGAGACCCTTTCACCGCTCTGAGAGCTAACAGGTTGAGACCTCTGCTTCTAGAGTAAAGGTCTCTAAAGAGCTTGCAGGTGGAAAAGACCAGATTCTCATCTTTGGGAACTTTTGAAGCTGAGAACAGACCCTGGCTTACTACTTCCAGAACCCACTTGTCTGAAGTTAAAGACACCCAGTTCTGACTGAAGTAAAGCCAACCTGCCCCTACTGGTAAAGGAGAAGGCCCTGGGCACCCCATCAGGGTGCCTGCTTGGCAGGTGCTTTAGGCTGAGGGTGGGGCGAGGCCTGCCCACGCCCTGCCTGCCTCTGGCTCTTGAAGAACCCTCTGAGCATAAGCAGAGGAGGCCTGGGATTGGTAAAAGGCCTGTGGAAAGGCTACCCCCTACCCCTGGGGTGTGCCTCTGAGGAGTGGCTTGCAGCTCTTTGGCTTGGGCACTTTATAGGTAGTCCTATATTCATCCATCTTCTTCATATAATTCTCTGTCTGCTCTCAAACAGAGAATTTCCCACCACAGGAAAATTCATAGCCTTAGTCTGGGTATCCTGTGACAAGTTAGTACACCTGAGCCAGGCCAACCTACTAAAAAGCTACAGATGTGGCCATGACTCTAGAGGAAACATCATTAAAATCCACCGCAGCATGAAACTGCACCTTAGAAGCCTCAACGTTATCGGCAGCCACCTGCTCCAGCTCACTAGCAAGCTGGCTAGGGCTTGTTTGGCTAAATCCATAACAGTATCCCATCTAGATTTCTGATACCTTGCTACATAAGCCATATAATTTGCTTGCCTGAGTCCCAAGGACGCTGCCATGTACTGTTTTTTTGCCACGGCATCAATCTTCCTGGAATCCTTGTCAGGAGGATGTGAAGCTAGGGGAATATTAGCTTTATCATAGGCTGCAGCCTGAACTACCCCAACATGACTGCATTGCTGAGAAAGGAATTCTGTATCAGGACCTGACAGTGTGTACCTCCTGTCCATCTTTTTATCTACAGGAGGCACAGAATTAGGAGTTTTTAAGATTTTTATTGTTTGTTTCCTAAATGACTTATGCAAAGGAATAGACAATCTCCTAGACTCTGGTATATCCATCATTGCTACAAAATCAGGCTCCTCTTGTTATCCACAGCTCCTCCAAAGGAAGCTGGAGGGTTTCAGCAACTTTTTTGTAAAACATAAAATGAGAGGGGGACTCAGAAAGCATAGGGGGAGATTCTAAAGGTCTGTCTGGGGAGATGTCCGGTTCAATGGGCACACCCAGACCCTCCAAGTCACATTCATACTGTTCATAATCATCCTCCCCCTCCTCTGGTTCATAAAACTCCTCAACATCATATTCCTGAACCGATGGAACCGACCGAACCGACCTTTACAAATAGTGGCGGTTCGGACGGAACCGAGAAAGTGACTGGACAATCTGAATAGCTCTTGCTATCTCTGCAGCAGTTGGAGTAAGAATTTTGGGCTCCAAACCTGCTGACTTTCTTGTTCTCTTTACTGGAACTGGTTCATCCGAGCCAGCTTTTCGTTTGCCGAGGAAGTCTCCCCTGCCCAGAGTGGCATCTCCGTTCGGTTGGCACCGATCGGCTGGCCATCCGGTCAGCTGGACTTTCTGCCTGCCCTGGAGCCTGCCCAATCTCTTTCCAGGGTGGCTGCAGGGGAAATTTTACAAATCTGGCAGTCTGACTGGAGGTGGTCAAACCCCAGACAATAAACACATGTGTGTGTGGGTCAGCCTTGGCAAAGACTTCCCACAGACATCACAGTGTTGAAACCCAGTGGGCCCAGTTTTTCTTTTGGGTTTCTCAGACATAATGCCAGCCTAACCAGAAAAACTTGCCCTTTAAACAGCAGTGCCATTGAGACACCCTTATCGTTCAACCGTGTCACGGGTATTGGAAAAAACGAATGAAACTGCTTTTTTAGAACCGATAAGAACCGGGAACCGCACTCTAAAATCTCAAGTTTAAAAACTTTAAGTTTTAACCCAAGCTGATCGGTTCAAAACCGAACCGATAAAACTTACACGTTCCACACAGAATTAAAATATGAATTACTTACGATACCACAGACAGAGCTTGAACCGATCGGTTTTGCAGTTAAAATAAAACTATTCTTGGTTGAATCGAACCGAGAAAACACTGTTTAAACCGAGAAATGAACCGAGCAGTAGGAGAAATCTCCGGAGCGACTGTTCAGTGAGGCTGAGTAAAGAATCTGACAGTTTAGGTTTGAAACTACACAGACAGAGCTTCTCTTTAGAGCTCGTGCTCTAAGTTCCATTCATGGAATGGAGTTAACTCTTTCACCTCCGGAGCAGTTCTAATGGTAGGACAAACTGCAATTGTCATAATATAGCAAGACTTCATGTTGTTTGAAACAAGAGGTCCATCCTGGACCTGGGGCAGAGTTCCTCCGGTTAGGATTGGAGGCAGTCACCTTGCTAGATGGGGCCGTCTCTTAACTCAAGAGGAGGACTGCCTGCGTTTAAATATCCCACCAGGTAGAGTATGTACCTCACAAGGAGGTAGGAAATTTGAGGGGACCCTGCCTCATTGGCCATTTAGGCTGGATGCCTGCAAGTGTATACAAAGAGTCATGCTTGGCTCCAGAGTCGGTTGAAGAAAAGAAGAATTAGAAGGAAAGAACAGATGGGGGGAAGAAGGAGTTCTTGGAGCCCCGATGACAATGCCAGGGACCCAAGGAGGAGGCAAGAAGGGCCCGAAGAAAAAGGAGGGGTGCCAAGAACAAATCAGAACTCCTAGAGAGGTGCCATCTCAAGGGTTTCCTGGCTAGGCGGTACGGGACTCCAAAGAGCCTGAGAGCACCTGCTTGCCCTCCCCCAGAGGTGAGTTCCTAGTACTTCAAAGAAGGGTCAGTGAACCCAGAGGTTCCAGCGGGACTACGCCCACAACTGGCCTCAACTGGGGGAGAGGCAAGCAGGGAGGAGGCACTGCCCAGGAAGCTGAGGCCCAAGAGGGGATGGTGGGCGGGAAGCAGTAATAAATGGTGAAGATATACAGGAAGATATGGAAATTATGTACGTACTGTAATTCTTGATCTTCTTGGACACAGTCTCCACCATTCATTCATACTTATGGGACTACACTGGGGCTAGGACCCTGCAGGAGTCAAACATCTTCAGGAGAGCTGGCGCCAAGATAGGACCATGCATGCGCGGCACCGTGAGGCTATCTCGCACCTATATAAGCTATCTCGGTGTCAGCCCTCCAGCTGCCTCAGTACCTTTTTGACAGAGGAGGTGCAGCGTAACTAACAAAAATAAATAACAACTAAACCTCCGGGCCTGTGAAGTCCCAGATGACCCATGCAAGAGGGGTTAATTGAACAATATTTTCACAGCTCGAACAACAAAACAGTGAAAAGTGAGCATGGGGGATGGTGGGTGGGTGTGTGAATGAATGGTTGAGATTGCGTCCAAGAAGATCAAGAATTACAGTAAGTACGTAATTTCCATATCTTCCTGCACTCAAATCTCCACCACTCATTCACACTCATGGGAGAAACAGAATTTGACGGCAGATAAGGACCGATTGGCCCACCCAGTCTGCCCATTTCCCTACCTAATGGATAAGCTGCAGATCCTAGTTAACCAACAGCCTACTTCTTCCTACCCCCACCCCCTAGAATTGCCTTATGACTGTCCCATGCATGCTTGAATTCCACCACTGTTTTTGACTCCGGAAGGCCGTTCCATGCATCCACATTCCTCTGTGAAAAAATACTTTTTCTTACATTACCTCTGAGCCCCATCCCACCCAATCTTCAAATTGTGCCTCCTTGTTCTTGCACACCTCTTTTTCTGAATGATGCTACCCTCTTGGACTTTGTTGATTCCCTTGAGGTACTTGAAAGTTTCTATCATGTCCCCCCTCTCCCTCCTTTCCTCGAAGCTATACATATTAAACTCCTTAAGTCTCTTCATGTGTCTTCCAGTGCAGACCCTGCACCATTTTAGTTGTCCTCTTCTGGACTGCCTCCATCCGGTTTATGTCTTTGCAGAGATTGGGTCTCCAGAACTACATGCACTACTCCAGATGGGGTCTCACCAGCTGTCTGTACAGAGGGATAACTTCTTCCTGTTTTCTACTGGTGATGCCTCTCCCTATGCATCCCAGTATCCCCCCAGCCCTCCTTACTGCCCTCTCACATTGCTTGCCCACCTTTAGGTCATCTGATATGACTACCCCCAGGTCCCTTTCCATTTTTGTTGTTAGAATCTCAACCCCCATTGTGTACTCTTCCCCTGGGTTTTTGTTTCCCAGGTGCATTACCTTGCACTTCTTAGCACTGAATCTAAGCTGCCATACATTTGACCATTCCTCTAACCTTGCCAAGTCCCTTCTCATCCTTTCCACCCCACCTTGTGTATCAACTCTGTTGCAGATCTTTGTGTCGTCTGCAAAGGGACATACTTTTCCTTCCAGTCCCTCTGCAATGTCGCTATAAAGACATTGAAGAGGACCGTCCTAGTACTGCACCCCGCGGCAATTTCACTAGTAACCCCCCTTCTTCATAGTGGACCCATTTACTATTACCCTCTGTGTCCTGTTCTCCAGCCAATTCTTTAACCAGGCTACCATCTTGGGACCCACAAGGACAGAGCAGCCCTGCATATGAACTCAACGTTTTTACCAAAGGTAGTGTGAGTTCACGTTGAACCAGCACATTCAACTACCAGTTTACTACCCAGAATACTCTAACAGGGAGGCACTGTTACATACTCTGGATGTACATAAAATTTTATGTTACTATCTGTCTTGGACTAGATCCGCCAGACAGACATACAGACCAGTTTGTCTCCTTTGCCCACAGGAAACTTGGTGCACCAGTCACGAAACAAACCCTAACTAAGTGGCTACTGCACTGCACCACTTTTGCTAACAGCACCACAACAAACCCCACTGGTACCGTGAGGGGCCGTCCACCAGAGGGGTGACTACATCTTTGCTTCCCTGAGGAATGTTTCTTCAGTGGATCTCTGAGCGGCCACTACCTGGAGTTCAGTGCATACCTCCGTGAAGCACTACAGTCTGGACATTGCTTCCAGAAGGAGAGCAGGTTTTGACCTAGCAGTCCTCCAGGGATTCCTCTCCTAATTTGCCACAATGTTTTTATTGTCCTCCACCCTCTTCGATCTGGGCCTCTCCTTGGGCATTGCTTGGGACTCCGTTCTAATGGTATTACCTGCTGTAAGAGTTCCCCCTTGAAGTGAGATAGTACAATTACTTAAGAACTTTCCATAACAGTAGATCTTCGAGAGGAGCTCTTGCAGCAGGTGGCTTTCCCACCCACCTGCCCCTGGGTACAGCACATTACATCTTCTCTTTGGGAATGGGAGATCCTCCTTGGTTCTCCATCTATATTTTCAGCTGGTTTCTGGCAGGAGAACGGAGGTGGTGCTGAGGGACTGCCCCTTTATACCACGCCTGACGCCAGCAGAACGGACATTGGGGTGATCCCGCCACAGACTGCTACTAGAATTTTTCTGTGGGGTCCTAATGCCTGCCAGCCTTAGTCCCAATGGTATTACCTGCTGCAAGAGCTCCTCAAAGATCTACTGTTACGGTAAGTTCTTACATAACTGTACTTTCCTGCAGCATCTCAGAGAGGAATTGCCGATCCGAAGTGTAATCAGCATCTGAGGAAATACAGCCAGAAGTATCCTCTCCCTCAGAGGAAGGAGCCAAAGAGGCGGAGGAGCTGGATTCAGGGGGCGATGTAGCCTGTGATGGAGATCTAAATATCACCTCATCAATGGCCCTGAGGTAGATCAGGAATGCATACACCATAGCCTTGAATTGCTCACAGGTCATGGAGCAACTAGGGCCAGAGAAACCTAGGAGGGAAGGAGGGGGCAGAGGAGAATTACCATGTGAGGCCAAAAATGACCCTCTGAATGCTGCGAGAATGAGCAGGAAAAACCTCCCGAGAGATGGCACTGCACGGCCCGCACACCTGCAAAGGGATGAAGGCGGTGCTGCCTAGGGGGCCCGGTGAGGAGACTGGAGCCATTCTGGTCCACAAGAATGGCCCCTGTCCCCACCAACCTTGGGTCCCTGTCAGTCAGGGGTGGGAAAGGGCACGGGTCAGTGCCCCAACTCTGCCCACAGCCTCCAGCCCCTCAAGGGTCAGTCGGAGTGCCGACCACGACCTCAAGATCCCCGCCCTTCCAAGCCGAGAACCACCTCTTGATGGAGACCTTCCCAAGGCCGCGGATCAGGAGAAACAGGGGAGAGGGAATCCAGCACAAGGTCAGTGCCAGAGTCCCCCCTGGCGCTGCCAATGGAGCCACCAGCCAACTGGTGCCGGCTGACACCAGGAACAAATGTGGTGCTAAGGCCGGTGCCGCCCAGTCCAGCACCAGATGTGGCACCACCTCTAATCTGGTACTGGAGTCCTCAGTGCCGCGATTGACACCAGAAGACTTGGAGGAGGTGGCACTGCCAACGGCGCCAGGCAGAGGAGCCGACAACAGCGATGGTCTTGGGCAGGGCCTAGGAGAGTCTCCGAGCTCCGAAGAGCTAGGCCACCAGTCGGGATCATCCCAATCCTTGTCCGAGGATGACAAGATATGAAAATTACGTACCTACCGTAATTCTTGATCTTCTTGGACGAGTCTCCACCACTCATTCACAATAGTGGGATTAGCGCCGGAGGCACTAGGACCCATCGGGAGCAAACTTTTTGCTGGAGGGTCAGCGCGAGAGATGGCGCCGCGAGGCACGGCACCGCGAGCAGCGGCTCGAGCGGCAATGACTATCTCGGCGACGACCCTCCAACCGCCTCAGTACCTTTTTTACCAAGGAGGTGCAGCGCAACTAACGGAAGAGTAAATCTCAACCTTAAAAACGGACATAAGATAGTCCGACGACCCGTGTAAGAAGGGTCAGCAAAGTCTTCACGGCCTAAAGATTTGAGGAGTGAAGACCAACACAGCGTGAGCTCGGGGATGGAGGTGGGCTGTGAATGAGTGGTGGAGACTCGTCCAAGAAGATCAAGAATTCACGGTAGGTCACGTATTTTCATATCTTCCTGGACATAAGTCTCCACCACTCATTCACACTAGTGGGAGAGTACCAAGCTGATAATCCCCAAAGGGTGGCAGGAGAGCCAGAGCTCACGCGACTAAGATAGAAGTCCATTAAGGATAGTTCTGCCGAATGCGGAATGCCGCCTGGCATGAACATCCAGTGCATAATGCTTAACGAAGGTATGCACTGAGCTGCAGGTGGCGGCGTTGCAGATATCTGCAATTGGAACATTGCGAATTTCGCTAGGATGTCAAGAACCGCCTCTAGTAGAGTGCGCGTACACTCTACCTTCTAATTTAACTTGAGCCATGGAATAGCAATGTCGAAGGCATGCCACTAACCATGATGAGATGCATCTGATAGCGACAGGTTGACCCAGCCGGGTGTCGCTGAAAGAAACAAACAGTTGCTGAGTCTTGCGAAAATTCTTGGTTCTATCTAAATAGAACTGCAAGGCTCTCTTAACATCCAAGGAATGAAGAGATCGTTCCCCTTCATTTTGGAAATTAGCAAAGTAAGAGGGAAGTACCAGAGGTTGGTTTAGATGGAATTCTGACACAACCTTGGGAGAAATTTAGGATGAGTACGGAGAACTACCTTGTCTTTATGGAATACAGTATACGGAGGGTCCGTAACCAGGGCATGTATCTCAGAGACCCTTGGGCTGAGGTAATGGCACCAGGAAGGCAGTCTTCCAGGTAAGAAATTTTAGCTCACAGGTAGCTAGGGGTTCGAAAGGCTTCCGAGTGAGCATGTCCAGCACCAGGTTAATGTCCCAGGCTGCAACTAGGCGCTTAACAGGGGGTCTGGTATGAAGAATTCCCTTAAGAAATCTCTTCACCATAGGTAACTGAGCCAGAGTCAAGGAAGAAACCAGCTCATGGAACGCTGAGATGGCACTAAGGTGAACTTTAACTGTGGAGTACTGGAGACCTGAGGTTGATAGGTCCAAAAATACTCTAGAATCTTGTCAGGAGGACAGGAAGGGATTCCAAGAGGACTTTGACACTAGAAGAAAACGCTTCCATTTGGCGTCGTTTCTGGTGTGCTGCCTCCGAGCAGCCAGAAGGATGTCTGAGACTCTCGAGAGACGTTGAACCGATTCACTTCTACCTCTTCAGGAGCCAAGCATGAAGGTGAAGTGATTTCAGGTTGGGATGGACCAACGAACCCTGAGTCAAAAGATTGATTTGCAAGGGAAGTGGTCTCGAGAGGCTGCCAACCTACTGTTGAGTAGGAAACCATAGTTGCCGAGGCCAGGAGGAGCAATGAGAATCATTTTGTCCCCTGAGACTCGAACTTGAGGAGTACTCTGGATTAGAGGAAGCGTGGAAAGGCACAAGAAAGCGTTTGTCCACCGCAGCCTGAACACATCCTGACAGAAAATGCCAGGCCCTGGTTTCTGGAGCAGAAGAGAGCAGTTTTGCATTGAGTGGGGATGCAAAAGGTCCAGGTCTGAGTCCCCACTCTTGAACAGTGACCGAGCTACGGCTGGATCAGAGACCACTCGTGAGGGTCTGCCTCTGTTCTGCTGAGGTGATCTGCTAGGTTGTTTTGTATACCTGGCAGATAAAGCCGTTGAATCAGAGACTTGTGCTCCAAGCACCACTCCCACACCCTCATTGCTTCCCTGCAAAGGGGATAAGAATGAGCACCTTGCTTGTTGATGTAATACATCACAGCTTTGTTGTCCGTTTGAAGGAGAATGTTCTTGTGACAAAGGACATCCTTCAGAGCTCGGATCGCATAGAGGACCGCTCTCATCTCCAGGACATTTATGTGGAGATGAGTTTCGAACTGAGCCCATACACCTTGAGTGTGGAGGGAGTGACAGTGAGCTCCCCATCCCATTAGCGATGCGTTTGTGGTGATGGAGATCTGATGATCCGGGGGAGCAAAGGGGAATCCTTCCAGGAGATTGCTCTCTTGAGACCACCAGGTGAGAGACCTTTGAAGGGGCTCCGTCACCTTGATGGGATAAGACTGGGGGTGAGAGGTCGGAGACCACTGAGTGGAGAGCATCCATTGGGTGGTTGTCATGTGCAACCGGGCCAGGGGTACAGTGAACACCGAGGACGCCATGAGACCCAACATGCGTTGCATCGAGAGAGCTGTAACTGATTGGTTCTCCCCGATGTAACGGGCCATCCGAAGGATGTCGAGTCTTCTGCCCTCTGGAAGGAAAGCCTTCGCGGAGAGGTGTCTAGAAGCGTCCCTATGAAAAGGAGCCTCTGGGAGGGCTGCAGTTGTGATTTTTTTTTTTTTTTTTTTTTAATTCAGCAGAACTCCCATGGATGTAAGAAGACGAGAAGTCGTTTGCACGGCTTCCAAAGTCCCTTGGCTGTAAGGGCTTGCCAGAAGCCAATCGTCCAGGTAGGGAAACACTGGAGTCCATCTTCCTGAGATGCGCCGTGAGAACTGCACAACACTTTGTAAAACTCATGCGCCGAGGATAGCCAAAGGCAGGACTCTGAACTGATAATGCTGACCCAAAGCTACAAACCTGAGGAACTTGCGGGTGGTCGGTGGATGAGGGATATGCTGGTAGCGCCCTGCATATCCAGGGGAGGCCAGCCAGTCGTGCTGATGCAGCAAGGTAACAGGGTACCTGGGAAATCATTTTGAATTTCTCCTGGGGAGAAATTTGTTTAACTTTCTGGGGTCTAGAATGGGAGCATCCCCCAGATTTCTTTGGAACTAGAAAGTAAAGGGGTAGAACCCTGTGTTTCGCAGATACGGGGGCACCGGTTCTATTGCCCTGTTGTTTAGAAGGCCCTGGACCTCGGCGGTGAGGAGGTCTGACTGAGAGGCCGACAACCTGGGTTGTCGTCTGGGAGGACAATTCGGGGGGGTTTCCAAGAAATTGAGAGAATAACCCTCGCGAATTATCCGAAGGACCCATTTGTCCGAAGTTATGGACTTCCACTGGTTGTAGAAGTACATCAGATGACCTCCCACCGGAGGAGAAGTTCCACCGGGCTCCACCTGAGGGCCAAAAGATAGGAGCTATCAAGGCAGCGCCATTACCTGCTGCTGAGCATCATTCGTGGAAGCCAGAAGTACGCAGCCAGGAATGGCGCAGTACAACACCTGCGGCCGCTGAGCAGAAGCAGTGTCGAAAGCGTCCATGGTGGCTTTGACCTGTTGGTTATTGACTCAATACCTCTAATAACGGTCAGAAGAAGCTCTGACTGGAGTCCGAATCTGGAAGAGCTTCAACCATTCTTTGATAGAGTGCCACAGGATATACTCATACTGAGAAAAATAGCCTTGATAACTGGCAATCGCATACTTAGAGTGGAGGCAGGCAAGTCTCTTACCTAATGTATCAATCTTACGAGATTCTTTGTTAATAGGTCTAGCTGTAGTAGTTTGAGGAAGAACGACCTTGTCATTCTCTGCCAGGACTACAATAGGATCCGCAGAGGCTTGGGATGCCAAAATGGGATGATCCTTGGGAGCTGAATACTTCTTATCAATGGATTTAGCCACTGAGGGAATAAGAGCAGGATTATTCCATACCATTTGAGACAGCGTCTCGAAGGAAGGCTGGATCGGAGGAGTCAAATCCGTAGGGATCTCCGAAGCATGAAGATACTGGAGTCTTAATATCTTCCCAGGATCGATGTCTGTAGTCTGGAGAGAAAGAGTGGATCTCAGGTTCCTCAACAGAGACTTAAAGGACAGGTCCTCGACCACAGGCTCTGTAGCAAAGAAAGATCCTGTTTCCTCCACTTCATCACCCAACCGAAGGTCTGGGTCAGGCTCAACATCATCTCCTGATGGTCCAGGAAGGACTGTTTGGACAGGAAAGGTGAAAATTAGGAAGGAAATAGCAAGAAAGAGAGTCCCGAGGGCCGACAGCCAAGAAAAACCAGGGTTGAAAGCAGCACCGTGGAGGCCGTGCGGAGCCAGCCAGGCGCCGTGCGAGCCGCCCAGACCAGCGCGCTGCCAGACCAGCGGCGCGCCCGGCAGCACTGCCAGACCGCTGGCGCCACGAGACCCGCGCGACGCCCGCGGCGACACTGCAAGGCCCAGCGGCGCAGCCGGCGCGGCGAGGCGAGCAGACCCAGCGGAGGCGCCAGGAGCAGCCCAGGAACCTGGAAAGCTAGAGAAGGAAAAAACAGGGGAGATAAGAGACATCGGTGTGGCCCCTGCGCGCAGCCAGCAGTGGGGACACCTAAGCGCGGAGTCGCTGGCACTGAAGAAGGCGCCGCGCGACTAGGAAGGTCCAACCGCCCTACCTGATCGCCGGCTCCGTGGCAACCGAGCCAGGCAGAAGAACCAACCTCCGAGCCCATCGCTCCATAAGAGCGGCCCACTGATGAAACTGCTCATCTGGAGCCCTACCTATAGGCGGGGAGGGGCTCCGATGTCGGGAGCGACGGTTGCGGAACTTGGCGACTCCGAAGAAGAGACGGCCAAGTAGCAGATAACCGACAGTCGACGACAAGAACATTACCAGAGGGCGACCTCAGTGATGCTCTTCTTTTTGACCTGTGGGCGAAGAAGAGCTCGAGGCCGAACGGTGCGAGAATGCGACCGTTTATTTTATGCCGACGGGGACCGCCCAACCCCGCGGCTCGGATGACTGTTGTCGGAACCCGCTGAGGAGAAGGAGGCTGACCAGACCCAGCCTGGCTGACTGAACAGCTTTCATACAAGTCTCCCTACTGCACCTGACCTGCTCATGGTCGACTCCGGCCAGTAGAGACTTCTTCAAATAAGTTAAATTTAAAATATTAGAAAATTTGAAGAAATAGAATAAAACTAGCGATACTACTATCGTGATAATGTTACAAAAATAAACTGAAAACTATCGCTAGTTTGAAGTTTGACTCCCGACAAATGACGACGTTGTCACTGAAGCGCATTTCGACGGCGGGAAAAAAGGAACTGAGGCGGTTGGAGGGTCGTCGCCGAGATAGTCATTGCCGCCGAGTCGCTGTCATGGGCAAACAGGCCTCGCTGCGCCATCTCTCACGCCACCCTCCAGCAAAAAGTTTGCTCCCGATGGGTCCCAGTGCCTCGGCGCTAATCCCACTAGTGTGAATGAGTGGTGGAGACTTATGTCCAGGAAGATCAGGGGAGCTCTCCCAGGGGTGAACCCAGAAACCCTTACACTCCCGGCACCTCGAGCAGCGCTGGAAGGGGACGCAGTGGCACTAGCAGCGCAGTCTTGCTCACCGACACCGGGAGTGGCGTCAAGAGTCAAGACGGCGATGCAGAGGGAACCATCAGAGCAGGCCCAGTGTATAGCCGAGACCTTGACACCGGGGATTTCCTAACCCCAATGGGGTACCAGGCTGCGAGGGGTGTTCAGACGATCTCCCGGAGGGGACAGACTGTCCACCTGACCCCTCATGCAGGCCTCTGGTCTCGGTGAGATTAGAAACAGAGGCCTGATCTTCCTTGGTACATACAGCACCAGGGAGACACCTGGGGGAAGGGTCTAGGGACCTGACCTTAAGTCTCTGGTGCAAGGTTGTCCTCCGAAAGTTGGGGGGTCCCATCCCAACTTTGCTGCATGGATGCAGAGGGTGCAGAAATCCATGGAGAAACAGGCATCACATCTATCCATATCATGTTGGGGACCCAGGCAGGAAAAACAGCAGTCATGCCGGTCAGTGATGGTCATCGGCTTGCCACAGGGGCATTTGATGCACTGGGTCAAGCACTGCCTTAGACGATTTGGTAGGCCCGAGCCAGACCACGACCATGGGGGGGCGGGGGAAGGGGTGGTGGAAGAAAAATACTACGGAAAAAAAGCACTTGACACCACACTGATTAACAGAAAAAAAGAAAGAGGGTTACTTGATCAACTAGCATGGCATGGAGCAAAGTTCCATTGTAAGCAGACTGACGCAGTTAGAGTAGCTCTGCTCTATACAAGGTGCTGCCTTGATGGTGGGCAAAGCAGAACTGAGGGCTACGGGGAAAAGCCACCTGTTACTGGCCAGTCTGCGAGCACCACGTAATACGTCTGCCTCCTGGGCTGTGCTGTCCCAGTCTGCTCCTCCAGCCCAAAACTGGTAAAGCCAACACTCCCGTGAGGGTCTGCCACCTCCAGCTATGACCCTCCAGTTATGAATGGTGAAGACTGACTCTGGTAAGATCAGCACCTTCTTGACTGGGTCTGAGACCAGGACTGGCTGCTACAGGTCATCTATACGCCGGTCCCACTGGACACGCAGTGTCCACCGAGAAATTCTTATATGCAGCCTGCCTAAGGAAACCGAAACTATGGCTGCGGCCTTGAGTCCCAGAACGTGCAGAAAGATCCTTGCTGGGAACGTAACGGCTGGAATAGAGTTGGCGGGCTTGATCCATCAGGTGCTCTGCCTGTCTTGTGGAAGAAAGGTCATCTCGTGAGCCATATCCAGTACCACCCCAATGTACTAAAGTCATTGGCAGGGGCCAGGAACGACTTGGGCAGGTTGACTGAGATCCCAGATCCTGGAAGAAAAAATGACTTACCATAGTAATCTTTCTTCCCAGTGATGCTCAGACATTCATAACTTTGTGCAGTCATCCTGATGGATTGGACTGTCCGGAGAGCTGGAACACATGCAAATGATGGAATTCTTTGCATGTGAGCATCTTTCAAATACTGCCTCTACCAACTGTAGTGTCCTAAGCCCTTCAGATTTGTAAGAAGCCTGGAAGTCAGGCAACATGGAAAAATTTTACCATAAATTATTAACTAATTAATAAAACATTTTTAATAAAACACTTAAGTTTCCAATGGGTCCCTCAGGCTCTGACCAGCTGACACTCCAGTCTGTTGTGGTTGAACTGACAAGTGCTTCTACCCCTGCCCCTGATACGGGCGAAAAAGGGGCAAAAAGAGGGAAAGAACCGGCTGACTCCCCGGTTCCCTCAAAGAAATTAAAGAAGCTCAAACATGCAGAACCCTCTCCTGCTAAACCAGGGACTTGCTACAAGCCTGTAATGCCTTTGCTCAAGACATAGCCCAGGCGTTCAAAATTATCCAGGCTCTGCAAAACATCATCCTCAGCCTCCTGCCCTCCCCAGGGTCCCCAGGTTGCTGCTTCTGTGTTGCCTCCTGCTCCGAGCAATAATATTTCAAAGGGATGATGACATTTATGAGGAGGACGAACCTATCCTCCCAGAGGTTTCCCTGAGCAGGAATTTGGCTCTCTCCCAGAGTGTCTGAGGATTTTCCTCCTATTTTTCTTTTGTAAGAAGAATGGCAGATGCTCTGGACATCAACACAACAGAGCAAGTGGAAGATGAGGAGGAGATTGAGTACCTCAGTATGATGGGTTTAACACCCACAAAAGCCCTCCTCCTTCCAGTATATAAATTCTTTAAGAAGGATGCTATGAAGCTCCTCCAGACCCCAAACTCTATTCCTCCTATTGACAAGAGAATAGATAAAAAATATCAACTGAACAGGGAGGGAGCTGAATTCCTTTTCTCCCACCCTGATCATCAAGGGGTTATACAGCAAGCTGCCTGTGATAGGGCTAAGGTCCCTCTGTCCTCACACCCTCCGGACAAGGACTCCAGAAAACTGGACAGTATGGCCAAAAAGGGCCATCTGCCAGCCTCATTGGCCATGAGGCAGGCCACTTTTCAATATTATGCTGCCCAGTATCAGAAATCCCTGTGGCAGTCAGTACTGGCAATGTCCATGAAGGCCACCCCACCCTTGTCAGATGATCTGGGCTAGAGGCGGCCAAGTACCAGTCCAACCCATCAGGATGACTGCACAAAGTTATGAATGGTCTGAGCATTACTGGAGTTAGAAATGTAAATTATGTACCTATCGTAAATTTTGATCTTCTTGGATGAACTCTCTAACCACTCATTCACACTGATGGGATCTATGCCGGAGGCGCTAGGACCCAGTGGGAGCCAACATTTTTCAGGGCTGGCGCCGAGGTATGAGCCGTGAGGAAGCGGCACTGTGAGCTAGGCTTGCGCTGTATAGACTACCTCGACATCAACCCTCCAACCGCCTCAGTACCCCCCCCCCGAGGTGGTGCAGCGTAAACTAACCTATCTATGACATAAGATAGTCCGAATGACCCATGTAAGAGTCAGCACAACAGTCTTCACAGCTCAGGCATCAACGGAGTGAAGATCAAGATACAGATAAGTGAGCTTGGGGGATGGTGGGTGGCGTATGAATGAGTGGTGGAGACTTCGTCCAAGAAGATCAAGAATTACGGTAGGTATGTAATTTACATATCTTCCTGGACATAAAGTCTCCACCACTCATTCACACTGATGGGAGAGTACCGAGCTAAAATATCCCCCGAGATGGGCGGCAGGAGAGAAAGAGGAGCTCACTTTAGGACAGAAGTCCAATAAGGACTGTCCTGCCAAAGGACTGATGCTGTCTGGCAAGGACATCAAAGGCATAGTGCTTGATGAAAGCGTGTACGGAGCTCCAGGTGGCCACATTGCAAATGTCTGCAATGGGGATGTTAGAGTTCTGCCAGAGAGGCCATGACTGCTCTGGTAGAATGAGCGTATACTCTGCCTTCTAGCTTGACCTGTGCCATGGAGTAGCAGTGGCGAAGGCAAGCTACTATCCATGCAGAAATACACCGGATGGCTACAGGCTGGCCCAGCCGGGCCGTGCTAAAGGAGACAAACAGTTGTTTAGACTTGTGGATTTCCTTTGTCCTGTCCAAGTAGAAATGCAAGGCTGTCTTCATATCCAGTGAAGGTACGCTCGCTCTCCCTCATTCTGGAAGTTTGCGAAATATGTAGGAAGGACCAATGGCTGAGTCAGATGAAATTCTGAGACAACCTTGGGGAGAAATTTAGGGTGGGTTCTGAGAACCACCTTGTCTTTGTGAAATGCCATGATACACAGGGTCTGTGACCAAAGCGCATTTCTGACACTCTCATGGGCAAAAGTGATGGCTACAAGAAAGGCCGCCTTCCAAGTCAGAAATTTAAGATCACACGTAGCCAAGGTCTTGAAAGGTTTACAGGTGAGCATGTTTAACACGAGGTTAATGTCCCAGGCTGCTGCCAGTCGTCTGACTGGTAGCCTGGCATGAAATACCCTTAAGAAATATCTTGACTGCAAGAAGTTGATCCAGGGACACTGTCTGGGCTCATGGTAAAAGCTAATCAGCGCAAGGTGAACTTTTTTTTCAAACTTTTCCCCACCCCGTCCTTATGCCCCACCGAACTCTCTCAGATGACCCTCCACTCAGACTACCTCCCTGCACGACCCGACTCATCTCCACTCCCCGGCACTGGGCATCCCCTGGGTCTACCCTCCGGGGAAGGGTCACCGCCCACACCCAGGGCACCCTCTCTCATAGTATTGAGCTCCGGGCTGAGGAGGGGTGAGGAGAGAGCCACATCCAACTTCTGTAAGTGTAATCCTTGGGTAGGAGGTGCCTTCACCTATTGGAAGGAGGGGGGAGGGTATTCTTTACTAGTGAGTCCCCTGTGCAGCCCAGCTGTCAAGGCAACGTACTGCCACGGCTTCACGCACAGGCATATGCCGTGATGCTACTTTGGGCTACCTCCAGCCACCACCAGAGGTCGCTCCTTGAGCAGTTGCATCCCCCGTCCCTCCCCGGGGAAGAGAGAGAGCAGTCCTCTGGACGCTCAATCTCTTCCCTCCCCTGCCGAACCTGGGTTGCCAGCATGGCGTGAGGTGTGGTGTCCAGCGCCTCAACCCTCAGCGCCACTGGGCCGGCGCAAAGGTGAACCTTAATGGTGGAGTATTGGAGACCTGTGTTTGACAGATCTAGAAGATACTCCAGCACCTTGCTAGGTGGGCAGGAAAAGGGGTTCCAAGAAGGATTTTGCACACCAAACAGAGAAACGCCCATTTAGCCATGTAGGCCTGCCGGAGCCAGCTTGCATGCTGCCAAGAGAATATCAGAAACCCTGTGGAATATAGTTAGAACCTGTTCACCTCCATCTCCTCAGGAGTCAGGCATGGAGGTGAAGAGACTTCAAGTTGGGATGGACTACTGGACCCTGGGTCAGCAGTGGAAGTGGTTTCGGTGAAGTTTGACAATCTGCTGATCAGTGGAAACCAGATCTGATGAGGCCAAACGGGGTGATGAGAATCATTCTGCCCCCCTGTGCCTCTAGTTTGAGCAGCACCCTCTGAACTAAGGGAAGAGGTGGAAATGTGTACAGAAAGCGTTTTGTCCACCACAGTCTGAATCCATCCAGACAAAAAAACAAACAAAAAAAAACCCACCAGGTCCTGGATTTTTGGCGCAGAAGAGAGGCATTTTTGCATCGAGTGGGGATGCAAAAAGGTCCAGGTCTGGAGTTCCCCACTCAAAGAGTGATTGTACGATACTGTGTCGAGAGACCACTCATGAGGATTTGCCTCTGTTCTGTTGAGAGTCTGCCAAGTCGCTCTGAACTCCCGGCAGGTAAATCGCTGATCAGGGCTTGCCCTCCAGGCACCATTCCTACATTCTCATCGCTTCCTGCACAGGGAGTTAGAGTGTGCTCCACCCTGCTTGTTGATGTAGTACATTACAGCTTTGTTGACTGAAGAATGATCTTGCAACAGTGTGTCTTTTAGAGTCCGAACAGCATAAAGAATGGCTCTCATTTCCAGAGCATTTATGTGAAGCAGAGATTCGTCCTGACTTCAACGACCTTGCATATGGAGACCCTCGCAATGAACTCCCCATCCCAACAAGGATGCATCCATGGTGATGGGGATCTGGAGGGGTAAAGGGATAGCCTATCCGAAGGTTGTCCTCCTGAGACCACCAGGTGAGTGACCATTTCAGCAGTTCCGTCACCTATATGTGAAAGGACTGAAGGTGTGTGGTTGGCGACCACTGAGCGCTGAGCATCCACTGGGTAGTTCTCATGTGAAGCCGAGCCAGAGGAACAGTAAACACTGAGGCTGCCATGGGACCCAACATCCACTGCAGAGAGAGCCCGAACTGAGCTGTGTTCTCTGACTGAGCGGGCTATCAGAAGGATGTCGCCTTCTGTCCTCCGGGAGGAAGGCTTTTGCACTGGAGGTATCCGGAAGGGTTCCTATGAAAAGAAGCTTCTGAGAAGGCTGTAACTGTGACTGCCCCAAGTTTAGCAGGACTCCCATGGATGTGAGGAAACTTGAAGTCGTAGATACAGCTTCCAGAGACAGCTGTCTGGAAGGGCTGGCAAGAAGCCAGTCTTCCAGATATGGAAATGCTTGAATCCAGAGTTTTCTTAAGTGCGCCGTAAGAACTGCAAAGCACTTTTTAAAAACTCGAGTCACCAAGGACAGCCCAAAGGGCAGGACTTGAAATTGGTAGTGCTGATCCAATGCCACAAATCTGAGGTATTTGTGGTGATTTGGGTGCATGAGAATGTGTTGATTGGCATCCTGCATGTCCAGGGAGGCTAGCCAATCATGTTGATGAATCAGAGGCAGCAGAGTGCAGAGTGAAATAATCTTGAACCTTTGCTTGTAAAGGAACTTATTCAACTTTGAGGTTGAGAATAGGGCACATACCGCCTGTCTTCTTTGGAACCAGAAAGTAACGGGAGTAGAAACCTGCGTTTCACTGTTCCAGCGGGACTACCTCTACTGCCCTGTTGTTCAGAAGGCCTTGGCTTTCAGAAGCAAGGTCTGACTGAAACAGACAGCTTGGGCTGTTGTCTGGGTAGATGATCCAGAGGGGTTTCTGACAGGTTTAAGGAGTACCCCTCACGGATAATCCTGAGCACCCATTTGTCTGAAGTGATCAATTTCCACTGGTTGAAGAACAGTGTCAGGTGTCGTCCTACTGCTGAGGAAGGGTCCCCCTCGGACAGCTGAGGTGGGACCTGGGCCGGAATCTCCAGAGGGTGAAACTGAGGGCTTTAGGGCCCTGTGCCTTCTGCTGTGTTTTCTTTTGCGGCTGAGGAGTTTGGTTTCTGTTAAAGCCTCCTCTGCCCTTACCATGAAAGGACTGACCATTTTGAAACAGACACCCGCTCCCGCCCCTTTGAGGAGCTGTGGAAGGGGGTCTAGCCATTTTATTAGCTGACCTAGTTTTCTGGGTGGCCTCTAGCGCTTGCTCAACCTGGGGCCAAACAGATACACCCTGTCAAAAGGAAAGCCATAACCCTTGTTGGGCATCACAGTGAAACCCGAGGTGCGTAATCCAAGAGTGGCGACAGGTACAGATACCAGCCGCTGCTGCTCTGGAGGCAGTGTCAAAGGCATCCATAGCAGCCTTAATCTGTTGATTATTGGATTCAATGCCACTAGTGATGGTTGGAGGAGCTCTGAATTAACCTCTGAGTCAGGAAGAGCTTCTACCAAAGTCTTGAGTGAATGCCAGAGTGTATACTCATACTGAGAGAAATATCCCTGGTAACTAGCAATGCGCATGCATAAGGTGGAAGCAGCAAAGACTCGCTTACCCAAGGTGTTGATCTTGCGAGATTCTTTGTTAATGGGACATGCTGTTGATTCTTATGGAATAACAGCCTTGTCATTCTCTGCCAGAACCACGATGGCATCAGCAAAGGCTTGAGAGGCCAGAATAGGTCAATCTTAGGAGGGGCATATTTTCAATCTATGGACTTGGCCATAGAAGAAATACACGCCAGATTATCCCACACCATCTGTGAAAAAGTCTTGAAAGAGGGCTGCACCGGAGGAGTTAGTTCCACAGGAATATCTGGAACATGCAGATACTGTAGACGCAGCAATTTCTCAGGATCGATCTCCTAAGTCTGGAGAGAGAGAGAGAGAGAGAGGAATTTATAATTTCTGAGCAGCGACGTAAAGGAAAGGTCCTCAACCAAAGGCTCTGTAGAAAGGGTTTTCTTCCCTGCCCCAAGGGTGGAGTCATCATCGCCGTCATCCCCCAATCGAAGATCAGGATCAGGTTCAACATCATCCCCTGCAGTCCACAAGGGATGGAATAGATAGGAAAGTGATGAAAAGAAGGGGGAACAGAGAGAATCAGCGTTGAAAACCCCTGACCCCCATGCGGCACCACAAGAAAAAATTACTCACCTTAGTAATGTTGTTTCTTCTAATGGAGTCTTGCTATATTATAGACATTAGCAGTTTTTTCCAGCTCTAGAACTGCCCCGGAGTGAAATGGTTAAAACCATTCCAAAATAGACTTTTGGCACGAGAGCAGCTCTATCTGTGTCCTTTCAAACTTGAACTGTCAGATCTTTACGAGCCAAACTCACTAAGGTCTGTGTGGAAGCTGTAACCTACACTAGCCAAATGGTTACCTAAATAATAACAACCATTGATGGTCCCAACACCCAAGACTCAAGTCAGGGGACCAGAACTACTAACACTATTCTAATAATATGAAAATGGAACATAAGTATAATAAAACACACACACGCTGTTGCCACACACACCCCAAAGTCCCAAAGGGACAAAATGCTAACAGGACATAAGTAGTGCCCACACTAAGTTGCCCGCACCCCACCAAGTAGAGGTTCTGAGAGGGCAGGTTGGGGAGGTCTATAATATAGCAAGACTCCATTAGAAGAAACAACATTACTAAGGTGAGTAATTTTTCTTCAAATAACATGAAGTCTTGCTATATTATAGACATTAGCAGAATACACAGCAGTACTCCATGGAGGAGGGCAGAACCTACTTAGGGAATAGGCTCTGAAGAACAGCTGTGCCAAACCGAGCATTCTCCTGGCCTGGACATCCAGGAGTAATGCTTGTAAAAGTGTGTACCGCTTTCCAAGTAGCAGCCTGGCAAATCTCTAATAAAGGATATCTCTGGCAGCAGCTAGAGACGCAGCTGTTCCCCTGGTAGAATGAGCCCTCAAACCGGGGCTCTGCCCACTTCTGATAACAAAATTGGATACAAGAGACAATCCACCTGGCTATTGATCTCTTAGTGGCAGGTTTGCTCTTCCCAACTTCACCATAGGTAATGAAAAGTTGAGGGATTCTGAACCTGCAGACCTTTGGTACGCTCTATATAATAACTAAGAGCCTTCTTAACATCCAGGCTGTGCAACCTCCTCTCACCGAAGAGGAGTGATCAGTGAAAAATACTGGAAGGGAGATAGATTGATTAAGATGGAAATTGAAACCACCTTAGCAAAACTTCCTATTAGTCCTAAGGACTACCTTATCCCTGTGGAAAGAAATAAAGTCAGTCTCCACTGACAAGGCTTGCAATTCACTTATGCATCTGGCAGAAGTGATAGCCACTAGAAAAACAGTTTTCCAAGTTAGTACTTAAGCTCTGCAGAAGACAGAGGTTCCAAAGGGGTTGCATTAACTGGGCAATGCAAACATTAAGGTCCCAAGTAGGCCGGTTCCCAAAGGGAGGATTAGTATGGAGTAACCCCTTAAAAACTTGGAAAACACAGGATGAGGGAAAGAGGGATGACTTTCCTGTTGACACAAAAGCAGACACAGCTGCCAAATGAACTCTCAGGGTAGCTGGTCTGAGACCCAAGGAATTAAGATGTACCATGTAATCTAACAAAAGGGCATCTCAGCAGATTCTGGGGAAATATTTTTCCCAGCACACCAAATGGAAAACCTTTTCCATTTAGAACTATAAGTAGTCCTAGTGGGAAGGCTTTCTGGAAGCCTTTAGGATCTCAAGAACACCCCGAGAGAGGTGTAAATCAGCAAACTCTAACTCCTCAAGAGCCAGGCCTTGAGGTTGAGGGATTTGAGGTCCGGATACCAAACCCTTCCCTAGGCACAAGCCAGATTGTGATTCCTGGGGAGGCACAGGGGAAGATGGACTGTCAGAGACCGAAGGAGTGGGTACCAGGGCTGCCTGGCCCAATCCGGGGCAATCAGAATCACCCTGCAAGGCTGAGATCTGATTTTGACTAGTACTTTGAATAGGGAGGAAAGGGGAAAGACAGAGGAACTTCCTCCCAATCCAGAAGAAGGGCATCCAGGGGAACTGAGCCCAGCACTGGAGGCCTGCAACAGAAGAGGAAGTTTGTGATTGTCTGGGGCTGCAAAAGATCTATCTGAGGGATGCCTCACCTGGCAAAACTATCCCTAGCACTTGAGGATCCAGGGACCATTCGTGATGGCCCTGGGAAATCCTGCTGAGGGCATCCGCTAGGACATTGTCCTTCCCTGGAAGATGAACTGCTATGAGGGAAGTGTTCAGGAATAGGCCAGAGACCACAACTTCATTGCCTCGGTGCACAAGGCCAAGACCAAGTGCCCCGCTTGTTGATGTACCACATTGTTGTGGTGTTGTCTGTTCTGACTTGTATCACCTTGTCGTGACAGATGCAGAAAAAGCTTGAAGAGCTAAAAAGACAGCTCTGAGTTCCAGCAAATTGATGTGGAGCAGAGATTCTGGGGACCAAACTCCTGAGTGGAAAGGTCACCCATGTGGGCTCCCAACCCAGAAGGGAAGCATCTGTAGTGAGAGTCAAGTCGGAGAAGGGGAAATGAAGGGGACCCCTGCCTTAAATTCTCTCTGATCCTGCCACCACTGGAGAGCTAGGATCAAGGTTCGAGTCACTGGGACCAACTTGGAAAGGGGTCTCTTCTCTGAGACCAAAAGTTTCTCAAGTGAAACTGAATGTCTTCATCTGAAATCTGGCCCTGCACAACAGCTGTGGATGCAGCCATGTGCCCCAGGAGCTGCAGAAAGTGTCTTGCTGGTCGAGAGACCTGCAGAGTGAAGGAAGAGGCCAGAGCCACTAAATTCCTTACCCTTTCTGGGGAAGAAAGGCTCTGGCTAGCTTTGTGTCCAATTCTGCCCTATAAAGGTGAGTACCTGGACTGGTTCCAGAACCGACTTTGGTAGGTTTAGCAGAAAACCCAGGAGGTGAGAAGCTGCTAGGTGACCTGCAGGTGAGATTTTACCTGTTCTGGGGACTGACCTACAATGAGCCAGTCGTCTAGATAGGGAAACAGCAATCCTCTGCCTCCTTAAGTGGGCCACTGCCACTGCTAGACACTTTGTGAATACCCTTGAGCAGAGGTAAGTCAAGGGCATTGCTCTGAACTGGTAATGACCTGAGGGCAGTTCGAATCTGAGGTACTTTCGTGGGATCTTCTGATTAGGACATGGAAATAGGCATCCTTGAGGTCCAGGGAGGCTAGCCAGTCCCCTGGCCTTAGGGAAGGTAAAATCATTGCCAGAGTTACCATTTTGAACTTTGGTTCAAAAGATGCTTGTTCAGATATCTGAGATCTAAAATGGGCCCATTCTCCTGTCTTTTGGGTAAGGAAGTATCTGAATACAGACCCCTGCCCTGATGCAGGGAGGAACCCTTTCTACTGCTCTGAGAGCTAACAGGATGAGACCTCTGTTTCCACAGCGAGGGTCTCTGAAGCACTTGCAGGTACAAAAAGTCTGCTTCTCAACTTGGGAAACTTTTTGAAGCGGAGAACCAGACCCTGGCTTACTACTCCAGAACCCACTTGTCTGAGGTTAAAGAAGCCCATTCTGACTGAAGTAAGCCAGCCTGCCCACCACTGGTACAGGAGAATGCCCTGGGCACCTTCATCAGGGTGCCTGTTTCACAGGAGCTTTAGGCTGGGGGTGGGAGCAGGTCTGCCCACCCCTCGTCTGCCCCTGCCTCTGAAGAAGCCCCTCTGAGCAAAGGCAGAGGAGGCCTGAGTCTGGTAGAAAGGCCTGTGAAAAGGCCTCACCCTACCCTGGGGGCATGCTTTGAGGAGTGGCTTGCAGCTCCTTAGCCTGGGCACTCTTGTAAGTAGTCCCATATTCATCCATCTTCTTCATGTAATTCTCTGTCTGCTCTCCAAACAGAGAATTTCCCACCACAGGAAAATCCATAGCCTTAGTCTGGGTATCCTGTGACAAACTAGTACACCTGAGCCAGGCCAACCTACGAAAAGCTACAGATGTGGCCATGACCCTAGAGGAAACATCATTAACATCCACAGCAGCATGAAACTGAACCTTAGAGGCTTCAATGCCATCAGCAGCCACCTGTTCTAGTTCACTAGCCAGCTGGCCATGGGCCTGCTTGGCCAATTGCATAACAGTATCCCATCTAGATTTCTGATACCTAGCTACATAAGCCATATAATTTGCTTGCCTGAGTCCCAGAGAGGCTGCCATATACTGTTTGTTTGCCATGGCATCAATCTTCCTGGAATCCTTGTCAGGAGGATGTGAAGCCAAGGGAATATTAGCTTTATCACAGGCAGCAGCCTGAACTACCCCAACATGACTGCATTGCTGAGAAAGGAATTCTGTATCAGGGCCTGACAATGTATACCTTCTGTCCATCTTTTTATCTACAGGAGGCACAGAATTAGGAGCTTTTAAAATTTTAATTGTTTGTTTCCTAAAAGACTTATGTAAAGGAATAGACAATCTCCTAGACGCTGGAATATCCATCATTTCTACAAAATCGGCTCTCTTGCTCATCCACAGCCTCTTCTAAAGGAAGCTGGAGGATTTCAGCAACTTTTATAAAACATAAAATGAGATGGGGACTCAGACAGCATAGGGGAGATTCTAAAGGTCTGTCTGGGGACATGTCCGTTCAATGGGCACACCCAGACCTTCCAGCCACATTCATACTGTTCATAATCCTCCTCCCTCCTCTGGTTCATAAAATTCTCAATATCATAATCCTGAACCACTGGGACCGGACGAACTCATCTTTTACCAGATAGTGGTGGTTCGGACGGACCCTGAGATAGTGACTGGACAATTTGTATGGCTTTTGCCATCTCTGCAGCAGTTGGAGAAGGAATTTTGGACTCAGACCTGCTGATTTTCTTGTTTTCTTTACTGGAATTGGTTCACCAGCTTTTGCCCGAGGAAGTCTGGCCCTGGTCAGAGGCACTCCCTCTGGTTCGTTGGCACCGAACCGGCTGGCCATCCGTTCAGCGGACTTTTGGCCTCTCGCTCCTGAGCCTGCCCAATCTTTTTCCAGGGTGGCTGCAGGGAAATTCTTACATACCTGGCAGTCTGACTGGAGGTGGTCAAACCCCAGACAATAAACACATGTGGTGTGTGGGTCAGCCTTGGCAAAGACTTCCTACAAACATCACAGTGTTGAAACCCAGTGGGCCGGTTTTCTTTGGGTTTCTCGATACGCCAGCCTAACCAAAAACTTCGCTCCTTTTAATTTAGAAAAATAGAAGACACTTTATCGTTCCTAACCGTGTCATTGGTATTGGAAAAAACGAATAAATCCGCTTTTTAGAACCGATAAGAACTGAACCGCACTCTAAAATAGTAACTTTTAGTTTTAAATGAGTTTAAACCCACTGATCAGTTCAAAACCGAACCGATAACTTACAAGTTCCACACAGACAAAACCTTCATTTACTTACGGTTACCACAGATAGAGCTTGAACCGAACGGTTTTGCGGTTAAAATAAAACTATTCTTGGTTAAATCCAACCGAGAAAACACTTTTTAAACCGAGAAATGAACCGAGCAGAAGGAGAAATCTCCGGAGCGACTGTTCACTGAGGCGGAGTAAAGAATCTGACAGTTCAAGTTTGAAAGGACACAGAGCTGTCTCGTGCAAAATTCTATTTTGGAATGGTTTAACCTATTTCACTCCGGGGCAGTTCTAGAGCTGGAACAAACTGCTAATGTCTATAATATAGCAAGACTTCATGTTGTTTGAAAAGCTCCTGGTGCCACCCCAAGAGGTGGCGCCAAGAACACAAGCGGCACTGGCATGGGAAGCGGCACCGAGCATAGCATCGGCGAGGGACACGGCACCAGGGAAGCCAGCACCGAGCGTGGTACAGACACCGCGGTAGCCGGCACAGACTGCGATGCCGGGGTGGCTGGCACCGCAGGCAGCAGCGCCACAGTAGAAGTTTCCAACCTCTGAGAAGGAAGGAGAAGAAATTCAGTGGAAGATAAAGGCACCAGTGTAGACCCCTGCACCGCAGCCATGTGAGGGGGATAGATACCAGGACGCGGTGTTGATGGCACCGAAAAAGTTGCCACGCGACTAGGGAGTCCCAACTGCCCAGCCTGCCAGTCCGAGAGGCCTGAAGACCTTGGTGATGGACTAGCCAACTCAGGTAGCTGGGACAAGCTCTGCACCCACTGCTCCATTAAAGCAGCCCAATGGTGAAACTGCTCTCTGGAAGACCCTCCATCAGGTGGGGAGGGGCTCCAGAGTCAAGGATGCCAGGCATCAGGAACAGAAGCTGGAGAGTGGCCCTTATCCCCGATAACAGACGATCGATGTGAAGTACCACCAGAAGGTGACCTCGGTGCAGTTTCTTTTTTGACTGGGAAGCCAAAGAATAGCTCAAGGTTGAGCGGTGCCGAGAATGCGACTGCTTCTTTTTTTGCTTTCAAGGAGACTGCCCATCCCCACGAGCACTTGACTGCCTGTAGTCGGCCTCCCGCAGAGTGGGCAGCAGACCAGACCCAGCCAGGCTGACTGAACAGTTTTCATGCGAAGTCTTCCTACCGTCACCTGCCCGACCCAGTCGATGGAGGGCTGAAGACTTCTGGTGAATGCATTTAAATAAAATTGTTTACTTTATTTTCTCTAGAAAACAAACCATTATAAACTAAAATAAAACTGAAAACTATAGGTGCTGTCATATAGATGAGAAGTTTTGACTCCTGGCGGGCGAGTGATGTCGTCACTTAAGTGCACTCGACGGCGGGAAAAAAGGAACTGAGGCAGTTGGAGAGTCGACGCCAAGGTAGTCTATACAGTACGAGCCTAGCTCGCGGTGCTGCTTCCTCATGGATCCTACCTCGGTGCTAGCCCTTCTAAAAAATGTTGGCTTCCACTGGGTCCTAGCACCTCCTGCGTAGATCCCATCAGTGTGAGTGAGTGGTGGAGACTATGTCCAGGAAGATCAGGCACCAGGTATGATCCAGGGTTTGGAGCAGACGCTCCCTGGATAGCGCAGCTAGCAGCCAGTCATCCAGGTAAGGGAACACACAGAACCCTTGCCGTCTGAGGGCAGCTGCCACCACTGCCAAGCACTTAGTGAACACCCAGAGGGCTGAAGGCAAGCCAAACGGCAGAGCCCTGAACTTGAAAGGGGCTCCCTGAAAATGGAACCTGAGGAAGCACCTGTGGCAGGTACATACCTTGATATGCAGACAGGCATCATGCATGTCGAGGAAGCAGATCCAGTTCCCTTGGTGTAACAGGGGCAGTAGACCCTGAAGGGTGACCATCCTGAACCTTGTATTGGATCGACAGGTTCAGCTCGTTGAGGTCCAGAATGGGCTGAAGATCCCCTGTACGTTTGAAAACCAGAAGGACGTGGGAGTAGAACCCCCTTTTCCATGCTGGGACTGTAAAATGGGTTCTATGGCTCTTTTTCGAAGCAGTGTATGGACCTCTTCCCAGATCACAGAGATATGACTGGGAGGATAAGAGGATGGAACCGGGGATTGTCCTGAAGCCATTCCAGGAGTTCTAGGAGTGTCTGAACTCTATGAGCTGCAGTATCCAACTCTCTGTAGTCATCTCCCCGCCACCTGTCTAGGTGGAGGGAGAAGTGACCTCTACAGCCTCACCCCTGCGCTCTTGGAGGAAGGGGGTCAGGCAAGGAGTCGGGGGGTGAGCAGCTGCAGCCGGAACTGCAGGACCTCCCCGAGAGTCCCTGCTGGAAGAGGGAGTAGGGGTGGAGAGGGGAGAGCCGCCGCTGCTGCTTTATGCTTCCCTTGGGCTTGGCAAGCACTCTGGTCTGCTTATGGGTAGCCTGATGAAAGGGTGCCCTCCACCCAGCTCTGGGCTGTGTGAGATGCATAGTATGGACTGTCCTTAGGGTGTGTCCATACACCTGAAGCTGGGAAAGGATATCTTCTACAACTCCTCCAAACAGTTTATAGCCTCTGAAGAGGGCGCTCATGATGGACAATTGGACATCCTGGGTGAACATGGACACCAAAGCCAGGAGTGCCGGCAGATGAAAAAATTACTCACCTTAGTAATGTTATTTCTTCTAATGGAGTCTTGCTATATTATGACATATGCAGCGAGTCCCAACCTTCGAACTGCTCCAGAGGTGAAAGAGTTAACTTTCCATGCCAGGCATCGAACGGTGAGCTCGAGCTCGGTTGAAACTCTGTCTGTTGTTCTTCAAACTCAAACCGTCAGATCTTTACGAGCTAAACTCATTGAGGTCCTGTGTGGAAGCTGTAAACCTACACTAGCCAACTGGCTACTAAACATAAGAACACATTTTTTGGTCCCAAAACAAAGACTCAAGTCAGGAGACCCAAAAAATACAGGTTACTCACCTGTAACAGGAGTTCTAGGAATGGTATATGTTGTTCATCCACACTGTCTGGCAGGTATCCTTGCCGCTTTAAATCTTGCGGGAAGGTCTTCAAGCTGGCTCCTCCCACCCACTTGGGTGGTAAAACTCTCGGTTCATGCACGTGGCGTAGATCTGGCCGCTGGAAGCTCAGAGGTTGTGCGTCGAGCCGGGAGGTCAGGTGGGTCAGTGGATGAACAACATATACCATTCCCAAGAACTCCTGTTACAGGTGAGTAACCTGTATTTCTAGGGACATGGATATGTTGTTCATCCACACTGTCTGGCAGACTCCTAGCAGTTCTCCGGGAGGAGGGAGGCAAGGCGCACACCCCCGATACTTACTTGGAAAATAGAGACTGGAGAACCGAGGCCCCAAATCCAGCATCCCGGCGTGACTCAAGGTCGATGTGATAATGGGTCATGAAGGTGTGTGCTGACTTCCAGGTAGCAGCCCTGCAGATTTCCTGGATAGGGACGTCCCTGGAAGCAGCCACCAATGCAGCAGTATGGCGGGTAGAATGAGCTCTTATCCCTCTGGGAGGCTCCATGCCCGCCAACTTATAGCAGAGATCTATGCAGGAGGTGACCCACCTGCCTATCATCCGCTTGGCTGCAGGTCTGCCAGGTGCGGCTTCAGCGTAGGTGACAAACAGCTGGTGAACCTCTCCCGAATTTCAACCGTGTGCTCCTTATAGTAAGCTGGCGCCCTTCTAGGGTCCAGAGTATGGAGCCTATGTTAAACCTCCGAGGGTGTGATTGGGGTAGAACACCGCAGAGTCAGCACCTGGTTAAGGTGAAACTCCGACAGCACCTTCTGAAGGAATTTCTGGTGGGCAAGAGGACAACCTCGGCCCCTGTGGAAGACCAGGTAAGGAGACTCGATGCAGAGCGCATGAGCTCTCCCATCCTTCTGGCTGATGTGACAGCCACCAAGAAGCGGTCTTCCACACAGGTGAGAGTTCACCACCTGTGCATTGGTTCGAATGGCTTGCCCATGAGCTTTGCCAGTACCAGCAGTGGAGATCCCATGGAGGTGGAGGTTCTGGACGGAGGAAATGTGATCAAGGCCTTTGAAAAGCGCAGACCACCTTCTCCTGCGCACCGACTGCTTCCGCCCACGCCTGATAAGCAGAGATAGGCTGCCAGGTACACCTTAAGGGTCGTCGACCTAAGCCCTTGCTGAGAAAGGGACCAAAGGTGTCCCATATGCTCACAAGGAACAGGAGGAAGGGTCCAGGCCCTTGCCCTGGCACCAAATGGAAAATCTCTCCATTTGAAGGCGTAGCATTTTCTGGTCGACTCCTTATGGGACGCCTCAACCACGTTGAGGACCTCGTCGGAAAGACCCAGGCCTGGAACTCCTGGCAGCAGGAACCAGGCGTCAGGTGCAGGATTGAAGGTCCAGATGGAATACCTTCCTGATTGACAGAGCAGGTCCGGGCGAGCTGGAAGCTGCCTCGGGAGCCTGGAGCTGAGGCTGAGAAGATCTGGGTACCAGTACTGGCGCGCCAGTCTGGGGCTATCAGATCACTCGCGCTTTGTCCTCCTTGCTTTGGAAAGCACTTTGTGCATCAAGGGAATGGGGAAAGGCGAGAAGAGGCCCAGGATCCACGGCCTCGAGAAGGCATCCCCCTGCAGCGATCCCTGCTGAGGGGGGCGGGCATGGAACAGCCTCAGCTTCGCATTCTCCCTGGAGGCAAACAGGTCCACCTGAGGTGTGCCCCAATGGGAGAATAGATCTTGTACTACCTCCGGCAGGACAGACCACTTGTGGGACGCAGCCCCTATCCGGCTTAGGGCATCGGCCAGGATGTTGGAGGCTCCTGCCACATGAATGGCTAGGAGATCCGCCTCCAGGCTGCGCACGAGTGACCAGATGCGGAGAGCGCCCTTGCATAGAAGCATGGGCGCTCCCGCCTCTGGCGGGTTAGATAGTAATGGTCGTGGTGTTGTCCGCCTGACCCGACCACTTGACCTCAAGAAACGGAGCAAAGGCGGTGAGAGCTAGGCGGACCACTCGAGCTCCAGCAGGTTGATGTGGCATCGGACTCCAGCGGGACCAGAGGTCGATGGCGCGGTGTTCCCCAGATGGGCACCTCAACCCATCAGAGAGGCATCGGTCGATAGAGACCGCTGGCTCGGGCCGACAAACGGATGCCCTCCCTGCAGATGAACTGGAGCGGTCCACCACTGAGAGCTGCCCACATCCCCTGGGTCACCGTCACTAGCTGGTCCAATGGATCGCAGTGTTGGGACCACTGGCTGGCCAGCCCCACTGAAGGGGCGCATGTTCGGCGGGCCCAATGGACCACGCTGGTACAGGCCGCCATGAGACCCAGGAGGCGCAGGAAGTCCCGGCAGGCGAATTGCCAATCAGAAATGATTGGGCAAGGAGGAAAGAACTCGGCCCTGTCCGCCGGGAGCCGTGCTCTGGCTCAAGAGAGTCGAGCTCTGCCCGGATGAAAAGAATCACCTGCTTTGGCTCGAGGTTCCAGCTTGGCCGTGAGGAGGCCGACCTGAGAGCAACCTGGAGGGCAGATCTCTGGCCGCTCCACCTCCCTGTCTGGAGGGTTACTGTCCCAGCCAATCATCCAAGTGGGTAAACCGGACCCCTCGGCGCGCAGAATGCTGTCACCACTGCCATGCATTTGGTGAAGACCCTGGGAGTTGGAGATAAGCCGAGGGCATATTTGGAACTCGAAGGATCCCTCCGTTCGGCGAAGGAACCTCTGATGTGACAGACGGATAGGGACCGTGAAAGAAGCGTCCTGTAGGTCCATAGAGAGCAGAACCACATGCCGTGTTCCAGGGATGGTATTATCTGAGCCACAGTAACCATCCTGAAGGTTCGGAGACCTTAGGAACTTGTTTAGGTGTGTGTAGGTCGAGAATGGGCGCAGCCCCATCCGTTCGAACCAGGAGTACCTGGACCACGAACCCGGGTTTGAGGAGGGTCACCACCTCTCTTATCACCTCCTTCTCGAGGAGGGAGGCGATGTCGGCCTCAGAGCTGACGAGCTTGAGCCGGACCCCAGGCCCCAGGTGCAGCGCTCTGAAGGGTGGGGCTGCTCGAACTCCAGAGGCAGGCCTTTCCCACCACCTCCAACACCTACCTCTGGTCTGTGGTGATAACGGACCAGGCAGAAAGAAAGTGGCAGCACCCGCCCCACGGGGCACCTGGGAGTGAGCGACGGGGTTGGGGCGACACCTCAACCCGTCACTGGGCAGGCTTAGAGGAAGGACCGCCGAGACCTCCAGGGCCTTACCTCCTGCTTCCTGGAGGAGGAAGCCCGGGCTTGGGTTTGGGATGCCAAGCGCGAGCCTGCTGGCCCTGATGCTGTTGGGCGGACTTGGCGCGCGAGGCGCAGACGGACAAGGGCTTGGGTTGTGGTCTGCGCCCTCGTCCCTCTGTGCGGATGAGAGAGTCCCAAAGTGGCATTGGACTTTTGATCCTCTGGAGTGGCCTTCCACCCAGGGCCGAAGAGGTCGGTCCCAGGAAGGGACATCCGCCAATTTGTGCTGGTATCCGCTGTGAAGGTGGATATCCTCAGCCATGCCCAATGGCGATAGCCACTGCGCCGGACTGACCTGGCACATGAGTCTCCAATGTCCAGAGCAGTCTGAAGTTGCTGTGGCCACTGCCCTGCCCTGGTCCCGCACCTGCCTAACCGTGGTCTGCAGGTCAGCCGGGAGATGAGGGACTACCTGTCCAGGAGCCCAACAGGGCATGGGAGAAATGTGCCATAACACGCCGAGAGCTGGCCTGGCCGAGCCAAGGGAGGATGCAGCGTAGATTTTCACCGGCACAGTCAATTTCTTGGACTCCTTGTTGGGAGGTTTGTCCACGTCCTAAGCGTTTCCGCGCCGAAAACGCTTGTCGGCACCAACCCTCGGCTGAGGGATGTTCCAGAAACTGGACAGGGAACCGTAGGGGACCGGTGACATTTCTGGCCATCCTGGTCAAGGCACAGGCAGCTGGGCGCCGCCAGAGCTCCAAGGCCGGGCTCGACAATGGCCTCGGCCACAGGAAAGGCGTTCAGAGGGAAATCTCCTCGGTCCAATATCTCCGTGAGGGACACGACCATTGGATACAGGCTCTAGTTGCATCTCGTGGACCGAGATGAGCCTAAGCAAACCCAGGAAGGACGGAGGCTGTCGCCCACGACTGACTCCAGAGGACTCCAAGTCCACTCGCCTGGAGAAAAGGAGGAATCGTCGGACTCAGAAGAGTCCGCAAAGAGCTGCCCTGGTTTGAGCCACCTCCACCTGCCGAGGTGATCGGGAGGAGGGTGACAGACAGCCTATGGGCAGACCCTGAGCCAACCAAGAGTTCTGGTCGGAGCCCCAAACAGCGCTGTGGAGGCGGAGGTTCACCGAATCGGTGAGCAGCTGGTTTTGGCTGAACAACTGGCCTGCGAACAGGCTCCTCCAGTAAGACGAGGGGTTGTTCGCCGCCCGTGACAGCCACTTAATGGCTGGGAAAGGCGATGGCGTCGGCTTGTTCCCGGTCAGAAGGAGCTGTTGCCGCTAGAGGTCCTCGTATCATCGACGTAACTTATGTCGGCTTCCCTCGTCCGAGGAGGAGGACGAGGTCGAGTGGCGGCGCTCCATCACGGTGCCGAGACCGAGACTGCCTATGACGGCGCGGATCGGGCTGGATCAGCAGCGAAGTCCAAGACCGAACCCCGGCCTTCCGAGGATGGTGCGGGAGGGACAGGTGGAACCGTCCCCTCAGCTTGAGGTTCACCCGAGGGCCCGAACCGGGAGGCACTGGCAAGCCCCGGATCCTCAACTCCCACCGGGAAACCGTGAGAGGATTCGTCATTGTCGACAACCCGTCCAACGGGTCGAGAAAGATCTCGATCAAGGCTGACGGGAGTCTCGGTCAACTGACCTGACGGGGACAACGTGAGACCAGTGGCCGGCGTTAACGATCAATCAAGTCGATGGCCACAACTGGGGAGAGGGACCTTCCCGCCCCAAGAGCGTGATACAGAGGGACTTACCCTTGTCTTTCTTCTTGGACCGAGAAGAAGGTCCAGCAGATGTTGGTCCTCTCCTCTAGTGGAGAGGGACAGACAAAGCTCCTTAAAGGAAGCTGTATAAGAGAACCCAGGGGAGAGTTGGATAAATGCTGCTATTGAGGAAATTCAGCCCGCGCCACCTCCTCTTCGAGGGTTATCATCTGCTCTAGCTGATCTGTTGAGCCCCGCCCGGAAACCACCGACCGGCCCTTTTGACTTCACTGAGGAAAACGCTTTTCAGGGCGCCACGTTGTAAACGGCGGCACGGCCTCAAGGACGAGGCTGAGGAAGGAAGAGCATGGTCGCATGCTCGGGTCGTGCTCAAGGCCTAAACAGTAGACACACGTGAGTGTGGATCCGTCTAAGACATCTTCTGCCGCAAGGGCATCTCCGAAACCAGAAGTTTATTTGTCCATCGTGAGTCGTGAGGGACAGAAGACCAAGTCTATAATGCAAAAACTCTTACATTCGGAAAACCAAGAATTAAGAACCAGTCTTATACGCAGAGCATTAAGGAGGGAACCTGAGCTCCAAGCGGTAAGGAAGATCTGCCATGGGCGGAGCAGAGAGTTTACCACCGGTGGGTGGGAGGAGCCAGCTTGAAGACCTTCCGCAAGATTTAAAGCGGCAAGGATACCTGCCAGACAGTGTGGATGAACAACATATCCATGTCCCTAGAAATGAAAAAATACAACACCAAGCACCCAAAAATGAGGGTGAAAACAACAAGGTGGGCACCTACTATGCCATATTGCACTGCCCACCCACATCCCAAAAACAGAGGTTCTGAGAGGGCAGGTAGGAGGGGATGTCATATAGCAAGACTCCATTGAAGAAACATTACTAAGGTGAGTAATTTTTTCTTCAAACAACATGAAGTCTTGCTATATTATGACATATGCAGACTACAGCAGTACCTCCATGAAGGAGGGACAGAACCTACTTAGGAAATAGGCTCTGAAGCACAGTTGTGTTGTCCCGATATCACTCCTAGCCTGGATGTCCAGGAGTAATGCTTGCAAAAGTGTGAACTGTTTTCCCAGGTAGCTGCTTGACATATCTCTAGAATAGGATAACCCGGCAGCTGCCAGGAAGCAGCTTACTTGGTAGAGTGAGCCTCAGGCCTGAGGGAGGAACCTTACCCAGTTTTTCATAGCAAAATTGGATACAAGAGACAATCCACCTGGCAATGGATCTTTTAGTGGCAGGTTTCCTTTACCAACCTCACCATAAGTGAGGAACAGTTGAGGGAGTCAGCCTGTGACCCTTGGTACGCCTATGCAGTAACCAAGGGCTCTTCACATCTGTTGTGCAACCTCCTCTCGCCAGAGGAGGAATGGTCAGTGAAGTACACTGGAAGAGATATGGATTGATTAAGGTGGAAATCTGAAACCACCTTAGGCAAGAACTTCCTATTAGTCCTGAGGACCACCTTATCTCTATGAAAGGAGATAAAATAAGGCTCCACTGACAAAGCTTGCAATTCACTTATGTGTCTGGCAGAAGTGATGGCTACCAGAAACACAGTCTTCCAAGTCAAGTACTTAAGTTCTGCTGAAGACAAAGGCTCAAAGGGAGGTTGCATAAGCTGAGCAATGCAAACATTAAGATCCCAGGCGGGGGCAGGGTCCCTGAATGGAGGGTTGGTATGAAGCAATCCTTTGAAAAACTTGGAGAAGACAGGATGAGCTGAAAGAGAAGAGGGCTTACCTGCTGAAATAAAAGCAGACACAGCTGCCAAATGCACTTTTAGGGAAGCTGATCTCAGCCCCAAGGTATTTAAGTGGACCATATAATCCAGGACTGTGGGTAAATCAGCAGATTCTGGGGAAATATGCTTTCCAGCACACCATATGGAAAACCTTATCCATTTGGAATTATAAGTAGCCCTGGTGGAAGGTTTCCTAGAAGCCTTCAGGATATCCATTACACCTTGGGAGAGGTGTAGATCAGCAAACTAACTCTTCAAGAGCCAGGCCTTGAGATTGAGAGATTTGAGGTTCGGGTACCAAACCCTCCCCTGAGCACAGGTTAACAGGTTGTGCTTCCTGGGAAGACACAGGGGAAGATGGACTGCTAAGGACAGTAGGAGTGGATACCAGGGTTGTCTGGCCCAATCTTGAGCAATCAGGATCATCTTGCTGGGCTGAGATCTGATTTTGACTAGCACTCTGAACAGTAGAGGGAAGGGAGGAAAAGCATAGAGAAACTTCCCTTCCCAATTGAGGACTAAGGCATCCAGAGGGACTGAGCCCAACACTGGGGGCCTGCAGCAAAAAAGGGGAAGTTGGTGATTGTCTGGGACTGCAAAAGATCTATCTGTGGGTGCCCCATCTGGCAATGATCACCTCCAAACCAGGGGGTCCAGTGACCATTCTGTGATGGCCCTGGGAAATCCTGCTGACAGCATCTGCCAGGACATTGTCCTTGCCTGGGAGGTGAACTGCCGTGAAGGGAGGTGTTCAGAGTAAGCTAGAGACCACAACTTCATTGAGCAGCTGCACAAGGTCGCAGGACCGAGTGCCCCTTGCTTGTTGATGTACCACATTGTGGTGGTGTTGTCTGTTCTGACCTGTACAACTTTTGTTCTGAACAGATTTGGAAAAAGCTTGAAGTGCTAGAAAACTGCTCTGAGTTCCAACAGATTGATGTGGAGCAGAGATTCCTGAGGGGACCACAATCCCTGGGTAGTGAGGTCGCCCATGTGAGCTCCCCACCCCAAGAGGGATGCATCTGTAGTAAGGATTAAGGAGCGAGACTGAGTGACAAAAGGAACCCCTTGTCTCAGATTGCTCTGATCCTGCCACCACTGTAGGGCCTGGGTCAGGGTTCGAGTCACTGGGATCAATTTGGTTAGAGGGTCTTTCCTTTGAGACCAAAAGGCTCTCAAATGGAAGTGGATGTCCCTCATCCGAAATCTTGCTCCCTGCACTACTGCTGTAGAGGCAGCCATGTGCCCCAGGAGCTGTAGAAAATGCCTTGCTGGTCGAGAGACCTGCAGGGTGAATGAGGAGGCCAGAGAGACCAGGGTCCTTGCCCTGTCCAAAGGAAGGAAGGCTCTGGCTTTCTCTGTGTTCAGCTCTGCGCCTATAAAGGTGAGGAGCTGTACAGGCTCTAGAACTGACTTTTAAAGATTCAGAAGGAAACCTAGAGAGGTGAGTAGTTGCTGAGTTATCTGTAGGTGTAACCTGACCTGGTCTGGGGACTGGCCTACTATGAGCCAATCGTCCAGGTAAGGGAAGATGGCAATTTTTTGCCTTCTTAAGGAAGCAACTGCTACTGCCAGGCATTTTGTGAATACCCTTGGAGCAGAGGTGAGGCCAAAGGGCATTGCTCTGAACTGGTAATGGCCTAAGGGCAGCTCGAACCTGAGGTACTTTCGATGGGAGCTTCTGATGAGAATATGGAAGTAGGCATCCTGGAGGTCCAGGGACGCTAGCCAGTCCCCTGGCCTTAGAGAGGGTAGAATAATTCCCAGAGTCACCATTTTGAATTTTGGTTTTAAAAGGTGTTTGTTTAGGTATCTGAGATCCAGGATGGGCCGCCATTCTCCTGTCTTTTTTGGGGTAAGGAAGTACCTGGAGTACAACCCTTTGCCCTGGTGTAGGGGTGGAACCCTTTCCACAGCTCTGAGAGCCAGGAGGGAAGAGACCTCTGCCTCTAGGGCAAGTGCCTCTGGTGGATTTGCAGGTGGAAAGGATCAGGTTCTCATCTTTGGAAACTTTTTGAAGCTGAGAACCAGTCCCTGGCTTACTACTTCCAGGACCCACTTGTCTGATGTCAGAGACGCCCAGTCCTGGACAAAGTAAGCCAGCCTGCCCCCTACAGGTAGCTGAGAATCGGCCTTGGCAACCCCATCAGGGTGCCCGCTTGGCTGGGGCTCTGGGCTGAGGGGTGGAAGCAGGCCTGCTTGTACCCCGTCTGCCTCTCCCTCTAAAGAACCCCCTCTGGGCATAAGCAGAAGAGGAGGCCTGGGCTTGGTAAAAAGGCCTATGAAAAGGCCTGCCCCTGCCCCTGGAAAGCTGCCTTTGAGGAGTGGCCTGCCTTTCCTTGGCCTGTGCACTCCTATAGGTGGTCCTATACTCATCCATTTTCTTCATGTAATTCTCTGTCTGCTCCCCAAACAGAGAATTACCCACAAACAGGAAAATCCATGACTTTAGTCTGGGTATCCTGTGACAGGCTAGTACATCTGAGCCAAGCCATTCTGCGAAGTGCCACAGATGTAGCCATGACTCTTGATGACACATCATTTGAGTCCACTGCAGCATGGAATTGCACCTTGGATGCCTCAATACCATCAGCAGCCACCTGCTCCAGCTCCTTGGCAAGCTGGCCAGGGACCTGTTTCACTAGAGCCATAACAGTATCCCATCTGGATTTCTGATATCTAGCAACATAAGCCATATAATTTGCCTGTCTGAGTCCCAAGGATGCTGCCATGTACTGTTTCTTTCCCATGGCATCAATCCTCCTGGAGTCCTTGTCCGGGGGTGTGAAGCCAAGGGAATATTTGCCTTGTCACAGGCTGTAGCCTGCACTACCCCAACATGGCTGCACTGTTGTGTAAGGAACTCCGTATCAGAGCCTGACAATGTGTACCTCTTGTCCATTCTCTTATCCACAGGAGGTTTAGTGTGAGGAGTTTTTAGAATTTTAAATGTTTGTTTCCCAAAAGATTTATGGAAGGGAATAGACAGTCTCCTAGACTCTGGGATATCCATCATTTCCACATAGTCAGGCTCCTCTTGATCATCCACAGCTTCCTCCATATGGAGCTGGAGGGTTTCAGCCACTTTTTTTTTATAAAACATAAAATGAGAAGGGGACTCAGAAAGCCTAGGAGGAGACACTCCTGAAAGTCTGTCTGGGGAGATGTCCGGTTCAATGGGCACATCCAGACTTTCAAATCCACATTCACTCTCCTCATACTCCTCTCCCCCCCTCCGCCGGTTCATAATATTCCTCTAAATCATAATCTTGAGCCGGTGGAACCGGCCGAACTGGGCGCTTACCTGAAGGTGCTGGTTCGGTCGGAACCGGGGAAAGCGACTGGACAATTTTAATCGCTTTGGCTATTTCTTCAGTGGTTGGAGAGGAAAGTTTTGGCTCCACACCAGCTGATTTCCTAGCACAGAACAGAAATAATGTAAACCTATCTAGTACTCACAATACCACAGACAGAGCTTGAACCGACCGGCTGCAGTTTAAATTCGGTCGAAAACCAAGAAAAACAATACTTTAACCGACAAAATGAACCGAGCAGAAGGAGAAATCTCTGGAGCGACTGTTCAGTGAGGCGGAGTAAAGAATCTGACGGTTTGAGTTTGAAGAACAACAGACAGAGTTTCAACCGAGCTCAAGCTCAGCGTTCCATGCCTGGCATGGAAAGTTAACTCTCACCTCCGGAGCAGTTCGAAGGTTGGGACTCACTGCATATGTCATAATATAGCAAGACTTCATGTTGTTTGAAGCACATGCTGGCTGCTGCCATCCAGGCCGACACATCTACAGCATCATAAGCTGCCCAGAGCAAGTGGGTACAGACACTGGAGGCTGTGTTAAAAGTACCCAGGGCTTGCTGCTTGGAGGGGTCGTCTGGCAGGGATTGGACAGAATCTCTAGCCTGGTTCCACAAGGCATTTTGGTACTGAAGCAGGTGCGCCAGGTAGTTGAGAGTGCAGATCACCAGGGTAGCTGAGGCGAATGTCTGCTTGCCCAGAAGGTCCAACCAACACGACGGTGTCATGTGGCAGGGAGCTCAAATGCTTACGCTGTTTAATACAGTCATTAGCTGTGTTTTATCACTACAGAGTCAACTTGTGCCTGCTCCCCTAGAAAGAGATTACCCACCAGGGCATGGTAGCATTCCTAGACCTGGCTGGGGCCAGGCTGGGCCTATGCCAGGTGACCATGGTGGCATAGACATAGGTATCTATGATGGGAGGACCACCAACAGAGGAGTCTCCAGCTGGTTAAGGTAGGTAATGAGCCGGCATCAGTCTGGGTCCTGCTCCTCCATCTCAAAGGCAGTATGGCGCAGTGGGTTAAGGCTCTGAGCTGCAAATCTGGAGACCTGGGTTTGAATCCCACAGCCCCCTAGGTGCATACTGTGTGACCCTGAGCAAGTCACTTAACTTCCTCATGCTCCCAGGTTGCACCTGCAAACAAGCTTTCAGCTTAGTGTGTCTCACCTGGTAAAATAAGTGGTAAAAAAACCAAAACAAAAAAAACCATGGCGGCTGTGAAGGAGGGGACGTCCAGTGGGGATTTGAGGACATACCTAGTGGTCCCTTCCCCTTCAGAGAAGCTCGTGGAGGGGGAAGATGAACCACTGACATCACAGTCATCTCCCTCATGCTTATCTTGATCGTCTGGCAGATGCAGATCTGGGCGATACTCATTCCCCTAATCTGCGAGTCATAGGGTGGTATGAGTTGGCCTAGAAGGTGGGTCCGGCTGTGGAGGCACCAGAGTGGATGGTCCTGGAGATGGTCCCTGGGGAGCGGGAGGTACTGGGTCCTGAGGAAAGGGAACCTGCTAACACCTGAAGCCCCAAAGGGAAAAGAGCAGGCCCTAAAAATCGACAGTAATAGGTGTTGGCCCAGTGGGCATCAGATAAGGACAGACCGGTGCTGGCCCTGCAGGTGTAAGCCCAACTGGCTCCAGCTGCAGGTAGCCTGGCACAAGTCCAATTGCCACTGGCTGCGGATACTCAGGCGCTGGTCTGACGAGCATCGCCGAGGTAAAACGGGTACAAGCCCAGCGGGTGCCGGCTGAGGTAAAACTGGCGCAGGCCCAGTGGGCGCTGGCTGAGGTAAAACCAGCAAAGGTCCCACAGGCACCGGTTGCTGCAAGGCCAGTGAAGGTCCCAAGGGCGCAAGGAAGGGAGAGGCCCTGACAGGCGAGAGATGAGGACTCTGACCTGGGGAGGCGTCAGCATTCTGCAGCGCCAGCCTCGAGGCTGGAGGGCGGTCCCTGAAAAGGAGATTGATGTCTGGTTAATGGGTGGTGGACAGGCATTACAGGGGAGCTCGGTGTCCATCAAACCCCTGCCGGTGGAGGATGTGCTGGCCTAGCCACTGTGCTGTGTGCCTGACTTGATCAAGGGCCTAAGCAGCAGAGGCTGAGGGGTAGGGAGCGAGCCCTGGCCAGAGAAGCCTTTGACAGAGTAATGGTGGTGGGAGGTGGTGCCGTCAGTAGCCCTGTGCATGCTAGATTGTGCACGGCAGCTGAGGCCAACACCACAGGAGGAGGAAGACCCTATAGTAGTTGAAGGATGATGGGGAGACCGCGAACAGGAGGAGGAGGAGGAGGAAGACAGAGTCCTATCCCAGTCCTTGTCCCAATGTTAGTTTTCCCCCACTGGCCTTGTCCCTGGACTTTGAGGACTGGGAGCCTGAAGGCTGGGCCATGGAGACAGAAGCTCCTTGCCTGCAGCTCCCGCTTTATGGAGGTGACCTTCTGTTGCAGGAGAAAGTTCTCTAGGGTTCACCGGCATAGTCACTGGGTGGCCTGGTTGAATTTCTGGCAGACCTCAAGCTTGGACGTCATGATCTGGGCCTAGGCAGCAGACAGGCAGAATGGTTGTCCTCTACCACAGGCACACTTAGTTTTGGAACGATCCAAAGTCAAGGAAGGTTTAGAAGACATAAGAAAAACAGAAAAAGAATTAAAGTGAGAAATAGAAATAAAAACACTAAAAGCGTGCAAAAATGGCAGTTGACTGAAGCTGTGGCAGTTTCCAGAGGTTAAACGTGTGCTGGTCAACAGTGGGAAAAGAACTGAGGAGGCTATGGGGGCAGCCCACTCTTATAGGATAGGCCGATTTCAGAGGGTGAAGTTGGTGCTGTGTGGCCCCCTCTGTTAGACTTCTAGCTATAAAGTTTGTGTTTGGTCCTAGTGCCTGGCGGCTAAGTCCTACCATACGACCTGCGGCAAGAGATACAGTGGCGTGAAAAAGTATTTGCCCTCTCCTGATTTTCTATTATTGCATATTTGTCACACTGGATGTTTTCAGGTCTTTAGACAAAATGTAATATTAGATAAAGGAACCTGAGTGAACAAACAACACTTTTTTTTTTACACTTACTTCATTTATTTAATGAAAAGTTAACCAACACCAACTGGCACTGTGTGATAAAGTAATTGACCCCTAGTTAAATCAACTCAATTAAAGGGATAATTAGAGTCAGCTGATTGAACACAGCCAGGCTTGATTACAGCCAGCCCTGCTCAATATAAACCTCACTTATTTTGACCCTTACCAGAGTCACGTTGCCAGCGACAAAGATTCAACAAGCACATTATGCCACGACCAAAGAAAGTTCCTGAAAAGATCAGAAAAAAAGTTGTTGCTATCTACCAGTCTGGAAAGGGTTACAAAGCTATTTCTAAGGCTCTGGGACTCCATCGAACCACAGTGAGAACCATAATTCCAAATGGAGAACACTTGGAACAGTAGTGAATCTTCCCAGGAGTGCGGCCTGCCAAAATTACTCCAAGGGCAGCGTGAAATCATCCAGGATGTCTCAAAGGATCCTAAAACAACATCCAAAGAACTGCAGGCTTCTCTTGCCTCAGCTAAGGTCAGTGTTCAGGACTCCACAATCAGAAAGAGACTGGGCAAAATGGGCTTTTATGGGAGAGTAGCAAGGCGGAAACCACTGCTAACCAAGAAGAACATAAATGCTCGTCTCTCATTTGCCAAGAAGCACCTGGATGATCCACAAGCCTTTTGGGAAAATGTTCTATGGACAAAGGAGTCCAAAGTGGAACTTTTTGGACGACATGGATACCATTATGTCTGGCGTAAAGCAAACACAGCATTCCACAGTAAGAACATCATACCAACAGTCAAACATGGTGGTGGTAGTGTGAGAATGCTTTGCTGCTTCAGGACCTGGACGACTTGCCATAATTGAAGGAACCATGAATTCTGCTCTGTACCAGAAAATTCTTAAGGAGAATGTCCAGTCATCCGTCCGTCAGCTGAAGCGTGGATGGGTCATGCAGCAAGACAATGATCCAAAACACAAAAGCAAGTCCACATCAGAATGGCTGAAAAGAAGTAAAATTAAAGTTTTGGAGTGGCCTAGTCAAAGTCCAGACCTAAACCCAATAGAGATGCTGTGGCAGGACCTGAAACAAGCAGTTCATGCTCAAAACCTACCAATGTTACTGAATTAAAGCAGTTCTATGAGGAAGAGTGGGCTAAAATTCCTCCACAGCGATGTGAAAGACTGATATTGAATTATAGGAAGCGCTTGGTTGCAGTCATTGCAGCTAAAGGTATGAACCAGTTAAGTGTAAGGGGGTAATTACTTTTTCACACAGTACCAGCTGGTGTTGGTTAACTGTTTTCATTAAATAAATGAAATAAGTAAAAAAAACAAACAAGTGTTATTTGTTCACTCAGGTTCCCTTTATCTAATATTACATTTTGTCTAAAGACCTGAAAACATCCAGTGTGACAAATATGCAATAATAGAGATAATCAGGAAGGGGGCAAATACATTTTCATGCCACTGTACCCTTGAAGTAAGATCAATAATTTAAGAGGTTTGCCTGTGATCCCTTCCCTCAAAAGGGGCAATAAAACCAGAAAATGGGTGAGCAAGTTCTGGTTCCTAAGAACCTGATCCAGAGCTATACTAACTTCTGTCCAGTAGTTGGCTAAATATGGACAAGATCAAAAATATGGGAGTAATTCACTAATTTCACCACATTTCCTCCAGACAGAGACACCCATATGAGGGTTCATATAAGATGCCTGTATAGCAGGGGCGCAGAAGCACCCTACCGTGTATTTCCATAAAAAAAGTCTATTGTACTGAGGAGGCAATCTGATAGCTGGGAGGAGAATATTTCAACCAGGTTTTCAAGTTATGAGTGATCTGTAGTTCTCCATTCCACTTAAGTACTTCCACCGTGAAATCTGGCAGTAATTCTGTGAGGCCTTTATAAAGGGAACCAAATTATTCCAGTTTATCCTATTTTAATAATCTTTAACTATATTGTAAAGAACATACTTTTCAGAGTTGTTTAAAGATATGACCTATACTCTGTACGCAAGATTTAATTTATAAATATCTAAAATGCACATTTCAGGTAATTGAGAACTCCTGCTGAAAATCTGAGAAGGGTTGGATACCCTGTGAGGGAAATAGTTGATGCATGTATTTCAGTCTGAGACTCCCACTGTTAAAATTGTGTGTCTATAGAGTTATGGCCAAAAGCTGAATCATGGGCTAATACCCATAACCACACCATAATCTCTTTAGACTGTCCTAGTCTCCCTTTGAGTACTCCAATGCATGCGGCATGTGACAAACTGCGCTCGTTTTCTCTACCCACCGACCCACATTGCCAGGATCTGTATACTGACAGGTCTTGCACCCCCCCCCAGACAATGTAGAAGCAGTCGGGTAAGAGAAAGGAGTGGACCACCGTCAGGGATCACAGGTGCTGGCAAACAGTGTCAAACTTTTTCTGCTGGGCCTGGGTGGTAAAGGACAAGTTGGTGTAAACCTTCACATTTGCTCCATCAATGGTGAGGGGGTACGCAGCCCTTGCTGCCGCCAGAACCATATCCCGGACCTCCACCCCAGGCATCCGGAGTAGCACAGTTCTGTTAAGGTTCAGTACCTGTGATGCAGTTCTAGGGTTTGCATGGTGAGCCTTTTTAAGAGGAGAGCCACAAAAAAATGTTTATGTAGCTCCAAAGGTTACAAAATCAAGGGAGTCCTATGCCAGCAGGTTAGGTCCCTCTGCACCTCCTGGAACCCCAACAAGCCAGAGGTTCCCTGCTCTCACCTCATTTTCAGGGGCTTCCATGTGGCCCTGGAGTTATTCTCTTGAGTGAAGCTAGCCACAGTCACCATTGTTGTAGTGGAGCACTTATCAGAATCCCTGACCCTTATGGCCAGATCCTTAATTCTTAGGAGTCCTGGGCTTTTAACTGGGCAACTCTTTGTTCTATGGCCCACATGGACTAGAGCAAAGTCTGTTGCGGTGACTGCTCAACATTTAGAGGGTTGCCGACCTTGGCACTACCCTCCGCTTTAGTCTGTTGCACTTATGCAAACTTCAAGCTTCCTGCCTGACGTCCCTTTGGATAAGTCATCACAAATGTGGCATCCACCTGCTCCACAAATCTTCAGGAGCACAACTCTATCGGCTAAGACAGGGGTTCTCAAATGGTGGTACGTGCCTCCCCAGGGAGCCACGCTCCCATTCCAGGGAAGCACACGATACTTGGCAAAAAAGTGTGCAGCAACAGTTGTACTCTGTGCACCTCCCAATTCTCTTTCCTGGCCGGCCACATCACTACCACACCTGCCCCACCCTGCTCCACTCACCGTATGTGTGCAATTACAAACCCCCACCCCTACCTTGGGCTGGCAAGAAGCTGTGCATCCTACTGTGATCAAGTATCAGCCCTGTACAGCCGCCCCCAACCAGTTTAGACCTAGTGAGCCAGGAAGGGATCCACAGCCCGGCCAACCAAAATGCAGGAAAGGTCTGTATCAGACCAATAGGGAGCAAGATCATTGTGGCCAGTCAGCGGCCAGCGAGCCAGCCAATCATCAGCTGGCTCTACAGACTTTCTCGGCCAATCAAAAGACAGCTCAGGAAAGTGTAGTCTCGTCATCGCTTCCAGAAATAAAGCATGGCACAAAGTCGGCGGGGGGGGGATTAATTTCTTCTGCTGAGATCTCGGATCGCGATCACCTGCCAGAAGCCGCAGACTTGGACCACCTGCCTAAAGCTGCTGATTTGATCCACTGATGACTGCCAGTTGCCATCTCCGACCTTCGCGCTTTGCCACTGCCACGTGGGACCCACGTTTGACTGCTGCCTGGGACCTCCCATACTTTTTGATGCCACCTGGGACCTGCGCCCACTTTAGCTGCTGCCTGGAACCTCCAACGCATTATGGCTGCCACCTCCCACCTGTAGCTGCTGCCTCGGACCTCCTGAGCTCCAAACACGGACCATCTCCTGCCTTCCAGACTTCTCCTGGACCCACCTTGTATAGGGCTGGTAAGGATTTGTTCTGCCTATAAGTAAGGTTTCCTTTGATGCCGGAGGGGCTTAAAATGGCAGCGTGGGGGGGCGCATATGGTGCCTCCGATTGTCCTGAAAGAGATGGTTGAAACTGCACACTGTTTTTGACAGCTGGAGGGTAGGGGTCTTTTGCAGATTTTTAGGAGGACCCTGCCTGTGCTGGGTTCAAATGTGATGGTTTCTGTGGGGTGCTTTTTTGGCTGGGGGACTTTTGAGCGAAGGGCCTTCTAGTGTGGCTTAGGGATAGGTGTGCTCTGTAGATCTTAAGCCCAGGCGCACCTCCCACCCCCAATGGCCCTTCACTTCAAAAGCAGTAAAACCTGCCTGTTGTGGGGTTGAAATTAATGGAAGTTTACAAAGTGCCTAAGAGTTGGAGTTCAAATTGGGTCCTGCCAGCACTTTGTTGGGACATGAAGGAGGGTTACCAAGTGCCGTGCAGAGGTACTTCTGATCTGGTCCTGTCTGAACTCTGTAACCCTCCGTCAACCCTCAGAAAAAGTTCAGGCAGGACCAGAGCAGAAGTACTACTGTGCAGCACTTTGTAAACCCCCACCCCCCAAAAAAAAAAAAAAGCTCTGGCAGGGACTCTGATCTGAACTTCAACTCTGAGGTACTTTGTAACCCACCAACCACCAAAGTGCCTCAGAGTTGAAGTTCAAATCAGGTCCTACCAGAGCTTTATAAGGGGTGAGAGTGAGGGAGGGTTACCAAGTGCCGCACAGTGGTTTTCTGATCTGGTCCTGCCTGAACTTTGGGGGTTAATGGAGGGCTACAAAGTGCTGCTGAGTGGCTGTTCTGGGTCAAAGTGCTGTGGAGCTGCACTCATGCATTCCTGATCCAGTTCTACTCTACCTTTGAGGTGGAGGGAGTTCATAACTGCCGAGATACAGTATGGAGTCCTGATCTGGTCCTGCCATTGCTCTGTTGGGAGGGACTGTTATAAGGTGCTGCAAAGCAAGACACGTTCTGCTCATGCTGAGGTGCGTGGGGTGGGGGTGTGTGTGTGTGTGTGTGTGTGTGTGGTGGGTGGGGTGGTGTGGTGTGTGTGTGTGTGTGTGTGTGGTGGGTGGTGGTGTGTGTGTGTGTGTGTGTGGTGGGTGGGCTGGTGTGTGCTGGGTGGGTGGGTGGTAGTGTGGGCAGACACACCAATGACCCTTTACTTAAAACAGTTACTTGTGTCTTAACTGCAAGAAATAACCAGATAATGTTTTGTGGTGGAGGGTTTTGAGGATTACCCTATATATAACTCCCACTGACAATGCTGGAGCCAAAAGAAAAGGAAACTATGGTAAGTATGAAGTCATTTATCTTATCCTCCTCTCCTACACCCACTGCCCGGTGCTTCAGGATCTGGCTGGTGGGTGGGGCTTGTACTGACTGGAAGGATTTGCTGGAGGAGTTTGAAGTGAGGGACCTGAAGGGCAGTGACTGCTAAGATTCAAGAGTTACCATGAAGAGACCGTGGACAGTGGTTGAAATTTGTGGGATGATGGTCAAACTTCATGTCTTCATGTGTGGTGGTGGCATCAGGGTTGATGGGGTGGCAGGTGTAACAGACCAGATTGTTTTGTGTAAAGAGGGCCTCTTTATTACTGTTTTATTTGTGTGTTGCGCTGCGGCATGCAAAGCGGCCCTGGTAAGAGTGTTGAAGGTACTTTACTCAATTGCTGCTAGCAGTTGCCTGATTTCTAATGGGCACAAATGCCCCAGTCTTGATCTTGCTGTCCTCTGTCATCAAAAGGTGTTTCAACTGATAAGTACTTTGTGGAGTTCTTATTGTTGCTGATGGTGGGTTTTGTGTCTGCAGCAGCTGTATTGTGTATGTAGCACTTGTGGCGGAACACATGAGCATGCCCAGGATGGTCTGGCCTCAGACCGCTTACTTTGTCAACTTCTCATCAATATGAATTTACCATTGCGCTAGACCAAGAACAGATCACTTTCTGGTGACTGGAAGGAAGCATGTGCATGACTATGTGTAAGCTGCTGGACTGAGAGAACCTCAAGCAAAATGCAAGGCCAGAAAATACAATGAGAGCTTTCTGAAGCTAGGATTCACCTGGATTGGGACCAGTGATGCGCCATGACCCCAGTGTATTGTGTGTGCTGAGGTTCTGGCACAAGACAGTATGCATCCCTGCAAGCTACGGAGTCATCTGAAATAAAACATCCCAGCTTACTTTCAAAATCAGTAGAGTTCTTCCAAAGAAAACTGAGTGAACTGAAAGGGCAAAAAAAAGAGTTGTGGAGCAGCAGGGAATTGTACCTATGAAACCTGATGAAGCGTCGTACCTTCTAGCTCCAAGAATTGCTAAAGCTGGGAAGCCATACAATATTGGAGAAGAGCTGCTAATTCCTGCTGCAAAGGATATGTGTGCGTGATGCTTGGAGAGAAAGCAGCTGCACAGCTGGATGCAATCCCTCTTTCAAATGACACAGTTTGCCATCGTACTGAGGAGATGTCTGCAGATGTGAAGAGGCAGATCATAGATTCCATCTCGCCAGAGTCCATTCTTCTCTCTGCTGATCGGCAAGTCCACGGATATCACAGATGCTGCACAGCTTCTGGGTACGCCTGTATGCCACGGACACAGATCTTTGGGAGGAGTTTCTGTTCTGCAATCCACTTCCTGCAAGAGCAACTGGGGAAGAACTGTTTGCTCTGCTGAATGCCTTCATTGAGAATGAAGGCCTTGACTGGAGTCGCTGTGTTGGCATTTGCAGTGATGGAGCTCACCCAATGACTGGAAGACACAGCGAGATGGTGACAAGGGTACAAAGCAGTTGCTCTCAATGCTGTCTGGAACCACTGCATGATTCACAGGAAGCTCTGGCAGCCAAGAATATGCCAGCTGAGCTCCACAAAGTCTTGACTGATGCAGTCAAACCGTGTACTTTATCAAGGCACGTCCAGTGAATTCCAGACTGTGCAGTACTGTGTGAAGAGATGGTAGCAACACACACACACACACACAGTTGCTCTTGCACACTGAGGTCCATTGGTTGTCCGGCAAAGTGCTACCTCACTCTATGAACTTTATGATGATCGCATGTTTCTTGCTGGTGAACTCTCCACTTGTGGAAATTTCCACAATCCACAGTGGATTGCTTTGTTCTCATACTTGGCAGATATCCTTGACAGACTGAACTCACTTAATCTGTCACTTCAAGGACGGATGCCAGTGTTTTCTACAGTCAAGGACAAGATTAAGGCATTTGGTTCCAAGCTTGAACTTTGGTCCACATGAGTGCAGCAAGGATCGGTTGCCACATTTCCAACCTTGGAGGATTTTCTTCAGGAACATGAACTTTCAGTCGACAGTGTCAAAGAAGTAATTACAGAACATTTATGTGGGTTGCAAGGCAATCTACAAAACTACTTCCCTGAACATGGCAGACAGGACAGTGACCAGTGGGTCAGGAGTCTCTTCATTTTCAGGCCAAGCTCTGCAGACTCAAGAGCCTCACTTACCTGGGCATAGACCCAACTCTGAAGGTCTCTTTTGCACAATAGCCCCTTGCAAACTTCTGGCTGTCAGTTGGACATGAGTTTCCAGCACTAAAAATCGAGCTCTTGCTGTTCTTATGCCTTTTGCCTCAACATATCTGTGCGAACTCGGATTTTCAGCACTGACAGCAATAAAAACAAAGCATCAGGCCTGTCTTACAGTCAAGATGACTTGTGCCTCTACCTTTCAAATGTTAGACCAAGAATACAGCAGCTAACTGCTTGGAAATGAAAATTACGCATCACCGTAGAATTGTAATCTTTCTGTGTATCTTCACCATTCATCACCTTTGGGTAGAGTGGCTGGAGGTCACAAACCCAAGGTTTTTTTTTGATGGTGGAGCTGACGCACCATTGGTGCCACCTCGAGGCCGACACACTGTGGCACCCGCCGGGTTGGCCATTAGGTAATCGACCCCACCCTTCCAATTAGTTCTGAGTCGCCAGAGAGCGAAGATTTTTGGGACAAGGGAGTCCAGGGACAGATGAAGGAAAACATATACAAACTAAAAGGAGAAATAAACGACAGAGGACCAATAAGTTGAAAACTAAGGGGTTGGGGAGGGGCCCCAGTCTCAGAAGTAGAAGAGGAGGAGGAGCGAGGCTTAAAATAATTTAGAAATAAGAATGTTGTGGGGGGGGGGGGGAGAAGGGAACATACCCTGGAACCTTGACCTGTCTCCAGATTGTATAGGAACTGCGAAGGAGTAGCCAGAAGGCTAAACTGCCAGAATTCAAGGCACAGAATCACTGGCAATAACTCCAACATAAGCAGAATAGGTTATTCTGGAAGAAAAGACAGGATACAGGGAATACCCGCCAAATCAAATTTTTGGTATACAAAAAATAGTTTCTTAAATTAAATTGGGTTGTGTCCAAAGGACATGGAAATCAAAGGAAAACTGACGGGGAGAAGGGAAGAGAGAACAGAAAAGAGGGCAACTACCAACCCCCACCCCATGGGGTGGAGCACAGGCACTGAGGAAGGAGTGCCCCCATCCTGACCACACTCCCCCTAGAGAAAAACATTGCCCTATGTGCCCAAGATCACCCCACTGCTGACCAATACAAAGGAGGTGGTGGAGGAAAGGGCACAGAGAGGGAAGGGGACGGAAGGTAGGATTGTGATGAATGGTGAAGATGCACAGAAAGATCAGAATTACGGTAGGTAGGTAATTTTCATTATCATGTCTAAGTCAATCTTGACCATTCATCACCTTCAATGATGCCGAGCCCACACCCCAGAGGACTTAAGCTCTAAGGGACTAAGTCCCCTTAGCTCTCAGTGGGTGGCACACCAAGAGAGAACCTTCACAGGTCTGGAGAGGCCCGAGTGGGAAGAATGACGGTACTTCCTCGTGGGGGTGGGGAAGCTGCCCCAACAAGATCGCCGCCCTCACCCACGGGAGAAAAGGTGGGTTCTCTGGCAGAGGTAATCACCCTTGCCAGGCCAAGGGTGACAACCGGGAGAGACGCAGCCATGTCATTGTCCTAATGCAGATCACAGTCCCTACGACCCTGGAAGCCACCTCACTGGCATCGTAAGATGCCCTTGCTTGGTGCCTTGCTAGCTCCAGGACACGTGCAGAGAGTGCAATGGCTTGTCTGGGTTCCTCCGTGTCAGGCATAGAGGCTAGGAGTTGACCTAACCTGAAACACAGGAACCTGTCATAGGTAGCGAAGTGGGCCTGATGAGCAGATATAGAGAGAAGCAACTGTGCCGAGTAGAAAGTCCTCCTACCCCAGAAGTCAAACTCCATGGAGTCTGCATCTGGGGGCTGGTCACAGTGAAGGGCGCGAAGCCCATCAGGAGTATCCAGCTGCGTCAGTCCTGAGCTAGGATGAGGCAGACTACCTGGAGACTCGGGGGCACAGTACCTCTGGTGGACAGCCCTAGGGGCTGGGACTACGGAAAAGGGTCTCTGCCAGAAGTGCACAGACACCTCCGGAAAGGGAGCAGGCCAGGGGGGCACTACTAGAGTGTCTGCACTGAAATCGCCCAAAAAGGCGCACATCGGATGCTCCAGATTGTGCTGAGTGGGTGGGGTGATATGCAGGTCCTCCAACATCCTCATAAGAAAAAGCTGATACTCAGCGATATCAGCAGCTGGGAAGATGTGGATAGACTGTTCCTCACCTCCTGAAGGAGGATGAGGAGTCTGAGGACCTCAAAGGATTAGAGGTTGGCTGCTCAGGGGGAGGTTGAAAAACCTGTCTGTCCATGGCCCCAACATAAGAGGGAAATCAAGCTGCATCAAGCTGCTACAGCTCTGAACTTCTCCCAGGAGAAAGGGTTGCTTGGACCACGAATATCTGGGAGAGGAGAAGGTGGCAGAGGAGAGGGGGCACAGCCGACAGCAGGAATCGGCTGTCCTCCGCCTGGGCTAGAGAGCACACCTGGAGCCCCAAGGGAAGAGGGAGCTCCGTAAAACTCAGCCGATAGCTGGTCAGCCATACTGGAACTGCCCAGGCTGCGCCCTGAAGAATCCCCCCCATGAGGTGACCGGGCTGTGAAAGTCCAAAAGGACAGTCACCTACCTCCAAAGAATGGGGCCCTTTCGAGGAAACCGAAAAGGAAGGGCAGGGATCCGCACTATGACTCCTTCCAGAACACGATGGGTCCCAGAAAAGGTCACCGCGAACCCCTACCCCTTGACCTCTCGGAGTCCAAAAGAGCCCTTCTCAAAAGAGCCAGCCCAGGCAGCTGGCAACCCTGGTTAGCCTCCAAAGGGACTATCCAGGGAGCAGCACCTTCCCCTCCTGTGGGTACTCTGCTCGGCCCCAAAGTTGGGCGATCCAGGCACACCACCTGAGGGGTACCACCAATGAGGGTAAGAAACCTTCAGAGGCCAGGCTGCAGAGCAATGGTGGTCACACCACTGCCTGCTGGTCAGCACCCTGACCCTGGACCCAGGAGCAACTGTCTGCTTCTCAGGGCTGGCTCTGGTCTGTCGAGACACTACCAAGGTGTCCATGTGAGCAGCCAACTCCAAAGAGTCAGACTGCCTATCTGACCAGTGTCAATTCCACCTCCAAGGAGGTGGAGACTGAAGTCCTGTGCCCGACAGTACGTGGATGTCCGCTGCCATCCCGACTGAATGGGGCACTAGATCAAGTGACTGCACCAGAGTCGGTGCCAAGGACTCTCAACCGCACCGAATGGGTGCCAGTTGAAGACATGGTGTACAGAGGATGGCAGCAGTATCGGGCCGGCTTGTCATGGTGCTGTCCCGACCCATGGTGCTGCAAAAGCCCGAGGCTAGAGATGGCGAGACGATGACCGACCGCACTCTAGGTGCCAAGATCAGAACCCTCCATGGTGCCGTGTCCTCACTCGGCACTTCAAGTGGCACCAGAGCTGGACACGGCGCCATGCTCAACCATGGCAGCACAAATGGCGCCGAGGCGAAAAACTGAAGGATGACGCCGTAGAGCCTCCCACAGCACCAGCAGCACCATCGGTGCTGCGAACGGCACAGACGGCGCCATCAGGCCTTCCGACTGAGGAAGCGACACCGGGGGAGCCTTCACCCCCGAAGGGGCGATTGCCAAAGTGGTGCCCCGCCCACCCCCCATAAACAGATTGGCCTCCTGCACCGGAAGGGGCTTCTGCACTGTGAGGCTGTTAGAGCAGAAGCTCCTCCGCTGGTCCGTACAGAACCAGGAGGAAAGGCCGAGACCATGGCTTGCCTGATGAGCGCGGTTGCCCTCAAAGTCTGCGGCACTTGTCCAACTTTCCATGCGCCTTGTTCGATGACACAACGGTCCATTGAGAAGCAGGTGTCGCACGAATCCATGTCGTTTAGCGGGCCAAGACACGCGAAGCAACGGTCATGCTGGTCGGTGACTGAGTACTTACGACTGCATGGGCACCGACGCATAGGGGGCTGTCCCGTCTTAGAAGTTTTCTTGCCCCCCCGACCGAGACATGACCTACAGACAAAACAACCAGAACAAGACTACGCCGCTAAATAAAAAGAAAAGGAATAGTCTTACCAGGTGACATCGAGTGATGGCAGACAGCGGAACCGCAGGAAATATTAAAATGGAAATAGAGTTGACGGACTCTGCGTCGGAGACAATGGAGTCAAGGCTCGATTCAAACAGCAGGTCTGTTGCAGCAGAGCTTCCATGAGGTGCTACCTACAGCAGGAGATGAACTGGCAGGAGGCGAGGTTGACGACACTCAACGCCAACCCGAGCACACCACACAGTGCGTCAGCCTCAAGGGCGGCGCCGATGGTGCGTTGACTCCACCTACCCAAACAAAAAACAAAGTACTCACACGGGGTTGTGACCTCCGGCCACTATACCCAAAGGTGATGAATGGTGAAGACTGACAGATAAGAAACAGGCTTACAGGCTGCCCTCTTAGACTGGCACTGGACTAATTATTTGATTAACAGGCAGCATGATTTACAATACACTTTCCATACATTTTAATACGCTGCAACAATAAATACACATTTTTGTTTTTTAGAAGTGGCTGTGTGTGCTTTCATGAGTGTTATTCATTACAAGTATCTGTCAAGGTACAGTGGTAATCGTACAAAAATTGACCAGAAGTGCGATTTAGTGCATATACGTGCGGTGCGCTAATTGTCAGTTTTTATGCAATTACTGCAGTATGTAAATGTGTATACGACATACGGGGGAGGCCTGAAATTTTTCAGGCCCAGTAGGGGAGGCACTGATGGCAAGGTCTGAGAACCTTGGACTAAGATAATCCAAAGTAAATTTTAAAGCACATATTTCCAAGCTTTGTGCAGTCATGAGAGAGCTCATGGTGCATTCTGCCAAGAAGGTGGCTCTCTAGTACCCTCAACCTGCTTTATTTTAAGAAGAATGATGCATTTTGGATCTGTACAAAAACAGGTGGTTGGCTTGGCACAAAGGAAGTGAATTTGGCTTAGGAATGTTGGATTAGACACCTGCAAACTAATCTCTTATGGCAGTTGTTTCCATTACACCAACCATCAGGTATCTTACCGTGGATTCTGGCAAAGCTTTTGACAATGATGGCTCTGCCTCCGAGGTGTCTGGGTTCCAAGGCAGCATGTTCCCTACTTGAGCCCTCTCCGTAGTTCTCATCACCAACCACTACCCAGTTAATGCTGTGTTTCTGGAACAAGAAAAATATATACATGTATACATTTACTCATTACACATCTTTGCTTTTTTTTTTTGGCGCTACGGCTCAAACCTATACCCCTTGGCCCATGGGCACCTCCATGCTCTATCCCCCAGTGAGCTTAAAACCCCACAACCTACCCTTCAAGTTACAGCCTTCAGAGTTCCCGCATTACACTTAGGAGTTAGAATCTGTCCCCATGTGAACGTAGGCACAGGGTAGGAGACTGCTGCTCTGCTTCACAGACTGGATCACGGTGTTTTCCTCATTTTGTTCTAGCCTTCAGGATGCTGCCGTCTGGGGTTCTAGTGCAATCACATGCATTTGATGCATACTGGTGCACAGAGCCAGATGGTATCATCACTCCCCAAGCCACTCAGTCTGCACTACCACCTGCGGTCACCCAGGATGCAGTCGCACAGTGGAGTTAGTCACTTTCACTCTCCAGAGAGCTTCGTCTGGGACATTCAAATTGGCCTTCCCCTCAACTACCAAATTACTAACACTCCAGGCTTGTTCCAAACCTGGGTCGCCAGCAACGCTAGCGCAGCACTGTCACTGCATGGATGAGATGGCTAACATTACATCTCACCCTTAAGGTTCTGCTCATGTCCAGCTCCATTAAGTGCTCAATAAAAAAAAAAAAAAGGCTCACTGCAGAAATGTTTCTTCTTGAGGGTGTATTTCTGAATCATACAAATAGCAACATCTTAGCCCAGAGGTGTTTCCCCGGAGATGGAACTTTAGAATGGTAGAATTCTAACTGCAGTGTGGTGAATAGGGCTGTAAGAATATATTTTCCTGAATAATCAGCCAAACATTTGGTGTCTAGCAGCCAAATACAGTCAGTTCCTGATATATGCACATGCTTCGGGTAACATTTTTGTGCATGCATCCATAATGGCATACAACTAAAGCTGTATTGAAATTAATGAAGTCACTCTGTAAAAGGAAAATTACGTATCTACCGTAATTTTGATCTTCTCTTGTATCTTCACCATTCATTACTTCCTGGGTGTAAGCCGGAGGCGACAATTGGCCACGCGGAGCTTTTTTTTTTTTTTTGTTACCTGAACGGGCCCCGCCTCGAGCGATTAAGGCAACATGCGCGAGAAGGCCGTTAGTAGCGATCGACTCCTCCTCCAACTCAGTTCTGTGAGCCGGAGAGGCAAAATGAAAGCAGAAAATATAGATAGCAGGCAAGATAGCCGAGGATAGCAAAGCAAGGAAGAATGAACTGAAAAGGAATAAGCCGATGGAGGAAGGACAGAGGAGATAAGAATATCCCTAGCCTACGGAGTGCAGGCCTCCTTACCTGGGCGACTCTAGGAGGAGAGATGAGTAAGGAAATGAGAAAATAGAAGAAGAAGAAGAAAGAGAAGAGAGATGGGATGTTGAAGGGACCAGAATGCCCAATGAGCATAGTTAGCTTGTAGCTGAAGGCTCTAATTAAAGGGGAAGCAAGAATCCCTGGAGATAGAGTTGAAGAGAAGGTTCACCGAACCCGCTAGACAGACTCAGGAGGCATAGTCCTCATCTTCAACATGCCATTGTTTTTGACACCCACCTCGGCTCCTGGCCATGGAAGGCCTTTAACTGGAGGACAGCCGAGAGGGAAGAAAAAACCCAGCAGCATGAGAGCGCTGCTCAGGGTTTAGAAATGGAAAATGTAAGCCTTCAGGCGCTCCAAGATAGAAACGGGACTCAGACTGACTGGCTAAGGCCGGCCAAGGCTTAGGCTGGCTAAGATTGGATATGGTCAGCAGAGCCTCTACTGTAAAATTGTCCAGGAGGACACTTAAAGGGAGAAACCACTTAGCAAACAGCCAGAAGGATAGCCTACCTTCTCATTTGCCTTCTTGTTTGATTTCTCCTATTCCTTTTTTTTTTTTTTACAGATAGAAAAATTTTTTTTTTTTTTTTAACTAGATGCATGACCCAGATACCAAGATGCCTATAGCAGTCGGAGAGAGTTCCCTCAGCATTTTTTTTTTTTTTTTTAGAAGAGAAAGGAACAGACGTTCGTTCCTCTGCTCTGCAAGGCAAGAATAGAGGGGGATTAGATTTCAGGGCAACTACCTGAACACGGGATTGCAGGATCAAACTGAATAGCCTGAGCCAGGCCAAACAACCTCAGAGGTATCTTGCCATAAGAATAGCAAGAGATAGTTGTGCAGTCTGATCGCCAATGCAATCAAGTAGATGGCCCATGAATCTTAGAGTAAATAATTTTTCTGGATTTTAAACCCCCCAGAAGATTTTTTTTTTTGGAAAATGAAGCAATTTTCCTATATTTTATATAATGCAGAGAGGAAGGAGACGGGAGGTGGAGAAGCCACAGGAGAGGCCACTGAGGGATGAGGGAGGGGGTGAGTAATGAATGGTGAAGATACAAGAGATGATCAAGAATTACGGTAGGTACGTAATTTTCCTATCTTCCCTTGTCAATCTTCACCATTCATTACTTCCTGGGTGAGTACTAAGCCCTCTTCCCAGGAGGGGAAGAGGCCATACCCTGAGGAACAAGACCCCAGCCTTCTGCTGGTGAGAAACAGAAGGAGAAGACCCTGGCTTATTCAGAAAGCCTAAGTGGGAGAAGAGCTAGGAGGTGCCTCCGAGGGCGAGGGAGGCGAGGGAGCCCCTGTAAAGTCTCCTAGCTCTGGATGAGAAAAGACGGGTCGGAAGGCGGAGCGCATCACCCCACGCCGGGCCAGGGTGACAACCTGGAGACGCGCCGTCCGCCTGATGCAGATCGCTGTCCTCGCAAGCCTCGAAGCCACCTCATTGGCGCATAAGATGCCCTTGCTTGGTGTCTTGCCAGCTCCAGGCCTCACCGGAGAGGGCAACGGCTTGTCTGGTTTGTTCGTGTCAGCATAGATGCCAGCAGTTGGGACATCATCGACCACAGATGCCGGTTGTAGCAGCGTGGTGAACCTGATGTGATGCAATACATGCACTCGCCGCGAAGAAGAGAACACTCCGCCCCAACGGCCTAACTGGAGAGAGTCCAACTGATGGCGGTCGGCGCCAGGCAACGGCGCCAGAAGGAGTATCCAGGTATACCAAACCTGAGGACGGGTTGGGAAGGGAACCTAGAGACTCAGAGGGGCACAATACCTACGCCTGGTAGTCCGCTGGCTGGGGAAGAAACGGCAGGAAACTGCCAGGACCGGATAGACGCCCCTGGAAGGGATAGGCCAGGAAGGTACCACCAGATGCTGGGCACTGAATTCACCAAGGAATTCACGCACACCCTGCTCGGTATTGTCTCCGAATGTAGGAAATCAAGATCCCTCACCATCCTCGAGAGGAAACGCTGATATTCTGTGAAATCAGCATCGGAGGACAGATGAGTAGGGTTCCTCTCCCTCAGAGGAGGGAGACGAGATGATGGGGAACTGGAATGTCCAGAGGATTCCCGCGGGCGTGGGGAGAGTCGAAAGACCCGCCCATGCATGTAACTAACATATGAGGGAAGGCCGCGAAACCTGAACTGCTCCCAGGATAACGGACCCAGGGACCGACATGGCCTGGGAGCGGGGTGGTGAAGGCAGAGAGATGGGAGAGGGGCACCTCCGAGGAGGCAACTGCTCCTGCGGGGCTCTGGAACCGGGGAAGGGAGCTCTAGTAGGAGGGATCCCGGATATCAAACCAGGCCGCAGAACGGAACCTGGGGAAGCGAACCTGAAGAGCCCCTGGGGAGAAACTCCCTGTGACGACGCTGACCGTGCATGGATCCAGAAGGGCAGTCCGCACAAACGCCGCCAGAGGACACCCAGAACCCTGGGGAGGGCGAGCTCTGCGCGAGCGGCTCCTGGCCACCCCCTGAGGTGGCTAAAGAAGACCGAGCAGCAGAACGCCTGCCCCTCAACCCTCGGATTCCGGAGAGGCCTCCTCCCTGACTGCAACGCCCCTAACCCCAGAGGAGGTAACAGCACCGGGGTAGCTGTCACCGACCTCCAGAGGGGAGCCTCCTCCACACCCCACGCCTGCCCCCGGGACTTCGCCACCCCCAGCCGAGGAACCCCAGGAGACGACGGCAAGGGGGACAGAGGGGGGCCTGCGCCGCCTGGTACCCCAGCCACCGAAGACCCAGATCTCAAGATTGGGGATGCCAGGATGGGTCCACATCTGAGTCATCGCCTCCGAGGAGGACGAGACCAGCAGGACCTCGGCGTTGGCCACCCCAGGGGTCCCTCGAGGGCTGCCGGGGCTTCGAACGCCCCTGCACCCAGTGCGACGCCGCCCCCAGCACGCCGGGCAGCATGAAGGCTCAACCCACACCCCCAGCGCCCGCAGACCCGCACCGCCCGGAGGAGGGGAAGAGCCGCCGATGCCGCCGGGCGGCGCTGGAGGCGGGCGGCATTCGCCGGTGGCGCCGCCAGGCTCATCGGGCACCGCGAACGGCGCCGAGGCTAAAACGGCACCGCTAACGGCGCCGCTCTGATCACCGCGCTGGATTCAAAGCGGGCGCCGCTTGATCACCGGCACCGCGAGCGCGCCGATCTGAACGGCGCTGCTGATTACCGGCACCGCGAACGGCGCCGGGATCCGAAATGGCGCCACGAGGCGACGTCGGGTCCACCCGAGCCGGGCCCAGCTAAGGGCCTCGACACGGGGGGAGCCTGCACCTCCGAAGAGGTGACTGCCGAGGCGGTGTCAGCGCCGCCCCCGGAGGGGCTACGACGCCCCAACACTGCGGAAGGGGCCTCGCAAGAAGGGAAGAGGAGACCCTCCTCCTCGGACCGTGAGCAGGCCCGGAGGGGACCCGGGAAAGGCCCGAAGGATCCGCCCGAGATTCCGCCGAGACGCCGGCCCAAAGTCGGCGCGGGCTTGCCGAGCTTGTACGCTGCTGACTTCGAGGACGAACGGTCCATCGAGAAACAAGCGCCGCATTAATCCATATTATGGTTGGGTCCCAGGCAACGGACAGACGCCATGCCGTCCGAGACGGAGAAATGCCGGCCGCAGGAGCACCGACGATAGGGGCACGTGTCGTTTTAGAACGCGTTACCCAGAACCGGACATAACGCGAATAAACAAGATTAAACACAGTCGAAATACACCCGCGCCGCATAAAGGAAAGAAAAAGGAACAGTCTTACCGTAGGCGCCGAGTGTAGAAAAGGAGTCGGATACGCACTTTTCGTTAGCTACCACGAACAGGTGCTGCCTCGACGGCGGGAGAAACAGAACTGAGTTGGAGGAGGAGTCGAACATTAACGGCCGCCGCGCATGACGCCGCTTCCGAGGGCGGGCCGTAGGCAACTTTAAAAAAAAAAGCCTGACGTGACGCGCCGCCCGCTTACACCCAGGAAGTAATGAATGGTGAAGATTGACAAGGGAAGATCACTCACTACCCACTTTTTCTGAATGTATCAAACTCACTGAAAGCATGCCAGCACTGGCTCGCTGGCGCAGCGGTTGGATTTCTGTACGGTAGCGACCCGGGTTTGGGGAGCGAGCTCGGGTCGCTGGGCTTTAGCGAGGGGAGACAACCCAGGCGTCCGCGACTGCTCATTGTCTCCAGGAGGAGGGTAGTCACAATGCCACAATCTGGTGTTGGGCGACCGCTGGTGGAGGCCAGGGTAGGACAACCACGTCGGGTTTACTGTGGGAGGTGCGTGGCAGGCGTCGGCTCTCACCTAGACGTCCGGATGCCACGCACTACAAAAAACAGGAAAATAGCTCCATCTGGCCAGATGACAGCCTCCGTCCTCCGCCACTCTAAGGCCCCGAAACAGCCTGCCTGTACCTTCTCCAGCAGCACCCAGGCCAATGATTGGCGTGGTCTATCCCCACCGTGCCTTCCCCGAGAGGGGACCCGTCCGTGAAGGGAAATGCGGGTTACCTGGGGCTGCAATATGGGGTTAAAGGCTGCAGTAGGGTGGAGGGAGCAAGAGTGTGCCTAGGAGACCTGAAGGAAGACCAGAGGGAGTTCGGTAGCAGATAAAAAAAAAAAAAAAAAAAAAAAGCATGCTAGTTCAAATGTTGCATACTCTGAGCTGTTTAAGCAATCTGTTTTCTCCATGGTTGCTTTCTGACAGACAGGTTGAAAGTGACTAAAACTTGCATGTATTTAACTACTGGCAGCACCTGTTTCACAGGTGTGATTGACAGTATCAATGCCTGTGGATCCCCTGTTAGGAGGAAAAGTAGGCATACAAACATTTTTATCATTAGGTATATGGAATGAGACATGCCATTTTGTGCATGTAACTAAAATGTGCATACAAATGTACCGTACTCAGGTATTTGTTTTTGAGGCTTTTGAAAACCTTCTCCTACTGTTGCAGTTTACTGTATATCTGAACAACACTTTTGTATTAGCAAAAGCCGTAGCAATCACTTTTTATTAATATATTACACAATCCTTTTAGCATTATATCAATCTTTTATTTGGGTGGAGTTGTCTCTTTAAGGGACGTGGTAAAGTAATGTTAAGAACTTACCGTAACAGTAGATCTTTGAGAGATGCTCTTGCAGCACGCCACACCAGTAGGACTAAGCCACCAGGTGCTGGGACTACACTGAAAACTTCTAGCTAGCAGCCTATCATAGGTGACTTCCCCCTGCCACCGCCCATCGACTGCTGTCAGCACAGCCCCACACCACCTCAGTTCTCCTGCCGGAGACCCCATACAGGCAGCTGAAGGAGAACTGAGGAGGTTTCCTGACAGCCAAGCAGAAGGTGCACAGAGAAGGAACAGCAGGGGAAAGGAAGGAGGGAGGAAGGGAAAGCAGGGTTCGCTGCAAGAGCTTCCTCAAAGCTCTATTGTTACATTAAGTTCTTACATAACTATGCACTATCTTACTGGTGGAAAGTTCTTGCAGCAGGCCACACTGGAAGGACCACGTCCCAAGCAGTACCAGTATCAGCAGAAAGAATCACTGGGAGGGGGACAAGTCAGCTCTACACCTGGAGGCGATGTCCAGACTGTAATGCTTGGTGAAAGTGTAGACAGAACTCCAGGTGGCAGCTGCACAGATGTTAGCAGCAGATACATTTCTGAAGCAAGCCATGGAGGCAGCCATGCCCCTAGTGGAAGGGCCCCTAACTACCCCTGGAAGGGGCTTATTCTACTTGCGGTAGCAGTAAACAATGTGATCAGCTAACCACTTAGAAAAAAACTGGAAACAGGATCGCCTCTTTCTTGGGGCGAATGAAACAAACTACTGATCAGTTTTCCTCAGACTTGGTGTGGTTCGTGTAATACTGCAACATTCTGTGAACATCCAAAGTATGAAGCAAGGCCTCCCTGGATTAGAATACCCAGGAAAATAAACTGGCAGGTGGATGAATTGATTAAAAGTAAACAGACACCACCTAAGGTAAAACAAATTAGGATTAGTATGCAAAAACACAGTCTGTGAAAAAACAAATAAGGCTCTTTACACAGAGCTTGGAGCTCAGAAATCCTTCGAGCAGAAGTAACAGCAATTGAAAAAAAAGAGTGCGTTTCAAGACAGAAAGCGCAGCTCGCGGTCAGTTCAAAGTGAGACAAAGTGAGTTTCTCCAACATAAAGTTGAGGTCCCACACAGGGACTGGGTTCTCGAATGGGAGGTTTTAGATGCAAAATGTCTCGCAGGAATGTGCAGGACATATCAAGCTGAGCGACAGCTTTGCCCTCAATTGGTGCAAGGTACGCAGAGATGGCAGAAAAGTGCACCTTAAGGGAGGAGTACCCCAGACCTGAATCCGAAAGGGAAAGGAGGTAATCCAACACCTGATTCACCGGGCAGGTGAAAGGATCCAAATGGCAAGCAGTGGCCCAAATGGAAAAGCGCTTCCATTTCATAGCATAAGTAGCCCTGGTGGACAGCTTCCTGGCCGCCACTAGGATGTCAGCAACTCTAGAGGACAGCCTAAAGTGGGTGATAGCTAGGTCTGCAGGTGCCACGCATGGAGATGCAGGGATCTGAGGTCCTGATCTACCAGGGTGCCCTGGTCCTGGAAGAGCAAGCCTGTGTACAGGGGCAAGGGCACCGGAGGTTCCACAGCTAGCTGTTGCAGCAGGGAAAACCACATTTGGCATGGCCAGAAGGGAGCTATGAGAATCATTTCCGCTCCTTCCAACTGGAGCTGGAGAAGAACACTCTGCAGAAGCAGGAAGGAAGGGAATGCATACAGAAAATGGAAATTACACACCTACTGTAATTCTTGATCTCCTTGGACGCGTCTCCACCACGCTGGAGGCACTAGGACCCAGCAGGAGCAAACTTTTTGCTAGAAGGTCAGTGCCGGAGATGGAGCCACGAGAAAAACGGCACCACGAGCCTCCGCTCGTGCGGTAATTACCATCTCGTGTCGACCCCACAACCGCCTGCAGTACCTTTTCCCCGAGGAGGTGGAGCGAATTCAACCTAGAAGGATAGCTTATCAAAAACGGACATAAGATAGTCCGGACGACCTGTATAAGAAGGGTCAATAAAGAAGCCTTCACAGCCTAAAGATTGAGGCTGAAGACCAATAACAGAGGTGAGCTCGGGATGGTAGGGCGGTGAATGAGTGGTGAGACTCTGTCCAAGAAGATCAAGAATTATGGTAGGTACTGCACTTCCATATCTTCCTGACATAAAGTCTCCCACTCATTCACACTAATGGGAGAGTACTGAGCTAATAATCCCAGAGGGCGGCAGGAGAGACCAAGAGCTCACAATTTTAGGACAGAAGTCCATTAAGGATGGTCCTGCCAAATGAAAGATGACGTCTGGCATGGACATACAGGGCATAGTGTTTGACGAAAATATGCACTGAGCTCCAGGTGGTCGCATTGCAAATATCTGCAATGGGCACGTTGCGGATTTCCGCTAGGGATGCCGTGACCGCTCTAGTAGAGTGAGTGTACACTCTGCCCTCCAGCTTAATCTGTGCCATGGAATAACAGTGGCGAAGGCATGCCACCAGCCATGCAGAAATACATCTGTTAGCGACAGGTTGACCCAGCAGAGTCTCGCTGAAGGAAACAAACAAACAGTTGAGCTTTGCGAAACCCTTTTGTTCTATCTAGATAGAAACTCAAAGCTCTTTTGACGTCCAAGGAATGAAGAGAACACTCTCCTTCATTTTGGAAGTTCGCAAAGTAATTAGGAAGGACCAAAGGTTGGTTTAGATGGAATTCTGAAACAACTTTAGGGAGAAACTTAGAATGGGTCTTAAGAACTACTCTGTCTTTATGAAACACAGTATATGGAGGGTCTGTGACCAAGGCATGTATCTCAGAGACCCTGTGGGCGAGGTAATGGCCCAGGAAGGCTGTTTTCAAGTGAGAAATTTTAATTCTGAGGTAGCTAGAGGCTCAAAGGTTTTCGAGTGAGCATGTCTAGCACAAGATTAATGTCCCAGGCTGCAACTAGATGTCTGATAGGAGGTCTGGTATGTAGAATTCCCTTAAGAAACCTTTTAACTACAGGCAACTGAGCCAGTGACAAGGAAAGTACGGGCTCATGATAAGCTGAAATGGCACAAAGATGAACTTTGACAGTAGAGTATTGCAGACCTGAATTTGAGAGGTCCAAAAGGTACTCTAGAACTTTATCTGGTGGGCAGGAAAAGGATTCAAAGAGGATTTGCACACCAGAGCGAAAAATCGCTGGCTGGCTTGCACGAGCCAGAAGAATATCTGAACTCTGCAAGAGACACTGAACCTGTTCACTTCTATCTCATCAGGAGCCAAGCGTGAAGGTGAAGTGATCTCAGATTGGGATGGACACAGGCCCCCGCGCCAACAGGTTTGTCTGAAGGGGAAGCAGTTTCGGAGGGGTTTCCGACATACCTTTGAGTAATGGAAACCATATCTGTCGAGGCCAGAAGGGAGCAATGAGGATCATTTTGTCCCCCTGGGACTCTAACTTAAGTATTCTGAATTAGAGGAAGAGGCAGAAAAGCATATAGAAAGCATTTTGTCCACTGCAGCCTGAATGCATCCTGACAGAAGATGCTAGGCCCTGGATTTCTGGAGCAGAAGACAGGCAGTTTTGTGTTGAGTGGGGATGCAAAAAGGTCCAGGTCTGGAGTTCTCCACTCTCGAATAGAGACTGAACTATGGCTGAGTCGAGAGACTATCGTGAGGATCTGTCTCTGTTCTGCTGAGACGGTCTGCCAGTTCGCTCTGCAGCCCCGGCAGGTAGATCGCATGAACTAGAGCCTTGTGCTCCAAGCACCATTCCCACACCCTCATCACTTCCCTGCATAAGGGGTAAGGGTGAGCACCGCCCTGCTTGTTGATGTAATACATCACTGCTTTGTTGTCCGTTTGAAGGAAGAATGTTCTTGTGACAGAGAATGTCCTTCAAAGCCCAGATTGCATAAAGGACGGCTCTCATTTCTAGGACATTTATGTGAAGCTGGGACTCATGCCGAGTCCACGTACCTTGAGTGTGGAGAGTCTGACAGTGAGCTCCCCACCCCATCAGGGACGCGTCTGTGGTAATGGAAATCTGATGATCCAGAGGAGTAAAGGGATACCCTTCCAGAAGATTGTCCTCTTGCGACCACCAGGTGAGTGGTCTCTTCAGAGGTTCTGTCACTTTGATGAGAAAGGACTGAGGGTGAGTGGTCGGGGACCACTGAGTACTGAGCATCCATTGAGAGGTTCTCATGTGAAGGTGTTCTAGGGGTGTAGTGAACACCGAGGATGCCATGAGACCTAGCATCTGTTGCATTGAGATAGCAGAAACAGAGCTGTTCTCTGCGATCTATCAGGCCATCTGAAGCATACCGCTCCTCCTGTCCTCTGAAAGGAATGCTTTAACAAGAGGTGTCCAGAAGAGTTCCTATGAAAAGGAGCCTCTGGGAGGCTGCAGCTGCAATTTTTGAGGTTTAGCAGGATTCCCATGGATGTGTGAAAGTGTGAGGCCCTGGCTACGGTGTCTAGAGTTCTCTGCCTGGAGGGACTTGCTAGAAGCCAGTCGTCCAGATATGGGAACACTTGTATTCTGATTTTTCTGAGATGTGCTGTGAATTGCACAACACTTTGTAAAAACCCGAGCGCCAAGGATAGCCCAAAGGGCAGGATTCTGAACTGATAATGCTGTCCCAAAGCTACGAACCTTAGGTATTTGTGATGCTTTGGGTGAATAGGAACATGCTGGTAAGCATCCTGCATGTCCAGGGAGGCTAACCAGTCGTGTTGATGAAGTAAAGGTAACACGTGTTCCTAGCGATTTTGAATTCTCTTTGGAAGAAATTTGTTTAATTTTCTGAGGTTCAAATGGGGCATGCCCCGGTTTTCTTTGGAACCAGAAAAGAATGGGAGAGAACCCTGTGTTCCGCTGATACAGCGGAACTATTTCCACTGCCCTGTTGTTCAGAAGGCCTTGTATCTCAGAGACGAGAAGTTCTGACTGAAGAACTGAGCCTGGGCTGTCGTTTGGGGGGACGATCCAGAGGGGTCTCTAAAAGATTGAGGGAATACCCCCTGCAGATTATCCAGAGGACCCATTTGTCTGATGTTATGGACTTCCACCGATCGTAGAATTGAGTCAGACGACCTCCCACCGCTGAGGAAGAGTCCCTCTTGGGCAGCTGAGATGGGACTTGGGCCAGAAACTCAGAAGGCAGCACTGGGCGCTTCGGGTCCTTGCGCCTTCTGTTGTGTTTTCTTTTGAGGCTGAGGGGCTTGGTTTTTATTAAAACCTCCCCTGCCTTTGCCCCAAAAGAACTGACAGTTATGAAACTGGCGTTGTCAACACCTTCGAGAGGGAGCAGGAGGAGGTCGAGCCAACTAATGGCTGACCTAGTCTTTGTGTGGTCTCTAGACTCTAGAACCTGCTCTACTTGAGGGCCGAAGAGATACACACTATCGAGGGGCAACGCCATGACCTGTTGCTGGGTATCATTCGTAAAACCTGAAGTGCGCAGCCAGGAATGACGGCGTGTACAAATGCCCGCCGCTGCCGCTCGGGAAGCAGTATTGAAGGCGTCCATAGCTGCTTTAACCTGCTGGTTGTTGGACTCGATACCCCTGGTTATGGTTTGAAGATGCTCTGAATTAGTGTCCGACTCCAGAAGAGCTTCAACCATCTGTTTGAACGAATGCCAAAGAATATACTCATATTGAGAGAAATAGACCTGGTAGCTGGCAATACGCATACCTAGGGTGGAGGCAGCAAAGACTCTCTTACCTAAAGTATCTATCTTACGAGATTCTTTGTTTATAGGTCGAGCTGTAGTAGTCTGAGGAAGGACGACCCTATTCTCTGCCAAGACTACAATAGGATACGCAAAGGCTTAGGATGCCAAAATGGGTCTATCTTTGGGAGCAGCTCGTTTCCTATCTATTGACTTAGCCATAGAAGGAATGACAGCAGGATTACTCCATACCATTTGAGAAAGCGCCCAAAGGAAGGGTTGTACCGGGCAGTTAACTCCATAGGGATGTCTGAATATGAAGGTACTGGAGTCTCAAAAGCTTCCCAGTATCAATGTCCATAGTCTGGAGAGAAAGAGTGGAATTCAAATTTTTCAGCAGAGACTTAAATGACAGGTCTTCAACCACAGGCTCTGCAGCAGGATCAGAACCTGCTCCTTCCACATCACCCAGTCTAAGATCTGGGTCAGGCTTAACATCATCTCCTGACAGTCCAGGAGGGACTGTATGGACAGGAAAGGAATGAAAATCAGCAGGAAAAGAATTCAGAGAGGAGAGGCCCTGAGGATTGGTTGACAAAGAGCCAGGCCTCGGCGCCGAGGAACACTGTGCCAAAAAGCCACATGGTGTCGGAAACCCAACGGTGTTGAAACCCACGACGGCACCGGGATGGCGCAGATAGGCTACACAGTGCGCAGTCAGCCGAGCAACCCACTGGCGATGGGGGCCAAAACCAACCCAGGACCCCGAAACCAGGATCTGAGGGAAAAGCAGGAAGAATATCAGAGACTGAGGCATCGATGGCCCCGCGCTGCAGCCATGTGAGGGGGGAACCCCAGGCGCTGAGTCACCAGCACTGGAAGAAGGCGCCATGACTAGGGAGGCAAGTCACGCCTGCCGATCGCCTGAAGAGCCGGAGCCCCGGGTGACTGGGCCAGGCAACTGGACCAACCTCCGAGCTCACTGCTCCATCAGAGCGGCCCACTGATGAAACTGCTCATCAGACGCCTACCAGAAGGCGGAAGGGCTCAGATGTTGAAGAGGTCAGCGACCAGAACCAGAAACCTGTGACTCTGAAAGAGGAGACCGCAACTGGCCCCAATGACAGACCGTCGACATCCAGACATATCAGAGGGCGGCCTCGGTGATGCCTTCTCTTCTCGACCTCACGGGCTGAAGAGCTCGAGGCCAAAGCAGTGCAGAGAATCGACCATTTTGTTTATGCTTCAGGGGACCGCCTCCTTGGGCATTGGACCGACCGTTGTCAGACCCCCTTCTGGAGAAGGCGTGGACGCGACCCAGCCGCTGACTGAACAGCTTTCATCTGAAGTCTCCTACCGTCACCTGACCCGTCCCATGGTAGACTTTGTCAATGTACGCTGAGACTTCTTTCTTAAGAATGAAAGACTGTAGCGGTACTTTATTCAGAAAATGTTATAAAATAATAAGTTGAAAAGTATGCTGCTAGTTTGAAGTTTGACTCCTGGCGGTGTGACATCGGTCACTGAAGCGCACTAGGGCGGCGGAAAAAAAGAACTGAGGGTGGTTGGAGGGTCGATGCCGAGATAGTCATTACCGTGACACAATGAGTCTTGCGTGCCTCATGCCTCCATCTCGGCACCGACCTCTAGCAAAAAAAGTCTGCTCCCACTGGGTCCTAGTGCCTCCGGTGCAGAACTATTAGTGTGAATGAGTGGTGGAGACTTTACGTCCAGGAATATCCTCATTTTCCAAGAGAGGGACAATGAACGTTTCACCAGAAAACTCCAGGCCTGTGATCAAGTGAGCGGAAAAAAACAGGTTACTCACCTGTAACAGTACTTCTAAGAGTGGTATATGATGTTGATCCACACTTATGGCAGTTGTCTTTCCCTTTAAGACTTCCTGGAAACGTCTTCAAACTGGCTCCTCCTACCCACCTCGGGTGGTAACTCCCTTGGCTCCGCAACATGATGCCAGATCGTGCCTGCTGGAAGCAGTGCTGTGCATCAAAGCCAGGGGAGGTCGGGTGGATCCGTGTGAATGAACATCATATACCACTCCTAGAAAGTACAGTTGCGTAAGAACTTACCGTAACAGTAGATATTCCGGAGACTGTCTCTTATAAGTAAGTGTATAAGTAAGTCATTACTTATACACATCTACAGGAAGTGATGTCGTGTTGGCGGCCCCCGCGGAAGACTGCTGGAAAAAGCTGCCATGTGACAGCGCCACCTGGTGGATACTCCTATAAGTAATGACTTACTGCAAGAGACCAGTCCGTAGAAGATCTACTGTTACAGGTGAGTAAATGAAAATTATGTACCTACCGTAATTCTTGATCTCTTGTATCTTCACCATTCATTACTGCTGAGTGTAAGCTGAAAGGCACGCACCCGCCACGGGAGTTTTTTTTTGGCGGTAAGAGTTGGCGCTGATGGCACCGCCCACATGGCAGATGCACTGCATGGGGCATGCGGGTTGGCAGCTAGGCGCCGTAGACTGTTCCTCATCCCAATTCTGTGTAGCTGGAGAGGCAGAATATAGGTTATAGAAAGAGCGAGGCAAAGGAGCTGAGGAATAGACAAAGGAAAAGAAGTGAACTGAAAGAGGTGTAAGCTGAATAGAAGACAGAGAGAGAGAGAGAGAGAGAGAGAATCCACCCTATGGCCACAGGGCCTCAATTCTCATGGTTTAAGGGAAAGGAGACAAGAGATAGAGGAAAGACAGGAAGAAACAGAAAAGGATAAAGGGTGGGAAGGATTATCTGCCAAGGTGGTGTGGAAGACCACTAGCTTGAGATTTTCAAATTTCAGTGGAATCTGAAGACAAGGGAGCAAGGATCCCACTATTAAGTGACTAAGAATTAAGGTTGAAATACCGGTTTAACTCGATTGGAGATGGAAGACCTTTCTTCCCATCCTTTATCTGAAAGCTTAACAACCTACAGCCTTTGCCTCACCAACTGTCCCTTTGGGGCAGTTCCACTCTGAAGAGGAGCGAGACCAGACTTAGGTGTAGGAGACATCTGTACAGATTTCACATGGAGTATTGGTGTAGTCCCCACTTCAGAAGAGAACCACGGGACAACCATGACAGGAAAGGAGAGGAGGAAACTGCCACTAACTCACTAGGACTGCTTTGAAGCAATGACAGTCAAAGGGTGGCAAACCAGAGGATTATTGGAACCCCACAAGGGGACATCTCTGAAGTAAAAGAATCAGAGGAAGTTCCTCAGAGGGATCAGGGTGAAGATCCTACTCACCTCCTCCAGAGTGAACACTCTTGCTTTAGAAAAGGAACAGAGGGCTCTGAGGTACCAGGAGGACTCAGCCCCAACTGGCCCTCGGGGCAGGGCAGAGGAAAAGCATCCAAAAATTGAGGCCCATGAGGGTATGGTGGGTTAGAATCAGTAATGAATGGTGAAGATACAAGAGAAGATCAAGAATTACGGTAGGTACGTAATTTTCATATCTTCTCTTGTCAATCTTCACCATTCATTACTGCTGGGCGAGTACCAAGCCCCCCAGAGGGGACCTGGCACAGCCCTGAGGGAACAGATCCCTCAGCTCCTACTGGTGAGAAGCAGGAGGGGAAGCCCCTAGCTGTACTAAACCGAGAAAGGTCTACGGCTGCTGAGGACGAGGTGGTGTCCCCATGGTTGGGGTGATGGAGGATGCCCCTGAAGAACCTTCATTGCCCTGTGGTAAAACAGTGGGTCCCCTGAAAGCGAAGATCACCCCACACGCAACAGGTGACAATCTGGATAGACGGGGCTATGCCGTCCATCTAATGCAGATCGCTGTCCCTGTCTGTCCGGAAGCCACCTCACTGGTGTTGTAAGATGCCCTTGCCTGGTGCCTTGCAAGATCCAGACCTTGAGCAGAGAGGGCAATGGCCTGTCTAGATTGCTCTGTATCAGACAAAGATGCTAGCGCCTGAGCCAGCATTGACCACAGATGCCGGTCTGATGTGAACCTATCCACATCAATGCACAAGCCGAAGAGAAAACCCTTCATCCCCATTGGTCGAACTGTACGGAATCTGGATCTGGGGTCGGTCATGCACCAGGCGCCAAGGCCCGGAGTGTCTAGGACATCAGGCCTGAAGGAGGGTGAGGTAGGGAACCTAGAGACTCCTGGGGCAATACCATCTCCTGCAGTCTGCCGGGCTGGAGAAGGGCAGCTGGAGACTGCCAGGTACGGATAGACGCCTCTTGAAAGGCGATGGACCAGGAGGGCACCACAAGATGGTGAGCACTTCACTAAGGAATGAATGCGCCTCCCGCTTGGTATTGGCCCTTAGAACATGGGAGATATGAAGCTCCCTGAACCAGCTCGAAAGGAATCGCTGATATTCAGTGAAACTGCATTGGAGGACAGGTGCACAGAGTGTTCCTCTCCCCAGTAGAGGGAGACGAGGAGGAGATTGAATGTCCAGAGGACTCCTGGGGTGGGGCTGAAGACCTGTTTGTCCATGGCTCTAATGTAGGTAGAAAGGCCGCTGCAGTGGCTCTGAACGCTCCCAGGTTAAAGGCCCGGTAGAACCCAAATGGCCAGTGAGAGAAGGGATGTCTGCAGAGGAATGGGCACTGCACTGAAAGTGCCGACCCTCTGCCAGGGCTCTGAGATCTAGGGACTGATACCACTACAAGGCCCCAAGGGGCCGGGCCGGACCTTCACCGTGGAAGAAGCCCCGTCGAGGCACAGCTGCTGGAACAGGTGGGGCCTCCTCCTCCCGCAGACCGTGATAGGACCAGGAGGGGACCCGTAGGAAGGGCCAGAACCCTGACCGCGGCTTCCAAGTGCGAGCTCTGTCCTCTGAAAGTCGGCGGCATTACCGATTTTTAAACGCAGTAATTCCAGAACCTGGTGGTCCATGGAAAAAGAGGCATCATAGCGATCCATGTTGTGGTTAGGCGAGGCAGGTCAAGCACCGGTCATGCTGGTCCGTGACAGAGAAAAGTCGGCAGCAGGGATACCGCCGCATAGGAAGCCGACCCTCCTTAGATTTCTTTTTGTCCCCTGAACGAGACATGACTGGATGAAAACACAACAAAACAAAGGTACTCAGCATCATTGAAAATAAAAGGAAAGATCTTACCAGGAGACGACACCAAGAACAGAGGTGCGCAGAACTCGAGCCGGAGCAGGCCACTGACGCCAGTTTCTCTGCGAAGCTTCCACACGAGGTCCTCTCTTGATGGCAGGAGAAGCAGAACTGGGGCTGAGGAGGCGTCAACGCAGTTACTGGCCAACCCACAAGCACCACGTAATATGTCTGCCTAAAAGGCGGCACCATCTCTGCTTCGGGTCCTTCTCCTCCCGCAAAAAGAATAAAATGCTCCCACGGGGTCCTAATCCTCCAGCTTGTACCCACTAGTGATGAATGGTGAAGATTGACAAGAAAAAATTACTCGCCTTAGTAATGTTGTTTCTTCTAATGGAGTCTTGCTATATTATGACTATTGCAGTTTGCCCCAGCCTTAGAACTGCTCCGGAGGTGAAAGAGTTAACTTCCATGCAGAGCATGGAACTTAGAGCGCGCGAGCTCGGTTCAGAAGCTCTGTTTGGCTGGTTTCAAACCGAAACGGTCAGATCTTTACGAGCAAAAACTCACTAAGGTTCTGTGTGGAAGCTGTAACCTACACTAGCCAACTGGCTACTAATATATTAACACATTTTCACTGGTCCCAACACAAAGACTCAAGTCAGTGGACCAAAAATTAAGATAAAATAACTAAATAAACACAACACCCAAACATGAAAGAGGGCATCAATAAATGCCAACAGAGGACTACCCACCCCATACCCCAAAGTAGGAGTTCTGAGAGGGGCAGGTTGAGAAGGTCATAATATACAAGACTCCATTAGAAGAAACAACATTACTAAGGTGAGTAATTTTTCTTCAGACAACATGAGGTCTTGCTATATTATGACTATTGCAGACTACACAGCAGTACCTCCATGGAGGAGGGACAGAACCTACTTAGGAACAGGCTCTGAACACGGCTGTGTTAAACCGAGCATCCCTCCTGGCCTGAATATCCAGGGAGTAATGCTTGGTGAAAGTGTGTACTGTCTTCCAAGTAGCTGCCTGACATATCTCCAAGATAGGATGTCTCTAGCAGCAGCTAGAGATGCAGCTGTACCTCTGGTAGAGTGAGCCCTCAGGCCTGAGGGGGAACCTTACCCAGCTTTTGATAGCAAAATTGGATACAAGAAACGATCCACCTGGCAATGGATCTCTTAGTGGCAGGTCTCCCTTTCCCAACCTCACCATAAGTGAGAAACAGTTGGAGGGAGTCAAACCTGTGACCCTTGGTACGCTCTATGTAGTAACTTAGGGCCTCTTAACATCTGTTGTGCAGCCTCCTCTCACCAGAGGAGGAATGGTCAGTGAAGAACACTGGGAGTGAAATAGATTGGTTAAGGTGGAAATCTGATACCACCTTAGGCAAAAACTTCCTGTTAGTCATGAGGACCACTTTATCCCTGTGAAAGGAAATAGTCAGTTTCTACTGATAAAGCCTGTAACTCACATACGCCTGGCAGAAGTGATGGCTACCAGAAATACAGTTTTCCAAGTCAAATACTTAAGCTCTGCCGAAGACAGAGGCTCAAGGGGGGGTTGCATTAGCTGAGCAATGCATACATTAAGATCCCAAGCCGGGCAGGGTCCCTGAATGGAGGATTGGTGAAGCAACTTTAAAAAACTTGAAAATACAGGATGAGCAGAGAGAGAGAGGGCTTCCTGCTGAATGAAGGCGAGACAGCAGCCAAGTGCACTTTCAGGGTGGCTGGTCTCAGTCCCAAAGAATTAAGATGGACCATGTAGTCCAATACAGTAGGTAGATCAGCAGATTCTGGGGAAACATGCTTCCCAGAACACCATATGGAAAACCTTTTCCACTTGGAGTTATAGGTAGCCCTGGTGGAAGGCTTCCTAGCAGCCTTCAGGATTTCTAGAACACACTGAGAAAGTTGCAAATCGGCAAACTCTAACTGCTCAAGAGCCAAGCCTTGAGGTTGAGGGATTTGAGATTCGGATACCAAACTCTCCCCTGAGCACAGGTTAACAGATTGTGGTTCCTGGGGAGACACAGGGGAAGATGGACTGCTAAGGACAGAAGGAGTGGGTACCAGGGCTGCCTGGCCCAGTCTGGAGCAATCAGGATCATTTTGCAGGGCTGAGACCTGACTTTGACTAGTACTTTGAACAGGAGAGGGAAGGGGAAGGCATAAAGAAACTTCCTTCCCAATCGAGGAGAAAGGCATCCAGGGAACTGAGCCCAACACTGGGGCCTGCAACAAAAACAGTGGAAGTTGATAATTGTCTGGGGCTGCAAAAGATCTATCTGAGGAGTGCCCCATCTGGCAAACACTATCCCCAGTACTAGGGGATCCAGTGACCATTCGTGATGGCCCTGGGAAATCCTGCTGAGGGCATCTGCCAGGACACTGTCCTTGCCTGGGAGGTGAACTGCTATGAGGGAAGTGTTCAGGGAGTAAGCCAGAGACCACAACTTCATTGCCTCGGTGCACAAGGCCGAAGACCGAGTGCCCCCTTGTTTGTTGATGTACCACATTGTAGTGGTGTTGCTGGAGTACAGACCCTTGCCCTGGTGAAGGGGAGAAACCTTTTCTACAGCTCTGAGAGCCAGGAGGGTTGAGACATCTGTTTCCAAAGCAAGAGTCTCTAAAGGGTTTGTAGGTGGAAAAGATCTGGCTCTCATCTTTGGAAATTTCTTGAAGCTGAGAACCAGACCCTGGCTCACTACTTCCAGGACCCACCTGTCTGAAGTTAAAGACTGCCAGTCCTGGACGAAGTGAGCCAACCTGCCCCCTACAGGTAGTGGAGAGCCGACCCTGGGCTTCCCATCAGGGTGCCTGTTTGGCAGGGGCTTTAGGCTGAGGGGTGGGAGCAGGCCTGCTCGAACCCCGTCTGCCTCTCCCTCTGAAGAACCCCCTCTGTACATAGGCTGAAGAGGAGGAGGCCTGAGTCTGGTAAAAGGTTCACCCCCACCCCTGGGGTGCCTCTGAGGAGTGGCTTGCTCGTCCTTGGCTTGTGCACTCCTGTAAGTGGTTCTATATTCATCCATTTCTTCATATAATTCTCTGTCTGCTCCCCAAACAGAGAATTTCCCACCACAGGAAAATCCATAGCCTTAGACTGGGTATCCTGTGACAAAGAAGTACACCTGAGCCAGGCCAATCTGCAAAAGCCAGATGTAGCCATGACTCTAGAGGATACATCATTAGAATCCACTGCAGCATGGAATTGCACCTCAGATGCCTCAATACCATCAAGGGCTGCTCCAGCTCCTTTGCGAGCTGGCTAGGGACCTGTTTGGCTAAGGCCATGACAGTATCCCATCTAGATTTCTGGTATCTTGCAACATAAGCCATATAGTTAGCTTGTCTGAGTCCCAAGGATGCTGCCATGTATTGTTTTTTGGCCATGGCATCAATCTTCCTGGAATCCTTGTCAGGAGGATGTGAAGCCAGTGGAATATTAGCTTTATCACAGGCTGCAGCCTGAACTACCCCAACATGACTGCATTGCTGTGAAAGAAAATCTGTATCAGGACCTGACAAAGTGTACCTCCTGTCCATCTTTTTATCCACAGGAGGCACAGAATTAGGAGCTTTTAAAATTTTTATTGTTTGTTTTCTAAGGATTTATGTAAAGGATGGACAACCTCCTGGACTCTGGGATATCCATCATCTCCACATAGTCAGGCTCCTCTTGCTCATCCAAAGCCTCCTCTAAGGGAAGCTGGAGGGTCTCAGCAACTTTTTTATAAAACAAAAAATGAGAAGGGGACTCAGAAAGCCTAGGGGAAGACTCACCTGAAGGTCTGTCTGGGGAGATGTCCGGTTCAATGGGCACATCCAGCCTTTCAAAGTCACATTCACACTGATCATAATCCTCATCCCCCTCCTCTGGTTCATAGAACTCTTCTATATCATAATCCTGAACCACTGGAACCGACCGAACCGACCTTTTGCCAGACAGTGGCGGTTTGGAGGGAACCGGGGACAGGGACTGGACAATCTGTATTGCCCTGGCTATCTCAGCAGCAGTTGGAGAAGGAATTTTGGACTCCAAACCTGCTGATTTTTTAGATTTCTTTGCTGGAACTGGCTCCTCAGAGCCAGCTTTTCGTTTGCCCGAGGAAGTCTCGCCCTGGTCAGAGGGCACCCTCCGTTGGCACCGAACCGGGCTGGCCATCCGGGTCAGCGGACTTTTGGCCTCTCCTCTGAGCCTGCCCACTCTCTTGTCCAGGGTGGCTGCAGGAAATTTTACAAATCTGGCAGTCTGAATTGAGGTGGTCAAACCTCAGACAATAAACACATAGTGTGTGGGTCAGCCTTGCAAAGGCTTCCCACAGACACTACAGTGTTGAAACCCAGTGGGCCCGGTTTTTCTTTTGGGTTTCTCAGACATGATGCCAGCCTAACCAACCAACTTGCCCTTTTGATGGCAGTGCCAGGCAAGACACCCTTATCGGTTCCAAACCATGTCACGGGTCGTGGAAAAAACCGTAATGAAATCCGTTTTTTTTTTTTTTTAGAATCGATAAGAACCGGGAACCGCACTCTAAAAAGCCTTAAAAGGCTTTAAACTTATATTTAAATACAACTCGATCGGTTCAACCGAACCGATAATACTTTACAAGTTCCACACAGAAAACCCTATCTATTACTTACGATTACCATAGACAGAGCCTGAACCGATCGGTTTTATGTTAAAATAATGAAATCGCAGTTAAATTCAACCGAAATAGCGCTTAAACCAAGAAATGAACCGAGCAACAGGAGGAATCTCCGGAGCGACTGTTCAGTGAGGCGGAGAAAGAATCTGACAGTTTCGGTTGAAACCAGTCAAACAGAGCTTCTGAACCGAAGCTCACTTTTAAGCTCCATGCTCTGCATGGAAGTTAACTCTTTCACCTCCGGAGCAGTTCTAAGGCTGGGGCAAACTGCAATAGTCATAATATAGCAAGACTTCATGTTGTCTGAAAGATAAGATTGAGCATTCCATTAGATAAGAGGGTGGTTTCTATGGCCCACTGATATACCACCATTTGGGTGACCACAGGTGGTGGTGCAGAGGAAGAGTAGAATGACAGTGGGGAATTGGTCTGTCTGGGTGCGTCAAGAGTGCCAGCACCCATTGACATTTGTGTGCTCCAGGGGGGTGGGTGCTAAAACAGGGGAAAATGGCACAGGACTTGGAAGATGAAGCCTCTGCCAGCCCACGATCAACTCTAGCCACCACCTCCCATGCACACCACCAGTCTTCACCTCCACCTCCATGTCTGGCCAGATGTCTGTGGAAGAAAACCAAGGAGCTAATGGCAAACCTGGTCCTGAAGGCAAGCGTGGGGGCAGCATGGCAGTGAGTCATGGGTGAATTAGGGGTCCTGGGAGGATGGTTGGCAGAGTCGTGTTGGGTGGGATCAGGGCACTGGGCAGGTGGTGGAAGGTGGTCCCTGTGGCTGGGGTCATAAAGAAGGTTCAAAGAGAAAAACATCCATGCTGAGACCATAAAAATTATTAAAAGTAGTACAGTACTCATGCACTGCTGTCTCAGGAATGTTACAATACGAACATTCTCATAGTAGAATCATACTATCACTGTATTAAGGCACCCGATTTGGGTATTGTGGGAGGGACTCTCCACACACTACACACTTGGAGGGAAATGGGGTAGTGGACTACAAAACTGGATAACATTTTAATTTTTCATTTATTTAGTTTTTGTTACCTGGGAAAGGAGAACTAGACAATACTACCTATGTAGTGTATGGTTAGGGCTTATTGTGCACAGAATTCAAGCAACTCAAAAACCTTGTTATGCATATTCTAAAGCTGTTGTGTTCATTCTAAAAACCTTACTGGGCACGTTCGATCGGTAACTGCAGCTGCGATTCCCGCACACAGACTCCTGCTGCCTAATTCTCTGCTCACTGTACATCAATGTTATGGTAATGCCATTTTTTTTTTTTTTTTTTAACTATACACTATAACAAGATATGGGTGCCCAAACACAACTTGCCTTGCGTTTCCGTCTCGTTTGAGAAATCATACGGACCTCTCGAGGTCCATGCTGGTATCTCAACCCTCGATGGAAACGCAGGTTTGTTTTGTATGGGTGCCCATACATTCCTTCTTTTCAGCCTCTTCCGGGGAGGGGAGATGGGTGAATACAGATGAGATAGAATCACGTTATATCTCGAAATACGGTCATCACAATAGGCAAACAGACCATCAGTATTAGTCAAAATGATGGCAGTGATCGCAAGAAAAAATTACTCACCTTAGTAATATCTCTTCTAATGGAGTCATGCTGTATTCTGACATATGCAGTTAGGTCCCGCCTTTCAACTGCCCCGGAGAACAAAGAGTTAAACTTTCCATGGCCAGCATGGAATGTTCACCACGAGCTCGGCTGAAGCCCCCGTCTGCTGTTTAAACTCCAACCGTCAGATCTTTATGAGCAACACTCACTAGAAGTTCCGTGTGGAAACTGTAAAACTCATACTAGCCAACTGGCAACTACATCTATATCAAAGGGTTTTTGGTTTCAAAAAGAAGACTCAAGTCAGGAAACCCAAAAACAAAACGCATCCAAAACACAATCACTCACCCAAACTAAAAGGGGGGGGGGGAGGAGACACCCATAGGGTGCCAACACTGCTCCTGCCCATCCACATTCCAAAATCTAGGTTCTGAGAGGGGAAGAGGCCAGAATACAGCAAGACTCCATTAGAAGAAACAACATTACTAAGGTGAGTAATTTTTTCTTCAAACAACATGAAGTCTTGCTGTATTCTGACATATGCAGACTACCAAGCAGTACCTCCATGGAGGAGAGACAGAACCTACTTTGGAAACAGGCTCTGAAGTACTTGTGCAAACCGAGCATCACTCCTACCCTGGATATCCAGAGAGTAATGCTTGGTGAATGTATGGACCTTTCCAGGTGGCTGCTTGACAGATTTCTAAGAGGGAATATCCCTGGCAGCAGCCAGGAAGCAGCTGTACCTCTAGTGGAATGAGCCCTCAGGCCTGAGGGTGGAGTTCTACCCAGTTTTTCACAGCAGAATTGTATACAAGAAACAATCCACCTGGCAACAGATCTTAGTGGCAGGTTTGCCTCTACCAACCTCTCCATATGTGAGGAACAACTGAGGGATTCAAACCTGTGACCCTTTGTACGCCTATGTAGTAGCTCAGGGCCCTTTAACATCTGTTGTGTAGCCCTCTCCAGAGGAGGAATGGTCAGTGAAGAAAACAGGAGAGATAGACTGGTTGAGGTGGAAATCTGAAACCACTTTAGGCAAAAACTTCCTGTTAGTTCTTAGGACCACTTTATCTCTATGGAAAGAGATGAAATCAGGTTCCACCGACAGGGCTTGCAATTCACCGCTACGCCTGGCAGAAGTAATGGCCACCAAAAACACAGTTTTCCAAGTCAAGTACTCAAGCTCTGCAGAGGACAAAGGCTCAAAGTGGTTGTATAAACATAGAAACATAGAAACATAGAAGTTGACGGCAGATAAGGACCGCAAGGGCCCATCCAGTCTGCCCATTTCTTTTCTACCTTATAAATGTGCCATCGGCCTTTGCTCTGTCAGTGACCTATCTATTCATAGTCATTTGTATTGCTCCTTATGCCTATCCCATGCCTGTTTGAAGCCCTGCACTGTATTCATAGCCACCACTTCTTGTGGTAAGCCATTCCATGCATCTACCACCCTTTCTGTGAAAAAGAATTTCCTCCATTTCCCCTTAATCGGCCTCCCTCTAATCTCATGCTGTGTCCTCTTGTCCTGCTATTTTTCTTATATTTAAACATGTTAGACTCTTTCACCTTGTTTATGCCCTTAAGGTGTTTAAATGTCTCGATCATATCACCTCTCTCCCTCCTTTGCTCAAGGGTATACATATTGAGTCTGCTAATCTGTCCTCATATGTCTTCTGATGCAGTCCCTGCACCATTTTGGTTGCCCTTTCTGGACTGCCTCAATTTGGTTAATGTCCTTGTGAAGGTGTGGCTCCAATACTGCACGCAGTACTCAGATGGGCCTAACCAATGTCTTGTACAGAGGGATTATTACCTCCTCTTACGACTTGCATACTTTCTACTAATACATCCTAACACCCCCTAGCCTTACCTACTGCTTTAGAGGTCTGCTTGATGATTTTAGGTCATCAGTGATGATGATGCCCAAGTCTCTTTCTTCCTTTGTGACTGCTAGCAACTCCTCCCAGCCTATAAGTGGCTTCAGGGTTTCTCTTCCCTATGTGCATGATTTTGCACTTCTTTGCATTAAATCCCAGTTGCCACTCTTCTGACCATTCTGCTAGTTTATCCAGATCTCTTCTCATTCTGCCCACCCCATCTGGATCATCTACTCTGTTGCAGATCTTGGTGTCATCTGCAAACAGACAAGCCTTACCTCTAGTCCATCTGCGAGGTCACTAATGAAGATGTTGAATAGGACTGGCCCCAGGACTGATCCTGAGGTACCCCACTTGTGACTTGCATCTCTTCTGACTGTATACCATTTACCACCACTCTCTGTTTTCTGCCAGTCAACCAGTTTGCCACCCAGTTGACCAACTTCTGACCCACCCCGAGCCTACCTAGCTTATTTATCAATCTTCTATGTGGAACAGTGTCAAAAGCTTTGCTGAAGTCACATTAAGGTCCCAAGCAGGAGCAGGATCCCTAAAGGGGGGATTGGTGTGAAGCAATCCCTGGAAAAACTTACAAAACACAGGATGGGATGAGAGAGAGAGAGGAAGGCTCGCCTACTGACAAGAAAGCAGAAACAGCTGCCAAATGTACTTTAAGGGTAGCTGGCCTGAGGCCTAGGCCACTAAGATGGACCATATAGTCCAGAACCATAGGCAACTCAGCAGAGTCTGGAGAAATATTTTTCTTAGAACACCAAATGCTGAATCTTTTCCATTTGGAGTTGTAAGTCTTTCTGGTGGAAGGCTTTCGAGAAGCCTTAAGGATATCCAGAACCCCTTGGGAAAGATGCAGATCTGCAAACTCTAACTCTTCAAGAGCCATGCTTTGAGATTGAGAAGCCGAAGATTTGGGTACCAAATCCTCCCCTGAGAGGATGACAATAGGTTGTAATTCCTGGGAAGAGACAGGGGAAGGTGGACTGCTAGGGACAGCAACAGGGGATACCAGGGCTGTCTGGCCCAGTCTAGAGCAATCAGAATCACTTTGCATGGTTGTGACCTTATCTTGACTAACACTCTGAACAGGAGAGGGAAGAGGGAAAAGCACACAGAAATTTCCCTTCCCAATTCAGAATCAGAGCATCCAGGGGGGCTGAGCCCAAGACTAGGGGCCTGCAACAAAAGAGAGGAAGTTGGTGATTGTCTGGGGCTGCAAAAAGATCCATCTCTGGAGTGCCCCATCTCGAGAAAATCACTTTCAAAACCAGGGATCTAGGGTCCATTCGTGATGGCCCTGGCATATTTTGCTCAGAGCAACTGCTAGGACATTGTCCTTCCCTGAGAAGTGAACTGCTATCAGAGAGGTTTGCAGGGAATAGGCCAGGGACCACAACTTCCTTGCTTCTGTGCACAAGGCCGTAGACAGAGTGCCTCCCTGCTTGTTGATGTACCACATGGTGGTGGTGTTGTCTGTTCTGACCTGGAGCACCTTGCTCTGCACCGATTTGGAAAAAGCTTGCAATGCCAGAAACACTGCTCTGAGTTCCAGGAGATTGATGTGAAGCAGAGATTCCTGAGGTGACCACAGTCCCTGGGTGGTAAGATCCCCCAAATGGGCTCCCCAGCCCAGCAGGAAAGCATCTGTGGCGAGTATCACTGAATGAGACTGAGTGACAAAAGGAACCCCTTGTCTCAAATTGTCCTGATCCTGCCACCATTGCAATGCCTGGATCAGAGTTAGAGTCACTGGGACTAGTTTGGTAAGGGAATCCTTTCTTTGGGACCAGAAGGCTCTTAAGTGGAACTGAATGTCCCTCATCTGGAATCTTGCTCCTTGGACCACTGCTGCGGAAGCTGCCATGTGGCCCAGAAGCTGAAGGAAATGCTTTGCTGGTCGAGACACCTGAAGGGTGAATGAACAAGCCAGTTCCATGAGGGTCCTTGCCCTTTCCAGGGGAAGGAAGGCTCTTGCCTTTACTGTATCCAGCTCTGCACCTATGTAGGTGAGGAGCTGTACTGGTTTGAGAAATGAAAATTACGTACCTACCGTAATTCTTGATCTTCTCTTGTATCTTCACCATTCATTACTGCTTGGGTTAAGCCGGAGGCGCGCACTCCCTACGGGAGGTTTTTTTTTTTTTGAGTCTGCAACGGCCGCCTTGAGGACGACGCATCACGCATATGCGCGCGAGGGGCGTCGCTAGGTGCCGCAGACCTCCTTCATCTCAGTTCTGGTAGTGGAGAGGCGAAAATAAAGTGTAAGAAAAAGAAAGCGAGGCAAGAGAGCTGAGGATAGAAAAGGAAAGGAAATAAACTGAAAAAGGAATAAGCCGATGGAGAATAGACAGAGGAGAGAGAATTCCACCCTAAGGGACCGGAGGGCCTCCTTTCCCGGACGGCTCTAGGGGAGGAACAGAGAGAGAGGAGAGGAGGAAGAAGAAGTGAAAGAAAAAGAAGAAGTGAAAGAAGAAGAAGAAGAAGAGGAAAAAGAAAGAAAGAAAGAAAGAAAGAAAGAAAGAAAGAGGCATGTTGAGAGGGAGAAATGAAAATTACGTACTCTACCTGTAATTTGATCTTCTGTACCAGTCTCCACCACTATTCACACTAATGGGATTCATACCGAGGCACTAGGACCTATCGGGGCAATCTTTATGGAGGGTCGACACCAGACATACATGAGGTGAGACGCCACAGCACCAGTCACGCTGTAATGACTATCTCGGCCGCATCTCCGCAACGCCTCAGTACCTTTTTACCAAGGAGGTGCACGCAACTAACGAAGAGTAACCTAACCTCTAAAACTGACATAAGATAGTCCGGCAACCTGTAAGAGGTCAACAAAGAAGTCTTCAATGGCCTAAAGATTTGAGGTGGAGGAAGACCAACACATGTGTGAGCTCGGGGATGGAGGGAGGTAGGAATGAGTGGTGAGACTGCTCAAGAAGATCAAGAATTACGGTAGGTACGCAATTTTCATATCTTCCTGGACATAAGTCTCCACCACTCATTCACACTAATGGGAGAGTACTGAGCTAATAATCCCCGAGAGGGCTGCAGGAGACCAAGAGCCACGCTTTAGGACAGAAGTCCATTAGGATAGTTCTGTCAAGGTGGAATGTCGCCTGGCATGAACATCCAGCGATAATGCTTAACGAAGGCATGCACTGAGCTCCAGGTGGGTCAAAGATGTCTGCACCTGGTCATTGGTCTCCGCTAGGGATGCCGCCAAGCGATCATTTGGTAGAGTGAGCGAACCCTACCTTCCAATTTAACCTGTGCCATAGAATAGCAATGCCAAGACATGCTACCAGCCACGATGAGATGCATCTGATAGCGATAGGTTGACCCAGCCGGGTCTCGCTGAAGGAAACAAACAGTTGCTGGCTTTATGAAAACCTTGGTTCTATCTAAATAGAAACGCAAGGCTCTCTTAATATCCAGGGAATGAAGAGACCGCTCTTCATTCTGGAAGTCCGCAAAGTAAGAGGGAAGGACCAAAGGTTGGTTTAGATGGAATTTGACACAACCTTGGGAAGAAATTTAGGATGAGTGCTAAGAACTACTTTGTCCTTATGGAACACAGTATACGGAGGGTCCGCATTCAGGCATGTATCTCAGAGACCCTCATGGGCTGAGGTAATGGCCACTAGGAAGGCCTGTCTCAGGTAAGAAATTTAGCTCACAGGTAGCCAGAGGTTCGAAAGGTTTCTGAGTGAGCATGTCTAGCACAAGGTTAATGTCCCAGGCTGCAAATGGACATCTTATAGGGGGTCTGGTATGCAGAATTCCTTTAAGAAATCTCTTAACCATAGGTAACTGAGCCAGAGACAAAGAAGAAACCGGCTCATGATACACTGAAATGGCACTAAGGTGAACTTTGACTGTAGAGTACTGGAGGCCTGAATTTGAGAGGTCCAGAAGGTACTCCAAAACCTTGTCTGGAGGACAGGAAAAGGGATTCCAAGAGGACTTTGCACACCAGAGTGAAAAATGCTTCCACTTAGACGCGTAAGTTTTCCGAGTAGCTGGCTTCCAAGCAGCCAGAAGAATGTCTGAGACCTTCGAGACATTGAACCGTTCACTTCTACCTTCAGGAGCCAAGCGTGAAGGTGAAGCGATCTCAGGTTGGGATGGACCACCAGACCCTGAGTCAACAGGTTCATCTGCAGGGGAGTGGTCTCGGAGGGCTGCCAACATACTGTTGAGTAGAGGAAACCATAGTTGTCAGGACAAGAGGGGCAATGAGAATCATCTTGGTCCCCTGAGACTCGAATTTGAGAAGTACTCTGAATTAGAGGAAGAGGTGGAAAGCTGAAAGAAAGCGCTTTGTCCACCACAGCCTGAACGCATCCTGACAGAAAATGCCAGGCCCTGGATTTCTGGAGCAGAAGAGAGGCAGTTTTGCGTTGAGTGGGGATGCAAAAAGGTCCAGGTCTGGAGTTCCCCACTCTTCGAATAGTGACTGAGTCGAGAGACCACTCGTGAGGATCTGCTTCTGTTCTGCTGAGACGGTCTGCCAAGTCGTTTTGTACGCCTGGCAGGTAAACCGCTTGAATTAGAACTTTGTGTTCCAAGCACCATTCCCTCACCCTCATCGCTTCCCTGCATAAGGGGTAAGAGTGAGCACTGCCCTGCTTGTTGATGTAATACATCACAGCTTTGTTGTCTGTTTGAAGGAGAATGTTCTTGTGACAAAGAATATCCTTCAAAGCTCGGATCGCATAAAGGACGGCTCTCATCTCTAGGACATTTATGTGAAGCTGGGCCTCGAGCGGAGTCCATACACCTTGAGTGTGGAGAGAGCGACAATGGGCTCCCCATCCCGTTAGCGATGCATCTGTGGTGATGGAGATTTGATGATCCAGAGGAGCAAAGGGGAATCCTTACAGGAGATTTCTCTCTTGAGACCACCAGGTGAGAGACCTCTGTAAGGGCTCTGTCACCTTGATGGATAAGACTGGGGTGAGAGGTTGGTGACCACTGAGCGGAGAGCATCCATTGGGTCATTCTCATGTGTAGCCGAGCTAGGGATACAGTGAGCACTGAGGATGCCATGAGGCCTAACATACGTTGCATCAAGAGAGCTGTAACCGATCTGTTTTCCCTGATGTAACGGGCCATCTGAAGGATGTCGAGCCTTCTGTCCTCTGGAAGGAAAGCCTTCGCGCAAGACGTGTCCAGTAGAGTCCCTATGAAAAGGAGTCTCTGGGAGTGCTGCAGCTGTGACTTCTTTAGATTCAGCAGAACCCCATGGACGAGGAGGCTAGAGGCCATCTGAACGGCTTCCAGAGTCCCCTGTCTGGAAGGCTTGCTAGAGCCAGTCGTCCAGGAAGGGAAACACTGAGTCCGAGCTTCCTGAGATGCGCCACAGAACTGCACAACATTTTGTAAAGACTCATGCGCCGAGGACAGCCCAAAGGGCAGGACTCTGAACTGATAGTGTTGACCTAGAGCCACAAACCTCAGGAATTTGTAATGCCTCGGTGAATAGGAATATGCTGGTAAGCGCCCTGCATGTCCAGGGAGGCTAGCCAGTCGTGTTGATGAAGCAAAGGTAACAGGGTTCCTAGAGAATTACTTTGAATTCTCCTGGGAGAAATTTGTTCAGCTTGAGGTCAGAATGGGTGCATACCTCAGACTTCTTTGGAACCAGAAAGTAGTGGGAGTAGAACCCCGTGTTTCTGCTGATGCAGAGGCACCAGTTCTACTGCCCTGTTGTTCAGAAGGCCCTGAATCTCGCGGCGGAAGGTCTGACTGAAGGATAGACAGCTTGGGCTGACGCTTGGGGACGATTCGGAGGGTCTCCAGAAAATTGAGAGAATACTCGCAATTATCCGGGCGACCCATTTGTCTGAGGTTATGGACTTCCACTGGTTGTGGAAGCGCATCAGACTACCTCCCACCAGAGAAGGAAAAGTCCACCGGCAGTGGAGATGGAACTTGGGCCGGCAACTCATAAGGTAGCACTGCTTTGGGCCTTGCACTTTCTGTTGTGCCTTCTTTGAGGTTGGGCAGGTTGGTTCTTATGGAACTTCCTCTGCCCCTGCCTCTAAAGGACTGACGATTATGAAACTGATCGCCACCGGACATGCCCTCGAGAGGTGGTAGGGTCGAGCCAGCTTAATGGCCAACCTAGTCTTCCGAGTAGCCTCTAGAGCTTGCTCTACCTGAGGACCAAAAAGATACGAGCCATCAGCGGCAACGCCATTACCTGCTGCTGTGCATCATTCGTGGAAGTCCGGCACGCAGCCAGAATGACGGCGTAGTACAAATACCAGCGGCTGCTGAATCGAGAAGCAGTGTCGAAAGCATCCATGGCTGCTTTGACCTGTTGGTTATTAGATTCAATACCTCTGGTAATGGTCAGAAGAAGCTCTGACTTAGAGTCAGAGTCCGAAAGAGCTTCAACCATTTGTTTAATAGAGTGCCACAGGACATACTCATACTGAGAAAAATAGCCCTGGTAACTGGCAATACGCATACTTAGAGTGGACGCAGCAAAGACTCTCTTACCTAATGTATCAGGCTTACGAGACTCTTTGTTAATAGGTCGAGCTGTAGTAGCTTGAGGAAGAACGACCTTATCATTCTCTGCCAGGGCTACAATAGGATCCGCAAAGGCTTGAGATGCCAAAATGGGACGATCCTTGGGGCTGAATATTTCCTATCAATGGATTTAGCACAATCAAGGGTAAGAGCAGGATTATTCCATACCATTTGAGACAGTGTCTCAAGGAAGGTTGAATCGAGGAGTCAAACTGAGGGATCTCCAAAGCATGAAGATATTGGAGTTTAACCGCTTCCCAGGATCGAGCGTCTGTAGTCTGGAGAGAAAGAGTGGAACCCAGGTTCTTCAACAGAGACTTAAAGGACAGGACTTTGACCAGAGGCTCTGTAGCAGCGAAAGATCCTGCTTCCCACTTCATCACCCAACCAAGGTCTGGGTTAGGCTCAACGTCATCTCCTGATAGTCCAGGAAGGACTGTTTGGACAGGAAAGGAGTGAAACACAGGAGAGGAAGAAAGAATTGAAAGGAAAGAGGAGTTCGAGAGCTCTCGGTGTCGGAGATGCAACGGCCTCAAGACGCGCCCGGAAGCACAGCACAGCGCCAAGACGTCGCCGAGAAGCGCACACGGTGCCAAGAGCACACGCGCCGCGAAGACGGCGCCGAGGCACGCGCGTCAAGACGGCGCCGAGGCACGCGCGCCAAGACGGCGCTGAAGGCACACGGCACCAAGACGGCGCCGAGAAGGCACACGGCGCCAAGACGGTGCCGAAGGCACACGGCGCCAAGACGGTGCCGAAGGCACACAGTCAAGACGGCGCCAGAAGCTCATGGCACCAAAGACGGTGCCGAAGGCACACGGCGCGCGGACGGCGCCAGAAGCACTGAGACACCGCAGACGGCGCCGGAAGCACCCCAGGACCCTGAGAAACATGGTTAGAAGGGAAAGCAGGAGATAAGGGCATCGGTGGCCCCCTGCACTGCAGCCATGTGGGGACACTGCGTGAGTCGCCGGGACCGAGAGAGGCGCCAGCACGCACCAGGAAAGTTCAACCGCCTTTACCTGGTCGCCGACGCCCTCGGGCAACCGAGCCAGGTAGCAGAACCAACCTCCGAGCCCACTGCTCCATAAGAGCGCCCACTGATGAAACTGCTCATCTGAAGACCTACCTATAGGCGGGTAGGACCAGATGCCGAAGACGGCGGCTACCGAAAGCAGGAGTTGGCGATCTGGCGAGGAGACCGCAACTAGCCACCTATAACAGACCGCCGACGCCAAGAGACATATCAGAGGGCGCATCGAGTGATGCCTTCTTTAGACCTGTGGGTCAAGAAGAGCCGAGTCGAACGGTGCCGAGAATGTGACCGTTTGTTTTATGCCTCCGGGGACCGCCCATCCCCCGGCACTGGACTGACCGTGTCGGACCCTGTTCGGGAGAAGGGGCGGACCGACCCAGCCCGACTGACTGAATAGTTATATACGAAGTCTCCCTACCGTCAAGTAGGCTGAGACTTCTTTATTGTATATTAAAATAGAATAAATTTAAACGATACTACGTCGAGATAATACTACAAAAAAATAAACTGAAAACTATGCTGCTAGTTTGAAGTTTGACTCCAGACAGGCGAGCGACGTCGTTACTGAAGCGCACTCGACGGCGGGAAAAAAGGAACTGAGGCGGTTGGAGGGTCGACGCCGAGATAGTCATTACAGCGCGAGCTAGTGCTCGCGGCGTCGTGCCTCGCGGCGCCACCTCTGGTGTCAACCCTCCAGCAAAAAGTTTGCCCCCGATGGGTCCTAGTGCCTCCGGCGCAGATCCCATTAGTGTGAATGAGTGGTGGAGACTTATGTCCAGGAAGATCAGTGCCCATCGAGCATTGTTGGTTGAGAGGCTTATAGGCTCGAAACTAATAAGGGAGCAAGAATCTCAGTTGCTAGGACTGAGGAGAGGTTCCACCGAACCTCCTGAACAGACCCAAGTGAGGGCAGACTCTCTGAACTCTCAACATGCCAAGTCCCTTCATCCTAGTTGAGGGCTCCTAGACTGTCCGAGCAGAACCTGTTCCGGAAGAGCGCCCATACAGGAAGAGGATTAAGCTCCTTAGCACCTTGTTAAGTGCTAACACAGAAGAGTATGGGAAAGACTATGCCTTCTCAAAGGCAGTTTGTAAGAAAAGTAGAGAGGAACTCAATCAGACTTGCTAGGACAAGGCAGACAGAAGCTTGAAGCTGACAAGTTCAGTCAGCAGCTGGAAAGCTTGAATAATAATACCTGCCAGGGGATTCCAAACTTGAGGAGGCCAAAACAGGTCATGGCCACCAGGCTGTGAAACCACATGACCTGAAGAAGGTAAGGAATCGCACTATAGGGCAGTCAGAAAGAGTTCCCTCAGAATTAAAGAAATTTGGTAACCTGCACTGCCCCCTACCTTGAGGAAAAAGAGAATCCATTCACCAGAATGGGGGGACAGAAAAATTATTATTATTTTTTGGCATAAAGGCCAAGGGGGAGAGGAACGAGACGGAGGGAGACGCTACAGAAGGAGGCCACTGAGGGAAGGTGGGTGGGTATCAGTAATGAATGGTGAAGATACAAGAGAAGATCAAGAATTACGGTAGGTACGTAATTTTCATATCTTCCCTTGTCAATCTTCACCATTCATTACTGCTTGGTGAGTACTAAGCCCTCCCCTTGAAAAGGGGGGTAGAACCCTGAGGAAACAAGACCCCAGCCTCCTGTTGGTGAAGAACAGAAGGGAAGACCCTGGCTAACACAAAGAGAAGCCTATGGGAGAAGAGCTAGAGGTGCCTCTCGGAGGACGGGAGACGGAGGAAGCCCTGCAAAAGTCTCCCTAGCTCTGGAGGAAAAGAGACGGGTCCCCAGAAAGCGGAGCATCACCCTACGCCGGGCCAGGGGTGACAACCTTGATAGACGGAGCTATGCCGCCTGCCTAATGCAGATCGCTGTCCTCGCAAGCCTGGAAGCCACCTCATTGGCGCCATAAGATGCCCTTGCTTGTGTCTTGCCAGTTCCAGGCCTATAGCGAGAGGGCAATAGCCTGTCTGGTTTGTCGTATCAGGCATTGATGCTAGGAGCTGGGAGAACATCGACCACAGATGCCGATGTAGGCAGCGTGGTGAGCCTGATGATGCAAATGCAAGCTACCGCCACGAGAAGAAGAGAACACTTTGCCCCCACCAGTCGAATTGTAGGGAACCGACCAGGCGGTCGTGACAGCGGCGGCGCCTCGGAGGAGTCTCAGGTACACCAAACCCGAGGACGGGTTGGGAAGGTACCCAGGACTCGTAGGGGCACAATACCTCTCGGCGACAGTCTGCCGGGCTGGAGAAAGGGCGGCTGATGACTGCCAGGAACGGATAGACTCCTCCTGGAAGGGATAGGCCAGGAAGGTATCACCAGGTGCTGGGCACTGAATTTCCACGAATTCACGCCTCCTCGCTCAGTATTGTCTCGCCTAACGAAGAGATTCAAGATCCTCACCATCCTCAGAGGAATCGCTGATATTCCGTGAAATCAGTGTCGAAGAAAGATGAGCAGGGTTCCTCTCCTCAGAGAAGGAAGACGAGGATGATGGAGAGCTCGAATGTCCAGAAGATTCCTGCAGCAGTGGGAAGAGTCGAAAGACCCGCTCATGCATGTATCTAACGTATGAGGGGAAGGCCGCCGCAGAACCTCTGAACTGCTCCCAGGATAACGGACCAGAGGATCCGACATGGCCTGGAAGAGCGGGGGGGGTGGATGCAGAGGTACTGGAGAAGGGCACCAATGAAGAGGCAACTGACCTCTGCCAGGGCTCTGAAATCCGGGGAACGGAGCCCGAGCTGGCGGGATCCCAGACAACAAACCAGGCCGCAAGACGAGACCCTGAGGATGCGATGCCTGAAGAGCCTGGGGAACCTCCCCAGACGAACCCGACTGCATGGATCCAGAAGGGCAGTCCACAGCAACGCCACCGAGGGAACCCGGGCCCAAGAGGAAAGGCGGGTTCGGCGCTATGCTCCAGCCACCCCACGAGGGTGGTCATGGAGACTGGATGACTGCCCCCGCCTCGGACTCGAGAGAGAGCCCTCCGACTGCAGCGCCTCCCACCGAGAGGAGGGCAACAGCACCCGGAGGGTAGCGGTCACAGGCCCCCTAGGAGGGGAGCCTTCAGTCCCCACACATCACCCCTGGGACCCAGGGCCAGCCTAGCCCGAGGGCCCTCAGGGGAGGACGGGAGGGGGACAGTGGGGGCCCGCGCCACCTAGCACCCCTGTGCACCGGGACCCTGACCTCAAGAGTCAGGGTGCCAGGATGGGTCCACATCTGAGTCATCGACTCGAAGAGGACTAGACCAGCAGAACCTCAATGCTGGCAACCCCAGGGGTCCCGGAGCAACGGCGCGGTGTCAGGACGGGCGCTGACGCACCCCAGCCCACTCGCGACAGCCAGGCCCGGTCCTGGCCCCTGCCGCCAGTAGGCCCACAGCGCCCGCCTCCCCGCGTCAAGATTCCCAGCCCGCACCGCCGAGCACAAACCAGCTCACAAGCCAAAGGCCAGGTGGCGCCACCACGGTGCTGCTCGACACCGAGCCGCAAGCGGCGCCAGATCCAAAACGGTGCCGGAGGGCGGCAGAGGGTCCACCGTGCCAGGCCCAGAAATCGTGGGCCTCGACACTGGGGAGCCTGCACCCGAGGAGGTGACTGCCGCGGTGGTCTCCCGCCACGGCCCCGGGAGGGACCACGTTTCCCCACACCGTGAGAGAAGCCTTCGGCAAGAGAAGAGGAGGAAGCTCTCCTCCCTGATTGTATAGGCCCGGAGGGGACCCGGGAAGGGCCTGAGACCTTACCTGGGAATCTCTAGAGCGACGCTGTCCTCAAGGTCAGCGGGCCTTGCCGAGCTTGAACACGCTGACTTAGAGGACACGACGTCCATGGAGAAACAAGCATCGCACGCTGCCTTGTCGTGGTTGGGTCCCAGGCAACGGAGACAGACATCATGCCGGTCCGAGACGGAAAATGCCGCCACAGGAGCACCGACGATAGCGCGCCCGCTCGACTTTCACGCTTTGCTCCCGAACCCGACATGATGCGAACTAAACAAGGAAAAAGGCAATAAAGCACTGCGCCGCAGATATAGAAAGAAAAGGAACGTCCTACTGTATACGGTGTCGTAGTGAATCGCCTGCGAAACGAGAGTCTTGAGGTTGGAAAACCGAGAACACTACTGCTACCGCAAGAGCAGTGCAGCTCGACGCGGGAGAAACAGAACTGAGATGAAGGAGGAGTTCAGGCACCTAACGCCGCCCGCCATGACGTGGTACGCCGCCCGAGGGCGGCGCCTGCTGGGCCGACTCCAAAAAAAAAAAGACTTCAGAAGCGGTGCACGCCCGGCTTAACCCAAGCAGTAATGAATGGTGAAGATTGACAAGGGAAGATCTGACTTTGAAGGTTGAGAAGGAATCTAAGGAAGTGAGCACTTGCTGGACCACTTGCAAGTGTGACTTGACTTGGTCTGGAGACTGACCTGCTATGAGCCAGTCGTCCAAGTATGGGAAGATGGAGATCTTTTTTCTCCTTAGGAAAGCAATCACTACTGCCAGGCACTTTGTGAAAACCCTTGGGGCTGATGTTAGGCCAAAGGGCATTGCTCTGAATTGATAGTGGCCTGAGGGCAACTCGAACCTGAGGTACTTTCTGCGGGAGCACCTGATGGAAATGTGAAAATAGGCATCTGAGGTCCAGGGAGGCTAGCCAGTCCCCTGGCCTTAGGGAAGGATTATTCCCAGTCACCATTTTGAACTTTGGCTTTAAAAGGTGTTTGTTCAGATATCTTAGGTCCAGGACGGGCCGCCATTCTCCTGTCTTTTTAGGGGTTAGGAAGTACCTGGAGTACAATCCTTTGCCCTTGTGTAGGGTGGAAACTCTCTCTATAGCTCTGAGAGCTAGGAGAGAAGAAACTTCTGCCTCTAAGGCAAGGGTCTCTGATAGATTCGCAGGTGGAAAGGATCGAATTCTCATCTTGGGAAATTTTTTGAACCTGAGAACCAGCCCCTGGCTTACTAATTCCAGGACCCACCTGTCTGTTAGAGACTTCCAGTCCTGGACAAAGTAAGCCAGCCTGCCCCCTACTGGTATGGGAGAATCGGTCCGGGCAGACCCATCAGGGTGTCTGCTTGGCAGGGGCTTTAGGCTGAGGGGTGGATGCAGGCCTGCTCATCCCCCATCTGCCTCTCCCTCTAAAGAACCCCCTCTGAGAGAAAGAAGAGGAGGCCTGAGCTTGGTAAAAGGCTTTTGGAAAGGCCTGCCCTGCCCCAGGACTGCTGCCTTGAGGAGTTGCTTGCCTTTCTTTGGCCTGAGCACTCCTGTAAGTGGTCCTGTACTCATCCATCTTTTTCATGTAGTTCTCTGTCTGCTCCCCAAACAGAGAATTACCACAATAGGGAAATCCATGGCCTTAGCCTGGGTATCCCAGAGAGGCTAGTACATCTGAGCCAAGCCATCCTCAAGAGCCACAGATGTAGCCATGACTCTTGATGAAACATCACTGGAGTCCACAGCAGCATGAAATTGTACTTTAGATGCCTCAATCCCATCTGCAGCCACCTGCTCCAGCTCCTGGCAAGCTGGTCAGGGCCTGTTTAGCCAGAGCCAGCACAGTGTCCCACCTGGACTTCTGGTATCTAGCTGTGTAGGCCATATAGTTAGCCTGCCTGAGTCCCAAAGATGCTGCCATGTACTGTTTCTTTGCCATGGCATCAATCTTCCTGGAGTCCTTGTCTGGCGGGTGTGATGCCAAGGGGATATTTGCCTTATCACAGGCAGCAGCCTGCACTACCCCAACATGGCTGCAATGCAGGAAAAGAACTCCGTGTCTGAGCCTGAAAGAGTATATACCTTTTGTCCATTCGCTTTGTCCACAGGAGGTATGGAATTAGGAGACTTAAGAATTTTATGTGTCTGTTTCCCAAAGGATTTGTGGAGGGGAACAGACAGTCTCCTGGACTCTGGGATCTCCATCATCTCAACAAAAATCAGGCTCCTCCTGATCCTCTACTGCTTCCTCCACAGGAAGCTGGGGGGTCTCAGCCACTTTTTTGTAAAACATAGTGAGAAGGGGACTCAAAGCCTAAGAGGAGAAACACCTGAAGGTCTGTCTGGGGAGATGTCCGGGGCAATAGGCACAACCAGACTTTCATAATCACCATAATCATCCTCATACTCTCCCTCCTCCTCCTCCTCCTCCTCCAGTTCATAAAATTCTTCCAAAGTGTAATCCGAACCGGGGAACCGACGAACCAAACCACTGCCAGATGGTGCCGGTTCGGCCGGAACCGGGCGCAAGCGACTGCACTATCTCTTATCGCTTTGGCTATCTCATCGGCAGCCGGAGTATGAATTTCTGGGTCCAAACCGACGATTTATCTTTTCTTTTCCTTTACCGAACCGACTCCTCAGAATCGCTCTCCTTTGCCCTCAAGAAGTATCGCCTGGTCAGACGGCACTTCTTCTGGTTCGGTCAACCGAACCGGCTGGCCATCCGGTCAGCGGACATCTCGGCTCCTTTCCCTCAGTCTACCTAATCTCTTTCCACGTAGATTTGGGAAAAGTTCTTATAAATTTGGCAGTCTGAATCGAGGTGGTCAAACCTCAGACAATAAACACAGGTGGTGGGGATTAGCCTTGGCAAGACCTCCCACACACACTGCAGTGTTGAAACCAGTGGCCCGGTTTTTTCTTGGGTTTCTCAGACATGGCCAATCCTAACCAAAACTTACCCTTTTTCGGCAATCCGCCAGGCAAGACTCCTATCTGCTCCTGACCGTGTCACGGTCGTGGAAAAAACGTATAAAATCCGCTTAGAACCAATACGGACCGTTACCACACACTAAATAAATCAAACTTTTTATTTGAAACTGATCGTTCAGCTGAACCGATCCACAATTTACAAGTTCCACACATAAACTACACAGAAAAACTCATCTAGTACTCACGGTACCACAGACAGAGACTTGAACCGACTGAGCAGCAATTCAGTAGAAACTGAGCAAAAACAAGACTTCAACCGACTTTTTTGAACCGAGCAATGACTGTCCCATGCATGCTTGAATTCAACCACTGTTTTGACTCCACAACCTCCTCGGAAGGCCGCTCCATGCATCCACAACCTCTCTGTGAAAAAATACTCATTACATTACTCTCTGAGCCGCCCCTCTATCTTCAAATTGTGCCCCTTGTTCTTGCACACCTCTTTTTGAAAGATGCTACCCTCTTGGACTTTGTTGATTCCTTGAGGTACTTGAAAGTTTCTATCATGTCCCCCTCCTCCTCCTTTCCTCGAGGCTATACATATTAAGCTCCTTTAGTCTCTCTTCATATGTCTTCCGTGCAGACCCTGCACCATTTTAGTTGCCCTCCTCTGGACAGCTTCCATCCTGTCTATGTCTTATGGAGATTGGGTCTCCAGAACTGCACATGAGTACTCCAGATGGGGTCTCACCAGCTGTCTGTACAGAGGGATAATAACTTCTGTTTTCTACTGGTGATGCCTCTCCTATGCATCCCAGTATCCCCAGCCCTCCTTGCTGCCCTCTCACATTGCTTGCCCACCTTTAGTCATCTGATATGACTACCCCAGGTCCCTTTCCATTTTTGTTGTTGTTAGTATCTCACTCCCTTATGTCCCTTCTCATCCTTTCCACCCCACCTTATGCATCAACTCTGTTGCAGATCTTGTGTCATCTGCAAAGAGACATATTTTTCCTTCCAGTCCCTCTGCAATGTCGCTTATAAAGACATTGAAGAGGACTGGTCCATTACTGAACCCTCATGCACCCCACTAGTAACCCCCCTTTCTTCAGAGTGGACTCCATTACTATTACCCTCTGTGTCCTATTCTCCAGCCAATTCTTTACTCAGGCTATCATCTTGGGACCCACTCCCAGGCTGTCTAACTTGTATATTAATCTTTTGTGTGGGACTGAGTCAAATGCCTTGCTAAAGTCTAGGTAGGCCATGTCCACAGCCCTCCCTGATCTCAGACTTTGGTCACCCAGTCAAAGAAATCTATTAGATTCGTCTGGCATGACCTTCCTGTTGTGAACCCATGCTGCCTTGGGTCCTGTGCCCTCTGGCCTCTAGGTACTCGACAGTTCTTTCTTCAGAAGTGATTCCATCATTTTCCTATCACTGAGGTTAAACCAACAGGTCTGTAGTTTCCTGCTTCTGCCCTGCTCCCACTTTTGTGAAGGGAATCACATCTGCCCTCCTCCAGTCCTCAGGTTCCACCTCATCCTCCTATGATTTGTTAAAGAGGGTAGTCAGTGGTGTCACTAGTTCTACCCTTAGTTCTTTAGAATTCTGGGATGAATCCCATCAGGCCCCATTGCTTTGTCCACCTTCAATTTTAAGAATTTTCAGAACCTTTCTTCTGTAAATGGGCTGTTATCAACTTCTGTATCCAGAGTGTTTCTATTGTTTGTTTTAGGTACCTCCCCTCTTCATTTGTAAATACTGAGCAAAATATTTGTTTAGTATCTCTGCCTTTCACAGTCACCCTCTGCCCACCTCCTCCCCTTTATTAAGCCTCACTATCCCTCCCTTAGTCTTCCTTCACTCCCTGATGTACCTAAAAAAGGTTTTATCCCTCTTCTTAACTGAGTTGGTTATCAAAACTGAGCTTTTTGGCTCTAATATATATATATAGTTTTATATATATATAGTTTTATGATGGCACAACCTTGGATTTTTTAAGGTCTGCAGTGGAATAAAGATGTTGCCTAACCGAAACATTCATTAGGCTTTGTATGACGGGCACAAGTTAGTATTCGACAGGTAAAACAGATCGTCGCTTTGGCTCTGCTACAGATGCTCTAAAGCGCTCCTGTCACTTGATGTTAGTTGGGCTGAAGAGAATTAAGTCAGCAGTTCAGCATTAATTTAGTGGGATGAGTTTCCTTTAGGCTTCCTTTTTAGATACCTTGTTGGAAACGGCCCAATCCACCTGGAGGTTTAAATAGTGTTAATATGCTAGTGAAGGAAGAGTAAAACTTTGCTTCTCTTTCCTATGCTAACAGCTGGTTTCAGGGTTTTTGCAGCAGGTAACACAATCAGGATGACTTAATGGGGCTAATCAAGAGCTGCTGCAAGGTTTGTGAGTTTGCCTCATACTTTAGAGCAGTCGTCTTTCCACACCTGTATTCTGCAGCATCCTCTTTAAAGTGGACCAACCCGACCGTCTCTATGACAACAATTAACACAAAAAGGGTGTCTTAATGACTTAATGGGACTTATCAACAGCTGCTGCAATATTTGTGATGCTTCTTTTGTGCTTAGCATTTAAAAAAATGTTTTTTATTGTTTTTACTTTTCCCATCTGTTTGCTGTGGCAGGACTATTAGTTTTAATTCAGTTTAAGCTCCCGATTTTGTTTTATTTTGCATATGTGAAATCCACAGGGCTGTAGTAATAAGCCATGACAGGGTGTGTGATATGAAAGCAATAAGACATGATAGGGTGTTCATTATGGTGAAATAATCACACGCTCAGGTGTGTTGTTGGTTATGAAGCGCAGGTGAGAGCCATTATATGCACCTGAGAAGTGAGATTATTTCACCATAATGGTACACTCCTGGAGTGTCTTATTGCTCTTATAAATGGCAATTAAATATATGATTTAAAATGAATAAAAATAAGAATAAAGTATTTTAAAAAGAAAAAAAACAGGACCTCACATTGAAATATGCTTCCACTTTAAATCTGAATACAAAAAAAGAGTCCCTATCCTGGTAACTGTGGGGTTAGCTAAAAACATAAAACATAATGAAAACTGTGTGTGCCACACATTATTATAAGAACAAAAATGTTACCTTGCATTTTTAGTCAATTCAAGTACTGTTTCTTAATGGCAATCTGTTCAAAACCTTAAACCTGCCAGGCGGCCTTTTTTTGGGGGTGGGTGGGTAGATTTTACCTGAAAATACCCACGTAGGATTCAAATGTCTGTGCTTCTATAAACTTTAGTAATGTATTTCATCAGTTTGTATCTGCCTCTGCAGCTGTATTTTCCACCTTTTACCTTTGTTCATGAAGTATTCTTGCTTACTTTTTCATTCTGTATTTTTTCTGTTTCCCATATTCAAGATATGGAATGTTTACCATGGAACACAGAGATTCAAAATTCTGCTCAGTTCCACTGGCAGAATGTTCCTCTCCTAACATACTGTGCACACACACACACACAAAAAAAACAAAGGCCTCTTGTAGAGCTACAGACTCAATTGTCTCATTGTCAGGGAAAGCAGAAGAGATTTCCCTGATGAGCAGTTCAAGACAGAAAGAGGATTTTTCATTGTGAGCAAAGAAACAATTGTAATGAAAACTATGAACATTATTTAACGTTTCTAATTTGTTTATGTGTGCAAGTAGTGTGTGATGATCAGGGAAACAACATTTAATTAATTGGTGTTATTGTTAATTTAAGATAGTTTTATTTTTAGGGCCCAGGTAAAATTTTTTACAGTGTAAAGGTAGCAGCCGTGTTTGTGATGGAATATCAATTATGATTGTGTGTGTGTGTGGGGGGGGGGGGCGATGGAAGATAGTTCTGGTTGTAGATGGACTGATTTGCTCATTGTGTGATGTGGTTTAGGACCAGGATGACTGTGCAGTATGCTCTAATATTGAATGGTCACCTGACTGATTTTAACCAATTAAAGTGCTTTGATTTTTAGACTCATTTTATAAAGGATTTTAATGTAGGCCCCAGGGATGTAGTAAGGCATGAGGCTGAGTGTCCTTACACCCCTTGGAACTGCATTCAAATCCTAAGATGCGCACCATGGAGGGGCTTATTACACTTAAGTACTTAAGGTTTAAAATTGTTTATCTTGGGAGGAAAATGTGATTTGCCACCTGACCATGCGTTTATAGAGATTTAATGCATGGTCATGTGACGTGCTTCAGCCAATCATGTTTGTTAATTTTCCAGTGCCATTTTATAATTAAAAGGTAATGCACAATCTTATAGTATTTATTATATTATTGCTTGTAAGATTTGTCACTGTGCAGTAAGTCTCTCTAAGCCTCAGGGATAGCGCACCATAAAAAATAAAATGCCCTTGCCCTGGCCTTTCTCCAACCATTTATACATAGCATCAGTATGCCTGTCAGCTGCCCCCCCGCCCCTGCCTCCCCACATAACATGGCACACCCCCTCCCCCCCCCTCCCTCCATTCCTCCACTATGTCATCTTTGTCTGTCACATCCTCTGTGTCTATCTTCTCCAGGGTGATCAAACTCACAGACGCAGGCATATGTTGTACGATGCCTCAGCAGTGTCTACTTGTGTGAACCTTTCTGTAACTTACTGTACCATCTCTGTAAATGTATAAATTGTTGTTCTCTGCTATTTTCTGTTCAGCTGATGTGGAACCTATGAAAGAGCATCTGCAAACAGGTGTTATCCAAGAACTTTATAAATAAATAAATAAATAAATAAAATAAAAAGCTGTCTGTTAATGTTCAATATCTTTTTGTCAGGTGGGATGATTAGTTTTGATGTGTTCCCTGAAGGCTGGGACAAAGCGGTACAGTCTTGATGTTTTGGAAAGGTAAGCTTCAAAGCGATTTACTTCTTGGCAATGAGACAGCACCTGTAAGTACATTTCTCTCTCTCACTCTCTTGCTTTCTCTGTCCTTTCTTTTCACAGGTAGACTCTTCCATCACATACCATTACTAAACTCCCCATCTCCACATGGGCTTATGCCTAGGGTTACCATCTCTGGATGAGGCAAAAACCTGATCCTAAGCTCCTCCCTTAGCCCCACCCCTTTTTATGACTCATCATTGTTCCTCCTAGAAAGCCATTTGTTATATCAATAAAAGACAACACTTAAAGCAGCAGTTCAACAAAAATCTTAAGATATTGTACTGTACCTGTTAAAGTTACTTTCCTAGGTTACTTTCCTAGGTTCTTCCTAGTTATTAATTTACTTATATACATCGATACATAGACAGTGTCGGCAGATAAGGGCCTATGGCCCACCCAGTCTGCCCATTTGAGCTTGTAAGTTCAGTTTATGTTCTCCAAGAAGTCTGTTGCCCCTTATCCCTGACCTCCAGAATTCCTTTATGTCTATCCCATACATTCTTAAATCCCGTGATTGTTTCAGCCCCCACCACTTCCTCTGGCAGGGTGTTCCACTTGTCCACCACCCGCTCTGTGAGGAAATTCTTCCTCACGTTTCCTCTGAATCGTCCTCCCTCCAACTTCATCCCATGCCCTCTAGTCCTGGAACATCTTTTTCACTTAAAAATAGTGTATTTCTGCACCCTGTTCCTCGCTGTAAGATACTTGTATGTCTCTATCATATCCCTCTCTCCTCCTCTCCTCCAGGGATTACATGTTCAGTTCCTTCAACCTGTCCTCATAGGACTTGTGATGCAATCCATGCACCATCTTTGTTGCCCTCCTCCGAACCTTCTCTACCCTATGTCCTTACATAGAGGTAAGGTCTCCAGAACTGTACAGTGTACTCCAGGTGGGGCCTCACTAGTGTCTTGTATAGTGGAATTATGACCTCTCTTTTCCTGCTGGTGATGCCCCTGCCTATGCATCCCAGCATCCTATTTGCTTTACCTGCTGCCTTGTCACACTGTTTCCCTGCCTTGAGGTCATCAGAGATGATAACCCCAAGATCCCTTTCCTGCTTGGTGCATGCTATATCCTCACCCCCCAACTGATATACTGTGCCAGGGTTTTTGTGCCCCATATGCATTATCTTGCACTTTCTTGCATTGAATTTCAACTGCCAAACCCCTGATCATTCTTCAAGTTTCTGCAGGTCCCTTCTCATTCTGTCTACACCATCTGGTGTGTCTACTCTGTTACAGAGCTTTGTGTCATCAGCGAACAGTGAAATTCTGCCTTCTAGGTCCTGCGCAATGTCACTGATGAAGATATTGAATAGGACCGGTCCCAGCACTGATCCCTATGGTACCCCACTGGTCACTCTTCCCTCTGTCAGCCAGTTACCTACTCACTACACTACTGTCCTGCCCACACCCATATTCCCCAGTTTGTGCAATAGTCTTCATGTGGCACAGTGTCAAAAGCCTTGCTGAAGTCCAGAGGCCATGTCCACTGCCCTCCCTGAGGGTAGACAAGGGAAATACTGTAAATAGCATACAACAGTATACATGGTATATAATAATACATAATAAAAATAGTTTCCTATAATGTGTACTTTATGTATTTTTATGGCTCCATTTCCTCTATGTCAACAGTACTATTTCAAAGCAAAAGAAGTGACCATATTTTTTTTCTTGAGGAAAAAAATAATTTAAAAATGCCTAAATTCTGTTAGAAATGAAAATGTTTACCAGCAAATGAAAGTGGAAGACAACTGGCTATGCTACTGTTATAAAAGGTGGGGGCAGCTTTGCTGCTATACCAATTTAAGATGCAGTGGAAAAGATTAGGATGAGTAAGTGCTAACGGTGTTAATGGCCATACTTTATACCTCCCAGGTTGACTGCTTTCACAAACAAAAGGCTATGTTGACAACAGAACTTGTTTGTAACCTGGACATGTAGCTGAAACAATGAATGATATGACAAAAGCTGTTTGAAAAGTATGTACACACTAAACATGGCTCAAAAACCTGACCAGCGCAGAGCAAAACTGGATTACCTGATAGGGACCCTGAAAACCTGATCACCAGGTAAAATACCTGGCAGGTGGCAACTCTACTTATGCCACTGCTGAATGAGGCCTATTTTATTGTATTATTTATTTTCTTTCAATTTTGGTGACCGGGTAGGCCCACTGAGACCAAAACAGTCACTTTTTCGGGGGTGACCCAGAATTAATTACATACATCTATAAACATAACAAACTACATACAAGTTATTTCACAATTACCAGTCAATATAGACATAATGACCCAGTCATGCCCTATGACAGCATCTAAGCATTTGGTGGGGGGTGGGGGGGGCAGGTGATAGTTGCTAGTGGGGGTGGATTTTACCCATCTTAGCAAGCTATGTGCAAGTTCCCCTTTTATTAATCTACTACTATAGTCCTTATTGTGATTTTTCCAGCTAATGAATTCACTGGGCTTCACACAGGTGATTACCTCTGCAACCCATAGTCACGGTCATTCTTTGGACCTAGTCTTCCTTCTGGGTATGGAGACCTCTGATTTGGTGGTGGAGCCAGTCAGTTGGTCAGACCATCACACCATAAGGTTCAATTCCAGGCCCCATATAGGCCTACCCTTACGGAGATGGTCCAGTACCACCCTTTAAGGGGCTTGTCCCCTGATGGCCTGATGGCGGTGCTGGACCTATTAGGATGTCTGAGGAATAGTGGGGATCCAGATGCCTTAATCCAGGGTTATAATGACACTGTGACTGGGGCACTGGACTGTCTCGCTCCAGTCCATGTTCATCCCCTTACCCAGCACCCTCAGTCCCCTTGGTTTGATGGGACCTTGAGGGAGCTGAGGAGAGAGGGACGAGGGCTGGAGCTTTGCTGGTGAAAATCGGGCCTGGATGATGACAGACTTAGATTGTTGGCCCATTATAAGGACTATCAATCAGCTATCTCCCATAAGAAAGCAGAGTTCCTGTCCAGGGAGATTGCTGCGGCACAAAATCGACTGACTCAGCTCTACTGTGGACAGACTGTGCAGTTCAGCCTGTCTGCAATCTCGGAGAGCATTGTCACAAGATAAATATAACGAGTTCACTCGCTTTTTTGTCAATAAGTTTGCCGACATCAGGTCCGAGAGTTGTGCAGTGCACCCCAGTGGGTCTGACAGTGACGGGTGGGAGATGGCAGCTCCTTGGTCTGTCTGGTCTGACTTCAGCCATCTGGCGATCGAGGATGTGGTGAGGATTATCCAGTCTTTGCGGCCGACCTGCTGTAGTTTGGACCCAGGCTAAATGCTCCTTGTGGGGTTCATTGAGACCATTGGCCTGGTCCTTGCCAAGATAGCTCGGTGTTCGCTAGATTCCAGGGTGTTTCCGGACACCTGAAGGAGGCAGTAGTGATACCCTCCCACAGAAACCATCTTCGACCCAGACAGTCTTGCTAATTACAGACCTATCTCTAACCTTCCCTTTGTGAGTAAGGTTATTGAGAAGGTGGTTGCGCTGCAGCTGGAGGATCATCTGACCATCGATGACACCTTACGATCCTCTCTAGTCTGGATTTCGAATGCCACAGTACCGAGACGGCCCTTGTTCGGTTGTCAATGATCTCCTAACAGCAAGAGATCGGAGGAGCCATTCCATCTTGGTTCTTCTTTGATCTGTCGGCGTGTATTTGACACTGTGGACCATGGAGTGTTAGTCGAGTGCCTGCAGTTAATCTGTGGGCTGTCTGGTACAGTTCTCAGATGATTCCTCCTTCCTCACTGGCAGGTTTCAGAGAGTTGTCTTCGGGGCTTACTCCTCAGACAAGATCTCCCTGCCATGTGGGATTCCACAGGACTCTGTGCTGTCTCCAGTGTTGTTCACAGTGTACATGCTGCCATTGGGAGACATTGTAAGGCGGTATGGGCTGAGTTTTCACTGTTATGCAGATGATACTCAGCTTTATCTGTCCTTCGTGCCCAATCATGTGGGAGCTATCTCAAACTTTAACAACTGCCTTTCCAAGATCAAGGACTATATGAGTGCCAACTGGTTGAGGCTGAATCCAGATAAGACTGAGATTGTGGTGGTGGACCTGGGTCTTGGGGTAGACGGGTCATCGGAGGGGCAAACTACTGGGCTTTGGCTCAGTGGTCACAGGCTGATGATCTCTGAATGGGTGAGAGATCTGGGTGTGATTCTTGACGATGGACTGATGCTTAAACACCAGGTGTAGTCCGTTATCAAGACTGCCTTTTACCATCTGAGGAACGTAGCCCAGGTCAAGCACCTAGTTCCGCCCAATGACCTGCCAGTTGTGGTCCACGCCTTTGTAACCTCGCACCTTGATTACTGTAACGCCCTTTACCTAGGGCTTCCAGGGGTTGATATCTGCTGCTTGCAGCTTGTGCAGAATGCAACAGCTAGGCTGTTGACCGGGCTGCCTCGTAGCTGCTATGTTATTCCAGTGCTGTGCGATCTGCACTGGCAACCTCTATGGCGGATCACCTTTTTAAGGTCGGTTTACTGACTTACAAGGCCCTACACAGACAAGGGCAGAGTTATCTGCAAGATCTTCTCCATCCCTACTGCCCCTCCCGACCGTTTCAGTTCCACCGTTGAGGATTGCTAGAGTGTCTTCAGGGTCCGCTTAAAATCATCTGGGGCCCAATCTTCTGAATTTGTGGCCCCTATCTCTGTGGAATTTTCTACCTCATCAGATAAGACAGTGCCTGACGGTGGAGAGTTTCAAGTCTGCCCTGAAAACTTATTTATTTTCTTTGCCCTTTTCAGAGTTTATATAAGCTGCTGCAGTTGTTTTATGAGAATTTTGTTTTATCTTGTTTTACCTATGTACTAACGCTATGGTCTTCGGAAATAGCACTATTTTATAAATAAATTTTGATTTGATTTGATTTCTCTCTGTCTTGTATTTCGGGTTGCCATCTGTCTGGTATTAGACCAGATAATCTGGTTTTAGGGTCTTTATTTGGTCACCCAGTTTTGCTTACATGTCTGGTTTTGGGTCATTTGAGTGCTGCATACTCTTAAAACTAATTGTACAACTCACTCACTGTTTTGCTGCATATTACAAGAAGTTCTGATTTCACAGGCCTTTGTGAAACTAGTTTGCCAGGGTAAAAAAATACAGCTTTATTGGTGTACTACCGAAGTGAGCACCCCCATAGAAAGAATAATATCACTTAACATAACGTTGCTGTCACTGGAAGTAAAGCGAGTTCTTTTGTTTTGTAATATTCAGTGATATTATTCTTTCTGTGGGATGCTCTGCCCCCCAACCCGTGTGCACCATTAAAGTTGTATTTTTTTACCCAGAGTGTGTGTGGGCGGAGCACCCCCACAGAAAGAATAATATCACTGAAAATTACAAAACATAACTCCTCTCTATGGACATTCGACCACTGACACATTTGACAATTTCCTGGAGCACATTGCAATATACCAGGCTGCCAAACAGGCAGAGGAGAACGAGGAAAATGAGAATCTGCAATAGCTTAACTGCCTAAAACAGAGGCACTGATAATGAAACACTGAATTAGTAATTGCTAAATGCCTCTCTGTGATTGTTGTGACAGTAGAGAAAATAGTAGTGGTGTTGGGTAGGGTGTGCTTGTAAGTGAATGTGTTCACCGGTGCGCAGCTGAAGGCAACATGAGAATGCCCACTGCGTGATCACGTCTCCACCATAGTGTGTGGAGTTTCGAGAAAAGCGCACAACCGGTCCAACGCCTCCACACAATGCCTAGAAATATGACAAGAAACAGCAGTAGCTGCTGAGGTGGTTCATCCGGGGTCACCCAGGCTGTAAGGAAAAGAGGTTGGTCTATAGAAAATTCAAGAGGACCAAGAGTAGAGGTAGATAAGGAATTACCTAAGGCTGGCTAGTGTTGCAGTAAGGAAGTCCGGCAGGATAAGGCACAGAAGGACCAGTAGATAGCTGAGGAATTAGGGCAGACTAGGTGGGCCAGAGATCCTTATCTGCTGTCAAAGTCTATGTTTCTATTGAAGAAGGAGAAGGCCTTTTACGCAATATAAGTGAGAAAAGGGACAACAAGGATGTTATTGTTAGACTTAGGAAGGGGAAAGAGTAGATGGAGGAGAACGGGGCAAAGCAGAAGTACCGAATTAACACTTGTGTTCCATCTTCATCAGGGAGAAACACGGACCCATGCCTACAGAAGGGAGAAGAGGAGTGTGTGTGTGGGGAGCATGGATGTAGTGATAGAGGAGAATAGAGTGAGAGAGGGGCTGCTAGCATTGAAGGTAGACAAATCACCAGACCCAGATAGCATACACCCAAGGGTACTAAGGGAACTGGCAAAGGAGCTTGCAGGGCCACTGGAGGGCCTATTCAGTAGTTCATTGGAATCTGGTGTGGTACAGCAGGACTGAAGACAGCACATGTGCCCCTTCACAAGAGCAACCCCAGGTCTGACCTGAATCGTGTGCAAGCTCCAGGAGACCATACTTAAGGAAAGGTTGGTAGAGTATCTAGAGGAGCATGGTCTACAGGATACGAGGCAGCATGGATGTATGGGGGAGATTGTGTCAAACGAACCTGATCGATTTCTTTGACTGGGCCACTAAGACAGTAGACAGGGGCCAAGCTGTAGACATCCTGTATCTGGATTTCAGGAAGACATTTGACTCTGTACCCCACAACAGTTTGAACAGGAAGCTGGCGGATCTTAGGATTGCTGAGGAGAAGATGGCCAGATGGGTGGAAAACTGGCTGAGGGACAGAAACCAGAGGGTGGTAGTGGGGGGAGAGTTATCTGGCACCAGGGAGGTCGCCAATGGGGTCCCGCAGGACCCTGTTAGTCGAGCTGTGGCCTTGATTTCTTATAATCGGAACTCTAAATTGTAATATAATACATGTAAAAAACATCCCCATTCAACTCTATGGAGTGTGCCCCTACGCGCTTCATTTTCTGACATCACAAAATGTGTGAGCATGGGGCACATCTGGCAGTTTAGGAACTGGCAGCATTTTGGCTGTCGACTCCATGGAGCCAAATACGATCTCTTTTTTTTATTTATCAAGCAGCAGTTAATTAAAAAATTCGTTTCACTCAACTTGGGTCCAGGTAAGGATTATTGTATGTTCGGGGTGGGTGGTACTATCAAAAGTATGAAGCTGCTCTTTAAGCTAAGTGGCAGCCATAACATGAGGGGACACAGTCTTAAGTTGGGGGGGGGAGTTTAAGAGGGAGGTCAGGAAGCACTTCTTCACAGAGAGGGTGGTGACATACAAACATAGGAACTTGCCAGCAGAAACAGGTCCTCAGTTAATTCCCTGGAGCTGCTCCCCCAACTCTTCCTGGAGTCATGCCCCACCATCCCATTACCCTCCCCTTCCCAGTAGTGTCTCCTTCAGTCATAATCCTGTTCATCACCCTATCCCACCCCACCCCCTTGAAACCGGCCACATCTTTGCTACCACCAACTCATTCCACCCCTTCACTGCCCTTTCAGTGAAAAAGTGCCTCCTCATTTCCTTCTTGAATCTTCCCCCCACCAGTTTTAGGCTGTGCCCCCTTATTGTACCCTAATTCCTCAGGTTAAAGATGCCCTCAGTACCAGCCCTGTTTATGCCCTTAAGGTACTTGAATCTTTCAGTCATATCCCCTCTCTCCCATCTGTCCTCCAGGTAGTACATGTTCAGCTGCCTCGGTCTCTCCTCATATGTTCTGTCGCCCATGCCCTTGATCATTTTGGTTGCCCTCCGCAGGACTCCCTCCAGTAGTCTGATATACTGCTTCAGGTAAGGGCACCAGAACTGAACACAGTATTCCAGGTGTGATCTCACCAGTGACCTGTACGGTGGCAGAATAACTTCCTCCCCCCTGAGGTGAGTCCCCTGGCAATGCAGCCTAGCATTTTATTTGCTTTGGCTGCTGCCTTTCGGCACTGTGCTGTGTGCTTCATATCACCCCTGACCATTACTCCCAGGTCCTTTTCCTCCTCTGATATTGTCACCTGTATTCCCCTAGGCCAGTTACTGGCCTTTGGGTTTCTGACTCCCATGTGCATTACCTTACATTTCTTAGCACTGAAGCCCAGCTGCCAGGTGCCCGACCACTTCTCCAGCTTAGCCAGGTCCTCCCTTAGATCCTGTCTCCCCTCCTTCATGTAAACCCTCCCGTAGAGCTTAGTATCATCAGCAAAAATGCAGATCTTACTATTGACCCCCTCTGCAATGTCACCTATAAATACATTGAACAACACAGGACCAAGCATTGAGCTCTGTGGGACCTACTGGTTACGGGCCTAGGTTTGGACAGTTCCTTCCCCCCACCACCTCTCTTGTTCTGTCCCTTAGCTAGCATTTACCCAGCATTTTGTCCCCAGTCTCAGGTCCCCAGCTTGTTGATCAGCCTGTCATGTGGCACTGAGTGAACACCTTGCTGAAGTCTAGGTATAGTATGTCCACCACCTGCCCTGTCCAGCAACCTCGTCACCCAGTCGAATAAGTGTATCATAGTTTGACAAGACCTTCCTCTGACAAACCCATGCTGCCTTTTGGCAGTGAGTCAAATGCCTTGCTGAAGTCTAGCTATAGTACATCCACTGCCTGCCCCCTGTGCAGAGACCTCATTACCCAATTGAAGAAGTCTATCATGTTGGTTTGACAAGACCTCACCCTGACAAATGCATGTTGCCTGTTGCCCTGGAGACCAATCTGTTCAAGGAAGGACACCAGCCTTTCTTTAGAATGGCCTCAGTTAACTTACCCACTATGGAGGTTAGGCTAACTGGCCTGTCGTTACCTGGCTCATCCCTGGGTCCACTTTGTGGAGGAGGATACCACATGAGCTATCCTCCAGTCCTGTGGCACACACCCCATCTCCAGTGAGGTGTTAAATAGGTCTGTCAGTAGGGCTGACAATACCCCTGCCAGTTCCCTCAGGACCCTTGGGTGTACCCCATATGGGCCATGTGCCTTGTCCACCTGCAGTTCCCTTATCCCTCTTAAGACCCTGTCTACTCCAGTCTCCCCCTCATACTCCCCCCCTCCTTAAAGATCTCCTAATCTTCCCCTGTGGCATAGGTCTGTCCACTTCCCTGGTGAAGGCTGAGCAAAAGTACTCATTTAGTACCTCCACTTGCTCCTCTCCCTTTTCTACCCATCCTCCCCCCTCTCTTTATCCTGACTATCCCATCCGTTCTGCTTCTTCTTTCCTTAATGTACTGGAAGAAGTCCTTCTCCCCTTCCTTAATCCCCTGCACCAGTCTTACTTCTTTCTCAGCCTTGGCTGCCCGGACCTCTCTCCCTGCCTCTCGAGATTTCACAGCGTATATTTCTCTGTCCTCCTCCCTTGAGGTAAGCTTGTACTTCAGGAAGGCCACCTACTTTTCCTTTACCTTTTCAACCACCTTCCTGCTATAACAGCTAGGCCTCTTGGTTCTCGGATTCCTTTTACGAGCTCTTGTACAAGTGTCGGTGGCCTCGATTATCCCCATCTTAATGATGGTCCATTTCTGGTCCTCATCCATCTTTGGTCGGAGCTTAGCTAGGTGCTCCTGTACTATGTTCCCCATCCTATCAAAGTCTGCCTTCCTAAAGTCCACCACCTTCATTTTTGGCATGGCTGCCTCCTTCCCCATGCAGATGGAAAATCACACTGTGCGGTGGTCACTGCCTGCAAGGGGTTCCCACACTTCCACATCCTGGACATTCTCTCTGTCTGGTAGCACTAGGTCTAGTATGGTCTCCTCCCTTGTTGACTATGTGACTCCCTGTGTCAGGAAGTAGTCTTGGATAGCATCCAGGAGGACCTGTTCCCTGCTACAGGAGGTAGCTGGGGTGCTCATGTCTACTCCAGGTAGGTTGATGTCTTCTAGTATTATAGTGTTTCCTCTCCCCCTACCCTCCTGATCTGTTCCCCCAGCTCCCTATCCAACTCTATTCCCTGTGAAGGAGGTCTGTGCACCACCCCCACATGGCTTCTTCTCCCAGCGGTGTTCTGGAGTACCACCCATAGGGCTTCAGCAGTGCCCTTCTCTTCTTCCCCCTTGTTGTGCAGGATTTACACAAAACACTAATCGCAATACTTAGTGTCAGGATCCTGAGACTGATATCGAAAGTGGAATCCCGACACTCGGTACTTGCCTCGAGAGTAGGCTTTTGCCCCCACCCCCCTTGTTTAATATAGCAACTCTCATGGGTAAATGCCAAATGTCTGGATTTTGAGCTTTGAGATATCAGTCTCGGGATCCTGACACTCGATATTGTGAGTTTCAATCTTTCATAGTGATACCATTGCACATTATCCCTTCCCTTACGTACAGTGCCACTCCCCTCCCCCTCTTTGCTCAGTCCTTCCTAAGCAGCTGGTATCCAGGGATCACAAGGTCTTAGTGATGGTACTGAGTTGCCCATGTCTCTGTGATGGTAACTATGTCCACGTCCCTCATTGCCTGTTGGTCTGCTGTCCTGTTAGCCAGGCTCCTTGCATTCAAGGACACCGCCTTCCAGTGCAACCCCTGTCCCTCTTTGCTCCTGTTCCTTTTGTGCCTCTCCTTCCAGCCCTAGTCCCTACTTACCCTTCCCCTTCCTTTTTATTTCCTTCTGGGGGGCCCCCTTCTCCTGGTGTTGAGTGCCTTGCTCTCTGCTGCCCCCCCCGTTCAGTTTAAATTTAGCCTGTCAACAAAATATCTTTCCAGGTTGCCTTTCAGGACCCTTGTGCCCTCCTTGCTTAGGCAGCCTTTCCAGGCATATAGGTCCTTATTGTTCCATGTCTTACCCCACCCCCACCAGCCCGTACCCATTTGTTTTGCACCATCATCAGCTATGAATTGAATCTCAATCCTCATCTTCTTACAGTGCTGGCCTCCTCGGACTGATAGTGCCATCGAGAAAGCTACTGATTGTCCCACCCCACCGCAGCTCTTTCGTAGCTCTGTGACCCTTTCTTGCATAACCTTCACCTTGTAGCCCAACAGATCATTGGTGCTCAAATGTACCACAATGTGAGGCTTCCCCTGCCCACACATTTTAGTATAATTGCCCCCGCCCTCCTGCTATCATGCCTGGCATACAATCCACCCTCCTGTTGCTGCTGTCTGTATACTTGTTACCCCATCTTACTCCTTTAGACTAGAGTGCCCTATTATTACAACTGTCTCCCCGTGCCCTGAGCTCTTGCTGTCATAGTGCCTAACCTGGTGAGTCCTCCTTAACATGTCTCCCTCCGTTGTGGCCACCTCACAGTGTGACAGCCTTTTCCTGTTCCCAGCTTCCCCTTTCGCTCTGCTTTGCCCCTCCCATCAGACCATCCTTTTCCCCTCCTGTGGACTCCTACCCCCCCGGAGATGCCCTTCCCTTGCCCATACCACTCTCCTTCCTATCCCCCCTGCTCATGTTTGTCATGATCTCCCCTCCATATGACTCACCTGCCTCCCTATCCCTGTTTCCCTTCCTGGCTGGTGACCCTCACCTTCTTCCCTGACCTCCTTTACTCAGTTCTGCCTCTGCCTCACCCTGCTTCCCGAACTCCCCTTCTTCCCCTTGACCATCCAAACCTTGCAAAACTGGGAACCTGTCTGAGGTCTTTTACCCCTTGTCCATAATGCCTTCTGCTAACTTTCTCTGCTTTCTCATCCTTCCTCTCTGGACTGACTCTTTTGCCCCTTCCCCACCCCACCACCTTCCAATCTCTCCTTCATTTCCTCCTGGTTTCTGTGTCTCTGGTGTTCCCTAGCCCTGAAGTGTTCTCCTAGACTCCTGCCTGGCCCACTGCCTGACCTGACCATCTGGAACAATTCCTTCTCCCCCTACCCCTGTCTTTTTGGCCACCCTCCACCCTAGCTCCTTCCCAATTCCCATCTTAGTCAGTTTATTTCTTCCCTAAGTTGCCCAAGCTGCCTACAGACTAGGCATCCCCCTTCCCTCCACATTATTCCCAGGAAGATGGCTGCTCCGAATCCATTACATCTGACCATCCTCCACCCCCCCATCCTACATCTATTATCCTCAGCCCACCGACCTTCCTCCATTCTGCTCCTCTGCCCCCCTCCCCCATCCTTTTGGGTTCCACATTCTCCCCTGTATCTATACTGCCCTCGGTATTCCAGCCTTTCTCTCCCTTTCTTTGCTTTGCCTCAGTGTATCCTACAGCCTTCCCTGTTCCTTCCCTTACAGTCCCTCCCCCTCTCTCTCTCAGCCTACCTTCCTCCTCCTCCCGAACCCTCAATTTCCAACTTATCTATACCCCTAAACATCTTTTGAATTCCCCAGCACTGAAATACACCCACACATCAGCATTTATAAGTAAAAATCAAATTTACTTTCCCTTTCTCTGACTGACTAACACCAGTTAGCTTCTCTTTGTCTCCCCTAATGAGATTGGGTCGCTGTTGTCTTGTTACACTGGTTAGATTATAGTGGTAGTGGGATGCCAGGACTACAGCTGGCTGGTAACTTGTGGATTGCCTGAACAGCAACTGTTTGGTGACTTTTTCCATTGTGGGGACACCCCTTCAGCACTCATATCAAAGTTTTCTGTAGGTACATTCTTTTATAATCTTTGCCCTGTAGACAGTGGATGTGAGAGGACCCCTGCCTTAAAATCTGTGGGCTGTGAAGTTTGCTGTCCTCTTATTCCATTTTATCTGGCTAAGCATTGCTGGATTAATTTAAGGGATTTGGGGATATATTGTTTCCTTAAACTCTAAGGGTTAGCTTCCTACTTGTTACTCCTTTTGGTGGTTGAGTGGGTGTGGGGTTGGTCATTGGGGGTTTATAATTTTATTTAGTGTGGCTGGTGCTTGAGTGGTTAGGATTATCGCTTGTATTAATGTTGCGATTGGATTTGAGTGAGTGTAATAGTTAGCTATCTGGGGTCCTTTGGTTGGACTTTATGTGTCTGGGAGGACTGGGGGTCTGGAGGGCCTGGATAGTGTATGGGCATCTTAGCTGCTCGATCTTGACCCTTTACTGACCTCCCTCTTTTCTCCACTGCAGCACATCGCTGTCGGAGGTCGGGATAAGAGAGGTCGCATTGACCTTGTATGGCGTGGTGCCCCATGCACTATAGGAGGGCAGGATTGAGGTGGTTGGGTGCAGAGGTGCCCTGGGTATCAACGGTATTTGGTTCCCGTCCCAGGGCTCCAACCAGACCAAGTAAGCAGGTAGCCAGAAGGCTACACCAATCCCTGTGAGCAGTGCTATGCAGTGCCAGATTGATCAGGAACAAGACCGCCGTTATCAGACTTAATTTCCTCGGTCGATCTGGCTTGCGAGACCTGGGTGGATGATGATGCTGGCCTGGTTCTAGAGGCCGCTGTCCCCAGAGATTTTCGGTGGTGCACTGCCCCAGAGTGGAACACAGGGGCAGGGTAGTAGCCACCTGCTTTAGATCTGAGCTGGCTCTGTGTGCTCAGTGGGAAGACTGGGTTCATTTGAAAGTGTGGCGTTACATGGAGGTTGAGGCGCAGGTTGTAAATTCTCTGATCTACTGCCTCCCAGGGATGGCAGGTGAATTTCCCAGGAGGTAGCCGACTCATCGCTGGTGAGACATTGGAGTCCCCATTGTTTGGTCCTGGGGGACTTCAATGCCTGAGCCGACGACGAATCATCCAGATTAGGTTACAACCTCCAGACTATGACATCTCTGGGCCTGTCAGAAGAAGTTTCTTCTGCAACCAACCAGGACGGCCACATGTTGGACCTGGTCTTCTCACTGAGGCTTGAGATTAGCAACCACAAGACTAACCGGCTCATTTGGTCTGATCACGGCATTATGGGGTTCTCGCTCGGGGCCCCCCTGGGAGCCCTCCCCCTGCAGAGATGGTCAGCTACTGCCCTTTTAGGGGTTTGACCCCGGAGGGTTTTCTGGCAGTGGCTGATCTATCTAGTGTGGACAGTGCATGTGTAGGGAGTTCGGGCATGGTGGTCGGCACCTATAATAGGGTGATGATGGCAGCACTCGACTCCCTTGCACCAGCCTGTGTACAACCCAGATCTTCTCACTTGAGGTCCCCCTGGTTTGATGGGAAGCTCAAGGTGATAAAGATTGTGGGTCAGAAGTTGGAGCGCTGCTGGTGGAGGTCTGGCCTGGAGGCGGATAGACTGGCCCTACGCTCACATTATAGTGAGTATCAGGGGGCAGTCACTCGTAAGAAGGCAGAGTTCCTTTCCAGAGAGATTGCTGCCAGGAAGAATCAACCAACTGTGCTTTTTCAGACTGTGGACAGGCTCCTAAACCCAGCTTGTCTCCAGCTGAAAAAGTCTTTTCCTGACACTTTGTGAGAAGAGTTTGCTCAATTCTTCTCAGACAGGGTGTCCTTAACCCAGCAGTGAGCCCTACAGTGGCCTACACTGATCATCTGGAGAGCACACTGCCTAGTTGGGGGGTTTAAATTAGTGGAGGTCTCGGAGGTCATTGGGGTTGCTTCCAGGTTAAAGCACACATATTGTGAACTGGACCCAGTGCTGATGCATTTCTTGATGAGATGTGTCGACACTGTTGGCCCAGTGTTCACCTTGATTGTCCAGTGCTCTCTGTCAGAGGGGAATTTTCCAGATGCCTTAAAGGAGGCGCTGGTTCGTCCCCTCCTGAAAAAAACGTTGTTAGACCCTGACGGCAAGGCGAATTACCGTCCAATCTCTCACCTCCCATTTTTGGGAAAAATTGTTGAGAAGGTTGTGGCGCAGCAACTTGAGGAGCACTTCATGGCCTTCAATCTCTATGAGCCATTCCAGTCTGGTTTCTGTGCAAGGCATAGTATAGAAAATGCATTACATTGGGTGCATAATGACCTCCTCAGGGCTAGAGATCGAGGAGAGGGGATAATTCCCATCCTCCTTGATCTCTCTTCAGCCTTTGACACGGTAAACCATTCTGTGTTGCTTGACTGCCTGAGGGAATTTTGTGGGCTCACCAGCTCGGTCATCTGCTGGTTTGAGTCCTACTTCACAAACAGGAGGCAATGAGTAGTGATGAGGAATTTCTCCTCCTCCTCTAACCTCATGTCATGTGGAATACCTCATGGTCTTGTCCCAATGTTGTTTGCCGTGTACTTGTTGCCCCTAGGTGAGCTCATTAGGAAATACGGTCTGGGTTTTCATTGTTATGCTGATGATACCCAGCTATATTTTCCTTTGCTCCTGGAACTTCTAGTGCAGTGGAAGTATTAAATAACTGCCTTACGGAGATCAATGATTGGATGGCCTCCAGCTGGTTGCAACAACCCGACAAGATGGAGGTATTGGTGGTGGAATCGAATAGAAGGCGGAACAGGATGACCTCTGGTGCCAAAACCGATTTATTTCTGGGATCTGTGCCATTGAAGGCCTTCTCTAGGGTGTGAATTCTTGTGTAGTGGATTGTCATTTGATTCTCAGGTGTCATCCATTGTCGGACCAGATTTAAACACTTCAGGAATATCATGAGGTTAAGTCCCTAGTTCTGTCTATGAACCTCGCCACCTTGGTACATGCCTTCATGGCATGCAGACTTGATTACTGTAATGCTGTCTGCAGCTAGTGCAGAATGCGATTGCTAGGTTGCTCACTAGACAGTCTAAATTCTGTCACATCACCCCAATTCTGCATGATCTGCACTGGCTGCCAGTGAGGTGGAGGATCCTCTTTAAGGTGGGCTTGCTCACCTTTAAGGCCCTACACAGGCAGAACCTTGGCTACCTATGTGACCTTCTTGCACCTGCTTCTCAGTCAGCTCCCTCCGGGCCTCCTGGTGATTTCCCAGGACCAGGCTTAAAACTGCTGGTGACAGAGCATTTAGTGTCACCGACCCTGTCCTGTGAATTCGCTTTCTCCATCTATTCAGGAGGCCCCTTCAGTTGAGGTCTGTAAGCCCCGCCTCAAGGCCTTCCTGTTTAATCAGGCCTTCCCGGACCTTATATACTAGTCCTCCCTGGGAGGCCCTGCTCCTTTCCCTCTGAGTACCTGTTTTTAAAATATCTGTTTACAGACTATATTTATTTATGCTGTTATTAGTATCACCGATTTTATTTAATATTAATTTAAATTGTGGTATTGATAGTGTGTTTTTATTATATGGCGCTCAGAGCCTCCGGGATTGGGTGCCTAAAAAATAAAATATGCTTTACCTTCCCTTCCTATAACAAACAGAGAGCTTTTAAAACTGTTGAAAACTGCTCAGCCCAACCCTGGCTTTCTTCATTTTACTTCAATCCCTCCTCCTGCTAGACCCAAACAGAAAACTTTAAACCCAGTCAAAACTATTCAGCCCAAACCTGGTTGTCTGTGTTTCTCTCCGATCTCTCCTCACAGCAGCATTTCTGTCAGATGGAAACCAAGACCCAGCCTTTAGCTGATGGAGGTCCTGTATCCCGCCTGAACCTCGGTTGTGGAACAGCTGGAATCGCTGCCTGAAAATGTGGTCTCGTTGAAGATGGTTGGAAGCTTCAGGACATGCTGGGATAGATATATGGGAAGATAAAGGTCATGGGTGGGGAGGATGGAAAGGATGGGCAGAGTGGGGAGGCTGGCAGGGTTAGTAGCTCAAGCTGTGGACTTGGCAATATGAGCAGACTAGATGGAACAAACGGCCTTCTTCTGCCGGCTTCTTCTATGTTAATGCCCAATTAATTCTGGCCCAAGCAAGTTTTAACATTATCCCTGTTTCTGCATGATTAACAGTCTCCCTTCACTTCCATTCCAAGGTTGTAAGCCGCATGATGTATGAGGAGGGTGGCCATCTACCCTACAACATAATGTCTTTAACGGGTAACCTTAGAATGAAGGAAGTGTTGATTGTATCAGAAGTGGGCTCATGTTAAACCAGCCCATATAGGCAGCAGTAGTTCTTAGGTACCATCAGAAATATGAGAAATCTGGGGGTTATCAGGAGCCATCTTCACCAAGCCCTGCCATGAATGACATAAGGGACAATCGAAGGGATTGGGTAGTAGGAACTGACAACTCCTCAGCTGGTGTATAGCTGTACAGAGGTACCTAAGTGACCCCATCCTGCCCCCAGGGCTCATTGGTGTCCCAAGGCTGAAATACCATTGTACCCTTATATACTGGTTATAAATGCCCCCTTACATTCACCGTGAACAAGAATATCTTCATGAGCACAGCAGTGTGTGCCTGCATCATCTGCCCCCCCCTTCCCTGAATCCAAATTAGATGAATTCATCCAATGCTTACCTTCACCACTGATTGAAAGCTTGGGCTGATACTATAGATGTAAGAATAGTCATTGTCTTGTCTGCATTACTATCTGCAGCTAACTCAAGAATCCATACCTAAATTAATAATCCTGAATAATTTGACTGGAAACTGTGGATAAGTTTACCATGTACTGACCAAGATTCCCTATTACCCAATCACAAAATTGTCATTATCCACGGTATCTGGTGGCGCCACTGATTAAACGTGCATGACCAGTTAAGATTCTCCGTTACTAGATATACTTGTTTTCACCCATCCATTTCACACATTTTGTTGTGAGTCCATTTTGGACAGGATTGATCCTCTCTCGTGATTCAAATGCCAGCAGTACAGTGAAAGCCTGTTAAAATGAAGACCAGTTTGCCATGCAAAACCTGTGCATATCTGGCATTTCATTACGTCAGGGGAAAATTCTCATTCGGTTATATTGTTCAGACAACACAAAGAATCTCAGCTGGGCAATCCTGGTTAAATAAGTCATAAAAATAATCAAAACACTATCATATAGAAGTTGTGGAGGCAGTGTAGCTCAATGGTTGGATAACAGAGCTGTGAGCCATGAACCCATAGACCCAGGTCTGAATCCAAGAACCACCGCCACTTACTCATTCAGTTACCCTGCGTGAGTTACTTAACCTCCCTGTACTTGAAACTTCTCTTCCTTGGTGATTAACAGCCCTGAGCCAGGGTGGAGGGAGAAGTTTCGCAGTCAAACTGAAGTAAGGGGAAGAGAGGGCTGTTTATTGCTTTTAATTTGCTGTAAGAACAGCCTGATTTACAAACCCTTTGTGTGAGACTGGGGTTACAGGAGGTCAAAAGGAAGGAGAGAATCATGGACAACTGAGGGGCGGGTTGTGCAAGAGACAAATCGGGTACTTGCAGTCCACAGTTTAACTCCCACAGGTCAAAGTGACACCTCACTGAAGTGAACCCGAAAGAGTGAGGACTACAAAGAAGGAGTACAGCATCTACAGGGGTGTCTTTAGGATAGTTCACAGGTCTGCTGGGGTCTCTGTTCAGGAAATCTCATGTCTGAAATTAGCTCTTCCTCGTCAAACCTCCCCGGATTTACTATACTGCATCTATGCTGATAGCAGAACTGTAAGAGAGCTAAGGCCCTCCAACTTAAGGTTTACATAGATACTGTAGCAAATACTGCTTATTTGTTCATTTATTGAAGAGTTTCACCAGGAAGGGCACACTGAACAGCAAGTTGCTTGTCTCATGGTGCATCCTGGGGAAAGGGTAATTGTAAATAACATACATAAAGTGGCGTCCCCCAGGATGAAACACACTTTTAATGCACCCTGCAGTATGCTGCAGCAGACCTCCTGAATAAAGTAACGTAATTTCAATGGCAGTTAGTCCCCTTTGTCATGCAGGAAAATTTGGCATTCTTTTCATACTGGCAGTGCCACATTTTCCTGAATGACAAAGGGGACTAATTACCATTGAAATTACGTTGCTTTATTCAGTAGGTCTGCTGCAGCATTCGGTAGAGTGCTGCAAAATGCTGCAGAATTGCATTTCATCCTGGGGGACAACACTGTACATACTTATCAACATACAGAAATCAGCAATTTAGTATAAATATAACAGACTACCATAGCAGAGAGGCAATATAACAAGCAGTAACAGAACTATTAAGTGTTACAGATGGTAATTTGTTACAGTGTTCAGTGGGCAAGGCCCCTATGTGCAATACTTTGATAATCATTTACAGTGCATGTGATGCAGTACAATACGGTTAGGATCAGTTGCAGGTATAGTTCAAAGTGAAGAAATTATGTAAGGCTGAGGAAATGGATGAAAGGGATGAAGAATGGCGGATCTAGTGGAGGAGAGAATTCCACAGTTTAGGGAATCTATATGAGAAGGCAGCCTGGCCAATGGTAGTAGTTCGGCGAGGGACACTCAAAGTGCGGGAGTCAAAGGACCTAAGTGAATAGGTGGGAAGAGGGGGTCTGTAAGAGAGGAGCTGAGATAAGATGGGAGAGAACCAAACCAAGGTTTTGAGACGAACTTAACACAATGGAGGAGACATCTATTTTCTAGTGAGGGAAATGCCAGGGAGTGGTAGAGTTGACAGTGGTGAGTGAGAGGAGGAGAGTCCAGAGCGAAGCAACAGAAAGAGCTAAAGAGGGTATCCAGTCTGGCTAAGGAGATCTTGGGAGAGGCACTGTAGACTACGTCGCAGTAGTCAAAAATGGGGAGGATCATCTTGTGGACAAGTTCACGCCTAGCTGGGAGAGGAAGGCAATTCTGGTTCCTATGTAATGCGCCTAGCTTGGGGTGCAACTTTTTTAGGATGGCATCCACATGCCCAGAGAAGATGAGGTGTTGGTCTAGCCAAACCCCCAGGTATCTGAATGAGGAGATGTCCTCAAGGACCATCCCATCAAGGGTATGGAAGGAGGGCAGGGAAGGGAGCCTAGAGAGTCTCTGTCTAGTGCCAAAGATAATGGAGACTGTCTTCTTGGCGTTTAGAAAAAGTTGATGTGAGCAAAACCAGCGCTGAACGTTGTTGACATCCTGCTGAAGTCTGTTTGCAACGTCAGTGGGGAAAAGGCCTGAGGTGTAGAGAACCATGTCATCTGCATACATACATATATATTGAAGTAGATGTACAGACAGACAGTAAGTGACGTGAGGAAGATGGAGAAGAGTATGGGGCCCAACACGAATCCTTGTGGTACTCCCATGTTGATAGGAAGGGGTGGATGTGGAGTCAGTGATTCTCACAGACTGGGTCCAACCTACAAGGTAGGCATTGAGCTAGTTTGTGGCAGTGAAATCAGACCTGCTGAGAGAGCGAGAGTAAAAGTAGGGTAGTAGACCATGTTGAAAGCCTTAGCTAGGTCTACAAAAGATAGCAGACGTGATTTGACCACTGTCCATCCCTGAGATGATGGAGTCAGTGAGTCTAGTCAGGGAGGTGGTGGTGGAGTGATTTTCCGAAAGCCAGATTGGAAGGGTGTGAGAAAGTCAGAGTTAGAGAGGAAGGGAGAGAGTTGGGCAAGAACCAAGTGTTCTTGCATCTTAGCAAGGGTGGGAAATAGGGATATGGGGTGGTAGTTCCCAGGGGAGGATGGGTCACCGCCCTTAGGTGGTGGAAGAACAATGGCATGCTTCCATACAGATGGGATAGCTGCCATTTCGAACGAGAGGTTAAACAGATCAGCCAGAGGAGCAGAAATAGCCATGGCAGAAAGGTAAAACAGCTTAGGGTCAAACCCATCAGGCGAACTGCCTTTAGATAGGTTTAGAGCAAGTAAGGCCTCCAAGGTGTCAGGGGGTAATTTTAGAGAATGAGAAGCAATTTAGCTGGAGTGTGTGTGGGGTGAGTTAGAGGGAGGAACAGGCTGGGAAGGAAGTGAGGATAGGAAAACGGAAGCACATGAGGTGAATGTTTCAAGTCCCCTTGAACATACAGTTAATCCCCTCCTTCCTCCCTAGTTAACTCTTCTCTCTGTTGCTATACTAACACATGCTTCTGCCCTGTTGCTGTAGCACTTACTGTATTCGACATGTATCGCTGGCTAATTCTTTTACTTTGTCTCTCATTTACCTTACCTTCTGTATTAAGTATTGCTCAGCTGTATTGTGATAAAAATTTGCTCAATCTGCTCTGCAATTATGTCCGTCCTGGATTGTTCAGATCCTGCCATGTTTTCTGTACCAATTCTTTATCTTGTCAAGTACCCTGTACCACTGCTTTGTAACACTTGCTTGATTTGAATATGTTCATGTATTCTGTTCCACTGTTTTGTAACCTCCTGGTTCGTGTCTGAAAATAATCATTCTTACTGCTAGCACACCTTACCCGGTTAACAAAACAAATACGAATTAAATTCAGAGGCAACACTCAGGTGGTCACTAATAAGGGTGTTGTTAATATTGAGGAGGGGGAGGGAGGAGAGGAAGTGGGGGAGAACAGTGATTGTATGGCTTTCAAGAATTTAGCAGGATTGTTTATGTTAGATCGGAAGGTTGAAAAAAGTAGTCGGCTTTAGCTAAACAAGTGGCCTTAGTACACTTGTTGTGACGATAGCAATAGTTGTTAAGGTCAAGGTCTTTAGGGAGCTTAGAGGCTTTGTGTTGCCTCCATGCTTGGTCCCTCGCTGTTTGGAATGCTAGGAGTTCAGGAGAGATCCATGGGAGGTGGTTCCCACGGACTCTGATGCATCATAGTGGGGCGTGCTGGTTCCAAACTTTGAGGAATTTACCTTTAAAGTAAACTGCGGCTCTTGAGTTAGCTGAGGCTATAGAGGCCCAGTTTGTGAGGGATAGGTCATGGAGGAGAGGGGGTGAGGTCCATAGATTTATATAAGCGAGTCATTAAGGTTTTGTGAGGGGATTTAGTTCGATGAATTCTACGTTCCAGAAAGGTCATGAGGTGGTCACTGAGGGCATCGGGTAACACACCAGATTTAATGACCTTATGTGGATGAGATGTGAGAGCCCAGTTTATTAAGGAGTGATTGCTCGATTTAGGGTTTAACTGAGTGGGTTCAAGGATGAGTTGGGATAGGTTTTGGGTGGCAAGTTTGTTTCTTACTTTGTGCAGTGTAGGGGATAACCAATTTAAGTTAAAATCACCCATAATGTATACTTCACCCGAGGAGGTGTAGTAAACTATGGAAGTGATAAGGTCAGTGACCACAGAGGAGTGGAGACCTGGGCGGCAATAGGCCCCTGCTACAAAAATGGGGATGGAGAACAGGAAAGGTAGTTGTAAGATAAGTACCTCATATGCTTTAGGGACAGATACAGAGAAGAGAGCGGTGAATTGGATGGCTGAGGAGACATAGATAGCCACACCTCCACCCTTCCCTGACTGGTCTTGGCGAGATAGTGAATAACCCGGGACAGAGAGAGAGACAGAGATGGGTCTCCTATTTTATTGTTAAGCCAGGTTTCGGATAGGATGATAATGTCTGGACCTAGTGAAGCAACCAGTGGCTGGAGTGGGTCAATTTTAGGGAAAAGACTGCGTATGTTAAGATGGAGAGTTTTTAGGCCTCGGGTCAGGACAGAGGAGCTTGTTGGGGGGGGGAGGTTACTGGGATTGCAGGTGGGGGCACCGAGCCGGTTGTGGGATAGGGTCCAGGGTTTGGATTTATGTCTCCGGACAATAGGAGCAGGAGTGCAATGATAATGCCAGGGAACTGAGCGAGCATGACTAGAGGGAAGGGAGGAGAGGTTAGCAGTGAGGGGTTGTAAACAAAGGGTGTGTAGTGGTGTGCAGTAGATAGGGACAGATAAGAGAGGCATTGGGGCAGAAAGGGTAGTGATACCAGGTAAGCAGAGGGGGATGGGGTAATAGCACTGTATGGGACTGAATAGTGAAGTATGGGGTGACAGAGGGCACAGATGAAGGGGCGCGGGTATATGTGGGAGAGGAGACTTAGGGCAGAGAGGAGGCAAGAAAAGACTGGGTGAGACTAACAACATGGTGGGGAGGAGATAAAGAAGAGAATGAGCAGTAGAGGACCAACAGGGAAAGCAGAGAAGTAGTGGTTAGGACAGGGCAAATAAGCAGTAGTGTGCCTCGAGTATAATAATTAATCAGTGCAGTTGGGAGTGAGAACAGCACTCAGTAGAATTAGTCTTGTTTGATACTAGTAGCAGTGTTAGAAATGCCTAAATCTACCATGGCAGGAAGTGGCACTTTAGAATAGGCAGGTTGTCAGATGTGCCCCTAATGGGGCACTGTATAAGCTGCTGATTGGAAACTGAGCACTTAGAAAAAAATGTTAATTAGGTCATATGACCACACACTGCTATATAACAGATCGAGCCTGATAGGCGGTGGGTGGAGAAACATTTTCAGCGCCAGCAGAATAATTTATTGAAGGGGCAAGCAGGGTGTCAGTTGGCAGCTGGGAGATCCTCACGAGCCACTTGCAGCAGCACAGGAGAATCCTGGTCAGGGTCAAGGAGCTGTGAGGGGAGAAGAAAAGAGGAGTCAGGGGTTATATTGCCGCGAGGAACAGCGGTGATTACTTAAAATGGTAGGAGGACTTAAGGACAAAGGAGCAGGCAGACGGGGGCGGGGGGAGCAATCCCAGGCAGGAGCACCGCATAGCAGGAATCTATTTAAGCTAGGGACAGTGACTCCAGTACAGAAAGGTAGACAAAAGAAGGATTAGATAGGGAGAAATCAGAACAACAGGGTCAAGTTACAAAAAGAGCTGTAATACTTTTCATACAGTAACGGGCTGTAATTCGGATCATACAATAACAGGCATTAAAAAATACAGTACAAATTAGTAGATGACTGCAGCAACCGGAGAAAATTTAAGGCTAGGCAGGTTTGTTTTAAACAGAATTAAGGAATTACATCTGATGGCTACCTACAGTAATACAGGCTTACTATATGCTGCCACATTGCGGCTCGGCGGGGATCTCCCAGCCGCTGGCCGATGCCCTGCTTTGGCCCGCTCGGTGGCGCAAACAGTTTCAGTCAATTGGCGTGAAGGTGCCAGCAATTCAGAATCAGCGTACCTTCGGTATTGTAGAAGCAGGCCAAAGCAGGGTGGTAGACAGCGGCTGGGAGATCTCCGCCGGGAGTGCCCTGGTCAGGGGTGAGGAGCTTCAGTATTGTAGAAGCGGGCCAAAGCAGGGTATCGGCCGGCGGCTGGGAGATCCCCACCGAGCCGCAATGTGGCAGCATAGAGTAAGCCTGTATTACTGTATGTAGCCATCAGATGTAATTCCTTATTTGGGGTAGGCCTATATAGTACCCCCAGACTCTTGAAGCAATATTCTTAAAAGGGCATTGTCACTAACTGAGGTTCACCTGTATAGTCCACAGTAACTCACATTGACAACATTTGATTAGGCAACAGTGACCATCTTTCATTATGGTTTAGTACTGTAACAGGATCAGCATATATGAACTCCAGCACCAAGGTCCTAGACTTTAAGAGGGCAGATTTTGGGGTGATAAGCATGACACACAGGGTCAAACTGGAGAGGGTGTTAGGGAGGCAGAGGTGTGGAAGAAAGTGGGCTTAATTAACAAAAGCCTGCAGGAAGTCACATACTCCTATCTGAGTCAAGTGAGAAAGAATAGGAAATAGAGGAAACCTTTGTGGTTTATGTAACCTAGTGCTGACAGTGTCAGCCTGCCTTGCTGCTGGCACCTCCCCCCAGTGCTTGGCTGTCAAGGGGAGTTACACAACACATTTCTAGTTACCCTGGGAAGTGGGTGGGCCATTACACTGGGCACCTGTGCAGTCATGGTGGGGCACCAGTAAAACACAGTAATCCCAAATGCATGTCCCCTCCTTTAACTAGAGTGAAGTAGTAGGTTTACTTTGTACACAGAGTGGACAAGCAGCAACATTGCCCTCCGGGGCTGCAAGTGCAGAATGAACAAAGGGTACACAGTCCATTGGACTGTACACAAAAGTTCAAGAAGGTCCCTGCATTAGGGATTAAGCAAACATCTCTTTGTTCTACCTTCTTCTAGGATCGGGAGCCAGGACAGAGCATGTCCTCACAGAAGTTGAACACTTTGGGTTCACAAAGCACATTTTTCCACATAGGCAGAAACACTGTTGAAGGCAGCTGCTGCGCATACTGAAAATACTGTGTTGAAGACAGCTGGCATCCTTAATTTCACACACGTTTTCATATTCTTGTCAGAAAACTACACACTTTGGGACTGATTATGTCCTTACTGAAACATGTTCTCTGACATGTACAACTTGGGTCGTAGCACCTGAGCCCTTCCCCGTCTTCTGGTCAGAGAGCATACTGTCCTTTTTCCCAGTCAGGGTGATGCACTCTGTCCACTACAGAAACTGTACCAGTAAGGCATGACACAGACTATTATCTTTCAAACATCCTGTCAGACAAACTGGAGCTTAGCTTCTCCAAAACCTCACAAGCATTCCCATTGGGGCCATCCTGGAGGAGCCAGCAGTGGGCTGCCACACAAAGAAAGTCTCTCACAGTTCAAGGAAGCTTCTCACATTTTACTCATGGTTCATGTGACCATGTGTGTTAAAAAGTCCTTCACCCCACACTGGGGTACACCACTAGAGGAGGTCTCTGCCCCAACTCGACGTTCAGCGGCTCCAGAACTGAACTAGGCCCAAAATAGGACAGGAGAGGGTTGGAGACCTCTCACTACAGCTCTGCTTAGTCAGTGCTAACTCAAAATTCTGCATGAGCAATGACCCCAGCTGCAAAGTTCCATTGTGGCTTATGCTGCTGCAGGAGTTCTTCCACTTGGCACCTCTGCCCAGCATACTGACAGTGGTGTCAGGGAAGACCTGAAAGTTTTAACCATTTGCTGCCCAGAGTGACTAAACAAAAATAAACCCATCACAGTGCATAGGATTCTAGTACACTGCTAAACATTTTAAAGACTCTGATGTAGAAAATTGTGCACACACTGTAGAAAGCACTTTTAGTACATCTCTAGTAGACAGTCTAGTAACCTGTGGGGACACTGGGGTTACAGTTACAAAGGAGGTGGTGAGATAATCTGAAAAAAAGGCAGTGTTCAAGAGGTACAAAGCAAGTCAGACAGAAGGAAATGGATTTGTACTGGACAGATTAAAGAGTGGTAGGAAAGCAAAGGTTGGTGCAGAACTCAGGACTGCAGAAGGAGTCAAGGGGGGGTGACAGAGGCTTCTTTCACTACATCAGTTAAAAAGCAAGGCAAAGAGGAAGTAGTCAAGATAGAAAAGGGTGAGGGTGGTGTAGGATGATAGGGGAAAGACGGACATTCTGAATGAATACTTTTGTTTGCTAGTCACAGTGTTGCATGAGGGCCACTACCAGAATGTGGGCTGTGCCCAAGGCTTGAAGGGGTCGAGAAAAACAACTAGCCCTTGTTCAGGCAGACCTTTGGAGAGTCTTCTGTCAATACTGACATCGATGTACCTTCATGAAGGCAAACCTTGGGGGCTTGTCAGGATTCCAATACGTGAATACTCTAATTAGAGTTTTTGATCAGGGAATATAAGGCCTATTGCTTCAGTTAAGAGCTCCTCAAAATATATAAAGGGGTTACTACCTCGTAATCCCGCCAGGACATTTCTTTGCTTAATGTTATTTCTCCTGGCTCACATCCCCAGATCCTCAACGTTAACTTTGAATGCGGAGTTCCTGGTCCTGCCAGTCTACCTTCTGCTGTAGAGGCTGCAGTCGAGTCTAAGTGTTAGTGACATGTGTTTCAAGTGTCACTGTCTGAATAGTAAACATGTTCATTTTGTCAGAAAGAGTAACAAGGACTTGCTTTGGGGACCTGATTGTCTAATTTATTTCCCCAACCTGTGCCAAACTTCCTGAAGCACTCTTATCCATCTTTGATTTCTTTCTGCAGGATGGCAATGACTACGAGATCTTTAGTGACCCCAGGACCATAGGATACACAGTGGAGAGCCCGAGGACACCATCCGGCTGTGCAAGGAGCTTTTCTTCTCAGAGTGCACCAATGAATCCTGACCTCATGCCTCTTCTGCTAGTGAAGGCGGACTCCACGCTTCCTATTTTAGAACCAGAGCGAACATAAACCCTTTCAGAGCTGGGCAGCGCGGGCAGCTGTGGGCTGGCTGCAGGGCTGGTGATTCTTTGCAACAGCGATAAGAACCCAAACTGCTGTGCGGTCTGTGACTTGCAGTAGAATCTGTTGACATCCTTCTTGCATTTGCATCCTGGAAGAGGCTGGATCTTGCTGGGGGCTTAAACCTGGTGTTCATCCTCAGTAAGTACCACAGAGCACTCCACAATGTCCAGGACTGGATGGATTCCCCACCCCCATAAGAAGACTTTGTGCTTGTGAGCCAGAAAGAAGACAACGGGTCTGTCTCATTGACTGAGTCTGTGGAACAGTGTTGACACACAATGACTCACTGTAGCATCCTTCATAGGCTGTATGTTGATTGGATAGTCAGCAAGGGGAGGAGGAGGCTACTTTCCTTTATGACAAAAAAAAGGCATCTCTGTCTTTTGGGGTAAGAGGACTTGTAATAAACTCTTGCCCCCTTACAAAGGCAGAAAAAACTATGGGACCATCCACAGTACTGAGCTGTTTTACTATACTAGAAACCGGTATCGATTGTAGTTGCAGGTAAACATCACTTTTCATATCAGAACATGACACCTGTTGGAGGATTTTGTTTTGTTGGGCTAAAGACCAGTAGAGAGCATCAGTTCTGTTCAGTACTTAAACTGGAGCCACCCCTTGATAACAAACTGCACATGTGTGTGGGGGAAGGGACATGGCCCTTCATGATTGACCATTGGGTCCGTCACATCGAACGGTAAGCAAGGATGGACAGACAGGATGGGCTGTTGGGTCTTTACCTACCATCAGCATCTATGTTTATGTGTTTCTACCCACCACTTAAGAATTATTTACCTTCTTTGGCTGTCCCACAGTTCTCATTTATCGCCTACATAAGGCAGTTCCAGTGGGGGGTAGGAGAAAGTAGGCTGTTGGTTAACTAGGATCTGCAGCTTATCCATTAGGTAGGGAAATGGGCAGACTGGGTGGGCTGAGCGGTCCTTATCTGCCATCAGTCTATGTTTCTCCTCCCAAATTCTGCAAAAGAAGCCCTAAACAATGTTCTTAGATTGTGGGGGTAGGAGCAGCATGCAGTTTCTACAGTCCAGATTGATGGAAAAACACAACACATCACTAAGGGTGTCTGTCTTAAAAAAAATTAAAAGTCTTTATTGTCTGTCAAGGGACATATCAGGAACTCACAATAAAGAATGGTGTAACCAGTGTATAAACAGATGTGGCCTCATCAGGCAGTAGAGCAGCTCAAGTCGGGGCATCTATAGGCACTGGTAGGTCCAGGTAGGCAGTGATGGTTGCTGTGCTTTATGTTTCTATGTAGTATCACTGTCACAGCATTTTTTGTGATTGAAGTCTTTATATACTGTTAGCTGCAAAGTGATTTGCAGAAGTTATAATGCAGTAGAAGTCAGTAGAATTCTATATGGTTGTTATTTTTAATATTCATCCACTGAATGAAGTATTAAATATACCCCTTCTGCCCATTTCTGGCAGTTCTCCAGGTGGCAGTTAAAAGATCACATGGTGTGAACAAAAAATGGAAGTTCCCTAGTGGCCTGGGCAGGATCCCCCTTCCCAGTAATTCAGGTAGTACTGTAAGTGTCCATGGCTGTGTGAAGGATGTTGCAGACATTATGAAGGCTGTCATATTTCCCTGGAGACAGTCACTGTACTGCCACTGTCTGACACATTGCTCCGTAAAGAGTTTCAAGATACTTTCTGTATGAAAAGTGCTGCATAAATCCAGTTCAGAATGTTTTTAAACAAACTACTGCACTGACTTTGGGCTGTAGTAACCATGCTGAGTTGGGAAGGAACAGTGTAATTATATACACTGACAAACAGGGTAGACTGCAGGTTACCCATGTGGGAATCTACTTATTTTCCACTCATTTGAGGCAGGTTATGTTAGACCATCAACCTTTCAGTGGTGTGCCTGTCATCATATCTCTGTATGGAGACACAGTAATAATTTCTCTTGTCATCTGGTGTTCCCTGCGGTGAGCCTCGAGATCAGGAGACAAAGCAAAGGAACCATGGGTCCAGTGTTCAGTGGCTGAGAAAATATGTTGGGGTGCCGAGTAGTTGTGGGTGTGGCACAAGGACAAGAGTAGCAAAATCTGCAAATCCTCTCCCCCCCATTAATAATTCGGTGCCACATAAGTGATGGTCTGCGAAGTAACTACACTCGTGCTGAGACACATAAAGGCACCCATGATTATTTTAGTGTCCACTTTGGTTTCATTTTAACATTTTTAAATAGAAAAATCCTACTGCTATAATAATGATGGATGATAACTCTTGAGGAAACATTCTCATTCGTTTCTAAGTACTTTAAAGGTGAGTTATACTTTCATGCTATTTCTTTTAGACCATGCACATGCGCTCTGGCCAACTGAGTGAGTCGTCAATACACTGGTGGAGAACACAGCCACTGATTTATAATATTGGGATATCAAACGCTTTCATTTTTTTGTGATGATTTTTCAGTTTTTAGGTAGGCCAGATAGTATTAAAATGAGCCCCATTTGTAGTATGTTTGTGTATTCAAAGAAAGACTCTTGGGTTAGTAAAGCTGCTGAACAGTGCTTAATGTCCTCCTGTGGTGTTGTCTCACTACAAACCCCCTCATGAGCTGGACTTGCTGCTTAGAGGGGCTTTAGCAGCCAAAAAAATCACATTCGTGAAAGTGAATTTCATCCATTCTGATGCTTTATTACTAAGGCCCTTTGCCTGCAGCTCAGTTGTTGCCCCTTCAAGTTAAACAGGGTATAGATCATATACTAGGTAGAGATGGGCAGACTGGGTGAGACATCATGCCTTTCTCTGCTGTCAGTTTCTATGCATAAGCTAATCCTAGTTTAGACTGTAGTCTTGTGTCTGTGACATCACAGCCTGTTGCTGTGAAAATATTTATGATGTCACAACCTGATGATTATTGCTTCAGATGGAAATAATCATGAAGAACAGGCGAACACTGCAAAACAAAAATCCTGCTTTCTTGCATGTCTCGGTAACAAATAATGGATCAGTAATGGATCAACATACAATTTAAATGGTACTGTATATAAATTGCTACTGGTGACCATAGACAGGACTTAGGCATCACAGTAAACTACAAAAGCAAAAAGACCCAGGTGCTATCTAAGAGTAAAGCTGCTGCAACCACAAATAAAATCAAGGAAAGACAACAAGTGTAGTGCACTAAACTAAACAAGCGGCTGAATCAGGAGACGGGGTGCCAAAAGTGCTGCATTTATTTGAAGCCAAGTAGGACTGGAACAAAACTCCCAGCACTTTGAATCTCACCGACAGGTAGCCAGACATACATTTAAATTAGCAATTTATAGAGACATACAACTAATTCCATGACTGGTACTAGACCCCCATTTCGAGCAGCTATCAAACACAGTCTTCAAATAAGGAGAAAAAAATTCTAATATTAAGAAAAAAGTTCTATTAAACGTTAACCAAAAACCCTAAATCTACTATTAATTTAACAAAACCCCCAGTAATAAAAGTGCACAGAAAAAATATATTGTGCACACACACACACACACACGCGTGCACACATGATCACAGTAAGCAACACATTAAATAGTCATAATGCCAAGCTACACTAAATGCAGTAATTAAATTGCAGATATGTAGGTTGGGGAACTCTCACTGCAGTTAAGGAGAACTGCCATCTCTATTCCATGGAGAGATAACAGAGCTGCTGGAACTCTTATGCAGTTTTGTTATCGGTGGGGAACTGAGTTCCTGTGGGCTCCTGTTGAGTTTTAACCTCTGTCCAAATACAGTCCTTACCTGTCTCAGGAGAAATCAAGCAGATTAAGAGAGGTAATGATGCCATTGCACATAAGCTTGCTTAGGCCCCCCTCGTACAGTGCTTGTCACCATACTACAGAACTAGATATAGACTTGCTAGAAAAAGTTCAAAGCAACAAAAAACAAAGGAGACAGTATGGAGGATTTAAACTTTGGTGACAGGCCCTGTGATCTGGGTGTGTTCTCAATGGAGAAAACCTGAAGAGATAAAGCTACTAAATGCATATACAGTATATGCCACTTGTAACGGACTGATTTGACAACCAGCAATCTGTCCATTACATGCAACAATATCCCCACACACCAAAAAAAAAGCACGCTGAGTGTAAAAAAAAAGCGAGTGCTGAGTGCAATGGTCAGTAGTGATACTCAGTTCTTTTCTGAATTTGTTGCAGTTTGCAAAAAACCTCTGGAAACTTTATTGAAATTGTTAAAAAAATAAACACAAATGAAACCGCTGTTCTCGGTTGTGCTGTACTTATCTACTTCAGGATGTAGTCCTCCATCGTAGTTCGTTTTTTTCCAATCGTGTAGCGATGCCAGGCATTCTCTACATTAGCAACCTGATCCCACTGGGGGGTAATGTCATCCCGCTGCTTGATGGCCCTATGAGAGTCAGGATTGTCTTCCTTACATCCGCCGGTGTTACATGCACCTCGTCACCCTCATTCTCATCCTGTGATAAAACTTCCTCTTCCTCCTCATCAGTGCGTGCTCTCTGCAATTCACTGATTGCCTCTGCTATGTCATCTACAACAGCGCGAGGTGTGTCATTCCCCAGCAAACACAGCTCATTCATGAGCTCTGCTGGCAAATCAGTATCAGCAGGCTCCTCCTCCTCTGGTACAACACCAATTAGGGGGCCATTGGTGAATCCTCCCTTCCTGAAGCATCTCTGGATTGTCTTTTGCAAGGCAATGTGCCATGCTTGCTGTATAAGGCATACTGAATCTAGAAAGTTAATGCGTTGTACGCAGACAGAAGCAGTAATTTCTTTCTCACTATCCAGAATATCAAGCAGTCTTCCCCTCATCAGCCTTACATAGTGGCGCTTGAAGCTGTATATGATCCCTTGACCCAAGGGTTGCATTAAGCATGTTGTGTTGGGCGGTAGGTACACAAGCGTAATGTTTCTTAAGCCATTGATTGGTGGGTGGGAGGTACAGTTGTCTAGAATAAAGGCAATTTTCCGAGATCTCAGTGAGCGGTCCCAGTTTCATCAGTATTGAAGATGTTCTCTGGAGGGTAGCCTTGGAGTAGATGTGGCAACACTTCCTTCAGCCACGCTTCAGCAGCTGTTGTGTCAGCTGTTAGCTTCTCACCGTGGACTTTGTGGAATTAAATGTTGTTCCGAATTTTCCTTGACTTAGCCACCCATCCGTGGCTTTAAAATCAGTCTTGCCCATGGCAACTGCAATCTGATCAGCTTTTGCAACAATAAGGGGCCACTAATTAAAGCCTCCCTACCCTTGCGTTAGTAAAGCAACACAAAAGTGCTTCTTCCACATCGTTATCTTTACCTTCACATGTTCTCTTTCTATCGGAGTTCTGATTACAATGCCAGTCTGATAGGAGCACCTCCTTATTCTTAATCAAGTCAGACAAGGTGGACTTGGGGATAGAAAAATGTGTGCTGAGGTCACGCATACTTAATTTTGCCATTCTTTCTATCTCCTTGATTATCTCGATTTTTTTTGAAAGAGTTAGACATGTTCTCTTACCAGTAGCATTCTTGGTGGCACTCATATTTTGTACAGTAGAAGCACAGCACGACTCCGAGAACAGCGTTAGCAGGTTAGCAGGTACAGGAAAGGAATAGCAGGGGGATTTCACACAGTACATAAGAAGGCAGTAACACAGCTGAACGGCATTAATTGCAGCGTTTAAGTAGGTGAACTGGTTGGTCTAATTGGATGGTACTGTAGGAATTAAAGGTCCGCTTTAATGGACAATTATAACACAGCCATAATAGCAAATGGCTTTTGACATGGGCTAAACATCCATTAGAAACGGAAGTCTGTTACAACAGGAGCCGATATAAGTGGCATATACTGTATTTAAAAAATGAGAGAATGGGGGGAGGTATAAAATTCGCCAATTAAGATAGGCAGGTCTACAAATAATATTCGGAAATGTTTCACATAAAGCATATTGAACTTGTGGACTAGACTTCCATCAAAATTATTGTTAGCTGAAACCATTCATGCCTCTAAACTAATTCTAAAGAATTACCTGAAGAGTAAAAGGGATACAGGGATAGGCTCACCCACTGAGATGGTGCAATAAAGCATTCAGCTGGCCTAAGGGTCTTCTTACTTTCTGAAGTCCCTATGTAATAAAGAATGGAATGTCCTGAAATTTCAGTTTTCCTTTGCGTTGTGCAACTGAATCCAGTGACTTTGTGTGCTAATAGCTGAAGCCTGTCTTTATGTAACAATGAGTGGTCAGTTTGCCCCACTTTAGTGTCTCTAACCGCAAAAATGCATGAACAGACACCCTTATCCTTGTAAGACACCCTAAGTGTCCCCATATAGGAGGACCTAATCAGCAAGATTTATAAAAGTGAAATGATTGATTTTAGGGATTGGGGAGGTTGTTTTAAATTAAAAACACATTTTAGCTATTGTAATTTGTAAACAATTTCTAAAATAATTTTTTTTCCTTTTCATTATTCAAATGGACCTAACGGTAGCAGAGTCATCCCATGATGCTGTGAAAAGTCACCTCTTGACTCCCTACTAGGGTTGCTTTGATTTTGAGTTGCAGAATCAGATTCTTCAAATTCTGACCCAGTTTTCAGAAATCGGATTTTTGGAAATTGCAGTCCAAATATCCTGATTACGAAATGCAGGGCTAAAACATTTTTACATAGGAATTTAGGCTTTAGGAATTAGGAATCCAGATCTGATTCCGATTTTGAGATCCTTTTCAGAATCGGATAGGAATCCGTTTCCGAATTGGAAATCCCTAAATCAGCTTGGACTCAGCCACTTCTAAGCATCCTTAGCTTGTTCTGGGGTTTTAGAGCTGCACCCCTTAGATTCATGGTTCTTTCACCTGAAGAGGGCATAAACCATGTGTCCATGTTGAAAGAAGCCCCTTCAAAACAGTAAATAATATTTTGGAGATACTGAACCATTTTGAGTAGAGATGCAATATCGGAATTAACATTAAAGGAAGGGACACAGGACCTAGAGAAGGATAACCATGCCTGTTCAGCACTAATACCAAGGTTTCAAACATTGAGCCCAATGTGTCCCTCCCCAACCCAACACACACATGCATGAGAGAAAACACATCATGTTTTCAATGTCAGCAGTACTATACCCTTATTTAAAAATCCTTATATCGGTCAGGATGTGCCACTGCCTTCACATGTCACGGTTGCTTTGGCAAAATCAGGTGTTAGGAAATGGCAACAATGTCATAATTGTTCTCCAAACTATATGGTAACTCACTGATGTACTTGCTCTGCAGTATCTGGGGCCACCCAGGCATCTAGTTCATTCCTCTGTTGAGTACTGGGAGATGTACTATATGTAAGGCCCTATATAGAGGCAAGCAAACTACAACGCATTACAAGAGGGACTGTATTATACAGTGTGTATAAATATATAGATGGCTGAGGCCAGATGAAACAAAAGTCCATCCATTTCTTAACCCACTGACATTAAGACTACTTATAATCTGTTGGGATTCAGAGCTGTAGTCATTTATTGGAACTAAGCCATGTGATATTAAATAACTATGGCCGTCTTTGGTAATTTATTGTCCTGTAACATGAATTGTTGTACTGCAGCAGTGTTACCTTCTATATTGATCAATTGTTATTGTACACTATGAAAATTCATTGGTATTATCTTTTATTAAACCTTCAATTTAAAAACTGTTATATGATTGGTCAAACCAAGTCACATGACAGTAGTTAGTAGGAACTATTGCCCAGCTTTTTGTTAGCGGTTGGCAATAGTTCATGATGACAGACAGTAGTTAAAAAAAAAAAAAAAAAGGATTGACTGCCATCATCAGCAAGCATTCCCCTTGGCCATGAGGTGAAGGCTGACACTCATCCTCCACTCACCCCGCTGCTGGCTGCCATCTCATGCAAGTACAGTTACTTGCTTTATATAAGTAACTTTGCTGGTATTGTACTAACTCAAGTACAGTACCAATAAAGTTATACAATATGTACAAGTGATTGTACTTGTGTGAGATGAAGCCAAACAGAGGGAGTAAGTGCTAACTGCAGGCTCGGGGTGAGGAGGGTGTATATTAGGAATACCGGCAGCGGGAGGGGAGGAGCCACAGGAATACCGGAGATTTTTTTTTTAATGGGGAGCAGGAGAGGGGTACCACAGGTACCAGAGAATTGTTTTTATTAACAAAGGATCTGAGTTAGTGTGTGTGTGTGTGGGGGGGTGGACATAGCTCTGATGTGATTTACTAAAACAGATATTGACTAATATTGTTTTGTGATATAGTGGAAAAATCTCTTGACTCTTCAAGACGAACTATTGAGTTTCAATAGTCATATTGCCCTCAGTCTTCAGCTTCAGGCACTATAACTACTGGGAATCAATAGTTCATCCCTTTGAGTTGATCGTTTCACATTAACCCTTAACTCCTGTCAATATTTGTATACTATGAAACTCTAGTAGCATTACCCTACATAGTAATCCTGAGGAACTAAACCCCTATGGCAGTCAATCAATATGTATTAATGCCCATGCAAATCTACTGGCATACTATCTTATGGTAATAAGTTGGTGGAATTAGCTTCTGTGGCCAGTTCATTTCAGTGAGAGACAGGTAGAACCTCATTTGGCAGAGAAATGGCCAGTACTGCAGCCAGATTGTAAATTATGACAGTGTTTTGCCTGCTCCTTTCAATGTGTTTACTGTAACTTTAATCGGGGAAAATGAATGTGTTCCTCACTTATATGTAACAAGATACAGTGTGTCTTTAAAGCTGATTAACAAATTGTGTTGTGCTCAAATTGACGTCTTTACGTAATAATAATGTAGTATATTGCTATGTCATTCATCAGCCATGCTCCATTTTCGCGAGAAACAAACACTACTCTAGGTCAAATAATTCCTTTTGATGCACATGTCTTGAGAACAGTAGCATTATTACTATGAGTATTATTATTATTATTACACATGTCGTGACCAAATGATGCAGAATCTCCTTCCGTCTTCTTTAGGTGGCGTTTTGGGGATGGGATGCCGTGCGACTGCCATGATGCCAGTGACAGATGCTGGTTTGTATTACCCAGTGCAGCCTACACAGTAAGCCAGCTGATGGATGGGGAAATGAATGGAAAACAATCTGGAGTTGATGGTAAACAGTCCACCTGCAATAAGTCAGGCAACGCATTAGAACATGGCAGGACCTAACAAAGTTGAGATTCGTCCCTGCTAGCTGGAATGTAGCAGACATCCCTCCAGTTATGCAAGTGTAAGATGCGAAGTGCCTGCTTTGTGCCATAGTATATCCTTGGGTCCTGGGTCCGAAGCGTCCCACTGGAAATTAAGAAAATAGCAGCACTTTATTTCAAGGAAAAACATAGGTGTTAGCTACACACTGGAAGGTTGGTTCCTTCTGTGCATGCCTGTCACTGGTCATGAAGAATGAAACACTGGAACTCTGATACGTTTAACTGTGTAACAACTACCCATAGAGACTAAGCTCAGATCTTTTCCCGGCATCGGTGACATGAGTATTTTTATCATCAGGGATTCATGGTCTTAACATGCTGAGAGACTCTCAGGGGTCAAAACCCTGTGTTCTGAGCCATATCAGCTGGATGCTTCATTCTTTACATGTTTATGTGCAGAACACGGACCTCAGTGGAGACATTTCCTTACTTTTTTCTTGCCCAGCATGAGCTGCTGTAACTCTGCTTATCTTCACTGTAACAAAAAAGGCTGCTGTTTTCGTGCAAATTGATGAGAGGGTGAAAATAAAATGGTGCTAACTTGCCTAAATTGCACATTTTCAGTAGGAGTGAATTGGGCACTAATCACTTTTGCACAATAAATTTGCACAGCTGTGATCGATTAGTGCCTTGCATGAAATAAAACAAACAGGAAAATAATCAGTTTTACAGCATACTGTGGCCCAGGATTAATTAAGGCAGTGGCTGCCAGGTTAGTTTTATGTCACCTCTGTAACTCTAGGGGCTTTCCTGTGTTTCCCTGTAAATCACATTATTTCCTATGGAATCGGAATGACTGTTTTTTTTGCCTGTACAAGCAATACAAGTATGTGGGAATGTGAACATTTTTCTTGCAGACCGCTTCACTTTTCTGTAACATACAGGAATCTACTAGCGAGTTACAACTACGTAATGAAGTAGCACCCGTTGCCCCCTTAGATCAGCAAACAGTAGGAGTTTAGCCTAATCTGAGCTTTAAAGTGAGCATTTTACATTTTCTATAAAAAAGTGCTACCCCTTGACACGTGCTATCTCCATAATACAGTTCTAAGTTCCCTCCTGTATGAATCCCTGTAGATCTGGGAGTCCTCACCCTCTTGCCAAAGGAGGGGGAGGGTCTGCTGCAGTCCTTGTCAATGAAGAAGCTGATGCCACTGCTTTCACAGCATTCAAGAGTCGAGGGCAATTCTGAGACTTAAACCCTGGTCACATGGCATAGGATCAGTGATCCAGTGTTGTTAGCTAGCAGAGTGAGTCACTGCTGGCAACATATTTTTTCTAAGATGCTGTCCTTCTCAAGGTTTCAGAAGTGCTGGCCAGAAATGGTGGCTCCAATCTCTGTTGAATGGCATGGCATGGGTGGGCACAACAGTAGGGATCCAGAGCACCTATCTGTTGTTGCTATAGGGGTAGTTCTGCAACTTAATAGGGCACATCTTTTTTTTTTTTTTACCAGGGCACATGCCCTGGTGTACCCCGTTATAGAGCCACTACTGCTGGCCAGACCCTTTTCTTACCCGTGTAATCTTTGAACCCCCATGGGGTACTACTGCAAGTACCAGCTCCACATCCTTCAGGTAAGGGGACAGAAATGAATAAGTTTGTGGGGGTGGTGTTTGTATATATGTTTACATATAAGTGCAAGTTCTTCTATGCCAGACATGGCGGCTGTGAAAAGTGTGACATTAGCCATTAAACTTTATATTGCCTTACACTCTGAATATCTTCAATGCTTGATGACACTCCATGCAGTAAGGACCAGGATCAGGAGCCCAATATGGAACCTTGTTCAGTAATTACATGTTATAATGTAATTTTTTATTGCACAGCCTCGATGTAAATAGTGTACATTATTGATGTGTGATTCACCATATCAACAGTTTGAGAGAGCTGTAATAAACTGTACATATTATATATATGAAATTTGTGAGATGTGTGATTTATTTCCTTTTGATCTATAAGTTCTTAACCTGTCAAAGGTAATTTCTTCCAAAATACATTAGGGAGAGATCATCAGCCTATCAGCGCAGTGGTAGCAGTACCGCTCGAGACACCAGTGAGCTGTGTTCGGGAACAAGCTCAAATTGTTGTGGGCTGGCCAGGGGAGGAGGCTTGCATGTCCCAGTGGATGCTGTCCTCCTGAAGGGTGGGCAGGATGTGATCCTGCTGCAATACTGCCACCCGATGGACCACAGGTGGTAGTGCAGCAGGGGACACAAAGGGGAGTGGGAGCATTGGCCCGGCTCTAAGCAGCATGCTTGTGTGCTTGCTTTTGGACCTTCAAGCAAGCCAGCATCCTGTGGGAGTAGGACATTAATAAGGGATGAGCCCTAGAGTGAGTGGGATGATCCCAGGTACGCTGTGGGGCCAGCATCCTGTGGGAGTAGAACATGAATAAGGGATGAGCCCTGGAGTGATCGGGATGATCCCAGACATGCTGGGGGGCCAGCATCCTGTGGGAGAAGAACATGAATAAGGGATGAGCCCTGGAGTGAGCGGAATGATCCCAGGTATGCTGGGGGGCCAGCATCCTGTGGGAGTAGAATATGAATAAGGGTTGAGCCCTGGAGTGACCGGGATGATCCCAGGTATACTGGGGGGCCAGTATCCTGTGGGAGTAGGACATGAATAAGGGATGAGCCCTGGAGTGAGCGGGATGATCCCAGGTATACTGGGGGAGTAGAACATGAATAAGGGATGAGCTGTGGAGTGAGCGGGGTGATTCCAGGCATGCTGGGGACCAGCATCCTGTGGAGTAAAACATGAATAAGGGATGAGCCCTGGAGTGCACGGGATGATCCCAGGCATGCTGGGGGGACCAGCATCCTGTGGGAGAAGGACATGAATAAGGGATGAGCCCTGGAGTGCACGGGATGATCCCAGACATGCTCGGGGGCCAGCATCCTGTGGGAGAAGGACATGAATAAGGGATGAGCCCTGGAGTGAGCGGGATGACCCCAGGTGTACTGGGGGGCCAGCATCCTGTGGGAGAAGAACATGAATAAGGGTTGAGTCCTGGAGTGAGCGGGATGATCCCAGGTATACTGGGGAGTAGAACATGAATAAGGGTTGAGCCCTGGAGTGGCGGGATGACCCCAGGCATGCAGGGAGGCCAGCATCCTGTGGGAGTAAAACATGAATAAGGGATCAGCCCTGGAGTGCAGATGATCCCAGGCATGCTGGGGGACCACAGCATCCTGTGGGAGTAGGACATGAATAAGGGATGAGCCCTGGGTGGGCGGGATGATCCCAGGTATACTGGGAGTAGAACATGAATAAGGGATGAGCTGTGGAGTGAGCAGGGTGATCCCAGGCATGCTGGGGGCCAGCATCCTGTGGGAGAAGGACATGAATAAGGGATGAGCCCTGGGTGGCGGGATGATCCCAGGTATACTAGGGGCCAGCATCCTGTGGGAGTAGAACATGAATAAGGGTTGAGCCCTGGAGTGGCGGGATGATCCCAGGTATACTGGGAGTAGAACATGAATAAGGGTTGAGCCCTGGAGTGAGCGGGATGATCCGAGGTATACGAGGGCCAGCATCCTGTGGGAGTAGGACATGAATAAGGGATGAGCCCTGCAGTGAGTGGGATGATCCCAGGTATATTGGGGGCCAGCATCCTGTGGGAGTAAAACATGAATAAGGGATCAGCCCTGGAGTGCGCGGGATGATCCCAGGCATGCTGGGGGGACCAGCATCCTGTAGGAGTAGGACATGAATAAGGGATGAGCCCTGGAGTGAGCGGGATGATCCCAGGTATACTGGGGGAGTAGAACATGAATAAGGGATGAGCTGTGGAGTGAGCGGGATGATCCCAGGCATGCTGGGGGGCCAGCATCCTGTAGGAGAAGGACATGAATAAGGGATGAGCCCTGGAGTGAGCGGGATGATCCCAGACATGCTGGGGGACCAGCATCCTGTGGGAGAAGGACATGAATAAGGGATGAGCCCTGGAGTGAGCGGGATGATCCCAGGTGTACTGGGGGGCCAGCATCCTGTGGGAGTAGAACATGAATAAGGGTTGAGCCCTGGAGTGAGCGGGATGATCCCAGGTATACTGGGGGAGTAGAACATGAATAAGGGTTGAGCCCTGGAGTGAGCGGGATGATCCCAGGTATACTGGGGGAGTAGAACATGAATAAGGGTTGAGCCCTGGAGTGAGCGGGATGATCCCAGGCATGCAGGGGGGCCAGCATCCTGTGGGAATTGGACATGAATAAGGGATGAGCCCTGGAGTGAGCGGGATGATCCCGGTATGATGGGGGAGTAGACATGAATAAGGTTGAGCCCTGGAGTGGCGGGATGATCCCAGGTATGCTGGGGAGTAGAACATGAATAAGGGATGAGCCCTGGAGTGAGCGGGATGATCCCAGGTATACCGGGGCCAGCATCCTGTGAGAGTAGAACATGAATAAGGATTGAACCCTGGAGTGAGCAGGATTATTCCAGGTATACTGGGAGAGTAGAACATGAATAAGGGTTGAGCCCTGGAGTGAGTAGGGTGATCCCAGGCATGCTGGGGCCAGCATCCTGTGGGAGTAGAACATGAATAAGGGTTGAGCCCTGAGTGAGCAGGATGATTCCAGCCATGCTGGGGCCAGCATCCTGTGGGAGAAGGACATGAATAAGGGATGAGCCCTGGAGTGAGCGGGATGATCCCGGTGTACTGGTGGGCCAGCATCCTGTGGGAGTAGAACATGAATAAGGGTTGAGCCCTGGGTGGGCGGGATCATCCCAGGCATGCAGGGGGCCAGCATCCTGTGGGAATTGGACATGAATAAGGGATGAGCCCTGGAGTGAGCGGGATGATCCCGCATGATGGGGAGTAGAACGTGAATAAGGGTTGAGCCCTGGAGTGAGCGGATGATCCCAGGTATACTGGGGAGTAGAACATGAATAAGGGTTGAGCCCTGGAGTGAGCGGGATGATCCCAGGTATACTGGGGCCAGCATCCTGTGGGAGTAGAGCATGAATAAGGATTGAACCCTGGAGTGAGCAGGATTATTCAGGTATACTGGGAGAGTAGAACATGAATAAGGGTTGAGCCCTGGAGTGAGCAGGGTGATCCCAGCCATGCTGGGGGCCAGCATCCTGTGGGAGTAGGACATAAATAAGGGTTGAGCCCTGGAGTGAGCGGGATGATCCCAGGTATACTGGGGGCCAGCATCCTGTGGAGTAGAACATGAATAAGGGTTGAGCCCTGGAGTGAGCGGGATGATCCTAGGTATCCTGGGGGTAGAACATGAACAAGGAATGAGCCCTGAGTGAGCAGGATGATCCCAGGTATGCTGGGGGACCAGCATCCTGTGGGAGTAGGACATGAATAAGGGTTGAGCCCTGGGTGGTGGGATGATCTCAGGTATACTGGGGAGTAGAACATCAATAAGAGGTGAGTGAGCGGGATGATCCCAGGTATGCTGGGGGCCAGCATCCTGTGGGAGTAGGACATGAATAAGGGATGAGCCCTGGAGTGAGGGATGATCCTTGGTATACTGGGGCCAGCATCCTGTGGGAGTAGAACATGAATAAGGGTTGAGCCCTGGAGTGAGGGGATGATCCCAGGTACACTGGGAGAGTAGAACATGAATAAGGATGAGCCCTGGAGTGAGCTGGATGATCCCAGGCATGCTGGGAGGCCAGCATCCTGTGGAGTAGAACATGAATAAAGGTTGAGCCCTGGAGTGAGCGGGATGATCCCAGGTATACTGGGGCCAGCATCCTGTGGGAGTAGGACATGAATAAGGAATGAGCCCTGGAGTGAGCAGGATGATCCCAGGTATGCTGAGCTGAGAGCGGCCAGCATCCTGTGGGAGTAGAACATGAATAAGGGTTGAGCCCTGGAGTGAGCGGATGATCCCAGGCATGCAGGGGGCCAGCATCCTGTGGGAAGGACATGAATAAGGGATGAGCCCTGGAGTGAGCGGGATGATCCCAGGTATATGGGGAGTAGAACGTGAATAAGGGTTGAGCCCTGGAGTGAGCGGGATGATCCCAGGTATACTGGGGAGTAGAACATGAATAAGGGATGAGCCCTGGAGTGAGGGATGATCCCAGGTATACCGGGGCCAGCATCCTGGGAGTATAACATGAATAAGGATTGAACCCTGGAGTGAGCAGGATTATTCCAGGTATACTGGGAGAGTAGAACATGAATAAGGGTTGAGCCCTGGAGTGAGCAGGGTGATCCCAGGTATGCTGGGGGGCCAGCATCCTGTGGGAGTAGAACATGAATAAGAGTTGAGCCCTGGAGTGAGCGGGATGATCCCAGCCATACTGGGGGGCCAGCATCCTGTGGGAGAAGGACATGAATAAGGGATGAGCCCTGGAGTGAGCGGGATGATCCCAGGTGTACTGGGGGGCCAGCATCCTGTGGGAGTAGAACATGAATAAGGGTTGAGCCCTGGAGTGAGCGGGATGATCCCCGGTATGATGGGGGAGTAGAACGTGAATAAGGGTTGAGCCCTGGAGTGAGCGGGATGATCCCAGGTATACTGGGGGAGTAGAACATGAATAAGGGATGAGCCCTGGAGTGAGTGGGATGATCCCAGGTATACCGGGGGGCCAGCATCCTGTGGGAGTAGAACATGAATAAGGATTGAACCCTGGAGTGAGCAGGATTATTCCAGGTATACTGGGAGAGTAGAACATGAATAAAGGTTGAGCCCTGGAGTGAGCGGGATGATCCCAGGTGTACTGGGGGGCCAGCATCCTGTGGGAGTAGAACATGAATAAGGGTTGAGCCCTGGAGTGAGCGGGATGATCCTTGGTATCCTGGGGAGTAGAACATGAATAAGGAATGAGCCCTGGAATGAGCAGGATGATCCCAGGTATACTGGGGACCAGCATCCTGTGGGAGTAGAACATGAATAAGGGTTGAGCCCTGGAGTGAGCGGGATGATCCTTGGTATCCTGGGGGAGTAGAACATGAATAAGGAATGAGCCCTGGAGTGAGCAGGATGATCCCAGGTATACTGGGGGGGACCAGCATCCTGTGGGAGTAGGACATGAATAAGGGTTGAGCCCTGGAGTGAGTGGGATGATCCCAGGCATGCTGGGAGGCCAGCATCCTGTGGAGTAGAATATGAATAAAGGTTGAGCCCTGGAGTGAGCGGGATGATCCCAGGTATACTGGGGGCCAGCATCCTGTGGGAGTAGGACATGAATAAGGAATGAGCCCTGGAGTGAGCAGGATGATCCCAGGTATACTGGGGCCAGCATCCTGTGGGAGAACATGAATAAGGGTTGAGCCCTGGAGTGAGCAGGATGATCCCAGGTATGCTGGGGGCCAGCATCCTGTGGGAATAGGACATGAATAAGGGTTGAGCCCTGGAGTGAGCGGATGATCCCAGGTATGCTGGGGAGTAGAACATGAATAAGGGTTGAGCCCTGGAGTGAGCGGATGATCCCAGGTATGCTGGGGCCAGCATCCTGTGGGAGTAGAACATGAATAAGGGATGAGCCCTGGAGTGAGCGGATGATCCCAGGCATGCTGGGGCCCAGCATCCTGTGGAGTACAACTTGAATAAGGATTGAGCCCTGGAGTGAGCGGGATGATCTCAGGTATGCTGGGGGCCAGCATCCTGTGGAGTAGGACATGAATAAGGGATGAGCCCTGGAGTGAGCTGGATGATCCCAGGTATCCTGGGGAGTAGAACATGAATAAGGGTTGAGCCCTGGAGTGAGCAGGATGATCCCAGGTATGCTGGGGGCCAGCATCCTGTGGGAGTAGGACATGAATAAGGGTTGAGCCCTGGAGTGAGCGGGATGATCCCAGGTATATGGGGGCCAGCATCCTGTGGGAGTAGAACATGAATAAGGGTTGAGCCCTGGAGTGAGCGGGATGATCCCAGGTATACTGGGGAGTAGAACATGAATAAGGGTTGAGCCCTGAGTGAGCGGAATGATCCCAGGTATACTGGGGCCCAGCATCCTGTGGGAGTAGGACATGTATAAGGGTTGAGCCCTGGAGTGAGCGGGATGATCTCAGGTATACTGGGGAGTAGAACATCAATAAGGGTTGAGCCCTGGAGTGCAGGGATGATCCCAGGCATGCTGTGGGCCAGCATCCTGTGGGAGTAGGACATGAATAAGGGATAAGCCCTGGAGTGAGCGGGATGATCCCAGGTGTACTGGGGGGCCAGCAACCTGTGGGAGTAGGACATGAATAAGGGTTGAGCCCTGGAGTGAGCGGGATGATCCCAGGTATACTAGGGAGTAGAACATGAATAAGGGATGAGCTCAGAAGTGAGCAGGATGATCCCAGCCATGCTGGGGTCCAGCATCCTGTGGGAATAGGACATTAATAAGGGATGAGCCCTGGAGTGAGCGGGATGATCCCAGGTATGCCCAGGGGGGCCAGAATCCTGTGGGAGTAGAACATGAATAAGGGATGAGCCCTGGAGTGAGCGAGATGATCCCAGGTATACTGGGGGAGTAGAACATGAATAAGAGTTGAGCTCTGGGGTGAGCGGGATAATCCCAGGTATGCTGGGGGGCCAGCATCCTGTGGAAATAGGTCACGAATAAGGGATGATCCCAGGTTTGCTGGGGTCCAGCATCCTGTGGTAGTAGGACATGAATAAGGGATGAGCCCTGGAGTGAGCGGGATGATCCCAGGTATGCTGGGGGGCCAGCATCCTGTGGGAGTAGGACATGAATAAGCGATGAGCCCTGGAGTGAGCGGGATGATCCCAGGTATGCTGGGGTCCTGCCTCCTGCCAGTAGTTGCCCTCTCCATCTCTCCACACGGCTGGGCCCTGCCAAGAGAAGCAAGTTTATGCGGTTGAAAGGCAGAGGGGTAAGTGCTAGTGTCGCGGGGTGACAGGGCTGGACCTGACCTGGGAAATAGGGGTCATATCAGCGAGGAGCAAAAACAATAAGTAAAATAAATCAATTATGGTGACTTGGTTTTAAAAGTAAAATTTTTTTTTCCTTTGTTCAGATTTTTCTCAAATGTAATTACACCATTTTGTGGAAATCGTTCTTTTGTGAAAGGGAACTGGATGACTGTGAGTTTGCAAACAAGAAATAAATGGCTGCATCAGGAAATGGGTGTTCACTGGATATGGCAGGAAAGGAAGAAAGACAGAAACAAGGACACTCGCCACCCACAAGGAACAGGCAGGGAACGTATATAAAGTTTGAAGTCCTTTATTAAAGTGTTGGGGCAGAAAAAGCTTTTCATAAAGTGCTGTACAGTATATATATAAAATGCCAATGGTAGACCATTGGGAGGGGAAACTGTTTGTTCCTGCACTTTGGCACATTCATAAAGGACTTCTAACTTTAGGTAAAACATAAAAGAGTTGTTCAGAAATAAAGCAAAATAAAAACATAAATATGGCAAAACTCACAGTTATATTTGCTGTTCATAGAGACCATAGCACAAAGAGCCCCTCTGACTGCTACACACAGGGCAGTGCAGAGGGTGGGCATGTGTGTGAACACTGTGTACCCCTCTGGATGGATGCCAGCGCTGAGTACACAGCCATAGCACCACCTTACCAGGCTATGGACCTTGCTTGAGCACTGCGCAGACAGCAACGTGTGAGCCAAGCCCCAGGGCTAGACTGTCTATTAACATTGTGCACTGTGTAACACATCATGAGGACACAATCCCAGATGGCAGTAACATGTCTACTGAGTCATGGGGCACTGAAAGCCATGGCTGGGACATGGCCACACTGCGCTGTACTCTTCAGGAAGGACTGCATTTGAAGGAAAGGAGGAGGTGTGGTACTATATATGTGAGGTGAGGGAAAACATAAAAGCTATGGAGATACAGGGAATCAGTGGGAGGCAGAGGTACTGTAGGTCTCCCTGGAGACAGGGAATGGAGCCATTATTTGCACTGGAGCAATTTACAGACCTCCAGCACAGAGGGAGGAATTAGATACGGTACTGGTGGGAGTCACTGGCAAGATAGTAGCAAAGGGGAGGTGCTGCTGCTGGTGGGGACTTCAGTCTGCCAGATGTAGATTGAAACCTCCAGCAGTGGCTTCAGCTAGGAACAGGAACATCCTGGACTCTCTGCATGTGGGCATTCTTCAGGCAACTAATCAGTGAGCCCACTCGTTATGGGGCAATAGTGGGCCTGGTACTCATTAACAGAGACAGTGTTACAGACATCAAGGTTGGAGGCCACTTGGAGATCAGTGATCACCGTGCACGTGTGGTTCAGTATAAGGATGGCTGCAGAAGTGAACCACACAAGGGTGAGGGTCCTGGACTTCAGGAGGGCAGATTTAAAAAAGGTGGGTAAATGCCTCTGGGATGACCTATAGTAGAAGTGGGTGACCAGGGTGGGGTGCAGGGATAGTGGTCGAAGATAAAAGGGCACATAATAAAGGCAACAAACCTCTGCATCAAACAAGTGAGCAAAAGCGAGAGGAAAAAGAGGACACTATGGTTCTTGAAAGAGGTGGCTGAAAAGGTAAAACCTAAAAGGGTTGCATCAGATGGTATAAGAAGACACAGAGGAGGAGGATGGGTAGGTGTATCGGGGAAACAGAGGGAATCGGGGAAAGCAGTAAGGAGTGCAAAGGTGCAAACTGAGGACAGAATAGCTCAGGAGGTAAGGAAAGGGGACAAGACATTTTTTAGGTATATAAGTGAAAAGAAGAAGACCGGGGTGGGATTGTAAGGTTAAAAAGGGAAGGGGGCACTCTGCAGAGGGGGACCAGGAAAAGGAAGACATCCTGAACAAATACTTTTGTTCAGTGTTCACAGAGGAAGGAGAAAGGAAGTGGCCACAAAAAAGTAACAAAAGCTTTGGAGGGAGGTGGACACTAGTCCTTTTTTTAGGAGGGAGTCTGAAGGGCTTGAAAATCTGAAGGTGGACAAAGCAAGGGGGGGCAGATGGGGTGCGTTCAGGGGTATTGAGGGAGCTCAGGGAAATACTGGGTGCACTTCTGAGTTATGATAGTTCTATTTAACAGCTCACTGGAACCAGGGGTGGTTCTGGAGGACTGGAGGAGGCGGATATAGTTCCACTACACAGAAGTGATGGCAAGGAGGAGGTGGCAATTACAGGCCAGTCAGCCTGACATCGGTGGTGGGAAAGTTAATGGAATCACTGCTGAAGAAAAGGATTATGTTATATTAGGAAATTTGTTTTCGTTGTTGGCATCATGTTCTGTCATTTGTAGGAGTGTGATCTAGTGGCTAGAGCACAAGCGTGGGGCCCAGGAGATGAGAGGTTCAAACCTCAGTAAAGTCAAATACTAACTGTGTGACCTTGAGTAAGTCACACAACCCCCCAGTGCTCCTGCCCACCTAGCAGCAGAAATGAATAGCTGCAGGACCCCACTGGAAATGAGGTGGCACATCTCAGCTGGACTATCCTGGGTAAATACGTTGTAACAAAATAATTGTTTTGGGTTGGCGTGTGATAGGATAGATGGCTGTCAGTACAGAACCCTTCTGAACACAGGTGGCAGAACCTACATGTGCGTGTGTTGAGGTGGACACCCCCCACTTTTGCCCATGAGTATTCAAAGTGCCCCTAAATGCATGCAGTGTCAGAAGGGAAGCAATCATGGTCTCTTATTACTGCAGTGCCCCCTCCCACACACACACATATACACATTCATTTTTCCCCATGTTCCAGCATTACTCCTTCTGAAGGTTGCAACATAAAAAAAAAATCTTTATTTGAACACCATTCAGAAATAGGTTTCCTTTCACCAAAACAAAAGAAAAAAAACACAGCAGATTTGTTTTTTCATTTCATGATTCCAACTGTTTCACTCTGTCTTTCCAGCAGGTAATCTCCAGTAGTCACTTCTTTTTGAGATAATACCTTTTCACTTCCTGATGCTCCCAGGTGCAATCATTAAACTATTAATTATACAATGGCAAGAAAAATCCTGGACCTGATTGGCAGTTTGTTGGACCTGCAGGATGTTATCCCAGTACAACATCACGGGTCTACTCTCAGCCTCACTGTAAACCTGCAGATGAGCATTTTATGGCGCCTTTGATTGATTGTTTTATTGAGCCTTTGACTGATTGTTTCATCTTCTCTTAAAAAACAAAAATATTTTTCCATACAAAAACATCTTTAAAATTATTTTTTTATTCTGTATAACAACAAGCCATTGTATGATAGCAATAATGCCCTCCAGGGTGTGTGTTGTTTGGGATAATGTCATGCCTCAGTTGTTGGACGCACACGGCCTGCGGCCTAGTGCCCAACCACCTGAGACATGATGTTATCGCAGCACAACACACACCTTGTCGGGCATGGCTTGCTTAAGGGCTAGTTGTACAGCTCACCTAGAGGCCTAACTCTTCTTTTCTTCTTACCTTAAAAAGGCAATATAATGCAGTGGTTTAAGGCTCTGAGCTGCAAACTTGGAGACCTGGGTTTGAATTCCACAGTCCCCACTTGCATTACTGTATGATCCTGAGAAAGTCATTTAACTTTCTTGTGCTCTCAGGTCACACCTGGACTCAAGCTTCAGCTTAGTGTGCCTCTCCTAGTTAAAATATTTATCGACTATATGTGTTTCCCCTGATGTGATGTCATGTCATTTCCTGTGCCTGCAATTTAGAAAATGGATGTCTGCAGCTATAAAGGGAAGGGCAACTGAAAGGGTTATAATTCTGGCCCTAAAAGTGTTACAGGTTTGTCAATAGCTTACGTAAAGCAGATTTCCATTGGCAACAATATTGATTAGTTTAATCCTAGATGGACGTTTCCCTTTAAATTTGTTCTTACAAGTGTAACTACATATGAATGCAGGTCTTGTGCACTGTTTCAACAGTCTATGTCTATCTGAGATTTATTTAAAAGGTAATAACACAGAAAAACTTAAAAGTGTGATCAGAATGGTAACTAAAATATGATTAAAATATGATGCCAGTTAAGGCTTCATTGGGGGGATCTTAACTGGTGAAGCACGAGGGAGCTTGTTGATATGACTACTGTGTGTATACTGAAGACTTCCTGCAGTATTTTGTGTAATAAACCTGTATTTTTTGCAAATGGCAAAATGGGAGCATGGTATCATTTGCAGCATCTTCAGTACCTTCACTGGAGGTCTAACTAACTTCCTGGCTCTGGAGTGCTGATGGTTTTAGTTGTTCCTGTATGTTTTTTAGGGCTTGCAGCCCTCATCTGCACCCTGCCCTAGCTCTGAAGTGTGGCATTCTTCTTTGCAAGTTTTAACAGCCCCACATGGACCTGCCTGGCCAGTCAGGGGATCAGATGCACAAGGGATGCATGCTTTGGAGCATGCCACCAGGGGTCAACTGGACCCCCGCTGCACAGCTTTCTGACTTCGGGTCCCCTACACCCCTCAGCTACGTAGTACATAGGTGATCTGTTCATTTTGTGTGTAGACTCCAAAGGTGGCAGGGAATGTGTCAACTGTATACACAGTCCTGGCGATCAACAGCAGCCATCCAATCAGATGGACTGCCCACCAGCAGACTGGATCCTGCACTCAGTGTGGAATGGGAAATTGTGGGAAATGGCTGGTCCTCCCAGTATGGCTGTTTTCCAGTAAGGGGACCTACTGGTCTGCCCATGTTCACCACCATGCCCCCAGCCCTCATGGTATAGTCAGAGGGCCAGGATAGCTTGGTGTGAAGGATGGTGACATGGCCACCACCCTGTTCAGCTAGTGGGAAAGACATGTAATGGCTAAGGAAGAGTCCTGCCTGTGTATCTGGCACTGACTGCCACCACTCCACACAGCAGATCGGAGATAAAGTATGACATGTAGTACATGCCCCACCCCAGCCACCCACCTGGGCAGCAGGTGGACAGGGTGTGGGTGCAGAAGAGGGGTGTGGGCCAATGCCACAAAAAGCAGCATATTTAAATTATGTAACTACACAACACGACAGAAACTAGTTAACAACTACATAGTAGTGCATTTACAGTGTATTTATACATTAGTTACAGTGTAGTTAGTGACACTTAAAGCTGTCCTTCAGAAATCATTCTCATGAACTTGTTGCAATATAGTGTAGTGGTTAAGAGCTCTGAGCTGTAAACCCAGAGAACTGGGTTTGAATCCCAGAGCCCCACTAGTATTCTGTGTGACCAAAACATAAATAAAAATAAACATGCAATCTATTGTAAATTGCTATACAATAAAAAATCATTAATTTACATAATTACTTATTGGCTTTTAACAGTGCTGTAGTTACTAAGGAATGTGCTGCTTTGTGGCATTGTTTCCACAGTTAATGCTTAACTAACATGTATTTGCAAAGTAAGTATGCAGAAACTGAGACCTAAAGTGTAAGATGAAGGGTGTAACAGTGCTATAGTTACTAAGGAATGTGCTGCTTCTGTTGGCATTGTTTCCACAGTTAATGACTAAATAACATGTACTTACAAAGTAAGTACTCAGAAACTGACACTTAAAGTGTAAGAAGAAGGGTGTAACAATGCTGTAGTTACTAAGGAATGTGCTGCTTCTGTGGCATTGTTTCTACAGTTAATGCCTAATTAACATGTATTTGCAAAGTAAGTACACAGAAACTATTAAAATAGAGTGTAAGAAGAATGGTTACATTGATCAAATGTCAATACTGTAGTTCTGATGTATGGTCTCCTTCAGAAATCATTCCCTCATGCACTTACTGCATAATAAACACACAGTCTAATATTGTTAATTGTTGTACCACTACATTGTGTACTTACACAATAAAATAATTTACATAATTACTTATTGGCTTGTTACAGTGCTGTAGTTACAAAGAAATGCTGCTTCTGTAGCATTGACCCACACCTCTTCATCCACACCCTGTCCTGCTACTGCCCAGGTGGGTGGGTGGGGCATGGCTACTGCTATGCTTTTATCCCCAATCTGCTGTGTAGAGTGGTAGTGGGTGGCACTGAATACACAGGCAGGGACCCTTTCTTAGCCATTACATGCCCTTGCCACCAGCTGAATGGGGTGGCAGCATGGCACCATCCTTCACACCAAGCTACTCTGGTCCTCTGACTATACCATGAGGGCTGGGGCATGGTGGTGAACACGGGCAGACCAATAGGTCACCTTACTGGAAAACAGCAGTACTGGAAGGACCAGCCATATCCCACAATTCCCCACTCCACATAAAGTGCAGGATCCAGGCTGCTGGTGGTCAGTCCATCTGATTGGATGGTTGCTGTTGATCACCAGGCCTGGGTGTGCACATTTGACACATTCCCTGCCACCTGTGTGAATAGGGTCCAATATTAGATTGCATGTTTAGTAAGTAGCAAGTTCATGAGGGACTGATTTCTGAATGAGAACTTACATCACAGCTGCAATACTGATATTTGGTAAATGTAAGTGTGCACACTTGAAAATACATGTTACCTAGGCATTAACTGTGAAAACAGTACCATTACTTCTTAGCCACAATCTTGTTAAAGCGCCAGTCAGTAATTATGCAAATGAAATATTTTTGTGTAATGTTATATGTCACAACCTCTCTCAGCGGGTCATCCCTCTACTCCCAAAGTGCCAACCTCTGAGTGTAGAATCGTGAACAGTTTAACATAACAAGGTAACCCTCTTGTCTGTTTTGTGGGTTCGAGACACCTTTTTCCCAAGTTCTGGGGGGATTCAAACTGATAACCTCTTGTTAGCATACCTAATTGTTAGGCTCAGATAATTCTGTCTTCGGGGGGCCAGATATTTTTGCCTACAGACACCTAACCAGGTATTACAAAATGAACCCTTAGAACTTTATGCAAGACCTAGAGAACTCTGACCTGTTTCCCAGTTTGGTACCACAATAAGCTCATGCACAGTGTCAACTGTAACCATCTAAGTGTCACTTATATAAAAAGAAGTTTCAAGGTACACCAGGCAGTTTCTGTTTTTAAAATATATATCTTTACTTTAAAATAGATAAAATAGGAAAACAGTAAATACAGAACAAGATATCCCCACACATACAGTCTTAAAAACAAAACAGGTTTAAAATTGCAAATTCCTACAATCCATATACTCAGACTGGTCTTAGCTAGTTGTATTCTTACTTTCTTAATATTTCAGTGCTTCGATGTTCCTCTCTCAGTCAGAAAATGAATGTCCCTGTGTAAGGTCGGCTCAGTATATTTAAAAGCAGTCTTGAGCCGGCCTTCTCTCTGAGGTCACCTAACTCCGCCTTGGTGCATTAAAATTTATATTTTATAACACAGGATGTCCTACTAAGATATTTAAAAAAAAAAATAGCTGACATAATGAATCTCCTCTCTTCATGTGACTTGCCAAAACCGGTCTGTGATCTGCTTCACACAGGCATCAAAGGCTCTTTGATGTAATTCCTGGCTTCCTGGGATGACGGTCCAAGCAAATGCATATTACACTTTCCCATTTAGTCTGGGACCTGTTTCACACAGACATCAAAGTCTCTTTGATGTAATCACTGGCTATCTTGGGAGACACCCCAACACATGCATATTCTCCTTCCTTCATGACACCTAGTGCAAATCAAAGGATTTCCCTGAGGATGTCATGAATGGATATTTTATTTCCTGGGCTTCAAAGAAAACTTAAAGTAATTGCATTTCAGATATCTGCAGTTTAGCTACCTCCTGTCCTTTGAACTTATCCCTGGGGACTTTTGATGTGTCAATTTCAGCAAGACAGCATTTTCTCCTGACAGACACTCCCTTACATATTTTATATTGCAGAAAAATATCATATTGAAATCAGAACCAGCTGTCCACGTACCACATTATACTGTATATCACTTCACAATATTAGACTGCATGTTTATTAACCTGTAAGTTCATGAAAACTGGAATACAGATATGGACCATCATCTAAAGAGTTACCAGTTTGTGCATTTAACTGTAGCAGACTGAAGTTGCATTGTAATCATATTTTAGTTACTATTCTGATTACACTTTAAAGTTTTTCTGTGCTCTTACCTTTTAAAAAGTCAGATAGACATAGACTGTCAAATAGTGCACAAGGCCTGCATTCATATGTAGTTGCACTTGTAAGAACAGATTTAATAATGCCAAAATTAGTAACATTAGTAACATAGCAGTTACACAATAGATTTGCTATTACAATTTTCATGTTACATGTGTAGTTGCACTTATAAGAACAGGTTACATAATGCCAGAAGAGATACAGTGGTAGTTGAACAATAGATTTTCTGTTACACTTTGCAACAGCTATTAAATGTGTAGGTACACTTGTCAGAATTAATTGATTTGTACCAAAAGGAGACAATAGTAGTTGCACGTATGCAAATTGTGTAACTACACAACACACAAATGTGAAACTAGTTAACAACTACATAGTAGTTACATGTAACTGCACAGTAGGGAGACAGTATAGCGCAGTGGTTTAAGGCTCTGAGCTGCAAATCTGGAGACCTGGGTTTGAATCCCACAGCCCCCACTTACATACTGTGTGACCCTGAGCAAGTCACTTAACTTCCCTGTGCTCCCAGGTTGCACCTGTAAACAAGCTTTCAGCTTAGTGTGTCTCACCTGGTTAAACAATTGGGAAAAAAAAGTATAGTTATACAGTAGTTACAGTGTAGTTAAGGACACTAAAAATAAAGTGTTATAGTGTAATAAACTTAACAGTCTGGACTTAAAGAATGAGCCTTTATAGTACACTGTAATATCATTTCAGAGAGTCTGTTCATGATGACATATATTATGAAGCTTTTCTATGTAAGACTTTTCTCTCATTCAGCCATATTTGTATGTCGATGATGGTTGTTTGGATGCTCTTGATGTTTTCATTAAAAATTGATTAACCTAAAAAAAAATTTGATATTCACCAGTGACAGATAGGGTGTTACTTGGGAACAATAATACAGGATACCTTGTAACTGAGGAACTAGTAATAGATCAAATAGTATGATACTTACCTCAGTCAGCTAGGAAATTCAAGGAGCAATAACCTAGGATACTAAGTAATCGAGGAGCTTATTATAAATCAATCAGTAATACTCACCTGACCCAGACAGGGTAATTCTAGGAACAATAACACAGGATACTAAGTAACTGAGGAACTTATACTGTATCAACTTGCATGAGTTTCACCTGATCCAGATAGCATAATTTGAAGAAACAACAATATAACACTCAGCCTAAAAGCACACTAAGGCATTCCTATGTGTTACTCACCTATAAGTCCAGGTTTTTGTTCAGCTATGCCAAAGACGCATACACAGACAGCCTAATGCAGTCATAACAATAAGATGTTGTGCCTGTGGTACAAAACTGATTCTAGCCTATAGTCCACCTAGTAGAACAGTTCAGCAATGATCCAAATAGAATAAAACAATGTTTAAGTAGCACTTATGGCTGCTGACTCTCTACCAGGCTGAATCCGGGCAAACCCCAGTCAATGTTCTTTGCACTCAGTCCTTCCTGCAGAGGCTGCAGCACAGAGGGCTGCTTGATAGTGCCAAGCCATTGAAGGAGGACAAAGTTCCCAGGCTTTGATAAGCCCTGCCTACTACCGTGAGCTGGCTTCTAGATTGGCTCGCATCTCCTGGTTGCTGTGAGATGGCCAGCTGGAGGAGCCTGTTATCCCTGCCGCAGCACGAGTCTGGTGGAGGTGACTGTGGCAGAGGGCAGCTGTAGAGTGGAGCAAACCTGCTGTCATGACCACTTGCTGGCTGGTGCTTGATTAAAGCCATGAAATGGCCCTTTGGCATTTCTTTTGTCTGCATTTCCGGGCTTCAATAAGCCCCACCTACTTTTCTGAGCTGGCTCCCAGAGTGGCCCGCACATCTCGGTTGCTGTGCAATGGCCAGCTGGAGGAACTCTTTTTCCCTGCTGTGCATGGTGGAGGTGATTGGTGTGGGGGAGAGCAATTGTAGAATGAAGTGAACCTGGTCTCATGACTCCATGCTGGTCTGGCACTTGATTAATGTCATAAAAATGACTCAGTGACTTTTTTGTCTGAGTGGCAGCTATAAGCCCCACCTACTGTCCCGAGCTGGCTCCTGGATTGGACCACATGTCCTGGTTGCTGATGATGGCCAGTTGGAGCAGCCCTTTGTCCCTGCTGTGATACAAGTCTGGTGGAGGCAATCAGTGGAGGGGAGGCCAGCTGTAGAGTAGAGCAAGCCTGCTGTCATGATCCCTTGTTCATCCGGTTGCTTGATTAAATCCATGAAAATGGTTACATGGCTTTTTTTGGTCTGAGTTCCTGTGATGTGATAAGCCCTGCCTACAGTTCTGAACTGGCTCCTGGATTGGCCCATAAGTCCTGGTTGCTGTGTGATGGCCAGCTGGAGAAACCCTTTGTTCCTGCTGTAACACAAGTCTGGTGGAGGTGACTGGTAGGGGGAGAGCAGCCGTAGAGTGGAGTGAGCCTAGTATCACAACCCCTTGCTGGTCCGGCGCTTGATTTTAAGCCATGAAAAGGACTCTGTTTTTTTTTGTCTGAGTTCCTGGACTTCAATAAGCCCTGCCTACTGTCCTAAACTAGCTGCTGGATTGGCCCACATGTCCTGGATGATGTGTGATGGCCAGCTGGAGGGAGCGTTGTCTGCCACAGCAATAGTCTGGTGGAGGCATTCGGTGAGGAAGAGAGCCACTGTAGAATGGAGGCGAGCCTGCTGTCATGACCCCATGCTGGTCCAGGGCTTGCTATCATTAGCTCAGGCAATACGGCACAGTAGGGATATTGGCAGTGTGGACATGAGTGGGGAGCACATTTAAAACTTTCTCTCTATGCCAATGACCTCCTAATCTATATAACAACTCCACACAGATCTCTTCCAGCTTTTTGAAACATGTTAATTGATTTTGCAGCATTGCCATCTACTGGGTAAAAACACAGAAAAACGAGGTCCTTGAATTTAATTATTCTCCTTTGTCTGCCCGTCCGTGCGGGTATCATTTCAAGTGGTCCATGACCACATTTAAATATTCAGGTGTAAGACTTTCAGAAAATCTAGATCAGGAGCAGTCTCGTAATTTTCACCTCATTACATAGATACATAGATACATAGACAGTGTCGGCAGATAAGGGCCTATGGCCCACCAGTCTGCCCATTTGAGCTTGTAAGTTCAGTTTGTTTTCCTAGAAGTCTGTTTCCCCTTACCCCTGACCTCTAGAATTCCTTTATGTCTATCCCATGCATTCTTAAATCCCGTGATTGTTTCTGCCCCCACCACTTCCTCTGGCAGGGTGTTCCACTTGTCCACCACCCGCTCTGTGAAGAAATCTCTTCTCATGTTTCCTCTGAATCGTCCTCCTCCAACTTCATCCCATGCCCTCTAGTCCTGGAACATCTTTTCGCTTAAAATAGTGTTTTCCTGCACCCTGTTCCTCCCTGTAAGATACTTGTATGTCTCTATCATATCCCTCTCTCCTTCCTCTCCTCCAGGGAGTACATGTTCAGTTCCTTCAACCTGTCTTCATAGGACTTGTGATGCAATCCATGCACCATCTTTGTAGCCCTCCTCTGAACCTTCTCTACCCTGTTATGTCCTTACGTAGGTATGGTCTCCAGAATTGTACGCTGCACCCAGGTGGGGCCTCACTAGTGTCTTGTATAGCGGAATTATGACCTCCCTTTTCCTGCTGGTGATGCCCTGCCTATACATCCCAGCATCCTATTTGCTTTACCTGCTGCCTTGTCACACTGTTTCCTACCTTGAGGTCATCAGAGATGACAACCCAAAGATTCCTTTCCTGCTTGGTGCATGCTATATCCTCACCCAACTGATATATTGTGCCAGGGTTTTTGTGCCCCATATGCATTATCTTTGCACTTTGCATTGAATTTCAACTGCCAAACCCCTGACCATTCTTCAAGTTTCTGCAGGTCGCTTCTCATTCTGTCTACACCTCTGGTGTGTCTACTCTGTTACAGAGCTTTGTGTCATCAGCAAACAGCGAAATTCTGCCTTCTAGATCCTGTGCAATGTCACTGATGAAGATGTTGAATAGGACCGGTCCCAGCACTGATCCTGTGGTACCCACTGGTCCTCTTCCCTCTGTGGAGTGACAGCCATTTACCACCACCCTCTGTGTCCTGCCACTCAGCCAGTTACCTACCCACCACACTACTGTCCTGCCCACACCCATATTCCCCAGTTTGTGTAATAGTCTTCTATGTGGCACAGTGTCAAAGGCGTTGCTGAAGTCCAGATAGGCCATGTCCACTGCCCTCCCCTGATCCACCTCCCTAGTCACCCAGTCAAAAAATTCAACGAGGTTGGTCTGACATGACCTCCCCCTGGTGAAACCATGCTGCCTTGGGTCCTGTAGTCCATTGACAACCAGATGTTCCACCAATCTCTCCTTCAGTAGTGCTTCCATGATCTTCCCACTACTGAGGTGAGGCTGACTGGTCTGTAGTTCCCTGCTTCCTCTTTGTTCCCACTTTTGTATAAGGGGATTACATCTGCTGTCCTCCAGTCTTTGGGTACCTCCCTGTTTCCAGTGATCGGCTAAACAGGATAGCCAGAGGTTCAGCCACCCCTCTTAGTTCTTTAAGGACCCTGGGGTGCACCCGTCTGGCCCCATTGCTTTATCAACTCTTATTACTTCCAGTTCCTTCAGGACCCTTTCTCGTGAAAGGGACTTGTGTCCATTTCTGCACCATTCTCACCCTTGTACTCCCTTCAGACCCATTACCCCTCTTCCTTAGTAAAGACTGAGCAGAAATACCTGTTCAATATGTCAGCTTTACTGTGGTCATCCTCCATGGGCTCCCATCCTCCCCTTCAGTCTCACTATCCCTCCTTTGTCTTTCTTACCCACAATATTACCCAGGATTTGAAGCAGTGAACAGTTATACCTCTCTTATTCTTTCAGTGTACTCAGTCAATTCATGTATGAATATTTTCCCCTGTTTAATATACTTTAAACTCTTCTGCTTAACTTCTCTGAGCGACAGTTCTCTAAATGGGGTAAAGTAATATCTCATTTTCTTTGTTGTGGGAAGAAATACATGAGCGTAGTACAAGGCATTACAACTCAGAAAGCTGGGGTGGGGGGGCATTTCCAGAACTCTTTTGCTTGACCATTCACTTCTGTGGATACTGTTCCAGTACTTACACTCCATTTACCAGCACGGTGCTGCAAATTTGATATAAGACCCTCTCTAGATGTTTCCTTTCCCCCCGCATCTTCCCTTATTTTGAACTATCTACTCCTGTTTGTAAATATTGTAATTTATATTGTTAATATTGTAGTGTAAATGCTCTGCTTTGTTATATTTGTATCCCCCCCCCCGAACACATCTGGAAACGAGCTGCTACTCAGCTCAATATGTCTTTCCTGGTGAAACTTTTGAAATAAATAAATTTCTTATGATGCTCTTTTTTCCTTCCTCTTCTCCTGAACTAAAGTTCTGTAATTCTTTCAATTTCTAAAGGAAAATGGGCTCAGATCTTTTTTTCAACTTCAACAGACATTTGGCCTTCAGAGACAGGTTTGTTTACACATACCTGCAGGTTCATACTTATATCCCTACCTCATGGAGCTGATGGAGTTTCAACCACTTTTCTGGCATTGCTTCAACAAGTGCACACCCAAAAAACCACAAGGCATTTTATCTATTCCTTGTACTGGGCACTGCTAGAATCACAGTTACACGATGCCTTTCAGGCAATGCAAAAACAGAATGCATAACTTAACATAGCGATAACTGCTAATCAGTGGGAATGCATAAATCGAGAATCTTATAATGTCACTGAATCTGACATTTAACAGAAATTTGCATGGAAAGCGGCACACTGATATTTTAGAATATCTGTTATTCAGACAAAGTATCTTAAATGGTTCACACCTGACTTTTGGAGGAGGTGTCAGATTTTTCCCAGCTACACATCTCCCATCAACTAAATGTGTGAATATATCCATTCATGAATATTCTGGCAGTAACCCAGTCTTTCATTTTGGGGACAGTAAAAGGGGTCCAGACCTTCAAAACAGTAAAGCACTCCACACAGCTGTTTGCAGGTTAAAGTGTTTTTTTTTACTTCAAATCTTAGTTCAAATGCAGCGGGAACTCACAATACAGTATAACCTGTAGATGGCAGCCTTTACTAGATTTCATAGGAATATTCAACTTCTAGCGAGTTTGTGACACTGTCCTGTAAATGGCTTACCAAGTTAACTGCAGCACTTGTCTTAAGAGCACTGAGGCAGTGGACTGATTGACCTAAGCCAGTTAATGGGACAGTGTCACAGGCTTACTAGAAGTTGAATATTTCTATGAAATCTAGTGAAGGCTGTCATCTACAGGTTATATTGTGAGTTCTCACTGCATTTGTACTCAGATTTGAAATAAAACATCTTTTTTACCTGCAAACAACTATGTGGAGTGCTTTACTGTTTGAAGGTCTGGAGTTTCTGCTATGAGTTCAGCATCACCCATTTGGTGTGCTCTCACAGGAATCGATGTGGTTGTTTGGACAGTAAAAGGGGGCCCGTGGGGAGATCTTTCAGGTCCCAGTTACAATTACTTGCAATGGTGCATCTTATTGTTACACCCTAGAGGAATCATTCCCAAACAGCATGGATACCTGCTGGATATCCTGCTTACAGCGGCAAAAAAAGACAGTCACAGAACTTTGGTTAACCTAAACTTCTCCCATGTTTGAACAGAGGCAGGATGTGACGATTTAAATCTATTATGGTCAAGAAATCACATATAGTGTGAGACATCAACAGACTATTTCATGGCAGATATGCTCCTTGATTATGAATTCCAGGAATGACTTTGTTCCATAGTTCATTGATTTTGCGTGAGTCTGGTGCCTCCTCTTTAGGTCGGGGGTGGCAGGCTCCACTATGCTTGTGCAAAGTGTGTAACTACACATCACAAAATTCTGACTGTGGCTACTGATTTCTTTTAAAAGGGCTTCTTTATACCCAGTTTTTTCCTCCATTCTTCCTCTCTGCAGCTGCAGGAATTCAATTTCTTAAGAATGAAGCTGTCTCTGACAGTGCATTGTATTTCTTTTTAATCTCATATATTCTTACAGTTCATAATTACAGTATTGGGTGCACTTCTGGTTATTGTATTACATGAAAATCTAGTAAACTATAGTATAACAAGCATTTGTCAATGCCAAATGTTGGCTTGCTGGCATTGGCATTGGTAGTGCAGGAGTTAGACAGATGCATCATAGGAATGGCAGTGAAGTATTGAACTGATGCCAACCCACCCCCACCCTCCAGAGAGTGACAGGCATTAGGGTGTCCCTTTGGGTGTGTAGTAGTGCAGTGCGGGAAAACATGTCAGGCAGGATGTGAAAAATGACAGCTGTACAGTTCATAAGGAGGTGTAAAAAAATTCCAGTATTGAAAATGTGGCATGTAAATATACCAAATTTGCGGTTACAAGGTGTGTGGAAATATGCAACACGACGCTTGCAACACTGCCATTTTATGGGCGTCGCACCAAATTTTCAACATAGGCATTTTAGCAACTCTGCTCATGTACAGTGTCACTGTTATTTCCTCAAAGTGTCCCAAGAAGTGATTTCGCACAGCAACCACGCTATTCTGCGCCGGAAGTGCGAAAACACATTTTGGGCAGGATATGTGAAATGACGGCTGTACTGTTCATCAAGAGGTGTGGAAAAATGGCAATGGTGAAAATCCAGACTGAAAATATCACAAATGCACGACGGTATGAGTGTGCATGCAATCTACCAACGCACGCCCGGAACACAGTCATTTTATGGAGTATCATCACTAAATTTTCAACATAGGCATTTAGGGCCTCTGCTCATGAACTGTGTCACTGTCATTTTCATAATCTGTCCCAAACACTGATTTCCCACAGCAACTGTGCGCCCGGAAGTGTGAAAACACATTTTGGGCAGGATGTAGAAAATGACAGCTGTACTGTTCACAAGGAGGTGTACAAACATGACAATGCTGAAAATCCAGCGTTAAAATATTGTGAATGCGTGAAGTTACAAGCCTGCGTAGCAACTGTGCAATGCACGCTCGTAAAACAGGCATTTGTTGGATTTTTTCCACCAAATTTGGAACATAGGCTTTTTAAGAGGCCATCTCATGAACACTGCCACTGTCATTTCGTTAATGGGTCCTGAAAGGTGATTTCACGCAGTGACTGCAAAATCACCTTTTGAGGCTGATTAACACCATGACAGTGATAGAATTCATGAGGAGGGGCCCCAAAAACCCCATGTTGAAAATTTGGTGCCAAAATTCCAAGTAATGCCTGAGATATACAGCAAAGTTGAAAAAACCCTATTCACTCCATTATACAGCTTACCGGCATGTCCTCAGTTCGCGGTCGGCTTTGAAGAGTGCAGACGTGTTCCCAGTCCACTGAAGATCGTCGTGACGGACTCTGGAGGTAAGTATGGAGTGGGGTGAGGGAGGCAGCGTCGCAGTGGGTGGAGTGCGGTGGGGAGGGGCATCGAGACTACTGAGGGACAGTTTTTAGTTTTACAGGAAAAAAATGGAAAACCAACGCAGGACAGTTTTTTGTGTTGCAGGGCATTTTAGCACTGGGGTGGGCTCCCAGCGTGCCACCTATTTTGGGGGTGTCAGTAGCCGATGGGGATTGGGTACCCTCATTGGCTCACAACACGGGGAATAATGCCGATGGGATTGGGCACCCCGTCGGCAAGCAAAAGCGGTGGGGGGCGCGAGCCTGATGGGATTGGGCACCCCCGGCATTCAACAATTGGGAGAGGTGATGCCGACGGGAGTGGCTCCCCCATCGGCGTCATGAAGACAGTGGGGGGCGCGAGCAGAGGGAATTGGGCACCCCTGGTATTTCACATTTGGGGGTATGCCGACGGGAGTGGGCCTCCGTCGGCACAGTAAAGCAGCGGGGGGTTACCGACAGGGGGACTGGGCACCCCTGATGTCGGCAGCAGTAAGCCGCTCGCTGAACATGCTCATAATGGCGGCGAGCACGCAAGCAAAGGATCGCTGCGTATGACGAGCTTTGCTCGGATTGCAGTGGACCTTTGCTTAGATGTGCTCACCCCATTATGTATGCTAGTGTGGTGCCGGCATGCAGGCTGATTGGGGAATGAGGGACGCACCTACTGATGCGTGCCCTGCATTTGCCCAACAGCGGCCGTGCCCCCAAATCTGCACCCTCCCTACATGTTGGTTTGCGCGCAAGCCAACATAATAAAAATGAAAAAGAACACAGTGAGCTAGAACTGTATTAGATGCTGATACAGTGTTGTTTCTGGAGTTACTAATTAGCTACTGTATGTGACTATTATTTTACTGAAAAACATTTTACACAGCTCTGTTGTCCACCCTTCCCATGATATAAATACATATATTCCCCACATGCAAGACACATACTGCAGGGTTACCACCTTTTAAGAAGCCCAAAGTTGGACATTTCTTACTGAAACATGATTTTTCGAGGGGGCCTCTGGGCCCCTTAGACTTTTGGCACTATGGCTTCGAGCGAGACGGGCTCAAGCCCAAATAATTAGGGTAGTGCATCCACAAGCAGGGAGTAGAGTGAGCCGGATGGCAAAGATTTCAGAGGCATTTATGGCTTTTTATAAGAAATTATACACACAACAACTGTGGCCTAGTGTAGACCAGATACAGACCTTCTTGAACAAACTAAATTTACCCTGCCTCTCAGAGGCGCAGAATGAGGCCCTTGGACATCTGATCACAGAGCCAGAAATTCTGGCCACTAAAGGGGCAAGTAAAACTGGGAAATGTCCAGGGGCAGATGGATTCCCGGCTGAATTCTATAAAAAATTCAAGGACATGGTTTTCCCATTGTTAAGGCAGGCTTACCAGGAAGTACTACAGGAAGCTCAGTGTTGTCCCCTTGTGAACACAGGCAGTGGTCTTGGTTATACCCAAGCCCAACAAGGTCCTCTCTCTCTCTCTGTGTTCCTCATATTGTCCTATTTCTGTCCTCAGTGTAGATTATAAATTCTTAACAGCCATTTTAGCTGAGAGATTGGAGCACATTATCCCTAGTATAGTTCGTAGAGACCAGACGGGGTTTGTGTCAGGATGACTGGCAGCTAATAGTGTCCGTCATACCTTTCACATTATAGACCATCTTAATAAAAATTCTACACCAGTTGTGATTATGAGTTTAGATGCAGAAAAAGCTGTCAATCAAGTGGATTGGGAGTTTTTATATAGAGTCCTTGCCGGGTTTGGGTTCAGAGATATTTCTGGGCACAATACGAAGGTTACATACAAACCCCCAGGCCTATGTGAGAACTAATGGCATGATTTCATCAGTGTTTAACTTGGGTAGAGGCACCAGACAGGGAGTGACCTTTGTCGCCCCTGCTGTTTGCTCTTTACATTGAGCCCTTGGCTCAGTGAATAAGGCAAGACCCAGAAGTTCAGGGGATGAAGCTCAGCATGCAGGAGCATGAAATCACTCTGTATGCTGATGATGACGTGTTACTGTACTTGCGGATCCCGGACCTCTCTCTCCCTAGAGTCATGCATATGCTACAGATTTTCTCTGCCCTTTCAGGATACACCCTAACCGCACAAAAACTGAAATACTGAAGTTTCATACACACCCTCCCAAAGAATACAACAAAAATCCTGATCAAATGGGACTTAACAACCCTTAGATACTTGGGCATAAATTTAAGAAACACCAATAAATACTTGTTTATTGATAATCATGCCCCATTGCTTAAGCAACTTGAAGATATAGTACGATGGTCGATATTACCCCTTCCAATGTATGCGCGCATACAGACAGTAAAAATTAATCTTCTCCCTGGATTTTTATACATATCTCAATGTGCCCAAACATTACTGAGTGAGAAATGGTACTCAGAGGTTCAGGGGAAGATAGCTAAATTCATTTGGGCAAATAAGAGGCCTAGGGTCCAGAGAATACTCCTCTTGGCTGGCAGACAGTGGGGAGGAAGGGCGGTTCCAGATGTGCAGGAGTACTGGATTGCTACCCAGCTTAGATGGGCCTTACTATGGGGTCAGACACATTTATGGGCTCATTGGCAGGAAATAGAATGAAGCCTAGTTCCTGAGTGCTCAATCCAATCTTTATTGTTTGACCTTCCACAAAATAGGCTGAACATCCGAGACGTTTTCATAGCTATTCAGGTCACCTTCCAAGCTTGGGAACATTTTAGAAAATACCCCCGGGTCAGTATAGACCTTTGGCATTACCCATGGTTTATTAATTCCACAGATTTTTTACCAGGTACTATTTACGCATGGTATGGGTACCAAGCTAGGGAGGCGGTACAATGTCTTGCACAGCTGTTGAGGGGCACCATCCTTTCCTTTAGGGAATGATGTGAGGCCTTTGGATGGACCCACACTGATATGTTTTATTTACAAATACAGGCCTATATTCAGACCCAGTTGAGACGAAAGCATAATCCAGTACTAACCTCTCCACAGGGACCACAGCTCAAAGCACTGTTATACATTTCATTACCCGGGGAGCTATCTCACAAATCTGCCAGTTCCTTAATGCCCATAGGGCAGATGCAGCGAAATCTCTCCTTGAAAAATGGGAGGAGGAGGCAGACTTCCACTGTACACAGGCAGAGTGGCTTAACATTTGGAAGGGTTCATCCAAGGTGACCTCCTACCCGCAATGGCAAGAATATATCTGGAAGGTTAAAGTTAGGTATTTTCTTATCCCTCAACTACAAGCTAAATGAGACCCCAACATTTCCCTTCAATGTTGGAGGTACTATGGGGAACAGAGGGCTTCCCATTTGCACATTTTCTATTCCTGTCCAGTTTTACATAATTTTAGGCAAGAAATGTTTCAGGGTATTGAGTCTTTATGTCAGGTCACTACACCCATATCCCTTTATAATTTGTTTTTTCAGACTCCCCCCCATGGGGGTAAGGGGAGCTAATACTTATTATATATGGTATATATGTGTGTGGCCGCTATGAACAAAGTGATCATGTGCAAATGGCTAAAACCCGAGCCTCCCACTGGTGCTGAATGGAAACAACGTATTGTTGATATACAGGAAATGGAAAGGCTGACTTACCAAGTGCAAAATAGAATGGCAAAATTCACTGAGCGCTGGTCCAGATGGGTGTTGCTAGCCAGGAGCAGATTAGTACTTTGAATAAGTCGGAAGGGCTCAATCCCTTGCATTTACCATGTACTGGGCAGATTGAACTGAATGTCATGTAACTGATACCTAGGTTGGTACAGGCTGTAAGATTCTATTTAGTGAAAAGAATTCAGTGCTCTACCCCTGGCAGCAGTGGTGGAGGAGTGTACAAAACAGTGGGGGCCAGAATTGAGAACACCTTATCCCAGGGCACTGTTCAATTTAATGTCTGTCCCTTCAGCTAAAAAAGTGAGGGGTCGCCTGACCCTCTGACCCCCCAGCTCTGCTGCCTATGCCTGGCAGGGGCCCAAGTTCTAGAAAGCTTCTCAGTTTTATTGTTTTTATGTGCCCAAGTTTTCCTTGCACTCTTTTTAAAAAAAATGCTAAGTTTTGAAATTAGTATTACCTTTTTTAAAGTTTAAGACTTTTTCTGACTTGTACTTCGGATTTATTAGTTCAGCAGCTGCCTGCATACATAGATAAGGCTTCTATAAGTATACCCAAAGTTTATAGGCAATAGTGATGGATACTGAATATGTAATCTTACAAGATGAAACTCCGGCATTGTATTGTATAACCCTGTATATGCAAATAATAAAGAAAGTATATAAAAAAAAAAGAAACATGATTTTTCACAGGACAATATATAACCACGAACAATGCAACAGACTTGTTTTCTCTATATACTCAGAATTAAGACTTAAGTGTTTTAGTTTTTTAGTTGTTTCTAGTGCTTCTTATCATTTTTTTAATATGCTTTCTTTCTGCACTGGCGGCCAACCCCCTTGGGCCCCGCTTCATGGACAGGCGTAGAACCCTACCATCAGTGCCCCTGGACTACCCCCCAGGATGGAGCCACCTGAGCTCTTCCCCACTAACCCCAGTGGATCTGTGTCTGGGATGCAGCGGACACCCCAGGTCCGCCACAGACTGAGTGGCATCATTGGGCTCACCAGGAGGACTTTCTTAGATATTTCTGTCAGGGATGTCAAGTGGATGCCGCATAAACACACCTGCATCCAACAAGCCCTCCCCAGGGTTAACTGGTTTTCTGGTGCCAGCCATCCCATTGTCACCTGGAAGCCATAGAACCAGAGGCACTCTACCCCGGAGGTGGAGAGTGTGCAATGGCTGCTCAATTCATCTCTGCCCTGGCTGGCCCTTGAACCTCCTGAGTCCATTCCCAAACCCAGGCCACCCGCGTTGCAGTGGTAAATCTTTCCACTGCACCGGCAGGCCAGCGTTTCTCATCATTTTAAGGCATTTTAGTTAAGGTATTATAGATTTTTGCAACATTTAGAGGAAAATCAGAAAATATTTTTTTCTACTATGTCAGGACATGTAGTATTTTTCATGTTTTTTTTGCAGGACACAGCTGCCCAAATCAGGACTGTCCTGTGAAAATCATGATAGGTGATAACCCTAGTTTTAACTGATCTTAAATCATCTCCTTCATAGATTTTCCTGTGCAGATAAGTTTATTCTGAATTATTTTCTGTCAAGAAGTAAAAAGCGCTGTGGTAAATAAAGTTTATTCCACCATATAAACATACAGGTCCCAAAAGTCAAGGTTGCACACCCACTAATAGGATTAGTGGTGTTTAACTATAGGTTGCATGGGTGCTCCCTGCTGGCCCATAGTCAGAAGCCCCAGGAGTGCCCTGCAAACCCCACACAAAACAGCTAACATACTGCTGTGTTATACAAATCACGGGCCCCCTCATGCATACCAGCACAGTGGTATATTTCAAGATTTATGGTGGCAGTAAACTGCCTCCAAAGCAGCGCTGTTTATTGTCAATGAAAACCACTTCATAATGAGGTGCTAAGCCCACCCCCACTCCGGAAGGCATGGCGGATGTACTGCAGCCATCTGCTCACAATCACCTGTTTAAACATAGAAAAATATCTCTGGTGTCCAGTGGTGCCCCCTCAATCACCTGTTCATACATATAAACATAATCCTTGGTGTCTAGTGGTACCCCCCATCACTCATGCACACACAGAAACACAATCCCTGGTGTCTAGTGGTACCCCCCAATCACCCATTCACACATAGGAACCCAATCCCTGGTGGTCTAGTAGTACCCCATCACCTGTTCACACATAGAAACACAATCCCTGGTTTCTAGTGGCATCCTCCTATTCACCTGTTTGCACATAGAAACACAGTTCCTGATGTCTAGTGGTATCCTCCAATCACCCGTTCACACACTGAGCACCTGTCGAGATTGTGTTTAGTGTGTCCCCACCACCCCTGATCATCCATACTGCCATGTACAATCAGTATGTGGTGTGCAACGCCCTCCACCCCGATCACCCGCTTGTAAAATGGCAACAACGCAGTGGTGGTCCAGTGTCCCGCACAATCCTCCAGCTCACATACTACCTGCTCCCTTAACCAGCTGGTGGGTTGTCACAGACATCCTTCACTAGGAACTTGCAGTTCACTGCCACCATCTGGGTTTTTTTTACCAACAGAGCCCAGGAAGCCTGTTTCTGACTTCCCCCTTTGCACAAGGTCAGGAAGGTCAACACAATAACTGTGGGTAGATTGCTCTCTCAGAGACGGACTGCAACAGAGTCCAGCAGAAATAGAATTACCCTTTTAAATAATACACAAGCAGTCATTGATTCTATAAAAATAGACTGTTTACTAAAATACTACAGGTATTTACAACAGGATGTATTTACAGGAAACAAAAGCGTTGCACATTTACTAAGAAGCAGAAAAAAAATCACATTAAACAGACAAGTATTGTGCAGCAAAAGTCTAAGCTATCCTCCCCTAGGAAAGCTTCACCTGCCCTAGCTAAAGAAGCACTTTTCCCTCACTGTGCTATCTTATCTGAGCTAGTCCTTGTAATGGCAGGGATGCTGGTCTTTTTTGGTGTTTCAGTCCAAGAGAGTGAGCTGGCTATAACCCCCTCAATATATTGCCTTGTTCCAAGTGGGGAGGGTCCTACTCACTCTGAGTGACAGGCCCATGTTGCCCAGCCCTCTTCGAGAGTGTGTGTGCATGTGTCCCCCCACCCTTCAGCACCTCCTTACTACCATAATTATGTCCTCCTGGTTCCTTTTGTTCAACATAAGAATATCTTCCAGCAGTACACCCCACTGAGTTTATGGGTTTATTGCTTTACTGCCTCCTGCCTGGCTGTTCCTGTTAACTTTCTCATGAGAACCATCAGACCTGTACTTTAACGTTACATATATACTTGCTCATGTGATCTGGCAACCATCTTATCTGAAGAAGATGCATATTCAAAAGAATAACTTAATCAAAAGAATACATGGTTCTGGTCTCCTTTTCTGTCACATCTTCCCCTTCCAGAAATGAAGGTGTATCTCTTTGGGCAACCCCAAGAGACACTGCCGCTCATGTAAGACTTGGGAGTGCCTAATGGAATATGCCATGCACTTAGCCCTGCCTCGACAGTCCATCTACATTGGCATTCTTTGCCCCACTTTGGTGCTGAATGATCATATTATACTACTGTAGTACCAACTCCAGCGCAACAACTTTGTGTTTTGCCCATTAGTCCTATAGAGTCATGTCAAGGGTTATGATCAGTGACCACAGTGAATTCCTTCCCATACATATATGGCTACAGCTTCTGAAGGGCCCACACTATCCCTAGACATTCCCTGTCAACTGTGGCATATGACTTCTCCCTGGGCAACAGCTTCCAACTCAGGTACACTATGGGGTGCTCCTCCCGCTGCAGTGTAACCTGGCTCAGGACTGCACCCATCCCATGGTCCGAGGTATCCATGTGTACTACAAACTTTAGGTCATAATTGGGGCTAGCCAGCACAGATGACCTACATCATGCCTCCTTCAACTGTTGGAAGGCGGACTTACAGTCCTCTGTCCAGAGAACTTTTCCAGGCATTCTTTTTGTCTAGAGTTCACTGGGTTTGGCCACATCACTGTAGTGAGGGACAAACCTCCTGTAGTACCCTGCTGTTCCCAGAAATGCTCTTACCTGTTTCTTGTGGCTGGGTGGCCAGGCCTGGATGGCATCAACCTTTGCTGGCTCTGGACGGATGCGACCACTGCCCACCCGGTGCCCAAGGTAGGACACTTCAGCCATGCCCACTTGCCACTTTTCTGCCTTAACTGTCAGCCCTGTGGCCTTCAGTCTACAGAACACCTCCCTCACATGCCTGACATGATCCTCCCATGTCTAGCTATAAATGTAAGCCAGTGTGTATTCACCTGCCCCTGCCAGGATGCAATCCACAAGCCTCTGGAAGGTTGCAGGTGTATTCTTCATACCAAATGGCATTACTTTGAATTCAGATAAGGCATATGGGGTAACGAAAGCAGGCCTCTCCCTGGCTGTGGGGGTTAATGGCACCTGCCAGTAGCCCTTCGTCAGGTCTATTCTGATCAGGAACTGGGCACCCCCCCAGCCGTTCCAAGGTCTCATCTGTTCTGGGCATGGGGTAGGCATCAGACGCCATACAGCTGTTAAGAATCCGGTAGTCAACACAGAACCATGTGGTACCATCCTTCTTGGGGATCAGGACCCCAGGTGAAGCCCAGGGGCTACTGGACTCCTGGATCACTCCCAAGGCCAGCATCTCCCTGAGTTCCTCCAGCATGGTCTTCTTAACCCCCTTGGGTACCCTGTAGGGGGACTGCCTCAGCGGAACTTGGGCCCCAGTGTCTACGTGGTGTTTGGTCATTGTGGTGTAACCAGGATTACCAGCGAACATGTCTCCTAAGCCATGCAGTAGCCCCCCTCATCTCCTTGGCCTGAGCCAGTGTCAGGTGCTCTGAGAGGGTGCGATTATTCATGGAGGATCCCTCCCGGGTTTCACCAAGGAGGTCCACCAGGGCATCAGCCTCATTCCCCTCCTCTTGCACACTGCACACAGTGAGGCTCATTTCCTCCTTATCATAGGAGGGCTTCATCATGTTCACATGATATACCCTCTGCCTGCGCCTTCTGTCAGGCAGCCATACTACATAGTTAACATTGTTCAGCTTCTGGATTATGGAAAATGGGCTCTCCCATGCTGCCTGCAGTTTATTGTGTCAGACTGGGATGAGTGCCATCACTCGCTGCCCAACTCCGTACTCCCAGGCTCTGGCCCCACGGTCATACCAGGCTTTCTGTTGCTGTTGTACAGTGGCTAAGTGCTCCTGGGCAAGCACTATGAGCTCCTTAAGCCTGGCCTTAAAATTTAGGACATACTCCACAACAGACTCCCCTTGGGTGGCATGGTTACCTTCCATTTCATCCCTGACTAAATCTAGGGGCCCCCTCACCCTGTGACCAAACAGGAGCTCAAAGGGTGAAATCAATGTGGACTCCTATGGAACTTCCCTGTATGCAAAGAGAAGATGGGACAAATATTTTTCCCACTCCCTTTTGTGCTGGTCTGCAAATGCCCTGAGCATAGTTTTAAGGGTCCCGTTGAAACATTGAACCGGGCCATTTGTCTTGGGGTGATAGAGAGAAGCTCGGAGCTGTTTCACCCTGCACTTTTCCCACAAACTGGTCATTAAGGATGACATGAAATTTGTCCCCTGATCTGACAAAATCTCCTGGGGAAATCCCACTCAGCTAAAGATTCCCAGGAACTCATCAGCCACCTTTTCTGCCTCAATGGAGGACATTGCCACTGCCTTAGGGTACCTGGTTGCATAATCCACCACAACCAGTATGAATCATTTGCCTGTGCAACTTGGGGTACTTAGGGGCTCCACTATGTCCATGGCTACCCCCTTGAAGGGTTCATTGATAATAAGCAGAGGCACCAAAGCTGCCTTAGCTTTGTCCTCAACCTTCCCAACATGCTGGCACTGTGGACAAGTCCAACAGTAATTTGCCATGTCTGTGTACAGGCTTGGCCAAAAGAAGTTGTTGGCAAGCCTCTTTTTTGTGTGGATAATAACCAGGTGGCCTGAAAGAGGAATGTCATGGGCCAGGGCCAGTAGCTGCTTTCAGTAGTCCCGGGAGACTACCAGCTGCAGAGTACCTCTCCTTCTAGCCCCCTCTGTGGTGTACACTCTCTGTACAACAGCCCATTTTCCCAATAAACTGACTTTTTACTCCCTTGAGAGGCCTCAGCACTATCTGCTATCTCTCTCACTTTTTGGAGGGTAGGATCAGCTTGCTGTGCCCTGCCCAGCTCCTCATGTCTGACCTTCCCTAGTTCCCTTTCAGAAGGAAAGCTGCTCCTGATGGCAACCTCCTCTGTTTGCAGCTGGGGCTCAGGGCTGCTGCTCCTAGCTAGCCCTTCCCCCATACTAGTCACTTCCTCAGCTGCTGATGGATTGGTCTGCATGGGCTGTGTCATCCCCTCCCCCCCCCAGAAGCTTGCCCTTTTGCCTGGCTACGGGTAGTAACACATACTAGGTTTTCCCTGTGGTCAAAATCGTTCCCCATGATCATATCCACAAGGAGATCAGGTACCACTCCCACCTCCTGTACCCCATGGCCACCCTCCCAGCTCAGGAAGACCCGAGCCATTGGCACTTGGACCACTGGACCCGTGACTCCCTGAATCTTGGAGAACTGCCCTGGCAAAATCTGCTCTGCCTGGATCAGCTCCTGCCTTACCATGGAGATGGAGGCATCAGTGTCCCTCAATCCCTGTGTTACTGTCCCATTGACTAGAAAAGGGTGCATATGCTTGGTGGAGTTTGATGGCACTACAGTGTGTACAGTTTACCAACACAGAGTACTGTCTTAGTCACCCCCTTCCCCAGGCTTTTGCACTTTACTCCTATTTTCAGGGCAGTCGTAGGATAAATGCCCCACTTTCTGGCAAATCCAGCATTCCTTTACCCCCAGCTCCTTGTTTCCCTTTGAACCAATGGGTTCTGTTTTGGGCTTGGGTGCAGGCTGGTTTCCTTTAGGCTGCCCTCCCTGGGTCCCCTTAAAGCCAGGTGCTGCCCCACCCCCATAGTTCTTGTGTTGTGAATGTGATCTCCTGGCCACATACAAATCAACACTTTCTGCTGCCTCCTTTGTGGAGTTGCATGCCCTGTACAGTTGCCATATACGCAGGTCATCAGGTACAATTATAAGAAACTGTTACCTTACAATTAAATCTTTAACCTGCTCTACAGTTCTTGCCTTAGCCCCATTCACCCAGTGGTCTAAATAAGCACACATTTGGACATGCAGTTTTACATAACTGTCTCCTGGGCCTTTTCTTAACTCTCTAAATTTCCATCTATAAGCCTCAGGAGTCAATTCAAAACATTTTAATAACATTGTTTTAGCTTTATCACAGTCCATGCAGTCATTGTCATCCATTCGAGCAAATGCATGCAAGGCACGACCAGTAAGTAATGGGGGCAGATGGTTCATCCACAATGCCTCATCTAATTTAAATTTGCCCACAAACCCTTTCAAATGATTTTGGAAACAAATCCAGATCATCTCCCTCTTGGTACTGTGGAAACATTTTAGAATTAATCGGGGCTTCATGGCTTGAACCACCTTTGCCATTACTTACGGTTTGTTGCGCTGTTTGCTGGCACAGTTTCTCCAATTCGATCTCATGCTGCCGTTCTTTCTCTTTTTCCTCTCACATCAGGATCTCGTGCTGGTGAATCTTCTCCTTTTCCTCTGCCTCCAGCCTTGCTCTCTCCTCCAGCATCCTGATTTCATGCTGTCAGGCTCTCTCTCTCTGTCCTTAGCCTCCAGCCTTGCTTTCTCCCTTTCAACCTCCCTCAGAGCAAGCTCTGCCTTCAGGATCTCCAGCTGAGGCTGAGTGGGCTGCACAGCTTCCCCCAGCTTGTGCCACAAGGTGGTCCCCCCTTGCTCAGCCATTGTGACCTCAGTCTCGCTACCCAAGTCACTTTTCTCTGTGACTGCCTGCTGATCAGGTATTGTGCCCTGCTTGTCTGAGACTGTCTGCCCCTCCTGCAGCTGGTCCTGTGCCATCAGGGCTTCCATGAGTGCATTTTTTGTCATGCCCTCATAGGCAAGCCTCCTTCCTGCGCACAGCTCATGAAGCTGCTGTACATGAAATTTTACATAGCTTGAGGAGCTCATCTTCTCTAGCTACACTGCACTTAACTGTCTAGAAATAAATAAAACAGTAGTAAAAAAATGCAACCTTTTGAGATTATGTTTCGTGACTGTTAAAAGGTACGTTTCTGCTAGCACTCCAGCACTGTGTGGTTTCTCTCTCTCTGAGTTCCTGCTTCACAGGAAATCACACTGTCTGCTGCTCTAAACTGGCCTGGTACGAGTTGCCACAAGGATTTCACCATTCTGCCATCAGTTGTCACAGAAATCCCTCACTAGGGACTTCCAATTCGCTGCCACCACATGGATTTTTTCACCAACTGAGTGTAGGAAGCCTGTTTCTGGCTTCCCCTTTGCACAAGGTTAGGAAGGTCAACACAATAACTGTGGGTAGAGTGCTCTCTTGGAGACGGACTGCATCAGAGTCCAGCAGAAATAGAATTACCCTTTTAAATAACACACATGCAGTCACTGATTCTATTTATTTATTTTATTTAGTTTTTGTTAACTGGATAAGTGCACTAGCCATGGCAATGACTATTTTCAGGCACGATCCGGGAGGGTACAGTACATCAGTGCATACAGAAATATTACATGACAGGTACAACTTACTTTATAATAGTATATATTTCATTTCAAGAATGACAAAAAATTGGCAAAAGTATATATTTCATAACAAGTATGACATGTATGACAATTCCAGGCAGGGTAAACAGAGAAAGGAAATGGTAGCTATAGACAAGGTAGAAAGTATTTACAGTGAGAGAAAGATAGTATACAAAAGAAAGAAAGTGGCTACCAACAGGGTAGATGCAATTTGCAATGTGATGGGAATAATAAACAGAGACATTCAGAAATAAAGATTACATAACTTTTATGTTTTGAGAAAAAAGATCGTAAATGCTGTAGTGTTTATTTGGGGTTGACAGTCAGGGAAAACTAGGGGGGTACAGGAGCAAGGGAGATGGAAGTAGAGGCAGGAAGAGGATAGGGGACAAGTCAGGAGTAGTAGGTAGGACAGACAGGAGGCAGTGAAGTGCTATTATTATAGTAGATAAAAGGCAGAAAAATCAGGTAGAGACAAGAGGTGAGAGCTAAGGGGGTTTGAAACAGCTGCACTTGCAGGAAGACTCAAGATGGGACCATAGTTTTACCTTAAAAGTTGCATGTGATGGTGCTTGATGCATGGTTAGAGGGAGGGAGTTCCAGTACTGGGGGGCATAGTAGGTGAAAGCACTTGCACCTTTAGAGGTATAGTGTCTGGGTATGAAGATGGGGGTTCTTGCAGAGGATCTTAACCCATAGGAGGGTGTTCTGATTTGGAAGTAGGCCACAAGGGGTTTGGGTATTTGCAGCCTGACAATATTGTCTATGGCAGAGCCATAGGTATAGCGCCACAGCTCGAGTGGAGGAAGCCATCTCAGCTCTGAATAAAGGAGACAGTGGTGCTTCAGCTTATGTGAAGAGGATGCATAGCGACAAATGTTGTTGTACATTACGTCACACTTCCGAAGACTTGTTTTGCATGTGGAGGTATATGTAGCAGCTTCATAAGTAAGTGAGGGCAGTACGATGCCCTGTCCTACAGCAAGCCTTGCAGAGGGAGTAAGCACGTATAAAAATAGACTGTTGAGTAAAATACTACAGGTATTTACAACAGGATGTATTTACAGGAAACAAAAGGGTTGCACATTTACTAAGAAGCAGAAAATAAAATCACATTAGACAGATGGGTATTGTACAGCAAAAGTCTAAGCTATCCTCCCCTAGGAAAGCTTCACCTGCCCTAGCTAAAGAAGCACATTTCCCTCACTGTGATATCTTACCTCAGCTAGTCCTTGTAATGGCAGGGGCGCTGGTCTTTTTTGGTATTCAGTCCAAGAGAGTGAGCTGGATATAAGCCCCTCAATATGTTGCCTTGCTCCAAGTGGGGAGGGTCCTACTCACTCTGAGTGACAGGCCCATGTTGCCCAGCCTTCTTTGAGAGTGTGTGTGTGCATGTGTGTCCCCCCCCCCACCTTTCAGCACCTCCTTGCTACCATAATGATGTCCACCTGGTTCCTTTTGTTCAACATGGGAATATCTTCCAGAAGCATACCCCACTGAGTTTATGGGTTTATTGCCTTACTGCCTCCTGCATGGCTTTTCCTGTTAACTTTCTCATGAGAACCATCAGACCTATACTTTAACTTTTCCACATATACTTGTGCATGTGATATGGCAACCATCTTGTCTGAAGAAGATGCATATACTTTTTTTTTAATATACTCTTTTTTTCCCCCTCTCCTTGGCCCCAGGCAGCAGATCCTCTTGCCCGAGCCCCCAGTCCTTCCCCCACTCGCAGCTTACCCTCTCTCCGGTGACCCCACAGCTTGCCCCCAGTGGTGGGGTGGCGGAGATCCCTCAACCCACCTCACGCATGAATCTGGAGCTGTGATGGGGTTACTGCCCATCGTGGAGGTGGCGCCTGCGAGGCTCAGCAGTCTAGTAGGCATGCCCAGACCACACGCTTTCCTCCTGGTTTTTACCCTGAGCTAAGGCATGTAATGACGCTACAAGGAGGAGTGCACACATCTGTACATGTTCCTCCAGGCATCTACCTTAGCCCTGCCCTCTTGTTGCATTGGTACACCTACCCCAGCCTCTGCTAGGGGCCAGGCATGCATCGACTGTGGAGTCCCCCCTTCCCCGGAGAAGGAGAGCAGTCTAGTGGACGCTCAATCCTTCTCCTCCCATGCCGACCCCCGGTGGCCCGTGCTCATTCCCGCACATGGGTCGCGGCGTGGTGCGAGGTAAGGCGTCCAGCGCCTCAGCCCTCAGTGCCACCAGGCCTGCAAGAAGATGCATATTCAAAAAGAATAACTTAAAGAGAAAGCCCCCTCAACATTTTTTTCTTTATTCCTGCATAGTTTGTGGGCATAACTATTGATTCCCTCTCTTTTACCCCACTAATGTCATCTTAATTTAAATATAAATGAAGTTGCTTTACTCTGCTTTGCCCAGGTGTGAAAAACTGGTTGGTGCCATTTCAAAGTTCATGACCCCACTCAAGCAAAGCAGCATGGGTACTGATGATGCGTAGATGCACGTGCCAGTAGAAGCTCTACAGTCAGTCAGTGCTGTCACACAGCTTGGGAAGTAACTGCATTTTTGTCTTGGGTTTGGCAGTCAAACTTTTCAAGTTAAGTTCCCTACTGTTTTCTGTGTGAAAAGTGTGTCTGAGTTGGGAAAAGAAAAGCATTTGAAAGAGTGCTGCTGCTTGCTTTGTTGTTCATCTGATTATATGGTTTTACTGATAGTAGCTGTTTGTTTGCTGGCTCACAGAACCTGAAACACCTTTGCTCTACTGTGCTTATCTCCTGCTGGCAAACAAAGTCTGTTGAGCAAGTGACCATTTTTGAGGTCTCATTTCTGATATCTTTTTCATGTGCTAACATAAAACAAGGTGACACCAAATATAGAGGAAGTGTTTTATTTCTAGTTTTTAATTTTAAATTCTGCCTCAGCTACGCTGGATAATTTAATTACAGAAAGGATGAATACTTGCCATCCTTCCAAACACAAGGTATTACAGAAAACTGTATGTTACTAGACTAAGACTGTCTGTATTTTACCAGTTTTACATTTTCACAACACAAGTAATTTTAACTGTTGTCTTACTTTGCAAATAAGTATGTGGCAGTTGCTATGCATTTTCATAGTTACTCACCACTTTCTGATAAGTTTTTCCCCTTTTGGGAGTAATTGTACCTTACAAAAATGGCCAATCGTGGAATTTTCCATTGGACATTTGGACATATCCTTCAGAATGTCCAACGGAGCTTGAAACCCTCCATCACAATTGGTCACTTCGGAATAACAGCCCCACTATTTCAGCTGTTACTTCCGCATCCCGGGGTATGAACTGCGCAAGCGCGACTCACACACATGCGCAGTTCTGCTGGTAACATCATGTTGTGAATGGCAAAATACCATTGACTGCAACAATGCATGCATGAGTGTCATGCACGTGCAGTTGTGTCACCGCTGCAGGCAGAAAAACCTTCCCACTGGTGCTGTCCTCCTGCACCAACATCAGGGTCCTCAGTCCCCATGTTGGCATTATGCAGCCCCCCCCCACAACTCATGTGGCACACTAGGAGCCCACCCCAGTGTGCCAAAATGTACTTATTTATTTACCCTGCGCTGACATTGGGGTGCCCAATCCCTGTGTCGGCACTATGTGCCCCCCCTACTGATGTGGCACACTGACAGCCCACCCTAGTGTATCCCAAATGTTTTTTTCCCCTCACCAACATCAGGGTGCCCCATCCCACTGTCGGCATCATGTACCTACTCTCCCAACTCATGTGGCATAATGAGAGCCCACCCCAGTGTGCCCAAATGTGTATATATATACATATATACTATATATATATATATATATATATATATATATATATATATATTGTTTTTCCTATAAATAAAAAAAACCTTCACCTGGCATTTTTTAACCTGTAAAATGAAAATGGTCCCTCATTGTTGCCCCAGTTCAACCTCACAATCCTCACATTCCCACTGAGCACCCACCTTTCCAGCCCCCCACCCCATACCTCCGGAGGTTGGCGCTGTCATCTTCTCTGGACTGGGACATGTCTGCTCTCTTCAAAGCCAAACTGTATACTGAAGAATCAAAGGTAAGCATACTATAATGGCCTTCAATAGGGTTTTCAGCTTAAGTTGATAAATCAGTCATTTTTAAATTTTGGCCCCAAATTTTCAACATGGGGTTCTTGACCCTTCATGAACAGTGTCACTGTCATTTTATTACTGATTCCCAAAAGGTGATCTTGTGGTCACTGTTCATGAGAGGGTCCAAAAGCCCATGTTGCAAATTTGCAGAAAAAACTCAAAAATGACCAAGTTACAAATGTCGTTGTGCAGTTTCTATGCATGCTCCTAACGTCACCAATTTTAATATTTTCACTCTACAATTTCAACATTTGCCATTTTGCACACCTCCTTTTTAACAGTACAGCTGTCATTTTCATATATTGCCTGAAATGTATTTTAGCACCTGTAGCACAGCATGGCGTGGTCACTCTGTGAATTCACCTTCGGGAGAAGTGAACAAAATGACACTGGCACTCTTCATGAGGAGGGGTCCCAAAAAGGCCATGTTGAATATTTGGTGCAACACCTCCAAAAAGTGGCTAAGTTACACCCAGGCATTAAATAATTTGTATGCACACGTATAACTTTGGTCATTTGGCAGCTCGTCACAGCCCTATCGGCTCTGGCCAAAGCTTGTCATACCCTGAGATCAGTTCACACTGTCTGCTATTTTACCTACATTATTTCTTTGATTCTTTGTAAAGTGTGTATGTGTGTGTGTGTGGTGGAGGGGGTGCTCCATTAGTTTCCATGGGGCTGTTTGAAACTACAATTTTTTATATTTTAGATGGCAAATTCAAGCAAATTATGGCCACCATTCAACTAACAAGGCCCTTGTTCATTGAGAAGTGGCTGCTATGGTGGTTTGAATTCACCTTCTAAAGATTAATAATTCTGATTTAAAACATTTCCACATAGAAACCAATGCCCCACACACACACTTTACAAAGAATCAAAGAAATGCAGGTAAAATAGCAGACCGTGTGAACTGATCTCAGGGTATGAAAACTTACCAGAAAGTGGTGATCAACTAGAATCTAACTTCATGGGAGTACAGTGGTTGGGGACCTTGTTAGAGGCTGGGAAACCATCAAGGGTGGTAAAAAGCCCTATCCTAGAAGAGACCCAGAGGTTCTGGCACATGCACATGTCCCTATCATGAACCCCTAAGTATGCATGGTCCCCCCTTTCTAGCTTCCCAGACTATGGGACAGCCCTCAGATCCTGGTTGGATGACTTCCCCTACACTGGCCCTCTTGGGAGGACAGGGAGTCCAGGTGATAGGGAAACTTTTTGTACCAAACACAATGGTATTCATGTCCGATCAGCAAAAACAGGAAAAATATCAGCTCCCCAAGCAGGACATTTGGAAATTCCTGCAATTTCGAGGTGCTGTAAAAGCTCTCCAGGCCTCTCAGGGACTGGAGCAGCAGTGGGAATGGCTGGGAGACCTACACAAACCAGGTGGGCAGAAAGGGATTGCTGGTAAGGCCTATAGGACTCTGAGGGATTCGTGTCTGCCTGACTTGGACAGCTGTAAGCTCCAATGGCAATAAGACCCACAGGCATCAATATCCCCTGCACTGTCGGCATGCTACTTGAAACAAGCCTGTACAGGGTACAGAGACTCTCAAAGTCCAATGTTACAATTGAAAATACTGCACTGGTGGTACCAGACTCTGGCACACAACTGCACAAGATGGGTCTCCTCCCTAATGCTTGGTGCTGGAGATGCCAACAGAGCCCAGCACACCTTTTGCACATATTGTGGCAGTGCCTAAACTGTCCCATTACTGAGCGGCTGTTTTGGCAGACTGTTCCAAGGTTGTGGGCCATAGGTTTGATCCACTGTCCCCCCTTCTATTGCTAGGTGACACCTCGACACTGGAACCATTAGCTACTCCTCTGAAACAGTGGGTGATGACAGGACTGATGCAGGGGTGTAGCCAGGGATTTCAGATCTGCACACCAAGTGGACTCACTGCTAACCCCCCCCCCCAGTCAGACAATGTACAAATGTACAGCAGAACTGTGTTTGTTGTCTCATTTGGCACAATAAATACAACTTTTGTATCTCATGACAGTGGTTGTTGCCATGCATGGGTAAATACAAATCCCATGCATTGCTCCCTAAGACACCCACATACCAGTCCAGAGCCTGTAAAGTTGCATTGTCCTTGGGATGCTAAGAGAGTATTAGCGACCAGTCCTTCTAGTTTCAACTCCTATGAATAAAATTACAGAAAGGTTCAGTATTTTTTTTGTTAGTTTTCATGGAAAAAGGAAGCAGTTCAGAGCCTATTTGCTCCCCCCCTTTTAATAAAATTGCACACCGTGGAGTGCTTGGAGTATGCCTGCCTACACCCATGCACTGATGGAAGCCAAGTGACCTATCCTTATGAAACAGAGGCGACTACATCCTCTGTCCTTAGTGGCATGGCATGCAGCGGTGGCACAGGTGGCCATTCTAGAGAGTCTCTCCTACTGCAACCTTAATAAGGGGACTAAATATTATCACAAGTGGGATACCTATCTTAGCTCTCATCTATGCTTGGTACCCCCACCCCAACTGGCAATCTCCCTGTTTGAATGTTTTGACACCTAAATATTCCACTGTCTCAAATAAGGGTGCACTACAGTTATCTCGGCACAAACACTGGGCAAGGAGAAACTGGAGTCGCCTGGAACTCTTGATTGATTTCTGTGTTTGTTTTCAGTAGAAGTGGATGTGAATAATATCCATAGATTGTTCTTTATATAATGTTGAAATGGTAAACTAAAGTTATTCAGTGTTTGAGCTGATGTAGTTATACTTCTGAGATGATTGACATAGAAGGTGTTGATCCCTTGATGCTGGTCATATAGCCTTACTAGGTAGCACAGTACTGGCATTTGGTCTTACGTTTCTATGCTATGATTGTATACTTTGCATTTTTAGATGTTTTGTCATATCTGTCATATCTGAACATACGAACATATGAAACTGACAGCAGAAAAAGAGCATTTGGTCTAGAGTCTGCTCAATTTTGCAGCTAGCACCCCTACTCTGCAGCTGCCCTCCCACCCTTCCCCCATGGCCCTCCTTTTGCCCTATCCCAGCCACTCATGAAGCATTCCACTGTTTTACAGGCCACTACCTCTGCCAGTAGTGTGTTCCACTCTTCTACCACCCTTTCTGTAAAGAAATGCCTTCTCATTTTCCTCCTAAACCTTCCACCCTCCAGTCTCATGTCCACGACTCCAGTGTTCCTCCCCACCCTCCCTTGAACAGTCCCTCTCTCCTGCCATGTTTATTCCTCTCATGTACTTAAAGGTCTCAGTCATATCCTCTGTCCTTCCTCTCCTCCAGACAGTACATGTTCAACTCCCTCAATCTATCCTCATATGGTAACTTCCCCGACCCTGTATCATCTTTGTTGCTCTGCGTTGCACTACTTCCAGGAATTTAATGTCCCTCTTTAGGTAAGGGCACCAAAACTGAACATAGACTTTGAAATATAGACTTTGCTGACAGATAAGAACCGCTTGGCCCACCTAGTCTGCCCATTTTCCTACCTACTAGATAAGCTGCAGATCCTAGTTAACCAACACCCTATTTCTTCCTACCCCTACAAGAATTGCCTTATGTCTGTCCCATGCATTCTTGAATTCCCCCACTGTTTTTGACCACCCGACCTCCTAAGGAGGCGTTCTCAGAGTCCACCACTCTCTCTGTGAAAAAATACTTCCCTGCATTGCCTCTGAGCCGTCCCCATCTATCTTCAAAATTGTGCCCCTTGTTCTTGCACATCTCTTTTTGAAATATGCTAGCCTCTTGGACTTTGTTGATTCCTTTGAGGTACTTGAAAGTTTCTATCATGTCCCCCCTCTCCCCTCCTCGAGAGGATACATATTAAGCTCCTTCGGTCTCTCTTCATATGGCTTCTGTTGCAGATCCTGCACCATTTTAGTTGCCCTCCTCTGGACTGCCTCTATCCTGTCTATGTCCTTGAGGAGATGGGGTCTCCAGAACTGCACACAGTACTCCAGATTGAGTCTCACCAACTGTGTGTACAGAGGGATAACAACTTCTTGTTTTCTACTGGTGATGCCTCACCCTATACAGCCCAGTATCCCTCAGCCATCCCTATTGCCTTTTCACATTGCTTGCTAACATTTAAGTCATCTAATATGACTACCTCAGGTCCCTTTCCATTTTTGTTGTTGCTACTACCTGCCCCCAAATTGTGTATTCTTCCCTTGGGTTTTTGTTTCCCAGGTGCATTACTCTGTACGCAGTACTCCAGGTGGGGTCTGACCGGTGATCTGTATAATGGTAAAATCACCTCCTTCCTCCTAGAGGTTATATCCCTTGCAATACAACCCAGCATCATGTTGGCCACTGCTGCTGCTTTCCTACACTGTGCTGAGTTGTTCATTGCTCCCGTAATGAGCACCCCCAGATCTTTCTCCTCCTCAGTCATAGCTAGTTGCATCCCCCCCCAGATCGTAGCTCCTCTTTGGATTCTTTCCCCCGAAATGCAGCACCTTGTATTTTTTGGTATTGAAACCAAGTTGCCAGGTGTCAGACCACATCTCCAGCCTTGTTAGATCTTCCTGCAATCCCTGCCACCCCCCTTGGTCATCCACCACTGCTCCCATCTTGGTGCTGTCCGCAGTTAGACTGATCTTGTTATTTATGCCTACCAAGATGTCTGCAATAAATACCCCAAATTCCACCGGCCCCAGTACTGACCCCTGTGGGACCCTGCTCATCACTGCCCTTGGGGGTGATAATTCTCCACCCACCACCACCCTCTGCTGCCATCCCTGCAGCTAGTTCTCCACCCATCCCACCAATTTTGCCCCTGTCCCTGTGTCCCTTAGCTTACATGCTAGTCTCTCATGTGGCACCGAGTCAAATGCCTTACTGAAGTCTAGGTACAGGACATACACCGCATGGCCTTTGTCCATTTCCCTGGTCACCCAGTCATAGTAGTCCACTAGGTTGGTCTGGCAGGATCTTTCCTTGACAAAGCCATGTTGCCGACTGTCCTGCACCCCACTGACCTCCAGCAGGGTCACCAGTCTCTCCTTCCAAATTGTTTCTATCAGTTTCCCCACTATGGTCATGAGACTTGCTGGTCTATAGTTCCGTGGTTTGTCTTTGGGACCACTCTTATGGAGTGGAACCATGTTCTGTAAGCCATTCTGCAGTCCTGAGTTACACACCCTGAGTCCAGAGAGGCATTACATAGGCCTGCCAATTGGGCTGCCAGGACCTCTGCGATGTCTTTCAGTACCCTGGGGTGTATGCCATCCGGCCTTGTCCACCCTCAGTGCCCTTAATCCCTGTTGCACTCTACCTTCTGTGATTTCCCATCCATCACCCCTCCCCTCTGATACTATCCTCCCCCAACCTTAGGTATTCCCCTTTCTCTTTAGTAAAAACCGAGCAGTAGTTGTTAAGTGCTTCTGCCTTTTTGACTCCTTTTTCCACCCATTCTCCCTCCTTCTTAATCCTTACTATTTGGTCCTTACAACCCATTTTCTCCCTGAAGTACCTGAAGAAGTCTTTTTCTCTCTCCTTAATTCCCTTCACCAGCCTAAGCTCCCTTGATGCCTTTGCTGCCCTTTCTTCCCGGGTCACCTCCTTTGCTTCCTTTAGGTACTCCTCCCTGTCCTCCCCCTTCCAGTTCTCTTGTGTCTCCTATAGGTGACTCTTTTCCTCCTCATCCTGTCTATGATACCCTTGCTCATCCAGCTAGGTTTCTTCACTCTAGCCTTTTTGCTTTGGGCCTTGCTGCTGCAATTTGTTGCCTCCAGTATCCCTAGCTTAATGAGTTCCACCTCTGAGTCACGTCCATATTAGACTGAATTCTGTCCAGAAACCCTTGCAACACTTCACCCATCTTTTGAAGTCAGACTTTTAAAGTCTAGTACCTTTGTGCCAGTTGCCCGCAATCGAACACAATAATAAAAATTATTTCATGTTAGAAAAAGAAAGTGGTGATAAACTGTGGAAATGCATAGCACCTGCCACATACTTATTTGCAAATTAAGACAATAGTTAAGACAATTTGTGCTGTAAAAGTGTAACACTGGTAAAATACAAACATTCTTAGTCTAGTAGCATACAGTTTTCTGTAATATCCCGTGTTTGGAAGGATAGTGAGTATTCATCCTTTCTGGGATTAAATTATCCAACATAGCTGAGGCAGAATTTAAAATTAAAAACTAGAAGTAAAACACTTCCTTTATACTTGGTGTCACCCTTGTTTTAGGCTAGCACATGAAAAAGATATCAGAAAGGAAACCTCAAAATGGTCAGTTGCTCAGCAGACTTTGTTTGCCAGCAGGAGACAAGCACAGTAGAGCAAAGGTGTTTCAAGTCCTGTGAGCCAGCAAACAAACAGCTACAATCAGTAAAAACATATTTTCTTTCTTTATTTATTGAGATATTCAGAAAGACCTTTGAGTCAGAGACTCATTTACAAAGGTTCCACGTCATACATAGAAGGTACAGGGACAATATTTGTTACAGATTGCAGTACGTTACATTACATAGATTGGCTACACATTTTTTATTTTATTTATTTTTTTATTTTAGTCTTTGGTAACCGGTAAGGCCCACTAGGCACAAGTGCCTGTTTTCAGAACAACCTGGGAGCACTGGGCAGTTAAGTGACTTGCTCAGAGTCACACAGTATGCAAGTGGAGGTTGTGAGAATCAAACTCAAGTCTTGTCTGCTGGATGTATCAAGCTTGTTCACACCTCGTTTCTCTAATCTCTAGGCTATACTGCCAGCCCATTTGTTCAGTGGGTGACTACCATTCCAAGATAACATGATTTACAATGATTTGCACAGCCATAATAGCAGAGAGGTTCTGAAGAAGGCTGTTTGTCAAATAATTAGCTCATAGAACATTAGATATGGAGGACACAAAAAGTTGTTCTGGGTCATCGGGAGTGTCAGTTGCAGTCACATAGGTTAGAGGCCTGGAGGTGTTTCCTTAGCCTGGATTTAAAAGGGCCAAGCCTTGTTTCATCAGTTATTAGGCTTGGGAGTGAGTTTGTCCAGGAAGGGGCTTTGTAGCTGAAGGATCGTTGGAATTGGGAAGTCCGGCAATGGGGTACCCATAGCAGCAGTTTGTTTGAGCTACAGGTGGTTCTGCCAGGAGATGTTGAGAGGATAATTTTGTCAAGGGCGGAGGGGGTGAGGCCTTGAATTATCTTTTTGGTCATTAGGCAGGTGTGGTACCTGATTCTGTTGTCTAAGTTTAGCTAGTTTGTGGTACTGTAGAGGGAGCAGGTGTGTGTGAAGTGATCACATCCAAGGATGAGATGGCAGTCTTTGTTAAGTATGAGCCGGAGTCTATTGAGGGGCTGAGGTGGGCGCGCACTGTAGATGAGAATATCTTAGTCTAGCAGAGAGAGGACAGAGGGAATTACTTACAAGTGACTTCTAAAGTTTATGAAGTTTGCAAGCACAATTTTACTGTTTACAAAAGTTACCAAAATTGTAAGTTGTATTATTCTGTTATTCTTGTTTATTTTCTGAAACCTTTGTTGTTTAATGTTTATGCTGCTTTCAGTGTTTACAATGTTTTACTATCTATGCAACAGTTCTTAGTGAATAGTAATATTGTACAGGAAAAATAAAATCTATTTTTATATACTATAAGGATGTGACAGAAACATTATTCATAATTATCTAGAACGCTTTATACAGTGGACTGTAAAGTAAGGATCTGAGCCAGTCTTACATTGCTTTATATGTGTTTTATATATATTTTATGACACAGGGCTGAATGCTTAGCCCAGTGCCCATAATAAGTACTTGATATTCTAGCCTATTGCTCTGACAGTCCCATCAATGCCTGCCATTCCAGAGCCCCTCGCAGATCTGACACCAGATTGTCCATGTATACCCCAGCCATTGTGACAGGCACAGACAAGTAGGGGTGGACAAGGAGGAGGGCCCAGACTACAGGGCTGCCTCCACGGATGCATATCTGTGAGGAGATGACCCAACTGGCAGTGTGCACTGTGGACCATGGGAGAATGTCAGCACCTCCACAACAGTAACACTGTGGTGTCTAGGAGGTGTGAGCTCCTGGGTATTTGTTTAAATTCATTTCAATTTTAAACCTCTCAACCTCAGAGATGGAGTTTGAAGGTTTGAAAGGGTTAATTTCGGTCCAAGATAATGGGAGCTCTATGGACTAATCTTATATGAACATTTTGACTGGACTTTCTACTTAAAATTCATTTTAATTTATATATTTTGATTCATATTGTGTTACATCTATTTTATAATACTGTGATTAGTGTTTACTTGATTGTTTATTGTTGTAGTGTATGTGTGCTTGATTGAGTTTATAGTATTTTGTGAAAGTTGTTGTGTGGTGTGGGAAAGTTTGATAGGGGTAAACATAGGTTGGTTGAGTAGTTGGGAGTGTGTGGTGCTGTGTGGGTTAGGTGGAAGCTACTGTGAGTAGTAGCATGTGTATTTGGGAGGTTTTGAACATTGTGTTGCTTGCTGTGTTCTGTGAAGATGTGTTGAAGTGCAGTGACGGTCAGAGATTATTCCCCACCAGGCTCAGGGATATCTGTCCTTTAATTGTCCTCCACTGTCCCCAGAAGTATATAGGTGGTGTCGGGCTCTAGGGATAGTTAGGAGGAGGAGGACGGAGTCTGGGTCTGGGAGAATGGAAGAAGTGTGTGATTGGGATAGTGGAACAAGGAGATGCCCTGGGCAAAATGGGTCCAGGAAAGGGGTCCTCCTGCCTAGTTCCCATACCAAGGGCTCTGCCTTTGGCAGGCAAGAAACATGGTCTTTTTGTTACTCATCCATTTGGGTAGTAGTGTTATGCAATGCCAGGTCCATTAAGAACAAGACTGCTTTTAATATGTGATCTTGTTGGTCATCGACCTGGCTTGCATCACCAAGACTTGGCTGGATGAAAATGCTGGTCCAGTGTTGGCTTCTGCAATTCCAGCTGGGTTCTTGGTGACTACACTGCCTGAGGATGGACTCATGTGGGTGGGGTGTAGCCATCTGTTTTAGATCAGAGCTGAACCTGTGGAGGTTCCAGTGGGAGTACCAACTCCTTTGAATGTATCATGGGCAAGGGTGTAGGATGCAGGATTCTTCTCATCTACCATCCACCAGGAGATGGAAAGTTTTCCTGCATGAAGTCGCGACTTCATTGTCAACCTGGCATTGGGAATCCTCAGATGGCTGATCCTGGGGATTTCAATGCCTGGGTCGACGATGAACTCCTCACAGTTTGGCCAAACTTCCTCCATAATCGAGTTTGTTGGGCCTTACAGGTTGTTACCTCTCACCCATATTGGTGGTCATTTATTGACTCGTGTTCTTCCTGGGGATGGAAATATCTGATTTGGTGGTGGAGCCAGTCGGTGGTCTGACCATCACACCATTGGGTTCAGTTTTGTGACTCTCCCCAGTAGGCCTGCCCTCACTGAGATGGTCTGGTACTGCCCTTTGAGGGGTATTACCCCAGATGGCCTAATGATGGTCCTGGATCTATCAGGTACACCAAGTGAATGCATGGATCCAGGGATCTAGTACTTGCTTCATAATATGCGGTGGTGGCAGCCCTGGATTCCAAAGCTCCTGTTTGTGTTCGCTCACTCACTCTTCATTCAAGGTCTCCATGGTTTGATGAGACCTTGAAGGAGTTGAGGAGAGTGGGATGTAGGCTAGAGAGGAGCTAGGAAATTGGGCCTGGAGTGACAGACTTAGATTGATGGACCATTATGTGGTCTATCAATCAGCAATCACCTGTAAGAAGGGTAATTCTGTCCAGGGAGATTGCTGCTGCACAGAACCGACCAGTTCTTCTGGACTGTGGACAGGTTGTACAATCCAATCTGTCTCCAGCCTCGGGAGCCTTTTCACAAGAGTGTGTGATGAGTTTGCTTGGTTCTTTGCAGATAAGGTTACCACAATCAGATCCGGCATCTGTCTGACTCCCTTTAATGGAGCTACAGTGACAGCAGGAGATGTCAGGTGCCCAGTTTACCTGGTCTGACTTTAGCCGACCTGAAAAACTGACATTGTGATGGTCATCCAGATGTTGCAACCAACCAGCTGTAGTTTGGATCCAGGCCCCACATGCTTCTTGTAGGATGTGTGGATGAGATCAGCCCGGTCCTAGCCGAGATAGTCTGGAGGTCATTGGAGAGGGATCTTCCGGATCCCTGAAGGAGGTGGTTGTTCGGACCTCCTTAAAAGCTCTCCTTGACTCGGACTGTCTGGCGTAACTACAGATCTGTCTCTAATCTACCCTTCTGCATATGGTTATTGAGAAGGTGGTTGCATCACAGCTGGATGATCATTTGACCAGCCATAATGTCTATGATTCTTCCAATCAGGATTTAGGAAGAGACATAGTACTGAGACAGCCCTTGTCCAGGTACTAAATGACCTTCCAATAGTGAGAGATCAGAAGACCTGTCCTATATTGGTCCTCCTCGATCTCTCTGCATTTGACACTGTAGACCATGGTGTGCTGTTGGAGTGCCTGTGGTTCATCTGTGGACTGTCTGGTACGGTCCTCGGTGGTTTTGATCTTTCCTCGAGGTAGGACTCAGAGAGTGGTGTCCGGATTTATTCCTTGGCCCCTCTCCCCTATCCTGTGGGATGCCGCAGGGCTCTATCTTGTCACCCATGTTGTTTGCAGTGTATATGCTGCCATTAGAAGAGATTATTAGGTGGTACGATCTGAGTTTTCACTGCTATGCAGATGATGCTCAGCTGTACATGTCCTTTGTACCCAGTAAGGATGTGTTCCTCTCGGTATTTAACAACTGTCTAGTCGAGATCCAGGATTGGATGAGTGCGAGCTGGCTATGGTTGAACCTGGCTAAAACTGAGGTGCTGGTTGTGACCAGATCATCGGGAAGGTGGTTTGTTGGTGGATCTACCTCTGGACTATGGCTCGGGTGTTCAGCTGACTACCTCAGACTGGTGCGGAACTGGCATTATTTTGACAATGGCCTGACCCTTAAATCCCAGGTGTTGGCAGTTGTCAAAACTCTTTTTACCATCTGAGGAATATCACCTGGGTGAAACATCTGGTTCTCCTGATGATCTTCCAGCATTGGTCCACGCCTTCATTACCTCCCGCCTTGACTACTGCAATGCCCTTTACCTAAGGCTACCGTGGTTGATATCTGCTGCTTGCAGCTGAGTGCAGATGCAGCAGCCAGGCTATTGACTGGTATTTAGGACCAGTCATATAATGCCTGTGCTCGTGGACTGCACTGGCTGCCAGTACAGTGGCGGATCACCTTCAAGGTTGGTTTGCTGACCTATAAGGCCCTACAGATCAGGGACCCAGTTACTTACAAGATCTCCTTGCTCCTTGCTGTCCCCTCACCCTCTCCTATCCACCGATGAGGGTTGCTAGAGATTCCAGGGTCTGTTTAAAGACATCTGGGGCCCGGTCTTTGGTTTTGTGGACCTGACCCTGTGGAATTCTTTACCTTGTCGGGTGAGATTGCCTGACCATCCAGAGTTTTAAAACTGCACTTAAAACTTATTTATTTAGCTTGCATACCCAGATTTTTAGGCTGCCATTGTAATATTTATAAAGTTTTAAGTTGTGGGATTTTATTAATTCAATTGACCTGTTATGATTATTTATTATGTTTGTTTTATATATGTACAAGTGCCTTGGTTATGAGAATGGCGCTTTTACAAATAAAGATTGATTTGATTAGATGCGGATGCCATCAGCCACCACCACCATATGTCCATGATACTACTGCACATAGTATACATGCAGGGGTTACAATGAGCAGGAGGCACAGGACCTACATCCAAGCACATCCCTGCACATGTTTGACAAGCCACCACTGCCATCATCTAGCCCTATGTAGCCCTATTGTCAACTACCTCCACCTCCACAGTACAAGAATCACCTAGAAATCAGCATATGATGGGTTCTCCACCTATGAAGTACCTCTGTAGCAGGGTCTCCATCTGTACAGGGAGTCCCATATAGTACAGGGCAGGGGACATGTACTGAACATGGGCAAGGTATCTGTGGTGTACAGTGGGTACACAGGAAACCTGACTACAGTGTCCTTCATATTACTTAATGGAAGGTTCCAGGACACTGTGGACTCCACCCTGGAGCCATGGTGGCAGTGTTCCTGGATTGCTGAGGCATGTTCCTGTGGCTCCATAGCATGAGTCCCATGTTTCTGTAGTGTACATGCTATGGAAGGTGCTGTGGCTCTGTTGTCCCATACAACCATTGCATGGCTATGGGGACAAGTGTCCTGTAAATTATTCCATTTCCCTGAACAGTACAGAAGCCCTGTAGATCTGGGAGCCCTGCCTATTGAATGCCACATGCATCTGGAGGCCATGCTGAAGCCAGCACATACACACAGTCCACTGCACATCCATCCCTTTCTAGGCCATTCCACAGAATGTTTACCTCAGTTTGCCTGCAGTGCTGCTGTGGTGTCCAGGTGGTGCACTGTGCTCCTTTAAATACTCCAGCCTCAATCAGGCATGCTAATGTATGTTACCTGCTGGTAATGAAATGCAAATGTGGGTGCTTGCCCACAGACTGCCAAATGACCTTCTGATTGAATATTGCAATGTTGCCAGCACAAACCCAGTTTGGGTTTGTGCTAGTGCACTGTCATTGCGCTGTGCCTGTGGATGCGCATCTTAGGGCTGTGGCACAGACATGATGTCATGTGCTGCCTCTGACATCACCAGTGTGCAACCTTAGTGCACAGTGCTGCACAACATGCTGCATGTGCACACGCATGTGGTCCTACCACATGCCACCCCATGCTGGTCGCATGCCCTGGGCCAGCCCCCACCCCAGATGTGTTTGCTGCACAGTGGAAAGCACTGCATAGCTGTGCTACCACAGCAACATGCTGTGCAATACCAAAACAGGCCTAGAACAGGAAGCAGGTGGCTTCAGAGTGCTATGCACACTGTGAGGAAACACGATGGCTGCACATCAGCGCAGGGCTTTCCAGCAGCGTGACCACAGGTGGTCCACCATGGAGTTGGCTAACCTGGATGAACTCACTGTGGCCAGGGAGGACCAGCTGCTGGGTGAGGCAGCAGGGGAGACAGGCCCTGCAGGGACGTCTGACATCAATGGGGCAACACCTGACATGCTGGACAGGGTCACCCACAAGGGGAATAGTGCAGACATTGTTTTGATGAGCTGCAAAGGAGAAAAGCATGTCACTTGTGAGAACTGTGGGCCATGGTGGATGGTGGCACCATTCCCAGGCTAGGTGAGTACAGATGGTTGTATATATGTGTGTGGCCAACCTGAATGAACTTGCTGTGGTCAAGAAGGGCCAGCTGCTGGGTGAGGCAGCAGGGTGAGAACAGGCCTACAGTGAGGTCTGGGCATTAGTGGGGCAGTGCCTGACATGCTGGATAGGGATCTCCCACATTGGGAAGCAGTGCAGGCATCATTTAATGAACTGTAAAGGAGGGAGGCACGCAGCCTACAAGAACTGCCGGCCATGGTGGATGGTGACCCTGTTTCCAGGCCTGGTGAGTACAGATGGTTTTATCTATGGTGTGCAGTGGCCTTTGTGCAGGCCTGTGACATGCTAATGTGTGATAGGGCTAGTGCCATGACACACTGTGCACATCACCTGTGTGCCCTTGGTGTTCCACTGTGTCTATGGGATATGCCCCACTGCATGGCCTGCCAGACCATATGCAGCTGTCTGGGCTCCTGACCCATGGGACATCCTTGTGCACTGTGTATGACTGGACCGCCATGGTGTCCTGAGGCAGTACCTGCCTTGGCCACATGATTGTGGGTCACCACAGAGAAGGTGGCAGTGTCATGGGCATGACAGACCCACGTGTAGTGGACATTGAATGGAAGGTAGTGACTGTGTACTGGTTACAGCAACCACAACATGTCAGCACCACTGCCATGTATGATCCGGGATGGAGCATCTGTGTCATACGTGTGGCTGTCCTGGGAGGTGTCTCCATCAGTGTCATGTGTACTGTCTGTACTGTACTACACTGCATGGCCACAGGTATGCATGTGCTAAGTACAACATGGGTTGTGTTGGTACTGCACTGGGGTCTGGATGTAATGGCCACTTGCAGGCCCACACCTACTGTATCCAGGTCCTCAGCTGCTGCACTGTATGCCATGTCTGCCTTTGTCATGTGTTATCTGGTGCACCATGTATGATATTGGAATAGTCTGTACTGTGAGGGTAAAAAGTGGTGGTGAAATTAATTAGTGCTGTGGAATGGAACTGTTATTGAGAGTCATTTAGTGTTGTAATATTTAATTAGTTCAGTTTGGAAGCTGTTACTGTTTGAAATTCTATGCTGTGCTTACCTCTCACCTGTACCATATTACGAGGAACGCTCTCATTTTATGTCACAAAAGCTCCCTGTTCCACATTGTAAGGACTTGTTCCACATTCAGTGTTAACATTTAAAAGCAAAATCTATAGTAAATGATGCAAAAATATATTATTAAATTAATAACAGACTTTCTGAATATAAATACAAACATTTTAACAGTATTCTGAGCTTCTTAAGTAAAGTAAAGATTTGATTAAGTGTTCCACATTTTGCTCATTTGTTCCACATTTTGAGAGGTAATGTTCCACATTTGGAGAACAAAAGGTTGAGAGGTATGATGCTGTGTAGTTGAATCAGGAAACTACAGATCAGTTGGCTTTGGGAGTAGAGAGAAGAAACTGCAGGAGCCAGCTTTGCTAGCTGAATCATTGGGAAGCAGTGGAACAGAGGAGTATGAGGTGGTGGGTCAGAGCTGTGGCTGATTGTTTCTGGAGGCATGGGCCAAGTCCCACCCACCCCACCCTCACCCACCCTATGTGCATCACTTCCTTTATACCAGGGTTCTGACATCACTTCCTAAAAGGTCAATGGACATATACCTGTCATATCTTTATCAGCCCATCACATCATGTAGTGCATAAACACTGCACATACTAACAAATATTGGATTTTTCAGCCTGTGTTGATTTAAATTGCACTGTTCTGAGAGTCACAGAGAGAACTGTTTTAGATTTCTTCAGCCTGTGTTTATTTATTTATATATTTTTGAATGTTATAGTTTTATCATTATTTTATAGTTGTGTAGTAGTATAGTAGTAAAATTTTATTTTTATACAGGAAAACAAATCTTTAGGCCGTTGGCCTAGTTTACAAGATTGTCCTGTTTTCTACAAGTTGCCTATACTGTACATTTAAAACACTAAGTACAAAGTACAAATATTAACATTCACAATAAATATATGTAAATCACTCATCGAAATTAATAACATTCTCCAGATTTCCTGTCTCACTGGAGGCTAGGAAAAGCTGGGCTGGGAGGATGTGGGGATTGGGTACATTATGGAAACAGGAGAGTGGTAACTGCAATAGCTGTGGGCAGCAGTCTTTCTAGGGGTGATGTGGAGTAAAGGGGATGTCCTGTGTAGAGCCTGGAGCAGCTAAGGGCCAAAATAAGGTTGCTCAGATGGGAGTTGGGAAGATGGTGGGGAAGTCATAGGAGCAGAGCAGTGGAGGAAAGGCAGGGGTGATGCCCAGGAGTGACGGCATCAGGCGGGGATGGGAGTGGGGAGGAGCACTCAGTATGTAGCAGTATCTTTTCCTCAGAGGAATAGGGAGCCTAGGGTGGAGGAATGGCAAGTGGAAAGGGAAGGGTTGGGAAATTCTAAAGGGTGCCTTTATTGAATAGATTTGCACCACTGTCTGGAAGAGGAGGGCAGCTGGATATGAGGTAGGTCAGACTGAGCCATGGTTAAGAGTAGGAGTCAGGGAGGGGAGGAACTAATCAAGGTGAGCAGGGAAGAGGAGGCAGGCAAAATGGAGGAGGATCGGAAGGAGACAAAAGGAAAGGAAGAGGGAAGGAAAACTGAAAGCAGATACAGATAGTCAGAAAGGAGAGGGGCAGAATGGGAGATGGAAAAACAGTTAAGGGATAAACTGTGGATGTGAGATAAGTTCACCAGGGTGCAGAGGGATCAGTTAGGTGGGGAAGCAGCTAGTACCAAAGGTGAGAAAAGAAGGATGAGGAGCACGGATGCAGGGATGGAAGGGTTGCAATCATAGGGACTTCATAATTAGGGTATTCATTGGAGAAGGAAAGGGGACCCAAATGCAAGTAGGAGGTGGTTTGTGTGCCAGGGATGACAGCGGGAAGGTGGGCCCAAGAATAAGGGAAATAGTAAGGGAGGTTGGAGGAAAACCTAATTTAGTTATACATTTGGGAACAAATGACCTAGCTGGGGAGGAGGTTGTGGTAGTACAAAGGAGGTTCAGGAGTTGGGGAAGATCTTCAGGAGGAAGGAAGTTTGCTTAGCTTTCTCAGAGGTGATACCAGAACCAATGGCCAGCACAGCCAGGAAAAGAAGAATAGAGGATTTTATTGCTGGCTGATGAAATGGTGCAGGAGGAGATGTTCATCTGTATAGGGGACTGGAAGGAGACCTGGTCAGACAAAGCACTCTTTTCACCAGACAGGCTACTCCTCAGTTGGGAGGGTTTGAGGGTACTCAGGGACAAACTGGGGGAATATATAACCACTACACTTAATTTAAACTACTGGGGGGCAGTGGGCATGCAGGCCCACAGACTCTGAAAGGAGGAGGTCAGTGAACCTCCCCACAGTGATGGAACAGGTCTGGAGGAGGAGGTGGAAGGGCAAGAACACAGTTAGCAAAGGGTGAAGGGGTGAGGAACACATAACAAGGGTACATGGAGGGGTGCACACAGAGGGATAAATGTGAATGGAACAATAGAGGAAGAGAAGGAAGGTCAGATTCTAGGTGGAGGGGTGTCTCTGAATGCGCAGAGTCTTGGAAACAAGATGAATGACCTGCAGGCACTATTATCAGACAGGAGGGTGGACATAGCTGCAGTAACCGAGACTTGGGCAACATCACACTATGACTGGGACCTTGCGATCCCTGGATATAAACTATACAGAAGGAAAAGGTAGTCAGGAAGGGGAGGGTGGCAGTTTATATCAGGGATGGAATAACTTGCACGAGGGAGGAGTCAGAGGAGGGAGATGGAGGCTTATGGGTTCAGTTAAGGTCCAATAGAGGGAGAAAGGTGAGGTTGAGGTAGTTTACAGACCACCCAGTCAGGATGAAGAGGGACAGGAACTGAACTCACAAATACTGGAAGCTGCAGTGAAAGGAGAGGTGGTAATTGCAGGGACTTCAACCTGCCCAAGGTGGACTGACACATACCATCTACAACATGTGCTAGGAGTCAGGTGATCCTGGAAAGACTGCAGAGTGGATTCCTGACTCAGGACATCACTGAACCAACAAGAGCTGAGACAATTCTTGATCTGGTGCTCACAAATGGGGAGCATGTACAGGAAATAATGGTCAGGGAGCCACTGGGTGGAAGTGACCATTGCACAGTGTGGTTCCAGTTGGATATGGGTAGGGAAAGCATCCGACTAAGACCAAAATCTTGGATTTCAGAAGAGCGACTACAGGAAAATGTGTGAAGTGCTAAGGAGCCATCTAGTGGGCATCAGAGCAGATATGGGGTGGACCAAAGGTGGTCCACCATTAAGGAAGGGATGCTGGTTGCCACAGATGAGTGTGTTAGGTTGGGGAAGAAACAAGGTCCAAGTGCCCAGCCAGTTCAGTTCTGGGGTTGCCCAGGCAGTAAGGGAAAAAGGTGGCCTATAGAAAATTCAGGAAGACCAAGGAGAGGAGGATAGGGAAATTACCTAAGGTTGGCTAGTGAGTCAAGTAAAGAAGTCTGAGAGCAAAGGCACAGAAGGAGCTGCAGATAGCTGAAGGAATGAAGAAGGGGAGAAGGCTTTCTTTCAATATATAAGTGAGAAAAGGACAAGAAGGAGGGATTGTTAGGCTTAAGAAAGGGGTGGAGTGGGTGGAGGATAATGTGGGAAAACAGAGGTACTAAATGAATACTTCTGTTTCATCTTCACCAGGAGAAGGACAGACCAGTGGACCAGTGCCTACAGGAGGGAAAAGAGGAGCAGGGGAGGGGAACACAGATGTGGTGATAGAGGAGGATAGTGAGGAGGGGCTGCTGGCTTTGAAGGAGGACAAATCACCAGGCCCGGACAGAGTATATCCAAGGGTACTAAAGGAACTGGCTGAGGAGCAGGCAGGCCACTGGCAGAACCTATTTAATAGTTCACTAGAGTCAGGAGTGGTACCGCAGGACTGGAGAACAGCACATGTAGTGCCCCTCCACAAAAGCGGTCTCAAGGATGACCCAGGGAATTACAGACCAGTCAGTCTGACCTCCATTGTGGGCAAGCTCATGGAGACCATACTAAAGGAAAGGTTGGTGGAATATCTAGAGGAGCATGGTCTTCAGATGCAAGGCAGCATGGGTTCATGGGGGGATTGTGTCAAACAAATCTGACTGACTTCTTTGACTGTGTCACTAAGACAGTAGACAGGGGCCAAGAGGTAGACATCTTCTATCTTGATTTCAGTAAGGCCTTTGACTCTGCCCAACAAAAGGTTGATCATGGAAGTTGGTGGATCTTGGGGTTGGGGAAAGATGGCCAGATGGGTGGAAAACTGGCTGAGGGACAGAACCCAGAGGGTGGTTGGTGGGGGAGAGTTATCTGGCACTACAGATATAACCAGTGGGTCCTTCAGGGCTCGGTGTTGGGGCGTGTTGTTCAATGTCTCATCAGTGACATTGAAGATTGTATTAAGGGCAAAATGTGCCTATTCATGGATGACACCAAGCTCTGTGGAAGAGTGGACACAGCTGAAGGATCCAGGATCTACAGAAAGATCTGGAATGGCTGGGAAGTGGTCCAGGATCTGGCAGCTTGGCTTCAATGCCAAGAAATGTAAAGTTATGCATACTGGAGCCAAGAATCCCAGGACAGAGTACTACCTGGGTGGAGTCCAAGTAGCTGCATCAGAGGAGGAGAAGGACCTGGGAGTGATGATCACTAGTGACCTGAAGCACTCCACGAGTGCAAGAAAGCAGCAGCAAAGGCAAACAAGATGCTGGGATGCATATCTAGGGGATCAGTAGTAGGAGAGAGGAGGTTATACTGCCCTTGTACAGGTCACTGGTAAGGCTGCATCTAGAGTATGGAGTTCAGTACTGGTGTCCACACCTCAAAAGGACATTAACCTGCTGGGGAAGGTCCAGAGGAGGGCTACAAAGATGATAGCAGGTCAGTAGGGTAAGACATACAAGGAGAGATTGAGGACATTGAACATGGAAGACGGAGAGAGGACATGATTGGACCTTCAAGTACTGAAAGGGATAAATAAGGTTGATAGGAGAGTTTCTTTAAGCTGGTGGCAACCATAACACAAGGGGCACAGTCTTAAGCTGGTGGGTGGGTGGGAGGTTTGGGAGGGTGGTCAGGAAGCACTGCATCACAGAGAGGGTGGTGGACACTTGCAATGCGCTGCTGGAAGAGATCACCTCGTTGAAGACACTGGGCAGCTTTAAGAGAAACTGGACAGGCATAGAGGAAGGTAAGGATCATGGGCAGAAAGGATGGGAGGAGGGGAGGGAGGGCAGGGACATTAGCTCAAGCTGTGGACCCTGCAATAGAACAGACTTGATAGACCAAATGGCCTTCTTCTGCTAGCTTCTTCGTATGTTCCTATACTCATGCCTAGTATGCCTAGTCAGGGGCTGGGGCTGCCCTTTAAGGTCTGTGGTACAGGGGGCTGGGGCTGGCAGGTTGTAGACACTACATGGGATGGCATGCACTGTGGTGAGCCCTATCTAACACAAGGGGAGGTACATACTATACTAGAGCATACATGTGTGTGGTGGCAGAGGTGGTGCTACGAGTACCTTATAGCCCTGCCCAGCCTGTCCATAGACATCATGCATCTGTAGTAGCTGGTGCATGGTACAGCCATATGTGTTTATTTATTTATTAAAGCATTTAACCAGGAAAGACATACTGAGCTTTGAAGTTGCTTGATTTCCAGATGTGTCCTAGGGAGAAGGATTGATATAAGAACAGTGTATACAGGACAATACGTGAACAGTAGTTTTGCTTGTTATGATAAACAGTTATTTACAGCATTTACAATCATATACAGGTAAGATACAAGGTAATAGTGCAGCTGAGTCCACATGGGTAGGTGGAGTAGAGGCTCAACGCAGGGTGAATGATAAGAGGATTTAGTCAGGATCAGGGGTGGAGATGGGTGGATTAGAGGGGCAGGTAAGGGAAGGGGACATTAGGGAGGGAGGAGAGAAGATAAGAGGGGAAATGAGGAAGAGAGGCAGAGAGGAGGATTGGAGCAGGTATTGAGGGGAAGGGAGGGAGGGAGGAGGAGGGATAAGGGAGAGGAGATAATGGGGAATGAGGAGAGAGAAAAGTGAGGAAAAATGGGTGAAGAGGTGGGGAGAGGAGAGGAGTGAGAAGGATTGGAAGGACAGGAGAAGGTGGGAGGCAGTGAGGGGAAGGAGTTGAGTGAAACAAATGGGCCTGGTAACTAGGGATAGTCACAGGAGGGGGTGGTGTGGGTGCAGAGTTGTGAGGTTAGTGAGTGTTTGGAGGAAGCAGAGAGAATGGAAAGGGGAGACACAGTTCCAAAGTTTAGGAAAATGGAATGAAAAAGCAGCTTGACCAGCAAGAGATTTATGAGAGGAGAGCAGGAGGAACGATAGCCAGGACTGCAGTGGGAGTGTGTGTGTGGGGGGTAGGTGAGAAGGGAGTTATATTGCTTAATATGTACTGAAGGGTGCACTGTGTACCACTGCAAGATACTGATCACACCTCCCTTTCTCTCCTCTACAGATCTCAGTGGCCAAATCACCACAGACCGGGTTGAACAGCCATGGGAGCAGCTGCGTCAGAGGGATGCATGTGATGGATTACCCAGCTGTGCTGCGCCAATGGCAGCATTGCACACAAAGTGCATCCAGGTGAGTGCCCTGCATTGTGTGTTGCACACACGGTCACATGTGTTCACTGCATCGGTACTGGCACAGGTGGCACTGCTTTTGTCCATGGCCCTACCACTGTCATAGATGTTGGGCCTGTCCTCTCCATCACAGTACTCATGGCTATAGCTGACACTGGTGGAGGTGCCTTGACACTGCCATACATGCTGTCCAGAGGTTTATGTGCACAGCACCATCTGTGTGGCATGACGGATGTCAGCAGCATTAGGGATGGCAACACCCTGGGTGTAGCTGGGGGAGCTGAGTCTTGTCCCGCTAGGTCATGACACAGTAGGCAGACATTACCATTGTAAATTACGTGCAGGCCTTTGGGAAGTATGCACAAGGCACAGGGTGATGCGGTCGGTGGGTGGGGATATTCATCAATCTTGTATAACTGCTTAAGGCAGCTCTATGAGTGTTGGTGACCCCAGGAAATGAAGGGGTTCCCCTTACATCCCTGGCTAATACTGTGAAGACCCACCTGACACCCATCCACACTATGCCGCTTGTATCTGTGGCTGGTGACAGGTGTCTCTGTATGGGCCGCCATGCTGGATGCATGCTTGTGGAGGCATCTCCTCAGGGGTTTTGGTGGGGGACACTCACCCCATACTTAGGGCAGTGGGCCATCAGTGCCACTGTGCCACTATGCTGTGCCATGGTCTGTGTAGTCTACTGCAGTTCACCCACATGCTGCCCTGTGTCTGTCTACCACGCAAAGTCATGGTCTCTACCAGGCAGATGTGAGCACCATGTGCTGCTAGACAGATGCCATGGGGTGGTGAAACTGCACATAGCCCCAGGTTTGCCCTCTCACAGTTGATCAGGCGACACTACTCTATGCCTGAGCTGTGTATGCCTGCCTGTCAGCAGGTGGTTGGCATTAGCCACTTAGTTGCACACACCACTGTGCCTTCAGAGGCCATTGTGGTACTCCACCTGTGCTGGTGCATTGTGTGGCATGCCTTAGCAGGTGCACAGTGGCCTGCAGTTGTGGCATGGGTTTGGTGGTGCTCCTTATATACCTCCCAACCTGGTTCTCTGCCATTGCCTTGAGGTGTCCAGCAGCTAATGCCCCCGAGCACTAATAAGTCCCTAGTTCTGGAGGTAGGAGGGGAAGGGATGCCTAAAATGGGAACATAAGCCCCTCCTTTAAGGGGGCTTGCACTCTCTCCACCCAGAAAATCATTCCCTCCTGGGAATGATAGAAGGGTCCAGTGATGGTCTCCTCCCAACAAATTGGGTAAGCGCACTCCCAGCCTTCTGGCAACAGCCTCACCATACCTGGCCACAGGCACCACACAACCTGCCTCTGTAACCCAACGCAGTTCTAAAACCTAAAATCTACCTGTGCCAGGAGATAATCTAAATGTTTAGGAAACCTTCATTATTTCTTCATCAAACAGACAACCTTAATCATTTGTTATAATGATTGAACTTCAGAATTAAACATTTGCAAAACAATAATGAGGCAGTTTTCCAGCAGTTTAGATATACCCCAAGATACCTCCACCAATTTAAAACAAGTTACTCTGTATACAGTCCCCAAGCCACTCACTAACACATACATGCCCCAATCTCCTTCATCTTCCATTCCAACATTTTTACCATGATGATAACATGTTATTGATAGAAACAGTATTTACAAATATTAATAATTTCTCTTTAGGAAATGGAACTGTATACAAAATGCTACTCCCTATAATGCTACTCCAGAGAGCAATTGCCCTGGCGCAGTTCTTAAGTCCAAATTCCAGGAGATCTAGGTTGCAGGCCCAACACCTAGAGGGAAATAATATTCTGGATCTGGCTTGATGGTCACATCCCCAAATCCCAGTCCAGAATATAATATTTGGTCCGAGTCCCAGCCAGGTTCTGGACCAAGGCAAAATGTTTGAACAAAGTTAGGCCAGACCAAGTCCTATGCAACACATCGACCGTGCTCTGCTGTATTAACTGCTGAGATGGGGTACCTCCTCCACCAGGGCGATTCTTAGCAGTTCATCTGTTCCTTAAAGTTCTTCTTCCTTATCTCCTTGATGATGTCCCATAACCTTTCTGTCACATAGGATAGTTCATATGGGGATACTCCACACGAGCCTCCTGTAGACCCATCTTTCTGCCTGGCTCCATTCTTTTTTATTTATTTATTTAAACATTTAATGACCAGGATAGGCACACTGAGCCAAGACTCATTTCCAGGTGTGACCCCGGGAGGGGGAGTAGGAGACATACAAATATCACAAAAGAACATTTAGCTGCAAACAATAGTTTGAGAAAACAACCATATCCAGTAGAGTTAGAAAAATTTTGGGTCTTAAAGACAAAAAGACATCAATTTTAGTAATAATTCAATGTTAACATAACATGGCAAACTTGAAACATTTCCTAGACATAAGACAACTGGGAAAACCAGAATTCACAAATGGAAGTGCACGAGTGAGGACTAGGTCTTGTAAGTGCTGTGGGGAGCTAGATCATCTGGAACAGTGGCAGAAAGGAGGTAGCAGGAGGCATAGTTGTGTCTGGCAAGTGAGGTGAGAAGAAGAGCTTCTGATAGATGGGGCAAGTTTGTTCCACAAGCTGGGGAGCCGGTAAGAGAAAGCAGCTTTGCCGGATGATGAGGATGGGCGAGGCATATGAAAAGATCTTTATTTCTGTGCCTCAGTAAATAGGTGTCCAGGGCCAGGGAGAGACTGTCCACCATACAGGAGGGTAGCATGTCAAACCAGTATTTAGATATGAGGTTGAGAGAGTGATATAGTGTCTGTGGGACAGCGAGGTTATTCCTAGGAGGAGTACAGATTGCAGTGATGAGTTCTAAGGGGTGGGTTGGTGGCAAAATGGCAAAAGAGCTTAGGAGGGTGTCAGACCTGGATAGAGTGGTTTCTGGGGCAGTGCTGTAGACCACATCTGCATAATCAAAAATGTGGAAGATCATTTTAGTTCAGATCTGCCATCTGGCAGGAAGTGGAGGGAATTCTTGTGCTGGTAAAGCATACCGAGTTTGGGGTGTAGTTTAGAGATGGTTGCATCTGTGTGAGGTGAGAGAGATAAGGAGGGTCAAGCCACACACCCAGGTACAGTACTTATATTTACTGACATGGTCTAGTGGGGTACCATCTAGGGAAACGATGGGGAAGGGGAGGATCTAATCTTCTGTGCTGTGCCAAATAACATGGATACAGTTTTGCAGTGTTTCATTTCGATTGGTTTAGTCTGAACCAGTGTTGAATATTGTTGAAATCACATTGGAGGGTGGACTGAACTTTCATAGATGGTCCTGAGGTAAAGAGGATAGTGTCATCCGCATATGCGTATGCTGGATTTTGAGCAGGAGGAGGGAGGTCATTTACAAAGAGGGAGAAGAGGATGGGACCAAGGACAGATCCTTGTGGAAAGCCTGCTAAGATGGGGGAAGAAACATCGGTGATACTGACAGACTGTGACCTGTTGGAGAGGTAGGAATTGAACCACTGAATGGTGATAGGGGCAAGGCCTGCTGCTTCAAGTTTTACAGGAGGAGGGGTGGGATACAGAATTGAAGGCCTTAGCCAGGTCAATAAAAACTGGCAGTAAGGAGGCCTTGGTCAATGGCAGTATGGATATGGTTTGTGACACGCAGGAGGGAGGGAGGAGATAGTAGAATGCTGTTTCCTGAAACCTGATTGGTGTGGAGACAGGAGGTTGTTTGTATTGAGATATTCCACCAGCCTTGGGTGTGCTAGGGATTTCTTGTAGCTTTGTAAAAGCCAGGAGGTGGGAGATCAGCCTATAATTACCAGGCTTAGAGAGGTCCCCACCTTTATGGAGGGGATAACTGAGGCAGATTTTCAGGCCTGAGGGCCGAGCCCGAGGAGAAGGAGAGGTTGAGATGGGTGAGAGGCTTTGTAATTGCAGGTACAGAGATATGCAGGGGTTTGGGGTGGATTTGGTGGTATTTAATGAGCGGAGGGTTGTGAGGACTTTGTGTTCTGAGACAGGTGAGAATTTGAAATTGTTATGAGAGAGAGGTGGAGTGGGACCACTGTTTGCGGTGGGGGACATGGGATCAGGCACAAGATGTGAAACATTTGTTGAGGGTAACAGTAATGATGATAGGGTCAGTTACTGGCTGACCGTGCGCTGCATGATGGTACTGTGGGAATCAGGGTTGTGATGGTGGGTCTTGGAGTGCGTGAAGGACATTTCAGAAATTGAGGATGGGCATAAGTCAGTTGTGACTTGAAGAAGTCCACTTTCACTCATCTTATGACCTTTGTACATGCATTGCAGAGGGTGTTGTAGGCTTGCCTATTTTAGGGCTAGGGAGAGATTTGAAAGCAGATCAGGCTTTGTCTCTGGCCTTGTGTAAGGTGAGAATGGGGCAGAGATCCATTTATGGTGTCGCTTTTTACCCTGAGCTTTATCTGTGGAGCATGGGAGTCCCAGATATATGTGTGTGCAGGAAGCTGAGATGTCAGTCAGTGAGACTAAGGGTTGTTAGCAGGGATTCAGCGTCCATGGAGTTTAGGAGCGTGTATTAATGTACTTGGGTGCATTAGAGAGTGGCTTTGTGAGTGGGGGTTGTAGAGAGTGAGTTCATTGAGCAGTTGAGTAAGGTTAAGGGGCTCTATTTTGGAGATGTGGGTCATTGAGGAGGGTGAACTAGTCGAGATTGAAATCACCTAGCAGTACCAATTCCCATTGGATGTCAGGTCAGGAAAGGTAGATAGAGTAGAGATGAAGGATTTATGTGTAAGATGGGGAGAGGCATAAAGCACCCCAATAAATAAAGAGAGAGAAGCAGGTAGGGTAGTTTGGCCAGAAGGACATAGTGGGAACCTGAGTGCGATTCCTTGTAATGGACCGAGCACAAGAGGGGTTGTTTTGTGTATATGGCTACACCACTGTCTCATTTACCATGGTCCTGCCTGAGTAGAGTGTAGTTAGGAGAGTAAGGGAGGTGTCTGGGATCCTTGCGGAGAGCCAGGTTTCACTCAGTCAAAGGATATCAGGAGAGTGCTCAGCTAACCAGCAGGTTAATAGGTCAATTTTAGGTAGGAGGCTTCTGATGTTAATGTGGGCAATGAAGAGGCCTTTGTAGGAGCTTAGTGGTTGGGGACAGGCCTGGGGACCCAGGCTGGGTTCTATATCTCCAGCAACGAGTAGAATGAGGAGGAGGAAAGTAGTGAAGCAGGGAGTTTAAATCTTCTGGTATGCAGGATCGCATTTGGGCAGATCTGACAGCCCTGATAAGTGTTGTGCAGGTTTGCATCTGGGGAGCCAGGATGCTGGGACCAACAAGGGGAGTTAGGCAGATGAGTTACAGGGAGCTGGCTATGAAGAGGACAGGAGGAGTTAGACTGAGTGACTTGTGGGCTTGAGGGATTTGGGAGTTCCAGATAGAATGGAGAGCCAGGAGAGCCGATGTGAGAAGATATGAGGCAAGGAGGAAGTACAGGAAGAGCTTGTGTAAAGCCATTTTAAGACGTGGAAATTGCCTGGGGCTTCAAACCAGGTTAGGAGACAAGGGTGCTAATAGATAAAAGTGGTATACTTTGAGAGTAAGAAATTTATTTATTTAAAAAATGTTTTATACTTTCTGTTTTTCCCCACCACCTGGTGCTGTACCCAACTCCCTGCCCATCCCATCCCACCTTCCACCCAAGGTCTCCCCTATGGAACGTTGGCTTACCTCCCAGGTGAGGTTGTGGAGGAACCCATATCCCTTGCCCCAAGGAATCAAGTCTTCATCAGGGACCTGTACGGCAATGCAACATGCTGGGGAGGACCCACTGTCGGGCCTCATGTCGGTGTTTCTCTGAACAGTGTATTTTTTTTTATTTTACACCCCACCGAGTGCAAAGTGCCATGTGATGCAATGGCTTGTGCCAGCATCCATCGCACTCCCGTTGATGGGGCACTGGGGTTGCGATACTTCTTGGTTGGCGCCAGAGGTCAGGCCACCCCTGGGCCAAGGAACCCCCTCCCGGAGGAGCTGAGCAGTCCGGAGAACACTCAGTCTATCTCCCCGGTTGGCCCTCTGGCACCCAAGTCCACTCCTGAACCCGGTCACCAGCATTGCAAGCAGAAATCCAACCAGTGCATTGGCAGGCCAGCCGAGAGTAAGAAATTTAAATGGATACCGTAAGCTGTAGAGAAAATACCGATAGTGATAGGCTTGAGGTCCTGTATGGTATTACTTACTTATTACTTGCCAGCAGAAACAGGCCACACGGTTCATCAAGTCTGCTCACGTGTGCAGCTAGCACCCCACTTGCAGCTGCCCCTCCCACCTTGACCCCCTTCACACAGATGAGTGCCAACTCATCTTGAACAACAAGATTAAGTCTCTGTAGGTTTCAACAGGTTAATTTCTGATTTTGAGACCTTTTCAGGTTCTAAGTTGAATCACTATGAAAGTATGGCAAAGATTATCCCTAGTACTGTGTCGATTCTCAGCTTTCAACTCTATAGCAAAGGCCCCTGGAATTCTGCAGTTCTGCGTTATGAATTTGCAGAGAATTTGTGTCATGCCGCAGAATATATATAATGCCACAGAATTCATTGTTTTTGGTGAATTTTCATATAAATATACTGTTTTTCCATAGTGTCAGGCTTTCTTTCCCATCTCGCTTATCCTGAAGCCCTCCTCTATGCTCAGCATATGATGTCATCGATGACATCACATCATATTTAGCCAATGACAGAACTGCATTCTGCCAGAGAAGTGAATAAATCATGCATAGAAATCAGAAAATGCTGCCGCAGAAGTCAAGGAGCCCTGCCGCAGAAACCAGAAAATTCTGCCACAGAACACCAGGGCCCTGTCTATAGCCCAGATTCCTTTAACACAGAGCCCTATAAAATTCTAGGGATTTTCTTGGCACTCTGATGATTCAACTTATAACTTTAATTTGGCAATAGCTAAATATCTCGCCTTTTATTACTTACTGAAAGGAAAACTATTGCCAGAAGAAAACGTGTTATGCTTTTGAAGACTTTAGTGTTACCTGTGTTCTTACATGTAGCTACTATTTTTCTTCTGCCTCTTGCCCTAGAAGCTAAGATTAATAATATTTTCTTTCAGGGGTTTTGGGGTTCTAGGTTGAACCCCATAAAGAGGTTTTATACCTTTATTATTGTATGGGTGGGGTGAGGATGTTAAATCCTGTGAGTTTTTCATTGCTTGTTTATTAAGTTTGTCTTTCCTTCCTGAGGCACTCTCCCCCTCCCCATGGGTGTCTGTTTTGATAGACTTAGTAACTCCTTTATGTGACATGTGGAATGGTTATTTTCAGGAATACCAAGGAACTTTAGGTCTTATGGTATACCCTCTTTATTTTTTCAACGTTTCTTAAAATAAAATAGTGGAATTCGACCTTTCGGTTAATTCTAACTATGTCAAGGAAGCAATTGTATGGTAATGTCTTACAATCTTGCTTTTCAGCTGTCCTTAGACTTTTAGACACCGAAGGTATGAAGCTGGATAATACCTTTATTTTTCAGCAGCTTACTGATACTAGGCTTCCCCAAAATTGTGGAACGTAACACGGCTGTCTTGTCATGGAGGTTGCGTGAGAGGTAACCACCAACATAAGTCATTAGAAGACAGAATGTGTTTAGGATACTTATCAGAATGAGCTGGAGACCTTGCATCATTTCTATATAGATTGTCCTTTTAGTAGAGCTTTCTGGACTCATTGGCTCCATAAATGGAAAGACAAGCAAATCTTACACATTTCTTATGAAACGGTGTATGGTCTGTTTCAGCTTCATTTTCTAGGTATCATCCTAGCATCCTTCGATTAATATTTGCCCTCTGTCGATACCTTTTATGGCAGGCTAGATGTGCTCAGCTCTTACAACAGAAAAAGGTATACTGGAGCTCATAACATGAATCAGATTCTAATTGATTTAAAAGTTATTTATAAAGGGAACTTGTCTCTTTACCTCCGGACAAAGTTCAGAAATATTAGGCTTCATGTGAATGGATTATTGATTACTAATTTAAATTTTTTTTCATCATTTTCCAGGGTGGTCCAGACGGCACTCTTGTTGCCGATAATGTACTGTTTCTCTTGTTTGTATGACTTTGTCTGACCTATCGCTATTTCGGATATATTTTGCCTCACTGTTATAATGCACATTTCTACTCTTTCCATTGGGGTTATTTTTTATTTTGGGTTATATATATTCTATTTTTTTTTTGGTTGCAGTATGTTATTCCTTTCTTTTCTCTGGTTTCAGATGGGGAACTATTGCTTTTAAGTTTACATTGTATTTATGTATGTTGTAATACTTTTTATGTTCTTCTGCTTTTGTGTGATGTAATAATATTCAGTTTGTAACTTATTTTGTTCTAATAAAAATTCCTACTTGTTTTGATAAGTGCGATGGATGTTTAACATCCACCTGAACAGGTAGATGGGACCTCAATTTAATGTTTCATTCAAAGGCCGACACCTCAGAAATGCAGCACCCCCTTCATGCTGCACTACAGTGTCAGTTGGGTGATAATAACCTGCGCGGAATTGAACCCATAGCCCCAACAGATCTCTAATCTCTCGCCTCAGAGGCAAGGTGCTACCTGTTGAGCCACTGAGACTGCAACACCTCATGTTACTTTAAGTGGAGGTCTGTAGTAGAGGATCTGGAAGGAGAGAGCGGGAGGGAGCTGAGCAGAGCAACCATGTATTTAATGATGTGTGACCTGGAGCAAGTCATTTGATCTTCTAGGGCCTCAGTCCTCCTAGCTGTAAAATTGCGGAGTAGAAGACCCCATAAAAAATGAGATGTTGCATTTCAGTAGAGCTATCCCAGGCAATTCTTCACAGTCCCCTCTTCTCTTTAACCTACATTCCTCCACTGGTCTTCCTCTTTTCATATACATACCTAAACAGTGTCTTGTCCCTTTCCTTACTGGCTAGGCTATTTTTCTTCAGTTTGCGCCTTCATGCTGCATACTGTTTCCCTGCTTCCTCTGTTTCCTCTGATACACCTCCTATCCTCCGTCCTCTGCATCTCCTTATACCTTTTGAATGCTACCCTTTTAGCCTTTAATTTTTCAACCACCTCTTTCAAGAACAATAGCATTCTCTTTTTCTCTTGCTTTTGCTCACTTGCTTGACTCAGAGTTTTTTTATTTTCACTGTTCCCCTTTAGCTCAGCCCACTGTTCCTCCCCCACCCCACCCAGGTCATCCCCCTACCCCACCAGGTTATTCTGCCATCTTTATAAAATCTGCTGTCCGAAGTCCAGGACCCTTGCCCTTGTGTGGTTTGATTCCACAGCTGTCTTTATAGTGAAACAAACTGTACAGTAATCACTGGTCCCCAGGTGACCTCCCACCTTGACTTCTACAACACTATCCCTGTTAGTGAGTACCAGGGTCTAGTACTTCCCTGTCATGAGTGGGTCCCTGGAATCTCACAGGGGCTGAGAATATGGTGCTGCCATCTGGAAGATAGGGGTTCACGTGTGTCCCCTGATCTTACTTCAGGGGGATCTCTTGCAGCAGGCTATAACCATTAAAACTAATGCCACAGGCCTTAGGGACCCACTAGAAAAAACTTAGCTAGCAGTACACAGTGGGGACCACCCCTTGATAGCTCCGCTGACGACGGTCATACTACAAAGAGAGTGGACCCTGGCTCACCTCAGTTCTTTCCGCCGCAGACCCACTGTCGTTGGGAGGTTCTTAGTATGCTTTCAAGCAGTTCCAGCTAATCTTAGTATTTGCAACCATTTTTTGACCCTGCAGTTTTTCTCTCTTCTGATCTTGGTACCATCACATGTCATCACCATCGCTGGTCTCTTCCTCCAGTCCCAAGAAGACAAAGTGTGCCTGTGGCCATCAAATCTCATCTAAGGATGGCCATGAAGCATGCGTTTCTGCCTGGGGCCAGACCACAACAGCACTTTCTGCAAGATCTGTAAGGAGTTCACTGCCATCGGTCCCATTCTTGCCCTCTCGAAAGGCTTCCTCCTCTGGCTCGGTGGGTCTGACCATCTGAAGCATCCAAGGCACGAGGAGAAGTTGAGGCTGGACTTCCCACCAAACCACCAACACCAGCCAAGGTGGAAGCCTCTTTAGGCAAGCCAACGACAGGCAAAGTCAAGCCGCTGCGCGTAACCTCCGCCCGGCAGAGTCAGCCAAGGCCTTTCTGCACATGCCTCGTTCCCACTGAAGAAGGCATCAGTAACAGCCCTACCCGGTTCAGGTACACAGCTTGTTAAGGAACAGGACTACCAGGTGAAGGCCTCCATAGGGTCCCGTCCCTTCAGACTGACCAGTTCAGAACTGACACCGCCAAGATGCTGACACCGCTCAAATGCCAAAGGCTGGAAGGGCTACCAGTGAACCTGCGCCAGTCAAGATGCTATCGCTGGGCCCAAGTCTTTGACTCAGAGGGCTCATCTGCAGGTTCTTCCCCAAAGCCCTGCTGTACCTTCCACCTTCTCCTATCCCCTTACAGGGGACTGCGGCATCTGTTTTCTCAAAGGAAGAGTTACAAGAGCTCTTCTCCTTTTGGTGAAGCCAAGTTAAAAGGAGAAAGCTCCACTGAAGCCAGACCCGACACTGGTTCCTGACTAGCCAGAAAACAAGGAAACCGAGGTGCGCCTGTTGGATCACCGGTTAAGACCCCTGAGGAGCAGCACAAGTTGTCCAAATCCCACTACCCCTCAGGCATACGCTCACAGTCTTGGTCTAGAGACTGTCGACGGCACTGTTCCCGATCGGGCAGCCATCACCGGTCTAGCCCAGGAGCAGGTCCTGCAGCCGCCATGGATCTCCCTCTATGGGGGCTAGCTCCCTTAGCCAGCCGGTCCAAGGATGGGCGTTGGTCACCGCTCCATCGTCCAGTTCAGGAGCCGACACCATTTTTCGGACAGGTGCCGGTTCAGCAGTCACCGACACTCCGGCGAGGGCAGCCCTACAGACACAGCTCGGACGCTTCCCTGTCCAGAAGCAGGTCTTCCTCATCTTTCTCAGGAGTTGGGAGTTCTCCTGGGGAAAGAGATCTACCCCGCCACCTCCTGATGATCCAACTTTCATGGATGTCATGAGGCACATCTAGGCCTCTAATGAATGGGAGACAGAGGACCTGGATCCGAACGCCGGAGACTGGCTCATTACCTGAGGCAGAAGAAGCTCAAACTTTGGTGGTGCTCCTCTAGTTGACACTTTCCAAGACCTTACAGGATAACTTGGATGTGTCCAGCCTGTTCTTGCAGTTCCAAGAAGTTGGACAAGCTATACAAGGCCCCGAGAGATGAGCCTTTCCTGGCTGAGAACCCTCAGGTGGACTCCAGTGATAGCAGATGCTCATGACAAATCTAAGCAGCCAAAACATTTCAGCTCCCAGCCTCCCAACTAGGAATCCTGTTACTTAGACCAGGTGGGCAAGAAAGTGTATTCTGCATTCACCTGCTCCAATCATTCCCTAAATTCCTCATGCATATGGTCCAGTACCAGAATGCGCTTTGCAGAAGGGACAGGAGCTAGCCAGTGCCTTGCCAGACTCCGCACAGAAGACGGAGCTTCTGGGCATTTTGAAATCAGGCTCAGACATGGGCATGCATGTACTTCATGCCCAATATGACACTGCGGATATAGCGGCCAGGGCAGCAGCGCCAGGTGTCTGCCTAAGGTGCCATGCCTGGCTCAGAGTCTCCAGATTTCACCAGGATCTGCAGGCCAGGATCAGGGACCTCCATTCCAGGATTCCGTTTCTTTGGGCAGGAGACCAAGGGTCTCATCTCTTATCTCAAGAGTTGGCAAACCCATCTGGTCCGTCCAGCAAATGTATAAGGGGACCAGAAGCTTTGGAAGCGCCCTTTCATAAATCCTTCGCCAACAATCTTGTAGTAACCACCAGAGTCAGAGAGATGACTTTAAAAGGAAAGCCAGCAACCTGGAGACACCCTTTTCAAGTCCCAAAATCCTCCCAAACCTCTCTCCCACTCCCAGCTATGTCCATTGACTCCCTATTGACCCCTCCTCTGGAGAAGGCAGCGGGAGGCAGTAGGGGTCACTTTCCTCCATCTGGAGGGATGGAGCACAATCGCAGTGGACCACTGGGTCCTAGACATTGTAAGGAAGGGACATACACTGGAGTTCACATAGATTCCTCCAGGAACTCCACCAAGATCCTCAAGATATCCTCCTTCTCATATTTCTCTTACAGAAGGAGAAATCCAGGCCCTCTTGCAAAAAGGGCAATAGAAGCAGTGCCCCACAGCAGTGAGAAAAAGGGTATTACTCCCATTTCTTCCTGGTTCCAAAGAAGACTCAAGATCTTCGGCCCATCCAGCACCTCAGCTCTATAAACAATTATATCGAACACGCAAGGTTCAGAATGGTGACCTTCCTGGTCTTATCCCCTGCTGCACTAGGGAGACTGGCTCTGTACCCTGGACATGCAAGATGCGTATATGCACATTGGGGTCTTTCTCCCTCACAGGAAGTACTTGAGGTTCCACTTCCAGGGTGAGTACTGTCACTTCTGGGTTCTATCTGCTCGCCTCCTCCACTCCTCGAGTCTTCGCCAAATGCTTGGTAGTGGTAGCTGCGGCTCTAAGATGCAAGGGCATTATATCTTTCCTTACCTTGACAACTGTCAGCTAGCGGCCCGTCCAAGGAAGCACCTAATTCAAGCTCTTGGAGACACTTATACTCTATTCCGAGAGGTGGGGATCACCCTGAACCTACCAAAGCCCAGCCCAAAACTCATCTTTATAGGTGTGGTCCTGGATTCGGTCCAGGGCATGGCTTTCTCCCCAGAAGAGGGAGATAGCCTGCGGAAGTCGCCAGTTCAGTTCTCATAACCCCTCAGGTCCAGGTCAGGACCTTCCTCAGACTTCTGGGGCACATGGCGGTGGCCATCCCTGTAGTTCCTTGGCCTACCTCCACATGAGGGTCCCACAATGGATTCTCAGGGTGCAGGGACCAAAGCTCAGACAGTCTGGACCGTATGGTCAGGATCTCAGAGCCAGTCAGGAGGACCCTGCTTTGTGGTTGGACCTCTGAATTTGGAGAAAAGGTCCCATTTAATCAGGAGCCCCCAAGCCAGACTCAGACAACAGATGCCTCCGATTTGGTTGGGGCACACCTTGGAGACCGCGGACTCAAGGCATCTGGACCCCAGAGGAGCACAGCCTCCACATCAATGTTCTGGAACTGTGAGCGTCCTCAGTGCTCTAAGGGCCTTTCAGGAGGACCTCATACCAGGCTCTCTTCTTGTTCAGATGGACAATATTACAGTTGTCTTTTACATCAACAAGCAAGGGGGACTCATTCTTACCCCTGTGCAGGGAGACGATGAGAGTCTGGTATTGGACGCTGGAGCATCACATCTCTGTCCACCGTCCATGTTCCAGGTGCCCAAAGCGACTTGGCAGACAGCCTAAGCAGGTCTCAGTCCACGGCGCATGAGTGGAACTATTCCAATCAGTAACGGACCAGTTCTTCTGCACTTGGGGTCATCCAGAGCAGGACTCTTTATGCCTCCATGCAATGCCAAACTGCCAGTTTTCTGCTCGCAAGAGCATGTGCCTGGTGTTTTCTGGCCAGACATGTTGTCCCTTTGTTGGGCAGAGGGCAGTTCCTTTCGCCTTCCATCCCTTCCTCTCATTCAAAGAGTCTGTTAAAAGTACAGGCCAAGGGGGCTCGATGATTCTTATCACCCCACTCTGGCCTCAGCAGATTTGGTTCACCACTACTCGGTGGTTGTCTTCAGAACCTCCAATTCCGCTACCAATATGCTCACAGTTGCTGTCCCTGGATCAGGGCAGGCTGGCTCATCCAGTTCTCAGGTCACTACACCTTCATGCATAGCTCCTGCAGACGTAGTTAGATCCACATATGGAGTTTCCCAGGAAGTGGCAGACATCCTCATCTCAACAAGGAAGCCCTCTACACGCTCCACTTATGCTATGAAGTGGAAGTGTTTTGTTTATGGGCTTCATCTCAGCACCTGGACCCCCTTTCCTGTCTGATGAACTCAACATTACAATACTCCTCTCCTTACACCAGCAAGGCTTGAGCTATTCATCCATAAAGGTGCACATGTGCGCTATCTCTGCTTATCACGCCCTTTTGGGGACAGGACCCTAGCTCAGTTGGATGTGGCCTGCACCTTTTATGGGGCATTTTGCATTTGAGACCTCCCGTTAGGGATCCTATCCCCACCCCGGGATCTCCTTTTGTGTTGGAGAAGCTCACCTCCCCACCCCCCAAGCCTGCAGCAGAGTGTGAGCTGCGTTTTCTTTCCTGGAAGGTTTCTTTTTAGTTGCTGTAACCTCAACTTAAAGTGTTTCCGAGCTCTAGGCCCTGATGTGTAAGGAACCTTACATAATTTTTCACTGGGAAAGAGTTTCCTTAGAACAAATCCTAAATTTCTGCCAAGAGTGGTCTCAGAATTGACCTTCAATCAATCGGTTGACCTTCCAGTCTATTATTCTACCCTGCCAGTTGGGGAGAGGCTCTGTACACACATCAGATGTCCACAGGGTGTTGAGGGTACTACCTTCAGTGGACAGCTGCTCACTGCAAATTGGAGCAATTGTTTCTGGCCTTTGTACCTAAGCATCTGGGCAAACCAGTGTCTAAACAGATCATTTCCCGGTGGCTTGTCCACTGCATAGTGTTCTGTTACAACAAATACATCAAACCTCACCGGGCGGTTAGAGGTCATTCCACTAGAGGAATTTCTACCTCCTTTGCCTCCTTGAGGACCATCTCTATTAGACAACCTGTGCAGCTGCTACTTGGAATCCAGTGCACCTTCATTGGGCATTACAGCCTGGACATTGCTTTCAGGCACTATGCTGGTTTCGCCTGGCAGTCCTTCAGGGACTTTTGTTCTAATGTGCTGATTTCCAGTCTTCGGCTCATCATTTTTACAGTTTTATCATCCTACATCCCGGGCTAGTCACTCCTTGGTGCAGGACTGCTTGGGATTCTGTCCTAATGGTTATAGCCTGCTGCAAGAGCTCCCCTTGAAGTAAGATAGTACAGTTACATAAGAACTTACTGTACAGTAGATCTTACTTGAGAGGGCTCTTGCAGTAGGTAATTACATATAGGACTGATGCCAGCCAGTGTCAGGACCCAACGGAAAAATTTCTAGCTAGCAGTCTCTGGTGGGGGACCGCCCCATGTCAGGTGACCAACGCCATGCGGCGTCAGTATAAAGGGTGGTCCCCACGCCCGCTTCCAATTCTTTCCGCTGTTAGCTCGTGTCAGCTCTCATGATAAGTTCAACGCTCATCAGCTCTGTTGTCGGTAGTTTTACCGTCTTTTTTCAATTCTTCAACTAAATCATCAGGCATTCATTGGTGTATGTCATCCCCTACACCTTCCCGAGCACAAAAATAAGTGCAACTCGTGCGTGCCCAACTCCCACACAAGGACAGCCATTCCCAGTGCCTCTTCTGTCTAGGCCCGGATCATCAGGTGGAGAAGTGCCAGCACTGCCTTAAATTCAATGCCGCCACCCGCAGACTGGGGCAGCAGTCCCTGGAGGCCCACATACTAGAAGAAATGTCCTCCATTGAGAAGGAGTTAAAAGCTCCAGCAGGTGTCCACTTCCCGAAGGCCATCGTAAGAAGAAAGACAAGGGGAAGCACCGGATAAGGCTCCCTCATCCGCAGCGTCTTCTTCGGGAGTCACCGTGCTACAGTTAACGCCCCTCTGAGGGACCACTCTGCAATGGCCACTTTGGAGGCTTCAAGGCGTGCATTGGCTCACCCGCCTGGCTCGCGCTAGTCTTCTGGGGCGCCCGCTATTGGAGACCTCCGCCCCAGTAAAGCAGTCACCATGTGGCCTACTAGTTCGAGCGGCTCCAGTAAGCCGGACGCCAGCTCCTCTGACACTGCACGGAGATGGTCAATAAGTCACCACCCTTCAGGGCAATGCATGGCCCTCTTCTGCCTGACCAGGCCGCCTCCTTTGAAACCTGCCTTGGGAATGGGTCCGATAAGTCTGACGTCGGCTCCTCCGTGTCCGCCCGGACTCCTCTGTTAAGTCGGACGTCGCCTGCCCAACGCCACACGGCTGCTGAGCCCACAGCGACCCTCTCACGCCCACCATTCCCAGCTTCCTGCAGACTTCACTGCCTTTCAGGGATCCTGGGTCTCTCAGCCTGACTCAGGGATTTTTTCCCTCCATCCCCGGGCGATGCCGAGGTTTTGCTGCACCCCAGGCCGCTCTGCCCACTAGGCCAACAGACCTGACGCCGGTTCCCCGGATACTGGCTCCTACACCAGTCTTGCCAACACCAGGTGACATCCCACCCTGGATGCCACTGCAACGCCGGGTCTTCCACCCACTAGGTCTTCTGCTTCAGGCCCGCCGTGGCACTCCATCCAAGCCATCTCAGCAGACCCCCAGTTCCGGGTATCCGACTCCATCGTATCTGACGCCATCTTACCCAGCTCTGCAGTATCCGATGCCCCAGTACTTGACGCGGCTCATCCGATGCTGCAGTACCCAGTGCCTCAATACCTGATGCAGGGTTTCCGCCGTCAAGTTATGGATATGTGCCTTACGGGTACATTCAATACCTGTATCCTCTCCTCTCCACTGCCCCTCAGCCGCCAGTGGACTTGAAGGAGACTCTGGCCTCCTGGTGGGCTGAGGCCAAGGTTCAGCTCACCAGAGAGGTGGAGAGTCTTCACGTGACAGTGCCAATTCCTGCTCCCATACGTCCGCGACGACAGACTCCTCCCACCTCCGGACACCAAGGGTGAGCCCTCTGGTTCCAGGGCGGAGCAGGATACGCTCTCGAGGACCATCCAATGGGTCCATTCTCCCCACGCTGGGAGAGGGAGCTCCTCTCCATCTTCTTCCTCCTCATACACCTCGGATGACTCAGACTGTTGCTTTGAGCCGACGATGAGCCACAATCTCCATCTGAGCCCAGGCCTAGGACTCCTCTGAAGTCTCCTCCGAGGATCCTTCCTTTACAGAGTTGCTGTGCAGAATGGAGGAGGTTCACAAGTGGCATTCCTTGGAGCCAGATCCACAGTGTAAGAAACTCACTGAGCATCTGGACCTGCCCGAGACAGCTCCTACCTTGGTGCCACCCTGATAGAGCCCTCATGCCGATCTTGTTTCCACTATTTGGAAGCAACCATCGGCTTTAGCCCCGCCTCGGAAGTCAAACAGGCTATATCAGTCTCCTGAGGGTGTTGACTTTCTAGATTCTCACCCTCGAGCTGATTCGGTCGTGATTAGTGCCGCCATGGCCGGACAGCTAACCCAAAACATCTGAGCTCATCTCCACCTGACAAAGAATCCCGTCTTCTGGACCAGTATGGGAAGAAGATCTTTGCTTCTTCCACTCTGGGAATTAGGGCCCTAAATTATGTCGGTCACATGGGGATTACCAGAAGGATACTTAGTGAGGTGGAATCCAAATTGGACTCCTTCCTGACTCTCAAGTCAACAGTAAGTGGCTGACCTGCCTGCTCTGCACATTCGGCCAGCCGGCACATGCTTCATGCTACATATGATGCAGTGGACCCTGCAGGGAGTCCGCTTTATGGCATCATGCCTGGCTCTGTGTGTCAGGGTTGATCCGGAAGTGCAGTCCGCTATTCAGGAAGTGCCCTTCCGGGTTCGGTGCTGTTCAGTGGTGATGTCAAGGATATTATCACTGATCTGCAGGAGAAGGGACTGTACTGAAGTCTGTGGACTCCATGTACCACCTCCATCACAGACTGTGCCGTCCCTTTCACAGGCAGAATCGGCAAAAGGCAAACCCCAAGGAGAGCAGGCCAATAAATGCCGGGCCCTCTGGCTGCAACTCTCAAAAACAGCAGGTGCTTCAGCCACGATGTTGCCCCACACCACCTGACTCCTTTCTCTCCCACAGCCCCGGGCCTCCAGAGGAACCAGTAGGAGGGAGATTTTCCTCCACCTCCCAGGTTGGGAGATGATAACTTCAGATTTCTGGGTTCTCCAGCTGATCACAGAAGTACACTCAATAGAGTTTCTTCAGAAACCCCCTCGACACCCTCCCCCAAGGTCGTCGGATTCTGGAACATCATCTTCTGGTCCAGGAAGAGATTTCAGCACTTTTGCTGAAGGAGGTGATAGAACCCGCCCCATTCCTCTTCAGGAATGGGTACTATTCCATTTCTTCCTGGTCCTGAAGAAACAGACATGAGGCCGATTCTGACCTCAGCTCCTGAACTTGTTCGTGGAGTACAAGAGGTTCAGGATGCTCTCTGCAGAGCCTCCTGCCCTTCTCTGGCCAGGACAGTGGTTGTGCACTTTGGATATGCAGGATGCCTACCTGCATATCCCTATCCGCCTTCACACCGCAAATACCTACATTTTGCGTTCCGGGAGACCACTTCCAGTTCAAGGCCCTACCATTTGGTCTTTCCTCGGTACCCAGGTGTTCACCAATGCCTTCGGTGGTAGCGGCCTACCAAGGCACCGGGGTGCAGGTTTTCCCGACCTGGATGATTGGCTCCTGGTGGCCCTGTCCAGGAGGAACTCCGCGCTTCCTTTCCCTTACCCAGCAGGTCTCACCTGCCTGCATTACCATCAACCAGGCTAAGTCCCATCTGATCCTGTCCCAGAAGCTCCAGTTTATCGGGGCAATCCTGGACACGACCTCTGGCATGGCCTTCCTGCCACAGAACAGGGCAGCCACCTCCAGGCCCAGGTCAGCCTGTTGTCCAGTAGCAGGTGGGTCAGCGCCAGGTCAGTCCTTCACCTCCTCAGGCTAATGGCGGCTGCGATTCCAACAGTCCTCACACTCAGCTGCACATGAGAATCTCTCAGTGGACACTTCGGTCTCAATGGGATCAGCTGGTGGACTGCTTAGATCAACTTGTCCTGGTCTCCACTCCCAAGGCTTGGGACTTGCAGTGGTGGATGGTTCAGGAGAACCCTCACCGGGAGTTCCCTTAGAGTTCCCTTCAGTCTCCCTCACCCCTCCCAGACGCTGACTATGGACGATCCAGTGGGGTTGGAGCCCATCTCTGTCCTCACAGGACCCAGGGCTCCTGGTCCAAGCTTGAGAAGTCTCTTCACATCACTGTGCTCGAATCAAGGGCAGTACTGTAAGCTCTTCAGGCTCTGCATCTGTATCTGTCTCCAGTCACCTAGCTGTACAAACGGACAATATGTGTGTGGTCTGTTACATCAACAAACAGGGAGGAACTCATTCTCATCCCTTTGAGAGGCGAGGCGAGTCTGGGATTGGGCAGTGCAACACAACCTTCACCTCATGGTATCTCATGTCCCGGGATTGAGAACATGCTGGCAGACAGGCTAAGCTGGTCATCTGCTCTAGCTCATGAATGGGAACTGATCAGGGGTCGAGATGACATTTTCCTGCACTGGGAACTCCACAGGTAGACCTGTTTGCTTCCCAGCAAAACACAAAACTTCCCATCTTCTGCTAGCTCGCCCAGGGCGTGGTATTTTTGGAGAGACGCCTGTCTCTAGACTGGAAGGGCAGATTCGCTCATGCCTTCCCCACTCCTACTGATTATGAGGGTCTTGCAGAAACTCGGTTCGAAGGAGCTCGAATGATTCTGATCGCTCCTTTCTGGCCCAGGCAAGTTTGGTTCTCTCTCTTCTGCAACAGTACTCCCGAGGAACCTCCTCTTCCTCTTCCTCTTCCTCTGTCACTATTTTTGTTGACCCAGGATCAGGGATCCTGGTCCATCCAGGCCTCAAGTCCCTTCGGTTGCACCATGGCTCCTGCAGACGTAGTTCAATTCCGATTCAGGGTCCCCCGAGTAGCTGAGATTCTGTGGAGGCCAGGAAACACTCAACCAGATCTACATGAAATTGAAGCAGTTCTCTATTTGGCTGCCTCCAATGATGTCGAGCCTTCTTGTGCTCTGTTGGCGACTTCTGGATTACCTGCGACACCCTTCAATCTGGGTCTCAGTCATTCATCCCAAAGTTCACATTGTGGCCATTTTGGCCTATCATGTCCCCTTTGCAGACAGAATGTTTGCTCAGCTGGAGGTCTCTTAAGACCTTTTGAGAGGGGTCCTTCACCTATGACCCCTATCCAGGTTCCTGCTGCTCGATGGGATATGAATTTCATTTTAGAGAGCTTACTCTGCCTCCTTTCAAGCCGGCAGCCTCAGTGGATCTAAAGTTCCTTTCTTGGAAGACTCCATTACTTCTGCTCGACGAATTTCGAGCTTCAGGCCCTGATGTAAAACCCCGTATTTGATTTTTCTCAAGGAATGTGTGGATCTGCGTATCAACCCTAAGTTTCTCCCCAAGGTAGTGCTAAATCGATACTGAATCAATCCATAGAGTTGCCTGCTTTTTACGTAGCACTCCAATCAAGGAGAGTACCTCCTGCATACTTTGGATGTTCACCGAATTCTGAGATACTGCACCAACAGGACAAAAATCTCAGAAAGACTTATCAACTGTTCATCTCTTTGCTCATAAAAGAGAAGGCAAAGCTGTTTCTAAGCAATGTCTATCGAAATGGTTGGCTCATTGTATCACTTACTGTTATGACAAGCACAACAAGACCCTGCGGGTTAAGTTAGAGCCACTCCACCAGAGGAATTACGCTACCTCTGAGGCTTGTTTCAAGAAAGTGTCAGCGGCTGACATTTGTGCAGCTGCACGTGGACTTCTGTCCATACCTTTACAAAACATTACAGTTTGGACATTGCCTCTCGCCATAGAGCAGGCTTCGGCTGTTGTTTGCAAGGCCTCCTTTCCTAAGGCCTTCACAACCAGGGGTCTACTTCTGAGTAGCTTTCCTCCTCCCGTTTGCTTCTCCTTGTTCCAGACTGCTTAGGACTCAGTCCTATATGTAATTACCTACTGCAAGGCCTCTTGAAGTAAGATGGTACAGTTACGTAAGAACTTACCGTAACAGTAGATCTTCGAGAGAGGCTCTTGCAGTAGGACACCTTCCCGCCTCCATCCCCTAAGCTTTTTTCTCAGCTCCTTTTACAGGAGGGGAAATATCCCTTTCTCTCCTCTTGCCTTTTGGCCTTTGGTGGAAGGAACTGGAAGGCAGGCTGGGGACCGCCCTTTATACTGACACTGCATGATGTTGGTCACTGATGTGGGGCAGTCCCCGCCAGAGACTGCTAGCTAGAAATGTTTCCTTGGTCTTGACGCCGCGGCATCAGTCCCATATGTATCATTTACTGCAAGAGCTCTCTTGAAGATCTACTGTTACGGTAAGTTCTTACGTAGAACTGTACTATCTTCGAGAGAAGCTCTTACAGCAGACGCCAGCTTTCCCACCCTCCTTCCCCCGGAGAGTTTTTCAGCATGTCTAGGGAGGCTTCACCTGATCCACTTGCTAGGTCCATTATGGGTCCTTGGTAGGTGAACGAGGGGTGAGCCAGGTCGCCCTCTCTTATTGTATGATTGGCGCTCAGGAGTAAGACGGCATTCGGGCAGTCTCCACTGGGTACTGCTAGCTAAGTTTTTTCAGGTGGGTCCTAAGGCCTGCAGCATTAGTCCTAATGGTTATAACCTGCTGCAAGAGCTCCTTTTGAAGATCTACTGTTATGGTAAGTTCTTACGTAACTGTACTTTATCTCATGGGGAGGGCAATGACATCATGGAGGTGAGACACCTGGGACTGGATGGATGGCATGAGTTTTCTGAGTTTAGGCACCTTCTGCTGGCCAATCACAGAGTGGCATCAGAAACATCTGTAAAGGCATTATTCGCTATGTTCTTCCAAATAAAGGAAGGATGCTGCCGTTGTTGGCTCGTAATTTCATGGTGGCAAAATGGGGGAGGTTAAACAAAGGAAGTGCTGCTTATATTTCAGTTTTGGTATTGACTGCTTTACACTATTAATAGTGCTTCATAATCCTAATCTCTGATGAAGCATTGCAGCGCTATGGTCACTAGAGACAGAGCAACAGCAGCATCACTCAGATGTTTGACGATTTTGCTGGTAGTTAGAATAAGAACTTTAGTGCCTGTTTCTGCTTTCATTCATTCCAGAAGTGAGGTTTTCTCAAACTTTATAGGTGCTTCTGCTGTTTTGCCAGGCCCATCATCATGAATTCAAAAGACTGGTTTCAACATGGTAAGGAGGCATTCTGCCACTGGAGTCCCTGCCCACGACAGGTACCTTGGGTCTGCTTCATCTCCTTCACATGGCTCACACTTCAAACGTGGCATCTGGTCCATCCTCACTTTCTACTGCTTGCCATGTCCAAAGTGTATGGAGTATGACACAAGGTGTGACACAGCCAGCATGTTGCAACAATTGCACGCTCACCCTCTGCTTTACTGGGATGCCTGGAGGCCTACAGAATTAAAATGCTGCTGGTAGTGAGAGCATCAACACTAACGCACAAGGTACCTGCAGCATTTTGACTCCTATTGTGCTTATGCCTTAGTGTTCTTAGAAATAGCGCTCCATATTGTAGAAAAAGCATTTTACAATGCAAAAATGCTACAGAACTGTAAGTGTTGAAGCACCTACTGTGATCTCTGATGGAGCTAAGAAGGCAATACATGTGACTGAGAGATAGAGTGTCTGTGTGTGTGTGTGTGTGTGTGTGTGTGTGTGTGTGTGTGTGCGTGCACAAGGATGTTTTAAGGACACCTTGTTTGAGAACAGATGCATTTTACTAACAATAACTACATTGTTTGAGCAAATGAGTGAATACATGTGTATATGATGTCCATGCAGTGGTGGAAATCTGTGACAAGCTCGGGCTACACAGCAACAGATAACAATAGCTAGCTGTTTTCCCCATGGGTGCCTATGTGTTATACTGTTAAAGGGGCACGGACATGATCTGGTATGCCTGATGGATTAAAGGAAAATTACACCCGCATATTATTTAAATTTTATTTCTTTCCATGCCAAAGGCAACTCATTTCCTGTAACTGTTAGGGCTATATATCTCTATGCTGAAAGAACAAATACCCTGCAAAACTCTCTGAAACACATAAACTGAATGAAGTTTAATGGAAAACCTTGCATTACAACTCAGTTTGCAAAGCTCATTGAAGGTAAAGTGGTATTTCATGCCTCTTGCAACTTTTTTTTTGAAGACTAATTAAGCAGACAAGCAGACTGGGGACTTTAAAGGCTGATTAAGCATCATGTTCTCATATGCTAATGCAGCTCTCGGGACAATGAGATTTCAATAACTGCCAAATGGAGCCTCCCAGAACAGTTACAGGTCCTAGTATGAAGTGTGAAACAGGCTAAGGCAGTTGCATGCATCTCTAACAGCTACAAGAAAAGAGTTGTCTGTTGACATGGAAACAAAATTTAAAATATATGAAAGTGTAGTTTTCCTTTAAGTGAAAACAGAAGTTCTAAAGGTTTTTCTACTGTATCTTAACTAGCCCATGAACCTGTTTCTAACAATGATAGGATAGCATAATTAATTTTATAGAACCATTTCTAGGGTCAGCTTGCATTCAAAATGCTTTGGTGTCTCACGCTGTAGCTCTGCCCCAAAACACAGTGATTAAATTGAAGTAGGTTTATATCGACACACACCTGTGTACCTGGTTAGTAATAAGAGGCACTGCATGCCCAGAGCAGGACCAGCGGGGGTCTGAATGAAGGGCGGGCTCACCTGCCCTTCCAATGTCTCCGATGAGCTTTGCCCACATTACCTCTCATGATCATGCCCTGGGAGGAGGGATAAGAGGATAGACTCAGAAGGTAAAACACCCTAGTACCCCAGGCAATTAGGGAACATTGTTTAATCAGGAGTAGCATACTTAGCTGAAGTTTGTTTCCAGATATGACCTGGGAGCACAAGGAAGTTAAGTGACTTGCTCAGAATCACACAGTATGCACCTAGGCAGCTGTGGGATTCAAACCCAGGTCTCCAGATCTGCATCTCAGAGCCTTAATCCACAGCACTATACTGCCTCCTAATTAAAGTCACTGTGCACGGCCCCAGTGACACAGTAGAGTCCTAATGACCTCACAGTCCTATTGAATGACTATGTCTCCTTTCTTGAGAAACTGCAGGTCTCACCCACAGGGATAAGCTATATGTATTAAAGACAGAGGTTCTGATGAAGGTCCCGAGCAGTAGCTGGCAGCAGTCTGGAATCCTGAAGGACTTTATGGCAGGTAGGAGTTGTGTTGACGGAATGAGACCCTCTAATGGGCAAAAGAGAAACCAGCAGGTACAACAAAAAATGAAATGAAACTGGCAACCAGTCGAAATAAAAATGTAAAATAACTTTTGGATATATTAATTCTCTAAAGGGGTGAGGGACTGATGTCGGCTGGTAGTAAATGAAGTCACTGTTGACAAACCAGCAGATATGGCAGGGACTTTTAATGCATATTTTGACTCGGTCTTCAATCCAGATAATGAAAGGGGAGACTTATCTGCTGTAAAAGGCAACTGCAGGAATGATCTTGAAAACTACTGTTTACAGAGAAACAAGTCCTTAGTGAACTCAGGAAATGAGATATACACAATCCCTTTGGGGCGGATAATATCTACTCCCTACACCTAAAAACTTCACAGTTGCATTTGCAAAACCCATATGTGACCTTTTCACCAAGTCTTTCTAACTGGTGAAACGCATGTGATTGCAAGCAGGCAGTAATCACTCCATATTATCTCACTGATGAAGCAGGCCAAGAAGGTATGATAGACACAACACAGCATGGCTTTACTGAAAAACATTCCTGGCTAACCAACCTAATTACATTCTACAAACCTTTTAGCAATATGCTAGACAGCGACATTGTATATTTGGACTTCAGCAAAGCTTTCAGTAAGGTAACACTTAGCAAACCAATACACAAACACTATGAAACTGGACTAAAAAAAACTAAATGGATGCATAACTGGCTTATAGGCAGACATCAGAGAGTGAGAATCAAAGGTACTCTGGAGGTATCCTAGTTGGTAGGAAGTACATCATGGATCTGTTTTAGGACCAGTCCTAGTCATACTGTACTTGAGGGATATGCATGTGGATTGGCCAGATACTTAAGTTTACTGATGATAACAAATTTGGAGGTCCAGCACTGTGCCCAGAAGAAACAGACAGAATTCAAACTGACCTACGCATATTGAGTGAGTGAACTATAAACTGGGGTATGAAGTTCAGCACTGCCAAATGTGTTGTACTACATCTTGTCAATAACAACAACAAAACCTATAAATTATGGGGCATAACACTGAAAGATGTAAGCAATGAAAAGACCTGGCATCATAATTCAATCCATTTTACATTTATTGACAACAAGATTGCCAGAAGAAAGGCTTTAAAAAATGTGGGTTGTATTAAAAGGAGTGTTATTAGTAGGAGCAAAGCAGTATAATTCCACTTTATCAATCATAAGCAAGACCACATTCTCAACTAGTGTTCTAAATTCTGGTCTCAGTACCTATGGATAAGATCAACTACCTGGAGAAGGTACAGAAAAATGTACAAGAACTACTCACAAACTAAGGGATTGGACTATAATGCATTATTGAGGACACTGGACCTACACAGCCTATGAAGAAGGTGTATTGGTGGTCTTGACTTCACTGTAGACTGGGTAAGGCTCACTAAGCACAAGTGTTTGTTTTCAGGGTGACCCTGGAGCAATGAGAAGGTTTAGTGACTTGCTTAGAGTCGCACAGTATACAAGTGGAGGTTGTGAGAATCAAACCCAGGTCTGTTGGATATACCAAGCTTATTCATCGCTCATTACTCAGACCTCTAGGATATAGTGCTAGCTCCCATAAATTGTTATTGGATTACCTGCTATGTGCTGAAATGGGTCTGGAATACAAAACAGTGAGCACTACACTAGGGGTGCAGTCAATGGGGCTATAGAAAACAAACAAGAGGGATCTTTCACACACAAAGGGTGGTCAAGCTTTGGAACTATCTACCTCAAGAGGATGTTGGTGCACCTAGCATTGACAGTTTCAGAATGCTGCTGGACATACATATATGGATAGGGAGAGGTTTCAAAAGTGTCCAACTGCCTAGTGGGGAGATAGCCTCAAAGGGTCTCCAGGCTTACTTCTGCTTCTTTTTTCCATAGCAACTGTAGTAACCATAGTAAAATCAGAAAACACTAAAAAGCTCCTTCCTGAACTTGGCACCGTGTAGGCAACAAATCCTTCCTCCCTTCCTGATCCACCGGGAGATTATGATCCTTCCAGTGTATGACAGTGGTTTGGTTTTATGTGTAGCAGATGCCTCATTCACTACTGGGCTGTGGGTACCTCTGTGCTTTTCCTGGTATTTGTATTTGTTTATTTTTCCAGGAAAGCACCATTGAGCATTGCTCATTTACAAGGAGGTCCTGGGTAGGACAGAATACATAGAATGAGATAAGCGCAGATCACAGTTTGATAGCATTGAAATAACACGTTAAACATTTCAGGACCTCAGAGTACACAGATGACAATTTACATAACAGGAGAAACAGAGCTATACTGGGAAATTAGCTTAGAGTATAACATAGGTATCATGGGGACTTTACAGAGGATTTTCAAAGACCAGGACTGACGCAAGGTAAGTGCATCAAACAGAAGCGAGATGCAATTTGCACCTCGCGGCCATACTGCGGCATTCCTGATTCAGAAACGCAGTTTGCGCTTGAATTGGGACCTGCTGCAGCCAGTTGGCACTGTGTCCTTGCATCTACAAACAGATGCGCCATGCCACAAGGGGCACCATGGCGCAGCTGCAATATCCCTTTTCTGAGATGCCAGAAGCCCAGCCATGGCAGCCGCAGGGGACTGGAGTTAAGGAGCATTGAAAGGTGGTCTAAGCCCCTTCCACCACTGCAGCTGCCATGGAGACAAGTCTGTCAGGGACCCTGATGGGCATGTAGAGAATCAGCATGGGCAGGGTGGCATGGATGCCTTTGGGGAAGGAGTGGTTGAGCATTCAATGGCAGTACCACCCATTAGGGTGCTTATTCATGCACAGCACTGTGATGGACAGGAATGGCGTTTGGGATGTATGGAGACTCACGGTGCCATGGCCCCATGTGGGCACAGCCTGAAGAGTTACTGTCTGGGCTGTGCCTCACATGGGGCCATGGTACTGTCTGTTTCATACCCCCAAATGCCATTTTATATCTCTTATAGTCCTATGCACAAATTTGCACCCCTGACAGGTGCTGCTGCCATCAGATGCTCACCCACCTCTTCCCCAAAGACATCCATGCTGACCCCAGTCTCTGCCTGCCTGCACTGTTTCCCCATCCCCAACCATCACAGCACCTCCATAGTTGTGGCAAGGGGGACAGCCGGAGCCTTGTGGCATTACCCACAGGTACGCCATTGTCTTTTGCTTCATGCCACGGTGCAGCACATCACGGAGTTTGTCACAGAGACTCTGTTCTATTTGAATATGGTGCCAGGTCTGTGATGCAGCTGGGATGTGTAAAGCCCTACATCATACTGCACACACAATTGGAGAAACTGGACCCTTTCGCCAAATTTCAAATTGAAAAATATATTTATTTAATTAATTCAGGTATATAGATCTTTGAACAACGTTTAGGTAGTGTACTCACTATTTCATCAGGATCTATAAATAAACATTAAATACATGTTTTAATTAAATGCTACTCATAATTACATTCAGAATAATTCACTTCATTACTCAGAACATACCGTACAGTATCTTAATAAGTTGCACTCTACCATTGTTTATGCTGATAAGATGAGGTAGAAAAACATGTTATCTCCACTTAGAATAACTTGTTTTATTCTCATTCTATACAAAACACACTGTGTTTACTTTATCTGTTTTCAGTTGCCACAATAGAAGTCACTCACTTATAGTAAACTGAATGGTTGGGGGGCAAGAGGGAACAATGAAAGTCCTTGTTAACTATTTACAATACCCACCTTAGATAGGCTTAAAAGTCTTCCATTGTTAAGTGTCAAGTGCTGTCTTTTCTTCTACAGATATGTCTTTCTCATCTCTTAAGTGGAGAAGAAACTTTTTTACCTTATCAGCATAAACAATGGTAGAGTACAATTTATCAAGATACTGTATGGTATGCTCTGAGTACTGAAGTGAATTATTCTGAATGTAATTATGAGAAGCATTCAATTAAAAAATGTATTTAATGTTTATTTATAGATTCTGATGAAGTAGTGAGCACACTATGAAACACTGATCAAAGATCTATATACCTGAATTAATGAAACAAATATATTTTTTCAATTTGAAATTTGGCAGTGGATCCAGTTTCTCCAATTGCGTGCAGTACAGTTCTCGCTTAGAGGTTTATTGGAGCACCATCCTCCCGACATCTTTTATTTTTTAGATACTGGTGGGCCACACTGCCTCCTAGTGGTTTTCCTGAAGACAGAGAAAGCCCCAGATCACCACAACTTCATGGCAGTCTAGTGGGTCTTTGAAAATCCGCCCATATTTTTCAATCTGCAACAGTGGAGTACTAGTGCTGTGTTTTTCTGGTTAGGTGGATACTCCTTTCAACCAATCAATCACTCTTTATATACTAGAAAGGTATGTGAGCAGAAATGGCTGTTTTCACAAAAGTCTAGTGTAAAGAACAAGAACACAATGCAATAACTGAGAACAAAACCAAGCTAAACTAGCACAGCACACAGATCAAAATATAGAGACCGCGGTATTCCCAATCCAGCCCTTCCCTTATGGTAAAACCTCTGCTTACCTAGTAAAGACATAGGCGGGTAGAGAAGGTTCAGAGGAGGGCAACAAATATGGTACATGGATTGCATCACAAGGCCTATGAGGACAGGTTGAGGAACTGAATATGTACTCCGTGGAGGAGAGGAGGAGAGAGGATATGATAGAGATACACAAGTATCTTATAGTGAGGAACAGGGTGCAGGAATACACTATTTTTAAGTTAGGGAGGCAGTATAGTGCAGTGGTCTAAGGCTCTGAGCTGCAAATCTAGTGACATCCTAGCAGATCAGACCTGGGTTTGAATCCCACAGCTTCCACTTGCATACTGTGTGACCCTGAGCAAATCACTTAACCTCCTTGTGGTCCCAGGTCACTCCTGATAAAAAGCTTTCAGCTTAGTGTGCTATACCTGGTTAAACAACTAAATTAAAAAAAAAAAAAAAGGTGTTCCAGGACTAGAGGGCATGGGATGAAGTTAGAGGGAGGATGATCCAGAGGAAACATGAGGAAGAATTTTCACAGAAGGGGTGGTGGACAAGTGGAACACCCTACCAGTGGAGGAGGCTGAAACAATCACGGATTTAAGAATGCATGGGATAGACATAAAGGAATTTTGGAGGGTAGGGCAACAGAATTCTAGAAAACATAAACTGAACTTACAAGCTCAAATGGGTAGACTGGGTGGGCCAGGCCCTTATCTGTTGACACTGTTTATGTATCTGTGTATCTACAGTATGCTGTGCAGTCAGCTGTCCTCTTCTGTGGGACAATTGCCTACCTGTTCTCTGTCCCTTGTCTTCTCTTCTTCTATAAATTACTCCTCTGTCAGCTCCCCCCACACACACACAACACACTTGCTCCTGTATATAGCCACTTTTCTCAATCTGCCTTCTTTTATTTTCTTTTACTTCATTCCCTTCTTGCCCTTATAGGTGCCCACTGCCCACTATATACCTAGCAGTCATTTTGACTTGCCTCCCTTTTCTCACTACGTCCCTAACTGCCTGCCCATTTTCTTCCCAAAGCACTTGATTCATCTTACTTTCCCATTCTGAGCAGCACAGTATTTTAAGGTTTTATTTCAGTCAAATGTTTTGTATCTGTACCTCACTTATTTGCACATCTGCACCTTCCTGGGGTACCCTGTATTTATTTGTGCCCTTATTATTGTACTGTATGTAACCACTTGGTCTTGAGGGTGGGGACCCCATCACACAGAGTAAGCCAGACAGGGCTGTTATTATGGAGTATCTGGGGAAGTCAGTGGATGGCTTAGGTGATAGGAGAAACTTGGATGCAAATACAGTTCATTGTATTACTCTTCTCTCTGGATACTTTTGTTTATGTATTTTTTTATTTCATTTTAAAATGTTTGATTGAGAAAGGTACACCGAGTCCAAGCTCTTTTCCAGGTGTGTCCCAGAAGCACAGTGCAGTGAAGTGATTTGCTTAGGCCCACATAAAATACAGGAAGTAGTTAAAGTTTCAAACCCAGATCTGCTGGGTCTCTAGGTTCACATCTTGGTACTAGGTGTGTAAGGGTAAAACAGTTCAAACCTAACCCAGCATTAGGGTCACCAAAGTGACAACTCCTGCTGAAAGAATCACACTGGGAACTTGAATGCTTTGAAACCGCAATACTGCACTTTTATTTTGATGTCGACTTCAGATTTGACAAAAAGCAGAGGGACAGCGATTTCTTCCTTATGTCTTGGGGATCCACATTTCAAACATAAAGCCAGGAATAATAGCAGAGTCCAAATGCAGAAAGTTCATTTTGAAGGTGTAGGGTTAACAAAGAACCAAAAGTTTTATGTTTTCCCGGGCAAAGTCCTGACACTGGTGTTCATAATGCATCTCACAGATTAATGTCCACAGTAGTTACAGAACCTTCCTGAAAAGTTGTCTCTGCAGCAGGGGTGAGAGCACTGCCCAGAAACATTCCTCACCTGAGCCTGCAGTGAAGACAAGGGCTGCCTGCTGCATCAGGAGGCATTCCTTCAGGCTTTCTGTGGATGGAGACCTGGGTAGGGTCTGGGAAATTGGGCTGTGTTTGGAGTCAGATCTTTCTGCACCTATACTGGCAAGTCATGGTTTTCCTGTCAAAATTGGTCATGGTCTGACTATTGAAACTGGTCATCCTCCTTGGGGACACTGCAGTTAGTGCTCTTGCAGTCTGTCGGGACCAGGCATCGGCAGTCTGGCAGGCACTTTCACTGTAACATGGGAAGGCTGCCATGGGGCCTGCTGCAGCCAAACTGAAGTGGGGCAGTCCCCACATGTGGCACTCCAGCTGGGGGCAAGATGGCAGTCCCATACTCATACTGAAGAAGCCAGCAGAAGAAGGTCATTTGGTCTATCAAGTCTGCTCATATTGCAGGGTCCACAGCTTGAGTTAATGTCCCTGCCCTCCTTCCCACTCCTCTCATCCTCCCTACCCATGATCCTTACTTCCCCATGCCTATCCCAGTCTCTCTTAAAGCTGCCCACTGTCTTCAACGAGATGACCTCTTCTGGCAGTGCATTCCAAGCATCCACCACCCTTTCTGTGAAGAAGTGCTTCCTTACCTCTCTCCTAAACCTCCCACCCTCCAGCTTAAGACTGTGCCCCAGTGTTATAGTTGCCACTCAGCTTAAAGAGACTCTCCTTATCAACCTTATGTATCCCTTTCAAGTACTTGAAGGTCCCAATCATGTCCCTCTCTCTCTCTGTCTTCCAGGGAGTACAGTGCCCTCAACCTCTCCTCATATGCCTTACCCTGCTGACCAACTATCATCTTTGTAGCACTCCTCTGGACCTTCCAGCAGGTTAATGTCCTTTTTGAGTTGTGGGCACCAATACTGAACTCCATACTCTAGATGTGACCTTACCAGTGACCTGTACAAGGGCAGTATAACCTCCTCTCACCTACTGCTGATCCTCCTAGATATGCATCCCAGCATCTTGTTTGCCTTTGCTGCTGTTTTTGCACTGCATGGAGTGCTTCAGGACAGGTCACTAGTGATCATCACTCCCAGATCCTTCTTCTCCTCTGATGCAGATAATTGACTCCATCCAGGTAGTACTCTGTCCTGGGATTCTTGGCTCCAATACGCATAACTTTGCATTTCTTGGCATTGAAACCAATCTGCCAGATCCTGGACCACTTCCTAGCTTTTCCAGATCTTCCAGTAGGTCCTGTATCCCTTCAGCTGTGTCCACTCCTCCGCAGAGTTTGTGTCATCCACAAATAGGGCACATTTTGCCTTAATGCCATCCCCAATGTCATTGATGAAGACATTGAACAACACCAGCCCCAGCATGGAGCACTGTGGGACCCCACTGGTTACCTCACTGGTACCAGATAACTCTTCCCACCCACAGCCACCACTTGGATGAACCAAACCCCAAACTTCAGTTAAAATCCCATCTCCTGCCTGCACCTTTTTTTTTGTAAATATAATGTTTATTAAACTTTCCAGGTACAGCATTGGTTACCTTCAGTATTATAATTGCTGTTACTAACATCAAATAGACATTGTGTTCATTTTACTTTATGAATCGGATCATCTCTTAGTGCTGAACATGGTTCCCTCCTGTATTCCGGAGTGTGAGGGAACCCGCTATGAAAATTCATTTATTCATCTCTATATTTATTTCTTATGCATGATTTATGCTACCATGCCTATAATGTGGCTTGATTTGGTTTGGGTGGGTTCAGGTGAGGGGTTATAGGGTCCAGGCTGAACCCAGGCTTTGTTATAAAGGGTTGGTATTCATATGTTGGGTCCCCTGGTTAATCATTGCTTTGTCTAGGGAATAATAGTGGGGCCTCTACTCATGGCGTGAATCAGCCATCACTGTCTTTTGGCTATATTAGCCTCTGTGCGATCACTGAGTGATGCTGTTAGTCTTTCCAGCTGGTACTCTTGATATACCAGCTTTCTCCATTCCTGTGGGCATGGGGTGGGTGGGCGTTAACTACAACTTTGTGATGGTTTTCTTCACCAGCGTAATGAGTATTCTAATAGATACCTGGGCGAGTGGTCGCCTCTACCCAGGGGTATTGTAACAGAATGTACAATGAGGGGTTAATGTAGTTACTGGTCAAAGCTTTCTTGGAGATCTTTTTTACGTGCTCTAAAAAGTGCTTAATCACTGGGCAGGACCACATAATGTGGCAGTGAGTCGCTTTTGTTCTCCACATCTCCTCCAGCAGGCTGCTGTCGCTGCCAGGTGATAGTGGGCTGTAATGACTGGGGTCCTGAAGAATCTTATTAGGTGTTTCCAGCTATACTTCTCCTCTGATGCAACATGGAAGTTTTGGAGTAGTGTCTGCAGGCCCTGAGCCAGTCTTCCTCCTGTAACTGGGACTTGCATCTCTAATTCCATTTCTGGGCTACCATTATTGTGAGACCACTGTGGTGACCTGGGAGGGCACGATACAGTTGTGAAATCATATGCTGTTGCATTCCTGTCCACAGGGTATGAAAAATGTGCTATATAATTGTGGTGACCAGTGGGGTGCATGTTATTAGGGGTAGACAAAGGATATAGTGGCGCATTTGAAGGTATCGGAGAAAGTCAGTATGTAGGAGATGGAACTGATTCTGCATGTCCGTGAAGGACTGTAGTGTCAGGCCGTTATAGAATTGGTATATATATTTTAATGATAGTCTGGTCCAGCTGTGGAACTGATTGTCCTGCGTGGCCGGTTAGAATCAGTCAAGATAAGGTATGGGACAGAGCAGTGGTAAGAATGGAGTAAGGTGGAGGTCCTTTTTTATCATGTGCCACATGGCTGCCTGGCGCTTAAACCATGGGCTTACAAGGGGAGTTCCTGCAGGAGGGTCATTATGATACATCTTTTGCACCAAGTGATGGAGGGAAAATATCCTTGTCTATATGTAACCAATGGACTTCTATACTTTCCACATGTCTGAATAATATAAAGTGGATATGCACTGCCCAGTAATATAGTTTAAGGGATGGGAGGGCCAAGCCTCCTTCATTTTGGGGAGGCACAATTGCTGTAATTTTATCTGGGGTCTCTGTTCCCCTATATGAAGTGGGATATTTCTTTGTTCCATCTTTTCCAGATGTGTGCTGGAAGAGATAAGGGAGGATTTGGAACAAATATAGGGCTCTCGGTAGTGTGACCGTAAGGACAACCTCTATCCGCCTGGTTAAAGATAATGTCAGGGTCCCCAGTTCATAAAATCCTGTACCATCTGGTTGGTATATGGTGTGTAGTTATTTTGTATTAAGGTGTCTGTTCCAGGGATATATAGATTCCTAAGTATTGCAGTTTCTGCAATTCCCATCTGAATGGGAATGCCGCTCGGAAGGCTGTTGTTGGAGAGAAATGAAAGCACAGGGACTCTGTTTTTGTTTTATTAATTTGGTAGCCAGATATTCTACTGAATCTTTGAATGAGATTAAATACTATGGGTGGGGATGTCTCTGGGCATTGCACGTATAATAGACATCATCAGCGTACAACGCTATCCAGTGTTCTTCCTCCTAGGTAAATCCTTCAGGGCCTTCCAGTTCCCTAATTGCTTGGGCTAACAGTTCAATATATGCTGTAAATAATAATGGAGAAAGGGGACAACCCTAGTGGTGCCCTGCTGAAGTCCAAAGGAGTCAGAATGATGTACACTAACCTTGACACAGTTTGGGAGAATCATAGATATTTTGGAGTAATTCCACAAATACGGTTGGGAAGCCAAGTTTGTTTAAACGGCATATAGAAAGGGCCATTGTACTCGGTAGAATGCCTTTTCAGCATCCAGACTGAGCATGATTGAGGGGCGAGGTCTTGCTGCATTGGTGTACCAGATGCAGTGTCGTCTGATATTATCCGTGGTGGTAGGACTGAATGAAGTCTGTTTGGTCTTTTTAATAAGCTTTGGCAGAAGCCCCTCTACTCGCTGCACTAAGATGGTCATATATAGCTTGTAGTCAGAGTTCAACAGTGAAATCAGGCGGTAAGAGGTATTGCATTGAGCTTTTGCCTGGTTTCAGAATGATCAGTATGGTTGTGCTTCCAGGTGAGTGTGATTAGGTCTCCTGCAAGTTCCTCATTGAAGACCTTCAGCAGGCATGGCTGAAGTTCCTCGCTCAGGAACTTATAGAATTCTGCCCCATAGCCATCTAGGCCAGGAGCTTTCATAGTCTTTGATTTAGATATTGCTGCTTGGATTTCAGCTGCTGAGACTGGTCGCATAAGGCATTGCCCTGCCTCCATGGACAGCTGGGGAGGGTGATTTTCACTAAATAATTATCTATCTCCATCTGTTCTGGGTGTGGTCAGGGATATATAGGTTTTCTTAGGATCTAAATGCCTTGGCTATTTCATGATATGTTGTTAGTTTCTTGCGTTTGTGGATGGGAAATGGCTGAAATAGTCACTAGTTTACAGTGCCTATGCAACTGATACGCTAGTAGTCTGGATGACCTAGGTCCTATTTCATAGTAGCATTGTCTCAGAAAGGTGAGGGCAATCGCAGTTTGTTCCTGGACCAGTTTACCCAGCTCAGTCTTGGTGTGTGTTAGTTTTGGGAGCACTGAGTTGTCTCCTGCTGGTGGGCCATTTGCAAGAAGTGGAGTGAGGATTTTAGGCTTTGTCTTTGCTCTTGACGTTGCTTCTCTTGCATGCAGTGCATTGTATTAAGTGCCGACGTAACACCGCCTTTCACCATGCCCCATCTGACTGCGGCTGAAGTGTCTGTCGGGGGTGGGTTTAGCTAGGATTTCCGTAAGTTTTTCTTAATAAAAGTTTTGCAAGGGGCAGATTTTATAAGGTATGTATTCAATCGCCATCTTGTTGATTGTCTCTTCAATCCTCGCTTCTAATAGGTGCTCATGGGGCATGGTCAGATAGCCATATGTCCCAGTGTCGCTTTTGAATACTCAGGAAGATTTTCTACTTGTGCAAAACAATAATCAATATGGAAGTAGGTGAAATGTGGAGCAGAGTAGTGGTGTAGTATCTCATGTTTGGGTGTAGGTTTACAGACATTGACCAGTCCGGTCTCCCTCGAAGAGCTTTATAGTATTTTTGGGAGGCAGTTTGCCTGGGGTGTCTGGTTGCTGATGAGTCCAGCATGGGATTCATTGTCATGTTGAAGTCCCCTGCAAGCAGTAGGATCCTCGTAGTGTTCATGATAATGACGCCCATAAGTGTCTTGAGGGCAGGGTGTCAATCCTGGTGGAACATATAAATTTTCTAAAGTGGCCTCTTTGCCATGGAGTACTCCCTGAACCTCCACTAGTCGGCCCCTTATCTGCCCATACATGTCGCTTCAAAGTTAGTGTATTTGGGGATTAGTATCACAACTCTCTACACCTACCCGCCTCAGTGGAGAAAGACTATTCTGCCAAATATTGTCAGTTTTGTGTGCTCAGCACATGTGAAAAGTGTCTCTTATATGTATATAAGATCAGGTTTTAACTTCCAGGCCGATTTAAGAATCTTTTCTCTTTTGACTGGGTTAGTGAGACCATTCACGCTCCATGAGTATAGATGTATGTTTGAGTCCCATCATGTATAATTAGGCATCTCTCTTTTCCTGGGGCCTTTCCCCTCCCCCACCCAGCTGCTTCATGTCACATATATGTTCCTGAAAACCATGCTGACTATTTTACATATCTGCTGGGGATTACTGGGCTGCTAACTAGTAATTCAAAACTATGTGAACCTGTGTAACTATGGGCATTCTCTTTTAACTAAACAGTGGGGATAGTTAATGACCAGGTAGGGGCTGGCGACCTTAGTAACTGACTCAGAATCAACTATGTTGGGGTGTCAAACAGTGACCAAATGGATTTGGGCTTCAGGTAGGGACCTAAAACTGGTCCTGATGCAACACTGTGTTGCTTTAAGGAGAAGTCTCCCTAGTAGGAAAGGCCTTCAGCCCTTAAGTTCAAGGCGAGAGGTGGATGTAGGATGGGGTTGGTCTGGACGTTGTGCACTCCACTGGGGTTTCTTACGAGCCAAGTCCATCCTTTGTATTTGTATTCTATAGTGAGGGTGGCCTGGATGCTGCCCAGGTGGTTGCCCTTAATAGTGCTCCTTTCAATCGGAGGGTACCTCTCTGCTATTTCTAAAAGGGTGTGTGTGCTGGGCTTGTATTTTTAGTTCTGCAGTTGTTCCCCCTCTTGAAATTAAAGTTCATTGTCCATTTTAGGGCATCATAACTTTCTATTACCACTATGTTTGTTATTATATAAGCAATGTATAGTTTGGAGACTAGTACTTGTTTTGCAGTTTCACTGCACCCCTTGTCTGCAGTGTATCCCAAAGAGGCATTCTGAACCTCACATTAACCACTAGGTCAGCCCTCCACTCATCACGTGTCTCAAAGCCTCTTCTCCAAAGATTGCATTGGAGATTGCTGCTAAAAAGGGCTTCAGGCAAAGTTCAGCTTGAGTTTGTATGGTGTCTCATTATATGCTCTTTTGTCCCATAGCCTTTGTAATAGCAGTGAGGTGTTGAACATGGGTTACTAATGGTGGCTGGGTGTATCCTCCCCACAGCCCCCCAACCATCTGCACCCCCGCCCACCACCCAACAGGTTTGTCCTTGTTTCATCATGTTAATCAGTTCATCTCACTGTTCCTCAGAGGGTACCCTTCTCTTACAAATTTCAAGCTTGAGTATCATTTTGGAGGGGGAGACCAGAGACACCTCTGTGGGGACCACACTCCAGCATAGCCCACTGTGCATCAGCAAGCACCTCAGATGTAAGGTCCTCCACCCAGGCAAATGTACCTCCCTCTCCCTCCCAGGAGAGCACCTGTGTACTGTGAGATTTCATCTACAGTCTACTATGTAGACACAATCACTAAATTTAAACCATTGCTTTTAAAGCGGGTCATAATGTTCTACCCTGATAGTGGGGTGTAAGATAGATTTGTGTTCAGACTGATTGCCATTTTGCTAGTTGATTGCCCAGCATTATCTGTAGGGTCAACAGCCCCATCTACTATTGTGCCTGTAGCCCCTCCCCAAAACCCACAAGTACAGGGCCAGCTCCCATTGCTTCTTCCTCCCTTCCCTGCTGCTTTGCTAGGGTGCTCTGTCACCATACCCTAAGTGGTCAGGCCCACAGAATCTATGCCATGCCTCTTCCCACTCGGCACTCTGCATGTGGTCGCCAAGAATTATAAAGCAGTCACTGATAGACTGAAGAAACATACTAATTTGGGAAGACATCAGTCATTGTGACTACAGTGACAAGAACCCCTGTTGCAGAGCACCAGTGTGCCGGGTGGCCTGAGCTACGTATCTTTAAGTAGCTAATAAGCAGGTCATATGGAGCTAACTTTACATTTTTCCCCATCTGTGCAGATGGCCTAGCACTAGCGACCATTTCCCTGCTGCGTGAGAGGCCCGACTTGCAGGTAAGGAGTCAGCATTACAGCTCTATGGGCCTTTCCCATGGGCTTTTGACAGATTGTGGGTTCCTTGCAGCAGGGAGAGTACTGCCCATGCTGATTTAGCATCTAGGAGGGTCTGACTCTGCACCTCCCGCCACTGAGTCGGGATGGGGTGGAGGGGAGATGCAAGTGGAGTGGGGACACCACAGCACTGTACAAGGATTAGTTATTCTTTAGTACCACTTTCCCACCCCAGAGACATACCTGCAACTTCTTCCTCCTGCTCTACACAGAGTTCAGCTTCACCTCCAACTATTACGGGCTCCAGTGTTTGAAGTCGTGTGTGCCATTTTAGGTGTTTAATAATGTCTTGAATGGCTTCACTTAACTGTTGGAGGCAGGCAGCGAGGATGTCTTGGCCGAGTTTGAGTGGTCCAGACCTTCCGTGACACTCTAGATGCAATGGTGTTTGAGGAAATTGGTCATCTAGGTGGCTCCAGCTGCAGTCCTTGTCTTATCAAGTCTTGGTCGCCTCAGTTGCGTGTGTCATAGGATTTACTACCTCCCTCCATGAAGGCAATCAGGCGAACTGGATAGGGGTATGAAACTTGATGTTTTGCCTCATGAGTGTTCTGAGGATAGATATAGGCCCGACGCTGTTCAGTTACAGCCGGAGAATAGTCATTATTAAAGAAAACCTGGATCTCTTTGTATTTAACTATTTTTGCTGCCACGCTGTATGTAAGGTCCATTCCTTGTCTGTGTACCTCAGGAATTTAACTACTATGGATCATGGGCGGTTGTTTGGCTGTGAGTTGGGGCCAAGGGCACGATGGACCCTGTCAGTTTCTAGAGAGTCCTGTTGTGGTAGCACCAGGGCCCATTTTAGGAACTGCTGGATGAATACTGTCATATTTAGGCCTCTGCATCTTCTGGAATATTACAGAGCCTTAGATTATTCCTCCTGGCTCTACATTTGGTGTTTTCTGCTCTGCCTTGTAGCTCTTGAACTGTAGTGTGCATTTGTATAATGGCCCTCCCACCGTATCAAGCCTGGAGTCCTGCTGTGTTAGCTGTGTTTCAAAGTTTTCTATTTTGACTCGATCTTCCCAACATCTATACATAAGGCTGCCATAGTAGACTTCATCTCTTGGTGGGATCCCTTTAATTCCTTTAACATGATGTCCATTTGTTTTTGGACTGTGCGATTACTGGCAGAGGCTCCAGACTTCTGGGCAGACCGTGTGGTTTGAGATGAGACCGAGTTCTCGCTATCTAATTCAGCATGCTGAGATTGTTTGCTGTCCTGGGAGCCCCCAGGGATGAATATCGATCGGATCGTGGCATGTTGTATTCTACACCTATTTCAGTTTTTGGAAATAGATTTACTGCAGATTTTGTAATTTATAGGAAATTTTGCAAATTATTTCAGCAGAGCCGATACAATGGTGACTTTACTGCTGCCATGACATCACCAGAAGTCCCCCACCTGCGCCTTAGTAGCAATGAAGCTCTCACCACCTCAGCCTACAGGTCTCCTACTCCTTACCGTACTTTTTTACGTCATATCATGTCATCCTGGACCATACCAATCCAGCGTGTTATTCTCTGCTGGGGCAGTACTGGGTGCATTAAATGGAGACCCCAAAATAGGAGAGGTGAGTTACATGCACATTAGTTACAGTAACTTTATTATATTGCTCCTGTCACAATCTGAAACAAACCTTGACTCATCATGTCATTCCCAGTCAGTAATGTTTGCAAATAAATAAATGAGACAAGGATAGTGAACTAGATAGATCCATTCAAAGTAATATAAGAGCCATAGAAACATAGAATTTGACAGCAGATAAGGACCACTTGGCCCACCCAGTCTGCCCATTTCCTTCCCGATGGATAAGCTGCAGATTCTAGTTAATCAACAGCTTACTTCCTCCTGCCACCCACTAGAATTTCCTTATGCCTGTCCCATACATTCTTGAATTCTCCCACTGTTTCTGACTCCACAACCTCCTCAGGAAGGCTGTTCCATGCATCCGCAACTCTGTCTGTGAAAAATACTTTCTAACATTACCTCTCAGCCGCCCCCTCTATCTTCAAATTGTGCCCCTTGTTCTTGCACATCTCTTCTTCTGAAAGATACTATCCTCTTGTACCTTGTTAATTCCCTGAGATACTTGAAAGTTTCTATCATGTCCCCCTCTCCTCCTTTCCTCAAGGGTATACATACATGCTTTTAGTCTCTCCTCATATGTCTTCTGGTGCAGACCTCACCATTTTGCTGGGCCCTCCTTTGAACAGCCTCTCCACTCTAATGTCTTTAAGAGATGGGGTCTCCTGAATTGCACGCAGTACTCCAGATGGGGTCTCACTAACTGTCTGTAGAGAGGAATAACAACTTCCTGTTTTCTACTGTTGATGCCTCCTTGTGCATCCCAGTATTCCCCAGACCTCCTTATTGCCTTTTCACATTGCTTGCCCACCTTTAGGTCATCTGATATAATTACTCCTAGGTCTCTTTTGATTTTGTTGTTGTTATTAACTCACCCCATTGTGTACTCTTCCCTGGGTTTTTGTTTCCCAGATGCATTACCTTGCACCTCTTTGCATTGAATCTGAGCTGCCACGTATTTGACCATTCCTCCAACCTTGCCAAATCCTTTTCATTCTTCCACTTCTACCTTGTGTATCAACCCTATTGCAGATCTTTGTGTCATCTGCAAAGAGGCATACCTTTCTTCCAGGTGCTTCCAATGTCACTTATAAAGACATTAAAGAGAACCGTCCCAGTACTAAACCCTCGCGGTACCTTCTAGTTACCCTCCTTTCTTCACTGTGGACTCTGTTTACTATTACCCTTTGTGTCCTGTTGTCCAGCCAGTTTTTATCCAGGCTACCACCTTTGGGACCCATTCAAGGCTGGCTAACTTGTATATTAATCTTTGTGTGAGACTGTGTCAAATGCCTTGCTAAAATCTAGGTAGACATATCCACAGCCCTCCCTGGTCTACTACTTTGGTCACCAGTCAAAGAAATCTATTAGGTTCATCTGAGCAGCCTTTCCTGCTGTGAAACCATGCTGCCTTGCCTATGCAAGTCATGGGGGGGGTGAGGTCAGAGGTACAAATATTTTACACGCTTGTATGTTAGAGTGTCCCTGAATTTATAAGATTGAATATGTTGGAAACCTTCAATAGATACTGTAGAGTTTGAAAGCAGGCATATCTACAGAAAATACTGTCCAGCTATATAATATGTATTGCACTCTTGCATTCGTTGTTAGAGTTTTAATTATTCAAATCTTCCTACAGTCAAGAAAATGTGAATAAAGTGGATTGGCGGCATTGTATAGTAATAAACAATTGGTGTGAAAGAAGCCTTTTCTGCAAAACCCACAGCTGTAATCCCTGAATGTCAGTGTTCCTGTGCCAAGTCAGCAACATGCCCAACGTGTTCTCAAGGCTGCAGGAGAGTTAAAGCATCAGTGTGTTTTCATTGGATTATTGGCTTGTCCTACAGTTTTAAGCTTCTTGGAGGAGTTAATCCTAACAAACATTCCATTTCTGTCTTTAAGTGTTGAATCTGGGATAAGCTATGCAGGAAAAAAACATAGGTACTGTCAATATATGGACCACTTCAAGGACCCAGGTTACTGTGAGATTGAATTCATTCAAATCAAGTGCTTGTGGGTTCAGATCTTATGGCTGCATCCCAGAAAGCTCCATGGCCATGAGGAGTGCAGGCAAGCAGGTTTGTCTGAGCTTAAAGCCAAGTCCCTTTATTAGCCAACAACATGGGGTGCTATCGTCCAACATGAGCCAGTTAACCCACTCCCTGAGAGCAAGTGCATCATACATATACAGGAGCTTTCACAACACTTTCATCAAGGTTGGCTAGAGCAGGCTATTGGGTCAGCAGCCATAGTGCTAACATCATTCCAAAGAACAACTACAGTGCTCTTTTATTGACAGCCACAGGTGCATGATAAAGTCATAACTCAAGTTTGGGCCATCTTACAGATTATTTACATGGAGCAACTTTATGGACATTGGCACTGATATTCAGAAGGTTAGTGCAGCACTAACATGAATAGCAAGCAATGTGCTGACTAGATATAAGCATGTCTGAATTGGGCAGGATTATATTAAAAGGTGGTCACAGCATGACACTCAGAGAATAGTGTAATTGCCTAAATACACCACTGTACCCATGCAAATGAGGGAATCCCAGGTGCAGTGGTATAGTTAGAGGATTTTGGGGAGCAATAACAGGCTGCCCTGGCAGTGATCTTTACCACTTCCAAACCCTACCTGCATCGTATAGTGGTGCGAATCCCCCACACCAGTACTGCTGCAAGCTATAGTCTCCACCTCCCCACCCTGATCTATGGGATATTGAAGTTTAATTCTAATTCCCCTGACACAGTCTAGCAGTATACCCTCCCACCCTAACCCCTGAGATACTGAAGGTTAATTCCCTGGCAGCATTGTGGTACACCCTCTCAGGCCCCACGACTCACCCCTTGCCACTACTGGTGCAAGCAACATTCTCCACCTCTCGTCCTAATCCCTGAGATAATGAAGTTTGATTTCTGACAGCCTAGTGGTATCCCTTCCCACCCCAATGCCTGACATACTGAAGGTTAATTTCTAGCAGCATTGTTGTATACCCTCCCAGATCCCCTACCCCCTTGCCACTACTGGTGCAAGCAACATCCTCCACCTCCTATCCAAATCCCTGAGATAATGAAGTTTGATTCCTGACGGCATTGTGGTACCTCCCTCTGCCCTGATCACAGAGATAATGAAGATTTTTTTTTTTTGCATTCAAGTTTATTGAACAACATGGGTACAAAACAAACGGATACCGATGTTCTTCAGGGGCATCTCAGTCATCAGATCACACCATAGGAACTTCACCATCGGTGAAAGGGGATCCACACGAAGATTTTCCAGCAGTACCACTGGGGCCGCTATGCTGACATCACCTGCTGACGTCACCAACTATATAAAGGCGTGAGTGGCCCTGTCTCTCCAGTTCTTTCCCACTGTTGACTGTTTGCATGGGACTCTGCAGAAGTTCCAATGCAGTTTACCATTTTTGCCTATGATTTTTCTTTTTACTCTGTCTTTAGAATCTCTTTAAATAAGATATTATTTTGCCTTGTTTATGTCTCAGTTACTCCTCCTCTCTTCTATTGCTGCTGCTGGAAATAAAATTGCCTTTTCAGATTACAATAATCTCTGTCTCTGCTGTCTTGAGCCTGACCACGATGCCTCCCAACTATGAGCTGTGCCAGAAATTTAATCAAACAACCCTTAGGCGATGGAAAAAGGCTCTGAAGAAATTCCTAATGGAGCAACAGGTAGCCAGTTCTGGACAGGGTCCTACTGGGTCCTTCCTTCCTAGTCGCTAGCGGGTTCATTGAGCTCGAAGGCCCTAGACAAATCCTCAGGGAAAAGTCACAAAAGTCTGCGAATGGAACTGCTCCTCGGCTGCACCTCCCGCCTCCCGACGGCCTCTTCTTCCTCCAGGGGTACTCCTTCGCTGGGGCTGTACTGACACTCTCTGCTGTCCAGGCCTCTACTCCTCCTCCCAGGCCCTTAACAACAGCACCCCCTTCCATTTCATAGGGAGGCCGACTGTTGACCTCGGTTGTCAGCCCCCAGGTCGTCGATGACAGTCCCTCCATCATGGCCTAATGCTTCCCCAGGCCCACGGCCACTGGGCTCCCAAGTCCTAATGTATGGTTTGCCACACCCTGTGCCAACAACCCTCCACTGTCAACTCATCAATTTCCTGTGCCATCAACCTCAACAATATTTTGTCCAAGATCACTACAGGCCTGGGTGCACCAACTGGGCTCTTACAGACCTGGGTCCCTGGTGCTGTCAACAGCCCCATCATTGTCGACGATGCTTAGGCCTCCACAGACTGCACCCGTGGGCCATCATCATCTACTCAATCGTTGGACCTCCAGTTAGAACAAGTCAACTTCAAGGAGGAATACTACCTGACCTCATCCTCCCTGAGAAAGAGGAGGAGGAGGAGGAACCTCTTTCCTTTGATAGGTCCCACTGCTTCTTCAGTGTGTGAGCACTTTGTTAAACATACTCCCAGATCCCTCCTCCGAAGACTCTTCTTTAATGTTATGAAGCAGCTGTCCACAGTTATGGGTTTCCATGCTGAGGGAGAGGATGCCACGAGGAAAGAACTGGTTGGCCTCTTGGAGATTCCTGAGTCTTCCCTAAGGTCATTCTTCTAATCCTCCCAGCATTGTGGAATGCCACTACTGCTGCCTGGCATAGGCCAGACATTGTTTCTGCCATGCCCCACCAGGCAGATAAGCTTATCCTGCCCCTCAGGTCCTGCTTTATTATGTTGCCCAACCCGAGATCAATTCTGTGGTCATCATAGCAGTACATGACAGGTCCAAGGTGCCTAAAACTTTAGCTCCCTCCCTGACAGAGAATCTAGCTGGATTGACCTTTGGGGCAAGAGGGTCTATGCCTCCTCCACCTTGGGACTTCAGATTGTTAACTACCTTTCGTGATATGGTTAAATACCAAATGCTATCTGGAGGAAGGGCAAGCGACTGCCCAGGCCCTCTCAGAATGTTCCCAGAAGCAGGAGGTTCTCAAATACTTACAGACTGCTGAGGATATATTAGTAAGCATCTCCTCAGGGACTTGTATGATATTTCTGACACTGGTGCCAGGGCTGCTGCCACAGGCATCTGCCTTCACTGGCACTCCTGGCTGAGGGTCTCGGGTTTGCAGCAGATGTTTAGCAGAAGGTACTGAATGCTCCCTTCAGTGGCTCCAAGTTATTTGGGACAGAGGTCCAGGACATCATCAATGACTTACAGGCATCTGAATGGGCTATCAAGTCTACCACTCGCTTTACCATATGCAGCCTAGGAGCAGACAGCACCCTCCCTTTCATAAGGTGTCCCACAAGTCCGGAGCAGGCTCCTGCCCCCAGAACAAGAGAAAGGCCTCCTCCACCTTGCCTAATCCTCCTCCTCCAGCACTGCCACAAAGCAGTCCAGGGATGATGGATCATGGATCAGCCCCAGCGCCAGATCCACCTCTGCTTGACTTCTTGCCAGACAGCCCGCCCTCCGGTCCCTGACCAAGAGGTGGTGGTCAAGGTCAGTTCTCCCTCCATCTTAATCAATGGAGGACTGTCACTTCAGATGCCTGGATTATTCAAATTATAGAGGGGTCACACTCTGGAACTTGTAGAGATGCCTCCAAGGACTACTCCGGTACCCTCCACCTACCTCTGGCCCATCTACCAGTTCTCCGGGAGGAGATACAGTCCTTCTGCAGAAAAAGGTCATCAAGCTAGCGCTCGGAAGCCAAAGAAACAGGGATTCTATTCCAGGTTCTTCCTGGTCCCAAATTGACCAAAGATCTGAGGCCTATTCTGGATCCCAAGAAAGTGTACAGCGATAGGGTAGCCGAATTCCCTACTGCTATCCTACCCATCACTGTAATCACAAGCATGCTTTCCACAGCATGATTAATGCCACGCCTGTTTCATGCACAGTATTGACCCAGTACATGACCACGCCCATTGCCACAGTATGCTTTGCCAGACAGCACATGCAGTGCTCCAGTGGACACTGGGTGCAGGGGACCAACGACAGATGACTTAGAACAGTCAGTGCTGGTCTCCTCCCAATCAGCAAGGTGCTCCAGTGGTGGATGGACCCACAGAACCTGTTACAGGGGCTCCATTCCAGACCTCCACTCACAGCAAATCCTCATCACAGATTCCTCCGGTTCAGGCTGGGGGTGCACCTGGGTCCCTTTCAGATTCAGGGACATGGTCCCAGATCAAAATGTCCCTGCATATCAATATCCTGGAGATGCAGGTGATCCTGTGTGCCATGCAGGCCTTTTAGAACCATATCCTCTTGAGTCAGCTATTGATCCAGTTCGACAATCTCAGTGTTGTCTACTCTATCAACAAGTAGGGTGGGGACTCATTTGTACCCTCTGTGCAGGGAGGCCATGAGAGTCTGGTACTGGGCACTGGACCAGGTTCACTGGCAGTCCATGCCCCAGGTATGCTGAACACACTGTCAGGCAGCTTCAGCCAGACACAGTACAGCATGCATGAATGGGAACTTCTCTTATCTGTTGCAGAAGATCTGTTGCCAGACGGGTCATCCAGAGCTCCACTTTCTTTGCGTCCCCACTCAATGCAAAACTGCCCAGTTTCTGCTCACTAGATCCAGGGCCTACAGTTTTCTGAAGAGATGCATTATCCCTCTCCTGGAGCAGGAGGTTCTTTACACCTTCCCTCCATTTTTCTGATTCAGAGGTGCTAATCAAGCTGCAAATGGAGAGGGTCAGCATGATTCTGGTCATTCCCTTCTGACCACGGCAGATATGGTTTCTGTTACTTCAACAATTAGTGGATTTACAACAATTTGCTACTTACTACAACAATTATGCTGTTTTTCTGCCCCTCTGCAGGATCTGCAGATGCTGACCCAGGGACCCTGGTCCATTCAAACTTCAAGTCCCTTTGTCTGCATGCCTGGCTCCTGAGGACATAGCTATTGCCCATTTTGGAGTATCTCAGAGAGTGGTGGGTGTCCTTGTGGCTGCTCAGAAGCCTCCACTAGAACCACATATGCCATGAAGTGGAAGAGGTTTGCCATCTGGGCTGCTGAACATCATCTGACCCTTTACCTGTCCAGTGAGCCAGATTCTGACTACCTGATATCCCTGCCAGACTCAGACCTCCAGTACTGTTCCTCAAGGTACACCTTTCAGCTATTTCTGCCTTTCACAAGCCCCTGGGCAGTCATAATGTGGCTAAATTAGATGTGTCTCATACCTTTCTTAGGGCATCCTGCATCTGAAACCTCCCATCCATTCCCTTGTCCCAGCTTGGGATTTAAATTTTGTTTTGGAGAAGTTGACCTTGTCTCTGTTTGAGCCAGCTGCAACTTAAAGCTATGCTTTCTTTCTTGGAAAGCATTATTTATGGTTGCCATTACTCGATTGAAGGATTTCTGAGCTTCAAACTCTCTGTGTGGAGGAGTTTATTTGATTTTTCATAAAGACAGGGTGTCTTTGTGCATGAATCCTAAATTTCTCCCCAAGGTGGTCTCTGAGTTTATCCTGAACCAATCTGTCTACCTACCTGTTGCTCTCTCTCTCTCCCCTCTCTCTCTCTCTCCTCCCTCCCTCTCCTCTCTCCTCAGTCTACCATGGCATGGGTTTGCTCCTTAGTCTGTTGGGAGAGAACTGAGGAGGAGCGGGGCCACTCTTCTTTTAGAGGATTGGTGATCTCAGCAGGTGACATCAGCATGGGTGGCCCCAAAGGTACTGCTGAAAATCTTCCATAGACTTGCTTCACCAAAGGTGAAGTTCCTATGGTGTGACCTAATGAATGAGATACCCCGGAGATCTATTGTTACAGTAAGTTCTAACATAACTCTTCTTTCTGCATCACAGCATACTTCTAAGATTACATTGTTTATTGTTAGGTCACCAAAACAGAAAGGTACAGTACATTTAGTTCATCACAGTATGTTACATGGGCTAAACAAGTTTCTCTGATCATCAGCATCAATCCCAAACTGCATTACAGCACCCCTAAAATAATTAGGCAAATCTTCATCAAGGAAATCTTCTCCATTGGTCATACCTTTGGAACTGTAGATGGCATCAGGACCACTTGAAACTTTTACTAGCTGGGGCCACACACGATGACATGCAATGTCAGGACCTATATAAGTGTGGTGGCCCCATTGCTTTTCAGTTCTTTCTCCTGGCATAGAGGCATAGTCTAGGAAGCATAGGCAGACCAGGAGAAGTTATAAAATTTGCAAGTAGCATTATATAATCAATAACAATAAAATAGAAAAATTAAATTGTACATGATAGCTCTTCATAAAGATAGTACAAACAAAAAGTCTTCTGTCTGAGTCTCCCTGGAAAAGCTCTGTTTATATGGTTTTGCCTGGCAGTTCAGACTCTGCATCCTGTTGTTGTAAGCTACATCTCCTGTTTTTCACAAACAGTATCAAAATATTGTCATTTCCTTCCTGAGGCCAGCCTAAAGAGCACATCTGGTCTTAACAGATGCAACAAAACAATACTATTTGTCCCTGTGATGAACATGTGACCAGATTGATCTATTAATTTCTTTTTTTGTTTGTTTCCTTGTTAATGTAATCATGCTTCTGTTATAAGTTCTGCTATTTATGAATGGACACAAAACATGGCTTCCAAGATCACATGTCCAAGCAGGCCTCATGAGAAATACCTGGCCAACTCAGCTGCAGGAAATGTTCCCTTGGGAACGCTTGGCCACAGATCCTGAAAAGCAGATGGGAGAGTGCCATTTTGAACACCTCAGTCATCCTAAAAGGCAGAGATGTGGGGTTGCACACCGGACATCCTGGAAAACAGAGTCATAAAATTGGACTGAGGATGTCTGAGTGTGAAGTAAGCCAGCTGGCCCAGATGATGTCATCGCCCATACACACACCCATCGGGGAGCAGGGTTAAACTGTCACTCAATGGCCAAAACCACCTCCTACAGTCAAAGAGAATAAATCAGTGAGATGAAGATCAGTTCTTTCTCTTGGACTTGGAACATCTGAAGACCAGAGCCCTGCCATGCAAATATTAGCTGACTGGTAAGATAGCACAGTGAGGACAGTGCTTCTTAGCTAGGGCAGGCAAAGGATTTTAGGTAAGGATGGCTCAGAAGTTTGCTGTACACCAACTGTTTCACGTGCTTTATTTTTCTGCTTCTTAGTAAATGCAAACCTTTTGTTTTCCTGTAAATACATCCTCCGTGTAAATACTTGTAGTCACTAGCAAAGAATCCATTTTTAAAGAATATGTGACTGCTTGTTTTATTTAAAAGGTAGTTCTACTGCTTCTGCTGGACTGTGTTTGTAGTCCATCTCTGAAGGGCACTCAACCCATAGTTATTGTGTTGACCTTCCTGACCTTGTGCAAGAGGGAGGTAGAAAGCAGGTTTCATGGTTCCTGTTCTGGTAAAAGCCTTGTGGTGGCAGTGAACTAGAAGTCCCTGGTGAAAGGGATTTTGTCACATTAGTGGCAGAGTGGTGGGATCAGAGCTACAACTGGTACCAGTGTGGAGCAGATCAGTGCACAGATTTAAAGCCAGAGTTTGTGCACAGAGTGCTTTCCTGTGAGGTAGAAACTCTGAGGGAGAGGTAAGCTTTACCTAGCACACTGGGGACAGAGTGCCAGCAGAAATATACCTTAACAGTCATGAAACAGGATATACAAAAGTTACATTGTTACTACTGGGTTTTTTTTTTTTATTTTAGACCACTTGTTGCAGTGCAGCTAGAGAATATGAGCTTCTCAACCTATGCCAAATTTCAGGTACAGCAGGTTCATGAGCTGTGTGCAGAGAGGGGATTGTCCATGAGAGTCTGACAAAGAATGGACTCATGGAAGCCCTGTTGGCACATGACCGGATGCAGGAGAGGCAGACAGTCTCAGGGATGCATAGCCCACTCCCTGTGCAGCAGGTCATCACTGAGGAAGATGACCAAGGTAGTGAGACAGAGGTCATAGTGACCGTGCCAGGGCGGCACCTTGAGCCATGAGCTGGTGAGGCCGAACAGCCCAAATCTGAGCTTAGAGCTGCTGCAGCAGAGGCTCAACATCGGCTGGAGATTCTGAAGGCAGAACTTGCTCTGAAGGATGCTGAACTTCAGAAGACAAGGCTGGAGGATGAAAGGAGAGAGCAAGGCTGGAGGCAGAGGAAAGAGAAGTTCACCAGTATGAGATCTTGATGCGGGAAGAAAGAGAGAAGGAAGGAATGAGCAGAACTTGGGAGAGATAACGAGCATGAGAAAGAGATGGTGCACCAGCAGACACCGTAGCAACCTGTGAGTAATGGCATGGGGTCCAGCCCATGAAGCCACTATTGTAAACAGTGCCAGGAGAAGGATGATCTGGATTTGTTTTTAAAATCATTTGAGAGAGTTTGTGGGCAGTTTAAATTGGACAGGGCTCATGGATGACCCACCTGACTCCATTGTTTACTGGCGGTGCTTTGCATGCATTTGCTACACTGGATGATAATGACTGCAATAATTATGACAAGGTTAAAAGATTGTTACTGAAACATTTTTAATGGACTCCTGAGGCTTATATGTGGAAATTCAGGGAATTAAGAAAAGGCCCAGGAGACAGCTGTGTTGAATTGCATGTCCAAATGTGTACTTATTTAGACCATTGGGTGGATGTGGCTAAAGTGAGGGCCATAGAGCAAATTAAGGATTTGGCTGTGAGGGAACAATTTCTAAAATTGTACCTGATGACCTGCACATATGGTAGCTGGACCAGGCATGCAACTCTGCAAAGGAGGCAGCAGAAAGGGTTGATTTGTATGGAGTCGGCAGACCACATTTGAAGCACAAGAACAATGAGGGTGGGGCAGCAATGATTTTAAGGGACCCAAGGGGGCAACCTGAAGGAAACCAGCCTGCACCCAAGCCCAAAAGAGAACCCATCGGTTCTATGGGGAATAAGGAGCCAGGGGCAAAGGAATGCTGGATTTGCCAGAAAGTGGAGCATCTATCTTATGGCTACCCTAAAAATGGAAGCAAAGGGCAAAAGTCTGGGGAGGGATGACCATGACAGTACTCAGTAGTTTGTATGCTGCTCACACACTGTAGTGCCACCAAACTCCACCAAGCATATCCACCCTATTCTAGTTAATGGGACAGTAACACATGGATTGAGAGACACTGGTGCCTCCATCTCCATGGTGAGACAGTATCTGATCCAGGTGGAGCAGATTCTGCCAAGGCAGTTTCCAAGTTTCAGGAGTAACGGGTCCAGTGGTCCAAGTGGCAATGGCTCAGGTCTTCGGAGCTGAGAACGTGGCCATGTGGTACAGGAGGTGAGAGTCGCACGGATCTCCCTGTGGATGTGATCATGGGGAATGATTTTAACTACAGGGAAAACCTACTATGTGTTACTACCCATAGCCAGACAAAGGGCAAGCTTGAAGGTGAGGAGGGGTGACACAGCTCATGCAGACCCTCCCTGAACAGCTGAGGAAGCAGCTACTGTGGGTGAAGGGCTAGCTAGGAATAGCAGCCCTGAGCCCGAGCTGCAAGCAGAGGAGAAGAGAAATTGGGAGGGTCAGATGGGAGGAGCTGCTGGGCAGGGCACAGTGAGCTGATCCTACCCTCCAAAAACTGGAGAGATAGCAGATAGTGCTGAGGACTCTCAGGAAGTAAAGAGTCAGTTTATTGGGAGAATAGGCTGTTGTACAGGGAGTGTACACCACAGGGCTAGAGGGAGAGGTACTCCCAGCTGGTAGTCCCCTGAAACTACTGAAAGCAGCTTCTGGCCCTGACCCATGACATACTTTTTCAGGCCACCTGTGTATTAAACACATGAAAAGGCGGCTCACCAACTATTTCTTTTGACTTAAGCATGTACACTGATGTGACAAATTACTGTTGGACTTGTCCACAGTGCCAGAAGGTATGAAAGGTAGGGAACAAGGGTAAGGCAGCTTTGTCCCCTGCCCATTATTGATGAACCCTTTAAGAGGTAACCATGGACATAGTGGGGCCCCTGGGTACCCCAAGTCACATGGGCAAAGATGCATACTGGTTGTCATGGATCACACAACTAGGTACCCCGAGGCAGTGACCATGACCTCCATTAAGGTGGAAAAGGTGACTGATGAGCTCCCAGAAATCTTTAGCTGGTGGGATTTTCCCAGGAGATCTTGTCAGACCAGAGGTCAAATTTCATGTCATCCTTAATGACCAATTTATGGAGAGATGCATGTTGAAACAGCTCTGTGCTTCACTCTATCACCTTGAGGCAAATGGCCTGGTCAAGCAGTTCAATACAACCCTCAAAACTGTGCTCAGGGCATTTGCTGACCAGCACAAAAGAGACTGGAACAAATATTGCCCCATCCTGTTTGCATACATGGAAGTCCCACAGGAATCCACAGGATTCTCACCCTTCGAGCTCCTGCTTGGTCACAGGGTGAGAGGGCCACTAGATTTAGTCAGGGATGAATGGGAAGGTGACCTTGCCTCCTAAGAGTCTGTTGTGGAGTATGTCCTGAATTTCAGGACCAGGCTTAAGGAGCTCATGGGCTTACCCAGGAGCACTTAGCCACTGCACAACAGCAACAGAAAGCTGGTATGACCATGGAGCCAGAGCCCAGTGGTATGAAGTTGGACAGTGAGTGATGGTACTTGTCCCAGTCTGACACAGTAAATTGCAGGCAGCATGGGAGGCCCATTCTCCATAATCAGGAAGGTGAGTGATGTTAACTATGTGGTAGGGCTGCCTGACAGAAGGCGCAGGCAGGGAGTTATCTTGTGAACATGGCGAAGCCCTGCTGATAGGGAGGAGATGGTCTTCACTTTGTGCAGCATGTCAGAGGAGGAATGAGGCTGATGGTCTGGTTGATTTCCTTGGGGAAACCTGGGAGGGATCCTCAGTGGATAACCTCAGCCTCTTAGGGCAGCTGGCACCATCCCAGGCTGTGGAGATGAGGGGGTGCTGCAAGAATTGGGGACATGTTCAAGAGGAAGCCAGGGTACAACACTATGGCTGAACACCACATGGACACTGGGGCCTAAGTTCCACTGATTCAGTCCCCTACAGGGTACCAGAAAGGGTTAAGAAGACCATGCTGGAGGAACTCGGGGATCGCTGGCCCTTGGAGTGATCCAGGAGTCCAGTAGCCCTGAGCCTCCCCATGATCCTGATCCCAAGAAGGACAGTACCACATGGTTCTGTGTTGACTACTGGAGGCTCAACAGCTGTACAGAGTCTGATACCTCCCTCATGCCCAGAATGGATAAGACCTTGGAATGGCTGGGTGGGGGCCCAGTTCTGAACCATGACAGACCTGATGAAAGGCTACTGGCAGGTGCTACTAACCCCTGTAGCCAGACAGAAGTCTGCTTTTGTTACCACATATGGCATATTCGAATTCTGAGTAATGCCATTTGGAATGAAGAATGCACCCACGATCTTCCAATGGCTTGTGGGTTGCATTCTGGCTGAGGCAGGTGAATTTGCACTGGCATACATGGATGACATAACCATTTACATCCAGACCTGGGAGGATCATGTCATGTATGTGAGGGAGGTGTCCAACTGACTGAAGGCCACAGGGCTGACAGTTAAGGTGACAAATGCCTAGTAGATATAGCTGGCGTGTCCTACTTTGGGCACAGGGTGGGCAGTGGATGTATCCATCCAAAGCCTGCAAAGGTGAGATCATCCAGGCCTGGCCCACCCTGCCACAAAGAAAGAGCTAAGGCATTTCTGAAACAGATGGGTACTACAGGAGGTTTGTCCCTCACTACAGTGATGTGGCTAAGCCCTGATAGACCTGACAAAAAGAAAATGCCTGAGAAAGTTCTCTAGACAGAGGACTGTGTGACTGCCTTCCAATGGTTGAAGGAGGCATTATATAGGTCACACCCTTGCTTGGTAGCCCCAATTATGACCTAAGTTCATAGTGCACGTGGATGCCTTGGTTACAACACAGGGAGGAGTACCCCATAGTGCACCTGAGATAGAAGCTTCTGCCCAGGGAAGAGGCATATGCCACAGTTGAGAGGGCATGTCTGAAGATAGTGTGGGCCTTCAGAAGCTGCAGCAATATCTGTACAGGAGGGAGTTCACTGTGGTCACAGATCCTAACCCATTGACATGGCTCCATAGGACTATTGGGAAAACACAAAATTATTGCACTGGAGTGTGATACTGCAGTCATAAATATGATCATTCAGCTCTGAAATGGGGTACAGAATGCCAGTACAGATGGACTATTGAGGCAGGGCTGAGGGCATGATATGTTCCTTTAGGCACTTCCAGGCCCTACATGAATGGCAGTGTCTCTTGAGGGGTTGCCCAAAGAGACACACCTTCAATTCCTGGCAGAGGGGATGTGATGGACATGTGACCAGATCAATTCATTTCTTTTTTATATTTCCTTTGTTAATGTAATCATGCTTCCGTTAAAGTTTTCTATTTGCAAAGTGGATGCAAAACATGGCTTCCTAGGTCACATGTTCAAGCAGGCCTCATGGAAAACAATCAGTCAACTCAGTTGCAGGGGAATGTTCCTTTGGAAACATTTAGCCACAGATCCTGAAAGGCAGATGGGAGAGTGCCATTTTGAACATCTCAGTCATCCTGAAAGGCAGAGGTGTGGGGTTGCACAACTCAGACATCCTGGAAAACAAAATCTAAAACTGGACTGAGGATGTCAGAGTGTGAAGTAAGCCAGCTAGCCTGGATGATGTCATCTATCCATACACACCCATCTGGGAGGGCAGGGTAAACTGTTACTAAAGGGAAATCACCTCCCACAGTCAAAGAGAATAAATCAGCGAGCTGAGGTTCAGCTCTTTCTCTTGGACATGGAACATCTGAAGACTAGGGCCCTGCCATACAAAGATTAGCTGACTGGTTAAGATAGCACAGTGAGGAACAGTGCTTTCTGTGGCTAGGGCAGGTGAAGGATTTTAGGCAGGATGGCTCATAATTTTGCTGTACACCAACTGTCTGTTTAACTTGCTTTATTTTCTTTATCTTCGTAAATGTGCAAGCCTCTTGCTTTCCTGTAAATGCATCCTGCCTGTAAATGCTTGTAGTCACTAGCAAATAATCCATTTTATAGAATCAGTGACTTCTTGTTTTATTTAAAAATGTAATTCTACTATTTCTCCTGTACTGTGTTTGCAGTTTATCTTTAAAGGGCACTCTACCCACAGTTATTGTGTTAACCTTCCTGACCTTGTGCAAGGAGAGGAGGGAAAAAGTAGGTTTCCTGGTTCCTGTTCCAGTAAAACCTGATGGTGGCAGTGAACTAGAAGTCCCTGGTGAAGAGATTTTATTACAGTCCCAGAGCTGGTTTCCTGTTGACAATTCTGTAAACAAACTGGATCTGATCAGTGTGGGACTTGTAAGCACTTCCTGATACTGGTAAAAACTATAAAACTGATTAACCATATTAAATCCCGGATTTGCAGGTAATCATTGGCATCATTGATTACTCCCATGGGCTACAGATCTATGGGAAGGTTTAAGAAAGATGCCAGCACCAAAATAGTAGTTTAGATATCCTTTGGCCCATTACCTCCAGTAGCTCCATAGGAAGTCCGAACTATCCATTGCTTAACCTAATAATGAACTAACAAACTGGAACAGGTAACAATGAGTTAAGTTGCACTGCCCATTTTGTTTGCACCTTCAAATTGATTTGAAATGGCGTTGTGCGTGTTTTCATGATTCCACCTTTCATAGCGTGCTCATAAGCTCTGATTTGGCTGTGTGGAGCAAACTACTTTACTCCAAGCAAACATTAAACCAGTATAGCTATGGGATCCCTGACTACAGACACAAGGATCAAAGAACACAGTTTGCATGTAACAAAAGCAATAAGTAGTGTTACGTGGCTCAGTAGATAGCACTCTAGCCTCTGGTGCCTGATGATCAGAAGGTTGTGGGTTCAAGCCTCACACCTGGTACTTGGGATAATACCCAAAACTGGCACTGTGGTGGGGTGTGCACTGATGATGAGATGCTAAACTGAGGTCCCTTCTGCTATCTCTAGTCACTGTCCAGGAGGAAGTAAAAGATCCCATGAGACTTATCAAAGAAGAGCAGCAGAGTTTCCTTGGTGTCATGGCCAACATTCCACCTGTCAATAAAACAGGTCCATGCAGTCCACCCGAACAGGCTCCTGGAAACAAGCTATGATACCTTAGTGTGCCTTTCCTGGTCAAAAATGACAAATAAATAAAACAAAGACTGTTGTAATATGCTGCTCTGAGACTGTAACAATCTGTTATAGTTTTAAATTTATTTTTGGTGCAGTGGGAAGAGGAATCTGAGCAGTGGCTGTAGTAGTAGTAGTGGTGGGGGGTCAGATACTTATAGAAATTGGGAAAGGAAAACCAGGGCCCTTGAGAGGGTGGGGAGCTGGGGATAATTACTGGGACCTGGCACAAAGGCCACCCGGCATGCTAGTGTACATAGCTGCATAGGAGCCCCAGAATCTGAACATTTCCGGGACCCTGAGTTCCTCTCACGGGGCCTGAGGAAAACTATAAAATGCTTTATTATTGCTTTTCTGTTGTAGGTTTTCTTTCATTCAGTTAGCTAATGCGGGACCAGGTGATTTGGGATCGAATGCACTTGTGTATCTGTACAGAAAAAACAATGAAGTGCTAAATGATTAACTTTTTCTTTAGGTTTTGTATTTAATTGGAAGCATGAAGAATGGAGCTAGTACTGGAGTTAATCTTAGTCACAGCTTTCTCGGGCCCCCTGACAATTGCCCAATATGACAGTCAATGTATCATTCATTACGTCAGTGCTGTGTATAGTTAAGAAATTGCACAAGGTTTAAATATTTGTTTTTTTGTGAAAGCGGATAACATTTTACTTTTTATTGTCAAAAGTGAAACTCACCAGTTGCCAGTAGCAGAACAGCAAGTCCAAAAGAGGCACCTGTCCTGCAAACGAAAGTCAGCACCATTGCTTCTGGCAAAGATTGTGCAGATCTAATTCACTAGTTCACCCAGATACATTACAGGATCTTTAAACAGCAGCAATACAGGCTAAAATTGTATGTACTGTAAACGGAGTTACTGTGCCCCTCCCATGCTGCAATATTTCAACATCAAATGTGTCTTGGTCATGCAGCTGCCTTATATCATTCAAAAGCTGAGAAAGACCGCACCACAGATTCACTCTGGCCCAAGATAATTTACTTAACCCTAACATTGCATTTTCTTTCTTTTATGACATCATGAGGCAACCTAATTGATGCCTAAATACATTGCTTTTCAACAAATATATTAAAGGGTACCTAAACAAGCAATTTTTAAAAACTGCAAACTCAAAATCTGGCTTCATAATGAGGTAAAGGCTGCTGTTTACATTTATGCTAAAATTGCATTTATGTAAATAACATAAATGCAGTTTCATAGCTTTTGAAAACGTAAACATCAGCCTTCTACTTTCAAAAACAGCCTTGGTTTCTCCTTAGATGTCTGTTAAGTGTGTTAAGTGATGAGTCATGATGACATCATCAGAGACATAGATCCACATATATTCCTATAGTGCTAACTAGGTCTTTTTCCCCTCTTTGTTTTGAATTGTTTTACCAGAATGATCAACACTATGTATTAACTGGTTGTTGTTTTGATCAGTACACATGTTAGGCTATGATTTTGTTCATCTTGTTTACTTTAACTTGTGGAAAATGTTTTACAATCCAGCTGACTTTCTCTTTGATAAACGCAGTACAGTACAACATGTGATGCCCTGAATTTTGTTTTTGGTTAACCAGGAGACAAACTAAGCTGAATGTTTGTTTACTGGTGTGGCCTGGGAGCACAAGGAAGTTTAATGACTTGCTCAGGGTCACACAGCAAAGTACTGGTCTGGTTCAATTCCAAAGCTCATGTTCTCTTCTTAATCCACAAATAAGGTTTTCCTTTTCCACGTGAACCCCCTGCACCTAGCCTGCCTTCTGTTGAACACCCACCATCCATACCATGTCCTTAGTACTGCCTGGGGCGCATGTGCTTACAGTTTCATGAAGAGAATTATCACACATCAGATTGTAATCTTGTACCTCAGAGAGTTGTGTACACCTATACCGATACACATCATCAGCTGGCACTGTTAAAAATGCCTCCCAAATCACTCTCCAATCCACTTTCTCAATGTTTGACTTCTGCTCCCACAGTAAACATTGAATGGATCACCACCCTTCTGCACAGTGAAGGCAATATGTACAGTTCCCTGTTGTGTTTTGTCCCTCCTCATTAACCAACAATTGGGTCTTCCTGGAGGACCAAACAATAAGCATCATGACCCACCAGAAAAACTGCTGTTCATGCCCTCATAAGGGCTGCACTTACAATGGATAATAATATTATTAGCAAGAGAGGCATACCGATACCTTGAGCGAATCCACCCAGCTTCCAGTGTCAGTCTACTCCTTTACCTGTGATCTGCAGAACCCCACAGGAAGTCCCCAGCAATTCTTTTCCAGTACTTTTCTGTGCTGTACTCCACAATGCAAGTTGGCAGGCTACCACCCTTCCAAATCTTGAATGAACTATACACATAGCAAGTTGTGAAATAAAATAAGTAGAATCATAACTAAGACAAAGTGTTGTCTACATCTGAGTGCTAGTGAATAATTATTAAGCAAGTTTAGTGATACCTATGTAATTTAAAGCCCTGATACTTAAGCACCAGAAGTTTACCCAGAGCAAAATAGTAGGCTAGACAGCATTGCAAATGAAATTAAATAAAGTTTTGCTATACACAGTTCTCTCAGTACTGTCCTAACAAACGTCAACAACCCCTCCCCACCGAGGGTGATCTCCCTACACTGAATTCAAGTACCAGTTTAGGTGCAGCCCTGCCATGCTGAGTATTTGTCATCGCTGGCTACTCTAATCCACAGTCAGGTAGTTATCCTGATGTTGGCAGCCCACATTTCAGATCTCACAGTGATATGCTCAACTTCCTCCTTCCTGTCTTCAGCTAGCCTGAATATAGCTGCACCCTGCTGGAATGGCCTCTTTAGTCCCTCTCTGGCATTCATTCTTCTCACCTGCTCCCCACACCAAAAACTGGTGAGCTCACTACTGTTCGCATCATGAATATGGTTAGTACAGTCTCCGTGTTATAATTACATATTAATAATAAACATCATCTTCTGGTAAGCCAGGCTGATAGCAGCATGGCACAAGTGGAAAAATAGGCTTTCCTACCATAGAAGATCTAAGCCACCTATGATTAGGCACTATTATATGACGTGCATAATGATGTCACACCATCATTCAATAGTGCCTAATCAAAGGTAGCCTAGATCTTTGAAGGATAGGAAAACCTATAAATCCTACTGCTATCATCCTGACTTACTGGAAAGATAGGTTTATATTTGATATGCCAAAAAAAAACAGGGACTGTACTACTTGCATTCATGATGCAGAAGGTGATGAGCTCACCAGTTTTCAGTGTGAGGAAGAATAGTGATGAATGAATACCAGAGGGGACTGAGAAGACCACTCTTGCAAGGTACTGCTATATTCAGGGAAGGGAAAGACAGCAGGAGAGAAATATGAACAGATTACTGTGAGAAATAAGATGTGGGTCTGCCAGCACCATGATCACTACCTAATCCCGTTGTTCTGGCTAACATTCCCTTCCTATAAAACCAGTTCATGCAGTTGTCCAAGGCTGTGTGCGGATATTAATGTGTGAAATGACTGCTACTACATGCTCAGTCATTTTACTACCAGTCTAGTACCGTTTGTAAAGCAGTTTGGGATACAATGTATGAAAACCACTATATAAATACTGATTCTTCTTCTTATTATTATTATTATTGTTTCTCATGGATAAAGAACACAAGACAAGTACGTATTTGATTTTCAGAAAGTATGAACTCTAACATTGGACTGCACAAGAACTTTGCTACAAAAAGTGGTGGATCTAGGGGTGGTGAAGGGTGTGGCTGTAACCCCCATTGTAACATACCTGCTGCTGCATTTCACTTTGTTGAAGAAGTCTAATTTATTGATTGTACAAATGTTTACATTCAAACTATGGATTACATTTGTAGGTTCTGTCAAAAGCTTACTAGAAAGAACACTAGCGAAAATATAAGGTTTAATAAAAAGTTAAAAGTGCATATTAAATATGCACTCCACCCCAGAACCCCCATTGTAACATCCTGTATCCGCCATAACCACTAGACCAGCAGGTTATTCAAGATTTGTACTACACTGTGGTTTGCCACAGAGAAAGTCGAGTTAGATTAAAACACAATTTCAGCATGTTAAAGTAAACCAAATGAACAGAACCATAGCCTAATGTGTGTTTATACAAAATAATGTACATGGTTTTGACCATTTAGGTAAAACAATTACATACAAAGGGAAAAAAGAACTAGTTAGAACTATGAGAGCCATATAACTCTCTGACTTTGGCTCCAGTGATGTCATCATATAACACATTTGGCAGCCATTTTAGGAAGCAGGTAAGACAGTTTTTGAAATTGGAAGGCTGATTTTACAATTTTCAAATGCTCTGGAACCATATTTAGGTTAATTGTATAAATGTAGTTTTAGCATTATTGAATACAGCAGCCTTTCCTTCAGTCACTTATAGAGTCAGCTTTTGAATTGTTTGTTGTCAAAATGTTGTTTAGGTATCCTTTAAGTAACTGTTGTGCAATCATTGAACAGACTCACAGCAGGGTAGTGGCTTTGTTGCTTGTACGATCCACTACTTTAGGGTAAATTGGGGAGGGTATAATTTCCCTTTAATAGGCTGAGCCTGTGGTATGTGTATGTCACTGTGTGTGTGTGTGTGTGTGTGTGTGTTATTAGTGTGTCTGTCTGCATGCATGTCTCTGGGTGTGAGTCTCTGTATTGCTGTATCTGTGTGTGTGTCAGTGCATCTATTGTAATTTTACAATGTAATTTTGTAACCACTGTCTGTATTGTTTTGCTGTATTTGTGCTGTTTGCTGTTGATGTGGAACCTTTGTAAATGAGCTTATAGCTCAAAGGTATTAATCTGAGAACTGAATAAATAAAATAAAAGTATGTGTGTCACACTGTTTTATGAGCAGGTGTCCGTTTCATTTTAAGTTTTGAAACATTGGACAAGTCATTGGAGAGTACCAGCTAATTCTTGTTTTAAGTTCATGTTCTTGTATAGTTAATCTTGTACTCAGTGTGTGATTCCATTACTGCTAGTCTATAGATTGTCTTTGTACAAGTCATATTCAACTAGCATTATGAATCAAGGCCCACATATTCAAAGAGATGTGTGGCCCAAAATGGAGATGCATGCCATCCCAGAAAATGTGTGGAAGTGCGATATTTGAAAGGGAGAGATGCATTGTGCATTTCGAATGAGCGATCATGCATAACTAATATATGCAATGCAAACAAATTGGTGGGCACCTGAATATGTCACGCAAGTGTATATTCAGCCAAAATGTGTGGTGCATGTTTCACGCATCACAAAACTGTGCTGTGCAAAGTTAGTATGTAAGGGATGGCCTAAATCAGCCAGCCACTCACAGGCAGGCTGCAGAACTGCAGACAGGTGACCCTGAGACAGCCCTCGGAGGTGTACCAGGATGTGCTCCAGGCACTCCAACGCAGCAGTCATGCCAGGACAGTAGTACCCAAAGCCACAGCCATGGTGTGCCAGCTTGCTGGGTGACACCACCACCCAGTCAGCCACCCCCTCCACCACACCCAGGCCGGGATGCCCAGCTGCCACATGCTAGTCAGGCACCCCCTGGCACACCAGCAGAGCAGACAGCTACAATGCGGTACATATACCAGGTGCCAGGGCCTGCACCCATGTGGCCATCAGAGTGCCATCGGGGTGAAGGCATAAGCCACGGCGCTTGGGACAACAGTGAGCAGGATGCATGGCAGTAATGATGGCTGCATGGCACAGGTCAGGGACAGCCCAGAGGCACACACCCACAGTGGAACACTATAGGTCCACACAGCACAACCTTGCCAAACCCATGCCACCAGGAACCCCATACATGTCACGATGCCATCGCGGTGTAACAATGCCACAGGGGCCCTGGGTTCAGGTCACTGTGGTGTACTGGTGGTGGACAGTGCACAACTGTCAGCAGAATGGGGCAGGATGGCACCACCTGCAGCCTGGAGGCAGCAGGGCATGCCCCAAGGACACGGACCCTTTCAGTGTAGTGCATGCGGCCACCTAGGGAACGGACATGGCCATGGGTAGTAGCACTGCAAACCTCTCAATTGTCACAGAGTGCGAGGTATGGCACTCATGTTATCACTCAGATACCCTCTGACTAACATAGCATGGGTGGCACACACACCCACCACTGGGACTGTCACGCAGAATTGTATGATAATGTAGGAGATGCCAGGTACCAACACACAGTAGCAACACTGGTGCACTTATTTCCACAGTCTTCTGAGCTTCCACTGTCATGTTTGGTGCTGTGTCACACATTCCGACCAGTTGTCACACACCTTGGCACACATTTTGGGTGCTAAGGGATTAGAGGGTATGTAGCACTGTACTCAGGCCAATGCCATCCAGACACATACAAACATGCATTCTCACTTTCCTGCTAGGCTGCACTACCATCTGCTCATCTTTGTGGAGTGGTAGCTGCCCTGTAATGTTGGAACTGCGCATGCCAATGGATGCAAATGGCCTGAATACATTCCAGTAATGAGATGCAAATATGCTGTTTGGGTGCTGAATGTGCAATGAGGCCCTTTGCATATCCTGGCTGAATATTGCAAATCTGCATGCGTGCAGGTGGCTTTGCATCTTTGCTTCGTATGTTTTGCGCTGGGCTCTGGGCACCTGCCGCGCATCTCCTACTGCACGATCACACATGTTCAGGATATTCAGCCACACATTCGCGATCATATATTATGGTGCAGCTTCTGAATATACCATTATTTTGTGCCGTGCAGTTGAGTTGCATGGCACAAGCACTTGAGGGATGCAGCCTGCCTCCTTTGAATATGGGGCCCAAAGGTCTTTTGAATAATCAGGTGATGGTCATTTTGTAATTATATATGACTAGCAGGATACACATGGTGTCAGTGTGACTTAGTTAGTAGCACATCCATCTCTGGGCCAGAAGGTTGTGGGTTCTAGTCCCACATCAGGATTGCACTCATACCACAAATGCTGGGCAGCTGAGTGTAGTACTGCTTGGTGTGCCATCTTTTAGATTAGACATCATACTGAGGTCTCTTCTGCTCATCTCTGGTGCTGTTCTGGTGTTCTGTTAAAGGTAAAACACACACACACACATACAAAAGCAGTTTTCACAAGAGTTGGAATTTTCCTGGTGCCTGGCCAGCATTCCCTTTCCCATAAAACTGGAACAGGCAATTGCTCAACGCTGTGTTTGGGTATTAATGTGGAAATGGCTGCCACTACATGTTTACAGTTGCTTGTTAAGTGCTGATAAATACAATGTTTAAAAAAAGAAAGAAAAAAACTATCTAAATGTTAATTGTTTTTCTTCTATGCATTTGTTAAACCATCAAGGGGAATCCGTTTTTAAAATGAAATATTTATAACAATTAAAATTGTCGTGAAGGTGAGAGCCTCTTCAAGGGTGGTGAAGAGTGGGGTCAGTCGCTGGGCTAGACATTTGACATCTACATTGGACAGTTAAGCTAGCTGCAGAGGAGACAAAGGTTAAGAGAACCACTGAAAGGAGAGCAAGTGGGGAACCTAGCTAGGCTCCCCTGAACAGGGACTAGTAGCAGCAAGATGGTAACAGTACGACTGAAGTTGATTAGTGTAAAAAGCCAATGAGGAAATGCTGACAAAGCCTACATTCAGAGTTATGGATACTAGGGAAGAATAAGGGAAAGAAATAGGAAAAGGCAAGAGAGGATCAGGAGAAAGATGGAATTAACTTAACGCCAGGAGTCTGGGAAGTCATCAAGTCCTCATTTTACCATCTCAGGAACATCACCAGGATTAAACACCTTGTTCTGTCTGGCAACCTTCCAACACTGATCCACATCTTTGTGACCTCATGCCTGGACTACTGCAACTCCTGTACCTAGGGCTTCTAGGGGTTGATAGCCACCACTTGCAGCTGGTACAGAACGCTGCGGCGTGGCTGTTGATGGGGACTCCTCATTCAAGGGACTCTTCATTCAAGTCACATCACTCCCATGCTGCTCAAACTGCACTGCCTGCCTGTCCAGTGGCGGATCACCTTCAAGGTCAGGCTTCTGACCTATAAGGCCCTGCAAGGACAGGATCTGAGCTATCTGAAAGGTTCCTGAATCCCTACTGCCATGTGCCAAACTCTCCGCTCAGCTGATGAGGGGTTGTTAGAGATTCCCAGGCACGGCTGAAAACGCTTGGAGCTTGTGCTTTTATCCCATGCAGCTCTGACCCTGTGGAATTCTCTACCTTGCCAGATTCGAGAGTGCAGGACCACGGAGAGCTTCAAGACGGTCTTAAAAACGTATCTATTCCATCAGGCATATGGAGACTAAACAGAATAACTTGGCTTGTTTTTATATATCATGTTTAGAATCTGGATATTTTACTATTTATCTGTTTTTAGTTGTTTTAACTTCACAGTGCTTTGTTACAGAATTGCACTCTATAAATAAAGCATATTATTATTAAGTAAAATTAGTGAACTCCAGGCAATGGTGGCAGAAACCGTATTGGATCTAGTAGCTATCACAGAAACTTGAGCCAAAGAGAATGATTAAGATATGACAGTCCCAGGTACTATAAAAACATAGAAACAAAGACTTTGACCACAGATAAGGATCGCTTGCCTACCTTGTCTGCCAATTTCCTACCTATTGGATAAGCTGCAGATCCTAGTTAATCAAAAGCCTATTTCTTTCTACCCCCACCAGAGTTACCTTATGTCTGTCCCATGCATTCTTGAATTCCCCCACTGTTTTGACCCCATGACCTCCTCAGGAAGACCATTCCATGTGTCCACCACCTGCTGTAAAAATACTTCCTTATGTTGCCCTGAGCCGCCTTTCCTCTAGCTTCAGATTGTGTCCCCTTGTTCTGCACATCTCTTTTCTGAAAGATTCTACCTCTTGCACTTTGTTGATTCCCTTGAGGTACTTGAAAGTTTCTATCATGTCCCTCTCTCCTTCCTTTCCTCAAGGTTATGTGTGTGTGTGTATATATATATATAGCAGACCCTGTACCATTTAAGTAGCCCTCCTCTGGACTGCCTCCATCATGTCTATGTCTTTGTGGAGATGGGGTTCCAGAACTGCACCAGTACTCAGATGGTGTCTCACCAACTGTCTGTACAGAGGGATAACAACTTCCTGTTTTCTACTGGTGATATCTCTCCCTATACATCCCCGGATCAGTTTTACCATGCCGCAGCAACAGCGGCTATGGAGACATCCCGACAGAGACAGCCGCATTGCCGGTATTGGCAATGCAGTGTAGAGGATGCCTCCGTGTTTTCATCGCACTCCAGTCTCTAGAATTCTAACCTGAGTCAGAGCTGGATCGGCGAGACAACCAGCAAGGCTGTCCCGATCGTCGCGACAGTCCACCACAGCGATGGGCGGATTTTTCCTGATTTCTGGTGCTGTGATGGTCTTCACAGTCGAGGATTCACTGTGGTGACGGTATCGCACCGGATCCCCCAGCCATCCTTACTGCCTTCTCACATTGCTTGATTACCTTTATGTCATCTGATATGACTACCCCCAGATCCCTTTCCATTTGTGTTGTTAATACCTCCCCCATTGTGACGCTTCCCTGGGTTTTTGTTTCCCAGGTGCATTACTTTGCACTTCTTTGCATTGAATCTAAGCTGACATACTTTTGACCATTCCTCCAACCTTGCCAAGTCCCTTCTTATCCTTTCCACCCCTTATGTATCAACCCTGTTGCAGATCTTTGTGTCGTCTGCAAAGAGACAAACTTTTCCTTCCAGTCCTCTGCAATGTCACTTATAAAAGACATTAAAAGGACCAGACCCAATACTGCACCCTGCGGTGCCCTGTTAATAATCCTCCTTTCTTCGAGTGGACCTCATTTATTATTACCCTCTGTGTGCTGTTGTCCAGCCAATTTTTACCCAGGCTACCAACCTGGGACCCACTCCCTGTCTGGCTAATTTGTTTAGTAATCCTTTGTGTGGGTCTGTGTCAAATGCCTTGCTAAAAGTCTAGGTAGGCCAAGTCCATAGTCACTCCCTGGTCTACTACTTTGGTCACCCAGTCAAAGAAATCTATTAGATTCATCTGACATGAGATTCCTACTGTGAATTCATGCTGCCTTGAGGCCATATTCCTGCAGGCCTTTAGGTACTCAACAATTCTTTCTTTCAGAAGTGATTCCATCATTTTCCCTACCACTGAGGTCAAACTAACAGGTCTGTAGTTTCCTGCCTCTGCCTTGCTCCCACTTTTGTGAAGGGGAATCACCTCCACCCTCTTCCAGTCCTAGGTACCATGCCATCCTCCCATGATTTGTTAAATGGGTAGTCAGTGGTGTCACTAGTTCTCCCCTTAGTTCTTTTAGAATTCTGGGGTGAATCCGTCAGGCCCCATTGCTTTATCCACCTTCAGTTTTAGGAGTTCTTTCAGAACCCTTTCTTATGTGAAAGGACTGGTATCGACCCCCTATCCAGAGTGCTTCTATTGATTGGATTAGGTATCTCCTCCTTCTCTTCTTTTGTGAATACTGAGCAGATGTATTCATTCAGTATCCTGCTTTTTCACTGTCCCTCTGCCCACCCACCCTCCCTTTATTAAGCCTCACATGTACAATATTTAGATGTGATAGAGGAAAAGGTAAATAAGGAGGCATGGCCCTATATGTCAGGGAAGGCATAGAGGCAGTGAAAGATAAATATCAGAGGCGGTAATGGGGAACGGAATCACTGTTCATTCAGCTCACAGCATCCTCAGGCAAGAAACTGTGGACTAGAATGATCTACAGACCTTCAGGACAGGGAGAAGAGACAGATAAGGAGCTGGGGCAGAACAAGAAAGGTGGAGGTGGTGGTGGGAGATCTAGATCTGCTAAATATCGATTGGGTCATTCCGGCGAGGAGGTCCAAATGTCAGGTCCTACTGGATATGTTGCAGGACTGCCTGTTGGTGCAGCTGGTTAAGGAACTCACCAGGGAGGATACCATTCTCGATGTGGTGCTCACCAGCTTAGAAGTGGTAGGAGGAGTGAGGATAGTGGAGCCACTCGGTCCAGCGACCATAACTCTGTATGGTTCTACCTGGCTCTTGGGTCAAGTAAGCCCTCATCAAGGCTGATGTACAAGATTTCAAGGCAGACTTAAGCCAGATAAGTGAGCTGGTCTGGGACAAGTTAGTCAAAGCGAACAGTATCGGGTTTGGAAGAAGATAGTGGGGAATCACGAGGGCTATTCTCGAAGCAACAAAGTCTTGCATGAGAATGGTAATCAAATGGCATAGATACAGGAGACAAATATGGTTGTCTAGAAAGGTCAGGGAAGTAATGAGAGTGAAAAGAAGGCCGTTACTAGATAGAAGGAAAACAAGGAAAGGAAGAAAGGGAGAGTACAAGTTGAGAACAAGGGAAACCAAGAGGCGGTCAGAAAGCGAAGGTAGATACAAAACTGCCTATTGCCGGGGATCAGTGAGGAAACAGTTCTTTAGATACCGTATATTAGGGTAAAAAAGAAAGAAGAGAAAGAAATTGTTAGGCTAAAAGGTAGGGTAACTGATGAGGATGGCCAGAAAGCAGACATTCCTAATGACTACGTCTGCTCTGTATTCACAAGGAAAGACAGGACCTCTGCCAGACAGTGGCATTAAGTGGGCAGTAAGGGGGATCCTTGAGATGAGTCAGCAAGTATTTACCAGTGAAAGAGTTTAGAAAGGGCTACCATTCTAAAGATAGATAAGGCCTGGAGCCAGATGGGATGCATCCAAGGGTGCCGAGGAATTGGCAACGAAACAAACTGAACCTCAGGTAGGACTATTCAGTAGCTCCATTAAGACAGGGGTAGTTCCAAAGACTAGAGTGGCAGACACAGTGCCACTTCATAAGGGGGGACAAGCAAGTAACTGCAGACTTGTCAGTCCTACCTCTATTGTGGGTATACTAATGAAGATGCTAGTCAACAAGAACCTCGTGGACTACCTGGAGAGCAATGGACTCCAGGATAGTAAACAGCAGGGGTTCATGGCAGGAGTCTTGTCAGACCAGCCCGACAGTATTCTTTGATTGGGTAGTGAGGGTCATGAATAAGGACCATGCAGTGGTTACTGTACCTCGATTTCAACAAGGCTTTCAGCGGTGCTTCAGAAAGGTTGCTGAAGAAGCTGGAGGATCTGGGTGCAGTGAAGGACACAGATGGTGAGAAAGTGATTGGAAGAGAGACAGCAGAGGATGGTTAACAAAATCAAATCAGAAGAGAGGAGGTTACCACTGGGGTGCCACAAGGATCTGTCCTAGGTTCAGTCCTTTTCAATAAGTTCATCAGCAACATGGGAGAAGGAATACAAGGCAAGATGTGTCTCCTCAGATGACATGAAGCTCTGTAACACAGCAGGCAGCAAGCAGGGGTTAGGGAGATGAAAAGAGGTTTGCAAGGTTAGAGAGCTGGTGAAAGATTTGGTAGCTGAAATTCAGTGCTAAAAGTACAAGGTGATGCATACGGGAACAAAACCCCAGGACAAAGTACTGTTTGGGTGGGTTGGGGGTAACTGGGCACAACCTCTGAGGAAAGAGACCTAGGGGTCATCATCAGTGACTCCTTGAAACAATCAAGCCAGTGTGACAAGGCTTACAGTAAGGCTACAGGATACGGGGTGTATAAGAAAGGTATTGACAGTGGGAGGAAGGAGGTATTCATTCTGCTCTATAGATCACTGGTAAGGCACCACCTAGAGTACTATGCCCAGTTCTGGAGTCCTCACCTATGGAAAGATAAGAAAGGCTGGAGACAGTGCAAGTAAGGTGACCAAAATGATCTAGGGTCAGCAGGGCAGATCAGTTCAAGGCTCTGAACACTAACTCGATGGAGGCCAGATGAGAGAGGGAGGTATGATAAGGACCTTCAAGTTCCTGAAAGGAATGAACAAGGTAAACTGTGAGGAACTATTTAGTATAAGTAGTGGATCAAGAACACGAGGGTATGAGTGAAAACTGGCAGGGGAGGTTCAAGAGAGAAGCGAGACGTTTTATTTTACAGAAAAGGTGGTGGAACTGTGGAACAATCCATTAGCTGATGGGTGGGCACCAAAACTATTAGTGGTTTCAAACATGGCTGGGACAGAGTGAAGGGCTTAGTGGTTGCTCAGGGTGGTAGCAGTAGGGCGGGGAGCATGCGGTGGATAGTGTATGTTAGAACCCTGTATTGACAATAGATCCTGGGTTTGTAGGGTTTTATGGTGTAACCCCCAGGCCACTTTTTAATTAGTGTGCATCCCCATTAAATATCTGGAAAACACTGGTGCCCATATACTGGCATACCAATTCGTTGCTAAAGGTAGGTACCACCCTTGGTGTTAGGATGCATACCTGGCTCATTTCTAGAGAAAGAGAAGGAGGGGGTACAGAAACAAACAACATGAACCTTGTGTAAATGACACAACCCAGGACTTGGGTGGAGGCAGCTAGGCATCATTCAACAGATGTAAAGTAAAGAAGAGTGGACCCCAAGGGTCGGTCCAGGCTGGACAGGTACAAATTCAAGAACTCTCCTTGTATGCAGTACAGTTCATGAACAACAACAGAACAATCTTCTTCCCAAATTCCCAAAAGGTGTAGTAGTGGACACCTGGCCATGCACATGAACATCTTTCTTCCACGAGTGTCATTTAGTGAATCTAAGCCACACACGCAGAACTCTTCTAACCCCAGTAATGCTCAGAATATTCATAACTTTCTGCAGTCAGCCTGGTGGGTTGGACTGCCGGAGAGATGGAACATGCAGATGATGGAATTCTTTGCAAGTGAGCATCTTTCAAATACTGCCTCTACCAACTGTAGTGTTCTAAGCCCTTCAGATTTTTCTCTCCACCTGAAAGTCTGGTCACTGTCTCTCTATGGCCCTCTTTCGCATGAAGAAGATGAAAAAAATCATCAAAACCATAAGTATATTTAGTTTCTTTTACTGCCTCTACTAATTGTTAGTTTACATCTAGTTTATTATTTAAATAGTTGTTTTTCTCGGTTCCTCGTGGTTCGGCATAACCATGAGGGATACCAGTTAGTTTAATTTTATTTCAGTTCTCTGACTAAAGAACCTATTCATTATCGCTAATTTTGGTCCTTAAAACTTTAGTTGTAACCGCTTTTATTGGTTACAGAACCGCTGAACTGGTTCACATTTCATCTCCTCTCTCATTTCCATCGGTTCCGGAACCGACCGCAATAAAAAAAAGAAAACCCTTTTAAGCTGTTTAAATAACGCAGCAGCATTTAGCAGTTGGGGTTTTCATCTTTTTTTCACCATAACTGAGAAACCTAAGAAGAGACAGGGAGCCTGGTTTTAAAAACTGTTTAAAGTGTGGAGATCGTTTGCTAAGGCAGACAAGCACACTTATGTGTAGCTTGTCTGGGTTTTGAACATTTCGACCAGGGATGTGAAATATGTAATACTTTCCCAGAAAAACTGTTGAAAGTGCCTTGAAAGGCTTAATAAAAAGTTTCTTAGGGGTCCCTCAGGCTCTGACCAGCTGACACCCCAGTCTGTTGTGGTTGAAGCAACAAGTGCTACTACCCTGCCCTGATACAGGCGAAAAGGGGTGAAAGAGGGAAAGAACCAGCTGATTCTCTGGTTCCTCAAAAATTAAGGAAACTCAAGCATGCAGAATCCTCCCTGCTAAACCAGGGACTTCTGTGCAGCTGCCTGTAATGCCTTCAGCTCAGGAGATAGCTCAGGCATTTAAAATGATTCAGGCTCTGCAGGGCATCATCCCTCAGCCTCTTGCCCTTCCCAGGGTCCCAAGTTGCTACTGTGTTGCCCCCTGCTCCGAGCAACACTATTTCGAAGAGGATGAGGAGCCTTATGAGGAGGACAACCTATCCCTCCAGATGTGTCCCCTGAGCAGGAATTTGGCTCGCCTCCCAGGGTGTCTGAGGATTTTTCCTCCCATTTTTCTTAGTGAGGAAAATGGCAGATGCTCTAGATATTGCCACAACAGAACAAGTGGAAGATGAGGAGCAGATTGAGTACCTTAATATGATGGGTCTAACACCCACAAAGGCCCTCCTCCTCCCAGTATATACATTTTTCAAGAAGGATGCTATGAAGCTCCTGGACCCCAAATTCTATTCCTCCAATTGACAAGCAAATAGATAAAAATACCAGCTGGACAGGGAGGAGCTGACTTCTCTTCTCCCATCCTGATCATCAAGGGTACACAGCAAGCTGCCTGTGATAAGGCTAAAGTCCCTCTGTCCTCACACCCACGGACATAGAATCCAGAAAATTGGACAGTATAGCCAAAAGAGGCTATTGTCAGCCTCATTGGCCATGAGACAGGCTATTTTCAAGCTTATGCTGCCCAGTATCAGAAATCCCTGTGGCAGTCGGTACTGGCAATGTCCATGAAGGTCACCTCACCTTTGTCAGATGACCTGGCTGAAACTGCCAGGTTTGGGCTAGAGGCTGCCAAGTACCAATTCCAAATGGCTGCTGATCTAAATGACACTGCAGCCAGATGGATGGCTAATACAGTGAGCTTCAGAGGAGGTTTGCTTGGCTTAGGCTACAAACCTCACTCAGGATACCCAGTCAAAGGCCCTGGATTTTCCATTAGAGGGAAATCGCTCTTTGGGAGTCCACAGTGGCCTATATGAAAAGGTGGATGAATATAAGGCTACTTATAGAAGTAACTCTGCTAGAGACAGAGCTTCTTCATCCACCAGGCCCTATGGAAGGGGGCTAGGGGTCATTCTTTCTTGTCAAGAGCCTTTTTCAGCCAGTAGCCATGCCCCACTACCAGCAGTACCCCCCACAGAGCTACTCAAGGGCTAGGGGTAGAAGGGCTCTAGGCGAGGGCTCAGGCACAACCTCAACCCCAGCCTAAACAGAACCCCTGAGATGCAGGCCGCCTTCTCCTACCTGTTGGAGGTAGACTGTCCATTTCCTCCTCCTCCTCCTCCTCTGGTCGACCATCACCACAGACAAGTGGGTGCTGGAGGTAGTGGACAAAGGTCTGTCTCTGGACTTCAAATTTCTTCTCAGAAAAAACCCAGGGTTCCACCTCCCACCCCTAGCACAAATTTCGTTGCTAGAGGCAGAGGTTCAGAAGTTGCTTCAGCTCAAAGCAGTGGAACTAGTCCCTGCAACCCTGAGAGGAAGAGGTTTTTATTCCAGATACTTCCTAACAACAAAGAAAAATGGGGAGTGGCGGCCAATTTTGGATCTCAGAGCTTTAAACAAGCACCTGAAAAAGCCAAAGTTCAAGATGGTAACATTGGCTCGGATTCTGCCAACAATCCATAAAGGGGACTGGCTGGTCTTTGGACTTACAGGACGCTTATTTCCACATCCCCATAAAAGAATCTTTCAGGAAATTTCTCAGATTCAAACTCCCATCAGGTCATTATCAGTTTGCAACCCTGCCCTTTGGCCTTTCCTCGGCACCAAGGGTGTTTACAAAATGCCTAGCAGCTGTGGTGGCATTTCTTTAAGACAGGGAGTGACTGTTTTCCCATACCTGGATGACTGGCTGGTGGTGGGCAAATCACCAGAACAAGTCACAACCTCTAAAGCTCACACAGGATCTTTTGAGTCCTTGGGTTTCATAGTAAACCAGAAAAACTGTCTTCACCCCTACACAGACTTTACAGTTCATAGGGGCAGAGATCAGTACTCTACAGGCCAGGGCCTTTTCACCACTAGACAGGGTGCAAAGCCTTCAGGCCATAGCAAATTCTTTCAAGTTGCACGGTCAAAAACAGCCAGGCAATTCCTGCAGCTCTTGGGTCATATGGCAGCATCTACGAGCACAGTGCAGGGTTCTAGGTTTCACATGACAGACATCCAGTTTCACCTCAGGAATCATTGGAGTCAGAAAACAGATCCCTTTTCAAAACTCATTCCAGGGATAAGGCCTCTGTTACAAGCCCTCTTGTGGTGGAAAAGGAATCCATCCCAAGGCAGGAGTCCCTTCCAGAAGGAGGATCCTTCAGAGTCCTCACAACAGATGCATCCCTTCTGAGCTGGGGTGCCCATCTGGGGAGCACAACTCAGGGTACCTGGTCAGAGGCAGAGTCCCTCCAGCATATAAATTTGCTGGAACTCAGAGCAAGTGCGCTGGCACTAAAGTTTTCTCTACACTGGTAATGGGCAAGGTGGTACAGGTCAGAACAGACAATACCACCACTATGTGTTACATAAACAAGCAGAGTGGCACCAGATCAGGTCCCCTATGCACAGAAGCCATGAAATTTGGACTCTGGCATATTCTCTAAAGGTGTCCTGCAAGCCATCCATCTGCCAGGAAAGGACAATATCTTGGCAGACACACTGAGTCGGAGCAATCAGTCCCATCATGAATGGACACTGAACAAACAGGTGGTGCAGGTAATTTTCAGCAGGTGGGGTGTTCAGAGATAGACTTGTTCACATCCACCAGAACCACCAGTTGCCTCCGATTGTTGAGGCCACCAGCCCAGGGCACAATCCTCTGGACGCCCTGGCACTGGATTGGTTGGGCAAGTTTCTATGCCTTCCCTTTCCTCTGGTCTTCAGGGTACTGCTGAAGCTCAGATCCCTCTCAGCTTCTCTCATCTTTATAGCTCCAGATTGGCCCAGGCAGCCATGGTACTCTCTTTTGCTCTCCATGTCAGTGAGCAAGCCAATAAGCTTGACTCTCGGGCACAATCTTCTGACCTCCAATCAGGGAACATTGCTGTTCCCAAATCTCAAATCCCTCCACCTAGGCATGGCTCTTGAGGAATTAGAGTATGCAGACTTGAACTTTCTGAAGCTGTATTAAACATCTTGAAAGGTTATAGGAAACATAGACATAGAAACATAGAGCCACTAAGAAAACTTATTCTGCTAAGTGGAAAAGATTCTCCTTCTGGTGCTCTGGTAGAAACTTCACCCCAAATGATGCAGGGTCTCAGTGGTGTTGGATTATCTGATTCACATTCACAAGGTCTTCAACCAGTTCTTTAAGAGTTCACCTTGCAGCAGTATCTGCATACCTTTCTGCTAGGACAAAGGTGTCAGTAGCATCATATCCTATTTTCAAAGATTTTTAAATGCCTGATGCATTTGCACCCTCCTCACAGGGCACCAGTGCCCGCTTGGGATCTTAATATATGTATAGCCAGATTGATGCAGGCTCCTTTTGAGCCCATGGCTACAGCCCATTTAAAGTATGTTACCTGGAAAACAGTTTTCCTGGTAGCAATTACCTCAGCTAGAAGAATCGGTGAGCTTCAGGCTCTCTGTGTTGAGCAGGACTACATTTCCTTCCACAGGGATAAGGTAGTCCTCAGAACAAACAGACAATTCCTTCCCAAGGTTGTTTCAGATTTCCATTTGAACCAATCAATCACTCTGCCTGTCTTCTTCACAGACCATACAAGCTCTGGTGAAAGAAGGCTTCACAGTCTGGATGTGAAAAGAGCTCTCAGCTACTACATGACAGCTACTAAAGGCCATAGGCAAGACAAGAAACAACTTTTCCTTACATATGGGGTGTCGGAATGGGCAAACCAGCCTCAAAAGATCCATTTCTTGGTGGATTGTCCAGTATATCAATTCTGCTACATTAAAGCAGGTAGGGAGTCCCCAGCAGGCTGAGGCTCACTCAACAAGAGGAACAACCGCCACTCTTGCAGCTGCAAGGAGGTGCCATTATTGGACATTTGTAAAGCAGTTACTTGGAAATCAGTGCACACTTTACAAAGCATTATAACTTGGATGTTTTGTCCAGAAGTGATGCCAGGTTTAGCACAGCAGTCCTGCAAAGTCTGTTTCCAAAATAGAGTTATGTACCCACCTCAGGGGTACTGTTTGATAGTCTGCACAAAGTTATGAATATTCTGAGCATTACTGGGGTTAGAAGAAAAATTACTTACCATAGTAATCTTCTTTCTGCCAGTGATGCTCAGATATTCATAACTCCCTCCATCCTCCCTTCCAGAACTTCAGCCTCTGCATTCGCATGCTAGTGCCACGTAGCCATACCCTGCTGGGTACACTTCCCTATGCTAAATAGGTTTTAACAGAGTTTCCTGTCTCTCTTAATATTTTTCTCACTGTCTGGTGAACACCATTATTATAGATATAGTCCCTCCTTTGTAAGTTTTTGAAGTAAATTGTTTTATTAGGCTAATCCTAAAAATGTTTTAAATAATTAGTTGTCAGATTTTTCATATTGTCTGACTTCCAGGCTTCTTACAAATCTGAAGGGCTTAGAACACTACAGTTGGTAGAGGCAGTATTTGAAAGATGCTCACATGCAAAGAATTCCATCATTTGCATGTGTTCCATCTCTCGGGCAGTCCAACCCACCAGGCTGACTGCACAAAGTTATGAATATCTGAGCAGCACTGGGAAGAAAAAGATTACTATGGTAAGTCATTTTTCTTCTCAGACACAAGTGCAATATGTGAAACTCAGCCACACACTTAACCTGCAACTTGGCCCTCGCTCAGGTAAACATACTGGCGCCCTTCTACGGACCTGGAAGCCCTGCCTTGTAAGCACTTAGATGCGTTCCTCCCACCCTTGGCCCCAACCGACAGTCTCTGCCATTCATCAGGGTTACTCCATTGAAACCCCAGTCCCCACTGAAATGCTAGAGGTCCCACTCTTTACTTGTCACAAACTGGAGTGACCAGAGAATAAACTGCTCTCACTGGGGTACACAGTTTACTTACTTTACTCACATTTGTGAGATTAGGGGCTGGACAGGTGCAATCTAGCCTTATCTATGGGCACACACACCCCAGACTATCTAATCCCCTTAGAAATGTGGAGATGTAGTCTCCTAGAACAGTACTCACAGAAGTTGTCCTGTCCACAGGGCATGGAACAACAAAAGGGAAAAGGAAAGGCACTCTCCTGGGTAGCAGGTCAAAGCAGTCTATTTCAAGTCCTATCCAAGGCAGCTGAAACACCACAGAACATTCAGGGATTGCCCTTGAGTCCACTGAGAACAAGCAACTCCTTCCACTTCATGGGAGTAAAATCAGGAAATCCTGCTGTAGCCTTGTCTCCACCACTTCAACTGGAAGCTGGAAATGACACTCCACTAGTGTGAGAAATCCTGGGCCCTCTCCTCAGAGCCCACTGGCAGTCATTCTGCCACTCTTACCTCCTCACTCCACAACTGACCACTACAGACTCTCCACCAGAATGAGCATTCTAAGCTAACCCAGAGCAGCTATCCACACAGTGTGGTTTATGCTGCCCAAGAGTTCTAAATGACCTAATCATTCTTCCCTCAGGCTAGCTGAGTAAACAATGATGTCATGATGTAAGGAGCCCTAATGAGCTCCCTACCAGCTGCCTGCTACCTTCCTAACAATAATACTGATAGGATTCTAGTCCCAGGGGCTGGGTGGTTACAATGGGGCAGACAGAATGGTCTGATTGTCTTTTCTGCAGTCATTGTCTATGTTGCCATAATCCAATTTAGAATGTGAATATCTGGTTTAGAGAACTGGCTGGGGGTCTGAAGGGTAGCTGTGTGAGTAGCAATACAAGAAACAGTTGCCTTGAGCAAATGCATGTTTCCCAGTGGAATTCTGGGAAGAAAAGTGTTTCTAGTCTAAAATAATGGGGAGAAGTGAACTGCATCCTGGAATCTTGGGAGACAGGTCCTTAAAACAGTGAATGAAGAGAATTCAAACCCCCTTTTCCCTCGGCCCAGCACCAGGATACAAGACTGGGTCCAACTGTGTGTCATAGGTGGAAAAGTACCATTTCTGAGAGAACTGCTTGCTTTGTGTACAGTCTTATAAGATCTTAGGGTGACATATATGACAACAGTGTTTCTTAAAGTACAGGTAATCTATTTTCTTAGCAGTCCCAAAGAGTACAACCAACTTAAATATAAAACTGTGTTTGACACAATGAGGGTATACCTGGAATGACTGGGGGAGTCCTATGTCCAAAGGCCTTTTACTGTATGAGCAGGAGCATGTGGTTGGATTTGAAGAAAGTAGCCCCAAAAGTGAGTCATGACCAGGTTGGTGGCGACGTGATTGAGTGAGCAAGCCAGTTCATACAACAGACCAGGCTATCCTGTGAGGTGTTCTGATACATGGCTACCCCATTTCTTTGCTAAAGTAGAAAAGCAAATCTTGGCACTAGGAGCAAAGAGAAATTGTTGTTGCGGCCAAAACTGACACAGATTCCTGCCTGCATCCCTCCTAAAGCATGTTTGCCAAAACATAGCTACTTACTAAACAAATACAGATGTTTCTCATGGTAGTTCATTGCCTGCAGGCTGCAGTGCTTTTCACTTCTGCCTGGTTAACCCTTTAACCGCTATGAACCCAGCAGTTTTTTGATTTACTCTCGACTGTTTGGATTTCTAACATACTCAACAGCAGAAGGTCAATCATAGCACTTGGTCTAATCTATTTGGGGACAGTTTGAGACACTTTTTGGCAATTTGGAGGAACATTGGATGGCAGCTGGCTGATAACTGACAGAAAAGAACCTTTTGAAAATTGCAAGTCTGATGAAATGAAACCACCATCTCACACTGTTAAGCAACCTCAGAGCATTAACAGATGTTTAGAGAGTGACAAGTAGATATGTGTTAAAGATACGGGGCTGGATTTACAAGCCCAGATGCTTGGGAGTCTAAAGACACACATACCCCGCAAGAGAGATTGAGTTCCACCCGTTTGCTTTTTCCTTTTTCTTTTTATGTTGCTTGCACGCATGTGCAAGAAACATAGTGCCATCATCTGAGTTTTGGAGTGTGTCAGCCCGTCTTCCAATGCAGTCAGTGTGTTTGCAGGCGCGCCCCAGTTCCCCAATCACTGCTGCAGCTGTCTATGACAAGCTGAAAATGTAGTGGCATACAGTTCAAGGGAGAGCTCCACTTCAGTGAGCAGAGCTCTCCCCAACCATCACACACACACGCAGCACACACATATTGCGTGCTGATGTGCTCCCCACGCACACACTGTATGAGTCGTGAGGGGTGCCCAATCCCCGTCAGCTCCGCCTCCCAACAGCTGTCCAGGTGCCACGCTGGAGCCCACCCAGCGTGGCAAAAACTATTCTAACCGGCCAGGGGTGCCCAATCCCCCATTGGCTCCAAGGCTGCCGCCCCCACCAGCTTTCGATTGCCGCTGAGGCCACCCCAAGCGTGGCGATCTTCTTGGCCGTGAGGTGCCAATCCCCGTCGGCTCCACCTCCCGAACAGCTTTTCCTGCTGCCATGCTGGGAGCCCACCCCAGCGTGGCAAACGTCCAGCGCCGCTCTTAAAAAAAAAAAAAAACTGTGAATAAAAAAAAGGTCCCTCGTAGTCTCAATGCCCCCTCCTACAACCGCATCCATCCACTCGCACCCTGCCTCCCCACACTCCCCACCCCATACTTACCTCTGGAGCTCAGCGCGATCATCGGTGGACCGGGAACACGTCTGCACTCTTCAAAGCCGACCGCTGAACTGAGGAAATGCCGTAAGCTGTATAATGGGATAGATAGGTTTTTTCAACTTTATTGTATATCTCAGGCATTTTTGGAATTTTTCCACCAAATTTTCAACATGGGGTTTTGGGACCCCTCCTCACGAATGCTGTCACTGTCATGGCGTTATTCGGGCCGAAGGGTGATTTCGAGTCACTGCATGAAATCTCCTTTCTGGAATGATTAATGAAATGACACTGCCACTGTTCATAAGGTGGCTCTCAAAAGCCCATTTTGAAAATTCGTGGAAAAATTCCTAAAATGACTGTTTACTTAAGTGCGCTGCTAGCAGTTCCTACACACGCCGTAAGTTCGTGAATTTTCAATATTTGCACTCCAGATTTTCAACATTGCCATTTTACCACACCTCCTTATGAGCAGTACAGCTGTCATTTTTCACATCCTGCCCAAAGCGTGTTTCCGCCCATGTAGCACACAATGGCGCGGTCGGTGTCGCGAACTCAATGTATAGGACACATTAAGAAAATCACAGTGACACTGTTCATGAGCAGAGGTCTTAAAATGGCTATGTTGAAATTTGGTGAAAAAATTCCTAAAATGACTGTTTTACAAGCGTGCGTTACGCAGTTCCTACGAATGCTCGTAAGTTTGCAAATTTTCAATATTTACACTCCAATGACTTCCAAATACTTAAACAGCACATAGAAGCAAACAACATTCGGCATTGACAAATGCTTGTTTTTATTGGTACAGGCACCCAGATGTGAGACACAAGCACAGAAACATTTATCTCCACACTGTCTTGGGAGGGACACCCACACACTACAGTCCCAGTACAGTCACTGGGACTGACAATACTGCATTACACGCAAATTAGTGGTTTAGGGGACCAAGGCTGACCCCACCCATTGATCCACACCTAATGCCACCCGATTTTGTCAACCAGTTCAAAACACCATCCTCCTCCCAATGGCATCCATATCAACCTGCTGATTTCCTGTGTACTGGACACCTATAACATAAATAAATCTCCCACCCACCCACCCTCCACTCCTAGTAAGCACCCTAGCAGCCATTCCCAGTGTTCAATGTAAAGGACTTAATACATGACCTGTGCGTTACTTAAGGGGCACTGCTGTGTGGGACTGTGGCAAGGTGGTACCAGTTGACTATGTGAATACTCCACATGCAAATCAGCATCAATGGGACAGCTGTGCAGCAGGCCCGTATGCGTGGGGGGAGGGGCAGGGTTTTTCTGTGTGTGTAGGTCCCACAGCTGCCTGGTGACTTGTCTGGTCAATTGTTAGTCCAGTTCTTCTAGATGCATTTTGCCACCCAGCTTTAATGAATTCTTGATTTGGTTGGCTGGAACTAACTTGCTGTGTGTGTGTGTGTGTGTGTGTCGGCCCCCTCCCAGTACAGTGCGGCTACTGGCAATGACAGTTTCTGATTTCTGACTAAGACGGGCTATGTTTTTCGTTTGGGTTAAATGTGTGGTATCCAGTTGCCCACATACCCCTGCCCCATGGCTTGTCCCACAGGGCCCATGGGTTTAGTGTCCCCTTGGGATACACAGTGGTGAAAAGAACAGTCGTTTATTGGGCTTGAGAGGACTCATGTCTCCTGTGGCCATTTTCCTGTTTCTTCCCTCAGGATCCTGGCTTGAGCTCATGCTGGCATCCTCTGCCCAGCCATTGTGACTGCCACCCATGGACCCTGAGGCAGTGCTGCAGCACAGGTACCGTCCTTCCCTCCCCAGGCAGGAACATGTCCTATTCCAGTCAGTCTTCCACTGGCTGCCACTGCACTGGCTCTTGTGCCTCCCTGGGATACCAACCTGTGGGACCCGCAGCTGGCGACTGGTCTTCTTGTCTCTGGTTCTCAATGCACTTGTGCTGCTAGCAACATGACTATTATATAAGCACCCAGTCCCTGGGGTTACTAGAATCTCCTCAGTAACAGTGCTAGGCAGGGAGAGGCAGCTGGTGATTAACTAGTTAAATGGTTTCACCTGCTCACTCTTCTGTTTATTTGGCTTCAGCGAGATGGAAGTGATGAGCTCATTTGGAACTCTCAGCAGCATAAGCCTGTGCCAGCTGTTAAGAAGGAGTTAGAATGTTGAGACGGGAGTCAGTGTGAGTCAGCAGTGCAGAGTTGCAGTTTGAAGTTAGAGGGTGAGAACTGCTCAGCAGTGGGCTCTGAGTTGAGGGCTCTGCATTTCACCCTAGTCCTGGTATTCTCCAATTTTGCCAAGATAAGTGGTGGAGACCTTTTCGATAGCAGGATTTCTAATTTTCATCCCTGGAGGTGAAAAGGACTGCTAGTGGATGGATCCAGGGACAACACCCTTTTGATCCAGGATGCTTGAAGCTGCTTGAAATATCTAACTGTGAGTAGGATCTGACTTTTGCTAAAGGAAGCAAGTACCTGTGCTGTTGTGTTTTCTGGCTTTGGCCCTGTCACACTACGCCTCTGTAGCGTTACAGAGTGCCCAAACCCGTTACTTAGCGGTTTGTGTTTACCTGTAATGTTACAGAAGCGTTCATGTTCCTTTGTTGAAACCACATATGAGGTGGCTTCAACAACGGTTATAAAACCGTCCCTACTATGGTAATGTTACCAGCGGTAGTGTGGATGGGCGGTAATGGTCCCCTGCAGGGCCCGAGGTGCAGTGCGAGCTGCATTATGGGATCAGGCACCACATAACGGTCGCCCAGCTCCCTAAGTGTGGACTGGCAGTGCCGGTCCTGTAATGGACACCGCTGGGCTCCCCGGCCATAACGGATTGCATCCGTTACCGGGCCGGAGCGGTGTAGTGTGGCCAGGGCCTAAGAGGGAAGGCACAATGTTCTGTAAATTCAGAAGTGTGATACTGTTTCAATTTAAAGTTGGCAGAAGTGTGTGATGTCCAGAGGATGACTATGGCCCTGTCACGCTGAGCCCTGTAAATCATTACCAGTCTGGTAAACCATTACCGCTACCTCCAAAAGCAGTTCGCGTCCACACTGGTAACAGTTTAACAGGCGTTTTAAAACCGATCTCCAGACCTGTAAGGATGTGGTCTTTAGATCAGAATGGGTAACGTTCTGGAGCCTATAACTTATAGTTACATGTGTGATGACGTGACCGTTTGGACCCTCCATTCACAGGGTCTTCCAAATGGATTAATACTGGTAGAAATAAGGAGTAATGTAGATGGTCTGTAACATTTTAAAAACATTACTACTAGAATGTGGACGCCAGAATGATAAGGGTGGTAACGTTTTTAAAAACATTACCACAGACAACGTTGTAGTGTGGACAGGGCCTTGATCATGTTGTTCAGAACTTTAGCTTTTCCACTACCAGTTGTAGTGATTCGAATGCTGGATGCCAAGTTTCATTCAATAAGCATTTCCAAAATGTGTTTCCAAATGTTTAAGGTGTAACTCTGAAATAATGGTTGAGTATGGATTTGGGAGCAAAGGGTGGGCAAAACCCCATCTGGAGTAACAAGTTCAGTACTAACAGGTTCAGTAAGGGCACCTGGTTACTTTAGACAAATGGTCAAATGTCTGAAGTGAATTTTTAACCCCTGGAATGGGTTACAATTTCTTCTCTGGTTATGAAGAAGAGTGCTAGTTCTTAGCAAAATGTGTTTTCAGTTATGGCCAGTGCCACTGGAGCGATGTTCTATGTCCTACGACATGGGAATACAAGTACAAGTGTCCTATGTCCTACTGCAGTGGGAATACAAAGAGTTTTCTGTCAGATACAGTCGATTTTGTTGTTCTGCAAATTCTTAGTGCCATGATGTGTAGACAGTGGGGGTCCACCCTTGCTTCAGGGAACATCTTTTTGAATAAAGTCACACTCTAGAACCTCAACTATGGTCTAGACAGTTACGTTACTGCTTCCTGTGTGGAGTTACTCGGTACTCCTCCAGAAGATAGGTATAGCATATGCCTAGCAAAACGATCTCTCCCAGGACCTGGTTTTGTAAATACCAAACAGGTTATTGCTTTTGTACACCTTGATCTCTAAAAGAATGAGCCTGGTATACATTCCCAAAGCTATGGATGGTACCATTTTCTAAATGCTTTTGAATCTGCGCCCAGTATGGGTGCCAGAGTAACTAGTGTAAAGTAGCAGGGGTTACACACAAAAAGGTGGTTTAACTTTATGTCACAAGGCCACAGAAATGCGGCGCCTGAGAACACTATACCACCGAGTCAGTTGGTTTTGGCTGGAGCACATCATATGGAGCATCATTGTAAAGTGCTGGGTACCATTAACTGGCCACCCTTAGAGAACAAGCTAGCATGCCCAGCGCTCTGTGGCATACAAGCTACAACAACCAGATGCTCCCCAAGTCTGGTGAACTTATTAAACCTCAAACTGGGTAGCAGAAACCTCAGATCCTCCAACACATAAACTTCTTCAGGTTCCCAGGGCCAGATTCTCCTATGGACAGAGATCTGCTAGATCAGTTCTCCCCAGACTCTGGAATAATCTCCCAAAAGAACTGCAGGACTGCAATCTCGCTGGTTTCAAATCAGGACTTAAGTCACACCTGATTAAGCGGACTACCTGTTCTTGTTACGGTGACCCAATACTTTGAATCCATAGGGCGTTTATTTATTTATTAGCTTTTTGACCAGGTAGGTACATTAGACAAAAACCTTGCCTATTTTCCAGCATGACCGGGAGAGTTCAACATACAGTTTACAAAAAACAGCAGCAAATAGTACAGAACCAGTAGATATCCTTGCAGGGACAGCTGTGGAAACAAAACATACATGTGACAGTGGCCATCCATGCAGGGATGGAAGGAAGCAAGGCATGGAAACAAGGCAAAGCAGATAATAATTGCAGAGGCAATGGTAAGCCAAGCTTAAGGAAAGCAAGAGAAGGGGTTAGGTACAGACACAGAAATCAAGTGTATGTAGGTAAGCAAAAGTGCGGTCTTGAAGGAGGAGTGAGATGGAGAGCATTTAAGACTAGGGGTAGGAGAATTCCAGAATTTGGGAGCAAAGTGAGAAAAGCTTGTTCCCCATTTTTGTAGAACAGTAAGGGATGGAGAGTGAAGAGGTATTAGAGGATCTCAGTAGTCGGAGTGTGACACGGGGTGAGCATAGCCCCAATGCTGTCAGGGCGAGGGGTCTTGTCATGGAGTCAGTGAAGCAGCCCAGAGTGTATGAGCACAGGTTTTGGGGATAGCCAGTGTAGGGGTGGAGTACAGGAGACAGTGGTGAGTAAGGTGAGGGGCAGACAGGGCAAATCTGCATATGTTGTTGTAGGTGGTGTCCCATTTATGAAGAATACCGACATTAGTGCGAGAAAAGATGGGGAGGGCATGCAGGAGCCTAGGAAGCAAAACCCCTCTGGCCACAGAGATGCGTGGCAGCAGTGGGGAGCCAGGTTTGGGAGCATTTGGGAACCGGGGGGCATTCAGTCACTCATGGGCTCCACAGTGGGCACTATACAATGAATAAAGATTGTGATGGGTACCACTACTCACATTGGGGCAGCCAGGAGGGGTGACCACCCCAGCCCCCTCTAGCACCACCACTGCCTAGCAGCAAGGGTTAGGAGTGACACACCCAGTAAGCGGTGCCAATCTTAGTGTAGTGCCCACACAACTTCATGCTTGGATGTAGGTTGCCACCTATCTGTTTTTGACTGGATAATTCGTTTTTAGGGTCCTTATCTGGTCACTGGTTTTGATAAAATGCAGTCCAGTTTTTGGGCCATTTGAATGCTCATATACTTTAAAACTGATGTATCAAATCATTCACTGTTTTGGCTGCATTGCATGTCCAGGTTACAAAGAAGTTCTGATGTCACAGTAATTCAGACCTGCTTTTGTTTGTAAAACAAGTCTGTCTGGGAGGTGTAAAGTATAGGCTCAAGATCATTAGCAGTAAATTAACCTAATCTTTTCCACTCTGAATTTTAATTATGGTCTTTTACTGCTATGACAGGAAACAACTTTTACACCTTTATATGCTCTCATGTGTTTCTTTTTGTTTGCCCTATATTCTGGTTTGTTTTAGACCCATTTTGTTAAATTAGTGATCTAACTTTTATTGCCTTTATCACAACATTTGCTCTCATTTTTATAATACCTGAACATTCCATGATATTAGCTACACTTTTACAGATCATTCAGATAAATAGCATGGAATGGTGTGTCTGAAATTATGGAATGTCCTAGAAATGCTGAGGTAAAGGGAACACAGTGCAGCATTAAGGGCACATGCACAAGCATCAATAATTGTTATCAAAATTGGTCAAAGTATCAGAATACATGACTGACATGGAAAGGAAAATGGAGAGTGTTTAACACAGGGCTGAGCAATAAGCTATGGATGAGCTTGGCACATTCAGCAAACCTGACTTTGATTCCCACAGCCTCCACTTACATACTGTGTGACCCTGAGCAAGTCACTTAACCTTCCTGTGCCCTGGGTCAATCCTGTAAAATGGTCTATGTGCCTATGGGAGTTAACCTGGTTGCCAAAGAATAAAAATGAATAACTGAATAACTAAATCAAATAAATAACAGTACAAAAATTATTTCCTATCACTAGTAATGTCTATTCCAAGATTACAAATGGCTTTGAAGGAGGCGATATACTCGCCAGTCATAAAAGGGTGGGCCAGAGGCAGAGTTTGGGGTGTGGTTTAGCATCTGGTTTTACTTCATCCAAAGGTGGTGACCCTACTTGGATGGTTCGCCCATGTTGAGCACAGTTTGGGAATCTATAATACGGACACATGGATTGAACCTTGCACCTGTGGCTATATATTGTATCTGCTAATACACTTGGGCCTGATTCCAGGATGGGATATGCCAACATAAGGCGAGATATGCCAAACCTCTTGGCGTATCCCGACTTACACCAGGTGAGTCGCCAGTTGGAATTCCAAGTGGTGACTTGCACCATGGCAGATGCAGGCTGCGACAACCGTGGGTTATCCCACCTGTTACACTGCAGCCCACAACACCTGGCACAAGTCGCGGAGTTCACAGCAGCAGCCCAGTTCTAGGAGGGCAGATGTCGTAACCCGCAGTCTCATTCAAAAGGTGCACTGGCGTAGCGGTCATACTGCAGCTCCTACCAGTCCTAAGTGGCATCTGATGGCTGGCATCACCGGATGCCATCACGCAGCACCATGGAAACTGAGCTATGCTGTCCCCAAGGCCCCTCAAGCACACCCCTGCCCCAACCCCCAATCATCTGGGACCCCAGAGGGTCCGTTTCTGTCACACCCCAGATGCCTGTGTCATCTGTCCTGCCCCCATGCCCTCTGGTGTGTGCGAGGTGTCCGAGGGGCTTGAGGTGGCTGGCTGTCACCGGCCGTGATTTGCGACATGCAGGTTGTATCGCTAGGCGTGTGGTTGTAACCTTCTCCTGGCATTTCCCACATGTTGCAAGTGCGGGACCCTGCCGCTCCTGGAATGTGGTGTGGGGTCCCTGGAGAAGGCGAATGCGTAACTCACAACTGCATGCAAGTTATGCTATTCGTCTTGGAATCGGCCCCTTTGTCTTTTACTTGTCAACTTTGTATAATTGCTCAGTCATATGTGTTGAACCCTTGTCACGTGCTTATCGACTTGTATAATTCTCAATCGTATGTCTGAATCCTCTTTTCCCTCTAGGTACTTGTAACTAATCCTGGGTTGCCCTGAAAAAGGGACCATCATGGTCTCAGTGGGCCTACCCGTTATCAACAATTAAAATAAATAAATAGTTGCACATCAAAACTGGCGCACATGTCAAAATAATGATATACGTGATGTTTTTCTGATGTAAAGTGAGCAAAGTGTTGCAAATGTATGAAAATGTTTGAAAATTGCACACAAACATTTGGACACATTTGTAGTGATGCAGCTGTGTCAGAAAAACTGCTGCAAGTCCTGTGACAAGACCTTTGAACCTCCAGGCCTAGATGTGAGCCTTCAGTTTTAAAGATTTTTCCAGAGTGAAGGCTGGCAGCGGCAGAGAGGTGCGACAGCATCCATGTGGATGCTTCCCTCCTGAGAGGGTGCTGTAGAGCAGCACTCAGTGAGGACACTTGGTGGTGTGCAGAACCTTGGCGGCATGGAGACACACATTGGCTGGCTCTGCCTCCAGGGCATCGCTGCAGTGCACACCAGTGGTGTGGGCAGGAGAAAGCGGAAACTAGCACCTGTCTCGGCTTGCCAGATGACAGCTGCCTAGTCCCCCACACTACAGTCACCCCTAGCACACCTTCTGTCCCCCAAGCCTTGCATACCTTGGATGCCCACCAGAATGCTACCTCCTCTCCTCAGAGGGGGCCCCAGCAGGGATAAACCAGACCCTCAAGGAAGCGGGACTGCCTCGGGAGCCAGGTAGGGAGGCGCCAGCAAGGGTGAGACTGGTGGGCACACAGGATGTCAAGCAGCAAGAAGGAGTGGGAGATCAGGGTACTGGAGAAAGTGAAAAAAAAAGATTGTTTTCCATAGGTGTACAGAATGGGAGAGACCAGTTTAAAAATGTATTTCGATTTTAAAATGTATAGACCAGGGCAACCCCACTGAGATTTACAGGAGAAATAATTCTCATTTCCAGGAATGTCCCGGGAGGAGACAAGGTAGTTAAAGAGGTTTTCAGTTTCCAGGAAGAAATCTGCAGTTGACATCAGAACTCCACCGCAACCCTCCATCTGTATTTTAAAATCATCTTTTTTTTATTATTATTATTATTTCTGAAAGCATTACTATTATGACAGGATATTTTTTCCTTTAGACGTAATAGATTGTCATTGTTCAGGTCTACCTGAAGTCATAATACTTGTTTATGACACCACAGCACGTGCCACAAAAATTATTATGTCATCACGAGGATTTCTACTTTAGGGCGTGAAAAGTGGTAGGGACAGATTTAGCTTACGGGTCAAAGAGTGTGTGTGTGTGTGTGTGTGTGTGTGTTTTATAGCTGTTTGGCCCACCACATCCACCACTTATGCCTCTCACTTGGTCATCTCCCCAGCAACCCTCTCAATCTAATCTGCCATGCCCCCACTGTTATACGTCAGTGATCCACAAGGGCAAGTCCCACGAGTGCCAGTCCTGTCATTCAAGGGCGGTTCACAGAGGCATTTCTTTGTTTTTCTTCCCTGGTTTCCCAGGTACCTCCCTGCGGTACAAACACAGCTGATGTCTGACCTTGCACACTGCATTGCACTCTGGGCATGTGCCACCACCACTCGAGGAAGCAAGCTCCTTGGCCCGTGACAGGGGCTGCTGCAGTGCTGGATGTTGGGCCCCTCAGTCCAGGCTGGCTTGAGCTGCACTCAACAGCACTCACCAGCCTAGGACTGCACCAGTCAAGCTCCTCAGGCTTGCTTCCAAACCCACCCACGTTGCATGCTTCTGCTAGGCCATCGTCGCCTCCAAAGAAAGTGTTTACAGAATTGAATGTATCTGAATTTAAATTTTGGGGAACATTATAAGATCTGAGACCAGCTGAAGCCAACTGTAAGCTTGCTGCAGTTAGTTGTGAAATTGCTTTAACAAATGGCATACAATATTATTTGTAGTGCATTAGCTGCCAGGTTGCCTTACAGAAAAGTTTAAGCGAGTGGGGAATTACATCTCATAAATTGACTACAGTTTTGTAAAAGAAAAGTATCGTTGATTCCTACTGATCAGTGCTCGCTTCACACAGATAGGGAGGGCTTAGGTAGCCACAGGTAGTACTAACTAGACTAGCCAGGAATAAACAGGAAAAAATAGTCAAATTTTCATGTGTAGCAATAGTAAAGAGCTAGTCCATAGCCTAAAATAATAATAATAACGTATCACAAACTATCCACCTGTTACCACTTGTATCCAAAATACATTTTTATTTTCCTTTTTCTAATTAAAAGATTTCTACCTGACAGTACAAAGTATAATGTATGGAACAGTACTGTACCTGGAGGATGGCATTGCGACCTCAGTGGTACAACTGATCAAGAAGCGGCTAAAAATATTGTAGGGCTGAACACTGTTTGTAGCAATATTTGCTCCTTTGCGTTGTTAGCTCCTTCAGCCTAGGCTGTTTTTCCCCTCAAGCCCTTGGGGATTATCTTCATGGCAGCCTAACAGAAAAGTCCTTGCATAACTCTGATTCTTTCCTTGATCAGAGCTTCTAAAGCAAAATGCTGTTGCTTGAATTTAAGATCAGCAGCCCAGTAGCTCCTGCAGAGCCTTGCATTGCTACTCTTATGGGTCGAAAGCATTTTCAGTTGCTGCCTCAGCTTCTGGAATAGCCTCCTCATGTCTCGCGTTATACAATACCTCGTCTGATGTACTATTCTAACTTAACCACAGTATAGAAAGTATCTTATGTCCAGTTTTGGCTGTAACTGTATCACATGATTATATTTTGTTAGTAAGAATGATCTAATATATCACAGGTTTGTAATTTATGTCTATTGCTGTTTTAAGTTTGACTTCACCAGACAATTTACTGCTTGCCTTATTCTGCTTGTACTTTGTACTGACATTTTTATGGCCTAAGATGTGCGTAAAAAAGTAAATGGGAGAGCCTGTAGCTGAGAGGAACTGACGCTCTTCAGTGGGCTCTCTACAGTGACTGTGCAGACTTTATAAAACTACTTCCATTAGCTGCAAAAGTTGTTTCTTGAGTCAGATTCAAACTCTAAAAGCAGAGAGGCACGTTCTGATATAAAATTTGGATATCTGAAAGCATGGGGAACTCAAGAAAGATGGCCCTTCCAGATAGAGGAAAGATGAAGTCGGGTGAACTGCTCGAGCAGACAGGAGTGGCTGGATCCAGCCTCGTGGGGCGGGCAGAGCCATTGAATATCACTTGGCTTCAAGCAGTTAGGGCCCTAGATAAAAGTGGATTCCCTTGCTGCCAGACTAGCAGGAATGGGCGCTAAAATGAATGAATGAATGAAACTTTATTTATATGGCACCTTTCTTAAACCAAGCGCTTACAATAATTAAAAATATATACAATAAATAAATAAACACAGATTTATAAATAATTTGTAAAACAATAAATCTGAGCTCCAATTCATAATTATTTTATTAAAAATTTATCTTTGACCATAAATAGGTCTTAAGGGCTTTTTAAACTCCACGGTTGCACACCAACACAGTGGACAGGGTAGAGAATTCCAGAGGGTCGGAGCAACAAACATAAAAGCATGAGCACCTGATGACTTCAGAGAAACCCTCAGAATCTCTAGCAACCCTTCATCCATGAGCAAAGAGATCACCTGGGGCAGTAGGGAACCAAAAGCTCTTTCAAGTAGTCTGGATCCTGTCCGTGTAGGGCTTTGTAGGTCAAAAGACCAACTTTAAAGGTGATCTGCCACTGAATTGGCAGCCAATGCAGATCGTAGTACCAGCGAGATATGACAGGTACGAAGTACTGTACCCATCAATAATCAAGCCGCAGCATTCTACACCAGCTACAGGCGGCAGATATCAACCCAGGAAGCCCTAGATAAATGGAGTTGCAATAATCCAGTGTGAGGTCACAAAAGCGTGGACCAGTGTAGGAAGGTCAGCAGGCGGAACAAGGTGCTTGATCCTGGCATGTTCCTAAGATGATAAAGGAAAGTTTGACAACTGCTGACACCTGCAAACGCAGTGTCAGTTCGTTATCAAAAATCACCCTCAGGTTACGCACTCATTCAGAGGTAGGGAGCTGGATATCTCCCAGAAATAAACCTGAGGATAGACTGTGAGCGGGCGAGGTCTCTTTGTGGACTAATTGGTAGCGTGACACAGTTTCAGTTGTAAATGAATGACATTTATTCACTTCTAGCTCAAAATTTCTTCATAGCAGGACAAATATAACATCAGCGGACTGGTACGACAACAAAATAAAATAATCAGAATGGCAAATAAACTTCATCCCATGACTTTTACATGGCTTGAAAGGTGTTCTTCCTAACACCTGCTGGAGCATTCACAGAGCTCCATGGAGTTTACCTCCAGACCCAGGAGCACAATCTAAACATAATTATTTTGTTTCAACTATCTAACTAAACAGTTTATAATTCACATACATATATACACATATGCAGTCTATTTTATTTCAATTCCTGGTCTTTTACAAACAGCTCTGACCATCAGGCACCGCCCCCAACAAGAGACAGCATAAAACAAAGGGCTGGTCAGCACTATAGCTGTCCTGGAAGGGAGTGGTGCAAGGAGAGTCAGAAGCTGATGCTGAAAATCCAAAGACACACGAACAGGTGCCCTTTCTGTAAGTGAGAATTGTACCACACAATTTATATAGTTTTTCTCTGAGGTGTACAATCCCCCATGTAGTTTCATAACCTGCTTACTTAAACACAACTGCCAGGCTGTTACCAACATGCGCCTTAACTGGTTGTTCCAAACAGGAGCTTTGAGCAGGAAGTAATTCAAACTAGCCAGCCTTTTACAAATGGTTTTACAGCCCACTACAAGTACCTTGTCCCTAGTCTTTATTTTATCAAAGATAGGAGAGCACATGTGTATGAATTAACATTGCACTGACCTTCTGCCAGCAGTTAAATGTACAATAAGCACATGTTGCATTTCAATATTTTGCTATTGTTAATATTTACAACCACTGGAGAAGGAATGACTTCCAAATAATACAGTCTCTTAAAGACTGAAACTTAAACAGAACAGTGACTTAAATGACTATTTTATTTCCCTTACTTGCAACCCATTCTTCCTCTTAGTCAAGCAGCGCCTGTATTCTGGTGTGCTACCAAACACCTCTAAAAGAAGGACTAAAGTGTTCTTTCAACCCAAGTAGAAACAGATTGCTGGTGCTGCTCATTTAAGCTCCAAATTAACTCAATTACCATGTAAAGAATCCTAACTACCTTTACACAAGGGATTCAGTTCTCCTCTCTTTAACTGAATTACCTGGTTGGGGGAAGATTTACTAAATGACTCACTCTTACTTCTGTCCTCCCTTTGCTTTTATTTTTCTACCTTGCTAGTCTCCACTACACTATCTTTAACTTAGCCTCAACTTTTAAAGCTTAGCTTACATTTATTTTCTGATTTTACATAGTTATAGTATCAAAAGGCTTTAAGTAAAGCACCAAGCCCAAAAGTTCCAGGGCCCTAATCCATCACAGAGTCACTCTGTGACATAGACCAACTCTCATCCCCTCTACCCGATGACCTGGGTCCACAGCTAATACCTCCGTCTTCTCAGAGTTCAACTTTAGCCAGCTTGAACTCATCCAGCCTATAGATTTCGGTGAGGCAGCTATTAATAACCAATAGAGCTCCATCCTGGTCGAGTGCAAAGACAGGTAGAGCTGATTATCATCTGCATAACAGTGAAACTTCAGCCCATACCTTCTTACAATGTCTCCGAGGGCAGCATATACACTGCAACAACATGGGGACAACACCGGAGCCTTGGGGTATCCTCACATGATAGTGAGAGAGGGTTGGAAGAATTTAATCCAGACACCACTCTCTGAGTCCTGTCAGTGAGGAAAGATCTAAACCAACTGAGGACTGTCCCTGACAGACCACAGATAAACTTCAGGTGTGCGAAGTAGCCCCATGGTCCACAGTGTCAAAAGCTGATGAGAGATCAAGAAGAACAAGAATGGAACATTTCTTCTGATCTCTAGCCATCAGGAGATCATTGAGCACCCAAACCAGCACTGTCTCAGTACTATGCCTCTTTCAAAAACCAGACTGGAGGGGTTCATAGATGTCATGGATGGTTAAATGGTTCTCCAGTTGTGCTGCCACCACTTTCTCAATAATCTTCCCAACAAAGGGAAGATTAGAGATCAACCTGTAGTTAGCATGGTAGTGAGGGTCCAAGGTAGCTTTCTTCAGGAGGGTGTCACCACGCCTTTCAGGGAGCTAGAAACTCTCCCATAGCCAAGGAGCACCAAACTATCCATGCAAGAACTGGGCAGATAGTCTCAAGACAATCCTTACCCAGGAAAGTCAGGCCGGGTCTAAACTACAGCACATAGGGTGCATAATCTGGACAATCCTCATGACATCAATTAACTCAGGTCGGTCAAAGGAACTCCAGGAGAGCCGGAGGGGGCAACAACGCCGATCAAAAACATCTCCAATAGAGGAGATGGTGAGATGTTCCTAATGTCAACCACCTTATCTGTAAAGAAGTGAGCTAGCTCATCACACTCTAATTGTAAAAGGCTTTCCGACCCTGGAGACAGGTTGGGTTGCACAGCCTGTCAGCGGTTCAGAAAAGCTGAGCTGGTCGGTTCTGAGCAGCCGCAATCTCTGGACAGGAACTCTGCCTTCTTATGAGAGATTGTGGAATGATAGAGTTGATAATGTTCCATCAGTCTAAGATGGTCAGCATCAAGGGCAGTTCTCCGTCCAACAACGCCCTAATCTTCGTCCCTTGTTGCCACATCTCCCTCAAGGCCTCATCAAACCATAGAGACCGAGGTCGAACAGGAGAGGATGAACACGACAGGAGCAATTTGATCCAGAGCTGAGGAAATGGCCTATTATTGGCCAGAACCAAAGCCTCAGGATCATTGCTCACTTCAGATAACTCCGATAGATCAAGTGCCACTACCAGGCCCACAGAGCTAATATCTCGTAAAGAGCGGCACTTAACCATCTCCACTGGGGTAGGCTACAAAGAGGGGTGCAAAACTGAAGCCCACAGTGTAATGATCGGACCAACTGACGGGTTCCACCTCACGCCAGTGGCCTCAGTCCCCAGGAGGAAGACTAAGTCCAAGGAGGACCGTCTTATGTGTGGCAGAAGTAACCACTTGTGTGAGACCCAAAGATGTCATTAATTGGAGGAAGTGTTGTCCAAATACCAATATTCATCATCGATCCAGGCATTGAAGTCACCCAGGACCATCAGCCTGGGAGACTCAAATGCCATGTCGATGATGAAATCAGCTACTTCCTGTAGAAAGTTTTCATCCCCTGGTGGACAGTAGATGAGAACTGTTCTACATCCCACACCTGCCACGACAGTACACTCAAGGACTCTGCCTCCTCAACTGGTACACTTGTTAGAAAAGTTGACAGCAACAGCAAACAATGCTGCCAAGACAGTAAACAATACTGCAACAGTTGTAACTAGAATGATGGTGGAAAATAAATGGCGCCATCTTCAAATGCAGCACCTAGAAGACAATTTAAGGATGGCAAACCACCAATTTCAGGGTATACTGAGGCACAAGAGGGTCAGATTTACCAGCATATATGGTGGAACTGATCAAAAATGTGTTGGTGACTGATGTCTCGGGACATTTATTAAAGGCATACTGGATTACTCCAGCAAACAGCCCACTTCAACAGACCAGCCTCCAACTATCCTAGCAGTGATCAGTGGACCTCACATCAGGGACATGGTTTTAGCTGCAGCAAAACCAAGTGACAGATTTTAGCGGATAATGGAATCCCAGTTTATTGTTTCCTGATATTAGTTTTGTGACATGCCAGAGGTGCAAGGCTTTTGATGCAGTTTGGTCTGGCTTGCACACTCTGGTGGTCACCATGTGCTACAATTCTCTGACAGGTTGTGAATCTTTATTCAGGCAAAATGTTTGCTTTACTGCAATCTGGTTGAGGACGGAAGTGACTGGACTACATAAAGGCTGATTTTGCCCAGCAACAACCTGATCATGATTCAGATGAAGGGGACCGAGAGCATCAGGGCACAATAATGTAATGTCATCCATCTCTGCTAAAATGAAAATGAGATATTAAACACGATCCATGTGCTTAGAGTTATAATGCTATACCTAATGTTGGGCTACATTAAATCAATATATTGTATATACAGTTTATGGGACAGGGTAAGTTCAACACATTTAATAAATCTGCAATTGAACTGTCTCTAGGGCAGTTAGGCTGAGGCTGAACAGCACTCAATGACCTCTGAATGGATGCAGCCATGAGTTAGGCCAACTAAATGCTTGCACAATTACTGCCTACGAAGCACTAGATCATCAGTTTAAGTCTGGCATATGGTGGCTACCTGCAGCTTGAATGAATTAGGTTAAATAATAACTGTTTTAAAGTTGTCATTTACATCAGGTTTGCTGTTCAACTTTTCTATAACTTATTCAATGAAAATATCGGCCCAAGGTACGGCTTTGCAGTGCAGTGCATTTTCTAGTTTAAACAAATTAAATACTGTATTGCGGTCATGGATGGGACCAGTTTTACAAGTGCTTACAGGTTACCTGTGCAGATTTTCATGGGTTACACGACTAATACTGTACACACTGGCATTTCTTTTGTGCATAACACAAGGACAGAATTTTCAGACACTTAATATCTGTTTCTCCAACTATGACATCTTAGCTGTGACTGAGTCATGAGATGAGCAATCCATTGCTCAGTGTACTTTTCCTGGTGAAACTTTTCAAATAAATAAAGCCTTGACTCAGTATACTACTGTATGTTTCGGCAAGATAGGGCCCTAAAGAGATGGGGTTGATTGGTATTTGTAAAATCTCACCATAAAGCTGTTAGGCTCTCCACCTCCCCAATATCCACAGATGTGGAGTACATGGCTATAAGCCTTGCCCTTGGGGCTAGTGGAGGAAAAACTAACACTGCTGTAGTGTATATTCCCCAATAGAGTCTCCCAGGATTCAACCATTTCCACAACACCATTACTAGACTCAATCCCCACCATGAAAAACGCACTCAGTAATTTCAACTGTAATTGGTTAACAAGCAACAGTAAGGCCACTGTGACATGATTGCCAACCTGTACCTAACACAGGTTATTTCCCGCCCACCCAAACAAATTACAAAACTGGGCCACCTCACTCATAGACTGGGTGCTGGTCAGCCACCCACGGATCCTTCACACAGAAGTCCTTCCAGACTTCCTGAGTGACCACTCCCCAATTGTATGCCTGTGGTCTGCAAAATATCCCCTGCTGCTCCCTCCTACTCCAGAGCCCGAGCATTCCACTCTCACAAGACCCCACAGTTACGAGCTATGCTTCAACAGATGGACTGGTCCTTCCTGAAGTAGACGAGGATGTTGATGCGCTCTGAATTACTTCATAGTGCACTTCAACAGAATCTGTAATCTAGTGGCCCCATACAAAACCCTTACTAATAAAGGAACCTCCAAACCATGGTTCACACCAGATCTCATGTTTCTAATAAGGGAACAAGATAGCGTCTGGTCACAATACCAGGAGCATGGCTAAATACTCTCCTCCAAAGGTATAAGGAAATCAGAAAGAGGGTAAAATACCTAGTTAGAGTTGCAAAGGCAAGCTACCACAAAACAAACAGTCCTCTTCCGTCAAGTCGTCTAAATCTCTATGGAAAGAGATTAATGATATACTAGACAACTCCCACAGGCTGCTCCTCACTCCATCCTCATCGATGGGTCTCATACTGATGGTGACATAAATATATCAAATACTTTCAATAGTTCATTTAGTGACCTCTCCTCCCACATCCCAGCACACCCCACTCACCCAGGGATGAGCACACCACCCTATGAACCATCCACACCCCAAGTTTTATCGTAGAATAACCTGGGCAGAAACTACAAATATCTAGCCAGCTTAAAAATATCTACTTGCACGGGCCAGATCAAATTGACATGAAACTCCTAAAACAGGCAGTGCATGAGGTCAACTGACCCCTCCAGCTCATCCTTAACTTGTACTTCTCAACTGGTGGATGCTACCAATCTGGAAAACAGCAGAAGTAACACCTGTCCACAAACAAGGAGCCCCCAAACTACTCAAGTTACTGCCCCATCTCAATTCTATCACCACTCAAAAACATTTGAAAAATAGTAAATGAACAGCTCTCCCATTACCTGGGGAAATATGACTTATTATCACCCGAGCAGCATGGATTCTGTAAAACTACAGTACCCTAACTGCACTTATAGAATACACTGACCTTCTCAACCAGGCCATGGATACAGGGGATCTTGCTGGATCTATATTCATAGACCTCACCAAGGCTTTCAACCTTGTAAATTACAATCTGCTCTGCCTAAAATTAAACAAACTAGGCCTCTCAATGGAATCCACTGGCTGGCTAAAAACTATCTGACTGACAGAGCCCAAGCAGTCAAATGCAGAGCAACCCTATCAGATTTCAGGCCTGTGACAGTGGGGTCCCCAAGGATCTATCCTTGGTCCCCTCTGTTCAGTCTCTTTATTAATGAACTCCCACAGCCTGCTCATCCACAAAATACTCCTTTACGCGGATGATGCGGTTATCACAGCCACACACAGCAGCCTACCCTTCAGACAACACAGCCTCCAAACTGTCTTCACTGCTGTTGTGGCTGGTCCGCTAATAACCTCCTCTCTTGAACTCTAAGAAAACTAAATCCATGCTTTCTATTCCAGAGGCAAACCCTGTCCCACCCTACTGTAGTCATCACCTCTGACCTTGGAGCCCCAGTAGAGCAAGTAACCACTTTCAAATACCTACGAAATACTCTTGATTCAGACTAATCTACTCAGATCATGTGAACCTGCTCATTAAGGTAGCTAACTCCAGACTCGGCTTGCTCTACAGGCACAGAAATGCATTCCTCCCTGAATTCAAGCAGCAGCTGGTCAGAAGTACATCTTCAGTCTCGTAGATTACGGACTGGTGATCTATGGTGCCGCTGGCAGCAAAGTACTCGACAGAGTCCAGGGCTTAATGACTCGAGCGTGACACTTTACACTTGACCAAAAATGGGACTTACATAAATGCACCCTGTACAATGATCTAGGGTGGCTTAATCTAGACTCTCTCTACGTTACCTTCCTCATCACAGGTAAAAAGGCTTACTTGGGCAACTGTCCACAAGTGTTCAATCCTCCTTAGCCCCTTGGCCTCTGTGCACACCACCAGGGGTGCTGCACAGTTCCCTGATGCTCCCTAGAAGAAAAAACCTCCATGGGTCAGTCTTGCTTCTCCCTTACGTAACCCCTAGATGGCGCTATCCCAGGGCTACTACCCTGCCTGATTTGCCACTAACAGGTTGAGGGGCCTGATCCAATGGCGGGTGCCTCCACCCAGAGGTCAGGGTTTGCAATAGTTAAACTTACTTGTCACAGCCTCTGGGACACTGCAACCCCTTTCTTCCCACTAGTGGCCCACACAATATATCAGAATTACCTTCACAGTATACACTTACCCCAGGACTAGTTCCGCACTGGGACCTCCTGTGAAATAAGATACAGTGCAACAATCACAGTACAGTACTTTAACATAGACAAATACCTCAGGCAGTATAACTTTGCTGAAACAAGCAGCTCTGATTTATTTAGGGGATATAACAAGGACAGGGGAAATCAGGTTAATTAGCTTATCACTTTACTATCTACTTCATGGCTCTGTGCATTAGGCCTATCCCTACCAGTTACTGTCCCTGGGTACCCAAGCCCTAGTGGCTAGTCCAAACCGTGGCAGCTGGTAGGGGCCCTTTCACACAGTGAAAAGAAAATTAGTTTAAACAGTCAGCAGTACAGTGATTCCATTTGGATTTAATGTGGCAATTCAACAGGGAGCGACTCTGAATTAGTACTCACGACCTCCAAACAAGATAGGGTCCTTCAACGTCAGCAGGGCTAATCTTGAGCTCCACGAGACTCTTCACAATTTATATGATAAAAAGAAAGTACTATACCAGGCAGGCTGCTTCTCTATCCCAATCGCAATTACTGCACAATACCCGGAGAACACACAGCAGATTCAGTTCCTGACAGACCAGTGCAATTCAACAATTTCTCCAGTCTTCTACAGGGTGAGCCTGGTTTCTACTCTTCAGAGATCCTTTGATTCTTTTCACAGGGGCAGTTCAGTCCTAACAAGCAGTTACACAAGCTGCAGACCGGAACTCTGGGTCTTACACACGCTTTTTGACTGAAACTGTGCACTGAAGGAGCACAGGGTTTCTTTCCCTTCACTCCAGAGCTAAACTGAAACTCCAACAGACAAAACCGGCACTTCCTTTGAGTTCCTCCCAGTTCTTGACTGGATTGGCTGTCACTCACAATAGACTGCTGCTGTTGGTCCAAAAGGCTCAAGTCTAAACTACATCTCCCAGAGTCACTGCCCATACAATCCTCTTGTGGCTGGCTCAGATTATGAGTCCAAGTTCTGATTCGTCCAAGGCACCATTTTAGAGCTAGCTTACCCCACACTGATTGGTCCAGTTCAGCAGTTCAAAACCAGAATGGGGAACTAGGCAGACACAATTCTGACTGCAAAGGAAGCAGGTTAGACAAACTGTAATTTCATTATTACTGTAAATGATTTCTGGCAAACAGTTACATCTTTCAGATAGGTTCCTTTGCACTCCTAGTGACTGCAAAATGGAGTGAATTGGCAGCAGCTTGAGTGGTACTCAAACAGAGAAGCACACAGTCCCCATACAAACTAATTATGTCTGCAAGCAGACAGCTCTTAAAGAGACAGTACCAGAGGTTCTAAAACACTCACTGATAAATGGCTTAAACGCCAAACACCATTCAGGCTTGGAGCATTCAAGCAAGCTCCTGGAAGTCTTTAGGGAACCCCATTTGCGGGGGTTACATATTTATTTATTTTTAATTTATTTGTTACATCAGAAATACCTTTGAACTCAGTGTTCATTTTGCAAAGGTTCCACGTCAAAGTAGAAACAAACAAAACACACTTGTGCACAGGCAGTAAAATGAGCATTCATCAAAACATACATTACTTTGGCTACAGGTGGCTCAGAAGAGCATTTGTCAGAGCAAAAATAGAGCGTATGTACAATACATGATTGCAACAAGTCAGTTCAGTGGATTACAGTAAGTACCCTTATGATTCAGGAGGAGGGAAAGGACACTGGAAGAGGGAGATAGTGAAAAGGGCTACAGAGTCAGGGGGTGGGGTGGGTGGAGCACGCTGGCCACACAGGGATTGGGGGTTAGAGTAGGCATCTGCAAGTAGATTCACAGGTGAGTTCTTCCTGAGGGCTCTCTTGAACACTGACAATTTAGGTAGCTCCAGGATGGAGGTGGGGAGATTGTTGAGCCAGTGTACAATGCGGCAAGCAAAAGCTCATTAACCCTGGTTTGTCCTACATTTGGGACTATCAGCGCATGTTTTACCATGCTCCTGGTAGAATACTGGTAAGAACTGGGCGGAAGAGTGATGCCACAGTGGGAGGAGCCTGTCCACCAAGTGCTTTTTGGCCAGTAAGATGCTCTGGTACTTTAGTCATTCTCCAGGGAAGCCAGCCCATGAAGGAGTATAAGGTACAGCAGTGAGTGAGTCTCAAAGCCTTTAACTTCCTAAACTATGGAATTCCCTCCCCAATCATTCCAAACCACTGACTCACTCGCCAGCTTTAAGTCCCAGGTATTAGCCTCCTCACCCCTTAACCCTGTGCTTGCTATTGCTAACCAGGCTCCCATGTTCTCCCTCTCCCACTTTGATCTCCTCACCCTCTTACTCGCACACTTCGGTTCTTGTACCGCTCTCTTGCATCTTGTGTTCCTTCACTGCACAACCAACAGCCCATAACCACTACTAGGTAATACTCACTAAAACTGATGCTTTTCTCTTCTGAAATGCTGGGACTGTTGCACTGTCAGCTCTGCTGTAAAATGCATAGCCCTGTCCCTAATTACCAAGCTATATCCTGTTTACCTTAATGCTTACTCACCTGTTCCGTTCACATGTCTACTATGCTGTGTTACTCAGCAGTGTCTTGCCTTGTCAGTTTATTGCTGTGCATATGTAAATACTCCTTGTCCTTTATTCTAATGCTGTAAATGTGTTTTTAATAACTGTTACATTTCCCGTCTGTTATATGGCCTTTGAAAATAGGCTCTGCCTACAGGGATCTTACGTGAAATAAATAAATCTGTTTGCTGTCCATATTCAGTGCTGCAAGGTGCATTACGATATAAGCTAAATGTATACAGAAACACCTTTCAGATGTGTAACAAAGGAAGCAGGGTATGTCTATACTGAGTTCATAATAATATGCACTGTATTGATATATTCAGAACCAAGTATGTTATTTCAATGTATTTGCTACACTGAAAACAAATACAAATAATTTAAAAAGGTGAACTCAAGCAGTGTACCTACCTGGTCAAAAGAAAGAAAAGAAAGAAAGAAAGAAAGAAAGAAAGAAAGAAAGAAAGAAAGAAAGAACCATTCACATTCAGCCAGCTTTGTCACGTGTGATGTCAAAATGACTGCAGACATAATGCGTACCATGGAGTCCTCAGTCACAGGTACCATCGCAGGTGGAGTGGCTCAGTGGTGCTGCACTATGCACACTTACATGCATGCACACCTCACCTTGGGGTCTTGTGGGTCTGGGGATGGAAAACAGTAGAAATACCCCAACCAGGCAGGATGAAAATCCTGGCTCCCTCAGGAAACCCTGCACAGGTGACCTTGGTGCCTCCTCCGACTGGATCCTGTTCATGGCGGGAGTTAGGGAGCCCCACTATTCCCACAGGGGTGAGGCCTGGGGAATGGAGTTGTAGGGTAAGTCCAGGAGCTGGAACTGAGGAGGTTGACACAATGGGGGCGTGGGCGGGACAAGAGTGCAGAGTAACTAAAAAACCTAAGTTGTGCCTGAAAGTGCTGTGTTTGTTTCTTACATGTAACCAGTAGCTGCCACAGAAATATGAAATAGTTGGTTACAGTTGATTATAAAATGGATAGGGAGTTTTCTGCATCCTGATTGACTGAGAAGCACCTTTGGCCATATACTTGTCGCTGCATATTCTGCCAACCTGTACTTTTTGGCAAACCAGGGTATAGCACATTAAGTTATCTATGCCTCCCAGAAAGTTTTGAAAACATTTCTGGCAGCCATATTAGTGAAGGTAAAAAAAACTTCAGACCCATTACTTGCCTTACCTACAAAAGATATCAAATGTTTCTGAAAGTCCCCACAACATCCCACAGTACAGAAAGACTTCAGTTATATTTAAAAAGTTAAATAGTTTAGCTAACCAGTTTTAAAAGCTTTTGTCCTCATTTTTCTTTGTAGGCCTGTTATCCATGGACTGTGGTAACTTCACTTTTCATTTAGCCCCTCCCCACTGCCGTAATACTCATATCAGAGTTATTTTGTGCACCTCTGTTGACTTTAATATTTAAAAATGTTGCCAGATACAGTTAATGAGTACTGTTACAGCTAAACATTTTGGAGCTTGTGCTACCATCGAGAGTTGCTGTCACTTGGCTGTAAACTGCTGCATACTCTGTCCTGTCGCTCACTCAGCTTTAAAAGCCACCTCTATGGCCCCCAGTGCTTACAAGCGCCAGCAGATACATACTTCATTTACAGAAAGGATTAGAATCGATTATAGAATAATCAGTTACGATGTAATCAATTCTAACCCTGCATGTAAAAGATGCTATTGATGACTTGGGATCATTCTCAGGATCGATTCAAGTGCAGTAGACAAGTGCACTGACTACCTGGACATCAGTTTTCAGAATGCATGTAGACGTGATCCAAGCTGGGATCAATCTCACGCTTATGCACAGTTGTCATGTACCCGTTTACCTGCAGGGTTAAGATCAATTACATAGTAATCAGTTACCTTGTAATCAAATACTGCCCTGCATGTAAACCTGTTCTTTCTCAGTGCATCGACTGCTGCCTTTGATGTAAGCATGAATGGAGATGTGATTGATTACCTGGAATCAGCGTAAAGGTAACTGACCACCAATTCATGTAAACCCAGTAACAGTTGATGAGTACTATAACAGCTGAGCTCAGCAGAGTTTGGAGCTAATGCTACTGCCGAGAGTTCAGCATTGACCACAGCTTGAATCCAGAAATTGCTCAATCCTTGTCCCTCGGCTGTAAACTGCTCACTTTGTGCTGTCATAAGCTCAACTGTAAAGTTGTCTCTTTGGCCTCCAGTGCTTACATTACTTCTGTGCTAAACAAAATAATAAAAAAAAACAGAAACAAATTCTTGGGGTTACATTTCTTTTAACATATTTTTACACCTTTAAGAAACTAATTTTTTTTTAAGAAATTCCATTTTATATGCAGAATAAGACACTTTGAGGTGTGGTTTACTGCCTGAAAAGCACTTCCCAGGTGCTGAAGGCACTCAGCACAAGTGCCTCCTACCTCACAATGCACCTTGGGTGTGCTTTATCAGTCAGCAAACTGCATCTTGTTGTATCTTTAAAGCAATAAGCCACAAGAGGGTGTGGTTATCGGGGATTTACCACGGCTGGAGTGCGCCTCGTGGGTAAATCCGCACCAGCTATGGTAAATCTCCCAATAATCCAGATCCTCAAGTGGCTTATTGCGATTATACAATGCACTGCTTTTAATTATTTTAAAAAAGTAGTACTTGTATAATGCTTAATAAGCCACCTGTATTAAAGCAGTGTTTTTATTTTGTTTTGTTTCCTGATATAATGGAGCTGCTGTTTTATGGTCTTCGCTTAGCGGAGGAACAGGATGGCGGCCGCAGTTCCATGATTTCAGCGTCTGGATGTTTTTTTTTTTAAAGATGCCATTCTCATTGGTTGGTGTCCAAGGTCCATGGTATAATATTCCTTACATAACACGCTTATCTCCACTAGTGAGTGGCAAGACCAATAACTCATGAGCTGTGAAGCCACAAGTTAGTTATAAAGGTCTTACCATGTATCTGGAGATAGATGAATTATTCTGCTGCAGTTCATTATGTAATTGATATATACCATACTACTTGCAATGCTCGTATTAGTGTTTTACCTTGTTTTAATTTAAAATTGCCTTCCTTTCCATTGTAAACACCCTAGTTGCCAGATTGTTCTCTGTGTTCTTCTTCAGACTGTAAGTGGAAATACCATACAGTGTATGGTGGAATGCTGTTAACATGGAAATCCATGTTTAGAACAGCGTTGTTGTGCTGCAGTAGTGATGATCAAATTGTTGATGTGCTGCACCAGGTACATCACTACTACAGCACAACAGGATCGAATGTTGTCTCCCACCCCCACCCCCGTGCCACAGTGACATTTGTTTCCTGTCAGATCTGGCAGAACTGTCAAACAGAGTAGTAAAGTAAGTGACACTACCGCTCCCATCAACATGTCGGCAGCATCTTTTCTATATGTCGGAGTCACAGCAGGCGATAATTAATTTACCTTCTAACGCTGGCTAGAATGGTGGTCACATAAACAGAGACACAGAGACAGCAAACAGGATAGAAGCATAGAAACAGAATTTGATGGCAGATAAGGACCACTTGGCCCACCTGGTCTGCCCACTTTGTCTTCCTACTGTATCACCGCAGACCCTACTTGATCTCCAGTGTATCCCCACCCTTGTCTTATCACTAAGGTTCCTTATGTCTATCCCATGCTTTCTTGAATCCTGTTACAGTGTTTGCTACCACAACATCTGCTGGGAGGCTGTTCCAGGCATCCCCACCCTCTCCAATAAGAAGTAAAACATTTAATGTGATTTAAGAAATAGCTGGATAAGCTGGCAACATTTCAATAGTTCCTCTTGTATCAAACAATTCGCTTGGGGATGGGTGTTTTCAGTCTTGCATTTGTTATGAGAAATTTGCAGTGTAAGTAAGATGAGGAATCTTTTTTTGTACTTTATTTTAGTCTTATTTATTATTTTATTCTTTAAGGCAGAAAAAAATTCCACTTTTAATTTCATTCAGAAAAAATGTCATTAAGAAAATTAGATCCCCCTAAAATCATTTATCATGTAATTAAATAAAGACACAAAAATATTTTTATATTTCTGGGGTTAAAGACTATTTGATGCCTTACAGTCATTTGCCAAAATGAAAACAAAAAGAGAATTTAAAGTCTATTGGTGCTCCAAGTTTAAAACATCCTTGCAAAATTACTTTTGTAAATCATAGAATAAGGCACCTATCTTATTAAAGACTATAAGTATCAGGCCAATTATTGGAGAATCAGAACAAAACGGAACAGAGAAAAAGTTTAGCTGAGATATTCGGTCACCTTAGCTGCATCCTCTTCATCAAATCAGAGCCAATATCTTCAGGAATTTTGATGTTATTTTCAAAAAAGATCTAGCAGCATCTGGGTTTTCAAAAAATAATTTTATCCTGATAATTTACTTTCAGGCGAAGCGGGCGATATAGAACTGCCAACAGTCCAGCTTCTTTAAATTCAGAAAGAATTGGCAGGAAGCATTTTCTTCTTCATTGTGTCTGTAACATAAATCTGGATACAAATGTATCCTTTGACCATCAAAAACAGCTGCTTTTTTTGCTCATTAACTGGAGAACTTTATTTCTCTAAAAGGGTTTGAAACGTAAGAATAACATATCGAGCCCCAGATTGCCTAGTAGGGTCGTTAGATTGACGTGATGCAGATGCAATAAAGATTCAAGGAACAAAGGTGACTCTAGTGCAAATATAGGAGTTAATGCCCTCTGTACCGCATCTTTCAACTCATCATTTGGGATATTACCAGAAAACCCAATTAATCCCAAGTTCTTTCTTAACATATTGTTCTCGAGATGCGTAATCGTGCCATTTGTGTCAATTGCTCATGTAAAGCCACATTCATAGCTCCTTCTACTGTAAGGACATGAGCTGATATTTCCTTCATCTCCTCCTCTTTTTTTCCAAGTATACTCTACACTTTCTTCATTCTTGTTTCAACAACCAACAATGAAAAGAAATATCCAAAAGCGAAGCTTCCATATGGGCTGTCAGCTGTTTCACTTAGGTCTGAAACTCCCCCAAAAGAGCCTGAATAGAAGCAAGAGTTGGTTTCTGAGACACCTTAGGTTTCGCTCCCGTCTCTTGTCGGGTTACTGCAGGAGAAGCCCCTGATCTGGCTGCCTAGACAGGCCCTCTTCCTGCAACTTTGGGAAATAAACTTGTCCATTTCGATTGACGGTAATGCCATTCAAATTAATAAATAAAGAGAAGAATTCAAATGAATTAGTTTTGATGATATATTTGAATGTTCCACCTGAGACCACGGAGCTCCGACAAACGCAGATAGCTCTAATTATGGCTCGTTAGCTCTGAGGAATCTTAATAGACATGGGATTCTATGCTGTTGTACTACACTAGTGACATACGTAGCTAGTACGACAGCATTCTGATATCATTTCAGATGCTGCTGTCCCACAGTAGCTATGTCACTACTATGGTACAACAGCATAGAATCCTTTCTGTTTGAGGTTCCTTATACTTACCTCATCTGCACAGTCCTCATAATGAAGATCTTAACAAGACTGAGAGCATCCCACCCTAAGTAAATTGTTTGTTAAAGCTTGATCTACTACAGCTGTTGCCAGCTCATGTCGCTGTTACTTAAATCACATTATAAAATGGCAAGAAGAAAATCTAGAAATGTCATTGGCTAAGTGATGTTGCTGGGCAGTGCACCTTTACACCCAAGAGAGGTGTGTGATTATTGATCAAAAGCACACACCCTGAAGTGTTTTATTGCACTTATGTGTAAGAAAATCTAAAACTAGCGTGGAGGCTATTGTTGATGGTTCTAAGCCATGGGTAACCTAAGAAGCCAGGATATTTTATTTTAAATTCTGCAGAACACTGTTTTACTTATTGGAGTACCTGCCCTGAAACAGGAAGCAGGACGAGATAGTTATAGTTCAGGGCTGTACCTAGCTTAACTACTTGCTCTAGTGGATTGGTCCTTTTTACATTTGGGCTAATATTGTCTGCACAAATAGCTGCCAGAGCACTGAATGAGGGATTCGCACAGATTAAATAAAAAAAAGTTTTACTATTTTGGATGAAGAGTGACCTCAAGTGAACTTCCGGTCATGGATGAATATAAAGCTTGCCCCCTGCAAGCAGGTCAGCTAAAACTAGTGTGGAGGTGGTTGCTGATGGTTCTAAGCCATGGGTAACCTAAGAAGCCAGGATATTTAAATTCTGTAGCACGCTATTTTACTTATTGGAGCACCTGCCCCTGGAAATAGGAAGCAGGAAGAGAGAGCTGTAGTTCAGGGCTGTACCTAGCCAAACTACTCGCTCAAGTGGGCCGTCCATTTTATATTTGTACTAATATTGTCTGCACAAATACTTGCCAGATCTCCGAATGAAAGGTTTTCACAAGGATTAAAATCAGAAAACCCCATTTTACTATTTGGGATGAAGGGTGACCCCAGTGAACTTCTGGGTCATGGACAAATATAAAGCTTGCCCTCTGTGAGCAGGGTGAGCTCAGTGCCATGTGCAGAGTGACTCTCATGGGAAGAAGAGGAAGGAGGCCTAACCCTAAGTTAGTAAAATAAGCATAAGGTAGGCCAAATACTTAAAAATATAGTCTATGCTCCATTAACCAACAAAATGGTAAACAAAGTCATGACACTAGATGGTGACATTGGTTATCAATGTAGTCTTTGTCAACGTATTCACTATTTATTAAGGAGCAAGTATTGGATAACTATGTATGTAGTAAATGCATCAAAAACACACAATGAAAAGAACAACTTTTGCTGTTTTCCAACAACTAGAGGCACTGGAGAAAACGCAAGAAGATCTGGCAAACAGATTGAGGGCATATCCTGCATTAATTAAAGCAAACCAGGTAGCTGAAGAAATTATCCCCAGTACTTCAAATCATAAAAGGAAAGCAACACATGAAATAAGTGACCCAGATAATGAATGGTATGAGGTCCAAACAGTCAAGAGAAAAAGGGTGGAGAGAGGTTCACTATACCAAATCAACAAACACAGCTTCAAGGGAGCTTAACTATAATGTCTGAAACATAAACTCTAGAAACAATCCTTTGCAAAGAGAGGTATTCTCTAACAAATAGATACATCCCTTTGCTAAACGACAATAATGATACTGAAAACATCATAAATCTTGAAGATCAGACTAACATGAAACATCAGTCAGTGACAAGAGAAACCCCAGGCAACTCCAGGGTTTTAAATAATTGATTAGCAGTTTTTCTTGGGACAATACTAACTATTTAGAAAGTATTTATATAGGTTTTCTAGAAGTGTTCGTTTGTTAAACACAGTGAAGCAGGTGCTATGCATTCTCACAATGTTTTAGCACTTTTATGAGCAAACGCTAATCAATTTTTAAAGTTAAATAAAACCCTGAACTAATAGTTTTAGGAGACTCTATAGTAAAATACACCGATAGCTACATCTGTCAGTACGACAAAGAAAGTATTATGGTTTGTAGTTACTGGGGCAAGTGACATCACAAAAATGTCCGACAAGATATTTAAAGGGACAGGAGAATGCCCTCTAGCAGTAATACATGTAGGTGTAAATGACGTTGGGAAAAAGAGAATGACAGTTAAAAAGTGATTTCATGAAATTAGCTAGTAAATTGAAGGTAGGATGTGCGATAGTATTTTGTGAAATACCACCAGTACCCAGAGCAAACAAGAGAAGACAAGAAGAAATCAAATGCATCAATCAATGGATGAGGAACTGGCTAATGAAGAAAAATTTAAATTCATATAACACTGGGACAGTTTTATGATATACCTGAAATGTACTGCAAAGATGGTGCATCTTAGCTGAAAGGGCACCAAAACTTTGGGGTTGAGTACAGTGAGGGCAGCAATGGAAAATTAAATTGACTAACTTAGGGGTGAAGGAAATCCTAAACCAACCTAATTAAAAAAAAGCAAATAGGAAAGGTCAGGTAGTTAAAAGTATAAAAATAATGTCCTTCAACACAAAGAGCTTAAACAGTGAAAAGCTGGCAGAATTGACTGCCATGATGGCATCAAACAATGTAGAGTTCATCTGTATTTCAGAGACCAAGTGGGATGACTGCACTCAGTGGAATAAGGAGATACAGGGTTACCAGCTGTTTAACAGAGCTAGGTCTGGCCGCAGGGGTGACGGAGTTGCAATATGTGCAAGGATGATATTGAATGCCATATGGTAGAAGTAAATAACACAGCTGGGATTGAAGTATAAACCATATGGCTAAAAATAACAGGGATGACAGAGAAGAGTTTCTTCCTAGGAGAATTATATAGGCCACCTAACACTAGTATAGATTCAACCAATTTATTGTTGGAACAAATATCGAATATAATAACCAAAGGGGATGTTATAATATTGGGAGATTTGAACATGCCAAATGTAAATTGGACTACAGGCCAAGCAATAGGAACACATGACCAGAATATTATTGATTTCCTGGAAACCTAGAGCTACATCAGGTGGTATTAGAACCTACCAGGGTAACAACATACTGGACGTTATACAAACAAACATCCCAAACTATGTCACAAACATTAGAATAAATGCACCTCTATCAAACAGCGACCATGGGCTGGCAGTATAGCCTAGAGGTTAGAGGAATGAGGTGTGAATGAGCTTGGTACATCCAGAAGACCAGACCAGAGTTTGATTCTCACAACCTCCACTTGCATACTGTGTGACTCTGAGCAAGTCACTTAACCGCCCAGTGCTCCCAGATCATCCCTGAAAACAGGCACTTGTGCCTAGTGGGCTGTAACGGTTACCAAAGACTAAAATAAAAATAAAAATAATACAGTTAGTTTCCATTTGAGTACAAAAACAATACTCTAAGGACAACTCAACCATCATGAATTACAATAAAGCAGACTGGATGTCAATTAGGTAACAACTTCAATATGTAGATCTTCCCAACAAAATTATACATTTGAATTCTGATGAAGCTTGGGTCTTATTCAAACAAACAAGAAAAATACTGGAAGACAAGTTCATGCCAAAGTAAAGCGTTTACAACAAAGAGGTAAGAAACCTATGTGGTTCAATAATAAAATACAAAGATGAATTAATAAAATGGCTATTTGGTTATGAAAAAGCACAAACAATTACTAATGTAAGGAAATATAAATCAGTATTAAAACAATTAAAATCTACAAAAACCACAGCACGGAGGGACACCACATTTATGCTAGCCCACTCGAAAGATAACTTAATGGGTTTCTTTTGTACATAAACACTAAAAGAGGTACATCAAGGGTAACAGGTACATTAATCCATAACACCACAATGTATAGTAAACCAGAAGAAATGGATTGTGTATTTAATGAATACTTATGCTCAGCCTATATACAGAGCACAATTAACCATTCAAAATGTAAAACTGTAAACCAGAAATAATTAAAAATAAGCTCAGCAAATTAGACAGTAACAAATCACAGGGACCTGATGGCTTACACCCATGCTTACTAAAAGAATTTGCAGATATTGTAGCATTACCAATATATATCATAGAAAATAAAACTCTTACAGAAGGTAGTGTACCAAGGACTGCAAAAGGGCCATTGTCGTCCTATCTATAAAAAGGAAATAAAATACACCGTCTAATTATAGACCCATCCGTCTGACCTCTATCATTAGTAAACTAATAGAGGAATAATAAAAGCAAGATAACAAAATATTTAAAAGGTAAATGACTGTTGGTTAGCACCCAACATGGCGCCACCGAAAAAGGAAGTTGCAATACAAATCTTCTGACTTTCTATGATAAGGTTAGCAAAAGCATAGACCTGAATGATCCAACGGATGTGATACTGTTTGACTTCCAGAAGGTTCTTGACACCTCCCCGATTCTGTAATAATAGACAAACTACGAAATCTAGGTGGACAAATACATAACTTCATGGATAGCAGCATGGCTTACAGACAGGTCTCAAGTAGTACAAGTAAATGGTTATTTATCATCAGAGGGACAGGTGACTAGTGGAGTCCCCAGGTCTCAGTCTTGGGACCACTACTGTTTAATATTTTTGTACATGATTTACAAATATACGGCAATATTATACTTATCAAATTTGCTGATTATTTGAAACTGGGAGAGCAAGGTCAATACGGACTCAAACTGAACCGGTATGACAAAGACCTCGAAGACATTATTAGATGGGCTGATAAAAATAATAGAATTTCAGTCACGACAAATGCGTGGTTCTGCATTGTGAGGAAAACAACCCAAAACAACTGTATAAGATTCATGATGAGGACCTGGCAGATGTAGATGAAGTTGGATACCTGGGGTTATAATTTCCAGTAATGTGAAACACAGTAGCCAATGCAGGAATGTAGCCAGAAGGTAAACCAACTAACCTGCTGTGTCAAAGATCTTTCTCTAATCGATCCCAGCAGTTCTGATGCCTTTATATAAATCATATATACGACTGCACCTTGAGTATTGTTCTCAGGCTTGCGGACTCTGCTTAAAACAGGATATAGAAATCTTGGAGAAAGCCCAATGTCAGTATACAAAACAGATATTTAATCTCAAACATACAACATATAAACAGATTAGAAAACTTAAATTGTGGCCCTTGATCTAAGGCGACAAATTGGTGACCTCTTAACTCTATTCAAAATCCTACAAGAAATAGAATTGTCATCAGATTTTGATATTAAATACAAAGATAACATCTATAATTTAAGACTGCACAACAAACAAATTCAGTGTTGTGTCGCTAGGACCAACATTAGGAATAGTGCCTTTCTATCAAGGGCAATCAGACTCTAGAATAAGTTACCCCAAAACACAATCAACCAATCAACCTGTAATGGGTTTAAAAGGAAGCGTGGCGTGTACCTAACAGAAGCGAGCATTATAGTTGCATCTACTGAGAAGTAGGGATAGCATACATGGGCAATGCACCTTCTGCTGTCGTGAGAACTGTCAGCAATAAGAGTCTCACTTCAGTGTGAGGCTGATTCGATCAGTCCTTTGCGCAGCAACACCTTTATTTATTTACCGATCACTGCAGTGTAATAAATAAATCAGGCTGATCACTGCAGTGTAATAAATAAATCAGGCTGATTACTGCAGTGTAATAAATAAATCAGACTCATTTCATTGACTTGTAAGATGCCATTTCGGGTAACCAGACATCCCAGAATCCTGCTGCTGACATCAGCGGAGAACTGCAGAGTTGGGTGATTCAATTGCCTATAATAGCCAGCAGTGAATGTCAGAGTTTTCTGTAAACTGTAAACTTCAGTTTGCTGGACTGCTGTTCTCCTGGGGCTAGGCATAGTCACTGAGGATTGTACTAAGCCCTGTGAGCACAGCAGGACCAGCAAGCATCTGATTTTAGCTTACAAAATCTTTAACATGTACACAATTGAAGGCTATTAAATCACCTAGCTCTGCAGTCCTTCTCTGATGTCAGCAGCAGGGTATTCTGGGATGTCTGATAACACGAAATGGCATCTTAGAAGTCAGCAAATTAGCCTAGTGCATTTTATTATGCTGCAGTAAACAGTAAGTTAAAAAAATGTTTTTGTACACAAAGAGCAACTGGGATCAGCCTCACATTTGGGTGAGAGGCTTTAATTGGTGACAGTTCCTTTAACCACAGAAAAACACAGCAGCTGATTTTTCTTAAACATGTTATAAAGTGACAATCTGTGTGGAGCAAAATAGTTCCATTCTGGCATGGTGTCAGTGGAACAGTGACAGCATGGGTAACAGTGCTTTAAGTTAAGTCTCGCTAATCACTTCCTCCCTTCTGTCTTCCCATCACAGTTCCACATAGTTCTGAGCCACTAGTTTACAATCCTGTCACACTTACTACCGTGAGTTACATTCCTGCTACTCACTACTTAGGTCCCTGCATGCTGCAAACTCTCTTATACATTCAAAAGTAAAATGGAAATCAAACGAAAGGCTGGTCAGAAAAATAAAAAATAAATACTGTAGAAACTGCTGAGTCACCAATAGAAACACAAAGGCAACAACAAAAGTCTTGAATTTCTGAGCTCACTTATGCCCGTAGGTAAAGTATTCCGTTTTCTTCTTCTTTCAGGGATTGCAGCAAAATCTAAGCTGTCGGCTGCACTCAGTGCAGCAGTGTAGTGACATTTTAATAAGTTTCTAAGGTACAGAGGCTGGCATCTTCAAGAATTGCAGCCATGTAATTATGAGTAGATAAATTACATGACTGTACTGGTGGTTTAGTCAATCACAGCACTTGATTTTCTTACAGATATTATAAATCTCTACACAGTCAGGTGCCAAATATAATTTTTTCTTCCTCAAAACCTACTTAGAGCAGTTTTATAAGTGTAATAAGCCCTTAAGGGTATGCATCATTGATTTTAAGACACTCCCCAGGGTGTAAGAACACTTGGCCTTTGGCCTTGTGCCTTACTACATCCATGGGATCTGCATTAAGCAAGGAATAAGACATGATGAGGTGTGGCTTATGGCCTGATAAGAGCACGCCCAGGTGTATAATGAGGCATGTATGCTGTGTTAAGTGTATTTAGTACCTGGGAAGTACTCTACCAGGCTATAAACCACACATTGAGTGTCTTACACCATTTATAAAATGGGTCTCCCAGTAAAAAAGTTAATTAAAATGCTTATAAAAAGTGTAAATAAAAAGAATAAAAATATGATCAGGTCAATACAATAACACAAAACATAGCCCTTGTCATTGTATTGTAATGGATTGCATTGTAATTGCAATGTCACCACACACACACACACACACCTCCACAAAATGCTTTTATTTTTTCACATTTCTTTCTTTGGTTGTGTTTTCTGATTAGCAATCAAGTGCCTACCCAGTTTTAACTGGTGTGAGCATGTTTCATGTTAGGTGCCGTAGTTAATGTTTTTAATAGTGCTTTCCCGAGGTCAGTGCTGTTTCATGATTTTTTATGTTTTAAAAAGGTAATAAAGATGGAATTAATTAGGAAATTACAGTGCTAAGGGAGGAGCATCCGCCTTGATGGGAGCAGGTTTCTCAGCAGCCACCACAGAGAGCAAATAGCTTTTTCACATTTCCTCCTTTCTCATTTAAATCCTTCTGATATTGCCTGCAATTTGAAAATGCCCGATTGTCTGGCTGTTCGCCCTTGCAGTTAGTTTGATAGCAGGAGGGGTAAGGACTAGACACTGGAGATCGGTGGAGGAATGGGCGTGCTGCATTTTGGTTGCCATAAGTAGTACCAGTTGCCAATATATGTCCTGATAAGGACAAGGCAAAAGGTACCTCTCAGCCAATCAAAATGCAGGAAATTGTCTACCCATTTGATAAAATCCTATAATGTGCACCTTCTCATGGCTTATTAGTTACTTACATTTTCTAATTTGGTCCTGTTGCTTTCTGTTTATTTGACCACAGCTCAAGACAGTTAAAAATAAGGTAAATTAAGTACAACAAACATAGACCATACAAAATAATGTACAGGCAACCACACACAACAAGTCTCATGTTTCCATCTGGGGGCTGAAATGACATCATGGAGAATGATGACATCATCTTAACACTCAGTGGAAACATAGCCTTGTTATGACTGGCATTGGCTGTCCATACATTATTCAATATGAACCATATACTATAAATATTTATCCCAAGATAACATAATTTGTCCATTTTATTCACTCCTAATGTGGTATATACTGTACTGTGCATTTTTTGTTCTGCAAGGGTGAACATGGTGGTATGATAGTGGATTTTGACAGGTGTGTCAGTGTTGGTCCAATGCAGGGCAGGCTGCAAGGGCTCAACAGTGTCAGACCAGTCATCAGCTGGACTGATCATGACACTCTTCTGGGCTTGCTGGATGGAATCTTCATGAAGTTCAAAGAAAAGAGCCACCACAATCACAGGGCAGCTCTTTCTTTGCTCTCACATAATGCTGCCCAGCAAGCACAGCCGATCAGTGTCATGGTCAGCCTGCTGTGGTCCCCCAATGTAAAAACAATCCCCCAACAGTCTGCCAGGTATCTCTTCCACCTTTACTGCTTCTCCTTTCCTTCTTAATTTTCCAAGCTGGGGTGCCCAATCCTGCGTGCTGGCTAGTACCCACCCACCCCACCTGTTTTCACTGTGTGACCCGCCAAACATAACACTGACTCTGGGGTATCCAATCCTGTATTGGTACCTGAAATAAAGAAAATCATCCTTCATGGTCTTTTAACTGTTTTTTTAATCCGGTAATCTCACCCTCTGCTAAGTATCCCTTCCAGCTCCTCATGGCTTTTAGGGCCCTTATAGATTAAACCAACACTGGGGTGCCCAATCCCCAGTGTCAGTACCTAAAATAAAGAAAACTGTCCCTAGTAGTCTTTTTATTTTTATTCATCCTGTAAAAAGAAAATGGTCCATCAGAGTCTGTTGCCATTGCTTCCTGTCATTATTACCTTTCCCCACCCAACACCTCCACTCAGCACCCATCTCCCCACCCCTTACTTACCCACAGGGGTTCAATGTCGTAATCCTTTCTAGACTAGAAACATATCTTCACTCTTTGATGCTGAACTGGGAACTGAGGGAATAAGATATGTGGTTCAAACATTTCATTAGATTTGGGACCCCACCCAATGAATAAGGGCAGTGAAATTATTCAAATCCATCCCCAAAAGGTGATTTCATGGTCACAGCATGAAAATCGCCTTTCAGGCAGGATTTAAAACTTTTCTCCCCATGTTCATATAGTGGGGTCCCAAAAGGCCATGTTGAAAATTTGGTGAAAATATTGAAAAAACAACAACATTTTGAGTGTATTCTTGTAACTTTGGTAATTTTCAATATTTTGACCCACGTTTCAACATTTTTCACACCACCTCATGAGCATGGCAGCTCTCATTTTTGGATCCTAACCAAAACATGTTTTCGCATCTGTGGTGTGAAATTACAGTTTGGAAAGTATTTTATAAATGTTCAGAAGCAGGGCTCATGTTCAGAAGAAGGGGTCATAAAAAGACTATGTTGAAACTTTGGTGTCAAAATGTGGAAAAGAAGCGCCTGTGGCACTGAGGGTAGAGGCACTGGATGCCTTACCTCGTGCCACGCTGGTAACCTGGGTTCGGGGAATCGATGGCTGGCCAGGATATGAAGGATTGAGCATCCAGAGGACTACTCTCCTTCCTCGGGTGGGAGATTTGCACTGCATGCTGTCGGCCAACACCTAGTGGCTGCTAGGGTCGGCGCACGATGCGCCACATAAAGGGGTTGGCCCATGTCCAGGGTGGCTGGCTGCCTCTGTGGAGGCAGAGACTGCCTGCCCACCCATTACACAGATGTGGACGAGAACGGAGGAAAATGCAGAGGCTCAACGGGACCTGTAATGGCCTCAATCTCTAGGGTGAGTCCACCCCATCACTAGATATGATATGCCGGGGTGGGGGGCACGCGGTACCCCCACCTGTCCCTACTGTGGAGGAGAATCTGCAGGGGGAACCCTGTGGGGTGGATGAGCTGGGGATCGAGGCTGAAGGATGTAGGGATGCACCCCACCGAGGAACGGTCTATAGCCCTGTCGAGCCTGCGGAAAACATAAAGTACATATGGAAAAATGTGGAAAAAACTTGTTGTGAAGAAACATTGAATTGTTCCAATGTTTACTTATAACTTTATTTTTGCAGATTTTGGCCCTTAATGTTCAACATATCCCTTGAGTTACCCCACCTCCTGAACATGACAGGTGTCATTTTTCTTTTTTTATTTCTTTTATTAACTGGATGTGACTACAATTCTGTTACAGTCAATTACATAGGCTTACAATATAGGAATTCTTACCAATACTATATGCATAGTTGATAATTATAGTCTAAGCCAGTGTTCTTGAATAAAATGACATTTTTACCACTTGACTGTGCTTGTTTTCATCGTCCTCAGCATTTCACCCTTTCTGTACCTTTTCTTATAAGGCCCTTCCTGAGCCAACAATTTATAGTTTCTGAGTGCCTCTGCATATATATATTCTGATTTGATTATTTTAAAATGACTGTATAATGATATCTCAGGATATAAAATCAGGGTCATGCCTTGATATATACAGCACCCATGGCCTCCAGAACAACTCATGCCCTGTTTTTTGTTGTGTAATGTAGCTGTGAGGGATTCCATGTAATAAATATTAGAAACCACCTCTAGGGGCTTCAGTGTCATCCAACATCTTGTTATAGCCTTTTGACTGCCAATATATAAATAGGAAACAAGGTTCGGTGCCAAGGTGGACTATGGGGGGATAAAGCTAATAAAACCACCTCTGTCTTTAATTCTATCCTTTCACCCAGGCAGTCCATGATCTCTTATTGTACTGTGCACCAATAGGGTGTTAACCTAGGGCACATCCAAAGATATGACCAAGGTCAGCGTGTTGGCACTTACAGTTCCTCCAGCAGTTCCCAAATTGGGGGTATTGGAGAGTATGGGGGAGTGGAAGAACCGAGTTCGACACTTCCAGGCAAATTCATGCCATATAGTAGAATGAGTAATCCTGCAGGCCTGTGGGGAAGCCCATGTCCAATCCTGATCTGAAACCTCTATATCAAGATCTCTACACCAGCTTTTAAAATTGAAAGCGATGAATCTCGCACTTCCTGAGAAAACTGTATAGGTGACCCACCAGGTGTCCCCAAGTGTGTCCAGATAGAGTGTCTTCCAGATATTTCCAGACAAGGGACAGGGTCTAGTAGTTCAGGCACCATGTCCCTCTGTCTCAAAAGGTAGTTTTAACCTGAGTATGTCTGTAAAGGTCATTATCTTGTAGACCGAGGTTGATTTAAGTGTCTCAAATGGGATAATACCTTCCCAGGAAAGGAACTGTCTAAAATATTGGCGTCCTACCCTTCTCCATTTTGTAAAAGTGTGATCTATAGTAGCCGGAGAACTTGTCGTCTCTCTGAGATGGGGTGTGAAAGAAAAAAGTCTCTAAAACCCGATGTTTTTTCAACCAATACCATTGTTTTAAAATCTGGGCAGAATAGGGTGTAAAGTCTTTCAGGGAAGAAATCCTGGTTACTGAGGTCAGAGCTATCTTTGTTGTCTCATACAGATAATTTAAAGCAAATTCAAGCTCTTTCCAAGGAGTCTCCGCTTTCTGTTTCCCCAAATTTTGCATTATCTTGTAGCGTTTAACAGGGAGTGCAGACCATTCACATTTTGGGAAAAAATTTAAACTGAGACATTAACCATTGTCATCAGAAAAGAGGTTGATCGTTATCAGGCTTATATTTTGTTCAATCCACAAAAGGTATGTAAGCTCAAAGTTAGCACCTTTATTAGTGTTCCTCCCTGGCACTGGTGGTCTATTTAGAACAATACAGCACTTCCTGGCCAAGGGAGATCCTTCTTCTTAACCTCCCTGTGATCTGTGGATTGTCCAGCCGGTACTGGGGTGTAGAATATTTTATATTATAACTATTAAAACCAAACAACTAAATAACCTTTGAACAATAACCTGACTCAGATGGAATAACCTTTATACATTTGGGCTTCCATTTGTGGGGAGAAAAATCATCTCCACCCTGTTCCCAGGGCCTTGGGTCGCTTTTCCGGAAGGTGAGGCACCACCCACCTGTTGGTGAGTATAGACCTACCTGAGAGGATTCCTCCTCTAGAAGCAGTCTCCAATTACCCACTGAGACTGCTCCTGTGTTGTTTGGCATAAGCATGAAGAAATAATTACCTGACTAGTGTCTTAGTCTCAAGATTACTGGGAGGCCCCTCACTGAACTATATAATAATAATATGACAGATAAAATAATGCTCTCTGAAAAGTACAAATGGTCTCAAGGAGCAGGGACCGAACAGCCATATATGGGGAGTCTCATTTCCCTTCAGTATTAGGCAGCCTCCTCCTCTGGGCTGGAATTATCCTGGAAGTTCAATTCACTCCTATTTCAAGACCTGTAATCTTGTGAGAGAGGTGGGCATGTAGCTCAGTGGGCCTACTGGGGAGTCAGGGCATCCTGGCATTCCTCCCTTGGTCTAAATTTCTGTAGATATAATATATCACGGGATCAATAGTGGACTCTCTGCTCAGAAGGGAAGGAGGATGCCCACTTGTCTTCCCTGTGGGAGAACCGTTGTTATTACCAAGTCCTGGTAGTAACCTCTCCCTTATAAGCCCTCAGGGAGTTATCAAGCTATAGAGCCCATATGACCCAGTTTACAACAAGCCTATGTCTCCCTGAAGTTGTGTGGATTGAATCTGGGGAGAGGGTGAAAGACCTCTAACCATTTTCTTGCTTCAAGCACCCCTTCCTCAAAGTACAAATGGTTAGGGTTTTTAATCCAGATGGGCCCCTTTCAAATCCAGAGTCTACTGCCCCAATCTAATCGCACATGTTGTGCTTTCATTTCTCCTCCAGCGTGTGGGAGAGGCCTACAAAGCATTTCATAACAATGGCCTCCGCTGGTATCTTGAAACAGATTAGAGCTGTAATCTACAAATTCTTTAGAGCATGTAATCCTCCTTTATGTAAGGGTTATTAAATGTCGAGACTGTTTTCTTCTCTTGAAGAATTTGGGGGAGGGCAAAAGGAAGAGGCCAGACCACCAGCCACATCTCCCCATAGAGGGGAGAGAAAGGCACCCATGGGCCCAAAATCCACAGCCAGTAAGATGCTGTACAGGGTAGTTTATTATTATTATTATTTTTTATTGTATGTGGAGGAGCCTACCGGAGCAAAAGCCCTTCCTCGACCCCACTCACTCATGGCGATTAGCCCATCATGCATCATCCAGTATTCCATTGCCCCCAATCAGGCTGTCAATAAGCATAAACAATGAGTACAGTTTTAGTCCCGATGGGACCCTTACAAGTCACAAGCTGAACGTCCCTAATCCAGTTTGTTTGCATTGCGCTCTTGCTTCTTCTCCCAATTCAAGGGAGAGGCTTACTATGGCAAATCCTGGTAATGACTTCCATTAGTGTCTTGTAGCAGTCTGGGGCTGTAGTCTCTAAGTTCATTAGAATGCCTTCATTACAATAGGCCTGCTATATGTAGAAACTGGTTGCTTCTTAACTCCCAGGGGCGCTTCCCTAAGGCTACCCTGCCTGCCCCCACAGAGGCAGGGTAAGGGGACCAGATCCGTTCTGAGGTGCCTCCACCCAGAGGTCTGGGTCAAAATTGTCGAGATGGCCTCGTCACAGCCCTCTGAGTTGCTGCAACCCCCTGCTCGTCTCCACTAGTGGCTCACACTGGGTACAAATAACACTTTTCACCAATACACTCACCCCTGGTAATATCTCTCCACTACCTCCGGAGACCCCCTGTAAAATAAGGCACAGTTATATTGCAGTCACCAGGCAGCGTTCACCAGTAATGTACACAATAGCCAGGGTGTAGTTGCACAAAGAACAATCTGATTTATTCAGGGAGAAATAACAAGGACAGGGGAATCAAGTTGATTAGCTTATCACTATACTTGTCTACCTAGGGCTCTGTGCACAGGCCTGAACCTAGTCTTTACCGGGCCCTTGGGTACCCAAGCCCTAACGGGCTAGTCTACACATGGCAGCTGGTTGGGGCCTTTGACAGATGACAGCTATGATCCTGAGAAATCAGAATAAGCAGAAAGTTTGATTAGGCAGTCAGAGGTATAATCATACAACTGGGGACCACTGTTTGCAACATTTGCAGGGAGCTACCCTGATTCAGTACTCACAACTCCAGCACATGACGATTCATTTTACACTGCAGGGCTACACCTGAATGTTCACCAGCCTCCTTTCACATTTATATGGTAAACAACAGAGGGTATCATACCAGGCAGCTGCTTTCAGACTTCTAATAACTGCAGAAACTCAGGCAGCAAACTGCACTTCAACATCACGGATGGACCGACTGCACTTCAGCAATCCTCTCCAGTCCCTCTCAGGTCGAGCCTGGTAGGTAGCTGGGCTGGCACCAGCCTCCTCGACCGCATGCCGCGGATTTAGTCTGAACTTTCCAAGGCAGGAAAACAGCCAGAGGCCTCCTCAAGGCCCCGTGAACACTACTCCAGCGCAGAAGCACAGAGCCCTCCTCTCCTAAGCTTTACAACGATCTCGGGCTTCCCCAACAGTCAGGGCTCTTCCTTCCAGTCCGGGCACTTCCTCCCTATTGGCTGGCCGAACCATGATCACTTTCTCGGCTTCTCCAGTGAATTGAAAAAGCCATAGCCCATAATACTTCTCTAAAGGGCAAGCAGTTTCCCATTGGTCAGCCGACTCTGAGGGTCCCGAGGTACTGATTGGTCCAATTCAACAGTTCTGGACCAAAATGGCGGAGACAACCGAACAGTCCTTACTGCAAAAGAAGGCAGGTTAGTACCACCACATTATCATCATTATTTTACACCATTTCCACCCAACAATCGCATCTCAACTGCACTCCTCTGCAACACTAGCGATGGCAGAAAGGAGTTATTTTTTCAGTGTCCCGGATGGGACTCGGGCATACGACATAGCCCCTCCCATTTCAATTAACTATGACTGCAACAGGCAGTCCTTAAAGAGACAGCATACGGAGGCTTTATAAACACTCGCCAACTGCCCATTTAAACGGCTTTATGCCGACCACCAACCAGGCATGAGGCATAGAAACTAGCTCCGAAATATTAGGAACCCCCACTTACAAGGGGTTACACTTCTCTTTGGGAGTGGGGAGGAGAGAGGGCACTCTATCAGCCAGGTCACCCCATGGATAGGGAGAGAAAGGCACTCTGGAAGCTCTATATCCACAGCCAGTTAGATGTAATAGGGGCTAGTTTATTTTTATTTTATGTGGAGGAGCCTACCTCAGAGCAATAGCCCTCCTTCAACCCTACTCACTCAAGGTGATCAGCCTACCCTGTGCCCCCAATACTCCATCACCCCTATTGGACAAACAGTACCTGGTTAGATGCTCAAATCTTACTCTGCTTGTAGAGTTGGGTTCCATGATGATCGTACTTTATCCATAATCTTCTGTAGATTTTGGTCTCCAATTGCTGCTCAAGGTTTATCCTGGGGCTTCTCCTGGAGGGTGTAGCAGGTTCCCTTGTTGTTTGTTTCAGATCATTTTAGATAGTATCCTCACTGGAGCAAATCTAGTCTGGCCTCTGTCGCTGTGCAGTAAGTTGTGGTACCATTTGGGAATTGAATGACCAATTTTGCTGGATGGGGTAACGAAATCTTAAATTTTTAGCTCTGAGGGTGGGGAACAAAGGAGAATATTCCTTTCTCATGCATTGAGTGGCCAATGCGTAGTCATTGTCAAATATAATTTGCTGTTCTCTCCACATCACCATTTGCTTGTGCCGGGCTTTTATTAATAGCTGGTATTTTTAGTAAAAACTCACAAATGCATAACAAGTGATCTTGGGTGAGCTTCTGGTCTAGAAGGACAGGAGCCCAGTGCCCTATGTGCCCTCTCAATATCTATTTGAAATCAGGGCCCAGGTCCAGGGCCTGGTGCAATAAGTAATCCACAAATGCCACAGAGTCATTCCCTTCTTCCACCTCAGGGATGCCATATACCTTAATGATCTTCCATCGACACAGTTCTCCATGCCCTCCAACCCCATCGAGGTGTATAATTGCTCCTGCTAGTTCATGCACTGCTCTTCCAGGACCGACATTTTACTTGCATTTTCAGTTATCTGGGCATCTGCTTCTGCAGCCTGTGATTGCAGTTCAGTAAGGTTCAGCGGATTCTTTGAGGGAGTCCTCATTTCGTGTGAAATTCGGTGATCGTGACAGAATTGCCTATGCATTAGTTACCGCTGGCATTTGTTTCTTTTGTCTTTCTCTCTCGCTTCCGCTTGGTGTCTGAAAGTGGGGAACCAGTATATAGTATCTGAGTTATATATCCCAACTTTCTTCGTCTTCTGGTAAGTCCCGTAATGGCTGATATCTGTTTCGGTCGTGGCATGCCATACTGTGAAGGTACATCTGAAATTTAACATTTATTCTGGTTTCAGGTTATAGGTCTCCTTTTTTCTAGTTGTAGATAGTTTACAAATGATTTTGGGCAGGAGAGTCCTTTATTGGCTATGGTGGGGGTGAGAGCGCATTACCCATGTCTTCATGCCACCATGTCCCAACCAGAAGTCAGGAGTCATTTTTAAAATCCTCTCTGAAACATGTTTTGCAGTCACACTGCAAAAGCACCTTTCTGATGGAATTAAAAAATTCAGCCTATCTTGATCATAACATCAGATCCTAAAAGACTTAGATATTTGGGGTCAAAATGTTGGAGCCTACTGAAAATTAGATATTGCCTCTCAGCTGGCTTATCCTGGGTGAATACAATCTAAAAATATGTAAAAGCAAGACATCACTGAAAATTAGATCTTGCATCTCATCTGGTCTATCCTGGGTGCATGTTTAGTAAAAATGTGTAAAAGCAGGACCCCAGTACAGCAGAGCTCCCACTGCACTGTGTATCTGCGCTGTTCTGTCATGGGGAAAATACATTGAAACAGCTGGACCCCACTGCAGATGTAATTTGCCATTCTGCTGGGCTATCCTGGGTGAACATGTACTCACTGGAGGAGAGGAGGAATGGGAGAACATGATTGAAACCTTTAAGTACATGAAAGGAATAAACAAGACAGGTACAGAGGGGCTGTTCAAAGTAAGGGGGAGGGACACCAGGGGCCATGATATGAGACTGGAGGAGGGAGGAGGAAGGTTCAGGAGAGAGATGAGGAGACACTTTATTACAGAGAGGGTGGTGGCTGGGTGGAATGTGTTACCTGCAGAAGTAGTATCCATTCGAACAGTGGACTGTTTCAAAGGGATGGGACAGGACAAGGGGAGGGTCAATGAAGGGAAGGGTGGAAGGGAGGCAGCTGCAGAATAGGGTGCTAGCTGCACATTCGAGCAGACTTGATAGACTTCTAGGCCTTTATCTGCTGACAAATTTCAGATGTGCGTGATAGTCTCAGAACGATTATAAAATGAGTAAAAGCAGGGCCCTCACTGAAAACCAGATATTGCATCTGGGCTGTGCTATCCTGTGTAAATACAGAGTAGAAATTGGGATAAGCAAGATTCCACTGAAAACAAGACAGCATCTAAGCTGTGGCTGTGCTATCCTGGGTAAATGCAGTACAAATATGTGTCAATGCAGGACCCCACTGAAAATGAAATATTGCATCTCAGTTGGGTTATCATGGCCTGGTAAATATAATGCAAAACTGTATAAAAACAGAACCCGTTTAAAGGAGATGTTGCATCTAAGATGATCCATCCTAGAAAAATACATTATTAATTTATTTATTTAAAATCTTGGAATTACAACCTTTGAGTCAGAGACTCATTTTCAAAGGCTCCATGTCAATACACAATATAGACATAGGTAAATACAATAGACAGTATGATAAAATATACAATGCCAGGGCAGTTTGATGGCAAGGCTACAGCATGAAACAGTATACTGAGATGTCTAATACAGAGTTATAATGTATGGTAGAACATTGTTATGACTGGAAATCCATACCGGCTAAAATGTTGTTATGCTGCAGTAGCTTGCTATTATGCTGCACCAGGTACGATCTACTGCAGCATAACAGATTAGAATCTTGAAAGAAACTCTGTCAGCACGAGCTGCACACTAAACAGTGTACAGTTCATCGAGGTTACGCTTTCAGTTCTGGAGGTCAGGCCAACACTCCACATAGATCATCCATACTAAGAGACTGATAGTTAAAATGGCTAAGTATAAAAGTGTGACGTTCCTCTATGTCCGTTTTTTTTTTTTGCAATGTGCCACTATCGATGTTGGCTTCCGATGTACTCATCAAATGTGGGTAAATATTTCTCTCAACAACTGAACCGACTGATCGTTTCTGTGACAGCAACCGACTGATTGTGATTTTTTTATTTGAACTGCAACAGATAGGCGACCATGCACTATAAAGATATTATGGTCCTCTAACAAATTTGAAAACTTTTCTCGAGGTTGCCATGGCAACTGAACCTCTTGAGCTACGCTCCGAGGTTCCAAACGCCGCCATGACAACCTCTTTGAAGAGTTTACAAACTTGTCAGATAGAGGACCATACATTTATCCTCTATGAGGCCATAAGCTGTAGCAAGACAGAGAGAGAGAAAGAAGCATTTGCCTCAACTTATCGTTGCCCAAATGTTGATACTGCACCTCCCGTGTAGGACCCTGGAAGGATGGTAGATCCTTAGGCTAAACAGAGAACTCAGGCATACTGGATGAACCTATATTTATTTACTGCTATTTTGCTAGTCTTTGTATTAGACTATACCTGGTGACCTGTGTTATGAACTAATGTTAACCTCTTTATTATGTGTACTATATTATATGTACTGTCATTGAACCTTCTTGTACTGTTACTTGTCCTAACCAGGATCTCCTTGTAAATCAACATTGCTCAATGGAGCTTTATCCTAGTATAACTAATAAATACATGCAAATACAAATAGGTCTTTTCTGCCATCATTGTATATGTTTCTATGAAACAGCAAATGCTTCTGAAAGAAGCACAGAACACTGTGGACATTTGCATTTTTATGTTCCTGATGTTTAGTGTTCATTAGTAACATAGATTACTATACATTTTGGCTTTAAAATCTTAGGTGAATATGTAGGACAGTACCCTGTCCCTCTAGGAGCAAGAGCGCCTTAATGATGATATACTTTAGAATCATAAAATCATGATGCCAGATAAATACTCACAGTCTATCCAATCTGTCTATATGACTAACTTTCCTCATAATGGACAACATATATAGGATAGTGCATGAGTACCAATGAACAAACAACAGGGCTATTCTTTCATTGAGTTGGTACTATGAGGACAGATTAATCAGTCGTCATAGTACCATGGAGGAGAAAGAACAGCTCTGCCCTTAAATGGTACGCATGCACTGTTCTGTATAGTGTATAGTAGAATGTCCTTGCCTCAACAACAAAAAATACATCTTTCTTTTAAAATAAGACTGTCGGATTGCTGCTGGAGGACTATCATGTGTGACGTCCGCACTGCATGTGCTGCGGACGTCACTTTTGGTTCTGCTGCAGTAGGGCACTAGGGACGTCACTAGTGCAGCAGAACAGCATTTTAAGTACGCTAGAATTCAGTGAACAAGGACGTTCCACTATACACTGTTGTTGAACAGTATGGAGAGGAGTGCAATGAGACAGAGAACAAGTTTGCAGCCTAGCCTTCGCCAGGTAGCTACAACACTACTACTTCCCTCGTGTCACAGTGTGTGTGTGTGTGTGTGTGTGTGTGTGTGTGTGTGTGTGGAGTATGTGTGCGTTATTAAAGTAGGACCACGCTAAAAGCGAGATCTGGCATCGCACCTTTACTATCCTAGCCTATACAACTGTGTTTTATTTTTTTAAATCAGGACCCCGTTGCAAAGGACACAATTACATCTCATCTGATATATCTTAGGCAAGTACATAGTAAAATGTGTGCAAGTAAGTTTGGTACCTATAACAACATTGCAAGCGGCGCTGACAAAATGCTTGTTATAGGAGATCAGTTTGTTAAAAGGAGGGCAGCACACACAATCCGCATATTGCATCGAGAACAAAAGAAGCCTGTCCCTTTAAGCGGAGTTCAAAGAGTTTGCGCCTTCTGAATAGAACATCGAGTACCGAGAGGTTTATGATGTTGTGTGTACGTGTTGGCAGGCCTGCATGCATCTGCCCAGGTGACTACAGCTCGCAGTCTGATTGGCCATACGGCAACACCTCCGGGTTTGTAGCAGCCTGTCTCCTCACCCCCTTCTCATTCATTTCCCCTGCCTTCGCACAACCCCAAACAGTCGACAAAGTGACATGGCTGAGACAGAGCAGGATCCTCACATCATCTGCCCTTTGATGTGGATGGGACGATCACCCCACCCAGAAAGGTACTGCATTCTTTGTCGAATTGCTTTTTGAAATTGTGTCAGTACAGCGCTGATCATGTTTGGCATGGGATTTACATACAGTGTGAGAGGAACGTTAGGTGGTGCAACACTTCGCTACCCAATATTGGAACATTGCAACTTGGGGAAAGGACGTAGTCTGCACGCAGCACGTCTGTCACTGGCTGTGTTGCTCAGAGAAGTGTTGTCTTGCTACACCAGTTGAATTGGTTTGCTGCTTTGTCTTGCATACTGTATCTAATTTTCGAAGTAGAAAGCTTATGATGTTAAAACGAATTTGGGATTGACAGCTGTCTTCGTGGCGTGTTATTAACTACATGCAGGGTTAAATTGAGCGGGAGCCCCAGGAACCTCGATTCCCCACCTCTTAAAGAATCATATGACAGTCCCACCGCCTTCATCTTTTTCCATTGACCAATGCAGGGAGTGCCACAGCCTAGAATTGACAGTTCCACAACCTAGCAATCTAGATATGAGAGTTCCTTCACTTAAACATTCCAATTTAACCACTGACTACATGAGTTTCTATTTATCATGCGGTTATCTCTGTGTTGTGGGGCACTAGTTAAAGCCAAGTACTTTAAAAGGGACATTATCTCAAGTGATACATTTTGGATTGTATTATTGCCATCATCAAATGAATTTCAGGTACATAAATAATGTACATTGTTGGCAGGTTTCTGTGCTGTGGTGTTAATATGAAATAGCACTAAAGGCTCTAATGGTTCTTAGCTAATCTAATTTTTCATGACCAAATGCAACTTGCCAGCGAAAGATTATTACAAAGAAAATAAAGATACACTAAATGTTACATAAAAGGCCCTAATAGCAAGCACGGTAAACAAGATAATCAGAGTGCAGGTATTCTGTCCCTTTGATAATACACAAAATTCCTCTAGACCACAGCAAACCTGAAACTGACCAGATATTTCTAGAGGTGGCGTGGCAGGCCTACTAATCAAATCAGTGTGGGGATATACAGTTCTAAATGTATTTATTTAGATGGTATGAGATTTAAATTATCATTATATGGGAGTCGGAGCTCAGCACATCTGCATCTCCATTCCACAAAGATAATGAGTGTCTCTGCTCTGCTCCTTGTCCTTCAAAATCCAGGGAGGAGGTTAAGTCTCTTTGAAACCAAACCTAATGGTAACCTCCCTTGTGGTAATGCTAGAATATTTCAAAATGGCATAGCTATCATCTCTTACAACTATGCCTAGGCTGCTCTCAGACCGTATGTGTTCATTGAAAGTGAAGTGTAATAATAAGCTTTAACATAAATAAATAAATAAATAAGCCTAGGCTAAGCTAATCCTTGAGCATGTAGGCCAGCATGCCCCACCCTCACAATAAACGGTCCTTATTGCTGGGAGCCGCATTCCAAGAGTAGGAGTGGGTGTAGGGATTACTGTGACTGGGAGTTGAGGTCACTTTGAAGTCGGAGTGACAGTTTGCTTATATTAGTGCAACTTCCTCCCAGAAATTGTGTCAACAGACTAAAATGGTGCCTCTGAATAATTTATTTTGTCCTTTTTTTAGACTCTTTAACATTTTGTTGACCCTCAAAGTCTAGTGACAAATGGCAGTCTACGGTACCACTAGTCAGAGGATCTACTGGAGCACAACTGAAGTCAGGCCTTCTGGCTTGCAAACACTGACTTAAGCATCTATCTTTGATGGGTGCCTCAGCACTGTTGTCCCTGTATTTGGTTTTTGGAAACTGCAAAGCAAAAGGCTTTCACGTTTAGAAACTGAAAGGCTGTGAAATCTCTTGGGCGTATTTCTGTGCAGCGTGCAGTATAACTACAACAAAAGAGAGAGGCGGTAAAGATCCTGCAGAGGTGCATCGTGCTGAAAAGTCACTGCTTATGATCAGACGCCCTTTCATTAGTTACATATTCTGCTGTCAGTCCATTGGCAGTGAAACTTGCCTCCCTCCCTCTCATTGTTTGGGAAGAATTTGACCCTGATCCTGCAAGGCTGTGGCCCAAAGACCTGTTGACTTTTCACCTAGTTTTCCTGGCCCAGGATTGGCTGACTTTTCACCTAGTTTTCTGGCATCTGTTCCATAAAGATTTTCTTTCCATGTCTGTCCAAACTAGGCAAATACTTGTAGGCAACTCAGTGAGGCCGACAGGCAAATTCTGATTGCTTCCATCAGACCTGAAAGACTGACCTGGCCCCTTTCGATCTATATCTCAGAGTCCCTCTGCCTTGAGGCTTGGTTGGCAGTGTTGGGTAGACCAGGCCCATTTGCATGTAATATTAGGGTTGCAAAATACTTCCAGTTACCAAATGTTGAGTATCCAAACCAGTAGAAAGCACTCTGTAGTGGGATTGGTGCTAACATCACAGGGCTGCAGAGGAAATCAGAGGGTCTCATTACAACCCTGTCTGCAGTTGCACTTTGAAACCTCTTTTCTTATTTATTTATTTACCCAGAATAGCCCAGCTGTGATGCAACATCTTGATTTCAGTGGGTCCTACTTCTGTCCATTACCACAGCTGGGTGAACTGGAGCTCTTGTAGCTTGGTTGATTGTGGGACTCAGCACTCACCCTTGAAAGGGTGGCGGATACTTGAACAGTAGTTACTAATTTTGATAGCTGTCCTTCTGATTTTATTGTTTTGAAATTTGATTGTGCTTTTATCTGTACTCTATGGTTATGCTTGTTAGGCGCCCAGAGCCTCAGGGATTGGGACTCTAAAAATAAAATTTGCCTTGCCTTGCCTCCCAGCAGAGGTGGTGGGGCTAAAATGGTTACAGGATTCAAGAAGCATGGGATAGACACAGGGGATCTGGAAGCAAGGCAAAGGGGGTGCAAATGGAGATCAAGTAGGTTCTGCAGTGGCACCGTGGTAGGGAAAATAGGGCAGACTAGGTGGGCCAAGAGGTCCTTATCTGCCGACAACTTCTATGTTTGAACTTACGACGCTGCACCATCCCGTTTACAAAGGTGGTGGCAGAATGCTTGCCATAGGGCTCTGTCATACTACTTTATTTAACAATATATTAAACATTGGCAATAATTAAAACAAAAGTGCTTACAGTTTGGCATTATAAAATGCCCAGTAACAATTTAGTTTTCTAATCAGTGTGTTGCTACACTAGCAGTGAAATATTGACCCTCCCATATCTTTTGGGGTGTTGTCTTAGAACGCCTGACTTTCTTAAAATGAGAAATAAAAGGACCTTTTTTTTCACAGGGAATATTACACATAGAAAGGGTACACCTCTGCAACGGAGAAAACAGTGAGAGTTTACTGGACAGGCAGGAAAACTTACCCCATTTTGCACTGCTCATCAGTTTTTAAAATGTTTTGGAAAAACTGTTCTGAGAGTTTGCACTGACTGTAAACCAGCTGTGAGACCTGAAGATGCTCTGTAATGTTAATAATTCATGTTGAGGTTATTGATAATTGTTTGTCTTTGTTCAGTTATTAGCAACAGTGTTATGTAGAAGTTAGAAATGGATCACTAAATGACACCAAAAAGGAGAGGCATGGTTTGGTATGAAGCTGCACACAGAAATCTCTGAGCAGCCTAAGGTACTGCTATTCTAGTCAGGCCAGTCAGTTGTAGCCCTTCAAAAAAAAGACAATGGGGTAGCTTACATTTTTTTTTTGTTAGTTGTTTAACCAGGACTAGCGCACTAACCTGAAAGCTTTTTTACAGGTGCAACCTGGGAGCACAGGGAAGTTAAGTGACTTACTCAGGGTCACACAGTCTGCAAGTGGAAGCTGTGGATTTAAACCCAGGTCTGGGTTACTGGATGTTACCAGATTTGCAGCTCAGAGCCTTAAACCACTGCGCTATACTGCCTCCCTTTTAAAACAAATGTGCTTGCCATTTCATTTATTGATTGATTTGGTAAGCCAGAGAAATTATTAGTTGCCAGTTCTCATTTTCATCTGTGCTTGGTAACACAGAGACAATAAGTTTATTTAATTTTATTAACCAGGTAGGTGCACTAGACAAGACATTTGCCTATGGTCAGGCATGACCTAGAGAATCACTAAACGGGAGGTAAACAGAGATATTATACAGGATAGAGAGTAAACATACACCATTGTCTATCTGTAAGCATAGAAATATCCAAAGGGAACAAAATACAAATATAATGACTGGGAGACAAAGTCCAGGGTATAGGACAGTAAAAACATTAGTACAAAAATAACCATCTTAAATTGAGGTTGTAAACATAATGACAAGCTCAGAAGATTATGTATTTGGAGTTGATGATCAACAGCACAAGCAAGTGCAACAGTTCAGAGATATACTGGATATCCAAGACAGACTATGGACAGTTACAGACAGAGGCCTCGGAGAGGAGAGAGCAATGCCCACACTTGATGGCTAGACTACAGGAACTCAACCAGACCAAGGCAGTGATGGAATTCCATAGTTTTGGGGCACAGAAGGAGAAGAACAGGTCACCTAATTTTGATTTGGTCTGGGATGGTTAGAGAGCCTGGGGCAGTGGACCTTAGTGGATAGAAAATGCTTCAGGAATCAGAAGCAAATGAAGGGACAAAGGGCATGTTTAGACGCCACATTAAAAACCACACCACCCAAAATGAGTTTATGCAAGGCAGGTGTGGAAGCCAGCCGAGTTTGGAGGAAACGTGCAATAGTGTGTGTACCTGTTGGTGGCCAGGTCAAACCTGTTTATATTATTATTAAAGGCCACTTCCCACTTTTGTAGGACAGTCTTAGAGGCAGAGGAGTATACTGCCATCCCATTGGTCAGTCAGTTGTAGTAAATGCCACGGGCAATGACAGTACAGACTTTAGGGCTAGGTTGTCTGATTTTGAAGGAAGGCCCAACCTGGTATTCACTGCCTTACAGGCTGCAGAGGTGTGTACTGAAACGTCCAGCAATGTGTCTGGTGTCACCCCCAGATGAAGGAGGAACGAGTAAGACAGGGTCCACTCACCCCTGTGACACATGCAGTATAAAATGCAATACATAAAAACTCCATACATTGCTATACAGCGCCACAAATATCTGAAAGTAAAGCTAGTGTTAAAATGATCAGGGCTATAATTCAAACAGTTCATTCAACTCCAGGTCATTCAGCTAAAAGGCCCAGGTAGAGCACAGGAACATTTACCAAAGTTCATTTTATATGGAATTATATACAGTCCAAAAATGATCTGAAATGATGAGTAGAGTACCTGATTTCCGATGAACTAACCAAGTTCAAGGAGTCCAAGACATATGAATATTTTTTCGCCACGGAGGTAATTAAATTTCATTACAATACAAAGGACAAAGTACACCCAAATTACTGTAAAGTGTACAGTGGTGTTTTTCATGTAGCACATAAAGCAGACCTCACATATTATGAAGAATTATAAAAGGGTCTGAGAAATAGAGCTTTCTGATTGGCTGTAAGCATTCCATCACCCTTATGTTAATCTTTTATTATTTGGTTGTTTAACCAGGTATAGCACACTAAGCTGAAAGCTTTTTATAGGAGCAACCTGGGAGCACAAGGAGGTTAAGTGACTTGTTCAGGGTCACGCAGTATGTAAGTGGAAACTGTGGGATTCAAACCAGGTTTGGTCTGCTGGATGTCACTAGATTTGCAGCTCAGAGCCTTAGACCACTGCGCTATACTGTCTCATAATATACATGTAGAGCCTAATAAGATGCTGAACAAGGTTAACACTGTTTAAAAACTGTTTTATAATAATAACAATAACACACTCCCAGGGGTTATGTTACTGGTCAGTTAAACACCCTCTAGGGACATGTGGCACCTATGCCTCAGTGTAACATTACACCCTAGAAGGTGATTAACAGATCATTAACATGGTTATGCCTTATTGCTTAATAATTAGTTACATGCACCACAGAGTAATACTAGTATATTAGCATATTCCAGATTGGGAAGAGAATTTGCTTTGAAATTGTAATTTACTCTGTAACAAACACGTGTCCCTATAAAATAAGCCCCATTTCCTAGTCGCGTTGCCTGATATGTGGAAAATATGAGTACTGTAACTGTTAAAGGAAATTACTGAACTGATCAATGGTACCAAGGGAATGATCAGTTTTATTTTAACTACAAGAAGACCCAAAGAACATAAATTTACATGTTTTTAATTATTAAGAAATAATTTGTTACATATCAGCCATTCCTGCTAAAAATCAAAATCCCTTTGAAGAACTGATAGTGCAGAGGAAGAGTCTTATTAGTCAAATAATTGTGTTCTTAGCACTTAAGTAAGAAGTACAGCATGCAATTGACTTATCTTTGAGAAGGATTGAAAACAATAGGGGATACAGGACTGACCCCTCTTGGACCACTGCTGTTACTGCCAAGGTGAGTGAACCTCAAGTACTAACTCTGACCACTTTACTTGGTTACTTAAGTAATCAGAAAACCATTATTGGCCTGATCCACAAAATCTCTGCACCTGCATCCGCACCCCATGGGCGGTGGATGCGCATGCTTGAGGCGCCCAGAGGTCTCTCCATACATGTGGAGACCTCAGCGATCCATAGCCCTCTGAATACATGCCTCCTGGCACCTGATCCACGCTAGCACACATGGCTGTGTGGGCATCCTGACGTGGTGTGCACATGCCCCATGTATGACATGGACTCCATGTTGTGGAAGGCTGGCGGAGGTGCTGGTGGCTATGCAGTCCTAAAATCTGCAGTAGTAGATGTCGCCACCCTCTGCATGGCCAACGCTTGGTCTTCCGGGCCCAATCAGCCACTCCTCCCCAGTCTCCACAGAGCCAACATAGTGGGCCAGGGCTGTACCGGCACCAGTCGATACCACTTGAAAACTTTGAACATTTCTAACAAAGATATAGCAATTCTTAATCGACTACTGTATCCCACCAGCCCTTACTCCTGTAGAGTGATTGATCCACCAGAGGGCCATCCTCAGCATTTGTTTGAATCACGCAGTACCCAGCAAAGCTCTACTGCCCCTGCAGCCCCTGCCCTCATGCAGAGCTTTACACTTCAACCTTAAGAGATGCATTACAACTCCCCAGCCTGGAAAGTGGAACAATCTAGTTTAACGCTTGTACTTGAGATGACATCCGCATGCTAGGGATGTACAATATAACTTTTTTGTATCATGATATTTGTGTAACAAATGTCACAATACATTGATTATTATGATAATTTGCACAATTTCAGATCTTAAGAAAAACAGTAAAATGAGAGTGGGGAAAATTTGGGAATCAGGAATCTCAGCTGCATCTGGAGAAAATAAGCTGCAAGAGCAGTAGAGATGAGAATGTCAAGATAGTTTAACACGGTATATCATGCTGCACAATAATTGTGATATTGTTTAAGGTATCATCAGTAGAAATAATCCACCTCTCACTCTTAACCTATACCACACTATGGCACATCAGTATGAGCCAAGACCCTGCCCCAGTCTAGTGCCTGGAGTAAACTGGCCTGCAGCTCACCCGAATACTGTACGTGACCTTCCAGTGTTTATATATTTCACCTTATTTGCATAGCTGGACTGCTGGTCCACTGGACTTGTTAGTAGTTTTTTGCACTCTGTGTACCCACTGCTTTTCTCGGCATTTAAGTTACATGCATTGTTTATTGAACTTTATAATCCTTGTTTATGATACTGTATATGCACTGTAAATTCCTGTGCTCATGCTGATATATCCTTTCCCTCCCCAGGACGATCTGGAATCAAGCGATCTGGAATCGAGCGTACTCTGCTCAGTATGCCTTCCTGGTGAAACTCTTAAATAAATAAATATACTGTCACATCTTGCTTTCATGACTTTCACAGTACTCAAGATAAGCTGTCATGCAGTTCTGTGCTCTGACTGGCTGGAATCACATGGGTGATTTATAATACTGTTCATGAATTACAAATCATCAAACAGTGTTTGTAGAGGGTATCTGTTACAGGTATATGAGTGTCACCTCTTGTATTCTTATGGTGCCAGCACCAGTTTCCTTCCATTTGTGGTTCTGTCCACTAAAATGCACACAGAGAGACACACTTATACCTGTAAGAGCAATGTTTCCCAGGATTTTGAAATGTTAGCCACTGTAGCTAAAGTGACCCCAAAACATTTAGCCACTGTGCAAAAGCAAGAGCCACACAATAATACATGCTGCCAAATTGTTTTTCTAAACCATGTACTATACCGTTTCTAAGAATGGACATGAAGAGTAGGTTTTGCCTCTGTAGGCGAGAAACTCTGTAAACTTAGCCAAACTTAAAACGCTCACCGTGGCAATGTGGCAAGTGAGAGCATAGAAGAGGTAGCTAAGTCTTTCTGCAAACAAATTCAGATCTTTTTATTTTCAGTTATTTGTGTGATCATCCATTGCTGCTAGCATATCAGTATTATCTTTGCAATGTTTTGTATTATTATATTAGGGTGGGCGGATATAGAATTTGCAACGGATATCAGATCCGGATTTTTACCTAACTTATCCGATCGGATACGGATATCCATCGGATTGGATTTTGCATGAATAAGTAGATGTTACTTGTTCATCACCACACCCCATAAGACACATATCCCCACGTATTCCCAATGTTAATAAAATATTGACAGCTGTCGTATAAAATATAATTATTTATTTTGTTTCAAAGTTCACAAAGTTGTGCATTGGTTAGGCACTAGAATTTATTCATATTCTGTTCTATGAACAGTAGCATATTTGTGTTCTCAGGGGATAGTCTGGACCTCCGATCGGTAATAATATCCCGCTATACTAAAACCGTTCACTTGCTGCGCTTTGAAGGGGTGGTGCTAGGTATCTTCTGGCAATGTTGGATAATGTTGGAAAGCATTGTCCTTGTGTTTCTCAGTAAAGTAGTGCTTCGAGGTGCTTTTTTGGGATCAGGCTTTCGCCAAATAGATTTCAAGCTCCTGATTCCGCTGTGGTACCCCATCAATCACTGATGCTGCAAACAAAAATATTTTGTTAAGTGTGATATAGTAAAACAACATTGAATAGTTTTTGTATGCTACAGTTACTTACAGTCTTCTGGGAGTGCATTATTTTGGGAGAAAGAGACCCATGGATCATCAGCTTCTGGGTCACACTCACTGGCTGTGCACTCAAGTGTTCGTTTAGGCTTTTTCAGTTGCTCCTCAGACTGCTCCACCAAAAGCTGTTTCAGGACAGCTTAGCAAAACATTTACCACATTCGGTTCTGAAAAAATGAAGCTTGTAACATGGCATTAATAAGTATTGCCTGTGATGGCGCGACCCGATAAGCGTGGGGCGGTCACGAGCGGCATCCGAAGCGGGTATTAACCCAGGGTATATGCCATGCTTGGTTCGGGCAGCACTACCGCTGTCAGCCAGACCCCTGCCCAGCAGCACTGGGGCGCCGGCGCAAGGGAGATGAGCAGCGACAAGCGGCTCCTGTGACGCCCACTCCCGCAGGACATTCATAGGACATCGGGGAAGCATCCCACGGTGCACACTGTTCAGAGCAGCAAAGTGAGACCACGGCGGACAGCATAGCACAGAGAGCAGCTGGAACACAACGCACTCCGAGCAGCAATCCAAGCGGGACCAGGAAGTAGGGACGCCGAGATGTTCTATGCGGCGCCACAGCCTGGAGTCATGAAATGCGAGATGCAAACCTCCCAGCACGACTTACAGTGGAATACTTGCACGGAAGACAGCAGCACATCACAGAACTCTTGTGTGTCTTTCATCAGCGAGTACACCAGCAGCCGTAGTTGACCACACTATGTATGTAAGGTGTAGTCACGCCTTTCTGCTACTGTAATAAAATGTGTTAAATTAGCATGCTTCCACGCCCTCTTGTATCGCTGTCACACTGCATCGCTCAGCATCCCTCCAGGAGCCGTCTGCCCTGTTACAGCGCATTAAGCCTCACTCGGTCAGTGCGTGCTCATCGCGATTGATGCTGGGGCGGTGGCAGCCCCCTCGGCCCTGGGCCTCGCACACACCGCCCCCATGCATCAATCCAGTATTAGAGCACAATTCTCTGTCGTGGGCTTAATGCTTACTTGTATCTAGCTTCAAGTACGGGTTACACGATAACTTCCTTTATTAGACTCAGACGGCAGTAAGCTGCCATCCATTGACAAAGCATGGCATTCTTCATAGCTTACGCCCTGGTACAGTAATACCTTCAATAGAATGGTACAACACAGTTGAAGTAGGGTTATATCTGAGACACAAGCACAGTCAGCACTAAGCCGCTAGTTTCGAGTTCAACGGACGTAGTAAGGTGCAAATTTCCGGCTAAACCCCATTGTGCGGTGCTAGATGTGCATGTCTCACATTCTGCTGCATACACTGTTAGGACCTGCATTGTTCCAACAGCCTCTCCAACATGTGAACGAGCTGTTCCATCTGGTGGGCACATCTTGAATGAGACCATGTACTAGCAATTAGTGCGTTTGAAGCTCTGTCATTTTTTCAGTAGCTGAAGCTGAATGTTTGAAGTGGCCTACCATTGCCTCTTCCCATTGCTAATAAGTCTCCACAGAGCACTGTTTCAAGACAGAATCATGAATTATCAGCTGGAGTGTATGAGCTACACAGCCAGCACTTGGGACATCACTTAGCTTCATAGCTTTTTAATATTAGGCCACTGTCTCTGATTACCAAGTGTCTCTGATTTGCCTTAATCCCTCAAGAGTCAAGTACTGTTAAAAAGTCCTTAGACAGATTCTTCCCGTATGTTTGTCTATTAGGTGCTTCAAGTACAATAGCACCGATCATCTATTTAGGTCAGCATCGCTCCAGTGTGCTGTTACTGGTAAACAGGATACAGTGGAGCATTCTGTGGTCCAGGTATCTGTGGTAAATGCAAAGGACTGTGCGTATGACAAATCCTCTGCATCTTTGCCCTCAATTTATTGTACCTTTGAAAAATGACCCTTGAAGGAAGTGTATAACGCTGCTCTGACACTCCAGCTTTTTAAACCCCTCATTCTCAACTACAGAGAAGGGCTCCTCATCCACTGCTATCAGCTCTGCCACAGCATTTGTAATTTCAATAGCTCTGGGGTGATCGCTGGGAAGGGGTGTGTGTATGAGCCAGGCAGATTCAGTTGTCTGTGCCTCCTTTTTAATCTTTTTGCTGGCGGTTCACATAAATGATCTGCCTGCTTTGCTAACTCATTTTTAACTTTCTCAGTTTGTAGCTCGTCATACTCTGACTGATGCTTATTTCTGAGATGGTTTAGTAACTCAGAAGTTCCAAAAGCCTTTACTGAGGACCCCTTCTAATTAATGTTGGTGTATGGCATAGGATGCATTTGGCTTTTGAATCAGTTTCATTAATGACAGTAAAATAAGTCCATACCATGCTTTTGTGAGCCATGACAGACTGAGGCAGGTCCGAGTGAAAGACTGAGGTAGATTTTGGAATCTCAATAGCTTTCTAGCCGCAAGTCGACCAGCACAGCACCGCACCGTCGATGAACTTGAAATGAATGAGGCACGGGTGAATTCAGTGCTTGCAGTTCAGTTAAATATAAATCACTTCACACCTACTTAACAGGGGAGCAACTAACAGCAAACAGATTGCTAACAGATTACTAACAGCCTAACAGGGTAGCTAACACCAGCTGCTCAATTACATAAATTAGAGAAGTTAGATAAATGAAGAGTGTTTTTGAATGGTATTTATCTGCAGAGTGGCGATTGCATTCTTTGGCTATACAAGCAACATCTGACAGATAATGTTTACAATATCCGAATGGAACGGTTTCATTGGAATGGCCAAAATCCGATCGGATTCATTTATCGGATCGGATATCCACCATCTCATTATAAATATATATATATATATATATATATATATATATATTTATATTTATACAATGGGGTGATGGATAACTGAGTGAGATAACGTGTTATTCTCATTCCTGTTGAATAATCACAATGATGACATCACCACTGTGAGAATATTTACAAATATACAATAGCACTAACCAGCTAAACCGCACAAAGCTGCGCAATCACACAAAGCCGCACTAAACCGCTAACCCCGCAAACGCGCCGTTGTACATTTTGCAACAGTGGGCCCATTATATAAATAGGACACATGATGGGCACATCGTGGAATATGAAAATATTTTCACTCCTGCCTTGTGAGCACTGTATATTCCACTGTGCGCTCGCACTTGTGAAATATCCAGGCTCACTCTGCAGGAGTGAAAATATTTTCCATATTTCGCTTCGTGCTCAACATGTTTTCCTTATGTACATGTATATATGTATGTTTTATATATATTTTTTTCTTTAGAAAATATGGCTGGTCCCTTCTTTATTTGTTTGCCCTGCTGCTCTGTTAGTTGATATTAGTTCCCACCTGCAAGACTGAAGCAACAAAGAACACGAAGCCCGATTGTGACACAAGGATCTGCATCAAACAGAATGGACACAAGTGGCTCCTTGTGCCAAACATTTTGGCAGTCCTAATTTTCAAATGCAGGCTGTGGTAAAAGCAGGAGCTTTTACGCCCGAACTGGCCTTGTGCCAGTGGTGGCCTTAGTATGGGGGTGCACCGTGTCAAGCGAGGGGCTTGTGCCATAGCAGGGCTGCAATATCCCCTTAATCAGGATTTTGAAGCTCTGCTGGGGCTGCAAGTCCTGGCTAAGGTTAGACCAGTCGTGAGCCATCCCTCGCTATGGTGTGGGGTGGGAGGTGCTTCTGTGCCGCTTCATATGGTATGAGTAAGCAACCACCGCCATGCCAGAACTACAATAGTGTGAGAGTTCAGTATTGTGCATAAGCCCCAGTAGTGCACGCACCATGAGACTGTGCCATTCCAACTATTGTATATACTGTACAATCCCTTGGATGATGAAAGGTTTTATATATGCCCTTCTGTGCAGCAGTATATGTAAGCCGTTGTCCCAGGTAAATAATAAGTCATCTCCATGGCAGCATGGCATGATTCCCCCATCACACTGTATATCCGCCCGATAGCACGGCAATGGTTGCACTGTGAGCTGTGGGCTCAGACCCACACCAGCAGAAGAGTTGGGGAATAGAGGTGTGACGCACATGTACCTGGACATAGCTCATGCCACATGGGAGGGAGCCACGTCTGCAGCATGGTTTGGCCACAGCCAGTGGACCTGCCTAAGTGTCGGATGGGTGCTGGACAGGGTCTCCGGGATCCTGTACAGGAAACAGGTATGTCGCTGGAAGGAGAGCAAGCCAGGTCAGGCACTCTGGACACCACTACAAGATGGCTAGTACACCATCACATCCAGACAGCACACTTTCAGTCCGGCATAGTCTATGCAGACAGACTTGCACCCCCACACACCTCCTGACTGGGCAAGCTAGCCAATCCCTACCCTGCAGTCCAGGTGCTGAGAGCTGCCACACAGTGGGCAGCACATGCCAGTGGAGTACGACAGGCTGGGGCTGGTCCATCCCATGGGGAGGACATCCACCGTCCACGTTAGATGATGTTACAGTAGGCACTCGAGTGCACAGTAGTGTATGGTGTGCACCATGGTGCACATATGCAGCGGCATACCAGTCTCTGAGGCATCCTCTGTGGACCTATGTCACTGGGCACTGCACCTAGGTGACGCCATATTCCATTCTGTCACCACTCTACCAGGGTAGAGGTGGGGTAGCGGTGCAGCAGGGTACCTGTCTCAGCCATTGGGGCTGGTGGTGTGATCTGCCAGACCATGGTTGTGTCTCATGAGGTACTGCTGTGGTACCACTGGTGATATGCTGCATGCCGCATACTGTGCCAGCCATGTGCAACAACTTCCAGGGTATTTCTGCCTCTACTATTGGTACGTGGCCCCTGCTTTGGTGTGAGATGTCTGTCGACAGCAAATGATGGGAGACATGCCCACACGCAGGTCGTAGAAGATGGTACCAGTCTACGGGCATCTCCTGGTTCCTCTGGACCCTCACATGCCACACATATCAGGCACATCCCTGGGCATTCCAAAGCCCATATTGTCCTGGATCAGCCACTGCACCCCGCACCTTCAGTGCATGCTATGGGTAAGTGTTGGTCAGAGGGTGAGTGATTGTGGATGGTGTCTTCCCTGGTGCCAAGACAGTGGCTTCACGATGCAGCTTCCATCAAACATGTCCACTGCATCCTGTGCTGGATGCAATGGATCACTTATGCATCTACAGGGACTTTGGTACCAGGACCCATTTCTACTGGAATCAGGCTGAGGGTCTGTGGTGTACTCAGCGTTTGTTGCAATGGTGTTCGACGATCTTGCATCGTTTTTCTGGGGGTTTTGAAAATCCAACCCATTGTGTTGTGCAGTATTATGAGTACCTGGAAAAGCAGATTTAATGGGCATACTATCCTTATTTATTAATTTTAACTAGCAACTAGCTTTGTATACAAAACAAAATCATTCGCATGACTTTTTTGAATTATCTCTTGATTTGTGTCAGCCTAGGGAATACAGCAGCTTGGTCCAAGTCTTGCAGTGTCCCTACTAACAGTATTAACAAGAGCATGAAGTCTGTATTTCTCTTCAGCACACCAGCCTTTAGGGTAGTATTTTCATGTACACTCCATTTACACAGCACACTTCCACTCTCTTAAGTTACTGTTGTTACATGAAGATCTTCCTGGACTTAAAATCTTCATCATTCATTCATTCATACTGCTGGGTACTACTCTGGAGGTGCTAGGACCCAGCGGGGCCAAAATCTTCAGGAGGGTTGGCGCCAAGGTAGGACTGTGCATGTGCAGCACCACGAGACAGTTCACGCCTGTGTGGGCTATCTTAGGCCGACCTCCAACCGCCTCAATTCCTTTTTTCCGCCGTAGAATGTGCTTCAGTGATAACGCGGTTGCCTGCTGGGAGTCAAATCTTCACTGCCTATACAACCACAGCTTTATTCATTCAGTTTCAGTTAGTTTTAGTTGTTAATATTATTTCTTATTTAAACAAAAAAGAAGAAATTATCTTACATGGTGTCGTGAGTCAACCATGGACAGTATTGGTAATAGTAGGGAGACTTCACTGGACAGCTGTTCTGGCAGTGGGGCTGTGTCCATTCTGCCACCCTTTACGGGGTGGGGTCTGACCATGGGCAGTCCAGTGCTCAGGAGGGAGTACAGTCCTCAGAAAGCAAAAAAGAAGCGGTCCCATTCCGATCCTAGTCAGGGACCCAGCACCCTCAGCCTCGAGTTCTTCTTCCCGTCAGACAGAGAGAAACGGTGTTACTTCGAGGTCACCCCTGGTAGGTCTGTGAGTTCTTCTTTGGCAGTGAGAGCTATGGGCCCTTTGACCCCTATGGGTCTCTGGTGGTTCCCGTTCTTAATGGCTAGAATTTCCAACACGGAACCTCCCTGTCCTTGATGGGGCTTCTGGTGAACAGTTTCATCACTAGGCCGCTGTTATGGAGCAGTGGGTGCAGCGTCTATCACGGTTGCCTTCTTCAATGGATCTGGTTCCTGGGCCTTTGGTTCTTGAGCCGCTGGGCAGTAGAGCCGGTCAGTCGGGTCAGAAACATAGAATTTGACGGCAGATAAGGGACCGCTTGGCCCACCTAGTCTGCCCATTTTCCTACCTAATGGATAAGCTGCAGATCCTAGTTAACCAACAGCCTGCTTCCTCCTACCCCCACTAGGACTGCCTTATGTCTGTCCCATGCATTCTTGAATTTCCCCACTGTTCTTGACTCTGGACCTCCTCAAGAAGGCTGTTCCATGCATCCACAACCCTCTCCATGAAAAATACTTCCTCACATTACCTCTGAGCTGTCCCTCTATCTTCAAATTGTGACCCCTTGTTCTTGCACATTTCTTTTTCTGAAAGATACTACCTTCTTGGCCTTCATTGATTCCTTTGAGGTACTTGAAAGTTTCTATCATGTCTCCTCTCCTTCTTTCTTCAAGGGTATACATATTAAGCTCCTTTAGTCTCTCTTCATATGTCTTCTGGTGCAGACCCAGCACCATTTTGGTTGCCTCTCTGGACAACCTCCACTCTGTCTATGTCTTATGGAGATGGGGTCTCAGAACTGCACACAGTACTCAGATGGGGTCTCACCAACTGTCTGTAAAGAGGGATAACAGCTTTGTTTTTAACTGTTGATGCCTCTCCCATGCATCCCAGTATCCCCAGCCTTCCTTACTGCCTTCTCACATTGCTAGCCCACCTTTAGGTCATCTGATATAATTACCCCAGGTCCCTTTCCATTTTTATTGTTGTCAGTATCTCACCCCATTGTGTACTCTTCCCTGGGTTTTATTTCCAGGTGCATTACCTTGCACTTCTTTGCATTTAATCTAAGCTGCCATACATTTGACCATTCCTCCAACCTTGCCAAGTCCTTCTCATCCTTTCCACTCCATCTTGTGTATCAACCCTGTTGCAGATCTTTGTGTGGTTTGCAAAGAGACATATTTTTCCTTCTAGTTCCTCTCAATGTCACTTATAAAACAGTAAAAGGACGGTCCCAGTACTGAACCCTCGGTGCCCCACTCAGTAACCCTCCTTTCTTCACTTTGGACCCATTTACTACTACCCTTGCGCCCTATTGTCCAGCCAATTTTTTATCCAGGCTACCACTTTGGGACCCACTCAAGGCTGGCTAACTTGTTTATTAATCTTTTGTGTGGACTGTATCAAATGTCTTGCTAAAATCTAGGTAGGCCATGTCCACAGCTCCTCCCTGGTCTATTACTTTGGTCACCCAGTCAAAGAAATCTATTAGATTAGTCTGACACGACCTTCTCGCTGTGAATCCATGCTGCTTTGGGTCCTGTGCCCCACTGGCCTCTAGGTACTCAACAGTTCTTTCCTTCAGAAGTGATTCCATCATTTTCCCTACCACTGTGGTCAAACTAAGTGGTCTATAGTTTCCTGCCTCTGCCCTACTCCCACTTTTGTGAAGAGGAATCATCTGTCCTCCTCCAGTCCTCAGGTACCGCCCCATCCTCCCACATGATTTGTTAAAGAGAGTAGTCAGTGGTGTCACTAATTCTACCCTTAGTTCTTTAGAATTCTTGGGTGAATCCCATCAGGCTCTCATTGCTTTGTCCACTTTCAGTTTTACTAGTTCTTTCAGAACCCTTTTTCTGTAATGGACTGGTATCGACCCCCATCTCCAGAGTGTGTCTCTTGTTTGTTTAGGTACCTCCTTCTTCCTTTGTGAATACTGAGCAGAAATATTCGTTCAGTATCCTTTCTTTTCACTGTCACCCTCTGCCCACATTCCTCCCCTTTAGTAAGTCTCTGTATCCCTCCCTTGGGATTTCTTTGCTCCCTAATGTACATATAAAGGTCTCATCCCCTTCTTAACAGACTTGCTGTCCTTTCCTCGGTTTGTGCCTTTGCTATTTTGACTGCCTTCCTGCCTCTTTCTGTTTTAACTGATAAAGTTCTCTGTCCTACTCTTTTGTGTTTCCTTATATTTCCTGAATGCTATCCTTTTCTCCTTAATCTTCCTGCCACCTCTTTTGAGAACCATAGCTTTTTTTCCTTCATTGTGTTTTGTTGATTTGCTTCACACAAAGGCTTGTTGCCTCTGTGATGGCTGTTTTGATTACTCCCCATTGTTCTGCCACCTCCTTCTTGTCTGTTTGCTAGTGCTTTTCTGAGGCACTCATCATTTTCCCAAAGTCAGCCCTCCTAAAGTCCAATAATCTTTGCTTTTGTATGGCTTGACTCTATGACTGTGTTTCATAGACCACACTGTTTGGTGGTCGCTTGTTCCCAGATGGCTACCCACTCTAAATCTGAGATTTTTCTCCATCCCCGGCTTGAGAGTACCAGATCGAAGATTGCTCTCCCAAGTGGGTTCCAGTACTAGTTGTCTGAGGCATGCCCTTGTAGGCATCAGGAATGACCCTGTTCTTGGATGTGCCTGCAGCAAAGGTGCTCCAGTTTGACAAGCAAGAAATCTTAAATGCCTTCAATGACCATTTCACTACAGCTGGTCTTAGCTTTTGACTCTTCACCTGCAAATCTATTGAGATCTTCATTAAACCTTGATCTACTGAGGGCCAAAAGGCTGCTCCCACATTCTCCTTCAACCAATACCCTTAAAAGAAGTAGAAGACCTCCTATCCAAATTAGACACAACTAAAAGTGCAGGTGCAGACTCCTGATCCCTACTTCTTAAAGTAGCACTGCACGCCAGCTGCCCCTCACTCACCTCTTCAATCTTTCCCAGCCACTGGTTCCATCCTCATATGGAAGACAGCTCAAGTAGTTCCACTACTTAAAGCAGGTGATCCCATGGACCTTAACAACTATAGTCCCATTTCCATCTTACCGTACTGTCCAAGATGCTTGAAAAATTAGTAAACTCTCAGTTAAGGGCCTACCTTGACACCAACAATCTCCTAAATCCAGCACAATCTGGGTTTAGATCAATGCACAGCACCATCTCTGCCCTAGCCAAAGTCACTAACGACTGGCAGACTGCCTTGGATAAAAGAATAATACCTGTGCTGTGTTCTGGATTTGAGTAAAGCATTTGATACAGTGGATCATGAATCATTAATCTCCTCTCTTAGCTCCGTGAGGCCTTGACTCACTCTCTCTCAATTGGTTCAGGTGCTATCTCTCTGGAAGGTTACAACTGGTAAAAATGAAAGTTACTATCTACCTCTAAACCACTACTAAGAGGTGTACCAAGGCTCTATCCTGGGCCCCATCCTCTTTGCCATTTATATCAATAACATTGACTCCAACCTCTCTCAATCTAACATTCACCTTTTTGCAGATGATACTGTACTATATGTCAGTAATCTCTCACCATCAAAAGCCTGTGAACTTTTACAGTCAGAATTCTCCATCCACAGCACAACCTGTTGGAAAAAAACTACTTCTAAATGCCCAAAAACAAAAGCTATGTTCTTTTCACCAAGAGTGCTCTTCCACTATCCCATCATTCACCACCCCACAATTATCCACCATCCTTGAGAAAATCTGGAATTTGTGGACAAATTCAAATATCTTGGTGTCTGGATTGACAATAAGCTTGACTACTCTGTCCACGTTGAAGAGCTCCTGAAAAAGCTGAGACAAAGACTTGGCTTATTTTACAGAATAAAACACTACCTACCAGAGACTCCAAACAAAGATTAATCCTGGCATCATTCCTATCCTCATTGATTATGCTGACTTCCCTACGGCCACTGCTCCTTCTCCTCTTAAATAAACTAGACACCCTGTATCATAGAGCCATTAGATTTATTACAGACCTTCCTCCAACACCCATCATTGCTCTCTTTACAATGCAGTCAATTGGACATCCCTACAGCACAGAAGAAAAAGAATGCTGCTATCTGATCTTTAAAGCTTTGTCAGACAAACTCCTCCTACATCTCAGACTGTTTACCTGAATCACATCCAGGCCATACACCCTAAGGATCAATAAGCTCATTATGCTAAAGATTCCCAACACCTGCACCGGTTTGGGAGGGCTGCTATCAGCTATTCCTAGCATTTATCTGGAACTCACTCCAAAATCTTGAATCTGAATACCCTCTTACCCTTATCATCCTTCAAAAAATTATATACCACCTATTCCCAGAACTATGCAACTGCTTCCATAAGGCCTAGTCTCCCCCCACCCCTTCCTTCTGTAATCCACTATGTTAGTTTCCATTCTTCTACCTTGTCAGTTATCCCACTGCATTAAAAAAGCCTACAGAAGCCCTACTATCTGAACATTATCCCTCCTATATTGATTGTCCTCTTCATTTTTACAGGTTTTAAGTTATTGTTACTGTGCCTTGTATATCTGTAAATTTTGTATATATCTCTCACCTAATTGATTGTACTTATGTTATATTATTTTCATGTCTTTGTACAAAACTTGTATCCTTTGTATGACCACTCAGGTCCATCTTGTAAATGAGCTACGCTCAATGATGTTCGCCTGAATAAATAAATTTTGATTGATTGATTGATTGATTGATTGATTGATTGATTGACATCTGGCATATTCAGGTCTCCCATCAACAATATCTCCTCTTTTTCTGCCATTCTAAGGATGCCTTATATCATTTCCTTGTCCATTCTCTCCCTGAGATGGAGGTCTGTATACAACCCCATGCAGATTGTAGTGCCATTTCCTGTGTCCAGGGTGACCCAGAGTGCCTCATCTGCTCCCTGTTTACTCTTTAGTTCTGTTGCTTTGATCCTTCCCTTACATAGAGAGCTACTTCTCCTCCTCTTTACCCTCACTGTCCCTCCTGTAGATTGTGTATCCTGGTATGTTGACATCCCAGTCATGGTTCTCTGTGTATCATGTTTCTGGACTGCCACAATATCCAGGCACCCTCTTCCATCAAGTCCACTAGTTCAGGGAGCTTGTTACACAGACTATGGGCATTGGTACTCATCACCCTCCAATTTTTGATGGCCTTATCCCTTTTAGCCCATCCCTGTCCTTACTGCTTTGCCTTTTTTTGCATTTACCTCTGTCCTACTCCTAATGACTTCTCACGTTTGTGTTTACCTCACTAATTACCGTGTTTTGTGGGGGAGCTAGGATTTCTGTTCCTTTTCAGTGCCACCCTGGCTAGTTTGTAAATGCTGCCAATGAAGCATTTAAACCTATCACCTAGGATCCTGGTTCCCCTGACAGATGCAGACCATCGACCAGTATAGGCCTGCATCCCTCCAGGTGGCTCCCCAGTCCTCAATGAAGCCAAAACCTGGGCTCCACCAGGTTTTCAACCAGTCATTGAATTCATGGTGTGGCGTATCCTAGCATCACCCTGCCATAGACAAGCAGCACTTCAGAAGGTTACTGTATACGCCACTTGTCTAAGGCCCCTCCCCAACTCTACAAACTCCTCTTGCACTGCTCTGATCCCATTCCTAGCCAGGTCATTTGTCCCTAGGTGGACAATGACATCCAGCTCCTCCCTCATACAGCTGCTCCCACGATCCTAAGGATTCACTTCCTGTCCCTCCAAGCTGTGGTGCCAGGAAGGCACCTTACCTCCCTCCCTCTTCCTCCCACTTCTACCTCCTAGAGATTGAGTTCCCCACCAGGAGTTGTTCTTCCCTGTGGGGTCCCGTGCAACCCTCCTGTGGGTTTCCTTTGTGATGGTTCCCAGCATTCTCCTTGGTCTCCACTGCAGGTGCCTCCATAGAGGAACTACTATCCACTAGAACAGCATATGAATTGTGGAGAGGTACAGCTGGAGGATGCACCTCTGTTCCACCACCCTCTCCCTCTCTAGGCCCACCTTGGTCCAGCCACTCCTCTTTCTTGGCAACCTCTGAGGTAGCGGCAGTGACCCTGGTGGTCCCTGAGGTGGGGAGGAGGTTTCATTGACCTAGCCAGGTCAGCCTGGAGAGGGGCAACCTCCTCCCTCAGACCAGAGAGGTGCCTGTGAATGGGCAGCACGAGCCTCCAGAATGTCTCCCGAACACTGCCACCCCACAGCCATTGTCCTGCTCCACTCCTATCATGTCTTATTTTGTGTCCCCTTTCCTGTTTCTCTGTATGCTTACTCTCTCCTCTCTCACAGCTCTCACCCTTCCTGTTCTGGGACAGCAATTTCCTGTATTCTTCAGTAGTCTCTTCTTCCTTGCTCAGGATGTCGTCTGGTGCCTCCCCGTGCAGCCATCAACACCAACTCCACGTGCCTTACCCCCTCACCTTGTTTCCTCACAGGGGCGGCACAGGTACAGCCAGCTCTCCCCTTTCTTTCAGGTCTGGCAGAGGTTTGCGGTGATGCTGTGGCTTTGTCCAGTGCCACGGGTGGCGTTGGGTGCCCTCTGTGCCTTGGTGCCATTTTGGTACTGGCTTTCCCGTCTGGCGTCAGCACCATGTGCGCGACCCTGGTGTCAGTGCTCATGCATGTCCCTGCTGGTGCTATGTATGCACCGGGGTCCTTGATGCTGATCTGGCCGCGGCGCCTGTTTTACCTGGCCTAGCCTGCCTTCTGTGGTCTTTCCGAGTTAGAAGTGGAACATGTTGAGTCTGACCCTGACCTGCTTTTGTCTGAAGACACAGAGGATGATTCTTTTATGGTGTGGAAAGCAAGCCTTCTTTATCAGCTGAGCCTTTGGTTGAAGTCCTTTATTTCCAATCCTTCTCAGGAATATGGGGTCAACCTTAGCTCTACAAACGCCTCTGTGGACCCAGGCAGACTTTTACATCTTGAGTTCTTTCACGCCCTAACATTCCTGTGGACCTTATACCACCAGTGCCTCCTCCTTTGAGACTCTGTATCAAGCAGTGTGGGACAGGCGGCACTAGTCCCTTCTGTGGCCAAGCCCATAGATAGGAAGTATGCCCCCAGGACAGACCTATTCTGGCATCACAGCCTTTTGCAGATGCTCTAGTAGTGCTTGTGGAGAACAATAAATCTGTACTCCTCAGGAGTTGATAGCACAGCCTATAAATAAGGAATCACGAAGAATGACACTTTGGGGAAATAGGCTTTCACAGCCACAACCTTGGGCATGATGCTAGTTATTAGGGCCATTACTCAGTATCGAGTACACCTGGGAACAATATTAAATCACTAGTCAAGAACCTCCCAGAGTCTGCGTTAACATGGAGCTTCTTCAGACTATTACCAGGGCATAGAGTCCAATCACCAGCAGCTAAATGCTTCTGTGGATGCCTGTGACACTGTGGCTAGGGCTGCTGCCTCTGGGATCTGTATCAGGCAGCACTCCTGGATCAGAATGTCAGGCTGCTCAACAGCAGGTGATGAATATCCCTTTGATGGTGCTTACCTGTTCGGCCCCAGGTTGAGCAAGTGCTGAGGCTGCTCAGAAAACCAGGACTGCTATTAAAACAACCAGGCTGGCTTCTGTGGTTTCCCAAAGGGTGGGTACTGTCGACAATGTCGTAACAGGCAGCCTTTTAGGTAAAGGCCGAAGAGCCTTTAATAGAAACCAAACTCCTCAGCCACAAAGAAAATGCAGCAAAGGCACAGGGTCCAAAGCGCACAATGCCACCCTCTGAAAATCCGCCCAGGTCCCACCTCAGCTACCCAAGGTGGACACTGCTATGGCAATGGGGATCATCTGACTCAGTTTTACAACCAGTGGAAGTCCATCACAACAGACAAATGGGTCCTCAGGATTATCTCGAGAGGGACACTCTTCAATTTTACAGAGATCCCCAAATCTTCCACCCAAGTAGCAGCACAGTCTGTCCACGGCACAGACCATCAGACCTTCTTGCTTCTGAGATACAGGGCCTTCTCAGAAACAGGGCAGTAGAAGTTGTTCCTAGGCAGAGCAGAACAGGGTTTCTACTCCATTTCTTCCTGGTTCCAAAAAAATAGGCAGCACGTATCCAATTTCGACCTCAGAAAGTTGAACAAGTATCTGTTCAGGAGAAGTTCAAGATGATCTCCTAGGGACTCTGCTACCACTGATTCATCAGTACAACTGGCTGGCATCCCTGGATATGTAGGATGCTTCACCAGCACATTCCAGTTGCACCCAAGCCACCACAAGTATCTCTGCTTTGTGGCCCTGGGCTAACAGTACCAGTTCCGAGTCCTGCCCTTTGGGCTGTCCTCAGCACCTCAAGTCTTTACGAAGTGTTTCCTGAGTTCCCACGGCACATCTCAAAATACTCAGCATTCAGTTCTTCCTTACCTGAATGACTGGCTCCTAGGAAGTCCATCCAGGCACAGAAAGTAGTCTGCACGACTTCTCAGTTCCTCACCTCCATGGGTGTTCTACTGAATCTGGAAAATCCCAGCTTCAACCCTCCCAGGAGCTCCTAATCATAGGAGCCCTCCTGAATATCTCCAGGGCAAGGGCTTTTCTTCTGGAGGATAGGAGGAGCAACATTCTCCAGATGGCATACATTAGGGAGAACAGCTTGGTTTGATCCTCTCAATGCAGTGGATATTGGTCCTCATGTTGTCGCTTGTGTTCACAGTACCTCTGGCCCATCTACACATAAGGACCATGCAATGGATGCTCAGCACACAGTGGTCACTGACCACACATCTGTAGTCTTTCCATATAAAAGTGACAGAGCCTCTGATGAGATCACTTGCATGGTGGGTTCAAAAGGGCAAACTCCTTCAGGGTCTACCCATTACCCCACCAGAGTCTCAGATCACGATCACCACAGATGCCTCTCTGATAGGGTGGGAGCTCACTGCCAAGACTTCCATACCCAAGGCTATGAAGCCAGGAGGAGTCTCATCTGCACATAAATGTGCTAGGAAAGGAGAGCTCTCCTCTATGTTATCCGAGCCTTAAAAGATGCCCTATGCCACAAGGTAATTCTCCTTCAGATGGACAACAAGGCTGTGATGTACTACTTCAACAAGCAAGGTGGAATGCACTCCTACCCTCTGTGCAGGGAGGCCATAAGGGTGTGGAAGTGGTGTCTCAAGCATGCTGTGCTGATTCAAGCAGTCTACCTGCCAGGAACTCAGAAAGACCTCAGGATCACCTCAGCAGGACACTGGTGGATCCCTACGTAATAGTCGCCTCCCACCAGACGTTATGCAATCGCTATTCGATGGGTGGGGCAGCCCAGACCTGGACCTTTTGCATCCCCACTCAATGCAAAACTGCCTCTATTCTGCTCCAGAAATCCAGAGCCTGGCGTTTTCTGTCATTATGCATTCAGACTGCAGTGGACAAGATGCTTTCTGTATGCATTCCTTCCTCTTCCCTTAGTTCAGAGGTGCTGCTCAAATTGAGGCACAGTGGGGAAAGATGATTCTAATCGCCCATACTGGCCACGGCAGATATGGTTCCCATTGATCAACAAGTTGTTGGAGGTCCCCTGAGACAACGCCCCTCTGTGAATGGACCTCCTAACACAGGGGCCTCTGGTCCATCCCAGCCTGCACTCCTTCATCTCCATGCCTGGCTCCTGAGGAGATAGAAGTAGGTAGGTTTAAGGTTTCTCAGAGAAGCTTAAATCCTTTTGGCAGTCGTAAGCTCTCCACTAGGAAGACTTACACAGCAAAATGGAAGCTTTTCCATTTGGTGTGCAAAGTCCCTTCTGGACCCATTCTGTTGCCACCAAATAAAGTGTTGGAATATCTCTTAGATCTGTCAAATGCAGGACTGCAATACTATCAGTGAAGGTACACCTCTGTGCAATTTCTGTGTGTCATGAGCCAGTACAGAACATGACGTTGGCTGTTACCACTAGTCAAGAGTTCCCCAAGGGCATCCTGCACAATAGACCCCTGTCAGTAAACCGGTGGCCGCATGGGATATTAACCTCATGCTAAATATGCTCACTCATAAACCTTTTGAGCCTCTAGCCACCTGTGATTTGAAGTTTCTGACCTGGAAGACTGCCTTCTTGGTGGCCATTACTTCCACTCACAGGGTCTCTGAAATACATACCTTAGTCACAGACCCCCTGATACTGTCTTTCATAAGGACAAGGTACTTCAGACTCACCAGAAGTTCCTGCCCAAGGTGGTTTTGGATTTTCACTCAATGAGCCCTTGGTTATCCCCATTTATTTTGTTAACTTTCAGAATGAAGGGAATGCACTCTTCATTCTCTGGATGTCAAGAGGGTTTTTCGATTCTACATCGACAGAACAGGGAGATTCAGAAACCAAGCAACTCTTTAATCATTCAGCATGGCCCAGCTGGGCCAGCCAGTTGCCATTAGATGCATTTCTGCTTGGATAGTGGCATGCCTTCACCATTGCTACTGAATGGTGCAAGTCAAGTTAAAGGCCAGGTCTACTAGCCTGCCGTGCAGGGGCAAGGTGCCGACCTGTGGGCTGTGACCCAGGTTCAGGGAGCGGACCCAGGCTGCCAGAGGGCCGGACCAGGGAAGGATCAAGCTTTCTATGAGTGCTCTGCTTCTCAGGGGGAGGTGGGGAGTGCACTCGTGCACTAGGGACACTCTGGCAGAGGCTGGGTGCACCACAGCACCAACACCTACATGTCGGGGCGGGTGGACGCTGGTCATCATTGCATGTCCCCGCCCCGTGATATTGGGAAAAAGTCTGGGTCTATGCCTCACTCTACCAGGGCGGTGGCGGCATCCCTGGTGGTGATCCATAACGTGCCTATTGCAGAGATTTGCAAAGCAGCTACTTGAGCTCAGTGCATACTGTGAAGCACTACACTCTAGCTGTCCATGCCAGACAGCACACTTCCTTTGGCAGGACAATCCTAATGGACTTCTGTCCTGAGTGAGCTCTGTCTCATGCCTCCTGCTCGGAGAATGGTTTTAGTTTGGTACTCACTAGCAGTATGAATGAATGGCTAAGACTTTAAATCCAGGAAGATATGAACATTACTGCATTTCTGTAATTCTTGATCTTCTTGGACAAGTCTTCATCATTCATTCATACACCCACCCACCATTCCCGAGCTCACTCATCCTGTTTCTGGTCTCCACTCCTCGTTCCGTCTGGGCTGTGAAGACATTGTGGAGTTGATCTTTCTTACACGGTTAACGGGCTATTTTCTGCCCAGATTAGGTTAGGTGTTTCCTAGGTTAGTTTACGCTGCTCTTCCTCAGTCAAAAAGGTATTGAGGTGGTTGGAGGGTCGATGTTGAGATAGCCTATACTGGCGTGAGCTGTCTCAGTGCTGCGCATGCACGGTCCTACCTTGGTGCCGACCTCCTGAAGATTTTTGCCCTGCTTGGTCCTAGTGCTTCTGGCGTAGTACTCAGCAGTATGAATGAATGGTGAAGACTTGTCCAAGAAGATCAAGCATTCGGAAGGTACGTAATTTTCATTTCCTGCTTTCACTTTTTTCCCGTAAAAATGCAACTACTGTAGCGTTTGCAGTGGCACCCGACACTGTGCAGACATGAAGCTGCTGATGCTGCTGATGACACGAAGTTCTACTGGGAGGAGGTGGCATTTTCTGACTCTCTGTTCCTTCTTACTCCAGAAAATTGACCCTGAGATAGATGCCTTCCTTCAATCGACTGAGGTGCAAGGTGAAGATTGATGGTGGGAGGCTCTGATTATTCCAAGATTATGAACAGCTGGGAGAAGATGATGATGGTGAGGCACTAGAAGTTTGTTTCCTGTGTTGTTTGTTTTCCTTGGTGCTGGTATGTAGTGAGGGGAGTAATGTAGCTATGTATGTTGGCTCCTCAGCTCTTATTGAAACATAGGTCTGTCCATCCCGCCACCTCCTGTCATAACAAAAGTTCTGTCATACATTATATGAAAAGAAAAGCAGTTTAACATTGGTCAAAGATCTCCTAACACTTTAGGGGAGCATTAGCATTTAGACTTAGTTCAGTTTAGGCTGTACATATCTTCTGTATTAAGCTCCTTTACAGTCTATTAATGAGGAAATTAAAACAGGATATTTGACCAATTGACATCCTCTACTACTGCTGCTGTTTGTCTACATATTATATCGTAATACTCTGCTTGTGACACCATACTTATCCATAGCAATATATTGTGCTATCATAAGCGGAGGTTTATGCCATCACTGATGAAAACGGTGAAATTACCGAAATATGGTCTTGAACTGCGTTCACATGGCATCTACCTGTAATGCTGCCATCCCCATCATTTCAGCTGCAGTTTGTGCAATGCTGCCAAGCAGTGTTCAGATGAACAGCAGTTGTGGTGTTGCAGAATGCCCTTATGTGTTTCCTGTGTTGAGAGCATTCTTCTAGTTGGCAGCATAGGAAAGCACCTGGCACTAGTGAGTGGTGCAGGTCATTCAGATGGCTGCTTGAAACACCCACAACACTATATAATTCCAAAACAGGGGTCACAGTGAAACGCAGCCCAGGCAAAAACGGGTGCAGATTGTATTCATATGGCTACAGCGGCAACGCTGTAACAGCTCTGCACCACTCACAACGATGCAGAAAATTCTGAGTGAATGGCCCTTTAATTGGTACAGTTCTTTGATACGGATCTGACATGCTACAGTCACGGCTCTAAATGGACAACCTTAATTGTAAAGATTGCAGTTTACTCTGTCACTGTCTGCATACCTGTGTAAATTGGCCACTACCAGAATAATGACTGCATGTGCTCGTGTTATTTTCTCCAGCATTTGTCTAGTCTCTCAATACATGCTGTGGAGGGAAAATGTTTCTGTTATGTTAGATCTACATTAGTTGATGATAGGCACACAAAAAAGTCACACTGGAACGGTGGTGCTCTCCATACAAACCAAGAACATACAACCAATAAAACGGGCACGCACTCACTAATAAATTTGATGCTCAGTCTCAGTTTCTAAATACGATAACCGATTGATATGAATTTGAAGAATTAAACCAACATATGTTCACTGAGTATTTTTGGTCTAATACTATAATCGATTGATATGAATTTGAAGAATTAAACTAACATATATTCACTTGTATAAAATGTATTTTTAGGTTGTAATCACCTGCTATATTACAGGATTTTGCTACTATTGGTTTAGTGATGGCAATTTAAATAATGAAATGAGTGAATATATTTATTTAAGCCATTCACTTATTGTCTAACCAACGCAGTATTTATATTTTAAATTGGATAGAAGTATAATACTAGGCACATCAAGGTTATTTTAAATTAGTTACCCTAGACTAGTTAATTAAAGGGTTTTAATCTTTTTAATATATGTTTGTTCATTGTTACATCTCATTGTGGCACATGTAATGATGGTGTGTTTTAATATGGTTCACTGTGACGTAATTGTGATGTCATCTTATGAGGACCTATTTAAAAGGTGTATTTCACTTGTTGTTTGCCTTTGAGAATGGATGGCTTTATCCAAACATGTCAGGTGATAGTGGGCATCTGTGTGTGTAACTTTGGCACTTAATGAAGATGCACTATAAATTTTTGTTTTGAGACTGAGTGTCAAATTTATTGGTGGTGAGTGCCCTATTTTATTGATTGTGTATTATTTGATGATAGAATTGTTCTTCAGTCATTGACACTTGCCCCTGCTATAAGTATTGTGTGAAATCAGCAGCAGTCTTCCAGCTGCAGAGGAGGCACAGAAAACAGAGAAAGTGCCACAACTATAGATTCATGAAAAAGTAGAGCTGGTAGGAGGAAAGGAAGAGGAGGTGAAGGGATTGGGACAAGACAGACACAGAAGAGCAGGGATCTCATGTCATGAAATCCCACTGTGGAAGTAAAAGGCAATATGTGTCGGTTCCTGTTTCTGTCTTCCCAGCTCCCTCTCCCTTGTTAGCAGTACATTGCATAGGTCTTGCTATGCAGGCAAAAACAAAACAAACCTGTTTCTTCAGTGAAGCAGAGTTAATGGATGGCTAGTATGCTCGGTCAGATCCTGTTTTCCATGAAGGGCAGTCAGCAGTTCTGAAAGGTTGAGGAGTTTGTAGCTCCCTGTGTGTGATGTTTTGCTGCAGCCAGCTAACTTTCCCTATTAACAATGGGCATGCCTCCCTGTTTTTCAAAATAAAATAGCCTCTCTTTCTAAGCACTTCACCTTGGCATCTGTCTTCTGGTGAATGTACTAGATTGCTGGACTTAGTCATCTCAACAGGCAGCAGCTCATTCTGTGGTTAGTGCAGTGGAAACCACTTAGTAGGAACCCTATTAATAGAGACAACAGTCTGGCTAAATGAAATCTTTCCAATGAATGCAGTTTTCACTCTTTGGCATTAATGTCAACATTTTATAATGGAGACAGCCTGATGAAGGAACATTCTGTTTGCCATCAATCTATCCCCATTAACAGCCGGGTTTCTAATGTATGCACTTTAGCCATCCTCCATGTCTTTTATGCAAAAGTCTACAGTGTAAATGCATTTTTCTACCTTTGAAGATTTACCTTCATGTTGTGTCTTCTGCTTCCAAGAATACTGCAGGGATACATAGGGCACCGGGGTTCCAGTAATTAAAGGAGCAGGGTATTAAATAAACCAAAAAAAAATTGATAAGTAGTTTTTCATGTAAAAGTTCTAATCAGCTATGAAAATGCATAGCACTTGCCACAGATTGATTAGCAACATTAAAAAAATTGTTTTATTCATGTATTGTTCTGTGCCAAAAGTGGTTAGTAATCTACTACTATGCATTTCTAGAAATGGTTAGCATTACCTCTTATTTTGCTATGTATAACAGCTATTTAATATGCTGAGGAGATATGACAGTGTACCTCCAAAGCCCACACAGTCTGGGGGTTCAGTTCTAGTATACTTGGATTTCATGTTTCTTTTGGGATGCAGAAATTAGTAGAAAATAGGACCAGAAAAATCCTATTTGGATTCATTGTGAAAAAGCAGCAATAGTTGCCCTTTGCTCAACATGGGCAAAGTCTTAACACGACTAATGGTACTTCAGAAAATGCCATATTGAGGAAAAGGGTAGTGGAGGCGAAATAAGCTGAGGTTGATAAGAAAACCATGCAGAGTTTCAAGAGGGATGGGATAACAACAAAGGGCAGGTAATGGGGACCAGGGAGGTTGGATGGTATGAACATTTAAGGGTAAGTACCTCCACATTGGGCAGACTTGATAGATCACAAGGCCTTCTGCTGCTGGCACAATTCTGTTTCTTGCTATAATACCAGGTTTAAAAACATAAAAGATGCTTTGTATTAGAAGAATTTAAGTAGTACAGTGTCCCCTTACCACCTGCCCTATAAGGTTATCATTTGTGACCCTTTTCTGCCTACCCCTACATCCCAATCTTTATATATATATATAAACAAAAACTTTTACATACCGGAGGTCCACCAACACCCCAGCTCTGTGCCTCGTATAGGCTATGCCGGGGCGGTGGACATGGCTTCACTAGGCTTTTAGCAAAGCATTTGACACAGTCCCACACAAAAGATTAATAATCAAACAACCAGCCTGGGAGTGGGTCCCAGGGTGGTAGTCTGGGTAAAACATTGGCTGGACAACAGGACACAGAAGGTAATTGTAAATGGAGTCCACTCTGAAGAAAGAGGGTTACTAGTGGGTACCACAGGGTCAGTTCTGGTCCAGTCCTTTTAATGTCTTTATAAGTGACATTGCAGAGGGACTGAAGGAAAAGTATGCCTCTTGCAGATGATACAAAGATCTGCAACAGGGTTGATACACAAGGAGGCATGGAAAGGATGAGAAAGGAATTGGCAAGGTTGGAGGAACGGTCAGAAGTATGGCAGCTTGGATTCAATGCAAAGAAGTGCAAAATAATGCACCTGGGAAACAAAACCCAGGGAAGATTACACAGTGGGGGGAGGTAGTAACAACAAAAAATTGAAAGGGACCTGGGGGTAATCATATCAGATGACCTTATGGTTAGCAAGCAATGTGAGAAGGCAGTAGGGAGGGCTGGGAGATACTGGGCCATATAGGAGAGGCATCACCAGCAGAAAACAGGAAGTTGTTATCCTCTTACAGACAGTTGTTGAGACACATCTGAGTACTGCATCCAGTTCTATCTCCACAAGGACATAGACAGGATGGAGGCAGTCCAGAGGAGGGCAACTAAAATGGTGCATGGTCCGCAAGAGAAGCCACATGAGGAGAGACTAAAGAAGCTTAATATGTATACCCTTGAGGAAAGGAGGAGAGGGGGACATGATAGAAACTTTTAAGTACCTCAGTGGAATCAACAAAGTCCAAGAGGTAGCATCTTTCAGAAAAAGAGATGTGCAAGAACAAGGACACAATTTGAAGGCGGCTTAGGGGCAATGTGAGAAGTACTTTTTCACAGAGATGGTGGTGGATGCATAGAACAGCCTTCCTAAGGAGGCTGTGGGGTCTAAAACTGTGGGAGAATTCAAGAATATATGGGAGAGACATAAGGCAATTCTTGTAGGGGTAGGAAGAAATAGGCTATTGGTTAACTAGGATCTGCAACTTATCATGTAGGTAGGGAAATGGGCAGACTAGGTGGGCCAAACGGTCCTTATCTGTCAGTCAAAGTCTATGTTTCATGTAGGGTGTGGCAGCATGTACCCATCCTCCTTTCAAATTAATGAATTTAAAGGTACGATTCTAACAATGCAATCCAGACAATTGTCCCCATTTAAATGTACAAATTACAACTATATAATCAATGGCAATGAAATATCGTAGGATGTTATTAAAAAAATACCTGACAGAAAATGAGAGGTGCTACCAGTTGATTATAAATGCAGTAGCAGAAAAATCAGTGAACTTTGTGTCCATGACCTAGATTTGAAATTTCTTTTTTTTTCTTTAGTACTTCATGTTGTTTGTTATCATTTATGTGTGTTGTTTCTGCTTTTGTCTTAAAGGGACACATTCTGCACCATGGTTGGTCCCAGTTTGCATTTTGTGTGCAAAACATTTTTTTACTTACTGTTTACTGTAATACAGTGGATTGTATCATAGAAACATAGACTCTATTGGCAGAAAGGACCTGTAGGCCCATCTAGTCTGCCCTTTCCTGGCCTATTCTGGCACCTCTGACCCTATTTGGTCACTAGTGTCCCTCCTCCCACTTTCCTCTGCTAATTTGTCCCTGTGGGTATCCCACATATATTTGAAGCTCCTCACAGTCTTTTGCCCCCACCAACTGCTCTGGCAAGCTGTTCCAGTCATCCACCACCCTTTCCATGAAGAAGTATTTCCGCATCTCTACTAAACAACCCTACTATAGCTTCATTGCATGCCCCATGTTCCAGTGCCGCCTTTTCTCTGAGAAGAGACAGCCAGCCTGCACCTCATTCACCTCTGTGAAGTTCTTTGAGCTATCAGTCTTGTCTACACTCCTCTCCACTCCTTCAAGGAGCATGTGTTGAGTTCCTGCAGCCTTTCCTCATATGGCTTTCAGTGCAACCTCCACCATTTTGGCTGCCTCCTGTGTACCGGCCTCCACCCAGTCAATGTCCTTGCAGAGGTACTGCCTCCAGAACTGAACACTGTACTGCAGGTAAGGCCTCACTGTGAGCAATACAGTGGCAGCACCACCTCCCTCCTCCTGTTAGAACTCTCCCATCCAATGCACCCCAGCATCCTACTAGCCTTTCTTACTGCTTACTCACACTGACCAGTTATGTTCAGGTCTGCCCAATTTTTTTTTATTTAGTATTGTTAGTATTATGCTATCTATCCTAACCCATGGTTTACTGTTTTTGCCTCACTACCTCCTCCAGAAGGTTATTCCAGGTAGCCACCACCCTTTCTATGAAAAAGTACTCCCTCACATCCCTCCTTAATTTACACCCCTTCAGCTTCATATAATGCCCTCTTATTTTGGGGCATCTTTACCTCTGAAAGATTCCTCCTCCTGTACCTTTTTGACCTTTGTAAGTTATTTAAAGGCTTCTATCATATTCCCTCTCCCGCCTTTCCTCCAGGGTGTACATATTTAGCTCCTTAAGTCTTTCCTTGTTGGACTTTTGATATAGACCATGCACCATTTTGGTAGTCCTCCTCTGGATCGCCTCCACTCTATCTTTATGCTTTTTGAGATGCGGTTTCCAAAACTGTACACAATACTCAAGGTGGGGTCTTACAAGTAATTTATACAGGGGCAGAATCACATCTCTGTCCTGCTGGAGATACCTCTTCCTCTGCACCCCAACATCCCATTAGCCCTCCTGATTGCCTATCATACTGCCTCACACCTTCAGGTGATATGATCACCCCAGATCTCTTTCCTGCTTGGTCTTGGTCAGTATCACTGCCCATCTTGTACCACTCCTGGGTTCCTACAGTATGTCCTAGATGCATTATTTTGCACTTTTTGCATTAAAACCTAGCTGCCATACTCCTGCCCAGTCTTCCAGTCTATTTAGGTCCCTGCACATTCTATCTACCCTCTCCGTGTGTTTACTCTGTTATAGATCTTGGTGTCATTTGCAAAGAGACAGACCTTTCCTTCTAGTTCATCCACTATGTTGCTTATAAACATATTAAAGAGGACCAGTCCCAACACTGATCTCTGAGGAACCTCACTGGTCACCCTCCTCCTTTGAGCACACTCCATTTACCACTACTCTCTGTGTCCTATCAGTCAACCAGTTACTTGTCCAGGTTACGACCTTATTATCTAACCCCAAGTTACCCAACTACTCACCAGTCTCATATGTGGAATGGTGTTGAAATCCTTTCTGAAATCCAGGTAGGCCACATCCATGTCTAGCTCCTTGGTCACCCAGTCAAAGAAGTCTATCTGATTTGTTTGCATGACCTTCCCTCTGTGAAACCATTCAAGAATGCATGGGACAGACATAAAGCAATTCTTGTTGGAGGGTAGGAGAAAGTAGGCTGTTAATTAACTAGGATCTGCAGCTTATCCAATAGGTAGGAAATGGGTAGACTGGGTAGACCAAGCGTCCTTATCTGCCATCAAAGTCTATGTTTCTATGTTTCAACAAGACATTCTCAATCATTTCCTTCAGTAATGTTTCCATTAACTTGCAGACCACCAATGTCAGACTGACAGGCCTATAATTGCATGCCTCTTCCTTGCTACCACTTTTGTGAAGAGGGCTACATGAACCCTTCTCCAGTCCTCTGGTACCACACAAGTCTCCAGTAATCTGTTAAAAGATCTGTTAGAGATGCAGTGAGTACCTCCTAATTTAGCTCAGTATCCCTGGATGTACTCCGTCCAGTCCCATAGCTTTGTCTACTTTCAGGTTGTCAAGTGCTTTCCGTCTCTTCCCATTGAAAACAGACTACTGTCTATTTCTCTCTCACTACTACGTTCTGATGACTCTTTGTGGAACCTCCCATTTCCCTTCAACAGTGAAAATTGAACAGAAGTATTTGTTTAATATGTTTGCCTTTTCTTGATCCTCCTCAATGCAATCTCCCTTCCTCTTTAAACATACACCCCCTTTGTCTTCCTTTTTCACTAACATACCTAAAATGCCTTATTCCTTTGATACTCTCCGAGCTATTATTTCCTGTTTGCGCTTTTGCTGTCCTTACTGCATTGCTTGTCTCTTTGTTTTCCCTAATACACTTCCCTATCCTCCTTTCTCTGGATCTCCTTGTTCCTTCTGAATGCTGCTCTTTAGCTTTTATTTGTTCTGTTACATCTTTTGAGAACCATGATGGTCTCCTCTTTCTTTACTGTTACTTGCTTAACACAGAGGTTTGTTGCCTTCACTATGCTGTCCTATGTCACTTATGAAGATATTGAAGAGGATGAAGAGGAGCTGTCCTAGCAGAGATGCCAGTGGCACCTCACTAGTCACTGTCCTGCTCCTGAGTGTCTGCCATTTACCACAACATGATGCCTCCTGTCCTTTAGCCAGTTAGATACCCAGCTTGCCAATTTCTTCCCGTCTCACAGGCTGCTTAGTTTCTTAACTAGATCCTGTGTGGTACAGTGTTGAAGCCCTGCTGGAATCCAGATAGGCCACATCCACTGTTCTTCCTTGATCCACCTCCCAGTAACCCAGTAGATGAAATCTGTGAGGTTTGTTTCACATGCCCTCCCCATGAAACTGTGCAGCTGGTGGTCCTGTGGCCCATTAGCCTTTGGGTACTTATAAGCCCCTCGTTTAGTGGGGTCTCCATTAATTCCCATCCCCTGATGTGAGACTGACTGGCCTATAGTTCTAGCCTCCTCCTCTGCTGCCACTTTTGTGCAGAGGGATCACTTTAGCTCTCCTCCAGTCCTCTGAACTTCCCCATCTCCACTGAGATGGTAACAAGCACTGCCAGAGGGACAGCCAGCACCGTGCTCAGTTCTTTTTAGGACCCTTGGGTGAATCCTGCCCAGCCCCATTGCCTTATTCTCCTTAAGAGCTTTCAACCCCTTTCATACTCTTTTTTTTTTCACATTTTTTGCCCACTGCTAGTAGGGGCTTGGTGGGCAACTGTGGCGACCATCCAGGGCTCCGTTCCCCTCTTGGGGATCATGGTGCGCTGCAGTGGGGCTGGAATTTTGCATGGACTGTGTAGCCCTGTGTGTGGTCCCCAGGAACCATGCCACCCCTCACCTAGGGATGCTGGCACAGGACCAAAGTCCAGACTGTGGACGCTGGGAAGCACATCCCAGCCAAGCACCTAACAGTGTCCCCCCCCCCCACACCAGGAGTCCGCCTCAGTGCAGCAGCCCTCCTTCCTAAGTAAGGAAAGCATCCTGTGGGATGCGGGATCCCCGGCCAGCCCCTGTGTGACCCAGGGTTTGTTCCTCGAACCCAGGTCGCCAGTATCAGACGTGGTAGTGCTACTGCTGCACTGATGGCCAGCCCCTTCAGACTTTCTCACCAAAAATGGACTAGTGTCCACTTCCCGCTCCCCTGGTGCTTGCTGCTACATGCTGGCCTGTCCACCTCCCTCTACTGTGAAGACCAAGCAGAAGTAATCCTTTGAAATGTCACCTTTCTCTTGATCTTTCTCTGCACAGTCCTCCACCTTCCTGATTCTCGCTATCCCTCCCTTGTCTTCTTCTTTTCACTCATGTACTTGAAGAAGGTCTTATCCCTTTTTGACCTCCTAAGCTATCCTCTCCTCTGTCTGTGCTTCAGCTGCCTCACCCTCCTTCCTGCTCCTTTGCTTTACCAGACATACCTCCCAGTCTACTTCCATCTGGGTCTCTTTGTAGTTCTAAATGCTGTTTTCTTCTACTTCACTGCCTTTGCCACTTCCTTAGAGAACCATAGATGCCTCTTCCTCCTCCTTCCCTTGCTCACTTCCTTCAAACAGCATGCCATCACCTTGGTTATTCCGCTTTAATCATTTCCATTGGCTGTCCACTCCTCTAGCCCCGAGGTATTTGCTGAGGCAGTTTCCCATTTCTTTAAAATCTGCCCTCCTGAAATCCAGGACCCTCGTCTTAGTGTGTTTTTCTCCTGACCAGTTCATATGCCACACCACACAGTATTGTGATCACTTGTACCAGGGATTACCCACAGTGACGTCTGCAATTTTTCCCTGTTTGAAAATACCAGGTCCAGCACTGCCCTGTTTCTAGTGGATTCCATAACCAGCTCCATGAGAAATGTCCCTTGTAGGGAGTCAAGTGTCAGACTAATTTTGTTTAGTTCCATGCTGACATTTTCTATAACTGCAACTCCCAGAATCCTCTGTAGCTGACAGAGCAGGACTGCAGCAGTGTGAGATTCAATAGCCTGCAGTATATATGTTAGAGCTTTGATAAGCTCCGATCAGATGTTTTCAAGTTACGGCTGTTCTCCTGAGGCTAAGAACAGTGTTCTGTGACTGTACTTACCCCTCCCGGAGTACAGCAGAACCAGCAAACAAAGATCAGAGATTATCTAAGCTCTAACATGCACTATAAACTACTGAATCTCCCTCTGCAGTCCTCCTCTGATGTCAGCTGCAGGGGATTCTGGATATACAGTTACAGGAAATGTCAGGTCTGGAAGTAAGGCAATAGTCTGATACACTATATTACACTACAGTAAACAGTAAGTAAAAAAAAAATGTTTTTGCATACAAAGTGCAAATGAACAGCCCCATACCTGGGTGTGACGCTTTAGTGCTTACTGTTCCCTTTAGTAACCAACTGACAGCACAGGTTGTTCTGCTGAAGGAAACCGTTCTGATTCCTTACCTCATGATTAACTGTTGTTGGGAATACTTGAATATCTTGACACCACTCTGGTCCAGATGTGCTTGAGTCTGACTGCTAAGAGACGGGTAGTAAAAGGCTGAAACTGTATTTATTTATTTATTTTTACTAGAGTTGCTCAGACTGTGTGGCATGCATGGAGCAAGAAAAGACCTATAATAATGCACATGAATGAGTGGTGCCACTTTTTGTATCTGATCCCTCCTCTAGTGATGATGTGGCATAAGAGTTATAATTTTAGAGCTTACATTTACATAAACAGTGGGTCATTGTCAGGTTCAAGTGCTGTGTGCTCACTGGATAGTAAAGCTCACGGATATCGGGCCCTCTCATGCTTGTGTGCAAAGGAGGAATCTGAACTAGCCTTGAAGTGAATGGGATTACGTGAGGACATGATGGATGGATGGTCAGCACAATAAGCTGCAGCTTGGTGGTGGCGCAGTCGCTGAGGGAAGACTGGCAGGCTTAATGGCTCCACACAGCAAGAGCTACGCCTGGAGGACAGTAAGTGCTGCTGCCACTACCTGACTGCGGCCTTGAGGTGGATTTTGATGAATGGCATTGAATCACAGTGAACAACAAAGCACATAGTTCCCCAATCAGTGGACCATATAAAGCAGCAGAAGCTCTTTAATTTGGCTGGCAAACAACAATAAAATACCTGTCCAGTAGCTGTAGGGGGTGGGGCTAGCATTTGCTCCTGACCTGTAGAGGATGGGTTAAAATAATTTGGGACAAGGTGCCTTTCCTCTCCTCCCTCACCCAGCACCATGGGAGAAGTGAGCCCCAGCACAGCAAAAGATGTTTAAACAACGTGGTGATGGAACTCATTGAATCAGTCTGCTGGGATGATTGGTGCTATATGGCAATAGAGAAGGAATAAAGACTGGGTCCAGAATGCCTTTCAGGGGATTTTATGGCAATTTTAAGGTCACCTGGTAATTTCTGTAAGGCTGTGAAAGTGTAAATAGGTCTGGGAGCCTCTGTCAAGGGTACAAACACTGCTATCCTACAAGATGGGGGTAAGAGAAGGTTATCACATTTGTTTTGTCTATTCCCTCCCTTCCCCAGGACACACTTGGAAACAAGCTGTTACCAACTCAGTTTATGTCTTTCCTGGTGAATCTTTTGAAAGAAATGTAAATCTTGACAACCCAAAAGGGTGAGCTGAGGATGCAGATGGGAGGAGGCGGTGGAGGCACTCCAGCGGGGGTTCAGTACACTTCAAGCAAACTACTAAGTTTCAAAAGCACTAAATACCTAGTGTGGCTTCATGTTACTTTGGAGCTCTCCAGGAACATTTACTTTTTCTTGCATTCTAAACCCAGTGTTTGGACAAGATGATAGTAGGAGGCTAAAAAAAGCTGTGTAGGAGGCTGTTGAATTTTAGTTTCTGCAAGCAAGTGTAATAAACCCCTACCTTCTATGAGATACTTCTGCATTGGCCTGGTCCAGGTAATATTTCTTTGCCACGTGGAATATAGAGAATAGCACTGTTTACCAATGTATGACATGTAACGTAAATATGACATGGCCTGACTAAAGATATCATAGTTATCTTCATGAGAGGCCAATGATGTTATGATATCTCACGAGTGTCAAAGCCATGAATGAGATATCTTCATCATTGGCCTCATTTGATGTTAAATATGATATCTGCAGTCAGGCCGTGTCCTGTTCTGTCTATACAGACATATGTTTTGAGATAAATGTGATTACGTAATAATGTGTAAAAGAGCTTGTGATTTTGCAATGCGTGACTAACTTCCTGCTTCTTTATAGTTGCTCAGGGTTTGGAGCTGGGGAGAAGGATTGAGGAGCTAGCCAGTTGCAGCATTTGATTTGTTCTTGTTTGGGATTGGCTAGTTCTGAGATATACCACTGCATGTGTTTAAGAATGCACTGTGACATAATGCAACAAGGAAATATATCAGAATGGCATAATACATCATGAAAAATATTAGTATATATTCGTGATATCGGAGATAACAGTTTTTATCTGCCCAGTTATCTCACAACATACATTGTATAAAAGATTTAACCAATTAAACAGAAAGAATACTCTGGCATTTGAATAAACTAAAAGCAGAAATAATTATACTCTTGGAGCATCTAAGGTTAGATCCCAGGGTCATCAGTCATGGCATGTGACAGAATCTCTGGTAATAACGTCCTTGAGATTCTAAGTGAACTTCCAATGTTTTGATATATTTCATCTTGACTTAGAGTTCAAACCTGGTAATAATTTGTGAAAAGTCTGTGGTAATGTTTTGTGATAGTAGTGCAAAGTAAAAAAAATAGTTGAGTAAATGTGAAAGCTTGGTGGTAAACACTTTGAAGGAGAAGGTATTAGAGGTGGTGGACAGGTATAAATATCTGGAGTCTTGACAGCTGGATGGACAATGCACAGTAACTTTACATGGAAACTTTGGTGAAAATAGTAAGGCAAAGTGGCTACTTTTAAAAAAAAAAAAAAAAAAAGTTCCTACTAAGGCATAGAAGACAACGTATTATTAAATCCTCATTGTTTGCCAGTGGTTGACTATGTAAGCAGTAAGATCTGACAGGGTGTGGGGTATTGGTGGATACCCGCCTGCCTGTGGGGCTTGATGAGACTTAATGCCACAGGTGGAGGGCCTTATAAAGCCGCTTGAAAGTGTGAGTATCTACCAATACCCCACACTATGATTGCGCTTAGAAAATAGATTAGGCAAATTTTAAAATAAAACAATCTCTGAAAGATAAAAGAAACACAACAAATGTTAAAAAGCTTGCTTAGTGGGAGGCAGCCAGTAGAGCAGTAGTCAGACTCATGGATAAAGATGGTTCCTCCCATTACCTGTCCAAAGAAAATAGCCCAAGAGTTTGCCCAGTTTTACTCGGATCTGTATGATTCAAGTCCGCCCAAGTCGTTAGACCAAAGTGCAACAATTTCTGGGCAGTCTCCCAATGCCCTCCTCAATAACACAGCGAGAACTGCTTTAAATGCCCTCTCTAAACAGGAGGTATCCAATAAAATTAAACAGCTCAAGAATGGAAAGGCGCCAGGATTAGATGTTTTTTCAGCAGAGTTCTATAAACAGTTTCATTCTCAGTTCATAGATATATTGGTTTCTACGTATAATGAAATCCTAGCTGATAAACAGGAAGTTCCTCTCTGTGGAACTTAGCACAAATTTCCGTTATCCTCAAACCTGGAAAAAACCGGAATCTTGTGGGTCATATCGGCCAATATATGTAGGGCTGTGCCTAAAGTTCAGTGACCAAGCAGCCAGCCACTCCCACTTCCTGAGCTATAAGCAGCAGTTGCTCTAAGCCTCTCTGTGAAGCCTTTTTCTTTGCAGCCGGAGGCTATGTTGGTTTGTCCTCTGAGCTGGCCGGGCCTACCCCTCCCAGCCTGCTGTTTATGTGTGTCTCTGCTGGACTACGTTGTTCTGTTTTCTTGCTTCTGGTTTGTATTCCTCCAGCTGTGTGCTTCCCTGTATATTTTGTTTCTTTTGGGGCCTTTCCCTGTTCTGTTTTGCTGTGTTTTGGTTTAGTCTTTTGGGGCTTTATTTTCTAAACTCCTAGTATACTGCTGCTACAGAGCTCATACTGCTTCAGTTGCAACTCTCAAATTACTTGCACTGCTACTGCGATCTACTCGGACTCATGCTACTGCTTTTAGTTACCTAGAATTACAGCCACTGCTTTACTTTAACTCACTATTGTACCCAGTGCCTGTGTTTTAACACAGTGCTCACCACGCCAAACTACTGCAATGCAACTGTATTCATTACCTGTGTATTTCAACTCAACCATAGCTGCTCCTTTATTTGCACTTACAACTCAGTGTACTCATTTGTTTACTACTGTTGTAAGCCTACTTGCTTCCTGCTGCTGCACTGTTTACACCCATTCCTATTGTACCTTGTTTACGCTGAGGTTAGCTGAAGCTCCTGCTGAGGCTATTAAATTAGCTTTATATCTGCATGTGGTTCTCTGACTTTCATCGCTTCCTTGTTTGTCCTATGGCGGGACTGGGAGGTGTTTTGGGAGGTCGTGGCCTATGTGGATAATTAATTCTGTTCTAAATCCTGTCTTAGCCACGAAAATCCTCAGAGTTTGTCACCTTGATTTGGCTATTCATGTCTGGGTGGCTTTCCCTAATTCAGTGCTGTTTACTTGCTATACAATTGTTATGCAGGTCCACCTATTACTACTACTGCTTGCTGACCTATCAGGTCCACATTTGTTCACACTAATCGTTGCTCCTTGCTTATGCAAAATATTGCTTCATGCCTACTGCCATCCCTCGGCTTCGCCTGGGATTCTACTGTTCTCAATATGCATTCGACCTTGCAAGGTCTCAGCACTCAATGCTCATTACGATCTCAGCACGCCGTGCTCATTCAGCTACCTGCTTTCAGTCCTCAATCAATTATAGGGCATGCCAGCCATTCTATTCTGGCGCAGGGGTTCCTGCAGCTGACGGTCTCACTCTGCATTAGTCCGCATCATCAAGCGTGTCCAACTTAGGGCGGGATCCTTCTCCACGTGGCCCATAGCTGGGAATGTCCTAGCCGGGCTTGTGGCACCTGCTCTGGCGACAGCAGCTCCTGGTGTAGAATTTAAGACTAGCAGTGAAGGGTGGTTACGACGATCTCTTTGGCTCTAGTGTTCCACTCATAACAGTTGGCCATTGACTTTAGTGGTTTCCCTAGCAAGGCACCTTCACCGCATTCTCCCCACGACTGTCTCTGGTTCACCTGGTTTGATTTAGAGTGGGTAGGCCAGGTGAGTGCCTAAGCAGTTGTTGCTCTCCTCCCGCGCCTTGGATGCACGTGATATTGTTGCAGAGTTTTCTTGCAACCTTCCACGACGTTCCCGCTAGAGGTTTGAGTGAGTGCGAACAGCCAAACCAAACTAACACAGTTGCACAAGCATAACACTATACTGGCTGCATAGGTCAGTGAAATGTAAGGCTATACCTAAAGTTCAGTGGCCAAGCAGCCAGCCACCTCACTTCCTGAGCTATATAAGCAGCAGTTCCTCTCAGTGGCAGCACTCTCTGCTTGGTAAGATTCCTAAGAATTGCAGCAGCACAGGAAAGCATCCAGTGGCACCTCTAGGGTGGAACCTCTCTCGAGAATTCTTGCCATCGCATACTCTAACAGGGTGTTAATTCTCTGGAATAGAAAGTGCGAATGGCCAAAACTAAATTAACACAGTTGCACAAGCATAACACTATACTGGCTACGTAGGTCAATGAACCTTATTATAGGTGGTTATGAAGATATTCACAGGCATCTTAGCAGATAGGCTTCAATAATATATCTCCCTCTGGTACATCATAACCAAATGGGCTTTATCTCTGGTAGATTTTGCAGGACAACATCGATGGTTTCTGAGCGTTATCTCTGCCCAACATCATTCCACCTCATTTCAGCTTGCCATAAGCATGGACGCTGAGAAGGCATTTGACAGGGTGGAATGGTATTTTATGACCTCTACCCTGTCTAAAATGGTTCTTGGGGAAAAGTTTATCTCAGCAATATCTGTCTTGTACGTAAAACCAGAAGCAAGGGTGAAAGTTAATGGATTTATGTCAGACAGACTACCTCTGAAGAGGAGGCACAGCCAGGCTGTCCCCTTTCCCCATTGCTCTTTGCACTGTCCCTGAACCCTATCAATCTGGATCTGCACCAACCCAGAAATTAAAGGTGTAATGACCAGGGAATGGAGCAAAGCTAACACTATATGTAGATGACTCGCTTTTTTTTTCTTAAGTGAACCCCAGACCTCTCTTCCCCAGCTGTTAGAAATGTTGCAAACTGTTGAAGAACTGGTGGGATATAAACAAACCACTTAAATTGGAGACAATGATCTCAGCGCAAACTCAATGATGGAGTTTAAAGAGACCTCCATTCGCATGGGCCAAAAAATGACCTTTAAATATCTGGGAATCCAAATCTCAGCTGAACTATATAGAATGTTTAACATTAATTACCTCAAGCTTTACAGAAACATAGAAACATAGAATTTGATGGCAGATAAGGACCGCTTGGCCCACCTAGTCTGCCCATTTTCTACCTAATGGATAAGCTGCAGATCCCAGTTAATCAACAGCCTACTTCCTCCTACCCCCACTAGAATTGCCTTATGTCTGTCCCATGCGTTCTTGAAGTCCCTCACTGTTTTTGACTCCACGACTTCCTCAGGAAGGCTGTTCCATGCATCCACAACCCTCTCTGTGAAAAATACTTCCTTACATTACCTCTGAGCCATCCCCTCTATCTTCAAATTGTGCCCCTTTCTTGCACATCTCTTTTCTGAAGGATGCTACCCTCTTGGACTTTGTTGATTCCCTTGAGGTACTTGTAAGTTTCTCTAATGATCTACAGGCAGATTTTGCATGTTGGAAATTACTGCCACTATCATTATATGGAAGAGTACAGACAGTGAAGATGAATGTCCTTCCGAGACTGTTATTTTTATTTCAAATTCATTTATGGAAAAAATTGAATAAAGACATCCATAGCTTTGACTGGGCTGGTAAACGCCCAGACTGTCAATCAAAATCTTAGGGCAACCAGGAAGAAGGGGGGCCTGAGACTTCCATCTTTACCATTATTACTTAGCAGCTTGGGAGCCCAGCTATGCACTTGGGTGAAACAAAGAATTGAATCAGGGTGGTACTCAGTAGAGGAGGCCACATTGGTGGGGGGCCTTGTGGACATTACCAACTAATGTCATACACCCTCATATATGGTCACACACGACAAACCCTTGGGTGAAGCACTCACTAAGAATTCTTCTCCGTCTCCATAAGCATACTCACCCCTAATACACTAGGCCCTCTTTCCCTTATCCAGATAGAAATAATTTCTCCCACCCAAGCTAGATAATGGATTCATCTACTGGGAAGGTAGAGGTCTCACCACTTTTCATCACTGTATAGATAGAGTGGGGTGTCTTACTTTGCCACCTTACAAGAACGTTTCCTCCGCAGAAAGGACTTTTTCAGATATCTACAAATCCGAGACTTCATCCATACAAATGACAACATACAAAGTATCAGGAGGGATATGATGCCCTAGAGAGTTACTGGTATGATGCCATCAGGATAAGAGACAAACCTAGATATATTTCTATCTTCTATAAAATCGTATCTCCACGCCTTTCCATCTGCTGGAGGAGATTCAGGGAAATGGGAAAGAGAGAGTGGGATAGTGATTCCCAAGGCAGATTGGGCAAGTAGACTGAGAAGGTGGCAGGTGACATCTCCCTCAACTTGGAGAGAATATAATTGGAAAGTACTGACCCATTTTTCAGGACCCTCACTATCACAAAACATTTTAACCCACAAAATACAGAAGCCTGTTGGAGGCTGTGCGGTGAAACCAAAGGCAGCATTACCATATTTCTTTGGTATGTCCCAAACTAGACACGTTTTGGAGTCGAATCCATGAGACTATACAGTGAATAACAGGACTCGCACTCCCTTTACTTTCTCAGACTTGGTGCTGGGTTTTCCAGCTCTGTCTTCAAAGAAGAGGAGAGCAGTGGCCCTAGGTCAGATCCTCTGGTGGCTGTCCTGAAATGCATCACCACAAAGTGGCTTGCCAGACCCCCACTCAGAGGGCCTCTAGACTGGAAGAGATAGAAAGAATGGAAAGAATAACGCACACCGATTCACTAGAACTGGAAAAATGTTTGGACAGGTGGCCTCCTGGCATGCCGCAGTGGAGGGACCAGCAGGGGAGAGGCCCTTAGGGAAAATGGAAAAGAAGAAGATGAGCCCTAGTGGAATCCCAGATTTTAAATCAACATAGTAGATGTGATCAACTAATAGATTACCAGCCAGTTTTAGACATGTTGGGAGTGGAGGTAAGAGGAGTTGCGCTGAATAGGTTTTCTTAAGTTAAGTTTGTAAGAAGTTGTTACTTTATAGACCTTCAGATTAAAATGCCAAGACGAAGACACTGTGCAGGACTGTAACTATCTCATAAAAGTCATGGACTTAGGACAGTGTGATAAATGATTGATCTAATATAAAATACCAAGGTTAAAAATTGTTATAATTTATAGATGAGCAAATAATATCTATTATGAATTGTACTATGGAAATCTTAAATTGCACTGTAACATCTGTAACATTCACAAATATAAATAAACTTTTACTGAGTTTAATAAAAGGCTTGCTTAGAAAATGTCAAACAATCCTCTACAGATGCTTTCTACCTGTCAGTCATTTATCTTTCTACATATGCAATAAACAATTTGTTTGCTTATCGTGGAGCATAAGAATTCAATATTCTGCAGTATTAATCTAAAACAATACTCAGTCCCCATCATAAACATGGAATATTAACATGGAATGCATGAATTCAAAATTCTGCAGTATTCCACTGGCACACTGACACAGATACACAAAGGCCTCAAGTGGAGCCAGAGTCTCGATTTCAACTGTCACAGGTTAGCAGCAGAGATTAATCTGTCAAGCTGGATAGAAGTGAGGAGGATTTTTCGTAGTCATCAAAGAAACACCAGAAATGAAAACTCTGATTAGTGCTTGATTTTTTTCACATTTGTTAATGTGTAAAAGGAAGGATGATTAGAAAGAGCATTTGATTTAGTTATTATTTTTTTAATTTAAGGAATTTTATTTTAGGGCCTAGTTGAAGGCTATTACGTAAGCGTAAAGATGGCAGCCCTATTTGTGATGGAAATTAGGTATGAGTGAAATGGCTTATGAATTCTGTATGCAATTTGTTCAAAGTCCAGATCACGTGGCTGGACCTTTTCTTTATAGGGTAGTATTGGCACATTAAAATTTGTCCATGGAATGGCAACAGCCAGTCAGAACACAGTATTTAACTCGCCCATTTTCTAAACAGACATACCATATGATTTGGCATGAGAAATAAGTTTGCAGAAGCAGCAGTAGCTCCAGCTTCTGTAGACTACCAGGGCACATGGTGGGGGCACTGCACGTAGCAGCCAGTGCACCAAGACAACTTGACATTTTGTTGCTGTGGGAGTAGTTATGTACCATGTGGGGCACCAACCAGGGCACAGCATTTTTTGACAAGACGACATTGATGTCTACACAGTCAGGTCATCCAAGGAACTAGAGGATGGAACGGAAGAGGATCAAAGCTATATGATGGGATAAGGTGGGACATTGTCTCAGAGAATGTAGGAGGGTATCCAAAAAGGAAAACATTACAAGAAGGTAAACTGCACTTTGTAGGAAAACAAACAAGCTGGCACACAAACTTCTGCTGAAAAAATTGGCTGAATCCAGCAATTTAAATAATACAGTTGAAAGCAACGTGCCTGTGACTAGAGGAAGCCGATACCCCAGTGATTCACCTGATAAGGCTTCCTCAGGGACAGGGTAAAAGTTTGCTGTTAAATAGTCTCATGAAAGTGATATAATTTGATTGACAGTTAGATCACACCATGTCAGTGAACCATTTGTAAGCATCACAGTACATGGTAATTTATGTTAAACTGCCCGTGATCACCCTCACTTTCTACCAGGAACTCCTGGGAGTTTCTGGTAAAAGTGAGGTGATGAGGTGATCACAGAGCAGCTTAACATAACGGAGTGGTACTTTTTTATCTGATGTGTATTACATGTTAGTTGTCTTAAAACTGTGTAAAGCTTTAAAAGTATCTTTTCAAACACAGCATGTTAGTTCCTATGCCTTGACTTGTACAATTGACAGTGTGAGATACCATTTTTGTGTATGATATATAAGTTTTTCTACTTTGTAATTGTTGTAAATTGTCATGTATTGTGATACTTGCACGTTTCACTGACACATGGTGTACAGTAACGTGTCAATCAAATTATGTCACTTTCATGTGACTATTTAACAGTAACAGGTTTCCTTTACCCCTCCTGATGAAACTTCATCAAATCAAATCACATTTTATTTATGAAAGGTGCCTTTCCATTGATGAAGGCGCCTGTACAAATCTAACAAACATATAAAAATTAAAACCAATACATAAAATCACAAATCTAAAACATGATCCAAATCACAGTCCATGAATAGATTAGTAAGATACATCTGTATCAGCATTGGGGGTGCTGTGGAGCCGAACAAGATGGTGGGAGGGATTAATGCTTTTGCACAGTACTTGATAACAGAGTGCAAAACATTGTTTTTTCGGATCTCCGGCAGGAGAAATAGCGAGAATTATAAATCGAAGATCTCTGGAGTTGGGATGGTAACCCAAAAGGATAAAGCACCGCCGACGGAGCAAAAAGCAGAAATGCTCTGTCCCTCCAACCACGCGGTGTGCCCAAACCCGCAGCTCTTCAGAAGTTGCTATCAACGAGAGGAAACCTGCAAAGTCTTGGTTAAAAATCAACGCTCATTGCATCAGTGACCGGACCTGAAGAAATGTTTGACACACCACAGTAAGAGTCATTACCTTGGAAACGGATCTATCATCCATAAAAGTGGAATTCATGTAGAGACCTATAAGAGATCTGAAGCAGTGTTGGGGCTAACGCCACAATTATCAAGGAAAACATCCATTTAAAGTCATGATCAGAGACTCTTGAAAACCAGGCAAGGGCAGCCAACTTACGGATAATAGGTATGCTGGAACAAAGTTATGGTGACCATCTGGGGCTCTTTCTTTTAGACTGGCTCGAGCAGCTGCTGGTGCAATCACTGATCGATCACCATATCACCATACAAAAACATAACGAGTGGCTTAAAGGGGCGCACGGAAAATCATGAGGCTCCAAGAGCCATCGCAGTGGTTCTAGATGGTATCGGACTAGAGATTACATTTTAGCATTGGCATGGCGCGAAAGACACTACTGCATGATGGTTACCCGATTTCCCTGTACTCGGATCTCAGTTATGTGACCCGACAGAAAAAAAGTAATTTGACGGCATCAGGGCCATTCTAGGAAAGCTGAGATTGTGCATGGAATGCTGTTTCCCGCTCCACCTTATGATCATCCACCAGGTGAAAATATTCATTTTCTTGGATCCAGCAGAGGCCCTGAAATGGGCCCAATGTCGAGTTACACCATAACTCCACAGGGACAAGGGGTCCCAATCTGAATTGAAGAGAGAAGACGGAGACACTTGAAAAAGAAAGCAGATCTCTGGGTTCAGGTTTGACTCACTGTTCAGTCTGTATTCTAGAAACCACTAATGACTATAGTAAAGTTATTAGTTCACTGTGGTAATCATGGGAAATGATGACAGACTACTGTATCAGTGGGTCATAATGTTAAATGTGTTTAGATGTTTTCCGTGATAAGGGGAAAGAGGGGAGAAGTGTTAGTAGACTCGGTTCCTTATCTCTCAGATCAAGACATTTCAATGATTTATACTTTTTCTCCTGCCAGACATTCTGTTTTAGCCCTAAGGTGACAAAGTGTGGAACCCATAAAGGGATACCTTTATTGGTAATAATCTAAGTTAAAGCATGAACCACTTAATTCCTAATTAGGAAATAGTGAATGATGAAATATTAAGTTCAATGTTGCAGGTTATAAGTTTCATGCAGTTCATGGGCTACTACACACAGCAAATCTTTACTAACTATGCAATTAATGTTCTTTATGGAAACACTCTAAGGATGTATCTTATTGATGTGGTATGACTAATTTACTTGGCTTGTATTAAGAGAAGTGTGTCCTCAGCTGTTTTTAATGTACCTTATATACTGCATCCGATTTATTGATTGTGTGATCTTTACTAAATCAATAAAGAAAAATATAAAAAAACCATCTGAATCAGCATTAACATTCATCAAAATCAGAAAATGCCAGGCCAAACAAGTAGGTCTTTAGTGCTGTTTTAAAACTTTGGATGGTCAGGCTGTCCCTTATTTGACGAGGTAGAGAATCCACAGGGTTGGGCCATTAAAGCAAATGAGCAGGCAGCAGATGTTTCAGCTAACCCTGGGAATCTTCAGCAATCCCTCATCGGTAGATCAGAGTGACTGGAAGGGCAGTTGGGACTAAGGAGATCTTGCAGGTAGCAAGGTCCCTGCTCTGTAGGCATTGTAGGTCAGCAAGCTGACCTTGAAGATGATACACATGCAGCACAGGCAGCCAGTACAGTCTGCAGAGCACAAAGCGTGATATGACTGGTCCTAGATGCTGGCAGTCAGTAGCCTGGCAGCCACATTCTGCACCAGCTGCAGGCAGCGGATATTAGTCCCCAGTAATCCTAGGTAGAGGGCATTGCAGTGGTAAGGCGAGTGCTCATGAAGGCATGGACCAATGTTGGAAGATCTTCAGGAGGGATCAGACAAAGCGCTGGGGCATCGGGTTTCCTCTAGTGACAAGCACTTTGCTTTGCACTGTATTATTTAAATTGCAGGATTTAGCCATGCTTGGCAATTAAATTATCTTCAGTAGAATGTCATGTGCAAGCTTTTTATTTTCCATGTGGAGTGTGTTTATCTTCTAGAACTGTTTTCATAGCCCTGGGGTCAGCCACTCCTATTAACTGCACCATCCCAGGGTTTCACTGCATCATAACTGCTTACGGTGGATTTGGTTATCCAAAATGTAAGCTAGCCCTTGTGGCCATTAATCCAGTTGGTCCCCAGGGACCAGATGCAAGGTGTCGGCTATGCAGAGCTCTGGCTAATGTGGGCTTTGCCATATGTCTGGGGGCATCTGGAGCTCGGGGCACTGGGGTTTGGTAAAGAGTGGCTGGTCGGGTAGACCCAAGGCAAAGAAACATAAACTGTGAACACTTGGTTGGTCTGCCGGAGTACCTGTTCAAGCCCAGTTGAAGAAAAGATTTTATTTCAAAGGTTCAAAGGTGTCACACAGGGAACAACATATTTCCAGGTTTAAAGTTAGTTAAGGTGGGACCTGGTATACTGCAAAAGCTTAGATATGCCCATTGAAAGAGGGACAAGGAGGTACAGGCTAAAGTTTCAGGTCACCCTGCGACTACAGTAATGGGTCCAAGCAGCTACACAGAGCTAAAACAGTAGCACCTTTATAAACTGTGTAGAAATCAATTGATTTGGGTCTCTGTGACCTGTTTGAACTAATTATGTGCCAAGAAATATCATTTGACTTAGTAATGGAGATCATAAATGCCCTTGTTCTAGCAGCTCTTGTGGAAAGGAGAAGGTGATCAGGTTACCATGACTGTTTACAGGGGGCTCCCAGAGAGTGTAAAATTTATTTAGTCCTATGCATGTGAGTGCTGTGGACCATGCCCTCTCCCATTCAGGGCAGAATCGTGTCAATCTGCACAACAATTGGGAAGGTGGTGTCTTTTAGTTTGTTTAAGCTGTGCTGAGAATCAGTTGCAAGGCTGGATTAGGTAAAGTTTACACACACTGATAAGATTGACTGGACTTGGACAGAATCAGCTTAAGCTTTGGGACCAGACAGACTGCGCTCATTAACTTTGTATCTCATGTTTTGTAGTAGACATTTACATTACAGTACATTAGCTACAACTTTAATAAGGGCTATAATCGGCTCCTATTAAATCACGTTAGTTTAGAGTCCTTCTTCTTATGCTTTGTGCCACAAAGAGTGATTGTGGACAGTTCTCTCTGTGTACACTTGCATGCTGTTTCTTGCTTATTTTATGTACCAATGTACAACACAACAACAATTTTTTTAAAACTGACCAGACCATCACTATCAAACCTAAACTGAGTGGATAGGACACATAACTGATCACGTAGTCACTATCAATCCCACGAGAATGGGTACAGAACAGATAACAGACCCGATAATCACTATCAACCTGAGAGAATGGATTTATGTTACTGCCTATCTAATCCTTTGCAAATAGATTACAAATAAAGTGACTAGGGATAATCTAAAAATAATGGCACTACCCAGCAGACAAGACTCAGTGCAGATAAATCCTTTTCACCTATCTCAAATCCGGCTCCCATTATGCAAAGGCAATCAAGTCTGCATGCTCTACGTTGTCAGGTTTGTAAGCAAATGATTTGATATATTTTATTGGACATAGATTTTGTTACTTCTATGTTGTTCCAATAAAGGTATCAAATCATTGCTTCTGAATCTATTCTTACAAGGACTATACGGCAAATACTAAATCTGGATTTCTTTCAGTATAGAAACATAGAAACGGAGAAAGGGAAGGCAGAAAAAGACTTGGGAGTCCAACATAGGAGAAGGAATACAGGGCAGGACTTGTCCCTTTGTTAATGACATGTAATTTATAGTAATGTTTTGTATAGTACGAGATACGTGTGTGTATTTGTGTTTCATATGTATTATGCATATTGTATTTTGTGCTTGTATTGCAAGCGTGTATGAAATTTTCCTCACAGGAGCACCTTGCAAACAGGGAACTCTTAAAGCCCTAATGATGTGAATGTATTCTTGCATACAAATAAAGCATTTACTATACTACTGCTAAGTTGCCTCACCAATGCTCTATAGAGGGTCAGCACGAACTCTTTTGTGGGGTAGACAGTAAGAGTGGTAAGAGGGAGCTGCAGAGGGACTTTAAAGGTTAGTAATGTGGCCCAAAATCTGGCAGTTGAAATTCTGTGCCAAAGATTGCGAGGTAATGTACCTAGGAACAAGAACCACAGAACAGAACATTGGCAGGAAATGTTAAGCTGACACTACTTCAGATGAAATGGACCTGGGAGTCCTCAGAAGTAATTATATGCAACTCCTTAAAACAATCCAGCCAACGCAACAAGGCCTACAGCAAGGCGATCAGAATGTTGGGTATCGGAGAGGGGTCGACAACAGGATGAAAGAGGTAATGCTACCTCTTTATAGAGCACTGGTGAGGCTGGCCTGGAATACTGTACACAATTCTGGGGTCCCCACCTAAGGAAAGTCAAAGGCAGGCTATAGACAGTGCAGTGTAGGGTAACCAAAGGATGTTGGCCTAACAGGGCAGATGTTAAAGAACGATTTAGGTCACTGAACATGTACTTACTGTAGGCCAGAAGGGAGAGCGGAGACATAGTAGAAACCATCAGTTCCTGAAGGAATGAATAAGATAAAGTGTGAGGAACTGTTAGCAGGAGTGGTGACTGAAAATCATGGAGACGTGAGTGGCAGCTGATTGGGAGGGGGAATTCAGGAAGGATGTGAGAAAGTTTTACTTTATAGAGAAGGTGATTGAGCATGGAATAGCCTCACCACTAATGTGGTATGCAAAAAACATTATGGGTTGAAGTGTGGCTGAATAGAGTTACGGATTAAGTAGCAAGAAAAGGGTAAGGGGGAGTAGTGAAGGCATGAGCACCATCTAGACGTTGTGTCCTGGGGTTGCATAGGGTATAACAGGGCACAGTGGCTGGACCAAGGGTCATTTTCTGCTGACATTATCTATGTTTGTATGTTTCTGTCCAGTCTGCCATATCGTAACTATATCATCATATTAAATTAAAGCTTTGAGCCACCCAGTGGCCCAATGGAAGTGTATCATGCTTCCATGCTGGCCACCTGTGTTTGGGAGTGAACTCATGAGCTGACACTTAGGTGGACAGGCTACTGAATGTACACTACCAATGGCATTTCCCAGCCATGGGAAGGAAGGCAGAACATCCAGCACTGCAGCTCCTGCTGGTGGGCTGGTAATCTGGCACCCAGCAGGATCATGCTGCATGCATCCGAGTCACTCATCCCATGTGTTGTTCGTGCTGTTTGGGGATGGCGCAGAAACATGGCACAAAACTGATCGGTGCGGTATGAAGGCCTAGCCCAGTAGCATATGCATCACTGACCACAGGACTTGCCTCCACTGAATTCATCTATCCAGAGGGGTCTAAGAATGGACATGGGGAGGGGCAAGCCATGGAGGATGGTGTGAATAGGGTGTAAATACCTGGAGAAGGTGAGTGACAGTGTTGGGGGGGCATATTGGACAAGTTAGTGAAGGAGCATAAACACTTAAAAAAAAGTAACTTTAAATGAGAACAGAAGGCAGAAGGAGTGAAAAGAAGAGACACAGAAACTGTAAGACTGGAAAACACATTGCCAGCTGCTCTGCCTCCCCACTGTCTTAGCAGGTATATGCTGGAATAGGATTTTCTTTCATGCTTATGCAATTTTTCCTTCCCTTCCCTTCCCTTCCCTTCTCCCTCCTCCCTCCCCTCCTTCCTCCCTTCCTTCCATGCATCCAGGGATGGGGAGTAGGCAATACCAGCGATGCAGAGTAAATAAAATGCAAAATACAGTAAGGTGCAAGATTAATAAAACATTATACAGTTGAGAAGTCATGCTATTCAGGCAGCTAAACTAGTACAATGTAAAATAAAAGGTGCAAGGTCTGTACAGTAAGGAACAAACTCAGTTATTACTGGCTGCAAAACAAATTAGGATCAGAATTAAAATTAAAACCACCCAGACTGTGCTGAATGTACAAGAGCAGTGGTGCAAAATAACACAGTAAGGTACAGATACTAAACATTTCCAAATATGGACACATTTTAGGAGCATATTTCTATAATGCCACACAGATTGGGAGCCTAGGGGTAGTCAAAGAAAATTGTTCCAGCTGAAGGGGGGACACACCAGCAAAGGTTCCCATGGGGAAAGGGGATGCTAAGGTCAGGTGAGGTACACTTGCAGGAAGGGTAGTAAAGTCATGAGGAAGAAACTCTAGGAGGAGAAGGAAGAGGCTGAGAAAATAGAAATGGGAAGAGAGGACCAGAGCTTAGGGAATGATACAAGACAGCAGCTTGCCCTGCAGTAGTTTTCCTGGAGGAGAGGAAGACAGAATGGGAAGCAGTGTTCTGGAGAGGGTTGGGAGGGAGAGAAGAGCTTAAAGATAAAGAGGTAGAGAGCAAAGCCAGAATTTGGAGATAAAGGAGGCACAGTGGATGAGGCTGCTGGCATCAAGGGAAAGGGGGGAGGGAGGAGTAAAGGAGCAGTCATGGGTATGGGGAAGGACAATTCAAGATAAAATGATAGAAAGAATGGAAGATTCGGTCCAGTCTGGCAAAGGAAGACTTGGGAGCAGCTGTAGACAGTGTCACCATAGTCAAAGATGGGAAGGATCATCTTCAAAACTAGTTCTTGGCAGGCAGAAAGTAGCATACTGGCTTTGTTCCTGTAAAACACACCTGGTTTGGGGTAGAGTTTGTGGTGGATGGCATCTGTGTGCACTGAGAACTCGAGGTGCCAGTCCAGGCATGTAAAGGAGGAGACATCCTCAATCTCAGTACCATCGAGGATATTGAAAAGGGGAAGAGCTTGACGAGCCTCTGCCAGGAGACAAAGATCTTGGAGAACATTTTATTGTCATTGAGGGACAGTTTGTTGAATCTGAACCAGTGCTGGATGCTGTGAAAATCTTGTTGGAATGGGACAGCGAGGTTAGCAGCAGAGGAGCCAGAGGCAAACACAGCGTCGTCCACATACATGTGAATGGACACAGAGGGACATGTAGCAGGTAGGTTGTTGGAAGATGGAAAGAGTATGGGGCCCAGGATGGATTGTTGGAGAATGCTTGAGAAGATAGGGAGTGGGGGATAAGATATCTCATCAGACAGCGTTGCAACCTGCCCTCATGGTAGTAGTAGAACCAGCTGATAAAGGAAGCAGAGCCCTGCTGCCTTAAGCTTGTCCAGTCCAGGAGGAGCGTGTGGCACAGTGTTGAAAGCTTACCAGTCAGGATGGAGTCAGTGAGCCAAAGGAGGGAGGTGGCAGTGGGTTGCACTTCCTGAAACCAGGCATGTGAGGAGGAAAAGGAAGAGGAGTCAAAAAAGGGAGAGCTGTGATAGGACAAGGTGTTCCTGGAGCTTGGCCAGGTGGGGAGGAGAGAGATAGGATGATAGTTACCAGGGAAGGACGAATCAGCCTCTTTAGGGAGGGGATGGTAGTAGCCCATTTCCAGGAATCCAGGATAAAGGCTGAGGAGAAGGAGGGGTTGAGGAGATGAATAATTGGGAGGCAGTGGCAACAGCAGAGGTGAAGAAGCTTGTGGTCGGGACCATCAGGACTTGTACCCTGTGGATGTTAAGTGCTAGAGTGCCTTAAGAGGGTAGAAGGAGATAGAAGAGAAGGCGAATGAGTGAGAGGGTGGAGGTGCGGGGGGTAGGAGGTTTCCAGACCCTCCTTAGCTTTCTTAAAGAGCTGGTTCCTACTTTCTTAGTTCACCTCCCCAAATATATAGTAAACTTTACCTGGCCCCAAAAGGACTGGCATCAAACTTTAATTTATTTTGCAAGATTTTATAATAAAATAGATTGTAGTTAGCTCTGTGGAGCCGAATGAGAAAATGCTGCTACTTCTCAATTGTGAGATACCCCCCATGCTAGCACATTTATGATGTCAGTAAATGGAAAGTAGGGTGCACCCATTAAGTACAATGGGTGCATTTTACCTGCTTTGTATTATACTTTAGAGTTGCAATTATGACAAATTAAGGCCACCACTCAACTAACAAGGTCCTTGAAATGAAAAATGAAATCCTTTGGCTGCTTCAAGCTCCTTTTACAGCAACCCACCACATGTTCTATGGATTACGAGCCCAATGCAGCTGCTCCAGAACTTCAGACATCAGAGTCTTTATCTTGACAAAGTGTACAGTTCTGAAGTTCTGAGTCCTGGGATTGTGGCCTGACTAGTCTTCCCTGTTACCAGGGCAAAGGTTACTTCATCATGACCACTGCCTCCTACTGGTTCTTTGATAGTCACACTGGATATGACACCATCAGGGTGGACACACGTTGGATCTGGTGTTCTCACTGGGGCTTGAGATAAGTAATCTCAGGACTGATCGGGTGGTTTGGTCTGATCATTGCACAGTGCAGTTCATGTTGGAGCTCCCACTGGATGCCCTCCCTACAGAGATGACGAGCTGTCGCCCTTTATGGGGTTGACCCCAGATAGCTATTTGGTGGCAGCTCGTCATCTGATGTGGAAATGTATGTGTTGGAGGCATTGGTCTCATGGTGGACTCATATAATAGAGATCTATCAGATGCCATTGACTCCCGCACCTGTCCGTGTATGACCCAAATCTTCATACCTCAGGTCCCCTTGGTTTGATGAGGACCTCAGGGAGATGAAGAGAAAGGTCGGAGGTTAGAGCGCTGCTGGAGGAAGCCCAGCCTGGATGTGGACAAACTGGTCTTGTGTGTGCATTATAATGCATACCGGGCAATCAACCATAAGAAGGCAGCATTCCTGTCCAGGGAGATTGCCACCGGAAGAACAGAGCAACTATACTTTTTCAGACTGTGGACAGGCTACTCCATCCTGCCTGTCTGCAGCCGAGGAAGGTTTTTCAAATTCTGAATGTGAAGAGTTTGCTTGTTTTTCTTCTCGGACAGAGTGTCCATATTCGGCAGGAGTCTCTTCGTCAGCAATGTTATAGCTGGCAGTGGTCACCAGAGGGTGCTAAGTGCACTCCGCCTGGTTGGGGAAGTTTAAACCAGTGGATGCAAGTGATGTTATTGAGGTGGCTTCCAATCTGAAGCACACTTTTTGTGAACTGGATCCGTGCCGATGCATTTCTTGATGAGATACATCGACACCATTGGCCCGGTGTTTGCTCTGATTGTCCGGTGTTTCTTGTCTGAGGGGTCTTTCCTGATGCCTTGAAGGAGGCACTGGTGAGACCACTCTTAAAGCAACCATCTTTGGACCCAGAGATCAGGGAAAATTACTGACCTATCTCAATCTTCCTGTGTGTGAGGTTTGGAGAAGGTAGTGGCGCTTCAGTTGGAGGAGCATCTCATGACTCATGAGCTGTACGAACAGTTCCAGTCAGGGTTTCGAGCAAGGCATAGCATGGAAACTGCACTTGTTCTGGTGCAGAATGACCTCCTCAGGGCTCGAGATGGGGAGAAAGGACAATTCTTGTTCTCCTTGATCTCGTCAGCTTTGACATTGTAGACCATTGTGTGTTGCTTGACCACTCGAGAACTCTGCGGACTCACTGGCACTGTCATCTGCTGGTTTGAGTCCTTCTTAACCAATAGGAGGCAACGGTTGTGATGGGGAATTTCTCCTCCTCTCCTAGCCTCCTTTCTTGTGGAGTTCCTCAGGGGTTCGGTTTTGGCCCCAATGTTGTTTTGCAGTGTATATGCTGCCGGGAGGTCATTAGGAAGTATGGCTTGGTTTTCATTGCTATGTCGAACAGCTTAATCTGGTTCAAGGTCAGTTAGCATTCATCTGCATCCTCCTCCACCCCAGGTCGTGCCTGAAAATAGGCAGAATTTGTCTAGTGCACTTATCCGGTCAACAAAAGCTAAATAAATAAAATACTTATCCTTTGCCCCAGGAACATCCAACACAGTGGATGTGTTAAACAGCTGCCTTGCTGAGATCAATGATTGGATGGCATCTAGCTGGTCATGATTGAACCCTGATAAGATGAAGGTATTGGTTGTGGAGTTGAACGGAGTGCGTGATGTTTGGCCTCTGATTCAGAGACTGGACTTGTTCTGGGCTCTTCTCATTGAAGATCTCTCAAAGGTGGTCCCTTCACAAAAGAAAGGGTCCTACTAGAGCTCGATAAGCTCAAGGTGGACAAGGCAATGGGACCTGATGGCATACATCCCAGGGTACTAAAGGAGCTAAGAGTGGAACTAGCAGAGCCATTATCAGAACTGTTTAGTGAGTTTCTGAGCACAGGAGAGGTCCCAGAAGACTGGAGAAGGGCTCATGTGATCCCGCCCACAAGACTGGTAGCAGGGAGGAGGCAGGGAACTACAGACCAGTCAGTCTTACCTCAGTAATGGGAAAGATTATGGAGACACTCCTTAAGGAAAGGATAGTGCAACACCTGGAATCTGTAGGAGCACAGGATCCAAGACAGCATGGGTTTACAAAGGAAGGTCCTGTCAAACTAATCTCATAGATTTCTTTGACTGGGTAACCAGAGTGGTGGACCAAGGGGGAGCAGTTGATGTCGCCTGCCTTGACTTCAGCAAAGCTCGATACTGTTCCACATAGAAGATTGATTAATAAGCTGGGTAGGCTAGGGTGGGTCAGACATTGGTCAACTGGGTGGCAAACTGGTTGACAGGCAGAAAAGCGGAGAGTGATGGTGAATTGTATGCAGTCAGAAGAGATGCAAGTCACAAGTGAGGTACCTCCAGAGATCAGTCCTGGGGCCAGTCCTCTTCAGTGTCTTCATCAGTGACATTGCAGATGGACTGGAGGGTAAGGTTTGTCTGTTTGCAGATGACACCAAGATCTGCAACAGAGTAGATGATCCAGATGGGGTGGGCAGAATGAGAAGAGATCTGGATAAACTAGCAAAATGGTCGGAAGAGTGGCAACTAGAGTTTAACAAAGAAGTGCAAGATCATGCACATAGGGAAGAGAAACCCTGAAGCCACCTATAGGCTGGGAGGGAGTTGCTGGCAGTCACAAGGGAAGAAAGAGACTTGGGCATCATCATCACCGATGACCTGAAATCATCCAAGCAGACCTCTACAGCAGTAGGTAAGGCTAGAGGGATGTTGGGGTGTATTAGTAGGGTATCACAAGTTGGAAGAGGAGGTAATAATCCCTGTTTACAAGATACTGGTTAGGCCCCATCTGGAGTACTGCGCAGTACTGGAGGCCACACCTTCACAAAGACATTACCAAATTGAGGCAGTCCAGAGAAGGGCAACCAAAATGGTGCAGGGACTGCATCAGAAAACATATGAGGACAGATTAACTGAACTCAATATGTATACCCTAGAGCAAAGGAGGGAGAGAGTGATATGATAGAAACATTCAAACACCTTAAGGGCATTAACAAGGTGAAAGAGTCTAACATGTTTTAATATAGGAAAAGTAGCAGGACAAGAGGACACAGCATGAGATTAGAGGGAGGCGATTAAGGGTAATGTGAGGAAGTTCTTTTTCACAGAAAGGGTGGTGCATGCATGGAACGGCCTACCTCAAGAAATGGTGGATATGAATACAGTGCAGGGCTTCAAACAGGCATGGGATAGGCATAAGGAGCAATACAGATGAGTATAAATAGATTGGCCATTGACAGAGCAAAGGCCTATGGCACATTCGTAAGGTAGAAAAAGAAATGGGCAGACTGGATGGGGCTTGCGGTCCTTATCTGCCATCAACATTTATGTTTCTATGTTTCTATGAAATCTTGGCGTTATTCTTGATAGGAGTTTGACTATGGAGGCTCAGATTTCCTCTGTCGTCCGCTCCTGTTTTTCTATCTTAGAAATATTGCCAGGATAAAGCCCTTGTTCTGCTCTGGACCTCCCCACTTTGATGCATGGCTGGTTACATCGAGGCTTGACTACTGTCACGCTCTATCTCGGGGTCACGGGAGGATCTCTCCGCAGACTGCAGCTAGTGCAGGCAGCTGCCCGGTTGCTACTGGGCGGCGAGTTTGCTCATATTACACCGGTGTTGCGTGAGCTGCATTGGCTGCCGGTCAGGTGGAGGATCCTCTTCAAGGTGGGGCTTCTCACCTATAAGGCCCTAAACGGTCAGGGCCCTGTTTATCTGTCAGACCTCCTGGTTTCTGCTGTCTCAGTTCGCTCCTCTGTTCTTCCTGTGGAGGCCTCCTAGCAGTTCCTAGGTCGAGGTTGAGATCGGCTGGCGATAGGGCATTCAGTACGCTGCTCCCTGCTATGGAACGCTGCCTCTGGGGTTAAGGAGGTCTCCACCGGAGGTTTTCAAGGCCCACCTTAAAGCCCTCCTATTCACCCAGGCATTTTTAGATTAAGTTATTGACCATGATTTCTGATTTGAGTAGTATGGTCGATGTTTTGTTTTTATAAATATATGTATGTTTACAACTTTTTCTTATGTTTTATTGATGTACTATGAATATGTGTTTGTTTATCTGTACGGCACCCAGAGCTTCCGGGAATGGGCGTCTTTTAATAAATTTTTACCTTACCTTTACCTTACTCCCCACTGCTGAGAACAAGGTCAAGGGTTGCTCCACCAGTTTTTGTTGGATGTGCTATTCTGTGAAGCAGTCCTTGAAAGTGGACTGGAACACGGTCTCAGCCCTACCATTAGCATTCTCAAGATGCCAATCAATGCCTGTTGAGCCAGCTGCAATATCAACATTATGCCTCACTCACTGTGACAGTACACTTGGCCAAGCTGACAGAGGCCAATTGCTCTTCTAGATCTGTTGGGTCAGAGAGGTCACAGTGCTCATGGGGTGTGACAGGGAACAGAACTGGTTATGCCAGCTTCCAAGTAGAGAACGGCTTCACACATTACATCTAGTACTGTCAGATAGAAAATCTTCTAATAAGTTCAACAAAAGTAGTGCAGATACAGGAAGTAGCATCTGCCTCTTTTTTCTTTCTTAACTAAAGGCATTTCCAGGGCTGTACTTACTCCTTAACAAGAACCGCTTGGTATTCTAAAAACACATGAAGCTTGCCTTACCTGTATAAGGAGGTCAGCAGTTGAAGTGTCAACATTTTTAATGATCTGCCAAAAGGAATGGAAGGAATATATTTTGGCTCCAAGGAGCTGGCCACCAATCCCTTCCCTTTCCTGGAGTAAAAGCCCTTCCCACACTCAGATGTTTTGTGACATCTTAGTTTGAAGAGGGCTGGATCACTCCACGCAAGTCACTTGGGGTGGTGTTAACTCTTTTTTAATATATATTTTAGAGGTCTGTTTGGTTCAAATCAAAGCTAGCCACTTAACTAATAGCACATTTTTGCAAACTATTAAGAATGATGGCACTTAGTACAGAACTCCCCACAGGTAAGAGAGCATAACAGGCTTTGGGTGCTTTTTAAAGAAAAGTCCCTTGACCTATTTCCGTATACCTGTGTAGTTTGTAGCCATGAGCAATGATCCTCTTTTACACCCCCAATTTCATCCTAATTTAAATGAAGTTGTTTCACTGTTCTGCCTGGCATGTGAACCTGTTTGATGCCATTGCAAAGATTGTGACCCACTCATGCAAGGCAGCATGGGAGTTGATGATGCGTACATGCACAAGTCAGCAGAAGTGCTACTGTCAGTCAGTTCTGTTATATGTCTTCTGAAGTCCTGTACTCTTTTCTTGTGCTGGCCATCAAACTTTTCAAGATATGTTCCCTAATGTTTTGTGTTGTTCAAAGTGTGTCAGAGCTAGAAGAATGCAGTTGGAAGGATGCTGGGGCTTGTGAAGTTTTGTTGTTCAGCTGGTTAATTCCTGTGTGCCTTGAGCTCTTGCTTACTCCCAGACCCTTTGATGTGCAAATACACATTGTCAGCTCCCATGTTTCCTTGTAGGAGGGGTTATGAAAATAGGTTTTGACACCAGGGCAGAACAGAATGCAGCAACTTAATTTAGATTTAAAGAGGACAGGAATGAGTTCTAATATGCAGCTGTTTATAATATTACCACTTACAAAAATAATATACATAAGCCTGAACGATCCATAGGTAACTGTACCTGAATAAAGCAATGTGAAAACAGTATTTTGCATTGTTTTGATTTTATGGGCAGCATCCTGTTACAGTTCTCTTCATGGAACCAGTGGTCTGAGTTTTAATTGTGTCACGGTTTGAGAAAAGAACTCCAAGTAAGGTTCTGATAGGACAATAGCTCACTTTTAGCATTCTGTACTCAAGCCATGATATAGTAAAACTCCAAATCACGGGTTACATGACGAGAACTGTGCAGAATGTTGTCCATAAAAGCAAAATAATTGAAACTGTTTTCACATAAGTGTTTATAAAGGTACAATTAAGCATGGCTCATTTGGAGGCAAGTTTATCACTGATCTTACTAGGAACATTACTAACTGCTGCCAATTAGCACACATTTCCTGTCCCCTTTAAATTAGGACGAAATTAGGGGATGCGAGAGAGAGAGAGAGAGAGAGAGAAAATCCTTGTTCATGCCTACACACTACACTGGTAAAAAAAAAGTTGAGGGACTTTCTCTTAAAGGAGAGCACACTTGTGGTACTAGGGCCTATAACTCTTAACGATCATAAATGTATTTCTCATGCTGGAATTGCTTGAGGTAGGCAGCTGTGACAGTGAGTGTTGCTTTGCATACCTGCACTGCTAGTATCTATAGAATTCGGGAACAAACTAGAATCTTGTGAGTTTCTACCACCAGCCTTCCAGCATCTCGGTGTGCATTTCTGCTCCTCTCTGCTCTGTTCTACTTTGCTGCACTCAATATTTCCCTGTCTTGCCACCAGCCTTTCTACTTTGTATTCTGTTGTTAATATCCTGTCACTTCCATACTTATCAGTAAATCAGTAATCAGCTGTCTTCAAGGAAAGCATCAGCACAGAACTGCCAGAAAGTTTCTCCAGTTAAAGAACAACCTGCTTATATTCTGCTGCTCAGCAGAAGCAGAATGGGGGGCACTTCTGTGCCACTATGTTTGAAAACTGAAGTGGTGGAGCATGTGTTTTGTTTTTTAATTTTGTTTAACTGGGATAGACACACTGTGCGAGGCTTGTTTCCCAGTGCGACCGGGAAGGGTACATATTTGGATCACTTCATAGTAGTACAGATACAAACAGGTTATAGTTCAGTGTATCCTTCGCTATTTTTCCCAATCAGTGCTTGGTGAATTTGAAAAACCCTGTACTGTGCTGTGATGCCTAAAGCTCAAAACACAGTTCTAAGTGTTACGAAATCTTAAAACTGGAAACTCAAAACATGTGGACTCCATCTCCAGATGATGTTACCTACTCTTTGTAGTTACAGGGCAACTGTTTTATGCCCCTCCCCCACCCAATCAATTATACTCATACCCGCGTAGCTACCCCACAATACAAGGAATAGTACTTCAGTTTACCACTCAGAAACCCTCTGTCCCACATGAAAGGTGGTGTGGTCCCACATTTGTCAGTAAAATTTTTAACAAAATTAATAGCGATCTATATTGCTGAATGAACAATAAACTAGCAACAGTGAAGACCACATTCCACAGTGTTCTAAGGTTCTGTCACTAAAATTTGAGGATTGGCCTCATGTTGCCTACTTTTCCCACATTTTGGGGACAGTACCCCATATTCGTGCAGTGAAAAGTTTGGAGGTATGAAGAAGCGGTCCATCCTCCTCTCACTCTCAGATGCAGTTAGTCACTGCTAGACCAAAAGGAACTGCAGTTAGCAGGATTCACTTTACAAGAAAATTTTTTCAGGAGTAGGTGTGCATTTTCTTACATTTCTTGTCAACACTGAAGTAATTGGAAGTACTGCAGTTTAAAAATATAATGATATGGGCCATTTGCTAGTGCACAGCGCATATTACTAAATTATAAGGAATTATAAAATGAGTAGGCAAAATGTCAAGCTGATTGGTCCACAGCAATATGTGGTGAGACCAAGGAGCTGAAATTTTCTTCAAAATCCCCAGTTTCTGCACTGGAGCTCCTCAGAGCTCACATTCCAACAATGAAACTGGCCGGGTGGGTTGGAAACTCCACAGAGCTAACCAGTGCTCCCATATTGATTTGGCGTTTTCCTGTAACTCCAGGGTGCTATTCCTGTGTTTTCTTATAGATTGCATTATTTCCTATGGAAGCTGAATTGCCCTGTTTTCCTGTATAACCAATGCAAGTCTATGGAAGAGTTTTCCTGTAGATGCCTTCAAATCTCTGTAAAATACAGAATCCCTGTAGATATGGGAGCCATGGCTAACCCACCTTGATTGAGACCAGAGACTTTTTTTTTCATTTAAAAAAGGCGCCAAGATCTCCTGCTTCTGCCCTACTAAGGGCCATTTCTTCTTCACTGCAGTAGTAAGAGGTCACCAGAGCTCTGTCAGGACATCAAAGTATTTTTCCTACAGCTCATCAGAGCTGAAATTTTCTTAAAATCACCAATTTCTGCACAGAGCTCCTTGGAGCTCACACTCCAACAATAGACTGTGCGGGTGAGTCAAAGCTCCACAGAACTAACCCACCTTGATTGGGATTGGAGACAGTCTTTTGAATTTTAAAAAAGGTGCAAGTTCTCTTGCTCTTCTGCCCCTACTTAAAGGCGTTTCTTTTCACTGCAGCACTAAGAGCTCACGGAGCTGTCAGAATGAGTAGTTTTTCCTGCAGCTCATCGGAGCTGAAATTTTCTTAAAATCCCCAGTTTCTGCACTGGAGCGCCTGGAGCTCGAGACTCCAACAAAAGACTGTGCCAAGTGGGTCGGAAGCCCGTGGAGCTAACCCACCTTGATTGAGACCGAGACTGTCTTTTTCTTGCCCACCCTCCCCGCTACAATTATGCTATTGTCCGCCCAAAAGGTCAGGATTGGTGGTAAACAGTCCCTAGTCAGGTCTACCGTAGCTCCTAGATCTTGAACTATACTATGACTGAGTGTTCTACTCCTAATCTAGTGATATCTCTGTACCTTCTCTGTTTCAGGACTGTAGGGTTTTTATCTCTGGCTAGTATCTTGCATCTCCATTAAGTTTCACTATAGGTGGGTTCAGTCTACAGGGCTGCGCTCTACTTTGAATATGCATTACAGGAGGGATTAGCCCAAAGGGGTATTCCTTAAACCTGCTTAGCTATGATCTATGCCTGACTGTGATTCCCTCGTGTTTGCAGTTAATGAGACTGGCGCATTAAGAGAATTTCATGTACCAGAACTCCTGCCGTTGTGGGTGGCCCAGTGTTTGGTGAATAAGGTTCTTTAGGAATTTATACTAAGCGTTTGTATTAATCTCCTGTCCTTACTTAGCTAAAAACTACAAGGGCTACTGTTTGAGTTCTAATTATTTTCTCTTGGTCATTCCTTCGAGTGTGGCTCACCAGGATGTCATGCCTGGGCAGTTGCTTTTCTGTTTCAGGCTTCAAGTCCGCGGTGTGGCCTTACTTAACCTATACCACTGCCTGCTAGCTAGCATTGCTACTCTTTCCATCCCTACAATCCCCTGGAACCAAAACTTTACCCTTCAGAGGATGACTATACCTGCTCTAAACCTGTTAGCTGCTAAGGAGTTGTGTCTCTGTCCTATCTGGGGTCTGAAATCCAAGACTCTCTCTTATACCACTTACCTATTCAAGCACTCCATCCTCAAGCCTAAGCCCAGCAAGAAACAAAGCGTGCTGCCGCACCTTTATTCTGTTTCTTATTTTACTGACCAGAGATATTGAACCTAATTCTGGGCCCTCTGCTGCCTCGCCTACCTCCCAGCCTACCCCCCATGGCTTATTTCAAGGGCATACAAATTGCCCATCTTAATGTCCATAGCCTTCTACCTAATCACAGGAGCTGCCTTGGGTTGCTCATCTACAGCCCAGACACTTGGGGTCACAGAACGTGGTTGAACTCACACCCCAGATTCTGTATGTGCCCTCCAGGGTTCAGTATAATCAGGCAGGATCGGGCTTGGAAAAAACAAGGAGTGGCCTGCTACTCTACTATAAGACTCACCTTAATGTGTCCATCATATCTCACTTGTCCCTCCATCCCCTACCTGTGAATTTCTCCATGCCCTACTTTTACTAGGTAACACAAAGAAATTGCACCTAGTTTGTGCCTATAACCCTCCCAAATGTGGCGTGAGAAGGACTCTCCTACCTCCTTGACAGCCTAAGTTCTAAGGTGCGCTCCAATGAATTATTAGTGTTTGGTGACTTCAACCTGAACTGGATAGGTTGCTATGTCAAACAATATGAACCCCTATTGGCAGGCCTTGCTGTCTCCCAACTTATTTCCGAGCCAACTAGGCTTTCTTCTCTGGGATGAAAGGAACCCTCCTTGACTGGATACTGACCAATAGGCCCGAGTGGATTTTCTCATCTGGTATCCTCCCTGATGCTATCAATGATCACTCCCCACCTACTGTACCTGGAGAGTCTCCCCACCTAACCCCTGCAAAGTGATCCAAATGAGGATGTCTCCAAATTCAACATTGAAGCCTACCATGCTGACCTGACAACGCACAGACTGGTCCCTGGTCTTGGCCACAAATGACATCTCAGTTGCCCTTGATAACTTTCTTGCAGTATTGTCATCCTGCAGGATAAACACCCCTCTTACAAAAGGAGAGTGAGGGCACCATCACCAAATGGCTACAGGATGGCTTATTTTCCCTTATGAAATTAAGGGATCAATGCCGAGCAAAATTCAAGGCCTCCCATGATATGTCTATCTTCCAGAAATATAGGCAGCTCAGAAACTCTTGTAAAAAGGCTTCCGCTCTGCCAAGAATGAATTTTGTAAATCTACCCTGTTATCTTCAACTAGGGACCCGAGGAGCTTCTGGCGAAATATCAAGAATTTTGTTAGTGGCTCCTCCAGAACCTATGTCACTCACTGACTTGCTTATCGGTGGGGTCAACTTTAACAAAGCCTTGACTATCGCAAATGCAGTTAACTCCTAAGTTCTCAGATCTATCTGCCCACACCTCCCAGTTCCCTGATCCTAGTGAACCAAATCCCTCCTGTAGTCCTCGGACTGGGATAACCCCTGACAACCTTTTTTCTTGCAAGGCCGTTTCCATCAGTGAAACTCAGAAACTCCTTGCTGGCCTCTCTCCCACATCAGTGCTGGTCATGACAACATAGAGCCCAAACTTATTTGTCTTGGGGCGCTTTCCTTGCCTTGCCCATCTCCCATATTTTCAATACATTTCTTATTACGGGATCATCCCTGACATATGGAGAATGGCTAGAGTTGTCCCTGTATTCAAACAATGTGACCCAAAAACCTGAAAGCGACCACCCTATTGCTGCCTTTTTAGCTATTAGCAAACTGCATGAAAAATGTAGTTGCTACTCAGCTCACAGACTACATCAAAGTTATGACCTACTTACCCCAGTCCAACATGGCTTCTGTAAGGACATAGCACCTTTACCAGATGAATCTGATAGATTTCTTTGACTGGGTGACCAAAGTAGTAGATCAGGGAGGGCTGTGTCGTGGCCTACCTAGACTTTAGCAAGGCATTTGACACAGTCACACAAAAGATTAATATACAAGTTAGCCAGCCTGGGAGTGGGTCCCAAGATGACAGCCTGGGTAAAGAACTGGCTGGAGAATAGGACACAGAGAGTAATAGTAAATGGAGTCCACTCTGAAGAAAGGGGTTACTAGTGGGGTACCGCAGGGTTCAGTATTAGGACGGTCCTCTTCAATGTCTTTATATCGACATTGCAGAGGGACTGGAAGGAAATTATGTCTCTTTGCAGATGACACAAGATCTGCAACAGAGTTGATGCACAAGGTGGGGTGGAAAGGATGAGAAGGGACTTGGCAAGTTAGAAGAATGGTCAAATGTTGGCAGCTTAGATTCAATGCTAAGAAGTGCAAGTAATGCACCTGGGAAACAAAAACCCAGGGAAGAGTACACGATGGGGGTGAGATACTAACAACAACAAAATGGAAAGGGACCTGGGGTAGTCATATCAGATGACCTAAAGGTGGGCAAGCAATGTGAGAGAGGCAGCAAGGAGGGCTGGGGGATACTGGGATGCATAGGGAGAGGCATCACCAGTAGAAAACAGAAGTTATTATCCCTTTGTACAGACAGCTGGTGAGACCCTATCTGGAATACTGTGTGCAGTTCTGGAGACTCAATCTCCATAATGACATAGACAGGATGGAAGCTGTCAGAAGGAGACAACTAAAATGGTGCAGGGTCTGCACCGGAGGAAGACATTTGAAGAGAGACTTAAGAAGCTTAATATGTATAGCCTCGAGGAAAGGAGGGAGAGGGGACATGATAGAAACTTTCAAGTACCTCAAGGGAATCAACAAAGTCCAAGAGGTAGCATCTTTCAAAAAGGTGTGCAAGAACAAGGGACACAATTTGAAGATGGGGAGCGACTCAGAGGTAATTTAATTAAGTATTTTTTCACAGAGGGTTGTGGATGCATGGAGCGGCCTTCTGGAGGAGGTTGTGGAGTCAAAAACAGTGGTGGAATTCAAGCATGCTTGGGACAGTCATAAGGCAATTCTGGGGATGGGGGTAGGAAGAAGTAGGCTGCTGGTTAACTAGGATCTGCAGCTTATCCATTAGGTAGGGAAATGGGCAGACTGGGTGGGCCAGCGGTCCTTATCTGCCACCAAATTCTGTTTCTATGTTTACTGCCCTGGTCAAGGTCATCTCCAAGATCAGGGCTGCTATTGATCAAGGTAACTTGACGGAGCTATCTTCGTTGATCTCTCAAAAGCCTTGATCTGGTTGACCACACACACTCTTGTGTTCCTCACTTCAGTCCCTTGCCCCCCCTCCGTCCTATCCTGGTTCACCAATTACCTACTTGGAAGGCAGCAACTCATTAAATTTAACAAGGTCCTCTTGGAGCCCACACCTGTTAACTCTGGGTACCTCAGGGGTCTGTTCTAGGACCTATTCTGTTTTCCTTTTGTCAATGATTTACCTGTGGTCCCAGCTCATGGTTGTTCCACCCTCTATGCAGATGACCTTGTGATCCTAACCAGCTCACAGGACATCAATGTCATCAACTTCCAGCTCAGTGCTGACTTTGATCTCATACAATCCTGGCTAAAGTCCCACAAGCTAGCCATCAATCTAAAAAAAACAGGCTATGCTCTTTGGTTCCCTGGCCCAATCCAAAGCCTGCACCCAGACTATGGAACTCCTTCCTGCCCTTGTTTTTATCTCCCCCTCCCATACCTGCTTCAGAAACTCTCTGGGGCTTCCTGAAACTAGCCTCGACCTGTCATTGTACCTAAGGTATCAACCCTCTTTCTGCACTGTGCTGCACTTTATGGTCCTGTCCGGACATCACCCCAAGATCGGTGAGTTTACATATTTATAGTTCGTGGCTGTCAAATGTTATCTTGTTATGTGATGTTCAACACCTGGCTGTCAATTGCTACCTTGTTATGGTATGTTTTCTGCATGCTTTCCTATTGCATCATGCTGCATCTGACCTTTCTCTGAAATGCTGTAATACCTGCCTTTGCCTGTATCTTGTAATCTCCGGGTCTCACATGAAAATAGGCATATGACTTTCTAGTGTGCTTACCTGGTTAACAAAGCTAAATAAATAAAAGCAATTGCTGCCCACCAGGGCACAGTGCAGGTGAAATCAAGGTTCTGACAACCCTTTACTATGTGCAGGTTTTAAACAGAAGTAATTTTGCCTTCAGACTACTAGTACACTAACAGTAAACCTTTCAGCTCTTCTGGTGACTCTCATTTATAAAGAAACTATTTTAAATTAAATGTAAACATATTCTGAATCTTCGTAAATTATTCTAAACTGTATAATTTTTTTTTTATGTTTGAGTTATCTAGTTACCCTTTTCATAAATGCAACAATCCACTGCAGAGCATTGCCATTTGTGCCAGAGCCATATGTGAAGGGTGGAAGGCACCCGTCTGGTGCCCTTGTGCCTTACTATGCCCCTGGAACTTGTGGTTGTGGCACAACTATCAACAGCCTTGTAGATCTGCCAGACCTGCCATCCCTAATGTGGACTACCATTTTCTATTATAGTGTATGGTAGAACATTGTTCTACCTCAATTTTCATCTGCACTGAAAAGCTCTTCTACCACAGTTCAGAGAGTATAGAATGCTGTTCAACCTTTCTGTGGTAGAACAGCGTTCCAGCCAGATGACATGTGCTAGAAGCCACAGTAGCGGTAACACGAGGATCAACCAGATAATGTGGCAGGGCCGATGCACAGTCGCATAACCTCCCTGGCAGATGCAGGATCAACCAGATAACATGTAAGCAGAATCAACTAGCCATATTTTTTTAAAGCGTGTGATAATATGTTCAGGGCATCCATCTCCTATCACAATGTGAGGCACATCCGCCATGTTTTTATTTTGAAAGACCGCCCAAACCCACCTGACAACCAATGACTGTGTGCATTTCAGACGCCTGTGATGACCGAGCCTCAGCAACTTCTAACTAACCCTAGCAACCAGTCCCATCTCTCGGGATAAGGCAGCGAATAGTTTATTTTCTGCATTAAAAATAATAAGTACAGAAGTACTTAAGAAGATGTAAAATTACCAGGGGAACCATACACTATAAAAAATACTGGATGGGCAACTCAGTGCCGAACCAGTGTGTTCTGCCACCTCGGGGTCTGATTTCAGTGGACCTCTTGGCGTAGCTCTCGAGGTCACATGAAATCAGACCCCTCTGTGGCAGAACACACCACCTACTAATGTTGCCCATCCAGTATTCTCTATATACAATATAAGGTATAGCAGTATCGTGGCCAGTATAGTTAGGGTTGGCAGGGCGTTTAATGTTAAACCTCATACTTTGCACTTTAATAACTGCAACCTTTCAAAGGATTTGCATGAAATTTGGCATACATTGCAGCTAGGGAAAGGTGCACTGATGTGAGAATTTTGTGTGAATCCCTTATGTAGTTTTGAGGTACAGAGTGTTAAAAACAGAGGGTTTTGCCCTTTTGGCTGTTTTTGCTCACCTACATTTCAAAAGCAGGTTAACCTTATTAGCAGATGTAACCCCTAGATGGCGCTATCCCAGGGGCTACTACCCCTGCCTGATTTGCCACTAACAGGTTGAGGGCCTGGATCAATGGCGGGTGCCTCCACCCAGAGGTCAGGGTTTGCAATAGTTAAACTAACTTGGTCACAGCCCTCTGGGACACTACAGCCCCTTTCTTCCACTAGTTGGCCCACACAATATATCAGAATTACCTTCACAGTATACACTTACCCCCAGGACTGGTTCCGGCACTGGGACCTCCTGTGAAATGAGATACAGTGCAACAATCACAGTACAGTACTTTAACATGAGACAAATACCTCAGGCAGTATAACTTTGCTGAAACAAGCAGCTCTGATTTATTTAGGGGATATAACAAGGACAGGAAATCAGGTTAATTAGCTTATCACTCTAATCATCTACCTATGGCTCTGTGCACAGGCCTATCCCTATCCAGTTACTGTCCCTGGGTACCCAAGCCCTAGTAAGCTGGTCAAACCGTGGCAGCTGGTAGGGGCCCTTTCACACAGAGAAAGGAAAATTAAACAGTCAGCAGTACAGTAATTCCATTTGGATTTAATGTGGCAATTCAACAGGGGCGACCCTGAATTAGTACTCACGACCTCCAAACAAGATAGGGTCCTTCAACGTCAGCAGGGCTACTCTTGAGCTCCACGAAACTCTTCACACATTTATATGGTAAAAAAAAAAGTACTATACCAGGTAGGCTGCTTCTCTATCCTGATCATAATTACTGCACAATACCGGGAGAACACACAGCAGATTCAGTTCCTGACAGACCGAGTGCAATTCGACAATTTCTCCAGTTTTCTACAGGGTGAGCCTGGTTTCTACTCTTCAGAGATCCTTTGATTCTTTTCACAGACAGGATTCAGTCCTAACAAGCAGTTACACAAGCTGCAGACCGGAACTCTGGGCCTTACACACGTTTGACTGAAACTGGCACTGAAAAGCACAGGGCTCCTTCCTTCTTCACTGCCAAAGCCCAACTGAAACTCCAACCGACAAAACGGGCACTTCCTTTGAGTTCCTCCCAGTTCTTGACTGAATTGGCTGTCACTCACAATAGACTGCTACTGTTGGTCCAAAAGGCACTGAAGTCTAAACTACATCTCCCAGAGTCACTGCCCATACAATCCTCTTGTGGCTGGCTCAGATTATGAGTCCAAGTTCTGATTCGTCAAGGCACCATTTTAGAGCTAGCTTACCCCACACTGATTGGTCCAGTTCAGCAGTTCAAAACCAGAATGGGGAACTAGGCAGACACTGTTCTGACTGCAAAGAAAGCAGGTTAGACAAACTGTAATTTCATTATTACTGTAAATGATTTCTGGCAAACAGTTACATCTTTCAGATAGGTTCCCTTTGCACTCCTAGTGACTACAAAAATGGAGTGAATTGGCAGCAGCTTGAGTGGTAATCAATCAAAGAAACACACAGTCCCCCATACAAACTAATTATGTCTGCAAGCAGACAGCTCTTAAAGAGACAGTACCAGAGGTTCTAAAAACACTCACTGATAAATGGCTTAAACGCCAAACACCATTCAGGCTTGGAGCATTCAAGCAAGCTCCTGGAAGTCTTTTGGGAACCCCCATTTGCAGGGGTTACACCCTTCCTGGCCTGGGAAAGCTTGGCGTCCGCGTCAAGCAAGTACCCATAAGTTTTAACTGCAACGTATACATTTGCATTAGGCTCACACATGTAATCATCAGTCAATATATCATTTTACCAAGAACACATTTCTGAAACATTGCAGTCGTCACTCTTTACACAGTATTACATACACATTGTACCATAACTCAAGTTATTACCTCTTGTACATGAAACCTGAAGAGGGCCCTTCCTATCAGTTACCTTGGGGCTGGACGGGCAAGGGCACCATACTTAAAGGGCAACACAAGTAACTGGGAGTTAGCACTGACGCTCAGTTTGGGCAATGAGCTCGGGGACACATACACTCCTTTATGGACAACATTGAGAGGCAAATCCACAGGCCTCCCAAGGGAATCATAACTGAGGTGCACCACAGGCTTTACAGCTCGACCAGTCTTTCTAGGGGAACTGTTACAGTCTCTGCACTCTGAGCCTCATTTTCAGCATTGTCCTCACTTGTCAGGAGAGTCTCCATGGGGTAGAGAGGCTAGTACTTGGGGCACTTTCAGCTCCAGGAGTTACAGTTTCTGAGTCCACAACATTTGGCTCGCATGGAGAGCTTTCGGACACTGGCAGTGGACTGTCAGGGCACTCAAAATACTCTTCTTGTTCTGGTGTATCACCAGTCTGCCCCAATCTATCATTTTCCTCCCTAGCTCAAACAGTTCAACCATGCACAATGATTCCATTTCATCTGATCTGATGCTTTGCACTTCAGTTTCTGGGAGCATTGGCTCAGGGATGAAGCTGGGGGCTTAGACAGTCCAGAAGGCCCAGCTTCATCTCCAGTATGACTAGGGGATTGCCCCGAAACAATTGACTCAGTTCGTAAGAAGGATAGTATTCAAAGTCACTCTCACTTTCTTCCGATATGGACTGACAGTCATGCTCAACTGGGACTTGTGGAGGGAACACTTTAACTTTGCTTCTGTAGGTGCAGACTTTCTTGATCTTTTCTTAGTAGCAGCTCTAGTCACTGGTCCAGAGGGGCATCTTCTGGGGCTCAGACTCAATTAAGATTTGTCCAATGGGCAGTAAATGATTTCTATGCATTGTTTACATCTTTGAATTATTCTCAGGCCTTACTTTGTACACTGGCAGATCATCTAGTTTGCCCACTACAATGTGAGGGAGATGGTGCCATCTGTCAGCAATCTTGTGCTTGCCATGCAGTCCCAGATTTCTTAGCAATACCCGATCTCCCTCCTGGAGTTCCTGTGCTTTCACCTTTTATCATACCTTTCTTTGTTGGCCAGATTTCTTTTGGCAGCCATGGTTTGAGCCAGTTAGTACGCATGAGTTAGCTGGGCCTTTAACTTTGCACATACTGTAAATAGTTGTCAGCTTGAACCCCATCAGGAGACCCCAAACACACATCTACTGGTAGTCGAGCTTCTCTTCCAAACATCAGGCTGTAGGGGAGAATCCAGTGGCATCACTTTTGGTGCAGTTATAAGCATGTACCAGGGTGCTAATTTTTTGGCTCCATCTAGGCTTGTCCTTTGGGTGCAGGGTGCCTAGCATATCTAGCAAAGTGCAGGTTGAAACATTCAGGCTGTGGGTCCCCTGGGGGTGGTAAGAGTGGTTCTGGACTTTGCACTCCCCACAGAGAAAGCATCTCTTTGATCAGGCGACTCTCAAAGTCTCTCCCTTGATCAGAATGGATTCTTTGTGGAGCCCCATAGTGAACAAAAGTTTTCTACAAGTACTTTGGCCACAGTGGATGCTTTCTGGTCTTTGGTGGGGAAAGCTTGGGCATATCTCGTGAAATGGTCAGTGACCACCAGCACATTACTGATATTTCTTTGATCTGACTCCAAACTCAGAAAATCAATACAGACCAGCTCCATGGGTGCACTGGTGGTGATGTTAACAAGCGGGCAGCCCTCTGGGGCAAAGCTTTCCTCTGTAAGCAAGCGACTACAAGTTCGAATGTGTGCTCCACATCAGCCCCCATCTTAGGCCAATAGAATCTGGATCTCACCAAGTCAAGTGTTCTGTCTATACCAAGGTGCCCCATGTGGTTGTGCAAGGACCTCAGTACTGAGTCTCGAAGGCAGTGGGCAGCACTAGTTGTTGTTTGTCTACTTGTCCCCCTCTGTCTACTGTTTCTCTGTATAACAGTTTATTGATCAGTTTCAACTTAGGACCTTCTTTGTATAACAGTGCAGTTCTCAAATCAGTGGGCGTAATTTGGACACATCTTTTCCTGCATAGAGGGCTTCTAAAGCTGCTTTGATCATGGGATCGCGGGATTGAGCCACTGAATACTGTCATTGTCCAGCGAGGCAGTGCACCAATGTCTATTGCAGAAAAGTGGCAATAAGCAGCAGGTATGCAATTCTCAGAGGGTCCCAAGCAATCCACCATGCAGTCCACTCGTCCGTGGACATTGTTCCTCCCTGTCAAACTTCCGGCAGAGTGCCGAATGTCAGGTTCTGCCAATCGGACCCAATCATTCTGGGGAACAGGCCTCGGGAGAGCATCAGCATCTATGTGGTTCAGACCTGCTCGGTATTCGAGAGCATAGTCATATGTAGATAATGCAGAAAGCCACCTATGGCCAGTGGCATCCAACTTAGCTGAGGTCTGCACATAGGTCAAAGGATTATTGTCAGTTTTACTAGTATTTAGCCCCATACAAGTACTCATGGAATTGGTCAACAATAGCCCACTTCAAAGCTAGGAACTCTAACTTATGTACAGGATAGTTCTTTTCGGATGGGGTCAGGCTTCTACTGGCAAAGGCCACTGGTCTCAGGCCATTCTCGTGCTCTTGGTACAACACAGCCCCAACCCTTGCAAGCTAGCATCAGTGTGCAGGGCGTAAGGTTTTCTTGGATCGGCATAGGCCAGCACTGGAGCATGGGTAAGTTGATATATGATCTCATGAAAAGCAGTCTCACAATCAGGAGTCCAGCGGGCCCCAAATACTTCACTCGGATGAAAATACACTCTTTCAGTCTTGAGGGCTGACTTTTGGTATTTTTGTGGGTTGGGGATACCCTTGAGTAAGGTTAAGTAAAGGCGGATCACTCTTGAATAGTCCTTGATGAGCGCCGATAATAACCACAGAATCCCAGGAATCTTTGCAGTTCTTTTTAGATTTTGGGCTGTGGCCAGGTGGTCAAGGCCTCAACTTTACTTGGGTCGGTCTCTATTCCCTCGGTGGATACTATGTGTCCCACATACTTTACTGATGTTTGAAAGAATTGACACTTATCAATGGACAGTTTAAGGCCAAAGTCCTCCAGTCGGTCCAATACCTTAAATAATCTGCTCTCATGTTCCTCCAGTGAGCTGCCAAACACAATAACATCATCTAGGTATACCAGGCACTCTAGTAAGTTCATGTCCCCACTGCACGCTCCATCAATCGTTGAAAAGTGGCTGGGGCACCTGAAATCCCTGAGGCATCCTCATGAATTCATAGAAGCCAAGCGGACAGATAAAGGCCGTCTTCTCACGGTCCTCTGGGGCCATCGGGATCTGGTAGTACCCACTGCGGAGATCCAGCACAGAGAACCACTTGCTCCCATTTAGGCAGTCAAGCATCCTGAATGCGGGGCATTGTGTACTGATCAGGGATAGTCCGCGGTTTAAGGTGCGATAATCACACACATCCTTACTGTTCCATTCTTTTCCTCACTACCACAATGGGGAAGCATAAGGGCTTCTGGATTCTTGTATTACACCAGCAGCTAACATCTCTTGCAGATGCCGTCTCACATCATCTATGTCAGCAGGTGCCAGGCGTCGAGACCTCTCACGAAATGGTCTTTCGTCATGCAGCGGATATTGTGCTCAGCTCCTTGCACGCATCCTACATCCCATTCCTTTAAAGAAAACACCTGGTCTCTCTGGGCAAGCTTCTCACTGATCCTCACTTTCCATTCAGCTGGCAGCGGGGAGTCGCGAAATCAAACAAGTCAGGCGTTACTCTGTCATTCTTCCTTGAACTCTTGCTGCTGGTAGCACTGCAGTGTCTGCACAATGCACATTAGCCAGGATGCAACCTCTGTTTACTCGAATGTCTCTTTCAGACACATTATGAACTTGGACCATTACCCTTCTGGCATAAGCATGGGCTCTAGCGGGCAAAATACTAGGCTTGACCAACAGTCCCTCTGGCAATTTTCCATCGCCTGGTGCATCCAACATTAATATTTTATTCTTAACATCCTTTCTGATACGGACCTCTCCTGTAAGGTACACTGGGCATTTGGCGCCAGGATCAGAGACTCAGGATCCTTCTTCCATACAATTCCGACCGGTTCCTCTGGTTCTGTTTTTCAGCATCTCTGTGCCTCATAGGCCTTCTTAATTAAAGCGGAACTCTTAAAGCTCTACTAGTCTTTGACCCTGTTTTTCATAACACAACTGTGCCAGCCTTCCGAACATATGAGCATTTGTTCCAATCAACAAAGGGACACCATCATACAGTCCAGTGGGGGACACACTAAGGCTAGGGTCTCTACTTGTCGGCCACTCCAGCCACGGAGGTGGGAAAAGACAGCCAAATTCGGATATACCGAATAGGGTAGGCCTTCTCCTTAACCCCATACATGCAGTCCTTCTAATGGTTGTAAGTCGTCTGACAAATGCTTCTGATACCAATCCTGGAACATAATTGTCACTTGGGAGCCACTGTCTAATACAGCTCTTGTAGACACTCCATTCACCTTTACAGTGGTCTCCATGGAGGACCCACTATTCTGGACCAGTCTGGAGAGGCGATAGTGGGGCCTGGGCAACTGACCTTGCCACAAAGGGCGTGAGTTAGCATTTTTGGTGCCCTCACTGGGATCATTTCGTGCACCTCCTAACCACTGATTTGTTCTCCGAAGCTCTCCTTGTAGCCTATATGCAACTTTGTCAGTGTCTTTTGGGGACCGGCATTCCCTTTTCATGTGCCATCTTTCCCACAATTATAGCAAAACATACTTTCTGGAGTTTGAGCTGGCCGGCGCCACACTACAAGAACCAGGGGCGGGGTATTACTAACTGGAAACCTTGGTGCCATCTCTGTCTGTGGCGTGATAAGCATTTGGAGACATCTCGTCAGTTTCTCCACTTCCATGGTCAAGGAATCGAGGTTCGGAGCTGTTATCAGCAGGAGATACATGGGTGGGTACCCCCACCCCATATGAATCCAGTCGAATATAGGTCAGGGCCCGTGCTTGCAGGTGGCCTTCATAAAAGGACTGTTTTTGAATTCCGGATCTCTCTCAACAGTTCAGCCCCATTGTGACATATCTTTTCCTTGTCAGAGCACTCATTGACTGTCAACCTCTGCCCTGAACTTACTTGATGGGTCACCCTCAGTCACTCGGTCGTAACCACAGCTGTTGGTGCAGGTCCCTCGAGAGTCGCCTTTTCTCAAAATCCTCAATTTCTCTCATTAACTCATCATAGGAGGGTGGAGATTCCAGTCGATTTGCCAGGACTAACTGAAGCAACAGCAGTTCTGAGAGGGCAGACTTAAGGATTCTGTCCAGTCTGGTTCGGTCCAGTTCAATCGCTGGCAAACTACCCTTTCTGAGGCATTCTTGCAACAATTTTTCCAGCAGAGACATACACAGACAACAACTCCCCTTGGTACTGTTGTGCATTTCTTACTCTCCACCATAGGTCCTCATCAGAATCTGGGCTCCCATCACATTCTCCAAGGCCTCAAGATAGGCCTGTGCAGTCGCTTCAGGGTTACTGGCCCGTTTAGCACGGATGGTAGCCAGGGCAGGACCTCGGAGGCTCTCACTAACCCTCTTTCGCTTTTCGCCTTCCGAGCATTGCCATTCTAGCACTTGGGGGCAACATAGTCTATCAGGTCTCCCAGTCATCCTCCTTGGGGGTGGGGAGGTGCCAGAAGATCCTCAACCTTCGGTAAGAGTCGTGATTAATGGCAGGTGCAGAAATAGGAGTCTGCATTGGTTCAGCCACCATTCGGGCACTGGAGCAGGAGAGGGTGTTGGGGAGAGAACACCCCAGGTGGCAAAATAGTTCCTTCAAGTCCTCCACAGTTTCCCTTCTCCCAGCAACCATTTAGCAAATTTCTCCTCAAAAGTTTCAGATAGTGGTGGGGCTGATTTCCCAGGTCTTTACTGTCCATAGTTATCACTCTCCAAGCAGTGAGGGCTCCCTCTGGGGTAATGGTCTGTGGCACTTTGGAGCTATCTATGGGATCCTTAAACTCTACTAGGGCCAGGAAAGTGTGGGTGAGCAGATTAGCATGCGACCCACCACCACAGGGTTTTGTAAACCTTCCACCTTGGAAAGTACTCCCTGCACAGTGTCCGTATTGATACCCAGGGGATGTCCAGGATAAGCATAGCATTTGAGGTTGATCTCCTCCCCAGTACACCACTTATCTAGTTACCCTTTTCATAAATGCAACAATCCACTGCAGAGCATTGCCATTTGTGCCAGAGCCATATGTGAAGGGGTGGAAACACCGTCTGGTGCCCTTGTGCCTTACTATGCCCCTGGAACTTGTGGTTGTGGCACAACTATCAACAGCCTTGTAGATCTGCCAGACCTGCCATCCCTAATGTGGACTACCATTTTCTATTATACTGTATGGTAGAACATTGTTCTACCTCAATTTTCATCTGCACTGAAATGCTGCCTGAATGGTGTTTGGCGTTTAAGCCATTTATCAGTGAGTGTTTTTAGAACCTCTGGTACTGTCTCTTTAAGAGCTGTCTGCTTGCAAACATAATTAGTTTGTATGGGGGACTGTGTGCTTCTCTGAGTACCACTCGAGCTGCTGCCAATTCACTTCATTTTGCAGTCACTAGGTGCAAAGGAACCTATCTGAAAGATGTAACTGTTTGCCAGAAATTATTTAGAGTAATAATGAAATTACAGTTTGTCTAACCTGCTTTCTTTGCAGTCAGAACTGTGTCTGCTAGTTCCGCATTCTAGTTTTGAACTGCTGAACTGGACCAATCAGTATGAGGTAAGCTAGCTCTAAAATGGTGCCTTGGACGAATCAGAACTTGGACTCATAATCTGAGCCAGCCACAAGAGGATTGTATGGGCAGTGACTCTGGAGATGTAGTTTAGACTTCAGTGCCTTTTGGACCACAGCAGCAGTCTATTGTGTGACAGCCAATCCAGTCAAGAACTGGGAGGAACTCAAAGTGCAAGTGGTTTGTCGGTTGGAGTTTCAGTTGAGCTTTGGCAGTGAAGAAGGAAGGAGCCTGTGCTTTTTCAGTGTGCAGTTTAGTCAAAAACACGTGTGTAAGGCCCAGAGTTCGGTCTGCAGCTTATGTAACTGCTTGTTAGGACTGAATCCGTCCTGTGAAAAGAATCAAGGATCTCTGAAGAGTAGAAACCAGGCTCACCCTGTAGAAGACTGGAGAAATTATTGAATTGCATTTCGGTCTGTGCAGGAACTGAATCTGCTATGTGTTCTCGGGTATTGTGCAGTAATGCGATCGGGATACAGATGCAGCCTGCCTGGTATAGTGCTTTCTTTTATATGGATGTGTGAAGAGGTTTGTGTGCCTCAAGTGAGCCCTGCTGACATTGAAGGACCCTATCTTATTTGGAGTCGTGAGTACTAATTCGGGAATGTACTCCCTGTTGAATTGCCACATTAAATCCAAATGGAATTACTGTACTGCTGACTGTTTAATTCTCCTTTTCTCTGTGAAAGGGCCCCTACCAGCTGCCACGGTTTGGACTAGCCACTAGGGCTTGGGTACCCAGGGACAGTAACTGATAGGGATAGGCCTGTGCACAGAGCCATAAATGAATTATTAGAGTGATAAGCTAATTAACCTGATTTCCCCTGTCCTTGTTATATCCCCTAAATAAATCAGAGCTGCTTGTTTCAGCAAAGTGTTACTGCCTGAGGTATTTGTCTATGTTAAAGTACTGTACTGTGATTGTTGCACTGTATCTCATTTCTAGGAGGTCCCAGTGCGGAACCAGACCTGGGGGTAAGTGTATACTGTGAAGGTAATTCTGATATATTGTGTGAGCCACTAGTGGGAAGAAAGGGGGTTGCAGTGTCCAGAGGGCTGTGACCAAGATAGTTTAACTATTGCAAACCCCTGACCTCTGGGTGAGGCACCCGCCATTGGATCAGGCCCCTCAACCTGTTAGAAGCAAATCAGGCAGGGTAGTAGCCCCTGGGATAGCGCCATCTAGGGGTTACATCTTGGAGGCTCACCGCTGGGATTGTGTTCCTCTGAGTGGCCATATTCCTGAACCACTGTTAAGAAAAAATGGGTACCCACGACAGAGTGGCTGTGCACCGGCTGGTGGAGTGGTGTACTGGGGAGGAGATCGACCCCCAAAATGCTATGCTTATCCTGGACATCCCCTGGGTATCATCTACGGACACTGTGCAGGAGTACTTTCCAAGGTGGAAGGTTTACAAAACCCTGTGGTGGTGGGTCGGCATGCTAATCTGCTCACCCACACTTTCCTGGCCTAGTAGAGTTTAAGGATCCCATAGATAGCTCAAAGTGCCACAGACCATTACCCCAGAGGGCCCTCACTGCTGGGAGGTGATAACTAAGGACAGTGAAGGCCGGAGGAATCAGCCCCCACCACTATCTGAAACTTTGAGGAGAAATTTGCTGAATGGTTGCTGGGAGAGGGAAAACTGTGGAGGACTTGAAGAAACTATTTGCCACCTGGGGTGTTCCTCCCCAACACCTCTCCTGCTCCAGTGCCCGTGAGGGTGGCTGGAACCAATGCGCTACTTATTTCTGCACCTGCCATTAGTCCACGACTCTTACAGGTTTGAGGATCTTCTCTGGCACCTCCCCACCCCAAGGGGAGGATGACTGGGAGACCTGGATAGAACTATGTTGCCCCCAAGTGCTAGAATGGCAATGCTCGAGAAAGCGAAAGAGGGTTAGTGAGAGCCTCGAGGTCCTGCCCTGGCTACCATCCTGCTAAGCAAACGGGCCAGTAACCCTGAGCGACTGCACAGGCCTATCTTGAGGCCTTGGAGAATGTGTATGGGAGCCCAGATTCTGATGAGGAACCTATGGTGGAGAGTAAAGAAATGCACAACAGTACCAAGGGGAGTTGTTGTCTGTGTATGTCTCTCGGCTGAAAAATTGTTGCAGAATGCCTCAAGAAAGGGTAGTTTACCAGCGATTGAACTGGACGAACCAGACTGGACAGAATCCTTAAGTCTGCCCCTTCTCAGAACTGCTGTTGCTTCAGTTACGCCTGGCAAATCGACTGGAATCCCCACCCTCCATGATGAGTTAATGAGAGAAATGAGGAGTTGAAAAAAGGCGACCTCGGGAGGGACCTGCACCAACAGCTGTAGTTGCACCCGAGTGACTGAGGGTGACCCATCAAGTGAAGTTCAGGGGCAGAGGTTGACAGTCAATGAGTGCTCTGACAAGGAAAAGATATGCCACAATGGGGCGAACTGTTGAGAGAGATCAGGAATTCAAAAACAGTCCCTTTATGAAGGCCACGCCTGCCAAGTACAGGCCCTGACCTATATCCGACTGCATCTGCTATGGGTGGGGGTACCCACCCATGTATCTCCTACTGATAACAGCTCCAAACTCAATTCCTTGACCATGGAAGTGGAGAAACTGACGAGATGTCTCCAAATGCTTATCACGCCGCAGACAGAGATGGCACCAGGTTTCCAGTTAGTAATACCCGCCCTGGCTCCCAGTGTGGCGCCTCGGCCAGCTCAAACTCCAGAAAGTATGTTTTGCTATAATTGTGGGAAAGATGGGCACATGAAAAGGAATGCCAGTCCCCAAAGACACTGACAAAGTTGCATATAGGCTACAAGGAGAGCCGGAGAAGAAATCAGTGGTTAGAGGTGCCGCGACATGATCCCAGTGAGGGCACAAAATGCTAATTCACGTCCTTTTGTGGCAAGGTCAGTTGCCCAGCCCCCACTACCGCCTCTCCAGACTGGTCCAGGATAGTGGGTCCCTCCATGGAGACCCACTGTAAAGGTGAATGGAGTGTCTACAAGGCTGCATTAGACAGTGGCTCCCAAGTGACAATTATGTTCCAGGATTGGTATCAGAAGCATTTGCCTGTGACTACCCTACAACCATTAGAAGGACTGCATGTATGGGGTTAAGTGAGAAGGCCTACCCTATTCGGGTATATCCAATTTGGCTGTCTTTCCCCTCCGTGGCTGGAGTGGCCGAACAAGTAGAGACCCTAGCCTTGATGTGTCCCCCACTGGGACTGTATGATGGTGTCCTTTGTTGATTGGAACAAATGCTCATATGTTCGGAAGGCTGGCACAGTTGTGTTATGAAAAACAGGGGTCAAAGACTAGTAGAGCTTTAAGAGTTCCGGCTTTAATTAAGAAGGCCCATGAGGCACAGAGAGATGCTGAAAAAACAGAACCAGAGGAACCGGTCGGAATTGTATGGAAGAAGGATCCTGAGTCTCTGATCCTGGCGCCAAATGCCCAGTGTACCTTACAGGGAGAGGTCCGTATCAGAAAGGATGTTAAGAATAAAATATTAATGTTGGATGCACCAGGCGATGGAAAATTGCCAGAGGGACTGCTGGTCAGGCCTAGTATTTTGCCCGCTAGAGCCCATGCTTATGCCAGAAGGGTAATGGTCCAAGTTCATAATGTGTCTGAAGAGACATTCGAGGTAAACAGAGGTTGCATCCTGGCTAATGTGCATTGTGCAGACACTGCAGTGCTACCCAGCAGCAAGAGTTCAAGGAAGAATGACAGAGTACGCCTGACTTGTTTGATTTGACTCCCGCTGCCAGCTGAATGGAAAGTGAGGATCAGTGAGAAGCTTGCCCAGAGAGACCAGGTGTTTTCTTTAAAGGAATGGGATGTAGGATGCGTGCAAGGAGCTGAGCACAATATCCGACTGCATGATGAAAGACCATTTCGTGAGAGGTCTCGGCGCCTGGCACCTGCTGACATAGATGATGTGAGGCGGCATCTGCAAGAGATGCTAGCTGCTGGTGTATTTAAGAATCCAGAAGCCCTTATGCTTCCCCCATTGTGGTAGTGAGGAAAAAGAATGGAACAGTAAGGATGTGTGGATTATCTTTCGTAAACCACGTGACTATCCCTGATCAGTACACAATGCCCGCATTCAGGATGCTTTGGACTGCCTAAATGGAGCAAGTGGTTCTCTGTGTGGATCTCCGCAGTGGGTACTACCAGATCCCGATGGCCCCAGAGGACCGTGAGAAGGCAGCCTTTATCTGTCCGCTGGCTTCTGAATTCATGAGGGATGCCTCAAGAGGTTTCAGGTGCCCCAGCCACTTTTCAACGATTGATGGAGCGTGCAGTGGGGACATGAACTTACTAGAGTGCCTGGTATACCTAGATGATGTTATTGTGTTTGGCAGCTCACTGGAGGAACATGAGAGCAGATTATTTAAGGTATTGGACCGACTGGAGGACTTTGGCCTTATACTGTCCATTGATAAGTGTCAATTCTTTCAAACATCAGTAAAGTATGTGGGACACATAGTATCCACCGAGGAATAGAGACGACCCAAGTAAAGTTGAGGCCTTGACCACCTGGCCACAGCCCAAAAATCTAAAAGAACTGCAAAGATTCCTGGGATTCTGTGGTTATTATCGGCGCTTCATCAAGGACTATTCAAGAGTGATCCACCTTTACTTAACCTTACTCAAGGGTATCCCCAACCCACAAAAATACCAAAAGTCAGCGCCCTCAAGACTGAAAGAGTGTATTTTCATCCAGTGAAGTATTTGGGCCCGCTGGACTCCTGATGTGAGACTGCTTTTCATGAGATCATATATCAACTTACCCATGCTCCAGTGCTGGCCTATGCCGATCCAAGAAAACCTTCCTGCACATGATGCTTTAGCTTACGCAAGGGTTGGGGCTGTGTTGTACCAAGAACACGAGAATGGCCTGAGACCAGTGGCCTTGCCAGTAGAAGCCTGACCCTATCCGAAAAGAACTATCCTGTACATAAGTTAGAGTTCCTAGCTTTGAAGTGGGCTATTGACCAATTCCATGAGTACTTGTATGGGGCTAAAATACTAGTAAAACTGACAATAATCCTTTGACCTATGTGCAGACCTCAGCTAAGTTGGATGCCACTGGCCATAGGTGGCTTCTGCATTATCTACATATGACTATGCTCTCGAATACCCGAGCAGGTCTGAACCACATAGATGCTGATGCTCTCCCGAGGCCTGTTCCCCAGAATGATTGGGTCCGATTGGCAGAACCTGACATTGGGCACTCTGCCGAAGTTTGACAGGGAGGAACAAATGTCCACGGACGCAGTGGACTGCATGGTGGATTGCTTGGGAGCCTCTGAGAATTGCATACCTGCTGCTTATTGCCACTTTTCTGCAATAGACATTGGTGCACTGCCTCAGCTGGACAATGACAGTATTCAGGGCTCAATCCCGCGATCCCATGATCAAAGCAGCTTTAGAAGCCCTCTATGCAGGAAAAGATGTGTCCAAATTCGCTCCACTGATTTGAGAACTGCACTGTTATACAAAGAAGGTCCTAAGTTGAAACTGATCAATAAACTGTTATACAGAGAAACAGTAGACAGAGGGGACAAGTAGACAAACAACAACTAGTGCTGCCCACCTTTGAGACTCAGTACTGAGGTCCTTGCACAACCACATGGGGCACCTTGGTATAGACAGAACACTTGACTTGGTGAGATCCAGATTCTATTGGCCTAAGATGGGGGCTGATGTGGAGCAACACATTCGAACTTGTAGTCGCTGCTTACAGAGAAGCTTTGCCCCAGAGGGCTGCCCCTTGTTAACATCACCACCAGTGCACCCATGGAGCTGGTCTGTATTGATTTTCTGAGTTTGGAGTCAGATCAAAGAAATATCAGTAATGTGTTGGTGGTCACTGACCATTTCACGAGATATGCCCAAGCTTTCCCCACCAAAGACCAGAAAGCATCCACTGTGGCCAAAGTACTTGTAGAAAACTTTTTGTTCACTATGGGGCTCCACAAAGAATCAATTCTGATCAAGGGAGAGACTTTGAGAGTCGTCTGATCAAGAGATGCTTTCTCTGTGGGGAGTCACGAAGTCCAGAACCACTCCTTACCACCCCCAGGGGACCCCACAGCCTGAACGTTTCAAACGCACTTTGCTAGATATGCTAGGCACCCTGCACCCAAAGGACAAGCCTAGATGGACCAACAAATTAGCACCCTGGTACATGCTTATAACTGCACCAAAAGTGATGCCACTGGATTCTCCCCTACAGCCTGATGTTTGGAAGAGAAGCTCAGCTACCAGTAGATGTGTGTTTGGGGTCTCTCCTGATGGGGTTCAAGCTGACAACTATTTACAGTATGTGCAAAGTTAAAGGCCCAGCTAACTCATGCGTACCAACTGGCTCAAACCATGGCTGCCAAAAGAAATCTGGCCAACAAAGAAAGGTATGATAAAAAGGTGAAAGCAGGAACTCCAGGAGGGAGATCGGGTAGTGCTAAGAAATCTGGGACTGCATGGCAAGCACAAGACTGCTGACAGATGGCACCATCTCCCTCACATTGTAGTGGGCAAACTAGATGATCTGCCAGTGTACAAAGTAAGGCCTGAGAATAATTCAAAAGATGTAAAAACAATGCATAGAAATCATTTACTGCCCATTGGACAAATCCTGATTGAGTCTGAGCCCCCAGAAGATGCCCCTCTGGACCAGTGACTAGAGCTGCTGCTAAGAAAAGATCAAGAAAGTCTGCACCTACAGAAGCAAAGTTAAAGTGTTCCCCTCCACAAGTCCCAGTTGAGCATGACTGTCAGTCCATATCAGAAGAAAGTGAGAGTGACTTTGAATACTATCCTTCTTACGAACTGAGTCAATTGTTTGGGCAATCCCTAGTCAATACTGGAGATGAAGCTGGGCCTTCTGGACTGTCTAAGCCCCCAGCTTCATCCCTGGAGCCAATGCTCCCAGAAAGTGAAGTGCAAAGCATCAGATCAGATGAAATGGAATCATTGTGCATGGTTGAACTGTTTGAGCTTTCAGGGAGGAAAATTATAGATTGGGGCAGACTGGTGATACACCAGAACAAGAAGAGTATTTTGAGTGCCCTGACAGTCCACTGCCAGTGTCAAAGCTCTCCATGTGAGCCAAATGTTGTGGACTCAGAAACTGTAACTCCTGGAGCTGAAAGTGCCCCAAGTTCTAGCCTCTCTACCCCCATGGAGACTCCCTGACAAGTGAGGACAATGCTGAAAATGAGGCTCAGAGTGCAGAGACTATAACAGTTCCCCTAGAAGACTGGTCGAGCTGTAAAGCCTGTGGTGCACCTCAGTTATGATTCACTTGGGAGGCCTGTGGACTTGCCTCTCAATGTTGTCCATAAAGAGTGTATGTGTCCCCGAGCTCATTGCCCAAACTGAGCATCAGTGCTAACTCAAGTTACTTGTGTTGCCCTCTAAGTATGGTGCCCTTGCCCCATCCAGCCCCAAGGTAACTGATAGGGAAGGCCCCTCTTCAGGTTTCCATGTACAAGAGGTAATAACTTGAGTTATGGTACAATGTGTATGTAATACTGTGTAAAGAGTGACATACCGCAATGTTTCAGAAATGTGTTCTTGGTAAAATGATATATTGACTGATGATTACTATGCGAGCCTAATCCAAATGTATATGGTTGCAGTTGAAACTTATAGAGTGCCACATGCTTGGCGGACGTCAAGCTTTCCCAGGCCAGGAAGGTGTAACCCCCTGCAAATGGGGTTCCTAAAGACTTCCAGGAGTCGCTTAATGCTCCAAGCCTGAATGGTGTTTGGCGTTTAAGCCATTTATCAGTGAGTGTTTTTAGAACCTCTGGTACTGTCTCTTTAAGAGCTGTCTGCTTGCAAACATAATTAGTTTGTATGGGGGACTGTGTGCTTCTCTGAGTACCACTAGAGCTGCTGCCAATTCACTTCATTTTGCAGTCACTAGGAGTGCAAAGGGAACCTATCTGAAAGATGTAACTGTTTGCCAGAAATTATTTAGAGTAATAATGAAATTACAGTTTGTCTAACCTGCTTTCTTTGCAGTCAGAACTGTGTCTGCTAGTTCCGCATTCTAGTTTTGAACTGCTGAACTGGACCAATCAGTGTGGGGTAAGCTAGCTCTAAAATGGTGCCTTGGGCGAATCAGAACTTGGACTCATAATCTGAGCCAGCCACAAGAGGATTGTATGGGCAGTGACTCTGGGAGATGTAGTTTAGACTTCAGTGCCTTTTGGACCAACAGCAGCAGTCTATTGTGGTGACAGCCAATCCAGTCAAGAACTGGGAGGAACTCAAAGGAAGTGCCGGTTTTGTCGGTTGGAGTTTCAGTTGAGCTTTGGCAGTGAAGAAGGAAGGAGCCCTGTGCTTTTCAGTGTGCAGTTTTAGTCAAAAAAACGTGTGTAAGGCCCAGAGTTCCGGTCTGCAGCTTATGTAACTGCTTGTTAGGACTGAATCCGTCCTGTGAAAAGAATCAAGGATCTCTGAAGAGTAGAAACCAGGCTCACCCTGTAGAAGACTGGAGAAATTATTGAATTGCACTCGGTCTGTCAGGAACTGAATCTGCTGTGTGTTCTCCGGTATTGTGCAGTAATTGCGATCGGGATACAGATGCAGCCTGCCTGGTATAGTGCTTTCTTTTATATGGATGTGTGAAGAGGTTTGTGTACCTCAAGTGAGCCCTGCTGACATTGAAGGACCCTATCTTATTTGGAGGTCGTGAGTACTAATTCAGGGTCGCTCCTGTTGAATTCCACATTAAATCCAAATGGAATTACTGTACTGCTGACTGTTTAATTCTCCTTTTCTCTGTGTGAAAGGGCCCCTACCAGCTGCCACGGTTTGGACTAGCCACTAGGGCTTGGGTACCCAGGGACAGTAACTGATAGGGATAGGCCTGTGCACAGAGCCATAAATGAATTATTAGAGTGATAAGCTAATTAACCTGATTTCCCCTGTCCTTGTTATATCCCTAAATAAATCAGAGCTGCTTGTTTCAGCAAAGTTATACTGCCTGAGGTATTTGTCTATGTTAAAGTACTGTACTGTGATTGTTGCACTGTATCTCATTTCACAGGAGGTCCCAGTGCGGAACCAGACCTGGGGTAAGTGTATACTGTGAAGGTAATTCTGATATATTGTGTGGGCCACATAGTGGGAAGAAAGGGGATTGCAGTGTCCCAGAGGGCTGTGACCAAGTTAGTTTAACTATTGCAAACCCTGACCTCTGGGTGGAGGCACCGCCATTGGATCAGGCCCCTCAACCTGTTAGAGGCAAATCAGGCAGGGGTAGTAGCCCTGGGATAGCGCCATCTAGGGTTACATGTATTTACTATTATTCAGTGGAGATATATTTATGGTCTTAGCGTGCCACCTACAGGTATTAGTCATAATGCTATAATCAGTACAATATAATGAATCATTCTATTGTAATGCGAAGTAGCTATAGTCAGTATAATACTTATTACTGTGCATGTGCAACATGTAACAGCCTTGGTATGAGTCACCCACCCTGTGCACCAGTAGAAATGTTTAGCCTTGTGTCTCTACTATGCAAATGAGCATGTTACCGGGTAACGGGACCCTCATCTATAAGTATATAATGTTCATGAGACTATTGTTCTTGAGTGTTCTATGATGACACCGGTGTGCAGAGGTTCGGACTTCCAGCAGGTATTATTGCTGTCCTTTTGCATATACTTGGGAATAAACCTTTATTATGTAGCACCTGTCTCCTGCATTGTGTTTTGCCATCAGATTTAGATCCTGCGAATCCAACACCCTTTTGTGTCTTATTGCATACTAGTTACAATCCAAAGAGACTGAACGTGTTACCATGACAATTCTCCAGATCAGTTCATTTCTAGATTCTGTGTTGCCTGGACAATCTGTTTGTGATATGGTGCCTCGAATCAGCAGTGCACCACTTCATGGCTTCTGGTAGTAAATCTGTCAATGTCAGGTTCTATATTGTGTTTATTGTATTTCTATACAGAAACCATGAAATGAAAGTTGGTTTCATGGGTGTGTCCAGCTCATGGACACATCTTTGCTAGATCTTTCAGTTAACGCTCAAGGGAAAGAACAGAATACACAGTGAGAACTACCACAAAACTGGTTTTAAATCCCGTGAGTGAATATACTGATTAGATCATATCATTTTGTTAAAGTATATTTCATGGTCTCCCATGATATGGCATTAGTTTCTTCCTAGAGGATTGTTCTGTTGTATTGCTTGCTTGACATTCTTCCTCATGTTTTATTGTTTCTTTTTCTTCCTTTCTTTGTTTTCTTACCAGTTGTTTACAAATATGATTACGTGTTTGCTGAAAATGGGACAGTACAGTACAAAGATGGAAAACTTGTCTCAAAACAGGTATGTCATGTTTAGATTTAGCACTTTTCCTGGGGAGATTGGGGTACGAAACCCACAGAGACCTTAGATACAGTTATGTACTTCACCTGTCCTTCAAATCATAAGTCTGTGCCATTACTAGTTAACTAACTACAAACCAAGTATTCCTTTAGTAATCCTAAATCAGGGCAGGTCATTTAAAGAGCTCAACTAACAAGGATGTTAGTTGACGGTGGCTCTCTTTCTCAAAACCGGCACATAAAGGTTTAAAATGAATGCCAAAACTGGCCCCATTATAGCCTATAGGCGCATGCCACGCTATTCTAGGACTGACATCCCACCTTAACTTGCTAGAGTGGGGCGTGCCTACTAGTAAGGAAAGTATGAACGTTTAGCCAAGGGTCTCCGTGCTGGTTTTACGAGTGATTGTACAAGAAATATCTGAAACAAATAATGCTGCACATGTACAGATCTTTAAACCGAGGTAAGCTACAGAATCAGGAAGGTGGGAGGGATGTGTTTTAAGTGAAAACCTGCTCTTTAATGCCCCAGTGCTCCAGTCCACCCAGCTGTGGAGATGGGTAGAAACAGGACCCACAGGAAAGAGATATTTCATCTCACCTGGGCTATCCTGTTAAATAAACTGTAAAATAAAATAAAAATAAATAAACCAAATGAAGTTTATATTTAGTAGTTAACTGATAATTGTTTTTTATTTGGTTAAATCTTTCAATCTTTTTTATTCTGTTTCTCCTGCCACATCCTTGTCCCTACCTTTCAGTTCGGTCACATGATATTCATCCTGATCCCCTGCTGGATTCCATGAATCCTATGGCTTGTTCCCATGGCAGGGCCCAACTGACAGGAAACATACCATTCCATGCCTGCTAGGATGGATATCAAGTAGAACAGAGCCAGGTGAGGAGGAGCTGGTGAGATGAGCTTAAGATCACTGGTGACACCACCTAAAATACTAACGCCCAGCTCTGGAGACTTCACCTAAGGAAAGACAAGGATAAGCTGGGGGACGGTGCAATGTAGTAACCAAAAGAGGCTCAGAACAGTTCCTACGAGTTTTTTTTTTTTTTACCAGAGACACACTCTGCTGAAAGCTTGTTTGTTAGGTGTAACCTGAGAAACAGAAGTTAAGTGACTTGCTCAGGGTCACAGTATACAAGTGGGGCTGTGGATTAAAACCCAGGTCTCCAGGTTTGCAGCTCAGATCTTAAACCACCGCGCTATACTGCCTCCTTGGCTTAGGTCACTGAACGTCACTCAGTCGAGTTCAGAAGGGAGAAGAGTGATATAATAGAGATCTTTGGGTTCCTGAAAGGAATGAACAAGGTGAACTGTGAAGACCTATTCAACAGAGTAACTAATCTGGAACATGCGGTCATGAGAGGATGCTGGTGGTGGGGGGTCAGGAGAGCATGAGAAAGTTTTAGTTTACACAGAGAGTGGTTGACCTATGGAACTGTCTGCCTGCAAAGCCGGTGGGTGACACAACCATTAATGGTTTCCAAACATGATTGAGACAGAGTTAAGGGCTTAGTTACTCGGGGGTAGTAGTACTAAAACAGGAATAAGTGTGTGGGTAGTGTAGATACAGACCCTGTATTGAATGAAGGTCTCAGGGTATTATAGGATGTTATGGGCAGATTAGTTGGACCATTGATCTTTTCTGCCATCACTGTCTACTTTTCTAAAGGCTCTGGTGTGGTTGGCGGATGGGTGAGGGATGGTCCAGTGTCCTCACACTGCAGGATAGCGTGTTACCCAATTGAATGCCCACAAACAGCCCAGTCAAAATTGGGGCTGGCAAAATCACAATCCCATTGTCAGAGAAATGGCAAATGTCATGTGGTCACCCACATCTGTGACATTCCAGTCTGCTGCAGGAAGTGCTACAGGAGCAGACTACATTGTACTCATCCCTGAGTCCGTGGGACAATGTATCCACATCATGTCCTGCCCCCGCCTGGCCAAGCATGGGAGTTGAGATCAAGGGCTTGATGGTGGGTCTTCATATGGTAGTGCAGCACAATACCAGGCAACACCACCATGATGGGATACAAAGGATTTAAATAATTTACATATTTATGTAAAATTGCTTTTGTTTCAAGAATATTGATTTCTAAACACTTTATATTCCTGCATTTTCTCATATAGAATATTGATGCACTTCCAGCTGTCCCTTACTATTCTATGTGATGCTGTCCATGAGAGATCATTCTTTATTCAACCCTTTGATTTTACTTGCAATGTCATTGGCCAAAACACATTCATGAGACCAGAAATAGTTCATGGAGGCAAAAGCAGTCAGGGGATAAAGTGGCCCCACGCATATCATATCTGAAATAAGGGAGAATCCAATTAGTACAAGGGCACTATCAAACCTGATAAATAAATTTGATCCAGTTGTGGGGAGGACAGACGATGGAACTCAAAAAATGTCACAGGGCTAAAAAAAGGAAAAGGATGGTGGGCGCACAAGCTGGAAAGTAATGTGCACAAATGCCTGCAGTCTGGGGAACAAAATCCCAGACCTAATGGCATTAATGGAAGACACAAACCTGGACATAGTAGTTATTACAGAAACATGGTACACAGGGAACCATAACTGGGATATAGCCATACCAGGATACTCGCTTTTAGGAAGAATAGGGAAGGGAGAAGGGAAGGGGTAGCTATGTATGTGAAGGAGGGATTAAAGCAACAGAGGCTGAAAGGTTACAAGAAGGCAGAGGCACTGTGGGTCACCCTGGAGGTGGGAAAAGGATAGCCATTCACACTGGAATGATTTACAGGCCTCCGGCACAGGAGAGGAATCAGATGAAGCTCTTGTGGAAACCATCCACAAAATGGCAGCCAAAGGGAACTGCTACTACTAGGTGACTTCAGCCTGCCTGAGGTGAATTGCAGCACTCAGACTGCAGTACATCAAAGGGCAGGGACTTCATGACTGCCCTGAATAGGGCAAACTTAAGACAGCTTGTGCAGAACCAACCCGTGAGGTGTATATACTGGATTTGGTCCTGAACAATGGGGACAGGATCACAGATGTGGAGGTGGGCAGTCCCTTGGTACCAGCAATCACAGGACAGTATGATTTAAGGTAACCACAGTGGAGAGAGAAAGCCATACAAGGATAAAGGTCCTAGATCCCATATTTCAGGAAGGCTAACTTTAAGGAGATGGGTAGAAATCTCAAAGAGCCCTAGCAGCAGGCGGTACAGAGGGAGATGTGGAAAAACAGTGGTCTAGACTCAAGAGAGTCATAACAGAAGTAACAGGTCACTGTGCCAAATGCATGCAAGAGTAAAAGAAAGAAAAGGCTATTATGGTTCTCGAGGTAGTGGCGAAAGAAAGGGAAAAAGAAAAGAGCCTTCAGAAGATACAAGGAAACACAAAAAAGATGAAGCCAGAGAACAATATCTGGAGAAGCAGAGGAATCTGGGAAAATAGTTAGAAGGGCTAAAGCAGAGACAGAGGAAGGTGTAGCCCATGCTATTAAGAAAGGGACAAGACCTTTGGATACATTAGCAAGAGGAAAAAGACCAGAAATGGGATCGATTAGGCTGAAGAAGGAAGGAGGAGAAAGGGTGGAGGATGACCTAGAAAGGCTGAGATACTGAACAAGTACTTTTGCTCAGTATTCACCAGGGAAGGGGATGGTGAGGATTGAGACTCAGTAAGAGGGGTATTCAGGGGAGGAGGTAGACACCTGCCCATTCATGGTGGAAAGAGTCCTAGAAGAACTCAGGGGGAAAATAAAAGCAGATAAGACAATGGGATAAGATGGGATCCACCCTAGAGTACTAAAGGAACTCAGGAAGTGCTAGCGAGACTACTGGCTGCCCTTTTCAACACGTCACTAGAGACTGGGAGGTACCTGAGGACTGGAGAAGGGCAGATGTGGTCCCTTTCCACAAGAGTGGAAGCAGAGGAGGCAGGCAATTACAGACCCGTAAGCCTGACCTCAGTAGTAGAAACTAATGGAGTCCTTACTTGAGAGGATTGTGTCATTTCTGGAGGATAGCTGGGCACAGGATCCAAGGCAGCGTGGATTCTCAGTGGGAAGATCCTGTCAGACAAATTTTATAGATTTCTTTGACTGGGTAACCAGGATGGTAGATCAGGGAGGGGTGGTGGATGTGGCCTACCTGGATTTCAGCAAGGCCTTCAACACCATCCTGCACAGGAGATTGCTACATAAATTGGTGAGCCTGGAGTGGGTCCTACAGTAGTAAAGTGGGTTGGGAACTGGCTATGGGACAGGATGCATAGGGTGGTGGTAAATGGCATGAAATCTGAGAGGAGAGTGACCAGTGGGTGCCACAGGAGTCGGTGCTGGGGCCAGTCCTATTCAATGTATCATAGTAATGCGTCAGCAGAAAAGGACCATCCTGACCCATCCAGTCTGCCCATCTCCCTCCCTACTTGTCACTAGTGCACAAGGAGCCTATCCTCTGCCCCCTAACCAATCCCATATGTTTATCCCACGCCTCTTGAATCCCTCAACTGTTACACCTACCACCTCCTCAGGTAATCTGTTCCAGGGTTCAGCCACCCTCTCAGTGAAATAACACCCCTTACATTACCTTTAAATCTTCCTCCTTCCAATCTTAAACTATGACCTCTTGTTTTAACTCCGACTTTCCTTTTAAATAGACTTCCTTTCCTCCTTTATTTATCCCTTCATGTACTTGAATGTCTCTATCATTGTCTCTTCTCTCTTCTAAACTCCAGTTGATACAGATGTAATTCTCTCAGTCTTGTCTCATATGGTTTCTCTTGCATACCCTGCACCATCTTGTATTGCCCTTCTCTGAATCTTTTGTATTACATCTATGTTTTTCTTAAATGAGGCCTCCAGAGCTGTACCCTGTACTCCAGGTGCGGTCTAACCATGGTCTTATATAATGGCATCAGCACCTCCCTCTTCCTACTAGTTATGCTCCTTCCTATGCATGCCATCATTCTATTAGCTTTGCCAACTGCCGTACTACATTGGTCACTTACCTTAGGTATTATAATCCCTAGATCCCATTCCTGTTCTGTTTGCTTTATCTGCTCTCCCCAGTGAGTACTTGGTCAATCATTTTACACCCTATATGCATCACAGCACGCTTCTTTGTATTGAACTTCAGCTACAATGTTTCTGACCATTTCTCTAATACACTCAAATCCCTCCTCATGGACTCAATCCTCTTTCAGTGTCGAGCCTGTTCCATAACTTTGCATCATCTGCAAACAGACACATTTTCCCTTCATTTACCTATAATATATCACTAATATATGTTAAAAGGATTGGTCCTAGTACAGACCCTTGAGGAACCCAGCTAGTAACCTTCCTTACCCCAGAATATGCACCATTTACCACCACTCTCTGACTTCTATCCTTCAGCCAGTTTTCCACCTATCTAGTTTTTTCTGTCCACCTCCATGCTCTCTGTCTTGTTACCAGCCTGTGGTGAGGGACAGAGTCAAAAGCCTTACTGAAGTCCAGGTAGGTAACATCAACTGCCCTCCTTGAGCAACCACCTTTGTTACCCTGCAAAAATTCTATCAGATTTGTTTGGCAAGATCTTGCACTAGTAAATCCATGTTGCTCTTTATCTATAGTTTGTTGTCCGTTAAGTATTTTACCACTCTTTCCTTTATTAGCACCTCCCATCACTTTGCCCACCACTGATGTGAGGCTGACAGGTCTGTAATTCCATGCCTCCTCCTTGCAGCCTCCCTTATGCAGTGGTATTATATCTAGGTCTCAGAACACACCCTGTATCTAGTGACAAGTTAAATAACTTTCGCTAACTGTGTTGCCAACTCATCCTCAACTCCCTAAGAACCCTTGGATGCAAACCATCCAGCCCCATTGCTTGGTCTACCTTTAATTTTCAAGTTCTTCCTCAACTCTTTTCCTCACTTAATGGGCTTTGATCCACCCCACATTCATCTCCTCCTTCTTCTTTAACTCAGGTACTTTCCATCCCTTCCACTGTGAATACAGAGCAAAAATAACTATTTAAAAACTTAGCCTTTTCAAAGTCCCCTCCCTCAAACTCATAATCCCCTGTCTTGTCCTCCTCTTTTACCCACATATCTAAAAAGTTTTATCTCGTTTGACATGTTTAGCAATTATCTCTTCTGTTTCTGCTTTTGCTCTCTAATCAATTTCCTGCCTGTCTGTTTCTCCTTATAATTTACTCTGTCTATCACACTCTTAAGTTTTCTTGTATCTTCTGAAAGCTATCCTTCTATTTCTTATTGCCCTTACAACCTTCATATTAAACCAAAGAGCGCCTTCTTTTCTTGTTTTCCTACTTCCTTGTGCATAGTTCAGTTGCTTTTAATAACGCCTCATTAATACATTTCCACAATTCCTATACATCCTCTATCCGGTCACGCATTTTGTTTCCTCCCTGAAAATCTCCCTCATTCTATTAAAGTTCACCCTCCTGAAGTCTAGAACCATCATACTGGTCTTATTTGTTATCTTCCCAATTTGTATCTTGAAACTTACTGCGTTGTTACACTTGTACCCAGACAGTCTCCCACAATAACCTCTTCAACACTATCCCCGTTTGTGAGTACCACGTCCAAATATTTTCCCCTTGTGGGCTCCTTAACCAGCTGATGTAAAATAGTCCCTGCAGTGCTTAAGTATCTCCCTGCTCCTGGCTGATGTTGCTGGTTGATGTTGTTCATTAGTGACACTGCAGAACGTCTGGAGGAGAGGTGTGCTCTTTATAGATGACACCATGATCTGCAACAGAGTGGACACACCAGAGTGGGTGGAAAAATGAGAAAGGACCTAAGCCTGTTAGGGTGGTTGAGTGTCTGGTAGTTGAGTTTTAGTGCTAAAAGTGCAAGATCATGTACCTGGGTCACAGGAATCCAAGGGAGGTGTACAGGATGGGTGGAAATTCTGACCACCACGAGTCAGGAGAGAGACCTGGGGGTTATCATATCTTTTTATCACATCACTATTTTACCCCTGCAGTCACAGTCCTGCCTTTTTCCAGCCACCGTTCTCCTTCACCGCCAACCCTGAAGCTGGCGTGCCCAGTTGGCATATGCAGCCTGTACCATCGAGAGGGACTCCCTCTATGCCCCCGTGCCTTTGCCAGATCTAATACTGGCACACACCTTATTCAGGCATTTGTCAGTCGGGTGAAGCTGCAGCCATCAAGCTGCCACAGACTGTGCTGCCTTTTCCCTTTTCTTCCCACATGGGAGCACGGATGTGCAACAATGTCCATACACAAGCGTGCGGACATCTGCCATCCCCCACCCTTCTTGACACCGTGCATCTGTAGTACCTCGGGTGTCCCCAGGGACCACTAGGCGTGGTGTGTATCCCACCCTTTTCCCCAGAACTTGGAGAGCTGTACTGATTCTCAATCCTAGTCCTCCCTAATGACCCCTATGACCCAGGCTCATTCCCGAACCAGGTCGCGGCGTGGAAGCGGAGTGTGGCATCCAGCGCCTCAACACTCAGGTGCCACTGGGCAGCCTGGGGAGAGGTTATCATACCCTGACAACTTGAAGGTGACCAAACAGTGTGAAAAGCGGTGGGAGACCAAACAGAATATTAGGGGTGCATAGGGAGGGGCATAACAAGCAGGAGGAAAGAGGTGGTGATACCACTGTACAGATCACTGGTGAGGCCTCAGCTGGGGTATTGTGTCCAGTTCTGGAGACCACATCTCTGGAAGTACATTGACAAAATAGAGGCAGTCAAGAGAAGGACATTGGAGATGGTACATGGACTGCACCAGAAGCCCTACGAGGAAGACTTAAGGACCTTAATATCTATTCACTGGAGAAAAGAAGGGAGAGGGAAATATGATACAGTCTATCAAGTACCTTAGGGAATAAACAGGGTACAGGTGGAAAGCATATTTCAGAGAAAACTCTGCACAAGAACAATGGGGCATGAGATGAGGCTGAAGAGTGGAAGACTCGTTAATGTTAGGAAGTACCTTTCCATTGAAAGGGTGGTGGAGCAATGGAACAGCCTTCCAGCAGAGGTGGTGGGAGAAGCGAAAACAATATGGGGTTCAGAGTGCATGGGCTAGACATAAGGGTACCTTGAGATGTCAGAACAGGAGAGCTGCAGATCAAATAGGATATGGGGCTGCAACACTGAGTAGGAAACAAGCAGACTAGGTGGGACATATGGTCCTTCTCTGCCAACAGATTCTATGTTTCTATGGCGGGTACCCCATTGTTGTACCAGCAGTCGGTAGCCTTGAACTGTTTCCAACACAAGCAGTCCATAAAACTGTGCTTCTGTGCAAAATAGAATGCCAAAACTGCATGAATTCCCAACTCTGCATTCCTCATCTGAGCAGAGACAGAACCAAAGGCCTTTTTTCTATAAACCCCTAGTTTAGGAATTATTCTTTGGTTAAAAAAGGTTAATAAAAATGAATATGGGCGTCACATATAAAGTTATGCAATTGTGTCATGGTTGGATTAGATGAGATACCAAATGTCGACTAAGCATGTTCATGAAAACAAAGGACAATGGATCAACCACAGTCTCTTGTTCACCAGGTTGGTGGAGGGTGGGCATGTTGTGGGGTGATGTGATTGCTCTCCATGGAGGGAGGACTAGAGTATATGCTGACTGTTCTGTTTCTGTACTGTTCTGTTTGTCTGTATTCTTATTGTAAGGGTGCCCTGAGCCTCGAGTGGAAGGCGCCCATACAAATAAACTCTACTACTACTACTGCTACTACTACTACTGTATTACTGTGCAGCACCCCTATAGCTGAACAATAAGCAGGACTTGGCGTTGTCTTGGAAAATATTACCATCATCAAAGCCAAGATCAGGTGCCACCATATACTCTGTAACTACTGTTTGTGGGGGTGATGGGACATCTGCCATCAGAAGATAAAATGATCTACTCTAGAAATTATACCTGTTATACCACCTGTGTGTTGGTACACATGATGGCTGATACAGTTTTGTTCAGAACAGTGATTAACTACAGTCTAACTATGTAATTCGTTCCAAGAATTCCACAAACAGCATATACTCTGCTTCAGCCCTGTCACTTATCGGAGGCAGTGTGTGCAGTGCATTGTGTGGTCGTGGTTGTCCGCGAAGGAACTGATATAAACAATGACAAGGCTACTTCCCATCTACACAAGGTGAACACTATCTTATATGATGTGATATACATAATATTTTTGTAAGACACACTACTGTAAGTGAATGTCTCTTGGATAGATACCAGTCTACCTCCTGCAGCAAAAACAGTGAGTCTCAAGATTAATATTGTTTGTTTTAGAAACAATTTCAGTATTCTATGAGTGTGCTGAAGAACCAACATAACCCACCTGATGGGGAAACTGTTCTATAGTACCTGCTGTCCCCAACTTGTGTTGTTGGACTCTTTGCCCTCTAGTTGACTTGAAACTGAACCATGTGATCACGGTTCTGTTTTACTGAGTAATAGGCATCGCTTATTCAGGTGCCATACTTTCAGTTTAGCAGTATGTTTAATTGTATCTGACCCAGAGGTGGATAATAACTACTTTTGATGAGACCTATTTACACTTTCATTCCAAGATGACAACATCTCTAGTGTATGCATGTTTTGGCTAATAAAGTTGATGAGTGACTTAGTGGCTTAAGTAAATCCCAGAACAAACTCTGTATAAAAATTCCAGCCTCTGTATCTTCCTCTTTATTTGTATACATTATGTTGGTATTGGTGTGTTTGTGTCTCTCTGCATTTTCAGTGTTCCTCACTACACCTGTCCATCCATCTGGAAGCCTACCTTCATTTTCCATCCTGGATAAAGAGTTTGCTATTATTACTATGAACAAAGTAGGTGATTTGATCAGTGTCAGTGGCTCAGTAGGTAGCACACTCGCCTCTGAGGCCAGGAGATCAGATGGCTATGGGTTCAGTTCCCACAACTTGCACTTGGTTAATATCCCAATACTGACACTGTAGTGTAGTATGAGGGGGTGCTGCACTTCTGAGGTGCCGCTTTCGGATGAGATGTTAAACGAGGTCCCATCTGCCTGGATTGGTGGTAGTTCAGGTGGATGCTAAAGATCCCATGGCACTTATCAGAAAAGAGTAGGTGAATTTCCTGGTGTCCTGGCCAAATTTCTCCCATTCACTAAAAATACCACCAACAGCTTAATCTGGTTCAATTTCAGTTGCTTTACCTTCTGTATAACCCCTCCCCAGTCGCCCTGAAAAGGGACTTCTAGGCCCAGTGGGCCTTCCGGTCAACAAAATTCAATAAATAAATAAATTTTATTGGACCAACAAGAAATTTACAAAACACAAGCTCCCAAGTTACACAGAGCCCTTCTTCAGGTCATGGCAGTTTTTATAGTAAATACACTTTAATACTTTGGATAGAACTGATATATTACTTTTACATGTGGGTGTGACAGTTCTGTAATTGCTGATAAGGAAGTAAATAATTGACTGTCTACAGAGACAAAGGGCAATGTTTAAAATACTAGGTGGTTATAAATTGGTTTAGGGATGCAAACCCTTCTCCAAGGATGAGGAGGCCAATAAATTGCTAGATGTTTATGTTCTAAAGGCTTGTTCACATGACCGACTGTGAGCCATTTTCAGTGGCTCACAGCAGCCAATCGGTGCTCCTGCCGATGTGAACCTTCCTATTTTGGCAGTTTTCGTTGCCGGCATTGCTGCCACGATCCCTCTTTTCCCTGGGTTTGTGGGTGGTGTAGGTGGTTTCCTGTGTCGTCTGAACAGGCAGACCACCCGCATCACTAGAAGTCCCCACCAACCCAACACTGACGGAACAACACCTAAATCATGGAAAAGGAAAAAGGGCACTGAAAGCGCTGGTGCCATATGAGCGCTGCTCTCTAACATTTCCTTTAAATTTTTTGAACGATTTGAAAGTGGCTGCTGCGGCTAAGTGCAGTGTGAATGAGCCTTAAGAGTCTCCTTTAAAACAGACTGTGTGTGTGTGTGTGTGTGTGTGTGTGTGTGTTTGAACAAAAGCACGTATGTATATATTCAGACCATTATTTTAGTATTAGAAGATGAATACGCTTTGAGTTCATAAGCCCACCTTTCCTGTGTATTTTTGAAGTGTCCTTTGAAAACTAGGAGGACAGAGAGATCAGATATGGAGTGATCAATTAAGAGCAATGCTGTCCGCTTGGTGTTTCAGTCTTTTTCTCCTTTATGGTGTGCTTGTGTGAGTTCATTCAGATTTGAAGGGTTGCCAAATTCCCCACATAGGCTGTACGGACACTTCTTTCACTGTACGTAGAGACAACATTCTGAGATCCACATATAGGACTCTGTATCTTGAATTGCTTGTTTTGAGGGGCATTGATAAAATCTGATGTGAAATATTCTTACCTCTTTACACTTAGGAGTATTGCAGGGTTTAATGCCTCCTAGTGATCTGTCGCTTTTGGCCAGGAGTAAGTTTGCTCCTGACAATCAGGTTGAATAAGCTAGGTGTTTGTTTGAAAGACAGTAAAAGTGGTTTCTGGAAAATACATTTTACAGTGTCATTCTCACTGAATATTGGTTGTAGTTCTTTAATCATTTTGCAGAGGCTCCAGATCTGGGTTGTATGTAACATTCAAGGGTGTCGGTTGATAGGGTTGTCTCCTGTCAGATTTTTTACCTGATAATCTGGTTTCAGGGTCCCTATTAGGTAACCCAGTCTAAAGGCTTTACACAGGTTTGTAAAGCGAAATAAGCGTTACCTGTGTGGCGCCGTTGTACTCTATTGCGTTCGGGTTTCCTTTACACCCTCGCGAGTATTCCGCTAATCCCACCTCCATTTGTTTAGGCTCCCAAGAGTTTACTGCTCTAATGGCAGTTTCTGCAGTGGTACCAGAATGGCTGCTTTACACAGCCAGATCAACGTAAATGACGCCTCGCGGCAAACCGCGAAGAAGCAGAGATTGCGTTTGGACGAACGCTCAACATAGGAACGAACAATGCTTTTACACACAAGGGATGTAATGGAATACTGTTTCGTAACAGTTATTCCGTTACATAGACCTGTGTGTAAGCGCCTTTACTCAAAGATAGTCAGTTTTCTGAGCCATTTTCAGTGTTCACATACTCTTAAAACAGATTTTGTCATATCACTCATTGTTTCAGCTGCATGTCCAGGTTATAAACAAGTTCTGTTGTCACTAGCCTTTCTTCATAAAAATAGTCAAGTTGGGAGGGGTAAAGTATGACCATTAAAACCATTAGCAGATACTTAAACCTAGTCTTTTCCAGTCTGTGTCTTATAGCAGCACAGCAGCAAAGCCGGGCAAAAATCTTCCCTACCTTTTGTAACAGTGAAAGATTCAGTTATCTTCCACATTAACTTGTTGGGAAAGGTTTACATCTCTTTCAGAATTTAGGCATTTAATTTTTTTCCCTCAAAGACTAGTATGATCATTTCTTTTGGCTTTAGAATAGTACTTTAAACATAAAGGAGTTAGATCCAGAAAAATATAGTACATTATAGGAAACCATTTGCACTTGGGTAGAAGGAACCATGCATGAAGTATGTCCTGGAGGGGCAGCTACTAGAAGAAACAAAGCTGGTAAGGGATCTTGCGTCGTTGATCGCAACGACGAAAGGTAGGGAAGCAATGCAAAAAAGCAGCACTGAAGGCACGCAGCATCCTCGGATGTATTGATAGCTTACCAGTAGGAAGCGTGATGTAATCCACCCACTGTACAGGTCCCTGATGAGACCTCACTTGGAGTATGTGTGCAGTTCTGGAGACCTCACCTAAAAAGGACCTAGACAGTCTGAAACCCTGCGAGCGTGTCACCAAAATGGCGCAGGGTCTACACCTCGAACGATAAAGCTAGGCTCAGCCAGCTCAATTTATTCTCCTCGAGCAAAGGAGGAGGAGCAGAGGGAGACATGATTGAGACATTTAAATTTGTTAAAGGGATCAGCACACAGTACAAACCAGGAATCTCTTCCAGGAAAACAGGGCTGCACGTAATAGGGGACACAATATGTGCCTGGTAGGAGTAAATTCAAAACAAGTGGCAGCCGAGATGGTCAGTGAATTCAAACAGGCATGGGATAGACAGTATAGTCACCTTAGCAAGACAAATTGATAGTGGGGTAGAAAACCCAGGCAGACTAGATGGACCACACGGTCTCCTTCTGCCGGCAAATTCTTATTTCTTGTGTTCTTATTTGTTTGTCCACTACGTTTCTCTCTATGTAACAAACTACTCAGACACATTTCACCTCCAGCTGCTCCTGTTTCAACTAAAGAAACTCTTTCCACTGAATGTATGTATCCTACCCTGCCTGCTATTTTTCTCCCAAATTCTTCTAAATTGCCAATGTAAAAGCTTTGCCTTTTCTGTACTGTCTAACGTATTTCCATTTATGTAAGTGGGTCTCGCCCCCAGGACGCATCTAGAATCGAGCATGTTGCTCAGTATGTTTTCCTGGTAAAACTCAGAACTAAAACTCGTAAATAAATAAATAAGAATATTCTTGTATTCTATTTACAGCATTTCCTGTGCTCCAATGTCACATCTGTGAATGTGACTCTTTATTACTGTATGTTTGGCTGGTAAAATAATTTCAATAAATAAATAAATGAATAAATAAATAACTAGGCTCTTCACTGACATAAATGACTTTCAGAGAGAAGTAATGCACAATCCTTCACAAAAAGGGTGGGGCTAGGGTGTGGTTTAATATTTGGCTTTTCCATCATCGAAGGTGGCAACTGAACTGGTTCGAGTGGGGGTCTTTTTTGTTGTTGTAGTAATTGCTGTCTTGGAATAAGTGTGGCACATTTCACAGCTCTGTCAGTTTCTCTGGAGGAGTGTCCCAGTTCAGTATTTTTTTTTTTGCAGTGAGACAAGGGCCAGATATTCAAACTCGCCCAAAAGTCTTGCAACAGCAGGACAAGCACAAATCCACTCGCCCATCGCAAGAAGCGTAATATTCAAAAACTCGCGCAGGCCAAGATCGCCCTATGGCCGGCGACCGAATATCGCACCACCCGCTGATAGCGAACTAGGGAGGTGAAGCTGAGAATAGCTGATGCGCCATAGCACAACAAGGGATGTTCAGCTGAGCAGTCCAGATGCGCCATAGCACAACCAGGGACACCCCAGCAGCAGGGCAGCAATGCAACAGCACAACCAGGGATGCAGGGCCCACCACCCATGCCACAGATGGGCAGAGGAACAAACAGCAGAACAGACATCGTCCCCACACCCCATGCACTGCACAGCCAGGGAGAGCTGGAATAACCACCGCCCATGGATACCAGCAACCAACCCACAGCGGGTCCTTGGTGCCCCAGCACACCCCTGGCAAGCTGTGACCGCACAAGGGTGGGCGACCACCCGCACTCATACCATCCCACCAATGCAGAGCACACCCTGCACCACGATCACCATACACCCTGCCCAGGAGTAGCACCCAACAGTGCAGGACACCCCATGCATGCCACCACCCCCACTGTGACAATGCAACCCTGTGCACCATGGAGCCATGTAAGGCAGCTCCCACCATGGGCACCCTGCAGCGCGGTGGCAGCAGACAGTGATGCAACAGATGCATACACAGTGCCGCCCTGCATGCCCCCCCAGAGGTACAGCTGAAGACCGACCATGCGTCAGCACACGAGGTACCCCACATGTAACAGGGCATGCTCCGGACCCCACCTCCAGTGGTACAGCACCCTACACACCCTCCCAAGGACACATCCTGTCCCAGCACTGGCCACAACAGCCAGCACAGAACGCACAGTGTAGCATGGAGGCATGCACCACACAGAATGCAACACAGTGCATGGACAAGCACCCACCCATACCCAAAGGCACAGCAAAACAGGGACACAGTAGCGGTCAACCAAGCCACTTGCGTGTGGCCACCACTGACGTGTACACATGGCCAACACCTCACATTGCACAGGTGTGCCAGCCGCCCTGCGCAGGCACCATGAAGCTGTATGCCACCAGCATGCTGCCGGAGCACAAGTGACAGACACTGGTGCATATCCCCTGCAACAGACACAAGTGACAGCATGGATGGTGGACAACAACAGCGGAGGCCACAGCGCCACTGAGGCAGACATGCACCATACTGGTGATGGCGGTCAACCTGGCATGTTGCTGGGTACAGTTGTTATCCAGCATGGACAGCCACCACTAACACGCCAGCAGACCGTGCATATCACAGACATGCAAGGGTGTCAGCTGCACAGGCCATGGACGTTCTGACAGGGTGCCATGCACACAGTGCAGGCCCTGTGGACCACTGCACACAGGCATGCAGTGCACAGAGTATAGCACACAAACCACAGACAGTGACTGATCCCCTGTCCACACCATAGGTGGTTCACCTCTGCACACACACACACACACACACACAGACCACACGCACCAGCCATGCACCACCCCTGACGCCATGACACCACTGCAGCTGAGCACCTGTAGCCCGCTGCAAATCAGAACCACCACAGCTGTTATAACAAAATGTATATTTAAACTATGTACAGTAAAGCTATATACAAAACTATACAATAGTGGGGAAGGGCCACATAACAGGTGGGGTGGATAAGAGGCAGGGCTAAACATATGGGAGAGGGAAGAAAGGTGTAAGGGTGGGTCAAGGGGCAAGGTGGTAGTTGGGCATGGGGCGCCACTGGACGCCCGTCCTCTTCCTCCTGGCGCCGATGGGATCTCTGCCTCCTCCTCCTCCTCCTCCTCCTCCTCCTCACCCCGTGGCGGTGGATGTGTCTCAGGAACTCCAAGGTCTCCTGCCGACCCTCAGCAGTTCCTGGATGTCCTGCTGGATCTCCAGGAGTGTCCAGCCACCTAGGACGAGGGAGCAGAGTCAATAGGTGTGACTGTCCATCCCCTGCAGCCCACCCATTGTGCATGGCATACAGCCATGACACGCCCTGTGATGGTGTGCGACCACCCACAGTGACCGTGTCCACAAGACCTGCCCACCCAGGCAGCCACAGCCATGTGGACCACTGCACACACCCACCCCATGTCCTGCACAGCACCACCAAGGCCGTACAGTGACTTGGCTGTGGTGCGAAGACAGTGCCACAGCCATGCCCGGTGCACACACGGACCACCACTGGCGCACTCCCAGACATGCAGTGCCACTGGACAGTGCTGACTGTAACAAATTGCGTGCATGAAAGTGATGTTACTGGATGGTGGCCATGCCCAACTGCCCACACAGTTATGCAGCATGCAATAGTAATCATGGAAGTAAGGCACTCACCATCAGCAGGCTGGTCCACGCCGCTGACCACCTTCATCCCTGCTGTCCTCTCCTCCACCATGCAGCGCATCCCTCCGCAGTTGCGCCTCCGTTCTTCTGGCCCTAAGGTGCAAACATGGAGAGGAACATCAGTACAATCCGGTAGCAATGTCCTCCGCCCCCATGTGTGCAATCCCACACAGCCAGACCCACCCACCCCATACCCGATACCCACCACAGCCAACACGGACGGCCCCCATGTGCCGGACATGCAACTGTGATACCAGTATGGGCGATAAAAGTGTATGGATGTTGCACCTACCTGGCCATGGCACCATGCCCTCCTGGCACGTGCCCGCGGTGGGCAAGCAGGTCAGGGTCCCTGCGCCTCAGGTCCCCATAACGGTGGCGGCACTGCTCCGCCATCCAGCCCATACTGGTGGCCTCCTCCCGGCGTCAGTCACCTCCTGCCGTAGCACACTCCTGGCCCTGTCCGGGTGCCTCCCAAACAAAACCCCAACATGTGGCTCCACAATGGCATCAAGGTTTGCCAGCTCCACCTGGCTCCACTGCACAGCACGCCTCTGCGCCATCTCTGCTGCTCAGTTCAATCAAAATGGTGCTCTGAAGCACGGTCCCCAAGCGTGCAGATGCTGCGGTACAGCGCTGCCATTCCCTATCCGCTGTCACCGAACAGTGCGATAGTGGTGCACCCTTGCATAGTGCCTGGGGGCAAGGCCGGGCACAGGGTCAAGGGTCTCTGGGCGCATGGACAGCCACAGCGCGATTGGAACCCAATGCGTGTAGCGCGATTAGGTGCCTGTGTGCCACTTCCTGTAGTGGTCTACCGCGCTGTTGCCCCAGTGCGCCCCATGACGCCAGTGCCATATAGGTGAAGAGCGCCCGTAGCGCCACTGGCACAATGGTGGCCGTGCTCTGCATTGCCTCCCTTGCACAGCACATCAGCAAGCGCGCAGGTGCCCGCGCATCAACCCGGCATGCGAAAGTTAGGTGTGTACTGCACATGTCACAGAACCGCGCCCTTGGCTCAGCATGTTTAGCACAATTGCGCAGTTAACAGCGCCGATATTCAGCCGGCATATGCAGATCATCTAATCAGTCATTCAATGGTGCAGTCACTGCATTTGCATCCCATTAAAGATCGCCCTGGCCTCATTTGCATGGATTGCGCTATAAAGTGCGACATTGGGCTGCACTGGCCATAGCAGTTACTGCAGTCTATTGCGGTGAGTTGCATGCTGTTTGGGAGTGGACTGTGGTGTTTGGGACATGCATGGGACTGTACAGTCACAGGTAACACCTGTCATTCTCTAGGATGAATCATGACAGAGCGTGTGGTGGAGGAAGAGGAACAGGTCGTGGGAGGAAGAGGGCCAAATTTCACTAAGGCCGAGACAGATGCCCTGTTCGGGGCCTACCTAGACCAGGAGCTGCTTCTCAGCAGGCGCCAGGGAACACCACCGGCCCATGCTGCTGCATGGGAGGAGGTGGCGTGCTGTAAACCTGCATGGCAGCCACCAGAGCTCTGTGCAGGAGTGCAAAGAAGATGGGCACAGAGGCGGAGGATTAAAGAGAATGTGGATGCCATCAGGGCAGCATGGTCTGCGACAGGTGGGGGACAGCGGAGGTGCTCGCCTGACCCCACAGGAAGAGCGGGTTGCTGGCAGCATGCAGCGTTGCACCATTGAGGTGTTCCAGGTGGTGAATTCCAGATGGGTGGTAGCCCGTCACTGCATGGTAGGTCATGGTCTGTCTATTGGGGAGAGACAGGTAGGTCACATGGAGTAACGCTACTTTTTCCCCTTACAGCTCCTGAGCGGCCTGCATGGGTCAGGTGGTGGGCTTCACTGAGGCCAGTCACATGGAGATGGAGGAGGGCCCATCACCCACACAGGAATACGGGGGTTAGGGCAACAGTGGCCTGCCTGGATGTCCAGACTGATGTTGGTGGAGCAGGTGTGGAGGAGGCCCTGCCCGTGTCCCAGCGTGCCAGCGTCCATGGATGCCATCATGCTGAGAATCGGGCTGGTGCGGATCCATCACCGATGATGATGGAGCTAACGTCATGGGCAGTGACACGTGTGTGCCACAGGATGGCCACACAGCAGGTGACATCACTGCCATGGTTGTGGGTGGTGCCGCCGTGGAGGCCTGCGTGTCATCACAGTCCCAGCCTGTGCCTGTCAGCACCAGTGGGGCAGTACTGGTATGTGTCCAGGACAGTGGGACTGTTGCAGCCACTGGCGGCACCATTGAGCCCGGGGCAGCAGCCAGAGGGCAGCATCAGCAGTCAGCCAATGGCCATAGGGGTACAGTGTCAGGGGTGGCATCAGTGCACTGCCTGTGGACATGCCCAAGCCTGGCCCTGGTGTGCAGCGCCCACCCTCAAGGGGTGATGAGCATCAGGGCTGCAAACTCCCTGAGGACAGCATGCCGATCAGGCAGATGACCTCTTGGATGAACACACCCGTATACTGCAAGCATCAGTCAATCAGCAGATGTGGCTTGTGACTGCGGTGGATGCACTGAGTGTGGCTGTGCTCGCCAGGCAGAGGGCGTCGCGGCAAAGACACCGCTCTGCTCCTGGCAGGGATGCACCGGTTGCGGGAGGATGTGACCGCTGCCATTGACAGGCAAACACAGGCATTCACTGCTGTCATGGCCACAATGGGCACACAGTTATTTGCCCATGCGTCGCAGGCACCACGCAGTGCAATGTCCACCCCATTCCTGGTGTCATGCGACACCATCCTTCTCGACACTGGGTTCAGCTGTGGGCATCCTGAGCATGCCTGGCGCAAGCATGTTCGGTGTGCTGCAGACCCCTGTGAGCACGGTCACGTTCACGCACTGGAATCCCTGGGGACCGTTGGTGCCACCCCATGAGGCCAATGGTCAGCCTGTCACTGCTGGTGGGTCTCAGCGAGGCCCCATGCATCCGTGGCAGCCATGGCACTGTGGCGCGTGACTGACCTGTCTCCCAGCATGGCTACTGTCTGATGCTACCCTGTTTGTATTGTGTCATTCAGCGGGCAATGCGGTGGGTACCTGGCCCTGCGCACACACAGTCCATCTGCACCCTTCCCGCTGCTGTCCACGAGTTGCGTGTGCATGATGATGCCTGCGTTGCGCTGTATGCCAGCTGTGCAATGGTGCCCAGCATCTGACACATGTACAATGACAGGCAGTGGGCGTGGTGGTCTGTGGACACATGTGGCTAGGGGTGGCAGTCTGAGTCAGCGTGCCTCCTACCCTTTGTGCATGTCTGGTGAGCTCTGTGTGTGTGTGTGTGTGTATGACCACGTGCCATGTTACCGCGCCCATCCCTGGCGGTGTGTGCGGTTCCATGCCTAGCCACTTCCCTTGATGGCATATACCCCAGGTGTGTGTCCATGTGTGTTTGTGGGTTGTGCTTTGCCACTGGTGGTTGCACATGGCCCCATGACTTACCTGGGTTGGCTGATGCTCCTCCGTGATAGTGTCCCAGTGCAGCTGTGCCAACTGGAGCAGTCAGTGGTCCCGCCGCCTGGGGGCGCTGCCCATCACCATTGTCACCGCGGCCCCTCATTGTCCCTATTGCTGTCCTCTTCGACCTGCATGGCTATCCACATTCGCTGGGCCATGTTGTGCAGGATGCAACAGGCCAGGAATAGCCCGCAGGCCTTTGAGGGCTGTACTATAGGGCACCGCCGAGGTGTCCAGGCAACGGAAACATGCCTTCAGCATCCCGAACACCCGCTCAATGACATTGCGTGTGGTGGCATGTGCCTCATTGTAGCATTGCTGCGATGGGGTCGCGGCTGCGGTATGGTGTGAGCAGCCAGGGATGGGTGGTATCCACTGTCACCTGTGTGTAGAGGTGGAGGTTGGTTTGATGATCAGCATCGCCTGTCTCGGCCATGTAGGCCACTACCCATGTCATCTTTGACCATGCCCTCCCAAGCTCTATGTTTGTCCGTGTGGTTTGCATACTCACCCACTAAGTGGCCAGTGGTGATGTCCCACTCTCGAATCTGTGGCACAGTGCTGACTGGTGCCAGATGAAGGCATCATGTGCTCCCAGGGTGCGTGGCACAGACATTGATTATGTGTCCCTGGCATCGCACACCACCTGGCAGTTGATGCTAGCATAGCCCTTCCGATTGATATTCGGCCCCTCGGGGCTAGGTGGTGCGGATGGCCACATGGGTGCAGTCTATTGCCCCTAACACGCCAGGCATATGTGCTACCTGTGGAACTCCTGTATGTTTGCTGTGCGCTCTGCTGGTGTGCTGGGGAAATGGATGTGCTCCACAGCATGTAGCAACAGTGTGCTGAGGGGTGGGTGAGGTGGCATGGCCTGACCGACTGGGTTATGCCTGTGGTGTCCCCTGTTGGTCTCTGGAAGGTACCGTAGTGAGCAAGCACATGCAAGCTGTCACTTTAGTCTCCACTGACAGAGCATGGCTCCGTCGTGTGGGTGCCTGCATCACATCACTGCACAGCTCACAGAGCCGCCTCAAATTGCCCAATTCAGGTGGTCCTGGCCCATGATCTCAGTATCGCTGTACAGCTCGAGCTGGTGCGGGCTCCGTGCTGCCTGTTGAGGCATACCACTGATGGGCCTTTCCACGGCCGCGCCCCCTGCTGCCTGGCTTCTCACCCCCTCATTACTGCCTCCATCTGGATGGTGGTACTGGCCATGTCCCTGGCTTGTGTTCACCCCACCCGGCAGCTTTTCTATGTTCCCCCGCTGTCCTGGCTGCTACTTCCTGCACCAGGAACACCTTCCTGTGGTGGCCTCTGTGTTGTGTGGCACTTCCCCTTCTGCACTGGCTGTGGCTCCCCACACCTTCCCTGTGCCTGTCTGTTCAGGGTGCCCTTTCCCTGGCCTGCCCTGTGTGTCCCTCCTGCCCAGTTTGTGTTGCTAGAGTTCAGCCTCCATGTGCCTTCCCTGTAGCATTCTTGTGCCTCTCCTTGTTCCTTTTATTTTGGCTCATTTCGCTATCGCCACTTCCACTTGCTCCCCTATTGCGCATGGTGCATATTGTTGAATATCGCATTGTGCCATTTATGCATGGTTCCTCCCTTCAGTTGTGCATACATTCATCATCATTGTGCTATTGCTCAACGAGATTTGGGGGCACATCTGCCTCCCGCTGAATATCACAGAATGGCGCATTTTCAGACTTGTGCTGGAGCAACCCTATTGCGCATGTCGCAACCCTTTTTATATCTGGGCCACGGTATTTATCTCTGTCCTGCTCACTGAAACAGATTGGTGGCATCAAAGCGCTTGGCTGTACATTACAGATTTTCTGGTGTGCCTAGGGCGCTTGCTGTTTTAGTGTAGAGTGTCTCTGTTTGTTGGTTTCCTGTAGATACAGGTCTGTAAGGTTCCACCTTTGGCGGTAATGGTGGTGTCAAGGAAATTGATGCTGATGTCAGACTACTCCAAGGAACTCATGAACTCAAACATATTCATCTTCTAGATATTAAAATAATGGACTGGATGGAGACCTCCATTTCAGAACCATTACAAATTTTAACTGACAGCTGCCTTCTTCTTGGTTTAGGTGCATGTGCATTTTCTGTGCATATATTTATACACATTATAGCTTACATTTGATATATTTTTATTGTGCTTACAGTATATAAACATCTAAAACTTTATAGGCCTCCTGCTGTCACATTCCATCCTGGGACAGAGGGTTGCATCCTAATCTGAGTTATAACCACCTAGTATTTCAAACACTGCCTTTTTGTCTCAGCACACATCCAATTATTTACTTCCTTATCAACAGACTGTCACCCACATGTAAATGTTTATTTATCGGTTCTATCCAAAGTATTAGAGCTTGTTTTCTGTAGAAACTTCCATGTCTTGAAGGAAGGGCTCTGTGTAGCTTGAAAGCTTGTAAGCTTGTGTTCGGCAAATTTCTAGTTGGTCCTATAAAGGTACCAAATCACTGACTCTGCTGATCTTTTGAACAAGGACCAATACAGCTGCAAACAATTCTCTGTTACTAGTGTGTCACTCTTTTCACTCTTCCCTTGGTGTATATCTCTTTAGTATTATGTGAGTTTATGTCTAGTGATATCTCACTCTGAGCCACCTACACCTGTCTGTCATTTGGGAACCCCTAGTATAGCTTTTTCTTTCCAGCCATTACACCATTTCTTCTCTCTTTTTTTAAGGCAATCCAGAACCCGGCTGGGGAGGAACTGTTGCAGGATCTGATCAATTTTGCCTCAGCTACATAGCTTTGCTCAGGCTGCTGAAAAGGTAACTTTTTTTTTTACAGTTTATGTACCCTATAGCCCATGTGAAATGCAGCATCTCTTTTACGTGGGATACTACTGTCTCAGCCTAAGTGTACTGCTGAGAGGACAGGTGCTCAAGGGAGGCCAAGTGATTGCTCAAAATCACACTGTGAGCAGTGACAGTTACTGGATTGAAAAGCACACTCTCCTGAGTATAGTATGCCTACTCTGAGTGTTCTAAACTGATATTGCTTTGGGATCTGGCAAGGTTCCTGGTTGAGATTATGATTGCAGTACACTGAGGAGTTCCAAAAGAGCGAAACATGAGCATGTACTTTCTCATTCTCTGACTTAGCTGGATCAGATGTACAAGTAAGGATTAACCCACAACAGAACATGGGTCTACTGGGGATTAATGTATGGCTAGTGGTGGGGTTGGGGTCAGCCTTGTGGTTCCAACTACCCAGCCATACATTAATCCCCAGTGGACCCACACTCTGGAATGGGTTAATTCACTTGGAACATGGGGAAGAGAAAGGTTCAACCCTCCTTCTATATGTTTCTCTTCCCATGTTACAGTTGTATAAAACTAATTTTAAAATGCACTATTACAAAGGTTACAGGAAAATATTAAGGTTTCTACAATGGGGAAGAGAAAGGGGTTTGTATTTGACTGGAGAAACTACGTGCTGAAAAGGCTAATTTCTTTTAATATAGTGGTGAACAGTCATTGAATTACTGATTACAGCAGGTGTGATCAACATTTCAGAATATGTGCTCATTCTGGCTGACTTACTTTTGTGAACTTGGAATTATCTCCGTTTTCTGCTATGTTTGTTGTTTGGGATTTGGCTGCTGTGCATTATGGGAAATGCATATATTTAAGTGCACATGAGATTTGACATCTGGTAGTTGTTGTTACAATTCCCTTGGCAGACCAACAAACAGATGGCTGTGACACTTCTGGTAGATTGTTTCTACATAGAACAATGCTCTGCTATATACTGTTATTCTGCAGTTCACATGATAATCCATATTCTGCAGGTGAAATTCTGCCAATTCTTTTCTGACAGAATTGCAAGGAATAAGTTGGAATTTTCAGAAATTCCACAGAATTCTGTCTCAGTGGAATATGAAAGTTCCAAAAACACTAGATGGGGAACAGGAAACACACAGGAAAAATGGAGAATAAGAATAGAAAAATTTTGCAGAAGAAAGAGTTTCTGTCTTACTACCTCTCACTTTGTCAGTTGTGTAGTATAGTAGTTGCCCTCAGGGGTAGAAAGAAATAAAAGAAGGAGATGTTAGTACATTTGAGCTGTTCCATACTGCTGGAATCACAGGTACCAGTGTGTGTCACTAACAGCGTAATCCATCTCTTTCAGCTGCTCTGCAACAGAAACCAGCTACATTAAAATAAACCTCAGGTAATTATAGCCTACGTCTCATAACTATCCAACAGGATGCCACCTTATAGTTTACAAACTGTTAAAAGATGGAATTTTGCTCAGTCAAACCACAGATTTCTTGACCTAGTAATCCCACTACCATGCTGAGGCTTTTGTTCCAGAAATCAAATGGCATTCAGCATGCTACTTTTGCTCATTTTGGCTGACTTCGTTTAGTAAACTGTGACATCATCTTCATTTTCTGCTATGCTTGATGTATTAGAAACAGGCTGCTATAGTATATGGTTATTTTTTAAACAGTCTGGTGTGCTTGCATTTGTTTTTGACAATGCCACTCTTTTTGGCCACTCTAATAAAGTGTATATAAGTTAGAAATCTTTGTAACTCTTGATACCAATGTTACATGTATCATGCAGTCTTAGCCTTGTCACCCAATAACTAAAAAATAGGAGACTTTGAAACCTGAAACTTTCAGGTTTGATAGATTAGTCCAAGGTGTGTGCTTTTGTGGTTTTAGGTCCCACTGTTAAAGTAGTTTTTAGAATATTTAATAAAAGACATGGAGGCAATCTGGAAAATCATATGTGGCACACATTACTGTTTGTAATGTGGCAGAAATATAAATGAGTAAATCAGCAGTATGCATTGGCTGAAAAAATCAGGTGGTGTACTTTGGAGACAGCATTAATCAACCAGAATGCCGTCCCAAACTGAACTACCAGAGTGAGCCACAGAAGTGGAAAAGCAGCACATGGTGAGTAGCGTAGCATAGGTGAGAGGTACTTGTCTGTCCCACCCACCCACTCAAATGCCCATGACTGTGTCAGCGCATGACAGAGAGAAAATAGAAATGTAGACCGGGGTTTTCACTCAACGAGTAAAGGCACGGAGCAATAGCGGGGCAATGCAGCAGCGGGCGGCATAGTGAGGCGAGTGCAAGCACAATAGCGATGTGTTGCACAGTTGAAATGTTTTGCGTATGTGGCATGGGTGATATCAGTAATCATGCTGGAAATGCAGGGAGAGATGTAAAAGCAGCTGCAAGTTACTCAGAAAAGGAACAAACGCTGAACAGAAGGGCAGAGGAAACAGGAAATGTAGGCAGATCGGAGGGACACTGGTAGCACACAGACAGGATCACCAAATATGCAAAACACAATCAGATGCGACATATAGGAAGCCAGGAATGCCCGTGTGATGGACCTCCTAGGGCATTTACGAATATTAGCCGCTGAGATGTCCATAATTTTCAGCCAGAAAGGTTGACACAAAGAGTGTTAAGAGGTTTCTGAACTATGTTTTTCACAACATGAGTATATAAAAGCAGTGTGGCAAATATTGCAAAGTGCATACAAGAAATGTAAGCAGTGCAAAGCGGTTTGTGTTGTGCCATCGGCAGTATGAAAATAAAGAGTAAGATTAACTATAGTATCCTAGAAGCCCATGTTATAAGCGCATTAAGACACTCCAAGGGTGGCCTCAATGGTGGATTAATGCATGGTTGGGCCGCTGTAAGCACTCGACTCCAACCATGCATTAATCCACAATTAGATGCCACCTTCGAGTGGCTTAATGCTTACTTAGTTACTGAAAGGTTATGTGTTTCTGAGCCAATAGACCAAGTTAAAAAACACACATTACATAGTCATATAGATGTTTTCAAGCTACTTATGACGGAACTACCAGAAATTTCACTTAAAGATATCTATTCTTGTTTGACAGCCATCTATTGACTGGCTATGAATTGCAGAGCTAAGACTGTTTTAACCACTATATACTAACTGTCTTAACCTGCATCCACAGCTGGCCAACAGATGGCTGTCAAACATGAATGAGTACCAATGCCCATAGTCTGGGTAACAAGCTTCCTGAATTAGTGGCCTTGATGGAGGAGGAACATCTGGATATCGTGGCAGTCACAGAAACATGGACACACAGAACCATGACTGGGACGTAAACATACCAGGATACACTATCTACAGGAGGGACAGGGAGGGTAAAAGAGGAGGAGGAGAGTAGCTCTCTACATAGAGAAGGAATCAAAGCAACAGAACAAAAGGGTAAACGGGAGGAGAAGAAGCACTGTGGGTCAATTTGGAGGCAGGCAATGGCACCACATTCTGCACAGGGTTGTATACAGACCTCCCTCTCAGGGGAGGAAATGGACAAGGAAATGATATAAAGTATACTTAGAATGGCAGATAAAGGAGGTATTGCTGATGGGTGATCTGAATATGCCAGATATTAACTGGAGTGCAGTTGCAGCAGCCACTTCTAAGAGTGGGGTTATTCTAGATGCCCTACAGGGGCATGCCTTAGACAACTATGTATTGGAACCCACTCGAGAGGGAGCAATCTTAGACCTGGTCCTCTCAAATGGAGATGTAGAGGGATCACAGATGTAGAGGTGGGTAGCCATCTGGGAACTAGCGACCATCGAACAGTATGATTCACAATCAACACAGCAATAGAGTCAAGCCATACAAAGGCAAAAGTACTGGACTTCGGAGGGCTGACTTGCTAAAATGGGTGAGTGCCTAAGGAATGCACTAGCAAATGGGCAGGAAGGAGGTGGAAGAACAATGGGAATAATAAAACTGCCATCACAGAGGTACGAGCCTTGTGTGAAGCAAATAAAAAAAAAAAAACGATGTAAGAAACCACTATGGTTCTCAAAGGAGGTGGCAGTGAAGGTTCGAGAAGAAGAAAGCATTCAGAAAGTACAAGAGAATCAGAAGGAGCAGGACAGAGAATTGTATCAGTTAAAGCAAAAGGAAGCTGGGAAGGCAGTCAGAACAGCAAAGGCCCAAACTGAGGAAAAGATAGCCAACTCAGTTAAGAAGGGAATAAAACCTTATTTAGGTACATCAGAGGCGAAGGAAGACTAAGGGAGGGATAGTGAGGCTTAATAAAGGGAGGAGGGTGGGTAGAGGTGACTGTGAAAAGGCAGAGATACTAAACAAATATTTTTGCTCAGTATTTACAAATGAAGAGGGGAGGTACCTAAAACAAACAGTAGAAACACTTTGGATACAGAAGCTGATACCAGCCCATTTACAGAAGAAAGGTTCTGAAAGAACTCTTAAAACTGAAGGTGGACAAAGCAATGGGGCCTGATGGGATTCATCCCAGAATTCTAAAAGAACTAAGGGTAGAACTAGTGACACCACTGACTACCCTCTTTAACAAATCATGGGAGGATTGGGTGGTACCGAGGACTGGAGAAAGGCTGATGTGATTCCCTTCACAAAAGTGGGAGCAGGGCAGAGCGGAAACTACAGGCCAGTTAGTTTAACCTCAGTGATAGGGAAAATGATGGAATCACTTCTGAAGAAAAGAACTGTCAAAGTACCTAGAGGCCAGAGGGCACAGGACCCAAGGCAGCATGGATTCATAGCAGGAAGATCATGCCAGACAATCTAATAGATTTCTTTGACTGGGTGACCAAAGTAGTAGATCAGGGAGGGGCTGTGGACATGGCCTACCTAAACTTTAGCAAGGCATTTGACTCAGTCCACACAAAGATTAATATAAAGTTAGCCAGCCTGGGAGTGGGTCCTAAAATGATAGCCTGGGTAAAGAATTGGCTGAAGAATAGGACACAGAGGGTAATAGTAAATGGAGTCCACTCTGAAGAAAGGGGGTTACTAGTGGGGTGCCGCAGGGGTTCAGTATTAGGACCGGTCCTCTTCAGTGTCTTTGTGCGACATTGCAGAGGGACTGGAAGAAAAGTATGTCTCTTTGCAGATGACACAAAGATCTGCAACAGAGTTGATGCACAAGGTGGGGTGGAAAGGATGAGAAGGGACTTGGCAAGGTTAGAGGAATGGTCAAATGTATGGCAGCTTAGATTTAATGCTAAGAAGTGCAAGGTAATGCACCTGGAAACAAAACCAGGGAAGAGTACACAATGTGGAGTGAGATACTAACAACAACAAAAATGGAAAGGGACCTGGGGGTAGTCATATCAGATGACTTAAAGGTGGGCAAACAATGTGAGAGGGCAGTAAGGAGGGCTGGGGGATACTGGGATGCATAGGAGAGGCATCACCTGTAGAAAACAGGAAGTTGTTATCCCTCTGTACAGACAGCTGGTGAGACCCCATCTGGAGTACTGTGTGCAGTTCTGGAGACCAATCTCCGCAAGGACATAGACAAGATGGAAGCTGTCCAGAAGAGGGCAACTAAAATGGTGCAGGGTCTGCACCGGAAGACATATGAAGAGAGACTAAAGGAGCTTAATATGTATAGCCTCGAGGAAAGGAGGGAGAAGTGGACATGATAGAAACGCTTAAGTACCTCAAGGGAATCAACAAAGTCCAAGAGGGTAGCATCTTTCAAAAAGAGGTGTGCAAGAACAAGGGGGTACAATTTGAAGATGGGGGGTGGCTCAGAGGTAATGTTAAAGTATTTTTCACAGAGAGGTTGTGGGTGCATGGAATGGCCTTCCGGAGGAGGTTGTGGAGTCAAAACAGTGGTTGAATTCAAGCATGCATGGGACAGCCATAAGGCAATTCTAGGGGTGCGGGTGAAAGAAGTAGGCTGCTGATTAACTAGGATTTGCAGCTATCCATTAGGTAGGAAATGGGCAGACTGGGTGGGCCAAGCGGTCCTTATCTGCCGTCAAATTCTATGTTTCTATGTTTCATGAATGGTACTACTGCATCTGTAAGTGGTTCTTGTGAGAGGGGAAGACAATGTAGGTGGACACAACCATACATTAATTGAGGATTAATGTATGGTCAGCTGATGTAAGTTGACCAGTCCTGTGCAACCTTTCTTTCCCATGTTGCCTGTTTAAAGGCAACATCTGCCTGGGGTAGCCTTGTCAGCCTGACTTGCAAAAGGATTTGCATACCCATGCTGCCTCGCTCTGGGAATGAGGTTTAGAGTATGTGTGGTTTGGAGAGATGCATAAAACCAAACCATTTGGATATTTCTTCTCTCCTAGAATCATTTATGGATCCATTTACTGCTTTCCTAAACCTCAGCCTCTCAGCGTGCTCCTCCCAAGTGATTTAAATGGACAACTCCTGTGTCAGGGTCCAGAGAATTTCCTACTTGATCACTTTTCTTTAAAACTTCATTTCTGTGGTTGGCCTAGTGGCATAGAAGACTGAGGCGCCTGGCGCTAGCACCCTACCTCTTAACCATGCTGGCGACCTGGGGTCAAGGGTGGCGTGGGTTGCTGGGGGTTGGCTTGGGGGGATTGAGCATCTGAGAGCTGCTCTCCTCTTCCGGTGAGGAGGTTTGTCAGCTTGGCCCCTGGCTGTCCTCAGATGAAAGCTTGGAGGTAGTGCTAGCGGCTAGAGTGGCTGACGGGCAGGGCTGCGGCAATGTGGTCTGTGAACATCTCCATGTGCATGCACTACATAACTCCATGGCTAGGGATTATGGGGAGAAAACTGAAAATTGGTTGGCATGGACTACATGAAGCCCAGCCTGCCAACCTCCATCCCGCCATTGTCCGGTCTCTGGCCTGAATCTAGATGTGATCTCTGAGTGAGGGAGGACAGCCCTCCTCTTCTCAGCCCTGCCACAGTGGGTGATCCATGGGATCTGGGGCCCGGACCTGGGAGAGATAGCTACGGGCAAGAGGAGGCAGGGACAGGGCTGAGAGCCTGCCTGCATCAACCAGAAGGAAAAAGCTGTATGAACCCCCATAATTTCTACAATTCACGCTGTTGCATTCTCTACAAACAAATGAGCCTGCTCCATCAGTTGTGCCATGCAATCCCACATCAGAAGCCCATAAACAATGTGTTTTTATGCATTTTAACTGTCTCAGGGCAGGGTGGTCTTTCCAGCTGTTCTAGCAGTTGTCAAATACCAGTGACTGACAGGGAGTTGTCTTAATATTTCTTTTGAAAGGGTACCTTCATAGAATTCCAAGCGGAACACTGAACATCTCTCCTGTTATTGTGAAGCTGTACCCCAGAAGAGAGGTGGAATTCTCAGAATTTGACAAGGTAGCAGTTTCTGATTTTCCTACTATCCCTTACCAGCAGTATAGAATGTTTAGAATGCTATGTTGTAAGATCTATTGCACGTCTGTGGTGGCTTTACCTGATTAGTTAGTCTCACTGCATAACTCATTGCGTAACTCTGCTTTATTTTGTATAATGATAGTTTGGGAACCTAATGATAGTTTGAGAAGGAGCTTCTGTATATCACTGCAGAAAAATAGAATGTTTGAATGTTAAAGGGAGGGGTAGGGAGCTGACTTGCAAAGTGACATGAACAGTGTACAGTAATATCATATTTGAACAGGCACCTCACTACGTATGTAGTGTAAATGGGTCTGAAAGTTCCTCTGTTGCTGTGCAATTAGTTCAGTTGCATGTACCAGCCCTCCCAGTTCGTTGAACTGCTGAGTAGCACCTCTTCATTGCTCTGCTGTTACATTAAGTCTTACGCACTAGGTGCAGATTCCACTGTCTTAATGTAACCCCCTGCAATGGGGGTTCCAAAAGACTTCAGGAGCTTGCTTGAATGCTCCAAGCCTGAATGGTGTTTGGCATTTAAGCCATTTATCAGTGAGTGTTTTTAGAGCCTCTGGTACTGTCTCTTTAAGAGCTGTCTGCTTGCAGACATAATTATAATTTATGGAGGGACTGTGTGCTTCTCTGAGTACCACTCGAGCTGCTGTAATTCACTTCATTTTGCAGTCACTAGGAGTGCAAAGGAACCTATCTGAAAGATGTAACTGTTTGCCAGAAATTATTTAGAGTAATAATGAAATTACAGTTTGTCTAACCTGCTTTCTTTGCAGTCAGAACTGTGTCTGCTAGTTCCCATTCTAGTTTTGAACTGCTGAACTGGACCAATCAGTGTGGGGTAAGCTAGCTCTAAAATGGTGCCTTGGACGAATCAGAACTTGGACTCATAATCTGAGCCAGCCACAAGAGGATTGTATGGGCAGTGACTCTGGGAGATGTAGTTTAGACTTCAGTGCCTTTTTGGACCAACAGCAGCAGTCTATTGTGAGTGACAGCCAATCCAGTCAAGAACTGGGAGGAACTCAAAGGAAGTGCCCGTTTTTGTCGGTTGGAGTTTCAGTTGAGCTTTGGCAGTGAAGAAGGAAGGGCCCTGTGCTTTTCAGTGTGCAGTTTTAGTCAAAAGTGTAAGGCCCAGAGTTCCGTCTGCAGCTTGTTGGGACTGAATCAGTCCTGTGAAAAGAATCAAGGATCTCTGAAGAGTAGAAACCAGGCTCACCCTGTAGAAGACTGGAGGAATTGCTGAAAATTACACTCGTCTGTCAGGAACTGAATCTGCTGTGTGTTCCCGGTATTGTGCAGTAATTGCGATCGGGATACAGATGCAGCCTGCCTGGTATAGTGCTTTCTTTTATATGGATGTGAAGAGGTTTGTGCACCTCAAGTGAGCCCTTCTGACATTGAAGGACCCTATCTTATTTGGAGGTCGTGAGTACTAATTCAGGTCGCTCCCTGTTGAATTGCCACATTAAATCCAAATGGAATTACTGTACTGCTGACTGTTTAATTCTCCTTTTCTCTGTGTGAAAGGCCCTACCAGCTGCCACGGTTTGGACTAGCCACTAGGGCTTGGGTACCCAGGGACAGTAACTGATAGGGATAGGCCTGTGCACAGAGCCATAGGTAGAATTATTAGGTGATAAGCTAATTAACCTGATTTCCCCTGTCCTTGTTATATCCCCTTAAATAAATCAGGAGCTGCTTGTTTCAGCAAAGTTATACTGCCTGAGGTATTTGTCTATGTTAAGCACTGTACTGTGATTGTTGCACTGTATCCTCATTTCACAGGAGGTCCCAGTGCCGGAACCAGACCTGGGGGTAAGTGTATACTGTGAAGGTAATTCTGATGTATTGTGTGGGCCACTAGTGGGAAGAAAGGGGTTGCAGTGTCCCAGAGGGCTGTGACCAAGTTAGTTTAACTATTGCAAACCCTGACCTCTGGGTGGAGGCACCGCCATTGGATCCAGGCCCCTCAACCTGTTAGTGGCAAATCAGGCAGGGTAGTAGCCCTGGGATAGCGCCATCTAGGGTTACATCTTGGAGGCTCACAGCGCGGGATTGTGTGTCCTCTAGTGGCCATATTCTGAACCACTGTTAAGAAAAAAATGGGTACCCGACAGAGTGGCTGTGCACCGGGTGGAGTGGTGTACTGGGGAGGAGATCAACCCCAAAATGCTATGCTTATCCTGGACATCCCCTGGGTATCAATACGGACACTGTGCAGGAGTACTTTCCAAGGTGGAAGGTTTACAAAACCCTGTGGTGGTGGGTCGGCATGCTAATCTGCTCACCCACACTTTCCTGGCCCTAGTAGAGTTAAGGATCCCATAGATAGCTCCAAAGTGCCACAGACCATTACCCCAGAGGGAGCCCTCACTGCTTGGAGTGATAACTAAGGACAGTAAAGACCGGGGGAATCAGCCCCACCACTATCTGAAACTTTTGAGGAGAAATTTGCTGAATGGTTTGCTGGGAGAGGAAAACTGTGGGACTTGAAGAAACTATTCTTGCCACCTGGGGTGTCCCTCCCAACACCTCTCCTGCTCCAGTGCCCGTAATGGTGGCTGAACCAATGCAGACTCCTATTTCTGCACCTGCCATTAGTCCGACTCTTACGAAGGTTGAGGATCTTCTCTGGCACCTCCCACCCCCAGGGGAGGATGACTGGGAGACCTGGATGAACTATGTTGCCCCCAAGTGCTAGAATGGCAATGCTCGGAGGCAAGCGAAAGAGGGTTAGTGAGAGCCTCCGAGGTCCTGCCCTGGCTACCATCCGTGCTAAACGGGCCAGTAACCCTGAAGCGACTGCACAGGCCTATCTTGAGGCCTTGAGAATGTGTGGAGCCCAGATTCTGATGAGGACCTATGGTGGAGAGTAAGAAATGCACAACAGTACCAAGGGAGTTGTTGTCTGTGTATGTCTCTCGGCTGGAAAAATTGTTGCAAGAATGCCTCAGAAAGGGTAGTTTGCCAGCGATTGAACTGGACCGAACCAGACTGGACAGAATCCTTAAGTCTGCCCCTTCTCAGAACTGCTGTTGCTTCAGTTACGCCTGGCAAATCGACTGGAATCCCCACCCTCCTATGATGAGTTAATGAGAGAAATTGAGGAGTTGAGAAAAAGCGACTCGGGAGGTACCTGCACCAACAGCTGTGCTACGACTCCGAGTGACTGAGGGTGACCCATCAAGTGAAGTTCAGGGCAGAGGTTGACAGTCAATGAGTGCTCTGACAAGGAAAAAGATATGCCACAATGGGCGAACTGTTGAGAGAGATCCGGGAATTCAAAAACAGTCCCTTTATGAAGGCACGCCTGCAAATGCAGGCCCCTGACCTATATCCGACTGCATCTGCTATGGGGTGGGGGTACCTACCCATGTATCTCCTGCTGATAACAGCTCCAAACTCAATTCCTTGACCATGGAAGTGGAGAAACTGACGAGATGTCTCCAAATGCTTATCACTGCCGCAGACAGAGATGGCACCCAGGTTTCCAGTTAGTAATACCCCGCCCTGGCTCCCAGTGTGGCGCCTCGGCCAGCTCAAACTCCAGAAAGTATGTTTTGCTATAATTGTGGGAAAGATGGGCACATGAAAAGGGAATGCCAGTCCCCAAAAGACACTGACAAAGTTGCATATAAGCTATAAGAGGAGAGCTTTTGAGAAGAAATCAGTGGTTAAGAGGTGCACATGATCCCAGTGAGGGCACCAAAAATGCTAATTCACGCCCTTTTGTGGCAAGGTCAGTTGCCCAGGCCCCACTACCGCCTCCAGACTGGTCCAGAATAGTGGGTCCCTCCATGGAGACCACTGTAAAGGTGAATTGAGTGTCTACAAGAGCTGTATTAGACAGTGGCTCCCAAGTGACAATTATGTTCCAGGATTGGTATCAGAAGCATTTGTCAGACGTGACCTTACAACCATTAGAAGGACTGCATGTATGGGGTTAAGTGAGAAGCCTACCCTATTCGGGTATATCCGATTTGGCTGTCTTTCCCCACCTCGTGGCTGGAGTGGCCGAACAAGTAGAGACCCTAGCCTTAGTGTGTCCCCACTGGACTGTATGATGGTGTCCCTTTGTTGATTGGAACAAATGCTCACATGTTCGGAAGGCTGGCACAGTTGTGTTATGAAAACAGGGTCAAAGACTGGTAGAGCTTTAAGAGTTCCGGCTTTAATTAAGAAGGCCTATGAGGCACAGAGAGATGCTGAAAAACAGAACCAGAGGAACCGTCGGAATTGTATGGAAGAAGGATCCTGAGTCTCTGATCCTGGCGCAAATGCCCAGTGTACCTTACAGGAGAGGTCCGTATCAGAAAGGATGTTAAGAATAAAATATTAATGTTGGATGCACCAGGCGATGGAAAATTGCCAGAGGGACTGCTGGTCAAGTTTAGTATTTTGCCCGCTAGAGCCCATGCTTATGCCAGAAGGGTAATGGTCCAAGTTCATAATGTGTCTGAAAGAGACATTCAGTAAACAGAGGTTGCATCCTGGCTAATGTGCATTGTGCAGACACTGCAGTGCTACCCAGCAGCAAGAGTTCAAGGAAGAATGACAGAGTAACGCCTGACTTGTTTGATTTCGCGACTTCCCGCTGCCAGCTGAATGGAAAGTGAGGATCAGTGAGAAGCTTGCCCAGAGAGATCAGGTGTTTTCTTTAAAGGAATGGGATGTAGGATGCGTGCAAGGAGCTGAGCACAATATCCGGCTGCATGACGAAAGACCATTTCGTGAGAGGTCTCGACGCCTGGCACCTGCTGACATAGATGATGTGAGACGGCATCTGCAAGAGATGTTAGCTGCTGGTGTAATACAAGAATCCAGAAGCCTTTGCTTCCCCATTGTGGTAGTGAGGAAAAGAATGGAACAGTAAGGATGTGTGGATTATCACTTTTAAACCGCGGACTATCCCTGATCAGTACACAATGCCCCGATTCAGGATGCTTTGGACTGCCTAAATGGGAGCAAGTGGTTCTCTGTGCTGGATCTCCAGATGGGTACTACCAGATCCCGATGGCCCCAGAGGACCGTGAGAAGACGGCCTTTATCTGTCCGTGGCTTCTATGAATTCATGAGGATGCCTCGAGGATTTCAGGTGCCCCAGCCACTTTTCAACGATTGATGGAGCGTGCAGTGGGGACATGAACTTACTAGAGTGCCTGGTATACCTAGATGATGTTATTGTGTTTGGCAGCTCACTGGAGGAACATGAGGCAGATTATTTAAGGTATTGGACCCGACTGGAGGACTTTGGCCTTAAACTGTCCATTGATAAGTGTCAATTCTTTCAAACATCAGTAAAGTATGTGGACACATAGTATCCACCGAGGAATAGAGACCGACCCAAGTAAAAGTTGAGGCCTTGACCACCTGGCCACAGCCCAAAATCTAAAAAGAACTGCAAAGATTCCTGGGATTCTGTGGTTATTATCGGCGCTTCATCAAGGACTATTCAAGAGTGATCCGCCTTTACTTAACCTTACTCAAGGGTATCCCCAACCCACAAAATACCAAAAGTCAGCGTCCCTCAAGACTGAAAGAGTGTATTTTCATCCGAGTGAAGTATTTGGGGCCCGCTGGACCCCTGATTGTGAGACTGCTTTTTCATGAGATCATATATCAACTTACCCATGCTCCAGTGCTGGCCTATGCCGATCCAAGAAAACCTTACTGTCCTGCACACTGATGCTAGCTTGCAAGGGTTGGGGGCTGTGTTGTACCAAGAGCACGAGAATGGCCTGAGACCAGTGGCCTTTGCCAGTAGAAGCCTGACCCCATCCGAAAAGAACTATCCTGTACATAAGTTAGAGTTCCTAGCTTTGAAGTGGGCTATTGTTGACCAATTCCATGAGTACTTGTATGGGGCTAAAATACTAGTAAAACTGACAATAATCCTTTGACCTATGTGCAGACCTCAGCTAAGTTGGATGCCACTGGCCATAGGTGGCTTTCTGCATTATCTACATATGACTATGCTCTCGAATACGAGCAGGTCTGAACCACATAGATGCTGATGCTCTCTCCCGGAGGCCTGTTCCCCAGAATGATTGGGTCCGATTGGCAGAACCTGACATTCGGGCACTCTGCCGGAAGTTTGACAGGGAGGAACAAATGTCCACGGACACAGTGGACTGCATGGTGGATTGCTTGGAGCCTCTGAGAATTGCATACCTGCTGCTTATTGCCACTTTTCTGCAATAGACATTGGTGCACTGCCTCAGCTGGACAATGACAGTATTCGGGCGGGCTCAACTCGCGATCCCATGATCAAAGCAGCTTTAGAAGCCTCTATGCAGGAAAAGATGTCCAAATTACGCTCCACTGATTTGAGAACTGCACTGTTATACAAAGAAGGTCCTAAGTTGAAACTGATCAATAAACTGTTATACAGAGAAACAGTAGACAGAGGGGACAAGTAGACAAACAACAACTAGTGCTGCCCACTGCCTTCGAGACTCAGTACTGAGGTCCTTGCACAACCACATGGGGCACCTTGGTATAGACAGAACACTTGACTTGGTGAGATCCAGATTCTATTGGCCTAAGATGGGGGCTGATGTGGAGCAACACATTCGAACTTGTAGTCGCTGCTTACAGAGGAAAGCTTTGCCCCAGAGGGCTGCCCCCTGTTAACATCACCACCAGTGCACCCATGGAGCTGGTCTGTATTGATTTTCTGAGTTTGGAGTCAGATCAAGAAATATCAGTAATGTGCTGGTGGTCACTGACCATTTCACGAGATATGCCCAAGCTTTCCCACCAAAGACCAGAAAGCATCCACTGTGGCCAAAGTACTTGTAGAAAACTTTTGTTCACTATGGGGCTCCACAAAGAATCCATTCTGATCAAGGGAGAGACTTTGAGAGTCGTCTGATCAAAGAGATGCTTTCTCTGTGGGGAGTCGCGAAAGTCCAGAACCCTCCTTACCACCCCAGGGGACCCACAGCCTGAACGTTTCAACCGCACTTTGCTAGATATGCTAGGCACCTGCACCCAAAGGACAAGCTCTAGATGGAGCCAACAAATTAGCACCCTGGTACATGCTTATAACTGCACCAAAAGTGATGCCACTGGATTCTCCCCACCGCCTGATGTTTGGAAGAGAAGCTCGACTACCAGTAGATGTGTGTTTTGGGGTCTCTCCTGATGGGGTTCAAGCTGACAACTATTTACAGTATGTGCAAAAGTTAAAGGCCCAGCTAACTCATGCGTACTCAACTGGCTCAAACCATGGCTGCCAAAAGAAATCTGGCCAACAAAGAAAGGTATGATAAAAAGGTGAAAGCACAGGAACTCCAGGAGGGAGATCGGGTATTGCTAAGAAATCTGGGACTGCATGGCAAGCACAAGATTGCTGACAGATGGCACCATCTCTCTCACATTGTAGTGGGCAAACTAGATGATCTGCCAGTGTACAAAGTAAGGCCTGAGAATAATTCAAAAGATGTAAAAACAATGCATAGAAATCATTTACTGCCCATTGGACAAATCTTAATTGAGTCTGAGCCCCTAGAAGATGCCCTCTGGACCAGTGACTAGAGCTGCTGCTAAGAAAAGATCAAGAAAGTCTGCACCTACAGAAGCAAAGTTAAAGTGTTCCCTCCACAAGTCCCAGTTGAGCATGACTGTCAGTCCACATCGGAAGAAAGTGAGAGTGACTTTGAATACTATCCTTCTCTGAACTGAGTCAATTGTTTGGGGCAATTCCTAGTCAATACTGGAGATGAAGCTGGGCCTTCTGGACTGTCTAAGCCCCCAGCTTCATCCCTGGAGCCAATAACTCCCCAGAAAGTGAAGTGCAAAGCATCAGATCAGATGAAATGGAATCATTGTGCATGGTTGAACTGTTTGAGCTTAGGAGGAAAATGATAGATTGGGGCAGACTGGTGATACACCTAACAAGAAGAGTATTTTGAGGCCCTGACAGTCCACTGCCAGTGTCCGAAAGCTCCATGCGAGCCAAATGTTGTGGACTCAGAACTGTAACTCCTGGAGCTGAAAGTGCCCCAAGTTCTAGCCTCTCTACCCCATGGAGACTCCCTGACAAGTGAGGACAATGCTGAAAATGAGGCTCAGAGTGCAGAGACTATAACAGTTCCCCTAGAAAGACTGGTCGAGCTGTAAAGCCTGTGGTGCACCTCAGTTATGATTCACTTGGGAGGCCTGTGGACTTGCCTCTCAATGTTGTCCATAAAGGTGTATGTGTCCCGAGCTCATTGCCCAAACTGAGCATCAGTGCTAACTCAAGTTACTTGTGTTGCCTCTAGTATGGTGCCCTTACCCCATCCAGCCCCAAGGTAACTGATAGGGAAGGGCCCCTCTCTTCAGGTTTCATGTACAAGAGGTAATAACTTGAGTTATGGTACAATGTGTATGTAATACTGTGTAAAAGTGGCGTACTGCAATGTTTCAGAAATGTGTTCTTGGTAAAATGATATATTGACTGATGATTACATGCGAAGCCTAATGCAATGTATACGGTTGCAGTTAAACTTATGGGGACTTGCTTGACGCGACGCCAAGCTTTCCCAGGCTAGGAAGGGTGTAACCCCTGCAAATGGGGTTCCCAAAAGACTTCCAGGAGCTTGCTTGAATGCTCCAAGCCTGAATGGTGTTTGGCATTTAAGCCATTTATCAGTGAGTGTTTTAGAGCCTCTGGTACTGTCTCTTTAAGAGCTGTCTGCTTGCAGACATAATTAGTTTGTATGGAGGGACTGTGTGCTTCTCTGAGTACCACTCGAGCTGCTGCTAATTCACTTCATTTTGCAGTCACTAGGAGTGCAAAGGAACCTATCTGAAAGATGTAACTGTTTGCCAGAAATTATTTAGAGTAATAATGAAATTACAGTTTGTCTAACCTGCTTTCTTTGCAGTCAGAACTGTGTCTGCTAGTTCCCATTCTAGTTTTGAACTGCTGAACTGGACCAATCAGTGTGGGGTAAGCTAGCTCTAAAATGGTGCCTTGGACGAATCAGAACTTGGACTCATAATCTGAGCCAGCCACAAGAGGATTGTATGGGCAGTGACTCTGGGAGATGTAGTTTAGACTTCAGTGCCTTTTGGACCAACAGCAGCAGTCTATTGTGAGTGACAGCCAATCCAGTCAAGAACTGGGAGGAACTCAAAGGAAGTGCCCGTTTTTGTCGGTTGGAGTTTCAGTTGGAGCTTTGGCAGTGAAGAAGGAAGGAGCCCTGTGCTTTTTCAGTGTGCAGTTTTAGTCAAAAAAGCGTGTAAGGCCCAGAGTTCCGGTCTGCAGCTTGTTGGGACTGAATCCGTCCTGTGAAAAGAATCAAAGGATCTCTGAAGAGTAGAAACCAGGCTCACCCTGTAGAAGACTGGAGGAATTGCTGAAAATTACACTCGGTCTGTCAGGAACTGAATCTGCTGTGTGTTCTCCGGGTATTGTGCAGTAATTGCGATCGGGATACAGATGCAGCCTGCCTGGTATAGTGCTTTCTTTTATATGGATGTGTGAAGAGGTTTGTGCACCTCAAGTGAGCCCTTCTGACATTGAAGGACCCTATCTTATTTGGAGGTCGTGAGTACTAATTCAGGGTCGCTCCCTGTTGAATTGCCACATTAAATCCAAATGGAATTACTGTACTGCTGACTGTTTAATTCTCCTTTCTCTGTGTGAAAGGGCCCCTACCAGCTGCCACAGTTTGACTAGCCACTAGGGCTTGGGTACCAGGGACAGTAACTGATAGGGATAGGCCTGTGCACAGAGCCATAGGTAGATTATTAGAGTGATAGCTAATTAACCTGATTTCCCCTGTCCTTGTTATATCCCCTAAATAAATCAGAGCTGCTTGTTTCAGCAAAGTTATACTGCCTGAGGTATTTGTCTATGTTAAAGTACTGTACTGTGATTGTTGCACTGTATCTCATTTCACAAGAGGTCCCAGTGCGAACCAGACCTGGGGTAAGTGTATACTGTGAAGGTAATTCTGATGTATTGTGTGGGCCACTAGTGGGAAGAAAGGGGTTGCAGTGTCCCAGAGGGCTGTGACCAAGTTAGTTTAACTATTGCAACCCTGACCTCTGGGTGGAGGCACCCGCCATTGATCCAGGCCCCTCAACCTGTTAGTGGCAAATCAGGCAGGGTAGTAGCCCCTGGGATAGCGCCATCTAGGGGTTACATTAATTTAAACAGCTGACTTGATACAGATGCATCTGGATCTCAATCCCTGTCCCTAGGGTAGAAAGGCCCAGTTTTCCAAATTCCAGTGTGCAGTACGGATTGTTCTGCTCTCAAGGTTTTCATTTCTTTGTTTTACAGAAAGAGAAGATCAGGGAAAAGTTTGTTGCTGCCTCAAAGGGAGTTTGAGGAAAGGGCATCCGATTCACAAAAGGTAAGCAATGTTGCAGCTCTCAGAGCCATTACTGTCCATGGTGAGAAGGAAACAGCTTTTATAGCCAGTCCACGGTGAAAGGGCATCAGCTGTTATATTTAATTCATGGGTGTGCAGGAAGCAGCTGTTACAGTCAGTCCATGGGTGTGCAGGAAGTGGCTGTTATAGCTAATCAATGGGTGTGAAGAAAGCAGCTGTTATAGCCAGTCCATGGGTGTGAAGGAAGCAACTTTTATGACCAGTCCGTGGACTAGAGGGCACCAGCTGTTGTAGCCAGTTCATGGTTGAGAGGTCATTAGCTGTAATTGAGAGGGCATTGGCTGTTATAGGCAATCCATGGTTGAGACAGCATCATCAGTTATGACCAATCTGTGGGTGAGAGGGCATCGACTGTTATAGCCAAGCCATGGGTGAGAGTCATCAGCTGTATCCGAGAGGGCACTGTCTGTTATGCCAATCCATGGATGAGAGTATCATCAGTTATGGCCAATCTGTGGGTGAGAGGGCATCTGCTGTTATAGCCAAGCTGTGGGTGAAAGAGTGTTGGCTGTTATAGCCAGTTCATGGTGAACGGGCATCAGCTGTTATAGCCAGTGCAAGCGTGATGAGGGCATTGACTGTTATAGCCACTCTGTTGGTGAAAAGTAGCAGTCATTCTAGTCTATTCCGTGGGTGAGAGGGCATCAGCTGTTGTAACCAGTCTTTGGATAAGAGGGCATCTGCTGTTATAGCCAGTCCATGAGTGAAAGGACATTATCTGTTACAGCCAGTCTTTAGGTGAGATTGTATTGGCCGTTACAACCATTCTGTGAGTGACAGGGCATCAGCTTTTCTAGACATTCCATCAATGAGAGGGTGTTGGCTGTTATAACCAATCCTTATGTGAGAGGGCATCAGCTGTTATAGCCAATCCATGGATGACAGAGTATCGATGTTGTAGCCAAACCATGGGTGACAGGGTGTTGGCTGTTATAGCTAATCCATGAGTGAGAGGACGAGGCTGTTACAGACAACCCATGGGTGAGAAGGTGTTGGCTGTCACAGACAATTCCAAAAACTTTAAAACTGGTTAACCCAATTAGTCTTGTGGAGTTCAGATCACTTTACTTGAGAGCCTTCTCTAAGCCCTGTAAATGTTTTCCCTGTTGCTAATTGCACTGCTGCCACTACTGTGATACTTGTAGCCCTCATCCTTCCTCCTGTCCTCATCCTCCCTTCCCTTATTCTTTGTGCCTCCTTACATTTCTATCATTCTTCATAGCAGGCTGACTCCTATATTGTCACATTGCTGATATTAAGAACTGTTGTTTTACATGTATACTTATTGAATATAATTATTTTATTGTACTCAGAGTTGTTGTATTACCCTTTGCCTTAACATGTTTCAGGTTGTCTATATTAGCCTGTTGTACTGACTTGTGTTATTGTTGTTCTGTTGAATAAGCTTATGCGTACTACCCAGGCCCACCTTGCAAATGAGCTAGCTTAATGGTGTTCCACCTGGTTAAATAAAGATTGACTGATTGATTGAGAGGGCATCTGTTGTTATAGCCAATCCATGGGCAATGGGGTTTTGGCTGTTATAGCCAATCCATGGGCAATGGGGTTTTGGCTGTTATAGCCAATCCATGGTTGAGAGGGTGTTGGTTGTTATAGCCAGTCTTGGTAAGAGGCGTTGGTTGTTTTGGCCAATCCATGGATGAGAGGGTATCAGCTGTTATAGCCATTCCATAGGTGAGAGGGTATCAGCTGTTCTAGACAATCCATGAGTGAGAGGGTGTTGACTGTTATAAGCAGTCCGTGGGTGAGAGGGTGTTTGCTGTTATTGCCAATCTATAGTTGAGAGTTGTGTTGGCTGTTATGGCAGATCCATAGTTAAGAGTTGTGTTGGTTGTAATGGAAAAGGAAAGGGAAATTGTTTAACCAGGAAGGCACACTAGGCCAGAGATTGTTTCCAGGTGCAACCTGGGAGCACAAGGAAGTTAAGTGACTTGCTCAGGTGATGGGATTCAAACCAAGGTCTCCAGGTCTGCAACTCAGTGCCCTTAACCACTACGCAAAGTAGTGTTGGCTATATAGCCTAACCATGGGTGAGAAGACATCAGCTGTTATAGCCAGCCCATAGTGGAGAGGTTGTTGGCTGTTATATTCCATTCATGCTCGAAAGGGCATCAGCTGTTACAACCAGTCCATGAGTGAGAAGGCATTCCCTGTTATTGCCGAGCCATGAGTGAGAGGGCATTGGCTGTTTCAACCAATCCATGAGTAAGAGGGCATCGGCTGTTATAGCCAATCCATGGGTGAGAGGGCATCGAACGTTATAGCCTATCCATAGGTGAGAGATGTCAGATGTTAGAGCCGAGTGGGTGAGAGGGCATTTGCTGTTTAACCAATCCATGAGTGAGAGGGTGTTGGCTGTTATAGCGTTAGCATGGGTGAGAGAGCTTCAGCTGTTACAGCCAATTCATGGGCAAGGGCTTCAGCTGTTATAGTCTATCCATGGGTGAGAGGTGTTGGCTGTTACAACATATCCTTGAGTGAGAGGAGTGTTGGCTATTATAGCCAATCCATGGGTAAGAGGACATCAGCTGTTATGACCAGTCTGTGGATGAAAGGGCATCAGCTGTTATAGACAATTCATGGGTTAGAGGGTATCAGCTGTTATAGCCAGTCCATGAGTGAAAGGATGTTGGCTGTTATAGCCACTCCATAGGTAAGAGGGTGTTGGCTGTTATAGCCACTCCATGGGTGAGAGGGTGTTTGCTGTTATAGGCAGTCTGTGAGTGAGAGTTATTTTTAATTGTAATGAGATGTTGCTGTTTATGGTCAGTTGTCTTCGTTTCATCGAATAGTTTTGGCCTTGTTCAGTTCTTGGATAGTCACTCTCAAGTGTGAAACTTGATAAGTTAGTTTTAAAATTGGTTCTTGCTAGACATTTTCAGGAATTGTTTTGTACATCCCCAGTGTTTCTCATACTGGTGTAGTAGGGCAACTGTGACTGGGTGGTGTAGTTCAGAATGCATCTGACATGTGAATTGTATACATTAACTATGGAGTTTTCTGTTAGGCCAGCATGTTTGAAATCATTTAAATAATATAGCCTTTTTGCCAGCTGTATAATTAATGTTATCTGTGTATTTCCAGTCCAGGTTATCAGGAGTAAGAAGGGTTAGTAGCCTGGTCTACTTTACCCTTAATGGGTTGTGTTCCAGTGAACTGGGAGAAAATATTTTAGACAAATGTGCCCACTGTTAGCTCCTTTGTATCAGATACACTGACATATTTGTTGTAGATTTTCATGCTTTTGCTGGACCAACAAGGATAATTTACATAGATGCTGGAATGCATAAGTTTTAAGGACCACACAGGTTTCTTAATCAGGCGTTTACACCTGGCAGAGGGGTTTATGAGTCTGTGATGGTTGTGTACTGCAGCATCTTTGTACAATTCCTCTTTATTACAATAGTCAACAAATCCTGTTTTCCAAGAACTAACATGGCAGCAAATATTCTCTCCTCCAGATAAATTAATGATTATGTTAGACTTCTTGGTCTACATCATCAATCCATCTAAGTCAAGCTGGACAGAGCAGGGATGATTACTGGATGTTCTCACTTCCCATTCGTGGTAGGAACCACCTTGTGTAAGGAAGGGGAATCCTGGACTTCCTGAAGCTTCCCCATGCCAGATATTGCCTTTTTCAGGCCACATGGCCTGCTAGGCAACTGGAGCTGGAGTCCGCCATCCTTGGCAGTCGGGCCATGGGGAGGGTTGAGGAGGCAGGACCTTCCGCTGCAGAGCCAGGCAGATGTTGAATAGGAGGCAGACAATTCCCAGATGCTTCTGCATCCCACATGCAGCTGGAGTCACCTTGCATGAGGAGGTCAGAACCCTTTAGTTCCTTAAGCTCCCTCCATGGACACTGCCTTTGCTTCATGTCACAAAGCCTGATAGAGTAGCTGGAACTGCCAATCAGTACTCCTTGCCAGTCAGGCCAAGTGGAGCACTAAAGAGGTGATACTTTCTGTCTGTCTATATAGCCAGGCAAACTATGAATAACAGGCAGAATAATTCCTGGATGCTGCCACATCCTGTATGTAGCAGGAGCCTCCTTGTGTGAAGAGGGCCCCTGGACTTTCTGACACCATCCTGCCCCCCACGCCAGACATTGCCTTGGTTTGCAGCCCCAAAGTTTGCTGCAGCAGCTGGATCTGCTAATCAGCCCTCTTTGCCAATCAGATCAAGAGTAAAGCTGAGGAGGTGGGATCTTCCTGGGCCCCTTAAAACCCTAACTGAAAAGTGACTCCCAATGGCAGTCCTTAGCGTGAGGTCTACAGCAGGAGGGTGTAATGCATGGATGTCATATATGTGTCAAGAGTCAGCAAGCCATGCTGTCCGATGTTCCATACTGCACACCACTGCTGGGTAACTGCTGCCATGGGGAAGCTGGTTCAGCTAAGGAAGCCCTCATTGCACCCAAAACATCTTGTTAATCACTTCTTTCTAGTTATCTTTAATTACTGTGTAGTCATTCCGTGCGTACAGTTTATACCCTAACTGCCTCCTCTGGGCTACTTATCAACCACAGTTAACTAATTTATTGTCAGTGAGGCTCTACGCATGACTCTTAACACTCCCCACACAAGCCAGCTGTTATTCTGCTATTTGTCGCATTTTCTAATTAATTAAATTTTTCCATTTCACTTTTTAAACCAGGAAGTGAACTGGGTACAGCCCTTTTCAGTCACCCGACATAAAATGTTCAGACAATAACAGTAAACAAATAATTACGAACATTATAGACAGTAATAAATATGAAAAATATTTAACATTTGCAAAATATGACTTCTTCAAAAGATATTTAAAGTGCACAATGTTGTGTGCAGATTTAACGAAATCAGACAAATCATTCAAAATGCTTGAGCAGACCAGGAAAATTATTTTTTGCCTATGGTTAATTTAATTTGTTTAATTGAAAAAGCAAAGATAAATTGTTCCTGGTATGATAGGCCATTGAGTTTGGATAGAAAGTTGAACAAAGAATGCTTGGTCCAGAATTGTTATAGGCACGGAAGGCAGAGGCTGCTGCATTATAACCTATCCTCCGTTGAGGTGACACAATCCCCATTCCAAATATAAATTACAACAATGAGTTCTATTTAGGACCCTAAGGAAAAGCGACAGATGTTATTTAAAATATGTTGGTACATAGTCAAGAAAACCATATTCTGATTCACAAACAATACATCTCCATAATCAAGTGTTGTAATCAAAATTGGCTGTGCTTCTTCTGTCAGCGAATTAATATTTCTGTACAGATGTGCATGCATTTGGTTTGTCTTTTTCCCAGTATCTCAGTATGTGATATCATGCTCAAGTTAGGGGTCCAAATGGACTCCTAGTATGAAAATAGAAACCACAAACAGTTGCTGACAATTGATGTGCCTAGTACGCCTAGCACATACCTTGAAGTTTGCATGACTAGATTGTTACCCGGATGCCTGGGTACCCAGATGTATCAACTATGCAGCACCATTGGTAGTTGCACATGTTGGCCAGTGGTAGGGCTCTTAAACAAAAAGGTTATTGCCAGTAAACCCAAATTGTGTAATCTTGGCCAGATGATCTAGTCCATCAAGTTAAGATCAACTGTAGCCCTACAGTTATCTCAGCTATTCTATAATGGTGGAGTGCAGGACCTATAAGTCTGATGTGTTACTCTTGGTTTACCCTCAGTGGTAGCAGCTTCCACCAGTCTATGCAGATCTGGTTGGATTCACTGGCTGTCATCCGCAGATGCAGTCACACCTTCTCTGACATCTAGACCAGCCCTTCTCTGCTGGTCTGTGTCTGGTACCTTGCAGGTCAGCTTGGCTCTCTCCGTCAGTCACTCACTTTCTCTTGGAGTTCTAGAATAAATGCTGGATCCCAGACCTCTGCAGATCAGCTCTACAAAACCCAAGGCAATGCCCTCTGCGGCTGTCCCACGCGATGGTGATCAGCACACTGGCTTAATAGTGGCATTGCATATTTGCAGATTTAAATTGCTTAGCAGTGGCTAATACAGTACCAAAACTCATCTAATTGTCGTCTTGATTATTCTTAGTTGCAGGATGTGCAAATTATATGAAGTGAGTCCAGGAGCCCCACGTCCAACTATGTGAGCCTGTAGCTCAGTGGTTAGAGCACCAGGACCGTATCCTGGGGCCTATGTTCAATTCCCTGTAGGTCACATTATTTCTTTCTCACTACAGTTTGTGATTTAAATTGCTTAGCAGTGGCTAATACTGCACCAGAAACATCTAATTGTCAAATTGATTATTCCTAGTTGTAGGATATGCAATACCAGAGAAAGGAAATGTGTCCGGGATCCCCAGGTCCAACCACGTGAGCCTGTAGCTCAATGGTTAGAGCACTGGGTTGGTATTCTGAGGGCCTAGTTTCAGTTCCCAGTAGGTCTCATTTGTTTCTCACTACGGTTTGTGATGGTTTGTTATCAGCACTCCAGCGTGTAAAAGAAACAGCACTAGGGGTACAGTGATGCCCCCAATGTTCTAGCTATATCAGCTATCTCAAGGGAGAAAGCTGATATAACGGGCATTGAGGTGTCACTGCACTGCTGAGTGCTGATAAGAAATCATCTAACTTTGCAGATAAAGCCTATTTTGTGGACTGTTTGTCAGTGAAGAGTGCTGTGTGAAGAGTGTTGTCCACCTTGCAGGTATTGGCTCTGAGGTCGCCACATGAATGAGTTTCTAGCTGTAAGTACCTGGGGTTACCTTAGATCCTGACTTGTTTTACAGTGACTATGTGACCCAAGTGTGTACAGCTATTAATGAGAAAATGGGAATTATGTACAGGCTGCAACATGAGAACAATGTATAGAATAATGTATAGGTGACTGTGTGTTATGAAGTTTTTTTCTACACACCCGAGGTGGGTGATGACCCATAAATGCCTAGTGCAAAGCTCAGGAGGTTTATGTGGTCATCACACACTGAGGATGTGAAAAAATGTCATAAACACAGTCGCTAGGTTTTATTTTTATAATAACTGTTGCAGGACATGACCACAAAAAATCAAGTTTCCCAGCAGCGAAACTGAAGTGTGAGGGCTCCAAACACAGTAATAACCGGGTATGATGTCATACCTGCATATTATGGCATTTAATCACATTGATAATCAGTGTGATAAAGGGGCCACCAGTAATAGTGTTTATCCCCCCACCCGAGGTCCATTTGGCCATTGCCAAAAGATCTCTTTTCCCTCTGTCCGACTACTGGGCCCCTTTATTCCTTAATGCTGTTGGCAAAGAAAAAGGGAGGCTTAACTCAGTTTACAACAGCAGATCCTACGTTGCACTGTCTGGCTCTTCAGCACACACCATTGCAACTTATACTCAGGTCTACAGTGGTTCTCCCAACTGCCAACAGAGACTACAGTATTTCTTGGCGTGCCTGATGGACAAATTCTTGTGATACACTAGCGTCTTTCCCCATCTGAGCAACTGGATATGAAATTTTATCCCAGATATCTAAGGTCTTCTGATCAACACCTTCTGGCAGTTCCGCTGCAGAACAACTGGTGCTCGACAGCCTTCTTCCTAACCATCCGTAAACTTTAGAATAACCTGTCTAGTTGCCTGTGCTTCTTCTATGGCCACTCCTAGTTTCAATCACAGCTTAGGGATCACCTGTTATTCTAAAGTATTTGTGGGTGCCTCGCTTGATGTATGCATATTGACTGTATCAGGTACATGATATGCTGATTTGATTATGACCTGCTAATTTCGGGTCTACACATCACTTTGTTATGAAACTGTCACTTAATTCCAGTGTGTGTGTGCCTGCCTCTGAGTACTGCATCTTGTCACTTAATTCCAGTGTCGTGTGCTACCTCTGAGGTATCGTATCTGTCACTTAATTCCAGTGTGTGTGCCTACCTCTGAGGTATCATATCGTGTCACTTAATTCCAGTTTGCATGTGCCTACCTCTGAGGTATCGTATCGTGCCACTTAATTCCAGTGTGCGTGCCTACCTCTGAGGTATCAATGTCGTCATCACTTAATTCCAGTGTGCATGTGCCTACCTCTGAGTGTCGATCGTCGTCACCAATTCCAGTGTACGGTGCCTACCTCTGAGGTATCGTATCTTGTCACTTAATTCCAGTGTGCCTACCTCTGAGGTATCGTATCTTGTCACTTAATTCCAATGTGCCTACCTCTGAGGTATCGTATCTCGTCACTCAATTCCAGTGTGCTATGCCTACCTCTGAGGTATCGTATCTTGTCACTTAATTCCAGTGTGGCTACCTCTGAGGTATTGTATCTTGTCACTTAATTCCAGTGTACATGTGTCTACCTCTAAGGTATTGTATCATGTTTCTGTGCCTGTATTACTTCTTCATACCTGAAAATGGGCCTCAGGTCCAGTGTACTCATCAGGGTGGGACACATTTTGGAGCTGGTGTCCAGTCTGGCCACTAGTTTACCTAAAACTGGTAACCAAATCAATATTTTTAGTGGCTACCTTTTCAAAGGCTCAAACATCACTGTGTGGGTAGGTGTTGTCAGGTAACTTTCAAAGTCTAGTAGCCAAACCAATCTTTTTAGTGGCCATTGGCCACCTGGTTACCAATTTGTCCCACCCTGGTAAACATCCGGTTATCAAATAAGCTAAGTAAATAAAATAAAAATAAATATCTGTTCTCCATGCGGCTAACATTCTGTTTTGGAGGAGTGTAGTCACAGCCTCCACATATACAGAATATTATGAGTCTTCCTCAGTAAAGCCAAGCTGGGGACTTTGGCAGCTGAAACTTATATCAAGGGTTAAGTCTGAACAGAAAGTGTGTCAGGGACAAAAAGATCGAAGTGCTGTGAAATATAAGCACCTAGTCTATCTGTGGTGCCTCACTGATTAACTGTACTCCAAGTGATTTAACTCCAGTTTGACTGATAAGTAACTTATCAGCAATGTTTAACTTTGTAAGAACTTCAGCAAGAACATATAATCAGCAGTACAGGGGCAATAACCAAATAAACAAATATAGATAAGATGCAACTTAATGGCTTAATAGCATGTTTGTTTAGTATACAGAGGTCCCATTCAGAAGATAGGAGTCTAGATCCCAATCAACACTGATGGAATCTGTCTCCTAGGAATGGGGTGGGGTATAATTTGTAGGAAACTGTGTCCCAAGCAGTTCAAGAGTACCTTGAGAAATAAAGATAGCCAAACTTTGAACTTAGCTCTGTGTTTGGTGCTTTTGTTTTAGTTGGGAGTTGGCTGTGCTTATCAAGATCCTTAGCCAAAAGCTACAGCTTTTCCCAATCAGATGCCTTCCTTGTGTCTTGCCCTTTTCACAATAAACAGCAAAGTCAGCAGACAGCTGGTAGATGACTGTGCAGTTATTTGTGCATGAAATGTGCATTATCAGAGCACTGGTCCGTTTGCTGAAAAACACTTACCCACAGTGTCTGATTTTTTCAAACACTGGTTGCCCCACCAGTGGGTGGATGACTCTATTTCAGTGTAACCCCTAGATGGCGCTATCCCAGGGTACTACCCCTGCCTGATTTGCCACTAACAGGTTGAGGGGCCTGGATCCAATGGCGGGTGCCTCCACCCAGAGGTCAGGGTTTGCAATAGTTAAACTTACTTGGTCACAGCCCTCTGGGACACTGCAACCCCCTTTCTTCCCACTAGTGGTCCACACAATATATCAGAATTACCTTCACAGTATACACTTACCCCAGGGCTGGTTCAGGCACTGGGACCTCCTGTAAAATAAGATACAGTGCAACAATCACAGTACAATACTTTAACATAGACAAATACCTCAGGCAGTATAACTTTGCTGAAACAAGCAGCTCGGATTTATTTAGGGGAATAAAACAAGGACAGGGAAATCAGATTAATTAGCTTATCACTTTACTCATCTACGTATGGCTCTGTACTAGGCCTATCTTACCAGTTACTGTCCTGGGTACCCAAGCCCTAGTGGCTAGTCCAAACCATGGCAGCTGGTAGGGGCCCTTTCCCACAGAGAAAAGAAAAATTAGTTTAAACAGTCAGCAGTACAGTGATTCCATTTGGATTCAATGTGGCAATTCAACAGGAGCGACCCTGAATTAGTACTCACGACCTCCAAACAAGATAGGGTCCTTCAATGTCAGCAGGGCTACTCTTGAGCTCCACGAGACTCCTCACACATTTATATGGCAAACTGCAACAGGCAAAAGTCCTTTAATGGCAGCAGGATTCACTTGAGGTACACAAGCTCTTCACACATTTATATGGTAAAACAGAAAGTACTATAACAGGCAGGCTGCTTCTCTATCCCAATCGCAATTACTGCACAATACCGGGAGACACACAGCAGATTCAGTTCCTGACAGACCGAGTGCAATTCAGCAATTTCTCCAGTCTTCTACAGGGTGAGCCTGGTTTCTACTCTTCAGATATCCTTTGATTCTCTTCACAGGACGGATTCAGTCCTAACAAGCAGTTACACAAGCTGCAGACCGGAAATCTGGGCCTTACACGCTTCCCGACTAAAACAGCACACTGAAAAGCACAGGGCCTTCCTTCTTCACTGCCAGAGCTCAACCGAAACTCCAACAGACAAAACCGGCACTTCCTTTGAGTTCCTCCCAGTTCTTGACTGGATTGGCTGTCACTCACAATAGACTGCTCCTGTTGGTCCAAAAGGCGCCAAGTCTAAACTACATCTCCCAGAGTCACTGCCCATACAATCCTCTTGTGGCTGGCTCAGATTATGAGTCCAAGTTCTGATTCGTCCAAGGCACCATTTTAGAGCTAGCTTACCCACACTGATTGGTCCAGTTCAGCAGTTCAAAACCAGAATGGGGAACTAGGCAGACACAGTTCTGACTGCAAAGAAAGCAGGTTAGACAAACTGTAATTTCATTATTACTCTAAATGATTTCTGGCAAACAGTTACATCTTTCAGATAGGTTCCCTTTGCACCCTAGTGACTGCAAAAATGGAGTGAATTGCAGCAGCTCGAGTGGTACTCAATCAAAGAAACACACAGTCCCCATACAAGTAATTATGTCTGCAAGCAGACAGCTCTTAAAGAGACAGTACCAGAGGTTCTAAAACACTCACTGATAAATGGCTTAAACGCCAAACACCATTCAGGCTTGGAGCATTCAAGCAAGCTCCTGGAAGTCTTTTGGAACCCCCATTTGCAGGGGGGTTACACCCTTCCTGGCCTGGGAAAGCTTGACGTCGCGTCGAAGCAAGTACCCCATAAGTTTCAACTGCAACCATATACATTTGCATTAGGCTCGCATATGTAATCATCAGTCAATATATCATTTACCAAGAACACATTTCTGAAACATTGCAGTCGTCACTCTTTACACAGTATTACATACACATTGTACCATAACTCAGGTTATTACCTCTTGTACATGAAACCTGAAGAGAGGGGCCCTTCCTATCAGTTACCTTGGGGCTGGATGGGGCAAGGGCACCATACTTAGAGGGCAACACAAGTAACTTGGAGTTAGCACTGACGCTCAGTTTGGGCAATGAGCCTGGGACATACACTCCTTTGTGGACAACATTGAGAGGCAGATCCACTGGCTGCCCAGGGAATCATAACTGAGGTGCACCACAGGCTTTACAGCTCGACCAGTCTTTCTAGGGGGAACTGTTACAGTCTCTGCACTCTGAGCCTCATTTTCAGCATTGTCCTCACTTGTCAGGGAGTCTCCATGGGGTAGAGGCTAGAACTTGGGGCACTTTCAGCTCCAGGAGTTACAGTTTCTGAGTCCACAACATTTGCCTGCATGGAGAGCTTTCAGACACTGGCAGTGGACTGTCAGGGCACTCAAAATACTCTTCTTGTTCTGGTGTATCACCAGTCTGACCCAATCCGTCATTTTCCTCCCTGAAAGCTCAAACAGTTCAACCATGCACAATGATTCCATTTCATCTGATCTGATGCTTTGCACTTCACTTTCTGGGAGCATTGGTCCAGGGACAAGCTGGGGCTTGGACAGTCCAGAAGGCCCAGCTTCATCTCCAGTATTGACTAGGGGATTGCCTCAAACAATTGACTCAGTTCGTAGAAGGATAGTATTCAAAGTCACTCTCACTTTCTTCCGATATGGACTGACAGTCATGCTCAACTGGGACTTGTGGAGGGAACACTTTAACTTTGCTTCTGTAGGTGCAGACTTTCTTGATCTTTTCTTAGCAGCAGCTCTAGTCACTGGTCCAGAGGGCATCTTCTAGGGGCTCAGACTCAATTAAGATTTGTCCAATGGGCAGTAAATGATTTCTATGCATTGTTTTTACATCTTTGAATTATTCTCAGGCCTTACTTTGTACACTGGCAGATCATCTTGTTTGCCCACTACAATGTGAGAGATGTGCCATCTGTCAGCAATCTTGTGCTTGCCATGCAGTCCCAGATTTCTTAGCAATACCCGATCTCCCTCCTGGAGTTCCTGTGCTTTCACCTTTTATCATACCTTTCTTTGTTGGCCAGATTTCTTTTGGCAGCCATGGTTTGAGCCAGTTGGTACACATGAGTTAGCTGGGCCTTTAACTTTTGCACATACTGTAAATAGTTGTCAGCTTGAACCCCATCAGAGAGACCCCAAACACACATCTACCGGTAGTCGAGCATCTCTTCCAAACATCAGGCGTGTAGAGAAACCCATGGCATCACTTTGGTGCAGTTATAAGCATGTACCAGGGTGCTAATTTGTTGGCTCCATCTAGTCTTGTCCTTTGGGTGCAGGGTGCCTAGCATATCTAGCAAAGTGTTGAAACGTTCAGGCTGTGGGTCCCCTGGGGTGGTAAGGAGTGGTTCTGGACTTCTCACTTCCCACAGAGAAAGCATCTCTTTGATCAGACGACTCTCAAAGTCTCCCTTGATCAGAATGGATTCTTTGTGGAGCCCCATAGTGAACAAAAAGTTTTCTCAAGTACTTTGGCTACAGTGGATGCTTTCTGGTCTTTGGTGGGAAAGCTTGGGCATATCTCGTGAAATGGTCAGTGACCACCAGCACATTACTGATATTTCTTTGATCTGACTCCAAACTCAGAAAATCAATACAGACCAGCTCCATGGGTGCACTGGTGGTTATGTTAACAAGGGGGCAGCCCTCTGGGGCAAAGCTTTCCTCTGTAAGCAGCGACTACAAGTTCAAATGTGTTACTCCACATCAGCCCCCATCTTAGGCCAATAGAATCTGGATCTCACCAAGTCAAGTGTTCTGTCTATACCAAGGTGCCCCATGTGGTTGTGCAAGGACCTCAATACTGAGTCTCGAAGGCAGTGGCAGCACCAGTTGTTGTTTGTCTACTTGTCCCCTCTGTCTACTGTTTCTCTGTATAACAGTTTATTGATCAGTTTCAACTTAGGACCTTCTTTGTATAACAGTGCAGTTCTCAAATCAGTGGAGCGTAATTTGGACACATCTTTTCCTGCATAGAGGGCTTCTAAAGCTGATTTGATCATAGGATCGCGGGATTGAGCCCGCGAATACTGTCATTGTCCAGCTGAGGCAGTGCACCAATGTCTATTGCAGAAAAGTGGCAATAAGCAGCAGGTATGCAATTCTCAGAGGGTCCCAAGCAATCCACCATGCAGTCCACTGCGTCCGTGGACATTTGTTCCTCCCTGTCAAACTTCCGGCAGAGTGCCCGAATGTCAGGTTCTGCCAATCGGACCCAATCATTCTGGGAACAGGCTCCGGAGAGAGCATCAGCATCTATGTGGTTCAGACCTCGGTATTCGAGAGCATAGTCATATGTAGATAATGCAGAAAGCCACCTGTGGCCAATGGCATCCAACTTAGCTGAGGTCTGCACATAGGTCAAAGGATTATTGTTAGTTTTTACTAGTATTTTAGCCCCATACAAATACTCATGGAATTGGTCAACAATAGCCCACTTCAAAGCTAGGAACTCTAACTTATGTACAGGATAGTTCTTTTCGGATGGGGTCAGGCTTCTACTGGCAAAGGCCACTGGTCTCAGGCCATTCTCGTGCTCTTGGTACAACACAGCCCCCAACCCTTGCAAGCTAGCATCAGTGTGCAGGACGTAAGGTTTTCTTGGATCGGCATAGGCCAGCACTGGAGCATGGGTAAGTTGATATATGATCTCATGAAAAGCAGTCTCACAATCAGGGTCCAGCGGGCCCCAAATACTTCACTTCGGATGAAAATACACTCTTTCAGTCTTGAGGGCGCTGACTTTTGGTATTTTTGTGGGTTGGGGATACCCTTGAGTGAGGTTAAGTAAAGGGCGGATCACTCTTGAATAGTCCTGATGAAACGCCATAATAACCACAGAATCCCAGGAATCTTTGCAGTTCTTTTTAGATTTTTGGGCTGTGGCCAGGTGGTCAAGGCCTCAACTTTACTTGGGTGGTCTCTATTCCTCGGTGGATACTATGTGTCCCACATACTTTACTGATGTTTGAAAGAATTGACACTTATCAATGGACAGTTTAAGGCCAAAGTCCTCCAGTCGGTCCAATACCTTAAATAATCTGCTCTCATGTTCCTCCAGTGAGCTGCCAACACAATAACATCATCTAGGTATACCAGGCACTCTAGTAAGTTCATGTCCCCCACTGCACACTCCATCAATCGTTGAAAAGTGACTGGGGCACCTGAAATCCTTGAGGCATCCTCATGAATTCATAGAAGCCAGGACAGATAAAGGCTGTCTTCTCACGGTCCTCTGGGGCCATCGGGATCTGGTAGTACCCACTCAGGAGATCCAACACAGAGAACCACTTGCTCCCGTTTAGGCAGTCCAAAGCATCCTGAATGCCAGGCATTGTGTACTGATCAGGATAGTCCGCCCGGTTTAAAGTGCGATAATCCACACACATCATACTGTCCCATTCTTTTCCTCACTACCACAATGGGAAGCATAAGGGCTTCTGGATTCTTGTATTACACCAGCAGCAACATCTCTTGCAGATGCCGTCTCACATCATCTATGTCAGCAGGTGCCAGGCATCGAGACCTCTCCACGAAATGGTCTTTGCGTCATGCAGCGGATATTGTGCTCAGCTCCTTGCATGCATCCTACGTCCCATTCCTTTAAAGAAAACACCTGGTCTCTCTGGCAAGCTTCTCACTGATCCTCACTTTCCATTCAGCTGGCAATGGGAGTCGCGAAATCAAACAAGTCAGGCGCTACTCTGTCATTCTTCCTTGAACTCTTGCTGCTGGTAGCACTGCAGTGTCTGCACAATGCACATTAGCCAGGATGCAACCTCTATTTACTCGAATGTCTCTTTCAGACACATTATGAACTTGGACCATTACCCTTCTGGCATAAGCATGGGCTCTAGTGGGCAAAATACTAGGCTTGACCAGCAGTCCCTCTGGCAATTTTCCATCGCCTGTTGCATCCAACATTAATATTTTATTCTTAACATCCTTTCTGATCGGACCTCTCCTGTAAGTTACACTGGGCATTTGGTGCCAGGATCAGAGACTCAGGATCCTTCTTCCATACAATTCACCGTTCCTCTGGTTCTATTTTTCAGCATCTCTCTGTGCCTCATAGGCCTTCTTAATTAAAGCCGAACTCTTAAAGCTCTACTAGTCTTTGACCCTGTTTTTCATAACATAACTGTGCCAGCCTTCCAACATATGAGCATTTGTTCCAATCAACAAAGGGACACCATCATACAGTCCAGTGGGGGACACACTAAGGCTAGGGTCTCTACTTGTTTGGCCACCCAGCCACGGAGGTGAGAAGGAGCAGCCAATCTGATGTACCCGAATAGGGGTAGGCCTTCTCACTTAACCCCCATACATGCAGTCCTTCTAATGGTTGTAAGGGTACGTCTGACAAATGCTTCTGATACCAGTCTTGGAACATAATTGTCACTTGGGAGCACTGTCTAATACAGCTCTTGTAGACACTCCATTCACCTTTACAGGGGTCTCCATGGAGGGACCCACTATTCTGGACCAGTCTGGAGAGGCAGTAGTGGGGCCTGGCAGCTGACCTTGCCACAAAAAGGCGTGAGTTAGCATTTTGGTGCCCTCACTGGGATCATTTGTGCACTCTTAACCACTGATTTGTTCTCCGAGCTCTCCTTGTAGCCTATATGCAACTTTGTCAGTGTCTTTTGGGACCGGCATTCCATCTTCATGTGCCCATCCTTCCGCATTATAGCAAAACATACTTTCTGGAGTTTGAGCTGGCCGAGGCGCCACACTGGGAGCCAGGGCGGGGGTACTACTAACTGGAAACCTTGGTGCCATCTCTGTCTGGCGTGATAAGCATTTGGAGACATCTCGTCAGTTTCTCCACTTCCATGGTCAAGGAATTGAGTTTGGAGCTGTTATCAGCAGGAGATACATGGGTGGGTACCCCCACTCCCATAGCAGATGCAGTCGGATATAGGTCAGGGCCCGTACTTGCAGGCGTGGCCTTCATAAAGGGACTGTTTTGAATTCCCGGATCTCTCTCAACAGTTCGCCCCATTGTGACATATCTTTTCCTTGTCAGAGCACTCATTGACTGTCAACCTCTGCCCTGAACTTCACTTGATGGGTCACCTCAGTCACTCGGGTCGTAGCCACAGCTGTTGGTGCAGGTCCCTCCGAGGTCGCCTTTTCTCAACTCCTCGAATTTCTCTCATTAACTCATCATAGGAGGGTGGGATTCCAGTCGATTTGCCAGGCGAACTGAAGCAACAGCAGTTCTGAGAAGGGGCAGACTTAAGGATTCTGTCCAGTCTGGTTCGGTCCAGTTCAATCGCTGGCAAACTACCCTTTCTGAGGCATTCTTGCATAAATTTTTCCAGCCGAGATACATACACAGACAACAACTCCCTTGGTACTGTTGTGCATTTCTTACTCTCACCATAGGTCCTCATCAGAATCTGGGCTCCCTTACACATTCTCCAAGGCCTCAAGATAGGCCTGTGCAGTCGCTTCAGGGTTACTGGCCCGTTAGCACGGATGGTAGCCAGGGCAGGACCTTGGAGGCTCACTAACCCTCTTTCGCCTTGCTTCCGAGTACTGCCATTCTAGCACTTGGGGGCAACATAGTCTATCCAGGTCTCCCAGTCATCCTCCCCTTGGGGGTGGGAGGGTGCCAGAGAAGATCCTCAACCCGGTAAGAGTCGTGACTAATGGCAGGTGCAGAAATAGGAGTCTGCATTGGTTCAGCCACCATTACGGGCACTGGAGCGGAGAGGGTGTTGGGGAGGAACACCCTCAGGTGGCAAGAATAGTTTCTTCAAGTCCTCCACAGTTTTCCTTCTCCCAGCAACCATTTAGCAAATTTGTCCTCAAAAGTTTCAGATAGTGGTGGGGCTCATTCCCCGGTCTTTACTGTCCTTAGTTATCACTCTCCAAGCAGTGAGGGCTCCTCTGGGGTAATGGTCTGTGGCACTTTAGAGCTATCTATGGGATCCTTAAACTCTACTAGGGCAGAAAAGTGTGGGTGAGCAGATTAGCATGCCGACCCACCACCACAGGGTTTTGTAAACCTTCCACCTTGGAAAGTATTCCCTGTACAATGTCCGTATTGATACCCAAGGGATGTCCAGTATAAGCATAGCATTTTGGGGTCGATCTCCTCCCAGTACACCACTCCACCAGCCGGTGCACAGCCACTTCTGTCAGGGTACCCATTTTTCTTAACAGTGGTTCGTAAATATGGCCACTAGAGGACACACAATCCCAGCGGTGAGCCTCCAAGATGTAACCCCTAGATGGCGCTATCCCAGGGGCTACTACCCTGCCTGATTTGCCACTAACAGGTTGAGGGGCCTGGATCCAATGGCGGGTGCCTCCACCCAGAGGCAGGGTTGCAATAGTTAAACTTACTTGGTCACAGCCCTCTGGGACACTGCAACCCCTTCTTCCCACTAGTGGCCCACACAATATATCAGAATTACCTTCACAGTATACACTTACCCCCAGGGCTGGTTCAGGCACTGGGACCTCCTGTAAAATAAGATACAGTGCAACAATCACAGTACAATACTTTAACATAGACAAATACCTCAGGCAGTATAACTTTGCTGAAACAAGCAGCTCGATTTATTTAGGGGAATATAACAAGGACAGGAAATCAGGTTAATTAGCTTATCACTTTACTCATCTACCTATGGCTGTGTGTGCACAGGCCTATCCCTACCAGTTACTGTCCCTGGTTCCCAAGCCCTAGTGGCTAGTCCAAACCATGGCAGCTGGTAGGGGCCCTTTCCCACAGAGAAAAGAAAATTAGTTTAAACAGTCAGCAGTATAGTGATTCCGTTTGGATTCAATGTGGCAATTCAACAGGGAGCGACCCTGAATTAGTACTCACGACCTCCAAACAAGATAGGGTCCTTCAATGTCAGCAGGGCTACTCTTGAGCTCCACGAGACTCCTCACACATTTATATGGTGAACAGTAACAGGCAAAAGTCCTTTAATGGCAGCAGGATTCACTTGAGGTACACAAGTCTCTTCACACATTTATATGGTAAAACAGAAAGTACTATACCAGGCAGGCTGCTTCTCTATCCCGATCGCAATTACTGCACAATACCGGGAGAACACACAGCAGATTCAGTTCCTGACAGACCGAGTGCAATTCAGCAATTTCTCCAGTCTTCTAGTGAGCCTGGTTTCTACTCTTCAGATATCCTTTGATTCTCTTCACAGGACGATTCAGTCCTAACAAGCAGTTACACAAGCTGCAGACCGGAACTCTGGGCCTTACACACGCTTCCCGACTAAAACAGCACACTGAAAAAGCACAGGGCTCCTTCCTTCTTCACTGCCAGAGCTCAACTGAAACTCCAACAGACAAAACCGGGCACTTCCTTTGAGTTCCTCCCAGTTCTTGACTGGATTGGCTGTCACTCACAATAGACTGCTCCTGTTGGTCCAAAAGGCGCCAGTCTAAACTACATCTCCCAGAGTCACTGCCCATACAATCCTCTTGTGGCTGGCTCAGATTATGAGTCCAAGTTCTGATTTGTCCAAGGCACCATTTTAGAGCTAGCTTACCCCACACTGATTGGTCCAGTTCAGCAGTTCAAAACCAGAATGGGGAACTAGGCAGACACAGTTCTGACTGCAAAAAAGCAGGTTAGACAAACTGTAATTTCATTATTACTCTAAATGATTTCTGGCAAACAGTTACATCTTTCAGATAGGTTCCCTTTGCACTCCTAGTGACTGCAAAATGGAGTGAATTGGCAGCAGCTCGAGTGGTACTCAATCAAAGAAACACACAGTCCCATACAAAGTAATTATGTCTGCAAGCAGACAGCTCTTAAAGAGACAGTACCAGAGGTTCTAAAACACTCACTGATAAATGGCTTAAACGCCAAACACCATTCAGGCTTGGAGCATTCAAGCAAGCTCCTGGAAGTCTTTTGGGAACCCCCATTTGCAGGGGTTACATCAGAATTGCCCCTGTGTTTACCATGAAATTCATAGCCTGCCTAATTTGCACACCCTAATTCATTTCTGTTTATTTTTATGTGATGAATGCAGTGCACCAGAAAGGAGAGGAGGTGGCTGTGACAGTTAGGGTACAATATAGACACCCCGTACTGCTCTATTGGTGGGCCATACCCCATACTGGGGAACCCCTCATCCTAAGGTGAGGGGACTTTGAGTTTACCTACTGATTCAATGTCATATATCTTATAAGTGATAAATATAGATCGTGCCAGCGTTCACCAGTCATACGATAGTCCAGTAAGGGCACTGCTGAGTCTACCTAAATGCTGAAGAAAAGAGAGGAATGTGTAATTACAAAGATACATAGAATTTGTCGGCCGATAAGGACCTCTTGACCTCCCAGTCTGCTCTATCTTGATAGAGCCAACTCCCCAACTAAAACTAAAGCACCAAACACAGAGCTAAGTTCTGCCCTATTAGGAGAATGGGGTGAACTTTGGGGCCAAACAGTCCAAGGCACACCCTCGATGCCTGTCACTGGCTGCAGGGTGGGGTGGGGTGGAATGTCATAGCTTTACAGCCGACAATCCCAAGTTACAGCCCTGACGCCTGTCAGTCTCTACAGGGTGGGCCATTACAGTTGAAAACCCTAATGCTCTGGGCGCTTGTTATTTTGACTCCAAATTTTCAACATGGGCTTTGTAGACCCCACCTCATGAACAGTATCACTATCAGTTCATTAGTTGAAAGGTGATTTTGCACAGCGACTGCGCCATTTGGTGCCACAGGTGCGAAACATATTTCTGGCAGGATGTGAAAAATGACAGCTGTACTGTTCATGAGGAGGTGTAAAAAATGATAAAGTTGAAAATCTGGAGTGAAAATATGAAAATTGGTGAAGTCACAAGCATGCATAGAAACTGCACAACGCACGCCCATAGCGCAATTATTTGGGATTTTATAACCCAATGTTCAACATAGGCATTTTAGGACTTCCACTCATGAACAGTGGCACTGTGATTTTGTTACTCTGTCCCTAACGTTGATTTCCAAAAGCGACTGTGCCATTGTGCCGGATGTGCGAAAACACATTTCAGGCAGGATGTGAAAACAACACCTGTACTATTCATAAGGAGGTGTGAAAAATGGCAATGTTGAAAATCTGAGTGAAAATATTAAAATTTTCGAAGTTACGACCCGGCATGGAAACCGCGCGAACGCATCGCCAGTAACACAGTCATTTTGAATTTTTTCACCAAATTTTCAACATAGGCATTTGGGACTCAGCTCATGAACAGTGGCACTGTGATTTTGTTAAGCTGTCCCAAACATTGATTTCCCACAGCGACCGTGCCATTGTGCACCACATGTGTGAAAACACATTTCGGCAGGATGTGAAAAATGACAGCTGTATTATTCATAAGGAGGTGTGAAAAATGGCAATGTTGAAAATCTAGTGAAAATATATTAAAATTTCTTTGGGTTACGGTGTGTATGGAAATCAAGCAGAATGCACGCTTCATAACACAGTCATTTTTGGAATTTTTTCACCAAATTTGAAAAATAGGCTTTTGGGGCCTCCCTCATGAACAGTGGCACTGCTGCTTATTAATCAGTCCCAAAGGTGATTCCATGCAGTGACCGCGAATGACCTTTTGGGACTGAATAACGAAATGACAGTGACTGTGTTCATGAGTTGGGGTCCCAATAACCCCATGTTGAAAATTTGGGACCAAAACCCCCAATAATGGCTGAGATACCAATGTAAATTGACCCCCATTCAGTGTCATTATAGGACTTACTGTCATTTCTTTAGTTTGCAGTCAGCTTTGAAGAGTGCAGATGTGTTCCAGTCCACTGAAGATTGCTGCTTCTGACCTCGGAAGTAAGTATGGGTGAGTGGGGGCGAGGTGGAGTGCGCAGAGGAGGGTGCAGGTTGGGGAGGGGCCGGCAATGATGAGGGACCGGTTTATTTTTTCAGGGTAAATTTTAAAAAGACGCTAGGGTCCGCTTTCTGCTTTTACAGGAAACTATGGATTTTGGCACACTGGGGTGGGCTCCCAGTGTGCCACAGTGCTGGGGATCCATGCCGACCGGGATTGGGCACCCTGAGGTTGGAGGATATGTGGGGGGCACATCTGACACTGGGAGTGAGCATCCTGGTGTTGGTAACACCACAGCAGGTTTTGCACACTGGGGTGGGCCCAGTATGCCACATTAAAGGATGGTTGGGGGATCAAGCACCTGATGTCACCAGGCAGGGGTCTGCCAGTGCGATTGGATCACGCTTAAAGTACTAGTGCCTTCGGCACTGAATACCTCCCAGCCCGCACGGAGTTTAGGCTGTGGCATGCTCTGTAGGTCTAGGAGAAACTTTCATGCTGGAGACAGCAGTAGGTGGAGGAGGCAGGCGAAGACACCTCCTCCCACCTTTCAAGCAGGGATCAGTTGGGTGGCGAGGTGGAGCCACAACGCAAAACAGCTGTTTGCTCTCCAGCGCTGCCGCCGCCACTATTTTTATTGAAATGTTTAATCAGGAAAGCACGTATGAGGTATATCATCTGTGCCACTGCATGACGAGCTTGTCTCTGATTGCAGCGGCACATTTGTTTCAAGTTGGTGGCAATTTGCATAAACTTGTATCAGTGCTAGCATGCTCACTAATTGGTGAATGAGGATGCACCTTCTAAAGCATGCCCTGCATTTGACAATGCTGACACACCTCTGCATTTTTCATATTATCAATATGTTGTTTGCGATGCGCAAGACAACATAAAAGGGCAGACAGAAAGTTGCACATTCTAAGTCCCTACATTAAAGGGGCACTGCCAGGCTTTGGTGGTATTTCCACCTGCAATCCTGGTGTTTTTGCTCCTTATGTTGACATAGAAGCACACCTGGGCACCTGATTGCTGAAAGAAATAAAAACAGGCTGTTTTAACGCAGCATTACTTTTCAGCTGGGACTGCTACTCCTCCCCGCCTGCAGCCTGGCACATTCACAAGTGTTCTTGGCACCGAGCGCCTGTAGGCTCGCTCATGAGACCTTTAGTTTTTTCAGAAAGTATATGAGTTTATTCCAAAATCGAAATCTGTATGGATCAACAAGACTGGCAATGTAACTCTTTCCTTGAAACGAGCATTATATCTCATAAAAAACACTGAAAAGTAAAGCGGACCCTTGGCATGCAGTAACATGCTGTTTACCCAGCTGCAGGACATTGTACCATTTCACAGAATATGTGCAGCTATTCTGGAGATCAGGGTAAGGGCAACAGACTTCTGAAACACACAAAGGAACTTACAAGCTCAAATGGTCAAACTTGGTGGGCCATAGGCCCTTATCTGCCGACAGTGTCTATGTATCTATTATACAAAATGCAAATGTATTACCAGCTAGTTTAACACGCTGGAGGACATTGTGTCATTTCACAGAAATATGCACTTATTAACAAAATGCAAATGTGTTACCAGCGATTACCAGTTACTTTAACATGCTACTTAACCCGCCTATATAGAAAACTACGATGCACCAACAGACAGGTTAGTTTCATTTACATCACGGAGTTCACAACTACTACCCGTGGCCAGAAACTGTGCTATTATGGATTTATGCACACCGAACAAGTCACATGGAACGCCACCAGTAATAGTACAACGACTCCACCACTCTTCCCTCCTGAAGTGTGGAATGTACATCAGGCAACTATAGATAGTGAACATCAGACAAACAACTCATTCAGAAGAAGTCCCAAGAGACATGATGCTTCAGAAAGTGAAGGAGAAGTGTCATGAATCAGGGCATGATGCAGATCCAACTACTGTAGTGATTTATTGCCAGTATATCTAAGAAAAACTGTAATGCACTCCAGAGAAAGTAGGCGACTTCCCACTGACCAAAGACAACTATCCAGTAGTTACCACTACCAGGTCACAGTGCTCAGTGTTAAGAAAGGAGCCCTGAATCAGCATTTTGCCTCAAAGTGCATAGACGTGTCAGTGGCTCAGTAGGTAGCACACCCGCCTCTGAGGCCAGGAGATCAGAGGGCTGTGGGTTCAGTTCCACATCTGGCACTTGTTAATATCCCAGTACTGACACTGTAGTGCAGCGTGAGAGGGTGCTGCACTCTGAGGTGCCGCCTTCGGATGAGACGTTAAACCAAGGTCCCATCTGCCTGGATTGGTGGTAGTTCAGGTGGATGTTAAAGATCCCATGCCACTTCTCGAAAAGAGTAGGGAATTTCCTGGTGTCCTGGCCAAATTTCCTTCATTCACTAAAAATACCACCAACAGTTTCATCTAGCTCAATGTCAGTTGGCATTCATCTGTATCCTCCCCGGTCGTGCCTGAAAATAGGCAGGATTTGTCTAGTGCACTTACCCGTCAACAAAAACGAAATAAATAAATTCCAGATTCCACCCTGCCATCCCTGATGCTCCATGTCAAACCATGAAATTACTGTAGGAGCATGCCATGACCAAGGTCACAAAGCCCTTCCAATAGGCATCCCCACCGCATCCAGCACAACCTAGCCAGACTTAGGCTGACATACTGATTTTGCAGCAGAAATCATATACAGTAGGCAGCACTTACACTGTACACCTATAAGTTAGACAGCCACTTTTACCGGATATTTTCTTTTCCCAAACCACTGCCATAGGGTTACAATGTTAAAACTGCCTGACATAACGCATTATGGGGCCTTCTATATCGGATGCCAGTGCCACTGATTACATGTTGATGTGTGTATTGATAAGCCCATTCTCACCCACCTCTGCCTGCCAGAGCTCCCTATTGTGACAGCACAGGGTGATTGACAGGGATACGGTGTTGAAGAGGTGCTAAATGCAGTAAACAGCTTTCCAAGTCTTAGAATCAGCCCCTGCCTCCCAAACTCCCACCCGGCTCCAGGCAGTCTAAGGCACAGGAACAGTTTTTTGGTGTAGCTGTTCATCAGTTAACCTGTTGGAAACATTTTCAGAGCAGCCACACAGAGAAAAGCTGTGGAATTTAGATGTAACCACTTTCTGGGTTTCTGCTTCTGCGTTCTGTGGCTGCCTGTTTTTGTTAACATGGAAGCACTATATGCCTTTTCATAATAACAAAACAATCACAACAGATTCAGTGTGTAGTGAGGAATGTAGTGTGGGTTTTCAGTTTTGAACTAAGTACAGTACTAAGAGTAAACCAAAAGAAATTAAAGTAAAAGCTGTTGCAGCTTGTGTCACGTTCGCAGTTTTAGATGACATATGCAGCACACAGCATCTTTCTACAATTAAACATTTATGTCTGTGTGTTGTATGAAGCATAGAAGCTGTGTATGTGGTGAGGAGCGTAGTGTGATGTTCTGTTGGGGCTAGCTGGTGCTGGCAGAGTGCTCTAAACAGTCCCCTTGAGTAATACGGACAGCTGCTTATAACAGACAAAAGCATTATGCACAGTAGTCTGTTACAAGCGGCTTTACTGTAACTACTAATTTGGTAGCCAGACAGACCTTCGGTTATAGCCACTGCCAGCAACCGAATGCTTAATGTTTGGGAGAGCCATACCTGGACCACGCCTTTCCACATCAGGCTATACTTCAACTCCTAGTTCTCTTCCTGATAACACCCCACAGGTGGTATTACTACGTGTTTACTCAAAAGTCTGCCGGGCTTAAGTGGTCTGTGATTAAGGCCTAGGTGCCTAACCAGGGAAACAACACTGCCATCTAGCATTTTATCCCTGAACTGGGTCCCTGGATTGTTTACATCAGTCTCTCAGTAGGAAAACTCCGCCTGTTCTTTAGAAGAGCTATCTTTACAGTTAGAAATAGTCACTAATACGTGCACGTATCAATTAAAATGCCCACACTTGTACAACATGGCATAAACAAGTTACTGTAATAATGCCTCAGCATTAGCCCAGTGGATATAATACTACATAAAAATAAGACTGGTAGTACCAATGAACTAAAGAAAAAACCATCGCTCAAGTAATTTACTAATATAGCTCCTGAGTATTTTTTAGAATCACATTCACAGCCTAAAGCCGGTTCTCATGTGGCTTCAGTGTGCCAGAATGTGCTTTTCATGAAATGAGAGTCATGGTCACCTTTGTGCTTGCTGAACACTTTCTAAAATCTTATGTTAGAGCATAGATTTGGAAATTCTCCACAAGAGGGTTGCCAGCATTATGAAAGAACTAGTGGAGCCATACAGGCAAATAATATATATTCTAAGTAGTCAGTTGTCACTTTTATTTCTAAATATTACCCTTTTCCTTTTGCTCATTAGAAAGTTTTCCATGTGATAATATTGTGCTGGATGTGTGGAACAGCTTCTTAGCCTGGCAGCTGACATTTCTATCATACCCCTCCACTCTCACCTACATCATTGGCATTGTGATCTCACTGGAGTGACATCACTGGTGACTGACCTGGCAGCTACTGGAGTGGCTGTTCCTAAGGACCAGTGATGTCACATTCTGTGAGGGACAATGCTTGATGATGAGGTAGGGGACAGAGATAGATATGTCAGCTGCCAGGCAGAGTGCCGCCCACACCTCACACCTGCTCACATCAGGTAGACAATCTTCTAATTAAACAAAGGAAAAGAAAAGTACCTCAGCTGCACAAAGTAATGGTTGACTTTAAAAACTAGTATTAGTTTTGGGCAGTACTCTAGCTCTTTAAGGTACCATTTTAGCTTATTGCCACGGGACACCCCATGGGATCATCATGCCTTCTATAAAATAACCAGTAAATGGCTAGTCTGCCTATTACTAAGCATGTACCACCAGTGAATGCCTGTAACACTGGCTGCTTTTTAATCTAAGCTGTATGTACTGTACTGTACTGTACTGTTTGTTTGCTGTGATGTATTGCTCTCTTGACGAGGTACCTTTGTAAATGAGTCTATGACTCAAAGGTCTATAAACTGATGATCTAATAAATAAATAAATAAAATAAAAATAAATAGCAGGTCAGCACACAGCTGTGTGTTCAGAGTCACATGGCTGTAAAATTAAAGAGGGCACTCAAACAGGTCCACTGCCTGAAGACACTGCAAGTCATGTTTACTCACTCATAGGTTTCAGTTGGACAAACGGAAAACAAAAGCAAGATCCAGTAATTGCCTGATAGAGATAATATTGGTAAACATTAAGTACCATATAAAAGTAAGTAAAACTTTCCATTAATAAGCGGGGCTGTTTAACCTAAGAGATATAGTAACCTCAGCAGAACAGCCACTCTTTCACTTAAAATATAAAGATACAAAAGTACATAGCATGAAAGAATCTAACAGCTGTTTAGGCACAGATTCCTTTATCGGACCAGTCAAACGGAGCTGGATTACATCTGTTCAGCAGGATATTCTGTTCAGGACCGTAAGCGATACTGAGTAACTGCCATGCAGCTAATTTAAGTGTCACTGCTCTCAGTCATGTGATGGTCAATGGTGCGAAAACTGAAACTAACTAATTGGACTATGAATATTTTAAAACATTTTAAACATATATCACAAAAAGTGAAATGTAAAACAGAAATAAGACAATGATGAAAATATTTGTCACAGAACCTTCCATCATATTTCCTTATAGCAGCACAGTATTTATCTGGTTGTGGGAATTTGTAAAATGAACTCTGACAAACTATTGGGATCCAGAATAATGAAACAGGAAGTGACAACAATAAACTCCCTACAGAAAATCCACAAAGTCACTGCACTGCACTGAAATTTTTTTTTATACAGGTTCTTTTAGTTCTAAATCAACAATTTCTTTCCTCTTCCTTCGATTTCACCATTTTCACCGCTTTCTAACACTCACTATACATGCCGAATATTGAGGCAGAAGATGCAGTCACACAGAAGTGCTCTTTTCTTCCATGTTCTCTTTCACTAATTCCTTCAAATAGTTCTCAAGTAGATCTTGGCATTCTCCACTGGACAGCTCCAGCCACTACTGTGTTGACACCCGGTGCGCTAATGCTCCTGTAATGCTGCAGCGCAGCACAAGGGTCTGCACCATGCAGGCCTCCTGAACAACTCTCCTGTCTGTCCTCAGGCAGACAGCTAGTATTGAGAAGAAGAGAAGGGTGGGGTCCAAGACAAAACCCAGTCCAACAGCATCGCTTATTCAAAGAGCTGGATTTGGACTTTTCCAATCTGCTGAAACGTACCCAGAGGTGACTGAGTCAGGGAAAAGTAGTGTTGTTTGGACAGTGCTTTTCTGGATCCATCTACCTCCATCAGGTAGTGCTGGTATCTGCAGCTGAATCTGACTATAATCCGACCAGATTCCAGATGCAGAGTTGGATAGCTGTGAATGCGAGGTCAGATACAGGTATCTGAGGTTGGATCCATTAGATGCAGCCTTGGATAGTTGGAGCCATGTTCAGATACCTGGATCTCGATGGTCGGATCCATCGGATCCTAGTGGGATCCACAGATACTGTGGCTAATTACAGTGGATCCTAGCATGTCAAATCATTGGTCAGATGTCTGTGCCATCCCAGGCCATCTGAAATCCGCCAGAATGATGGCATCCAAGCAACACTAGTGAAAAGGTCTGTCAGAGATGCAGACAGCATCTTACACATCTTCCACACCTTGAGTGCACCTCATCTGGCCCTGGCAAATTTGTTGTATTTAGCTCTTGAAGTCCTGAAGTGACAAATTAAAAGTGGCCTTGTTTGAGCTAAAGGGTGAGAGAGAGAGAGAGAGAGAGTAGATGGTGTCCCTTTTGTTTAGTTCCAGTGTGTAAACAAGGTTGTAGAAACAGAAAAAGCCTTTATCAGGTGAGTGTTGTGAACTTTGTCTGCGGACGCATGCATCATGCATCGGCATGAGTATGTCATAACAGCATAATATTTACATAGAGCAAGGCTTACTTCATCAACATTATGTAACAATCTACAGAATTTTAAAATACACAATGTGTAACAAAATGCTGAATGTCTCTTTGTTAAAACTTAAAAACATACTATTAGACTCATGTCCACTTATGTTTTTCTTGTTTTCTGTATTTTTTTTTTCTTATGGCTGTTTAGCTTTTTAAGCCACCATCTTTGCTTCCTGTAAGGTCTCTTGCAAGTCACCCGATCCCGTTAGCTGTTCCACCCAGCATCGAAGCTCGTATGGATCCACATGGGCAAGGGTCGAGGTGATAGTTTTGAGCACACAGTTTTTCTGGTTTCTCCCATCCCTCTCGTGTGTCCCTTCCACCATCTCTGACATCAGGGATTGCCAATGGTGACCTCGGATGTCACAGCACAATCTGGGCATGCTCCTCCTCCCATGGAAGCCAGCTTCCTGGCTTACTACAAGGTGGCACTGCTGTGCCAAACCAGGACATCTTTCCTCCCTTGGCTGGCTCACACTGAATTTGGCAGCACTTCCCAGCCATGGTTGCTGCAATCCCAGCTCATTGAGTTCACTTATGAACCCAGTTCCCTGGCACAAAAGTGCAGTGTGCTTCTGCTGCGTCATTGGGTGGCATGTTTTTCTATGGTTCATTCACATGCTACCAGGTACCTTGCATTGATGGTCTACTCCAGCTCTTTAATCCTTTCCTAAAGTCACAACAGTCCACTATTCGTGGCATTGTATTAGCTTCGTAGCAATACAGTGTGATATCATAAACAGATGATTATGACATCAGCAATTAGGGCTGCAAGTTTTGAGCTACAAAATAATTGAACACCTCTAACTTCAGGTGTTAGTTGTTTCAGACTGTGGTGAACGCTTAGGGAAATTAGACTGACTTTTGGTTTAACTGGTCGTCCTGGTCCGAATGCTGTGGACTAGGTGAGCCAGTCAAGCCATGAACTGCTTAGGCAGAGTGTGAGTCAGAGCCTCATTTTGGTGTTAGACTCTGCTAGACTCAGCTCAACAACATTAGCCTAGCGAGCTCACTTGAGCACTTACTGTTGGGCTGTTAGGTAGCTCAGGCAGGGTTGTGATTTCTAGTTAGATTAGCTAGGAAATTCTTCAAAAGTGAAAGAAAATCTTCAAATTCTCATCTATAGTCCTGCAAACAGCAGGACTCTTGAAGGAGGAAGGAGTATTTAGGAGGCAAAGAAGAAAAAAGAAATGTGAAGAGTCAGGCTGAGCAGTGTTTAAAGCAGCATGCCTCTGGAACCAGGGCTTGCCTGAGGGAACCGAGAGGGGAGACTGGAATCTGGAGGAGTGTGCTTGGGGCTGGACAATGGGTAGATGGCTTATGAGGTGGCAGTCTGCCAGTGCTCACTGCCTAATCTCAACAGTGCAGCACACATTTTTTTCATTCTGAACTAGCATTACAGCACGCACAAACTGACTGAAGCCATTGCCATAAGCCTGAGATATGATTTTTTTGGGGGTTACTTTTATTTACAGGACAGCAAGTGTGTGCCAGCTGGCAGCGTGACAGTCTCTGGTCAGTGGTAGCTGGCACCTTGGTAGCATCCATAAATGAAACTAAAAAAAAATCCTCATTCCTGCTTCTTTTGTGGCAGTTCACAATTCAGACTCTACATTTGCCCAGATTGCAGGCTTGCAGCAGTTCTTTCTTCCTCTTTCTGAGTCCTGAAGCAATCTTATTTTATTTTGTTTACTCTTTTGGTAACTGGGTAGGGCCTACTAGGCACAAGAGCCTGTTTTCTGGAGCAACCCGGGAGCTGGGGTGGTTAAGTGACTTGTTCAGGGTCACACAGTATGCTAGTGGAGGTTGTGGAAATCCAACCAGGTGTGCCTAATGCACCAAGCTCATTCACAGCTCATTACTCTAACCTCGGGGTCATACTGCCAGCCAGTAGGGATCCACATGGGAGGGGTCGAGTGACAGCAACTGTCATTTAGATAGCACGGAGACACACTTTTTTCTGTTTTTCTCCCACTCCTTCATATGTCCCTTCCACCTTCTCTGACATCAGGCATTGCCTGTGGTGTCTTCAGATGTAACAGCACAACCTGGGCATGCTTTTCTTTCATGGCAGTTTTCAAATTCAGACTCTTCACATTCCTGCAAGTTACTGTGGTTCCTTCTTCCTCCTCCTCCTCCTCCCTGAGTCCTGAAGCAAGTTGTGTGTGTACTTCTTTTCACTACAACTAGGATCTAAATACTCATCAAGAACAACTAATTGTCATCTCAATTGTCCAAAGTTGCAGGATTTGCAATACCAGAGAAAGGAAGTGTGTCCAGGAAGAATCAGGTCCAACCATGTGAGCCTGTAGCTCAGTGGTTAGAGCACCAGGACAGTATTCCAGCAGCCTGGGTTCAATTCCCAGTAGGTCACATTATTTCTTTCTCACTACAGTTTGTGATCTAAATTGCTTATGTAACCCCTAGATGGCGCTATCCCAGGGGCTACCACCCTGCCTGATTTGCCACTAACAGGTTGAGGGCCTGGATCCAATGGCGGGGTCTCCACCCAGAGGTCAGGGTTTGCAATAGTTAAACTTACTTGGTCACAGCCCTCTGGGACACTGCAACCCCCTTCTTCCCACTAGTGGCCCACACAATATATCAGAATTACCTTCACAGTATACACTTACCCCAGGACTAGTTCCGCACTGGGACCTCCTGTGAAATAAGATACAGTGCAACAATCACAGTACAGTACTTTAACATAGACAAACACTCAGGCAGTATAACTTTGCTGAAACAAGCAGCTCTGATTTATTTAGGGGATATAACAAGGACAGGGGAAATCAGGTTAGTTAGCTTATCACTTTACTATCTACCTATGGCTCTGTGCACAGGCCTATCCCTACTAGTTACTGTCCCTGGGTACCCAAGCCCTAGTGGCTAGTCCAAACCATGGCAGCTGGTAGGGCCCTTCACCCAGTGAAAAGAAAAATTAGTTTAAACAGTCAGTACAGTGATTCCATTTGGATTTAATGTGGCAATTCAACAGGAGCGACCTCTGAATTAGTACTCACGACCTCCAAACAAGATAAGGTCCTTCAACGTCAGCAGGGCTACTCTTGAGCTCCACGAGACTCTTCACACATTTATATGGTAAAAAGAAAGTACTATACCAGGCAGGCTGCTTCTCTATCCCGATCGCAATTACTGCACAATACCCGGAGAACACACAGCAGATTCAGTTCCTGACAGACCGAGTGCAATTCAACAATTTCTCCAGTCTTCTACAGGGTGAGCCTGGTTTCTACTCTTCAGAGATCCTTTGATTCTTTTCACAGGACGATTCAGTCCTAACAAGCAGTTACACAAGCTGCAGACCGGAACTCTGGGCCTTACACACATTTTTGACTGAAACTGTGCACTGAAGGAGCACAGGGTTCCTTTCCCCTTCACTCCCAGAGCTAAACTGAAACTCCAACAGACAAAACCAGGCACTTCCTTTGAGTTCCTCCCAGTTCTTGACTGGATTGGCTGTCACCACAATAGACTGCTGCTGTTGGTCCAAAAAGGCGTCAAGTCTAAACTACATCTCCCAGAGTCACTGCCCATACAATCCTCTTGTGGCTGGCTCAGATTATGAGTCCAAGTTCTGATTCGTCCAAGGCACCATTTTAGAGCTAGCTTACCCCACACTGATTGGTCCAGTTCAGCAGTTCAAAACTAGAATGGGGAACTAGGCAAACACAGTTCTGACTGCAAAGAAAGCAGGTTAGACAAACTGTATTTTCATTATTACTCTAAATTATTTCTGGCAAACAGTTACATCTTTCAGATAGGTTCCTTTGTACTCTAGTGACTGCAAAATGGAGTGGATTACAGCAGTTTGAGTGGTACTCAAACAGAGAAACACACAGTCCCCCATATAAACTAATTATGTCTGCAAGCAGACAGCTCTTAAAGAGACAGTACCAGAGGCTCTAAAAACACTCACTGATAAATGGCTTAAACGCCAAACACCATTCAGGCTTGGAGCATTCAAGCAAGCTCCTGGAAGTCTTTTTGGGAACCCCCATTTGCAGGGGGTTACACTTAGCAGTAGCTTATACTGCACCAAAACAATGTGTGTGTGTATGTATGTGTCATCATGAGCCTGCCTCAATGGGAACTACAAGTGTAGAGGAAGTTGACTGTAGAGATCGAACAGTCCATAAAGTATCACACACTGTAGGAACCACTTGCTTTACACCGCAGGTTTTGGCACGAGCAACCACTGTAGAAAAAAATGAATAAGAAAAGGAGTGCATCGGGTAGTGACACAGGCAGAGGAGGAGCAAAGTGACTTGGTGAAGCTTGGGGACAGAGATACAGACTACAGTAATATACCCGATAAAGTGATAGCAGTAGCACTTCTGGAGGAGGAGGTGGAACAGGTGGGAGTTTGACTTGGGACAGACACACAAAGAGATCAAAAAGACCAAAGGTGGTGGTAAAAAAAAAAAAGGCCACAAAATAAGAAGGGAACACAACAACAACAACAAGCATGTTGACAGCAGATAAAATCCACAGGCAACAAAATTGGTGGCCCTGAACACATACTAACATACTATTTGCCAGCAGATTAGGCCTTACGGTCTATCGGGTCTGCTCGAACCTCAGATCCCTAGTTGGGTGCCAGGCCCCCCTTGTGTTCCAGAAACCCTATCATCCATCCCCACCCCTGGACAGGCCATCATCTGATACAGCCACTTTCTGTGTCTGTCCCACCCTCTCTTGAAGCCTCCACTGTGGATCTCTGAACCAGTTCGGCCAGGCAGTGCATTCCAAGGGTCCACCACCCTCTCAGTGAAAACCTCCTCCTCTTCTTCCCCTCACCCTTCCGCCTTCCAACTTCAAACCATGCCCTCTGGTGATACCTCCCTGCTTTAGTCTAAGATCCCTCCATGTTTACCCTATTTATTCCCTTGAGGTACTTGAAGACCTCAATCATGTCCTGTCTCTCCTCTCCTCTCCTCTCCTCCAATGAAAACAGGCAGAGCTCCTCAAGTCTGTCCTCATATGTCAAATCCCTAGCCTCGTATCATCTTAGTTGCCTCCTCTGTACCCTCTCCAGGAGCTGTATGTCCCTCTTCAAGTGTGGTCTCCAGTACTGTACAAGTACTCAAGGTGTGGTCTAACCAGTCCATTGTACAGCAGCAGAATCACTTCCTTGCTCTAGGGTGATCCCCTTACGGTGCATCCCAACATCCTGTTTGCCTTGCTGGCAGCTCTCCTGCACTGCTCAGAGTTATTCATCCATGCATCCACCATGACCCTAGGTCTTTTTCCCTATTGAGGCCTCCAGCGCCTCCCCTCCCAGGGTGTACCTGTGTTTAGGGTTTCCCGCCCAAGATGTAACACCTTGCACTTGGTTATCTTGAAATTTAATCTCCATGTGTGAGCCCAGCTTTCCAGGGTGTCCAGGTCCCTTGCAGGGCCAACCTCCCTCTTCTCCCACATGGTAGAGAAGAAGAACCATTCCCTGACCCTACAAGAACTGATGGAGAAAGAGGAGGGTGATGGTGTGAAAGCAGGCCACAGTAGCTCATACATTAGGCAACAGCAGAGAGTGCCAGGAGGAAAGGGCAACTGATGTTGGTGGTGTGAGATTTCTTTGAGTGGACAAAGAATCACGGACACATGTAGTGTGTCTTTTATGTCAAGACAGGCTCAGTCAGTGTAAGGAGGGAAAAGTCTGGGAACATCTATCATGAAATGACATTTGCTGAAGTTCCACAGATCTCGGTGTAAGAAGGCAGGTCAACTTATAAGCGTCAACAGGAGCACCACCAGACCGTGAAGCTGGTTATGATAATGGCGATGGTCATGGGAGTAGAACATTAGAAAACTAGGTAGAGAAGAAGAAGGTTTTCCATGTGGTAGCTGTTGTACAACTCCAACATCTTCCATTCAACAGCTCTTTAGCCATTGACTCTCACACCTCCAAGGGCCACAAATTCCTAGCCACGTCATCCGGGAGGAAAACAGTAGCCGGCTGTCTTGCCCAGGGAAAAAAAGCACTTAGTTCTCACTGGTCCAGTCTCTGGAAATGGGCCAGAAATATAAAGCCAACAGACAGAGGCAAAAGAGTTAACAAGAGCAGTTGTGGAATGCTAGCCACTGACTTGCTGCTATTCTCCTTTGTGAGCAGTGCTGGTTTTCTATCACTACTGCAAGTTGCAGTGTTAAGGTATGAAGTGCCCAGCTGTACCTACTTTTCCACAGTGCCTTTTCCTGATTTGTATTGGAGTGTCTGCAGGATTGTGTCACATGCACTGAAAGCATAATTTGTTCCAGCAGTTTACATCATCACTGACATGTCAAATTACTGTTTACATGGCAGTGACTGCCTACTGGGTCAGTTTCCTCTTCATTCTCCTCCTCTTCCTCCTTCTCTGGGTTAAGTGCCAGCCAGCAGCAGCAGTAGCTGTAAGTCACCAGCCTCCCCCCTAACCTCCACAAGCAGGAAACTTTATTATGTATTGCTGGCTCTGACAGTGACTATTGTGCAGAAAACTTGTTACACTTCCTTCAGCTAAATGAGGAAGGCACCATTGTGCAGACATGTGTAAGTCTGGCCAAAAAGTCTGCGGTCATTTTAGTCATTCTATAAAGGCACAGAAAGTGTTATAAAACATACAGCAGCAGAACCACTTTTCTCTCCACCACCTGAAACAAGATGTGGCATCAAGATGGAATTCGTCCATTGCATGAAGGAACAGCTGCTGGAATATTAGAAGGCTATCCACTAGTATGCCATTGAGCATGGTATTGGCAAGGGAGATAAATATCAGACTGAGTCAGTGACACCGCATGAAGACCCTATGCACTGTGCTGAAGCCCTTTGAGAAGCCGCAAGGGTGGTAAGTGCTGATGCAGCTTCTCTAAGAAATGTGCACCCCCGTTGCCCCATTAACCTGTGACTTCTTCATACGTAAATGCAACATGAGGACAAGGAGGATACCACTGCTCTCAGTCTAGTAGAATGGATAAGATCACATTTCTGGAATGACACATGGCTTTCAAAATGTACAGATGACCACTACAACGTGGTCACTCTCTTGGTCCCTCAGTTTAAAGACGTATTTGAGACGTTCTTTGATTAACAAAATACAGTAAGGATTAGCAGTCATGTAAAGCCTGGCTTATCCATCTGATCTCTGTACGATGGCACAAAACAAGACCAGAAACACAAGCAGAGCAGCAGAGCAACACATATCATCTGCTGCAGTCGCACTGACAGGCCAGGTGGAGTAGATGCAAGAAGGAGGATTCCAGTGTGTTTCCACTGCTACTATTGAACATCAGCCCCAGAAGACCCAGCACTTGTCAGCCCACACTTCAGATGAAAATGCTTACAGAGGCTTCATATGGCTATATAGTGTATTTTACTTAGTTTCATCCATGAGTGCAGTGAGAAAATTGCAATACAGACACCACTTTAACACCCCAGCTTGGCCAGAGTCTTCATCAACCACCCCCTTTTTCATCTGAAGTGTGGGGTGATGAGCTGGGATTTTTGGGACTGTGTTTCACATTTAGCAGGGCTAGCAACCCTTCACAGCACCAGGCTTCCACCACTGTGCACACGACTGTTGGAGTGGTATTGGTTCTATTAAACATCACAGGAGTTACTCATTTTTGTCTCCAAGTCAACCTACTACTATTACTGCTGCTGCTGGTGCTTTACCCAGAAAGAAAGCCTTGGATAGCAAACCACTCTGGGAACAACTGTCTGACTATGGCTTGATGTAAAAGCACAGCAAGTCACTTTCTGACACAGTAGTGCCTGAAATGCCATCAAAACAAAATGGTGCAGGATTATCTGGATGAGAATGTGTCACTGGTAGAAGGACACAAGCTTCTTTTGTACTGGTACCAAACAAAAGGTCATTTGGCCCTCTTTGACACAGGTAGCTGCTGAACACCTCAGCTGCTCACCTGCAAGTACATACTCAGAGAATTTTTAGTGCTGCAGGCAATATTGTCACGGACAAGAGAACATGTCTTTGACCAAAAACATAGAAATGCTCACTTTCTTTAAAAATTCAACCTGCCCCTTTTTCCAGAGCCCTTTTGCCCGAGAAAGAAGGGGGATAATGAGGTGGATGGGAGGGTCTTTGTCCATTAGATTTTTGGAACCTGTAGCCTACTTGTGGGATGCTGCACCCTGTCTTCATTCGGTCTTCTTGAGATTAACGTTTTTGAATTTTTGCAGTTCTACACAGGCTGAATATATAATATTTGGGGCAAAGTTGCTCATGAAACCAGTGTGTACAACACTTCTCCATGGTATTACAGGTTGCCTTGTCCATGTGTGGCACCGTCCTCAGTGGGCACACAATTTTGGAACCAGTAGCCCACACTGTGGAATGTTGCACTGTTGTCTTCCTCAGACTTCTTCAGATTACTGTTTTGTGAATTTTTGCCAGGTCTGCGTGAGGCCGACTAAATAATTTTTGGGGCAGCGCTGAGCATGAAACCAAGTGTAGAACACCTGTCCATGGCATTACAGTTTGCCTTGTCCATGTGTGGCAGTGTCTCAGTGGGCACACATTTTTGGAACCCATAGCCCACACTGTAGAATGTTGCACTGTTGTCTTCACTCAGGCTTCTTCAGATTAATGTTTTGTGAATTTTGGGAGGCCTACACAGGTCAAATAAATTATTTTAGGGCACTATTGCTCATGAAGCCAGTGTGTATAACACATACAAAATCTTTGGCATAATAAGAAGCCTTGTCCATGTGTGGCACTGTCTCAGTGGATGCACAACTTTTAGAACCAGTAGCCTACGCTGCTGGATTATGTACTGATATTTTATGGGCATATATAGACCTTGCAAACCATTTTATTTATAGCACTGTTAGTCACGTACTCTTGTTTACTACTAGTTGTGTCCATGTTTGGCATTGACTGAATGGACAACATTTTTGGAACCAGTACCTTCAAGGTCAGCGTTATCTACATCAACCTGACAAAAGCTTTCAACCTGCTCAATTATAAGCTCTTACTCAACAAACTCATTGACCTGGGTCTGTCCTAGAAGATAGTGGACTGTTTCCACAGTTACCTCACAAACTGCACTCAGCATGTGAAGATCAAAGGCTCCTTGTCTGATGTCGGGAGTATCTATTGGTATCCGATAGGCCCCATCCTGGGCCTCTTCCTATTTGGCCTGTTCATTAACAAATTGCCTGATGTATGTCAGACATCCATCATTCTCCTCTACACTGATGATGCTGTCATTTATATCAAAACTCTGATCTTGATTGCCTCACTAGCACTCTCCAAAGTAACTTCAGAACCTTGGAAAGTTGGTTCTCCAACAACAAACTGGTCCTAAACTACAAAAACAAAGACCATATTGTTCTCTATCCTCCCATAGAAAAGGAAAGCTCCATCCTTTGTCATCCAAAACTACCTGGGACAAAATCTTAAACAGGTGGAAACCTTTAAATACCTTGAGAAACCCTGGATGACGCCCTATCATTTGCCTCCATGTAGACAATCTGCTGGCTGTAGTCAGCAGAAGACTGTGTGCACTGTACTGAAATCAGTATAATGTAGCTGTGGAAGCCAGACACCTCGTAGTGGCCAGTTCCATCCTGTGTCACTTGTAGATTATGGCCTCCTGTATACACAGCTGACTGCGACATGGTGCCAAACAGAGTACAGCTAATCTGTAATAGGCATGCCGCTTTGTACTTTGTGAAAATAATTGCACCCACACTTGCACCCTCCACGGCCTAACTAAATGGCTTCCACTACCCAGTAGAATAAAGCTACAGACCTGTCAGCTAGCCAAAAGGCCCTCCTGGGGTTGACTCTCCCTGTCATAACTAACTGCTTCCACACCGCTTCCAACCACTACAACAACAGAAGTGTGACAAGATCTGCCCTAGAACCTCCCTTCCAGTGTATACAGGTGAACAAATGGTCCTTTGCTCGAGGGCTACAAATTGTCTAAACGAACAGCCTGATACCCTTGAATCTACCCAAGATTAATCAGTGTAAGAGATCTCTGAGGTCCGCCTCTAGCAATCCAATGCAGTTGCAACCTTTTCCTTTGTACTTATCCTCTGGCCTTGTTGCACTATGATCTACCTTTATTTTCACACTTCCATTATGTAATTTTGTCCTTTCTTGTTTAATATATATATTTATTTATTTATTTTATTTATTGATTCTCAGATTACAATACCTTTGAGCACATAACAGCTCTTTTACAAAGGTTCCATGTCAGTGGGAAGGGTGACAGACTTAAAACAGATGGTATTCCATAAAATTTTGACAAGAAAGTATTTAAAATGACATTAACATTGCAACTAAAATTAAAACTATGAATAGGTAAGGAATCAAAAATAACGTAATAAAAGGAGGCAGCCCAAGGTGCTTTGTCAGATAGATATAGGTAGATTTGGGTGAACAAAAGTTCAGGTAAGTGAAGATAAACAGTGGAAAGAAGGTGGTGGGTGAGAGGGTGAGGTGAAAGAAGGATCGGGAAGGAGGCAGGAAGTAGGGCAGAGCGGTTAGGGTGAAAGTGGTAATTGCAGAGAAAGGGGAGAAGTAGGTACACAAGGATGTGTCAGTACTGCTGAGGTAGTGTCATGTCAGTTGAAACAGTCACAGGAACTATTAGCTGTAAGGTGCTGATGAAGAGTGCCTTTAAATGGTCCCAATTTTGGTAAGAAAGATATCTCTGGGCAGCGATTAAACCATAGTGGTGCTCCATATGCAAACGATCATTGCCTTGTGTAGTCCGCATCTTGGGACAGAGAAGAGTTGGTTGAGTAAGCTAGTCATGTGCTGGTGCTGCAAGAGGGGTTGAATAAGTTTGTAACACCAGAAGGCAGGAGCCCGAGAAGTGCTTTTTAGTTAGCAAGCAGGTTTGATAGCTGAATCCTCCCATTTAGCTGAAGCCAACCTGTTTGCACATACAGTTCACATGTATGGGTAAGGCATGCTACTCCAGTAAGAAGTTGGCATGCTTTATTGAGTGCCACTGATATTCTATGAGGTGTAGTGGAAGCTGAGCCGAATAACCAGACCATAGTCAACAATGGATACTGTGGAGCAATAGATAGGTAGTCTAAGGGCTTCAGGCATTAGATTGTGTTTATGTCTATGGAGTAACCCTATCTTGATACTGGCAGACCTGGCAACATTATCAACATGCTGGGCATATGATAGTGAGCTATCCATGGTTACCCCTGGATACTGGAAATGTTGAATTTGTTCAAGTGGGACACCAGAGGAGTTCCTCATGGTTAGGGCACCGAATCTGTGTTTGCTACTGAGCACCACTGAACAACATGACTTTAGTTTTTGTAGTTCAGAATCAGCTTGAGTTTCCTGAACCAGTCCTCCACTTCCTCAAAGCTGAGTTGAAGTTGGTGTTCCAGTGGTTCAGGGTCAGTGTTGCTAGTGTATATGACCACGTCATCTGCATAGAGGAGGATCTGCTGGTGACAGGAGTGAGGAGATTGTTAAGAAAATGCTAAAGCTGGCTGGGTGGCACTGAGGGTTGAGGTGCTGGATGCCACACTCGTGCCACGCTGGCGACTCCGGGTTCGGACGCGAGCTTGGGCCATCAGGGTTGGCAGGGAAGGGATAGGATTGAGTCCAGAGGACCTTGCCTCCTATCCCTGGGAGGGTCTCCACCGCCTGCAGCGCCCCTGAGGATGACCAGGGGCACTGCTAAAGCTGGTGCAGCAGGGGCAGAGTGCAGCAGACATCAACAGGCTGTGCCTGATGTCACTGCACGCTTCACTCTGAGGGGCTTAGAAAAGGGATATGGCAGCACTGACCGTGGCAGCTTGATAGCCGCTATTTCACCAGCCGACGATGCCTGGATCGCGGCGCAGCCGGTATTGGATCCTGGCTGGGCATGGGGGTCCCTCTCGATGGTACAGCTGCATATGCCAGCTGGGTGCATCCATTCTCCAGGGTCGGTGGTGAAAGTGGAGCAGGAGGAATAAATACAAATAAGATAAAAAAGAAAGATGCTAAAGAGAAGTGGACCCGTATGGAGCCCTGTGGTACTCCAGAGCGGACATGTTAATGGTCAAAGGTAACATGAGCTATCTTCACCTGTTGGGAGCGCCTACAAGATAGCTTTTGAACCAGGACACAGTATCTGCTGAGAGACCAATTTAGGACAGTTGCTTGAGAAGTAGAGTATGGTTCACTGTATCAAAGGCCTTTGCAGACCATGAATATCTGTAGCCTCCCGCAAATTTGACCAATTCCAGGCCTGGATAGCCTTTCACAGTCCCGACATTATCTGCCTTATGGAGACATGGTTAACTGACAAGATCAAAAGTAACCAAATTACACTACCAGGATACCAACCAAGTCTATAGGAGTGACAGGAAGGGCAAAAAGGAGGTGGCTGCCTCATCTACACCAGGGCTCCCTGCCCTGTTCTGTCCTCCCAATTTCCAGGATGGCTAGTGACCATGAAGTTCTAGCATTGAAAACCCAGAGCGGTCAACTAGGCAAATCCTGATCATGTTATCAGTCTATCTACCACCAAAAACAGAGATGACCTGCTGAAGGTCCTGGATGCTGTGGCCACTCTCCCAAAGGACTGTAGTTTATAATAATGGAGATTTCAATATTAACTGGGAATGCACTGATGCAACCCCCAGAGGATACCATGGCCAACAACTACCTAACACAATTAGTCATTGGGCCCACTAGACATAACATCGAGACAGGCAGCAGCATCCTCGACTGGCTCCTCTCTAACACTCCCTCTTGAATTTTTGAGGTTTCAGTGCTGCCTGATACCCCGAAGTGACCATTCCCTAATCACCTTTAGGTGGACCAATAAATTTAAAACAAACTCCCATCACAGTTGAGAGCAGGGTCCTGAAGAAAGGTCAACATGGACTTCTTAAACAGCCCTCTACCTGTTTGATTGGTCCCCATTGATTTGTTGGCAGACCTTGATCTGGCAATGGATTCAACAGCATATGTGATATTTGTGCTCCGGTTAGAAAAAGGAAAGCCCGTACATAATTAACGGCTAGATCATGGGAGAATTGCTAGCCAAAATGAAGGAAAGGGACAACCTGGTCAAGAGCTAGGTCCACCGGTAACATGCATGACTTGCAGTGTTTTGGGCCACCAGAAACCGGCACAAAATTTATCAGGCAGGCCAAAGCAAACTTCTACAAGGAGCAACTAAACAGCAGCTGGGTGACGGTAAGAGATTTGGGGATAACATCAAGAGCCTCCTCAGGAAGGATAACAAGAAACATCCCCAGCTGCTCAGCATTAACGGCTCTCTCACAATGGATCCGCTCCTAATTGCTGAATCCTTCAACTCCGCCTTCACAGACCTCAGCTCTGTCCTCCCCAGACTATCTAAACCCCACTGGAGTTACCCCCTGCAACAGGTCTACAGCTATAAACCACCGGGACTTCTGTTTCAAGAGGTTGGTGAAAGAGGCAGCTAAATATGTTAGAAGAGTACTGAAAACGAGAATGGGCAGTGATGGTGCTGACATGAAGTTACTATCCTCACTCTGACTAGGGTTGCCAGATAGTCCGGTTTTAGGTCCTTATGCGGTCATCTGGTTTTAGTTAAATGTAGTCTGGTTTTGGGCCATTTTGAGTGCTCATATACTCTTAAACTGACTGTATCAAATCATCCACTGTTTTGGCTGCATGTCCAGGTTACAGAGAAGTTCTGATGTCATACAGGCCAGCCTTTGTTTGTTAAGCCAGTCTGCCTGGGAGGTGTAAAGTATGGATGGCCATTAGCAGTAAATTAACCTAATCTTTTCCAGTCTGAATTTTAAGTATGGTCTTTTACTGCTATGACAGGAAGCGGCTTTAACACCTTTATATACTCTCATGTGTTTCTTATTGTTTGTTCTCTATTCTGATATTTTTTAATACCCATTTTGTTAAATTATCTATTTTGTTTTGCCTTTATCACTACATTGAATACTTCTCTCTGAGTCCTCAACAGCTAGCTACTGTTCTCATTTTTGTACTACCAGAACATTTCATGATATTAGCTACACTTTTACAGGTCACCAAATAAATAGCATGGAATGGTGTGTCTGAAATTGTGGAATGTCTTAAAAATATGAAAAGAAACAGTAGTAGCTGCTGAGGTAAATGGGAACACAGTGCAGTATTGAGGGTACCACAAGCATCAATAATTAAGTTATCAAAGATTGGTCAAAGCATTTCAGAATACATGACTGACTTGGAAAGGAAAATGGAGAGTGTTTACAGAGGTCTGAGCAATAAGCAGTGAATGAGCTTGGCACATTCAGCAGACCTGAGTGTGAGCCTGAGCAAGTCACTTAACCTTCCTGTGCTCCTGGGCAACTCCTGTAAAATGGGCCATGTGGCCCATGGGAGTTAACCTGGTTGCCAAAGAATAAAAATAAATAAATAACAGTATGAACATGATTTCCTATTACTGGAGTTCAATAAATAAAAAATAAATAAATAAAAACTATTATTGTCTATTCTGACATTACAAATGGCTTTGGAGAAGGAGTGATATAGTCGTTAGTCATAAAAAGGGGTGAGCCAGAGACAGAGTTGGGGTGTGGTTTAGCATCCAGTTTTGACCTCATCCAAAGGTGGTGACCCTACTCGACACACTCATCATGCCCATTACCAAGTTATTCAACAAATCACTGGCTCAGGCTAAATTCCTAGTAGGGAACAAACACTTGTGACCCCTGTTCACAAGAGTAGAGATGGGTCCTGTATTTCAAACCACAGACCAATCCTATCCTCTCCCACTATCCAAGGCCCTAGAAAAGATCGTTGTGGACCAGCTCACTAAGTACCTCAGTAAATATCAATTGTAATGCCTTAACCAACACAGTTTCAGACGGAATCACATTTCTACCACTACCCTGGTTGAATACAGCGACTTCAGACACTGAGCTATGGATGAAGGCAAGCTGGTGAGGTCAGTGTTTATCGATTTAACAAAAGCCTTCAACACTATAGACCACACTCGCCTCCTGGGCAGCTATGAAACTGTGGGTGGCGGAAAACGCAGTACTGTGGTTCCAAGACTATCTGTCTCTTAGATCACAGTGTGCCAACATTGGCCAAAACGATCAGGATCCAGAGAAGTCTCATGAAGGTACCCCAGGGTCAATCCTGGGCCCTTTCTTTTCAGCCTGTTCTTAAATGATCTTCTCAAAGTCTGTGACTCCAAAATCATTCTTTACACGATGACACGGTGATGCTCAACAGCAACACATGCATCAACTCTCTCCAAACTACTCTACAGCACTCCTTTAACAGGGTAGAGGACTGGTTCCACAAGCACTTGCTCCTGCTCAGCTATAAAAAAACAATACCATGCTCCTATCCAGCCCACAGCTCAAGAAAAGGGTCCCACCTCTCTATCACCAACAATGCCCAAATACCTCTGGAGCAAGCACACTTTTTAAGTACCTGGAGGTGACCCTTGATGACACCCTATCCTTTGCACAACATGTAGACTGGGTGGTCAAGGCAGCAGACTCTAAGTTGGGTCTGCTTTATAAGCACAGGAAATACCTAACTCCTGCTGCCCTCCGCCTTTCTGTCACCAGCTCCATTTTATCAACAATTGACTATGGTCTGGTAGTCTCACGGTGCAGCCACTGAAACTGTGCTAAAGAGGGCCCACACCACACTCAACAAGGCATGCAGACTCACCCTTGACGCTGATCAGATCACCCATACCTGCTCCTCTATGACCAGGCCAATTGGTTATTGATAGGAGACAGGATTAAATTCCAAACCTGCCTCCTTGGTAAGAAAGCTGTTGGAAAAGCACCCCAATTGTAACTGCCATCCTTTCCAAATCATGTGCAGGATACAGCACTAGAAGCAGAGAGCAGGGGGACTGTGCCATTTTGATGGACCACACTTGGACAACGTGCCTTTTTACAGAGCACCTCTGTGGCTAAACAAGATTCCTGAGATCACTCACTACTGCACAAGTCTCTCACACTTCAAATCCAGACTCAAGCTCCACCTCACCTGCAGCTCCATGTGCACCTGTTTTCCGAACACCGAACTACACCCACTGGTAGCCATTTAACAACTGACTCCTGACCTCCCTTTAACAGGGCCCTGGGCTGCCCCCAACTACTCCCATACCCCTGCACTTTATCCCATGGCAATCCCACCTCCCACCTCCGCCTCCCCCACCCACTACCTCCTCCCCACACCTGTCCCTCACCTACCTTGTCCCATCTTCGTGCCCATCTCACCTCTTCCAGCCACTTGTAAACCCTGTGGCCCACCTGCTTATCTGTTTCTCATGCCCTGCTTACTTACCCCTGCCTCCTGTGTGCCGCAGACAGAACCTTGCATTTGGGCTGCTTACCCCCCACCTTCCTCCCCTTCCCTGTGGTCCCACCAAATAGTTTCCTGCCCTGTTTTTTTTCGCAACTCCTGGGGTGGGCGCCTCTGCTCCTAACCCACCTCTATCCTCATGCTACCTGCTGCTGTTGTAATTACCTGGACTGTTTAAGGAAATGATTCTCTGTATCAAACTCTGTTTTACTATAGTGTACCTACTCTGTAACGTGTCTGTTTATGTGTCTGTTACTGTTAAATGACGTGGAACCTTTGTAAAAGAGTCTCAGCTCAAAGGTTATTTCCAAATCATTAAATAAATAAATGAGCTGACCCACCAATCTGCCTTGATTCAGAGATTGGTGAATGAAACCAGTGAATTCTAGCAGTGCTGTGGTAGTGCTATGTCGCTTTCTGAATCCATGCTGCTGGGGGCACTGGATCGAGTATTTTTCATATATTCAAGCGGGATTTCAGGTCTCTTGGGCTGGGAAGCAGCTGGGTCTGCACTCTGCAGCTTGTCACCTTCTACTCAGCTGTGTCAGCGGGCTGAACAGACCAGTACCAGGACCAGGGCCACATGTCTCACCCCACCTATCCAAGCATCCAACCCTCAGGGGTGGATGATGGCAGTGCCTGGCTGTGGCCTACCTGGGCGATTTTCCCAGACTGTCCTCTGCTGGCTGTAACTTTTATTTTCCTGGAGTGCAGGAACTCAGGCTGTAGATACCTTCAACCACACTGCAGGCTGGCAAGTGTGGCATTAAAGTCCAATAGGAACACAGTAACTGTGTATCCTACCAAATCATAGTAGAAAACAGTCTCTTAGCTTCAGGCTTTGAATGCTTAGATTTCTGGAATCGCAAATGTAGTTTTCACCTTCTAGCTTCCAGTTATTGGAAACTAATCAGGCTTTCCCTGGGTTGTTGGCTGTGAAAGCCCCCAGGTAGGCTTCCAAACTTTTCTCGGGCACACAGCAGAGTCTCCTCTCACTTGAATTTCCAGACAACTGTCCCCAGCTAGATCTACCCCACAAGAGTCAGGAGATCAGATAAAGGTCCCAGTGTGTTAATCAGGCAAATTAGTATTCAGAATGTCCAGTCGATGCCTAATTGGTTGAGGGAAAGGTGCCAAGTCACAGTCCTCACCTTTTCCCAGAAATCCCCTTTTGTAGTCTTTGGGATCCTGGATCTCTCATTGGCTGCTTGGCAGGTCAAAGGTGGCAAATATGGCTGCTGCAGTTCTGTTTACTGTCAGACAGTTCACTGTCCCAACTTTAAGTCCCTTTTGAGGGCCTCTGTCCAGTTTTAACAAATATTGCCCCTCAGGGTTTAGAAGGCCCTCTGCCCTGTTGTCCAGTGGCAGAGTGGGGCTTGGCAGAGACTCCCTGCCTGTCATGAGGTCGTAATGCTTTTCCCTCAGGTGGCAGGCAGGGCTATTCATTACGCAGCAGCCTCGGCTGCCTCTTAAAGACATAGCACTTTTTTTTCTTTTCCTGCCTATGTGCCTCCAGACCCCACTTATGTTTTTTTAGGTCTTGGGGTTGAGCACATGAAAGGAAACTTAGGTGAGCTGCAGGAGTGGCTTTAACTACTGAGCACCATAGCACTCCTTTCAGTGCTTGAGCTGGCAGCCACCAGCTTGCACATTCATGCAGGCATCCTGATCGAATGCTTGTACAGGCAGTGCAGCGTCGCAGCCACCGGGCTGGTGGTTTCAATTTTCCCAGTGCTCCTCCAGTCCCCCTAACAGGATTTATACTCTGAGACTGGCATTTGCAAACAAAAGAGGCACCACAGACAGGACTCAGCGGATGCTGATGGCCAGGAAGCCAATTTTGTGTGTGTGTGTGTGTGTGTGTGTGTGTGTTTGTGGTGTGTTAGTTACACACCATTAACTGTGTTTATAGACACCAAATGGTATGTAATCAGTGCACTTTGCACCGCTGACAGTCTGCTCCTGGTCATTTACGTAAGACAATGGTATATACCACTAAAGTGGCACAGTTTACATTAAAACTTAAAAGACCCACACCAGATGAGCTCCAAATTTTTTGGTGCCTAGTCCAAGTTAGTGTCTGAATTTCACCTATAACCTCAACTAGATGAAATCCAGACAACCTGGAACAAACCAAAACAGTAAAACCAGCCCAACTCATACAGCTGGACTGTGCTGGATCAGAGGTCCAGTTTATGTCGTTTTTGTCACAAGCCGTGGCCTGAATTTTACAGGTCCCTTATACTGTATTAAATTTTCAAAGTTTCATAATAGGGACAAACCAGCTTTCACAGACACAAAATGCTTTTGAAAGTAGAGAACAGCAGTGCACAGGACAGGTCACAATGAACCTGCCAAATAAGCAACTTTAGAGTTAGGATATTTCTTTTAAAGCAACAGCCAGTTTTTTTCTTATTCTTTGGTAACTGGGTAAGGCCCAGTGGGCACAGTGCCCATTCTCAGAGGCAACTATAATGGTGCAACCACGGCTAAAACATTCAGGAGTTGGACATAGATCTCCTGAGCTTTTCACGCCGATACCAATGTCATTGGTCTTTCTGCAGGGCTGGAAAAGTTGAGTGGGAATGAAACCCTCATCCCCACCAGTGGTTGCGCCTATGGCAACCAGAGAGGACAGGGAGGTTACATGGGTTTCCCAAGGTCACGAGAATGCAAGTGGAGGTGTGGGAGTCAAACCCAGGTCTGCTGGATGTATCAGTCTTGTTGCTCTAATCTCCAGGTTACACTGTCAGCCCCAGTTGCAGGGAAAAGTTTGATCCATACTTTTTATTCTGTTCTGGATTTCTCCATCTCTCTGTCTTGTATGATACCTCTTTCCCCACTAGAAGTCTGCTTTAGCACTTTTTAATATATCTGAAAAAGGAGCACTCATGTTAGTGTGACTATGTTGAGATTTTCATTGGTATTCTCTGCTGTTTTGAACCCTGTTGTTTAACACCACTCTTCTTGTGACTGAGGTGAACTACTTTGCAGCATACACTGCTTCCTTACCTTATGGGACAACAGATGTACAAAACTAGCTGAAAATACTGACCAAAACCTGGGGAGCATATTGAAAGGAGGGTACTCCTTTAGTATTTCAAATGCAAAACAAATGCTAAAGCAGACATAAATGAAGAAAAGGGTATCACACAGGACAGGAAATGGTTCTGTGTGATAGCTAAAAGCCCAAAGGCGATCGTCATATCACAGTCAGAGGTTGAAAACATTTTCGCACTTGACATCCCAGCGCACAAGACAATGGCGCCGGAGACATAAATTTCAATGCTTTTCTGTGGGGGCTGTGCACCTCTACTAAAGTTATCAACTCTCCAGGGGTGCATGTCGGGGGTGAAAACTTGTAAAATTAAAGTTCGGGCGGCGCAATAAAATCGCAGACCAGCGCTTAGACCCGAACCCAGTGCCTCACCCACCCCAACCACAGGCCAACCCTGATGCCATGACGCAGCTTGGCAACCCACCACAGTGCCACCCCTACAGCTCCTCTGCCCTCTCCCAGCCCACGCCGCCATGCTTGCTCCCCCTGTGAGTACATATAACCACATCCTGTCACCCATTTCACCCACCCCCATCCAGTCGCCTCATCCTCCCATCACCATGAGGTATTTCATGGGAGACGACTCACCATTATGGACGGCGCCCATCCCATGTGCCTACCTCATGGGTTACCCAGGAGATCAGGAGCAATGTAAAACAGAATTAAAAAGTATATGTCCAACTTTTCCTGGCAGCGTTCATTTGAAATGGCCCAGGCATTGACATTTTCAGATTTCAGAAGACAGGCAGGCTACCCACAAATGAGGGACATGTTGTGTTCAGTATGTATCTGCAGTATTCATAAGACCCTTCTGGCTTGGAAGGCAGCTGCATGACCCATATGGTTTTCACCAAAGTGTGATCCAAATCTTACTCAAGCTGATGTAGTGATCTAGCTGACGGTACTGTGCAGTGTTCGATGTCAGTGGCTCTGGATTGCTTTCCTGCTCTGCCAAAATTTTGTGTCAGAAGGTGGCAAATAAGCCAGCAGCTCCTGGTGAAAGCTTTGTCACCTCAAGTGTCAGGAGGAGACTCGATGGATATTTTTGAAATATAAAGACAATGAAAGAATGTCAAGCAAAGCCTATCTTGAATTCAAGCTTCAAGAAGGCACTTAGAGAAATCTCTTAGTGAGGATTAGAATAGAACTGGTTGTAAGAGCTATTACCACTGGCAGCCCAAATAAAGCAGTGCTTTTGTGCCACAGAACATCAACTTTGTGCCGGTCGTTGGTTGATCAATAAAACTGGCATTAATTTACTAATCCCCTCAAGTTGAACTCTCTCTCTCCTGTTCTTTTGCATCAGTGCAGAGAAATTAATGCCCCAAGTTCACAGATCTATGCTCTTTTGCATGGTAGGGACTGCCCATAGAGCAGATCCCTGGCACTGTTAAAAAGGGAAGAAAGTTGGTAGCCAGGTGCTGCTTAGCCACTGTGAAGCTGCCACTGCTCCTGCTGGAGGTTGGCTGATATATTTGCAGGTGGCTACACACACACATAATGTGATAACGTAGTTACTGTCACACAGTAACAACACAGCCCTGCAACCAGAGGCTGCCTCTTGTGCCACTGTCAGGGGCCACTCTTGTTAGAGGAGTATGGTGCAAATAAGAAGCAGGATGAGAGAGCAAAGTGCTGTACTGAGCTGAACAAGTCTCAACCCCTCACTTCCTTCTCCATTTCCCTTCTCTCTTTCTCATCACCGATGACCTGAAATCATCCAAGCAGACCTTTAAAGCAGTAGGTAAGGCTAGGGGATGTTAGGTGTATTAGTAGGGGTATCACAAGTCGAAGAGGAGGTAATAATCCTCTTTATAAGACACTGGTTAGGCCCCATCTGAGTACTGCGTGCAGTACTGGAGGCCACACCTTCACAAGGACATTAACCAAATTGAGGTAAGGTCTACATCCTGATGATCTGTTTTTAATGGCAGATAATTTCACTGTTATCTTGTTCCCCTTCTGGATGTACTCCTTAATATTGTTAAAATTTCAGTAAAAGTTGAATTGGGACATTAACCAAATTGAGGCAGTCCAGAAGGGCAACCAAAATGATGCGGAGACTGCATCAGAAGACATATGAGGACAGATTAACGGAGCTCAATATGTATACCCTAGAGCAAAGGAGGGAGAGAGGTGATATGACTGAAACATTCAAACACCTTAAGGGCATTAACAAGGCGAAAAGAGTCTAACATGTTTAAATATAAGAAAAATAGCAGGACAAGAGGACACAGCATGAGATTAGAGGAGGCTGATTAAGGGGAATGTGAGAAAATTCCTTTTCACAGAAACAGTGGTGGATGCATGGAACAGCCTACCTCAGGAAGTGGTGGCTATGAATACAGTGCAGGGCTTCAGACAGGCATGGGATAGGCATAAGGAGCAATACAAATGACTATGACTAGATAGGCCACTGACAGAGCAAGGCCGATGGCACATTTATAAGGTAGAAAAAATGGCAGACTGGATGGGCCTTGCGGTCCTCATCTGCCGTCAACCTCTATGTTTCTATGTTTCTGCTGGTGGTCACTCCTTCAGTTTCTCTCGCCTCAGATCTGGAATAACTTCTCTGATGTTAACTTGATTCTACTCTATTTTTTAAATCTTAATTTAAAAACTTCCTTTCTCTCTTATCCTCCTTTGCCCTGCATCTCTCTGCCTCAGCTGGATATAACAGTCCATTACATGCACGACTTGTGGTATGTACTGTTTGTGATGTCACTTTGATCATTTGATTGATTCACACACACACTACTGTACTAACTGGTAGCAGATATTTAAGCAGAAAGGCAAGACATGAGATGTAGCTGAGTGCTACATGCTCAGTGGGTGACTAACTGAAAATTAACATAACTCCTTGGGAGTGCCCTATTTCTATTTAAAAGGATATTTCAAAGTAGAGTAGTACCTCTAGGATTTAATTAGACTATAAATATATGTTAATTTAAGATTAACATATGCCTAATGTAATATTTGTAGCCAGACAGGAAGCTCTATTTCATCAACCTTTTTATAGTCAACAGTATTGTACTTAGCTGTTCTTGACTCTGAATAGTTTTGATTATTTATATCAAGAATTTACAAGCTACCAAAATCCAATTTTTGATAATGTCCTGCCATAGACTTACAGTATATGGCAGCAGTGGTTCATAATTTCATACGTGCAGTGCAGTGCAGTTTGTTCACAGAAACAGTCTGGTTGATAGTTGTGGTTAACTGTAGCAAGTGTAAGCAGTTTTGAGGTGCTTCTTCATCGGAGATAGAGAACTTAGTAAAGCTATCAGCTATGATATTGGTATTTTAGGGGTCATTCATTATTTATCTGTTTCTTTATGCTTCCATTTAACTGCTCAGCTTGACACTGCTCACCAGGGCTCCCCCATGGCTACCTCAACTACAACATTTATTTTATTTATTTTTATTTGAATTTTGATGACCAGGTAGGCCCACTGAGACACGAGTCCCTTTTCCAGGGGCATCCTCAAAGTAGTTGCATAAAGAATTGAATAAAACTTTTCATAATGGTAAGCCAACAGCTGACATTACCCCACCCTACCTTATGGTGGCTGATATGTGACACAGATTTTATTTATTTATTGAAAAGTTTCACCAGGAAGGCACACTGAACAACAAGTTGCTCGTTTCCCGGTCGTCCTGGGGAAAAGAGTAAGTGAAGAAGACATATATACAGAGCACAAATTTCATAGTAGTAGTACACTTTGTATAAAACAAGTAACATAATACATGATGAAGATAAATGACAATCAATTAAATAGTGTGTTATACATATATACATGCATAGGTATAAATATACATATATAATACATTAAAAGGACCACATATACGTGAGATGCAGTCAACTGAGCAGTATTTGAAGCATTTCTGAGAGGAAATTAAAGCAGGAGATAATTATGCCAAAATTGGGTAAACAATGCTGGCTGCTGCAGTAAGCAACAACTGTAGCAACCTTAGATTGGGCAGTAGACCTGTGCAGGAATAAGCTGTACTCATCAGTTGCATGTGCAATTTGAGGGAGTAGAAATTTGAGAGGGCAGTTGAGGTAGAGTGGGGCAGTGCTGAGTGCCTGATTTGTGAAAGTAGTTCCAGAGTTTGTGGAATTGGTGGAAGAAAGCAGACTGGCAAGCAGAGGTGAGTCTGCGAGGGATAGCCAGGATCCTGGTGTCAGAGGAGCTGAGGAGTGCAAGGAGTGAGGGAATAGACAGAGCAGAAGAGAGGTAAGAAGGGAGACAGCTGAACCAGAATTTAGAGGTGAACTTAGCAATGTGGGAGTGGTGACGGTCGGTAAGCAAAGGAATGCTAGGGAGTGGTATAGATCACAGTGCTGAGTCACGAGGAGCAGTGTCAAGAGTAAAGCAACAGAAGAAGTTGAAGAGGAATCCAATCTGGTTAAGGTAGACTTTGGGGCAGCATTGTAAACTACATCACAATAGTCAAAGATTGGGAGAATCATTTTCTGGACAAGTTCATGCCTAACCGGTAGAGGTAGACATTTCCAGTTCCTGAATAATCCACCAAGCTTTGGCGCAGTTTTTTCAGAATGGCATCCACATGTCCAGAAAAGTTGAGGTGTTGGTCTAGCCAGACCCCAGGTATTTGAAGGAGGAGGTGTCCTCCAGTGAAGTCCCATCTAGGGTGTGGAGCGAAGGTTGGGTGGTGAGCCTAGAGAGTCTCTACCTCGTGCCAGAGGTCATGGAGGCAGTCTTTTGGCATTTAGGGAAAGCTGATGTGCCTAAACCAGAACTGGAGCTTATTGAAATCCAATTGAGTCTGAATTCCACATCAGAAAGGAATGGGCAGAGGTGAACAGGACAGTGTCGTCAGCGTACATATATTATTGTTGTTTTGTACAAACTGACAGGAGGTCGTTTAGGAATATTGAGAAGAGCATTGGGCCAAACACCGATCCTCGTGGGACACTGGTATCAATAGGTAGGGAGGGACAATGAGTCAGCAATCCTGACTGAGTCCTACCTACAAGGTAGGCACTGAACCATTTGGTAGCAGTGTCAGACAGGCTGGCTGAGGAGAGGTTATTTAGGAGAATGGGTGGGATACGATGAAAGCCTCTGCAAGGTCGACAAAGATGGCTGATGTGAATAGGCCACTATCCATCCCTGGGAAGATGGAGTCAGTAAGCCTTAGTAGGGAGGTGGTGGTAGAGTGATGTTTCCTGAAACCAGATTGGTAAGGAGTAAAAAGTTAGTGTCCGAGAGATAGGAGGAGAGTTGTAAAAGGACCAGATGTTCCTGTAGTTTAGCCAGAATAGGAGCAGAGGGATTGGCGATAGTTACTTGGGGTGGACAGGTCACCACCTTTAGGAAGTGGTAGGACAACAGCATGCTTCCAGATTTTGAGAACTGAAAGTAGCGAAAGAGAGGTTTGGGATGACTGCCAGGCTATAGCTGGGGCAGAGAGATAGAAAGTTTAGGGTCCAGGCCGTCAGGGCAGCCACCTTTTGTAGGGTTTAGGGGTAGAAGGGCTTCGAACTTTGTGGGGATAATTTTGAGAAAGAGCAAGTGACATTTGATAGTGGTACTTTTGGTGTAGTGATATTTGATTGGGAGGGGAGAAGAGGAGGGAGGCAAGGAATGAGGATGCAGAGGAGTGAAATATGAGATGAATTCAGAGGCGACTGCAAGGTGGTCCGAGAGCAAGTCACTATTAACTTTAAGGAGTGGGAGAGGTGGTTTAACTGGGATGAGAATAAAGCATGGACTACCTTCCAGAATTTGGAAGGGCTGTCTATGTTGGATTGAAACTTATTTCTGAAATATTCAGAATTAGCCAGTCTAGTGGCTTTTGTTCATTGGTTATGTAGTGTAACCTATAGGTGGTGATATACTAAGGGCTACTACCCTGCCGTGACTAGGAATCAATCTCGGTGGGTTCAGCCTCAATTATAACTTGACCAATAGGTAGCAAGTGGTTACGGTGCATGGTCTTGACAGCTTTGGAGTTATTCTCTGACGCACTGTGTACACTGGCAAATCATCCAACTTTCCAACTATGACATGGGAAGATGGTGCCATCGATCAGCAATTTTGTGTTTACATGCAATCCTAAATTTCACAACAACACACGGTCTCCAGGCCTAAGTTCTGAGCCTTTTCTTTCTATCATGTCTCTCTTTGTTGGCTAGATCTCTTTGTGACCATTACAAACTATTTTAAATAATTTACTGAGTGCGTAGGTTTGCGATAGTTAAACTATTTTAAATAAGTTACTGTGGTTAAGGAGTTGTCATAGCAAAACCTGCAGTGTGAAACAGGAAAGACAGTCTTTCAAGCAACAGGGAGGTGGATCTAGGTTTACGTATGTTTGTTACAATTGTAAGATTTTCAGTGCAGGAAGAGTTTAAAGCACAGCTGACTTATTTGGGGCTGACAGCTTTCAGAGCACAAACCACCAGGCCTGTTTTGGGGCTGGGGAGGTTACCTGTGTCTGACTTGGATGTGTGGATTTTCTTTGTTTGATTAGCAGGGTATTTTCTCTGTCAAATTGTTGTGTAGGGCATCTTGCTGACAGGAAGGCACTCATGCATAGCGGTGGGTCAGAGCTTTTAGCTGATTGTTTTGTGAGGGAACAGCCTATACTGGCAGGATAGTCTGCATCTGTCCAGGAAGGAACAAGTCTTCGACCAATCGGTTTAAATGCTTCATTGGCAAGTTTTAAACTAGTCAAGGGGAGGCACTGATAAGCAGAGAAAATCCCATCCTCTCCTACAAAACAGGGTACTAAACGAGAAAAGACCGAGGTAGAAAGGTCAGTGGGGATGCTGCAAAGAAGGTAAAGCCATCAAAAATGGAGAGCAATGAGTACCAATGCCCGTAGTCTGAGTAACAAGCTTCCTGAATTAGTGGCCTTGATGGAGGAGGAACATCTGGATATTGTGGCAGTCACAGAAACATGGTACACACAAAACCATGACTGGGACGTAAACATACCAGGATACACTATCTACAGGAGGGACAGGGAGGGTAAAGAGGAGGAGGAGGAGTAGCTCTTTACATAAGGAAGGAATCAAGCAACAGAACAAAAGGGAAAACAGGAGGAAAAGAAGCACTGTGGGTAAATTTGGAGACCGAAATGGTACCACAATCCGCACAGGGCTGTATACAGACCCCTTCTCAGGGGAGGAAATGGACAAGGAAATGATAGAAAGAATACTTAGAATGGCAGAAAAGGGAGATATTGCTGATGGGTGATCTCAATATGCCAGATATTAACTGGAGTGCAGTTGCAGCAGCCACTTCAGTGTGGGGTTATTCTAGATGCCCTACAGGGACATGCCTTAGACAACTAGTATTGGAGCCCACTCGAGAGGAGCAGTCTTAGATCTGGTTCTCTCAAATGGAGATGAAGAGAGGATCGCAGATGTAGAAGTGGGTAGCCATCTGGGAACTAGCGACCATCGAACAGTATGGTTCACAATAAACACAGCAATAGAGTCAAGCCATACAAAGGCAAAAATACTGGACTTTAGGAGGCTGACTTTGCCAAATGGGTGAGTGCCTAAGAATACACTAGCAAATGGGCAGGATGGAGGGTGGAAGAACAATTGGGAATAATAAAACTGCCATCACAGAGGTAACAAGCCTTTGTGTGAAGCAAATAAACAAACGAATGATGTAAGAAACCACTATGGTTCTCAAAGGAAGTGGCAGTGAAGGTTCAAGAAAAAAAAGCATTCAGGAAGTACAAGGAATCACAGAAGGAGCAGGACAGAGAACTGTATCAGTTAAAGCAAAGGAAGCTGGGAAGGCAGTCAGAACAGCAAAGGCCCAAACCAAGAAAAGATAGCCAACTCAGTTAAGAAGGGATAAACCTTTATAGGTACATCAGGGAGCCGAAGGAAGACCAAGGAAGGGTTAGTGAGGCTTAATAAAGGGAAGGGAGGTGGGCAGATGGTGACTGTGAAAGGCAGAGATACTAAACAAATATTTTTGCTCAGTATTTACAAAGGAAGTGGGGAGGTACCTAAAACAAACAGTAGAAACACTCTGGATACAGAAGTTGATACCAGCCCATTTACAGAAGAAAGGGTTCTGAAAGAACTCTTAAAACTGAAGGTGGACAAGCAATGGGCCTGATGGGATTCATCCCAGAATTCTAAAAGAACTAAGGGTAGAACTAGTGACACCACTGACTACCCTCTTTAACAAATCATGGGAGGATGGGGTGGTACCGAGGCTGGAGGAGAGCAGATGTGATTCCCTTCACAAAAGTGGGAGCAAGGCAGAAGCAGTAAACTACAGCCTGTTAGTTTAACCTCAGTGGTGGGGAAAATGATGGAATCACTTCTGAAGGAAAGAATTGTTGAATATCTAGAGGCCATTGGGTCACAGGACCCAAGGCAGCATGGATTCACAGCGGAAGGTCATGCCAGACAAATCTGATAGATTTCTTTGACTGGGTGACCAAAGTAGTAGATCAGGGAGGGGCTGTGGACATGGCCTACCTAGACTTTAGCAAGGCATTTGACACAGTCCCACACAAAAGATTAATATACAAGTTAGCCAGCCTGGGAGTGGGTCCCAAGATGTCAGCCTGGGTAAGAATTGGCTGGAGAATAGGACACAGAGAGTAATAGTAAATGGAGTCCACTCTGAAGAAGGGGTTACTAGTGGGTACCGCAGGAGTTCAGTATTAGGAGCGGTCCTCTTCAATGTCTTTATAGCGACATTGCAGAAGGACTGGAAGAAGAAAGTATGTCTCTTTGCAGATGACACAAGATCTACAACAGAGTTGATGCACAAGGTGGGGTGGAAAGGATGAGAAGGAATTGGCAAGGTTAGAGGAATGGTCAAATGTATAGCAGCTTAGATTCAATGCTAAGAAGTGCAAGGTAATGCACCTGGAAACAAAAACCCAGGGAAGAGTACACAATGGGGTGAGATATTAACAACAACAAAATGGAAAGGGACCTGGGGTAGTCATATCAGATGACCTAAAGGTGGGCAAGCAATGTGAGAGGGCAGCAAGGAGGGCTGGGGGATACTGGGATGCATAGGGAGGCATCACCAGTAGAAAACAGGAAGTTATTATCCTCTGTACAGACAGTTGGTGCAACCCATCTGGAGTACTGCGTGCAGTTCTGGAGACCCAATCACCGCAGGACATAGACAGGATGGAAGCTGTCCAGAGGAGGGCAACTAAAATGGTGCAGTTTCTGCACGGAAGACATATGAAGAGAGACTTGAGGAGCTAAATATGTATAGCCTCGAGGAAAGGAGGGAGAGGACATGATAGAAACTTTCAAGTACCTCAGGGAATCAACAAAGTCCAAGAGGTAGCATCTTTCAAAAAGGAGTGCAAGAACAAGGGGCACAATTTGGATAGAGAGGGCTCAGAGGTAATTTAAGGAAGTATTTTTCACAGAGAGGGTTGTGGATGCATGGAGCGGCCTTCTGGAGGAGGTTGTGGAGTCAAAACAGTGGTGGAATTCAAGCATGCATGGGACAGTCATAAGGCAATTCTAGGGGTGGGGGTAGGAAGAAGTAGGCTGCTGGTTAACTAGGATCTGCAGCTTATCCATTAGGTAGGAAATGGGCAGACTGGGTGGGCCAAGCGGTCCTTATCTGCTGTCAAAATCTATGTTTCTATGTTTCCATGTTTCTGTTGTCTGGGCCAGTTGATAGGCATGGTTCAATTGAGCTTTCAGTTTTGTACATATTGCAGGTAATCTTGACTCGGACCCCATTGGGAGAAACCCCAAACAGACATGAACAGGCAGCGGGCTTCTGTCCCGAACATGAGGTGGTGAGGAGAGAACCGGTAGCATCATTCTTTGTGCAATTGTATCGTGTACCAAGGTGCTAATCTGCTGGCTCTATTTATGCTTATCTTTTGGATGGAGGGTGCCTAGCATGTCTAGTAGGGTGCGGTTAAAGCATTCTGGTTGAGGATCCCCTCGGGTGATAAGGGTGGTTCTTGACTTTCGCACCCCCCAGAGAGAGCATTTCTTTGATTAGCTGACTCTCAAAGTCCTGGCCCTGATCAGAGTGACTTTGCTGGGGGCACCATAGTGGAAAGAAAGAAATTTTCCACTAGCACCTTGGCCACGGTAGATGCTTTTTGATCTTTGGTGGGAAAGCTTGTGCATACCATATGAAATGGTCCATAACCACTAACACATTGCCAATGTTTCGCTGATCAGGCTCTAAATTCAAGAAGTCTATGCAGACTATTTCCATTGGGGTGCTGGTAGAAATATTGACAAGGAGGGCAGCCCTCTGAGGCAGGGCTTTTCTCTGCAGGCAGCAACTACAAGTCCTTACATGGTGCTCAACAATGCAAAGAAATGCAAAATAATGCATATGGGGAACAAAACCCTGGAACAACATCAGCTGGGGTGGAGGATATAGAATGCTCCAAGCAGGAAGGGACCTAGGGTTATCATCTCTGATGATCTCAAGGTAGGGACTCAATGCAACAAGGCAACAGGTAAAGCAAACAGGATGCTTGAGTGCATAGGCAGCGGTATCACTAGCAGGAAAAGGGAGGTCATAATTCCACTGTACAAGACATTAGTGAGGCCTTGCCTTGAGTACAGTGTCCGGTTCTAGAGGTCTTACCTCACGCAGGGACATAGACAGGGTGGAGGCAGTTCAGAGGAGGGCAGCCAAGATGGTGCAAGGATTACATCACAAAACATACAGGGACAGGCTGAAAGGACTTAAATATGTACTCCCGAAGGAGGGGAGATATGATTAAGACATATGAGTATCTCACGGGAGGAACAAAATGGAGAAAACACAATTATTCAGCGAAAAGAGGTTCAAGGACTAGGGACATGGGATGAAACTGGAGGAAGGAAGTTCAGAGGAAATATGAGAAGTATTTCTTCATGGAGAGGTGGTGGACAAATGGAATACCCTCCCAGAAGAGGCTGCAGGGCTTGACCGATTACAGGATTTAAGAATGCATGGGATAGGCATAGGGGAATCCTGGTAGTCAGGGTTGGGGACAACCAGTAGTAGGTAAGCTTGAAAAGTAAAGTTGAGTACGCAAATGGGCAGACTAGGTGGTCCAAAGGCCTCTATCTGCCATCACTATCTATGTATCTATGCGTCAACCACATTCTTGACTTGCTGCTTCGTGTGTTGTATAATATATGAGATATATCACAGTGAGGACTGTTGCTGCGACGGAGACCGACGGGTTCGGCCCCCCCACTGCGCTGCCCAGGAGAAGCTGAAAACTGGGTAGACGCCGACAACATAATCTGGTCGGCGGACCCCCGGTGTAAATTGGAAGCAGACTGCAACTTTTAAAAAGTTTCTGGCAAGGCGTTACCTCCTACAGTGAAGCGGCCTTGAAACAGATACTCCGAGATCTTTTCCCTCCAAAGCCAGCCCCTTGCTTCCGTGGATGTCTTTGTCCTGTTTTCAGGGTCCCAGGTCCCACTTGCCGCCTTTTTCCTGCGGGACTAACACTAAGGTTGCTTGAGCCATTGGCTGAGAGGGGAGTGGCGTGGACTGCAGCCAGCTGAAATAGGCTGCTTCCCCCCCAGCACATCACACTGAGGACTGTTGCTGCAGCGGAGACTGCGGGTTTGGGGCCCGCCCCCCACTCGCTGCCAGGGAGAAGCTGAAAACCACGGGGTGAGGCGCCGACAGCGTAATCTGGTCGTGGACCCCCTCCCGGTGTAAAATTGGAAGCTGACTGCAACTTTTAAAAGTTTCCCTCCACCCGCCCTGTTGTGGTTCGGATTATGTAGAGGTGGCGCCGCCGTTGAGCCCTACACCAGTAGAAGCGCGGGAGGTGGAGCATCACCCTGGGCTAATTACCTCAGCCTGTATCAATTACAGGCAAGCCCAACTGAATGGGAGACTTACTGCTTAACTCCAGCTACCTATTGTAAGACATCAATGATCTAAATGAACCTCAAAGGTCTACTGGGTTCTTAATGCTGAATGTACACTAAACAATAAGGACCCTATATTGTGCTATAACTGAAGCGATGTGCTCACAATGTTACCAGCTAACCCTACCTATTGTGCAATAACTGTCAATAGCAATGCCACTGGGTTAAGTCTAACTGCTTTTATCTCCTTTTCTTTATCTCTATCTGACCTGTTGCTAGACTTCCTCTGTGGTAGCAACCCATATAACCAAGAATCCTGTTGCTTACTGAACTCAAAGGGTTAAATAAGTTTGCCAAGTAAAGCTATTGTACAGACATAACCTAAATAAGCACAATACTGCTGTAGTCCGGTATATCGACACCCAGCCTGTTCCCCTAAATTACCCTTGTACTGTTACTACTAGGCCAAGCTCTTGTAGCTAACAACGCCACATAAGGTTGAAAATGCTAGTCAACAGGCCTCTGAATGCCCGTGCCTTGGGCCAGCTTAGGTCAATTAAGGGTCTCCTCCTCGCTGCCCTGTACATTGCCTCAATCCTCTGGGTGGATTGGCTAGCTGCAGACAAGCCTCTGTTACATGAAGCCACTAAACGGACCAGCACCACGCCTGGTCTGGCACCCTTATAACCCACCCTGGCTGACAACCTGGCCCTCCTTATAGCCGCTAAACTCAGTAGGAGCAGGATTTGCTACAGGGCTACTCTTTGCTGACATACAAACCTAAAACCTAGGTTCCTTCCCTGACCTATATTCTCCGCCTCCTGCTAAGGATCTCTTGCCTGCGGGCAGGCGACATTCAACCTAACCCTGGCCCGTGTGTCGATAATACCCCATCTCAACCCCCAGGACCTAAGCTGGATCATACAAGGGGCTTGAGGCTAGCACATATGAACATTTGTAGTCTTAGGCCTAAAACACACGAAGTACAAGCTGGCTGGCCTCTACAACCCTGATGTGCTTGAGTCTCTGAGACTTGGTTAAAACCATCGATCCTAGATCACGAATGTGTCGTTCCCCAGGGTATGTCTGTTACCGGAAGGATAGAACCCAGAAAAAAGGGGTGAGGTCCTCATATACGTTAAGGCTACTCTGATGTCTGCTCACATTAACCTCAACGTAACAATGTCACCTGAAATTGAAACTATCTTTAACGCATCACCCTCGGCGGTGCTAAACACCTTAATGTAGGGTGCGTTTACAGTCCACCAAAGGGGCCCTCCAATCCCCGAGTCCCTCACAAAAATCTAACAGTCGCGCTTGCTACTGAGGTCATCATCCTCGGTGACTTCAACGTGCACTGGAACACAGAGGCCAGGTCCTCAATAACAGACATGCTTCAGGAGGCCAACCTCTCCCAGATAGTCACCCTACCCACAAGGTTTAACTATAAAATGGGCAGCCACTCGACCATAGACTGTGTACTGGTGTCTAACCTAAAAATATTCAACTGGCTGGCACCATGGTGTATGCCCTCAGCGACCACTTACCCACCTTCTGTGTTTGGAGGAATAGGACGTGAGGTTCCTCCTAGAATACTCACTTCCAGGGACTACTCAAAGTTCTCCTGGAGCACTATGATACTCTCCTGGGCAACCTGGACTGGACCCGTATTAGATGTCTCCCTACCTTGGATGAGGCGGTGGACTTCTTAAACAGGTCAATCATGGGCTGCTGATCTCCTGGCCCTGTTTAAAACCTACAGGGTAAAGGGCCACTGCTATAAGTGGATTACCCCTCCCTTAAAAGCCCTGATGATCAGCCGAGATAAAGCTTGGAAAAGTCCAAGGACACAGCTCTTCAAGCAGACTGGGTCCTCTACAGGACCCTCCGAAACCAATGTAAACAGGCCACCAAACTAGCAGAAAAGGAGTGTTTCAACCACCTCCAAAAGCCAACCTTGGCAACCCTAGGACGCTCTGGTCCCACATCAATGAACTAATGAAGGAAAAAAAGATTACCTCGGGCCCATCACCGCCAATGGAAAGGCACTACATGATGTGGCACAAATTGCTGAGACCCATATCGTACTTTCACCAACCCTGATAAACATCAGGCAGGGCCATCGGTGCCTAACCCGGTCGCCCGACGGTTCCTCAATCGCCTGACCACCCACCCTTCACTTGAGACTGGCTAAGGTAAAAGAGGTCTTGGCCATCCTAAAACCCTGAAAACAACAGGTTCAGGAGGCCCGGACGGACTCAAAGCGAGATTGCTAAAGATGGTGCCACGGCTCGCGCAGCCACTCACCTGGCTGATCAATAGGTCCCTACTTGGGGATATGTCCCCAACCTGTGGAAACAGGCGCACGTGGTCCGGTCCATAAGGAGGCCAGCAGAACCAATTGAAAACTATAGGCCAATCTCCTGCTCTGTACCTGGCAAAAATACAGGAGAAAATCGTATATGCCCAGCTTAAGGAGCACCTGGAAGCCCACATGCTGTTGTCCCCATCGCAACATGGCTTTAGAGCCAATCATGGGACAGACACTGCCCTAACCAAATTCTCTTCAGGCGTACTCAAAGACCTAGATGCTGGATCCAACACAGGGCGGTTTTATAGACCTCTCCAAGGCCTTCGACTGGGTGGATCACAGACTACTCCTCAAAAACTCCTCCATGTAGCCTAGATGCCCACACCCTCAGATGGATAGAAAGCTACCTCACAGGTCGGACCCAGAGAGTCAGGTGGCAGGACAAACTCTCCAAACCTCAGTCCCTAACAGAGGGAGTACCCAAGGGTCCATACTCAGGCCCTTATGTTCTCGCTTGTCGTCAACCTAACTGTACATGCACTGTGGAAGCAGCAATATAATCCAATATGTGGATGATGCTGTTATTTATCGATCCTCTTACAACCTGGATGACCTATCCAGTTCTCTCCAAAGGACATTCACATCATGGAGAGGTGGCTCATTAACAACAAAATGGTCCTTAACACCAACAAAACCAAAGTTATGCTGTTGGACCAAGAGCCTTAGGACAGGACAGATTGCAAATTCTCCAGCTCTCATCTCTGGAGGGCAACAAGCTAGAAGTTGTTCCTCTACAAAATACCTCTGCCTCACCTCGACCAGGGCCTCACGTTCGAACAACACGTGGACCAAGTCACTAAAGTAATCCATTCCAAACTTGGATTACTATATAACAAGGAACTGTTAACCCTTGAAGCTAGGACTGCTATAGCAGCGAGTATCCTACTTCCAACATTGGTATTTGTGGCCCCGGTCATCCAGGGTATCTCAAAGCAGGAGTATGGTAAACTACAGGTTCTTTACAACAAAGTGACCGCTTTGCCTCTATCCCTCAAGGAGCCACCACTGTGAGGCGCTAGTAAAGCTAACTGGCTATCCTTTGAAGCACGCCTCAGTTACCCGTGCTCTGCCTGGCGAAAAAGATAATTAGCCCTTCCCTCCCCTAGCCTCGGGGACTCCTCACAGTAAAGAGAAACCTCGCAGCCTTAGGTCTTCAGGCCAAGCGTTGCTAGAGGTTCCCAAGGCTAGGACTAAGGCAGGCAGAAATCCTTCTCGTATGCTGCCCCTTCATATGGAACCACCTCCCGTTGGAGGTGCGAGAACCCCTCAGTGCGCGTGCTTCCGCACTCAGACTCAAAACCCATCTCCTATCAAAAGTGTATGCCAGTGCCACTACACCTGACACTACCCAAACTACCACTACTGAACTAAAAAGTCAACCCCTAATCAAGGTAGCACTAATTTTCTCCTCAATGAACCATCCTAATGCTCTCAAGTATGTCACCCAAGGAATCCATAATGCTGTCTCACTTACATGCAGGACAAATGTTCGAATGCTATGAACTTCAACTTACCAATATGCTATATAATACCCTAATAACTACTGCTATGTGTAAACAGCTGAATACTGTATGCCCATGACTTCCTGTATTATGTAACTGCACAAAGTTCATAATGTCTGTACTATTATTCCGGGTTGCCCCTGAAAAAGGGACCTTCGGGCCCAGTGGGCCTACCCGGTCATCAAAATTCAATAAATAAAAATAAATATATTATGGTAGCATGGGAGTGCTATCATAGTTAGGGTTGAGTAGCACTTTAAAGGTTAAAGGTCAAAGTTTGCACCTTAATAACCTCCGTTAAACAGATTTGCCTGAAATTTGGTGTGCACAATTAGGGGATGGTAGATCTTAGGATCTGCAAAGTTTCGTACCAGTCGGACATACGGCTGCGGAGTTAATAAGTGACAACCAACTGCATAATTATGCTTTTTGAACTTTTTGCTCTCACCTACAGGTCTGACGGTTTGCTGCAACTGGTCCGAAAACTTCAGAGAATGTGTGGCGGGGTCTCGATGTGCCTTTGAAGATTTCGTGAAAAATATTGAATGGTTCAAAGTTATACAAAAACAAGTTCCCATTATAAGCCAATGGGAAAAGTTAACAAAATATTCAACACTTTCGCAAATGCACTTTTAGTGTTAAATGGCCCAAGTAGTGTCGCAAATCTGCCATTTTTTTTCAGTTGGTGATCAGAAAAATGCTTGCCATTTAAATTTGGGACTCTCAGGGACACAATTCTTTTGTGTTCACCTAGTCGGACCCTGAGGATGCTAGCCATGTCTTTATTTTGGGTAAAACACCCAGAAATATATTTTCAAATTTCTGAACCAGTAGTGTCGCAAAGTAGTGTCGCTGGCACCACACTTTTGCAAAATTTTTGAGAAAATTGCCACAAATTGCATAACTACTTTTTCAGATTCTGGCCAAAATAACAGGAATTCTTTGCCACCCTGCTGCCGAAGAACGGTTTGGTCTTTTGAGCTGATATTTGGAGGAAGGCAGCCAACATCACATAAATGTGCCTTTTGGTGAAAAAATATTGCACGGCTGCCAAGATTCACGGTATTCGAAGTTGACATTTTTTCCCATAGATTAACATGGTGGCATCCATGCGTACCTTTTTAGGGCTCGTATCTTGAAAACTGTGCAAGATACTGAATTTTTGTTGCAAATTCCATAGCCCTATGGGCTATGTAATGTCAAAAACCTAGCCAGGAAAATCAAGATTTTGTGAAATTTAAATTTTTTTCGTCATGCAGTTGCTGAAATATTAGCAATTAAGTACTTCAATGCTTGCTTAGCTTGATCCCCTTACAATGCATACATTCTTTGTACACACTGTGTTTCTGTATGCACCTGTTTGGCAAAAACAGGTGATGCGCTCCGTTACTGTTACAGTTACTGTTTCCACTTGCATTTATGTCCCGTTTGCATTATCATTCCATTATGCGCCATATGTGCGTTACCCTTTCGTTGTCATTCAGTAGCACAGTTTTGTTACTGTTACCATTTGCGTTTCACTACTGTTTCTGTTTGTGTTTTGTTTGCATCACCGTGTGCATTGCCATTTACGCTTCTGGCAGCACTTTCATTGCGTTTCCATTTCTCTTCGTTTTACATCTTCCTTGCTGTTACTGTTACCATTTGCAATTGCGTTACTGTGCCGTGTGCTTACGGTTTGCATTTCCATATGCACGAGTTTCCTCTTGCACTTCTGTTTCCTTTGCCTTTATTGTTGCTGTTACCGTTACCATTTGCATTTACAATTGTGGTACTGTGCCCGTCGTGTTTCGGTTTGTGTTTCGTCGTGCTTCTGCTCCGTTTCCGTTCCCTTTTCTTTGGTGTTATTCTTCCGTTAACTTTACCATTTGCATTTTACAACTTCGTTACCATGCCTGTCGCGCGTTATGGTTTTGCGTTTGCGTGTCGCTTGCATTAATTCCGTTCTCTTCCTTTCGCATTCTTTTTTGCTGTGACACTTAACATTTCCATTTAAAATACGCTGCCATCACTGTTAGTGTTTACCAGTTGCATTTAGTATGTGATTCAATGTCCGTTTACGTCACTGTTAACTTAAGCGTCACTTTGTGCTTGTGTTTCTATTAATGTTTCCTTTACCATTTCGTTTGCTTTATCATATGCGCCACTGTTAAATTCTATTTGCCTTGCTGTTCCTGTTCCTATGTCATAGACATCATGTAGGGCACGCGGCATGAAACCCAGCGATCCGCCACCGCATTACATTCACTATTTCTCATCATCATTCTCAAAATGAAGGAAATTAGAAAAAAACTCAGTTTAATGCATTGGTTAGGGTTGTTCCACAGCGACAAAGCGAGGAAATTCGTGTTGGGTTAAGCCCCTTGGACCCCCAGCCCCCAACCAGCATCCGGAGTGCGTTGGGGTCATCGGTCTAACTCTCACCCCATTCTCCTACCTCTGCTTTTCACACATGTGAGTGGGGTGAGAGTTGGGCCGATGACAGTGTGCACCTGATGCTGCTTTGAGGGTGGGCTGGGGGTCAAGCAACTCTAACACCAATTTCCTCACTTTTGTCACTGTGGAACAACGTAACTAATGCATTACTAGAAACTATAGATTTGATAGCAGATAAGGACCATTGGCCCACCCAGTCTGCCCATTTCCTACCTAATGGATAAGCTGCAAGTCCTAGTTAACCAGCAGCCTACTTCTTTCTAACCCCACCCCCTAGAATTGCCTTATGACTGTCCCATGCATACTTAGAATTCAACCACTGTTTTGACTCCACAACCTCCTCCGGATGGTGCGTTCCATGCATCCACAACCCTCTCAGTGAAAAATACTTCCCTTACATTACCTCTGGCGGCCCCCTCTATCTTAAAGTGTGCCCCTTGTTCTTGCCGCCTCTTTTTGAAAGATGCTACCCTCTTGGACTTTGTTGATTCCCTTGAGGTACTTGAAAGTTTCTATCATGTCCCCCATTCTTTCCTCGAGGGCTATACATATTAAGCTCCTTTAGTCTCTCTTCATATGTTTTCTGGTGCAGACCCTGCACCATTTTAGTGCCCTCCTCTGGACAGCTTCTATCTTGTCTATGTCCTTGCAGAGCTTGGTCCCCAGAACTGCACGTACTCAGATGGGGTCTCACCAGCTGTCTGTACAGAGGATAACAACTTCCTGTTTTCTACTGGTGATGCCTCTCCTATGCATCCCAGTATCCCCAGCCCTCCTTATTGCCCCTCTCACATTGCTTGCCCACCTTTAAGTCATCTGATATGACTCCACCCCAGGTCCTTTCCTTTTTGTTATTGTTAGTAGCTCACCACCATTGTTTACTCTTCCCTGGGTTTTTGTTTCCCATGTGCATTACCTTGCACTTCTTAGCATTAAATCTAAGCTGCCATACATTTGACCATTCCTCTAACCTTGCCAAGTCCCTTCTCATCCTTTCCACCCCACCTTGTGCATCAACTCTGTTGCAGATCTTTGTGTCATCTGCAAAGACATACTTTTCCTTCCAGTCCTCTGCAATGTCAGTATAAAGACATTGAAGAGGACTGGTCCTACTGAACCCTGCAACCCACTAGTAACCCCCTTTCTTCAGAGGACTCATTTACTATTACCCTCTGTGTCCTATTCTCCAGCCAATTCTTTACTCAGGCTATCATCTTGGGACCCACTCCCAGGCTGTCTAACTTGTATATTAATCTTTTGTGTGGGACTGAGTCAAATGCCTTGCTAAAGTCTAGGTAGGCCATGTCCACAGCCCCTCCCTGATCTCGACTTTGGTCACCCAGTCAAAGAAATCTATTAGATCGTCTGGCATGACCTTCCTGCTGTGAACCCATGCTGCCTTGGGTCCTGTGCCCTCTGGCCTCTAGGTACTCGACAGTTCTTTCTTCAGAAGTGATTCCATCATTTCCCTATCACTGAGGTTAAACTAACAGGTCTGTAGTTTCCTGCTTCTGCCCTGCTCCCACTTTTGTGAAGGGAATCACATCTGCCCTCCTCCAGTCCTCAGGTTCCACCTCATCCTCCTATGATTTGTTAAAGAGGGTAGTCAGTGGTGTCACTAGTTCTACCCTTAGTTCTTTTAAATTCTGGGATGAATCCCATCAGGCCCCATTGCTTTGTCCACCTTCAATTTTAAGAATTCTTTCAGAACCCTTTCTTCTGTAAATGGGCGGTTATCAACTTCTGTATCCAGAGTGTTTCTATTGTTTGTTTTAGGTACCTCCCCTCTTCATTTGTAAATACTGAGCAAAATATTTGTTTAGTATCTCTGCCTTTTCACAGTCACCCTCTGCCCACCTCCTCCCCTTTATTAAGCCTCACTATCCCTCCCTTAGTCTTCCTTCACTCCTGATGTACCTAAAAGGTTTTATCCCTCTTCTTAACTGAGTTGGTTATCAAAACTGAGCTTTTGCCTCTAATATATATATAGTTTTATATATATATAGTTTTATGATGGCACAACCTTGGATTTTTAAGGTCTGCAGTGGAATAAAGATGTTGCCTCTTCAAACATTCATTAGGCTTTGTATGACGGCACAAGTTAGTATTCGACAGGTAAAACAGATCGTCGCTTTGGCTCTGCTACAGATGCTCTAAAGCCCTCTGTCACTTGATGTTAGTTGGGCTGAGAGAATTAAGTCAGCAGTTCAGCATTAATTTAGTGGGATGAGTTTCTTTAGGCTTCCTTTAGATACCTTGTTGAACGGCCCAATCCACCTGGAGGTTTAAATAGTGTTAATATGCTAGTGAAGGAAGAGTAAACTTTGCTTCTCTTTCCTATGCTAACAGCTGGTTTCAGGTTTTGCAGCAGGTAACACAATCAGGATGACTTAATGGGGCTAATCAAGAGCTGCTGCAAGGTTTGTGAGTTTGCCTCATACTTTAGAGCAGTCGTCTTTCCACACCTGTATTCTGCAGCATCCTCTTTAAAGTGGACCAACCGACCGTCTCTATGACAACAATTAACACAAAAGGGTGTCTTAATGACTTAATGGGACTTATCAACAGCTGCTGCAATATTTGTGATGCTTCTTTTGTGTAGCATTTAAAAAATGTTTTTATTGTTTTTACTTTTCCCATCTGTTTGCTGTGGCAGGACTATTAGTTTTAATTCAGTTTAAGCTCCCGATTTTGTTTTATTTTGCATATGTGAAATCCACAGGGCTGTAGTAATAAGCCATGACAGGGTGTGCATTAGAAAGCAATAAGACATGATAGGGTGTTCATTATATGTGAAATAATCACACGCCTCAGGTGTGTTGTTGGTTATGAAGCGCAGGTGAGAGCCATTATATGCACCTGAGAAGTGAGATTATTTCACCATAATGGTACACTCCTGGAGTGTCTTATTGCTCTTATAAAATGGCAATTAAATATATGATTTAAAATGAATAAAAATAAGAATAAAGTATTTTAAAAAGAAAAAACAGGACCTCACATTGAAATATGCTTCCACTTTAAATCTGAATACAAAAAGAGTCCCTATCCTGGTAACTGTGGGGTTAGCTAAAACATAAAACATAATGAAAACTGTGTGTGCCACACATTATTATAAGAACAAAATGTTACCTTGCATTTTAGTCAATTCAAGTACTGTTTCTTAATGGCAATCTATTTCAAAACCTTAAACCTGCCAATGCCTTTTTTTGGGGGTGGGTGGGTAGATTTTACCTAGAAAATACCCACGTGAGATTCAAATGTCTGTGCTTCTATAAACTTTAGTAATGTATTTCATCAGTTTGTATCTGCCTCTGCAGCTGTATTTTCCCACCTTTACCTTTGTTCATGAAGTATTCTTGCTTACTTTTTCATTCTGTATTTTTTTCTGTTTCCCCATATTCAAGATATGGAATGTTTACCATGGAACACAGAGATTCAAAATTCTGCTCAGTTCCACTGGCAGAATGTTCCTCTCTAACATACTGTGCACACACACACACACAAAAAACAAAGGCCTCTTGTAGAGCTACAGACTCAATTGTCTCATTGTCAGGAAAGCAGAAGAATTTCCTGATGAGCAGTTCAAGACAGAAAGAGGATTTTTCATTGTGAGCAAAGAAACAATTGTAATGAAAACTATGAACATTATTTAACGTTTCTAATTTGTTTATGTGTGCAAGTAGTGTGTGATGATCAGGAAACAACATTTAATTAATTGGTGTTATTGTTAATTTAAGATAGTTTTATTTTTAGGGCCCAGGTAAAATTTTTACAGTGTAAAGGTAGCACCGTGTTTGTGATGGAATATCAATTATGATTGTGTGTGTGTGTGGGGGGCGATGGAAGATAGTTCTGGTTGTAGATGGACTGATTTGCTCATTGTGTGATGTGGTTTAGGACCAGGATGACTGTGCAGTATGCTCTAATATTGAATGGTCACCTGACTGATTTAACAATTAAAGTGCTTTGATTTTTAGACTCATTTTATAAAGGTTTTAATGTAGGCTCCAGGGATGTAGTAAGGCATGAGGCTGAGTGTCCTTACACCCCTGAGAACATTCAAATCCTAAGATCTGCACTATGGAGGGGCTTATTACACTTAAGTACTTAAGGTTTAAAATTGTTTATCTTGGGAGGAAAAGATTTGCCACCTGACCATGCGTTTATAGAGATTTAATGCATGGTCATGTGGCGTCTTCAAGCCAATCATGTTTGTTAATTTTCCAGTGCCATTTTATAATTAAAAGGTAATGCACAATCTTATAGTATTTATTATATTATTGCTTAAAGATTTGTCACTGTGCAGTAAGTCTCTAAGCCTCAGGGATAGCGCACTATAAAAATAAAATGCCCTTGCTCTTGGCCTTTCTCCAACCATTTATACATAGCATCAGTATGCCTGTCAGCTGCCCCCCCCCTGCCTCCCCACATAACATGGCACACCCCTCCTCCCCCGTCCCTCCATTCCTCCACTATGTCATCTTTGTCTGTCACATCCTCTGTGTCTATCTTCTCCAGGGTGATCAAACTCACAGACGCATGAGCATATGTTGTCGATGCCTCAGCAGTGTCTACTTGTGTGAACCTTTCTGTAACTTACTGTACCATCTCTGTAAATGTATAAATTGTTGTTCTCTGCTATTTTCTGTTCAGCTGATGTGGAACCTATGAAAGAGCATCTGCAAACAGGTGTTATCCAAGAACTTTATAAATAAATAAATAAATAAATAAAATAAAAAGCTGTCTGTTAATGTTTCAATATCTTTTTTGTCAGTGGGATGATTAGTTTTGATGTGTTCCCTGAAGGCTGGGACAAAGCGGTACAGTCTTGATGTTTTGGAAAGTAAGCTTCAAACGATTTACTTCTTTGGCAATGAGACAGCACCTGTAAGTACATTCTCTCTCTCTCCTCTCTCTTGCTTTCTCTGTCCTTTCTTTTCACAGGTAGACTCTTCCATCACATACCATTACTAAACTCCCCATCTCCACATGGGCTTATGCCTAGGGTTACCATCTCTGGATGAGGCAAAAACCTGATCCTAAGCTCCTCCCTTAGCCCCACCCCTTTTTATGACTCATCATTGTTCCTCCTAGAAAGCCATTTGTTATATCAATAAAAGACAACACTTAAAGCAGCAGTTCAACAAAATCTTAAGATATTGTACTGTACCTGTTAAAGTTACTTTCCTAGGTTACTTTCCTAGGTTCTTCCTAGTTATTAATTTACTTATATAACAAATACATAGACAGTGTCGGCAGATAAGGCCTATATGGCACCCAGTCTGCCCATTTGAGCTTGTAAGTTCAGTTTATGTTCTCCAAGAAGTCTGTTGCCCTTATCCCTGACCTCCAGAATTCCTTTATGTCTATCCCATACATTCTTAAATCCCGTGATTGTTTCAGCCCCACCACTTCCTCTGGCAGGGTGTTCCACTTGTCCACCACCCGCTCTGTGAGGAAATTCTTCCTCACGTTTCCTCTGAATCGTCCTCCCTCCAACTTCATCCCATGCCTCTAGTCCTGGAACATCTTTTCACTTAAAATAGTGTATTTCTGCACCCTGTTCCTCGCTGTAAGATACTTGTATGTCTCTATCATATCCCTCTCTCCTCCTCTCCTCCAGGGATTACATGTTCAGTTCCTTCAACCTGTCCTCATAGGACTTGTGATGCAATCCATGCACCATCTTTGTTGCCCTCCTCCAGACCTTCTCTACCCTATGTCCTTACATAGAGGTAAGGTCTCCAGAACTGTACAGTGTACTCCAGGTGGGGCCTCACTAGTGTCTTGTATAGTGGAATTATGACCTCTCTTTTCCTGCTGGTGATGCCCCTGCCTATGCATCCCAGCATCCTATTTGCTTTACCTGCTGCCTTGTCACTGTTTCCCTGCCTTGGGGTCATCAGAGATGATAACCCCAAGATCCCTTTCCTGCTTGGTGCATGCTATATCCTCACCCCCAACTGATATACTGTGCCAGGGCGTTTGTGCCCCTATATGCATTATCTTGCACTTTCTGCATTGAATTTCAACTGCCAACCCCTGATCATTCTTCAAGTTTCTGCAGGTCCCTTCTCATTCTGTCTACACCATCTGGTGTGTCTACTCTGTTACAGAGCTTTGTGTCATCAGCGAACAGTGAAATTCTGCCTTCTAGGTCCTGCGCAATGTCACTGATGAAGATATTGAATAGGACCGGTCCCAGCACTGATCCCTATGGTACCCACTGGTCACTCTTCCCTCTGTCAGCCAGTTACCTACTCACTACACTACTGTCCTGCCCACACCCATATTCCCCAGTTTGTGCAATAGTCTTCTATGTGGCACAGTGTCAAAAGCCTTGCTGAAGTCCAGATAGGCCATGTCCACTGCCCTCCCTGAGGGTAGACAAGGAAATACTGTAAATAGCATACAACAGTATACATGGTATATAATAATACATAATAAAAAATAGTTTCCTATAATGTGTACTTTATGTATTTTTATGGCTCCATTTCCTCTATGTCAACAGTACTATTTCAAAGCAAAGAAGTGACCATATTTTTTTCTTGAGGAAAAATAATTTAAAATACCTAAATTCTGTTAGAAATGAAAATGTTTACCAGCAAATGAAAGTGGAAGACAACTGGCTATGCTACTGTTATAAAGGTGGGGCAGCTTTGCTGCTATACAATTTAAGATGCAGTGGAAAAGATTAGGATGAGTAAGTGCTAGCAAGTGTTAATGGCCTTTACACCTCCCAGGTTGACTGCTTTCACAAACAAAAGGCTATGTTGACAACAGAACTTGTTTGTAACCTGGACATGTAGCTGAAACAATGAATGATATGACAAAAGCTGTTTGAAAAGTATGTACACACTAAACATGGCTCAAAAACCTGACCAGCGCAGAGCAAAACTGGATTACCTGATAGGGACCCTGAAAACCTGATCACCAGGTAAAATACCTGGCAGGTGGCAACTCTACTTATGCCACTGCTGAATGAGGCCTATTTTATTGTATTATTTATTTTCTTTCAATTTTGGTGACCGGTAGGCCCACTGAGACCAAACAGTCACTTTTTGGGGTGACCAGAATTAATTACATACATCTATAAACATAACAAACTACATACAAGTTATTTCACAATTACCAGTCAATATAGACATAATGACCCAGTCATGCCCTATGACACATCTAAGCATTTGGTGGGGGTGGGGGCAGGTGATAGTTGCTAGTGGGGGTGGATTTTACCCATCTTAGCAAGCTATGTGCAAGTTCCCTTTATTAATCTACTACTATAGTCCTTATTGTGATTTTTCCAGCTAATGAATTCACTGGGCTTCACACAGGTGATTACCTCTGCAACCCATAGTCACGGTCATTCTTTGGACCTAGTCTTCCTTCTGGGTATGGAGACCTCTGATTTGGTGGTGGAGCCAGTCAGTTGGTCAGACCATCACACCATAAGGTTCAATTTCCAGCCCCCCATATAGGCCTACCCTTACGGAGATGGTCCAGTACCACCCTTTAAGGGGCTTGTCCCTGATGGCCTGATGGCGGTGCTGGACCTATTAGGATGTCTGAGGAATAGTGGGATCCAGATGCCTTAATCCAGGGTTATAATGACACTGTGACTGGGGCACTGGACTGTCTCGCTCCCAGTCCATGTTCATCCCCTGTTTCCAGCACCCTCAGTCCCCTTGGTTTGATGGGACCTTGAGGGAGCTGAGGAGAGAGGACGAGGGCTGGAGCTTTGCTGGTAAAAATCGGGCCTGGATGATGACAGACTTAGATTGTTGGCCCATTATAAGGACTATCAATCAGCTATCTCCCATAAGAAAGCAGAGTTCCTGTCAGGGAGGTTGCTGCGGCACAAATCGACTGACTCAGCTCTACTGTGGACAGACTGGCAGTTCAGCCTGTCTGCAATCTCGAGAGCATTGTCACAAGATAAATATAACGAGTTCACTCGCTTTTTGTCAATAAGTTTGCCGACATCAGGTCCGAGTTGTGCAGTGCACCCCAGTGGGTCTGACAGTGACGGGTGGAGATGGCAGCTCCTTGGTCTGTCTGGTCTGACTTCAGCCATCTGGCGATCGAGGATGTGGTGAGGATTATCCAGTCTTTGCGCCGACCTGCTGTAGTTTGGACCCAGGCTAAATGCACCTCCTTGTGGGGTTCATTGAGACCATTGGCCTGGTCCTTGCCAAGATAGCCTCGGTGTTCGCTAGATTCCAGGGTGTTTCCGGACACCTTGAAGGAGGCAGTAGTGATACCCTCCTTCAGAAACCATCTTCGACCCAGACAGTCTTGCTAATTACAGACCTATCTCTAACCTTCCCTTTGTGAGTAAGGTTATTGAGAAGGTGGTTGCGCTGCAGCTGGAGGATCATCTGACCATCGATGACACCTCACGATCCTCTCTAGTCTGGATTTCGGAATGCCACAGTACCGAGACGGCCCTTGTTCGGGTTGTCAATGATCTCCTAACAGCAAGAGATCGGAGGAGCCATTCCATCTTGGTTCTTCTTTGATCTGTCGGCGTGTATTTGACACTGTGGACCATGGAGTGTTAGTCGAGTGCCTGCAGTTAATCTGTGGGCTGTCTGGTACAGTTCTCAGATGATTCCACTCCTTCCTCACTGGCAGGTTTCAGAGTTGTCTTGGGGCTTACTCCTCAGACAAGATCTCCCTGCCATGTGGGATTCCACAGGACTCTGTGCTGTCTCCAGTGTTGTTCACAGTGTACATGCTGCCATTGGGAGACATTGTAAGGCGGTATGGGCTGAGTTTTCACTGTTATGCAGATGATACTCAGCTTTATCTGTCCTTCGTGCCCAATCATGTGGGAGCTATCTCAAACTTTAACAACTGCCTTTCCAAGATCAAGGACTATATGAGTGCCAACTGGTTGAGGCTGAATCCAGATAAGACTGAGATTGTGGTGGTGGACCTGGGTCTTGGGGTAGGCGGGTCATCGGAGGGGAAACTACTGGGCTTTGGCTCAGTGGTCAGCAGGCTGATGATCTCTGAATGGGTGAGAGATCTGGTGTGATTCTTGACGATGGACTGATGCTTAAACACCAGGTGTAGTCCGTTATCAAGACTGCCTTTTACCATCTGAGAACGTAGCCAGGTCAAGCACCTAGTTCCGCCCAATGACCTGCCAGTTGTGGTCCACGCCTTTGTAACCTCGCACCTTGATTACTGTAACGCCTTACCTAGGGCTTCCAGGGGTTGATATCTGCTGCTTGCAGCTCAGGCAGAATGCACAGCTAGGCTGTTGACCGGGCTGCCTCGTAGCTGCTATGTTATTCAGTGCTGTCGCGATCTGCACTGGCAACCTCTTCAATGGCGGATCACCTTTAAGGTCGGTTTACTGACTTACAAGGCCCTACACAGACAAGGGCAGAGTTATCTGCAAGATCTTCTCCATCCCTACTGCCCCTCCCGACCGTTTCGTTCCACGTTGAGGGATTGCTAGAGGTTCCCAGGGTCCGCCTAAAATCATCAGGGCCCAATCTTCTGAATTTGTGGCCCCATCTCTGTGGAATTCTCTACCTCATCAGATAAGACAGTGCCTGACGGTGGAGAGTTTCAAGTCTGCCCTGAAAACTTATTTTATTTTGCCTTTTCAGAGTTTATATAAGCTGCTGCAGTTGTTTTATGAGAATTTTGTTTTATCTTGTTTTACCTATGTACTAACGCTATGGTCTTCGGAAATAGCACTATTTTATAAATAAATTTTGATTTGATTTGATTTCTCTCTCTGTCTTGTATTTCGGTTGCCATCTGTCTGGTATTAGACCAGATAATCTAGTTTTAGGGTCTTTATTTGGTCACCCAGTTTTGCTTACATGTCTGGTTTTGGGTCATTTTGAGTGCTCGTATACTCTTAAAACTAATTGTACCAACTCACTCACTGTTTTGCTGCATATTACAAAAGTTCTGATTTCACAGGCCTTTGTGAAACTAGTTTGCCAGGGTAAAAAAATACAGCTTTATTGGTGTACTCCGAAGGAGCACCCCTAGAAAGAATAATATCACTTAACATAACGTTGCTGTCACTGGAAGTAAAGCGAGTTCTTTTTTTTGTAATATTCAGTGATATTATTCTTTCTGTGGGATCTCTGCCCCAACCCGTGTGCACCGATAAAGATGTATTTTTACCTAAGAGTGTGTGGGAGGAGCACCCCACAGAAAGAATAATATCACTGAAAATTACAAAACATAACTCCTCTCTATGGACATTCGACCACTGACACATTTGACAATTTCCTGGAGCACATTGCAATATACCAGGCTGCCAAACAGGCAGAGGAGAACAGGAAAATGAGAATCTGCAATAGCTTAACTGCCTAAAACAGAGGCACTGATAATGAAACACTGAATTAGTAATTGCTAAATGCCTCTCTGTGATTGTTGTGACAGTAGAAAATAGTAGTGGTGTTGGGTAGGGTGTGCTTGTAAGTGAATGTGTTCACTGTGCGCAGCTGAAGGCAACATGAGAATGCCCACTGCGTGATCACGCTCCACCATAGTGTGTGGAGTTTCGAAAAGCGCACAACCGGTCCAACGCCTCCACACAATGCCTAGAAATATGACAAGAAACAGCTAGCTGCTGAGGTGGTTCATTCCGGGGTCACCCAGGCTGTAAGGGAAAAGAGGTTGGTCTATAGAAAATTCAAGAGGACCAAGAGTGAGGTAGATAAGGAATTACCTAAGGCTGGCTAGTGTTGCAGTAAGGAAGTCCGGCAGGATAAGGCACAGAAGGACCAGTAGATAGCTGAGGGAATTAGGGCAGACTAGGTGGGCCATGATCCTTATCTGCTGTCAAAGTCTATGTTTCTAGTAAGAAGGGAGAAGGCCTTTTTCACAATATAAGTGAGAAAAGGGACAACAAGGATGTTATTGTTAGACTTAGGAAGGGAAAGAGTAGATGGAGGAGAAGGGCAAAGCAGAAGTACGGAATTAACACTTGTGTTCCATCTTCATCAGGAGAAACACGGACCCATGCCTACAGAAGGGAGAAGAGGAGTGTGTGTGGGAGCATGGATGTAGTGATAGAGGAGAATAGAGTGAGAGAGGGCTGCTAGCATTGAAGGTAGACAAATCACAGACCCAGATAGCATACACCCAAGGGTACTAAGGAACTGGCAAAGGAGCTTGCAGGGCCACTGGAGGGCCTATTCAGTAGTTCATTGGAATCTGGTGTGGTACAGCAGGACTGAAGACAGCACATGTGCCCTTCACAAGAGCAACCCCAGGTCTGACCTGAATCGTGTACAAGCTCCAGGAGACCATACTTAAGGAAAGGTTGGTAGAGTATCTAGAGGAGCATGGTCTACAGGATACGAGGCAACATGGATGTATGGGGAGATTGTGTCAAACGAACCTGATCGATTTCTTTGACTGGGCCACTAAGACAGTAGACAGGGGCCAATGGTAGACATCCATCTGGATTTCAGGAAGACATTTGACTCTGTACCCACAACAGTTTGAACAGGAAGCTGGCGGATCTTAGGATTGCTGAGGAGAAGATGGCCAGATGGGTGGAAAACTGGCTGAGGGACAGAAACCAGAGGGTGGTAGTGGGGGAGAGTTATCTGGCACCAGGAGGTGTAATGGGGTCCCTAGGACCCTGTTAGTCGGCGGTGGCCTTGATTTCTTATAATCGGAACTCTAAATTGTAATATAATACATGTAAAAACATCCCCATTCAACTCTATGGAGTGTACCCCTCGCGCTTCATTTTCTGACATCACAAAATGTGTGAGCATGGGCACATCTGGCAGTTGGAACTGGCAGCATTTTGGCCTGTCGACTCCATGGAGCCATCACGATCTCTTTTTATTTATCAAGCAGCAGTTAATTAAATAATCGTTTCACTCAACTTGGGTCCAGGTAAGGATTATTGTATGTTCGGGTGGGTGGTACTATCAAAAGTATGAAGCTGCTCTTTAAGCTAAGTGGCAGCCATAACATGAGGGACACAGTCTTAAGTTGGGGGAGTTTAAGAGGAGGTCAGGAAGCACTTTTCACAGAGAGGTGGTGACATACAAACATAGGAACTTGCCAGCAGAAACAGGTCCTCAGTTAATTCCCTGGAGCTGCTCCCCAACTCTTCCTGAGTCATGCCCCACCATCCCATTACCCTCCCTTCCCAGTAGTGTCTCCTTCAGTCATAATCCTGTTCATCACCTATCCCACCCACCCCCTTGAAACCGGCCACATCTTTGCTACCACCAACTCATTCCACCTTCACTGCCCTTTCAGTGAAAAAAGTGCCTCCTCATTTCCTTCTTGAATCTTCCCCACCAGTTTTAGGCTGTGCCCCTTATTGTACCCTAATTCCTCAGGTTAAAGATGCCCTCAGTACCAGCCCTGTTTATGCCCTTAAGGTACTTGAATCTTTCAGTCATATCCCTCTCTCCATCTGTCCTCCAGGTAGTACATGTTCAGCTGCCTCGGTCTCTCCTCTTATGTTCTGTCGCCCATGCCCTTGATCATTTTGGTTGCCTCCTGCAGGACTCCTCCCAGTAGTCTGATATACTGCTTCAGGTAAGGGCACCAGAACTGAACACAGTATTCCAGGTGTGATTCACCAGGACCCGTAATGGGGCAGAATAACTCTCCCTGAGGTGAGTCCTGGCAATGCAGCCTAGCATTTTATTTGCTTTGGCTGCTGCTCGGCACTGTGCTGTGTGCTTCATATCACCCTGACCATTACTCCCAGGTCCTTTTCCTCCTCTGATATTGTCACCTGTATTCCCCTAGGCCCAGTTACTGGCCTTTGGGTTTCCTGACTCCCTGTGCATTGCACATTTCTTAGCACTGGTAGCTGCCAGGTCTTACGACCACTTCTCCAGCTTAGCCAGGTCCTCCCTTAGATCCTGTCTCCCTCCTTCATGTAAACCCTCCCGTAGAGCTTAGTATCATCAGCAAAAATGCAGATCTTACTATTGACCCCTCTGCAATGTCACCTATAAATACATTGAACAACACAGGATAAGCATTGAGCTCTGTGGGACCTACTGAATTCACAGGGCCTAGGTTTGGACAGTTCCTTCCCCATACCACCACTCTCTTGTTCCTGTCCCTTAGCTAGCTTTTTGACCCACCCAGCATTTTGTCCCCAGTCTCAGGTCCCCATTGTTGATCAGCCTGTCATGGTGGGCACTGAGTCGAACACCTTGCTGAAGTCTAGGTATAGTATGTCCACCACCTGCCCCTGTCCAGCAACCTCGTCACCCAGTCGGAATAAGTGTATCATAGTTTGACAAGACCTTCCTCTGACAAACCCATGCTGCCTTTTGGCAGTGAGTCAAATGCCTTGCTGAAGTCTAGCTATAGTACATCCACTGCCTGCCCCTGTGCAGAGACCCTCATTACCCAATTGAAGAAGTCTATCATGTTGGTTTGACAAGACCTCACCCTGACAAATGCATGTTGCCTGTTGCCCTGGAGACCAATCTGTTCAAGGAAGGACACCAGCCTTTCTTTTAGAATGGCCTCAGTTAACTTACCCACTATGGAGGTTAGGCTAACTGGCCTGTAGTTACCTGGCTCATCCCTGGGTCCACTTTGTGGAGGATACCACATGAGCTATCCTCCAGTCCTGTGCACACACCCCATCTCCAGTGAGGTGTTAAATAGGTCTGTCAGTAGGGCTGACAATACCCCTGCCAGTTCCCTCAGGACCCTTGGGTGTACCCCATATGGGCCATGTGCCTTGTCCACCTGCAGTTCCCTTATCCCTCTTAAGACCCTGTCTACTCAGTCTCCCCTCATACTCCCCCCACTCCTTAGATCTCTAATCTTCCCCTGTGGCATAGGTCTGTCCACTTCCTGGTGAAGGCTGAGCAAAAGTACTCATTTAGTACCTCCACTTGCTCCTCTCCCTTTTCTACCCATCCTCCCCTCTCTTTATCCTGACTATCCCATCCGTTCTGCTTCTTCTTCCTTAATGTACTGGAAGAAGTCCTTCTCCCCTTCCTTAATCCCCTGCACCAGTCTTACTTCTTTCTCAGCCTTGGCTGCCGGACCTCTCTCCCTGCCTCTGAGATTTCTGGCGTATATTTCTCTGTCCTCCTCCCTTGAGTAAGCTTGTACTTCAGGAAGGCCACCTACTTTTCCTTTACCTTTTCAACCACCTTCCTGCTATAACAACTAGGCCTCTTGGTTCTGTGGATTCCTTCTACGAGCTCTTGTACAAGTGTCGGGCCTCAGTTATCCCCATCTTAATGATGGTCCATTTCTGGTCCTCATCCATCTTTGGTCGAGCTTAGCTAGGTGCTCCTGTACTATGTTCCCCATCCTATCAAAGTCTGCCTTCCTAAAGTCCACCACCTTCATTTTTGGCATGGCTGCCTCCTTCCCCATGCAGATGGAAAATCACACTGTCGGTGGTCACTGCCTGCAAGGGGTTCCCACACTTCCACATCCTGGACATTCTCTCTGTCTGGTAGCACTAGGTCTAGTATGGTCTCCTCCTTGTTGACTATGTGACTCCTGTGTCAGGAAGTAGTCTTGGATAGCATCCAGGAGGACCTGTTCCCTGCTACAGGGAGGTAGCTGGGGTGCTCATGTCTACTCCAGGTAGGTTGATGTCTTCTAGTATTATAGTGTTTCCTCTCCCCTACCTCCTGATCTGTTCCCCAGCTCCTATCAACTCTATTCCCTGTGAAGGAGGTCTGTGCACCACCCCACATGGCTTCTTCTCCCAGCGGTGTTCTGGAGTACCACCCATAGGGCTTCAGCAGTGCCCTTCTCTTCTTCCCCTTGTTGTGCAGGATTTACTACAAAACACTGAAATTCGCTATACTTAGTGTCAGGATCCTGAGACTGATATCCTGAAGTGAATCCGACACTCGGTGACTTGCCTCGGCAGAGGTTTTCAGGGGGCTTTGCCCCCACCCCCCTGTTTAATATGGCAAACTCTCATGGGTAAATGCCAAATGTCTGATTTTGAGCTTGAGATATCAGTCTCGGGATCCTGACACTGATATTGTGAGTTTCAATCTTTCATAGTGATACCATTGCACATTATCCCTTCCCCACGTACAGTGCCACTCCCTCCCTCTTGCTCAGTCCTTCCTAAGCAGCTGGTATCCAGGGATCACAAGGTCTTAGTGATGGTACTGAGTTGCCCATGTCTCTGTGATGGTAACTATGTCACGTCCCTCATTGCCTGTTGGTCTGCTGTCCTGTTAGCCAGGCTCCTTGCATTCAAGGACACCGCCTTCCAGTGCAACCCCTGTCCCTCTTTGCTCCTGTTTTGTGCCTCCTTCCCTAGTCCCTACTTACCTTCCCTTCCTTTTATTTCCTTCTGGGGCCCCTTCTCCTGGTGTTGAGTGCCTTGCTCTCTGCTGCCCCCGTTCAGTTTAAATTTAGCTCTGTCAACAAAATATCTTTCAGGTTGCCTTTCAGGACCCTTGTGCCCTCCTTGCTTAGATGCAGCCTTTCCAGGCATATAGGTCCTATTGTTCCATGTCTTACCCCACCCCCACCAGCCCGTACCCATTTGTTTTGCACCATCATACCAGCTATGAATTGAATCTCAATCCTCATCTTCTTACAGTGCTGGCCCCTCGGACTGATAGTGCCATCGAGAAAGCTACTGATTGTCCCACCCCACCGCAGCTCTTTCGTAGCTCTGTGACCCTTTCTTGCATAACCTTCACCTTGTAGCCCAACAGATCATTGGTGCTCAATGTACCACAATGTGAGGCTTCCCCTGCCCCACACATTTTAGTATAATTGCCCCCGCCCTCCTGCTATCATGCCTGGCATACAATCCACCCTCCTGTTGCTGCTGTCTGTATACTTGTTACCCCATCTTACTCCTTTAGACTAGAGTGCCCTATTATTACAACTGTCTCCCCGTGCCTGAGCTCTTGCTGTCATAGTGCCTAACCTGGTGAGTCCTCCTTAACATGTCTCCCTCCGTTATGGCCACCTCACAGTGTGACAGCCTTTTCCTGTTCCCAGCTTCCCTTCGCTCTGCTTTGCCCTCCCATCAGACCATCCTTTTCCCTCCTGTGGACTCCCCCCCGGAGATGCCCTTCCCTTGCCCATACCACTCTCCTTCCTATCCCCCTGCTCATGTTTGTCATGATCTCCTCCATATGACTCACCTGCCTCCTATCCCTGTCTGTTCCTTCCTGGCTGGTGACCTCACCTTCTTCCCTGACCTCCTTTACTCAGTTCTGCCTCTGCCTCACCCTGCTTCCCAACTCCTTCTTCCCCTTGACCATCCAAACCTTGCAAAACTGGGAACCTGTCTGAGGTCTTTTACCCTTGTCCATAATGCCTTCTGCTAACTTTCTCTGCTTTCTCATCCTTCCTCTCTGGACTGACTCTTTTAGCCCCTTTCCCCACCCCCACCACCTTCAATCTCTCCCTTCATTTCCTCCTGGTTTCTGTGTCTCTGGTGTTCCCTAGCCCTAAAGTGTTCTCCTAGACTCCTGCCTGGCCCACTGCCTGACCTGACCATCTGGAACAATTCCTTCTCCCCTACCCTGTCTTTTGCCACCCTCCACCTAGCTCCTTCCCAATTCCATCTTAGTCAGTTTATTTCTTCCTAAGTTGCCAAGCTGCCTACAGACTAGGCATCCCCTTCCTCCACATTATTCCCAGGAAGATGGCTGCTCGAATCCATTACATCTGACCATCCTCCACCCCCCATCCTACATCTATTATCCTCAGCCCACCGACCTTCCTCCATTCTGCTCCTCTGCCCCTCCCCCATCCTTTTGGGTTCCACATTCTCCCTGTATCTATACTGCCCTCGGTATTCCAGCCTTTCTCTCCCTTTCTTTGCTTTGCCTCAGTGTATCCTACAGCCTTCCTGTTTCCTTCCCTTACAGTCCCTCCCTCTCTCTCTCAGCCTACCTTCCTCCTCCTCCCGAACCCTCAATTTCCAACTTATCTATCCCCTAAACATCTTTTGAATTCCCCAGCACTGAAATACACCCACACATCAGCATTTATAAGTAAAATCAAATTACTTTCCTTTCTCTGACTGACTAACACCAGTTAGCTTCTCTTTGTCTCCCTAATGAGATTGGGTCGCTGTTGTCTTGTTACACTGGTTAGATTATAGTGGTAGTCAGGGCGCCATTTCAGCAAAATCATAGGGGTAGCAAGGTGGTGGGAATGATGTGGGTGGGCCACGTGTGGGCAGAGCCAGAGGGTGGCATTTGTCAATGTGACATAGAGCTAGTTACCAAGTAATTTAAAATGGGTATGAATTGGATAGTAAAGTCTGAGTATAAATCTGAAATGGGTCATTACAGATGTTGATTCAAATTAAATAGCTAGTTTTCATCAAATTATGGAATCATCAGTATAGTGAAAGTCCCATTCCTCAACTGTACAAATATTAAACAATATTAATGCATGGGTAGCCCTTATTACCCATTGAAATCAAACAGATTACAGCCCTGTAATCCCACTGTTGTGATGTCAGAACCTTATAAACCTATTTCTCTATGTCAGAGCAGTGGGTTTACAAAATGGAATGCCAGTGTTATTCAGTATTCTACATACCCAGAATGTGATTGCTAGTCTCAGTACAGTATTCAAATAACATTCCAATTGTCACAGTTTATTGTCTAGCAATCACTATGTCTGATAGAGATTTTAACTCTGGTGCTATTTTGGCCCACTATCATTCAGCCCGTGTATCCTAATAAATTGTTTTCCTACACAATCATGTGGGTGTAGTGCAGATTCACTAATAAGGTAAGGCTAAATTACTTGTGTTGGGGGACTTCTCATAGTGAGTCCCATACACTATAAATGACAATGCATGATGTACAGGTGATAACCAGGGTGTAATCATCTCTCGTGGTTGCTAGGGCAATTGTAAACCTCTCAAGCTGTGCACTCTATGTTTAGTGATACCCGACACCACCAGAGTGATTATACCATGGTTATCACCTGCATCAGGCATTATCCTCTATATATTACCACACTGTCTGTGTCCAAAAATATTACCACACTGTTTATGTCAAATGACTGGTACTATACAAGCTAAGGCACACATTGCTAAAAATAAAGAACCGTCTCTATACCAATGCCTTACAGTACATAAAAATACACATTAAAACATGAGAGAAATTATACTGTTATGAAAGCATACTCTGAACCTTGAACCATGGAGAGAACTTTACTTCTTCTCTGTTGAAACAAGAGCTTAATAAAAGAAATGACACAATGAAACTTGTAAAAGAAGTAATAAAAGGAAAACGAACTGATGAAAAAAACCACACACACACACACAATTCAGTTCAGGCGTCGACAAACGAGATAAAGAAAAATAGGGGGCATCACCACTATTTTAACTCTGCCTAGCAACAAGGAACTATTTCGTTGTGGTGGAGCAATATAATAACAAAAATAATGATTAAAAGAGAAACAAAAAGTATTTCTATATTTTTAGTCACCCAAAATGTAAGCCATTGCATAATAGCAATATACCCTCCAGGGTAGGTATACCAGTGGATTACCTCTTCTGGTGTGGTTAAGTCACTCGGCTGTGCCTGTGACCGAACCACACCAGCGCGATAAATCCCCATATACTCACACCCTGGAGGAGTATATTGCTTTATTATACAATGTGGTAAATCGAATGAGCCAAATCCTGCAACCTGATTGGTTGGCTGGTACCTTCCCAGTGTGATAAATCCTCCAGTGTACCCACTGGAAGCAGTACCAGCCAATCTGATATCGTGCCAATCCAGTCGCTTTCATTTTGATGAAACTGCAGCCATTTGTCCTGTCGCCGCTTCACTGAAACGCTGGTAAATATTACAAAAATGACATCCTCCTTCCAACCATTTACAAACTTCAGTTACTTACAAAATATCTAAAAAATTAAATAAAACTACATTTTCCATTGTATAATATAAATTTATCCTCAAGGTGTGGGCATACTGGGTAACATCTGGTGTGGTTGGTCCTCGGCTGCCTCGTGACCGAATCACACCAGCCGTGGAAATCCTCCAGTATACCCAAAACCCTGGAGGGATAAATTGCTTAATCAGCATACTTGTACAACTTACCCATATATTGAACAAGTTTTAACACTGTTTACAAAAACATTTTATAATAACAACAATAGCACTCCCAGGTTATGTTAATGTCAGTTAATCACCCTCAGCAATGCCTCGTGCCAGCCACATTATGCCCCTAGAGCCACTAGTGGGTGATTAACAGACCATTAACATAACCCCTGGTCATGCCTTATTGTTTAAGTGTTGAACCTGGCTGTGCTCAGTACAACAAGGGCTTCTCTCACTTGTCCAAACACGGCTGCTAACATCTGAAAGCATCATGACGTCATAGGGCTTTTTGTAGAAGCAGTGTACAGTTACAAATAAAAGGGTAATTGTGTGCATTCCTTTTCACAATGACAATTACATTGAGTAAGCTGTTGCACTGCTGCTGCCAAATGTTCAGAGCCCAGCCCAGCTCAGCAGACATAAATCAAGGGTGACTGTAATCAACTGTAAGCATTTAGCACTGTCTGAACCATTAACAAAATTGAAATGTCCTGCAGCCTTGAACCTCTTCATAGGAAGATTTTATTTTTAATCCCCCAAACACACTGACACACACCCCTAAAAGCTTAGTTGTCCTGCTTGCTCATTTCTTATCATTATTTAGGCAGATTTAGCTGAAGCAGGAAAACTGACTGTTGTCCCCATGGTTAGAGAAACAAAAAAACTTCAGGTTCAAATCAGCTACAACTCACTCAACATCTAGCTTGGAGTGAACCCTTGAGCAGGTCAATTGGCCTCCTTATAAATTTAAATCTCTCCCAGATGTAAAACTGGGCAGAAAGGAGTGGGACCCTAATGTTGTTAAGATGTTTCATAGCTGGACTACTATCCTGGCCATGGGTGTAGGCAGGCATACCCATGTACACCATGGTATACACTTGTATTGAAGGGGCAGCATATAGACCCTGAACAGCTTCCCTAGTCCATGGACACAACAACACAGAACCAGCAGAACCTCTCTGTATGTTTATATGTCAGCACCAGAAGGACTGGCCACTGCTACTGTCTTTGCAGCCCTGGGACTATACAGCTTTATAGGGTCTGGGGCTGGTATATTGGTGTCCAAGGAACAATGCATGACATCTGCGTATACCCATGCATTGGGGGCAACAACCAGTATCAGGGAGTACAAATGTGTATTGATTGTCGTTGTGCCATACAGGGACACACACACAGTTCTGTGTACATATGTATATTGTCTGGCTTGGCTACACCTACACCCCTGCCTGGAGCAATGCTCCTCCGCTGTCTCACCTCACCTCACCTGCCAGATGCCTAAATAATCCTTAGCACCCCCGCTAGCTGACTGCTCAGCCTGCCTTAGCTGCCTAACTAACCTCCTCCTTAGTCCTTCAGACAGAGTGCTCCAATCGTAGCCTGCCTGGCCACCACTCACTCTATTCTCTCTCCCCAGCGTCACCCTGCAGCACGGACAGCGAGCAGCGAGATGAAATTAGAAGTGTAGTTGTAGTGATGACATGAGTGTGTCAATCCTGGGCCCTATTGATTTCCCAGATGGGCCCCAGTATCTAGTACTTTCTTGGAGGGCTGAGCTCCTAGACCACTACAGTCAGACACAGACCCTGGAAGAAGCAGCAGCAGGTGACCTAACTAAAGACAAGTACAGCAGCCCCGACCAATAAACTATCTACAGGCTCTTCTGCAGACTGTAAACAAACACACAGCTGACCAGGAGTGCCTGGTGGTCTTCCGACTGGCCGACTGACTCCCCCCAACCCAGTCCTGTCCTGACCTGGACAAATGCACTCTCCTCTGATCGCTCGCTCTCTAGTCTCAGACTCTCCCATTTTCCCCAATAAACAATTCAACTGTGCACTGTCCTGGAGAAAAGGCAAAATATTTGAACCATCAAAATGTTATCTGCACTTTATCCCCTTTAGCACATTTTCATCTTCAGAACTTCCGTTGTAGCTTACCAGGTCAATGGCGGGTAAAACAGCATGGCAAGTGCCTGGAGAAAAACACCACAGCTATCAGGGCACCATCTTTCATAGATAAAATCACCACCTTTACCCATTTTTAATGTTCAGTAGTTCATCTCCCTGCCCCAGTAGACAAGACATACACACTGCTGACTGCACTCACTGCCGAAGCTGACTTTGCCACTCCTAGAACAAGTCACTAAATATAGTAATTTGTCATGGAGCTGTGATGGGCAATTAGGAAAATTCAGGGCTCAGTGTAACTCAGATCTAAAATGGATGCATATAATGCCTTCCAGTGCATAGTTAATATTTGGTACTAGTCACTTTCCAAGTTCTAAATTTATAAAACATTCCCTAACATAATGAGAGGTCAATACTGAGGAAGCCAGAGTCTGTAAGGTTCCTGATTCCCAGTGACTCAAACCAAGGTTGACAGGTGGAGAGCCACAGATCACTCAACTTTTCCCAGTATGGAAAAGAGGTCTAAAATTTACATTAAAAATCTGGTATAAAAAGACTAAAGGATTCACCACGCTTAGGCCTCCTTTATTTACTGGCAAGTACAATATATTTCTCTTAATAGGATTAAGGCTGTTGCCTCATACTGCTTGAAAGAAAATACTATACAGGTAATTTCCAAGGCTTTGGGTGGGAAAAACATAACTGAGGTATAAAAATAAAGGGGCCAAAAATGTCTTAATTAACATAATTCTCATGTTCTTCTTCCCCATTTGCCACTGGTTCCATTGAAAACAAGGGTCTTACCCTGGTTTAGTCTTAGTTCCCAGTTAACTGTGTCCATTTGTGGACCACCAAAGTAATGCCCAGGATCAATACTGATGTGTCAGTCATCTGGATTCCCTCTGTGTGGGGAATGACAGACACATGAGTGCCTAAACTAACACCTTTGCTTTTATCAGGGTTTAAGAAGCTCCTGAGAAGGACCCATAAAATTACAAATACTTATTGCTGCCTTTGCAGGTTGTTCGTTAGTAGTTACAATGCAGAGATCATCTGCATAGGCGGCTATAAGCTTTAGCAGGAAAAGGCTGTCTTCAGCTCCTAAAAACTGTATTCTAGGGAGGAATTCAATGCTTTCAATAGTGGGTCAATACTAAATACATACAAAAGGGGGCTCAAGGGACATCCTTGATGCACCCCTTTGATGGGGATCAAGGACCTTTCCATCCATTCATCATTGGATGGATAGTGGTCGTTCTGTAACACCTGTGGAACTCCACACATACTCAGAGCATACCAAAGAAAATCATGATCAATAGAACCAAATGCTCGAGATTGATCCAAGGATAGGACATAGCCGCTAAGTAGGCTTGAGTTCCCCTTTCAAGATTTCTCTCTAAGGAGAATCAAATGATCCATAACTGCTCTGTTAGGGATAGAGCAGATTTGAACATGACTAATAATGATGATAGCTATGGGCAATAATCTAGAATACAAAATTTTCATTAGTATTTTAAAATCAGTGTTGAGGAGACTGATTTGTGTCCAGTTACCCATCTGCCTTTATAGCCTTTTTATGTAAATAAATAAGCAAACCTTCTGCCATGTAATGGTACTGATCGAGTCTATAAGATTTCTGTGTACACTAAAGCTAATTCTAGAGCCAGTTCTTTGCCTATTAATTTGTACAAATCACTTGTAAGGCCATCTGGCCAATTGCCAGCAACAACAGGACAAGAGGAGTACCACGGTCTCCCTGTCCCGACTTGCACACAAGTTGCACTACTTACTACAGTTGTTTGTGTCTTCTTCTCTCTGCCTGCCCGGCTGCCCAGTGCCCGCTTTGGCTCTGCCGATGGATTGCTTTGCTGTGCCTGCCCTTAAGTTGTGGTGCACCCCACCATGCGGATGCCTGATGGAGATCCGCGGATCGATCGCCGATTAAGCCCGCGGCCACCCTCCTGGATCGATCAGCTGCTCCGGCTCCAGCTCGGACGGACGGCTTGACGATGCTTTAAAAAAATCCTCCTTGCTAGCCCTTAGTGTCTGCCAATCTGCCCCAGTGCTCCGGCTGGCTGCTGCCCGACTCCGGCGACTGTCTCGACTCTCTTTTTCTCAGCTGCCTGCTGCACCACGACGAGGATGGACCAAGAGACCTGGCATTCAAATCGCCGATTCCCCGCGCGGCGATATGCCGGGTCGCGGCCTAAGGCGCTGCTAAGCAAGCCAGTCCCCTCCCAGCCAGCCAGACAGCCAATCGCAGCAGCGCCAGCCCCAGGCAGCAAGTAAGTAAAAAGTGGCACAGCGCGCTTGCCTTCAATGCCTTGCCCTAACTAAGTTACCCCAAGTGTTCCAACCAATGATTTTTTTGGGGGCTAAGCTAACCTAAGACAGTCGTTGCGCGCCATCCGTCCCTGATTGCATCAGCAGCCTGTGTCTGTGCTAATTTTGCAGCACAGCAGACTGTCAGGCTCCCTGAGTCCCTGAAAGAAACCGGCTCTCAGGTCCTCCTCACACACACACACACACACACACACACACACACACACACTGTGCAGTAGCACGGCGTGCGCACGGCCAAAAGGGCATGATGTTATTTGTTATTATGCCGCAAAGCGGGCAAGCAGCAGCGGCAAAGTGCATCCGGTCACATAGGGAGCCCCAGGGCAGGCAGGGGTCGCAAGCCCTGTCATAGAGGTCGATAATTTTCATAGGGGTCGCACGACTCTGGCGACCCTAAATGACGCCTCTGGTGGTAGTGGGATGCCAGGACTACAGCTGGCTGGTAACTTGTGGATTGCCTGAACAGCAACTGTTTGGTGACTTTTTCCATTGTGGGACACCCCTTCAGCACTCATATCAAAAGTTTTCTGTAGGTACATTCTTTTATAATCTTTGCCCTGTGGGCAGTGGATCGTGAGAGGACCCTGCCTTAAAATCTGTGGGCTGTGAAGTTTGCTGTCCTCTTATTCCATTTTATCTGGCTAAGCATTGCTGGATTAATTTAAAGGGATTTGGGGATATATTGTTTCCTTAAACTCTAAGGGTTAGCTTCCTACTTGTTACTCCTTTTGGTGGTTGAGTGGGTGTGGGGTTGGTCATTGGGGGTTTATAATTTTATTTAGTGTGGCTGGTGCTTGAGTGGTTGGGATTATCGCTTGTATTAATGTTGCGATTGGATTTGAGTGAGTGTAATAGTTAGCTATCTGGGGTCCTTTGGTTGGACTTTATGTGTCTGGGAGGACTGGGGGTCTGGAGGGGCCTGGATAGTGTATGGGGCATCTTAGCTGCTCGATCTTGACCCTTTACTGACCTCCCTCTTTTCTCCACTGCAGCACATCGCTGTCGGAGGTCGGGATAAAGAGAGTCGCATTGACCTTGTATGGCGTGGTGCCCCATGCACTATAGGAGGGCAGGATTGAGGTGGTTGGGTGCAGAGGTGCCCTGGGTATCAACGGTATTTGGTTCCCGTCCCCAGGGCTCCAACCAGACCAAGTAAGCAGGTAGCCAGAAAGGCTACACCAATCCCTGTGAGCAGTGCTATGCAGTGCCAGATTGATCAGGAACAAGACCGCCGTTATCGCAGACTTAATTTCCTCGGTCGATCTGGCTTGCTTACGAGACCTGGGTGGATGATGATGCTGGCCTGGTTCTAGAGCCCGCTGTCCCCAGGGTACTTTCGGTGGTGCACTGCCCCAGAGTGGAACACAGGGCAGGGTAGTAGCCACCTGCTTTAGATCTGAGCTTGGCTCTCTGTGTACTCAGTGGGAAGACTGGGTTCATTTGAAAGTGTGGCGTACATGGAGGTTGAGAGCAGGTTGTGAAATTCTCTGATCTACTGCCTCCCAGGGATGGCAGGTGAATTCCTACAGGAGGTAGCCCGACCCCATCGCTGGTGGGACATTGGAGTCCCCATTGTTTGGTCCTGGGGACTTCAATGCCTGACGACGACGAATCATCCAGATTAGGTTACAACCTCCAGACTATGACATCTCTGGGCCTGTCAGAAGAAGTTTCTTCTGCAACCAACCAGAACGGCCACATGTTGGACCTGGTCTTCTCACTGAGGGCTTGATTAGCAACCACAAGACTAACGGCTCATTTGGTCTGATCACGGCATTATGGGGTTCTCGGCTGGGACCCCTAGACCCTCCCCTGCAGAGATGGTCAGCTACTGCCCCTTAGGGGTTTGACCCGGAGGGTTTCTGGCAGTGGCTGATCTATCTAGTGTGGACAGTGCATGTGTAGGAGTTCGGGCATGGTGGTGGCACCTATAATAGGGTGATGATGGCAGCACTCGACTCCCTTGCACCAGCCTGTGTACAACCCAGATCTTCTCACTTGAGGTCCCCTGGTTTGATGGGAAGCTCAAGGTGATAAGATTGTGGGTCAGAAGTTGGAGCTGCTGGTGGTGAGGTCTGGCCTGGAGGCGGATAGACTGGCCCTACGCTCACATTATAGTGAGTATCAGGGGCAGTCACTCGTAGAAGGCAGAGTTCCTTTCAGAGGAGATTGCTGCCAGGAAGAATCAACCAACTGTGCTTTTCAGACTGTGGACAGGCTCCTAAACCCAGCTTGTCTCCAGCTGAAAAGTCTTTTCCTGACACTTTGTGAGAAGAGTTTGCTCAATTCTTCTCAGACAGGGTGTCCTTAACCCAACAGTGAGCCCTACAGTGGCTCACTGATCATCTGGAAACACACTGCCTGGTTGGGGGTTTAAATTAGTGGAGGTCTCGGAGGTCATTGGGGTTGCTTCCAGGTTAAAGCACACATATTGAACTGGACCCAGTGCTGATGCATTTCTTGATGAGATGTGTAGACACTGTTGGCCCAGTTGCATATGATTGTCCAGTGCTCTCTGTCAGAGGGATTTTCCAGATGCCTTAAAGGAGGCGCTGGTTGATCCCTCCTGAAAAAGCGTTGTTAGACCCTGACGGCAAGGCAGTACCATCCAATCTCTCACCTCCATTTTTGGAAAAGAAATTGTTGAGAAGGTTGTGGCGCAGCAACCAGAGGAGCACTTCATGGCCTTCAATCTCTATGAGCCATTCCAGTCTGGTTTCTGTCAAGGCATAGTATAGAAAATGCATTACATTGGGTGCATAATGACCTCCTCAGGGCTAGAGATCGAGGAGAGGGATAATTCCCATCCTCCTTGATCTCTCTTCAACCTGACACGGTAAACCATTCTGTGTTGCTTGACTGCCTGAGGAATTTTGTGGGCTCACCAGCTCGGTCATCTGCTGGTTTGAGTCCTACTTCACAAACAGGAGGCAATGAGTAGTGATGAGGAATTTCTCCTCCTCCTCTAACCTCATGTCATGTGGAATACCTCATGGTCTTGTCACCAATGTTGTTTGCCGTGTACTTGTTGCCCTGGGTGAGCTCATTAGGAAATACGGTCTGGGTTTTCATTGTTATGCTGATGATACCCAGCTATATTTTCCTTTGCTCCTGGAACTTCTAGTGCAGTGGAAGTATTAAATAACTGCCTTGCGGAGATCAATGATTGGATGGCCTCCAGCTGGTTGCAACAACCCTGACAAGATGGAGGTATTGGTGGTGGAATCGAATAGAAGGCGGAACAGGATGACCTCTGGTGCCAAAACCGATTTATTTCTGGGATCTGTGCCATTGAAGGCCTTCTCTAGGGTGTGAATTCTTGTGTAGTGGATTGTCATTTGATTCTCAGGTGTCATCCATTGTCGGACCAGATTTAAACACTTCAGGAATATCATGAGGGTTAAGTCCCTAGTTCTGTCTATGAACCTCGCCACCTTGGTACATGCCTTCATGGCATGCAGACTTGATTACTGTAATGCTGTCTGCAGCTAGTGCAGAATCGATTGCTAGGTTGCTCACTAGACAGTCTAAATTCTGTCACATCACCCCAATTCTGCATGATCTGCACTGGCTGCCAGTGAGGGTGGAGGATCCTCTTTAAGGTGGGCTTGCTCACCTTTAAGGCCCACAGGCAGAACCTTGGCTACCTATGTGACCTTCTTGCACCTGCTTCTCAGTCAGCTCCCTCCGGGCCTCCTGGTGATTTCCCAGGACCAGGCTTAAAACTCTGGTGACAGAGCATTTAGTGTCACCGACCCTGTCCTGTAATTCGCTTTCTCCATCTATTCAGGAGGCCCCTTCAGTTGAGGTCTGTAAGCCCCGCCTCAAGGCCTTCCTGTTTAATCAGGCCTTCCGGACCTTATATACTAGTCCTCCTGGAGCCCCTGCTCCTTTCCCTCTGAGTACCTGTTTTAAAATATCTGTTTACAGACTATATTTATTTATGCTGTTATTAGTATCACCGATTTTATTTAATATTAATTTAAATTGTGGTATTGATAGTGTGTTTTATTATATGAGCTCAGAGCCTCGGGATTAGGTGCCTAAAAATAAAAATGCTTTACCTTCCTCCCTATAACAAACAGAGCTTTTAAAACTGTTGAAAGCTCTCAGCCCAACCTAGCTTTCTTCATTTTACTTCAATCCCTCCTCCCGCTAGACCCAAACAGAAAACTTTAAACCCAGTCAAAACTATTCAGCCCAAACCTGGTTGTCTGTGTTTCTCTCCGATCTCTCCTCACAGCAGCATTTCTGTCAGATGGAAACCAAGACCCAGCCTTTAGCTGATGGAGTCCTGTATCCCGCCTGAACCTCGGTTGTGGAACAGCTGGAATCGCTGCCTGAAAATGTGGTCTGGTTGAAGATGGTTGGAAGCTTCAGGACATGCTGGGATAGATATATGGGAAGATAAAGGTCATGGGTGGGGAGGATGGAAAGGATGGGCAGAGTGGGGAGGCGGGCAGGGTTAGTAGCTCAAGCTGTGGACTTGGCAATATGAGCAGACTAGATGGAACAAACGGCCTTCTTCTGCCGGCTTCTTCTATGTTAATGCCCAATTAATTCTGGCCCAAGCAAGTTTTAACATTATCCCTGTTTCTGCATGATTAACAGTCTCCTTCACTTCCATTCCAAGGTTGTAAGCCGCATGATGTATGAGGAGGGTGGCCATCTACCCTACAACATAATGTCTTTAGGGTAACCTTAGAATGAAGGAAGTGTTGATTGTATCAGAAGTGGGCTCATGTTAAACCAGCCCATATAGGCAGCAGTAGTTATTAGGTACCATCAGAAATATGAGAAATCTGGGGGTTATCAGGAGCCATCTTCACCAAGCCCTGCCATGAATGACATAAGGGACAATCGAGGGATTGGGTAGTAGGAACTGACAACTCCTCAGCTGGTGTATAGCTGTACAGAGGTACCTAAGTGACCCCATCCTGCCCCCAGGGCTCATTTGGTGTCCCAAGGCTGAAATACCATTGTACCCTTATATACTGGTTATAAATGCCCTACATTCACCGTGAACAAGAATATCTTCATGAGCACAGCAGTGTGCCTGCATCATCTGCCCTCCCCTGAATCCAAATTAGATGAATTCATCCAATGCTTACCTTCACCACTGATTGAAAGCTTGGGCTGATACTATAGATGTAAGAATAGTCATTGTCTTGTCTGCATTACTATCTGCAGCTAACTCAAGAATCCATACCTAAATTAATAATCCTGAATAATTTGACTGGAAACTGTGGATAAGTTTACCATGTACTGACCAAGATTCCTATTACCCAATCACAAAATTGTCATTATCCACGGTATCTGGTGGGCGCCACTGATTAAGCGTGCATGACCAGTTAAGATTCTCCGTACTAGATATACTTGTTTTCACCCATCCATTTCACACATTTTGTTGTGAGTCCATTTTGGACAGGATTGATCCCTGTCTCGTGATTCAAATGCCAGCAGTACAGTGAAAGCCTGTTAAAATGAAGACCAGTTTGCCATGCAAAACCTGTGCATATCTGGCATTTCATTACGTCAGGGGAAAATTCTCATTCGGTTATATTGTTCAGACAACACAAAGAATCTCAGCTGGGCAATCCTGGTTAAATAAGTCATAAAAATAATCAAAACACTATCATATAGAAGTTGTGGAGGCAGTGTAGCTCAATGGTTGGATAACAGAGCTGTGAGCCATGAACCCATAGACCCAGGTCTGAATCCAAGAACCACCGCCACTTACTCATTCAGTTACCCTCGTGAGTTACTCCCTCCCTGTACTTGAAACTTCTCTTCCTTGGTGATTAACAGCCCTGAGCCAGGGTGAGGGAGAAGTTTGCAGATCAAACTGAAGTAAGGGGAAGAGAGGGCTGTTTATTGCTTTTAATTTGCTGTAAGAACAGCCTGATTTACAAACCCTTTGTGTGAGACTGGGGTTACAGGAGGTCAAAAGGAAGGAGAGAATCATGGACAACTGAGGCGGGTTGTGCAAGACAAATCGGTACTTGCAGTCCACAGTTTAACTCCCACAGGTCAAAGTGACACCTCACTGAAGTGAACCCGAAAGAGTGAGGACTACAAAGAAGGAGTACAGCATCTACAGGGTGTCTTTAGGATAGTTCACAGGTCTGCTGGGGTCTCTGTTCAGGAAATCTCATGTCTGAAATTAGCTCTTCCCTACGTCAAACCTCCCCGGATTTACTATACTGACATCTATGCTGATAGCAGAACTGTAAAGGAGCTAAGGCCCTCCAACTTAAGGTTTACATAGATACTGTAGCAAATACTGCTTATTTGTTCATTTATTGAAGAGTTTCACCAGGAAGGGCACACTGAACAGCAAGTTGCTTGTCTCATGGTGCATCCTGGGAAAGGGTAATTGTAAATAACATACATAAGTGGCGTCCCCCAGGATGAAACACACTTTTAATGCACCTGCAGTATGCTGCAGACCTCTGAATAAAGTACATGTAATTTCAATGGCAGTTAGTCCCCTTTGTCATGCAGGAAAATTTGGCATTCTTTTCATACTGGCAGTGCCACGTTTTCCTGAATGACAAAGGGACTAATTACCATTGAAATTACGCTGTTTTATTCAGTAGGTCTGCTGCACATTCGGTAGAGGCTGCAAATGCTGCAGAATTGCATTTCATCCTGGGGACAACACTGTACATACTTATCAACATACAGAAATCAGCAATTTACAGTATAAATATAACAGACTACCATAGCAGAGAGGCAATATAACAAGCAGTAACAGAACTATTAAGTGTTACAGATGGTAATTTGTTACAGTGTTCAGTGGGCAAGGCCCCTATGTGCAATACTTTGATAATCATTTACAGTGCATGTGATGCAGTAACAACACGGTTAGGATCAGTTGCAGGTATAGTTCAAAGTGAAGAAATTATGTAAGGCTGAGGAAATGGATGAAAGGGATGAAGAATGGCGGATCTAGTGGAGGAAGGAATTCCACAGTTTAGGGAATCTATATGAGAAGGCAGCCTGGCCAATGGTAGTAGTTCAGTGAGGACACTCAAAGTGGGGAGTCAAAGGACCTAAGTGAATAGGTGGGAAGAGGGGTCTGTAAGAGAGGAGCTGAGATAAGATGGGAAGAACAAACCAAGGTTTTGAGGCGAACTTAACACAATGGAGGAGACATCTATTTTCTAGTGAGGAAATGCCAGGGGAGTGGTAGAGTTGACAGTGGTGAGTGAGAGGAGAGTCAAGCGAAGCAACAGAAAGAACTAAAGAGGTATCCAGTCTGGCTAAGGAGATCTTGGAGAGGCACTGTAGACTACGTCGCAGTAGTCAAAATGGGGAGGATCATCTTGTGGACAAGTTCACGCCTAGCTGGGAGGAAGGCAATTCTGGTTCCTATGTAATCGCCTAGCTTGGGGTGCAACTTTTTAGGATGGCATCCACATGCCCAGAGAAGATGAGGTGTTGGTCTAGCCAAACCCCCAGGTATCTGAATGAGGAGATGTCCTCAAGGACCATCCCATCAAGGGTATGGAAGGAGGGCAGGAAGGGAGCCTAGAGAGTCTCTGTCTAGTGCCAAAGATAATGGAGACTGTCTTCTTGGCGTTTAGAAAAGTTGATGTGAGCAAAACCAGCGCTGAACGTTGTTGACATCCTGCTGAAGTCTGTTTGCAACGTCAGTGGGAAAAGGCCTGAGGTGTAGAGAACCATGTCATCTGCATACATACATATATATTGAAGTAGATGTACAGACAGACAGTAAGTCGACGTAGGAAGATGGAGAAGAGTATGGGGCCCAACACGAATCCTTGTGGTACTCCCATGTTGATAGGAAGGGGTGGATGTGGAGTCAGTGATTCTCACAGACTGGGTCCAACCTACAAGGTAGGCATTGAGCTAGTTTGTGGCAGTGGAAATCAGACCTGCTGAGGAGAGCGAGTGTAAAAGTAGGAGAGTAGACCATGTTGAAAGCCTTAGCTAGGTCTACAAAGATAGCAGGCGTGATTTGACCACTGTCCATCCCTGAGATGATGGAGTCAGTGAGTCTAGTCAGGGAGGTGGTGGTGGAGTGATTTTCCGAAAGCCAGATTGGAAGGGTGTGAGAAAGTCAGAGTTAGAGAGGAAGGGAGAGTTGGGCAAGAACCAAGTGTTCTTGCATCTTAGCAAGGGTGGGAAATAGGGATATGGGGTGGTTCCCAGGGAGGATGGGTCACCGCCCTTAGGTGGTGGAAGAACAATGGCATGCTTCCATACAGATGGGATAGCTGCCATTTCGAACGGAAGGTTAAACAGATCAGCCAGAGGAGCAGAAATAGCCATGGCAGAAAGGTAAAACAGCTTAGGTCAAACCCATCAGGCGAACTGCCTTTAGATAGGTTTAGAGCAAGTAAGGCCTCCAAGGTGTCAGGGGTAATTTTAGAGAATGAGAAGCAATTTAGCTGGGAGTGTGTGTGGGGTGAGTTAGAGGGAGGAACAGGCTGGGAAGGAAGTGAGGATAGGAAAACGGAAGCACATGAGGTGAATGTTTCAAGTCCCCTTGAACATACAGTTAATCCTCCTTCCTCCCTAGTTAACTCTTCTCTCTGTTGCTATACTAACACATGCTTCTGCCCTGTTGCTGTAGCACTTACTGTATTAGAGCATGTAATCGCTGGCTAATTCTTTTGCTTTGTCTCTCATTTACCTTACCTTCTGTATTAAGTATTGCTCAGCTGTATTGTGATAAAATTTGCTCAATCTGCTCTGCAATTATGTCCGTCCTGGATTGTTCAGATCCTGCCATGTTTTCTGTACCAATTCTTTATCTTGTCAAGTACCTGTACCACTGCTTTGTAACACTTGCTTGATTTGAATATGTTCATGTATTCTGTTCCACTGTTTTGTAACCTCCTGGTTCGTGTCTGAAAATAATCATTCTTACTGCTAGCACACCTACCCGTTAACAAAACAAATACTGAATTAAATTCAGAGGCAACACTCAGGTGGTCACTAATAAGGTGTTGTTAATATTGAGGAGGGGAGGGAGGAGAGTGGGGAGAACAGTGATTGTATAGCTTTCAAGAATTTAGCAGGATTGTTTATGTTAGATCGGAAGGTTGAAAAAAGTAGTCGGCTTTAGCTAAACAAGTGGCCTTAGTACACTTGTTGTGACGAATAGCAATAGTTGTTAAGGTCAAGGTCTTTAGGGAGCTTAGAGGCTTTGTGTTGCCTCCATGCTTGGTCCTCGCTGTTTGGAATGCTAGGAGTTCAGGAGAGTCCATGGGAGGTGGTTCCCACGGACTCTGATGCATCATATTGGGCGTGCTGGTTCCAAACTTTGAGGAATTTTCTTTAAAGTAAACTGCGCTCTTGAGTTAGCTGAGGCTATAGAGGCCCAGTTTGTGAGGGATAGGTCATGGAGGAGAGGGGTGAGGTCCATAGATTTATATAAGCGAGTCATTAAGGTTTGTGAGGAGATTTAGTTCGATGAATTCTACGTCCAGAAAGGTCATGAGGTGGTCACTGAGGGCATCGGTAACACACCAGATTTAATGACCTTATGTGGATGAGATGTGAGAGCCCAGTTTATTAAGGAGTGATTGCTCGATTTAGGGTTTAACTGAGTGGGTTCAAGGATGAGTTGGGATAGGTTTTGGGTGGCAAGTTTGTTTCTTACTTTGTGCAGTGTAGGGGATAACCAATTTAAGTTAAAATCACCCATAATGTATACTTCACCGAGGAGGTGTAGTAAACTATGGAAGTGATAAGGTCAGTGACCACAGAGGAGTGGAGACCTGGGTGGCAATAGCCCCTGCTACAAAAATGGGGATGGAGAACGGAAAGGTAGTTGTAAGATAAGTAACTCTATATGCTTTAGGGACAGATACAGAGAAGAGAGCGGTGAATTGGATGGCTGAGGAGACATAGATAGCCACACCTCCACCCTTCCTGACTGGTCTTGGCGAGATAGTGAATAACCCGGGACAGAGAGAGAGACAGAGATGGGTCTCCTATTTTATTGTTAAGCCAGGTTTCGGATAGGATGATAATGTCTGGACCTAGTGAAGCAACAGTGGCTGGAGTGGGTCAATTTTAGGGAAAAGACTGCGTATGTTAAGATGGAGAGTTTTAGGCCTCGGGTCAGGACAGAGGAGCTTGTTGGGGGAGGTTACTGGGATTGCAGGTGGGGCACCGGCGGTTGGGATAGGGTCCAGGGTTTGGTTATGTCTCCGGACAATAGGAGCAGGAGTGCAATGATAATGCCAGGGAACTGAGCGAGCATGACTAGAGGGAAGGGAGGAGGTTAGCAGTGAGGGTTGTAAACAAAGGGTGTGTGGTGTGTGTGCAGTAGATAGGGACAGATAAGAGGCATTGGGGCAGAAAGGGTAGTGATACCAGGTAAGCAGAGGGGATGGGGTAATAGCACTGTATGGGACTGAATAGTGAGTATGGGGTGACAGAGAGGCACAGATGAAGGGAGGCGGGGTATATGTGAGGGAGGGAGACTTAGGGCAGAGAGGAGGCAAGAAAAAGACTGGGTGAGACTAACAACATGGTGGGGAGGAGATAAAGAGAATGAGCAGTAGAGGGACCAACAGGGAAAGCAGAGAAGTAGTGGTTAGGACAGGGCAAATAAGCAGTAGTGTGCCTCGAGGTATAATAATTAATCAGTGCAGTTGGGAGTGAGAACAGCACTCGGTAGAATTTAGTCTTGTTTGATACTAGTAGCAGTGTTAGAAATGCCTAAATCTACCATGGCAGGAAGTGGCACTTTTAGAATAGGCAGGTTGTCAGATGTGCCCCTAATGGGGCACTGTATAAGCTGCTGATTGGAAACTGAGCACTTAGAAAAAATGTTAATTAGGTCATATGACCACACACTGCTATATAACAGATCGAGCCTGATAGGCGGTGGGTGGAGAAACATGATTAGCGCCAGCAGAAATTTTATTGTAGAAGGGGCAAGGAGGGGTGTCAGTTGGCAGCTGGGAGATCCCACGAGCCACTTGCAGCAGCACAGGAGAATCCTGGTCAGGTCAAGGAGCTGTGAGGAGAAGAAAGAGGAGTCAGGGGTTATATTGCGCGAGGAACAGCGGTGATTACTTAAAATGGTAGGAGGACTTAAGGACAAAGGCAGGCAGGCCGGGGCGGGGAGCAATCCCAGGCAGGAGCACCGCATAGCAGGAATCTATTTAAGCTAGGGACAGTGACTCCAGTACAGAAAGGTAGACAAAAAGAAGGATTAGATAGGGAGAAATCAGAACAACAGGGTCAAGTTACAAAAAGAGCTGTAATACTTTTCATACAGTAACGGGCTGTAATTCGGATCATACAATAACAGGCATTAAAAATACAGTACAAATTGTAGATGACTGCAGCAACCGGAGAAAATTTAAGGCTAGGCAGGTTTGTTTTAAACAGAATTAAGGAATTACATCTGATGGCTACCTACAGTAATACAGACTTACTATATGCTGCCACATTGCGTTTTCGGCGAGGGGATCTCCCACCGCTGGCGATGCCCTGCTTTAGCCCGCTTCGGTGGCGCAAACAGTTTCAGTCAATTGGCGTGAAGGTGCCAGCAACAGAATCAGCGTACCTTCGGTATTGTAGAAGCAGGCCAAAGCAGGGTGGTAGACAGCTGGCTGGGGAGATCTCCGCGGGAGTGCCTGGTCAGGGGTGAGGGAGCTTCAGTATTGTAGGCGGGCCAAAGCAGGGTATCGACCGTGACGCTGGGAGATCCCACCGAGCGCAATGTGGCAGCATAGAGTAAGCCTGTATTACTGTATGTAGCCATCAGATGTAATTCCTTATTTGGGGTAGGCCTATATAGTACCCCCAGACTCTTGAAGCAATATTCTTAAAAGGCATTGTCACTAACTGAGGTTCACCTGTATAGTCCACAGTAACTCACATTGACAACATTTGATTAGGCAACAGTGACCATCTTTCATTATGGTTTAGTACTGTAACAGGATCAGCATATATGAACTCCAGCACCAAGGTCCTAGACTTTAAGAGGGCAGATTTTGGGGTGATAAGCATGACACACAGGGTCAAACTGGAGGGTGTTAGGGAGGCAGAGGGTGTGGAAGAAAGTGGGCTTAATTAACAAAAGCCTGCAGGAAGTCACATACTCCTATCTGAGTCAAGTGAGAAAGAATAGGAAATAGAGGAAACCTTTGTGGTTTATGTAACCTAGTGCTGACAGTGTCAGCCTGCCTTGCTGCTGGCACCTGCCCCCCAGTGCTTGGCTGTCAAGGGGGAGTTACACAACACATTTCTAGTTACCCTGGGAAGTGGGTGGGCCATTACACTGGGCACCTGTGCAGTCATGGTGGGGCACCAGTAAAACACAGTAATCCCAAATGCATGTCCCCTCCTTTAACTAGAGTGAAGTAGTAGGTTTACTTTGTACACAGAGTGGACAAGCAGCAACATTGCCCACTCGAGGGCTGCAAGTGCAGAATGAACAAAGGGTACACAGTCCATTGGACTGTACACAAAAGTTCAAGAAGGTCCCTGCATTAGGGATTAAGCAAACATCTCTTTGTTCTACCTTCTTCTAGGATGGAGCCAGGACAGAGCATGTCCTCACAGAAGTTGAACACTTTGGGTTCTAAAGCACATTTCCACATAGGCAGAAACACTGTTGAAGGCAGCTGCTCGCATACTGAAAATACTGTGTTGAAGACAGCTGGCATCCTTAATTTCACACACGTTTTCATATTCTTGTCAGAAAACTACACACTTTGGGACTGATTATGTCCTTACTGAAACATGTTCTCTGACATGTACAACTTGGGTCTGAGCACCTGAGCTCCCTTCCCTGCCTTCTGGTCAGAGAGCATACTGTCCTTTTTCCCAGTCAGGGTGATGCACTCTGTCCACTACAGAAACTGTACCAGTAAGGCATGACACAGACTATTATCTTTCAAACATCCTGTCAGACAAACTGGAGCTTAGCTTCTCCAAAACCTCACAAGCATTCCCATTGGGGCCATCCTGGAGGAGCCAGCAGTGGCTGCCACACAAAGAAAGTCTCTCACAGTTCAAGGAAGCTTCTCACATTTTACTCATGGTTCATGACCATGTGTGTTAAAGTCCTTCACCCCACACTGGGGTACACCACTAGAGGAGGTCTCTGCCCCAACTCGACGCTCAGCGGCTCCAGAACTGAACTAGGCCCAAATAGGACAGGAGAGGGTTGAGACCTCTCACTACAGCCTGGCTAGTCAGTGCTAACTCAAAATTCTGCATGAGCAATGACCCCAGCTGCAAAGTTCCATTGTGGTTTATGTTGCCGCAGGAGTTCTTCCACTTGGCACCTCTGCCCAGCATACTGACAGTGGTGTCAGGGAAGACCTGGAAAGCTTTAACCATTTGCTGCCCAGAGGACTAAACAAAATAAACCCATCAAGTGCATAGGATTCTAGTACACTGCTAAACATTTTAAAGACTCTGATGTAGAAAATTGTGACACACTGTAGAAAGCACTTTTAGTACATCTCTAGTAGACAGTCTAGTAACCTGTGGGGACACTGGGGTTACAGTTACAAAGGAGGTGGTGAGATAATCTGAAAAAAGGCAGTGTTCAAGAGGTACAAGCAAGTCAGACAGAAGGAAATGGATTTGTACTGGACAGATTAAAGAGTGGTAGGAAAGCAAAGGTTGGTGCAGAACTCAGGACTGCAGAAGGAGTCAAGGGGTGACAGAGGCTTCTTTCACTACATCAGTTAAAAAGCAAGGCAAAGAGGAAGTAGTCAAGATAGAAAAGGGTGAGGGTGGGTGTAGGATGATAGGGAAAAGACGGACATTCTGAATGAATACTTTTGTTTGCTAGTCACAGTGTTGCATGAGGGCCACTACCAGAATGTGGGCTGTGCCCAAGGCTTGAAGGGTCGAGAAAAACAACTAGCCCCTTGTTCAGGCAGACCTTTTGGAGAGTCTTCTGTCAATACTGACATCGATGTACCTTCATGAAGGCAAACCTTGGGGGCTTGTCAGGATTCCAATACGTGAATACTCTAATTAGAGTTTTTGATCAGGGAATATAAGGCCTATTGCTTCATTAAGAGCTCCTCAAAATATATAAGAGGGTTACTACCTCGTAATCCCACCAGGACATTTCTTTGCTTAATGTTATTTCTCCTGGCTCACATCCCCAGATCCTCAACGTTAACTTTGAATCGGAGTTCCTGGTCCTGCCAGTCTACCTTCTGCTGTAGAGGCTGCAGTCGAGTCTAAGTGTTAGTGACATGTGTTTCAAGTGTCACTGTCTGAATAGTAAACATGTTCATTTTGTCAGAAAGAGTAACAAGGACTTGCTTTGGGGACCTGATTGTCTAATTTATTTCCCCAACCTGTGCCAAACTTCCTGAAGCACTCTTATCCATCTTTGATTTCTTTCTGCAGGATGGCAATGACTACGAGATCTTTAGTGACCCCAGGACCATAGGATACACAGTGGAGAGCCCGAGGACACCATCCGGCTGTGCAAGGAGCTTTTCTTCTCAGAGTGCACCAATGAATCCTGACCTCATGCCTCTTCTGCTAGTGAAGGCGGACTCCACGCTTCCTATTTTAGAACCAGGAGCCGAACATAAACCCTTTCAGAGCTGGAGCAGCGCGAGGCAGCTGTGGGCTGGCTGCAGGGCTGGTGATTCTTTGCAACAGCGATAAGAACCCAAACTGCTGTGCGGTCTGTGACTTGCAGTAGAATCTGTTGACATCCTTCTTGCATTTGCATCCTGGAAGAGGCTGGATCTTGCTGGGGCTTAAACCTGGTGTTCATCCTCAGTAAGTACCACAGAGCACTCCACAATGTCCAGGACTGGATGGATTCCCACCCCATAAGAAGACTTTGTGCTTGTGAGCCAGAAAAAGACAACAGGTCTGTCTCATTGACTGAGTCTGTGGAACAGTGTTGACACAATGACTCACTGTAGCATCCTTCATAGGCTGTATGTTGATTGGATAGTCAGCAAGGGAGGAGGAGGCTACTTTCCTTTATGACAAAAAAAGGCATCTCTGTCTTTTGGGGTAAGAGGACTTGTAATAAACTCTTGCCCTTACAAAGCAGAAAAACTATGGGACCATCCACAGTACTGAGCTGTTTTACTATACTAGAAACCGGTATCGATTGTAGTTGCAGGTAAACATCACTTTTCATATCAGAACATGACACCTGTTGGAGGATTTTGTTTTGTTGGGCTAAAGACCAGTAGAGAGCATCAGTTCTGTTCCAGTACTTAAACTGGAGCCACCCCTTGATAACAAACTGCACATGTGTGTGGGGAAGGGACATGGCCCTTCATGATTGACCATTGGGTCCGTCACATCGAGCAGTAAGCAAGGATGGACAGACAGGATGGGCTGTTGGGTCTTTACCTACCATCAGCATCTATGTTTATGTGTTTCTACCCACCACTTAAGAATTATTTACCTTCTTTGGCTGTCCCACAGTTCTCATTTATCGCCTACATAAAGGCAGTTCCAGTGGGGGTAGGAGAAAGTAGGCTGTTGGTTAACTAGGATCTGCAGCTTATCCATTAGGTAGGGAAATGGGCAGACTGGGTGGGTTGAGCGGTCTCATCTGCCATCAGTCTATGTTTCTCCTCCCAAATTCTGCAAAAGAAGCCCTAAACAATGTTCTTAGATTGTGGGGTAGGAGCATGCAGTTTCTACAGTCCAGATTGATGGAAAAACACAACACATCACTAAGGGTGTCTGTCTTAAAAATTAAAAGTCTTTATTGTCTGTCAAGGGACATATCAGGAACTCACAATAAAGAATGGTGTAACCAGTGTATAAACAGATGTGGCCTCATCAGGCAGTAAGAGCAGCTCAAGTCGGGGCATCTATAGGCACTGGTAGGTCCAGGTAGGCGTGATGGTTGCTGTGCTTTATGTTTCTATGTAGTATCACTGTCACAGCATTTTTTGTGATTGAAGTCTTTATATACTGTTAGCTGCAAAGTGATTTGCAGAAGTTACAATGCAGTAGAAGTCAGTAGAATTCTATATGGTGTTATTTTTTAATATTCATCCACTGAATGAAGTATTAAATATACCCCTTCTGCCCATTTCTGGCAGTTCTCCAGGTGGCAGTTAAAGATCACATGGTGTGAACAAAAATGGAAGTTCCCTAGTGGCCTGGGCAGGATCCCCTCCCAGTAATTCAGGTAGTACTGTAAGTGTCCATGGCTGTGTGAAGGATGTTGCAGACATTATGAAGGCTGTCATATTTCCTGGAGACAGTCACTGTACTGCCACTGTCTGACACATTGCTCCGTAAAGAGTTTCAAGATACTTTCTGTATGAAAAGTGCTGCATAAATCCAGTTCAGAATGTTTTTAAACAAACTACTGCACTGACTTTGGGCTGTAGTAACCATGCTGAGTTGGGAAGGAACAGTGTAATTATATACACTGACAAACAGGAGTAGACTGCAGGTTACCCATGTGGGAATCTACTTATTTTCCACTCATTTGAGGCAGGTTATGTTAGACCATCAACCTTTCAGTGGTGTGCCTGTCATCATATCTCTGTATGGAGACACAGTAATAATTTCTCTTGTCATCTGGTGTTCCCTCTGGGTGAGCCTCGAGATCAGGAGACAAAGCAAAGGAACCATGGGTCCAGTGTTCAGTGGCTGAGAAAATATGTTGGGGTGCCAGTAGTTGTGGGTGTGGCACAAGGACAAGAGTAGCAAAATCTGCAAATCCTCTCCCCCATTAATAATTCGGTGCCACATAAGTGATGGTCTCAAGTAACTACACTCGTGCTGAGACACATAAAGGCACCCATGATTATTTTAGTGTCCACTTTGGTTTCATTTTAACATTTTAAATAGAAAAATCCTACTGCTATAATAATGATGGATGATAACTCTTGAGGAAACATTCTCATTCGTTTCTAAGTACTTTAAAGGTGAGTTATACTTTCATGCTATTTCTTTTAGACCATGCACATGCGCTCTGGCCAACTGAGTGAGTCGTCAATACACTGTGTGGGAGAACACACCACTGATTTATAATATTGGGATATCAAGCGCTTTCATTTTTGTGATGATTTTCAGTTTTAGGTAGGCCAGATAGTATTAAAATGAGCCCCATTTGTAGTATGTTTGTGTATTCAAAGAAAGACTCTTGGTTAGTAAAGCTGCTGAACAGTGCTTAATGTCCTCCTGTGGTGTTGTCTCACTACCAAACCCCTCATGAGCTGGACTTGCTGCTTAGAGGGGCTTTAGCAACCAAAAAATCACATTAGAGTGAAAGTGAATTTCATCCATTCTGATGCTTTATTACTAAGGCCCTTTGCCTGCAGCTCAGTTGTTGCCCCTTCAAGTTAAACAGGGTATAGATCATATACTAGGTAGAGATGGGCAGACTGGGTGAGACATCATGCCTTTCTCTGCTGTCAGTTTCTATGCATAAAGCTAATCCTAGTTTAGACTGTAGTCTTGTGTCTGTGACATCACAGCCTGTTGCTGTGAAAATATTTATGATGTCACAACCTGATGATTATTGCTTCAGATGGAAATAATCATGAAGAACAGACGAACACTGCAAAACAAAAATCCTGCTTTCTTGCATGTCCTCGGTAACAAATAATGGATCAGTAATGGATCAACATACAATTTAAATGGTACTGTATATAAATTGCTACTGGTGACCATAGACAGGACTTAGGCATCACAGTAAACTACAAAAGCAAAAAGACCCAGGTGCTATCTAAGAGTAAAGCTGCTGCAACCACAAATAAAATCAAGGAAAGACAACAAGTGTAGTGCATAAACTAAACAAGCGGCTGAATCAGGAGACCGGGGTGCCAAAAAGTGCTGCATTTATTTGAAGCCAAGTAGGACTTCGAACAAAACTCCCCAGCACTTTGAATCTCACCGACAGGTAGCCAGACATACATTTAAATTAGCAATTTATAGAGACATACAACTAATTCCATGACTGGTACTAGACCCCATTTGAGCAGCTATCAAACACAGTCTTCAAATAAGGAGAAAAAAATTCTAATATTAAGAAAAAGTTCTATTAAGCGTTAACCAAAAACCCTAAATCTACTATTAATTTAACAAAACCCCAGTAATAAAAGTGCACAAAAAAATATATTGTGCACACACACACACACACAGCGTGCACACATGATCACAGTAAGCAACACATTAAATAGTCATAATGCCAAGCTACACTAAATGCAGTAATTAAATTGCAGATATGTAGGTTAGGGAACTCTCACTGCAGTTAAGGAGAACTGCCATCTCTATTCCATGGAGAGATAACAGAGCTGCTGGAACTCTTATGCAGTTTTGTTATCGAGTGAGGAACTGAGTTCCTGTGGGCTCCTGTTGAGTTTAACCTCTGTCCAAATACAGTCCTTACCTGTCTCAGGAGAAATCAAGCAGATTAAGAGAGGTAATGATGCCATTGCACATAAAGCTTGCTTAGGCCCCCTCGTACAGTGCTTGTCACCATACTACAGAACTAGATATAGACTTGCTAGAAAAGTTCAAAGCAACAAAAACAAAGGAGACAGTATGGAGGATTTAAACTTTGGTGACAGGCCCTGTGATCTGGGTGTGTTCTCAATGGAGAAAACCTGAAGAGATAAAGCTACTAAATGCATATACAGTATATGCCACTTATAACGGACTGATTTGACAACCAGCAATCTGTCCATTACATGCAACAATATCCCCACACACCAAAAAAGCACGCTGAGTGTAAAAAAAAAGCGAGTGCTGAGTGCAATGGTCAGTAGTGATACTCAGTTCTTTTCTGAATTTGTTGGTTTGCAAAAACCTCTGGAAACTTTATTGAAATTGTTAAAAAAATAAACACAAATGAAACCGCTGTTCTCGGTTTGTGCTGCACTTATCTACTTCAGGATGTAGTCCTCCATGTTCGTTTTTCCAATCGTGTAGCGATGCCAGGCATTCTCTACATTACAACCTGATCCCACTGGGGGTAATGTCATCCGCTGCTTGATGGCCCTATGAGAGTCAGGATTGTCTTCCTTACATCCGCGAGTGTTACATACACCTCGTCACCCTCATTCTCATCCTGTGATAAAACTTCCTCTTCCTCCTCATCAGTCGTGCTCTCTGCAATTCACTGATTGCCTCTGCTATGTCATCTACAACAAGCGGAGGTGTGTCATTCCCCAGCAAACACAGCTCATTCATGAGCTCTGCTGGCAAATCAGTATCAGCAGGCTCCTCCTCCTCTGGTACAACACCAATTAGGGGCCATTGGTGAATCCTCCCTTCCTGAAGCATCTCTGGATTGTCTTTTGCAAGGCAATGTGCCATGCTTGCTGTATAAGGCATACTGAATCTAGAAAGTTAATCGTTGTGCACGAGACAGAAGCAGTAATTTCTTTCTCACTATCCAGAATATCAAGCAGTCTTCCCTCATCAGCCTTACATAGTGGCGCTTGAAGCTGTATATGATCCCTTGACCCAAGGTTGCATTAAGCATGTTGTGTTGGGCGGTAGGTACACAAGCGTAATGTTTCTTAAGCCATTGATTGGTGGGTGGGAGGTACAGTTGTCTAGAATAAAGGCAATTTTCGAGATCTCAGTGAGCGGTCCCAGTTTCATCAGTATTGAAGATGTTCTCTGGAGGTAGCCTTGGAGTAGATGTGGCAACACTTCCTTCAGCCACGCTTCAGCAGCTGTTGTGTCAGCTGTTAGCTTCTCACGTGGACTTTGTGGAATTAAATGTTGTTCGAATTTTCCTTGACTTAGCCACCCATCCGTGGCTTTAAAATCAGTCTTGCCCATGGCAACTGCAATCTGATCAGCTTTTTGCAACAATAAGGGGCCACTAATTAAAGCCTCCCTACCCTTGCGTTAGTAAAAGCAACACAAAAGTGCTTCTTCCACATCGTTATCTTTACCTTCACATGTTCTCTTTCTATCGGAGTTCTGATTACAATGCCAGTCTGATAGGAGCACCTCCTTATTCTTAATCAAGTCAGACAAAGGTGGACTTGGGGATAGAAAAATGTGTGCTGAGGTCAGCATACTTAATTTGCCATTCTTTCTATCTCCTTGATTATCTCGATTTTTGAAAGAGTTAGACATGTTCTCTTACCAGTAGCATTCTTGGTGGCACTCATATTTTGTACAGTAGAAAGCACAGTACGACTCCCGAGAACAGCGTTAGCAGGTTAGCAGGTACAGGAAAGGAATAGCATGGGATTTCACACAGTACATAAGAAGGCAGTAACACAGCTGAGCGGCATTAATTGCAAGCGTTTAAGTAGGTGAACTGGTTGGTCTAATTGGATGGTACTGTAGGAATTAAAGGTCCGCTTTAATGGACAATTATAACACAGCCATAATAGCAAATGGCTTTTGACATGGGCTAAACATCCATTAAAAGCGAAGTCTGTTACAACAGGAGCCGATATAAGTGGCATATACTGTATTTAAAAATGAGAGAATGGGGAGGTATAAAATTACGCCAATTAAGATAGGCAGGTCTACAAATAATATTGGAAATGTTTCACATAAAGCATATTGAACTTGTGGACTAGACTTCCATCAAAATTATTGTTAGCTGAAACCATTCATGCCTCTAAACTAATTCTAAGAATTACCTGAAGAGTAAAAGGGATACAGGGATAGGCTCACCCACTGAGATGGTGCAATAAAGCATTCAGCTGGCCTAAGGGTCTTCTTACTTTCTGAAGTCCCTATGTAATAAGAATGGAATGTCCTGAAATTTCAGTTTTCCTTTCGTTGTGCAACTGAATCCAGTGACTTTGTGTGCTAATAGCTGAAGCCTGTCTTTATGTAACAATGAGTGGTCAGTTTGCCCCACTTTAGTGTCTCTAACAAAAAATGCATGAACAGACACCTTATCCTTGTAAGACACCCTAAGTGTCCCCATATAGGAGGACCTAATCAGCAAGATTTATAAAGTGAAATGATTGATTTTAGGGATTGGGAGGTTGTTTTAAATTAAAACACATTTAGCTATTGTAATTTGTAAACAATTTCTAAAATAATTTTTTTCTTTTCATTATTCAAATGGACCTAACGGTAGCAGAGTCATCCCATGATGCTGTGAAAAAGTCACCTCTTGACTCCCTACTAGGGTTGCTTTGATTTTGAGTTGCAGAATCAGATTCTTCAAATTCTGACCCAGTTTTCAGAAATCGGATTTTGGAAATTGCAGTCCAAATATCCTGATTACGAAATGCAGGGCTAAAACATTTTACATAGGAATTTAGGCTTTAGGAATTAGGAATCCAGATCTGATTCCGATTTTGAGATCCTTTTCAGAATCGGATAGGAATCCGTTCGAATTGGAAATCCTAAATCAGCTGGACTCAGCCACTTCTAAGCATCCTTAGCTTGTTCTGGGGTTTTAGAGCTGCACCCTTAGATTCATGGTTCTTTCACCTGAAGAGGCATAAACCATGTGTCCATGTTGAAAAGAGCCCTTCAAAACAGTAAATAATATTTTGGAGATACGAACCATTTTGAGTAGAGATGCAATATCGAATTAACATTAAAGGAAGGACACAGGACCTAGAGAAGGATAACCATGCCTGTTCAGCACTAATACCAAGGTTTCAAACATTGAGCCCAATGTGTCCCTCCCAACCCAACACACATGCATGAGAGAAAACACATCATGTTTTCAATGTCAGCAGTACTATACCCTTATTTAAAATCCTTATATCGGTCAGGATGTGCCACTGCCTTCACATGTCACGGTTGCTTTGGCAAAATCAGGTGTTAGGAAATGGCAACAATGTCATAATTGTTCTCCAAACTATATGGTAACTCACTGATGTACTTGCTCTGCAGTATCTGGGGCCACCCAGGCATCTAGTTCATTCCTCTGTTGAGTACTGGGAGATGTACTATATGTAAGGCCCTATATAGAGGCAAGCAAACTACAACGATTACAAGAGGGACTGTATTATACAGTGTGTATAAATATATAGATGGCTGAGGCCAGATGAAACAAAAGTCCATCCATTTCTTAACCCACTGACATTAAGACTACTTATAATCTGTTGGGATTCAGAGCTGTAGTCATTTATTGGAACTAAGCCATGTGATATTAAATAACTATGGCCGTCTTTGGTAATTTATTGTCCTGTAACATGAATTGTTGTACTGCAGCAGTGTTACCTTCTATATTGATCAATTGTTATTGTACACTATGAAAATTCATTGGTATTATCTTTTATTAAACCTTCAATTTAAAACTGTTATATGATTGGTCAAACCAAGTCACATGACAGTAGTTAGTAGGAACTATTGCCCAGCTTTTGTTAGCGGTTGGCAATAGTTCATGATGACAGACAGTAGTTAAAAAAAAAAAAAAAAAAAAAGGATTGACTGCCATCATCAGCAAGCATTCCCTTAGCCATGAGGTGAAGGCTGACACTCATCCTCCTCACCCATGCTGGCTGCCATCTCATGCAAGTACAGTTACTTGCTTTATATAAGTAACTTTGCTGGTATTGTACTAACTCAAGTACAGTACCAATAAAGTTACTTGTGTAATCAAGTGATTGTACTTGTGTGAGATGACAGAAACCAGAGGAGTAAGTGCTAACTGCAGGCTCGGGGTGAGGGAGGGTGTATATAGGAATACCCGTGGCAGGAGGAGGAGCCACAGGAATACGAGATTTTTTAATGGGGAGCAGGAGAGGGTACCACAGGTACCAGAGAATTGTTTTTATTAACAAAGGATCTGAGTTAGTGTGTGTGTGTGTGGGGTGGACATAGCTCTGATGTGATTTACTAAAACAGATATTGACTAATATTGTTTTGTGATATAGTGGAAAAATCTCTTGACTCTTCAAAGAGAACTATTGAGTTTCAATAGTCATATTGCCCTCAGTCTTCAACTTCAGGCACTATAACTACTGGGAATCAATAGTTCATCCCTTCGAGTTGATCGTTTCACATTAACCCTTAACTCCTGTCAATATTTGTATACTATGAAACTCTAGTAGCATTACCCTACATAGTAATCCTGAGGAACTAAACCTATGGCAGTCAATCAATATGTATTAATGCCATGCAAATCTACTGGCATACTATCTTATGGTAATAAGTTGGTGGAATTAGCTTCTGTGGCCAGTTCATTTCAGTGAGAGACAGGTAGAACCTCATTTGGCAGAGAAATGGCCAGTACTGCAGCCAGATTGTAAATTATGACAGTGTTTTGCCTGCTCCTTTCAATGTGTTTACTGTAACTTTAATCGGAAAATGAATGTGTTCCTCACTTATATGTAACAAGATACAGTGTGTCTTTAAAGCTGATTAACAAATTGTGTTGTGCTCAAATTAGCGTCTTTACGTAATAATAATGTAGTATATTGCTATGTCATTCATCAGCCATGCTCCATTTTCGAGAAACAAACACTACTCTAGGTCAAATAATCCTTTTGATGCACATGTCTTGAGAACAGTAGCATTATTACTATGAGTATTATTATTATTATTACACATAGTGACCAAATGATGCAGAATCTCTCCGTCTTCTTTAGGTGGCGTTTGGGGATGGGATGCCGATCGACTGCCATGATGCCAGTGACAGATGCTGGTTTGTATTACCCAGTGCAGCCTACACAGTAAACCAGCTGATGGATGGGAAATGAATGGAAAACAATCTGGAGTTGATGGTAAACAGTCCACCTGCAATAAGTCAGGCAACGCATTAGAACATGGCAGGACCTAACAAAGTTGTAGAATCGTCCCTGCTAGCTGGAATGTAGCAGACATCCCTCCAGTTATGCAAGTGTCAGATGCGAGGTGCCTGCTTTGTGCCATAGTATATCCTTGGGTCCTGGGTCAGAAGCGTCCCACTGGAAATTAAGAAAATAGCAGCACTTTATTTCAAGGAAAAACATAGGTGTTAGCTACACACTGGAAGGTTGGTTCCTTCTGTGCATGCCTGTCACTGGTCATGAAGAATGAAACACTGGAACTCTGATACGTTTAACTGTGTAACAACTACCCATAGAGACTAAGCTCAGATCTTTTCCGGCATCGGTGACATGAGTATTTTATCATCAGGGATTCATGGTCTTAACATGCTGAGAGACTCTCAGGGGTCAAAACCCTGTGTTCTGAGCCATATCAGCTGGATGCTTCATTCTTTACATGTTTATGTGCAGAACACGGACCTCAGTGGAACATTTCCTTACTTTTTCTTGCCCAGCATGACTGCTGTAACTCTGCTTATCTTCACTGTAACAAAAAGGCTGCTGTTTTGTGCAAATTGATGAGAGGGTGAAAATAAAATGGTGCTAACTCTCAATTGCACATTTTCAGTAGGAGTGAATTGGGCACTAATCACTTTTGCACAATAAATTTGCACAGCTGTGATCGATTAGTGCCTGCATGAAATAAAACAAACAGGAAAATAATCAGTTTACAGCATACTGTGCAGGATTAATTAAGGCAGTGGCTGCCAGGTTAGTTTTATGTCACCTCTGTAACTCTAGGGGCTTTCCTGTGTTTCCCTGTAAATCACATTATTTCCTATGGAATCGGAATGACTGTTTTTGCCTGTACAAACAATACAAGTATGTGGGAATGTGAACATTTTCTTGCAGACCGCTTCACTTTTCTGTAACATACAGGGAATCTACTAGCGAGTTACAACTACGTAATGAAGTAGCACCAGTTGCCCCTTAGATCAGCAAACAGTAGGAGTTTAGCCTAATCTGAGCTTTAAAAGTGAGCATTTTACATTTCTATAAAAAGTGCTACCCTTGACACGTGCTATCTCCATAATACAGTTCTAAGTTCCCTCCTGTATGAATCCCTGTAGATCTGGGAGTCCTCACCCTCTTGCCAAAGGAGGAGGGTCTGCTGCAGTCCTTGTCAATGAAGAAGCTGATGCCACTGCTTTCACAGCATTCAAAAGTAGGGCAATTCTGAGACTTAAACCCTGGTCACATGGCATAGGATCAGTGATCCAGTGTTGTTAGCTAGCAGGTGAGTCACTGCTGGCAACATATTTTTCTAAGATGCTGTCCTTCTCAAGGTTTCAGAGTGCTGGCCAGAAATGGTGGCTCCAATCTCTGTTGAATGGCATGGCATGGGTGGGCACAACAGTAGGGATCCAGAGCACCTATCTGTTGTTGCTATAGGGTAAGTTCTGCAAACTTAATAGGGCACATCTTTTTTTTTTTTTTTTACCAGGGCACATGCCCTGGTGGTACCCCGCTATAGAGCCACCACTGCTGGCCAGACCCTTTCTTCGTAATCTTTGAACTCCCATGGGGTACTACAAAAGTACCAGCTCCACACCTTCAGGTAAGGGACAGAAATGAATAAGTTTGTGGGGGTGGTGTTTGTATATAATGTTTACATATAAGTGCAAGTTCTTCTATAGCCAGACATGTGCTGTGAAAAGTGTGACATTAGCCATTAAACTTTATATTGCCTTACACTCTGAATATCTTCAATGCTTGATGACACTCCATGCAGTAAGGACCAGGATCAGGAGCCCAATATGGAACCTTGTTCAGTAATTACATGTTATAATGTAATTTTTTATTGCACAGCTCGATGTAAATAGTGTACATTATTGATGTGTGATTCACCATATCAACAGTTTGAGAGAGCTGTAATAAACTGTACATATTATATATATGAAATTTGTGAGATGTGTGATTTATTTCCTTTGATCTATAAGTTCTTAACCTGTCAAAGGTAATTTCTTCCAAAATACATTAGGGAGAGATCATCAACCCTATCAGCGCAGTGGTAGCAGTACAGCTCGAGACACCAGTGAGCTGTGTTCGGGAACAAGCTCAAAATTGTTGTGGGCTGGCCAGGGAGGAGGCTTGCATGTCCCAGTGGATGCTGTCCTCCATGGGTGGGCAGGATGTGATCCTGCTGCAATACTGCCACCAGTGGACCACAGGTAGTAGGTAGCAGGGACACAAGGGAGTGGGAGCATTGGCCGACTCTAAGCAGCATGCTTGTGTGCTTGCTTTTGGACCTTCAAGCAAGCCAGCATCCTGTGGGAGTAGGACATTAATAAGGGATGAGCCCTAGAGTGAGTGGGATGATCCCAGGTACGCTTGGGGCCAGCATCCTGTGGGAGTAGAACATGAATAAGGGATGAGCCCGGAGTGATCGGGATGATCCCAGACATGCTGGGGCCAGCATCCTGTGGAGAAGAACATGAATAAGGGATGAGCCCTGAGTGAGCGAATGATCCCAGGTATGCTGGGGGCCAGCATCCTGTGGGAGTAGAATATGAATAAGGGTTGAGCCCTGAGTGACAGGATGATCCCAGGTATACTGGGGCCAGTATCCTGTGGGAGTAGGACATGAATAAGGGATGAGCCCTGAGTGAGCGGGATGATCCCAGGTATACTGGGGGAGTAGAACATGAATAAGGGATGAGCTGTGGAGTGAGCGGGTGATTCAGGCATGCTGGGGACCAGCATCCTGTGGGAGTAAAACATGAATAAGGGATGAGCCCTGGAGTGCAGGGATGATCCCAGGCATGCTGGGGACCAGCATCCTGTGGGAGAAGGACATGAATAAGGGATGAGCCCTGAGTGCACGGGATGATCCCAGACATGCTCGGGGCCAGCATCCTGTGGGAGAAGGACATGAATAAGGGATGAGCCCTGGGTGGCGGGATGACCCCAGGTGTACTGGGGGCCAGCATCCTGTGGGAGAAGAACATGAATAAGGGTTGAGTCCTGGAGTGGCGGGATGATCCCAGGTATACTGGGGAGTAGAACATGAATAAGGGTTGAGCCCTGGAGTGAGCGGGATGACCCCAGGCATGCAGGGAGGCCAGCATCCTGTGGGAGTAAAACATGAATAAGGGATCAGCCCTGGAGTGCAGGATGATCCCAGGCATGCTGGGGGACCAGCATCCTGTGGGAGTAGGACATGAATAAGGGATGAGCCCTGGGTGGAGGGATGATCCCAGGTATACTGGGGAGTAGAACATGAATAAGGGATGAGCTGTGGAGTGAGCAGGGTGATCCCAGGCATGCTGGGGGCCAGCATCCTGTGGGAGAAGGACATGAATAAGGGATGAGCCCTGGGTGAGCGGGATGATCCCAGGTATACTAGGGGCCAGCATCCTGTGGGAGTAGAACATGAATAAGGGTTGAGCCCTGGGTGGCGGGATGATCCCAGGTATACTGGGGAGTAGAACATGAATAAGGGTTGAGCCCTGGAGTGAGCGGGATGATCCGAGGTATACTAGGGCCAGCATCCTGTGGGAGTAGGACATGAATAAGGGATGAGCCCTGCAGTGAGTGGGATGATCCCAGGTATATTGGGGCCAGCATCCTGTGGAGTAAACATGAATAAGGATCAGCCCTGGAGTGCGCTGGATGATCCCAGGCATGCTGGGGGACCAGCATCCTGTAGGAGTAGGACAGAATAAGGGATGAGCCCTGGAGGAGCGGGATGATCCCAGGTATACTGGGGAGTAGAACATGAATAAGGGATGAGCTGTGGGTGAGCGGATGATCCCAGGCATGCTGGGGGCCAGCATCCTGTAGGAGAAGGACATGAATAAGGGATGAGCCCTGGAGTGGAGGATGATCCCAGACATGCTGGGGCCAGCATCCTGTGGGAGAAGGACATGAATAAGGGATGAGCCCTGGAGTGGCGGGATGATCCCAGGTGTACTGGGGGCCAGCATCCTGTGGAGTAGAACATGAATAAGGGTTGAGCCCTGGAGTGAGCGGGATGATCCCAGGTATACTGGGGGTAGAACATGAATAAGGGTTGAGCCCTGGAGTGAGCGGGATGATCCCAGGTATACTGGGGAGTAGAACATGAATAAGGGTTGAGCCCTGGAGTGAGGGATGATCCCAGGCATGCAGGGGGCCAGCATCCTGTGGAATTGGACATGAATAAGGGATGAGCCCTGGAGTGAGCGGGATGATCCCCTGCATGATGGGGGAGTAGACATTGAATAAGGGTTGAGCCCTGGAGTGAGCGGATGATCCCAGGTATACTGGGGAGTAGAACATGAATAAGGGATGAGCCCTGGAGTGAGCGGGATGATCCCAGGTATACCGGGGCCAGCATCCTGTGAGAGTAGAACATGAATAAGGATTGAACCCTGGAGTGAGCAGGATTATTCCAGGTATACTGGGAGAGTAGAACATGAATAAGGGTTGAGCCCTGGGTGAGCAGGGTGATCCCAGGTATGCTGGGGGCCAGCATCCTGTGGGAGTAGAACATGAATAAGGGTTGAGCCCTGGAGTGAACAGGATGATTCCAGCCATGCGGGGGCCAGCATCCTGTGGGAGAAGGACATGAATAAGGGATGAGCCCTGGAGTGGAGGGATGATCCCGGTGTACTGGTGGGCCAGCATCCTGTGGGAGTAGAACATGAATAAGGGTTGAGCCCTGGAGTGAGGATCATCCCAGGCATGCAGGGGGGCCAGCATCCTGTGGAATTGGACATGAATAAGGGATGAGCCCTGGAGTGAGCGGGATGATCCCGTATGATGGGGAGTAGAACGGAATAAGGGTTGAGCCCTGAGTGAGCGGGATGATCCCAGGTATACTGGGGAGTAGAACATGAATAAGGGTTGAGCCCTGGAGTGAGCGGGATGATCCCAGGTATACTGGGGCCAGCATCCTGTGGGAGTAGAGCATGAATAAGGATTGAACCCTGGAGTGAGCAGGATTATTCCAGGTATACTGGGAGAGTAGAACATGAATAAGGGTTGAGCCCTGGAGTGAGCAGGGTGATCCCAGCCATGCTGGGGGGCCAGCATCCTGTGGGAGTAGGACATAAATAAGGGTTGAGCCCTGAGTGAGCGGGATGATCCCAGGTATACTGGGGCCAGCATCCTGTGGGAGTAGAACATGAATAAGGGTTGAGCCCTGGAGTGAGCGGGATGATCCTAGGTATCCTGGGGAGTAGAACATGAACAAGGAATGAGCCCTGGAGTGAGCAGGATGATCCCAGGTATGCTGGGGACCAGCATCCTGTGGGAGTAGGACATGAATAAGGGTTGAGCCCTGGGTGAGGGGATGATCTCAGGTATACTGGGGAGTAGAACATCAATAAGGGTTGAGCCCTGGAGTGAAGGATGATCCCAGGTATGCTGGGGGCCAGCATCCTGTGGGAGTGGGACATGAATAAGGGATGAGCCCTGGAGTGAGTGGGATGATCCTTGGTATACTGGGGGCCAGCATCCTGTGGGAGTAGAACATGAATAAGGGTTGAGCCCTGGAGTGAGGGGATGATCCCAGGTACACTGGGAGAGTAGAACATGAATAAGGGATGAGCCCTGGAGTGAGGATGATCCCAGGCATGCTGGGAGGCCAGCATCCTGTGGGAGTAGAACATGAATAAAGGTTGAGCCCTGGAGTGAGCGGGATGATCCCAGGTATACCGGGGCCAGCATCCTGTGAGAGTAGAACATGAATAAGGATTGAACCCTGGAGTGAGCAGGATTATTCCAGGTATACTGGGAGAGTAGAACATGAATAAGGGTTGAGCCCTGGAGTGAGCAGGGTGATCCCAGGTATGCTGGGGGCCAGCATCCTGTGGGAGTAGAACATGAATAAGGGTTGAGCCCTGGAGTGAACGGGATGATTCCAGCCATGCTGAGGCCAGCATCCTGTGGGAGAAGGACATGAATAAGGGATGAGCCCTGGAGTGAGCAGGATGATCCCAGTGTACTGGTGGGCCAGCATCCTGTGGGAGTAGAACATGAATAAGGGTTGAGCCCTGGAGTGAGCGGGATCATCCCAGGCATGCAGGGGCCAGCATCCTGTGGGAATTGGACATGAATAAGGGATGAGCCCTGGAGTGAGCGGGATGATCCCGGTATGATGGGGAGTAGAACGTGAATAAGGGTTGAGCCCTGGGGTGAGCGGGATGATCCCAGGTATACTGGGGAGTAGAACATGAATAAGGGTTGAGCCCTGGAGTGAGCGGGATGATCCCAGGTATACTGGGGCCAGCATCCTGTGGGAGTAGAGCATGAATAAGGATTGAACCCTGGAGTGAGCAGGATTATTCCAGGTATACTGGGAGAGTAGAACATGAATAAGGGTTGAGCCCTGGAGTGAGCAGGGTGATCCCAGCCATGCTGGGGGCCAGCATCCTGTGGGAGTAGGGACATAAATAAGGGTTGAGCCCTGAGTGAGCGGGATGATCCCAGGTATACTGGGGCCAGCATCCTGTGGGAGTAGAACATGAATAAGGGTTGAGCCCTGGAGTGAGCGGGATGATCCTAGGTATCCTGGGGAGTAGAACATGAACAAGGAATGAGCCCTGGAGTGAGCAGGATGATCCCAGGTATGCTGGGGGACCAGCATCCTGTGGGAGTAGGACATGAATAAGGGTTGAGCCCTGGGTGAGTGGGATGATCTCAGGTATACTGGGGAGTAGAACATCAATAGGGTTGAGCCCTGGGTGAGCGGGATGATCCCAGGTATGCTGGGGGCCAGCATCCTGTGGGAGTAGGACATGAATAAGGGATGAGCCCTGGGTGAGTGGATGATCCTGGTATACTGGGGGCCAGCATCCTGTGGGAGTAGAACATGAATAAGGGTTGAGCCCTGGAGTGAGTGGGATGATCCCAGGTACACTGGGAGAGTAGAACATGAATAAGGGATGAGCCCTGGAGTGAGCGGGATGATCCCAGGCATGCTGGGAGGCCAGCATCCTGTGGGAGTAGAACATGAATAAAGGTTGAGCCCTGGGTGGCGGGATGATCCCAGGTATGCTGGGGGCCAGCATCCTGTGGGAGTAGGACATGAATAAGGAATGAGCCCTGGGTGAGCAGGATGATCCCAGGTATACTGGGGCCAGCATCCTGTGGGAGTAGAACATGAATAAGGGTTGAGCCCTGGAGTGAGCGGGATGATCCCAGGTATGCTGGGGGAGTAGAACATGAATAAGGGTTGAGCCCTGGGTGGCGGGATGATCCCAGGCATGCAGGGGGCCAGCATCCTGTGGAATTGGACATGAATAAGGGATGAGCCCTGGGTGAGCGGGATGATTCCGGTATGATGGGGAGTAGAACGTGAATAAGGGTTGAGCCCTGGAGTGAGCGGGATGATCCCAGGTATACTGGGGAGTAGAACATGAATAAGGGATGAGCCCTGGGTGAGGGATGATCCCAGGTATACCGGGGCCAGCATCCTGTGGGAGTATAACATGAATAAGGATTGAACCCTGGAGTGAGCAGGATTATTCCAGGTATACTGGGAGAGTAGAACATGAATAAGGGTTGAGCCCTGAGTGAGCAGGGTGATCCCAGGTATGCTGGGGCCAGCATCCTGTGGGAGTAGAACATGAATAAGAGTTGAGCCCTGGGTGGCGGGATGATCCCAGCCATACTGGGGGCCAGCATCCTGTGGAGAAGGACATGAATAAGGGATGAGCCCTGGGTGAGCGGGATGATCCCAGGTGTACTGGGGGCCAGCATCCTGTGGGAGTAGAACATGAATAAGGGTTGAGCCCTGGAGTGAGCGGATGATCCCGGTATGATGGGGAGTAGAGCGTGAATAAGGGTTGAGCCCTGGAGTGAGCGGGATGATCCCAGGTATACTGGGGGTAGAACATGAATAGGGATGAGCCCTGGGTAGGTGGGATGATCCCAGGTATGCAGGGGCCAGCATCCTGTGGGAGTAGAACATGAATAAGGATTGAACCCTGGAGTGAGCAGGATTATTCCAGGTATACTGGGAGAGTAGAACATGAATAAAGGTTGAGCCCTGGGTGAGCTGGATGATCCCAGGTGTACTGGGGCCAGCATCCTGTGGGAGTAGAACATGAATAAGGGTTGAGCCCTGGAGTGAGCGGGATGATCCTTGGTATCCTGGGGGAGTAGAACATGAATAAGGAATGAGCCCTGGAATGAGCAGGATGATCCCAGGTATACTGGGGGACCAGCATCCTGTGGGAGTAGAACATGAATAAGGGTTGAGCCCTGGAGTGAGCGGGATGATCCTTGGTATCCTGGGGAGTAGAACATGAATAAGGAATGAGCCCTGGAGTGAGCAGGATGATCCCAGGTATACGGGGACCAGCATCCTGTGGGAGTAGGACATGAATAAGGGTTGAGCCCTGGAGTGAGTGGGATGATCCCAGGCATGCTGGGAGGCCAGCATCCTGTGGGAGTAGAATATGAATAAAGGTTGAGCCCTGGAGTGAGCGGGATGATCCCAGGTATACTGGGGGCCAGCATCCTGTGGGAGTAGGACATGAATAGGAATGAGCCCTGGAGTGAGCAGGATGATCCCAGGTATACTGGGGCCAGCATCCTGTGGGAGTAGAACATGAATAAGGGTTGAGCCCTGGAGTGAGCAGGATGATCCCAGGTATGCTGGGGGCCAGCATCCTGTGGGAATAGGACATGAATAAGGGTTGAGCCCTGGAGTGAGCGGGATGATCCCAGGCATGCTGGGGAGTAGAACATGAATAAGGGATGAGCTCTGGAGTGGCGGGATGATCCCAGGTATGCTGGGGAGTAGAACATGAATAAGGGATGAGCTCTGGAGTAAGCGGGATGATCCCAGGCATGCTGGGGCCCAGCATCCTGTGGAGTACAACTTGAATAAGGATTGAGCCCTGGGTGAGGCGGGATGATCTCAGGTATGCTGGGGGCCAGCATCCTGTGGGAGTAGGACATGAATAAGGGATAAGCCCTAAAGTGGCGGGATGATCCCAGGTATAGAGGGAGTGGAGAACATGAATAAGGGTTGAGCCCGGAGTGAGCGGGATGGTTCCAGGTATGTTGGGGGCCAGCATCCTGTGGGAGTAGAACATGAATAAGGGTTGAGCCCTGGGTGAGTAGGATGATCCCAGGTATACTGGGGAGTAGAACATCAATAAGGGTTGAGCCCTGGAGTGGCGGGATGATCCCAGGTATACTGGGGAGTAGAACATGAATAAGGGTTGAGCCCTGGGTGAGCGGAATGATCCCAGGTATACTGGGGCCCAGCATCCTGTGGGAGTAGGACATGTATAAGGGTTGAGCCCTGGAGTGAGCGGGATGATCTCAGGTATACTGGGGAGTAGAACATCAATAAGGGTTGAGCCCTGGAGTGAGCGGGATGATCCCAGGCATGCTGTGGGCCAGCATCCTGTGGGAGTAGGACATGAATAAGGGATAAGCCCTGGAGTGAGGGGATGATCCCAGGTGTACTGGGGGCCAGCAACCTGTGGGAGTAGGACATGAATAAGGGTTGAGCCCTGGAGTGAGCGGGATGATCCCAGGTATACTAGGAGTAGAACATGAATAAGGGATGAGCTCAGAAGTGAGCAGGATGATCCCAGCCATGCTGGGGTCCAGCATCCTGTGGAATAGGACATTAATAAGGGATGAGCCCTGGGTGAGCGGGATGATCCCAGGTATGCCAGGGGGCCAGAATCCTGTGGGAGTAGAACATGAATAAGGGATGAGCCCTGGGTGGCGAGATGATCCCAGGTATACTGGGAGTAGAACATGAATAAGAGTTGAGCTCTGGGGTGGGCGGGATAATCCCAGGTATGCTGGGGGCCAGCATCCTGTGGAAATAGGTCACGAATAAGGGATGATCCCAGGTTTGCTGGGGTCCAGCATCCTGTGGTAGTAGGACATGAATAAGGGATGAGCCCTGGAGTGAGGCGGGATGATCCCAGGTATGCTGGGGGGCCAGCATCCTGTGGGAGTAGGACATGAATAAGCGATGAGCCCTGGGTGGCGGGATGATCCCAGGTATGCTGGGGTCCTACCTCCTACCAATGGTGCCCTCTCCATCTCTCCACACGGCTGGGCCCTGCCAAGAGAAGCAAGTTTATGCGGTTGAAAGGCAGAGGGGTAAGTGCTAGTGTCGCTGGGTGACAGGGCTGGACCTGACCTGGGAAATAGGGGTCATATCAGCGAGGAGCAAAAACAATAAGTAAAATAAATCAATTATGGTGACTTGGTTTTAAAAGTAAAATTTTTTTTCCTTTGTTCAGATTTTTCTCAAATGTAATTACACCATTTTGTGGAAATCGTTTCTTTTGTGAAAGGAACTGGATGACTGTGAGTTTGCAAACAAGAAATAAAATGGCTGCATCAGGAAATGGGTGTTCACTGGATATGGCAGGAAAGGAAGAAAGACAGAAACAAGGACACTCGCCACCCACAAGGAACAGGCAGTGGAGCGCATATAAAGTTTGAAGTCCTTTATTAAAGTGTTGGGGGCAGAAAAAACCTTTCATAAAGTGCTGTACAGTATATATGCAAAATGCCAATGGTAGACCATTGGGAGGGGACACTGTTTGTTCCTGCACTTTGGCACATTCATAAAGGACTTCTAACTTTAGGTAAACATAAAGAGTTGTTCAGAAATAAAGCAAAATAAAAAACATAAATATGGCAAAACTCACAGTTATATTTGCTGTTCATAGAGACCATAGCACAAAGAGCCCTCTGACTGCTACACAGGGCAGTGCAGAGGGTGGGCATGTGTGTGAACACTGTGTACCCCTCTGGATGGATGCCAGCGCTGAGTACACAGCCATAGCACCACCTTACCAAGGCTATGGACCTTGCTTGAGCACTGCGCAGACAGCAACGGTGAGCCAAGCCCCAGGGCTAGACTGTCTATTAACATTGTGCACTGTGAACACATCATGAGGACACAATCCCAGATGGCAGTAACATGTCTACTGAGTCATGGGGCACGAAAGCCATGGCTGGGACATGGCCACACTGCGCTTGTACTCTTCAGGAAGGACTGCATTTGAAGGAAAGGAGGAGGTGTGGTACTATATATGTGAGGTGAGGGAAAACATAAAAGCTATGGAGATACAGGGAATCAGTGGGAGGCAGAGGTACTGTAGGTCTCCCTGGAGACAGGAATGGAGCCATTATTTGCACTGGAGCAATTTACAGACCTCCAGCACAGAGGGAGGAATTAGATACGGTACTGGTGGGAGTCACTGGCAAGATAGTAGCAAAGGGAGGTGCTGCTGCTGGTGGGGACTTCAGTCTGCCAGATGTAGATTGAAACCTCCCAGCAGTGGCTTCAGCTAGGAACAGGAACATCCTGGACTCTCTGCATGTGGGCATTCTTCAGGCAACTAATCAGTGAGCCCACTCGTTATGGGGCAATAGTGGGCCTGGTACTCATTAACAGAGACAGTGTTACAGACATCAAGGTTGGAGGCCACTTGGAGACCAGTGATCACCTGCAGGTGTGGTTCAGTATAAGGATGGCTGCAGAAGTGAACCACACAAGGGTGAGGTCCTGGACTTCAGGAGGGCAGATTTAAAAAGGTGGGTAAATGCCTCTGGGATGACCTATAGTAGAAGTGGGTGACCAGGGTGGGGTGCAGGATAGTGGTCGAAGATAAAGGGCACATAATAAAGGCAACAAACCTCTGCATCAAACAAGTGAGCAAAGCGAGAGGAAAAAGAGGACACTATGGTTCTTGAAAGGGGTGGCTGAAAAGGTAAAACCTAAAGGGTTGCATTCAGATGGTATAAGAAGACACAGAGGAGGAGGATGGGTAGGTGTATCGGGAAACAGAGGGAATCGGGAAAGCAGTAAGGAGTGCAAAGGTGCAAACTGAGGACAGAATAGCTCAGGAGGTAAGGAAAGGACAAGACATTTTTAGGTATATAAGGAAAAGAAGAAGACGGGTGGGATTGTAAGGTTAAAAGGAAGGGGGCACTCTGCAGAGGGACCAGGAAAGGAAGACATCCTGAACAAATACTTTTGTTCAGTGTTCTCAGAGGAAGGAGAAAGAGTGGCCACAAAAAAGTAACAAAAGCTTTGGAGGGAGGTGGACACTAGTCCTTTTATAGGAGGGAGTCTGAAGGGCTTGAAAATCTGAAGGTGGACAAAGCAAGGGGGGCAGATGGGGTGCGTTCAGGGTATTGAGGGAGCTCAGGAAATACTGGGTGCACTTCTGAGTTATGATAGTTCTATTTAACAGCTCACTGGAACCAGGGTGGTTCTGGAGGACTGGAGGAGGTGGATATAGTTCCACTACACAGAAGTGATGGCAAGGAGGAGGCTGGCAATTACAGGCCAGTCAGCCTGACATCGGTGGTGGGAAAGTTAATGGAATCACTGCTGAAGAAAAGGATTATGTTATATTAGGAAATTTGTTTTCGTTGTTGGCATCATGTTCTGTCATTTGTAGGAGTGTGATCTAGTGGCTAGAGACAAGCGTGCGAGCCCAGGAGATGAGAGGTTCAAACCTCAGTAAAGTCAATACTAACTGTGACCTTGAGTAAGTCACACAACCCCCAGTGCTCCTGCCCACCTAGCAGCAGAAATGAATAGCTGCAGGACCCCACTGGAAATGAGGTGGCACATCTCAGCTGGACTATCCTGGGTAAATACGTTGTAACAAAATAATTGTTTGGGTTGGCGTGTGATAGGATAGATGGCTGTCAGTACAGAACCCTTCTGAACACAGGTGGCAGAACCTACATGTGCGTGTGTTGAGGTGGACACCCCACTTTTGCCATGAGTATTCAAAGTGCCCCTAAATGCATGCAGTGTCAGAAGGAAGCAATCATGGTCTCTTATTACTGCAGTGCCCCTCCCACACACACACATATACACATTCATTTTCCCCATGTTCCAGCATTACTCCTTCTGAAGGTTGCAACATAAAAAAAAATCTTTATTTGAACACCATTCAGAAATAGGTTTCCTTTCACCAAACAAAAGAAAAAAACACAGCAGATTTGTTTTTCATTTCATGATTCCAACTGTTTCACTCTGTCTTTCCAGCAGGTAATCTCCAGTAGTCACTTCTTTTGAGATAATACCTTTTCACTTCCCTGATGCTCCCAGGTGCAATCATTAAACTATTAATTATACAATGGCAAGAAAAATCCTGGACTCTGATTGGTCAGTCTTAGGCTGGACCCTGGATGTTATCCCAGTACAACATCACGGGTCTACTCTCAGCCTCACTGTAAACCTGCAGATGAGCATTTTATGGAGCCTTTGATTGATTGTTTTATTGAGCCTTTGACTGATTGTTTCATCTTCTCTTAAAAACAAAAATATTTTCCATACAAAAACATCTTTAAAATTATTTTTATTCTGTATAACAACAAGCCATTGTATGATAGCAATAATGCCTCCAGGGTTGTGTTGTTTGGGATAATGTCATGCCTCAGTTGTTGGGCACACGGCCCGCGCCCTAGTGCCCAACCACCTGAGACATGATGTTATCGCAGCACAACACACACCTTGTCGGGCATTATTGCTTAATGGCTAGTTGTGACAGCTCACCTAGAGGCCTAACTCTTCTTTTCTTCTTACCTTAAAAAGGCAATATAATGCAGTGGTTTAAGGCTCTGAGCTGCAAACTTGGAGACCTGGGTTTGAATTCCACAGTCCCCACTTGCATTACTGTATGATCCTGAAGTCATTTAACTTTCTTGTGCTCTCAGGTCACACCTGGACTCAAGCTTCAGCAGTGTGCCTCTCCTAGTTAAAATATTTATCGACTATATGTGTTTCCCTGATGTGATGTCATGTCATTTCCTGTGCCTGCAATTTAGAAAATGGATGTCTGCAGCACTATAAAGGGAAGGAGCAACTGAAAGGTTATAATTCTGGCCCTAAAAGTGTTACAGGTTTGTCAATAGCTTACGTAAAGCAGATTTCCATTGGCAACAATATTGATTAGTTTAATCCTAGATGGATTTCCCTTTAAATTTGTTCTTACAAGTGTAACTACATATGAATGCAGGTCTTGTGCACTGTTTCAACAGTCTATGTCTATCTGAGATTTATTTAAAGGTAATAACACAGAAAAACTTAAAAGTGTGATCAGAATGGTAACTAAAATATGATTAAAATATGATGCCAGTTAAAGGCTTCATTGGGGATCTTAACTGGTGAAGCACGAGGAGCTTGTTGATATGACTACTGTGTGTATACTGAAGACTTCCTGCAGTATTTTGTGTAATAAACCTGTATTTTTGCAAATGGCAAAATGGGAGCATGGTATCATTTGCAGCATCTTCAGTACCTTCACTGGAGGTCTAACTAACTTCCTGGCTCTGGAGTGCTGATGGTTTTAGTTGTTCCTGTATGTTTTTAGGGCTTGCAGCCCTCATCTGCACCCTGCCTAGCTCTGAAGTGTGGCATTCTTCTTTGCAAGTTTAACAGCCCACATGGACCTGCCTGGCCAGTCAGGGGATCAGATGCACAAGGGATGCATGCTTGGAGCATGCCACCAGGGGTCAACTGGACCCCGCTGCACAGCTTTCGACTCGGGTCCCCACACCCCTCAGCTACGTAGTACATAGGTGATCTGTTCATTTTGTGTGTAGACTCCAAAGGTGGCAGGGAATGTGTCAACTGTATACACAGTCCTGGCGATCAACAGCAGCCATCCAATCAGATGGACTGCCCACCAGCAGACTGGATCCTGCACTCAGTGTGGAATGGGAAATTGTGGGAAATGGCTGGTCCTCCCAGTATGGCTGTTTTCCAGTAAGGGACCTACTGGTCTGCCCATGTTCACCACCATGCCCCAGCCCTCATGGTATAGTCAGAGGGCCAGGATAGCTTGGTGTGAGGATGGTGACATGGCCACCACCCTGTTCAGCTAGTGGGAAAGACATGTAATGGCTAAGGAAGAGTCCTTGCCTGTGTATCTGGCACTGACTGCCACCACTCCACACAGCAGATCGGAGATAAAGTATGACATGTAGTCATGCCCCACCCCAGCCACCCACCTGGGCAGCAGGTGGACAGGGGTGTGGGTGCAGAAGAGGTGTGGGCCAATGCCACAAAAGCAGCACATTTAAATTATGTAACTACACAACACGTATTGAAACTAGTTAACAACTACATAGTAGTGCATTTACAGTGTATTTATACATTAGTTACAGTGTAGTTAGTGACACTTAAAGCTGTCCTTCAGAAATCATTCCTCATGAACTTGTTGCAATATAGTGTAGTGGTTAAGAGCTCTGAGCTGTAAACCTAGAGAACTGGGTTTGAATCCCAGAGCCCCACTAGTATTCTGTGTGACCAAAACATAAATAAAAATAAACATGCAATCTAATATTGTAAATTGCTATACAATAAAAAATCATTAATTTACATAATTACTTATTGGCTTTTAACAGTGCTGTAGTTACTAAGGAATGTGCTGCTTCTGTGCATTGTTTCCACAGTTAATGCTTAACTAACATGTATTTGCAAAGTAAGTATGCAGAAACTGAGACCTAAAGTGTAAGATGAAGGGTGTAACAGTGCTATAGTTACTAAGGAATGTGCTGCTTCTGTTGGCATTGTTTCCACAGTTAATGACTAAATAACATGTACCTACAAAGTAAGTACTCAGAAACTGAACACTTAAAGTGTAAGAAGAAGGTGTAACAATGCTGTAGTTACTAAGGAATGTGCTGCTTGTGGCATTGTTTCTACAGTTAATGCCTAATTAACATGTATTTGCAAAGTAAGTACACAGAAACTATTAAAATAGAGTGTAAGAAGAATGGTTACATTGATCAAATGTCAATACTGTAGTTCTGATGTATGGTCTCCTTCAGAAATCATTCCCTCATGCACTTACTGCATAATAAACACACAGTCTAATATTGTTAATTGTTGTACCACTACATTGTGTACTTACACAATAAAATAATTTACATAATTACTTATTGGCTTGTTACAGTGCTGTAGTTACAGAGAAATGTGCTGCTTCTGTGGCATTGACCCACACCTCTCTACATCCACACCCCTGTCCTGCTACTGCCCAGGTGGGTGGGGTGGGGCATGGCTACTGCTATGCTTTTATCCCCAATCTGCTGTGTAGAGTGGTAGTGGGTGGCACTGAATACACAGGCAGGGACCCTTTCTTAGCCATTACATGCTCTTGCCACCAGCTGAATGGGGTGGCAGCATGGCACCATCCTTCACACCAAGCTACTCTGGTCCTCTGACTATACCATGAGGGCTGGGGCATGGTGGTGAACACGGCAGACCAATAGGTCACCTTACTGGAAAACAGCAGTACTGGAAGGACCAGCCATATCCCACAATTCCCCACTCCACATAAAGTGCAGGATCCAGGCTGCTGGTGGTCAGTCCATCTGATTGGATGGTTGCTGTTGATCACCAGGCCTGGGTGTGCACATTTGACACATTCCCTGCCACCTGTGTGAATAGGGTCCAATATTAGATTGCATGTTTAGTAAGTAGCAAGTTCATGAGGGACTGATTTCTGAATGAGAACTTACATCACAGCTGCAATACTGATATTTGTAAATGTAAGTGTGCACACTTGAAAATACATGTTACCTAGGCATTAACTGTGAAAACAGTACCATTACTTCTTAGCCACAATCTTGTTAAAGCCAGTCAGTAATTATGCAAATGAAATATTTTTGTGTAATGTTATATGTCACAACCTCTCTCAGCTGGTCATCCTCTACTCCCAAAGTGCCAACCTCTGAGTGTAGAATCGTGAACAGTTTAACATAACAAGGTAACCCTCTTGTCTGTTTTGTGGGTTCGAGACACCTTTTTCCAAGTTCTGGGGATTCAAACTGATAACCTCTTGTTAGCATACCTAATTGTTAGGCTCAGATAATTCTGTCTTCGGGGCCAGATATTTTTGCCTACAGACACCTAACCAGGTATTACAAAATGAACCCTTAGAACTTTATGCAAGACCTAGAGAACTCTGACCTGTTTCCCAGTTTGGTACCACAATAAGCTCATGCACAGTGTCAACTGTAACCATCTAATGTCACTTATATAAAAGAAGTTTCAAGGTACACCAGGCAGTTTCTGTTTTAAAATATATATCTTTACTTTAAAATAGATAAAATAGGAAAACAGTAAATACAGAACAAGATATCCCCACACATACAGTCTTAAAACAAAACAGGTTTAAAATTGCAAATTCCTACAATCCATATACTCAGACTGGTCTTAGCTAGTTGTATTCTTACTTTCTTAATATTTCCAGTGCTTGATGTTCCTCTCTCAGTCAGAAAATGAATGTCCCTTGTAAGGTCGGCTCAGTATATTTAAAAGCAGTCTTGAGCCGGCCTTCTCTGAGGTCACCTAACTCCGCTTTGGTGCATTAAAATTTATATTTTATAACACAGGATGTCCTACTAAGATATTTAAAAAAAAATAGCTGACATAATGAATCTCTCTCTTCATGTGACTTGCCAAACCGGTCTGTGATCTGCTTTCACACAGGCATCAAAGGCTCTTTGATGTAATTCCTGGCTTCCTGGGATGACGGTCCAAGCAAATGCATATTACACTTTCCCATTTAGTCTGGGACCTGTTTCACACAGACATCAAAGTCTCTTTGATGTAATCACTGGCTATCTTGGGAGACACCCCAACACATGCATATTCTTCTTCCTTCATGACACCTAGTGCAAATCAAAGGATTTCCTGAGGATGTCATGAATGGATATTTTATTTCCTGGGCTTCAAAGAAAACTTAAAGTAATTGCATTTCAGATATCTGCAGTTTAAGCTACCTCCTGTCCTTTGAACTTATCCCTGGGGACTTTTGATGTGTCAATTTCAGCAAGACAGCATTTTCTCCTGACAGACACTCCCTTACATATTTTATATTGCAGAAAAATATCATATTGAAATCAGAACCAGCTGTCCACGTACCACATTATACTGTATATCACTTCACAATATTAGACTGCATGTTTATTAACCTGTAAGTTCATGAAAAACTGGAATACAGATATGGACCATCATCTAAAGAGTTACCAGTTTGTGCATTTAACTGTAGCAGACTGAAGTTGCATTGTAATCATATTTTAGTTACTATTCTGATTACACTTTAAAGTTTTTCTGTGCTCTTACCTTTTAAAAAGTCAGATAGACATAGACTGCCAAATAGTGCACAAGGCCTGCATTCATATGTAGTTGCACTTGTAAGAACAGATTTAATAATGCCAAAATTAGTAACATTAGTAACATAGCAGTTACACAATAGATTTGCTATTACAATTTTCATGTTACATGTGTAGTTGCACTTATAAGAACAGGTTACATAATGCCAGAAGAGATACAGTGGTAGTTGAACAATAGATTTTCTGTTACACTTGCAACAGCTATTAAATGTGTAGGTACACTTGTCAGAATTAATTGATTTGTACCAAAAGGGAGACAATAGTAGTTGCACGTGTATGCAAATTGTGTAACTACACAACACACAAATGTGAAACTAGTTAACAACTACATAGTAGTTACATGTAACTGCACAGTAGGGAGACAGTATAGCGCAGTGGTTTAAGGCTCTGAGCTGCAAATCTGGAGACCTGGGTTTGAATCCCACAGCCCCCACTTACATACTGTGTGACCCTGAGCAAGTCACTTAACTTCCTGTGCTCCCAGGTTGCACCTGTAAACAAGCTTTCAGCTTAGTGTGTCTCACCTGGTTAAACAATTGGGAAAAAAGTATAGTTATACAGTAGTTACAGTGTAGTTAAGGACACTAAAATAAAGTGTTATAGTGTAATAAACTTAACAGTCTGGACTTAAAGAATGAGCCTTTATAGTACACTGTAATATCATTTCAGAGAGTCTGTTCATGATGACATATATTATGAAGCTTTTCTATGTAAGACTTTTTCTCTCATTCAGCCATATTTGTATGTCGATGATGGTTGTTTGGATGCTCTTGATGTTTTCATTAAAAATTGATTAACCTAAAAAAAATTTGATATTCACCAGTGACAGATAGGGTGTTACTTGGGAACAATAATACAGGATACCTTGTAACTGAGGAACTAGTAATAGATCAAATAGTATGATACTTACCTCAGTCAGCTAGGAAATTCAAGGAGCAATAACCTAGGATACTAAGTAATCGAGGAGCTTATTATAAATCAATCAGTATAATACTCACCTGACCCAGACAGGGTAATTCTAGGAACAATAACACAGGATACTAAGTAACTGAGGAACTTATACTGTATCAACTTGCATGAGTTTCACCTGATCCAGATAGCATAATTTGAAGAAACAACAATATAACACTCAGCCTAAAAGCACACTAAGGCATTCCTATGTGTTACTCACCTATAAGTCCAGGTTTTTGTTCAGCTATGCCAAAGACGATACACAGACAGCCTAATGCAGTCATAACAATAAGATGTTGTGCCTGTGGTACAAAACTGATTCTAGCCTATAGTCCACCTAGTAGAACAGTTCAGCAATGATCCAAATAGAATAAAACAATGTTTAAGTAGCACTTATGGCTGCTGACTCTCTACCAGGCTGAACTGGGCAAACCCCAGTCAATGTTCTTTGCACTCAGTCCTTCCTGCAGAGGCTGCAGCACAGAGGCTGCTTGATAGTGCCAAGCCATTGAAGGAGGACAAAGTTCCCAGGCTTTGATAAGCCCTGCCTACTACCGTGAGCTGGCTTCTAGATTGGCTCGCATCTCCTGGTTGCTGTGAGATGGCCAGCTGGAGAGCCTGTTATCCCTGCCGCAGCACGAGTCTGGTGGAGGTGACTGTGGCAGAGGGCAGCTGTAGAGTGGAGCAAACCTGCTGTCATGACCACTTGCTGGCTGGTGCTTGATTAAAGCCATGAAAATGGCCCTTTGGCATTTCTTTTGTCTGCATTTCGGGCTTCAATAAGCCCCACCTACTTTTCTGAGCTGGCTCCCAGAGTGGCCCGCACATCTCGGTTGCTGTGCAATGGCCAGCTGGAGGAACTCTTTTCCCTGCTGCATGGTGGAGGTGATTGGTGTGGGGAGAGCAATTGTAGAATGAAGTGAACCTGGTCTCATGACTCCATGCTGGTCTGGCACTTGATTAATGTCATAAAATGACTCAGTGACTTTTTGTCTGAGTCGCGGGCTTCTATAAGCCCCACCTACTGTCCCGAGCTGGCTCCTGGATTGGACCACATGTCCTGGTTGCTGTATGATGGCCAGTTGGAGCAGCCCTTTGTCCCTGCTGTGATACAAGTCTGGTGGAGGCAATCAGTGGAGGGGAGGCCAGCTGTAGAGTAGAGCAAGCCTGCTGTCATGATCCCTTGTTCATCCGGTGCTTGATTAAATCCATGAAAATGGTTACATGGCTTTTTTTGGTCTGAGTTCCTGTGATGTGATAAGCCCTGCCTACAGTTCTGAACTGGCTCCTGGATTGGCCCATAAGTCCTGGTTGCTGTGTGATGGCCAGCTGGAGAAACCCTTTGTTCCTGCTGTAACACAAGTCTGGTGGAGGTGACTGGTAGGGGAGAGCAGCCGTGGAGTGGGTGAGCCTAGTATCACAACCCTTGCTGGTCCGGGGCTTGATTTTAAGCCATGAAAAGGACTCTGTTTTTTTTGTCTGAGTTCCTGGACTTCAATAAGCCCTGCCTACTGTCCTAAACTAGCTGCTGGATTGGCCCCATGTCCTGGATGATGTGTGATGGCCAGCTGGAGGACGATTGTCCCTGCCACAGCAATAGTCTGGTGGAGGCATTCGGTGAGGAAGAGAGCCACTGTAGAATGGAGCGAGCCTGCTGTCATGACCCCATGCTGGTCCAGGCTTGCTATCATTAGCTCAGGCAATACGGCACAGTAGGGATATTGGCAGTGTGGACATGAGTGGGGAGCACATTTAAAACTTTCTCTCTATGCCAATGACCTCCTAATCTATATAACAACTCCACACAGATCTCTTCCAGCTTTTTGAAACATGTTAATTGATTTTGGCAGCATTGCCATCTACTGGTAAAAACACAGAAAAGCGAGGTCCTTGAATTTAATTATTCTCCTTTGTCTGCCCGTCCGTGCGGGTATCATTTCAAGTGGTCCATGACCACATTTAAATATTCAGGTGTAAGACTTTCAGAAAATCTAGATCAGGAGCAGTCTCGTAATTTTCACCTCATTACATAGATACATAGATACATAGACAGTGTCGGCAGATAAGGGCCTATGGCCCACTGTCGTCTGCCATTTGAGCTTGTAAGTTCAGTTTGTTTTCCTAGAAGTCTGTTTCCCCTTACCCTGACCTCTAGAATTCCTTTATGTCTATCCCATGCATTCTTAAATCCCGTGATTGTTTCTGCCCCCACCACTTCCTCTGGCAGGGTGTTCCACTTGTCCACCACCCGTTCTGTGAAATTCTTCTCATGTTTCCTCTGAATCGTCCTCCCTCCAACTTCATCCCATGCCCTCTAGTCCTGGAACATCTTTTTCGCTTAAAATAGTGTTTTCCTGCACCCTGTTCCTCCCTGTAAGATACTTGTATGTCTCTATCATATCCCCTCTCCTTCCTCTCTCCAGGGAGTACATGTTCAGTTCCTTCAACCTGTCTTCATAGGACTTGTGATGCAATCCATGCACCATCTTTGTAGCCCTCCTCTGAACCTTCTCTACCTGTCTCATGTCCTTACGTAGGTATGGTCTCCAGAATTGTACGCTGCACTCCAGGTGGGGCCTCACTAGTGTCTTGTATAGCGAATTATGACCTCCCTTTTCCTGCTGGTGATGCCCTGCCTATACATCCCAGCATCCTATTTGCTTACCTGCTGCCTTGTCACACTGTTTCCCTACCTTGAGGTCATCAGAGATGACAACCCAAAGATTCCTTTCCGCTTGGTGCATGCTATATCCTCACCCCAACTGATATATTGTGCCAGGGTTTTTGTGCCCCATATGCATTATCTTGCACTTCTTTGCATTGAATTTCAACTGCCAAACCCCTGACCATTCTTCAAGTTTCTGCAGGTCGCTTCTCATTCTGTCTACACCCTCTGGTGTGTCTACTCTGTTACAGAGCTTTGTGTCATCAGCAAACAGCGAAATTCTGCCTTCTAGATCCTGTGCAATGTCACTGATGAAGATGTTGAATAGGACCGGTCCCAGCACTGATCCCTGTGGTACCCACTGGTCACTCTTCCCTCTGTGGAGTGACAGCCATTTACCACCACCCTCTGTGTCCTGCCACTCAGCCAGTTACCTACCCACCACACTACTGTCCTGCCCACCCATATTCCCCAGTTTGTGTAATAGTCTTCTATGTGGCACAGTGTCAAGGCCTTGCTGAAGTCCAGATAGGCCATGTCCACTGCCCTCCCCTGATCCACCTCCCTAGTCACCCAGTCAAAAATTCAACGAGGTTGGTCTGACATGACCTCCCCTGGTGAAACCATGCTGCCTTGGGTCCTGTAGTCCATTGACAACCAGATGTTCCACCAATCTCTCCTTCAGTAGTGCTTCCATGATCTTCCCACTACTGAGGTGAGGCTGACTGGTCTGTAGTTCCCGCTTCCTCTTTGTTCCCACTTTTGTATAAGGGATTACATCTGCTGTCCTCCAGTCTTTGGGTACCTCCTGTTTCCAGTGATCGGCTAAACAGGATAGCCAGAGGTTCAGCCACCACCTCTTAGTTCTTTAAGGACCCTGGGTGCACCCTGTCTGGCCCCATTGCTTTATCAACTCTTATTACTTCCAGTTCCTTCAGGACCCTTTCTCGTGTAAAGGGACTTGTGTCCATTTCTGCACCATTCTCACCCTTGTACTCCCTTCAGACCCATTACCCCTCTTCCTTAGTAAAGACTGAGCAGAAATACCTGTTCAATATGTCAGCTTTACTGTGGTCATCCTCCATCGGCTCCCATCCTCCCCTTCAGTCTCACTATCCCTCCTTTGTCTTTCTTACCCACAATATTACCCAGGATTTGAAGCAGTGAACAGTTATACCTCTCTTATTCTTTCAGTGTACTCAGTCAATTCATGTATGAATATTTTCCCTGTTTAATATACTTTAAACTCTTCTGCTTACTCTCTGAGCGACAGTTCTCTAAATGGGGTAAAGTAATATCTCATTTTCTTTGTTGTGGGAAGAAATACATGAGCGTAGTACAAGGCATTACAACTCAGAAAGCTGGGTGGGGGCATTTCAGAACTCTTTGCTTGACCATTCACTTCTGTGGATACTGTTCCAGTACTTACACTCCATTTACCAGCACGGTGCTGCAAATTTGATATAAGACCCTCTCTAGATGTTTCCTTTCCGTGATCTTCCCTTATTTTGAACTATCTACTCCTGTTTGTAAATATTGTAATTTATATTGTTAATATTTAGTGTAAATGCTCTGCTTGTTATATTTGTATCCCCGAACACATCTGGAAACGAGCTGCTACCAGCTCAATATGTCTTTCCTGGTGAAACTTTTGAAATAAATAAATTTCTTATGATGCTCTTTTTCCTTCCTCTTCTCCTGAACTAAAGTTCTGTAATTCTTTCAATTTCTAAAGGAAAATGGGCTCAGATCTTTTTTCAACTTCAACAGACATTTGGCCTTCAGAGACAGGTTTGTTTACACATACCTGCAGGTTCATACTTATATCCCTACCTCATGGAGCTGATGGAGTTTCAACCACTTTTCTGGCATTGCTTCAACAAGTGCACACCAAAAACCACAAGGCATTTTATCTATTCCTTGTACTGGGCACTGCTAGAATCACAGTTACACGATGCCTTTCAGGCAATGCAAAACAGAATGCATAACTTAACATAGCGATAACTGCTAATCAGTGGGAATGCATAAATCGAGAATCTTATAATGTCACTGAATCTGACATTTAACAGAAATTTGCATGGAAAGCGGCACACGATATTTTAGAATATCTGTTATTCAGACAAAGTATCTTAAATGGTTCACACCTGACTTTTGGAGGAGGTGTCAGATTTTTCCAGCTACACATCTCCATCAACTAAATGTGTGAATATATCCATTCATGAATATTCTGGCAGTAACCCAGTCTTTCATTTTGGGGACAGTAAAGGGTCAGACCTTCAAAACAGTAAAGCACTCCACACAGCTGTTTGCAGGTTAAAGTGTTTTTTTACTTCAAATCTTAGTTCAAATGCAGCGGGAACTCTGGCTAGTATATAACCTGTAGATGGCAGCCTTTACTAGATTTCATAGGAATATTCAACTTCTAGCGAGTTTGTGACACTGTCCTGTAAATGGCTTACACCAAGTTAACTGCAGCACTTGTCTTAAGAGCACTGAGGCAGTGGACTGATTGACCTAAGCCAGTTAATGGGACAGTGTCACAGGCTTACTAGAAGTTGAATATTTCTATGAAATCTAGTGAAGGCTGTCATCACAGGTTATATTGTGAGTTCTCACTGCATTTGTACTCAGATTTGAAATAAAACATCTTTTTACCTGCAAACAATCATGTGGAGTGCTTTACTGTTTTGAAGGTCTGGAGTTTCTGCTATGAGTTCAGCATCACCCATTTGGTGTGCTCTCACAGGAATCGATGTGGTTGTTTGGACAGTAAAAGGGGCCGTGGGAGATCTTTCAGGTCCCAGTTACAATTACTTGCAATGGTGCATCTTATTGTTACACCCTAGAGGAATCATTCCCAAACAGCATGGATACCTGCTGGATATCCTGCTTACAGCGGCAAAAAGACAGTCACAGAACTTTGGTTAACCTAAACTTCTCCCATGTTTGAACAGAGGCAGGATGTGACGATTTAAATCTATTATGGTCAAGAAATCACATATAGTGTGAGACATCAACAGACTATTTCATGGCAGATATGCTCCTTGATTATGAATTCCAGGAATGACTTTGTTCCATAGTTCATTGATTTTGCGTGAGTCTGGTGCCTCCTCTTAGGTCGGGGTGGCAGGCTCCACTATGCTTGTGCAAAGTGTGTAACTACACATCACAAAATTCTGACTGTGGCTACTGATTTCTTTAAAAGGGCTTCTTTATACCCAGTTTTTTCCTCCATTCTTCCTCTCTGCAGCTGCAGGAATTCAATTTCTTAAGAATGAAGCTGTCTCTGACAGTGCATTGTATTTCTTTTAATCTCATATATTCTTACAGTTCATAATTACAGTATTGGGTGCACTTCTGGTTATTGTATTACATGAAAATCTAGTAAACTATAGTATAACAAGCATTTGTCAATGCCAAATGTTGGCTTGCTGGCATTGGCATTGGTAGTGCAGGAGTTAGACAGATGCATCATAGGAATGGCAGTGAAGTATTGAACTGATGCCAACCCACCCCACCCTCCAGAGAGTGACAGGCATTAGGTGTCCCTTTGGGTGTGTAGTAGTGCAGGGGAAAACATGTCAGGCAGGATGTGAAAATGACAGCTGTACAGTTCATAAGGAGGTGTAAAAATTCCAGTATTGAAAATGTGGCATGTAAATATACCAAATTTGCGGTTACAAGGGTGTGTGGAAATATGCAACGCACGCTGTAACACTGCCATTTTATGGGCGTTCACCAAATTTTCAACATAGGCATTTTAGCAACTCTGCTCATGTACAGTGTCACTGTTATTTCAAAGTGTCCCAAGAAGTGATTTCATGCAGCAACCACGCTATTCTGCGCCGAAGTGCGAAACACATTTTGGGCAGGATATGTGAAATGACGGCTGTACTGTTCATCAAGAGGTGTGGAAAATGGCAATGGTGAAAATCCAGACTGAAAATATCACAAATGCACGACGGTATGAGTGTGCATGCAATCTACCAACGCACGCCGAACACAGTCATTTTATGGAGTATCATCACTAAATTTTCAACATAGGCATTTAGGGCCTCTGCTCATGAACTGTGTCACTGTCATTTTCATAATCTGTCCCAAACACTGATTTCCCACAGCAACTGTGCTATTGTGCGCGGAAGTGTGAAACACATTTTGGGCAGGATGTAGAAAATGACGCTGTACTGTTCACAAGGAGGTGTACAAACATGACAATGCTGAAAATCCAGCGTTAAAATATTGTGAATGCGTGAAGTTACAAGCCTGCGTAGCAACTGTGCAATGCTGCGGCTAAATAAAACAGGCATTTGTTGGATTTTCCACCAAATTTGGAACATAGGCTTTTTGAGGCCATCTCATGAACACTGCCACTGTTTCGTTATATGGGTCCTGAAAGGTGATTTCACGCAGTGACTGCAAAATCACCTTTTGAGGCTGATTAACACCATGACAGTGATAGAATTCATGAGGAGGGCCCCTAAAACCCCATGTTGAAAATTTGGTGCCAAATTCCAAGTAATGCCTGAGATATACAGCAAAGTTGAAAAACCCTATTCACTCCATTATACAGCTTACCGCATGTCCTCAGTTCGCGGTCGGCTTTGAAGAGTGCAGACGTGTTCCCAGTCCACTGAAGGATCGTCGTGACGGACTCTGGAGGTAAGTATGGGGTGGGGGTGAGGGGAGGCGTGCAGCGCAGGGTGGAGTGCGGTGGGGAGGGGCATACGAGACCACTAGGGACAGTTTTTAGTTTTACAGGAAAAAAATGGAAAACCAACGCAGGACAGTTTTTGTGTTGCAGGGCATTTTGGCACGCTGGGGTGGGCTCCCAGCGTGCCACCTGTTTTTGGGGTGTCAGTAGCCGATGGGGATTGGGTACCCTCATTGGCTCACAACACGGGGAATAATGCCGATGGGGATTGGGCACCCCGTCGGCAAACAAAGAAAGGTGGGGGCGCGAGCCTGATGGGATTGGGCACCCCGCATTCAACAATTGGGAGAGGTGATGCCGACGGGAGTGGGCTCCCCCATCGGCGCATGAAGACAGTGGGGGGGCGAGCAGAGGGAATTGGGCACCCCTTGGTATTTCACATTTGGGGGTATGCCGATGGGAGTGGGCTCTCGGCCGGCACAGTAAAGCAGCGGGGGGTTACCGACAGGGGACTGGGCACCCCTGATGTCGGCAGCAGTAAGCCGCCGCTGAACATGCTTATAATGGCGGCGAACGCAAGCAAAGGATCGCTATGTATGACGAAGCTTTGCTCGATTGCAGTGGACCTTGCTTGATGTGCTCACCCCATTATGTATGCTAGTGTGGTGCGGCATGCAGGCTGATTGGGGAATGAGGGACGACCTACTGATGCGTGCCCTGCATTTGCCCAACAGCGGCCGTGCCCCCAAATCTGCACCCTCCCTACATGTTGGTTTGCTAAAGCCAACATAATAAAAATGAAAAAGAACACAGTGAGCTAGAACTGTATTAGATGCTGATACAGTGTTGTTTCACAGAGTTACTAATTAGCTACTGTATGTGACTATTATTTTACTGAAAAACATTTTACACAGCTCTGTTGTCCACCCTTCCCATGATATAAATACATATATTCCCCACATGCAAGACACATACTGCAGGGTTACCACCTTTTAGAAGCCCAAAGTTGGACATTTCTTACTGAAACATGATTTTTAGGGCCTCTGGGCCCTTTAGACTTTTGGCACTATGGCTGAGCGAGACGGGCTCAAGCCCAAATAATTAGGGTAGCATCCACAAGCAGGAGAGAGTGAGTCGATGGCAAAGATTTCAGAGGCATTTATGGCTTTTATAAGAAATTATACACACAACAACTGTGGCCTAGTGTAGACCAGATACAGACCTTCTTGAACAAACTAAATTTACCCTGCCTCTCAGAGGCGCAGAATGAGCCCTTGGACATCTGATCACAGAGCCAGAAATTTGGCCACTAAAGGGCAAGTAAAACTGGAAATGTCCAGGGCAGATGGATTCGGCTGAATTCTATAAAAATTCAAGGACATGGTTTTCCCATTGTTAAGGCAGGCTTACCAGGAAGTACTACAGGAAGCTCAGTGTTGTCCCCTTGTGAACACAGGCAGTGGTCTTGGTTATACCCAAGCCCAACAAGGTCCTCTCTCTCTCTGTGTTCCTCATATTGTCCTATTTCTGTCCTCAGTGTAGATTATAAATTCTTAACAGCCATTTTAGCTGAGAGATTGGAGCACATTATCCCTAGTATAGTTCGTAGAGACCAGGCGGGTTTGTGTCAGGATGACTGGCAGCTAATAGTGTCCGTCATACCTTTCACATTATAGACCATCTTAATAAAAATTCTACACCAGTTGTGATTATGAGTTTAGATGCAGAAAAAGCTGTCAATCAAGTGGATTGGGAGTTTTATATAGAGTCCTTGCCGGGTTTGGGTTCAGAGATATTTCTGGGCACAATAGAAGGTTACATACAAACCCCAGGCCTATGTGAGAACTAATGGCATGATTTCATCAGTGTTTAACTTGGGTAGAGGCACCAGACAGGAGTGACCTTTGTCGCCCTGCTGTTTGCCTTTACATTGAGCCCTTGGCTCAGTGAATAAGGCAAGACCCAGAAGTTCAGGGGATGAAGCTCAGCATGCAGGAGCATGAAATCACTCTGTATGCTGATGATGACGTGTTACTGTACTTGCGGATCCCGGACCTCTCTCTCTCCCTAGAGTCATGCATATGCTACAGATTTTCTCTGCCCTTTCAGGATACACCCTAACCGCACAAAAACTGAAATACTGAAGTTTCATTACACACCCTCCCAAAGAATACAACAAAAATCCTGATCAAATGGGACTTAACAACCCTTAGATACTTGGGCATAAATTTAAGAAACACCAATAAATACTTGTTTATTGATAATCATGCCCCATTGCTTAAGCAACTTGAAGATATAGTACGATGGTCGATATTACCCTTCCAATGTATGCAAGACAACAGACAGTAAAAATTAATCTTCTCCTGGATTTTATACATATCTCAATGTGCCCAAACATTACTGAGTGAGAAATGGTACTCAGAGGTTCAGGGAAGATAGCTAAATTCATTTGGGCAAATAAGAGGCCTAGGGTCCAGAGAATACTCCTCTTGGCTGGCAGACAGTGGGAGGAAGGGCGGTTCAGATGTGCAGGAGTACTGGATTGCTACCAGCTTAGATGGGCCTTACTATGGGGTCAGACACATTTATGGGCTCATTGGCAGGAAATAGAATGAAGCCTAGTTCCTGAGTGCTCAATCCAATCTTTATTGTTTGACCTTCCACAAAATAGGCTGAACATCCAGACGTTTTCATAGCTATTCAGGTCACCTTCCAAGCTTGGGAACATTTTAGAAAATACCCCGGGTCAGTATAGACCTTTGGCATTACCATGGTTTATTAATTCCACAGATTTTTACCAGGTACTATTTACGCATGGTATGGGTACCAAGCTAGGAGGCGGTACAATGTCTTGCACAGCTGTTGAGGGGCACCATCCTTTCCTTTAGGGAATGATGTGAGGCCTTTGGATGGACCCACACTGATATGTTTTATTTACAAATACAGGCCTATATTCAGACCCAGTTGAGACGAAGCATAATCCAGTACTAACCTCTCCACAGGGACCACAGCTCAAAGCACTGTTATACATTTCATTACCCGGGAGCTATCTCACAAATCTGCTAGTTCCTTAATGCCCATAGGGCAGATGCAGCAAATCTCCTTGAAAATGGGAGGAGGAGGCAGACTTCCACTGTACACAGGCAGAGTGGCTTAACATTTGGAAGGGTTCATCCAAGGTGACCTCCTACCCGAATGGCAAGAATATATCTGGAAGGTTAAAGTTAGGTATTTTCTTATCCTCAACTACAAGCTAAATGAGACCCCAACATTTCCCTTCAATGTTGGAGGTACTATGGGAACAGAGGCTTCCCATTTGCACATTTTCTATTCCTGTCCAGTTTTACATAATTTTAGGCAAGAAATGTTTCAGGTATTGAGTCTTTATGTCAGGTCACTACACCATATCCCTTTATAATTTGTTTTCAGACTCCCCCATGGGGAGTAAGGGAACTAATACTTATTATATATGGTATATATGTGTGTGGCAGCTAGAACAAGTGATCATGTGCAAATGGCTAAAACCCGAGCCTCCCACTGGTGCTGAATGGAAACAACGTATTGTTGATATACAGGAAATGGAAAGGCTGACTTACCAAGTGCAAAATAGAATGGCAAAATTCACTGAGCGCTGGTCCAGATGGGTGTTGCTAGCCAGGAGCAGATTAGTACTTTGAATAAGTCGGAAGGGCTCAATCCTTGCATTTACCATGTACTGGGCAGATTGAACTGAATGTCATGTAACTGATACCTAGGTTGGTACAGGCTGTAAGATTCTATTTAGTGAAAAGAATTCAGTGCTCTACCCTGGCAGCAGTGGTGGAGGAGTGTACAAAACAGTGGGGGCCAGAATTGAGAACACCTTATCCCAGGGCACTGTTCAATTTAATGTCTGTCCCTTCAGCTAAAAAGTGAGGGGCCTGACCTTCTGACCCCCAGCTCTGTTACTATGATTGGCAGGGGCCCAAGTTCTAGAAAGCTTCTCAGTTTTATTGTTTTTATGTGCCCAAGTTTTCCTTGCACTCTTTTAAAAAATGCTAAGTTTTGAAATTAGTATTACCTTTTTAAAGTTTAAGACTTTTCTGACTTGTACTCGGATTTATTAGTTCAGCAGCTGCCTGCATACATAGATAAGGCTTCTATAAGTATACCCAAAGTTTATAGGCAATAGTGATGGATACTGAATATGTAATCTTACAAGATGAAACTCCGGCATTGTATTGTATAACCCTGTATATGCAAATAATAAAGAAAGTATATAAAAAAAGAAACATGATTTTCACAGGACAATATATAACCACGAACAATGCAACAGACTTGTTTTCTATATACTCAGAATTAAGACTTAAGTGTTTTAGTTTTTTAGTTGTTTCTAGTGCTTCTTATCATTTTTAATATGCTTTCTTTCTGCACTGGCGGCCAACCCCCTGGGTCCCCCGCTTCATGGACAGACGCAGAACCCCTACCATCAGTGCCCCTGGACTCACCCCCAGGATGGAGCCACCTGAGCTCTTCCCCACTAACCCCAGTGGATCTGTGTCTGGGATGCAGCGGCACACCCAGGTCCGCCACAGACTGGTGGCATCATTGGGCTCACCAGGGAGGACTTTTCAGATATTTCTGTCAGGGGATGTCAAGTGGATGCCGCGCATAAACACACCTGCATCCAACAAGCCCTCCCAGGGTTAACTGGTTTTCTGGTGCCAGCCATCCCATTGTCACCTGGAAGCCATAGAACCAGAGGCACTCTACCCCGAGGTGGAGAGTGTGCAATGGCTGCTCAATTCATCTCTGCCCTGGCTGGCCCTTGAACCTCCTGAGTCCATTCCCAAACCCAGGCCACCGCTGCAGTGGTAAATCTTTCCACTGCACCGCAGGCCAGCTGCTTTCATCATTTTAAGGCATTTTAGTTAAGGTATTATAGATTTTTGCAACATTTAGAGGAAAATCAGAAAATATTTTTTCTACTATGTCAGGACATGTAGTATTTTTCATGTTTTTTTGCAGGACACAGCTGCCCAAATCAGGACTGTCCTGTGAAAATCATGATAGGTGATAACCCTAGTTTTAACTGATCTTAAATCATCTCCTTCATAGATTTTCCTGTGCAGATAAGTTTATTCTGAATTATTTTCTGTCAAGAAGTAAAAGCGCTGTGGTAAATAAAGTTTATTCCACCATATAAACATACAGGTCCCAAAAGTCAAGGTTGCACACCCACTAATAGGATTAGTGGGTGCTTAACATAGGTTTGCATGGGTGCTCCTGCTGGCCCATAGTCAGAAGCCCCAGGAGTGCCCTGCAAACCCCCACACAAACAACTAACATACTGCTGTGCTTATACAAATGCGGGCCCCCTCATGCATACCAGCACAGTGGTATATTTCCAAGATTTATGGTGGCAGTAAACTGCCTCCAAAGCAGCGCTGTTTATTGTCAATGAAAACCACTTCATAATGAGGTGCTAAGCCCACCCCACTCCGGAAGGCATGGCGGATGTACTGCAGCCATCTGCTCACAATCACCTGTTTAAACATAGAAAATATCTCTGGTGTCCAGTGGTGCCCCTCAATCACCTGTTCATACATATAAACATAATCCTTGGTGTCTAGTGGTACCCCCATCACTCATGCACACACAGAAACACAATCCCTGGTGTCTAGTGGTACCCCAATCACCCATTCACACATAGGAACCCAATCCCTGGTGGTCTAGTAGTACCCCATCACCTGTTCACACATAGAAACACAATCCCTGGTTTCTAGTGGCATCCTCCTATTCACCTGTTTGCACATAGAAACACAGTTCCTGATGTCTAGTGGTATCCCTCCAATCACCCGTTCACACACTGAGCACCTGTCGAGATTGTGTTTAGTGTGTCCCCACCACCCCTGATCATCCATACTGCCATGTACAATCAGTATGTGGTGTGCAACGCCTCTCCACCCCGATCACCCGCTTGTAAAATGGCAACAACGCAGTGGTGGTCCAGTGTCCCGCACAATCCTCCAGCTCACATACTACCCTGCCTCTCTTAACCAGCTGGTGGGTTGTCACAGACATCCTTCACTAGGAACTTGCAGTTCACTGCCACCATCTGGGTTTTTTACCAACAGAGCCCAGAAGCCTGTTTCTGACTTCCCTTTGCACAAGGTCAGGAAGGTCAACACAATAACTGTGGGTAGATTGTTCTCTCAGAGACGGACTGCAACAGAGTCCAGCAGAAATAGAATTACCCTTTTAAATAATACACAAGCAGTCATTGATTCTATAAAAATAGACTGTTTACTAAAATACTACAGGTATTTACAACAGGATGTATTTACAGGAAACAAAAGCGTTGCACATTTACTAAGAAGCAGAAAAAAATCACATTAAACAGACAAGTATTGTGCAGCAAAAGTCTAAGCTATCCTCCCCTAGGAAAGCTTCACCTGCCTAGCTAAAGAAGCACTTTTCCTCACTGTGCTATCTTATCTGAGCTAGTCCTTGTAATGGCAGGATGCTGGTCTTTTGGTGTTTCAGTCCAAGAGAGTGAGCTGGCTATAACCCCTCAATATATTGCCTTGTTCCAAGTGGGAGGGTCCTACTCACTCTGAGTGACAGGCCCATGTTGCCCAGCCCTCTTCGAGTGTGTGTGCATGTGTCCCCCACCCTTCAGCACCTCCTTACTACCATAATTATGTCCTCCTGGTTCCTTTTGTTCAACATAAGAATATCTTCCAGCAGTACACCCCACTGAGTTTATGGGTTTATTGCTTTACTGCCTCCTGCCTGGCTGTTCCTGTTAACTTTCTCATGAGAACCATCAGACCTGTACTTTAACGTTACCATATATACTTGCTCATGTGATCTGGCAACCATCTTATCTGAAGAAGATGCATATTCAAAAGAATAACTTAATCAAAAGAATACATGGTTCTGGTCTCCTTTTCTGTCACATCTTCCCCCTTCCAGAAATGAAGGTGTATCTCTTTGGGCAACCCCAAGAGACACTGCCGTTCATGTAAGACTTGGGAGTGCCTAATGGAATATGCCATGCACTTAGCCCTGCCTCGACAGTCCATCTACATTGGCATTCTTTGCCCCACTTTGGTGCTGAATGATCATATTATACTACTGTAGTACCAAACTCCAGCGCAACAACTTTGTGTTTTGCCCATTAGTCCTATAGAGTCATGTCAAGGGTTATGATCAGTGACCACAGAATTCCTTCCCATACATATATGGCTACAGCTTCTGAAGGGCCCACACTATCCCTAGACATTCCCTGTCAACTGTGGCATATGACTTCTCCTGGGCAACAGCTTCCAACTCAGGTACACTATGGGGTGCTCCTCCCGCTGCAGTGTAACCTGGCTCAGGACTGCACCCATCCCATGGTCCGAGGTATCCATGGGTATACAAACTTTAGGTCATAATTGGGGCTAGCCAGCACAGATGACCTACATCATGCCTCCTTCAACTGTTGGAAGGCGGACTTACAGTCCTCTGTCCAGAGAACTTTTCCAGGCATTCTCTTTTTGTCTAGGTCTGTCAGGGTTTGGCCACATCACTGTAGTGAGGGACAAACCTCCTGTAGTACCCTGCTGTTCCCAGAAATGCTCTTACCTGTTTCTTTGTGGCTGGGTGGCCAGGCCTGGATGGCATCAACCTTGCTGGCTCTGGACGGATGCGACCACTGCCCACCCGGGTGCCCAAGGTAGGACACTTCAGCCATGCCCACTTGCCACTTTTCTGCCTTAACTGTCAGCCCTGTGGCCTTCAGTCTACAGAACACCTCCTCACATGCCTGACATGATCCTCCCATGTCTAGCTATAAATGTAAGCCAGTGTGTATTCACCTGCCCCTGCCAGGATGCAATCCACAAGCCTCTGGAAGGTTGCAGGTGTATTCTTCATACCAAATGGCATTACTTTGAATTCAGATAAGGCATATGGGGTAACGAAAAGCAGGCCTCTCCCTGGCTGTGGGTTAATGGCACCTGCCAGTAGCCCCTTCGTCAGGTCTATTCTGATCAGGAACTGGGCACCCCCAGCCGTTCCAAGGTCTCATCTGTTCTGGGCATGGTGGGTAGGCATCAGACTCCATACAGCTGTTAAGAACCGGTAGTCAACACAGAACCATGTGGTACCATCCTTCTTGGGGATCAGGACCCCAGGTGAAGCCCAGGGGCTACTGGACTCCTGGATCACTCCCAAGGCCAGCATCTCCTGAGTTCCTCCAGCATGGTCTTCTTAACCCCTTGGGTACCCTGTAGGGGGACTGCCTCAGCGGAACTTGGGCCCCAGTGTCTCGTGGTGTTTGGTCATTGTGGTAACCAGGATTACCAGCAACATGTCTCCTAAGCCATGCAGTAGCCCCTCATCTCCTTGGCCTGAGCCAGTGTCAGGTGCTCTGAGAGGGTGCGATTATTCATGGAGGATCCTCCGGGTTTCACCAAGGAGGTCCACCAGGGCATCAGCCTCATTCCCTCCTCTTGCACACTGCACACAGTGAGGCTCATTTCTCCTTATCATAGGAGGGCTTCATCATGTTCACATGATATACCTCTGCCTGCGCCTTCTGTCAGGCAGCCATACTACATAGTTAACATTGTTCAGCTTCTGGATTATGGAAAATGGGCTCTCCCATGCTGCCTGCAGTTTATTGTGTCAGACTGGGATGAGTGCCATCACTCGCTGCTTAACCCATACTCCCAGGCTCTGCCCACGGTCGCACTCCAGGCTTTCTGTTGCTGTTGTACAGTGGCTAAGTGCTCCTGGGCAAGCACTATGAGCTCCTTAAGCCTGGCCTTAAAATTTAGGACATACTCACAACAGACTCCCTTGGGTGGCATGGTTACCTTCCATTTCATCCCTGACTAAATCTAGGGCCCCCTCACCCTGTGACCAAACAGGAGCTCAAAGGGTGAAATCAATGTGGACTCCTATGGAACTTCCTGTATGCAAAGAGAAGATGGGACAAATATTTTTCCCTCCCTTTTGTGCTGGTCTGCAAATGCCCTGAGCATAGTTTTAAGGGTCCCGTTGAAACATTGAACGGGCCATTTGTCTTGGGGTGATAGAGAGAAGCTCGAGCTGTTTCACCCTGCACTTTTCCTACAAACTGGTCATTAAGGATGACATGAGGAATTTGTCCTCGATCTGACAAAATCTCCTGGGAAATCCCACTCAGCTAAAGATTCCCAGGAACTCATCAGCCACCTTTTCTGCCTCAATGGAGACATTGCCACTGCTTAGGGTACCTGGTTGCATAATCCACCACAACCAGTATGAATCATTTGCCTGTGCAACTTGGGGTATAGGGGCTCCACTATGTCCATGGCTACCCCTTGAAGGGTTCATTGATAATAAGCAGAGGCACCAAAGCTGCCTTAGCTTTGTCCTCAACCTTCCCAACATGCTGGCACTGTGGACAAGTCCAACAGTAATTTGCCATGTCTGTGTACAGGCTTGGCCAAAAGAAGTTGTTGGCAAGCCTCTTTTTGTGTGGATAATAACCAGGTGGCCTGAAAGAGGAATGTCATGGGCCAGGGCCAGTAGCTGCTTTCAGTAGTCCCGGGAGACTACCAGCTGCAGAGTACCTCTCCTTCTAGCCCCCTCTGTGGTGTACACTCTCTGTACAACAGCCCATTTTCCCAATAAACTGACTTTTTACTCCTTGAGAGGCCTCAGCACTATCTGCTATCTCTCTCACTTTTTGGAGGGTAGGATCAGCTTGCTGTGCCCTGCCCAGCTCCTCATGTCTGACCTTCCCTAGTTCCCTTTCAGAAGGAAAGCTGCTCCTGATGGCAACCTCCTCTGTTGCAGCTGGGGCTCAGGGCTGCTGCTCTAGCTAGCCCTTCCCCCATACTAGTCACTTCCTCAGCTGCTGATGGATTGGTCTGCATGGGCTGTGTCATCCCTCCCCAGAAGCTTGCCCTTTTGCCTGGCTCACGGGTAGTAACACATACTAGGTTTTCCTGTGGTCAAAATCGTTCCCCATGATCATATCCACAAGGAGATCAGGTACCACCTCACCTCCTGTACCCCATGGCCACCCTCCCAGCTCAGGAAGACCCGAGCCATTGGCACTTGGACCACTGGACCCGTGACTCCTGAATCTTGGAGAACTGCCTGGCAAAATCTGCTCTGCCTGGATCAGCTCCTGCCTTACCATGGAGATGGAGGCATCAGTGTCCCTCAATCCCTGTGTTACTGTCCCATTGACTGAAAAGGGTGCATATGCTTGGTGGAGTTTGATGGCACTACAGTGTGTACAGTTTACCAACACAGAGTACTGTCTTAGTCACCCCTCCCCAGGCTTTTGCACTTTCCTATTTTCAGGGCAGTCGTAGGATAAATGCCCCACTTTCTGGCAAATCCAGCATTCCTTTACCCCCAGCTCCTTGTTTCCCTTTGAACCAATGGGTTCTGTTTTGGGCTTGGGTGCAGGCTGGTTTCCTTTAGGCTGCCCTCCTGGGTCCCCTTAAAGCCAGGTGCTGCCCCACCCTTAGTTCTTGTGTTGTGAATGTGATCTCCTGGCCACATACAAATCAACACTTTCTGCTGCCTCCTTTGTGGAGTTGCATGCCCTGTACAGTTGCCATATCATGGGTCATCAGGTACAATTATAAGAAACTGTTACCTTACAATTAAATCTTTAACCTGCTCTACAGTTCTTGCCTTAGCCCCATTCACCCAGTGGTCTAAATAAGCACACATTTGGACATGCAGTTTTACATAACTGTCTCCTGGGCCTTTTCTTAACTCTCTAAATTTCCATCTATAAGCCTCAGGAGTCAATTCAAAACATTTTAATAACATTGTTTTAGCTTTATCACAGTCCATGCAGTCATTGTCATCCATTCGAGCAAATGCATGCAAGGCCGCACCAGTAAGTAATGGGGGCAGATGGTTCATCCACAATGCCTCATCTAATTTAAATTTGCCTCACAAACCCTTTCAAATGATTTTGGAAACAAATCCAGATCATCTCCCTCTTGGTACTGTGGAAACATTTTAGAATTAATCGGGCTTCATGGCTTGAACCACCTTTGCCATTACTTACGGTTTGTTGCGCTGTTTGCTGGCACAGTTTCTCAATTGATCTCATGCTGCCGGTTTCTTTCTTTTTTCCTCTCACATCAGGATCTCGTGCTGGTGAATCTTCTCCTTTCCTCTGCCTCCAGCCTTGCTCTCTCCTCCAGCATCCTGATTTCATGCTGTCAGGCTCTCTCTCTCTGTCCTTAGCCTCCAGCCTTGCTTTCTCCCTTTCAACCTCCCTCAGAGCAAGCTCTGCCTTCAGGATCTCCAGCTGAGGCTGAGTGGGCTGCACAGCTTCCCAGCTTGTGCCACAAGGTGGTCCCCTTGCTCAGCCATTGTGACCTCAGTCCTGGCTACCAAGTCACTTTTCTCTGTGACTGCCTGCTGATCAGGTATTGTGCCCTGCTTGTCTGAGACTGTCTGCCCTCCTGCAGCTGGTCCTGTGCCATCAGGGCTTCCATGAGTGCATTTTTGTCATGCCCTCATAGGCAAGCCTCCTTCCCTGGCGCACAGCTCATGAAGCTGCTCACATGAAATTTTACATAGCTTGAGGAGCTCATCTTCTCTAGCTACACTGCACTTAACTGTCTAGAAATAAATAAAACAGTAGTAAAAAAATGCAACCTTTTGAGATTATGTTCGTGACTGTTAAAGGTACGTTTCTGCTAGCACTCCAGCACTGTGTGGTTTCTCTCTCTGAGTTCCTGCTTCACAGGAAATCACACTGTCTGCTGCTCTAAACTGGCCTGGTATGCAGTTGCCACAAGGATTTCACCATTCTGCCATCAGTTGTCACAGAAATCCCTCACTAGGGACTTCAATTCGCTGCCACCATGGATTTTTTCACCAACTGAGTGTAGGAAGCCTGTTTCTGGCTTCCCTTTACAAGGTTAGGAAGGTCAACACAATAACTGTGGGTAGAGTGTTCTCTTGGAGACGGACTGCATCAGAGTCCAGCAGAAATAGAATTACCCTTTAAAACAACACACATGCAGTCACTGATTCTATTTATTTATTTTATTTAGTTTTGTTAACTGGATAAGTGCACTAGCCATGGTAATGACTATTTTCAGGCCGATCCGGGAGGGTACAGTACATCAGTGCATACAAATATTACATGACAGGTACAACTTACTTTATAATAGTATATATTTCATTTCAAGAATGACAAAAATTGGCAAAAGTATATATTTCATAACAAGTATGACATGTATGACAATTCCAGGCAGGGTAAACAGAGAAAGGAAATGGTAGCTATAGACAAGGTAGAAAGTATTTACAGTGAGAGAAAGATAGTATAAAAAGAAAGAAAGTGGCTACCAACAGGGTAGATGCAATTTGCAATGTGATGGGAATAATAAACAGAGACATTCAGAAATAAAGATTACATAACTTTTATGTTTTGAGAAAAAGATCGTAAATGCTGTAGTGTTTATTTGGGGTTGACAGTCAGGGAAAACTAGGGGGGACAGGAGCAAGGGAGATGGAAGTAGAGGCAGGAAGAGGATAGGGGACAAGTCAGGAGTAGTAGGTAGGACAGACAGGAGGCAGTGAAGTGCTATTATTATAGTAGATAAAGGCAGAAAAATCAGGTAGAGACAAGAGGTGAGAGCTAAGGGGTTTGAAACAGCTGCACTTGCAGGAAGACTCAAGATGGGACCATAGTTTTACCTTAAAAGTTGCATGTGATGGTGCTTGATGCATGGTTAGAGGGAGGAGTTCCAGTACTGGGGGCATAGTAGGTGAAAGCACTTGCCTTTAGAGGTATAGTGTCTGGGTATGAAGATGGGGGTTCTTGCAGAGATCTTAACCCATAGGAGGGTGTTCTGATTTGGAAGTAGGCCACAAGGGGTTTGGGTATTTGCAGCCTGACAATATTGTCTATGGCAGAGCCATAGGTATAGCGCCACAGCTCGAGTGGAGGAAGCCATCTCAGCTCTGAATAAAGGAGACAGTGGTGCTTCAGCTTATGTGAAGAGGATGCATAGCGACAAATGTTGTTGTACATTCGTCCACACTTCCGAAGACTTGTTTTGCATGTGGAGGTATATGTAGCAGCTTCATAAGTAAGTGAGGGCAGTACGATGCCCTGTCCTACAAGCAAGCCTTGCAGAGGAGTAAGTACGTATAAAATAGACTGTTGAGTAAAATACTACAGGTATTTACAACAGGATGTATTTACAGGAAACAAAAGGGTTGCACATTTACTAAGAAGCAGAAAATAAAATCACATTAGACAGATGGGTATTGTACAGCAAAAGTCTAAGCTATCCTCCCTAGGAAAGCTTCACCTGCCCTAGCTAAAGAAGCACATTTCCCACTGTGATATCTTACCTCAGCTAGTCCTTGTAATGGCAGGGGCGCTGGTCTTTTTAGTATTCAGTCCAAGAGAGTGAGCTGGATATAAGCCCCTCAATATGTTGCCTTGCTCCAAGTGGGAGGGTCCTACTCACTCTGAGTGACAGGCCCATGTTGCCCAGCCTTCTTTGAGTGTGTGTGTGCATGTGTGTCCCCCCACCTTTCAGCACCTCCTTGCTACCATAATGATGTCCACCTGGTTCCTTTGTTCAACATGGGAATATCTTCCAGAAGCATACCCCACTGAGTTTATGGGTTTATTGCCTTACGCCTCCTGCATGGCTTTTCCTGTTAACTTTCTCATGAGAACCATCAGACCTATACTTTAACTTTTCCACATATACTTGTGCATGTGATATGGCAACCATCTTGTCTGAAGAAGATGCATATACTTTTTTTAATATACTCTTTTTCCCCTCTCCTTGGCCCCAGGCAGCAGATCCTCTTGCCAGGCCCCAGTCCTTCCCCCATACAGCTTACCCTCTCTCGGTGACCCCACAGCTTGCCCCCAGTGGTGGGGTGGCGGAGATCCCTCAACCCACCTCTGCATGAATCTGGAGCTGTGATGGGGTTACTGCCCATCGTGGGTGGCGCCTGCGAGGCTCAGCAGTCTAGTAGGCATGCCCAGACCACACGTTTTCCTCCTGGTTTTTACCCCGAGCTAAGGCATGTAATGGCGCTACAAGGAGGGAGTGCACGCATCTGTACATGTTCCTCCAGGCATCTACCTTAGCCCTGCCCTCTTGTTGCATTGGTACACCTACCCCAGCCTCTGCTAAGGGCCAGGCATGCATCGACTGTGAAGTCCCCCTTCCCGGAGAAGGAGGCAGTCTAGTGGACGCTCAATCCTTCTCCTCCCATGCCGACCCCCGTGGCCGTGCTCATTCCGCAAGATATGGGTCGCGGCGTGGTGCGAGTAGGCGTCCAGCGCCCAGCCCTCAGTGCCACCAGGCCTGCAAGAAGATGCATATTCAAAAGAATAACTTAAGAAAGCCCCTCAACATTTTTTCTTTTATTCCTGCATAGTTTGTGGGCATAACTATTGATTCCCTCTCTTTTACCCCACTAATGTCATCTTAATTTAAATATAAATGAAGTTGCTTTACTCTGCTTTGCCCAGGTGTGAAAAACTGGTTGGTGCCATTTCAAAGTTCATGACCCCACTCAAGCAAAGCAGCATGGGTACTGATGATGCGTAGATGCGTGCCAGTAGAAGCTCTACAGTCAGTCAGTGCTGTCACACAACTTAGGAAGTAACTGCATTTTTGTCTTGGGTTTGGCAGTCAAACTTTTCAAGTTAAGTTCCCTACTGTTTTCTGTGTGAAAAGTGTGTCTGAGTTGGGAAAAGAAAAGCATTTGAAAGAGTGCTGCTGCTTGCTTTGTTGTTCATCTGATTATATGGTTTTACTGATAGTAGCTGTTTGTTTGCTGGCTCACAGAACCTGAAACACCTTTGCTCTACTGTGCTTATCTCCTGCTGGCAAACAAAGTCTGTTGAGCAAGTGACCATTTTGAGGTCTCATTTCTGATATCTTTTTCATGTGCTAACATAAAACAAGGTGACACCAAATATAGAGGAAGTGTTTTATTTCTAGTTTTTAATTTTAATTCTGCCTCAGCTACGCTGGATAATTTAATTACAGAAAGGATGAATACTTGCCATCCTTCCAAACACAAGGTATTACAGAAAACTGTATGTTACTAGACTAAGACTGTCTGTATTTTACCAGTTTTACATTTCACAACACAAGTAATTTTAACTGTTGTCTTACTTTGAAATAAGTATGTGGCAGTTGCTATGCATTTTCATAGTTACTCACCACTTTCTGATAAGTTTTCCCCTTTTGGGAGTAATTGTACCTTACAAAATGGCCAATCGTGGAATTTTCCATTGGACATTTGGACATATCCTTCAGAATGTCCAGCGAGCTTGAAACCCTCCATCACAATTGGTCACTTCGAATAACAGCCCCACTATTTCAGCTGTTACTTCGCATCCCGGTATGAACTGCGCAGCGCCGACTCACACACATCGCAGTTCTGCTGGTAACATCATGTTGTGAATGGCAAAATACCATTGACTGCAACAATGCATGCATGAGTGTCATGCTGCGTGCAGTTGTGTCACCGCTGCAGGCAGAAAAACCTTCCACTGGTGCTGTCCTCCTGCACCAACATCAGGGTCCTCAGTCCCCATGTTGGCATTATGCAGCCCCCACAACTCATGTGGCACACTAGAGCCACCCAGTGTGCCAAAATGTACTTATTTATTTACCCTGCGCTGACATTGGGGTGCCCAATCCCTGTGTCGGCACTATGTGCCCCCTACTGATGTGGCACACTGACAGCCCACCCTAGTGTATCCAAATGTTTTTTTCCCCTCACCAACATCAGGGTGCCCCATCCCACTGTCGGCATCAAGTACCCACTCTCCCCAACTCATGTGGCACAATGAGAGCCACCCCAGTGTGCCCAAATGTGTATATATATACATATATACTATATATATATAATATATATATATATATATATATATATGTTTTTCCTATAAATAAAGAAAACCTTCACCTGGCATTTTTTTTAACCTGTAAAAATGAAAATGGTCCCTCATTGTTGCCCCAGTTCAACCTCACAATCCTCACATTCCCACTGAGCACCCACCTTTCCAGCCCCCACCCCATGCTTACCTCCGGAGGTTGGCGCTGTCATCTTCTCTGGACTGGGACATGTCTGCTCTCTTCAAAGCCAAACTGTATACTGAAGAATCAAAGGTAAGCATACTATAATGGCCTTCAATGAGGTTTTCAACTTAAGTTGATAAATCAGTCATTTTTAAATTTTGGCCCCAAATTTTCAACATGGGGTTCTTGTTGCCCCATGAACAGTGTCACTGTCATTTTATTACTGATTCCCAAAAGGTGATCTTGTGGTCACTGTTCATGAGGAGGGTCCAAAAGCCCATGTTGCAAATTTGCAGAAAAAACTCAAAAATGACCAAGTTACAAATGTCGTTGTGCAGTTTCTATGCATGCTCCTAACGTCACCAATTTTTAATATTTTCACTCTACAATTTCAACATTTGCCATTTTGCACACCTCCTTTTTAACAGTACAGCTGTCATTTTTCATATATTGCCTGAAATGTATTTTCGCACCTGTACACAGCATGGCGTGGTCACTCTGTGAATTCACCTTCGGGAGAAGTGAACAAAATGACACTGGCACTCTTCATGAGGAGGGGTCCCAAAAGGCCATGTTGAATATTTGTGCAACACCTCCAAAAGTGGCTAAGTTACACCCAGGCATTAAATAATTTGTATGCACACATTATAACTTTGGTCATTTGGCAGCTCGTCACAGCCCTATCGGCTCTGGCCAAAGCTTGTCATACCCTGAGATCAGTTCACACTGTCTGCTATTTTACCTACATTATTTCTTTGATTCTTTGTAAAGTGTGTATGTGTGTGTGTGTGGTGGAGGGTGCTCCATTAGTTTCCATGGGGCTGTTTGAAACTACAATTTTTATATTTTAGATGGCAAATTCAAGCAAATTATAGCCACCATTCAACTAACAAGGCCCTTGTTCATTGAGAAGTGGCTGTAATTGGTTTGAATTCACCTTCTAAAGATTAATAATTCTGATTTAAAACATTTCCACATAGAAACCAATGCCCCACACACACACTTTACAAAGAATCAAAGAAAATAATGCAGGTAAAATAGCAGACAGTGTGAACTGATCTCAGGGTATGAAAAACTTACCAGAAAGTGGTGATCAACTAGAATCTAACTGCAGGAGGTACAGTGGTTGGGGACCTTGTTAGAGGCTGGGAAACCATCAAGGGTGGTTAAAAGCCCTATCCTAGAAGAGACCCAGAGGTTCTGGCACATGCACATGTCCCTATCATGAACCCCTAAGTATGCATGGTCCCCCTTTCCAGCTTCCCAGACTATGGGACAGCCCTCAGATCCTGGTTGGATGACTTCCCTACACTGGCCCTCTTGGGAGGACAGGAGTCCAGGTGATAGGGAAACTTTTGTACCAAACACAATGGTATTCATGTCCGATCAGCAAAAACAGGAAAATATCAGCTCCCCAAGCAGGACATTTGGAAATTCCTGCAATTTCGAGTGTTGTAAAAGCTCTCCAGGCCTCTCAGGGACTGGAGCAGCAGTGGGAATGGCTGGGAGACCTACACAAACCAGGTGGGCAGAAAGGATTGCTGGTAAGGCCTATAGGACTCTGAGGGATTCGTGTCTGCCTGACTTGGACAGCTGTAAGCTCAATGGCAATAAGACCCACAGGCATCAATATCCCCTGCACTGTCGGCATGCTACTTGAAACAAGCCTGTACAGGGTACAGAGACTCTCAAAGTCCAATGTTACAATTGAAAATACTGCACTGGTGGTACCAGACTCTGGCACACAACTGCACAAGATGGGTCTCCTCCCTAATGCTTGGTGTGGAGATGCCAACAGAGCCCAGCACACCTTTGCACATATTGTGGCAGTGCCGAAACTGTCCCATTACTGGCGGCTGTTTGGCAGACTGTTCCAAGGTTGTGGGCCATAGGTTTGATCCACTGTCCCCTTCTATTGCTAGGTGACACCTCGACACTGGAACCATTAGCTACTCCTCTGAAACAGTGGGTGATGACAGGACTGATGCAGGGGTGTAGCCAGGGATTTCAGATCTGCACACCAAGTGGACTCCTGCTAACCCCCAGTCAGACAATGTACAAATGTACAGCAGAACTGTGTTTGTTGTCTCATTTGGCTCAAATACAACTTTTGTATCTCATGACAGTGGTTGTTGCCATGCATGGGTAAATACAAATCCATGCATTGCTCCCTAAGACACCCACATACCAGTCCAGAGCCTGTAAAGTTGCATTGTCCTTGGGATGCTAAGAGAGTATTAGCGACCAGTCCTTCTAGTTTCAACTCCTATGAATAAAATTACAGAAAGGTTCAGTATTTTTTGTTAGTTTTCATGGAAAAGAAGCAGTTCAGAGCCTATTTGCTCCCCCTTTTAATAAAATTGCACACGTGGAGTGCTTGAGTATGCCTGCCTACACCCATGCACTGATGGAAGCCAAGTGACCTATCCTTATGAAACAGGCGACTACATCCTCTGTCCTTAGTGGCATGGCATGCAGCGGTGGCACAGGTGGCCATTCTAGAGAGTCTCTCCTACTGCAACCTTAATAAGGGACTAAATATTATCACAAGTGGGATACCTATCTTAGCTCTCATCTATGCTTGGTACCCCCACCCAACTGGCAATCTCCCTGTTTGAATGTTTGACACCTAAATATTCCACTGTCTCAAATAAGGGTGCACTACAGTTATCTCGGCACAAACACTGGGCAAGGAGAAACTGGAGTCGCCTGGAACTCTTGATTGATTTCTGTGTTTGTTTTCAGTAGAAGTGGATGTGAATAATATCCATAGATTGTTCTTTATATAATGTTGAAATGGTAAACTAAAGTTATTCAGTGTTTGAGCTGATGTAGTTATACTTCTGAGATGATTGACATAGAAGGTGTTGATCCCTTTGATGCTGGTCATATAGCCTTACTAGGTAGCACAGTACTGGCATTTGGTCTTACGTTTCTATGCTATGATTGTATACTTTGCATTTTTAGATGTTTTGTCATATCTGTCATATCTGAACATACGAACATATGAAACTGACAGCAGAAAAAGAGCATTTGGTCTAGCGAGTCTGCTCAATTTTGCAGCTAGCACCCTACTCTGCAGCTGCCCTCCCACCCTTCCCCCATGGCCCTCCCTTTTGCCCTATCCCAGCCACTCATGAAGCATTCCACTGTTTTACAGGCCACTACCTCTGCCAGTGGTGTGTTCCACTCTTCTACCACCCTTTCTGTAAAAATGCCTTCTCATTTTCCTCTAAACCTTCCACCCTCCAGTCTCATGTCACGACTCAGAGTGTTCCTCCCCACCCTCCCTTGAACAGTCCCTCTCTGCCTGCCATGTTTATTCCTCTCATGTACTTAAAGGTCTCAGTCATATCCCTCTGTCCTTCCTCTCCTCCAGACAGTACATGTTCAACTCCCTCAATCTATCCTCATATGGTAACTTCCCCGACCCTGTATCATCTTTGTTGCTCTGCGTTGCACTACTTCCAGGAATTTAATGTCCCTCTTTAGGTAAGGGCACCAAAACTGAACATAGACTTTGAAATATAGACTTTGACTGGCAGATAAGAACCGCCTGGCCCACCTAGTCTGCCCATTTTCCTACCTACTAGATAAGCTGCAGATCCTAGTTAACCAACACCCTATTTCTTCCTACCCCTACAAGAATTGCCTTATGTCTGTCCCATGCATTCTTGAATTCCCCCACTGTTTTTGACCACCACGACCTCCTAAGGGAGGCGTTCTCAGAGTCCACCACTCTCTCTGTGAAAAAATACTTCCCTGCATTGCCTCTGAGCCGTCCCCATCTATCTTCAAATTGTGCCCCCTTGTTCTTGCACATCTCTTTTTGAAATATACTAGCCTCTTGGACTTTGTTGATTCCTTTGAGGTACTTGAAAGTTTCTATCATGTCCCCCTCTCCCTCCTCGAGAGGATACATATTAAACTCCTTGGTCTCTCTTCATATGGCTTCTGTTGCAGATCCTGCACCATTTTAGTTGCCCTCCTCTGGACTGCCTCTATCCTGTCTATGTCCTTGAGGAGATGGGGTCTCAGAACTGCACACAGTACTCCAGATTGAGTCTCACCAACTGTGTGTACAGAGGGATAACAACTTCTTGTTTTCTACTGGTGATGCCTCACCCTATACAGCCAGTATCCTCAGCCATCCCTATTGCCTTTTCACATTGCTTGCTAACATTTAAGTCATCTAATATGACTACCTCAGGTCCCTTTCCATTTTTGTTGTTGCTACTACCTGCCCCCCAAATTGTGTATTCTTCCCTTGGGTTTTTGTTTCCCAGGTGCATTACTCTGTCATGAGTACTCCAGGTGAGTCTGACACGGTGATCTGTATAATGGTAAAATCACCTCCTTCCTCCTAGAGGTTATATCCCTTGCAATACAACCCAGCATCATGTTGGCCACTGCTGCTGCTTTCCTACACTGTGCTGAGTTGTTCATTGCTCCGTAATAAACACCCCAGATCTTTCTCCTCCTCAGTCATAGCTAGTTGCATCCCCCAGATCGTAGCTCCTCTTTGGATTCTTTCCCCAAATGCAGCACCTTGTATTTTGGTATTGAAACCAAGTTGCCAGGTGTCAGACCACATCTCCAGCCTTGTTAGATCTTCCTGCAATCCCTGCCACCCCTTGGTCATCCACCACTGCTCCCATCTTGGTGCTGTCCATGATTAGACTGATCTTGTTATTTATGCCTACCAAGATGTCTGCAATAAATACCCCAAATTCCACGGCCCCAGTACTGACCCCTGTGGGTCCTGCTCATCACTGCCCTTGGGGTGATAATTCTCCACCACCACCACCCCTGCTGCCATCCCTGCAGCTAGTTCTCCACCCATCCACCAATTTGCCCCTGTCCCTGTGTCCCTTAGCTTACATGCTAGTCTCTCATGTGGCACGAGTCAAATGCCTTACTGAAGTCTAGGTACAGGACATACACCGCATGGCCTTTGTCCATTTCCCTGGTCACCCAGTCATAGTAGTCCACTAGGTTGGTCTGGCAGGATCTTTCCTTGACAAAGCCATGTTGCCGACTGTCCTGCACCCACTGACCTCCAGCAGGGTCACCAGTCTCTCCTTCCAAATTGTTTCTATCAGTTTCCCACTATGGTCATGAGACTTGCTGGTCTATAGTTCCGTGGTTTGTCTTTGGGACCACTCTTGTAGGTGGAACCATGTTCTGTAAGCCATTCTGCAGTCCTGAGTTTCACACCCTGAGTCCAGAGAGGCATTACATAGGCCTGCCAATTGGACTGCCAGGACCTCTCGCGAAGTCTTTCAGTACCCTGGGGTGTATGCCATCCGCCTTGTCCACCCTCAGTGCCCTTAATCCCTGTTGCACTCTACCTTCTGTGATTTCCCATCCATCACCCCTCCTCTCTGATACTATCCTCCCCCAACCTTAAGTATTCCCCCTTTCTCTTTAGTAAAAACCGAGCAGTAGTTGTTAAGTGCTTCTGCCTTTTTGACTCCTTTTCCACCCATTCTCCTCCTTCTTAATCCTTACTATTTGGTCCTTACAACCCATTTTCTCCCTGAAGTACCTGAAGAGTCTTTTTCTCTCCTTAATTCCTTCACAGCCCTAAGCTCCCTTGATGCCTTTGCTGCCCTTTCTTCCCGGGTCACCTCCTTTGCTTCCTTTAGGTACTCCTCCTGTCCTCCCCTCCCAGTTCTCTTGTGTCTCCTAGGTGACTCTTTTCCTCCTCATCCTGTCTATGATACCCTTGCTCATCCAGCTAGGTTTCTTCCTCTAGCCTTTTGCTTTGGGCCTTGCTGCTGCAATTTGTTGCCTCCAGTATCCCTAGCTTAATGAGTTCCACCTCTGAGTCATGTCCATATTAGACTGAATTCTGTCCAGAAACCCTTGCAACACTTCACCCATCTTTTGAAGTCAGACTTTTTAAAGTCTAGTACCTTTGTGCCAGTTGCCATAATCGAACACAATAATAAAAATTATTTCATGTTAGAAAAAGAAAGTGGTGATAAACTGTGGAAATGCATAGCACCTGCCACATACTTATTTGCAAATTAAGACAATAGTTAAGACAATTTGTGCTGTAAAAGTGTAACACTGGTAAAATACAAACATTCTTAGTCTAGTAGCATACAGTTTTCTGTAATATCCGTGTTTGGAAGGATAGTGAGTATTCATCCTTTCTGGGATTAAATTATCCAACATAGCTGAGGCAGAATTTAAAATTAAAAACTAGAAGTAAAACACTTCCTTTATACTTGGTGTCACCCTGTTTTAAGCTAGCACATGAAAAAGATATCAGAAAGGAAACCTCAAAATGGTCAGTTGCTCAGCAGACTTTGTTTGCCAGCAGGAGACAAGCACAGTAAACAAAAGGTGTTTCAAGTCCTGTGAGCCAACAAACAAACAGCTACAATCAGTAAAAACATATTTTCTTTCTTTATTTATTGAGATATTCAGAAAGACCTTTGAGTCAGAGACTCATTTACAAAGGTTCCACGTCATACATAGAAGGTACAGGGACAATATTTGTTACAGATTGCAGTACGTTACATTACATAGATTGGCTACACATTTTATTTTATTTATTTTTATTTTAGTCTTTGGTAACCGGGTAAGGCCCACTAGGCACAAGTGCCTGTTTTCAGAACAACCTGGGAGCACTGGGCAGTTAAGTGACTTGCTCAGAGTCACACAGTATGCAAGTGGAGGTTGTGAGAATCAAACTCAAGTCTTGTCTGCTGGATGTATCAAGCTTGTTCACACCTCGTTTCTCTAATCTCTAGGCTATACTGCCAGCCCATTTGTTCAGTGGGTGACTACCATTCCAAGATAACATGATTTACAATGATTTGCACAGCCATAATAGCAGAGAGGTTCTGAAGAAGGCTGTTTGTCAAATAATTAGCTCATAGAACATTAGATATGGAGGACACAAAAAGTTGTTCTGGGTCATCGAAGTGTCAGTTGCAGTCACATAGGTTAGAGGCCTGGAGGTGTTTCCTTAGCCTGGATTTAAAGGGCCAAGCCTTGTTTCATCAGTTATTAGGCTTGGGAGTGAGTTTGTCAGGAAGGGGCTTTGTAGCTGAAGGATCGTTGGAATTGGGAAGTCCGGCAATGGGGTACCCATAGCAGCAGTTTGTTTGAGCTACAGGTGGTTCTGCCAGGAGATGTTGAGAGGATAATTTTGTCAAGGGCGGAGGGGTGAGGCCTTGAATTATCTTTTTGGTCATTAGGCAGGTGTGGTACCTGATTCTGTTGTCTAAGTTTAGCAGTTTGTGGTACTGTAGAGGGAGCAGGTGTGTGTGAGTGATCACATCCAAGATGAGATGGCAGTCTTTGTTAAGTATGAGCGGAGTCTATTGAGGGCTGAGGTGGGCTGTGACACTGTAGATGAGAATATCTTAGTCTAGCAGAGAGAGGACAGAGGAGTTTATAGTAAATTGTAGTGCCTCAGGGGTGAGGCAGTGTTTGTACAGATAAAGTACACCTAATCTAGAGCTAAGGGCAGTTGATAGGTGCAGGATATGTTGATTAAAGTTGAGGCCGGGTCTAGTGTGATCCCTAGATATTTAAAGGTGCTTACTTGTTCTAGGGGATTTGATTAACAGTGAGAATTTGGGGCAGAGGCTCTGGAGTGCGTTCTGGGGATGGGAGAAGATCGTGACTTTTGTCTTATTGTAGTTAATTATTAGACACTGGGTGGTGAGCCATTGTTTGGTTTCACGGAAGGAGTGTTGGAGAGCTAGGTGGAGTTTAAGGGGCTCAGGGTCAGAGGCGAACAGGGCAGCATCGTCTGCGTATAGGAGCAGGCTGCGGGGCAGGCCAGCAGGGAGGAGTTTAGGTATAGACTGAATAGCAAAGGGCCAAGAATGGAGCCCTGTGGGACACCGAGGATTGGGAGGCTAGGGGACAGGACGGTGCCTACCTTGACTAGCTGTTTTCTATCGAGAGATAGCTGGTGAACCAGCTCATGGCACCATTGGAGAAGCCACTGTAGGTGAGGGTGTTCAGTAAGAGGGCATGGTTGACAGTATCAAATGCCTTAGAGAGGTCCATGAAGATGGCACCTGTGAGGTGGCCATGGTCCAAGGCTGAGTGGACATGGGAGGTGAATTCAAGGAGGCGGTGGTGGTACTATGACCCTTTGGAAGCCGTTTTGCTGGTTGCATAGAAGGTTATATTTAGTAAGGTGATCAGTGAGTTGGTGCGACTATGCACTCTAGTGCTTTAGATGGGGGTAGAATGGAGATGGGGTGGTAATTGTTAGTGGATGTGCAGTCCCACTCTTATGGATGGGTGTAATGGAAGCCGATTTCCAACAGGAGGGCAATTTCCCATGACAGAGGAGCTGTTGAGAATATGGGTGAGTGGGGCTAGGACTTCCAGGAGGGTGAGGTGGAGAAGTCTCGGGTCAAGGGAATCAGTACTATAGTGAGAATGGCTAAGGGCATTGGTAAGGTGAGGCTTGGCTGCCTCCGAGGCAAGGACATGTAGATAGAAGGGTGGAGCAAGGGGTGGATGGAGGTTGAATTGGGCAGGCGGAGATCAAAAAATTGAGGGGAGGACATGGCTGAGATCAGTGAAGGCAGAGTTTAGGGCCAAGGCTATACTGAGGGGGTCGAGGAGGGTTACCGTCTATTAACATTTGGTCTGGGGGCAGATTTGCGGCTTTGCCACAGAGTTCCTTAATATTATTCAAAATTGCGCCCGGTGCCCCAGGTGGAGGTTAAGGTGGCTTTGTAATAATCAGCTTTGGTGGTGCCGTATGGACCATGTGCACTTGTTACGGGCCTCCTATACTGTTGCCTGTCCGTAGACCATTTGGTCTCATTAGCTAGGTGACATAGGGCATCACACAGTCATAGTAGGCCAAGGAGGTGGTCCGAGAACCAGGGGCATGGTTACCTTTGGACATACTCTTGGTGAGGGCGAACTTGTCACAGGCAGCATTGAAAGTGGTGATAAATAGATCAAGTGCATGATCTGGGTCGAGGGTGTTTGCTAGGGTGACCAGTCCCAGTCTCTGAGGTGGGCCTTAAGTTGGGCTAGTTTACCAGTCCCAAGTTTGTGTTCTGAGGTAATTTTAGGTGGGGTTTTGAGGGCAGTGCAAGACTAGTTGCAGAGTACCAGAGAGTGGTCACTTAGTGCATCAGGGAGTACCAGGGTGCTGGTTATTTTGTGGGGCGGTTTGTGAAGACTAGGTCTAGTAGAGAGGATGTCCCCGTGTGGGTGTTAATCCGGGTGGGGGTTGTGACTACCTGCGTGAGATCGAGTGCAGCAGCCTCGTCAATGAATGGGGCAGCTGTCTTGGCCAGCCAATTTATTTGAAATCACTCATAAGTATTTTTTCATGCTGTGGGGAAGAGAGTAGAGATAGGACAGGATGGCTTGAGAGGCTTGCTTCTGGTCCTGGGGAAGGATGTAGGCAGTAGTGATGAGGAGGAGGGGTTGACTTTCCTAGAGTTAATTTTAGGGTGAGGACTTGAGCCCTGGATGTTAGTTAGGGCAGAGGGAGTAAATGGCTGAGGCGAGTCCTTAAAGTAGAGGCGCAGCCGCCCCTCGCTACCACCCTGTCAGAACGAAAGAGGAGCTATCCAAGGAGGTTAACCACCAAGTCAGTGACAGAGGGGAGCCAGGCTTTACTCAGTGCTATGATATCAGGGTGATGCTGGAGTACCACCCTGAAAAGAGTCCCAATGTTTTTGAAGGCTGCAGATGTTGATAGAGGCTACATGCAGCCATTGACTAGTGATGGGTGGGACGGTGGAGCATTCTGCAGGCCTGGGTTGGGGTGGACATTGCCCGTCAGAAGCAGAAGAAGGACAAGTGACCTGAGTCGATTGCTACTCACTTGGGTAATTGGTTGTTGGTATATTCGCTGCGGTACCCCATGGTAGGTATCGGAAGTTTCAGGGTATGGGGCTGATAGGAGGAGAAAGTGGGGAAGGGAGAAGTGCGCTGTGGTGTGGATATGGTAGGTGGTTAGCAAGAGAAGGAGGGACTCCAGAGGTCACTTGCCGTGGGAGATGACATCTATGGGGAAGGAGAAGATGTTGAAGTTTATGCTTATGTTTGTGGTGTAGTGGGGGTGTCGTCAACTGGGTACTTGCCTGTGCTTATAAGCTCACTGCTCATGTGCAGCGTGGGGAGGGAGCAAGGTGGGGAGTGCAGTCTGCATGAGGATGGGTGTGGCAGTTATGCCCCACTTTCCAACATTTGGAGAGGAGTGTTGGATGTTAGTGGGAGCAGTAGAGGAGAGTAATGAGGGTATGTAGGAGCATGGTGGGGCTAGAGAGCTTTGTTATTGCAATAGGAAGTAAGGTCAGGAACATGGAATGTAAATGGACCTCTAGTGGTGGGAAAATATAAGCTGCAAATGGGAACGCTGGCTGATAGGTTAAAGGATTAGATGGGCGTGGTTTCTAGGCTATATGTGCAAGTCCACCAAGGGTGGTGGTGGGGTGGTGGGGAGCCAACACTCTGCGTCGGTGGGTAAAACACAGAGATCCTCCTCATGCGGGCTGAGCTTTTGAAACAGCGTCTACCTTGAAATTCCGTCAGGGTTTTCAAAATCAGGGCAGGGAGGTTACAGCAGTAGTCCCTCCGACCTCTGGCGACCTCCTACTTGGCTGCAGGCTGTGGAGAGATGACAGAGTGTTGGTAAGTCAAATTTATATTGCTACAGCACTGGGGAGGGTCTAATTACTTGGGCTGAGGTGCGGTTTTAAATTGCTGAGGTGCAATAAAGTAAGCAAACTAGAAGCAGATTGGGGACATTAAAGAAAGCAGGCTACTTACAATTCAGACACAGCATAAATAAATCTAATTAGAAAAGCAAGCTGTTAAAGTAAGCAAACTAGAATTAAAGTAACCAACTGGGCACATTACAGAGACAGTCAGTGTCAGTGTCAGTGGCTCAGTAGGTAACACACTACCCTCTGAGGCCGGAGATCAGAGGGCTGTGAGTTCAGTTCCCACATCTGACACTTGGTTAATATCCAGTACTGACACTGTAGTGCAGCATGAGATGGTGCTGTACTTCTGAGGTGCTGTCTTTTGGATGAGGCAGTTAAACCGAGGTCCCATCTGCCTGGATTGGTGGTAGTTCAGGTGGATGCTAAAGATCCATGGCACTTATTGAAAGAAATGCAGGAATTTTTTGGAAAACAAAAACTCAAGACAAAACACAAGATCCGTACATCATAATACATATAGAGATTGAACAGAAAAGAAAAATCACCATATCTTCTATACAGGTGAAAACAGATAATAAAAAGTCACAACAAAACTTAGTACACCCCTTCAGAAAACTGTTTGCGTTTTATTGTTTTCTCTATTTTCAAGTAACCCCTTCAAACAAAATTAGAGGTAGCGCTCTCCACCAAAATGCCACTAGAGGTGCAGGTAAAGTTTTTCTGAACAATAAATACTAGAAATTTCACTTCTGATATGTTCCCTGAGAACAGTCAAGGCAACCCTTTTTGCTGCAACACAAACATACATCGGTTGTGCCAGATACACCATTTGCAGACTGCAAAGAGAACCCATAATGTTCCAGGAAAAAAATCTTCCAACCAGGTCCAAAGTCCCCATAAACCAATTCAGAATATGTTAAATCAGAGAACATAGGCAATCCCCATGACTGACTCAGCTGAGACCTTAGTGGGGCAATATATGGGCAATCAAAAACTAGGTGCGATATGGATTCCAGCATACATACACACGTGTCCCGAACACAGTACCGTTCTGATAGCTGTTTATGCATCTGGTTTCCTTTAACATTCAATTTGTTGTGACAACACAACCACAGGATATCCCACATCTTCTCTGGAATCCTGTTTTCCAATAATTGTTTAGTTAAACAGTGGGAATCACAGGGTACAGCAAAACAGGGTGACACCAAGAACATGGTTTGCAGTATAGAGGAGTATAAACACTTTCTATGCTGTAATAAATCTACAGCATAAGACACTTTCCATATTTTAATTTTTTAAATATTTCAATAAGGTATCCAGGCGTTCCAGGTGGAATTTTGGTAAAATGTTTCCACACAGGAGCTTGCCATTTATCCAAAAATATTGGGAGCAGGAAGCAAAGCTAAGGGCCCAACAATCCGTCTGGTTGACTATACTCGGAAAAATATTAGCGTTCACAAAATGGAAAATAAAATAGCAATGGGTTTACCATCTCAAGGCCGCCCTGTTTAATAGGCCAGTAGGTACGGATCTCTTCACAGGGTTCAATCTACTACCCCAAAGCAACTGGAAAAACAAATTATAAAGCCGAGCCTCAAGGGAAAAAGAAGAGGAAAATATAACTAATCATTAAACATAGAGGCAAAATACAAGTTTTAAGTAAAAAATCAGTTTTTGCAGGTCATAGGGAACCGCTTCCATCGGACAATTTTGGATTCAGCTATGTCCATTGCTGAAATCCAATCTACACCTCCGCATCAGGTGGGCCAAAACAACCCCAAAATACAAATCTTCTGGGAATGAATATCAATTCCTCCAATCGTCAGTGATATTGCCTGTGATGGGAGATGGACAGCACACCCACACTTTTTGGTATTTAATTCAGATCCAGAAATTGGAAAAGGAATGGATGATCTCAATTGCCCTCTCCCAGAAGCTGGATCTGCTACTAAAATGCAAATATCACCTGCATAGGCAAGAGCACAGGGAAGATAAGATCTGATGTGATGGAGATACGCCTAATGGTCCCTCCCATTCAATTTCTGGAGTAGAGAATCAATGGAAAAGACATACAACAGGGGACTTAAAGGACATCCTGGCATACTCCTCTCTGATAGGGATATGGGGCCTCATGAACCGTTAACCAACGGTGTTGTGCAAACGAACCGATACAAAGATTTAATCCAATCCAAGTAAATCGCAGAAACCCATATTTTCCAACACGAAAATAACTATGTGGAACCCGTCAAAAGCCTTGGTCTGGTCCAAACTAAGAACATAGCCTTGAGTGGTATACCCATCAAATACTTCCCACAAAATTTTCAAATTGAGAGCATGGAACTACCTGGAATTGCACAAGTCTGTGTAGAGTAAATCACTTGGGCAGCCATCTGTGAGAGTCTATTGGAGACTATTTTACACAAAATCTTCCAATCGAATTTAGTAAACTAATAGGACGCCAGTTGTCGAACTTATACTTATCATTTTCTGTTTATATAAAAAATCAAGTAGCTGTCAGAAAAGCTGAGAGGAATAGGCAAGAGGCCTTGCAAATAACATTATAGACCTTGTTAAATATGGTATCAACAAGGATTTAGCTTTTTATAAAATTCATTGGGAATACCATCAGGACCAGGGGTGACAGTAATTTCAAATGACTAATAACCGAGTCCACTTCAGCACAGGTAACTGGCTGACTTGAAACATAATACACTCTGGTGACAGGTTAGGAACCTCTAAGGAACCCAAAAGCTGTCCCAGGCATTTGACTCATAAGCCTGCCCATACAACGACCTAGTATGGAAGGAAACTTCCTCCAAAATACTCTGGTTATCGGTAATCCTGGTACCAGAATGGGAAACCAAAGAGGACATATATTTAGATGCAACCTGTTGGTGGCTACTATCATAGGGATTGACTATTTTAGCAGATCCCTTTCTCCCATACTTTTGTTAGAGAAATAATGATGTCTTTCTCTCATACTGAGAGAACGCGCGTTTCAGTTTTAACTTGCCAGATTTGTGCCGAATAATCTATGCCCCATTCAGTTTGCCAAGACAGCAGTCTTTGTAATTGGTGTTGCACTTAAGGTACTGAAAATAAGCGTTCCGAAGATTTTGTTTAGAAATTCATTTACAAAATTGTGTAATAACAGATTTAGTATCCTGCCACCAAAAGGTTGGGTTATCATATAATTCAAATACTGAAACCTTGTCTTGGAGAAGCCCATACAAGTCCTGCCACTCACCTTCCTCTCCCAAAACAGATATATTCTTCTTCCAGAAGGTATCGTCACAGGTTTGTTATTGGGACAACCGATGTGCAACAGTAACACACAATGATCCGAAACTCACAGGGAAGAACAGAATATCTTACATTAGCCAACCAATGAGAAAGAAAAATAATCAATCCTTGTGGAAAATCTACCCCGTGAAAAGCGCTCCAGCGGAACACCAAAAGAGGCCCCATCCCGTAAGTCAGCAGTAACATACAAAGTGTCAAAGAAGTTGGAATCAGAATATAATTTTGGGTAAGTCCAGTTTTATCAGATACTGACAGAATACAGTTAAAATCTCCTCCAAAAACACCGATTTGGATGAATGGAGAAATGGCGGAATCAGTTTTAACGTTTGAATCATCTGAGTTTTAACTTGAGGGTTATAAATATTAATAAACCTCCATTCTTGTTGATGGAGAATAACATCTAAGATAAGTACTCAACCCTAAATCAAGTCAATCAGTCTGGTAACATGAATATCAACCCCTTTACCAGTATCCTACACACATCCTCAGCCAAGGACCAAAAGGACAGACCATCCTCCAATCCCTGGAGGCCTGCCCAATCTCTCGCAAAGAATGGAGCCTAATGTCCTGTAAAATAATATGTAAAGGCAAAGACAAAAGGAAGGAAAAAATAGCCCATCGTCTTTTAACACTTTTGAGACTATTAGCATTTAAGCTCCAAAAGAGACAACATCCCCATATCAGACAGAGAGTAAATCAAGATTTTTCCTACTCGACCCTTGTCTGGGATTTTAACTTACAGTGTTTTTCTTATTAAGCTGGACATCCCTGAAACTTGTTCAGAATCAGTCAATAGCTCAACCTGGGAAGACGCAACAGAGGAGGCATCAAATCATCCTCAGTATCCACAGCCTGCTTCGTTTAGATAAAGCGGCAAACCGGTTTTAACCACCACATCGGGGAATGCAGAAGAAACGGGCACTCCTTTCATCAAAGAGTTCCTCGTCACCTTTCTGTTCCCCACTGGTACCCAATCAGTATCCACAGGAGGAGGCACATTGTCCTTAACACAGGGTATAGCCGGCGTGCTAGGGGCTGGAGACTGCGCTTCAGCCATCACTGAGGAAGAGGTCGTGGCGGGAGGTAGTAAACTCAAGTCCCCAGACACTAAGCCAGGACTAGGCGTGGGAACTGTCAGGGGTGGTTCCAACCGGATCCGCCTGGGAAGACGGAGGAGCAGGGGGGGACCACTGCAGAAGCAAAGGCTGAAACTGGGGCCCTAGCCTGAGCAGATCTTTGGGCCTGAGTCACCGTCTCATTCTGTGAATCAGTAGATCTCGCTGGATTATTATGGGAAGCCATGGACAATCTTTAAAAGAATGGGAGGTTCCTCACACAAATTGCAATAAGCTGGGTGGGGGCAATTTAGACTTACATGATCAGAGCCTAGACATGAGGAACATTTAAGTTGGTCACAAGCACTACTGAGATGGTCTGGGCCCCACACCAAAAACAAGATTTTGGTTGCCCCAGATAGAATACAAACCCGATCCCTACCTAAGTAAAAACAACTTGGCAAGTGTTGAATAGTCCCATCAACAATAGGTAATTTAACCTGCAGTTTCCACCTCCTGTCCAAAAACTCGGAACAATGATGGGATCAGAGTAAACCTAAGACAGTACATTTGGAAGATAACCACCGTACAATATCCTCTATTGCCACCTCATTTTAAACAAAACGTAACATTTTAATAGTTGGTTTTGTAAGGAATAGCAAAAAAGGGACCACAATGGGGTATGACGAACAGCCTGATAACGATGCCAAAAGTATCTAACCCTGAGGCAGTTTAAAGCTAACATCAAAATAATTGCCACCACACGTATGTATTAATGCATATATCTCAGAGGAGAAAATTGCAAACTAGATTTTATCAATGTTTTTCCCACATAGAGGCGATCCGGATACATCCAGCCCACCCCTATAAAAGCCTGACAGCATTACGCTTGGCCTGCTCAGGAGGGAATGAAACAAGCCAGCAAAAGTCTTAGGCTGCTGAGGTCCAACAGAAGGTCCAGGTGCTGAATTGGCAAAGTCAGAGTTCATATTCCTGTCTGAAGCATTTGTAAATGAGGGCCTAGGGATCGTACCAGACACACCTGCCTGAAGAGCTTCCCAGTCCCCACTGTGTCAATAGAAGGCGTGGGAGGTAGAGACAAAGGAACAACCATAGTGGGCAATCAATCAATCAATCAATCAATCAAGTCTTTATTTAACCAGGCGTTCATCGTTGAGCAGAAGCTCATTTGCAAGATGGACCTGGGTGGAGCATGAACAATTGTATATACAGGTCAACACAGGTATTTACAAGGCAATACAGATAATACTCTTTACAGAGGAAGAAAAGAAGTTCATATGTACATAGAATTATACAGATATTGTACAGATTATACGGTATTTACATACATAGAAGTGTCTATAGGAAGATAAAGCAAGTTATCTAAGGTTGCAGGAGGAAGTAGCGAAAAAAATAAATAAAAAAATATACACCAGGTAGAGGTGAAGGTAGGGGGAAGGAGGAGGTAGGGAAGAAAGGCTAGGAGAGCACGGTGCACAGAGAGGAGTTGGTAAAGCGGGATGTAGAAGGTGGATGGAGAAAAGGGTATGTGTGAGCCCGGGATTGAATGCTATAAAGTCAGGGGCATGGTAGGATATCACAACCAGGGTAGTGAGCTCCTATCCGAGGTTGGAAAGGAAGAATAAAGGGATGGACGGGCCTAGTATTGATAAGACACGGGGATAAGAGAGAAAAATTAGGCTGGTGAGGAGCAAGCTGGGGGTCAGTACTAAAAATTGGGTCTAGGCGTGGCTATATACCAGTGCAGACACGGTACTGGGTCTGAGTGGGTGAAACAGTTACATACTTCTCTGATTGTATGGAAATAAAGCGTCTTGAAGGCATTATACTGATTAGAGTGCTTAATTTGAGGGTTTTGTAGATCGTTTCATAAGGTAGGTAGCTGACTTATGGCTGCCCTGCCCGAGCGGGAATTTGCTTTGGGTACTTTAAGTGTAATAGCTGAGTAACTTCAACGCAGTATTTCCCAATTATACTCAAGGGAAGACAGCAGGAGATATAGTAAGGCAGCTTATCAGAGATAGCCTATAGGTCAGAGGCGGCATTTCTGTGGCGCCGGAACTTTAGTGATGCCACCCACTGCCGCATATAGGGTGCAGTGATGCGTGTTGAAGGAGTCCGTTATAAACCTCAGTGCTCGATGGTAGAGTGTGTCCAGTTTAGCCATGTAAGAGTTGGGGCATTGGCTGTAGAGGAAGTCAGCGTAATCAACCAATGATAGGAAAATGGATTGGACCAGTTGTTTCTTGGCATCTCTGGTGAGAAATTGATTGATTCTAAAAACAATCAAAGCCTTTGCGAAGTCGTTTTAGCAAGTCCTCGATATGTTCAATGAAGGAGAGTCATTGGTCTATCAAACTCCCAGATACTTGAATTTTGTAACAAATTCTAGTTTTCACCTAGAACTGTGGTAATTTGGGAACTGTCCCACTGACACAGGGGTCAGCTGTACGGATAAAAGGGAGAGGACCATCGCTTTAGTTTTTGGCATTAAGGAGTAGCTTTTTGGAGGAGTTGGCTTTGCAAGGTTGAATTCTGACTGTAGGTCATTGCAGGCAGCTTCAGGTGTTGGGCGACTCACTGAGAACTGTATCATCTGCAAACAGATGGATGTTGGCTTCTTTATACAGTAGTCGATGTTATTAATGTAGATTGCAAAAAGTAAGGGCCCTAATATAGAACCTTGAGGTACCCTCTTTGCAGAGTTTTTAAGGACAGGCCTCCTTGGCTTTAACTTGAGAGACGCCCTGTAAGATAGTCAGTAAACCAACACAGAGAGGAGGGGTCCACACCTATGGTTCGAAGGGAGGAGAGGAGCAGACTATGGTCGAGCGGTGTCAAAAGCCTTGCTTAGATCAAGGAAAACAGCACAAATAAAGTTTTGCTCTCAAGATTATGCTGCCAGTCGTTAGTAACTTTGGCGAGGCTGAGATAGTGCTATGTTTAGCTCTGAATCCGGACTGCACAGGATTGCAGTTCCCTAGACTCAAGGTGAGACCTCAGCTGTGCATTTACAATTTTCTCTAGGAGCTTGGACAGGACGGAAGGAGGAAATCGGCCTGTAGTTATTGATTTGAACAGTGGTATGACATGTGCTGTCTTCCATATAGGTGGTAAGGTGCCCTGAGACAGGAGTAAGTTAAAAGGTGGGTGACGGGTATTGCCAGTACGTGGTAGGCAATTTTTAGGAAGTAAGGGTCAAGGGTGTCGGCCCCAGCACTTTTTCTAGTATCCAACTGAAGCAAGAGGACCTCTACCTCTTTCAGTGGGGCAGGTTGAAGCGAGAAAGGCGGTGAAACTATTGGAGTTTCAGGCAGTTGGCTGGCAGTCTGGGCGAAGTATGTTTGCAGGAGTTATCAAATGCCATGCCTGCAGTAGCAAAGTGGTTATTAAATGCATCAAGTATATCCATCTTTTCGGTTATAGTCAAGTTGACAGAGTAATCTTGGTCGGGAGTGAATTTCCTGGGGATAGGCCTAGCAGATCATTGATTGTGTTCCAGAGCTTGACTGGGGCTCTTTGTGGCAGAGTCGAGTTCGATTTGAAGAAGGTGGCATCTCTCTGATTGTTATGGTACATAAATTTCATAGTCTCTGAACTGGTTCCAATCCTCTGCAGTGTTCAGTCTGTGCACTTTTTCAGAGCTTATCTCTCTCTAGAAGCAAGGACTTGATCTGAGGGTGAACCATTTACAGGTTTTGGTCCTAGTTCGAACTTTAATCAGGGAGCATACTTATTAAGGGCCCTTGATAGAATGTTGTGGAAGATATTGTAAGCTGACGTGTCGTTTTGGCCAGGTGAAATCTTACCAGGAGTACTTAAGCTCGTTTAGGTAGGCATGTTCATTGAAGCTGCGCCTGGATCTCTTCATAGAGAACTTGCTGATGGGTGCTGGGTTGTTGGTGGATCTTACTCCGCAATAAAACAATGGTCGCTGGCGTCCTAGAAGAAGACATCAGCGTGGGAGACGAGATGAGGTTTGCTCACCATTAGCACATCCAAAAGTGTACTTTACTGGGGTTCTTCATGTTTGGGCGTGTTGGTTCAGTAATAAGTTGAGTCAGCCCATGTTCATCACAGAAGGATGCAGGGGCAGCTGTGTTAGAGAGCCAGGCAAAGTTGAGGTCTCCTAAAATAATAGTTTCTGGCAGCCTCTGTCCCAACTTGTCACTTAGATATGACACAAGCTGCAGGCCAGCAGGCGGTGGTCTGTAGCATCCTATTCGCAGAGTGCAGTAGTCTGTGTAATTTCCACTTTGAGAATTAGGCATTCAAATTCGCTGGCGATAGATGCCGAGGATAAGCAGAAGGCAGAAAATGTGTCTTTAACGTAGATAGCTATCCCTCCTCCTCTGGCATGCCTATCAGCTCTGAACAAAAGCATAGTTGGGTATGTTTACTTCACTATCAGTGGTGCTGGGTCTAAACCAAGTTTAGGAAATCACAAGTATGTCAGGAGAGGTATGATTACCAGGTTTGTATTAGGTTATCTTTTAAGGAGGCTACATACGTTAACTATGCAAGAAGCTTATTCCTTTTAAATTTGCTAGTTCTGCTGGCAAAGCAATAGCTTCTGGAGGGCCAGGGTTGAGTTCTACGTTGCTTGAACATAGCAGGAGGATAAGTAGGATTTTCTAAGGCGCTAATTATAAGCTTGTAATTCCTGCCTTTCCCCATCTAGTAGATCTGATGTTTTTAGGGACTGGAAAGTAGCCACCATAGAAGAGCTGATCTGTTGTAGCAAGAGCTAGTACCCCTACCACAATAGGCGGGAGGAGATAGAAGTCTGCGTGGTGGGAGATGGGCCTTGTGGTGGGGAGTGTTATAAGTACTACTGGTATGTGTGGTCCAAGAGCAGGGTTCAAGGTATTGGTACTTGGAATCACGGAGGCAATTAAAGGATAAGTTGCCATGTGGTATACAGCACAAGGTGCCATTGTAGACCAAACATGATGGTAGTTCAGGTGCCCAATGCTGGGCAGCTGGTATCAACAGAAGAAGGGGCAGTATAAGGCCATATAGTACCCGACATGATAGTACCTCAAAAGGAGCCTCAATTAGCCCAGGGCCAGTGGGGTTGCTGGATTAATGCAGCTTATCAGTAGCTTTCCGATCCAGGTCGACCCAAATTTGATAGCATTAAAAATATTTAGTGGTGAAGGCACAGCCAAAGAGAGCCTATGCGTTTTAGTAAGGTGAGCCCTGAGAGTTGGATCCCGTGAGCTGGACAGAGAAGAGGGGATGACGAGCTAAGTCTCTATTGGTGGGGCACTGCGCCAGGGGATGTGGACTAATATTTTGGCAGGAGGTACTGTATTTAATAATCAGCGGAGGTGGGGAGGCGGTCAGCGTTGCGACGGTTGCCATACCTTGTAGGGCCTTGGGTCGTGTCTGCGATCTCGATGCGTGGCTAGAGGAGCACCGACCACCTGGTAACCGAGATCCCGTGGCTTAGGAGCTGGGAGCCTGGGCGACAGTTTCTCAGCTGAGGGTCTTAGCACATCTCCAACACTGGACAAGTCATTGTGCTGCAATATCCCTGTTCAGAACCCTCGCCCCTCCAGCCTGCCAGGAAGGGGCCTGAGAGAGACTAAAGCCGAAGAGATCTCAAGAGGGTCCGTAATGTCCTGTAAGTCACCTTTAGAAATGGGGCCAGGTCATGCAGGGAGGTCAGGAATCGTCTAAGGGGACTTCTCCACCCTACACTCTGAAGAGCTGCAGCAATAGTTATCCCTGAGGCCGACAAGTGGGAGTCAAACCCACAACCAGGAGGATATGAACAGCAGGACCCATCATAATGGGCTGGTGAGACCCCATAACTCCATTTGCAATCCCTTGTGAAATACAGTACCTGTTGGCAATACAGACAGCTCTCCCAAGAGATTATTAGCAGCTGGTGACACAATACCTTCTCCAACGTGCAGACCACTCACCATCCCGTCAGCCCTCCGTACCTGGAGGCAAAGATCCTGGTCCCATTGTCGTTGTGGAGGGCTAAGGGGAGACTCCTGGCACATGCAAGCCTGCAAAATACTGCCATTCTCCCTGCTCCTGGACGACTGCGAAACACCGTGAGCGGCGCCTCAAACACTTCCGCATTCCGTTTGGCTCCAGAATGCAGCACAGCGTCTCGTCAGACCACGTCACGTCGTGGCTGACAGGACTCAATGGGCCGGCCATGAAAGCCCTACAAATGCCTTGGAAACTTGTTCTTGACCTGTGAGCTAGCAAAAGAACAGCCAAACCCTTTGAAAATCCAAATCCTGTCAAATCCTGTCTCGGTATCGCTCCCAGTAGCTCCTGAGGTAAGGGAACGAACTTCATGCATTTCTTTTCAGTATCTCGCTGCAACGGAGCTTCTCCGGTAGTCCACTGGGTGTAGTACCAATGGTCTCCTGTGAAATGGAGATGAGTAGGAGACCAACTCCCCTATCCCCAGGATGTCCTCCTGCTCTGAGTCGAGACCCAAGTGGCCATCACAATGACCGGTCTCCCTACTGGCCACAATGCAGCAACAGAGTGAGGAAATTTCCCTGGTGTCCTGGCCAAATTTCCCTCATTCACTAAAAATACCACCAACAGCTTAATCTGGTTCAAGGTCAGTTGGCATTCATCTGTATCCCCTCCCGAATTCGTGCCTCGAAAATAGGCAGGATTTGTCTAGTGCACTTACCGGTCAACAAAATTAAATAAATAAACAGTACTTCACAATTCAGACACAGCTTAAATAAATCTAATTAGGAAAGCAAGTTGGAACAGCACTTTAGCATTGAGCGTGTAGAAATTGTAGAAATAAACTATCTCCGCTTGTGTGGGGACTAAAAATCAGTAAAAAGCAGTACAAATTCAGCTCGGAAGCTGTACAGATTTGAATTAGTAAAGGCACCAAAAACACAGAGATCCTCCTTGTGTGAGCGAGCATTTGAAGCAGGCGTCTACCTTGAAATCCGTCAGGGTTTTCAAAAATGGGGGGCAGGGGAGGGCTACAGCAGTAGTCCCTCACGACCTCCGCGACCTCCTATTTGGCTGCAGGCTTGAAATTCTATTGGGGTTTTCAAAAATCGGGGCGGAGGGCTACAGCAGTAGTCCCTCCGACCTCCGCGACCTCCTACTTGGCTGCAGGCTGTATAATCAGATGAACAACAAAGCAAGCAGCAGCACTCTTTCAAATGCTTTCTTTTCCCAACTTAGACACACTTTCACACAGAAAACAGTAAGAACTTAACTGGAAAAGTTTGATTGCCAAATCCAAGACAAAAGTGCAGTTACTTCCCAAGCTGTGTGAGAGCACTAACTGACTGTAGAGCTTCTACTGGCATGTGCATCTCGCATCATCAGTACCCATGCTGCTTTGCTTGAGTAGGGTCATGAACTTTGAAATGGCACCAACCAATTTCTTACACCTGGGCAAAGCAGAGTGAAGCAACTTCATTTATATTTAAATTAAGATGACATTAGGGGGTAAAAGAGTGGGAATCAATAGTTATGCCCACAAACTAAGCAGGTGTAAAGAAAAAAAATGTTGAGGGACTTTCCCTTTAATCAAAAGAATACATGGTTCTGGTCCCCTGTTCTGTCACATGGGTGATTATCGAAGCTCTATACAGCGACCAGCACAGCCCTCCTCTCACCTTCTCAGCCAGTCACCATCTGAGCTGTCAGTGAGTGCACATACAGAATAAATACTGTACTCATGTGCTCAATGACAGCTCATGTAACAACCAGCCGAGGAGGTGAGAGGAGAACGCTGCTAATCACTGTATTGAGCTTTGATAATTGCTAGCCATTTAGATAAAAGGGGCAGGTGCAGGAGGTAGTATGTGAGCAGGTGGGTGGGGTAGGGGAACTGAACCACTACTGGTTCATTGTGATTTTGTAAACAGGTGAGCAGGAGGAACCACTGGACACCAGCAGCTGATCATACATGGCAGTATGGGTGATTGGGGGATGGGAACACACTAGATCACCAGGAATTGTGTTTCTATATGTGAGCAGGTGAGCATGGGGGTAGCACTAGAAATCAGGGATTGTGTTTTTATGTGTGAATGCGTGATTGAGGGCATATCACTAGACATCAGGGACTGTGTTTCTATGGGTGACCGCATGATGGGGAGTACAACTAGACACCAGGGATTGTGTTTCTATATGTGAATGGGTGAGCATGGGGTAGCACTAGAAATCAGGGATTGTGTTTTATGTGTGAATGCGTGATTGGGGGCATATCACTAGACATTGGGATTGTGTTTCTATGGGTGACCGCATGATGGGGGTACAACTAGACACCAGGGATTGTGTTTCTATGTGTGACAGCGTGAGCATGGGGTAGCACTAGACATCAGGGATTGTGTTTTTATGTGTGAATGCGTGATTGGGGTATATCACTAGACATCAGGGACTGTGTTTCCATGGGTGACGTAATGATGAGGGGGTACAACTAGACACCAGGGATTGTGTTTCCATATGTGAGCAGGTGAGCATGGGAGTAGCACTATATATCAGGGATTGTGTTTTTATGTGTGAGCGCATGATTGGGGCATATCACTAGACATCGGGGATTGTGTTTCTATTGGTGACCACATGATGGGGAGATACAACTAGACACCAGGGATTGTGTTTCTATGTTTAAGCAGGTGATGAGGGTAGGTGGTGGGTATTACTAAACACCAGGGATTGTTTTCTGTGTGTGAATGGTTGATCCAAAGGGTACCACTAGACACCAGGGATTATGTTTATATCCAGAATGGTTGATCAAAGGGGTGGGAGGTCACACTAGACCATCAAGGCTTACATGTTCTTTGGCAATGGCGCTAAGGGGCTGCTGTGCCCCATGCAAATGAGCCTATAAGGGGCATGCAGATAGCCCCACTGGCACCCTGTATGCCCAATGGGCTCATTTGCATATTGTGGCTGAATATAGCCAGAATAATGGGCAGACTAGGTGGGCCAAGTGGTCCTTATCTGCCGTCAAATTCTGTGTTTCTATGTTTCACAGGGGTCTTTGCGCTATCCATTTTGGACAGCGCTATTTCCTGTGGGCTATATACAGCCAAGATCTGTGTCAGGGCAGTGCTGTTGCACTTAGTGGTACACTGACACAGACTGTTATTCAGTCAGATACAGCCCTCACTATCCAATTAAATATAGCAGCAGCGGGTAAGAGTGCAATCACAGTCTGGCGTTTGTGCTTGTGCATTTATTTGAATATAGGGCTCACAGCTGGTTTCCCCACTCATAGTAATTAGATATTACATAGTAGTAACATAGTAAAATTTCAGGTAAAAGAGGTGTTAGCCCTTTTAAATTACCAGTGGGTGCTCACTGGTTGTATCCTATAATGTGGAAGAACTGAAGAACTTGACAAGATTGTTTTAAGTAAGCAAAAATACCTGACACGGTGTAGCATATTGGTGGATACCTGCATACCCAGGGGCATGATAAGGCCTGGAGCCACAGGTGGAGGGCCTTAAAGCCCCAAAGTGGGGGTATCCACCAATACCTCACACTCTAAAGGGTCTTATTGCACTTAGAACATAGATTGGGCAAATTAAAAAAAAAAAATCTTGAAAAGATTTAAAAAAATACAGGAAAAATATTGCTTAGAAAATATCACAGTCCCTTCACAGACGGTTTCCACAGACATTTGTCTTTCTACACATGCAGTAGAAGGTTTGTTTGTTTACCATGGAACATAGAATTCAATAGTCTGCAGTAGGGGCGTGCATCAGATTTGAATCTGCCACCGAATACCTCAAATGCCAGAGCATTTCAGAGCTTTACCATGTGACCTGCCTTGCCAGTGCACAGAGACACTCAAGCTAAGCAGAAGCTGTTGCTGTCTGAGTAGCTGTGCTTTTCTGAAACAGATTCAGTTTTTTTTTTAATAGTATTTGTAGACGTTTTGGACTTTTCTGTTGCATGAATCTTCAGTGGAATTGTGGTGCCCACTTGACTCACTGCTATTTTATTACAATAAATCGTGTTGTAATCTTCAGGGTGTGTCTGCAGCTGCAGACTGGCTCATGCTTGCTGGCTGGCTGGCTGAAAAGGTCCAGTTCCTGTGACTCCTCAGACTTACAGTGCTGAAAAATAAAATATTTTTCATTTCCAGATAAATACTGCATCAGTTTGTGTGTGGAAGGCAAGCTTTAGTGTGTGTTCTGAAGCTGCCAGTGTACAAAGGCAACTTTTCTTCCTTAGGTTCCTTCTGTAGCTGTTTAATTATTTAAATTGTTATTAAAAAATACATTTTTTCTCCGACACTGCAGTCTTTGTTTTGCGGTGCACTTAGGTATTTGCTGCCTGCTTGCCACCACTGTAGTGCATACTAAAAGCAAGGGAAGCTCCGCCATCTTTGCATTGCGACTTGTGCTTGTTCGGTTGCCACCATCACCACCACTGCAGCTGCTGCTGCCACTGTCAACATTGCCTCCACCGCTGCTGCTGCTGCTGCCACTGCCTCCACTGCAGCTGCTGCTGCCACTGTCAGCACTGCCTCCACTGCTGCTGCTGCTGCCACTGTCAGCACTGCCTCCACTGCAGCTGCTGCTGCCACTGTCAGCACTGCCTCCACTGCAGCTGCTGCTGCCACTGTCAGCACTGCCTCCACTGCAGCTGCTGCCACCTAGTCAGCACTGCCTCCACTGCTGCTGCTGATGATCACATTACCACCACCACCACCAAATCCACCAGTACCACCATGACCAGAGTTCATGATAGCAGTATTCAGCACGACCGTGGCAGTTACATCCAAGCAGTTCCTCTCAGCGTGATGAGGACAGTGAGGCAATGCCTTCTTTGTCAGAATATGCTCCTACCACAGAAGATTTAAAAGGCTTGAAGATCTGTTCCGTGGCACATGCTCTGAGAACAATGACATGAGTGAGTCTGAGGGTGCTGAAACTGAGCCCTCACCTCATTCCACAAGGAAGCACTCCGGTCAAAAACTATCCCAAAAAAAGCAGCTGATGAAGGCTGACACAATCTGCCACTGTACCTTGTCCTTCCTGTCAGCCATCTGCTTAAAAGACAAAGCAGTCCATCCTACATTTTGCTTGTTTTAGTGGTTCTGATACTGCATCTGGTGTCAGTTCACAACAAGCTTCTACACTACTCCAAACTGAATCTGGTGGTCGGGGCACAAGCAGCATACAAGAGGGTTCAGGTCAGATACAAGCCCAATTTCCAGTGATACCTGGACATATTTTATTGAGCAGGAGGATGATAAAAAGAGCTTTGTGTTCACACTGTGGGCTGAACCTCAGCCATGGCAAAATGTTGATAAACTGAGCACAACATGTCTTTAGAACCACCTTCTGAAAAAGCATCCTGAGGTGACCAACTTGGATAAAGTCCTTGCTGGAGTTGTCTCCTCATGCCCCTGCAAACTGCATTTCAAAAAGCAAAACCAGTTTCTGACTCTGTTGGTGGTGCTGCTGGTGGAGATGGTGATGGTGACGGAGGCAGTCAGCAAGTGACTGAACACCAGCAAAATCTTGTTTCCAGTCCTTGCCCAAGTACTCTGACAGGCACAACACGAGTCCCTCACAAACCAGTTCAGATGGTGAAACAGCAGATGTGCATTTTGTTGTGCTCCCCAACCACCACTGCCTAAATCACCTACATTTGTCCACTCTGGAATCAGGGCCAGGATCAAGGATATGCCATTTCAAAAGCATACTCTCACAATAAAGGAAACATTTCAGGCCCACACAGAGTTCTTGCCAACTCCCCTCCACAGCCGTTCAGATCACACAGCTCATAGACAAGATGACTGCACTGGATCTGCAGCCTTATTCTATTATCGAAGATATTGGATTACATAGACTTCTACATTTTTGCAACCTCAATACTACATTCCATTACAAACTACTATTTCTCATACAGTTGTGACAAACATCCATGAGGTGTGCTGAAATCAGGTGGATAAATTGCTGAACCAGGCTGTGGACAGGGTTTTCCACCGCATATCTGAGGCCCGATATTCAAAAGGGGCAAAGTAGAGTGCAAAATATTTGTGCTGTGCAGTGCGGTTGCCCAGGTGTCCAAAAATGCTATATTCAGTGGAATAACGCATTGGCACTGTTGGACTCAATATAGGGCCATGTAGGCCCAGCACTAAGCCACTTAGCACTGGGAAGACTTGGCTTCCAAAATAGGTGTCATAATGGCTTGCGCCTGTGTTAAATTTCCAGTATTCAAATGGACCCATGCAAATGAGCCCATTGGAAGCCAGTCACTAAGGGGCATTTGCATGCCCATTATGGACTCATTTGCATGAGTAGCCTGACAATATAGTGTGGCACCACCCCATTTGCCGGTCCCATACAGCTATTCTTGGTGCTAGTGGTCCCCTACTGATTGCTGCCCCAATGGAAAAAGTAACAGTTCCCTGGTGCTAGTGGTCCCTCTGCCCTGACTGCTGGCCCAATGTCAGAAATGAAACTGTCCCTGGTGTCCAGTGGTCCCCTGCTGATTGCCGGCTCAATATCAGAAGTGAAACTGTCCCTGGTATCCATTGATCTCTCCCCACCAGCACTCATGCCTGATGTAAATGTTGTATTCCCTGGTGTCTAGCAGTCTCCCCTCACCCATGCCTGATGTATATGTAGAATTCGCTGTTGTTCAGAGGTCCTCCCCACCTGATCAACTGCCCAACACACAGCCCTGGTGTCCAGTATATCCTGCCCCCATTCTGAGCCAGTGTAAAATACAGTTAATCTATTCCCTGTTGTCTAGCGGACTCCCTCCCTATCCCGATCCCTTGTTAAACACAATAAAGCCATTCTCCTGGTGTCTAGCAGACCCTAGCCCCTTCCTGGCAGGTAGTGCCCCACCATCCCACTCCCCACATCTTGACCCCGATAGCTGGCGACTGGCACAGCCCTCTGCTCTCCACCACAGCTGGATGCCAACTGAGCTGTCATTAGGTGGATACTGTACAGTACTGTACAGTACAATACAGTACGTATAGCTGTCTGACTGTGATCAATATAGTGTGTGTTTCCACAACCTAGCAGTACTCTCTACCCATGCTGAGCAGAAAACATATTATTTGTCTATTTCAAGGTATTTTTCATGTCTACAGCATTTTTAATAAATGTAGTACATTATGGTTGAATACCAGCATAGTCGAATACCCGGATACAGTCAAATACCTGGGAAGAATTCATCAAATGTCCAATGAATAGACGGTGCATTTATACCCCTATTCTGCAGTATTCCTCTAATAGAATACTCACTCCCCACCCACCCACCCGAAGCATGGAATGCTAACATGAGTTCAAAATTCTGCAAAATCCACTGATATACACTCACACAGACACACACAGACCTTCATCTAATGTTGTTCCAAAATTACATAATTTGTGCATATATGACTTCTCAGTCAGATTGGGGCTGTCATGTAATGGTTTGTCTTCTGTAGAGCAGGAGTCGTAAGGAAGTCAGTGTGTGTGTGTGTGTGTGTGTGTGTGTGTGTGTGTGTGTGTGTGTGTGTGTCAAACCACATCTCTAATTTTAAAATGCTTATTTATTTTTACAGTTATAATACTCATTTTCAGTGTAATGTATTGGAACCTTGCCTTGCCCTGTGCCATTTATTTATACCCCCCACATACAAACAGTGCAGTTTCACAATGTTTTCCTGGTGTCCAACATGCCCCCCATTTTCAATAGCCACAGTGTATCCTCACCCCTATGGCATTAGATCATAAAATGGTATGCATTTACACACCCACCACCGAGGACTGGCACAACCTGCCTGCCACCTCCACGACCAGCCACCATCATCATTAGATTGTTGTCTAGTAAAATTAGAACGCTGTCATCTGCACCAGGGAAAATGTGATTGGCAGCTGTGAGTATGTGTTGCAATACAGATAAAAATCATGCAGTTGCCATCGATACTTTGAAACCATGACCATTCACCATCCAAAATGTTAGATGACATTTACTATACAGGGGCTGGACGAGGCTGGTCATAGCATTCAAAGTATGGCTGGCAGATGATTGAGTTTCCTTCATAGAGCAACACATGCTCAGGTGGCTGGTCATGTTTTCCATAGTGCAGATGGTAGCTTTCATCTTATTATACATCACATCAAAGGATGACAGCAGCCAGTTGTGAGGCGACAGGCAGGTTGTGTGGGTCACTATCGAATTGGGTGTGTAAACGCATACTATTTTACAATCTAATGCCAGGAGTGAGTGACAGTACTGTGGCTATTGATTTTCACCTTATTTATTAGAAACAGATGATAAAGGCACAAAGATATATTGTTCTGAGCACTGTCCTGCAAGACAGCACTGACAGCTCACTGTCCTCATCCTCAGAAGACATTTCAGTTTGAGGTTTTAAACATACAGCAGCAAAGACACTTGCCTATATAGTGCTATGACACTTCTGAATCTGTCTTTGCTCAAACCCCCAATGATGTTATCATGTTGCACGTCTCCACTTTAATCCAGCAGGAAATACTAATTGTAAACAGAGGATGAGCTACAGCTTGTAGAATTTCACTAAACCCATTTTCTCAGTCTGGAAAGCTAGAACAGTGAAAATCTTAACTGTACAGTCATCAGATGACTGTAAGTAACTGAACAAAATAAATATTTAAAACACGTTGAAATGTTTGACACATGATCTCTGAAGGACTCAACCTTGTGGATGGTTGGCCTGGAGGCTGGGAGAGTCAATTGATGTTAAAGGTTCCTAGCAGGAAGACTTCACCAGCTGAGGAATGTGAGGTGATGGTAGAAAGGGAATCAAATAGGAGGAGGATTCTTGGTAATGCACAGAAGATCCCAATGAAGATGGCACAGATGAGGGAAAGATAACCTAACAAGAAGAAACTTGTGGGAGGAAGATATGACCTTTCTGATAACCATGGTGCAAGACAGGCTCTGACAGGCATAGATGGCAACACTTCTTCCCCCAATATTTTCCCCTGTCCTGCTTGAAGAGATGATAGTCAGAAGGGAACAGGCTAGAGTCTGGGATCCTGGAGGAGAGCCAGGATTCTGAGATACAGAGGACGTCAAGTGAGTGTTATGATGTCCAGACAGGAGGCTGAGTTTTGAAGAAAGGCTCTGAGCATCGAGGTGAAAATACTCAGGCCTTTGGCAGCTAGGGAGGCAGAGAAGTAGGGAGGAGAGGGTCCGGGTTGGACTCTATATTGCCAGAAGGAGAAGGAGTAGGAAAAGGAGCAAGAGGATGGAGGGGATTTCTGACACTTGGAGGTGGGGGCAGGAGTGGGAGGCAGGGAAAGAAGAGGCAGGCATGGTAATGCAACTTCAGGTTAAGGGAGGGAGAAGATAGAAAACCAGGGTGGATAGGAAGGGAGGAGGATAAAGGGGAGGAGGGAGGCAGGATGGGTTGGGGAGAATGGAGGAGATAGGTGGGATGGGGAGGAAGGGAGGATGGGGAGTAGAGTTTAGGGCAGGGAGAGGACAAAGGTAAGAGAAAGGCAAGGTACATTGCAATCCAAGATGTGAGGTGCATTAGCCATTAGTTATCAACACGGAAGCTGAGATTCTGAAAAAGCGCTAGGTCAAAAAAAATACAAAGCTGCCGGTGGCCTAGTAACAGCCCTTGGATATAACTAAAATATGGGAGAAACAACAGGCAGATGAGAGCAGCAAATCAGATGTACTCAAACAGATTACTAGCTAAGCTAAACATGCAAATAACTGGGACAAGCACTAAAGGATATACAAACACAGACAACACTAGACCAATGAAAGAAAAAAATTGTTAAACACTGCAAAAGTGGGTGCACCAGATAGGGTTTATCTAGGAGTCAGCAAGGATGGCTTAATTGAACCAAGGCAGTCAGCTACAGAATGGGGACTGACTGACTGACTAGCAAACAGTACACAGTAAGACTAGGCAGGTTAACACTGAAGGTTACCACAGTTAGGGTTAACAATGCAGTTTACAGCTGAGTTCACAGCATTAGCTAAGTACAGTGCTGTAAATAAAAGCAAATAGAGAATGCAAACAAACCCGTATATCCAGCTTAGGGTGTGTCAGAATCACACAGATAATGGAATTTTAAATATCTAGGGCAGCTGGCCCATTGGCACAGCAGTTGGATTTCTGCTTCGGCGCGGTGACCCGGTTGGGAATGGACCGGGTTGCTGGAGGGCCGTCCAGAGTGAGAAGGATAGGCGTCCGAGGACTGCTCTCCTTCTTCGAGGAGGTGGGGGAGTGCATCCGGCACTCAATGGACCCCCTGGCAGAGGCTTGGGGTTGCATAGCTACTGGCACCTAACAAAGCCCAGGGCGTGGCAGATGCAGGACATCATTGCACATCCCGCCCCAGAAAATCAGGAAAAGGAGTAGCTGCTGGCTGCCCTCGATGATGCCCACCACAGCTTCAATTAGCCCCCAGGCCAGTCCTCCAACCTATCCTGACATCTGTGGTGATCGCAGACCCGCCATGGGGTAATCCATGGGGCATCGGAGGGTCGCAGCTGCCGGGGGGGTTGGAAGACCATGGGCCATGACTGGGCAGAGGTACTGGGTAGCTGGTGGCTCAGGGAGTAGATAAAGAATAAAAATAAAAATAAAAAATATATCCATAGGGCATTAAATCAAAATGGATGAACTAGCTAGCTGGCAACAAAGTAAGCCCGGCAGACTTAACACATCGTAATCGCTGCTGCAGGTATAGGCATCAGAGCTGGTATTCGGTCACCTTGTTATGCTGCAGCTATGATTACATTGTTACTCTTGGGATAAGGTTACACTGTCAACCTGTAACTATGACTGCATTGTCACTTTGTGGATAGGGTCATACTGTCTTGCTGTAACTATGTTTACATTGTCACTCCGTAGATATGGCCACCTTGTCACATGGTGTCTATGATTGACTTGTTACTGTGGATATAATCAACTTCCACACAGTAGATATGATTACATTGTCACTCTGTGCATATGGCCATATTTACAGTTTAAGAAATAAAGTGGCAATCAAATGTTCAGGCTACCTATTTATTTGTTTGTTTTACCAATTAAGTGCACTAGGCAAACAGATGCCTATTTTCTGGCACAACCTAAAAGAGTTAAAATGCAACACACAGTGGGAAGAGAATACAGATAATGGCAACGTGATGTAACAAGCAAGAAAAATGAGCTCACACATGTGACATGCGAGTTCAGGTATTAGAGTACTGGAATGGTTGTCCAGGGATCTGGATTCAGGTCTTATTAGGCCATTAGTGGTGGCTGGGCACCCAGGTGCACAGCTCCTTTTACAACTCCTACTCTGCGCCAGTGTGATGGCTGGCTATGTGAAACAGTGACAGAGCCAAATGAGGAAATCAGTGATCCAGACACTAATTTGGCGAGTTAGCATCTAAGTGTCTGCATATGAGATTGGATAGAGGGTCACAGAGCTGTGACCCCATTGTAACCAATTGACCAAAAGCCCACTTGCCCACTATGTCATATCGCTGCAGTTATGATCACATTGTTGTTCTATGGCTCTGGTCAAATTCTCTCTTACATCTAGGCTCACGCTCTCATCATGCGGCTGCACAGCATTGTTGCTCTATGAGCATGGCAACATTGTCATTGTGTATCTATTTTATTATACGTTTTGTATTGTAATTAACTTGGCATTCCCAAGATATCTTGGCTTTGCCTTGGCCAGGACATACATAACTGAAAACAGGTGTTTGACCTAGGAAGGAAATCAAAGGAGGTGAATTTGGTTTTATAGAGCACATTTCGCACGCTGTATCCCCAAAGCAGCACCTTACAGTCCCTGAGGATTAACCAGTAGCCATTAAGCACAGATAGATAGGTTATGGAATGTTCAGCTATTAGGTACAAGGAGGAAGGAAAAGAGTTAAGCATGGCGTTCGTGACTTGCTCAGGGTCACACAATAAGTGGCGTTTATGAAATTCAGATCTGAGTATTGGGTCTCCTGGTTCACTGCCCTGTGCTCTACCACTAGGCTCTACTGCCTCCGTTCCTACTAAACCAAGCAAATAAATAATCTCACTGTCAATCAGTGGCTATTGTCCACAGTATCACGTGGTAACTATGGTCAAGTTGTCATGCTATGGATATGGTCACATACTCATGCTGTTGCATATTGTCAGTCTCTGGCTGCAACCACATTGTTGCTCTGTGGCTATTGACAATATTATGGTGTAGCTATGATTACATTGTAGGTCTATGACTATGGTCACATTGTCACACTGTAGCTACATCTACATTGCCACACTGTAGCTGCATTTACATTGGCGGATTGTAGCTATATATGCAGTGTCACCGTGACTACAGTCACACCATTGCTATTGTTATGCTGCCACTTCCTGGCCAAAGACTCAAATAGTCATGCTGTGGCACTGATCACCTTGCCACTCTAGTTACAGCTACATTGTTACATTGTGCCTATCGTCACTGTGTCACCCTGTAGGTGTTGTCGCATTTTCAAGCAGTAGTTACAGTCACATTGTCACTCTGTGGCTAGGGTCACAGTGTCACACTGTAGCTATGATCTTTGATGATGGCTATGGCGGTCATATTGTCCTGCTGTGGGCATGAACACAACATTCAGCTGCAATTGGGTTTTGTTTACATTACAGTGCTGTAACTATATTTGTACTCCTGCTGTGTGGCTCTAGTTATATAGTCATGCTGGAGCCCGTAACTATATTTGCATTCTTGCTGTGTGGCTCTGTTTACATTGTCATGCTGGAGCCCATAACTATAGTTGCATTGTTGTTGTGTGGCTCTGGTTACATAGTCATGCTGGAGCCTATAACTATATTTGCATTCTTGCTGTGTGGTTCTGTTCACATTGTCATGCTGGAGCCTGTAATTATATTTGCATTCTTGTGTGGCTCTGGTTACATGGTCATGCTGGAGCCTGTAACTATGTAGCATTAATCACCCCGACAGAGGAGGGCTCTACCAGTGGATTAATGCCCTGCTGGGGATTGGTGCATAAGACCCGAAGGCGAGGGCTTCAACCACCCAGCGGGCATTTAATCCAGTGAAACCCGATGCTGGAGGTGATTAATCGCTTGTAATATGGCAAGCACGACAGGGATATTGTGCAAGAACTAGATGAGTCAGAAATAGACAACACTTACTGAAAGTCATACTGCTGCTTCTCACAGTATGCTACTTTTGCTTGCATTCCAGTCGGTCTGATGATCTGACAGCATGCGCATTCACGATGCACGCTACACAACCTTTACATAGTGGCACCTATTTCTCACCCGACACCAACAGAAGATTACTCTCTGAAAGAGACAACAATGTAACATTTTGAATTCGTAGTAGAGGTCTTCTATCGTTTCTCGTTAGATGTTATATACGATCCCCATTGAAGTAGTGCAGTATGGGAAAAGCTTTCCGTGTGAGTAAAATTATTGAGACACTTACTATGCATTTACTGGGCTTATGTGCCTTGTGTGTTTCTCTGCCACGATACCTCCATGTTTAACATTTGTTTCCCTTCCTGCCACAGTTCAATAACTCCCATTCTGTCTCTCAGATGCGTCCAACTGGGAGGGGGTCGCCATGCGTGACTCTGCCGTCGATTTCATGGCTCCTTGATGAATGCTGCCATCTGAAGTTTCCACGCATAGCTACTGGTGCTGCCTCTGTGTACCACTGCTCCTGGCGGCTCCCAATGGCATCTGTGACCTCTTCATTTCCATCCCAGTGCTGCACCCTCTGGCTGATGGCCAGTCTAGAGTACTACCCGCAGGCTCTAATGAGTGCTGCTTGTGTAGGTACTAACCTAGTGGGCTCTACTTCTGGCTTAATCACCGCTGGGACTCGATCAGATGACCCATTTGCACCAATTGCTGTGCTCTATTTCAGTGCTCTGTCCAGAGCCATGTTACAAATTTGCATTCTTGCTGTGTGACTCTGGTTACATTGTCATGCTGGAGCCTGTAACTATACAGTATTTGCATTCTTGCTGTGTGGCTCTGTTTACATTGCCATGCTGGAGCCTGTAACTATAGTTGCATTCTTGCTGTGTGGCTCTGGTTACATTGTCATACTGGAGCCTGTAACTATATTTGCATTCTTGTTGTGTGGCTCTGGTTACATTGTCATGCTGTAACTATATCTGCATTCTTGCTGTGTGTCTCTGGTTACATTGTCATGCTGTAATGGGAGGGCTTAGCCAGAGGTTCAATGTGGGGGAATAGCTCTTCCCAAAACCTTTACTTAAACCCAGCTCAAACACAGCTCCCTTGCTTAGGGAGTGTTTTTTCCTGGGCTTTCTCCATGGCTCATGTGGCTGTGCTCCTGTCTTTGTTTCCCTTCTGCTCTGCTGTCTGTTGCTCATCTCCCTTGTCCCCCTTCCCTCACCTTGCTTGTTTGTTCCTGCTCTCATGTTCTGTGTTCTCTGCCCTCTCCTCAGCAGCCTCATTCTGTCTCCTCGCTCTTCCTTTCCTCCCTGCCCCTTGCTGGCAGCAGATTTTTCCCTTTTGTGTTTCTTTTTGGCTTTTCACCCACTTCAAGCTCCGCTCTCCTCAGCGATTCCACCATTCTCTTTTCAACTCACCTCCGGCACCCCTCCGCAGCACACCACATCTCCCCATAGCTCACCCAGCTCCTTTCCCACTTCCTGCACGGGAACCAACCCTACCTGACCTGCTCGGACGTACTTGAGGACTAGGTATTTCCACCCGACACTGCTTCCATGCTTGCTGCCCTGCTATTTTCACCCGTATGCCATATGCTCCATGCAGCTCATCACTCCTCTCACTGGACTCCTCCTCCTGCTCATGGACCCGGAATGCTAGCTGGTGGCCGAGACTCATATTATTCCCTGTTTCTTGAGCTGCTACCTGCCCCTAAACTGCATGCCTCTACCCCAGATTGTTTGGGATGGCTACCACCTTGCATAGCATTTTATCACCTTTCTGAAGCAATACTGTCTCCCTATTAACACTAAAGGGTTCTCTACTTCAGCAGGTAACTACCTAAGGAGTCATAATCAGTTTATTTAATTTTATTTGGAAAATGGTTCTCCAGGAATAACTGGTTACCATGCCTGGTTCTTGAAGTCCGCCATCGAGATACTTGTACATACTAGCGGTGTGGTGAACTGGTTGGATAAGGTTGACTGAATTCATTCCTATGTTAATTGTGTCAAGATTTTATCAGGAATGGTCAGCGCCACACAAGGGGAGGCGTAGAGTGCAACATGCATGTGTAATTACTATACTGACCATTTTCTTTCATAACCAATCACCAAAGCTCAGTCCTCACATTTCTGGCCACAATGCTTCTCTATACCTATGCTCTCCTGGACCCATATTTTGTTTGCCTTTACATTATTCCCTGCCTTTGCCTTATTTCTTCCTCAACACGCCACTCCTACTGTCACTTTCAGAGAAACCACACAGTTCAATTAGGTAGCATCAGAACTAATCAGATTGGAGTTGCTGTGCTTATATTAGTATCCTCCTCTACCTGCACATTTTAGTCAAGTTGAGTCTGGCCAAGATCCTATACACATAATTCATAGTCAGAGTTTCTGCCTGACTGCTGCCATGGACACCTGACTGGCCTGGTTTTGATCCCTCTTGCACGCTTTGATACTGTATCAGCCTCAGGCGTCACCTTGGTTCAATGGATTTCCCAGTCCTTCCTAACTGCAACCTAGGGCACTGCTACCACACACTTTCAATCACCCCTTACATTCGTACTCTTCCCCAGTGCATCATCCATTCATCAAAGGCCTCCTATCACACCATAGGTCTTGCTCCAAGCCTGCCCCTGCTTTCAATGCATCATTCCTGTTCGTGTACCACCTTCCATCTTCTTTGTCTGTCCTACCATTTCTACGTGATGTATATTCTTCTTCATAGCTGCAATTTCCTCCTGTGCACTCTCTCCCTCTCTCTAAACAGCATTCTGCCTTTCTGCCAGCCCATACCAGCAGTACTCAGGACTCTGTCCCTCACTTGCACCTTCTGAGATGTTGAGCAGGTAGGCTTCCCTGTCAACGGAGATGGGATACATTACAACCACTACCTCCTTCTTACCAACCTAACATCCTCCATCCCTAACTGCTTGGCAGCATCGAGTGCAGGTTAGCTCGCCCCAACTACCAGGGATGGGAGCAATGTCTACAATCTATTGAGTCTTACCGTGCCTTCTACCTCCTTACCAGTTGCGCTTCCCTTTGGGAGCAGACTTCTTCACCACATATCCCTCATCCATACTACTTCTGCCTGGCAGCCTCCTGTAAAGATCATCCTGCCTCAGTCATCATTGATGGGTGTCTGACTCTTCATTCCTCTGCTTCACCAGTAAGCATTCTCAGCCTGCTACCTGAATACTGCTTCCCTTCAGGAACCTGACTTTGCTCGACTGGCCTTCTCCATACTTCCTGGCCTGCAGCCTTGCTACAGGTCCTACTTTGCAAACTTACATGGCTGGGAGTCTGCATCTATTCTGACTGTTTCTACCCTTTGCTTTCCATATCTAATGCAGGTTGCCACTTCCCTTCAGGAATGAGGCCTTTATACCTCACTTGCCTTCCACCTCCCAACTTGTCCTACAGACTTCATGTCTTGGTCTTCATGCTTTGACTACCTGATTTGGTTGCCTGATTATGTGACTCCACTGGTTCCATACCATCTCTGGTTCATACTCGGATGCCACCCCATCTGGAGCGAGATCTCATTCTCTCAGCGCCTCCATCATCCTGCCTCTGCCTAGTGGTATTGGTTACTGGTTATCTCTCCTCGATTACCAAGATTGGATGCTAGTTTCTGCATTCATTTGTTTCTACTTTGGATGCCCTCTTGGACCACTGCTGCTCCTCCCTCCTGGACTGGAACCATTTAGCAAAGTTGCCTCCGTCATCATACACATTATCCAGACATGTTGTTTCAGGTCTCCTCTCCTCAACTCCTTGCTTAGGAGCCTGCATCTACACCCAAATGTCCATCCTCTATATTTTACCTCCTACCAAATTACAGTTTCCCTAACAGGACCCTCTGCTCCAGATGTCCTCCTTCCTTCCTCACCAATCTCCATCCCGCTCTTCCATGGTCTAGCGTTCTCTGTCCTTTTGGCCCCATTTCCCTCATGATGTGGATCTTGCCAGCTCATTCAGTCTCTCTCAATCCAGGTTGACTGCTTCATGAACTTCCTTGCTGAAGATCCCTCTTCCAGATGCTATATGAGCTCATTTCTTTTAGATGTGGAAACCTCGTCATTCATCACTCTAGCACCTTCCATCCTTTTCTCTCATTGTTTGAGGCCTTGGTCAGATGTGGAACTCATGTAGCTCAACTCAGTTGCTCTTGGTGCTTGGTTTTCCTTCTTGGCTTTCCATGGATAATCCTCTGATACCTTGCTACTGCTTTCTGCATTCTGCTGCAATTCACTGAAGAGCCAACCTAGGTCCTGTTCCTTCCTGCACTGTATGTCATCCAGCTTCTCTAGCCCATCATCTTCCCCAGATTGTTCTTTCAGTTCTCAGGATTCACTCTGGGCTTCCTTCCCAGGTGGATGGCTGCCTTTTCATCTCCACCTTGCAGGCTCGTGGCTTTGTCCTGTTTGCTGTGGCCCTTTAGGGCATAGCACCCTAATTCCATCAGTATTCCTGCTCGGTCAATTCTCCTCTAGTTTATCCATCACATACTCATACTCTGGCCATTCTAACAATGCAGCTTCCACTACTCAATGGATCCTTGTCCATTACTCTTGAGAAAACTACTGCTAGCAAACATCCTTGGATAACATGCCTTATCTTGCATCATCATAGAGTTTTATGTACTGCCTAGCAGCTACTCACAATCATTCCTGGAATCTTATTCACCTGGACAATAGCAAGATCTCATCCATCTCTATTGGATACACCATCTGAATCTGGTCTATTCAATAACTGTGACTTTCCTGTCCACCATGTCTCACTGGCTATCCTCCCACATGGACAGGACTTAAATCCTTTTGTTATGCTATGACTTCATACTCATTCTCACTGCAACAGACACGGAATTGCAAGATATCTTATACCACTACGGGCATCATCCATTTTGCCTTCTGCAGCCTCTCCTACCAACACCAACTCTGCTGACCTAGTTACTCAACTCCTACTTTCTCAACAGCCATTGCTCAACCTAAAACTTTCCCAGCTGCCTTCCCAGAACATTCATTGTTGGATCTTCCATTCTGCTTACTTTACTGATGGCATGCCATCCAAACCACTGTTTTCTAGCTCCTGAACATCACCATGCCTCATATACTTGTCTGCATTTCTCCATCCTATTACCATCTATCAAGTTAGCTGCCCATCAGCCATCCTCTTAGTCTATCCTCAGGAATATCTCCAGTACTCCCTCTAGTGAAGATTTTCAGCGAGAACTGGCTCCTCTAATTCTCAATCTGGATATCCAGACCATTAATGGCAAATTCACTATCCCAGACTTGCCTGGCTCCCCAGCTGTCTTACTCAGTCATAGCACTAAGATTCTCTGGCATTTCTCACTACTTCACTGCTCTACCAACCAAGCCTATAGTCACTTCAGATATCCACTTTCAAGTTGCACCTTAGTATTTAGGCATCGGATTACCCATAAATCTAATCAGACATTGCCACCTCAAGCGCATCTCACAGGCTATTCATACACAGAACTACTCATATATATTTCAGTCTGTGGATCAGCAGAACATGTACAAGTATGGATACAACAGCAACACCCAAATAAGCTATCCTATTCCCTCATACCAAACTTCCAGTCATTCTCTCTATATTTCAATCACCAGCTGGACCATGTATACCAGTCTTCATGTATTTGTCTATAAATAATTTCTGGTATTTTCTTATCAAGCACTCAAAGTCTCCACTCATCTCTTTCCACTTAGGTGCATGCTTATTTCACACTGATAACTCCCCACTGAATTACTTGCCTCCAGACTTTCAGAATGTCAGACCTCCCACATGTTGGATCATTCACTAGGACGTCTAAATCATCATTCCCATCATCCACTGTCTGATAGCACATGGAACAATTACTCTTTCCCTGCTCATTCGTCCCTGCAATCCCCTTGGACAAGTATACTCCATTACCTTGAAATCTGGATTTCAGTCACCCTTCTTCGACCATATCTGCTTCACCAGCAGGATTCTACTGCTCCTTCAGAAAAGACCTACTTCTTCAGCCTCATGATCATCCTTCAACCTACATCATCCATGGATCGAGGACCAACCATCATCTCTCCAAAGAAGCTCACCTTTTCCAAATTTAGCCATGGTTACAAGAACCTAGGTTCTTCTCTTCTTAGTATGCCCAGAGAGAGGCAGACCAATGGCCATGGCTCCTCAGAGGTTTCCTCCACCTGGGGGTTTTCCTTTCCTGAGTGCCAGCAGTCATACTCTCTGTGAGTTGGAGGTATAATTTTGGGCCATCTATTCCTACAAATTCCTACCTACATACCTACTACTAAAGGGTGGGAATAGAATAAAAGCCACAAAAAAGTACTACAAGATTCACGTAGCACTAATACCCCATCGTTATTCCCCAAATATTGAATGGGAGGGCTTAGCCTAAAGTACAATGTGAGGAATAGCTCCTCCCAAAATGTCTATTTAAACCCAGCTCAAACACACCTCCCTTTGCTTAGGGAGTGTATTTTATCCACCACAATCCCCTCCTCCTCCTTCTCAAGTGCTCTTCTCACCCTTGTTCATGGGCCTTCTATCCCACAAATTCCTACCTACATACCTACTACTCAAGGTTGGGAATAGGTAAAGCCACAAAACATACAACAAGTTACACAAGCACTAATACCCAATTGCTATTTCCCAAACATTGAACTATATTTGCATTCTTGCTTTGTGACTCTGGCTACATTGTCATACTGTAACTATATTTGCATTCTTGCTGTGTGGCTCTTGTTACATTGTCTTGCTGTAACTATATTTGCATTCTTGCTGTGTGGCTCTTGTTAAGTTGTCATGCTGGAGTCCGTAACTATATTTACATTGTTCTCGTGTCACTCTGGTTACATTGTCATACTGGAGCCTGTAACTATATTTTACATTCTTGCTGTGCAGCTATAGTTTACATTGTCATGCTGGAGCCTGTAACTATATTTGTATTCTTGCTGTGTAGCTCTGTTTACATTGTCATGCTGGAGCCTGTAACTATATTTGCATTCTTGCTGTGTGGCTTTGGTTACATTATCAGGCTGGAGCCTATAACTATATTTGCATTCTTGCTGTGTGTCTCTGGTTACATTATCATACTGGAGCCTGTAACTATATTTGTACTCTTGCTGTGTGGCTCTGTTTACATTGTCATGCTGTAACTATATTTGCATTCTTGCTGTGTGGCTCTGGTTACAATATCATGCTGGAGCCTGTAACTATATTTGCATTCTTGCTGTGTGGCTCTGGTTACATAATCATGCTGAGCCTGTAAGTATATTTGCATTCTTGCTGTTTGGCTCTGGTTACATTGTCATGCTGTAACTATATCTGCATTCTTGCTGTGTGGCTCTGGTTACATTGTCATGCTGTAACTATCTGCATTCTTGCTGTGTGGCTCTGGTTACATTGTCATGCTGTAACTATATTTGCATTCTTGCTGTGTGGCTCTGGTTACATTGTCATGCTGGAGCCTATAACTATATTTGTACTCTTGCTTGTGTGGCTCTAGTTACATTGTCATGCTGTAACCATAGAATCATAGAAAAGAATCACGAGTTCAAGAGGTGAACCTATTTGGAACTAGCCACCAATTTACTGGAGGAAATAATATTTTTGATTACACATATGCTTATCCAATTTGTTTTTAAATGATAGCATAGTATCACTCATTGCAATATCAGATGGAAGATTATTCCAGGAACTAGTTACTCTCTGAGAGAACCAAGAGTTGCATTTTCAGTCTTATTTGTGTCCACTTTTAATTTATACTTGTATTATTGCTGTTATTTTGTTTAACTAGACCAATTGTTTCAAATAATACTTCATTGTGTCCTGCTTTGTATGTCAGACATAAGTCTCATCTTAAATATCTGTAACTTGTTGAATAAAGTTCTAGTTTTTAAAGTCTCTTGGAGTGATCAAGTTCTCTATAATTGCTTATTCTTTTGGTAAATTTTCTTTGAATTCCCTCCATTTGTTTTGACAATCAATTTTTGAGGGGCCCAAAGGGGCACACTATTCAAATTAGGTCTAATAAGGCTAGTATACAATGGCATCAAAACTTCAGATTCTCTACTTTTTATATTTCTTAGTATACAACCCATTCGCTTATTACTCTTATTGACCATATATCTGGTATGTTCCTTAAATTCAAGATTATTAGAAACTAGTATGCCAAGGTCTGTTTAGCATTCTGTTACATTTATAGCTAGGTTATTAATTGTATATTGATACTGAGAATTTCTTTTACCCAGATGCATAACCTTACATTTTGGTATATTAAGCTGCATCCATTATTACTCATCCAGGATACTAAAGAATTTCGTGCTGACTGTAATTGGCATGCTGACTGAAAGTTGTTGATAATTCCTCCTAATTTACAATTGTCAACTTATTTAGTAATTCAGCCATACACTGGAGACATCATAGAAGCTATAAAAATGTTGAATAGTGTTGGACCCAGAACAGAGCCTTGGGGAACTCCACTTGTAACTGTACAGTAGGTAGATTTAAAGCCTCTTATAGAAACACACTGAGTCCTATTTCCCAACCAGGATATTATCCAATTAATGATACAAGGGTGTATTTGTAGCTTTATCAGGTGCTCAACCAGTATTTTGTGAGACATGGTATCAAAGCTTTAGCACAGTCTAAGAAAATGATATCGACTGGTAGGCCCATATCCAGAGATCGCTGACAGATTCAAAAAATGCAACTGATTGGTTAGGCATGATCTGCCAGTAATAAAACCATGCTGTGTACTGTCTAAATGTCCGTTACCCTCAACATGCTGAGTTATATGTTTCTGAATTAATTTTTCAAGTAGTTTGCCTAGGACAGAGGTCAGACTAATTGGTTTGTTATTCTGGACATTGTTTTTGTTACCTCCCTTATGTATTGGGGTTATAACAGCCCTTTTCAATCATCTGGTATTTGCCTTCTAGCAAAGATAAGTTAAATATTAGTGCCAAGGGACCGATAATTTGGCTGCCACATTTTTTAAAAATACTGGTGCTATACCATCTGGTCCAGGTGCTCCATTTCTTTTGAGCTATTTATAACATTAATTACGTCTGATGCACCAATAATAAATGGCATATTGTCATCTGATATTTTAACATGATGAATAAAATCTTTGGTCTTATATACACTAAGGAAGTATTCATCAAGTTTTTGTGCAATCTCTGTTTCATCTACTATTACCTCATTATTCACAAGAAGTGGTCCAACTTCAGTTCTCTTCCCTCTTAAACTACCAGTATAATTAAAAACATTTTTTTATTATCAGAGACCTGTGTTGCTAATTGTAACTCCATGTTCTTTTTGCATTATAAATTAACTATATTTGCTTTCTTGCTGTGTGGCTCTGGTTGCATTGTCATGCTGGAGCCTGTAACTACATTGAAATTCTTGCTGTGTGGCTCTGGTTGCATTGTCATGCTGGAGCCTGTGGCAATATTGCATTCTTGCTGTGTGGCTCTGGTTACAGTGTCATGCTGGAGCCTGTAACTATATTTACATTCTTGCTGTGTGACTCTGGTTACATTGTCATGCTGTAACTATATTTGCATTCTTGCTGTGTGACTAGGTTACATTGTCATGCTGTAACTATATTTTCATTCTTGCTGTATGGCTCTAGTCACTTTGCCATGCTGTAACTATATTTGCATTTTTGCTGTGTGGCTCTGGTTACATTGTCATGCTGGAGCCTGTAACAATATTTGCATTCTTGTTGTGTGGCTCTGGTTACACTGTCATGCTGGAGCCTGTACTGTATTTGCATTCTTGCTGTGTGACTCTGGTTACATTGTCTTGCTGGAGCCCTAACTATATGTGTACTCTTACTGTGTGGCTCTGGTTACATCATCATACTGTAACTATATTTACATTCTTGCTGTGTGGCTCTGGTTACATTGTCATGCTGGAGCCTGTAACTATATTTGTGCTCTTGCTGTGTGGCTCTGGTTTCATTGTCATGTTGTAACAATATTTGCTTTCTTGCTGTGTGGCTCTGGTTACATTATCATGCTGGAGCCTGTAACTATATTTGCATTCTTGCTGTGTGGCTCTAGTTACATTGTCATTCTGTAACTGTATTTACATTATTGCTTTGGGGCTATGGTCACACTGTGTTGACATTACATTCCCATTCATTTTGCAGTTGTTGATATTTTCACATTGCAGCTGCATTTTACATTGACACTGTATGACTGCTGTCACCCTGTCATATTGTATTTATGGTTACCTTGCTGCGCATGGCTTCCCCATATTGCCACTGTATGGCTACAGTCATCCTGCTACAATGTAGGCATAGTCACCTTGTTGCTCCATAGCTTCTATTATGTTGTCATTTTATGGTTATAGTCAACCTATAATAGTGCAATTATAGTCAACTCTTGCACAATAGCTTAAATCTCATTGTCAATCTGTGACTACAGCAACCCTTTCACAGTGTAGTTGCTGTCACCATGCTGTGCCAGGGCTTCCATCATATTGTCACTTTGCAACAGTTGTCACATTTGATTTCTTCTGCCACAACTATAACCACACGTTTGCTCTTTCTCTGTGGTTACATTATAATTCTGTACTACATTCAAATCATTGCTCTGTGGCTACTGGCTACTGTCACAATGTTGACATGGTCACATATTCACTATGGCTATGGTCACATTGGCACACTGTAGTTTTGATTGCTTTGTTACTCTGTGACAGTGACTATGGTCACACTTTCACACTGTGTGCAAGTACATTTACAGTACATTAGTGATGCTATCTGTGGCCACATAGCCATACTTAGCTATGTCTACATTGTTGCTGCATGGTTGTGGTCACATTGCCACATGGTAGTCATGGCCACATTGTTGCTGTGTACCTACAATCACACTGTCATGTGTGCTGTAGCTATGTCTACATTGTTGTTGCATGGCTGTGGTCACGTTACTACATGGTAGTTATGGTCACATTGTTGCTGTGTACCTACAATCACACTGTCATGTGTGCTGTAGCTATGTCTACATTGTTGTTACATGCCTGTGGTCATGATACCACATGGTAGTCATGGTCACATTGTTGCTGTGTACCTACAATCACTGTCATGTGTGCTGTAGCTATGGGCACATTGTTATTTTCAGAGGTGGCTGTTTGCCTTGTAGCTCAGTGGCTATGGTCACATTGTCAGGCTGGGTCTGCATTCACATTTTTCTGTGTAACTATGTTCACATTCTTAGCCTGTACCTACATGTGCACCTCCTCTCTATGGCTATGGTAACAGTGCCATGCTGTTGCTATGACTGCACTGTCACTCTCTGACTGTGGCCACATCTATATGCTGTAACTATATAGCTAGTTTAACATTATAACTCTGTGACTATGGTAAACCCATGCTGTAGCAATGTATGTTGTTACTTTGTGACAGTGGTAATGGAATGCTGTTGTCATGTGTACATTGTAACTCTGTGACTGTGGTAATGCTAACCATGTGCACACTGTTACTCTGTGACTGATAATCCAGTGTGGTGGCCACATGTATAATGTTACTCTGTGACTGTAGTAATTGCAATCTGTAGCCATAAAGACTTATAATTGTATGGACAGCCATACCCAACAAGCCTGTGCCTGCAATGAGATGTTTATATGGCAACTAGGAACCTTGAGTGAAACACAAGAGGTTCACTGGGTGCCATACAAAACTCGAGATGAAGACACAGGCTTGTTCGTTCATGGATGCCCATACAGAGTATGGGTATCCATACCTATTTCAGACAATCTACTTCCTATTAGTGAGAACTGGTGGTTGGTGGGAGGCACTTGAAGGTTGGTGGCAGGCTCAAATTACTAATTCTGTGTGTGGCTATCAACTGCAGCTGCTGCTGTTCCTGTGAGTTCAAGTTTATAAAACACATTTACAGCTCAACTGGCTAGTGGAAAACAGCTGTGCGACAGCATTCTAAGTTGTTGTGCTGCAGTAGTGACATAATTACAGCAGCAGAACCACATAATGATGTCACTGCTGCAGTACAACAACCCTATTCTAGACATGGCTTTCCATGCAGCAACATTCCACCATACAATGTATGCACATTATTACTCTGACTGTGGTAATGCCATGCTGTAGCCATGTGTACATGGTTACTCTGTTACTGTGGTAATGTAGTGCTGTAGCTAGGTATACATTGTTACTCTGGGACTTGAGGTAATGCCATGCTGTAGTTAGTGTACATTGTTATTCTGTGACTGTGGCAATGCCATGCTGTAGCTAAGTGTTTATTGCCATTCTGCAACCATGGTTATGCCATTCTGTAGCCATGTGTACATTGTTGCTCTGTGACTGTGGAAATGCCATTCTGTAGCCATGTGTGCATTGTTACTCTGTGACTGTGGAAGTGGCATTCTGTAGCCATGTGTGCATTGTTACTCTGTGACTGTGGAAATGCCATTCTGTAGCCATGTATGCATTTGTTACTCTGTGGCTGTGGAATGCCATTCTGTAGCCATGTGTGCTTTGTTACTCTGTGACTGTGGAAAAGCCATTCTGTAGCTGTGTGTGCATTGTTACTCTGTGACTGTGGAAATGCCATTCTGTAGCCATGTGTGCATTGTTACTCTGTGACTGTGGAAATGCCATTCTGTAGCTGTGTGTGCATTGTTACTCTATGACTGTGGAAATGCAATGATATAGCCATGTGTGCATTGTTACCTGACTGTGGAAATACTATTCTGTAGCCGCTGCTCACTCCTCCCTCCTTGGAGTAAATTCCATTTACCACCACCCTCTGTCGCCTATCCCTAACCAATTTCTTATCCAGTTTACCAGCTGTTTTCTTCTGCTGTCAATACCCCTCTCGATACATCCCAGCATCCTGTTAGCCTTGCTGTAGGCCTTGTTGCACTGGCTCATTTGCTTAAGTGAGTTACTGATAACTCCTAGATCCCGTTCCTCTTCTGTAGTGTTAAGTCTCACCCCACCATCGTAATCCGTCTTGGGGTTCTTTTTCACTAGGTGCATTACTGTGCACTTTTGGCACTGAATTTTAACTGCAGAACTTTGACCACCCCTCTGATTTTGGTAGGTCCTCTGCATATCCCTTATTCCCATCACTATCCACCCTCCACATACAGTACTTTTTGTGTCATCTGCAAAGAGACACAGCCTGCCCTGGATTCCTCACCAATGTCACTAATGAACATGTTGAAGAGGACTGGACCCAGGACAGATCACTCGGAACCCCCTCATAACCTCCCTTTCCTCAGATTTCACCCCATTGACCACTACCCTCTGCTGCCACCCTTTTAGCCAACTACTCACCCAGTTCCAACGGTTTTAGCTCGCTCAGGTCTTCCATCTTTTAAGCAACCTTTGTGTGGTACCGAATCAAAAGCCTTTGCTGAAGTCAGTACAGCAGATCCACAGCGGGCTCCTGTCTACTTTTAGTAACCCAATCAAAGGAAAAAATCAGGTTAATCTGACAAGACATTCCTGTCATGAAATCGTGTTATTTACTATCCTGGAGCCCACTGCTATCTTGGTAGTCCACAGGGTCCTCTTTGATTAATGACTCCATCAGCTTCCCCATGATGGAGGTCAAACTGACAGGCCTGTAGTTCCCTGATTGCTCCCTATCCCCCCGCCCATTATGAAGCGGTACAACACCTGCCATTCTCAATCACTTGGAACTTCCACGGACCCACGTGAGTTGGTGAACAGCCAGCCAGTGATTCAGCCAGCTCTGCTGCTAATCCCTAAGTGTCCTCAGATGCATCCCATCTGATCCTGAAGCCTTAGCTATCTTGATGGCTGCCAGACCTTTTAGGACCCTCTCACTAGTAAGTATTGGCTGCCTCATTTCCAGGACTCCTTAGCCGCCGCTTTTAATGCCACTTTCTGGCATGGACCTGCAGGCCTTGTTAGTAAATTCTGAGTAAAAAGTCATTCAGGATGGTGGTCTTTTGGTCATCCTCCTCTATCACCCTACCCCTTCAACTAGCCATGCAATGACACACCTTTTTCCTTTTTAACTGATACATCTGTAAAATTATTTTCTCCATTCTTGATCCCTCCACGTCAGCAGCACCATGTCTGCTTTCTCCTCCCTGATTACCTTCTTTGCCTCCCTATTTTCTGTAGATAATCCTCCCTTTCTGTCTCCCCTCCTTTTCCTTGTATTTATAGAAGACCTTCTTTTTGGCTCTAACCACTTCCCTGACCTTATCTGAGAACCATAGTGGTCTCTTAAACCTGTTTTTAGATACTGTTCTTATGCTTGCCTTTGATGCCTCAAGATTGATACCTTTATTGCCCTCCATCTCTCCTCTAACCCCTTGTATCCTCCACCCCACTAACTCCTCCTCCTGATGAGTTCTCTCAACCTATCGTAGTCCATTCTTCTAAAGTCAAGGACTTTGGTTCTTGATTGTAGGTTGCTGGCCCAAAGACCAATTCAAACCACATGGAGTTGTGGTCATGGTTCCCTAGCGCTCCTCTACTCCCACAGTACCCACCATCTCTGAGTTGGTGTGCACCACTTCAAAGATTGCATTCTGCCTGGTAGGTTTCTTAACAAGCTGCACCAGCAGACAGTCTTGGAAGGTGCCCAGTAATGTCTGACACCTGTCAGGAGTCCTGTCCTGTCTTGCCCCTTTCATTGCCTCCTGGGCTATTCTCTCTTCAGTTTGTACCTTTTTGCTCCTTACTGCTTTCCCTGCTTCCTCTGTTTCCCAAATACACCTCCCTATCCTCCTCCTCTGCATCTCCTTATACCTTCTGAATGCTAACCTTTTAGGTTTACCTTTTCAGCCACCTCTTTCAAGAACCATAGTGGTCTCTTTTCCTCTTGCTTTTGCTCACTTGTTTGATGCAGAGGTTTGTTGTCTTTACTATGCTCCTTTTATCTTTTGCCCACTGTTCCTCCACCCCACCCAGGTCACCCATCCCTGCTAGGTCATCCTGAGGCATTCACTCATCTTTTAAAATCTACCCTCTTGAAGTCCCAGACCCTTGTCCTTGTGTGGTTTGATTCACGAGTCATCCTTATACTGAACAACACCGTACAGTAATCACTGATCCCCAAGTGGCCTCCCACCTTGACATCTGCAACACTGTCCCTGTTAGTGAGTACCAGGTCCACTATTGCCCCATCATCAGTGGGCTCACTGACTAGTTGCCTGAGGAATGCTTCCTGCAGAGAGTTCAGGATGTTCCTGCTTCTAGCTGAAGCCACTGCTGAGGCTTCAATCCAAATCTGGCAGGTTGAAGTCCCAGTGGCGGCCTCTCCCCTTTTCTGTCATCTTGCCAATGGCTCCTGCCAATGTCTTATCTAAATCTTCCCTCTGTGCTGGAGGTCTATAGATCACTCCAGTGTGAATAGTGGCTCCATTCCTTGTCTCCAGGATGACCCAGAGTACCTGTACCTCCCCTGTATTCCCTGTATCTTCATGGCTTTTATGCTCTCCTCACATAAAGCAACACAACTCTTCCTTTTCTTCCCACCCAGTCCTTCCTGTACAGAGCATAGCATGGTATGATCCATGTCCCAGTCATGGTTTTCAGTGCCATGATTCAGTAATGGCTACAATATCTAGGTTGGCATCTACCATGATGGCCCCTAGGGAACAAAATCTTATTTCCTAGACTTCAGGGCCCAATTCACAAAGCTTCGATTGTGGCACAGGGGCTTACACCAAAAAGAATGGTGCAAGGTGCACCTTGTGCCAAAAGATACATCAGGAGGGCGATTCTCTAAGGTGCCTGTGTCAAATGCAGGCTACTGCGCAATGGGTGTTGCCCATCCCTACTCCCAGAAATGGGCTGCGACAAGGCAGTAGGGGCCCTATGGCAGAGCATAGCTGCCACAGCCCAGAAATACAATTCATAGACAGCACCCAGAGGAGAAATTTAAGTACCCTTAGACCAACCAGGGCTGGTTTAAGGGACTTAGAAAATTCATCACTCAGAGAGATGCCTGGGTGCGACAACATGCCATGGAATCCCAGATGGTGTCAAAGCCCTTAAACTGTACATAGAACAAGATATAGACGTAAACAACAGTAAATCATTCTCTCCGAGCTGTGATGCCATAGTATTACACTAATGTTCATGGCTCGGTCCTCGATGCTAGCAATGGTACATTATGTAATGTACATGCCCCAATCCCTGATGCTGTCATATTGCAATAGGGTAATCATGCCCCTCTCTCCCAGATCACCGATGTTGCCAGAGTTAATAAGTAGTACACCCCATCCTCCTCCTCCTCCTCCCTGACCCAAGGGTGCCAGCACTAATAATAATAATCAGAGCTGATGACCAGCACAGACCCCGTCACCTCCTTGGCTGTAGCCTGACTGAACTGTCAATATGCTTACTGTACTACAATAGGCTCATTGACAGTTCAGGGCGCCAGCCAAGGAGGTGTGAGGTGAGTCTGTGCTGGTCACCAGCTCTGATTAATATTGATTAGTGCTTGCCTAGGGTCAGAAAAGGGCATGGGGTACTACTTATTACCTCAGCAATGTCGAGGATCTGGGGAGAGAAGCGTGATCTCTATTTCAAGATGAAAGCATCAGGGATAGGGCATGTATATTACAGTGTTACAGATGACAGCATTGGGGATCAGGGCATGTAATGTGCATTCTTCATTACTGTCAACATCGGAATCGGCATGGTGGGGGACTAGACCACCGGGAGGGATGATCATTCATTTCAGTCAATGGCAGGAGTGGGGATGAGGTGCAGGACCACTTTCCTTTGCTGCAGCAGCTTGGCACACCTCTCCATGCGCTGGGTGTTTTCAGCAAGGAGTGGTTGCCACAGGTGTGGGGATGCAGGTGCCAAGACCCCTCCTGTACCAGAATCTGGTGCAGGGGCCCGGTGAATGGGGCTTTGACACAAGCTGCTGTTTGCTGCAGCTTGTGTTGAAACATGAACCCCTTTGTGAATCGACCTAGCATTCACACACATGGCTTTCAGATTTGTTTCCACTTTGCTTGTTGCCACCCTTTTCTCCTTTTTGCCTTCCCTCCTCTCTTTTAATGATCCTTTCCTTTCCACTTTATTTCTACCACCCTGCTACCTTTATTAATTTGCACCCTGGGATTCCTCACCCTCCGGTTCTCATTACTGTCTACTTCAGCCTGTGGGGAGGCAGTTTCTAGCTCCTAGATTCCTTCTGCCAACCACCAGAAAAGGCAGATGGGACTTTAGTTTAACATCTCATCCAAAGGGCAACACACCCCTACGATACATCATCCCCTTTGTACAGCATGCTAGTGGTAGTGTTTATGGTATGACCCAATCCCGGTGCAGGACTAGAAACCCATGACCTTCTGGCCCAGAGACAGATATGCGACCTGCTGAACCACACTGACTTCCATATAGCTTAGAGGGATGCAAACCTCCACATCTGTTTAAAGTATAAGAAACCCCATGTGTGTGCTGTATTATTAGCCTCATGCAGCTTCTTCAGACACGTGCCCACCAGACCCCTTATCTTGGCAAGCTGTGCATTTCTATAGTTCTTTGTCCTGGGGGCTGAGATCTGACTAGTCTTCACTGTTACAAGGGCAATGTTACCAGGTTAGGGTCTCTGACTACCATGGGTTGCTTGATGTTCACGCTTGAGATGATCCTTCCCACTACTGAGAACAAGTTTAAAGATGGCTTAAAACCTAGTCCCTTGAAGGACATGCTCTTCTAGGAAAGCAAGACAAGTTTAGTTTTATGCACTCTATCCATGAGGCAGGGAGGCTTCCAACAAAGAGAACCTAAAATAGTTATCATCATGTAACTCCACGCCCATGGGTGGGGCTTACCTGGAATGTCTCCTGCTGCCTAGTCCAGCCAGTCCTGGACCCCAGGAGCAGTATCAAAGTTTAAAACCACCAGCTCAGCAGTGCAGCACTGATAGTACTGCACAGATCAGAGAAGTGCTGCACAGCTAGTTGTGCGCACATTCGAGCTGGCACCTTCTCAAATGTGCAAGCTGCAGTGGTCGGCTCACTCTCCCCGTAAGCACTGTCCATGGTGCTTAAGTGTTAAAGCTGCTGCAGCAGCTCTGCTAAGCAGTTCCCTGCATGTGCTCTGGACCCCCAGAACTCAGAAGGTATAAGAGGGGTCTCGAGGCACACAGGAGGGAAAAGAACTTTGACAAGCATTCTTAAGCGTCATTACATTAATAATAATAATAAATAAATTTTTATTTTACGTATTAAGAGTCATCAAGGCGCTTTACAAAAGATAAAACAACCATATAAAACAGTAGACAAAATAATAAATAAGTAACATACAGATATAATAAATAACAGGACTCAAATTATGTGGAGCTACAAAGCGTCTCTCCATAAAAGGTTTTCAATACCTGTTTGAACCCCTCCACAGTCGTGCACTCCCAGAAGTTGATGGGGTAGAGAATTCCAGAGGGTTGGGGCAGTGCATAAAGGCATGGGCCCCAGAAGATTTCAGAGACACCCTCAGAATCTCTAGCAACTCTCATCAGCCGACCGCAGCTGTCACACCGACGGAAAGGAACAAGAAGCTCTTTCAAGTAGTCAGGGCCCAGTCCATGTAGGGCTTTATAAGTCAGTAAACCAACTTTAAAGGTGATCCGCCACCTAATCCGGCAGCCAGTGCAGATCGCGCAGCACGGGGTAGTATGAGATACGAGAAGCCCCAGTTAACAATCGTGTTGCTGCGTTCTGCATTCGAGCTGCAGGCGGTGGATTTCAATCCCAGAAAGCCCTAAGTACAAGGAGTTACAATAATCAAGGCACAAAGTTACAAAGGCATGGACTAATGTAGGCAAGTCCCTGGATGGAACCAGGTGCTTAATCCTGGAGATATTCCTAAAATGGTAAAGGAAGACTTGACAACGGCCAACACCTGAGATCATAAAGTCAGCCCATCATCAAGCATTACCCCAGGTTTTGCACCGTTCAGAGGATAGAGCTGAGAGCCCCCAAGAAAATTCCAGAGGGCTGATCTGCCCTAAACCCCTCTATCCAGTGACCTGGGTCCACTACCATCACCTCTGTCTTTCTGGCTGCTCAACTTTAACCAGCGGAGTTCATCCAGTCCTGGATTTCAGCGAGGCAGGTATTAAGTACAGACAGCTCTATCCTGGTCGGGGCTGAAAGCCAGGTAGAGCTGGGTATCATCTGCATAGCAGTGAAACCTCAGCCCATACCATCTTACAATGTCTCCTAGAGGCAGCATATACACTGCAAACAACATGGGGACAGCACTAAACCCTGAGGAACCCCACACGGCAGAGAGAAAGGGTCCAGGAAAAATCCTCAACACCACTCTCTGACTCTGGCCAGTGAGGAAAGATGCAAACCACCTAAGAACCATACCAGATAGTTCACAGATGGACCTCAGATGTCCAAGCAGCACCCCATGGTCTACAGTGTCAAAAGCTGAGGAGAGATCAAGGAGCACCAAGATAGAGCGGTTCCCGATCCCTCACCATCAGAAGATCACTGAGCACCTGAACCAGCGCTGTCTCAGTACTGTGCCTCCTACAAAAACTGGACTGAGAGGTTCATAGATGTTATAGATGGTCAAGTGGTCGTCCAGCTGTATCGCCACTACTTTTCAATCACTTTCCTATAAAGGAAAGTTTGAGATAGGTCTGTAGTTGGCCAGAGAGTCCAGGTCCAAAGAAGCTTTTTAGGAGGAATTACCACCGCTTCCTTCAGGGAGTTTGGAAACTCACCGGATTCCAAGGAGCACTGGACTATCCGAGCCAGGACTGGGCTGATTATATCCCAACAACCCAAGATCAATGAAGTAGGGCACATATCCTGGACAATCCGCATGACATCCATGAGTTCGGGCAAGGCAAGTTACTCCAGGAAGCTCAGGGTGAGGTGACCAGCACATCATCAGTAACCCCATAGAGTAAGTTGAACGAACTTCTGACCTGATGTCGGCCATCTTATCCAAAAGAACTGAGCAAGCTCGTTGCACTGTACTTGTGAAAAGGTCTTGAACTGCTGACAGGTTGGGTTGCACAACCTGTCAATAGTTCTGAAGAGCTGAGCTGGTCGGTTCTAAGCGGCAGCAATCTCCCCGACAGGAATTCTGCCTTCTTACAGGAGAACGTTGACTGGTAAATCTTATAATGTTCAACCAATCTAAGATGGTTGGCAACCAGGTGGATTTCCACAATGCCACTCCAACCTACGCCCTATTCACACCGCAACTTCCTCAAAGGCCCATCAAACCAGGGGCCTGAGGGCTAAGTGGGAGAAGACGAACACGGACGGGAGCACTCAAATCCAGAGCTGATGAGATGGCTTATTATAGGCCACCACCAAAGTCTCTGGACTCAAGCTGATCACAGGAACTCCGAGAGGTCAATCACCACTGCTAGGCCTTCAGGACTCACTTCCCATAAAGGGCAGTAACTGACCATCTCCACAGAGGCAGGCTTCAAGGGCGTGCAAAAGTTGAACCTCACGGTGTAATGATCTGACCAATTGACTGGTTCCACCTCCAAGTTGGAGGCCTCGATCCCCAGGAGGAAAACCAGATCAACAGAGTGACCAAATTTATGGGTGGCAGAGGTAACAACCTGTGTAAAGCTCAGAGATGTCATAAGCTGGTGGAAGTGTTGTCCAAACTGCAGAGAGAAGATCGTTGTCGATCCAGGCACTGAAGTCTCCAAGTACCATCAACCTAGAGGACTCTAATGCCATGTCGGTGATGAAATCCACTACTTCCTGCAGGAATCGCATCCTGTCTCTGGGTGGACGGTAGATGAGAGCTAACATGCAACCTACACCAGCCACCACGGTACACTCAAATGATTCAGCCTCCAACTGGTACATTTACGAGGCCCAACTCGTCTTAAACAAGACCGCTGTCCCCAATCTCTAGTGGTGTATCACTGAGTACCCAGTCGGAATTGCAGCATCCAAAATGGGGTCCACATTTTCATCCAACCAGGTCTTCAGGATGCAAGCCAGATCAGTTGTTTCAATAAGATCTGCAATAATTGCAGTCTTATTTTTTAACAGATCTGGCATTGCATAACACCACTCGAGTTGGATGGGCCTCAAGGACCGCCCAGCTACTTGCCTGCCACATGAGGCAATGCCACTGGGTATGGAGACTAGATTAGCGCACCTGCTCCAGACTCTATTTTGCCCCAGGACATCTTCTAGGCCTAACCAAACCGATGTGAGATGTGCGATCATTCATCCTCCAGTGTCCACACCCCCGCCCTGCCCTCCCTTACAGGCAATACCCAAGCTACGACATTAGGGGCGCTGTAATTTTAAGAGCAGCTGAGGCTGCCATGTATATGAATAGCCCTGCCTGCTGCCTGGGGACAGCACTATGGCACTTGCAACTGGCAGGGGAGCCCTCAAGAAAGCCCCACTCTGCCACCAGATAGTAGGGCAGAGGAGCAGCTATTGAACCATGGGGCAGTCATTTATTAAAACTGTTCTGTTTGCCTGCAAGAAGGGCTAAATGTTGGTTCAATGGTCCTATGCAACTTGGTATAATGTTATGCTTGTGAACTTAGATAATCTTTGGCTGTTCGCCTCTCTATCCATGGGATATGCCACCCTGTAGGAGTAAGAAGGCAAGGAACCCTAGAGGAGGGTTCCATCCCTAGATGTGCCGTGGAATGATTCCCTTGGCTAAAGGTACCTTAGAAAGGAGCCCACGGAAGAGAGAGATGAGCCATTGGAGAAGGAGGGAGGATGGTGAGGCAACGAGGAATGATCTGGACAGCAGGTAGGAGGAGCAGCCTTTTATGTCCCAAACAGGGCGTGGTTAGTTGCTCCACTCCACTGAACCAGAGCGTAGCCTTACAAGACAGTAAATAAACTGAACATTCAGAAACCATCTTTGTTGCTTCTGACCTCTGTAGCAGCCAATCAGGGATCAAGAAGCCCTGAGGACTTAGCAATGGCTCCTGGAAGAAGGCAAGGACAGTGCATTGGTACCTTTTCCTCAACCAATTAGGCATTAAAGAGGTCTCATGCATATTAATTTTATGGATGGACAGCTGCATCCAACCAATCGGAAGCTGCCATTCTCTTCTCAAACCCAGGGGCAGATTCAGCTCAGTGCAGTCCTACCTGAGGCTCTCTGAGTAAAGAGTGGAGTGTGGTGAGCTGAGGAAAAGAGTTGGAAGTCAGTTTGAGGCTCCTCAGCCAAATTGCAGGAGACTGCCACAAGCTTTCTACCACCTGGAAGGCCAGAGTAAATGTTTGAGTGGTGTTTGGAGCCAAAACTCACGGCATTTGAGAAAATCCTCAGAATATGAGGAAGGACTGACTGTGTTCTTGTTATAAGCCTGAAGATTTCAAACAGCCAGTCAGTAGACTTGCAGAGAATTCACATAGTCTGGGAAAACAGTTCAAGTGAGAAATCTGCTTTGTGATTTGAGCTTGCAGTTTGGAAAGAATCTGAGAGACTGACTGTCATCCCCAGTGCCAGGAGGTGAGCCTACCAGTTTCCAGAGGTATCCATGTCCCACATCTGCCAGCCACAGAGCAAAAAAGACTGTAATTCCTGAGCTGTAGAATAGAGTCACTACAAGCCAAAGACAGTCTGAGGAGTCAGCCAGGTAGTGCAACCATCAGGTATTACCTATTGTTTTCTCTAGAGCTTGATGCCTGGATGTGTGGGGTAGGGTGTGGTCCTGGTCCTCAGTACTGACCTGTTCCAGCATCTGATCCAGCTTGTAAGAGGGTGACAAGCTGCACAGATGGTGACAAGCTGCAAGAATCCTGCCACAGCCAATTCAGCTATTCACTGGTTTGCCCTGCCTGAGGCCTCAACTCTGCCAAATGAATCTTGCTGCTGCCCTGACCCCCAAAGTAGTGTGCTACAGAACCATGAGTAAAGTTCTGACCTGGGGTTTCCATAAATGTTTGCCAGTTAAAGTTGAGTTAATTCAAAGTGCACCAACACCGCCACTCTGCTGCATCGCTTCCAGGCCTGCAATGTTTTACCACTACCTGGGTACCCAGACTAACATTGGGGCATTGATACAAGTGGGGAGGTGAGCTCTTACTGTTGGGGTGCTGCTTTTGGAGGCAGGCACTCTTAATGCTTGTTTGTGCTCTATTACCAGTTACCAGGAGGGAGAGGGGGACATGATAGAAACTTTTAAGTACCTCAGTAGAATCAACAAAGTCCAAGAGGTAGCATCTTTCAGAAAAAGAGATGTGCAAGAACAAGGGGACACAAGTTGAAGACAGAGGGAGGCAGTTCAAGGGCAATGTGAGGAAGTATTTTTCACAGAGAGGGTGGTGGACGCATGGAACAGCCTTACTGAGGAGGTTGTAGGGTCTAAAACTGTGGGAGAATTCAAGAATGCATGGGACAGACATAAGGCAATTTTTGTGGGGTAGGAAGAAATAGGCTGTTGGTTAACTAGGATCTGCAGCTTATCCTGTGGAATGGAAATGGGCAGACTAGGTGGGCCAAGCAGTCCTTATCTGCCATCACAGTCTATGTTTCTATGTTTCTATATTTCATCCAGTTATTTATTCATGTATCTCTTTTCTTCCCTCCCTGGTTAATAAATCTTTTGGTGCTGTTGTTCAGAACTGTCTGTGAGCATATCATTAGCGACAGTCATTATTTGCATGCACACTAAAGTATTGCACCTGTTCATGGTATTCTTTTTTTTTTTTTGTGGTATTTCCTCTTTTAGCTATATGCTCCTGGGACCCTGGCAAACATGGCAGTGCGTGCATGTGAGGCACACACACACACACACACACACACACACACACACAATCCTGGCACCAGCTCAGCCCTTCCACCCCACCACTGGCAATTGCTAGGGTCCCCGTAGCCGAACTGCTGCCATCTGTCCTCCACCAGGTACAGCCAAGGGCTGGGAAACCCCTCATCCTCCCTGGGGAGGACAGCCACCTCATGGCAGCTCAGTCCTGCTCCTCACCTCCCCTCGCGACAACCGACTAACCAGGCTCGTTCCTGAACCTGGGTCACGGCGTAGTCAGCAGTGTGGCATCCAGCACCTCAACCCTCGGTACCACTGGGCCAGCTCTGTTTGTGGTATTCTGTGTGTGGGTTGACTGTTAGGGAGGTGAAGGTACAGCATCCCAGGGTGTTGTACCACATCAACAACTAGCCCTGTAATTTACTCTGGGTTTAGGCACCACACTATTTATTCCATATTTGGGAAAGAACCCCTTTTCCATCCAAAACAAGGCCCAGGCCCTCACCCTTGTTGAGCCCTCAAGGCAGGGGTAGTAACCAAAAGTTACGCAGTGATCCAGTTACAGTCATATAAAGGAAACTGTTCAACAAAATTATAAACAGTTGCTATAAGCTAATGTAACCCCCCAAATGGGGTTCCCAAAAGTCTTCCTTGAGCTTGCCTACATGCTCACTGACAGGCTGGTGTTCTGCGCTTTAGCAGTTTAAATGTATTGCCAGAGAGTGCCTGTATAGCCTCTGTGTACTGTCTCTTTAAGAGCTGCCTGGATTGCAGTCATAATTAATCTGACAGGGAGCTCTGTTAGAAGATGTACTTGTTTGCTGAGCATTTGTTAGAGTAGTAATAAATTGAGTTTGTTCTAACCTGCCTTCTCTGCAGCATGGACAGTTCTGTTTGTTTCCATCATCTTGGTCCTGGATTGCAGAATGGGCCAATCAGTACATTTGGGACTCTAAAATGGAGCCTGCCTACAGGGGCTTGGTGAGGCCAAAACTTGTAGGAATTGTAGTTTTGGGCTTTTGGCGCCTAAAATAACCTGGAGGGGGAGCCCTTGTTGTGACTGACAGACAGATCAGCCAACCCGAACCTTTTGGATCTTGGGGAAAGTCCCACACTGCTTGCAGTTTCAGCTAGATCTAAGTTGGGAAGTGAAGAAGTAACAGCTCAGGGTAGTTCGAGCAGCAATCCATAGTGGATTTGCATGGAAGAACTGTGGAAGGCCTGAGTTTTGGCCTGCATGCCTGCCTGCTGTCCCTGAGAGGAGCGTGTTCCTTTTCGGACTGAATCCGAACTTGGAGAGTGAAGTAAGCCACTGAATTGTGACCAGGCTCCTACCTGAAGAAGACCAAAGATTTGCTGAATGCGATCAGCCTGTCTGGACTTCCAGCACCTCTGAACTCCCGGATTGTGCAGAGACTCTGCAATTGCAACGGAGAGCCTTTGCCTGGTACAGTGGAATTTCCCTTACATGTGAATGTGTTGTGTGCTTATAGTGGGTGGTGATTTGGTTCCCCACTGTGGTTTGAATTGTATTCTGCTTGCTGGAAGCTGCAGAATTTCCTTCTGAATAAATGTGCTGTGTGCTGTGTGCTGCTAGTGGGTTGGATTTGGTTCCCCACTGTGTTTGAACTGTATTCTGCTTGCTGAAGCCGGATTCAGCCCCACGGACTGAATCCAAAATCATCACATTGGGCCTGGGCCTCACACTGGCCCAGCCTGACTATCCATTGCACAGAGAATGCCATCAACAAGAGACCTGCCTGGGGATCAGCCCTCTGCTCAACACCTGAACAGGAAGGATGCAGCCGGTGATTCATGTGGGCCTTCTCAGGCACTCCAGCTCAACAACCTGCCGTCTCAATTTAAGTCCTGCTTGTGTCCAGTATTGGGTATCATGAGTAAACATCAGGGTAGCTCCCTGCAACAACAGCTAAATCTAAAGTGTTGTCATCTGATTGTCTTGTTGCTTTTTCTTTCACGAACTGAGCCCCCTGGCTCTGGATTACAAGTAGTGTGTGTTGTGCATGTTGGTTTCTTCCATCACACGGCCCCAACCAGCTGCAACATTCCTGGCTAGCCCACCATTTTCCTACCCTGGGTACCCAGAGTGACTGTGTGGGAACTTAAAGTGCATGCATAACTGTTTGATTAATATAGCCTTTACGCCAATCAACCTGATTACACCCTATCCTTGTTCAAGTCCCTGAATAAATCAGATCTGACTTTTTTGCTGCATTTAACCTGACTGTGGTTCCAGTTTGTGCCAAGAGTACTTGTACTGTTTCTAGTTACTGTGCATAACCTTGTTTTACAGGGGTCCCCAGGGTCGAGCCAGAGGAATCAGCCCTGATGGTAAGTGCAAACAGTGTGGGTACTGGTATGGTGTACAAAGGGTACTGAAAGTGATTATCGTATATTACTCAGGCCACTAGAAGGGAAGAGGGGTTACAGTGTCCCAGAGGGCTGTGCCCAGGTTAGTTTGACCACTACCAACCCCTGACCTCCGGGTGGAGGCACCTGCTTCAGAACTCAGGCCCCTTAACCTGCTACTAGCCACGCAGGCAGGGGTAGTAGCCTTGAATAGCGCCACCTAGGGTTACACTAATGTAAACAAATAAGATTTGAGTAACTTCTTGAAAACTTCCACCAAAGGTGTTATGAACACAGAAAGCGAAACAGATTTCAGACCAAAGAGGCTGCCACCCCAAAATCTCAGTCCCCTGACACCCTTATCCTTAAGTGTGTGACTAATATCAAATACACATTAGCAGAGAGTGGACAGGGGTGTATACAGAGGAGATCTCTCAAGTAGCCTGAGCCCAACCATGCAGGATCAGTGGACAGGAAATCAGGCTCAGCACTACCACTGGCCTTCTCAAGATGTTAGCCTATGCCCAGATAAGACTGAAGTGCTCCAGGATTACCACTGCATCTGATTTGGCTGCTCATGTCATTTCTTCAACCAGCTGGGCATCATATTCTGCTGAACTGTTTGGAGACCTGTAGAGCACACTCAAGGTGACTCTTTTGTACCCATTTTCCTCTGGATCCTGATGGACTGTACAGCACTGTTTTCTCCCATGGTGTCCTCTTGTTATGAAAACAGCCACTTCACCCCAGTTTTCTGTGAGGCCAATCTATTTGAAATAGCTAATAGCCCTCTATCCTTATGTCCCAGCCATTTCTCCCCACCATACACACCAGATTTCTGTGGATGCCTTTTAATTCCTGGCTTTTGAAGTGCTTCAAATCCTTGAGCTCACCCATTTTGTTGGATGCACTTCTCATATTGGCTACATGCAAGTGAGACTATTTGCTTCTCTATAATCCCTCGCACCTTCTTTGGGTCTCCTCTTGTTGCTCCCCTGCTCCAATGTCCTTCCCTCGGAGATCCTGTGTTTGCCTCCTGTCCCTGTGATCCTCTGCACCAGCCCTCCTCCACCAATTCTCTACTTAAAATGTCCTCGTTGCCCTGTTCATTCTCTGGCCAATAGCCCCCCCATTCCCTCTTGACACAGGTGCAGCCCATCATGGGTATACAGTCATCCCTTGCCCCAGAAGGCTCTCCAGTTAGTCAAAAAAGAAAACCCTCCCACTTGCACTAGAATGTTAGCTAAGCAGTTGACTGCCGAATGGTCCACTGCTCCTCCTCAATACCCCCTGGAATGGGAGGATCTCAGAAAAGGCCACCCTGGATTTCCTTTCTTTTCAGTAGCATCCCTAGTTCCATGAATGACCTCCTGATGTTCTAAGGACTTGTGCACCCCATGTTGTTCATACTAACATGGATGACAATGGTTCATGTCTCCTCCTAGCTGCATTGCTTGGCCCTGGGTAGCACTTGTTTGACCCACACCAGGCAAGCAAACTACCCTCTAGAGATTCCATCCTCGTGAAGCAATGCCTGTCTTCCACCTCACCCCTCTCCTAACTCGAGTCACCAATGGATTCAGCATGTCTCAGTTGGTAGCACATCTTCTTCTGGGCCAGAAGTTCTTGAAGTCTAGTTCCACATTGGGATTGGGTTCATACCATACATGTTGACAGCCAAATGCAGTACTAGGTGGGTGCTGTACTGACAGATGAGATGTTTAGCCAAGGTCCTTTCTACCCATCTCTGGTGCTGTTCTGGTTGATGTCTAGGCATAAGAAAAAGAACCCAAGGCACTTTTCACAAGAGTAGTGGATTTCCCCAGTGCCCTGGCCAGCAGTCCCTTCCCATAAAACTGGTCAATGTAACCCCCAGAGAGGGTTTACCTGGATGCTGTGTACTACCTCCTAACCCTGCCATCCAATTTCTTTGCTAACTATGGCCCCTGGAATGCCACTATTAATGGAGACCAGAGGAGCTGCACAACAAGGATCGCTGCACTGTAGCACTATGACTGTGCACATGTTTGAGCAGCCACCTGCTTGAATGTGTGAGCTGTCTTTGCAGCTCAAATGTCTCGCACTAGGAGCACCCACCTTGACAGGAGTTCAGTGGCTAGCCCAGCACCTCCCTAGTGCTGTGGTCCCAGGGACACCAGTGGTCATCAGAGGGCTTGGGGACATTAGGAGGTGAAGAAAAAAGAACTGAACTTGGCTTGGCATGCTGTGCCCTTAAGAAAATGAGAGAAATTGCCAGCCACGTGGAGACTGCCTGTACAGGAGGAACAGACAATGGAACTCCTGATGGGGCACACAAGAGGCAAGTTAACTTCACACCACCACCGGGTAGTTAGGCACAGTTGTGCCTACCAAATCTAGGTCCAGCACACACTAAGGGCAAAAGAAAAAAATAAGGAAAAGAATTTGGAGCACAGGTCTCCATTCAAGCATGAGGGCAGCCACCTTGTTGACCCTTACCCAGCCAACCAACCAATAGAGGCAGCAACCCAGAGGAATAGATTGTGGGAAGATGATGCAACAGGACCCTCCCAAATGGACAGATGGGTTTTGAGCCAATCAGAGGGCAGGACAAGGTAGAAGAACTAATGGACAGCCCTGTCTGCCCAATTAGAGACTGAGTGGAAGAAAAAATGGTATGGGCTCTTGAGAAGCCAGAGCAGTTTGGCTGGGATTCTGAGCAGTGCAGATCTGCAGTGCTGTTGGGAGCTGTGGCCTCCCCAGGCCCACTCCATGTGGCTCCTCCCAGGTCCAATCCTCAAAGGTTCTATGAGCTCTCTCTGGGCTCAAGCATCGCAAGAAGTTGCAGAACTGCCAGGAGGGCACCAACTGAGAGAGATACTGAGATTGTGGCAGAAGGGCACTGAGTTAGAAGCTGAGATAAAGTCAGGAGGGCACCAACTAAAGGAGAAGTTACAAAATTTTGTCAGAAGGGCACTGACCAAGATAGAAGCTGAGACAGTGCCAGAAGAGCACAGATAGTGAGAGAAGAGAAGAGAAGAGAAGAGAGAGAGAGAGAGGAGAGGAGAGGAGGAGAGGAGAGGAGGAGAGGAGAGGAGGAGGAGGAGATGAGTGACAGAAAGGCACAGTTGTGAGAGAAACAAAGAGATAGTGCCAGAAGAGCACTGTGATTGATATAGAGAGGCCTAGCCAGGCCAAATGTCCCCCAACTCCTCTCCTGGGCACATCCAGAAAATTTGTTGTGAACATATCCCTGGTCCACTCCACCCATTTTCCAGACACTGTTCCAGACAAGCCAGGTGTGGAAGAAAGTGCTGAAAGGGTGAACCAGTAGGCTACTGTTGCATCCAGAAGTTTCTGAGCTGATCAAGAGTGGACAGAGACCTGCATCCTGCCCAGAGTACTCCAGAACCAAGTAAGGGACCTGATAGCCCTTATCCAGTGGGTGGAATGGGAACAGGGAGCCACGGCATGTGCCTGACTATGGGTGTACTCAATCTCTTGAGAAGTCACACTGGGGTCGCTTCTGGGGCCTGAGCTCCTTGGGAACTGGGAAGCCACTGCATAGTGCTAATGTATCTTGAAGGTTGAGCAAGAAGGGCTGTGTAGCAGAGAAGTGTGAGCCAGAAGGGCTGAATCCTGAGAACTGATCCACAAGGACTGAGTCTTGAGAATCAAGCCAGAAAAGCTGCACCTTAAGAGGCGTAGTCCAGAAGGGCAGTGTTGCTGCAACACATTCAAGAGAATCTGAAATTGCTATTTGCTGTTGACCGGATCATGTGTGCTGTTCCCTGTCTTGACTGAACTGCTAGATTTGTGGGTCATGTGGGTTTTGGCATTGCTGGCTGAGTTTGTATTTCTCCTGTTTGGATTACAGTTGGGGTTTCAAACCTTTTGGGATTTCAAGCACGTCTTTTTAAATTTTAAGTTCCTGTTAAATTGCTTAAAGCACACTATAGCCTGTTGACAGGTTAAAATACAAGCTTGCTAACTTTCCTCAAGTGTACCACTGAAAGAACCTAGGCAATGTAACAACCAGGCCTGCACTGGGATTCTAGTGCAGTTCTTGGGTACCCAGAGTCTGTTAGTATTTGCATTATACTTGAATCTATAGTTCCACTACTGGTACCAGCTAAAAGTATACTACACTGTGTAATTAAATCATCTGTTGCACCTTGCTTGGGTGGGTGCATCCACAACTGTGTGGGTCTGAGAGGTGATACTGTCCCACATTCTGAGGTTCTTGGGTGTATTGATATATGGGGAAGGGCTTAATGTGACTTGCAATTGATTAACCTTCCATTCTTTCCAGCTACCAGGCCTGGTTTATCAAATAAAAGCACTATTTGTTGTTTGAATTTCACCCTTGTGTGTGCCTTCAGTTTGTACAGTCTGTATCTCAGCTGTTTATTGGTAAAGGTAGTAACTGTTGTGGTCCCCAGGGGTAGTTCAGTACAGTGTAGGGAGGTGAGTAGGTACTGCATCCCAGAGGTGGTACTACACACATCTGGCCCACTTATTCTCTCTGAGTGGGACCACGCTGCTTATTATCTGTTTTGGGATGAACCCCAATCACGTGAGAGAGAACGAACGCAAGCTCTTCAACCCAGTGTGCACTGTACAATCACCAGGCAGGGTGTGAACCTGGTCACTCTGTGTCTATGGTGACATGCTGTAACGTCATTAAAAACATAAAGGACAGATCACACACACACACACACACACACACACACACACACACACACACACACATACACAACACTATAGGGAATTATAAAGCTGTTATTTATTAAAAGTGCATGGTATCAAAAGTGCTGACTAAGCTGGCCCATATAGTCTCAGCTAGAGGCTTCCTCAGGAAGTTAGTTTCCCTAAGGAAAACCCTAACCAAGAGCGATACAAGAAGCTAGTCAGTGCTTTCTATTCTACATACTTTACTAAATAAGCTTTATAATTCCCTATAGTGTGTGTGTGTGTGTGCGTGCGCAGCGTGCATGCGCCGTGTGTGGGCGTGAGTGTGCTGTCCTTTCGCTTTTTTTGTACCAGATGATTTGCTTTGGCAGCAGCACCGTAAGGATTCCGAGTACTTCCTTTCTTCGGTTACACTGTAATTGTGTTCACATTGCTACTTTCAAGCTATGGCTATGTTCGTATTGTTACTCTGTGGTTATGATCCCACAGTAATTTGATTACAGTCACACTGTCATGCTGTAGCTATGATCATATTGTTGGGCTGTGACTATGGCCACAATGTCTCGCTGCAGCTACAATCACATAATGACTACAGTGTGACACTGCAGCAAAATATCACACTGCAGCCACAAATCACATTGTCACACTAGGGATATATCTCAAATCCAACAGAGCACAGGATCCGAGGCAGCATGGATTCACAGTGGAAGATCCTGTCAAACAAATCTGATGGATTTCTTTGACTGGGTGATTAGGAGGTGGATCAGGAGGGGCGGTGGATGTGGTCTACCTGGATTTCAGCAAGGCCTTTGACACTGTCCCAAATAGGAGGCTAGTAAACAAGCTGGGCAACCTGACGGTGGGTCCCAAGGTGGTAAACTGGGTCAACAATTGGCTGAGCAATAGGACACAGAGGGTGGTGAACAGAGTTCAATTCAAAGAGGGGGGTGACCAGTGGGGTTCCATGAGGATCAGTGCTTGTACCAGTCCTCTTTAATGTCTTCATAAGCGACATTGCAGAGGTTGGAAAGGAAGATGTCTCTCTTTGCAGATGACATGAAGATCTGCAACAGAGTTGACCCTCCAGGAGGGGTAGAGAAATGAGAAGGGACATAAGCAAGCTTGAGAGGTGGTCAAGGGTATGGTAGCTAAGATTCAGTGTAAAGAAGTGCAAGATCATACACTTGGGGCACAGAAATGCAGGGAGGAGTACGTGATGGGGAGATACTGCGCCACCAAACAGGAAAGGGACCTGGGATTAATTATATTTGATGACCTAAAGGTTTCCAGACAATGTGAGAAGGCTGTGAGGAGAGCCAGTGGAATGCTGGGGTGCATAGGAAGAGGTATCTCCAGCAGAAGGAAGGAGGTGGTGATGCCACTGTATAGCGTGTTAGCGAGACCTCATTTAGAGTACTGTTTCCAGTTCTGGAGGCCGCATTTCTGGAAGGTCATAAAGTAGAAGCAGTTCAGAGAAGGGCAATAAAAATGGTGCAGGGGCTATACCAAAAGTTATATGAGGGAGACTGGAGGATCTCAATATGTATTTCCTGGAGGACAGAAGAGAGGGTCATATTTATTTTATTTTATTTATTTGTTTCTAAAATTACAACCTATGAGCTAAGGCTCATTTACATAGGTTCCACAGCAGCAGAAAGACAATCAACGAAAAAACAAGGACATTACAAATTACAAATTATTGTAAGCTTGCCAGTAATGAAGATCACCTGGTTACAATGTAAGTACTGTACATAAAATGCATATTAACAGCAGGGAGGGTAATTATGTTTGAGGTTAGGTCAAAATACATGGTGCAAGGTAGAGGGAAAGAAACCAGTGAGATAGTGCAGGAAACTTGAGTCAAAGGCCTTCATTATCACACTAAAGGTAAGGGGGGGAGTCGAGACACTGAGGCACAGTAGGGAGCAGGAAACAGGTGAGACAGTGCCAGAAATCAGAATAATGGTTTCCATTGCTAGGTTGTAAATAGAGGTGTGGGGAAGATAGAGGAGGAGGTGGATTAATTAGGGAAGGTGGGGAGGAAGGTGGGAAGGAATGAATAGGGGATAGAAAGAGGGTGGAAGGAGAGAGGTGGGCAGCAGATAGAAAGGAGTAGGTAGTAAGGTGTGGAGGAGCAGAAGTGCTACATTCAGAGGATGAGTAGAAGTGCTATAATCAGAGGGCAAAGCAGTCAATGGTGAGGGTGAACAAGTTATGGAAAGCAGGAGCAGGATATGTGACTAGTGAGGTGAGTGCAGAGTTTGGATTTGAAGGGCCAATCTTAGGTTCAGCAAAGAAATCAGTTGGCAGGAGTTTAGCCATAGTAGTACCCTGTACCCAAAGGATATTTTGCCGTGCTTGGTGTTGAAGGGGACCTTGAATAGATTGGTGTTTGAGGCTCTAGTTGGCCTTTCGGTTTCTGCTGGGCTGAGCATAGCACATGCTCCCAGCAGCAATAGGCCAAAGGCAGCTTTTCTGGCCAAGAGACAAACCTGGTAGTGAATTCTATTTTCCAGGTCTAAGCAGCCAGATAAAGTATAGAGATGACAGGTGTGGGTTAGACGAGGTGCACCTAGTGCCAGTCTGCAGGCCTTATTCAGGGTGGTGGCTATGTGTTTGAGGGTAGTATCAGAGGCCGCATTCTATACAGCAAGGCCATGGTCTATACAAGAGAATATTAAACTGGTTATAGCAAGTTGGAGGCTGCATCAGTGAGACAGTGTTGGTGTTGGTACAACGGCCAGAGTTTATTTGCAGACCCAGTGACAAGGTCGACATGGGTGGAGTAGGAGAGGGAACTATCCAGGGTGATGCCAAGATTTTAAAGTTGTAGACCATCTCAAGAGGTACATTATGTTTGTTCCTAATGACTATCTTGGATGACTTGTGCCGATTATGGGTTGTGACAAAGAGCATGTTCGTCACTTTTTGTGATTTAAGAGTAACTTGGCATCACAGAACAGTATTTAAGATTTTTGAAGTAATTCTGCAACTCTTGTTCAAGGGTCTCAGGATCAGGGTGGCTTGTGTATATGATGGCATGTCGCATAAAGGCATATTTGGTATTGACATGCTTAGGGAGTTTATTTATGAAGAGGCTGAACAACAATGGACCCAAAATGGATCCCTGGGGAACTCCAGTACAGATGTGTTGGGTATCTGAGAGAGTGTTGGCAATTTTTACTTGCTGACCCGACCAGAGAGATTACTCCTGAACCAGCAAAGTGAGTCTGACGATATACCTAAGGCACCTAGCTGGAACAGAAGGAGTTCATGGTTAACTGTATTGAAGGCCTTGGTGAGGTCTATAGCACCCACCAAGTGCCACGATCAAAGGTAACAAGTGAACTCAATCAGTGCGGTTGTAGCACTATGAATCTTCCAAAGCCATGTTGCTGTTGGCATTGCAGTTAATATTTATCGAGATGGCCAACGAGCTGATCATAGATGATTTTCTCAGAGCTTTAGAGATGGGTGGAAGAATAGGGTGTGATATGACTGCCCGTCTTTCTACTTGCTGACATTAGACCACCTGACTTCAAGTTCCGTATTCCAACTCTACCGCTCGTTCGGTTTGTCGACTGCATTTTCCTGACTTTTCACATTCCACACAGCCACACTGAGTACTGAGATTGCACATCAATTCTCACTGTTTTTAAATTAGTTAACCTTTACTGACTGGAAAAAGTAGTGTAAATGCCTGCAAGATTGAGTTTAAGGTGCGGCTCTAATTGAAACTAATTGATCGAGCTCTGACTGTTTCATTGATTTGTTCAGGACAGTGATTGGAAACCATTAAGTTTTCAATATTTATGTCCATTGCTGAGTCATACACTCATTTGCTTTCCTCCACAGTTGATGATTTGCTTTGAGTGTAATGGCAGAGGTGGTGATTCAGAGTTGGTTCCATCCTATGCACGGTCATGACAAAATTGCAACTGGTGGCTACCTGTACGTTAAGGAACAATGCCGTGGTGACCTGTATTATTGGTGCTGCCAGAGCCGTAAAGCTTACAATGTCTGGGGCATTCATCAACAGTCCTTGTGGGGCCAGCATCACCTCAGGAAAGTCAGAGATCATAATCACTCCCCGATGCTAGCGATGCACCTGTTGCTGTTGCTCTGGCAGCTTTGAAAGTTAGTGTAATTTCACTTACTGTAACCCCAGCCCAATTGATTCAAACCCAGGTTGTCCAGCTTCTGAGAAGGTGAAGTAAAGCCTACCAAACAAGCAAGCGCCATAAACAACTTGTTAAAAGAGCCAGACGATGTAATGCACCACCAGAGCTGCAGACTTTAGGTGACATTGAAATACCAGCTAGCTTACGAACTGTTAATGGCCAGACTTTTCTAGCAAGGGAGTAATTGGTTGAGAGGGCAAACTTCTCATTTTCACCACCAAAACCAATGTTGAAAATTTATCAGTAGCTCCTTCTGGATTATGGATGGCACATTTAAAACTGTGCTACCATTGTTCAGGCAGCTCTATTCTGTGCATGGCCCTGTGGAAACAACAGAAAATTCACGTATCGTCCAACTAGTGTACTGCCAGATGTCTAGTAAAATGCAAGAAAGCTACCTGAGAATATTTCAGGACTTAAATGACATTGCAGATGAGAATAACTGCATTTGGACCCGAAATTAATATTAACAGATTTCGAACAGGTTGCTATAAATGCGTGTAAAGCAGAACTCCCAAATGCACTGAGCAAAGGTTGTTTATTTCACCTTGGGCAAATTGTATGGAGAAAAATACAAAGCGTGGGGCTAGCAACAAAGTATGGTCAGGTTATGGACTTTAGTCTAAAGCTTTCCACAGATAGTTGCCCTCTCATTCTTGCCACCTACTGAAATTGATGAGGCATTTGCTGAGCTAAAGGAGGAAATGCCATAGTCCTGTGCCCCGATTATGGAGTGGTTCGAGGAGAACTACGCCCTAGGGCCGTGTCAGGAGAAGAATGAGAAATAATACAGTGGTTCGAACCCCACCACTGTTCCTTCCCAAATTCTGGTCGAGCAAATGGAGCTTGGCTGCCCCTCAGACTCAGAATAACATGGAGGCTTAGCACGGAGATTGGGTCACTAGTTGGCAGCTCATGTGGGCATCTTTAGATTTGTGTCAGAACTACATAAGGAACAGTGTAATACAGACACTTTAATTGAGAGAATAAATTGTGGCCTCCGAAAGTTGCCTATGAAAAACAGTATGCAAGAGAAGAATGCAGAACATCACAAAAGAGCAGCTCATTCTGTGCTTCAATACATCCGCAGAATTGCACACAACCTGGGACTGTGAAATTTTAAAAGTTTTAATAAAGCATTAATTTATGTGCACATGCGATCCCCTGAAGTAATGAAAACGCTTTTAAAACCTTTTTCCAATAAATAAAGAAACATTGCTTTCATGTTCACTGCCCCTGAAGTCATGTGCTATCCCTGAAGTAATGAAAATGTTTAAAAACTTTTTCCAATAAATAAAGAAACAATGCTGCCCTGAAGTCATGTGTGATGCCACTGAAACATTAAAAGTTTTAGAAATAAATACAAGAAAATGTTCCACTATCCACACTCAGTTTAAAATGTTTCATAAACAAATACATGTGCACTGCTCTTTCTCTCATGGTTTCCGCTCATGGGTGAATCACAGTGACTTGTCGGGCAGTAACTGTTATGGGAAATAATTAGTCGATAATGCAACCTAGTTGGGATCTTGATGCGGGAAGTTGTTAGTCGGTAAGCGTCATGTCGAACGCGTTATACGGATCACGGAAGAATAAATATAGGTTAGTAGTTTGTGTGGATTGTCCTGTCATCACATTTGAGTATAGAGCTAACTACTGCAGCCTTCCATAGATTAGAGAATTTACCAGAGATGAGGAGAGGTTGAATATTCTTGTGAATGGTACCAGTATCACATCAAGTGAAAGGAAATAAGTTTCAGGTCAAGCCTGTCACCTCTAAACCTAGTTTTTCCAATTGCATTTGAAAGGTACTTTTTGCCTCAGCTTTGTGATTATTCTAAGGTAGAATTGAGGAGTTTGGTTAGGGGTGGGGTAGTCGGTATATTCCTGGTTACGCCATTAGCTGGGTTAAGGTATTTGAGGAGCACCCACTAAGGTCTGTGAACATCTTGTTAAATGCATTAGCTATGGTCAATTGATCCTGAGTAATGGTGCCACCTAGATTCAGCATGATTGGGGCTGATTTGGTTGGCTTTCCAGTGAGTGTTTTATGCTTTGACAGAATTTGCGGCCCTCCCCCAGAGAAGTTAAGTTCTTATCTAAAGTGGTTGGACTTTGCCTGATGGATGGCTTGGGTACATTGATTATGGGCCATCTTGTTGTTTTGGAGGTCGGAAGGTGTTCCTGTATTTTTAAACTTATTTATTTATTGAAATGTTTCACAGGAAGGCACACTGAACAACAAATTGCTCATCTCCGGTGCAACCTGGGGGAACAGGTATAGGGATAACAAGTTACATTCGTGGTATTTGAGACAGCAGGTTACATACAAGTGAGGAGAGCAGAAGGCGATACATTACAATTTAGGTACAAGTTACATTCATGGTATTTGAGGCAACAGGTTACATGTAGTGAGGAAAGCAGAAGTCAATACATTTCACATTAAGGTACTAGCAGCCAAACAGGTACATATAGAGAACAAAACAGTAGGCAAATTAACAGACGCTCAAATTAGATTAAGTGGGTGAGGAAAGCGAATAGCACAGGTGTGAGTCTAAGGAGATGAGAACAACTAGGAGCAAAGGAGCAATATAATGTAAACAGAGTAGAAGAAGATTAGGATGATAAGAAAAGTGCATTCACATTAGGTGAAAATTAATTAAGTGCCAAAATTAATAAAGTGCCTGGGAAGTAGTGGAAAGAGGGGGAGGGAGGGGGATAGGGGGGTGGCAGGTGAATGGGAGACCGTGGCCCATGAGCCTCCAGGATGCTGTGTATCCTGCCGGGACAAGGCATGGCTGTAGAGGGGTAGACTGGGGGTGATGGGTGAAGGGAGAATGTGCCCATGAGCCCCTCTCAGGATCTGTGTGTGCCTTGCCAGAGACCAGGTATGGCTGTAGAGGGGAGGGAGGCTGGGGGTGGCAGGTGAAAGGAGGAGACCGCAGCCATGAGCCCTCCAGGATGCTGTGTATCCTGCCAGGGACCAAGGCATGGCTGTAGAGGGAGGGAGGCTAGGGGTGGCAGGTGAAGTGGGAGAATGTAGCCCATGAGCCCTTCAGGATGCTGTGTACCTTGCCAGAGATCAAGGTATGGCTGTAGAGGGAGGGAGGCTAGGGGTGGCAGGTGAAAGGGGAGACCGTGGCTCATGAGCCCCTCCAGGATGCTGTGGACCCTGCCAGGGACCAAGGCATGGCTGTAGAGAGAGGTAGACTAGGGGTGATGGGTGGAGGGGAGATGTAGCCCATGAGCCCCTTCAGGATGCTGTGTACCTTGCCAGAGATCAGGTATGCAGTAGAGGGAGGGAGAGGCTAGGGGTGGCAGGTGAAAGGAGGAGACCATAGCCCATGAGCCCTCCCAGGATGCTGTGACCCTGCCAGGGACCAAGGTATGGCTGTAGAGGTGGGGAATACCCAAAAGGTAGCTAAGTGCAAAGAGAGATGAGGGAGAATGAAAAGAATGGGGGAGGAGGAGGAGGCATATGTGGCATCCATCAATCTGATGAAATGACTGACTTGTCCCTGAGGGACAGTAGGGGGTCCATCCAGGGTGAATGTGAACCCTGCAAGGAAGTCCATCCAGGTTGTTGAGAACCCAACGAGGGAGATGGGTGAGGGAAGGATAGGGGTGGGGGTCCATCCAGGGTGCTGTGAACTCTGCAAGGAGGTCCCTCCAGGTTGTTGAGAACCCTGAGAGGGTGGGGGCAGAAAGAAGTAGGAGTGTATAGAGGAGGCCAGGTATAATTTGAGAGCCCTGAAGGAGGGGTTCCCTCCAGGGTGTTGAGGACCTTGCAATAGGGAGGGAGGAGGGGGAAAGGAAAGGGAGGAGATTTGAGGTGAGCCAAAAGAGGCCGGAAGTGACAGATATTCATAATTTCAAGGGATACCAATGACTTAAGTGCAAGTGGTGTGTAGGGAGAATGGAGAAGAGGTAAGGAGGCAGGGGCGGGGATCCCTTTGAGTTGCGGAGAACCCTACAAGGAGGCATAGGAGGATATAGAGTGTACTTTGGAGAGTGCAGATGGGCAAGGAGAGGAATAGGGTAAGGAGAGGAGAGCTGAACTGAGGAGGGCCCCACCAGGAAGCAGGGAACTCTGCAAGGGGCAATGGGAGGTTATAGATCATTTTAAGGGAGGAAGGTGGGACGGAGTGGAATGGAGTCAATGTGGTGTGCAAGACATAGACTGGAAACAAGGCTTAGAGTGGGTCATGACAAGAGCAGTTTGATGAGAGGAAGTTTTGCAGGGCTGAGCTGATGGAGGGTAGAGAAGGAGTGATGAACCTGGTGAGGAAGGGAATTCCAGATTTTAAAGGAAGCGATAGGTGAGGCTGATTGACCAATAAGGGTGGCGCGCCATGGGATCAACAACATCGCGAGTGTCAGTGGATCTAAGGGAGTTAGAGGGAGGCGGGGGTGATGAAAGAGGAGGAGAGGTAAGCCAGGAGTTCACCCAGCCAATGTTTGGAAGTGAATTTAGCACAGTGGAAAAGGCATCTGTTAGTGAGAGAGGGAAGGACAGTGCATGGTACAGATTGCAATGATGAGTCCGAGCAGGAGCCTTTAAGGCAAAGCAACAGACAGAGTGGAAGAGGGTGTCTAATCTGGTCAGGAGGATTTGGAAGCGGCATCATAGACTACATCACAGTTGTCAAGATGGGGAGTATCATCTTCAGGACAAGTTCATGCCTAGCTGCAGGAGGATGCTACTACGGTTCCTATAGAAGGTGCCAAGCTTGAGCGCAGTTTCTTCAGGATGGTGTCAATGTGCCCGTGAAGCTAAAGTGTTGGTCTAGCCAAACCCCAAGATATCTGAAGGAGAATGTGTCCTCTAAGGTGGTCCCATCCAGGGTGGAAGGAGGGAATGGGAAGCCTAGAGAGTCTCTGCCTGGTGCCAAAGGTCATGGAGACAGTTTTCTAGGCATTTAGGAAGAGGTGGTGGTTAGCAAACCAGAGCTGAATGTTCTTGAAATCAAGCTGTAAGCTGGTTGTAACCTCTGCAGTACTTTAGCCAGAAGCATACATGACAGTATTGTCTGCATACATGTGAATAGAGGTGGAGGGAGCAAGCTGATGGTAAGTCCTTTGTAAAAAGAGCTGTTGGCTCAAGGTATTTATCCATAATTCTAATAAATAAATAAGTCAATTAGGAATATTGAGAAAAGCAAGGCCCAAGAACTGAGCCCTGGGGACTCCCTGTGATAATCGGGAGGAGAGTGACTCCAGAGATTCTAACGGATTGAGTCCTTCTAGTGAGGTAGGCTTAACCTTAGGGCTGCCGACAGAATTAGAACGTATAGGAATTCAGGACTGATATCTCAGTCCACAGCCCTTCAAGGGTTAAACCAGTTTGTGGCAGATAAGGATAGGCCCGCTGATGAGAGAGAGTCCAGGAGGAGGGAGTGGGAGATAGTGTCAAAAGCTAGCTAGGTCGACAAAGGTGGCTGATGTGATGAGGCCATTGTCCATTCCTGTTAGAATGGAGTCAGTGAGTCTGAGTAAGGAGGTGGTGGTAGAGTGTTTTTCCCTGAAGCCAGATTGAAATGGGTGAAAAGGAGGAGGCAGTCAGATGGGTGTTAAGTTGAGTAAGAACCAGGTGTTCTTGGAGTTTGCATAAGAGTAGGAAGGTGGGAGATGGAGAATAGTTGCAGGAGATGATGAATCACCACCTTTGAGTAAGGGAAGGACCATTGTATGCTTCCAGGAGGAGTGGACTGAGCCAGTAGTGAAGCAGAGATTTAGAATGAGGGAGAGGGTAGGCAATGGTGGTGGCTGATGAGAGAGGAGTTTGGGATCCAGGTCATCAGGAGGAGCCCTTTGTAGGGTTAATGGTGAGCAGGGCTTTTAGTGCATCATCTATGGTGATGGTAGAAAAAGAAAGAAGGGGTAGAAGAGAGAGGGAGATAGTGTGGAGGAGGTAGGTGAGGGAAGGTAGGAGGAAAGTAACTTTAGGGAGTTCAGCAGCACATGAAGTGTAGTAAGAGTTAAAAGCTGCCCACCTTGCTTGGGTCATCTACTGGGGTGTTATTTATCTTAAGGACTGGGAAAGGAGGGTGTGATAGGGCAGTGAAAGGGCATGGACCATCTTCCAGAATTTAGGAGTGTTTATGTTAGAGAAGGCCAATTTGAAGTATTCTGACTTCGCTGATCTCATAGCCTTAGTACAGGTGTTGCATAGCATACAGCAGGAAGTGAGACTGCTAGGGGACTGGGCTGATTTATGGAGCCCATGCACAATCGTGAGCCCTGTGACAGGCTAGGAGTTCAGGGATAATCCAAGGAAGGTGATTTCCCGGACTCTGATAGTTTTAGTGGGGTGAAGGTATCTTGTGCCAGAGGTGGTCCCAACGGGTAACAGACTGAGAAGAGTGTGGGGTTACCTATGATTTACTGGAACCTTTCACCTTCCTTTTGATAAGAGGAGTAAAATGGTCACAGGCAGTGTTAAAGATTCTGAAAAAGTTGTCACGTGCTGTCAACATCCGTGGTTGCGAAGATAGGGGACCAATTTTGCTGCATGAAGTGTTGTTTAGGGGATCTAATTGCCCTTCCCTAAGTATCTGGGACATTATAACATTTGTGGGGGTCTTTGGGACTTATTGGACCATGAACAGAGGATGGGAGAGTGATCGCTTATAGAATCTTGGAGCACATTAACACTTGTGATTCAATCTGGCGATTTGTAAGCAACCAGTCTAATAGGGTGCTGGACCCAGTACGGTGAATTTGTATGAGTCGGAGAGGTCAGGTCACCAACTGTCGATTGCTGAAATGGCGTCCTTGTAGGAGCAGAGTCAAGGGACAACCAATTTATATTAAAGTCACTCAGCACTAATACATCAGAATGGAGGTCCGTAAGGTAGTCATGAAGCACTTTAAAGATATGATAGAGACCTTCAAATACCCCAGGGTGTAAATAAGGCACAAGAGGGTAGTATCTTTAAAAAAAAAAGATGTTAAAGAACAAGGGTCCTTGATATGAAAATAGAGGAGGTAGTATAGGTAACGTGAGAAGTATTTTTTCAAGATAGGGTGGTGGATTCATGGAACAGCCTCCTGGCAGAGGTTGTAGGGCAAAATGGTAGGGGAATTCAAAACACATGAGACAGACATAAAGGAACTCTAGCAAATGGAAAGAGAGTGGCACTGAATCAATTAGGATCTGCGGGTATATGAAACAGAGTAGGAAAATGGGCAGACTAGGTGGATCAAGCGCGTTCTTATCTGCCATCAAATTCTATGTTTCTCTGTTGACATTCTTATGCTTTGGCTACAACCACATGGTTGCTCTATGGCTATGAACATACTCTCATACTGTAGCTACTGTCACACTGCCGCTCTGACTGCAATCACACCACTGCTATTGTTATATTGCTACTATATGACTACTGTCTCAAAGGCATGCTCTGCCCTTAGTCACGTTGTCACTTTGTGACTACTGTTGCATTCTCATACATTAGCTACATTCACATTGTCATTCTATGGCTATGGGCACATTGTCACATTGCAGCTGTAATTATTGTATTGCTACTCTGTGACTGTGGTCACATTTAATGCTAATAATCACATTGTAGCTGTGATTATTACATTACCACACATAGCTGTATTTACACTTTTTGTTTCCTCATTTCCTTCCAAATTTTCCTTCCTCATCTCTTCCCACCCTTCCTATACTTTGTCTCTGCCTTCACAGGTTTGCCCTTACTGCAAGCTTTCCTCTGCATCACAGAGCCACCTCACAGATAATTTCCATTAAGACTGGCCTCCTTCACATTACTGGAGTCACACATTCAGCGAGAGAGAGAGGTGAGTGCATGTCAGAACACATGGACATTGACCTTGTGTGCAGGGATGGCCTGTCTCTATAAGAACACCAACAAGCTCAGTCTGCATGTTACCTTCAAGGAGCCACAGGGGGTCTTTGAAAGCATGACTCCTTTCCCACAGGGTTGTCAGGATGCAGACATTTTGTTGAATACATCAGTATCTCTCCAAGTAGTTCAAGCTTGGTTACTTGGACTGCATCAGTTCTCCTTATGGCTCTGCTGAAATCTCTGGGCTCATCTCCCCACATGACAAGCAGAGTCTCTCATTAGCATACTGCAAGACTGACAGGGTCGGACTGGCCCACCTGGATACCTGGAAATGTCCAGGTGGGCCCCCTCAGCTGGTAAGTGGTTACCTTCTGAACTCTGAAAATTTTGCATTTATCTTTTTATAATTAAATGGGGTATCTGGGACACTGTTGATAAATGTAAGATGCAAACACAGAGCTAGTGTATCAGATTGAAGTGGAATATTGATACAAGTGTGTCAACCTGGGCCCCCTCTACTGATTTTCCAGGTAGGCCCTTGTATCTTCTTTCCAGGTGGGCCCTCTGTACCCCAGTCCAACCCTGAAGACTGACCCAACACCTGCATTGTTGCAGTGCAGTTGTGGTCACATTGTCACATTGTAGTTATGATTACTGTGTTGCTTTATGGCTATGAGGTGGTAGTAAATGGAGTTCACTCCAAGAAAAGAAGGTGTCTCAGGAATCAGTGCTGGGATCAGTCCTGTTTAATGTCTTTATAAGTGACATTGTAGAGGAGCTGGAAGGAAGGTCTGCCTCTTTGTGGATGACACCAAAATCTGCAAAGGGTGGACACTGGGGGTGAAAAGGATGAGCAGAGACCTGAGAAAATTAGAGGAGTGATCAAGGGTGTGGCAGCTAGGTTTCAATGTGAACAAGCATTTGTCAATACCAAATGTTGCTTGCTTGTATGTGCTGCTTAGGTATTTAGAAGTGATAGTTCCATGCCTTCCTCCCAGGGCATCCACTGTGTCTTTCTGTTCAGTAGTCACAGAAGAGTAGGAGGGGCAAGAACACAGCAGTACAGCAGTTGCCAAGGGGTGAAGAGGTGGACAATAGTCCATTCAAAGGCAAGAGAGTCCTGCAGGAGCTCACTAAATTGAAGGTGGACAAAGCAATGGAACCAGATGGCATACGCCCAAGGATATTAAGAGAACTGCGAAGGGATAGCAGTACCTCTGGCAGCCATGTTCACTGAGTCATTCAACACGAATGAACTGGAGGATGGCACATGTGGTCCCTCTACACAAGTCCGGCAGCAGGGAGGGGCGGAGAACAATAGGCCATTTAGCCTCACCTCAGTAGTGGGGAAGATCATGGAGACATTGCTTAAAGAAAGGATAGTGGGGCATCTAGAAGCCATCAGAACCCAAGACCATAGACAACATGGATTCACAGTGGGGACATCATGTCAGACAAATCTGGTTGATTTCTTTGACTGTGTGACAAAGAAGTGAATCAGGGTGGGGCAGTGGACAACGCTTACCTTGATTTCAGCAAAGCCTTTGACACCATCCCATATAGGAGGCTGATAAACTAGCTGGGTAGGCTGGGCATGGGGAAAGGGTGGTAAACTGGGTTAGAAACTGGCTAACAGACAGGAGGCAGAGAGTGGTGGTAAATGGCGTGCAGTCTAGGGAGAAGGGGTCACCAGTGGGGTGCTGCAGGGATCGGTCCTGGGGCCAGTCCTGTTCAATATCTTCATTAGTAACATTGCAGAATGTCTCAAGGAATTTTTTCATCAAACTTTCAACATAGCCATTTTAAGACCTCTGCTCATGAACAGTGTCACTGTGATTTTCTTAATCTGTCCCAGACATTGACTGTGCACAGAATGCACCATTGTCGCTACATGCACAGAAACACATTTTGGGTGATGTGAAAAATGACAGCTGTACTGCTCATAAGGAGGTGTGGTAAAATAGCAATGTTGAAAATCTGGAGTGCAAATATTAAAAATTTTTCGAATCTGACGTGGTAGGAACTGCACAATGCACGCCAAAAAACAGTTATTTTAGAATTCTTTCACCAAATTTTCAAGATAGCCATTTTAAGACCTCTGCTCATGAACAGAGTCACTGTGATTTTCTTAATGTGTCCCATACAATGATTTTGCACACCGACTCGTCATTGTGCACTACATGGGCAGAAACATGTTTTGGGCAAGATGTGAAAATGACAGCTGTACTGCTTATAAGGAGGTGTGGTAAAATGGCAGTGTTGAAAAATCTGGAGTGAAAATATTAAAATCTTGAACACTACGGTGCGTGGGAACTGCATAACACACACTCATAAAACAGTCATTTTAGGACTTTTTCAACAAATTTACAACATAGACTTTTGAGAGCCCACCTTATGAACACTGGCACTGTTGTTTGTTAATCAGTCCCGAAGGTGATTCACACAGTGATCATGTAAATCACCCTTCGGCCTGATTAACGCCTTTGACAGTGACAGAATTCATGAGGAGGGGTCCCAAAACCCCATGTTGAAAATTTGGGCAAAAATCCAAAAATGCCTGAGATATGCAGCAAAGTTGAAAAACCCTATCTATCCCATTATACAGCTACTGGCATTTCCTGAGTTGTGGTTGGCTTTGAAGAGTGCAGACATGTTCCGATCCACCGAAGATCGTCCAGCCGAGGTCAGAGGTAAGTATGGAGGCAGGGTGCGAGTGGTTGGGTGCGGTTGTGGGAGGGCAGGAGAAGCTGAGGACAGTTTTTTTAATAAGACGATGAGGACGTTTGCCACTCTGGGTGGGCTCCCAGTGTGGCAGCTGGAAAACTGTTTGGGGGAGCTGGAGCCGATGGGTTGGACACCCCGTCAGCCATAACAAATTTGCCATGCTTGGGTGGACTCAGCGTGGCACCTGGAAAGTTGGGGGGGCATGGAGCTGATGGGGATTGGGCACCCCGTCGGCCATACAGTGTGCATGGGGAGGGAAGGCACATGAGCACGCGAGTATGCATGTGGTGGGAAAGGGGAGCTCTGCTCACTGAAGTGGAGCCTCCTTCAACCACGACCACTGCATTTTCAACTGCTGTCACAGACAGCTGCAGCAGTGATTGGGGAACTGGGCTACGCCTGCAAAACACACTGACTGAATTGGAAGACGGTGCCACACCAAACTCAGATGATGGCACTATGTTTCTTGCACATGCAAGCAACATAAAAGGGCAAAATAAGCACCTAGGGCACAAAACCCAGGAGCGGACAACATGGGTGGAGTGGTATTGATAGTCACCAAGCAGGAAGGAGACCTGGGGTAATCATATTGGAGGACCTAACGGTGGCCAGGCAGTGCCACAAGGCAGTTGGAAGGGCTAGTGGGATGCTGGGGTGCACAGAGAAGGGTATCACCAGCAAAAGAAGGAAGTGGTGTTGCCCGTATAGATCACTGGTAAGACCCCACCTAGAGTATTGTGTCCAGTTCTGGAAACCACATCCCCAAAAGGACATAGAGTGGAGGTGGTCCAGAGGAGGACAACTAAAATGGTGCTGGGTCTGCATCAAAAGCCCTAGGAGCAGAGACTAAAGGACCTCAATATGTACACCTTGGAACAGAGGAGGAGAGAGGGATATGACAGAGACCTTTAAATATCTCACGGCAGTTAATAAGGTACAGGAGGAAGTATTTTCAGAAGAAAGGTGCTCAAGAACAAGGAGAAGTGCTATGAAGCTGGAGGAGGATTCAGGCGAGATGTGAGAAGTACTTCTTCACGGGCACAAGAATATTAGCCTTTTCACTGCCAGCTCTTTTTTACCCATGTATGGAACAGATTTTATGCATGGGCAGCTTTTTGTTCTGATTGTCTGGTTTAGCTTCTCATTTTATAAATGATTACACTGTCACTCTGTGGCGATGGTCCAGTATGCACACTGTAACTATATTTACATTGCCACTTTGTAGCTATAGCTATGTCCACTACAACAATCAAGCTATATTGGTGATATCATTATAGTTATGTGGATTTCTATATTGCCATATGAAGCTATACATATGTTCAAATTGTTATCTAGTGACTACAGTCTCATTGTAATAGTACTAGGTTCACATTGTTACTCTGCGGCTGTGGTTACATTGTCATCTGTATAGAGAAAGGACAATTACAGAAGAACTTACTGTAACAGTAGATCTTCGAGACTCTCCTCCATTAGGCCACACCTTTGGAACTGTAAGCCATCAGCATCAGGACCACATGGAAACATTTTGCTAGATGGGGACTGCTACAGTAGCAGTCATCATCGATGCTTATACAACATGGTGGCCCAATCAGTCCTCAGTTCCCTGTTGGAAATTAGTCTTAGAAGGCCTCTGATTGAGAGGAACTGGGAGATAGGCTAGTACCAGGCAAAGAAGGATTGGCATGGGACTGGAATATACATGAAGTAAGACTTAAGGCACAGCATCTGATATAACCCTCAGGATATCAAAAAGGGGAAGGAGGAGGGTACAGCATGGCCTAATAGGGGAGATTCCCTCCAAAATCTACCATTACAGTAAATTCTTACATAACTGTCCTAACTTCATTAAGGATATCTCCCTTCTCCTCCATTAGGCCACACACTTTGGAACTACTCCTAAGCAGATAGGAAACTGAGGAGAAGCACCACCTGATATGTGATTATGATTTGAGGTGGGGACACAAGGAGGGATTAGGAGGGGGAATACCAGGGTAGGGTGGAGAAGATGCAGGTTTGAGGGTAGTCTCGCTGAATGAGAGAAGCTTAGGTAACAAATCAGTCAAACTACAGCTCTCTTGGCTGGGGGAGGGCGGACATTGCAGCCATCATGGAGACATGGGCCACCCAGAACCAGGGCTGGATATGATGATCCCAGAGTGCAGGATATTCAGAAAGGACGATTAGGAGGAAGGGGGGGTGGCAATCTATGTGAGGGAAGGAGATAAGGTGTATGAGAGAGGAGGGTGGAGGCAGGACACAGGCCCTATGGATGCAGTTTCAAGACTCCAAAAGAAAGACACTGAGGATGGGGGCAGTGTACAGGCCACCAGCTCAGGGGTATGACCTGGATAGGGAGTTGGCTGAGCAGATTAGAAGAGTCTGTAGGAAGGGGACACCATAGTGATGGGGACTTCAGCCTTCCTGAGGTGAGACTGGAACACCCCAACCACCACGTGTGCAAAGGGCAGAGATTACTAGATGCATTTCAGGACTGCTTCCTGGTGCAATTGGTCCATGAGCTGACAAGGGAGGGTAGGACTCTGGACTTGGTATTAACAAATGGGGAGGCTGTAAGTGATCTAGGAGTGGAGGACCCCTGACTTGGGTGACCATCATACAGTGTGGTTCACACTTAATATGGAAGGGTAACAGGAGGAACAGGTACCAGGGTGATCAATTTTAAGGGAGCGGACTTTAAAAGGATGGGGGAAATTTTGATTGAGCATCTGGTGGGAATTCAGACATGCATGAGTGCCAGCCAAAAGTGGAATATCATTAAGAATGGGCTGGCAGAGGCTACTGAGACTGAGACCGAGAAGAAGGGAGAGCAAAGAAGCTGAGATGGCTCACTTGGGAGGTAATGGAAGGGTGAGGACCAAGAGAAAAGCATTCTGGAGGCTTAGAAAATTGGGAGGGCAAGGGAACAAAGATGAGTGCATGAAGAAGTCCAGGGAGATTACCAGGCTAGTCAGAGTGGCCAAGGCTTCCAGAGAGCTGAGACTGGCACAGGGAATCAAGGACAGGGAAAAGGACTTCTTCAGATACATTGGTGAGAGAAGAAGAAACAAAGACCAGATTTTGAGGATTAAGAAAGATGGGGGTGGTTGGAGAAGGGGAGGACCAGGCAGATGCACTGGAATGAGCACTTCTGCTCTGTGTTCACTAAGAAAAGAGAGGGCAGATACCCCATGGGAAGAGTGGAGTGGGCAGGGGGGTGACTGATATCAGAATTACAGAAGACAGGGTGCTGAAGGGACTGAGGGAACTGAGGGTGGACAAGGCACTGGGGCTGGATGGCATTCACCCTAGGGTACTTAGGGAGCTAGCGGAGATCCTGGTGGGACCACTGGCAGACCTGTTCAGTACATCACTGGACACAGGATGTATGTCACAGGACTGGAGGAAGGCACATGTGGTGCCCATTCATAAAAGTGGCCTGAAGGATGATCCAGGCAACAACAGACTGGTGAGTCTCCACTTCAATCGTGGGAAACTCATGGAGTCAATCCTAAAGAGAGGCTGGTAACCTTTCTGGAAGACAATGGGCTCAAGACAGCCATCAGCAGGGTTTTGTATCAGGCAGATCTACCAGATTGACCTAGTCGGTATGACTGGGTTAGAACTGGACGGGGGCCTACAGTGGATGTCCTCTATTTGGACTTCAGCAAGGCCTTTGACTCCAGTGCCGCACTGGAGGCTGGGGAAAACTGGAATACATTGGGGTGGGGACAAAAATGGTCAAATGGATCACCAACTGGCTAAGGGTAGACAGCAAAGGGTGGGGAGGGACTCTCATCACCAAGGGACATTACAAGTGGGGTGCTCCAGGATTCAGTACTGGGACTGTTGCTGTTTGGGATATTCATGGCTGATATCTCAAATGGGATCCAACCTTGCAAAGTGTTCATATACCACAGAGGTCGGCAGGTACCATTCACGACCCCTTGACTGGGACCTGCTTAACCTGTCTGCCAAGATATTTTGAGTTGCAAACAAAAATATCTGTACTGTCAACCAAAATGCTAAATAAGAAACAGTACACCACAATTTTAAGGCAAAATATATTTGACAGCATTTATTCAGTGCAAATCAGCCTAAGGCAGGGGTTCTCAAATGGGAGGCCCCAACCTGTTCTAGGGGAGGCTCAAGCAAGCCTTGAAAAAGTACTGTATTTAAATTTTGAACTTTATAGAGTTTGAGTGAAGGGATAAGGCAAACTGAAAGAGGATAATAGTAAGTGAATGTATGTAATTATTCACAAGTCAGTGACCAGAAAGGTACTGTACACTGAGCCATGACTTATTTCAGGTACCCAGGGAAGGGTAGTAGAGAATACAATTCAAAATGTAACTGCAAAACACTTAAGCAATACAAAATGAATAAAAGTGCAAACAAATTAAGAACAATAAACTAACAATGTAAGGAACAATGATTAATTAGACTGGCAGCAGAACTGTCCAAATACAAGAGTTAACCATACAGGTACTAGGAATAAGAGCAGGAGGAGCAAAATGGTCCCTGAGAAGTTGCTTAAGAGCAGGGTGAGAGGGGAGAGGTAGAGGTCGGCAGGAAGGATATTCCAGTTAGATGGGCAACATAAAAGCAGCCTGACCCATGAAGGTATGGCATAAGGGGTAACAATGGTTCAAGAGTCAAAATATGGAGCAAGTAGGTTGTCCTGTTGGAGTGTTATTATAAGCTTAATAACATGAGAGTCAGCTACGCAAAGAGGTTTCAATTTATTCCTGATGTACTGTGAAAAGTAGGCTATTTTTCTATGGGGAGGCCCAAAAATATTTCAGTATTTTGGGAGGCTCAAGATATTTTTCATGGCTTAGGGAGGCTCACTATGACAAAGTTTGAGAACTGTTGGCCTGAAGCAGGGTTCTCAAACAGTGAGGCCAACCTCCTGGGAGGCCCCAACCTGTTCCAGGGAGTCTCAAGCAAGTCTGAAGTACTGTTTTTAAATTTTGAGTTTTATATATTTTGTGTGAAGAGATGGAGCAAACTGGAAGAGGACAATAGTAGGTGAATTTTATGTATTTATTTACTAATAGGTGACAAGGGAAGGTAAATGAACCAAGGCTCATTTCAGGTGTACCGGGAAGGGTAGAGAGTGAATACATTTCAAAAGGTAACTGCAAAACAATCAAGAAATACACAGTGAACAATAGTGCAAACAAATATGAACAACAAACGAATAATGAGTAATGGTAATTGATCAATTTGTAGACTGACAGTAGAACAGCCCAAATACAAGGGTTGAGCATAGAAGTGCTAAGAGAAATAGCAGGAAGGAGCAAATTAATCCCAGAGAAGTTGCTTAGGAGCAGGGAAGGAGGGGAGGCAAAGTATGTAGGAAGGTTATTTCATATAAAGAGGAAACAGAGAAAGTAGTCTGACCCATGAAGGTACTGCAACAAGGGGTAACGATGGTTCAAGAATGAAAATAACAGAGCAAGTACAGTAAGCTGGCCTGCGTGGGGGTACAATAGGCTGAATAATAATATTTGTTTATTTTATTTATTTGTTATTAAGATAATGCCTTTGAGCACAGGAGCTCTTTTCAAAGGTTCCACATTAGTATAAGACAAAGAACTGAATGTGAGCCAAGTACTCAAAGGGGTTTCAGTGTATTCATGGTGTGCTGCATAAAGCACAGTATGTTATATTTTTGAGGAGGCCCAAGATTATTTCAGTTTTGGGGAGGCTCAAAATCTTTTCCATGGATTTAGGAGGCTCACTGTGACAAAGCCTAAGAACTATTGGCCTAAGGCATCATCTCTCTGATGATGCCTTAGGGTGAAACAGTTGGAGGCTTGTTCTGTGGGTGTTTGCTGGCGTCCTCTGTGAGAGGTATCTGTTTTAGCTGGCTTTATTGGGCTGATTTGCATTGAATAAATACTGTAAAATATATTTTGCCTTAAAACTGTGGTGTACTGTTTCTTATCCAGCATTTTGGTGGCAGTGCAGGTATTTTTGTTTGCAATTGTTAATATTATATCTTGCACGTCCGTGCGGTGGGGTGTTCTTTTATGCTTTGAATAAGATGTTTTAGAAACCAGGGAGAAACATAGCTGACAACTTAAAGTCATGAGACAGAGCCTAATACCATACTCTCATCGCTTCCCTACATAAGGGAGAGGAGTGAGTGCCTTGTGTGTTGATGTAATGCATCACTCTGACATTGTCCATCTTGGATTAACACAGGACAAGGGCAGAGATAATTCTGAACTGCCTGGAAGCCATATAGGACAGCCCTCATTTCCAGGAAATTTATGTGCAGGTCAAGCTCCTCCTTGGTCCAGGACCCTTGAGTCTGGTAAAGGCCTAGATGAGAACCCCATCCATAGCCTGTGGCATCTGTGCTGAGGATTTGTACAGGAGCTGGTACAGGAATGGAACACCTTTCAGTGAGATTGTTGTGATCTAGCTAGCCTGCTGGCGCGTGATGGCGCTACCACTCGGACACCAGTGACCGGGTTTGGGAAGTTGGAGTGCCGCCAGGAGGAAAACGATTGAGCATCCTATGGACTACTCTCTTCCTCTAGGGAGAGGGTGGGGAAGTCGCTGGTGTTTGTGTAACCCCTGAGGCAGCCAGGGGTGTGATAGTAGGAACTGTCATGTTGGGAGGCATGTCAGAGTTCGTGTTTTCCACCCCAATGTCATTGCACAACATGCCTCCCGGGAAAAACAGGAAGCAGGGTTCTACTGCTGCCTGATGACATCCGCCACCACGCATGCGGACCCATGCCACTCACCAGAATCTGACTCTGATCTACCTTTCAGTCTCCATCGGGAGGAGATGGGGGACTCCCTGGTGGGTAAGCCAGGGGTGCTCAGAAGTCATATAAGCCCTGGGGTGTGTGGCAGGGCCGAGCGTAGTTGGGGCCAATGGGGGCTGCCAGATGAGGAGAGATAAAGCATAGTAAATAAAAAAATTTTGTGATCCAACCACCGTAACAATGCTCTGTGTAGTGGTGATGTGACGAGAACTATTTGTTCCAATTCATTCATCAATTGATCCCAATGGACCCTGAGCAACCACTGTGGTATCTGCATATGAAGTTGGGGCTAGTGGCAGTCATTATGACTGTAGCCATGAAGCCCAGGAGATGTAACACTGTTCATGCAGAAACATAATGGCTCCTGTGCAACAAGCATGGCTGAGTAATGTGCCCACCCTGTCCTGGGGCAGGAAGGCACAGCCCTTTCTGCATCAAGACCACCCTATGTATTGCAGTCTTTTGCATGAGTCAACATAGACTTTGGCACATTCACTGCGACCCACAGGTTGTCAAACAACTGACGTGTTTAGGACAGGGTGTGTAGCACAGCATCCCTGAAGCTGGCCTTCAGGAGCCAGTTGTCCAGATAAGATAAAACATAGTGGCCATCCCTGTGAATGGACACGGTAACTACTACCAAGAATTTTGTAGAGACTCATGGTGCAGAGAACACGTTAAAGGGCAATACTTTGAATTGATAATGCCTGCCCTTCAGCATAAAGTGTAAATGCTATCTGTGAGACTTTCCTGATCTTTATATAAAGGTATACAACCTACATGCCAGTGAACAAAGCCAGACCCTGTTTGTAATAGGAGAATCAGTTCTTGCAAAGACACCATTGAAACTTTTGTATTTGATGTACAGGCTGAAGTCTCTTGGGTCTAGTACAGGCCTTTAGAGCTCCTGTCCATTTTGGGACTAGCAAGCATCTGGAATAGAACACTTTGTTCTGTTCTTCTGGAGGAACAGGTCTATGGCATGCTTTGAAATAGGGTCTAAATCTCCTCTTTCAGAAGGGATAAGTGGCCCAGAGGATAAAAGGACGGAGGCCGAGGATGATCTAAGAGATTTCTATCAGATCCAGAGCATGAACCCTTCCAACTGTCTCCAGAACCCATTCATCTGTGGTGATCTCTGTCCCCCACACTCACTTCTGGTGGTTACAGCGGAGGAGGGCGAGAGATAGAAGAGAGTCAGGCAGAACCACAGATGGCAGATCCACTGAAACTGATTCCTTGGGTGCTTTTGCATGGGCACCAGAGGAAGGGACCACTACCTCTACCATGCCCTTGCTGACAGTAGACACAATTTTCCCAGGCAGCAAGCCTACAGAATGAACACCTACCATGACTTCTAGGGGAGTGGGGGGGGTGAGGGACTTAACCAACCTGAGAGACTTTTAGAAGTCTAAAAGCCATGCAGGGTTTCTTCAATATCATAGCCAAACAGTTTAGACCCTTTAAAGGGGCACTGAAAACTACCCGTTGCACATCAGTGGCAAAGCCAGCACCTCTGAGCTAAGAATATCTCCTCATACAAATGGCAGAAGCTGCAGCTCTGGCAGAAGCATCAGAAACATCGCAAGCTGAGCGCAGCAAATGTTTGCCTACCTTAGTGCTGGCAGATGTTGTTGTAAGCAAATCATTCTTGGTGGAACCATTAGTCAAAGCCTGGGCAACAGTACAAGCAGCTTTCCACAGGCTGTTCTGGTACTGCATCATATGGGCCTGTAGTTTGCAATCCTAAGGCCCAAAGAGGCATATGTATGCTTGCCCACAACATCCAACCTCCTAGATTCCTTATCAGAAGGTAAAAGTACTCGTATGTCTAGGGACTCTAGACCTGTTATGAGCATCCATGGTGACTACAGAGTCAGTTTCAGGCTGGTTAGTGTAATAAGGCTTAGCAGATGGGTCAGGATACTGCTTATCAGCCTTTGTAGGGACTACTGGCAGTGAGTTAGGTCTATGCCATGCAGCAAATGCAGCATATTTTAAGGCAGGATACATAGGTGTAATAATAATGGAGGGAGTGCAAGGCACCTCTAAAAACCATGTGATTCCTCTTAGTGAGGTCTTCCTGTTCCACATTAAAGTCCATGACAGACTGCATTTGCTGCATCATGGCTTGGAAAGGGGAGTTCTTTGGAGAGACCTTGGGTTTTATACCATTGAGTCCTCACTACAGAACAAGAGGGCAGAGCTAGAGGGCAGGTTTCTTTCAAACTGCTCCTCACTGTCCTATTCCTCCTCTAAATCCTCCTCTAAATCAATCAGGCCAGGATTATATTCCAGTTCATCATTGTCCTCACGAATGATGATGGGAGCCGGCAATGCTGGCAGTGGCTGAGAGGCAGAAATCTGTGGCATGCTACTGGGATCCATCAGTGGGGCCGTGTACTAGAAGGACCCATTGGTGGAATAATTGCCTGCAATGGCAAACCTGGCAGAATGCATTGAATCATTTCAGAAAACAACACCAGCACAGCCTTGCAGTTAACAGCACCCAGAAAGGGTCCGTGACTACTGTCGTTGAAGAGCTGGGGCCTGACAACAATGGTGTCATACCATCCACAGTAGGTATGGCAGAGCCTGAGCCAAGCCCCAACCTGGTGTCTCAACGATGGTGGGGAGCTTTAGTTGATGCCACTGGAGCAGGTGTTGATGAGGATGTACCTGTCCTCAATGGTCTCCAATACCTCACCAGTGAAGCTTATCTTGTTACTTGTGTTTGTGCTTATGGCTGGACAAAGAGGAGGCCTGAAATGACACCGCTTCCTCATCCTTGTCTTTTGATTTTGATGGCTGTTTCTCAGTTGATGATGAGGAGAAGCAGAGTTTGTGCCCTTTTCCTTCTCCATGGCTTTTATGAACATATGAACATATGAAACTACCAGCAGATAAAGGCCATATGGTCTATCAAGTCTGCTTGGAGTGTGCAGCTAGCCATCCTCTTACTCAGCAGCTGCCCTCCTTCCTGACCCTCATAACTGTGATCCTCTCCCTCACTTTTCCCATCCCTCTTAAAACTGGGCACCAATTTGCAGGAACCACCTCCTCAGGTAGTGCATTCCACCTAGACACCACCCTTTCCAGGAAAAAGTGCCTCCTTAGTTCTCTACTGAATCTTCCACCCTCCAGTCTCAGACCATGCTCCTTGTGTTCCTCTCTCCCTTTAACTTAAAACCCCTCTGTACCAGTCTTGTTAATACCTTTCCATATTTAAAAGTCTCTATTATATCTCCCCTATCCCTCCTCTCCTCCAGGGAGTACATGTTCAGTTCCTTTGCCTTCCTTGTAGAATTTGTCCTCCAATCCCGGAATCATCCTTGCAGCTCTGCTCCAGCAATTTAACATCCTTCCTTAAGTATGGGCACCAGTACTTATGCGTACTCAGGTGTGGCCTCACCAATGACCTGTACAGTGGCAGGACTACCTCCCCTCTTAGAGGTGATACCTCTAGCAATACACCCCAGCATCTTACTGGCTTTAGCTGCAGCTTTCCTGCACTGTGCTGAGTGGTTAATTTGCTCAGTTATTATCACCCCAGATCTTTTTCTCCTCTGTAGTGGCTATCTGCACCCCTCCCAACTGGTAACACATCCTTGGGTTCCTTGCTTCCATGTGCATGACTTTTCACTTCTTTGCATTCAACCCCAGTTGCCATGTGTTTGACCAGCACTCAAGTTTAGTCAGATCTTTCTGCAGCCCCGCCACCCTACTATGTCCTCCACCACTGCCCCAATCTTTGTGTCATCTGCAAAAGGCTAATCTTGTTCCTAATGCCATAGAGATGTCAGTGATGAAAATGCCAAACACCAGGCCCAGTACCCGAGCCCTGCAGCATTCCGCTAGTCACAGCCCTTGCAGCTGAGAGTTCCCTCCCACACCACCCTCTGGTGCCTCCCCTGCAACCAGTTCTAGACCAAATTCACTATCTTCATTCCTGCCCCTTGTATCCCAGCTGCTAATCAGTCTCTCATGGCACTGAATTGAAGGCCTTGCTGAAATCCAGATACAGGATATCCACTGCCTGGTCCTTGTCAAGTGCCCTAGTCACCCAGTCATAGTAGTCCACCAGGCTGGTCTGACAGGATCTGCCAGAGAAAAACCCATGTTGTTTTCCATCTTGCAGACTATTCCTTCCAGAAAGGTTACCAACCACTCCTTAAAGATCTCCTTAAGGATAAGCTTTTAATGCATTCAAGGCAAGGTGATTTTCTAGAACTTTCTTACAACGTCACCTTGTAGCCAGTTTGAAACTCTGAAAATCCCACAAGCTCTCATGCTGTGAGAAATGTTCAAACAGCACACACAAACAAAGTGTGTGTCTGTAGATTTTGTAACTGCACTCACCACAAAAGAAATAAAGAGTGCACGTTAGAGTTTGGCAGCATACAGAGATGATGATACTAAACTTAGAAAAGAAGTAAACAGCAATGGCTTGTTTAGCAGTGTTCCTTCAGCAGGTCCGACAAGGATGTTCGATGGCAGAAGAAAGAAGTAAGGAGTGATGGGGCCACCCAATTATATATGCATCAACGCTGCACATCATTGTGGCTAGCTAGCCCTCAGCTATTAAAAGTTCCGTCTTGTCCTGGCTTACAGCTTACATTCCAAAGGTGTAGCCTAATGGAGGAGGTAGCCTCGATGAAGATTAACCCTCAATTGTAGTACAATCTGGTATTCCACACGAGTTAGTGTGGTGACATCATTGGTATGAGAGTGAAACCCTAGTGCCATAATTACGCCACCATACTAACGAGGTGAATACCAGGGAGTGCTCAACAAAGTTGTTTTTTTTGTATATAACAGCAGACTGTTTCAAAACAGTTTACAGGTTAGTGCCATTTTCTTTGCATTTTTACGATCTAAGGCTGGCGTGTGTGTGTGTGTGTGTGTGTGTGTGTGTTTGTGTTTTGTTAATAGTGGACTGTAGTGCCATAGTGAGAGTGCTTGTAGGCTGAAGCAGTTGCCTTAACCAGCTCACTCCAAGCAGTCTCTGTGGTTGGAAGGAGTGACATTCACATTCTAGAACACGAATAATTTCTCCAAACATTCCAAGAGTGAATAATTATTTTGCAGAAACACTAATGAAACAGGCTGATTGCGTATTACAATGTGTTAGGAAGGAGAGTACTATGGTTGCAAGCATTCTGTTACAACACAGTTTATGTCTTTTCCTGCTGGTGCCACACTGCTGTAATAAGGTCTGCCACCACTAGTGCTGTTTTGCACATCCATGGTTTGCCTTCCTCTCACACTTTTCTGTATCACCCAGTCACTGAACCCTGCACTTCTGTAGCTTGTGCTATTGACTAGATAGACAACGTTTTCTTCTGTCCTTAATTTCTATATTTCTCCATTCTGCACCCCATGCTGACTGTTATGACTGTTGTCATAAGCAATGGTTCCACTGTCACACTGTTGCTACAGTTAGTTGCTGCTCTGTGGCCACAGTCATGTTGTAATGTAACCAAATGATGATTGTCCTTCTCTAGGTATGGCAATTATTGGAATGTCATGCTAGATACATAACTACTCAATCCAAATAATACAAAATGGTTGCTAATTCCTGTATCAGAGTTGTTTTAGAACAATTTGAGATCACAACAGAAACACAGAAGTTGACGACGAGATAAGGACAGCAAGGCCCATCCGGTCTTCACATTTATTTTTCCACCTTATGAATGTGCCTTAGGCCTGTACTCTGTCAATGGCCTATCTATTCATACTCATCTGTACTGCTCCCTTATGCCTATCCCATGCCTGTTTGAAGCCCTGCACTGTATTCATATCCACCACTTCCTGAGGTAGGCTGTTCCATGCATCCACCACTCTTTCTGTGAAAAGAGCTTCCTCACATTACCCCTTAGTCAGCCTCCCTCTAATCTCATGCTGTGTCTTCTTGTCCTGCTATTTCTCTTATATTGAAACATGTTAGACTCTTTCACCTTGTTAATGCCCTTAAGGTGTTTGAATGTTTCGATCATATCACCTATCTCCCTCCTTTGCTCTAGGGTATACATATTGAGCTCTGTTAATCTGTCCTGATATGTTTTCTGATGCAGTCCCTGCACCATTTTGTTGCCCTTCTCTGGACTGCCTCCATTTTGTTAATGTCCTTGTGTAGGTGTGGCCTCCAGTGCTGCATGCTGTACTCCAGATGGGGCCTAACCAGTGTCTTGTAAAGAGGGATTATTACCTCCCTCTTACAACTTGTGTTACCTCTAATACACCCTAACATCCCCTAGCCTTATCTACTGCTTTAGTGGTCTGCTTGGATGATTTCAGGTTATCTGTGATGAAGATGCCAAAGTCTCTTTCTTCCCTTGTGATTGCCAGTAACTCCCTCCCAACCTATATGTAGCTTCAGGTTTTCTTCCCTATGTGCATGATCTTGCACTTCTTTGCATTAAACCCCAGTTGCCACTCTTCCGACCATTTTGATAGCTTATCCAGATCTCTTCTCATTCTGCCCACCCCATCTGGATCATCTTACTCTGTTGCAGATCTTGGTGTCATCTGCAAACAGACAAACCTTACCCTCCAGTCCATCTGCAATGTCACTGACAAAGATATTGAAGAGGATTGGCCCAGGACTGATCCCTGAGGTACCCCACTTGTGACTTGCTTTTCTCTTGACTGTATACCATTTATCACCAGTCTCTGTTTTCTGCCTGCCAACCAGTTTGCCACCCAGTTAACCAACCTCTGACCCACCCCGAGTCTACCCAGCTTATTAATCAATCTTCTATGTGGAACAGTATCGAAAGCTTTGCTGAAGTCAAGGTAGGTGACATCAACTGCACCCCTGGTCCACCACTCTGGTTACCCAGTCAAAGAAATATATGAGATTAGTTTGACAGGACCTTGCTGTTGTAAACCCATGCTGTATTTGATCCTGTGCTCCTATGGATTCCAGGTGTTACACTATCCTTTCCTTAAGGAGTGCCTCCATAATCTTGCCCACTACTGAGGTGTAACCCCCACACACACAAATGGGGGTTCCCAAAAAGTCTTCCAGGAGCTTGCCTGAAAGCTCCATGTCTAGGCGGCGTTCGGCGTCTGAGCTGTTTAAATGTGGTTCCAAGAGGTGCTATTTGAGCCTCCACGTACTGTCTCTTTAGAGATGTCTGCTTGCAGACTTAATCAGTTGTACAGGGGACTGTGTATTCAATGCTCGAATCCCCCGATTTGCTGTCAGTTCTCTCCATCTCTGCTGTCGCTACATGTGCAGAGGAGCCTTGTTGAAAGATATACAGTAACTGTTTGTCTGAGGTCATTTAGAGTGACTGAAAAATGTAGTTTGTCTAACCTGTCTTCATTTCAGCACAAACTCTTTCAGTGTAGCTTTTTTTCATTTTGGTCCTGAATAGCTGACTTGGACCAATCAGGATGATAGGGAGACCTAAAATGGAGCCTCAGGATGAACTGGAACTTGGACTCTCAATTCTGAGCCAGCCACAAGGGGATTGTATGGGCAGTGACTCTGGGAAATGTAGTTTTAACCTTGGCACCTTTTTCTACCAACAGAGGGAGTCTTATTGTGAGTGACAGCGAACCAGCCAACAGAATGGTGTGGAGCTAAAGGAAATGCCCTGCTTTTGACTGGAAAGATTAGATCAGTTGTGACTGTGAAGAGAGAAGGAGCTCTGTGCTTCTGGGTGTATAGTTTCACGCGGGAAGTGCGTGAGAGGCCCTGAGTTTGGTCTGCAGCCTCTGTGAATGCCAGCTTGGACTGAATCCAAGTTGTGAGGAGAAAGAAGCACTGGAAGTGTGGAAACCAGGCTCATCCTGTAGAAGACTGGAGAAATTGCTGAATGTGCTCGGTCTGTCAGGAACTGAAGCTGCTGTGTGTGCTCCAGGTTATTTTGCAGTAATTGCGATTGGGATCGAGGAGCAGCCTGCCTGGTATAGTACTTTCCTTTACATATGAATGTGTGTAGTGCTTGAGGGAATCGCTATTTCCAATCCCCAGTGCTGTGTGCTGTGTGTTGAAGCGGGAAGCAAACCCCAGCTTGTCTCGACTAAATCCAGTTGCTATCAACTGCAGTGAGGTTCAGTCACAAGGACCTTATCTCCATGCCCTGTTGTTCTGGCAATCCAGAAGAACATCCACCATCCGGTCCTCAGCTTGGGTATTGTGAGTACAAATCGAGTATTTCCCTGCAGCCTGTTTTCAATCACAAGTGTGTCATCTAATTCTTGTTGTTTCATTGCTTCATGGACTAAGCCATCCGGCTCCGGATTACAATTGGGTATTGTGCATATATTTTCTTCTACAGGGCCCTATCCATCTGCACCTGCGGACAACCCCAGGCAACAGACCTGGCTGGCCCTCCTCCCAACCTGGGTACCTACATTGTGACTTTTCAGCCCCTGTATGTGTGCACAGTACTGTGATTTAATGCCACCAATTAACCTGATTCCCTCCTGTGTTACTGCCCCTAAACAAATCAGATTTGTTGTTGTTATACTATATACTGTCTGTGGTGTTGGTACTTATGGAAACAGTATTGTGTTTTGCTGTGTATGTTGTTTAACCTTATTTTACAGTGGGTCCTCAGAGATGTGCTGCAGAATCAGTCTCGAGAGTAAGTGGTATCTATATGAGTGAACAGTGTGTATATGTGGGGTACTGGGGCTGTAACTCCGTGTACTGTGTGAGCCACTAGAGGAATAAAGGGGTCTCAGTGTCCCAGAGGGCTGTGAACAAGCTAGTCTAACCACTAAAGACCCTGACCTCTGGGCGGAGGCACCCGCCATAGGACCCAGGTCCCTTAACCTGTCCGTAGTCAAACAGGCAGGGTAGTAGCCCTTGGGATAGCACCACCTAGGGGTTACATCTTGGAGGCACCACTGGGATTAGTGTCCTAGTGGCCACATTTACGAATTACTGTTAAAATAAATGGATACCTCAACAGAAGTGGCTGCACACCAGTTGGTGGGGTGGTATACTGGGCAGGAGATCGACTCCCAAAATACTATACTTATCTTGAATATCCCACTGGGTACCAGTACGGACACTGTAGAGTGAGTACTTTCCAAGGTGGAAGGTTTACAAAACCCTGTGGTGGCGGGTCACATGCTAATCTGCTCACCCACACTTTCATTGCCCTAGTAGAGTATAAGGACCCCATAGATAGCTCCAAAGTGCCACAGACTAATACCCCAGAGGGAGCCCTCATTGCCTGGAGAGTGATAACTAAGGACAGTAAAGACCTGGGAGAATGACCCCCACTATCTGAAACTTTTGAGGAGAATTTGCTAAATTGTTGCTGGAGGAAGGGAAAACTGTGGAGGATTTAAAAACTATTATTGCCACCTGGGGCGTTCTCCCCAACACCCTCTCCCTCCCGCACCTGTTATTGCCCCTCCTTCTGTGCCAGTGCTAGCCCCTATGTTTGTACCTGCCATTAGTCATGACTCTTACCGCATGCTCAAAGTATTCTCTGGCATCTGCCCCACTCCAAATGGGGAGGTCGATCTGGAAACCTGGATAGACTCTGCTACTCTTGGGTACAAGACTGGCAATGCTCCAAAGCAGAAAAAAGGGCTCGCCTGAGAGAAAGCCTCAGGGACCCGCCAATGTACTTTTCACTCCCTGAGGGTCTCTGACCCTGACGCCCAAAGCCAAGAGTACATAATTGCCTTTGAAAATGTGTTTGGGGCACCACTAGTGTTGGGACCTTGAAATGGAAGCTTAAAGATGTTAGACAACAGCCGGGGAATTGTTATGTGCCTATATGGATCGATTAGATTAGAGGAAATCTTGCAAACCATTTTTCAAAAGGGGGTTGGACCCATAGTGAAGTGGACTGGGTAAGACTGGATCATATACTCTGCTCTGCCCGGCACTCTAGCTGGTGTTGCTCAAATTGCAACTGCATGAAAGGGAAATCTGGTACCTTGCCTTTCCATGTGTTAATGAAGGAGGTACTGGAAGTTGAGGAGGAGGAAGGTTTTCAGAGCCCTGTGCAATCGTAGCTGCTACATCTCCTCCCAGGTGGGGTCAGATGCTGATGGTCTGGAATCACCGAAACCACATGACAGAACCCGAGACCCAAATGTCAGCCAAGGGGGCCCAGTCAGAGAGGGATGGCTACCGATGTTCTGCCATGGGATGAACTGCTGTGAGGAGATTAGGAAAGCAACAGACAGCCTCATCATGAAGGCCGCTCCTGTGAGTTCGGGCCCTGACACTTGCCCGACTGCTTCTGCTATGGGGTGGGGGTGCCTACCCAGGCACTTCCTGCTGACAACAGCTCAAAACTTGATGTCTTGGCTATGGAGGTGAGGGAACTGAAGTGATATCTCCAAATGTCTATTGATAGTACCAATGCCGCAGCCCCCAGTGTGATGCCTCGTCCCCCAAACTTCAGCAGACATATTTTGACATAATTGTGGGAAGGATGGGTACATGAAGAGGGAATGCGGTCTCGGAAAGATTTAGAGAGAGTGGTGAGCCGGCTACAAGGAGAGCTTGGAGCACAAAACAGTGGTTAAGAGGTGCACAAAATGACCTCAGTGAAGGTCCCAGAAATGCTAATGTAACCCCTAGATGGACGCTATCCCAGGGCTACTATCCCTGCCTGATTTGCCACTAACAGGTTGAGGGCCTGGATCCAATGGCGGTGCCTCCACCCAGATGTCAGGGTTTGCAATAGTTAAACTAACTTGGTCACAGCCTCTGGGACACTGCAACTCTCTTCTTCCCACTAGTGGCCCACACAATATATCAGAATTACCTCACAGTATACACTTACCCCCAGGTCTGGTTCGCACTGGGACCTCCTGTGAAATGAGATACAGTGCAACAATCACAGTACAGTACTTTAACATAGACAAATACCTCAGGCAGTATAACTTTGCTGAAACAAGCAGCTCTGATTTATTTAGGGGATATAACAAGGACGGGGAAATCAGGTTAATTAGCTTATCACTCTAATAATCTATCTATGGCTCTGTGCACAGGCCTATCCTATCAGTTACTGTCCCTGGGTACCCAAGCCCTAGTGGCTAGTCCAAACCGTGGCAGCTGGTAGGCCCTTTCCACACAGAGAAAAGGAGAATTAAACAGTCAGCAGTACAGTAATTCCATTTGGATTTAATGTGGCAATTCAACAGGGAGCGACCCTGAATTAGTACTCACGACCTCCAAATAAGATAGGGTCCTTCAATGTCAGCAGGGCTCACTTGAGGTACACAAACCTCTTCACACATCCATATAAAAGAAAGCACTATACCAGGCAGGCTGCATCTGTATCCCGATCGCAATTACTGCACAATACCCGGAGAACACACAGCAGATTCAGTTCCTGACAGACCCAGTGTAATTTTCAGCAATTCCTCCAGTCTTCTACAGGGTGAGCCTGGTTTCTACTCTTCAGAGATCCTTTGATTCTTTTCACAGGACGATTCAGTCCTAACAAGCTGTTACACAAGCTGCAGACCGGAACCTGGGCCTTACACACGCTTTTTGACTAAAACCGCACACTGAAAAGCACAGGGCTCCTTCCTTCTTCACTGCCAAAGCTCAACTGAAACTCCAACCGACAAAACCGGGCACTTCCTTTGAGTTCCTCCCAGTTCTTGACTGGATTGGCTGTCACTCACAATAGACTGCTGCTGTTGGTCCAAAAAGGCACTGAAGTCTAAACTACATCTCCCAGAGTCACTGCCCATACAATCCTCTTGTGGCTGGCTCAGATTATGAGTCCAAGTTCTGATTCGCCCAAGGCACCATTTTAGAGCTAGCTTACCCCACACTGATTGGTCCAGTTCAGCAGTTCAAAACTAGAATGGGAACTAGCAGACACAGTTCTGACTGCAAAGAAAGCAGGTTAGACAAACTGTAATTTCATTATTACTCTAAATAATTTCTGGCAAACAGTTACATCTTTCAGATAGGTTCCTTTGCACTCCTAGTGACTGCAAAAATGGAGTGAATTGGCAGTAGCTTCAGTGGTACTCAATCAAAGAAACACACAGTCCCCATACAACTAATTATGTCTGCAAGCAGACAGCTCTTAAAGAGACAGTACCAGAGGTTCTAAAACACTCACTGATAAATGGCTTAAATGCCAAACACCATTCAGGCTTGGAGCATTCAAGCAAGCTCTGGAAGTCTTTTGGGAACCCCCATTTGCAGGGGTTACACCCTTCCTGGCTTGGGAAAGCTTGACGTCCGCTCAAGCAAGTACCCCATAAGTTTTAACTGCAACCATATACATTTGCATTAGGCTCACACATGTAATCATCAGTCAATATATCATTTTACCAAGAACACATTTCTGAAACATTGCAGTACGTCCTCTTTACACAGTATTACACACACATTGTACCATAACTCAAGTTATTACCTCTTGTACATGAAACCTGAAGAGAGGGGTCCCTTCCTATCAATTACCTTGGGGCTGGACGGGCAAGGGCACCATACTTAGAGGGCAACACAAGTAACTTGGAGTTAGCACTGACGCTCAGTTTGGGCAATGAGCTCGGGGACACATACACTCCTTTATGGACAACATTGAGAGGCAAATCCACAGGCCTCCAAGGAATCATAACTGAGGTGCACCACAGGCTTTACAGCTCGACCAGTCTTTCTAGGGGAACTGTTATAGTCTCTGCACTCTGAGCCTCATTTTCAGCATTGTCCTCACTTGTCAGGGGAGTCTCAATGGGGGTAGAGAGGCTAGAACTTGGGGCACTTTCAGCTCCAGGAGTTACAGTTTCTGAGTCCACAACATTTGGCTCGCATGGAGCTTTAGGACACTGGCAGTGGACTGTCAGGGCACTCAAATACTCTTCTTGTTCGGTGTATCACCAGTCTGCCCCAATCTATCATTTTCCTCCCTGAAAGCTCAAACAGTTCAACCATGCACAATGATTCCATTTCATCTGATCTGATGCTTTGCACTTCACTTTCTGGGAGCATTGGCTCCAGGGATGAAGCTGGGGCTTAGACAGTCCAGAAGGCCCAGCTTCATCTCCAGTATTGACTAGGGATTGCCCAGAACAATTGACTCAGTTCGTAAGAAGGATAGTATTCAAAGTCACTCTCACTTTCTTCCGATATGGACTGACAGTCATGCTCAACTGGGACTTGTGGAGGAACACTTTAACTTTGCTTCTGTAGGTGCAGACTTTCTTGATCTTTTCTTAGCAGCAGCTCTAGTCACTGGTCCAGAGGGGCATCTTCTAGGGCTCAGACTCAATTAAGATTTGTCCAATGGGCAGTAAATGATTTCTATGCATTGTTTTACATCTTTGAATTATTCTCAGGCCCTTACTTTGTACACTGGCAGATCATCTAGTTTGCCCACTCAATGTGAGGGAGATGGTGCCATCTGTCAGCAATCTTGTGCTTGCCATGCAGTCCCAGATTTCTTAGCAATACCCGATCTCCTCCTGGAGTTCTCTGCTTTCACCTTTTATCATACCTTTCTTTGTTGGCCAGATTTCTTTTGGCAGCCATGGTTTGAGCCAGTTGTGCACATGAGTTAGCTGGGCCTTTAACTTTGCACATACTGTAAATAGTTGTCAGCTTGAACCCCATCAGGAGACCCCAAAACACACATCTACTGGTAGTGAGCTTCTCTTCCAAACATCAGGCGGTAGGGGAGAATCCAGTGGCATCACTTTGGTGCAGTTATAAGCATGTACCAGGGTGCTAATTTGTTGGCTCCATCTAGGCTTGTCCTTGGTGCAGGGTGCCTAGCATATCTAGCAAAGTGCGGTTGAAACGCTCACAGGCTGTGGGTCCCGGGTGGTGGAAGTGGTTCTGGACACACACTCCCCACAGAGAAAGCATCTCTTTGATCAGACGACTCTCAAAGTCTCTCCCTTGATCAGAATGGATTCTTTGTGGAGCCCATAGTGAACAAAAAGTTTTCTACAAGTACTTTGGCACAGTGGATGCTTTCTGGTCTTTGGTGGGAAAGCTTGGGCATATCTAGTGAAATGGTCAGTGACCACCAGCACATTACTGATATTTCTTTGATCTGACTCCAAACTCAGAAAATCAATACAGACCAGCTCCATGGGTGCACTGGTGGTGATGTTAACAAGGGGCAGCCCTCTGGGGCAAAGCTTTCTCTGTAAGCAGCGACTACAAGTTCGAATGTGTTGCTCCACATCAGCCCCATCTTAGCCAATAGAATCTGGATCTCACCAAGTCAAGTGTTCTGTCTATACCAAGGTGCCCCATGTGGTTGTGCAAGGACCTCAGTACTGAGTCTCGAAAGGCAGTGGGCAGCACTAGTTGTTGTTTGTCTACTTGTCCCCTCTGTCTACTGTTTCTCTGTATAACAGTTTATTGATCAGTTTCAACTTAGGACCTTCTTTGTATAACAGTGCAGTTCTCAAATCAGTGGAGCGTAATTTGGACACATCTTTCCTGCATAGAGGGCTTCTAAAGCTGCTTTGATCATGGGATCGCTGGATTGAGCCCATCTAATACTGTCATTGTCCAGCTGAGGCAGTGCACCAATGTCTATTGCAGAAAAAGTGGCAATAAGCAACAGGTATGCAATTCTCAGAGGCTCCCAAGCAATCCACCATGCAGTCCACTGCGTCAGTGGACATTTGTTCCTCCTGTCAAACTTCCGGCAGAGTGCCCGAATGTCAGGTTCTGCCAATCGGACCCAATCATTCTGGGGGAACAGGCCTCCAGGAGAGAAGCATCAGCATCTATGTGGTTCAGACCTGCTCGGTATTCGAGAGCATAGTCATATGTAGATAATGCAAAAAGCCACCTATGGCCAGTGGCATCCAACTTAGCTGAGGTCTGCACATAGGTCAAAGGATTATTGTCAGTTTTACTAGTATTTTAGCCCCATACAAGTACTCATGGAATTGGTCAACAATAGCCCACTTCAAAGCTAGGAACTCTAACTTATGTACAGGATAGTTCTTTTCGGATGGGGTCAGGCTTCTACTGGCAAAGGCCACTGGTCTCAGGCCATTCTCGTGTTCTTGGTACAAACAGCCCCAACCCATGCAAGCTAGCATCAGTGTGCAGGACATAAGGTTTTCTTGGATCGGCATAGGCCAGCACTGAGCGTGTGGGTAAGTTGATATATGATCTCATGAAAAGCAGTCTCACAATCAGGAGTCCAGCGGCCCCAAATACTTCACTCGGATGAAAATACACTCTTTCAGTCTTGAGGGGCTGACTTTTAGTATTTTTGTGGGTTGGGGATACCCTTGAGTAAGGTTAAGTAAAGGGCGGATCACTCTTGAATAGTCCTTGATGAGCGCCGATAATAACCACAGAATCCCAGGAATCTTTGCAGTTCTTTTTAGATTTTGGGCTGTGGCCAGGTGGTCAAGGCCTCAACTTTACTTGGGTCGGTCTCTATTCCCTCGGTGGATACTATGTGTCCCAATACTTTACTGATGTTTGAAAGAATTGACACTTATCAATGGACAGTTTAGGCAAAGGTCCTCCAGTCGGTCCAATACCTTAAATAATCTGCTCTCATGTTCCTCCAGTGAGCTGCCAAACACAATAACATCATCTAGGTATACCAGGCACTCTAGTAAGTTCATGTCCCCACTGCACGCCCATCAATCGTTGAAAGTGGCTGGGGCACCTGAAATCCCTTGAGGCATCCCCCATGAATTCATAAAGCCAAGCGGACAGATAAGGCCGTCTTCTCACGGTCCTCTGGGGCCATCGGGATCTGGTAGTACCCACTCACGGAGATCCAGCACAGAGAACCACTTGCTCCGCTTAGGCAGTCCAAAGCATCCTGAATGCGGGCATTGTGTACTGATCAGGATAGTCCGCCGGGTTTAAGGTTGCGATAATCCACACACATCCTTACTGTTCCATTCTTTTCCTCACTACCACAATGGGGGAAGCATAAAGGCTTCTGGATTCTTGTATTACACCAGCAGCTAACATCTCTTGCAGATGCCGTCTCACATCATCTATGTCAGCAGGTGCCAGCCGAGACCTCTCACGAAATGGTCTTTCGTCATGCAGCGGATATTGTGCTCAGCTCCTTGCACGCATCCTACATCCCATTCCTTTAAAGAAAACACCTGGTCTCTCTGGGCAAGCTTCTCACTGATCCTCACTTTCCATTCAGCTGGCAGCGGGAGTCGCCGAAATCAAACAAGTCAGGCGTTACTCTGTCATTCTTCCTTGAACTCTGCTGCTGGGTAGCACTGCAGTGTCTGCACAATGCACATTAGCCAGGATGCAACCTCTGTTTACTCGAATGTCTCTTTCAGACACATTATGAACTTGGACCATTACCCTTCTGGCATAAGCATGGGCTCTAGCGGGCAAAATACTAGGCTTGACCAGCAGTCCCTCTGGCAATTTTCCATCGCCTGGTGCATCCAACATTAATATTTTATTCTTAACATCCTTTCTGATATGGACCTCCCCTATAGCATTACACTGGGCATTTGGCGCCAGGATCAGAGACTCAGGATCCTTCTTCCATACAATTCAGACGGTTCCTCTGGTTCTGTTTTTCAGCATCTCTGTGCCTCATAGGCCTTCTTAATTAAAGCAGGAACTCTTAAAGCTCTACTAGTCTTTTGACCCCTGTTTTCATAACACAACTGTGCCAGCCTTCCGAACATATGAGCATTTGTTCCAATCAACAAAGGGACACCATCATACAGTCCAGTGGGGGACACACAAGGCTAGGGTCTCTACTTGTTCGGCCACTCCAGCCACGGAGGTGGGGAAAGACAGCCAAATTCGGATATACCGGAATAGGGTGAGCCTTCTCACTTAACCCCATACATGCAGTCCTTCTAATGGTTGTAAGGTACGTCTGACAAATGCTTCTGATACCAATCCTGGAACATAATTGTCACTTGGGAGCCACTGTCTAATACAGCTCTTGTAGACACTCCATTCACCTTACAGTGGTCTCCATGGAGGACCCACTATTCTGGACCAGTCTGGAGAGGCGGTAGTGAGGGGCCTGGGCAACTGACCTTGCCACAAAAGGACGTGAATTAGCATTTTGGTGCCCTCACTGGGATCATGTCGTGCACCTCTTAACCACTGATTTCTTCTCCAGGCTCTCCTTTGTAGCCTATATGCAACTTTGTCAGTGTCTTTTGGGGACTGGCATTCCCTTTTCATGTGCCCATCTTTCCCACAATTATAGCAAAACATACTTTCTGGAGTTTGAGCTGGCCGGCGCCACACTGGGAGCCAGGGCGGGGTATACTAACTGGAAACCTGGGTGCCATCTCTGTCTCTTGACGTGATAAGCATTTGGAGACATCTCTCAGTTTCTCCACTTCCATGGTCAAGGAATTGAGTTTGGAGCTGTTATCAGCAGGAGATACATGGGTGGGTACCCCACCCTCATAGCAGATGCAGTTGGATATAGGTCAGGGCCGTGCTTGCAGGCGTGGCCTTATAAAGGACTGTTTTTGAATTCCCGGATCTCTCAACAGTTAAGCCCCATTGTAGCATATCTTTTCCTTGTCAAACACTCATTGACTGTCAACCTCTGCCCCTGAACTTCACTTGATGGGTCACCCTCAGTCACTCGGGTCGTAGCCACAGCTGTTGGTGCAGGTACCTCGAGGTCGCCTTTTCTCAACTCCTCGAATTTCTCCTCATAATAACTCATCATAGGAGGGTGATTCCAGTCGATGTGCCAGGCGAATCGAAGCAACAGCAGTTCTGAGAAGGGGCAGACTTATGATTCTGGTCCAGTCTGGTTCGGTCCAGTTCAATCGCTGGCAAACTACCCTTTCTGAGGCATTCTTGCAACAATTTTTCCAGCCAGAGACATACACAGACAACAACTCCCCTTGGTACTGTTGTGCATTTCTTACTCTCCACCATAGGTCCTCATCAGAATCTGGGCTCCCATACACATTCTCCAAGGCCTCAAGATAGGCCTGTGCAGTCGCTCAGGGTTACTGGCCCGCTTAGCACGGATGGTAGCCGGGCAGGACCTCGGAGGCTCTCACTAACCCTCTTTAGCTTTCGCCTTCCGAGCATTGCCATTCTAGCACTTGGGGGCAACATAGTCTATCCAGGTCTCCCAGTCATCCTCCCTTGGGGGTGGGAGGGTGCCAGAGAAGATCCTCAACCTTGGTAAGAGTCGTGGACTAATGGCAGGTGCAGAAATAGGTCTGCATTGGTTCAGCCACCATTACGGGCACTGGAGCAGGAGAGGTGTTGGGAGGAACACCCCAGGTGGCAGAATAGTTTCTTCAAGTCCTCCACAGTTTTCCCTCTCCCAGCAACCATTCAGCAAATTTCTCCTCAAAAGTTTCAGATAGTGGTGGGGGCTGATTCCCCGGTCTTTACTGTCCTTAGTTATCACTCTCAAGCAGTGAGGGCTCCTCTGGGGTAATGGTCTGTGGCACTTTGGAGCTATCTATGGGATCCTTAAACTCTACTAGGCCAGGAAAGTGTGGGTGAGCAGATTAGCATGCCGACCCACCACCACAGGGTTTTGTAAACCTTCCACCTTGGAAAGTACTCCTGCACGGTGTCCATATTGATACCCAGGGGATGTCCAGGATAAGCATAGCATTTTGGGTCGATCTCCTCCCCAGTACACCACTCCACCAGCGGTGCACAGCCACTTCTGTCGGGTACCCATTTTTTCTTAACAGTGGTTCGTAAATATGGCCACTAGAGGACACACAATCCCAGCGGTGAGCCTCCAAGATGTAACCCCAGATGGCGCTATCCCAGGGCTACTATCCCTGCCTGATTTGCCACTAACAGGTTGAGGGGCCTGGATCCAATGGCGGGTGCCTCCACCCAGACGTCAGGGTTTGCAATAGTTAAACTAACTTGGTCACAGCCCTCTGGGACACTGCAACCCCCTTTCTTCCCACTAGTGGCCCACACAATATATCAGAATTACCTTCACAGTATACACTTACCCCCAGGTCTGGTTCCGCACTGGGACCTCCTGTGAAATGAGATACAGTGCAACAATCACAGTACAGTACTTTAACATAGACAAATACCTCAGGCAGTATAACTTTGCTGAAACAAGCAGCTCTGATTTATTTAGGGGATATAACAAGGACGGGGAAATCAGGTTAATTAGCTTATCACTCTAATAATCTACCTATGGCTCTGTGCACAGCCTATCCCTATCAGTTACTGTCCCTGGGTACCCAAGCCCTAGTGGCTAGTCAAACCGTGGCAGCTGGTAGGGCCCTTTCACACAGAGAAAGGAGAATTAAACAGTCAGCAGTACAGTAATTCCATTTGGTTTAATGTGGCAATTCAACAGGAGCGACCTGAATTAGTACTCACGACCTCCAAATAAGATAAAGGTCCTTCAATGTCAGCAGGGCTCACTTGAGGTACACAAACCTCTTCACACATCCATATAAAAAAGCACTATACCAGGCAGGCTGCATCTGTATCCCGATCGCAATTACTGCACAATACCGGAGAACACACAGCAGATTCAGTTCCTGACAGACCGAGTGTAATTTTCAGCAATTCCTCCAGTCTTCTACAGGGTGAGCCTGGTTTCTACTCTTCAGAGATCCTTTGATTCTTTCACGGGCCAGTTCAGTCCTAACAAGCTGTTACACAAGCTGCAGACGGAACTCTGGGCCTTACACACGTTTTGACTAAAACCGCACACTGAAAAAGCACAGGGCTCCTTCCTTCTTCACTGCCAAAGCTCAACTGAAACTCCAACCGACAAAACCGGGCACTTCCTTTGAGTTCCTCCCAGTTCTTGACTGGATTGGCTGTCACTCACAATAGACTGCTGCTGTTGGTCCAAAAGGCACTGAAGTCTAAACTACATCTCCCAGAGTCACTGCCCATACAATCCTCTTGTGGCTGGCTCAGATTATGAGTCCAAGTTCTGATTCGTCCAAGGCACCATTTTAGAGCTAAGCACCCACACTGATTGGTCCAGTTCAGCAGTTCAAAACTAGAATGGGAACTAGCAGACACAGTTCTGACTGCAAAGAAAGCAGGTTAGACAAACTGTAATTTCATTATTACTCTAAATAATTTCTGGCAAACAGTTACATCTTTCAGATAGGTTCCTTTGCACTCCTAGTGACTGCAAAAATGGAGTGAATTGGCAGTAGCTTCAGTGGTACTCAATCAAAGAAACACACAGTCCCCATACAAACTAATTATGTCTGCAAGCAGACAGCTCTTAAAGAGACAGTACCAGAGGTTCTAAAACACTCACTGATAAATGGCTTAACGCCAAACACCATTCAGGCTTGGAGCATTCAAGCAAGCTCCTGAAGTCTTTTGGGAACCCCCATTTGCAGTGGGGTTACACTAACTCATGTCTCTTTGTGGCTAGATCACCTGCCCAGGACCTTGCTACCGCCTCTCCAGACTGGTCCAGAATAGTGGGTCCCTTAATGGAAGCCACTGTGAAGGTGAATGGAGTGTTTACAAGAGCTGTACTGGACAGTGGCTCCCAAGTGACAATTTTGTTTCAGGACTGGTATCGGACGCACCTGTCTGATGTACCCTTACAACCGTTGGAAGGACTGCATGTCTGGGGGTTAAGTGAGAAGACCTACCCCTATTCTGGGTATATCCGAATTTGGTTGTCTTTTTCCACCTCCATTGGCTGGAGTGGCCGAGCAAGTAGAGACCTGGTATTAGTGTGTCCCCCTACTGTATGATAGATTCCTCTACTAATTGGGATGAATGCGCATATGTTTGGATGGGTTGGCAGGTTGTGTTATGAGAAACAAGGGTCAAGGACTGGTAGAGCTTTGAGAATCCCGGCCTTGTTCAAGAAGGCCTATGAGGCACAGAGAGATGCTGAAAAGTGGACCCAGAGGAACCGGTTGGAATTGTCTGGAAGAAGGATCTGGAGTCTCTGATTCTGGTGCCAAATGCCCAGTGTACCTTACGGGAAGTCCATATAGGAAAGGATGTCAAGAATAAAATCCTCATGCTGGATGCACCAGGCGATGGGAAATTCCTGGAAGGACTGCTGGTCAAGCCAAGTATTTTGCTTGCCAGAGCCCATGCTTATGCCAGAAGGGTAATGGTTCAAGTTCATAATGTGTCTGATAGAGATTCGAGTAAATAGAGGTTGCACCCTGGCTAATGTACATTGTGCAGATACTGCGTGCTGCCCAGTAACAAGTGTTTGGGTGAGAATGACAGAGTGATGCCCGACTTGTTTGATTTTGGGACCCTCATTGCCAGCTGAATGGAAGATGAGAATTAGTAGAAAACTTGCCCAGAGATACCAGGTGTTTTCTTTAAAGAATGGAGCGAGGATGTGCAAGGAGCTGAGCACCACATCCGCCAGTATGATGAAAGGCCATTTCGTGAGAGGTCTCAATGCCTGGCCCCTGCTGATATAGATGATGGAGACAGCATCTGCAAGAGATGCTAGCTGCTGGTGTAATACAAGAATCAAGAAGCCCCTATGTTTCCCCATCGTGGTAGAGAAAAAAGAATGGGACAGTAAGGATGTGCGTGGATTATCGCACTTTAAACCGCGCGACTATCCCTGATCAGTATACAAAGCCCCGCATTCAGGATGCTTGGACTGCCTGAACGTAGCAAGTGGTTCTCTGTGCTGGATCTTTGCAGTGGGTACTACCAGATCCTGATAGCCCCAGAAGACCGTGAGAAGACAGTCTTAATCTATCCGCTTGGCTTCTATGATTTTATGAAGATGCCTCAAGGATTTCTGGTGCCCCAGCCACTTTTCAGCGACTGATGGAGCGTGCGGTGGGGACATGAACTTATTAGAGTGCCTGGTGTACCTAGATGATGTTATTGTGTTTGGCAGCTCACTGGAGGAACATGAGAGCAGATTATTCAAGGTGTTGGACCGACTGGAAGACTTTGGCCTAAAACTGTCCATCGATAAATGTCAATTCTTCCAAACTTCTGTAAAGTATATGGGACACGTAGTCTCCACGAGGAACAGAGACCGACCCAAGTAAAGTTGAGGCCTTGACCACCTGGCCACAGCCTCACAATCTAAAAAGAACTGCAAAGATTCCTGGGATTCTGTGGCTACTATCGCGTTTCATCAAGGACTATTCAAGAGTGATCCATCCTTTACTTAATCTTACTCAAGGTTACCCTCCTACCCACAAAAATACTAGAGGTCAGTTTCTTTTGAGCCTGAGAGAGTGTATTTCCATCCCAATGAAGTATTTGGAGCCAGATGGACACCTGAGTGTGAAGCAGCTTTCATGAGATTATATATCAACTTACCTGTAGTATACGGTAACTTACCCTAGTAACAGTGTAGAATGGTTTAGTCCACATCCCCTGCAGTTTTGGGCTAATGGTATGTCTGGGGTGGAAACTGGGTTTTAGAAACTGCACGAGCAGATTGTAGTAGTGGTTCTGCTGAGGCCTGCTGATCTATCTAATGTATGTTTGTTGAATAAACCTCAGAGCTGTTAGAAGTTACTTATGGTGTCCAGTCATTCCTAAAACCAGCAATCCTGTAAGAAGCAACTAAAGTGAAATATTATATGGTGTCAGACGTGAACTTGCAGTGCTGCAGTTGCAAGAAAGAAGAAAAGTTTGTGCTGCCAAAAAAAGAAACAAAAGACAGTATTTGTGAGTACCTAAAGCTTACTAAACGACTGTATAACAAAGTATTTTTGGCAGTATGGAGCAATTTAAGCCACCTCCACCACTATTGTTGACTGGAAATCTTGCAGAAAACTGGAGAAGGTGGGCATACAGATAAGTCTGTACTTCACAGCCACAGGATTAGATGATAAGTCAAAGGAAATTAAAATTGCAGTCCTGCTATACACGATCGGGATGAGGCCCTCGGGGTGTACAATACCCTCAATATAACGTATGCTGACCCACAAGCTAAAAAGCAGCTGAGGTTATGGAAGCATTTAAGGATTATTGTTCAAGGCAGGATGGTAATACAGGCCAAAACCAGACAACCAGGTACCAACACGTGAGATCGTGCACAAAAATCAAACACGTGTGGAGGTGTGGCAAGGGACTAAGCCAGGAAAGCGTCGGCAGCGTATGGACAAGAATGTCATAAATGTGGTGGCCTCAGCCATTATGCAAAAACATGCAGGTCCAAAAAGTCCAACAAACCTCATGAGAAAATGACCAAAGGGTAGAAGCACTAGTTGTGGGTGCTGTAAAAGAAAACAAGAAATGGTGTGGACACAAGTACCAGATGAAGGCTGGTACACTACCTTGAAGATAAGGGGACAGACAGTTAAGTCAAGTTGGACACTGGGGCTGAAGCCAATATACTGACTAAAGAAGTGATTGCCCAGTTTCCACCCCAGACATACCATTAGCCCAAAACTGCAGGGGATGTGGACTAAACCATTCTACACTGTTACTAGGTAAGTTACCATATACTACATTACCCATGCTCCTGTCCTTGCCTATGCAGATCCAGCGAAGCCCTATGTCTTGCACACTGATGCTAGCCTGCAAGGCTTGGGGACTGTACTGTACCAAGAGCACGAGAATGGGCAGAGACCAATGGCCTTTGCCAGAAGAAGCCTGACCCCATCCGAAAAGAACTATCCTGTACATAAGTTAGAGTTCCTAGCTTTGAAGTCTGCTATTGTTGACCAGTTGCACGAGTACTTGTATGGGGCTAAGATACTAGTAAAACTGACAATAATCCTTTGACCTATGTGCAGACTTCAGCTAAGTTGGATGCCACTGGCCATAGGTGGCTTTCTGCATTATCTACATATGACTATGCTGTTGAATACAGAGCAGGCCTGAACCACATAGATGCTGATGCTCTCTCCGGAGGCCTGTTCCCGGAATGACTGGGTCAGACTGTCAGAACCTGATATTTGAGCACTCTGCCAGAAGTTTGATAGGGAGGAACAAATGTCCACGGATGCAGTGGACTGTATAGTGGATTGTTTGGGACCCTTTGAAATTGCATACCTGCTGCTTGTGCCACTTTTCTGCAATAGACATTGGTGCACTGCCTCAGCTGGACAATGACAATATTCAGCGGGCTCAATCCGAGATCAAATCAGCTTTAGAAGCCCTCTACGAGGGAGAGATGTGTCCAAATCGCTCCACTGATTTGAGAACTGCATTGTTATACAAGGAAGATCCTAAGTTGAAACTAATCAATAGACTGTTATACAGAGAAACAGTAGACAGAGGTGGACAAATAGACAAACAACTAGTGCTGCCCACTGCCTTTCAAGACTCAGTACTGAGGTCCTTACACAACCACATGGGGCACCTTGGTATAGACAGAACACTTGACTTGGTGAGATCCAGATTCTATTGGCCTAAGATGGGGGCTGATGTTGAGCAACACATTCAAACTTGTAGTCGCTGTTTACAGAGGAAAGCCCTTCCCCAGAGGGCTGCCCCCTTGTTAACATCACCACCAGCGCCCCCATGGAGCTGGCCTGTATTGACTTTCTGAGTCTGGAGCCAGATCAAAGAAATATCAGTAATGTGCTGGTAGTCACTGACCATTTTACGAGATATGCCCAAGCTTTCCCCACCAAGGACCAGAAGGCATCCACTGTGGCAAAAGTACTTGCAGAAAACTTTTTGTTCATTATGGGGCTCTACAAAGAATCCATTCTGATCAAGGGAGAGACTTTGAGAGTCATCTGATCAAAGAGATGCTTTCTCTGTGGGAGTAATGAAGTCCAGAACCACTCCTTACCACCCCAGGGGACCCACAGCCTGAGCGTTTCAACCACATTTTGCTAGATATGCTAGGCACCTCCACCCAAAGGACAAGCCTAGATGGAGCCAACAAATTAGCACCCTGGTACATGCCTACAACTGCACCAAAAGTGATGCCACTGGGTTCTCCCCTACTGCCTGATGTTTGAGAGAAGCTCGACTGCGGTAGATGTACATTTGGAGTTTCTCCTGATGGGGTTCAAGCTGACAACTATTTACAGTATGTGCAAAAGTTAAAGGCCCAGCTAAATCATGCGTACCAACTGGCTCAAACCATGGCTTCCAAAAAATCTGGCCAACAAAGAAAGGTATGATAAAAGGTGAAAGCACAGGAACTCCAGGAGGAGATCGGTATTGCTAAGGAATCTGGGACTGCATGGCAAACATAAGATTGCTGACAGATGGCACCATCTTCCTCACATTGTAGTGGGCAAACTAGATGATCTGCCTGTATACAAAGTAAGGCCTGAATAATTCAAAAGATGTTAAAACAATGCATAGAAATCATTTACTGCCCATTGACAAATCTTGATTGAGTCTGAGCCCCAGAAGTGCCCCCTCTGGACCAGTGACTAGAGCTGCTGCTAAGCAAAATTAAGAAAGTCTGCATCTACAGAAGCTGAGTTAGAGTGTTCCCTCCACAAGTTCCAGTTGAACATTACTGTCAGTCCATGTCAGAGGAAAGTGAGTATGGCTTTGAATACCCCTTCTTATGAACTGAGTCAATTGTTTTGGGACAATCCCTAGTCAATCCTGGAGATGAAGCTGGGCCTTCTGGACTGTCTAAGCCCACAGCTTTGTCCCTGAGCCAATGCTCCCAGAAAGTGAAGTGCAAAGCATCAAGTCAGATGATATGGAATCATTGTGTATGGTTGACCTGTCTGAGCTTTCAGAGGAGGAAAATGATGGACTGGAACAGACTGGTGATATACCAGAACAAGAAGAGTGTGTTGAGTGCCCTGATAATTCACTGTCAGTGCCAGAAAGCTCCCATGTGAGCCAAGTGTTGTGGACTCTGAGATTGCAAATCATGGAGCTGAAAGTGCCCCAAGTTCTAGCCTCTCTACCCCAATGAAGACTCCCTGACAAGTGAGGACAATGCTGAAAATGAGGCTCAGGGTGCAGCGACTGTAACAGTTCCCCTAGAAAGACTGGTCAAGCTGTAAAGCCTGTGGTGCACCTCAGTTATGATTCCCCTGGGAGGCCTGTGGACTTGCCTCTCAACGTTGTCCATAAAGGAGTGTATGTGTCCCAAGCTCATTGCCCAAACTGAACATCAGTGCTAACTCCAAGTTGCTTGTGTTGCCCTCTAGGTATGGTGCCCCTGCCCCATCTAGCCCCAAGGTAGCTGATAGGAAGGGCCTCTCTCTTCAGGTTTCATGTACAGGCGGTAATAACCTGAGTTATGGTGCAATGTGTGTATAATACTGTGAAAAAGTGATGTACTGAAAAGTTTCAGAAATATGTTTCTGGTAAGGTGATATGTTGACTGATGATTACATGTACAAGCCTAATGTGATACTGATGTAAATGTTATGATTGTATTGAAACTTATGGGGTACTTATTTGACGCAGACACCAAGTTTTCCAGGCCAGGAAGGGTGTAACCCCCTGCAATGGGGGTTCCCAAAAGTCTTCCAGGAGCTTGCCTGAATGCTCCAAGTCTGGGTGGTGTTAGTCTGAGCTGTTTAAATGTGGTTCCAAGTGAGTGCTATTTGAGCCTCACGTACTGTCTCTTTAAGAGCTGTCTGCTTGCAGACTTAATTAGTTGTATGGGGACTGTGTATTTAATGCTCGAATTCTGCCGAGTTGCTGTCAATTCGCTCCATCTCTGCTGTCGCTACATGTGCAGAGGGAGCCTTGTTGAAAGATATAACTGTTTGTCTGAGGTCATTTAGAGTGACTGAGAAAATGTAGTTGTCTAACCTGTCTTCATTTCAGCACGGACTCTTTCAATGTAGCTTTTTCATTTGGTCCTGAGTAGCTGACTTGGACCGATCAGGATGATAGGAAGACCCTAAAATGGAGCCTGTGGATGAATCAGAACTTTGGACTCTCAGTTTTGAGCCAGCCACAAGGGATTTATGGGCAGTGACTCTGGGAAATGTAGTTTTAACCTTGGACGCTTTTCCTACCAACAGAGGGAGTCTTATTGTGGAGGACAGCTGAACCAGACAACAGAGTGGTGTGTGGAGCTAAAGGAAATGCCCTGCTCTGTGACTGGAAAGATTAGATCAGTTGTGATTGTGAGAGAGAGGAGCTCTGTGCTTCTGCGGTGTATAGTTTGAGGAAGTGCATGTTAGGCCCTGAGTTTTGGTCTGCAGCCATTATGAGTGCCAGCTTGTACTGAATCCAAGTTGTGAGGAGAGAGAAGCACTAGAAGTGTGGAAACTAGGCTCACCCTGTAGAAGACTGGAGAAATTGCTGAATGCGTACCGGTCTGTCAGGAACTGAAGCTGCTATGTGTGCTCCCGGGTATTTTGCAGTAATTGCAATTGGGATCGAGGAGCAGCCTGCCTGGTACAGTACTTTCCTTTTACATATGAATGTGCGTAGTGCTTGTGGGGAATCACTATTTCCAATCCCCATGCTGTGTGCTGTTTGTTGAAGGGAAGCAAACCCCAGCTTGTCTTGGACTAAATCCAGTTGCTATCAACTGCAGTGGGGTCCAGTCACAAGGACCTTGTCTCCATGCCCTGTTGTTCTGGCAATCCAGAAGAACATCCACCATCCGTCCTCAGCTTGCGTATTGTGAGTACAAATCAGGGTATTTTTCTGCAGCCTGTTTTCAATCACAAGTGTGACATCTAATTCCTGTTGTTTCACTGCTTCATGGACTGAGTCATCCGGCTCCGGATTACAATTGGATGTTGTGCATACATTTTCTTCTACAGGGCCCTATCCATCTGCACCTGCCGGACAACCCCAGGCAATGGACCTGGCTAGCCCTCTCCCAACCTGGTACCCAGATTGTGACTTTTCAGCCCTGTATGTGTGTACAGTACTGTGATTTAATGCCACCAATTAACCCGATTTCCCTTCCCGTGTTGCTGCCCCTAAATAAATCAGATTTGTTGTTATACTATATACTGTCTGTGGTGTTGGTACTTATGGAAACAGTATTGTGTTTTGCTGTGTATGTTGTTTAACCTTATTTTACAGGAGGTCCTCAGAGACATGCTGCAGAATCAGTCTTGAGGGTAAGTGGTATCTGTATGAGTGAACACTGTGTATACCTGGGGTATTGGGACTGTAACTCTGGTGTACTGTGTGAGCCACTAGAGGGAATAAAGGGATCTCAGTGTCCCAGAGGGCTGTGCCCAAGCTAGTCTAACCACTACAAACCCTGACTGGGTGGAGGCACCGCCATCGGACCTAGGCCCTCAACCTGTCCGTAGTCAAACAGGCAGGGTAGTAGCCTTGGGATAGCACCACCTAGGGGTTACAGAGGTAAGACTGACTGGTCTGTAGTTCCCTGCCTCCTCCCTGCTGCCACTCTTGTGGAGCGGGATCACATGAGTCCTTCTCCAGTCTTCTGGGACTTCTCCTGTGCTCAGAGACTTACTAAACAGTTCTGATAATGGCTCTGCTTGTTCCACCCTTAGCTCCTTTAGTACACTGGGATGTACACCATCAGGTCTTATTGTCTTGTCCACCTGTGCTTAGTGAGCTCTTGTAGGATCCTTTCTTTTGTGAAGGGACTTGTGCACACCTCCCTCCCCTTGTGTCCATGGTGCTGAGCTGTGGGCCCTGCCCTACCTTCTCCTCAGTAAATACTGAGCAGAAGGGACAGTGGTGTCAACCCCACCTGAGGCACTGATCTGGGACTCTTGACAATAAAGACAGGTCTTGAATCCATGTTTACTGGAAAATGTGCATATCCAGGAGAGATAATACAGAGCAGGAGAGTGCACCTCGGTCTGCAGTGCCGAGCTGAGGATAGTGAATCAGGCAAAGAAAATGGTGCGCACCTGCCAACGGCATTAGTGTGTGCATTCACAATGTCTTTTCAGAGTGTAGGCAACTTGTTGCAGTTTTATAAGAAGGATCTTTTGAGAAAGCGCCAGGGGGCATGAAACATGTTAGGAGACTTGCATTCTGATGCAGGAGAGGAGGGTGTACAAGGAACTGCTGTTTTCTGCTGCTGGTTGCTATGCACGTTAATAAAGGAAAGCACCGCTGTCTGCACAGATTCAGGACTGTGGATTCTTGATTTACTACAGTGTACTTCTTATAAAATTGCAACAAGTTACCTACTCTGAAAAGACGTTGTGTTTGCACATACTATTGTGTTGGCAGGTGTCAATATCCAGGAGAGACTTGATACTGGTTGGACAATTTATTTAGTACAGTATGTCTTTGTGAGTCATCCTGAAGACACAGAATTAGCCTTGTTGCAGCATCCTGCTACAGGTTCTGAAGCTTGGGGGCGGGGACTACTGGGAACACCATTAAAACAATATCCCAAGCAGGTTTCTCCTGATTGGCTGAGTAAAACCTGCTAATTATGTTTATGTCACATGTTGAACAAGCTGACTTAAAACACTGGCATCCATCCCTTGCACACAGCTGATTTTCTGGGCCATTTAGAAAAAAAGCTCATTCACAAAATATTCCAGGCTTTAATTAATGTGCTGTCTTCAAAGCAAATATGTAATTCCTCCTCCTCCTCCTCGCCCTCAAAAATAGCTGTACAGCAGGAATGTCACTCTAGAGATGACAATGGATTTGGGTTATATACAGAATTACAAGAACATCTCTACTGACTAGAAATATTAGAAACGTTATGCCAAAGGAATGCAAGGATGAAAGCGGAAAACATTAAGTCAGCATTTCCCCAACTATAGTGTCCTCCCAAACCCAACACTCGAAGGATTTTCAGCAAGACCTCTCTTTAAGGTTACTGGCACTTGAACAGAACCAGATTATTAAAGCAACTGTGCATTTTACAACATACATTCTGTGCCCATAATTTGTAATCCATGTTTTTACTGCAATTCTTTCCCTCTCCCTTGTAAGATGTCTTGTTTCAATTCTGATTTGTGCTTTAGAGGTCATGGCTATAGGGGTCATGTCGCAGCTGGAAACTAGCCTGTTAAGACTGTGCTTGCTTACCTGGTAAAATATATTTAAAATAAAATAGAGCAGAAGCCTGTGAAATAAGAAATTCCTTGTTCTATCCATAGCTCTGAAGGCTTGTGTGTAGTTCAGTTAATAGAAGATTTCCCTCACAGGTTGGGCAAGGACATAACACGAAGTCCACTGTTTAATGTTACCCGCTAGTACTGCTGTGGCAGATGTATCTCTTCCTGTTTGATAAAACTCCAGCGAAGGCTGCATGGTGGCTTTAAGAACCCCAAGAAACTGCTCACCTTGGCTAGTCTCAGTTTCTATCCAGGGGTGTAGCCAGGAAGACTAGGTTACTCACCTGTAACCATAGTTCTAGGATTTGTGTATGATTCACATCCATACTCTGGCAGTTCTACTGGAATTGCTGTTATTGGCCAGAATGTCTTTAAGTTTAGCTCCTCCCACCACCCAGGTGGTACATCTCCTGACTCCACCCCATGATGTTGGATATCACATGCTGGAAGCAGGATCATGCCCCACTTTCCAGGGGAGGCCAGCTGAGCTGTATAAATGTGAACAGTATACCACTCCTAGAACTATGGTAGCCCTACAAAACTCTTGTAGGGGACATTCCTGGAAGCAGCCACCAAGCAGCGGTATGTCTGGTGGAATGAGCCCTAATCCCTATGGGAGGCTCCTGACTAGCCAACCTATTGCACAAGTAAATGCAGATGTGACCCACCTTGCAATCCTCTGCTTTGCTTTCAGTCTGCCAGGTACAACTTCAACATAAGTGATAAACAGCTGGTGAGCCTGTTCCTGAACACCAGCCATATGCTCCACATAACAGAAGAGCACTCTCTGCAGGTCCAGAGTGCGGACCTGCAGTCAGCCTCAAAGATGGGTTGGTAAAATATACCAGTAAGTTAGTCACCTGGTTGAAGTGAAACTCAAGGCCACCTCGGAGGAACTTCAGGTTAGGCGAAAGACAACTTTGTCCCAGTAGAAGACCAGATAGGAGAGCCCACCGAGAGCACCTGGAGCTCTCCAGTCCTTCTGACAGACATAACTGCCATCAGTAAGGCTATCTTCCATGACAGGTGTGACAACTCACACCTATGCACTGGCTCAAAAGGCTTGCCCATTAGCACAGCCAGGACCAGCAGTAAGTCCCATGGTGGAGGTGATTTACATACCAGAGGGACAAGTGGTCAAAACCCTTAAACAAGTGCCTGACCTCCTCCTCCTCCTGGGCCACTGTTGGCATAGTGGCCCGCACCCAGTAAGCAGAGATAGCTGAACAAGGCAAAAGAAGCGGCTCAGTTGTAGATGTGCTACAGAGTCATAAGTAACATCACAAAAAGGGGAACTCAGCACCATCCACCACTGATTTGCAAAACGTTTTTTAAGTGTACAATATATACATGTAAAACAGAGTGCCATGCAGTGTAATGCCACACATCAAAAGCCTGACTGGTTTCAGCGTCGTGCTTCCTCAGGGACTGAGGAAGCAGCATGCGTGAAACTGGTCAGGCTTTTGATCTGTGGTCTTACACTGCATGGCACTCTGTTTTTACATGCATATATTGTACAATTAAAAATGTTTTGCAAATCAGTGGTGGATGGTGCCGAGTCTCTTTTTGTGAAGCAGAGATAGCTGCCAGGTGCACCTTAAGGGTTGTCACCGCAGTCCCAACTGGGAAAGGGACCAGAGGTAGTCCAGAATGCTAGCCGGGGCAAGAAAGGGATCAGGCTCCTTGCCCTGACACCAAATGGAAAATCTCCTCCATTTAAAAACATAGCACCTATGCACTGACTCTTTCCTGGAGGTCTTCACCATGTGGAGAGCATCCTTGGAGAGACCTAAGCCCTGGAACTCTAACCACACAGGAACCAGGCCATGAGGTGCAAGAACTGAAGGTCCAGGTGCAGGACTGTCCCTTGAAGTTTGATCAGCAGGTCTGGGCAGACAGGCAGTCACTGCAGAGGCCTGCTGCTAGAGGCTAAGGAGAGCCAGGTACCAGAACTGCCTTGGCCAGTTTGGAGCTATCAGGATCATCCATGTCTTGTCCTTCCTGACCTTGACCAGTACTTTGTGGAGCAGGGGAAGGAAAAAGGCATACACAAGGCGTGGGGTCAGGGCCTCATGAAGACATCCCCCATCAGTGTCTTGGACTGTGGGGCAAGTACAAACAGCCTTTGTTTGGCGTTCTCCCAAGAGGCAAACAGGTCCACCGAGGTTGAGCCCCACAGGAAGAACTGGTGGCTCACCACCTCCTGATTCAGGGACCACTTGTGTGACTTCTTTCCTACCCAGCTGAAAGCATCTGCCAGCTGATTGTTCTAACCCGTGACATGAACTGCAGAAGACTGACACCCAGGCTGCACACAAGGGTCCTGGCACAGAGTGCCTCTTGACACAAAGGAAGGGAGTGTGTGTCACCCTGTCTGTTCAGGTAAAACATAGTTGTGGTGCTGTCCATCTGGACATGAATGACCTGATCCCTAACTAGCAGAAAAATTCCATCAGAGCCAAGTGCACTGCGAGGAGCTCCAGCAGGTTTATGTAGTAGCAGGACTCCCTGGGAGACCAGAACTCATGGGCTGTGTGGTCTCCCAGGTGTGCTTCTACACCCTGCCAGAGATGTGACTGTCATCAGCATGACAGTCGGCTCTTAGCAGACAAACAAGATTCCTTCCTCCAGATGTTCCAGGACAAGCCACCACTGGATGGCGCCCACATTGGCTGGGTCACCTGACTCGCTGATCCAAGTTTATTAATTTATTTATTGAAATGTTTCACCAGAAAGGCACACTGAACAACAAGTTGCTCATCTCCCAGTGCAACCTGGGGGTTACAATTGGATGAAGAATTAGACATACAATTTAACATTTATTATATCCGGAAATTAAACTTTCAATTACATTTGTAACAAGACATACAGTTAAAATATATCATAAATAATCATACAGTCGCATTTGTAGCGTCCGTGCAATTAAATATATCATACCTGTGGAATATGCATTTAATTACAAGTGGCATATCCAAGGAACATAGTACAGAAATTTAATGTATCCTTGGAGTCAGCTCCTTGCAGGAATGGATCATGGTTAAGAGATAGATTATTTAGCAATTATTGAATAAATGAGGTCAAGTGGGGAGACATCAAGGAGGGTAGAGGATTACCAGAGAAAAGTGAGCAAAAAAAATCAGTTGCGAAGGGCAAGTTAACATAGAGGTAGTGCAATCTGGGAGCACCTCAGACAGAACAAAAAGTGCAAATTATTAGCTCAAGTGAACTAATTCCTTTGATTAAGTGCAGGGATGTAGAGAGGTACCGGAGAGAGACAGGGAGGTAGAGAGGGGCAGGAGAGGAGGGTAAGGGATAAGGAAGGGAAGACAGGTCATACCTGGAACCGCCCTTCAGAGTGCGGAGACAGCTACCAGTGGCAGAATGAGGTGAGGACTTCGAGTAGGCAGAAGTAGGCAAGGACAAGTTGGGTAGTGATAGTAGAGGGATGGTAAAATGAAGGAGGAGGAGGAGGGGTGGGAGAAACTTGTTAAGACTAGGCCCTTTCAGGATGCTGAGAACCCTGCCAGAGAGCAGAGTCAAGCGAGGATGAGTTAGGTAGAGAGGATGGAGGGAGGAAGAAAGAGTCATTTCCAGTGCTGGACCTCCAGGATGCTGAAAACCTGTCAGGGGACAGAACTAGAGTGAGGACAAGTTGGAAGAAAGAAAAGAAAGGATGAAGTAAAAGGGGGAAGAGGAGGGAAAGAAGAAGCTTGCCTAAGTCTAAGCCACTCCAGGATGCTGAGAACCCTGCTAGAGCACAGAATCATGAGGACTAGTTGGGTAGAAAGGATATGGGGGAGTGAAGGAAGAGTAATTGCCCAGTGCTGGGCCCTCCAAGATGCAGAGAACCCTGCCAGGGATAGAATTAGGTGAGGACAAGTTGAGTAGAGGGAATAGGGAGGATAGAAGAGGAAAGGAAAAAGGAGGGAGGAAAGAAAACTTACCTGAGAGTAGACATACGCCAGGATACTAAGAACCCGACAGAGGGCATATTTAGGGTGAGGACAAGTTGGGTAGAAAGGAAAGAGAGGGAAAGGGAGGAGAAGGAGGAGGCTTTCCCAAGGCTAGACCCCTCCAGGATGCTGAGAACCCTTCCAGAGGTCAAAACTAAGCAGGGGCAAGTTGGTAATGGGGAAAAAGGTTAAGGGTAGGAGTGAGGGGGTAGCTGAAGGGAGAGGAGAGCGTGCTGAGAAGCAGGCTCGGGGAGAACAGTTTAATAGGGATGTGAGTCATGGAAAGGAGCAGAGGCATAGGAGGACAGTTAAGGAGGGTTAAAGCAGGAGCAGTTAGATGACAGAAAGTTATATAAGGCAGAGACAAGGAGGTAAGAAGAGAGAATGCCGTATCTGGGGGAGGACTTCTAGATTTGCAGGAAACAATGGGTAAAGCCTGACTGACCAATGAGAGTGGTTTGATGGGGTATCAACACAGTGCGAGTGTCAGAGGATCTGAGGAGTGGAAGGGGAGGACAAGTGAGTGAACACTGAGGAGGTAGGAGGGAAGTTCTCTAACCAAAATTTGAAGTAAGTTGGCACAATGAGGAGGCGCCAGTTGGCAAGTGGGGGAAGGGACAGGGTGTGTAGAGATCACAGTGATGAGTACGTGATTGAGCATCAAGGGCAAATCGACAGAAGAAGTTAAAGACAGTGTCCAGTCTGACTAGGGAGGATTTGGGAGCAGCACCATAGACTACATCACAGCAGTCGAAAATGGGGAGGATCATCTTCTGGACTAGTTCACTCTGCAGGGATGCAACTACGATTCCTGAATAAGGCACCAAACTTGGGGTGTAATTTTTTCAGGATGGCATCAATGTGGCCAGAGAAGTTGAGGTGTTGGTCCAACCAAACCCCAAGGTATCTGAATGAGAGATGTCCTCTAGGATTGTCCCATCAAGAGTATGAAAAGATGGTAAAAGGTGGAGCCTAGAGACTCTCTGCTTGGCATCAAAGGTCATGGAGACAGTCTTTTTGGCATTTAGGAATGGTTGATGTGAGGCAAACCATAGCTGAACGGGTGGAAGGCACGCTGAAGGGTGGTTGCCACATCAGTGGGGCATTTGCCAGAGGAGAACAGGATGGTGTCCAAGTGGCCTAGGCACTAGTACCAATGACGCCCAGCCCTCTGAAGGTGATGCACCCACCAGCAGGCCCAGTAAACCATGTTGTGGTGCAGGACGCCATGTAATCCAGCAGCTGCAGAAAATTCCAAGCAGGGTGCAAGAGCCCAATCTGAAATGCTCGGGCAAAGGAGGTAAGATTCTGTGCCCAGTCCACTGGGAGGTGGGCCTTGGTCCACAGGGAGTCTAGTTCTGTCCTGATAAACTTGATCACCTGCTACAGTATCAGTTCAGACTTGTTTGAGTTGACCAACAGACCCAAGTCTTGGCAGGTCTGGACAGCCAGGTCTACGGATCTCTCCATGGCCTCTCTGAATGGACTGACTACCAGCGAGTTATCCAGGCAGGTGTACAATCTGACCCCTAAGCACTATAGGTGGGCCATCACAATGCTATGCATTTGGCGAACACCCTTGGCACAGAGAAGAGGCCAAAGGGTATGACCTGGAACTAGTACAGAATTCTTCCACTGGAAATGTAGGTACCAGTGGTGGAACCTGCAGATGGGAATGTAGAAGAATGCATCCTGGAGATCCAGAGAACAAAACCACATGTTCTGCTCCAGGGATGGAATAATCTGGCTCAGAGTGACCATCTGGAACCTGTGCTTCTGCACATACCAGTTGAGATCATGTAGATCCAGTATGGCGCACCAGCCCCTCATTTGTTCTGGGACCAGGATGCACCTGGGCATGTAACCCTGACTGGCCAGGGTGTCTATAACATGGGCTATTGCCCTTTCAAAAGGAGCTGAGCAATGTCCTCCTGATGGTGGACAGCATGTCCTGAGACACCCCGGACTCTTGAGGCACATGGAGGTGGTTGGGTAGGACAGCCTCAAAGTCTAGAGATAGTGCTCTGCCCACTATGTTCAGCACCCACTTGTCCATTGTGATAGTGTACCAATGTGGCAAGACTTGATGTATCTGGCATCCAACCAGGAGAGCAGTTGGGGACAGGACAGGTGGAAGAATGACACCCCACAACCTGTCACTTGGCAACTTTTGCAGGGGCACCACTGGCTGCTGTCTCTGGGGCACCACTACCCCATTCCCCCTTTTTGAACCTTGGGCCACAGACTTCTGCTTAGGGTGCTACAGTAGACCTAAAACTGCCCCTGCTGAGGCTGCTGCTGCCAGGAGGCTGTTACAGAAAGGACCAGTATTGAAAACCAGCTTCTTAGGCTGTTTCTTCTGGTCCTTCTGGGATGAAGTCACAGAGTCAAGGGTAGCTGGACTTCTCAATCCGAGTGAGATGGCCTTCCACCCCAGGGCCATAGAGGTCAGCGCCCAGGAAAGGGACACTGGCCAACTTCTTTGGGTGTCCGCCATGAAGATTGGCAAATGCAGCCAAGTCCTGTGATGCATGGAGACAGCTGCTGCCACCACAAGGGCACAAGAGTCACCAATGTCTAAGGCTGTCTAGAGCAGGTGCTTTGCCTTAGCGGAGATTGACTGTGGTCTCTGATGAGCTCCACTGCCATCTGCTGCACTGGATGGAGGTAGTGGAGGACCGCATCAAGGAGTCCCATCAGGAAATAACCATTATTAGCTATCATGATGGCATAGTTAGCCTGGCGGAGATCCAGAGTAGCCACAATGTATACATTAGCCTGACGGAGATCCAGAGTAGCCACAGTGTATACATTTGTAGCAGCATGGTCAATCTTGCAGGACTCCTTTTCTGAAAGGCTCGTCCATGTACTCCTGGTGTATGGATTTACAAAACACTGAATCAATGACCAGCTCTTCAGCCAAAGGGTGATCTAAGAACCCTGAAAGGCAGCTCATAGAGACTGCATATTTATGGACTATGTGGGCAGAGGGTGCTGAGTAGGATTCTGGATGCTGCCAAAGCTCCAGGGCCATTCCCAAGATGACCTCAGCTACCAGGAAGTCAACCCCTGTGAATTCTTCCCAGTTCAAAATGTCCATGACAGGGTATTTAGCCCTCTTCTGGACTGGCTTTAGAAGGCTAGACATGGACTCTGAGACCAGTCAGAGCAGACCACTGAAGGACACTGGCCCATGGTCAGTGGAAGGCTCCTCAACTGAGCTACGGTCAAAGAGCTGAGTCCATGAGGAGGCTATGAACTCTCGATCCGAGTTGTCTGATGACTCACTGAAGATGGTCATCAGCTGTCAGCCGTTGATCACCATGGACCTCCCAGGAATCCTCACCCAGGGTACTCCAAACCAACAACTGTCCTGGCAAGCTGATGGCCAAATGGCCAGCCTCCTTGGGTGAAGTGACAAATGGCAACTGTCAGGGTGATGGCTCCACCCTAATCGCCAGAAAAGAAAGTGTGGGGAGTACCTGAGGAACCTGGACAGGTGGGGCTACCACAGGCAGCTGCCAGGGACTGGAGATCCTTGAGGTAGAGCCCTGCTTTGCGCTGGCCCACTGCAGCCAGAGGAATTCCTCCTAGCACCAGCACATCTTACATCAGTGTCTCCCTCAGCTGATGATGAGCAGGGCAAGGAGCACTGATGGTGATGCCTCCAAGTCGAAGCAGGATCGAAGCGGGAACACCCGACTGCGACCTTGACCACTGACCACAGCCAATGGCAAGGTAGGTATCCCTTCAGCTGGCTGTAGATGACACTCCTACCAACGTTGAGCAACATGGGTGTTGAAGACCCGACCCCAGATGGAGGCTGGTCCCTGGAAGGATAGACGGGGATCATCGGTTGGTCCACATCCTCCTGAGTGAGGACGGAGCATCGAGGTCTGCAAGACTGATTCCCCAGCCTCGCCCAACAACCAGTCAACAGAGTCAAGAAAATCTCAACAGCCTGGTCGACTGGAGCTGAGGTCAATAGGCTGGACAGTGAAGCTAAAGAGCCCTCAACCTGCCCAACCTGCCTCTCAGGTGAGGGGCACTGAAAGTTGTTGAGCAGGCGGGTGAGCTGAGGGACTGGGAGGACAGTAATCTCACCCTGTCCCATGACTGGTGCTGGTGGCACAGATTTTGAACCATAGAGGCCAGGGATCTGGAGGGTCCAGCACATATTATGAACTGGTTCATGAAAGACCCCCTGATGTTGGCCCCAACACCGAGGAAGTGCCTTCTGCAGCAGCCACCACTTCCGCCTCAAGCATACCCAGCTGCAGCCAAGGCCTTTTGCAGCCTTTAGGGCAATCCATCATATTCTTTCCGAAGGCCGGCCCAGCAAGGCAGGAGCTTCTTGCCCTCGGGGACTCAGGAAGCATGGATAGGCACAGAACACACCTGGCCATGTCAGGTTGTCCACCCAGGTAGTACACACATGTGTCATGTGGGTTAGTAACCGACATCTTCTGGTGGCACCAAACACAGAACTTGAATCCGGTTTCTAGTGTTCCATCACTGGTCCAGAGACAGCGCCAAAAGAACCACGAAACTATAAACAGATAACTTTGAAAACTTCAAAGTAAAGGTTCCTATGACACAGAAAAATTCTAAGCAAAGCACAAAGGAGGTGACCTGTTCTTCCAGCAGAAATAAAGATCTGATGTCATGGGGGATATACAGCCCAGATGGTGATGGCAGCTTAGCTTAAAGACATTTCGGCCAAAACAGCATTCCAGTAGAACTGCCAGAGTGTGGGTAAGTGAGCGATATCCATGCCCTAAATTTTAAATTTTAAACTTGTACTCAAGAGTTGATGGAACTGTTGCCCCCACCCCACAAAAATGCAAAACCAAAGACATGCTGCCCGCCACATAACACTGCCCCACCCCCATTTCAGTCAACAATATGCAGTAAGCCAATGATCCTAATAGATTCAGCGCACACACACACACACACACACTACCAGTCATGTTTAGATGCACTGTGGTAAGCCTTTGTACCACATTAAGGTAGCCAGCCTTACAGAGGTCCAATGGAACAAACAAAAGGGGTCTGACTCATGGCATGTTGCCCCCACACCACCTCCACTTACTGTGATCACTCACAAGTTCCACTTGACTACGTGCCAGCTGCTGTGTAATCTCCCAGGCATAAGAATGGAAAAGGCCGCTTTATTTTATTCCAGCTGTGCGTGTTTACTACCCCAGCCTGAAGCTTATGTTGCTCCTGGATTTTCCAGATTTTACTGTACTCCAAAGTACACTGAGTAGGCCTGCCAATGCCTATGGTTCTATCCACAGCATGGAATCCCAAATGAGAGCCAGCACTGTTGCTGGTAAAACTAACACTTGCCTAGTTTTGCACTTATCATTTATTTATTTATCTATTTCAAAAGTTTCACCAGGAAAGTCACACTGAGTTGGTAACAGATTATTTCCAGATGCGTCCGGAGTTAGAAAAGGGTCATGAATAACAATTAGGTAAGTATTTACATAGCAGGTAAAAAGTATAACTAAGCATCATTTAACAAGCAACATCAAAATGCATTTAAGTAAAATATGTACACTGGCATGGATATAGCAGGATGCATCCAGGACAACAAGAGGATGCAAATTAAGTGCAAAGTGCAGATAATGCAGGCAGGTGGTAGCGGAGCCAACCAGTAGATATTCAAGAAGAGTCTATTTGAAGAGGGGGACAGGGGTTAGCAGCAAGAGCTAGGGTGATGAGTTAGAGTAAAAGAGGGAAGGAAACGAGGCGTGAGAGAGGTGGAGGGAGGGAAGAGAGGTACAAAGGGGATCAGTTGCAGGAATGATAAGAGAACTTGAGGAGAAGCAAGACTGCAAAAAAGCAGATTGCATCAAGAGTTCTTTTACATGTTTGTTTTCTGCGTCTCTTAATTCTGCGATATTTGTTGTACAGGACATCCTGCTTACTACATTGTGGCATCCTACTGTCTCTTGATTGCTAAGCTATAGGCATATTTACACCTGCAGAGTAGCATTGTGCTCTTCTCCACTCCACCACCTCTCTGCCCTCTCGTGCCCAATGACCATTTACAAGGTGCTGGTCTGCACTGGTATAATCTCAGGCTGGACTGCATGCAGCACTTCCATGATTTTCTGCAGCATTTCTGCGGAGTGGCAGTGGAGTGGAGGAGAGGTGCACCAAGATCTATACAGGTACTCTTGGTCCTTGGGTCTTCTTTCAAATTCAAACTGCACCATTTGTCCAAAAATCTAATGACTTTCAGTAAGCTGACCTGACTAGACAAACAGCAAAAGAAACTGAACAGAAACTTCAGTGTATAAAAAGTACACCATTCAAATCATTGGCACCTGATATCTATACAGTGCAGACAGCTCATAGGTTGATATGGCAGTACGGCACATGGCAGGGTGCAACAAGGCTGCACCGGTGCAGGTGGAGCAGCATGTTTACACACTAGCATAAAATGGCTGCACCAGTATGCAATACCACAAAAATGCTGATCATGCTGTGCCACAACAGAGCAACCTACAAGTGCTCCTCAGGTTGTTTACATGACCCTGATCTGCACGTACTACTCATCTGCACACTCATAGTGATGCAGATTGGGTCGATAAACACACCTTATGCCAGTCCTCAGTGGGATTGCACCTGGGTGCTCAGAGACACAAGCCCTGTTTACACTGCTCAGCTTTGCAGCGCATCAAGCCCATGAGGCATGGGTTGATGCGCTACAATCAGCAGTGTAAACAGTTCGGAGTGCCTTAAGCTCCCTTCAGATCCTTTTTGATCCGACTCAGGGATCAGCAGTGGAGTGAGTGCTTACGCAGTGGTGTGAACGCTTTGCTGCACTGGCTCTGCTGCAAGGGCTATCTTTCCTTTCATCCTTGGTGAATTCATGGCCCCTCATCGGAGTGACCTGTGTAAATGGGGAATCACCGGACAGGAAAGGAGCACAGCATGAAGGAGCAGCGCGAGATACCGGAGCGCTGCCGCCACGTAAACACAGCTAAGACATGAGGCCTGTAAGAGCCATACTAGACAATGATATCCTACTGTGAAAGAAGCTAGCTTTAACAAAGACCTCCGATAAAAAGCCATGGTCCAATTTAGAATGCTAATAGCTGTCCTGGACCACTGGCTGGAGCGCTCCTGAAGGGGAGCTATGTGAGTAGCAGTGAAACAAACAGCTGCCCAGAGCAAAAGTATGTTTCCCAACTGGAATTCTGAAAGAGGAAAGGGCTTCTAGTCTCAAATAACCAAGGTGACATGATATGGAATATAGTGGGCTGGTGTAGCCTACTGCATCCTAGGAATTCTGGATGTGTCCTTTTAATCACTGGGAAAAGGGAATTCAAACCCTCTTTTCCCCATACCAGCACTGAGACACAAGACTGGGACTGGCAGTGTTCTTATACTGTGCCAGTGTCCTTACGTTTCTATGAAAGAGCCAGTTATGGGTTAATTCTTTGCTATGAGCAGAAACTTCTAAAATCTTAGCATCTCTTTACAGTTTTTTGTTCAGTGCTTTTGTGTTTATTTTGAATTTCCTAGTGCGTGTGTACTCTCCATTATTTTAATTTGTTGTAACTCTTGTGTAAATAGTTAACATTTTATATTTGTGACTGCAGCATTTTAATAAATACAGGTAATACATTTCTAGGCAATTCCGTGATCTGCATTAAATAAGATCACCAAGAAAAAAATAAACTTGCATCTGCGCAGAGCAGGGATGAAGTTTGCCTGGGGTGATTAGGAGGGTTTCCACGCATAACACAACTGTCAGCAAAGCAGGTTACGAGGACCTGAATAATGGGTGCCATAGATCAGAGGCTATGCCATATGGCCCAGAGAATAAGCAGCCAGTGTAAGTGCACTTACAGGGTTAACTTTAGTCCCGTCAAAGGTTCTAAAGTGTGTTCCTGCAATGTGCTCTGAAATGTTAATAAGGTACTTCCTGTGTATCCTGTTTTTTTTGTTTTGTTTTTGTTTATAGAGATTTTTCTCCCCGTCCAGTGAGCTCTCAGGGATATACCCTGTACACAGAGCTATACCTGTTCAGGCCAAACTTGGCCATCAGTCAGATAGCTACCAGGGTCATCCCAGCATTTCTTTCCCTCTCACCTTCTAGGTGGGTGCGGTGCCTCTGTTGGTCTTGCACAGCCACAGCTTCCATTGCATCACGAGCAAGCTGCCTAGCTCAGGCACAGGGTCGCTGTGGTGGCATAACCCACCACAAACCCTCTTCAGTCGAGACACACTGCAGAGTAGCAGCTGCCTTGCCCTTGGCCTGCCTCCCGATGTGACTTCCCAGGCTCGTTTTGAACCCAGGTCATCAGCAGAGCAGCATGACGTGCTGCTGCTGAGCCATTGGGGTAGCCAATGTGTCACATTTTAGTGACATTCTGTAAATATGCCTACATCTGCACCCTTAGTTGTGAGGGTTCCCAGGCAATGTTTCCCACCTGCTGGGCTCATAATCAGGTGCTTATGCCTGCCAAAGTAGTCATCTTCTTTTAGGGGTGCATCCCAGTCTGCGGTGCCTGTGTGGCAGGTTAGTACCTACAGGTGTGGTTCACCTACTGTGACTGGATGAGGGGTGCCCAGCAGATCTAGGGATAGTGGCAGGTTCCCACAGTCTGGGCAGCACTGGACCCTTGGTGGGGATCTCTGGAGGTGTGGGCCCAGCCAGGTCTATGAACAGAGACAGCTGGGACCTGTGGGGATCGCTGTCAGGAGGGTCTCCTGATAGCAGTCCGACCATCATGCCCTCTGTTCCTGTGAGCACTGGTGAAGTGACTGAAATCCTGTGCTGGCAAGGGACTCTGCCTAAGAGCAAGAGGTTTGTGTGTGAATGGCAGAATATCAAAGCAGCTGGCACAGAGGTTCCAGAACCCACAAGACAGGGATGGACTTGTCTGGTTTGGCAACCCACTGTTGATCTGTTTTACACAGGTGCTGACTCCGACCCCCACAGGAGACACGATCGGGGCTTGGGGCAGACAGCTGAGATAGGGTAAACCACGCCCTGTTTCTATCGATGTATGTTTGGAAGGAATGCCCTTCTTGGATCCTCTAGTGCCTGGCATCTCCTGCGGGATGAGCACAGCCTGATCCCCTCCCTCGTGGCTATGAGTGGTCACTATTTAAGTAATGGTGCCTCTCTCTAAATGTCAATAGACATTACTGGGGAAATGTGAAGCATGTAAATTAACAGGCTGGAGAGAATGGAGATGCATGTGCAAAAGTGAAAGTAAAGTTAGGCAGATCACAGCTATCATGGGTTAAGGCCTACCCCAAAGTTGTCTTACTGGGGACTGAAATATACGTGTGTGATGCAGAGTTAAATCTATTTTTGACTAAAATAGGTGAACCCATTTTATCCCTGGGGCCAAAGAGATGATGAAGACAGAGGAATGCTGCCAGGACCAAGACATTCATCGAGAAGACAAACTGAAAAAGCAACACGCATGCTGCCAGGCCATGCTGGCACACCAGACAATGGGGCAGCCATGGATTCCTGCTCAAGCAGCACGAAGACCATTGAGCTGAACAGGTAAGCAATTCTTCCCTTAAGGGCACAGAAATTCAGGATGGCTGAACAAAGCTGCACCACTACAGGGACATTTATAGCTGCATTCAGTCCGGCTCTGCCCATCATGGTGGGGTTTGAGTGCCAAGCTAGGAAACTGAACAAAAGTCAGGGTGGTGGCTCTCAGCAAGACTGCCAGCTGATATCCTTGACCTAAAGGTCACTGCTGAGACCTTGTCTGCCCTCATTACCACCGTGAGACGGGTTAGGAGTCAAAGGGGTCTGGCTACATATGCTCCAGAGGCCTTGTAGTGTGTGAGCAGGTCTGGCCTTGTTCTATGTGAGCCAGAACCTGTGCTTTGATGTTAGGGATCAGCCTGAGCGAGTCTTGACCAGGGTGATGGCAACATGATTGAGCAAGCTGGCTCACAGTGACTGACTAGGGTGTCATGGGAGGTATTGTAACACCTACACTAGCAGGCCCCAAAGAGCCAGTACCAAGGTTGGCACAGCAACACTTGCCCACATTACTGGGCCAGAGAGGAGGAGACATGTAACATGGCTAGCACAGGATTTTTCTACCTGCAGTGGGACTGCAACAGAGTCAGCACCACAGGATTTCTCATTCCACAGTAGCAGGCCGGGACAGCTAGCAACAGGGATAACAAAGCTTTGTAGTAGTGTCCTCTTCTTGTAGTTATTGAATTAGAAAAGCAGGCAACATACGTAGAACTAAAATATTTCACTATCATTTTATTTTCACTATATTCACTGAAGTTGTATAAACCATGAAAATAAAATGATAGTAAAATTTTTCAACAGAAATATCATTACATTGAGATTACCATCTACTCGTTTTGGTAATGTATGTCAAGTTAAGGCACAAACAACTCAGTGTCCTTATAGCATCTGATAACAAGTTTATTACAGTAATAAAGCATAAAAATGATACTACACATTTAAAACAGCTGAAATGCAATATTGTGACTCAGCTAGTTCAGTTGTATATAAACATACAGCCTACATCATAAAAAGATGACATTCGATCTGTTAAAATATTGCATAACAACATCAAACAGTACGTGTAAAGTGCATTAATTTTAACCAGTTTCTGTTGATAACTTCTTCAATACCAGCCTCCTGAAAGCCCTGATACAGTATTCAGTAACGGAAAAATGAGGGTGATGGGCTGCGCCTGCCGTGCGTCCTTTATAAATAACCTGGGGCAAGATGAAGTCACCAGGAAGTGTGATTCCGAGCACGAAGGAGACCTTGAAACTTACCTCCTAGCCATGTGATCTCTACTTGTTTGCAACCCATCAATTCCATTGTCCATTCAGATACAGGTATGATATGGCTACCTATCTCATCTATGTTTGTGATAAGTTGTGGAGGGATCAGTTCCTGCTGTGCAGCAGTTTGAATTCTGAGCAAGAAAGCATCCTTCAGTTCTTTGAAATCACTAGGGGTTTTCTCCTGCTTTAGTCTCCTTTCATTTGGAGTAGCCCATGCAGCTAAGAAACGTCCAAGCCACTGCCGAGATATGGAAACAGTGCCTCCCATTTCAGTCAATAGCTGCAGGTTATTTGCTAATGACCCTATTACAACTGCTTTTGCCACCCTTGCATTTACCACTGCCCTTCTGATCCTAAACTTTTTATAATGCATTTTAATTCATTTTCAGTTTCAGTCATTAGCACAGGAGGTCTGCCCGTGGTCTTTTGGGTAGCTCGGGCGTTATCCTTGAAACGTCTGGCATTAGCTGAACTTTGGACAAGTGGACAGGTAGTCCTTCTTAAATTTTCTTCCTGTGCTCTCGTTTACTGTCAGGGTGTGCTTTGAAGAAACGTACCTCACTGCATTCATGATGCCGTTTTCGGTAGCGTAGCAGCCAATCTCAAACCGCAACGCTGGACAGTAGGAGGCATATTCACCACAGCGTTTTTTAGCTAGTGGGGTACTTTGGAGTTCTCGCACCACTGACTCGGCTACACGGGACAAAATACCCACAGATTCAACAAGCTGGTCTGCTGCAACAGTTTCAGCAAAGGCGATTCCCCATTTCACGGGCTTGGATGATTCAACCACCGGTACAGTAACATGTTTGTGCTGGGCTTGTACGGGGTGTTGTGGTCGACAGTGGCGTGTACTGTTCATTTTAAATTGGTTACAAAGGTAAAGCATGAAGAAATGCATCAATTACATGCCTATTTAACAGTACAGCATGAGCAACTGAAGGCAATGATTAGGCTCTTTGTTATTTCTGCAGCATTACCCCGTAAGTAAAATGAACTCTAAAGGAACCGAGTGAATAGTGAACTGCTTAATTCAATGCAGTTTATACATACTGTTAGAGCCTGCTATACACTATTTTATCAGACCATCCACTAATTAAAACACACCATTAGCACAGCAAGGATTCAACTTCATTAACCACGAATAAGCGTGACTTGTCTATCGGCCAGATCGCTAATAGTGATGTGCGCCAATATGTTTAAAGAGCCCAATCCGTGAACATTTTGGCAAGTGAAAATATTTAGTTCTACAGTACCTAGAAATCAGGCACTGGAGATGTTGGGGTACCGCCAGCCTATAAAATCACACTTCTAGCATGGCAGTATAGTGAGAAAAAAATACAGCGAATGGGGCCAACGTGATAACTCAGTGGCTGGGGAGTTGCTCACCATACCTGCAATCTGAGTTCATCCTCTGAGCTTGGAGACTTGTCGCTGGCTAGCAGGAGGAGGTTACGGTATCCCTGGCACTTCCAGTGGTGCTAGTACTGGCACTGGTGGCAGCACACAGGATCACCAGAGGTGGGCACAACTTTGTGACTCCACCCAGGAGGATGGGTGGTAGGTGCTGGGATTGGTGTGGGGACAGCCCAGAAATTAGGGGAGCAGTTTAGACAGGTTAATCCAGATGCCTGACTAAAGGAGATCATGCAGGCAAACAAAGTTTATGCATGTAACGCTATTCCAAACAGATCATAGCGTTTTACAGAAATCACAATCATACAACATTCAATTCAGCAAAATGCATTTAAAAACATATATAAAACAGCAGGATTAGAAACATAGAAACATAGACTTTGGCGGCACATAAAGACCGCTTGGCCCACCTAGTCTGCCCATTTTTCTACCTACAGGATAAGCTTCAGATCCTAGTTAACCAACAACCTATTTCTTCCTAACCCCCAAGAATTGCCTTATGTCTGTCCATGCATTCTTGAATTCTCCACAGTTTTAGACCCCACAACCTCCTCAGGAAGGCTGTTCCATCGTCCACCACCTTCTCTGTGAAAAATACTTCCTCATTGCCCTGAGCCATTCCCCTCTATCTTCAGATTGTGTCCTATCACACAATGGCAGTTCAAATAAATAGGTTTTTAGGGCAGATTTAAAGGCATCAACAGACAGGCACTCCCTGACCCCTGAGGTAGAAAATTCCACAGGGTCAGAGCTGCAAAAGCAAATGATCTAGCACCTGAGGTTGTTAAATAGACCCTGGAAATCTCCAGCATCTCGCTGGCAGAGGTAAGGAGCCAGAGTAAATATTAAAAAGTAAAGGTCCAGTGAACCATGATCATTGATTGTGTGAACTGGTTTAGGAACTAAAAAGAAAAGCAGGTGTTATCACTGGTGTGTATGTGTAGAGTGCATCCTTAAGCAAATGAATATTATAAACATAGGCTGCTAATATATGGCTATAAATGTATTTTGCATGAAGACTTTGTACAGTAAGGCAGCTGATATTCTATTCACCTTTACTGTTAAGGATGTTCTCTGGTGTTTGACAACCCCATGTCAAATTAATAATTTTTGCCCAGTAAACAATAACCATCTAAACGTGTAAAATCTGCAACAAAAAACATGGGTTGCCATGCTTTTTTTTTTTTTTTTAAGTTACATGGTCAGACTTAATCCTTCTCAATGGAAAAATCTGTACAGGGTCAGATTGTTTCTGTAGTTATAACATCAGTGTTTTAGGTGTCAACATGAGCGTGAAACTGAAAGCAAAACAAGGACACATCATTTGTCATAGTGTCTGCTTCATTTAATACTGACACCCCCGAAACTAACGATCACGAAAATGGGGAAATATTTGTATGTTTTAAGCATAAAACCATTTCAATCCACGTAATTTTCATAAAACATTTTTGATAGATGTAGAATATGGTTGTGAATGTTAGCAAAAGACAGAAATATAGGAGATACCATGCTTCTTTTTTTGTATCTGCTTTTAAAGTTGCAGTTTCAGAGGTGGTCGGCTGCGGCTGCAGATAAAATAACTGAAAAATCCTAGTAAACAATAACACTTGCCAGAAGACATTCAAACAATTCAAAAGTACATGCAGAATGACAAGGACATTAATACGAAAGAAACAGAGTAACAAAGTCAGACAGACATGTACATAAAGTGCCTTGAATGATGCCATCAGCTGCAACTGTGGGAGTTAATTTCTCGCTGCCGTCCTGTATGGATTCTTAGCTAGACATGACATAGTAGGATAAATCATTATTCTAATAATGCTTCCATATATTTAAGAGTGTACTTGTGCCAGTAAACAGCCTTGAAAACTTTACAGCTTCACCCGACAAATGGAATTTGAAATACCAGAGAACATCTTTAAGGGTCTTGAATCAACTAGAATCACTTCAAAAATCCCCATGTTATCAGGGTTCCTGGTTGTCTCCCGCTGGTTCCTGGAAGTCTCATACTGAACAGGAATGCCTGCTGGCTACTGCAATGCCAGCAATTTGTTTTCTTTCCCTCAACTACAGCGCCTTTTTAAAGCAGCAGTGTGTTTTGTTTTTTAACTTAATTTTTATTAGAATTTCATCAATTTTACATACAAAATTCTACCAAGGATAGGTAGAATCTCACAAAATGATACAACTCTCATAATGTTATTACAGGATAAATGGTACACTATCCTTCTTTTAACTACTTTGGGGAGTAAACACTAGAAAATTCATAATTATATATATATAGAGAGGATTTTCTGTAGTGATAATGTATTTCTTGCAAAACATCAATATACTCATTTTCTTTTCATTGTATTCCTGCTGTGAAATGTGTTTTTGAAATGTTCAAAGTTCCAGACTTGATGCGTGCCGAGAGTGAAATCAGTTAAGCATCTTGGTGAGTTGCTGTGCTATTTATCATCAGAAACAAGTGCTTGCATTATCATACTATAAAGAACCCCACAGCAAATGCACTGGGGCAAGGGTTATTCCTGAGGATATTAGCCATACAGCCACATTTTAAAGCATAACTTGCACATACCCAATAATGCAAAACATTATAGGAAGCATATTCAGTGCCAATTAATTAATTTGGACTGGCTCACTTTAACAGAATTGCATGGTGCCAGAAGGCCTCACACTACAATCAGCAAGGGCTGAAAACAGCAGACACAGACACGTGTTTCATCCTCATTTGGACTCATCAGTGTGCCATATCTGTATCTCAGCCCAGGGAGAGGGAGCCAGCCACCCTACAGGGGATCTTATTGGTTTGGGGCATGGGCAGCCCAAAGTAGAGAGAGAGAAAACCAGTACAAATGAATTCACGGCACTGGCATATGCTTCCCTATGATGTTTTGCATTACTGGGGTATGTGCAATTTGTATTATCATACTATGACCGCGATGTGAACTTAGTTTGTACAGTACAAAGTAACCTCAGTGAAAGAGATTATAAAAGTGCCAGTGAAGGCCATATTTATTGACATCGTCATCCATTATAAAACAAGTAATAAAAGCAATTCTTAACTACCTGTGGAGGCTGCTCACCACCTCCGCCTTCTTCAGTTATGTTTTCCTAAGTCTGTTGCCCTTACCCTGACCTCCAGAATTCCTTTATGTCTATCCCATGCATTCTTAAATCCATTGATTGTTTCAGCCCCCACCACTTCCTCTGGCAGGGTGTTCCACTTGTCCACCACCCGTTCTGTGAAGAAATTCTTCCTCACATTTCCTCTGAATATAGATACATAGACAGTGTCGGCAGATAAAGGCCTGTGGCCCACCCAGTCTGCCCATTTGAGCTTAAGTTCAGTAACTGCTAGTGATACCCTTCCTATACACTCCAGCATGCCACTGGCCCTCCCACAGCCTTTTTACTGCTTAGGCCACCTTTAGGTCTTCTGAGATGACAACCCCTAGATCCCTTTCTTCCTTGACTGTCAGCAACTACCCCCCAATTCAGTAGTGCTCTCTCAGGGTTTCTGCATCCCAGGTGCATTATTTTGCATTTCTTCACATTGAACCCCAGTTGCCACACTTTGGACCATTCTTCCACCTTTCCTAGGTCCCTTCTCATTTCTCCCCCCACCCGGAGTGTCCACCGGTTGCAGATCTTCGTGCCTTCTGTAAACAGGCAGACCTTCCCCTCCAGCCCTTCTGCAATGTCACTAATGAAGACATTAAAAGGACCGACCCCAAGACTGATCCCTAGGGTACCCCACTGGTCACCCCTCTCCTTGGATTTGACCCCATTTACCATCACCCTCTGTTTCCTGCCCCCTAACCAGTTTCTGACCCAGTTTACCACCTTGTGACCCATGCCCAGGCTACCCATCTTATTTATCAGCCTTTTTGCCTTTTATGTGAGACTGTATCAAGGCCTTGATGAAACTGAGGAGGCAACATCCACAGCTCCCCTGATCCACCTCCTTTGTTACCCAGTTAAAAAATCTATCAAGATTAATTCTTAAGACCTTCCAACAGTGAATCTCGCTGCCTCGGATCCTAGGCTCTGTTGGATTACAAGTGTTCCACAGTCCTTTCCTTAAGTAGTGCCTCCATGATCTTTCTCACTACTGAGGTGAGGCTCACTGGCCTATAGTTTCCCATCTCCTCTCTGCTACCATTCTTGTGTAGATGGACCACATGTGCCCTCCACCAGTCCTCGGAACCACTCCTGTGTTGGCGATTCACTGAACATGGTTGCCAGAGGTGCTGCTAGTTCCGCTGTAGTTCCTTTAATTCCCTGGGATGTATGCCATCTGGTCCAATTGCCTTGTCCACTTTCAGCTTTGTAGCTCCTCCAGGACTCTCTTTTCTGTAAAGGGACTGGCGTTTCACCCCCTTGTATCTGATGTCCAGCTGTGGTTCCTGTCCCTCCCTTCAGTGAATACTGAACAGAAATATTTATTCAGTATCTCTACCTTTTCCAGGTCTACCTCCACTTCCTCCCCTTCACCCACTCTGAGCCTTGCAATCCCTCCCTGGACTTCCTTCTTTCACTGATGTACCTATAGCATGTCTTGCCCCCTTTCTTCACCGTCTGTGCTAATCTATCCTCTGTTTGCACCTTTACGCTTCTAATAGCTTTCCCTACTTCATTCAATTTAGGTACACCACCCTATCCTTCTCCTTCTGTGTCTCCTTATACTTTTGAAACCCAACCTTTTGTCCTTTACTTTCTTCAGTTCCTCTTTTGAGAACCATAGTGGTTTCTCCTTTTCTTGTCTTGGTTTCTCATCCTGATGCACTGGTTTGTCACCTCCACTATGGCTCCCTTTAGATGTGCTCACTGCTCCTCAGTCCCCATCCCTCCTGATTCCCTCCTCACCAGGGCTTCTTTTTAGCATGTCCCCATCCTATCAAAGTCCACCTCCTGAAATCTAAGACCCTCGTCTTTGTGTGGCTTGACTGTGACCCTGCCCATGTTAAACCACACTGTATGGTGGTTGCTGGACCCCAGGTGACCTTCCAACAGGACTTCTGGGATTCTGTCTCCACTGATCAATACCAGATCCAGAATTACCTTATCCCTGGTGGATTCTAGCACTAGCTGCCTGAGGTCTGCTCCCTGCAGGGTGTCCAAGACGTCTCAGCTACTTGCTGAGGAAGCAGCTGGGACTGTTCAATCAACATCTGGCATATTAAAATCTCCAGCAGCGGTGCCTCCCCTTTTGTTGCCATCTCATGTATTCCATCTTCTAGCCCCTATCCACCTCCTCCCCAATCTGAGGCCTAAAGATCACCCCTGTGTGAATTGTTGTGCCATTGCCTGGCATAAGGGTGACCCATAGTGCCTCAGCCTCCCCATCTACCCTGTAGGTCAGTTTCTTTTATCCCTTCTCTGACATACAGGGCCACCCCCACTTTTTTACTTTTCTATCCCTCCTGAATAGAGCATAACCCTGTACACTTACCTCCAAGTTGTGATTTGCGATGTACCATGTCTCAGTTATTGCCACTATGTCCAGGTCAGCTTCTTCCATCAAGGCCACCAGGTCTGAGATTTTATTTCCCAGGCTGTGGGTGTTTGTAATCATGGCCTCCCATGTTTTACAACCTGCCCACCTTCCATTCCACTTTTACCTTCTTGTTTCTTCCCTCCAACCCTGGTTTCCTCCTTTTTGCCTCCCTTCTTCTGCCATACCCTTTATGACTGGCTGCCATCAACCCCCCCCCGGTTAGTTTAAATGCTTACCCAGGAAGCCTTAAACCATTCATTGAGACTGCTGTCCCCTTCCTGGACTGATGTAGGCTGTCACCCTTGTACAGGCCGACATCGTTCCAGGTGGGTCCCTAATACCCAATGGAAGCCAAAACCCCTTTCTCTGCACCAGCTCTCAACCAAGTGTTGAAGCTTCTGATGCAGAGATTTCTAGCCTCCCACTGCCGTGGACCAGCAGCATCTCTGAGAATGTCACAGAGCCTCTGCCTTCCCAAAACAGCTTCTCAGTTCCCTGAAGTTCTCCTGCACTGCTCTGTGCTTGCCTCATCCCTGGCTAGGTCATTTTGTCCCCAGGTGGACAATGACCTCCAGACCCCTCCTTGCTACCACTTTAGAGATCCTCTGGCTGCCTATGACAGCAAGTCCCAGGGAGAAAACTCAAGAGCCGGCACTGGATGGCCAACAGCTGGAAGGAACATTGCCTATGAGAACAAGTCCCAGGAGAAAACTCAAGAGCCGCACTGGATGGCCAACAGCTGGAAGGAACACTGCCTATGAGAACAAGTCCCAGGGAGAAAACTCAAGAGCCGGCAATGGATGGCCAACAGCTGGAAGGAACATTGCCTATGAGAACAAGTCCCAGGGAGAAAACTCAAGAGCCAGCACTGGATGGCCAACAGCTGGGAGGAACATTACCTATGACAGCAAGTCCCAGGAAAAAACTAAGGTGCTAGTATTGGATAGCCAGCGGCAGGAAGGAACAATGCTTATGACAGCATATCCCAAGGAGAAAACTCAGGAGCTGGTGCTGGATGGCCAGTGGCTAAGAGGAACTCTGCCTATGATGGAATGTCCCAGGGAAAACCTCAGGAGCTGGCACTGGGTGGCCAATGGCTGGGAGGAGCACTGCCTATGACAGCATGTCTCAAGGAGAAAACTCAGGCACTGGCATTGGGTGACCAGCGGCTGATTGGAATGCTGCCTATGACAGTATTTCTCAGGGCAAAACTCAGAAGCTGTCACTGGATGGTCAGCAGCTGGAAGGAATACTGCCTACAACAGCATGTCCCGGGAGAATACTGGGAGCTGGCACTAGGTGGGCGGCTGGAAGGAGTGCTGCCTATGACACATATTCCAGGGAGAAAACTCAGGAGCTGGTGTTGGGTGGACAAAGCCTGGGAGATTGGCTGTGTGCTATGCCATCACAGAGATTCCTGATAGTGGGCCAAGGGAGCTTGCTGCTTTTGTCAGCAGGATAACTGCATGTGCACAAGTTGGCAAGGGAAGCACATCACTGCCGGGAGGTGGGAGGGACAAAGCCTTGGAGAAAACTGCAGCCACTGAGGATGACAGGGCCAGCACACTCACACTCTGCAACACCCACCAAGCCCACAAGTCAGTTCCTTACCCAGCAGGGGGAATGTCCCACTGTCAAACCGGCTATGGGAGCTTGCCATGGAGGACCCTAGGGATGGTCAGGTTACGGACAGAACTGACTAGTTGCTTAGGCGCTAATGGAGGTGGCTGGTCACAATAAATACCTTGGGAAAAAAAAATCTGACAGCATTAAAAATATACTTGGTACTTTTTCTTCTCTTTTGAAAACACAATAACATATTTAACTACAAAAATATACTGACCATGAATCTAAGGTTGCCAGAAATGCATTATTCCTAAAAAAAATTAATTTCTGTTGACATTTTGCCAACTAACAAATACTGCTGCTTTAAGACCTTTTTGGAACTTTCTTTGGCTGTTTTCTCTGTCTGCTAGGATAGCTAGATGTGATTCACTAGCATAGGTTGATGTCTAGTAAGTAGCTGCCTGACAGAGATCGCTGGGGGTTGTGCATTAGTGAGGTGATGTTAAGTGCATGGCAATGAAAACAGCTCCTCTGGTTGGCTGCCCTTGTAAACAGGCTGCCTCCCTTCCAAATCCCACTTATGTTCTGAGTGACATTTGTGCAGTTGTGCAGCATTCTGGCTTCAGTTTTAAGCACTGCTACTTATAAACTGATGAGAATAATAAGCAGAGGGTTGACAGGCGTATACAGTAGTGCTAATGTAGTAATGGTTGGGCACTATACCCAAGGACATTCTTTAAATAACAGAGACATCTTGGAGACACATAACAGTTAAAAAAAAAATAACAGTATTTTTTCTCATTATTGCATTTATTCCTTATTGCCAAAGGTACAACCAAAATCCAACTGACAAAGCTTGATTTGCTTTAGACATTTACAAGTGAAACAAAGAGTCCCTTTCCTTAAAGTGTCACATACATACACTATATAATTCACAAAGCACGGTACCTGTGTAAGAAATGTGGTGGTAGACACAAATTGAAACAACCCAGGGTATACTCAAGATTATACAATGGCAAGAAAAATCCTGGACTCTGATTGGTCAGTTTTGAGCTGGATCTGTGATGTTATCCCAGTACAACATCACGGGTCTAGTCTCAACCTCACTGTGAACCTGTAGATGAGCTATATGATGAGCTAGATGACCTCTTTCTTTGCATCTCCTCTTAAGAACAAAAATATTTTTCCACACTAATGAAAACATTCTTTAAAATATTTTTATTTTATATATAACAACGAGCCATTGTATAATAACAATAATGCCCTCCAGGGTGTGTGTTGTTTGGGATAACGTCATGCCTCAGTTGTTGGGGCCTTGTCCTCGGCCTCGTGCCCAACCACCTGAGGCGTGGCGTTATCCCAACATGACACACACCTCTCAGGCATTATTGCTTAATAATTAAATGGGATAGGAGAAACCTTGAAAGCTGATTGGCTAAAGTAGTCTTTGACCTATCGTGATATCTCAGCATATCATTATGGCTCAAAACTGATAACCAAGATCAGCTATTTCCTTAACATGTAGCTGCCATTTTGAAATCACAATAATATACTCCAGGACATGGTATATCATGGGATATCATCACTTATTAGGCGCATGAAGCGCTTGGTGTTGCCTCATGCCTCACAGTTCACCCAAGGTGTGACGGTACCTGATGATTTATCACACCATTATGTATTATTACTTAACTGATTTCCTCTTCCTCTTCTCTAAGATGAAGGGCTAGTCTCGATATTTGTTTTCTTTTTGCTTATATTTGGTGATTTCCCACAAATTGACAGCCTTGGACTGTTTCTGGCTTTGTTAGAGAATGTATATAGTCAATACCCAGAAGTCAGAATCACAGTATCAGTTAGTAATGTCTGGCATCTGGTTAGTTAAGGAAGGCTGAACATTTCCACCTTGTAATCTGGAATGGCACTACATAAGAGGCCACAGCATCTCTGACCTCAGTCTGTCTTCCTAGCCAGGTTCATGGGCTTTGTGCCTTATTAGCTACATGGAGTGTGGTGTTGGTTTGACTGCATACTGTATTTTCCATTGGTTGGGTGGCAGTCATAAAATGTGTATGTAGGAGGTGCCAACTGTGTATCTGAATGCTGCCCCATACCTATGACCCTCTTCCAAACCCTGCCCCTAACTGTATCTTAGTCACCTTTTTGGTCACCAGACCTATAGCCAGTTAGTTTGAATTGTGGACTCTAAAATATCTGGTCTGGCTGCCGTCCTGCTTCTGGCCAGTGCTTGCCAAGTTTCACCCCAATATCTGGTAACCTGGTAGGATTGTGAAATGATGCACCATTCATGAAAAACACAGTGCAATATGGTACAGACAACATGGTATCCCAGTCCTTAGAATCATCTGCCCTCTCCCTCCTCCTACTACGAAATAAATGAAAATGCTATTTTGCTCCAATTATTATAGAACATGTTATGATCCAGTCCTGCTATTCTACTTTACAGATTAACCTTTTTTACAAAAGGAATTATTCTTAGGAAACTAAATTAAACATCTAATTATACCCTTAAACTAAACAGAAATAGCTTGCCTGTTCCTATATGTGACAATGAAGCCAGGTAGTGCTGAATTTCAACCCTGCTGCTTAATACAACCTACATGGCAAAATCCTTTTCATTATGTTTCTTTAATTAAAGGTCTTTTTATGCATTTGCATTGGAAAGCCTCACTTAAAGCAGTTAGGAGCTGAAGGCCAGACAAAGTAGAGTCTCTGAAGAAAACTGGGATAGAGACAGGGAGTATCAACCATTTAAACATCATGTGTTCCTGCAGGCGCACTAATGAGTACGGCCTAGCATTCAGTACCCTCCTACTGCACTTTCAGAAGCAGTTCAACCTTGTCACTGGTGACAGCAGCACTGTTCAGGCAAACTGAAGACAGTGCCACCACAATCCCTTCATTTGGTGTAGGATTCATGAAGAGGTGGAGGTAGGGGAGAATTCAGTCCTCACCTTTTTTCCCATATAATATTTATGTCTCTTGATGCCGACCTACCCCATCTTCCACAAGTCCCCACCCCAGCCCTGTCATAAGTCTTCTCTGGGACTTACCTCCACAGATTCTCTCATGGATTACACCACCACTACCACCACCACCACCACTGTGGCAGGGGCCACTGGGAGTAGTCGATCCCTCAGAGCACAATCCAGACACGTAGGGCCAAGTCAGTGGTGCCAGGTCTGCAGGGCACCTGAAGTATCATTCTGCAAGAGGGCCACTACATGTACAATAGTGCACATAGAGGAATGCACACACATATTAGGCACCCATATTAGCCCCAGTGGTCCCCTATGGCTGCAAATCCCAGCTGTGCTGATATCCAGCCTCCACTGGGTGTCAGGCAAACTGAGGATGCAGAAAGCAACTCCTCGAGGAAGAACAGCTGTCCCTGGGATGCTTCATCTTCCTTCCCCAGCTGGCTCTTGAGCAACCCACGCCTGTTCCAGACCTTAGGTTGCCAGTCTAGTAAGAAGTAGTGCTACTGCTGTGTTATTGGGCAGGCTGGCTCCCCTCATTTTGTTTTTGTTGTGCCTTCCCAGCCACCCGACCGGCTACTCTTTCGGCTGCCTATGGCCCTTCCCCAGCCAGGTCTGTCCCCCTCCTGCCATTGGCTGCCACTCAGTTCCATGCCCCCAGACAGTCCGGTGCGTATCCCTTCGCTGGGGGCCCTCCTTAGGGGTGCAGGGAGGAGAGACTGGGGATTCAATTCTTTCTGGGGCACGGGGCTATGGGTGCAGCTTCGTGAGGCATTCTGCCAGGGGCTTTGTGGTGGAAGAGGGACTCAGCGGCGTCATCTGGTCAGTTGGGCAGCCAATTTTCTGTTTTTCTGGTCCCGCATCCCACCTCCTCCCAACTGAAGCCGTGTCCACGGCATCCTCTAACACATGGTGTGGCAGTGGTCACCATGCTGTATTGTGCGATGCCACAGTGTGGCCACCAGAAGCTGCCTGACGCCGACACAGGCTTGGCACCCACCCCTCTGGGAGGAGAGCATCCATGAAGTGCTCACAGCCCTCCTGTGGGTCTCCGCTCCCTGTCATCCAGGGCTGGAGTGCGAACCGGGTGGCCAGCATGCCAGGTGATTCCCCATTGTCTGGCACCACAGAGCTGACTGCCTCCCTCATTTAATGCAATCCAACTCCCCTTTTGGAGTGTCCCTCTCTGTCTCTTTGTTCTCTCTGTTGCTACAGCACAGTAGCACCCTTGTCAACAGCCATTGTGCACTGCCGCTCCCTCACAGCCACAGCTTGTACGGCCAGTGCTGATCTGGACACAGTGGATTAATGGCACTATGCATCTGTGAAATACAATCCTTCACATAGTTCTAAATTCCTCCTCATACATAAGTTTCCCAGGCTGAGAAACAGTTTATGAAGAGCCTGTGCCCACCCCACCAAGTGTGACAGCAATCATGAATCTAATGTAGGTTAGTAAGTTCTAATTCTGTCCTGAAAACCAGGTAGGATAGGAATTTTTTTTTTTACAATTTGTTTCCCAGCATAGCCAGGCTTCTACCCATAACAGCCACATGCATTTGACAATGTCTTTATATTCCATTATGCATTCTCAAATTGAAATGGCAAGTGTAACTCCAACAAAAGGTAGGGAGGCTTTGTGGTCTAGTGGTTAAAGCACCTGCTTGGGAACTAGGAGATCACAGGTTCAAACCCTACCAGAGGCAATCAGGCAGTATAGTGCAGTGGTTTAAGGCTCTGAGCTGCAAATCTGGTGACATCCAGCAGACCAGACCTGGGTTTGAATCCCACAGCTTCTACTTGCATACTGTGTGACCCTGAGCAAGTCACTTAACTTCCTGTGCTCCCAGGTAGCTTCTAAAAAGCCTTCAGTTTAGTGTGCTACTCCTGGTTAAACAACTAAATAAAAAAAATCCTTACTGTGTGGCGCTGGTGAAAATCACTTAATCTTTTACCTTATCCACCCAGTTGCAGAAACTGGTAGAATCAGGAAACCAGTGGAAATTAGATGTTTCATCTCTGCTGGTCTCGCTAGATTAATAAATTGTTAAAAAAATATATAAAAGAAAGAACTATATTTGGTGTTGACAGGCTCCATTCTCTGTTCATGAAGTTCAGTCTCAGGGCTTAGTCAGGAACTGCTAGTGGAATGCATTAGTCACAAATTTCTACCCAGTAATTAACCTGTAAATGTTTGGAGGAGAAGCCCTGATATTTAGATCTGTAGGAGGGTGAACTGTCATCTCTAGGAGGTTAACCATCCCACATTATAAAACTAGCCGTGGAAATCTAGCCTTCTGATTGGCTGGGAGCTGTATGGCTGCTACACTGTATCCAGATGAGTCAAGCACACATCCCACCATTGTGTGCAGCTGGTTGTGTGCACAGGGAGGTGTCGGCTGAGTTTATAAGGTTTTCAAAATAATTTAACTTTAAATATTTTAAAAATCTTACTGCATTTAAGTAATAGACATAAGGCAACTAATCCTAACCCCATGGTGTGCAACACATGAGAAGGAGCGATGGGGCTTGTGTTACTTCACAGTAACGATCCCCAGTTGTGTCTTGCCCCTATGGGGAAAGGTGACAGAGGAGCAGGAATTCTCGTGCAATTTTGGAATAGGAGGGAGCAGAAGTACCTGTGAGTTCCTGCCTAATTTAACCCTTTCTACTGCCACTAGAGGCACAACATATAGGATCACTGGACTCACTTCACTACACCACACTCCATTCAGAAGGGTAAGCTGTTTTAAAAGGGTATACTGGAATTTTTTTTTTTTACACAGAGGGAATACTGTAATGTTGTTTTTTTTAGACCAATACTGTTGTAATTTTTCATTTGCTTAACCACTGCAAAGCGTGTCAGACGATTCATAAACTTGGTAATGTGTCTGGCAGTCTGGCACCTTCCTTTACATGTGATACTGCAGGCAGGATAAGTTGCTGATCGTGAGGCAATGTGTAGTCTGGACTAACTTCACATGTCTTTCCTTACATCTGATCTCAGCCAAGGCAGCCCAGTGCAAAGAAACTAGAACCCAGGAAAAATGAATGTTTCTGAGGACTCGGAAGATCTGGGCCAATCATCTATTTTTACTAAAAGTGCCACTCCATACGTCTATCTCAGAAAGCGAAGGCAGGAAAGCATGCTGCCTGTCCACAGGAACATTCATTAATGCTTGTTTTCCTCCGATAACCCTCTTTCCGTTCAAGAGTGTCAAAGTCCTACTTAAAGTATCAGTGCATCAATCGACAAAAACTACCTTACCTTTTTTTTAACTGTAAGATTGCAGACATCTTCTACTTTAATTGCTTGTAACATTTCATAATTCTATCAGCACTTAGATAATTTTTCTAAAACTTTTTCCTTTTCCAAGAACAAAAGACGGCTCTTCCTTTGGCTTTGAGATAACATTCCAAACCTAACAAGTGTTGCATTTAGGGTTAGGACTCAGAAAATGGGTTCCATGTCATAATATCAATTGCAAAACAACAATCGCTATTATAGCGAGTGTATGTCGCTGAAAAGCAAATCGGAGTTATACATTTGCCGGCAACCTGACATCTGGAAAAACAAAAAGTGCTTTTGCTGGCTGCATCCTCCTGATGTTAGATTCTCAACTTCAGGGGGGTGCATGTTGGGGAGGGCCAGGGCACAGTCCAGATTTTAAAAAAATTAAGTCCCACAGCCACAAGCAGCCCCACACCCAGTACCTATTGAGCCAGAGCTAGCCACCCACACCACCACACACACGACTAGCTAGGTGGCAGCAGGCACACCAGTCCCTAAAACCCCTTCCCTGTCCCTCCCTTTCCCCTTCTGGTTGCCTTCCTACAGCTTCGCTTTCACGTGGGGTCGCTACTCTTCAGGGTAGCCCAAAATGATAGCGCTGAAAATGAGTCGCTATTTTGTAGTCGCTCAATTTCAGTTGCTATCATCAATGGATACCAAGAAAATGAACATTACATATGGTTGGTCCTTGTGTATGAAGAACTGCCAGCTCAAAATCCTTGTTGTGCACATTCTATTAGGTGTTGTGCACATTCTATTTAATTGTTGTGCACATTCTATTTAGTTGTTGTGCACATTCTGTTTAGCCGTTGTGCACATTCTACGGTGCTTCTGAAATCAGCACAAACCTGTACCTAATTTACAACTGTGTCTTTCCCTCAAGCACATTCTCTTATTAATGTCCTTCATTACGTGGTTCTCTATCACTCCTGTCACTCCAAAACCCAAAACCATGGCAGCTGCAGTTTTTCAACAACTATATCAGAACAGGAATATTTCATAGAAGAACTGGAAAACAAACACACTGTTTAAAGATTACTTCAGACATTAAGCTAATCTTGTCCTACTTTGACACATCTAGCAGACTTTAACATCAGCAGAATTGATGTTTAGGACTGTAACCCCCACCCATGGAGGCTTTACCTTTATGGCTCCCTGTAGTGCACACTGCAGAGGCACCAGCCACGCTGACAGAGCAGATGCTTCAGTGCCCCGATAAAATGGGACTTTATAAGCTGTTGCTCTGACCAAACTGGCTGTGAAGGGGCACTACCAGGACTGGTTTGTGGTGTTAAATGCATAGTTTTGTATTAAAAAAGCCATTTAGGATAGACTGCCTTATTGACTACAAATCGGGAGCCATCTATGTCACTTCTTTTATTTATTTATTGAAAATTGGTAACCAAGAAAGACACACTGAGCCAAGGTTTGTTTCCAGGTGCAACCTGGTGGACCCAAGTTAGCCTAGTGATGGGGTTAGAGGGTGGCTAGGTGACCAATGAGGGTCAAAATGCCCATAGAGAGAGCAAAAAGGGCTTACAGACCAGTAGTGCAGTTCACTGGTCCGGGTGCCTTTGCTTTATCCAGTCACCTGTTGTGTGATGGACTGTCTTGGCCTGCTGCTTTAACGCCCCTCCAGGACAATCTTAGAAACTGGGTGCTGCTTATAAATGAGGCTATACTGAGGTCTACAAGTTCAAAAGAAAAACAGTTCTCAAAAACTAAATTACAGCAAGAAATGGTTCATGAAGGGGCCCCTGATGGCCAAATGGCACTGCATCATGCTACCTACCATGCATGTCACCCAGGTTTGGAAGTGGGCCCATGCTCTCCATAATTGGGTGGCCCATGGCCAGGAGTGCAGCTCCCTGGTCAGGAGGGACATCACCACTGCTGCATATACTGTAACCCTATGGTGGGCCAGGAGGTAGTGCAGCTGCCCGCCTCCACCACTGGGGTGCTGCAGATGCACAATCAGGCCCAACACATAAGTGGAGCGAGGGAAGGAGGGAGGGAGAGGTGGGTAAATGCAGGGCTCAAATCCCTAATAATTTTGTGGGCAGCAACTCTTGGGTCCCACACCACCTTAAGAAGCACCAAAGCAGCAGGTGACTGGACTGGGAGTTTGCAAGGAGCCCAAGAGAAGCAGCCATCAGATGAGGGAAGCACTATAAAAAAAAAATTGAAGGGGGCTACTATGTGGTGCAGTAGTTTGTTTTCTGCAGTCCTCTGCTTATTAGTGTGGTGCTCATTGTGGGGGATGGGCAAGCAAAACAAAACTTGGCTTTTGGTGCCAGCGATAAAAATGACACTATTTAAAATGTGCGACATTATTTTGGACTGCCACTGATTTTTATTTTTTAACTGCTCTCAGTGAACTTTTTTTTGCCCATCTGTTGTATACATATCTGTGAGATCTGTCAAAAACAAGAAGCATTATTTATTGTCAGGCAAACTCCTTTCTCTAGATGGGGTAAGCGTGAGTTTCAGTCATTTCAGGCAAGCTGACAACTGTAGTTGACCCCTTTGCCTTCCACTGCTGGTTATCTGCCTATCAACAGCTCACTTGATGATGTCATTGTACTGGGTCATTGCACTGATACTTTTAGTGTAGCTCTGACTTTTTGCTCTCTCTCTCTCTCGTTGTTGTCGGTATCAGACAGGAAGCCGCCATTTTGCAAGCTGGTGTGCAGGAAAAGGAGGGCTTCAGGAGCAGGTTCATGGTTTCGCTGCTTAACTGTATATAGGAGCATTTTTAGTTGTGTTTGTGCTTAAAGCTAGAACCGCAAACATCTGCGTAAACACGTGCTGATAAACCCCAACAGGTGTAGTGGGTTGTTGTGTAATGGCAAATCCACTGCAGAGGCAGTGTCGAGCCCTTTTAGCCCCTGGAAGCGTGTATCATACAATAACCCACCTTGAACAAGAGGTCTTATTATACTTAGAAATGGGTTGCTGTGTGATACAAAATGCCCAAGTTGCGGTTTGGTGGTACAAGTAGTAGCTGGCTGTGACAGCAGAAGGAATGGGTAGGAGTGGAAATGGGATTCCAGTGTTGGTGCAGCAAAGTAGTGAGTGAGCATGAGCAGGGAAGTGTGAGTGGCATACCAACTTTTTTTTACCAGGTGATGTTGCCTGATAATTGTATAGGTAGGGAATGCTGTTATCCAGTCACAAACCAATATTTCTCTTACCCATTTTCTGAACACACATGTCAACTTCAGTAGCTTTTGTGCTTTCTTACCCTCTTCTCTACCCTCTGGTCAGTGCTGCAAAACTGCTAATTAACGCTGCAAGGGGAAATCTCAGATTCATTGATGTCCTTTACCTGAGCCGCTGAGGTTTTTTTGTTGAAAATTATTTCAGGGCACATAAAGTTAAGCAACTCAGAGCATGTACTCTTGCAGTACATTCCTTTCTGCACTGCTAGCTGTGGTGTCTGCCTTCTCCTTGGTCTGACTCTGCAAGCAGAGGCAGTGGGAGAACTGTTCTTAGAGGGATTTCTACTAATGGCTCCATGGTGATGTAGTGGGGGAGGCAGTGACAGAGAGTGCTCAAGTGGCGTTACTGTTCAGTGGGCTGCAATCAGTGTTAGCAAAGGCCCATGGCGGGCTTTGTGTTCATTTTAAGGAGGGTGTGCAAATGGGATAAAAGGGAGATCAATAAGTGGTAAAAGGTCAGAGAGAAAAGGCAAAAGTGTGAGAAATGAGATGTAACCTACAATAACTCTCACCCTTACCACCTCACCACCATACCATTCAAGTCCAGTTATTGAATAGCTCATGTGCCAAAGGGTCTGAGACCTGGAACTCTCCAGGCTTCCTTCATCCAGCAGTGCTGGGCTGCTAAGTCATTGCACATGCCCTGTGCAGACATCACTGGCTGGATGCGGTTGGCTGCTGCCTGCACCTCACACCCCTAATAAAAGGAGAGGGATATGCACCAGATCAGATTTGCCTGAGCTGAGTTCTGAGCCTCAGCTCAGAGGCATGCAACAACGATCCTAACTTGAGAGAGCAGACACCAGACACAGAGTTCAGAACATGCCCCTCAACCTTTGCACTGCAATGAGGCCACAGACAGTCAAAATGAGGATAATGTGGGATACCAGACCTCAAAATGTGGGGTACATTCTCAGCTATGTAAATGCAAGCTCACAACACTGAGGATACAAGTACTTTTATTTGTTCAATGTTTAATGTTGATTTACTATAACAGAATATTAAGAATTTCTGCTTTAAAGTCTGAGTTTACCGCACTTTATCAGGTTAGTACCTTTCTAATGTGGAACAGAGTGCTTCTGAGGGGTAAAATGAGGTACAACTGAGATGCATGGTTCAGCAGCTTCCCCCCTCCTCCCCTTCAGCCAGAGGCAGCCAGGAGATGAGGACAGAAAATGAAGCTCCAGAAAACCAATGTATTATATCAGGCAACAGAATGAAAGACATAAGGAGACAACTGAGAAGAGAGTAATGAGAGCAGAGAAATAAGAGTCTCATGGCTTTAAGGTTTCACCAGCAGGAGAACTAAGGAAGTAGTGGGAATCCTCTCAAGGTATTTGCCTGGGATTCATGAAGACACAACCTCGGATTACAAGTGCAGAGCCATGAGGCGTCCAGGAGAAATCCTCCACCAGTTCTGGCTATCAAGATTACTCTGACTAGAACAGGGTCACGTGTACTGAGCGTGGCCCAATAAAATATGTGTCTGTGTCCAGTGAGTCGAGGTCTCAAGGAAGTGTGCCCCACAATGCACTGGAACTGAGAGTAGGTTGCAGGTAGCCTGGAGAAAGTTACCATTGAAGTCTGGGCATCCCAAGGGATGGGGAGCACCATCAGATCCCACAGCACCAGAGGATGCATCAGTGTAGAACTATGTGCAATGCCTGGCTCTAGGTGCCTCAGTTTGAGAGATCAGGGTGACTACCTGTGTATAGTGTACAAAGAGGTATATGTCATGTGCCAGGAGTTGCTAATTATTTGATAAAAATCATTTGCAAATGGCCAACTTACGGTGAAAAGAAAAAAGCTGTTTCATTTTTTATTTTCAGCCTTGAGAGTCAAAAACTAGCATGCGAGGAGCTGCCTGGGGATGTGCCCAAAGCCACAGACTACTTGCATGGTACTGTGAGATTGGAAGAGGAGCCCTGTTGAGCCAATCCCTGCATGTGACCTGTGGAGTCCTGAAAAAGGTCTGCAGGCTGTCTGTGTGCTCAGTATGTGGTTGCATGAGAGAAGAAGGGCAGTACATCAAGGCTTGCCACGGGACAACCACCAACACTGAGGGAGTCAGTGCCACTGCCAAGGTCCAGCATCACTGAGGAGCACCCACTAGCTAGACAGTTCCTCTCCACCCAGACCACCAGAGAAAGCATCACTGCCTGCACTGAGTGCCATGCCTGCCCTGCCAAAAAAAGAAGTGTCCGTGCACTGAGCAGCCAGAGTGCATCAGATCTGCTGAGCAAACAAAAAAATGTGTACTGTGTTCAGCTTGCTATCAGCATTAGATAGCAACAGGGCAGAACTGTGATCAGCTCTGCAAGAGTGTCAACTGGTGTGCACATTCAGAGTATAAAGAAAAAGTCTTCAGCTTCAAACAGCTAGCTAGCCAGCCAGAACTTCAAAGAGAAAAAAAATTAAAGGAAGTGAATTAAATTGGGACTGTGCTTTGTGAAAGTAAACCAAAACTGAAAACAAAAAGTTTCAAAATCCCACCAGCCTATCCAAATTAGCCCTAAGTGAGTCTCTGTAGGGAGGTATTGCACGCAGGGTCAGTCCTAAGTCCTAGGTGCTCCGTGTGTACCTCCCTGTACCCATATGTCTGTCTTTAGGACAGCATGATACACTCTCACCATTGACAGATGTAACTTTCCCAAATGCCCTTCAGGAGGTCCTGCCGCCATACAGTTTGTGCCACCCCTTCAATTCCTCAAGTAAACTTGGAGGACCTGTCCTAGAACTTTGAAAGCACCAAAGAGGAAGTGTTAATAGGCAGTACAGAAGACCAGGCCTTTGAACCTGCTTCCGTATAGGTCTGGGAAATTACTGCCATAGAGATCTAGGAGACTGCTTCCCAGCAATCAGGGCAACCTGACTGACAGGGAACCTTGGGCGTGTCACTCCCCTGTGAAAGGTATGGCAGCCACACAACTACTGCTGTGGAATACTGCCCCAGGAGTGATAGCTTTCCACCTCTATGCTCAATGGCAAAATTGTTTTGGATAGATGCTGTCCCATATACTGCGACTACCCACCAACAAGAAGCTGAACCAAATGCAGTGCCAGTTCTCTGGGGCCCCTACTATGATGGCCCATGTCAGCCTGTGGATGGGGAGCCCTATGTGAAAGAGCCAAGAGGGGCTTAAGGCGATGTCAGAGGAGGAACTGGTGAATACCGATGAGCCTACAGACACGCCTCCAGCCACAGCTGCCATCTCTATTGTGTCCTGCAGGCCATAAGAGTTGGTCATTGCTGTGCCCTCCCCTTATAGTGAAGCAGTGGTCATGCATAAAAAATAGCAGAGTGGTGGAACAAACCTTGGCTGACCCCGGAATAAGGGAGAGGTGTAAACTGCCCAAAGTAAACACTGATCAGTAGCTGAAAGGAAAGTAGAAACAGAATATGGGTACTGCTCATTATACATGTCTAACTGGTTTTGAAAGAACATGAACTAGGGCCACAGACTGAGTTCTCCTACAGGATGCCAAGCATTCCCTTGTGGGAGGGAACATGGCGATGTACAAACAGGAAAAGGAGAATGACAAGTGGGCCGTAAATGTAGTAAAACAATGGGAGACCAGCCACAGTATACAGACACATGAGGTCATCTATACTGTTCTGGTGAGACTGGAGAATGAGCACTACATCCCTGTGCCCCATCCAAGATGGGACCACTGTGAGAAGCCACACCCTCACCAATATGCCTAAAGTTGGGGTGAGGAGGATCAGCTGATGGTAACCAGAAGATATCATCATCCACACCATGTACTTGGAGGGCTGACTGCAGTCCACTGTTATTCCCTTGTTGGGGGCATGTTCCAGATATACAGACAGAGGATTCAACTATCCTGCTGTTCAGTCCCTTGTTGGGGGCTGGAAGTGTTCAAGTTCCGTGGAGGAATAAAGAATGTGACAAATGGTACAGTATGACTTTCTGCTACAGAAGATCATACATGCAGCAGGGAACACTACAGAAACAGCCCAAAGAGCTGGCCCTGTGATGTGGCAGTGCGTGACTGTCCGCCATGCCAGTGACCTGGGTTCAGAAACAGACTCAGATTGCTCAGGGCCAGAAGGAGGAGATGACTGAGCATCTCTGGGGCCAATCTCCCAGGAGGTGGGAGGGTCATGTCACTCTGCAGAGCGACCGCCACCATGGAAGAATACCAGTGCAAGGGCAGGATGAATCCACCGAGTTTTGTAGGCCCCACACCATCAATAGGGCTCCAGACCACAGAACTGGATGACAGTCCCCATGGAAGGAGAGCAGCCCTCCTGACTCCCATGGGGAGAATGGGTGGGGTACCATGAGTCTGAGGTAAGCTCCCTGGATGGTGGGTGATGGGGCTGGGTAACTGGTGGCACAAGGGGCCTGGCAGCCTTGGCAGATGTGAGCCATTATTGGGAGAAAAAGTGACATCTAGGGCTGGGACTGGATCTCTTTCAGGAGACCCCACCTACTGGAAGCAGGCCACGTGTTAGTGACTGTGAAAGACATTCTTGTGTACCCCCACAATACCCATCCATTTACCTTTGTGAGAGTCATGCTATGTGTATTGTATGGTGTATGGATTTGATTACAGGAAAGTAGACAGAATGCATGACCAAATCTGCTCCCATATATAGTGATTGTCCTAGAAAATTAGTGTTTCATCTGCATGTTTCTCATTTTTATCCCACAGCCATCCTTCCATCTACTCCCAAGTGCCAAAACCAGCTCCGGACCCTACCAGGTCAAGATGTCGTATACAGAACCACGAATGGAATACCATGCGGAACATATAGTGCGATGTACTAAGCAACAGGGTACAAACCCTGCAAAGCACATATGTTGCACGCGGTTTTGTACCCTGTCACACGTGGATGGAGAGGAGGAGGACTGATGAGGAGGTCAAGACCTCTGTTAAGAGATGGTCTGCTGAGCTGTTGCCGTTGCTCAGTGGGATGAGTTGTGGTTGTGCATGGGCGGCATCGCCTGTGGACCGGGGCTCGAATTCCAGTCTCAGACTTTTGAAACCGCATTGTGTGGTTTCTTTTTTCTCCCTACGGGTGTTTCTCCCTGTCCCCATGTTGAACCCCCCAAGTTGATTATATTAATGGGAGAGAGTTCAGAACCCTCTTAGAAAACAAAGACCACTACCTTCTTTAGCTAAAATGTGTTTCAGCAGTATGTCTGAGTGGCAGCAATGTATCTGCTGTAATTATGGTGCTGCACATTGCTGTGCTGTTATGTCATACAACATTATGACCCCATACTGCTCCAGACATACAAGACCCACCCAGAACAATCAGCTGATCTATCAGTGTTTTATACTAGATTTGTTAAAATCTGCTCCCAAAAGGATCTCTTTCTAGCATTATAAATCCTGATCAATCAAAATGCTTTATTTTACAAAATTTGTTAAAATATTCTCTTAAAATGATCCCTTTACAACATTTTAAATACAGGCGCCACCATGTGTTTGAACAGCCAATCAGAAGTGCATAAGGGTTAGTGCAATTAAGAGACACACTTACACTACCAAGTGTCTCTAGTGCTGAGTGTACTGTTACCACATGACCACTCATGATCTGAGTGGTAGCAGCAGTGCTAAACAAAATGGGACTGAAGCAAACCAGTCCCGCTGAATTGGAACAAAGACCCAAGGAAATTGTCAGTAGTCTTGCCTCCTAGTAAGGCAGCAGATCTAAATTTTGAGCAGCTGAAGGGATTTTATTTGGCTTCCAGTGAGCTGGCACCCAATCCTTTCACCTGCTTTCATTCTGAACAAACTGTCACTAAAATAGAAGCAAAATCAATGTTACAAGATGCCCTATTCACTTCAGTGGAAAGCACTCCAGCACTCTTCCCAGCTCCGATGTCATAAAACGTCTGACCTCGGGGAGGGAGGGGTGGAGCTGGACTGGGCTGGCGACTCCGCAGGGAACCTTTGGTGATCTACAATCCCTTCTTTCCCTACATATACTGCAACAGAACATTTAGATAACTGAATCTGCTGCCTTTCCAGGAGGTGCGGTTATACTAATATTTTTAACAGAGAAAATGAATGCTCTTATGGAAAAAATAACTGCAACCTTGATTATAAAGTAGATTTCAACAATTGAAGGCACATGCCCGTGGTCATGTGGGGAAAGCTCCTCCCACCATTCTCATTGCTCCGTTGGTGTTGTTTGTGCCTGCCACCTCCACAAATGATGCAGTTGTTTTCCTTCGTCCTGCTCTTTTGGGATTGTGCTGCCCATTTACTTCTTCCTTCCTGCTTTTACCATCTGTCTCTCAGCTCTCATTTCATTCCTTCCTTCATTTCCTGGAGCAGCTGCACTGCTTTCAGCGCAAGTTCTGTCCTCTCGGTCTGCATCGCTACCCTTACCTCAGGGATTCAATCTTCCCTCCTTACTCCACTCTCCTCTATTGCAGCGTCAGCAGCAGCTACTTCTCTACACTGCTTCACCTTACTACGCTCAGGACACCTGCGTTTGCACCTCTTCAGTCAGTGCTTTCTCACCGAACCTCTACTCCCTCCTGCACTCCCCTTTGTCTTTCCTTCATACCAAGTTTAAGGAAGGCATTTTTGGACCTGTTCCACCCACTGATCAGCAGACACACCAGTGCATGCAATGAACTGCCTCCTTGATCGCCTGGTACATTAGTTTACCATGCTCATCTTTCCCAATTAGCGCCTTCATTTTCATATGTCTGTCTGTCTGAGCAGGACAGCTCAGTTTACCTGCTTCTTGTTGTTACTGTTGTCGGCATACACTGAATATGTATGACCTGTTGGATTTCAAAAACTAGTCCAGCCTGCATATACTCAATACAGAGCCCATTCTTAATACAGCAGCACAGCTCAACGCTGACTTCCGTTACGCTGTATTACAACCAGTATACATAGTATCTCTTTCTGTGGTGCAACCCCAATGTGGCCATCATTATTGACTTGCTTGTCCTGCTTTCTCCATGTGCATACCTATTGTTACCGTGCTTTGCCTTCCAGCATGCTAAAAACCTCATGCTGTCTTCCATGACTATTTTGCTTGCATTCTGTACCAACATGTCATTTTCGTTACACATGAGCTATTTCTAGGCACCAACCTATTATGTCTGACTTGACGGATTGACCTTCCTCCTCTCCAACGTTATGAAGCCTGCTATGCATCATTTCATTGTTTTTAGAGCTGCTTTCAGACTATGTCTTTGAATTATTCATCAGTGTCCCTGGATGCTTCCGTGCTGCTTGCTTCCTTTGGATTCCTCACTCCTCCTCGCTTTCTGGCTGTCCTAAGTATGGTCCGCTGTGCATGCTAGCCTTCATGGAGCTTAGCTGCTGATATCTACTTACCTTGCCAGCTGACCTCGTGTGGTCTAGCCGTGCTGGCTATCCTTTCTGGGTTTATCTGCTGCTGTTTACTTACCTTACCACCTGACCTCGTGATCCAGCTGTGCATGCTAGCTCGTGAGGCTAGCTGCTACTCTACTTAGCTTACCAACTGACCTACAAGGGTCCAACTGTGCCGGCTTGCATGGGTCTACCTGCCACCTTGCTCCCGTACCAGCTGACTCGTGGGGTCCAGCTACGACATTGCCTACTTGTGGCCTGCTTCACCCTTCGAGACAAGCGTACACTACTTCTACTCACCGCCTTGCCTGTTCTGAGCCTAAGAATTCACTTATTCTACTATACGCCTACCTGCTGCCATGGCAGACAGCCCAGGAGCTCCTTACTATGGATTCACATTTGATGTTTCGATATTCATCATCTATTCTTTGGACGCTTTGCCCTGCTTCCCTGCTTCTCGTCTTCACCATGCAGCTTGCTTACTACATTTACATACAGGTTCACTTCTTACCTTACGCTCACATTACCTGCTTCGCCCTTACAGAGCTTAGAGGTCATCATGACTAATCTGCCATTAAAATCCACTGCACTCCTCCTGAGCTGGCATCCATCTAACCTATGTTTATATATTTACTCGATCCCTATCTACTAGGACATGACCTCTGCTTTGCATACAGTTTGACATCTCCATTGCATTATCTACAACTACTCTGCGTCCTGCCTCGCCCTGCAGGGCCGGAGGTTCAGCCATCGCATTTAGTCAGGCCTGTGCCCCTACGGGCCCGGAGATCCTCTGTTCCTATATGTTACTGTACCATAATTGCCTGCTTCTACGACCTGCCTTCGTCCATCAGGCTGGGAGGTTTACCTGCTAATCGCCTGCTTCTACGACCTGCCTTAGCCCGATCAGGCTGGGAGGTTTACCTACTAATTGTCTGCTTCTACGACCTGCCTTCGCCATCGGGTTGGGAGATTTACCTACTAATCGCCTGCTTTCACGACCCACCCATTGGGCTGTGAGGTTTACCTACTTCTGCTCTACTTTGCCTCACCCAGCTCGGGGCCCGGAGATTCACACATTCTATTATACTCCTACCTGCTGCCATGTCAGCCAGCGGAAGCTCCTTTACTATGGATTCACATCTCAACGTTTCTTCGTTCATCATCTATTCTTGGATGCTTTGCCCGCCACTTCAGTCTTGTGGAATTACTGCTGCTTCACTCTTTCCAGGACACTTAGTTGAGCTTCTCCTGAAGACCTTCACTATCTGGATTTATGCTCTACCGCTTCTTGGACCCTGTGTCAACACTACTCATCCGACTCAGCCTCTTCAGTTATCACCATCCAGGACTCCTAAGTTCGTCTATTCAGGACTCGTCAGGATATTCTTCACAAGTCAATTCTAGATAAGGTATCATTCTGGCTTGCAGCGTAGATTTCAACATTGTTACACAATTATTTGGATCCCCGAAGCTCTCTGATGCTCTGGCTTGTACCATTCTTTATGCCCATCGCTTCTCAAGTACCCCATCTTGCAATGCTACTTCCTGTGACTAAGTCTGCTCCTGCAACTTTATTTACTCCATCAACTGAACTGCATACAGGTCCACTTATTTATACTACTTGCTCGTGCTACCTGCTTTGCCTTTCCTGGGCCTAGAGGTCATCCCGCCTAACTTGCAATTACAACCTGCTGCACTCCTTGTGGGCTGGAATCACATCCAACTTACTTCTACATATTCACTATATTCTCTACCAACTAATGCTCATTTCTCCTCTGGATTGGAGTTCTCTACTCCGCCCTCCTTATTAAGTGGCATGTGCCAGTTCCTGTTCTTCTTCGCCACAGCCTTCATTTACTAACCTTGCCATGCTGAACTTGACTCAACAGTTCTCTTTCTGATGTGGATGCTGGGCCTTGATTCCTGGATCTCCTCTGCAAAGTCATCCTCACCTGCTGGGCGCTTCACCACCTCGACTCTTCGCTTCACGTTCATTTCAACCACGGATGCCACTCTATTTCATTCAGGCTGCTCATGGACTCGAACTTGGGGTTTACTGGATGGATGCTTGCTCTATTCGCCTGACATGTCACAATTCCATACTTCTTCAGTTCTCCTTCTCTGGTCTGGGTCCTACTTTTGGGGTTCAGATTAGCCTATTAGATTATTTAGGATTACTATCCTTTAGTATGCCCAGAAAGACGGGCAGATTAGTAGCCATGGGTCCTCAGAGGTTCCCCAAGGGTGTTTTTCTCTCCTGTGTGCTACTGGTCACACTCGGAGTTGGAGGTGATCATCTACTCATATTATTAGGGGTGTATTCCTGCTTGACTCCTTCATTAGTCGGTTACAGAACAACGTTGATATCATTTTCTTTTGGGGGTTCTCATAATACTAGACAAAGCTTTCTCCCTACAGGTGGGATACAGAGAAAGTTAAAACCATCAAATGATAACAAGCGATTCTCAGTTCAACATCCAAGCTCACTGCTCATATTATCCGATTCATACGTACTACAACCATTGACTTGATCGTGTTCATGCTGAAGTACCTAAGCACAAATCATTCCATACTACTAGTACCTAGCAACCATTGTCTACTTAACAGCTGGCCTCTGTAGCCAACAACCATCTACATCATTCAGTTAGCAGTTGTAACATAAGCACTGATCTATGAACCAGACATGATGAGAATTTAGAATGGATTTATAACATGGCAGTGCATTCCACAGCACTACTCTCTGCTGTATGACATTAGTTTCAGTATCCTTTGGGTGTCAGAAGAGCTCGGGTTCACTGTTCTCTCATCTGAAGGATGTGTGTGTGAAACTACTCTGACACAGCAAAGAGTGGCTCTGTGGGATGCATATGCTTCTATTTAAACTATCAAAATCAGATCCCTCAACAGAGTACCTGACCTATAAAATTACTTCATTACACAGGATTTATTCTTTTTCTCTGTAGCCGTTCTGCATTCATTTACGTAACCAAACCTTATCTGGAGCACAGCTTTCAGGGTGTATACAATAGGGGATGGTGGCAGAGATGTGAAGCAGGGGCAGAGATGTTAGTGGTTGATTCTCATGGCGAACACATTCTGGCAACAACAAATCAAGCTGATGATTAATTATGTAAGGAAGGCGCCGGCCTGGTGGCGCTGAGGGTTGAGGCACTGGATGCCACACCTCACGCCATGCCAGCGACCCGTGTTTAGGAACAGGCATGGACCGCCAGGGTTTGGCAGGGGAGGAGAAGGATTGAGCATCTGGAGGACAGCTCTTCTTCTCCAGGGAGGCTAAGGGAACAGGTTCTGGTGTCATTCACCTCCTGGTAAAGGCCAGGAGCATGGTGCCACACGTAGCATGGGTGGAGCTGGGACAGGCAGCTGCCGTAAGGCGCTAGCATCATTGCTGTCCCCAGCTCAGGGACTAGCTGTAAATCCACTGCCCCCGCATATGGGCCGGGGCTCAGTGCGATCCTCAGCCACCTTCAGTTCCGCCTCTGGTGGCCCCACTGGGGTGGGGCATCCCCAGGTGAGGGTATGGGTTGCCGATCCCAGGGCAAACCTGCTCACGGGTTAGGGTGCTGGCGGGAAAACCACAGTAAGTAAAAAAATTATGTAGGGAAGGCAGGTGCAGATCAGAGAGAACTGCCTGGCTACTAGCAGTGGTGAGAGCTCAAAACCAAAATATACCGTCTGGCTACTGGCAGTGAGCAGTGCTTCAAGATGGAGTCTGGCCAAAAGTGCTATGCTGCAGAATTAGAATCAGCTTATTCCCAATAAGTTTCATACCAAAAAGTAGGGCTCTAAGTCACTTCACATAAAAGTTATGAGCCATTTTGTAACCCTTGTTTCACTACTTCTTCAAAAGCCACTTTCAGTAAGTACTACTAATGATGTCGAAGAACTCACAGCCTAGTCCTTCTTGTCAACAGCCTTACTGGACTTACAGTATTCTCTAAAGTTTAAGAAACTGTAGTTGTAGTAATCATCTGAAAAACAACTGACACAGGGTTGGGTACTGCACACGCGTTTTCAGAATCTTCAGAGCATGGCATTGTAGAATGCTGCAGGAGGTGGTTTTGGAATGCAGGGCTGGACAAAACTATAGAATGTCAGGTGGTGCACAATTTCAGAATGTTGGGGGAACATGCATTCTTGTAATGTAGAGGACACACATCAAGGAATTTGGTGGGGACTAACAGTTTTGGAATATAGTGGTTATACACACTGTCGAATGTGACAGAACACACCATTTTATACTGAAACTGCTTGCCCTGCCACATTCCAGAATTGTATGCCCCACCACATTTCAAAGCTGTGCATCACATCCCCCACATTCCAACATTGTGCATCCTGCTACTTTCTGACACTGTGCGTTCCTGCCACATTCCAAAACTGCATGTTTCTGTCACATTCCAAAATTGCACGTCCCAACACATTCCAAAGTTCTGTGTCCATGTCACATTATAAAATTGTGTTACCACCACATTCCATATTATGTCACCACCACACTCAAAATTCTACATCCCCACCACATTCCAAAATTGTGCATCATCATCTTCATATTCTGAAACTGCATGTCCCTGTCACATTCTGAAGTTGTGTGTCCTGGCCACATTCAAAATTGTGAATCCTTGCCGCACTCCAAAATTTGTCATCACTGCATTTCAAAATTGTGCATCCCCATCACATTCAAAATGCTTTTCCTCATTACATTTCAAAAGTATGATTTACTGCCACATTCCAAATTCGTTTCCAGCCGCATTCCAAAACTGGCATCCCTACCACATTTGTAAAATGGTGTCCCAGCACATTCTGATATTGTACTTTGCCACCACAATCTGAAATTGTGTGTCACTGGCACTGCCACATTCAAAATTGCTTGTCTTCATCACATTTTGAAAATGTGCATCCTAATATATTTCAAAATGCACATCTCACACATTCTGAAAATGAGTGTCATTGCCACATTCTGAAATTGCTTGTCCAACTCACATTCTAAAATTGCACATGCCCACATTCCAAAATTGTGCATCCCCACCACATTCTGAAACTGTATGTCACTGTCACATTCCAAAATTGCATAACCCCATCACATTCTGAACATGTGTCACCACTACATTCAAAACTGTGCATCCCGTTACATTCAAAATGTTCATCCTCACCACATTCCAAAATTATGCATTTCTGCCACATTCAAAAATTGCATTTCCTAGTCACGTTCAAAACTGGGCATTCCCACCATTTTCAAAAATGTTGTGTCCCAGCAACATTCTGAAACTGTACCTTCTGGCCACATTTAAAAATTGTTTGTCACTGCCTCTGTCCAAATTGGCTGTCTTTTTCACATTCAAAATCTGCATCCCTACCACATTCTTAAAATGGGTGTCACTGCCACATTCAAAAGCACATGTCCAAGTCACATTCTGAAACTGTGCACTCCTTCCTGGCACAATGTAGGAAGGCAGCAGCAAAGGCCAACAAAATGCTGGGTTGCACTGCAAGGGTATATCCTCGAGGAGGGAGGAGGTGATTCTGCCACTGTATAGGTCATTAGTTAGACCGCACCTGGAGTACTGCGTGCAGTACTGGCTCCCATATCTGAAGAGGGACATTAAGTTACTGGAGGGAGTGCAGCGCAGGGCAACAAAGATGATCAAGGGGCTGGGGACTTATCATATGAGAGGAGGCTGAGGAGTTGAACATGTACTGCTGGAGGAGAGAAGGACGGGGGACATGATTGAAACCTTTAAGTAAATGAAAGAAATAAATAAGACAGGTACAGAGGGCTGTTCAAAGTAAGGGAGGGAGGGACACCAGAGGCCATTATATGAGACTGGAGAGAGGAAGGTTCAGGAGGAGATGAGGAGACACTTTTCTACAGAGAGGTAGTGGCTGGGTGGAATGCATTACCTGCAGAAGTGGTATCCACTAGAACAGTGGACTGCTTCAACAGGGGATGGGACAGGACAAGGAGGAGGGTCAATGGAGGAAGGGTGGGAGGAAGGGCAGCTGCGGAATAAGGTGCTAGCTGCACATTCGAGCAGACTTGATAGACCTCTAGGCCTTTATCTGCTGGCAAATTTAGTATGTTCATATGTTCGTAAAATTGTGCATCTCTGCCACATTCTAAAATGTATGACACTGTCACATTATGAATTTCAGTGCCCTTGCCACATTCCAAAATTTTGTGTTCCAGCTACTTAGTGAGCTTGTCATTGCTGCATTCCTAGAAATGCTGCAAATCGTGAATTTTGCTGTGCAAAATATTTTGCAAAATTTGCACATTCTGCAAAATATTGCGGAGTGCAAAAATGTAAGAATTTCACACCCGCAACCGCGAATTTTACCCATGAGTGGTGAAATTGCCGCTTACAGGCAAAATCGCGATTTCACGCTGAAATTCTGCATTTTGCTAGTGGAATTTTGCATTTCACACCAGCAAATAATTTTCTGAAATGTGCAAATTGTAAAATATTTCACATAATGGAATTTGAGGATTTCACCCATCTCTATGTATTCCACAACTGCAACCAGTAGCATTTTGAAATCTCACCCTGCTGTATTCTAAAATTTGCACACAATGTTGGCATTTTAAAACCATGTTTGCAGCTGCATTCCACCACCCATCACATTCTTAAAGAGCAGAGGTACTGCCTAAAACTAATATTAGTTTTAAAAGCAGTCAGCCATTACTTTTATATCTGAGGTACTTTATTTGTTCCTTTAGTTAATCAGAAGGTTTATCTAGTGTTAGTAGGTGTAATGTGTAGAACAGCATTCTGCCTGGCAGCTGACATATCTAGCTCTGTTTCCCCCAATGCATATTCAGCATTGTGACCTGGCTGCTGTGCCATCACCATTGCTTAAGAACAGCCACTCAGGAGCTGCCAGGTCAGTCACTTGTGATGTCACTGTCAGTGAAATCACAATGCTGATAATATAGTGGGGAGATAGATGGATATGTCAGCTGCCAAGCTAACAGCAGTTCCACACATCCAGCACAGTATTATCACATAGGAAACTTTCTAACGAGGAAAAGGAAAAAGAAAAATACCTGAGAAATAAAAGTTACAGTGAGTACTTGGATTGTATAATTTTCCTGTTTGTTTTGGTTCTACTAGCTCTTTAAGTAGCTTGCATCTGCACATTATGGAAATGAATGTCCTGTACCCACCCAGTGTCAGCTTTCCTTGTTCAAATGTTTACCACAACTGCAGTTTTATGTAACATGGGACAAATAAATCCTACAGGGTAGCTTGCAGGGAGAACTAGGCTGTGAGTTCTGGTTATGACATCATCAGTAGCTCTCCACTAAAACTGGAGTTTTGAACAGGGAATGAAAGCAGAGTTACAAAATGACTTGTACCTTTTAAAGTAACTTAAGAACTCTTATTTTTGGTATAAGGTTGATTGGGGATATGTAGATCTTAATTCTGAATTTATTGTGCTCAAAATGAAAATATGCTGCCTGGCTACTGGCAGTGAGCAGGGCTCATAACCAAACATATGCTGCCTGGCTACTGGCAGTAGGCAGAGCCCATAGCCAAAATATGCTGACTGGCTACTGGCAGTGAGCAGTGCTTAAAACCAAAGTATGCTGCCTGGCTACTGGCAGTGAGCAGGCTCAAAACCAAAAATATGCTGCCTGGCCACTAGCAGTGAGCAGGGCTCAAAATAAAAATATGCTGCCTGGCTACTGGCAGTGAGCAGTGCTCAAAATGAAAATATGCTGCCTGGTACTGGCAGTGAGCAGTGCTCAAAATGAAAATATGCTGCCTGGCTACTGGCAGTGAGCAGAGCTCATAACCAAACATATGCTGCCTGGCTACTGGCAGTGAGCAGGACCCATAGCCAAAATATGCTGCCTGGCTACTGGCAGTGAGCAGTGCTAAAACCAAAATATGCTGCCTGGCTACTTGCAGTGAACAGGGCTCATAATCAAAATATGCTGCCTGGCTACTGGCAGTGAGCAGGGCTCATAATCAAAATAATGCACCTGGCAACTGGCAGTGAGCAGGGCTCATAATCAAAATATGCTGCCTGGCTACTGGCAGTAAGCAGTGCTCAAAATGAAAATATGTTGCCTGGCTACTGGCAGTGAGCAGTGCTCAAAATGAAAATATGTTGCCTGGCTACTGGCAGTGAGCAGTGCTCAAAATGAAAATATGTTGCCTGGCTACTGGCAGTGAGCTGGGCTCATAAGCAAATTATGCTGCCTGGCTACTGGCAGTGAGCAGTGCTCAAAACCAAAATATGCTGCCTGACTACTGGCGGTGAGCAGTGCTCAAAACCAAAATATGCTGCCTGGCTACTGGTAGTGAGCAGGGCTCACAATCAAAATATGCTGCCTGGCTACTGGTAGTGAACAGGGCTCAAAATGAAAATATGCTGCCTGACTACTGGCAATGAGCAGGGCTCATAACGAAAATCATATTTAAAAACACTCCTATTTCTTTTGGTTTCTCATTGAGATGTATGGAGGAGGCTTTTGCTAAGGAGCACTACTTTTTTTCTACTGTGACCAACTAAACTTAGCTGGCTCTTTTGATTTTAGACTCTTTGAACACTGGAACCTCTATTAGCTGCAGCAAGTGAAATGCTCTTAGTCGTATTAGAGTTCTTCGCATTCTGCAGCCTTTATTCGTGCATACACTGCCCATCCCCCAGCAACTCTCTCTCTCTCGCAAATGCTTGTTCTACTTATGCATGTACTATCTAGGGGCCTCCACTGTCAAACAGGACCTAAATGTACTTATTTTGTAAAGCGTCATTTAGTGACAGCCACGGACTGCAGAACAGGGCTGTTGTTGAGACCCCATGATTGTTGGATGTTCACTGCAACCCCTAAGAACCCCAAAACAAAGCTTCCTCAGCATTTAATTACATCAGATTTGCTGGGTGGGAGCTAGCAACTCCAGTGAATCTGCTGAAATGGGTTTTGCAGCCCCCATAATTTTGGTGAAATGGGCTTTGCAGCTGAGCCCTAACTCAGCTGAAATGGGGCTTACTAATTCCTATGATTTAGGTGAAATGAGGTTTTGCAACTCCTATTAGTCCGCTGAAATGAGGTTTTCCAACTCTTCTGATTGTGGAAATGGGGCCTTGCAACTCCTACAATTCTGGTGAAATGAAGCATCTGATTGCTATTGACAAGCACACATCCAGTGGCAGTTAATTGCCAACTCTTGTTTAAAATGTTTTTCATTTCTGTCTGATGAAGCTGGTAGGCATTGGCAGCTTACAGTGGCAGAGCTGTCAACAGTATTGATAAGGACTTGCACTTCTGTAGCACTTAGTGCAGCACACTTTCTTCCCTTTTTTCTGTGTCTCATCTAGGAGGTGTAGCGAATCATGAGGCAGAGTGTGTCCAGCCTCCTAGCCATGTGTTAAAGTGTCTAACACACACCCTGGAGTGGCTTATTGCGCTTATGAAATGGATACCTTCTTTTTTCATATAAATAATGAGGCGAAAAGTGTTATAATTGCATAAAATGTATTTATTTGAGAAAAAAGACTACGCCTGTAAAAGTGGTCCCATTTTAAAACATGTATTTTACTTTTTTTTGTATTTTAATACTGCAGGTAAACATTAAAGTAGGAATGTAAAATAAGGGGTAAGGGAGGGAAGTACTGAGCAGCCCGACTTTTAGTTATTTAAAATCTGTAGACAGTACCGAGGAGAGCATGGCAGTTGGGTTGAAGTAATGCAGGAGTAAACAGCGGTGCCAAAGTAAAGCAGGAAATGGCACTGAAAGACCAGGTGAGAATGTGGGCAGCATCCTATTTTGAAGAGGAAAGTATTTAAGGTTACAGTGTAAAGTAAGTGGGTAAGGAGGAAGTGTTGAGAGCCAGCAGGTGGGCCGTTAAGAAGAGCGATCGGGGTACAACTGCGGCTAGTTCTGCAAGTCTACGAGGAGCCGGAACTGGTAAACAGTGAGTTATCAGGCATGCACAGTCTGGAGAAGCAGCGGATGGGAGTGCAGCACTGCAGCGAGGATTGAGAAAGTATGAGAATGCTAAACGTAAATATGAAAAAAATAAGCAGCTTGTTATTTCTTGGCGTTTGTTTCTTTACAGGATGTTCAATGTCTCGTGAGGAGGAGCAAGCAGAAGGTGGGTCTTGGGGGGACAGTCAGTGGCTGAGCCGGGCTGAGCTGTCACTATGTACAAATTAAGTATTCAAAAATGGAGTTCAGAAAGAGTGCTGTTGGTTGTAGGATCTAACTTGCCGAGATGGGGGTGGGGAGGAGGAGAGATGTGTATACCTATATTTCTGTGTGGGTAGCGAGGGGAAGAAATGGCTGTCGTTTCAATTCTGAAACTTCTAAGGTGGATGTATCGCACATATCAATACCCACTGGGGACTGCTGGATCTTTTTCCTGTATGTTAGATACTTCATCACATGGTTACCAGCCAATCAGATTGCTTATAGTTTGATGACCATTTCATAAAGACTGCTAGTGTCTACCAACAAGCAAGTAGGCAAAGCAGCCAGATGTGCTAAAAAAAATGTACAGACAATAATAAGTAAAATACAAAATAAGCTGTTTATTATATGTATTTAACCTTTAAAAAATAATCCCTTTTTCTTGTCATTTATTGTGACTGTAAGTTCGTTTCTAGTGTCACACAAATCCTATAATTGCGACACACTTTCTCTGCACTATTATTATTAGCTACGATTACATCACAGAAGTCAAATTTGAGACAGGCATTTTATTTTCAGTAGCTTAGTTACAGCAGGCGATGCAGGTCAGGTCACTACTATCTAATACTATTCTAGGACTGTGGCATCATCACAGTGTGGGTGACAGGTAGTTGTGTCTAAGCATAAAATCTTCTTCACCTGCTCTATGCGGTAATATTCCTCATTCCCTAAAGTACTACTAACCTAGGCAATGAAGTCATCAAGCATTTTTTCAAAATCAGTGAGTACTGTATGTTGCCAGACTGAAGGCAGTACAGTGCTAGGTGGGACAGTCCCTGATCGTTGCACAGTGACAAAGGAGACATGTGTTGTGCAGTCTGACTCTCCACCCTGTACAGGGATTACAACAGTCATGGGAGGACTGGCCAACTGGGAAATGTACTCTTGCATCGCCAAACACCAATGCCTTCATCATAATTGTGAAGCTAGTGGGAAGTCAGGATCAGAAAGTGGCAGGCGGGATGGTTGCCCATGTGAGGAAGAGGAGAGAGAGGAGGTTTAAATACTACCTTCTAACAGCAGTAAGCAAAGTATTACACATTTATTTTCTCAAGCTCACTATACTCATCAAATGAGCACAGTATGAAAGCAAATAATCACACAGCTTAAGAAGCTTTTTTTTTTTTTTTTTTAACAAAATCTCCCCTTTTCATGTGTGTCTAGTAAGGGATTTTGGAGTTCATGGCATCTTAATTTGATATATATATAACATATGTATCAGTGCATGATTTCGCATACCATGAATGCCTTTATTACCTACTCAAGCAAAACATTTTTCAGTCACTTGACTACCTGTTTAATATTATTACTTATTCATAACTGTCTTGACCAAGAAAGGTACACTGAGTTGTGACAGCTCATTTCCAAATGTGTTCAGGGTGGTGGGTTACACTGACCTGTTTTATACTGGCAGGGGAATAGAAACATAGAAAGCAGACTTTGATGGCAGATAAGGACCGTTGGCCCACCCAGTCTGCCCATTTCCTACCTACTGGATAAACTGCAGACCCTAGTTGATGTGTTGGTCAGGACTCAGGAAAATCCCCATCTCTTATCAGTGCATGATATATTTAACTTCCATCTGGACAGCCACCAGTGATGGGTGGAAGGACCTCAGTTTAATAGCTTCTCTAGTAGATGGCTCTTCAACAGCGCAGCCCTCCCATGCTGCACTAAAATGTCAGTAAGTATTAAAGGAAAGCTCTGGTTTAGGTTTGCTGAAAAGTACCTTTTCTCCTGCGGCAAAGATTGTTTACTTTTAATTGTGAAAAGTCCGCTACCTGGAAGTATGGCTGGACGCTTAGAGCAACTCCATTTACTGTAAAGGTGCAGCGCCGCGTGTGCTTCAATGCAAATGTATTGAAGTGCAGGCGGGCTCCACACCTTACAGTAAATGGAGTTGCCTAAGCATCCACCATACTTCCAGGTGGGACTTTTCACAATTAAAATAAACAACTTTGCTGCACAAGAAAAAGCTACTTTTTCTAATAAACCTAGTGCAGCATGGGGGGGTCTGTTGAAGTGTCATCTAATAGAGAAGCCATTAAACTGAGGTCCCTTCCACCCATCACTGGTGGCTGTCCAGAGGGTAAGGTTTGCAGGGGCAGGAGCCCTGCAAACCAGAGCTTCCTTTAACCTAAGTTCCTGGTTGGGACTAGATCCCATGACCTTCCAATCCTCCAGCCCCAGAGGTAAGCATGCTACCTACTGAGCAACTGACACTGCTAGCTGCACATCATCATTCACGAGAACCAGTCTGCTTCATGGCTGTGTTACCTGGACCTGCTCTGTATGGTTAACTTTATCATAGCTTACCATAGCCTTCTTCCACCACTTGGCTTCTTGTTTAATTTTTCTGCACACCTTCATTCATGACTATGAGCTGTCTTCCCGTGTGGTCTGTACTGTCTTGTAATGAAATTATAACTGCAGGCATTATTTATTTTTGAATATTGAATTTAAGGGATAAACAAAAACATACACAGTAAACAATTATTAAATAACTTCAAATCTGAAGCTAATGTATTTTGTGGAGGACTCACTATGTTATCTTATATCACGATTAGCTCAGGGTGGGAGGGAGCAATACACAAAAATTACATTCCCCCAGCCAGCATACCCTTGTTACCAGAACTGCACAAATTTCTGTCATACACCATAAACATACCTCCCTACTGATTTTCCAATCCTGATTGACTGAATCGCCAGCTGCCATGTGGCCCGTACCATGTGTACTGTTAACATGCATCAAAATGCCTGGCTTCCAGTTTCCAGATCCTAATGAGCTGACTTCCCATTAATGCCAGAAAAATCCGACTAACTTAATTCTTGAAGCCTTCTGAGCACTACAACTGTACCCAATAAACATTCCTCTGCTCCCTACATGTGACCTCTAGTACTCCTCCTTCCATGCTGCCTCATCTGATCCCAAAATACCACAATGCCACAAACATTCTTGTGCTGAGATCTGGTACTACCCTTGCCAGAGCGACCTGCCCACTAGCCTGCCAGTCCTGTGTTATATTCATGTGACAGCACATACCTTGTTGGTGGCTTAAGTCATAACACACAGCAGGGTGTGTGGTTGCACTCTGATACAGGCGTGTCTTGGGTGTGCTGTGAGGCAAGAGGCAAGCAGGGTACCTTTAACCACCCTAGAAGTGCGCATATCAAACAGCAACCGACACCCCAAAGTGTAGTATCACACTTATAAAATGAGTGCAAAATTAATACATATATAAAGTGCAGGCAAGGAGTTGTTGGTAATAATGCACAGTCATGTTATGTGTTTGCACTAATGGTAGAGTAGGATTTTTCTTACTCATTTTATAAGTAAGGTTAACCACCAGAGGACTGAGGAAATAAACTGGAGACTACAGGGTACAGTCAATACACTGCCTGGACAACTCCATTGATGAAGGCTAGATGAAGAATGTAACTGCAGGCGTTGGCAGCACAGTTCCCCACAAGAGGAATACACAAGGAGGAAAATGTAGAGATGAGAAAATAAAAAAACAATATTTCTCAGTCTAAAAATAGCTTTACTATTGCCAGAGTTTTGCTGGCGCAGTACTTTAGTTGTCCAACACTTTTGACACTTTGTTCACAAGACATTACATTTCCAGATAGAAAAGATCAGAACACATCAAACAGACAGATGTTGCAAAATGGCTCCCAATACTACACAAAGGATAGCCAAATGTGTTAAAGGACAGCACTAGACACAGCATGTACAGAGCCCTGGGTGAAGGGCAGTGTTGCCTTTTTTCAAGATCATCTGCTCTATTTATAGTAAAACCCAACACAGAAATTAAATGTTCCTAAAACCAAAGTTCATGGCCCTGTCCATCACTCATGTCGAGATGATCTTGGCTTCATCACTCCCAATTGGATATTTGTCCTCCTTAATACAGGATCTCATCACTGTCTAAAAAAACTCTATTTCTTACCAGCTGTGTCGGTAGACAACCTTGTTTCCAGTAGAAAGAAAGCTTTTATTTAGTGCAGGAAGCAGTTTATAGAGGACTGATAAGACCATATAGATCGTTAAGAGACCTTCCACGGGCTAGTAATGACAGAGATTTACACTGTGTTAATTTTCCCAAACTGCACCTCAGCCCAGAACTTCCCAAGATAGCCCGTGGGCTGAGCCAAGAGCACCCTCCCCCCAAGCTTCAATTCCCCACTAATAGGACAGAGTCTGACTCTGTAAGGGAGTATTGAAAGATTCTAATTGCTACCCTGCAAAATACCAAGAAAAATATTTAAAAAATAAACACTAGCAGCAATGCTGTCAGCAGGAAATCACACCCTTAAAACTGTTGTATTTCATTTCCTTTCGTGAGTTCCAGTGCCACACCGCTTCAGTGTAATGTCATGTTTGTGTCTACCAGACAATGTTATACCAGCTTATGTACCAGGCTATAACCTGCTACTGAGCTTAGGCATGGCGCCTACTGGAAGCTGAAAACTGGTTATACAAAACCCCTTGTGTTGATGTAGAAGCATCGCAGAGTAATAGCAGGTGAGCACGCCACTGCTGCAACCAGCAAGGGGACTGAAGACAGAGATCTAAGCCAACAGTCTCGTGCTTTGCTGACTGAGCCAGCAGGGCTGGAACTCCAGGAATATCTCACTGTATGTGGTCCTTGCAGGATTTAAGAATATTAAATAGCTAGTGGCCACTAATTAATTACCTCTGGCCATTGGAAAAGCACTTGCGTCCAAGGCCACTTGCATTGAGTGCTGAACCCTCACCAGCTACAGAAAATGACCAGAAGAATGTGAGTCTTATACTACAAAACATCTGTCCCAATGATTGTTTCACCACTGAGTACAAGGTTATTTCTGACACCTATGAAAAGTGTGCCCGCCATTGTGCTGGGATAGTGAAGCACAAACTGACCTGCTCAGGAGCACGAACGCACAGAACAGGTGCGCTAGCTGCTATCATTACATTGCCAAATTCTCATTTCCATGATAACCTCCTCCTCTGCTCTATTTCTTATTACGGATCAGGTTAGACCTGATAATAGTGCTGAGTTAAAGAATAGTGCCCATGACAGCTGGACAAGATTTGGCTAGTTTTGTACAGCAAGCATCCCCTTCACAATTCAAAGACACAAACATAACTTGAAACAGTTTTAAACCACACATACCACATGGTTTTCTCCAAAAAAAAGGAAAAGAAAAATATATATATATTTCACTTTACAAAAATGAAAAGTGAGAATTCAGTCCCTTGTCTTTCTCTGATTTCTTTTGTCTTTCCCTTCTGGTCACAAACTGCTTTCAGTCTAGGCTAGAGAAGCTTAGGAGTTGAAGATCTGCCCTGACCATGTCTCGTGTTTTGTGCCTGGTGCCAAATTGGTGATCACCACATCCACTGCCTGCAGCTTCTGGTTCTTCGGTGGGATCGGGCACATCTTGTATAAGACTTCATCTCCTTCCACTGGGACATACTCTCCTCGATGCTGAAACACACAGAATCAAAACCGATCAGCACTTTCGACATTACACATTGCGATGGGTTGGTAGGAAAAACTAATCAAGTAATCAAATTACTAGTTACATTTGTGATTGACAGGAGTTATTTATTCAGACCCTGGTAACATTTTATTTTCCTCACTCATAGGTTTTCCATTTCTCCTTTGTCCCTGAACATAACAACTGGGATGACCACTGCAGCACTGTTCCTCTGAACTGGAGTGCACAGTTGACTAAACAGCTGGCACCAGTGGTATTCTGAGAATGGTAGGCAGGGGGTAAGCAAATGCTGGGATGCTTGCACCTCCATTCCCAGCAGTTAAGCACCTCATGCCACACTTGCCTCTCAACTGGTCCCAGACTGAGGTTCTGGGGCTTGCATGCAAACTCTGGTCTCCCGAATGGCAGGGCACACTCCACCATGTCGTTTTGTCATTCTCACAATACTCTTTTTTTTAATCAGTATTCTATCCCTTTGTCTGCCCTTTGGCACCCCTCAGCCTCCAGAACAATCCCCCACCATCCCGGGACTTACCAGATCCAACAATCCTCATGGATTGCCCCTGTGTGGGGCCAATGGGGAGGGCGTGCACCCCACCAGTGTCCATATCCAGATTTGGAACCTGCTGCTCGGTGGTGCAGGGCCTGTTGTGGCTAGAAAACTGTCCTGCTAACGGGTGTTTTTCTTCTTGCTTTTCTCCCCTAGGGCTCCAGTGTGCAGTGGTGCACCTTGGGAGCATACCTCCATATACACACGTGTATCAGCCACAAAGGAGCCCTCTATTTCTGAGATTTCCCCATTGTGCTGCCACTTGATCTCCAATGGGTTGCAGCCTATGAGCAGGAAGTCTGGTCCTTCACCCTGAAGGAGGAGAGCAGCCCTTTGAATGCTAACCCTCCCCTCCCTGGCCAACCACAACTACCAAGGTCCCTCCCAAATCCCAGTTGCTTGCATGGTGGGTGGCAGAACTACCACACTAAGCCACCATGCGGTCCTTCACAATAACATATTTTTATACACTTACTGTTTTCTATGGCATCTGCCTGATGCCCTCCTTCTCCTCAGGAAGCTCTAAGGTAATTGTCCCGTATTCCAACTCAGACTGCTTAGCCTACCACAACAACCTATGGCTTGTCCTCTACAGGTGAACTCCTGGGGCAATTTTTATTTGATAAGTAGAGCTGAGTGTAAGAAGCTGGTGAGGAAGGACCGAGCCTGAGACCTCTCACTGAGCATGATGGGTCAGGGTAATTTGTATCTGCTCAGGTTACCTTTTGTTTTTTTCTGACAGTCCCTCCCCATCCCTCCCTTAGGGGCATGGCTTAAGAGGGCTGCTCAGTAATATATCAATCAGGGATGCTGAAGGACTGGCAACCCATCCTCTTTGTAGCTTTCCTTCCAGCCTCACTCTAGGAAGCATGAAACATTCATATCCTCCACATATAAGTGAAGGCCCTGTAATCATTCTTGCATTGTTCCCTCTCCCTGTTTCATCAGGGTGAAGCCTTGCATCAGAAGGAGCTATCTTCCCTCCCTGAGATAGGGTCCAAATCGAAGACTATGCTGTCCTGGACTGCTGATTTCTGTTGCCCCATGCCAACAGCATGGCAAATGGCTATGCAGTCACTGCACTACCAAGTCTGCTGTGACAGCGCCTTTAATACTGGCTGCATAATGTTGAGTCAGAATAACGAAATAGTGAAACCCTAAGCAGGGATATGCTGAAAACCTAAAGGTCATTACAGTTGACCATCTTGTAGTAAACCAATGTTTGGTCATACTCTGTAATGGTTCTGGTAACCTGAAACATTTCTGCACGCAGCCAAGTCACAGAATATGAATTAAGGAAAATAATGTATGGATGGTCATCACTGTAGCAGACAAAAGACTAAGAGACAGGGTTTGAGAGGACTGAGAAGCCTACAAACTGAAAAATGATACCCTGTAGAATTTTGTTTTAAACACAAGTCATTTTTAAGGGTCTCTGGAGTTTCATTTTCTTAATCTTGTGGTACACAAATGTGAGACACTGTGTTGGGGAGGAAAGAAAATGGGGAACACATTATCATATCATGCAGACAAAAGCTCAGAACACCAAGAAAATAAATGCTTTCATATTCATAAAATGTTATGGTGCCTCACGTACACAGATTATTTTAAGTCTTGCTTAAGCATCTCAGTATACCTCGTACAATGGTGGACAGCACCTTTGCAATGTTAGGGGTTAGATCTGGGGACGAAGGAGAGAGGGAGGTAGGTGCCTGCCTGGTGCCATGGCTTGGAGGGACAGGGAGCGAATCCTTAGGATCACGGGAGCAGCTGTACGGGAGGGGCTGGATGTCACTATCCACCTAAGGAAAAATGATCTGACTGGGAAAGGGATCAGAGCAGCGCAGCAAGAGTTTGGGGAGTTGGGGAGGGGCCTTAGACAAGTAGCACATACAGTAACCTTCTCAGAGGTGTTGCCTGTCTATGGCAAGGGTGATGCTAGGGTGCTCCACACCATGGGATTCAATAAATGGTTGAAAAACTGAAGCAGAGCTCAGGGTTTTGGCTTCACTGGGGACTGGGGGTCCACCTGGAGGGATACAGGCCTATACTGGCATGATGGTCTGCACCTGTCTGGGAGGGAACCAGAATCCTAAGTGATAGGTTTAATGCATCATTGGCAAGCATTTAAACTAGCCAAGGGAGGCACTGAAAAGGAGCAGGAAAACCCAGCCTCCACCCACAAAACACAGTAGTTGGAGAGGCAAACACTAAGGTAGAGAAGTCAATGGGGACAGGACAGGGGTAAATGCAGAAAAAGGCAGTAAGGACAGGGATGGGCTAAAAGAGGTAAGCCATCAACAAATGGAGGTGATGAGTACCAATACCCATAGTCTGTGTAGCAAGCTCCCTGAACTAGTGACCTTGATGGAAGAGGGACACTTGGATATCACGGCAGTCACAGAAACATGGTACACTGAGAACCATGACTGGGATGTCAACATACCAGAGTACACAATCTACAGGAGGGACAGGGATGGTACAAGAAGAGGAGGAGGAGTAGCGCCTCTATGTAAGGAAGTGGGCAAAGCAATGGAACTAAAGGATAAATAGAGGGAATACAGGAGGCACTGTGGGTTACCCTGGAGACAGATTATGGCACCGCAATTCACACAGTGGTTGTATACAGAACCCCATCTTGGGAGGGGGCAATGGACAAGGAAATGATAGAAAGCATCCTTATGGCAGAAAAAGGGAGATATTGTTGATGGGGACCTGAATGTTAGCTGGAGCACCCTGGCTGCAGCCACATCCAAAAGCAGGGTTATTCTCAAAGCCCTACAGGGGGCATGCCTCAGACAGCTAGTGGTGGAACCCACTCGGGAGGGAACAATCTTAGACCTGGTACTGTCAAATGGAGATGGAGAAAGGATCTCGGATTAAAAGTGGGAAGCCATCTGGGAACAAGTGACCACCAGACAGTGTGGTTCACGATAAATACAACCATAGAGTCGAGCCATACAAAAGCAAGAGTGCTGGACTTTAGGAGGGCTGACTTTGGGAAAATGGGACAGTGCCTCAGAAAAGCACTAGCAAACAGGCAAGAAGCAGGTGGAGGAACAATGGGGAAAAATCAAAACAGCCATCACAGAGGCAACAAGCCTTTGTGCGAAGCAAATCAACAAAGCAAAACGAAGGAAAAAACACTATGGTTCTCAAAAGAGGTGGAGGAAGGTTAAGGAGAAAAGGCAGCATTCGGGAAATATAAGGAAACACAGAAGGCGAGGACAGAGAACTGTACCAGTTAAAGCAGAAGGAAGTGGGTAAGGCAGTCAGATGAGCAAAAGCCAAAACTGAGGAAAAGATAGCCAACTCAGTTAAGAAGGGATAAAACCTGTTATAGGTACATTAGGGAGCAAAGAATGACCAAGGGAGGGATAGTGAGGCTTACTAAAGGGAAGGAGGGTAGGCAGAGGGTGGCAGTGAAAAGCAGGATACTGAATGAATACTTCTGCTCAGTATTCACAAAAGAAGAGGAGGAGGTACCTAAATCAAAGAATTGAAGCACTCTGTATAGGGAGGTTGATAGCAGTCCATTCACAGAAGAAAGGTTCTCAAAGAACTCTTAAAACTGAAGGTGGACAAAGCAGTGGGGCCTGATGGGATTCACTCAAGAATTCTAAAATAACTAAGGGTAGAACTAGTGACACTACTGACTACCCTTTTAATAAATCATGGGAGGATGTGTGGCACGCGAGGACTGGAGGAGGGCAGACATGATTCCCTTCACAAAACTGGGAGCAAGACAGGGCAGGAAACTACAGACTTGTCAGTTTTACCTCAGTGGTATGGAAAATGATGGAATCACTTCAAAGGAAAGAACTGTTGAGTTCCTAGAAGCCAGTGGGGCACGGACCCAAGGCAGCATGGATTCACAGCAGTGAGGTCGTGTCAGACGAATCTAATAGATTTCTTTGACTGGGTGACCAATGTAGTAGACCAGAGAGGGCTGTGGACATGACCTATCTAAACTTTTAGCAGGCATTTGACACAGTCCCACACAAAAGATTAATATACAAGTTCACTGACCTAAGCAGCCAGTATAGTATTATGTTTGTGCAACTGTGTTAGTTTGGTTTTGGCCGTTAGCTCTCTATTCAGAGGAATTACCACCCTGTAGGGGTACAAAGGCAAGGAACCCTCGGAGAGGGTTCCACCTCAATTACAGCCAGGGGACGTTCCTGTGGCTAAAGGTACCTTAGGAATCCCCAAGGAGAGAGTGCTGCCACTGGAGAAGGAGGGAGGATGGTGGGCAAAGAAAAATGCTTCACAATGAGGCTTAGAGGAACTGCTTATATAGCTCAGAAAGTGGGAGTGGCTGGCTACTTGGCCACTGAACTACAGGCAAGCCTTTCAATTCACTGACCTCACTGAGCCAGTATAGTGTTATGCTTGTGCAACTGTGTTAGTTTGTTTTGCCTGTTCGCACTCTCTGTTCCAGAGGAATTACCACCCTGTAGAAGTGCAAAGGCAAGGAACCCTAGAGAGGGTTCCACCCCTAGAGGTGCAACGGATGGTTCCCACGGCTAACGTAACTTAGGAAACCCCTCAAATAATATAGTATCATCCCCAAAAGGAAGCAACATGAAGCATATGAGCAAGCAGTAACTGTGACATAGGAGCAGTAACTGTAACATAGTAGTAGAGAAGTATAGGCAGTTTGATAATGCAATGAGATGTTCAGTTGGATAACGTAAGGACTGCCCAGGTTTAAGTAATGATACTGACATTTTGCTTTGAGGTTAGGGGATCCTCTAAGGAGACAGGGAACAGCAGGACATCCTCCACCTCCATCCAACAGCGAACCTACCTAAGAAACTAGAGGAAACAACTATGCTAACTAAGTGTTATGGCCTGAGGCAATGGAGGAGAGAAAAAAACCCTATGAGGAAGAAATCTCGGGGATCCAGGCCTAGGTCGCCTTCCCTCCAGGCTTGGGATAGCAATTAATGGCGGCTCTGCAGCTGCAATTTGGAAAACCTAATTAAAGGGAGGTGAAAATATTCCAATTTGGAGGAAGGTCTCACTCAAACCCTCTAGCGGGAATGCTGGGAGGTTGCGAAAACTCTGCAGCAATACATGCATCCAAGGTGCAGGAGGTGAGCAACAACTGCTGAGGCACTCACCTGGCCTACCCACCATAAATCAAACCAGGTGAACCAGAGGCAGTCGAGGGAGAATGCGTGGAAGGTGCCTTGCTAGGAAACCACTAAAGTCAATGGCTAACTGTTATAGTGGAACACTAGAGCCAAAGGAGATCATTGTAACCACCTTTCACTGCTAGTCTTAATTTCTACACCAGGAGCTGCTGTCACATAGCAGGCAGCTAAAGCCAAGCCTGGGGTGAGGACATTCCCAGCTATGGGCCAGGTGAGAAGGATCCCACCCCAAGTTGGACACGCTCAAGATGCGGACTAAATGCAGAGCGAGACCGTCAGCTGCAGGAATCCTGTGCCAGAATAGAATGGCTGGCATGCCTCAGAAATTGACTGAGAGCTGAAAGCTGGTGAGCTGAATGAGCACAGCATGCTGAGATTGTAATTAGCATTGAGAGTAAGACCTGCAAGGTCAAATGCAGATTGAGTGCAGCAGAATCCCAGAGGCTGAAGCCGAGGAGATGGCAGTAGGCATGAAGCAATGGGTTGCGTAAGCAAGAAGCAGTGGTTCGTAAGTATGGACCTGCACAGAGGTCAGTAAGCAGTAGTAGTGATAGGTGGACCTGCATAAATACTGTGTAGCAATTAAACATCACTGAATTGGGAGCAAGCCAGCCAGACATGAATAGCCAAATCAAGGTGACAAACAGGATTTTTGGTGGTGAAATCAGGATTTAGAATAGAATTAATTAGCCACATAGGCCGAGACCCCAAACACCTCCCAGTCCCGCGTGGGACAAACAAGGAAGCGATGGAATGGCGAGAACCACATGCAGATATAAAGTTCATTTAATAGCCTCAGCAGGAGCTTCAGCTAACCTCAAGAGTAAAACAAGGTACAATAGCAATGGAGTAAACAAAGCAGCAGCAGGAAGCAAGTAGGCATGTGCAGCAGTAGTAAAACAAATAAGTACACTGAGTTGTAACTGCAAAAATAAAAGGAGGCATAATGCTCTTAAGCACTGTCAACAGGCAGTACAATGAGACTGCAGCAATGAGGCAATTAGAACAAGGATGAGTAAGCTGTATAGCTAGGTTCAAGTAAATCAGAGTCAGGTGACAGTAATATAATATGCCATATGGACCAGCTATAGTTGAGGTGAAACACACAGATCAGGTTTGCAGTTGCAGTGCAAGTAATTTGAGAGTTGTGAGTAACTGAAAGCAAGCAGTATGAGCTCTGAAGTAGCAGTATGCTAGGAGCTTAAAAAGCCCCCAAAAGGAAGGAAGCACACACAGCCGAAGGCAAAATACAAACCAGAAGCAGTAAAATAAACACAGAAGCCCAGCAGAGATGAGCAGGAGCAGCGGGGGGCAGGCCCCAGCCAGCCAGGGAGGCCCAACCAGCTCAGAGGACACACCGGCGGAGCCTTGGCTGCAAAAAAAAATGCTTCACAGTGAGGCATAGAGGAGCTGTTTATATAGCTCAGGAAGTGGGAGTGGCTGGCTGCTTGGCCACCGAACTACAGGCAACCCTTTCAATCAGCCAGCCTTGGTGGGTCCCAAAATGGTAGCCTGGGTAAAAATTGGCTGAACAACAGGTTACAAAGGGTAATAGTAAATGGAGTTCACTCTGAAGAAGAGGGTTACTAGTGGGTACCACAGGGTCGTACTGGGACCAGTCCTCTTTAATGTCTTTATAAGTGACATTGCAGAGGGACTAGAAGGAAAAGTATGTCTCTTTGCAGATGACACAAAGATCTGTAATAGGGTTGATACAGAAGGTGGGGTGGAAAGGATGCAAAGGGACTTGCAAGTTTGGAGGAATGGTCAAATATATGGCAGCTTAGATTCAATGCAAAGAAGTGCAAAGTAATGCACCTGGGAAACAAAACCCAAGGAAGAGTACACAATCGGGGGTGAGATACTAACAGCAACAAAAATGGAAAGGACCTGGGGTAGTCATATCAGATGACCTTAAGGTGAGCAACAATGTGAGAAGGCAGTAAGGAGGGCTGGTGGGATACTGGGATGCATAGGAGGCATCACCAGTAGAAAACAGGAAGTTGTTATCCCTCTGTACAGACAGTTGGGACCCCATCTGGAGTACTGCATCTAGTTCTGGAGATTCCATCTCCGAAGGACATAGACAGGATGGAGGCTGTCCAGAGGAGGGCAACTAAAATGGTGCAGAGTCTGCACCAGAAGACATACTGAAGAAAGATTAAAGGAGCTTAATGTGTATACCCTTGAGGAGAGGAGGGAGAGTGGGAACATGATAGAAACTTTCCAAGTACATCAAGGGAATCAACAGAGTCCAAGAGGTAGCATCTTTCAGAAAAAGATGTGCAAGAACAAGAGGGCACATTTTGAAGATAGAGGGGATGGCTCAGAGGTAATGTGAGAAGTATTTTTCAACAGAGAGGGTTGGATATGTGAACAGCCTCCTGAGGAGGTAGTGGAGTCAAAAACAGTGGGGAATTCAAGAATGCATGGGACAGACATAAGGCAATTCTAGTGGAGGTAGGAGAAGTAGGCTGTATCCATTAGGTAGGAAATGGTCAGACTAGGTAGGCCAAGTGGTCCTTATCTGCTGTCAAATTCTATGTTTCTGTTTCTGTTTCCAATGTGGGACAGCACCTTGTCACTGTGGGACAGAGTGCTTGGAGATGTAAATAAGGGCGTCCTTTACAATGTTAAACTGTTTAGAGTTATATAGTCCGGTCCCCACTTCAATACTGCCAATGGTTAAACTGGAGCTTCATGGGAGTGGGACTCATCATCTCTAGCTCTGCAGGATGGGAAGTCTCATCTCTAGTTATGTAACATGGTAAGTTTAATTTTGTAGCATGTGGGTCTCATCTCAAGCTCTGTAAAATAGGGAAGTCTCTTCTTTAGTTCTGTAGAATATGGGAGTCTCATTTCTAGTTCTGTAGGATGGGTGGAGTCTCATCTCTAGTTCTGTAGGATGGGTGGCGTCTCATCCCTAGCTCTCTATGTTGGTGTTCTCATCCTAACCTATGTAAGATGGGGAAGTCTCTTCTCAAGTTGTGTAATAGGAAGTTTCATTTCTGTAGCATGTAGGTCTCATCTCAAGTTCTGTAAAATAGGAAGTCTCTTCTCTAACTCTGTAGAATGCATGGAGTCTCATTTCTAGTTCTGCAGGATGGATGGAGTCTTGTCTCTAGTTCTATAGGATGGGTGGAGTCTCATCCCTAGCTCTTTATGCTGGGGTTCTCATCCTAACCTATGTAAGATGGGAAGTCTCTTCTCTAGTTGTGTAACATGGGAAGTTTCATTTCTGTAGCATGTGGGTCTCATCTCAAGTTCTGTAAAATAGGGAAGTCTCTTCTCTAGTTCGGTAGCATGCCTGGAGTCTCATTTCTAGTTCTGTAGGATGGGTGGAGTCTCATCTCTAGTTCTACAGGACGGGTGGAGTCTCATCCCTAGCTGTCTATGCTGGGGTTCTCATCCTAACCTATGTAAGATGGGGAAGTCTCTTCTCAAGTTGTGTAACATGGGAAGTTTCATTTCTGTAGCATGTAGGTCTCATCTCAAGTTCTGTAAAATAAGGATCTCTTCTCTAACTCTGTAGAATGCCTGGAGTCTCATTTCTAGTTCTGCAGGATGGATGGAGTCTTGTCTCTAGTTCTATAGGATGGGTAGAGTCTCATCCTAGCTGTCTATGCTGGGTTCTCATCCTAACCTCGTAAGATGGAGAAGTCTCTTCTATAGTTCTTTTTTAATTACTTTTATTAGTTTTGCCTGATAGTTTGCATAACAAAAGGACACAGTATGCAATACATATATATAAAATTAGGATACATTGAGAGGAGTAATGTCCAAGACGTAAAGTCCAAATCCATTGCCAACCACTTGTGTCATGGGAGATCTTCTTTTAGCTGCAAAAGGAGGGTCACCAGTAAGATAAAAAAAAAAAGCACCACAATCCCTCTTATGGCCAGGCCCAGGCGTACACTGATGTCAACCCGATCAAATCCACCATATCTCTCCCCATGGTCATCTCCTCCCCGACCCAAAAATCAATTGAAGGTAATTTTGTACATTCATGGTACAAAGTCTGGATAGTATTCAATTGATATAGAGTCCACTTTTCCATCGATTATCAAAACTGGGGACTCGCCATTCACTCTAGCTGAAACATGTTCCAAATTGTATACTTTGTATGTTAGCGTTCTCCACGTTTCCTTAATCTGGATCTGCTTAAAGTCTCTTCTATAGTTCTGTAGGATTGGTACAGTCTCATCTATGGTTCTGTATGATGATTAGACTCTCATCTCTAGTTCTGTAGAATAGGTGGAATCTCTTCTCTAGTTCTGAGGGTGGGTGGAGTCTAATCTCTACTTCTGTAGGATGGGTGGAGTCTCATCTCTAGCATTCTACACTGGGGTCCCATCCCAAGCCGCATAAGATAGGAAGTCTCTTTTCTAGTTCTGTGGGATGGATGGAGTCTCATCTCTAGTTCTGTAGGATGAGTGGAGTCTCATCTCTAGTTCTGCAGGATGTGTGGAGTCTCATCCCTAGGTCTCTATGCTGGGGTTCATATCCCAAGCTGTGTAAGATGGGGAAGTCTCTTCTCTAGTTCTGTAGGATGGGTGCAGTCTCATCTGTAGTTCTGTATGGCGGGTAGACTCTCATCTATAGTTCTGTGGATGGGTGGAGTCTCATCTCTAGTTCTGTAGGATGGGTAGAGTCTCATCTCTAGTTCTTTAGGATGGGTGGAGTCTCATCTCTAGTTCTGTAGGATGGGTGGAGTCTTATCTCTAGTTCTGTAGGATGGGTGGAGTCTCATCTCTAGCTATCTAGGCTGGGGTCTCATCCCAGGCTGTGTAGGATGGGAAGTATCTTCTCTAGCTCTGCAAGATAGGGAAGTCTCATCTCTAGCTATCTAGGATGGGAGTCTCAAATCTAGTTCTGTAGGAACTAGCTGCTAGGATAAGTAAATCTCATCTCTAGCTCTCTAGGATGGGAAATTTGTATCTCTAAGTGGAGGAGGAAAGTACAGTTATGTAAGAACTTACTGTAACAGTAGATCTTTGAGAGAGCTCTTGCAGTAGGTATTCACATATAGGACTGAGCCGCCAGGCATCAGGACCCCACAGAAACATTTCTAGCTAGCAGTCTCTGGGGGACCGCCCCACATCAGGTGACTGGCATCACACGCCGGGTATAAAGGGGTGGACCCCACACCCGCCTTCCAGTTCATTCCCCCCAAAAGAGGCAAGACGAGAGAGAAGAGGATATTTCCCCATGGAATTGAAGCAAACAAAACTTAGGGGAATGGAGGTGGAATACTGCAAGAGCCTCTCTCGAAGATCTACAGTTCTGGTAAGTTCTTATGTAACTATACTATCTTACTTAGAGGGCTCTTGCAGTAGGTATTCACATATAGGACTGAGTCCCAAGTAGTCTGGAACAAGGAAAAGCAGTCGGGAGGAGGACTGTCATCCATAGCATGGAACCTCAGGGCTGAGCAGGTCTCATGAAAGGAGACCACATAGGACAGCAACCGAAGCCTGCTCTATGGCGAGAGGCAATGTCCAAACTATAATGTTTCGTGGAAGGTATGGACAGAAGTCCAAGTTCAGCTGCACAGATGTCTGCCGCTGACATATTTTGAAACAAGCCGTAAGGCAGCTACCTCTGGTGGAGTGACCTCTCACTTCACCAGGAAGGATCTTGTTGTACTTGTCATAACAGAAGGTGATACAATGTGCCAACCATTTGATAGGCATTGCTTAGAAAGCGGCATTGCCTTCTCTTTTGTGAGCAAAAGAGACAAAAGCTGATCAGTCTTCCTGAGATCCTTAGTCCGATTGGTGTAGTAGCTCAGGATTCTGTGAACATGAAAAGTATACAAGAGGTACTCCCCTTGATTGGAGTGTTGTGTAAAGAAAGCAGGTAGCTCCATAGATTGATTCAGCGTGAGATTCAGCCACAACCTTAGGGAGAAACTTAGAGTTGGTGCATAGAGCCATCGTTCCTTGTGAAATATCAAGTAAGGTATTTTATACGTAAGGCCTGCAGCTGGAAATTCGCCGGCGGAAGTAATAACCACTAGGTAGTTCCAAGAAAAGAACTTCAAATCAGCTGTTGCTGCTGGCTCAAGGGAGAGAGATAAGCTTCTCCAGGATGAAATTCAAGTCCCATGGAGGGGCAGGAATGCGGATGGGGGTCTCAAGTGGAGAACTCCACTGAGGAAAGAACTCCACTGAGGAAAGTCTTAGACACTTCCAACTGAGCAAAAGTTCTGTCTCCAAAGGGAATATGGTAGGCTGAAACAGCTGCCATGTGGACTTTCAACGAGGAATGGCTGAGACCCAGATCAAAGAGGTGACTCATGTAGTCCAGGACTTTATTGACTGGCACGAAAAAGGCAAGTCCCGAGTTTGCCCAAATAGAAAACCGCTTTCACTTCATGGCATAGGTGGACCTGGTGGAAGGCTTCTGGCCTCTACCAGAATGTCCACTACTAGAGGAGAAACTCCAAAGTGGGCTTTAGCTATGTCTGCAGGAGCCACGCATGGAGATGAAGGATCTGAGACCTGGATGAACAAGGGTCCCCTGATCCTGGGTCAACAATTGTTGCGACAGAGGAAGAGAAAAGGAAGTGGAGGTTCCTCTGAAAACTACTGCAGAAGAGAGAACCAAACTTGCCTGAGCCAGAAGGAGCAATGAGAATCATTTGAGCTCCTTCTGATCTGAGTTTGTTCAGGACCCTTGGAATTAAAGGAATGGGAAGGAAGGCATAAACTAATCTGTCCCTCAAGCGAGACAGAGCATCCCGCCAAAAATGTCTCACCCTGGAGCGGCGAGCAGAAGGCGGAAGCTTTGCATTTTGGGGAGGCGAAGAGGACTATCTGAGGTGTTCCCACCACTGAAAGATGTCATTTCGACTTCTTGATCCATCTCCCATTCATGGGACCTGGCTGAGGACCAACTGAGCTGGTCTGCCAGTGCATTTTCCACTCCCAGAACGTGAACCGTGGTCAGTGTGAAGGTGGTGTTGGGTTGCCCAGTGCCAGACTCTCATCACTTCCCAGCACAGAGGGTAGGAATGTGTCCCTCCTGCTTGTTGAGGTACCAGACAATGCACATGTTGTCTGATTGTATGAGAAGATGACCAGGAAGGATGAATGAAAGTAGGGCATAAAGGACTGCTCTCAGTTCGAGAGCACATTTATGTGCAGGTTTCTGTCGAACTTGGACCAGCTGCCCTGAGTCCTGTGAGACCCCAGATGGGCACCCCAGCCTTCTCCTGACACATCCGTCATCAACATCTGGGAGGGCGGATCGATGCAGAAATGAACTCCCAGGCACAGGTTCTCCGAACCATCCACCATTGCAAGTCCCTGATCATTGGATCTAATACTAGAACATCTTGGTCTAAGTTGTCCCTGGTTTGGTCCCATTGAAACCAAGCATCCATTGAGAGATCTTCATATGGAGCCGAGCAAGTGGGACTGTCAGAATGGCAGCCACCATTAGCCGAGGAGGCAGAGGACTGACCTGGCTCCGACCCTCCTGACACCGGACAGGACGATGGGCCTGGTTCTGAAAGGTGTCTACACTGTCCAGAGTCAAGAAGGCTTTACCTGTGGTTGTGTCCAGAATCATCCCTATAAATTGGAGGCTTTGGCATGGGACCAAATGGGACTTGGCCTGATTGATGGTGATACCCAGGTTGGTAAAACCTGCAGGGTAAGGAAAGGGAGGTAGGAGTTCCTCCCTGATGGGGCCACCAGGAGCCAGTCATCCTGATACGGGAATACCTGTACTCCCTGGGTATGCAGGTGGGCCGCTACCACAGACAGGCATTTGGTAAACACACTGGGGCTGAGGAAAGACCAAATGGGAGGGCCTTGAATTGGTAGTGGTCCCCTGAAAGCAAAAATGAAGGAATCTGTGATGGAAGGCTATATGGGGATATGCAGGTAGGCATCCTGCATGTCCAGAGTGCATAGCCACTGTCTCTGCCGAAGAAGTGGTAGAAGGCTCTGCAAAGAGAGCATTCTGAGCGTTTGTACTCCACTTAACATGTTCAGGAGCGCGATCTAGGATAGGTCTCAGATCTCCCATCTTCTATGGAACTAGGAAGAAATGGGAATAGTAACTTGTTCCCCAAAGATGGGTGGGAACTGGCTTTATTGCCGCCTTTGAGAGAAGGCAGATGATTCTCTAGGACCAGAAGAAGATGTTGCAGGAGTAAGATGACTTGGGGTGGTCTTCGGATGGTTTCTGCAGAAACTCTATTGAGTGTCCTGCTGATATCAACTGGAGCACCCAAGCATCTGAAGTTATCCTCTCCAACCCAGCAGATGGGAGGAGAATCTCCCCTACCAGTTCCTCTGGAACCCAGAGGCAGTGGGAGAGGCAGGGAGTCAGGAGGTGTGGGCAGAGCAGCCCGAGGCTCCACGGCTTTTGCTGAGCAGAGTCTTGGTTACTGGAGGGGCCCGACGTTTGTTGGCTACGTTGCCCTGTGGTTTTTGTCTTTGTCAATTTTGGTGTTGAAAAGGGGCCGCTGCCCTTGAGGGGCCTGTACATAGTCTGGACAGACTTGAGTGCAGTACCTTCTGCAGTTCGGTAATGATGTCTTTGACATCACCCCGAACAAGTACCGAACCCCTGAAGGAGCATCCTGAATCATGGATTGCACTTCAGGGACCAAACCTGACACGTGGAGCCAGGTATGATGTCATGAGGGCTCATGGGGAAGGCCAAGCTCCTTCCAACTGTGTCCACTGTATCGTGGGCACATAGCATGTGCTGACAGGCCGAGTGAGCAGAACAGACAAGATCACCCACTTCCTGCTTAGTCTGTGACTCGGAAGGAGTCCATTTGGATTCCACCTGGCTAAGGATGGTCTTCTGAAATCCCTCATATGTGCCACATAGTTAAGGGCCCTAATACCAAGGGTAGAAGAGAATAGATCATCTTCTTCTCGTACTGGTCCAGAAGCCAGGATTCCTTATCAGGCGGAGACGAGCTGAGGTGTTTGGGATTGGTGGAGGAGCCGTGAGCGCACTGATGACAACCGAATCCACCTTGGGGTGAAGGCAAAGAAAGTCTACACCCTCTGGAGCCTGGTATAGCCTGTCCGCCTTCTCTGGAAGGGGGCTAATGCAGAAAGTTGTTTCCAAATGGTGAAACAAGATCTGCATGAGGCTCATCCAGGGTGGGACCAGCGAGGAGTGGTCTCAGGCAGATCTAGATGGTAGCAATTTTTTATGCTGTTGGTCTGGCTCCAGTGATTGCCACTGATGTACTTCCTGATTTTCCTCAATAACTCCAGAAAAGAAGGGTCCTCTGGAGGACTTCGAGGATCCCTCGGCCTGGGGTGTTCCGAGGTGTGGGCTTGCCTTTGGGGTCAGAGTGGCCAGACTCTGAGTCCGAGTCAGAAGTTTCTGGATGAAGAGGAAGAAGACTTCTGCTTATGAGGGAAGGTTAGCCTCTGGGGAGTTCCTCAGGGCGTGTATCCTCCCCACCTCAGGCACCAGAGGGCTCCCTCTGGTGTCGAGTAGGGGAGGAGTCTCCCCCGATGTAGGGATCCTGTATAGGGTCCGACATCAGTAGACACTCTCGACTTCCCTGGTGAGCTGAGCCTTGGCCTCAGCCCACCAGGAGGCTAAGGTCTCCTTCAGATCCACCGCGGCTGAGGAATGGGTGGCAGAGGTGGAGGAGGTGGGGATATGGATATTGAGGGCATAAAGGAGTATCTGTAACCCGATGGTGGGTAGCCCAGCATTGAGTACTGAGGCGTCGGGTACTCGGTGCCGGATATTGCAGCATCGGGTACTGGGCGCTGGATACTGAGGGCCGGTATTGTGGCACCAGGTATTGCAGTGTCAGGTACCGGCGCCAGGGGCTCTGACAGAGCAGAGGGACCCGCAGAGGCCCTGCTGGTGGGCCAGACGGTGGAAACGCTGGACTTGCGGGTGTCGGCCCGCATGGGTATACCGACAGGGTCCAAAGGACCTGATGGAGGAATAGGCCTATCGCCAGGTTAAGGGACGCTGGATGCGCCGGGTCAACCGTGTCGGGACCGGTGTCTCGAGGATCCGCGCCAGGGGGTCCGGGGACAGGAGGTGAGGTTCCTGACGGCTAGTAAATGCAGTATCCTCGGTGATGACCGAGGAAGGAGGCTTATAATCCCCGGGTCAGTCGAGGAGACGCTGGGACCCAGAGGGCAATGTGGTGAGACGATGCGGAGAGCCTGGGGTGTCAAGCTGTTCGATGGGGTCTGGTGCAGGCTTCTTGGTCAGGCAGACATCGGTGGAGCTGGCGCCTGACTTAGCCAAATTCAGGTGGATGTCGGAGGAACCGCGTCCACTTATCGGACTCTCTGCCTGAAGAAGGCCGCGAAGGAGATGCGGTTTTATCGAAGGTGTTTTGCTGGTGCTCCCGAAGGAAATAAGCGACTTGCAGCCTTGTCCGGGCGAGCATCGGTGGGACCGACGTCCAACTTACCGGACCCGGAGGCGCGTGGAGAAGCGGCCTTCCAGGGAGCGGAGGTCTGATTTGCCTGAGGCTTCCCAAAGGGCCGAGCGCCAGACGAGAAGGTGACGCCTTCTGGTAACCACCAAGATGACCATCGTGGATCAGTTCCCAGAAGGGATGTTACCTTGAGTGCCGTGACTTGGCTGGAGTCGTGGCTGCTGTGGAAGCCGGTTCCACTCCCAGTGCTTCTCCTTGTTGCGCTTTTTCTTATGACCTTTGGGGCAAGTAGACACCTGCCTAAGTTTCTTTGACTCTTTTTCCATGGAGGCCATTTTCTTCTTAATATATGGGCTTCCAGGGACTGCTGCCTTCTCTGCGGGTAGCGGAATTGAACTTCTAGCAGTGCTGGCACTTCTCCACGGGGTGTTCTGGGCCCAGACAGAAGAGGCACAAGGAGTGGCTGTCCTTGTATGGAAGTTGGGAACCACATGAGTCGCTTGTTTTATGTGATTCGAGGGCATTGGGGACGACATACACAGCAAATTGTTTGAAAAAGCGAAATTAGAGAAAATGAGTCAAGAAGTTCGAAAACTTAGAGACCAACGAATGACTGATGAGCGCTGTTCTACCGTGAGGAACTTTCACAAGCCGATGGCGGAAAGAACTGGAAGTACAGTTATGTAAGAACTTACCGTAACAGTATATCTTCTAGAAGGCTCTTGCAGTAGGTATTGCCTTCCCGCTCTCCATTCCCTTAAGTTTTGTTTGCTTCATTTCCATTGGGGAAATATCCTCTCTCTCTCGTCTTGCCTCTTTTGGCCTTTGACGGAAAGAACTGAAGGCGGGCGAGGGAGCGCCTTTATACCGACGTCAGATGACGCCAGTCACCTGATGTGTGGGCTGTCCCCCGCCAGAGACTGCTATCTAGAAATTTTTCTAGGTCCTGACGCCTGCTCAGTCCTATATGTGAATACCTACTGCAAGAGCCCTCTCAAGTAAGATAGCACAATCCTACAGCTCTCAGAGTGAAAGCAGTCAGTGAAGCAGCAACTCTCAGAGGCAAATTTGCAAGAAAGATGGACCTGGTTTCTATGGATTCCTGTTTGATTTAATCGAGGTACATGTAACTTTAAATCAGAAGACCATCACTGCCAATGCACTGTGTGTACCCGAATAGCAGCATCCTGGGGCGATGAATCTCATTCTCTGCCCTCTTTTTCATCATCCACATGCAAGACACAAGACTGCAACTGAAGGGCACCAGGCCCTATGCAGAGCAGAGGTGAGGCTGCTCCCACCCTAAGGCACTTCATGCAGTACAGCAGCTGACCCCACACTATTCTCAGAGTTCTGTTTGTCTGGCCTTTGCTGGGACTCAAACCTGGGACCCTGTGGCCCAAAGACAGTAGCTCTAATCATTCAGTTGAAGATAAATTCCCATTAGCTGGGAAATGGCAGTGCTTTTGACTTTCATACTTGCAATCCCATTATAAAACTCACTAAAAGAAGTCCTGCCTTCCATGCCATATGATATTTACACAGGTTACCTCGGCCTGGCAGATGTGTGAAGAAGAGAGGCATCGGTCAGTTTTGTTTTAGTTTTTAACTATAACAAATGTTTCCTTGATGCTTATTTACGATTGAAAATAGTAACTGAAAAAGCACACTGAGCCAAAGCTCATTTCCAGGTGTGACCGGGAGGGGAGTAGGAAGAAGAAAATGACAAAATATACATAATGGTAAGGTGCAATAAATGCTGTGATGAGAACTGGGAGGTAGAGAGGTGGATAGTGAGAAGGAGCTTGTTCCAGATGGAGGGAAGACAGAGGGAGAAAACTGACTGCCCAGCACAAGCAGTCTAGTGAGGAATGGAAAGATGCAGGAGTCACAACAGCTAAGATCGTACAAGGCAGAGGGAAGGGGACAGAGAAGGGAGGCAGATAGTCAAATCAATATTTAGAAATGAGGGAAGCATCGTGCATGAGAAGAGGAGAAGGAAGAGGAGGAATAGTGAGGAAGGGGTAAAGGGGGCAGTGAAGAGTGCGAGAAAGAGCATTACCAGCAAAGTGACAAAAGGCATTACAAAGGGTGTCCAGTCTACCAAGGAAGAAGAATGGACAGTGCCATAGACCACATCTGCATAGTCAAATACCAGGAGCACCATTTTGACAAGTTGCTGGTGAGCGCTGGATGACAGACAATCCTTGTTGTGGTAAAGGCACGAAGTTTAGGCAGAGCTTGCTGTGGATGGCATCGATATGTGTGGAAAATCGAGCCTACTATCCAGTCACACAAACCAAGGTACTTGAAAGAGGGACAACCTCGAGAGGGAGTACCATCCAGAGTGGAGAAAACAGGTGGGAAGAGCCTTGCCAGCTTCTGGCTGGTGTCAAGGTCACTGACATGGTCTTCTTTGCCTTGACCCAAAGCTGGTTAGATTGAACCAGCACTGGACATTGTTAAAGTCACACAGCAGCGATGTTTCCAAGGCTGAGACTGAGGCACCTGATGCAAATAATTTGCATAAATGTGAATATGCAGATCAACACAGATGGACTGGAGGTCATTGAGGAAAATGAAGAAAAGGATGGTACCAGGACAGAACCTTAGACTGAAATGGAGGGCAAAGGCATTACCAATCTGTGCTGGCTGGAGATGGCCAGAGAGAGTGCGATCTGAACCAGTCAACTGCTGGGACAGAAAAAACAGAGGATATCAGCTTCTCCAGTAGGAGGAGATGTATTACTGAATCAAAGGCATTAGCAAGGTCAGTGAAGACAATGACAGTGATGTGACCCCAATCCATCACAGTAAGGATGGAGTCAGTGACATGAAGAAGGAGAATACAGTGGAGTGGTTCTTACAGAATCCATACTGGAAGGAGGACAGGAAATTGGTAGAGTACAGGAAGTCAGCAAGTTGGGAGTAGCCTATTTGTTCTTGTAGCTTAAGGACTGTGGGAAGGAGGAAGATGGGACAACGGTGCCTGGGGAGGAGGGTCACCACCCTTCTGAAGGGGTGTACCTTAGCAAATTTCCAGGACCGTGGGACAGTGCAGATTGAAAGAGAGGTTGGGAGGGTAAGTGAGAGGTTCAGGAACAGCAGGGGCACAGAGGAGGGAGTAATATGGGGTCAAACCCATCAGGACTAGACCCTTCAGAGAGATTAATGGATAAAAGCGCATAAAGGGTATCCTGCGTGCTACAGGAGAGAAGTGAAAGTAGGAGGAGGTTTTGGGGGAGGGCTGAGGAGAGGATGGAGGGCAACAGAAGAGGAGGTGCAGGTGTTGAAAAAATAATTAAAGTGCGAGCCAACCAGAAAGGAGAAGAACTAGGCAAACCTTTCTTGTTCAATACTGGACAAGTGGATGGGGTGGTGGGGGTCCTAAAGGGAGTGAATAACCTTCTAGAATTTAGTAGTGGCATAACCATGCATACTTCCCATACACGTGCATACAGAAAATTCAGCCAGACTCCAGAAATGCCACACTCACACTGGCTTAAAAACCTATGGCATCATAGAGATTTCATAGTTTTTTTAAGCAATGAAACACAAACACAGAGCCACTCTTAGATTGCAGCAGAGCATTTAACATAAAATCCATTTCAGTACACAGCAAAGAAAGGTCCGCTATAATATGCTCTAAAAGGAAAGGCTGCCAAACATAGTTTGTTCCAATCTTTAAAAATTCCTTTAATTCATAAATATTTAAAATACAAGCACATCACTCCAGGGCAACAACAAGAACACTTAGCGATGGTTTCACTCCTTTACAGAAGCTTTGATAAAGCTCGTAAAGAAGTGAAAATGATGTCGGTCTCTAGTTTCTAATATATACCATTGATAAGAATTTATAATAAATCAGGCCCTAACATTTAACTATTTATTGCCTACATATTTGTCAATGTGACATCATGACTAATTCAACAGTGTGCTTTAATATGTTATCATTTTATAGGTTGTGGGTGTCACAAACCCACTCAGCAGGTCAACCCTCTACTCCCAAAGTGCCAACCTCCAAGGTGCAGTCTTGTGAACAGTATAACAGAACAGGGTAACCCTCTTGTCTGTTTTGTGAGTTCGGATCAACCTTTGGTCTCAAGTCTTGGAGGATTCAAACTGTGAAACTCTTGCTAGCGTACCCACTGAACAGGCTCAGATAATTCTGTCTTCAGGGAGCCAGATATCTTTGCCTACGGGCACCTAACCAGGTGTACAGAAATGAACCCTTAAAACTGTAATAAAACCTCAGATTTAAAATGCTTCTCTTTCCAGTTTAGTATCACCATTCAAGCTTATGCCTAGTGTCAGCTATAACCATATATACTTTTCTTGCAAAAGAAAGAAATTCAAAGACAGACCAAGTATGCTCTAAAAGAGGTTTACTAAAATAGATAAAAATATGTAAAACACAAAATACAGAACTGTTATATCACAAGATGTACAAATCTATTAAAAGAACAAGGTTTTAAACAGTGCGATTCCTACTACAGTACTTAGTCTCTAAATACCTGCTTAAAGTGCTCCAAAGATGTTTGTTTGTCAGAGTCTAGATAGAAGTGTCATTGAAGGAAAACAGAATAATCTTTAAAAGCTGGTTTTCCCACCTATTTTGCATGAGTCACCTAGATCCTCCCTGTCAGAATATATAAAGAAATATATCTATATAAAACAGGATTTCTTTTCAAGCATTAACTTCTGCAATCCTCAGCATTACTCATGTCCTTCAAATGACATTTCGTTGATCTATTGATCAGTTTCCCTCTCACACAGACATCAGCATTTATGATTTGCACCAGTTTACTAAACCTGGTTTCCTCCTCTTGGAGCGTCATAAAGGGATATGCTCAACTCAAGCCTCTTCCAGCCTGTAATTAACTTTAGATAAAACAGGAGATCCTTGATCAAGGTCTGTTCTACTCTTTAATTAGCTTCAGGCCTGCCATGTAACACCTTGTTTCTAAAACATGTGTGTGTGTGTGTGTGTGTGTGTGTGTGTGTGATGATCTCACATGCTGTTTCAGCATTTTCTCATGGCTTTCATCTTTCAGCTGAAACCTGGGGGGGTGAGTGAGGTCACTCAAGAGCAAAGATTTCTCAGCATCTCTCATGACGGACAGTCCATAACCCATTTTATTTTACAAAAAATGATACAGTGATCAGAACCAGCTGTCTAAGCATCACAGTGAGCATATTAATTAGCATATCTATGGATACATAAGGTATACTATTGTGGGGGTTGTGATCAGCTCTGAGGAAGCTCAGGTCCTCCAGCGAAACATCAGTTTCAAGCAGCTGGCTGCAATGATGCCATAGCTGTGATCCGATAGTCTTTTCCATCTCTAGTGCGGAGTCTGTATGTCTATTGCACTTTTTTAATTACAATAGTTTATGTCAGAACTGTCTGTGTGAGTTCTCTTTGCCATGGGTGCTGAATTTCCTTTTCCAGTTTGTGCATGTTTGAGTTTTAGCACTGTAGCACTTTTCCTGGTGCTGTCATTTTGTTTGTATGCCTGGCGTTTAGGTAGTGAGGGTGAGGAGGAGACCAGAAGGTAAGATTTGCATCACCAGCCAGTAGGAGAAAGATATGGAACAGAAGAGAGTAGGATTTATGTCTCTGGTGAAGCAAAGGAAAACAGAAGAGGGGTACAGAGAAGGGAAAGGTGCCTGTGAATGAATTCAAGGTAAAGGAAGGAGATAAAGGAGGCCAGGATGTATGGAAAGGTAGGAGGGTGTAGAAGGAGTGGGAGGAGAGGAGGGGTAGTAAGGAGGAGGATGTAAGCTTAGATCCATGATAAGCTGTAAAATTGAGTGTATAGTGGTAAAGTAAATCTGAGTGTCAGTTACCAACTGGTAATTATATCCCCATAGTGAAACTAACTTGCCATCAGCTCATGCGGTTTTGCACGGGGTGGAATTCCCTCATGGTAACCCTCCCCACCCCCATGGTTCATTACTGCTTCATTAACCAGTTTGAAGTCTCTTTGCAGTTACAATTACTCAGCATTGTAGGACTCTTGTCCTTCACAGCTCTCACTACTATATGGTGCTACTTTTCACAGACAGCCTTTTCTCGTAAAACTGAGACCCTTATTAATAACTGGAAGGTCTCTTGTACTAGCTTTAAGAAAGAGAAGACTTACTCTGAAATGTGTACAAAATGTCCTCTCCTCCACTGGCAGGTGTGATAAATCCATGTCCCTGAGAGCGGAGAAAACTTACAAACTCCCTTGTAGGTTGGGCCTGCTGATGCCGTGTAGTCCTAAGGGAAAAGAAGGAAAGGTCAGAGGACTTCCAAACAGAATTAACACAGCTCTTACTATTACACTGTGTAAAAGATTTACAGAAATATTAAAGGGTATGCAGAAAACAAAGTCAAGAGCTGGACTAGCCATTGCAAATGGGTCCTTATTCTCAGGCTCCTTTATTGTATGCCAGTATATCTAAACTCCCCCAAATCCTCCTATCTAGGTGGGACATAACCTAAAATAATACCTGCCACTGTGTGCTGGGTGTTGCTTGCCCTCACCCATCCATCGCTACACTCTACTCCTCCTTGGTTGGTTTTTCATCCTAAAGGTGTAGCTTTGCCATGGGCTGCTTTATTGACAGACTTAGACTGGGGACTCCTCCATGTTTATTATTCATGTTACAGTCCCTTGTCATTCCTGTAGTCTTTGCTCCAGTGATGTCCTACCCTTTCATGGAAGAGTGCTCTACTAATATGGGCTTGCAACATCTGGAGCCTCTGCCAGGTTCTGGAAATCACTTTTTCCCGGTTAGGTGGTCAGACTCTCACGGTCTTCTTGGACAGGCCCTTCTTAGGCACTACCAAAACTTATCTACTGTACTTGTTATTCAGCTATGTTTAACTTGTATGTGTCTACTGGCCTCTACAACTGGGATGAGATGACTGATACTGATTTCTGTCACATGCTGTTATAGTCAATATATTCTTGTTGTTGGCTGTATTCACACCAGATCATTCCTGAAAATAGCCATATGTATGCCTAGTCTTACTTACCCAGTTATCAAAATGAAATAAAAGAAGAGTTACCAGAAAACAGACAGGTCTCATTACAGTATCACTATTTAGTGGGCCTACAACTGAAGTAATGCAAAATGAGACATCTGACAATCTTTGGAGAAGAGAATATAGTTGAGGTGTGCCCAGTCCCTAGCACAACAAAAATTACTTATTATCACTTGTCCAGATAAGAGATTTATAGGGATGTGTTAAACTGTTCATACCTCTGTTTTTGTTTGCAAAACATGTTATTTATAGACAAACATAATTCAGTTGCATTGTGTCTGCATATGCTCTGTTACACTTGTCTCTATATCTGATGTCTCTGTACAGAACTACTTCTCACTGGTAATGCACAGTTACCCTACTGAAGGAGATGGGACACTTTTCCTCAGATTGGGCATGGCATGTCTGCATTTGGAGTACAATAATGCAGTTGAAAATTATTGACTATCAATGGCTGTGTGTGGGAATACAGTACTTTCAGACATAAGTGTGTGCAAATGACTGGGTGGGCTATAGGCCTATCTGCTGGACTCTGTCTATGTATCTATGTATCAAATGGATGCAGTTAATGGAGCAGATCTTGAGACATGAGGACCTTTGTTCAGACAGGCCCTACATACTCACCAACCCTGGAAGTTAACAGCCACATCACGTGAAACATCTAATGGGAGATTAAATGACCACAATGAGCTAGGGACAGCATTACTCTGATGTTTCAAAATGCACAGTGCACTGTAAGTATAAACATATTTGGTAGTAAAGCAGCCTAGTGGTCCATGTGCAGAACAGTGAACCAGGAGATCATGGGATTAAATCTCACAACAGCCACGGAGTTGCTGTGTGACTTTGAGCAAGTCACTTGATCTCTCACTACATTGCACTGAAAACATAATATTACATCTCAATTGGGTATTCTGAAAGAATAATTATAGACAGACAGACATATACTGTGGATAGACAGACAGATACTGTGGATAGATACATACTATGAAAAGATAGATAGATAGATAGATAGATAGATAGATAGATAGATAGATAGATAGATAGACAGACAGACAGACAGACCAGTGACAATAAATCATAGTCAACAGATAATGTTATCAGCTGACACATCGGTGATGGCAGTTCTACTGCTGATGATGCCAGCGACCTGGTTTCAAAGTGACTCTGGGTTGCTGGAGTCAGTCGGGGCCAGAGGATCAAACATCCAGTGGATGCTCCCCTGGCATGCTCTGCATGTGTATGCCCAAACAGACCAGTGGTGGCATCCCAGGAGATCTGGGAGGAAAAATGGTGGGAAAAGGTTTGGTCACTTCAGGATGATTGACCAGCTTCCAGCAGGTCCCAAGTCACAAACCAAGGCTCCCGTCTACTGCACAGTTAAACATAGAAACATAGAATTTGACGGCAGATAAGGACCGCTTGGCCCACCCAGTCTGCCCATTTCCTACCTACTGGATAAGCTGCAGATCCTAGTTAACCAGCAGCCTACTTCTTCCTACCCCACCCCCAGAATTGCCTTATGACTATCCATGCATGCTTGAATTCCACCACTGATTTTGACTCCACAGCCTCCTCCGAAGGCCATCGAATGCATCCACAACCTCTCTGTGAAAAAATACTTCCTTAAATTACCTCTGAGCGCCCTTGGACCCTGGAGGAGGAGAAGAAGTAATGAAGAGCCCTGCTGGGGTGGGGGTGGGGAGGCAGTCAGGATTTGAAACAGGTTAAGTCCTGAAATGGCAGGTGATGGGGCTGGGAAGGCCAGGCCAAGGGAGGCAGGCCAGCAGAGAAACAAATCTGGAACAAAATATAGATCTTGTCATCCTTTAGTTACTGGAAGGATAATGTAGCTATGGTGAACAGAATAACATGTTAAAAGGTAAAACTGTCTGTTATCCTTACGGTACCCAGGATTTTCCTCAACATTTCTTTTTCCATTCTTTGTCCCTCTGTTTTCCCCATCCCCCACACTACCACTGGGGTTTCCTTAGCTGCACCCTTCCTCTGGCTGGAAGGGAAGGTAAAAGCTGCCTCCATTCACAGCTGAAGCCAATGCTGCTCCAACGTCAGCCAGCAGAGCTGAGAGCTGTACCCCCTACAACATGCCTGGCCCTCCTCTGCTGGTTCCAACGTGGTATTCCTAGGCTTGCACATGAATTCCAGTCTCCCAGACAGTACCACAGTGTACTGCCAGTGCTCCACCAGGCTGACTGTCCTCACAGTTTCTTCGTTATAATGACATTGTTTAATAAACAAGTGAGCACCTTTCACATTACTTGATGAGTGACCATGTACCCTGTTCAAACTTTACAACTGAACAAGAAAAAACAGTAACAGTTTCCTTAAATCAGCTAATTTGAAAGTTTGTACAGGGTTCTCAGGGACGTGGCTACCCACATCCTTACACACATTTGTGCTTTGGACACTCATTTGCCACCCGAGTCCCGAGACACTCAGCAGTACAGACCTGGGAGTCCTGAGTGGGACGCTGTACTGCACATGTCTGAAATCTAAGTCTATTTCTTTTTTTGCATTCCCTCCCCTTTGTCACCTGGTGGTTTCGGCACCTTGGAAGTGGCGCAGACCACAGGTGAAGTGAGAGGAGGGAAGCGATGGGGAACATACTGCAAGGATGAAGATTGAGGTGGGAGGTCGGATCAGTTCCCCTCTTGGCGAACAGTCACTGGTTTATCCCAGGAGGACGACTGGGTAGGAGAAGGAGCCATTTTGTAGAGATGTCGACGACTGGAGAAACGTAGGGAGAAAGAGTGTTTAAAAAAACAAGTTTTACATTTAAAAAATAAGAAATAAATCATGAGGACATTCTGTTTCCTCGCCAGAGGACATGGCAGAGGCGTATAAAGTGGCCAGCAAGCTGCAGACATCACTGGAGGCACCAGTTACCTTGGTAGACACAGAGGTAATAGTTTTACATTTCAATTATTTTAGGCAGTTAAGGGCATTGCGTGACTATTTGGCCAATGGTTTTTAGTGAGCTTAAGGTTTACTGTGTGTTATGTCTTGTGTTTTTGTGCAGGAACCAAGCAGCACTGCAGCCAGGAGGAGACTGAACAGTTAGGCGGGAAAGGTGAGATTGCCTCATGAGCAGCAAACAGCAATGTCTCAGTGAAGCCTTACTGATTATTTTGCTGAATGAGAATCTTCAGCAGCAAAGGACAAGGAAACATCATCCTCCGAGTGTGACATAAACACATCCAGGGGCGCATTTCAGCAAAATCATAGGGGTAGCAAGGTGGGGTGGGAATGATGTGGGTGGGCCTACTGTGTGGGCAGAGCCAGAGAGGGTGGCATTTGTCAATGTGACATAGAGCTAGTTACCAAGTAATTTAAAAATGGGTATGAATTGGATAGTAAAGTCTGAGTATAAATCTGAAATGGGTCATTACAGATGTTGATTCAAATTAAATAGCTAGTTTTCATCAAATTATGGAATCATCAGTATAGTGAAAGTCCCATTCCTCAACTGTACAAATATTAAACAATATTAATGCATGGGTAGCCCTTATTACCCATTGAAATCAAACAGATTACAGCCCTGTAATCCCACTGTTGTGATGTCAGAACCTTATAAACCTATTTCTATGTCAGAGCAGTGGGTTTACAAAATGGAATGCCAGTGTTATTCAGTATTCTACATACCCAGAATGTGATTGCTAGTCTCAGTACAGTATTCAAATAACATTCCAATTGTCACAGTTTATTGTCTAGCAATCACTATGTCTGATAGAGATTTTAACTCTGGTGCTATTTTGGCCCACTATCATTCAGCCTGTATCCTAATAAATTGTTTTCCTACACAATCATGTGGGTGTAGTGCAGATTCACTAATAAGTAGGCTAAATTACTTGTGTTGGGGGGACTTCATGTCAGTCCCATACACTATAAATGACAATGCATGATGTACAGGTGATAACCAGGGTGTAATCATCTCTCGTGGTTGCTAGGGCAATTGTAAACCTCTCAAGCTGTGCACTCTATGTTTACTGATACCCTAGACACCACCAAGTGATTATACCATGGTTATCACCTGTACATCAGGCATTATCCTCTATATATTACCACACTGTCTGTGTCCAAAAAATATTACCACACTGTTTATGTCAAATGACTGGTACTATACAAGCTAAGGCACACATTGCTAAAAATAAAGAACCGTCTCTATACCAATGCCTTACAGTACATAAAAAATACACATCAAAACATGAGAGAAATTATACTGTTATGAAAGCATACTCTGAACCTTGAACCATGGAAGAACTTTACTTCTTCTCTGTTGAAACAAGAGCTTAATAAAAGAAATGACACAATGAAACTTGTAAAAGAAGTAATAAAAGGAAAACGAACTGATGAAAAAAATCCACACACACACACAATTCAGTTCAGGCGTCGATAAGATAATAAAGAAAAAATAAAGGGGGCATCACCACTATTTTAACTCTGCCTAGCAACAAGGAACTATTTCGTTGTGGTGGAGCAATATAATAACAAAAATAATGATTAAAAGAGAAACAAAAAGTATTTCTATATTTTAGTCACCCAAAATGTAAGCCATTGCATAATAGCAATATACCCCTCCAGGAGTGGGTATACCAGTGGATTACCTCTTCTGGTGTGGTTAAGTCCACCATTGTGCCTGGTGACGAACCACACCAGCCGTGTAAATCCACCAGTATCCACACCTGGAGGGGTATATTGATATACAATATGGTAAATCGAATGAGCCAAATCCTGCAACCTGATTGGTTGGCTGGTACCTTTCCCAGTGTGATAAATCCTCCAGTGTACCCACTGGAAAACGTACTCAGCCAATCTGATATCTTGCCAATCCAGTCGCTTTCATTTTGATCGAAACTGCAGCCATTTGTCCTGTCGCCCTTCACTGAAACGCTGTGGTAAATATTACAAAAATGACATCCTCCTTCCAACCGTACAAACTTCAGTTACTTACAAAATATCTAAAAATTAAATAAAACTACATTTGCCATTGTATAATATAAATTTATCCCTCCAAGGTGTGGGCATACTGGAGGACTTAACACATCTGGTGTGGATTCGGTCACTTTCGGCTCAGCGCAAACGAATCACACACAGCCGTCGTAAATCCTCCAGTATACCCACACCCTGAGGGATAAATTGCTTAATCAGCATACTTGTACAACTTACCCATATATTGAACAAGTTTTAACACTGTTTACAAAAAACATTTTTATAATAACAACAATAAGGCACTCCCAGGGTTATGTTAATGTCAGTTAATCACCCTCAGCAATGCCTCGTGCCAGCCACATTATGCCCTAGAGCCACTAGTGGGTGATTAACAGACCATTAACATAACCCCTGGTCATGCCTTATTGTTTAAGTGTTGAACCTGGCTGTGCTCAGTACAACAAAGGGCTTCTCTCACTTGTCCAAACACGGCTGCTAACATCTGAAAGCATCATGACGTCATAGGGCTTTTTGTAGAAGCAGTGTACAGTTACAAATAAAAGGGTAATTGTGTCTGCATTCCTTTTCACAATGACAATTACATTGAGTAAGCTGTTGCACTGCTGCTGCCAAATGTTCAGAGCCCAGCCCAGCTCAGCAGACATAAATCAAGGGTGACTGTAATCAACTGTAAGCATTTAGCACTGTCTGAACCATTAACAAAATTGAAATGTCCTGCAGCCTTGAACCTCTTCATAGGAAGATTTTTTTTTAATCCCCCAAACACACTGACACACACCCTAAAAGCTTAGTTGTCCTGCTTGCTCATTTCTTATCATTATTTAGGCAGATTTAGCTGAAGCAGGAAAACTGACTGTTGTCCCCATGGTTGAGAAGAGCACAAAAACTTCAGGTTCAAATCCAGTACAACTCACTCAACATCTAGCTTGGAGTGAACCCTTGAGCAGGTCAATTGGCCTCCTTATAAATTTAAATCTCCCAGATGTAAAACTGGGCAGAAAGGAGTGGGACCCTAATGTTGTTAGATGTTTCATAGCTGGACTACTATCCTGGCCATGGGTGTAGGCAGGCATACTCCATGTACACCATGGTATACACTTGTATTGAAGGGGCAGCATATAGACCCTGAACAGCTTCCCTAGTCCATGGACACAACAACACAGAACCAGCAGAACCTCTCTGTATGTTTATATGTCAGCACCAGAAGGACTGGCCACTGCTACTGTCTTTGCAGCCCTGGGACTATACAGCTTTATAGGGTCTGGGGCTGGTATATTGGTGTCCCAAGGAACAATGCATGACATCTCGTATACCCATGCATTGGGGCAACAACCAGTATCAGGAGTACAAATGTGTATTGATTGTGCGTTGTGCCATACAGGGACACACACACAGTTCTGGTGTACATATGTATATTGTCTGGCTTGGCTACACCTACACCCTGCCTGGAGCAATGCTCCTCCGCTGTCTCACCTCACCTCACCTGCCAGATGCCTAAATAATCCTTAGCACCCCCGCTAGCTGACTGCTCAGCCTGCCTTAGCTGCCTAACTAACCTCCTCCTTAGTCCTTCAGACAGAGTGCTCAATCGTCGCCTGCCTGGCCCACCACTCACTCTATTCTCTCTCCCCAGCGTCACCCCTGCAGCACCGGACAGCGAGCAGCGAGATGAAATTAGAAGTGTAGTTGTAGTGATGACATGAGTGTGTCAATCCTGGGCCCTTATTGATTTCCCAGATGGGCCCCAGTATCTAGTACTTTCTTGGAGGCTGAGCTCCTAGACCACTACAGTCAGACACAGACCCTGGAAGAAGCAGCAGCAGGTGACCTAACTAAAGACAAGTACAGCAGCCCCGACCAATAAACTATCTACAGGCTCTTCTGCAGACTGTAAACAAAACACACAGCTGACCAGGAGTGCCTGGTGGTCTCCGACTGGCCGACTGACTCCCCTCCCAACCCAGTCCTGTCCTGACCTGGACAAATGCACTCTCCTCTGATGCTCGCTCTCTAGTCTCAGACTCTCCCATTTTCCCCAATAAACAATTCAACTGTGCACTGTCCTGGAGAAAAAGGCAAAATATTTGAACCATCAAAATGTTATCTGCACTTTATCCCTTTAGCACATTTTCATCTTCAGAACTTCGTTGTAGCTTACCAGGTCAATGGCGGGTAAAACAGCATGGCAAGTGCCTGGAAAGAAACACCACAGCCTCTGAGGGCACCATCTTTCATAGATAAAATCACCACCTTTACCCATTTTTAATGTTCAGTAGTTCATCTCCCTGCCCCGGTAGACAAGACAACACACTGCTGACTGCACTCACTGCCGACGCGACTTTGCCACTCCTAGAACAAGTCACTAAATATAGTAATTTGTCATGGAGCTGTGATGGGCAATTAGGAAAATTCAGGGCTCAGTGTAACTCAGATCTAAAATGGATGCATATAATGCCTTCCAGTGCATAGTTAATATTTGGTACTAGTCACTTTCCAAGTTCTAAATTTATAAAAACATTCCCTAACATAATGAGAGGTCAATACTGAGGAAGCCAGAGTCTGTAAGGTTCCTGATTCCCAGTGACCAAACCAAGGTTGACAGGTGGAGAGCCACAGATCACTCCAACTTTTCCCAGTATGGAAAAGAAGAGGTCTAAATTTACATTAAAAAATCTGGTATAAAAAAGACTAAAGGATTCACCACGTTTAGGCCTCCTTTATTTACTGGCAAGTACAATATATTTCTCTTAATAGGATTAAGGCTGTTGCCCCATACTGCTTGAAAGAAAATACTATACAGGTAATTTCCAAGGCTTTGGGTGGGAAAAACATAACTGAGGTATAAAAATAAAGGGGCCAAAATGTCTTAATTAACATAATTCTCATGTTCTTCTTCCCATTTGCCACTGGTTCCATTGAAAACAAGGGTCTTACCCTGGTTTAGTCTTAGTTCCCAGTTAACTGTGTCCATTTGTGGACCACCAAAGGTAATGCCCAGGATCAATACTGATGTGTCAGTCATCTGGATTCCCTCTGTGTGGGGGAATGACAGACACATGAGTGCCTAAACTAACACCTTTGCTTTTATCAGGGTTTAAGGAAGCTCCTGAGAAGGACCCATAAAAATTACAAATACTTATTGCTGCCTTTGCAGGTTGTTCGTTAGTAGTTACAATGCAGAGATCATCTGCATGAGCTATAGCTTTAGCAGAGGAAAAGGCTGTCTTCGCTCCTAAAAACTGTATTCTAGGGAGGAATTCAATGCTTTCAATAGTGGGTCAATACTAAATACATACAAAAGGGGCTCAAGGGACATCCTTGATGCACCCCCTTGATGGGGATCAAGGGACCTTTCCATCCATTCATCATTGGATGGATAGTGGTCGTTCTGTAACACCTGTGGAACTCCACACATACTCAGAGCATACCAAAGAAAATCATGATCAATAGAACCAAATGCTCGAGATTGATCCAAGGATAGGACATAGCCGCTAAGTAGGCTTGAGTTCCCCCTTTCAAGATTTCTCTCTAAGGAGAATCAAATGATCCATAACTGCTCTGTTAGGGATAGAGCAGAATTGAACATGACTAATAATGATGATAGCTATGGGCAATAATCTAGAATACAAAATTTTCATTAGTATTTTAAAATCAGTGTTGAGGAGACTGATTTGTGTCCAGTTACCCATCTGCCTTTATCGCCTTTTTATGTAAATAAATAAGCAAACCTTCTGCCATGTAATGGTACTGATCGAGTCTATAAGATTTCTGTGTACACTAAAGCTAATTCTAGAGCCAGTTCTTTTGCCTATTAATTTGTACAAATCACTTGTAAGGCCATCTGGCCAGTAGCCAGCAACAACAGGACAAGAGGAGTACCGGTCTCCCTGTCCGACTTGCACACAGTTGCACTACTTACTACAGTTGTTTGTGTCTTCTTCTCTCTGCCTGCCCGGCTGCCCAGTGCCCGCTTTGGCTCTGCCGATGGATTGCTTTGCTGTGCCTGCCCTTAAGTTGTGGTGCACCCACCATGCGGATGCCTGATGGAGATCCGCGGATCGATCGCCTGATTAAGCCGGCGCCACCCTCCTGGATCGATCAGCTGCTCCGCTCCAGCTCTCGGACCGGACGGCGCGCGATGCTTTAAAAAAATCCTTGCCTTGCTAGCCCTTGAGTGTCTGCCAATCTGCCCCAGTGCTCCGGCTGGCTGCTGCCCGACTCCGACGACTGTCTCGACTCTCTTTTTCTCAGCTGCCTGCTGCACACGCGAGGATGGACCAAAGACCTGTGTTCAAATCCGCCCGATTCCCCCACGCCTTGCGTGTCGCGATCGCCCTAAGGCGCTGCTAAGCAAGCCAGTCCCCTCCCAGCCAGCCAGACAGCCAATCGCAGCAGCGCCAGCCCCAGGCAGCAAGTAAGTAAAAAGTGGCACCGCCACCGCACCTTCAATGCCTTGCCCTAACTAAGTTACCCCAAGTGTTCCAACCAATGATTTTTTTGGGGGCTAAGTAACCTAAGACAGCTCTAGGCGCCATCCGCCCCTGATTGCATCAGCAGCCTGTGTCTGTGCTAATTTTGCAGCACAGCAGACTGTCAGGCTCCCTGAGTCCCTGAAAGAACCGGCTCTCAGGTCCTCCTCACACACACACACACACACACACACACACACTGTGCAGTAGCAGCGTCAGCGCCACGCCAAAGGGCATGATGTTATTTGTTATTATGCCGCAAGGGCAAGCAGCAGCGGCAAAGTGCATCCGGTCACCAAAGGAGCCCCAGGGCAGGCAGGGGTCGCAAGCCCTGTCATAGGGTCGATAATTTCATAGGGGTCGCGAATGTGACCCTGGCCGCACTCTCTAAATGATTTCCTGAACACATCTCAGGAGAATGAGATTGTGAATGTTGAAACTGAAAATGATAAGCAGCCTGAACAGACTGCATCTGCTCAAAGCAGCAAGAAATTAAGATTGTGGAGGGACAGCTGGACAAAGTTATTTCCATGGCTTGTAAAGGAGGAAGTAGAGGAAATACTGTTGGAGAATACAGTTGGTGTAAAAGGTGGCAAAAGCAATCCATTGGCCACAACTGGCACCAGTGCTGGATTTACTATAATGCCACCTACCTGTATGTAGGGCCCTGTGTTTGGGCGGAGGCCTGGCCTCTGCTGCTCCAAGTTCAAGTTTTTTTTTTTGTTCATTCTCGCTTTCCTCCCTGATATGTATAGTAAATGGGGTGGGGGCACGCCAAGCAAACGAGAAGTGGAAGTGTTGACTAGAACAAAAACAAGAGAATACACACTTTAGTCTGGCTGGGTAATCGCATCACATTTAGAATCCAGCTACAGCAGCACCAGCAATATACTCTATTTGCATATTGCAATGTCATGTTGGTATATGGTATCACAAATATGCATCTTACAACATGCCAATCTTAGCTTGTGTGTTTGGTGCCAGTTGCCATTTACTGTTATTGCAGGCAGCTCGAGGCGAGGGAGATAATGTCGTTTTAGTGTTGGCAAAGCAAAAACCATGCACTTTGTGCACTTTTTGCTGTTGTTAAGGTGGGTGCACCTCGCTCCATCAGCAAGCCCAGGAGTGGACAGACTTTCGGAGCCGGAGAGAGCGAGATGAGTACAGCAGTGCCAGCAGTCAGAGCAGGTATCCAACAACTCTGCCTCAGTGACTGAAGTAAATCTCAGGCCTCCCTGAGGCCTAGCCAGTCTAGAGGGCTATGCAGGGTCCTCTGACTGGATCCAGTCCATTTGTTGTAGCCAGGTTTACTACCTGTGCTGTGTAGTAAAATGCCAGTCATGGACCATGGGCGGATGGACGGGATGACTCACTGGAAAGTCTGAGGACTGGGGACTAGTCGGAGTCAGCCACTACAGACTTCCTCCCAGACAAAGTAAGTAACTGTTGACAAACACCAAATCAAATTGTGGGAGAGAGTGCAGTCAACAGTTGATTGTTATTTGTAAAATTAAATTGGATGGCTGCAGTGTGCAAACATTTTCAGCACTAGTAATTTTTTATAGCAGACCAGGCAGCATTTAGGTAGGTAGGTAGTCATGGGTTGTTGGCTCAGGCTGCCCAGGCCTGAGTGAGAGAGGCTACCGCCTGTTTTATTGACAAAAATAAAGTAGGGATTCCTGAAGAAAGAAAACACACTGTAATAAATCAATCAATATTAGTCTGTCTCAGTTTGGCCCTGATTGGTTAGGCTCTGATTTTATTTATCTGTGCTGATGAGCCATGGTTTACAAACATTTTATTTTACAACTGTAATGAGAAAAAACACACCGTAACCAAGGCTCCACAGACAGCATCTCTCAAGAAACAAATAATTTTTGAAAATTCCTTGTATAAGCCTTTGAGAAAGCTCTGATTGGGTGACACGCATCAGGTGACGAGGCGCTATACCAGGAAGTGTGTGTTGTGTGCTGCTACGTTTATACACTGACTTGACTTGGATTTTATCTGCTTGTTCCGATATATGGATTAAAGAAAAAAGATATTCAAGCCTTGCAATTACAGCATGACCAGGAGTCAGTGAGTTTTATAAGGAACTTTCAAAACATTATTTGTTTCTCGAGATACTCTCTGTGGAGCCCTGGTTACGGTGCTGTTTTTCTCATTACAGTTGTTACCATTTAAACCGAGAACACGGCCTGCCTAGGTGTCGCGCTGACTACTGTGCACTTTATTTTTACAGCATAAGATGGAGAGTGACTGTGTCAGACTATGTTACTGTATGCGGCTGCTGCTGATGTATGCATGTTGCTGTCCTCAGACTCCTCATCCCATGATGTACCTGCCTGTATGCAGTACTTTTTCCTCTGCTCAGAGAGTGAAGGTTTTCCACCATGTCTGGTGACAGGCTGGGCCCTTGGTGGTTTTTGAACCAGCAGCCAGCCAGGAGTCAGGCACGACTTGGGAATGGATTTTCTTTCCTTCTGCTCTCTGGAGGTGAAACTGGTGAAATGCTGATCATATAATTTAGAGACAGACTAGGCTAGCTAGTAGCCTGTAAATTGTGTTTCCCCTTTCTTTTATGTGTGGACTGGCGACTGATCTGCTTTCTGTCATCAGTCTGGAGTGGACTGTGGTTTGCCATATGAGCCTGGGCTTAAAACAGTACATTCTTCTGTTCCTCCTCTTTGCTTTCCATCTCCCAGCCCCAATTACATAATAGTGTTTAAAAGTGGCTGTGGCTTGGTCAGGTTACACCTTGCCATGGTTGGTGCCGCCATGTATGTTTTCCAGATTGTGGTGCTCGAAGCAGAGTGTTGGTAGCTTGATAGCTTAAGTAGGATGTGGGGAGGGCTCTTCCCCACAGAACTACAGACATGCTATACCATTCTTCAAGTACCAGATTCCCATTCCCCTAAACCATAAGTCCACTATTTTTGTGAGTATTGAAATGTCTCCAAATAAGCAGAAAAGGATCTATGAGGTATTGATCTGTCTAGCTTAGTATTTGGAGACAGCAGTGAACCACAAGTACCTTTCCTTATACAGATCTAAACATGCAATGTTTACATGGGCTTGGGGTCATGGGGGCACTGGGAGAGGGTGGCAGGGGTGGGGCAGGGTGCCAGGGGACCCCTTAGCTAATGCTGTACATATGGCCCATGGCAGTGTAAATCCGGCCTGACTGGCACAATCAATCTGCAAATGTCTGCTTTCTACAGACATGAAAGAAACAGAGAACATCTGCTGGTGCACCCAGGAAAGAAAGCGCAGAAAACTGTCTCTGCCAGTGGCATTTGAGATGCAGATCTCAGGTCTTGAGTCAAAGGATGACAGTAAAGTTGCTCATTTAATGACAATGTATTACCTTACCAAACAAGGGTAATCACTGAACCAGTCTGAAACACTGATAGCTCTACAGGTGAGGCATGGAATCTTTCGGGCGGGGCACTCAGGCTGGGCTGTTGCTTGTGGAATGACACTGATGGTGATGTTTACATCTACAGAAATGAAATGGCTGTCCAGCATTGCAAGACAGTGGCACAATCTACTCTGGTTGGGATGCAAGATATGACATGCTGGACTCCATCAATAAAATCCTACAGGAAATAATCAAAGCTCACCTAGCTGGTTCTCGGCTCCTTGGAGTAATAGTGGATGAAACCACAGATATAACAATTCACAAAGTATATATGAAGTGCATACACAAAGCACAGGCCAAAATTCATTTCATTGACTGTACTGCAATACCTGATGGGAGTGCAGACACAACTGTAGAACTAAATTGTGTGTTCTGCTAATGCAGTTGACCCTATACAGATATGTCACACTAGCAAGTGATGGTGCCAGCGTCCATGCCTGGAATGCACAGTGGGTGGGTGCAAAGTTAAGACAGCAAGTTAACCAAGGCTGATTCAGACCCATTGTTGCCCACAGACTGGCACTGGCAGCAGGACAAGCATGTCGGGACAACCCTGTATTCAATGAATATCAAATAACCATCAAAATGTGTACAGATACCATAGCAGCACTGCAGCATGGTACAATGCCTTGCATTTCATCCAAGAAACACTCAATATTGACAATATCAGATATCTGTCTCAAAATAACCTGCACATTTTGGTGGCTGTCACTGCATACTGCAGCACAAGCAATTCAGATCATACCCTGCACTTTTATAAGCCCTAGAGCATGATGCAGCAAAAGGTGCCCAAGAAGCAAAGGGCCTTCACACAAAACTGAAATCAGTCTGCTTTATCTCATGCACTTCTTTTTCATGGATGTCTTGGACGTAGTGAATAAACTGTCTTTAGTCATGCAAGCGGGACAGTGTTGACATTTGAGCAGCCAGCATGACAGAAGCCACAGTTACTAGACTGTAACAGTTTAAAGAGCAGAATGGGGTAGAGCTACAGAAGACATTTCAGGACCTTGACCAACGTCCTGGCATGTGGCAGGATCAAAAAGTGAATGACAAGCCAACACTGCGAATGCAGTTCAGATGGCATCTCTGGAATATCTGAAGCAACTCATTGAAAACATTTACACAAGATTTGAGACAACTTCAATGGAGTTGCTGCATAACTTAAATGTTCTTCAAAATCCTAAGTGTCTCCCTGATGACTCCAAGACAATGGACCATGGACTGCAGGAACTCAAGGATGTTTGCACTTTTCCAAGAAACAACCTTCAAAGAAGAAACACTACCAGCACTTATTGATCAAGACAGGGCTGAGGATTACGGACAATTCAAACTTGTTCTGAAATCTAAAAGGATGGAATTTGCTCAGCAGTGTCTGCCAAGACTTAATTGAGAACTATTTAGATGTTTTCCTCTATTTTGTCACACTGGCCAAGATTTTACTTATGTCACCTGTTACATCAGTGGCTTGTGAAAGAGGTTTTCTGTACAAAACAAAATAAAAACAAAGATAGATGTTCCTAAAGGCTGACACCATGAGCAAATTCATGTGGCTTGCCAAGAAGGAGCTGAACTTGAAGACTATGACCCTCATCTAGCATTTAAGAAATGTAAGGCCATAAGACTGCAGAGAAAATAATTCATGTTTAAAATTGTCTTAATTGTGTTGTTTTAGTTTCAGACCCAGCAGACTGACGTGACCCAGAGACACAGATGACTGGATGGGACTTCAGCACAGTAGAAAAGATAAGTATTAAAATACAGTTGTTCCAGTTACAAGGGGTGAGGGCAAAGTAATTTACATTTCAGCCCCAAGGCCAATTTGTGCTCTGGTGAGGAATGGGGAGGATCAAGATTATTATGTATACACTACCGCAGAGGTGGGGGTGGGGGGAGTGACTGGCACGATATATTTAACATTGTTATAACCCCATTCTGCAATTACTGCATCAAGATTTTTTTTGGTGGGGAGGATCATACTCTAACAAGTTCAGTACCCAAGAGGGTGGGGGCGTAAAATAAAGTAATTAGCCCCATATTGCGTCTGGTCCTTTTTATCTGGTTAATGGGAGGACTGGTTGAATTGTCTAATGTAACCTAACCCTCTGCTCTTTCCACAGTCTGTCTGCAAGTGTGGCTTCAGGAGGGTGTTTAGGAGAAGTTAATGGGTAGTTAGGAGAAGTTCTGGGCAGGAGGGTGTTTAAGAGATGTTAATGGGCAGGAGGGTGTCTTGGAAGAGATTATTGCCACAGAATGCCATGCCATGAAAAAAGAAGTACGTAAGAAAAGCAAGACATGCAGTTCATGCCACCAACTACCAGATGTAGATTGTGCCATCATCTTAAACCTGACAGATCTGGGAGAGCCTAAAGATTAAGGGGTGGGTAGGTAGGGGGCTTTAGTCACTACCCCACTGTGCTTTCCAGTATCTGGAACACTGGCAAGTTCGTATCTTAGCTGTCACACACACATACAATTTGGGAGAGAGCAGGAAGGAGGAGTTTGGGGCAGGACAGTGTTTAGGAGAAGTTCTGGGCAGGAGGGTGTTTAGGAGAAGCTCTGGGCGGGAGGGTGTTGGAGACTCACTAGACTATGCCAGGTCAGTCATAACATGACAAAAGAGCAACCTAGCAACTGCACTTCTTCAAGCCACTGACTGTACTGCCACTGTCACAGGAGGGTGTTATTAGGAGACATTAATGGGCAGGAGGTGAGAGGAGACTGGCTATGCCAGGTCAAACATGAACAAAAAAAATATTGCTCTATTCAGACCAATGCCACACTGTCTAGCCTGAGTCAGAAAATAGTGTGTGTGTGTGTGTGTGTGTGTGTGTGTGTGTGTGTAGGGGTGAGGGAGGGAGGTAAACTGTTTTTAGCAACAGTCTGATTCTGTGAAGTGGGAGAGCAAAACTGATGTGTGCCATGACAGTGACACACTTTGCTCTTATTCCTTGAAGCGGGTTACGGGTAGGTGGGTGGATGGGTGGGTGGAGGGATAGGGCTGTTTTAGTCAAATTTCTTGTAATTGCAACTAAGTTTGTGCAGGAGAGAAGATAGGAGAAGTACTGGGCAGGAGAGTTGATAGGAGATATAGGTGACAGACTGTCAGCAGGACTGTTAGTTCTGAAATGTATGTGGCCATACTTATACAGTAGCCTAATGGCCTTCACTTTGTTTGTAGCCAGGCTGCTTTTTCTGGTAGGCCGTGGGCAGACTACTGCAGCAAGATAGAATTCCAATGTTTAGGCAAAATTGACTGTGAAACTATAAGTACATTTTTATTCTCATTGTAAAACCAACATGAAAATGAAGAACAAGTTAGAATACACAGGTTGGCCATAAATTCTATTTATTTCTAGATGTGATCATACTGCTGTGGTTTTAGCTATCACTTATAGGGCTAATGCGCCTTTGTATGACTTTGCAACCCTGCTGAAAAAAAACACTTGTGTATGACAATTTTGTCATTATATCTGTATAATTCTGACTGGGCACATAAAAATACATGGGGATAAATAAACGACCTGAGATATGAACTTTCCAGACTCATTCCATTCATTTTGATGGAGGACCCCAAAGATTTCATAGGGACTCCCAGATTTTAGGCCAGGACCCCATTTTTATTTCACAGAAAGTCCGGGACTCCCCAACAAAAATCCTACGAGAGTCCTGCTGTATGTTTTAAAATGATGTGGTATAAACAGTGTTATGTAATAGGTTGTAATTATCTATATGTAGCGATAAGAACTACAAAACACACTCTGGCTTTGCTTTCTTTGTTTTCTTATCCTTACGTATTTGGTCCGCTATGTTATCCCACTGTAACCCATTGCTTTTCCTTATTGTATGCATCACATTCATTTATAAGCCATAGAGTCACTAGTTTAGTTTTCAGTGTTGTCCTCCATAGGTGAGGATGGTGTAGTATCAGTAGTAGTAGTAGCACTTTATTGTAGCTTAAAACAGAATAGTTGGATTAATGCAAATGTTGTGCAATTGGGTAAAATTACAACACATAAAATTATACACAAAGCTATCACACTAAAGCAGATGAAAAGAAGACACTGAGAATATTACATATTAACACTCCGTTATAAACTGCACAGAATCCCACTATCAGACTACTTCCAGAAATTTGTCAAAACAAGTTGATACAAAGACTAATACAGTGTACTGGTTCTGTATTAGTGTCCCAAGTTACACAGAAACACAGTAACATAGAATCTGACGGCAGATAAGGAATGCCTGGCCCACCCAGTCTGCCCTTTTTCCCTACCTACATTGTTACCATGAACCGTGCTTGATCTACCGCTCTTTCTCCCTCCCTCTTCCTTTCCACTATGATTCCCTTGTGCCTATCCTATGCATTCTTGAACCCGCCACTGTCTTCTGCCCCACCACCTCCACTGGAAGATTGTTCAGGAATCCACCACTCTTTCTTCCTGAATCTACCCCTCCAGCTTCATAGTATGTCCCTTGTTCTTCAGCACCTTTTCTTCTGAAAAATACTTCCCTCCTGTACCTTATTTATCCCTGTGAAGTATGTAAAGGTCTCTATTATATCCCTCCTCTTCCTGCTCTCTTCCAGGGTGTACACACTGAGGTCCTTTAGTCTTTCCTCATAGGGCTTTTGATACAGATCCTGCACCATTTTAGTTGCCCTCCTCTGGACAGCCTCCACTAAGTCCTCCAGAGATGTGGTCTCCAGAACTCCACACAGTACTCTAGGTGGGGTCTTACCAGAGATCTATACAGAGGTAACAACACCTCCCTCTTTCTGCTGGTGACACCTCCCTATGCACCCAGCATCCCACTAGCTCTCCCACCTGCCTTGTTGCACTGCCTGGCCACCTTTAGGTCATCTAATATGATCAACCCAGGTTTCTTTCCTGCTTGGTGGTTGTCATTACCATTCTACCCATTCTGTACTCTGCCCCTGAGTTTCTGTGCCCTAAGTGCATTATTCTGCACTTTTCACTGAAACCCAGCTGTCATACCCTTGACCACTCCTCTAGTTTTCTCAGGTCCCTTCTCATCCTTTCCAAACCCCTTGAAATGTCCACCTTATTGCAGACTTTGGTGTCATCCATAAAGGCAGACCTTCCCTTCCAGCTGTCTGCAATGTCACTTATAAAGACAATGAGAACTGGTCCCAGTTCTGATCCCTTAGCCACCCACTGGTCACTCTCCCTTCCTTGGAGTGAACTCCATTTACCACCACCCTCTGTCACCTATCCCTAACCAATTTCTCATCCAGTTTGCCACCTTTGGACCTACTCCTAACCTACCCAGCTTGCTTACTAGTCTCCTATCACGGAACAGTGTTGAAGGCCACAATGAAATCAAAGAAGGCCACATTCACGACTCCACCCTGACCTAACTCCTTTGTCACCCAGTCAAACAAATCTATCAGATTCATTTGACATGACCTTCCCCTGTGAAATCATGCTACTTTGAGTTTTGTAACCCACTGAATTCAACATATTCCACAATTCATTCCTTGCAATGATTCAATTAATTTCCACCACCAATGTCAGGCTGACTGGCCTAAAATTGCCAGCCTCCTCCTGCTACTACTTTTGTGTAGTGGGACTGCATTGCCCTCCTCCAGTCTTGAAGAGCAACTCCTGTTTTCAATGAGCTGTTAAACAGGACTGTCAGAGGTGCAGTTAGTATTTCTCTGAGCTCCCTCAATACGCTGGATGCACCCCATCTGGTGCCACTGCTCTGTCCACCTTTAGATTAGCGAGTCCCTTGGGACTCTCTCCTACAAAAAGGACTAGTGTCACCTCCCTCCCTCAAAGCTTCTGTTGCTTTTTATGGTCTCTCCCTTCTCCTTCCTCTGTGAGAACTAAACAAAAGTATTTGTTCAGGATGTTTGCCTTTTCCAGGTCCCCCTCTGCACAGTCCCCTTCCCTTTTAACCTTACAATCCCACCCCTGGTCTTCCTCTTTTCCTTATATACCTAAAAATGTCTTGCTCCCTTTTGTTACCTCCTGAGCTATTCTCACTTCAGTTTGCACCGTTGTGCTCTTTACTGCTTCCCTGCTTCCCTCTGTTTCACCTGATACACTTCTCTATCCTCCTCCTCCCTCTCGTCTCCTTATACCTTCTGCATGCTACCCTTTTTGCATTTACCTTTTCAGCCACCTCTTTAGAACCTTAGCAGTCTTGTTTCCTCCTGCTTTTGCTCACTTGTTTGGCGCAGAGGTTCGCTGCCTTTACTATGCTCCCATTTAACTTTTTCCACTGGTTCTCTATCCCATGTACCCCCAGCCAGGTCAACCCAGGGCATTCCCCATCTTTATAAAATCTGCCTGTGCCACTCATTCACGTGTGCAATAACACCAACATTCCAAACCAAATAACATGCATATCTGAAGCTACACTTTTAAGCATATTCCCTATCACTAGTTTACTTTCCAATACTGTCCTTGCAAGTGCTGTATATACTTGCAAGTGTAAGGAGGCCAGGGTTATGGCAAAGGCAAACTGCACCATTGTTTGCATCATTGTTGCTGCTGCATTTTTTACTAACGTGGCAGCACGGTGAGGGGTGGCCTACCATCAGGTAATAACCTCCCCCACCCACACACATACACACCTTTGGTGGCTCATGATGTTTGCCTTGGAGATGGGATTACACAGCACTAACCCACCCCACAGAGCTGCCTCACTGTTGTTATGAAACACAGTAAGGTGTCTTTATATGTTTTTAAGTGTAACTCCTAGGCGGCACTATTCTAAGGGTTCTACCCCTGCCTGTGGCAATGCACAGGATGAGGGGTCTGAGTTCTCTAATTAGGTGCCTCCACCCAGAGAAATGGTATTTGGGTTGCTTATCTGCTCTGGTATAGCCCTCGGGAAACTATAACCACCATCAACTCTTCTAGTGGCCTAAGAAATACCACAATGGTACATTCACAATCAATAGGCAGCAGTAATAATGTGCTCACACCCTTTCACTTACCACTAGGACTGGATCTGCTGCAACTGCATGGAGACCCCCTGGAAAATAAGATCAGCAATGCAACAATACAACATTAACACTGTAGCAACTAATAATATGCACAGTAGCCAGGTTAAGCGTGAAAAAAGACTATCAGGTTTATTTAGGGGCAGTGAACAAGGGACAGGCATGAATCCAGCAGAATGATTAGCAATCTGATTTAAATCAGGATTCTTCAGCATGTACTGTAAGTCTCAGACAGTTCAACAACCCTGGGTACCCAGAATGTCACTCAGGCTAGCCTGAAGCATTGCGGGGTGGCTGGTATTGCAGCTGATGTTGGGGCCCTTAAGGAAGAAAAACAGTTAACACTTTTAACACATTATATAATCCAAGCCAGATGGCTCAGTCCGTTGCAAGAACCCAGTAAAAGAAACAATTAGGTGGTACCACAATGATTTTGCTTTCGTTGCAGGAGATACCCTGATTTGTACTCATGCTACCAGGATCTGGCTGCAGTGCAGGCGAGATGTAGACTTTGTGGTGGTGGTGATCAAGGAGGCCAGGGAAGCTGGGCCAACCACGACTCACCTCAGGCAGTTGTTTACTGCTCAATGGTGTTGAGCAGGGGCCAAATCACCAAGCAGGTCTTTTGCCAAGATGGTCTCTGATGCAGGGGTAGCGGCCTAGGCCGAGATGGCAGGGCCCAGGCAGAATGAACAGTTCTGGAAAAGTTCGCGATCGTCGCTGGTGAAGCCACCAGCTGGCATAACAGATTTTACCATGGGGAACCAAATCGCGACCCACAAAACACATTCAGCACATTTAAATCACTAACATCTTTAAACAACAGTTTGGATACAGTCTGGTTGCAAATTGACAATTTACTGTGCAAACCTTTCGATCCAAGTATAATTCTCTCACAAGCTGGACTGATCACTTCTGGAGCAAGTCTTTGGTCCAAATCACAAGTCGTAATGACACTTCTTCTTTTCTTCTGCCTCAGTCCTACGGCTGGAAATCAGATAGGTCCGACTTCTGCAATAGGCAGTTCAATTGCAGGAGAATGTGGCAGGAAGGCCAGCTCAGAATCTTCCTGCTGATTCCCCTATGCTCCTTCTGGGTGCAGCTGCTTGAAAGCTTGAGCTGTTCACTCTTCCACTTCCAACACTAACTGAGCTACTGCTTCAGGCAGTTCTGGGCATGTCCCTTGTACTCCAAAGGTTCGGTTGGCTGAGGGAACTGTCAGTCACAGTAAGGGCTCCCCTCCAGATCCATTTACATGCCAACACTCAAAAACTACAGAATTTCCTTCCCACAAGACCCTGGGACAGGCTCGATTTTAGGTCCCCAGTGGTTCGATTAGTCAATTATTGGAAATCTAGGACCCTAACATGGTGGCTCCCATCCAAATGTTCAAGCTGCAATTAAAGCAGGTGAGACAAACTTCTCTATCTTTAATATAACAACAGATAACCAGTAAATAATCACAGTTCCTATATAGACTCCCTCTGCTTAAGTATGACTGCAGAGATGGAGCAAAATAATACACTGTGTGACTGGTTAAACCCTAAATCACTTGGACCCAGCCCAGACTAATTCCTAAACACAGATTAGCTATGCTCTTAAAGAGACAGGTGTGGAGGCTCAATAGGGCACTCTCACACAAAAGAGCTACTTAAGACAGGACACCAGCCTGACAGTAGGCATTAGGAGCCCAGGAAGACATTAGACTAAACCCCAGTTTGTAAGTCAGAGGGTTACATGAGTTAAAACAGAGAACCACAATCTTGAAAAGCATCTGATATTTACACAGTTTACAGAAGGTCAGATTTCCATACCCCATTTTATAATGGGTATTTACAATAATGATATAATTTTCTCACATCAGTTTTACTACCCCATAGTTGTAATGGTTTTGACCTTCTGTTTCTCAGGTACACTTTCAAAAAACATTTTAGGTTGTTTTCCCATCAGCACAGTGGTAGTGCTTCTGCCCAAGACACTACTGACCCAGGTTCAGGAACAAGACTGGGTCACTGGGACCAGTTCTCCTCCTCAAGGGGTCATTTGGCTCTGTATTTTAATGTCACCTGGATGACCACAGGCGGCAGTGCACTTGGGTGGCTTACTGGGTGGGTGGGGGGACATCGACTGTGTGACTTGTTCCACACACTTTTGTGCATACAGTTTTCATATTCAATGTTTTTGTACATCTAGGATGGGAAAGTATTGTTGAAAACATAGTTCCCACACCAGTGATGTGGCCCTCTCCTGAATCTGATCCAGACCTGCAGTAGTTGGGGTCCTGCCACCCCACCACAGATGATAAACCACTAGAAATTGGGAATTAACCTGGTAAGTTCACAAGAAGCCAGGTGATGGGAATGAAGAAGGAGGTGTGCCAGAAGGAGGCATGATCAGAGTTCAGCAGAATATAGAAATTAACCTAAAAAAAATTTTAAAACACAACTTCTCTTCTTTCATATATTTCCAGTGTTTACAGTCCTCCTTTTCTTTATAACTATGTACAGTAACATGTAAAAGGATTAGTCACCCATAAAATTCATTGCCTTGAGCTGCTTGTCTACACCCGACATCACAATCTCCTGGTTGTGAAATCACCAGCTGTTACTGCAGGAACAATCATGCTGTAAACAGAAGATTACAATGTCAGGTATAGACAAACAGCCAGAGCTAACTCAATCTAGGAGATATTGACCTTGTTTTGCACATAGTTTTTATGAAAAGGGGGAGTTAAACAGACAATCTGTAAGCTATAAAATGAAGTGGGTATAAACATTACTTAATATATGGATACTGAGTTTAATTAACATCCAAAGAACATTTTTAAAATATCATAATTCACGATTAACTGTGAATTATGAGATACCTACCTCATAATCCATGGCTAGCTACAAATTATAAGATTGTTGATCAACCCTCATTCATTAATTTTCTTCATGAGCCACTGACACAAATAACAGCATGTTTTCCTCTTCAAATGATGCTTAGCCCTCTCCCAAAGCTCCCCAGCCATCTCCAAAAACCCAACCTGATCCACCATAAGCATTTCATTAAAAATCTTATCCATTTTCTTCTCCTGTTTCATCACAGCATGACATGTCCATGTTTATGCTTGCTGTATAAAACCACTGCTCCGTGAGTCACAGAATCAGCAGTGATTCAGAGCGTGATGCAGACTATAAAACAACAGAAGAAAATTAAGACGAGTTTTAAAATACAATACTTTTGGTTGGTCTGAGTTGGTGAAGTAAACTCTTTGGGAAGCATTTGGCAAAATACAGCACCTTTAATTTTTTCCTGCAAGACTTAGAATTATCTATATATTTAATTCTTTGCAAAAATGTTGTTAATGCACTATTTAGGGTTCAAGTTAACATAATAAAGTAGGAAATGTAGCATTAGGTTTTGGCGCTAATACCTTACTCTAACCCCCAAGCAACAAAATGAAAAAAAAAATTAAGGGTTTTTAAGGTTCTGAGTCTCTGGAGTCTTGCTGAATCAATGGTGGTGTCTTCCTTGGGGTTGTCAATCTTAATGTTCACCGTTTCCCCAGACCATAGCTTCCTGTCTGAAGCACAATGTACAGCTCAAGCCAGTGTCTCATGCTGATACATTCTTCAACAGTAGAAGTATGTCCCACCACATCTTGCCAAGAGGGCCCTGTGTGAAGAAAGGAGATCAAATCTGACTTTGTTTGCTCAGGGCACATGGTATTAGGGTTGACAGCTCCAAGGAAGACACCACTACTGATTCAGCCAAGACTCAGAGACCCTAATGCTAATGTTTTTCCTTTTGGTGCTTGGGAGGTAGGGGTGGGGAGTTAGGGTTACCCTAACACCACATTTCCCTACTTTTGTGGCATTAACTTGAACCCTAACTGGTGCATTAACAAGTTTTTTTTTTTTTTACAAAGAATTTTCATTCTTTTCAGATAGTGGAGTCGTATCCTCATTCACGCAGTTCCCAACCTGCATGAAGACATGCAAATGCACAGGGCCCAAGGGAAGAAAGGAAAGACTCCGTCTGCCTATGGAAGTGCAGAGTCTTTGCATGCCCTGCAGTTCTGTGCAGCAATGGTTGTCAAGAATTTATGGGGCTCTCAGATGGGCTACAGAAGTGCAGGGCTCTGTGTCCTAGGCACTTCCATATAGGTGCAGATACAGACACACAGGGGAAAGGGTCCATTTATCAGCCAAAGCACAGGGCACTCTGCCATCCACGGGTGCAAACGTGGAGGGCCCTATGCCAAGAGAAGAGTTGCCTTCACTACATACACAATCAAATTTCTTGGCAAGAAACCCATTTAAGTCACAAAACCAAAACTTATAACGTGGAATCATATTTCAAGTCTTGCAACAAAGTTTTGCCATCAAATAAAAATGCATGGTATGCAATCAAATTTCATGCTGAAAAAACTATTTTCTGCCACAAAATGAAAAATTATGGTGGGCAATCAGATTTCATGTTGCATGACCAATTTGAATCATGCAATGAAATTTTAATCACAATGCAATTTCATGTCAAAGTACCAATTCGAGCCCTAGAGCGAAAAAAAAGATATGATCCGCACCGAAAATTTGGTGTCACAGAACCAATTACAGTTGTGCAGTGGAAAAGTATGATCCGCAATTAAACTCCATATCAAGCAACCAATTTTCATTTTGCAAGTACAAGTTATGATCCTGAACTAAAATGTTTCCAACAGTCTTTTTTGATTCACAATTAAAATATAGTTTTGCAAATCAAATTTAGTTTCCTGTTTCTCACCACACAAAACTAAAATTACAGACAGCAAACAAATTTCCATGTCCAGGAAACAGTTTATCGTACTGGCGATAAATTATGATCTGTAGTGAAATTTCATATTGAGTGACAATTTTTGCCATGAAATGGAAAATTAAGATGTGCAATCAAATTTCATGGTGAAAAACCAGTTTCAGTTGTGAAATCAAAATTCTGCTGCACAATCAAATTTCAAGTCAAGAAATCAATTTTTGTTGCGAAACAAAAAAATCATGATCATAATCAAATTTCATGCTGAGACAACAATTTTTGCTGTGAAATGGAAAATTATGCTGTGCAATCAAATTTCAAGTCATGAAACCAATTTCTGACTTAAAATGAAAAATCAAGTTCATAATCAAATTTCATGCCAAGAAAGCAGTTTTTGCTGCCTAAAGAAAAATTCTGATGCACAATCAAATTTCAAGTTGAGAAACCAATTTTTGTCACGAAATGAAAAATCACGATACACAATCAAATTTCATGCTGAGAAACCAATTTTCTGCTGTGAAATTAAATTACTAATCTATCAAAATGTGTTTGCAACTGCCTTTTTTGAATCACAGTTAAAAATAACTTGACATCTGAAATTTAGTTTCACATTACTGTACGGTGCAACACAGAAAAGCATGTCATGATTTAAAAAAAAAAACAGGAAACTAAACCAGCATGTTTTAATGAGGTATATTAATTTTATATATATATATATATATGTGTGTGTGTGTATGTATATATATATATATATATATATATATAAAACATGGCTACTGTAATAAAAGTTTGAATTAGTAATTTTTCACCAAGGTCAGAAACAAGATGGTGGCTGTCACGAAACAAAAAACTACTGGTGTCGTGAGCACAACAGCTCACGAAAACTAAAAATGGTCTTGCAACACCACATTTTGGTGTCATATCAGAGCATTATCACAAATACCCTACTGTGCATGCTCAGAACAGAAAACAAACACAGCTTCAAATCAATTATTACTCTGGAGCTGTTTAATGTTTTCTTATGAAAACTTCAAAAGCACTATCTTGCCACCAGCGCTTCTACCCTGAATGTTTTGGGAAAAATTACATTCCATGTAGGCTATAGGTGAGCAAACCCCAAATCCCATGTTAAGTATAGGGAAAAAATGAGACATCTACAGGAAAATGACACATGCGGATCTTAGAAACACATAAAAGCTGCCGTCACAAAACTGTCCACAGACTTAGACCTCACCTCCTACACGATACATGCAACATTTCAACTAATTTTTGTCAAACACTGCCAAAGCTATTAAGGTTCAAAGTCAGAGGTTTAACATGAACTCCCTCCTCAACCCAAACTATGGGTGCTACACAAACTATGAATTACAAAGAGTACACTTCAATCTGTGGGTTCAGGGGATAACAAAGTTACGACACTTCACTTTCATGGTTCACAGTGTCCCCAGAACCGCTCAGTTGAATTATACTCTCTAATAATTAGTGAACCCCTTATCATGCTATCAGGACGATCTACTGACATAATAACTGGGTACAACATCATACCCAGTTAATGGCATTTATCACTTGCACTTTCCTGCTCTCCTTTCAAAAGTGTAGCGCGGTCTGTTGATGCAAATGGAAGCACTACACAGAAACATAAAAAGTGTTGGCACATAAGGACTGCTAGGCCCATCCAATCTGCCTGTCTCACAACACCGCAACCCAGCATTTGGAAAACAGTGCAGCTTGTTGAGAGCCAGCCTGGAGAGAAAAGACTGAGCATCTCAGAGGATGCTCTCCTCCTGGAAGGGAGGGAGGGACGGCAACCAGCTCCTCTGCTACATTGCCAACGGGTGACCACCAAGGCAAGTGAAGACACAGACTGGCCTCATCCCAGGGCTACGCGGTGGGGAAAACCAGGGGCAACATGGGAGAAGGCAAGTCATGGGAGAAATGTAAGGTGAAGGGGCTGAGGTGTGGTGGTGAGCTCGAGTGGGCCAAACGGCCAAGGAAAGCAAGGAGCATAAACAAAAAAAGTGTAGCGAAAACAGAAACAGCATTACTTTGCTGCCATTCATGCAAACTGTAGTGGAGAGAGGAACAGCAGGGTCACGGGCTGTGAGCTAATATGCAACTGATTACAAAACTACCATGCATCCGGCATTATAAAATAAAACACAGGTGTGGGGTCTGTGGATTTTTTTTTTTTTTGCATTATTTCTTTATCCACTCCATATGCCCCGGATCTGCCATTTCCTTCAGGCAGCCATGATCCCGACATCCACCTGTTGTCCTCCTTGGAACTCCCTACCTTCAGATACGCAGCCGACACTAGGGTAGCTCAAGCGTAACTCTTCGCCCGAGTGGGTCCCCCTTCTGAGGGAAAGGCACTGTAGGGCAGCTAGCACACTCTTTCTCTCGCCCCAGTGCGCTGCTGAGGTGGTCAGGCCCTCGAGAGTTCTTCGTGTGTCGGCAGATCATCTGCTGTCATCTTGGCCAATCTGGGACAGGTTTTCCATTTTCCTGGCACCCCTGACTTCATGCTGCATCTTGTAGTACTCGGTCTCCACGGGGGCCGCTAAGCGAGGCATCACCCTAACCCACCCCAGAAGATCGAGCAGTCCTTCAGATGCTCAATCCTCTCCAGCCCCGCCGACCCCCAGCGACCTGAGTCTGTTCCGAGTGAGTTTTTTAACACAGCCTTGACATGTGATTACCACATATACCTCTCAAGCTATTCTCTTGAGTTTTATGGTCATCACACACCTCAGGTATGTAAAGAAAATCATAACATACACCAGCCTATGCATTATTCTCTATGTAATAATTGGTCTCTGTTTTTCCCCATAGGAAAGCTGTTCTTATACGTTGTTATAATGGCAACCACGTGCCAGCTTCTCTATGGGAGATCTGGCTCTACAGTTCTGCATGTGATTCAGTAAACAATTGTTTTCACTCAAGCAATCAAAATAAAACGACCCTTACCCAAAACCTGTGTCTTCATTTCTTAGTTAGCTCACCTCATCACTTTACTGCTTAATATTCAAATAGAGTAAAAAGTACTCATTGCAGAAACCCTGGAAACTGCAGAAACTGACATGTTAATTAGCATATCTCCATGGAAACATGATTTTTTGTTAACATTCATAGAACTGAATAAAAGAGGACAATTAACATTTCTGAACTTCTTAAAAGTCACAGAATGATTACTTTTTGTGAGTTACTGTGTTTTCAAAGTTAGAAAAGGTGAACTTCTCACATCCATGTTCAGTGTTAAATCTCTTATCAGGTGCACAGTTTTTTCTCAACAGAAGGGCAAAAACAGAGAACAGTAATTACATAAAACAAAGCCATGGGGATGTATGGAAACTGAATTTTAAGCACACACTTGGGATAGGATGCTTTTATAAACCTCCTCGAGCTTCGCTTGCTGGGTTTATGTAGTATCTCATACCTTGGGTGTGTATAAAATTTCTCAGCATGGCCACCTCTCATGCATTATTGTCCATGTAATTCACAGTTTGCTGTCTTGTGTTCTATGTATTTTTTCCCATCCTTTGTTTGTCTCTATTCACCCAAAAGCCCCCATCCGATGGCAACACCCAGCTCCATCTCTCACTATCCTGGGTCTTACTCCAACTACTTGCATACCTCACTGGGTGAGTGAGTGCCATGGATGGTGGAGCTGAGCTTGTGAGGTCATCACCAGCCATCATCCTGGCACTCAAGGTTTTTTCCTCTTGTCCCAGTCCTTGAGTTTGGGAATGCATGCAATGGCGTGGGCTTTTGGTGTGAACATACCATATGTATTCGGCGTCTGCTCAGCCCTCACGAAGCAATCACTGATGCTGTGCCACCTGCCTCCACTGGGTGGCAGGCAAGCAGCAGCTTGCTGTGTTACCCCTCCCCAAAGAAGAACTGTCAGTGGGACGTTCAATCCTCCTTCCCCGCCTGACCACCAGTGATCCTGATCTGTTCCCAGTGCGATGTGGTGTGGCACTCAGTAATAATATATTTCTGGGAAAAAATCGTTATACCAATTTTTTTCCAGAACTGAGATTGTGATTTTGTAGTTTTTAATATGGATTTATCCCCTACGCTACCTGTCAGACCCCTTTCTGCTGTAAACCCCAGCCCGTCACCCTCTGGGTGAGTGGGTGCCATGGATGGTGGGGTGTGTGGTACCTGTGGAGTCGCAGCGCCATCCTGCCGATGGGAGTTCTTTTCGCCTGTTGCTTCCCTTCAGTCAGAGCCAGTGGTGTGCAATGGCACACACATGGACTGTAAAGACAGTGCACTCTCCTCAACTTCTGCCTCTGGCTTCTGATCTTGGTGACTGCTTCTGCATCACCTAGCCTCCACTAGAAGGCAGCTAAGCAGCGGTTAAATTGCTATCTCATTACCTAAAGGAGGGGCAGCTGTCAATGGACACTCAATCCTCCTTCCCCAGCAAGACCCCCAAGTGACCCTGGTCCATCTGCAAACCCTTGTCGCCAGTGTGGCTGTAGGTGAGGGTGTCCAGTGCTTCAGCCCTCTGAACCGGCAGGCGGCTGATTTTGAAGTTTTAAAAGTTCTTGCTCCCTTGCAAATCCTGCCATGAAACAATTGAACATCTTAATGCAGTGCAGTGGTATTTACTGTCAGAAACTTGTGCTAGCACCTGCATAATATAGCCAAATACAAACCAAGCATTTACAGTCAAACATTATACCACACAGTTTTTCAACACTGTCAGCAGCAGCCATCTCTAAGGACTTGCATTATTGCTTACAAAAGTGGTTATGAAAGCTGTAAAAGATCATAAATCTAAGGATGTCAGAAATACATTTTTACAAAACCTTTTGGGTGAAAATGTTTTGACTAACAAACACTGATGCTTAAAAGAGCAGCTGAAACCTCAAAGAAAACTCTGAAAAACACAATAATTAGGAACAATTAGCTTGCATTCCACATGTATTCATAGATTTCCTCCCCATTATTTAACATTGAGAATTTGCATGAAAACATGATCTTTATCCCTTAGAGTTAATCTGTCTCTCATAGCCTGCCCCTACTTCAAGGCATAATCCTCTGTTGTGACATCACAATCTGTTGCTATGGGAGTAATTGTGATGTCATTATGATCTCATGTAGGGAGAAAGCAATAGGAACAGATAAACTCTTCAGTAGCATAGATCCTGTTTTCATGCAAATGTCCTCTGTGATAAGTAATAGGAGGAGGAATACAGAACTAATAGAAAGTATAAACTGAGCTGTTGTAAATACTATGTTTTGTGAAAGTTCTCTTAATGACGTCAAGCTGCTCTTTAAATGCCGATAGTGGTAGAGAGCATTTTTCTACTTGACACCGCTCATGTTTGAATGTGTAGATTTATGGCAAAAACAAAACAGAAAATGTCTGACAGATGGCACCAGCTGGGGGTGTGGTGTTACATCAGATTCCAGTACTGGAGTTATGGTCCCCAGAGGAACAGACCCTCCAGATAAATGTTGTAGAAATGAAAACCATTTATTTGGTATTGATTCACTTCCAAGACTGGATCAGTCAAAGGTCAGCGAAAGTCTGATCCAGTAATGTTGTGGCCATCGCACATAAACAAACTTGGTAGCACAAGAAGCACAATATATTTGCTTGTTGTTAACCAGATAAGTTCATTGGCATTGTGTGCCAGTTTACAACCATAGAAATTAATGGTCTCTAAGCAATACAATAAATACAAACAAGACAAAGATAACACTTAAGAAGTAACATACAGTGTTAGTAATTGCATGTAGAGGGTAGAGGAGGAGCAGGAGTAGCTCTCTACATAAAGGAAAGGATCAAAGCAATGGAACTAAAAGGTAAACAGGGAGGAGAGGAGGCACTGTGGGTCACCTGGAGACCGGAAATGGCACCACAACCCGCATGGGAGTTATATACAGACCCCCATCTCAGGGGAAGAAATAGACAAGGAAATGATAGAAGGCATCCTTAGGTTGGCAGGAAAAGGGGAAATATTGTTGATGGGGGACCTGAATATGCCAGATGTTAACTGACGACCTTTGCTGCAGCCACAACCAAGAGCAGGGTTATTCTCGATGCCCTACAGGGAGGGGGCATGCCTCAAGCAGCTAGTGTTGGAACCCACTCAGGAGGGAGCAATCTTAGACCTGGTACTCTCAAACAGGGACAGACAGAGGATCTCAGATCTAAGAAGTGAGTAGCCATCTGGGAACGAGTGACCAACAAACAGTGTGGTTCACGATAAAGACAGCCACAGAGTCAAGCCATACAAAGTGAGGGTACTAGACTTTAGGAGAGCTGACTTTGTCAAAATGGAGAGTGCCTCAGAAAAGCACTAGCAAACAGGCAAGAAGGAGGGTGGAGGAACAATGGGAAACATCAAAACTGCCATCACAGAGGCAACAAGCCTTTGTGTGAAGCAAATAAATCAAAACGAAAAAAAACACTATGGTTCTCAAAGAGGTGGCGGGGAAGGTTAGGGAGAAAAGATAGCATTCAGGGAAGTATAAGGAAGCACAGAAGGAGCAGGACAGATAATTGTACCAGTTAAAGCAGAAGGAAGCGGAAGGCAGTCAGAATAGCAAAGGCCCAAACCGAGGAAAAGATAGCCAACTTGGTTAAGATGGGGATAAAACTTTTACAGGTACATTAGGGAGCAAAGAGAGACCAAGGGAGGGATAGTGAGGCTTAATAAAGGGAGGTGGGTGGGCAAAGAGGGACAGTGAAAAAGCAGGGTACTGAACAAATACTTCTACTCAGTATTCACAAAGAGGAGGAGGAGGGGAGGCACCTAATCCAATCAATAGAAGCACTTTGGATAGGGGGATCAATACCAATCCTTTCACAGAAGAAAGGGTTCTGAAAGAACTCCTAAAATTGAAGGTGGACAAAGCAATGGGGCCTGATGGGATTCACCCCAGAATTCTAAAAGAATTCTAAAAGAATTAAGCAGAGAACTAGCGACACCACTGACTACCCTTTTAACAAATCATGGGGGAATGGTGTGGTACCTAAGGACTGGAGGAGGCGGATGTGATTCCCTCCGTATCAAGAGCAGGTGACAGGTCTAGCAGAAGAGGGATGGAACAATTCCACTATCTCTAGCCAGAGAAGATCATGATACACCTTGTCTATGGCAGTCTCTGTATTATGACATGGCCAGAAACCAGACAAATGGCTCACAAATGTCATATTTCTCCAAGTGTTGTTCCAGCTGCACATCACAATCATCTCAATTAACTTCCCTACAAGGGAAGGCTCAGACAGGTATGTGATTTTTTTCTGTATTGTTTTCCTGCTCCTGTGGCAGAGGCAGCTTATCAGCTCAGTCCCTGCCACCTTGAGACAGCTCCGCTTCCCCAATACCCACCTTGGTCAGAGTCTCCCACAAATTCCCCTCTGTAGTGGCCAGAGGAGGGAGAGAGGGCTATCCTCCCCACAGTGAATAATCCAAGGCAGACCAATGGTGGCATTGGTGGTGGTGCAGGTTAAGGGACTGGCGCTGGGCTTTACTAAACCCCAGACACTTCCTGTTTTCTCTCCACCCTACATGGAGCTCAGCTAGCTGATGTTCACCACAATGTTCCTTCCTTAAGTTTGCCACCTCAACTGTACTACCACCAGGTCTCCACCTGGTGGCAGTCTAGCCAGGCTGACCAGCCTTCCCACCCAGGGAGAGGACAGCTGTCATTGGGACACTCAATCCTCCTCCGCCCCAGCCGAACCCTAATGACCCGAGTCCACTCCCCTAACATGGGTCACTATCAAGGGCTGGAGGTAAGGTTCCAGTGCCTTAGCCCTCCACACCACTGGGCTGGCTTCACAGGTCTGCAATTTGAGAGATCACTGGGGTCCAAGGATGGTTTCTTAAGGAGGGGCCTCAGCACCACCCTTTTCAAGGCAGAAGGAAAAACCCTCCCTAAGCGAACACTAAAAATCTCCACAAAAATCAGCCCTAGCCCTATCCCAGCACTCTAAAAGAAGCCAGGTCAGCCCAGAGTCTAATAAACAGTAGGTAGGGCATAGACCAGAAACTATTCAGTGGATATCATCCTACAGGCTCAAACTCCACCGACATAGACTGCCACTGCCCATCAAAGACTGGACACTGCCGACCAATGATGGGCCACTTAAGGATATCTCAGCATGAATGGAAGACATCCAGAAAGAATAGGATAAACTCATTACATTTATCTGTTGAAAGGCTCCATAGGACACTGCAGACAAACCGGATTTAATAATCTGTCCACAGTGCTGAAGAACTGAGCAGATCAATTCTTTCCAGCAGCATTTACCTGTGAGGAAAACTCAGTGCCAATTTGTTCTCTTCCGACCAGGATCTCCAACAACAATGCTCCAGCCTCTGCCCTTTGTCTTCAACCTCCGCAGATCACCATCAAACTAGTCGGAATCAAGGGGTGGACACAGAGAGGTGCTAAAGAGTAGAATGTTGCTGTGAGAGCCACATTATAGCCCTCCACAGCTGCCTTGGCTCCCATCACACAAACCATCTCTGCTTGAGATGTCCAGCATTGCCAGGATGCTCTGAGGCTCCAGATCACAAAGAGGGCGGTAGCTGACCACCTCCAAAGGACCAGTTAAATGAGGAATCCTGCAATGAAACCGCTCAGCATGATGATCTGACAAATGACCGGATCAACCTACACATTACTAATGTCAAGACCCAATGAGAAAACCAGGTCCAAGGCATGGTCATTCTGATGGGTACCAGAGGCAACTGTATAGGACCAGGGAAGTCATCATGGAGGAACTACATTCCAAACAGAAGCATTTAATCACTGACCCAGACACTGAAGTCACTCAAAAAGAAGTTCTGCTGACTCCACCACCAGGTCAGCTATGAAGCTCTTTAGTTCCTGCACAAATTCACTCCACATCCTGGAGACCAGTATGTGAGAATGATCTTACAACATGTACCCAGCCCACCTTTCACCACCACACATTCAAGCATGACATAGCACCCTGTGGGTACACCATCAGTCCCAATGCAGAAGTAAAACAGATGGCTATCATACCACCCCCGCACTCCTGGGCCTGGGACAATGCACTACAGAGTAACCTAAAGGAATGGAGGGCCCCAGCACAGGGATGAGTCATTCCCCCATGAGGTCTCCGTGATACATGATACATACCAGACCAGCCAAGGAATCCTCGAGGAAAGTTTCCATCATGATCGCTTTATTCCTTAGTGAGCTGGTGTTACAAAGAACTGTCCTAAGGAGGGACAGTTGACTGGTCCATCAGCTACCTGCTGACCAGAAATCTAAGGAGCCTGGGGAACAGGAGCAAGGCATGAGGGACCCCCTGCCTGACGAGGCCTGTTCCCAAGGCACCTCTTCAACTCCACACTCCCTGATCCTACCCTCCCCACCTTTCCATCCACCCTTGGAGCCCAACTACATTTTTTTTCTTTTACATTTAAGTTTTATTAAAAACAATTGTAAATTAAATAAAATACAATACATAATATAGTCCGCTGGGAGGTACAAAGACAGAAGTTGATACAGTAACCAGCTTAATATCTGCAAGCAAGGCACTTACAATGTATCTGCAAGGGGAGCTATGAGAAATACAGACCTAATTCACTAAGAGTCACAAGTGTTTATCAGAAGAATAAGAAAAAAATACAATCAATTCTAATTGTAATGCAATGTACTTAAAACAATGAGTAAATTTGTGAGTAAAGTGAATAAAAGCAGGTTAAGCAGTACAGACTACTAGGTAGAAACCTCAAGGGACAAAAGGGATTAGTCTTCATATCAGTACACTTGCCAGGGTCTCAAAATGTTCTGGAAAATGTCATCTTTCCATCTGAGCTGATAGGTTAGTTTCTACATTTGGTATATAGATCATACTATTTAATCCTATTGTGGGATCATGGGTGGGGTGATCTGTAACCACTGTCTAATATTTTGTTTTTGCTGCCAAGAGTAGGGCTGGAGCAGCAAATCAAAATAAGATTTGGCCTCTAAGAGGAGAAATAGACAGCAACATCATAGCGGGGTAAGCAGAAAGAACAGTTACAAAAGAACTTACCAGAAGAGTAGATCTTAAGGAATCTCTTCGTCAGGTCACACCTATGGAACTCTGCCATCAGGCACTAGGATCCCATGGAAGCTTTTTCTGAAGCAGTCTGTCAGGGGCACGCCTATGCCAATGTCACTCGCCAATGTCACTCTCTCTATAAAGGCGTAGCGGCCCCACTCCCTCCTCAGTTCCCTGCTGAAGACCATTCTCACCCAGCTACTCCTGGGGAACCAAGGAGAGAAAGAGTGCCTAGCTATGTCAAGGCTGGGCATAAACAAATCAGTCTGGAAATAAAAGGTAACTCTGAAGGGAGATGGAGGGAGGGACAGCATGACTTGATGAAAGATTCCTCAAGATCTCTACCATTACGTTAGTGCTTACGTAACTGTTCTATCTTCTTCAGGGATATCTGTTTCATCAGGTCACAACTATGGAACAAGTCCCAAGCTGTTCTGACTGCTAGATCAGAGAGGGTGGCAGGCAGCCCAAAAGCCTAAGAAAGGAGGCCTAGTATGCTAGCCAAAACCTACCCACCTGAGAGAGGTAATGTCCAAGCTATAGTGTTTGGTGAAAGTGTTCACAGTACTCCAAGCTAGCAGCAGCTTACATGTCTGCAGCTGACACATTCCTGAAACTGTAACAGAAGTGGCCATACCCCTGGTTTAATGGTCCATACTGAGCCCCAGGAAGTTCCTTACTGTACTTCCTATAACAACAATTATTAAATGGATTGAAAGAATGCCACCTCCTGATTGGCCAAGAGGTACTTTCAGTAATACCGTTATCCCAGCACAACAGCCTGGCTGAAAGTACTCCCAGATCAACAGGCTGGTCACTCTTCTTTGAAGCCATCTGCCTGGCCCTGCACTGGAATACCCTCAGCAAACACACTGCCCTGGCATTTTGTGGGTTATTTCTGTTTTACCAGTTTTTAAAGTGTAAACCTCCATCCTACTTTTGTGTTACAGCATCCACAGAATTTTTTAGAAACTGTTAGTGTACTGATCCATTTCTGGCTCTTGCTCCTTCCCTGTGTCTGCATCAGCCGATCATCACGCTGCCTGCTACACACAGTGTGTATGTACCCCAAAAATTATCCCCAGTCTTGGTGTGCACCGATCATTTGAGGACACTTGCCTCACAGGTACTATCGCACCTCACTAATCAGCCCAGGCCAGTACTGCTGCTCACAGCTTCCTCATGGCGCCATCAGTAAACACAACCCACTTGCTTATCTCCTAGCAAGGCTATGAAGCAGACATAGCTGAAGCCGCCACCATGCGCTTACTGCAAGGCCACTGCCTTGTGCTAACTTATCGTGAAGCCACCACCATGTAGCATTCACTAAAACCATACTCTCCGATCATACTGCAACTCGCTGATTTCACATGTCTCTCAATTTCTTTATAACCTCTGCCTCTACAACCTGCACTAATCACTGTTGCTCCAGCTAGACCCACCGATGGCATGATGACCGACTCCACTCATGTAAGGGCACTAATGTAATGGCTCATAGCTGGAGTAGGCTAAAGATTGAACATCATTACCCTTCCTTTAACAACAACAAAAAAGCAGCTTACTGTTATGCAGGTTTTCCCATAGTGAAAACATAACTGGCATACTTTTAAACAAACCAAAACCTAAGACCTTGCATGCAAATGACTGCCACCTACTGGGCAACATTAAAAATACTCACCCTGATATGGACTACTTTTTTTCTTTTGTAATTTTGTTTACTAATTTGAATAAAAAAACTTGTAAAAAATAATTTCCTATTTCTAATGAATGGATCCAGTTCATAATTGCAATAAAACACTCCAGGGGTGCGTTGTGGTGGGATAATGGACCTCTGTTCCGGTGGTGGAAGCATTCGACTTCAGCTCGTGCTTAACCCACCCGAGATGGGCTGTTATCTACTACAATGCACCCAATTCCATCATGCCTTATTGGTGAAATAATACAGCTGTCCAGCCATTTGGACAAGCACTGCTTAGAACCCAAGGCACCTTCTCCCTGGGGCAAAAGAGAACAAACAGTTGCTTGGACTTTCTGCAGTCCCTAGAACAGTGTGCATAGTAATGTAAAATTCTGTGCACATCTAGCATATGGCACAATGCTTCCCTGGATTGGCATGCTCTGGTGGTAAATTAGAAGGTGATTAGACTGATGTAAAGTGAACTCAGAGACCACCTTTGGAAGGAAACTAAAATTAGTAACGTAAGAGATTCTGTCTTTATGGAAAATTAAATAAGGCTGTTTTACACATGAGAGCCTGTGGCTCTGAAATCCATAGAACAGGAGTAACAGTAACTAAAACAATACTTTCCATGAGAGAAAGTGCAGCTCAAAAATGCAGATGGTTCAAAAGGAGGCAGGGTTAACTTTTCCAGCACAAAATTCAGGTCCCATGGGGGTTTCAAGTGAAGGATGCCCTGCAGAAAAGTATGAGCCACATCCAGCTGGCTACTGTACAGCCTTCGACTAGCACATAGAAGGCTGAGGTAGTGGAGAGGCACACCTTGATGGAAGAATAACTCTCCAAGACCTGGTTCACGAGCAGGTGAAAGGGTCCAAGTGATGAGCTGATACCCAAATGGCAAAACGCTCCATTTCATTGAGTAGTTGGCCCTGGTAGATGACAGCCACTCTCTGAGACATCACAAAACAGGCTATGGCTACATCTTCAGGAGCCAAGCATGCAGTCGAAGGACTTGAGGTCCAGGTGGACCAGGGTTTCCTGAGCCTCAGCCAACAAGTCCCTGCATAAAGGCAAAGGAACTGGAGGTTCTACATCCAGCTGCTGCAGTAGTGGAAACTAAATTTGCCAAGGCCAGAACGTGCCACTAGGATGAAAGAGGCCCCTCCATTTAAAGTTTGAGGTAGAACTCTGGATCAGAGGAAAGGGAGGAACATATAAAGAAACCTCTCCTTCTGGGAGAGGGACAATGCTCTTGCCAGAAAACTCCAGGCCCTGGAACTAGTGAGCAGAAATGCGGCAGTTTGCATTGAGTGGGGAGGAAAAGGTCCAACTCTGGATGCCCCCATCTTCGAATAGGTCTTCTGTGACCAAGGACAGTAGTTCCCAGTCATCTTTCCTAAGATGCACCTGCTGAGGCTATCAGCCAAGATGTTTTGGTCCCCTGAGCACAGATGGCTGGTAGTTCCAGATCAGTGGTCCAGAGCCCAGTACTATACTCTCATAGTTTCCCGGCACAGGGGATAAGAGTGCGCCTGCCTTGCTTGTTGATGTAATATACCTCATTGACATTGTCCAAATATACCAGCAGAGGACACAGAGGTAGGTGGTTTTAAAGGCCTGTGAGCATAGAGCACTGCTCTCATTTCTAGCATGTTTATGTGGAGGTGAGTCTCCACGGACACCAGGACCCTGAGTCTGGAACGGATGGAGGTGGGCTCCCGCCCCATGCCCGAGGCATCCATTGTGAGGATCTGCCTGAGAGAGGTAAAGAGAAGGGACTCCCCACAACAGGTTGAGCAGGTTCTGCCACCATGCCAGGACCTTGCAAACAGGGGACAAAATGAGGATCAGCTGATCCAAGTTGCCAGAGGACTGGTCCAACTGAACCTGGAGGTTTCCACTGCGTATGCATATGAGAGACCCTAGCCAGAGGAACAGTCGCTATGGCCACTGCCATGAGACTCAGAAGCCTAAGATATGACCTGGCTGTGACCTGCCTCTCCTGATCCACTAGGGAGTATAAGCCATCAGGCATTCCGCCTGTCTGAGGCAGGAAGGCCTTGCCTGAGTCATGTCTGTCATGTCAGTCATGTATTTCTCTTGTATTCTATACCATTGTTCCCTACCCAGGGTCACAACGAGATGAACAACTTGTTGCTCAGCATGCCTTCCTGGTGAAACATTTCAATAAATAAATAAAATGTTCAGAACCACACCAATGTACTGCAAGCGCTGGGATGGAAAAAGACAGACTTGGGCAGACTGATCAAAATGCCTGGGAATGAAACAACTGCAGAGTCCTGTGCAGTATGGCCAGCAAGAGATCCCTGGATGAAACCTTTAGCAGCCAGTCATCCAGATATAAGAAACTTAAAGGCACTCCTGTCCTGAGATCCGCGCCACTGCTGCTAAGCACTCTGTAAAGACCATAGAGCAGAGAGGACAAGAGGCAAAACTCTAAACAGGCAGTCTTCCTCCTGGAATCAGAACCTGAGAAACCGTCTGTGTAGGTGGCAGATCAGGATATGAAGATAAGCATCCTGCATGTCCAGGGAACACAGCCAATCTCACTGCTTCAGCAGCGGCAGCAGGCCCTGCAGGGGACCATACAGAACTTCTTGTACTGAATGAACTGTTTGAGTCTCTTGAGATCTAGAATCAGATGCAGATCTCCTGTTCTTTTGGGAACCAGGAAATATCTGGTGTAGAACCCTGTGGTCTGCTGACACTATGGGACAAGCTCTATGGCTTGCTTGTAAAAAAATGAAAGGACTTTGTCCTGGAGAATTGGAATGTGGTCTGGTTAGAAAAGGTTGAAAGTCCGGGGTTGTTCCAGAAGCTCTAGAGTGTGGCTCCCACCTATTATTTACTTGTAGACTCCAAGCTTCTGCTCGAGAGGAGAAAAACAACCCCTACTACCACCTCCTGGCTTGGAAAAGGGGGTCCGGCAAGGAATCAGGTTGAGGTAGGGCCAAGGCTGAGGAGGCACCATTGGCTCTGGAGCTTTGTCTAGGTCCAGTGGTTGAGGACAGGATAAGCAGAGAAGAGGTAGCTCTGCATTGCCCTTGAAGACAGGTGCCCCTGGCTTCTCGGAGACCTTACTAAAGGAAGGCCCTAGGTGACTACTGGGTTGAGTCATGATAAAGGAGGGACTGATCTGATGGCCCTCCCCAGTCCTGCAAATCATTAATAAGTCCTGCATGTCAGGGCCAAAGAGTTTGGAGCACAAAAGGGGCATCCAGGACTTTCTGTGGCATCGCCTGCAGAAACCCAGAAAGAGCTCTCCATAGGCAAATGCATGTAGTGCTGCCCTGGCTATGTATCTGACATGTACATAGATGGCTCCAGAGGATGTGTTTGCTGACATCCCTCTGCACCTGAAGAACCTTGAGAAGCTCCTGCTTCTGAGACCCTCTGGGACGGGTTCTTGGGCGGAGGGCTTGGGCGCATGCCCTGCTCTTCTTCCACAGGGTGTTCTAGTACTTAACCAGATGAGACAGATAGTTTGAGATCTGGAGGCCCAAAGTAGCTGAGTCAGAGGTCCTCTTACCCCACAAATCAAGCCTTCTGGACTCCTTATCAGGAGGGAGACAGCTAAGGTGTTTGGGCACTGTAGATCGGTCATGGCAGCCTTAATAACCATCGAGTCCATTTCAGGCTGGGCAGAATAGAAAGACTTCCCAAGGGGAGCCTGATACAGTCTATCCGCCTTTCTAGGTATGGCAGGGACTAAGTTAGGTCTGCACCAAACAGCCTGGGCAGCATCATCCAGGGCTGGATGTAAGGGAGTAATGATCTTGGGGGTGACTCAGGGATCTCAGAAAATCCACCAGATTTCTCCTGGTGATGTTATCTTCTTCAGTCTGGAACCCCATGGTGGACTGAAGTTGCTTCATAATATTATAGAAGCTGGGGTCAGGGGAGTCTGGGGTATTTTTCTCAAGTCCCCACTCCTAGAAGAGGCAGTGGACCTATCAGAGGAGTAGGTCCAATGTTCTCCTCCTCCTCTGGGAGGATAAGATCAGGCGATATTCTTCCTCTACATCGACTTGTTGTGAGACAGGGACTGAGAAACAGATGCTGATGATGCCCGGAGGGCACAGGGTGGGAAGGCCTGATTGGGAAGAAATGGAAGGAGGCTCTGAAGGAGGAGTCGATGGTGGGGCAGGTGTAGAGGTGAACTGCCTAACCAGAGCCGATGTGATAGAAGTTGAAAAGAGTTAAGGATGATGACCGGGTAAGGGATGGTAGCCATGACTGGGAGTGACAAGAAGAAATGAGCCCATGGCTGGCCCACTGGGACTGAGGGTGGCGCTGAGGCGAAACCGGCCACTGATGGCCCAGCAGTAGAGGAAGGTGATGGGGCCAAAGCTAGGCCAGCCGTTGATGACTTCACGCCACGGCCGGAGCTGCGGGGGCCCAGCACCATGAAGCCTGCAAAGAGCAGGCAGGGACAGCAGGGCAGAGGCCGGTGACCTGGAGGTCAATGGTCTAGCATCCACAGATGCTGGAGAAGGGCCTCCACCTGGATCAGCCTGAAGAAACTGAGACCCAGGGCGGTGGAGGGAAGTAGGCCCGGAAGGCGCCAACAACAGAGTCCTGGAGGACTGGGAAGAAGCCAGCAGGGACCAGGACCTGTGGCCTGGGGAGCGGTCCTTGCGACGGTCCTTGTTCTTATGCTTCCCGAGGATTATTCACCAGCCTTAGATGCCTGTGAGCTCGAAACTGCTGGAGAGGGGTAAGAAGCCCCTAGCCACCCCTTCCATACTGGCTAACTTTTGCTCCATCAAAACTACCTTGAGGGACTGTTTTGGTGCTGCAGATTAGTGAGGTTGAATTTCTGACAGAGCTTGCAGGTGAGGGCATTATGAGAAAGTCTAAAACAGCAGACACACAGAGTTAGTGCTCCTCCCAGTAAATCTTCTTTCTACAGCAGCAGCAATGTAAGAGAGAGGACAGCTCAATAGTTTAGACATAAAAATAAAAATAAAAACTTTAGAAAGTTTTGGTCCAACTGAGCGATGAAGCTTCCTTTGAGTCCAGTGAGAATGGTTGTGGCGGGGAAAAGAACTGAGGAGGAGTGAGCCACTTATGCCTTTATAGAGAGAGTGACATCAGTGAGTAACTTCAGCTGTAGGGAGGCCCCTAATAGACTACTACAGAAAAAAGCTCTGGGAACCTAGTGCCTCATGGCAAAGTTCCATAGGTGTTACGTGGGAAAGAAATATCCCCAAGAAGATCAGCATCTGTAGAGCTTGCAAAACTGTTGCTTCAGCTCTCCTGAAATCTTGAAGAAGAGGGCAATGCCAGAAGATATGGGCATGGTCATTCTATCTCAGCTCCATATTTCTGCCAGCAGTTGCCATACTGGTTGCCCATGTATTTCATTTGTACTCTAGGAATGCAGAAATATCTAAACCTGCTCTTCCAGTCAAACCCCACCAAAATGGGGAGGAGGTTGCCATCATTGCTAACAGGGCATTTCAGCTCCAGTCCGTGGGATAAATGAGGTATGCAGGTCTTGGTTCCAACTTTGTGGAATGTAGTCAGAGTTAGATGGGCATAATTCCTGCAGACTATGGCAGAGGTGTCCTATCAGGTGTTGCCAGGACTGCCCCTTCAGCAAGGGCATGAAAATATTGAGAAGATGGGCTGGGTCCAGGAGATTGAGGTGGATTACTGGGTATGAAGAAGATGGTAGCAAACTTGGAGATAATGATAATGGTCTGTCTCCATCAGCCCGTATTGTTCCTGAAGCTGTTGAAAGGAGAATCCTTGTTTGTTAAGAAATTGAACTATAAAATGGAGACTTAACTCGCCATCTGTGGAAGGCAATATCAGCTTGTAGGGAGGAAGTTCTGAATCTTTTTCCAAAAGTCTGCAGTACCATAATTTCTCACATACTGGGGCTTTTGCAAGATGTTTAAAATGTTGCCATTGTCTCAGTGAAATAGCTGTACATGTTGTGAAAGTGGCCAGAATGTGTTATCTCCAAGGGTAGAGAACTATAATAAAAACAAAATAAAAACCAAAAACACTGAGTTGAAACTCAGTATATGCTTCAGGAACTGACAAGTGTGTTGAAATCCAGCAACATATTATACATAATTCAGCTGTTAAAGCGTACATTTTAAGAGGCAGAAGATCAATCCTCCCTTCCCACTGGGGAGCTGGAGAGTTTTATACCTAATTCTTGGTTGGTGTCCACTCCAAACATAGTGAGATATCATTTTGTCCCAGGCTACAAAATAAACCATGGATGGAACAACTGGAAGAGTCTGTAGATAATATAAAATCTTAGGTAGAACTATCACTGATATGGATTCTGTTCTGAAAAGGAGAAGGGACCAGGCAGTCAGATTAGTAGATGGATGTTGGGTGAGGGGTTCCTATTTAAGTAATTTACCAAGTCTCTGGAATTTGTACACTCAGATATTTTATCACTGTATGGTTCCAGTGAAATGGAAGTTGACTTTTAATTCTAGGGATGGAGAATTTCAAATGCAACAACTCAGTTTTTGAGGTTCAGGTTTCAGGCAGAAACCAGAAATGTTCTAAAGCTTCAATCACCTGCCAGGCCCAGGGAATACAGGTTTCAGGGAAACGTAGAGTAAGCAGGATGTTGTCCAAATAAAGCAAAGTTTAAAGTCTCTGCCCTCCAGGGGATCCCCCTACCACCTCATACTGCTGGAGAGCCATAGCTAGCAGCTAGCAGAGGGAGGCAGTATAGCACAGTGGTTCAAGGCTCTGAGCTGCAAATCTGGGGACATCCAGCAGACTAGACCTGGGTTTGAATCCCACAGCTTCCACTTGCATACTGTGTGACCCTGAGAAAGTCACTTAACTTCCTGTGCTCCCAGGTCGCTCCTGTAAAAAGCTTTCAGCTTAGTGTGCTACTCCTGGTTAAACAACTAAAAAAAAAAAAAAAAAAAAAAAAGGCAGTTCAATATACAGTAAAGCAAACAGGAGGGGACAGATGAGGCACCCTGTCTGAGTGGAGTGAAATCAGCTCACTGCATGAGTTGTTAACTCATTGCACACAGTGGGTGTTGCATACAGGTTGCAGAGCCAGTCCAAGTACTGTTCTAGAAAAAGCAGAGAGGGTATTCCAGGAGGACTGGTCAGGAAACCCTATCAAAGGCCTTCTCAGCATCTAATCTGGGAAGGGCTAGGGAAAAGGAGTGTTACTTTGCATAATCTGGAAGGAGAACATTTAGACGGATATTGTCCATTGTTTTCTCTGACAAATGAAGCCCACCTGGTCTGAATGAATCAGAACTGGAAGGAGTAAATCCAATCTGTGAGCCCAAATGGCCATATACAATTTATAGTCCATATTTTAATATGGAATCTGGCCAATAAGAGGCCAGCTGTGCAGACTCTTTCCGAGCTTCAGAACAGTGGAAATGGTAGCCCCATTCCAGCTAGGTGGTGGTGGTGGGGCACGTCACCTGTATATCTTAAAAAGCACAGAGAAGACTAGTGTGACACTGGCCAGCTGGTTATGGAGTGCTCCATGATATTTGTAATATGGAATGTGATATGTGAGGTCACACATGAGACATCCTGTGCTCCTGGGTGACAACTCCCATCCCCAGGTTTTAGTGAAAATAACAGGATATGTGTATTAAACCAGGAGTTTTCTGTAATGTAATTAACTTCCTTCAGAAGTTGCATTTTATAGCTTTTTATGACCTCCTGCTTTTGAAGCTTGGAAACTAAAACATACATTTTATGACTTCAGATAAGCTGATTCCTGTTGGTTATATTTAGTGCTAGGTGAGAAACCAGAGTTGTAAAATCTTTGATATGCCCTGGGAACAGGAACTGCTCAAAGATATGAACTGGGAAATCACAGACTTGTAATTTTGGAAATTAGTTTTGCTGAAGTCACAGTATTTAAAATATCTCCTGATGGGAAGATCATTGTTTGTATAATTTTATATTCTAACAGGAGGAGCTAGATGACATCATAGAAGGGTGGAAACAGAGTTTAAACTGTATTCTGTGTTTCAACTAAGACACTTCTTTTTGGGCGTTAAGAAACAAGAACTAACTTAAGCACTGTACAGAGGTAATACATTAGATAGAAAAAGTCTAATTGTATGTTGGTAGGAGTTTGTCTGTAGTTTCTTTGCTTTTCTTTAAGAGATATATTGTTCTGTGTTTACATTTTACATATTTTTATCCATTTATAAGTAAACCTTTCATTTTAAAGACTGCCTGGGTGTGTCTTCAAGTTCTTTCTTTTGCATGTGATGTATAGATGGTTAAATTTGACAACTGTTCAAGGGCTTAATGGTGTTACCAAACTGGGAAAAGGTAAGAATACACCAAAGGTCTTTTACAGAGTTTTAAGGGTTCATTTTGATACCTGGTTAGGTCCCTTAGATGAAAGATATCTGGCATCCCTCAAGAGCAGATTATCTGAGCCTGTACATTTTGGTATGCTAGCATAAGGTTCACAGTTAGAACCCCACAACTTGAGACTAAAGGTGATTCGACCCACAAACAGACAGGAAGGTTACCCTGTTCTGTTACCTGTTCACATTACTGCGCTCGAGGTTGGCACTGTGGGAGCAGAGGGCCTGACCTGCTGAGAGGGTTGTGACAGATTGGTTGGCAGCGGTGCAGATAAATTTGGAAACACAAGCTTTAACTGTTTAGTGTCAGCTTAATACTGCACAGCCACTTGCAAAAAAAAGGCAGTGATTTTTTTTTAAAAGGAAACAGAACTATATCACTTTGCTTACAGTCCAGTTCCTACCTGTTTTATTTTTTTCCTAAAGTGCAGTTAGAGTAGAGGAAGAAGATTGTTTCCAACTACAGCGGGCACACTGTAGACTACTTGAGGCTGTTGTGCCAGGACAGAGGAATCCTGTATGAGGGAGAGCCACCAAGCAGAACCTCATGGATGCCCTGATAGCACCAGATGCCCACAGCATTGAGTCAGACTGTGACTGTAAAAGACCAAACCTTGAGCATGGAGGGCCAGGGCAGTGTCCAGATCTGGTGAGGATGACAGCAGGGCCAGTGCCAATGAAGGGCCACAGCAGCAGGGAAGGTCACAGCATTCTGGAGCCAGAAGCAATCAGGCTGCAGATTGAGTTGCACAGAATGGAGCTGGAGTTCCAGGAGAAGAGGGAGTGTGAACAGCGAGAGGCTGACCATGAAGAGCGTGGCGCGAGCGAGCGCAGGAGGAGAAGAGGGAGCATGAACAGCAGAGGCGGTCCGTGAGGAGTGTGAGTGCCAGAGGCGACATGAACTGGAGTAATGACCAACCACCAGCACCAGAGCAGGTAAGTGGCTTGGGTTTAACTGGAACTACAGGACTGGGTTGCAAATTGAATTCCAAATTGATTGCTGAATTTAAAAGGGGAGGATATGGATGCCTTTTAAATTCCTTTGAAAAAGTTTATTCAGGCTATAATTCCTAGAGGGCCCTGGAGCTTCCAGCTATCCTCGCTACTTACGGGAAAGCTCGGGATGCATTGGGTCAAATGGACAATGAGGACAGTAATGATTACAGCAAACTTAAAGCTGCACTTTTAAAAAGTTTGATTTAGCTGCTGAAGCATACAGAGCTAAATTCCATAAGCTCAGGAGAAGCCTGATATGAGCCATGAGGAGCTAGCCACGAAACAACGTCCAGTTTTAAAACGTTGGTGGGAAGGAATTGAAGCAAACTCTGTAGATAAAATTGAAAATGCTATTTTGTTAGAACAGTTTTTAGGGGCATGCCAGCAGAGCTGAAAACCTAGTTGGAGGACCGAGATCCCAAAATAGTGCAAGAAGCTGCTGAACTCTTGGATCGCTATGCCAAGAGCAGACCTGCTCTGAGAGCGAAGGGGTGGCGTGCAGGCACAGAAAGGGAAAGCGTGCTTCAGGGCAGCTAAAATTACTGCTCTCCACTGAAACCAGTTAGCCCCAGGTTTCAAAAGAAAAGAGTTCTCTGAGAAAAGAAACAAATGTTGGTTTTGTAAAGAAATTGGGCATATTGCCAGACACTGTCCCAAAAGGGCGAGCAATACGCAACAGGGGCTAGGAAAGAAATGGGTTGTTTGTGTGTTCCTGGAAGCATGCCTGTGAACATGAGGAAACACATGCACCGGTCACGTGAATGGTGTACAGACAAAAGGGTTAAGGGACACAGGGCCATCCCTGACATTGGTAAATGGGATCTGGTACAGCCTGGTCAGCTTATACCCAATAAATATGTCACTGTACAAGACTTTACTGGTGAGGAGAAAACATTGCCACTAGCTAAATATTCTCCTAGACTGGGGTGAAACAGGAACTGTGCAACAGGTGGCTGTAGCCAAAATGTTAGCAGTTAGCGTCATCCTGGCAACAATCTCAAACAGGGATGGTGTGTGCAGTTACCCGTAGCCAAGCGGAAAGGGAAATTGCAGTCCCTGGCCCTACATTAGCCAGTGTGGAAATCCCTGGTAGGCTGATTCCCAGCCCAGTCTCCCGACAGGAGACTAATGAAAATGAGGTAGAAATTTCCCGTAGCAGTTAACCACACAGCTATGGAGAGTTACTCCAAAGAAGGAGGGTGACCCATTGTCAGAAGGTTAGGGATGACAGTGATCCTGAGTGCCCTGACGCTAGTGCTAGGTACCCTAGTTTACAGACTGAAGGGGACCTGTCCCATACCTTGGGAATGTGTAAGAGTTTGCAGCTGCTCAGAAAAGTGACCCTAGTCTAGAGAAGCTGAGGCTTGGGCAGACTCTGATGGAGCACAGGGAGGTGACGGTAAACAAGGTTTATTGGGAAAATGGACTGATGTATACTCAGGCTGTGCAGACAGAGGGAGGGGCGATAGGCAGGCAGCTTGTCATTCCCAGGGGTATCATGAGTAGTTGCTGAGGTGGAACATGATATTCCCTTGTCTGGCCATCTAGGAATCGTGCGCACTATGCAGCGGTTGGCCCAGAATTTCTATTAGCCCAACTTCACCCAGCAGGTGAAGAAGTATTGCAGGTCTTGTCTCTGGTGCCAAGAAATAGGAAGGCAGGTAAGAAAACCCAAGCCACCCTAATTCCATTGCCCATAGTGGAGGCATACCTCTCAACTGTACCGGATTTCGCGTGATGTCCCGCGTTCTGACCCCTGCAGTCTGCCTGTACCGCTGCCCGCATTCTCCAGTTAATTTCCGCATTCTCTGTTCTTTTCCACCTCATAGCAGCAAAACCCGCAGCGGCCGCATCGCGCGCAGCACTAATCCTTTCTCACTTTGTTTGCACTGCAGCCAGCCAACAAAAGCATATTGGGGGCAGGCTCTAGTGGCAGTTGGCTAGCCCACACACACCCTCCCCACCCACAAACTGATTAACGACTCATCTGTGAGTCTGTCTGCCAGGTCCACTTCCTGCTATAAAGCAGTCTGGAAGGGGAACCATAGCTCTGGGAACATTTGGAGGAGAGGATGGCTTAAAGATGGACCGTAGGAACCAATCAAAATCGCTGCAGTGCTGCGTACCATGAAGCCGGAACAGTGAGGCCAAGCGAGGATCCAGAAGGGAAGAACGCTGCACCACCAACCAGCTGAGCACTGAGGGACCACCAGACCAACAGAGGGTTGGTATTCTATACCTCTTGCTGTGCCTTTTGTGCTTTGGGGATTTTTTTTTTATTTTATGTTATACGGAGACGGGTGGCGGGCAGGGGATGGAAGGGTTTGGTTTGGCAGGGCGGAGCGCAGCAGAGCAGCAAGGAGGCGCCCAGACCTCAATCTGCAGAGGAGGGTACACCACATACAGCAGCAAACTGGGGTTGATCTTATCGGTAGGACAATTGGAGGAGAGTGTCTGGAGAGACCTGGGCACACTGCTTTTGCCGCTTCTAGCACCTGAACTCCAGTCCTCCCCCCCACTGGTACATAGAAACATAGAGGTTGACGGCAGAAGGCCCATCCAGTCTGCCCATTTATTTTTCTAACTTTTCTCTGTCATTGCCTATCTATTCATACTGGCACATACCATCTGTACTGCTCCTTATACCTATCCCATGCCTGAGTTAAGTCCTCTGATGGATTCTTTAAAATGCTAACACATTTAGGATTTGCACTCACTCATTTTAATTAAGGACACAACATTTAGGGTTTGCATACTCTTTATTTAATAAAGGACACAAAGGCACAAACACATTTTAATTTTCTCTTTAATTTGCACTAACCACATGCCAAGCATACAAACAATAGTTTTACTGTGGTAACATTTATTTTACGTGAAAATGCCACAGTACGTGACTCGCACGCCAGAAAAATCAGGCGTACTCACATTTTTGCCATTTGTCACACATTTTGCAGCCCTCTGTCACACATTGGCAAGTTGGGAGGTTGAGAGGTATGAGTGGAGGAGCCATTCCAGAGGGTGGAAATGGATATTGTGGGGCCTGAAATACCCCCGCCTCCTTCGGGAACAGGCCATCTTGACTGTGGTGGATTATGCCACCCTGCACTAGAGGCAGTTGCCCCATCCTCACTGAGGACGGACCAATTGGCAGATGCCTTACTTGGGATTTTCTCCATGTTGGGTGTCCGCAGGAGGTTATCACCAATCAAAGGGTCCTTCAAGTCAGACCTGATGAAATGCTTGTGGAGAAGTGTGGAGTGGTGCAGAGATGCACGACACCTTATCACCTGCAAGCCAATGGTCTTGTGAAAAGATTTAACAGTACCCCTGAAGTCAATGCTCCAAGTGTTTGCTGAACAGCATGGGAGGACTGGGAGAAATACCTTCCCCATCTGTTGTTTGCATACAGGAGGTGCCCCAGAGTTGACAGGATTTTCCCTTCGAGCTCTTATATGGACGCTGGGTACATGGGCCCTAGACTTGATCCAGGAGGACTGGGAAGGAAAGCATGCCACCCAGGGAACTCCCATAGTGGTTTACATCCTGAGGTTTAGGGAAAGGCTGAAGTAGCTTATGAGGACAGCACAGAGCAACCTGGCAGCTGCACAGAAACAAAAAAGTGGTATGACCGCAGAGTGAGAGTCGCCTACACATGGTGGGTCAGGAGTCATGGTCCTTATTCCGGTCTGGAAAGACAAGCTGCAGGCTGAGGGCAGGACCATACAAACTAGTTAGAAAGTTAAATGACGTGAACTATATCATAGAGTTACCTGACAGAAGACAGACAGAAAGAATGTACCATGTCAACATGATGAAGCCATATGCTAAAAGGGCTGACATGGTATTTGCAGTATGTAGTCCGGGGAGGGGCAGATGAACGAGACCCTTCTGGACTTGCTGAAAGAAAGCAAGTGGGAGTCCTCTGTAGAGGCAGTTAAACTGTCTCCCCAGCTGGCTCCAGACAAGATCCAGGAAGTAAGGCAGGTTTTAGCAGACTTTGCCGCACTGTTTAGTGCCAAGCCTGGACTAACCCCTTAGTGACGCACAATGTGGAGACAGGGACACAGATGCCCATCGGGCGGATAGCATATCGGTGTCAGAGGCTGTCCAAAAGGACATTAGGAGGGAGGCGGAGGAAATGCTGGATTTAGGGGTGATCCAGAGATCTCACAGCCCCTGGGCCTCACCCGTAATCCTTGTGCCCAAGCCAGATGGCTCTACTTGTTTCTGTGTGGACTGTCGTGGACTGAATGCAGTCACAAAGTCAGACGCCCAAACAATGCCCTGGACGGATGAACTCCTGGACAAGTTGGGAGGGGTGACCTACCTACAACTATTAACCTGACAAAGGGGTATTGGCAGGTTGAGTTAACGAACAGAGCTAGGAGAGGTCGGCCTTCATCTCTCCAATAGGCTTATTTGAATTTAAAGTAATGCCTTTCAGAATGAAGAACACCCGGCCACTTTCCAAAGGTTGGTGAACCAGATGTTAAATGATGCTGAGGAGTACGCCATGGCCTACCTGGATGACATTGCCTTCTTTAGTGCCAGCTGGGAGGAACACCTGTCCCACCTTAGGGAAGTGCTGGGCAGGATACAGAGGGCTGGGCTCGCTGTCAAAGCTGTGAAGTGCCAGGTAGCCAAGGCTTAAGTGGCATACCTCGGCATGTTGTAGGCCAGGGACAGCTCCATCCTAACCAAGTAAAAATAGAGGTGATCAAAGCATGGCCCAGACCAGAAACGAGAAGCAGGTCAGGAGTTTTCTAGAGACAGCAGGGTACTATAGGACATTTGTACCCAACTACAGTGCCCTGGCTGCTCCCCTATCTGATCTGATAAAGAAAAGGATGCCTCAAGAAAATTACTTGGGAACCAGCCTGTGAAAAAGCCTTTAACAGACTGAAGGAGGCACTGTGCAGTGCTCCTGTATTGACAAGTCCTGATTACAGCAGACCCTTTATAGTCCAGACTGATGCCTCAGACGTGGGTATTGGGGCAGTACTGAGTCAGACACCCAACCAAGGGAAAGATCATCCGGTAGTGTACCTGAGTAAAAGTTACTTCCCAGGAGCAGGCTTACTCTACTGTGGAAAAAGAGTGTCTTGCCATAGTGTGGACCCTAAAGAAGTTAGAGCCACACTATATGGGCAGCATTTTGAGGTACAAATGGACCACAACCCCTGGTTTGGCTGACCAAATGGGAAAAACTAATGGTAGACTGTTAAGATGGAATCATACCTTGCAAGGGTATGACATGGCAATCTTACATAGGGCTGGAGCGACCAATCAGAACACAGATGGCCTGTCGCGTGTTTATGAGGAGTGAATAGATTTGGGAAGCTCATCCCATGCAGTGGATAGAGCCCCCAGATTCAGTCTAGGTGGGGAGCATTGTGACGCTTGGCCAGCTTGTTATGATTGTTTCATGAGATTTGTAATATACAATGCGGTATGTGAGGTGTCCCACATGTGATATCCTGTGTTCCTGGGTAACAACCTCCCCCAAGGTTTTAGTGAAAATAAAAGGATATATGTATTAAATCAGGAGTTTTCTGTAATGTAATTAACTTCCTTGAGAAGTTGCATTTACAGCTTTTTATGACCTCCTGCCTCTGAAGCTGGGAAACTAAAATATACATTTTATGACTTCAGATAAGCTGATTCCTGTTGGCTATATTTGCATCTAGGTAAGAAATTGCAGGGTTGTAAAATCTTTGATATGCCCTGGGAACAGGAACTGCTCAAAGGTCAGAGAGAAAGAACTGGGAAAGCACAGACTTATAATTTGGGAAATTAGTTTTGCTGAAGTCACAGTATTTAAAATATCCCTTACAGGAAGATCATTGTTTGTATAATTTTTATATTCTAACAGGAAGAGCTAGATGACATCATAGAAGGGTGAAACAGAGTTTAAACTGTATTCTGTGTTTCAACCGAGACACATTTCTTTTTGGGCTCTTAAGAAACAAGAACTAACTTAAACCCTGTACAGAGGTAATACATTAGATAGAAAAGTCTAATTGCATGTTGGTAGGAGTTTGTCTGTAGTTTCTTTGCTTTTCTTTTAAGTGATTGTATGTGTGGTGATATATTGTTCTGTGTTTACATTTTACATATTTTTATCCATTTTAAGTAAACCTTTCATTTAAAAGACTGTCTGGGTGTGTCTTCAAGTTCTTTCTTTTGCATGTGACGATAGATGGTTAAATCTAACAACTGTTCAAGGGCTTAATGGTGTTACCAAACTGGGAAAAGGTAAGAATATACCTAAGGTCTTTTATAGAGTTTTTGGGTTCATTTTGGATACCTGGTTAGGTGCCCTTAGGCAAAAGAGTATCTGGCAACCTCAAGAGCAGATTATCTGAGCTCTGTACATTTGGGTACGCTACCATAAGGTTCATAGTTTGAACCCCCCAGAATCTAAGACTAAAGGTGATTCGGACCCACAAGCAGACAGGAGGGTTACCGTGTTCTGTTACCTGTTCACATTACTGGGCTCAGAGGTTGGCACTGTGGGAGCAGAGGGCCTGACCAGCTGAGTGGGTTGGTGACAAATAGAGTCAGCTCTCAGAGAAAGCTTTATAAGATTCAACAGGGAAGTGATCTGGCCCCAGACATTTTATGTTCATCCTTGCACTTGTGTGCAAAACAAACATTTTGGTATGACAGTAGGTTTTGAGAGGTGTGTCACTGTCAGTTCAATGCAGGACAGTCTACAAGGGATCATCAGTGTCAGACCAATCATCAGCCAGGCTGACCATGACACTCTTCTGGTCTTGCTGTGCATAAACTTCATGTCGTTCAAAGGAAAGGGCTGGCCCAATCACAGGGCAGCTCTCTCCTTTGATCTGCACAATGGTGCCCAGCAAGCAGAGTTGATCAGCATCCTGACCAGCCTGCTGTGGTTCCCAACCAATGTAACCTGAAATAAAGATCATCCCTCAATCCTCCACCCCTCCCTTCCTAATTTTCCGACATGGGGGTGTGCAATCCCAGTGCTAGTTACTTCCCACCTCCTCCTGTTTCACTGTGCAACACACTGGGGAACCTACCCCATGCTGTCAAACATAAGAAAACTGTGACTGAGGAGCCAACCGTGTATCAAACCTAGGAAAACTGCAACACTGGGGAGCCACCCCGTGCTGTCAAACATAAGAAAACTGTCCCTCAACCTACCACCTCCTTCCTTGTTAATTTGCTGACATGGGGTGCCCAATCCCCAGTGATAGTGACTACCTGCACCCTCACCTGTTTTCAATTACGCGACACCGGGAGCCTACCCTGGTGCTACCTGCATCACAACACCAACACTAGGGTGTCCAATCTCCGTGTTGGTACCTGAAATAAAGAAAACTGTCCTCATACTCTTTTTGTTAAAATGTTTATACATCTTGTAAAAAGAAAACCATCCACTGATATCTGTTGCCTTTGCTGTTACCTCCCACTCAACACCCATGCATTTTCCAACACCAGGGTGCTCAGAATTTTGTAAGTTTTAATATTTGACCTCCAAATTTTCAACATAGTCATTTTTTACACCACCTCATAAATGTAATAGCTATCATATTTGAAATCCTGGCCAAAGTGTGTTTTCGCACTTGTGGCACAAAATCATCTTTTGGGCAGGACTTAAAATGTTCTCCACCCTTGTTCATGAGGCGGTCAAAAAGCTATGTTGAAAATTTTGGGTAAAATGTTACAAAACAACAAAGTTATAAGTGTACATTGAAATTTTTCAATATACACTCGTAATTTTTAATATTGACCCCAAATTTTCAACATAGTCACTTTTTTCACACCACCTCATGAATGTTGCAGCTGTTATTTTTTAAATCCTGCCCAAAATGTGTTTTCACACTTGTGGCACAAAATCACCTTTCATGCAAGACTTGAAATTCTCCCTGCCTTTGTTCATAAGGTGGGTCATAATAAGACTATGTTGAAAATTTGGGATAAAAATACTAAAAAACAATAAAGTTATGAGCATACATTGAAATTCTTTGTACGCTTTAATTTAAGTAATTTTCAATATTTTGAGCACAAATTTTCAGCATAGCTATTTTTTCACACTAACTCATGAATGTGACTGTTACACGCTTCAAATTCTGGCACAAAATGTTTTCGCACATGTAGCAAAATCACCTTTCAGGCAGTATTTGAGATTTTTTCCACCCTTGCTCATGAGGCGGGTCATAAGAAGGCTATGCTGAAAATTTGGGGTAAAATATTTGAAAAACAACAAAGTTATGAGTGTATGTTGAAATGTTTCCATGCATGCTTGTAACTTTGGTAATTTTCAATATTTTCACCCCAGATTTTCAACACAGCCATTGTTTTACACTACCTCTCATGAACATGACAGCTGTCATCTTTCAAACCCTGGCCAAAATTTATGCTGCACTTGTGTTGTGAAATGATGTTTCAGCCACTATTTTATTAATGACACCTGTCGTGTTCAGAAGGCGGTCATAAAAAAGACTTGAAAATTTGGGGTCAAAATGTGAAAAACAGCTAAGTTATGAAGAAATGTTGAATTGTTCCAGCATTTACTCATAACTTTATTTTTGCAGATTTTGGCCCAATGTTAAACAATCCCGGTTACCCTACCTCCTGAACATGACAGGTATAATTTTTCAAATACCTCTGAAACTTTTTTCACAGTTGCACTGTGAAATCACCGCTTGGGTGGCATTTAAAAATTCCACCTGTCCCGACTCATAACATCAGGCCATAAAAAGACTATGTTGTAAATCTGGGGTCAAATGTCGGAGCCCACTGTAAATTAGATACTGCCTCTCAGCTGGCCAATCCTGAATGAATAGAATCTAAAACTGTGTAAAAGTAGGACACTACTGAAACTGAGACACCACATCTCATTTGCTCTATCCTGGTAAGTACTGTATATTCTGTAGTAAAATGTGTACAAGCAAGACCCAGTACAACAGCAATGGAAGTGGCAAACTTTCAGCATTGACAAGTGCTTGTTGAATTTTAGCTAGAGTTATTAGCTGGTGGGTCCATCACCTGATATAAGCTGCAACAGAGACTGTTGTTGGGTCTCCGTGGGTCTGGGGAAGGGAAGGGCCTCAAGATAAGAGTGGACCTCTTCCGGGTGGCTGGAGGGTCTGCTGTATTAAGCTGTCTCTAGTAATCCTGCATAATCTGGAGAACTTGGTCTCCTTTTGCTCCAGTTTGCCCATGTGGGGCATCAGAGCTGTAATATACAGGCACTTTTCCTTCTTGCCTGTAGGGACGAGCCAGAGTCATGCTCCTTGCCCCCCATAACAAGACTGCTTAAGATAGGAGAGCTAGGTCTACCCTTTCCTGTAAAATTAGTTTGGATCTCTGCCTGGGTTTTAGTAATTGGTTGGGCAAAATCAGCCTCCCTGTCTGTTAAGTTTTTGCAATGAGGCAAAAGTCTCAGATAATTCAGTAGATTTTGTTGCTTGGAGCTCTTTCCTTTTGTCTGCAAAGTCAATAATGAAACCCCGGGTAACTGCATTGAGCAAGTCCCAGAGAATGAGACAGCTGATATCTCTGGTATCATTTTATTGGTAGGTTTGTTGTAACACCTCTTTAAAGATGGAGAACTGGGCTGGCAGTATAGCCTAGAGGTTAGAGTAACGAGCTGTGAATGAGCGTGGTCATCCAACAGACCTGGGTTTGATTCCACAACCTTCACTTGCATACTGTGTGACTCTGAGCAAGTCACTTAACTGCTCAGTGCTCCCAGGTCGCCCCTGAAAGCAAGCAATTGTGCCAAGTGGGCCTTACCCGGTTACCAAAGACTAAAATAAAAAAATATAGGACCAAAAGTCAGGATGATGGAGCAGTGAAGTGCAGAGCGCCAAGTGGTGGTTCGCTTTGGTTTAAGTCAGCTTTGAGGAGGAGGAACTAGTTGTGATCAGATAGGTGGCGGGGCCATACGACATGCTAGACTGAAGAAAAGTGTTCAGTGAAGATTATAAAATAGTCCAGGCGAGTGTAACAATTGTGGGTTGGGAAGCAGTGTGAAAGTAACATCAGAGGGAAACAGCTTTCCAGCACATCAATAAATACTAGTTATTGTAACATCTCCTGCATTTATTTTAGAGCTGGGTCACCCAGTGATGCTGCGTTTAAAGGCATCCAGTTTGGGTGACAGTTAAATTTAAATCTCCATGAGAATGAGTTACCCCAAGAGCATTCCCATAATTGATTAGTAAATTCCTGAAAAAAATTTTCTTACTCAGGGAGGGGATACACATTAACCAAGGTGATCTTGGCTGGAATACAGGTGCCCTGTAAGTATAACAACTGGAGGGGTCAATATATTCCTGCATTCAATGAAATGCTGTTGTACAAGGAATGAGAGTGGCTGCTCCATGTCCTTTCCCAATTTATACATAAGAGCATAGACCTTGTATACACTTCCTCTGGCTAGCTTCATGTGTCTGAGCAGAGAGGTGAGGTTCCTGCAACAGAGTAATATCTAAATTCTCCATCCAGAATAACTGAAACATTTTATTGCACTTAACTGGGCTAGTCAGGCCATTTATATGCCATGATAGGATATGGGAAGATTAACCACCATGAAGAAGGTCAAGTGACAGTGGCACAGTGGAAATAGCTACTTATTGTGCAGGTATGGTGGAAAGGATCAGAAAGACAGCTTGAACCCATATTTCAAGCAAGAGATTTTAAAACAAAAAGACCCACTAGGCACTAATAATAAATATAAACTACTTTACTTACACATAAAACAAACAATGTTACAACACCAAACCTGTGCTACCATAGCCTCCAACGTTTACTCATCGCTTTATCAAGGATGCCATCTGGGCTCACATGTAATACATTTATATTACAATCTTAAAGTGACAGTACACAATAATCGATTATATACATGTGAAAAAGACAATGAGAAACCACTACACACTTAAATAGACATCTAAAACACAGCATGCTAGAATACATAGGTAGCACATGAAATGGAAAACAGTTGGGGAGGGAGAAAAGGAAGGGAAGAATATAGAGGAATAGAGGATACATATAATATGATCTATAATAATCTGATAAAAAAGCTAAAACAGTCTGGATATACTATGCTATCCATAAAACTCAGTATGCCAACACTCAGCACACCGAGTTACTCTGCCCCAAATCCACAGCCTCGAACAGCTTTACAGTAATTGTACATTGCTATTTTTGTTTTAAACTTAGATTGTGGGCTTTTAGTGACACTGTAATTTCTTTTACTTAGAATTGTTGTTGGGCTGTTGAAAATTTAAAACCTAGTTTGTTGTGCTTGTAGTGGTGGTGTATTTCTTTGCTGTCTTTAATTGCTGCAAATTTTGTCTTGGCTTGTCCTGACTTACCCTGTAGTTTGGGTGAGGGTGCTAAGTGTCTGGCCTCTGACCTCAGCTATGTGATAATTGGAGGTGGTGCTTAGTCAGAGCTGAGGTAGCAAGTGATTTTGTTTTCTCAGAAGAAGCCAGAAGCCAGAAGGGAAGAAACAGATTCATTTCAGTGCTTTACAGTAATTGTACATTGCTATTTTGTTTTAAACTTAGATTGTGGGCTTTTAGTGACACTGTAATTTCTTTTATAGAATTGTTTTGGGCTGTTGAAAATTTAAAACCTAGTTTGTTGTGCTTGTAGTGGTGGTGTATTTCTTTGCTGTCTTTAATTGCTGCAAATTTTCTCCCCGCCCTAACTCTTAATTATATGCCCTGTTAAATCTGATTGACAGGAGCTAAGTACAGGATATAGTAGGGGTTGTGGGTAGGAGAGGACATAAGGGAAGAAGCCACCTCAACACTACAAGTGTTTTGACTCATTTTATTTATTTTTTTCTTTTAAAGAAAAGTATCTGAGAAGCAGTGGCAGGATTTTTAGGACAGTAATTAATAAAAAGGGAACTAGGAGAGCTTAGTAACAGACAAGTACTGGAATAGCAGTATAAGTGTAGTATAATGTGGGAGTAGTGCAATGCAGTGGGCTGTGAGGCAGCCATATTCAGGCAGACCTTCTGGATGCTGAGGTGCTGCCCTATCTGCATGCATCTCTCTGGACTGCAGGATGAGATGGCCAGACTCAGAAGTAAACTGGGTCAGGAGTACCATCACCCCCATCCAGAGACCACCAGCCCAGTGTCGCTGCCACAGGGATGCCAAGAATGAGGAGCACTTGGATGACATTGGGCTCAGGGAGGGTTAGGGCAATCAGGCAGAGACACATCCCAGATCCTATTCCACTCAAGAACTCATATGCCACACTGGCAAATGGGGACAACCGAATAGAGGTACCCAGAGAAGTGGAAGGAAAGATGGGAGGTTAGCCAATGAGGTGACCTCAGTGGGGAGAGCAGTGGACCCTTGAGGAGGAGGAGAATCCTGGAGCGGAACTCCATCATAAGAGGAATCCAGCTAGGAACACAGGAGGGGAGGACAGGGAGGTGAGGTACTCACCAGGTGCCACGGCATGGAGGGATGGAAGGAAGATCCTGGGGATCGCTGGGAAGGCAAGACGGAGGGTGAGCTGGATGTCATTATCCACCCTAGGTACTAATGACCTGGCAAATGGGGAGCAAAAGGAAGTTCAGGAAGAGTTTAGGAAATTGAGGAGGGCCTCAACAAGTAGCTACTTCTGTTACCTTCTGGAAGTACTACTCATGAGAAGCATGGGAGCATAGGGTGCATGCACCAGGAACTTTAACTCATGGTTGAAGAACTGGTGCTGTGAGGAAGGGTTTGGATTCATTGGTGACTGGGGACCCACCTGGAGGGATGGAGGCTTGTTCAAGCCTGACGATCTGCATCCATCCTGGAGGGGAATCCAAGCACTAATGATAAGTTTAAATGCTACATTGACAAGCATTTAAACTAGCTAAGGTACTAATTGTCCACCCCCACAGCTAGCAGTGGAACCAGTGAACTGGAGGAGTGGATATCTCTACAAAGCAGTGTGCAAAAGATGAAGATAAGTGCCCAAGAGGTGGACAGGCAGAAAAGGGCAAAATTCAGCAGAAGGGCAGACAGCAAGGAGAACCAGGGATAAAGGACAACCAGGGAAGGGCTGGAGTAGAACAGCTAAACAGTCTAGGAGGTCAAATCATGGAAAGCTATATGTGCCAATGCCAGGAGCCTTAGCAACAAGATGGAGGATCTGAGGCTGTCATGGTGCAGTCAGACCTGGACATTGTGGCCATCACAGAAACCTGGTGTAATGATAACCATGACTGGGAGATTGCCATACTTGGCTACAACATATTCAGAAGAGACAGGGCAGGTAGGAAGGGAGGAGGTGGCACTGTATGTGAACAATGACATAAGGGCCACAGAGATTCAGGAGGAACAAAATGGGGAGAGATACTGTGGGTTAAGCTGAAGGAAAATGGAGCCAGCCATCTGCACAGGTGTAGTCTATAGACCACCAGCCCAGGAGGAAGAAAGAGATAGGGAGTTGATGCAAACCATCCAAAGGATGGCAGACAAGGGTGAGGTAGTGCTGGTTGGAGACCTCAATATTCCAGATGGACTGGAGCATCCCAGCATCAGCATCAACTAGGAGCAGATTTATCCTGGACTCCTTCAGGGTGCCTTCCTCAAGCAACTGGTCATGGAACCAACTCAGCAGAAGGCAATACTGGACCTTGTGCTCACAAACAGGGACAATGTGATGGGGGTAACAGTGGGGAGCACCTGGGCAACAGTGACCACCAGTCATTGTGGTTTGAAATCACAGAAGGAGCAGAACCAAACCACACAAAACACGTATCTTGGATTTCAGGGGACAGTCTTTTGGAAATGGAGAAATGCTTGAAAAGAGGCATTAAGGGAATGGGCAGAATCAGGGGTTGAGGAACAGAGGGCAGTATTTAAAATGAGGATTACAAGAACAACAGAATCATGCATTAGCAAGTTAGCAAGGGAAAAGGAAGAGGAGGCCATGGTTTTTCCAAGGATGTAGTAGAGAAAGTGAAAGCCAAAAAGATTGCATTCAGGCAATACAAAAGACACAGGCAGAAGGGATAGGAGAAGTATCAGGAGAAGCAAAGGGAGGCAGGAGGTCAGTAAAGGAAGCCAAAGCTCAGACAGAAGAGCACATTGCAAAATCGGTGGGTAGAGGGACAAAACCTTTACAGGTACATAAGTGAAAAAGAAAGGCAAAGGAAGGGATAGTGAGACTGAAGAAGGAGGATGGGGTCTGCGTGAGGATGACAACAGTAAAGCTGACATATTGAACAGGTATTTCTGCTCAGTCTTTACTGAGGAAGAGGAGGGTAATGGGTCTGAAGGGAGTACAAGGGTGGGAATGGTGCAGAATGGACACAAGTCCCTTTACACGAGAAAGGGTCCTGAAGAAACTGGAAGTAATAAGAGTTGATAAAGCAATGGGGCCAGATGGGGTGCACCCAGGGTCCTTAAAGAACTAAGAGAGGTGGTGGATGAACCTCTGGCAATCCTGTTTAGCTGATCTCTGGAAACAGGGAGGTACCAAAGACTGGAGGACAGCAGATGTAGTCCTCTTATACAAAAGTGGGAATAAAGAGGAAGCGGGGAACTACAGACCAGTCAGCTCTCCTCGGTAGTGGGAAGATCATGGAAGCATTACTGAAGGAGAGACTGGTGGAACATCTGGTTGTCAATGGACTACAGGACCCAAGGCAGCATGGTTTCACCAGGGGGATGTCATGTCAGACCAACCTTGTTGAATTTTTGACTGGGTGACTAGGGAGGTGGATCAGGGAGGGCAGTGGACATTGCCTATCTGGACTTCAGCAAGGCCTTTGACCTGTGCCACATAGAAGGCTATTACACAAAGTGGGGAATATGGGTGTGGGCAGGACAGTAGTGCAGTGGGTAGGTAACTGGCATTGGCAGCAGGACACAGAGGGTGGTGGTAAATGGCTGTCACTCCACAGAGGGAAGAGTGACCAGTGGAGTGCCACAGGGACTCAGTGCTGGACTGGTCCTATTCAACATCTTCATCAGTGACATCATGTGGGACCTAGAAGGCAGAATTTCCTGTTTGCTGATGACACAAAGCTCTGTAATAAAGTAGACACACCAGAGGGTGTAGACAGAATGAGAAGGGACCTGCAGAAACTTGAAGAATGGTCAGGAGTTTGGCAGTTGAAATTCAATACAAAGAAGTGCAAGATAATGCATATGGAGCACAAAACCCTGGCACAATATATCAGTTGGGGGTGAGGATATAGCATGCACCAAGCAGGAAAGGGATCTTGGGGTTATCATCTCTGATGACCTCAGGTAGGAAACAGTGTGACAAGGCATCAGGTAAAGCAAATAGGATGCTGGGCTGCATAGGCAGGGGCATCACCAGCAAGAAAAGGAGGTCATAATTCCACTATACAAGACACTAGTGAGGCCCCACCTGGAGTACAGTGTACAGTTCTGGAGACCTTACGTATGTAAGGACATAGACAGGGTAGAGAAGGTTCAGAGGAGGCAGCAAAGATGGTACATGGATTGCATCACAAGTCCTATAAGGACTGGTTGAAGGAATTGAATATGTACTCCTGGAGGAGAGAAGGGAGAGGGATATGATAGAGACATACAAGTATCTTACAGGGAGGAACAGGGTGCAGGAATACACTATTTTTAAGTGAAAAAGATGTTCCAGGACTAGAGGCATGGATGAAGTTGAGGAGGATGATTCAGAGGAAACGTGAGGAAGAATTCTTCACAGAACGGGTGGTAGATAAGCAGAATACCCTGTGTGGACTGAAACAATCATGGGATTTAAGAATGCATGGGCTACATATAAAGGAATTCTGGAGGTCAGGGTCAAGGGCAACAGACTTCTAGGAAAACATAAAGTACACTTACAAGCTCAAATGGCAGACTGGGTGGGCTGTAGGGTCTTATCTGCCAACACTGTCTATGTATCTATGTAACAGACTGTATGCATGACAGAAATATTTTGGGTATTATTTACCAAACAAGTAAATGCATTGGGGCACCCCCATAATTAAAATAACTAACTCCGAGGGAAGGGACTCAGAGTAAAAATATTTGTTACCGGGGATGAGTTCCTTAAAAGGACATGACCCAGACCAGAACCCGGGTCTGAGGAGCGCACTGGCAGAGCTGCTGGTGGTTTAGCCCTGTACACCACCAGTGCAGCTCAGCCAACTCCCAAAACAACTGTCCCTTGAAGTGCACCAGCAGCGGTAAGGTAGCAATCTGTTACATCCATGCCTTACCTATCGAAATCAATGAGATATTTCATCATTAGGATGCTCATTATCGACACTACACCTATCGGGCAATAGTGCCCAGGCAGGTGTGTGTCAGGATAGTGAGCCATGGGAATACATAAAGGTACCAACAGCCTGATGCTATCAGGACCAAGATCTATTAGCTTCATTATATACAGGACAATATGCTGCTGATACAGCTAAATCCATCTTTGTTTACCTAAAATTAGTAATTGGCTGAATACAAATCCAATAATTACATTTATATCATACTCCAGTGGAGGAGTACATATTACTCAAACTGGTTAGAGGAAGGTGAGAATGGGAGAGGGGAGCAGGGTGAAGTATCTTGTGGTTCTTTTGAGCTACTTCAGCAGGGCCTTGATACTTTGAAGTATCTCCTCCAAATGTTTTGCTCTGGCTTCCTGGATTTGTGGCTGAGTTTTTTGTCATAAAGGGACCATCAGGGTGTTTGGTGAGTCAGGTCCGAGGAGGCCATGGGTGTCGTGGCACCCTGGGAGATGGTTTCCATACCTGTCTATTCAAGTCTAGCCTCTAGAGGAGTATGGTATAAGATGTCACCCCTGAGTAAAGCACATGCCACTAAGGCATCTCTGGTTTTGGTACAAAACACCCCAAACTCAGAGAAGAGGCAGTTACTAGTAGCTTCCAGTGGTGAGGAGCTACAGTTAAGAATGCAGGGAAGAGACCACGCTCTTGAAGGTATCACTTAACAGCGATGCGGAGAAGCCTGGAGGTACTCTTTTTGGGGGTTAGCACAAACTTTTCTGTCAAGTTAGGTACTTTTAGCAGAGTTAAGTGAGGTTATTGTGTGCGTGCCTAGCTCAATCTGTTTGCCGATGTCAGGGATGGTGATGTCACCAGAAGTCACCAGCCTGACTATATTTTGAACAGCGACCCCAGAAGACACTCAATCCCTACAATGGTAGAAAATGCATCGCTTGTGGCGCCTTTCTAATGGGCTACAAAAATGAACTGCCACATTCAAACATAACTTAATTTCAAAGGCACCAACTGAAAATATCGCACACACAGGAATAGATTTATTTTAGCAATCTTCCATGCAGTGCATTGTATAGTAGGAGGAAGGAGGAGATACTGCCCCTGTACAGGTAATACTGCCCCTGTACAGAAGATACTGCCCTGTTCAGGTCCCTGGTGGCACACACCTTGACTGCTGTAACGCAGTCTCCGTAGTCCACTTTCAGGAAAGACAGGGACTATACAAAAGGAGGGTCCAAAAAGATGGTCCAGGAAAGCAGGGGAGGTTGTATGAAGAAAGAGTGGCAGACCTTAACATATATACAGTATATGGAGGCTAGGAGGAAAGGGAGTATAACTGAGACATATGCGTTCTTGCAAGGAATCAACACGATGGAAGGTAAGGACTTGTTCACAAGGAAATGAAGGCACAGTCATTAGAGGGGTGGAGCCTGGTGGGTGGAGATTCAGGAGGGACGAGAGCAGGTGGACAAATGGAATAACTGCCCAAGGCTGTAACTGGGTTTAAACTTGTGTGGACAGCTATAAGGGAACAGTGATCCACAGGTAGAAGAGGGAAGGACACCTGGGCAATGGTGTGATAGACAACCACTAGAACTACCAGATCTTTTAAGTCCAACCTGGTGTTAGGCTGAGCATGTTGGTATGGGGAAATGAGCAGGCTGGATGAACCTCTGTGTCTCTCTTTCCATGATACCTGGCACCTTCTTGAATGCTTTACTAACGCCTGCTATGTGTTAGTGTATGACCCATTTTGTTTTCGAGGTCAAAGATGATCCGCAAGGTTCCCTAAGCAATGAACTGAGCTGCTTTGGAGATAGTTCTCTGTGTGTGACTGTGTCCATGCCTATTGTATAGCTGCCCTCCTGATAAATGAGGTGTGCCACCAGTGAGTCTGCCTTCCGCACAATGAAAATAAATGCAACATACTATGATTAAATATCAGGGTATACAAATTGCTCAGAATAAATACAACTCTTGCTGTTAGAAACGTGCTTCAATTTTATGAATTTATTCATATACTTTGTTCTTTAAAAAGACTGTACAGCTGGACCGTCCAGTGCAGCACCTACCGCTATCCCTTGGGATGCGGTGACCTGGGTTTAGAAGCAAGCCTGAGTCATCAGGGGCTGGCGGGGGGCGAGCATCCCAAAGGCTCTCCTTCTCCAGGAGAGAAGGGCTTGTCTTCCACAGCAATACTGCCATCTGGGTGACTCCAGGTGGCAGTGCTGCAAGAAGGGCTGGTGGGAGGGAGCAGCTTTACTGACGTCTGGGCACTTCTATACTCAGCATGCACCTGACACCTAGATATCCCTATACAAAGCTCACAGTTCGGGAGGGAAGAAAATGGAAAATGATCCTACTGCTTGACAGCAAAGGACCCTGGTATATCTGGAGTCAGTGCCTTCTAACTGACTATACCTCCTGATGAGATATGTAGTTCAGGGTAACATCCTCCACCTCATCCCTCCTTCGGCAAGCCAAGCAGCATGGAGGATGGTGCCACGAGACCAAGTAATGGATACCCAGATAGTGCACTGGGAGCTCAGGAGGGAGTTCAGGGGTTCGAGCAAGAAAGAGGTATAAACAGAAAGCAAAGAAAAACAAGATTAAAATATTTGCATATAGAGAATATTGATCTTTCTGCTTAAGTAATGAAGACATTTAATCTGAAAAAGGGAGTTAAAGCTCTGTAGCAAAACCTTTAAATACTTGTAGAGTTTGTGCACGTGGGTGTTTCAAGGCCTTGTCTGTGTGCATTCTGGGCTAGAAGTGCATATCCAGATCCAAAGCTGATGGAACACATGAGTGAAAGCAACTTTCAGACCTGCAGTGATGCGCCTGATGCAGACATTGTTTCCAAGAGGATATTACTGTATCTCCATATACCAACAGTAGACCACAGGTAACAGTCTTGCAAGTACTGACAAATAATCAACCTGCATGCAGTGCTTACACATAGTGAAGCGTACAGAACCCCTGCACCTGAATATCTTCTGCAGTGATTCCTGAAAGATGTGTTAAAAGCAGCAGAAGAATTTCTCGAACACACCCATCCTCCAGTAACATCACTGTCCATGCCAGTACTAACTGCTTATCAAACACTTGCCTTCTGACATGAACCTTGACAAAATGAGCATAATGCACAATCATCTATCAACATGGTCTTTTAGGGTGGCTTGGTGTACCCAACAGCAGTCTTATCTGTATTACAGTACTTAGGGCAGTCGGGCACATCCAGAATAGGAAAAGTAATATTGTCCACCTCCATGGAATGTTGACATAGCAAGAGGTTAGTTCTGTGGAGCTGGAATACACAATGTAGTGATCTGCTGTGCATTTCACAGCAGGATGTTTGGAACTATTTCCATCAAGAATGCTGCAGGAAACTGCAGTTGTTTCCTCTGCAATCAATGGAGCAGTACTTGATGAGAGGACTGCTTTTCCAGCATTTTTTTAACAATGTGGCTGTAATGTGATCCTCTATCAGTCTGGACTTACCTGATTGTCCTGACAACTTACTTACCTAAATAACCATTGTCTGTCACTTCTTAAAGAGAGCAGTCATCATTAAGAGCCCCACATCCAAGTGTGGGCCATTCCATATTTTCACTTTGTGTGTACATTTTTTTTTCTTACCGCTTCCCTGTAGCATAGTAGATCATATGTGGCTGATCCTACAGACTCCAAAGCTGGCATTTACTGTGACTAGAAATCCCAGAATCCCTATAACTGATGTTAGATCTGAGCTGCAGCAGTGGGAGATTCAATAGCCTAAAGTGCATGTTAGAGCTTTTATAAGTTTCGGTCAGATGTGTGCTGGTCTCAATGTTCTCTCAGGGCTGAGTACAGTCCTCTGTGACTCTACTTAGCCCCAGGAGGACATCTGGACCAGCAACCAAAAGTTCTGCAGGCTATTGACTCTCCTACTGCTGCTGCAGCCCAGCTCTGACATCAGCCACAGGGATTCTGGGATTTCCAGTTACAGCAAATGGGTTCGGAGTCAGCAGGGTCAGCCTGATGCAATCTAATGCAATGTATTAAAGAAGTAAAAGACGTTTCTGCACACAGGTGCTAATCAGCCCCCACACTTGGTGAGGGGCTCTTAGTGCAGACTCTTCCTTTAAGTGCTGTTTTCTCAGAGTTAGATTTTACTAAGTTAAACAATGCATTCATGGTTTGCTAACAAGAAATTAAATTCATGTGTCAGTTAAAAGTTTAAACTCAAAGAGTGATTGATCTTATGTTACACAAAATAAAATAGTGGGACTGGTCCATCAGCACAGCTGAAGGGCTGCAACTTGTAACACTGGTGACCAAGGTTCAGGAACAAGCTGGGGTCACTGCAGGGTCGGCAATGAGCAGAGGGATTAAGAGCCCCAGAAGATGCGTTCTCTTTCCGGGAAGAGAGTCCGTCAGTCTCTGGCTTACTCCTACCACTCAGGTGACCACAGAGATTGGGGGTGGTGGCGACTCCAAACAGCACCACAACGGCATCATGTGTGAATCGGAGTCCTTGATGTGAGCACCCCAGGAGCAGGACAAAGGTGAAAATCCCTGATGCCACAGCATGATACCCAGTCACTTGGGCCTCGCACCCCTCATTACCCATATGGAGCCCACAGAGGTGAACCTGCTTCCTTCCGGGCCCCGCTCAGATGCACATCAGGAGTTGGAAGGTGAGGGCTACAGATGAGGCAACAGGGGTGGGTGGGTGCTTGTGGCAGATGGGGCAGGGCACCAGATGGAAAAAGTACACGTTTAAAAATAAGCACCGTAAATAAAAGCAGTACAACTGTGCTTTGATCTCATGATTTTTATGTTACTGGACCCGCTGACAGAATTCTGGGGTTGAAATTTGTTTTGAAAGCCACAATCAAGATCTTAAAGTGTTTTACAAACTGTACGTCTATGTTAAAGAAGCACTATGGGCAAATAATGAAAAGAAAAATGTTTTGAATCATGTTCTTGACTACTGGACAGTGATACTGTTTTCAAGTGGGCATGTAAAGGTCATGGAACCCCTGTGTCTAGAGGTACTGTATATAGTGGTATTCCCATCCAGGGAGTGCCGCATCGCATAGCACAGAACCTATACCTGTCCTGCACCAACACTTTACCACCACGGGCTTGGGACACTGGAGCAGGGGAACCATAACCTACACTGGGGCACCAATAATATACAGGAGATCGAACACAAACTGAATGTCCATATTCAGAGCAGGCAGCAAGCTGGGTGTATTTATTGACTGCCTTTGGTTTACACAGTTCAAAGGGCATTCCATTCTCAATTAACTCTCTTGTGTCTCTCACACAGTACAGCACTAGCTGCATCACACTGTTCCCTATAATATATTTCACATCATAACCTATAATACATCTGGGGCTCTGATTTCAACCCACTACTGCCAGGATCTGTGCTCGAAACTACTCACAAAGTTACTTTTGTAAGGTTCACCCATGCTCTAAGGGACGTAATTATTAACAGTTTCAGTGCATCTGGTCCAAATACACATTGCATTTCTACAACAATCCTTAACCTTCCTATGGGTCCCTGAGTCCCTGGAGCCCTGCACCAAGGCCATTTGTGTGGGCGGTTCCAGGTAGGCATGCACTAACCCTGTGGCAATTCCATGCCTCAACCTGTCTCATTATGCCCATGTAGGACAACATTAAGCTAAAGCATGTCAGCAAACATTACAACAGTAATACTAGGGTGTGCGTCAAATTCAAATCTGCCATTGAATACCTCGGTTACCAGGTGTATTTGACAAATACCTGAATACTGGGGTGTATTGAGGTATTCAATGGTCATGTATTCAATGAGACTTTGACATCTTGTGAGAGCTCCTCAGCCAATTCCCAGGCTGCTCAGAGAGCTTTCCAGAACTTTACCATGTGACCTTTCCTTGCCAGTACACTGAGACACTCAAGCTGAGAGGAAGATGTTTTCTCTGTGAAAGAGTTGTGGTGTTCTGAATTGATTTAGTTAAAAAAGTCTTTGTAGACTCCTTTTGACTCTTCTATTTTGTTCTTCATTGAGAGACTGTGGTGTTCCACTTGACTGACTGACTGACTGCTAAAAGTACTGTGTTTACAACAGAAGAAAGTGTGTTGTAACTAGATGGATCTGAACAAATCAGATCCACAGATACCTGTCTTTGTGGCAGGATAGTGGATTGCCGGATACTTCCACTATCTGACTGTGGATCCAGCCATCGGATCCTAACCAGGATCTATCACTATCTGGCCCCGGATCCTAACTATTTGCCCTAGGATCCATGGATCCTAACCAGGATACATCACAGTCTGGCCCTGGATCCTAACTATCTGCCCTAGGATCTGTGGATCCTAACCAGGATACCTGGATCCCAACTAGGATCCATCATTATTTGGCCCTGGATCCTAACTATCTGCCCTAGGATCTGTGGATCCTAACCAGGATACCTGGATCCTAACCAGGATCCATCACTATCTGGTCCTGGATCCTGCATCTGTCTTTGGCAGAATATCTGATAGGATCCAAGTCAGGATACCAGCACTATCTGACAAATAGTGGTAGGCTCCACAAAAGCAGTATCTGAGCAACATTAGTAATCTTCAGTCGGGGCGGGTTCAATTGGTTGCAGGCTAGCTGGCTTCTGCCTGCTTACTGGCTGAAAAGGGCTTGTCCCTGTGACTTCATTACAGTGCTGAATTTGTTTACCATTTTGCAGTAAATAATATACTACTGTATCTGTTTGTGTGGGGAGGCGTTAGTGTGTGCTCAGTTCACAGTGCTGTGTTCTGAAGGTGCTGCCAGTTTGCAAGGGTAGCTTTGCCTATTATTTCTTTCTGTAGTTTAATTATTTAAATTGTTATAAAAAATTGTATTTTTTTCTCCTGATGCTGCAGTCTTTTTTTTGGTAGTGCACTTCAGCATTTGTTGTTGGCCTACTACCACTGAAGTCAGTGTACTTAAAGCAAGGGGAGGAACGCCACCTTCCTTGTTTTGCATTGCAGCTTTGGCTTGCGCTTGTTCCTGTACCTGTAGTTAGCGCAGCTGTTATTTCTTAAAACACCTATATAATAAAGTAGTTTAAGTCCTTTGTCTCACCACGACTTCGCCTGTGCCCTAGGGCAGGCACGGGCCAGGGGCATTGTTGCAGCCCAGTATCAGTTGTCTGAGTCTGACTGTTGCTAAAACAGTAAAAAGTTACAAACAATAGTCTAAAATAAATTACTGAAGTCTTTTTGTCTCTGGTCACCACAGACATTGTCTGTGCCCTAGGTAGGCTTACAGGCCAAGGGCACCCTTGCTGCCAGTGACTAGTATTAGCTGTCTGAGTTTCTGACTGTTTTTAAAACAGTAAAAGTTACAAACAACAGTCTAAAATCAATTGCTGAAGTCTTTTGTTTCGGACCAGACACTACAGAACCGATCTGTGCCCTAGGGTAGGCAGGAGCCAGGGGCACCCTTGTTGCCCAGTATTAGCTGTCTGAGTTTATGACTGCTGCTAAAACAGTATAAAATGATAAACAACAGTTTAAAATAAACTATTGGAAGTCTTTTTATCTATGAATGCCACAGACCTTATTTGGCTAGTGTAGGCAGGGCTCAGGGGGCACTCCTGCGGCCCAGCATTAGCTGTCTGAGTTTCTGACTGTTCATAAAACAGTTGTAACCCCTGCTCCCAGGGTTACTAGAATCTCACTAGAATCAGTGACAGGCAAGGAGAGGCAGGATATAGAATCTTTAATGGGATACAACTCAATACCGCTAAGACTGAGGTTCTTAGCTGGGGGCAGATCTGGATAGTAGTACCCGGCACTTTTGCCCTTGAAGTGACAACACCAAGTTTAGAAACAGAAACATAGAATTTGACGCAGATAAGGACCGCTACCCACCTAGTCTGCCCATTTTCCTACCTAACAGATAAGCTGCAGATCCTAGTTAACCAACAGCTTACTTCCTCCTACCCCCACTACGACTGCCCTATGTCTGTCCCATGCATTCTTGAATTTCACTGTTCTTGACTCCACGACCTCCTCAGGGAGGCTGTTCCATGCATCCACAACCCTCTCCATGAAAAAATACTTCCTCACATTACCTCTGAGCCGTCCCTCTATCTTCAAATTGTGCCCACTGTTCTTGTACATCTCTTTTTCTGAAAGATGCTACCTCTTGGACTTTGTTGAGTCCCTTGAGGTACTTGAAAGTTTCTTTCATGTCCCCTCTCTCCTTCTTTCCTCAAGGGTATACGATTAAGCTCCTTTAGTTTTTCTTCATATGTCTTCTGGTGCAGACCCTGCACCATTTTGGTTGCCCTCCTCTGGACAGCCTCTACTCTGTCTATGTCTTTGTGGAGATGGGGTCTCCAGAACTGCACACAGTACTCAGATGGGGTCTCACCAACTGTCTGTACAGAGGGATAACAACTTCCTGTTTTCTACTATTGATGCCTCTTTCTATGCATCCCAGTATCCCCCAGCCTTCCTTACTGCCTTCTCACATTGCTTGCCCATCTTTAGGTCATCTGATACCTTCAATACCTGGGGATTGTAATTCCTGAGATCTATCAAAGGTATAGGAAGTGAATTTCCCATTAATCAAGACTTTTAAAATGATTTACAACAATGGCATGACCTTACCATTCTCTCCATACAATGAGTTGACTCTATTAAAATGATAGTATTGCCCAGATTTCTCTACCTGTTCCAGAACCTCCCCATCCAACTCCCATCGGAGTGTTTTAAGATTTGGATAGACCCAAGAAGGCTTATGCCTTACTCCAGTTACCTAAACTCAAGGGTGGTCTGGCCCTCCCAAATTTGAAAACCTATTATTCCTCGCCCATATGGCGCATGCCCTACACTGGTGGGACTCGAACACAGTTACATGGAGCTAGATGGTCAGCTGGAGGACATAGAGAGAGGCATGGGTACTCTTATACTTTAACGAATTACAGAGTAGCTGGTATTAGATCTACCTTTACAAAAGCTGTACTTAATTTATGCCGTAGGTTGTTGGGGGCATCAGATATTCGCCTTCAGCTGCACATTACTGATTCCTATGTATGTCCCATCATTTATTCCAGCCATCACTGATCGTACATATGACGCCTGAAAAGGCGAGGTTTGAAATTCATATATCAATGGTACGAACAGGGATCTTTTACAACCTTTGCCTAAATACAGCAGGCTTATCAACTGGATGGGAGGGGCTTTTGCCGCTTTCTTCAAATACGCCATTATATGGTGCAGAAATGCGAAACCCACTGGGCATTGGCTCAGGCACATCCTCTGGTGCAAATTATCAACACCCAGACCAGACAGATGCCTGATCATATCATCTCAATGTTGTACCGTGCTTTTCAACAGAAGGGGCATAAATCTTTGGTGAAAGTGCAGAAATCTGGGAGGTGGATCTGGGACAAGAGATACTTGAGTCGGATTGGGAGCAGATATGCAGAATACAGCATAAGATATCCAGCCCATGTTTGGAAAGAATATAGTTGGAAGTGTATGGTAAAATATTTTACACACCCATAATAACTGGGAAATATGGGGTTAGGTGAGGAACTGGTTGTTGAAGATTATGTGGAGAGCCCGGGCAGATCATATACATATATTCTGCAATTGCCCAGTGCTTAATCAGTACTGGCACAAATAGAGTACGGTCTGAGGCAACTCTTCCCGAGCTCATGCAGCTCACCCCTGGTTTGGCACTATTACACTGGTTCCCTGAGGGTGTCAGGAATATACAGTCCAAGAAATTGCTGGCAGTATTACTTTTGGCAGCCAAGAAGGGATTTCAAGGAGGTGGTTACAGACCCCTCCTGCCCCCTCGCTTGTAACAGATTGGGAGAATACGATACAATGGATATACACAATGGAAAAAATAACAGCAGTCTTGCACTCGAGGGAGGCTGCGACTAGACTTTTCTGGAATGTGGATAATGTGGATCATGCAACATAGGCAGGACATTATACCATGAATAAGAAGATTTTATGGTGGGGAGGAATGCATTTACTGTAATTTATCTTGGATATAGAGTAATTTGTGAATCTGTACTCTCCTGGAGACTTGTTCTTAACTTGCGCACTGATTTAGAAATCTCCGTGTGGTCAGCATGCTACTTACTGATAATGTGATCCTGCATTTTACTCCTGCATACTGTGCTGTTTACACTGATGTACTCTAATCTTCTAATAAAAACAAAGTAACAAAAAAGAAAAACAATGCAACAAGTAATGCCTGCAATTAAAAAGACACTGATTCTTGTGAGAACCTTTTTCCAGGTTCTGAAGGAGGTAGGGCGGATTGTTAAACCTAGTGAGGGATTCCTTCAGAAGAAAGAACATTACTACAGGTGAGTAATTTTGTCTTTAAACCTCAGGAATCCTCACTGCAGACTCCATAGCAGTACCTAGGGAGGCTGGGAACAGAACATATTTAGGGAAAAGGTTCTAAAGACAGCAAAGCCAAAGCTGGCATCTCTTCTGGACTGAATGTCGAAACAGTAGTACTTTATAAAGGCATGCACTGTCTTGCAGGTAGCTGTTTTACAGATCTCCTAAATGGAGATACCTCTGGATGCTGCCACAGAGGCGGAGGTGCTCTCATAGAATGGGCCTCAGCCCTTCTGGCAGAAGCTTGGCAGCTTTGCCATAACAGAACTGAATACAGGCTACTGTCTAGCAAGAAATGGTTCTCCTGGATGCGGGTTATCTTGACCTACCTCACTGTAGGTGACAAATAACTGGGAATTTGTGGACTTGACATCCTTTATGTGGTCCAGGTAGTACTCCAGAGTTCTTTTATCATCTAGACTGTGGAGCTTCATATCCTCTGCAGTGAAGTGCTCTATAAAAACACTGGAAGAGTGATCAACTGGTTAAGATGAAATTCAGACATTACCTTGGAGAGGAAGTTTCTATTAGTCCTGTTTTACCTTGTGCCTGTGGAATATAATATAGTTGGGATCTGTACAAAGGGCTTGGAGTTCACTCACTCTCCTAGTTGAGGTAAGTGCCACCAGAAAAACTGTTTTCCTGGTGACATATTTCAGAGCAGCAGTTGCCATAGACTAATGGAGCCTCCACCATCTGCGCACACAGAGATTCAGGTCCCATGGAGGGACTGGATTCCTAAAAGGAGTGTTCAGGTGAATCAGACCTTTAAAGAACCACAGCCTGTGAGGCTAGAGAGCTAGAGATCTATCCTTGCCAGATGAAACATATGTTGACACTGCTGTCAAATGTACTTTCAGGATTGAAGGATGGAGGCCCAGAGACTCATGGGTGAATCAAACAGTCCAAAACAGTGGACAAGCTTGTCTGAAGAAGGTTGAGCTGCCTGGATGAACACTACAGGAAAACCTTTCCACTTGGAAGTGTAGGTTTTCTTAGTTGCTGGCTTCCTGGAAACCTTAACACATGTAAACTTCTTCTGAGAGGTTTAGTCCGGAGAACTCTAGCTCTTCAAGTACCGTGTTTTGAGGTGCAGGGTTCTTGGTTCTGGGAATGTTATCCTGCCCTGAGACAGAGTCAGCAGATTGTGATTCTGGAGAAGGAGAACTGTGAAATCTGGAGCAGTGGGACATGAGCAGGGAATACCACGTTTGCCTTTCCCACTTTGGTGCAATCAGAATCATTATCACTGGCTCCCTCCTGAATTCTAGTAGCACTCTCAGTAGAAGTGGAAAAGAAGCAAGGAATGCATAAAGAAATTTCCTGTCCATGAGAGGACTACTGCATCCTCTGAGACTGTTCCCACTGAGTGAGGCCTGCAACAAAGGTGGTGAGCTTGTAGTTTTCAAGGATGTGAACAGGTCCATCTCTGGTGTGCCCCACCTTCTGAATACTGTGGACAGCACCTGCCTGTTCAGTGCCCATTCATGGTTTCCTTGACTGATTCTGCTTACACAGTCTGCCAGGACGTTGTCCTTGCCTGGCAGGTGGACTGCAGATAACTGCATTCACAGCGAATAAGCCAGACTCCAGATCTTCATTGATTCTGTGTAAAGTTTGGAAAATCTTGTTCCTCCTTGCTTGTTGATGTAGTAATTATTAGTGGTGGTACTGTCTGTTCTTATCTGGACTGACTGGCCTCTGATGTGAGGGGAAAAGGCTTTCATTGCCCAGTACACTGCTCTTAGTTCCAGGAGGTTTATATGCTTCTGAGACTCAGTGGGGTCCATACTCCACTTATAGTGAGATCCTCTGATAGCCTCTCCACACCAGGAGGCAGGCATTCATAGTGAGCACCACTGTGGTGACTGCTGGAGGAAGAGAACTCCTTCTCAAAGGTTTTCTCCTCCTTCCACCATTCCAGTGCCCTTAACAGGCACTTTGATAAGGGCACTAACTTTGACAAAGGGGCCCAGCTTTAAGTCCAGTGGTCTCTAGTGGTACTGGATGTCTCTCATCTGAAATCTGGCCCCGCACCACTGCTGTGGAAAAAGCCATGTGTTCTGTTAACTGCAGAATGTCTCTGGCAGGTTTTGGCCACCCCATTTTGAAGGACTTTGCCAGTTCTATCAGATTGGCTACCCTCTCCGAGGGAGGAATGCCTTTCCATGAACAGTATCTAGTTCTGCTCCATAAAGTCCAACAGCTGTCCTGTACAGGGTCTAGTTGAGACTTCTGGAGGTTTACCAGGAAACCCAACTCCTCCAGGCTGTGTTGGGTGAGAGAGAGAGAGAGAGAGAGAGAGAAAGGCCTTGGCCTCTTGGTAGGAAACCAACCAATCATCTAGGTAGGGAAGACCACTACCCTTGCCTCCTAAAATGTGCCGCCACTACCACTAGGCACTTTGAAAATGCTGGTAGCTGAGGAAAGGCCAAAGGGAAGGGCTGTGAACTTGTAGGCCACCCCACACTGAATCTGAAGTATTTCCTGTGAAAGAGCCTTACTGGGATGTGGAAGTAGGCATCTTTCAGATCCAGTGACCTAGCCAGTGTCCTTATTGCAAGAAGGAATTACTGTTCCCAGTGTTATCATCTTGAACTTTTCCTTCTTTTTTTTTATACTCAAATTTATTGACAACAAATGAGTACAAATACATTTCCATCCATGAGACCTCTTAGTCAATCAGATCAGAGTTACAGCTGTCTACAGTGCTACAGTTAATTATTTCTTTCCAATACGTTGTTCTTAGGTTCGGTTGATATAGCTTTCTTACATTTTTTCTTCAGTGTAAAGTTCAATGTCATAAATATTCTTGTCGCACAAGCCCTCTAAAATTCTTCTTAGGCCTATGATCCCCTGCCCTGCTACCCCAATTCTTAACGTTTACTTCATCCTACCTCAGCCTGGGTCAGAGAGAATTTCTGGTGTGTGTCTCCACAGATACCACTTTGTCCATCTCCTTATGTATAAGCTTGTTTTGTGATTCAGTTTAAAGGTTAACTCCTCCATCTCTGAAATCTCATTTATTATGCTGACCCAACTCTGTAGCAATGGTGAACTTGGTCTTCGCAAGAGTTGTTTATATAGTTTGTGTGCCACAATGAGTATAGCCACAAATATAGAGCATCTGGACTACCATGGCCTGGAGGGTACACTTAAAATTAGATTTGCAAAGCTCAAAGATTGCGTTAATGAGAAGACATCTTTTAGAATATTTGATCCCATCCCAGTAGCCTTTTAGCTTTGGGCACTCCTAAAAGACATGCACATGTCACCTCCTTTTCTTTCATTGTCTCCAGCATTCTGGGGACTGTGAGATTTCTTTATGCAGGCAGCAGGAGTGAGGAAGAAGCATGTTTAACTCTCCATTCAAACTCCTGCCAATGGGGAGCTTGTGGTTTTGGTGGTGACTTGGAATGCTCTGTTCCAGTCTCCCTCTTCTAAGTCAAATCCGCTTTCCTCCTCCCACCTAGCCTTAATTTTATTTAAGGGATCTTTTTTAATTTGTGATATTGCCTTGTAAATATTTGAGATGAGACCCTTTTGGATCGCCCTGTTCAAATTTCTCGAACACAGTTTAGCAGAGGGCAGCCTGGATGAAGCATAATCTAAGCTCTGACAGTGATTTATATAGGCCCTGATTTGCAAGAATCTGAAGTGCTCCGTCCTTCCAAGCATGTAGGTTTCCTAAGTGTGGCAAAGGCCATGACTTGTTCCCTGAAGAAGCTGTTCTGGGTAGATTAGGCCTAGCCTCTCCCATGTCCTAAAACTGTGGTCTAGCTCTGCTGGAAGGAAGTCAGGGGCCCAGGCTATTCTGACCAAAGGCCAAGTAGAGCGTCAGCTTATATTTCTGCCAAATCCTGCGTGGCTGCTATGGTGTTCCTAATAGCCATGAGTGGGTGTGAAGCTATGCCCAACTTATTTTTAGGCAGTAGGACTCTCACGTCCAGTGGAACTTCCTCCATCTCCCCCAGTTCGATTGTCTTCCAGTTTGAAGTGTATGAGGGAATGGTCCAGGTCAGAGCCACCTTTAACTGAGCTGCTAAATAATAGTCTTCTAAGTCTGGTAGTGATCTGCCCTCTCTTTTGTGTGCCTGAAGTATCTTAAGATTAATCCTTGTTTTTTGCCACTCCAAATAAAATTAGTTATTAGTTTGTTCCATTTAAGGAATTGTGACTTTCCAATATATACAGGTAGACACTGAAATAAGTAGAGGAATCTAGGGAGGACATTCATTGTAATTATTTGGATTCTAGAATACATTGGGAGATTGATTAAGGACCACCTCTCAAAATCTTTTAATCTGTTCTACTAGGGGTTTATAATTGGCTTCAAAGAGCCTAGAAGGATGTTTAGTTATCACCATGCCTAGATATTTCATCCTCTCGCTTCCCATTTCAGGGCAACACCGAAGGGTCTCCTGGGATGGTACATATTGGAAGCATAGCACCTCCGTCTTGGTCTTGTTCAAGAAATATCCTGCATGCCTCCCAATTCCTCTAAGATCGACCATACTTCAGGAATAGGCGACTCTGGGGCTGCCAATGATAGGAGCACATCGTCCAGCGTACAGGAGATTCTCCTCTCAACCCCCCACTTCAATACCCTTATAGTCTTTGACTGACGATAGCTTTCTGCCAGAGGCTCTATGTACAGTGCAAATAACAGTGGGGAGAGGGGCAGCCTTGCCTAGTTCCTCTACTTAATCTGAACCTCTCTGACAGACTTCCATTCACTCGAATGTATGCTTGTGGGCCAGTGTACAATGATTTTATGCCATCTATGAATGGGCGAGAAAGCCATAGCCTCCAGCACCAGAAAGAGAAAGCTCCAGGAGACTTTATCGAAAGCTTTCTCCGCGTCTAAGCTCATAAGACATGCTGGAGTACGGGCTCGGTGTATTGAATCAATAGTGTCTAGAGTGGTCCGAACACTATCTGCTGCTTGCGTCCGGAGACAAAGCCGTTTGGTCCATATTAAGCAGATTCGGCAGGTGTAAGTTTAGTCTAGAGGCTACAGTTGTGGTTAATATTTTATAATCTACGTTTAGCAGCTAGATGGATCTATAAGATTCGCCTTTAGATGGGTCTTTATTTTCTTTGTGAATCAGGGAGATAGTGGCATGTTGCCAGGAGGGTGGAATGGATCCATCCTCCCAGGCGGCTGAATAAACCTCCAGAGGAGAGGGTCACTCTTTCCTGAAAGTTTTGTAGAATTCCACACTGAACCCATCAGGTCCAGGACATTTGCTCGATTTTAACTGTTTAATTGCATTTAAAATTTCCAATTGAGAGACTGGTCTAGTCAGGGAGTGACCCGCCTCCTGTGACAAGGTGGGAGAGAGAGGAAGTCAGAAACCTCCGTCTTTCTGTGGGGATGTTTCTTCAGGGGCATGGTAAAGCTTAGTAAAGTGCGAGACAAAGGCTTCTGAAATGTCAGATAGCTTAGTGCCAATGTTATTTGTAACTGGAGAGACTATTTTGGTGATGACCGTATTTGCCTGGTGTCTCCTCAGTCTAAAAGCCAGTAGTTTTGTTGCCCGTGGACCCCTTCATAAAACTTGTGCCTCAGGAAATATAGAGCCTTCTCTACCTCAGCCTTTTGTGGGTCCTCCCCTCCTTCCGTTTTATTTTAAGTTCCTGATCTCTGCTTTTTTCCCATTTAAGCTTCTGTGCATCTTCCAGACATTTAATCCGAAGCAAAAGTTCTTGCTGCTTTTGCTGAGCTTCCTCTTCTCGCTGTGGCAATGGCTATAAGCCTCCCTAACCGTGGCCTTAATGGTGTCCCAGACTATTTGTGGAAAACCCACCTTTGTTATTGTCCTGCAGGGTTCTAGTAATGTGCTGCTTGATTTCTTGGACTATGTTTTTATCTTGGAGGAGGGAGCAGTTCAGTCTCCAGTGTGTTTTTTCTTTGGGAGAGAAAATCTATTTCTACAATATTGGGTTGTGGTGGAAATTGTACAGGTCCCCACCCACATTTCAAAGGAACTCGGTCAGACTCTGCGAAAAAGTGAAAGAAGTATCCAGTCTGGAGAAAACCTTGAACCTGGGGGAGTAATAAGTATACTCTCTGGTTTTAGGATACCTTTCTCTCATATATCTTTCAGCCCTCCTGCTCTAGTGTTTTTTAACAGAACTGGCCTTCTTGATATCCGTTGTTGGTATTTGGGATGTGGTATCAAGCGGTCTGTTAAAAACAAATTCCAATCCCTCCATGACCAAGACACCTTTGCCTTTTCTACAATTAGTTGTATTAGGAGGAGTAGAACAAAACCGGCTACCCTGGAGGTACATATACATTTGCGAATGTAACTATGGTGTCTTGTATTCTGCCAATAACTATAATGTACCTAGCACCCTAGTCTTCCACCACTTCCTGCACCTCAAAGGGAGAGATGCCAAGTAAAATTGCAACCCCTCTCTTCCTACCTTTCTGAAGGAGGAGGGAATACCTGGGAATCTCTTAGATCTCAGCTTCAATACCTCTGGTGGGGAGAGGCGTTCCTGAAGGAAGTTAACCCCACAATCCTGGAGTATTAAATATCTCAGCAACTTCTTTCTCTTTATTGGGCTTGTACAACCATTTATGTTAAAAGATAGGATTTTCGTTAGTTGTTTACTCATGTGGCTTACTTCTATTTTGCCATCTTACTTTGCACTGTTTAACCCATTTTGCCAACTTGTGTCTGATGTTTCCTAGGTAGTTAATAAAGTTGTTACCCAAGTAACTAACATTTATATACAGCCAACAACCTTGTAAACCTCGCAACCAAGAGTTCTTAACATGTTGCATTAACATATTTCCTGTGAACGGAACAGAACTAGAACATTTCGAAGGCGGATGAAACAACCCCGCTCCCCTTAGCAAGTATGGATTTTGCTAACTTCCTAGGTTAAGCTGGGAGTTATCCAGCTTGTATGCTTTAGCCTCTAGTGCTACTAAATGGGGACTCAAATACATCAAGAGATACCCCATTAGTCCCAGGAGATCCCCTTTTAGGACATAGCATCGTAGCGACTAAAATCTTCATAGGCTGCCAAGCCCGCCTCCCCTCCCCGCCCGCCACACTTGATTAAAATATTTTACCACGTTTAAAAGCTATTTCCTGACCTGAGGATATGTACAGCCTTCCCCTCTTGAAAGAACCAACTGTGATTCCATGGTCTATGTTCAGAGAATCTTAAGGTATTATATGTTGCCTTAGTCGAGCTTTTTATTTCTTCTGGTGGTTGTGTTCGAGTCCCCAACCTGACTCAATAACCATTTTAGGGACGACTGAGACCCAACCAATCCACATTCTACCTTCTCAGGCAGCTCGAGTCCTCAGGATCAAATCTGGAGGGAGACCCTCCCTGTCCCAGCAGCAGTTCCCTGGCTCACCCTCATAAACCGTCCCAGGCAGCGCCTTTGAACCACCTCCTTTGAGTGGTGAGCATAGCTTCGTTCTTTCCAACCCTGGACCTTCCCCCATCCCGGCTTTTTTTTGTCCCCATCCAGGCCCAACCCTCCCTCCCCAAGCGATACAGCTCATTTTCCTTTACTGGACACCTTTATCGCCCCCACGCTACCGCCTGTACTGAAGAAATTAGATGCCATTGCTTCTCCTAGAGTATTCTACTTTTAGGCAGATAGGCTAGATTACAGTTGTAAGCAGTCCGAGCAATCTTTCATGAATATATTGGGAGCAAGTCCAGGTTTTGCATTTCGGTGGGGGCACCGGGAAAGGTCCAATTATCCCAGGGTGTAAAAGATCAAAACAAACAGCTTATTACATTGCCAGTCAGTACAGTCAAGAGCATGTTGTCTCCAAATGGGTGGAATCGGGTCTTCTCTCAGGTGCTGCGCTTTTTATTCACTTTGGAAGGGTCGCCGTATTCCGAGCAGCAAGAGATATCCGAGCGCAGATCCGAGGCGGAACCTTCTTCGACGAGCCTGGGAGGGTCGCTCCTTTCCGACCACCAACCACGCCAATGCGATTAAATCCCTCGAGCTTCTCCTTGTACACGCTGGTATGGGTATTGACAGTGATTCCAGGTATTGGGAGGCGGCAAATCAGGGAAGATCTTCGTGTCTTTGTCCGTTGTTACCTTCAGTCGTGCTGGAAAAAGAACCTGGGCCTTGATAGACTTGGCTCGTAGTAGTTTCACTATAGGCCAGAACACCCTTCGAGCCTCCTGCACTGATGTGGTATGATCATTGTCCAGAGCAATTCTTTGGCCACGATAGGTTAAAGGACCATGTTGCCATGCGCTTCTCAGGACTTCTTCCTTGGTTTTATAATATGTAAAGCATGCAATCAGCGGCCTCGGTCAAGCATTAGGATCCCGGGGCTTTGGGGCCAGGGAGCGGTGGCCGATCCATCGAGAGATCGAAGTTCCTCGGAGGTTTAGCATTTCTTTTAACAGATCCTTTAAAAGGCTCCAGTATCTCTGTGCTTATCCTCTGCTCCCTCTGGAATCGCGTAAAATCTCACATTCTGGCATCTGGATCTTCCTTCTAAGTCATCGATCCTTTGGGTCAGCTCCTATCCCTGGCCAGCAAATACAGCAGTAAGCGATCCTGTCTGTCCGATTGTTCCGATGTTTGAGTGAGCCAGCTCCAGTTGCTCCGTCTTGTGATCGACGGTATTCAGCTCGCTCCGGAGTTCCAAGGGTTTCTGGTCTATGTTTTGGACCGTTTGTGCTGTCTGCATAATTGTTTTAATGAGCTCTTTGGCAGGCCTGCTTCTTGCTGTTGCGAGTGTATGAGGGCCATCCTCTCGTGATCGGGCCTCTGCCACATCCTCCTGTTCCGCATGAAGCAATTCTCTCAATTTTTGCACTGGAGTGTGCTGATGGTCTGCTAGCCTTCATTCTAGTAGTTTTAGCTGGTGAAGGCATTAGTTAATTTAGCGCTATGGATTTTGTCGTGTCGGGTAGAGCCATCAAGCTAAGCCGCCATAAGTCCGATGGACGCCACCGGAAGTCAAACTTTCCTTCTTTAATGTTTGTTCAGCTATCTGAGCTCTAAATGGGTCACCTCTTTTTTCTTGTGGGCCAGCCAGGAAGCCCCTTCCTGATTGGGGTGCTGGGACTGTTTCACTGCATTTGCTAGCAGCATCTGTTTTACCTCCAACCCAGCATGAGTTATTCTGTTGGGATATGAGGAGGAAAAGCTCTGTAATTCTGCAGCTTTGGAAATCTCTTGAACTGCAGAGAGAGACCCTGACTCACTATTTTCAGAACCCACCTGTTCATGGTAATATTTTACAAGCCTGTGTAACCCTTGGTGGTGCTATCCCAAGGGCTACTACCCCTGCCTCGCGTGGCTTGTAGCAGATTAAGGGGCCTGAGTTCTGAAAAGGGTGCCTCCCCTGGAGGTCAAGGTTGGCAGTGGTCAAACTAACCTGGGCACAGCCCTCCAGGACACTGTAACCCCCCTCTTTCCCTTCTAGTGGCCTGAGCAATATCGATAATCACTGTAAGTACCCTTGTACACCATACCAGTACACACACTGTTTGCACTTTACCACCAGGGCTGGTTCCTCTGGCTTGACCCTGGGGACCCCTGTAAAACAAGGTTATGCACAGTAAATAGCAACAGTACAGTACTCTTGGCACAAACTGGAACCACAGTCAGGTTAAATGCAGCAAAAAGTCAGATCTGATTTATTCAGGGACTTGAACAAGGAAGGGGCGTAATGAAGTTGATTGGCTTTTTTTTTTAAACTTTGTTTATCTCCACTTGCCTGAGAACTCCTTCCGCATCCTCGGGGCTCCCAGCCTCTACCTCCCCTGTGACTTCTACACCCTCCTCTCCGTGGTGCCCCAGCACCACCTCTGATCTGAACTCTCCGGGAGTAGGGCCACTCTGTCCGCCCAGGGCGCTTTAAGGGCAAAGTGCATGGCACACGAGCGGACCCATGGAGAGGAGGTCAGTCCGGATTGGGAGTGTGGGCTGAGGAGGCCAAGGTGCTCTCATCTATCCCAGAGTGTTTTTTTCCTTATTATTGTGTAGTTCTTCTCCTCGGAGTGCGGCGTGACAAGACAACGCTATGCCGCAATCCTGCCTCTACATCCGCCACATCGCCATGCTGGGCGCCTGATTGCCACCAGAGGCCGCTCCAGGAACGATCGCTTCTCCTCTACTCCTACCCTGAAAGAGACAGCAGTCCTCCAGACATTCAATCTCTTCCCCTGCTGACTCCCAGTGGCCAGGGCTTGTTCCTCGAACCTGGTCGCCAGCGTGGGCATGAGGTGTGACATCCAGCGCCTCAACCCTCAACGCCAACAGGCTCTAAATTGATTGGCTTAAAGGCTATATTAATCAAACAGTTATGCATGCGATTTAAGTCCCCACACAGTCACACCTCTGGGTACCCAGGTAGGGAGACGATGGGCTAGCCAGGAACGCTGCAGCTGGTGGTGCCCTGTGATGGAAGAAAGCAAGATGCACAACACACACTATTTGTAATCCGAGCTGGAGGGCTAGTTCAGGAAAGAAAAAGCAACCAGACAATCAGATGACAAAACTTTTAGATTTAGCCGTTGTTGCAGGGAGCTACCTGATGTTTACTCACGATACCCAATACTGGACACAGGCAGGACGAATCGAGACTGCAGGTTGTTGAGCTGGAGTGCCCGGACAAGCAGGGCCCGCATGAATCACTGAGGCATCATTCCTGTTCAAGTGTTGAGAAGGGGGCTAATCCTCAGGCAGGCCTCTCAGCAATGGTTTTCTGTGCAGCAGGTAATTGGCTGGGCCAGTGTGGCAAGGCCCAGGCCCAATGGAGATGATTTTGGATTCAGTCCATGGGGCTGGATGCAGCTTTCGGCAAGCAGAATACAGTTCAAACCACAGTGGGGAACCAAATCGCGACCCACTAGCAGCACGCAGCACATTTACATGTAAGAAAATTCTAATGCAGCTTCCAGCAAGCAGAACACAGTTGAAACCATAGTGGGGAACCAAATCATGACCCACTATAAGCACAAACACATTCACATGTAAGGAAATTCCACTGTACCAGGCAAAAGGCTCCGTCGCAATTACAGAGTCTCTGCACAATCCGGGAGTTCAGAGGTCGCTGGAAGTCCAGACAGGCTGATTGCATTCAGCAAATCTTCAGTATTCTTCAGGTAGCAGCCTGGTCACAATTCAGTGGCTTACTTCACTCTCCAAGTTCGGATTCAGTCCGAAAAGGCACAAGTTCCCTCTCAGGGACAGCAGGCAGGCATGCAGGCCAAAACTCAGGCCTTTCCACAGTTCTCCCACGCAAATCTACGCTGGGGCTGCTGCATGAATCATTCAAGCTGTTATCTCTTCACTTCCCAACTCAGAACTGAAACTAGCTGCAAGCAGCTTGGGAATTTCCCCAAGATCCAAAAGTTTGGTTGGCTGATTGGTCTGTCAGTCACAACAAGGGCTCCGTCCAGGTTATTTTAGGCACCAAAATGCAAAACTACAAGTTTTGACCCCACCAAGCCCCTGTAGGCAGGCTCCATTTAGAGTCCCAACTGTACTGATTGGCCCATTCTGACAGTCCGGCCAAGACAGAACAGTCCTTGCTGCAAAAAGGCAGGTTAGAACAAACTGTAATATTATTACTACTCTAACAAATGATCAGCAAACAAGCACAACTTCTAACAGAGCTCCTTTCAGATTAATTAAGACTGCAATCCAGGCAGCTCTTAAAGAGACAGTACACAGAGGCTATACAGGCACTCTCTGGCAATACATTTAATCTACTAAAATGCAGAACACCAGCCTGGCAGTGAACATTTAGGCAAACTCAAGGAAGACTTTTCAGGAACTCCCATTTGTAGGGGGTTACACCTGAAAACAGTGAGTTAACCTTCCTCCCACTGGCAATGGTTAGGTGACCTGAGCACCGTGTCAGGGGTTTTGTTTTGTTTGGACCTTGGGAGCTGGAGTGGCACCTCCACATCTGGGACCTTCTGCCCACCTCTGAAAAGCCCTCTGGGAGGCATAGTCATAGGTGACATCAGCACAGGGTAGTAGCCCTGGCCTCTACCTCCCTTCCGTAATACCTCTGGGAAGTGGAGGCCTTTTCCTTCTCAGTGATGCTTTTGTAAGTGGTTTGTACTCATCCCCTTTTCATGCAAGTCTCTGTCTTGTCATCAAACAAAGAATTTCCTTCACATGAAAAAATCTATGGCTTTGTTTGAGTGTCATGAGAAAGGTTTGTAGTTCTGAGCCAAGCAAACCTTCTTTGGGACACTGCATGTACCATGACCCTGGAAGCAGTGTCACTGGTATTCAGCCATATGAAACTGGTACTTGGTAGTATCTATGGCAGTTTTGCTGTGTCTGCCAGATTCCAGGCCAAATCCCCATGTGATTTCTGAAGCATGGCCAATACAGAACTACAAAGCGCCATTTGGTACTGAGCAGAGTAGGCTATAAGCTGTCTGTCTGAGCAGCAATGAAGCTGACATGTAAACTTTTTGCCCATACTATCCAGTTTTCTGGAATCTCTCTGAGGCTGAGAGGAATGGGGTACTTTAACCTTGTCACAGGCAGCAGTCTGAACCATTCCTTCATGGTCAGGATGGTTGTATAAGTACTCAGCACCCTGTTTATCCACCTGGTACTTTTTCTCTATTTTCTTGTCAGTGTCAGCAGCAGAGGTGGGGCTGACAAGATTTGGAAGGTGGCTTTTCTTAGAGACTTGTGGACAGGCAAAACAATCTTTTTGTTGGGGTTAGCCCATCATATCTAAAAATTCAACCTCATCCACATCCTCTGTCTTTTCCTGAGGTGAAAGATTGAGGGTATTTGCCATCTGCCTCATGAAAGTAAAGTGAGAAGTATAGTCCTCTGAAGACCGAGGAAAGGAATGAAACTCCTGCTCAGGGAGCCCTCTGGTTTCTATAGAAGCATACAAACATAGAACCTGATGGCAGATAAGGACCGATAGGCCCATCCAGTCTGCTCTTTTCGCTACCTACTGCAAAAAGTCAGAGATCCTACTTGACCTCTGGCTTTCCTCCTCCTTTGATTTAATATGGTTCCCTATGCCTATCCCATGCAGGTTTGAATGCCTGCAAAGACTTTGCCCCACCACCTCTGCTGGAGTCTGTTCCATACCTCCGCCACCCTTTTCAGTGAAATAGTACTTTCTTTTTTTTTTTGTGTCTGTAATTTATTTATACTCCTTGTACCCAGTCTGCTACTCTTTAGCCGCGTAAGTCCCCTATGCCTGCCAGTCTCACCCCCGCTGCCAGCCTCCACCAGTCACAGCCTGCACACCCTGTGTCTGTGGGGTCCAGCTCTAATCCTATTGGAAGGGTTCCTCCCCAGACAGGGGAAAACAGGGAGAGGAGAAGTCTGAACGCTGCACCCAGAGCAGACACGCGATGGAGGAGGTGCGCTTTGGGGACTGCGCGTGGAGGGATGAGTGGCCATCATCTGGTGGGCTGGACAGCCCATTTTCCACTTTTTGATCCCACCTCCTGCATCAGCATGTGTGGCAGCTGCATCTTGGGTGGGACGGCCAGCAATGAGTGGTCACCCACACTGCCCAGGATGCCACCTAGCCTACTAACAGGAGCTGCTAGAGAAGCAGCACAACCCAACCTCCCACCCCACAGGAGGAAAGCATCCAAAGGATGCTCTGAAGCCCTCCCTGCCGGCCTCTGCTCTGGCGTCCGGGCTCAGTGTGCAAAGCTGGGTTGCCAGCATGCCGAGCGAACACCCATCGCTCAGCGCCATGGAGCCAGCTGAAAAGTACTTCTTATGTTGTCCCTGAGTTCTACCCCCCTTCCAGTCTCATGCCATGCCATCTTGTTCTGGAACATCTCTTTTCTGAAAGATGCTACCCTCCTGTACCTTATTTATTCCCTTTAGGTATTTGAAGGTCTCTATCATATATACCCTCTCTCTCCTCTCCTCTAGGGTGCACATACTGAGTGCCTCTAGTCTCTCCTTGTATAACCTGTGCTACAGGCCCTGTACCATTTGTGTTGCCTGTCTTTGAACTGCTTCTACCCTGTCTATGTTCTTCCAGAGATGCGGCCTCCAGAACTGGACAGTACACCAAATGAGGTCTCACCAAAGATGTGTACAGTGGCATCACAACCTCTTTCTTCTGCTTGTGATACCTCTCCCTATGCACCCAGCACCCCACTGGCTCTGCCCACAGCCTATGCACATTGTTTTGCCACCTTTAGGTCATCAGATATTATCACCCCCAGATCTCTTTCCTGTTTGATGGTGGTTAGTAATTCCCCATCCATTACAGAAACATAGAAACATAGAATTTGATGGCAGATAAGGACCACTTGGCCCACCCAGTCTGCCCATTTCCTCACCTAATGGATAAACTGCAGATCATAGTTAACCAGCAGCCTACTTCTTCCTACCCCCACCCCTAGAATTGCCTTATGACTGTCCCACGATGCTTGAATTCCACCACTGTTTTTGACTCCACAACCTCCTCTGGAAGGCGTTCCATGAATCCACAACCTCTCTGTGAAAAAATACTTCCTTAAATTACCTCTGAGCACACCCCATCTTCAAATTGCCCCTTGTTCTTGCACCTTCTTTTTGAAAGATGCTACCCTTTGGACTTTGTTGATTCCTTGAGGTACTTGAAAGTTTCATCATGTCCCCTCCCTCCTTTCCTCGAGGCTACATGTTAAGCTCCTTAAGTCTCTCTTCATATGTCTTCCAGTGCAGACCCTGCGCCATTTTAGTTGCCCTCCTGGACAGCTTCCATCCTGTCTATGTCTTTATGGAGATTGGTCTCCAGAACTGCACGCAGTATTCCAGATGGGGTCTCACCAGCTGTCTGTACAGGGGATAATAACTTCCTGTTTTCTACTGGTGATGCCTCTCCCTATGCATCCCAGTATCCCGCAGCCTCCTTGCTGCTCTCTCATTGCTTGCCCACCTTTAGGTCATCTGATATGACTCACCGAGGTCCCTTTCCATTTTTGTTGTTGTTAGTATCTCACCCCATTGTGTACTCTTCCCTGGGTTTTGTTTCCCAGGTGCATTACCTGCACTTCTTAGCATTGAATCTAAGCTGCCATGCATTTGACCATTCCTCTAACCTTGCCAAGTCCTTCTCATCCTTTCTACCCCACCTTGTGCATCAACTCTGTTGCAGAACTTTGTGTCATCTGCAAAGAGACATACTTTTCCTTCCAGTCCCTCTGCAATGTCACTTATAAAGACATTGAAGAGGACTGGTCCTAACTACTGAACCCTGCGGTACCCACTAGTAACCCCCTTTCTTCAGAGTGGACTCCATTTACTATTAGTCTCTGTGTCCTATTCTCCAGCCAATTCTTTACCCAGACTGTCATCTTGGGACCCACTCCCAGGCTGGCTAACTTGTATATTAATCTTTGTGTGGACTGTGTCAAATGCCTTGCTAAAGTCTAGGTAGGCCATGTCCACAGCCCCCGATCTACTACTTTGGTCACCCAATCAAAGAAATCTATCAGATTGTCTGGCATGACCTTCCCACTGTGAATCCATGCTGCCTTGGGTCCTGTGCCCCTCTGGCCTCTAGATACTGAGAATTCTTTCTTCAGAAGTGATTCCATCATTTTCCCTATCACTGAGGTTAAACTAACAGGTCTGTAGTTTCCTGCTTCTGCCTTGCTCCCACTTTTGGGAAGGGAAATCACATCTGCCCTCCTCCAGTCCTCGGTACCACCCCATCCCCATGATTTGTTAAAGAGGGTAGTCAGTGGTGTCACTAGTTCTACCCTTAGTTCTTTTAGAATTCTGGGATGAATCCCATCAGCCCCATTGCTTTGTCCACCTTCAGTTTTAAGAGTTCTTCCAGAACCCTTTCTTCTGTAAATGGGCTGGTATCAACTTCTGTATCCAGAGTGTTTCTATTGTTTGTTTTAGGTACTTCCTCCTCTTCATTTGTAAATACTGAGCAAAAATATTTGTTTAGTATCTCTGCCTTTCACAGTAATCCTCTGCCCACCCCCCCTTTATTAAGCCTCACTATCCTTCCTTGGTCTTCCTTCGCCCCTGATGTACCTATAAAAGGTTTTATCCCCTTCTTAACTGAGTTGGCTATCTTTTCCTCGGTCTGGGCCTTTGCTGTTCTGACTGCCTTCCCAGCTTCCTTTTGCTTTTAACTGATACAGTTCTCTGTCCTGCTCCTTCTGTGATTCCTTGTACTTCCTGAATGCTTTCTTTTTCTTGAACCTTCACTGTCACTTCCTTTGAGAACCACAGTGGTTTCTTACATCGTTTTGTTTTGTTTATTTGCTTCACACAAAGGCTTGTTACCTCTGTGATGGCAGTTTTATTATTCCCCATTGTTCTTCCACCCTCCTTCCTGCCCATTTGCTAGTGCATTCCTTAGGCACTCACCCATTTTTGGCAAAGTCAGCCCTCCTAAAGTCCAGTACTTTGCTTTTGTACGGCTTGACTCTATTGCTGTGTTTATTGTGAACTATACTGTTCGATGGTCGCTAGTTCCCAGATGGCTACCCACTTCCACACTCTGTGATCCTCTCTCCATCTCCATTTGAGAGAACCAGGTCTAAGATTGCTCCCTCTCGAGTGGGTTCCAATACTAGTTGTCTAAGGCATGCCCCTGTAGGGCATCTAGAATAACCCCACTCTTTGAAGTGGCTGCTGCAACTGCACTCAGTTAACATCTGGCATATTCAGATCACCCATCAGCAATATAACCTTTTCTGCCATTCTAAGTATACTTTCTATCATTTCCTTGTCCATTTCTCCCCTGAGGGGTCTGTATACACCCTGTGTGGATTGTGGTGCCATTGCCTGTCTCCAGATTGACCCACGGTGCTTCTTCCTCCCTGTTTACCCTTTTGTTCTGTTGCTTGATTCCTTCCCTTATGTAAAGAGCTACTCCTCCTCCTTTACCCTCCCTGTCCCTCCTGTAGATAGTGTATCATGGTATGTTTACGTCCCAATCATGGTTTGTGTGTACCATGTTTCTGTGACTGCCACGGTATCCAGATGTTTTCCTCCATCAAGGCCACTAATTCAGGAAGCTTGTTACCCAGACTCACGGCATTGGTACTATTGCTCTCCATTTTTGGTGGTTTTACCTTCTGTTGCAGCATCCCCACTGACCTTTCTACCTCGGTCTTTTTCTTATTTAGTACCCTGTTTTGTAGGTAGAGGCTGGGATTTTCCTGCTGCTTCTCAGTTCCTCCCCTTGACTAGTTTAAAAGCTTGCCAATGAAGCATTTAAACCGATTGTTTAAAAGACTGTAATCCTCTCCTGGGTTCCTGCACCCCAAATGCATGATTCTGCACTTTTTCAAGACTGAATCTTAGCTGCCACACTTTGACCATTCCTCAGTTTAGCTATGTCCTCTTTATTTTTTCCACCCTCCCGAGTGTCTACCTTATTGCAGATCTTTGTGTCATCTGCAAAGATGCATACCTTCCTTCCTGCCCTCTGCAATGTCACTAATGAAGATATGTAACAATACTGGGCCCAGAACTGATCCTGTGGCACCCCTAGACACTCTCCTTCCTCTGATTTTGCTCTTTTACCACCACTCTTTGTGTTCTATCCTCAACCTATTTATAACCCAGTCCACCACCTTGCAACCCAACCCCTGGCTGCCCAGCTTGTTCACAAGCCTCCTAGAGAACGGTGTTGAATGCCTTGCTGAAGTAAGCAATAAGACACAATGGGTGTGCATTAGACAGATCTAATGCATGGCTAGGGGGCGTAGTGAGGCATGAGGCCACAGGCCGAGTGCGTCCAGTCCTAGCCATGCATTAGAACTGTTCTAATGCACATCCCCGAGTGGCTATTGCACTTATAAAATGGGCGTGTGATTCTAAAGCAGGTTTCTGGTTTTAGCTGTGCATTAGACACATCTAATGCATGGCTAACAATCAATCAGATTGCTTGAAATCCTTTGCCCATTTTATAAATCCTGTAGACCACATCCACCGCCCGATCCACTACCCTGGTCACCCAGTCAAAGAAATCTATCAGATTTGTTTGACATGACCTTCCTGATGTGAATCCATGCTACCTTGGATCCTGTGGGGTCCTTCCTCCTCCTCCTCCTCCTCCTCATCATTATGATACATTTCTGCTTCCTCCCTACAGACTTCACCACAGGTACTGGTGCCGGGGTGGATGGCAATATAGACACCCATAATTTGGAATATCATCAAATGAGGGAAAGCTACTTTGCTCACTGGCATCTCCTTTGCCCTTTCAGCAGGACAGGCAGTGTAGTGACATGCTTTTCTTTATAGGCACAGTTTCTTGACGAGGTGCTCTTTGTAAATGAGTCTATGACTCAAAGGTCTGTAAACTGATGATCTAATAAATAAATAAATAAAATAGCACAGAAACCAGGGTGTCTGAAAAGGGGAGCCCTGATATCACAAAAGTTAAAAGAGCCATGGAGCAGGCATTGGAAATGGTGCCTAACACAGGGTTAATCATAAACTAACTGAAGCATCCAACACAAATGAAGAAAAATAAAAGTAACCAAATCTACAGTGGTTCTGAAGCGGAGTAACTTCAGGGCAATGCTTCTCAGGCGGAAAAGTAAATCTGCCATTAGAAGGCAGAGGTAAGCATGACCTACACAGCCTAGTTTTAATTTCATTCTAAGATTCCTTAATTTGCATAAAGTTCTGTTCTCTGGGGCAAGCTCAATCCAGAGAATTGATACAGTTCTTAAAGAGCAGCTGATGCCTATGGGAAAACTTTGGAAAACATACTACTGAGACAGAATTCAGCTTGTATTTCATTTGCCTTCTATGGATTTATTTTCCTCTTATTAATTACTGAGGATACCACAAAAACAGGATCTGTAGCCCTTAGAGTTTATCTGTCTACAGGCTCATTCCCTGCTTCAACATAATGCTCTGCTGTGACATCACAGTTGGTTTCCATGGGAATATATGTGATGTAACAAGCAGAGTATTACAATATCAGGTTGGGAATGAACAAGAGCAGCAGATGAACCTCAGGGAACAGAAATCCTGTTTTCATGCATATGCCACCAGTAATAAATAACAGAAGAAATATAGAACTCATGAATAATAGAAGCTGCTTTTGCTCTAAATATTATATTTTTCAACTTCTCCAGGAGGTGTCGGTGGCTCTTTAAGCAATTAGTGTGGGACTCCTGGGATTTGAAGACTTCATTTTGTCACACAAGCAGTTGAAAAAGGAACACTGTGCATTAAAACCAAAAAGCTTTGAAGGAGTGCAAATGTAAAAGTGTTGTTGACAGAATAAGATACAAGGTTGTCTCTTCAAGTGTTTTTATTTGCAAAACACAACAGCTTTAAAATAAGTAATGAAAACAGGCTGTTTGGTGTCACAAAAACAGACTGTGTTTTGTAACAGGTTAACTACCTTTGTGACTCACAAACATATTTTTACAGTCTTAGCAGTCACGAAGCAGGTAGAACAGGAAAACAATGATCACCAAAACAGAGTAGTGTGCAACTTGTGAGGTCGACAGTAGGGTGTTAAAATGTTTTTCAAGTGTGGTCTAAAAACAAATAGTTTTTAGACGCCAACAGCACCTATTGTGGTCATGCATACTCTTTTTTGCATTTAGTCAAGTTCAAGGGTACATTCAGTTGTGTGATTCAGCTACATGATGTCATTGATGATGTCAGTGATAGGGTTTTTAGGGTTTCAGACTTACACAAGCCTGGGTTCGAACCCCAGTGTTGAACATGTTCTTCTTTCTCACTACAGATTGTGTAAAGATAGGAAAGGAAACTACAAATCTTATTGTATTGGATTTTAAAGACTGTAATATTACTGTAAAGACAGGAACTGTCACCAATAAACTTTGAACTTGAACTTTTCTCACTACAATTTCTGTAGTATGACAGAAACTGTTAGATGTCCTTGCTGATGTTAGTGACAGAGTTTCAGCAAAGTCTGAAGTTCTATATTGCTGATAACCTGAAAAGTTCCAGCTGAGACTCTCAGGTCTGAAAGCAACTTGGGAAACACTACTTAAATTAACAGACTGGTGCATTACTAAATTACTGCAGCTGCCGGGGAGGGGTCTGCACTTTGCCACAGCATGCATTTCCTGTCAATCAGCCCTAGTACAGCAGTACAGCTACATACTATCAAGCAGTAGCAGGGGGCCTTGGTTTGATTCTAGTGTGGGACTTTTTTATTGTATTCAGTTTCTGTAGTATGAAAGAAATTGTCTGATGTCATTGCTGATGTTAGTGATACCGCTTCAGCAAGATGTGGTGTTCTATATTGCTGATGACTTGACAATTTCCAACTGAGACTTTTAGGTTTGAAAACAACTTGGGAAACATTACTTCAGTTTGACAGACAGGTGCATTACTAAATCCACTGCAGCTGTTGGGAGGTTAGGGTCTGCACTCGGTGCTGAATGTCCACTGCTATATCATGCATTTCCTGTCACAGAGCCTTTGTACAGTGGCAGAGCCACAGGCTACCAAGCAATAATGGGTAGGGGGCCTGGGTGATCCCCAGTGTGGGACATTTTGTTTTCATTCTCACTACAATTTCTGAAGTATGAGAGAAATTGTTAGATGCCCTTGCTGATGTTAGTGATAAGAGCTTCAGCAAAGTCTGAACTTCTATATTGCAGATAACTTGAAATGTTCCAGCTGAGACTTTCTGGTTTGAATGCAGCGTGGAAACATTACTTCAAACTGCCAGACTGGTGCATTACTAAATATACTGCAGCTGTTTTGGGGGTCTACACTCAGTACTGAACGTCATTTGCCACAGCATGCATTTCCTGTCAATGAGCTTTGAAAGGCTACTACAGCTAGGAACTACCAAGCATCAGTGGGTAGCAGACCTGGGTTTGATCCCCAGTGTGGAACATTTTCTTCTTTCTTACTCAGTTTCTGTAGTATGAGAAAGGTTGTTTGATGTCATTGCCAATGTTAGTGATAGAGTTTCAGCAAGATTTGAAGTTCTACACTGATGATAGCTTGCAAATTTCCAACTAAGACTTTGAAGTTTGAATGCAAATTGGGAACATTACTTCAAATTCACTGACTGGCTCATTATTAAATCCACTGCAGCTGTGTGCTTATGGAGGGGGGTCTTCACTCATTGCCAAATGTCCTTTGCCACAGCATGCATTACCTGTCAAGGAGCCTTTGTACAATGGTACAGCTACAGGCTACAAAGCAGTAGTAGGTAGGGGCTTGGGTTCAATCCCCAGAGTGAGATGTTTCTTTTGTTCTCACTACAATTTCTGTAGTATGAGAGAAATCATTATATGTCACTGTTGATGACTGTTAGTGATCGCTTCAGCAAGGTTTGAAATTCTGTATTACTGAAAACGCATAAAGTTCCAGCTGAGAATATGGCAGTTCAGTGGTGAAGAGGGCTGAGGTGCCTTGTACCTTACCTTTCAGTGCTGCGTGACCCGGGCAGAGAAAGGATGGTGACATCATGGGTTAGCCAGGAGGAACAGGAACAAGCATCCAAGGGACTGCACCCCTCTCCTGGGGAAGGAGGTCTCTCAGCCCAGCCTAGGCTGCTCCCAGGTGGAGGCCTGGAGGTACAGCAGTGTCAGGGAGGTAAGTATGGGGAAATACAGAGGCATGTCAGACATGTGCCCACATATGTGCACAATGCTCCACATTGGGGAAGGTAGAAAAGAGAGAAAATGGTGTCGCGGAGAGGCTTAATGAAGCCCATCGCAGCTGGCACAGCACTATGCCCACACCACCGCAGGTCACTGCATTGGTTCACTTTGGATTTGTTGTACGGGTGGAGGACATTCTCCCTCTCTACCCTGATATTAGAGGAAGCTGGGGAAAACCCAGACCAACTAGGTGACCAGGCGTTGGGTAGTAGGTGTGGGGACAGGGATCATTGATGATCCATTCCTTTGGACACAGGGAGGAAAACACCTGTATGGTAAAAGTTCCAGCTGAGACATTGAGGTTTGAATGCAACTTGAAAATGCTACTTCAACTGATAAAAGATCATGCCCACTCCAGATGCCCCAGGGCAGGAACTGATCAGGATACAAGTTCTGAGTCTGTGTACTATGGGGGCCATGCTTGTTTATTTTGAGGTGTATGTGTGTGTGCTTGTGCACATGTATGTGTCTGTAATGAGCACCATCTGCATGTACATTGTTTAGCATGTACAGTACATATGCCATTTACTATACAAAATGACAGTTCCTTACCTTGGCACTGCTCAGTAACGTTGGTACTTTGGTTATAATATTACTGAAATAAGTGTCACATTTTGTGAGATTAAAGTTTTGCTTATAAGACTTGGTCTCAGAACTGTTAAAAATATGGATGGCTTTACTAGGTACGACCAAAGTAAGCTACAGGTCCTGACTGCTGTAAGTCTGACACGTGTATGATGCTGAAGCTACATTGTTGTCTTACTATGGTCTGTAGGTAGAAGAAGGCCTGGAGATCCATTGGCCCACATATTCAAAGGAGATGCACGCCCAAAATGGAGATGTGTGATGATTCTAGAAAATGCTTAGAAGTGCGATATTCGAAAGGCAGAGATGCATCGCACATCTCCAAATGTGCAATCATGCAGAACTAATGTATGCGGCGAAAAAATAGGGCAGGCACCTGAATATGCCACACAAGTGTATATTCAGCCAAAATGTGCATATGTGTCAATTAGGTATGTAGGGAATGGTCTAAATTATCCAGCCACCCACAGGCAGGCTGCAGAACTGCAGACAAGCGACCCTGAGACAGCCCTCAGAAGTGCACCAGGATGTGCTCCAGGCACCCACACATAGCAGTCATGCCAGGACAGTAGTACCCAAAGCCACAGCCACGTTGTGCCAGCTTGCCGGGCACCTGCTGGGTGCCACTGAGGACACCACCAGCATCGCTCCAGTCTGTGACCCCCACCCCACCACACTCCAGGTTGGGGATGCCTAGCTGCTACATGCTAGTAAGGCACCCCCAGTACACCAGTGGACCAGACAGCTACAATGCGGCACATGTACCACATACCATGGCCTGAACCCATGTGGCCATCAGAGTGCAGGCATGCACCCATGGTGGCGTCTGGGACAACAGTGAGCAGGATGCATGGCAGTAATGGTGGCTGCATGGCATGGGTCAGGACAGCCCAGTGCACGCTCCATGGTGGAACACTACAGGTGCACAGCACACCCATGCCAGACCCACACCCACCGGAACCACATACATGTCACCGGCGCCATCCCTGCAGTGGTGACAATGCCACAGGGGCCCTGGGTTCAGGTCACTGTGGTATACTGATGGTGGACAGTGCACAACTGTCAGCAGAACTGGGCAGGGTGGCATCATCTGTGGCCTGAGGCAGCAGGGCATGCCCCAAGGACAACAGACCTTCCAGTATTGTGCGTATGCGCCACCTAGGGCACGGACATGGCCATGGTAGTAGCACTGCAAACCTCTCAACTGTTACACAGTACAAGGTACAGCACTCATGTTATCACTCAGACACCCTCTGACATGATAGAGTAGGTGACATTAAACACACAGTAGCAACACTGGCACTTATTTCCACAGTCTACCGAGCTTGCAGTGTCATGTTTGCTGCTGTGTCACACATTCCAACCAGTTGTCACACATCTTGGCACACATTTGGGTGCTAAGGGGTTGGGGTATGTAGCACTGTACTCAGGACAATGCAGTCCACCCACAAACAAACATGCATTCTCACCTGCTCAGTAGTCTGCAGTACCTCCTGATCACCTTTTGTGGAGTGGTGGTACTGCCCTGCAGTGCTGGAACTGTGTATGCCAATAGTATGCAAATGACCTGCATACATTCCAGTAATGAGATGCAAACGTCCTGTTTGACGCTTGACTGTGCAATGAGGCCATCTGCATATCCTGACTGAATATGCAAATCTACACACCGCACAAGTGGCTTTGCATCGCAGAATTTCTCACATGCTCTGCACTGGGCTCTGGGCACCTGCATCTGCCGCATATCTCCCACCGTGCAATCGCCAAGATGTTTGGGATATTCAGCCGCACATGCGCAATCGCATATTATGGCACAACTTCTGAATATACCATTATGTTGTGCCGGTGCAGTTGAGTTGCTAAGCACAAGCACTTCATGTGATGCAGCCTGCCACTTTTGAATATGGGGCCCACTGGGACTACATCCCACTGCTCAGTGGTGACACACAATTTTGTTTTTGCTTTTTTAATTTATTGTACTTTTTCATCCCAGCCTGGCTGACACCAGCTCCCTCTCTCCTAGCCCTGTCACCCACCGTCCCCTGGACTTACCTCTGTCCAGATCAGTGCCTCACGGTTTGCTCCCTGGAGTGGAGCCCATGGATCTCCAATCCTGGGAGGAGTTAGAGTTGGGCTGGGATCAGCAGCCCAGTGAGTGTGCAAGGCCTTCAAAGAGAGGTGGCATCATGCTACTTCAGATCAGGAGGCTTTTTCTTCTTCCTGTTTAGGTCCCTCCCGGAGCGCTTCCTGGGCTCGGATTCAAGTAGGCATCTGCACACAAGCATACAGATGTCCTAGCTCAGTAAGCGCCTATCCACCCATCATGGTTCTGCTCTGCTGCCTCCTGTGGTCACCCAGGTAGCAGTGTTGTAGTGGAGCACACAGTATCCTCAGGGATGGTCATCCTCCCCCCAGCTGGCCCCTGGAGCAGGAGATGGCCTCCACACAATCACAGGACTAACTTCCCTATTCTGCAAATTGACCCTAATATTGAAGCTTCCTTACAGAGCCACCAACTGCCTCCTACCACCAACCACCCAACCTATGGAATCTCCTGGTATGAAGCAGCTTACATACTTCTAACAATTCTCCCCATCAGGTACCAAAACTTGCAACAGAACTCACTGTTATACCTGCAAATTTGTTCCAGTGTCAATGAAATTTAAGGTCCCACAGGTGTTTTTCACATCACCAAGGAGTTCTCATGCACTTCGCGTAATGTTCAGTGAACACTGCAGGGCAGTCACGTAATGGAGACACTGATAAATACATTGTATCCCACTTCACCTCCAGGGGACATGATGTCAGTGATCTTTTGCCTGTGTCCTTCAGTAGGGTTTCGGGATGCTGACCAAAGATAAAAACACGGAAACAAAGCTGATCATCCGCCTAGGCTCCCAGCAGCCTCTGGTTTAATGACAGACTTATTTTCTACTAACATCTTTCACCCACTTCATGGTTTACTGCCACAGTCTGTCCTTTTATCCCCACCCCGTCACATTTTTGCTTGCTTAATTATGTTTTAAATTTAAGGTAATTTTTTTTTAGGGGCCTAGTTGAAGGTTTTTAGTGAGTAAAGGTGTGGCAGCTATGTTTGTGATGGCAGTCAGGGATGTGGTAGTATTGACTGTACTGTGAAGAGGCTGCTGGATCTTATCCAGTGCTGCTGTGCTGAGATACTTTATTTACTTATTTATGTTTTGGTAACGGGTAGGCAAACTGATCCAAAGGATCATTTTCGTTGTGACACGAGCCATACTGTGGCAAAACAATAAGCACAAGATTATAATACAGTGAGCATGTATAATACAGTGCATACAGTGGTAGCAGAAAAACTGTAATACATAACATCAAAACGTAAGTATGGGTTAAGGACTTAAAAAGGAAACACGTTCATAAACAACTGGTGATGCATCTGTGCTGGCAGCAGACCTAGACATACACTTATAGCAATCAAGGCTTGAATCAACCAGTCAAGGGTTCACAATACAGTGTACTAGGTATTACATTACAGCAATCAACATTATCACATTTTCTCACTTGAGTCTAGAACATGTCTATTGTTTATTTAGTAGCCAGTACTTGGGAAGCAATGGAGGTGGTACACTGGGCCCTAAGCTTGCTACTGACTAGGATGTTCCCTAACAGAACAGGGAGATAACAGCACTCAGCAAAGATGGCCTCAGCCAATCAGGTTTCACAATTTTTTTTTTAAACTTTTATTGTAGAAATCGAACTGCCAGCATACATTACAGAAACAATGTTTAATAGTACATTAGATGCATATATGTTGTTGTGTAATACATGCGACTTTGGAATAGTATCTTTGAACTATGTGCACTTGTACCCATCAGGTGAAATATAAAAGTTAATTCATAACTTTTGAATAAATAACAAAACTTTTCACACAATCGACATTTCAATAACTGATCTGTTCGTTGGCTAACTACTTTACTCCCCACCCCCACACTTCTTTCCCCTGCATCCTACATGTGAATGACGGTGTTTCTGGCCTCCTCTTGAGGGTATAGCTCTTTCAAGCCCTCTTAGTATGGTTTGGGGAGACCGAGTTTCTATTCTTCTTTCCTACCTCCTGTTTATATGTCTTTGAGAGGTCTCATTGTTTCCTTTGTTCCTTAGTAGGTTTCTGCCACCCTCAGGCTCTACCCCTGTCTCCTGTTTCAGGGCTGCTACCTTTCCTGATGTTTGTGCTTTGTTAAGGAGGGTGGCTATGAGTTCCTGCATCCTTTTGTATGTTCTGTACCTTGTAACAGGTTTCATGATTTTTAAAACCCATTTTATAATATGTATTTTATTCTACATTTAACTGCACTGCATACTGAAAATTTCACACACATCACAGTCCCAACAGAACAAAACGTAAACACTGTCATGTATTATTCCATAATTGTACAATGACAAGAGAAAATATATTGGTAAAAAGCTACCATCAGACCATGGTTTAAAATACTGTACTATCAATGGACAGTTACCATATTTCATTTTGAAGCTGCGGCTTCAATTAATTTATTTTGACAAGAGGCTTTTTATTCCGAGGGGGGATGCTATTTGAGGGTGGCTTATATTACTAACACTATGGTAAGCCATTCTGTAGGGCTTCTGTTAGGTGGTCCTAGTGTACCGCTCCGGTAATTAGTTTGACATTTAAATCAGGTACAAAAGCAGTTCTCAGATGCCTTGCAGCTGAGTTTCCGTGTTTGCAGTGCTCTCTGGTGCACTGCTGTACAGTATAGTACCACTATGGCAAAGCGCAAATGCTACGATCTGGATTTTAAATTATCATAGTGAATCGGGCAGAACGAGAAGGCAATCATCCAGTTGCTGAGGCTCTCAAATTGGATGAGAAACAGATAAGAGAGTGGTGTAAAATAAAGACAGACTACAGGCGATAGTGACAGAAGCTGGCAGCTTGGAATCAAACAGAAGGAGATGATGTCTTGTTGGTGCCGGCTGTAAGCCCTCCTTTTCCCACTGAGGAGGCAAATCTTGCCACCTGGATTTTCTGCAGAGAGAGCAGCAGTTCAGTGTCACCCGTGAAGTGAGCACCCTCAAAGCCTCTGCACAACCCTGACTTCAAAGCTAGCAGGGCTAGGTGGACCACTTTCTGGCACAGTGGGTTTACAATCAGGCAGCGCACCACAGTGGCACAGTGGTTCTCCTAAACACTACATCCCAAAGGTGACTGAATTTGTGTTCTTTGTGCCAAGCAGATTTATAACTGTAAAATATCTGTGCACTGCATTGACAATATGGATGAGACAGCGGTGTGGGCTGACATGCCCGGCGAAAAACTGCTGATGCCATAGGCACAAAGTCAATCCCCTAATGACAACTGGCCACGAAAACAAAGAATCACCATCTGTTTGGCTGCAATGGCAGATGATAGAAAATTCCTCCCTTTGTTGTGCTTAAAGGAAAAGAATGCCCAAGGAGGTTGTTGGCATTCAGGAGTTACTGTGGCCATGTCCGAGAATGGCAGGATGAATGAAGCGCCTAACTCTTCAGTGGGTCGATGCTGTATGGGCTGGCACTGTGTTTAGCAAATGTATGTTGGTATGGGACACTTTTCATTGCGACATTTCACCTGCTGTCAAAAAAGTAGCTAAAGAAACAAAATACTGTGATGGCTGCTATCCCGGTGGCTGTACAAAACTTCTGCAACCCACCGATGTGTCCTGAATGCCCCATTTAAAGCACGCCATCGTGAGTGCTATGATGCCTGGCTTGCACACAGAAGAAAGACACCTTACAGCAAGTGGGAACCCCAAAGCTCCATCAAAGCTCAAAATATTAGAGTGGTTGAAAGGTGCCTGGGGAGCTGTTAGTAAAGAAAATGTGACCAACTCCTTTGCTGTCAGTGGCATCACATCCACTGACCTGGATACCATAATCTGCACAAGACAAGATGTGGTTGTGTTCGGCTTCGACAGTCCATTACTGACAAGCTGTCGCTGCTCCAAGGTAAGATTGTTGACCCCTTTTAATGTGTAGTAAAGTACTAACACTTTGTTTCGCCTTTCACAGGTGCTGGTAGTGGCGCCGGCATCGCAGGAATCGACTCTGCAGAGATCCTGAAGCCAATGGTCTGAAGCAGAGGCAGCGCATAACCTGACAGCGAAGATAAACTTGATTAAAAATCGCTAAGTAATGGCTAAACATGGCTAGCCAAGCTGAGATAACATTAATGTCCTTAATTTAACTTGCACTGAAAATAAAATAAAATAAAAAAAATACATGGAAATACAATGAAATTGGAAAAAAGTGTCCCCGTTCTTGCTGTGATTCCTCCATGCCTATGGTTACTACGCCTGGTTAGACATATAAGCTACCATGGTAGCAACCAGAAACCACGCGGGTAGCCACTCTGAGACACGGAAGCTGATCAGTTAGCGGCTTGCTTCACATCGAATGGGACCACAGTCGAGTATGAGCTTTGAAATGGTACCCTTTTGATTTTGTGATTAATATTACAGGGGCTAGGGACTGTTATGGGGTAAGGTGCAACACATGTGAACACACGCCATGCCATGCAGCCTTTGGGACGAGGATTATATTACGCAGGGCATAGTATTTTGGCAACCTGGCAGCTGCAACAACCTAAACTATGGTAAGAGAAATAATAAACAGTGCTGCTTGTAGTTGTAGTTCCCAAGACTTTTAGGGGCTTATAAACAGGGCAGCTTCTATTGCTAACACAGAATAAACCATGCAGCTATAATTCGAGGGCAGGTACTATTTGAGGGCTGCTTTAAACGGTGAAATACGGTATCTGTTGGATCTCCTTCTCGTATAAGTTTATTAAAAGTCATCTTGGTGTTGCAGAATAATGGAAACAGTCCAGTCCTTGCCTAAAAGATGCAGGCCATGCTTTTCGGATCCTGAGGTAAAATTAGATCTGACTTGAATGCCCAGCAATATCACGCACCAATGGCACCCTCCTCACTATTGTGCAATTAAATACCTTGGGGTCACTCTAGACCCCCAACTAGACTACTCCCTGCATATTTATAATGTGTGCAGGACAGTAAACAATAAACTAGGCATGGCTTATAGAATCAAGCACATCCTTACCCCTGCTGCTTGACTTGTCCTAGCCAGAGGAGTACTTCTTCCTGGTCTCAGCTATGGACTATTCCCTCACACCTTTGCTGAAAATCCATCATGGACCTAATGGATACTGCCTAAAACAATATATGCAGGTTTGCCCTATTCGTCGCCTGCCTCACACATCACTGTGTGCTTTATGATACGCATGTTAGCTATCCCCAGCTAATAGCTGCCAGTTTATCTTCAGTTGTTATACTGATAAGGTCATTAGATCTGCTACTTTTTGTCACCCTAGCTGAGTTGCCAAGTACTGAAATCATGTGCATCCCTTAGATCTAATAAGAGGTTTCTGCTCACTGTCCATAAAACCCGGACCCCTATGGATGATCAGGTCTTCACCATATGTGCACCTAGACTATGGAATTCTTTTCCATTCCTGGTTCATAGCTCCTCTTCCCACTCACTGTTCAGAAGTTCCCTCTGGGACTACCTGAAGGTAGCTCTGTCTGTAATTGCATGTATTTATTTATTAGTTTTTGTTAACTAGGTAAGCACACTAAGCAGTTGGATGCCTATTTTCAGGTGTGACCCAGGAGGTTACATCCAAGTACAATACAGCAGAAATACCCATGTTACAAAATTACAGTGGAGAGATACAGTCTCTGTAGGAGGAAATATACATAGCATGCAGTGCAGGTTGACACAGGGAGGTGCATGAAAGAATACATCATAGATATATCTGTAAAAGGAAAGCATCCATAGCAGGCAGTGCATTCAGGTTAGTTAACACATGGAAGTACATGGAAGAAAAAAGAACTCATAGTTTGGAAACAGAGTTGGGGAAATCAACAGTATATCAACTAGGCGTTACATCAGCAGGGCACACTAGGAAACAGATAACATCAGCATTGAACCAGGGTAACACTTAACCGAAAGAAGTTATGTACTTACTGTAACAGTAGATCTTGAGAGAATCTCTTTCATCAGGCCAGACCTATGAAACTACAGCCATCAGGTGCTAGGACCACACACAGAAACTTTGTGCTAGCAATCTACTAGGGGCTGCTCACCTACAACATTTCATCATACATCGACATCCCTTCTGTATGAACGCAGTGGCCTCAGGTTCTTAGTTCCCCTGACAGAGATCATGCTCAAAGGAACTCCTCCTGGGAACCGAGAAAGAGCTGATGGTATGGTATGGCATGGTAAAATTTTATTTATACAGTGATACAGCCATTAGGGTTCCGAACATCCCTGTTCACAAGGCTTACCTGTTTACATTATGCAAAATTATTACTACTATACATTTATAACAATACAAGTTACAGAAAAGTACAGAACAATACATCAGAGTTTACAAACTCATCAATAACAGGTATATTAGCATTTTTAAATTTACATTAATTTCACTTATTACAACAACAACGAAAACCTAAGTTAGTGATTCAGGCCATTTTAAAAACATGATCAGTAGTTGTTAGTTCACGTAAAAAGGAGGAAGACAAAAAGGATGGTTCCCGCTACCAGGCAAAGTAGAAAACAGCAGGTAGACTGTCCTGAGGCGAGAGAGACAGGAGCGTAGAAGTTCTGAGGCTAAGGGGGACTAAGGGTGGGACGGCATGGTCTGATGAAAGAGATCTTTCTAAGCTCTGTTACAGTATGTACGTAACTGTTCTATCTTCTTCGAGGATATTTCTTTCATCAGGCCACACCTACGGAATGAGTCCCAAGCAGTACTGACAGACAGACAGTCTGGGTAGCTGGAGGCTACAGGCCTAAGTGTATCCCCTAGGTGGCGCTATCCCATGGGCTACTACCCTGCCTGTTTGACTACGGACAGGGTTGAGGGGCCTAGGTCCTATGGCGGTGCCTCCACCCAGAGGTCAGGGTTTGTAGTGGTTAGATTAGCTTGGTCACAGCCCTCTGGGATGCTGAGACCCCTTTTATTCCCTCTAGTGGCTCACACAGTACACGGAGTTACAGCCCCAATACCCCATGTATACAGACTGTTCACTCATATAGATACCACTTACTCTCAAGACTGATTCTGCAGCACATCTCTGAGGACCTCCTGTAAAATAAGGTTAAACAACATACACATCAAAACACAATACTGTTTCCATAAGTACCAACACCACAGACAGTATATAGTATAACAACAACAAATCTGATTTATTTAGGGGCAGTAACACAGGAGGGAAATCAGGTTAATTGGTGGCATTAAATCACAGTACTGTGCACATACAGGGGCTGAAAAGTCATACTCTGTACCTGGTTGGGGGCGTCGGCAGTGCAGATGGATAGGGCCCTGTAGAAGAAAATATATGCACAACACCCAATTGCAATCCGGAGCCGGATGGCTCAGTCCATGAAGCAGTGAAACAACAAGAATTAGATGACACACTGTGATTGAAAACAGGCTTCAGGGAATACCTGACTTGTACTCACAATACCCAAGCTGAAAACTGGATGGTGGATGTTCTTCTGGATTGCCAGAACAACAAGGCATGGAGACAAAGTCCTTGTGACTGGACCCCACTGCAGTTGATAGCAAACGGATTTAGTCCGAGACAAGCTGGGGTTTGCTTCCAGTTTCAACACACAGCACACAGCACTTGGGATTGGAAATAGCGATTCCCCACAAGCACTACGACATTCATATATAAAAGGAAAGTATTATACCAGGCAGACTGCTCTCGATCCCAATCGCAATACTGCAAAATACCCGGGAGCACACACAGCAGCTTCAGTTCCTGACAGACCAAGCGCATTCAGCAATTCTCCAGTCTTCTACAGGGTGAGCCTTGGTTTCCACACTTCTAGTGCTTCTTTCTCCTCGCAACTTGGATTCAGTCCAAACTGGCACTCACAAAGACCGCAGACCGAAACTCAGGACCTCACACACGCCTTCCCGCCGAAACTATACACCGCAGAAGCACAGAGCCCTTCTCTTCACAGTCACAACTGATCTAATCTTTTCCAGTCACAGAGCAGGGCATTTCTTTAGCTCCACACCATTCTGTTGGCTGGTTTGCCTGTCACCACAATAAGATTCCTCTGTTGGTAGAAAAGGCGCCAAGGTTAAAACTACATTTCCCAGCGCCACTGCCCATACAATCCCCTTGTGGCTGGCTCAACATTGAGAGTCCAAGTTCCATTTGTCCACAGGCTCCATTTTAGGTTTCCTATCATCCTGATTGGTCCAAGTCAGCTATTCAGGACCAAAATGAAAGAGTTACACTGAAACAGGTCGTGTTGAAAGGAAGACAGGTTAGACAAACTACATTTTCTCAATCACTCTAAATGATTTTGTGGCAAACAGTTATATTTTCAACAAGGCTCCCTCTGCACATGTAGCAGCGGCAGAAAGCGGGGCAAACTGGCAGCAGCCGGGTGGGATTGCGCTTAAATACACAGTCCCCCCATACAAACTAATTAAGTCTGCAAGCAGACAGCTTCAAAGAGACAGTACGTGGGCTCAAATAGCACTCACTTGGGAACCACATTTAAACAGCTCAGGCGCGAACACCGCCCAGACTTGGAGCATTCAGGCAAGCTCCTGGAAGACTTTTGGAACCCCATTTGCAGGGGTTACATAAGAATGAACGCCTTTACACAGCAAGGTCAAAGTCTGCCTTCTTCTAAAGACAGTGTCCAGACTGCAGTGTTTAGTGAAAGTTTGGACAGCACTCCAAGTTGCAGCAGCACAAACTTCTACAGCTGAAACATTCCTGAAACAGGCAACAGAAGTGACCATGCCTCTGGCTGAATGGCCACGAATAGCACCAGGAAGTTCCTTACCGTATTCCTATAACAAAAGTAATACAGTTGGCCAACCATCTGGACAGGCACTGTTTAGAAACTGGTACACCCTATTTCTCAGGGTGAATGAATCAAAAGCTGTGAGGACTTCCTGCAGTCCTTCATATTATGGACATATCTGAGTATTCTGTGTACATCTAAGGTATGGAGCAATGCTTCCTCCGGATTGGCATGCTCGAGAAAATAAACTGGCAGGTGGATAGTCTGATTCAAAGTAAACTCCAACACTACCTTAGGAAGAAACTTAGGGTTGGTCTGTAAAGGCACCCTGGAAAATCAAATAAGGAGGCTCGCATATAAGAGCCTGAAGCTTGGAAATCTTTACAGCAGAAGTAATAGCAACTAAAAATAATGCTTTCCAAGAAAGAAAGCATAAGCCACAAGGTGTGGCCAGCTCAAAAGAGCCAAAGTAGGTTTTCTAGGATAACATTCAGGTCCCAGGCCAGGACCAGACTGCAAATGGGAGGCTTCAAGTGCAGGATGCCTCTCAAAACATACAGGCTACATCCAACTGAGCTTCCATATGGCCATTAATAGGCACATGGAAAGCTGAAATAGCAGCCATGTGCACTTTGATAGAAGAGTATTGCAATCCTGTGTCTGACAAGGACAATAAATACTCTATTACCGGAGTCACTGGGCAAGTGAAGGGATCCAAGTGATGGGAAGTGCCCTCAAAGCAAAGCACTTCACTTCATGGAGTAAGTGGCCTGTGGTAGGTTTTTCAGCTACCAGGCATCGCCACCTTAGGGATGCTCCCAATGTCACAATGGCTATGTCTTCAGGAGCAGGCATGGAGACAGAGTGACTTGAGGTTCAGATGGACCAGGTAGCCCCATTCCTGTGAAAGAGGCCCTGCACAAGGGCAGGGGTACTGTGAGTTCCACTGCTAACTGCTGCAGCAAGGGGAACTATATCTGACGTAGGCCAGATGGGAGCCACCAGAATGAGAGTAGCTCCTTCTATTTTAAACTTGATTAGTACCCTCTGAAAGGAGAAAGGCATAAAGGAACCTCCCTTTCCTAGAAAGGATAACACATCTTGCTAAAAACTCAGGCCTTGGAGCAAGCTAGCAGAATAGTGGCAGTTTTGTGCTGAGTGGGGATGCAAAAGGGTCCAACTTTGGGTCACCTCACCTGTCAAACAGGTCTTCTACTATCAGCAGCTCCCACTGTACATTCTGGATTGCGATCTGCTTAGCTTGCCTGCCAGATATTTTGGACACCTGGAACATGGTTGGCTGACAATTCTAGACTGTGTTCTAGAGCCCAGTATCAGACCCTCATTGCTTCCTGCACGGGGTATGGATGGGTCCCTCCTTGCTTGTTGATTTAGTGACTACACTGCCTTTGTCCATCTGCATCAGCAGATGCCCCGGGACAGATGGTTCTGGAAAGCTTGCAAAGCATACAGAATGGCCCCTCATCTCCACGACGCTTATGGGAGGGAAGCCTCTACTCTGGTCCACGCCCTTGTGTCTGATGAGGCTCTACATGAGCCCCCAGCCCAGCCATGAAGGATTTGTGTTGTGAATCTGCTGAGGGAGGGAATGAGGAAGGGAACCCTTCCAGCAAACTCCAGTGTTCCATCTACCATTGGAGCAACTGTCCCACAGAAGAGATCACTAGAACCTGCTGTTCTAGATCATCAGTGCATTGATCCCACTGGATTCTTAATGTCCATTGAGGGATCCTCATTTGTAGCCTTGCCAGGGTACCATGACAATGGCTGCTGCCATCAGGCCCAACAGCTTCAGGAATGTCCTGGCTGAGACATACCTGCTGTTGTAAAACAGCCAGTACCTGGGCCATTAGGCTTCTGCCCTGTCCTGAGGCAGGAAGGCTAGGCCCTGAACACTGTCCAGTACTGCCTCTAAGTGCATTGCAGATGCTGACATGGGTTCAAGACTGACTGGAACAGATTAATCGTGATCCCTAGGGCATTGAACAGCTGTCTGGTATGCACTAGGGTGTGAGACAGTTACCTGGACTGAGCTTTGAGCAACCTGTCATCTAGATAGGAGAACACATGTGGCTCCTCTCTGACAGGCTACTGAAACAACTACCAAGCACTTGGTAAATACCCGTGGCGCAGAAGAAAAGCCATAAGGCAATACCCTGAACTGGTAGTGTTTCCTGAAACAGGAACCTGAAGTACTTCTTGTGGGGTGTGCAAATCGTGATATGCAGGTAAGTATCCTGCATGGCCAGGAAGCATATCAGGTCTCCTTTTGCAAGAGGGCAGCAGGCCTTGCACAGTGATCATCCTGAACTTTGTACTGAACAGTTCAGATCCCTCAGATCCAGAATGGGCCTTACATCCCCGTGGATTTTGGGCTAGGAAGAAGTGAGAATAGAACCCCTTGTTCCTTTGTTCCCAGGAACTGATTCTATGGTCCTCTTGTGCAGCATTATAATGATTTCCTCTATTAGCACTGGTACATGATCTGAAGGATAAGTAAAGAGAATTGAGGAAGGTCTGAAGGCAACTGCAGGTGTTCTAGAGTGTGTCCCTGTTCTATTAACTGCAGGACCCAAGAATTTGTTGTAACCTCTTTCCACTGGTCCAGGTGGAGGGAGAGGTGACCCCTAACACCACCTTCAGATCATGCACTAGGGGGTCCAATAAAGAATCATGTTGAAGCAGATCCAGTAACCGCTGCTGTAGCCACACCCACACCTGCACCTCCTCTAGTTGTTTTAGATTAGGCACCTGTGGAGGGAGGGCAAAGCTGCTCTGCTTTTGCTCTGTTACCTGTCCCTTACCTAGATTTATTGGTAGCCCTGTGAAGGCACCCTCTGCCCACTTCTCAGTTGTGTGTGGTAGAGGAGTGGACTGATCAAGTCCTTTCTGAGGTTTGCAGGTCAGAGAGGATGCCCTGCACATTTGCCTCAAGAACCCGTATCCTATGAAGGGGGCATTCAGAATGGATTGCTGGACATCACTAGCGAATCCAGACACCTCAACCAGGAATGCCTTCTTAGTCAGATGCCAGCTGCAGCTACTCTGGCTGAAGCATCCGAAATGTCGTAGGTGGACCTTAAGAGGTGTTTACCCCGCCAGCCCCAGCCTTGAGCATCTCTTCTCAGGACCTCTGGGAGGGCTCTGCTACTGCTTTAGCCTTCTCCAGAGGGTATTCTAGTATTTGACCATATGGGCCTGATAATTTGCTATTTTGAGGCCCAGTATGGCATAGGCAAAGGTTCTTTTTTCCCATGAGGTCCAGTTTTCTCGACTCTTTTATCTGGGGGAGAGAACTGAGATGTTTAAGCCTCTTTAGTCCTATCATGGCTGCTTTTATCGCAACAGAATCAGCCTCAGGGTTGGCCTGTGAAAAAGGGCTTTCCTGAGGGAGCCTGGTATAGCTTTGTCTGCCTTTTCGGCATGGCAGGGATCAAGTCTGGTCTGTGCCAGGCAGCCATGGTGGCATCCTCTAGTGCAGCCAACTGAGGAGGAATTATATCAAAATGGGTTATGGACTGTCTGTCATGAAAGATGCTGAAAATCTGTTGCACCCCCAGGTTTCAGTTAAATGATGAAAGCTATGAGAAAATGCTGAAACAGCATGTGAGATCACACACACCGTTTTAGATACCAGGTGTTACATGGCAGGCCAGAAGCTATTTACAGACTTTTCTAAGTTAATTAGAGGCAGTATAGCACAGTGGTCTAAGGCTCTGAGCTGCAAATCTGGTGACATCCAGCAGACCAGACCTGGGTTTGAATCCCATAGCTTCCACTTGCATACTGTGTGACCCTGAGCAAGTCACTTAACCTCCTTGTGTTCCCAGGTCGCTCCTGTAAAAAGCTTTCAGCTTAGTGTGCTATACCTGGTTAAAAACAACTAAATAAAAAATAAATAAAATTATGGTTGTTGTTAAGAGAGAAATCATAAAAAAAGGTTTATGACGTTAGAAGGGGAAACCAGGTTTAGCAAACTGGTGCAAAGTGGTAAATGTTGCTCTGATGCCTGTGTGAGAGAGGATACTAATTAAGATCAAAGAGATGTCATTTGAAGAACATATATGTATGCTGAGGTTGCAAAACTGAATTCTTAAAAGGCATCCTGTTTTTTTATTAAATATATATTTTTAATATACTCTGACAGAGGAGGAGTTAGGTGACCTCACTCAAAAGGGGTTGGAAAATAAAGTTTGCTTTAGGAATATTCTGCTTTACTTCAGAGTCACTTTTTCTAGACTCTGACAAGGAAACATCTGTGAGCACTTTTAAACAGGTATTTAGAAAGACAGACAAAATCTAAATATTGTTGTAGGAAGTTGCACTGTTTAAACCTTGTTCTTTTAAAAGATTTGTATGTTTTGTGATATAACAGTTTTGTATTTTGTGTTTTACATATTTTATCTATTTTAGTAAAATTCTTTTAGAGCATACTTGGTCTGTCTTTGATTTTTCTTCCATTTGTAAGAAAAGTATATATGGTTATAGCAGACACTAGGCATAAGCTTGAATGGTGATACCAAACTGGAAAGAGAAGCGCTTTAAATCTGAGGTCTTTATTAAAGTTTTTAAGGGTTCATCTCTGTATACCTGGTTAGGTGCCCATAGGCAAAGATATCTGGCCCTCCAAGACAGAAATATCTGAGCCTGTGCATTGGGTACATTAGCAAGAGGTTCCCAATTTGAATCCCTCCAAGACTTGAGACCAAAGGTTGATCCGAACTCACAAAACAGACAAGAGGGTTACCTTGTTCTGTTAAACTGTTCACAAGACTGCGCCGGAGGTTGGAACTTTGGAAGTAGACGCCTGACCTGCTGAGTGGGTTTGTGACATCTCCTAGTAATGTCTCTCTCCTCAGCATCAAACCCCACTGCAGTTTGTAGCTGCTTCATTACAGAGATGATGGAGGTGTCTTCAGGAGGGATATTGGAGTATACAACATAGATTCCTCACTGCTGGTAGAGATGATGGAGCCAGACCTGTCAGATGGGCTCCCATCCATATCTTTCTCCTCCTCTTCCTCGTCATGTGGAAGGAGGTCAGGAACATATTCCTGATCCTCTTGATGGGCTCCGTAGGTCACAAGGAAGGAACCAAGGACATCAACACAGTGAAGTATGGGCACGTCTATCTTGACAGGTGTCAACATAGGGGCAGATCTGCGAGGCCCCATCTTCGCTGTGCCAGGTGTAGTAGTAGGAGGAGGCATAAGGTGCTGTATGATCTCTGCAAAGCAGGGAGGCCATCTGAACACTGATGGTGGCTGCATTGCAGAAGCTCCTTGCAATGTCGACAGAGGTGACTGAAGCTCTGACATTGACAGAGTGCCTTACAATGTCGATGGGCCATCGCTGACCGTAGCAGGTCCAGCGGAACCCACTGGCAGCCGACCTTGTGAGTTTGGAGGTCTAAGCGGGCAGGGCCTTGCGACAATGATGGGGTTGTCAGCAGCCATGACTTTCATGAGCTCTCATGAGCCGTGAGGTCCGGGTGGAACTTATTGCCAGAGCCGACTCTGTGGGATCAAAGGTCTGGGCGCAGGAGGCGTTGCCGTTAAAGTTGTCAACATCACTGTTGCGGTCGGCACCAAGTGTAGCAGCAACCAAAAGTGCACCTGGGGAGATTCATCCTTGCTCCACTCCCTCTTCTGGTGTTTATGCTTCCTGAAGACTCCTCTCAGGCCTTGGAGGAGTGGGAGCCCGAGGAAGGGGCTGGCAATGCAAAGGAAATTCTTGCCTGGAGCTGTCTCTTCATTCTCGCTACCTACTGCTTAAGGAGGAAATTCTGCAGGGCTTTTTGATGGCGCCATCGGGTAGCTTGATTAAACTTCAGGCAGCTCTTGCAGGCCTTATCATTGTGTGCCTCTCCGAGACAGTGGACACAGATGTTGTGGTCGTCACTGTAGTATATTTTTCCACCGCCGTCGAGTAATGGAAGAGTTTAGCGTGTCTTTCGTTAACATACATGATGATGGCATTCACTTTAAAATAAAGTGATAATTACTAGGTGAGAAAAAGTAACACAACTTGGGAAAATCAAGAATTGGTGGTCAATTGTAGCGGCAGCATCTCTGTGGAGTCCTGCAAGTAATGTCGATGGCTGAAAAAGAACTAAGGAGGGTACAGGGCCAGCCACGCTTATATATAGAGGGACATCAACGATGATGCTGTCATAGGTGGCCCCTAGTAGACTGTAGGGCTGGGTGGACTGTTCCATCCGAACTGGACCCCGGATCAAACCCTGAATCCATGGACTCAGATAAATACAGACTTCACTGCAGAAGTCTGGTTCCAGGTCTGTAAAAGTAGGGCTTTTTTCCTGCATGCCTGGTGCCCCACAGAGGGGATAAGAGGAATGGACGGCACCAGGCAGAACAAAAAGACTGAGGAGAGAAGTGGAGCTGAGCCCAGGAGCAGAAGGACCACATATCATAGTCACGTGTGGTTGAGATCTGAGCGTGGGAGCAGCTGTTGTGGTCGGTTGGTCAGTCAGTCAGTCGGTTGTTCGGCCGGTGACTCTCGGTCGGCTGTCGGCTTTGTTCTTGGAGTGAGGATCGACTTAGGTAGTAGTACCTCACAAACTGCTTGACTCCTATAGCCTGTCCTATGTGGGCTTGGAACATATATTGAATACCAGAAAGAGGGAGAGGAGAGTTGTGTAAAGGCCCAGGGCAAGGGCAGGCTGGCAAAATAAATCACTGACTTGTGCCAGAGGAGAAAGTGAGAGAGAGCGAGAGAGAGAGAGAGAGAGAGAGACTATTGGGGGCCAAAGGGAAATGTTATAGTTACAAAATCACAAATAAAGTGTATTCTTGGTCTCACTGTGGCTGGTTGTGTACAAGGCAAGGGCAGGCTGGCAAAATAAATCACTGACTTGTGCTACCATCTAGAGGGAGAAAGAGAGAGAGACTACTGAGGGCCAAAGAGACATTCTACAGTCACAGAAATCACAAATAAAGAAATTAATCCTGGCCTCAGTGTGGCTGTGCAGTGTGTGTACATTGTACAGGGCAGGCAGGCAAGCAAAATAGTGCTTGCATCCGTCTGTCTGCCTGCCTCTCTCTCTCTCTCTCTCCTCCGTCTCTGTCTTTATCTCTCTCTCCCAGCACACTCACGCCACGGGCCCAAGCAGGACATGCCACCAGTACAACACAGTCATGAAGCAGCTAGCAGTTACTGTTTTTATTTAACAGTTTTACAGTAATTGTTGTACAAATCATGCATTAAATTATTTCCTTTTGGCCTCTGTGTTGAATATGACCGACTCTGGACCCTTTTATGCATTTTATCACATTTCTTTTCAAATATTTATAAATAATCAGAACAAATCAGAACTCCACTGTGTTCCGTTCTTATTTAATAAGGTCAGAACTTCACTGTGTTCCGTTCTTATTTAATAAGGGTCGGATTTTCACTGAGTTCTTCCAGTCCTAGCAAACTGCTAGCAAAAACATTTTTGTGTGATCCTGGCAACTGATGGCTATAGTTCCATAGGTGTGGCCTGATGAAAGAGATATCCTCCAAGAAGATCAGTTGTTTTCTTATTCCCTCTGGTTACTGTTGCCTGGTTTGTCTTGATAAACCCTTGCACAGCTGAAAGCAGCATCTCCTAATCAACAGCAATCACGCAAGCCAGAACCACCCACCCTTCTTTTCTCTCTGTCCCTCAATGAATCCAGTGCTTTATCCCTTTGCACAGAACTGCAGCTCATACAGCTGATTTGTAGCTCTGTAATTAGAGCCACCGACATATCCTCCTCCTCTCCTTATCTCTCTTTCCCTACACTGAAGCCTTTTGCATAAAGCTGGTCCTCAAACAGCTGGCTTTTGTCTGTCCTATCAGTAGCTCTCAACAACCAAAATTTGTCACACTTGTAATAAGGGTGACTGATGCATTCTGTTCCTTAGAAATAACATTACTTCCTTGATTGCATCCAAACAAGCATGTTTATATGTATTTCATCAAATTGCAATCTTAAATGCCACCTATAAAATAAGACTTAGCCACTTTTGGCTCCGTGTCCTTACCCCAAGGTTTACATCGAAATCCTTTAAACCACATCTGTCGTGGCTTATTTCTTACTTTTAATCTTCCAGTCTATAACAAACACCCCAGTGTAAGGCTATTCATTGATTTATTTGTTTAGTTTTTTTGATAGGAAAGGTGGGCTAGACAGTACTGCCTGTGTTGGCCTTTGTTGGGGATGGGTGGGGGATACAGATGCAAACAAACTGAAATTAAACCAGATTAAGCTGTTGGTGGTAATTTTAGTGAATGGAGGAACAGTGAGAAAGTCCGCAACTCTTTTCACGAAGTGCCCTGGAATTGTTAAAGTCCACCTGAACAACCACCCAAAAAGACAGATGGGACCTCAGTTTGATACTTTATCCAAAGGACAGCACATCCCGACAGTACTGCACTCAGGTTCTACAGTTCATGTCTCATTTACATTCAGCCCCATTCTAATCTGCCTCTGTAACACACACCTCACTGTAAAACCACCCCAAACATCAGGTTACAGTACCTCAGCTCCCAATTGCATTAAACCATATTAAACATCCACTTCTGTGTATCACACAGCTCACTCTAAGACCATTCCTGACATGAGGCTGCAATAGCCTGGATCCTAGCTACATTAAGTCTGCATTAGCTACATTAAATTGGGGCTGGCAGTATAGCCTAGAGGTTCGAGAAACGAGCTGTGAATTAGCTTGGTACGTCCAGCAGACCTGGGTTTGATTTCCACAACCTCCACTTGCATACTGTGTGACTGAACAACTTACCAAAGAATAATAAAAAACAAGTCACATAGTTTCATGATACAGTAGTTAGTACCTGCCTAAAAGCTAGTTTAAGTAGGTTACTATCTGCCTGCTAGTTCTTTGAGACAAACACAGTAGTTAATTAAAGACAAGAACTTCAGGGCAAACAAACTTAAGTTAAGATTTGTGTTTCCTGAGGAACATTGACAATAAAGCCAAGTTTCACAGAAATACAAAATTACATGAACCCCAGTAATACAACACATCATGGGAAGTAAATGCAAAGCATCATTATGAACAATAAAGGCGGCTGTGCCAGACTGAATGGTACCAAAAGGCCTCCCAAACAATCTGCTAAACCTGAAAACAGCAGTTACTGGTTTCATCTTTGTTAGGCCTTACCAATGTGCCACATCCACAATCAGCCCAGGGTAAGGGACAACCGACCACATGGTCTCAATGGTTTGGGTCATGGAGAGCTCAGACTAGGAAAGTGATTTAAAGACAAAATATGAGGGCAAAAGCACTGAAGCAAGGGTTATCATGGAAAGGCATTGACAATAAAGGCCAAATTTCAAAGAATGACAAAATTACTTATGAACTACTAATACAAAGCGTTGTGGAGTGTATGCAAATTACCATGCAGGAACTAAAGCTGGCTCTGCTTGAGGTAGGACTGAATAGTAGCTAACTAGTTAGCTGAAAATCAGCTGTCATAGTTCCATTAGCTGGCTGCCCTGCAAACTGCCTAGTCAGATGTGCAAGTAGCCGATTGCTCTTGCAATGTGGCTACTTGCCTGCAAAAAGGCATAATGTATTCCTCTTTATTTTTATTACAAGTCAAAAAGCATTTTACAATGGGGTTAACAGCTTAAAGGCTGTGCCTCATGGGAGATAATCCACTTCTGTGGACTGGGTGCATACGCCAGGGTGCAAAAGCACTTTGCTAATGCCTTGTACTTTCTCAGCACCAGGAATGTGCATTAAGTTCCTGGATAGTGCATTAACCTCCTGCAATACACAGCCTGTCATGTGATAACCCTTATTACTTTTGCCTCTCTATAAACACACACACACACACACCTCCTCACTGTAACATACAAAACACAGGCTCCCTCCTTCTAAGCAGGCTTACAGAGAGGCTGGGCCAGACTATGGTACTCAGTGCATCAGCTCTCCATGGGTGCAATGAACAACATAAAGACAGATCATATCTGACTGCTGTATTTAGTACTTACGCTGAGTATGTCCTGGTTCTTTTTGTGCAGAGGACTGGAAGGTCCCCAAACCACGGGTGGTTTCTCTCCCAGATCTCGACTGCCCTCCGATGGAAAGGGAATGCGGGAGAGACTGGTGACTTTGGTGAGCCAAGTGGCTGTACAGAGGGCGGGTTCGTCGGGTCAGATGACATGACGAGGCTGAAGCGGACCGCCCCAAAGGATCAGAGATTCTTCTCTACCTGAAAACCAAAAGTAAAAATAACATTTTTTTTTAAACTGATGTAGTCAGTATTTGCATTTTGCATACATTCCATCCCATTCAGTGATATCAAAACCAGCAACCAAAGAGAGTTGGTATTCAGGGCCACCACTTTTTTTTCTTTTTAACTTTTTCCTTCTTGTAAGCTAGCTCTCCTTCTACCTATAAGCCACTGATCCCACATCTCGTCCAGCAGTTGCCAGTGTCTGCCCCTCCATATTCCACACCAAATATACCCCTATGGATAGGGCCAAACAGATGGAAGCAGAGCCAGCTGGACACCCCTGGGGAGGGAGAGGATGGGACTCAGAGGTGCAGGCATCCCGACTGAGCAGGAAGAGCAGCACCATAAGCAGAGCACCATGAATGTTTTCCACCTGTTTCCGTCCTCCTGGATATAGTCAACATTTCTAGCCAGTCATAAGTGGACTGGGCCAACACAATACCAATTGACGCCTCAGCAGCACAGGACTGGATCTTTTATGCCACTGCATCTTACATCAGCATCATGCCAGTGGTCATATCTCCCCCGCCACGGACTTGAAGTTAAATATTCCTATTCACACAACTTCCATCGGGGCAATTGTGTAACAGCAGGTGTCTTCCACCACCCTGAGGCACCCAAGACAGATACTCAGCACTCTTCCTGCTGCCCGACCATGTGACAGTCTGGGCTCAGGACCTGAATCAGGCTCATCAACGTGGCAAGCTGCATCGCCGCTAACCTTTAGACCACCGAATGGCCACTGCCACCACTTTTTAAATGATAAAATCATGCAATATGGCATTGGATTTCATAAATGTAACAAAGGCACATGGGTGAGCCCAAGCATGTCTGAATATTATTACATTTTTTTTTCTGTGCACCTGAAGGCCTGCCATGAGCACACTGCACTACCAATTGGGTGACCCGAGTTTAGGAGCAAATCCAGGAGTCAGCTCTGGGTGGCCAGGCCTTGGTATAGTACTGCCTCTTCCTGCGTATCCCACCCTGGGGATAGATGGCTCCAAAGATGTATCCAACGCAACCTCTTGCAGCAGGCTGTGGAAGTCAGCTCCCTCATGAATAGGATGCACGCCTCACCAATGTGTTAGTGTAAAGCCCCATTAGCCGTGCATGGCTTTGGGGTAGTGGGAGAGGCCAGGCAGCTAAGAGGAGAAAACACCCTACTTGCATAAGGATAACTGCTGGTACTGTTTGGCCCCATGCCACAGAATCAGTCCCAGCAGATGTAGACATCGGAGGAACTGGGGATCACCTTGACCTCCATCATGGGAGGGTAAGCAGTGGCCCATGCAGGAAATAGGGCTAGAGTTAGTAGTGTTAGGGTAGACAGGTTGTCAGCCTGCAGATGGATGGCAGCAGAGAGGGTAAAAATTCAAGTAAAAAACAAAAAACAATTTTATATATATATATTTTTATTTATTTTTTTTATATTTTAGTTTTTGTTGACCGGATAAGTGCACTAGACAAATCCTACCTATTTTCAGGCACGACCTGGGGAGGGATACAGATGAATGCCAACTGACCTTGAACCAAATTAAGCTGTTGGCAGTATTTTTAGTGAATGAGGAAATTTGGCCAGGACACCAGGAAAATTCCTACTCTTTCAAGAAGTGCCATGGGATCTTAACATCCACCTGAACTACCACTAATCCAGGCAGATGAGACCTCAGTTTAATGTCTCATCCGAAGATGGCACCTCAGAAGTGCAGCACCCTCTCATGCTGCACTATAGTGTCAGTACTGGGATATTAACCCAAGTGCCAGATGTAGGAACGGAACCCACAGCTCTCTGATCTCCCAGCCTCAGAGGCGAGTATGCTACCTACTGAGCCACTGACACTGACAACATATAATATAAATATATATATATATATATATATATATATCTATATATAGATATATATCTATATAGATATATATATATATATATATATATATAGGATACATGAAGGGCAGGAGTGGAATATGGAAAATATCCTCACTCCTGCAGAGTGAGCTCTGATATTTCACGAGTGCCAAGGCACAGTGAAATACACATTGCTCACGATGCAGAAGTTAGAATATTTTCCATATTCCATGATCTGCCCATCATGTGTGCTATTTATACCATGGAGGTGAGACCAATTTCAGTGAGAGAGGTATGTTTGCTGTTATGAGGATCATGTCACTTTAAATGATGCTGGTGCTGTGGTAGTGTGTGTGTGTGTGTGTGTGAGTGTGTGTACTTTTATGAATGGGTTGTTGTAGTGAGCTGTTGTTGGTTGGTGTGTGTGTGGGTCTTGATTGGGTGTGCTGTGTTTTGGTAATTGGTTGCCTGAGGGAGGTTCTGTTTGGCTGTTTAAGATTTATTTAAACATTTCAGGCATCATCTGTTTGATTTAGTAATGTACTAAACTTGGGTTTTGAAATACAGCACAAGAGATTTGGAGATTGTTACATTTAGAAGGAGTGCTGCAGCTGACTGTCATTATCTATCTTAATTGTGTTAATTTCAGTGTAGAACCTGTTTTGGAACTCAGCAAATTACAGGGGTGTTTCTTAGTGTTTTCAGATGCAGGTGAGTAATGTCAGCAGAGTAGGTATAAATGGTATTTATTTTAACTCTGCTGATGTCATCAGGATTTATTTAACTCCAGTGAAAATAACATGGTTTACTTCACTGGAATTGGTCTCACCCATGGTATAAATATATATAATGATTTGTAGTGCTTGTGAAAGGTGCTGGATTGACATCACTGGAAACGAACATCCTCTATTCATCCACGATGGGTGGTACAGCACAGGTCACTACATTGAAAATTCCCCGCTCTGTCCAACCAGTGTGCCTCAACCTTATCATGCAGGGACCACCACCTCTGAAGTATGGTCTAAACTCCATGCCCATTTAATTCTTGGCATGCCATGTGAGACTGTCAACAAAGGTGAACAATAATACTTGTTTTTATGTTTGCACGTGCAGGTGAGCACAGCAAACATTTTGTTATGAAGAATGGCATTTCAAGTTTGTCACTCTTAGCTCCAATGCAGCTCAAGCTGCAATGGGCTTGGCAGGACAGGCCAATGACCAGGCACTCTGATCATGACACTAGTCACTGCTTGCAGGGTAAAACTTCTCATAGTTGAAAGGAGCCAGCCACTCCTATCAGACAATGGCTGGCTCATTTTCATCTACACAACGCTGCCCGGCAACCAGCAGAGCAGCTTCATTATCACTGTTACCAGCTAGCTAAGGCCCCATAACTGGACACTGGTCCTGCCTGATGTTACATTTTCCTTTTACTAGCCTAAAACAGGCTCTGACTGCCAAGAGAACAGGATTCCAGTCAGAGACCCAGAAATCCCAGCGTAACAAATCAACACTTAATCCTCCAGTAAACAATCCTCTTGGTTTTCTCTGACTCGTAGCCAGTCAGCATTTCATCAAGGACCAACCATCAGAGACACAGAGCTGCATGATGATAACCTCTACTGCAGGCGCTGTCCCTGATGCTACTGATTCTGTCTGTACAGCCGATGCTCTTGCTCTCCCAACATGCCCAACACATTCTCTCTCCTGGCAAGGCAGATGCACCCAACACCGCCTCTCTGAATTTTCATACTTGGGTGCTCACTCGCAGTGCTGGCTAGTACCCCTACCCAGCCCATTTCCACTGTATGATACCAGGGAGTCTACCCCGGTGTCAGCTTAAACATGACACCAACACTGGGTGCCCAACCCCAGAATTGGTATCTGGAATAAAGAAAAACATCCCTCTTGACTTTTAAATTTTTTTTTAAATCCCTGTGAAAAAGAAAATGGTCCACTGATGTCTGTTGTTGCCGCCACCCCGCACTCACCATACTACACCCCCCCACCTTTACTTACCAGGGTCCATGACGTAATCTTCACTGGACTGGAGACGATCTTCACTCTTCAATGCTGGACCAGAAAAGAGGAAATCAGGTATGCAGTCCATGTATTTTCAATGCATTTAGAACTTGTACTGATAACTTGGTCATTTTTATTTTTTCCTCAAAATTTTCAACATCACCTTTTTGGGACCCCATCTTATGAACAATGTGGGTGAAATTCTTCAAATCCAGGTCAAAGATGATTTCACAGTTGTTTCACAAAACTACCTTTTGGGCAGGATTTGAAAATGTTCATCTACCAGGTTCATGAAGTGGGTAATAAAAGGCTATGTTAAAAATAAAAAGGAGATACACACAACAAGTAACTCTGAGGTTTGAGGGCCGCCTGTGACCGGGAGAGACTTTATCATAGTATTATATTTTATTATACACAGCTGTTTCTCTTTGGGCTGCAACAGAGTCCATGACTCAGTATTCAGTCCTTGACCCTTGTTCGACGAAGGGCAAGGAAAATACACCTGCCACTGGTTCGGCTGTGGTCGGGAATGTCCTTTTGCGCCCCTATTGCCTTATAAACTGTCTTTTTAAAGGCAGTTTATTGACAGAGTGTTATAGTAGAGAAAATCCAGGTGTCAACAAAGGAAGGTTGCCATGCAACTTATCACGTCAGATCCGCTGCTAGGAGCTTAAAGAGGTGCTGTAGCAAACAGGGAAAAGGAGATACACACAGCAACTAGCTCTGAGTGTGAGGAGCCGTCCTGTGACGGGGAGAGACTTTTATTGTAGTACTATATTTTATTATACACAGCTGTTTCTCTTTGGGCTGCAACAGAGTCTGTGACTCAGTATTCAGTCCTTGACCCCCCATTCGATGAGGGCGAGGAAAATACACTGTGGTCGGGAATGTCCTTCTGCACTCCACATTGCCTTATAAACTGTCTTTTACAGGCAGTTTATTGACAGAGTGTTATAGTGTAGGAAAATCCAGGTGTCAATAAAAGGAAGGTTGCCATTGCAACCCGCCACGCCAGATCTGCTGCTAGGAGCTTAAAAGAGGTGCTGCAGCAAGTGGGGATAAAAGAGATACAGCAACTAGCTCCGAGGTTTGAGGGAGCTGTCTGTGACCGGGAGAGACTTTTATCGTAGTACTATATTTTATTATACTCAGCTGTTCCTCTTTGGCCTGCAACAGAGTCCGTGACTCAGTATTCAATCCTTGACCCCTGTATAATGAGGGGCAAGAAAATACACTGCCACAGGTTCACTGTGGTCGGGCTGTCCTTTGCACTTCCCACTGCCTTTATAAACTGCCTTTTAAAGGCAGTTTATTGACAGAGTGTTATAGTGGAGAAACAGCCAGGTGTCAATAAAAGGAAGGTTGCCACAGCAACCCTCCAAGTCAGACCCACTGCTAGAGCTTAAAGAGCTGCCATAGCCAGCAGAGACAAACGCAGGGTGGAGGCGACGTGGACAGAGGCCAGTGGTGTCTAATGGCATCAAACAGGGAGAACTAGAGATGGGTACAGGTAGTATAGTTTATCTTTCTGGTTGGCCTTTAAATTTGACATAACTGGGCCACTCCTTGGTGCGCCAAGTGAAAGAGTTCACTCGGCACGCTGGTAACCTGGGTTTACACCCCAAGCCCAGGTGTCAGGAGTGGAGACTGGAGATTTAGAGCATCCATTGGGCACCTCCTTCCAGGGGTTGGGCAGGCCTTGGCTCCCGGAGGCAGACTGGGTGACATGCAAGGAGCACGGTTTCGACATGCCCCTGCACATCCCCGCCTCAGGCCGTTGCTCTAATGAGGCCCAATCAGGGGTGAGTGGGAGGGCCAGAAAATGGAAAAATCATCCCCAATTGACTGGATGATGGCCTCAGGTCCCAATCACCACAAAGCCCCAGATTGCCCAGACCAACTCCCACAGCACCCAGATCAATAGAGTTGCGCCTACCAGCGGTTCTCCCTCGGAAGGGGGACCTGTCCGATGAAGGGATACGTTGGGTTTCCTGGGGCTGCCAATCTGGGAGTGGTGGATGGTGATGGTTGGGGGCGCGGGTGCCCTAGGAGGCCTGAAGGAGTGGCGGTTGGGGGTGCCTGGAGGAGCAAAAAAATTTGACATAATTAGAGACAGCTAGTGTTAGCTTTGACACAAGTTTGAGATTTAAGTACACTGTTGATAGAAGTGTGATATTGATTCTGCTGGTGTTTTTATACAGGTTACATGTACTCCTTTTAATTTTATTGTCCAAGTTGCTAGGGCTTAAACTCCTAGGTATGGACCCAAATATTATAACAACTTGCAAGTGGAGAACTAGGGGTGAGGTGTGTAGCGTGTTAACTTTACTTTGGAGGAAATACCTGACTTTACCTGACTTTAGTCAGTTCACCTGTAGACAATGCATTGAACTGAGAGCTTTAAGGGTTAACATTTTGGAACTGGAGCTGGAGAAATTTTTTTAAAAGTCCAGTAACTCAAAGTAAAGAAAACATCGATACAGTGAGGCAGACAACAACTGTAGGAGCAAATAAAAGACAGAGAGTGGAGGAGGCAGAAGAAAGCAATATCAATGAGGGGAAAATACAAAAAGGGAGATGTGCCATGGATTTCTCTGTCCCGACAAGTAGTCATTTCATGGTGTTAGAGACCTTACTTGAGAACATAGAGGAACAGTCTAACGACATAATGAACATTATCTCAGAGGACTGTAGTGATCAGCAGAGTCCAATGCACAATATGGCAATAATCAGCAAATGGATAGTGACCAGACTAATGGTGATACGAATAGACATGATGGAAGCAAACAGAATCCTCTTCCTGTATACATAGTAGGGGAGTCCATTATAAAATACACTGATCATATTACAACAAGGGAAATGAAGAGCACATTTCCAGCAGCTGTTTCCTGGTGATAGGATGCATGATACTGTCAAACTATTGCCTAAATTGGTAAAAACCTGAATCCAAGCCGTTAGTGATTGTTCATGGGGAACTAATGATGTGAGATATCATAATGAGGGGAATATTTTAATGGATGGAAGAAGCTTAAATAGCTGGCTAAGACAATGAGTCGCCATCAGAGAATAAAGTGTATTAAAACATGGGAGCTGTTTTCCAGAAGGGATCTCTTTTGCCATGATGGGCTTCATTTAAACAGAAAAGGTAGCCAGTTGTTGGAGAGCATCTTTCTTAAACAGATAAACAGCCAGGCTTTAAACTAGTTTGTTGAGGGAGAGGGGAGGGAGCTTACAGGAAATAAGCTCTCTGTTATTATTAACGGAACTGGTAAGGCATTGCAGCAGGACTTACATACATATATTTCAAAGGGAAAGAATAGGAATTTAAAGTATTAACCTTGAACGCAAGAAGTCTCCAAACAAAATGGAGTTAAAAATTAAATTATACAAGGGTAAAGATACAAGGATAAAATACATCTACTGCAATTTCTGAGACATGGTTTAGGTAGGACGTATGGGACATACATATTCCTGGCTATAAGATTTTTCTATAAAGCACCACCAGAAAAAGGGAGGAGGAGGTATTGCAATATACTGTATGTTTCAGATGATCTTATGGCATACCAAATCTATAATAAGGCTGATAATAAGAACACTGAAATTATCTGGGTCAGAGTTAAATTTTGCTCCAATATATTACTGTTGGCTTGGGTTATGCCACCCAACCAAACAAGGAAAAAAAAAGCGATATATTTATAATACAAATTGAAGACATGGGAAATAGCAGAGGATTTTATCCTACTGGGGAACACAATTTTCCGAAATAAACTGGGAGACATCAACAGGGACTACTTCTGTTGAAAATAAATTCATAGAAGTAATACTAAACAACCTAGAACAGATGGTATACAATTGTACAAGAGGAAATAGTACACTTGACTTGATTTTTGTAACTCTGCAGAGAAGGTTAATAATGTAAAGGTCTTGGAGCCCTTTGGCAACAGTGATCATAATAGTCAATATGACTACAGACATCTCATGGAACACTGTAAATGGATTGACAAAGTTTAAATGTTGTAACACAGCCAGTTATTATATGACGAGGATTTTCTAAGAACATGGGACTGGGAAAAGAAGTACATGAGTTGCTTACTGAATCTGCCTGGAACAAAATTAAAAATAAAATAGATGATTGCATTGTTTAATATGTACCTGAAGTCTCTAAATATAATCGAAATGGGAGAGCACCATAATGGCTCAATAGAGGATTAAAAACAGTTGAGGAAAAGAAAAAGTTTACCAAAAATATAAACGGAACCCTACTGAAAATAACTGGTTAAAATATAAGAGGATTGTCAATAAAATGTAAAAAAGTAGTTAAAATGCTAAACAAGAGGCAGAGATTAAAATGGCAGTTAATGCAAAAGACAATAAAAAGCCTTTTATAGCTATGTTGGTAGCCCAGAATGGACCTAAAACAACAGGACCGCTGCTGGATGGAGATAATCTAATCAATAATGAGCAGGATATAGCTACAAAATTCAATAATTACTTTATAAGTGTTTTTCTGATACCAGGATAAATATACCATCAGAGGACAATGAGGACATAAACCTGAGTAGCTATGAGGTCCTAAAAGAACTGCAGAGAATCAAGACTGATAAATCAACTGGACGGATGGGATACATTTGAAGTTATTGAAGAAGATAGCCATAGAATCACCTGGTCCAATTATGGTGTTACGTGATTGTTCCCATATTAGGGAAACAATTAAGGAATGGAAGGAAGCAAATATTTCACCAATTTTAAAAAGGTGACAAGAACATAGTGAGTAACTATAGACTAATTAGTCTCACATCGGTCTTGTGTAAAATATTGTAACAGTTCATTAAAGGTAAAATAATCCAGCATGTAAGAAATGAAGGTTTGGATGATATCACGAGCACGGATTCTGCCAGGGAAGATCTTGTCTCACAAACCTCTTACAATTTTTGAACCAGTGAGCGAAGCCCTGGATAGGGGCTGCCCGTTGATGTAGTATATCTGGATTACTCCAAAGCCTTTGACACAGTCCCTCCTAAAGAACTTATAGACACATTGAGTAACATCAAGCTACATGCAGACTTAGTAGCATGGGTGAAATCTTGGCTCACAGATAGGCATCAGTGTGTCTGCATTAGGGGAGTTACTCTGAATGGGGACGTGTTAGCAGTGGGGTCCCACAGGAGTCGGTTTGGGGCCTATACTATTTAATATATATGTCTCCACCATGACTACATATGATAACACCTGGGTATTCAAATAAGCTGAAGACACAAAGATCGAGACAATTGTTAATGATTCAGAATCCATTCTAAAATTACTGACACATTTAGCAACATGGAGCATTGGGCCAATAAATACAAGCTACGGTTTAATAAGGAAAAGTGTAGAGTTTTACATTCTGGACATAGCAATCCTATAGGCGATACAAATTAAATGGTCGAATACTTCAGATGGCAGATTCTGAAAAGGACTTAGGCATTACAGTTACAAATTAACTTTTGATCTTCATATCAAAGACTGTTAAATGCAACAAGATCCTGGGGTATAGCTTTAAGAATATCAAACCAGGAAGTCTGAGGTGATGGTCCTTTGTTCTCATCCTTGTTCCGCCACACCGGGTATTATGTGCCCTTCTGTGCACCACAAAATAAGGGAAATAGCAGACTAATAGAAAGGGTGCAAAGAAAACTGACAAGGAGAATAAACAACCTAAAACAGAAGCCACATGGTGAGAGACTGAGGAAGCTGAATCTCTTGAAATATAGGAGAATTAGGGGAGACCTAGGTCTAATTTATAATGCCTTCCATAACGAGTTATTCTGGGAAAGCATAGGCCAAGTCAAAACACAAGCAACAAGATAGTTAGATCAAATGGATTGAGACTTAGAGGTGAAATTTATAATACTGAGAAGAGGTAGATGGTTTAGCCAGAGGGTGGTGAATACATGGAATTCACTGCATGAATCAGTGGTTACTAGTGAATCTATGGATTTATTTTAAAAAAATCATTGGATATCCACATGGGGAAAACACCGAATGTTCCCCTGCTATGTGGCAGAGTCTCAATAGGTTTACCTCTTGACTCACATAATTGCTATGAACCTATAAAAGTATGAAAAAAACAATGTTATCAGCTATGTCAACATTTTTCAGTGCTGCCCATATGCTCATAACTGGCAATTTTCAACATGCTGACCCCAAATTTTCAGCATAGCCATTTCCTCAAACCACCTCATGAACATGACAGCTGTCATTCTTCAAATCCTGGCCAAAATGTGTTTTCATACATGTGGCATGAAATGACATTTTGGCTGAATTTGAAACTTTTCACCTACCAGGTTCATGAGATGGGGTCATAACAAAACTATGTTGAAAATTTGGGGTTAAAATATTAAAAACAACAAAGTTATGAAGGTATGTTGACATTTTCAACGCTCTAATAACCCAAATTTTCAACATAGCCATTTTTCACTCCACTTCATGAACCCAACAACCGTCGCTTTTTTGAATCCTAGCCAAACTGATTTTGCACTTGTGCAGCAAAATGACATTTGTCCAGTAGTTTATAAAAGACATCTGTCATGTTCAGAAAGGAGAGTCATAAAAAACCTATTGAAATTTTGGGATCAGAACAGTTACAAAAAACATAAAGTAACATTGTTTTCAGGGTTGGCCATTGGCAGTGGGGACCACGTTACCTTCCCGTACCAGTGACCTGAATTTGGGTTTGAGCTCGGTAAATCAGCTGAAAGGGCTGAGGCTGGGGCAAAGGGGCTGCAGCATGCCGCACTGGTCCCAGCCTGAGAAAGGGCAGAGCGGTGTTCTGGTGCACACGTGACACCCTGTGGCAGCGGTAAACCTTCCTCACAAGGGGTTGATGTGGGTTTCAGGGCCTGATAGGCCAGTACATTGTGTCTGAACAAGTAGGTTAGCCTGACAGTTTTAAATTACAGCACAGGCACAGACACACAGTTAGCAGGAAGTCAGGATCCACCACAAATTATTCATCTCAACAGGCATGCCTTCCACACACAACATACATGCAAACATTCGGCATTGACAAATGTTTGTTTAATGATGTGAAAACCCTCAGGGCTCCTATTTCAGAGTTTTGGTTTTCTGCAGTTAATATATTATTGCAGTGATGAAAAAGACACCACAGAAATTGAGATCATACAACAACAGGAAAATCTCAACTCAACGGCCTCATCCAGATACAATCTGCAAACTAAGCACATAAACCATGAGTTACCATCCACTAGGGATGTGCCAGTACCCTTTTGAAATAATCGCGCGAAGATAATGGTATTGAGGCCTAAATACAAAAATCCAAACCCTCATGCCCCCAAGCTGGCAAGACTAGTTTCATGCCTACCCTACCAATTATCTTCATGCTTCTAAATTTCTTTTTTTAAATAAAAATACCAAGCTCCAGGCATGCCAGAAGCCAGCTGCATCTTCTCATTCCATCCCACCAGGCCCCAAAGGGCCATTTACAGCATGTGGGGCTTCTCTCTGGATCCCGATCCATGATCCGGGGGCAAACAGTTGTCAGAATCTGGCTACCACAGTCAGGCTTTCCTTCCCAACAGCATTACTTTTCTGAATGAAATCAGTCATCTGACTGAATGAGGTGTGAGGCATGTGAGACCAAAAGGGGGCAGGGAGAGAGGATCCTCATCACTGTTGATGCTAGGCAAGCAGTCTGCCTAAGCGCCATCAATGATGTGGACCACTCCTCACCAAACCCACACCTCACCTGGGTCACTCACACTGCGTGTTATTCAAGTTAAAAATACTGACAACTTTGCTTTAACTCTGCAGGCCATACTATGAACCTCATTCCACTCTCCCACCCCATCCATCATACTTGGGCCTTCCGCTGCAATTCTGACTCCCATGGTGAGTAGTCCTGTTACGGCAGCAATGGCGTAGTGACACAGATGCTGCCACTGCTGCAGTTAAAGGGGACAAATCACATCTACTCTAATGGGTCAGGAGAAGCCAAGAGTAAAACAATGCAATTTTTGTCTGTGGCACCTAATGCTGAAGGCTCAGGTCACTATACAAAGAAACAAAACTGATACACAATCAAAGTAAAAACAATAAATAACACTGCAATAATCACATTAAAGTACTGTAGACCAACTCAAAAAGTGACATTTTAGTGCTTTTTAAAGGACTTCATCAGTGGGACAGCCCAAATATTGGGTGGCAGAGAATTACAAAAGGAGAGGTCACCCCAAAGGCCCTAACCCCAGATAGTTTGAGCCTTGAACCTGGTACAGTACCAGATGGGAGTGTATAAAGACAGAAGCTCTTTCAGGTAACCAGTGCCCAAACCATGGGAGGCCTTGTAAGTAATCAGGCCAACCCTGAAACTGATGCACCACCAAGAGGCAGCCAATGCAGATCACACAGAAATGGTTTAATATATTTCACCTCAAGAGGCCCCAAGAATGACCTGAGCTGCCATGCTCTGTACCAGCTACGACGACAACAGACCTCCTGATAATCTAGGCAAAGAGCTTCACAGTAGTCCAGTTTAAATGTAAGAGACGCATGTACAGTACCATCATAATTAGGACCCCTGGCACAAAATAGAGTTTTTACTGGATCACGTTTCACAGACAGAAAAAGCCATTATGGACTACATCTGACACCCAAATATTTCAGTTTTCTTTTTGTTCCTAAAACACCTAGTTTACACTGAACCTTTTGGAAAAAAGGGCACACAGACAGCTAGAATATCAGCAGTTAAAACACCAACACTGCCATTTTCACTCTGCCGAACTGTCTTTTTCAGAACACTTTGACACCAGTCACTTTTCACAATGCAGTAAAGACTGTGTTAAAATAAACTGTTGCCTGCACTCTCTGCAATAGTGAACAGGTTGAAAGATTCAAGACAGCTAAGTAATCATAAATATTAATGGGAGCTGAATTTAAATTTACTTGTAACAACAGAGCACTTCCCTGATGAAGCCCTAATCAGCAATATGTGGTAGGGGTGTTCTAGTCGGTGTCCTGGATACTTTCCTGCACTGTATTTATTTAATAAATTAAAACATTTGACACCTTTAGCCTTGGTGTGTGCACTGTCACTTCTTATTGTACTCCGATGTTGGCTTTTCAGCACTTTTGGGGATCAGGACTACACTCTACCCATCTTTTGCATTGTTCCCAAACTCTGAGGAGTTTGTTTAGAGGTACAGACAGACCCGCTTATAATGGACACGTTGGGTCATCTCATTTCCGTCTGTTATAAACGATGTCCACTATATCTGTGATAGTCATTTTGCCATCAAATGTGTAGTTTCTGCGATCACAGTTACTTTTTTTTTTATTATTGTACTGTAACTTCAACACCACAATGCTGAAGTGGTTTGGTGCATCAGTGCATTCTTTAATTAATATTGCACTTTACTGCAAATGGCAACATAACTTTTAAAACGTAACTTTTATTTTTATTTATTTTTTAAAACTTGTGGTTACTTTAGTGATTAGCGTTTCATGTAACTACAGTACAGAAGCTCAGAGGGTGTTAGGTGGGGGTGTGCTTGATACTGCAGTACAGTAGTCGGACATGGTCTATTGATAAAAAGCGTTGAGCATATTGTGCCCACATACGCTCAGTTTGTGCCAGATTCTCCCACTTTGGCTCGATTTCTGGATGCTGTTCCATTGCTCTTAGTGTGTAGGTGCATCTTTTACATCGGAAGCGGTCACATGACTTCATGTTCTTCCTCTTTGGGATCCATCTCTTCATCTGATTCCTCTTGTGTTTCTGCATTAACCATAACAGAAGCTGAGTCACTAACTTCCTACAGGCTTAAATACAATGGTTAATAGATACAGTTGCTGCGAAACAGATTAGTGCCTAATTACACTCAGACTGTGGTACCGTAATGTTGGGTGAAGTGTCCGAAATACAGGGCTATAATCAATGTTATTATATATGAGATTCTTTGTATACAACTAGTATAAAAAGGCTTTTGGGTTTGAACAAATGTCCGTTATAAGTGGGCATCTGCTATAAACTTGTCGTTATAACTGGTACACCGACACCATCACTGATGGTGTATAGTCCCACGTTCCTCCATATACCACAGTGGCACCTGAATTCAGTCGGTTTGGAGGAGATCTGTGTGAGCAAAGGAAATCTGTCCCTCTAATGGCAACTGCTCCAGATCACGAGGCACTTGAAGGAAGAATGTTCTCAGGCTGCTAGTGCAGGAGAATCCATAGTGGAATCATTTTGCTTCCAGGAGACCTCAGAGAGATTAGCAGAGGTGGACATTTCTAGCAGGACTGTCTACCAATACTGCTACTTCAAGTGATGCAAGAGGTGAGCTCGTCATCTATTTTTGAGACTTGAGAAACTCAGTATGCAAGAAGTGAATCAGTGGTTCGATGGGGTTATCCTGCAGTAGTACAATAATAAATGCAGGGTACCCTGAGGTTTGAGAGATCATCGAGAACTCTGGACAATGATTTAAAAACAAGATGAGAACGGGTACTAGAAACTTGTTCTAGTGAACTAGTATGCACACTAATTGAACAAGACAAAAGACTATATGAAAGAAACCAGGCGGCATTAAAAGAAGTTAATACAGAGCTACAACCTCAGAGCAAGTCACAGGAATTCCTTAAACTGGACTTAGAGCCAGGCCTGCTGTCATGGGGACAAGTGGGATTGTTGTCCTGGGCTCTGAGCTCAGAGAGCCCACCTGAGGAGTTGGCTTTGTTTTGTTTTGCTTTATTGCGGCTTTTTTTTTAGGCAAGCATGTCCACACTCAGTCTGGGGCCCTGGGGCAGGGTGTATTTAATAGTTCATATATTAAATCCTCCGGAACCCCCTGGCCCTTGCCAAGTTGTCAGCCAAAACTGAACATGCAAATGGCAGCTGTGCCCATGCCACGCCAGCTACCGAGATGGAGCAGGCGGGCCAGGATGAGTAGGCTCATGAATATGTATGCTACAGGACAGCATCATGTGCGGATGAAGAGCCTGAGTCGTGGGGCGTATTACCTCCCCACCAGATGCCATTGCACTCATAGACTCCACAGACTGGACGGGTGAGTGAACTTTGAGCATCCATCCCATACTCGTAGGTTCCTCGGTCTCTGTGACAGATCTGGTCAGTCAGTCAGCTCTCTCTCTCTCTCTGCGTGGAGTTGCGGCACAGTCTCAGACTCCCATTCACGGCAGCGTCCACTGGCCACCAGCATATTTCTTCAATCGGGAGCAGAGGCAAGTGTGTTGTTTGTCTTAATCTGACCTGACTGCAGTCAGACAACCAGAAGTTGGACTGTCAGAGACTCAGAGAGGAGTCTACTCACAGACATATAGAGTGAGTTTAAGTTGGCAGTGTTGCGGCCCTGCATTCGGGTGGGGGTGTTATTCTTTTGCCATGCCATTTTGTACTGATTGGTTTGGGTCACAGAGAGTTTGCCATGCAGGAGGACAAAGGCTTAGAACAGGCTGGCAGGCTCTGTGTAGATGCATAAGACAGTCAGCCCTGCAAAACCTGAGGAGAAAAGAGAGAGATGAGTGGTATAGTGGTGGTGGTGTGGCACACAACTGCTGCCCAGCCCATGCACTGTTATGCCACATTGCTGTGCAAGAAGAGGTGGCAGCACTTTGCTCACTACTACTAGGTGAGCTGAGGGGCTTGTCAGTCTAGTCACATCAATTAGGTTTGTGTTGTGGCCATTGTAATGGGAGGATTTGTCAACATTTAGCTGAGAAAAAATAATCCTTCTCTGCCTGTAGACCTACATGGGTTGTTGGGAGGAACTGGCAGGGGCAGTGCTGCATAGGCATTTCATTCCCAAAGCCAGTTTAAGATATACTGCTGTGTTCATAATCTCCTGCTCACGCAGAAGGGGAATCCTGTAGCTAGTTGAGGATGTATGCCGTCCCAACTATAGTCTTAGAGATATAGATAGACAGACAGACTAATCCATATAGGGGAAGTTCACATATGTTTACAAACCCCAGTTCCAGCTACAGACTCTAAGGCTAGCAAAGTCTACCACACCCTAAGTTCCGGGCAGGAGGTGGGAATAATTTTTTCCCTGGAGTCAGAGGTAGGAAAGATGTAACAAAAGTGTGTTTTATCTTCAATAAAACCCTAAAACTCACTACACAGCATCTAAACCCCAGACCCCTGGCCTTAGCTGGTTTAGGAGATGGGGCCCATCTCAAATGATTTGTCCTGGGCCCCAAAATTCTTAACCGCAGCCCTGCTTAGAGCTAAAGGAAAGATTGGCAAGCACAAATCAGAAGTACAAGACCAAGAAATGTTAAGTTTGAGAAAGACTAAAAGGAATACAAAGAGGGGTCTGTTTTATGTAGGATACCCTCCCTTCTAACAGTTGGGGCTGCTCCAAATCAATAAAAAGAAACAGAGGGGCTTACAGCATCGCCAGATGAGACACACAGCCATACAGCTGAGTTATGAAATTTTCTAAGGTGGATTTTTAGAGGAGGGAACAATCCACCACCCCCGCCCCAAAACAAAACCAAGGAAAAAGAGGAGGAGGAAAACATGGAGGGGAAATGGAGGTGGCAGGGGAACACAACAAATAACCAGGAGATTGAACCAAAGAAATAAGAACAATTCCTGTATTAAATATATCTCACAGGAATTAACACCTGAACAGGTTTTGATTCTTTTTTTTTTTTGGAACTCTGTTCTTCCTCCTCCTCCTCACCGACTACTGGGGCAGCTCTCAGGTGGCTCCTCAACCTCACCTCCACCGCCTGCCTGAACCCCCTCCCCAATTAGGAATCCGGTGCTAGTCCCCCTCCACCCCACCAGGCCCTCCACGAGAGGAGGCAGGGACCTCGAAGAGTCAAGTCGAGGTCGGGGGCCAGCACTAGGCGCATCAAACTCAGCCACTGGAAACTGCCATTGCCTCCCTGGAGCCGGGGTTCTTCCTTCATGCTGGCGCCTGGGGCATGTGGACATGCACCGACATCCAGCTGCTGACGAGCACGCAGCACCTGCACCAAATGCAGGATGTCCACCAATGCCCCTACCCCACTGTATGTGCCCCCACCTTCTATAATGCCCCTGGTCTCCACCAGGAGCTGCTGGTGTAGCAGGGTGCACTACCTCCCTCCCCAGGAGAGGAGAGCAGTCCTCCAGATGCTGGATCTTCCTTCCTGGCCGACCCCCAGCAACCCAAGTCTGCTCCAAAACCCGGTCACCAGCGTGGAGTAAGCTATGGTGTCCAGTGCCTCAACACACTGGGAAGAATTCTCATATAGGACTGAATTTTACTGTGGGCTCCATTTAAGTCGCTGTGGTTCTCTCTTCTTGCTAAGCACATCATGGGTTTTAACCCCTAGTTTAAACTAATTAATCTGGGAGAGGTGAAGGATATGCCTTCCTCTCTGAACAGGAGTAGGTCTAGTACTTCAAAACATATCACAAAGAATTTGAAATTTTATATTTGAATGCAAGAAGCCTTACTAATAAATTAGATGAATTAAATGTTAGACTAGCTTCCGATAACATCGACATATTAGCTGTTACTGAAACATGGGGTGACAATAAGTCCAACTGGAATAATATAGTCCAGATACACTCCTATATATTAAATAGAGTCCATAAAAAGGGGTTGCCTTTTTTATAAAAAATTATTTACTGATCATTTGATATATCCCATAATATTAAGAAATTACTATACAACACTGAATCCATATGGATTATATTGGTATTAGATAAAATACAAACAATAGTCATAGGTGTTTGTTATCGACTCCCTGGATCTCCGTCTGATATACTGAAGCTATTATGAGTGAAATTGAAGAAGCTTGTATGTTGGGTGATTATAGTATTGGGCGAGCTTAATCTTGGTGATTTATGCTAGGAGAATTTATCAGCCATAACAGGTCAAAGTAAAAAATTTTGAGTCTCTGCCAACAGTGTAATCTAATTCAGAGTATCGACAGCCTACTCAAGGAGATAATATCCTGGATGTTGTTGTTCATGATGCTAGTTTATCTTTACAGAACACTGAAGTTGCTGCCCCATTGGGTAACAGCGATCATAATACCATCAGGTTTGTGTTAAAAACTATGGTACATCACACTATCTCTGAATCAACTGTTTATTTTTATGATAGAGTGGATATTGATTCAATTACTTTGAATTAAATAAATATAATTGGGACTGTTTCTATACCGTCCTATTTCTGAATGTTGAGATATATTACATCATACATTAATTGGTCTGAGAGACCGTTATGTTCCTCATAAAGAAAAAATTCATATAATTGGCACTACCCAAAATGGATGAATAAAACATTAAAAAATAGTATTAATGATAAAAATAAAAACATTATAAGTACTTAAAAACAAAACTATTGATAATTGGAACTTGTATTTGCTCAGTCAAAAAAAATGCAAAAGGGCTATCGTAAGGCAAAAAATTAAGTGGGAGCATAATTTAGCTTGATAATGCTAACAAACATAATAGAAAATCTTTTACTCATATAAATTCACTTAAAAAACATCTTGCCAAGTTGGTCCATTACAATATAATGATCAGATAATTAATGACCCTTGTGATATGGCAAAAATATTTAATACAAAATTTTGTGAGACATTCAACCGTCCCATGATAAGTCTCTTCCTGTTCCATGTATTGACCAACCCATTACTATCTCGAAGGAAAATATTTTACTTAAATTATGCTACAGAAAGATAAAACCAGCATTTCCCCAGATTATCTACGCCACTATTTATATTTATTAAGACATTCTCTCTTGTGTTTCCACTGTGGTTACTGCTCAATAATTGTATAGTTCAGAATTTCATCCCTGACTCATGGAAAGCAGCCTTTGTAATATCATTTCACAAAAAGGACCTAAAATAACTGGAAGAATTATAGACCCATCAGTTTAACATCACCACTCTGCAAAATGTTAGAAAGCGTAATAAAGACATAATCTCCATTAATTCTGATATATCTGACTCATCCCAACATGGATTTAAAAGGGATGTAGTTGTTTAACCAACTTGATGTGTTTTTATGAAAATGTTAGTTATTCACTTGCTAAGAAGATACCATATGATGTCATCTTTATTGACTTTAGTAAAGCCTGTGACACCATGCCACATTGGAGCTTAATTAAAAGCTATATGACCTAAAAACTAATGGATTTATTATCAACTGGATTTCTAACTGGTTATCTAACAGAACCCAATGCATAATTATAAATGGCTACTTGTCTGATATTGGTGGTGTTACTAGTAGGCGTTCCACAGGGTTCTGTGTTGAGACCCTGCCTGTCTTCAAATTTTATAAGGACGTAACTAAAGATTGTCATTCCACTGCAATAAAATATGCAGATGATGTAAAATAGGAGGACCATGCCTAACTGTAGACCAAATAGACACCATCCAGTCAGATTTGAATAAAATATATAATTGGGTTATCAAGTGAAGATGCCATTAAATCCTGATAAATGCAAGGCTATGCACTTGGGTGCTTTAAATCGACAGGTGACTTATCACCTAGCTGGCAAAAACTAAGTATTTCAATAAATGAAAGAGATTTGGGAATAATTATATCCTTGGTTTTTGTCCTTCTACACAGATTAATGAGACTATCGCTAAATCTAATAAAGTTATCTGGTCTATTAGGCGTAATATAAAATCTAAGGACAGGAGAGTTTTAATGCCCCTGTTTCAAGTCTATGTTGACCCCTTAGAATATGCTTCCCAACTATGGAGCCCCTTTAAGAAATCAGACATTAACTTACTCTAAAAGGTTCAGCGTAAATGTACAAAACATAGTAAAGGGACTATATAATGATCCTTATGAATCTTGGCTTGTATCTCTGAATTTGATGTCATTAAGCGGTTCGAATATTGGGGTGATCTTCTGTTTATGTATGATGTTATACAAGACCTTTCCTAATTACCAAACTGGATTTGAGTTCAGACAGAACCCATATAACACAAGAGGCATCCACTTCAATTATATGGTAAAATTTTAATTTGATGGCAAGGAAATTTTCTGCTCCTTACGTGTAATAAAACCTTGGAATTCCCTGCCTGAGGATGTTGTTATTAGCAGTTCTAAACATATGTTTAAAACCGCCTGGATAAGTACATACTATCGGTAATGTAATTGATTATTATTAGTATCTTTAAGAGCATTATGGGCACAAAGCCCCTAGCTCTTACAAAACCTTAGTATGAACTCTCAAGCCACAGAGCCAGCTCAGGTCTTGATTCTTGTGAAGCGATTATCCTTTGCCCATATACAATCTGTTGATAGGTTTAATTTGGAGGTGGATTTTTACAAACTTTTATGTAAACCTCATTTTAAGTTCCACTTCAGAAATCAGAATCAACATCAGCATACAACTATGGATTTCTGGAACCAGATCAACAGATCTAAATACACTTTCAGAACTGGGAGACCTGAAACTAACTTAAGTATGGCAATTCACTTCAGAAGAAGAGAGGATAATGGCTAAACACCACTAATGAGACCCTCTCTAATAGTGCTAACAAATTCCACTTTGAAGTTTCTGTTTTGGTGAGCATGAAGGAACACAAGACAATGCTATGAAATATGGGTTACTCACCTGTAACTGCAGTTCTGTTAATGGTATATGTCACATCCACACTCTGGCAGTCTTCCTGGAGACAGATGAGTCATCGAGTCTTCAAGCTAAGTTTCTCCCACCACCCAGGAGGTATATCCTCTGCTTGCCCTGTGATGTCATATCTTTGCATGCTGGAAGCAGGGATCCAGATGCCCTTGCCAGGGGAGGTCGGATTGGTTGTGTGGATGTGAACTGTATACAAACTATGGTTACTGTGAGTAACCTATATTTCTAACAATGTAGCTGCAGTTCACTATCATAGAAACACAGAAACATAGAAAATGATGGTAGAAGGAGACCAGGGGTTCATTTAGTCTGCCCAAGAGCTCCTAGGACCTACTCAGATCCCAGGTCCTAGCCACCTTCTGCTTTATACCCCAATTGCTCCTTACAGCATTAGTTCCTGCTTTTGTTCAGTCCCATCCTAGTTTAAAGATGCATGGTCTTTGCTTCCATCACATATCCACACTCTGGGACATTCCTAGCAGTCCACTGGGAGGAGGGGACAAGGCACACACTCCTATTTGGTGAAGAGAAACTGGAGGACCGAAGACCCAAAAGCAGCATCCTGATGACTCATGATGTCGATGCTGGAATGGGAGATGAAGGTGAGTGTTTTACTCTAGACTACAGCCCTGCATATCTCCACAATGGGAATGTCCTGGAAGCAGCCAGTGAGGCAATTGTATGCCTTGTGGAATGAGCGAAGCCCCTTGGGCAATTCCCCATCAGCCAAACTAAAGCAGAGGTCAATGCAGAATGTAATCCACCTGGCAACTGTCTGATTTGCTGATGGTCTGCAAGGCATGGCTTCAGTGTATGTTACAAACGGTAACAAGTCTTACCCCAAACTCAAGCCATACACTCTTTGTAATACAAGAGTGCCTGTCACAGATCCAGGCTATGAAGCCTTCAATTGGCCTCCAAGTTTGGGATGGTAAAGTATATCAGTAAGTTTATCATCTGATTAGTGGTGAAACTTCAATACAATTTACAGGAGGAACTTTCGGTGGGGGCAAAGGATGACCTGTCCTTGTGGAATACCAGAAAGCGAGACTCCATTGACAGTGCCTGGAGCTCACTAATCTTTTTGGCTGATGCGACGACCACCAAGAAGACAGGCTTCCACGATAGGTATGACATCTCACGCCTGTGCACTGGCTCTTATGGCTTGCCCATTAGCATTGCCAACAGCAGCAGTAAGTCCCATGGAGTCAGAGGTTCACATGCCAGAGGGGTAAGTGATCCAGGCCTTTGAAAAAGTGCCCAACCACCTCCTGGGCCACTGTCAGCATACCAGCCTGCACCCGGTATGCAGAGATGGCTGCCAGGTGCACCTGAAGGATTGTTGTTTGGAGGTCTGACTGAGCGATGGACCATAGGTAGTCGAGGATGCTTGCCATGGGGCAGGTAGGGATCAAGTCCTCACCCTGGCACCATATCTAAAACCTCTTCCACTTAAATGCATAACATATGTGAGTTGACTCATGGGATGCCCCTACAATGTAGAGGATGTCTTCCGAGAGGTGTAAAGCCTGGAACTCTAGCTGCTCAGGAACCAGGCTGAGAGGTGCAGGACCTTCTACTGTTGTCTGGGCAGTAGATCTGGTTGGAATGACAACCTCCATGGAGACCTGCTACTGAGACTGAAGAGATCCATTACCAGAACTGTCTGGGCCAGTCTGGGGATATGTGGATCATCCACGCCTTGCCTTCCAGGCCTTGACCACAACACTGCGGACCAAGAGGAAAGAAGGGAAGGTGTACAAGAGGCCATGGGTCTAGGGCCTCATGAGGCATCCCCAACAGTGTCCTGGAATGTGGCAGGTTGGCACAAAAAGCGCAGCTTCTGTTCTACCAGGAGGCAAACAGGTCCACAAGATGGGTGCGCCTAGTGCGAGAACAGGTGGTCTACCACCTCCTGATTCAGGGACCACTTGCATCATCATCTCTGACCCAGCTGAGAGTGTCTGCCTGCTGATTATTGTCAACCGTGACATGGATCACCAGAAGATCTGCACCCAGGCTGTGCACAAGTGCCCAGGTGCAGAGAGCCTCCCGACACAATGGAAGGGAGTGCATCTCATCTTGCCTGTTCAGGTGGAACATGGCTGTGGTGTTATCCATTGGGAACTGCACAACTTGATGCCAGATCAGTGGAGCAAACTCTGTCAGAGATCCACTGCATGGAGCTCCAGCAGGTTGAAGTGGTGACAGGACTCCCAGGGTGACCAGAACCCGTGGACTCTGTGGTCTTCCAGTTGTCTCCCCACCCACCAGAGATGCACCCCATAAGTGTGACAGATGGTTCTGGATGGACAAATGGGATACCATCTTCCAGATGTGGTGGGTCCAGCTACAACTGAATGGTATCCCACATCAGCTGGGTCACTACAACTGACTGGTCCAGTGACCTAGGCGCTGGGACCGCTGTTGGCCCAGCTTCCACAGCAGGTGGCATGTCTGCCAGCAAGCCCAATGGATCATGCTGGTGGAGGATGCTATGTACCCCAGCAGCTGCAGAAGTTCTGGGCAGAGTGCAGAGCCCAGCCTGAAATGAACAGCCAGAGGAGGTAAGATGCAATGCCTGGTTTGCAGGCAGGCAGGCAGGCCTTGGCACGCAGGAAGTCTAGTTCTGCCCGATGAACTTGATCACCTGTGAAAGAACCAGCTCAGACTTGGCCAGGTTGATCAGAAGGCCCACCCGATAGGTCTAGATGGGCAGATCCATTGACTTCTCCAGGGCCTCTTTGGATAAGCTGGCTATCAGCCAGTCATCCAGGCAGGGATACACCCTGATGCCCTTGTGCACGCGGGAAGGCCTCAACCACTGTCATGCACTTGATGAAGACCCTAGGTATGGATGAGAGGCTGAAGGGCATGACCTGAAACTAGTACAGCATCCCCTATGAGTGGAACGAAGGTACTGGCAATGGGATGGAAGGACTGTGATGTGGAAGAACATGTTCTGGAGGTCCAGGGAGCAGAAGCACATGCCCTGCTCCAGAGACAGAATGATCTGATTCAGAGTGACCATCTGAAACTTGTCCTTCTGCATGAACTGGTTCAGGTCATGCAGCTCCAGTATGAGGCACTATCCCTGCATCTGTCTTGGAACTAATAAGTACCTGGACATGTATTCTTGAGTAGCCAGGGCGTCTACAGCACAGGCTATTAACCCAGGCTCTAGGAGCTAAGTGATGGTGGCTCTTAGTGCAGATGTGTCCTTCAAACCCTGGACTCCCAAGGAGTTCAGACTTGTACAGTGGGACAGCCTTAAATCCAGAGGCAATTCTCTGCCCACAACTTCTGGAACCCACTTGTCTGAGGTAATGGTGGACCATTGAGGCAAGAACTGGTACAACTGACCCTGGACTGGGAACTGGAACTGGGACTGCATAGGAGGGCAATGACAACCCACAATCTGTCACTGGGCAGCCTTAGTGGATGTTCCAACCACAGGGGCTGCAGAGGCACCACCACCTCTGCTCCTCCCTCCTTTCTGCCCCAGCCACAGAATTTGTTCTCGGATGCTAACACTGAAATGGCTCTGCGGGGCTGCTGAGGGTATTGTGGCTGAAAGGGCTGATACTGGAAGACCTTCCTTTTAGGTTTCTGGGTCTTCTGGTCCTTCTGGGATGAAGCCACAGAATCAAGGGTGGCACTTGACTTCTCAATATGTGTGAGATGCACTTTCACCCCAAGGCCAAGAGGTCGGTGCCCAAGAAGGGACATTGGCCAACTTGAACTGAGTGCCCACCATAAAGGTGGAATGGCTCAGCCAGCCTACAACGCATGGCAACGCCACTGTCATGGCATGGGCAAAGGACTCACCCTGTCCAAAGCCATCTGAGCTGGTATTTAAAGGAGTACTACATCCTCCTATCTTGTAAATCTAATTTGTTTCCTTATCAACAGATAACTCTTTTCATGTAGCTGTTGGAGATATATGTGTTTGCTTTAGTTTACTTTCACTGTTCATACCAGCCCTGTAACTAGCCTGGGTTCTCCATTTTCTAGTTATTGAAATATCATTGTCCCGGAGCTGCATTAGCATATGAGGACATGATGCCACAGCACCATTTGCACCATGTATCTCTATGCTGAAAGTACACAAAACCTGAAAAACCCTCTAGAAACACACAGACTGAATGCCATTTAAAGGGAAAAAAATGTATTACATCTAAGACAGTTTGAAACCTAACTGAAGGTAAATGTGGTATTTCACATTTTGCTGCAACTTGTTCTTGTTGAATTCTAAGTACACGAGACAGGCATACTCTGGAGTCTAAAAGGTGCTGACACGGCATGTTCTCATATGCTAATGCAGCTCTCAGGCACAATGAGATTTCAACAACCAGAAAATGGAGAGCCTCAGGATAGTTACAGGGACTGGTATGAGCGCTGAAAATAAACTAAGGCAAACACATATATCCTAACAGCTACACAGAAAGAGTTATCTGTTTAAAAGGAAACAAATAACATTTAAATAGCGATTGACCCTGGTCTGACCAACTACACCGCAAGCGTTTGTCTGCAGGGACCTGGGGAAGGATGTCCCTAACACTCTCAGTTGGAGTGACCAAAATTAACCATCACAACAGCATAGCTGGCCTGACACAGACCAGCGACACAGCAGCGTACACTTTTCTTGCTGTGTGGTCAGTTCTCTTGGACTCCTTGTCTTAGAGGCTTGTCCACGTCTCCCTGGCCTCCTTTACAGAAGCTGCATCTAAAACCAAACCCTCAGCAGAGGGGTGGTAGAAGAATCCAGAAAGAAGTCCACGGGACCATGTACTTGCAGATCATACAAATAGAGGTGCCAGGCAGGATGCTAGATGCTGCCAAAGCTCCAGAGTGGGTCTCAAGATGGTCTCAGCCACAAGAAAAGGCAACCTTGGCAAATCATCCTTGTCCAATATATCAGTAAATGGGTATCTGGACCACTTCTGGACTGGCTCCATGGGTAGATGGACTCTGACATCAGTCAGATCAAACCCCAAAAACACTGGTCCATGGTCAGTGGTCAACTCCTTAACTGATTCTCGATCGAGTGTGTCAGTCCTGGTGAGGCCATGGACAACTCACCTTCAGAATCATCGGATAATTCCTTGAAAATGGCCCTTGTTCATTTGCCATCATAGACCACTCTAGTATCCTCCAATTGGTTGATCTCTACTGAGAGTTGGCCTAGCAAGCCAGCCACAGCATGACATTCCTTGGTCAGGCCCAAAACAAAGGCTTTGGTGGAAGACTCCACCTAAATGGGTGGAAGCGGTCAAGGGGACTGCTAAGAAGTGTAGACTGGCGCAGGAACAGCCAGCATAGGCCAGGGGACTGAAGGTCCAGGGCAGAACCCTACCTGTCCCAGCAGAGGTCCACTGTTGCCAGAGGCTCCTCATAACATACTAGACACATTTTTCGTCAGTGTCTCTCCTCACTCAATGGCAAGGATGTCGAGAGCATCAAGGTGACATCTTCCAGTTGAGCTTGACTGAGGTCATGATCGGCACCTCAACCTCAACTGTCTACCTGAGGTCAACATCAACTGGTATCCTCCAGAGGGCTGTGGTACACCACCTGCCTCAACAGGTTAAACCTACAGACTTCAGAAGCATGACCACTGGTGGATGCCACTCCCAGGCGACCAAGCCTGGGACACCGACTAGGCCACATCCTCTTGGGCGAGGACCAGAAAAACCAGGGCCTGGGAGACCAACTTCTCATTAGTCTCTTCTGACAGCCAGTTGACAGACTTAGAGTTCTGGACCACCTGTTTGACTGGATAAAAGGTTGACAGGCATGATAAGGTTACTGTGAAGCCCTGAAACTTCCCCTCAAGTGTAGGGAGCTCAACCAGGGTCAAGTGGTATGGGAGTCAAAGAATGGGAACAGCATGATCTTTCCAGGTCCCACAACCTGCTGTGATGCTGATTTTTGTGTTTTCTGCTGCAGTAAGAAGGGTTCTCCTGAAGGCCTGAAGTGCTAGACACATCTTTCTGAAGTCATCAGAGAATGACCCTCTGATACTGGCACTAGCTGGGAACAGCACAGAGACTGATGAGGAACTCACCCCAGCTGCGCGCCTCTTCTTCCATGTCCACTAGCTGTGCGGTTGACTTGGCAGCAGCCCCTATCTTCTTGCAGTTTTTGGTCAACTGGGGCCACATAAGCCTTCTGGTCTTCGGTGGAGGAGGGCAACATAGCTCGGCACAAAGTGCCCATTTGTTTATGTTGATTAATGGAAGCAGTACAAATACGAGAGTTGTACAAGTCTGTGGCTGTTTTCTGTTTGCACTGGGTGCAGAACTTAAACCCTGGTTTCTTACTCTTCATTATCAAGTGTGATCATGAAGTAGAGCTGGAAGATTTTTGGAACAACTAGAAGTTGAATATAAACTTGAAAATTCGAAGATTCTCAAGAAAGCGCTCAAACAACTCAAATTCTTTCAACACACAGAGCTCCGAAGGAGAGACCTATCCCTTCAGTGTAAAAGACAGAACTGCTGTCATGGGGCAGAGCCAGGGATTTACCATTCAGGTAGAGGAGCTTAGCCTGCAGACTTCCAATAACTCGCCTGTCTCCAGGAAGACTGACGAGTGTGGACAGTGAACTGTATCCACATTGCTAGAACTAAATGTTGTGACACCTGATGTAACTACTGTTAACAGCAAAATGGTTAATGTTATAAACATCAATTTTCATGCAAGAAGTACTTTTGTCATGACATGCCTAGAAATGTTTCTACTAGGCAATTTGAATGCCTTATAAAACAAGACACTGAAACCATTTTAATGTCCCTGCACCCCACCATTTTCACAGTGTTTCTGCAAAAGAATGTCAAGCGACTAAAAATTACAGAGTATGCCAAACATCATAATTATACATGCAGACAAAGGAAGAATAACGGTAGCACAGGACACAAGCCAGTATGTTTCAGAAATAAAAAAAATACACTCTCTGACAGGGATTGCCATCTTCCTCTGACATCTAACCCCGAGAGACATTCAAAACCATCTCGGATGAGAAAATAGGCAGTGCATCATTTAGTGGTGTTATTGCTAGTGAGGAAGCAAACTGTTTGAAAATGGAATATCCAGTGGTACCCATTTTATCATATTGTGTAAGGTCAACAAATCTTTAAGGACCTCCTGAATGACCAATAGTTTGGGAGGTGGGGTCACTTAGCAAGACCCTCCAGATTTGTGGACCACTTCCTCAAAATCATGGTCCTTAAGAATTCCAGTTATATTAAAGGTACAATGGATACTATCAACAAACTAGAGGGGTTTAACTGGGAGAACTCACTTTGTTGACCATTATAGACATTATGTCTTTGTATTCTGAGTTCAAAACATCAGCATGGAGTTAGGGTACCAGCCCAGTGGTACTGAGGTTTGAGGCGCTGGATGCCACACCTCGCACCACGCCCGGCGACCCAGGAGTTGGGAACAAGCCAGGGGCACTGGGGTGGGCAGAAGAGGAAGAGATTGAGCATGCAGAGGACTGCTCTCTCTCTTCGGGGAGGGATGGGGAGAACGATCGCTCAAGGAGCGACCTCTGCCAGCGGCTGGAGATAGCCAAAAGCAGCATTGTAGCATATGCCTGGGGTGGAGCCATGGCAGCACGTTGTCTTGACAGCGGATTCACAGGAGAACTACCTAAGTAAATGCCCCCTCCTCCCAGCGATGGCGATCGCCTCCCACCCAAGGACCACACTTCTGGAAGTTGAGCGAGCACTCTCCTTGGTCCTCCTCCTCCCTGGCTCAGTGCTCAACCCTATAAGAAACAGTGTCTTGGGCAGGGCAACCCTTCCCGGAGGTAGATCCGGGGATGCCGGTGCCAGGGAGAGGAGACAGTCGGGTCACGCAAAGGGAGGGTAGAGGTCCGAGGACTGGGCGGTCACGGAGAGAGTTCAGTGGGGTTAAAGGAGGAGGAAAACACAGAATCAAAAAAAACAAAAAAAAAAAACATGGAGTTAGGGCAACTAAGGAGTTCCTGGCATCTGATCCTCAGTTAGTGCTACCCAACAAAGATTCATCCTAGATTTATTGGCATTTGTTTTGAACCATAACTATGTCCTCTTTGATGACAAATTCTATTTGCATCTCAAGGTATAGTTCTGAGAGAGCTTCATTAGGCCCCTTATTACATCACTTTTTGGCATCTTGGGAGAAGGAAACAGTTTCCGCTGAGGAAAACCCCGCTTCACATTATTCACTGGTATCGTTTTATCAACAATATTATATGTATCTGGGATGGGGTAAAAACACTATACTGGACTAAATACACTCCAACCTACAGCTCTAATTTAGGGAAGTATAAGAGATCGACAAATCAAGAAAGAAGGACATAGGTACCTCAAATGGCGCCTCTATGAGACAACTGGCTCTGGCCTGTGAGGCCCTGCCATGTGCTCCCTCCATGATGACGGCCTCAGCTGCGAAGGATGATTTGGGCTCTGAATTGAACTCCAGTTCAACCTCTACTTTCACTAAAGCGGATGGCAATCGCATGTTAAAAATCCTCCACAGAATCGATGCAAAAATTTCAGGCTTGCAGACTGATTTTAAAAAGCTTGAAAGTAGCAGAAGGGATATATCTTGTCAAATGTTAAATTTCAGCCAATCAGAGCATGCCACGTCATTTGACAGGCAGGCGTACTACAATTGACCAATCAGAATCATCCCTTTTCCAACCGGAAGTCCCACCTTCCTAGTGCCATGGCAATGCCTCACCCCACTTCCTGCCACGGGAAGTGGTGATGCCTTCATCCTCGAACCGTGAGTCCTCCCTTTTTTTTCACCACTTATCGTGCCTCGCTTCTTCCTCCTCCTCTACGCAACGTGCCACAGACTCACACCCGAGTCCCTCCACCTCCTTTTCACCCCTCGCATCAGTGCTAGCAGCTCCTCCGAACCTCTCCCCTCGGACCCCAGTTCGGCATCCTAGCTTGCACCAGGTCCCTCCCCTCACGCCATAACCCAGCACTTTCATCCTAATTCACACAGGCTCTCCCTGTCCTTTCCGTCTTGCACCCCTGCCAAAACATCCTAGCTCAAACTCAGGTCCCTCTCCTTGATCCACCCACCTCTTGCACCGGGTCCCTCCCCTCACGCCACTTATTACCACCCCTCCATCCCTAGTTCACACCAGTCCCTCCACCTTTTCCCCACCGCACCTCTGCTGCAACATCCTAGCTCAAACACGTGTCCGTCTCCTTGATCCACCCACCTCTTGCACCAGGTCCCTCTTCCTCCACCACTACTCCTTCTCACCCCTGCCACTGTCCCTAGCTCAAACCTCAAGTCCCCCTCCTCCATTCTCTTCCCTCAAACTCCTGCTCCCTCCTTCTCCTAACCCTCCCCATCACAGAGTCCCAGCACCTTCATACCCCTATTTACTCGCTATTCATTCGAATTTGAAGATAGAAGTGGGACAGCTCAGGGGCAACATGAGGAAGTATTGTTTCAGAGAGAGGGTTGTGGACGCATGGAACGCCTTCCTGAGGAGGTTGTGGGGTAAAAACAGTGGGGAATTCAAGAATACATGAGACAGACATAAGGCAATTAATAGTGGGGGTAGGAGGAAGTCGACTGATGGTTACAGTAACTAGGATCTGCAGCATCTCAATAGGAAGAGGCAGATGGGGGCCTGGGGGGCAAGGGTCCTATCTGCCATCAAAGCCTATGTTTCTATAAGTAACAAAAACAGGGACATTTAATTTCAAGCATACAGGCAACAAGACAAAAATAATTACAAACATTACAAAAATAACCAAAAACATAGAACCTATCTATACAGAGATGCGTGATGATGTTTTCCTTATACAGATTTCCAAGTCACAAAGCATTTACATATCCTGTCCTTATATCCCAGGACCGACGGGGCAAATGAATAGCGGTAAATAGGGGATATGAAGGTGCTAGGACTCGGCTGCGATGGGGAGGGGAGGAGAAGGAGGGAGCTGGAGTTTGAGGGAAGGGAATGGAGGAGGGACTCGAGGTTTGATCTAGGACACAGTGGCAGGGTGGAGGAGGGAGTAGGGTGGTGTGGAGGAAGAGGGACTTGGGTACAAGAGGTGGGTGGATCAAGGAGGCGGACACGTGTTTGAGCTAGGATGTTGCAGCAGGGTGCGGTGGGGAAAGGTGGAGGGACTCTGGTGTGAACTAGGATGGTGTGGTGGCATTGCGATGTGAGGGGAGGGACCTGGGTGCAAGAGGTGGGTGGATCAAGGAGAGGGACTGGAGTTCGAGCTAGGATGTTTCAGCAGGGTGCAAGAGGGAAAGGACAGGAGAGCCTGGTGTGAATTAGGATGGTGTGACTGGGTTGCGATGTGAGGGGAGGACCCGGGTGCAAGCTAGGACGCTGAACCGGGGTCAGAGGGAGGGTTCGAGGCTGCTAGCACTCTGATGCGAGGGAGGAAGAGGAGGTGGAGGGACTCGGTGTGAGTCTGTGGCATAGATGTGAGAGGAGGGAAGAAGAAGGAGGCACGACAGTGTAGAAAAGGGAAGGACTTAAGGGTTCGAGGACTAAAATGCACGCTACTTCCTGTGGCAGGAAGGGGGCAAGGCATTGCCATGGCATGAGGAAGGTGGGGCTTCCGTTGGAAAAGGAGGATTCTGATTGGTCAATTTTAGGCCACGCCCACCTGTCAAATGAGATGGCACGCTGTGATTGGCTGAAATTTAACATTTGACAAGATATATCCCTTCTACTACTCTTGAAGCCTGAACAACTGCAGTGGAGTCACATTTAGACCTCATCCAAAATGAGCATATGGCTTATGGGCCGCTAGCTTATCTCCATCTTCGAGAAAAGGAGCTCACCCTCCAAGTGGAGGACACAGAGGTTAGAGCATGCAGGCAGAATATTCGTATTTCAGGAGTGGCAGACGGTTCAGAACAGGTGGATATGGCTGCTTTCCTTGACTCCTGACTGCATCAAGAATTGGATTTACTGGAGGACTTTAAACTAGAAATTGAAAGGGCTCATCGTATCTTAGCACCTAACCCTAACAGAGCCCCGAAACCTGTATTGGTGAGATTCCTGAAATACACCACCAGGGAAAATCCTTAAACTTGCCTGGGACAAAAAAAGCTTAAACATCGATGGTCAAGCGTGTATACATCGATCAAGATTTCCCCCTCACATGATGGCCAAGCATAAAAAAGTCCTTACAGAAGTAAAGACTCTTAGGAAAAGAGCTATAAAGCTTCCCTCGCTCACCCAGCTTGACTCTGGCCGCAAGATGCTGAAGGGATCCAGGTGTTTGAGTCTCTCCTGCAGGAAGCACCCAAGCTGAATGCTTTAAACATTCAGGTTCCAGACATCCGTGAGGAACTGGTGGATCAGGAGATTGAGGAGCGGTTGTGGCAGTTGGCCCGGGAGCAAGGAAGATGAGCAGACGACGAGTAGACACCCTGCTTCCCTGCATGCTGACATAGAAAGTGGCTAATACCTAAACAGATGAACAAATGAAGATTCAGGAAGAGCTTATATACCTGAGGTTTGTTGTGGGCTTCCAGGCGAGCAGGAGACCTTCGGGAGGACCAGAGGCAGTACTTCTGGGGTGCTCTTTGCGGAAGTTTCTTCATTCCCCCACTAACAGAGATGTTTTACCCACATTAGCTGAACCTGTGATGTTGAGAGGGAACATGTGGAGGAACAGTGCTTTCCAGAGGAGGGATTTCACCAACACTCCCAGGAAGGTCCTCCTTGTTTTTCTTCCCATTTACAGCACAGCACAGTAATGAGACAGATGTAACCTGTGTATTTCCCTGGCTCAGACAGCACTTAAAACTATTTGCAAGTACTATTTTATTTTTTTCCAGTACAGTGAAGTGCTTCCTGGAGTGAACTTTGTGTTTGTTAAGAAACTCAGGGTTTCGAGGGCACGACTGCCTATGGGGAAGACTGTTCAGGGCCTGCCTATGAGGGTAACACTCATGTTTAGCTGGGTGGGAGGTTCACCATTTCTCCATCATTCTTTGGACTTGATATGAAGAAAGGTGGTTCCTCCAGTAAGAACATGGCCCTTTTCAGTATATGGTTGGAATTGCATCTTTGGAAAACAGTTTGCTCTTGAGTTACAATGAGTGTTTATATTAACTGAATACACCACAAATATGTTGTTGTATACCTCAAATCCTGGTTATGATCAGGGTAAAATGCTGTTTATAAACCCCTCGGTTATTAGCTAACGGATGGCACATATTTTATGTTCATTGGTTCTTATAGCATTTGACCTGGTGGGGGACCTGTGGCCTCTTGCGTCCAGTCCTTGACCACCCCACAGAGGAGGGAGTTAGAAGCTTCAGGGTAGGTCGGAGACTCTCTCCCAGCACGCTCATGCTTTACTCCTCATCTCTCTTGATCCTAGAGATTACCAGTTCTGAGCATCTATCTGCCCTTAGGCAGTGGAGCTACTTAAAGTTCTTATGATGTACCTGTTTCAGGCAGGGGCATCTTACTTTCCTGGAAGTTTGGGTACTAGTTATGTTGTTCTCCTGCAGTTTTAGGCAGGGTAAGTTCAATATACTTAACATATTCCTTCTAGTCTATAAAATGTTCTTTTTTATTCTTTTTGAGCCAGGGTGGGGGTTGGTTGGGGAGGAGGCAGGGTCCAGAAGTCTATTTCTGAATTGTAAATGGGTTCTTTTAACATATGCACAATAAATGTAAAGGCATTAATAATGTAATAAAGCATACTAAAATTCTGCAGGAGCTTCAGAGGGTGGGGTGTGATATTGGATGTCTTCAGGAAACTAAATTATCAAAGGGAGAACATGACTACGCTGCATGTGGGTTGAGGCCGTATCATGAGATTCTCATCCCACTTTAACAAGGGCTGGAACTGCCATACTGATTAGAGCGGTTTACCCTTTAAGGTGATGGGAGAGCAGACAGAGAGACTGGCAGATAGGTCATCCTCTCAGGGAACTCAGAGGCTGACCAATTAATACAGTGTCGGTGTACGCTCCACCCTTCCTCTGGCAACTTCTTCACCTCCTTATTTGATCGTATTGCACAGTTACCTCCTGCAGAACTATGTTTATTAGGAGATTGGAATGTGGTGGAAAATTATATGTTGGATAAAACCCCGCGGAGGGGGCCACTAGTACATCCAGACATCTCTGGACTCTGGTGGAGGAGAGGGGGATGTTGGATGTTTGGAGGTGGCTACACCCAGCCACCGAGAGTTCACCTTTTTGCACCAGTCTCACAGTCTTATTCCAGATTGGATCGAATCTATACCTGGAAACAAGGGATTATTTTAAAAGCGGTAGAGATTATTCGGTCACCTTTTCCGACCATTCCATGGTCCAGGCGTGGGATTGTTTGGATCATGGGGGAGGGAAGGAGGTGGCTGGAGGTACGACCCAGGATTGGTGAATGAGGGAACCTTCCTGCAGTCCATAAAGGATGCCATAACTCATTACATAGCAGAGAACAGGGAGACTGATTCAGCCTTGAAATTTATTTGGGATGGGCTGAAGGCCGTGCTCAAGGCAAGTTTATCAGCTACTCAGCATATTTAAATAAACAACATCAGATTAAAATTAAGAAAAGTATAGATGAAATTTCTTCCCTTGAGGCATAGCACAAGACATCCGGGATGTGCAAACTTTAGCTAAATTAAAATCATGCTAAGGACTCTCTGGATCAGCTACTGACTGCAGATCCTTGAATTCCTTGAGATACACAAATCAAAAATACTACAAGGGAGGGCAGATTACTGGCCTTGAGGCGCCAGAAACAGCAAGCTGAATGTTATATCACACAAATTAACCTGGCGTCAGGTTCAGCTAAACTGGCTACAACCCAAGAAATAGCAAAGGAATTTGCTATGTACTATGCCACTTTATATAAGATGGAGAGGGGTCCCAGTCATACCAAGACATAACCAGATTTTTGGAACGGATGGAACTCCCACACTGAATGAAGCTCAGAGGACTGCTCTTGAGCTCCCTTTCTCAGAAACTGAGGTCCTCGCAGTAATTAAATCATTACCAAGTGGAAAATCTTGGCCGGATGGATTCTCAGTGGAATTTTTTAAACATTTTGCCCCTGAGATCACGCCATTATTAACTAAAGTATGTAATGCTGCCCATGAGCCCAGGGCTGCCCCAGATTCCTGGAATAAAGCTCACATTTCCTTGATTCCCAAGCCGGTAAACATTTGGCTGAATGTGGTGGATATTGACCGATCTCCTTCTTAATCAAGATGCTAAAATTTTCACTAAACTAATTAGTAATAGACTACAGGCTGTCATCCCCTCCCTAGTCCATGCAGACCAAACTGGTTTTATTCCTGGTTGCCACATCCACGACAACATCGCCTTCTCCCTTAACACCATCTCACGTACCGACTCCCTCCCTCTGAGTATTCTACATGCGGTCATAGCTTTAGACGAGGAAAGCTTTTGACAGATTGGATTGGCAGTACTTGGAAAGTACACTTATAAAATCTGGTTTTGGGCAAAAATTTCTTAAATGGATGGCCAATCTATATAGTGCCCCAGAAGCTTGCGTAAAAGTCAATGGAGTCTTATCAGAAACTTTTAGAATTGAGAGAGGAACTAGGCAGGGCTGCCGCTTTCTCCCTCTTATTCGCTTTGAGTATAATGAACCATTGCAGCCCTGGTCCGACAGTCTCCAAAATATAAAGGGATTGGGGTGGAAGGAACAGACATTAAGTATCTCCCTTTTGTGAATGATATGCTCTTATATGTCTCTGACTTGGATCGTACTATCCCTCTGCTGGGTACCATGCTGGTAATTTCGGAAGATTTTGGGGTTTAAGGTTAGCGAAGAAAAAACAGAGATGTTCCCAGTCCTGGTAAAGAACCCTCAGCCTCTCCCTAAGTATGGTAATTATAAATGGGTAAAGATAGTTTCCAATACCTTGGTATCCAGATACCTAGAGATATCTCCAGACTTTATCAGGTTAATTATGGAAAGCTAATGCAGAAGGTACAAGAGTTATGATAGACTGAATCTTCTCCCTCTCTCCCTGTCAGGTAGACTGGAATCTATTTGTATGAGCATACTACCTAGATTTCTGTTTCTCTTCTCTGCTCTACCCTGATGCCCCAAATCCTTTTGGAAAGGGTTAAAATCTGCCACTTCACATGGAAACACCACCCACCTCAGATTAAATGGTCCAACCTTCAAGGACCAAGGCCTCGGGGTCTGGGTATGCCAGATTTTCAGAAATATTATTGGGCATCCCAGCTCGGGGCCATAGCTAAATTCCAAGAGGTGGGGGATCCACCCCAATGGACCCTCCGGGAGAGAACCTCAACCCCTCTGCTGCGGGTCTCAGACCTACTACATATGGACATGGGTGGGCTCTCCAGGGTATCCTTTAACAATCCCTGGGTCAGTGGTGGTCACTCAGATTTGGCTGGCCATCACCAAGAAATTGAAACTTACACTTGGGCTGGGTCCCTCCACCCCACATGGGCCTGTTTGGATTTTGCCCCACTTTGTTTAGACGTGGGTTTTGCCAGATGGTATAGAAGAGGGTTAACGAGGGTGGGACACCTCCTATTCGAAGGAACCTTCAAATCCTTTCAGCAATTAAGTGAAGAATTTGGTCTAATTAGACAAGACTTCTTCAGATTTTTACAAATTAGACATTATTTGTCTGAAAAGGGTTAGGCTCTCAAGTTATTTATAACATAGATCATACAGTGGCTCTATTACGAGCTCCAGTGGCACAGGGAGTTAACAAGGGATTAGTTTCTAGATTGGTACAGGGTTTGGCAGCACAAGACTCTTCCTGCCTGTCAGATCTGGCGGCTAAATGGGAGAAAGAAGCAGACATTAGGTTACAGGAAGTGGATTGGGTCCGGATCTGGACAGGGATAGATAGTACCTCAGCGCGTTGTGGCCAAGAGAATTCCATTGGGAGGTGGTGACCAGGTTTTCCGGACAACCACCATCACATAACTTCAAGACATCTACTACTAACCTATGTTGGAGACAATGTGGTGAAGTGGGATCTCACATACATATCTTTGGTCTTGTGATAGAATAAGACTCTATTGGGACCAAATGAGATTACATTTTAATCAAATTTTGATTTTTTATTCCCTATGTCACCGAAATTTGGTTATTTGGCTTAATACCCCATGCAGCATTGACAAAATCACAAACTCTCTTGTTTCATGTTATTGGTGGCTGCTCTGAAGGCCCTCACCAAGTGTTGGTTATCCCTATTGTATTGTACCCACAGAGAATCTATGGTATTCTGTTTGCTTGAATATTATGCAGATGAAATATCTTACAGCAAAACTGAGATTAAGCCTGGATACATTTAGATCCCTCAGAGAACATAAAGATATTTTGCAGATCCTAGCTGAATTGGTCTGATATATAATATAAGCTACTAGGGTTGTATGTCGGCAAACTAGTGGATTGCTGGCCCTTGCTCTGCAGAAAACCCCCACTGGGTCTAGCCCCCCATCCATCTTCTCAGCTCATACTCTATTTCTATCTCCTTCCTCTTTTCTATTACATCCTCTTTCCTGCTTCCTTTTCTTTCCTCTAGCTCACTTTTTATTATACTTTCATTTCTCTTTTTCATGTTCTCTTTCAGCCTTTCAGACATTAGGTTAAAATGTTCCATATATGCTTCAATATTTACAACATATGAACAACTAGCAGCTTCTTGTACTGGATAAATACAACAACTGAGCTCATGCTAACAGTTATGGAGTACATAACAGAATGTATTTATTACATGTGATTTGATCACCGATGGCAGAATAACGATAATGATATGGACATTGGATGGTTTGCATGTGCTTTACATATAGAAGCTCTATAACTTTGCACTGTATGAAATATAAAACCTTAATAAAACTATTATTAAAAAACAAAAACACTATACCCATATTTTGTTGATTGGCTAAATTGCAAAACCTTAATTATCAGATGTATCCATCACGCTAATCAGGAATTCATTGAGTGTCTGGATATGAGATTCTGTGTGGAGATGACAGCACTGAAATGTGCCCCTACAGGAAACTAATTTCAGGAACTCCTTGTGAGAGCAGAAGGCTCTTAGGCCAGGCTAGAAGCCTTGTTGGCAGTATTCCTCAGAGCCAATTCATGAGAATTAAAAGAACTGCACCTCAGAACCAGTATTTGCAGAGGATGCCAAGGAACTGTCAAACAGATTGATTCAGAGAAAGGGTCTACTCGGCTTGAGTGGTTACCAATGCGAGGGAAAGAGTAGAACAAATGAATAGGCACCCTGCTCGTACCTAGGGATTGCAAAAAGATTAATCAGAGCTGGGCTTGTAACAGACATTAACAAAAGAGCAAATGATATGAGGAAAATTATCAAGACTAGATGGGATGTATTCAAATTTTACCCTAAACTACACACTTGTGTAGGACAGGCACCACGAGTCACCTATAAGAAGGGCAAATGTTTGGGTGACCTGTTGACACAGTCACTACAAGAAATCAAAAATCAGAATGCCATCGAGGTCTGGCTTATATAAATTTCACAGATGTAATGTGTGTAAACATGCAGCAACTGGACCTGCTTTCATACATTCAGAGAGCCAAGAAACATATACACTTAAGAGGTATGCAGGTTGTAGAACTGCCTACGTGGTTTATGTGAGGTGGTGTCACTATAAATACCTCTACAGGTGCTTTTACACTACCATTACCAGTTGCGTAACAGAGTGACCATTACAGAACTAGTTTACCGTTTCATCCATTGCTGTGTAAATTGCATTCATTTCGATTCAAAGCGAGCGCTCACCCAACCGCATTCCCTGGTTGGTGTAGTTCGTCCCAATATCTTCCATTGCATCCCACAGTGTGAAAAGGCCAATCTGGCAGCTGTGTGTCCCATGCACTAGCTCTCACACAAGGTAATGCTCTGATAGGAACTGTAGGACAGGGTGTGCCTACATGTTGCTGTGCATGTAATCTGAAGGCACAACAGAACAGACTGCAACGGCGCCACACAGGTAACGATCCTTTCGCAGAGAAACCTGCGTAAAAGAGCCTTATGTGGATAAATCGAATAGCCAAAAGAATGAAAAACACATTGGGGCCATATGGCATGCACAGGAGGACAATGCTTTGAATCCTATTACAAAAGAGCTCACAACAGCAAACCCAAGTGCTTTTGATTCGAGTACTGCAGCATATTCCCAAATTGGTCGGGGGCGGAGAGAAGCTCAAGAAGCTTTTACACAAATTACTGCACAAATGACTACCTACCTACCTCACTCACTGAAAATGGTCTCTTCCTGCTTCCAATCTGGCTTTCAAACTGCTCAGAGTTCTGAAACCACACTCCTAAAGGTACTGATCAACTTGCTTTGGTTATCAACAGTGTCACCCTACCATTCTCCTGCTTTTGGATATCTTATCTGCCTTCGATACCATAAATAATCATAACATACTGTTGCACTGACTTCAGGCTTTGGTCAATTGGAAGGCTTTGCCAGGAGTTCGTGGCCAAGCAGTCAGCCACTCCCACTTCCTGAGCTATATAAGCAGTTCCTCTCAGCCTCATTGTGAAGCATTTTTTTTGTTTGCAGCCCAAGGCTCTGTCAGTCTGTCCTCTGGGCTGGTTGGGCCTACCTTGCTGGCTGGGTCCTGTGCCCCCTCCTCACCTTGCTGCTCCTGCTTGCCTCTGCTGGGTTTCTGTGTTTGTTTTCCTACTTCTGGTTTGTATTTTGCCTTCCTGCGTGTGCTTCTGTTGTTCCCTGTTTTCTGTGTTCGTGTGTCTTTGGTTTTGCCTTTGGGGGCTTTGTTTCTAAGCTCCTATACTGCTACTCTGAGCTCATACTACTTGCTTTCAGTTATCTACAACTGCAGCCACTGCTACTGTTTACACCAATTACTATTGTACCCAGTGCTTGTGTTTTATACACTGTTGCTCACCACTCTCAAACTACTGCAATGCAACTGCAATCATTATCTATGTGTTTCACCTCAAACACAGCTGCTCCATGTTGCATATTCAATTGTTTTCACCTGACGAGGTTTACTCTGACCCTAGTTATGCTGCTCATTCATGCTCTCATTCTACTTGCAGCTTCATTGCACTGTCTGGCTACACCTGCTTTCAGAGCATTGTGTCTCCATGTTTTATTGCAGTTTTACAACTCAGTGTACTCCATACAGCCGTTGCTTCTATATTTATTCAACATGTTCTACTCTGAGGTCAGCCAAAAGCTCCCGCTGAGGCTGTTAACCTAGCTTTAATATCTGCACGTGATTCTCAGCCTTCCATCACTTCCTTGTTTGTTCTCTGTAGGGGACTGGGAGGTGTTTGGGAGTCATGGCACCATGTGGCTACTTAGTTCTGTTCTAAATCCTGCCTTCACCTTGAAAGTTCTCAGAGTATTTGTCACCTTGATTTGGCTTTTAAATGCTGGCTGGCTTGCCCCACTATTCAGTGCTGTTTCATTGCTACTACGTTATGCAGACCTACGTGCAGGTCCACTTATTACTGTTCTGTTTACTGACCTATGTACAGGTCCACGTGCTTACGCATCTCATTGCTTCATGCCTACTGATATCCCTCAGCTTCAGCCTCTGGGATTCTGCTGCATTCGCCCTGCAAGGTCTCAGCACGCACTGCTCATTATGATCTCAGCACACCAGTGCTCAATCAGCTCGCCAGCTTCAGCTCTCAATCTATTTCTGAGGCATGCCAACTATTCTCTATTGGCAGGTTTCCTGCAGCTCATGGTCTCACTCTGCATTTAGTCCACATCATTGAGCATGTCCAACTTGGGACGGATCCTTCTCACCTGGCCCATAGCTGGGAATGTCCTCGCCCTGGGTTTGGCTTTAGCTGCCTGCTACACGACAGCAGCTCCTGGTGTAGAATTTAAGACTACCGATGAAGGGGGTTACTATGATCTCCTTTGGCTGTATTGTTCCACTATAACAGTTGTCCACTGGCTTTAGTGGATTCCCTAGCAAGGCACCTTCACCGCATTCTCCCTACAACTGCCTCTGGTTCACCTGGTTTGATTTTAGGCGGGTAGGCCAGATGAGTGCCTCAGCAGTCGTTGCTCTCCTTCTCCACCTTGGTTGCACGTATTGTTGCAGAGTTTTCTCGCACTTTCCACGGTGGTCCCGCTAGAGGGTTCGGTGAGAGCCTTCCTCCAAATTGGAATATTTTCCACCTCCCTTAATTGGGTTTTCCAAATTGCAGCTGCAGAGCTGTCACTAAATAAAATATCCCAAGCCTGAAGGGAAGGTGACCTAGGCCTTGGATCCCCAGAGATTTCCTCCTCATAGGGTTTTTTTTCTCTCCTCCGCTGCCTCAGATCTTAGCTGTTAGTTAGCATAGTAGTGTCCCCTAGTTTCTTTAGGCAGGTTCTGCTGTTGGATCGAGATGGATGATGTCCCTGCCATTCTCTCTCCTTAGAGGATCCCCTCATTCTCAACGCAAAACCTGTTTCATGCTACACAATCCTGGGCATTTCATTACGTTATCAAACTGAGCATCTGATTACATTATTACACTGTCTATGCTTCTCTACTACTATGTTACAGTTACTGTCCCTCACGCCACACTTACTGCTTGCTCATATGCTTCGTGTCACCTCATTCTTTTGGGATGCTTGTACTAAATTTCTTTTGGAAACTCCTAATGTACCATTAGCCACAGGAATCATCCTGTGGCACCTCTAGGGTGGAACCCCTCTGAGGGTTCCTTGCCTTTCGCATTCTCTACAGGGTGGCAATTCCTCTGGAATAGAGAGGTGAACGCCAAACCAAACTAACACAGTTGCACAAGCATAACACTATACTGGCTGCATAGGAGTGAATTGAAAGGCTTTGCCTGGAGTCTGTGTCACGCAGCCAGCCACTCCCACTTCCTGAGCTAATAAGCAGTTCCTCTCAGCCTCATTGTGAAGCATTTTTTTCTTTGCCCCACCATCCTCCCCTCTTCCTCCTCCAGCGGCAGCACTTCTCCTTGTTGGATTCCTAAGTACCTTTAGCCACAGGAATCATCCTGTGGCACCTCTAGGGGTGGAACCCTCTCCAGGGACCCTTGCCTTGCATTCTCTACAGAGTGGTAATTCCTCTGGAATAGAGAGCGAACAGCCAAAACTAAACTAACACAGTTGCACAACCATAACACTATACTGGCTGCTTAGGACAGTGAAATGTACCAATACTATTCTCAACTGGATTCGGTCATACCTAATCTGCCACAAGCAAATGGTTACATTTATGACTCTACTTCATTTCTGCAACCGGTTTCCTCTGGTGTCTCATAAGGATGCATCCTACAGTAGGTCTCCTTTTTATTTATTTTGAATATCGCTCCGCTCACCAACATCATTTTTCCCATGGGCTATTCCATCACTCATATGCTGACTACTCACAAATTTACACCCCTGTCTTTGATACTCTGCAGTCCACCCTCTCAGACTAACAACCTGCCTCTCTGATATTCAAGATTGGATGTCTTCCAACTCACTGAGCTTAAACTGTTTTACATGACACTAGAAACAAACTGAAAAGGGTGCCTCTCTCGACTTGAACCTCAAACATATACTCCCCTTCTATTCATAAATTAGGTGTTGTCTTTGATGCTGTTCTTTAGTTTGACATTCTCATTTCTAACAATGCCAAATCTGCCTTTTTCTAAGTGTGTAACACTGCAAAATATGACCTACTCAAATAAGGAACCTGCTGCTACCTTGATTAGTTTCGTTTCCCATGTATTGATTATCGAACGCAATCCCAGCAGGCCTCCTGCCTAAGTATCCACATCTTTAATACATCCAGAATGCTGCAGCACCAGTGAAGCTGCTCTGCCGCATTAAAAAGTCTGATCACATCACCCCAGTTCTTGCTTAACTACACTGTCTTCCTATACAATATAGAATCGATAACAACATTTTACTTATGGTCTATAAATACAGAAATGGTTATGCTCCCACACATCTAAGTAATCTGCTGTCTCCCCACCTCCCCAGATCAAATGCCTGTGATCCACCTCCACTAATGTCTTCACTATCCCATCTACTAGACTTGTTACTTATGGTAACTGGGCCTTTTCTGTCTGTGGCCCCCAGCTTTGGAACCATCTACATTTGGACCTGCACTTACCTTCAGACATCCTAACATATAAATGAAAACTGAAAACATTTTTATGGGAAGGCTAAAACCTAAAGTTCAATGTGGGGAATAGCTCCCACTTTCAGCATAAAACAGCTTGCTCCTCACAGTCCACGCTTAGTGTGTTTCATCACACCCTGTGTGCGCATTTCACTTTGAGCTCCTGAGGTCTACTACAAATCGATGCACCCAAGCCTGACTGACAAAATCCAATGGCCACAATCCCGACGCAAAAGAAAATGCCGCACCACCATTCCTGATACTGTTCCATGGGGGAGACCGCACTCATTAAATATATATATATATATAAACACTGGTCACCTTACCATCGAATATGGCTGTTGATAGGTCCACCACACCATCGGGATTGTGGCCATCAGGATTTTAATATCAGGATTTCATCAGTGGGGCTTGGGTGCATCGGGATTTTGTTTGGATACTGAGCTCCTGCATGGTCTGTGCAGCTGTGCCTCATTTGATTGTCCCACTGCTTGCTTTGCTTTTGTTTCCCAATCCTCCTTTTCCGCCTGTGCCCTGTGTTTTGCTTCCTGTTCTTGTCTTCCTGTTCTGCCTCAGCTGGTGCTCTGCTTGTGCTCTGTTTGTCCCTGCCGCATGTCCCCTGTGTTTTGTCTCCCGCTCTATGTGGTGCCCCTGGTCCCACTTGTCTGCTGTTTGTGTTTTGTCTCTGTCTGCCTCTTCCCTCTCATTTCCTTTGGCTCCTGTCTTTTGGCCCCTTTCCCTTTGAGCTCGTGCTGTCTGTCTTGGCTTCCCTGTTTTTGCTCTGTGTCTTACCTTGGTGTTTACTTGGTTCATTGCTTTCCTTGTGCTCCTCCGCTTGTTCCATTTACCTCTGTCTTTTTGGGCTTTCTCCTCTTGGAGCTGCGCTGCATTCCACTCCTGTGCTTCTGGGTTGTGATGTCATCATCTGGCCTGTCTTAAAGCCACACTCCCATATTTTCTGTGCACATTCTGGGCCTCCAATTGCTATAATGATGCCCTTTACTGTGCTGCATCCTTTCCTCCCTCCTATTGTCCTCCCGCCTGCTACTGCAGTTCTGCGCTGCTGCTCCTTCTTCTCCAGCAGCAGTCACCTGCTCTTTCCTTGCCATCCCTCACCAGTAGTTTCTCCAGCACTATTTCTAGTCTCTGCTCTCATACCTGCTGAGATATTCGAGTGCAGGTAGGCTTGCCCTTGCTACCAGAGATGGGATTTGTTGCCAGTCATCCACAACCTGTTCATCTACGCAATATGCAGCTGCATATTAGCATTTAGGCATCTGTGCCTACCAGTACTCTGCATCTACAGCAATACCCTGCTCATATTGAAATTTAGGCATCTGCGCCTGACTCTCTGCATCTACCGCAATATGTAGCACATTAGCATTTTGGCTTCTTCTGTGCCTACAGACACTCTGTATCTATATCACAGTATGCAGTTAATGATCATGCTCGGCACCTTCTGACGCCCACCTCACACATCTGAAGAAGGACCAGCAAGGTTTCTTGGATGTCTTCCTGCTCTCAGTGCAATATGTAACATATTGGCATTTTCTCTGCCTACCTACCTCTGCCTTCAAACCCAGAAGAAAGCTCTGCAAGGTTTCCCAGACTTCTTCATGAGCTTCCAGCTCATCAACGGGCGCCCAATGCTAACTCCTCCATTAAAGATTGGTCCGTCTCGCCCTTAGCCAAACTGCAGAAACTTGGTATTCAACACTCAGTGTCTGCCCGTAAACAGGACTTGTATGAGTTATACCACTTCCCAATCTCAGCCTGTTTGGGGTCTCAGCCATTCCTGAACCAGAACCAGTTCCTTTATCAGAAATACAAGACTTCATGGCTCAGCTCACCTCTTCAGTTTCTGATCTGCAATCCCGCATTGCAGCTATCAAAGTTGCTTCCAGGTCCAGCCTACTCCAGCCTCTGCTCCATCAGCTCCCACTACACTTCCATCTACCAGCCATGCTCCTACCATGTCGGCTCCTCCAAGTACCTTTCAACAATCAGTGCTCTGTCCACTGTTGAGCCCCTCAGCTCCCAAACTCAGGTACTATGTCTCCCTTATCTTCTCCTCCTATATCTCCAGTTCACCTTATTCCAGGTCCCTTCTGGGTCCAGGTTAACAGATGGGAAATCCCAGCTAACAGGGTGATGGAAGGCCTAAAAGCCCTAAGGGTAGATAAGGCACCTGACCCAGATGGCATACACCCCAGGGTTCTGAAGGAGTAGGCAGAGGTCCTGGCAGAGCCACTAGCAGACTTATTCAATATCTCACTGGGAACTGGGTGCGCCCCCAGGACTGGAGGATGGCGCACGTGATGCCCCTCCACAAGAGTGGTCCCAAGGATGAACCAGGCAACTATAGACCAGTCAACCTTACATCCATTGTGGGAAGCTAATGGAGACTATCCTTGAGGCTAGTAACCTTTCTGGAGGTGAATAGCCTCCAGGACAACAGACAGCATGGGTTTGTCTTGGGAAGATCTTGTCAGATCACCCTGGTTAACTTTTATGACTGGATGACTAGGGCACTCAACAGGGGCCAAGCGGTGGATGTCTTGTATTTAGACTTCAGCAAGGCCTTTGATTCAGTGCCACATGGGAGACTGATTAACAGGTTGAGATACCAGGGAGCAGTGGAGAAAATGGTGGAGTGGATCAGGAACTGGCTGAATGACAGGAAGCAGAAGGTAGTCGTAGGGAAAAACTCTAAACTCCAAAAGCCATAACCAGTGGGGTACCACAGGGCTCAGCACTGGGTCCAGTGTTGTTTGGCATTTGTATTGCTGACATCTCGCATGGAATTAAGAATGAGCGTACTCTTTTGCGGATGACACAACGTTAGGTGCAGTGGTAGATGACACAGAGGGGTGGCAGGGACTACAAGATGATCTGGCTAGACTCAAGCACTGGTTAGAAACATGGTAGCTGGGGATCAATGCAAAGAAGTACAAAGTCATGCACTTGGGAGCAAGAAACCCAGGGAATCATTACCGACTGGGAGGGTACAATTATCCCCTACAAAGGAGGAAAAAGATCTTGGGGTGATAACATGGCAAATGAACCATTCAGCGCGGTGCAGAAAAGTGGCAGCTAAGGCTAATAAGATACTAGGGTGTATTGCCAGAGGAATCACATCCAGGAGAGGGAGGTCATCCTGCCACTGTACAGGTCATTGGTGAGGCCACTCCTGGAGTACTGCGGCAGTTCTGGCACCCCTACTTAAAGAAAGATGTTAAATTGCTGGAGGGGTCCAACGAGAGCAACCAGGATGATCCTCAGCATGGAGAACAAACTCTCACGAGGAGAGACTAAGAGAGCTCAACATGTACTCCTGCAGGAATGGAGAGATAGAGGGGACATGATAGAAACCTTTAAATATATGAAAGGCATAAATAAAGACGGTACAGAGGGAATTTTAAGATTAAGGAGAGGGAGGGACACTACGGGCATAATCTAAAGTTGGGGGTGGTAGATTCAGAAGGAAATGAGAAAGCACTATTTCACGGAGATAGTGGTGACAGGGTGGAATGTACTGCCTGAGGATGTGGTATCCTTGAAGACGGTAGGCAGTTTTAAAAGGGATGGGACAAAGTCAGGGGAAGTTCGCCAATGAGGCAATGGGAGGAGGGTAACAGCTAGTACAGGCATGAAATTGAATATGCGGGTAGGAGAGGGAGAGCAGCTACAGTGTAACAGACTGCTAGCTGCACACTCGAGCAGGCTAGATAGGCCATCAGGCCTGTATCTGCAGGCATTTTCATGATGTTCGTGCTTCACAGGGACATCATTGCTGGAAAGGATATTAGCTTGATTTTCCTGCTCATATTCATATCTTCTCATGAGTCTATCAAAACAAGATAATTTCCTGCAGCAATGGTTCAGTGATACTGAAGGCTATGGATCCTAGACTCCTGAAGAAACTTCCACAGGATAGAACCCTGACTGGGATACCTTCGAGTGCGGTGCTTGCCTTCTGCGGCTGCCCACTTCCACCCAACACCAAGCTGCAACTCAGATCGAACCCCTGACCGGAATACCTTCTCTCCAACGGTTCAGTGCTTGACTTCCATGGCCACCTGCTCCCACCCAACACCAAGTTGCAACTCAGGATCGAACTCCTGACCAGGCTACCTTCCCTGACGGTGCAGTGCTTGCCTCCGCGCCGCCTCCCGCCTCCCACCCAACACCAAGCTGCAACGCAGGATCAAACCCCTGACTGGTATACCTTCTCCGCAGTGTGGCGCTGCCTTCCACGGCCACCTGCTCCAACCCAACACCAAGCTGCAACTCAGGATCAAACCCCTGACCAGGATACCTTCCTGACAGTGCGGTGCTTGCATCTTGCAGCTGCCCGCCTCCCACCCAACACCAAGCTGCAACTCAGGATCAAACCCTGACCGATATCTTCCTGACGGTGCAGCACTTGCCTCCCACGGCCACCCGCCTCCCACCCAACACCAAGCTGCAACTCAGGATTGAACCCTGACCAGGATACCTTCCTGATGGTGTAGCGCTTGCCTTCCATGGCCGCCCGCTCCCACCAACACCAAGCTGCAACTTGATCGAACCCCGACCGGATACCTTCCCCAACGGTGCGGCGCTTGCCTTCCACGGCCGCCTGCTCCCACCCAACACCAAGCTGCAACTCAGGATTGAACCCCTGATTGGGATACCTTCCCAATGGTGTGGCGCTTGCCTTCTGTGGCCACCCGCCCACTCCAACACCAAGCTGCAACTCAGGATCGAAGCTCTGACCAGGATACCTTCCCTGATGGTGCGGCGCTTGCCTTCTGTGGCTACCCGCTCCACCCAACACCAAGCTGCAACTCAGGATCGAACCCTGACCGGGATACCTTCCAACGGTGTGGTGCTTGCCTTCCACGGCCGCCCACCTCACCCAACACCACGCCTGCAACTCAGGATCGAACCCCAACTGGGATACTTCCTCAACGGTGAGCTTGCCTTCCACGGCCACTCCGCCTCCCACCCAACACCAAGCTGCAACTCAGGCACGGACCTCACAGATTTAAATTTCGTGCCTTTCTCCTGCCTCTCACTGATTGGCCACTACTCATCTAAACCCCAAGCTGACTGGTACTGCTGTAAGCCACGGACTTTCCAGCTTGGCTGAAGCTTCAGCCTGTTCTTTGGGATTTTATTATTTTCTTCTCCAAATCACTATTTTAGTCCCACACACCCACCCCGACTTCGTCCTCTATTAAGTACACTGTAGTCCCTCTCAACCAGATTCCTTTCTTCTTACTGGCTACAGACCCTAGCTCCTCTCCATCCATAATTGGCTGCTATTCTATGCTACTCCACTCGGCTCTTCTCCTACTATCATCTTTAGCCAAGCATGAACAGTTACTAGTCAATTCCTACACAATACAGCTATTTAATATGAGTGCTGCAATATTTTTGACCTCATGGTTAAAACCTTATCCTGATTGCACTGAAAATGCAGACACACATTAGAATGGGCTACAAATCCTCCCAATTGCCCAGCTTGTGTTGCAGGTATGCAGGTACACTGACAGTCCCAAACCTGATCTAGTCTCCAGTCCCGTTACACCTTCTCCTGTAGGTTTAAATTAAGGGTACCGGGACCGAGTCATGCCTTCAACAGTATTTCAGAATTAAATCTAAAATCTGCTTACCCCCACGCCACCCAAAATCCCTATAGCTGCCCTACTATGCTATCGATACGCTGTGGCTGCTAATAATACTCGAAGGCCATGCAGAGCAAAAAAAAGCCCGAGCATAGCTGGGCACTGTGGGCACACACACTAAAGAAAGCTGCTACTACTATTGCTACTAATCTCTGGAAATGTCCACCCTAGCCCAGGACCACCTCGTGCTAGCCACGACGTGAGTTTGGGTCACCTCAGGATAGTTGCACTAAACATACACAGTCTGCTTAGCAAACTGCCACAGTTCTAGGCCTAGGTGGAGCTGCATCAACCTGATATAATAGCCCTCACCAAAACCTGGCTCTCACCAAGGTCAGTGATGCTGCCATCGCCCTAGACTGATACACGCTGTTCCGTCAGAACAGAATGACCAAGCGAGGTGGAGGCTGCTTGGTATACCTGAAAAGTGAGATCAAAGCCCAACTACTGCCCAGTACTTTCTGCACTAAGGAAGCGTAAAACCTTAAGCCTAAAACTCACACATGGAAAGCAACTCAAAGTATTATTACTATCCACAGTTTACATACCCAGATACCCACAAAACAGGAATCCAGCAAGTACTAAGCAATCTGGAACAGCTAAAGCACAACTGGGAGCATATTGTTGTTGGAGATTTCAATACCAACTAGCTGTACCATGACATTTCAGTAGTTCGAGATCAGATATCCAGTCTCTACCTCATTCAATTGGTCTAGCAAACCACCAGGCTTAATTCCAAAACAGGAACGAGCACACTTATTGATTGGCTCCTTTCCAGCTGCCCGGAGCACATCTCTGAGGTCACTGTCCTTCTGGATGCCCTCAGTGATCATTCCCCAGTAATGTGTACATGGTCATATAGGATTACTACACGCGCACCAAAGGTCACACATAACCGCTCCTGAGAACGGGCTACTGGACTCCTTCAGGCAATAGCTGAAGCTTGTGGATTGGACGCCACTGGACAGAGTTGTGATGTCAACCTTGTCCTTGATTTCTTCATCGCAATGTTTACTAAAGCATGTGACATCTTTGTCCCCTATAAAACCAAAAAAACAAGAGGGTGTAACAACCCTTGGCTCACAGGCTCCCTCCTTGAATTGATGCAGGAATGGGATAATCTGTGGCATAAGGCCAAAGCAACTAGTGAAGAAGCAGATATCATTGCTTACAAGACTGCACGAAACAAGTGTACCAGACTTATCTGTATGGCCAAGGTGTCCTACCACCATGATCTGCTAAAATGAGTTGGGGAAGTGGAATGGAGTTTTGGGACTCTGTGAAACCCTTACAGGTAAACTTCCAAAACTTGACTGAGTGCAAGCAGGACCCTTCAAGAGCCAGGGACATTGCAAATGACTTCAACCAGGCCTTCACGCATCTAAGTTCAATACTTTCCAGTGACTACCTGTCTTCCCAAACTCTAAAGCAGGTCAGCACCCCTCCCTGCCTCCCTGGCCAAGGGAAATACCACCCATTCTATCAAGCAACTTAATAGAAATTACACCATCAGATATGTCAAACAGATACTGGAAGACAAGAATGAGGAGTGACCTTGAAGACATGAAGCTGGTTGCACTTACGATAAATGAGCTGGCGGACCCACTCACCAAAGTGTTCAATGCCTCTCTAAGGTTAGGAATGTTCCCTGACAAGTGGAAGAAGGAGCTTGTCGCCCCATTTTCAAAGCAGGGATGCTACCCATATGTCCAATTATAGACCCATCTCCATTCCCCCAATCTAAAAGCCATCGAATGAATTGTCTCCACCAGCTCACAGAATACCTGCTGAAGTACAACCTACTTTGTGCCCAGCAACACGGGTTCCGGAAAGACCACTCCACCATTACTGTCCTGGTTGATTACACAACCCAAATATACAAAGCCTTTGATGATGGACAGGCGGTCGGGTCTATCTTTATAGACCTCACAAAGGTATTCGATACAGTTAATCACCAACTCCTCCTGCAATACCTACTATCAATAGGACTGTCACTAAACACAGTCACCTGGTTCAAGAGCACCTCTCAGGCAGGACTCAATGCATCAAAATAAATGGTACTCTCTCAGAACCAAAAGAGATGCGCTTGGATTACCGCAAGGCTCAATACTGGGGCCACCTCTTCAGCCTCTTTATAAACCCCTTACCTCAGTCTGCCCAGCGCACATCGTGCTATATGCAGATGATGCAGTCGATCCATAAGTGGAAAAATCTACCCGTTATTGCCCTCGAACTTAAAGATAATTTCCACGAGCTTGAGGCTGCTCAGCTATAAAAAAACTAAGAGCATGCTCTTCTCGGTACCACAGAACAGAAAGATATTCAGACACCTGCAGGTTCAGAGCCAACACAGGGATACACTGGAGCAAGTTAGCACCTTTAAATATCTAGAGGTCCACATTGACAGCACCTCTCTTCACTACACACGTGGACCATATAATTAAAACTGCCAAAGCTAAACTAGGTGTTCTCTATCGACACCAGAACTACATACCCTCTGATGCCCTAAAGCTTGTTACAAGCTGCTCAGTTCTATCAACCAGAGATTATAGCCTTATAATATATGGCTAGAAATGGACACAGCTCTGAGTAGGTAAAACCCTTCTCAATAAAGCTTGCCAGTTGGTTCTGGGGATGATCATTGGACACATACTTGTGGCCTCTATAAATCGACTGGATGGCTCCCCTTCACCTTAGCACCCAATATCAGGCCTGCCTTCTGGCAAGGAAAGCCATAATTGGGCTTGCACTGGAATCCACTGCTTGCCTCTTTAAAAAAACAACCTACTATTATACACGAAGCTCCGCAAAGGTATGCTGCAGGTGCCTTTTAAGCTGCATTCTCCATAGCCCAGAGATCCCTCTCCTATCGAGGACCCAAATGGGTAAATGATCTCCCTCAGACCCTATTGACTGTAATACGGTCAGCAAAATTCAAAATGGTCTCGCACACACCTAGCTCTAGCTAGTGTCTGTGAATGCCCCAACGAGCCTGTAATCTATTTCCAACACCTGGAGAGTCCTGCAACTTTCTACTCCCAATCTCCTGGAGAATTCTCAGGACACCATCTCCTACCCCTTTTTCACATTACTGCAGGCCTATCCCCACCCATCTTTTTTATCACCCCTGCCACCCATCGCCTTTTGCCATCCTCGGCCACCACCCCACCCTTTACTACCCACCCCTACCCTTTGTCCCCTCATACAATCCTCACCCTGAACCACCTCCTTCTTCCTATCCACCCACCACCCTTTACTACCTTGTCACCCTCTGCTGTCAACCCCTCACTACCCCCCCACACCATTGCACATCCCTCCTCTCCCCCGCTCACCCTCCACCAATGAGCATCCACCACCGTGGACAATGCCCTCCCAGGCTGCCTCATACTCACTTCCTGAACAAAGACCTCGCCTGGCTGCCTCTCACTACCCTTGCACATTATCCTGTAATTCTTCTGATGTCCTCTGCACCCTGCAAGGGCAGTTCCACTTCGAATAGTCTGGTACAAGCTGTGTCTACATGTTGAAGTGAAGGTGAAAATATCAATATGACGATGACATTCTCTTTGAATTTCTAGACAAACAGCAACTTAAGTGTAACCTACATCTAAGATCAAATAGTTCTGTTACATTGCATACTGCAAAACCAATGTAAGGGTTGTAATTCCAATTTCCTAAATAAATAAATGTAATGTTTCCTCAAAACCAATGCAATATTTTGTTGCAAACATATTTCCCTGTAATTTGTTGTTGCTGTTGTTGTTTGTTCACCTGTTCTGTCCTGTGTCTGACCCGAACCTTTGTAAATGAGTCTTTGACTCAAAAGGTATTAATCCCAAACTGAAATAAATAAATAAATAAACTGACAGTGCCTGAATTCATCCTATTGTTCAGGCTCTATTACGATGTGCTCTGTTCAGCTTTCCCTCGAGACATGAGAATTGAACTCCTATTTATATCTTGTCGTTGACCTAGGCATTCGTTATGGTGGAACCCATTTCTGTGGTTACCATCGACTGTCTCTGCAAAAGCCACAGCAGCACTAGTTCACTACAATACAAGAGTAAATTGGGCACTTCTCAACAATGAGCTCTTTTGTCATTACTTCTCAGGGCAGATCACCTCTTCCTGCTCCCTGTGTGGCCCCTTTTCCCATTTTGCCTCGTGTCCTCTATCAGTATCTGATGCCTCTTCATCCAGTAGTCCAGCAAATCTCGATCATCCATCAAGCTTCACTTTCACTACTCCATCAAGGCTAACTCGAACTATTTCCAGTTCTACATCTTCTCGTGCTCGACTGGACATCTTAGCTCGACTCTATTAAATTTATGGGTGGCAGCCCATTTGCAACAATTTTAACTATTCAAGCTTAACTGGGTCTGGCTGCATCTACCTTCATATCTGCAGCTTCTGTGGCAATGCCCATGCTCACTATATTCACCTGAAGGTTTCTCGATCTCCTGAATAACATGCATTCATCCATTTATTCCCAATCACCTGCAAGCTTTAGCCAGGATCCTACCAGTCTCAGATGTTTCTCCATGACCTCCAGTCCTGATATCTCTCTGAGAGTGTCAACATCTTCTCCTCTCTATGGGATTCCTATTAGTGGATACACCTAGTACAGAGGTTTTCACTGTTCCTCCATACAGTCTACAATTCCTGACAATCAACCACAGTGGACATCATCAATAAGGGATCTATGACGGTCAGTCAACAATTTCGTTGTTGACCGATATACTAGCGACTCCTTTATGTCGGCGGCATTTGTGATTGGCATAAAGGAGTCGCATCCAACTGTGTTTTCTTCAGGGGCTTTGTCCCCAAATCCCCATGCTGGGGCTCTGCCCGCTACTTAGATAATCAGCTCCAAGTCAGAGTTGTTTCAGGGAGGGGTGCAATACCCCAGAAAGCAGTGCTGGGGTCCCGCGCCAACACTACAGCGCATCTGGCGCTGTTATTGCTGTAGTGTCGGTCACGGAAAGTTGTCGAGGAAGCGTTGGTAAATGATCTACAAAGGCTATCCAATCAAAGCAGCTGTTTCATTTTGCTTCCAGTTCGGACCCTTCTTCACCTCCATCCTCCAGCAAATTCAGTCATAACTTCCTCCTTGTGTTCAGCGACATCATAACTTAGACTGTCCTCCTGCACTAAGCATCATGAGTGCCATTTTAACTCAAGCCACCTGAGCAACTGACACTACAGAGTGAAAACTATTCTTCGCTCTGCACTCAGCAATCCTCTCTCAATATATCTGCTCATGTGAACAACAGCTCGCATAACTAACTCTTCCATCAAGCCTTCTATTATCATCAGTAACACTTGACTTGGCTCAATCCTTACTCCTTTCCAGTGCATCCTTTTCAAATTGGAGCAGCTTTCTCAGCATCAAAGAATAAAATTCCTGCACACATCATCAAGAGACTTGGAAGATGGACTTCATTAGTTAATCCAGAAGCAGAAGCAGATACAGTATTCAGGATAATTTCCTCATAGCTTGCCCAGAGGACGGTCCGGTCAGTAGCCATGAGTCCTCAGAGGTTTCCTCCACTGGGTTTGTTCCCTCTCCTGCGTGCTACTGGTCACACTCTCCATGAGTTGGAGAGGTAATCTTTTGGGCATTCTTTTCTCTACTCGCTGCCAGGCTTCCCTATCGAGGGTGGGAATAGGAAAGGCCAAAGCTTAATCAGTGTACACAAGCAAATTGCTATTCACAAACACGTTGAAATGGGAGGGTAAAGCCTGAGGTTCAATGTGGGGAATAGCCTCCCACTTGCAACATAAAACAGCCTCCTCCTCACACTCCTCACTTAGCGTGTAGTCACACACCCACCATCCTCCCCATCCTTATCTTCCTCCAGCACTCTACTCACCCTTGCGTACTGGGCCTTCTATTCCTTATACGCTGCCTGGCTTCCTACCAAGGGTGGGAATAGAGAAAGGCCAAAAGCTTAATCAGTGTACACAAGCACAATGCTATTCACAAACACACTGAAATTCCAGTTAACATTTAATGAAGTTTGACTGTTTTATTACTGTCCCTGCTTTAACTGTCTTTCTTGTAATTGCTGTGTACACTTTGAAATTTATGTAAGGTGCTCCAGTGAAGTCCGATTATTGTTATGATGATGATTATGATTATTTATTATTATTCCTGTTAAGGGTGTTCCTGGTGTTTCAGCAACCCATGTCAAATTTAAAACTGTTTGCCCAGTACATGATTAACTAAACATTTAAAATATGCAACAAAAAACATGAGTAGCTAAGCTTGTTATTAAGTTACACGGTAAGACTTAATCCCTCCTTATGGAAAAAACTGCAAGGGGTAAGAATGTTTTATATAGTTTTATAACATGGAGATCTCAGTAAACACATTGGTTAAGAACCATCACCTGACAGTTGATTAATCCATGTTATACGCACGCTGAGAGTGAGCAGTCTCTACTAAGATCAGTACTATACATTTCACTGATGGTCTTGTTACTATGCTGTAAATTCAGTATCACAGGTAGCCACTGTTTTGCTTGCTAAGTGAGCGATGCCCCTCAACACAAGCCTGGCATAGACAGTGCATCAACAGTGCCTTCACTGTTAAACGTTTTGCACTGTGGCTGCACTCTTAAAAGTTTCCACCCACCCACCTAGTGTACCTCTGGGCACTATGGCTGTTAGTTGAGCGGGACATGTGTCTCCTGCTGACATTTAACAGCGCAGGGTCGAGATGTAGCCTGCAAGCCCCACTACAGAGAGAGCCTGACTTGAGAGAGAGTGCCCTGCAGCAGACGGCCACAAATGTCTTCGTCTCTGTCCGCCTGTGCGCCTATTTCATTTTTTCTCTGTCAGTCCTGCAGTGTGCTGAACATTGGCAGTGTTTGTTCTGTTCTACCCTCAGCAGAATGACCATGAATTGGGAGTAGCGGCATTTCACCTTACAGAGGTGAGTGCAGATCAGCCGCAATTTCAATTCCTGAGTCTGACTGCTTAACTTACTTCTACCTACACAGCATTATTTTTATTTTTTTTGTGACTGGCATTGTTCGTTTCTGCAGAGCTACAATCCACTAGATTGTTTCACACCCACCGACCCGGTGATCTCCGGTGCCTCCCTATAGCAAGACTTTACAAGTATGATTGTAGTCTCTCCATTTTACAGTCAAAAGAACAGCAGCAGTACAATCAACACACAGGGTTTTGAAATCTGTGTTGTCACTGAGTTTTCCCCACACTCTACGTGTATGTGAAAATAATCACGTCCATGTACAAACAGCTGCATACTTCTATGGAGATATTACCTCGTAGTTTGTTAGATTAGATCCTCCAGCAGGGATTAGTTGTTATTGCAGAAAAGAAAGTTAATTTACCTCTAAAAGTGCTGTTCAATGTTATATTAAAAACAAGCATGTAACTCGTACTGTGGCAGTAATCTCTGAGATGTGGACCTGTTTGCATAACTAATGTTTCCGGAAGTTCCATAACAGAGTAGCACATCCATCCCCTTCAAAATGTGTCCGTCTAATTTGCTTATGCATATTCCATTAATTAAAACTTTGTGTTCTGGTTTTCAATTAATATTCAGTTGCATTGTTATGTGCGTTGTATTAGTAAATTTATTTTGTTTCTGAATGTATTTCACATCCTGACATGGCATTACATGTTATAGACATCTTGAAACAGTTATCGGGTTACAAAGTTGTGTAACCCAAATGTCATGAAGGTATGACTAAAATATTAAATTTACTTACATGCTATGTACTTGTTGATAAATGTGCAGCAGTCATTATTGCAGACAAAACTAAACAGATAACAGACTAATACAACAATAGAGAAATTAAACCACAGAGACTGTCTTTACATTCGCTATGCATGCGCAAGGAACGCCTTGCAACAGTATGACTTTTGGAGGTGTGTGACCTCCCCCAATGCAGTGTTCAGTGTAGCAGGCGCGACTCTCTATGGGACCAATACATGCTGAGCTGCTATGACAGCAGTTTGGCTGTGTTGGTCTTCACTTCTAGAAAAGGTCCGCTGCAATCAGCGGTGGTAGCGTATACAATTAGCATACCTACGCCAGCCGAACTGCTGTCATGCACAGCTTGGCATCAAATCCCTCCCGCTTCCTCCCTCTGCTAATGTCCTCCCCTCTCTCCTTACTGTTCTCCCTGGCCCCCACCTTGTGTGCCGAGGGGTGCCTAACCCTCAGCTCATGCGCCTCTAAGCAGACTGTGTGGATTTAAGGTGCCCAATCCCCTCGTGCCGCAGCCCCTTCAAAAACAACAAATTGGCATACTGGGAGCCCACCCAGCATGCTCATGCCCCCCCCACACACTGTATGGCCGCTGGGGTGCCCAATCCTCACTGGCTCCAGTCCCTCCAACAAACACGTAGGTAGCACACTGGGAGCCCACCCCAGCGTACTCAACACGCCCTGCTTTTTTTTCTTCAATTCCTGTGAACAAGAACACAGTCCTCGGTGAGTCCTCACCCCACCACCAACCTGTGCCCACCCTCTGCCTCCCACCTCCCCACACCCCCACACCCTGGGTGGCACGCTGGGAGCCCACCCCAGCATACCCAAAACATCCTTTTTTTTTTTAAATTCCTGTAAAACAAGAAAACGGTTCCTCGGTGAGTCCTTGGTCCCCTTCCCACCAACCCATGCTCACCTCATGCACTCACCTCCCCACACTCCCATACTTACCTTTGGAGCTCATGGCGACAATCTTCAGTGGACTGGGAACATGTCTGCACTCTTCAAAGCTGACTGTGAACTGAGGAAATGCCGTAAACTGTATAATGGCATAAATAGGGTTTTCCAACTTAGGTGCATATCTCGGCCATTTTTCATTTTGACACCAAATTTTTAACATGGGATTCTTGACACCCTTCTCATGAATTCAGTCACTGTCATGGCATTATTCTGTCCCAAAGGTGATTTCATGGTCACTGCATGGAATCACCTTTCGGACTGATTAATAAAACAACTGTGTCGGTGTTCATGAGGTGGGCTCTCAAAAAGCTCCATGTTGCAAATTTGCGAAAAAATTCCCAAAATGACTGTTTTATGAGCTGCGCGTTGCACAGTTTCCACACAGACTCATAAGTTCACTGAATCTGTAATATTTTCACTCTAGATTTTTAACATAGGCATATTTCCACACCTCCTTATGAACAGTGCAGCTGTCATTTTTCACATCCTGGTCGAATGTGTTTTTACGCCCAGGTAAAATAGTGCAGTCGCTGTTGGAAATCAGTGTTTGTTACAGAGTAAGACAATCACAGTGACACTGTTCATGAGTAGAGGTCCTAAAATGCCTATGTTGAAAATTTGGTGGTAAATGTCCATAAAATGGCTGTGTTACGAGCATGCATCGCGCAGTTTCTACGCACACTCATAAGTTCATGAATTTGTAATGTTTCCACTCCAGATTTTCAACACTGCCATTTTCCCACATCTCCTTATGAGCAGCACAGCTGTAATTTTTCACATCCTGGCGAAATGTGTTTCGACTTCCGCGCATAGTACCGCATCAGCTGTGGGAAATCATGTCCGCACAGAGTAAGAAAATCACAGTGATACTGTTCATGAAAAGAAATCTAAAATGCCTATGTTGAAAATTTGGTGCAAAAATTCCAAAAAATGACTGTTTATGAGATGCGTTCGCGCGGTTCCCATGCGTGCTCTTAATAGCAAATTTGTCATATTTTTCCTCCAGATTTTCAACATTTGCATTTCCCACACCTCCTTATGAAAAGTATAGCTGTCGCTTTTCACATCCTGGTTGAAATGTGTTTTCACACTTCTGGAGTAGAATAGCGTGGTTGCTGTGGGAAATCAGTGTTCGGTTCAGAGTAAGAAAATCATAGTGACAGTGTTCATGACCAGAGGGACAAAATTCCTATGTTGAAAATTTGGTGAAATAATTCCAGTGAATGACTGTGTTACAAGTGCGGGTTGCGCGAGTTTCCACACGGCTCGTACCCTTGAACACGCCCAGGGCATTAGGGTTCCTAAGACAGACACTTAAGAAGTATGAGGTGAAATGATCAGATGCAAGAGGAGTTGCAGAGAGGTACTCTGTTGGGATATGGATTATAAAGGGACATGGATACAACTGGGTGGGGGTGCATAAATACCAAACACCAATGCAAATACCTGTAGCTTAACTTTGCATTGATAAATGCTTGTTTAGTGAGGTTCTGCTTTATTGAGGGCAGCATACATTAATGCAAAACAACATTTTAAGCGTTGTATTTACATACGGTAATATTTTCACTTTTGATTTCCCCCGTTATAAAGCGCAATAACCCACTCCAGGGTGTGGTTACAGGGATTAATCAACACCATGGAGTGCGTTGTAGAGGCACATTCTACTGCGTCTCTGCTACAACACATCCAGGGTGTTGATTAATCCCCAGTAACCACACACCCTGTCGTGGGTTATTACATAGCATCTTTGTTTCAGGTGTCAACATCAACACCCCCATTGTAAAATCCTGGATCCAACACTGGCTTTTAGTTACATCTGCTGTCAAAGCTGCAGTTTTAAAGCTGGTCAGCTCAGCACAAAATTAGTTAAAACCCAATAAAAATAAAATTTGCCAGAAAGCTATTCAAAGAATTCAAAGAACATGCAGAATGACAAGGACTTTACTGGGAGGTAATTTCTCACAGCCATCCTGTATATATTCTTAGCTGGATATGACATAATAGAATAAATCATTATTCTAATAATACTTCATATAATTAAGAATGTACTTGTGTCTGTAAACAGCCTTGAAAACTGTTTCTGGTGCATCAGAAGAATGGGACTTTGAAGCACCAGGGAACGCCTTTAATTAAGTTGAATATTTCATATCTCCTGTGGCTCGCCAGAATGATAGCCCCAATCACACCGTGATTAGTCCTGAAGAGCTGAATTGAGTGCTATCAATCTGGTGTAACCCCTGCAAATGGGGGTTCCAAAGTGTTTCAGGAGCTTGCCTGAATGCTCCAAGTCTGGGCGGTGTTGGCATCTGAGCTGTTTAAATGTGGTTCCAAGTGAATGCTATTTGAGCCTCCATGTACTGTCTTTAAGAGCTGTCTGCTTGCAGACTTAATTAGTTTGTATGGGAGACTGTGTATTTAAAGCTCGAATCCCGCCTGGGTTGCTATCAATTCGCTTCCATTTCTGCCGTGCTACATGTGCAGAGGGAGCCTTGTTGAAAGATACAACTGTTTGCCAGAAATCATTTAGAGTGACTGAGAAAATGTAGTTTGTCTAACCTGTCTTCATTTCAGCACGAACTGTTTCAGTGTAACTCTTTCATTTTGGTCCTGAATAGCTGACTTGGACCAATCAGGATGATAGGGAGACCCTAAAATGGAGCCTGTGGATGAATCGGAACTTGACTCTCAATTTTGAGCCAGCCACAAGGGATTGTATGAGCAGTGACTTGGGAAATGTAGTTTTAACCTTGATGCCTTTTTCCACCAACAGAGGGAGTCCTTATCAGAGTGACAGCTGAACCAGCCAACGGAATGGTGTGGAGCTAAAGGAAATGTCCTGCTCTGTGACTGGAAAGATTAGATCAGTTGTGACTGGGAAGAGAGAAGGAGCTCTGTGCTTCTGTGGTGTATAGTGTCACGCTGGAAGCATGTGCGAGGCCCTAAGTTTCGGTCTGCAGCCTTGTGAGTGCCAGTTTGACTGAATCTGAGATGTGAGGAGAAAGAAGCACTAGAAGTGTAGAAACCAGGCTCACCCTGTAGAAGACTGGAGAATTGCTGAATCGCTAGTCTCTGTCAGGAACTGAAGCTGCTGTGTGTGCTCCTGGGTATTTTGCAGTAATTGCGATCGGGATCGAGTAGCAGTCTGCCTGGTATAGTACTTTCCTTTTACATATGAATGTGCATAGTGCGTGTGGGGAATCGCTATTTCCAATCCCCAGTGCTGTGCTGTGTGTTGAAGCTGGAAGCAAACCGTAGCTTGTCTCGACTAAATCTGCTTGCTATCAACTGCAGTGGGGTCCAGTCACAAGGACTTTGTCTCCATGCCTTGTTGTCCTTGCAATCCAGAAGAACATTCACCATCCAGTTTTCAGCTTTGTATTGTGAGTACAAGTCAGGTATTCCCTGCAGCCTGTTTTCAATCACAAGTGTGTCATCTAATTCTTGTTGTTTCACTGCTTCATGGACTGTGCCATCTGGCTCGGATTACAATTGGGTGTTGTGCATATATTTCTTCTACAGGGCCCTATCCATCTGCACCTGCTGGCCAACCCCAGGCAACGGACCTGGCTAGCCCCCAACCTGGGTACCCAGAGTGTGACTTTTCAACCCTGTATGTGTGCACAGTACTGTGATTTGATGCCACCAATTAACCTGATTTCCTCCCGTGTTACTGCCCCTAAATAAATCAGATTTGCTGTTGTTATACTATATACTGTCTGTGGTGTTGGTACTTATGGAAACAGTATTGTGTTTTGCTGTGTATGTTGTTTAACCTTATTTTACAGGGGTCCTCAGAGACGTGCTGCAGAATCAGTCTCGAGGTAAGTGGTATCTATATGAGTGAACAGTGTGTATACGTGGGGTATTGGGGCTGTAACCCAGTGTACTGTGTGAGCCACTAGAGGGAATAAAAGGGGGTCTCAATGTCCCAGAGGGCTGTGACCAAGCTAGTCTAACCACTACAAACCCTGACCTCTGGGTGGAGGCACCGCCACAGGACCTAGGCCCCTCAACCTGTCCATAGTCAAACAGGCAGGGATAGTAGCCCTTGGAATAGCACCACCTAGGGGTTACATCTTGGAGGAACCACTGGGATTAGTGTCCTCTAGTGGCCACATTTACAAATTACTGTTAAAAATAAATGGATACCCCAACAGAAGTGGCTGTACACACGGCTGGTGGGGTGGTACTGGCAGGAGATCGAACCCCAAAATGCTATACTTATTTTGGATATCCCACTAGGTACCAGTACGGACACTGTAGAGGGAGTACTTTCCAAGGTGGAAGGTTTACAAAACCCTGTGGTGTGGGTCGACATGCTAATCTGCTTACCCACACTTTCATTGTCCTAGTAGAGTATAAGGACCCCATAGATAGCTCCAAAGTGCCACAGACTATTACCCCAGAGGAGCCCTCACTGCCTGGAGAGTGATAACTAAGGACAGAGAAGACCTGGGTGGAATGACCTCCGACTATCTGAAACTTTTGAGAGAAATTTACAATTGTTGCTGAAGGAAGGGAAAACTGTGGTGGATTTAAAGAAACTATTATTGCCACCTGTGGATGCCTCCCTAAACCCTCCCCTCCTGCACCTGTTATTGCCTCCTTCTGTGCCAGTGCTAGTCCCTATGTTTGTACCTGCCATTAGTCATGACTCTACCGCAAGCTCAAAGTATTCTCTGGCATCCGCCCTACTCCAAATGGGCAGGTCGACCTGGAGACCTGGATAGACTCTGCTACCCTTGCAGTACAAGACTGGCAATGCTCCGAGGCAGAAAAAGGGCTCGCCTGGGAGAGCTCCAGGGACCCACCCAACGTGACTCCTGAGGGTCTCTGACCCTGATGCCAAAGCCCAAGAGTACCTAATTGCCCTTGAAAATGTGTTTGGGTGCACCACTAGTGTTGAGGTCTTGAAATGGAAGCTTAAAGATGCTAGACAACAGCCGGGGAATTAACTGCCTATATGGATCGATTAGAGGAAATCTTGCAAACCATTTTTCAAAGAGGTTGGACCCATAGTGAAGTGGACCGGTAAGACTGGATCATATACTCTGCTCTGCCCGCACTCTAGCTGGGTGTTGCTCAAATTGCAACTACATCAAAGAAATCTGGTCCCTTGCCTTCCATGTGTTGATGAAGGAGGTACGGGAAGCTGAGGAGGAGGAGGAAGGTTTTCAGAGCCCTGTGCAGTCGTAGCTACTACATCCCTCCCAGGTGTGGGGTCAGATACTGATGGTCTGGAATCACCAAATCACATGACAGAACCCGAGACCCAAATGTCAGCCAAGGGGCCCAGCCAGAGAGGGATGGCTACCGATGTTCTGCCATGGGATGAACTGCAGAGGGAGATTAGGAAAGCAACAGACAGTCTCATTATGATGGCCGCCTCCTATGAGTACGGGCCCTGACACTTGCCCAACTGCTTGCTATGGGGGTGGGGGTACTCACCCAGGCACCTCCTGCTGACAACAGCTCAAAACTTGATGTCTTGGCTATGGAGGTGAGGGAACTAAAGAAATATCTCCAAATGTCCAACCCACCGCTGGCTGAGATGGCACCAAGGTTTTCTATAATAGTACCAATGCCGCAGCTCTCCAATGTGATGCCTCGTCCCCCAAACTTCAGCAGACATATTTTGCCATAATTGTGGGAAGGATGGGCACATGAAGAGGGAATGCCGGTCTTGGAAAGACAGAGAGAGTGGTGAGCCGGCTACAAGGAGAGCTTTGGAGCACAAACAGTGGTTAAGAGGTGCACGTAAATGACCGCAGTGAAGGTCCCAGAATGCTAACTCACGTCCCTTTGTGGCGAGATCATCTGCCCAGGCCCTTGCTACCGCCTCTCAGACTGGTCCAGAATAGTGGGTCCTCCATGGAGACCACTGTGAAGGTGAATGGAGTGTCTACAAGAGCTGTATTGGACAGTGGCCCCAAGCGACAATTACGTTTCAGGACTGGTATCAGACGCACCTGTCTGATGTACCCTTACAACCGCTGGAAGGACTGCATATCTGGGGTTAAATGAGAAGACCTACCCCTATTCTGGGTATATCCAAATTTGGTTGTCTTTTCCACCTCCGTGGCTGGAGTGGCCGAGCAAGTAGAGACCCTGGCATTAGAGTGTCCTCCTATCGGACTGTATGATGGGATTCTCTACTAATTGGGACGAATGTGCATGTGTTTGGATGGTTGGTGCAGTTGTATTATGAGAAACAAGGGTCAAGGACTGGTAGAGCTTTGAGAATCCCGCCTTGATCAAGAAGGCCTATGAGGCACAGAGAGATGCTGAAAAAGTGGACCCAGAGGAACCGTTGGAATTGTCTGGAAGAAGGATCCGAGTCTCTGATTCTGGCACCAAATGCCCAGTGTACCTTACAGGGGAAGTCTGTATCAGAAAGGATGTAAAGAATAAAATCCTCATGCTGGATGCACCAGGTGATGGGAAACTGCTGGAAGGACTGCTGGTCAAGCTAAGTATTTTGCCTGCCAGAGCCAATGCTTATGCCAGAAGGGTAATGGTTCAAGTTCATAATGTGTCTGATAGAGAGATTCGAGTAAACAGAGGTTGCACCTGGCTAATGCATATTGTGCAGATACTGCAGTGCTGCCCAGTAACAAGTGTTCAGGGAGAAAGACAGAGTGATGCTCGACTTGTTTGATTTTGGGACTCCCATTGACAGCCGAATAGAAGATGAGAATTAGTAGAAAACTTGCCCAGAGAGACCAGGTGTTTTCTTTAAAGTAATGTAGGATGTGTGCAAGGAGCTGAGCACCACATCCGGCTGCATGATGAAAGGCCATTTCGTGAGAGGTTTCGACACCTGGCCCCTGCTGACATAGATGATGTGAGACGGCATCTGCAAGAGATGCTTGCTGCTGGTGTAATACAAGAATCCAGAAGCCCATATGCTTCACTTATTGTGGTAGTGAGAAAAGAATGGGACAGTAAGAATGTGCGTGGATTATCGCGACCTTGAACCGCCGGACTATCCCTGATCAGTATACAATACCCTGCATTCAGGATGCTTTAGACTGCCTGAACGGTAGCAAGTGGTTCTCCGTGCTGGATCTTCAAAGTGGATACTACCAGATCCCAATGGCCCAGGAAGACTGTGACAAGACAGCCTTTATCTGCCCACTCGGTTTCTGTGAATTCATGAGGCTGCCTCAAGGATTTCAGGTGCTCCAGTCACTTTTCAATGACTGATGGAGTGTGGTGGGGACATGAACTTATTAGAGTGCCTGGTGTACCTAGTTGATGTTATTGCGCTTTGGCAGCTCACTGGAGGAACATGAGAGCAGATTATTCAAGGTGTTGGACCGACTGGAAGACTTTGGCCTAAAACTGTCCATCGATAAATGTCAATTCTTCCAAACATCTGTAAAGTATGTGGGACACATAGTCTTCACTGAGGGAATAGAGACTGACCCAAGTAAAGTTGAGGCCTTGACCACCTGGCCACAGCCCCACAATCTAAAAGAACTGCAAAGATTCCTGGGATTCTGTGGCTACTATCTCCGCTTTCATCAAGGACTATTCAAGAGTGATCTGTCCTTTACTTAATCTTACTCAAGATTACCCTCCTACCCACAAAAATACAAGAGGTTGGTTTCTTCTGAGCCTGAGAGAGTGTATTTCCATCCCAATGAAGTATTTGGAGCCAGATGGACACCTGAGTGTAGCTGCTTTTCATGAGATTATATATCAACTTACCCACGCCTCTGTCCTTGCCTATGCAGATCTAGTGAAGCCCTATGTCTTGCACACTGATGCTAGCCTGGAAGGCTTTGGGGCTGTATTGTACCAAGAGCACGAGAATGGCCTGAGATCAGTGGCCTTTGCCAGTAGAAGCCTGACCCCATCCGAAAAGAACTATTCTGTACATAAGTTAGAGTTCCTAGCTTTGAAGTGGGCTATTGTTGACCAATTCCATGAGTACTTGTATGGGGCTAAGATATTAGTAAAAACTGACAGTAATCCTTTGACTTATGTGCAGACTTCAGCTAAGTTGGATGCCACTGGCCATAGGTGGCTTTCTGTATTATCTACATATGACTGTGCTGTTTAATACAGGGCAGGTCTGAACCACATAGATGCTGATGTCTCTCCCGAGGTCTGTTCCCGGAATGACTGGGTCAGACTGTCAGAACCTGAAATTCGAGCACTCTGCCAGAAGTTTGACAGGGAGGAACAAATGTCCATGGACGCAGTGAACAGTATGGTGGATTGTTTGGGACCCTCTGAGAATTGCATACCTGCTGCTTATTGACACTTTTCTGCAATAGACATTGGTGCACTGCCTCAGCTGGACAATGACAGTATTCAGCGGGCTCAATCCCGAGATCCCATGATCAAATTAGCTTTAGAAGCCCTCTACACAGGAAAGATGTATCCAAATTACGCCCTCTGATTTGAGAACTGCATTGTTATACAAGGAAGGTCCTAAGTTGAAACTGATCAATAGACTGTTATACAGAGAAACAGTAGACAGAGGGGACAAATAGACAAACAACAACTAGTGCTGCCCACTGCCTTTGAGACTCAGTATTGAGGTCCTTACACAACCACATGGGGCACCTTTGTGTAGACAGAACACTTGACTTGGTGAGATCCAGATTCTATTGGCCTAAGATGGGGGCTGATGTTGAGCAACACATTCAAACTTGTAGTCCTGTTTACAGAGGAAAGCCCTACCCAGAGGGCTGCCCCTTGTTAACATCACCACCAGTGCCCCATGGAGCTGGTCTGTATTGATTTCTGAGTTTGGAGTCAGATCAAAGAAATATTAGTAATGTGCTGGTGGTCACTGACCATTTTACGAGATATGCCCAAGCTTTCCCCACCAAGGACCAGAAGGCATCCACTGTGGCAAAAGAACTTGTAGAAAACTTTTCTGTTCACTATGGGGCTCCACAAAGAATCCATTCTGATCAAGGAAGAGACTTTGAGAGTCGCCTGATCAAAGAGATGCTTTCTCTGTGGGGAGTGCGAAAGTCCAGAACTACCCTTACCACTCCCAGTGGGACCCGCAGCCTGAACGCTTCAACCGCACTTTCATAAATATGCTAGCCACCTCCACCCAAAGGACAAGCCTAGATGGAGCCAACAAATTAGCACCCTGATACATGCCTACAACTGCACCAAAAGTGATGCCACTGGGTTCTCCCTTTACCTGATGTTTGGAAGAGAAGCTCGACTGCCGTAGATGTATGTTTTGGAGTTTCTCCTGATGGGGTTCGAGCTGACAACTATTTACAGTATGTGCAAAAGTTAAAGGCCCAGCTAAATCATGCGATTTAACTGGTTCAAACCATGGCTGCCAAAAAGAAATCTGGCCCACAAAGAAAGGTATGATAAAAGTTGAAAGCACAGGAACTCCAGGAGGGAGATCGGGTATTGCTAAGAAATCTGGGATAGCATGGCAAACATAAGATTGCTGACAGATGGCACCATCCCCTCACATTGTAGTGGGCAAACTAGATGATCTGCCTGTGTACAAAGTAAGGCCTGAGAATAATTCAAAAGATGTGAAAACAATGCATAGAAATCATTTACTTCCCATTGGACAAATCCTGATTGAGTCTGAGCCCCAGAAAATGCCCCTCTGGACCAGTGACTAGAGCTGCTGCTAAGCAAAAATCAAGAAAGCATGCACCTACAGAAGCTGAGTTAAAGTGTTCCCTCTACAAGTCCCAGTTGAACGTGACTGTCAGTCCATGTCAGAGGAAAGTAGAGTGTGGCTTTGAATACTACCCTTCTTACGAACTGAGTCAATTGTTTCAGGGCAATCCCCTAGTCGATCCTGGAGATGAAGCTGGGCCTTCTGGAATGTATAAGCCCCCAGCTTTGTAACTGGAGCCAATGCTCCCAGAAAGTGAAGTGCAAAGCATGAAGTCAGATGATATGGAATCACTATGTATGGTTGAACTGTTTGAGTTTTCAGAGGAGGAAAATGATGGACTGGGACAAACTGGTGATATACCAGAACAAGAAGAATGTGTTGAGTGTCCTGATAATTCACTGTCAGTGTCAGAAAACTCCCATGTGAGCCAAGTGTTGTGGACTCGAACATTGTAACTCCTGGAGCTGAAAGTGCCCCAGGTTCTAGCCTCTCTACCCCAATGGAGACTCCTGACAAGTGAGGACAATGCTGAAAATGAGGCTCAGGGTGCCTAGACTGTAACAGTTCCCCTAGAAAGACTGGTTTAGCTGTAAAGCCTGTGGTGCACCTCAGTTATGAGTCCCCTGGGAGGCCTGAGGACTTGCCTCTCAATGTTGTCCATAAAGGAGTGTATGTGTCCCCGAACTCAATGCCCAAACTGAACATCAGTGCTAACTCCAAGTTACTTGTGTTGCCCTCGAGGTATGGTGCCCTGCCCCATCCAGCCCCAAGGTAACTGATGGGAAGGGCCCCTCTCATCAGGTTTCATGTACAGGAGGTAATAACCTGAGTTATGGTATAATGTGTATAATACTGTGTAAAAGTGAGGTACTAAAAGTTTCAGAAATGTGTTTCTGGTAAGGTGATATGTTGACTGATGATTACATGTATAAGCTTAATGTGATACTGATGTAAATGTATATGGTTGTACTGAAACTTATGGGGGTACTTACTTGACGCTGGACGCCAAGTTTTCCAGACCAGGAAGGGTGTAACCCCCGTAAATGGCGGTTCCCAAAGTCTTCCAGGAGCTTACCTGAATGCTCCAAGTCTGGCGGTGTTCACGCTGAGCTGTTTAAATGTGGTTCCAAGTGAGTGCTATTTGAGCCCCACGCATCTCTTTAACAGCTGTCTGCTTGCAGACTTAATTAGTTTGTATGGAGGGACTGTGTATTTAATGCTCGAATCCCGCCTCGGTTGCTGTCAATTCGTCCTGCTTCTGCCATTGCTACACGTGCAGAGGGAGCCTTGTTGAAAGATATAACTGTTTGCCAGAAATCATTTAGAGTGACTGAGAAAATGTAGTTTGTCTAACCTGTCTTCATTTCAGTGTAACTGTTTCATTTTGGTCCTGGATAGCTGACTTGAACCAATCAGGATGATAGGGAGACCCTAAATGGAGCCTGTGGGTGAATCGAACTTGGACTCTCAATTTTGAGCCAGCCACAAGGGGATTATATGGGCAGTGACTCTGGGAAATGTAGTTTTAACCTTGGCGCCTTTTTCCACCAACAGAGGGAGTCTTATTGTGAGTGACAGCTGAAGCAGCCAACAGAATGGTGTGGAGCTAAAGGAAATGCCCTGCTCTGTGACTGGAAAGATTAGATCAGTTGTGACTGTGAAGAGAGAAGGAGCTCTGTGCTTCTGATGTGTATAGTCAGTGTCAGTGGCTCAGTAGGTAGCACACTCACCTCTGAGGCTGGGAGATCAGATGGCTGTGGGTTCAGTTCCCACATCTGGCACTTGGGTTAATATCCCAGCACTGACACTGTAGTGCAGCATGAGAGAGGTGCTGCACTTCTGAGATGCCGTCTTCGATGAAACGTTAAACCGAGGTCCCATCTGCCTGGATTGGTGGTAGTTCAGGTGGATGTTAAAGATCCTATGGCACTTATCGAACAGAGTAGGGAATTTCCCGTGTCCTGGCCAAATTTCCTCATTCACTAAAAATACCACCAACAGCTTAATCTGGTTCAAAGTCAGTTGGCATTCATCTGTGTCCCTCCCCGGTCGTGCCTGAAAATAGGCAGGATTTGTCTAGTGCACTTACCCGATCAACAAAAATAAATAGTTTTGTGCAGGAAGTGCAGGAGACCCAAGCTCCAGTCCGCAGCCTTGTGAGTGCCAGTTTGCACTGAATCCGAGTTGTGGAGGAGAAAGAAGCACTAGAAGTGTGGAAACCAGGCTCACCCTGAGAAGACTGGAGAATTGCTGAATCGCCTTGGTCTGTCAGGAACTGAAGCTGCTGTGTGTGCTCCCAGGTATTTTGCAGTAAATCGATCGGGATCAAGGAGCAGTCTGCCTGGTATAATACTTTCCTTTTACATATGAATGTGCATAGTGCGTGTGGAATCACTATTTCCAGTCCCCAGTGCTGTGTGCTGTGTGTTGAAGCTGGAAGCAAACCCCAGCTTGTCTCGACTAAATCTGTTTGCTATCAACTGCAGTGGGGTCCAGTCACAAGGACTTTGTCTCCATGCCTTGTTGTTCTGACAATCCAGAACAACATCCACCATCCGTCCTCAGCTTGGGTATTGTGAGTACAAGTCAGGTAGTCCCCTGCAGCCTGTTTTCAATCACAAGTGTGTCATCTAATTCTTGTTGTTTCACTGTTTCATGGACTGAGACATCCGGCTCCGGATTACAATTGGGTGTTGTGCATATATTCTTCTACAGGACCCTATCCGTCTGCACCTGCTGGCCAACCCAGGTAACGGACCTGGCTAGCCCCCAACCTGGTACCCAGAGTGTGACTTTTCAGCCCCTGTATGTGTGCACAGTACTGTGATTTAATGCCACCAATTAACCTGATTCCCTCCCGTGTTACTGCCCCCAAATAAATCAGATTTGTTGTTATACTATATACTGTCTGTGGTGTTGGTACTTATGGAAACAGTATTGTGTTTTGCTGTGTATGTTGTTTAACCTTATTTTACATAGGGTCCTCAGAGAGGTGCTGCAGAATCAGTCTCGAGGGTAAGTGGTATCTATATGAGCTAACAGTGTGTATATGTGGGGTATTGGGGCTGTAACTCGCGTGTATTGTGTGAGCCACTAGAGGAAATAAAAGGGGGTCTCAGTGTCCCAGAGGGCTGTGACCAAGCTAGTCTAACCCACTACAAACCTTGACCTCTGGTGGAGGCACCCACCATATGACCTAGGCCCCTCAACCTGTCCGTAGTCAAACAGGCAGGGTAGTAGCCTTTGGGATAGCGCCACCTAGGGGTTACACTACTATCTGGATAAACAAGGGAGCCCCAGACATGAAGATTCCAAAGCAGGTTTCTATGAATAGCCAAGCTAATTGCTAGCCTAGCTTAAATAAGAAACGTGATTGTTTTGAGTGCTCTAAAGGCCAGATTGCTTTAAAATATTGACCTTCAGATGTTTCTAGTTGGGGGAGGATTCCACAATGGGGGGGCAGCTTCTTCTAGAGGGATTCTGGGTGAGGTCTTATGACTCACCTCTTGTGTAATAAGGGCTGGACTAATGGAGCTAGGCAGAGCAAAGCTGTGGGGAGCTGTTTTTATAATGTCATACTGCACAAATAGCTTGGTGTCTAACGCCAGAGACCTCAATGTTGTAACAAGTGGCCTTTTTCAAGTCCAGCCTGTGAATGTGTAACCTGTGTGGGCAACAGTCTATTTTCAAGGATTGACCTGTGTGGCACTTCTTAACACAGAGAGTGGTGGCAGGGTGGAACGAGACACTGGAAAAGGCTGTAAACCAGAAAGGGGTGGAATTTAACAAGGTGGAATAAAGTTGGGGAGGATAAGAGTTTCATGGGCAGAACATAAAGTTAAACCAAATACATGAACTCTGCATTGAGCAGACTCAAAAGACTACAATGGCCATCTTTTCCTGGCTATTCTGTATATTCATATAAGAGTCTTAGTAAACTTAGTTCAGTTTAGTCTTTTCTATTTTGCATTTTCTATTATTAAATATTTATTCTGATTTCCTGGTGTGCTCTGTATTTCTCCTTGTTGTCTGTATATCTTGTAGACTGTGTAGACATAAATCTTTTATATTTAATTAATCTGTGACTGTGAAGTGTTTTTAAAGGTACAGGTCATGTATTTTACTAGCAACTCTGTATTCCATTTTACAGATTACCTACTGAGATAAAGTGATATAATAAATTATGAAAATAGTTAAAGTTCTGTAAAATCATTGAAGAAAGAGGTTAGGCATTTTGGTGGATGACAGACCAGCAAAATGATGAAATTCAGAGGGTTTGAAAAACTCACAATCATGTATTCGAGGAACTGAGAGAAGGGCTGTCAATTTTTGAGCAGCAAGGAAGTTTCTCCAAATCAGACTCAGACCACCATCAGTTCCTTTGAAATGGGAGATAAGGTAGGAGCTGTATAACACTGAGACCAAACCTTCTGTCAGAGGGTCTTAGAAGGGAAGCCAGGTCTCAGAGAGGCCAAACAAACTGAGATACAGCTCTAGCATATGGTCTCTGACACCCGGGGCCTATTACTAACAGATCTGTAGTTTAATAGTCCAATTTTGGCAGTAGTAGTGGGAGGTGCAGAGCATACACCTATAGGTACCAGGTTAGATGCATTAAAGAGCACCGCTGGATGAGGTGATGGCCCTGTGTAGATCTGTGACCCAGCTGAACGCTGATTCAGGTGGAAAGTGGGGAAGCAGAAAGGTGGTTAAACCCCAGGTGGCACTATCCCAAGGGCTACTACCCCTGCCTGCTTGACTACTAACAGATTGGGGGCCTAGATTCTATGGCGGGTGCCTCCACCCAGAGGTCAGGGTTTGTAATGGTTGGTCTAGTTTGGTGACAGCCCTCTGGGACACCGAGACCCCTTCTAATCCCTCTAATGGCCCACACGATGCACAGGAGTTACAGTACCAATACCCACATATACACTGTTCATTCATAAGGTACCACTTACCCTCAAGACTGATTCGCAGGTTTGTCTCTGAGGACCCCTTGAAAAATAAGGTTACAGCATACAGAAACAAATACAGTGCTTGGCATGAAGGTACTGACACTTCAGACAGTTTAAAGTTTAACAACAACAACAAATCTGATTTATTTAGGGAACAGTAACACGGAGGGGAAATCAGGTTAATTAGTGGCATTACATCACAGTACTGTGCACACATACAGGGGCTGAAAAGTCACACTCTGGGTACCCAGGTTGGGGGGGACTAGCCAGGTCCGTTGACTGGGTTGGCCGGCAGGTGCACATGGATAGGGCCCTGTAAAAGAAAATTTATGCACAACACCCAATTGTAATCCGGAGCCGGATGGCTCAGTCCATGAAACAGTGAAACAACAAGAATTAGATGACACACTTGTGATTGAAAACAGGCTGCAGGGGACTACTCTGATTTGTACTTACAATACCCAAGCTGAGAACCGGATGGTGGATGTTCTTCTGGATTGTCAGAAACAGCAGGGCATGGAGACAAGGTCCTTGTGACTGGACCCCACTGCAGTTTATAGCAAAGCAGTTTAGTTTGAGATAAGCTGGGGTTGCTTCCAGCTTCAACACACAGCACAGAGCACAGGGGATTGGAAATAGCGATTCCCCACAAGCACTATGCACATTCATATGTAAAAGGAAAGTACTAAACCAGGCAGGCTGCCTCAATCCCGATCACAATTACTGCAAATACCCAGGAGCACACACAGCAGCTTCAGTTCCTGACAGACCGAGCGCGATTCAGCAATTTCTCCAGTCTCTCCAGGGTGAGCCTGGTTTCCACACTTCTAGTGCTTCTTTCTCCTCACAACTCAGATTCAATCCAAACTGGCACTCACAAAGGCTGCAGACCGAAACTCAGGGGCCTCGCCGCACGCTTCCCATGCAAAACTATACACCGCGAAGCACACAACTCCTTCTCTCTTCACTGCCACAACTGATCTCATCTTTCCAGTCACAGAGCAGGGCATTTCCTTTAGCTCCACACTATTCTGTTGGCTGATTCAGCTGTCATTCACAATAAGACTCCTCTGTTGGTAGAAAAAGGCGCCAAGGTCAAAACGACATTTCTCAGAATCACTAGCTATACATTTCCCTTGTAAACCGCTCCATAGAGAGTCCAAATTCTGGTTAGTCCAAGCAGTCTCCATTTTAGGGCTCCTTAACACTATTGGCCCAGCACAGCAGTTTAGGTCCAAAATGGAGGGGCAAACACACAGAGTCCCAGCTGCAATAAAGGCAGGTTAGACAAACTACAATTTTGCTAATGCTTTAAATGATTACAGGCAAACAGTTACAGCTTTCTGATGGGCTCCTTGCACCTTCAGCGACCGCAGAGTTAGCGACATTCTCCGCAGCTCTCAGGGGATTCGAGCATTAAATACACAGTTCCCCACACAAACTAATTAAGTCTGCAAGCAGACAGCTCTTAAAGAGACAGTACGTATGCTCAAACAGCACTCACTTGCAACCATAGTTAAGCAGCTCAACACCAACACCACCAGGCTTGGAGCATTCAGGCAAGCTCCTGGAAGACTTTTGGGAACCCCCATTTACAGGGGGTTACATGGGATTGTTAGAACAGATAGTATGGGATAGATGGAGTAGGGAGGCAGTATAGTGCAATGGTTTAAAGCTCTGAGCTGCAAATCTGGAGACCTGGGTTTGAATCTCACAGCCCCACTTGCATATACTGTGTGACCCTGAGCAAGTCACTTAACTTCCCTGTGCTCCCAGGTTGCACCTGTAAACAAGCTTTCAGCTTAGTGTACCACTCCTGGTTAAACAATTGGGGGAAAAAGTATCAAGTCTGGGCTGAGAGGATCAGGTGGCCCAGCTGGAGCCTCTGACAGCAGTCTGCAGAATAAAGTTTTTACAGAGTATGTAGGACTTGAGATAGTTGAAAGGTAGCGCTAGGTGGATGCAGAGCTCTGGGGCTATGAGGTATCATGGTGGTGAAGGAAACAGGTGGGTGCTGGTGAGATGATCAGGCTAAGAACAGCCACAAAAGAGACTGCACTGCAGCTAGGAAACCAGACTCCTCTGCTAGATGAAAAGGTGTAGTAATGGCAGGCAAGTGAAAAAGTGACTATTAGACTCTGGCTTACATGTCTGCCCCTGAAACTGGTGCCTGGATCTATACCAAATTTATAAATCAGAGAAAATCACTTACTCATTAAATAATAATTCAGAGTTTTGCACAACCAGATGGACCAGTTGCCTAATACATGTAATGACTATGGACAGGGACTTTGTCCCATGACCCCTCCTCTCCTTGGTACCAAGTAGTGTTGGAGCTCCGTCACATCTCTTGTCAACAATATGCTGGTTTTCAGCTCCTGGGAGAGTGGTACCAGTGGGGTCAGGGCTGAAATGTGCTACTATAACATATATTTCCCTTACGAGACATAGCAGGCACTTACATTACTCCTGACTGTCTCTCACTCATGTTATCAGAGGCTCAGCTGCAGCAGTCACTGGGATTTGTTTTGAGCCAGCATGGTGGGCAATGGCTCACAGCCTCAACTTAATACTGAAGTAAACGAATTTAAAAGTGTTTAAAAAATGCACTCATTTTGTGGGTTTCTTAGTTGGATCTCATGGTCCCAACTCAACATCATACAGTACGAGTGGTGAGCACTCCCCATTCTAATAAATACTGAAAACAAGGAACATTATGACAAGTGTTATGCTGGCACTGTTTATGCTGTTATTTTTCCATTCTGGTTTTTGTATCCCCATGTTCATCCCTCCCTCCCCATCAGGCACACTGGCAGCCTCCCATCCCCAACAGCAAGGCACAGCTTCACGTGGCCCGAGAGCAGTGGCAGACACTATACCAATGGTCATAGATAGTTTTCTGCCCAGGTTCTCCCACCTTCCCACCTCCGACTGGCACCACAGCAATGCAACCTTTGCAGAACCGCTGTGGAGGAGGCTGCACTCCTGCCCCATCACAGGGAGGGTGTGGCAGCACCACCCAGCCATAGGACACAGTACTACAGAGAACCCCATCCCACTGCCAGACCTCAGTTGTCCGCTTGGTGGTGAGATATGCTACTGCTGGTTCATCATGCGGCTGGCATATGGCTTTGGAAATGTTATGCATGAAAACTAGTGTAAGAAAACAGAAAAGACTTGTTTATGTATCTAACACGGTGTTTTATTAAATTCAAATATCCCCATATACTGTATGCACTGTTAGGGCACAGAGCACTTACATTCTTTTCTTCTAACACTTGCCCTTGACCACTAGTCCAAAATTTCCTCCATGGGTATACTAAAAGAAGTTTATAGCAGCTCCCTCTACTGTCCTTTGCCCTTTAGTCTTCCATTTCCTAGTCTCTCTTACTCCCACCTGCCCCTCCTGCTACCCCTACCCAAACTGTATCCTGTTACCCCATACCCCTAACTCCAGTTCTACTTTTCTTGTCCCTCCTCAATTACAGCCAATTTGCCCTATACCCTCTAGCTTCTAGCTCCCTCCTGCTCCTCCATACTTTCATTCTCCTACTTTATGGCTGTTAACCTCATACACATTCCACTCTTCATTCTCATTCCTTTTTCTTCACACCAGGCTCATTACCTATCGGGTTATTTCCTAATTAAGCATTATGTACCACATTTCCGAAACTGTACTTAATTACTGTGATGTTGTTAATTGAAGTTGTTATTATGCAATGTGTACTTGCTCGCTTATATGTCTCAGGACCTTCCTTGTGAATGAGCTTGCTCAACGGAGTTATTTCCTGCAATAAACGTGAACTTGAACGTGAATTAACACTCTTAATGCTGTGCAATCTGTAAATCAATGTAAACAACGCAGATCACTAATCACCCTCCTGTCATGCTCCAGTGCCCTGTACTACTGTACATTTATAAATATAGGTATGTTTCATTGGCTGTCACCTTTGATGTTTGCTTGTAAGCCCCTCTGGAGCCGGGGTTTACAGAGTCCTGTGTGCCATCCCCAAATTTTGCCACCTGCCTTTCTGCTCACTCCAGCCCAGGACTGAAGCTGGAAAGGGACTGAGGAGTAGGTATGCAGAGCGCCACACAGACAGACAGACAGACTACCAGCCTTATTGGGGGATAGAACAAAACTCCTCAGGAACAGAAGAGCCATATCCTCACCACCCCAGGGGGCTGCAACTAATCTAGAGACAGCACACAGAAGGGGTAGAATTTATAAAAAAATAAAGACTTTGGAGAACAGGACTCCATTCATGCAGAGGGGCCACCATCTTTGTGACCCCTCACCTGGACATCCATCAATCAGACAGCAGCAAGGTAGAGTAATAGACTGTGGGAGGGTGATGCAAAAGCTTCATCCCAATTGGACTTTTAAGACAATCAGAGGAAGGTCAGGGCAGAAGAAGTGACAGACAGCCCTGTCTACACAATTAGAGGTGGAAAAGGAAGGAAGGAAGGAAGGAAGGAAGGAAGGAAGGAAGGAAGGAAGGAAGGAAGGAAGGAAGGAAGGAAGGAAGGAGGAAGGAAAGGAAAGGAAAGGAAAGGAATGGAAAGGAAAGAGGGAGGAAGGAAGGAAGGAATGAAGGAAGGAAGGAAGGAAGGAAGGAAGGAAGGAAGGAAGGAAGGAAGGAAGGAAAGAAAGAAATTGCTGAGCCTTTCAGAAGCAGGGGCAGTTCAGCTGGGACGCCGAGCACTGTAGAGCTGCATGATTGTTAGGGAGCGGGGACTCCCCAGGCCTGCTCCACATGGGTCCTCCCAGGGCCCACTCCTTAGTAGTTCCGTGGTCCTCCCAGGGCTCACTCCTTGGAAGTTCTGTGGGATTTCTCCTGGGCTCAAATCTGTCAGAGAGAGAAAGAGAGATCTGAAGCGATTGTGCCAGAAAGAGCACCGACTGAGCAGAAGGTTGTGATAGTGCCAGAAGGGCACCGCTTGAGCTGAGAGTGTAATAGTACCAGAAGGGGCATCGACTGAACTAAAAGTTGTGATAGTGCCAGAAGGGGCACCACCAGTGTGAGAGAAGTAAAGTGATAGTGCAGAAAGGGCACCATGAGTGGAAGAGAGAGGCCTAGCCAGGCCACACGCCTTCTGAGTCCTCCCTGGGCTCATCCTGAAGATTCACAAGTCCTCTCCTTGGCTCATCCTTAAGATCCACTGGAGTCTTCCTAAGGGCTCATCCAGAAGAATTCTGGTGGTCCTCCCCAGGGCTCATTTGAAACATTCTTTGTGAACCTATGCCTGGCTTCTCCCATTCTCAGAGGCTCTTCCAGAGCGCCTGCAGAAAGTAAGAATCAAACAGCCCCTGCTGCATTCACGAGTTTCTGAGCCAATCCAAGTGGAGACAGAGACTGCATCCTGTTCAGGCCACCTTGAGCCAGGTAAGGGCCAGCTAGCCCTTATCAAGTGGGGTGGACTGGGGAACAGGGAGCCACAGGCATGTTCCCGAGTGCTGGGGTACTCTAGATCCATTTGCGGAGTCGGACCATGGGATCGCTTCCTGGGGTCTGGGCTCTTTGGGAACCAGGAAGCTGCTACACAGTGCTCCTGTATCCTTGGTGTGATTCAGAACAGCTGTGACTAGAGAAGTGGTGCAGAAGGGTTCTGCATCCAGAAAAGTGTGAGCCAGAAGGGCGTTGTAGCAAAGAGTGTGAGCTAGTAGAGCTACATTCGAAAGTTGAACCAGAAGGGCTGCGGCTGAGAGCTGATACAGAAGAGCTGTGTTCATAGCGTGTGAGACAAGAAGGGCTGGGCTGTGGTCATTTGCTCGGATCCAAAGCTTCTGGGCTATTTTCCTGCTCCTGTGTGCTACTCCCTGCTTCGCCTGAGCCGCCATTCTGCTTCTGGTCTGTTGCATCCAAGGGTCACGTAAGTGCTGGCATTGCTGGCTTAAAGTTCTGTTCTCCTGTCTGAATCACAATTGGGTTTCCAGTTTTGTTTGAAAATCCAAGCACATTTGTTGGGACCATTCCTTACTAAATTTGTGCTAGCACACTGTGGGTTGTTCTGTCTCTTGTTTGCTCGGGAAGTCATTAGCACATATTGTGGGGCGAGCACCTGTTCAAGGCGTGCTTAGTTCCGTCACAGGATGTTGGCACTGTAATTGCCAGTGGCAATGTCAATGTCACTCTGACATGGGCGAACCAACAAGATTTGCCGGTTTGTGGTGATTTCGTTGTTTCACAATAACATGTTGTTTTCTGTCACATTTAAGGTGTATCTGAGGTTTCTGGTTGTCATGTGACAAGTAAATCACTTATCATTACACTGAACATGGTGCAAATTGTCTCCTACATCTGAGACAATAACGACCTTTTAGACAATTTCCCTTGTCATTTCACACAGTTAACCAGTCTCCCACCACAATATCTCCAAACAAGCCTACACAAGCTAGCGTGCTAATCAACTCCTTTTGTAGTTGGTGCAGTGTCTAGATTTATAAAACATTTAAATCATTATATCAGATGACCTAAAGGTGGGCAAGCAATGTGAGAAGGCAGTAAGGAAGGCTGGGGGATACTGGGATGCATAGGAAAAGGCATCAATAGTAGAAAACAGGAAGTTGTTATCCCTCTGTACAGACAGTTGGTGAGACCCCATCTGGAGTACTGTGTGCAGTTCTGGAGACCCCATCTCCGCAAAGACATAGGCAGAGTGGAGGCTGTCCAGAGGAGGGCAACAAAATGGTGCAGGGTCTGCACCAGAAGACATATAAAGAAAGACTAAAGGAGCTTAATATGTATACCCTTGAGGAAAGAAGGGAGAGAGGACATGATAGAAACTTTCAAGTACCTCAAGGGAATTAACAAAGTCCAAGAAGGTAGTATCTTCCAGAAAAGAGATGTGCAAGAACAAGGGGCACAATTTGAAGATAGAGGGGGACGGCTCAGAGGTAATGTAAGGAAGTATTTTTTCACTGAGAGGATTGTGGATGCATGGAACAGCCTCCTGAGGAGGTCGTGGAGTCAAGAACAGTGGGGACTTCAGAATGCATGGGACAGGCATAAGGCAGTCCTAGTGGGGGTAGGAGGATGTAAGCTGTTGGTTAACTAGGATCTGCAGCTTATCTGTTAGGGTAGGAAATGGGCAGACTAGGTGGGCCAAGCGGTCCCTATCTGCCGTCAAATTCTGTTTCTATGTTTCTATTAAACCAGGGCCTGCTGAGTGTCTAGCCAGCTGCACTGCCACATGGCTGACCTGGGTTCCAGAGTGACCCTGAGACTCCTCTTCACAATGCCAGCAGAAGACAAGAATCTCACAAAGATGAACATTCATTCTTCAGGATGGAAGCTACAGCATGCCACTCTCAAGCGCCTCCCTGAGACCAAGAAAGAGAGTGACTTATACAAAGGGTGTAGTGCACACCACAGGCCTGCAAAGATGCTGGAGTTTAGATTACTGACAAAAATAAAAAAAGAATAAATTGTGTATACACCAAAGTCCAGCTATTGTTCACTAGTTTATTGTGCAAAGTGCTGCATGTCCGTGCCTGACAGATACCCCTACATATCACCTCAAATTCATGGGAAGCTTAGTCAGGGGTCAACTTGCTGGAGTTCTTACGGAGGTCCACATAACTTACAGCTGATGTCTGTTGTGCAATGCCAAATGCCAAGAAGAGGGGTGAAAGACGAAAGGAAGCATTTAGCCCCAAGAAAACTAGCAATGACTCAGGACCCAGATAATGCTATTCTTGGAAACCCAGCACTGTACATGTTACAGTGTACTTTGCATGTTACAGAAAGTTTTTTGTGTTACAGCTCGCTCCCATATAACAATAAGCATTTTGTGTTACAGCAGAGTTTGCATGTTACATCGAGGGTGTCAAATTTTGAAGTCAAAGAATGTCAGCCTTTTATCAGCAGTAACCTTAAGGACTGAGGGCCCAGTCCAGGTGGCAATGTTGGTACCGTCATTCAAGACACCCATTATTTTTCTTTGTGCAAGACAGCAGTTTATTCAGTGCCCAACAAGTGCTGTAAATCAAAAAGCAACCACCCCATTAAGAGTCGAGGCCCACCAATACTTCTTGTCAATTCAATGCTTTCTCACCTTGAAACAACATCTAACTGGTACGAAACATTGCTGGGCCTTGTCTCTCGAGGGGTCGTTGTTTTTGATATATTGCACTCGGACACTGAAGAAACTGCTGTTTGCACAAACAGAAGTGATGGTGTCTTTACAGGAGGTGAATGCCAGGTTTCATTTATGCTGTAGACCTAGTTGTTACCCTGAGCATCCCTGCTTCCCTGGATGTGGCTTTGCCTCATTTACATCCTTTTGTTTTACATCTACTTTCTCATGTAATAAGATTTTTTCCTGCTTTCTGCAAGATAACACAAGATGTGAACATAGAGAAAGTGTGCCAGACCGAAGTGGTAAACAGGCACGGTATGTCAACCCTGCCCCAGCACCACAGACCCTATACAAGGCCCCTTCACCTGATAAATGAGCAGAGTTCATCTTTAATGCCTGGACCCCCACAATCAGGTCAGGAAGACAAACTTTCCAGGAAACTCCCAGAACATGCCTCAAAGCTTACTGCTATTGCTAAAGCTCCTGAGAAGGCAAGCCCCTGCTTTGGCAGATAACAAGCATTAGAGACACGCCACATGGCAACTGGGTCTTTGTCCTCTGGGCCTATGTTCATACCGCTTAAAATGGACTACCCTTTTCTTTTGAATCTTACAGTCCCAAAATTAACCATGACTTCACCTGCTTCTAGATGTCTTCCTGGTAGTACTAGAACTAGGGTTGCCACCTTGGATGAGGCAAAATCAGATACTGAACCACATCCTAACTCCACCCCTAGCTCCACCCCTTTCATCACTGATTAGGCATTGCTTCATCTTTGCATACCAGGCTATACACTGTTCAGAAAGGACAGGGTAGGAAGGAAAGGAGGGGTGGTGCTTATGTGAAAGAAAGCATAAGCAACAGAAATTCAGGAATTTCCAGGTGGGGGTGGAGCGGAGGTGTTGTGGGTCGCCTCAAGTCAGGAAACTGAGCCACTATTCAGACAGGCATGACCTACAGGCCTCCTGCACAGGAGAGGAGTTAGATAAGTAAATGTTGGAAGGTATAGTAAGATGGCAGAAAAGGGGAGGTGTTGCTGGTGGGGACTTCAATCTGCCAGATGTAGATTGCAGCCTCCCAGTTGTAGCTTCAGATAAAAGCAGGAAATATCCTGACTCCTGCAGGGGGTGTTTTCAGGCAATTAGTCAGTGAACCCACTCAAGATGAGGCAATACTGAACCTGGTGCTTACTAACAGGGACAGCACTACAGACATCAAGGTGGAAAGCCGCCTGGAACCAGTGATCATCGGACAGTGTGGTTCAACATAAGAACAGCTGCAGAATCCAAGCACACAATGGTGAACATCCTGGACTTCGAAGGGCTGATCTTATAAAGATGAGTAAATTCCTCAGGAATGACCTAGAAGGGAGATGACCTGGGGGGGAGGAGGAACAGTGGTCCAAACTAAAAGAGGCATAGTGAAGGCAACAAACCTCTGCATCAAGTAAGTAAGCAAAAGGAAGAAGAAACCACATGGTTCTCGAAGAGGTGGCAGGAAAGCTAAAAGAGTAGCATTCAGAAGGTATAAGAAGACCCAGAGAGGAGTACAGGAAGTGTATCAGGAAAAACAGAGAGAGGCAGGAAAGCAGTAAGGAGTGCAAAGGCACAAACTGAATAAAGGCTAGCTCAGTCAGTATCAAATGGAGACGAGCCGTTTTTAGGTATGTTAGTTAAAAGGAAGACTAAGGAGGGATTGTAAGGTTAAAGTGGGAAGGGGACTGCACGGAGGATCCAAGAAAAGGCAGACATCTTGAAGAAATACTTGTGTTCACAGGGAGAGGAAGGAGGGACCGTGAACAAGCACCAGAAGCTTGATGGGGGAAGTAGACAGTAGTCCTTTCTCTGAGGAGAGAGTCTGGAAAGCACTCACTAACCTGAAGGTGGACAAAGCTATGGGGTAAACACGGATGCATCCAGGAGTGATGAGGAGGTACTTGCTGCACCTCTGACAGACCTATTTAATGGGTCACTGGAGACTGGAGTGGCCCCAGAAGACTGAAGAAGGGCAAATGTAGTTATATTTCGTACCTTTTATACCTCAGTCAACATCTGTGGGTATTCTTCGCCATCCTATAGGTTGATGCATGATCCAATCAAATCAAAGTGGGCGAGGACATACCTCTGTGCTCATCCGAATATCTCCAGTTTACTTTGTGCATCAAGATAGGTTGGTCACGTCCCAACTGCACCCAACAGCATTTCAATCTTTGACAACAGGTACTTTTTTTCTTTTAGCTGCAAAGAACACAAGCAGCCTGGTAGCCAGCATAGCTCAATTTACTGCTAACTGCATGCAGTCCACTATAAGCAGTGTCTAATTTTTGGCTTCGTAACTATTCAGCCTTCAGAACTTAGAAAGTTAGGAAGCAGCTAGACTAACAGATCCTGTGCAAATTTCCTAGGCAGCATTCTACAGGGCAGGTACCCCTCCTGTAGCGGACCTGAACCCACAGAATTGGCCAGCTCCCATTTGTACTGCTTAGAGCTGGGGTTCCTCCCATAGCAATTCCTGCCCACTGAGAATTCCAAACACTCCTCTTGAAGAGGCCCTCCAGCAGCGACCTCTTCATGTGTTGGCCAGACAACCAGAATCCGCAGCAAACAGAAAACAGAAAGGAATGCAATAGGAGGGCCCCGTAGCCCCCACCCGACCACAAAAGCACTGGAGCCTACAATTAAAAAGCCTCCTTGCATGCAGGCGTTTGGCTACAGGCAGAGAAAATGGGTAGGGATCCTCCAGTAGCATTCCCAGCCCCTGCCATGCGTGCTCTTTGCCAGACATGAACAACTTTACTAAGTAAATTCCTGTGAGGTCCCTCCAGTAGCATCTCACAGAGTTCTTCTGCCACAACATCATTCAACCCCAGAAATGGAGAACCTTGTAAAATGGCGACCTCCCGTAGCTCCCACAACCTGGACGACACAGCATTCACATCACACAATCCCCCACTCTTACCTTAGGCGCCAGTCCGGTCAGATCTGTAACAGTGGTCATCCTCTTGATATGGCCAAACAGCCAATCCTTCACCCCTGCAGCTCTTGTTCAATGAATCCTCTGCCCACTGAGGCAACTGGCGCCATTTCTCGAGCGACACACACACACCCTGGCAGTACTGCTAGCCCCACATGCCTCAGGGACCGTTATACCTTTGCAGACACTGGAGAACAACTTCTTCTCCCACCACGGCAATCCGCACCATCTTGGATGTTTGCCTCCCACTCTGGCACTCCCAGAAGTCCCGCAAGTCCAGCAACACTATCACTAGTTCTAAACTGATGTAGGGCTTGCAGATCCCGTCAAGCAAGTCCTGCAAGACTTTGGCAGCCATCTTGGTTGGAATCTCTCAATTCAGGAGATAGAGCAGTCCCAAATCTCACTCTGCTATCGTGAGACTCCAGCAGCCATTTTACATGAGAGAAAAACGCATGCATACAACGCAGCACTATGGAACAGACCAGAGCAAAGGGAATCACCGTGGTCGCCACGATGACATGAACGCAGTGGCGGGCATCATGGTAGCTAGTATATGTTTTCTAGGTTAAATGCACTTTGATTTCTCTCCAGACATGGGATGTGGACAGTCCGCCACAGCCAAGCATAGCCAGGCCACACCCCAACTCGAATCATTCCTTATGGGGCCAGTCACCAACATAAAGAGATTTTGTTGCTCTATAGGGCGTACACCAGGAGGCACCCATAGATATTAATACCAGGGAAAACCCAAGGAAAGGGGTGTCATCCTTCCACAAGTGGACAAGGTGGACACTACTTGCACAGTCTCGCTTACCACACAGTAATGAACCCTACAACATAAGGAGGCGGGCTCTGCTCTCAGTACCTCTCTACCACGAGCACTCTCACTGGCCCTAGACGCAGGGCAGGCGCAGATACCACTTCAACTCCCTCACACTCTGAAGACTGGAAATCCTTGGCCCTAACGAGGAATTCCACTAATGACTCAGCAATGGATGAACTAGTGCCGCCCCCCGAAAGGGTTGGGAGGATACAGAGAGGCCTGCTGCAGGGGTCCCACCTGAGGCAGAAATGCTGGACAACCCAGGATCCTAGATTCACCCCGCCGACTCAGCTGACCAGACGATGCACTTTACAACTTATCAGGCAAAAGACACAGTGGACAGTACAGACTTAGACACTCTCAGCCCCACCAGAAGGCTGAGAGGAGGTCAGTATGAAGTAACCAATGGACAAAACTAGAGAGGCAAACCTAAGTAGATGCAGGAGGCATCATGGATGGCACACTAGCAGATGTGGCATATGGCCACCAGAAGAGCACTACTAAGATGGATGGACTCTCTACTGACTCCATGCCAGACGCTTTCACCAGAACCAGACTCAGCAGAATGCACATGGAAGGCAATATAATATATCTCTCACTCTTCCGACATACGGAGATTTAGAACTCGAGTAACACCAGTAAGCGTAGCAAATTCCCAGAGGCCTGGGTACAAGGGTATGTTATAGGGCCCCCTGGTTTTGAATAGACATCAAAATTATGCTTTGGAACCCTCAAACTCATGGGCCCGGGTGCACTGCACCCTGCATCCTCTTGTAGCTACACCCTGATTAACACTGGCACACAGAGCCAGACGCCACTCTGAACAAGTTTTATGTGACAATACTGTATTGTCAGTAAACTTTATAGAGGGAACCCTGTTCACCAAGGTCTTACCCACTTAAAGGTCTAGTGTCTAGAACACGGATTGGGAACAGGGATTGCTGGTTCAAACCTAAGTAAAGCCAGATACTCACTGTGTGCTCTGTGACCTCGGGCAAGTCACTTGACATCCCAGTGCTCCTATCCACCCAGCTGCAGAATGGATAGAAACAGGACTCCACTGGAAAACAAAATGTTATCTCCCTCATGTGTCAAACACCCAAGTTTCCACACGGGATCACAACAAGAACCCAATAGGCCTTAAGTCACCGAAACTACTTAAGTCACCAAGAACTACTTAAGTCACTGAGAACTACATATAAAACTTGATACAAATCACAAATAAATAATGAGATCACAGGGCACAGCCAAATACACCCACAGCGCACAGAGACTATAGTGAGTTGCTTCAATATTGCTGACACAGCCCCTCACCAATAAGCTGAGGGACGCCATCAAGTTCAGTCACACTGTCGAACCACATGAAAAATCAACACCACCCCAAACCCATGCTTCTACCTCCAAGCCTACTGACTTCAATTCTAAAGTGAGCCATATAGCTAGCAATGGAGGACCTGACTGAAAACAGGGATACTTCCCTAGTCCCGAGGGGAGCGGAACACGGGGTCTACTCCACATTCTCTGTAAGTACCACTGAAAACAGAGGGCATTCAAACCGTGCTGGACTCTAAGTACCAAAACAGTTTGGGGTTTGCAAACAGCTCAGGATGGAGACACTCTGCTCAAACCGCCTAGTCATACAACTATGACACTACCTAATATCGATAAACCTAAAGGAAGCATACTTATACATCCCAATAAGTCATGCACACTCAAATTCACCTGATTCACCATGAAGGGTGAACACTAACTATACACCTGCCTGCCCTCTCTCACTTGCTCCAGCCCCTGGATCTTTGACAATACCTTTGCTGATGTAGCAACATCCCTTCGCAGAAAGGGCGACATTCCATCCCTACTCAGAAGTCTGATTTCTCTGAACATGAACTTTACAGCAAGCACAGCACAATACTAACCTGGTGCGGCCAATGCCTACAGGATCATGGTTAAGTTCTAAACTGGAGGAAGAGTCACTAATACCAACACAATCCAACTCCCACCTAAGGGCATCCATAGATATGCTAAACTATCAGTTAGCCTTAAGGTAGACAAGTGCACAACATAGGCACAATGTCAACTGAACTCACTCAACGACTCGGCAGCTATGTGGGACTATCAAGGACCCTGGGGTTCTGGACTACAATATCGGACACAGTCCCTGGGAAACAGACTACACATATGACACACTGCAGAGATGCCTGAGAGACACTCAGGAACAAATGTCCCTCATCTCCTAAACCAATTTAGGAGCACCCACCAGGACCCTCAACAGTTCATGTTAGAGGATATACTACTAAACTTACTGCAAGGTTGAGCTCTGTCCCAACCAAGCACAACGGTGTATGTCCTCGCCACTTTGATTTGATTGGATCGCATCAACCCATAGGATGGCCGAGGAATACCCACAGGTGTTGACCGCGAGTACTATAAAGGGTACTCATAAAATCACCTTTACCAGGTGACTAAATCCCATTCCACTTCACAAAAGTGGTAGCAGGAAGAAGGCGGGCAATTATAGGCCTGTCAGCCTGACATTGGTGGTAGTTAAGTTAATGAAAACACTACTAAAGGAAAGTATTGTGGAATATCTGGAATCTAACAGGTTATAGGATCCAAGGCAGCATGGATTCACGGAGGGGAGGAGGTCAAGCCAAACAAATCTGAGAGTTCTTTGACTGGGTGACCAAGGAGTTAGATCAGGATGGAGCGGTGGACATGGCCTACCTGGATTTCAGAAAGGTTTTCAACACCATTCCACACAGAAGATTAGTAAGCAAGCTGGGTAGGTTGGGGAGGGCAATAAGGTGGTAAGCTGGGTAAGAAACTGGTTAGGGATAGGGAGATGGAGGTAGTGGTAAATGGAGTTCGCTCGAGGAAGGGTGGTGACTAGTGGGGTACCTCAGAGTTCAGTGCTGGAACGGTCCTCTTTAATGTCTTTATTACTGACATAGCAGAGGAACTGGAAGGAAAGTCTGCCTCTTTGAGGATGACACCAAGATCTGCAACACAGTGGACACTAAGGGGGCAGTATGGAAAGGATGGGCAGTGATCTGAAAAACTGGAAGAGTGCACAAGGGTATAGCAGCTGGGTTTTAATGCAAAAAGTGCAAAATAACACACTTAGGCAACAGAAACCTGAGGGCAGAGTACAAAATGGGGAGTGATACTGACAATGACCAAGCAGGAAAGAGACCTGGGGTAATCATATTGGATGACCTAAAGGTGGCCAGGCACTGTGCATAGTAAGGAGGTGATGTTACCCTACATAGATCGCTAGTAAGACCCACCTTGACTACTGTGTCCAGTTCTGGAGACCACATCTCAGAAAGGATACAGAAAGGCTGGAGGTGGTCCAGAGGAGGGCTACCAAAATGATGCAGAGTCTGCATCAAAGCCCTTCAAGGAGAGGCTAAAGGAGCTCAATATGCACACCTAGAGGACAGAAGGGAGACGGGGGATATGATAGAGACCTTAAGTACCTTGCAGGAGTTAATATGTACAGGAGTGGAGTATTTTCAGAAAAAAAGGTGCTCCACAAGGGACATGATATGAAGCTGTGGGGGGTTGATTCAGGAAAGATGTCAGGAAATATTTCTTCATTAAAAGAGTGGTGGATTCCTGGAACAGTCTTCCACCAGAGATAGTGGGAGAAACAGTGGTGGGGTTCAAAATGCCTGATATAGATACAAGGGAATTATAAGGGTGTGGGGGGAGACAGCACGTAGATCAAGTGGGTCTACAGCAAAAATGAAGGTGGGGAAAAAATAAAAATAAATAAATTGGTAGGCTGCCTGCCCCCATGCGTTCCATCAGAGTCTATATTTATATCTCCAAAGTCATTTGTTAAGCCACTGAAGACTTTAATGAAGCAGTAAATGGCAATACTTAGAGCAGCAGTTCAACAGAAATGTTAACACACTGTTAAATTCGATAGGTGCTTCTTGTTTATATATTTATTGGAATTGTTTTACTAGGTAAACATACAGCGATTAAGGTAATCTCATTTATAGATGTAATGGGGAGGAGGATAGAAATACTGTAAAATAGTACACACGGATATATAATAAACAAATTGTTGGCTTCTAAATGTGTACTGTATAGTTTTTCTGGATCAAATTCCTTTTCCTGTTCACAATACTATTTCAAAGGAAACAAGTGACCATACTTTTTCTTGAGCAAAAAAATAGAAAAGAAAAATAATAATAATTAGTGGCGAGCTAGCCTTGGGTTCGCAGGCAGCAGAGGCGCCCATTTGCCTCTCTTGCCGCCACGGCGACCCAGACTGGTGATGGACTCATGGACTTGGGGCTGGCCTGGGAGAGGGGGACTGAGCATCCGGAGGATGGCTCTCATCCTCTGGGGTGGGAGGATTGTGGGTCCCAGTACCTGTCTGGCCCCTTGCAGAGGCTTGGGGTTCAGCAGCCAGCGCCAATATTATGGGGTTTGGAGGGTTGGTGGTCATCCATGTCCCATGCATGGTAGCGGCATGGGCATCTGGATGATACTGCATGTCCGGCCCTGCATGAATAATTGGAAAAAGGCCGGGTCGCAGCATGGATGAAGCCAACCTCTGCAGGCTCCATGCCAGACTGCAGGACCCCTCTCCCACACCGGATCCGTACTGTTGTCGGGTGGCCCCTGTTGTCAGACCCTGCCATCGGGGGAGTAAGCTGTGGGGAAGCAATCCAGATCTGGTCCTACAGCAATGGGAGCCCCCCCACACTCCATGGTGGAAAAGATTGGGTGAGAGGAGTACCTGTACGCCAGTGAAGGGGCTGGGGAGGTCAGTGGAGGATTAGGCTGTGTTGGGGGCTAAAATAGAGTAACTGCAAAAAAAAAAAAATTAGTGGCCAAGACAGGGATCCCAGATATGGGAGGCCAGCATGTACTGGGATGGGATACAAAAGTGTTTAGCAGCCCTCAAGACAGAAAAGGCCCCCGGTCCAGATGGGATCCATTCAAGGGTGCTCAAAGAACTGGCAAATGAACTGGCTGAACCTCTAGCATGTCTTTTCAATAGCTCACTTCAACTGGGGGTTGTCCGGGGATTGAGGGTGGCAGACATGGTTCTGCTCCATAAAAGGAGGACAAGAACAAGCAGGACAACTACAGGCCTGCCAGTCTCATCTCTACTGTCAGAAAGCTGATGGAGGTCTTATCAAAGCAGACCTAGTACACACTCTGGAGGATAATGGTTTCCAGGATAGTAAACAGCATGGTTTTGTGACAGAGAGGTCATTCCAGACAAACTTAATAGTCTTTTTGATTGGGTTGTAAAGGAATTGGATAAAGACTATGCCTTGGATCTGTTGTATTTTGACTTCAGCAAAGTTTTTGACTCTGTGCCCTACAGAGACCTGCTGAAGAAGCTGGTGGACCTTGGGGTGGCTAGGGATATAGTCAGATGGGTGAAAATTGGCTCAAAGTGAGACAGCAGTGGGTACTGGTAAATGGTGTTAAACTGAAGACACGGAGGTCACAAGTGGGCACCGTAGGGGTCTGTCCTGGGTCCGTCCTTTTCAACATGTTTATCAGTGACATTGGAGAAGAGATCTGGGTAGGTTAGGTTCTTTGCAGATGACACAAAGATCTGCAGAAGAGTGGATAGCGCTGAAGCATTAGAGAACTACAGGAGGACCTGCAGAGGCTAGAGAGATGATCAAGGGTCTGAGTTGAATTTCAATGCCAAAAATACACAGAATTGCACTTAGGAAACAAGAACCCAGGATAGAATACTGGATGGGTGGAATAAAACTCAGTACCACAGCAGAGGAACGTGACCTCAGAGTCATTATTAGCAACATCCTTAAGCAGGCTAGCCAATGTGACAAGGCTTGCAGTAAGAAAACAGGATGCAGGGATGTAAAGGGAGGGGTACTGACAGTAGAAGGAAGGAGGTGGTGCTCCCTCTATAGATCTCTGGTGAGACCACATCTGGAGTACTGTGTCCAGTTTTGGAGCCCTCACCTTAGAAAAAACAAGGATAGGCCGGAGGCAGTACAGTGTAGGATAATAAAGATGATTCCGGCCAGCAGGGAAAGTCCTACGAGAATAACTTAAGGCACTGAACAAGTATTTTGGGGGATATAATATCGAGATTCAAGTTCCTGAAAGGAATAAATAAGGTGGACTCCGAACTGTTTAACAAAAACACCAGCTCGATAACACGAGGTATGACTGGAAACTGATAGGAGGAAGGTTTAAGAGGGATGTGAGAAAGTATTACTTTACAGAAAGGGTGGTGGAACCATGGAACAGCCTGCCAGCCAAGGTGGTAGCAGGAAACTGTGGGTGGTTTCAAACGTGCTTGGGACAGAATGAAGGGATAGTCATCACTGGTAGGGGCAAGGAGGAAGGAGCAGGATAGCTATTGGGAGGGTACAACCCTTATCAACGCCAGTCACAGTGCTCTATTGGGATCCATGGGAAGACTGGTAGACCATTGGTCTTTTTCTGCCATCACCGTCTGCTTCTAAAAATAATTTAAAACATTTAAAAACGCAAAACTTCTTGTAGAGATGGAAAAGTTGACCAGCAAATGAAAAGATGAAGATAACTGAATCAATACTGTTACAAAAGGTAGGGTCTGCCTTTTGTGTGGACATAAACCTCCCAAGTTGACTGCTGTTAGAAAGGGATATATTAACAGAACTTGTCTGTAACCTGGCCATGCAACTGAAACAATAAATGATATTGCAGAATCTGTTGTAAGAGTAAGTGAGTACTCAAAATGGCGCAAAACTTGACCATCTCTGAGCAAACTGGATAACTGAATAGAGACCGTGAAAACAGGATTACCAGGTGAAAAACCTGACAGGTGGCAACCCTAAGTCTAGACCTGGCTCTGTTATCAAACTGTCCTCAAACCCCTAAGCCATTTTCCAAGCATTTTCCCTCACAAGGCAGCATATCTCTTCCTTAACATGCATTATTCAGAAAATGACAGTACTTCCACTCTGCTGCTGCCATTGTGGAAGGGCAAAAGAAAGTATTCTCTCTCTCTCTCACTCTCTCTGCCTTGCTGTCCTATCTCCTCTCATTCTGCTATGTTTTCCTGTACAGGGCAATGGAAACATGACAGCAATAATATGAGTCATATCAAATGTTGTCAAGCAAGGACGTATCTGGGGAAGGGGAGGGGTTGTGAAATTCAACAAGCAGATTTATTAACATTGTGTTTCAAATTGCCAGCCAATTACTAGAGTTTTCAACTTCTCATCTCAGAGGGGAGCCATGAAGTCCATGTAATCAAAGTGCAGCGGTTTGCCTGAGCAAAGCTAGAGGAAGCTACGATACCCCTCACCCACTATCCAGTAGATTTAGCAATACACCACAACACTTTTACACTGTTGACATCAGTATTTCCCAACCTCCACTTGCTGGTCTTGTGTTTGTTTTTGGTTTAATAAGGCTTTTTTCTCCTCTAGTTGGCACGGGGCACCAGTCTCAAGCCCTAGATCCCCCATGGATTGCCCTCATGGCAGAGCTAGGAAGGAGGGAGCTGTCTTCCCCCATCCAGAGACTCTCATCCAGATTTTTGATCCAGAGACTGGGCGATGGCACAGGAATAGAGCAGCCAGGCAGGGCTTCATATAGCCTGCACACAACCAATTTCCATTTCTCCCGAATTCCCAGCCATGGCATCACATAAGCATGTGTGCGTGGAGGCAGCCACGCTACACAACCACGGCTCCCTCCTACAAAGCCGCCTGTTGCTGGCGCCACCTCCAGATCTCCAACTGGGGCAGTCAAGGGCTGAGCTGACAAGCCCACTAACCCAGGAGAGAAGAGCTGTCCTCTGGCTGCTCAGTCCTCTGCCCCTGCCAACCCCAGGCAACCTGAGCTCATTCCTCACCTCGGTCGCAGGCATGGTAAGAGGTAAGGCGCTAGGCACCTCAGCACTCTATGTCACTGGGCAGGCACTGGTCTTGGTTTTAAAACCAAAGTAACCTTTTGTTACCAACTTACTGACAGAACAAAAATGCTAAAGGAAAAGTAAAATGCAAGCAAGTAAACTTCATTTCTACAGCCATCCTCAAGGTTCTAGGCACCGAAATACCAACAGCACATAATAAATAAATGTATCAAAATTAAATTAATTCAACTAAATCGCTAAACAATATAAAACTATCTGTAGTCAGTAAGATTAATATATGGAAAAAGCCTCCTTAAATAAGTGGGACATCAGACCCCTCTTAAAGACTTCCAATGAGGGACCTCCCTCAAGGACCTTGGGAGCGAGTTCCACAGAGTTGGGCGACTACTGAAAAAGCACGCTCCCCAGATGACTTCAGCCGAACTCTGGGAACCACTAGGAGGCCCTCCTAAGAGAAGTGGAGAGGCGGGAGGGCAGGTAAGCCGACAGTAGGTCTCACAAATAGCTAGGCCCCAGTCTGTGTAGGGCTTTATAATGCTACTGCTGACCTCAAGGAAATCCACACACCTCACCAGCAGCAGCCAATGCAGATCATGTAAGACCAGGGTTATGTGGCGTGCCTAGGAAGGCTGTCAACCGCCTGGCCACAGTGTTCTGCACTAGCTGCAGGCGACGAGGGCTCTCCATTTAGCCCCACGATAGGGCATTGCAATAGTCAAGTCTAGATGTCACAAAGGCATGTATCAGAGAGGCAGGTTGTCAGGTGGGATAAAGAGGTTTAATCAGGGATATTCCTCAGATGGCAAACACATTTTAGACAGTGCCCGACACCTGAGCCTCCAGTGTCAGTTCGCTGTCAAGGATCATGGCCAGATTTTTCACCCTAGTGCCCTAGTGGAGACGTACAGCTGAGAGGCACCAAGTTCATCACCAGGATGCCAACTTTTATTTGTCTGGAAGCTACCACCCACCATATCTGCTGCCATTCAAGGGTGTCTTGGGAGCCATGATAAGGTGGGAAGCCATCTCAATCAGCAGCATCAACAGTGAAAATGAGAGTTTGCTAACCCACTCTAGCCAGCCTTGAATTTCTTTTGAGAATCTTGATCTGAAGAGCAGATGCACTGCATTTCTCACCCAGCTCTTACAATTTACTTTTCTAGCAATCATTTCCACACAAATAAGTATATTCCAGCTTGGGACTGCTAGATATTGGTGTGGGACCCCTGAAAGCTACTGCATGGGTGTAGGCCCTCAAAAATGATCTACTGTAAGGTCTCACTGCAACTATAAAAGGCCAATACTTTTACTGTTATTGCTAATTGAAATTTAATGCTCACAATGAACCCTGGAGGTGAGGAGTGGTGGTAGACACAGAAGGTGGCAGTTTAAACGAGGGCCTCTAATGGGTTAACGATCAGTGAAGAACTCCTACAGAACAATATAAGAAGCCACTAGGGAGGTGCTTCTATATTGAGAAAACCTTTCCTCCTAGACCTCAATAAGTACTGTCTGCAACTGAGCCAAGGGTACGAGAAAAAAAAATAAAAGTCACTGAATAATTATTCGCAACTTGTAAACCTATTTATAGCCCACAGGCCAATGAGGTGCAAAAGTTAACAAAAACTGGGATATTTTAAAACTGATGACTCTAGAGGGAAGTGATAGATAATTTTCACTGTATGGAGAGTAAAAACTTCACAGACCAACTGAGTCACAATTTCCAGAAACTGGAAACCCACTTAACTTAGTTGCCAGCATTCACAGAAATCCCAAGCGTCTCACCAATTCCCAGAAGTATCTCCTGTGAGTGCAGGTGCTTTTACATAGATAAAACTAAAATAAATTTATGACTGTGGGTGGGTAAACATGTAAGGGCAGTGAAAAAATAAGGATTTGACTTATGCCTTTGCCAGGCATCTATGCAGCCAACAAGACCAGTCTCAACACAACTTTAGAGTGGTCGGCACATGTACTGTTGAAAAAGTATAGAAACATAGAAGTTGATGGCAGATAAGGACCACAAGGCCCATCCAGTCTGCCCATTTTTCTACCTTATGAATGTGCCATAGGCCTGTACTCTGTAAATGGCCTATCGGATATGCTATGTTAAGGCGAATTGCATTGGCCGAGTTTTGCAATTCGACCCTGGGCGCCGAACTACGTTTGCCCAATATCAAGGATTCACGTTCAACAAGTGTTTGAGCTCCATACACCCTATTAGGATCCTAACTCGGGTGGGTGAAATCCCAATGTCGGGCAACCGTGTTTTGGGTGTCCAGGTCAAGATTGCGAAACTCGGTCGATGCATTTCGCCAAACAAATGGATCCTGGCCTATCTATTCATATGTAACCCCTAGATGGTGCTATCCCAGGGGCTACTACCCTGCCTGATTTGCCACTCAACAGGTTGAGGGCCTGGATCCAATGGCGGTGCCTCCACCCAGAGGTCAGGGTTTGTAATAGTTAAACTAACTTGGTCACAGCCCTCTGGGACACTGCAACCCCTTTCTTCCACTAGTGGCCCACACAGTATATCAGAATTACCTTCACAGTATACACTTACCCCAGGACTGGTTCAGGCACTGGGACCCCTGTAAAATAAGAAGATACAGTGCAACAATCACAGTACAATACTTTAACATAGACATGTAACCCCTAGATGGCGCTATCCCAGGGCTACTACCCTGCCTGATTTGCCACTAACAGGTTGAGGGGCCTGGATCCGATGGCGGTGCCTCACCCAGAGGTCAGGGTTTGCAATAGTTAAACTAACTTGGTCACAGCCCTCTGGGACACTGCAACCCCCTTTCTTCCACTAGTGGCCCACACAATATATCAGAATTACCTTCACAGTATACACTTACCCCCAGGACTGGTTCAGGCACTGGGACCTCCTGTAAAATAAGATACAGTGCAACAATCACAGTACAATACTTTAACATAGACAAATACCTCAGGCAGTATAACTTTGCTGAAACAAGCAGCTCTGATTTATTTAGGGGAATATAACAAGGACAGGGGAAATCAGGTTAATTAGCTTATCACTTTATTCATCTACCTATGGCTCTATGCAAGGCCTATCCCTACCAGTTACTGTCCCTGGGTACCCAAGCCCTAGTGGCTAGTCCAAACCGTGGCAGCTGGTAGGGGCCCTTTCACACAGAGAAAAGAAAAATTAGTTAAACAGTCAGCAGTACAGTAATTCCATTTGGATTCAATGTGGCAATTCAACAGGGAGCGACTCTGAATTAGTACTCACGACCTCTAAACAAGACAGGGTCCTTCAACGCCAGCAGGGCCACTCTTGAGCTCCACGAGACTCCACACACATTTACATGGCAAACTGCAACAGGCAAAGTCCTTTAATGGCAGCAGGATTCACTTGAGCTGCACAAGCCTTCTCACACATTTATATGGTAAAAAGAAAGTACTATACCAGGCAGGCTCTGCTCTATCCCGATCGCAATTACTGCACAATACCGGAGAACACACAGCAGATTCAGTTCCTGACAGACCGAGTGCAAATCAACAATTTCTCCAGTCTTCTACAGGGTGAGCCTGGTTTCTACTCTTCAGATATCCTTTGATTCTCTTCACAGGACTGTTCAGTCCTAACAAGCAGTTACACAAGCTGCAGACCGAACTTGGGGCCTTACACACGTTTCCGACTAAAACTGCACACTGAAAAAGCACAGGGCTCCTTCCCTCTTCACTGCCAGAGCTCAACTGAAACTCCAGCAGACAAAACCAGGCACTTCCTTTGAGTTCCTCCCAGTTCTTGGCTGGATTGGCTGTCACTCACAATAGACTGCCCCTGTTGGTCCAAAAAGGCGCCTAAGTCCAAACTACATCTCCCAGAGTCACTGCCCATACAATCCTCTTGTGGCTGGCTCAGATTACGAGTCCAAGTTCTGATTCGTCCAAGGCACCATTTTAGAGCTACCTTAACCCACACTGATTGGTCCAGTTCAGCAGTTCAAAACTAGAATGGGAACTAGCCAAACACAGTTCTGACTGCAAAGAAAGCAGGTTAGACAAACTGTATTTTCATTATTACTCTAAATGATTTCTGGCAAACATCTTTAAGACAGGTTCCCTTTGCACTCCTAGTGACTGCAAAAATGGAGTGATGTGGCGACTCAAGTGGTACTCAAGCAGAGAAACACATTCCCCCCCATACAAACTAATTATGTCTGCAAGCAGACAGCTCTTAAAGAGACAGTACCAGAGGCTCTAAAACACTCACAGATAAATGGCTTAGCACATAAACACCATTCAGGCTTGGAGCATTCAAGCAAGCTCCTGGAAGTCTTTGGGAACCCCCACTTGCAGGGGTTACATAATCATCTGTATTGCTCCCTTACGCCTATCCCATGCCTGTCTGAAGCCCTGCACTGTATTCGTATCCACCACTTCCTAAGTTAGACCGTTCCATGCATCTACCACCCTTTCTGTGGAAAAGAACTTCTCACATCCCCTTAATTGGCCTCCTCTAATCTCATGCTGTGTCCTCTTGTCCTGCTATTTTTCTTATATTGAAACATGTTAGACTCTTTCACCTTGTTAATGCCCTTAAGGTGTTTGAATGTTTTGATCATATCACCTCTCTCCCTCCTTTGCTCTAGGGTATACATATTGAGCTCCGTTAATCTGTCCTCATATATGTTTTCTGATGCAGTCCCTGCACCATTTTAGTTGCCACTCTTCCGACCATTTTGTCAGTTTATCCACATCTCTTCTCATTCTGCCCACCCATCTGGATCATCTACTCTGTTGCAGATCTTGGTGTCATCTGCAAACAGACAAACCTTACCCTCCAGTCCATCTGCAATGTCACTGATGAAGATATGGAAGAGGATTGGCCCCAGGACTGATCCTGAGGTACCCCACTTGTGACTTGCATCTCTTCTAACTATATACTGTTTACCACCACTCTCTGTGTTCTGCCCGCCAACCAGTTTGCCACCCAGTTGACCAACTTCTGACCCACCCGAGCCTACCCAACTTATTAAGCAATCTTCTATGTGGAACAGTATCGAAAGCTTTGCTGAAATCAAGGTAGGAGACATCAACTGCTCCCCTTGGTCCACCACTCTGGTTACCCAGTCAAAGAAATCTATGAGATTAGTTTGACAGGACCTTCCTGTTGTAAACCCATGCTGTCTTGGATCCTGTGCTCCTATGGATTCCAGGTGTTGCACTATCCTTTCCTTAGGGTGCTTCCATAATCTTGCCCACTACTGAGGTAAGACTGACTGGTCTGTAGTTCCCTGCCTCTCTCTGCTACCACTCTTGTGGAGCGGGATCACCTGAGCCCTTCTCCAGTCTTCTGGGACCTCTCCTGTGCTCAGAGACTCACTAAACAGTTCTGATAATGGCTCTGCTAGTTCCACCCTTAGCTCCTTTAGTACCCTGGGATGTATGCCATCAGGTCCCATTGCCTTGTCCACCCTGAGCTTAGCAAACTCTTGTAGGACCCTTTCTTTTGAAGGGACTAGTGCACACCTCCCTCTCCCCTGTGTCCGTGGTGCTGGAGCTGTGGGCCCTGCCTACCTTCTCCTCAGTAAATACTGAGCAGAAGTATCTATTTAGGATAGATGCTTTTACAGGGTCTTCCTCCTCACTCGCCTCTTTTCTCCTTGAGCTTAGCAATCCTCTGGACTTTCTCCTTTCACTAATGTATCTATAGAAAGTCTTGTCACCTTCTTTTACTGTTTGTGCTAGTGTTTCCTCAGTTTGGGACTTTGACTGCCTTACACGCCTTCGCTGCTTCCCTTAGGGAAGTTTGGTATGCCTCCCTATCTTCATCCTGCTGCATTCCCTTATATTTCCTGAAGGCCAACCTTTTGGCTCTGACCTTTCTGCTACTGTTTTGAGAACCAAAGTAAAGTGGGGTCTTGGGGCTGGCAACTTTGAAAACCTGCTCAGTACACATGAGTTTCTGGACATGCAATATGGAGGCCATAAAATGGCCAGGACTGACTGACCAGTGGGAGACAGCACCTTTTTTTTTAAACTTTTGTTTATTGATTTTCAAACAAAACTTACAAGACAAAGTTACATAGGGGGTAGCATTAGAATGCAGTACAATCACTGTTCACTTACAAAGAGCTATTGAAAGACGCCTCCTGGCGGTATATCATGGGAGGGATTCCTAGTTAAAACTGCTTACAAAATTATTTACCCAACGATGCAGCCCAGGAAGGACAACAGGGAATCTCAGAAGGATGTGTATACAGAATTACCCTATTGCCAAAGTGACTCTAAGGTTTAACTGATTCCCCATTACAAACATTTTGTGCATATAAAACATTATTCCCAAGACTCCCAGGAAAGAGTAAGCTATTCTTTTATTGTGGGTCTGTGGCAACAACAACAATAAAATGAACCATTACACAAAATATATTTATCATATGATCGTTTTAACTTAATATCAAGGTACCCCTGTTATATTCACTTAACGTGCAGAAGCTGTAGGCTAACAAAAGAAGGTCCCCACACATTTAACAGTCTCTCATAACGGGAAACTTATACCAGAAACTTGTGGCTTCACAAATGTTTGTGTAGTCAAAGGCATTAGTTCAGATGGAAGTCGCCATCTTAATATTGCCCTGGATTAACTAAATGACCCAGACACGTAAACAGCCACTGTTATTAAAGTTCAAAATGCAGTAGAAAGTCTGTTATGAACAGTAAATGCCTGATTTGTATCATTAAGGGCAGAGTCTCTAAATAAATCAACAACCTCAGGCCCCATAGTCCAGAGTTTATGTTACCAGCACTGCCACATGGCTCAATCTTCATGGAGGAGTTCCCATCATCGTCTCTCCTGATCAGCTCCTGCTCTATCGTTGGACCAATTTATCTGCTTCTCTTGCCTCGTTGAACAAGTATTGTTGTCCATTCCACGACAATCAGAGTTTGGCTGGTAGAAGTAACTGGTGCTGTACCTTCAATTGATGAAGCCGACCTCATGAGACCATCAAATGCTTTATGGTGTTGGTGAGTACTATACTAAAGGTCCAGAAACAACATCAGGACATTGTTGCCATATTTCAGAGTCCTGCGCGTCTGGCAATCAGTAAGGGCCCGTCCCAGTCTCCAATGCCAGTACAAACTATCAGAAAGGTCCTAAAGTCAAAGGATCTGTCGCTGCCCACCAAGGGGTAATTCGATAGGCTTTCTCTATGGACAAGGGAGGGTTGATTTCATCAAGACCCAGTATGGCTGGTAAAATGGTTCTGCAAGGCAAGGCTATCTTACCTTCAACGGCCTCAGTCAGCCCTATCAACCACAGATTCCTCTCTCGCCTGATTCTCCAGGTCTCCATCTTTGACAAAGATGCATATTTTCTTTTATCAACTTGCAGTTGCATCCGTTGATTTAAGAATGATGATTCAAAGCTGCACCCATAGCTTCACACACCGCCCATTCTTGTTTCAAAGCTGAAACTCTCGCGTGAGAGTATCAAACTTTTTATCCAAAACTTGCACCGCTTTTGCAAGTTGGTGGAGGGCGGTGAGGATAGAGGTTAATGAGGCCTCTTCCGATTGTGTGCAACAGAGTCCGAGGCCCCACCATGTTGTACAGGCCTCTCCTCCTGATTCTGCTTCTTAGGAGCAAAAAGTCACTGGCTAGGCGGTAGCCTTTAGTTTTGCCCATCTTACCAGTCAGCACAATATCAGCCACAATCTGGAACAATTTGGAAGCTTTCAGTGGTGGAATTACTTATATTCTTATAATTTTTAGTTTTTCCTGGGAGCTCGAGAACTTGCTGCTTCTCTTGGCTGCTCAGCAGTGCCCCCAATCTACAGCACCTATTTTGATATAACAGAATATACTTAACATAATAGCTTGTATTCTGTACTCATTAATTTCTGTACCTGCTTTATATTATCTTATTTAGAGCTAATAATGCTGTACCTTGTTACTTGCTCATTATTTATGTTGTACCCTTGGTCCTCTTCCTCCACGCTACAGCTGGAAATGAGGTTTGGCTCTGTGTGCTTTTCCCAGTTACCAGTTTTCTAATAAGTCATCATCAGTGACACCCTTAAACAGGCTAGTGAATGCAACAAGGCTTGCAGTAAGAAACAAGATGCTGGGGCACATCGGCTGGGGTGCTGATGGTAGAAAGAAAGATGTAATACTCCCCTATAAATCCTTGGTGAGACCACACCTGGCATACGTTCAGTTCTGGAGCCCTCACCTTAGAAAGGACAAGGATAGGCTAGAGGTGGTACAGCGTGAGGTGGCGAAGATGATACAGGGCCAGCAGAGGATGTCTATGAGGAACACCTTGAAGCACTGAGCGTGCTTTCGCTGGAGACCGGAAAGGAATAAACAAAGTGAACTACAAGGAATTATTTAGCAGGAACACCGTTTGACAACACAAGGGCACAACTGGATGCTGACAGGGGAAGGTTCAGAAGGGATGTGAGAAAGTATTATTTACTGAAAGGGCGGTGGAACCATAGAACAGCTTGCCAGATGAGGTGGTGGGAACTAAAACTGGAGGACTTCAAATGGTCTTGGGACAGAGCAAAGGAATAGTGCTCACTTGCAGTGATGAAATCGGGAAAGGAACAGGAAGACTGATGGGGAGGTTAGAACCCTGGATTGGCACTAGGTTACGGGTTACATATAGGGCCCAATGGGCAGACTTAATGGATCTTTGGTCTTTTTCTGCTGCAACTGCCTATGTTTCTATGTAAACACATTTGCTCTTTCTTACTCGCTTGCTCTTTCAGAATAGGATCACTGAAGAGGAGCATGGCTGAAGAGGAGCAGCGGGCAGTGGCTTTCTCAAACCATGACCACAATCAATCAGACACAGGTGCTCAACCATGCGAGACATTTGATGGGGCACAAAGTGTGATGCAGGGGCTCATGCCTCTTTAAAAATAACTTTTGGAGACTGTGCATTTGGAACTGATGCCCGCTCACCATCTTTTTCTGACCTCATTTCAGCATTGCATCTGGGGTCAAAGTACAGTCAAGGCCAGATTTACAGTAGCACAAACTACTGTACCCTTGTGCTCTAGGGGTCCTTGTTGAGCTGCATTTTTTAATTCTAGCACTTTGTTTTTTTGTTTGTTTGTATTGCTGACATCGGGCCAAGTGATGACCTCTGAGTAAGTGATGGGGTCTACTGCTGGCACTCACCACAGTCTGGCCTGCCTGGGTGGGATCTGCTGGAGCTGGTCAATGGTTGTTCTTTTTAGGCAACTGCCACACTGAATAGTAACGTTGTTTCCCCCCTTCCTACATCTTGCCTACCTCAATCTGCCATCAGACTTGTACCTAAAAGTAAAGTTGTATGCCCTGCATGTGTCCACCACGAAGGTGAATGACATTGGCAGTAGCTATGTTTTGGTGCCATTCCCTCACCAGTCTTCTTGTGGTGGCTTGTGTGGTACTGGGTGTTTTTCTTTATTGAAGCCAAAGTGGCAAAGCCCAATAGGTGGAGGAGGGACTGGGACTTAGGAGTGCGACTAGGAAGGAGGCAGCAGCAGCAGTCCGCCTAGGCAGTGCTCACTCTGTTTTAGCTGCTGACAGGCAGACACGACACAGTGTCTGACCATCGACTATCTGGAAGAGAGAGAGAGTAGACTCACCCAGTGCTCTCAGGAGGAGAGAGAGGACAAGGAGCCAATGATCCAGTACTCAGAGGAGAGAGAGCAGAAGTGAGGTTAGTGCTGTCACCACACGGTGTGCCTTAGCTCCAGGCCAGACACAGAGTCAGAAGCAACAATCAGGCCTCTCTGTGGTGGGTTCTGTTTGGTGAGGAGGAGAGACATTAGCCACCAGCCAGGATCGAGTTGATGAAGAAGGGAAGGGGGCTTCTGCGTGCCCAAGTAGAGGGACAGGTCAGTCGAGGGAGGAGGCAAGCAGAATAGTTGAGGATCTGGTTACAATGTCTCTTGTGACAGAATGTGTGAAATGCGTAATAAAATTATTATTATCACACATTTCACACATTCTATTGCAAGGACACTAACACAGCCTGCTGAGCAAAAATGTGCCATGTCAAATCGTGGAATAAAGTTCTGAAACTGGTACTGGCAGTAAAGCGGGCTTGGTCTGAGGGTATTACTCTGACACTGAGTAAAGTGGGGCCTAATCTGTTTGGGATATTGCCTAAACCGGTAAGGGGGGCTATTTTTCAGACTGTTTCAGAAGCCAAGATTGGAAGTCACAACACCTGATTTAAAATTCCTGGAGCCACTCTTTCTTCACTTGGTACACATCATATATAATTAGACTCTGGCTTGTTAATAAATAATTGCCAGAGTTTATTAACAAATGCAAAACTGGTCCATGAAACAGTCGTTGTGTTATCAAGTGCAAATGAAGGCTTTAACAGAGGTCAGAACTGCACACTCAGTCTGCAGCTGGGCTCAGCAGGGAGTGGGTGATGTGAGACTGGCAGTGTGGCTCTAAGTACAGGGACTGGAGAGATACTCATGAGACAGGGTGTTCATGGCCTACATTTGTTTATCACCTGCCTCCAAAACTGTGGGTGGATAGATCAGATGAACAAAAGGAAATGAACAGGCTTCGTTTTGCTTTTGCTTTGCTTCTACCATCAAACAACAGCATGGTCAAATGAAAAAACAAATCAGTTCAGCAGCAGCTGTCAGAGTTTACAATTAGCGGTGCTCGGATAGGCATTTGGCAGGGTTGAAGCGATTTTATTTTCAACTGCCATGCCTGCCTACATTATTTAATGTATTTCAGTCTGAAATGTATTTTGAAGTTTGGTGGATAATATGCTGTGCAGGTGTGTGTGTGTGTGTGCAGGGCGTGTGTGTGTGTGTGGTGGGCGGTGTGGCTGTCTGCAGCACTGATTTTAATGCTCCTTCCCAGCACTGTCTGACTGCAACGTGTACAAGTATATGAATAGTTGCTGCAAGCACTTCCTATTATGATGTAGTCTAATTAGTGCACCAAGTCGGAAAAGACCTTAATGGAAAAAAAGCGATTTGATCTGTCTTGAGAGTGTACAACAAAGGTTTGCCCGAACAACCTATGGTGATGAGATGGGGGCATGGTCACTGCTGTGCATAGGACCCACGGCAATGTAAATCAGGCCCTGAGTACAGTAAGCAAACAACTAGTGCCCTAGATACTGCTTCAAAGCCACAATTTCCTGTTCAGGAGGCTGTTCAGAGGAGGGCACCAAATGGTGCAGGGTCTGCACCAGAAGACATACGAGGAGAGACTAAAGTAGCTTAATATGTATACCCTTGAGGAAAGGAGGGAGAGGGGGACATGATAGAAACTTTCAAGTATCTCAAGGGAATTAACAAGGTACAAGAGGGTAGTATCTTCAGAAAAGAGATGTGCAAGAACAAGGGGTACAATTTGAAGATAGAGGGGGACGGCTCAGAGGTAATGTTAGAAAGTATTTTTCACAGAGAGGGTTGTGGATGCATGGAACAACCTTTCTGAGGACGCTAGGAGTCAGGAACAGTGGAAGAATTCAAGAATGCATGGGACAGACATAAGGCAATTTTAGTAGGGTAGGAGGAAGTAAGCTGTTGATTAACTAGAATCTGCAGCTTGTCCATCAGGTAGGAAAATGGGCAGACTGGGGGCCAAGCAGTCCTTCTCTGCCATCAAATTCTGTGTTTCTAAGAGGGCTCATAAGGCTACAGAAGGACCTCACTAATTTGCCCAGTTCAAGGAACCATACAGTTGTCGAGAAGCTGAGGGCTAACCCTCCCTGTGACTGACAACTCATCTTATCCAAGTGGGAGGCTATCTGCTTGGATTTTTCTACACAGAACTTTTCCAGTTTGGGAATGCACTCCTGTCTTTCCAAGGAGGCAGGCACACCATCTGTAAGTGCCAGCCAGCAATGCACAGGCAACTGGAAGAGGAAGGAGAGTGCTTTCAGCCACTAAGGAGGTGTTATCCCATCTATGGAGGAAGGAGCTGGTAATCCAGCCAAGACTGCAGAGACTTGGAGGCAGCTGAAGCTGTGAAGTCAAGGTGACCATGTCTAAGTGAATAGGGTCCATACTGTAGATCCTGTGACAGAATCTGTACAAAGTTATGTAACCCTAGGTGGCGCTATCCCACAGGCTACTACCCCTGCCTGCTTGGCTAGTAGCAGGTTAAGGGCCTAGAGTTCTGCCTGGGTGCCTCCCGGAGGTCAGGGTTGGTAGTGTTCAAACTAACCTGGGCACAGCCCTCCGGGACACTGTAACCCCTTCCTTCTAGTGGCCTGAGCAATATACGATAATCACTTTTACAGTACCCTTGTACACCATATAAGTAGCCACACTGTTTGCACTTACACCAAGGCTGGTTCTCTGGTCTCACCCCGGGACCCCCAAAACAAGGTTATGCACAGCAAAAGCAATAGTACAGTACTCTTGGCACAAACTGGAACCACAGTCAGGTTAAATGCAGAAAAAGTTAGATCTGATTTATTCAGGGACTTGAACAAGGAAGGGCATAATCAGGTTGATTGGCTTAAAGGCTATATTAATCAAACAGTTATGCATGCGTTTAAGTCCCCACACAGTCACACCTCTGGGTACCCAGGTAAGGAGACGATGGCTAGCCAGGAATGTTGCAGCTGGTTGGGGCCCTATGATGGAAGAAAGCAACATGCACAACACACACTATTTGTAATCCGGAGCCGGAGGGCTCAGTTGGTGAAAGAAAAGTAACCAGACGATCAGATGACAACATTTTAGATTTAGCTGTTGTTTACTCATTATACCCAATACTGGACACAGGCAGGATGAAATCAGGACTGCAGGTTGTTGAGCTGGAGTGTCCGGAGAAGCAGGCCCACACGAATCACCGAGGCATCGCTCCTGTTCAAGTGTTGAGCAGGGGCTGATCCCCAGGCAGGTCTCTCGTCGATGGCTTTCTGTGCAGAGGTAGTCAGGCTGGGCCAGTGTGGCAAGGCCCAGGCTCAATGGAGATAATTTTGGATTCAGTCCATGGGGCTGGATGCAGGTTCCAGCAAGTAGAATACAGTTCAAACCACAGTAGGGAACCAAATCACACCCACTAGCAGCACACAGCACATTTACACTCAAGGAAATTCTAATGCAGCTTCCAGCAAGCAGAACACATTCAAACCACAGTGGGGAACCAAATCACACCCACTATAAGCACACAAACACATTCACATGTAAGGAAATTCCACTGTACCAGGCAAAAGGCTCTCCGGTCGAATTACAGAGTCTCTGCACAATCCGGGAGTTCAGGGATGGCTGGAGGTCCAGACAGGCCAGTCGCATTCAGCAAGTCTTCGGTCTTCTTCAGGTAGGAGCCTGGTCACAATTCAGTAGCTTACTTCACTCTCCAAGTTCGGATTCTGTCCAAAAAGGCACGGGTTCCCTCTCAGGGACAGCAGGCAGGCATGCCGCCAAAACTTGGGCTTTTCCACAGTTCTCCCAAGATAAATCCACTATAGATTGCTACCTTGAGCTGTTACTTCTTCACTTGCAACTTAGATCTAACTGAAATTGCAAACAGTTTGAGACTGGCCCCAAATCCAAAAGGTTTGGTTGGCTGATCTGTCTGTCAGTCACAACAAGGGCTCCTCCTCCAGGTTATTTTAGGCGCTAAAATGCAAAACTACAATCCTACAAGTTTAGACCCCACCAAGCCCCTGTAGGCAGGCAGGCAGGCTCCATTTAAGAGTCAAAATGTACTGACTGGCCCATTTCAGCAGTCCAGGACCAAGATGATGGAAACAAACAGAGCTGTCCATGCTGAAAAGAAGGCAGGTTAGAACAAACTGCAATATTATTACTACTCTAACAAATGATCAGCAAACAGGCACATCTTCTAACAGAGCTCCCTTTAGATTAATTATGACTGCAATCCAGGCGGCTCTTAAAGAGACAGTACACAGAGGCTATATAGGCACTCTGGCAATCACATTTAAAATGCAAAACGCAAGACACTAGCCTGGCAGTGAGCATTTAGACAAGCTCAAGGAAGACTTCTGGGGAACACCCATTTGTAGGGGGGTTACAGTTAGACAAGGCCACAATTTAATTGCACATTATGGGATTCAGCCACCTGGCCAAGATTACAATTTTGGGGTTTGTTACCGCACAAATAGTTTGTTGTTTATCGAAGTGCACCAACAAAGGCCAACCACATGAAACTGTGCTGGACCTGCAACATTGCAACAGTTGGGTACCCAGAAATCTCTTGCAGCTCCCTAGGGCTACTGCAGTTAAACTGGTACCAGTGGATGGGCAGTGCTCAAATACAGGTTAGTCACCTGTAACAGGAGTTCTAGGAATGGTATATGTTGTTCATCCACACTGTCTGGCAGGTTCCTTGCTGCTTTAAATCTTGCCGGAAGGTCTTCAAGCTGGCTCCTCCCACCCACCCGGTGGTAAAACTCTGCTCCACCCCATGACGCCAGATCTAGCCCGCTGGAAGCCAGGTTGTCGTCAGCCGGGAGGTCGAGAATATAGGATGAACAACATATACCATTCCTAGAACCCTGTTACAAGTGAGTAACCTGTATTTAGGGACATGGATATGTTGTTCATCCACACTTATTGGCAGACTCTAGCAGTTCTCCGGGAGGAGGGAGGCAAGGACACACGATACTTACTTGGGAAATAAGGATTGAGAACCGAGGCCCAAAACCAGCATCCCGGGCGTGACTCAAGGTCTATGTGGTAATGGGTGATGAAGGTATGTGCTGACTTCAGGTAGCAGCCCTGCAGATTTCCTGGATAGGACGCCCTGGAAGCAGCTATCGATGCAGCGGTATGGCGGGTAGAATGAGCTCTTTTCTCTGGGAGGCTCCATGCCCGCCAACCTATAGCAGAGATCTATGCAGGAGGTGACCCACCTGCCTATCGTCCGCTTGGCTGCAGGTCTGCCAGGTGCTGCTTCAGCGTAGGTGACAAACAGCTGGTGAACCTCTCCCGAACTTCAGCCGTCACTCCTTATAATAAGCGAGCGCCTTCTAGGGTCCAAAGTATGGAGCCTATATTCGGCCTCCAAGGTGTGATTGGGTAGAACACCGCAGAGTCAACACCTGGTTAAGGTGAAACTGGCACCACCTTCGGAAGGAATTTCGGTGGGGGCAGGACAACCTTGTCCCTGTGGAAGACCAGATAAGGAGACTTGATGGAAAGCACCTGAGCTTGCCCATCCTTCTGGCTGACGTGATAGCCACCAAGAAGGCGATCTTCCATGACAGGTGGGAGATATCGCACCTGTGCATTGGTTCGAATGGCCTGCCCATGAGCTTAGCCAATATCAGCAGTAGATCCCACGGAGGTTGAGGTTCTCGCACTGGATGGGATATGTGATCAAGGCCTTGAAAAGCGCCCGGACCACCTTCTCCTGCGCCCACCGACTGCTTCCGGCCCGCACCCGTAAGCAGAGATGGCTGCTGGTGCACCTTATGGGTCGCTGACCAAGCCCTTGCTAAGAAAGGGACCACAGGTAGTCCAGAATGCTTGCCAAGGAACAGGAGGAAGGGTCCAGGCCTCGCCCTGGCACCAAATGTAAAATCTCTTCCATTTGAAGGTGTAGCATTTTCTGGTCGACTCCTTAAGGGATGCCTCAATGACGTTGAGGACCTCGGCGAAAGACCCAAGGCCTGGTACTCTAGCCCAGGAATCAGGCCGCCAGGTGCAGGGATTGAAGGTCCGGATGGAAAACCTTCCCTGATTGACTGAGATCAGGTCCGGGCAGGCTGGAAGCCGCCTGGGAGCCTGGAGCTGAGACTGAGGAGATCTGGATACCAGAACTGACGGGCCAGTCTGGGGCTACCAGTATCACCTGCACTTTGTCCCTCCTCACCTTGAGAAGCACCTTGTGGATCCAGGGAAATGGGGGCCCGGGTCAATGGCCTCGAGAAGGCATCCCCTGCAGCGAGCCCTGCTGAGGGGGGCGGCATGAAACAGTCTCAGCTTCACATTCTCCCTGGAGGCAAACAGATCCACCTGAGGTGTGCCCCAGTGGGAGAAAAGATCTTGTACTACCCCAGGCAGGAGAGACCACCTCATGAGATGCAGCCCTATCCAGCTTAGGCATCGGCCAGGGTGTTGGAGGCTCCTGCCACGTGAATGGCAAGGAGATCCGCCTCCAGGCGCGCACGAGTGACCAAATGCGGAGAACTTCCTGCACAGAGGCATGGAGCGCCCCACCCTGGCGGTTTAGACAGTACATGGTCGGGTATTGTCCATCTGGACCTGAACCACTTGACCCGTAGAAACGGAGCGAAGGTGGTGAAGGCTAGATGAACCGCCAAGCTCCAGCAGGTTGATGTGGCATCGGGACTCCCGAGGGAACCGGGCCATGCGCCTGTGCTCCTCCAGATGGGCACCCCAACCCACCAGAGAGGCATCGGTCGACAGAAAGACTGGCCGCTCGGGCAGACAAACGGATGCCCTCCTGCAGATGTGCCGGAACGGTCCACCACTGGACAGCGCTCCACATCCCCTGGGTCACTGTCACTAGCTGATCCAACGGATCGAGCGCCAGACCACTGGCTGGCCAGTCCCCATTGAAGGAACGGATGTACCAGCGGGCCCAACGGACCACGCTGGTGCAGGCCGCCATGAGGCCCAGGAGGCAAGGAAGACCCGGCAGGCGCGATTGCCCAACCAGAAATGATTGGGCAAAGGAGGAAAGAACCTCGGCCCTGTCCACCGAGCCGTGGTTTGGCCTGTAGAGAGTTGAGCTCTGCCCTGATGAAATGTATCACCTGCTTTGGCACGAAGTTCCGACTTGGCCTCATTGATGAGGAGGTTAATCTGAGAGCAAACCTGGAGGGCCAGATCTCTGGACCACTCCACCTCTGCTCTGGAGGGGCTGCAATCAGTCAGTCGTCCAGGTAGGGGTACACCTGGACCCTTCGGCACTGCAGAAATGCTGTCACCACTGCCATGCATTTGGTGAAGACTCTGGGAGCTAGAGAGGTCAAGGCATGGCCCGAACTGTGGAGGATCCCTCCGCCTGAAGCGGAGGAATCTCTGATGAGACGGACGGATTGGGACGTGAAAGAACGATCCTGGAGGTCCAGGGAACATAACCACATGCCTCGCTCCAAGGATGGCATTATCTGAGCCAAAGTGACCACCCTGAAGGTCCAAACCTTAGGAACCTGTTCAGATCATGCAGGTCGAGAATGGGGCGCCAGCCCCTGTCCATTTTGGGACCAGGAAATACCTGGACACAAACCCTGGTCTAGAGGAGGATCCGCCACCTTCCTGATCACCTCTTTTCGAGGAGCAGGGCAATACGGCTCGGTGGGCCGACAGCAAGGCTACGACCTGTAGTCCCCGAGGGGCGACGGCTCAAAAGGGTGGGGTCTGCTCAAACCCAGAGGCAGGCCTTTCCTACCACCTCCAATGCCCAGCGGTCTGTGGTGATAGCGACCAGGCAGAAAGGAAGTGGCGGAGCCGCCTTCTAATGGGGAACTGGGGGGGAGGACGAGGCTGGGGCGACCCCTCAACCCGCACTGGGCAGGCTTGGAGGAGGGACCGCCGAGGGACCTCCTGGGCTTTTACTCCCTGCTTCCTGTTGGAGGAAGCCGTGGGTTTGGGTTTGGGATGCCAAGCGAAAGCGTGTTGGCCCTGATGTTGGTGCTGTTGGGCGACATGCCGCAGGCACAGAAAGATGAAAGGGCTTGTGCTGCTGCTGACGGCGGCCTTGTCCTTCTGGGCAGAGGTGACCAACCCAGGGGGGAAGGACTTTCGATCCGCTGGAGGTGACCTTCCACCCAGGGTCGAAAGATCGGTCCCAAGAAGGGACATCCACCAACTTGTGCTGGGTATCCGGGCAAGGTGGAAATCCTCAGCCATGCTCTGCGGTGCATGGCCACTGTGGCCACAACCCGATCTGGCACAGGAGTCCCCATGTCCAGAGCTGTTTGCAGCCGTTGCTCGGCCACCACCCTGCCTCTGGTCCCGACCCGCCGGACCGGTGGTCTGGAGGTCGGCCGGGAGATGAGGGATCACCTCATCCAGGGAGCCCATGGGGCGGGAGAAGTGTGCCATCAGCATGGCCGAGCTGGCCTGGCGGAGGCAGGGAGGACGCAGCTTACACCTTGCGCCCAGCATAGTCAAGCTTTTTGGACTCCCTTGTCAGGGGCTTGTCCACGCCCCTGGCATTCCCGAATGCCGAAAACGCTGTCAGTGACCAACCTCCGGCAGAGGGGTGTTCTGAAAACCCAGGCAGAGAGCCGGTGGGACCGAGATACTTCCTGGCCATCCTGGCCAAGGGCACAGGACAGGAAGCAGGCCGCTGCCAGAGCTCCAAGGCTGGGCGACAATGGCCTCACCCACAGAAAAGGCCTCCGTGGTGAATCCTTCGTCCAGTATCTCGCTAGGGATACTTGGCCCGCTTTGGAAACGGGCTCAAGCTGCATCCCAGTGGACTCTGGAGATAAGTCAACCAGACCCATAAAGTACTATGGGCTTCGCCCAGTGACTGGCCCCTGGAGGACTCCAGGTCAACCTGCCTGAGAACAGGGAGGAGTCGCCGTCGGACACTAAGAGTCCACGAAGAGCTGCCTAGGCCTGAGCTACCTCCACCTGCCAAGACGGTCGGGAGTGAGGGTGACCGACAACCTGTGGGGCAGGTCTTGAGCCGACCGAGTCTTGGTTGGTGCCCCAATTTCGGTTGTGGAGGCGGAGGTTCCACCACAATTGGTGGGCAGCAGGTTTCAGCCGAACAACCGCCCAGGCTTGGGCATCTCGACTGCAGCGAGAGGCTGTTTCGGCTGTTTGGGTGACAGCCACTTGATGGCCGGGAAGGCGCCGGTTTCAACTTAGTCCCGGACAAAAGTAACTGCTGTCACATCAGCCTCGTAAGGCCGATGCAATTTGCACTAAAGCTCTCCTCATCCGAGGAGGAAGACGAGAGAAGCGGCGCTGCCACTTACTGGTGCCGAGACCGAGACCGCCAATGTCGGGCGAGATCGGCTGGACCGAGAAGAGGTCCGAGACTGAGATCCTCAGTGTGTCTGAGGGCAGGCCTGGGAGGGAGCAGGGACACCCCGCCTCCCTCGGCTCGACGCCTTAACTGGGGACTGCTACACTGATAGCGCAAGCAAATCTCGTTCTCCGGGAACTGGCGAAGATGGGTTGTTGGTTTCACAGTCGATTGGCTCGTCCTACGGGTCGCAGAAAATCTCACCGCGCCGATTTGCCGTCTCGCCAGCTGACCTGATGGGGACGCAGGAAGCCAGCAGCCTTAGCTGCAACCTGACCGAAGTCGACGCTCGTTGTCCAGGGAAGGGACCTCTCCCCGGCCCTTGCTAACGCCGACGATGGATTTACCCTTGGGATCCTTTCTTTTGGACCAAGAGGAATGTCCTGATGGCCCTCTCCCTTTGTGGAAAGGGAATGGCAAAGCCCTTGAACGGAAGCAGAATACGAGGTACCCAAAGAGAGCGGATAATGCCGCTGACCGAGGAGGAGGAAGATGCGCCTGGGCCACCACCTCCTCGAGGGCAATCATCTGCTCGAGCTGCTCACCCGAGCCAGCTGCCACGGTAACCACCCAACAGGCCTCTTTCGACTTTACCGGCGGTAGCGCTCGGGCGCCCAAGCTTCAACCGGGCAGCACGGTCCTCCAAGACGCTGGCCGAGAACGAACAGCAAGACTGCAGGCTCGGGTCATGTTCTAGGGCCTAGGCAGTAGAAGCACGTGGAGTGCAGATCCATCCTGACATCTTTTGCCCACAAGGGCACCGCCGAAACCGGAGTCGATTTGTCCATCGTAGCCGTGAGGGAAAAGGAAGACCAAGTCTTGAAAATCTCAAAACGAGTTTCAGACGAATCAAGAATTAGGATCCAGTCTATCACGCAGAGCGTAAGGAGGAACCTGAGCTTCCAAGCAGTAAGGAAGATCTGGCATCATGGGGGTGAGTCGAGTTTTACCACCCGGGTGGGTGGGAGGAGCCAGCTTGAAGACCTTCCGACAAGATTTAAAGTGGCAAGGAACCTGCCAGACAGTGTGGATGCACAACATATCCATGTCCCTAGAACAGTACAGTCATGCAGGGTATTGTGCTGACTGTGGGTATGCGCAGCACTATACGTGTTAGTTAACCACCGCTGTGGCACCACACTGTTCCCACAAGCAGTATATTAATATATCCTGTCTACCTTAAACTATGCCTTTCCTTCATCTAGGACCTCATTCCTGGCCTCCCAATAAATCCCATGATACTGCTTGAATTCTAGACTTAAGAACAGATTTGTAGAATGCTAAATTACCATTTGGTTAAAGGATTATTGCACTGTGAAGAAGCGGGTGGGCTGTGCCAGTGGGGACCACAGTAGGCTAGTAATGTTTCAGGAGGTAGTACTGGCATATGACTTAGCCCAGTTACCTTTGCTTATGTGGAATCGCACCAGCTGGGATCTAACAGCTATAGTACAGCAAGGTGGTTAAGTGTACACTTTTCTTTAAACTGCATCAGTGATTTTTGGCAGCCTGATATGAAAATCATAAATTTTGGCTAAAATCTGAATTAATCGCTTTTTGAAAATGGACATCAGAGAAACTCTGATTTTAGTTACTGTTGTGAGCAACAAGCTTATGAGTAAGAAGCTACATTCAAGAAGCTTGGAAATAATACACTGAGAAGTTTTATTCAAATAGAATCAATGGTTATGATTTCTGCACGTGTTTGTGTCGCCTGCAGTTGTCATTATCACACAGTAATAAGTTAGAAATTTTTCAACTTCAATTTTATATTAGCTATAATGATTTCTTCTTTATCCCTAGGCTGGGCTTCTATTTGAATAATCTGTCATCTCCTGTACCCGTGTTTTCTACATTCATGTATTTTGGATGAGGATTCTCCTGGGAAGTTCCTTTACCTAATTTTCCGTATGGACAATGTTTAATACTAGCCAGTGGATTATGTAAGCATGTCCTTCATTTTTGGAATAACTGCCAATAACAATCATGTTTTTTTTTTCTCGGTAATAAAACATATACTAACATTTTCAGATAAATTACTGTTAGAAGATATAAGTAAGCATTAATCCACGATGAAGGTGGCATCTAATGGGGAGTTAATTCATGGTTGGGACCGTTGTGGCCGAGGGCCGCGGGCCGGTGCCTGCAACTGAACAGCCATGCATTAACTCCCATTAGATGCCACCAATTAGATTAATGCGCTTGTAACACGGTGTGCACATTAGTAAGCATGTCCCTGATCAGTTTTACTGCTGTGATCAATTACATTATGATACCATTTGACTTACAAAGTAACCTTTACTGTTATTTTGACACGTTAATGTGACACTCTCTTACATACATATATGTCCTTTCAATAGTTTTGCATGTAAGTACATACATATCTTGCTTACTGATTACCATACCTTGTTGAATATTTTTGATGGCTGTTCATTTCTATCATAGTGAGGAGGACCCCAAGTTGCTACTTTTACTCTGTCGCGCTTCCTGGCTGTGTGTGCTCATTTGCATACAGCATTAGCCAGTTAGTACCATCACATTATGGTCTTTACCTGAGACGCTTTAAGACTGCTCATTGTATTATACCCTGACTATTTCTTGCTCTCTTTCTTCTTTTCTATGTGCATCCATAGTCTATGATAATTGCATTTCCGCTGCCATATACCGATCCCTGCTCCAACTCACACCCATTTCCTTGCTGTGCCACTCTGTTCGCTCTGTTCCTCGTGTCTGCCCACTACTTTTTGCCCCAGCTTCCTCAGCATGCTTCAACCATCACGTGCTCCCTATCTCTGCAGATCTTGCCATTTGTTTCTCGCTTCCCACCTTCTCATCTACCCATGTCTCCATATCTGTCCTTCCACATACCGTGACAGTTATCCACATTTTCTCCATCTCTACTTCCTTGTCTCTCTATGTTATACAATTTGTCTCTCTGTGTGTCGCTTAGACTTCTCCTACTCCCCTCGTGACTACCTACTTGCTGGACACAAAACTTGCTCCCTGCAGTGCTTTTCCTGTTCTCTTGTTGTCTACTGATCTTTTCTCCCTGTGGCTACTTTAGTGACATAAGCAACATGGCATTATCGCTCATAATGCCGTGTTGCTCTTGTAGTATGTGATGCATTTCAGCCAATTGCCTTCCTTATTTTACCTCTTCTTATTTCTGCCATGTTACAAGTCACAATGATTTCTTCTTTTATGTCCTAGGCTGGCTTCTACTTAATAATCTGTCATCTCCGCATCCGTGTTTCCTACTTTCATGCATTTGGATGAAGATTTCTGGGAGTTTTCCTTTCTTGTTTTCAGTAGGGACAATATTTAATATTGGACAATTGATTGTTTGGATTTATGGGATCATACCTTTGTTTTTGGTTTAGCTGACAACAGCAATTATTGTTTTTTTTGATAATAAACATATATTGAAATTTTCAGATAAACATCCAACATACAAACAGAAACACAACACAAGATGACAAGACATGGGTCAATTGTCAGTTAAATTCAAAAATACATCAACATTTCATACTGAGGTCTCTTAAAAATGTTGTACCATATGGTTCCACCTTCCTGGGTTCTACATCTTCAATTATCAACCCGTGTCACCACACTCTTATAGGCTATCTGTTATCCCAGCCAACTAGTCCAAGATGGAACTAACCTTTGTGTCGTTTCTAAACAGTGCATGAAGGGTAGCCATCTGGCTGTCTGCTTATCTTTCTGAACATATAAATGTACCCTATAATGCTCTCCATCACTCTGTAGTCTGTTGCCACATCTTCAGGTTTGGTGGAGTATCCTGCAACCAGGATTGTGTGACGGCTTTGGCCACCCACTAATCAGAATTTGAAAATGTACCTGAACCTTTTTCCCTAAGTTCTATGGAGTGACCTCCAAAATTAGGTGTTTAAAAACTTCTTCCATTCCTTTTCAGCTAACAGCACCTTTACTTGGTGGTGGCGCCTGGAACAGTCTGCTGGAGGAGGAGGGGAAGGCCAGAACAGTGCAGGGAATTCAAGAGGGCATGGGGCAACACAAGGGGTTGCTTTAAGGGAGGGAGGGTGAAATTATGGGGTGGGCAGGTAAGAGCGAGAGAAGGCAGACTCGATGGGCCAAGAAGGTCCTTTTCTGCAGACACATATCTATGAATCTTACTTCTACCTCCCGCTTCTCTTGGATTTTAACTCAAACTGTAAATCTGATGGTGACACTGCTTTATAGAGGTGCGAGACCCAGTGACTCAATACCTGGGACACATGTGTACAGCTGTACTACTTGTTGTAAACCATCTAGGGACCTCCCAGGTGAATCAGTGAATCATACATACTGTAGTAACATAGACACATACATAGATACATAGACACTGACAGCAGGAAAAGCTCTTGGCTCATCCAGTCTTCCCACCCTACCTAATTATTCTGCCCTGCCCTAAAGTCAATCCTCCCTTTTTTACTATCCCCTTTTCTAACTAAATCCTTCTGCCTATTCCATCCCTGCTTGAAACTGCTAATTAACATGCCCTGTACCACATCTTCTGGTAGCTTATTCCACTTATGCATCACCCTTTCCATAAAGAAGTACTTCTGCATGTCCTTTTAAATCTCCTGTAAGCGCTTAGGAATTCTCTCTCTCATCCCCATGTTTGAACTCAAGCTGATTAGTTTCTTGATGTCTCATCACTTATCCCATACCGTACCTGAACGCTTTGATCGTGCTACCCTCCCTCCTTTCTCTAGAGTGCACATGTTTAGCGCGGCAGCCTCTCCTCATATGTCAAACTCAAGGCCAAGCACCATCTTAGTTGCCCTGCACTGTACTGCCCACCTTTGTTGCAGGTTTTCCTCAGGTGTGGGTTCCAGTACCTTGAACTTTATGCCAGGTGTGGCTGCACCACTGACCTGTACAGTGGGAGAATTACTTCCTGCCTTAACATGTATCAATTATGTTTTGAAAGTCAGTGATGACTGATCGTTATTCATCAAATATTACCATATGATCATCAAAGGAGAGCATGATTTAAGATCGCCCTCTAGATCATGATTTAATCATCATCAACTGATGGTTACTGATTATTTTTTGGAAACTTAAACTGTATGATGGTTTTCAATGATCTGCATGACTGAATGACAATCACCGTGACCATAATAGTTCTGTATTTTAAGACTGTCAGTCACATGAGTAATACTTTAAATTTTATTTGTTAAAATTTGAAAATATGAATGTCAGTTATTAGCTAATGTAAATCATGTGATGCAAAGTTGTAATCCTTTAGGAATAGTACACAAATGTTAGGTATAGTATATACATTTACTAATCTGCATATTTCAAAAGCACAATTTATGGACCAAAACAATGGTATTTACTAAAATAATTTCACCTTGACAGTATTAGTTTGAGATTGTTAGGAAAGGTTTGAGCACAAACAAGGTATCAGTGAGGAATTCACCAGAACCATAAAAGGAACTGCTGAATGGAGCTATATAAACCAATTTGAGCCTTCATAGCATTAGTAAGAAGTGGGTGCCATACTAAGTATAATTGAAAGCAGTGTGTTGTACAGAAGCTGTGTCATAGCTGATGATTCCAATAAAGATCTCCAAATAGAAGACAACATAAATTCTCCTTTTCCCCGTGACGTGCCTCCCCCATTTGATCCCTCTGACTCTCCTCTTCTCTCCCAGCCTCTTCTGTCCCCCCTATTCTGCTTATCTCTCCCCACTGGTTCACCAGTGCTTTTGGCCACCCAGTTCGCGCCCAATCTATGAGATGCGAATCCTATGCACTCCAGTACATTTTGTCTATTGCTGCCATGTACGGATCCCATGTACCAATCTTTTATTCTAAGCTAGTTATCATGCTGTTCCTAGTCTATTATGGCTCCTCAGTTATTCTCACCTTGCTTCAGCTGCCAATGTACTTTTGTATGTTTTGTACTTGTTTTATAATTGCTCTTCACTTATGTACTTCCTTCCCTCCCTTCCATGTTGCACCTGGAAACGAGTCTTGGCTTAGTGTGCTTTCCCAGTTACCAAAATTTTAAACAAATAAATACATTTTTTAATTTATTGTAGTAATCGTGACCATGGGCATTCATGAATAATCATGATGGTATAAGATCATCATTAATCATAATTACCAACTCCATAACATCATGGTTTTTGAACGGCAGCCATGTAACGCTCCTGTTAATCATTGTTAGTGATGATCACAATGCTTGTTTTGAAGCTTGAACATGATCTCAGAATATGATTGATAAAGATAATGTATGATACATCGTTATAAAATCATCATCTCTAAGCTGGGTCTGCTTCTGACTTCTTTGAGCATGAGCCTACAAGAAACTGTGAGGCAGTATAGTGCAGTGGTTTAAGGCTCTGAGCTGCAAATCTGGAGACCTTGGCTTGAATCCCACAGTTCCCACTTTGCTATACTGTGTGACCCTGAGCAAGTCATTTAACTCTTCTGTGCTCCAAGTCACACTGTAAACAAGCTTTCAGCTTAGTGTGTTACTCCTGGTTAAACAATTGAAAAAAGAAAAAAAAAAGCTGTATGTAACAGTAAAAATCTTTTGGGGATAAGTTGAATTCCTGCTAAAGGTGAGTGAATAGTTTACAGTTTCTGTATTAAACATTTGGCCAAACTTTCCTCAGTCCCAACTGGGTCAATTCTGGCTGGCATAAAATCTAGCATTTATATTGTTTAAATCTAGACCAATTTATTCATGTATTAAGTTATGCTGTTCTATGCTTTGCTACATAACTCAATTATATCATATACTGTAACTCCAAATGTACTTGAAAATCACTTGTATTTTGCACCCAGAGGTAGCTGAAAATGTCTAGTCCACCTAACTGGGCAAACAAAATTAATTAAAAAAAAAAGTATGTTGTGTTATCTATGTTTTGACATTGTGTGATTTGGACCATGTACGAACCCTAAAAGCTTGCTCCTGTATAGCTTAGAGTGTCACTTTTGCATAGTGTTTACAGCACAGAGCAATGGCTCTGAGACTCAGGTTTGAATCTTACAACACACATGCCACCAACTTACTGTGTAACCTGATCAAGTTACTTAAAGAGCTAGTAGCACCAACATACAGCAAGCAGTAAATGTTAGTAATTATTAGCAGTAGTCCCTTATTACTTTCTATTCTGAAGTGTTTTTTCTTTTCTGTGTGCTCATTAGATGTGTTCCACCTAAAAGTATTTGGTATGATGTGAAAAGAACTGTTTTACTCTCGAAATAGACCTCCCACTGCATCATCAGCATTTATGTATGTATTTATTTATTTTATTCCTTTGTTAACCAGGTTGGTTCACTAATCCAACAAGCTTTTTCAGGCACGGCACGGGCCAGGGCTGGCACATACATGGTAAAATATAGTCATTACAAACAGCAGGAAACATACAAGGATCAATAACAGGTAATCAAGTACAAATCAGGCAGATAATACACTGGTGGTGAGAATGACTACAGTAATGGTGAGAATAAATCCAGGTAAACAGCACTATGTCAATCTAACAAGGTGAGCATAATAAGATTAAGTAACATACATGGAACAAAGCAATGAAGGTAAATCAGCTAACAATAGATAGGCAAACAGTGGCTGATAGCAATATCAGGTGGAACAAAGAGTCAAGAGGAATTGGTTTCAGGAAGATACTTAGCCACTGTTCAGGAGGAAAATGAGAGCGGTGAGTCAGTAATCAGGGCAGGAGGAAGCACTAGGGAGGAGGATGGGGGCAAGTATAGGAGGAACAGCAGGGTTAGTGGCCTGTGGACAGTTGCAGGCTGAGAAGGACAGGAAGTGGGTTCTTAGCAGGGTGTTTAGATTTAGAGGGGACTAGGGGAACGGGGGGGCTCTCCATAGTGAGGGTCCGCCACAGAGAAGGCTCTTTGGCCCTATCCTGGTGGTTATTTTAGGATGGTCAGGTTGGAGGTGGGATGACTGATGCAGATTTTGGCTAAAGGTTCTGCAATGGATCAGAAGAGATAGGGAGAGTAGGGGATTGTATAGCATCACTGACTGTCCGAGCCAGCAGATAGGAGTGTTGTGCTTGTGGGGAGCCAGTTTAGGGACTGGTAGAGCTAACAGTGGTGAGTGGAGAGAGGGGCAAGGAGGGCAAAGCAGCGTATCCGATTATAGACAGTGTTCAGCCGGCTCAGGTTGACAGATGAGGTAAGGGAGTGCACTGGGCACCTATAATCAAGGAGGGAGAGGAGGTTGCCACAGGCAACAGCTAGGTTTCGGGTGTGATGTGATTGATTAGGCGATAGCAAAGCCAAATCTTCTGATTAATGTGTCTGATCAGTGAGGCTATGTGGTCAGAGTATGTAAGGGACGAGTCCAGGATTACCCCCAAATACTTCAAGGTGGGAACAGTGTCAACAGGGGAACCATCTGGGGAAAGGACAGTGAGAAGACAGCCAGAGTGGGAAAGGGTGGAGAGTTTTGGTCTAGAGCCAAATAGCATGACCTTCATTTTGGAAGCATTTACTAATAGTTTGTTGGTGGAGAACCAACGATGGGCCATGCAGAACCAGCAGTAAGCTGTTGGACAGAGATGCAGGGATAGGTCGCTTTGGAATAGTATTAGGTCATTAGCATAAAGGAGTGATCTGCAGGAGAGGCCTCAAAGAGTTAATGAAGAGGGAAGAGAGGAGGGGCTAGCACAGAGCGCTGGGGACACCCACTGTGATAGGCAAAAGGGGGAGGTGGCATCACCAAGGCAGACCATTTAAACCTACCAGAGACAGTTAGTGATCCAGGAGGTGGAGGCAGGGAGAAACCAATGGTGTCAAGTTTCACTATCAGAATGTTGTGGTTGACAAGTCAAATGCTTTGGAGAAATCGACTTAACATTGCACCAGTTAGCTTGCCATCATCCATGTTCCTTAGAATGTGATCAGTGAAGCTGTGTTGCTGAGGGCAACGGAGACTGTATTTGGAGATATACTCAGGATTTGAAGTTTACCACCTTCTCAAGGAGCTTCAAGATGGGGCAGGATGGAGATGGGACAGAAGTGTCCATGAGACTAGGTCACCTGACTTATGGATGGGGAGAATTTGGCCTGCTTCCAGTCAGGAGGACAGTGTCTGTAGTAAGTGAGAGGTTAAAGATGAAGGTGAGTGGATAGGTAATGTATTGGGCCACAAGTTTTAAGAAATGGTGGATAGTCCATCACGGTTCCATGTAATAATCATGAATGCTGAATCGCGATTGTTATAACAGCGAGCGCCATTGCAGCATAAATATATTACCAGCACAAATGCTCATCTCACTTAATAGCGAAGCATGTAATAATCGTACACAATCGGAGGCAATATCACCTCGAATTCAGCAAGAGGCAGAGATGCAATATCACTCATGGTTCTGAAGGACTTTCCGTTTCAATGACAGCTGGGTTTACCACTTGGTGTACCGCCGATTAAAAGTAGTAAAAGTAACAGTGACAGCTGGGTTTACCACTTGGTTACTTAAAAAAGTGTACATTCCTGAAACGTGGGAGATTGTTATTTTGTCTTGGAAATTCAAAATGACAGAGTGCTGCCAACCCCAGACTTACGTAAATGACTGATTGTTCTGCAGTCAGGGTTTTATAACACATGGCAGTGCAATCATTCATAGTCCTAATTACAATTTCAGAAATGTGCCCACCATATAATTGCATTATAGTGAAATGTGCTACTTAATTTGTCATTTCTGGGATAAACTGACTCGCTACTCTGCTGGTTGGAAAGTTTTGTCTGTACATCAGAGTGTAAGAAATGCCCGCTAGTCTTTGGTACTGACGATATTTAACTAAGATAGGTTTCAACGGGAAGCGGAGGTATGACTAAATGGTAGTCTGAGGCATTTTTCACTAATTAGGCAGTCCCTATTTTGGTGCTTACATGGCAGTATTAGTCACTGTAATGTGTTCTGCGCCTTTGTGCCTGATCGCGCTCAAGGGATCGCTATTTTGTACCTACAATTTTAGCACTACGATTATATAGTCGCTATTATCACGGGTTACCGTCCATCACAACCAGCCTCCTCTAGTTGGTAGGCTGAGGAGGAGCTAGTGTTCCAGGAGGGAAATAGTCTTAAAATAAAAGGGGACTACTGGAAGTGGTGGGTGGGGGTGAGTAAGGGTTGGGGGAGTTTAGTAAGTAGCTGCTAAAGTTAGAGAAATGTGCATTAAGTGCATTTGCAATTTCAGCGGGTCAGTCAGAGGCCTTGTTGGGTATTTAGAGGGACGGATCTGCTTAGTAGATGGGGAGAAAGGCATTAATGGAGTACCAGAAGCGCTTGGGTATCCAAGGTGTTTGGATTGCAGCGATTTGAAGTAGGACAACTTTAGATTTAATGCTGCACTTGCAGAGATTTCGGAGATGATGGAAGTCGCTTCAAAGGGTACGGGATGGGGCTGCTTTAGACTGCCCACTTGAAGTCACAATCCTTCATCAGTTTGAGGAGGTCCGCTGAGAGCCACTGAGTGTCACCTCTATGCACTCTATGAGTTGTGAGCGGAAAATGCTTGTCTTGGATGGGTGAGAGGGCTGAGACAAAGATGTCAAGTGCTAGTCAATGTTGGTAGCACCTGAGAGGGAAGCCCTGTTAATGGTTATGAGGTCAACCTGTAGCCTGAGCGAGTCATAGCTAGAGAAATCACAGAAAGTCAGATAGGTGGGTGGGGTGGGTTGATACGCCAGACACAGTAGATGAAGGAGTGGTCACTAATGTCATCAGACAGTGTGCCAGGTCGCTTGTCAGCTCAAGTCGCCAGGATCCAGTCAAGGGTTGTGTGTTTGTTGGTCCAACTGTTGAGGCATGTAGGGAGGTAATTAGCTGAGTGAGGTTATGTTGCTGTATAATGGAGTAGCAGTCAGAGAGGGGTTGAAGTCCCAGTAGATGTTAAAGTCACCTACTAGAATGGTGTTTCTGGAGATGGAGAAAGGGCAAGGATGTTCAGGAGTGCAGCAAGCCCTGGAACACCAGTCCTCGGTGGGTTACAGCAGCACCCAACAAGCAGCTTCATGTTGATGGCAACTGTAATCTCACCTGCAAGTCACTCAGTAGGGAGGACACTGTTGGACTAGCCAAGAAGTGAGGCAGTATAGGAGTTCACAATACATAAGAACCCTGCCACCACAGCATGAGGTGGTACAATCATGGTGGAGAGTAACTAGGTAGGGAGCAGCTGTGGTCAGGGGTGGAGCTTTTTAGCCAGGTCTCAGAGATGCCCAGTATGTTAGGTTTGTACAGGGAGACCCAGGCTTTTAACCTTAGCCATTTTAGAAAGAAGGCTCCTTACATTAAATCGGCAATTTTAGGCTGTGCTTAATGTCCCATAGAGGATGACAGTGGGATAGGGAGTGTTTAAGAGGTGTAGCAGCATGGCCAGGGTTACTTCAATGTCCCGAGAGTAGGAGTCAAGTGTGTGAAACTGGATGGGAGAAGGACAGAGGGAGAAGGACCCATGGGAGAGGGAAGAGAGGTGAAGGAAGAGATTGCACCTGTCACGGGAGCTGAGGAAGGCCAGGCAGACAGCAGAGAGCAAGCCATATTCAGGATTGGGCAGTATAGAGGTGGGCAAGGGGTTGGTCAGGCATGCTTCAGAGCATTTGTTCCAGGCTAGCCAATGCACCAAAATCAAAGGACAGACTGAGTCTGAGAAGAGTACGGAAAGAGAAACGAGAACAGAAGGTGTGAACATCATGGGGGGTGGAGGTGAGAGGAGCAGAATAAAGGTTGAGAGAGTTTTTGGAGAAATGAAACACAGCACAGACTAGGGAAGGTGCCAGTGAATGGCGTGAAGCGCCACCTGATGGGTAAACCAAACCAGGGCAGGGGGAGAGAGAGAGAGAGCACAGCAGTAGGATGAGATCAAGAGCAGCAGGGGAGCAGGGAGGGTAGCAGAACAGCTAGCAGATCGAGGAGGCAGATCCAATTATTACTAGAGGGATGGCCTAGTGGTGAGAGCTGCCATCTCCAAATGGTCCAGGCAGTAGTGACCAGGGTTCAAACCTGAAGTGAGGAAATGATGAAATGGGTTAAGGGAAGGATGAGGAGAGGCAGGTCCCAGTCAAGTGGAAGAGCAGAAAGAAGGGATGAATGCAATAAAAACACAGTAATTATATTAGGAGTTAGGAACGGTATAGTAAGACAGCAGTGGCCTCTACGGGCCCAATAGTATAACCAGCTAATGGAATATAGGTGACTGTCATGTGATGCAGGGCACCCAATAAGGAAATGCCCACCCAGGGTGGAGGGAGAACAGCCGCCATGGTAGCGGGCGGCAGGCAATGCAGTGCCTCCAACTTTCAAAGCAGGAGCTCTACCTTTGGGGTTGGAGGGTAAACTGAGTCGGCAGCTGGGGAGGAGTCTGTCCTATCTTGGCTCCAGGTGTTCACTTCTGAGGGAGAAACAAATGAAGAAATTAAATACAGGGACTGCAGGGGAGGATTAAAGGGTCAAAAATCAAACAAAGGGGACCTGAGAGGTCAGGGCAGGAAAACAGGAGCCACACGAGGGAGAGGGGTGGAGGATTCAAACAATGGCGAGATCAAGATAATACTCTACAGAAGAGGAGGAGCAGAAGACAAGCTAGACAGTACTGGGAGCACTACAAATTACAATTTTAAGGCTCCGTGGAATGTAAGCAGAACAGTGCACAGAGTAAAGCAACCTTAAGGCAACAGTCCCACAACAACACAACTCCATACAGAAACAAGACAAGCAGAGGAAAGAAAACAATCAGTGCAGTGCTCTGACTTTCAAAGCAGGAGCCCATACCTCTGGGGTTGGAGGGTCAACTGAGCCGGCAGCTGGTGTGGGGAGGGGGCTGTCCTATCTTGGCTCCAGGTGTCAACCTGGGGTTGAAGGTCAATTGAGCTGGCAGCTGGTGTGTGTGTGTAGGGTGGGGAGCCTGTCCTATCTTGGCCCGGGTGTCGACTGCTTCGGGGTCGGAGGATCAATTGATCTGGCAGCTGGTGATGGGGCTATCCTAGCAGCATGTGACCTCGCCACTGTTACATAACAAGCACTGTTGCCTGATTGGTAGCATGGCCACATGTTACTAATCAAGCAGCAGGAGATTGGCTCTTTAGAAACTAGTGATGTCACAGTCAGTGCAGTCCTAGTGCTGCTGATGTATGTATATGAAGAAATAGCACTGGGTTACCCTCCAGTAGAGTTCTGTTCTACACATCACACCTAATGCTGTCAGGTAGAAAATCTTCTAATTAGCAAAACAGAAAGGATAAAACAATATTTCTGATATACTGTAACAAGTGATAGCTGACTAATTCTGAAAGTTACTATTAATTCCAGGCAGTACACCAGCTCTTTAACCGCTTTGTATTAACCTCTCTCAGATTTATCTCTGTGCTGTTTAAATCTCCCTGTGTACCCAAAACATCAGCAACATTTCCTCCTCTCACTCTCCTGGACAGTAAAGAGCTTTGGGAAACAGCCTATATGAAATGCACTATATAAAACCAAATATTGTATAGTTACAGATTACAGTGGCGCGGTAGTGCACTATAGTTAGGGGTTGAGAAGGGGTTTCTATATTAAACCTCAAACTTTGCACTTTAATAGCTGCTCAACCATTCAATGGATTTCCATGACATTTTGCATCCCTAGTCTCAGGGAGTGTATCGCTTGAAGTACCAAGTTTTGTTCTGGTCAGACGGCAGATTCTAAGAGCTGGATAGTGGAAAAGTGAAAAATCAGAGTTTTTTTACTGTTTTTTTGTCATCACCTAGTGCCCAGATGGTTAGGAATTTTGGTTTGAAACTTTAGGGTAGAAAAGGCTTGGGCCACAGTGGTGCCTTTTGCTGGTTTGGTGAAAATATTAATTTGTTCCAAAGTTATTAAAATTTAAAATTAGGGTTCTGAGCATGCTCAGTATAGCCTTTTGATAACTGCATGGAACAAAAGAAGAATGTGGTCCAGACGAAAAGGATCCTTTTTGTATGGGGTAATCCTTTTCATGAGCAAAAAAGTACAGTTATGTAAGAACTTACCGTGAACAGTAGATCTTCGAGAGAAGCTCTTGCAGCAGGTCACACCAATAGGACTAAGCAGCAAGGTGCCAGGACCACACAGAAAACTTCTAGCTAGCAGTCTACCATGGGGACTGCCCACCACTAACATCAGTCAGGGGAAAGGAGGTACCCCAACACCTGATTCACCCGGCAGGTGAAAGGATCCAAATGGCAAGCAGCAGCCCAAACTGAGAAGCGCCCATTTCATAGCATATGTGGCACTGGTGGAGGGCTCTGGCCACTACCAGGACATCAACAACCCTAGAGGATACCCCAAAGTGGGCAATAGCTAGGTCTGAAGGAGCCACACATGGAGATGCAGGGACTCGAGGTCCAGGTGGACCGGGCCCTGGTCCTGGAAGAGCAAGCTGGTGCACAGGGACAAGGCACCGGAGGTTCCATGGCTAACTGTTGTAGCAGGAAAACCAAAACTGGTATGGCCAGAAGGGAGCTATGAGAATAATCTCTGCTCCCATCAACTGGAGCTTGAGCAGAACCCCACAGGAGCAAGAAGGAGAGAAGGTGTAAAGAAACCTCCCATTCCAAGAGAGGGACAATGCATTGTGCCAGAAAACTCCAAGCTTGGGATTGAGCGAGCAAAAATGCGCAGTTTTGTGTTGAATGGGGATGCAAAGAGGTCCAACTCTTGACGGCCCCACCTGTTGAAGAGATCTTCTACCACTGAGGTTAGAAGTTCCCACTCTTTGAGCCCGTGGGACCTGAGCAGCTGAGACTGTCTGCCAGGATGTTTTGAACACCTGGAACGTGGATGGCTGGAACTCCAGACTGTGCTCGGATGGCCCATAACCAGATTCTCTTCACCACAGGGGTAAAAATGGGTCCACTGTTTGTTGATGTAACACACCACACATGTTATCCATCTGCACCAGCAGTGGCTGGGGAGGAGATGAGTCTGAAAGGCCTGCAGGTTATAAAGAACCGCCCCGCATCTCCAGGACGTTGATGCAATGCCCTGCTCCACTTCTGTCCAGGTACCCTGGATCTGATGATCGGCCAGATTGGCACCCCAGCCCAGGGTGGATACTCTGTCATGAGAACCAGTCAGGGGTCAGGAGCTGAAGGAGACTCCCAAGGAGGTTGGCTGGATCCAGCCACCACTATAGAGTCCTCCGGACTGGGTCGGAGAGCAGGACCAATCAGTCCAGGTTGTCGGTACGCTAGTCCCACTGGACCCTCGAGGGCCACTGAGGAATCTGCATATACAGATGGGCCAAGGGAACCGTGGCAAGTCAGCCGCCATGTGGCCCAGAAGGCATAGGGAAGATCCTGGCTGGGACATGCCGACTGGAGGAAACCAGATGGGCCTGCGCCATCAGTTGATCCACTCTGTCCTCGGGCAAAAGGCCTTGCCCTGACTGGTGTCCAGGACCACCCATGTACTGGAGGCTTGGCAAGGAGAGAAGCAGGACTTCAGCAGATCTGTGGTAATCCCCAAGGCCTGGAAAAGACTGAAGGTTGATTCCAGAGTTTGAACTAAGAATTCCTGGAGGGGCTGCAAGCAGCCAGTCATCCAGGTAGGGAAACACACAGAGGCCCTGCCTCCTCAATGCATTAGACACCACTGCGAAGCATTTGGTAAATACCTGGGGGCGAGGAAAGGCAAAAGGAGGGCCCGAAACTGATAATGGGCCTTGAAAGTGGAAGCAGAGGAAGCGACGATGGGCAGGAAAGACTGGATGTGCAGGTAGGCATCTTTGCATGTCCAGTGAACAGAGCCAATCCCTGGTGCAGAAGGGGTAACAGTCCCTGAAGGGTGACCACCCTGAAGCACATGTACTGATGTACAGATTTAGATGATTCAAGTCCAAGATGGGCCAAGATCCCCGATCTTTCTGGAGATGAGGAAGAAGTGGTGTAAACCCCGCTCCCTGCTGAGCCTGAGGGATGGGCCTCTATGGCTCTTTTGAAGAAGAACCTGAATTTCTCCCAAACCAAAGACAGGTGTGTGGGAGGGGTATGTGGAGGGAACTGAGGGTTTTTCGTGGCCACCTAGGAACTCCAGAGTGTGACTGTGTTCTATGATCTGGAGCACCCAGTTGTCTGTGGCAACTCCTGCCACCCTTCCAGGTGAGAGAACTGACCCTCCTTCAGATTTTCAGCTGGAGAGGAGGGGTCAGCTAAGGAGTAAGGAGGTGGGATGGGCATGGGCAGGGGGCTGCTGGGGCTCTGGTGCTCTGGCATCGACAGCAACAGGGGCCACTGATAGGGCCTTATGCTTGTGCTGAACCTTGGCAGGCTGGGTCTGAGATTACTTGTGGGAAAGGGCTGACATTGGCTCGCTCTAGGTTGGGTATGATAAAGCGAATGGACTGACTTCAAGGCCTGCCCAGACTCCTGCAGGATAGAGATGATGTCCTGGGCATCTCCCCAAAAGGACCAACCCTGGAAGGGGGCATCCAAGATGCTGGCATGCACATCTGAGGCAAAGCAGGAAACCTGTAGCCAAGATTGGCGCTGAGACAAACCACAGCAGCTGCCCCATGCCCTGAGGCATCCACTGCATCATAAGCAGCTCAAAGAATGTTTTATTTATTTATTTTATTTAGCTTTGTTGAACGGGTAAGTGCACTAGACAAATCCTGCCTATTTTCAGGCACCCACCCGGGAGGGGAACAGATGACAACTGACCTTGAACCAGATTAAGCTGTTGGTGGTATTTTTTAGTGAATGAGGGAAATTTGTTAGGACACCGGGAAATTCCCTACTTTTTTCTCGATAAGTGCTATGGGATCTTAACATCCACCTGAACTACCACCAATCCAGGCAGATGGACCTCGGTTTAACGTCTCATCCGAAAGACGGCACCTCAGAAGTGCAGCACCCTCTCATGCTGTACTACAGTGTCAGTACTGGAATATTAACCCAAGTGCCAGATGTGGGAACTGAACCCACAGCCCTCTGATCTCCCAGCCTCAGAGGCGAGTGTGTACCACTGAGCCACTGACACTGCAATGTGGCTACTAACTTCTGAGCCTGACTTCATGAGCTGGGCAAGCTGCGCGCTTGGGGTCCTTGAGTAGGGTTTGCACCAAATCTTTGACTTAGTCCCAAAGAACATTTTTTTTTTATTTCTGTTACCCCTACTGCCTGCCGCCCCAACCCTTCTGGGCATCCAGGGAAGTCTTCCTCCTGCCTCTCCTCACCCAGACCTACCTCTTGATCCCCATGGAGCTTTGGTCCCCCGAGCAGGGATGAGGTGAGGTCCCTTCATCCTGACATCATTCATTTCATCAGGCCAAGAAGGTGGCCCAGTGAGCGGGCAATTGGAGGCACGCCCAGGAAGCCCATCTTCCCAGAGCTGGCAGGTGTTTTCCTCTTTCCTCCCTCCCTCACAGCTGCAGACCCTGACATCATGGTGCAAGGCACCACCATCCCTCACAGTTGGGGCTTGCAGTACTGAGCCTCTGCTAGGAGTCAGGCAAGTGCATGGGCATTGGCCTCGTCCCTCCCCAGAGAAGGCGAGCTGTCATGGGACGCCATGCCTATCTCCCCGCCAACCCACCAGTGACCTGAGTCCACTCCCAAACCCGGTCGCCGGCATGGTGCAAGGTGTGCGCCCAGCACCTCAACCTCAGCGCCACCGGGCCAGCTGAACATTCTGATATTGGACCATGGAGTCTGAGCATTTATGGCCTGAATAGCCAGGGTGGTAGAGGCAAAGACTTGTTTGCCAAGGTGGTCCAACTGCTTAGACTCACCATCTGGGGAGAGTTCTAAGATGTTTCGATTCTTAGAATGGTCATGCACTGCATGAATGACCACAGAATCTGTCTTAGGTGAGTCTGCACAAAGGGTTTCTGCTCTGTGCATGGGGAAAGCGGTCTGCCTTTCTGGGCAGAGGAGGAGTGGTGGAAGGGTGATTCCAGGCTGCCCTGGTGACATCCTCAAAGGATTTGATCAAGGGGGCATCTCCACAGGAAGGGCATCCCACTGCCGGAGTTACTGTGCCAAACGCCATCTCTCCAGGCTCTGCTCTTCCATCTTTCACCTCATAATGGACTGGATAAAGCACATAACATCCATAAAAGATGCATTGTCGGGGGCCTTGGGCACCCTTTAGGCTGGTCCTCCTCTTTGGAGGAGGAAGACCTGAAGAATCAGAGTTATCCTCTGTAGTATTAGAGTCTGGGACCGATGCAGGCTGGTGGCATTTGTCCCACCTAGAATCTGCACCAACGCCAGGTTGATCTCCTGAAGACACCAACATACTCAGACTGGTACCCAGTTAGATAAGTGCTACATTAATAGTGCCAGTCAAGACAGCGCTAGTCCGTATAGCACTACCACGGACAGTGAGAAAGGGATGTACAGCGCTTGAGAAGCCCCTTGTCCGTGGTACTGCCACAGGACAAGGGCAGCAGAATAGCTAGGGCTGGCTGAGCTGCTCCTGTGGTGTGGAGGGCTGGGGCATGGAGCAGCTCGGTTGGGAGACAGTGGAGACCAGGGTTCTAATCCTGGTCTCACTGGATTTTACCTCTTGGGACTTGTTTTTTACAAGGGTCCGTGGAAACAGAATTCCATGGACCCACAAATTTTCTCTTGCCCATGACCCACTCTCTGGAGTTAGGATCTTTAGTATAGGGGGTTTGGGGGCAGAGCTCTGCATCAGGGGGTGAAAGCCCCGCAAAAAATAAAAGTGACAGCATTTGCAGGTGCTTCTTGCCAACAGCATTGTGGTTGGCTATGTTTTGACCCAGTGCCCATGAATTAATAGGACCAGCCCTGTCTGGATCCTGGGGCTGATGGTCCCTGGAAGGGTGGTGGGGAAAGCCAGCGGCGGCCCTGATGGGCAGGGGTCCGCGCTGCAAAAATGATCACCACACTGAAAAGAGGCATTGTAATCCACCTCGGTGCAATATTATACACCAGCAGGAAAGACAAAGAGGGTAATGATGGCTGAGGAGCCAGCAAAGGGCACCCCAGTGAAGGGACACCCGGCACCAGATGAGGATCTGGCGTTGCTCTGATGGGCATCAGTTGTGGCAAAGGTAGCAGCAGGGGTGATGACAGAGTCAGGCCCACTGGCTGGGGCTGAAGCAGCACCGGGCGGAGCCGCTCGGGAGACTAAGCCCCGATGCTTTCCAGTTGGGGTAGTTGATGCCTGAGGGACAGAGACCCCTGAGACAGAGGCAGAGGCTATGCTGGTGTAGAGGAGACAGCGAGCGCCTGCTGTGGGCGCGTTTATTAGGGCTAACGCCTGTCCCCGTAGTGGGAGCAGAAGAAGGCAGTGCCAGAAGCCAGGCGGGTGATGGTGGTAGAACCAACATCCAAGGTACCAACACTGGCAAGCCACCAGGCTGAGAGCCCATAGAGTATATGAGTCTAAGCTTCAGGGGCTGGGGCAGGAAGAGCCACCACCTGAAATGGAAATAAGGGTGGGCAGTGGAGCCACTGGGAGTCTGGAGGAAGGGAGGGCTGGCAGGGCTGAAGAGGTTGACCCCACAGGAGGATGACCCAGACACAGCCAGAGGCCTAAGAGGCGACTGCGAATGGAAAGCTGACCAGTCCCAGTCCCAGTGTTTGTCCCGTGCCTGTGCTTCCTGACTTCTCCTTGTGGGAAGAAGAAGCAGTCCCGAGGGCTGTGCCGGCAAGGCCAAGAAGCTCCTGGCCTGCAGCTCCTTCTATATTGCGACCAACTTCTGCTTTAAAAGATGGCTCTCCAGCACTTTTAAACAATGTCTTCGGTGGCCTGGTTGAATTTCTGGCAAATGCTGGTGGGCTACTGTGGAGGCAGTATAGCATAGTGGTTAAAGGCACTGAGCTGCAAAACTGGAGACCTGGGTTTGAATCCCACAGCTCCACTTATGCACTGTGTGATCCTGAGCAAGTCACATAACTTCCTTGTACTACAAGGTCACACCTGAAACAAGCTTCAGCTTAGTGTGCCTTCCTGTTTAAACAATTTCTTTCAGTGTCGGCTAAAGCCTAAACAGAAAAACATGTAGAGCGCCGTCTTTCCAGTCATCTGTTTGCCGTAGGCAAACTCGTGGAGCAGTCCAGAAGATAAGGCTGGTAGAGAAGACATAAACTCATTGAAGAAAACACCAGAATTATGATGTTTAAGCATAATAGAACTCAAAGAAATTGAAAAATAAAAAGCATGGCAAGCTGGTAATGGCAGTCGACTGTAGCTGCAGTGTCCACTAAGGTCTGACTTGCACAGGTCGACGGTGGGAAAAGAACTGAGGTAGGTGTGGGACCACCCAGCTATATAAGCTTGGCTGACGCCAGCTGACTGATGTTGGTGGTATACGGTCCCCATGGTAGACTGCTAACTAGAATTTTTCTGTGTGGTCCTGGTGCCTGGTGGCTTAGTCCTATCAGTGTAGCCAGCTACAAGAGCCTTCCTCAAGTAAGATATATTTTTTCATATGGCTGCAATCTTGTTTCTGTTAAAAAAATGATAATTAAAAACTCACAAAATGACATCCTGCCACACATCAACACATGTATCCTGCTAATCGAGACCCCATTAGGTGGATTCTGTACTTAGTTTATGGAAAATGACCCAGAAATTTATTTTTATGCATTTAAAATCCTTTTTGTGAGTCAATTTTCTTTTTCATGTTGGCAATATGAAAAAGGAACTGGCCTGTATGAACAATGATCCTTCATACAAAAAGAATTTGGACTTATTTCACCAATTTTTTTCATATGAAGGCATCCTTTTTGTACGAAGAAAAAACATATGAATAAGGATCCTTCATACAAAAACAGAATCTAAAAACCTAAGTCCAAATTCCTTTTCGTATGACGGGATCCTTTTCATATGGTTTTCGCTTATACTTAAAAGGATGCCCTCATACTTAAAAATGATTTTGGACTTAAGGTTTTTTCGGGATTCTTTTTTTCATGAGGGAATCCTTTTCATATTGGTGTTTCATACTTATAAAAGGATACCTCTATAATAAGAGATTTTGACTTCATTTTTTCCTGATTCTTCTGGCATATGAGGGAATCCTTTTCAGATGGGTGTTCTGCTTGACACGTAAAAAGGATCTATTCATACGAAAAAGAATTGGACTTTTTTTCCCCACATTTGAACGTCAACAAGCTGTAACTCCTCAGTATTTGGATTTAAGGATAAAATGTGTTGTTTAGGTACATTTTTGGATGTAGACAAATTTGAGGCACAAAATAATTATGAAAGTGTACATGCAAGTAGAAAAATAAAGGACAAACAATTTGAGAAGAACATTGGTAGGGTGGTATGAGAAGCATGGAAGTGTACAAAAGTTGGGTCAAGAAGCAGTTGCAGGTCATGGATAATGTAGCATGAGCCTTCAGGGCAGTTTTGAAGTATGACAAGGTGGGAGAACTGTAGACCTTGGAGGGGAGGAGTTCCAAAGCCTGGTGGCAAACGAGGAAGAAGCCTGGTCACCCATCTTGGTTGAACATTTAGGGGTCACAAGTGAGGTGGTGTCTGAGGATCTGACAGTGTACACAGAGTGAGCACCGTGAAGTAGGGAAATTGGGGTGGCTGGGTGTTAAGACTGGAGTAGTTTATAGAGGAAACAACCTAGCGCATATAAGTTTCAATTTAAAGGCACTTACAAAAGAAGACAGAGAAGTACAGAAGAAAAGAAAAGAAAAGAAAAGAAAGAGAGAGTAGACAGTGAAGAAGAAAAAAAGGTTGTCCAGTGTCAGAGATTAACTATAAAGCTAAAATACCGATCCATCACAGAACCACCTAAACACTAGCTGTAGAAATCAAATATGGCATGGGTGAGAGGATAGTAGAACACCTTCCCCACTATAGTTTAACCTCTTCTGACCTCACCAGTGGCTTTTGCCACTTGTGATGTCAGGTCAAGTATAGCTCATAAGATATTTCTATCTCTCTCCATCATGTCATATCCCATATACTGTATATATACTACTACTGCAAGGCACTAGGTCTGTTCTCGCTGATGGTGTAGAGGTGCTTGAGTAAGGAGAGGCAGGAGACAAACTCAGTGAATGGAAACAGGTTTACTGGGTGCAATGTACCAAAGAGGATAAGCAGTTCACAGCAGTATATTCCGAGCTCGGTACTCTACAACTCTATAACCTTATGATCTATCTTTATACTCTATGACTATCTTATCACGCAATACTCTATAATACCCTTTATGCTTTATTCTTATACTCTACAACTAAATTATTACTCTATACTCTATAATTATTATTATGCTCTATTCTTATACTCTACAACTACCTTATTACTCTATACTCTATAACAATCCTATGCTCTACTGCTTGAAAGACTGTAATTAACTTATGCTTTATGACTTTAGCTTGGTTAGCTGGGGTTACTGCAAGCTATCTATCAGCATCAGAACCTGAGCCAATTGCATCGGTCACATTTAAAGTCTGTCAGTGGGTAGTTATGCACTGCAAACGATAAACGGTGGACGGGCATCAGGATCCACAAGATGAAACAGCAGATGTACATCAAATTCACAAATCAGAAGTACAAGGAACTTTGGACATCTGGATCATCTGGAACTCCAGGAAAACACTCCCTCTGCCTTGAAGACACATACTAGTTTGACAAACACACTGGATCGGGACCTTTGGACCACTATTGAACACCAGGAAAGCACTCCTCTGGACTGAAGACAGACACTTCAGCTCACTCTTAAAGAGCAGCTGACGCTTTGGGAAATTAGAAAATATATTATTTAGACACAATTCAGCTTGTATTTCATATCAGCTATAGATTTCTCTCTCATTATTTATTAGTGAAGAAATTCTCACAAAAACAAGATCTTTATCCTTGAGCATTCATCTGCCTCTATAGCATATTCCCTGCTTGCAGTTATAAAGGTCTGTTGTGACATAACTATCTGTTGCCATGGGAATAACTATGATCTCACAAGCAGAGTATTATGACATCAGGTTGGGTGGAAGCAATAGGAACTGATGCACCCTCAAGGAACAACTATCCTGTTTTCATGCACATGACCTTAGTAATAAATAATGGGAGAAGAAATACAGAGCTAATGAGAAATATAAGCTGCTCTGGGTCCAAATATTATGTTTTTCAAAGTTTTCTCAAAGCGTTGGTGGCTCTTTAAAGGTCTCTTTTATTTTAAAACAAAACAACAGGCTGTCAGTTCCATTTGGAATTCTCCTTCAAGCCACTCCAGAATGCTGAGGGGAGAACACTCCCAAGCTGGGAGTTCCATTTTTACTTTGCTGGCTTGAGCTGGCCAGGCTGGGCACCTATTTGGGGCATTACACTACACTACACACACACACACACACACACACACACACACTGACATTTATTGAAATGCAAATTGCCAATTACCAGGGATCTCAGAACCACACTGCTTTCCCACGTATTAGCATCAATTGCCAAAATAAAATTCAAATCAAATAAAGGAGAACTGTGCTGAACTTGGTGTCATTTTGTCCAGTAGAAGCAGCTTTTAAATGTTGGTTCCAGTTCTGTTATTGTTGTGTCTACATTAGCCTATTGGTAACTTCAGTGAGTGTCTCTGATTTAAACCTTAAGTGCCATTTTAGAACTATAGAGTTCTAGCGTAGGAACATGGATGCACTGAACTTGTGCCAACAGTGAGACAGCGAGCCAATGAGCAAGGGACAGAAACTACATCATACAGTTCTAAAATGGTACTTACTACCTGTGTGTAAATCAGAAACACCAACTAGGATAACTGAAAAGCCGGTAAAGATGAAACAGTAACAGAACTGGAACCAATATTTAAAATCAGTTTCTACAGTGGAAAATGGCTTGCAGGTTCAGTGCAGTTCTCTTCGCCTTGCACGCATGAGGTCACACATCAAGTATAGCTCATGAAGATAGTTCTACCACTGTATCTCCTCCATGTCATATATCATATATATAATACTCACACACACACGCACATTTATTGGACATGCACATTGCTACCATGTGCCAGGGATCTCAGAACCACACTGCCTTCCTACATATAAACATCAATTGCCAAAATACAATTCAAATAAAACAAAATCTCCTCAGTCTCCCATCTCCACTGCATCATGTACCAGAACTTCATATGGCTTTCACTACTAGGAGGAGCTGCTTAGATGGTCATCTCATCCTTCCCCCCACCACCCCACCCCCACCCCACCCCCAAGCTTTCCATTCCACTATCTGAATTTCAAGCTGTGAAGTCCATAGTAAGCATTAATCCTCGACAGAGGAGGGCTCTACTAGGGTATCAATGCCTGGTTGGTGGTGGGTGTGTGTGTGTGCTTCAACCACCAACCATGTATCAATCTCTAGTAGAGCCCGACTCTGGAGGGGATTAATGCTCTTGTAACATGTGCAATGGGGATATGAGTTATGTTTTTAACCAATTCTATATATTGCACATAGAGATACTTCCATTGTTTCACAACATATGGAGTGCAATGAAAATGTCTACTACTTTTCATTTTCTCACAACCACATTCATTCATATAGTGGTGTTTTTTGCTTACACAACAACATGGTTTTCATGGAAAGTACGGACAATGATTAGTGGGATCATTAGTTTGTTTTTAATATCTGCATGTACAAATCTTTATTATTCTACTTGGATGCGTTTGCTTGATCCCTTGTGATGTTGCACAGATTGAATCGTTCCTCATTTGCATGTTGTTCCACTGTGTGCGATCTACTATTACCACTGCTGTACTGCTCTTCAGTTGCTCCTCTTAGTTTAATGATTACTTTTGTCCTTTAGTACACTACAGAAACCATGTAAGCGTTACTTGAATATTGTGTTGCATTACATCTACATTTCACTTATCTGTGTGCTGGCAGTTGGAAATAGTTCCTGTTCGTGTGTGCACCGTATCTGCTGAATTCCTCTTTATTTTGTGCCGCTTCTGTTTCATCTCTTCAGCTCTTGGTCTCACTCAGCATAGTAGCAGTTGTATGCTACTTTTATTGTATGCTGTGTTGTCTGTGGGCTGAATATCTGTTATTGCCAGTAGCAAACTTTCCTTTGGCATTGGGGTATAAAGTGGACAAACTACAATTTCGACTGGGTGGTGGGTGAGTAGGAGGCAGCTACATGTGTTTTTATAGTATTGGGTGTCCATGTGGATTGCTAAGGTACTGCAGGAGTGGGCATTATTATGGACCGGTGACTTTTCAGTAGTTCAACGGCACTACCAGAGTGGGCATTATCATGGATTAATACCCATTGCAAATTGATCAGCTGCTCCATTTCAGCGAATCGCTGTGCTCATTTTCCAGTAGGGTTAATAACCATGCTACAAGAGAGCTTCATGTATGCAGCACTATCCACCAACAATGTCAATAGCTGAAAAGTGTGATTTGTGTCATTGGTTACGTTTCATTTTATACACTGACAGCCCCAACAACAACAATCTGTGCCATAAATACTCAAGTATAGCAAGTTTCCTAAACACACTTAACTTCAATCATGTGAGTTGTAAACCAGTGAATTTCCATAATTCATCCAACTGAAGAACTGCACTGAACAAGCCACAAGCTTGGGGTTTCCAAACTACAGTGCAGGCCAGAGATATGTCCCAAGAATCTTTAGATATATCTGGTTATATCACAGGAAGTCCCATTAAAACGAACGGGATTTCCTGTGCTATATCTCGATACTGTGACACATCTCTGGCTGCCACATATTTAAAGCAGCAGCATTTGTTAGTTGGCAAAATATGTCATTATATAGTTTGTTAGCAAAAATGTATTTGTGACATATTTAGATTTAACTCCCTCAGGTATTTTTAAAACATCTTTTATAACAAACTTTGTAATTAATTACTCAAGTCAAGTATATACAGTCAATCTAAAACAGGGGATGAAAAGAAACAGACAAGTTCTAGGGTATGTTTGTTGATCCAGTCCTGCCCGTCCCTACTGTGGGGACTGTAGTGAACTGAAACATGGCTGACTCTAGCTTCTCCAGGATGTAGCGTGGGACAGCATGGGCGATGGGCCACCTTAGGAAACTAGAAACCAACTTCTGCTTGCTCTGTAGCAGCCACAGCCTCTGTACTGCCTGTTCTGCAGTAGAAGCCTTCTGGTACACTCTAGGGGGAATATTAATAGCAGCAGTACTACTGTTACCAGACTGGAAGGTGGAAGCAAGGTAGTTCCTCTTCCACTGATTCCAAAGCAGACTCCGACTCTGTGCCTGCCAGTTACAGTAGCTGAGAACAACTAGTAATTCACATTTGGAGGAAAATATCCGAGGATTTTATTTTATTTGAGCAGTAGGATCTTAGCTGGAGAGTTAGGTCTCAGCTGCTGGAGCTTTCTTGATATTACTATGTGTACATTATGCATTATGTATGTGTGTATGTATACAGGCAGGTATGTATGATACAAGTATGTATGTATTTATTTTAATTATTTAAACCTTTTGACCAGAAAAGCACACTGAGTCATTGATTCATGTCCATGTGCATCCTAACATTATGACATATGTATAGTGTGTATGTTATATATGTATGTTATGTATGTATGTATGTTATATATGTTATGTACGTATGTATGTAAATTATGCATGTATGGATGGATGGACATACAGTATGTATGTTTGTCAGTATATACGTATGTCATGATGTATTTTTATTTATTTATTTAAAGGTCTCACAAGGAAAGGCATAATGAGCTAGTAGCTAATTTCCATATGTGTCCTGGGGGAAGGGGAGTGGTACAGAGTGGTCATGATAGCCTGAGAAGTATGTCTGTATGTCTGTATGTATGTCGGTATGCATGATGTTATATAGAGTATGTATGATGATCGATAATATGGATATATATGGATGTCTGTAAAGTATGTATGCATAGTATTTTATTTATTTTATTTATTTAAAATTGATGACGGGAAAGGCACACTAGTCGAGGCTCGTTCAGGTGCGACCCAGGTACAAAGTGTACATGGAAGTGAAACAGAGTTACAAAATGAGTAGATTACAACAATATGGATGTGTAGTATAGAGGCATGTACTGTACGACGCAGTATGTATGCATAGTATGTTTGGTATATATGTACAGTATATGTGTCATTGTGTGGTGATTGTGGGGACTTCAACATGCCAGGAGTGGACTGGAATACCCCAACAACCAGGAACAGAAGGGAGCAGGTACTGCTGGATGCCTTCCAGGACAGCTTCCTGCTGCAATGGTCAGTGAACCAACCAGGTTAGGGAATACCTTGACCTTGTGCTGGCAAATGGGGACTTTGTGGAGAGAACTTACAGTGGAGGAACCGCTGTCAGGAGTGACCACCACTCAGTATGGCTCACACTGGATATGGGCAAGAAAGGAGTGTAATCTGGCACAATAGTGCTGGACTTCAGGAGGGCCGACTTTGGGAGAATGGGGAAGTGGTAAAAGGGTACCTGGCCAGAATTCAATCTAGTATGGACACTAACCAGAGGTGGGAGCTCATAAAGCTGGGGATAGTGGAGGCAACCAAAACCTGCTGCAAAGCCCAGAGCAAGAAGGCTAGGGCTAAGAAACCAATCTGGTTGAGCAAGGAGGTCATGGAAAAGGTAAGGAGGAAAAGAGTTGCCTTTAGGAAGCACAAGAAAACTGGGAGGAGGAGGACAGGGAGGAGTACTTGACAGAATCAAGGAGGTGACAAGGGCAGTAAGGGAGCCAAAGCATCTACGGAACTCAGGCTGGCACAAGGCATTCAGAAGGGGAGAAGGACTTCTTTAAGTACATCAGGGAGAAAAGGAGCTGCAAGGACCACATAGTAAGGATTACGAAGGAGGGGGTTGGTGGAAGCAGGGTGCGATAAGGCGAAGCACTAAATGAGTACTTGCCTCAGTATTTACTAAAGAGAAGGGGGTGACACCCAAGGTGGGAGAAATGGCAGAAGCAGGTGGAAGTGGTGACAGATGGGGAAATCATGGAGAGCAGAGTTCTAGAGGGTTTGAAGGCACTGAGGGTGGACAAGGTGCCAGGCCCAGATGGCATCCACCCCAGGGTACTGAAGGAGCTGGCAGAGGTCCTGCAGGACCCTGGCAGACCTATTTAATGCCCTCACTACATTCGGGGTGTGTACCTCAGGACTGGGATGGGATTTGGTGTGGTGCCTCCACAAGAGTGGCCCCAAGGATGAACCGGGAAACTACAGACCAGTGAGCCCCACATCCATCGTGGGTAAGCTAATGGAGACTATCCTGAAGGAGAGGCTGGTGGCCCTCCTAGAGGTCAAAGGACTACAGGACAGCAGACAGCATGGCTTCACACGTGGCAGATCCTGCCAAACCAACCTGGTCAAGTTCTATGACTGGGTAACTAGGCAGCTGGACAGGGGCCATGCAGTGGATGTCCTGTATCTGGACTTCAGTAAGGCATTCACCCAGTGCCACATGGAAGGCTGGGAAGGAAGTTAGTAGGCACAGGGCGGGTAAAGCTGGTGAGATGGGTAGGAACTTGGCTGCAGGGAAGGCAACAGAGGGTGGTGGTGGGTGGGGAGCTCCACACCCAAGGGCAGTGATGAGTGGTGTTCCACAGGGCTCGTGTTGGGACCAGTGTTGTTTGGGATATTCACTGCAGACATATCATGGGACATCAAGAGCAAGATCAGTCTGTTTGCTGATGATACCAAGGTAGGCGCGTGGTGGATGACCTAGGGGATGGCAGGGGTTACAGGATGATCTGGCAAAGCTTGAAACCTGGTCAGACACCTGGCAACTGGGCTTTAATGCCAAAAAGTGCAAGGTGCTGCATTTTGGGATGAAGAACCCAGGAGGAGTTACCAGTTAGGGGAGTGCAGCTAGCCCAGACAGAGGAGGAGAAGGATCTGGTGTGCTCTTTACAGGGTCAATGAACAACTCGGCACAATGTAGGAAGGCAGCTGCAAAGGCCAACAAAATGCTGGGTTGTATTGCAAGGGGTATATCCCCGAGGAGGAGGAGGTGATTCTGCCACTGTATAGGTCATTAGTTAGACCACACCTGAGTACTGCGTGCAGTACTGGCATCCCGATCTGAAGAGGGACATTGCTACCGGAGGGGGTGCAGCACAGAGCGACAAAGATGATCAAGGGCTGGGGACTTATCATACAAGAGGAGGTTGAAGGAGTTGAACAGGTACTCACTGGAGGAGAGGAGAGACAGGGTGACATGATTGAAACCTTTAAATACATGAAAGGAATAAACAAGATGGGTACAGAGGGGCTGTTCAAGTAAGGGGGGCTACCAGGGGCCATGATATGAGACTGGAGCGAGTAAGGTTCAGGAGGAGATGAGGAGACACTTTTTACAGAGAGGGTGGTGTCTGGGTGGAATGTGCTACCTGCTGAAGTGGTATGCAGTAGAACAGTGGACTGATTCAAACGAGGATGGGACAGGACAAGGGGAGAGTTAATGAAGGAAGGGTAGAAGGAGGGCAGCTGCAGAATAAGGGTGCTAGCTGCACATTCAAGCAGACTCTGATAGACCTCTAGGCCTTTATCTGCTGGCAAATTTCAGATGTCATGTATGTATGTATTTATGTATGTGTGCATGTATGTATGTCCATACAATATGTATGTACAGTATTAAAGTATGTACTATATGTAGTTGTAGTATGCAAGTATGTACAGTATGTACATATTATAATGGTGCGTAGCACCACTATAGTTAGGGCTGAGCAGGGTTTCTATGTTAAACCTCAAACTTTGCACTATTCGCACTAAGAGCACTAACCTGTTATTTTCAAAATTGCCCCTAAGAAGCATGGCGAACCCTTACCTTCCCCAAAGTTATATGCTACCAATATTTATTTCATAGTTGCCCGTTAGGAAGGGACGGGATCATATTTCGGATCCGTGGAACCACGCTGATCTCTTCCACTTCCTGGTACCTTCTGCTACAGCGATCTGTCCCATGCTAGAACGCTTTTGATGTCACTATATGGACAGTGTAGGGGCGCGCCATAGACATGAATGGGGCTGTTTTTTAAGTTAATTTTCATAGTTTAGATGCCCATTTGGAACAGATCATGGCAACCGCTTCACTAACAAGGACCAGGATCAGGGTGGATCGTGTAGCAGCAGATACCAGGAAGTGAAAAGGCTCAGCTCGCGTGGCTCCATAGAACCAAAATACAATCCCTTCACTTCCTAAATAGGGGCAACAATAAAAGAAATATTGCAGCATATGCCTTTGGGGCAGGTAAGGGTTCATCATGTTTTGGGGAGCACCTGGATAGTAGCTCTTAATATCTTTGCAACTGCTCAATGGATTTGTAGGAAATATTGCATGCACAGTCTCAGGGTGATCTCTTGATGTGCAAAGTTTAGTTCCAGTTGGATGTGGGTTCGAAAAGTGGATAGCAAAAAAGTAAAAAAAAATCACTGTTTTGTGCTGGGGTTGTTTGTCATTGCCTAGTGCCCAGAAGGTTTGGAATTTTGGTCTGAAATGTTCCGAGTAGAAAGGGCTTGACCCACAGATGTACCTTTCACTAGTTTGGTGAAAAACTATTAATCCATTCCAAAGTTACTAAATTTTGAAATTTTGGTTCTGAGCATGCTCAGCACTATCTTTGGATAGTTGCTTGAAACAAAAAATAATTTGGTCCATACAAAAAGGATCCTTTTCATATGAGGGTAATCCTTTTCATGAGGAAAAAATATTTTTTGTATGGCTAACATCTTGTTTCCGCTTAAAAAATTTTAAACCCACAAAATGGCATCGCATAAACACACCAACACTTGCTAATCAGGACCCTGTTAGCTGGATTCTGCACTTAGCTTCTGAAGAATGACCCAGAAATGTATTATGTTAACATTTAAAAATCCTTTTCATGAGTTGATTTTCTTTTTATGGGCATACAAAAAAAATTGGTCCATAAGAAAAGGATGGCTTCATATGAAAAATAATTTGGTCTTCGCTTTTTCTGATTCTTTTCATATGAAGGCATTCTTTTGATATGCTTTTTCATTCATATGACAAGAGAATGCCCTCATACGAAAAATATTTTGGACTTATTTTTTCCCCATTCTTTTTGTAAGAAGGCATCCTTTTTGTATAACTTTTTTGTTCATGTGAAAAGAATGCCCTCATACGAAAAAAGATTTTAGTCTTAGTTTTTCCCACATTTGAACATCAACAAGCCATAAATCCCTCAATATCTGGACTTATGGACAATCTATATCAAAACAAAGGTCTTAATGAGGTATCCGCCAGTAACATCGTGGGAAAAACATCGCGACCAAAATAAAGTGGAGAAAACAGTGCCTCCCACAATGTCAGCAGCACATTACATCATAGCACATAACAGTGCATGCCAGACAACACACGGGCCATGATAACACACACTACACAGAGACATTGACCGGGGACACAGCAGCAGCCACCCATGCAGGTGAACAGCCCACACAGCCAGAACAAGCCCCAAGGGCATATCCACCTGCCCTCTGCTCGTGGTCCGCAGTGCACACTGCCTGTCCATGGGTGCAGGATAGCATCCTCCATATGTTCACCACTCACTCACCACCATCCATGTTCCCTCCCACGTGTCACCTTGTTGCTGTGTGTCAGCTCACCCCTGCCTAATGGACTGCATCTCCTGGTGTCCCCACTACCAGCCCCAGTGCTGCTTCGTCCCTGTCAGTGCATGTTTCCAGTGTGCCCACGCCCATCTGCCATCACAGCAATACTGTTCTCCATGCCCTTTGCCCCCCCAAATCAGGGACAAGTCGTGTGTCCTCCTTGCACTGTGGTGCGGTGTGCCTTGTTGGTCCCCCCAGACCTCTGAGCACCATCCGTGAGCTTCTTGCACTGTGGCTGTGCACTCCATTGCCCCCAGCCCTATGCCTGTCCTGTAGGCCCCCTGCATTGTTATGCAATGCACTGTGTACCACCCTCCCCTACCTCTGCGCCTGGCCCTGTGGGCTCTTATGCAGCTGTGGCCCGCCTGCTGTCCACCACCCATCATGTCCTGCTGTCATTGTTACCCCTATTCTCTGTTGTTTCACTTGGTGCCAGTGCTGGTGCTTACCCCTGTCTGCAGCGTTGTGGTGGGGCCATGTGGGCTCTGCGGTGTACTGTCCCAGTATCTGCCCTGTCGGTGGTTCTCTTGCTGTGTGCCAGCACATCCCCCGCACAACACCTTGATATTGGCCACGCCCTTTGCCTGTGCACTGTTGCTGTGTGTGTCTTTTGTGTCTGCAGCATTACTACCCAGCGACATTGTTTATCACTTTATTTTGCACCTCACGATATTCTGGACCATGAGGTTACTTCCATCGCTAGGTTCATATGATATTTCGCCGTGTTGTTACTGGCCAGATCCTTTAATGAGTACTACATGAATAATAAATAATCCCCTAAACAAATTAAGGGCCCATATAAAAACATAAAAATTTAAAATATGAAACTTCTCATAGGTAACATTTGAAATTTAACAAACCATAACTCCTCAATATTTGGACTTAAGGACAATTTTATATCAAAACAAAGGCAGTAATGAGTACTGCAAGAATAACACATACCCCCCAAAAAAAAAAAAAAACATTTATGGGCAATATAAAGAACAAATAAAAATGAAAATTCCATATGATAACATTGAACTTCAACAAGCCTTAACTCCCTCAATATGTGGACCTAAGGGCAATCAATACATCAAAACAAAGGTCTTAATGAGTGCTGCAATAATAGCACACATCCCCTACTGACATTTAGGTGCAATATAAAAAGCATAAAAATAAAAAATGCAAATTCCTACAGGATAACTTTGAACTCTAACAAGCCATACAGCGTAGGAAAGAAATTGTTGTTTTGCACAAAATGGAAGTGGGCCATGCCCTTCCATAGCAACGTACATGTATGCATCTATGGAGGGAGGAAAACGCAGGCTGCAGTGCCCTGTGCTCCCACATTCAAATGATGATACGATGATACTATTTCAAAAGTAAGGAAGTTCATTGCAAAAACTTTGTTAATGCAAAGAATGTGAGATTAGGGTTCCCAATCCTATCTACCCACCCTCATACCTCAGGCAGGAAAGTATTACTATTTGACCTTTCCATATTTTTAGTAATCAGGCGCAGTGTGTCCTTGGGGTTGTCAGCCCTATCATTCACCCCATTCTCATACTGTACACATTTCAGCTTATTTACTGATTGAATGGGTGAGCATTAGGCTGACAACCCCTGTCACACCCCACGCCTGATTTGCGAAGATGCAGAAGAGGTCAAATAGTAATGTTTTTTCCTGCTGCCTGCCTGGTGGTGGTGGGAGCATTAGGTTGGGAACCCAACGCACATTTACCTACTTTTGTCAGTTTAACCCTAACTAGTGCATTAACAAAGTTTTTGCAATGAATATAATTATATATGATGCACGTAGAATATATATATAGGTATGTATATACAGTATGTATGTACATATGTTGTATGTACCATATGCATGTGTGTATGCATGTACAGAATGACTGTATGTACAGTATGCATGTATATATGTGCAAATGTATATATGAGTTATATAACATATGCATGTCTGTATAGTATGTATATATGTATGTACAGTAGAGCTATCCAGGGTGCAAAGCACTAACTTGCTTTTAAATGACATGGCACTAAATACTGCATGACAAAAGGGCTTAAGTGACATTCAGTTACACAGTTCCCTGCAGCATACTGCAGTATTCTGCAGTGATACTGCAAGGTCCTGCAATGCATCCCTGGATGGCACTGCTGTATACAGTATATAAGTATGTGCAGTATAGATGCACATACAGTATATATATACAGAGTACATATGTATTATGTATGCACCTATGAATTTACTGTATGTTCAGTATGCATGTACATATGTATGTATATGGACTGTGTATGTATGTGTGTGTGTGTATATGTATAGTATGCATGTATGTATGTATTTATTTAGTTTTTCTGACCAGGCAGGTGCACTACACAAGAAGATGCCGATTTTCAGGCACAACCCTGGAGGTAAAAGAACAGAAATTACAAAAGTAGCAATGCCACAGCATAACACAAAAGCAGAAGAACAACAAAACACACAATATGTGTCCCATAACAGAGTCACAATGAGCAGGCAAAATTTGTGTATGATCTAGTCTTTGTATGCATGTATGTATGTACTACGATATATGTATAATATGCATGCACAATGTGTATTTATCTAAGAAAAATATGTATGTATGATGCATGTATATATTTTAATAAATTTAGACATTTTGACTGGAAAGCACACTGAGACAGTTGTTCATTTCCTGGTACATTCTGTACATCCTAGTATATAAGATGCATATACAGTATCACAATATATTATGTATGCATGTAGGTATAGTAATGATGGATGCAAGCATGCATCCTACATACATACATACTGTACATACATACACACATATGTACTGTAAGGTCTAACTTGGGTGTGGGGGCCTTTGTGCTCACTGTTCTCTTTAAATACCTCTGTGAGGTACATGGTAAATTGCAGGGTTCCCAGTTTCAGAGACCAAGCTAAACTCCTTATTTTATACTGAGCATTATTGAAGTAGAAACCAAAAGAACTGTTACTGAGCAGTTATGGACATGCAGCGTACAGAACTAAGCTTTTAAACACTTTACAAGAAAATGTCACTATAATAGTCACACAATCCTCTATCTGAATCAGAAGCAGTCTCCTGGCTAGAAAGTCCAGACAAATGTTTTCTATCTGTTTTCCAGCCTCCACTGGATCACCAGAAAGAAGTTTTTGCCAGCATCATTAAATTTCAGTTTGGCTGGTAGCGGTATGGAGTGAGAAACCCAAGTTTAAACAGCCTAGCATGAACTGCATCAAATGTCCTCCTTCACTCCCTAGTAGCAAAACTTGAACTGGAAAAGCAACATTATTTTTGTCTTTGATCTTACCCAAAATATTGTTGCACTCATGGTAACTCACCTGTGGTAATTATAGCTCCATCCACACTGCACTGCTCAGAGCCCGAATGGATAGAAACCGCTACAACCGGGAGCAGTGCAGTGTGTCCACACTACCACAGTGTCCGCTACGGGACCGCACCACCGGGTCCACACTTCGAGCCAGGGCGACCGCTACCGCGGGCACCCGATCCCAATGCAGCTTGAGCCGCGCTTAGGGGACCGTGCCATGCATCCACACACTACACGCCCGTACGTTACCGAGGTATAACCGGTTTATATTCTGCTGTTGAAACCACCTCATGTGTGGTTTCAACAACAGTTACTTAAACACCTTCTGGTAAACGCTACAGGTGTAAACGCAAACTGTTACGGGTCACGGTTTGGGCACTCTGTAACGCTACAGAGGGTAGTGTGACAGGGCCTACAGAGCTCTAGGCAAGTCCACATTCAGCTTGTATCTCATGGGGTAAGTAATTCTATAGTGTAGATTGATCCTCTCCAGCTCCTCAAAATCTACTGAAAATTACCACCACACAGTGGACTGGATCAGATCCCTGCAAGCCTTCTGGCACTCAGACTAGTGTGATGTTCAGCATCAGCATGAACTGATTTTTAAAGAAGTTATTTCCAAATTACCACAGTCACAGCTGTTTTAGGGACTTATTTGAAGTTTTAGTCATCGTTTAGCCTCAGTTGTCACTGCCTCAAATAAAGTTTCCAGTATGGTCACATGGTTGCTGAAGGCTTCCATCTTACTATCAAGGCTTTAATGGCCTACAAAACGGCCTTCAAGAATGATCCTCCTGACTCACCACTGTCACTCTTCGCGCCCACCTGCTACAGTGGTTCCAGTGGTGTTGGATGCTTCCCTTTGGAATCTGCCTGAGCCATCTGCCATGGATGTTCTACTGCCAAATTTCCTTAAAGTTCAGACTGCAGTAGGGGATGCTATACTATGAAATGTAGTGGGAAATGTGAACCAAGCAGATCAATAAATCCCAAAACAAAATAAGAAAACAAAGTCCTGCTATGCAGAGCTCTCCAAAGCACTTTTCTCTGTTTGGCAGCTAGCTCTGCCCCAACTGTAATTGGTTTTAATTGTACTAACCCTACCCTTCCTTCACAGATCCCTGCTGTACCTTCCTCATCAAACTTAAAGCAGTACATGGTGGTTGTGAAAATTATGACCCTACTTTTTTATTCTATTTTAGATTGCCCTACCTCCTGTCTTGTGTGATAACCTTTTTCCCATTTTGAGTCTGCTTTACCACTTTTTCTACAGTTGAAATAATAAAATTATTAAATGGTCTTTAGTTTGACTGACAAGGTAAAGGTCCAAGTGTGTGATGTGAGTAGGTGGGTGCTCATGACATGCCTTAGTTGTTGAAAGAAGAAGATGGACCATTTTTATTATATAGGTTATTAAATGTTTCTGTAAATGACACTTAGTCCTTGTTCACAGACTTTGCTCTGGTTTTTTTTATATAGGTTGTTAAATGTTTCTTGTAAGTTACACTGTTTAGTCCTTGTTCACAGACTCTGCTCTGGGTTTTTGTTGTATAGGTTGTTAAATGTTTCTTGTAAGTTACACTGTTTAGTCCTTGTTCACAGACTCTGCTCTGGGTTTTATTATATAGGTTGTTAAATGTTTCTTGTAAGTTACACGGTTTAGTCCTTGTTCACAGACTCTGCTTTGGGCTTTTATTATACAGGTTGTTAAATGTTTCTTGTAAGTTACACTGTTTAGTTCTTATTCACAGACTCTCCTCTGGGTTTAAGGCATTTCAAGTACACTACTATAAACTGTGCAGAGATTATATGAAGTGTTAGAGGGACGCAGTTTATTTGATGTAATCAGTTGAGTAGTTAAATGTTTCTTGTAAGTTACACCACTTAGTCCTTTGTCTACAGACTCTACTCTGGGTTTAAGGCAGTTCAAAGTTCAGTACTATAAACTGTGCAGAGTTTATATGAAGAGACAGAGGCAGTTTGTAGTTCACCACTATAAACTGTGTAGAGATTATATGAAGAGTTAAAGGGACACAATGTATTTGAGTCAATCAGTTACGTAGCTGTTCTGTGTATGTTAAAACTGCAGAACTGCTAAATCAGGCCAGTTGACATCACCAAATTGCCTGATCAAGTTCATTAGCAACATTGTGTATGTTGTAACAGAGGCTTATTAGTTCCTGTAAACCGACTGTTAGCACAGATCAATAGGGAAAAAGGGATGCGCACCCAGCACCACAAGTTCAGCAGAGGGGTGGGGGAAGCATGTGGATGGTCCAGTGTGGCATAGAGAAAAGGGGGAGAATTGGCTGTGGAGCGGCAGAGTTTGGGGGCATAATGGGAAAGCGGAGCTGCCTGGTGTGTAGATACCTGGGACAGCTGAGAGCAGAGGTAAACTGGTTAAGATGGAGATTGGAAGGGAGGGATTGGTTGGGGAGACATAACTGGAAAGGAGGGGGCATTCGGGTTGGAAGAGGGTTTGGCTTGACAGCGAAAATAGAAATGGGAGGAAGCTGGGCTCACCACTAATAAGCTTGATGGAACTAGCAGGGGAAGGCGGGGGAGCCATGGAGATTGGTGGCAGCGAACAACGAAGGCCAGATGGAGCAGATAAGGAACTCTAGCAGGTGGTAGAAGAGATCAAAGGAAGACAGTAAAGCCTAGATACAGTAACTATGGGAAGACAAGGGAGGAGAAGAATAGGAGAGGTTCCACGGGGGTCAGGTGTACTACGGAGAACAGATCTGAGGTGCTGGTGAGTTTAGTGGACCAAGAGGAAGAAGAGGAGGAGGGGTTACAAGAAACCTGGTGGAGGAAGTCATACATAATGAAACAGTAGGGGAAGCAGAAGAGGAGATAAGGGAAAAAATGGGTGGAAGGAGGAGTGGTACAGGGCCAGTGAGATGAGGATGAAGCAGGAGGTAGGAGAGTAAGAAGGGCTGAAGGAAAGATGTGGGGTACAGAAGGCAGTGAGGAAAGACCAATGTGGGGAGGGCACATAGAAGTGAATGGAGGAAAATGGAAATAGCAGGGATGGGGATACAGCTCCCAGGAGCAGATAGGCGGATAAAAACAGCACCGGAGGGAAGAAAGGGTGATGCTCATCAGGGACTCAATCATTAAGGGATACACTGGGTAAGAAAATGGGATCCACAATGGAGAAGAGTGGTCATCTGTACCCAGGATGGAGCAGGGAAGGTGGGTCTAGGATCCTGCAGGCAGCTAAGGAGGTAGGGGGTAGACCACACCTAATTATGCATCTGGGGATGAATGATTTGGCAGGAAATAAGGTGTGGTGGTCCAATAGAGGTTCAAAGAATTTAAGAATGTTGTAGATAGTAGTAAGCTCCTTTGCATTTCTCTGAGGTCCTTCCAGACCCCTGTGTTAGCACAGTGAGGAAGAACAGGCTTGGTGATTTTAATGCATGGCTGAGAGAATGGTGCAGGACAGAGGGAATTTACATGCCTAGAAGGATGGGGAAACACGTGGTTAGATGAAGAGTTCTATGCAAAGGACAGGCTACATCTAAATGACGAAGGGTCAAAAGTCCTAAGGAAAAATTGGGAGAGTACATGAACAGGGAGTTAAAGTTAAACTGCTGGGGGGAAGTATGAGGCTGGCCAAGGATGAGGCGATAGGGACGGCAAGGGGAAACCTAACTGGCACCCCCTGCAAGTGGGAAAGGGACAAATAAGGAGCAGTACTAAGGAGGGCTATGGAGGGCCATGTGTAAATGCACGCAGCTTGGGTAACAAATTCACAGACTTAGAAGCTGCTGTTGTGGAGAGGGACTGATTTAGTGGTCATCACAGAAACCTGGTGCAAGGAGTACCAGGACTGGGACTGGTCATTCCAGGGTTTACTCTGTTTTGTAGGGATGGGTAGGTAATAAGGAGGAGGGGTAGCTATCTAAGTGAGGGATTACATAAGGCTTCAGAAATGCCAGGAAGTTGGGGATAGAGGCACTGTTGGTAGCTTTGGAAAGGGAAAGGGATCAGTGTTATAACTGGGGTAGTATGTAGCCCTGCTGCTCAGAGGTTGGAATTGGACAGGAGCTACTGCTGGACATTCAAAACGTGCCTGACAAGGGTGAGTTCTTGCTGATGGGAAACTTCAATCTTCCAGATGTTGACTGATGCCACCCTACTGCGACAACCTCAAGGAGGAGAGACTCTGGACTTACTGCAGAGGGTGTGCCTTAGGCAGCTTGTGGAGGAACCTACCAGGGAAGGTGCGATTCGGACCTAATACTAACTAATGGGGACAGCGTGGATCAAGTAAAGGTGTCGGTCCACCTGGGATCCAGCGATCAAAAATGCTTAGATCCAACATTAAAACTGGCTGGTGTCAAGTCGACAAGGACAAGAGTCCTTGACTTCCAGAGGGCTGACTTTGTGAAGATGAGGAGGTGCCTGAGGGATGCCCTAGCAGAGATGGGAATCTGAGGGTGTGTGGAGCAGTGGGTAGCGATAAGGCAGTCAATAGATAGGGCTACCAAATTATGTGTTAGACTGATCAGTAAAAATAGGAGGAGGAGGAGGAGACCAATCTGGTTCACCAGGGGTAGAGCCAGGTAGGGGCTAAGAGATTAGCCTTCTTGCGCTACAAGAGATCGAGAAGGAAGAGGATAGGGAACTTCATCTGAAGAAAAAAAGGAGGCAGGGAGGCAGATAAAAGGCAATGGCATTAGCTGAGGAAAATTTAGCTAGGTCAATAAAAGACAGAGATAAAGCATTCTTCAGGTACATAGGAGAATGTGAAGAAAACAAAAGGGGGGATAATTAAGGTTAAAAGGCAAGGTGGAGACCCTGTGGAGGATGACCTTAGGAAGGCAGATGTGCTAAACAAGTACTTCTGCTCAGTATTCACTGAGGAGGAGAGGGAAAGGGCCTGAACCAAGGACAGGAGCAAGAGGGGTGGACACCAGCCCTTCTCGGTAATCTGGGTCCTAAAGGAGCTAAATAACTTTAAGGTGGACAAGGCGACGGGATCAGATGGGGTGCATCCCAGGGTGTTAAAGAACTCAGGGAGGAGAGCTGGCTGCACCTCTAATGGCGCTGTTCAACCTATCATTGGATACTGGGAAGGTATCTAGTGATTGGAGAAGGACGAATGTGGTTCCACTCCACAAAGGTGGTGATAGGGAGCAGGCTGGTAACCACAGGCTGGTTAGCCTGATGTCAGTGGTGGGCAAGATGATGGAGTGGTTACTGAAGGAGATAATAATTGACATCTGGAAACCTATGGCCTGTTTCACCCTGGACAGAGTCCAAAATTATGCATGCAACCACTGGAGAAGGGTGCTAGTAGTGGCTGCTAACCCCAAAATGAACTAGCTGCAAAGACAAGCACCCAGCAGTAAATCAATGCCCAACACAAGAAAATTAGTGTAAAATGCTGTGTTTATTTAGGTGCTAACGCTGCAATCTGCGCCCCAGCGCTCGGGCAACCAAGCCTTCCTTAGGTGTGTGGCTTCAGAGACAACATGGTGATTAAATACATAAGTCAGTGTGACATCATCAATTAAAGTGCAAAGTATATAATCACTGATTCAAATACAAAAATACAAAACAAAATGTTACAAAAAATTACACATAACTTACAAAGAGTTTATATTAGCACACATCTCCCAAAAAGAGATGATTACTTCCTATTGAAAATTTTATATCATTCTAACCCATGTGGTATAAATAATCAACAAAGGGGATATAGCCAATACAAAATACTGTACAGCAAAATTTTGAAAGGCAAATGAGAATGACAAAAAGGTATTCATTTCTATATAACATTTAATTTCATAAGAAATCCATAACTGTCATAAGAACATATCCTAAAGGAATGGAAAACAGAAGAAGGGTGGGGGAGAATAGAGGAAGGGGGGAAGGGGAAGAGGAGGTGGGAGGGCAGGAAAGGGGAAGGGGAAAAGCAAGGGGAGGAAGGGAAGGGAGGGGAACCTGGACAGAATGGTTTCATAAAAAGGGGTCTAGTGTGATTGCTCGTCAGTTTGTTTCCACATCTATTTTCCCATACCCAGTTTACCGATATTTAATTTCCTAACTAGGATTTTTTCCTATCAACACTTTGCTCAATTAGTATCCGCTCAGTGCATATACATTTAACATTACCATGAACTGAACAACATAACAAAATTGTGCAAGAAAACATACAAAACATATATAACACAACAGTAAGAAGTGAGAAGCGTACGTAGTACAGACTTCAATAACTGAAGCCACAAGGATCTCTTCTGTGTTTTACATTAGTCACAGTATGTAATTACAAGTAATTGGAAATCTGATGTCCTTGATGTACCAAGTTAATCCTGTAATTACCTGTGATTTCAATTTGCTGGGTCTGAGTCAATACTCACTGTTCAGTTACATAAAGGACAGGCATGTTGTGGTGCAGCTGGTTTTGCAGAAAAGTTACCTTACTTACCTCCCAGTTCTTTATGATGGCTGCTGCACAACCTGCACAGCCTGAGGTATGTCAAGTTGTCTCTTCAAGCATGGTCACAATAAACTCTGTATACAGGGCTACCTCTATGAAAAGAACAAAGCCGTGGGGATCAATGGTACTGGTGTTGTCAGCAATGAAAATCCCTGTTATCATGGCAGGGCCTCTACAGTGCTTGTTGGAGGCAACATCACTTAAGAAATACAGCATCCCATAATCACTTCGCCTGATGCTAATGACTTTCATGTTGCTAACGCCATTTCATCCTTGAAGGCTAGAGCTGTCTCAACGCATGACACACCAGCACAGCTCATCTCAGAACGCAGCTAGCAAAGGTGTCAGCAGGGTGAGGCACAACATGCCAGTCAGCAGGGCATTGCAACAAATGGTAAAACGAGCAAAATATGCCACCAGAACCACACACTCTGGAGGAGACAGTAATTCCTCCCAAGCTGTATACTATAAACGGCCAGCAATTTTAATAAGAGACTCTGTGTGGAACTGAAAAGTGCTACTATTTAGCACCAAGAAAACCTAGAGAAACTTGTTTTGCTGGCTACTGGTGGATGGATGAGACATTTAGAACGGTGCCTACCCTTTTGGACAATCCTTCCATACACGCTCCTGTGGGAAATGCTAATACATGCAGGATTGTGCTGCTTGTTTACGGTTTCAATGTCAGCTAAATCCCAGGAGTGTTACCTGCAGTTATTCCAGGACCTAGCAAGATGCAGCCGACGAGTTTGAATACAGCCTGTCACTACAGTATATAATTACCGATTTAGAACAGGCAGCTTTTAATGCAACAAAAGTGGAATTCCCAGGAGCAGAGAACAAGGGATGCCTATTCCACCTAGGACAAATAGTGTGGAGAAAGATACAGAGCTGTGGATTGGCATCAAAGTACAGACTGGAACCGGATTTCAGCTTGCTAATGTGCCAGTTAGTGGCACTGGCATTTTACCACCAGATGATATACCGCCTGTATATGAAGAAATTCAACATGAAATGTCCTCTCTACAATGTCTGTGCAGGAATGGTTCGAGGATACATATATCTATGGACATATCAGATGTCACGTGAGGAATAACACCACTATTCGAGCACCACCACTGTACTCTCCACAGTTCTGGTCTGTATACGACCAGACATTGCATGATGCCACAAACATAGAACGTGGCAGCGTGGCATCGCCAACTTGGCACTCTAGTCGGGACTTCATGTTGAGCTGCTAAGGTTCGCTGAAGAACTGCGTAATGAGCAGATGGTGACCGAATCAACTATAGAAAAATAAACCGTGACATGCCCAAATCACTGCTGAAGAAAAAGTATGCTAAGCGGGAGAGAAAATTGGTAACATCTGCTGATAGACAGCAATGCATGGCAAGGACTTTATACATGGAATAGCCCATAACATGGTGCTGTAACAATCCATGGTGCTTTTAATTTCAACTTTAACTTTTACATCGACTTTTGCACAACTTAATAAAGATTAAAACTACACTTTAGTCATGGGGAATGAATAAGGACATCGAGGGTTAATTGCTTCTGCACTCATGAATGAATCACAAAGCAAAGCCTTGGACATCGAGGGTTAATTGCTGCCATTTTGGTAAGTGTCTGATTTGTCAAACACGATGTCAAATATGATGTTTCTGCATCTGCATTAGAAATGTATTACCTGTATTAAATGTATTACCTGATGTCGAGGTTAAGTGACCGTAATGCTGTGCATTGTTCAACTACACTATGGTGTCTGTCTGCCATTCCATAAGTGACCGGTAATGCTGTGATAGAGAAAAGCTAAGCGGGGATAAAACATGTCGAGGAAAAGCGAGAGCAAGATAAAATGTCAGGCTAACAGATGAGATGGGCATTAGGTGTCGGGATATTTGTTGTCGGGCAACCATATGTCGGGCAATCGTATGGATCCCCAAAAAGGGAGGTCCTGCCAGACAAACCTGGTTGAGTTTTTTTACTGGATGATCAGGGTGGTTGACCAGGGAGAGGAGGTGGACATGCCTATCAGGACTTCAGGAAGGCCTTTCAGTACCATCCTCACAGAAGATTGATAAACAAACTAAGCATCCTAGGGGTGGGTCATAAGATAGCAACATGGGTGGAAAACTGCTGACTGGCAGGAGCCAAAGGGTGCTGGTAAACAGGGTACCTTCAACATGGGAGTAGTGATGAGCAGAATGCCACAGGGCTTGGTGCTGGGACCAGTTCTCTTCAATGTCTTCATTGGAGACATTATGGAGGAGCTGGAGAGGAAGCCATGCTTATTCACAGATGATTCCAAGATATGCAATAGGGTGAACGACTTGAGGGGGTATAAGACAAGGCACCTTTAAAAGGTTACAGGAATGGTCTAGGTTTGGCAACTTGAGTTAATGAATAAGTGCAAGATTGAAAATATAGGAAGCAGAACCAGGGTGATATATGAACTAGGAGAGGAGTACAACTGGCAGTCACAAAGCAAGAAAGGGACCTGGGAGTTGTTATTAGAGATGACCTAAAGGTGGCTAGGCAATGTGAAGCCACAGTGGGAAGGCTAGCCATATGCCGGGCTGCACAGGGAGGGCATTACCAGTAGAAAGAGGGAGGTCCTGTTGCCCCTTTACAAGACACTGATAAGGCCTCATCGTAAACTCAGCATTCAGTTCTGGAGGCCTATCTGAAGGGGACAAAACAGACTGGAGGAGGCAAAAGGAGGGCTACAAAATGATATGGGGCCTGCAGGGGATTTACTATAAGAAGAGGCTGAGGGAACTAAATATGTACCCCTAGAGGCAAGGAGGAGAGGGTGACATGATCGAGACCTTCAAATATCTCAAGGGCATAAATAGCATACAGGGGAGTGTTTTCAAAGGAAGAGATGCCAAAGGAAGAGGGGCCATGGCTGAAGGCTAGAAGGGACAGTTCAAGGTAACATAAAGAAGTACTTTCTCAGAGATGGTGGTGGATGCTTGGAATGGTCTGCCGGAGGAGATGCTGGGGGCAGACACAGTTACTGGCTTTAAGAATGCGTGGGACAGACACAGGGGATACCGGAGTACGCGGGGAGGGTTTCCAGTGTAGGGTTAGAGTGGGATCTTTAGTTAGGTGGGACTTGATTGGGCAGACTATGTGTGCCTTGAGGTCCTTCTCTGCTGACCTCTTGTATGTATATATGTATGTAAAAGGGTGCTTATTTTAATATGGCTCAGACCAGGTTTTAATGGTATTCTCTGTTGTTTTAACATCCATTTTCAACATCATGTTTCTTGTGACTAACGGACTAGCAGCAGACAGTGATCTCTGACCTTATGGGATGACAGGTGTACAGAAGCAGCTGAAAATACTGGTGAAAACCTGGTTTGACCCATATTAAAAGGAATGCTCCTTTATTATTTCAAATGTGAAAAAGCTCTAGGGCTGGATATTCAAACTGCCGCCATTCTGAGGCGCAAGCCCTTGCACTGTGCAAAATAGTTGTGCAGGGTGTGGCCCAGGCGATATTCAAAGGGTTGTGCTATTGAGCAACTCCTTTGAATATCACCCAACCACAACCACTGTGCATGGCGCAGTGAAACTGCGCATACCGCAAGTTGTAAGAGTGGAGCATTCAACTTGCGGTGCCTAAGTACCATTGCGCCATGCGCAAAATCACGACATTCAAAAGGTGACATGCAAATGGGGCCATAATTCATGCAAGAGCGCAGGGGGGCCATTTGCATCTGATTATGAGCCCATTTGCATGCCATTAGCATGTAGGTGCGCCGATCCCGGACTTGCACCTGGCGCCCTGCCAGGCAGCAGCCGTCGGGACCGACGCGCTCCCGCAGCCCGATCAGCGGGCAGCAATGTGGCTCCCCACCTCCTCGGCCACATCTCCCTGGTGGTCCACCGTGGACCGTAATGCCCGATCGCGGGCAGAATGTGAAATGACCCCCGAACACGTTCCTAGTGCCCGATCAGGCAGAATGTGAAATGAACCCCCAACATCGCTCCTAGTGCCCGATCACGGGCAGAATGTAAAGAACCCTCCAACATCTCCCTGATGGTCCAGTGGACCGTAATGCCCGATCGCGGGCAGAATGTAAATGACACCCCCGCCCAAACATCTCCCTGGTGGCTAGTGTCCCCCACCCCACCCACCCACGAAGCCCCACTCACCCGCTCCCCCGCAGCGGCGGGCGGCAGCATCCCATCTGCCTGCCGCCTGCCGCCCGCCGACTGATCAGCCAGGGCTGCACGCCCATTGGTGCAGAGCAAGAACCAATGGCGCAGCCCATACCTGCATATGACAGTCCAGATTTAGCTCGAAAAGGTTGGAAAATCTGCCCCTAGAAGGCTCCAGGCATATAACACAGTGCTGTCCTAAACCTAGTTTGTTCAAATATCCCTTCTTTTACCAGCAAACTTCCCAGTGCACAAGACCACAAGGCACTTCAACAAGGCAGAAATGAAAACGTTATAAAGTTTAACAAAATAGTTTAAGAACCAGAACTTGGAGGCTGAGCAGGAACTCTGTCATCTGATAGCTCACATGTCTTAACAGACATTTGACACGTTTCATCTTGAGAACTTGGTGCAGACTGAGGTACTCTCCTTAACACAGTTCTCTTTTTTGCCAGTGTTCCTGTGCCCCACCACAGAAAAAAGATCTTGTTTGGTTAAATCTGAAGCATGACAGGAAGGCTCAGGAGTTATGCACAGAAATCGTAAACACCTATAAAGATTATGAAAGAAGAAGAAAAGAGTCTGGGCTCCTGAGAGGAGCACAGAACCTGGGTACCTTGCAAACTATAGAGGTGAATGATACTCATTCTGTAACTTTGAGCCAGTAACCCTGCAGTGCAACAGCTGACAGTGCTGTACATGGCACTCAGTGCAGTAGAGTCAACTGGGTCTGTCAGAAGCAATGACATACATATGAACCCGACATAACCCCCTCCATTTCAAGGCCTGAACTTAATAGAGATGAATAAACACCTGGATCTGACATCTATCTTTACTTATCTGTTTATTTTTTATTATTTATTTACAATTTGGTGACTGGAGAGGCACACAAAGCCAGAGCTAGTTTCCTCTAGGTGTGATTCGTAGGGAGAAGATACAGCAGGGAGTGAAACAGTAATACAAAATAAAGTGCCAGCCATGAGTGCATGTACGTGAACAATTTAGCGAAAGCAGATAATTAATTCAAGAGGAAAATAGTGCATTGGTTATGGGTTAGCCAGGATGAGAACTAGGGAGCGTGCCGCAATGTATAGCAAGATATCTGTAACAGAATCACAGTGGCTGAAATTCAAATTACAGAGTACACTGAGCTTGAAGGTATACAATAGAGTATAAGACAAAATGGGTAAACCTACTCCTGGCAGTGCCTCACCTTAAAGTGTGTGTGCTGGTCCACCTGTGCCCAAATGGCTGCCCCATTTCCAAAGCTGAACAACAGCGTGACATAAGGTGCGTACACCATACTGTTGTCAGCAGTGTCAATCACAAAAAAAGTCCCAAACAAGAGACTTTTCAGCTGGCTACACAACTGGGGGATACAGGGACAGGTGTTGCGCTAGGTACAGGACATACCAGAGCAGGGTCAGCTGGTGGTGGTGGTGCTATGCATGCTGTTATAGGTGCTGTGTGTGGGGAGGATGGGCGGTGCCGACTGTTCCACTTCCCAGTGCTGCTGGTGCCAAAGCTGGCCTCTTCAGACAGATGGGATGGTGTGTCCCATTCATGGACAGCATCCCCTCCTCGCTGTGGCTGGTCCCAGTCCCAGTCCTCCCTGTCCCTCCTTGCCAGTACCACTCTTTCAAAGTTGGAAAAAAACAGAAGAACAATAGAACAAGTGGAGAACATAAGTAAGCAATAACAACCAACAGGGTGGGTGGTACTGGGGAATACTGGACTGCCCAGGGGCATAATGAGGCCTGACCCTGCAGGCGGAGGGCCTTATAGCCACTGAAAGGTCCAGTATTCCCAATACCGCCCACCTGGAGAGTATTTTGAGCTTAGAAATGGCCCTGTAAAAAATGATAAATCTATGAGAAATTAATAATAAAGAATGAGTTTACTGTACATTTTGTAGTAAAATAATTCCTCCACCTGGACTGAGCTATGACTTGTGTCCTGCTGGGGAGAGTGTGGTTGTATGCAGTTACTGCCCCTGTATTAGTCTTATTGGTTTGTGATTTTAAATCACCCTTCTGCCCTCATGGAGCACCTTTGTTTGCCAGCTTGCCTTTTTGTTTTGTTTTATTTATTTATTTGGTTTACTGGCATGCTTCCATGGCAATCGGAAAGGAAAAAAGAGAGCATGTGCATATATTTCCAATGCATGGGATGGGAGAAAAGAGAGACCACGACTGAGGTCTGCAGTAGAAGCTTATTGAAAGCACACTTTTCCCAGCCATTTGTTTTAACTGGGGGTCCGGGAGCTGCTGTGTGCGGAAGACATCCCAGTCTGAGAAACGTATGCAGTTGCCAGAATTACAGTGATCAGGGAAGTGCAGGTACAATTATTGTGGAAACTGTGTAGTATACCACTGTGGACCACACTAGGTTGTGGAATAAATTTATCACAGTTTAAATCGTCCGTTGCATTTACATTTATTTTAGTCTGAGTGCATCAACAGTCTTGTCTTCGCTTAACTGTTCAGGCAGGCCGCCCTGTGCTACTGCACCACTCCTAGAGGGTGAACCGATCACAGCGCCATTCCTTGAACAGTCAAGAATTATTGTGGTAATAAAGAAAGCAGAGATAGTTTGATGTTGGGAGCCAGTTCTGTTTTATTGTAATGAAGCGGGGTACCTTATTTACAAGGGCAGTTATTTTCACGGATGCCCGATCGGGAGAACTGGAGTCAGAAGCAGTGGCAGCACTTTTTAACTTCAGCTCCCCAGACATACAGTCTGGTTGCCAGCTTTCTACAACTACTGTATCCGTCGGTTATTGAGGGAGTGGAAGCCACGGTACCAGTGTCCCTTACTAAAGTAAGCTGTGGATAGAAACTTTTAGTTTCACTTTAAGGACTTGTTTTTTTTTTTTATTCTTATGGTTTGGTTATACTGGTTGTGTGGGTCATGACTTTTTCGGTCAGGGTGGCCTCGGTTGGTTGTTAAACTGGCAGTGGGATAAAATGTCAGCTAGATTGGGGCACATGAACACCAGTTTGCTTTCTGGACATGCTGTTGGCACTTGTTATCAAGACGGATCTATTGAAAAATACCTGCCCGCTAATGCTAGGCTCCTATACAATCAGTGTGCCAGGATTTAATTTGCCATTTCTAAACAAAATACACTGGAACAACAACTAAATAAAGCCACACAAATTGCTAGGAAAATACAAGACGACAAAATAGCTGAAAAAAAAGCTGTTGTTTCTTGTTTTTAAACCCTCTGAACACAGCAGATCTGATCTCTAATAACTCACACAGTCTGCATAATGAAACTAAGGTTCAGTCTGTACATAGAAAAGTAGGATGTAGCTGCAGGAACTGCTTCCATGTGACCTACAGGCACTTGTTTACCAGAAGCTTTAATCTCAGCAAACTTCACCCAAATTAGGGGTTGAAATAACTACCTGTCTGCCTGTCCCAGATACCCATTTTTCCCCAGGGACAGCTGGTTTCATTTCTCTGCCTTTCCCTGAGATAGATATCACATGAAAAGCATTCACGGCACTAAGTCCAAGGAGATTCTGCCACCTGTAAGGTTGGGCTAGGGACCGCTCCAACATCATGGTGCCCCATGTTGAGAATTGTCCATTCAACCCATTCAGCCCAATGCCCCATGATGGGCTCTTCTGTGTGGTCAGCAGGTTTATCAGCAGCAGAAACAAAAACAGTGGCACAACAGGACTAGAGTGTGCATGTGTTCCTTGTCATTGTGCAGGAGCAGTGCATGTCTTCCCTTTCCTTTCTGACTGCACATGTCATTTCTCTGGGTGCTGTACTTGCACTAGAAGCCCAAGACAAGCTTCAGTTCACAGGAAGCAGAGTTTCGGGATGCACATTAAAAACCTTTTCATGGCTGTCTACTAAGAGGGCCTAGGTAAGGCTAATTAAAAGCCATTGTAAGGGCTAGAACACCCGTATTTGAAAGCCCTTTTCAGGGCAGACAGTCAAAGCAGAAAAGGGGAGACTCAGTGCTGAGAGAGATTAGAAGAGGAACTTGAAAGGCTGATACTACTTAAAGCTCCTTGTCAGGTCAGGAAGGCAGTGGCGGTTTCACACCAGGGTCTCGGCCAGGCACGTGCGCCCCAGTAAAAAATGCTGTGGCCCCAGTTGGTGCCCCATATGGAGCAGAGCTTCCATAGTAAAAATATATCAGTGCCTGGCTGCCATCTGTTGTGCCCCAGCTGTGCCTTGGTAACCATTTGTGGCTAGAGCCGCTAGTGCAGGAAGGACTCCAGAGGCAAGAGTTGGGAGGCTGGTTAAAAGCTCTTGTCAAGGTTACTGAGCAGGGGAGAATTTTAATGTTTGGGCTATACATAGGAGCAAAGAACACCAACTGTTTTTTCAGGGCAGAGCAGTTGGGAGTTAAGGGCCCTTTCCAGGAAGGGAAAGTACATTAAATGCCTTTATCAGGGCAGAACTGGGGCACACTTGTTAAATCCTTTTAGGCCAGGTACCTGCCAGTGGTTAATAATTAGTAGCCCTTTAGGCACCTTACAAATGATAGTGTCCATTATTAAGTCCTTTTCTAGGCACTGTAATACCTAGGGGCACCCTAGTTATTATTAGCTCATGTTTGGAAATAGAAATGCAAAATTAGTCAACAAAATCAACAGGAGAGGTAAAATTTCTGTAGGATAGTCAAACTGAGTATTGCTCAGTCCTCTTGACAGCCATCCACAAAAAATATTTCTAGCCCTGGCCCAAAGGTAAAGTTGCAGGTGAAGTTGCCATACAAAGTTAGAAAAGGTGAATTTCCTTGTAATTTTTTCAATTTTACTATTTTTGGTAACCAGGTAAGGCCAGTAGGCACAAGTGCCTGTTTTCAGAGGCAATCCAGGAGCACTGGGGTGGTTAAGGACTTGCTCAGAGTCACACAATATGCAAGTGGAGGTTGGGGAATCAAACCCAGGTCTGCTGGATGTAACAAGCTCATTCACAGCTCATTACTCTAACCTCTAGGCTATACTGCCAGCCACTTGAAGGACTTCAAGTTCTTCTGAACTACAAACACTTGTGAACTGATCGACAAAGGCAAAGTTGGTGACTTCACCGGAACTTCATCCGTGAATTAAAACTTTGCAACAAAGCAAGAGGAGGCCCTGATTGAATTCTGCAGTGGTGAACCCGCTTGATAGCCCTGGTGGTAGAGGGTTTGTAATTGCCTGAAATGGTGCACATTTTATGCTGAGTTGCCCAAAATGGACAATGGTACCACATGAGGTAATGGTGGCTCCAAGTTTAACTCAGTTAGGTATCCCGTGCATGATGTCTAAACCCATCTGTTGTGGTATGGACCCATTCCTCGTGAAAATTGGAAAGTCTGCCCCATAGCAAGAATGGGGCCAGGCTGTGCAGCATACAAGGCTGAGCCTGAAGCCCTTCAGCAATGAGCCCTACTCGAGGATGGATTCGGCGTGTTTCATTGATGTTGTAACTCCCCAGGCCTGTCGGGTGACACTTCCTCCTCCTTCGAAGCTACACTGGTTCCAGGAGGAGAACCTGTTAGTTTGCCTGAAAAGTTCAGTTCTGCCCTTTGATGTAATTTCGCACGAAAAATCTCTCCTGTGACCTGCCAACCTGGGTTTTTCTCTGGTCTTAGACTGCAGCAAGCATGCCATAGCGGTTTCCCAGATTATTTCACCGCTTCTTTGAAGGTGGAGCCAGACAGAAGATAACCTTAATGCCGCCAGTGGGCCTGCTGACCAGGACTTATCTCTGGTCTTTGTGTGCAGCCTGCTCCATAGAGGTTTCCCTGATTATACACCACTTCTTGAGAGTGGAGTCGAATGGCAGATAACCTTCATAGGCAGCACTGACCAAGGGAATCTTGGAGAAGCATCTGCTTGCCAAGCGCAATGACAGAGGTTGTGCCATGCTGAAGTTTGATAGAACATGGTTCTAGCAGTGCATCTGGCTGCTGCCTCCAACACACCTGCTGAATAAACGGAGGCTAACTCAAAGAGCTGGAGCTGCTGCAGTGCCACCTTGTTTTTCTCAGAATCTTCCACCAGTTGGAAGCTAGGATCTTGGCCCATGAAAGAGGGTTCTGGCTAAGAAAGGATTAGCTGTCGCTGCTTTGAGCTAAGTTACTGAAGCTTGGAAGGCCTTCTTAAGATGCATCCACTTTCCTGACCACCAGATCTCATAGAGTGGCCTCTTCCTCTGCTGGACTAATGGTTTTTTGTCTTGGCAAGATTTGCAGAGATGCTCCTCCTCATCAGAGGATGAGAACTTGGTTGTCTTTTGAGTCACCGTCCTGTGAACCCTCTGCTCTGGGGGCTTGGAGGCTGCAATTTGGAGCATGGGGGGGCTAAGGCAAATGCTCTGTTCAGTGATTCTATTAGATCTGGAACCAATGAGGCATGGCCAGTTTTGGCCCTCCTGTGCGAACGCATGCACTCAGTCCCGAGTGGCCTGCCACTGATCCGATGAGGAGGGGGCTCACCAGGTCCTCTGCCATGGAGGTCGCTTCTTCTCGCAGCCTCAAAACAGAGGTAGCCTGCAAAGGTGTCCAAAAAGGATGGATTTGCATTTTCTCCTGCCCTTGGGAGGCTTGTCCACCAACACCATGTGTCCTAATCTCAATGTCCCTGAGAAATGGGGTCCCCTCCTCCAAGAGCCTTGGGAGTGATACCCAGTGTGAAAGCCTGTAAAGGTGGCCAAAGGAGGAATTTTGCAGCTTGATTCCAATGCCCTTGAGGATCACCACGCTCCCAAGAACTGGGACTTTGTAAGCTGTTATGCCCCAGTGCTGTCATCAAGAATTGGAGGCCTTCTGAATTATGCTTTGGGAACAACCCCTTGAGAGGCTTCCTGAGTTTATTGCTGTGCTTGGAAGAAACGCTGCTTGCTAGCCCCTTAAATGCTGCACACAACTGATCTTGTGAAATGTTATAGTTATGCAAGCCATGGAAGAAAAGCTGATTGCTAGACCCTTAATTGCTGCTGGGAGTATGGTGCTGTCGATAAGGAGCGCCATCGATGACTCCAGAAGTGCTAAGGGGCTGTTAGCATCAATGAGTGGCTGTACTAACGCTTCTAGCCATCGATGAGGAGATTGCCAGTTACTGCTGTCGCACAGGAGTATTCTCCTTAACCCATATACTTCAGTCAACAGGGAGTATTCTCCTAACCCTATATATATATATATATATATATACACATATATATATATCCCTGTTTCTGAGGCTGTGATGTCGATCGACGGCTTTTTAGAGCTGAGGGAATTTCACATGGCTGTGTAGCACGGTTGAGCCCCAAATCGCTGAAAAACTCGTTAGAATGTCAGTCTGTGTTATGTGCAAGGCTCAGACTGGAACCAAACAGAAAAATATATTTTGTAGTGCTGCTCTTGTCCAACATTGAGGATATCCAAAAGAAAAATGGGAGTTACAGTCTGATGTCTTCAGCCCTGCCATGAGGAGACAATGTGGGCCAGTCTGTACAGTGTGCAAGGCTGAGACTGAACCAAACAGAAAAGAGCTTTTGTAATGCTGCTCTTGCCCAACGTTGAGGATATCCAAAGAGAAAATAAAATGAGACTTACAGCCTGATGTCTTCAGCCCTGCCATGAGGAGACAGACCTCTGCTACAGAGTACTTGCCTTTTGGAAGGCAGGAAGTAAACTGGTGTGCACAGAAGTGGAGGGGAGAATATCCAGGCTGCAGAGTTTTGGTTCCTGCCTGCATGATAGCATCAGGAGGTACAGCCCATCAGTATGGAAGCCCAGAGATCAGCTTAGGAGAAAGAAATAAGTGGGAATATGGCAAGCCAGTATCTGTCCAGAAAGGGAAACAGTGTGAGAGACACAGGACTTCAATGGAGGGAAAGAGAGATTAGCACAGAGATCAGTGATGAACAAGACATGGAACACTAAGGGCCATGCAGTAAGAAGGAATAAAAAAGAGGCCCAGCTCTGTGGTGCAGAATTTGGGGCAGTACTGTAGACTACATCTGTGAGTTAAACACTGGCAAGATCACCTAAGTATGATCCCTCAGTGGACTAGGACAGGAAGGTGGATTTGTTCTGCTTATAGCAGACTAAGTTTAGCGTGAAGTTTCCTGTGCATTATATCAAACTGGGTTTAAAAGATATATTTTGATCCAGCCACACCCCTAAGTACTTTGAAAATGGGTACCTGTTGAAGCAGGTTGCCATTCAGAGTTCTGAAAACAGGAGTATGTTGGAGCCTTGCAAGTCTCTGTCTAGTACCAAAAATCAGGGATGCCGCTTTTCTGGCATTTGTGACAGTTGATTTGAGAGAAACCAAATTGACATTGTCAAAGTCACGCTTGAGTGATGATTCTAGGTTAGGGACCAAAACACAAGATGTAAATAGAATGTCATTAGCATACATGTGCATGTGTAAGGAGACAGAGGTGGAGAGAGGCCATTAAAGAACATGGAGAAATGGACTAAGTCAAGGATGGAGCCCTGGGGAACACCAGACCTAATGGGCAGTAGAGGATAGGGCATCACCAAACTGGACCAATAGGAGCTGATCCAAGAGGAAGGAGCAAACAACCTGGCCACCATGTTGGATAGGCCGTAGCACCTAACTTACCTAAGAGAAGGGGTTGGCCAAAGTATCAAAGGCCCTTTGCTATTTCTATTTAAAATGGCTGGATGAAATAGTCCCTTGTTCCACGCCTTTCATATGGAGTCAGTGATCACTTAAATATTAATCCATCAAATGAGAACTGTGGTGAATGCTAGTTCTGGAAGACTTATCCAATGAGCAGTAATGCTGCTAGGCTCTGGGAATGTGGCAGATTTATCCCAATTTTGTAGCTTAAGGTGTCACATATAGAGAAGACTATACAGAAGATAGCACCAATGCATCCACTATGGAGCAGCCATGAAGATGGGACACTGACAGACTAGACAGGACATGACACTGTCCCACACTGCATCCACAACTGAGTAGCTGTGAAGATGGGACACCAATAGACTACACAGGATATGGCGCTATTCCACACTTCATCCAAAATGGAGCAGCTGTAGAGACTAGACACGACACAGCACTGTCCCACACTGTATTCACAATAGATCAGTTTTAGAGACTGACACAGACAGCCTAGAAAGGACATAGCACTGTTGCACACGACATCCACAATGGAACAGCTTTGGAGACTGGACACATACTAGAGTGGACATGGCACTGTCCCACACTGTGTTCACAACTGAACAGCTGTAGAGACTGGACACAGCTAGGCTAGAGAGGACATGGCACTGTCCCAAACTGCATTCACAATGGATCAGCTATAGAGGTTGGACTCAGCTAGACTAGAGAGGACATGGCACTGTCCCATACACTGCGTCACAATGGAACAGTTGTAGAGATTGGACACAGCTAGGCTAGAGAGGACATGGCACTGTCCCAAAATGCGCTCACAATGGATCAGCTATAGAGGTTGGACTCAGCTAGACTAGAGAGGACATGGCACTGTCCCATACTGCAGTCACAATGGAGCAGCTGTAGAGACTTGACACAGCTAGGCTAGATGACGCTGTCCTATACTGCATTTACACTGAAGCAGCTGTAAAGACTGGATACAGACAGACTAGACAGGACATAGCACTGTCCCACACTACATTCACAATGGAGCATCTTTAGGGATGGAATACCGATAGACTAGACAAGACACAGTGCTGTCCAACACTACATTCACATGGGTAAGCTGTGGAGATCAGACACTGATAGACTAGAGAGAACATGGCATGATCCATACTCTGGGTAGATTGTTCCCATAAGACCTGTTCTGGGGGCCAGTTTCTTTACTGCTCTTAGTTTTAGTCTTGTGCTTTACCTGGATTTATTATTCCAACACCACAATGCCATGAATACCCACTTTAGGCAGATTCCACACTGCATCCACAATGGAGCAGCTTCATAGAATGGACACAGACAGACTACACAGGACACAGCACTGTCCCACACTGCATCCACAATGGAGCAGCTTTATAGACTGGACACAACAGACTACACAGGAACAGCACGTCCCACATTGCATCCACAATGGAGCAGCTTATAGACTGGACACAGACAGACTACACAGGATACAGCACTGTCCCACACTGTATCCACAATGGAGCAGCTTATAGACTGGACACAGACAGACTACACAGGATACAGCACTGTCCCACACTTTATCCACAATGGAGCAGCTTCATAGACTGGACACAGACAGACTACACAGGACACAGCACTGTCCCACACTGCATCCACAATGGAGCAGCTTCATAGACTGGACACAGACAGACTACACAGGACACAGCACTGTCCCACACTTTATCCACAATGGAGCAGCTTCATAGACTGGATACAGACAGACTACACAGGACACAGCACTGTCCCACACTGCAGCCACAATGGAGCAGCTTTATAGATTGGTCACGAATAGACTAGGTGGACATCACTGTCCCACACTGCATCCAATATGAAGCAGCCATAGAGATTAGACACTGATAGAATAGATACGACATGACACTGCCCACACTGCATCCAAAATGGAGCAGTTGTAGCCAATGGACACAGGGACTAGACATGATACAACACAGTCCCACACTGCATCCACAATGGAGCAGCTCTAGAGAGGAGCACAGACAAACTAGACAGGACAGGACACAACACTGTCCCACACCACATCCACAATGTAGCAGCTTTAGAGACTAGCCACAGATAGACTAGAGTGGATATGGCACTGTCCCACACTGAATCCAAAATGGAGTAGCTTTAGAGATGGAGCACAGATCTAGACAGGACACAACACTGTCCCACACTGCATCCAGAATGGAGCAGCTACAGTACAGAGATCAGACACCAACAGACTAGAGAAGACATGGCATGATCCACACTGTATCCATAGTGGAGGAACTTTATAGATCGGACACAGTAGGAGTAGAGGACATCACTGTCCCACACTGCATCCAATATGGAGCAGCTACAGAAATCAGATACCAATCAACAAAACAGGACATGCCACTATCGCATGCTGCATCCTCAGTGGAGCAGCTTTAGATGGGACACAGGTAGACTAGACAGGACATGGTACTGTCCCACATTGCATCCACGATAGAGCAATTTTACAGACTGGGCATCGATAGGCTACACAGGACATTTCACTGTCCCACATTGCATACAAAATGGAGCAGTCAGAACTCAATTACAGACTTAACAGGATATGACAATATCCCACACTACATTCAATTGGAGCAGCTTTGAGACTGGACATAGGCTAGACAGGATGTGGCACTGTCCCACACCACACTTACAGTGGCTAAGCCTCTAGAGATTGAGCATGGACAGACTACAGAGGACATGACATGATCTACACTGCATCCACAATGGAGTAGCTTTATAGATCGGATGCAGGCAGACTAGACAAGACATGACACTGTCCCACATCAGATCCACAATGGAGCAGCTACAGAGATCAGACACAGGGAGACTAGAATGGACTTCACTGCCCCACACTGCATCCAATATGGAGCAGCTACAGAGACCAGATACCAACAGACTAGACAGGACATGGCACTGTCCCACCCTGCATCCAAAATGGAGCAGCTTTAGAGAAGGAACACAGGTAGACGAGACAGGACATTGCTCTGTCCCACTCCCACACTGCATCCAAAATGGAGCAAGTTTAGAGATGGGACACAGAGAGACTAGAGTGGACATTAGTGCCCCACACTACATCCAATATGAAGTATCTACCAAGACCAGATGCCAACAGACTAGACAGGACATAGCACTGTCCCACATCACATCCAAATGGAGCAGCTTTAGAGACTGGACGATGACAGACTAGACTGACATGGCACTGTCCCACACTGCATCCAAATGGAGTAGCTTTAGAGATTAGACATGATAGACTAGACAAGACATAGCACTGTCCCACACCACATCCAAATGGAGTAGCTTTAGAGATTGGGCACTGACAGACTAGACAAGACATGGCGCTGTCACACACTGCATCCAAAATGGAGTAGCTTTGAGATTGGGCACTGATAGACCAGACAGGACATGGCACTGTCCCATACTGCATTCAAAATGGAGCAGCTTTAGAGACTGGGCACTGACAGGCTAGACAGGACATGGCATTGCCCCACACTGCATCCAAAATGGAGCAGGTTTAGAGATGGGACACAGAGAGACTAGAGTGGACATCAGTGCCCCACACTACGTCCAATATGAAGCAGCTACAGAGACCAGACACCAACAGACTAGACACTGACATAGCACTGTCCCACACTGCATCCAAAATGAAGCATTTAGAGATGGGACACAGGTGGCCTAGACAGAACACTGCACTGTCCCACACTGCATCCAACATGGAGCAGGCTTAGAGAAGGGATACAGGTAGACTAGACAGGGCATAACCCCATCCCACACTGCATCCAACATGAAGCAGCTTTAAAAATTGGACACTGATAGACTAGAGAGGACACTGCATTGTCCCACACTGAATTTACAATGGAGCAGCTTTTGAGACTGAACAGAGAAAACTGTTTATTTTATTTATTTGCATTTTAGTAGCGGGTAAGTGCACTAGACAGGATTGCCTATTTTCAGACACTACCCGAGAGATTACAAATCAAGACAAGTTACAAACAATAGTACAGGGAAAATCAGATACAATGCAGTACATAAAAGAGACCAGCAACCTTAACAGGGGAGTAAATTACATAGCACAAGAGTGAAATGGTATACATTGCAAAGCTTCACTGATCTCAGCTGCTAACAGAGTAAGTAAAGCCAGCTAATCTGGTTCAATGTCAGTTGGCATTCATCTGTATCCCTCCCCGGTCGTGCCTGAAAATAGGCAGGATTTGTCTAGTGCACTTACCCGTCAACTAAAACTAAATAAATAAAATAAATAAATAAAACGTAAGTGCATAACATCAGTGCAGGTGGCTTGGGAAGAGGGAAGGGACTGGGAAGGATATAGTGCAAAGCCAAGGAAAGAGGATAATGCATAAGTTAAAGACATTTCCATGCATCCAGGAGGAGAAGTAATTAGAGGGCATGCTTGAAGGCAGGGTGAGAACTGAAACATCTCAGGGAAAGCGGAAGGAGCTGCAGAATTTTTGAGTGGAAGGAGAAGACAAGTTCACCCATTTTGGTGAAGCATTTGGGGACAGAGATCAGAGCTGGAATCATGGACCGGAGAGTCGGGCAGTCGGCCAGGGTGAACAAGGCAGGTAGGGAGGAAGGGAGAGAAGAATGAATAATACTGTCTGTCAGGCAACACCGGAAAAGGGAATAATCAGCGGACGCCAGAGTAAAGTGTGCAATGGTGTTTGAGGGCGATAGGCGGATGAGGCAAATTGCAGACATTATTATAGACAACATCCATTTGTAGGACATTGCGTAATGACATGTGAAAGAACCGGCAGTGCATAGCAGAGACCAAAGAGCAGAAGTCCTGGGCATGGAGATTTCAGCAGAGGTCAGGGCATGGCGGATATGATAAGCCAACCCAATTTTGGGTTGACAGACTTGCAAGCCGCTTTTAACATGGAGAGAGAAACTGAGCGAGGTATCCAGTGTGACTCTAAGTATCTGAAGGAGTCGTAACTTGTACATTAGAGACGCCAAGACAAGAAACCAGAAATAAAGGGTTTAGGATACAGTATTTCCTGCTGGATCCAACGATTATAGCCTGGTCTTGGCAATGTTCAGTACAAGGTGGCGAGTTGTGAGCCATGCTAGATTCAGCTGTAGGTCGGAAGAGAGGTGGGATTAAGTTAGAGATAGAGCAGAGGAGACACAGAGAACCAAGTAGGCTGTCGGTTAACTAGGATCTGCAGCTTATCCATTAAGTATGGAAATGAGCAGACTAGGTGGGCCAAACGGTCCTTATCTGCCATCAGATTCTATGTTTCTATGTTTAAGTCAGCAGCGAGAGTAAGGTGCTACAGTGGAGGGAAATGGCGGGTAGATTGTTTATAAATATAGAGAAGAGCAGGGGCCCAAGGATGGAACCTTGTGGGACACCAGAGGACAGAGGGGCAGGGGAGGAGAGGACTTACAGTAGGAGACATACTGGGAGCAGTTGTCCAGGTAGCAGGAGAACCTGTCGAGGGTGGACGGGAGGCACCTAGGAGCCTAATTGACGAGGAGCAGTGAGGACTGACCGAGCTCAATGCCTTGATTAGTCAATAAAGACAGCCCCAGTGAGCTGACCTGAATCCATGCTGGTTATGCTGCTTTTAATGAATTTTGCTAGGGCAGTCATAGTGCTGTGGCCTGGTCAGAAGCCGTGCTGAGCAGGAGCTGGCTCGCGGTGTCCACACCTGGCAATGAATAAGCTTCTCCAGAGGTTTACTGAGGGTCGACAGGAGTGCTGTGGGCGGTAATTCATTGGGCTTTGGGTCACTCCTTTAAAGACTGGTATAACCTAGCATGTTTCCAGGAGAGGGGCACAGTGGCAGAACTAATGGAGAGATTGAAGAGGCGCAAGACAGGGTAGTACCTAATGGAGGCACCGAGTTTGAGAATTCTGGGTTCCAGTCTGTCTGGACCAGCACTGCCACGAGGAGACATAGTGTTGAGGATCCATAGGACATCAGTCCTAGAGACAAGGCTGAGAGTAAAGGGAAGATGAGGCAGGGAGGCATGGGGGAGGGTCTGATGGAATGGTTGTGTTGGAGGTCGAGGAAGGGGAGTGATAAAGAATGAGTTAAAGGCGTTGGCAATGGTGTTAGTTGTTGTAGGAGACATTATCAATTAGCATGTCATGGGGACTTGAGAAGCATTGCAACCCAGTATGTGGTTAACAGTAGCCCAATGCAGTTTTGGGTTACTAGCAGAGGCATGGAGAAAATCTCTATAATATTTGCTTTGGCAGCATGGATCGCATTCTGGCATGAGTTCCTAAGGAGTTGATAGGCAACTGAGTCAGAATGAAGGGAGGAGGTTTTCCACCTGGCCCAGAGCTTGTCACGTGGATTTAAGCAAGCAAAGAAGGGGGCTAGACAGCCATTTGGTGGGAAGGCCCCAACCCTATGCCTAATGTAAGGAATGTGTTTAGACTGCAGGAAGCAGAGAGTTGGTGAAAATCTCCACAGCCAGGTCAATGTTGACTGTGGTGAAAAGGGGAAACCAGTCAACCTGCTGGAGATCAGATAGAAAAGCCAAGGGGTCAAGGCAGAGAAGTCGGCCACCGAGATAATTTTAGGTGGATATGAAGGGGGGCAGGCATCCCAGACACAGGTTATCAGAGAATGGTCACTAATGGAGTCAGGCAACACAGTAACAAGAGTAGGTCCTGTCTGGCCTATTGGTGAAGATCTAGTTGAGCAAGGTGTGACTGGTGTCATTGCTGGAATGCCTGGTGGGTTCAGTGACAAGCTGAGTTAGGTTGGCTTTGGCAATGTTAGAGTTGAGGATAGTGAGTCTGCACCAAGCCAGTCCTGATTGAAGTCACCTAGGCAAAGCACTTCATTGTTTTTGGTGGCAAGGGTAGAAATTCCAGGAATGGCTCATGTCCCCATTTGCTGGATGCAGGAGGAATGTAGGCACATACAATGTGCAGCTTCTTGAGTATTGCCTAACAGATGCAGGGCATGAAACACCTCACAAGAGGCAAAATGGGGAGTGCGATAAAAGGGTCAGGTTTAGGTGGGACTTAGAAAAAGTACTAAGCTACCAGCCCTTTTGGAAGAGGCCTGATCAACCTGGATCATGTTGTAGTCCAGAAGGGCGACAGAGAGTCAGGGTGAGAAGGCCTAAGCCAGGATTTAGTTATTCCTAGTTGGTCAGGCTTATGGGTGGCAGCCCAAGCCACCAATTCGCATGATTGGCCACACGGCTTTTATGTTTAGGTGAGCATTCTTTAGGCCTCTGGATTGGGTCCCTCACTGAGAAACTGGCCTGAGGGGTGGGTGCCACAATGCCATTGGGCCAGGGTTGGTCTCAACATCACCTGAGAGTGATAAAGAGAGGACAATAATCTATTTAGCCACCACCAGGAAGGCAAAGGTAGTCTTGCGCGAGGTATCGCTTAGAACTGAACAGGTACCTGCCACAGTTTAGGGCATGGATACATGGCAGTATCAGGAGACATGGTGGAAGAGGCAGCAAGTTGGAGAATGAAAATTCAGTCAGGTTGGCATCAGTGCCAGGGGACTAAAGAGGGCATGGTACTGTCCGACATGGCATCCACAATGGAGATGGTTCAGAGACCCACCACTGTAATAAATACATGCTTCTGCTAAGTGTTTACAGTTGAGGGAGGAGAGCTCTTGCTGGAGTGCCGCCCTGTAAGTGGGAGAGAGTCTACAATGGTAATGGTTATCATCACTGAGGACAGAGTGCTCAAGGGTCTGAGGAGCTGAAGGTGGGAAAACACCATGGTCAGATGGGCTGCATCCCCATGTGCTCAGGGAGCTGGGAAAGGTGTTGCATCTGAACTTGAAATTCACTATCAAAATTGAAGGAACAAATTGAGTCTTCAGACTAATCACTTATGGGCAATAAGGAAATGAAGCAAGCTGAATCTAGTGGGTATGAAAAAGAGATTGTATGCAGTAGTCTCTTGCATGCTAAAAGCTCCCATCCTCCTGAATTGATTGTGTGTATCCCTTGGACAAGTTTAACAGATTACGGAGGAACTGCTCTCAAAATGAGGAGTTCATCAAACAGTCTCAGGAATTATGTTTAAGGTTTAAAAACACGGGTTGCAGCAAGCAGACAATTGAAATAGTCTTTAAAGGGACAAGGTGCATGACAGACAAACCTTGCTGTCTCCAAAATCCTCACATAAATCACAACTAGAAGAATCCCATTACTTTTGTAACAAAATAACAAACATATTGAAAGCATTGTATAAGCATCAGAAATATCTTAAAGAGCAACTCTCTATTGTGATAAAACGCTTAAAGACACTAGATTTACACCAATTATGTTTTAACTTGATTGTTTTCTAGTTCTATTGTCGTTATATTTTTCCATGCTGTTGGTCTACTAAATAGCATAGATAATGCAGCAATTCTTTCACTGAGTCTTTCAAAATGTATCTGATTCTCCCTGTTAACCACACAATTGCTGTCTGTCTGTGACATCACAGTCTGTTGTCATGGTGAGCACTATGATATCATAAAACCAAGGCATTGTGAGATTAACGGGAGGCAAAATTTTCAAATGTTTTCTATAGACTTTTTAGCTAGACTATCATGATGTGCCATAACTCTTGAAAAGGGATAAATCATGAAATAACGGATCATCTAGTGGGTGATGGACCTAGGATCACATTTAAAAGGTCCCAAAATATTTTGATTTACTAACACAGTCATTTTTATTTAAAGACATTGCCTATGAACCAGCCCGGTAGCTGAGGGTTGAGGCCCTGGACACCACACCTGCACTAGCCGGCAATCCAAGATCAGGAGCAGACTCAGGTTGCTCGGGGTTGGTGGGGCAAAGAAGGACTGAGCTGCTCATCAACAGTTCTCCTCCCTCAGGGAGGGATCATGTGGCATGCTGCAGACTGCCACCCAGCGGTGGCTGGGTGTCAGGACAGGCATGCCGCCAAGAACGGGAGGGCCCACGTCCAGGGTGTTAGGCTGCTCCGTGGAGGTGGAGCCAGCCACCCACCTATTAGACAGCTGTGGGCCAGGGACAAATAGCAAAATTGGGAGCTGACAGGGTCTATGATGACCACTATTGGGTCGGAGGATGAGTCTTCGGGGACAGAGCTCCCTGTTGACATCCCACAAAAAAAAAAAAATACATTACCCACAAGAACTGGCTACCAGGAAGATGACCAAGGCTCCACATGTGTTTAAACTGTTCAGTCTGTAAATTTACTGGGATGGGTTGTGTTTTTTAAAATTCACAGAACCACCATGAAATTGAATTCAGAATGCATTCCTGTGAGACTAACTTTGAGGTGTGTGCAATAACATGCCCATGTAGGAAGGTATACTTTGGCAGAGCAGTAAGGCCTGTGAGGATGCGCATCAAGGAGCATATTAGACATATTATAAATGAAAAAAGGATTTTGTGCCTGGTAACCCAATTGGGCAGTCATTTATGGATATGGAGTGTCAGACAAAAAGCAATAGGTGGTGATGAACAATGGTACCACCTTGCTTCACAAAGGCAAACTGGATTTATAATATGGGTTCCCATCTCCAAGTCATTTCAATGAAGTGTTGCATCTGTGCCATCCATTCAATTGTTTCTGTAGTATTACTTTGAAGTAAATACCCACTGACTGAATAGCCCCAAATGAACTCCAGTGCATTTTGCATAACTTCCATGTTTAGACGCCTCCAAGGAAATGTTTCTGTTTGTTTTGTGCAGTCTTGACTTCAACAATCTTCCTATTATATCCTGTAATTTAGTTCTTTTTGTAAGAAGGACTGATGAAGCTACTCCTCCTTCTCAAGAGTTCCTCTGTGCTCGCTGCCTGAGAAGAGAAGGCTGACAAAATGAACACGGCCACCAACGAAGTAAGCAACATGATGGGACAGTATATTGTATTACAAATTTTGAATCTAAACAGATTGTCATTGTTTAAAAAATCTCTGGTTTGCATGATGTTGTCTTTACAAATAATTGTTATCACTATTGATATATTACATAGTGTACTGTATTATAGTTTAAATACATGGCTCTTAGCTCTGTACTTGGTGTTCTAAATGTCTTCCAAATTCCAGTGTTTTTGTAATTTTTTATGGCATTAATGAATCTAAGCATGTTTTTATCACTGGCATTGTACAGGTCCTTCTTTGAACTAATCTGAACCACTCGCAAAAGCTGTAATTTGTGACATCTGTCTGAATAAATTAACTTGACAGATAAAGTCTCTTGATTAGATAATTCAGGTATTTTGACTGACCATACTGAGTGATCAGCGCCATTATCTAATTAAATTATAATTATTCATTCATGAATGTTTTAATTGATAGAACTTTGAAAAGCAGCTCTTTCTTTGTGGGTGCCCACAAAAGCCAGAGTGTTTTTATGAATATACTTTAATAAGCATTTTATTTTAGACTTTAATCCATTTGCACTGACAACTTTTTGGTGTTATTTCTCAGGCTCTGGCAGCATAACTGTTTACTAGCAATAGGCATGGTCCTCATGGATTGGGGGTAGACATCGTTCTGCTGCATAAGTGTGGGATGGGGAGACTCATGTACTACAGACCACTTGGCCTGACCTCTATTGTAGGGAAGCTGCTTGAGAGTACAATCAATGAACAGTTGGTTGACTTTCTGGAGATTCATTGTTTCTAGGACAGTAAACAACATGGCTTTGTGAAAGGCAGAACCTGCCAAATGAGAGCTCTTCGACACAGTATCTCTCAGGCAGTGGACAAGAGACAGGAGATGGATGTCCTGTATCTGGACTTCAGCAAGGCCCTTGAGTCCATGCCCCACAGATGCCTCATGAAGAAGCTGGGGGACCTGGGGTAGGAAAATGTAACAAGTTGGGTAGAGAACTGGTTAAGGGAAGAATTCAAAGGTAGAAAGCTAAAATGTGTGTTGTATTCCAATATGGTAGCACTTCCTAGACTGTTGTATTGTATCCGATGAAACAGCATTTTCTGCTACACTGTATGTACTACTGTGCCTTTGTATCTGTACCCTACTTAAGTTTTGCCTTGCTGTACTGTTGAGTTTTTACTCTGCTGTACTGTTGATCCTCAATACCCATATTGTGTATTTTCTGTTTCATTGTGATGTGCCATCTTTATGGCATGGGTCATGCTTGTAACGGTCCCTGGGATCACTGTACCTACCCAGCTAGGTTTTTTGACCTGGGCTGCTTACTCTCAGATCTGGTGCACGTGTTCATGGCCTCATTTAGCCCGTCCTAATGACTGACAATTCTGTTCAGCATCCATCCCTGGTCAATTTTGTGACGTAGACAGCCAGTTCTGAGTGCTGTATTAATTTTTTTAATATAAAATGTATTAATGTCTCTGCTGAAAATTCAAATGTCTAGGAATGACCTCACTCATCCCCTCCCCACCAGATTTCAGCTGACAGATGCAGGCTACAAGAGAACTGCTGACAGCATGTATCATACACTCAGTTTTAGAACAATGTGTTACCTGGAAGACTTTAATCAAGGATCCTGTTTCTCTGAGTTAATTACAGAGTTGTTTTGGTTAACTTTGTTAAGAGGAAAATCATAAAAAGGTTTATGACGTTGAAGAGAAAACACAGGTTATTACACAGAGGTGAGAGGTCATAAATGCTCACATGAAGCCTGTGTGAGGAAGGTACCGCATGAGATCAAAAGAAAGTGTCATTTGAAACTTGAGTTATGCTAAGGTTGCAGAATTAGTACCTGAAATGACATTCTGTGGTTGTATAGAAATATATATTTTCTAGATATTTTGACAGAGGAGGCGCTGGATGTCCTCATCCAAAAGGGGTTGGCAGATACAGCTTGTAAAGATTATTCTGTTTCACTACAGAGATACTTTTTATCTGACACTGACCAAGAAAACATCGAGCACTGAAAACAGGTATTTAGAAAGCTAGACAAAATCTAAATATAGTTGTAGGAATTGCACTGTTTTAAACCTTGTCTTGTTTAAAGACATGTATGTCTTGGGATACAAGAGTTCTGTATTGTATGTTTGACATATTATTATATATTTTAGTAAAACTCTGATTTTGAGCAAACCTTGTCTGTCTTTGAATTGCTTTTTGCTAAGAAATAATTATGGTTATAGCAGACAGCAGACACATAGCTTGTAGGGTGGTACCAAACTGGAAAGAGAAGCGTTTTAAATCTGAGGTCTTTATTAAAGTTTTAAAGGGTTCATCTCTGAATACCTGGTTAGGTGCCTGTGGCAAAGCTATCTGCCCCCAAAGACAGATATATCTGAGCCTGTACACTGGGTATGCTAGCAAGAGGTTAACAGTTTGAATCCCTCCAGAACTGAGACCAAAGGTTGATCCGAACTCACAAAACAGGCAAGAGGGTTACCTTGTCTGTTACACTGTTCACAAGACTGCGCTCAGAGGTTGGCACTTTGGGAGTAGAGGGCTGACCTGCTGAGTGAATCTGTGACAGATTGGTTGGCAGTGGTGGAATTAATTTTGGTATCACAAGCTAATTGTTCTGTGTCAGCTGAGACCGTAGGCTCTTACAAAGAAATAAAAAGACAGAGTTTTATTTTAAAAGGAAACAGAACTATATATCACTTGGCTTACAGTCGAGTTCTACCCATATTATTTTTTTTCTAAAGTGCAAAGTCAAAGTAGCAGTAGTTAGGAAAGATGGCGTCCTACTACAGCAGGCACACTGTAGAACAGTTAAAACAGTTATCACGGACAGAGGAGTTCTGTTGGGTGAAAGCCAGTAAGCAGAACCTCATGAGGCCAGACAGTAGCAGATACCAGAACAGCAAGTCACAGACCATGACTGAGAGGGACCAGACCTTGAGTGTGGCAGAACTAGCGGCCAGTGAGGGGTCCCAAGCCGATGAGGAGGACAGCAGGGCCACTGTCAGTGAAGGGCCACAGCAGCAGGGATGAGTCACCAGTATCCTGAATCCAGAAGTTCTCAGGTTGCAACTTGAGTTGCGCGGGATGGAGCTGAGTCCCAGGAGAGGAGAGAGAGAAGCGAGAGGCGGACGTGAAGCAGAGTGAGAACGCAGAGAGGCAGAGCGACAACAGAGGGAGGCAGACCGAGAAGCATGAACGCCAGCTGATGCAGAGGAGAGAGAGAATGAGAAGCCGAGATGCAGACTGTGAGGAGCAGGAGTGCCAGAGGCAACACGAGCTGGAGAAGATCGACTCCAACCAGTGGCACCAGAGCAGGTAAGTGGCTTGGGTTTAACTGGGACTGCAGGACTGGGTTACAAATTGAACTCCAAATTAATAGCTGAATTTAAGGATGGGAGGACATGGGCCTTTTAAATTCTTTTGAAAAGTTTGTATTCAGGCTAAAATTCATAGAGAGTCCTGAGCTTCCAGCTATCCCCTCTACTACCAGGAAAGCTTGAGATGCATTGAGTCAAATGGACAATGATAGCAATGATTACAGAAAGCTAAAAGCTGCACTTTGTTAAAAAGTTTGAATTAACTGCTGAAACATACAGAGCTAAATTCCATAAGCTCAGGAGAAGCCCTGATATGAGCTATGAGGAGCTAGCCACGAAACAAAGTCAGTTTTAAAACGTTGGTGGGAAGGAATTGAGGCAAACACTGTTGATAAAATTGAAAATGTGATTTTATTAGAACAGTTTTATTGGGCATGCCCAGCAGAGCTAAAAACCTGGCTAGAGAACTGAGATCCAAAAACAGTGCAAGAGGCTGCTGAACTCTTGGACCGATATGCCAAGAGCAGACCTGCTCTGAGAATAAATGGGCGTGGCAGCGCAGAAAGGAAAAGCAAGCCTTCAGGGCAGCTAAAACCCTCACTGCCTCCACCGAAACCAGTTAGCCACAGGCTTCAAGAAAAGATTTTCTGAAGTAAGAAATGCTTGTTGGTTATGTAAAGAAACTGGGCACATTGCCAGACAGTGTCCAAGAAGGGCAAGCACAATACAAAGTAGTACCAGAAAGGAAGTGGGTTGTTTGTGTCCCTGGAAGCATGCCAGTGAACATGAGGAACACATGCACTCAGTAATAGTAAATAGTGTACAGACGCAGGGGTTAGGGCACAGGGCATCCTGACATTGGTAAAGGGGATTTGATACAGCCTGGTCAGCTTATCCCAAACAAATATGACACTGTACAGGACTTTGTGGGTGAAGAGAAAACATTGCCACTGCTAGTGTTCTCCTGGACTGGGTGATACAGAGGAACTATGCAACAGGTGGCTGTAGCCAACACATTAGCAATGGATGTGATTCTAGGTAACAATCTCCAACAGGGGATGGTATGCTGTTAACCATAGCCAAGTGGCAAGAGAAAATAATAGTTCCCTGAACCCCACAGAAACCAGTGTGGAAACCACTGAGAGGCTGGTTCCAGCCTGTGTCTCCAGATGGGAGACTGATAAAAGAGGGTAGAAATTTCCCCAGTAGTGAGTGACCACACAGCTACAGAAGGTTACTCCAAAGAGGGAGGGTGACCATTGTCAGAGGGTTAGGATTGACAGTGATCCTGAGGGCCCCGACGCTAGTGCTAGGGACCCAGTGTAGCAACTGAAGGGGACTTGTCCCATGCCTTGGGACTATGTGAGGGTTTGCAGCTGCTCAGAGGAGTGACCCTAGTTTAGAGAAGCTGAGGGCTTGGGCAGACTCTGAGGGCACACAGGAGGTGACGGCAGACATAAGGTTTATTGGGAAAATTGACTTACGTATACACAGGCAGTACAGACAGAGAGGGATGCTAGGCAGGCAGCTTGTCGCTCTAAGGGTATTGTGAGCAGTTGCTCAAAATTGCACATGATATTCCCCTGCCTGGTCATCTGGTAATCACAAGACAGTGCAGCGTGTTGGCCCAGAATTTCTAGTAGCCTCAACCTCACCCAGCAGGTGAAGGAGTATTGCAGGTCTTGTCACCGTGCCAAGAAATAGGGAAGGCAGGCAAGAAAACCCAAGCAGCCCTGATCGCCTTGCCCATAGTGGAGGAGCCATTCCAGAGGGTGGGAATGGATATTGTAGAACCTTACATCCCCCAGCTCCTCAGGAAGGAATTCATCCTGACTGTGGTGGATTATGCCACCGGTGCCCAGAGGCAATCGCCCTATCCTCACTGAGGACAGCAAAGTGGCAGATGCCTTACTTGGATTTTCTCCCGTGTTGGGTTTCCGCAGGAGGTAATCACCGATCGAGGCGGTTCCTTCATGTCGGACCTGATGAAATGTTTATGGGAGAAGTGTGGGGTGGTGCAGAGATGCATGACACCTTATCACCCACAAGTCAGTGGGCTTGTGGAACGATTCAATGGTACCCTAAAGTCAATGCTCCGGGCATTTGCTGAACAACATGGGAGGGACTGGGAGAAATACCTTCCCACCTGTTGTTTGCATACAGGAGGTGCCCCAAGAGTCATCAGGATTTTCCGCCTCAACTCTTATATAGAATGCCAGGTCGTGAGCCCCAGACTTAATCTGGGAGGACTGGGAAGGCAAGCCCACCACCCAGGGAACTCCCATTGTGATTATGTCCTTAGGTTTAGGAAAGGCTGAAGGAGCTTATGGGGACAGCCCAGAGCAACCTGGCAGCTGCCCAACAGAAACAAAAGGTGTGGTATGACCGCAGAGCCAGAGGTCGCTGATACATGGTGGGTCAGGAAGTCATGGACCTTATTCCGTCCGAAAGACAAGCTGCAAGCTGAGTGGGCAGGACCGTATAAAGTGGTTAGGAAGGTAAATGACATAAACTACATTGTGGAGTTACCTGACCATAGACAGACTGAAAGGATGTACCATGTCAACATGATGAAGCCAGATACAAACAGGGCTTACATGGTGTTCGCAGTATGTAGTCATGGGGAGGGATGGACAAGGAGACCCCTTCTGGACTTGCTGGAAGAGAATAAGCGGGAGTCCTCTGTGAAGGCAGTAAACTGTCTCCCAGCTGAACCCTGACCAGGTTCATAAAGTAAGGAGGTTTTAGCAGATTTTGCCCCTTGTTTAGCGCCAAGCCTGGACTAACCCCTTAGTGACACACTGTGTGGAGACAGGGACACAGACGCCCATACGGCAAACAGCATATCGGTGTCAGAGGCTGTCCAAAAGGACATTAGGAGGGAAGTGGAGGAGATGCTGGATTTAGGTAATCCAGAGATCCCACAGCCCCTGGGCCTCACCCGTAGTCCTTGTGCCCAAGCCAGATGGCTCAATTTGTTTCTGTGTGGACTATCATGGACTGAATGCGAGTCATGAAGTCGACGCCCACCCGAACTGCCCCAGACGGATGAACTCCAGGACAAGCTGGGAGGCGACCTACTCATTACCACATGACCTGACCAAGGGTATTGCAGGTAGAATTGACAGACAGAGCTAGGGAGGTCAGTCTTCATCATCCGATAGGCTTATTTGAGTTTAAAGTAATGCCTTCGAATGAAGAACGCCCGCCACTTTCCAAAGGTTGGTGAACCAGGTGTTGAATGGTGCTGAGAAGTACGCTGTAGCGCACCTGGATGACATTGCCATCTTCAGTACCAGCTGGGAGGAACACCTTTCACACCTTAGGGAAGTGCTGGGCAGGATACAGAGGGCCGGGCTCACTGTCAAAGCGAGAAGTGCCAGGTGGCCATTGGGAAAGTGGCATACCTTGGGCATGTGGTAGTCGGGACAGCTCCGCCCTAACCAAATAAAGACAGAGGTGATTCAGGCATGGCCCAGACCAGAAACCCAGAAGCAGGTCAGGAGTTTTTAGGGACAGCAGCATACTACAGAAAGTTTGTACCTAATTACAGTGCCCTGGCTGTTCCCTATCTGACCTGACAAAGAAAAGATGCCAAAGAAAATTACCTGGGGCCCAGTCTGTGAGGAAGCCTTTACCAGACTGAAGGAGGCACTGTGCAGTGCTCCTGTTTTCATGAGTCCGGACTATAGCAAAACCTTTATAGTTCAGACGGATGCCTCAGACGTGGGTATTGGGGCAGTACTTAGCCAGGCGTCTAGCCAAGGACAGACCACCCAGTTGTGTACCTGAGCAGGAAGCTTATTCCCAGGAGCAAGCGTACTCCACAGTGGAAAAGGAGTGTCTTGCATAGTGTGAGCCCTGAAGAAATTAGAGCCATACTTGTATGGGCAGCATTTTGTGGTGCAGGCTGACCACAATCCCTGGTTTGGTTGACGCAGATGGGGAAAACAATGGCAGCCTACTAAGATGGAGTCTTGCTTTACAAGGTATGATCTAAAAATCGTACATAGGGCTAGAGCGAAGAACAAGAACTCAGATGGGCTGTCTAGGGTCTATGAGGAGGAACTGATTTTGGAAGCTCATCCCATGTAGGAATAGATCTCCCAAAATCAGTCTAGGTGGGAGGAGTGTGATGTTGACAGCCAGTTCTGAGTGCTATATTATATTTTTTAATATAAGATGTATTGATGTCTCTGCTGAAAATTCAAATGCTCTAGGAATGACCTCACCCCCCAGATTTCAGCTGACAGATGCAGGCCAAGAGAACTGCTGACAGCATGTATCATACACTCATTTTTAGAGACAATGTGTTACCTGGAAGCATTTAATCAAGGATCCTGTTTCTTTGAGTTAATTACAGAGTTGTTTGGGGTTAACTTTGTTAAGAGGAAAAATCATAGAAAAGGTTTATGACGTTGAAGAGAAAACACAGGTTATTACACAGAGGTGAGAGGTCATAAATGCTCACATGAAGCCTGTGTGAGGAGGGTACAGCATGATATCAAAGAAAGTGTCATTTGAAACTTGAGTTACGTTAAGGTTGCAGAATTAATACTTGAAATGACATCCTGTGGTTGTATAGAAATATATATTTTCTAGATATTTTGACAGAGGAGAAGCTGGATGACCTCATCCAAAATAGGTTGGCAGATACAGCTTGTAAAGATTATTCTGTTTCACTACAGAGACACTTTTTATCTGACACTGACCAAGAAAACATCTGAGCACTGAAAACACTTATTTAGAAAGCTAGACAAAATCTAAATATAGTTGTAGGAATTGCACTGTTTTAAACCTTGTTTTGTTTAAAGATATGTATGTCTTGGGATATAAGAGTTCTGTATTGTATGTTTGACATATTATTATATATTTTAGTAAAAACTCTGATTTTAGAGCAAACCTGGTCTGTCTTTAAATTGCTTTTTTTGCTAAGAAATAATTATGGTTATAGCAGACAGCAGACATGTAGGGTGGTACCAAACTAGAAAGAGAAGCTTTTAAATCTGAGGTCTTTATTAAAGTTTTAAAGGTTCTCTCGATACCTGGTTAGGGAGTCGAGGCAAAGATATCTGGCCCCCAAAGACAGATATATCTGAACTTGTACATTGGGTATGCTAGCAAGTGGTTAACAGTTTGAATCCTTCCAGAACTGAGACCAAAGGTTGATCCGAACTCACAAAACAGACAAGAGGTTACCTTGTCTGTTACACTGTTCACAAGACTGCGCTCAGAGGTTGGCACTTTGGGACTAGAGTGCCTGACCTGCTGAGTGAATCTGTGGCAAATTTCAGCTAAATACCCTCATGGATGCTGCCCATTCTGGCAAAATCTGCCTCCTGAAATCCAACACTCTTGTCCTGGTCCAGCAGACTCCCTCCTTGTGTTGTGGAGGAACCACACTGAGCAGTGGTTGCTTCCTGCTAGAGGGTCGTGTACTACCACATCCTGGACTTGGTCTCCATTTGTTAGCACCAAGTCCAGTATGTTCCCTCCCTAGTAGGATCCATCACCCTTGCACTAGGTAACTGTCTTGGATAGCCTCCAGCAGCACCTGCTACCTGGCATGTACTATAGTTACTATCTACCAGTCAATCCCAGGTAGGTTGAAGTCTCCCACTATAACTGTGTTTCCTTGTCACTGACCTTCCTGATTTGCTCCCCAGCTCCCTATCTACCTTTTCATTCTGTGAGGGTGGCCTGTACACTGACCCCATCCTGAGTTTCATACCTTTAGGGCTTTGGAGCAATACCCATATGGCTTCTGGCCTTCCCTTGTCCCCTTCCTCCTCCCTGGTACACAGTATCCCTCTGTGACATAAATTGCCACCTTCCCCCCTTCCCCATCCTGGTCTCTGGAGAACACCTTGTATCCCGGGACTGTGAGATCCCAGTCATGGTAGGCGGCCTGAGTCGGTCTCAAATGGCGTCAATATCTACCTCCTTCCGCCTCATTGTCTGAACTCGGCCATCTTGTTTGCTAAGTTCCTTGCATTCAGGATACTACCAGTCCAACTTGTGTTCTGACCCTCCCTCCCAGTCTCCCCTTCCACTTTTGTCTTGGTAACTTCTCCTCATTCTCCTCCTCCATCTCGGGGGTGAGGCCTTCCGTCTCCTGGAAGGTGCCTCTTCCTCCCTGCTATCTGACTCAGCCCTCCCCTCCTTTGTTTAAATCTATGTTGTTTTAATGTACTTCTCCAGCCCCTGTGAATGGCCTTGTACCCTTGATGTTGAGATGCAACCTATCCTTGGCATAAGGCCCTTAATTTTCCATGTCTCACCCCACCCCCTATTACCCCATACCCCATTTCTGCACACCAACCCTTCAGTCACCCATTAAACTCCTGTATTCTTAGCTTTGCAGTGCTTGCCCTAGGTACCAGGAGTACCTCGGAGAATGTCACTGAGCTTCCCACCCGATTGCAGATACCCCCACTTCCTGAACATCTCCTGCACTTCTTCCCGGTACTACCCACTAGGTTGTTTGTTCCTAGGTGCACAATGATATGAGGCTTCCTCCCACCTTCTCCACACATTTCTGAATGCACTGCCCTACTCGCCCACTGTCATACCAGGCATACACTCCACCCAGGTTTGGCTCTTCCTTGCTCCCTTACCTCCCCATCTCACCACCCTGAGCATAGAATCCCCTAATACAAGTACCGCTCCCCATCCCTTGCACTGCCCCATGGTTTGCCCTCCTATGAACCTCTTTTCCTCAGTATCCTCTGCTGTCATACCCTGCCCTCTCCCTTTCTCTCCAATTGCACCCCACCTGCTCTCCTCCTCCTCCTCTTTCTGGGCTCGCCCTTCCCAACCACTCCCTCCACTACTTTTACATCTTCCCACTGCCCCTGCATTTTTCCACCTCCTCCCCCATCCCAACATGCTTTGGCCTTCCTCCCCTTTGTTTAGTGTGTTTGTGCCAACTTTACTACTTCCCTGCCCCACCTCACGCTTACACAACCGCTTTTCCTCTCTCCTTGAACTGCATATTCCCCTTCCTTCCTGGTCACCTGACTCTTGTTCTATGGTGGCTTCCCCAACCTCCTGCTCTGTTTCATCAACCAGTATTGTGTACCTGTTTGTTGTCTCCAACCTCCTGCCCCTGCCCCTGCCTCCCCTGAAATCCTTCCTGCCTCTGCTTACCCTGAACCTCTTTCCTACTTCCTCTCCATCTACCTGCATTCCCTACCACTGTCAACAACCCCTTTTGGTGCTTCGGGACCCTGTGACTTGTCCCCCGCCAAGCACCCCCTTCCAGCCCGTGGCAGCCTGATCTATCTTGCAATGGAACCCTACCCCTTTCCTCAACCCCTCGTACCTGTCCCTCCCCAGTTCCTGTCTCATGCTCTCTATCTCCAGCATAAGTTGTCCAGTATACATCCTGCATACTGGACAACCCCTCCTTCCACCAGGTTCCCAGAAACCGTGCTGCCTCACACCCATTGCAGCTCACAGTTCTCCCATCCTCCTGTGCCCCCAACCCCAGTCATCCCAACCTCTCCACTCCACCCTTCATTCCCTCACCTGCCTCCTTGCTCTGGCCTCACATACCCCCTGTCTTGGTTTCCAAATATTCCCCAGCTCTTTACAATTGAATCCGTATGTCTATAAGGGCTGTAAACCTGCAGCACTGCCCCAAAACTCTTACTCTCTCTCCTTCTGTAGGGACTCACAGCTTCTCTCTCCTCATTTTGTATGTGCTCTTTGGACCTACAAACAATTGTTAATGTTTTAGAGGCCAATTCAATAAAGAAATGCTTGTCTGTATTCATGATGTGGAACCTTTGTAAAGAATTCATACTCAAGGTTGTTTCCAAATATACAAATAAAATAAAAGAAACAAGGGCCTTGTTAGTTGAGCAGTGTCCTTAATTTGTTTGAATTGACCCTCTAAAATATTAAAACTGTAGTTAAAAAGCCCCATAGAAACCAACAGACATACCCCCACGCTCTCTAGATTCTTACATCATGAAACTTGTCTGGCCTGGGGCATGGCTTATACAGAAGTGGATGGACTCCAGGGCCTTATAAATGAGTGTCATGGGAATTTCTGAAATAAATCTGAGCATCCCAAAGCAAATAATGTGCATAAGGGCGTAGGCACCGCATCATCGAGCCCGTGAAATGGTAAGCACTCTGAGGTTAAAAGTATCAGTGGCCCAGCAGGTTGAACACTCATCTGTGAGGCTGGAAGATCAGAAGGTTGTGGGTTCTTGCCCCACACCGAGAACTTGGGATAAAATCCCAATACTGACTCTGTGTGCAGTATGGAGGGTGCTGCACGCCTGAAGTGCCACCCTTTGGATGAGACATTAAACCAAGGTCCCGTCTGCCTGTCGTGGTGGTTGTTCAATTGAAGGTAAAGGTCCCATGGCACTTCTCAAAAAGAGTAAGGAATTTCCCAGCATCATGGCCAAATTTCCTGCAGTCACTAAAACACCACCAACAGCTTCATCTGGTTTAATTTCAGTTGGTTTCTATATGTATCTCCGCTCCCCACAAAAAGAAGCTGAAAATAGGAAGACCTGACTAGCCCTCCTTTCCAACAAAAACAGTAAGAAAGAAAGAAAGAAAGGGAGAGAGAGAGAGAGAGAGAGAGAGAGAGAGAGAGACAGAGAGAATTTCTGTATCCTATGCCCTTTAATCTGTTTTATATGTGAGAAGGGTTGAGGAAAAATATTTACCTTGGCAGATGACACCAAAACATGTGGTAGCAGGAAGTTGGGGGTGAAAGTGAACTACAGAAACTGGAAAAGTGTTCCAAGATCTGGCAACTTAAATTTAATGACAAAAATCCAAGGACATGTACAGTACATGGAAAAGGAACCCCAAAACACAATGATGGATGGAGGGGGCAGACAGAGAGCTAGGGACTTGGGGTTATCATAGCGACAGTCTCACGACCACAGTCCAGTGCAAGACAGGAAAGCCAGCAGGATGCCAGGCTACAGGCTGAGTCTAGCAGAAGGAAGGACATGATCCTACCCCTGTATTCGTCCTTTGGTGAGGCCGCACTAAATTACTGTGCAATTCAGGAATCCTCACTTTAAAATCAACAAGGACCACTTTAGAATTGGTCCCGAGGAAGGCAGCCAAATGATAAATGAGCAGCCAGGAAAAGGTAGGAGGAAAGCCTGGCTGACCTGAATATGTACTCTTGGACAGGAGAGAAAGGGGCTATGACTGAAACTTTCAAATACCTGAAGGAATGAACAGTGTGGACTGCCAGCAGCTGTCCAGGCAACGGGAGGGATCTGAGACAAGAGGACTCAATTATAAGGTGGGAGGGAGGATTTCAGAAGAGGTATAATGAAAGAATTCTTCACGAAGAGGGTTGAGGCCAGGTGGAACTGTCTACCCAGGAGGCAGTAACATCAAAGGCCCTGTCCACACTACCCTCTGTAACGCTACAGAGTGCCTAAACCATTACTGCAACGGTTTGCGTTTACACCTGTAACGTTACAGAAGCGTTTTCGTAACCGTTGTTGAAACCACATATGGGTGGTTTCAACAACGGTTATGAACTGATTATGCCTCGATAACGTTGCGGGCATAGTGTGGCAACGCTCGCACGGTTCCGCAGCACGAGCTGCATTGTGGGATCGGTGCCAGCAACGGTCGTCCGGGTTCAAAGTGTGACTGGGCGGTGCCGGGTCCCATAACAGAGCAGCGGTAGTGGGATACTGCACCGCCCCGTTGTTAACGGTTTCTATCCGCTACGGGTCTGAGCGGTGCAGTGTGGACAGGGCCTATAAGAGTACAAGTTTCAAAAGAAGATAGGATTAAGAAAATGGTATGGTGAAAATAAAGGGGATCGAGTGAGGGTCACTTGACTAACAAATCAGAGCTCTAAGCTGGGAGGCTGCATAGGCCCTACCATTGCTAGACTAGTGGTGGCTATGGCAGGGAGCGGGCAGACGTGACAGACCGAGTGTTTTTCTACCTGTATAATTCTGTGTTTATGCTTCTACCTCTATTGGGCTATGAAGGGTAAACAGATTCTAAAATAAAATAAACACTAAGCACAAAATTGTTTTAGATGGTAAGAAGCAGGGTTGGCCACCGATAAGCAACTGAAACATAAATAAAAGGGTGATAGTGTCTCTGTGTGTTTTTTTCTGTACATATATCCATGCGTGTGAATAACTGCTTGCCTCATATTTGTGCATGGTCACCCACCACCACCAATACTCCATTGCTACAGCTAGCACCAGCTAACTTTTGGCCAACTGTTATGGCTGTTTATTTGGATCCACCAAATAAATCCTAATGGCTAGCGCAAAAGGATCTTAACACACGCCACACAGACTACACACGATTTACTCTCTAAAAGCTAGCTGTGCCACAAACAGCAGGCAGAAAATGTTACTAATTTCAAAAGTAGTGAATTGCCACTTTTTATTTTGAAGTATTTTCTTTTTCATTCATTAAAAATACCACCAACAGCTTAATCTGGTTAAGGTCAGTTGGCATTCATCTGTATCCCTTCCCTGGGTCATGCCTGAAAATAGGCAGGATTTGTCTAGTGCACTTACCCGTCAACAAAAACTAAATAAATAAATACATTTGCTCATTTGAAGGTTTTCTATCTGAAAGTATTGAGTGTGATGTAAATAGCAGTGCTGCTCCTGGAGGCTGACATATCTAGTTCTATTCCTCTTCATACTGTCCCCATCAGCATTGTGACCTCTTTATTGTGACAACACAAGTGCCCAATTTTGCAGCAGGTGACTGGTTCTTCTTGATCAGCTGTGATGTCACAGACAGTGAGGTCATAGGGCTGATGATGTATGTGGCAGAAAAGAACTCGCTATGTCAGCCTTCAGGACAGTACTATTCCACAAATCACACCGAGTATTAAGGAAAAAGTACGCCTGATATAGAAGTAATAGCTCACTACTGCTAAAATTAATATTATTTTTAGGCAGCGCTTCAGCTCCTTTAAGGTTTGATGGGTCTACTATAGTTTTCTGTTGCAGGCAATTATAGGTAGGAAACATGGGCAAACTAGGGTGGGCCAAGCGTCCTTATCTGTCGACAAATTCTATGTTTATATGTTGTTTCTGTATTGCCCCTTTAAGAGTTTCCTCACAGTCACATTCATACCACACACTGCGACTGCATGCCAGCCATCAGGGTTTGTGAGATCCAAATAAAGAACCACAAGTAACAAAAATATAAAAATCTTAAGGAAAAATCTACTGCCTCAGTAGCTGAAGGCGGATAAGTACATGGCTATCTTCAGCTTATGCTGCACTGTCACATCTGTGGGGTAAAACACCACAAAATGTCACAGTGCATGTTTAATCACAGCTCATGATTAAAGTGACCTTCAAGTGCACCTCACCTCCAAAGACAATGCTTGTTCTCATTTTGTAGAGTTTTCTTGTGTTTTGGGAAATTAACCATTTCTGTGTGTGTGGTGGGCCTACCTGCTGGGCCCTCTAACTGGTGGGCGGTTTGGCTGTGCCTCACTGAGCAATGGACCCACTCTGCTGGTCTTCTCTAGTACTGGGGCTTGCCTTTGCCCCACTAGACTGTTAGGCTGATCACTGCCCCTTTAAATCTTTAGTGGACCTGCCTTGCCATACCTCTCAAGTGTCACACATTATGAGGTACATCACCATTTTGCCTCTCAGAACCCTTTGTCCATCATGGAGAAGGTGATATTCCACATTCCCCACTGAGACTTTAAAGCAGAAATTCATAATACTCTATTATGCTCAGTTATATAAAACAATGTGAACATTAGTGCACTGATAGCTATAGTGTTCTGAGCTTCCAGTGCCATGTTAGATGATATGTCACATTTTGCTCATTTGTCACACATAAGCCACACATTTTGATGAAGAAAGGTTGAGAGGTATGCTTGCTGGGCCCTTTGTTGTGGCCTGTGGCACTCCTTTGAACACTTGGGCCTTTACTACCCCAGCCAACCCTGGGCCTGTACTGTTGCCCTTTGAAATACTTGGGGCTTGACGTCACCCCTTTAAATCTAGGCCTGCCCAAGGCCTTGCTGTATATACAGGACTGCCGCCTCTGCTCCAGCCTCCCAATTAATATTAAATAAATCCACTATAGGCCTCTATGGCTGGCCCTTCCTATGGGTGTCGCCACACCTGAACATTAAAATTTATTAGCTGGCCCTCCCTTGCCCTCTCCTACGGTGGCGCCTAGGCACCCCACAACAACAAATGAAACTTTTTAATTAATTTTCAGCGATCAAGCACTCTTCTTTGTGCTGTTGTCGACTCACCACCCGGCCCGGTGAAGGAGCTGATGAGAGAGGAGGGAGGTCTGACAGAGGGAGGGACTGACGGAAGAGGGCCTTAGGTATTCGGCGGTCGACGATGTGGCTCTTCTGATGCCCGACGAGGGACTGTACAAAATGGGGAAACTGAGCAAGAAAACAAACGGGCAACAACAGCCCACACTGAACACAGGACCAAGTCGACTTTCCTGGGGAACCGCTGGACTTTGGCCACAACATAGCACAGAGCAGCAGCAACAGGAATCTTAGCTGGCTGGAGAAGGAGGTACCAAACGAGAGCCAATGAGACCGCTCAACTTCCAGGTAAGCTGCCTTGTCTCCGCCACACTCTGTAGGCCCCTCCTCTTCAACAGTCCAGCACAATCTGCCCACAAAACAGCTCTTTCCTTTGAAAAGGTGCTCAGGGTTCTGGTTCTAGAACCCGGCCCCTGCCCAAACCAATGGCCAGCATTTCAAAACCAGGCATCACGCACGGGCAGGGACAGCAGTCCCAGCGTGTGGTGCCCACTCGTGCTGCCTGCTCCGGGGGAGGGGAGAGTCGGGAGGGGTCAGAACACAGCAGAGCAGCAGCAGGATTTTATTTTTTCTGTTGTGCCCTGCCTGGCTAATCTGAGAGAGGGAAACACTCTGACGGGCCCCTACTGCCCCCCATGACACAACGCGACCCGGCACACCATACGATTAATGAAATAAGCCTCCATTTCTGTAGTGCCCTATACTTTGGGGAATTACAGATTCAGCATGCCTAAACATACATGTCCCCATGTATTCTTCTCAACATTCTATGAAACATTTCTTAACTATTACTTCTATAGGTATTTATAACATTTCTTAACACTTCAACGTTTCACTTAAATCTCTATGCAATCTTACTTTAGTTAAAACACTCTTAAAACATCTAGAGCTTCCAGTAGAACTTTCTTATTTGCTAAACTAAGGACCGTGTCTTCTAATTACTGTTTTAGGGCTATCTATAAAAGGAAGGTTCAACTTGAAGGGCTTCCAATATGTATCTCCTAGGAGGGATATCAAAAGTGGACCTCTGGGACCTACGAGGTTGAAAAGCTACTGCTTCTACAGGAATACGCCTGGTTCCAAGGGACTACTCTGCAGTTCTGTAAATATGGAGGTTCTAGATTTATCAATGGTTCAGCTACAGGTGATTAACTGAGTGCACATGAGAGGACCTAACCCAGGGATCCATACACCACTTTGTCAGCAATTCCAGTTCCACCATTTTGCAGGTAGGGGTTCTCCTGCTCTCCTCTGGTGTAAAGTCCCTTTAGTCTGGGTTGAAGCAATGTCTCTAAGGTACAAGGCTTAAGAAGATTTTGATGCACTATCTTCGTGCCACTACCAGTTTCTTTTAATCTTATGCAGGTAAGTCAGGGTAGCAGATTTCAATAATCGGAAGGTTCTGTTTCCCATCTGGTAGCTAACTTGTGACATTTCTGGGTCCTTCTTAGCAATAATTGCCTCTATCTGCAGTGGGGTCGCATTGGCTTTGGCATCATATGTAATCTTTGCTTTGTCGCATCTGATCCATGTGTTGGTTTACAATTTGTCCATCTTCCTGCAATCTTTGCTGTGTTCTTGTAGCCAGTCTGTAACAGGTGGTTCACCTGGTTGGACTTCAAGCACTAGATCCATGGGGAGTCTACCATGGTGACCAAACATCAGGTAGTGCGGTGTATATCTAGTCAACAGTGGACAGTGTTGTTGTACAAGTAGCGAGTTCCGGAAGTAAGGCTGGCTAGTACAGGTGTTTGTATTCAGGTAGGCCACTTAACATACCCAGGAGTGTCTGATTTGTTCTTTCACACAGTCCACTGCACTGAGGGTGACAGGTGGTGGTTTTAATTTATGACTATACAGGACACAGAGTTCTTTAAAGAGCTGGATTCAAAAGCAGATCCATGATCGGTCAGGATCTTGGTTGGATATTCATATGGATGAACAAAGAGTTTCAAAACATTTCAGCCGTGGTTCAAGCAAACAGATCTTTGACGGCACTGACAACCATGAATTTGGAGTAATGGTCCACCATCGTCAGGACATAAACTGGGTTCTAACCTGAGATGATCTAAAGGGACCAATTCAGAGGTGCTTTGCTGATTATGGGATGGAGAGGAGCTCGTTGATTGATCTTTCCAGGACGCTTTAGACTGCAAGCCAGGCATTCCTCGCACCATTTTATGATATCAGTTCTCATCCCAATCCAATAAAATCTCTTCCAATGATGGCCTCTGTCTTTTTGTGACCGAAATGTCCAGAGTGATCATGGTAGGCCTCAAGTACCACTGGCGCACTTCCGCTAGGAACAATTGTCTGGGACACCTCACAATGGGTAATCGAATCTCGGCTTTGTTGAATGAGTCAAGTGTTTTTCACCATCAGACATATTCTGTGGCTCCAGTTTCACTGCTTCAGGATCCACCCTCTTGCATTCTTGGGGGCCAGACTCTGTCCTGTCGAAATATATGTCTTTATCTGTTTGACCACTGGGTCTTGGTCTTGTAACTGCACCCATAAGTTGTTTTGTTCTGCAAATTTGTCAGAAAGCTCTGGTTTCTGCTCCACCTCTGTACACACAACTGCACTGGTTTGACAACAGGCCTCTACTATCTCTGTCGGTACTCAAAGGAAAGGTGGCATCTCCACATTTTCCCAAGGCGTATCATCAGTCTCACTTTTGTTTGGTTTGGTACTACAGATAGTGCATCTGCATTGTCAATGGACTTGCCTGACCGATATTTTATTGAGAATTGGTAGTTGGCCAACCTCGCGCCCATCTTTGTTCAAGAGCTTCCAGCCTTGCAGTATTTAGATGTGCCAGAGGATTACTGTCTGTGAAAATGGTGAAGGGATTTGCTGCTAAGTAATGCCTGAATTTTTCAGTGACTGCCCAGACCAAGGCCATAAATTCCAACTTGAAGGATGTGTATCCGGCATCATTCGCTCTGACCACGACTTGCACATGCTATCACACGCTCAACGTCCACTGTTCTTGCATCAACACTCGCTCGGTCCTTTTTTGCTCGCATCCGTGTATAGCTGGAATGGTTTAAGTAGTCAAGAATGCGCTAGTACAGGTGCTTGAGTTAGAATCTGCCTCAACTTGTCGAAAGCCTCCTGCTGTTCTCGGCCCACTTGACCGGCCGATTTTTGGGTATCTGCCCTGCTTTTGTTCCTCGGAGAAGTTCATTTAATGGCAAAGCTATTTTGGAGAAATCTTTCAAACCACCAATAGTATCCAACGAAACCCAAGAATCTTCAGATGTCCTGAACTGTTAGAGGGACTGGCCATTCTTGCACGGCCCAGCTTTTCCTGGTCAGGCAACACACCGTGACTGACACTATGTGGCCCAGATAATTCACTTGAGATTGAAGAAGATGGCACTTGGATGGTTTTATCTTCAGACTGTACTGGGTCAGTCGGTAAAGACTTTGTCTAGATGCAACAGATGCTCTTGGTGGTTCTTAGAATATAAAATAATGTCATCCAGGTATAACAACAAAATTTCAAAATGTTGACTTCCCAGACAGCGCCCACTGATCATTGAAAAGTTCCTGGGCATTGCGTGAGGCCAAAGGGCATGCGGTGAATTCAAACAGGCCCATGGGTGTTATAAAGGCGGTTTTCTCCTGATCCTCCAGAGCCACTGGCACTTGCCAATACCCACTTGTCAAGTCGAAGTGGAAAATATTGTGGCAGACTGTAGGGCTGAAGAGAATCCTCAATTCTAGGTAGAGGGTAGGCATCTTTGTGAGTGATATTGCTCAGTTTTTTATAGTCTTCACAGAACCGGATTTTATCATCTTTTTTCTTGACCAGGATGATAGGAGCAGCCCAAGGACTGTGACTTTCTTTAATGACTTTGGCTTCTTTCATTTCTTGGATCATCTTCTTCACAGGCTGGTGCATTGCTGGGGAACTGGTCTGAATTTTCTCTTACTGGCAGGTGCTGATTGGTAGGAATGTGGTACTGCACCTCTCGAGCTAATCCAAAATCTAGTGAATGTCGACTGAAAGCCTCTTGATTCTTTATCACTGCTTGGACGACATCATCCTTCTGTTGTTCTGTAGTTTCAGGGTACCCAGGTTGATCTCCCATATCCATGCTGGTACACTGGAGTTACAGTGGTTCTCTGTCTCTTCCACCCCAATGGCTTGTGTTCTTTGGTCCTTCTGGATCTGTTCTTCCGGCTCCAAATGTCCTAGAGAGACACGATGTGTAACTGGGCAACTGGCTGATTACAATGGAGTCATACGTTGGTTCCCATAATTGATAACCTAGACAGGGATCCTTCCTTCGTGACTATGGCAATGCTTCTGGACACCAAAATGAGTTCTTCCTTCTCACTAGGGTAGGGTTCAACCAGGGCATTATAATCCTGACTATGAGGGCCCACCTTGGCCTTGCACCATAAGGTGGTTTCGTTCTGTTTCAGAGTTATAGGTTGGGCATCAGACACTGGACCTTCCCACTCTCACCAGTTGCACTCACAAAGCATTGATGGCACTGTAGAAGATGGATAGTCAGTTGCAACGCCTGCTTTTCTACACAAGGAGACCTTTTTGCTTGGGTTTGCATGATCTGCACCAAATCCTCAAAGCAGTGCTGGAGAAAGTTCATTCCGAGAATGAGTGGCGGCAAGTTGTTGCTTTCCTTGTCACTGATGATTATTTCTCGACGGTCTTGTACAATCTTTCCCAACTGGATGCTCACTTCCAAATACCCTAAGTACAGAACTTCTGCTCCACTGCTGGCAATCAAAGTAAGCCAAGACTTTGGCGGTGGCTGAAGATCTTCCATTGTCCAGTGATACCAGAAACATCGCCTTGGATGGTCGTAACCTGGGACCCTGTATCCAACAATGCCATCAATTCTACTCCATCTACTTTGACTGGAATGGTCAGACTCCTGCCGATGAAACATGATCGATCCATTACTGTGGGTGGACCTGGTTGACCACTCTTCGAGGATCGGCTCCTGTCCCGAAGACTCCCGTTTATCATCATTCGTGTTCTGAAGGCTGCTGGCATTGCCTCTCTATATGGCCACTAATGCCATATCTTTAACAAATTGGCCTTCCTTGACTGCCAAACTGGTCGGTCAGATGCCTTCCTTCTCCCCTTCTGGGTCGGACCTGAATCTTGGGTGTGTCTCTCCCAATCTTCCTTAAAGGTGACAGGAAATGATTTTTGCATATTTAACTGCCCTTCCATCTTCCTTTCCATGCCAGTTAATGTATTCTGATATGCTTCAATGATTTTTGATAAATAAATAATGTAACTTTGGGGTGCCCTCAGATCTATATTGGGCTTCCACTCCCTCACCAGCTACTGCTCTTGATTTTCATCGCTAAGATATTCTAAGACATCACAGACTCATTCCATGCCATTCATTTGAATGGCCTGGAAAGGAGTTTGTGATGTCACAGAATGTTCAGGCAGTATGAAAAGAGACAACAGCAACTGCTGAGCAGAGAGAGATACAGGATAGTTGCAAAAGCAACAAATTTAGATTATTAATTTAACAAAAATGTCAAAAGTATATCAGAATACTGGGTATTCAATAAAAGAACAACTGAGGGCATCTAGAGGTATAAAACCATTTCCTACCACCTTTAAGTCCTTTTACTTTGACAGACCTATGTCATCTTCGAAGTCAGGGTAGCTATCTGTTCCACCAGTTCCGAGTTCAGGCTGGGGTTGGTTGCAGTGGAATGGACTGGCGCCTGAGCCTTCTGATCACACAAGGGTCAGGAGTCTGGGAGATAACCGGGTACCCACCCATTGATTCTACCATCGCCCTTTCTTCATTGACAATCCTCACTCAATGGTCACCTGCACCACGGGTCTTCTCGTGCCAGTCTTTCCACTGGATACCCTGGCCATGCTGCACCTGGCTACCATTTGTGGGTAGGTCACAATGTCTTATCCCGCTCTACCTGGTCCCAACACCTTGACAGCTTTCTCTTTAATGTTCAGGAAATCTGCTTTGGGGTTCTGGAGCTGTAACATATGGAACTCCTCCTTAGGACTTCACTACGTGCCCCTTCCACAAATTTTCCATTAAGATGTGGTCTGGATCTGTAATCTCTCTGGCATTTACTCTCTAATTGCCCTCAACAGCTCTTGAAGATTCAATGCATACTCTCGGAGAGTTTCTTGAGGCCTCTGGATACGTGAAAAGAATTTCATTTTCAGACTGGATACCATGCAGTATCAAATATCTGTTGTAGCCTTTGCAGTATCTGGTCAGCTGTGGTCTTACCCCTGCAGGCCAGGACTGGACTTCTCATGGGCCGCACCTTTAAGTTGCCCAATAAGTATTTCTACTTTCTGCCTCTCTGGGATTTGATATAGCCAAAACATGGCTTTGCATCTTAGAGCGGAACTCGCCAAGTTACTAGTCCCACTTTCATCCCTTTCTCCTGTGAATTGGGAAGCCAGGGTACCCAGTAGTATGGCAATGTCAGAGGTGAGGGGTATGTTCTCTCGATCTTCCATCACAGTCTCTATGGATTCATTACCTATGGATGCATTATCGCCTCCGACAATCCACTACTGCAACCTGGTACTGCTTGCATCTTACTTTAGAAGCTTTGACTTTGATTCCTTAAAATAATCCTGCCGACTATGCCAAGCATTTTCTGTGTCGTGAACTGAGTGCTGACCATGAAGATCGCTCTCTCAGCTGCACCCCCAGCCACCTCAAGCAGGTGGAATAGCTAGACAAAGCTGTGGTTCAAATGGGGTGGGTGGATGGAGGCACCGGTAAGGAGAGGCAGGAGACAATCTATAAGTTTGATGCCCGACGTGCTTTATTCATACCATAGGGAAAGGATGACTCAGTCACAAGGGAAGAGGGAACCAAAACCAAACATAAACAGTATGTAAGACGTTCTATAATGTCCCTAAAAGGTGCACCTCGTCCTAAGGCCACTATCTGTCAAGCTCTATACTATGCTTACACTAAACAGTTTGGTAAACAATTCCAGAATAGCCATTACTCTATAATATTAGTAGACAATCACTGCAGTAAACAATGGAAACCAGTTGCAGACCCTGAGGGTGGAAGAGTAACCACCTCTAGAAGTCTATTTGCTAAAGGAAGTCCAACTTTTCCTGCCGCCTTTAGCGACAGCTGATGAGCGAAGAAAGCAATGGGGCAAAAGGGAAATGGGGTTCCTACTTGGTACCAAGCTACACCTTTGTGAAAACCTAGTAGAGGTTGGCGGGATGTGAGATTTTAAATTAACCCTGATACTTCAGCCAACCCACTTCTAATGTTGCCAGAATAATTTAGCACAAGGGAACTTGAATCTGCTGAAGTCTTCCCGGCACAAACCCTAGACCAAGGCTGCCAAGGATGAAGGAACAAAGACTTGGCATTGAATCCACTTGAAAGGATTGCCACGAATGAAGATCCGCTGCAATTCTCCCCGCACAAACCCTTGACCAGGGCTGCCAAGGATGAAGAAACAAAGACTTGCTGAAGTTTCCTGGCACAAACCCTCACCAGGGCTGCCAAGGATGAAGGAACAAGTACTTGGCATTGAATCCACTTGCAAGGATGAAGATCTGCTACAATTTCCCAGCACAAACCCTCACCAGGGCTGCCAAGGATGGAGACACGCTGAAGCTTCTTGGCAAAGGATCCACAAGAGGATCACCAAGAACAAGTTGGGTTCCAGAAGAAGAAACGTGCAAGCACGATGAGATAAGCAGGAAGAGTAGGATGCAGGACGAAGATCAGAATCCTGTAATGTCCAGAACCAGAAAAACAACAAACGGGCGGATGTGGATATGCACTGACCATGTTGGACTCGACTATCAGTGAACGACTGGGAGTGAAGGACAAGGCTTCTTCCAGAACGCTCCACTTCCAGGCTGACCACACCACAAGACGGCCAGAAGATGGAGGTCGTAAGTCACACAAGGTTACGCCGGTTTCGACCAGCGGTGAACAACAGGGAGGAGTGCTGCAGCTGTGAAGTTCTTTGCTGGCTGGAGACTGCTGCAGTGAAGAATCAGCTGAACAACTCCACCAGGGGTGTTGCAGCAGAAGACCGAATCCATACATGACAGGTGGCAATGTTAAAGCTGGAAAATACACTTTCACTGCACCCAGGTATTTGTTTGTTGCTGGGACAATCTGCCAGGAACGGGCAAATTACCAGATTTCTGGGGTAACTGTTCATTGCCGGGCAATTTGTCAGGAGCAGGGCAAATCACCAAAGTCCAGGACAATTGTTCGCTGCAGCAATTTGCCAGAAACGGCTTAATCGTGAAAATCCAGGCAACTGTTCATTGCAGGGCAATTTACCAGGAACAGGGCAAACTGCTAGAATCCAGGGCAATTGTTCATTGCAGGGCAATTTGCTGGAACAGAGGCAAATTGCTAGAATCTGGGGCAATCTGCCAGGAACAGGGGCACTACCTGAAAGTCCAGGGCAACTGTTCGCTGCAGGGCGATCTGCCAGGAAATAGGGGCAAATCACCAAACTCCAGGGCAATTGTTCATTGCAGGGCAGTTTGCCAGAAACAGGGAAAAATCACCAAAGTCCAAGGCAATTGTTCATTGCAGGGGCACATAACCAGAACCCCAGTAATAATACAGTCTTGGTACTTTGCAATCAACACAACAGTTCATATACTAGTCAATACACATTTTCATCAGATGACAGTCACTAGATGGTAGTTGTGTGCTAAGCACCCTTCTTACTGACCTTAGCCAGTACTGCACTTACAGGTTCCTTCTGGTACTATGATCTGGCTGCCCCTGAACACCCTGAGTACAATGCCCTCCTTTACCCTAACCTTCCTTGCCTTTTAAAGCTCTGGGCCCCTTTACCTATCGGACTACTTTCGCTCGGCCTCTTTAGCTGCTGTGGTGGACCTACTTGCTGGGCCCTCTAACTGGTGGGCCAGTTTGGCTGTGCCCCACTGAGCAATGGATCCGCTCTGCTGGTCTTCTTAGTACTGGGGCTTGCCTTTTGCCCCACTAGCCTGTTAGGCCAGACGCTGCCCCTTAAATCTTTAGTGGGCCTATCTTGCTGGGCCCCTCTAAGATGTGGGCCTGTGGCACTCCTTTGAACACTTGGGGCCTTTACTATCCCTGCCAGCCCTTGGCCTGTATTGTTACCCTTTGAAATACTTGGGGCTTGATGTCACCCCTTTAAATCTAGGCCTGCCCAAGGCCTTGCTGCCAATATACGGACTGCCCCGCCTCTGCTCTGCCCTCCTCATTAATATTAAATAAATCCCCTATGGGCCTCCATGGCTGGCCACTCCCGTAGGCACTGCCGTGCCTGAACATTTAAATTTTATTAGCTGGCCCTCCCTTGCCCTTCTCCTATGGTGGCGCCCAGGCGCCCCACAACAACAAAAGAAACTTTTTTCTTAATTAATTTTCAGGCAGTCAGCACTCTTCTTTGTGCTGTCGCTGACTCACCACCCCAGCCCAGGGTGAAGGAGCTGATGTAGGGAGAAGGGAGGTCTCTGGCAGAGGGAGAGACCGACAGGAGAAGAACAGGCAGTGAGACAGATGGAAGGGTGCCTTGTGGGTATTCCAACACCTGACGATCAACAACTTAATTTTTCTGATGCTGCTGATGAGGGACTGTACAAAATGGGGAAATCTGGCAAGAAAACAAATGGGGCAACAACAGCCCACATCGAACGCAGGACTGGGTCATCTTCCTGGGAACTGCTGGACTCGCCACAACACAGCACATAAGCAGCAGCAACAGAAATCTTTGCTGGCTGGAGGAGGGGCACCAAATGCAGAGTCGATGAGACCACTTCAACCTCCAGGTAAGCTTCTTGTCTCCATTGCACCTGTAGGTCCCTCCTCTTCAACAGCCCAGCACTATCTGCCCACAAACGGCTCTTTTCCCTTTGAAAAGGCAGTCGGGTTCTGGTTCTAGAACCCGAGCCCGTGCCCAAAGCAACGGCCAGCATTTCAAAACCAGGCACCACGTGCTGGGCAGGGACAGCAGTCCTAGCGCTGGGTGCCCACTTGCTGCCTGCTCGGGGAGGGGGGCAGAATGGAGCAGAACAGGCAACAGAGAGAAAAAACTTTTCTTTATGTTTTTCTGTTGTGCCCTGCATGGCTAATCTTAGGGAGGGGAAACACTCTGAAGGGGCCCCAATACCTGCCCAATGACACAATGAGGACCTGGGGCACACTATACAATTGATTAAATAAGCCCTCCATTTCTGTAGTGCCCTATACTTTGAGGCATTACATGTGTTAGAGAATTCAGTAAATGGACAAAACAAAACGCGGATCTATGTAATCAATAGCATTAGTTTCACTTTAGGTCCCTAATGACACCATGCACTATCTTTGTGTGTTACAGCTATCCCTTCTCCTTTCTCCCCACCACCAGATCATTTCCATGTTTACCACTCTGCCAAACAAATCCGGTTCAATGGCCCCAAATGCCAAAAGTCATACTCTTTGCCTCGTTTCACAGCTGCACCCGACAGGAAGTGTCTGCCTCCGTGCTGCTGCTGCCAGCCTGAGTTGAGAACAGCTGAACAATCAGTGATCATAATTATTCAGAAGATAATTATCCACTATGCCACAAGCAATCAAGGAGATCCGGATGCTGCAGGCACAAAAACCTTTGTACGACATCCAGTTTATACTTCAAGTTTACTGTATTTATGTTATGGTCCTGAAATTATCTCCCAAACAACCAAATGGTTACAGCTGTCATACCTCTTGAACAATTTATAAATAAACTTGCATCTCACGTCTATAAAATAGGCTATGTTTTGCTTCCTGTTCACACCACGGCCTGATTACATTGCTTATTGCTTTGTCTGCTGATAACGTGTTCATACATTTTAATGTAAATATTCCATCTGGTTGTGTTTCTGTGTCCATGTTCTTAATCTCTATGTGTAAATTAGATTGTGAGGTCACTTCTTGGCCAGGTAAAAGCGGTTTTAATCTCAGTGGGTTCCTTTACCTGGTTCAATACAGGTTATTCTGATTATTTTGATGTTATTTTTATTATCAAGGACAGCTGATTGAAAATAAGCTCTGGATCCCTTGGACTTCATGTGCACCTGTCATATATATAGTTTATACACACACACACACACACAATCAGGCAGCAGTTGTATTAAAAATTCTTAAGCAAGTATTTCACATTCTAAATGCAACCTGTGTGATCACATCACTTTCATACTTTTCAGCTTACAATTTAATTACCCAGGACAGTCCAGCAGAGTTGCCACATCTCATTTCCAGTGGGTCCTGTTTTTTACCCATTTCTACAGCTGGGTGGACTGAAGAACTGGGAGGTGTAAGTAAGCTGCCCATGGTCACACAGCGTATTATTCGTCTCACACAGGGTTTGAACCTGAGGATCTCTTGGTTCCAAGCTGGTGCTCTAACCACTAGACCACACTGCCCCACATACTGTAAACTTTCAAAATTCAATGCTTATATCAACGTCTCACACAGGGTTTGAACCTGAGGATCTCTTGTTCCCAAGCTGGTGCTCTAACCACTAGACCACACTGCCCCACATTACTGTAAACTTTCAAAATTCAATGCTTATGTCAAAACTATTTGCAGTTTAAGTACTTTCCCATTCCATGGTTGCATTATGGAAGATATCAACATTTAAACTAGTTTTCTCCCTTACAAACCTCTGTCTCCTAACGCTGGAGCATGCAGTGATATCATAATTCTGGTTCTGTGACATCATAAACTGCTGCCATGGAAATGACAGTGATGTCACAAATTGGGCTATGACATCATGCCATGCTATTATGGAGTACAGCTGTCTTGTCTGCTAGAAAAGTTCTTGTTGTATGCTAGTTTGTCACTTTGAGAAAAGTCTGAAAGCCAATACAGAGACAGTTTAGCTTATATTTTACATGCCGGTACTTCACTTAGTGAGCTCGGATAGTACTTTTGACTATCCTAATGGGATCCAATGGATACTCCAACTACCCATCTCTGAATCCAGATCCTATCCAACCCCATTTGGATTTCAGATCCAAGGCGGATAGTAGGATCTGAGGTCAGATGATATTATCTGAAGTCAGATGTCTGCTTAAGATCCTCAGATCCTGGATAGTCACATCAGATAGTTGGTATCCCACTGACTCTTAGGTGTTAGGATCCAGTAGTCGGATAGCAATGGTATCTGATGCCATCCAGTATCTGAGAAAATTGGTGGTATCTAGGGTTACCACCTGTCCCTGTTTCAAGAGACAGTCCTGATTTGGGCAGCTGTGTTCTGCAAAAACATGAAAAATACTAAATGTCCTGATGTTGTAGTAGAAAAATATTTTCTGATTTTCCTCTAAATGTTGCAAAAACTGTAATACCTTAACTAAAATACCTTAAAATAAAACACAAGAAACAACTGAAAAACTACAACACTGAGTCTTAATTCTGATTATTTAAGAAAACATGTCTGTTGCATTGGTCAAGATGACATATTGTCCTCGGAAAATCCAGTTTCAGTAAGAAATGTCCCACTTTGGGCTTCTTAAAAGGTGGTAACCCTAGTGGTATCTGATTCCATCTTATAAAATGGGCTGGAAATTTCCGCTTCCAATTGGCTAAACAAGTTCTGAAACCCATATCTTAATTTTCACAACTGTACAGGCTGGAAAAGTTCAGGCAGTGGGATTTAGAATTTTGGCAACTCACAGACAGAATTCATGAGCCAATTTACTCATCCCTGACAGATGCCATCACAAACACAGCTACCACCTTTACTCATATATTTCAATTAGGTCTTAAAATAAAACTTCCTTAAATTAAACAAATAAGCAAACAACTGAATGTACTTTCCAGTCCTGAGCCCTTCCTTACATACATAAACAAATTAAAAAATCAAGTACTATTCGAGATTGCATTTCTGGTCTTTCTTTAATAATCTTGAAAATCCCACTCCTGTCCTTACCAGTTGCCAGTGAACTCCTCTCTACTTGCCTGCAACAGATTAAATTGAGGTTCTGGCTCCATTTGAGGATGGTGTGTGTGTGTATGACAGTGGAATTTTGCAGAATTCTGAATTCACATATTCCACATTAACATTCCATATGTGTATATGTGTGTGTGTGTGTGTGGGGGTATTCTATCAGTGGAATTTGCAGAATTTTGAATTCTTATATTCCATGGTAAACAAGCTATGAGGTATTGAATATATAAAAGACAGATGACTGAGAGGGAAACCATCTGTGGAGGGACTAGTTTATAGCTTTTTAGCTAACATTTTATTTACTGATTTATTTATCCAAAGCAGCATGACTTCACAGCAGGATGCTCATGCCAAACAAATTTGATAGAATTCTTCGACTGGGTTACAAGAGAAGTAGACCGGGGCAGTAGTGGGCATGGTGTATCTGGACTTCAGTAAAGCCTTAGATACAGTCCCACACAGAAGGCTAGCCAACCATCTGGAGTAGGCTGAAATCAGTCACAAAGTAGTTAAATGGATCACAAGCTGGCTGCAAGGCAGGGCACAGAGGGTTATGGTAAATGGCACCTTGTCTCAAGAGGGGAAGGTGTCAAGGGAGTGCCACAGGGGTCAGTACTAGGCCCCATTCTTTTCAATATATTCATCAGTAACATCCCTGAAGATCTGAAAGAGAAAGTCTGCCTCTTGCAGACGATACAAGCTCTGCAACAGGGTGGACACATAGGAAGGGATCGCAGAAATGGAGACAGATCTCAAGATGCTAAAGGAATGGTCCAGGAATTGGCAGCTGAGATTCAATGCCAAAATGTAAAGTCATGCACTTGGGTAGAAGAAACCCATGCCTGAAGTAAGTACTGGAAAGGCAGCTACTAGAAGAAACAAAGCTGGAACAGGATCTTGGTTTCATGATCTCAGACTATTTAAAGGTAGGAAGCAATGCAAAAAACAGCACTAAAGGCAAGCAGCATCCTTGGATGTATTGGTACAGGTATTACTGTACGAAGCATGATGTAATCCTCCGCTGTACAGATCTCGGTGAGACCTCACTTGAGTACTGTGTGCAGTTCTGGAGACCTCACCTGAAAAAGGATATAGACAGTCTGGAAACCATGCAGAAATGTGCCACCAAATGGTGCAGGGTCTAAACCATGAAACGTCATGTAAGCTAGGATCAGCCAGCTAAATGTATTCTCCCAGCAGAGAGAAGGAACAGAGGAGACATGATTGAGATATTTAAATTTGTTAAAGGGATCAACACAGTACAAGTCAGAAACCTCTTTCAGGAAAACAGGGCTGCACATACTAGAGGACACAACATGCGCCTGGTGGAAGTAAATTCAAAACAAATGTTAGAAAGCACTTTTTATGGAGAGGGTGGTGGATCATTGGAACAGCCTGCCACCAGAGGTAGTAGCAGCCAAGGCAGGCAGTGAATTCAAACAGGCATAGGATAGACAGTATAGTCACCTTAGCAAGACAAATTAATAGTGGGGGTAGAAAACCTGGGCAGACTAAATAGACCACATGATCTCCTTCTGCCGACAAATTCTTATGTTCTTATGGGCAGATAGATGGACCACAGTCTCCTTCTGACAACAAATTCTTATGTTCTCATTTATTTATTTATTTGATCTCATTTTAAAATGTTAGAGAGTTAATTTATTTTAGAAGTTACATGTGGACCCATTTTATAAGCCCCATTAGACACTTTGGGGAGCTGGTTGTGCCAGATTCAGCACACTTCAGGTGCAAAAAACACTCAGGCTGCAGCCCTATGCCTTACTACGCCCCTGGGTGTATGGTAAAATCAGCATAACCAACATCTTGCCGTGCCTTATTGTATACGGATACTACATTCAATTCCACTTGTGTGCCATTTGGTTGTGTGTACATTCGTTATGTGCACACATTCGTCTGGTCCCATTCTCTGCCTACCGTATCTATTCAATGTTAAAAACTGGATCGTGCACTATGATTTTCAGTTGTGTGCACAAATCTGACCCTATTTGGCTGCAACAGACTACATTGACTCGAAGTGTTAATGCGTGTAGATCGCTTTTAATTGGCATGCTTGTATGAAAATGCTGGGAGCTCTGTGATGTGTCACTCAATACTCAAGTGTTAATCACCTGGATAATTGTTTTCAGGTGCAATCAATGTAGGGGGTACTGAAAATTCATTGCTCGCAGCTCACAGTTCAGCTTGTTCTCAGTCTCGGTCCCAGCCAGCAACTGCCAGCAATAGAGAACTGAGGCAAAATGTGCTTAAGCTTGAACAAAAGGTGCAGCTCCTTGATAAAGCTTTGCAATCTGGTGTGTCCGACAAGGAGCTTGCTGCCAGTTTTGGAGTTAATGTTTCCTGTGTTAGGAGAATCCTAAAACAAGGATTTAATCCTGCATGGGTGGAGTTCAGGTGCCAAGAAGGACCACAAGCGAAGCGGAGGGCAAGGACAACCAGGTGGAAGATGCATTGTTGTGGTGGTTCACTGCTGCAAGAGACCACAGCGTACTACTATCTGGGCACATTTTACTGGAAAAGGCAAAAAGTCCTCCAGCCAGCATGGGCATCAGTTTTGAACTGACCGCAGGGTGGTTGTCACGCCGGAAAGCCCATAATAATATTGGATACAAGTGTGTACACAGCAAGGGGCAGAGAGTGACTTTGAAACATCTGATCGATGGATCCAGGAAGTGCTGCCAAAATAATAAATTCATTTGCCCCATGAGATATTTTCAATGTTGATGAAACAGTCTGTGGAATGATGCAGAAGATACGTTGTTACGTGAACAGAAGGAACAGACTGAATTCAGCTGGTTTTACTTGTTTGAAAAAGACTGGAGTCACTTACAAAGCGATCAGCCAGACAAGCCAAATCACAGACCGGACTGGACTTTGGTAACGTACACCCTTCCACTGCAACCGTTGCTTTTACCTTTGTTCAAGCTGTACTGCACTGTACATTTACACACTCTGTGAACTGCAACTGAACGAGCACTTCTGGCAGTCACTTTAGCCTTAACAGTAAATTTATACAATTTAGAGAATGTAACAATTTATCTTTGATTTATTACTTAACTACCACTTTACTTTTCTACTCAAGATCACTTTTGTACTGAAGTATTTTATTTGCTGAAGGTTTCACATGTTTAATAAATAGCTTGAATGCTTTTACTCTAACGCCACAGACCCATTTGTCACTCTGTATGTTGGTATTTTCAGATTAGTGCATTTTCGGTTGTGTACATTTTTGGTCATGCGTTCTAGGGTCTGAAAGATTAGGGGCTTGAGCCACCACCTCCGCCTAGTGAAAACAACTAGGACAGAGGTCAGTTTAAGAAACTGAGAATCTTTTATTTGGGGCTAACAAATAAAAATTCAGAACTCTAGCCCTAATGCCCACCACTAGTGACACCCCTACTGGTGGGGCCTATTACCCCACAACATGACTATAACGAGTTTCCAAGCCACCCCTTGAACAAAAGGGCACAGTTATTCATGACATAACCTAATGTGACTCTTTCAACCATATCAATCCCTAACCTACCTTGCAGAATCTCTGGAGCCCTGGCGTTCCCACGACCAGTTGCACACTGGCACTCTCTCAAGCAGGGTGAACACTTCCCTGAGAAGCAGGCTGTGCCATCATGTGTCTCAACATGCCCAGAAGGACAATAAATATGAAAAGCGTATCAGCATATGATCTCACTACTAGTGCATGAAGCATGGTTGGTGTGACCATTGTACCTCCCTTCAACACTATACTGAAAGCCCCAGTGCTCCAAAAACAGACTCCATGTCTAGCCCATTCCGGGGACTTACCAGCTCCAACCCTTGCCAGGCCCCTCCTACCTGATGCCAATTCATTTGGCTATCTGCCAGGGGTTTACAATTCAAACTGCCTAGGAATGTTCACACATAAAGAGCATTACATTAAACAAGGTAACTTACAGTTGCTCTGATGGCTGACTTCTCCATTTTCTACTTCTGGCAGTGAACCTGAAAGGGTGCTGGCAAACACCTATGAGGGGTAGCTCACCACTCTCCCAATGTGTCTTTTGGGTGCTGATGGTCTCCGCCCTCTCGAGGTCAGCTCCTGGGGCTTCCACCCGCTAGTTGCTCCTGATGTTCTCTCTGGATGACAAATCTGAGGGATCAGTGCCACCTGATTCCAAGGACCCATCCACTATCCCTGGCATGGCAGGCTCCTCAGCTCAGTTGCTGCCAGAGAGTCTGGACTGTTTCTCTCCTTTCCAACACTCAACTACCAGCCTCACTGCCCTAATGTCTTCCCCTTATATACTGCTGGTTTTCAAGAGAGGGCAGAACCATGCACATTCATGTTCCATGTTCCTCTCTTAGTTAAGTCAGGCAATCACAACATGAACATCCAGATATCCTGGGCCAGATTTTCTAAGCTCTGAAATTACCACAAGCCTCGGTTGCCACAGATATGGAGAACCCGCCTGGGGCAATCTAAAGGGATTCTCTATTCCCTGCGGCAAAGTGATGCTCAGTAGACCATCTTTTCATGGTCTAGCTTGCATTAATATCGGTAGAAAAGAAATGGGCAGACTGGATGGGCTCTTGGCCTTATCTGCCATCAACTTGTATGTTTCCAAGTTTCTAAGTGACCCTTTACACGCCAGATTGCGCTGAAGACTGGTGCAAGCTGCTGTAAATCGGGTCGATTGTCCCAATGGTGCCTGAGATCATAATATCAGATGCAGCTGCGCAGTCGGCAGTGCCGCAGCTGCAGTGGCATCGAGGGTTTGACGCAAGCACTGCGTCAACCATTGAAAATCCTGCACTTTGTCCTCCAGGCTATTTCCTCAGAGAATGTCTCTCAGGGTCTGGCGAACCCTCGAAAGTGCTCTCTGGTAACCTGCCTCGGACAGCTGAGGAGAGGCTAGTTACACTAAATCCAGTAATGAATAAATAAAAGGAACAGAAATACCAAAATCAATCACATGCAAGCAAACTGTGTCTAAATATTTTGTTTCTCAAGGTTTTCTGAAAAGTCATAAAATTACTTTAAGCATAAACAGCTTGAAGAATTGGCACTCAAGAAAGAAAAGTACAGGAGCTCAGTAAAGGCCACTGAATTTCTGATTGCACTGCATGGCTGTTAAAAATGTGTCTTAGTTAAAGTGTTCCTCTTTAAAACAATGATGTGACAAGTACATATGGTGTGATAAGGATAAGGAGGATCAGCAGCTGAAGAGAAGTGCTTCTGCCACTGCATAGGTTACTGCTTCATCCTCACCTGGAATACTGCATACTGTTTTAAAGACCATTTAAAGAAGGACAGGGACGGAGTGGAGGGCTTACAGAGGAGGACAACCAAGATGATCCAGGGACAGCGGGAAAGGAATTAGGAGGAGATGTTGGCAGATTTGAATATGTCAATGCTGGAGGCGAAGGAAGAGAGGTGACATGACTGAAGCATACAAATACCTTCAAGGGGTAAACAAGGTGGATACCGGGAACTGTTCAAACTGAGTGGGAACCACGAGCACTGGGGTAACTCCATGACTGGCAGGACACAAATTTAAGAGGGATGCCAGAACATTTTTTCATGGACAGGGTGGTGGTGATTGGAATAAGCTACTGAAAGAAGTGGTCTGTGTGAAATCAGTGAGATTTAAACAAGGGTGGGACAGGTACATGGTGGGTAAAGACAGTACCAAAAGGGAGGGGAGGCGGAAATGAAGTGCGACTAGGGCTCTCACAGGAAGGACTGGGTAGATATGATGGGACAAAGGAGTTTTTCTGCTTTACTATGATACATATCATATCCTATTCCACTGTGTCACAACAGAATGTGGTATGCATCATATGGCATTTGTTACATCTTCCCTATAAAAACATCTGGAACTCAAATGACACCAGTCAAATCAAGTGCCTTGAATGCTGATCCAGCGATTGGTGTTACCCATACTGACAATCTCCTTAAAAGTAAATGTTAAAGGGGAACATCTAGGATCAGTGATCATCATACACAGTATGAAGGCCCATGAAAAGCTCTTTAAATGATGCACTGGGCCCTTCTGTAGCCAGTAACCATCCGTTATATCGATGACTAACCTGCCCCATACTGATACTACATTACGATCACTTTTAGAACCTTGTACCTAATTGTTTTATTTATTATCTAGAATTTTTGGCCGGAAAGGCACACTCAGCTGAAACTTCCTTCCAGGTGCAACTCAGAGAGAATCACACCCAGAGAGGTTAAGTGACTTGCTCAGGGTCACACAGAATGCAAGTTACAGTTGCAGGGTTCAAACCCAGATCTACAGGATCTCCAGGATTAGTGCTCTGTGCTATAAACTAAGCTGTACTGCCTGCCCATGGTAGAACATCAATGTGGTTGTAAAGCTAGTATATAACCTAAAACTAATATTAGTTCACTGGGCAGCTAATCATATGTATGTATGTTGTGCTTGTTGTAAATGTACTGTGGCCTATGCTAGCGGAGTATTTTCACCCTTTTTTTTCCATCTTCTGTTTATACTGCCCTGGCAGAGGCAGGCTAGGGCTCCCATCTGCCCTGCCTCACTGGCCCCTACCATCCAACACCTACCCCAGCTTACCAGCTCAGTTGGAACCCCACAGATTGCCCACTATAAAGGGATCAGAAGTGGATGGGCCATCCTCCCTCCCCCAAAGTTCAAATCCAGTGACAGCCAGCAAGTTGTCACGGTGGTGAGGCGGTGGGAGTGCAGGTACAGCCACAGATGCCTACCTTGGCCATGCTTTTTCCACTAGTCTTTCTCCCAACCTGCTAGTGCATGCATGTCAACATGCCTGTGTGGAAGCACACGCACCTTGTGGAGTCCTCAGCACCACTTATTGCCACTGCAGACTCCACACTGCCATCAGGCCTCCACCTGGGGCAGTCACTCAGCGAAAGTGGCAAGCCTGCTCCTACTCCCTCACCCGGAGAGTGCAGTCCATTGGATGCTTCATCCTCTCCGTGGGCTGGCCACCAGCAACCCCAGATCACTCCCAGTCCTGGGCTGCCTGTGCTGTGGGCAGTAGTGCCACTGTTGTGCCACTGGGCGGCCCATTTTCCACCCTTTCAAAGTGCAATGGGCATGTGGACCCATAGCTGGAAGGAAATATTTTTGAATCCAAAATATCAAGAGGTATTCTCACATGCTGCCTCCTCCAACTCACAGAATTAATAGTCCCATGGCATGGAAGAAAGGGGAAAAATGGAGGAGGAAACATCTAGGGGTCCAAGGCTGAGGACACCTTCCTCCAGACACAAGAGTTAGGAGGCTAGCATGTTCTGGGCTAAGCAGATTTCATTATTTGGATCCTGGATATGGGATTCGATGCAGGAGGTCCAATGGCCCATGGTTTAATTATGTGTGCTGGTACTTTTCCTAGATGCTTTAGTGGCAGTGACTATAAGAACGAATGACCTGAAAAAGAAAAAGTGTTTAGGTTAAATCTTAATAGAAGAATCCACAGAAGATGTTTACATAAGGAGGAAGTCATGACAGTTCCTTTGTCCAAGAGGAAGAGAGGTTGATAAGGCAATGTGACACAGATAGGCTGAAGATAATATTGGAAAAGAGTTACTGCACACCATTTGTTGTGCATACTGAACTATGGTACAGTAGAAGCCACTTAATCAAGATGCGGATAATCGGGATGTCCAGCCTATTGGGTCGTCCCTCCGAGAACCAATTAAGTGGCTATTCATTTCATGGCATCCCCATCTGTGTAATAGGGACGGTGATGCGGTTTATTGAGACAATTCAGCCCCATTCACTGTCTTAATGGCCACTGAGCAGGTGCTAATAGTGCAAATACAATCAGTGACAACTCCACTTGCCCGTTTATGCTGCGCTCAGTCCTTGCTGCTCTTGATTCCTTGCTCAGCAAAATCACATTTCTCTGCCTTTCTCCCTGAGTTGTAAAAGAAACAAACCAAAACTGTAGCTCCATGCAAGCTGCTACTGACTCCCTCCTGCCGCCCTGTCTCCAGAGCAAGTTTTTTTTGTTTTTGTAACCGGCAGGCCCACTAGGCACAAGTGCCTGTTTTCAGGGCAACCTGGGAGCACTGGGCGTTAAGTGACTTGCTCAGAGTCACACAGTATACAAGTGGAGGTTGAGAATCAAACCAAGTCTGGTCTGTTGATGTACCAAGCTCATTCTATAGCTTGTTACTCTAACCTCTAGGCTATACTGCCAGCCCAGTTAACTGAGTTAATAAGACAAAAAAGGAGGTGACATGATTTTCCACATTTAACACTGAGCCAACATCTCACCCCAAACCACACTCAGTCTCTGCTCCCTCTGTCTCTCTCTCTCTCTCTCTCTCTCTCATATTCATGACTTCCGTATCTAACACTGGAGCTGACATCTACCCCAAACCACACTCAGTCTCTGCTCCTCTGTCTCTCTCTCTCTCTCTCCATATTCATGACTTCCGTATCTAACACTGCAGCTGACATCTCGCCCCAAACCACACTCAGTCTCTGCTCCCTCTGTCTCTCTCTCTCTCTCCATATTCATGACTTCCCGTATCTAGCACTGGAGCTGACATCTCGCCCCAAACCACACTCAGTCTCTGCTCCTCTGTCTCTCTCTCTCTCTCCATAGTCATGACTTCCCAGATCAAACACTGGAGCTGACATCTCACCCCAAACCACATTCTTCATCTGTTCCTCTCTCTCTCCACGCTCATGATTTTCCACATCTAACAACGAAGCTCCTGAGTATTGCAGCTAGAATCATTCAGACCTGCTGTGTACTGCGCTACACTTCACTGTAGATCTCCTGGAATTACTACTGTACTGATAGAGGGAGAGTTGGAAACAAAAAAACACACCAAAACATGCTAAACAGAGACAAAACATCAATTTCTATTGCCTTCTGTTAAACAGGACAGCTGCTTAATCAGGACAAAAGCCCACCACCAGGACATCTCGATTAAATGGCTTCATCTGTATCACTGTTTCTGGCTGGGTTCTGTCAATTTTGGAATGGGGAAAAAGAAGGGAATAGAATTCTTGGAAGTTTTGAAGAGGTCTGACATTTTGAGATGCTGGTTTGAAAGAAACCGCTCAGTTCAATTGTGCTTACGCAACTGAATGAGATGTATGCTTGTGTGACTTTGATACATTGTGGCTGTTAACCTCTCTATCCATGGGATACAACACCCTGTCAGGGTACATGCAAAGAACCCCTAGAGGAGGGTCCCCATAGGTGCCGTGGGAATTATTCCCACAGTTAAAGGTAGCTAGGAAGATGCCCAAAAGAATACCCAAAAGGGTGTCGGCATCAAAGAGGCAAGAAATCAGAAGAGGTCAAGACCAGAAAGTAAGGAGATAAATGTAGATGGAAGGACAGGAAAAGAACAAGATATGTTGAGGACAAAGAATGAAATGAAAGCTAACAAGATGCAGAAGACTGACTTCCTGAGGAGAGAGGAACAGCTGGGGCCACCACTTGACTCCATCCAACAGCGGAACCTAGCTACGGAACCTATGAAAGCACTAACCTGTCTAATATTATGACCATCGGCATGGAGGAGAGGAAAAAACCCTTTGAGAGGAAACCTCTGGGAATCCAAGACCTAGGTCCCTTCCCTCCAGGTTGAAGGACATTTTGATTAGTGATGGCTCAGCTACTGCAATTTAGAGTTGAGATAGAGGAGAAGGAAAATATTCCAATTTAGAGGAAGCTCTCATTCTGTCCTTCCAAATGCACAGCTGTTGAGGGTTAAGAATGTCGTCTTGCAACTAGACGCCAAACGCAAGAGAAGAGAGATGACTGTTGAGGCACTCAGCTGACCTATGCATGCCTACAAAACAGATCAGGTAAACCAGAGGCGGTCTTGATAAAGAACAGTGTAGAGGGTGTCTCCGAACCCACTTGGGCAGCCAAGGGGCTCTGATGATGACAGCCCCACCCTCACAGCTGGAAGTCATAAATTCTATATCCAGAGGTGTTGCCGAGATGAGGGACAACTGAAGGCCCACCGGAGTGAAGACATTCTCACTATGGGCCAGAGAGAAGGGACCCCATTCTGAGCTCACATGCTCTAGATGTTGACTTCATGTGTGCAGAGCGAGACCATCGGGCTACAGGCTATCCTCGAGCCAAGGAGCAATGGACATGGAAGGCATGTCTCCAAGTAGAGAGCAGATCGATGAAGTAACATAAAACCCACTGATAGGTATGCTTTATTAATTGATGTGAATAAGTAGACCCTGAGGTCAGGCTGAGCGAAGGAGACCTAGACTCATGTAATGAGGAAGCTAAGAGTACATTGAGAGCCAAATTGGAATGGATAGAACTGCATAAAGGTAGGAGCGGTGGCCGGAGCAAGTCGGCAGCCAATGGTGAGGCAGGCAGTAACAGGAGAACAGCTGAATAGGTTTGACTAGAATGAGGGAATAGGGTCGGAGGAGGAGACGCGTACAGGCGATATGCAGTAGGGAATGTTAGGTGATTTGAATGAGTAGGGTATGGTGGTATAGCGGACAGCAGGATAGGGAGCCCCAAAAGAAAGCAGAGTCAGAGAAGGAGAGGAAAGGAGGGTGGAAGGAATGGAGGAGGCAGCGCCATCATTGGGAAGTGCTTCCAGAGGAGAGCGATATACACCGATGAAGGGAAGCACAGGCAGGATAAAAGAAATAAACCACAAAAGGCGAACCAAGGCTGGACATGGCAGACGAGCAAGGCAGGAGAAAGTGGTCCAAGCTCATGAAGGTGAGAATAGCAAGCCTGAGCGGCTACACAGGTGCCAGGAACACGGGGGCTCATGTCCTGATGTTATAGTAGAAAATACATCAGTATTGTCCCTAGACATTGCAGAAAACTAGGATACCTAACTAAAATACCATAAAGGACAAAAAACATGGTGAACAACTAAAAACTACAACACTTAGTCATAGTCGTGATCATGGACAGAAAAAAATCAGATGCCTTGGTCAGAACACACTTTGTCCTACTAAAAATCATGTTTCAGCATGAAATGTCCACCGTGGGCTTTAGAAAAGGTGGACTCTAGAGAGACGTAAAGACAGACTACTGAGTAAAGCAGGCAGGACAGCCCACACGGAAAGGAAGGAAGGTGAAGGTGAGATCGCAGTTGCACACTAAGGCAGAACAAAACATGGTGGGGGAGATTCAGGCTGCCATAGTCCAGAAAGAACCGCAGGTCCCTTTAGGCTTTTTTTTTGCATGATTGGGTTTAACCGGCATTAGATAATGGGCAGTCACGTGAGAGAACTGGAGGATGATGCGGAGAAACAAATTAGGAGGAAGAACATTCACCTGCTGATGAGCCCAGCAGTACCATATGCCAGACAGGTGAGGAGGGCGGTGGAATAGTGGCTACAAGCGACGGACGGAAAACAGAGCAGGCGGGGTGGCAGCAAATGAAGCGCCTACCACCGGGAAATAAGGAAGAAAAGAGCACAGCAGACCTACTCGAGGAGGTGCAGCAACTGGGGATGCCTGAAATGGTAGGCAGCAACCAGTGAGAGAAGCAATGTGTGAGCCCAGACGGTAGGAGGTAGGGACGACACCGCCAACAGTGTGGCGATGAAAGGGAGAGAAGGGGAAAACGCTGAGTTGAGGAGCACCGAGAATGGAACCGGAGATGGAGGAGAAGGACAAGGAGAGGAGAGGAGAGAACCTGAAGAAACAAGGAAGGCAAGGTACAGAGGGATGAGCAGGGAAGGAGAAAAGCACAAGGAGAGCGACTGGTCTGGGCAAATGTAGGAGCAGTACAAGGGGAAAATGAGGGTGGCTCCTGACGAACTAAACACAGGAGGCACGGGTGAGAAGCAAACAAGGGTGAGGGGTGGAAGAAGATACAGAGCCAGTGCAGTAGGAGGAGCAAGCTGCAAAGAAGCTAGAGTGAGAAACAGAGATAGCTGGTGGCCAGAGGCACAACAACAGCACGATGATACAAGACAGGAAAGAGCTAGAGGAGCGTGCCTCCAGCCACAACGAAATGAATCCTGGGACAACCCAGGAGGAGTGGCCTTTAAGGCCTGATGGGGAGTGACATTGTTGCTCTGCCCATTGAACCTCAGGCTTAAAGCCTTCCCAAAGAAACGGTAAATTCTTCCAGATGTAGAAAGCCATAAAAGGCAAGACTCACTGCAGCTTGATGGATGCTGTCGATTGAAAGTGTAAAGACTGTGGTTAGAAGAAGATAAATAAGACATTGGAACAGGCATGCATCTATGGGTTTATGCACTTGAGAATGAGTTGGAATGGCTTCTAAGCCCTAAGAAAATGGCCTTAATAGGTGCTCTTGCCAGTAGCGAAGGACAGTCAGGCATGCTTGCCAGCAAATGAAACTGAATACCACTACATATTATAGAAACAATGAAGAAAGATTGCACGAGCTACATACTAATTATAAACAAGTACAATGCTAGGACAGGTTAAAGCTTTTTTGTGTGTGTGGGGTGCTACTTTGTTTATTTTCAAGAAAAACTTTTAACATGTCCTAGCATTGGACTTGTTTATAATTACAATGTGAAGCCGTGCAGTCTTTTCTTATTGTTTCACGTTGACTTTAATACATTTGGCTCTGTTTTGCCACTTCTTGAGCCACCTAGTGTGCTTTGAAGTTTCTAGTGCATGCTGGGTAATGGTAGTATAGGCAGTTGTTTTGCTATGGAGCAAAAGGCCACAAAAGTCAGCATTTCGATGGAGGATTTGTTGAATGGATTGAGAGTGTGTTGTCTACAAAGTGCATGCATCAGTTCCAAGTCAAACTGTAAGAGAATTTGATTTTGGCTGCCAGTAATTCCAGACTGTGTTGGTTGTAAACGCTGAGTAGCAGTCTAGCTCAGGACCAGGTCAAAGGAATGGAGGGACAGTGGGATGAGGGCACATCTATGAGGGAGCCAAGAGCCTTAAGGCCTATAAGTTGAAACAGAAGACAGAGTCAGTAATGGTATTTAAAGAACCGGGATATGCATGTAATGTATTTTGAAATACTCTCAAAGAAACCCAAGTGTGTTTTTAAGGAACAGCATTATAAAGAAGGGTGACAATTGACCTCTAATGATGAGATGCACCACTGTCAGACTGTCATAGTAGAAGGTTACACATTGCTTGTGCCACTTGATGCCCCCACAGAATGGCTGCTGCTATGATGGAGTAAATTTGAAATAGAGGAAAATTTGAAGCAGTCAGGAATGGCTAAAAGTTCTGTTGGCCAGGGTTTGAAAAAACAAGTTTCAAAGTAGACATCTGCAAATCCAAAGGCTGGTGAAAAACTGGTAAAGATTTCTGCATTGTGGGTGATAAATTGGAGTAGAAAATGGAGTTGCCATTACAGAACGTCAAGAAATAGCTCCACATGCTGAGATCAGCCCTAGTGGAGGAGGTGAGGGTGATGTGATGGTCCAAGGTGGTGACAGACCAGGCTAATTCCAACAGATAGGAACTGAAGGAGCACCTATGTGGAATGATCCTCATGGCAAAGTTGAGGTAGCCTAGGAGAGACAACAGTTCCCATTTCAGACAAAAGGCCCAGCATGTGAGGGAGAAGACTAGGTGGAAATATATTGCAATTTATCCTGGGAAGACCAGATCCTATTCTGTGTGAGTTTAGGAGGATGCCCTGAATTTGAGCTTCATTGCTGGACTGATAATGTTGCCCAAAGTTAGAGGAATGCATAGCTGGGAAAACAAATCCACTAAGCACGAGATGCTTGCAGCTGATGGAGCAGAAGGAGGATCCATCAGGAGAAAGTCATCAAAAGATGAAGGAGAAATGGTCATTTAAGAAGGCTGAGTAACATCCAGCAGAGGGGTTGGAGGACATGTCAAAGAGCTTTGGACTGCTCTTGCACCTAAATGTAAGCCAGACACCAAAGTAATAAGAAGAAGAATGTTCTAGTGGCTCAGCAGTAGAGTATCGATTTTACTGACTGGCAACCAATAAAAAAAAAGACAGTTTAACATTTTGCAGTTTTCCCAAAAAATCACCCCAACCAGTTTGCATCAGCAGTTGACATCCTTAAGCCCTTATAGCATTTGTAAATACATCATTACAAAATGTTGTATTTTCTCATGAAATCGCCTCCCCTAAGAGATCCTGATCTCCCAGGAGTGGGGTCCACAGTATGGGAGCTTATTGGTGCAATTCACTTGAAAGGCAGATATACGACTTAAAACAAACTTTTAATTTACAAAGTGTAATAGTTACTGTGAGAAAAATAAATAACTTAAAACACAAACAGGAGACACCTGGCAAATGTGTACTGTTGTTAGGCGCTACATGTAGGTTGGGCACAGGGTAATCGTGGTCTGTCACAAGATCACTGTTCCAGTCATGTGATGAGGCGGTTGCCATGCGCCCAATTCCCCAGACTACTAAGCATAAAAGAACTGCATAGAGTGAGCAGAGCACCTCCATTATGGAGGCTGTATAAGCTGTGGGTTAAGGCTCTGAGCTGCAGATCTGGAGACCTGAGTTTGAATCCCACAGCCTCCTAGGTGCATACTGTGTGATCCTGAGCAAGTCACTTAGTTCCTTGTGCTCCCAGGTCGCATCTGGAAACAAGCTTTGGCTTAGTGTGCTACTCCTGGTTAAACATGTTCCTTTCCACTGTAAGAGAAAGCAGGAGGTCACGCTTTCTCAAGTGGAATTAAAAGTAAGTGTCAAACTAAATGAAACAACTGCAACCCAGTGCGAGTCGTGTAAATGCACTAGTAATAATGAGGAAACTAAAAGGCTTACTTTGTTTATGTTTAGAGCGGAGTGAAAGGAACGGCTCTTTGAAGCAGGTAGATAATACAGCAAACACTTGGGTGAAAGTTACAAGCGATGAATCCATGAGAAATGTGTTTTCCTATTTAGATAAATATATGAAGAACAAAACACAGATCCTATTTATTAGAAAGAAATGAATATAATGGAAAAACTTGCTGAGGTTACTCATTTGAAATTTGAAATATTTGATAAGGAGCATGAAAAATGTATAAAATGTGTGTGTGTTCTGTTTTTTTTTTTATATTCAAGTTTATTTGGAGAACATAGACATACATTATGCTTTTCAATACATTTTGCTTATTCAGTTACAATAACTGGATAATGTTTAAAGTACATTTTGATACCATAATATACTTAGCAAATAGTATGTCAATAACTTATACAGTTCTAAAACAGAAAGAATAATGAAAAGAAAACCCAACAACTGGCTTTAGGGTTTTCTCTGTAGCAATTCATGTTACTTCAAAGTATATGTCTGGGTGAACTTTTTTTACTATCTTCTAGAGCTGATTCTTGTCATTTTACACTAAAAATGTAAACACACTGGATTACCTTCTGTTCCTCCACAACTTTATTTTGTTAAATCTTGGGAAGTCTATCTTTTTGTAAAAAGTATCTTAAACTGACCCTTTGGCTGATGCTTTCTCATTCGTGCTCTCTAGTCAATATTTTATTTTATTTATTTAGTTATTCAGAAAAAACTTTGAGCACAAGCTCTTTTACAAAGGTTGCATGTCATAGATTGCAAAACAAAGTACAGAAGGAGAAAGCAAAGGTACATTACAATGAACAGTACAGCTTGGATTCAGAACTTACAGAATAACTCAAAACATAGGTACAAGTTAAAATAACAAGAAAAAACACTTTATTGGGAGGCAATAAGCAGCCACAAAGTGCCTTGTCAGTAGTTCAGAGGGGTGAAGAAGGAGGTACGAGAGAGAGAGGTAAGTATTGCGGTGGAGGTGAGAGGGTGGGGAAGAGGATGATATGGTATAGGAGAAATGGTGGGGTGGTATAATTCCATTTTGTCCATCTATTAAAGAATGATGCAGCTTTTTGTTGCACATCAAATGTAATTTTTCCGTCTGTTGTATTTTTTCGACAATTTGCTTCCACTCCTAAGGTGGGGGGTCTATTTGCAACCATTTTTGGTTTATGGTTTTACAGATTGCTACCAACAAAATATCCCATAAATATAATGCCTCTTTCCCTCCAGTGATCGGGGTTGGGGGTGGTATATTCATCAATAGATGTTCCAACATGAGAGCTTCTGGGATACCAAACAACAATTGGATATGATGAACTATCGAGGTCCAAAAGAGCCAGAGTGGGGCAGTGTGAAAGTATATGAATGAGTGGCTTCTGTCTGTCCACACTTCCTCCAGCAGCTCGATGAGTTGCCTGCAGCCTGGGGACCATCTGGCTAGAAATGTGGAACCAGGTAAAATCTAGTTTTAAGTTTCCAAGTATATTCTTCCATGGGGGGCAGGGTTGTGTTCCAAGTCCTCTTCCAGATCTGCTGCCACTGTTTATCTGTCAACACTATGTCCACCTCTCTGTCCCATCTTCCATTTCAAGACAACTGTCTCATGTATTTGGGTAGATAAGAACACCTTGTACAATAAAATATAGCTTTTTCACCACTATTAGTTGCCCAAATTGTGAGAAAGGGAGGTAATCCTCTTGCAACTGGGGGTTAGTGGTATAACGTAATATATTATTTAATATAATTCTTCATTTGTAAATATCTAAACCTGCCTGTTTCAGCCCAACCAAAAGCCAGTTGTGCCTGTTCAAATGGTATTGTTGTCCATTTTGCATCAGTTGCCAGGGCACAAAGAAGCCCTTAATCATTTGGACTTTATACCAGGGATCCAGCTTCATGGTGGGAACTCTGAGTTTCCCACCCACCACCTGTATTTCAAAAAATGCAATTTGATATGTTTAGAAGAGATGCCTCTGTGCTATCCCTCCAAAATACCCCAAATTTCAGTAGGCAGTTTATCCCTTAGGAAGTTAGGGAGGTTTGTGAGAACAAGACTGCTGGTAGGGGGTATCAGCGCCTGTCTGGACAAATCCATTCTCTTCCAATGTGCCCCATAGCCCCTATTACCCCACGTGTAGGGCTAACTTCATTTGTGCTGCTATCCAATACAATGGTAAGCAGGGAAGGTAAGGCTCCCTGGTTTTTGAGAGAATCAAACACTGCTGGCAAATACGGGTCTTTATATTGCCATGCAAAAGAGAGAATCATTGTTTGCCATTTCAATACCCCTGCCCTGAGTACCAGGCAGGAACACACTGAAAGAGATAGAGAGGTCTGGGTAAAGCATTAGCTTCACCACTTGAACCTTCGCACAAAGACAAAGGAAGTAGGTACCAATGACACATATCTATCTTCAATTGTGATATTAGGGGAAATATTTAGCGAGAACAGCTGTGTGAATTTACTGCTATCCTGATACCTAACTACTTAAGTGATTTCAAACCCCTTAAATAGGGAAAGAGGTATGGAAATGTGGGGTGGCTTGTAATGAAATGCCAAGACCTTGGTTTTCTGAGCATTCAGGGTATATCCCGACATAGTGGAGAAGAGTTTAAGATGTTCAAAAGGGATGGTAGGGGAAGTGTCCAGGCTCTCAGAAGGTACACCAACATCATCAGAATACAGAGATATCCTGTGCTTCATATTGGCAAATTGGATTCCTGTAAGAGTCTGGTGTTTTCTAATGCTTTTGTGCCAGCGGCTCTATATATAGTGTGAACAATAATGGGGCCAGGGGCAACCTTGGTGGGTGATTTGTTGTAGATAAAACTGCCAGAAATATGGCCGTTGGTCCTAGCATACCCCAGTGGTTTATCATAAAGTTTAAAAGAAAAGTGACGCCCGTGGCGCTGAGGGTTGAGGCGCTAGACGCCACACTCCCGACCACGCCGGTGACCCAGGTTCGGGAACGGACTCGGGTCGCCGGAGGTCGGGCCGGGGAGGGAGGATTGAGCGCCCCAACGGATGTTCTCCTCCTCAGGGGTGGATTCTCAACCCTGAGAATGCCGTGAGCACCGCGCCAGGGGCTGTGGCCCGCTCTCAGAGTCCGGGAGGGGGACATCGCTAGGGTGTTTGAGGGAGGCGTGCAGCACGCTGCCTCTAGGGCATACCGCCCCAGTGCCGGCGCCCCAGGGGCGGGGTAGTGGGCAGAAAAGCGAAAACAGTCTTCGTGTCCCTGGATGAAGACTGCCCCATCCAGAGACCACCTAGGACAGACCCCTGCTTGCAGGAGAAGGAGAGGACAGAAAAATGGCACTCTAGGGGCAGATCCTGAAAGGGGGGCTATGTGGATATGTGCAGTCGGAAGGAGGGGGACACAGAGGGCAGGAAGGAGAATAAAGAAATAAAGCAAAAAGAAAAGTGACAAAGGAGCTAGGGAATCTGAAACCCACAAGGACCCTCTGCAGGAAGGCCCATGAAACCTTGTCAAAGGTCTTCTCTGCATCAAGGCTTAAAAGCAAGGCCAGAGTTTTCTGTTTTTGGAGATGGTTTATGAGGTATACGGTGTGTCTTATATTATCTTGTGCCTGCCTTCCAGGTATAAAACCTGCTTGGACCTGCAAGGGATAGGCTGCACCTGAGTGGGAGGGAAGGAGGTATTAAAGCAAAGACTGGGAGGTAGATTGTGACAAGGGTGGATTTAAACTAGACGGGGTGGCAAGTGGAAAGCAGTTAGGCAGGGATCTGACAGAGTGGAGTCGCAGCCCACCCCCCAGGCTAGCAGAGAAGGACTCGGGAGGCCAAAAAGGAGGGAGTAGAAGGGAGGAGATGGAGGCTAGTGAAGGAAGGGGCCATATGAGGGTGGTCTCAATGAATGCAAGAAGCCTAGGAAACAAATCTGCTAAGCTACAGGCACTCTTAGCAGTGTGGAGGGTGGATATTGCAGCTGTCACAGAAACGCAAGCAACTGAGACCAGGACTGGGATCTGGCAATCCCAGGATACAAATTATACAGGAAGGACCGTGAAAGAGGGAGGGGGTGGGTGGCAGTCTATGTGAGGAACAGGATCAAATGCACAAGGGACATGGGAGAAGAAAGGAGAACAGAGGCAATCTGGCTGCAGCTCCTAGACTCAAGGGTAGGAAGTTGAGGTTTGGGGTGGTATACAGGCCACCGTCCCTAGTCTGAGGAGCTTGACAGGAGTTAGCGGACAAATCAAAAAAAGGTACGAAAAGGGAAAGTGGTCATTGTGGGGATTTCAACCTGTCAGGTTGACTGGAGATTCTGGTCACTCCAGTGCTAGGGGAGCAAGTGTTCCTGGACACGATCCAGGAGGGTCTCCTGACACAGTTGGTTACTGTACCTACTAGGCTAAAGAACACTTTAGATCTGGTATTGTTAATGGGGAGGCAGTGAGGGAAATAAAGGTAGAGGACCCACTAGCCGACAGCTTATCACCAAAACGGTAATGGTTTAATATCATGATGTGTGGGAGCCAGAGAAATCAGTTACCCAGGTGGTAAACTTCAGGGGGGCGGACTTTGGGAGGATGCAGAAAGTACTGAAAGGGAAACTGAGGGCATAAGGCAGGAGATGGACGTGGAGCAGAAATGGGATATTATTAAACAGGGGTTACAGAGGCACAGAAGGCTGCACCAAGGCACAGAGTAAGAGGAGCAGAGCAGAAAACCATGCTGGTTGAACAGCGAGGTTATGGAAGTGGTGAGGGCAAATGAGTGGCGCACCAGAGGTTTAGGAGGACGGGAAGGAAGTGGACAGGGAAGAATATGCAAGATGGTCCAGGAGGTGACCAGAAAAGTGAGAGAAGCCAAGGCCCAGAGGGAGCTGAGATTCGGACAGGAATTAATGGGAGGGGGAGACTTTTTCAGACACATCAGAGAGAAAAGGAAGTGCAAGGAGACAATAGTGAGGATAAAAGGGATGGGAAGTGGACGGAAAAGGGAGGAGCAGGCAGAAGCACTGAATGAATACTTTTCTGCTCAGTGTTCATGGAAGAAAAGGGGACTGCACAGCATGGGCTGGGAGGGTGGGACAGGGGAGAGGAGGCAACAGATGGAAGAATTGAGACAATTAGAGTCCTAGAGGGACTGAGGGCACTTGAAGGTGGACAAGGCACCACGGCTGATGGTATGCACCCAAGGGTGCTGGAGGAGATGGCAGAGGTGTTGGCAGAGCTGGCCATGATCTGTACAGCACCTCACTGGAGTCGTGATGTGTGCCTCTGACTGGAGGATGGCACATGTAGTACCATTACACAAGAGCGGCCAAGGGATGAACCGGTACTTATCTTCCAGTAAGTCTCACCTCCACAGTGTGCAAACCTCATGGAAACGATATTAAAGGAAAGACTGGTGTCGACCTGGAGGACAATGGCCTCCAGAATGGGAGGCAGCATGGGTTTGTTTCAGGAAGTCTTCTCAAACCAACTTCATACAATATTATGACTGGATGACAGGTGAGCTGGATAAGGGTCATGCAGTGGATGTTCTTTATTTGGACTTCAGCAAGGCCTTCGATTTGGTGCCTCATGGGCAGCCTGAGGGAAGCTAACTGGGTGTAGGGTAGGGGCCAAAATGATTAACTGGATTACAAGCTGTCTGAGTGGCAGGCTGCAATGGGTGGTGGCGAGGGGAGCTCTCAACCCAAGGCCAGTGATAGAGAGGGTGCCACAAGGCTCTGTGTTGGGGCCAGTATTAGTTGGCTCATATCAGACATTGCACACGGGTGGTGAGCAAGGTAAGTCTGTTTGCTGACGACACCAAAATTGGAGCAGTGGTGGATGGACAGGAGGAATGGAAGCAGCTGCAGGGGGACCTACACAAGCTAGAAGAGTGGTCAGAGAGGTGGCAGCTGGGGTTCAATGCAAAGAAGTGTAAGGTTATGCACTTTGGAGTGATGAACCCAAGGAGAGAATACTGGCTGGTGGGGTTAAGCTGGGGATCACTGAGGAGGAGAAGAAGGACCTAGGGTAATGATAACAGGGACCATGAACAACACTGCCCAGTCAGGAAAGCGGCTGCAAAGTGAAAAATGCTCTGGTGCATAGCAAGGGGTTTTCATCCAGGCAAAGAGAGGTGATCTTGACCTCACCGTGCACCCTTTCGCCGACACCTAACGGTGAAACAGGAAAAGACCATTACGGCGATATTCGTGTAATGGTCCCTTTTCTGTATTTCACCTTCCCCAGTGTTCGCCCTCTCGGGACCAACTCCGACCTGAGTTGGAATCCTAAAGTCTGAGGGGTGGGGGGCACAGCCCCTGCATGGGGTGTGGGTGGCACAGCCCTCCACAGAAAACACCATTGAAACAGGCAGCACAATACCTGCATCAGTATTGTGCAGTCGCTGTGGGGAGGTTGGCATTGTCGCTGTCAACCAAATCTGGTGCTTCCCCTCTACAGGTCGCTGGTAAGGCCGCACTTTGAGTACTGTGTGCAGTTTTGGAGGCCATCCCTAAAGCGTGATATCAGGCTACTGAGGGGTGCAGAGGAGGGCAACAAAGATGATATGTGGAATGGAGGGGAGAGACTATGACAGCAGGATGGGAAATCTGAATCGTACACCCTGGAGGATAGAGGGACGGGGGACATGATAGACATTCAAGTATCTGGGGAATCAATAAGGATGAGGCAGATTTGGTCTTTAGTTAAGGAGGGGAGGGCACCGGGGCATGGGCTAAGAATAGAAGGGGAAGATTTAGGAAGGAAATGAGGAGACACTATTTCACAGAGAGGGTGGTAGCAAATGGAACACCCTACCAGAATTGCTGGTATCATGTAAATCTGTTAACAGCTTCAAAAGGGCATGGGACAGGGAACAGGGAGAGTGAGGGTGGGGAGGTGGGTGCTGGCACTGGATGACAAAGGGAGGGGTGCAGCTGCAAACTAGGGGTGTTGGCTGCACACTTGAGCAGACACAGATAGACCAGGTGGTCTGTCTCTGCTGGCACATATTCGTATGTTCGTATGTATTATCTCTGGAATCATTTGCTGGCAGCGGTTGGCAAAGACTGAAGTTAAAATGTTATTGTCTAGATTTAAAACAGAAATTGGCCTGTAGGAGGCATAGTTTGTTGGCCCTACCGGCTTCGCACTACTGACATAATAGCTTGAGGCCATGAAGGGAATAGTTCTCTTGAGCCCAGTACGTAGGTAAAAACCTGTGCAGCAGGGGTCTTAATTAGTTTTTCAGAGTTTTGTATATTCCGTTAGGCCATCACAGCCTCGGACACTTCCCTGTCTTTAGTTTAGTTTAGTTTATTGTTCTAGGAATTATTACCTTTGAGCCAATGGCTCTTTTACAAAGGTTCCATCACAACAAAGGTACACACAAACAAAACAGGTTACAACAGATGTTCAGCAATTTACAAAGGCTGCAATAATTCAGTAAAAGTACATTTACTTCCTAGAGAAAAAGAAAAAAAGAAACTCATGGGCATTTAAGGAAGGATCAGGAGGAAAAGTAGGAGGAGATAAAGGGGAAAAATTAGTAGCAGAGTAAGAGTAGTTAGAGGTACTCAGAGTGTCTTTGTCAAGTGAGGGCCATGGAGAGGGATAGACCACTGTCAGAGCAGTTAGATTGAAGAATCTTTAGTCAAAGCAGTCACAGGAGCTAGAGGCTGAGAGGTGAGGTAAAGCATAGATTTGAAGGCTCACAGTGATGTGGAGGATAGAGTGGGCAAGCTCAGGGCATTGTACCAGATAGGGGCACGGTAGGCAAAAGATCTTGGCCCTGAGCGTCCGCATCTGGGGACCTGAAAAGGTTGGTGTTCAGATCTTCTGGTGGGACTGATGCTGATATTCGGCAGAGTAGGTCTTGGATACACGCGGAGTGTGGCCCATGATTGATTTTTGCCATCACATGTGAGGTACCTTAGCTGATTTGAGGTTGTAACCAGCTGGTTTCTGTGTAAAGCTCACATGTATGAGTCCGTCTCTGCGCCTCCAGTGAGAAGTCGACAGGCCTTGTTTAGGGCGGTTGAGATGCGCCTTTAGTGCGGTGGTAGTGACAGAGCCATAGATAATTAGGCCATAGTCTATGATTTAGATGACAGAGCTTTGTATAGCAATCCTCAGAGCAGCTTGGTTAAGGAATTGTCAGTTCCGAACAAGATTCCAATGCGTTGGTTCACTGTTTCGCTTGTGTTATCAATGGGTTGCAGTTGCAAGACCTTGATCAAAAGTGATTCCAAGGTATTTAAATGTAGTCACTTGTTCAGCGTATTTCCAGAGTATGTTTTATTGTGAGTGGAATTTGTCTTTTTCTGTTTTGAGGACTGGAGAAAAGCATGTTTTTGTTTTTTGTGATTTAGGACCTGCTTGTGATCTAGGAACCACTTTTCTACATTGGAGAAAGCAAGTTGCAGGCTCTGGAATGGTTTGGGGTCCTTGTGAGAGAAGAGAATTACAGGCCACCAGCATATAGGATTATTTCTTCTGGGCAGGAATCAGGAGAGAGTTTAGGAACAGGCTAAAAAGGAGAGGGCCTAGAATTGATCCCTTGGGACACCCGAGAGGACCGGTTTTGAGTCTGAGAACATCAGAGATTTTTACTGATTGTGTGCATTGTGCCAAATAACTTTTAACCCAGGCACCTGGTCCTTCAGAGAGCCCAATACTGTGTAATAGTGAGATAAGTAAGTCATGGTGAACAGTATCAAATGCTTTTGTAAGGTCAATGAATACAGCTCCGGTTTGATATCCCTTGTCCATGGTATTGTGAACTTCTCCTGAGAATTCTAGTAGGGCCGCGTTACGACTGTGCCCTTTCCTAGATTCGTGCTGCATGCAGAGTATATTATACTTTGCAGGTAGTCTGTGCGTTGGTCTGCTACAATGCGCTCAAGGGCCTTAGAGAGGGTGGAAGTATTGATATAGGTCGGCATTCCTGAGCATGGATTTGTCACCCCTTGAGCACTGGTGTGACTATAGCAGACTTCCATTTGCTGGGAAATTGACTACGGCAGAGGGAAAGATTGAGAATTTTGGTGAGAGGGTGGATCACTTCTTCCAAGGTAAGAAACAGAATTTTAGATCAATAGTATCACTGCTTGTTCTGGATTTAGAGATTGCATTTTTATATATTTGTAGGCTTACTGTGCCTTAACTATTTTGAAGTGAAAAGCGGTTGGTCAGGTGAGGCAATAGGGGATACGAGTTTTGGCAAGATCGTGTCCCGAGAAGAAGTCTGGCAGGAGGACCCCACTGAGGTCTGTGAAGGTTTTATTTAGGGCATCTGCCATAACCATTGGGTCAAGGGTAGTGGAGCCATCAACATTCATTATAGTGGAGAGGTTTTGACTGCTTTCCGTAATATTTTGGATGTTGTCCCAGAAAGATCTTCCGTCACCCCAAGTGTTTGCTAGGGCATTTTGAAATATGAGCTCTTCATTAGCCTGATTTGTGTGGTGCATAGGTTACATGCCTGCTTATACTTCTGTATGTCCGCTGGGAGCCTGTGGCTCTGGCTATGGCCCAGAGGTGGTCCCGAGCTTTGAGTTGAGCCAGTGGTTTGGCCGTGAGCCAGGGAGCCTTCCCTATCTAAGCCATAACTTATGTCCCTGTAATAGGCACCATCAGTGAGGCCTTATGTTGTTCCTTTAAAGATGGAGTTACAGTGAGTGTAAAACTGATCTATTTCTGTACCTGTGGGGTAGTACCCGCTGTGTACAAGTCAGCATACTAATTTTTAAGGCCTGGGAGATTTCAGGAATTGTTCTACACTGGTGGGAGGTACGGGTTTTTATCGTAGTTATGCTAGATTTGACCTTCTGTGCTTGCAGTCTTCCTGCCAGGAGTCGAATGATCTGGGGCACCGCAGAGTAACTTTGATGCAGAAACATTATTTTCTGCTCCACATAGTAGTCCAACAAATTATTCAGTTGTTTTTAATCTCAATTAAGTTTTGCTCTTTGTTTGTCAAACTCTCTTTTGTTGGTCTTCCAATGATTGTATCCATGAGTTAAGGGCTTTTTACGCGCTTCTCTGTTTCTTTAGCTATATTTCAATAACTTACCCTCAGGAGGGCCTTAACTCGGGTGTGTCCATAATATGGACGGGCTAACATCCGGGTGTCATTGTCTGACAGAGCTGTTTTAATAAACTCTTTCATTCGGTTCGAAGCTCTGGGTCTCTTAATAAAGAGTTGTTCATCCTCCAAAATGAATTTTTCGAAGGGACCTTGACCTTAATAAAGATATTGGGGCATGATCCAAATGGTGCTGTCACCCATCCAAACTCGAGTCACCCAGTAATATCGGTTCATTTTCCAGTCTTGTATTGGTCCATATTTGAACTAAAAAGTTCGCAGTGCCAAACCGAGAAGTTAGACTTAACCTGGGCCAGAGATTCTCATATCACCGATAAACCAAAAGAAGCTATTTCAGAAAAGATGCATGATTGTACCTGCAGGTTGTGGACAACTCGATATGTTCTCAGTTCTGTATACATCTGATGTTCGATCACAACCGAGGGAGGCTTAACAAAAGCTGCTTAGACAAAATATTCTATTTTAAATATGCTGGTTCAAGTGTTCAACTTTGACCCTGAAGGACCGACAGGACGAGCTCACTTCTGTAGTAATTCCTGGAGTTGACCCAGTGCTTCCGCTGATGTCAATGTGCTCCTCCTGTACGCCTAATGGAACACTATTTACCACCTTGGTTCCTCTGTAATGGTGGGGGTTACGCTGTTTCCAGCAGATGGCATCGGTAATCCTTTTCCTTAAAGGCTGTCATGGCTGCTTGCAGTGATTCAGAAGCTTCGGTCCCCTCCATCCAGAACACCCGTGTTGTGCTGGAAAGGGAGTCTGAAATTGTATTCTTCTCTTGGGGATTCGCAGCAGAGGGCAAATTCCTGACGTTGTTGCTGGACGATGGAAGATAATCATGGTCCATGCTCAATTTGGCAGGCAAGAGAAATCTTTTTTGCCCAGGCTCGCTTCAAGTTCAAGTTCAAGTTTATTATTACAGGAATTACCCATTGAGCAAGTTCATTCACAATGAGGTCCTGAGATTTCAAACAATACAATGATGTACATGATCTTATACAAAACAGATTTGGATAGCACAAGTAAACAGCAATGGCAATGATAAGGTATAACTTGGATTGTTGCAGATAACTGATACATTACATACAAAACTAACTGCACTACTGTGCACGAGATGATACACCTAGAGTGAGACAAGTCTTTACTGGGGGCAGAAGGAAAAGGAAGAAAGAAAAACGTGAAACATGGAGCTGTAGATGACATCACAGAGGAGGGTAGGTTCAGAGGGACAGGAATATTGTGCACTGAGATGGAAGTACAGGGAGGGGTCTAGGGGAGGTGGTGACTGGGGTAGGGATAGCAGGGGTAGGGAGACAGGGAGGTGGGGGAAGGGAGGGTGGTAGGTTCAGCAGGACAGGAATATTGTTCACAAATATGGGGTACAGGGAAGGGGTCTAGGGAGGGAGGTGACTGGGGTAGGGAGGATGAGGTTAGGGAGACAGGGAGGTGGAGGAAGGAAGAAGTGCTAGGAGGCAGAATGGGTAAAGGGATTGGGGTAGGAATATGGGGTAGGGAGGAGGGGTAGGAGACAGGAGGTGGAGGAAGGGAAGAAGCAGGTGTTTGAGCAGATCTTTAGTTTTATATGAGCTCACCTTCAAAACAATAGAAAAGGCCTTGCTTTAGCATCTTGAGGTCATGGAACTGGAGACCTGTGTGCTTGTTCTATGGAAAGCTCATAGTTAGGTGGTAATTCAGGGTGTCTCACAGTAGGTTCTCTACAAATGCATACAGGGTTGTTTCAGCTCCTTCCGTAGTCCAATAATCTCACATTTTACCTTCAGATCGACACTCCAGGTCAAGACATTTGGCCTGAATTTCAGCAGTTTGATTAATCAAGACCTCAACCAGGCAAGTCAATTGATGTGCCCCATCCTCCACCTCAGAGACCCGTTCGTCCACATGTTCAATGCGGGTCTCCTTTCATCAGTTTCTGCTGGATATCTTTGAACTTTTTTGTTTTCTGTTCATGAGGCTTTTATCTCCTTCAATAAGGTCTCAAAGCGGAGTGGGTCAATTGCTGTTGTTTGTCATCCGTATCATAGTCAGCGGCCTGTGAGCTGGCTGGAGAAAGTGATCTGCTGCGTGCTGAGGCATCTGTAGTCAATTTGGCATCATCTTTGTTTTGTTAGTGCTTTTATGTCTATTTTTATAGCATTTGTCTTACGATTTAGCCCCTCCTGCAGTTTGTGGAATTTTTGCTTGTTTGGTAAGATTTTGAGGGTTTTATGTCCCAAGAGTGAGAAGCTGTTTGAGTTAGCAGCCATCGGCCCGTGACGCCACCGGAAGTTCCATGTTTTCTGTTTTCAACAGTATACCTAGACAGAACAATAGGTGCAGTACAATACATATAAGATTATGAAGCCTATAAATGTAAGCTATAAACAAACATTTATCTTGCATCTTTTAGGAAAAAATATATTTAAATAAGGCTTACATGGAACTAATGCATTATTAATTAAAAAATAATTTTATGACAGATTTTATGAACATACACAATCATGTACTTACCTTGCCACTACACCAGCGGAGGCATCTAATAGATTGTACTCATTTTATTCGTGTCTAAGCATACAGTCATGGCCAAAAATATTGGCGCCTTGCACTTTTTCAAATAACTCACAATTTCTCAAACATAAGTTGAAATTAACAACAGTACAGTATTTGGTCTCCATAATTCTTTATTTCTCTGTTAATATTACAGAACCTTTGTTTTTGATTCAGAATTTAATATATCCTTTTAAATCAGAAAATGAAAAGAAATGGCATTGACAAAATTATTGACACCCTAGACTTAATATTTTGTAGCACAGCCTTTGGTCAAAATAACTGCAATCAACCGCTTCCTATAGCGATGGATGAGCTTCCTGCACCTCTCTACTGGCAGTTTGGCCCACTCTTCTTGTGCACACTGCTCCATTTCTCCCAGATTTGAAGAGTGCCTTCTCCCAACTGCTGTTTTCAGATCTCTCCACAGGTTTACAATAGGATTTAGATCTGGACTCATTGCTGGCCACTTCAGAACAGTCCAGCGCCTTGTCTTGAACCATTCCTGGGTGCTTTTGAAGTGTGTTTGGGGTCATTGTCCTGCTGGAAGACCCATGACCTTCGATGGAGACCCAGCTTTTGACACTGGGTTAACACTGCCCAAAATGGCCTGGTAATCTCCAGATTTCATGATGCCATGCACACGCTCATGAAACCCAGTGCCAGAGGCAGCACAGCAACACCAAAACATCACTGAACCTCCTCCATGTTTGACTGTAGGGAAGGTGTTCTTTTCTTTGAAGGCTTCATTTTGTTTTCTGTAAACATAGAGATGATGTGCTTTACCAAAAGCTCTAATTTGGTCTCATCTGTTCACAGGACATTCTCCCAGAACGATTTTGGCTTGTTCAGGTGTTTTTGGCAAACCCCAGTCGGGCTTTCTTATGTCTCTCTCTCTCTCTCTCTCTCAGCAGTGGGGTCCTCCTGGCCTCCTTCCATATAACCCCTTTCATTGAGTTGGCGACGGATGGTGCAAGTTAAAACTGTTGTACCTGTGTCTGAAGGTCAGCAAGATCTGACAGTTGTTCGAGGTGCTTTCTCCACCATTCAAACAATCCTGCGCTGCAATCTTGATCAAGTTTTCTCTTACTTGACCCGTCCAGGGGAGGTTGGCTACGAGTGCCATGGGCCTATAAACATCCTGATAACATTACGTACAGTGGAAACAGGAACATCAAGGTCTCTGGAGACTGATTTGTAGCCTTGAGATTGTCCATTCTTGGCTACAATCTTCTGTCTGACCTCCTCAGACAATTCTCTGACTGTCTTTCTTTTCTCCATGCTCATTGCGGTACACACAGTGACACAAAACAGGAGAATGAGTCCTTTCTCTATTCAAACTGGTTGAATGAGTGATTTTTATATTGCAGGCACTCTGCAACTCACCACAGGTGAGTTCAATTCAAAGTGAAAGAGAATCACCTGCTTGAAATCTAATTATTTCTAACTACTTCTAAAAGGTGCCAATAATTTTGTCCGGTCATTTAAGGATTTCTGTGTGAATAAGCTAAGACTTAGTAAATTTTTCTGCTTTTTGTGTTTTATTCCACTGCAAACCAAAGAAATACATATGTGGATACCAAAATATTTTTAATTTCAACAATTTTCTGGAAGGAATGGTGCATTATTAGAAAAACTGCAAGGGCACCAATATTTTTGCCATGACTGTAACTCTGTACCGCACTCATGACACTGCTGTAGATGGTGTATAGTACTGTTACTCATATGTATTATAATACTGTTTATTGTACCACACTGTAACATTGTTTGCATTTGTCATTTTGTCTATGTATAGCACTGTTACCCTGTGTTCATTGTTTAATGTTGTTCTTTGTACCCTCCCCGGTCGCTTCTGAAAACGGACTGCATGGTCGCAGTGGGCTTACCTAGTTACCAAAGTTCAAATAAATAAATAAATATATGAATGTAGGAATGACACCATAACTGTTCTGGTGAGAGCAATGTGTTCATTCTGATAATAGGACTATATTTTTGAATTTAAAAATTAGGAAAATAACACTATACATGTTTATACTTTATATTTTAGAAACATGATACAGTGTTTCACTGATGAAGGATGCTTTTTCAAAACGTATGAATACACTGTATTTAAAATCAAAACAAAAGACAGAAATAAAAATAATTTTGAAAAACATATATATGGGTGAGTGGGCTCATCTTGTACCAGTATGATTCTCCCTGTTACATAGAAACATAGAAGTTGACGGCAGATAAGGACCCAGAAGGTCCATCCAATCTGCCCATTTTTCTACTTTATGAACTACTGTTACTGTTACTGTGCCTTGATTGGTATTGGGCTACTCACCAATAAATATTTTCCTTTATACGGAGGTTGGCTGAGCTGGATACGCACTGTGAGTCTGATAGTCCCCCCCACCACACACACACACACACACACACACACACACTCCTCTCTTTGAGGTGTACATAATGAGATCTCTCAGTCTCTCCTCATAGGGATTTTGATGCAGCCCCTGCACCATTTTAGTTGCCCTCTTCTGAACAGCCTCCAACCCCTGCACCTTCTTGAGATGTGGTCTCCAGAACTGGACATGGCACTCAGGTGGGTCTCACCACTATCTACAGGGTGGTAACCCCACCTCTCCTGCTAGTGATACCTCTCCTTTATACCCCAGCATCCGCTGGCCCTACCTATTGCCTTGTTGCATTGCCTCGCCACCCTGAGGTCATAAGATAAGATCACCCCAAGGTCCCTTACCTGTTTAGTGACCATCGATACCTCTACCATTTTATACTCCGCCTCTGGGTTTCTGTGCCCTAGGTGTATGATTTTGTACTTTTTACACTGAAACCTAGCTGCCACAGCCTTGACAACTCCTCGAGTTTTCTCAGGTATTAACACATTCACCCACTCCCTCCAGTGTGTCTACTCTACTGCAGACTTTGGTGTCACCTGACCTGATGTTAGTACACAGCTTCACCCTCTGTAACATCACAAGGTTCTAAACATGGTGTGATGGCAATGTGGTATCAATATAAGGCTGATTAGATATATCCTTGACTACTGCCAGCCACACGTGAGCCTAATACCTTATTTAAAAGCACTTTTCATGTTATTTCAAACTGTCATGACCACTGTTGATAAATGGTACCTGTAACTGTTGAAACTGAACACTACTGTAGCTCGGTAACCAATGTTTGCACTTGGTACTAAGTAATGCACTAATGACCCTTATCACTCAGCATATTTGCCATGGTTTTAATCAGGGTTGGTCTCTGAGTCAGATTTCAATTACATAGCAGATGGTACCAAGTGGATTCAAAATCTGTCCAGTAAATTGTCTATTTCATTATTCTGTACCAGCTGCCTCCCGCTGCCTGATATAGCTTCACCCTTTGCCACTAGTCTCTTCATGGAAAAATTGCTCTCATGGTTGACCGTGAAAACTGCTCAACTGTGGACTGTAGCTGCTTTGTATAGCTTTTTTTGTTTTGAAATTTTATTTATAGCATTTAGTGCATAAGCAATAAAACACTTACATCCTGCGAGGTATACATGAGATAAACCAGCAGTACATTACATAGGATAGCAATTATCTGTTCAAATGGTACAGCATTGGTGGGTTGCTTCCACAATAATAACAGCAAATATTATGCATACAGTGCAGGAGCTATATTGCAACCAATGCCTTAGCTTGTGAATCAGGAATATAAAACCTTATAAATACTAACTGACCCTCTAAGGTCATGACTGAAACCTACAGGTACCTCACAGGAGTGAACAAGGTGCAAGTGGAGGGTCTATTTCAGAGAAAGGAAGGCATTAGGACAAGGGGCATGCAATGAAGTTAAGAGGGAAAGTTTAAAAGAGATGCGGGAAATACTTCTTACCGAAAAGGGTGGTGAATAACTGGAACAGCCTGCCAGAGGAGGTAGTGGGGACAAAGACTATGGGGAGCTTCAAGCATCTGTGGGATAGGCATGGGGTATATTAGGTAGAGGAATGGGGGAAGGAGTGAACCTACGACCAACTAGAATCAGTGGTGATGGAATAGGGAGGAACAAAAGGCAGACTGAATGGGCCTAAAGGTCCTTTTCTGCCGACAAAATCTATGTTTCTATGTAGCTCATAACACGGAAGTATCTTTAGTGTTTGGTCCTCATCCGTTGATCACACATCTACCTCACCTGCGCTACAACTTGTTTATACTTCATTCAGACAAAAAGAACTTTAATTATAGCAGGTGACCATGTATTTCCAAAGGGTTTTTCTTTATAGTGTTCTGGAACACAGCAACATAGAATTTGATGGCAGAAGAAAACCGCTTGGCCCACCCAGTCTGCCCATTTTCCCTACCTACCTACTGTATCACTGCAGATCCTACTCAATGTGTGGCTCTTTCTCCCTCACTCTTCCATTCCTTTCCACTTAGACTCCTTATGCCTATCCCATACATTCTTGAACCCCACCACTGGAGAAGTCTAAAGCGTGACAACTTAAATTCAGTGGCAAGAAATGTAAGGCTATGTATGTTGCTAGTAAACATCCTAAAGCAGACTACGTATGGGGAGTGAGGGTGCTTGAGACTACTGAGGAAAGGGATCTGGAGTCACTGCCAGCAAAAATCATAAGTCTTCAGCCTGATACAACGAGGCATATGGGAGGTGAGCAGAATATTAAGGTGTATCGGTAAGGTGTCTGCCAGCAGAAGGAAGGTGGTTATACTGCCATGTACAAGTCCATGGTGAGACTGCACCTGGAGTACTGTGCCTAGTTCTGGAGTCCCCACCACAGGAAGGCCAGTATCTACTTAAGGAAGGTCCAGAGGATGGCTAAAAATGATACATGGGAAGCAGGGAGAATATGAGAGAGGCTGGAGAACCTACAATACATACCTCTAGTGGCCTGAAGGGAGCGAGCAGGAGCAGGGGTCAAAACTAGCACCGCTTACTATATACTGGACACATTTTGTATCAGGTTAATGAGATTTCTTTAGCTAGCCTCCACTGACTAGTACTGGATATGGTAACATTTCCATAAGTACATCATTTGGGCCAGTGGAAAAGTTTCTGGGACAAGTGGATTTTCCCAATCTGCACCCTTGCTAGTGAATGCAAACTTAATTTTGACCCTTGAGAGGGGAGACATGACTGAGCTACAATTTCTAATTATTAGTAGGGTAGGCTGCAGGAACTATTCAAGAGGAATGCAAAGACACAGCAACCAGAGGACATGGGCAGAAGTTGGTGGGGAGTGGAGGAAAGAGATTCAAAAGGGATGTTGGAAAACAATTTCACAGAGAAGGAAATGGATGCCCGGAATAGCTGACCAAAGCCAGACACAGTTAGGAAATAAGTAAACTGGATAGACTGAGGAATCATGTGCCATCAGAATCTATGTATCTTGTTTCTCTTGTCTATATCAAAGCCTTAGTGTTATGATGTGGTTCACCCTGTACATTACTGCAGGTTCACCATTTACATTATGCTATTCACCCTGCAGGTTAATAATGAAGGATCATTCTTACCATTATGCTTGTGTTCAGCCCGTCTTTCATGCAGGATTCTCACTCTGCATTACACTGAGCTCACCCTGTACGATTCACCTTTACATTATGTTGGGTTTCACCTGTATGTTGATGTGGGTTTCCTTTGTATGTGAACATGGGGCTCACCCGTACATTAATGCAGGGTTCACCCTGTATTTTAATGTGCTGCTCACCTTTACCATTATGCCGAGGTTCACCGTGAATGCTAAAGCAGGGTTCACTCTGTAGGCTAATGCAAGGTTCACAGTGTTCACATATGTAGGGTTCATCCTCTGCTACTGCAGGATTCACCCTTACACTAAGCTGGGATACACCCTGTACATTAAGATGGGGTACAGCCTGTTCATTATGCAGTGGTTCACCCTTTACTTTATCTTGTTCTGTTGTATTGTATGTGACAGTTCATCCTGTACATTCTGTCCTGGTTTGTCTTATAAATTATGCCAGTTTTCACAATGTACTTTCTTCTAAGCTTTGCCTTAAGGAGGCAGTATAGCATAGTTGTTGAAAGCACTAAGCTGAAAATCTGGAGAACTGAGTTTGAATCCACAGCCACCACTTGGATACTGTGTGACCACGAGCAAATCGTTAACCTCCCATGCTCCCAGGATCCACCTGAAACAAACCTCAACTTAGTGCATCTTTCCTGGCCAAAACTGCCTAAAAAAAAGAAAAAAAGTGCAGATTTTGGTTTGGCTACATTGGGAACTGGCGATTAACCTAAACTGATAAGAGGCTTTACAGGGGTGATGGTGATGGCCTGCATCCATCCTGGAGGAGACTGCAGTCCTCTGTGATGGTTAAATATTAGTATGATGAACATTTAAACTAGCTGGAGGGGGTGGCAAAAGAAATTTGTGAGGGGAAACTGCCTCCCACAGGCTGAGACAAAGAGAACCTGAGAGAAGTGGAGTCCCCAGGGTGCAAATTAATACAAGAAGCAGGGCAGTAGAAATAAAGGAAGATGGGAACAGTAACATTAAACAGGGAGGGAGGAAGTAGGGAGGCAAGAAGGAAAGAGGTGTAATAAACAGAGTGTTAAAATCTGGAGGGCCAGGAGTATGAATGCTAGGCGCCTAGGTAGTAAGATTCCGGACCTAGAGATCATCATGGCAGAGGCCGGCCTGGATACTTTGGCCATTGCCAAATCATGGTGCACTGAAACCATGACTAGCACATAGCCATACCAGGCTATACTCAGTTCAGGAAGGACAGGGTGGGAATGAAAAGTGGGGTGTGATGATTTATGTAAGGAAGGCATTAAGGCAATGGAGATACAGGGAATATGGGGGGCAAAGGTACTATGGGTCACCATGGAGACAGAACTGGCATCATTATTCACACTGGCCTGATCTATAGACCTCAAGCACAGAGAGGAGGAGGAGATAGATAAGGTAATGGTGGAAGCCATAGGTAAGATGGCAGAGAAGGGGAGGTGCTGCTGGTGGGGAACGCCACTCTACTGGATGTACAGAGCCTCCCAGCTGTGGTTTTAGCTAGAAGCAGGACACCCTGACTCCTGCAGTGGGCATTCCTCAGGCAACTAGTCAATGAACCCACTTGTGATGGGGAAATACTGGACTTGGTACTCACTAACAGAGACAGGGATGCAGATGTCACGATAGGGAGGCCACCTGGGGACCAGCGATCCCTGTACAGTGTGGTTCAATATAAGGAAGGCTGTGGAACTGATCCATATGAGGGAAGGTCCTGGGCTTCAGAAGGGCAGATCTTATAAAGATGGGTGAATGCCTCAGGGATGACCTAGTGGTAGGGATGACTCGAAGGGCGGAGGAACAATGAGTGAAACTAGAAAGGACCATAGTGTACAGAACAAATATCTGTGACAAGCAAGTGAACAAAAGCAAGAGAAAAAAGAGACCACCTTGGTTCTCAAAGGAGGTGGCAGAAAAGGTAAAAGCTAAAGGATAACATCTGTGAAGGCATGGAGCCCACAGGGAAGAGGACTGGAGGCGGATCAGGGAAACTGAAGAAAGCAAGGAGAGCAGTAAGGAGTGCGAAGGTGAAGACTTGAAGAGGGAATAGCCTAGGCAGTAACACAAGGGGAAATGTTTTACGATGTAAGTGAAACAGGAAGACCAGGGGTGGGATGGTTAGATTAAAAGGGAAGGGGAGTACTGTAGAGGGGTACCAGGAAAAGCAGACATCCTGAACAAATACTATTGTTCAGTGTTCAAAGAGGAAGGAGAAGGGCCAAAAATGTAACAGGAGCATTGGAGGGTGGAGATGGATAGTAGTCCATTTTCAGAGGAGAGAGTCCTGAAGGACTCGCTAATCTGAAAATGGACAAAGCAATGGGGCCAGACGGGATGCACCCAAGGGTATAGAGGAGCTCAGGCAGCTACTGGCTGCACCTCTGACAGTTCTGTTTAACAGCTCACTGAAAACAGGAGTGGTTCCAGAGGACTGGAGGAGGCAGTTGTAGTCCCTCTTCACAAAAGTGGTGTCGTTGCGCATAGGTCAGGAAGCATAGGAAAACCAGGAGCAGTTATAAAATTTGCAAGTAGTTTTTATTCCCAATAACAGTAAAATAAAAAATAAAATTGTTCAGGATAGCCATTTACAAAGGCTGAACAAGCAGAAAACAAAGTCCTTCATCTGAAGGAATCTCTAATTCTAAGTTTCAGTTTCTCTCTAACAAAGATTGCTGTTCTTTTATAATAAGTCTGTGCCTGGCAATGAACTGCTATATCCTGAGCTCATTAACAGACATCCTGTTTTCCTCAAAATGCATTAGAACTTCATACAACAAAATACTACATGGTAATCCAGAACTGGTGTCTTGTTGACAGCTCTGCAAAAGAGTTCGTAGAGGTCAAACTGCATTTCAGTGTTAACCCTAAGTTCCAAATAATTTTAGCATTCATTTCAACAGTATAACTATATACATTTTCAAACCAAAGGATCTCAGGTTCACACAAACAGTTTCACATACACTTTTACATCTGTGAGAAAAGGAGGAAGAAAAGACAGAAACCGCAAGTGCAAGCAGAGAGACAGTGGGAGCGGACAATCTTCTCACAAGAAAATTTGACTGTGCAGTCAGATAGACAAGAGACAGAGAAGAAGAAACAGAACAACAGGTCCTTGCTTTTAACTCTTTCTGCATACAAAATGGGACAGGGCCTTATTCAACCCTGTCACAAGTGGTAGCAGGAAGAGGCTGAAAATTATGGGCCAGTCAGCCTGACAATGGTGGTGGCCAAGTTAATAGAATCACTGCTGAAGGAAAGGAATGTGGAATATTTTGAATCCAACAGATTACAGGACCTGAGGCAGCATGGATTCATGAGGATGAGGTCATGTCAAATGAATCTAATTTATTTCACTGGGCGACCAGGAACTAGATCAGGCGGAGCAGTGCACATAGCTTACACAGACTTCAGTAAGACTTCTCAACACTTTTCCACACAGGAGACTAGTAAGCAACCTAGGTAGCTTGGGAATAGATTCAAAAGTGGTAAACTGGGTAGAAACTGGTTAGAGGATAGGTGACAGAGGATGGTGGTAAATGGCGTTTACTTGAGGAAGGGAGGGTGACTAGCAGGGTGCCTTAAGGATCAGTGCTAGGATTGGTTCTCTTTAATGTATCTATAAGTGACATTGCAGAGGGGTTAGAAGGAAGGTCTGCAACTTTGCAGATGACACCAAAATCTGCAGTAGGGTGGGTACTCTGGATGAGGGGAGGGGAAAGAATGAGCAGTCACATGAGAAAACGTGAGGCGTGGTCAAGGGTATGGAAGTGGGTCTGAGGCAAAAAGTGCAAAATAATGCACTTAGGGCACAGAAACCCAGGGAGGAATACAAATGGGTTGAGTAGTACTGATGACCATCACGCAGCAAAAAGACCTGGGGACAATCATATCTAGTGATCTAAAGAAGGTCAGGCAGTGTGATAAGGCAGTTGGGAAGGCTAGTGAAATGTTGGGGTGCACAGGTAGAAGTATGACCAGCAGAAAGTTAAAGATGGTGTTGCCTCTATGTAAATCACTGGTAAAACACCACTTACAGTACTATGTACAGCTGTGAGACCGCATCTCTGAAAGACATAGACAGAGTGGAGATGGTCCAGAGGAGGGCAACAAAAATGGTGCAGGTTCTGCATCAGAAGCCCTACAAAGAAAGATTTAAGGACCTAAACATGTACATTCTGGAATGGAGGAGGGTGATGAGGGATATGATAGAGACCTTTAAATGCCCTCATGGAAGTAAATAAGGTATAGGGGAAGTATTTTCAGAAAAAAGATGCTCAAGAACAAAGGGACACAATATGAAGTTGGGGATAAATTCAGGAGAGATGTTAGGAAGTATATCTTCACAATAAGAGTGGCAGATTCCTGGAAGTCTTCCAGTTGAGGTGGTGGGGCGAAAACAGTGGTGGGTTCAAGAATGCATGGGATAGGTATAAGGGAATCTTAGAGAAAGGAAGGGGGCTGGGCTGGAGACCAAACAGGATCTGTGCTCATACTGTAGGCAGGGAAAAATGGACATACTAAGAGGGCCAAGTGGTCCTTATCTGTTGGCAAATTGTATGCTTCTATGTTTCACCAACCTGTACATTATGGTGAGGATTGCTCGACACTGCTGGCAGACTTAATATCACTGTACTAATTGAACTCACAATTTCTTTCTTTCCCTTTACCTCTTGTCCTCTCATTCTCTCAGTTTTCTTTATCCCCATGTCACCACTTCCTTCCCCTCTATATAAAGGCACATTATTCCCTGACCCAGACTACTGGACTGGACTGCCCTGTTCTTATGTCATGGGTTCACCCTGCATATTGTGCCACTGTTCTTCCTGTATCGTGCTGTATGTCACAGTTCATCCTGTACATTCTGCCTTGGTTTACCCTGTATATTATGCCAGAGCTGGAGTTTCTCCAAACTGTTTCACCAAAAGCTGCCATAAAATTTGTTTATTTCAGACATGTTCAGGGTTCCTAGGGCTACACAACCCTGTATGTTACAGGAAATGAAGCCAGTCTACAGGAAAGTTCATACTCAAGGACACAGAAAGCTCTTTAGATTACAGGAAAATGAAACACACACTGTAAAACTGAGCTGGGAGTTCTGCATTGGTTTATAAAAGCAATGGCATCATGGAGAGAACAGTGCTGTGATCTAGAATTCCTATTCTCTCTCTTTCTTTATCCCCATACCACCACTTAGCACCCATTTCTGCCCCTCCATATATATCCCCAGTTTTCTGCCATTCCTGACTGATTTTGCCATTCCTGACTGATAGGGCTCCGACTGAGGATTGGGCCAGGCCAACCCCACTGGGACAGAGACACCATCTCGTGCCACAGAGAGACCATCACCGGAGAGTTGTGGCAACAAGCAGACAAGCTCCAGAGATGGACAGAGGTGCTTACCAAGACCTCTAAGTGGCAAACCAAAGCTGTTAATATCTTCATCCATAGGCATACACTATACATGCTCCCACGGCTGCTCCCGTCTCTGACGTCAGTAGTAAGCAATTGTGGGATGCACCTCTAGAGGCATTGCATTCAAAATGCCGTGGGAGGGATGGCAGGAACAACCAGATAAAACAAGATTACTTCAAAGCAGGTACCTGAATTTTTTAACACTGGGGTGAAAATGCTAATCAGAGGGGCACCCCACACTGAGGTGGGACATATGGACATGGACATTTCTTTAAAACTGACTTCTTCATTAAGTTTAAGTTTAGACTGGCAACAACAAACTGCAAACACTGTTCTCAGTCTTAATGGGAACAAATGTAAAAGCCTGTTTTCAGTCAACTTTAGCCGTGGTCATGTCAGCCTGCACCACACAGGATCTGCAAACCCATGATGCTTTGCACTGTGTTTGAGGCTTTAGAGTGCAGATGTGTGGTTTGGAAAGGTACACAGAGAAACTCATTTGTCTAATTGCTCCTCCTGCATCCTATATCAGTCTGCCACTCTCTTCTTGCAAACTGCATCTCTGGTATTAAAGAGCTCATGTACTGCTGGGAATTAACAGTAACTTTCAGAAGTAGTCAGCTATCACTTCTCACATCTGAAATATTTTTCTTTTCTGCTTTGCTAAAATTAAAAGATTTTCTACCTGACAGTTCTAGGTGCGATGTGTGGAACAGCACTCCACCTGGAGGCTGACTTAATCAGTTCTATTCCTCCTATGCCTTATCAACATTGTGACATCACTGACTGTGATATCACTAGTAACCAAGAAGAGCCAATCTCCACTGCTTGGTTGGTAACTTGTGACACATTACCTATCAGGCAGTACAGCTTGTGATGTAGCAATGAATGAGGTCACATGCTGATGATGCAGTGAGGAACAGAAATAGATATACTGTAAGTGCTTCCACTTCCAGGTAAAAGCACTTGCTTTTTCACATCACACCCAATAGGGTTAGAAAACAATGTAATAAGCACATAGAAAAGAAAAGCACTTCAGAATAAAATGTAATAAGGAACTGTTTTTTTTTTTTTTTAATTTTACTATGCTTTTTAGCCACCAGCCACCGGAAACTCTACCAGGTCACGGACCCTCGTTCCCACTTTCATATCAGACACACCCCTCCTTGATACCCCTGGCTACTCCCACAGTTTGGGGCTGCGCACTGGTCTCCCATCTGGCACCACAGATGATGGGATAGGTCAAGGAGGGCCATCCTGGAGGCTAATCAGAGCCAAGGGCTGGCATCATGCAGGCGGCCGCAGCTCAGTTTCTTCCTGTAAGTGAGGGGTGGGAGCATGCAATGACACCAGTGTCTGTCCCACCCCTCAGCGTCAAGCTGGCACCAGATCTTGCTGGTACCCCAGCCTCACTAGGGGTTCCTCTATCACTGGTCGCACACCATGCCCTGCCCCGGAGAAGGAAAGCAGTCCATGGGGCGCTTGATCCTTCTCCCCTGGCCCGGCCTTCTGATGACTCAGGTCTGTTCCGAACCCGGGTCACTGGCCCATAGCGGAAATCCAGCTACTGCACTGACGGGCAAGTAGGGACTACTTTGAAAATTAACTGCAATTTTCTGCCTGCCATTTTTAAGCTATTAATTCCTGATTTCAAAATATTTTAAATATAAACACTTGACAATAGAGGGCTTCATTATTTCTTGAGAGCTGAGAAATGCTTTGATGAGCAGCAGTTTGTGCAAATCATGCTGTGTCTTGCAAAGTCAAAATGTAGAGTCTGAGACATGAAACAGCATTCCTGAATCTCTCTCTCTCTCTCTGAATTCAAATAACTTTCTTGGCATAACAAGATATATAGGTACTGCCAAAGGATATACATGAAACTATTCATGAAGCATAAACATACTACAATGAACTTTAATACATCTATTTTGTATTTCTCGCTTTTTAATCTCACATGCTCTTCTTCTCTCTATGTCGCCTCTCTTGCCCTCTCCTCTCCCTCTCCCTCCCCTCCCTCTTTCCTCTTGCGGTCTCCTTGAGCACTCCCAATCAATCAGAGTGTTCCATTAATCTGCACGTGAGACACTCTTATTCTCTGGCGAGTGCCTCACATGCAGCTGCCCTGAACCGGGCACACTCAGGAAGGTTTTAAAAACTTAAATATTACTGAGCAAGCTTGATCAGTAATATATTAATATCCACCAACACCCTCTTATGGTTGTAAGAGTGGTTCTTTTATTCTTAGGGTATCACAACTGCTCACCTTCAGTTCGCTATTCTCATACCCTAAGAATGTAGATAACAAAGAGTGGTGTCAGCGATGGTATTAACATAATGCTATGCCTGATGTGATGGGTCTTATACATACCAGGATCAAGGAAGGGTGCAACGGAATGTGATGCATAAGGTAAGGGACAAAGGCAGGCTAGCAAGAGTACTTTATGCACACAATGCCTAAGTAAGAAGATAAGACCCACTTGGCAAAATGCAAGTATATATATATATATATCCGCAGGTACTTTGTGGCATGTTCTGGGAACCCACCTTTGGCTATAAGATCAGCACCTCAGCAGTTGTAATTGTGAGTAAAATAAATGCATTTTCACACTTTCACTTTACCCTGTGGGTTATATCTTTCACTTAGGCAATGGATGGATGAAGTAATCTTGCTAATCTCTCTAAAGATACACCTGGCACTCAGGCAGGGCAACTACAGTAGTCAGCCTGCAGGATCAAAACAGGAAACAGGGACAGTATTTGAACTTTAGCTCCCTTCATACACACTGCATCTCAGAGCACCTTTCCACTGAATAAAATACTGGCAATGCTGGGACGTTATGAGTATAAAAAGACAGTTGCTATAAAGCACACACATCATTGAGGATGGGGGAGATTAGCTGTATATAGGGTTGGTAAGCAATTATATGTTAAACCACATTATAAAATGGTCATCCAAAATAAAGAAGTCTCATTGGTCAACATATATCATGTGACATACATTCTGGTCCTAAACCACATCACACAATGAGCAAATTAGTCCTACAACCAGAACTATCTTCTATCAGTCCCCTATAACCTGAATCGATCTTCCATCACAAACATGGCTGCTACCTTTACACTGTGAAAAAAATTTCATCTGGGCCCTAAAAATAAAACTACTGTACCTTAAATAAAAAATAAAGCAAATTAATTAAATGTTGTTTCTCTGATCATCACACTTTCCTTACAAATGTAAACAAATTAGAAACATTAAGTATTGTTTATAGTTTTATTACAACTGTTTCTTTTCTGACAATGAAAAATCCCCCTTTTATCTTTACCTGCTCATCAGGGAAATTTCTTCCACTTGCCCTGACAGTGAGATAACCGAGTCTTTGGCTGTAGAAGAGGCCTTTGTTGTGAGTGTGTACAGTATGTTGGGAGAGGAACACTCTGCCAGTGGAACTAAGCAGAATTTTGAATCCATGTGTTCCATGGCAAACATTCCATATCTTGAATCTTGATGCCAGCAAAGGACAAACTTTGTCCAGCAGTAATACAATTACATAATCAATGACATCATTTGCAGTGGACAGAAGGGCTATTTTATCATAGATGCACACAAGTAAATCTATTGTTTCTACATATAAACATGATTTTTCCAACTGTAAAAAGTTAAAAAAAAAAAAAAAAAGGAGCCCATTTTATAAGCGCAATAAGACACTCGGGGTGTGCATGCAGATAGGGCTTTGCACTGCACTGGGAGAAGTAGATGGACATGAAAACTGTGAAGAACAGCAGCCTACAGGATGAAGCTCTGGTTGGTACAGGCTCTGCACCACCAACAGGCCACCTACTGCCACCTGCCACCAAGCTCTGTCAGCCATCATCACAGGGACTTACCTCAGACCTTTGTATCCCGCAGATTCCCTCCTGGTGGGTCCAGGAGGGGAGACCATCCTACCCCACCCTGGAGACTCTCATCCAGTTGGCCGGTCCATGTTGGTGGGGGGGTGTATAAGAGTTAGCAATGTCGTTCTGCCCTGGCACCAGTTTTTTCCCTACATTTTCCACCTCACTTCTGCTGCACCGTCACACATGATGCTGACACATGTGTGGAGGCAAGCATACACCAACGTTGGATGGCAGACAACCCTGTGAGCTGCTCATGCTGCACCGCCCCCAGGCCTCCACCCTCATGGCGGTCAATGAGCAGAGCAACATGGCCTCCATTCCTCCCCCATGGAAGAGGAAAGTGGTCCCAGGGATGCTGAATCCCCACCCCGCACTGGCCCCTGAGCAACCCGAGTCTCTTTCTGAACTAGCTACTGGCGTGGCACCAGCATCCCCCTTCCACCAAACCCACATAACTTAAAACCCTCCCTACCCAGCTGATCAATATTTTTATTCCTCATACTAACCCATTTTTTCCCATAATGTCTACAGGTCTGGCACTGACCATGCTGTGACAGGACACCAAGCCTGATGTGGCAGGACACTGATCACATTATCAGATAAGCATTATTTTAAATATCCCCTACATTGCTTGTCCTAGTTAGTTCCTAAAGAGCTGCAGATCCTTTGTGACCTCATTGCTATTCTTATTATGAATAATAGAACTGGATGTGCCCTGAAGACCCCCCTCCAAAAAAACTAGGCTCCACAGAAATCAGGTAAGAGATCTCTACTTATTATCTGTGCTAGGATGGTAAGCTATAATGGTGCAAGCGCAAAGTATTAAACACACCGCTGGCTTTAGAAGGTTGGTGACACAAGGTTTGAAATACTGTACTATTCCGTTTATTCCATGATTAAAGATACTGATTCCTCTATCACATAAAACAGGGAAATTAATTGCAAAGCAGACATTAGGGCTGAAGAAAGCAAAGCAAACAAAATAAGGAAATGAACATTACTGTTTGAGTCGAACTGGTAATGTGGTGTTCCTTGTGGTTTTCAGCCCTAATGCCCACCCACTTCCCTAAGAACACAATGTTATATAAGATCTCTTGCTTCAAGCAGGGCCCTGCATGAAGAAAGTTCTAGGCTACAGGCTGGGGAGAGGCAGTGGCATTAGGGTTATACCACCAAGTCCTCAAGACTCCCAAGACTCGAACCCTAAAGGTTTTCAGATACCAGAGAGCACTATTTTACAAAGTTATCTCAGAGATAGTACATTTGACCCACTGAATGATGAGGCTAAGATCGTTTATAATTACTCTGGGTAAAAATATGGAAACAGTGAAGCTAGCTACAGTATATCTAACGAATGTCTCAGTATCAGACATTCTGAGGCAACACTGTGCTCCTAACAGTATTCTGTTTGCTCAGTATGATCAGATCTGACATACACTGTGTGAATTAGATACTACATGCAATATGCAATTCTTGTTCGGTATGTATTAATGTAGTTAGATTGTAGCTTCGCAATACTTGTATTACAGACTACTGCTCCAGCAGACAACTACGTATGGTGCTAGTGTGCAGCTGGTTGCTTGGAGCGATGTTTATGCAATGTATGGATAACAAGCCTGAGTAGCTTGTGGTGCACCTGGCCTTTGTGCTGTTCCTGAAGAAACATCAACCTTCTGGGTACCGGAGGCACAGGAATCCTCTTGAGGAGGGCTCCACCCCTAGCAGTGCAAGAGGATGCTGTTTTTTAGCTAAAGATACCTGAGGGAAGAAGCCAAAAGTGGCATGGAAGGATTATAATAAAACTGTCAAAACACTTACTTCCACTGAGGAAAGAGAGAGGACATGAAGCAAAGCAACCAATGAAGGAACTAGAGCCACCATCCAGGTCCGAACCCATCTAGAGGAATAAACTTACCCACCCCTAAGAAACACACTCATTTTAAGACTATAAACATGGAGGAGAGGAAAAACCTCTATGGAGGAAACTCTGGGATGGGGTTCAGCCCGGCCAGTCCCTCCAAGCACAGAATGCACTATTACCGACAGAGGCATTAGTTGGGACCGCTTATGCTGCTACATAGTAAGGAAAATGTGAGTTCTCCTCCGACTGCAGGCCTTCCACCACAAAGGAGTCAAAGGCCTGTCATCTGAGGCATGAATTTAGCCACGTTGAGGAATGTTGGGGTTTGAACACCCCAAGTAAAAGGAGAAGATTTAATAACTGCTCCAGGCCTGGCAGCCCAAAACTGCTCCTAATGGGGACTGTGGTTACAAGAAATCGATCCCTTTAGAGGGTCGGGTTGATGCAGCACAAAACCTTTGAGGGTGAAGCATACTGACTGTTGCAGTATGAAGCCAGAGATGCAAAAGCCTACTGAGCCTTGAGGAGTAAAGAGTGGGCATATGGTCGGTTGTAGGACGGTGTGTGCCTTTATGTTGTTGGGACACGTGCCTGTTGATGGTTGGTGAGGCATTTGCCTAAAAGTAGAGCAGGAATGGTAGATGGTAAGGGTAAAAGAGAGCCCTGAGAAGAGGACAGAATAGCTGCCTGGGAAGGCATGTAGCTATGCAGCAGAGTAGTTTAGGCCCAGGAAATGCCTAAAACTAGCTGGCCACAAGTGCAGGGAAGTAGTATGAAGCCAAAAGCGAGCATCGTAGGGCCCCTGAAGAATGAGGCTGGGAGGATGCCTGAGCCAAAAGGGCAGCAGAAATACCAAAGAAAAACAGGAGGCAGAGCACAGCAACAGACACAGATGGAGGAACCTGGACACAGACACAGCAGGCAGCCAAGGCTGCAAGTAAGGGAGAAAAGAGCTAGCCCCAAGAGCAGGGGAGTCCAATGCATCCCCAGGAGGGGAAGGACAACAAAACAAGGTAAGTAGGAAGAGAAGCCAGCCCCAGGGAGCACCTCCTGCCTAGGGCAGAAGTGGGGTGGACTGTGGAAGCCAGCAGGAAGAGCCAGGAGGAGGCACTGACACCACAGCAGGCAGCTGGAAGAGCAGCTTTTGGGGAACATGGTAGAAGCTGGGAATGAGACGGCTAGGCAGAGGAGAGAAGCAGCAACAGTAAGCAGCCCCTGTCCAAACAGAACAGGAGTGGGGAGGGGAACAAATATTGGAGCGGCAGGAGTGGTGGAGCAGCACACCCTAGGAAGTAGGCACAGACAGCAGCCAGGGCAAGCACAAAGAAGACATAGGCAACAGAAGCTGAAGAAGTAGCACAGGGCCATGAAGCAGCATAAAATAAGGAGTGGAGCCAAGGGTTGTACCCATGTGGTTTTCCAGGTAAGAGGACTGGAGGACTAGAGGACAGCAGAACTGCATGGCTGCAGCAAGGAAACAGGCATCTGGTGGATGACCGAGGCATGCTTGCTTATGTAATGCTCAGTGGGGTGGGGCTGGCACATGTTGCTTGCTCTCCCATCAAACTGCATGCCTTGCCTTACCATCATACCAAGAAAGCATCATTGAACTGAATTGAGCTGAACTGAGAGAGAGAGACAGAAAGAGATAGTGTGTGTGTGTGTGTGAGAGAGATAGAAGAAAGAGAAATAGACAAGGAAGAGAGACAGGGACAGTGTGTAGAGAGGGAGAGGGGAGGGGAGAGAGAGAGAGAGAGAGAGACACAGAGAGAGAGAGAGAGAGAGAGCGCACGAGAAAGAGATTGCTATGCTGCTGTAGATCTGCTAGCTAGAGCTAAAGGTCAGTGTACCCTGCAAGCCAGCGCTTCACTGTTATCTAGTCAGCAAGCTGTAGGTCACAGGCTAAATGGAGAGATATGTAGGTCCATCACCACCCCTCCACAGTAACAAATGCATTACCATCATCATCATCATTATCACCAAGGTGAGCCGACCCTGCCCCCAACACACACTTGGTAAGATTTGGAAATGGGCACAAACAGCTGTTTTATCAGTGTGTGGCATTTAGGTTAGCCTATGGCCAATGGGACTAAGCTGCAGTCACATAGGGCAACACTCCAGTGCTAATCAGCAATGTGCTGATGAACCATTACAATAATTCCCTTGATTCCCCCCCACACACACACACAGGCTTCAGTATTTAGCCTCTACTATCTGGGTCACTCAGTAACAAAGCTACATCAGTGCTGATGTCCGAGACACATTCCAGGCCACTCTGAATTATGATGGCCTCAGTCTCTTCCCAGGATCCAGACAGCAGGATGATTAAGGTGACCTTTCAAATTAGGGTTTCTTTAATTAAAGCAGTCTCTGACAATCAGTCCCTGTGTTGATAGGTTAGGCCTAGTCAGCTGAATTCCACAGTGACAGATCACCAGCTCTGGTGTCAAAAGCCCAAGTACATAAACCCCTAATGTGTTATGTCCCCCATTGTGATTGGTTGACCATCCATGGCACTCCAGACATTACCTCATGGGTTTTAGCCCACCTGGTAGGCTAGGTGATGCACATGACTCTAGGATCAAATTTCTAGTATATCCAGGCCCCAGAAACCCCTGCTCTCCAGTTCAAATTGTGCATCTGATCAGGCTACAAGCACACCAGGATCCCTGCTGTCCTATTTTACAAAGGTAGGCCTCTTTATATTCAGCTAATTTGTTCAACTTGTTTAAGGAGATGCATCCTACCATACTATGCAGTTGTTTTTTCAAATAATATTATTCACCAAATGTGAGTACAGTTTTCTCAGCAAGGAACTTGTTTGATATACTGCCTTTTACTGTTTTTAAGTTAACCCAGAGATCAGGGAAAAGACTTAGCTCTCTTGGGCAAGGGAACTTACACTACTGTGTCCCTTCCTACCTAACGCTCAAGATTACTATGTTTTTCTGCTAGAATTGTGTTCCTTTACCTGCTTTAATTGACTATTGTTAACTCACACGAGTGAAATACAGCACTACTTTTATTTACAAAAGACTAGTTTTTTAATGTTGTTTTCTGTGGCTCAAGCTCATATTGCTGTGCTAAACAGCTTCTCAGAAGGCCTCTCACCAGGCCTGGTAACTTAGCATGTTTGTCTGATGCTCACTCAGCTTCTAGTTTGATGCGCTAGGCAGCGCTCCGCTGGCTTCCTGAAAGCCTACTTGGAAACTGAGCGTTCTTGCTGAGCCGCGCTTGGAGCCTTTTTCCGCTCGGCTGCCTCTCCCCGCGAGACTGGTTGTTCCTACAGCCTCTGCACCCACTCCACGTGGTGCAGCACGCCAGGACGGACAGGCCTAGGGCCTCCTTCTACTCGCATTGCTTTTTCACGAGCGACTGAGCAGCTACCACCACGATATGTGGTGCGATCACCAGCACAACACAGGGGGCAAACATTAAATGGATTTCAGGCTCCCCACATCGCTACGGGATTGGGGACATCCTTGCACCTCGGCCTGCTCCAAAAACACAGCGTGGTGCTTCTCCTCCTCCTCGCCGCATGGCCTGGCCGCTAGCCCTTACAGGTCTCCCCTACCTCCATTCCAGCGTGACTACACCCAGGACACAAAACTTCTCCACGCGCCAGAGGCACACTGTGAACGCTCTGGCCTGTTTCTCACATCCCCACACCCTGTAAGCCTATGGTCAGCCTAGGCCCAAGGCCTAGCGTTGTGCGATGGGAGGGGGTTGGGGTTCTCAGCGACCGCAGACACCTGCATCACGATACCCAGGGCCCAGTCACATTCCTACACTGTTAGGAATCACATGCCCTGGAACGCAATAAAAATCTTTTTTCTTTATCTTGCAACAAGCCTAGGCCCACAGCATATGTGGCGATGGTATCTTAAGTATCAGGTGGGCTAACATGTCAGGATACAGCCCTACATTAAACCGCTGCATAAAATGCCAGGCAGCTTGCAGGCTGCTTACTAAGGGGCCACATAAACAATCTGCAGCCTTGCTCCTTACCTCCATAGGGTCCCTCCCCAGCGACCTTATACTCCAAGGTAACCTCACCTGGTCCATATGGGTTCCTCCCTATAGCAACCCATATGTCCAAGACCTCATATTCTGATGTACTGGTAGTCCCTCTCCATAGTGACCTCCACTCTGCTTGTCTCCATGCGGGTCCCTCTCTATAGTGACCCCCATGCGGAACATAGCCTGCATCGCTGCACTCACCACTCCTAACCCTATCAGCAGCACTAAGAGATATGGGGCACCCATACACTAGAGGCCCATTGTCACGCAAGCCTAACGAAAATGCATCCTCTTTTGTCTTCTTCTCACTAGATGGTCAAGGCCAAGAAATGCACTGCCTGCAATGCTAACCTCCTGCCCCATGCCCCGGGCCCCCTATCGCGCCTGCCTACATGAGCGATGACATATCACTGGAACAATCCACCTGGCATGGGCCCCAATAATCCTGGGCCCAGTGGTTCCACATGGATGGATCCGGACGCATTCCTACTCCAGAACCAACAGGCCACCGTTGCGATGGATGGAGAGCCAACAGAATTTCATGCTGAAGGCGATGGAGAAGTTAGAATCCCTCACTCAGCACAGAACACCGATCTGCCACCTCCAGAGCCAGACATTGCGGGAGGGCCAATGAAGACCACCTGGATCATGCAGAGCCAGTACCAGATAACCACAAGCCGGACTCGGAGAGGACAAGGACATGCCAGACGAAGAAGATGGGGTGGACAGTGATGACGAGGACATGAAGCGCAATCCGTTCCGTCCCTCACATCCAAACTATGCTCCTTCAACATGGTCCAGGCCTCATGAAAATAGTAAAGGCCACTATGGGTTCGGCGTCAAAGACAGCAAACCGGAGTCGAAATTGGACCCCATGATTCAGCAGAAGGCAACCGTTAGGGAAACTTTCCCGTATGTCCAGTGATCGAGGATATCGCCTACAAGAAGTGGCAATCCACGGAGCCTAGCAGGATGTCGAACAAAAGGAACTTGGACCGCATGTACCCGGTCCAAGAGGACAAAGCCAGCAACTGGTGCATAGCCCTGACCATTGATCCTCAGGTGGCGGAACTCAGTAGAAAGACCATCTTGCCATGCGGGGCCATATCTTTGAAGGCCCCACAGACAAGAAGGTGGAAGACATGCTAAAGAAGGCATTCAAGACTGAGGAATGGCAGCACGGGCATCCACTACTGCCATTTACACGGCATGGGCCCAAACACGCTGGCTAGAAGAACTTCTTGAGCAGGACAACCCCAAATCTAGAGAGGCGGAACTGTTGGAATGCACTCTCGATGCACCAAAATACCTGGCTGATATGGCAGTGGACTCACTCAGACTGAACGCAAGGGCCACAGCCATCACTAACTGGCCAGAAGGGCATTGTGGCTTAAACTATGGAGGCTGACAATGAATCCAAGACATTACTACAAAATTTGCCCATGAAGGGAAAACATGTATTTGGGGAGGGCCTGCAGGAGTTCTCAAGCAGAAAGAGGAGGAAAAGAACTCCCAAAACAAAGTAGGCACTCCTACCTACCCTCCGCTAGGCGGAGGTTTCTGGGGAAACAAGTCTTACCACACACGTGAAGACACTTCATACCCAACCAGTACGCTTCGAGGCAGAGGTACCCACACCACACACTGTACCCTTTCTCCCACTCCTACCAGCCCTCCTCCTTCAGATCCCGCGGATCACGGTTCAGAGGAAGAGGTAGAGGACAGAGAGGAAAACAACAATGACTACTCGGTCAGATCTCCATGCGGGCGGGATCGGTGTCCTCGTGGGACAAAGACTGTCGCTCTTCAGCCACCAGTGGTTCTACATGACCACGGACAACTGGGTTCAAGAGGTGATGTCAGAGGATACTCGATAGAGTTATCAGACTCCCCGTCACACACAGGTTCATCACCTCTCCCATTGCCAAAGGAAGGCTACAGCCCATCCAGGTACAACAAATCCTGTGGGACCTGATCCAGAACAAACTATACAGCCTCCCTCCACGAACAGAAGCTAAGAGTATACTCCATCTTCTTCCTTGTCCCAAAGAAATCAGGCGAACTAGCCCCATCCTGGATCTGAAGCACCTCAACAAGCATGTAGTAGTGGCTGTGTTACTAACCTTACTTTCAGCTTTGGAAGATTTGAACTGGAGAGCAGGGGTTTCTGGGACCTGGATATACTAGGAAATTTGATCCTAGAGTCATGTGCATCACCTAGCCTATCAGGTGGGCTAAAACCCATGAGGTAATGTCTGGAGTGCCATGGATGTCAACCAACACAATCACCTTTACCAGGTGAGTAAACACCCATTAAAACACACATTTGTAAAAGCTATTCTTGTCATCTTCCTTTTGCAAGCACAGGAGGCCACTCCAGGTTCAACACATGGTGCTGTTGGCATACAGAATATCAATGTTGCAACAATAAACCCAGGCACTTGTGTTACCCTCCGAACAAACAGGCACCACACCTTAGCTTTTTCCATGCAGCACTGCCTAATTCAACAAGCTTAGAAACTTGGTATCTGGTTATGCTTGTGTGACTTGGATACACTGTGACTGTTCACCTCTCTATCCATGGGATATACCACACTGTAGGTGTCTAAGGTGAGGAACCCTAGAAGAGGTTCCACCCTAGAGGTGCCATCGTAATGATTCCTTTGGCTAAAGGTAGCTTAGAAAGGCGCCCATGGATGAGAGATGAGCAGCTGGAGGAGGGAGGAGGAGGAAGGATGGTGGGGCAATGATAAACCAAGTTGGGGAGCAACTGAGAAGAGTGGCCTTTAAGGCCCAATCGAGGCGGGTTAGTTGCTCCTCCCACTGGAACCACAGGCATAGTCTTCAATTGTGATAGAATTTGCTGAAAATACAGGAGCAAGACAACAGGTCCCCATTAACCACCATTCTTGTCAGCTTTCAAATACTTTCATTTTGCGAGTGTTATCGTTTTCCACAAATGTAAATAAAGCAAATGGCATTTGAACATACCTTCCAGTTTCTTTTGTGATGTGCCCTGCCACATCTCACACTGGTGATAAGCCCAAAGTATACTGTTGGCATGTTCCAGGCAAAGCCTACTACTAAGCAGTATAGACATCTGAGCTTCTATTACAATGCATTTCACAGTTACAACATAATAAATATCTGCACATGTTGTACTTTGGGTACCATTACTGAAAAACAGGTTGTAAAATATATATACATGTGTGTGCAACAGCCAAATAGTAAAGTATCATTGGGCAATAAACAATTTTATGTAGCCTGATGACAACTAAGGGTGTTTCCTTTATGTCTGTGCCTTACTACTGCCACAATACGATGACATTTCTGAAGCCTAGATATTGTGCCTGGGGTCTACTGACCATAAAGTACAAGGCACTGGGAGCTTGGGGAGGGGTCAGTGGGTTGGCAGAGGTATAGCTCTCTGAGTTCTAATAAAAGCCTAGGTCAGTAGTTAATTACAGTCATTACTGCGTGAGGTTGCTCAAATTTGAGTCACGCACTCAGATGTAGGATCAGATACAAAAGGATTTTCAGAATTGCACTCTGAAAATCCTCATTAAAACAAATGGCTTAAACATACATTCAGGCATTTCCCACTTAGTTTAATATGATAGAAAGTGTTATTTATGTTTACTGATTTTATTTTATGATTTTATTATTTTTTTTAAATTTTATTATTGTATGTACAGCACCCTGAGCCTATGGGAAAGGGTGCTTTTAAAAATAAAATTTGCCTTGCCTTTTACATTGGAAGTTAAGACTAAGGAATTAAGATTCAAATTCAATTCCAATTCGAGGTTGTTTTCAGAATTGAATAGGAACGATTCAGAATAGTAAATTCCTAAAAGTCCAATCCGAATCAGCCTGTTCTGAGCATCCCTCCCTATTATCGGTGTCAGTGGAGGGCAAGAACTAGTTAAACTAGTTAGAACAGTAGGGCAGACTAGATAAAAAAAGTTTCTTATCTGTTCTTATCTATCTCAGTATCAATGTTCTCATCTGATGGCTGCAAGCCTTTGGGAAATGTTCCCCTCCCATCCAGGGACAGTAATCCCATATCATATTTCCCTTCACAGCTGGCACACATTTGGCACACGTGTTGTCAGTGTCTCACAAGAGAGGCCATGGACCAAATGGGAATAAAGTCTGAACTTGTCCTCACCCATTAGAAACTGTCTCTCCAGGACAGGTTTAAAGACACTTGACTAGGGCTAGTGGTATTTGAATAGTGCCTTTGGGGTCTTGAGTGTCCTGTGATTGACAGTCCTCAATCCATCTCCAAATCCAACCTCCATCGGACCAAGCTGGATTTTCAGAGCCTCAGCTGGATTTTTGGGTCTCACTCTCAGATAGTTGGTATACAATGAGATCCAGCCATCAGATCTGATCAGACCCATACATAAGATCCAAGGTGAATGGATCAAGAGTTGGATGCTATCTGTATCTAATGGCCTCCGTAATCCAAAATAAGGTGTGCTATTGGTGGTACCTGACTTTGGCGGATAATATCCAAGCACCATAAGTGTGTGGAAGCTTGCAACACAACCACCTTTACTGTAGCAGTCATGTTTATTTAGTTAGTTTATGTTAACGGGTAGGGTGCACTAGACAAACATTTGCCTATTTTTAAAGCATCGACCGGAAGAGTACAACATCAGGATAGTACAAGGTTTACAAAATGACAACATAAATTAATACAGGGTTTACAAAATGACAGCATTAATTAATACAGGGTTTACAATACAATTGCAAGACTCACAAGGTTCTCAAGGACAATGAAAGTTGTTACATTAGGTTGTAAGAAAACAGTAGTGCAAGTTTTGTTAGAGTGCAAGGGCTGCATACAGCAAACCATACAATGAAAGTCAAGGAAGAAGTAACAAAATTAAAGTTTCTCACTGAAATACTTGCAACTACTTAGTAGCTGGGATTTTCTGACATCACAGTACCACAATTCTGTTGATTTCTCTTTACTAGTAGTTTGAAAGAGGGGTAAAAACTCACAAGATTCACTGCACAAATAAAACAACTATTACAAAACTAGAAGGTCTTATAGTAACACATTAAAACACTGTTAATAAAACAGCCAACTGCCTATTTCATAGAATCAGCAGGTAGCACACTCGCCTCTGAGGCCGGGAGATCAGTAGGCTGTGGTTCTATCCCACACCAGGCAACTGGGTTAATATCCCAATACTGACACTGTAGTGCAGCATGAGGGGGTGCACCTGAGGTGCCGCTTTTGGATGAGACATTAAACCGAGGTCCCATCTGCCTGTTCTGGTGGTAGTTCAGGTGGATGTTAAAGATCCCATGGCACTTCTGAAAGAGCAGGGAATTTCCCAGTGCAATGGCCAAATTTCCTCCATTCATGAAAAATACCACCAACAGCTTAATCTGGTTCAAGGTCAGTTGGCATTCATCTGTATTCCCTCCCTTGGTTGTGCCTGAAAATAGGCAGGATTTGTCTAGTGCACTTACCGGTCAAAAAAACTAAATAAAAGTAAGCACCTGGGACCCTATTAGAATGGGAGAACTCCTTTTGAAAATAAGGCTCTTAAAATTCAGTCAAACCATGTCATAGTTCCCATCTCAAATTCCCATGATATGCTGCTGTCTGGTTTTAATTCATGGCCAATTAAATATGAGTATCTCTGGACTGCTGATACCTACAGGTAAGCCCAATGCCTCGTTTGCAAGAGCCTTTCATGGTCTTTTGTTCCTGGAAAATTTCTTTCCCTTTAAATGCCTGACCTCTGTGGATAACAGAACATATTTCTTAACAGAGTTTAATTCTGCAGTAGTTGGTAAATGAGCCCAAGCTATTCTCCCACATTGCTAGCTGCACACAGGATTTTACTCCTCCGCTACAGCAAATGGATTCCTGGCCAGTATACACTATGGCTTTTGTTTCCAACAAACCATGTCTTTGTGCTCACAAGCAGCACTTCCAGATTCCTTCTCCATATCATTCAGTAGAGACTTAAGCCGTGTTTACACACCACTGCACTCTTACTTGCAATCCTCTCTGGTCCTGCTTCAATATCCTGCTTCACATCCTGTCGCATTACACAACCCCTCTCAGTGCCGGTGCAAGTTGTGCTGATAGAGGCCGTGAGTTCAGAGGTGGGTGTTTGTATCCCTCCCCCCAAGCACCTGATCCATCCAGGTCCCCTTCACGATGATCAGCACAACTTTTGGTGGGCTATGCATTTCTATACATTTGAACATTTAGTTTGTACATTATTGGTTTAAAAGAAATTGTGTTTGCTGCCAGCAGTGAGATTGATGTGCGTGGTCACTGACAAAGAATAAAAAACAGGCAGTACTCAAATATTCAACTTGTGTGCTTTTTATACATAGCATGTCTTGGGCTTGCTAATAGACAAATCGTGTTACAGGCTTCAATTATTGTAATCACTGCAATCCCCTGATCCTACGTCCAGTGCACCCAACACCAGACTCACATGTCTGAGTGGTGGTGCATCCTGTCACAGCTGCTTACACTGCTTGCTCCAGAACACATCCCTACCTTACTATGGTTCAGGGTGAGGAGAAGTGAACAACTTACTGATAAGTAGGGTGCCTCTGGTCACACTTCCGCATTTCACAACCCAAGCACTTGGGTTGTTGTGGAAAAGTGTGGTAGTGTAGCAAAAGACAGCCTGATATCATCTCTTTATCTCCCACCTTTAACCCAGGGCTATACTGCTAGGTTCCTGGAGGGCTAGTTCTTCCACTCAGTTGCTAGCCTGCAGGTAACATACTGTAATGCTCTATATGACTCGGTTTTATTTGCTTTTAACAGCTTCCTCAGTTACATGACTCCCATTTTTCTGTAGGGTGAGGGTGGGATGTAGAGGTGTAGCGCCAGGCAGACACATTAAGTTAAGAGACCAAATAACACCAGCCCAGTGGCATGGAGGGTGGAGGTGCTGTCACCTTACTTCCAGTCATGCCACCCACCCAGGTTTGAGAATGGACTTGGATCGCTAGGGGTCGACCGGAGTGGGAGAGTACTGAGTCTCCATGGGACTGCTCTCTTCTCCTGAAGAGAGGGGTTTGTTGGCATGGCCTACGACTGCCACCAGATGGACACCTAGGGGTAGTGCAGCAAGGAGGAAGGGACTGCAAAGTGTCATGCATGCATGCCTCCACACACAGGCATCAATGTTCTGTGGCAGAAAAATAGGAAAAAAGGTGTTAGGGCTCTGTGAAGCCCGCCCACCTATCTCCCAGCCACGCCATCACCCAGGAGCCACAGATGGGCTGACCTGGACTGTCTTCACTGAAGAAGGAAGAATGGCCCTCCTTCTCTTGGCCCCGGCATGAGAGGGAATTCATAGGAGAGCCTCAGACCATCAGATGAGTCCCAGAGATGGCTGCCAGCTTGGGGGGCAGGGACAGGGCTGAATAGTCGCCACACTACTCTGGTGTACTAGAAAAACCTTCATGGAAAAAAGAGACCAAATCACAGGAGAATGAGCTTGGACTGCTCCATGATACACCTTACTTGCCTCTGACCAATCCTCACAGCCAAGACTTAGGTAGCAGCGATCCCCCAGGGTTTGGTAAACTCCAACCAGACGCAGTGCATCTGAACAAGCATTAAAGTTTAAACCAGTGCTTTTTGAAGTCATAATTTCATGTAGTATGTCTCACTGAAACAGCATGCAAGTCAATGAGCTAAGCAATACCATCCAATAGGACACCTTAAACTGGTTCACCAAAGCAGAACCAACTGGAAGCAGCAGGACAGTGACAGCCAGGGAGGGTCTGCCATAGTGTACCCTCAGTGGTCTAAATGCCTTTTCTGTGCCAACAAGTTGCCTAAGTGCTGGCTTAGCTAGGGATGATCAGATTTCAGAATCCAGAATCTGATTTAACGGTTCTGATCCAAAACCCAGAATTAGGATTTCGGATTCTGAGCCTCAAAATCCTACTTCTAAAATTAGTGTTTTCAGAACCGAATATGAATCCAGTTCTGACTCTGGTTCCAAATTCATTCTGCAAGCAGGAGGACACTTTCTACCTGCTGCCCACCCTCACCTCACAACTGTCAGTAGCCTCTGAGGGTTATCCCAGGTAGCACCCTCTATGTGCCCCCAGTGGGACCCTTCCCAGAATCAGATTACAGTTTCCAACTCAGAACTGGATTCAGAACCACAATCAGATTATTCTGGAATCCAAAATCGAATGACGGATCTGATTTCTGGGATTACAATCAGCCCTGGTGCTGGCTGATGAGTCTTCTGCCTAGCAGTTACAGTGTCCTTTCCTGAACTATGGGTGGACAACTGCATTAACTGGATAATACATGTAACTTGATCGCCACTTGATGTTCTGGTTCCTCCCTCTGCCTTGTGGACTCAAAAGGTTAAGAGGCCTGGGCCATTAAACTCCTAATTAGTTGGGGGGTTGTATCCAAGCTAGAGTAAACTGCACAGTACCATAACCCAAAGAAACGTTTTAAGTGGTCTTGAAATCAGTATAGTACAACACCCTGGAATGCAGTACCTCCCAATCACCCAACCACCAGTATAAATTATTAACCCTCTACTAATAATATGCTCACAACTAATGAAATGCTCATGAGACAGATTATGAATAAACATTACATTTATTAAGGCAACAATCCTAAGGGGTAAAAAGGTTTGTAGGCAGAGAAAATGAGGTAGGCAGCTGCAACCTGGCCACTTCAGTGTCAATGTAAGTTCAGCCCAGTGTCAGCTGTTCTTGATTGCCCTACATAAGTGCAACCAAATAAATAATTTTTGGGCTGTAACTAATAAGGCCCAGCTAAGCAAAGCCAATAGTGACAACCCCACACCACAGTGGGCAGTACAGAATGGGACCCTCTTCTGCTCACCTATACTGGGCACTTCCTTTTCCCCACAGGCACCAGTGTTTTTACCCTTAGTGACCACTAGGGAGCTCTTGGTCCTTCGCTGGATACATAACCAAGGAAGCGGAGAAGGCCAATGGGGTTGCAGCTGGTTGACCAATTCTTTTAAATTAAACCCCAAACACAAAGGCCATGCAATGGCTACACTTTAAAGTGCTAGGAGATGTTTGGATTCTCAGGAAACCATTCTGGTGTGCAGAAATCAGAATTCAAAATTCCATTTCCAGTTCTGTTCTGTCTCCCATTCAGGCATCAGAAGAATAGAATAAATAAATGGAACTGGAAGTTCTCTATTCTGCGTCCATAACATAGAGGATAATGTATGGGCATGGGTGGTGCTACACTATCCTGAGTGCCAAGTGGTTACCTTGGCAGCTTTAGTTAACCTTGAGGCGCAGCCGAGAGGGTTAATCAAAAGTTGCCATGGTAACCACGAGGCCCAGTATAGTGTGTGGAAGTTAACTAATGGCTGCCCATACATTGTCTTTATAGTGTATGGGCATCGCTTGGCACATTACTCAGCATAAGCAGCACTCTGAATAAAAATCAGCCTCTTACCTTATTAAGATCACAAGAGATAGTATCATTTGACGAAAAGTCACTATCTAATAACTCAACAAATTTACAGTTTCTATCGTGCTATAAGTAATCAGTATATTAAACAAAAAACACACACTCATATTAACAATCAGCCATCAGGAAAAAACAAATTAGTTCTGATATTTTGCGACAGGAAAACATGTGACAGAGGATGACCAAGCAAGCTGCCGTACAACATTTGCTAGACTGCATCTTATATAGTGTATGGGAACCACTTTAAAAAAAGCACCTCTGATTTACATAGGTAACACTAAATGAATAAATAATAAGCGAAGCAAGTGAGGACTGCCGTTTTAGTTTAAATCCTGCGAGTACTAGTGAAAGGCTGCGATGCGCTGGTGCGGTGGAATGTTTATCTCGGCAGCATTCTTTTGTTATGCCATCGATGTGACATACCATCGATGGGTTAACAACTCAGTTACGTCACATCAACAGCATAACAACATGGGCAAAAAAGAAAATCACCACATAACAACGTTCTACCATACATTATATATCACTTTAAACAGTGCCAACTCCCCCACCACACATTTCCAGAAACCCCCCTATCCTTTCCTGTCTGCCATCATCACTAGCTGGGGTCTCTGCAGGCTCAGATGGCCACAGAACAAGAGGCACTGTGGTCTGGTCCTGGGGTGCCAAGCAGTTAGCAGAACAATAGTTCATCCGTGAAATTCCCATCCTCCTTCTCCAAAAGTCCATAATTATCCATGAATATATCCCAGCCAGAACCAGATGATCCTACCTAAACAAACAACCCCAGCACAAGCCTCCCACTCCTCCAACCCAGACTACAGTAGCCATTCATTGGCCAAGTGCTTACATGGCAAGTTTAATCTAAGTCCAATGATTCTGTCATAGTAGAGTGCCTGCTCAGCAGCACCCCCAACCAGTCCAACATCTCCCCATCTGCTCAGCTGCCCCATCCTCAGTAAGACCTTTCCTTCCCCCTTCTAAAACCCTCCCAGAAGCTCTAGTTCTTCTGGAGTGACCTGAGTGGTGGCCAACCTTATGAAAGCCCTGGGGTTCCTCCACAACACGAATACTGAAAATATGACCAGAATCCAATGCATCCGATTCTGCTGGACGGGTTCAAGCCACCCTACTAAACCTTGAAGTCAGGTACAGTGGAGCCCTGTTATAAACACTCCTAAACATCAAGCAAAAATGTTCTTACAACCAGAATGTTCTTATAAGAGGTTTCACTGAAAACAGTGCAAATCCATGAAAATCTATGGTTAACATGATGAAACTGGGTTCAAATCAAACCAGTTTTATTAAAAGTAGTATGCTATAGCTTCTTAAAAGAGCTCTTGCTCAAATAGAGTACTGCTGTAAAATTCAGCCAGTGTCCAACCTTACAATTAATGTGTGCTGCCCTCTTCATAGGGTATCTTTATTAGATAGCCTCTGTATTTGTAACTCTTGGCCTGTGTATTTGTAACTCTTGGCCCAATGCCAAATACATACATATCTGAACATCTGAAGAAGCCAGTAGAAGACGGCCATTTGGATCTATCAAGTCTGCTCGTGTGCAGGATCCACAGCTTGAGCTAATGTCCCTGCCCTCCCTCCCCCTCCTCCCATCCTTGCCTACGCATGATCCTTGCCTTCCCCTATGTTTATCCCAGCCTCTCATAAAGCTGCCCACTGTCTTCAACGAGATGACCTCTTTCGGCAATGCATTCCAATTGTCCAACACCTTCTCTGTGAAGAAGTGCTTCCTGACCTCCTTCTAAACCTCCTACCCTCAGCTTAAGACTGTGCCCCTCATGTTATGGTTGCCACTCAGCTTAAAGAGACTCTCCTATCAACCTTATTTATTCCTTTCAAGTACCTGAAGGTCCCAACCATGTCCTCTCTCTCGTCTTCCAGGCAGTACATATTCAGTGCCCTCAACCTCTCATCATATGCCTTACCCTGCTGACCCGCTATCATCTTTGTAGCCTCCTCTGGACATTCTCCAGCAGATTAATGTCTTTTTGAGGTGTGGGCACCAGTACTGAACTCCATACTCTAGATGCGGCCTGCCAGTGACCTGTACAAGGGCAGTATAACCTCTCTCTCCTACTACTGATCCCCTAGATATGCATCCCAGCATCTTGTTTGCCTTTGCTGCTGCTTTCTTGCACTGCATGGAGTGCTTCAGGTCACTAGTGATCATCACTCCCAGGTTCTTCTCCTCCTCCTCCTCTGATTCAGATCACATGGACTGCACCCAGGTAGTTCTCTGTCCTGGGATTCTTGGCTCCAATATGCATAACTATGTATTTCTTGGCATTGAAACCAAGCTGCCAGATCCTGTATCACCTCCCAGCTTTTCAAGATCTTCCTGTAAGTTTTGTATTCCTTCAGCTGTGTCCACTCTCCCATAGAGTTTGGTGTTATCCGGAAATAGGCACATGTTGCCCTTAATGTCATCCCCAATGTCACTGATAAAGACATTGAACAACACCAGCCCAGCACTGAGCCTGTGGGACCCCATTGGTTACCTCTCTGGCTGGGCTGCAGCTATGAGCTTTTGGGGCCCTGGACCGTCACTTGAAATGGGCCTGTTAACTAAACCAGCTAATACCAGGGTAATGCCAGCCTCAGGTGGGCCCCTCCTGAGCTCGGGGCCCCGGACAACTTCCCACTTTTCTCCCCATTACTGCGGCCCTGCTCTCTGGTGCCAGATAACTCTCCCCATAACCACCCTCTGGGTTCTGTCTCTCAGCCAGTTTTCCACCCATCAGGCTATCTTTTCCCAACCCCAAGATCCACCAACTTCCTGATCAACCTGATCAAGTATTTTATCAAATGTAGTTAACTGATTTCCAATCTATTTTATACAGGGTCCCAGCTGCAGGGCAGGCTCTGAAAAGACTACGGTTACAGGCTATCAGGCCTCCCCTCACGCAGGGCTCTCTCGCAGCTTGCGCTGGTTGGTCTCTCTCTGTTGGTCGGTCAGTCTCTTTGGTGTTGTAGGCATTAAATGTCCCTCTAGTAATATCAGGGGCTCTCCTGGCTTCAGCAGTTGGTTGGCAGCATCCTCCTTTTCCATGGCAGATCAATCTAGGAACCCAGGGGTTACATGTCCAACATACCACATCCTGACATCCAGTTCTTAGTTTGTGGCGATAGCTGCCTGGCTGTGGCACTGGCCAGTTGGCTCCCTCATACTGACTAAAGTCTCAGTTCAGCTCTAACAGAGCTGACATACAACAAGGTCTCTCCTTAAGCAGCAGGCTTTCAGCTTTGGCTTTTGTCCTAGGCTAGCACACAATTACCTCCTTTCCAGAGGTAGGTATTCTGCTTTTCCTTCACACACTTCCGAAGGACAGACAAGACAGTGTGTCATAGCACAGCTCTCAAAAGCGGTTAGCTGGTCTACTTAATGCTGCCACACAGACTTACTTGGTCCTGACACTGCCCCTGTTCTTCTCAGAGGAACCTAATTCATCATTGGCTCTTGCAGCTGTCACTCATGCTCTGACACAGCCCCTGCTCTTCTCAGAGGAATCCCCATTCAGCATAGGTCCTTGCAGCTGTCACTTATGCTGGGCAGTCCTGGAGGTCCAGTGCTGAACAACCTATTGGCCGCAAAGGGCACCAGAAATTACTAGACCTTCAGCCTTCCAGAGGCCTTTGCAGCCCCTTCTATAATCTGACCACTTGATTAACTGGCTGCCAAGGTCAGGGGTTGGCAAGATGGTGGCACCTTGTGGCTGAGAGGCACTGGCCCCAAATGTTTATTTTTAAAATGGTCCTGCCCTTAAACTACTTATTTGTGCCACTTTATTGTCCACAGTCGCGCCTCATGGTCCAATCTGTTGCAGCAGTACAGTGTGCGATTCTCCACACCTCTATGAACATCGACTGCACAATATCCTCATTGTCGGGCAGCATCCCTTTGATCGTAACTCTGAGCCACGATACTCATTGGCTCAGAAGATGCAAAGAAAACAGTCGCCCCTGCTGAAGTACCACTTTACCAGTCCTCTACAATAAACAGGAGTCCTCTAGGGCCAGAGAGTACAAGGAAGGGCAAAAGCAGTAGCATTCAGTTGGGCACAGGAGACACGGAAGCAAACAGCCTATTGCATGAAGCACTCTCCTGGTCCCCACATACTAAGTGTGGTGGTGGCTACATACAAATTGCAGAATGGTTTTCTTAGTGCCCAGAAGTACCCCAGCAATCCCCTTTTGAAAATACTTAAAGCAGATTTGGGGTTTAAGAAAAAAAAACAGTGATGAACCTAGTATGAAATTACTTGCATAGTTCAGTTTCCAATAAGGTCTCTCCCAATACAAGGAATTGAGGTCATTTTCAAAAGGTAATGCCTGACCTGCAGGAATCTGTGAAAGTCCACTCTGTCTAGGGCGATGTACCTGAAGGTCAGTGAAGGAGGTCAGTCCCTCTCCTGTAGCAGGTTCCTGAAGTGTATTAGAGCTCGAGCATTCCATCTCTGGAATCTGGAGTCTGATCTGGCGGGGAGTGAAGTGGGGTCTCCAGGATTGAAGTCAATGGGTCTATCCTTCTGGTGTGCTAGTGAGCTTTCTGGCCAGGACCAGTAACCTATGTGTATGCTTGGTCCAGGGATTCTCAGGCTCCTCCACAGCTCCGGGTAAGTGGGGCATGAGGGAGAGAGGCGAGTGTGGCCATTTGCAATTGTTGTGCCTCTATTTCCCTCCATCCCGTATTCTGCACTGTTTCACCCAAGTGACCACCGGAACCAGCTGTGCTGCTATATAGTACAGTTTAAGATTAGAAAGAGCTAAGCCTCCCGTGACCTAGGCTGTGTAAGGAGCTAATAACCAATGCGTTTCCTGCTTTTGCCAAATAAAAGCCGAGAGAGTCGTATTAACAGTTTTGAAAAATGCCTCTGGTATGTTGGACAGGAGGCCCAGATCAAGAATAGAAACCTGAGGAGGATGTTCATCTTAATGAATTCAACAGTTTCCTTTTATACATGTACCAGACTGATATGTAGCTTTAATCAAACACAGTCAGAATCCTACGTTCAGAACAAAAGTGATAGAAGTATACCCGTGAGCAAGATTACAATTGATCAGAGTTCACAGAGTCCAACTGCAAGACTTTTGGCATGCGTCAAGGTCCAGATGTGGGTAACACTCAGCTGATAAGACAGGCTGGGGAGGGGAATTGTACAGTTCCTTTCAGCCTTCTGCTTCTATTCACAGCTGCGTTCCACCTCCTAATTTACAGGCTGCTCAGGACAGGTTTCCTTGCCCCAGACAATTGCTTTGGATGCAGGATTTCGGCTCAGTTCATATAGCAGGCAAGGGTTCACAAAACAGTTGCTGGAGGTCCACAACTATGCCAAGCTGGTCTGCTATTTGTTCACCAGTGATGTACTGGGTGTAGTAGCTTTTAGGCAAGGTCATACGAGACTGTGACAAGCCAGACTCAACACATGATTGAACAGTGCATATGGATGAGAAGGTCTGAGATTACCTGAATGGCTTGGGGCATAGATGCAGTCACTGCAAAGTATGACTGCTAATGCTCTGCCTGTCTGTCTGTATCAGCAGCCACTGACAAGTCTAAATGTTAACTTCAGTGTTGTGACTGACTGACAGAGAGAATGCATACTGTATGAGCAGTAAACTGATTAAACCTGTCCTCACACAGTGGAAGGCATTCTGAAACAGGAGAAGCCTATATTCTGTGAATGTTAACCTGAACCCAGAAGGGTTGGAGGCACTGCACGCAGGATAGATACTGTGATGGGGTGTGTTTTAAACTAGGACATGAAAGAGTAGGGTTAGGGTAGAACACCCTTGCCCTGGCCAGGTGTTGAGGGGTACAAAGATCATCTATCTGTAAAATGTCCAAAGCAGGAAGGGAGAGAAACAAGACATGATGGTGAATGTGAGGAACATAACAAACAAGATGGGCAAGGTGCAGGGTGAACTTCTTTAGGCAAACCACAATGTAGTAGGACTTATGGAGACTGGTGGAATGAGTGTAGAAGCTGGAATGGAAGTGTAAACATGTGCAATCTCATCAAGAGGGACAGGGAGGGTCAAAGGAGTCAAAGAGGTTACAGGGTTGCTTTATTATATGTCAAGGTAGGGTTTCAAGCAACTGCAAGAGAGAAGGAAGGAAGGAACGAAGAAAGATGGAGCCTCACAGAAACCTTTGTGGCTTGAATCTGGCTCACAGGAGGCAAAAATGATTCTGAATATGTTACAGACCACCATGTTACAGACTGCCAAGGAGTACAGCACAGCATAAGTTGGAATTTGCAAATGAAATTAAAAGGACAACATCTATGGGCCCATGGTTCTCATGGGGCTCCCACATATCTGATATTAACTGGGAGGTGGAAAATGCTTGAGAGAAAGCAAGTAGGATTTTTTGTCTGTCATGAAGGATTGCTTCTATCCAACATGTCACACATGGGGCAAGAGAGGATGCGGTTCTTGATCTGCTACTGAATAGTGAGGATGACATGGTCAGAGCAGTAGAGACTGGCAAGGCAGTGGTTCGATAACCACAATCGGATTAAATTTGAGGTTAAAGAGGGAAGCTACTTAGACTGGAAAAACAATAGTAAAACACAGAAATTTCCCAAGATGGAGTGGAAACAACTGTTCATTACATATCGTTTCACTGCAAAGCTTTTTAACAATGATATGCAGTGCTGCGACTTATATAAAATGGACACAACAGAAGGAGTTGGGTGGATTATAATTGATTATCGAGCTCTGATCAGGTGCAGAGAGGTAGGGGAGTAATTTTGCAAGTAGGTGGGAGGAAAGTAATCTATCAGCTATACTGGCCGTGAACTTTGCTGGGGGTGGAGGAGGGGAGTTTAATGCAGAGGGCTGCAGGGTAGTGGTATTTACAGAGTAAAGCTGTGGGTGGTGTAGGGTAGGAGGATGCTACACTGTTTAACAATCTTTTTAAATGGACTGGCAAGTTGGTATGGCGGGGAATTTTATGAAGCTTCCCAAATTGCAAGCTCCCAACTTTGTAACACGTCTCGCTTAGCTAAGTAAACTTTCAACATCTCTATTCAAAATGTTACAATGTCCCTTATAATGTCTTAATTATGTGTAAGTTCTGGCTTGTAACTGGTGTGGATTTTGTCTGAATCTTGAAAACACTTCTTTTCATCAGAGTTGCATAACTTGGTATAGCTGGTCATGTTGATCCACGCATGAATTCTGGCTTGCGCTTGGTTGTTACATTTTTAGCTATACTGAGAACCACTTATTTACCTGTCATGTAACTTGCCGTTGATATTTGGTATTATAGCTTCTTCATGATATCACAGTTATTGCTGTGTAGAACTAATCTAGCATGAAATCTAGACTGTGATTGTCTGTTAGCTTTTACTATATTTTGACACTGCATATCCAGTTGTCGACATACTTAGCATAAACATTTAATGCTACACATTTCTGAGACCATGGGGATAACAGTCAGCTTACCTAATTAATCGCTTGAGTTATGGCTTGAGATTGACAGCTGTTTGCTTTTCTTGAATCTTCGTCTCTGACTGGCAGGCTGCAATCAGGTTTTAGACTCTCATTCAACCACTACTGTAGTGTCAAACGCCTTACATGATATTCATTTAGCTGTGGATGTTGGTCAACTTACTTGGGCCACCTCTGTGGACTTGTCCAGGGCTTTGACACTGTTGATCGTGGCCTATTAATGGGCAGACTAAATGTCCTTGTTTTTGAGTCCAAAAACTCTGGACTGGTTTCTTAACTATCTGCAGAGTCATTCCCAGGTGGTTTCTCTGTCTAGTCAAGTGTCTAGCCATCTTCCTGTGTCCAAGAGTGTTTTCAGGGTTTGGTTCTTAGCCCTGTTCTCTCTCTTGTTACATTGATAAACTGCGTGCCTATATGGTTGTTACAGGATACCCACTGTACGCTTGTGACACCATAATATATTTTCTTCTTCCTTAAAGTCTATTGATACAGTTCTCCATAAATTTCCCAAGCTCTAGTCTTATTTTTGGCAGTCGAAACTCATTCTGATTATCATAAAAACCAAAGCACTGGTTTTGGATCACCTGCCAGATTATCAGGGTTTTACTTGTGCCTGACTGTCCCTAGCACCCTGCGATGGTGCCAAATTAGAAACCATCAATTTGTATAAACATCTTGGTTACTGGTTGGATGTTTGACCTCTGGTGATGTGCATACTGACCACCTATTAAAAATCAAGTAATTTATTCCTTTGAGTTGCACCGAGACTTGTTCAGTCTTTGATATTTCCTTATTGGACTATACGGATATTTGTTGTGATTTTGCTCCTAGATCTTCACTAACAAAACAAATGTTCTTTGCCATCATCTTGCTCATTTTGTTTATGGTATTTATATTCCATGCACCACAGTGCACTCCATAAAGAGCTGGATTAGTTATTATTGTCTGATAGACTCCTACTTCCTAAGCAACAGTTTGCTCAAAAGGCTGTACAAACTTCCTGGTTACCTTTCTTCTTAACTTTAGCAGGCACTATTCAGGGTTTTATGGTGCTCGTTCTCTGAGTTCAATGGCCCATGCATAAAACAAAGGATGAACAAGCTTTCAGTTATTTTATTTATTTATTGAAGAATCAGTTTTACAACCTTTGAGTCAGCGACTTGCTTACAAAGGTACCATCAAAAGGGGAGAGACAACAAGTAGTGATGTAATTAGGACAGGGATTACATACAGGTGAGATACAAAAACACCTGGAGTTACAGGCAGCAACTATACAAGTACAAGTACAAGTTGAGCAATATACATAAGTTAATTGTATATTATACATCATATACACATCAATTAATAACAACATAGTTACAGACAGTATCCAGTCATCTAAGGGAACCAGGGGCACAGAGCAAAGGGCTTGGTTAGGGTCAGCTATCGACATTTGCAGCATCGACTGTCAATAATGTGTTGACGGAGCAGTTTGAACCGACCAATCATGGGATCCACGGGATTTTAGCTTTGTGATGGGAATGCTTTACCCGCTCATTTGTGAACCCACTCGCTTGTCACTTTTACAGCTCTGTTGTTGCACAGCTGGTGCCTAAGATCATTACCCTTACTAAACTCTGTAGGCAGGGCATTACCTGTCTTAACATGTTGTATGTTATTGTTTATATATTTACTGGATTACTTTTGTCTGTGTATTATGGCTGTTCTTGAATAGCATGTATATTCTGTAACTTTTTTATTTACTTTCTGACAGCATTGTAAGTGAGCAGTGGTGCAGTAGTCTTTTCATAAATGAAATGGCTGGATGATACACTCTGAGAACCCCCTTATCCGATGTTAACCAAACTTGGAATAGATATTCAGTATTATAACCATTCTTGTTTTCAAAGGACCAACAGAGCTACAAACCTTCTTTCACCGTAAAGCATTATTATCAACCAAAATTACCAACTTACTAAAGGCAAACCTTCAATGACCAATACTTCCCATTGCCAGGGAATATGTTAACAGCATACATGATTATTACTGGTTACTGTCTACTATGTATAAATGTGGTATATGGTATTTCTGTTGCAAGGCATAAATGAGCTTTGGAAATCTGATTAGCAGGGTGCACTAGAATTGTTTTTAAAGCCAGCACAAGGGCCAGTGAAAAATGTTTCCACTCAGGCTTGGACTAGCAGCGCTCAGTGATTCTTGCTGATGTTTCTTTTAAAGAGCCTCTCAAAGGTTAGCTAAAGCACCCAAAGTCCCCCCATCGCTCTCTTGATGGCACCCACTTAAGGGAGTCCCTCCTACAAATACCTGGGTATCTGGTTAGATCCACAATTAAGCTTCACAGTGCATATTAACTATCTAACCTCTAAACTCTGCTCAAAGCTTGGAATACTGTACCAGAACAAGGACTCTACCCTGCCTGTACGTCGGAGATCCTGACCAAGATGATTTTGCCAGTAATGTACTGACTATGCCAACATTGTGTACTGAACTGCTCCATCCTCCTCACTCTCTCATCTTGACTCTCGCCTTGACTCTCTCTACTATGCTTTCTGTTGCTTTGCATCAAATTCCCATTACAGGACTCACCATTGCTCTCTCTCCAACCTGGACCTACCTTCTCTCAAGTACAGGCACCTCATTCACTCCTTATCATTCATCTCTAAGTTCTGGTTTAACCTACTCCTGTCTTACATCTCGGCCACCCTGTCCCTGGTCATTGATTCAAACTACTCTCTATGCTCTAGGTACTGGCCTCCTTCACCTCTCACACCCCATCTTCCAACACAGGCAAAGCTGCCTTTAACTACCACCTCCTCCTGTGGAACCTCAACCCCTCTTACAAAACTCTCCTCTCACCTCTCAACAAATCTCTCCTTCACCTCCTTTTCCTCCTGTGTGCTCGCACAACATTGCATAACAACTAAGGTATTGTCTGCTTCTATTTCTTATCTCCAGTCTGCTTGTATATAGTGTACTTTGTGTACACATCGAACATGATGTGCTCTGTTTATATTATGTAAATGCTGTGGATGACATTGATTTTTCAATTATTTACTCAACTGTATTTGGTTATCTGTGCCTTGTTCCTTCCTCTGGGTCACACCTGGAAACTAGTCTTGGCTCAGTGTGCCTTTCCTGGTTACCAAATGTTTAAATAAAAAATAAGCTCCACTCCAGTCCCTTCCTGACAAAAAGCAGTTTTCATTGTGTTTATTTTCATTAAATGCATTGCAATCAGCTGCCCAAATGATCTCCTTGGTAAGGAACATGTCTATCGTGTCCTTTCCTACAGTCTCTCTGACTCACTGTGTCCTCGTCCACCCTCTTCTACCAACAATCTCAGCCCATATTGTAGTAGGAGAGTGTCTGTGTGCTGACAACCAATCACAGAGCACTCTCCTCCTCATCAAGCAATGGCAAGACTTTACATTAGTCTCATGCAAAATCCTGTAAATTTTGCACTCTTTCTTGTGAACATATTGCTGGATTGACAAAACCTCAAACAGCACAGTGAGATCCAAGATGATGCTGCTGGTTCTCTTTGGCCTCAACTGCTAGAATTTGCCTCAGTGGCACCAGAACTACTAAACGTTAGGCACGTGTTGAGCTCAGTCACCAGTGGCAACATGGAAGGCAGAAAGCAGGAACACAGCCACAGTGCCCAACCTGAGATGCTCCTCAGGAACTAACCTTCACCCTTGAGGGCAGCGAGCTTATCTGCAAGGACCCCAACCCTCCTACACACTGAGCATCCAACTATGTATCCAGAGCAGTTTCTGGTGGACAGTGACACTGCATCCTCTGCGACTGACTAGCTCACCCTCACATTTGCCTGCCTGTTCAAACATGGTGACAGTGATTCTGATGTGAGTGGAAGTGGAGTAACTCTACCTCTTACACCTACTCCACTCTCATGGTAGTTTTGTGTTACCTCACTCGAGCAGAGTGGCATGCCCCACTCCTCTTCTTCTAAGTGCCTTGGCTCTAACCTCTTAGTACTCCACCTCATGGTATGACACATTAACACACAGCTCACTAAGGCTCGTGAAGAAGTGTCCTTTATACATCCTGGTGTCCCTAGTTCTGTAAGTACTAAACTCTTATTCTTGTGTACCTATTAAAACCGTTTCTCTTCCTGAGACTCTCCTTTGAACCCTCTTCACAAGAATGAGGTAGTATGATTTAAAAGAATTGCCTGTCCACTAAAATCAGACTCTTTCTACCCCTGAACAAATATACTTAATCTTAGCTCCTAAGAACTATTATCCTCCCACTCCTCCTTTGCAGCCCAAGTTGAACTGCCTTCCTGTAGAGTTACTTACAAGCTGTTCCTTTCTGAAAATCCACAGCATATGCCCTGGCCGGTACCAAGCCCCCCACACACACACACGGTACACTAGCCTACTTAGTACCTGCATCAGCCGCAACAACCCGCACTGTGGCTGCACACCACATAACCAATGCAAGACAGGGAAGGGTATCACTGTTAAACAGCTGCATTCTTCAGACAGGAGGCAGTGTACACAGTAGCATATAAAACAGTTTGCATGCCAGACTGCTAGCATGAACTTCACTGTACTACAGGAGCTAATGTTTCTACCTGTTCTCTCAATTCACCAAAGTTGTATTCCATATTATAGTGGCATGGTAGCACCACTATAGTTAGCGCTAGTAGGCTGTTTAATGTTAAACCCCTAAATGGGCCCTTTCATAGTTTCGCCAGCATTCAACAGATTTGTATGAACGCTTGCATGTGTAGTCTTGGGGGCAATGTCTCTCAATGTGCCAAATTCGCTCCAGTTGGATGTGCGGATTCCATATCCTGATAGCATAAAGGTGAAAAATGGGGGCTCTTTTGCCATTGCCTAGCACCCAAACGGTTTGGAATTTTGTCTGAAATTTTCTGCAGAAAGGCTTAGCCCAGAGTGCTGCCTTTCATTGATTTGGTAAAAATATTAATCCATTCCAGAGTTATAAGGATTTGAAATTTCAGTATTGAGCATGCTTTGTACACTCTTTGGATAGCTGTTTGGTATGAAAAGAAAGGCCATACAAAAAGGATTTGATTCGTATGAGGGGGATCTGTTTCAGAGAAAAATTATTTTTGCATATGGCCACCATCCTGTTTCCATTTAAAATAAAATGCATTTTTGAAACCCATAAAACTGCAACATGAAAACACACCAGCACATTTACTTTTGCTAACTGGGACTCGTAGATGGATTTTTGCAGTTACCTTTTGGAAAATTACCCAGAAATTTGTTTTTAACACATTTTAAAATTCTTTATTTGTGAGACAATTTTCTTTTTCATATGGCCATATGAAACAAGAATAGGGCCATACAAAACAAGACTGCTTTCATGCAAAAAATAATTTGGACTTTGTTTATTTTCACATTCTTTTTTCAAGTAAGGAATCTTTTTTGAGAATGACACAATCTCACAAAAGTTCCTTTGTATGAAAAAGAATTTCAACTTAATTTTTTCTACATTATTTTTTTTGTATGAAGGAATCTTTTTTTTCCTGAGAAAGACAGTCTCACGTAAAAAAGATTCCTTCATATGAAAAAAAATTTGGACTTAGTTTTTAACATTCTTTTTTCCTGAGAAGGAATCTGTTTTTGTGAAATGACACACTCTTACAAAAAAATTCCTTCATGCTAAAAAAGAATTTGACTTAGTTTTTTCAACATTCTTTTTGTATGAAGCAAAAGGAAAAACATTACAGTTTTGGCTGTCCTAAGTCCTGGCTAATCAGTGCTGGGTTTTCCTTGGGTTATTAACCCTGCCGCCAACCCATTCTCATATAGTTTGCACATCTGAGCTTATTTGCTGATAGAATGGGAGAGCATTAGAGTTGATAACTGAAAGGAAGAACCCTGTTGCATTAAATAGAGAATAGTGGATGGGCATCCATGCACAACCCGCCTGTTGTGCCACAGAGGGGTTTTGATAACATCTGACTTGAGAGCGGCTCGAGAGGTCCATGGTATCAGGAACCTGAGGTATACAAAAAGGTTGGTTGTGCATGAAGATGCCAATCCACTATTTTATATAGTGTACAGTGTCCCCAAAATCACTTACAGTTCTTTTTTAGAAGCCTTTTACTTTTTTGTGTGTATTTAAATGTTCAGTGGTAAAGGTGGTTGCCAACTGGGTTGCTAAGTGAGGATTCATGGCCACGTGTTCAGTACGCCTTCCTACTGGCTGGCAGGCATTGGGAGGGTTAAAAAAAAAAACATGGCGACTATATGCTCGCTAAGCGAGAGCCTGGAGTAGGGGGTAATTTTTTTATTTTATTTTTATTTTCAAGTCCAAATATCTGGTTGATCCTGCATTTCCTCATATCTGGTTGATCCTGCATCTTATATGGCTCTGATGTGACTGTCGCATGGAGCGTGGATCTGCCCGTTTCTGCCGCTTATGGTAAGTGATGCACATGGAACCTCTAGAGGTTTTCAAATGTTGTTCTGCTGCAGTAGGGTATTATCACATTCCATGACCTTTTGAACTGCAGCAGAACAACATTTTGAGACCCTCCAGTTTCCTTGTACAACAATGGTCCACTATACACTATTGTAGTTTTTTGCAAAGAATTTACTATATATGCATTTTGTGGGCCCAAGAAGGTAAGTGCATAATGGGGCCATCTGCCAACACTGACAACAACTGCATGATACTTTGGGGAGGAGTAATAGTGAGTCGTGGCACACCAAATGAATAGAATTATCGGAATTGCAGTTTACAAGACATTTAGATTGCTGAAGTCTTGATTAGCACCTACTGTTAATCAAGACACTAAATACAGACAGTTGGGGGTCACAAATTGAGATATGAACAACAACATGCTTATTTTATTCCTTGTGTTGACCTCTGAGACTCCATGAAAACAAGATGCTGCATGTGACGGGCTATCACAGTGAACAAACTATTGAATGAAATTCTCAAGTTTAGCCCTATGGCAGAGAGCACTGTGTGAATGAGGTCTGAGGGCAGAACATTCTCTGGAGAGACTGCCAGGCTTTACTTATCACTGTATGGAGCATTAGGATTTAGCTTCAGCGACACGGCCTTGCCTGAGCATGACCTAGATGCATAGATACATAGACACTGGACGGCAGAAAAGGGTCTTGGCCTATCTACTCTTCCCACCCTATCTAACTATTCTGCCTTGCCTAGTGGTAATCTTCCCTTTGTCATTGTCTCCCTTTTCTAACTAAACCCACATGCCTGTCCCATCCCTGCCTGACGCTGCTGATTGAGTTGACCTGCACAACTCCTCTGGTAGCTTATTTCCTGTCCACCACCTTTTGTTAAGAAGTACTTACAGATGTCCTTTATGAATCTCCCTGCCAGCTTTAGTGAATTCTCTCTCATCCCTCTGTTTGAACTCAAGGAGAAGCATTCCTTGTCATCCACTCTATTTACGCCATGCAGGTACTTGGACGCCTCGCCATGTCACCCCTTTCCTCCACTTCTCAAGGGTGTACATGTTCAAGTCCTGCAGCCTCCTCAAACGTCATATCCCCAGGCCATGGACCATCTTAGCTGCCCTGCGCTGTACTGCCTCCACCTTGCTGCCTAGAGTCATGTATTTATATATTATGTATTATATAAATTTCCACAGGAAGGGTTCAACAGAATTAAACCTATTGATTTCAGGAGAATCCTGGGAGGAGAGTCACAATTGTGTGCATATTTCCTCAGTGTTGCCAACAAAGTATTAAATAAGACATGAACAATGAGCATGTACGTACATGCTCTCAGTACACGTCTCAGTTACATTTAAGAGCATGCAAGCTGACTTGATCTTAACCCTTAGGCTGCCCAGAGAATTAGAGCGTATAGGAATTTTGGACTGGAAGAAGAGAGTTCCAAATTGTTGACGCTTGGTAGAGAAAATATGTTTTCCCATATATCAGATTTACTACAGGGTAGAAAGACACAGACAATCACAAAAATGCAAGGGATAACTTGAACAGTGAGAGTAAGGAAGCTGAATGAGTGGAGTTCCTATAACAACCTTCATGAATGCTTTGCATTAAATAAATAGCCACTGACAGCAGCACGTTGACAGCTCACTAGTGACCAGGTTGATTGAGGGCACTTAAACACTCGCATCTCTAGCTCAGTGTGACCTGACAAAGGCAGTTCTGGGTCACGATTCAAATTACGACTTATACAATATTTCTATACTTAGTAAGCTGGGCAAGAAGTATGTAAGCCACATTTGACTAAAAAGCTTTACACAGAACTTTCATTATGCAAGCCAAAAATAATGAGGAATTATATTCTAATACCTGCACAATGATGCAGTAAGTTTTAATTAGCGTTGTGCTTTGTTCTTTTTTCTCTTAAAATAGATCACAGACCAGCCTCCATTGGCTAGTTATTTTCAGACTTTGTATTTCATGAAAATCCTTCATAACTAATTAAACTGAGCAGCTGCTTGGGAGCTGGGTTTTGAAGTTCATAGACGTGTGCCAGTGGTGGGTGGACAACAGCTGGAGTATCTTGAGTTGCCCACAAAATATCACAGTTCTAACTATAATTGAAAGTATTGATTTGAGCTAGGGCTGTCTAATTTAGGGAATTTTTTTTTGTTACTGTGTTTTGCTCCTCAGCTTGGTGGGCGGATGCACTGCCTTGTGGCCATATCAGCTGTCATGGTGCTCAAACAGAGGAAATTTACCCTTAGTTTTCCCCTGCTGCTTCCCTCCCATGGGGAAGATGGCACAAGGACAGCTGTCGAGGCAGCACTCAGCAACACTTCCTACATCTCTACTGCATTACCACTCTTACTCCTACAGGTGACGGTGACAGAGAAAAGAAATGCAGCCCCTCCCCATAGCAGCAGAATGCTCACTGAGATGCTTCACTCTCCCCCTAGCTGGTCCATGTTGTTCCAGGCTCATTCCTGAATCCAGGTCACTGGCGGCCAGGAGTGATAGCGCTACTGCTGTGTCGATGGATCAGACCTTTTGGGGAATTATTATTGAACGAATTTTACTGAATAGCCACAAGTACCCTATCTGGATAAAAAAAATACACCTGTTAGCTGGATACATCTATTTCAAATACATGCACATAATAAAATGAGTTGAGCCAGCCCAGTGGTATGGAGGGCTAGTGCGCTGGGCATCTTACCTCATGCCACTCCAACAGGCCGGGTTCAGGAATGGACTTGGGTTGCAGGGCACTGGCAGAGGTGAGAGGGGATTGAGCGTCTGAGCAACTGATCTCCTCTCCTGGGAGGAGGGTGTAAGCCCCGCTTTAGACTGCCACCTGGAGGGCAGTGCAGCTTCGCTGCATGAAGAGCGGGGCTGTGGGTACATTTTGTGTGTGTGTGTGTGTGTGTGTCCTCCATGCATGCACTGATGTCCCAAGTGACAGGGGGTGGGGAAAAAAAAAAGGAAATAATGTGATAGGTCTGCCCGCTGTCCTCGAGTCTGCCCCATCGCTCTGGATCCTGGTCTGGTCTGAATAGTCACACTGGAGGGCAGAGAATGCTGCCCTCCATCTCTGAACCCCTCATGGAGAGGGGAGCAATGATGGAAACTTCAAGGCCAGGTGAGTCCCTGGGGAGGTGGTCGCCAGCTCGGGTGGGTGGGTGGTGACGGTTGAATATCCTTGTATCACCAAGAATTAGGATAATATTCTTGTGAAAAAATAAAATAATGAGTGCAAACATTGCAGTCCAGCAAAAACTGAACATGGAATAGTGAAGAGTCTGAGAAGTTACTGAATAAATGACAGCACCATCATCAATCAAACTCTGCCAGACATTCAAGTTATTTCTTCAAAACGATACTAAATCTAGTGTTCACAATGGATAGTACGTTATTGATTTTTTTTTAATGCTTTTGGTAACTGTTTTCAGGGGAGACCTAGGAGCACTGCGCCATTAAGTGACTTGCTCAGAATCACACAGCATGCAGGTGGAGGTTGTGGAATCAAACCCAGGCCTGCTGGATTTACCAAGCTTATTCACAACTCATTACTCTATCCTCTAGGCTATACTACCAGCTCTAAAATGAAAAGTAGAGGTAAGGCAGATACCTAAATACTTGAAGTTAAAGACATGCGTTATTGTACTCACATCAAGAAAGTGAATACTAGGCCGGCCCAGTGGCGTAGAGGGTTGAGGCACGGATGCCACACCTCGCGTCACACCCAGCGACCTGGGTTTGGGAGTGGACCTGGGTGGCGGGGTCAGTAGGGAGGATAGAGATCGGCGTCTGGAGGACTGCTCTCTCTTCCCAGGGAGGTTGGGGTAGCCAGCGCTCAATGAGCGACTCTCGTGGAGGCTGGAGAGTGCTGAACGAAGTGCCGCAGGTGTCAGCCAGGGGTGGAGCCATGGCGTGTGCTGCCTTGCTGGGCTCCACAGGGACTAAAAAGCACTAAGAAGAAAACCCCTTATCGCTGACAGGCGGGCGCCTCCCTCCACAGACACACTCCCGTGCTTCGGACTCGGCTCTCAGGTTTGCCCTGTCCTCCAGCCGGTGTCTCAATACTGGAAGAAAGAGCACCCTGGGCAGGTCGTACCTTCCCGGAGGGTAGATCCGGGGATGCCGGTACCGAGAGGGCCCAACGACCGAGCCACGTTGGGAGGTAGAGACTGTGGAATAAGAGGTCGCGGAAGAGTTTGGAGGTAAGGGACTAAAAATAGAGTTAAAAAGAAAGTGAATACTGGGCCAGCCAGCTTAGTGGCAGGGTAGCAGCGAGTTGTACAGTCATCTGGAAGATGGGTGGGGAGGGCTGACTTAATCCACACTGAGGCTTAGTGGGGGTCGAGCACCATGCAGAGGTGACACACCTAGCTCCAAGGGAAAGAAGAGAGGAAGTGTGGCCCACCCAGTCTGCACGCACACCCTCTTGGCCAATGACAGAGCAGTACTGGCATCAGCTGTGAACGTAACTGCTGGCCTCCCATGCTGACCAGAGGTATAAAATCCTCAGCCTACTGGGTGAAGGGCTCATACTAAACCTTTGTTCTCTTCCTTTAATTCCTACTTCATCACCTGTGTTTCTCTCTCTCTCTCTCTCTCTCTCTCTCTCGCCTCCCTGCCATCTGCTTCCTCTCCCCATCTTCCTACCTTCACTCTCTTTCTCCTCCTCTCCTACTTTCCTGTCTGATTCCCTTAATGCCCAGCTAACCTTTAACCCCTGTAAGGGAGGTAGCCCTGATGGTCTTGATGTGAAGCTTCTGCTTCTCTCAGCTTCTGCCATTGCTATGCCTATTACCCAACTCCTTAATCTCTCTTTTACCTCTGCCACTGTCCCTGAAGCGCAGATGTATGTTACTGTCACCCCTTTCCCTAAAGGTGGTAAATAAAGTGTGTGATTTGATACCTTCTATTGGATCAACAAAGGATTTACAAAACAAGCTTTGAGCCACACAGAACCCTTCATCAGGTAAATGACAGAATTTACAATGAAATAACCTTAAATACATTGGGTAGAATTCATAAAAATGTTTACACATGGATGTCAGCAGGCCAAGGACCGGGGAGGGGTGCAAGAGATGCAGTCGCAGTATGGCCTGTGTTGTCTGGGGCCCACTACCTCAGAGGCCAACATTATGAAAATCATTTGTTGTCATGGTCAAACTTACAACTTCCCTTTGTACATTGTTTATCCATTTGAAATTGAGGCTGTTAGTACTGGCAGCAGAGCGTCTGTGATGCAGATTCCAGCTCCAGTTTTGTGGGATTGGTGGTGGTGGGGGTACAGAACAATGAAGCAAAAGTGCCTGTTATTCAAAACATCTAATCTGGGTGCTGATGTTTCTAGAGGAGCAGTGAAAAGATATTGTTCAGTTCCTTGATCATTGAGTGCCAGCAAAGGGAAGGGCAACGGGAAAACTGCAGATGCTCATCAGACTGATACACAAGAACGATCAACAAAAGAAAATATGGTATAAATATTTTATATGCACTAATGGTCATTTTATCAAGGTATTAAATAAACTGATAGAATTGATTAGCAGTTTTACACGGAAACTGCTAATCAGCTATAAAAGGCATAGCACTTGACAAAGAATGGTTAGCAAAATCTAAAAAGTATACAGTTTTATTAATTTTGTCTACTGTGCCATGGACTCACTGAAAAATGGTTAGCAGTCTACTGCTATGCATTTCTGGAAATAGCATTACCCTGTTTTGCGTAGTATTTTGCTATGCTGTACCAGCTATTTAATACCTCATTTTATACTCACTGTTGGGGACATCTCAACTAAACTAGTTGGGGGAGGGAGGAGACTGGGAAGGAACAGTATGATCAAAATGTACCCCATGACTGTAAATGTAAAGAAACTAAGAATAACAAGACAAAAACATACTAGGGCACCACTGAGGTGCCTGCTGGCAAATGCAAGAAGCATACAAAGTAAAAAATAAGAGTTAGAAGCATTAGTAACTCAGTCAGATGCCATAGACATCACTGGGCTAACAGAGACCTGGTGAACAGACAAATATGTATGGGGAAGGGATATACCTGGATACACACTTCATTACTTGGATAGGATGGAAAGAGAGGGGAGGGGTAGCATTCTATATAAAAATAGACTAAAAACAACAAATATTTCCACAAAATTAAAATTGCAGAGGTTGAGACAGAAACTCTTTGGACAAGAGTGGAAGTGCAAAACAACACATTTATGATAAACTGGTATCATATATAGACCTTCAGGGATAAATGAAGAGTTAGTCTAACAATAAATAAAGAAACAGAAAAGCCTGTAAAATGGAGAAAGTAGTTATAATGGGGTACCTTAACTATGGAGACATCCACTGGGAAAAGCTTGAGGCAAATAAAAATATTAGTAAAACTTCCTGACCACCATAGACCAAGTGGGACTTAATCAATGGGTAAAAGAACTCCACGGGGCATTATAGATATTGTATTATCAACCACAGAACTGCAGATTAGCAACTGCAAGGTAGATCTCCCTTAGAAGTAGTGATCACAACAGTGTGTTCTTTACCATTAATGAATATATTCCCATAACAAAGGGATGTAGGGAAGTCTACAACTTTAAAACTGCAAATACAGAGAATATAAAGACTGACCTAGAGAATAAAAACTGGGAAGAAGTATTTTCAGAAAAACAGTAAATGAGATGGGAATGTTTTAAGCACTACGTGAAGAGAACTATGTGAAAGACATATAAAGAAAAGCAAGAAATATAATGCCAGGGTATAAAACCTAAATGGTTTAATAAGGCTATAAATAAACTAATAAAGAAGAAACAGAAACTGTATGCAATGCATAAGGCTAAAAGGAACTTGGGAGGAATTTAAGAAGGTGCAAAAGCAATGTAGAAATCTAATTAGGAAAAGTAAACAAAAAATGGAGAAAAGAATAACAGGGTCTGCAAAAAGGACAACATGAGAGCATTCTATGGCTATGTGAACTCCTTATGAAATCAAATACTAGTTTATGTTCAATCACAACTGGGAACAAGACGATAAACGATCTGAAACAAATGGCAAATGTATTCAACAAATATTTTGGGACTGTCTTCTCACAAAACCTAGCAAGGGACTAAGAAACATAGGAATCCAAGAACCTCGTGATAAACATTTCTGAAGAAATAATTGTGGAAAATAAACGGACTGAAAATACACAGTTGGGGGACCAGATGACATATGTAACACCATACTTAAACTGCTCTCCCAAGAGTTGCAAAACCATTAAAAATCATATTTATAAAGTCATTAACGGAATGTACGGTACCTGAGGATTGGCTGAGGGCGAGTGCGTGCTGATACATAAAAAGGGAGACAGGTCAGATTACAAAATTATAGACCCACAAGCCTGACATCTGTCCCAGGTAAAGTAACGGAATCCATAATTAAAGATTCAATAAACATGCACCTGGAAAACACAGGCCAGGTGGACAAAATCAGCATGGGTTTGTGCAGGCAGATCCCATGTAATAATCTGCTATGCTTCTATGAAAAATATCATCTGCACTGGATAGGGGACAACGGGTGGACTGCATTTACCTGGATTTTTCCAAGGCCTTCTATAAAGTACCTCATGTCGAAATTAATAAATTTTTAGAGGAAAAGGGTATCCATGAACAAATCACAGGATGGATGAAGGCATGGCCAGGGCATAGGGACACAGAGGGTGAGCATAAATGGGTATCTGTCTGACGCTGTGCCAGGTGACAAGTGGAGTACCGCAGGGTCAGTGCTGGGCCTGGTACTATTTAGAACATTTATGGATAGTGCGGGAGGACTTAAGAAACTGGATGAGTAAATACACTGATGACACAAAACTGGCAGGCCTTGCCATAACGGGAAAATGTTGATGCTACAAAAAGATTTAGACAAAATCCATGACTGGGTACAAAAAGAGGTATGAATTTTAACCCAGAGAAATGTTGTAATGATACACTTAGGTATAAGAAATAAAATGAATAACTGTATACTCAATGGTCAAAATCTCAGAAAATCTGAAGAAGAAAAGATCTCGGTATTATAATAGATAACAAATTAACATTTGAGGCGCACTACAAAAACAGATAAATAAAGCCAATAATGTACTATAGGCTATAAAAAGAAACTTTAGAGTAGAAGTAGGAGGTGATACTCCCATTGTATAGGGTGTATGTAAGACCGCTACTAGTTTATGGAAGTCAGATGGGGTCCCATATCAAAGGGAGGGTGGGATCCCTGGAGAGGTGCAGACAAGAGCTACAAAGTTGTTGCACAATTTAAAATTAGAGCCATATGAGGAAAGACTGGAGACTTTGAGACTGATGTCCTAGAGACCAGAAGAATTAGAGGAGATCTGTTTGTGCTGTGATTTAATGCAAAACCAAGCTTACTAAATAAACTAAATTTAACCATTAAAACCCCAGAAATCAGTGCTAGAGGACACAGCTTACAGCTCAGAGGACATAAATTTAATACAAACAGAAGAAAGGCACTTTACACACAGAGGGTGGTGAACCCATGGAATGGGCTACCATCAGAGATAAAAAGTAGTTATAGTAAAGCACAGTTCAAATCTACCTAGAGCAGTATATTTTAAAAGGAAATAGAATAGTATATTACGGGTAAATGAATGAGAGCAAATAATGGGCTGACACTTCTTAGCTCCCCTTACCTTAGTATGAACCTTTAGCACGAGTGCCCGAGTGTTCTTGTTCAAACTTGTGTATTTCTTAAGAGTCCTTTGAGAACTAGGACAGAGAGGGCAGAGATGGAGTGGTCAGATGGACAGAAAGGTTCTCATTGGTGTTTCAGTCTTTCACGTTTTCATGTTGTGCCTGTGTCCAGTTTACTCAGGTTCAAAGGCTATCCATTTCCCCCATAGCCTGTATGTGGAAACCTCTTCACTACAAGTGACAGACCACATTCTGGGATCCCATGCATAACTCCCTGTATTTTGAATTGCTTGTTTTGGGGAGTGTTGATAAAGTATGACGTGAAATGTGCGCACGCTTTACATTTAGGAATACTGTAGGGTTGTAGTGCATCCTAGTGTCCTCATTGCAATTCACTGCAAATCCCAAGTCATCTTGCCAATTATAATCTCTATGCAGATAATACTATTCTTTATACTACAGGATACTCTCTTTCTCAGATACAGGAAACCTTGCAATTATCTTTTAATGTACTGCAGGATTTCCTGTATCATCATAAATTGGTTTTGAATTCAAAAGATCAAAAGTAATGTCTGGAAATCAGGACAGTGATTCGGTATCTCATGAGAATCTACATATTGTCCCTTATCTAGGGATAGACTTGAGATAGCTTTATCGTACAAATATTTGGGACTATGGATTGATGAGGGGCTCCGGTGGGATGTTCACATTGAACAGATTATTAAGAACTTGCATCGAAAATTAGACCCATTACATTGTGTGAAAAGTGACTTGCCTACTGAAGTTAGGCACAGGATTGTTGAGGTCTCCATATTGCCTACTATTAATTAGGGGGACATTATTTATGGGGGTGTTACAGGATGGTTGTGCATAACAGATTTGAAGATTCATGCTAAATGCACAGTGGAAAAGACATCATTGTTTACTCTATAGAGAAATAAACTGGATTAGGTTAGAAGATCAGTTACCCAGCTATATTGTAGAAAACTGGAAATCAAGAAAGGTAGATCAAACTTGAGATCCTCAGAGGGGACTGAATACTGTAATTACTTAAAAGGACCGTGTAGGTAGGGCATCATTTAATTACAGAAGGACAATTGCCTGGAACTCCTTACCAATCCACCTTAGAAGTAGCACAAGAACCAGTATATTTTAGCAATATAAAGAATTGGTTGACCCATCAAACTTTTAAACCCCAGAGCTGTTGTCCTGATTTTGGGATAGGGTAACTGATTTTTCTTTTTTTTTTATTTGGTAGAGCAGTCCTAGCCTTAATGTATGTAATAACTAATTTAATACATATGTTGTGAGTCACATACAATTGGAAGTTTATTGTATCTGTTTTATCATGTGTACATGTATTATAAGTATCTGCAACACAGAAAATGTTATTGCCTATGGTACCCATTGTAAATGAGCCTTGTTGTTCGATTGGGGATTGACCATGTTCATGGTTCCTATCTTGATTAACATGAGTAAAATTTTTACTTACTTATCAAATCCCAAGTGTAGTGAACAAATCCCAAGTGTGGTGATCATTCTTCTTCTGGTAAGTTCCACCCTATCTCTCTTCTTCCAACTCTGGCAAACTTATACCGAACACCTTGTACTCTCTTTGTTCTCTTTCTTCTTTGACTCCTCCTCCTACTTCACTGCTTGCCAGTCTGGTTTCAAGAAATACCACTCGCTCAACTCCACCTCCCTCCTCCAGCTTAATGACTGCATCCTTTCAGTATGGACCAGGGTCTGATCACCTCCACCATCTTTGTTGATTTAGCTAAAGTTTTGTCATTGTGGCACATCTCCTCCTTCTGAACAAGTTTAGAGCAGAGAGCAACTCTGCCTCCTCAGTCAGCTGGTTCTGCTCCTACCTAGATGGCAGGTCTCAAGCAGTTTGGATCAGAAACTCCCAGTCCCTACCCCTTCTTCTCTGCTCTGGCATCCCTCAAGGGTCTGTTCTGGGCACCATTCTCTTTTCAATATTTCTGAAGGACCTTCCTGCTGTCTATTCCTCTGCATCCATTTGTATGTAGGCTAATGATACAGTGCTCTTTGCACCTGGCTCCTCTTATGATGACCTCACTACCCAGTTACATCTAGGACTGATATATGTTTTGTGAATGTTAAATTCCAAAAGAGGAATTCTGAAGGCATTATCTATATGTAAGGAATAAGACACTCGAGGTGTGGTATATGGCCTGATAAGAGCATGCCCCAGGTATGTAATGAGGCATGAAGCACTTGCAACAAGTGCCTTTAGCACCTGGGAAGTGCTCATCAGGCCATAAACCACACCTCGAGTGTCTTATTCTGCTTATAGAATGGGTCTCATAAGCAATTTTTTTTTAAAGGAACAAAAAGATTTATTGTATAAGTGTCAAAAGAAAATGAGGTTTCATTTGCTATTCATAGTAAAATAGTTCCCCTATTAAAGTACTGTATTGTACTGTAGTACAATGTTCAGTTTGCAGTAGAGGCACCTGCATGCAGATTCCTTAGGTGAGTTCTCGCACCACTGTAAACTGTAGCCCCACCACCACCCTCGACACACGCACAATGTACAGTAAAGCCTTGTCCATTCCTTTACCTGTATGGCAATGTTGCCAGTTTTGGCTGACCATTTTATGCAGGGAAACAGCTTCTGAGTGGACCGCTAGGAGAATATGGCACTTGGGTGTTTTGGCATCTGCTTTAGCCACTTCCACGCTCACCAATAGTAGCTCTTCTGCTTCATATTGAGGGCTGTGCACGGATGCCAGCAGTTTGTTCAGTGTTTCATAAAAAGTACAGTAATTGATTTGGGTCATTTTTTTTATTTTATATAGGGTTTGAAAGAGCTGGTGGAGTTGTGGGTGTCTGCTTTCATTTTGAAAGCCTTTCTCAACAGCAGCGGGACAATGCTCGGTGGATCATGGGCAGCTCTTTTCTGAATATAATTTCATCAGTGGCTTTTTCAGCTGGAGGCAGCAGGAGGTCAGAAATTTTGCTGTAAAGTGATTTAGTGTACTCAACTGGGCAGGGTAATGCAGTGCACTTAGGTAGTTTGTGTTTCAGAGAATTATGGGGGTTCCAGCTCGCCACTACAGGACAGAGGTTGGCACACTGATCTGTATTTGTTCTCCATCCTGACTGGCTAAAGAGGTGCTGGTTGACACAATATGCCCTGATAAAAACATGGCCAGAGGTACCTATCAGCCAATCAGGATGCAGATCTTTTACCACCACTAGTGGCTGCTCTCTAACTAAACCACTTTCTTACAAAATAAATCTGGATTTCAGCCCTCATTAGAAGTCTACCCCACCCCTCTCAAAGCCTTTCCTCTGTTGTTGCAACATGTATCCTCTAATTATACTTCTCCATGCACTCCTCTACCTCCTGTCCCTTCTACTCACTGCCATCCCTGCTAAAGCCTATCATACCCTATGCTGTTTATGAGCTCCTGTACCAGCTCTACCTCCTGTGTCCTCCCTAACTATAACTCCGCTGCCTATCTGGATCTACTATTGATGACAGTTCCTTCTTCCCTGGGCTGCTGACACACTCACTTTTATCTGCTCCACCCCAGATAACTCACATAGCCGCCACCTGTAAGCTGCCACATGCCTGCCAAAAGGAAACACCCAAATTAACCATCTACAGACTTGTTTTACCTACTACTGCTCCTTTCAGGAAACATCCATCCCAACACAGGTCATGCCTCCCCACCCCTTGCAGCAAACCAAACTCATGCCCGTATGGAAGTTAGCACCCATCAATATCTGTAGCTTACTAAAAAACACACACCACTACAAGCGTGGTATTTCAACACAGTCCAGATGTCCTGGCAGTGGTAGAGACCTGGCTGTCTCTGGACACCCCTGACTCTGCAGTCAACATGATGGCTACACCTTTACCGGGTTGATAGATCTAGTAAAAGGGTGGTGGTGGGTGTGCTTTCTACCTTTGGAACCACCTACAGGGTCATGCAGTAAGCAAACTGAGTCCTCCCATGGGGCTCAATCACTAACAGTCAAATTAATAGGGAAACCAGGTAAAACTCTGTACCTACTGGCTGTCTACATACCCCTAGGCAACAAAAACAGCTTTCTCCTCCATCCTGGATATCATCTCCGAACTTCCACCAAACTCTGAAGTCATTGCACTAGGGGATTTTAACACTAACTGGCATGCCCCAAAAGCAGCACAGTACAGAGATGCCATTGCCGCCTGAATCTCATGCAAATGGTCCCCATGCCCACATAGCTAAACCCCCACTAACGGAAATCAGACGCCATTGATCTCATCCTGGCAAGCCACCCCAGTTGCCTCTCTGATGTCCAGGTACTCCCAGACTTGCTTAGTGACCATTCCCTATCACCTGCTACTGGTCAAACTGTCTGAAACTATCCCCTCTATAGAGTCTACTACCAAGGTCACCTAAAAGAAGGATCCCTGGAACACTTCAAGAATTACTTATCAAATCGAGATTGTCCCCCACCGACTACACAACCTCAGTGGACAATGCCTCAGTCTTCTTCATTTCCTCCTTCAATGCTGCCTGGGGTATCTTTGCCCCGGTCAAAAAACTTTTCAAAACCATATCTCCCTTGGATCACTCAGTCCCTCTTAAATCACATGCAGTACATGACAACCTTTGGCATAAAGCTCTTGACTCGGGTCTAGCAACAGATAGGCAAATTACCATGCAGCTAGAAATGCCTGCACAGGAAATCTGACAGGCCAAAGCTGCCTACTGTCAGGCTAGTCTCTTCCCTCGTGGGGACATGGACGCAAATTCTGGGAGAACATTAACAGACTGAATGGTAAATCCTCTCTCCTCCCTCCCTCCGTCCCTCCTGCAAGTTCATGGTACTACTACAGGATCCTGAGCTTATAGCTAGTGCACTTAAATACTGTCTTCACAGACCACGCATACAATGTCCTCCCACCCGGTTACTTCTCCATACCTGCTACCCCTCTCAGCCTTCCCCCCCACCTGCTGGGGTGCCCTCCTTTCACTTTCAATCTATCTCCTGGGTACAGCCAGAAAATACCTATCCAAGGTTCTAAGAAAATCCAGTCATAGCGCTGACACCCTACATCTCAATCTCCTCAAACTATCCCTGGAAGCGCCCTAACCCCCTTACCAAGATTCTTAATGCCCCTCTGCCTGGGCCAATTTCCATCCCAATGGAAACAAGCCACGGTGACCCCAATTTTAAGAAAGGAGATGGAGAACTTTACCAAGTAACTATAGGCGATCTCCATACTGTCACCCCTGTCTAAAGCATTGGAGAAGATTGTTGCTGACCAACTATCGCAGTTCCTTGACACACAACCTATTATGTCCCCAACAGCACGGTTTCAGGAAGACCCACAGCACCACAACTGCCCTACTGGAATATACCTCCTTCATCCATGATGCACTTGATCAGGGCTCTTAGTTGGGTCTGTCTATGCTGACCTAAGGCCTTTGATACTGTTCATCACCTCCTGCTGATTGACTCCCTACACTCCTTGGCCTATCCCTGGAAGCCTCCTCCTGGTTCTCCAACTACCTCTCTGGTCGATCTCAGCAGGTAAAACTCAACTCACACTGTCCTCCCCCCTCCCGGTCAGGTCTGGGGTACCCCAGGTTCAACCTTGGGCCTCTACTGTTTAGCCAGTTTCTTAACTCTCTCCACGGGCCTGCTCTGGACAACTCCTCCTCTATGCAGATGATGCTGTCATCTTTGCCGGCACCAGGACCCCTCCATCCTGCAACACAACTTACAGGGAGCATTTCACTAAAATCGAGTCTTGGTTCACCAATCATAAACTGGTTCTCAGTTATAAGAAAACCAAGGTGATGCTCTTTGAGCACCATCAGAACAAAAACAGGTCCTACCCTCCGTGATTCTTAGTTCCAGCTATGCCCCTCAAAACTGTCCCTAGCTTTAAATATTTGGGGATCACCCTGATTCAGCTTTCACCTTTCATGAGCACATCTCTATCACCTGCAGAACTGTCAACATCAGAATTGGCCCACTTTATCAGCTTCGTTCCTGTCTCCCAGAGGCTGCTCTAAGGCTGACAGTATCCAGCTCGTTTCTCCCTCTGGTTGACTACGGCTTAGTGCTATGGGTCAGCCCCCAATACCACACTAATTAAAATGAGAACTGCCCTAAACAAAGCCTGCCACCTAGCAACTGGATGTGACAGATATACACATACTTGCAATCTCTACTGGAGAACCTCCTAGTTAAACCTTGAGGGATGTATCCGCCACCACACCTGCCTCCTTGCCAAAAAATATCCTTGGACTTGTCCCTCCCAGAGTGTCACCTATACTTACACGGCCCATAGATCGAGAATCACTAGATACTCCAGCAATGCTGCCTTCCACACCTCTTTTAGAACCCCTGCTGGCAAGGATCCTTTAGTTATAGAGCCCCACTTTGGTTGAATGCCCTTCCTACCACTTTACTGGCTACGATAGACTGGGACCCTTTAAGTCTGAGCTACTACAGCTGTTACTTGCTTCCTCTAATTGTGACTGCCTTCATGCTCCCCATAACCCTGGCCGAACCCCGCAGACTCTTTTCAAACCTCCCCTACTGGCCTTGCACATTCCCTCTCCTACCTTGTATCTGACAATATCCCTTGGATTGCTCCTCCTGCCCTCAGTTGTTGACCAGTTACCCAACTGGGTAACGGAAATGAGAATGCTTGTGTTTTGTATAACTTTATTGTTATAACCATGTCAGGACTTGGTGTAATTACTGTACCCTAAGTCTTGTATGTCTTTCTTGTATTTACTACCCACTGTCTGTTACTGTTATTTGGATGTGGAGCCTCTGCAAAAGAGTCTCTGACTCAAAGAGTTGTAATTCCTAAATTTTAATAAATAAATAAATAAGAAAACTCCTGACCCATTTTATAAGCTACCATAAATACTTGAGAAAATATTACCAATACCTTCTAGGTTTTCCACTGTAAATTTAAAACTGCTAGACCAATTTTCCAGTTGTGTTAGATACCAGGATACACTGATATTGGATATGCATAGCAAATGTCAAGTCTATACTAGTGTAACCCCCTACAAATGGGGTTCCTGAAAAGTCTTCCTTGAGCTTGCCAAAATGCTCACTGCCAGGCTGGTGTCCTGCTTTAGCAGTTTAAATGTGATTGTCAGAGAGTGCCTGTATAACCTCTGTGTACTGTCTCTTTAAGAGCTGCCTGGATTGCAGTCATAATTAATCGGAGAGGGAGCTCTGTTAGAAGATGTACTTGTTTGCTGATTATTTGTTAGAGTAGTAATAATATTAGGTTTGTTCTAACCTGTCTTCTTTGCAGCATGGACAGTTCTGTTTGTTTCCATCATCTTGGTCCTGGACTGTCAGAATGGGACAATCAGTACATCTGGGACTCTAAAATGGAGCCTGCCTACAGAGGCTTGATGGGGCCAAAACTTGTAGGAATTGTAGTTTTGGGCTTTTGCACTAAAATAACCTGGAAGGGGAGCCTTGTTGTGACTGACAGACAGATCAGCCAACCAAACCTTTTGGATCTTGGGCAAAGTCCCACACTGCTTGCAGTTTCAGTTAGATCTGAGTTGGGAAGTGAAGAAGTAACAGCTCGAGATAGTTCGAGCAGCAATCCATAGTGGATTCGTGGGAGAACTGTGGACTGTGGAAAGGCCTGAGTTTGGCCTGCATGCCTGCCTGCTGTTCCTGAGAGGGAACTTGTGTTTTTTCCGACTGAATCCGATTTGGAGAGCGAATTAAGCCACTGAATCGTGACCAGGCTTTAACCTGAAGAAGACCAAAGATTTACTGAATGCAATCGGCCTGTCAAGACTTCCAGCTACCTCTGAACTCCAGGATTGTGCAGAGACTCTGTAATTGCGACTGGAGGGCCATTTGCCTGGTACAGTGGAATTTCCTTTCATGGGAATGTGCTGTGTGCTTATAGTGGGTCATGATTTGGTTCCCCACTGTGTGTCTGAACCGTGTTTTGCTTGCTGGAAGATGTATCCAGCTCAACGGACTGAATCTGTATCCATTTTCATTTGCCTGGGCCCTGCTACACTAGCCCAGCCAGAATACCTGCTACGCAGAGAAAGTCGCCGATGAGAAACCGCCTGGGATCAGCCCCTGCTCAATGCCTTGAACAGGAACGAGACGCCTCAGTGATTTGTGTGGGCCCTGCTTCTTCAGGCACTCCAGCTCAACAGCCTGCAGTCTCGATTTCATCCTGTCTGTGTCCAGTATTGGGTGTCGTGAGTAAACATCAGGGTAGCTCCCTGCAACAGCAGCTAAATCTAAAAGTGTTGTCATCTGATTGCCTTGTTGCCTTTTCTTTTCATGAACTGAGCCCTCTGGCTCCAGATTACAAATAGTGTGTGTTGTGCATGTTGCTTTCTTCCATCACAGGGCCCCAACCAGCTGCAACGCTCCTGGTTAGCCCATCGCTTTTCCTACCTGGGTACCCAGAGTGTGTGACTGTGTAGGGACTCTGAACTGCATGCATAACTGTCTGATTAATATAGCTTTTAAGCAAATCAACCTGATTACAACCTCCCTTGTTCAAATCCCTGAATAAATCAGATTTAACTTTGTTTGCATTTAACCTGACTGTGGTTCCAGTTTGTGCCAAGAGTATTGTACTGTTGTTATTTGCTGTGCTTAACCTTGTTTTACAGGGGTCCCCAGGGTCACGCTAGAAGAACAAGCCCTGGTGGTAAGTGCACACAGTGTGGGTAATTGCCTGGTGAATAAGGGTCATTGTGAAAGTGATTATTGTGTACTGTTCAGGCCACTAGAAGGAGAAAAGGGGGTTATAGTGTCCCGGAGGGCTGTGCCCAGGTCAGCTTGAACCCTACCAACTTTGACCTCTGGGTGGAGGCACCTGTATCAGAACCTAGGCCCTTAGCCTGCAACTAGCCAAGCAGGCAGGAGTAGTAGCCCTTGGGATAGCACCACCTAGGGTTACACCTGCAAGAGCAGAGAAGTTAAAAAATCCACATTTTTAGAAAGTTTCCAAAAATGTTGCACATATTTAGATAATAAAAGTTTGAACACCTGTAACTTACAAATTTCTAAACCACATCTCTCCATATTTAGTCAATTCTATAACCCTTACATAAATCTTGTGCATGCTAATTTTACACATCTAACGCCCAATATGCTTGAGTTACAGTATATGCAGATATAAAGAATATAATCTCCTCCCAGATACCTGACAAATTGGCTCTACTGCTCAAACCTGTGACCTCTGCCTGCCCACTGAGATCAGCTGACAAATCCTTCTTGTCCAACCGAGATGTGAAACCAAATGGGGAGAATGCTTCTCTAGCTGGGCCCCTAAACTATGGAACTCCCTTCCACTGAGTCTAAGAATCTCCTCTCCACACAGCTTGAAACAGGTGCTCAGATGGCTCTTCTAAGCTATGAACCCTGCTCCTGTTCTCTATCCAACCACTCCTGTACTGGTTCCTCCTAGTTGCCTACCGGCTCCAACTTCTACTACTCTCAAACCTGCCTGGAAGTCTTGCTGTTCTCTCTTCTAGCACTTACTCACTAGTTGTATGACTTATGACTGTTAGTTATTTGCACTTATATTTCTATTTTGTTACTATATATAGATTCCTGCAACTGTACTATCATTGCAGAAAATTTTGTATAAGTGTACTACGCCTGACTTCTACTTGTTCCCATGATGTTTTCTTGTAATACTATTGTCTACATACCCTTTGTTGTAATCTCCCAGGTCGTATCTGAAAATAGGCAGCTATGCTGTCTAGTGTGCCTACCCGTTAACAAAACCTAACTAAATAAATAAATAAAATTTGTTTTCTTGAAATTTCTCAAAAATAAAATGACAGACTTTGAGCATCTATAATTTTGATATAATTAATGGTCTTCCTTTTCCCATAGGGAAACCGTGTGTGATTTTCCGTTATAAAGGAGCGTTATAACGCAAACACACGATGGTTTTCCCCACACTGCGATGTTCGAACTCCTCGCTTGCTGTATCCTTCCTGAACAGGAAACCCAAAACCCATTTGTACAGAGAAACTGCCACGGACACTGCAGTAAGTAAGTTTTGCAATTAGTTGAAATTTTCCACACAGCAACCGGATTGACCACCCTAAAAATATTTTAAATAAAGTTAAAGCGACTCGCCGCACTGAGGTAATCTGACTGCGCCGGGCATGAAGTCTTTTTATTTTACATAATTGCTGAGGCGTAAAAGAGAAGCCCAATAATTATGAAAAATAAAATATGGGTCTCGTGTGTAAACTCGAATTTAAGGCATGGAGGCAGTATAGCGCAGTGGTTTAAGGCTCTGAGCTGCAAATCTGGTGATATCCAGCAGACCAGACCTGGGTTTGAATCCTACAGCTTCCACTTGCATACTGTGTGACCCTGAGTAAGTCACTTAACTTCCTGTGCTCCCAGGTGGCTCCTGTAAAAAAGCTTTCAGCTTAGTGTGCTACTCCTGGTTAAACAACTAAAAAAAACAACATAAAATCCTGATTTACACACACCCTCGGGTTTGATGTTAAATAAACCCCTTGGTGTGTAAAATTCTCATTTCACACCGAGACCCATACTTTATCCTATATGAAATGCATCCTAATGTCATGATATTTGACATGTCTTTCGACTCCTATCCACACATAATCAAGCTGAACTTCAGTTCTCTAGCTCAACAAACGGCTGCGTTATGATCAAATTAAGAAATTTCAAGAATTTTGCAAAATTCTGATGAAATTCTGCTGAATTTCGAGAATTCTATTGAAATTCCACAAATTCAGAATTTTCTCATTCTGCACAGTTCTACATGATGTTCATTGGCTTCTGCCTGCTAGTCACACTGTGTTTTAACAAAACAACTTAACACCCCCACCACCACCACCGCCACCACCGTCAGTCCCAAGTTTACTGCTGTTCTGTGCTTGTGGATGTCCATAGACTTCTGCTCACTATCCACACTGTCTGGTAAGAAAACAACTTAACCCCACCCCTACCGTCCCAAGGCTGCTGCCCAATTCATCCTCTCTGTTTTAAATCTCAGGTGGCTGCTGTTCTGTGTCTGCTATACAGATTGTGTTTTAAAATACCTTAATGCAGCAGTCAAACAAAAAACGTTTTCCAAAAGCTAGTTTACACTACAGTTACTAAAAATATTACCATATCTACCAAATCTACTTTTCCAGGTACCTCTGTTTTCTTGACCCTAACCCATGCCAGGTCTACAGTGCTATTTCTAAGCCAAATGTGGCAGCCATCTATTTTTCTTAGGAAAATGAAAACGATAAACATTAATAAAATACTCAAATTTTAGTAAAACAAAAAATGTACCACCTAGTAAGTAAGTAAACTTTTATTTATACAAGACGCCTTCCATAGCTCAGGCGCCTTACACCATACTTACAGACAATACAATATAAACTCATTAAAATTACACACTGAATTCCACTTAAAATCAGCACATACAATCTTAAAATCTTAAGTTCCTTCAAAAGCTTTTTGAAAAGATATGTTTCAAGGGAGTTTTAACCTCTTCTACTGTCAACGAGGTAGGAGTTCCACAGGTTGGAGCCATAAAAGCAAAAGATCTTCCCCAAACATTTTCAAACATACCTCGAACCTCTAGTAATCCCTCATCAGAGGATTGGAATGAGCAGGGGGATGGTAAGAAAATAGGAGGTCTTGCATGTATTGGGGTCCCTGATCATGTAGGGCTTTGTAGGTCAGCAAAGCAACCTTGAAAGGGATTCGCCACTGTACAGGCAGCCGGTGCAGTTCGCGCAACACAGGTGTCATATGACTGGATCTAGGGGTTCCAGTTAACAACCTGGCTGTCGCGCTCTGCACCAGCTGCACCGATTAACAGCCACCCCGGAAGCTCTGGGTAAAGGGCAATGCAGTAGTCAAGACAGTTCATAACAAAGGTGTGGACTAGGTGGAAAGATCCTCGGATGGAACCATGGTGATGTTTCTTAGATGATAAAGGCAGATCTGACTATGGCCGACACCTGAGCCTTCAGGGTCAGGCCTTCGTCACAAACACCAACCCAAGATTCTGCATCTGACCTGAAGCATTGAGCAGGTTCCTCCAAGTTGTAAACTGGAGGGTTTTCCCACCCCATCCTATGATCAGGGTCCACAATCAACACCTCAGGTTTTTCCGGGTTCAACCTCAGCCAGCTGGCACTCATCCAGTTCTGTATCTCCCATAGGCAGTTGTTAAACATCAAGACTGTATCAAACTCCTGGCCAGGCACAAAGGACATGTACAGTTGAGAATAATCTGCATAACAGTGAAAACTCAACCTGTACTGTTTTATAATGTTCTCCCAGTGGCAGCATATACACTGCAAACAACGTGGGAGAAGCACCAAACTCTGCGGTACCCCACAGGGCAGGCCCCGAGGGACGAGGAATAAATTCCTGACACAACCCTCGAGGAATGACCAAAACCAATTGAGGACTACTCCTCCAGTCCACAAAGAACCACAGGCATTTGAGCAGCACCCCATGGTCCGCAGTGTCAAATGCTACTGAGAGATCTAGGAGAACCAAGATGGAACGGGTTCTCTGATCTCCGCCAGCAAGAGGTCATTAAGTACTCAAACCAGTGCAGTCTCAGTGCTATGCCTTTCCTGAAGCCAGACTGAGAGGGTCATAGACATTGTGGATGGATAAATGATCCTCCAGTGCAGAGCAACCACTTTCCCAATAACCTTCCCTGTAAAAGGTAGGTTAGAAACTGGTCTGTAGTTAGCAGGACAGTCTGGGTCAAGGGAGGGCTTTTTCAGCAGTGGCCTCAACCACCACCACCTTTAAGGGATCTGAAGATTCCTCCAATGAAGCTCAGACTATCCAAGCTAGACTGGGCCAAATGACCTCAACACATCCTACAAGAAGGTGTGTTGGGCCTGGATCCAACTACAGCTAGTTGGTCGCAAAGTCTAGATGATCTTCACTATATTCATGGACTACCAGCTGGCTGAAGGTAGACCAGGTCACTTGGGTATTAGTACCACTCGGTTGACCACTGCAAGGACCAATGGGGAGGCATTGGCTGATCTCTGTCCTAATGTTGGACACCTTATCAGTGAAGAACTGAGTATACTCTCACATTTTTTTTAACCTTGTCTTTATCCACCTACCAACCTGCAGTGGCCTCGCTCTTTAGGGACCCAATGCAACCTGTGTCAAGCTCCCTGAGGTCCTTTAGCCCACATGGGTGCCCTGCTCTCTAGACCTGAGCACTCCGATGCCCCGCTGGGGGTGGAGGAGTCCCCCAACTCCCCAGACCTTGATTCGAGCTTGCACCTTGCACTGTTATCCTCAGGTTTCCCGATCACCGGCATTGGAACCCATCTACCGCACCACCGCTGGGTGTTTTCCTGGCTTTTTCTCCCACCCTCTGTGGGTGTCAGCACACTGGGAGGGCCAATGAGACAAAGGCATGGTGAGACGTGCTTTGCTCCAGCCCTCAGCTGACGCCGCCCCTCCCACCACGCCTTGCTGCCTCTGACTGCATCTTCCACCCGAGTTACCCCGGATGGCAGTATTACAGTAAGGTTTATAGCCCTCCCACACCAGAAAAGGAGAGCAGCCATCTGGTGCTCAATCCTTCTCCTCTCCTGTTGGACCCCAGTGGCCTGTGCTCGCTCAAACACGGGTCACCGGCATAGTGCGAGGTAAGGCGCCCAGCACCAGCCGCCAGGCCACTGGGCTGGCCTAACTCCTCACATTTTTCTTGTGACAACACTCTGCCAGACTGCAGGCAGGCTGGATTGCACAGTCTGTCCATGATCTGGAAGAGCTCGGCTGGTCTGTTCCTTGCTGCAGCAATTTCCTGGACAGGAATTCTGCCTTCTTATGGGAAATTGCTGATTGGTAGACCTTATAATGGTCCAACAACTTAAGCCTGTCCCTCCAGGCGAGTTTTCACCAGTGTCTCTCCAACCTTCGCCTCTGCTTCTTCAATTCCTTTACTGTCCCATCAAATTAAGGGCACCCGGCGGGAGGTAAAGGGTGAACACTTAACTGAAAATGACATCCAGGGCCTCAACTACTGCCCTATTATAAGCCAGCACAAGAGGCCCTGGGTCACTGCTATCTGACGGAATACCCGAAGGTCTAATACCATCATAAGGTCCCCAGGCCTAATAAAACTGGAAGATGTCTGAATCTTTCATAGTGAAAAAGGTAGGGTACATTTTTTCCCCCAATTCCGCTACACTGCTGCTTTAAACCCCCCACCCTCCCTCATCTCAAGGTTGTTGCTCAATCCATCTTCTGTTGCCAGTCCCAAGGTTGCTGTATTCTGTGTGCCCAGCAGGATGTCCGGGGTCTACCATACCATAGTCTATAAGACACCATGCTAGCAACCTAGCAGGAAACATGTTTTGCTCATGGCTCCTGTGTGTCTAGAATTTATTTAAGCAAGAAACCACGACAGGGTGGGTTATGCTGGGATTTACCCATGCCTGTGTGGTTTTGTCACCCTAGAGTGTTTTTTGCTATTATTTTATTTATTTTATTGTATTTAGTTTTTGTTGACCGGTAAGTGCACTAGACAAATCCTGCCTATTTTCAGGCATGACCCGGGGAGGGGATACAGATGAATGCCTACTGACCTTGAACCAGATTAAGCTGTTGGTGGTAATTTTAGTGAATGAGGAAATTTGGCCAGGACACCAGGAAATTCCTCACTCTTTTCTAGAAGTGCCATGGGATCTTTAACATCCACCTGAACTACCACCAGTCCAGGCAGATGGGACCCCGGTTTAACGCCTCATCCGAAAGATTATACAATGTTATACAAAGATTATACAATGTCTTGTAAAACATTTTTTTAAAGTGTTTATTTTACTGTTTACAGTGCATGTTAGTAACAGAAATTTTAACCTATACTTTTATGCAAACACATACTCACAGGGTGGGTAGTATGAGTTATACTGGACCACCCAGGGGCATAATGAGGCCTCCACCACAGGCAGAGAGTCTTGTAGCCCCTGAAGGTCCAGTATTACTCATACCCCAACCCTGTCAGATTATTGCACTTAAAAAATGTATTTGTTTCATTTTAACAAAAAAAGTATCAAGAATTTAATAAGGTAATAAATAAATAAAATTTATTTAAAAGTAGTCTGCTGTGAAAATAGTCCTGTGACTGGCAGAACTGCCAGTAGAGGGCACTGCTTTTCTTAGAGCTTTTCCTGTTTTGCTCACAGTCTGGACTGCTTGGTTTCTCTCCACCTCTCCCCCAAAGCCCAGTAACCTAAAGCCTTTTTAGGTTTCTTTATGACGTGGTTTGGTTTGCCCCCCCCACCACCACTCACCACCACCCCAAGTAGCAGTGCATTAGACATTTTTAGGCACTCTTTGAGGACTTGGGAGACAGGAGTAGCACGATCGGAGACAAGAGTAGTGCTACGAGGAAACATAGTGGTTCAGTAGTAGCGACAACTGGTACAGTTTGTGTGGTTTTTTTGAGGGGAAGGAGGGGAGGGGACTACTGTCCTTTTTCCAGCAGGGAAAGCAAGGGTGAGTGGTGGATGCCATCTGTACTTGATATGCAGTGGAACGACTAGTGCGTGTTCTGTGACTAGTAGCAACTATAAGAATACAGGAAAACAAAAGTAATTTGTTGTGGCGAGAGGGTCAGAACAGAACTTAAAAACAGATCAGTTTGTGGCACTCAGATTACACATTCCAGTGCAGCTGAGGTGCATGGAGGGAGGCTCACTCAGTCCTGTATCTAGGGAAAGTCAGCCGTTTAGTGAGAGAAAAAATGGCAGCAGATCCTGGTTTGAAAATGTGACTGGAACCATGATACAGATAATCATGTCGGTTGGAACTGACACTTTTCTTACCTGGGCTCTCTTGTCTGATAGATGTTCACCTTCCCAAGGCCATCAGCCAGTCAGAGCCTGGGAAATCTTAGCCCATTTGCTAATCTATTTCAGACAGCCCTTATTTCTTGTCTTGAACATACTTTCCCCATTTTAATTCTGCTATAGCATTTTATTTGTACTTGAAATAATTAAAGGTGCTACCTTTAATATGGCTATTCCTCAGCATCACAATCGCTGTTGATCCCTTTGCTTGTGACTCAAACAAACTAGCGCACAGCAGACCCTGCCCCTTATGTTATAGGAAAATGGGTGTTCAAAACAACTGAGAACACTGATGAAAACCTGAATAGATGTAGTAAAGGAGTACACCTTTTATTATTTCAAATGTTTAAAAAGAACTAAAGCAAATTCAAAATGGGGAGAAAATGTATCTTATAAGACAGGAAGGCAAGGACAATCTAAAAGAGAAAAGTATACATAAAAATGTTCACCATAACATATACTTTTATTTAACATTAACTGCAATGATAGGGGAAGAAGGATAGGGAGAATGGTCACTCTGTAAAAAATAAAATAAAAAGTCTACGGGATTCAGTAATGAAAGGAATACAATGGGGAAGAAGGAGGACCCACACATGAGGAGTAACAGTGGTGTGCGACCCGGCATGGAGGCTGGTAACGCAACACAAAAGGTAAATGAGATGATAAGTTGGGCAGGGGAAACGGATTTGGTATTGCACATTGGGACCAATGATTTAGCAGTGAGACCAGAGTGGTGCAACATAGATTTATGGACTTGGTTGGGGCGTAGTCAGTCTGTGATAACACTGACCTTCTCTGAGATAATTCCTGTACCAAAGGTAAACACAGCTAAAAGAAGAGGATACAGGAATTTAATGGATAGCTTGGCCGGTGGTGCAAGGAGGAGGGATACAGTCTCATAGGCAGGTGGGGAGACACATGGTAGTAAGGGACTCTACAGCAAGGACAGGCTACTTGGATCTGGGAAGGAAGAAAGAAAATCAAAGCCAAAATGGGGAATACATGGCAAGAGAACTGGGTTTAAACTGTTGAGGTGGAGCAGAAAAGGAGGTCGGAGCGCCCCAACAGTGGTGGAGAAAAGGAAAGGGAGCAAGGTTGGACTTAGACACAGAAAAAGGGGGAAGTAAGTCAGGTAAGACTAAATCAAAAAGAACACGGGCACAGCAAAGACAAAGTGGAGAGTGGTAATGCTGAATGCACGTAGCCTTGGGAACAAGATGACAGAACTGCAGGCGCCTAGCAGAAAACAGGGTAGACATCGCAGCCATTACAAAGACATGGGCAATAGCACATCACAACTGGGACCTGTCGATTCCAGGTTACAGGCTATATAGGAAGGACAGGAGACAGGCAAGTTGGGGGTGGTATACATAAAGGAAGGTGGGTGCTAGTGAGCACTCTTGCTAAACAGATGTGCTCCACCTCGTCTCTGCAGATTTTCACCTGTAAACAGTTAAATAATTAAAATAATCCAAGTGATCTGAACTTTGAGTAACAGAATTGGATAAAATGCATCAAAACTAATCAAATGGTACTAAATACCACCATGGGTCAGACAACTAAAGGAGGAACAAGCGGTCCACAAATGTGCACCCTATAGGGTAACAGGCCCCTGACGGCCCCAGTGGATCTTCCAACTTGAGTACACCACCTTGGGAACCCCTGGCCTTACCCATGGAAGGCCATCAATGGCACAGTTGAAGAGATTCTTCACAAATGGGAAACAGGACCTGAAGAAAGAGTTGGCTACAAAACAGCTGCCCAGGTGGATGTACAAGCAATCAAGGCCATCAATGTTACTACTAAGTTGGTGCAAGAAAAAACCAGCTCCGCAATGCATGGACACGACTGAGAACGCTCTCAGAGAGCAGTGAACTTACGCCTTCTCGGGTTATGGAAGGTAGCAAAGGCTCGGACCTCACATCTTTTATTCAAAATTGACTACCAGTTACTTTGGGCTTAGAGGCAGGGAACATGTCAGCCCAACAAATTATTAAGGTATACTGCATCTCCCTCAAGCCACCCCATTTCAGCCAGATCTTCCACGGGCCATCCTGATTATTACTACGAGGATTGCAGTATGCACTCAATACATACAAGCTGCAAGGGAATCGAGGGCTTCAATTATTACTGGGAATACTCTGCATCTGCAAACCGAGAAAGCTGCAAACCTGGTGACCTGGGTTTGAATCCCACAGCCCCCACTTGCATACTGTGTGATCCTGAGCAAGTCACTTAACTTCCTTTGTGCTCCCAGGTTGCACTCTGTAAACAAGCTTTCAGCTTAGTGTGTCTCCTGGTTAAAAATAAATAATAATAAAAAATTTAAAAGCATCTCTTTCCAGACCTTTCCTTTGCTCACACGCTCCAGGAGGAAGAAATCTGATGTAGTGAGGGATGGCTAAGAAGTCTGGGAATAGTGCTCGCTTTTGATGACAGCTCGCCACGCATACACCATGGAGGACATACCTATATTTTACAGATCCTCAGGAGGCCGGCAAGAAGGTGGAGGTGTTCAAGCATGAATTTGCTGCCATTCGCTCACCGATAGAAGACAAATCCAAGGAGGACTCTTGAAGGACTACCTAGTAAAAACTTTTCTTTCTTTTACAGATGGTGCTATGGTTTGGGACTAGACAGTTTTAGGTCTTAGAATGTTATGGGTGTAATCATGGCATCCATCATACGCAGTGAAATTATGAGCTTGTATAGTGTTTAACTGTGTATCTTACTAGGCTGCTTAACGAGTTCACCTGAAAATGTTTCAAGGTTTACCACATATGTTTCCGTCAAATAGGTTGAATTTTCCATTACAGTGAAAAGTTTTATTTTACCTATATAAGTTTATATCATAAATGGCAATTTAAGCTCTAGGGCTCATAGTTAATATAACGTCATTAAGAAGGCCCTCGAGGCTCTTTAAGAGGGTAGCTCTTGATAGTACTGTTTGGTTTTATTGCTGGGTTCTTTTTCTTAAAGTGGATTCTGCTTTACCTAAGAATACTGAGTGAAGTGTTATTTACAGAGTAAGGGTTTTGTGGAAGGAGTGGAGCACTAATCATTTTGGTATGTCACATGTTTGGTATGGTATCACATCAGCCTTATGGCTGAATATAAAATATGATGGAATTTAACATTACAGTATGATTACCTCAATATTGCAAGGTGTAGCCATGTAGGAGTCATTTAAGTTTGATTACTGTTGAAATACCCCATATTATTACACTACCGTAGTAAGGCTATGTATCCTGTTTTCCATTGTATGGCTCCTTGTAACACAGAACGATGCCTGGTAGGAGGTATAAACTGTATGCAGCTGTTTTATCCAAAACAATAAAATATACGCTTTTTAAAACCTAAGGGAAGATATTGTTTGCACAAGGGAGGAAGAGTTTGAAAAGAAGCATGGAGGCACTATGGCTTCAGCTCCACATGAATAAGAGAAGGAAGATAAGGATGGGGGTCATATACAGACCACCCAGTCAGGGTGAGGATAAGGACAGGGAGTTATGCACCCAGTTAACAGAAGCAGCAGAGGGGGAGGTAGTAGTGATGGGTGACTCAACCTGCCCAAAATGGACTAGGTCAGTCCTACACATCCTGCACCAGAAGCCAGGTAATCTTGGACGCGATCCACAATGGATTCATTTTTAATTTTATTTTAATCTTTATTAAAAGTTAAGCTTCCACACAAAAAGGTACAGATACATACAGCCACAAATAAGGCACTAGAAAATATGTCACAACACAGATCCACAATATAAGAAATATTAGTGAAGTCTCAAACAATTATGTATGGCACAAATAGGTGGAACTCAACCATATAGTCCTCTTACAAAAATACTCCATGTTAAACACCCTATACCCTTTAATAACTATACCTTAAACGCTTAACACAGATATAAACTTCTCAATTATATTATGGGTAACATTATAGCTGAACTAGAGGTCATAGTTCTTCAGTTCCTTTTTTATAATTCTTTATTTCAGAAAGGTTTAGGAACAATGCACATTCAAACATAATACATGTGTTGTGTACATACAATAATAGTCCAGCCAACAGCTGTTCTACTATGAGGATGCTGTTTGAATTTTTCTTACAGATATAAGTTTGAAATGGTCATAGTTAATTTTAAACTTGTTTTGTTTCTCAGATGCTTTTAACTCTGTTTAGTTTACGCTGTCGTAATCTTGTCCTATGTATTGAATTTGTAATCTGACTTACATGTCTTATTTTTTGAATTGTAATCTGACGTGAAACCTTGTAAAAGAGCCCTGGTTCAAAGGTATTGTAATCCTAGACCTAATAAATAAATAAATAAACTCACATTTGGTCATATATAAAATGATAACAAGCTGTAAGTCAAGAGATGGAAACCATGAAGAACAACAGAGGGTTTAAAAAAAAGGAACAAAGAGAATGAAAGGTTTGTAACAAACAAACAAAAACAGCAATACTTATATTTCATTTAATCCTAGTTAATAGTACCAAGAATCAATAATGCTCATGCTCTAGTTTATTACCTAATATTAAAATATTTAATGAGATGCGTCATCAGAAGTCAATCGTAGCAGGCACACTGTGAGATCACTGGGCTGGAAGGGGTCTTATAGTTTACAGGACTAGTGAGGGCGCCCTCCACTAAATAAAGACCTCCAGAGATCCAGATGTTTTTGGCTGGGGGAGTGATTAAGTAGAAGGGGACTATCATATTTTATTGTTGTCTATATATGAGATTGGTAGAGGTCCCACCTTGTCCACCTATTTATATAAGCATCAGATCTGTTTTGTAAATTATATGTCAGTTGCTCAAATTTCTGCATATGGATTATAATAGTTTTCCATTCAGATATTGTAGGGGGTCCCTCTGTAACCATTTCCTAGATATTGATTTGTATACTGCAGTTAAGAGGATGGACCATAAATAACAGGCCTCCTTGCCTTTACTGAGGCTGGGAGATCCCCAACAGAAGATTTATAGGGAGAGGGCTTCTGTGAGGCCCAGTATAGCTTTTATATGGTGGATAACGGACTGCCAGTATAGTTCTAACTTAGGACATTTGAGAAAAATATATGCTTGAGATGCCATAGAAGTCCCACAGTCCCTCCAGCATAGAGGGGAGACAGAGGAATTCCTCTTGGTCAGATCTGGGGGACTAGAAAGTATCTGGCTCTGACTTTCCTTGTGAATTCTCTCCACAGAGGGAGGAGGAGGTGGCCCATGTCATATGCCAAATTTTGGGCCAGATGTTCTGGCTTACTGCTAATTGTAAGTCTTTCTCCTAGCAAATTTTAAGTTTCTCTGTTTCATAAGTTTGCTGGGCTATAAGAGATTTATAAAGTACAGAGACAGCATGGTCTCCAGCTTGAGAAGTCCAGATCTTTTAAAAGGGGCAATTTTTCTATTAACAAGGACCAGGAATCACTTCTCCTTTGTTGTGAGAATATGTAGTCTCTAATTTAATAATAGTGTATTAGGTATCCTGTATGCCAGGAGAACCTGAGTTTTGCTTCCTCAAAGGGTATGATAGTATCCTGTCATAACATTTGCCAGGGGGCAACGAACCCCTAGTGGCTTGGGAAGAGTATCATGTGTCCATTCTGGCTGGCTGAAAAGTGGGTTAGAAATAAACCAGGCGATTTCCAGGGGTGTACTAGGACACCCCATGTCGGGTCCTCTACTCCAGCCCTCCAAAATTGTGGCTGTCTCTCTGGGAACTTGTGGAACAGTTTGCTTTAAATAAGAAGGATTAAACAACACCATAGGGAGAGGATATGATAATGGTCTAGATAGGTCAATAACTTTCCAATGAGCCCTATAATTTGAATTGCCCCACAGCAGTGCTAGCCTCATCGGTGAGGTCGCTCAGTAGTAAGATAGATTTGGTAATGCTATCTTGCCCACTGCTTGGAGGAGAGTCAACAGTTGATGCCTAATGTGTTTTTTTATACTGCCATATGAAGGGGAGAAATAGTTTTTGCCAAGCTGATAGTTCTTTTATAGAAAGTGTGTAGGGTATAGATTGAACAAAGTATAGTAATCTAGGGAGTAGGTTCATTTTAACAGCTTGTGTCCTAGTGTGACTTGATAGAGGGAGTAGATTCCATTTTCTCATGTCTGATTTTAGATTGGTTATTAAGGGGAGTAGCTTAGTTTATACAGAAGGGATAAATCTGTTAGTATTTTGATTCCAAGATATTTTAAGGAGAGGAGGTTCCATTTAAATGGGAATATATTCTTTAATTTGGAGTGTGGGGTATAATTAAATACCAAGGCTTCAGTGTTATTAGTATGTAGTACACAGCCTGAAAGTTCAGAAAAAAAGGGTCAATTGCTGGAACAGTGCCGGTAAGGAGGTATCAGAGTTTGTCATGCAGATAAGCATATAATCTGCGAATAAGGCCAATTTATGCTCGGTATCTGCTATAGTGATGCCTTGTATATCTATGGTCTGTCTGATTAGGTGGATCAGGGGTTCAATATAAAAGGCAAATAATAAGGGGATAGAGGGCAGCCCTGACGAGTACCTCTTTGCAATATGAAGCTTTGGAGATGTGGCCATTTGATCGAATATACCCCTGGGGTTTGCTGTAGAATTTAAATAACAACTGTATAAACTGATCTGAGAAACCAAAACTAACAAGGACCTCTTGGAGGAAGGTCTATGAGACCCTGTCAAATGCTTTTTCAGCATCTAAACTTAGGAAAAGGGTGGGGCATTTTTGCTTTTGAATATGGTCTATTAGATAAATACTTACAAATATTGTCAGAGGTCTGGTGTTCTGGTATAAAGCCACACTGATCTCGATGAATTAGGAAGGGGAAAATTGTTTTAATTGATTAGCAAGAATTGCTGCCATCAATTTGTAGTCTGTATTTAAGACTGAAATTGGGCAAAAGAGGAACATTGGTGGGGTCCTTGCCTGGCTTGTGAATAACAGATATAATAGCATAGTTCCAAAGAGGGTATGGTTTCTTGTTGTTGAGTAAAGATGGAGGAGAATAAGTGCTGGAGAAGGGAGGTGAGCTCGGGTTTAAATGTTTTATAAAATTCTCCTGGAGACGGTCCAATCATGGACACTTTCCGGTTTAAGGGAGCCTATTTCGATCTCAATCTCCTGAGAGATAATAGGGACCAACAGTTCTTTAGCATGTTTTTTATGCAGGGTTGGAAGTTCTATGCCCTCTAGAAAGGATTTGATTTGTTGTTGGAGGTGGGGTTTGGGAGGAGATGAATAGAGTTGGGTGTAATAATCCAAAAGGCATCCAAATTTTTCCTATAGAATGGAGGAGGTGGCCAGTTTTGTTGTCTCTTATACTATTTATAGTTGCTTTAGCCCTCTGTGCTCTAAGGTGGCCCACCAACATTTTAAAGGAGTGGATCCTCTATCGTAATGTTTCTGCTTAGGAAGAGTAGTTTTGCTCTACATAAGAATCTAATAGAGTGTTTAGTTCCAGGTTTGGAGCCTTTAATTCCTTGAATAGCTGTGGGAGGTCTGTATCTCTTGTTGGTCTTCAAGACTCTGTATTCAGGATGTCAGCAAGTCTCTTTTCTGGTCCCTAAGCCTTTTGTTCCTAGCAGATACTTCTATGCATTTGCCTTGACACAGGGCCTTTACTGTGTCCCATAATGTGGATGGGCTAGTATTTGGGGAGTCATTATCTAGGACTGCTTGAGATATAGTATCTTTAAGTTGTTGGACTATCTCCTTGTCTCTCAGGGTGAAAGGTTAAGACTCCAAAACGTATTTCTCCTGAAATCATCCAACCGCACTTTTAGAAATATGGGTGCATGATCCGAGAGAATAAAGTCTCCCACCCATGACCTCTGTGCAAGACCAAGATGTTCTTGTGAGAGCAGGATATAGTCTATGGTTGAGTAACTGGAGTAAGCCTGAGAAGAAAGTATAATGACTGTCATTCCCATTCAAAATGTCCAGGTATCTACGAATCCCAGTTCTTTCAGTAATAAAGAAATTTCTTTTATTGCCCTCCTTTCCTGTCTCATGACCCTCGTCCCTGCACAGAAGCTCGGGCAAGGTCTATATTCAAGACGCCTCCACATATAATTGGTCCCTCCCCAATGTACCAGCTGGAGAGAAAAAGTTCTATAAGTAAAAATCAGTATGGGGGAATAAACTGAAGCTATCGTGATCACTGTGCCATTAAGCCTTCCTTTTGTCAATGCATATCTACCCTCTTTATCCGTGAGCTGAGCAGTGCACCCAAAGGGCACTCTTTGGGGATCAGTATGGTGTCCCTCCTTCACCCTCCCTTGTACGATGAGGCCACCACCTGGAAAGCCCAGATGCTCAAATTTTTTATATTCTAAAGGGGAGAGGTGGGTCTCTTGCAGGAGGGCGATATCAACACTGGAGCATTTGAGAAAAGAAACAATTTTGAGGCTTAACTGGCTGGATAGCCCATGTACATTATATGTACATATTGTGTACCCCATTATCACTTCTTTTATCATACACTGTGCACAGATCTAAACATACATCAAGACAATAGCCCTTTATCACATCACCTGCTGTTACATCTCTGAAAGCATATATTTTGAGAAAATACAGTAATTTTGCTGGTTTAAACAGTACAAAACATCCTTGTGCTAACTGGGCAAACTTTATACAAGAATATTTGTAAACATCCAAGGTCGGAGGCAATTTTGGATGATGACTTCTGGACCCACCTAGCTGTTAATGGTAGGTGGAGGAGTGTAATCTGTTTCCCCATCTTGAGGACACCCTCCAGAGCCAAATTTCCTTCAGCTTCATTTATTTTGCCGCTTTGGAGAGTTCTGCTAGCTCCACCTGCGCCTATGTATTTAATAGTTGTTGAACAGAGTCCGCTCCGGGTGGGAGGAAGAGAAATACTCCCACTACCAGACACAGACAACGAATACTGGTATCTGGGGGAGCTAGATGGTAGAAGCTCAACCCCAAAATTCCAGAAACCAGTCATTACACTGCTTCACGAACTGCTTGTGACAGGGTTTTAAACAGAATAACTAAAGGAATATAAATGTTCAATCGACATGGTGGCAGCAGGGCTATAATTGTCTAGCGTGCCCACCCAGCTCACTACATGTGCATCCAAGTTATACACGCTGTTAAGCTTATCTCTACTGTGAAAGTGCATAACACTTTACCATGCAATAAACTTAAGGTGTATTTTTCCCCAAAATCAGTGAAGATCGATCAAGTACCCCTTCTTATGGTTTACTCCAGATTTCACCATAGAGTAAATAACATAAAATACATTTTAGTGAGTCCCAGGGAGAATCTCAGAGGATAGAAGTCTCCCAACCATCACCAAGAAACACAGTCTGCAGCTCAATTTGGAATGTTTGACTCGTCTGTTAACTTGCCCTTTACTCGCTCCTTAGAATCACCTGTTCAAAAAAACCCCAACAGAGTTATTTTATCAGGGTAAGCAGTTAAAGGGGAAGAGTTGGGGAAGGCCATAGCTCCAGACAAAGCTCTGGTCCTAGGACAGAGGAGGCCTCATGGCATACTCACCACCAAGTCCACAATAGGTATTTTGCCCTGTCAAACAGTCAGCCTCAGAATTAGCCAGATCTTCTTCTGTGATGCCTGGAAGACTTGATTAGGTCCCGAGGTGTTGAATGGTCTGGAAGTAGAGCCACTGGTGGGTAATCTTGCCTTCCTGGGGACACCAATTGCCAATCATGATCGGGCTCCTTCCTCTTCTGGGGCACCCGTGTGGGGCCTGCACATCCATGCCTCTTCTCAGCAATGCCTTTTGCTTCCTGTGGGGAATCATACACCCGACTTCCTCTTTCCAAAATACATGGAGACATGCAGGATAAGGGGTCTGGATTCAACCTGGTTACTCCGCAGGGTTTTGATGATATCAGTATATTCCAGGCGCTGCTTTTGTATGTTGGGTGGGTAATCTTGGTCAAAAACAGTCTGGAATCTAAATATTTTACTTTTTTTCTGCCATGCTCTTAGTAAAATATCTTCTTTTGTGCAGAAACTGTTGAACTTTATTATGATGGAACAGGGTGTGCAGACGGGTCTTTTGGCCTTGGAATTAAAGCTTGGTGTACTCGCTGGAGATTTTCAGCTCACAGGCCTGAGGGAGATCTAACACGTCCTTTAACATATCAAGAGGAAATCTACCATATAACCAGTTTCCGCTCCTTCTTTGAGGCCATAGAGACGGATATTGTCTCGCCTCGATCTGCTCTCAAGATCCAGGCATTTTGCTTGATTACAATGGCATGTCGACACAGGGCCTGTACCTTGGCCAAATTACGAACAGTGTCCTCGGACTGTGAAATGCGGTCTTCAGCCTCTTGGACCTTCCACTCCACATGGGTGAGTTTTGATTTAAGTTATTGAATTCTGCTTTACTCTCAGCCCGCATTTCTCTGATTTCTTTAAAATGGTGTCAAATCTGTGCCTGGATAGATGTTCGCTTTCTTCCCTCGGTATCGTAAAGCATACTGAAATCCGCCGAGCATGGCTGATTGTTGGAGCTGGTTGGGGAGTTGGTTTTCAATCCGCTGCCATCCTTATCTTGTCAGACATGCTGGGGTCAGTTCCTGGAGTCCCCCTCTCATTGAGATCCTCCACCAGACATTTAGGAAGGTCTGCACTGTTAATGTTGGATAAACCGGAGGATGTTTGTACAGCCAAGTATAGGAGCCTCGTTTAGCTGCCGTTCCTCTCCGTGGTGAGTCCCCCACAATGGATTCATGATGCAGCATATGACTAGTCCCACCAGGGAAGCAATTCTGGACCTGGTGCTCTCTAATGGTGAGCACGTGCAGGACATAGACATTGGGGATCCCTTGGGTGGAAGTGACCACAACACAGTGTGTTTCAACCTGAACATGGGAAGGGAAGACATCAACACAAAGATAAAAATGCTAAACTTCAGAAGAGCAAACTTTCAGAGAATGGGGAAATGATTAGAGAGACCTAGGGAACTTAGAGGAAGGTTCGGGTGTTGAAGAAATTTGGAACACAATCAGAGGGGCCATACAGAATGCAACAAACAGCTGCATAAAAATGAGGGGAAAAAGACAGAAACTAGACAGCCAAGCTGGTTTAATAGGGAGGTGGCCAAGACAGGAAGGATAAGAGGGCTGTGCACAGGAAAAGTAGAAGGACAGCTATGGTAGAGGACGAGGGAGAAGGAGTACCAAAGACTGTCAAAACTAGCAAAAAGGAGGCAATACAGACAAAAGCAAAAAGGAACTACAGACAGAGGAAGGGATAAAAGAGGGGATAAGACCTTATTGATACATTAAAGAAAAGAGGACAAGAAGGATGGCATAGTCAGGCTTAAGAAAGGGGAACAGATAGTGGTGGAAGATGGGACAAAAGCGGAGGTATTAAATGAATATTTCTGCTCCATCTTTACCAAAGAAAAGGGGGTCCAATATCATGCAGTGGAAAGGATGGTGAGAGGGCTGGTGTGGACCCAATAGGAGCCATAAGGATTGAATGGGTAAGGGAAGGGCTAATGGCATTGAAGGTGGAAAATCCCAGGGCCTGATGGAATGCACTCCAGGATACTAAAGAGATGGCAGAAGATTTGGCAGGCCCACTGACAATGCTATTCAATAGATCTCTTGACACGGGGGTAGTGCCAGAGGAAAGGAGAACAGCGCATGTGGTGCCACTCCACAAGAGTGGCCCCAAAGAGACCCTGGAAACTACAGGCCTGTCAGCCTGACCTTGATTGCGTGTAAACCAATGGAAACAATATCGAAGGAGGGTCTGGTCAAGTTCTTAGAGGAAAATGGCTTACAGGACAGTAAATAGCATGGGTTCGTGGCGGGCAGATCGTGTCAAATGTACTTAATTGAGTTCTTTCACTGGTTCACTAGAACTGTGGACAAAGGCCAGGCAGTGGATATCATATATCTGGATTTTAGCAATGCCTTTGACTCTGCCACACTAAAGGTTGATAATGAAGCAGAAGGACTTAGGGGTAGGGGAAAGGTTGGTTAGATGGGTGGATAACTGGCTGAGCAGCAGGACATGGGGGTTCTCAGTACCAGGGAGGTTACTAGCAGGGGGTTCCACAGGGTCATAGTTAGGACCGGTGGTGTTGTTTAACGCCTTTATTAGTGACATAGGGAAGGCATTCAGGAATGATGTGCATGTTCGCAGATGAAACCAAGCTCTGTGGGAGGGTGGACACCCAGGAGGAGATAAGGGAGCTGAGGGAGGACCTGTCCAGGCTGGAGAGATGGTCAGGGATATGGCAGCTCGGGTTTAACCCAAAAAGTGCAAGATGATGCACATAGGGGCAAAGAACCTGAGAACAGAGCACTACATTGGAAAGGTTCAGGTTACACCATCGGAGGAGGAAAGGGAACTGGGGTGATGATTTCTAGTGACCTGAAACACTCTATTCAATGCAAAAGGCAGTGGCAAAGGCAAATAGAATGCTGGGATGTATAGTAAAGGATTTAGCAGTAGGAAGAGTGAGGTTATACTACGCTCTGCAGGTCATTGGTGAGGCCACATTTGGAATACAGAGTAAGATTTTGGCATCCACATCTGAAGGACACAGACATGCTGGAAAGGGTCCAGAGGAGAGCAACTAAAATGATAGAGGGGCAGCAGGACAGATCATATGTAGAGAGACTGGGTGACCTGGGGATATACACTCTGGAAGAGAGGAGGCACAGAGGGATATGATTGAGACATTCAAGTACTTGAAAGGAATTAACAGAGTGGAATCGAGGGCCTATTCAATAAAAAGCCAACACCACCACCACCAGAGGGCACAACCTAAAACTGATGGGGGATGGTTCAAGAGGGACATAAGGAAGCACTTCTTTACAGAAAGAGTGGTGACAGCATGGAACAAGCTGCCACAGGAGATGGTGGAGACAAAGTCAGTGGAAGCCTTCAAAGAGCCTGGGACAAACATAAAGGAATGTCAGTCGGCCTCGTCAGGGAAAGATAAGATTTAGAGATGGAGAGAGGAGTTGGTGTAGCAGATGTACACTTAAGGCTGGAACTAAAACCATGTTATTTTGAGCAGACATGCTAGACCCAGCGTCTCCTTCTGCTGGTTATTTTTTATGTTCTTATGATAGCTCAAATTAGTGATAACTTATTTTAGTTCTTTTGATTGTGCTTGCCCTCTGTTTGTAACGCTACAAAAGTGTAACAACTATCCCATATTTCGTGTGTGTGTGTCTGTTGTTTTTAAATATATTTGGCATGACTTTTCTTGTAAGACAGGTTGAATGATACATATTTACAAAATGCAAGAAAAAGTTTAAAAGCAAAGGAGCATAGTCCAGGACAGAGTGGTTTAAAAAACACATTTAAAAAAAAGAGAGCCCAGTGTTGGAAGCCTAGGATACATCTAATTAACAAACTGAGAGTAAGTGAAGTCCATGTGAATTGATGCACTCCATTCAGGTGCAGAAAGTTGCAATCTGCTTTTACTTTTATTACAAAGAAAACATCCATGTTGGTCCAATAAAAGGTATTAAACTATCTGTTTCTGGATCTGTTCTTACAAAGACTAATATGGCAACTAACTAATTCTGTGTTTACTTTTATCAGGCATCAAGTGATAGCTTGCAATGCCTCTTGCTGTCCTACGTCTGTTTTGTGCAGAGTTTAAAGATTATTGTTACATTTAATGTGCATGAGTCAGCAGTGGTGAGGTCTGAGTAGTGAAATCGTCAACAGAATGTGGTGCCAGTTGAGTTATTTCTTATACAGTTCACCCCATTCCCCAAACACACACAATGATTTACATAACCATGATGTTTTGTGCTGGGCTATAGGCTTTAAAAGCAAGTGTGTGGCTGGGAGAGATGTAAAACAAAAAAAGGAAATTGTGAGTCTCCTTGTATCATTTATGCACTCTACATATTGCCTTTGTTGCAAACTGCCTTCCTGTTAAGTTATGTATCAAGCATGATACATCAACTGTAATGAGTGTCATACACTGGTCTGTAGTGGACTGGATGCTTAATGGAAGGAATGTCTGCACTGTAATATATTTTCTTGGTCCTGTGTGTAACTGGAACTTTTTATTTTATTTATTTTAGAAATTTTGAGCCAGGAAAACACACTGAGCCTAGTCTCATGTCCAGGTGCATTTCTGGAACACAAGTGACTTGCTCAGGGTCACACATTAAGCTAGTGGTGGATGTGGGTTTCACACGCAGATCTGATGGGTCTCAGGTTCGTAGTTTTGTGTTTTTAAGACTTTTTGGGCTATACTGCCTCTCAAGCTGCCTACTCGTGTGTGGTCCTCAGTTGCTGATCAAGCAACTTGACACTCAATATGGTTCTGTAACCTAGGTGATGGAATGGAGTAAAATATCCAAGCAAGTATTGAGAGATCGAAAAATTAAGTCAAAGCGTGTACCTCTCAGAAACACTGCTGCTTTAACCAGATACTGTGCATGTAGTGTGCAAAATGTAGAATGTATGGAATTTGCAACATATAGTGCTTTTCACATACTGTTTCTTAAAGTGATATACACTTGGCAATCTGTTAATATAGCACTCTAAAGCTGTCGATGTTGCTCTGTTCTCCAGGAAGGGAACTTGGACATTCTTGAAAAAACATTTTACAGCAGGATTTTCTAAGGGATCATGCTTGACTGCTGGACGACAAACTGTCAGTGTAAGCAAGAAAAAACAACAAACAAGTCTATGATTTTTGCAGTGCTCAGAAACTTGCAATGATCTGCCACCCCATGAAGATCAGAGCATTAAATCAGAAGGTCTTTGACACCATTACAAATGTTAAATACTGGCCCCTCCATATCCAGTGCCAGCCACATTCCTATAGGATTAAGACAGATAACTAAAGTATCAAACAGAGACACATAACGTATCAAGCGGTAAAGTGTGATTGATGGAACTGAAAGTTTTTGACAGATCCAAATAGACAGACGTCAACCACCACACCATTCTCAACAGCTTCAAAGATCTCAATGGTAGCCTTGGATAAAGTTGAAACTGTAGAGTGTCTACGTCTGAAGCCCAATTGTATAGGACAGAAAAATGAGAGCAGCTGATTGTACTCATCTCTTTCCAGTAATCTGGACATCATGTCCCCACTCCTCCCATACACTAAGTACATGCCAAGTTCCTCTGTCTCTCCTCATATGGCTTCTCATGCAAACCCTGCACCATTTAGTAGCCCTCCTCCAGACCGCCTCCACCCAGTCAATGTCCTTGTGGGGTGGATCCTCCAGAACTGGATGCAGTACTCCAGGTGGGGTCTCACCAATGAGATACAAAGGAACACAACCTCCTTCTCCTGCTAGAGACCCCTTCCATGCATCCAAGCATCTGGCTCACCTTGCCTACTGCCCTGCTGTACTGCACTGCCACCTTGAGATGATCGGATATGATCACCCCAGGGTCCCTCATTTGCTTTGTACTCCCCAATCTTATACACAGTCTCCGAGTTACCCCATCTCAGGTGCATGACTTTTGTCTTTTGGCACAAAACTCAGCAGCCACTCCCTAGACCACTCAGTTTCTCCAGATCCCTTTGCATTTTCCATCACCTCCTGGGTGTTCACCCTGTTAAAGATTTTAGTGTCTTCTGTAAAGAGACAAAGTTTCCCTTCCAGTTCCTCAGCAATGTCACTTATGAAGACATTGAAGAGGACAGGGCCCAATCAATCCCTGTGGTACTCAACTGGTCACTCTCCTCCTCCAGTGTCTGCCATTTACCACCACCCTCTGCCTCCTTTCAACCAGTTTGATACTCAGCACATGACCTAATCCCCAACCTCCAGGCTGCCAAGTTTCTTTATCAGCTTCCTGGGTGGTACGGTGTCAAAGAACTTATTAAAGTCCAGATAGGCCACATCCACTGCCCTCCCTGATCCACTTCCTAGTTATCCAGTCAAAGAAATCTATGAGATCTGTTTGACATTGACCTCTCCCAGTGAAGCCATGCCTACTACTGGTACTGCAGCTCGTATGTCTCCAGGTACTCCATCAATCTCTCCTTCAGCAGGAACTCCATTAACTTCCCCACTACTGATGTAACACTAATTGGTCTGTAATTGCTGGCCTCCAGACTACTGCTGCTCTTGTGCAGAGAGACCACATCAGCCCTCTTCCATTTCTTTGGATTCATCCCGTCCTAATGAGGGTGCTAAACAAGTGCACCCAGAGCGGTGGCTAGCATCATGCTCGGTCCCTTAAATACTCTTGGGTGAATCCCATCCAACCCAATTGCCTTGTTTTTCTTTAGGGCTTCCAACCCACGCCAACTGTCTTCTGTAAATGGACATGTGCCCACCCCAGCCCCCTTCCCCAGTGCTCTTAATGTCGTCAGCCCATCCCCCTTCCATTGTGAATACCAAGCAAAAGTATTTGTTTAAAATGTTAGCTTTTTCCTGGTCTTCCTCTGCACAGTCCCCCTTCTGGTCTCATAATGTTCACTATTCCAACCCTCGTCTTCCTCTTGTTGCTCATATACCTGAAGAGAGTCTTATCCCCATTATTGACATCATGGGGATCCTTTCCTCAGTTTAAGCCCTTGCTGTTCCTACCCTCCTTCCTGCCTCCCTTTGTTTCTCTAGACATACTTCCCTGTCGCCTCCATTTGGTTACTGTACTTTCTAAAGCTGTTTTTTCCTCCTTTACCGCCTTAGCCACCTCCTTTGAGAACCACAGTGGACTTTTCTCCCTTACCCTTGCTTATTACCTTTAAACAGCTTGCAGTTACCTTAAGTATTCCCTTCTTTATTCTATTCCACTGTGCCTCCTCCCCCACCTATCTCCCCTTCAAGGTATTTCCTAAGGCAGTCTCCCATTTCTCTAAAATCTGCTCTCCTGAAGTCCAGGACCATCGTCCTAGAGTGTTTTTGCCCTGTAAACTCTGTGTTCCAAACCAACCCGTATGATGATTGCTTGAACCTGAGGGATACCCACTGTGACATCTACTATACTGACCCTGTTTGTATGTGCCAGATCCAGCACTGTCCTGTCTTTAGTGGGATCTCTAACCATCTGCCTGAGAAATGCCCCATGCAGGGAGTCTAGGATGACCCTGTTCCTAGTCATAGCTGTGGTCAGGAAGTTCCAGTCTACATCTGGCAGATTAAGGTCACCCACGATTACTACTTCCCTTTGCTTGCCATATGTCTATGGCTTCCCCAGTTTCTGTCCATTTCCTTCTCCTGTATGTGGCCCGTACACCACCACCATGAATATAAGGCCCCAGACCCTGTTTCTAAACCAACCCAAAAAGTCCAGCTGTGCCCTTGTATTTCCATGGTCTTTGTACCCTCCCTTACATGTAAAACAACCCTCCTTTCCTTCCTGCTCTATCCTTATAAAGCGTGTTGTAACCTGGTATGGTCACCTCCCAGTTATGGTTGCCGATACACCATGAGTTTGTTATCACCACCACATCCAGGTCTGCCTCCACAATGGTAGCCTCAAGGTTGCGGATGTTTTTCCATGGCCTCACACTGGCACACATGACTCTCCACCCTTTATCCCTCCCAACTCTTACTATGCCCTCCCTTCCCGAGTCTATCCTTCACCCTACACTTTTACTGGTTCTGTCCTTCTTCATTTTATCCTACCTCTGTTCATTTTCCTAGTATTTTTCCCTGCTACAGTTCCACTTCTCAACACTCCCACCCCCATTTTCTCATACCCCTCACTACCCCAGGGAATTTATTTCCTTTAGGCTTTTGTTCACTGTCGCTCCATTATCTCGGGGGCTGGATTCACTGCCTCCATCTTTTCTTCTGCCCCCCACCTTGGCTAGTTTAAATGTCTGCAGAAGTAGCTGTTAAACCTTCCAACCAGGACTGCTGTTCCCCTCCTGGATGGATGGATGGATGGATGGATGGATGGAGGCCATCAAATTTGTATAGGCCTTTATCCTTTCAGGTAGGACCCCAGTCCCCGATTAAGCCAAACCCCTCCTCCCTGCACCATGCCTTCAACCAAATGCTGAAGACCAAAGTGCAGTGCCTCCACCCTCCCCCAAGCCTTGCACAGGTAGCACCTCAGTGAAGGCCACCATGCATGCCACCTGCTTCAGGCCCTTCCCCAGCTCCTTAAATCTGTCCTGCACCATCCCCACAGTGTCCCCTGTCATAGATGGACAACGGCATCCAGCCTCCCCTGCCCCAGCAATCCTAAGGATCTGCTCCCCATCCCTCCGTGCCAAGGTACTGGGTAGGCATCTCACCTCCCTCCTTCCCTCTCGTGGTGTTCCCAAAACTACCCCTGATGATTGCTTCCCCACCAGAAGTTGCTTCCTCCTCTGCTGGGTTCCTTTTCCTCCCACTATAGACCCTCCTCTCTGACACATCCTCCCTTTTGAATGCATAATTACAAATGTGAAGGTATCTTGACAATACAAAATGAAGACTGAGAGTGCAGCGACTGTTACATCTAAAGGGCAAGCACTAGATAATTGAAAAGTGCATGTACTTAGGGTAACGGTAACAAGTAGTAGTAGATTTTATTTATTTAATGCCCAATTTACTTCAGGCTCTGAGCACCTTACAACAGCAGTAAAGGAGGCTAATGTACTGTGGATATAGAAGTTGCAGTGGTTTCTGTTTCATATATGCCAACTTCTGGTTAAAACATCCTATTCATAGGATATTTACAGTAGTTGTGTGGTGCTAATTCAGAGCTCTATTTGAGTGCTCAGATACAGGACTGAAAGTTACAAGCTAGATGAAAGTGCCGTCTGATATATTCAGAACTGTTTTCTGCACTCTAGTGACTTGTACATTCACTAATTGTCAAGAAAAATGTCAACATACTTACACATAACCGACTGCTAATTGATCACTACTGCATATGCATTTCTTTCCATATGAGCAGATCTCTAGTTCATCTCTTCCTGATGCCATCCAGAGACGATGGCTTGCTCAGTCAGGCAACAATTTACAAAGTAGGTCACTGCGTGGGATAGACTGTGCGAAACCTTCTTGGAACACTAAGGCCACATCCACATATGTTTCTTCTCAACAAGAAGTTTGATTAGTCATAGCTCAACTCCTTCCCCCAAGGAAATTCTGTAAGTATGCAGTCAAGACGACTGACGTAGTATGGTGTAATTGGAACGGGATGCATGCAGGATACAAGAATCATTTGAGGTGCTGCCATTACTCATTCTAACAACATCCACCCTGCCTCATATAGATTACTGAGAGTCCGAAAATGAGTCACATTAAGGGACATTTTATCAAGAAGTATGAAAGATTTGTCTTTAGGAAAATATTTTCCAGGCACTTATTTAGTAGTATTCCCAAACACAATTATTTACTGGGATCCATCCAAAAGTCCATTGAGGGCAGGAAGTTCTGGGACAACAGCCTGAACAAGCAGATCTTTTAAGCTCGGGGCTGAATTCAGACGTTTTAAAAGTACTTGCATTGGACTTGGACTCAGCCAACAAGGTATCACCTTTCTGCTTGCCAAGCTTAATTACAGGGCACCCTGAGTATTTATTTATTACTAGTTTAAGTTTGCAAGATAGGGTCAATGAGAAACAAGTCTTGTTTGTACAATGTCCTATGTCAAATATGTCATACTATGGGTATCAGTAAACGTTTCAGACAAAAGCTTTCCCAGTGGGGTGGAGGGCTGAGGCACTATGCATCTTACCTCCTGCCATGCCAGTGACCTGAGTTCGGGAATGAGCTTGGGTTTGCTGGAAGTCGAGAGGTGTCAGGCATCTGGAGGACTGCTCTCCTCTCCCATAGTGGGAGGTCTGCCATTTCAGCCTTTGGCTGCCCCAGGTGGAGGTGTGGGAGTAGTGCCAGCATCTGAGCACCAAGAAATAGGGGCTGCAGTTCTGTGGCATACATGTGCCTCCATGCATGCACGCTCACATACAGCCATGATAGGATCATGCCACCATGGCAGGAGACCCAGGGAGAGCATGGAAAAGAAAGGTAGACTCGGGTTCCATGAAGTTCTGTCTGCCAGCCCCGACCCATGCCACCACAGACCACCGATCCTTACCGGATAATGACTGTCCAGGTGGGGGTAGGACTGCCCTCCCCTTCCTGGCCCTGCCACAGGGCAAGCCATGGGTGTCATCAGATCCAAGTGAGTGTTAGGGGAGGCAGTGGCCAGTTGAGGGTGAGGCAAGACAAAGCAGGATAGCCCCTGCCCAAGTCAGCCAGGGAAGAAAGTACATAATATGAAAAAAATCTCAGACAGTACTAAAATCAGTTAATAGGCATCTGATCCATAGTCAAAGGGTTTGAGTGCACTAAATAGAGTTTTGCTCCATATTTACTGGGCCCAGACCCTCAAGGATGTCATATTGGATGGCATTTGCAAGCCCTGTTCAATTGTTTCTGTAAAGTCATCACCGTTTGGGGGAAGGCAATTATTTGCATGCAGTGAATGCTTATTTTCACATGGCCTGCCTCCCTGCAACAGTGTCTCAGCACTGAGTGGTCTGAGGAGCACAATATCCATGCCTAAGCCATTTGTGCTCCCTTGATCTCAGAGACTATGTACTGTGTAGTAGATTGTTTGCAGGGGTGTGGGTGTTGGTAATGCAGGAGAGGAGGCCCCAAAGAATATCTTGTGGATGTTGTAGATTACTGATGAGGCAGTTGTTGATGGGACTGTGGACAATAAAGGGCTACTGACTACAGGGACTTAGGGGAGTGCTTACACCCGAATCCATGCTAGCCACAAATGGCCAAGTGCCTGATTGCCAGTGCCAGTTCATTAGGGGTCAGGGCTCCATGTGCAATGTGTGCATAAGTCCTTCAGACAAAATGAACCAAAATGGGCAACTGAGCCCTTAGCACTTGGCAGGCATCATGGAGTCATGGTTTCCAATATGTCTCTTTGGGACTAATTGCAAACACACAGGAACAAACTAGCCTACTTTGCAATTGGGCTTAATATTACAATATGTGTTTGTAACGGATCTTAATTATATAATTATGCAAATTAGTTATACAATGGACAGCTGTGGACTGACCCAAGGTGGAGTAGCATCCCAAGGGATGCTCTCTATCTCAGGTTGGGAGGGTTGTGACAGCTCACAACATCAGTGGCCCTGGTGATCAGGTAAAGCTGTACCAGGGAGAGTCTCTGGAGCATCCATGGGAGGGAGCTGGGGCCACATAACAATACAGGAGGGTATTCAGTGATAATAGCGGCCGAAAATGAATGACTACAAAAACAGTGACTCATTTTCAGCGCTATCATTCTGGGCAGCCATGCAAACTAAGTGGCCATACAGGAGAGCGATCAATGGGGAATGGCGACTGGAAGGGAACAGCGAGAGGAAGGGAGGGACAGTGAAGGGGTTTGCAGGACTGGTGTACCTGTTGCACGCCAAGCTAGGCGTGTAGTGTGGAGGTGTGGTGGCTGGCTCTGGCACTGCAGTACTGGATTCAGGGCTGGGACGGAAGCAAGTAAATTTTGCTGCTACCTGTGGCTGCGGGACTTAATTTTTTGCAAAATCTGGATTTTGCCTCTGCCCAACATGCACCCCCCCTGGAGCTGAGAATCTTAATTCAGGGAGTGCAGAGGAGCAAGGAAACCCTCCCCAACAAAACACTTTTAAATATTCTGGATGTCAGGTCGCCTTGAAGTGTATATCGCCAATGCTTCGGTGATATACACTGGCCATAATAGTGATTGCTGTTTCTATATCACTATTATGACATGGAACTTGCAGGAGTCCAAAGGAGATTAATCAAGGACACCAGTCAACTATGGCCATTATTATATATAAAATGTTCTTAAAACTTCCGCCCATTGGCTATAATGGAGTGTGCCCCGTGTTCTCCTTGGCACACGTTATTTTGTGCCTCAAGCATGGGGGTGGATCGATCACCAGAAAGTGGAAGGGATTGGCTGGCTACCTCGACAGGGCCAAAATAAGATTCCTTACACTTCCAGAGTAACTGCATAGAATAGTATAACATTTAAAAGAAGGACTTTAAAGGCATAAGCTACAAAATGTAAGCCATATCTGAATCTTGAAAACCACTTCAAACAGCATCACAACATTAGGCATTGCAAAATGCACAGTGAGGCTGTAAGTGTGATGGAGCAATTGTGTTCATTGTGCATCTGGGTCCAAACAAGTTATTAAAGAGTATGACCTTAACGAACTTAATGGATTGAAGTGTGATAAACTTGATCTGTCGGCTAATGAAGCTGATCGAGTAAGGTTTGAATAAGAGGGTTAAATTTTTTTTTTACAGAATCAGAATGTACCAGATAAGCACCGATAAGGATCGCCATTCCGGGAAGTGATTTCCAGATGTGACATTTTGGGGAAGCTTTTCCTTTGTTTCAGTGGAGCAGTGCAGAACAGTTTCTGTGTGCTGTATTTAGAGTTGAAATAGTCAGCTATTTAAGTACTGAATTGATGAGCAGTTGTTAGATATGGATGTGTGTACATATTAAAGGATCATCTTTCTGTCTCTCACTCAAACAGTGTTGTGCGTTTTCATTTTTTCTGTCACAGGGCTCTTTCTGTTAGCGCAGTCCCCTTACATAACATGTAAGGTAGGCGTGTTATGAGCTGGATGGGTTCTCATTTAAAATGTCAGACTTGGATGTGTGTGTGTTTCCGTATGAAAGAAAATGTTAAAGGAATCCGTACATTTCCTTATGAAATTATTGTAAAGGTTATTATGAGGCTCCAGTATGTAAATTGCTGGGTTATATTTAGAAAATGTTTTTCAGTAAGACAGAAAATGCTTTTTAAATAGGGATGTGGAGACAACCATTTTGTGGACAGGAAGGGTGTTGTGATGATGTCACTACCTCACTAGTATTAACAGTGTGCAGTGCAGCAGGTGAGAACAGTTTGACAGTGCTGTCTTGATTCTATTATGTAACTCCCTTGCAAATGGGGATTCCAGAAAGCTTTCCCGGAGTTTGTCTCCATGCTCCGTGCCTGGTTCGTGATCGGCATAAAGCCGTTTAAATGGGTAGCTGGTGAGTGTTTTTGAAGCCTCTGTATGCTGTCTCTTTACGGACTGCCTGTTGCAGCCATAATTAATTGAAGTGGGAGGGGGGCTATGTGGTTGTATGTCCGAGTCCCGCCGGGACACTGAAAAATAACTCCCTTCTGCCATCGCTAGTGGTGCAGAGGGAGTTCTGTTGGAAGGATGCAATTGTTTGTTGGGAATGATGTAAAATAATAACGATAATGTGGTTGTTCTAACCTGCCTTCTTTTTGCAGTGAGGACTGTTCGGTTGTCTCCGCCATTTTGGTCCAGAACTGTTGAATTGGACCAATCAGTACCTCGGGACCCTACAGAGTCAGCTGACCAATGGAAACTGCTTGTTCTTTGAGAAAGGTATTATGGGCTATAGCTGCTTTTTCGCACCACTGAGTCGGAGGGAAGTGACTGGCATATTCAGCCAGCCAATGGAAACAGGTAGCGCCGCTTGGGGTGGGTATCAAGGCTGCCCAAGTTAGATTCGTTGTGGCTGAAGAGAGAGAAAGGAGCTGTGTGCTTCTGCGCTTGTGGAGTGTTCGCTGGGAAGCGCGCGGAAAGGCCTAAGGCGGCTGCTTTTCGCTTTCAAAGTAAGTCGGACTAAATCCGCTGGCGGCGGTCGGAGGAGGCTGGTGCCAGCCCAGCTACTTACCAGGCTCAACCTGAGAGGACTGGAGAAATTGCTAAATCACGCTCGGTCCACCCGTGATGTTGAAGCTGCCGCTTGCTGCCTGAGTTCTTCTGCAAGTTCGTGAAAGCCTGAAAGCAGCTGCCTGGTATGATACCCTCTGTTGTTTACCATATAAATGTGTAAGAGGCTGGTGAAATTCAGGCTCAGCCCTGCCAGTGTTGAAGGAATCGTTATTTGCTGGAGTTGTGAGTACTGAATCAGGGTAGCCCCTGCCAAGTGTGCAAACAGTGGTTTCCAGTTGTATTATTATACTGCTGACTGCCTAATTAAGCTTTCTTCCTATTCTGACTTGCTCAGGATTGTAACAGCTATCTGTGTTAAGAGCCCCAACCAGCTGCCACGTTTGGACTATCCGTTAGGGCTTGGGTACCAGGGACAGCAAATCTTAGGGTTAGCCTGTGCACAGAGCCCTAGGTAGAAAATTATAGTATAAGCCAATTAACTTGATCCCCTCCTTGTTATCTGCCCCTTTAATAAATCAGATTATTGTGTTGCAACTACATCCTGGTTGGTTTGTGCATCCCTGGTGAACTGCTACTTAGTGACTGTGATATAACTGTACCTTTCTTTACAGGGGGTCCCCAGAGTGAGCTGAGAGATACTACCCTGGGGGGTAAATGTACTGGTGAAAAATTGTTGGTACCCAGTGTGAGCCACTAGTGGAACAAAGGGGGGTTGCAGTAACCCAGAGGGCTGTAACCGAGGCAGTCTCGACTGTATTAACGACCTCTGGGTGGAGGCACCCGTCAATGGATCTGGGCCCCTCACCCTGTCTCAGTGGAGGCAGGCAGGGGTAGTAGCCCTAAGGGTAGTATGCTCCTGGGGGTTACAATTATATTTGGAGGAGCACCAGGATTTCATGTTTTGGCAGAGTGCAAGAAAAGAATCCAGTGCTTCTCTTCATGTTAGAACAGGATCCCTGTCTGTAGGAGCAGTTTGTTTTAACCTGCTTAACTGCATACTATTAGAGCTGGTGTGGCAGTGACATCATCACAGCACCCTTGCTGTCAACAAAATGGATGACTCCACATCACAATTGTAAATGTATTTTTCTGTCTTACTGAAAACATTTTCTAAATATAACCTGGCAATTTGCATACTGAATCCTCATAGAAACCTTCACAATAATTTCATAAGGAAACATCACGGATTCCTTTAAGGTCCTGCAGTGGTAAAATGGTGAGAGACAATTATGTAAAGCTTGCCTGAAGAACTGCTGTGGAGGTGTTCCAAGCAGCTGAACAGAAGCTTAGCCTCTCACACCTTGATCATTCATTGCTGTTGCCGCCTGCTTGCTGCCTTCACGCATTCACTGATACTGTCAGGAGTTGTGTTTTTGTTGTTGTTTTTGTAGTGTAATGGTACTGACTTTCAGAGAATGAAGACAGTGTTGTTGTAGCATGCAGATATGTAAATGAGCTACTAGCTGTTTACTGAATGAAGTGGCTATTCTAATCTACTGACTTTTTTGTGAAAAATTGAAATAAATTATGAGAAGCCTGTGAATGATTTCAGCAGACTGTGAAATGATATGGGGAGACCAACCACCCTTTTAAACTGCAGTGGGCATTATGCAAATCTTCTATTGTGTTTTCGGCAGTGCTGCCCTCATTCCCTTTGTAGCTATCCACAATCATGTCAAGCGCCCCCATCACCCACGATGATGTTACTTAGTAAACAGACATAATAATAAATAAAGAAGGTATTTGGTGCAGTGAAGAGTGAATCAGTGTGTGTTACATGCATACCAGTCTTATTATTTTTTATTTTATTTTTATTTTAGCTTTTGTTGACCGGGTAAGTGCACTAGACAAATCCTGCCTATTTTCAGGCACGACCGGGGAGGGATACAGATGAATGCCAACTGACCTTGAACCACATTAAGCTGTTGGTGGTATTTTAGTGAATGAGGGTAATTTAGCCAGGACACCGGGAAATTCCTACTCTTTTCGATAAGTGCCATGGGATCTTTAACATCCACCTGAACTACCACCAATCCAGGCAGATGGGACCTCGGTTTAACATCTCATCCGAAGAGCGGCACCTCAGAAGTGCAGCACCCTCTCGTGCTGCACTACAGTGTCAGTACTGGGATATTAACCCAAGTGCCAGATGTGGGAACTGAACCCACAGCCCTCTGATCTCCGGCCTCAGAGCGAGTGTGCTACCTCAGAGCCACTGACACTGGATTATGTGTGGATGTGAAAGAACAAAACTAGTTTCATGCTATTCATCCCACCCGATAATGTCACTTTGTTCGTGTCTCAGCAGTTACGTTGCTGGCGTACATTTCTGTTGCACAAACAACCCCAGTGTAGTGGCAATGTCCTTGTACAGGATGAATGATCGTATACAGCGTGAGGGGCTACAAAGTTATATATTGTCCCTGTAAAATTACTATAATCCCATGTATTTCTAATAAAATCTGTGTTGTTCATTAATGTGTGTTCATGTGTGGCCACAGACTCACTTTACATCTCATAACTGTAACAGTAACATAGTAGATAATGCCGCATTTCCATATGCAATCAAATACATATTTATAACTTCTGTCACCAAAATAGAAGGAAATAAAAAACTGCTGCATCAAAGGACTATGAAATTTGCTGCGATTAGGCTGGTACCTGTATCCTAACCTTGGTGGCACCAAACCATTCTCTCATCTAACCCCCTCAAAAAAAATTGAACAGAAAACATGTGACTGTTGCCATAACCACCACTGTAAAGCATATTCCCGACACGTATGCAGACAGTTTGAATTCACAGATCTGACACACTGCGCTGTCAGACACGGCTAGTGCCCCAAAAAAAAAAACACAGAATGCAGACTCTGCCCAAGTAGGGCAAGCATAAAAAGTGATCATGTTTTCATCCAGTTACTAAGAAGGTTTAAACCTTTTATACAATAAATAAGTCAACATCATTTATGAAGTGCTGACAGAGTACACAAAGAAAAACATGGTATAATGATTCCCTGAATGATTCTCTTATGATGCATGCAGCTGCTCCACTTTGTGATAAGATGCAAGTTTTGTGGGTTCATTGATTATTACCAAATCTTAATCCCACAAGTGACATGCTGTCAAGAGTGCTTTATTATAAAATGTATATGATCGGCAACTTTTTTCACACATTTGAAGGGAATCCACCCCACCGTTGCTGACAGCTTTCCAGCAGGGCACATCAGTCTTATCGAGCCCAACCCCCAAGTTGTCACTTCTGCTAAATGCTCCAGTGTGCTTGTGCTCACGTACACCAACAGGACACATAAAAGCTGCAACCTTTCAAACCAACTTCACATCACTGACAATAATCATGGACGATTCAGCACTAACAGACAGGAAGGCTTTAAAATAGTCGCGGTATTCGGATTCACTCTGATGGCAAACAACAACTATTCCACAAGCTCGTTAATGACATTTATAACATGGCTAAATCTGACTCGTCTTTTCTCGAATGGAGTCCAATGCTACATTTGCAACAGGCCCAGTGTCAAGAAAAAAACTAAGGACAGATTGACAGTGACACTGTGTCAATGCAACTGACCCAGAAAAATGTCAGCCATTGGTCATCTGAAATGTAACTTCCTCGGCGCTCTGGAAAGAATTTGTCCCCAAGCTGGCCCATCAGCACACTGGTAGTGCTACTGCTCATGATGCTAGCAGCTCGGGTTCAGGAACAAGCCTGAGTTGTCAGGGGCTGGCCAGGGAGGAGGACTGATCATTCTAGGATGCTCTCCTCCTCTGTGGAGAAGGGCTGCTGACTCCACTGCTATACTGCCACCAGGGTGACCACAGGTGGCAGTTCAGTCAGAGCAACGAAGGGGACAGGGGACACAGGCTGGTGCCATGCTATGCATGTGCGCATGCACACTCATTCGCTTGTCCCGAGTGATGGGACCAACAAGAACAGCGAAATACCCTCGGCAGAAGGCAAGATGACCATCTGGCTTCTGCAGGTCCTCTCACTAGTAATGTGGCTCTTCTCCAGTCTGAACCTGGTCTGAGTGGAGTGATGTTAGCCCACCACCCACTAGTGAGGGTGTGACAAAGGGAGGGCAGAGTTGAAGGTAAACCCACGAGAAGCTGGGTGATGGGGCTGGGGAAGGTTAGCATGAAGGCCGTGAGGGAAGTATAAACAGAATATATTAATGAAACAAAAATAATAATTTGATCCCAACAGTTTGTGTTGCTAGTATCTACACAGAAAAGCCTGGATGACAGCAGTGATTTCTGAAGAATGGCTAAAGGAGTTTGATCAATCTATGTGCCTACAGAGACAGGGGATGATTTTGTTGCTTGGCAACGCATCCTCAAATTCAGCACAGACAGTCACCTGCATAATGTCACCAATCATTTCCTCCTCAAACACCACCTCTAAAATTCAGCCCTTGCTGGCATAATCTAGATTTTAAGGCTCTGTACCAATGGTAGCAACCATCAGTTGTCTGGATGATGGCAAACCATCAGATGATAACATCAAGGAGGTGCTGTACTTCATAAGGGACAGCTAGCGTGATGTGAGCACCACAAAAATTGTCAATTGCTGGCCACACAGGAAATACTAAATGCTGCTGCTCTGCCTTCTGCTGACAACAGTGTCACCCAGAAACAACCCAGCACCTCCACCGCATCTGTGGTACAGTCCATCTCTGCCACTCTTGAACAACTGCCTGATGCCACAAACATAACTGCAACAGTCCAGCATCCTGCAGGCTGATGAAAACATGTGCAGCACTAGATGATGAAGAAATCATTCAGATGGTGCAACCATCCACTCCAGGGAAAATAGAGATGAAGACACCGAACGCACCTACGATAAGGAGCCGCCTGCTGTGCAGATCGCAGTGGATGCCAGTCATGGACTGAAAGCTGCCTTGGGATATGCCGAACAGAATGGATTTCCTCAGCATAAAGGATACTGACTGCATCCATGACCTGATCGCAGAAATATTTATGGTGGGCCAGAAAAGTCACAAGATTTTGTTGTTTTAAGATATTGAAGACAGCCAGCCCAGTGGCGCTGGAGGCTGAGTGCTGGTCGCTATACCTCGTGCCATGTCAGTGACCTGGGTTCAGGGTGAGCCGGGTCTGCCGAGGCTCGGCAGGGGCGAGAGAGGATCGGCGTCCAGGGGACTGCTGTCCTCTCGGGGGAGGGAGGGAGGGGTTTGTCGTCCCGGCTTATTGACTACCCTCTGGTGGTGGCCAGGGTGCAGTACGAGTTGGGAGGCATGTGCGACACCCTTGCATTGGTAGGGGAGGTGGGGATAAAATGGTGGAAGCGACAGGCAGGCAGGCTCCTCTGGATTGGGTCTTGGCGGGAGGAGCGGGCACCTCCTCCCTGGCCCCACTGTGGGGAAGTAAGCTGCGGGGAATTTCCGGGGTAGGCGGGAGCGTGCGGGACTGGAAAGTGAGTCCCTCCGAAAGAAGGTCATACCGCCTACTAGAGCTCAGGTGGAAAAACACTTAATAGAAAAAAAATATAATGAAGACAGTGAACCATGACAGATGCTTCAAACGTGAGTCCATGCATTTTATTTCTCTTTGTGATGTTACAGTACAGCTGGCGAGTGAGCCCAAGGGTTGGATTTTATAGGTGGTGTTTGCCTAGTTACATGAGACTGCCAAATTTTACGAGACTGTCAAGACTTTAAAACTGCAAAAATATAATGCTGTTTTTTGGGGGTTCTTAAAACTGCAAAAAGTAACACTGCCTTTTGACAAGGGATGCTGTTCTCGAAACTGCAAAATATGTTGTGCTGTTTTTGGGGGTCTTGAAACTGTAAAAATAATGCTGTGCCTTTTGGTGAGGGAAGTTTTTCTTCAAACTACAAAAGCTGAAACTGGGAGAAGGGGATGTTTTTGGCTTGCTTGTTGGCTTTTTGAGGCTCTTTTACTGCATGTGCCTCTTAAGAACTTAACTGCTTGGTAGCTTTAAAAATTATCATTGTGAAAACCACAGAAAATGAAAAAATAATGCTGTGCCTTGGGGGTATTAAAAGCCTGGGTTGTTTAAAAACAAACTGTCTTGGTGGAAGCCTCAGAAACTGAAAAAAATGTAAATAAATGCTTGGTGGCTTGGTTTTGAGGGTGGAGAGTATTTTAAGAAATGCTCTGCTTGGTGGAGTGGATTGAAAACTGTCAATGTGCAAACAACAGAAACAGCTTAAGCACTGACCTGGTGGCTTGGTTTTGTTTTCAGAAATGGACACTGTCCAGTAGAAGGCGTCAGAACTTGAGACATGCCCTGTATTCACATTTCAGTATCCTCTGTTATTTAATATTTAGTTTTACAATACTGATGGATGTGCAATTACAAAACAGCAATTATGATTCCATCTATGTATTCATGTTCCAAACTGCTAGGTTATTCTTCACGTAAAACACCTTTTATACCAACTCAAGTTAATTGTATCTGATGTATCGTCTTGAATCTAAAAAGAAACTGGAAAAATGATAAAAATGCAAAGAAAAAAAAGCTGACAAATGAAGACCATTTTCCATATTTATTTATTTATTTATGTCTGACAACCGGGTAGATGCACTGGTCCAGTGGACCGTTTTCAGGCACGACCTGGGCCACCAGTGGCAGCAGTCATGGATACATACAGTGCATTAGTACACACCCATACACATAGGTGGTAAGGAAAAAAGAAAAAAGCTGTACAGCAAATAGAGAATCATCATATGCAATAACAAAAGAGTTGGGTTCTAGTGTGACTAGAGTAGTGCAAGTCTTATATACATACAGTGCAGGTTAAGTAAACAATGGCAGGGTTAACAAAGAATCAAATCACGCAATAAACTAGTGAGGTGGTTTTAGATAAAAGGAAGGAGACAGAGGAGTGAAACCGGAGGCAGAGGAAAAGAGATAAGACCAATTAAGGAGAAAGTAGGCTACAAAGCAGTAAGTTATTTTAGGCGCAACAACAGCTTGCAGTAGTCCTATGGCCAGATGTGTAGGTTCCGTTTGAAAGTCAGGTGGGAGGAAGACAATCGTACAGAGGAGGGAGTCATTCTGTCCATATTACAACATTTCAGTATCAAGAGAAAATGTTAACTTGCATTTTAAATGATTTTCACTTTTAGAAAAAACTGATGCAGTTGAATATCCCACTCAGAAATCCACCATCTGCCTTAGGGGAATGGAAGGCGATGGTCTGAGTGCTGAGTGTAATACTTTTGTTTTCTATTTCTAGAATGTACTTGTACCTGCTTTTCACTGTTCACATACATGCAGCCATTGTTGTCACTATAACTGGTATTGCTGTATCACTCCGGCTATATCCTTTCCACAGGTTACAGCTCAAAATTAGCTTCGCTCAGCAAGCCCAACCCTACCAAATTTAAAATATACATACATACATACACACATACAGTAAATAAATACACATACATAAAGACATCATCTCAGGTGGCTCACTTCTTCTCCATATTATGCTTATAATCTGTTTTTGGCACTGTATAACAACTCAGTGTAGGAAGGTCATATCAGATTGTCTGTACTATTATTACACAATTCCCCCTTCTTGCTGCCTGTATCATTATGTCCAGTGGAGAGAAGGGCAGCAGACAATAACCTCACAAGCGACCCTGTATCTAGCAATAAATTTCACGGAAATTCTGACTAGGAGACACCCCTGCCTGTTTGTCCCCAGCCCAGCTTCTCCCCACGCCCGGAGGCATGGCCCACTGTGGCGCATCAGTTATGCCTGTTCCACCCCAGTGGCAACAGCTCTGACCTCACTACCCGTGCTCCTCAGGGAGACCACTTAGCTCCTCAGCCAATTGAGTAATGACTTCAGTTATTATTTTGCTGGTCAATCACCCGATTTCTCTGCCTCCTGTCACACTGTTGTTCCCAGATAAATAAAATTTGCCTTGCCTTGCCTTGCCCTTGGCTCTAGGGACAAGGAGCAACCCTTGGTTGGTCAAAAATAGATCTGATGTTACACCACCTGTACACACTGTATCCCTCCATGGCAACTTGGGATAACATACTCTGTTTAACTTGAAATCCATAATGTCATTGTGGTTCTATTGACTGTTGTGATTGCTGCCACTAGCCTCGTGCCTCCTGGGGTTTGGAGTCCAGCATCAACACGGTCACAACAACAGAGACTTTGCCCTGTGGTTTGGGTATTGGCTCCTGCCAACTGTCTTGAATCTTCTACCGCCGTGCCTTCTGCCACAAGTTCTTTTGGGCCACAGGCCTCGCCAGAAAAAGGTTCTCTTGTCTGATGCCTTCACTTTACTGGAAACCAGGACAAATGGTGCCAAAGCCATCAGGACACCCTCCTGAGGTGGACCTCCAACAGGCACCTGCTTTCCTAATCTCGGACCCTGTCAGGCCAATCATTCGGAGACTCACACAGGGAAGCCAGAACCATACAGACTTGTGACTCTGCCATCATTCCTAGGATCACAGACCTCTCTGGCTGGTCACAGCTAGAGAAAGGCACCCAGAACTACGTAAACCCGTAGGCAGTGTTGGGTAAGTTACTTTCTATTACTTTCTACTACTTTTGAAAACTTGTTCCAGAAAGCTCTGTGCAGTCAATAGCAATGATGGAGAAGTACTGGAAGATGTAGTACACCTTACAGTTACATTTACTCATGGCTTTTTATACAAAATAAATATATAACTGTAACTGATTACATTTATTTGAAAGTAATTAACTCATTACTTTCAAAAATGTGATCCGTTATAGCTATTATTTCTGTACTGTTTTGTATTAAAAGAAATAAGTAACTATAATTGTAAGGTGCATTACTTTTTCTAGTACTTTTCCATCCTTGCTAGTGACTGCACAGAGCTTCCTGGATACAAGTTTCAATAATAGAAAAAGTAACTTACAACACTGCCTATAAGGCTCTGTCTGGAAAGTATTGCACTCTGAAACTCTGGACTAGGCTTCCTCTCTGGCAGGACCAGTGCCCCTTTTTTTTTTTTTTTTTGGGGGCTCCTCTGCCAGGTATCCACCCTGGTCACGGCCGCAGTCTTCCACCAACTGTCACCTGGGACCCCGGATCACCCGGCTATTCCCCAGAGGGTGGGGCACAAGCTGGGACCCCTATCCAGCCCCTGCAGAACCAGTAACTAGTTTGGGGACCCCAGTAGCAGTGGCCAATTGAAGCCTTCATAGGCGGGAGGTGCCCATTTTCCCCTCTTTAATTCTTCCAAAGAGTCAGACATGCAATGGACGTCAACGCACTAACGTGCAGACATCCGCCAACTCTTCTCCCAATGTGGATGCCCGTGGTCTGCTGAACACCCAGCCTCTGCTGGGTATCAATACAACATGGTGCATGACCCTTGCCCACCCTGAAGGAAGGAGAGCTGTCGCAGGATGCTCAATCCTCCCTTCCCCTGCCAACCCCGGCAACCAGAGTCCGTTCCCGAATCCGGATCGCCGGGCATGGCACAGTGTGGCGTCCAGCGCCTCAGCCCTCAGCGCCACTGGGCCAGCACCAGTGCCCTTTTCTATACTGTTAGTGGGTGGAAAGAAAACCTGGGACGCCCTGGCCAATAGGCAACTAACTATTATGAATGGCACAGAGAACATTTTATCACCAAGCAAAAATACACGACAATTACAGGAAATGACTAGTTAACCATTTCTGAAAATACTTGGGTTAACAATATTAACCCCTTAAGTTCAAAAATACCATAATGCACAATTTTAACATTTAGGGTTGCTCGTAACCCCTTATCTACGATAGGTGGGTTGCACTATGTAAAGTTTAGTTTCTGCCATTATCGTACATTGGATTTACTGAATTGCCAAACCATAGTCTGTGTCCTACATTTTATTTTAATAACAAGCTCTTGAAAATAAGGAATGGTATGCCTTATATTTTTTATTAATAAAAGATAATTTTAAAAATAAGTTCTTGGAATGTTAGCGTACAAATATCTATATAGCATTATAAAATGGTGAAAACTTCCTGGGTTTTGATTGGCTAGAGGGTAACATTTCCATGTCCTTATCAGGACATATACTGGCAACTGGTACTACTTAATGCTAATCAAAACACAGCACACTCACACATCAATGCCTGCACAGCTTTCCCACAGCAGCTCAAAACTTAGTAGTACTAGTAGAGGCCCAAACTGTACTACCTTGTCCCCTCGTCCGGACCACTCTGGCTCAGCATATGCTCACATGTTCAGGGCCCCAAACTGGCTTAATGACCTCCCTCTGACATCAATGCTGTATCAAAGCTTGGCCCTTTCAAAATTATACTCCGCCACTATACAGCGCCAGCAGCTGTGACTGCCTTCCCTAAGCTATCATTGCATAAGGCCCTTATTTACCTCTATCCCTACAACTTCCTTATTCCACACACACACACTACCTAGCTATCCTACATTCACCTCTCTTCTTGATTGGTGGTATTAACTCCCACCTACTCCCTTTCCTATGCCTCTACCCCCATCTCACCTCCCTTAACCTCGTCTCTCTCTGAATTTTACGTTTGTCATCCCTTACCCCTTACTCCCACACACACACCTATCTCTCTCTGTCCTCCTCCCTTTCTACCCTTTCTGACATTCTTCCATCTAAACCTATCCTCCTCCTTTACATGTTAATTTGACAAAGCCACTTACTGACCACTTTATTACCTGTCTGTGTACCCTTTGAGTTGTGCCTTACATAATACCCTACCTTCCTCCCTCCAACCCTAGACCTATCCCCTCTGTCCTCCTCCCCTCATCACCCTTTCAGACATTCTTCCTATTCTTTTCTACCTTTTCTCTTTACTACTCTCTCTTTACAAGTTAATTTGACAAAGTCACTTACTAACTGCTATATTACCCGGTTGTGACCTCATTAGTGTGCCTTACATGATACCATACTTGTTATGATACTGTAATGTTAAAGTTCTTCTTTTCATTTTGTCAACTGTTTGTACTTTCTTGACATGGAACCATTGTAAAAGAACCACTGGTTCAAAGGTGTTTTTAATCTAAGATATCAATAAATAAATAGTAATTGACAGAGCCTAATAACTACAGTTAGACAGCACTGCCACCATGATAGAAATAACTAAAACACTATGTCCAAGATTCCTCTCTTTCCTACTCCACAGGTAATGTATGAGTATTTCATCAGAAAATTCGACCTCCTATTTTATTTTCAATGCTGCGTGTCTGTCTTGTCTCTGGTCCACTGCTCCCTCTCCCGCTGTGTAAACCACAAACTACATCGACGATGCACTGCCCGCTTTTCTATTGTTACTCTGCAGTCCTCCCCTCTATCTCTGGTCTCAAGTCCCCCATTCCAACTCGCAAAAGGAGAGTGAACCCTCAATCAATCTCACTGTATTGCTACCACTGAAGAAAACACTAAAGGCACTCGGCGCAAGCAACTCATGCCTCATTATGTACCTGGGCCGTGCTCTTAACAGCTCATAAACCATACCTTGTTGGGTCTTATTCCTTACTTATAGCATAGGTAAGAACATTCGAGACATCTGATGGGCTAAAATTCAAGTACATGTGTTAGTATCTGGCCATAATTACACTCCTGTTCATGTTTAGCCTGTACACCAGGTTGAGCTACAATATCAATACGCCTCAACTGGAACTATTTTTGTCTTCTACTCATATGTATTTCAAACAGAAAACAGTACTGTTCTTATTTAAAAATTATAAAAAGCTTTTAAAACATTTGATTGGTTGACAGGATGCAAATTATAGTCAGTAATCACACTTTTGTTTTTGTGTTTAAAGGTACTTGGCACAAGCACCTCATGTCTAACAACACACTTGAGATGTGCAGTTACTAACCCATAAGTGCACACTGTGGTGTGTCTTATTGCAAACTTAGATCCTATGGGTTATGATAATGTATTGTGCTTTATCATAATGGACCGTCGAGAGCTCTTGAGAGTATCACACTGTATGTTTAACTAATGTCTTGCTTACATTTACAGCACTGCCCAGCATGTTGTTTCTAATTTGCAGGAGAATTACAGGCTATGTACTGCACCACGCCTGTGATTAAATACATTATTTATCCCTGCAAGGCATAGTTTGACTCTGTGTATGCTCTGCATAAACTGAATAAAAATACATTTTAAAAGATGGCAGCCAGATGCCTGCCCCTGGGCTCAGTGATATCTCACTGATCTGAACACAACTGTTAAAGACTACCATACATGCAGCCCCACCCTGGGTTCTGACACATGAAATATAAGGTCACATGTGTGCACTTGGCAATGAACCACTAGGAAGGATGCATGTCTTTGTGTGTCTCCGCCCCCCACCCCATACACACACCCACTTTTACTACTGTGGCAACCTGATGGGGTAATTCAGAAGGTACAGGATATGGGGCACAAGCAGGATCAACCAAAGCGGCAATGGTACAATAAGCTGCATGCTCACCTTTGGGGCTGGAAGGTTAGAAGGTGTTGGTTCTAGTTCCACACTAAGAACTTGGCCTAATGTCCAGTTCTGCCACTCTTATGGAGTGTGGGATGGGGTGGGGGTTAAACTACTGAGGTGCTGTCATTTAGATGAGACATTAAACCAAGGTCCCTTCTGGCCATCTCTGGTGGCTGCCAAGGCAGAAGTTAAAGATCTCATGACACTTATCAGAAGAGATGGGGATTTTTCCTGGTGTCTAGGCCAACATTCCCTATCAATGAAACAAGTCCCTGTAAGCTACCCCAGGATGTACTTAGAAACAAGTTATCACAGCTCAATTTTCATGGTTGAACATTTAAAATAAATCAACCAGACAGATTATGTTATTCTGAAGGATCAGTTGGTTGTGGTTACAGTGATAGTGGTGGTATAGTGTGGGGGATGAAGCTACCAGATAACTTATATACACATTTATTCAAAGGATCCAGCAGAGGTAAGGTGGGGGCACTCTCTTCCTCCCACATATCCACTAGGTATGTGGCCCAGAGGAGTGTTAGAGCCCTGAGTCCGTCATGAAACCACGTTGACACACACCAGGTAAACACACTGCCACTGGCTCATCGAGGCTGGCCCTAATATTTTAAGGACTTTTATGTTAATTTTTGATTATTATGTTGTTCTGCTCTGTGAAATCTGCATCATGCTGTATGGAGAGTGTTTAGAAGAAATGTTGTACCAAACAGTGTAACTTTGTTTCACACAGCTTTACTATTTATTTTTTTGTGTCGTGTGTACCACACTCATTGTAATTTTTCTTTCATTTACTTGTCTGATACAATGCACTTCTACTTTCGATCTTCCATAAGACATTGTTATAGATGACAAAAAAATTGCCAGTGTCAATCTTGAGGACTGCATATGGTGTTTTCTTAATCCAGTCTATGGTTATGAGATTGGACTACATCTTAAAATGTTTTTTTTTTTCATTACTTCCAGGGAAAAGAATATTGCCATTTTTAAATATGAAATATTACTCTTTGATTGAAAACAGTAATTTTGGTTTGTAGGTCAGTATAAACTGGGTTATTTGGGTGTTGACCAAGGCTACAGTTACAAGGGATATGTGAGCACTTGATAATGTTTTAGTAGCACAAATTACAGCTCCATTGAGGAATTCATAGGAGATATGAGACATAGGTCGTAATGTCACAAAATACCAGATAGACCACCCAGTCTGCCCATATCCCATGTACTTTCTCACCCTTAACTGGTGCATAAAGGTAATTCAGGGTACTAATTCAACCCATATCTTACACAGAATTCATATTTTGTTCACTGTTTTCTCTCTGGGCCTGTGTTCCACGTAAACATGACCTTTCTGTGATGAGAGTTCAATAACTTTATTCCGTGGTTAAGATGAGGCAGTAAAATTGTTTTACATATAGAACATATTCATGTATCTTTCTTCTGCTATCATGACTCACACAATGCATCACAGCTTCCTATTAGCCTTGCCATGTTAAATGTTATACGGTTGCTTAATTAATATAGTTACTGATCATAACTTCTGCATCACATTCCTCTGGATATGTGAGAGGTCTCGCCCACCATCCACTGCTTCACCGTTGAGTTAGTTTTATTTGTGCGCTATCACTTTCTCAAAGTTTTGAAACCAAAGTGCTACTCAACTGATGAACTCCCAAGCACTTGTAGGGCCTCGTCAAAGTTATGTTAGCAGCAAAAAGTTTCCATTCTTAGAACTACATATTTTGGACTCTACTGAATCAAAAGCTTTGCTGAAGTAAAAGTACATCTGATGCAAACTTTTAGAGTTTATATCAAATAGAAGTCATGTGCTTGCAACTATTGGGTTTACATGTGTAAATGATTGACATTCTTATGATTCCTCCTGCTTTTAAATACATCATTTCACGCCACACATGTAGAGATGCATGTACAAACTGGTTCTAATTAGGTTAATTCCATGATAAGTCTATCTGTATGTACACAGGGAATGTGTCTGATCTTTACTGTTTATCTTGAATAGATTGATCATTGCAGCTTTACAGTTTAATGAACACTCGTCAAGGTTGCAGGCAGTGACTAGATCCGGGAAAAGGAAATGGGTGCATCCTTCCTCAAACAGAGGTCTGGAGCACCAGTCATAAAGCAAAATTATGGTGGCAGCTACAGATGGTAATTAGGAAATGAAACTGAAACAATATTTAAAATGTTTTTTAATCTTTATGCGTTACTCTATTGTATGCAAGTTATATGCAAGGTTTGCAAAAAACTGCATTAATGCAACAGTTATGGTTGAAGAATATACCATTAGGATTTTCAATCATAAACTGCTATCCCGCCCCATGATGTGGATGATGGTGGAGTCTTCCTTTGGGTTGTCAACCTTAAAGGAAATGTCCACGACAGTCAGGCCCCACCTCCATGTGAAGTGGGGCCCGATTAGTAGATGCAGTAGAAAATGTTTTAAAATAACTTACTCGTGTCTAAGTTATTTCAAATTGTATCTGGTTGATCCTGCCCTCCCTTGCCCCGGCATTTTAAAGCAGAGCCCTCCCTGTCACCCCTAAGCACCTACGACTGTCCCTGATGACGTTTCAGGCGGGAGCAGCGCGGGGCATCTGTATACTTAATATGTGACTCCCTTGTAAAATAGTCCGGTTTACAGCCTGGACATTCGTAGGCATGTCTGATACAAATATTGTCTAAATGTACCCCTGCCAGTTGGTACTTGGTCTCGGTGTAGCCAGGGCTGTGGAAAACATTCAAAAATTATATTTTAACACTTTTCTTTTGAATTTTTTTTTTTTTAAATAGCAACAAGGCATAACCGGGATAAATTCACAGTCAGATAATCACCTACTAGGGGCAATATGGCTCTTGGTCGTGTCTGCGTGCACGTTACTTCCATTAGTGGATGATTAACAGACTGTTAATCTAATCCCTAGTCATTCCTTATTGCTTGATTGACAGTAAGCTGAAACAATTCTTATGATTCTCATGTGTGATTACCTTTCTATAGAATATGTAGGAGAGCTCATGACAGAGGTCATATCACAAAGACATCAGTATCCAAGCTACAGAACTACAACAAGTCGTGCAAGCAATAACATGCCTATTTCTTCTCCTATTGCATCTGCCTTTATCAAGACAGACAAAGAAACACTAGTCGCTATGCACAGAAGCAGATTTAATTAGATGTCATCCAAAGAGAGGTAATTTCATCATTAACTTATTTTTGGGGCCATTATAAGCATGTTGGGCCTTATGCACTAATGGTGGGTTATATGCACCTGAGACACGTACCCTGCACATGTACCCTCGTAGCCCCAGACAGGCACAGGGTGCAGGGTATGCATGACCACATAGTCCCACGGGTGCCTGTCGCCCATGACCCTCGGCGTGCAGGGTCACGCATGCAGTCGGGGTGGAGCCCCAGACCTAGGCAGGCATCCAATTAGATCCCCATAACAGGTCCCTCAGTAGATCCCTTGCATCCAATGCGGGTGCACAGAGCAGGAACGAGCCACGGAAAGCAGCAACATGTGGACCCCTGCAGTGCACTTGCCCGAGCTGCTGTCCCAGCCCTCCCCTGCAGTCTAGTGGGCTGGGGCACCTGAAGTCCCATAGCCTGGTACCGCTGCATCCAGCGGATGAAGTACACAGGGCGCGTATCAAGTTACGCCTGGTCCCAGATGGCGTAACTGGCACGCTGGCCTGGCACTATGTAACTAAGTGAATGCCGTGATAGTGCAGGCATGCCCCAGTGTGGAATCACCCATGGGCTAGGTGGCAGCTGCGTGACTTGCATGCCCTGGTGAATGCTGCTGGGAGTTCACGGACCCCGCTGCACGGCATTCACATGTAAGGTTGCCTACACACCTCGGATCAGTGGAGCATAGGCAACTATTTCATTCGTGCATAGGGCCTAATATTATTATGAGATATTACAAACATATATACCACTGATCATATGATGGATGTTGTTCTGATAGCGCATATATAGAATGAAATGTCAAGTAAATCAAATTGACCATTCAGGGTTTGCCAAACACAGTGTAGGAAAAAATGTTTTTTCTGTCATTCAGAAGAGTCGAGCTGTCAGGCAGAAAACAAAATAATATATATATGTTTTTACTGTCTAGTTTTAAAACAAATGACCACAGTGACCACTAGATCACAAACAGGTTTGTATTAACCTGAGAAGGACACCACCTCCGATGCACAGCTGTCAATTGGTGGCACCAGTGGAGGGTTTTATACAGGATAACATTTAGCTCTGTTATGTAGAAGCCTTACATTAGCATCCAGCGCAGTGGCTTGGGTGTAACCCAGAGCAGTACTGTCAGGGGTTATTACCAAAAAAAGGTGAGTGGCTCAGTCATCACTACAGCTCTGACAGTCTCATGGTTAGTTTGATACAACGTGACTATGAATCATGTGTTGGATAAGGGGTGGTGATATGGGCAAAAAAGTAATGGATGAACTTGAGACAGATAAAATTCCTTCATCCAACTATGCAGCACTGTGATAAATGGCACATATGCGCTGTAGTGACTCCTCTTCTGGTAGTGCAGGCATGTTAAGTAATGCATTCTACCTGAATGCATGATCCCCATCTGAGGTACTGCACATGGAGGATCACGGTTTGCCTGCCCAGTGGCCATAGTTTGGAGCGAGCGAAGGCAGGAATGGAGTCTCTGACCTCCAGGGTTACACTGGCAGGAAAACTTGACACCGGAGAGGTTCCTTTGTTAGGTCTGCATCAGGCCCGTGGCTACAACAGTGAGATGGGGGCAGAAGAATGACTGGGGGGCAGCTACCAGTCACGCTTCCTATCACGTGATTTGTCAAAATGCAGTGTCAGCCAGATAAGTAAGCCTTGTTTTATGTACCCTAGTGTAAATCATTTAACAGTTAACTCTAAACATGTAAGTGCTGTGTTTGCACTTGCAAACCAAGGATTAAGCAGTGTTATGAAACTAAAGTTGAAGTCTTCTTGGATAGTTTCATTTGAATTCTTCCACAAAGACATCAAGGTTGAGACTTGAAGTCACATCATTTTCATATGACAGGAGAATGAGGTTTCTCTTTCGTTCATAACCCATGCTTATCCTCTGATGTGATAAAATTATTTTCAAACAAGAAAGGAATTCTCACAAGCAGCAGTTGATGCCCCAAATAGCAAGACAGCAATACACATTTCAAAAATACATGGGAAAGCTTCCTTTAATTCCTGGCAGCACCAAGAACTTCTTCAAATTCATTGCACTGTTTCTTATCCATCAGTGCCTTGAATCAACCATTTCAACTTGACTTTCTCAATATCTAATGCAAACAAGTCAATCAAAGCATGTAGAGATTCCATTTTCAAGAAGTCGGGACAGCTAGTAGAATACATTGCTGACAAGCTTTTGTATAACTCAGAGTTCTTTTGAGAAAATCTCCTTTGCATTTCACTAGTGGTTTCATCAATCAGTTCATGATAAATCTGGGACCACTGATGCTCATTTAAAGTTTGGAATCCTGGTAAATGCTCAGTGATGACTGAATCTTAAACCTTCGGACAGCACCTTAGCTCTTTTGGTGGCACCGGCCTGATGTAATACCAATGTTTCATCCCAGGCACTTTTCAAAATAAGGTGCTTGGATGAAATATCTGCTACAAAATCTTCAAGCGGGACTCTCTTCTGTTGAAGTGTTTCACAGGAAACAGTAAGCAATTCAAGTCCCTTAGCAAGGTGCATCAATTCCTTTTGAAGGTAATTATTCACTGGAGCAAACATTCAAAATCATTCTCATAACCTTGGCCAAGAACAGGAACTGGGATGATTTTGTAACTTCCAATAGTCCTCTTGCTTCAACTGACAGATCACCATAACCATTTGCAAACTCTGACAGAACAATCGAATGCCTTCCAAACTATTGAGGATTACTTCCAAGGTTTTCAGATGACTAGTCCATCTTGTGCCTATGAGTCTTTGCAGGTGTTAACCTTTGTATAGCACACTAACTTCACGTCTGTGAAATACATTTGTACAAAGAGTTGCAATTTGAGAACATATCTGCCACTGTTGCACTCTTCTCACACACGAGTAACCACCAGATGTAACTGATGATTCAAGCAGTGTGTGTAAGGAATTTCCTTGTTTAATTTCTCTTGCAAAAGCTTTTGCACACCTCCTTTGTACCCTGACATAGCGGAGGGACCATCAAAGCAAGACCATAACATATTTTGAGGGTCTACACCCAGGTCTTGGATGTCTTTCAAGATCTGTTGTGTAATATCTTCAGCAGTGTGGCCATACAATTGGGATACTCAATAAGTCTCTCCGTTGGTTTGCCATGAACAGAATATCGTAAAATAATGGACAGATTTTCAACATTCATAGCATCCCTTGTGGTGTCAGACTTGAAACAGAAGAACTTGACATCAGCATGGATTTTAATATCTGCAACAATATCTTGCAGAAGCATTTTTTCATAATGTCAATTACTTAATTTTGAATTTCAGCAGAAGTGTACTTTACATTCTTCAGAATGGTTTTCAGAATAGCCATGAATATTGGATCTTGCCCTGCAGTAAACTTAATTAGAGTTTACGAAAACTCCTGATTAGAATTGTTCAGTGTTAGATCTAACTCATAAAACTTGATGATATCTTTATCTCCTCTCAGAGGCAGCTCATTTAGAACAGCAAACTGAATGATTTTACCCAAGGTTTTTACATAGTACCTATTCCTTTCAATTTGTACAGATGACACCAGAGTAGCAATCGTGGCACCGGTGGCCTCCTTTTCCTTGCTGCAGTACAATCAGCCATTGCATTCAGTGGCCTATGCTGTGCTCATGTTTGTTGAGACCTTTCCTTTGACAAAGAGCATGTTTCCAGTTGCAAAACCCAGAGTATGTAAAAGTAATATCAAATCCCATTCCACCAGCATTACCAGGGTGTCATACATCCAACAAGGAAAACAGAAGGCCTTATCAGCCGCAACTGAGTATTCAAGCATGGTCGGTTCACATACCATTTTCACTAAAACTACACAGCACTCCTCCAATGTTTGTTTTAGGAAAAGTAATTTTAGGTTGCGCTGGTTCTTGAGTTCCAAGATCTGATGGTATTAATGAATAATTCTTGTTTGTAACCTCACTATGCTGTTCAATAGCACATGTTGAAGTAGAGGTAGTAATCTTGGTTGAGTCTCTCTATGAGCTGCAGGCACGAATAACAAATTTGTCCATTTTGAAATCTACCTCCACTACTGTGGCAGTGGCAATGAGGAATGAGGTCAGTGTCAGTCACCTAACAAGGCAGGCTAGTCAAGGCACACAGCTAAGCTCAGCAGGTTGGTACTTCCTCTGTGTGTTTGTTAAAAGTTATAACTAAAAGAATAGAGACTAGAACACAACACAAGCACAACTAGAGATGGTCACTGTGGGGGCTGAGTTTTAAATAAAATGTGTTCCAAGAAATGAATTGTGTCTGTGTTTCTTTTCTAGAACTCAACTCAGAAGAGATGAGCTTGGGTGGGCGATGTTTTTAATGAAATTTGTTTTGATAAAATTCAGCACACTCAAAATATACTTTGTGGCCCAGATATTCAAACTACGCCATTTTGTGGTGCAAGCCCCTCAGTCGCTCAAAATAGTTAGCGCTGGGGTGTAGCCAGGCGATATTCAACATGGTTGTGCTGTGGCGCAACTTCTTTGAATATCGCCCTTTCCACACCACTGTGCATGGCGCGGTGGAACTGCACCAGCGCAAGTGGTCAGAGTGGAGCATTGAGATGCAGTGGCGCAAGTTCCATTGCGCTATGCGCAGCACCAAGATATTCAAGGGTGACATGCAAAATGGGGCCATAATTTATGCAAGGTGTGGGGGCCATTTGCATCTAATTACAGCCCCATTTGCATGCCATTAGCGTACGGGTGTGCCGATCTGACGACTTGCTCCTGGCGCCCTGCCAGGCAGCAGCCATCGGGATCCGGCGCCCACTGCAGCCGATCGCGGGGCAAATAGTAAACTCCCTCCAGCCCATTAGCCCGATCACGGGCATACCTGAATAGTCCCCACCCAGCAGCCCGATCGTGGGCATACCTGAATAGTCCCCAGCAGCCCGATCGCGGGCATAACTGAATGGTCCCTCCTGAGCAGCCCAATCGGCGGGCATAACTGAATAGTCCCCAGCAGCCCGACCGTGGGCATTACGGAAAGTCCCCCATTAGCCCGATCGCGGGCATAACGTTATGTTCCCCACCATTAGCCCGATCACGGGCATAATGTTATGTTCCCTCCCATTAGCCCAATCGCGGGCATAACGTTATGTTCCCCATTAGCCCGATCGCGGGCATAACGTTATGTTCCCCGAGCAGCCCGATCACGGGCATAACTGAATAGCCCCGAGTAGCCCAATTACGGGCGTCAGACCTCCCTCCACAAAGTTCAATATCCCTGGTGGTCCAGTGGACCGCGGGTAGCCCGATCGCGGCGGCATCTAACCCCACATCAAATCCCAGGTGATCTGGTGGCCCCCCACCTACCCACCCACGGGCCCCACCACCCCACCCCCAGCCAGCCACGGGCGGCACCCACCCGCCTGCTGCCCCGCCCATCCCACCGACTGACAGCTCGGTAGGGCTGCGCGCCTGTTGGTTCAGAGCATGAGCCAATGGGCGTGCAGCCCGCCACCCTGAGCGGTCTGGATATGAATCAGATTCATTCACATATCCAGGAACTGCTATGTGACTGCGCCTGGCTCATGCTCTGGAGCAATAGGCGTGCAGCCCCTGCAAGCTGACGAGTCGGCGGCACAGGCGGTGGGCGCTGCCGCCCGCCCGGCTGGCGGGCAGGGTGGTGGGGCTCCGGGTGGGGGCCACTAGATCACCAGGGATTTCCGGCGTGGGGGTTGGGATGCCGCCAGCGATTGGGCTACTCGCGATCACTGGACCACCAGGGATATTGGACTTTGGTGAGAGGTCTGATGCCCGCGATCCGGAGGCTGCTCGGCGGAGAACGCTGTCTGCCCGGCGATCGGGCTAATGAGAGACCTCGCGTTATGCCGATGCGACTGAGCTGAGAACATAGCGTTACTGCGCGATCCGGCTACTGAAGGAGCATAACTTATGCCACGATCGGGCTCGTGAGGCGGACACCAGCCCCGATCCGGGCATGGGGCGCGCCGCCAATGCCGGGGAACAAGTCCAGGAGCCACCCACAGGTGGCAGCTGCATGTTGCACCCTGCAATGCAGCAACTCACCTGTGGGTTGCTCTCGACTTGTTCCTGGTTTTTAAGTGTAACTTTGTGCAGGCGCAGGTAGGGTTTACGCCTGCATAACTCTGCCTTGGGCTGAATATCGGGCTGTGCAGTTTATGCATGGGCACGCCCCGCCGTGCCTGCATACATTACTGATGCGCCCGGTGCATCGGGATTCTGCAGGCACACTTTTCCCTTTTAAATATCGGACCGGGCGACATTGGAGTTGTGCATGGCACAACACTGTTGCGCCATGTGCAACTCTTTTGAATATCTGGGCCTGTCTGTTTTATTTACTTCAGAAAAGTTTTTTATATTAGAAACACACACACACACACACACACACACACACACACATTACAATACAGTCTCTGTCGGACTGACAGAATCACTTTCTCTTTCCACTAGGCAGCCAGAGCCTGAGGCAGGTACTAATTATACTGGTAGCAAATTAATACCTTGTTCGAGACAAGTACTAATCACTCCATGTATCAGCAGTAAGAGAGATGTACCACTAGCCTAGCCTGTCCTTAGCAGAACTAATCTTCCCTTTCTACCCTCTGTCTCCTCCAAATCCCTCCGTTGGTCTCCCTCTCTATCTCTTTACTGGTTTCTGCTTCTCTATTAACAACAGTACAGTGGTGTTGCTGGAATGTTCTAAGTTGTCCCTCCCTGTGACTGTCCCCTCAGTCCTGGCTCTCTCCCTCTGTTTCTCTTTCTCCTCTGATGCCTTTACTCCTTTACCTTTAGAACTTGATTTTTTATCTTAGGCAAATAGGCAGTTACTTGCAGGTTGCACTTTTTACTTACATGGGCAACAAGTTAACAGAAGCCTAGTCTCCTTGGATTCTTCCTCTTTATTATTTTCCCTTGGGCAAATAGGCAGTTAGTCAATGTACTGAAACCTGCCCTTTTCTTATGATCAACACAAAAAGCAGAAGCCTCTTAAGTTTACACCCTTACTGTCTCTCTCTTCCAGTCCATAAGTTCTTTCCTTCTTTATCTTTACAGTGAGATCTGAGGCCTTTCTTTTAGTGTGTCTTTTTGTATAATTGTTACACTACATAGGTTATTCTTATTTGTGTTACAGTTTTATTATTCCTTCCCTTTTATTTGTACTACTACTGGCTTATATCATCATGCCCTTAGCCTTAGGGAAGCTCATGATCTGCTTTGGCTGGCTGGCAGAGTCTTTATTTTTGGAGTCAAGTCAAACCACGGAACCGTTCGAGCTGCGATCTGATGCATCCGGTCAGGGCAAGGGGCAAAAGCCTAGAGGAGGAAGCAGATAAGAAAAACTTAAGATCAGGGCTAAATTGGGGAGGGTTTCAGGACAAAGACAACAGGAGATAGAGGATTTAGCACAAAGGGAGCGGAACACAACCAACAAGCCACATTAAACCCTCAGGAGTCAGTTATTTCCTTGTCTTTATTAGTGTGTCTTTTGCTTTTGTATAATTATTTGTTGCAGCACCACTTTTCTTATTTGTTGTTAGGATTTCATACCCTTCCCTTCTCCCTTAGTTTTCTTTGTACCAATCTAGTGTAGCACTACTGGGTTTATTGGCGTATCAGGAAATGGGAATATAATAACTCTAATAAGCCAGGAAGGTAATGCTGCACAGAGCACCAACCAAAAGGTAAGGTTTAAATACCAAGTTACATCCAACTCCTACTACACCCCTCAGACTGCCACTTCTTTCTTTCTTTGCTTCTCTCTGATAGTTCTGATTTAGTCTCAGTCACCTTTTGTGACTGACTACTGAACTACTACTATATTGTAATGTAGTTGCTGTGCATTCAGTTTTGGCAGCAGGGACTTCGAGTTTGTTCTCCCTCCTATTTGTACTACTACTGGCTTGTTAATTGTTGTTATTAGATGCCCTTAAAGAGCCCTGACACCGTTGTGACAACTTTGAGAAAATGTAATGTTTAGCACAAGTGAGCTTATATTTTAATATTGTTTCTGTATTTCTCATTTTCTTTATTACTATGGACATTTGCATGTAGAACAGGATCACTGCCCTATCTGTTCTGGCTGCTTGCCTACATATGACATCAGAGTTCTGTTTATGACATCACTGTATGTTTGCTGTGGGGATAATTATGATGCCATAAATGGGGATTTATTATTTTATTTATTTATTTAAAAATTGGTAACTGGAAAAAGCGCCATGACCAGAAGCTCATTTCAGGTGCAACCTGGATTATGATGTCATATGTAGGATAGCAGAAAGAGCAGATAAGGTCTAAGGGACAGTAAGCCTCTTTCATTCATCTGTCCTCAGTAATAAAGAAAAAGGTAAATAATTATAGAAAATACATGAAATATAAACTGAACTATCTAAATCTTACATTTCTTCTAAGTTTTTCTAATGGTGTCAGGGGCTCTTTAAGGACCTTAGGTAAGCAAGGAAGGTATAAAATATATACAAAATATAACAGTCAGGCAGTCACCAAGTTACATCCTCCTTCCTACACCTTCAGCTCAGCCTGTGCCTGTATGTCAGTTCTTTTCTTTCCCTTTTAAATAATTTCTTTCCTAGGCTTCTATGACTCTGAGTCTTCTGACTGATTTGAGTCACCTTCCTATAAAGTTATAATTTGTTTACTCTTTCTTTACTGTTTGGCCCGTGGGAGACAATTAGACCAGATGAAAATTTTAAATTTTGAAAAAGATGATTCTTGACTTGCAGTTTTGCACTTCTCTTTAAGTTGTCACTAAGACAAGTAATTTAATTATATTATAGACAGACTAGTTAATTGTTCGGTTCGACGTTCGTTTAATTTGTTTTGAGTTTTGTTTCTTTGTGCTCAGATTAAGAAACTGTCTGCTCCTTCTGGCCCTCCAGACACGGGGAGATATGACTCGAGGCCCTCCGCTCCTGCCTCCCACCAGCCTGGTGGCCTCCCTCCCTTCGCTTTCCCCACGTGGATCTTGAGGCAAATCAAGCAGCAGGCAGGCACACTCGCAATTGCAGTCCTGCTCCTGTACCCCACACAGAAATAATTCAACTGCAACAACACAGAGGAAATTTGATGAAAAGATGAGTGCTCAGTGCACCACCAGACAACAACAGTCAAGTAATCTACTCTCTATCTCTCTGTGCAGTCTGTGACTGGCGGCTGGCTGGGCATGAGTGCATCGTCCCCACTGCCATAGTGCGGCAGCCAGCAAGTGGGTATGACACTTACCCTGGGTGTCTCAGGTGACTGACCGATGATTCGTTGTGGCACATGCCAGTCTGACTGGATGGAAGAATCTTGGTCTTGGATCCACCTTCCTTCCTCCTCGACTCGTGGCCACGCTCGCTTCCAATGATCAGCCCCCACTCTGTTTGGGAGCCTGCTGCACTTTTCGCTATGCTCAGATGCTCAGACTTCGCTCCCTCCCAACCATGCCCCCTGCCCCTTGGCTTGCCCATGGCATGATCACATATCGCTGCTCTGGTGGATCAGATGACAACTGCAGGGACGGCGGAGCAGTGCAGCGAGAGTGAAGTGAGATGCAAGCTGGAGGAGCATAGTACTGCATGCATCTGTGATGGTGCTGGATCTAGACTGAAGATTTTTTTTCGGCCGTCTCACTCTCTCAGTCAGCACAAGCACATTATTAGCACAACAACAACAACAACACAGAACTGGGCAGGCGCTGGGCCAGGCAATCAGGCATATTAAATTTAAATTCTGGTCTGCATAATTACAGGGGGGCAAAACAAATTGCAGGGCTGTGCCACTCCAGCGCCCCCCCTCCATAGCTAGGCCTGGTCTGCATGTGCTAGGATATAGACTTTACTGGATGGGCAACTATGCATAACCAGTGTGTTCTGCCACAGAGGGGTTCTCATTCCCTCTGACCCACCGAGGCCCGAGCTTCGGGATTATGAATCGAGGTGACAGAACACACAGGTTGTGCACAGAGTTGCTCATCCTGTATTTATTATAGTGTATAGTACTGTGGAAATATGTGTGCATGAGTTCTTTTGCTTTCAAAATGAAACTGACTCATGTAGTCTCTAGAGGTTCTAGAATGCTGCTCTACCACAGTAGGGTAGAATCACATTCCATGACTTTTGGAACTGTGGTACAGCAGCATTTTGAAAGGGATGAATTCTATACAGAACAACACTCTACTATACACTATATAGAGAATACTGGATGGGCAACTATGAAGAACCAGTGTGTTCTGCCACAGAGGGTTCTGATTCCCTCTGACCTCGAGAGCAAAGCGTGACAAAGCGTGAAAGTGACAGAACACACAGGTTGTGCATAAAGTTGCTCATCCAGTATTTTTATAATGTATAGTAGTACTATGTGAAATGTGTGCTTTGTGGTTTTTCCTATTTTCATAATGAAACTGACTTGAAAAGTCTCTAGAGGTTCTAGAATACTGTCACCACAGAATTAAATAGAGAAAGCAACAATGTGCCAGGATTCCAAGTGGTTCTGCTGCATAGTGACATCACTACTGCAGCAGAACAACACTAATGACATCACTACTGCAGCAGAACAAGCATATTCCAGGCATGGAATTTCATGCATAACAGTATTCCACTATACACTATAACAGAATCTGTAATATAAAAAAGGTTACTAGAAACACAGAAACATAGAAGTTGACGACAGATAAGGATCTAAAGGCCCATCCAGGCTACCCATTTTTCTACCCTAAGAATGTGCCATAGGCCTTTACTCTGTCAATGGCCTGTCTATTCATACTCATCTGTATTAACATAGAAGTTACGGCAGATAAGGACCACAAGGCCCATCCAGTCAGCCCAAAAAGCATGAAGGCCCCAGTGAGATTTGAACTCACGACCCTGGTTTACAAGACCAGTGCTCTAACCCTTGAGCTATGGAGCCTTTTGCTCCTTTGCTCCTTATGCCTATCCTATGCCTGTCTGAAGCACTGCACTGTATTCATATCCACCACTTCCTGGGTTCGGCCCGTTCCATGCAACAACCACCCTTTCTGTCAAAGAACTTCCTCCATTACCCCTTAATCGGCCTCCTCTAATCTCATGCTGTGTCTTCTTGTCCTGCTATTTTCTTCTATTGAAACATGTTAGACTATTTCTCCTTGTTAATGCTGTTAAGATGTTTGAATGTTTGATCATATCACCTCTCTCCCTCCTTTGCTCTAGGGGATACATATTGAGCTCTAAGCAGAGAGAAGAGGTAGTGGAAGGGAAATCACAGCAGAGAGAGTGAGGGAAGCCTCGGGTCCCTTAAGATGGAGAAAGCACTGGGGCTGGATAAATTACATCCCAGAGTGCTGAAGGAACTTGCGGATGTCCTGGCGAAACCCTGGCGGAGCTTTTCACCATCTCTGAGGACAGGGTGGGTGCCCCAGGACTGGAAGGTGGTGCATATAGAGCCTATCCACAAGGGGGATCAAGGAGGTGGCAGGGAACTACAGGCCAGTCAGCCTGACATCGGTGGTGGGCAAGGTGATGGAGGGCATTGTCAAGGAGAGGTTGGGGGGACCTGGAAAAGTCAGGGTGCCTGGACAATAGACAGCATGGATCGTCCTGGGAAATCGTGTCAGACAAACCTTGTAGGAGTTCTATGACTGGGTAGCCAGTGCCTTGGACCTGGGTAGACCAGTGGGCGTCCTCTTTCTAGACTTCAGCAAGGCATTTGACTCTGTTCCTCACGTGGGCCTGTTGGATAAGCTGGGAGAAATGGGGTGGGAACCAGAGGATCAAATGGATAGGCAATTGGCTCCAGGACCGGACCCAAAGGGTCGTAGTTGGCGGATAGTCTCATCCCAAGGAGGGTCATTAGTGGGGTCCCACAGGATCAGTCCTTGGGCCCTCCTGTTCAATGCCTACGTCTCTGACATAAGAACAGGTATCAGGGGTGAGATGAGTCTCTTTACTGGATGACTCAAAACTGGGGCAGTGGTGGATGGGGAGGAGGGGAGGGTGGCCCTACAGGGGACCTGGAGGCTCTGGAAAGATGGCCTATAGAAAGTGGAAGCTGAGGTTCAATGCAGGGAAATGCAGGTACTGCACCCTGGGCCAGAAACCTGGGCCAAGTGTACACCCTGGAGGTGCTACAAGTCTCGATGGCTGAGAGGGACCTGGGGTGGTGGTGGATGTCCAAGATGAACAACTCTGAGACTTGTAGGAGGGCAGCAGCCAAGGCCAACAGGATGCTGGGATGCATCGCTACGGGATCACCTCCAGAAGGAGGAAGTGATACTCCCTCTGTATAACTGCTTGGTGAGGCCGCACCTCGAGTACTGTGTGCAGTTTTGGAGGCCACACTTAAAGAGGGACATTAAATTCCTGGGAGGGTCAGAGGAGGCAACCAAAATGATTTGGGGCTTGGGGACAGGACCTATGAGGAGAGGCTCGAAGAGCTAAATATGTACACACTGGAAGAGAGCGGACCGGGGGGGACATGATGAAGTCTTCAGGTACATGAAGGGGTAAACAGGGAGGAACAGTCAGGGTGCTTGAAGGAAGGAGGAAGGGGCCACTAGGGGCATGGGTGGAAGCTGGAGGGGGAAGATTCAGGGAGAAAGGAGGAGGTGTTACTTCACTGAGAGGGTGGTGGAGCCATGGAATGCGCTGCCTAGGGGCTGGTGGAGGCAGAGACGTGGAGAGGTTCAAGAGGGGTGGGACAGGTACAGGGGAAGGGTTCTGGAAGCAAAATCCAATGCAGCAAGAATACTCGGAACTGGGAAGGAGAAGCCAGAGAAGGTGAGGGGCAGCAAGGTCAGCTCCCAGGGTGGAGGCTGACCAAACGAGCAGATGTGAAAGACCGTTAGGCCTATTCTGCTGGCATTTTAGTATGTTAGTAATCTGTCCTCATATGTTTTCTGATGCAGTCCCTGCACCATTTTGGTTGCCCTTCTCTGGACTGCCTCCATTTTGTTAATGTCCTTGTGCAGGTGCAGCCTCCAATACTGCACGCAGTACTCCAGATGGGGCCTAACCAGTGTCTTATAAAGAGGGATTATTACCTCCTCTTATGAACCCTACTAATACACCCAACATCCCTCTAACCTTACCTACTGCTTTAGTGGTCTGCTTAGATGATTTCAGGTCGTCTGTGATGATGATATGCCCAAATCTCTTGCTTCCCTTGTGTTTGCAGCAACTCCTCCCAACCTACAGGTGGCTTCAGGGTTTCTCTTCCCTATGTGCATGATCTTGCACTCTTCTGCGTTAAACCCCAGTTGCCACTCTTCCAACCATTTTGCAGTTTATCCAGATCTCTTCTCATTCTGCTCACCCCATCTGGATTATCTACTCTGTTGCAGATCTTGGTGTCATCTGCAAACAGAGAGGCCCTACCTCCGTCCATCTGCAATGTCACTGATGAAGATATTTGTCAGAGGAAGTGGTCAAGGATAGCAGCAGAGTCAAAGGGTATCAGGTTGGGCCAAGCAATTCCTAAGCAAGTTTATTTTAAGCCAGCATGATAAGCAAAGCAAATAAAAAGCGAACTGAACTGACAAAAATAAACAGAAGCAAAAGAAACAAGTATTTCAATATACACTTTCTAGAAATGGCTAGAGCATAACAGCAGGTCAGTGTACTACCAACCTCTCCACTCACTAGCTACTGCCTTTATATTGGTGGAGGTCAGGTGGTTACCTGAAACTCCGCCCATTTGCTTCCAAAATTCTTAATTTAAAACTAACCATTACTTTCACATATTAATCACAGGATAGACTTTATTACATTATAATTCTGTACACTATCGCTTTTGAGTTCATTTAATACACTTCTTCTCTATAATTGTACAATTGTTCCTGGTAGCATACTCCTCCCCTTTGACTGACCAGTATATAGTACTGTGAAACAGGGCAGCCTGCTCTTAGCATACCTCTCAACCTTTTGTCACTGAGATGAGGACACAGGCACTCAAAATGAGGGACAATGAGGGACACTGAGTCTCATAATCAGGGACACATCCTCAAACATGGAGATACAAGCTCAGAACACTGTGGAAACCATTACCTTTATTTGTACAAAGTTTATTTTTATTGAGCATCTTAGAATACTATTAGTTTCTGCTTTAAAGTCTGAAATTATAGCGCATTCTGTGTGGGTGCAGCACCTTTTTATGAGGGACGAATGAGGACAGGGCAATTTTGAGGGGTAAAATGAGGGATGTCCATCATAATGAGGGACACTTGAGAGGTTCTTAGTGACAATGGAAAGCCCAAGGAGGAGGTTCTGCAGCCAGGGTAGGTAATGTCTTTCTTGTTTAGTTTAGTTTAGTTTATTGTTCTAGGAATTATTACCTTTGAGCCAAGGCTCTTTTACAAAGGTTCCACGTCAATTGAGTACAGACAAACCAAGTTACATAGAATGGAAAACAAGTTGTGTTGTGTCAATAGCCAGTAAAACACAGTCCCTTAATAACAAACTTTGTGCAAGACAGGAAAAGACAATAAATACTTATCATACAAAAAATCAAGCCAGTTGAGGGAAAAGCATTAGAGAAATGTACAGATAGAGAGGGTAAGAGGAGGTGAGGGGAGCAGCAACAATGAGAAAAGATTCTCGACATTTGTCAAGAAATGAGCAGAGTGGGTGGATGATAGCAAAAGATTTAATCAAGGCAGTCACAGGAGCTGTAGGCGGCGAGGTGAGAGTATAGCCTAGATTTGAAAGCTCCTAGAGGTGGAGGAGGTAATAAGAGTGCTGAGGGCATTAAGCCAGCTGGGGCACTATAGGCAAATGATCTTTGACCCTGAGTAGTCTGGCATCGGGGACCTGGAGAGGCTGATGTTCTCCATTCTGGTGAAACGGATGCTAGTATTCGGGCATAACAGGTCTTGATACACGTTGGAGTGAGGCCCATGGTGGATTTTTTTGCCATCAGGCAGGTAAGGTACTTTAGATGGTTTGAGAGTTGCAACCAACCTGTTTCTGTGTAGAGCTCACATGTGTGAGTGCGTCTATTAGCACCAGTGCATGATCGACAGGCCTTTTTAGGGAGGTTGTAATGGTGACTAAGTGCGTGGTGTAGGCAGACCCATAGATAATTAAGCCATAGTCAATGATTGAGATGACAGAGCTTTGAATAGCAATCCTCAGCGCAGATTGGGTAAGGAACTGTCGGTTCAGTACAGGATCCCAATCCGCTGATTAACCACTTTCACTGTACTATCAATATGGGTTGCAAAGGTTAGGCCTTGATCAAAGGTGACTCCAAGATATTTAAATATTGACACTTGTTCGAGGTACTTCCCAGAGTGCGTATTGATAGTGTCACTGTTCATTATCTATATTATCTTCTTACTGCACTTTATTTAGTTCATTCAGGTCAGTAATCACAAGAAACACAGTGATACACCGGACTGGTATTGTTCATACACAGTAAAATGACACACAGGTATCAAGAAACATAAATAAGCAAAAATAAACAGGCTCTTCTGTTATACCCCAAACATGACTGGTATGTCTACACAGCACAATAGAACGTTGTCTAGCTTCTAGCTAACTGCTGTCAGAAACATAAAACCACAAAGAAGCATTACTTCTCATTCAGGGAGTTAAAGACAGCTGTGACTGATGTAAAACCTCCTCTCTAACTTCTCATATGGAGTACAATGATATGCATATAAAAGCGTCCACATATTCCTGCACTTCTCCGCTATGCACATCAAGATTTTAAATGTTTACACAACAGAAACAGACATTCAGAACATTAAATGTACCTCAGAGTAATTTTTCTCTTTCAGCATGAATTTTCCTCTTCTGCCATCTTCTCTCCGGCGTCAGACACCCGGATAACCTGTCCCAAGATTGGGTGTCGGTCGCTAAACTAGAGATACTAGAAATCATTAAAACAAACAAAAGATGCTACCACTCGACTGTGTGCACTGCGTGCAGTAGACTGCAGTGCGAATGTACACACATTCGAGTGGTAATCGCAAAACTCAAATAGCTATACGGGCTAATGGGTCCCATTCCATACTATTGATTCTACATGAAATACTAACAGGCCTGCAGGACAGATACTTCTACTTTCAGTAAAGGTCAGCTTTTATTCTTACACTATTCCCTCAGAACTAGGGCAATTACTTTAATAAATAAGGAAGGACGACTTTCTATATAGCTACTGCCAGCTATATGCTCTTTCAATGCATCCTGCACAGCAAGAACTGACACTTAGTCATTTCACTATTATGTGTCAGACTTGGGGGGTGTAGGAAGACATATTCCTTTCTGGAGCCATAAAGAAGCATAGGGATAGTGCAAAGAGCTTCAGGTGGCCAGACTGGGAAAGGGAAACATCAAAGTCTATAGAAATAGAATAGTTATAGAGGTGCTGCTGCAGCAGACTCGAAGCAGGAAAAGGGAGGAAGGGTCCAGAAATACAAATAGTCTTACATCAACCTGTGACAATATTGACGAGGACTGGCCCCAGGACTGATCCTGAGGTATCCCACTTGTGACCTGCATCTGTTCTGACTGTATACCGCTTACCACCACTCTCTGTTTTCTGCCCGACAACAATTTGCCACCCAGTTGACCAACTTCTGACCCACCCCAAGCCTACCAAGCTTATTAATCAATCTTCTATGTGGAACAGTATCAAAAGCTTTGCTGAAGTCAGAGGTAGGTGACATCAACTGCACCACCTTGATCCACCACTCTGGTTACCCAGTCAAAGAAATCTTTGAGATTAGTTTGACAGCACCTTCCATGCTGTCTTGGATCCTGTGCTCCTATGGATTCCAGGTGTTGCACTATCTTTTCATGAAGGAGTGCCTCCATAATCTTGCCCACTACTGAGGTAAGACTGACAGGTCTGTAGTTCCCTGCCTCCTCCCTGCTACCACTCTTGTGGGCGAAGCTCACATGAGCCCTTCTCCAGGCTTCTGGGACCTCTCCTGTGTTCAGAGACTCACTAAACAGTTCTGATAATGGCTCTGCTAGTTCCACCCTTATCCTTTAGTACCCTGGGTGCATGCCATCAGGTCCTATTGCCTTGTCCACCCTGAGCTTAGCAGCTCTTGTAGGACCTTTCTTTGTGAAGGGACTAGTGCACACCCACCCACCCACCCTGTGTCCATGGTGCTGAGCTGTGGTCCCTGCCTCACCTTCTACTCAGTAAATACTGAGCAGAAGTATCTATTTAGGATTGATGCTTTTCCTTGGTCCTCCTCCATACGCCCTCTTATCCCTTTGATCTTAGCAATACCCCTCTGGACTTTCTTCTTTCACTAATGTATCTATAGAAAGTTTTGTCCCCTTCTTTTATTGTTCTTGCTAGTGTTTTTTCCTTGATTTGGGCCTTTGTCTGCCCTGCCTTACTGCCTTCCCTGCTTCCCTTAGGAAGTTTGGTATGCCTCCTATCTTCGTCCTGCTGCATTCCCTTATATTTCCTGAAGGCCAGTCTTTTGGCTCTGACCTTTTCTACTACTGTTTTTGAGAACCAAAGTGGTTTCCTCCTTTTGCAGCTTGCTTTTTTCTCTCTAACACAATGGGACGTTGCTTCAAGTACTGTATCCTTAATGCTTTCCACTTTGCCTGTACCCCTCACCTGTATTTCTTCTTGCCAGGACTAGCTAACTCTATTGGTCATCTTATCAAAGTCAGCTCCTCTGAAGTCCCATATTTTTGCCTTGGAATGGGATGATTTAGTTCTAGTGGCCAAACTGAACCAAACCATGTGATGGTCACTGGCCCCAGGTGACCTTCTACCTGGAAATCTATGATCCTTTCCCGTTAGTCAGTACTAGATCTAGGATAGCCCTGTCTCTTGTGGGTTGTTGTACCAGTTGTTTGAGACCTCCCCTGCAGGAATCCACCATGTGTCTAGTTCTGGCAGATGTTCCTGCTGGTATTGACCAATCTGTATCTGTGTTGAAGTCTCCATTATCAGAACCTCCCTTTAGCTGTCATGTTTTGTATATCTTCTAACAGTAACATGTCTATGTCCTCCCCTTGTCTCGAGTCCTGTAGACAACCCCAGTTTGTATGGCTGTCCCATTTCCTATTTCAGGGTGACCTATAGTTCTTCTGGCTCCTATGTGTATTCTGAATTTCTTTAGCTTTGATATTTTCATTGACATAAAAGACCCTCCACCCCTTTTGCGCAACATGTCTCTTCTGAACAGTACAGCGGTACTGAAGTCTCCCAAGTGTAGTTTACTGGTGAACCATGTCTCACTAATGGCTACTATGTCCAGTTTAGCCTCTGTAATTGTTGCCTGCAGGTCTGGGATCTTGTTCCCAGACTGCGGAATTTGTGTACATGATTTTCCATTGGCCAGATTCTTGCGTGTGTTAGTTGTTGGGCTAGGTCCAGTATTTCTCCTCAAGGCCATATGGAGAGATGGACCTTTTCCTTACCTGGTGATGCAAATGAACTATAAACATGCTGAACTCCTGTTTGATCACTAGCTGAGGGGAGGGTGTTCTTCCCATTCGATGTACTGGGTGCTGCACCCCTCTCCCCATTGCTAGTTTAAATATTCTGCAAAGACGCCAAACTTCTGCCCCAATGCACTGACTCCTCCTTAGTCAGATGCAGTCCATTGAATTTTAAGAACTTTCCTCCCCAAAACTGTTGCCAGTTACTACTACAAATTTGTATCCTTTTCCTGCATCGGCTCTTCAGCCTCATATTTAGCGCTCTAACTCCCCTTCTCTGACCTTCCATCCATCTGCCCCTCTCCCAGACCGGCAGGATCTCAGAGAAGGAGATGCCAGACAAAATCGATGACAGTTTGTCTCTCAGCCTGGTCAGGTGTTCCTTGGTCTCCACAACTGACCAGCTGGCTAGATCATTAGTCCCTATGTGTACCAGGATGTTTATGTTTTGTCCTGCTTCCTGCACAATTTTAGCAATGCGGTCAGTGTCTCTCCATGCTGATGTACCTGGGAGACATCTGATCATTACTCCCGACTGGAGGTAGGTATCAACTCCCCAAATCATGGAGTCTCCTATGATCAGAAGTGTTCTGGATTTCCTTTTTGCTTCTTTTGTTTTGGTCCCTGTTTTATGGAGTTTTGTTGTGCTAGCTCCTGTGCTGCAGTGTCCTGCTCTGCAGTGTCCTCTGCCCTTTGTTTGATTTTGGAGATAGAGGCAGATACCTGTCTGTAGTTCTTATATGATTTGTGGAGTGATACGCTGAGAGCACTGAGTGATGGGGCACCCGACTCTGGTTCTCCTAACCACCTGCCAACCTCCCGACCAACTACCCTCTGCGGTCGAGGTGTTTCAGTTGGATGTTGGGGAAATGGCGGGTGGTTCTTATAATACATTTCCTCCTGAATATGTGGATTTGAGGAGCGTAATCTCTGCCCGTGCTGCCTGGAGCTGAGCCCTTAGATCTCCAATGGTCCAGCATGTAGGATATCATCCTAAATCCTGTATAACTGCCCTCTGAAAATGCCCTGCAGTACCTGCAGTTAATAATATCCATTCCAGATGAGTTGCCGGGTTTATAACCTGGTCTGAGTAATTAGAAGAAGGAAATGAAAGCAAAAAGTTTGATTTTTGTTTTGTTTGTTTTTATAACTTATTATAACAAGTTAAATTACTTGTGCCCTGTAAGTGAGGTCACTGTGTGGATACCTCTCTGATCCTCCCTTCCTGCTTTGCAACAGGAAATGTTACAACTGTGCTACCCTATAAAAGGAGTGTAGCATGGGGTGGTTGGGGATGGGACTGGGTGGCTGGGCCCTTCCCCGCCAAAAAAAAGAAGAACCACAGACGAAAGAAACAAGGAGGTAAAAGCAGAAACAATCAACCAACAACAAATGCAGTAGCCCTGAAAGCTTAGCCTAATGATAGATAACACTGTAAAACCTGTAAAGCACCACCTGTAATAATTTCACAGAAGATACATCCTGCAAAAACACTTTCTACAGAGAAAAATAAAGCAGTAACAGAAGATATACCTTCAAAAAAAAATTTGAATCAGGGAAGATTACAGCAGTAATCTGTGGCACAAAGAGTAACAATTACAAACCCTGTAGGCACACCCTGTCATAATGCAACAGAAAGTATACCCTGCAACAGCAATTTGAATCAGAGAACAATAAAGCAGTAAAATGTTTAGCAAAGGACAGTAACAAACCCTGTGAGTACAAAAAGAAAATAATATCATACAGTAAATCTGCCTAGCCAAAAGAAGTCTTAATTTTTCCTTGCTCTGATAATGTTCCTTGCTCTATCCTTACAAGCAAACCTAGAAGAAAAGAGCTCAGGTGGAGGTGGGTGCATTTGCCAGCAGACCTAATCTTCCACCTGATAGACAGTGTGCTGTTCATATGGAGAGATCAAGCAGTGACTGGTAGAGTGATCAAATATGAAGGAAAAAATTTCAAAGCAGAAGAATGGCTTACACTGCATTGAGTCTGCTGACAGATGGGCATCATGGCCGATGGAAGTTACAGTATATCACACACCGCCAACTCTGGATGATATTATTGTACCTATAAAATGGGCAGCAGTATTACACATGCTGGAGAAAAATAACTTTTACTTCTAGGAGCTTCATTTAATTTGAAGTAACTTATTTAACTGGAACCACCCACCCCACCCCATCTCACACACACACACACACACACACACCCCACAGGCACTGTGCTGAAACATTTTGTTAACATTAAATGTTTCTCCTGTGTACTGCAGTGCATTGTATTCTTGTTATACCCAAAGATTTCAAGGACTATTCGAGATGACCAATGCAATTTTAGTACAAATGAGGCAGTCCAATAGGACACAGTTGAAAAGTTATCAATTTCAGTTTGACTACTGTATTTATGAGTATTTAGCAGCAATGGCTATACATAACAAGCATTTGTCAATGCGAATGTTTGCTTGCTGGTGTTGGCATTGGTACTGCTGCATGAGTTAGACAAAAACATAATAGGAATGGCAGTGAAGTATTGAACTAACTCCAACCCCACCTCACCTCTGCGAGACTGATAGGCATTGGTGTGCCTTTGGTCATCGGCCATCTCTGCCACGCTTATTCCACCTCACCCCACCTTGTAGACACTGACAGGTGTCACGGTGTGCCCTGGGTCTTTGGCCCTTATGCTCACCCCATTCCATAAGGAAATAAGATGAGATGGGTGTAGATAGGAGAATGGGGTGAACGTTAGGGCCAAGATCCCAAAGCACACCTCGATGCCTGTCAGTGGCTGCAGGGTGGGGGGGGGTTGGAACAGCATGAGCATTATGGATGACGACCCCAAGCCACACCCCGACACCTGTCAGTCTGTATAGGGTGGGGCGTTATGGTTGGAAACCATAATGCCTGGGCGCTTGTTGGTATTTTTGCTCCAAATTTTCAACATAGGCTTTTTGGGACCCTACCTCATGAACAGTGGCACTATCATTTATTACTCAATCACGAAAGGTGATTTTGCACAGAGAATGTGCCATTCGGCGCAACAGGTGGAAAAGACATTTTGGGCAGGATGTGAAAATTACATCTGTACTGTTCATGAGGAGGTGTGAGAAAATGGCAATGTTGAAACTCTGGAGTGAAAATATGAAAAGTGGTGAAGTTATGAGCATGAGAAGAAATTGCATAACGTGCCAGACAGAGTCACCACATTTCAACATGGCCTTTTGGGACCTCCCTCATGAACAGTGGCACTGTGACTTCATTAATCTGTCCCAAAAGTTGATTTCGCATAGCAACTATGCCATTCTGTGCCACAGGTGCAAAAACACGCTTGGGCACAATGCAAAACTGACAGCTGTACTGTTCATGAGGTGTGAAAATGGTAATGTAGGAAATTTGGTGTGAAAATATAAAAATTGGTGAAGTTACGAGTGTGCATTCAAACTACGCAATGCACACTTGTAGCGCAATCATTTTGGAGTTTTTTCACCAAACTTGCTAACATGGGCTTTTGGGATCCACTTCATGAACAGTGGCACTGTCGCTTGTTATGGTCCCAAAGGTGATTCTGTGTAGCACCATGAAATCACCTTTGGGACTGAGAAATGAAATGACAGTGCTAGTGTTCTGGAGGTGGGTCCCAAGAACCCTATGTTGAAAATTTGGGACCAAAACTCCAAAAATTGGTTGAGCTATCAACCTAAATTGAAACCCCATTCACTGCCATTATAGGGCTTACCATCATTTCTTCAGTTCCTGGTTGGTCTTTGAAGAGTGCAGATGTGTTCCCAGTCCACAGAAGATCGTTGCTCTTAACCTCTGGAGGTGAAGTATGGGTGAGGGGTGCGGGAGGTGGAGTGCGCAGAGGGAGGTGTGGAGCTGGGAAGCCGCAGGAACAACGAAGAACCATTTTCTTTTTTTCAGATAAAAAAAAACACGCTGGGGACTGTTTTCTTTTACAGATGAAATATTACAAAACGGATTTCAGCACACTAGGTGGGTTCCCAGTGTGCCAGACTAGTGGGGGTCAATGCTGACCTGGGAATTGGGCACCCTGAGGTTGGCTGAAAAAAAGGGGCATGGAGGCACATCCGAACCAGGGTGGGCATCCCGGTGTCAGAAAAGATAAGAATTGCTTTGGCACACTGGGGTGGCTCCCAGTGTGCCACAATAATGGGGAGGCATGCCAACACGGGATTGGGCACCTCGTTGTCGGTAAAAGATATGTTCAGGCTTGGGGCATGCCGACACGGGACTGGGCACCCCGATGTCGGCTTTGGAGAGTGTGTGGTGGGTAGCAGGTGCTGCCAATTATGCAAAGTGGTGGCACAGCTCATTTATTTATTTCACCGAAAGTATCACTGAGCAAACGAGTTGTGTCAGAAGTCCAGCCTGTGCATTACTGTTACTGTAATGTCATGGCTGGAATGTGCCTGGTTCCTGGAAGGGGAGGGAAGGAAAGAGATCTGCTGCTGCAATGAAGAAACTGTCTGTGACTGTAGCGGCAGATTTCTTTCAAGCACGGTGTTTGCTCTGAAACTGCCGTCATCGGAGCTTCCTGTTGATTGGTGGCCGAGGGATGCACCCTGAAAGCGCTCACTGGATTGGCCACACACTGCCACACCTCTGCAATATTCTACTCATCTCAAAATGTTTCTTGAGCACTGACAAGCAAACATAAAATGCAAGAGGCACTTTTTTGTTTTTTTAATACTTTTATTTATGGATTTTCATCATACAGATAGCAACACATACACAATAAGAGATGTACTGTACATATTCCAATAATTGGCAGAAAGTACACTTTGTCTGTTCAGTAACTAGTAACAATAAGAACCATAATTCAGTAAACAGTAAGGTATTCAGACAAGGACCCTCCACCCCTCAAATAGCAGTAGGAGTAAATGTACGAACAGAATAAACACGTAGGAAGTCATACTCTCACCTCAGGGTTTAAAATGATAAGATCAAGGCACCAAGCTTTCCTCCCACTCGCAGACTCACTTAAAATATTTGGGGAGAACAAATGCAAAGAGTACACTATACAGCACATTAGATTGTCTGGGCTTGGTTAAGTTAAGCTCGGACCCTACACTCACAGGTCACCTATAGGGGACCATGCAGGGGGCAGATTTATTTTTAAGATATGTTTAAAGTCCAAAACTGAGCGTGTGCACTGAGTACACCTGTTAGAATTCTGTCCTTTGCAAAGGAAATAACCCCAGTAGGTCAAACAATTAACCAGCAGTAAGACATATAGATTAATAAACAAACAGTTTAACCTACAAACTATTATACATTGTGGGGCATTCACCAGGCAGTCAAGTTTTAAACGTCCAAGGGGCCTTACTAGACCATACTAGGCAACACAAGAACCAACCCAGTCCTGCTGTAGTCACTCTGGGTCCCCTTCAGAGTCTTGATCCAAAGCCCTGGAATCCATTTGAGAAAGTAGTTTTTGGAGAAGCTTGATGCAGCCTCTGGATCGGTGAAGACATGGGATTTTTGTTGATGGTAAATCTGCAGACGACAGGATAAAGCATCTGGCTTTCACTCCCTTAGCCAGAAGTGATTTCTTAACAGATTGCAGTTTTTTCTTGTGATCTTGTGTTTGGGAGGCTAAATCTGGGAAAAAACAAATGACTGCCTCTCCAGACGATGTCCCCTTTTTCCTAGCAGCTTGTAATAAAGGAATTCTGGCCTCAGGGGTAAGCAAAGCCATGATCCCCATCAGAGGTTGTGAAGGAGAGCCCTTCTAGGTACAGGATGCAGTGGTATTATAAAGGCCTGCACAATACTGATACCCATATCCCTGTATTGTAATTCCAGGTTGTCAAAAATCAGGTGATCAAACGCCGACACCAGTTCCTGCACGGCTGGCATAGCGGGGAACAAACAATCCTGACATTCCTCTGCCACAGACCATTCTCCAACATCTCCACTTTCGCTTCAGGAAACTGACGCCGTGGAATTAAGCCTGACGCTGACCTTGACTGCCGTTCTGAAGCTGCATTGTCTGTAATCGCTGTAGTTTTGGCATCGACTTTATTTTCTAGATCTGAAAATTTCTGGTCCATAGCAGCCAGCTGTTTATTGGCTCCTGTCTCCTGTAGCTTTGTGAGAAGTGGAAGGATTTGTGCAAACTCCAATGACGTGAAAATACTGGGCCTCCTGATTTTGTAGAAGCGCTGGTCCCTGGATTATTAAAGTATGTGTTGTGCCCCTAGGATGCGTGTTGATGCTGCTTTCTGGGCTCATTTTAGCTGCCGCTTGTTTCCTCGTTGGCGCTTAATGCGAATGAGTGGTGAGTTTTAGTACCAGTAAATGGATCAAAAATACTGAATTTTACTTTAAAACAAATACAGAGCTCTCTGATGAACATCCGCTCTGTTGACTCTCCACAGCACCTCCCAAGAGACACTTTTCTTAAAGCAAAGTTGCCTCGGAGGCAGATCTCGCTGCAATGCAAACCTAAGTTTGTCTGCACTCTTTCGCCTATATTTACTATTCTGACACCACGCTGCCATGGATCACTACTCAAGTGAAAGTCTGTCAAAGAGTAGGAAAAGCCAATGTTTGGACTTAACTCTCAACCTCTTGTTTATCAGGCTATAGACCTTTCCACCACACCACAAAGCCAGCACAGCAATGTAGCTCAGCTCTTTAGCTCTAGAGGTTAAAGGTCGTCCTTGGAGGCAGCCCTATCTATAATATCTTATTCAGAGACAGCTTTATCTCAGAGCAGCCTTGCTTCCGAGGCAGGTCTGCCTCACAGGCAACTTTGGTTTAAGAAAAGTGCCTATTGCACATGCAGTCATTTAGTTGTAAAACTGTATATGCATATGTACTTGTCTATGTAAAATTTTATTTTAACTTTTACTGTTTTTTAGCCATGGACAGCAGCTGGTAGTTGAAAATCATGAGAGACAAATGGAGGAATAATAACATAACAATTTGTAGTTCACAAATGTACATATGTGATGAAAGAGTCAAATACACTAACTTCCCTCTCCCTAATTATAATCCGATTGTATATTGTGTGTATGCATTTATTGAGGACTGACAAGAACACAATTTAAATAAAAGTTTAAAAGGTTACCAAATATTTTAGAAATTTATGAAAAGTATAATATTCTCAGTGAAATCTGGGGGCCATATAGTCAAAGTTTGCACTGGCGCAAACCGCTTGCGCCATGATTGCATCACATTTGCACTGGGCTGCCATATTCAAAGGCCAAACAGCACTGTGTACAACGGTTAGTACCAGCGCTAAAAGATAATGTAGAGGTAGGGACATGAATACGGGCGCAACGGATATTCAGTGCAACAGCTTGGTGCAACGTGTTAGCGTGACAGCGCTGCCCAAATTACCACCTATAAAAGGTAATCTTAATCCTGAGCAAAACAAGGATTGGGAGGTGCAGACAGCAGCAACAGGCAACACGGTATGGAAACACCAGTGTTACGGTGCACCTGATGGCTGGTCATCAAGGAGGATGAGAGGGAGAAGGGCACCCTGGGCCACTCTGTAGGCCAAGGAGGAGATATGCTGCAAGCAAATGTACCAGCCCCAAGTGTCTATTGAGACACTCACAATGACCACCTTTTGTGGGCTGGTATCGACTCAGTAGGGCCCTGAGGTAGCTCTGTGAGCTCCCTGCATGAGCAGCTGCAGTCCACCACCCAGCACAGCCACGCCATGTCAGTAGAGGAAAAGTTGACAGAGGCATGTGCTTCTTATCCACCGGTCCTTCCTGACACTGGTTTGGGACACCATCAATGTGTCACAGTCTGCCACATTATGCCTCCTGGCCCAGTTCCTAGATGCCCTGCTGCCACATTCTGGTGAATTCATCATATTCCCCAGCATGGCAGTGGAGTGCAGAGAAACAATACAGCAATTCTACTGGGCTGCGCACCTACCAGCTGTACTGCTGCCATTGACGCACCCACATTGCCATCCAGACACACCCCTGGTAAAGTTGGAGACACCTTCCTGATCAGGAAGGGTACCACCCATAAATTACCAGGTGATGTGTGATGCAACTGGGTGCATCATCAGTATTCTAGCATGGTACCTCAGCAGTGCCCACCATGCCTTCATCTCACAGTCCAGTTGTGCCAGGCATTTGACAGCAGCCAACACCCAGTGGACATCTTGTTGGTGAGTACCTGCAGCAGGCATAATCACAATCCCACTCCACAGCAGGACACTGCCATAATACAAGCACACAAAAAAGGTAAAGAGGGGAGGGTGGGAGGTGAGGGGTGTACAGGTACACACAACAACCAAAACAGTCGGGCTGCAAAGAGAACAGGGTGAGTGAAGCAGCATACACTGCTAACATTTTCCCACAGGAGAGTGCCTATCCTTATGACCCTGGCTCCCAACACCAGTTCTTCAGTCAGCAAATGTGGCCGAGGAAACATATAATGAGGCACTACATTGCAACATAGAGCATCACTGAGTGTGTCTTTGGCATGCTCAAAATGAGATTCAGATGCCTGGACTGTTACAGTTGTGCTCTACAACATACCCCTCAGAAGGCATGTCACACATTCCTAGCCTGTTGTATCGCTACACAACATGGTGCCTCAACGTGGAATATGCCTGCCAGAAACTTTTCAGAGGACAGAGTAAAAAGAGCACTACAGCAGCTTAGGATGGATAAATCTATGGGGCCGATGGGATACACCCAAGGATCCTAAAGGAGCTCCATGAGGAACTGGCTAAACCTCTGGCTAAGTTGTTCAGTGGATCACTAGAAACAGGCGAAGTTCCGAGGAGTATAGGAGGCCACAAGTGGTACCCCTGCACAAAAGTGGTAGCAAGAAAGAGGCAGAAAACTACTGCCCAGTCAGTTTGACCTCAATAGTAGGTAAAATGATGGAAACCCTACTTAAGGAAAGGCCGGTGGACTACCTAGAGACAAGGGGCTGCTGGACCCAAGGCAACATGGATTCACTGCAGGAGGTCATGCCAGACCAACTTGATTGATTTCTTCGAGTGGGTGATAAAGGAACTAGACCAGGCCAGAGTGATAGATGTGGTCTATCTGGACTTCAGGGAAGGCTCTCTCGCCACAGTCCCACACAGGAGACTAATCCACAAGCTGGCAAATCTGGGGGTGGGGACAGAGGTGGTCACGTGGGTTAGAAACTGGTTGAGTAACAGAACACAAAGAGTGGTGGTAAATGGGGTTAGCTCACAGGAGGGATGGGTAACAAGTGGCATACCCGGGATCAGTGCTGGGACCAGTGCCTTCAATGTCTCTTGCAGTGATACATTGCAGAGGGTCTAGAAGGGAGGGTTAGCCTGTTTATGGATGATACATAGCTGTGTAACAGGCAGATATACAGGAAGGTATAGAAAAATGAGGAGGGATCTGAAGAGGCTAGAAAACTGGCCCAAGGAATGGCAGTTGGATTTCAATGCAAAAGTGCAAGATTATGCACCTAGGGGAGAGGGAATCCTAGGGCTGTGTAAGAACTAGATGGGGTAACACTGGAGGCCACCACAGAGGAAAGGGATCCAGGGGCAGTCATAGAAAACAACCTCAAAGTGGCTAAACAGTGTAACAAAGCAGTTGGAAAACCTAACAGAATACTAGGGCACATAGGGAGGGTATAACAAGTAGGAAGGGAAGTGGTGGTACTGCTGTACAACCCCTAGTAAGGCCTCATCTGGAGTAACGTGTCTAGTCTCTGGAGGCCCCATCTCCAAAAAGATATAGACAGGATGGAGAGGTACAGAGGGGTGACAAAAATGGTGTCAGGATGCAGCATAAGTCATATGGGAGAGACTCAGAGCTCTAAATATGTACTCCCTGAAGGAAAGGAGAGAGAGGGGGGACATAATAGAGATATTCAAATATCTAAAGGGGATCAACAGGGTACCAGAAGGGAGCATCTTTCACATGAAGGGAAATGGCAGAACAAGAGGGCAGCGCAAGAGACTAAAAAGGTGGAAAATTCAGAGGGAGCTTGAGGAAATTCTACTTCACTGAAAGGGTGGTGGAGAGATGGAACAGTCTCCACCAGGAAGTGGTGGGGCTGGCCACAGTTCGGGATTCAAGAATGCATGGGACAGGCACATGGGAAATATCAAACTGGGGTTGGGGGCATGAGCATCTATGGTACGTTAAGCATCAGAAAGAGGGATAGGGCAGACTGGATGGACCACAAGGTCCTTGTCTGCTGACAACATCTATGTATCTATGTAACCTGAGGAACATGACGACAGTGACATGGAGCCAGAGGAACAAGGGATAGTGAAGCAGCTCAATCAGCTTGATCCACCATGGCCAGGAGGTCCCAAGAACTCTGACAGAACATCATTGGAACACTGTCAGTGATAGGCAGGTGAGTGAAAACAACATGGACAACAGACATGATTTCAATAGTGTGTTCACAGTATATTTACAAGACCACAACGGTGATAAGATGCAAACAAAATAAAAACAAAAGGATGGCACACTGGTGAAACAGGGATAGTGGTGGGTTGTGGGGATGTACAATATGGTGCATGTGAAGGGTGCAGGTGGGAAGGGTGCAACAAGGTGTGGCACTCACACTCACCATCAATGCCATCTCCTACCACAGGTCCTAAAGATGCCCTATCGCAAAGCACACGGCAGGGTGTACTGTGGACGGGGAGCAGATGGGCAATGATTGAGAGGATGGGGACACCCTAGGACAACCACGGCCATGCCCCAGGCTGTGTGTAGTCGAGGCCATGCACGCCAGTGGTACGTGGAGTGCCCATGGATGATGGCATAACAGCAGTGCTGGCTGACCCCAAGCTGCCACTCTGTGCTGAGTATGCACATCAGGGGACACTACCAGCATGCTGATGGCACGTGGCTGGTGGTGCGACGCTGCCTAGCCATCCCATTCCTCCTCACTGTGGCTGTGAGTTCCATCACAGCCCCAGTGAGGTCATCAAAGACCTGGTGGAGGCATCCAGGAATCATGCATGATGCCCTCGGCACACTGGTCAGCATGCAGGAGGCCTACATGCATTGCCTCCCGGAGGTGGCCAAGTTCCTGCTGCACCTCCCTCTGGAATGCATGGAACTCCTCTGTACAGTGGACTGTGTCCACCGCAGACTGGAGGAGCTGCTGGGCCACAGAGCCATCCTGTCCCTGGGGGCATGGTCACATGGGACATTGGGTGGATGTGGCTGTTGACATGTGGGCGTGTGCTGGCCACACCCTGTGTGGCTGTGTGCTGCACCACCCTCACTGGCTGCAGTGGGTGATAAGGTGGGGCAACAGGATGGGCGCCACAGACACCTGTTGTGTCAGCCAGGTGGTGTGGGAGCTGTCGAGTGTGGTGGTCACACCTGTGGCGGTGTTGGCAGGGTTGGTGATGTGGTAGTGGCACTGGAGGTAGCGGATGCACAGCCCTCAAGGGACCCTTCCAGCACTGATGGCAATGTGTGCCTGGCAGGCAACTGTGGTGGCTGCGATGGCCCCACTGTTGCCTGCCCCTGCCTGGTCCAGTGTGTTCCAGGGACAGCTCTGACAGTGAGAACCTCTCAGTGCAGCAATGGTGGCAAAATAGTCTTCTGGGGAAATGTATGTATCCTTGTCATCATCAGACACATCCTCAAACAAGGAGCCAATGAACTCTCCTCTACTTGTGACGCCTGTCTCTGACTCCAGATGTGGATGGCCCACCTCCACATCATCCTCAGCTGTGGTACCACCCACCCTGCAGTGCGGACAGAGAAGAACACTGTAAATGTGTTGCATAGTACACAGTGGTCCTGTACCTGTGCCGCCATATGCATACCACACCACTGACATCTATGATGCCCAGTGCAGGCACATTGACCATGAGACATCAGGCCCTGCTGTGTCCATTGATCAGCCAACACACACGCCTGACACAGTAATGGGCACTCTAGTGGCACCGCCTGTGTGTGGTGTGCCTGGCATTGCTGTGCTGCTGGCAACGGCACCGCACACACCTACTGTGGCCTGTTGGACAGTGCACCTGGCCTGTGAATCCACCGGCAACACAGCCTGTGAGCCTGTGATGTGTACAAACATGTTAGCTCACATTTCTGCACTGTGGAAACATGGTGTGTCATGCATGCCTGAACCATGCTATGCTTGTGCTCTCGCAGTAGCAAGCCCTTAGACGAGCACACACCCTCCGTGGTGCTGCTGTCATGCTGTCCTGCTTCTGTGCTCTGAGGGAATGCATATATGTCATTCAGTGGCACAGTGCCACATATGTGGCCATTACATGCTGCCTTTGTCATGCCTGACACCTTGCACATCATGCATTGTGACACATCGTTGGCCTATGGTCCACCATGGTCACGTGCAAAGAACACCACTGGCTGTGTGTGGGCAGTGTTCTCACACTGTGTTCACCTTGTGTGCTGTGCATTGTTCATCTGCTACCTTTCTACAGTTGTACTATACCATTGATTGTGGTTGTCCCATCATTTGGGTTGTGTAGTACTACACTAATACCTATGCTGTGCAGTGTACACATTGTATGGCATGTGTGTTATGTGGTCCCTGTGGATGTGTGGATGCCCACAGCATGCATCAATCGATACCCTGCTAAGGGGCTGACCATGGCCATGTCAGACATGGTGTGCTTTATGTTGTTTTGCCCTGTGATAGGGGCTGCAGGTTTTATGATTGTGCTTTTGCAATGCTTCACAGGCCTACATTGTGTTCTGGTGGGCAGCATTCACAGACAGTTTAATGCCACAGTTTATTTGGGCATGCTATGGGACTGGCTGGGAGTTAACCGGGGGCAGTGTGGCAGTACTATGTCTCAGGCAGCATTGTGAATGCAAAGTGTGTCATTCCATGGTGGTGTTGTGGTCAATGGCCATACCAACCTTCACATCTGTGTGGGTTGGCCATGCTGGTACCATGGCATGATGGGATGCTGCCTACTGGCACATGTCCAGTGGTATCTGTACTATGTCCAGTGAAGGGTATACTGCCTTCCTAGTTGGGACATGCTGTCCTTCTCTGGGGTGCCCTTCTGGCATCTACAGTGCTCCACAGTGTCAGCTCACCATACTTGCATGGGCATCCTTACCCCCATAGGTACACATTGCACATCGGTGTGGGTACGAGACTCAAGGAGGATGAAGGCCAGGATGATCATCTTATTGTCAGACAGACCTGGGTAATAATGGAATGCCAAGAGCAGTTGGTAGCATGGAAAAGGAGTGTTCAGCTACTGGAGGAGATCTGGGGTCCATCAGCTGTCTGCCAACTCCCAACAGCCTACACCATACCCTGTACTTTCCCACTGTCCCAGTTTCCACCCCATCCCCCACTGTTGTTGTTTGTTTTATATATCTCTCTATATTCTTTGTCAATTGTTTATGTTTTGTTCTTGATAATATACATTTGACTGTTGTTCTCCGTGTCATCTTTCTTTCTGTATGGTTTATCATTTGTTGCACAGGTGGACTAACTAGCTATGATTTGCCTATTGTCAGGGAAGGCCTGGTGGTTACACCTGCATATCTGCATACATTATGGCATTTAGTGGATTGCCAGCCAGTACTCAGCAGACATCAATAACATGTTGCTGCCTTACTACAGTACAGGGGAACACGGACGTTATATGTCAGTGTACGAGGTACTGCAGTCAGTCAGGGTACAGTCACTTAGTGGTCACTGTTTGCTTGGTTACAAAGTGTTGCAAGGTATTATGGTTAACACTCATTGTTCTCGTAGTGGTTACCTCTGGGCAGTTTCCTTGTTTTTCTGGTCTGCTCCTGCAGACCACTTGCATCACCCTGGTGGGTAACATCCTTATCTATCCCATGGCATGGGTTTCCCAGTGTTCCTCCTGAGTGCCTTTGCTCAGCATCTGCTTGTACAGTGTTCTGGCCATGGTGGTTGCGTGCTCCTGGGGGTGGGATATTCTGTTCTTAATTTGGACACTGTATCTCCTGTGTGTGTGACCGCCACCTTCGGGTTATGCCTATCCACGATCATGGTATGGTCCCTGTTTCTTGAGGCCCCACCCCAACATTGCACGGCTGTGGGCTTCTGTGAGTGGGACTATCTGTGACTTCTCCTTGTTGCTGTGGGTATCTTCCATCCCTATGACCTCCTGCTGTGTGTCCTTTGGTGTGTTGTCCTCTGCTCTGTGTCAGGTGCCTTGTCTGCTCCACCTGTGTACAGTGGGCACAGGTCGAGGTTGGACTGGCACTGCTGCTGGGATGTCTTTTTCTGTGGGTCTCCACCCACTGTCCAATCTATGCTCATGTTCACACAACACCTCTGACACGTGTTTGCTTTATATTGGTTTTCTATTTTGGCATTGCCTTTGGTGTGTCTGTTGCTATTATTTGCTCCCCACTGCTGTGTGCTCATATTGTCTGTTTCCTTGTCTCCTTCTGTGCTGGAGCCCCAGTGGCCATGTGGTTCATCTGTGCCTGCCTCCACCTCTGCATGCACTCTGCTGCTGTTGCTTTGCACTGCCCGTTGCCATATTCAGAACTGTCTTCTTTGCTATATTCAGAGCTGTCCTCTTTGCTATATTCAGAGCTGTCCTCTTTGCTATATTCAGAGCGGTCCTCTTTGCTGGCTATCTTTGCACTGCACTTTCAGCCATGTTTGCCGCGTTAAGCTTGCCCACTATATTCAACTGTGTTTGCCCTGGGCTATTCCTTTGAATAAATTGGCGCGTAACTGGCTGTGGGCTAATGTTGCACACTGGCAGTGCAAATTTTGCCACCAGGCAAAGTTTTGAATACTGAGCCCCTGATGTAATAATGAATGACTGTCTAAGTCATACACCATCACATATGAATAAAAGTTGTTCAGGTCAATTAGATTGTCATCCAAAATCAATTATGAGCAGATGAAATAATGTATTAAATCATATACATACTCAAAGCCGTGTTAGCAATATTAAGCAATAAGTAACTGAATTTAAGTATGACAAAAAACATACAACCCATTTGTTCAACTTTGGCTGTTTTTCTTCCCTATGTGATGCATATATAAACAGTAAAGCACGACTGGATGTGCATTGAATAGATAATACTACACACCCAGGAGTAAAGTGAGGCATGAGGCCATAGGCTTAGTGTCTTCAGATATTTGAAGTTTATTTATTTTGAAAAATGTCACCAGGAATGACATAATGGCTAAAAATAGTGCTTTTCTATTTGTGTACTGGGGAAGGTGCGACAGGTACAACAGATTTTACTACAAACTAAAGCGTCATACAGAATTAAACTGTTAATTTAACTGCCGTTCGTTACTTATTGCTTATTAGCTCTCAGTACGCACTTGGGTAAAAGTAAAAATCTGTTCAATTCAATCAACGCTTCATCTTAATGCTTACGCAACATGCCCCACAAGTACTTAAGCTACAGTTGCATCAGAATGGGTCAATCCTGCATTGGATTCTGAATTCACCTCATACGGCATAAGAAATAATAGGACTTTGTTTTATTTATTTATTTATTTTCAGTCTTAGATTACACCCTTTGAGCCAAGAGCTCATTTACAGAGGTTCCACATCATGAACAACAGTCAAAACAACATTTTAAATGTAACAAAGTTGAAGATAAGAGAGCAGAAACTTACTCCATACAATAACTTGATTAATTATTGGTAGGATGATAACAGTAAGCAACAAATTGAGATTATGAACATGTTAGGAATTTGTATTTACCAGACATCTTCAGATCGTCAAGGTAGAAGTTAATAGGTCAGAATCACGGGGCACCAGCAGAGCCAGTTACCTTCATCAAGAAGAAGGAGGGGGAATGGGGAGGCAGAGGTAGGAAGTTGAGATAGGAAACTGTTTGTGTAGGAGCAGAGCAGAAGGAAGGATCGCTGCAAACTGTGTCACAAGGAACCATTCAACTTCTACATTTGAAAACAATTATACCAGTGGCCAGATTCATAAAAAAAAAAAAAAAAAATCTGCAAATCTCATCACAAACCTTTGCGCTGTGTTTGTGATATCCCATTTAGTGTTCCATTGTCCTGCTACAACCCCTCTTAATGACCGCAGATGATGACCCTGACAGCCTCCACTCTCCACCACATCTCGCCCGCCGACTGAACCTCAATAAGCACATCCTGTATACAGCATTCGCTCACTTACATCGATTGGCAGTGCTGTAAATAAATGTCATACAGCAGGTTCTGTATTAGAACACGCTCACTGATATCTCTGTTGGCGGGTGTCACAAGCGCACTCAGCAGGTCAGGCCCTCTGCTCCCACAGTGCCAACCTCCGAGCGCAATAGTGTGAACAGGTAGCAGACAGGTAACCCTCCTGTCTGCTTTTAGGTCCGAATCACCTTTAGTCTCAAGTTCTTGGGGATTCAAACTGTAGAACCTTATGCTAGCGTACCCAATAATACAGGCTCAGATATGTACCTTCTTCGAGGACTCGTGTACAATCTTTCGCCAGGGACACCAAGCCAGGCTTCCAAAATGAGCCCGTAAAACTCTATAAAAGACCTTAGGTATATTCTTACCTTTTCCAGTTTAGTAACAACATCATTTCATTTCATTTATTCTTTGGTAACGGGTAAAGGCACTGGACCAAAGGTCCCTTTCAAGCCCAACCCAGACAAAAAACATACAAGAATACACAAATTTATTTATTTGGTTTTGTTTACGGAATGCTTACCAGACAACAATGTTGCCTATATTCAGCCACGCACCCAGGAGAGTACAGACAGGGAGACCAGAGTCAACATTAAAGAGTATTTCATGATGCAGCATGAGGTGAGAACAAACATTTGAACAGTATACAGCCAGGTACAGTCATTATCAGTGATGACAAGAGAAACAGATAACATTACATTAATTATTTTCATCTCATAATACATCAATGACTAAATTGAAACGACAAACAGCAAACAAAACTTAAATGAAGTAGCATTATAACAGGATTTCTGTTGGATGGGAAACTTTCAGATTTTGAGACCAGCAGGAAATCAGTAAGTGCCATAGGGAGGAGAAAATGCTAGAGAGAGGCTCAAGTTACAGCACAAGAGCAGCAGTCGGATTCTATTAGGGTGCCTAAAGACTCAGTTTAAAGGCCTTGTGGGATTTGGAGAGTTTGATGCGGGAGGGAATGGAGTTCCAGGAGCGGGGCAGATATGGCGAAGGATCATTCTCTTATTTGTGAGATATCTGGGAATTTCTAGTTGGGTTTGAGCAGATGCCCTGAGGAGGTATGCTTGGGAGGGCTGAGTTAATAGTTCTGCAAGGTATTTAGGGGGCCCCATTCTGATCATATTATCAATTGTACAGCCTGCAGAATAGTGTCTGAGCGAGTCTGGGGAGAGCCAATTTAGTTTCGAGTAGAGCAGGCAATGATGGGTAAGTCTGTGAGCGGAGAGAGCAAATCTGCATATACTGTTATAGCAGGTGCTCCATTTCTGAGCGCCTTTGCTAGCTTAAGGTAAACCTGAGAGCAATATGTTAGAGCAGGGAGGAGAAATCCTTGTGCAATAGTAAGCTTGGCAGCATCATTGAGGGAGGACCTAATATTTTTTGTAATCAATATTTTATTAGTTTTAACTACTACAAAACATCAGATACATAAATAATGAAGTGTTACACTGAAAGTGCATAGTCTCCTCTAATATTCAAATTTTACATATATCGACTTTCTGCTGAAATGACAACAAAGAGAATATACACCCAAAACCACTACCCTCTCCCCCCTACCCCTAAGGTTATAAGCAATCAAATCAGAAGAAAATAAGAGGTGTTCCTGACAATACGGAAAACTTCTTAGTTTCTGCTTCAGGTCATCAAAAGTGCTCCAAAGAGCCCCATAGAGATACATAATACTCATGCTTACCCGCATACAAGCAATATGTTTCTCAGTTGTAATGCTAGAGTACATTCCTATGCCACTCCAAAAGTGTTGGGCCTTATCCGACAACCAATGTCTTAAGATTAACAACTTCATAACAGCTGACACAAGAGAGACACGTGTCTCCAAACCTTGGAAGTGGACATTGGGAAAGCATGTAACAAACAAATCTCGGAGTATCCATTTTATTTGAGCCAAGGATAGGGTCTAATAAACTACTTATAGTTCTCCAAAGAGTCCGAATCTCCGGGCACAGCCATAATAAATGATACAGGTTCCTCTTCCTTTTACAATTCCAACAACAAGGTGAGCTGAGTGCGCCCTCTGAATAAATGGGTAGGAGTCAAGTAGAGATGATGCATGATATTGAAATGTACCATTCTTAGCCTATCTTGCTTAATATACCTATACGCGGTCATCCAAAGTGCTTTCCAAACCTCGGGAGTCTCATGAGGTTCAGTTCTTTTACCTAATAATAACATATACCTGAGGGGAGCCTGTGATCCCATTCCTGGAGGAGTTTGTGAACTTTGAAACTGCATGTGATTGCATTATGGCCTTCAAAAGAGTGTCAACATTTTTTTCCTGACTAAAAAAGGAGACCGACGAGAATATCTGGGCTAAAGCTTTGCTATGCTGTAGCCACTTAAAGAAATCAGAGCCCACTAATCCAAAGAGCCTTTTCAAGACATCAACGAGAACGGCTGTCCTGGTCCCAAAAATCAGCTACGGTCAAATTGCTTATTTGCGGCCAAAATGCTGTGGGTATCGGAGTTCCAGCTATTTTAATTTGAAGATTTTCCAAAATGGGTTGGGAGTCCACAACCACCAGCGAACCCCCAAATAACGTTGCAGCTGATGATAAGCCCTGAGTGACCACCCATAGGGTTATTTTTGAGAAGTTTAGGACGGTAGCCAAAGGAACAAACAGCAAAGCATATAAGAGCTTTTCACCTTCTTCGCCAGGTCTTGTTCAATATCCAGCCAAAGAGGTGAATAAGCTAAACTTCCATGTTCCTTGCTCCATAAGGCCAATTGCAAACATGTTGGGCCAAATAGAACATAAATAGGGAGGGCAGCTAGGCCACCTTTTAGATCTGGGAGCTGTCAGATTGAAGTATGATCGACGGGTTACTTTGCCTTGCCACAAAAGGAATTAAATATCTTCTGTACATTAGCAAACCATTCCTTTGAGAGGTAGGTTCCTAGCATGTCTAAAGGATATAATATCCTCGGAAGAATAATCATTTTCAGGAGATTCAGCTTACCCCACAAAGATAAGGAGATTGCACTCCATCTCTTGAGATCTTCCGAGATCTTATGAACTAAAGTACCTAAATTATCCTTAACCATTAAAGCGAGACTCGCTAATGGTAATACCTAGAAATGTTATGGATTTGGTTTCCAGATCAAGCCTAGATCCTGGAGATCTATTTTGCTGGTGTAATGATTTAGAGGGAGAACTTTTGTTTTGAAACAGTTCAACTTATAAAAGATAATCTGAAAAACTATTTATTTCTTCTAGTATAGGTGGTATGGAAGTCCCTGTTCTCAATATGCAATAGCACATCATCCGATAGGCAGCGTATATATCTAGACTCCCTACTTGTATGCCTTTAATGAGTGGGTTCTTCATCAGCCTACGCAACAACGGCTCTAAATACAGGTTAAATAACAAAGGGACAAGGCAACCCTGTCTAGTACTCGCCAAGCTTGAAAACCGTGACAACATTCCCAGCACTTCACCTCGAGGGAAAGAATACAGGATTCTAATCCATCTTAGAAAGTTCCGGGTAAACCAAAAGCCGAAAGGGTAGTGAATAAAAAGACCAGGATACCCGGTCAAGGCTTTTTCAATACCGAGTGAAAGAAGTACTGCTGGGATTTTGGATTCTTTAGCCTTCACGTATAAGATGCAATAGTTTCCTAAGATGATCATGGGTAATCTCCTTTCATGAAACCCACTTGTTCCCTACACACGAGGTTATCCATAACTTTTGACGATCTATTAGCAAGAATTTTTGCCAGTATTTTGATATCCAGTATGGAGAGATATTACGATAGCTGTCCAAACTAGAGGGATCCTTCCCAGGTTTTAAAATTAAAGATACTGTAGCCTCCAGGAAGTTTGGATCAGAGGTACCAAAATTAAACCAATACCTAAATGTGTCTAGTAAAATTGGAGAGATATCTGGGAGAAAGGCTTTATAAAAATTACTCAGGAATCCATCAGGTCCAGGGGACTTATCAGGGGCAACTGCTGGATAACCTGATGTATCTCGAGATCACAATTGGTGCGCCTAAGACCTTGGCTTCAGCTTCTGTTAACTTTGGCAAATTAGATATACTTAAGTATGCAGCAATCTCAGAAGCCGAGGTCTAGAATCGGGTTCCTCCGCATATAATTTCTAAGTATTCCCCAAAGATCTTAGGTATTTCTCTCGGTCCGTACAAACCTGATCCCCTGACTAACGCAGTACACTCACTATGTGGTGGGCCGACTCAAGTTGTTTTACATGCAAAGCTAGAGTTTACTGGCCTTTTCCCTATATCCAGATATTGAAGTTTCGCCGAGAGAGAGCTAGCTCTGCTTGTTGAAAACAAGACTCAATATTGAGCCTGTAGTTGATGTAACTTAACCCACTCAGAATCAGATGAATTCCGAGACAGGCTGGATCAATACATTTAATTGAGGATAAAACAAAGCTTAACTTATCCTCTGCTTCATTTTCCTAGAGGCGATCTTGATTAATTCTCCCCTTAATGAGCATTTTAAAGCAGCCCAGATCATGTCTCTTTGATTTACGGAATCTTTATTATCCACTAGAAAGTGCACAATAAAGTCCTTCAGGACCCTTAAAGAGGACTCTTCTTTTAGCATTTGAGAATTTAATCTCCATTGTGCTGAACGTCAATCTCTGGAAAAGGCCTATAGGTTATGCTAACCGGGCATGATCTGATATTACTCTATGGATATATCTGCCTGAATCATATTGGGCACCGCAGATGAGCTAACTAAAATATAATCAATTCTTGAGTGAGAATAATGTACTGGAGAGTAAAAGGAATACTGCCGCTCCTCAGGATTGAATATAGCCAAATATCAACTAAGGCTGCTTTATTAATAAAATCTTTCAGGGCCCTTTGGGCTGGAGATAGCCCTCGGCCTGTTATGTGATCTATCCAAGTCATTATGAAGTACCAAGTTCCAATCTCCTCCATAATTATGATTTTATAGACATCCGGCCCACCTTACCTAAAAGATTCTTAAAAAGAAGGGAATCACTATTAGGTCCATAGACTGAGCCTAAAATCACAGACTGTGATGCTAAGGTGGCTTGAACAAAATATATCGACCTTCCGGGTCCCAGCACTCATGCTCCAATTTAAAAGAAACCCCTCTAGCAATGAGTATAGCAACCCCTGCCCTCTTGGTCAAGATCCAGCCCCAAAACTTGGGCTACCCACATTCTTCTAAAATAGTGAAGATCACTTCTTTTAGGTGGGTCTCTGAAGAAAAGCAATTTGCTCCTAGATGAGAAAGGTGTTTTAATACCACCTGCCTCTTAACCCTATCCTTGGCTCCTTTGATGTTCCAACTAACAAATTTATAAGGTAAGATCATGGAGGCAAGGAGAATTATTATGCAACTCATATAAGCAATAATTTGGGGTATTATGATATAGTAAACTACATGAACATTACAAACTCCCGGAAGACGAGGGAAAACACACCTCCCTCTTATCACAAAACGTTGAATACCCCTCCCCACGCCCCACCCTCCCAACCCAACTAGAAGCACCTCCCCATCCCCACCCACTATAACAATCATCCCATATTTTCCTCTCCCCTTAGTACCAAAACCCCAGTTCCCAAGAACTGCACTCCTATAACAAACTGCCACATGATATACATCCGACAGCCCAAAACTTTTACCACAGAGTCATCGTCCTGAGCCCCCCACCCTGCAAAAGACAAAACAATTGCAAATGAATTCGGTATATATTTTGAGGCCCTCATCCTCGACTGAACATCCTCTAGAGAGAGAAAAAAAATATATATATTTTTTTTCTATATTCCTCCAGGATCTGATTATAGCAGATCAGACAATATGCTACGATAGGTCCCAGATAAGAATCCACATGACCAAGTCCTGATATAAGTTCCATATTCCGTCTTTGCGCCATAGAAAGTGGCCAGCATTTCTAAACCAGGAAGGATGAGTAGGAAGGAGCCACCCAGGATACACCCTAAGCAGTGACAACAGTTAGAGAGGCCACTAAATTGGAAAGATAAGTTATTGTAGCAAAAGGGCCAAGGGAAAAAAAAAGGGATAAATTCGCCATGCTCAGAAGATTAGAGCAAGAATGTTCAAGATAATGAGTCATTCAATATCAGACGAGAGAGTCGTTTCACTTGAAGAGGTCTGGGAAAAGCCACTGCAATTCCTGTAGTGCCTGCTGGTAGGAGTCGAAAGATAACCATCTCACATCATGACAAACCATTAACGTTGCAGGATATTTAACTTTAAATGGCTTAGAAGCTGTGATGAGTTTGGAGACGATCGGTGCAATTTTTGCCTTCTGACCTCACTGAATGGGGCAAATCCTGTATAACGTGATTTGCTTGCCCTCCCATGAGAGCTCCTTCATCCCTCTGACCTTGTCTAAAAACATGTTGTTTCTCCAGATAATTTAGAAACCTTAGAATTAAAGGTCTGGGAGGCTGCCCTTGTGTAGGGGAGGCGTAAGGCTCGAGAGCTCTCTCTATTATGTATTCATGCCTCTCCGGGGAGAACTCCATGTACTTTGTGGCAAAGCTTTTGCAGAAAAGTGATTGGGGCTGCCCTTCCTCCTTTCAGGTATACCAATAATCATTAGATTGTTCCTTCTACACGCCTCTAAATCTTCAAGCTTTTCTTCAAGCTTTTGATTCTCCTCTTTGCCAACACTAACTCTGTGTCTACCCTGATTGCCTGGTTTCCATAGAAGCCATCTTTACCTCTGCATCCCCAACTCTTCTCGTAAGGGAATCCACAGATTTTTTAATATCCTGCACGTCTTCAGCCATCGATGATAAGGAGGTTTGCAGTGGCTGCATTATTTCTAAGAACCTCTGCCTGAAAGCAGCGCATCTGCGCGGGAAGCTGCGTAGAGACTGGCGGCCTGCTGCTTTGCTCGCTTATGGCCTTCTGTTTTTCGGTGTTTGTGAGGCAGTGTCTCGGCACGCTTTTTAACAAAAGCCTCCATCCTGGTAGTCAGAAAGCAGCTTTTGGTCGTTAGGAGTCCTCACTCTTCTATTTTGGGAGGCTTGAGTCGGCAGAGATTGACTTAAAACACGAAATCTGCTACAAGCGGGCGGAGCTCCGAGTGCGCTATCGACGCTCAGGCTGCCATCCACATGACCCGGAGGACCTAATTTAAAGGCAAGACCAAGTTTTGAATAAACTGTCTTACATGTAGCCGCAATGTGGAGGTTAAAGTCAAGAGATGGGTCAGAGTGACTCCTAGATACCTGAAGGAGGTAACGAATTCAAGAAGGGAGTCATCTAGAGAATGTATCAATAAGTCTGGAGTAAGAGATCTGATTCTTGACTGGGGCCAAAAAGCATAGTTACAGTTTTCTTAGCATTCATTAGGAGCCTGTTCTGTAGTAACCACTCCTGCAAGCAGTTGAAGTCTGCTTGATGCAAATACAATCAACAACAAACAATACCAAAAATACAAATTACAATTACAAGCAAATTTATGTAATAAATAACTTTTTAACCTTTGTTTAAAAGTTAAAACAGAGGGAGCAATCTAACATCAATTGGAAGTGAATTCCAATACAAGGGTGCTACTATTGAAAAAGCTCTAGAGCTTAATCTAAGCCGAGACCTAGGGACAAAATATAGGGGACCGTCAACTCGACCTCAGGCAGAGAAGCATTTCTCATTACAACAAGATCAGAAAGAGGAAAAGGGAGCCAAAGTAAAACATTTATACATCAGACAGCCAACAAAATATTCTATTCTGCAACTAGGGAAAACTACCCAACCAAGAATAAAGATTACACTGATGTGTCCTATTGGGGGCTCCTAAAATAAATCTACAAATATTATTATATTATTATATATATTATAGGCTACAGTTAGTGCTTGCATTTCTTTTGTACCTATGTTATGATATAAAAGAACTGTAATCAAAATATGGAAGAAAAGAACCAATAGCAATTGCCAATCTAGTTCCCTGTGAGAATGATTTGAATTTGTATAACACTCCTATTCTTTGATTTACTTTCTTAACCATAGACTGAATCTGAGGTGAAAAGGTCGAAATGGGATTCAATAGTGTGCCCAAATACTTAAACTGAGACACTTGTTCAAGCAGACCACCCGAAAATCAGATATCCTCAGTTCTGGGGTGTCCATCAACATAAAATTGTATACCAAATAACATAACTTTTGTTTCAGCTGAGTTCAAAACCATAGCATTTAAAGTAAGCTAAGAACAGACAGCACCAAAATCCGCTTCTAGGAACAAAAAAGTTCAGACACAGAATTTGACTGAGCATAGATTAAAAGATCATCTGCATAGAGCAGTGATTCACTAAACTTACAAACTCCAGGAAGCTGGTTAATAAAAATAGAAAATAACAGGGTCCCAAATGGACCCCAATGGCACACCATAACTAACTGGCAAGACATCAGAAACCACAGAACCTATTTGAACAAATTGACACCTGTTACTCAGATAATCACAGAACCAGGAAACTACAACATCAGAAAACCCCAGATCTTTCAATTTTGTGCAAGCCAAAACGTGATCAGTCAAATCAAAAGCCTTAGTTAGGTCCACTGAGCCGCTCCAGTCATCAAATCCTTCTCAAACCCACGTAGGGCCGGTGTTCGTGAACCCAACAAGGCGTCTGTCACTCAAAATGTTATGGAACCCATGTTGTTGCTCTTGACAACAAATCATGGTAACCAAATAGGCATTAATTTGCTTAGCCACTAAACACTCAAATAGTTTGCTAAGGGATACAGTACTAATATTGGCCTATAATCATCCATGGAAGTAGCACAGCTCTTTTTTGGAATTGGAACCACCTTAGCTTTCTTCCAGGACAGGGGAAAACACCGTAGCCACTGACATATTAAAAATATAACAAAGGGATCCGTAATAAAGGGATAGCCAATTGTAAGAAGCAGGCATCCAACCCTTCCCTGCAGTCAGTCCGTTTATTTGGGAGAGACTACAGAAGATGAAAAACTTCATTTGATGTTACTTCCTTAAACAAAACCTGGTTCCATCTACCAAAGAAACAGACTGCATCCTGCCAATCACTTCCCTAAGGTGGGACAGGTGTTACTCCCAGCTGGCACTAAAGATGGCAATATGTCATCCAGGTATGCCACAGCATAGTCACACCTGGTTCACCAACCTTTGAAAGTGGCAGGCGTTCTTCATTCGAAAGGCATTACTTTAAATTCAAATAAGCCTATTGGAGTGATGAAGGCCAACCTCTCTAGCTCTGTCAGTTAACTCTACCTGCCAGTACCCTTTGTCAGGTCAATAGTCGTAAGGTATGTTGCCCCTCCCAACTTGTCCAAGGGTTCGTCCGTCTGGGGCATCAGGTGGGCGCCTGACTTCGGACTACATTCAGTCCATGACAGTCCACACAGAAACGAGTAGAGCCATCTGGCTTGGGCACAAGGACAACAGGTGAGGCCCAGGGGCTGTGGGATCCTGGATTACCCCTAAATCCAGCATTTCCTCCACCTCCTCCTAATGTCCTTTTGGACAGCCTCTGATACCTGATATGCTGTCCGATGATGGGCATCTGTGTCCCTGTCTCCACATCGTAAGGCCGCTAAGGGGTTAGTCCAAGCTTGGTGCTAAACAGTGGGCAAAGTCTACTAAAACCTCCCTTACTTTCTGGATCTTGTCTGGGGCCAGCTGGGGAGACAATTTAACTGCCTCCACAGAGGACTCCCACTTGCTTTCTTCCAGCAAGTCCGGAAGGGGTCTCCTTCGTCCGCCCCTCCCCAGGACTACACACTGCAAACACATGTCAGCCCTATTAGCATATGGCTTCATCATGTTGACATGGTACATTCTTTCTGTATGTCTTCTGTCAGGTAACTCTATGATATAGTTCACGCCATTTACCTTTCTGACTACTTTGTACGGTCCTTCCCACTCAGCCTGCAGCTTCTCTTTCTGGACAGGAATAAGGACCATGACTTCCTTACCCACCGTGTACAAGCGAGCTCTGGCCTCTTGGTCATACCACACTTTTTGTTTCTGCTGGGCAGCTGCCAGGTTGCTCTGGGCTGTCCCCATAAGCTACTTCAGCCTTTCCCTAAACCTAAGGACATAATCCACTATAGGAGTTCCCTGGGTGGCGTGCTTGCCTTCCCAGTCCTCCTGGATCAAGTCTAAGGGCCCACACCGGTGTCCATATAAGAGCTCGAAGGGGAAAATCCTGTTGACTCTTGGGGCACCTCTCCTGTATGCAAACAACAGGTGGGCAAGGTATTTTCCCATTCCCTCCCATGCTGTTCAGCAAATGCTTGAAGCATTGACTTCAGGGTACGTTATATCTTCCACAAGCCCATTGGCTTGTGGGTGATAAGTGACGTGCACCTCTGCACCACCCCACACTTCTCCCACAAACATTTCATTAGGTCTGACATGAAGGAACCCCTCGATCAGTGATAACCTCCTCATGGAAACCCAACATGGGAGAAAATCCCAAGTAAGGTATCTGCCACTTTTTCTGTCCTCAGTGAGGATAGGGTGACTGTCTCTGGATACCAGGTGGCATAATCCACCATAGTCAGGATGAACCTCTTCCGGAAGAGCTGGGAGTATTTAACGCCCCACAATATACATTCCCACCCTCTGGAATGGCTCCTCCACTATGGGCAATGGAATTAGGGCAGCTTGGGTTTTATTGCCTGCCTTCCCTATTTCTTGCACTGGTGACAAGACCTGCAATACTCCTTCACCTGCTGGGTGAAGTTGGGCCAATAGAAATTCTGGGCCAACGCTGTGTAATGCACACGATTCCCAGATGACCAGTCAAGGGAACATCGGTGCAATCTTGAGCAACTGCTCACGGTACCCCAGGGTACGACAAGCTGCCTGCCTATCACCCTCCCTCTGTCTTTACAGCCTGAGTATACATTGCTCCATTTTCCCATAAACCTTATGTTTACCATCACCTCCTTGTGCTCCGTCGGAGTCTGCCCTAGCCCTCAGCTTTCTAGACTAGGGTCACTTTTCTGAGCAGCTCAAACTCCTCACCCATTCCCAAGGCATGGGACAGGTCCCTTCAGTCTCTAAACTAGGGTCCCTAGCACTAGCGCCAGGGCACTCTGAATCATGGTCATCCCTAACCCTCTGGCAATGGGTCACCTCCTTCTTGGAGTAACCCTCTGTAGCTGTGTGGTTAACTGCTACTGGGAAATTTCTACCCCTTTTCATTAGTCTCCATATCAGGGGACACAGACTGGGGAACCAGCCTCCTAGTGGTTTCCACAATGGCTTCTGTGGGGTTCAGGGAACTACAAATTTTCCCTTGCCGCTTGGCTACAGGTAACTGCACACACCATCCCATTTGAGATTGTTGCCAAGGATGATATCAACTGCTAAAGTTTTGGCTACAGCCACCTGTTGCACAGTTCCCTGCTTTCACCCCAGTCTAGGAGAACACTAGTGAGTGGCAATGTTTTCTCCTCCCAGTGAAGTCTTGTGCAGTTACAAATTTATTGGGTATAAGCTGACCAGGCTCTACCAGCCCCTTTACCAATGTCAGGGATGTCCCTGTGTCCCTTAACCCTCGCCTGTACACCATTCACCGTGACTGGGTACATGTGCCTCTCATGTTCACAGGCATGCTTCCAGGACATACAAACAACCCACTTCTTTCCTAGCCCCATTCTGCGTATTGCTCGTCCTTTGGGACACTGTCTGGCAATATGCCCAGTTTCTTTACAAACCCAACATTCATCTTTTTCTGATAGAAATCTTTCTTTGAAACCTGGGGCTAACTGGTTTCGTGGAGGCAGTGAGGGTTTTAGCTGCCCTGAAGGTGCACTTTTCCTTTCTGCGCCTGCCACGCCTGCCCTATTCACTCTCAAAGCAGGTCTTCAGCTCTGCGATGCCCCAAAAAACTGCTCTAACAATATAGCATTTTCAATTTTATCTACAGAGATTGCTTCAATTCCTTCCCACTAATGTTTTAAAACTGACATTGTTTCGTGGCTAGCTCCTCATAGCTCATGTCAGGGCTTCTCCTGAGCTTACGGAATTTAGCTCTGTGTGCTTCTGCAGTTAAATCAAACTTTTTAAAAGAGCAGCTTTAAGTTTGCTGTAATCATTACTGTCCTCATTGTCCATTTGACCCTATGCATCCCGAGCTTTCCCGGTAAGTAGCGGGATAGCTGGAAGCTCCAGGACCATCTAGGAATTTTTGCCTGAATACAAACTTTTAAAGGAATTTAAAAGGCATCCATATCCTCCCTTCTTTAAATTCAGATATCAATTTGGAATTTAATTTGTAGCCCAGTTCTGTAGTTCCAGTTAAACCCAAGCCCTTACCTGCTCTGGTGCTGATGTTACAAATCATCTTCTCCAGTTCATGTCGCCTCAGGTGCTCACGCTTCACAGTCCACTTCTCGCTGCCTCACCCTCTTCTCTGTGGCTCGCTGTTCTCACTCCTCTTCTCCTCTGCGGCTTGCTGTTCGGCTTCTCTCTCTGGAACTCCAGCTCCATTCTGCACAACTCATTCTGCAGCCTGATTGCTTTGGCTCCAGAATGGTGATGACCTTCCCCTGCTGCTGCTGTGGCCCTTGGCTTGCACTGGCCCTGCTGTCCTCCTCCCCAGATTTGGACACTGCACTGGCCACTGGCCCCTCCACACCCAAGGTTTGGTCCTTCCAGTCACAGTCTGTGACTCAATGCTCTGGGCACCTGCTGCCATCAGGGCATCCACGCAGGTTCTGCCTGGTGGCTCTCTCTCGTGCAGGACTCCACTCTCCTTGCACAGCTGCTTCAGGTAGTCTGCAGTGTGCTCACTGTAGTTGGAAGCCATCTTCTTCCCTAACTACGGCTACTCTAACTTGCACTTTGAAAAAAATAAAACAGGTAGGCACTTGACTGTAAGCAAAATGATATAGTTCTGTTTCCTTTTAAAAATAAAACTGCTTTATTTTGCAAGTGAGCTATACAGTATTAAGTTGACACACTGAAGAGTTAAAGCTTGTGTTACCAATTTTTCGCACCACTGCTAACCAAATCTGTCACAAACGCACTCAGCAGGTCAGGCCCCTCTGCTCCCACAGTGCCAACCTCTGAGCTAATAGTGTGTGAACAGGTAACAGACAGGGTAACCCTCCTGTCTGCTTTTGGGTCCAAATCACCTTTAGTCTCAAGTTCTGGGGATTCAAACTAGAACCTTACACTAGCATACCCAATGTACAGGTGCAGATACGCATCTCTTCGGGGACTGTGGTACAGTCTTTCACCGGGCACCACGCCAGGCTTCCAAATGAACCCCTGAAACTCTATAAAAGACCTTAGGTATATTATTACCTCTTCCCAGTTTAGTAACATCATCAAGCTGTTGAACAATTTTGTCAGTTTTAACCCCTATACATCACATGCAAAAAGAACTGGCAGACATCCAGGCAGTCTTTCAAATAATAGGTACTTTACTAAAAGATGATAAAAATATGAAAACATAAACACAGAACAATATATCAAAGAGCGATAATCACATAAAAGAAAAACAAGGAAAACTACAGAACAAACTCCTACCAAAATATAGTTAGATCTTTTCTATCCAATGTATTACCTCTCTGAGTGCTTATAGTTAGATCAGAGAGCTATGTCTTTGAGTCCCAAAAAATATGTCCTATTCCCCAGTTACAAGGATACATTTCAACTCCATCTCCCACCCCTTGGTGAGTCATCTAGCTCCTCCTTTAGAATAGAAAAATACAAACATGATGTCCTGTCAGAAAGTATATTAAATAAGGTGACATCAGCAAAAACTAATTTCCCAAATTATAAGTCTTGGATCCACCAGTTTCCTTAAGGTTTACAACCCTGCAATTCCTCACCTAGGTGTGAGATAGCCATGTCCTGTCCTGTAATAGAATGTATATTTTAGTTTCCCAACTTCAAAGCATGAGGTCATAAAAAGGCCACAAAATGCCATTTCTCAACGAGGTTAATTACATTACAGAGATCTCCTGGTCAGTTTAATATATCCTGTAGCTTGGCTGAAATTGGGGGCACCCATAAGCACAGGCTGTCTTATGTGAGACAATCACCTACTATATTTTTATATTACAAATATCATAATAACAATCATAACCAGCTGGCATGTCATATTGGCCACCTGTGGAGGTGAGAGGAGAGCTGTGCTTGCCTCTGGGTATGTCTAGGAAGGGTGTGGAACAAGGTGGTTGGACACTACCTACCAGGGTTGGGAGATGACAACATGCACTATACAATCAGGGAACTTTGCTACAGACTGCAATGGGATTGGGATGGGGTGTGACCGCTAATCACCAGGGGCTGCTTGTATGTCTATATGAGGCAGTGCATCAGCTTTGGGGAGGTTGAAACAATGGACTTCATTTAGTGGTGACAGCTGACTGGTGACAATCAGTGGGGGGGGGGGACAACAGACAACCAGGATGTGCATGTATTAGAGTTTGCAAGCAACTGCCGACAGGTGACAAAGGAAAACAACTGAAGCTCTGGACTCCAGGAAATACTGATCTGGTTGTGGGGAGAGATTTCATGTGATGAGTGGGACAACTAGACCATCAATGTACCATTATGAATACAATAGAACTTTGCTCAGAGAAAGGGGATGGGATGGACCAATATACTAACAGTTAATTTATTTAGTTTTTGTTTACTGGGTGGGTGTGCTAGCCATAGAAATGACTATTTTCAGACATGACCCAGGAGGTTACAAGCAAGTCAGTATAGAAGCAAAGCACAGAGTAGGATTACAATAGCAAGGATACAGCTTTTGACAGTCACAGTAAGGTACAACTAATGGATTACAACAGCAAAATACAGTTTTGACAGCAAGACAACTGGATTACAACAGCAACGATACAGTTTTACAGTGAAAACACAAGTCAAATAGTGGATAAGGTGAACAACAATAGACACCTAACATACAAGTGTAATCCCTAGGTGGCGCTTATCCCAAGGGATACTACCCCTGTCTGCGTGACTAGGTGCAGGTTGAGGGGCATGGAGTTCTGTGAACGGGTGCCTCCACTCAAGGGGTTGGTTTAAGGCTCTGTAGATACTATAATTAGACAGGAGACCTGAGCTTTTATAGCACCTCCAGCTTTTGTCCCTAGCCAGGAGTAGGGCAAGCAGGTCTTTATTAAGCCATTTGGCTAGTTTTCCTCGGACACACTGAGTAATGGGGAGGTGTCTGTCCTGTATTTCTCCAAACTGGGTGGAAGTCATCTAGGGCCGCCTGAGTGTCTTGAGCCAAGCAGAGGAGGACCAGTCAACTGAGAAGACTTCATGTAGGAACTTAGCTTGATCCAACCCTGCTAAGTTTCTGAAAGTATATAGTGAGGGGTTCCAGGTACAAATGATGGGGAGTGGTCGCTTATGGTGTCCACTCAGATACCTGCAGATTTGATCCTGTCAGTGTAATTAGTCAATCTCCAGTCTATCAGTGTACCAGAATTTGAAGCAGATGAGGCTCTAGTGGGCAGTTTATCATTTGATGTAGATTATATTCTTGCACCAGGGAGTGGAGAGTGTTTTGCACATTGCCATTTCAGTTTAAATTGGGTCACCCAGGATAAGTACCTCATTGTAGCAATAACAAGGGAAACCTTGTAAGCAGTTCTTCGAGGTCAGCGATACCACTTTTCAGACGGTTGTAGGAGCAGATTATATGCAGTTTTTAGTACCCAGAGGAGGGTCATATGAAGGATTCACAAGACAAGAGGACTAGGGTAGAGGTGATGGAACAGTTAAGATGTGATTTGTAATAGATTGCAACCCCCCACCTCCCTTAGGGGGTTGTCTGTCACATCTAAGTATATTATAGTCTGGCAGGGTGCACGATGCATCTGGTATAGATGGCTTAAGCCATATTTCAGACAGGCAGAGAACATCAGGGTGATAGAGATTTACCCAGGCCTCCAGTTCAGGTAGATTACAGGGCAAGCTTATGATGTTTTTTTTGGATTCTATTTATTCACTCCAGAGGGCTGGGCATCCTTCCGGGTACTTACTGGGCTAGGACCTCTAACTCCTGCTTGAACTCCCATGTCATGGAACTTCTCCACCCGCACTGCCCAGACCAGACCCCAGCCGGGCACAAGCTAGGGTCCCGGAGCCTCACGGGTTAGCACCAGGAAGATCCCAACAAGCTGGGCCAGTGGTGGGATGTGAGCCGTGCATCAGAAGTCCCCATCATCTCTGCAGTCCCTCTGGAGGGTTTTCTGCTTGTGAATTCTGTGCTGTCCCCCATCCACGCCCCATTGCGAGGTGCACGTCTGACGTTCTGGCGCACAGCAACCCTGCCAGTGCGGCCCGCTACTAAGTGCATGCCTAACTTGCTGCAGTGCCCCTGCCTCCACCGGGGCCGCTTATCAGGCCGAGACATCCCACCTTGCTTCCTGGAGAGGAGAGTTCCATAAGGGCACTCATCCTCAACCTCCTCCGCTGACCCCTGGTGCCCGAGCTCACCCCAACCCAGGTCGCTGGCATGGCGTGAGGTGTGGCGCCCAGCGCCTCAACCCTCAGAGCCACCGGGCCGGCTAAGCTTCTGATGTTGATATGTGCAACATGTAGACCCCCTAGCATTAGCCCAGGTATCATGAGAGTAAGAGTGCTGTGCCACAGGACCTGGATTTAGTTCTACATCACCCGATAGGACAAGAGCAATAAGTAGGAGGTACCATAACTTTCACGATGAAGGGGGTAAGGGATTAAATAATAGCAAGCATCTTTTTAATAGTGCAGAGACCCACATAGATTATAGCTCTGAGGAGCAGGAGAGGCATAAGATCAAGGCGCTTAGGTGGTGTGCAGAGCAGGTTGGAGAAAGTAAACCCAGTTTGAGTAAGCAGTGTGGATATAGAGGCAGGTGGAGAAAACATCAGGGAGAACCAGGCTGTTAGGAGTAATGTTATAACAATGATTGCCAGTGACAGTACTGTGCAAGCCATATTCGATACAGAGCAGGAAGTAGTCCAGAAAATGTAAGTACAGTAGTGGGAGTTTGAGAGGGAAGGAGAGATCAAGAATGCTTCTTAAACAGGGGAGTGAAAACCAGCAGTCAGAGCAGCAGAGAGGCTGCGCCTCAGAGTTCAGTGACTATAAGGAGGAATGGTAAAGTGGACTGTTGGTCACATGACAAACTGTGGTTATAAAAGTAATTTGCCAGACAGGATGGGCAGTATGCGAGTATGAGCTCACCGAGCATACCTGCAACTCTGTCCGCTTAGTGGAGCAGCAGGGCTCCAAGCACATGGTCTCTCCAGTGGCGGTATTTAGGGCTGGGGTCAGTTGCAGCAGTAAGGCTCCTGGTGTGTTCCTTCTATGGTGTGTGTAAAGCGGCTAGTGGCCCAAAACAGCGCTGCAGTTGCAGCAGTGGGTCAGCTGCCCGCATGTCTTTCGGGCAGGGAGTCCTGCCTGGCTTGAGCTCAGGAGCCTCAGGAGAAGGGATGGAGGTTAGGTTCAAATAAGGAGACCGTAGGGCAGGGATTAATTAAAACAAAAGAAGAGCAGGGCAGGGAGGAGCAAGGATTAGCCAGCAGATCCGAGACGGAATCAGAGACAAAGGGCTAAGTCAGGCAGGATAAAAGTGGAGAGGACTGAGAATTAGGGGAGAGAGGAGGGGAGGGGGGAGAGAGTACAGACTGATTTAGATTTACTAACATATCTTTAAATATTAGCAGTTAAACATTTAGGCAACAATGGGATGGCAACTGGAGGCCATAGGGAACGAGGTATGGACCAGTGGACTACCCAGTAGACTTTTTTCTTATAAGTAGTCGGCATTTGTAGACCATCAGCGGGAGGACGGATCACTGACTGTGTGTTTGTTGGGAGGGAGGGTGGAAGAACCTCTGACAGCCAAGTTCTCACCAAAGCAAACGCAGATTGTGAGCACAGACAGGTCATTTGTGGATTCCAATTAGGCTTAGAAACACAGTATGTGCGCGTTACCTCTGTGGTAAAGATCTGTGAATTTGGCCACATGTGTACAGTAACAATAAATTCATTAAAGAGAGTTGAATATGATATTCTGTACAATCACAACCTAAACATTAGTAACAAAAGAAAATTAACAGATTACCAATAACATTTTATTGTAATTGTAAATATTGGAAAATAAATTATTACAACACCGCCAAGTCATATGTTAATACAATGTATACACAGCTTTGTTATTTTTCCATTTAAAGAAATGCAAAATTTATTGCTTTACTGTTGATGGTGGACTGAATATACTAGATACATATTTGCAAGTGCTTAGATGGAGTTGTTAGTGTTGGTCTCATAAGAATGATAACTTTGTTCTACATTCCTTCTCCAACAATGTACTAAATATGACGCTTTTAAACACATAAAATTGATGTAACCTGTTTATGAAATAAAAGATGCTGAACTGGAATAATAATAATAGTTGCAGTGTATCCATCTATCTATCCGTCTGTCTGTCTATCTATATATCTGTCTGCATACTTATCTATCTATCCACTTGTTTATGTCTATCTAGCTGATCAGCAGCATCTGTCTCTATATATGTCTATCGCTCTATCAGTCTGTCTGTCTGTCTATGTCTGTTTTTCTACCTATCTGTCTGTCGATCTGTCTGTCTGTCGATCTATCTATCTATCTAGCTATCAATCTGCATTTGTGAAAATCATAGAGACGGTGTTGCAGAGTGGGTCAAGGAAAAGATGACATGAGGCATGCTAGAAACATCAGCAACAATATGGTGAACAAATTAAAAAGGGAAGACAAGTCCATGGCAGTGCTCAAAGTAGGGGACCAACAATTTAAGTCTGTGGTCTACCCCCCACTACCCAATCACCCGTTAAATGTAAGGATAACCCTGGTATTCCAGTTGCTCCTCTCCGTGCACTGATCTTCCATTAAATATAAAATATCTGTGTAGTCCAGTGGCTACCCCTGCCCCAAAGCCCCAATCTCCAGTTAAATATGAGAATATCCCCAGAATTCCAGTCCTCCCAATCCCTGATCTCCACGTTAAATATAAGAATATCCGGTAGTCCAGTGACTCATTCCCCGATCCCAATCTCCCATAATATTGCATCAAATAACCTGATGGTTTAGTGGACTGCCTGATCCTGAACCCCAATCCACCATTATATCATAGTAAACTATGCCTTGTGGTCTAGTAGATGCCCAGTCTTCCACCCTGCAGTGCCCTACCTCACCCCACACCCCAGTCCCTTAACGAGCAGGCGACTGACACTGCCCCATCACACCACCATGGCCAAATGCAGACTGAGATATATGTGCTCACTGAACACATTACGTGCTCAGCTAATGACAGTTGCTGTCAATAACTGAGTATGTACTGTATACGAATGCAGCGTTCATTCAGAAAATAGTCAAAGACTGCCAAGATGGTGAGAGGTGGACTGTGCCAGTCTCCGCTCACTTATGGGCTGGGGTGGGTGGGAGGTAGGGTCATTGTGGGACTGTGGATAGGGGCCCACTAGACCACCAGGCATAGTAAACACTGATATAATGGGGGAATGGGGCTGAGGGATCAGGCAGCAAACTAGATCATCATGGTATTTTGACGTATTGTTGCGTGATATTAGGGTCTTATGGGTGAAGCCAACAGACTACCAGCGATTCTAATATGTAATGTGAGATAGGGTGTAAGTGTGGGTGAGTTGGGGAGCAACTGACTACCAGGATATTCTCTATTTAACTGAAGATCAGGTCTTTGGGAGGGGACACACCAGACTACAGGAATATTTTTATATTTAACGGAGATCGTGGGTGGGGTTTGAGCTAATCTGAGTGTCTGCATTGCATAGTCTCTCAGACTTAATACTGATCTGTCAATATGTTTGTGTACATTTCTCTATTATAACTGTACATAAACATTCATATAATTATAGCAACACATATAACAATCATTCTGCTTCCATAAATCCTGTGTAACTCTCCGATGGAAAGGTTTCCTTATTTTGTTCACAACACACGCACGGTATTACTCTTCTATTTCCTCTTCCAAGCCTTTCAAATATCCAGTAAATAAATCTACGGTAAGCCATATGTCTGTTGCATCTAAGAATTTACAAAAGAAAACATAAAAAAAACTGTAAATAATTTTTGTTTATGAACATAATAGACAATTTTCCAATTATGTATGTTATTGATACTGTAAGATTTAAGTAAACATTAGACACATCATGCTTCGCACCTATATAATGCATAAAGTTGATTCACAGACCCCTTCATACAGTTTGCTATCAGGCAGTATTCCCACCATCGAGACTGGCTGCTATTAATCTAAGTTAAAAAAAATTACAAATAAAAAATCAGGTTGAAAATACTGTGGGCCTGATTCTCAAAGCTCTCAGCATGGTGCAAGGGCTTGCACCAAAAGAATGGTGCAAAGTGCTACTTGCGTAAATGATGCGCTGGGAGCGATTCTCAAAGGCAGCCTGCATCAACTGCGGGCTGCCTGCCCCAACTGAGCTTGCACCGCCTACCACAAAGGTGGCTGCAGCGCAGCCAGAAGGGGGCATGTGGCAGACGAAGTTGCCACATCCCCTAAAATGGGATTCAGAAAACACACCCAGAGGACTTATTTCTAACACACTTAGACCAGCCACGGCTGGTCTAAGAGTACGCAAACAATGTCCTCTGTAGGAGTGTATGTGTGGCAATGTGCCACGCTCCTCCCCACATACAGACACACCGCCAAAATGTCCGCGACATGAGATAGATTAACCTGGTGATCTAGCAGACCCTCCCTAATGCTGCACATACAAATAAGTAATATCCCACCCCTGCCCTGGTGATCAAGCGGTCCCCTCTCCTGACCCGATGTTCTGCACTAAGGATAATTAAAATGCCCCCACCTTGGTAGTCTAGTGGCACCCTCCCTGTTCCCGATGTGCCCAGTATAGATATGAATTAAACTGCCCCAATCCCTGGTAGTCTAGTGGCACCCTCCCCATTCCCGATGCGCCCGGTATAGATATAAATTAAGTTACACCCATTCACTGGTGGTCTAGTGTCCCTCGATCCCGATGCACCTGGTATAGAAGTAGTATGTTACCTTCATTCCCCTGGTAGTCTAGTCCCCCTTTCCTGATGTACCCAGTATAGAATTAAATAAAACTAGCCCTTTCCCCAGTGGTCTGGTGGCCTCCCACCTCAGCAGGTGCCCACCACCCAGCCCTCCCATTCCGAAACACAGCCAGGACCAGCACAGCCACCACACATCTCCCGCTGTTGTTTCAGAGCTGAACTGTCACTACTGAGTATATGGCTGTAGTGTACACACCTTGATTATCACTGAGTGCGCATACATTACACTATGCTTGGTGAAGTGACAGTTCAGTCGTGAAGATATGTGGAAGGCTGTGCTGGTCCTGCCTGTTTCAGATGGGGCGAGCTGGGTGGTGGGCACTACCTGCCATGTGGTGTGTGGGGCCAATAGACCACCAGGGTTTTGGGGTAGTTTCATTTAATTCTATACCAGAGGCATCAGGGAATGGGGGGGACTAGACCACCAGAGAATGGGAGTAGTTTTATTTAATTCTATACCAGGCGATCGGGATCAGGGAGGGAGAGCTCTATACCACCAAAGCCAGGGGACTCAGGACATGTTTTAATGACTGCTGACATGCGGATCGGGAGAGGGGACCACTTGCCTTGCTGCAAGGGGCTTGCAAAAACCATTCCATGTGCCATGTTTTTGCCGAGGGAAGAGGTTGACACAAGGTGTGGGACTTAGCCGCCAGGACCCCTCCTGTGCCAGAATCTGGTGCAGGGTCCCTGAAGCACCTGGCTTCAGTGTAAGCTGCTGTTTGCCGCAGCTTGCACCATTCCAAGCCCACTTCGAGAATCGGGCCCTGTGTGTTTAGGAGCTAAAGTAGTATTACAACCTAACATGACTAAACTGATATTGCTGGTTACCTTAGGTCTGTTGAAGGCCTTAGTGAAATATAGGTCAGTCACTTCCACTGCCTAACCCTGATATAAATTCCTGAAAAATTAATCTCTGCCTGTGATAGTTTCTACTCCGTTTGCTCCACTTCACCACTATCTACTTCTCCTGCTTCCCACTGCTTCTCACAATTCACCCAACTTTTGCTGTTTCACAAAACCAGAGTCACATTAGGTATGACATTATAGCAACTCAAACTGAGCGACTCACTTTGAGGGCTCAGGATCTAAGCTACCCTGAAAGGGTAGCTAGTGCAGTTAGAGTGAGCGGTAAGGAGAGGAAATGCGCAAGGAATAGGAGAGTAAAGGACAGGAAGAGGAGGGTCCAGGCAGAAAGCAGAGGTATGTGGGCTGTGGTTTGGGGTGCGCTGCAGAGCTCACATTCTGTTGTGGTGGTGAGGATGGCTGCCTGCAGTGAGGGAGGTCCAGGGTTTGGGGCTAGGTAAGGTAAGACTTCTGCATGTTTTCTGTGTGTGTAACTTTTTTTAGCATTCTGGTTTTCCCTCTCCAACATGCACCCCGGAGTTGAGAATGGTAATTTAGGGGTGCAGAGGGTCTGGAAGGGCACAGTCCCTCTGCATAGATGTGCTTTTTAGCCTGGTCATTGTTGCTCGCTTCACTGGGGAGTGTACATTGCCATTTTATGTTCCAAGCATGTACACTGCTTATAACAGTGATCGCTATTATGACATGGAACCGTCACATTACTGTTTTTGAGTGCTATAACAGTAGACTAAAGATTCAAAGAGATAGGTTTTGTAAAATATAGAGAATACTGGATGGCAATTAGACAACCAGTGTGTTCTATACAGAGGGTTCTGATTCCTCTGACCTCGAGAGCTAAGCTTGAGGGGTCCGTGGGAATCAGAACCCAGAGGTGGCAGAACACACTGGTTATGCATGAAATTGCTCATCCTGTATTTTTAAGTGTATAGTTTTAAGTGAAATGTGCCCACCCCCAAAAAAACATACATACATGTAATGTTAACAACTGAATACATGAATTACAAAGTATACAGAGTTCCACTAATGTAACCCCTGCAAATGGGGTTCCCAAAGACTTCCAGGAGCTTGCTTGAATGCTCCAAGCATGAATGGTGTTTGGCATTTAAGCCATTTATCAGTGAGTGTTTTAGAGCCTCTGGTACTGTTCTTTAAGAGCTGTCTGCTTGCAGACATAATTAGTTTGTATGGGGGACTGTGTGCTTCTGAGTACCACTCGAGCTGCTGCCAATTCACTTCATTTTTGCAGTCACTAGGAGTGCAAAGGGAACCTATCTGAAAGATGTAACTGTTTGCCAGAAATTATTTAGAGTAATAATGAAATTACAGTTTGTCTAACCTGCTTTCTTTGCAGTCAGAACTGTGTCTGCTAGTTCCCCATTCTAGTTTTGAACTGCTGAACTGGACCAATCAGTGTGGGGTAAGCTAGCTCTAAAATGGTGCCTTGGACGAATCAGAACTTGACTCATAATCTGAGCCAGCCACAAGAGGATTGTATGGGCAGTGACTCTGGGAGATGTAGTTTAGACTTCAGTGCCTTTTTGGACCAACAGCAGCAGTCTATTGTGAGTGACAGCCAATCCAGTCAAGAACTGGGAGGAACTCAAAGGAAGTGCCCGGTTTGTCGGTTGGAGTTTCAGTTGAGCTTTGGCAGTGAAGAAGGAAGGAGCCCTGTGCTTTTTCAGTGTGCAGTTTTAGTCAAAAACGTGTAAGGCCCAGAGTTCGGTCTGCAGCTTGTTAGGACTGAACCCGTCCTGTGAAAAGAATCAAAGGATCTCTGAAGAGTAGAAACCAGGCTCACCTGTAGAAGACTGGAGGAATTGCTGAAAATTGCACTCGGTCTGTCAGGAACTGAATCTGCTGTGTGTTCTCCCGGTATTGTGCAGTAATTGCGATCGGGACAGATGCAGCCTGCCTGGTATAGTGCTTTCTTTATATGGATGTGTGAAGAGGTTTGTGTACCTCAAGTGAGCCCTGCTGACATTGAAGGACCCTATCTTATTTGGAGGTCGTGAGTACTAATTCAGGGTCGCCCCTGTTGAATTGCCACATTAAATCCAAATGGAATTACTGTACTGCTGACTGTTTAATTCTCCTTTCTCTGTGTGAAAGGGCCCCTACCAGCTGCCACGGTTTGGACTAGCCACTAGGGCTTGGGTGCCCAGGGACAGTAACTGATAGGATAGGCTCTGCACAGAGCCATAGGTATATTATTAGAGTGATAAGCTAATTAACCTGATTTCCCCTGTCCTTGTTATATCCCTAAATAAATCAGAGCTGCTTGTTTCAGCAAAGTTATACTGCCTGAGGTATTTGTTATGTTAAAGTACTGTACTGTGATTGTTGCACTGTATCTCATTTCACAGGAGGTCCCAGTGCCGGAACCAGACCTGGGGGTAAGTGTATACTGTGAAGGTAATTTGATATATTGTGTGGGCCACTAGTGGGAAGAAAGGGGGTTGCAGTGTCCCAGAGGGCTGTGACCAAGTTAGTTTAACTATTGCAAACCCTGACCTCTGAGTGGAGGCACCGCCATTGGATCCAGGCCCTCAACCTGTTAGTGGCAAATCAGGCAGGGGTAGTAGCCCCTGGGATAGCGCCATCTAGGGTTACACTAACATACACACACAGACACAAACCCATACCTCAAGTGGAGCCAGAACCTCAATTTTATATATCGCCAGATAAGGAGCAGGGACTTGTATGGCAAACTTGTAAGAATAAGAGGATAATTTTTCATGGTCATCCAAGAAACAGAAGCAATGGAAACTCTGAACAGTATTTGATTTTTAAATACGATGGTGCGTGTAGGAAGGGGCACGCGGTGAAAAATCATTTACTTATGTACTTACTTTATTCAATTTAATGAACTTTATTTATAGGTTCTAGTTGAGGATTTCTGTATATGAGTAAAGGTTGCAGCAATGTTATGATGGAAATTACTGATAAGTTGCTTATGAATTCTTTGAGTAGTCCTGGTTGGCAGATACTTGTTTTTAGCCATTGGTGGTGTTCTCTTACTGATGTTGCTAGAACCAAGTATCAGCAAATCATGACACAGGGATTTTGTTGCCTATGTTTCTATAAAGCAGGTTGAATCAGCGTCCGTTATATTTAGCAGGAGTCAACCTTCCACTCATATTCGTGATCTGATAGAATTAGCGAGACACATTACTCTTCAATACAGTGCTACTGACAAACAGCTGTCCATTTTTTTCATTATCCATTTATTTTCACTGATTGTCAGCAATAATGAATATAGCTAAAATAAACAGTGAAAATAACCTTCTATACAGTATCTTTCACTTCTACACCAGAAGATAAAAATGGTTGAAGTTTTCTCTTTAAATATAATAATTTTCAACACTACATTATAACATGATGGAAATACTAACGCTGCAGGTGTCCTTCATCACCAATAGGTCCATCGTGTTCAATGAACTCATTAAGTGATGATCGCAGCACATATGGATCTAAGCAGCATGATCTGAATCCAGGATGGGCTGTAATGCATTTCATTTTCTTAAAGTCCCTTAGTTCACTAACATCAACATAAGATTTGCAGCATCTATTCTCAAGATTAGAGGGCATATTGCTACAATTATGACAAAGGCACCTAAGAAAGTAATACAGGAACACATGTTATATATGAGTAACATATTTACAATTGTATTTCTAATACATATATTTTTTCTTTCTTCTCATTAGCATAAGGGTGCCCAGATAGTATCTCATATCGCTTCATGGTGTCCACACACCAGCTACTGTCCATCAACTCCCTAAGCTAGCCTACTGGTCCAGGAGTCACCACATATGGCAGCAGCCATCTACCCTACACACATGAATATGTAAATAGAGCAATGACATCCCGTACTAAGATTTATAAAAATGCAGACTAATCAAAGACTGTTTCTTGATGAGGCAGCAGGAGGTGTGCAAGATCAATCAATCAATCATCTTTATTTCTAAAGCGCCTTTCAAAACCAAGGCGCTGTACAAAGGATCGTATATACATATAAATTTTAAAAAGAAGACATAAATTAATCAACCATAACTAGGATATGCTAAACTAAATAAATGAGTCTTTAGCTCCATTTTAAATCTCTCGACGGTTGGACATTCTCTTACCCAACGAGGTAGAGAATTCCACAGGGTTGGTGCTGAAAAAGCAAAATCACGAGATCCTGATGTTTTTAATTGAACCCTGGGAATCTCCAGCAATCCCTCATTGGGGAACGGAGAGGATGGAGGGGCAATAGGGCTCCAAGAGATCTTACAGGTAGCCGGCCCTGATCATGTAGGGCTTTAAAGGTTAATAAACCAACCTTATAGGTGATCCCCACCTAACAGGCAGCCAGTGCAGTTCAGGGAGCACAGGCATAATATGGCTGGATCTGGAAGTCCCAGTCAAAGCCTGGCCGCCACGTTCTGCACTAGCTGCGCGGCGGATATCACCCCAGGTAGCCCTAGGTAGAGGGAATTGCAGTAATCGACGGGTAGTGATAATGGCATGGACCAATGTTAGAAGATCACCTAGTGGAACCAGGTGTTTCACCGGGCAATATTCCTCAGATGATAAAGAGGATCTGGCACAGCTGATACCTGAGATTTTAAGGTCAAGCCATCGTCAAAAATAACGCCAGGTTATGTACCTGATCAGAGGCAGTAGTGACATACCACCGAGCAATAAGCCCGATGGTTGTCCAGCCCCCAAACCCGCACCGGATGACCTGGGTCCACTACCAACACTCAGTCTTATCCGGATTCAGTCTCAGCCAGCTAGAACTCATCCATATTCTGATTTCAGCAAGGCAATTATTTAGCATGGAGAGAGCATCATCTTGCCTGGGCGGAAAAAGACAAATACAGCTGAGTATCATCTGCATAGCAGTGAAAACCCAGACTATATCGCGTGATGATATCTCCCAATGGCAGCATATAAACTGCAAACAACATGGGTGCTAGAATGGAACCCTGTGGTACCCTACAAGGCAGGAGTGAGCGCCAGAGAATAAATTCCAGTGGCAACTCTCTGAGACCTGTCCGTGAGGTAAGACTGGAACCATTTGAGGACTGTTCCAGACAGCCCGCATAAACCGCAGGCGCTCCAACAGCACCCCATGATCTACAGTGTCAAATGCCGCAGAGAGATCGAGAAGGACCAGAATGGTACGTGTCTTTCGATCTCTAGCCATTAGGAGGTCATTCAACACCCGGACAAGGGCAGTCTCTGTGCTATGCTTCTTCCTAAAACCAGATTGAGAGTATCAAGACATTGTGAGTTGTAAGATGATCATCCAATTGTAACGCAACCACCTTTTCAATAACCTTACCAACAAAAGGCAGGTTAGAGATAGGCCAGTAGTTAGCTAGACAATCTGGATCCAAGGAGGGTTTTTTAAGGAGTGGTCGAACTACTGCCTCCTTGAGGGGGTCAGGAAAGACCCTCTCCAAGGATTTCCAGACAATGTCAGCAAGGATCAGGCAGATAACTTCTACACATCCTACTAAAGGGTGTAGGACCGGATCCAAACTACAACTCGCTGGTCGCAGTGTTTGGATGATCTTCACAATGTCAGTGAACCCAACCAGTGAAAATCTGACCAGACAGACCGAGCGATAACACTTCCCTCACGACTACCGCAATCACTCAAAGGAGAGGTCGGACCGATGCCAGACCTGATGCTGGCAACCTTATCTGCAAAAAATCAAGCAAACTCCTCGATCTTAGCTGAGAAAAGCTTCTTGGCTGAAACAGATTGGATTGCACAATCTGTCAACGGTCCGGAAAAGTTGAGCCTATCGATTCTGTGCAGCAGAAATCTCCTGGACAGGAATTCTGCCTTCTTACGGGTGATTTCTGATTGATAGCCATCGTAATGTGCCATCAACCTAAGCCTGTCAGCATGATGGTACACTGCATAAAAATGACCTACCTATTCACCTCCAAGTATTTATGAAATGAATACCCATGTGGAGTGAGACACACAGTAAGGGTTATCAGAGAAGAATAAATGGACGCTCTTCTGTACCTTTTAAAAAAGGCTGATGAGTTTCAGAAGAAACCCATGCCTCAAATACAGTTCGCCATGAGCCTGCATTATTACTGAACCCCATAACCATGCCTTTTTAGTTTTCAATAAAAGTTTGGTATTCATCATGCTAGACCCTGGTAGCACCCGTATACATGGCCTGACTCTATTATTGTTTCCTTGTAAGCTAAAGTAGTGATGCATTGATCGGCTATATAATTTTCCTGTCAAAATCAAGTCATTTATTGATCAAATAAGTTACTGTGTGACCTTGCATTAATAGTAGATAAATATTACATGGCCATAAAATGATCACAGGTCTTCAAACACATTACATACAGCACACTTGGCATAAGAACTAATTCGAACTCTCAGTAACATACAAGTTATGACATGTCCCAGGAGGTCATGAATGAGCTAAAATTTATGTTTGAGATCAAACAGTGCATAACATGGCAGTGGTGCTATTATTCTACTGTTCTGAGTACAACTGCTACCTGTACAATAAGTGGCAAAATTATATATTCAAAATTGTCAAGGCCATACTATATACTGTGTGAGGTGGAAATGATATTATGGTACACCAGCGTGTCACATGGCCTATACTGTCTTTGCATAATCAGTGGGCTTGATGAGGTGGATAATTTGTGTTGATCAGCGACATTGTAAGGTAGGATCAAGTAGGTACAGTGCTTCTCACTATAACGAACCTCATGATAGCAAACAATCGGATATTACTTAACGTGTGGTTCTGGCTCCATTGATTTGTTGAGCTGTGTCTGTCACGCGAATAAAACTGTGCCTGCAAAACAGTGCTGCCACCTGTGAAAATGAGGTGCTCCTGTTGGCATGAAGCTGGCAGTTTTGGACACACTTAAAATGGTGAGAGTTTGTCTAAGGTCAGCCAGGAGACAGGATATTCCAAGTCGACAATCAGCACTTGGAAGACACAGGAGGATCTCTCCATGAGTTTGTTCTCGAGTGCTCTGAGAGCAATGTGCTTAAATGCAAAAACTAAGATGTGCCGATGAGGCTGAGGTAGATAAAGTAACTCAGCTATGGTCTGAGCAGCAGCGCTCAATGGGGTACCTGTCTTGGGCTCCACAGTCAAAGAAAGGCAGAGCAATTTGCAAAAGAGATCTATGGGGAGCAGTCAAAATTTAAATCATCTACTGGTGGTTGTAGCGCTCAAAAGCGCCATGGTATAAGAAAGGTGTGTGTTACTCTGGAACAGAGGTCTTGTGATGATGTAGCTGCTTGGGAGTTTCTGCCAAAGCTGCGGCAGATCTTGCATCGACACGGGGAACGACTGCCAGAACAGATATACAACACCGTTGAAACAAGTCTGTTCTGGAGGTGCCTTCCCTCAATACCTTTGGCAAGCTGATCTGAAACCAGTGCCACTAAAGGTTTCAAAAGTAAGCAAAGACCGTAACACTACTGTTATGCTGTAATGCCAGTGGCAGTCACAAGCTGAAACCTCTTTATAGGGAAATACAACAACCCACAATCTTTCCACTATTGCAATATGCAAGCTCTCCTGTGCAGTACTCTAGTAGCAGAAATGCTTGGATGACCAATGGACATTTTTCGCTCATGGTTTTGCCAAACTTTTCTGCCAGCAGCTGCACACATCTCAGACATCTAAAGCAAACCCCCAAAGCTTTATTGTTCATGGATCAGTGCCCTGTACACCCACCTGAGTCAGAGTTGCGATCCTGAGATGGACAATCCGCACACTGTTACTACCCAAAATACAACCTCACAGATTCAGTCTTTAGATGCGAGGGATAATCGCAACTTTTAAAAGCTGTATTGAAAAGGCCTTTGGGAACCTTGTAGACGCTGATTCTACAACCAGCGTTACAGATTTTTGAAAAACAAAACCTCCTTGACGTCGCACATCTAACTGGAGAGGCATACACGTGACACAGTGCACTATTGTGCACTGCTGGATGACAACCCTCGGCCCAGGCCCAGAGACACCTCCAGACATTGACCGAGATGACCCAGATACTGACGACACCACTGAGATCACAGCTATGGCAACCAGCCTAACTCTTGTGTTGGATCACTCTAAGGCAGATAACATCATAGAGAACTGGCTCACAGAAGATAACAGCATTCTGACCCATTGTGGAGGGTTGTGGGATAACAGATGGACCAGACACTGAACTTCAGGTTCAACACACAATCTCTGTGTGATGTTTATTCAAAATACAGGAAATAAGCTTCTGCAATGCCATATTCCTTCTTCAGTACATCAGTTTACAGCAACAGACTATGTATGTCCTTTCTCTGCACTTAGCCAGCACCTACTGACACTGATCTCTGATCCAACTTACCAGTTGAAATGCAACCTCCACCCATGCGGGCCCCTGCTTTGCTTGGGTAGTGGGGGCCCAAAAGAAAAAGAAAAAAAGCTATAGACAAAGAACCTCAATGCAGAATCACAAAAAAAAGGTTACCACAAAGGGCATTGTCAACAAATCAAGTTTCAAAGAAATAAACATCATATATACTTCCATAATGCAAAGCATCATGGGATATATGCAAATCACTATGGAATTTTAGACGTCTTCCGATTACAGCAATTTACGTGCATTTTAAATAGCACAACTAACTTAATTCTATAATAGTCACCTAGTACTTTTTACCATTATCAAAACACCTAGTGCCACGGTATTTTCAACATTTACAGGTTTCATAAACATAAGGTATACATATCAAGGTATTTTACGACATATTGCTATTACATACTAAAACCAAGAATGATGAACACAACCTGTTTTATATAAGTTTGGAGGTCACCACAATAACCTCCCTGTCCGAGAGGACCTGAGAGGGAAAAATTAAAGAGGACACTATAGCATAGTCAAGAAAGGGAAGGGGTGCCCATAGGTGGTCAACCTTATGAACTAGAAATTGTAAAGGCTAGCATAGACTAAGAAATAGAAGAACTGTTGCAACAGATTTGAGAAAAGGTCGGTCCTCAAGAGTGGCAAGAGTTCCCTGTCACATATCCCCCACCTTAAGAGGGAAGCAGTTATTGCAGACTGTTTACCACCTTCCTGTCCCAGGATGGGATGGAGCTTCCCGAATCCATCTTCAGAAGCTACGTCTCAAGGTCCCTATTAACGATAAACATTCTATCATAAACATAGTAGATATCATCATTCTTTACCCTGAGGCATCAACACATTTCTTAACGGAGACTAACAGTGCCATTCCTTAACAATCTCCTTTTAAGGAAAGTATGTCATATTTTCTTAACCAAAAATCTGGACGGCTGTAAAGTCAAGTACCATAGAAACAATTTCTCTGGGGTGAGTAATTACCTGCTCCAACCCCACCAGGCATGTCAGTTTTAAGCAGGGCCCATTCCTAGGTTCAACTCCTCTACACAAACCCACTATGACTCTTGATTCATTTCACTTATTACAGATATAGACACCTGAGGGTAGACACCCTTTGGTGTTACCCCAACACAGGTTCCAATCTATTTTCCACCCACCTCCTACTCTGTAGGTTTTCATCAAAAATAAAACACATGTACCACCCCTTGATCTTAATATATTGTAACATTTTGGCAATACTAGCATCTTTAGCCTGTAGTACACCCCAGTCAATACTGTTAACAGATTTAGCTGCATCAATACAAGAAAAGTCTCTTCAGCCTCATAGACTACTTTGCTTGCTTGGTCTTCAACCTCAGCCCAATATCACTAGGGCACAGTCTTACCTGGGGTCTCACATTCAAGTTCCATACTTGCATCTCTGACCTCCAACAGGTAACATCCAGGGAACACAGGCAACAAAGGAATATCCTGCTCAGTGAGGGGTCCTCCTCCAGCTGAGCCCACGAAAAAATTCTCCTCCCACTCTTTATCCAAATTCTCCGGCATGGACCTCTCAAGCACCTGGCACCAATGTTCTGCTCTGCATAGTCAGTTTGCCTCCAGCCATTGTCCATTCATCCAGTGGATCATCCTCATCAGGGTCTCCACCTCCTGGGTGTTGTCGCTTGCACTTCCTGTCTGTCTCGACCTGCATCTCTTTGTTGTCTTCAGGCTTGGCCTTCCTCTGAGCTCCCAGGCCCAGGCCAGGTATCAGCTTCTCTCTGTCTGTTAGCCATAGTTCTGGGCAGAACTCCATGGACTTTCTTCTCCAGCAGCTCCTGTTGCATCGGTCCACCTGGGATATCTAGGCGATATCCATAAGCAAACGCTCCATCTTCGCCAGTCCAGACACTTCCAGCAAGTTATCACACTTCTAACACCAAGTCTGTGGAGGGGTTGTGGGATAACAGATGGACCAGACACCGAACGTCAGGTTGAACACACAATCTCTGTGTGATGTTTATTCAAAATACAGGAAATAAGCTTCTGCAATGCCATATTCCTTCCTCAGTACAGCAGTTTGCAGCAACAGACTATGTATGTCCTTTCTCTGCACTTAGCCAGCACCTACTGACACTGATCTCTGATCCAACTTACCAGTTGAGATGCAACCTCCACCCCATGCGGCCCCATTTGCTTGGGTAGTGGGGCCCCCCAAAAAACAAGCTATAGACAAAGAACCTCAATGCAGAATCACTGGGAAAAAGGTTACCCCAAAGGGCATTGTCAACAAATCAAGTTTCAAAGAAATACAACATCATACATACTTGCTAATGCAATGCATCACAGGATATATGCAAATCACCATGAAATTTCAGACTTGTTCAGTTTACAGCAATTTAATGCATTTAAATAGCACAACTAACTTAATTTCTATCATAATCATCTAGTACTTTTACCATTATCAAAAACACCTAGTGCCATGGTATTTTCAACATTTACAGATTTCACAAACATACAGTATGTACATCAAGGTATTTTACGACATAGTGCTATTACATACTAAATCCAACAACGATAAACACAACCTGTTTTACATCGTTTGGTCACCACAATAACCTCCTGTCGAGGACCTGAGAGGAAAAAGAAAATTAAAGAGGACACTATAGCATAGTCGAGAAAGGGAAGGGGTGCCCATAGATAGAAACATAGAAACATAGACTTTGATGGCACATGAGGACCACTTCACCCACCTAGTCTGCCCATTTCCCACCCTAATGCATAGGCTGCAGATCCTAGTTAACCAACAGCCTACTTCCTCCTATCCCCACTAGAATTGCCTTATGTCTGTCCCATGCATTCTTGAATTCCCCACTGTTTTTGAGTCCACTACCTCCTCAGGAAGGCTGTTCCATGTATCCACAACCTTCTCCCTGAAAAATACTTCCTCACATTACCTTTGAGCCATCCCCTCTATCTTCAAATTATGCCCCTTGTTCTTGCACATCTCTTTCCTGAAAGATGCTACCTCTTGGACTCTGTTGATTTCCTTGATGTACTTGAACGTTTCTATCAGGTCCCCCTTTCCCTCCTGTCCTCGAGTGTATACATATTAAGCTTCTTTAATCTCTCTTCAGATGTCTTCTGGTGCAGACCCTGCACCATTTTAGTTGCCCTCCTCTGGACAGCCTCCATCCTGTCTATGTCCTTGCAGAGATGGGGTCTCCAGAAATGGATGCAGAACTCCAGATGGGGTCTCACCAACTGTCAGTACAGAGGGATAACAACTTCCTGTTTTCTACTGGTGATGCCTCTCCCTATGCATCCCACCAGCCCTCCTTACTGCCTTCTCACATTGCTTGCCCACCTTAAGGTCATCTAATATGACTACCCCAGGTCCTTTTCTATTTCTGTTGCTATTATCTCACCCCCATTGTGTACTCTTCCCTGGATTTTTGTTTCCCAGGTGCATTACTTTGCACTTCCTTGCATTGAATCTAAGCTGCCATATATTTGACCATTCCTCTAACCTTGCCAAGTTCCTTTGCATCCTCTCCACCCCACATTCTGTATCAACCCTGTTGCAGATCTTTGTGTCATCTGCAAAGAGACATACTTTTCCTTCCAGTTCCTCTGCAATGTCACTTATAAAGACATTAAGAGAGGACCAGTCCCAATGCTGAACCCTGCGGTGCCCACTAGTAACCCCCTTTCTTCAGAGTAAAACTCCGTTTACTATTACCCTTTGTATCCTGTTGTCCAGCCAATTTTTAACTAGGCTACCACCTGGGACCCACTCCAAGGCTGGCTAACTTGTATATTAATCTCTTGTGTGGGACTGTGTCAAATGCCTTGCTAAAGTTTAGTAGGCCAGGTCCACTGCCCCTCCCTGGTCTACCACATTGGTCACCCAGTCAAAGAAATCTATTAGATCTGCCTGACATGACCTTCCCGCCAGAACCCATGCTGCCTTGGGTCCTGTGCCACACTGGCCTCTAGGAACTAAACAATCCTTTCCTCTAGAAATGATTCCATCATTTTCCTACCACTTAGGTCAAACTAACAGGTCTGTAGTTTCCTGCCTCTGCCTTGCTCCCACTTTTGTGAAGGGGAATCACATCTGCCTCCATACTACACCATTCTCCCATGATTTGTTAAAAAGGGTAGTCAGTGTTGTCACTAATTCTACCTTCAGTTCTTTTAGAATTCTTGGGTGAATCCCGTCAGGCCCCATTGCTTTGTCCACCTTCAGTTTTAAGAGTTCTTTCCAGATCCTTTCTTCTGTGAATGGACTGGTATTGACCTCCTATCCAGAGTGCTTCTATTCTTTGATTTAGGTACCTCCTCCTCTTCTTTTGTGAATACTGAGCAGAAGTATTCATTCAGTTTCCTGCTTTTTCACTGTCGCTTCTGCCCAACCACCTTCCCTTTAGTAAGCCTCACTATCCCTTCCTTCATCTTTTTTGCTCCCTAATGTACCTATATAAGGTTTTGTCCCCTTCTTAACTGAGTTGACTATATTTTCCTCAGTTTGGGCTTTTGCTATTCTGACTGCCTTCCTCACTTCCTTCTGCTTTAACTGGTACAGTTCTCTGTCCTGCTCCTTCTGTGTTTCCTTATACTTCCGGAATGCTACCTTTTCTCCTTAACCTTCTTTGCCACCTCTTTTGAGAACCATAGTGGTTTTTTTCTTTGTTTTGCTTTGTTGATTTGCTTCACACAAAGGCCTGTTGCCTCTGTGATGGCTGTTTTGATTTTTCCCCATTGTTCCTCCACCCTCCTTCTTGCCAGTTTGCTAACGCTTTTCTGAGGCACTCTCCCATTTTCCCAAAGCCAGCCCTCCTAAAGTCCAACACTCTTGCTTTTATATGGCTCGACTCTATGGCTGTATTTATCATGAACCACACTGTTTTGTGGTCACTTGTTCCAGATGGCTACTCACTTGTAAATCTGAGATACTTTCTCCATCCCCATTTGACAGTACCAGGTCTAAGATTGTCCGTCCCTAGTGGGTTCCACCACTAGCTGTCTGAGGCATGCCTCTGCAGGGCATCAAGAATAAACCTAGTTTTTGATGTGGCTGCAGCCAGGGTGCTCCAGCAAAGCCTGGCATATTCAGTTCCCCATTAACAATAACTCCCTTTTTCTGCCATTCCAAGGATGCCTTCTATCATTTCCTTGTCTATTGCCTCCCCTGAGATGGGGGTCTGTATACCACCCTGTGCAAACTGTGGTGCCATAGCCTGTTTCAGGGTAACCCACAGTGCCTCCTCTACCCCTGTTTATCCTTTAGTTCCATTACTATTATTATTATGGGGACTTATCATATGAGAGGAGGTTGAAGGAGTTGAACATGTACTCACTGTAGGAGAGGAGACAGGGTGACATGATTGAAACCTTTAAATACATGAAAGGAATAAACAAGACGGGTACAGAGGGGCTGTTCAAAGTAAGGGAGGGAGGGCCACCAGGGCCATGATATGAGACTGGAGCGAGGAAGGTTCAGGAGGGAGATGAGGAGACATTTTTACAGAGAGGGTGGTGGCTGGGTGGAATGCTACCTGCTGAAGTGGTATGCAGTAGTACAATGGACTGCTTCAAACGAGGATGGGACAGGACAAGGGGAGGGTTAACGAAGGAAGGTGGAAGGAGGGGCAGCTGCAGAATAAGGGTACTAGCTGCACATACGAGCAGACTTGATAGACCCTAGGCCTTTATCTGCTGGCAAATTTCGTATGTTCAGACATTACTTGATGCCTTCTCTTACATAGAGAGCTACTCCTCCTCCCTTTTACCCTCCCTGTTCCTCTTGTACATTGTGTAGATGGCCAACCTTATGGACTATAAATTGTAAAGGACAGAATAGACTAAGAAATAAAGCACTGTTGCAACAGATTTAAGAAAAGGTTGGTCCTCAAGAGTGGCAAGAGCTCCTTGTCACACCCATGAGCAGCTGTCCGATGCCAAAGTTGTACATGCCGTACTGAGGGTTACCAAAGCAGAGAAGAAAACTGAAGAGTCAGATGGGGACAACGAAGAAGATGAAGAGGAGCCACTGCCAACAACTGCCGTGGCTATCAAGGGGCTTGAGCTCAGTCTGTCCTGGTTACAATGTCAGGACACTGACCCACTTTGTGTCATTCAGCTAAGACAGCTGATTTCCTTTGCAAAAGATGTTTCAAATGCCAAAGTAAATAGGCAATCGAAAATGACTGATTTGTTTGGACCTCCTCCTCAGCCTCAGCATCTGCATCTGCCCCACCAGATGAGCAACTGTAAAGCTTGAAATACAGTAATGAAGAAGCTGAAGTACAAACAAGAAGAAACACAAGAATGAAGTAAAATAAAGTTTCATTCAGTAAATAACGCTTTTTAACAGTGCCCTTCCTCAGCATCGCAAAATGAGCACTAAGTACACTAAAGTACAGTACTGCACAGTATCCACTCAAGAACAAAAACATTTTTTACCACCACTGCCAATATAAATGCTCAAAAACATCACTACAGCATAGGCAAACTAAACACACCAGTTATTAAGCAACAGTAGCAAAACACGCAGCACATAACAGCACAGAACAGCATCCCTCGTTATAACAAACAAATTGCCATAACAATGCCCAAGTGGCCCCAACTTCATTATAGCAAGGAGCACTGTATTATTTAAAAGTAAACTTCGCAAGTAGGAAAAAAGGTGGATTAAAAAAATGAATACTGTGTTGCATGAACGAATAACTCATAAACCGATAGTTACTCTATGCTAAAAGTGCCCTTTAAAACCTGTAATCCAAACCATGTAGTGGCTTATTAATTACATAACACACAAAAATGGTTGATATTAATTTCTTAACAGAAAGGTATATACTAAATGGGTTTGGAAAAAAAAAAAATTTCATTAAGATGCAGTGATGCCCCTAGCCCCAGACTTCAAATTATGATAATGTATCTAAAGTTGGGACAGATCTTGACTTCAAACAGCAAGATGAATCTCAATATTAGTACATAACCATAGTCTAGATTTTGCAGGACTACTGCTGTCAGTCATTCTTTTTAACTACTATACTGCACGTAAATCACGATAGCATCTCCTCATCTGTATTTAATATTTTTTGTTTACTTCATGTAACTTTTACAAGAGGAATGGTAAAAGTGTGGTTTTGAAATGAATAAATGTGGTGCTCTTAAGTAAGAATGCAATTAAAAAAAAAGAAACAGGCCGGCTCCATGGCACTTGGCGACAGAGGTTTGCCTGGCATGCTGGCAACACAGGTTAGTGCCCGAGCCCGGGATGACAGGAGCTGAGGTTGGCAGGAGGGCTAGGAGCATCCATGGGATCTCTCCTCCCGAGGGGGCTACAAGCCAACATCACCATTGGCGGCTCCTAGTGGTGGCCCATGGCGACGCACACTGCGGCATGGGTGACCACACACTGTGGTGTGCTGCCGGCCAGGATGCTTCTGGCAAGACATGGTTGGGGCGGAGGGTAGAGAGAAAAAATAAAAGAAAAAGGGGCCACCTGGCCATCCGGATGATGGAGACCTGCCCTCCGCTCTGCCACGATAGCCCGGATGAGTCTGTGCTGTATCCTGCCGCCTCCCGGTGAGGTTTGAAAAATGCCTCTCTGGGACAAGCTCTCCAACCCCAGTCATGACCACGGGAAGGGGGCCCCACAATGAGGGATATGTTGAGTCAACTGGGAAGTGGAACGATGTGGGGCAGAGGATGGTAAAGGGAGGAGCGTGACAGAAGGGTGGAGCTTGGTCGCCCACAAGAGTGGTTAGCCAGAGGGCTGGGTGGGAAAAAAATAGATAAAAAAAAAAAAAAAAACACTTAGCATCATACTAATTTTACAATAATTACTAACAAATACATCAATACATACCACTCTCAACTGGGATTCTGTTATCAATGTTAAGCTGCTCCACTACTGATGATGTACCAGCAGTAATTTCGATAGACAGAACAGGCTCAAACGCATAAGCTACAACAGGTTCAAAAATCTGTACAGACTCATCATACTCAACTTCTTCCGACATATTTATCCAAGAAATCTATTGAACAGCAGAAGTAATAATCATAAATTCTCGATTACTGTATGTTTGTAACTTTTATCTGAATAAATATATGTTATGCACAGTACAGAGTAAGTACTTTATGGGATAAAACTGTCACTATTGTAATGTTGACTGTAAATCTATATAAAATGATCAAAGGTACTCCATGTGTACTGATTGGCTGAAAGATATTTCTAGTCATTGTCTTCAGAGTACTCAACCAATGGCTAATAACAGGTCCCTACCAACCAGTGCAACTCTCAAGTCTCATACAGAATTCTTAACCCACGCACCTGTGATTTCCATAATAGACACAGCTGCAACCCTTACTCATATATAGACACCTTCAAGTATTTATTAAAAATTATAGTCCATTAAATTGAATAAAGTAAGTAAATAATGTAATAATGTTTTCACTCAGTAGATCACCTCTATAAACATACACAAATTTTAAAAATCTATTAGTATGCTAAGTTTCCCTTGTTGGTGTTTCTTTGATGACTCTGAAGACTCCCCGTCCTAGCACTACCAGTTTGTGAGATAACTACTGCTCATCACCTGGCAACAGATAAAAGTGAGGTTCTGGCTCCACCTGCGGCCTATGCATGTGTCTGTGTGTGTGTATGCCAGTGTCAATATGGAGAATTTTGGATTCATGTATTACATGTTACCATCAGGTGTGTGTGTTGGGGAGGGGCGGCACACTATATATCAGTTTCACAGCAGGAGTAATCTGAGAGTATGAGAGGCATCTGGATGGTGTACAGATACAGAAAATGCACAAAAACAGTGCATTTGGAATAAGAAACACAAATGTAAATGCCCGAGTGTAAAATCAAACCAGCAATGTATTATGAGAGAACCACAAATGGGCAGCATGGGTGGGAGATCACAGCATCGGGGATCCCCTGGATCAGATATAATAAAAGAAAAAACATAGGGCTCAAGTGATGACTATAGATTTGAAATCAAATAGGGTACATTTGTTTGTACTATGTCTGCATCAAAAACCCTACAAGCAATGTATACATGTAGATGAGGTGTGTGTGTGTATATAACGATGGTCACCCAACAATGAAAAAGCGACTAGGTTTTATTTAACTCATTATGCAGTTGCCACTTTTTTCTTCCTGAAGTTTAATTTTTAAGCAATATTTTGTGACAACTACTTGGCACCATATGATGTTTGAGTGCAAACACATCCGATCCTGAAGGGAAGGGGGTATAAAGCACTGATGATCTATAATGCAACTCATGCCCCACCCAAAAAAAAAAAAAAGAAAAGAAAAGAAAAGGCAGTAGGATGAATGACTATGATGCACAGCTGTGTCTACAATCAACTTCTGGCAGGAACTGGGGAGGATAAATTGTAAGAAAATAGCACTTTACATCATTCTCAGAACACAAGTATGTTCGGAGAGTATGAGGAGAATGCAGGATAGTCAGCCAGTGAAATTAAAGTACAGGGATAGGCAAGGGTCCAAGGAAAAGTCAGTTTCAAACACTCGACAAGTAACCTCGACCTAACTTGGTCAAATCCAAGTTGCCAACCCTTACAAAATCAGTCAGGTGGCTGACACTACCAACCAATCCATGGATGTCAAATGGCTCTCCATCAAAGTGTGTTTTTTTTTATCAGCAGCTTCAAGTGGCTATGATCAGAACAGGGATCAGCACTTGTATGGCCCAAAAGTAAAATGAATGGCTACTAAGGAGAGGAACATAAGTTTACGGTTAGTGTCAGGGATTGCATTATCCAATGCTACTGCAAAAAAAGCTTGCAGAAGTGATTCCGTATCCATTCATTTCACTATCGAAATGATTCATTATTGTTGATACGTCATACAGTGCTAAATGACGATAGCTAGCAACTTCATTTTCCAGCCTGATATATGCTTTGCATTATAGGCACATGCCATCATTTTTAAATGTTGCAAGATGGTGTAAACATTTTGAAAACTACACATCGAACAAATTAGAAAGATATTGACCCCTCCCCTCGAATGTGATACAAAAATTCCCTAATTTTATTTCTGTTTCCAGACAACTCAAGTGTGGCTCTTATATATATATGCATAATATATTAGCTACCTCCTAAGGTTAGTGTAACAACAAGTTTATGGTGTTTTATTATATTTTTATCTGCAGTACAGATTATAACATCGCAATGTTCTTTTTTTTTATCCCAAAGAATGATGAGATGAAGACAAGCACTGGAGCAAATAACCTCAGCCTAAAACTCCAATATGATTTGCCAACACGTTACTCTAGTCAGTCAGGTGATCGCTGTAACAACCCCACTCAGCAGGTTAGGCCCTCTGCTCCCACAGTGCCAACCTCCAAGCACAGTATTGTGAACAAGTACAGAACAGGGTAACCCTCCTGTCTGTTTTGTGGGTTTGAATCAACCTTGGTCTCAACTTCTGAAGGATTCAAACTGTGAACCTCTTGCTACGTACTCCAATGTACAGGCTCAGATAATTCTGCTCTTTGAGGAAATGCCAGATATCTTTTGCCTACGGGTACCTAACCAGGTGTACAAATGAACCCTTAAAACTCTTATTAAAGACCTCAGATACACTCTTACCTTTTTTCCAGTTTGGTAAACCAGTAAGCTTTGCACAGTGTCAACTTTGACTATATATGCTTCATTTGTCAAATAAAGAATTTCAAAGGCACACCAAGTAGTCTCTTAAAATAAGAGGTTTTACTTAAAATAGATAAAAATATGTAAAATATACAAGAACAATATATCACAAAACATACAATCTTTTAAAATAATAAGGTTTAAAAGTGCAAATTCCTATCACAGTACACTTAGACTTGTCTCTAATATATACCTTCTAACAGTGCATGAAATAGATGTTGTTTTCAAGAGAGTCCAAACAAGAATGTCTCTAAAGATCAGTCACAGCATAATTAAAACAACTATCTTGTACCTGCCTTCTCCATGATGTCGCCAGCTCCTCCTCTGTTTATTAAAAATCATACAACCAGGATGTCTCATCATTCAGAAGGTAAATTAATTAAGGTGACATCAGCAAAACTCGCTTCCCCATGACCCTTTTGATCTAGTGTGTCTTTCTGCCCTTCACAGACATCAAAGAACCTTATGACTTAGCACCTAAGGGACATAGCTTGGTTTCTTCCTCTAAACGTCATAAAAGTTTATGATTTCTATCTAGCAGCTGAGCAGTTACAATTAAGCCAGATAAACAGGAGATCCTTAATTTGTGTCTCTTCTATCCTGTAATTATCTACTGGCTTTTAGGTTAACAGCTTGTAGTTGAAACCGGGGTGGTATCATCCTAGGAACACAGCATGTCTCAAGAGAGACATTCAATAACACATTTTTATATTACAAAAGCCTACATTAATCAGAACCAACTGTCCAAGTGTCACAATCACCACTACTGAGCAGTCCCTGCAGTTCAGATTGCTCTCATCCATGTTTGTTATGGGGAGCTTCCAGTGGCCATGATCAGGACCGGATCTGTAATGTTTCATCTGGCTGCTAAATTAGTTGGACAAAAATGTAGTGTTATGGTCAGTGTGACTTGCAATATGGAATTCTGTTTAAAATAAAATTTACAGAAGTCATTTGGTAACCATTCCTTTCACTGGCAAATCAACAGCCATCTGACCTCTATGAACAGGTTGGTAGCGGTGGTCACCGCACTAATTATAGTAAGTGTTGTTCAGCTTCTTGGGGAGCAATTGGGCTGCGGTTATTTGGATGACAGTTTGTTACGGGCGGTTTCCTTGGTCCGTCACCAGTTCCCTGAGACTACTTTCCCATCTGTTCTGCTTTCAATTCATTTCTATTTGGACTGTTCTGTGTCAAGAATATGATGTTACTGTCCAGTCTATATATTATTTCATACATGGCACGGACTCTGGACCCTTTGAGATGGAGATGGGGAAGCTAAGTGAATACATTACATGGACAGCAGTGGACTGATTAACTAATAAGAATCTTTCTGACTGCCTCGTAGTGTAAAACCCAAAGAACGCCACAACAGGTAAAAAGAAAAAGTTGTATGTTGGTAAAAAAGATGATACAAGTAAGAGTTAAGCCATGAGAAAGCATGGGTCTACTGTAGTATTAATCCATGGTTGGGGGTTGGACCATGAGGCCCGAAGGCAGTAGGTCCAACCAACCAACCATGGATTAATTCCACTGTAGACCCATCTTACGAGTGCTTAATCCGCTTGTAACATGGCAATGAGTGTATAACTAATAGTCTTTGAATAAATGAGTACAATCACACTGATTTACTTTCGAATTCTATAAATTGAGTTATTAAACATGATGTACATATACTTGAAAACAATTGGAACACACCTATTGGAAATATCGTGGCCACTATTTCACTTTTGTTAAAATAACTTTCATTACAAGCTTTAAGCTTTCTAACATCAAAACATATTTTACAACTTTTCAAAACTTGCAATTCACTTTCTATTCTAGGTGCTTTGATCTTCCTCTCTATGTATTAGAAGATATGGAGCTGACTGCATGATGGGAGTGTGCTATGGTACATTTTAGTTTTCTGTCTCCAGTTCCTTTGCAGACCAATAGGTGGCTGTCACACAATCCTTAGTAGCACAAGCACCTTTTCTCCAAATGTACTGAACTAAGCCAATCTGAAAAACACTTTATTGAACAACTACTATTTTATGAATATTATTTTCACTTTTTTCCTCTAAGCTACCTAACTCAGCAGGTCATAGAACAACATAGCGCTTACTGCTTTCATCTTTCAAATGCTTGTTTTGACTACTATTGTTAGTCTGTTTCTTTGATTTTTTTGTTTCTCTCAATTTATTTTTCTTTTCACCCACAGAAGTATCCTCTCTCTTTGATTTTGCTTTGTTTATCTCAGTGTCTGTTACTTTTGCTTTCGGTTATAGAAGCTGCATGCTCATCTTTACCACTGTGTACTCACCAAGAAAAGGCTGGGCCAGATAATGTTATTCAGTCATCCACAGTGCATTGCACCCACAGTTGCTTAGAAAGCAGTAGATCAGAAGGGATGGTAACAGTATGTAACTGTTCACTTTACAGAAATATTGCTGCAGCATAATTAACAGTATATGTGGAGTTTAAATGTACAATCTTTAGTAACTCATGAACTTCTGTTGTAGTTACAACATAGAACAATCTTGAAAAGTCAAAATCCTGTGCCAGGAAAATTCTTAGTAAATACAACTTGGGACAATTATACACTGCAAGTTATTTGCATATTGCTTTCACTTGTATACTGCTTCTTACCTGTAGTGGATTGCCAAGGTATTACAATACAAACCATGACCTACTATGGTATTAGACCATGGTTTCTACTGTACCACATGGTGTGTTTGCACCTATCTGAGTGCTTCATTTCATTTTTTTTTTTATGCCATGCTTTCTCGTGGCTTAATCCTTACTCAGTTACCTCTAGGGTCTCTTATCGACACACTGGTGAGGACAAAAACAGTAATAGGCTGCTATGACACACTGCAATTGATCTATTCAACGCAGCTTGTTGCCCACCCCACCCAACAACCATTTAAATTAAAAATGAAAGAAACAAATGCATGCAGTTTCATTTTTCGTTAGATTTCATTCCATGCAAATGAAAGCTTACTGAAATATTTAGTTGTACTGTGATGTAGTTTTAATTAGGCATTAACCTGGCTGCACAGAGAGAGAGAGAGAGAGAGAGAGAGAGAGGGAGAGAGGGGAGAGAGAGAGAGAGAGAGAGAGAGAGAGAGAACTGCACTTGCAGCACTCTAACACCGATTTCCCCAACAGCATAGACACCATTCTGATCTACCTGTTTTTAAGCAACCATTGGTGTCAAGTGCTGAAGGAAAAAACAAAAAAAAAACAAAAAAAAAACAGGCAGTACCAGCAATTTCAGACCCGAACACACCGATCAAAACAACAAAACAAAACAAAAAACAAAAAACAAGCTTTCTGACATCATCACACAGGGTACAGTGATGTCTCGAAGGTTCATGTGGCTAGCTTAAAAGACACAGACTGTAAAAGTGCCAAGGGCAGTTCCTTTCTGCTTTACCTGTGTTGAGACTATGTCACACCTGCGTAGACAGCCATGGATCTGTTGAAATTATCTTTGCTTGCAGTTAGTTATGGGAGGGGGTGAATTACCATGTGCTCCGCTTTGTCAATCTAACCTCTTTTTTTTTTTTTAACTCTGGGAGTCTGAAAAAGGGAAAATAGATGTTTAAAAGAGAAAACACATGATAAAGCTGTCATTTATGTGTTGTAATTTGACAGCTTACTGTAGCGTGAGCTTGACAGATGCCTTATGCACGCACTGGTAATGCAGACATCACTCCATGAATGACATAATGAACAGTCAGGAACACCAAAGTACAGGGGAAAAACTGAACTGAACAGCTCTGACAACCCTTGTCATATCGCCTGCTGAAACAGAAACTGGCTATAGTTTCATAAAATCACACTGACACATAATTTTAATTAATGTTATTTTTATTCGACTGCCGATATCTGTGAAAAAAAAAAAAATAGTTAACAGCTTTGCAGTTGATCTTTAAGGAGGCTTTTTCCTTATATTAACTCTACTGGCTGGCTATAGATAACTTTATATTGATTTAAGTTATTTAGTTGAATTAATTTAATTTTGTCATGCTTATTTGTTATGTGTTACTTATGTTTAACAAGTTATGTAAATTACTGTTCGCACCTACAGCCTCCAGGGATGGGCGCTTTATAAATGTCTGCTTGCTTGCTTAAATAGTTATAATGTATAGTGTGGATACTGGCTTTATAAGCTGTCATCACTGAATGCACATTATGAACTGCCTACTTTTGTACATGTATATTTGGATAGTTAGAAAGTCTGTTTGTTTGCAAGTGGTGGAAATAAAATTGGGATCTGTAAAGCCAGATGTAACCATACACCTTGTACCAGCGGCTACTACCCCTGCCTGGGAGACCTCAACCAGGTTGAGGGGCTTGGACTTTGTTTCCAGTGAAAAGGAGAGTTCCTTCCCAAGATAAAAGTAAATAGCGCAGTGCCTCCACCCAGAGTTAATTACAGGGACAGATACTAGAACAGTACAACCCCTGAATACTGTACCTACCACCTCCCTTACAGTCACCCCACACGTGGATTACCATAAACCAGAACTGCATTTTCAATAACTTGCAATTGTTGACTTCAGCGAATAATAATACCCACTAATAATATGCTCATGAGACATTCGTAAAAAGGTTACCCACAATTTATTTACATTGGGGTACAGCTAGGAAAAGGGGAAAATGGATATAGAGGTTAAACAACATCTTAGCATTATTAACTGACAGCATTTGGCAACTGTTAGCATTACTGCAAACACCATTCCATCACTTCAACTGAAATACCCAGAACATTCACAGGCCCACCTCCCACCAGCATTAAGATGGATACAGATCACTGCTTTCTTTATAACTAGCTGCTTATGCCCAATGACCACACCCAACTGGTACCAGTTCCCAGTCAACTAGATAGGAGCCCCGACACTCAATCCCCTGGGTACCCAGCCATGGAAGCATTACAGGCCTGATGGGTTGCAGCTGGTTGGCATCGCTATGCACTTAAAATAAATTAGATTCAAACCTTCTGCATGATTACAATAACTACTTGATGAAACCTGATCCTTAGATAGGCAGCTAAACATAGAACTTAGGTGGCATCTACTATCTGGCTATTGAAAATGGACAACAATTGATGGCAACTATGTAAAGTTCCCTAGATGAGTTCACCACGCTGGTGTGACAGTTACTGCGCTTGACATTGATTACGGTGACAGCAACGTGCTGCCCGGCATTAGTCAGCACCTGGCATTGCACCCCCAGACTCAGAGAGCACCAAAGTGCCGTCCCAGGAACAGTCAGGTTTTGCAGGGCTTCACACCCCACAGCCCCCAAAAATGTATATAACGTCCTCTCCGGGGGCACGCCATGAAGGGCATAAATTATGTGGATGCCCAACACGGCATGAGTGTGGGGCGATCTAAAATCAGGATCATCAGTCATTCTTGCCCTTTTACGGCAACAACATTACTGCACTGTGATGCTATTGCCATGCTAACGTGTATATCCTATAGATGCAGGGTAAGCCCTGATTTACTCACTGTTTGCAGATCAGTCCTTGGTTTGTGCAGCTGATGAAGTTCGTAATCTGGATCTGGGGTATTTGGATCAGAAGAACTATGGTCACTGAGATTGGCTGAAATGAGCAGCAGGCATGTTGCAGCTGAGGCCTGCTCTCTCTTGGCTTTCTTGCAGCTTGGGCCTTCTAGCAGCTGGCTCTTTCAGTTTTAGCAGGCGGAAACTTCTGAGCTTTTCTGGCAACTTGTCTTTAGGTGTCACAGAACTGGAGAGACCAGTGATGGGGACCCGGGCTGCGCCCATATTCAGGAATGAACCCTCAAGGGAGACGATAAGCAATGCCTAGCAGTAAAACTACCCAGCTGATTCCTCAGGCTGACCTCAGAGTGCAGTCACTCTCTCTCAGGTATTTAGGAACATCCAGCTGTAAATGGCTTCAGCAGCCGTGGCTCTTTCTTGACTGGAACACAGTCTTTCAGCTTCCCACAGGATTTTAGCAGGAAACAGTCTCTCAGACTCAGACATTTCAGGTTCAGACATGAGACAGAAGATGGGGCATGTCTCTCTCCTCCAAGACTCAAAACTTAGACAAAAGAACAAATCTTCTCACCAAACAGATTTTAAGAGAGGAACATATCTTCTCACTTCATTTTCCATCCACAGGAACATAACAGGTAGCTCCTCTTGGCTAAATGTGGCTCCACGAGCCCTCAAGCAGGACTTCAAGCAGGCTTCCTTGGCTCTCTGGCTGTGCAAGTCTCCAAGTAAGCCTCCATACATCTTCAGACATACAGGCTAGTCTCCTTCCCTCTAGAAACTCCCAGACAATTTCCTTTACTCTGGCCAGCAAACAACACTTTCCTTCTGCTGAAATACTCCTTCTAGCCCTTGGAAGGCAACACAAGGCAATATAGAGCACCTCTTGGGCTACTGGCTGTGCAAGAATTTAGGCAGATCTCCTTCCTCAAAGATCACAGCAAGCTTCCCCTCTTGGGAACCTCTAGATAGTACTTCTTGCTTCTGAACAGCAACTAACACTTTCTTCTGGCGCAGCTCCTTCCAAGCACTAGAAGACAAATGCAGGGCATCTGGACTGGTGCCTTTGCAAGCCCCAGGCAGGCCTTCTCACGTACTGCAGCAACATTGCTGAGCAAGGGCCAGAGGTCCCTCCCTCAAGAGAGGTTTCCAACCGAACTGAACTCAGTTCAGTCTGTCCTCTGGATTTCAGGAGCTCAGGAAGCTCCTGATTGGCTGATGCAGTTGTCCACTAAAAATTAATATTCATTGGGCTCACTTGACACCCTGTTGGTCAACTGTTCTGTCACCAAGACACTGCCCTTGCCTCTTCCCATAAGTGCCTCTGTTAAGTCCTCCAGGGCTCCTGGCTTTCCGATTGGTTGCCCTAGAGGTCAAAAGCAACAGATACAGCTGCACATAAACAGTTTATACAGCAGTCCAAACTTCAGAGTCCTTTTGCAGTCACACCAAATACTTTTATTAAATAATTTTCCCAGTGTCCACTAGTTGTCCCACTGCCCTTGCATCCAGTGATAGAGTGGACAGAAACTAAAGCTTCTCCTGCATGTCACGCCTCCATTACACAGTCCCCAGGTGGCAGGCAGGGCTATTAATATTCATAAAGTAGCCTGGCTGCTCCATAAAGATACAGGCACCCTTAAATCCATAGCGCTTAGAGCAGCGTTTACAATACTTTTATTCATCCCCCCGCCCCAGTAGCTCTGAGCCCTTTATCAGTAGTTATGGCCACAGGGGCCAGTGCACAAAGGCAGCAAGACTGAACCGCCAGAGCACCTTTTATCCATGGAGCACTGCAGTACTCCTTCCATGTTAGCCAACACTGCAACTCGCTTGCTTTGACCACCAAACTGGTGGTTTCACTTTTGTTTCGCTCCTCCGGTCCCCAATGGATTTCTGGACATCAGGCCAGCAGGAGCACAATGGAGACCTGAACGGACCAGGACTGGTGAGATAAGCAGTCGTGAGAAACAAAGGTAAGTCTCACCCTTGGGGGTTACACAGAAGAAAACTAACTCTGAAGTGCCATGTACTCTCCTGGCTGCACCATGGTGTTGTGTGTCCGCTTCCCATGGGACCAAACACAGATTCCTCACTGAGGGAGAAAGGCCCGCCATAGAGTAAGATCAAGGTACTAGCATAATCACAAGAGAAGCTGCAATAAGTCCAGAACTTCCAAGGTGAGAACAGCTCCACAGCAAAGTTACACATCTGAATGTGGATAGATAGGATAGATATCAAAATCACTCAATCTCGTGCTCCCAAAGAGAATGACTCCACAGCAGAGTCGCATGTCTGAGTCCCACTCCAGATTAATTTATTTTATATATTTGTTTACCAGGTAGGTGCATTGGGGAAACAGGTCCCCTTTTCTAGGAACAGCCTGGACACATTAACACAACACGGACTGTTCAAATGCCTTTATGCCTCAATGTGAAATCATTGATCCTGAAAGTTAAAGCACACAGGGAAAGGACTTATCAGATATTAATGATGTGACAGTAGAGATGCTTGCAAGAGAAGAGAGAGAGAGAGACAGAAGGAGAAAGGTGATGTCCACCTTAATGTAAAGTGGACTGGAATGTGTGATGCAAAAATTTGAAATGTCTAATGACCTCATTTAGTCTTGGACCTGTTGTTTATCAAATAAAATGTTCTTGTTTGAACTGTTTCTTTAGTATCTAGTGACTGTTTTGTTCTGCAGTTGTGCAGGAGAGGCACTGTAGAAGATCCCTGTTCTGACTGTGCAGGAGAAGTGCTGTAGAAGATCCCTGAACCAGGGAACCAAGGTCATCAACATGTTGGTGCAGGATCCCTAAACCAGGGAACCAAGGTCATCAACATGTTGGTGCAGGATCCCTGAACCAGGGGACAAAGTCATCAACATGTTGGTGCAGGATCCTGAACCAGGGGAACCAAGGTCATCAACATGTTGGTGCAGGATCCCTGAACCAGGGGACAAAGGTCATCAACATGTTGGTGCAGGATCCCTGAACCAGGGAACCAAGGTCATCAACATGTTGGTGCAGGATCCCTGAACCAGGGAACCAAGGTCATCAACATGTTGGTGCAGGATCCCTGAACCAGGGAACCAAGGTCATCAACATGTTGGTGCAGGATCCCTGAACCAGGGAACCAAGGTCATCAACATGTTGGTGCAGGATCCCTGAACCAGGGGACAAAGGTCATCAACATGTTGGTGCAGGATCCCTGAACCAGGGGACCAAGGTCATCAACATGTTGGTGCAGGATCCCTGAACCAGGGGATAAGGTCATCAACATGTTGGTGCAGGATCCCTGAACCAGGGGACCAAGGTCATCAACATGTTGGTGCAGGATCCCTGAACCAGGGGACAAAGGTCATCAACATGTTGGTGCAGGATCCCTGAACCAGGGACCAAGGTCATCAACATGTTGGTGCAGGATCCCTGAACCAGGGAACTAAGGTCATCAACATGTTGGTGCAGGATCCCTGAACCAGGGGAACCAAGGTCATCAACATGTTGGTGCAGGATCCCTGAACCAGGGAGACAAAGGTCATCAACACGCTGGTGCAGGATCCCTGAACCAGGGGACAAAGGTCATCAAAATGATGCAAGATCCTTGAGTCATGGGGCAAATGTCATCAAAATGTTGGTACAAGATCCTTGAACCAGTGGGACCAAAGACATTAAAATATCGGTGCAAGATCACCTGACTCAGGAGGAAGTAGGTCATCAAAATGTTGGTACAAAATCCCAAAGCCAGGGGGACCAAGGTCATCAAAATGTTGGCACAAGATCCCAGAACCAAGGGGACCAAGATCATCTAAATATTAGTGTAGCAAGGTTATGACCCTCAGATTATATGACTAATCAATGTGTACAGAGAAAATGTTTGCTTGAACCGCTTGCCTTCCCTGACAGTGCCACACATTGCAAGACTTGTTGACATCAGGACAAGAACCCTGACTGGTTACCCTTGCTGTATGGAGCCCTTCCAGGACCCAGGACTTACACGTCAATACTGTGAAAAATAACGCATTCAATCAGAAGACAAAGCTTATATATAACTATATAAGCATGACTGATATTCAGATGCCTTCAAGAATCTGTGAGGCTAAATTTTATACCACTTTGGATGAGTGGTTCTCAAAATATAGCCAGAAATATAACAGGTAATTACAAGGAAACTTCCGTCAACACTGTTTATATATGTATATATATTTTTTTTTACAGTTTATCTCCTCCTGCCTGCTGAACCTCTCAGCCCTGTCACTCCAGCTTCTCCCAGGACTTACCTCTCCCTGAATCCCCATGGCTTTCCCTCTGTAGCAGGGTGGCAGGAGTCCCTTGACCTGCCTAGATCCAGAACTGGAGTCAAGAGGAGCCAGAGTCACCGAGTACAGGGCCTGTGGAGGTTGGCAATCATGCTGCCAGCCAGGGTGTTTACCGGTCTTCAGTCTCCCATGGTCTGTCACTCTGTCCCTTCCCACAGGGTCACCGTATTTGGGACGGTGGCACACTCACAGGATACACAGCGTGTCCCTTCCTTCCCACACCTGGTGGCAGTGCTGCATTGGGATGCAGCACCCTTCCCTCAAGAGGAGGGTGTCCTATGGGATGCTTCTCGACCTCCTGCCCCCCCAATGCAGGCCCCAAAGATGCAGGCTCATTTCTGAACCCCAGTTGCCAGTGTTGCAGGTGGTAATTCTACCGCTGCACTGACAGTCTGGCATTCAACACTGTTAATACTAATACCATGAACAACTCATAATACCAAATGTATTTTATATTAAATTAGAGGCCGCATGGTCTACTGGTTAGAGCAAGGACTTTTGAACCAGAACACCCGGGTTCAAATCCCACCAGAGCCACTTACATGCTGTCTGACCTTGAGAAAGTCACTTAACCTCACTGTGCTTCAGTACACCCAGGTGTAAAATGGATAAAAGCAGGACCCACTGAAAATAAGATACTGTATCTTATCTGGGGTGTTTTGACGAACAAATAAGTGGTTCTCAAGATACTGATAGGACTAGTTCCACTAGAAATGTCAGAATCCATATGTGAGATCAGACTGGCTGTCAGTGGTATTAAGGACTCAGTACCTACCAAGTCTGACTGAAAACAGATATGGGACTCTCAAGTTATAGGCACAATATTGCCACCAATCACAAATCAGAACTTACGAACAGTTAAAACAACACAATGAACTCTTACATCAGCATTAGAGGACTCATGATTCTGAATATCTAGTTCATGTTTGGTGACAACAGGATAACTGATCTTCAAAATATAGCTATAAAGTAAGTGTTACATATGTGTGCATGCGTGCATGTTGCGTGTGCATGACAAAATCCTATCAAAAAGCTGGAGCTCATGAAAGATTAAATTAACATGTTGAACATTATGATATCTTGAAGGACTCATGATACTATCTCATGTTTGGTGACAATAGGATGAGTGATGTTCAAGATATAGATAAAGAGTAAGTGTTATCGCACGTGTGTTTGAGTCATAAAATCCTATCAGAAACCAAAACTCTCACCTAATTAGATACATAAATGGTACGTATTTACCATATTTGATCACAATTGGATAAGTGGTTCTCTTGATATCACCAACTATGTTGAGCTGTGCAAAAGGCACAGGAAACCCTACACATAGTATTCACATGGGCACAGCAGATAACCTGGCAAAGATCACGTTTGTGTAATTATTTCTCAAAATACAGCCAAAAACATATCAGTAAAAGCAAAATACAAACTCATGCACAATTAGGTCACCATGACAGAGATTCTGAAACCATTCAGAAGTGTTACTAGGGTTACGTTTGTTCCACGTTTGACCTCAGTTGGATAATAAATAGGTCCTCAAGATCCAGCCAAAATTCAACACCAAATCTCAAGATAGAAATCATGCATAACTCACTGTGCCTCCCTTATCTCCAAATACTGCTTGGTCTCTTCCTCCTTACTTCTCCTCCCACCTATCTCCCATTCCTCTGCCCCTACTCTCTTCACATCAGAGACTCACATACCTTTTCCCACCCTCACCTGCACTCTACTCCTGGGCAATCTGTTCTCACCTATCGCCCCTCCTCCTGGAACAATCTTCCCTCTGCTCTCCTCTCTCCCTCCCCTTCCTTTAAATACCAGCTAAAACATCTCTCAGCTCTGTCCTGTGCCTGCCAAGCCCTCCCTGACTGTGACTCCCTTTCCACCCTGTGTCTACTTGGTTTGGTCAGACCTGATTCCGCCTATCTAGGTTGCAATCTTGCTTTATTTTTCACCACATAAACAGTAACAAGAGGTCCCACCATTGTAATTTCTGTTACACCACTGTTACTGCTTTGTATCACCTGTTTTGCCGCTGCCGGATACAACTTTTAACCACCACTGGTATCATTTTATCACCTGTATCTCCTGGCACTGTAGACACTTTCCATTGTTCTTTTATGCTGCTCTTGTAGCACTTTGATGATTATATCACTGTTACCACACTTTTACCTTTGGTATTTTTACACCCTGTATGCACATCATTTGTACCCGTATACTAGCACTGTATTCTCCTTGCTGTGTATGGGTGTACTATTTAACCCTTTTCCTTTCCCTGGTCACACCCAGAAATGTGCCCTGGCTCATTGTGCCTTTCCCTTCACCAATTTTCAAATACATAAATAAATAAATAAATAAATAGGTCACCATGGAAATTTTATAACCCTCAAAAGGTGTCCTAAGATGTTTCTATACCATCTCTGATCACAATTGCATCGATTGTTTTCAATATATAGTCTAAAATCTAATAGCCAATCACATATAATTAGGTCACAACTGCTGTTATTCTGCAAACCTCACACAAGACTATAAAGGCATGTCTGTACCTATCTGAAGCACATTTAAGTAGCTCTTAACATATTGCCAAAATGTAGCAATGAATCACAAGCCAGAATTCATGCACAGAGTAACTCAGCTGACATTCTGAGATTCTCAAGAACTGGTGACTTTGAATGTCTCACAACTTTGGCCATAAGCGGATGTGGGTTCTCAAGCTAGCAATCCAAACTGTAAGGGTAACATACAGCACATACAGAGGCCTTCCCTATATCCCTGTCATTGGGGATTCCACCCCCAACCGGTATAATAATAGCACACTAAAAATACATGCCATGATTGGTGAAGACTCAGTTCAATGGCACTCTCAATCTACATCCAAAATGTAAGTGTGAAGTACAAACATATGTGAGTATGCATGGAGGCCTCCATTACATACATCCCTCTTCCATGGGCTACCAGGTTATAGAGGATAATAAAGGTTGAATAGCTGGTTGGTTTTATCAACAGTGGTGTTAAACAGCTTGCAGTTGACCAGAACATTACCCTTGGGCAGACATATCTAGTGTATTTCCTCTTCATACCCTATCAGCAGTGCGTCTTCACTGACTGTGACATCCCAGTGGCCATGAGGCAGCTCATTATGTGTAACTGTTCTTGCTGCCTGATGAGTCAGTGGTGATGTCAATCACTGAGGTCACAATCACTGACAAAATATGAAGGGACCAGCACCTAGGATCTCAATTTCTGGGTAGAATGCAGCATTACACATCACGCCTTGTAATGTCGGTCAGAAAGCCTTTGGGCTGTCAAAACAAAAAGTAAAAGTTCTTCAGAAACAGAGTATTAACTGACCAGTTATTTTTAAAATTAAAACAATACTTTTGAAGTCTGCATCACTCCTCAGTGGGTAAAACTAGCATGGTTGGAACGTGCATATAGTTACACAAACAATCCCAAACAAGTGTATACATTTGGCCCTTACTGTTTGTAAAAGTTAATTTGAAAGACAATGGTAACTTTGGTAAGCTTTACAAAGCTAAGCATGCTCAGTTGCCAGCGCACTGCCAATTAAGCAATAAGGCATGACCAGGGGTTAGATTAACAGTCTGTTAATCACCCCTAAGTGTAATGTGGCACCAGGCGCAGCCGAGTGCCATATTGCTCTAGTGATTAACTGACTGTTAATCTAACTCCTGGGAGTGTCTTATTGCTATTATAAAAAATGGTTCTAAAAGAAATGTGTTAAAAGTATACTTTTGAATGTTTTCCTCAATTAGAGGAGATTTTAATAAAATAGTTCTTCCACCAACAGTTTAAGAATGCTGGTTCAAAATCAGAATGCATCATTCCACACATTCAGCAGTGCTAGAGGATGGAATGCTGAAAGGAAGAATCCATGTGCCATGGTGATCAGGCTGTACATGACAGTATAACATGGATTAATGTAAGGCTGTTGGAATCCTAACAGCCAATCAGATTGCAGAACTTCTGAGAGCCTTTTATAATACATATTAACAAAATGGTCACTAATCTACAGAAACAATCAAAATAATGTCAAACAGAACTGAAATCCTCAGGAAACAAGTATTTATCATGGGAGGGGACGGCAGCGTATGCATTTTGTTTTGCAGCCAAAAGTGCGCAAGACATACCTCCACAGCTGTTCTGTATATACCGAGGGGACTCCGGGCTTAAAGCCAAATCAGTCGAACTGGTTCATCCACTCGGACTTTTCAAGACCTGTTTATGGCAGCAAACTAGTCCATGCCTTGGTAAACTCTTCATGAAAAAAGCAAACGGCATGCACTGTACATAAAGAACAGAAGGGCGGATGTTTCAGTTTGTTTTTCATTCACGACTACTTTACAGTATGCTGACATAAATACCTCTCGACTGTCCCTGATTTTGCCTCAGAATATTCTTCTGTCCCTCGTAAAATTTGTGTTTTGAGACAGAACAGTGGGGATTAAAAGCACAAAATAATGTCAAACATTAAAGTTATATACTTGTTCTTCTTCAGAAAATGCATCTTAACACAAATCCCTTTCTTCTATCACTGTTCTGAGTGAATAGTACCAATTTTAAGATGCGTCCCTGATTTGGGGTCTTTGTCCCTGATTTTTAAGCCTTGTCCCTGATTCATGAGGCAAGAGGTCGAGAGGTATGCTGACATATGAGCCTTTATGGTTGGAGTAAATGGTTAAGAACAGCCACTGCGTTTTGCTAGAAGGCCAGATATGATTTGTAAATACGACTGCCCTCACAGATAACGCCGATTACCTCAGGATCTCATTTATTACAACCCCACCCACACTTCTCTAAACCCGTTTACTTTCAGATCCCATTTTCAAATCTTCCATTTGTATGTTTTAATACATAAACAACTTCGTTACAGTGCAACGCCCAAAATCGCTCTGCGGTAACATACGAATAAGGATCTTGAATTTATGTTGCAATGCATAGTACGACCCTTATATGCAAATAGTCAGTACTAGGATCAGCCCACGTTAGTTCGAAATTGAATACTGGAATAAAAAAGACCAGCACAGTGAAGTCCTCCCAATCATTTTCACGCGATTTTATTTCTAAAGGGTTTAGGATTAGTTCACAGTACATTTCTATCTTGCCCCCCATGCCTCTCAACCTTTTGTCCCCAAATGTGGAACATTGCCTGTCACAATGTGGAACAAATGGGCAAAATGTGGAACACTTATTCAAATCTTTACCTAAGAAGCTCAAAACACTATTAAAATGTTGAATTTATGTTGAGAATATCTTTTATTAATTGAATAAGTTATTTTTTTCCATCATTTACTATGGATATTTGCTTTAAAATGTTGACTCTGAATGTGGAACAAGTCCTCACAATGTGGAACAGGGGCCTTTTCTGAAGTAAAATGAGGAACGTTCCTCGTAATGTGGCACAGTTGAGAGGTATGCCTCCCCGCCCCAATCAAGAGACACACAACACTGCCTGTGGCGCCTTCTTTTTCTGTTTGTTTGTTGTTTTCCTGACGACTGCACGGTGTCCAGAACTGTTAGCTCACTCATTATTATGCTCTCTCAGTTCTGCAGGGCGCATCATCAAATCCACACCCTCACCATCCGCAATTTACAGAGGCAAGGCAGGGGCAACTCAGCATGTCGTATGCAACAAATACCTCCGAATCAAATATCTTTCAGTTTCAGAGCACTCTTGCAGTCTCTCGCCCTCCAACTCTACAATTCCCCAACCTTCGTATGCTGTCAATCACCAATGCAACTGTCTCGCTCCCAACAATATCAATGCAGCCTGCCTACCTTTAAATCTGCTTCCCTAGGTTCTTAGCAGCTGCTTACACAACATGAATACAACGAATCCCCATCACACCACTACGTCGTAGTTTAGTGCCCGTACTCTACAGGATTAGAAATGACACATTACAATACATGCAAATATTTAAATCCCAGTACCTGTACGTCCGTGATCCTAAACCTGAAGATGATAAGGTAATAGATCCCAGAATCAAAGGTAAGTCAGGTCGCACCGCCCTTGCCTTTTAGTATTCTAATACTGCATTATAACTATGGGAAGCAGCGCTTATGTTTTGCTTCATAATGTTTTTTTTCCTGTCTCTGTCTCTCTCGCTCTGCTTACTTCTACACACATACACACACAAACACACCCCGTGTGACATCACCACACTCACACTGAGTATGCGCGACAGAGCACACAACTGGAGTGGGTGGTGGCTAATGTCATGTTCACACTTGATAAAGGGAAAAAAAAACATTGACAATGCCTTTGTTTTGTAATGTAGTAGCCCTTTCCTGAGGGTTGCACAACAGCAGTGCAGTCTTTGCTGATAACAGAACAGATATCTGGAATTATTTATGCATACCATTATGGCTTCTGATTATAACTCAGGGTGGACAAACATTACAGATTAGCAGAAGACCCTAACAGCAGTTTATTCTCCAATGGACCAATCAGCCATTAATTTGGGGACAGCTATAGCAGAATCGACTTTGAATTGATTCCAAAAGAAAAGAAAGTATTGTGTAGTCTTGTGTTGACAGGTGAAGATAGGTTCACCTTTATTTTCCTCTTGTCCATTCCCCATCACATGTAACCCCTCACCCCTGCCTTTTAGCAAAGCGACAGGTGGCATGCTGTGAAGATGACAGCAGTACCTGGTGGGGACTGGGTTGGGGAGGATGAGGTTACTTTCGGCACAGGGGACCTAGGTTTGGCTACTCTGCAGGGGTACCCAAGTAAATCCGACAGGAAGCAATAACTGTAATGTCCAGAACCAGGAATGGGATTCTTCAGTGTGGCTTTTATTCACATCCAAGCTGAGACAAAACAAAGCATAGATGGACCTCCACGGGCTACATTCCTGGTAATGCAGATTAGAGACAACAGAGACACTTCATCACTATTTCCATCCCTCAGGCTCTGAGACCCACCAGGCACACAGCCCAGACTTGCATGCAGCTTTGGGTACACAGCCCGGCCTTGTACACTACTTGGGTTTTCCCCACTGGCCCGGCTCCCCCCCGGCCACTTGATCCATGGTCCATTTTGGGAAATGAATCAATTATCCTGTTGTGGCTCCCAAACCACCCTTAGAGCCTTCGACTCCTAGAGAATTTTCCTTCCAATCCACGTCTGGTGCTTCCCTCATCACTGGCCAAGTGCATGAGGCCAAAGTAAAGAAACCCACAGAGCAAATCTGTAGAGGTGGGCCTGGTCACTAAAGATGGGAGGTCTCGATTACTGGGTAGATGTATGTCACATCTCCTCTACATATTTTGAATTCCGTAAGTGCTGGACTTGAACATACTTTTACTTTTGGCTAAGCCTATTGCTCTAGGCCTCCCACTATTTCAGTAGTCCAATCCCCACATGTCACACAAGTCCCAGGTGAAAAAACATAGGCCTCTTCAGGGAAAGCAGACCTCACCCTCCGGTTGCAGGTGCCCCACAGTGATTCACAAGTCTTCTTGTGCTCTCCCAAAAAAACTCTGGAGCAAATAGGCAGCTCTTCCTATAGCAGAACTAGGGGTTGCCCCAGGAATTTGCAGGAAACCCTTTCCTGCCCCTGTCGCTCGGAGGGAGGGAGGGGGCACTGAGACCTGAAAACAGCTGTCTCCACCACTTCAATTATCTTCTGTGTCTCTCTTTGGTGGAGACACACCCTTTACCCTAAAGTAGCCCTCTGTCAGAGCTGCTGTGCTGCTTCCTCAGCAAGCTCCCAACACCAACTGACCTACAGACTACTGTTCAAACCTCCAACATTCTATTCCAACTCCCTTGCTGCAGATTCCATTGTGGCTCATGCAGCTGCGATAGTTCTATTGGTGATATCATCCCTCAGTCTCAGCTGAGACTGAGAACAAGATGAGACAGTGTGAAATCCATTTAACTGGAGTTTCTAAGCTGCCTCCCTGCCTACCACTAGATCTTACTGGGATTCTAGTAACCCGAATCCAACAAAGGGGTTACACTCGCCCTTGACCAGGAAAATGACTGTCAGCAGTCATTATTTACCCGCCTTAGGCCATCCCACCCTATGTGCTACCTGCAGAGGGGGTGAGCAGGCCCTCCTACCATGTGCAAGCACAGGCAGGCAACACTAAGGGCCTAGAGACCTTTAGCTGACATATCAGCCTCTACACTATCCACTTACTATGGACACCTAGTGGCTCTGGTAGAACCATCCAGAGCATAGCCATGATAGATCAGCACTGCAGTCCTACTGCAGGTCAGAGACCACAACCTGTCTATCCCCCTAACCCTCTAGGGAAAACCTATCTGCCTTTAATCTAATACCCCAAAACAAAAATAACCTGGGGACCTCCCGACCCTGGGCAACCTGCAACCACACACTATTAAAATACCACATTTTATACCATGTTACTGTCTTCTCCCTACCCCCACAACCACACCTGTGGAAGGAAAGGGTTAATACAGCAATAACAACAATAACACCCCAGTACTTTAAATTTCTACACACTAAAGCACTGATGAGGAACTCCGATGAGCCCCTCCTCCTTCTTGTCTTCTCTTCTGTCTTCTCCAGGAACACCTGTAAAAGAAAGACAACACACACTCCTAATCTGCATACACAATCTACCTAAAACCCTACCATCAAAACACTGCAGAATCCCCAAAAGATTATTTTTTTTTTTTTAGAAAAGGTAGAAAACAGTATTTACATTAGAAAACAACAACATTATTTACAATACACATTTGGGGATGGAGTGCCTAAAAGTCTCAACTAGTGACCACAATGCCCGAAGGCTAGTCCATAAAGAGTCTCTCCTGGGCCCAGAGCCCAGTGAAGCACAGTTCTAACAGGCCAAAGTCCCGAAGGAGAGTCTTTGCAGACAGTTCACACATTTTGGAGTCTGCTAGTGTAGGGTGTGTACTGCAATGTCATAAAGATAGAAAGTTTGGACTTACCAGCCCTTGTAGAATGGAAAATTCTGGACTGACCTGCACCTCTGACGAAGACTCCCCTGGCAGCATTTCTTCCGATACAGCTGGGTGGACATCTTCCAGGAACCACAGGAGGGCACATCTGGAAACTGCTGGACTGATGTCATCTCTGGAGATGGAACCTTAGAACAGGAACAAAAAGAAAACAGCTGGTCCGGCGTCATCCGATTACCAGGCGATGGCTCAGGATACAGCTGGGCTGGTGTCTCTCTGGATCTGAAGTCATCTGGTGGGCCAGTTGATGGATTCTGGAAAGGCAGTAGCACACTGTAGAACTGATGAATGTGGGGCACCTGAGTCCTGGATGTCCATATTGGCGAATCAATAAAGGCACTTCACAGGCTGGTGTGGCAGTATTGACTACCACTGCTCGGCTTTCCATTTAGTAGGCATAGGCACATTTGCTGGGAGGTCCTTGCACTGAGGCCAATAGTACCGGGGATCAGGAGCTTGAATTATTACCTCATCTGAAGCACATAATTCACACAGTGGGAGATTTCACGTCCCTCTCCGTCCACTATTAGCATTCTGTCTATAAACAGTGTCCTGCCTCTCGTCCACTGGGTATATTTCTCATGAAATAGTCTGTTCTTCACATGCTTGTTGGCCACAGGATGCACACTTTTCATTGCTTCGCCCAGATCCAGGATTTCCTGCTGTTCTCAATCTCCTCCCAGACTTTCCGAGGAAAGGTAGGAAAGGTCATACCATAGATCTCATTTGCCTTTCTATGAACCAGTCTCTCCTCTTTACTAGCTTTGGTCAACCTGAGACTGCTGGCCTGGCTTGGGGTGGCCAGTCCTGGTTCTGCCAGCTTCACATCCTTAAAGAAATTAGAAACGGATCCTGACTTTTCCTCTTGCAAAGCCAGGGCAGTGGAATCACCACTTTCTTCCATACATTCCTCCGAGGCAAGATCTTGAGGCTGTGTACCCGTTCCTTTTCACAAGGCTACATAGGTTCCCCTCATCTTCCTCTTCACTGAGGATCTGAGCCCAGGAGTGAGCAGTCGTTCTCACTCCTGAGACTATCCACTCATCACTAGGTGCGGAGGTTGACACCTCCCACTTAAAGCCTCCAGCATCTCATCTTTGCCTAAGAGACTTGGGCTAGGCCCCCGGGTCTATTGATGCTTTATCTGAACTTTCCTTCTGGGATCCAGCATCCGAAACTTCAATTTCTGGTTCTGTCTCTAACTCTGCACCCTCTAGCTTTGTGCACACACTCCCCCAAGGGCCTTCCTCCACAGACTCCGCCTGGCGCTGTGTGCTGTCAACTGCAGATTCCTGAACCTTTGTCCATGTAGGAGCCAACCCGAATTTGGCGCTTTATACAAGCCATACTTTTCTGGCATCCAGCACAGTGAGGAATCATGAAGCGTCCTTCCAGCTCTCAAGCATATTTGACATACATGCACTGGATATCCAGGAACCGCCACATGAGGAGGCAGTTGTCCTCCATAGCACCACTTTTCAATATCCCTCAGTCTATTCACTGCTGCTGTTACTGCAACCGGGCATGATCCGGGTAGCGAGCTGGTACTGAGGCCATAACTGCAGAAAAACAAACAAAAGTTCACTGTAACTGAAAGTCCCACTTTACTGAACACACTCTTTAGTTGTAAAATGGCTCCTCTGCTGCTGTGTTTACTTTACTACCCCACCCTGTAATGGCGGCGGCACTCACTGTGCATCAACATTCCAGAAACTGGGTCAAGCCACTGCATGCCGATTTACACAAACTACTGATAACTTTGCTCAAACTGCACTTGCTCTGTTCTTGTTTTAAACACATTAATGGATTTTCCACAGACTTTTCACATGCTGGAAACATTTCTTTTACTCACAGTCCCTTAAAGCTTCAGGTTTTTAAGCACAGGATTGCCTGTAAAAGTAGTGCTGCACATTGACTACAACTCACAGTCTCTCTGGCTTCAAACTTAAAAATGAGGCTGAATTCATTACTATGCACACAGTCAATGGTAACAGACTTGCACTTGCTGGCAGGACTTGACACAGTGGGTTACTTGCAAGGCGACTACACTGCTGCACACACATTTATATGGCATTGGGCAGAAAATCACTAAGCAGTTTTATGTTGTTACTTACTGTTATCAGTAGCAGTTTGCTATGATGAGAAAAAACAGCCTGCAGCCAGCTCTTGGAAGCCTCAGAACAGAAGCGGTCGGGCAGTCCTGCCGATCATCTTCTCGACCACCACTTTTGCAATTCCGACGATCGATTAGCGGGTTGAGCCGATTTTAAATAAGATAGTCTACTTTTACAAGGTTTACAGCGATTTAACACTCTGTAACACTCCTCCACTAGCCAGTACACGCACTCCACTCACTCCCTCTCAAATGCTGGGGCAGTCACTGTAGAGCTGGCTGAGGGATGGGACTGATAGCAGCCTGACCAATCACATAATGCCATGCAAATGAGCCTCTTCTTCCTCGAGGGCTCTTCTCCTCACGGTGATCGTCGAGCAGGCAAATTTAAACTGCAGAATGCAACTTTTTTTTCCAACTGACTCCCAAGGGAGCCCATTTCAGCCATTTAACATAGCCATTACACACCGGCAAGTCTCTCATTCATTCAAAAAGCATTTCCAACGTCCAGGGCACAATTTTCCTGTTGCTACCCCTAGTCTTCCACACTTTTCTTTACCACAATTCATTTTAAAAGCATTTCCAACATCCAGGGCACAATTTTCCTGTTGCTACCCCTAGTCTTCCACACTTTTCTTTACCACAGTTCGTTTTAAAAGCAGGCAAAACGCTGTAAACAATTTGATGCAGGACAAGGGCACACTCTTTGGCTTTACTGCTGCTTGGTAAACAGTTGGCATTTTAAACAGCAGCACAAGATCCACAGCACACAGCAACACTAGGTAAATTGCTTCAGCTTTGGACTACCCACTGCCAGATAGCCAAAGCGCTAGCCCCTTGCCCTAGCACCTTCTTCCCAGATTAAAATCCAAGCGGTGCCTCCATTTTGTAACCCCTCACCCCTGCCTTTTAGCAAAATGACAGGTGGCATGCTGTTGAAGCTGACAGCAGTACCTGGTGGGGACTGGGTTGGGAGGATGAGGTTACTTGGCACGGGGCCTAGGTTTGGCTACTCTGCCTGGGGACACCAAGTAAATCCGAACACAGGAAGCATAACTGTAATGTCCAGAACCAGGAATGGGATTCTTCAGTGTGGCTTTTATTCACATCCAAGCTGAACAAAACAAAGCATAGGCGGATCCCCACGGGGCTACATTCCTGGTAATGCAGATTAGAGACAACAGAGACACTTCATCACTATTTCCAGCCCTCAGACTCTGAACCCACCAGGCACACAGCCCAGACTTGCACGCAGCTTTGGGTACACAGCTGGGTTGTACACTACTTTGGTTTTCCCCACTGGCCCGGCTCCTCCTCGGCCACTTGATCCATGGTCCATTTTGGGAAATGAACCAATTATCCTGTTGTGGCTCCCAAACCACCTTAGGAGCCTTCGACTCCTAGAAATTTTCCTTCCAATCCACGTCTGGTACTTCCCTCATCACTGGCCAAGTGCATGAGTAAAGAAAATCCACAGAGCAAATCTGTAGAGGAGTGGACCTGGTCACTAAAGATGGGGGTCTCCACCTCCAGCTCCCACAGTCCATACCCGCCATTTCTCTGGAAACTCAACAACTCTTTACTGAAAGCTTGGCAATGTAGATTACTGGGTAGGCTGTCACATCTCCTCTACATATCTTGAATTCCATAAGTGCTGGACTTGAACATACTTTTACTTTTTGGCTAAGCCTATTGCTGTAGGCCTCCCACTATTTCAGAAGTCCAATCCCACGTGTCACACAAGTCCCAGGGTGAAAAAACATAGGCCCTTTCAGGAAGAGCAGACACCCTCTGGTTGCAGGTGCCCCACAGGCTGATTCACAAGTCTTCTTGTTCTCCCAAAAAACTCTGGAACAAATAGGCAGCTTCTTTCTAATAGCAGAACTAGGGGTTGCCCCAGGAATTTGCAAGAAACCCCTTCCTGCCCCCATCTCCGGGGAGGGGCACTGAGACCTGCAAACAGCTGTCTCCACCACTTCAATTATCTTCTGTGTCTCTCTTTTGGTGGAGACACACACCCTTTACCTAAAAGTAGCCCTCTGTCAGGGCTAAGGCTCCAGAGCCTACACTGAGCTGCTGTGCTGCTTCCTCAGCAAGCTCCCAACACCAACTGACCTACAGACTACTGTTCAAACCTCCCAACATTCTATTCCAACTCCCTTGCTGCAGGTTCCATTGTGGCTCATGCTGCTGCGATAGTTCTATTGGTGATGTCATCCCTCAGTCTCAGCTGAGACGGAGAACAGAATGAGACAGTGTGAAATCCATTTAACTGGAGTTTCACAAGCTGCCTTCCCTGCCTACCATTAGATCTTACTGGGATTCTAGTAACCCCGGGTAACCAGGGGGTTACACATAACACTCGCAGCTCACCTACCTAACCACAGAAACCTCATCCTTCCAATTAATCCCACAAACTCTAACCAGTACCCCCTCCCTATTGAAATTGCCCACCTAAATGCCAACTCCATATGAACAAATCAGTGTTCGTTCATAACCCCATCTTCAAATATGACCTAGATCTCTGAGCCCTTAGGTGTAGAGAAGCAAGTTCTCTATGAAGAGATCCAGGCGCAACTTCAATGAACATGCCTACCTAAGCGAGCTTAATTACTCCCTGAGTGGCAGATTTCTACCTGGCTAAAGCGATTCGTCAGCTTACAATATCTTCACAACATTCTATCAAGGGCCCTTAATAAGTATGCTCCCCTTATTAAAGTTCGAACTAGGACCAAAACCTGTAAATGGTTCACCCTCAGATCAAGTCCTTGCTTCTAGAAAGAGATAAGCTCTGGAAAAAGCATGCAGACTGAACACTGCAGAGGACTGGAACCAGTTCAGGAGACTACAAATTTATGTACCAAAACAATCAGAGAATCGAGGCCACCTTCTTCAAATCCAAACTCGACTCTGCCACAAAGAGCCCAATCAAGCTCTGGAACACAATCAGTGATCTGCTAGGCCACTCCCAGGAAATTCACTCCCGACCAAGATTACCTCTGGCAACTTGACTAAAACCGAAAAGATGGATATACTTGGCGCATTCAATAACCACTTTGCTACTGCAGGCATGGCATTTGATAACTCCTGCAAACATACTTGGCTCCCAGACTGCCAGCCAACTGCCTGAAACTCCGATAGCTTTGCGCCTTTCTCACTTCAACCTGCCACACTGAAAGAGGTAGAGGACCTCTTGCTTCAGTTGGATACTAGAAAAAGTGCTGGGGCCGACTCCTTGACCCTTACTTCCTAAAATTCACTGCCAGACTAGCATACCTCACCCACCTTTTAACTTATCCCTGTCTCAGGGCACCTTACCACCTATATGGAAGACAGCACATGTCATACCACTGTTCAAATCAGGTGACCGTGGTGATCTCAATAACTACAGGCCAATTTCCTCCTTCCGGTCCTGTCCAAGCTCCTAGAGAAAATTGTAAATGCAGAGCTGAGGACTCACCTTGAGTCTAGGGAACTGCTAAATCCTATGCAGTCTGGATTCAGAGCTAAACATAGCACTATCTCAGCCCTCGCCAAGTTACTAATGACTGGCAGCGTAATCTTGAGAGCAAAAACTTTATTTGTGCTGTTTTCCTTGATCTAAGCAAGGCTTCCGACACCGTCGACCATATCTACTCCTCTCCGCCCTTCAAACCATAGGTGTGGACCCCTCTCTCTGCGTTGGTTCACTGACTATCTTACAGGGCGCTCAACAAGTTAAAGCTGAAGGAGGCCTGTTCCCTTAAAAACTCTGCAAAGAGGGGTACCTCAAGGTTCTATATTAGGGCCCTTACTTTTGCAATCTACATTAATAACATTGACTACTGTATAAAACAAGCCAACATCCATCTGTTTGCAGATGATACAGTTCTCTCGTGAGTCGCCCAACACCTGAAGCTGCCTGCAATGACCTACAGTCAGAATTCAACCTTTTGCAAAGCCAACTCCTCCACAAAAGCTACTCCTTAATGCCAAAAAAACTAAGCGATGGTCCTCTCTCCTTTTATCGTACAGCTAACCTGTGTCCAGTGGGACAGTTCCCCAAATTACCACAGTTCTAGGTGAAAAACTAGAATTTGTTACAAAATTCAAGTATCTGGGAGTTTGGATAGAACAAAGACTCTCCTTCATTGATCATATCGAGGACTTGCTAAAATGACTTGGCAAAGGCTTGGACTGTTTTTAGAATCAGCCAATTTCTCACCAGAGATGCCAAGAAACAACTGGTCCAATCCATTTCCTATCACTGGTTGATTACGCTGACTTCCTCTACAGCCAATGCCCCAACTCTTACATGGCTAAACTGGACACACTCTACCATCGAGCACTGAGGGTTTATAGCGGGACTCCCTTGACCACATCACTACACCCTATATGCAGCAGTGGGATGGACATCACTAAAGTTCAGGCCACAGAAAGCCGCTCTCTGGACCTATAGAGCCATCTGTAATAAGCTGCCTTACTATATCTCCTGCTGTCTTCCCTGAGTATAATTGGGAAATACAGCGTTAGAGATACTCAGCTATTACACTTAAAGTACCCAAAGCAAAATCCCCGCTTAGGCAGAGCAGCCATAAGCCGTGCTACCTACCTTGTGGAGCGATCTACAAAACCCTCAAATTAAGCATATAATTAATCGGGTATAAATGCTTTCAAGATGCTTTATTTCCATACAATCAGAGAAGTATGTAACTGTTTCACCCACTCATGCCCAGTAATCGTGTCTGCACTCGGTATATAGCCGCCCAGACCCATTTTAAGTACTGATCCCCAGCTTGCTCCTCACCAGCCTAATTGTTCTCTCTCTTATCCCCTGTCTTATCAACACTAGGCCATCCATCCCTTATTCTTCCTTTCCCAACCTCGGATAGGAGCTCACTACCCTGGGTTGTGACATCCTACCATGCCCCGTGCTATAGCATTCAATCCGGAGTCACATACTCCTTTTCTCCATCCACCTTCTCTACATCCAGCTTTACCAACTCCTTTCTGTGCACTGTGCCCTCCTAGCCTTTCTCCCTACTTCCCTCCCTTCTTCCCCCTACCTTCACCTCTACCTGGTGTATATTTTTATTTTATATTTTTCTTCCGTTACTTCCTCCTGCAACCTTAGATAACCTGCTTTATCTTCCTATAGACACTTCTATGTATGTAAATACCGTGTAATCTGTACAATATCTGTATAATTCTATGTACATATGAACTCTTTTCTTCCTCTCTGTAAAGAGTATATCTGTATTGCCTTGTAAATACCTGTGTTGACCTGTATATACAATTGTTCATGCTCCACCCAGGTCCATCTTGCAAATGAGCTTCTGCTCAACGATGACGCCTGGTTAAATAAAGACTTGATTGATTGATTGATGATTGAAATAGTTCCCTTCACCACTAATCCATGTTTCAGTTTACGAGGCAGCACTGATCCAGATTAAGTGTAGGCCTCTTTCTCACTGAAACAAGCCTTTTCCCTTCTGACCTACAGTACATCTCTCTAAAGCCACTGCTCCTGACTACTGTTTATTTTTAACAAACAGTCCCTCCTCGGACCATGGAGGTAGTGTTACCATCATCTCTAGATCATTTCCCTCTCTTCCTCTCTCTCTTCCTTCCTTCTTAGCAGTGGCAGTGTGGCGCAGTGGTTTAGGGCTCTGTGCTGCAAATCCGGAGCCGGGGTTCAATCCCCAGCCTGCTTGCATACTGTGTGATCCTGAGCAAGTCACTTAGCTCCTTGTGCTCCCAGGTCACACCTGAAACAAGCTTCGGCTTAGTGTGCCACCCTGGTTAAACAACTTCCCTTCCTTATCCTGCTCTTCCTTTGAACACATTACACCCTGACAAATCTCAAACTTTCTATCATCTATCAGTCCTCTATAGTCAATTCAGCTTTCTTCTCTTACCATGTCTTAGAAACATAGAATTTGACGGCAGATAGACCGCTTGGCCCGCCTAGTCTGCCCATTTTCCTACCTAACAGATAAGCTGCAGATCCTAGTTAATCAACAGCTTACTTCCTCCCTACCCCACTAGGACTGCCTTATGTCTGTCCCATGCATTCTTGAATTCCCTCACTGTTCTTGACTCCACGACCTCCTCAGGAGGCTGTTCCATCATCCACAACCCTCTGTGAAAAATACTTCCTCACATTACCTCTGAGCTGTCCCCTCTATCTTCAAATTGTGTCTCCTTGTCTTGCACATCTCTTTTTCTGAAAGATGCCACCCTCTTGGACTTTTGATTCCTTGAGGTACTTAAGTTTCTATCATGTCCCCTCTCTCTCCCTTCTTTCCTCGAGGGTGTACATATTAAGCTCCTTTAGTCTTTCTTTGTATGTCTTCTGGTGCAGACCCTGCACCATTTTGGTGCCCTCCTCTGGACAGCCTCCACTCTGTCTATGTCTTTGCGGAGATGGGGTCTCCAGAACTGCACACAGTACTCCAGATGGGGTCTCACCAACTGTCTGTACAGAGGGATAACAACTTCCTGTTTTCTACTATTGATGCCTCTCCCTATGCATCCCAATATCCCCCAGCCTTCCTTATTGCCTTCTCACATTGCTTGCCCACCTTAAGGTCATCTGATATAATTACCCACAGGTCCCTTTCCATTTTACTGTTGTCAGTATCTCACCCACCATTGTGTACTCTTCCCTGGGTTTTGATTCCCAGGTGCAATACCTGCACTTCTTTGCATTGAATCTGAGCTGCCATACATTTGACATTCCTCCAACATTGCCAAGTCCCTTCTCAACCTTTCCACTCCATCTTGTGTATCAACCTGTTGCAGATCTTTGTGTCGTCTGCAAAGAGACATACTTTTCCTTCCAGTTCCTCTGCAATGTCACTTATAAAGACATTAAAAGGACCAGTCCAGTACTGAACCCTGTGGTACCCGCTAGTAACTCTCCTTTCTTCACTGTGGACTCCATTTACTACTACCCTTTGCATCCTGTTGTCTAGCCAATTTTTATCCAGGCTACCACCTTGGGACCCACTGCAAAGCTGGCTAACTTTGTATTAATCTTTGTGTGGGACTGTATCAAATGCCTTGCTAAAATCTATGTAGGCCATGTCCACAGGCCCTCCTGGTCTACTACTTTAGTCACCCAGTCAAAGAAATCTATTAGATCTGGCCTGACACGACCTTCCCATCGTGAATCCATGCTGCCTTGGGTCCTAGCCCCACTGACCTCTAGGTACTCAACAATTCTTTCCTTCAGAAGTGATTCCATCATTTTCCCTACCACTGAGGTCAAACTAACTGGTCTGTAGTTTTCTGCCTCTGTTCTTCTCCCACTTTTGTGAAGAGGAATCACATCTGCCTTCCTCCAGTCCTCAGGTACCACCCCATCCTCCCATGATTTGTTAAACAGAGTAGTCAGTGGTGTCACTAGTTCTACTATTAGTTATTTTAGAATTCTTGGTGACTCCATCAGGCCCCATTGCTTTGTTCACTTCAATTTTATTAGTTCTTTCAGAACCCTTTCTTCTGTAAATGGACTGGTATCGACCCCCATCTTCAGAGTGTTTCTCTTGTTTGGTTTAGGTAACTCCCCTCCTCTTCCTTTGTGAATAGTGAGCAGAAATATTTGTTCAGTATCCTGCTTTTCACTGTCACCCTCCACCCACACTCTCCCCTTTATTAAGCCTCAGTATCCCTCCTTTGGTCTTTCTTCACTCCTAATGTACCTATAAAGGTCTTATCCCATTCTTAACAGAATTGGCTATTCTTTCCTCGTTTTGGGCCTTTGCTATTCTGACTGCCTTCCCATCCTCTTTCTGCTTTAACTGATAAAGTTCTCTGTCCTGCTCCTTCTGTTTTTCCTTAAATGGCCAACCTTTACCTCCTCCAACACCATCATCATTGGTACCTTTAACAACCACATTGATGACCTCCTCAGCCCACAGTCCTCCAGTTTCCTGTCTTTTCTTAATACTCTGCCACTTCCAATATGTCATTTCCACTACCCACAACAATGGTTATATGCATTGTCCCTCCTCCAGCCTCTTGTCCCCACTGATTCCCTCCTTCTCCTCACATTCAGTGACCACTCCTTTCTAAATGTCCCCACTTTCCTCCTCCTATAGTACAGCGACTTCTTTGGGTTGACAACAACTTTCTCATTGCTCTGATTTCAGCTCCTTTTTCTTATCATCCTTGATAAAATGAAGACAAAAGTACAGGGAAAGCTTAGAGAGTTAATCTAGTGGAGGACTTCAAAAATTATCCTGTGGCAGAGGGCTGGGTCTTAGGAGAGAGCTTGAGAGCCTCAATATGTACTCTCTGGTGGACAGGAGAAAGAGGGGACATCATAGAAACATAAAATACACACAAGGATGTACTATGGTGGACCACTAATGATGTTCAAACTGAGCAACAGTACAACCACCAGGGCACAACCTCAAGCTAGAAGAAGGGTTTCAAAAGGACATTAGGAACTAGTTTTTGCAGAGTGGGTGGTGCATGGGTGGATGAGCTACCCAGAAATGTTTAATACTTTGGTTTTAGGACAGTAGTAGGCTAATGCCCATGACTGCTGTCCCCACTAGTCAGTGGTAGTAACTGGTTCGGTTACCTTCAATATAAATCTATCCAACCTTAATTTGAAATTGGCAAATGTTGCTGCATGTACCAAATCACTAAGCAATTGGTTCCACTATCTTATAGATCTAGGCAAATAAACATGTTTCCTTACTTTTGTCCTGGGATGAAGTCTACAGGTTGCATTTATGCCCCTTAAGTCACAATTTGATTCCTTAAACCTTAGACCTAGGTCCATCATTTAACTATTATCCTCCAGTATTTTATACATGTATAGCAAATCTCCTCTGAGCCATCTGTTGTTCAGAGATGACAATCCTAAATCTGAAGCTTCTCTTCATACAGTTTTGTCCTCCATCTTCATATCAACTTTGTGAATCTACATCAGTTTCTCCAATATGGCTATATATTTTTTAAAGATAAGGGCTCCAGAACTGAGAACCATAGTCCAGGTATGACATATGTAAGATCTGTACAAGGCATCAAGACTGACTCTGATATAGAGAAGAATGCTCACCTAACACAATTTACTAGATGGTTAGTTTTGCTGACTGTCTGCAGTGGTGGCTATGTTTGAGATTGTTACTGACCATAACACCCTGGTCTCTTTCATTATCTACCACTTTCAGTTTTATCTCATGGGCAGAATAGTCTTGGGTGATGTTACTTTTCCCAAAGTGCATAACTACACATTTGTCAGTGTTGAACTGCATTTGATTCCCATCCACCCATTTGACTATATTTTCTAGATCATAACATTCCAACCCTACCTGAAGTGTTGTTTACAGTTCCACCTAACTTGGTGTCATTGGTGAATTTAATCAATTTTGTTACCACTGTTGAGTTGTGGGCCATGGATAAAAATACTAAACAATAATGGTCCCAGAACAGCACCCTGAGGCACCCCACTAGTGACCCTACCTTCATTCAGCAAGATGCCATTTGCAGAGCTACGCCTGTGGTTCAATGGGCAGAGCAACAACCCACCCCAATCAGGCCTTAAAGGCCACTCCTCCTAGCTGGTCCGGATAGTTCTTGCAGCCAGAGGCTTGGCCTCTGCACTGCCCTTCCCATTTCTCTGGTTTCTTCTGTCATTATTTATTCCCTCACCTCCATTCTCCTGTGTGGCTGCTGCGACTGGGACTCCTTCATTTCTTCCCATTCCTTCCCTCAGTTTGTGCCTTTGCTTTCTGTCTGTTCAGTTCATTTTTATTTATTTATTTATTGAATTTTGTTGACCCGATAAGCCCATTGGGCCTAGAAGTCCCTTTTAGGGACGACTGGGGGAGGGATACAGATGGTAAGCAACTGAAATTGAACCGATTAGTGTTGGTGGTATTTTTGGTGAATGTTGTGGCTCTTTCCTTCCTTCGCATGTCGCCTGCCCCCACTCCTCCCTTCATGTTCACCTGCTCTGTTTCACCTCCATTTCTCCTGGCCCTAGTGTCTCATTACATTGGTTGGTTGGGCTTCCTTCTGCCCCCACCACCCCATTGGGTGATTCTAACCTTGTCCTTGCTTTCCCCATCCTGTTCCATTCATCCCTTTCCTCTGGCTCCTGTTTTCTTCCTCTGTCCACCCTCCCTTTGGCTTCCCTTGCCTTCTGGTTTCCAATCCTCTCCTTGCCTCCCTGAGACTCTGTTCCTTTGCCAAGCTGCTGTTCCTTTCCACAGCACTTCCAGGTTCTTATTATGCTTCATGGCTCTTTGGTGCTTGCCTGCCTTGGACCTTGCCTTGCAGTTCCATTTTCCCTGCTTCAGCCACTGACTTGACTGTCTTCCTCGTTCAGGTACTCATTCCTCTCTCTCTCTCTCTCTCTCTCTCTCTCTCTCCCTCTCTCCTTGCATCATTGGAGGCTCCAGCTGTGCCTCTGTGCCTTTCATTGAGACTTTCTTTCCCTGTGCCAGTGGGGCCCTCTATTCCTCGGTTTCCTTTTCTCTTCCATCTGACAGTGCTGCACGTTCTGGCATTTTTTCTCAATGTTGCGGACGGTGCTACTGCCAGTCACTGCCTCCTCTGGTGGTTTACCTGGTAGCACATTCCCTCAAAGTTGCCTCTCTGCACCTCGCTTCTCTTTTGGGGTTTGCCACCGTGCTCATTCACACAGTTCCTGCTCTGTATTTTCCTCCCTACTCGTCAGCCCAGCTTCAGCTGCTGGCTCATATCTGGTTGTTGCCCACTGTTTTGGTCGGCCAGTCCTATCAGCCCACCTACTCCACTCCTCGTCCAGCCAGCTACAGCAGCCAGTGTTCATTCAATTTACTTTATCCTTCATTTTATTCACCTTTGGTGTCCGTTGCCTAGTTGTGGCTCTCTATTTTTCCTTAAGTGGGGACTGCTGGTCACAATGGGCACCACAACTCCAGGTAGCTGTCCTTCTGCCGTCTCTTCCACTCATACCGTTATCTCTGTTTTCCGACCCTCACCGCACCAGCCTTCTCCTGCTCCTCGTCGCTTTTGTTACTCTCTTCTCTTTGTCAGATTCCATTCATCTTGAACCTCATCCTTTCTATACCAATTTCACAGTTCCTCCTACCTACCATTATACCTAGTTTTACTCTTGGTGCTTGTACCTCAACCATCAGCTCGGGCTTCACCCAGCGTTCTCGTCTGTCCCTCAGTCAGTTCAATTCAATCCACTCCTAATTCGAGCTTCAATGGACCTGGTTGGCATGCACTCCTGTGGTTGCTACTTGCAATCTCTTTTCTGGACCCATGAGGGGTCTACTTTGCTCCCTCTGACTTCTGTGTGGGTCTACTCATTCACATTGTCTATCAGAGCATACCCTTCTTATGGGTCTCATGCTACCTTGACTCCACTTGTTCTTCACCCAGAGACATGCCTTCATGTCCATTGCTCCATGGCTCAGGGCTAGCCTGTAGCTGATGGTCTCACTCTGCACTCCTGAAGTCCACATCTAGAGCATGCGAAGCTTGGAGTGGGGTCCTTCTCCCTGGCCCATAGTGAGAATGTCTTCACTCCGGGTGGACCTTCAGTTGTCCCTCGTTCTGGCGACTTGTCGGCTTCCAGCTACAAGAGGGTGGGGCTGTCATCAGCGGGGGCTCCTTAGCTGCCTGAGGATTCAGAGGCACCCTTTCCGCTATTCTCCTCTGGACCGCCACTGGTTCACCTGGTCTGTTTTGTAGGCTTGTGTAGCCAGATGAATGCCTCAGTGGTCATGTCTCTCCCCTTTGCTTTTGGGTGCCTAGTTGCAGAGATGTCACTCCACAACCCTCATAGGCATTCCTGTTAGAAGGACAGAGCGAGAGCTTTCTCCAAATTGGAATCTTTTCCTCTTTCCTCGATCTCGACTCTAAATTGCAGTAGCTGAGCCAAACTAAAATGTCCTTCAGCCTGGAGGTAAGGTGACCTAGGCCTTGGATTCTCAGAGTTTCCTCCTCAATGGGTTTTCCTCTCCACCATGCCGATGGTCATAATATTTAGATAGGTTAGGGCTTTCGTAGGTTCCATAGTTACGTTCCACTGTTGGATGGAGTCAGATGGTGGCCCTGGCTGTTCCCTCTCTCCTTAGGAAGTCCTGTCCTCCTGCCTTGCATCAGCTTCCAATCCGCTACTATTCCTCATTGTCTCCCGTTCCTCTCCTGTTCTACCCATCTATGCATATCGATCTCTGTTCCTGTCCTCGATACCATCCTGACTCCTTCGCCTCCTTCACGATGCTTGACATCTCTTTGGGTATTCTTTTGGGCTCTTCCTAAGCTACCTTTAGCCAAGGGAATCATTTCTGAAGCACTCTATGGTGTGGAACCCACCACAAGGGGTTTCTTGCCATCGTCTTCCTACATGGTGGTATATTCCATGGGTAGAGAGGCAACATCCACAATGTATCTAAGTTGCATAAGCATACATCATACCAAGTTGCATAAGCCCATTGAATTGCAAGGCTATGCCTGTGGTTCAGTGGGCAGAGCAACAATCCACACCCCAATCACGCCTTAAAAGGCCACTCCTCCTGGCTGGTCCAGGATCATTCTTTCATTGCCCCATCATCCTCCCTTTCTCCTCCAGCGGCTTGTCTCTCTTTTGTGGGCTCCTTCCTAAGCTACCTTTAGCCAAGGGAATCATTCCCACAGCACTTTGTAGGGATGGAACCCTCCTCTAGGGTTCCTTGTCATCATATATCCCATGGATAGAGAGGCGAACAGCCACAATGTATCTTAAGTCACATAAGCATACATCATACCAAGTTGCGTAAGCACACTGAATAATTCATACTGTCTGGGTCTTACCAGTAAGCCAATCAATACATGACACCAGGAGTTGTCAATATCCAGTTGACGAAGTTTTGAAACTGTTTTGTGTGGTAATGAGTCAGATGCTTTCTTGAAATCCAAGAAGATTACATCCACCTCATTACCCTGACCTATACTGTGATTAACATAATCATAAAAGGTGATGAAGTTAGTGATACAAGATCCACTCTTGGAGAACCCATGTTTAAGCATCCAATAACCTTTTTCATTCATGAATTTACATAACTCATCTTTGATTCTACTCTCAATTATTTTACCAGCAATTGACGTTAGACTAATAAGCCTATAGTTTTCTGGATTAGATTTATTCCTCTTCTTATAAATGGGTGTCACTATAGCCCTTTTCCAATCTTGAGGAATTATGCACTTGTTAACAGATTTGTTGCCAGCGTCATCTGTTCAGGGCTATCTTCTAGCCATCTCCCTCAACATCCTGGGGAGAAGACTGTCTGGGCCCACTGATTTGTTTCCATCCAAAGCTAACAATTCTGTATATATCATCACACTTTATTACATTCCTTAGATCGGTATCATTTGGCTCTAATGGTGTGAGCTGGGTACTTTGTCACTTGGAGTATACATCAAACAGAAATATTCATTAAATTCCCTGGCCATGTCTACTGGACTATTATATATAATATCCCCTTGATAAGTGGACCTATTACCCTAGCATTGCTACTTTTTCCATTCACATAAGAGTAAAGGCCTTTGGTCATACTTAGTATGAACTAATCTAAACTCAGTATTTTCCTTTCAATCCTTATTGTTTCTTGAGCTGCCTAAGTGCAATTGTGTACTCCTCAATATTATTAGTTGTTGGGTTTTCTTCATTGCATGAAATCAATGTTTTTAATAGATATCTGTTTTTTTTTTTTATCTTAGCATTGAACCATATAGGTTTTTCCCCTACTGTTATATCCTTGTTTTTGGGATATATTTGTTCTCTAATTCTAACATGGTGATAACTAGGAAATTCAGTAACCAGTTACAATAGCGTTACAAATGTAGTGCAAGGAAAACAGCAATGTCCGAATGGTGTATCATAGACAGCGACAGGGATTAAACAGCGCTGTGCATTAATCGCTTTACCTATATCGCTGTCGTGGTGCTAGGAAGAAGACAAAGGGCTAAAGGAATCAGAAGGCTGGTCAAGCTGCAAATTTGATCATTTAGTTATGGGGTGTGGGAAGATGGAGCCCATTAAAATAAGTGTTTGGACTGGTAGCAGTCGTCAGTGTGTGCTTGCAACTACTTCCAATGGCGCTGTCTTTACTTGGCGGCATTTATTCCTGTTGTTGTTCTTACAGCATTGTATGTGGGTAGCGCTGTTATTGACAGCGCTGTTCACATGTGCTGTTAAGACCTAGTGCCAGAAATTCCATAAACAACCAGGGTCTAATTTATCTATTGCACTAACCCAAGCTATCTGTGATCAATGTTGGGACCATATCAGGGCTCAAACACTGTAGCCCAGTTTCAAATAGGTTATTAGGAATGGGGTGGGGGCAAGAGAACAGGCAGGATTTCATTGGGCAAAACAAACCAAGAAAGGCATCAGGGCAGACTTGATGGAATCATAGTCTTTGTATGTCCTTATTCATCTACGTGTCAGTGTACCGATTTAAGATGTGAGGCAATGTTCAACCCAGCTGGTGGTCACCTGACCCTCCTTGACCACACTGAGCACTGGGCAGGAGTCCTGGATATTCTGTTTTTTTATTTCTGTCTCTCCAGCGTGCTTTCTTTGTCTTGGTGGTGGTGGTTTCTGTTCTTCCTCTACCCCTGCCTCTCCGCTTATGTTGCTCCTCAAAGCTCTGTTCTTAATCCAAACCTCTTCTTTGCCTGCCTTCTTCTCCTGTACCCCATCATCTCTGACCTGAACCACAAATAACTTCCATGCCACTGACACCCAAGTGCATGTTTTCTTCTCCTGCTTCTCTTTTAATTCTGTGGTGACCAGGTAAGGCCAACTAGGACCAAGGTCTGTTTTCAGGGGCAACCCAGGAGCATAGGGGAAGTTAAAGAGCTAGTGGAACCAGAACAGACAGACAAAAAATGTTAACAAATTTTAAGACATAGTCAGTTATAACTTTCGAGGAGACAGTATAGTGCAGTGGTTTAGGGCTCTAAGCTGCAAGCTGGAGACCTTGGTTTGAATCCCAGTCCCTACTTGTATACTGTGTGTCCTTGAGCAAGTCACTTCATCTCTTTGTGCTTCCAGGTTGCAATTTGGAAACATGCTTTGGCTTAGTGTTTTTTCCGTTAAAAAACAACTTTATTTCTGAAGTTTTTGTTTTCCTTTGCTCATTATAAAGTTTTTTTTTTTATTTGATAATATTGTGTTGAATGTGTGGAATAGGTCTCAGCCTGGCAGCTGACAGATCTAGTCTCCCCACTACGATTATCAGCATTGTGATCTCATTGACAATGACATCACAGGTGACTGACCTGGCAGGCACTGGGTGGCTGTTCCTAGCAGCAGTGATGTCACAGACAGTGAGATCACAAAACAGATGATGCTGTGGTGGAACAGAGCTAGATATGTCAGGCTGCCAGGCTGTGCTGTTCCACACATCACACTTACTAACATCAGGTTAAAAATCTTCTAATTACCCAAAGGGAAAGTAAATGTATCTCAGATATAAAAGGTAATGGTTGACTGTTTTTTAAAACTAATACAAGTTTTAGGTAGCACAATAGCTCTTTAAGGGACTTGCTGAGGGTCCCACAGTATGCAGTAGAGGCTATAGGACTCACACCTGGTCTGCTGGATATACCAAGATCATTTACAGCTCATTATTCTAACCTCTAGGTTATACTGCCAGCACACCTTCTTCACCCACCTCTTCTCCAGTCTTGACAAAATTACTTCTTGACTCAGTCTCTGTATCCTGCAAGTTATTATCTTTTATTTATTTATTTTTTATTCTGCTCTCAGATTAACACCTTTGAGAACAAGCTCATTACAGTAGGTTCCACGTCAGGTTAAACAGAGCAGTGAAAACAGATAGCATTGCTGCTAAGCAGCAAAATTTTAGGACTATACATACAATGCTGTAACTTATAGGACTATACATACAATGCTTAACTTGGACAAAAATATCAATGTAGGCATTGTACAATGCCAAAATTCAAAAAAATAGAGAATGATGGGTGAGGGGCTAATTGTTAGGTAAGACAAGACTGCTATACACAAAATATACAGTGTGAATGCAAGGAGAGATACATTGGCCTATGAGGCCTTGTCAGTAGAGGGTCTGAGGTGAGAGACTTTGGACTAAGGAGGAGAGAAATGAGTGGGGATATAGAAGAAGTGAGGATAACAAAGGGAGGTTTACTAGGGAGATATGGAAGAAGTGAGGATTACCAGGGGAGATTTTGGGACATACAATTATCCAGGCAAGGAATCAAAGGCACCAAAGTTGAAAATTATGGGCAGTCAGATGGATGCCCCAGGGGAGAGGAGGTAGGAGAAAGCCATTGAAGCCATTGAGGAGTTAGTGAGAACAGTCACAGCTGGCATTTGCAACAAGATGTTTCCTAAGCTTTTGTTTAAAGGGGCCTACTGTAGCTAGGAGGAGATGTCCGGATGTAGAGAGTTAAGCCTGTAAGGAGCACAGTGGGTAAAACCCTTTGACCCAGAGAGATATGACAGCTAGGAATTTTGAAAACCATGATGTCTTTGCTTCTGGTGCAGCCACTATTATCATAGGGGTGACTTTAAGACTGAAGTGCTCCTCTTTGGCAAAAGAAGCACAATGAAACTTACCAATTAAGGACACTGCCTATTAGGAGCATCATGGCATTTAGAAATGTCTGTAGTCATGACTGCAGTTTCTCAATGTGTAAACTGCATATAAAGTGCATATTGGTATCAATGACAGATGTAGTACTATTTCTCAGTTCCACTAATTCTAGTATTCTCATTGACTCCTCCTACACCGTTGTCAGAAATCCAAAAGTCTTCTTTGACCCCACAAATCACCTTCAATCCCTGCATCTATAAAGTCTGCAAATCTGCCTCTTATCATCCCCATAATATTGGCCATGTCATTTTGCTCCAGGATGATTGACTGTTAATCTAATTCCTGGGAGTGCCTTATTGCTATTGCCACCTTGTAAACAGGACCATCAGTCCTAACGTGTGATGTACCACCAAATCCTGTATAAAAATAAAGATTGTACTACTACTATAAACTGATTTCAAAAAAAGTGTTCAAGTGTACCTTTTGAAAGTTTTCCTCATTGAAAGGAGATTTTTAAAATAAAATAGTTCATTCACCAACAGTTTATGAATAGTGATTCAGAATCAGAATGCATCAATCCAGTCATTCAGCAATGCTAGAGAATGGAATACCAACAGGAAAAGTTCATGCACCATGGTGCTTACACTGTGACTGACTAGTTTAACAGAGATTAATATAAGGCTTTCGGAATGCTGACAGCCGATCTGAAAGTAACATTCTGAGACACTTTTATGATACTTGGTGACCGGTGAGCAATTTTTCGATGGGCTCATTCAGTTATTATTTGCCATAACAACCCTGTATTACCAGTATTACCCTGCTTATCAAATTTTCTTTTGCTTCTGCTGCTGTTCCTGATGCCTGGAAGCAGGCTAGCATTCCTATCCCTAAAGGTGGTGATCCCTCTTCTCCTGGTAACTGTTGTCCTATCTTTCTACTTCCTACCTAGCTAAGTTACAGAACACCTTGTACTATCACAGATCCTCCTCCTTCTTCACAACCTTTCAGTCTGGTTTTAGGAAATCCACTCCACTTCCACTTTCTCTCCTTTAGCTCACTGACTCCATCCTCCTATGCATCAGGGTCTGATCACTCCGTAATTTTGTTGATCTTGCTAAAGCAGCTTTTTTTTATATAAGGTTTTTCCTTCCCAATGGAACACTGGAGCAGGCTAGCAGTGGTCCCCTCTCCTCGAGGACTCAGGTCAGCCGGTTTTGTATTGGGAGGCTTGTGCCTCCCAATGCTCTTTTCTGTTTTCTCCCATTTCTCCCTTAAGTCCCCAGAGCCCCAGTGCAAGGACATGGTTCTATGTGATACTGGTGAAAAATAACGACGAGGAGCATATCAGTGAAAACAAAATGCCGAAACAAAGAGAGCAACACCACCACCTTCACGACCATCAGAACTGTAAGCCCACCTCCAACCGTAATGATATGCAGGAGGCTTTCCCCTGCACCCCTAACTTTTTATAACTAAGTCCAAGACTGCAAAATGCCTGGGAGGGTAGTGATCCTGACGTACGCCTGTGTTTCCCATCACCTTTTTGCAGGCCTCAAACTGAGTCGCTGTTACTGAGTTACTCAATCTGAGCCACCCATATCACGGATACCCAAGGATGTTACATGCATGTGGAGGCACAAACATCACCTTGGCCTGAATGGCCCTGCTCCTGCCACTCCCAGCCTAGTGCCCAGTCCCTCTTGATGCCCGTACTACCACCACGCCTCCACATGGTGGCAGCTGAACGCCATGTAGGCTAACCTCCCTGATCCGAGTGAGGAGAGCTGCCAAGCAGCCGCTCTATCCTCATCCAGCCTCTCCTGTCCAACCCCTGGCAGCCCATGTTTGCCATCAAACACAGGTCGCTAGTGTGGTAGGAGGCAAGGGAAAGATGCCTCAGCCCTCCATGCCACTGGGCGGCAATGATCTTGCTAAAGCTTTTGTCACAGTGACGCATCTCCTCCTTCTGGACAAGCTTAAAGCAGTGGGTCTTTTGACTCTGCCATCAGCTGGTTTCATTCTTACCTTGAGGGAAGGTCTCAGTCTGTCTGGATAGGTAGCTCCATTTCATCACCACTCCCTATCTGCTTAGGTGTCCTCAAGGTTCTGTTCTGGGTCCTATTCTCTTTCCATATTCTTGAATGACCTCCTCTCTGTCTTTTCCTCTGCATCCATTCATATGTATGCTGATGATATAGTTATTTTGCATCCGCTCCTCTTCCCATGATCTTACCTCACAGCTTCAGCTGGATTTCGACAATGTTCAGTGCTGGTTCCAGTCTAACCAACTATCCCTCAATGTCAAAAACAGTCTCCATGACTTTTGGAACCCATCAAAGGCTCTCCAGACTCACCCTCTCCTTCATTTCAACCCTTGATGGAGGATGTCCAGCGATGATAGCGACTGTAAATGAGTGACTGTCAAAAGCGTGACTCATTTACAGCACTACACATCAAATCAAATCAAATCATATTATTTATGAAAAGTGCCTTTCCAAAAGTTCAAGGCGCTTGTACATAACCAAATAAACAGACATAACAATAATTTAAAATCTACAATAACACATCAAAAGATCTCTAAATTCTTTATCATGTAAAATCTTCAGCAATCTTCTAACTACAAGCAGTCTGGAAAGGCCAGGCTAAATAAATCAGTTTTTAATGCTGTTTTAAAACTCTGGATGGTCAGACACTCTCTCACCTGACATGGTAGAGACTTCCACAGGGTGGGGCCTCAAAACCAAAAAGAAGGCCCGATGTTTTCAGTCGAACCCTTGGAATCTCTAGCAATCCCTTGTTGATGGAGCAGAGTAGCGGGAGGGGCAGTAGGGGCACAGGAGATCTTGCAAATAATGAGGTCCCTGTTCGTGTAGGGTTTTATAGGTCAGTAAGCCAAACTTGAAGGTGATCCGCCACTGTACTGGCAGCCAGTTGCAGTCCATGAGCACAGGTGTAATATGACTGGCACTAGAAGAACCAGTCAAAAGCCTGGCTGCTGCATTCTGCACCAGCTGCAAGCTATGGATATCAACCGTAGCCCTAGGTAGAGGGTGTTGCAGTGTCAAGGTGGGAAGTCATGAAAGCATGGACCAAAGTTGAAAAATCATCAGATGGAATCAGGTGCTTTACCCAGGCGATATTCCTCAGATGGTAAAATGAGGTCTTGACACCTGAGATTTCAAAGTCAGACCATCGTCAAAAATAACGCCCAGGTTCCGTGACCTGATTTGAGAGAGTCAGCTGAACACCCCCGAGCCAAAGCCCAGAGGATGTCCAGCCAACAAACCCACCTCCCGATGATCTGGGTCCACAACCAACACCTCAGTTCTAGCCAGATTCAACCACAGCCAGCTGGCACTCATCCAGTCCTGGATCTTGAAGAGGCAGTTGTTAAAGACTGAGAGAGCTCCATCCTGTTCGGCATGAAGGATATGTACAGCTTGAGTATCATCTGCATAGCAGTGAAAACTCAGACCGTACTGCCTAATAATGTCTCCCAATGGCAGCATATACACGGCAAACAACATGGGTGACAGAATGGAACCCTGCGGTACCCTGCAGAATAGGGAGAGGGACTGAGGAATAAATCCCAGACACCACTCTCTGAGTCCTACCTCGAGGAATGATCGAAAACCAACTGAGTACTGTACCAGACAGTCCACAGATGAACCACAGACGCTCCAATAGCACACCATGGTCCACAGTGTCAAACGCTGCAGAGAGATTAGGAGGACCAAGATGGAACGAGTCCTCCGATCCCTCACTATTAGAGATCATTAAACATCCGAACAAGGGCTGTCTCGGTGCTATATCTAAATCTGGACTGTAGAGAATCATAGACATTGTGGGTGGACAAATGATCATCCAGCTGCAACGCAACCACCTTCTCAATAACCTTACCCACAAAGGGCATGTTAGAGACATGTCTGTAGTTAGTCAAAGATTCTGGGTCAAGGAGGGCTTTTAAGGAGTGGTCATACAACCGCCTCCTTTAGGGGTCAGGAAAGACCTCCCTCTCCAGTGACCTCCAGATTATCTCGGCGCATTCCCACAATGAGGCGCGTTGGACCCAGGTCCATATTACAGCAGGTAGGCCACAATGTCTGGATAATCCTCATGATGTCAGTGATTTCCGGCCAGCAGAAGTCAGACCAGGCAAACCGCTGTGCTCACAACCTCCTGCCAACCTCCGCTACACCCAGTAAAGGGGCTGAACAAGATCCCAGGTCTGATGGTGGCAACCTTATCTGCGAAAACTAAGCAAATTCACTGCACTTCTTTGTGAAAAGGTTCTCCAGGCTGAAGACAGATTGGATTGCACAATCTGTCAACAGTCCGAAAGAGCTGAACTGGTCAATTTTGTGCAGCAGCAATCTCCCTAGACAGGAATTCTGCCTTCTACGGGTGATTGCCAATTCATGGACCTTATAATAGTCTGTCAATCTAAGCCTGTCAACTCAGACCTGTTTACCACCAGCACCTATCTAACCTTCAACCCACTCTACTCAACTTCTTCAAGGTCCCATCAAACCACAGGGCCTTGGGCGAAGAGTGAGGGGGCAACGTGAACAGGAGCTATGAATCCAGGGTCTCTGTCACAACCTTATTATAGGCTTGTACCAGGTCCCTGGATCCAAGCATTCAATTGGGATACCCAATAGATCCAGTACTGCCATCAGACCATTCAGGGTCTCACCCTTAAAGGGCGGTACTGGACCATCTCCGTAGGGGCAGGCCTCATAGGAGGGTGCCCAGAAACTGAGCCCTATGGTGTGATGGTCAGACCACCCAACTAGTTCCACCTCCAAGTCGGAGATCTCCATCCCCAGGAGGAACACCAGATCCAATGAGTGACCATAAATGTGGGTCGTGGAGGTAACCACCTGTGTAAGGCCCAACAAAATCATTTGCTGGAGGAAATCCTGACCAAATTAAGTAGAGTTCATCGTTGACCCAGAATCAACCATCTGGGGATCCCAATACCACATCAATGATGAGGTCCGTGACTTCCTACAGAACTCTTTCCCATCACCTGGTGGATGGTAGATGAGTATCCTGCACCCTACACTCACACCCATGATACACTCAAAGGATCTGGTAGCCCCACTGGAACATCCACAAGGCCCAGTTCGGATCTAAAAAGATTGCAACACCCCCACCCCTATGATCCAACTTCAGGCGGTGTATCACCGAGTACCCAGCTGGAACTGCTCATGCCAGTACTGGGCCAGCATTTTCGTCCATCCAGGTCTTGGTGATGCCAGGTCTGATGACCCAACAAGATCCGCTATTATAGTGGTGGCATGGGAGTCATAATGTCGCAAGACATTTTGCCGATGCATAAAGCACGCTGCCAATACAGCATGATTTCTTGCATGCGGTATGTCTTTATCTAGTCCACCTGCACCTCTCATTACGGGGCTGTGCCTCCATACCCTCCCAACTAGAATTACTAACTCGAAGGTTACATTAAATATTGCACAAAGTGTGAAAATAAATAAAATTACCATGCATCTGGGACCGAATTGAACCTGGTCCCAAATGCTCTGCTTTTAATCTTGCCAGTGGCTCATCTTGTCGAGCCATGGCAGCTGCTCAGTGGAAGCCTGTCCTAACAGAGGTCTTATCCTTTGCCTGGGACAGTGAGAGGTGCAGTACCGCACATAGAACCATTCATGGTATTGCACCCTCTTGCTGTCATGTACCACGCTGTTTCTGTTTAGCGCTTGTGTCGATGCTATTGGCGTGGCGATATATTGACCTGGTACCTATAGGGGTCTTGTTTTTAATAGACCTGGCATTGCATAACACAGCCTGAGTAGGATGGGCAACTGAGGAAGACCGAATACTTGCCTGGACAAAACTGAGCCTGGATATGGGAACCAGGCAGGGAAGACCCTGTCCTGGTACCATTTCACCCCAAGACATCTCTTTGTCCTCACTACCCAATCCACCCACCCTCTCCATTTCCCTCCAAGCCAGGCTCCCCTTCCTCCTTCTAATTATCCCCAGAACATGACACCTCCTATATGCTTCTGCTGGTGAAATGGGACAGTTAAAGAGTGGAGGTCCCTGAGCATGGAGGGAAATAGTGCCTGACCGTCTTATTACACACCAGCACATCTTAGTCAACTACAACACGATAACAAACAAACAACAATCCAAAAAAATAGCACCAACTCACACAACTAGTAACTAACTAAAACAGAGCAAAATAACACAAGCTAACTACTGACCTACCTACTCCTCATTCACACAATAAATAAAATAGATTCCCTACACAGACACCAACAATCACACTCTGACTAAACCCCACAGTTTCCACCCACAACCACCACTACCCACATAATACAGGCATTTTTGCAGTCCAGGAGAGGAATGAGTCCTAACTATAACTGCCCTTTACAGGGAAAGTCCAAAACGTTTAGCAGAACAGAATGTAATGTTCAGTAGTATCAGGCTTCCCGAGAAAACGATTTATTTTGGTTTCACCAAAACAGCTCGCCTCACTAAGCAGTTTAATGGCTCCAAGATCTTGTTAGAATTATATCCACTGGACATAATTCCAACAAGATCTTGAAGCAATTATCCACTGAACAAAAATTTAAGGAGGAAACTCTTCGTGGAGGGACAGGCTTTGGATATTGTAGGCCAACCCCTTCAAAATTCTCACTTATGCTGGGACATAGAATCAGGGCAATAATGGAGTGGACTCACTGGTTTTCAAGTTCAACTTCACCCTCGGTGCTATTCTCACCAATGCCGAGGGCAGTCTGGACAGATCTCTGCAGACTTCAGGTATCACCCACCGTCAAAGTCCACAGCAGTTGAATCACCACCAAACCGCATCTGGTTTGGCAAGACAGGGCTCATGTTGCCACACCACGGGCTCCCCTTGTGCAGCAGTCCTTAGATTAATCCTCAGGAACACCAATTACTCAAATGCTAAAGACCCTACAGCACCTCAGACATGTCATTATCAGTGAGTTTCCAGCTACGCAGCTGGCAGTTTGAGATGTTGTTCAGTCGGGCAAGTTCAGGTTGGCATAGTCCTGCAGTTTTATGGCACACTGGTCCCTGCAGAAAACCATTGTCTGCACACTGGTGGTTCCTTCCATGCTACTCAAAATTCTTCACCCTCCCAGGACTTCCTCCTTCTTGCACAGGAATTTTCAATGTTAGCACTTAACCTAACTAAAAACAAAGCTAACTCCCAAAACTTACTTACTTACCCAAACCCTTACTAAAACTAAAAGCCCTTACTGCTACTAATCTACTTTTAAAAGCAACATTTTGGACACCTGACTAAATAATAGTCTCAGATGTTGATTGCCATCAAATTAAAACTCTCCTGTAGTTCAGATAATAAGGGAGGAAACTGGATTTTAGCTCTGTTCAGAACTCTTGCAGACAGCAGCTCAGCAATGTTGCCATCTTGCTCCCATGTGAACTACCTTGTAAGGATAGTGACGGAATGCGAAGGTGAGGGTAGGGATGAGTGAGTGAGGGAGGGTTACGAGGTGACCTGAAGGGAGGTATAGAGAGGAGGGTTTGTGTGTGATAATGTAGCCTGCTGCCACCGAGCTAGCCATGTGGTGTTGTATTTATAAAAATAACGAGGAGGTGGAGTGTTTGCTTAATTTAATACACACTTTAAGTGTGTGATGCTTGATAAACCCCTCAGGCTTCGTTCTTGGGGTTTATGTAGCATTACACACCTCAGGTGTGAGTTAAATTTTCATAATACACTCCACCCATGCATTATTCTCTAATTATATCTTATTGAATTCTCAAATGACGTCATGCAACAATACATTTGTTTTGTAACAGTACAGAAATGATCCTCCCATAGTACATTCTTGTCTCAGTTAATATGATTATACTGATAATTTGTTTTCGGACTTTTCTTAAAAATATAAAAAGGGAAAGAAACACCCACAGAGTAGTGTTTTCCTTTCTGAAACATTAGCCCTGTTCTTTCACTTACATTTGCTCTCTCCTGTCTTTTTTATCATTCTCTTTACTGTGAGCATATAAATAAAAGATTTACTAACTGAAATTTGGAGAAGTGATGTACCCTAACCAAAATGCCTGTGAATCTAATTCTAGTGCTCATGAGGAGCTGTTAGCTGCTCAGTAATGCAGTTGTTTAAAAAGCAACCTACAACTGTAGAACATTTTTGGAGAAATAATATTTAAGACAAAGTCTAAACTAAAATAGAAAAAATCAGTACTAGTTGTCACCTTGTTCTTTATTATTAAGGATATTTGCATGAAAGCAGAGCCCTAGAACTTTTAAGTTCATTTACTCCTGCTGTTCATTCCCCACTTGACATCATAATCTCCTCTTTGTGACATCACAACCTGCTGCTAAGGAAGTGGCTATGATGTCACAAAAAGAGGATTATGACCTCAGGTGAGGAATAAGCAGCAACAGCATATTATAGTCTAAGGGACAAAACTCCTGTTCACATGCTAATATCTTTAGTAAGTAAGAACATGCAATGGAGAAATACAAAAATCTAGGAAACAGAAGCCAAGTTGTGTTAAATGTTATATTTTCAAAAGTTTTTCCAGATGCAACCGCTGCTCTTTAAGTTCTCAGCTGTCCTAGCAGAGCCATTCCTTTTGTTTTTCCTTTAATTGAAATAAGGCATCCATCTCTAGTTGTGTTTATCCTTAGGTCTGAGAAGAGAGGTTATCCTTCCATTTGCTCTGTTTGTTTGACAATCTCTAGCCAGTCTGTCAATGTTTAGATGTTAATTGTGTACAGTGCCTGGTGATGGCTTTGCCTGCTGCAGCCATGACAACTGGAAAATATATTTTGACCTTTGATCTATACAGTGAGGTTATAGTAGACCAAAGGAGTAACTAATATCTCTGCTGTTCCACCTGCAATATCTTTCCAGAATGGCCTAAGGAGGCAATCCCAAAATATGTGGTGTGCATCCTTATAGCACCCTGTTTCCAACAGCAGTTCATTCTTAGCATGCACCGAGTACTTGCAGGTTTTTGCCAGTGTATTGAAGAATCTGTAAATCATTTTCATGGTTTTATGCGAGATGGTCCAAATCACTTCACTGTCTCTGCCTTCTGACTGCATGTCTTTCTCTTACTTCCATTTGTCCTGACTTGGGTTTGTGTCTACAGAGAAAGAGGCAGCTAATGTGTTATCCATCACCCTCTTTGTGAGGATATTGCATTGCATCCTGCACAAACGTTGTCAAATTGTGTCATTTCCTGTGAAAACAGCTTTGTTGTTAGCATAACATCTTTGGTCTGAATTGTTGTAGGTGCAAAGCCCAGGCCAGATAGAAGGTATCACATTACTGACTTTGCCTATTACTGTACATTTATTTGTAAGGTTACATCACATTTTAATATAGTAGTATTCTGAATTAAGGCTAGAAGGAACTCTAGGTCCATCAAGCCTCCCCACACTTCATAAGCAGAGTCCAACAAGTAGACTGTGCAAGCGTGTACTAATTTGGAAATATTTCCCACCCACTGTATTTTCAGGGTACTCTGTGATTCCTTTGTTAACATACATATGAACATACGAATGTGCCAGCAGAAACAGGCCACCTGGTCTATCTACGACTTGAGTGTGCAGTTAAGCAGAAATTTATCCAGGTTTACCTTGATAGCCCATATTGTGCCTATGTCCACTGTCTCCATTGGTAGGTTGTTCCATAGGTTCACCTCCTTCTGGGAGGAGAAGAAGTACCTCCTAACATTATCTCTGGATGTACCACCTTTGAGCTGCAGGTCATGTCCCCATGTGCTGCTGGAGCACACCAGACCAACACTTGCATTTGTTTGACCTTGTCTATACCCTTTGGTATGCAGAAGCTTATGATAATTACCCCTCCTTTCCTCTAGGGTGAACACTTTAAGGGCCTCAGTCTCTCCTTGTAATTTTCATCTTGTCACTGTAATATTATTGAATATAAAGCATTTTGTTTATTTTACAGTATGAAAGACATTATATGCAATGAAATTGTTTTGTATTATTTTCTGTTGTAACATAAGAGTTCAAATATATTCTTGGTGTATTGGCAGTGATGCAATTAAGCAATAAGCCACGAGGGGTGTGGGTTATCGAGGATTTATCACGGCTGGAGTGGTTTGCCCATGAGGCGCGGGAGGTGGTAAATCCTCGCCAGCCGTGGTAAATCCCGATATCCACATTCTCCCAGTGGCTCATTGCGATTATACCAAGGTTAATTTTTTGCTATAATGAAATACAACTTTTAAAGAGGTTGCTTTGTTTGTTTATTTTATTGTATTTATTCCAGTGCTGTAGATGATTAGGATTTGGATGACCACCATTTAGAGTAATTACTTTTCCGAACTGTGGACAGGTTGTGCAACCCAGCCTGTCTGCAGCTCCATTGAGCTTTTCACAAATAGAGTGTGATGAGATCGCTCGATTCTTTATGTAATAAGGTGGCCAACATCAGGTAAGAGTTCCATCAGACTCGCCTATGGGGATGCTGTTGGTCGGTGCTTAGTCACAGAGCCAGGAGTTTCCTGGAGTGCCTTTGATCTGCCAGAGTTTGTTGATATTATGAGGACTGTCCAGGGTATGCGTCCCACATGCTGTAGTTTAGATCCGGGCCCAATTCCCTGATTTTGGGTTGTAGTGATATTATCAGCCTGGTCTTAGCTCAGATTGCCTGGTGCTCTTTGGAATTGGGTGAGTTTCTAGCTCCTCAAGGAGGCGTGGTGAGACCCTCCTGAAGAAAACTTCTTTGGATCCGGAGAATCTAGCAAACTACAGACCTATCTCTAGCCTTCCTTTGTGGGAAAGGTTATTGAGAAAGTTGTGGCAGCTCAACTGGAGAACCATTTAACCATCCATAATATCTGAACCTCTCCAATCGGGTTTTCGTAAGAGGCATAATACCGAGACTGCTCTGGTTCGGTGCTCAATGATCTCCTGATGGCGAGAGATCGAGAAACCTCTCCATCTTGGTACTCCTTGATTTGTCATCAGCTTTGACACTGTGGATCATGGGGTTCTGCACGAGCACCTGAGGTTCATCTGTGGGCTGTCAGGACAGTACTCAGATGGTTTTCATCTTTTCGACGGTAGAACTCAGAGAGTTGTCTCGGGAATATTTTCTTCAAGTCTTTCTCTCTGCCTTGCAGGGTACCTCAGGGCTCGGTGCTGTCCTCCATGTTATTTGCAGTGTACATGCTGCCCCTCGGAGACATTGTAAGATGGTATGGGCTGAGGTTTTACTGTTATGCTGATGATACCCAGCTCTACCTGTCTTTTGCCCCGACCAGGTTAGTGCTGTATCGGTATTGAACTGTTGCCTTGTGGAAATCCAAGATTGGATGAGTTCTAGTGGTTTAAAGTTGAACGAGGAAAGACTGAGGTTTTGGTGGTGGACCTGGGTCACAGGACAGAGGGGTTGAGGACTGATCTCTCTCTCTGGTTTAGTCCTGTGGGGGGCTCAGATCCTTACCTCTGAGCGGTCCGTGACCTGGGAGTGGTGTGCGATTTAGGCTGACCCTTCATCATCAGGTGTCGGCAGTCGTCAAACTGGCCCTTTACCATCTTAGGAACATTGCTAGGATCAAGCATCTCGCTCCATCTAGTGATCTGCCTGTTTTGGTCCACACCTTTGTGACCTCGCGCCTTGACTACTGTAACTCCCTTTACTTAGGGCTTCCTGGGGTTGACATCCACCACCTGCAGCTAGTGCAATACACTGCTGCGTTTGTTGACTGGGGTATCTAGGAGATCTCACATTACCCCAGTGCTGCAGCGATCTGCACTGGCTGCCTGTTCGGTGGTGGATCACCTTTAAGGTAGATTTATTAACTACAAAGCTCTACACGGACAGGGTCCTGACTACTTGAAAGAGCTCCTGGTTCCCTACACCCTCTGCGACAGCCCGGCCGGCTGATGAGGGGTTGTTGGAGATTCTGAGGTTAGCTTAAAGTCATCTGGGGCCTGTGCCTTCGGGTTTGTTGCCCCACCTCTGGAATTCTCTGCCCCATCAGCTACGGGAGTACAGGACAGTGGGGTGCTTTAAGCAGGCATTGAGACCTTTCTATGGGGTAAAAGCCTATACTGAATTTTTCTGATTTTATTGGTATTTATTGTATTTTATGAAATGTTATCTATTTGTTCAGTGCCTTGATATAAGGTGCTATATTAAATAACATTTATTATTATTATGATTATTTGGCCATCAACAGCCAGTGATTATCAGAGGATTTACAACGGTGGTAAACTGCCAGTCTGACCATTTATTGGTTGTTCACTTATGTTCATGGTATAACTAAGGAGAGCTCACCAGGGTTCAGTGTTCCAAAGGGTCTCAGTTCAGTAGTTCATGCATCACTGTCATGCAATTAAAGAGCTACTGACGCTCAAAGAAAACTTTAAAAGCATAATAATTGGGTATAATTCTACCTGCATTCCATTTATAGTTTATATATTTCTCCTCCCATTATTTATTACTAAGGAAATTTGCATGAATATGTGGTCTTCATCGCTTAGAGTTCCTTTAGAGTCCATCTGCCTCTATAGCTACTCCTATTTCAAGTCATTATCCTCTGTTGTGACATCACATTCCGTTGCTATGGGGGTAACTGTGATATCACAAGCAGTGCTCTGTGACTTCAGGTGAGGCATCAGAATAGACAAACTCTTCAGGAGCAAAGATCCTGTTTTCATACAGATGACCTCAGTAATAAATAACGGGATGTGGATGCTCAAAGCAAGGCAGCTCCATAGCTCCTAAAGCTCATACAATGTAAATGCAGCACTGTGTAGGGCACATGGCATATTAGGCATTGAAATATGAAACACTGCCATGTAAAACTGGCAGAATAGTATAAAGTTAGAGTAATGAGCTGCAAACAAGCTTGGTACATCCAGCAGACTTGGGTTTGAGTCCCATAACCTCCACTTGCATATTGTGTGGCTCTGAGCAAGTCACTTAACCTCCACAGTTCTTCCAGGATGCCCTGAAAACAGGCACTTGTGCCTAGTGGACCTTACCTGGTTACCAATTAATAACAAAATAAAGGGACAGACTGGCAGTGTAATACTTCCATCATGGCACAGAAGGCATCTCGGCTGAAGAGTGGGACAGTCTGATTATGAAACTCACAAAAGAGGTGACAGCCATCTAGAGACAGAACATTTCTGGAAGATCTGCCTGGTGGAAAGTAATTCTCAGAGGAGTGTTTCCTGTTAGTCACATCAGAACATAAGATTCTCAGATGGAAGGAGCCCTGTTAGCACGAGATCATCACCACCTCTCAGCAGAGATAGCTGAAGGTTTCTGCCTCATTTAGCATACCTATTTAGATGATCCTTGAAAACCTTATGAGTACCACACCCAACTACTGAATTAAGCAGGCTCTTCCAGCTACCACAAACAAGAGTCAGTCTACTTTTTGGAGATGGTAAATGCCACAGACTAAAGTCCTTTCAGGAAGCAAAAGGTGCAGGCTCACATTTTATTGGCATCAGTTGGTCCAGATGGTAGCTAGGTCTGTTCGTATCCAACCTCAGTGTTTCAAGGATCCACTTCTGTTTCATCAGGGGTGTTGTTCAGATAGTCCCTCCACCTCTCCCTTCCCTTCCAGCCTTCAGATACCATCTAAGGCAACTCCCTGCACCCTCCTGTTCCTGCCTGTCTCCTCCCTAACCCCATATCCTCTCCCTCAACACTTCCTGCTCTGCCCCCTGCATTTCACCATTTTACTACACCCAAACACACACTGTGCACTTTGCCTAAGACATGACTGTTCACTGCTGTGTAATGAGCCTTCTGTATGTTATGCTAGCACATTCACTGATGCCTCTGTATGTACCCGTTATCCTGTAGTGTAATGCTACCTCCAGATTTGTATTGTAAGTTCTCACTGCCACAACCCTTCCCTGGGTCACAGTTCTGAAAGGAGCCTTGGCTCATGTGCCTTCCTGGTTACTGACTTTAAATAAGTAAATAAAAATAAATAAATGTACACCGTTAAATAAAACAATAGGTTCAATTTGTATTTATATTACAGTCAATAATTGCTGTAATCAATTAATACACAGTTGTCTCCGTAATACATTAAAGTGTGAGTCAACTACACTGTATCAAATAAAATAGTTAAACTAGAGGCAGTAAAAGAGGTGACTTCAGAAGCAATCTTCACTAATTAACAGTGATATTATATTTTATATATCAAATGTAGCAGAAAATACCAAGTTATTTAATGATAATGTGGATACCCAATATCCACTGTTAGTAATTTCATGCTTCTGTAACCAGATATAAAATATTGAGACCAGTTGGTGCCAGGAGAGAGAGCAGGACTAGTGAAGCGATTTTGCTATTGCTGACTTAGTCCATTCCAAGTGTGGAAAATTTACGGTGCCAGATTTGACAAAACCCCTACAAAATAATATACTGAAGAGGCAGTTAAACATAAAACAAGTGCTTACTTTGTTAAATCTGACTTTTTACAAGTGCCAAGCCAGAGCTGTGCCAATAAGTGAAACAGTAGTTGATTGCTACTTTTTCATTGAAGATTGATGCCTCTCAAGCGGCTGTGCCAATCGACTGTAAGGACCCCAAAATATTTTTCGGGACCCCTACTTCCCCACCAATAAGCATAAAGATCCGTTATGCATATAAATATGCATAGGTTATTTTGTAATGAAGTTCTGCTGAGCATCCATATTAGGTCCATGCTACCCCTCACCCCTTGCCGGGCACCATGATCACAGAACTGAACAATGTAATTTGTCTCTGCTCCTCCTGGAGAGACTAGCACTAAAATTAGATGTTTTGAGTAACAGGCCCTATTGGTCTATGTTGTGCCCCCACCTCGTGAAATTGAAACTGGAATCTGTAGCACAGAACCCACTGCTGCCAGCCCCGTTTCAATGGATAAGTAATGTACAAAAAGAAAGTTGCAACTTTGTCTGTGACAATAAAAGGATTTCTATACTGCCTTCTGAGGGCAGTGAGCACCCTACAGTGTGGGTCCTACTGACAACCATCTCTGCACCACCCCACCCTGGTCATGGGCTTGCTCTCAGGATAACATCCAACTACAGGCAAGAACTGGATGCACCAGTGGTTTTCTTTCTTTCCTAAAACTGTATATTCACACGCCATAGAAACACAGAATTCATCTGCAGAAAATGACTGTTCAGTCCACCCAGTCTGCTCAGAAGTTCCCTGCCTAATCTGTTTCAGTGGACCTAAAATGGTGTCCGGCAGCCCTCTGTTCTCCCTGTCTGTTTTCCTTTTCTAATACACCCCATGTCTATTCCATGCATACTTGAAGCCCCCCACTGGTTTTGCCTCCAACACTTATGCTGGAAGTCTTCTCCAGGCATCTACCACCCTTTCAGTGAAGAAATAATTCCTCACATCTCTTTAACCCTCTTTCCCCAGTTTCATCACATGCCCCGGTCCTTGTGCTCCTTCTCATTTGAAAGAGGCTTCCCTCCTGCACCTATTCACCCCTGTGAGGTGCCTTGAGTCCTGTCATATCACCTCTTGCTTTTCTACTTCCAGTGTGTATATGTTGAGATCCCTCAGTCTCTCCTCATATGGCTTCTTTTGCAACCCCAGTACTGTACTACTTTAGTCACCCTCCTCTGGATGACTTCCATCCTTTCTACAGTATGTCTTTTTTTTTTTAAATATACTTTTATGGATTTTTCCTTTTTCCTTGACCTCCTGACCCCAGCAGCACATACGTGCGCATGTGTGGAGGTCCACGTGCACGCAGGTACTGACCCAGCCCCTTCCACCCCACCCTGGTTATTGCTGCCACCCTCTCGCACCTACACTTCCCACTGGACTGCCCACCGGTGGGAGAGGAACTATGGAGGTGGGCATCCACCCTGGGAGGGAGAGCGCCTGTGGCTGCTCAATCCCACTCCCACCCTCCCTCCCCATGCCGCTCCCATGACCTGAGGTAATTCCTAATGAGTAGCTGTAGCTAGCGTGAAGTAAGGCGCCCAGTGCCTCAGCTCTCAGTGCAATTGGGCCTGCTTTCCATGTTCTTTTCTGAGGTGTGGCCTCCAACATTTGGACACAGTACTCCACGTGGGGTCTTACCAGTGAGCAAGACAGTGGCAACACCATCTCCCTCCTCCTGCTGGATATACTCCTCCCCATGTACCCCAGCATTTCACTAGCCCTACCCACTGTTTTGTCACACTGCGCTGCCACCTTGAGGTCATCTACTAGGACAACCCCAAGCCCTTCCTTTTAGTGACTGTTAGTACTTCCCCATCTGATACTCAGTGCCTGGGTTCCTATGCCCTAGGGTACATGATCTTGCACCTTCTAGCAGTCAACCCTGACTGTCGCCACGCTTTAGACCACTCCCTCGAGTTTCCCAGATCACTGCTCATTATCCCCACCACCTCCTGACTGTCCACTCTATGAGTTTGGTATCACCTGCGAAAAGGCACACTTTCCTTCCACTTTCTCAGCAATAACATCTATGAAGACTTTGAAGGACTGATCCAATACTGAGCCCCTGGGCATCCGCTGTTCACCCCTCCATCATTTGGAGAGTTCTGTTTACCACTACCCTCTGTCTCCCTACTTGCTAACCAGTTTCTAACTCAGTTCGCCACTTTGATCCCACTCCCATCCTGTTCAGTTTCTATATCAACCTCCTGTGCGGCACAGTGTTGAGAGGCCTTGCAAGTCAGATGGGTGATGTCCACTGCCTTCCCCTGATCTATTTTCCTGGTCACCCAGTCAAAGAAATCCGTCAGATTCGCTGGCATGACCCCTCCCCAAACATGAATCCATGCTGCCTGTGGTCTTGGAGCCCACTGCATTCAAGATACACAACCAGTCTTTCCTTTAGCAGGGTTTCCATTCATCCCCCTCCACTGATGTAAGATTGACCAGTCTACAGTTGTTAGTCTCCCCCTGCTGCTGCTCTAATGTAGCAGGACCACTTTCAGTTCTTTTCCAGAACAAGTATCCACAAGGTAAGTACTCCTGGAGCTTAAGAAACACACTCACAGCAAAATGTGTGCACAAATCAGCTTTATTGCTGAATTTCAGAAGTGTGTCCAGAACACACCACAAGCCACTCCGGCGCTTTGGGTGTAAATCCTTCATCGGGGCGTGGCCCAGAGAAGTCATGAGTGTGCTATATACACTGACCACCAAATCAATCAATATCAATTAGTAACATAGTAAATCATAAAACAATTATCAAGAAATGTAACAATAGCAGTCTAAACATAAATGCTGTATAAACATAGCTTTTCTGCAAGAAAGTTATTCTTGTAACAATGCATTTAGATTCCTGAGCCATATTTTACTGCATAACGTTTTAACTAAAGAAATAATCAATAGAGGCCAGTAAAGTCAGAATAGAGATGGAAGCAATCTGCCATCCCTGAAGTCAGCTTAGAGTCTCTCAGTGGTGAAAGGAAAATATAAGGGTACACAGGTCCTGCAAGAGACAAGAAAATAAATATTAGAACTCTGAAACAAATATATATCTACTGTTGTTTCTTAACAATCTTGTTTATGATGACAATATAAATGTAGTTCAAAAGAAAAATAAATAAATAAATAAATATATACACTTAAAGAAAAAAGGATCCTACAGAGGGTGACTATCATGAGGTTCTCAGCATACAAAAGGGTGGTTAAGATCACCTTTTGTATATTTTATGTCTAATGCAGATATTTCTGAATAAGGGATATTCTGGTAGCCTCATGATGCACTCCTAAGATTCCTCCACATGAAATTCACAAGTTCAGATCAGAAATAAAGGTAACCGTTATAAGGTACTAACATACCAAAAGGTGGTGAAACCACATTTCTCACATTTTTGCATCATAACATAAATTTCAGGTTAATGAATATATTAGTGACCTCAAAATGTGCCCCTAGTAAGTCTCCAAATAGAACCCAAAAGTGTTATCTGCTCCAGACCTTCAATCAAGTAAATAGGGTTTGATGACCCATGAATTATTCAAACCAATTGGTTTAACTGATTTAAGAGTATAGAGCCAAAACATTTTCATTTTAGGAGGTAATTTGCTCGATTGTCACCTTTAGTTTGAGTTTGACATTTTCAGTTCCCGTGAAATTCATGAGTTCAGCATTGGAATTGTGGCAATTGAGGAAGTGAGCCCCAACTGGAGTATCAAACCTATCGTTTAGTATGGATCTATGATGTTCTTGGATGCATGTTTTAAATGCCTGACAATTGCATCCAATGTGCACTATTGCATGGGCACCACAGTGCATACACTGTGAAAGTCGTAGCACATGTAATACACTGTTTCAGGTTAACAGAGATCTCACTAAAAGGGGATGTGTGAAACTGTTCCTTGTCTTAAATAGCTTACATATATTACATCTTAGACTGGAAGAAGCCATTGGGTCTTGTAGGTAGCCAATTCATAAATGTGGGTTAGTTCTTTTCAGTCTTCTGGAGCCACACCTGTTTCCAGGAGGTGTTGAACAAGGCTATCAGTGGGACAGCTAGCACCTCCCAAGTCCCTTAGTACCCTTGGGTGCATCCCACCTGGTCCCATGGCTTTGTCCACCTCAGAGCTGCAAGTCCCTTCTGGACTCTTTCTTCTGAAAATGGATGTGTGTCCACCACCTCCCATTCCTGCTACTCCTGGTGGTTCGTCCCTCTTCCTCCACTGTGAAGACTGAGCTGAAGTACCTGTTCAGGATGTCTGCTTTGTCTTGGTCCTCTTCTGCACAGTCTTCCCGTCCCCTCCTTCTAGTCCTCTAGTATCTCAGCCTTGCTTTCCCCTTCTCACTTGGGTATCTGAAGAAAGCCCTTTTTGAGTTAAATGTGCTTTATTTGATTTTTTATGTCAAACATAACACAACACAGTACAGACATACAACATGGACATAGCAGTGTCCCACAGTCACAGCTAGTTTATATAATAATCAGTCTAATAAAGAGTCCTTCATGGATGCACAGATACTGCAGTGATAATCTTTAATACACATGCATCACCTTTCCTGTATGGCTACATCAGCATGTATTTGTCTGGTTACTTGGGTACCCCAACTGGGGATTGTAATGTATTGCCTGGCTGGTTTCCTGGGTAGACTAGCTTCTTAAGCACCTGAAGTGTTTCCCATTTTCTTGGTACCCTTTCATCTGGTTGCTAAGACTGGCAATAGAATTTTCAGCCCTTAGACAAACATAAGCTCTGCATGTCACTCTGGGTAAATACAGGTTACTCACCTGTAACAGGAGTTCTAGGAATGGTATATGTTGTTCATCCACACTTATTGGCAGGTCCCTTGCCGCTTTAAATCTTGCGGAAGGTCTTCAAGCTGGCTCCTCCCACCCACCGGGTGGTAAAACTCTTAGCTCCGCCCCATGATGCCAGATCTAGCCTGCTGGAAGCCAGGTTGTGCGTCAGGCCGGGAGGCGGTGGAGTCGTGTAGGATGAACAACATATACCATTCCTAGAACTCCTGTTACAGGTGAGTAACCCTGTATTTCTAGGACATGGATATGTTGTTCATCCACACTTACTGGCAGATTCCTAGCAGTTCTCCGGGAGGAGGAGGCAGGCACACCCTACTTAGGTAGAAAGACTGGAGAACCGGGCCCGACCAGCACCCTGAGCCCAAGGTGCGATGTGGAGGGAGCAGTAAAGCTTGCTTCGGGTAGAAGCCCTGGGATATCCTGGATCGGAGGGTCCTTGGAAGCAGCCACCATGCAGCGGAAGGATGGGTTAAAAGAGCGCTATCCTCTGGGAGGCTCCATGCCCGCCCGCCTAAACTGGAGACCTTGCAGGGTGACCCGCCCACTGCCTTCCACTGGGCTGCAATCTGCCAGATGCAGCTCAGCGAAGGTGATGAACAGCTGGCGAACCTCTCCCGAACTTTAGCTCTACGCTCGCGAGGTGAGCGTTAAAATGGTTCCCACAGAACCTGAATACGGCCTCCGAGGTGTGAATGGGGATAAACCCGGCAGAGGCAATACCCCTGAGAGAAGACTCGCCACTGCCTCGGAGGAACCCGGGTGGGGCAGGGACAACCTAGTCCCTGTGAAGACCGGATAGGAGGTTAAAGGCGCCTGGAACTCTCCAGCCTTCTGGATGGCGGAGTGGCCCCAGAGGGTGTTCTTCCACAACAGGTGGGGAAAGCGCACCTGTGCAAAGTTCGGATGGCTTGCTCATGAGCTAAGCCCATACCAGCAAGGATCCCCAGGAATGGAGACTCTCCCAAAGGAGAGGCATGATTGAGGCCTAGAGTGCCAGACCACCTTCTCCATACCACCAGCTACCCTCCGGCCCGCACCCAGAAGACAGTGGTGACACCAGAAGCACCCAGAGGTCATTGACGAAGCCCTGGTCTAAGGATGGACCGCAAATGGTCCGAATGCTATGCCCAGGGACGGGAAGACACCGCCCTATCCCATCATTGGAAGAAGGAAAACTTCTCCCAAAGGACAAGCATCTTGGCCGACTTCTTGCAGGACGCCTCAAGGTCGAGGACCTTGCCGAAGACCCTAGGCCTGGCCCCAGCCACATGCAGGGACGGCCAACAGGTGCAGGAGATTGAAGGTCCAGATGGATAACCTTCCCTGAAAAGGAAAGACAGGACCGGCAGACTAGAGACTGCTCAGAAGCCTGGGGCTAAGACTGAGGGAGAGCTGGATACCAGCACTGGCAATCCAGTCTGGGGCTACCAGCATCACCTGCGCCAGTCCTCCTCGCCTGCCCGTAGGTCAAGGGAAATGGGGAGAGCACGGAGGGGCCCGGGTCCGAGGCCCCTATGGCATCCGCAGCAGACCTTGCTGAGGCGGGCAAAAACAGTCTCGGCCTCATATTCTTCCTGGAGATAAGAAGGAGAAGATCCCAGCTACCTCCGGCGGGGAGACCACTCATGAGCGCAGCCTATGCCCGGCTCAGGGCAGCAGCCAGGGAATTGGGCTCCTACCAAGAAATGGCTAGGAAGCCTCGACTGTGCAACCCCTAATGCGGAGAACCTCCTTGCACCCGAGACAAGGGGATAAACCAACCTGGCGGAGTAGGTAGACATGGTCTTGATAGTCCAAACTTGGACTTAGACCACTAGACCCCAGCACGGCGGGCTAGCGGTGCCGACTGATCGGACCGTCTTTCTCCAGCGAGCAGGAAGGACATCAGGACTCACAAGAGGACCAGAGGCGACGCACTCTGTATTCCCCAAGATGGGCACCCCACCCATCTAAGAAGCATCGGTCGGAGAAGACGGCAACTCATGGCAACAAGCAGGATAGTCTCCTGCCAGTAGAAACGGTCCAAAGGAGTGTTCACCTAACTCCTGGGCTATGAGTCACAAACCGGGTCCACAGGACACAGCATTAGACTGGCCGGCCTCTCCCTAAGGGGAGGCCGCCCTGATGCCCAGGAGGAGCAGGAGGTCCTGGCAGGATCGTAATTCCCGCCAACCCGACCGGCAAAGGAGGAAGAACCTCCCCTGTTCGCCCGGAGCTGATCTGGGACTCAAAGTGAGCTTAGTCCCGAAGAAGCTTCACGCTAAGATATGAGTTCTCACATGGCTCCAAATGGAGACCAGTCTGCCTTCCGGTGGGGTGACATCCAGACCCTTCCATGCCGCAGAGACCGCTGAGCAAGGAAGTGCTAGGAACTAGTGACGCCCCCCCGCAAGAAGGGGGGGCCTCCCAAAACAGACGGAACGAGAGTAGGTACATCCTGGAAACCAGAGAACAGCCACCCACCACGTCCTGAGGATGGAATGTCTGCAGAAGAGAGGCCATCCAGGCTGCAAGGGAGGATGGGCTGCAAGCCCCGTCCGTAAGAGGCCAGGGATACCTGGGACGCGAACCCAGGTTGAATGGGGGTCCACGGCCTTCCTGATCATCTCTAACTAGAGAGCCAGGCATGTCGGATGACTGACACAGGGCAGTGAACTCAAAATCCCTATGGGGAAGCGGCTCAAGGGGATCAGCTCACAGTGCGACAGGATCCACCTAAATACCTCCAGAGCAGGTGCGGAGCCATCCCCCAGGAAAACCCAGGCTGGGCAGACGGAGCGGAGCAATGCCCTTGGCCGTCACTGAGCAGGCTTAGAGGGAAAGGACCGAGGCCCTCGGTTCCTGCCTCTCCCTTCCTTTGAGGAGGACACTGGTTTGGCGACAGGCTGCCCAGCGCATGCCTGCTGGCCTCATGCTGGGCCCCAGGGCTCAGGGGCAAAGGGCTTACGAAAGGCTGACGGCTGCCCTTGACCCCGTGGGCGACAGTGACCGCAGTCCGGAGTGGCATCAGACTTCTCGGCCCATGGATGTATCCCTCCACCCAGGGCCGAAAAGGTCAGTCCCAAGAAGGGATGTCCGCCTACTCGTGCTGGGTTTCCAAAGAGAAGGAAGTTAACCTCAGCCACGCCCTGCGGCGCATGGCCACTGTACCACCCCATCTGGCACGAGTCGCCTAGATCCAGAGCCGCCTGGAGCTGCTGCTCGGCACCGCCCTACCCTGGTCCCGCACCTGCGAACCGTGGTCCGCAGGTCACCTGGGAGATGAGGAAGAACCGCGTCCAGGGAGCCCAAAAGGGTGTGGGAGAAATGTGCCATCAGTGCTACCGAGCTGGCCTGGCCGGAGGCCTAGGGAGGACGCAGTGTAAACCTACACCCGACATAGTCCATCCTTCTGGACTCCTGGGGGGTCTATCCACATCCCCAGCGTTTCTAAGACATTGGAAAATGTCATGCGTGACTACCCTTCAGCGAGGGTGCTCCGAGAAACTGGGCAGAGAACCGACCGATAGATACCTCCAGCTACCTCTGGCCGGGCGAGGGCAAGAAGTAGGCCGCCGCCATAGCTCTGAAGGCTGGGCCCACGATAGCCTCAGCCACTGGGAAGGCCTCTGGAAGAACCCCTTCGATCCAGAATCTCCAGAAGGGGGTAAGGAGCCCGATGGGAGACAGGCTTAAGCTGCATTCCAGTAAACTCTGAGATGAGCTGAAGTACACCCTTCAAGACGATGGGCTGTCGCTCCTGGATGTTCCTGGGAAGACCCGGGGTCCTCCCTGTCAGGAACAAGGCAGAGCCTGTTCCAGGCTCCGAAGGGTCTACAAAAGCTGCCGCAGGCCAGAGCCTCTTTGTCCGCCCGAGGCGGGCAGGAGTGAGGGACAAAGTGACCTGAAGGACGGAAACTGTCCGGCCTGGAACTCCGCCCGCAAGGCGAGGGGCAGCGAAGGTCGAGCGAGCAACCGGTCCTGGAGAAGGCTCCTCGACCGATTCGAATGGCTGCCCGACCAGCGGCTCGCTTGCTATCCGGAGAATGAATCGGGTCGATGTAACCCAGACAACTGCCGCCGCCACATAAGTTCCTTGTAACACCGACGCAACGGCATCGAAACCGCTCCTCATCCGAGGAGGGGACGAGAAGAACGGCAAACCACTCAACCCGTGCCCCGACCGAGACGCCGAGAGCACGGCGGGCAGACCGGAGAAGTAGACCGAGACCCAAATCTCGGGTAATCGAGGATGGCCTGGAAGAAACGGGAGCACCCGCCTCCCTCGCTCGAAGAATGGACCAAGGCTGTCAACGAAGTGGAGGACAGAGCTCGACTCCGCCCGAAGGCGGGCGGAAAACGGCCTCAGCAGACCCCGGAAGGCGAGTCGGAGAGACTCGACAACATCGATGAAATTTGGCGGCTGACTGACCTGATGAGAATACCGTGAGGCCAGAGGCTGAAGCGAATCCTCGACCGAAGTCAGACATCGACCCGATGAGGGAAATCTTCCGCCTCCCGACGAAGAGACTTCATTGCGCCCTATAGTCATAGGTCGAGATTAGCCCTCTCCCTTGGAGGAGAGGGAATGACGGCTCACTGAACGAAGCTGAATGAAAGGATTCCAAGGAGAGTGGGATAAGCTCCGCGAACTGAAGGAAAGGGAAGGGAACCCCGTCCCTTCCCCGCAGGATCAGACTGCAGAGAAACAGTCATAGCGGGCACCACCGGTCCGATGGAATCTCCAGAGCGGAAGAAACTACTGGATGTCCGAGCCCGAACGGGCCGCCGGGGTCCTCCAGAGAGCTGACCGAAAGGGCAGAACAAGAGTTGCAAGCCTGAGGATCGTGATCCAAGTCAGGCAAAAAAGAGCAAATGGAGTGCGAGTCCCTCCTGGAGGAACTAACGTCACGTGTATCGGGGGCGGAAAAGCCATCGCCATAGCGAAAAAGAAAAGATCGAAGAATTCAAGGATACTTCAATAGATTTGAAGACCGAACTTTTCAGGAACCAGTCAAAACGAGAGTGCTAAGGAGGGAACCTGAGCTTCCACGTAAGGAAGATCTGGGTTATGGGCGGAGTCAGAGTTTCCACACTCCGTGTGGGTGGAGGAGCCAGCTTGAAGACCTTCCGCAAGATTTATGCTGCAAGGGACCTGCCGATAAGTGTGGATGAACAACATATCCATGTCCCTAGAACTTGGTGTTTCCTGGTCCAGCCAGTGATGTAAAAGCACTTTTTAACACATGCATAATCAGTGCAATGTGGTACTTCTGAGCCTAACAGTTCATGTTCATAGTCTTCCACTATACCAATTTCAGGGGTAAAAGTCTCTTCTAGGCCCAGGAGGATCTAACTTTTCTTTAATTTGTGCCAGAAGGGTTGTGCCCTTGGGTGCTGCCAAAGTATGTGTAAAAGGGAGTCCATCATTTCCCCATGCCTCAAGCAGGTGTTCGAGGAAACTGTTAACATTTTATGTAGCTTTTTGGCGTGAAGCACATATTGCGTAATATTTTGAGCTGTTTAGTCTGTAAGTATCACATTTTATATAAATTGCTCCAAATATGCTCCCATTGTATTCCCTTGTGCCTTAGGCAGGGCAAGTTGCCAGTATTGTGCTACCATCTGCTTTGTCCATAGTGAGGTCATAGATGCTTGGTACAGGCAGGAGATAGGGTGCAGCAATGTTGTCCAGTTTGCAGTGGAACAATTAGCTTGCCATTGTTAGATGCCCATGGATGACCTCTCAAGTGCTTAGCCAGGATGTGTATGGTTTGAAGAAAAGAGAATACAGTGTGATTTGGGGTTTGGCATCTCTGTTGTAAGGTAGGGTAGCTAATAATTTTATTATGAAAATGAGTTGTTCCACTCTCCACTCTCTGGATACCTAAATCAGCCCAGGGAGGAGTTTTGGTAGGTTTACCTGCAATCAGGAAGTGAGGCTTACTCAGCAAAGATTGCATTATATCCAATGTGTGTGAGAGCTTTAGAAGTTGGCACATCTGGTCATGCACTTGCACTGATGAGGCTATTGGAGTGCCTCTGAAAGCCTTAGGAAGGGACAGGGCGATGTGTACAATACACAGCCTGAGGACTGACAGAGGCTTTATGACATACAGCCTGCTCTGTCGGAAGCCACAATGGGCTGTATCCTCACTCCTGAGGGGGGTGCTTCTCGAGTCACTGCAAGTATTTACTTGCATGGATTGCTAGGTAGTACATAAATAGGTTGGAAAGCTTCAGGCCACTGAGGAGTTTGGCATCTGCCAGGTTTTGTTTTCTTTTTCTTCCAGTTCTGTTTCTGCTCTTATCTGGGGAACTCTCTCCAGCTACCTCACTTACCAACGACTCTACCTCCCGTCCTGATGCCTTCCTGGGTCTGCTCCAGCCAGTGAATCCCACGGCTCTGAACCCCCAAGGTGGGGCCGCCATCACCCTGGCACTCTAACTACAATCAAATGTGCTGGGCTGGAGTTGGTAGGCACCCGGTTGAAAGGTCCGACTATGGGAGCGTGGTTGTGGCACTGAAGGAACCTTTGCCTATCCCTGAGCAAGTTTTCCACTTTTCTGCCTGTTGTTTCCCAGAGCTTATGCGTGCAATGATGTCCCTAGCACAATGTGCCGACATCGCTGCAGCTCCGCCCCGCGATTTGCTAGCACTGCATGTTCCATTGCACTAACCCCTGACTGCCATCAGAGCAACCCAGGAGTGGCACAAACCCTCCCCGGAAGCGGGAGAGCACCTCCGGATGCTCAATCCTTTCCCTCCCCTGCCGACTTCCAATGGCCCCAGTCCATTCCTGAACCAGGGTTCGCCAGTGCGGCGCGAGCTGTGCATCCAGCACCTCAGCCCTCAGCGCCACGGGCGGTCGGCATCTGCCAGTTTTGATAACCTCTGCAGACAGCTTTGCCAGACCATATGAATTTAGATATTAGTCTGTGCAGGGTATCATAGAAACATAGGGGTTGATGGCAGATAAGGACTGCAAGGCCCATCCAGTCTGCCCATTTCTTTTCTACCTTATAAATGTGCCATCGGCCTTTGCTCTGTCAGTGGCCTATCTATTCATACTCATCTGTATTGCTCCTTATGCTTATCCATGCCTGTTTGAAGCCCTGCACTGTATTCATAGCCACCACTTCCTGAGGTAGGCTGTTCCATGCATCCACCACTCTTTCTGTGAAAAAGAATTTCCACATTCCCCCTTAATCAGCCTCCTCTAATCTCATGCTGTGTCCTCTTGTCCTGCTATTTTTCTTATATTTAAACATGTTAGACTCTTTCACCTTGTTAATGCCCTTAAGGTGTTTGAATGTTTCGATCATATCACCTCTCTCCCTCCTTTGCTCAAGGGTATACATATTGAGCTCCATTAATCTGTCCTCATATGTCTTCTGATGCAGTCCCTGCACCATTTGGTTGCCCTTCTCTGGACTGCCTCAATTTGTTAATGTCCTTGTGAAGTGTGGCCTCCAGTACTGCACGCAGTACTCCAGATGGGGCCTAACCAGTATCTTGTAAAGAGGATTATTACCTCCCTCTTACGACTTGTGATACCCTACTAATACACCCTAACATCCCCTAGCCTTACCTACTGCTTTAGAGGTCTGCTTGGATGATTTCAGGTGCTCAGTAATGATGATGCCCAAGTCTCTTTCTTCCTTTGTGACTGCCAGCAACTCCCTCCCAGCCTATAGGTGGCTTCAGGGTTTCTCTTCCTATGTGCATGATCTTGCACTTCTTTGTATTAAATTCCAGTTGCCACTCTTCTGACCATTTTGCTGGTTTATCCAGATCTCTTCTCATTCTGCCCACCCCATCTGGATCATCTACTCTGTTGCAGATCTTGGTGTCATCTGCAAACAGACAAGCCGTACCCTCTAGTCCATCTGCAATGTCACTAATGAAGATATTGAAGAGGACTGGCCCAGGACTGATCCCTGAGGTACCCCATGACTTGCATCTCTTCTAACTGTATACCATTTACCACCACTCTCTTTTCTGCCCATCAACCAGTTTGCCACCCAGTTGACCAACTTCTGACCCACCCCAAGCCTACCCAGCTTATTTATCAATCTTCTATGTGGAACAGTATTGAAAGTTTTTCTGAAGTCAAGGTAGGCGACATCAACTGCTCTCCTTGGTCCACCACTCTGGTTGCCCAGTCAAAGAAATCTATGAGATTAGTTTGACAGGCCCTTCCTTTGTAAACCCATGATGCCTTGGATCCTGTGCCCTATGGATTCCAGGTGCTACACTATCCTTTCCTTAAGGAGTGCCTCCATAATCTGCCCACTACTAGAGTAGACTGACTGGTCTGTAGTTCCCGGCCTCCTCCCTGCTGCCACTCTTGTGGAGCGGAATCCCTTCTCCAGTCTTCTGGGACCTCTCCTGTGCTCAGAGACTCACTAAACAGTTCTGCTAATGGCTCTGCTAGTTCCACCCTTAGCTCCTTAAGTACCCTTGGGTGTATGCCATCAGGTCCCATTGCCTTGTCCACCCTGAGCTTAGCGAGCTCTTGTAGGACCCTTTCTTTTGTGAAAGGGTAGTGCTCACCTCCCTCCCCGTGTCCATGGTGCTGAGCTGTGGGCCCTGCCCTACCTTCTCTTCAGTAAATACTGAGCAAAAGTATCTATTTAGGATAGATGCTTTACAGGGTCCTCCTCCTCACATGCCCCTTTTCTCCTTTGAGCTTAGCAATACCCCTCCGGACTTTCTCCTTTCACTAATGTATCTATAGAAAGTCTTGTCACCTTCTTTACTGTTTGTGCTACTGTTTCCTCAGTTTGGGACTTTGCCTGCCTTACTGCCTTCCCTGCTTCCCTTAGGGCAGTTTGGTATGCCTCCCTATCTTCATCCTCTGTGTTCCCTTATATTTCCTGAAGGCCAGCCTTTCGGCTCTGACCTTTTCTGCTACTGTATTTGAGAACCAAAGTGGTTTCTTCTTCTTTGCACTTCCTTTTCTGTCTAACACAATGGGATGTTGCTTTAAGTATTGCATCCTAATGCTTGCCCACTTTGCCTGTACCCCTCACCTGTGTTTCTTTTGCCAGGGCTAGCTTAACTCTGTTGGCCATCTTATCAAAGTCAGCTCCTCTGAAGTCCCATATTTTTGCCTGGAATGGGATGATTTAGATGTAGTGGCCAATTGAACCATACCATGTGATGGTCACTGGCCCCAGGTGACCTTATACCTGGAGATCTGTGATCCCTTCCTGTTAGTCAGTAATAGATCTAGGATAGCCCTGTCTCTTGTGGGTTGTTGTACCAGTTGTTTGAGACCCTCCCCTGCAGGGAATCCACCATGTGTCTAGTTCTGGCAGATGTTCCTGCTGGTATTGATCAATCTGCATCCGCATGTTGAAGTCTCCCATTATCAGAACCTCCCTTTAGCCATCATGTTTTGTATATCTTCTAACAGTAATGTGTCTATGTCCTCCCCTGGTCTGGGGCCAGTAGACAACCCCAGTTCTTATGGCTGTCCCATTTCCTGTTTCCAGGGTGACCCACAGTTCTTCTGGCTCCTTATGTGTATTCTGAATTTCTGTAGCTTTGATATTTTCATTGATGTGCAGGGCCACTCCACTCCCCCTCCCCCTTTTTGCACCTCGGTCTCTTCTGAGCAGTACATAGCCAGGTATTGAAGTCTCCAAGTGTGGTTGCTGGTAAACCACGTCTCACTAATTGCTACTATGTCCAGTTTAGCCTCTGACATTATTGCCTGCAGGTCTGGGATCTTATTTCCCAGGCTGTGAGCATTTATTAAAGTAGCCGTCCACCAGAAGCTCAGAGAGCATGGTCTTCAAGATTCTAGATGTCGTGACCTCTAGGACAAAAGCTTTTGCCCACCGGCACCCAAATAGATTAACAATCTGCCTCCTAACATCTCCTCTAAACAATGTTAGGCCCTTAAAATGAACTCCATAATCTTCTTGTTGCTAATGCCAATTGTGACTGTTTCCACTAGCGCCTCCTGGATACTCTTATGCATCCTGCCAGTGATCTGCCTTGCCTCCTCTTATTTACCACTACTCTCCTTACCCCATCTGAATGTTAGCTAGTATTTCCTATCCTCCTTCCTTCTTCCCACCCTCCTTCCCTCCTCCTTTCATCCTACATTCTATCTGCCCTTAGCTCCTCGCCCTTGACCTGTTACCTGCTTTTGTACTGGTCTCGCTCCCCCAAAGCAACTGGCAAGGCCCGCTGGACTGATGTTTCTCTACCTCTGTGTGCTCACAACGACTACTGACAAGGCCTATTTGGGCCGATGTATTCTACACCTCTAGGCGCCTACCCTAGTGTATTCTCTATGTAGATTGTCCTCTCTGCTGCCCCCTCAGCCTGTGTTATCCTCTCTCCCTGTGTTACCCTCCACTATCCTCTTATTCTCCTGGAGTTTATTTGTACACATTGTATAAAGTGTTATTGTAGTTACAATTTTTGTACATAGCTATTGATGTTCTTTCTATATCTCACTGCTTAACTGTAATTTGTTTTTGACTCACCGTTTGTATAACTCTGACATGGAACCTATGCAATGAGCTTGTTCTCAAAGGTGTTAATCTGAGATCTAAATAAACAAAATAAAAAAAGACTGGTCTATAACTTCCTAGCAATGCATGGTCTCTGCCTGGTTTGGATATTAATGTGACTAGCATTCCCATGAGTTCTTTCTGTGTAATGCCTTCCTCACAGATATGCTCCAAGAGATCAAGGAGCATGGTGCTGAATTCCGCTTTGAAGATTTTATAACAATTGGGGAGACTTCATTTGATCCAGGGGCCTTAGCTGGGAGAAAGCTTTAACTGCATGGAGAATTTCTTCCAGGTGATTTTGGCAGCTAGTATGGCTTGTTGGTCTTCATTAAGATTAGGCAGAGCAGAAGAATATCTCCAAGATAACCCCTATTTCTGTGTCCATGGGGCATTATCCATTTGCAGTAGAATTATTGGTATAAGTCCCGGAGTTCTTAGTGATGCCTTTAGGGGCTGTGACTAAATCAGGTTTCCTGGGATCGAGACTCCTGGGGCCTGGACCATCTGAAGAAAGTCTTATCCCCTTAGTGACCCCTTTGGGATTTTTCCCTCTGTCAGTGCCTGTGCTCCCCTCACCACCTTGCCTTCTTCCCTCTGCTTTACTAGGTATACCCATTCTATAAAAAGAGGGAGGGAACTCAAACTCATTCTGTGTTGCCTTAGTTATCCCTCCAGAATGCCACCATTTTCCCTTTCTACCTTTGCTGCTTTCTTGAGAACCATAACAGTCTCTTTGTCCTGCTTTTACTCACTCCCTCCGTGCAGAGATTAGCTGCTTTAGTTATACCCTCCTTATTTTTTCCCCAATGTATCTCCACCCCTCTCTGGCAATCCTCTCTTAAGCAGTTTCTGAGGCAGCTACTCTTTTAAAACCCAACCCTCCTAAAGTCCAGGACCCTTGTCCTCTTGTGGTTAGCCTCTGTTCCTGTCTTACTGTTAAACCACACTGTATGGTGATCACTGGTACCTAGGGACTGCAACACTGTCCCTGGTTGTTAGTACAGGTTCAGTACTGCCCTGTCCTTAGTCGTTCTTTAACTAGCTGCCTTAGAAAGGCCCTTGTAAGAGTCAGATGGCCTTCTGCAGAAGTTGCAGTTAGTAGGCTCCACCCCACGCCCGGCAGATAAAAGTCATCAGCTAGCAGCACCTCCCCTTACCTTGCCATTCTGATGATGACTTCCAAGTGCTTTATCCACCTCTTCTTTCTCTGTGATGGAGGCCTGTACACTACCCAGATGTGGATAGCGGCCCTGTAGCCCATCTCCAGGATGGCCCACAGCACCTCCAGCCCTTCCTTTTCCTCATGGTGCCCCGAACCTCCATGGCCTTGATTTCCTCCTCCCTCACATATTACCCCTTCTCCTGTCCTGTCCCTTCTAGAACTAAATCCAGGTCAGCCTCCACCATGATGGCTTCCAGGTCTGCAATTTTGTTTCCAAGACTACTTGCATTGGCACACAAGGCTCTTAACACCTTCCTTTCACCCTGCCCACTGCCCTGCTTCCCTCCCATTCCTGACTGTGTTTTTCCTGCCGCCTCGACTTTCCTTGCATCCTTCAATCCTCTACCTTCTCTTACCTGAGTTTACCCCCCCTTTTCTTCTGTTTTGTCCCATCCTGCCTTTCTGCATCCCTACTCTAGGGAGTTATCACTCTGGACCCTCCCTCCCTGCTGCTACATTATCTGAGGGGCAACCTTTACTACCCTTTCTTTATTCCCCAGCTAGTTTAAATGCTCATCCAAGAAGCATTTAAACCTCCCACCAAGGACAGTGGTCCCCTTTCTGGAAGGATACAAGCCGCTCTCCTAACAGAGATCCATATTCTCCCAGGCTGGCCCTCATTCCTGATGTAACTGAAGCCCTTCTCCATGCACCCCATGCCTTCAGCCAGTTGTTAAATGCCTGGTGTGGTGTACCCTTGCATTTTCCCAGCCATGCACAGGTAACACCTCGGAAGAAGTCACCATGCCTGCTACCTACTAAGGCCCCTCCCCAACTACCTGTACTAACTTTAACCTGTGCCTTGCCAGGTAGATAAGGATGTCTATCTCCCTCCCATCTCCTCCTGCTCTAGTGATCCTCTGGCTCTGTTCTCCATCCCTCAAGCGAAGCAACTCTCAGGCACTTCACCTCCCTCTCTCTTTCTCTACTCACTCCCAAGTCTGTCCTCCTCAGCACAGTCCCCAACCAGCAGCTGCTCCTCCTTAGATGGAGGCATATTCCTCCCTCCTTGGGGCCTCAACTCTGAGGACCCCACTTCCTTCCTTCCACTGAGACAGGTGCCTCGTGTCAGCTGCTCTGTCCTGCCAGTATGGTGAAGGAATTCTGCAGTGGTACAGGCTGAGGAGTTTCCACCTTCCCACCACCCCCATCCTCCTGGAGCTCACCAAGGTCCATCTGCTCTTCCTCTGCCTAGTCATCCTCTTGGAGGAGCAGCAGTAGACTTGTTGGCCTCTGGATAGGGCAGACGATCCTGTTTGCCCTTTCCAGTTCAGCCTGGAGTCAGCAACTTCTGCCTGCAACCCAGAGAGGTGAGTACAAATGGGGCAGTACTTCCTTCTCAAAAGTTGTCCAAAAAGAATGTGGCCCCACACCCATTACACTGCATCACCCCATGATGTTTCCTTCCTTCTCCTAGTGTCTATTCAGAGTTCTCTGTACCTTCTGCCTCCTCACATTTGATTAATTTTGGAATCTCTGGCTTAAAAAACAAACAGATTTTGTCAAAGGTTTACAGTTTTCCACAGAGGGCTTTTCAGTTGCATCTTAGGAGCATATTCCAGAGGCAAGGGTCAACAACATTAAATGATTAGTCCCTGGCCAATCTTAGTCTAGCATGTAAGACATTCAACAGCCCCTAGCATCTAGGGCCCAAACTACTCCTAGCTACAGGAGGGTGACTAACATTCTCAACTATAAAGCTGGCCCACACTGTTTTGGGCCTGAAATACTAACGATAACACCTTAAAATCAGATTGGACCTTACTAACAGCCAGGGCAGCTCACGCTAAGGGGAGACCTGTACCTCGACCTCCAGGTGGAGTCCATGGAGACATGCGGTCACATGGTGCTCTAGCTGCTAGTGGAGAAGCTGGTTTACAGGCATCCCCAGCCAGAGGACGCTGCTGTAATTAAGAAGAAAGGCAACAAAAATGTCTACCACTGTCCTGAACTCTTTCTAGTCAAGGTATTTCTTTAGTTATTTATTTAGATTTACATACACAGGATAGTCTCATTTAGGTTAGACAGTAGACACCTATTTTTCAAGAGGATCCTGGGGACAGTTACAGCGGCAGAGATGGCACACGAAGGTCAGAAATGTGAAAGTGGTAAATTCTGATAAAAGGATAATGTGTATAACAAGAATTTTACACACACCTGAGGTGCTGGATGCTACATAAACCATGACAGCGAAGCATAAGGGTTATACAACCATCCAAAATCAAGGGTACTGTATGTGTAAAACTGCCCTATTTCTTAACATGGAAACATAGAAACATCAAAGTTGATGGCAGATAAGGACCGCAAGGCCCATCCAGTATAACAAGAATTTTGCACACACCTGAGGTATTGGATGCTACATATAATGCGACAGAGAAGCATGAGGGTACAGGGAGAGGCCGAGACCCCACGTGACTATGCCCTCAGCCTGCAGGAAGACCTCTGTGCCATCCAACGGATTGACCCTAAAGTATTCCCCAATCCAGAAGGAATCCTGATAGACAAATCTGTCGAAGGGCTAGAGGTGAAACCCTCCAAATCAGACTCCAAATGCTACAAGAGCAATATCCTGAGGTGGCGCTCCTGGATTTCAAAGAGAAGGCCATCAGGGTACTTGAGCCTCAGCGACGTGGAAGTAGTGGTCCAGCATGGCAACTGGGCATGCCGATAAGGGGCAAGGAATGGCCAGTCCTCACATGGAAGTCCTGGGTGCAGTCAGTGTACTGGTCATCTCCAAGAGGAGGGACACCGTAGTAAAGAGAGAGAGGAACTGACATGTTTAACATGTCAGGTGCGGGAAATGCGGCACTGGTGGCAAAGATGAAGCGAGCGGTCCAGTGTACAGTTGTGCAGCATCCATACTGGCCTAAAAGAAGACAGAACCAAGGTCGAAAGCACCCTGACCAGACAGTGGAACAGGGCAGGCCATATTCCCAGGTGAAAAGTTGTGGGGTCCATACAGCAGCCGTGTAGGGGGAAAATGCCAGAAGCGGTGAAATCCAAGCAGCTCGACGTCAGTTGTATGTGGACACCAGGAGGCAGCTGACGAGGATTAAGCAGAGCAACCAGGCTGTTGTATCACTTCCAGAAAGCCCATCAAAGTTCCGCATGCTCGAGTGGAGGAGCCTGCTCATGATGTGTGAGTGCTGTCGCCCATGATGTAAGCCAACAGGTTCCAGGTTGGGAGGCTCAAATGGAGGCCTCCGGATTTCGCCTGACACCCCAGGTGGAATCAGATCTAGCTGAAGCCACAGTGACCACACCTATCCAGACACCAGACCTGGCAGTTAAATGGCACCACCAAGAGGAAAAAGGACCCTCCACCAGAAGAAGTTAAGCCATCTGCCAGCCAGAAAATGTGTACTGACCAAGACAACAGGAAAGTATCCAGCGATACGCCTACGATAAGAAAACACCCTTACCCATAGGAAAGCGAGCTAGTAAAGTCAAAGTGGCATAGCGGAACATGGTAGCCTGACCCATATGTCATCACAGACGACAGCCCATGGCCGGGATGGCATGCCTACCAGGTCCAAGCTTTGGACAGAACCCAAAAGTTAATGCACCAAATTCAGTTAAAGTCATGTCCAGTTCCTGTTGAGACAGATGGATGGATCAACAAGGAGAGGCAGGAACCACTCCGAAAAGGTACCTCTAGGTGCCCATCCCTCTACAGGGTTCATTTTCGTTTGAGAGGTTAAAAATGTTACAGTACGCTAGGTAAAAATTAAATGTGCCAGGTAAATAGCTAAATAGTTTATAGTACCAAAATGCTGCTTGTGTTTTAAAACTCTAAATGATATTTAACCCCATACATGAGGATATGTATGTTTAAGGGGCGAATTGTAGTACCCTGAAGTTGAGGGTGGGGCACAACACAGAAACTGGGACCCTTCCCTGATGTAGACATTTTTCTTCTCCTCTTCTCCTTTGGTTTCCCTTCATTCACTCCTCCCCTTCACTGCAGATTCAGACCCCATCCCGTCCCTTTGTTCGATTTCGTGCTGTCTGGTGCAGAAAAAGGGGTCGGGGCAGAAGACACTCCTGCAGGGCTTGTGTGCCCAATCCCTGGTCAGTGTTCAGGACCTCCTGCCCTACAAAAGAGCTGGGGAGTGGCTAGCAGGGCAGTCAGCGGCATCATGAGGCAGGTGGAGGACGCGGGAGCCCAGACAAAAAGAAGGTACCTGAATGGTGTCTGTGGCTCCCTCGCATCACTCCTGTCCAGTTCTGGTCAGCAGTGGCAGCGGCGGCAGCAGCAGCAAAATCCGCGGATGGGAGCCCAGCCATCTGGACACGCATTGCTCCTTCTCTCCTGGGCCCAGAGGTGTGGGGAAGTGTTTAGACAGCGGACCAAAGTGGTGCTGAGAAAAGACTGTCCAGGCAGAAACCAGCCCCTGGACCACTGTAGTTCCACCTGCAGCGTTACATAGCCCTCTGAGCACTGGGTGGGAGTGGATTCCCTGGATCTTCCCCACCAGCATCCCCAGTGCACAATCCGGCCACCGGAGGACCTGGACCAGGCGGTAAGTGGGCCAGGAGCCCAAACATTTGTGGGAGGCGCGGCGCCTAAAGGGCTTGGGGCATAAAGAGAGGGACTGAGTGGGCCCAGTGCCAAAGGGAATCAAGGAACAAGCGAGGGGTGAGCAAGTGGGCAGAGCGCCTACTACAGATCACAAGGGGCACCATGTGGCATGAGCCCAGGGGTTAGAGTGGGGCTGTGGAATCAAATCCAGGTCTTCATTCTGGCTGTTCAGGGCCTTAGGGGTTGCTCCATGCAGTGTGACCTGGGAGCACAGAACAGTTGGGGGTTTGTTCAGACCTCCACAGGGTTAGAGTGGGATTTAGGCCCAGACCTCCAGGTTGGCAGTCCAAAGCCTTGAAACAGTGTGCTATACTGCCTACTAGATTAGAGGGGGCAAAGCACCCCAAGGCAAAAGTGGGGACCCCTATTAATGCATGAGCCCCAGGGGAGGCTAGTTAGGATGCTAGAGCAGTACCCTGGGGAAAGCAGGACTTAGGTGGATCCTTTCCACGGGCCAAGCAGGGAGTGGGAGTGGCAAGCTAAGAGAGGGCCAGGGGCAGGGCCAGGGACAAAGGCCTCAGAGCCATCCCCTGGAAGGGAAAGGCCAGACACGAGGTCCAGGCCCTCATGCATTATAAAGAGGGGCGGGCTGGAGGAAGGCACTCCACCTGGTAGGCCATTTGCTATGCATGAGGGAGGAGTGGATCAGGTGAGGGAGCCCACAGACCCAGCCACAGGGGTGGTTACACAAAAGAAGGGGGATGGTCCCACGGCCTAAGTGGCCCAGCACCCAAACTGAACTGCACTGCTGCCTGCCTAGCGCCCCTAGAGACTGTATTCTGTGCAACAGCTGAACTGTCTGTTTGGAAGAATCTGAATTGTTTGTTGGCTACTAAACTGTTATCGAATTGCTTGCTACTGAATTGGTATCGAATTGCACCCTGGGGTACCCTACATCCAGCTTCACCGTTGTTGTCCAGACCAGCTTCGCCAGAGCCTGACGCTGACCAAGGGAGATCCCGGCCCATCCACCATCTGCAGCAAAACCACCTCCAGTGATGCCAGCCTGGGACGTAGTCCCGCCCACAAGTGTTTCAGCATCAGTCCCATGACAGTAAGTGATAGAGAGCCGCTAGTGAGGTATCCAGTCATGAGTTAGCTTAGAGCCGCCCTGCTCAAGCTTGAGGGACCTCAGTTAACGCCATGCATGCCCTGTTATTATTTTGTTGGCCATTTGTAAGTGAGCATGCGCCCGTGTTGCTCTGCCGAGGCAGCCCAAGATCGTCCCATCCAAGTCACCTTGTTGGGAGGTCATCTAGGGCTGGGGACCTGCCAGTGGTCACTGCTGATAATCGTGCAGAGAACCATTGGCAGACTAAGAGTCTTCAGCTTCTTGCTCACAACTGCAGAGGATCGCAAAGTTCTTCCTTGACCAGCTAGCAGTGTTCCTCATTGTGTTCTGTTCATCTGGGATGCCCATTATGGCCTGTTTACAAAAGCGCTGTGGGGTCAATGCCCACTTGCTGATCAGCCAACGTAGAAAAAGCCCAAAGCTTGGTTGGCCAGTCATTTCGGTCATCTCGGCCAGTGCATGCAGGACTTGGACTAAAAGGATTAACCCCAGTTCTTGGTTTGACCAATTGTTGGTCCCAATCGCATATTTTTTGTTTGTTGTTTATGTTTATTATCCTGTACTGTTGTAAAACCCAGTTCTCTCATTTTTATTGTCCTTCCAAATAAACTGTTTGCATCTTGGTCACTGAGTAAGCTTCCTGCCCTCCTTCCAGATTCGTCTGGCCTGTCCTAAAAAGATTGTCTGGGAACCTTTCCCCTGCCATGTTGTTTACTGTTGCCAATCCATTGTCTTTATAGTGTTTGGCCAACAGTAAACAGTTAAACAACTGGGCATTTCTTGAGAAATTAGTTTCAACAGCTTTGCTGCAGTTGATACCTGTTTACCTGTGCCCCCTCCACCATGATCAAGTCCCACTCTGTCCCTGCTCACACAGTCTCATTTTTTTTTGTTTAATAAAGAAATCAGCAAAAGCCTATCCAGGAATGTATCCACAGTTTCACTGTGAGTCATACCTGACACGACTCTGCCTCCCAGTACTGCACCCACAAGCCAGGTTTGGTATAAAGCAGGCATCATACTAGAATTTGAACAGCGATGCAAGGTAACCAAAAAAAGAAAAATCTGAAGCCATTGCCAATTGCTCATTTTTCTCCTTTCAACTGTCAATGAAAGCTGGGTAAAAAATGAGTGTTTGGTGCAGCTGTCAGGGTAACAGGAGTGAGGACATTTTAAATTGTACCATCATAGTGATGTATTCAAGAGGGTACAACAATCTCTTGACATCACTACAATGGTACAACAACGTTAGGAATTAATTGAATTCCATACACAATCATGCTCTCCCATACACTATAAAGTACCATTACATAAGAACTTACTGTAACAGTAGATCTTCCAGAGGATCTCTCTTGCAGCAGGCCACACCGTAGGATTATAGTCGCTAGGCACTAAGACCACCAGAAACTTTCTAGCTAGCAATCTACCATGGAGCCACCATGACGATGTCACATGCTGATGTCACTCTCCTCTATAAACGTAGTGGCCCCTGCTCCCTCCTCAGTTCTCTCTCGACAAAGACCATAAGCAGTAAATCTGCTGGTGGACCGAGGAAGGTCAGGAGGTTTCCGCCATGGCAGTAAAGGTGGAAACAGAAGGTGAAACCATCTGGGGGAGCAAAGAGACAGAGGCAGAAGCCCCTTGCAGGCTGGGGATGGAGGGCGACAGAGGACCTGCTGCAAGAGTTCCTCCGAAGATCTACTGTTACAGTAAGTTCTTACGTAACTATACTATCTTCCTTCAGAGTATCTCTTGCAGCAGACCACACTGTGGGGACAACCCCAAGCAGTTCTGACAGAAAAACAGACTTGGCAGCTGGAGGCTACAGACCTATGAAAGGAGGCCTTGAAGTACAGCCAGGCTGAAGCCTGCCCTTCTGTGAGAGGCAATGTCCAGACAGTAGTGCTTAATGAAAGTGCGGGCAGAATGCCAAATAGCAGCCGCACAAATCTCTGCATCTGATACATTTCAAAGCAAGCTACTGAAGTAGCCATGAACAATGTCAGAAAATTCCTTCCTGTACGCCTGCAGCAAAAGTAATACAGTTAGCCAATCATTTGGAAAGACACTGTTTAGAAGCAGGTACACCCTCCTTCCCAGGGTCCAAGAAACAACAGCTGCGAGGACTGCCTGCAGTCCTTCATAGTGTGTAATAAGGCAGGATCCTATAAACATCTAGGGTTTCCAGCAGCCGCCAGCACATCAGCCACCTTAGGGAATGCTCCAAACCCGCAGAATGGCTATGTCTTCTGGAGCCATGTGTCAAGGTGAAGCGACTTGAGGTCTGGATGGACCAGGGTGCCCTGCTCCTGGGAGAGCAAGCCTGGGCACAGGAGCTAGGGCATGGCAGTAAAGGTAACCAGATCTCGACGAGGGTCGGAAGAGGGCAATGAGGATCAGAGTGGCCTTCAATCTAGATCTTGATCAGTACCCTCTGTATGAGAGGAAGGAAGAAAATGAATTGAGGAACCTCCCTTTCAAGAGAGGAAGTGTCTCATCAGAAAACTCAAGCCCTGGGTGAAGCGGCGAGCAGAAGCGGCAGTTATGCATTGAGTGGGTACACAAAAGGGTCCAACTCTGGATGACCCCACCTGTCAAACTGGTCTTCTATGACTGAGGTCAGCTGTTCCCACTCATGCATCCTAGACTGCAACCCGACATAAACTGTCCACCAGGACATTCTGCATGCCTGGAGCATGGATGGCCGATGATTCTAGACCATGTTCTAGAGTCCAGTACCATACCCTCATCACTTTCTGACACAGAGGGTACGAATGGGTCCCCTTGTTTGTCGATGTAATGAATTACACTGATACTGTCCATCTGCGCCAGCAGATGGCCCGGGGCAGATGGGTCTGGAAGGCTGAAAGCATACAGAACAGCCCTCCTCTCTGGATGTTGATGTGGAGGTCTCCACTCTGGACCATGTCCTTTGAGTCTGATGAGGTCCCAGGTGAGCTCCCTAGCCCACCCCAATACATCTGTGGTGAGAATCTGCTGAGGGAAGGAACAAGGAAGGAACCCCTATCAACAGGTTGTCAGGTTCCATCCACCACAGCAGCACCTTTCTGACCAGTGAGAAGACCAGAACCTGTTGTTCCATAGTCAGGCGCTGATCCCACTGGACCCTGAATGTCCATTGGTGGATCCACATGTGCAGCCTGGTTAGAGGAACCATGACAAAGGCTGCGACCATCCAGCGAGAAGACCTGAGGAAGGCCCTAGTGGTAACATATCTACTGTTGAAAAGTAGCTGGGCCTGGAGCCACTAGGTGATCCGCCCTGTTCTGGGCAGGAAGGCCATACACGGGAGCTGTGTCCAGTACTGCCCCTATGTACTTTAGGTACTGACAAGGGTTCAAGACTGACTTGGGCAGACTGACAGAAATTCCAGTGCCTGGAACAATTGTCTGGTATGCCCCAGTGTCAGGAGCAGGTGTTCCTGACTGCACTTTCAGTAGCCAGAAGTCCAGGTAAGGGAAGACATAGAGTCCTTCCTCCGGGTTGTTGCCACCACTACCAAGCATTTGATAAAAACCTGAGATGCAGAGGAGAAGCCAAAGGGCAATGCTTGGAAGTGGCTGTGCTCCCCCATGTAACTGAAACCTGAGGTAATGTCTGTGAGTGCACATCTTGATATGCAGTAAGCACCCTGCATGTGAAAGGAGCATATCCAGTCTCCCCGAGGAGGAGGAGGAGGAGGAAGAGCAGCAGGCTCCACAGTGTCACCATCTGAAACTTTTGCACTGGATGTAAGAATTTAGATTTCAAAGTTCAGAATAAGATGCAAATCCTGTGCACTTGTGGACCAGGATGGAGGGAGAGTCAAACCTCTGTTCCTTTGAGCTGCTAGAACCGGGTCTATGGCTTCTTGCGAGCAATGATAGAAATTCTCCTGTAGCACTGGCATGTGAGCTGTGGGGGGCGGGGTGGTGGGTAAGTGTACTGAACTGGAGGTTGCCCTGAAGGCCAAGCCAAAAGGTCTAGAGTGTAGCCTAGTCTCTATGAACTGCAGAGCCAGGCATCCAAAGCAATCTCCCACCACCTGATTCGGTGCAGGGAGACCCCACCCCTACCACAGACTCCTGTAGAGTGGGAGAGAGGGTAGAGCAAGGAGTCATGCTGAAATATCACCTGTGGCCGAGCACACCACCGACTCTGGGGCCTCCCAGTAGTGGAGGTAGAGGTAGGCAGGGTGGATACTGCTCTGCACTCAGGTTGAAGGTCGGTGCCGGCTGTGCCTATGGGAGGCACGACAAAAGGGCATCTTCTTGCCAGTATGTAACGGATTATAATAGAGAGTTGGCTGACTGTAGCATTATATCGGAGGCCTGTGGATCAGGAAGGATGTGCAGCACCCCAGCCCTGTAGATCTTGTAGCCTCTAGAGGGGCATGCCGCAGTGGAGGGTGGGACTTCCAGGACAAACCCAGACTCCCAGAGGTCGGGGTGTCATCTGAGGCAGACTCAGCACAGTCATTCTGATTAGGGCCTCCGTGTCATCGAGGGAGGCCGCACAGAAAGATGCCCCAAGATCCAGTACCTTAGACTTAGCATAAGGGAGGGGGTGGGACAGATGTCCCAGCCACGGCCTCCCAGGTGACAGAAAAGGCAATGGGGGGCAGGCTGGAAGGAAAACCTGATGCCCCCAGCAGCAACTGCAGGTGTGACCATGAAGCCCCGGGCAGGGGCATGGTGCAGGAAGCCCAACGCCGGGAGAGACACAGGTCCCCCAGCAAGAGAGGGAGAAGGGCCACAAGGGTGCCCACCCCAGCCACTGTTAAAATCTGGCACTGTGACAATTGACTGGGCAGGTGCAAAGTGCCCAGGCCGACACCTCCCCTAGGTAGAGAAAGGGCTTGAGGAGACCCAAGACAAAGAGGGTGAGGGCTAGCGTGAAAGTCTGGACCCTGCACAATCACTACTTATGTGCCCTCCAAACACCTGGGTGGGGCATATAGCAAGAGCCCCAGACCTAGAGGAAACACAAAGGACCTCCTGAGAAAGGAAGTAGGAGAGTCGTCATGTCAGGAGGGTCTGCTCGGGAATTACCAGCTGGAGCCTTGGGAAGAATTACAGTAGCCAGTCATCAGGCAAAGAGGGACGGAAGGCAAGGATCCTCCCTCCCGGCCACCTCAAGCCTGATGCGGCAGTCGAGAGACAAGAGAACAAAGGGGAGAGTCTAAGCACCTCCGACCCTGTGAGGCTCCTCCACAGCACCACCCCAGTGATCCAGAGGGATCAGGATGAGCACGGGCCTACAGAAATTGGGCCTAATGAAGTGGAACACAGCAGGATGCGCACAAGGCGGAGCTGTCTAGGCCGGGATGGGCCACCGAACAAGAGAGCACCCCAGTTAGGAAGTGGCAGGCCTGACATCACAAGGCAATGGGGAGGGCAAAATGGCACCAGGGAATGGTGGATGCTGCAGTGCCAAGACCCATGCCAGGTCTGAATCAGCCTGGGCAGAGGGAGAACGCCTGACCTCCCTGATGCGGGGAAGCTACATGGCACCAGGGGAAGCACTGGTGCCACCAGTGATGGGAGCAGGCTTGATGTCATTCCAGCAAGCGGCTGCCAAATCCTTGGCTGCAGGGCTACGGGGTGGGGCAAGGCAAGACAGACAACAGCATCACGGCTCCAAGGCCAGGTCGGCAGTGGAGGCACATGGTGCCACCTCAGGGCCTGGGTCAACTGAGATTGCCAGAAGCAAAGGTCCTGGTCCCAGCCCACACTATGTAGGGCAGCAGAGCGAGAAGGACAGGGGAGGCGAGGCATCACTTTCTGAGTGGAGGGGGCCCACCATGGTGGGGCCCAGAGAAAGCAGATTTCTGGAAGAAGACATTTTCCAAACCACCTTATGGACCCTTGCAGCCCAGAAAAGCTCAAAGGAGAGGTCCAAACCCCAGGGGACTCTTCCTACACAGTCCCCTCCTCGGAATGGTGATCCACTGCGTGATGGCAGGTTCTACCAGTGGACATTTATGAGTTGCTGGGAAGCAGAAGCAGGATTCTGGGAAGAAACAACTAGCCATAGGCCCTTCCAGAGAGCTGCTGTGCACAAAGAAACCTCTGAGGGAAGAACGGCAAATTTTCTTAGTTGAAAAGGATTTTGAGGGTTTAGATACGTTGAACAAAACCTATGTCAAATAAAATGTAATTAAATGGTCAACTGAAGTGGTGGAGTCTCCGTAGGGTCTGACATCGACAGTCAACAGCGGAAAAGAACTGAGGAAGGCACAGGGTTGTCCATGTTTATAGAGGAGAAGTAACGCAGCATGTGACGTCGTTATGGACGGCCCCTGGTAGACTGCTAGCTATAAAAGTTTCTGTGTGGTCCTAGTGCCTGGCAGCTATAATCCTACAGGTGTGGCCTGCTGCAAGAGATACTTGAGGAAGACTCATCATCACCTGGCTGGCCACTTTGTATCAGGTTAAGCAGTTGATGGTTCATACTTGATACAGAGCTACTGGAAGTAATGAGTTAAGGCAGGGATACAGCCTGCAGTGGCAATGTTCTTAAGATGATAAAAAGATTATGGGCAATAACAGACACCTGAGGAATCAGGATCAACCCTCATCCAGACCCACACCTGGTTGCAAACTACTTCAGTTGCCTTAAATTGAACCCCATCAAGCACTGGGAGTCACAGGCAGTTCAGAACAGATGACACCTAAGACTAGATATTCAAAAGGGGCAAAGAGAGGAGGCGCAAGGTTGGTGCCGCACTTGCCATGATCCTGAATATGCTGTATTGAGTCAGACATCACACCGGTGCTGTCTGACTGAATATAGGGCATGTCAGCGCAGCGCTAAGCTAAATAGCACTGCCCTGACATGGATCCTGGAAGTGCAGGGAACAGCGCCCCAGACCTGATAGTGCTGAGGCCAACAGCGATGTGCTATTCAGTGGGCACCCTGCAAATGAGCCCACTGACCATGCAAGGCACTAAGGGGCCATATTCATGCCCATTATGAGCTCATTTGCATGGGAAGCAGCAGCAAGTCTTCACCCCTACTGTGGCCAGGTTCACCCACATCAATCACCCTTTCCCATCAAAATGAATACCTTCCTGGTGTCCAGTGGTCCCTCCACCCTCTGATCCCAGGCCCCATGTAAATAAAATTATCTAGCATCCAGTGACCCCCCACCCTCTGATCCCCAGCCCTGTTAACAGAAAAGTATTCCCTGTGTCCAGTGGTCCCCCGCCCTCTGATCCCCAGCTCCAGTAATAGTTAACAATTCCCCAGTGTCCAGTGGCCCTGCCCTCCCCCGATCCAACCCTGCAAAATAAAATTATTCCCTCATATTCAGTGGTCCCCCCACCTCCGATCCCCAGCCATGTGAAAATAAAATGATTCCTTGGTGTCCAGTTGCCCCCACGCTCTAATCCCTGTCCCTGTGAAAATAAAATTATTCCTTGGCATCCAGGTCTCCACCAGCCTCAGTCCAGGCCCTGTAGAAATAAAATTATTCCTGGTGACCCGTGATCCCCCAACCCTCCATTCCCAAGCCAGTGTTAAAATAAAAGATATTCCTTTGCATACAGGGCCTGATTTTACAAAGAGATGCAGTGGAACAGTGTGATTCCCAGGCAGGTGTTTGACTTAAAGTTGTGACTTATGCCAAACATGACGGGCAAGCAGTTTTTAAAAGAAGTGTGCCACAAATGCCCATTGTAAAGTCCAGAATGTGGGATGCATAGAGTTAGACCATGTTCTCCTTGGTCTAACTTTGCACCTAGAATCGTGGCACTTGCACCAAACCTTTAACGAGAAGTGCCATAAAGTGGGAAAATGTGTCACAGCTGTGCCATCACTTCTAAAATCAGACCGAACTGCGTCCAAGGGGCTTTAGCGCAGCTGCATCACACTTTTGTGGTGGAAGCAGGGTTTGGCAGGCCTGTGTCTACCTGTAAAATCAGGCCCCAGTGTCCCCCACTCCACCCTCCGATCCTCGTTCCGTTAAAGAAAAGTATTCCCTGGTGTCCAGTGGTCCTCCCTCCGATCCCTGGCTTCAGTAGTAGTTAATTCCTTGGTGTCCAGTGGTCCCTCCCCACCCTCTGATCGTCAGCCCACAGTATATCAAATATTCCCTGGTGTCTAATGGCACCCCGATCCCCAGTGGACCCTCCCGCACCACTGGCACCATGCAACCCACCCAGCCACCATCCCTTACCAGTTTCAGTGGTGCTGCAGATCCATTATGGCAACCAACACAGCCCTCCTTTCACCACCTGGCCAGCCACCTGCATTGACTGACGCAGAGCAACTATAACATCTACCTGCTGACTGCTTTCACCTACCTGGCTAGCTGCAAGGAAGGTTAGTCACAGAGCTGGCAGATATTACTTTGAGGTATGACCCTCTAACCATAACAATAGTGCTACAGGAATTATCACAGAGGCAGAAAATCTGTTTAAATTAGAGCCAATTTATTTAGCAGTCTGTGATTAACTTTTCTCTCACTTCGCAATGGCCTAAAAATCCAAACCTATGGCTGTGCAGCCTAAACAGTAAATAACATCAGCTCAAACAGCATAATTTGTCCTTTTCTGACAAAAGATCTAAACATGATTGCAACACACATTTCTCACCCCACCCCAAGATAAACCGTAAAATGTCTCAAAATAATTTCAAGTCTCTTTTTAAAAGTCACAGTCTCTGGTACCTTAACCCAAAATGGGTGTAAATAAAATACTAGCCACTCAGCAACCATTGTGGGCAAAGGGGTTTTAACTGAGTCCCCTCCCCAAACCACTTCCTCTTCTTTACAGGTGTGGCAGACGACCTCTCTCCAGGACTACCCTTAGCACCCTGTACTCAGAGAAGTCCCTGTATTTTGCATTATATCTGGTTAGTTGGTTGTAACAAGGTGGCCACACTGCTGAGTCATGCAGGTCCTCTGTACTATACAGGGAGCATAAGTACTGTTTACATGTGCTTCCTTTATACAAAGGACAAGTGCTACCTGTCAATTCATACAGTGGCTGGCCAGAGTGGTGAGAGAGAGGGCTGTGCTGGTTGCTGTAGTGGATCCACAGCACCAGCAAAACCAGCAAGGGGTGGCAGGGTGGGTTGTATTGTACAGTACAGACAAGCCCACTTAAACACATACCACTTAATGGAATAACCTGCTTAAAGCATACATTTCCAAATCCCAGAATCACTTCCTATCTATCCCATTATATTGAGATCGTTTTATAGTATTACTGTAGTCCTTTTAAATGCATAAAAAGTCAATTGCTGGACTCATTTAAGCCATTACATTTCCCCTTTACCGCATGCCTGCTGTCCATTAACTGTTTCCAATTAATTTTAACAATGCGCCTATTAAAAGCAGTTAGCGCTCGTTTCCGCCTACTTAAGTCATGTAACAACTCACCTGCATATTTTGTTTCATTACCTACAGAAGTGAGGATGGCAGACACACCAAAAAATGGAAGAAGCTGACACTCGCTGACAAGGTTAAGGCGCTTGAACCTACTCTCTAGCCCAGGCAGCTCACAGAGTGACGTTGCAAGTCATCTGGAAGTCTCTCAGAGCTAGATTTGCCATCTTGTTAAAAGAGAGCATGTGTCGAAGGAGTTCAACACAAACAGCAGTGTACCAGCAGTGCGGGGGATTGCTAGATGCCAAGAAAAGCTTACGCTGCTACAGGGATGAGGATTAGTGGGTGGACTGTGCCACTAGACACCAGGGAACATTTGATATACTATGGGACCAGTGATCAGAGGGTGGGGGCCCACTAGACACCAGGGAATTGTTAAGTATTACTGGGGCCAGGAAGATGGGACCACTGGACACCAAGGAATAATTTGTCTTTTACTGGGGCCAGGGATCAGAGGATGGGGTCCATTGGACACCAGGGAATACTTTTCTTTTAATGGGGCTGGAGATCAGAGGGTGGGAGGATCACTGGATGTCAGGGAATAGTTATTATGGGGGCTAGGGATCGGAGGGTGGGACCACTGGACACCAGGGAATAATTTTATTTTAACGGGGTCAGGAACTGAAGGGGGTGGGGTCCACTGAATAACAAAAGAAAGGAGCACTCCAAACGATATGAATATGTGCTAAGATAGCATTTTATTGTTGCCAAAATTCCAACAGAAACCTCTGCGCTTGACTTTGTGGCTTCAAAGGGGTCCACTGAATGCCTGGGACTGTTATGATTTTACCAAGAACAGCAAACAGAGAGCAAGGGGAGCTGGGGTTTGGAGAGTGCCACTACTACCAGAAGCAGGTGTGCTCCCCAGCCGCCAGTGTGGATGTTGATTGCAGTGGCTCCACTGGCTGCTAGGGTTCCTGGGTAAGTCAGGCTTCTTCTTGTGGTAATTGTGCAGCACAAGTTGGCCTGCACTATTCCTTTGTGCAGCACTACAATGCTGAATATGGTGGTGTGCCTGCATTCATGTCCTCACCCCTCCATTTGCCCATGGCATACATTAGTTTTTGCATGCACTAACTCTTTAGTCACACAACTTTGAACATAGGCACAAACCCTGGACAAACAGGAGCATTCACTTTGCCCACCTGCCAAAGTTTTGAATATCTGTCCCTGATGACTCAGGCCCACCAGCAACAATTCAGTCTTCTCTGGGTTTAATCTCAGCCTGTTGATGACCATGCATTCTTAATCTTAGTAAGGCAGACTCAGACTGGCCTGCTGGGGAACAGGGCAGTCATGATCTTCGTTAGCTAATTACTTGCAGCCATTTGTGTGTTTGCTGCTGGCTTTCCCTCATCCCGCAGACTTACATCACACAGAGTCTCGGTGTGGCCGGTGAGAGAAACCCTCCTGAATATCTGACTGTTGAAAGCTGATTATCGCATTTGGGTGAAGGTATTGCAGTGTTTTGTATGGGCAGTTAGCTCCCTCATTCATCAATGGAACTTCGAAGCTTTGTTCTTTTCCCAGTTAACCACCAATTGTTTTAAGTGTTTCTTACCTGTTTGTTTTCCTTTGTTCTTAGACCTTCACCATACAGAGCATTCAGCAACATCGAGATTCAGGAGGTCACTCTCACTGGCCGCACTGGAGCTCTGTAGAGTAAATCTAAAGACAAAAGAGAGGGAAGGTGGCAGCAAACTCACAAAATTTACAGGTACAGGTGGCTGGCTGAAGAAAGACAAAATCAGTAACCATATAAAAACTTTTAAAATCTCATAGCTACAAAGGGAACAAGCTGGTGATTGACTATGCAAAATAAACACTACAACAGCCAGTCACCTGTAAATTTACACTGTTCAGAGCTCCGGTGTGGCGGTGAGAGTGACCCTCCTGAATCTCGGTGTTGCTGAATGCTACTTGGCAGTTTGGTGAAGTGGAGCAATCTGGGCTGCAAGACTACAGTTTATTTGAACATTTCTTGGGTGAGAGTCAGGGTGTCCATAATTTACATTTTACTTTAAGATCCCAAGTGCCTATAAAACTAATCCTGTGCTTATATCTGTTTTCAGTTTAACCTGGTTTACTACTTAGTGGCAGCGAGAAGTTCACCAGACAAAACCTCATGGATTTCCTCCCTGGGTGACAGAGAGGAAATATATCATTTTCTGTTCATCAAGTTGCCCTACTAAATACCACTATTTGTTTGCTTTTGTTTTTTTAAATACTAATTTTAGTTGCATTTTTATTTATAGTGTTTCTTAATCATTGTACTGCTTGGTTTTATCCCTTTGCATTTATGATTTATACTTTGTAAAATCTGTACTTAGGTTCATATTCGATTTATTTTCTCTAGCTGCCCAAGACTTTTATTAGGTCTCACTGGAGTTTTAATTCTTATTTATAATAATTTATTGTTTCTAGAAGTTATTTCTAATTGTCGTGCTTTTTAACATTTAATTTAGGAGTTATCCAGGATGGGACACTTATCTCCACGCCCCCCATTTTACTAGTGTGGTTCTATTGTTTTTGCATTATTTCTTTTGGCTTTACCCACTATCCCATACTTTTTAATAAACCACAGAAAGTAAGCTTAAGGATATTTTTACTTTCCCCCACCCTGGTCTGACATTCCTCTGTGGAACTCTTAAATTACCCTGTTTTAAGAGGAATTAAATGTTGTTATCTCAATTCTTTTCCTTTAGTCCCAGATGGCTACAGTATATTGGCCAAAAATAAATCCTAAGTATCCTTTTGTCATGACACACTGCTGGTTTATTATTTCCCTACTTTGAATTGAGGTGACATAGAAACAAATCCTGGCCATCCCTGCACAATTTAAAATATTTTTAATTCCAATGTTCAAAGTCTTCTTTCCAAAAGAGACCTGTTGGTGAGTTGATCTATTTCCTCGCATCCTACCATTCTTGTTGTAACTGAGACTTGGCTAGATTCATCTATTCCCAATTTTGACATAATTCTCCCAGATTATACAGTTTTAGGTCAGATACAAATAGACATGGCAGCGGTTCTGCCTTGTTTATTCACTCCTCCATACCATGTTCCTTGTCAAAACTGACACCTTAGACAGCTTAATTAATGCTGTGTTTGTGTCCATAAAATTATCTGGAAGAAAGATTTTTAGTTGGCAGCATGTACCCACCCTCAAAAAAAAAAAACTTAAAACAACAAAATTTTCACAGTTGTATTCATTGATTTATTCCCTGTGCGAGTTTCAATGCACCATATTAAAGGGTGATTTTAATGCAAATTGACCCTCTAGTAGGGGGCTTAAACTGAAGTCCTCCATTGCCCCTCTTGGTTTGAACCAAATAATTAAAGATCCCACCCGTTATGATTCAGCTACATTAGAAGCATTTTACTATTTTAGATTTGGTTTTGTTTCCCTGAAATTCCAGTTAGCTCTTCTGGTTGTCAAGGGAACTTATTCAGTGATCATGCCCTTATTTATGCACAATAAATCTTTCTCCTCCCAAATTTAACTCTAACACTATTAAGTTTCATTGTTTTAAACAATTCAGTTTAGTTTTTCATTCTGGCCTGCTTATGATTAACTGGGGAAGCTGTTCTCCTCTATAATGTATATGTCACCTGGGTTTATTTTTCAACAGTTTAATTTGCTCTCTAATCAACATGCCCCTTTTTTAGAAGAAGGTTAAATCTAACATGTCCCCTGGTTGACTCCTTTTATCAGTTCCCAGCTGAAGTCTCGAGATAAACTTTATCAAAAGGATAAGAAAACTAGTTTCCCCAGAGGTGTGGCAGATTTTCACAAATTTCATAGTTATTGTGTTTCTATTATAAGGAAATCCAAATTCTCTTATTATAAAACCAATCTGACTAATGTGAGAAATAAGTCTAAGAAATGTTGGCACATGGCTGACTCTGTTTGGAGGGTGCCTTCTGCATTAAAGGAACCAAATGGGGAAACAAAGGGGTTAAAGGGAACGCTATATGGGTGTAATGTATGCGGAATGACGGTGTTTAGGGTGGGGTACCTGTGCACTCAGTAAGAAAGCACAGATGGGCCCCACATTGTGGTACACAGGCACTAATGATGTGATAGAGAATAGTGTGAAAGAAGTGCAGGCAGATATAGGAACTGGCAAGATTATGTGTAGCGGAGGACTGCACTGTCACATTTTCAGAAATCTTGCCAATACTGAAGGGTACTCTGGAAAGAAAGCAGAAGATTAGGGAAATCAACAGCTGGTTAAGGGAGTGGTGTCTGGCTATGGGCATGGGTTGGTGGGTGAATGGGGACTACATGGGAGAACAAAGAACTTTTTGCCAGGACAGACTACACTTGAGTAAGAAGGGAAGGAGGTCCTTAAAACAAGCTTGGGGATTATATATGGGTCTGTTCATGAAAAGGGTTACCAAAGTGTGACATGAGGGTCAAATTTTCAAATTATTTCTAGATTACATTTGTGATGCATTTCAGGATATTATGACCCAAGTATGAAAAATAAACATATTGGGAGATAAAAGCCGCACAGGTTCCTGAGATAAAAGAACTGTATTGCGTGAGTGTAACTAAGTGACACCACACACGTGGTGAATGTAGCACCTGACACAAAACACTTGTTTTAGTAGTAAAACTTTAATAAACAGGTAATGAGTTGTATTAAAACATGAGAAACAAATATTTATAAAATTATATTACATTAATTACAAATGTGATGTTTTGCACCATGTACCATAGTGAATGTAACAAGTGACACCACACTTATGTTTCACTTACTAAAACTATACTAAACATGCCCAACAACTAACATACTACTGCTACTGACTGACATACTACTATAGAACATGAAAAAATCTGACAATTACATTACTTGCAAGTGTGATGCTTAATACACATAACGTGGTGAATGTAACGAGTGACACCACACATTTCTTTCAGTTTTACAAAGTTTAGTGAACATGCCTAATGGCTAACATGCTACTAATAATAACTGACACAGTGCTACAAAACCTGTAGAAATTTGACAATAGTAACAGTAGTGACAGCTGTGATGTTTGATACCACATACCGTGGTGAATATAACAAGTGACACCACACTTGTGTTTGACTTATTAAAACTGTATTAAACTTGCCTAACAACTAACATACTACTATTACTGACGGACGTACTGTTATAAAACATGAAAAAATCAACAATTACATTACTGGCAAGTGTGATGCTTAACACCATATAGCGTGGTGAATGTAACAAGTGACACCACACATTTGTTTCAAATTATAAAAATTTACTGAACATGCCTCATGGCTATCACGCCACTACTAATAAGTGACATAGTGTTACAAAACCTGGAGCAATTTGACAATAATAACAGTACTGGCAGGTATGATGGTTGATGCCACATATGGTGGTGATGTAACGAGTGACACCACAAAGAAAATCCATTTTAACTCTCCACCCCATATACACTGAATAATCCCTATTACAATTTATGCTCAGCACTTTCCTTAGACATGCAGTTGTCACTGAAATATGCTCTCTGAAAATTTGCCCAACAATCAGTGAATGATGGTAACCAAAGTCTACCTGTAGTAAATGTAACTGCAACCCTCGTTGTTGCATGCAGTGCTTATCTTCATGGAATGTAGCCCTAAAATGGAGAGACCATGTGCAAACAATGGGTTTTAAACCACAACTCAGCTCCTCCCTCTATGAGTTGCTCCCTTGGTTCTGATGGGCAGGTTATGACTTTGCAACTGTCACAGACTGACAGGTAAACATTTGGCCTGATGTGACCCCAAGTACAGTGAGGGTCAAAGGTTGCTGTCCCTTCTGTGGGAAAGACAGATCAGGCAGTAACACAGTCAGGTATCACAAGGAGGCAAACTAGGAGAGAAGCCAGAAAATCTTTTAAAGCGCTAATAGTACAATTACAGATTTGGGCCATGTGGGTAAATGTAATGTGCTGTGACACCAACTGTTACATTCACCACACTAAATACAAAAGCTGCATAAATTAAAAATGGAGCATTACAATGGGCTAAAGAGTACAGATAATAAAAACGTAATTCCATATTAGTAGCGGACTTACTTTAATAATGGAAAACAGTAAATAAAGCTTGCAAAACAATTAGTAAAACATGTGTTTTGCATGTCACACTTTTCAGGTAAAAAGGCAGCAAAATGGAGTGGGATACCCCATCAAAAAAATATGGATACCCTAGAATTCTATAGTTATGTTAGCTATCTGCCTACTATAAACAGCATTCAGATTTAGTCAAAAACATGTGCCTGACAGTTCTTGATTTTTTAAAATGTGGTATTCACTGTATGGTGGGCACTGGTAACTCCCTTTCATGAACAGACCCATATCTAGGCGGTGGGTTTTGAACCTAGATGAGGGGAAAGGCTGGAGTCCAGGGCTCTTGAGTGAAATAGGAGGCACAGGCTCTTCCCCAATCTGGAAGAGTACATGAGTGAAGGCCAAACCTAGAGGTTGAGGCCAGGGGCAAGGAGTTGGTAACATAAAGGAAAATTCTGGGAGGGGTTGGAAAGTTGTTTAGATAAATGCAAGGAGTCTGTGAAACAAGATGCCAGAGTTGCATGCATTGTTGGTGGAAAGGGGGTGGATGTGGCTGCAGTCACAGAGAGTTGGGCCAACCAGTACCACGACTGGGACATACAAAATACCTGGGTACACTCACACTTAGAAAGGATAGGATGGTGGTGGTGGTGGTGGGGGTGCACTATTTTGTTAGGGAAGGGATAGTATGCAGCAGAGAGGAGGTGGGGCAGAATAACATGGGCGGTATGAGCCCGTTACAGGATAGTAAGGGAGGAGGGTTAATCTGAGGGGGTGGTCTACAGGCCACCCATGCAATGGAGCACATGGACAGGGAACCCATTGACAATCTGAGAAAAACTGTAGGAGGCAGAGGGTGGAATGTGATGCTAGGGGCTTAACATGCCAGGGACAGACTAGAGCTCCATGGTGTCTCATCAGCAATGGAGCAAAGAGTGCTCGACGCACTCCAGGATGAATATCTGACTCAGCTTGTTGAAGAGCCAACTAGAGAGGAAGCATCCTGGAGCTGGTGCTAGCCGATGGGGAGCAGGTCAGAGATCTGACGGTGGAAGCCCTTTGGCTGGTAGTGACCATTCCGTGGTGTGTTTTACATTGGACATAGGGAAGGAGAGGAACCAAAGCAGAAGATCACGGTTGTGGACTTCAGGAGGAAAAACTTCGGGGAGATGACAGATATCCTCAGGGAGCATACAGGTAAAATCAGAACCGGGATGGACATGGAGAGGAAGTGGAAATCCTGAAGATGGGCATGCTGGAGGTCATGAAAACCTGTGCCAGGGCACAAAACAAGATAGCCAAAGGTAGGAAACCTTGCTGGTGGACAAAGGAAGTACAGGAGGAAGTGAAGAATAAGAAGCTGGCCTTTAGAAGGTACAAATGCTCCTGTAGTGAGGCAGACCGGAGGAGTATCATAGGATTTCCAGGGAGGCTAGCAGAAGGGTAAGAAAAGTCAAGGCTGATATGGAGCTTAGATTAGCAAGAGGGATCAGGAGGAGGAGAAGGAATTCTTTAGATATGTTAAGGAGTGTAGGAAGGGTGAGGGACAGATAAGCAAGCTGAGAAAAAGGGGGGATGGATGGGGTAGAACAGGCTGAAGTGTTAAATGATTATTTCAGCTCGGTCTCACTAGGGAAAGGGATGAGGCATTGCTCTCATGGAGGGGGCAGGAAAGGGGACATGGGGGCTCTCAGATGGGAGATTCAGATAGGGAGGGTGATGGAGGCTCTCAAGTCCTTGAGGACGGATAAAGCTCCAGGGCCAGATGACATCCATCTCAGGGTTCTGAAGGAACTGGCAGATCTGCGGCTCCAATGACAGAACTATTCAATTCCTCCTCCAACCAGGATGTGTCCCTCTGACTGGAGGTTGGCCCATGTTGTTCCTCCGCAAGTGTGGACCTTGGGGACGAACTTGGGAACTACAGACCGGTCACCATGACACCCATAGTGGGGAAAATGTCGGAGGCCACCTTAAAGGAATGAGTGGTGAAGTTTCTAGAGGTAAATGGTTTCAGGATGACAACCAACATGGATTTGTCCAGGAAAATTATGTCAAACTAACCTGGTCAAAGTTTTCACTGGGTGACAAGATCCCTGGATGGAGGAAAGCCGGTTGATGTCCTGTACCTGGACTTCAGCAAGGCTTTCAATTCGGTCCTAATGGAAGGCTAATTTGGAAACTGAGGGAACTGGGAGTGGGAGATAAATTGGTGGGGTGGGTAACTAATTGGCTTAGGAATAGACAGCAGAGGGTGGTGGTAGGGGTGAAGCCTCAACACCCAGAGAGGTCATAAAGCGGGTTCAGAAGGTTCAGTTTGGGCCCTATCCTTCTTAATGTATTCATTGTGGATATCAGGAAGGGGCTGGTAGAAAATGAGTTTGTTTGCTGATGATTACAAATTGGGGACAGTTGAAGACAGTGAGGAGGGTAGGAGGGCACTACAGGATGACCTGGGGAGGATGGAAAACTGGGTCCACGCATGTAATTAGGGTTTAATGCATGCAAATGTAGCATTCTGCACCTGCGTGTTAGGAACCCTGGTATAACTACCACTTGAGGGTATAGCTGACTGTCGCGAATGTTGGAGAAGGATCTGGGGTGAGGATTGATGCTAAAGGAAACCCTCAGAGCAGTGCAGAAAGGCAGTGGCTAAGCCAAACAAAATGCTGGGGTGTATAGCCAGGGGATGACATCCAGGAGAAGGGAGATTATGTTTCCCCTGCACCTCATCGGTGAGGCCGCATCTGGAGTACTGTGTGTAGTTCTGGCACCCCGCCTAAAAAGGACATCACACTGCTGGAGAGAGTCCAGAGAAGGGCAAACAAGGATGATTAGTGGTCTGGGGGTTTGTCATATGAGGACAGACTTAGAGAGCTGAACATGTACTCTCTGGAGGACAGAAGGGATGGTGAGACATGATAAGAGACCTTCAAATACCTGAAGGAGTTCAAACAGAGGGAAGAAGGAGGGTCTGTTCAAGTTAAGGAGATGGGGAATATGAGATCCATAGTCTAAAGTTCGCTGGTGGGGGCAGTACAGAGGAGAGGCAGAGGGGGCATTGTTTCATGGAGAGGTGATGGCTCCCTGGAATGCACTACCGGATGACCTGGTAAAATGGCAACTGTGGGAGGTTTCAAGAAGGGTTGGAACAGGCACAGGGGCATGGTACAGGGTGGGGTTTGGTGAACAACAGAGGTACACAGGGAGGGGAAGGGGAGGAGGGGGAAATGAAGGGAGGTAGCAGCTACTATACACTACCAAGAGCTGGGTCGGGCAGACAAGATAGACCATTAGGCCTAATCTGCTGGCAACTATGTATGTAACATGTAGAAACATAACATTTGATGGCAGATAAGGACCGCTTGGCCCACCCTAGTCTGCCCATTTCCTACCTAATGGATAAGCTGCAGATCCTAGTTAACCAACAGTCTACTTCCTCCTACCCCACTAGAATTGCCTTATGTGTGTCCCATGTATTCTTGAATTCCCCCACTCTTTTGACTCTCCGACCTCCTCAGGAAGGCTGTTCCATGCATCTACAACCCTCTCTGTAAGAAATACTTCCTCACATTACCTCTGAGCTGTCCCCCATTATCTTCAAATTGTGCCCCTTGTTCTTGCATCTCTTTTCTGAAAGATGCTACCCTCTTGGACTTTGTTGATTCCTTAAGGTATTTGAAAGTTTCTATCATGTCCCTCCCCCTTTCCCCAAGGGTATAATATTAAGCTGCTTTAGTCTCTCCTCGTATGTCTTCTGGTGCAGACCCTCGCACCATTTTGATTAGCCCTCTCTGAACAGCCTCCACTCTGTCTAAGTCTTTGTGGAGATGGGGTCTCCAGAACTGCACATAGTACTCCAGATGTGGTCTTACCAACTGTCTGTACAGAGGGACAACAACTTCCTGTTTTCTACTGGTGATGCCTCTCATATGCATCCCAGTATCCCCAGCCCTCCTTACTGCCTTCTCACATTGCTTACCCACCTTTAGGTCATCTGATATGACTACCCCCAGGTCCCTTTCCATTTTGCTGCTGTCAGTATCTCACCCTCCCGCCATTGTGTACTCTTCTCCTGGGTTTTGTTTCCCAGATGCATTACTTTGCACTTCTTTGCATAGAATCTAAGCTGACATACATTTGACCATTCCTCCAACCTTGCCAAGTCCCTTTTCATCCTTTCCACCCCACCTTGTGTATCAACCCTGTTGCAGATCTTTGTGTGTCAGCCTGCAAAAGACATACTTTCCTTCCAGGTGCTCTCCAATGTCACTTATAAAGACATTGAAGAGGACCGGTCCCAGTCCGAACCCTGCAGTACCCGCTAGTTACCCTCCTTTCTTCACTGTGGACTCCGTTTGCTATTACCCTTTGTGTCCTGTTGTCCAGCCAGTCTTTATCCAGTCTACCACCTTGGGACCACTCCAAGGCTGGCTAACTTGTGTATTCATCTTTTGTGTGAGACTGTGTCAAATGCCTTGCTAAAATCTAGGTAGGCCATATCCACAGCCCCTCCCTGGTCTACTACTTTGGCCACCCAGTCAAAGAAATCTATTAGATAATTGCCTGACATGACCTTCCTGCTGTGAAACCATGCTGCCTTTGGTCCTGCACCCCACTGGCCTCTAGGGTACTCAACAATTCTTTCCTTCAGAAGTGATTCCATCATTTTCCCTACCACTGAGGTCAAACTAACTGGTCTGTAGTTTCCTGCCTCTGCCCTGCTCCTACTTTTGTGAAGTGGAATCACATCTGCCCTCTTCCAGTCCTCAGGTACCACCCCATCCTCCCATGACTTGTTAAAAGAGTAGTCAGTGGCATTACTAGTTCTACCCTTAGTTCTTTAAGAGATTCCTGGGGTGGATCCATCAGTCCCCATTGCCTTTCCACCCTCAGTTTCAGGGGTTCTTTCAAAACCCTTTCTTCTGTGAATGGACTGTATTAACCCCCTATTCAGCGTGTTTCTCTTGTTTGGTTTGGGTACCTCCCCTCCTCTTCCATTGTGAATACTGAGCAGGAATATTCTATTCAGTATCCCTGCTTTTCACTGTCACCCTCTGCCCACATTCCCTCCCTTTATTAAGTCTCTGTCTCTCCCTTGATCTTTATTCGGCTCCCTAATGTACCTATAAAAGGTTTTATCCCTTCTTAACAGAGTTGGCTATCTTTTCCTCAGTTTGTGCCTTTGCTATTGACTGCCTTCCTGCCTCCTTCTGCTTTAACTGATAAAGTTCTCTGTCCTGCTCCTTTTTGTGTTTCCTTATATTTCCGAATGCTATCCTTTCTCCTTAACCTTCCCTTCCACCTCTTTTGAGAACCATAGTGTTTTTTCCTTCATTTTGTTTTGTTGATGTTTTCACACAAAAGGCTTGTTGCCTATGTGATGGCTGTTTTGATTATTCCCCATTGTTCCTCCACCCTCCTTCCTGCCCATTTGCTAGTGCTTTTTGAGACACCCTCTCATTTTCCCAAAGTCAGCCCTCCTAAAGTCCAATACTCTTGTTTTGTATGGCTTGACTCCATGGCTGTGTTTATTGTGAACCATACTGTTTGGTGGTCACTTGTTCCCAGATGGCTATCCACTTCTAAATCTGAGATCCTTTCTCTGTCCCCATTTGAGAGTACCAGGTCTAAGACTGCTCCCTCCCAAGTGGGTTCCAACACTAGCTACTATATATGAATATATACTATATATACACTACTGTATATGAAACAATCTGACCCCTTATGGATTTTAACATAAGAGGATTACGTCTCACCATGTAACTCAAACAGAAGCATGGCAACCCATGTGTTTACTGTTGATTTTAAATGTTTGGATGACCACGTGTACTGGGCAAAAATTATGAATTTGACATAGGGTTGCTTGAAACACCAGGGAACATCCTTAAGCTCTAAACTGTAAATGTTTCTAAAATGGAAACATGTACAGTATGATACTCCTGAATAAAGTTTAATGTAAGTTACTTGGTTTTGCTGACCAGGGAAAGAAGACTAGGCAATTCTGCTTATTTTCAGCCTTTTCCTGAAGTACATGCAAACTGGAAATACTGAACCAAGTTACGTTGTTTTTTGATGATGTTGTCTACAGCAAAGGCACAACTTTATAAAGATGTTATGACATGGCTTTTTGTCCAAACTCTGGATTTTAAATACTGTTCTCCTGCTAAAGTAAGTTTAGTTTTGCACTGTTAACTGATAGGAGGATCCCTCGTAAGATGTGGGATGTTCTTTTCCTCTGCTGTTATAGCCGCTTTGGGGTACAAGGAAACATGAAACAGAAATCTTTGGAGGATAGAATGTGTCCATGTTTGGAGTATGTTTCCATACATATATTTTAGCATGTCCTTTTATTCTGGGTTTCTGGGCTTTCATGACAGTAAGATGTAAACGCTCATGAACTGAACGTTTAATGTATCACAGTCTACAGCTAGGATTTTCCTCCACAGTTCATGAAGTCTAATAAAAGTATACGCACCATGATATCTGGCAGGCAAATGCCAACTGGTGTTGTAACACATATAATCATGCATTTGTCAGTTGCTAAAATGACTGAAGCTGCAAGTTGAGAAATCCATTCGAGAGAGCAGAAAAGTCTAGAAAGTAGTTTTTCCCCCTTTGACTGCAGTGCATTGGATCTAATTAACTTTCTTTTTGCAGGCCTGGTTGGCAGACTTTCCTTTCCTTTTTCTTTTTACTGTAACCCTTTCAGGAAGTGTATATCTGTCTGTCTGTTTTTGTTTTAGTTCTAATATTGCCTGGGAGTGGAGCAATGTTTTCCTTTTCTTGATTTCACTGTATTGTTCCTCTTCTAGTTTAGCTAGATTTTGCTGTAACTGGCCTGCTGCATTCTTGTGTAATACCAACTTCCTTTATAAGAATTGTTGGATTGATGTTTGTTCCTCTGTATAATTTGTGTGGACTTTTAAATAAAATTCCCACTCTGTTCAAGAAGTGCACAGGATCTTTAACTTCCACCTGAACAGGTTAGATGGGACCTCGGTCTAACATGTCATCAGACAGACCGTGCCTCAGGAGTGCAGCAGCCCTCTCATGCTGTACTTCAGTGTTAGTTTTGGGATTTGCCAAGTTGCTGCATGGGGATAAAACCCATGACCTTCTAATCATCTGGCCTCAGAGGCAAGGGTATAACCTGCTGAGCCACTGACAATGCAAAACAAAAAAGGAAGAGAACATTCGTCATTTCCCAGGTGTCCCTGTGACCTATAAAAGCCTGTGACACGCCACCATTTTGCCCACAAAGAGTGTAGGTCAAACTTGCTGTCTGTACAGAGCAAATTAAACAACAAAAACATAAATTTTAGTCCATCGTAACAGTGAAATATACTCTTCCAGGATACTTGATGGTAGCAGTTCAAATCAAAAGTTCAAGTGAAACATTAAACTTGGGGAACATGACCAACAGCTGACGGAGTAGGACATACGCTCAGTGAGCTCTACTCTGAGTCAAAGCTTGTGTACCTCTCTAAGTGCACCATTGCAAGATCCCAGGCACCATGACAATAGGCCTGCAACAGTAATTCATTTATGTGGTCATCCAGTAGCTAGGACAAACTGCAGTTAAAGAAAGTGATTCCAGCCGGCTGGTCTCCGAGTTGCAGATAAAATTAGTACTCTTACTTCTGGCTGTGGCTCTGAAAGGTGCAACTGTCAGATGGCTTCAAGACATTCCTCCAACAGTGCCTGAGAGAAAGGTTAGAGTTGGCAGTGCACAGAGGTGATTAGAAGACATGATGGACTCCTTCATTTGCAAATGGATAAGTACACCACCCTCTGGTGGCCCTGGGATTCCATGTTGTCCAAGTGGAGGTGGAATCAGAGGCAGTAAGACAAGGTTAACAAGATCAGGCTATACAATAAGCAAACTACACTTTGTTTTATTAATAAACTTTATTAGATGTATCAGTAGTAGCAACTAAAAGTCATGCATACTGGTTGTCTTTTTTTAATGAACGGATCAATATTTGTGTCCACTGACATTAATAGTATTAGGGCATGCGTTATAGCACAGTGTTTTTTCTTTCTCTTTTCATTTCCACCTAGCAAACTAATAACTGATTGGCACTCTTCCTTGTTATTAAAACTGTCATTTTTACTCTGTGCCTTGGCCCCCTCTAGTACTGAGCTTCTTGATTGACTGTATTAATAAGCGGTCCAAAGTACTGATATGCTACTCATATATACTACTTGAAGGTTCTCAGTTTTTACTGTTCAGTTATGTAAGCACTGGGTAGTTGTTTCTGCTGAATTTTGTAAGACAAAGTTATTACTAAATGCTGTATCTGTCTTGGAAGTATTTTTTCAAGATTTTGAATAAAGCTGAGTTTAAAATAAAAGAAAGTGATTGCTCTGAAAGTTATCTAAAGCTGTAGACAGCTACTACTGAAGGTCATAAGAGACCGTATAGTACGCTGGAATCTTGTACATGAGGGTGTTGGAAGGCCTACTGCACCATCTCTGTTGAGAGGCCTAGACATCCGACAGCACATAAGCTTGAAGTGATGCACTTGAAATTTAGAAAAAATATTAATTGTGTTGCTGTTGCCTACAACCATTGCTAGACTGTTTTGTATAATCCCTATTCCATTTAGAGGATCTCCACTGCTGATTAATAAAGTTATTTTGTTAATTTCTAAACTCTGATTTACAAGCTTATTATTAGCAGTCTACCTAATTGGTACAGAAGGGCTTGAAACTGCAACAGAAGGGTGGGTATTGTTTCTAGAGTGTCTCAGGGTAGTGTTAGCTACTGGGAGGTGGGTTGGTAATGCATCACAAGGGCAGTATTCTACTTTTTATCAGAACTACTATTTTCTTTCTTTGGGTGGATCGCCACACTATTTCTCATAGTTCCCATCCAAACCAAACCCCAGCATGAGGAGTTTAATGAGCCCAGACCCCTCAACTTTGCTTGGCCACCATGGGTACAAGACTGGGGTATTAATTGAGAAAAGTAACACCTGTAACATCTGCAATATGACCTAGTTACATACTTGGAGGCACCACCAGGATCTTTTGTTTAACAGCTGGACACCTCTGGGCACCGGAAGAGTGCCCACCACCCAGGTGAAAATCTGGAACATTTCAGAAAAATTATGAACATTCTGAAAACTTTGGGAAAATTCAGAAATTCAAAATGGCCTTTAAGAAGTCAAAAATTGGTGTTTGCAATAAGGTTTAGACCCCAAGTGTTGTTGATTAGTAATATCCTCAAGGGAGGATACCTCTGAAATATTGTCTGTGTTAGAATGTGAATTTACTGGCCTTGGTAAGAAGAAAATAACAGCATTTAGAAAATAGGTAAAAAGTATTTTGGAGGCTTCTGATTGGCTAAGAGACTTCTCTAGCTGGGCATGTATCAGACAACAGATGCCCAGCTATTAAAAGCACCAGCCCAGCCAACCCTTGCTTGGGTAGATTTCAAATGTTGATGCCTCCCACCCAGGAGAATGATACCACCCATTGCCCAGTGATTACAGTTTATGACCGCTTACTTCAGGTGTGATAATTCTTGGCACTGCAGCTGTTGCTGGGAAAGCTGTCAGCTGCGGTTTCAAAACAGTCCACACAAACAAATACACACACACACGCTCACCAGGTTTGGCTCACTTACATCTAGGTGTGTGTGAGTGCTGTAGCCATTTGCAGTGCATCCACACATTGGGTTAGGAAGCACTGCAGGTAATAGCCCCACAATCCTCTGTGTTTTATTTATTTCCCCTATGTTGCGCTCATCAATGCAGGTGATGGGAACATTCACACAGGGACAGCAAACTCCTGCAGCATTTCAGCACTCCACCACTGCAGTATCTCGTAGGAGCTAAAATAGACTGACCACAATGCTCCCAGACATGTCTTTACTTCTGCAGTGGCAGCAGATCCCTGCCATGGCTGACAGGAGCAGATTATCCAGTACACAGGAATGATGGATTCCTGCTGTGATCATATACCTGAGGCAAACAAGAAATGATAAAATACTCTTTTCAGTGTCTGCCCTGATGAAGTACCTTTTGGAAAACCTATGCTAGTTTGGTAGCTTTCAAAATAAAAATACAAACATTATTTTACATTTCTTTTCAACACTTTAGACCTGTTAAAGATGATATGGGATTAATATTTTCACCAAAAACCATCAAAGCATTAGACTTCAGAACACAGGAAATGAAATTTTATCAGGTAAAAAAAAATTACAGAAATTTCTAGGGAACCCCAACCTCCCCATAGTGTGACTACAAACACCATGTTTGAGTACAGGCCTATGGAGGCGGGCTGATAGGTGGAAAGGGCCCTGTTTGCAAAATATTTCTGACACAGTCGTCGAATGAGAAGAACATCCCACCTTCTGCAGCAAGTTACAGTTGTATGCCTTGGGGTGACTCTTTTGTGCCTTTGACCCCCAAAAAGTGTCATTATACCACAGTGACACACACCCTGGGGTATCTGACTTTAATTGTGAAATGGCTCTAAACTGTAACAACTTGCTGGGTACCAGCTAGCTAGCAGCTGGTAGCACTCCTGCTTGACATCCAGATGACCTGGTTAACACCGTCAGCATGGGACATCTGGTGCTGTCCACTGAGTCGGGGTTCTGTCATCCATTTATGATGCCTCCTGCCTCAGTGAGCAAGGGCTCCGCTTTCTGCTGCATGACTGCCCTGGTGGCTTAGGAAGTACATCTCATGCAGGAAGGAATAAGTGGAACCACTGGAGGGGCCTTACGTTGATATGGACCTGCTCGCCTCGCGATGGACATGGAGTCATCACACACTCAGTGTAGGCCAGCAAGAGAGTTCAGAAGGTACAGTGAGGCAGGCCTTACTCACTTTTATGATGGACACGGTAGGCATTCTGGCAGGCCACTCCCTCAGGACCACACCCTGGAGAGGATATGGGAGAGCCTGAGAGGGGATACCAGAACCTGTCAATATGCCACATGGATTATAGCACAGTATAATCCACGTGACAAAAATAGCGCTTGATGGAATAGTTACAGGGATAGCATAGCACACTTAAATTACCACTGTCCCTGTAGCTTTCATCACTTGGGAGGAAGAGGACAATACGCTAGCTAAGTGTCACTTTGCTGAGCTGCTGCCATGGTGCAGAGGTTAGGGCCATGAGCAGCGAAGGGTGGAGGGATGTCCTGGAGACCAGGGTTCTATTCCCAGTCTCACAGTTTTGTGTTTTTCTCCTCCCTTTGAGTTTTCTTTTCATTTGTTCTCCCTCCACCCTGCACGCTTGCCTCCACCCCACAAATACAGTTCCCCTCATGTTTCTCCCCATCCCGAGCTGCCACCCCTATGGAGGTTATTATTAATACCACTGAGGGTATGGGGTGTGGGGTGGTGGAGCCCCCCACAGACACTCATTGCAGTTGTTGGGTGTTTTTTTAGCCATGGTAGCGCTTGGTGTTTTCATGAACACTATGATTGGCTTACTCGCTTTTCAGCGCCTTTTGACTGTGCTACCTTTGTTTTCTGTTTTATGACCCAGTGCCAAAACACCCCAGCAGTGCTAGGCAGATGAAAGCCGTCCACCCCATGCCACATTAGGACCCCATCATCTCCTCATGCACCTTGCCAACTCTTCCTCGTGAACCTCAGCTCTTGAATGAAGTATCCTCTGCCCAGCTTGAAGAACTGGGGGGTCCAAGCCAGAGGTGATAAGCTTTGGGTTATGGTAGGCACTCAAGCGAGGATGTCGAGCAGAGGCTGGTGGTGTGCTAGACTACTGGACGACTCCTGCAGTGGGCAAAGGGCCTGGGCAAGTGGAAGGAAGACCTGGCAGCTGACAAGGAGGATCTGGGAAGAAACAGAAAGTACAATAAATAAATAAACAAATAAATACTTATATATACATACAGTACATATATACATACATTACATAACAATTGGATGGGTAATATTACTAACATATCAATGTGTAGTGATTTTGTCATACAGTGCATCCATCCATTACCAAAACATAGTCCTCAGTGGGATAGGGGGATGGGAGAAGCCTGGTGCTATAAAGCGGTGAGGTGGTTGGAAAGGTGAGAAGCCATCCAGGAGGTGGTGAAACAGGGCTAGCCAGCCCATGAGTGATAGCGGAGAAGGCATCGCAGCCGAGGTGCTCTCTCTGGCAGTTGCCCTCGGGCACAGGTGAGTGAGCAGTGCAATGCTCTGTGCTAGAGTGCTAGCTGGGCAGTGCTCTATATGAATGCCAGCTTTGTGGTTGGATGTAGTAATGGGGTGCTCTGTTCCTGTTGTGGGCTCCTCTGGCACTTCTGAAGTCCTTAACTCAAGACTTGGAGGTGGAGTACCATGGCCTGGGGGATCTCAGGGGCACCCTCAAAGAATGCCACCTACTGAACTTCAGGCCTGAAGAAGATTCCTATGAAGAGTGGTCACATATATTGTGGTGGGGAATAGGTTGTGCAGCCAGGCTGCCCAGGAACAGGGAAGGATAGACTTGTACCAGAACCAGGGCTGCATCTTGGATCAGGTAAGGAGAGTATCTCTAAGGTGCAGGTAGGAGAGCATCTCAGAGGATGTGTGTGTGTGGGGGGGTCCAGGTTGGTAGAGTTGGGCATTTGTGTCTATACAAGCTGGTAGTCCCTAGGGAGGGAGGCTACATGGTGCCACAGTGAGAGTGGAGCTTTGGCTCATGTGAGATTTGCCATGTGTGCAGGGGCAACACAAATTAGGGATAGAAACATAGAAATTGTCAGCAGATAAGGACCACCAGGCCCGTCTAATCAGCCCTAACCCTACACTAGTTTGTGGCCTTTGACTCTAACTGGTCAATGGCTACTCCCCTTCTTCCCACTTCTAATGTTCCCTCATGCCTCTCAGGCATGTTTAAAACCCTCTACTGTGCTCACTCCCACAACCTTCTGTGGCAGTCTGTTCCATGGGTCCACCACCCTCTCTGTGAAGAAAACTTCCTCACATTTCCCCTTAACCGGTCTCCTTCCAGTTTCATGTCATGCCCCTTGTCCATTTACAAATCTTGCATTGGGAGATGTCTCCCCCTGCACCTTGTTTATACCCTTAAGGTACTTGAATGTTTCTACTCCTGTCCTCCAGCGAGTACATAGTGAAGTCCCTGAGTCTCTCCTCATATGTTTTGTGTTGCAATCCCTGCACCATCTTAGTCACTCTCCTCTGGACTGCCTCCAGCCTGTCAATGTCCTTACAAAGGTGTGGCCTCCTGAACTGTACACAGTACTCTAGGTGAGGCCTGACCAGCATTCTGTACAAAGGCATCACCACCTCCCACCTTCTGTTAGTGATACCTCTGCCTATACACCCAAGCATGCCACTGGCTCTCCTAGGACTTTGTACTCTGCTTTGACATCTTTAGGTCATCAGAAATGATGACTCCAGGTCCCTCTCCTCTTGGTGATCTTCACCAATCCTCCCCGCCCCATTTTGTAGCTTACCTCAGGGTTTCCACTTCCCAGGTGCATTATTTTGCACTTTTGGAACTGAACCTCAGCTGCCACACCTCAGACCATTTTTCAAGCTTTTCTAGGTCCCCTCATCCTCTCTACCCTGTCTGGAGTATCCACCCTGTTGCAGATCTTGGTGCCATCTACAAATAGGCAGACCTTTCCCTCTAGCTCCACTGCAATGTCACTAATGAGACATTAAACAGGACTGATTCCTGAGGTACCCCACTGGTCACCCCTTCTCACCTGAGTGGATCCCATTTACCACCACCACCTCTCAGTCCCTGCCCATTAGCCAGTCTCTAACCCAGTTTACCACCTTGTTCCCCATTCCCAGACTACCCATCTTGTTAACCAGCCTCTTGTGTGGGACGGTGTTGAAGGCTTTGCTAAAATCTAGGTAGGCAATGTCTACTGCCCCCCAACTGATTTCCCTTGTCTCCCAGTCAAAGAAATCTTTCAGGTTCGTCTGACATGACCTGCCTGCCATGAATCTATGTTGTCTCGGATCCTGGCCCCACTGGCTTCCAAGTGTGCCCCATTCTTTCTTTCTTTAAGCAGTGCCTCCATGATCTTACCCACTACTGAGGCTGACTGGCCTGTAATTCTCTGCCTCCTCCTTACTCCACTCTTGTGCAGAGGTACCACATGTGCCTGCTTCAGTCCTCCTGAACTATTCCAGTATTGAGTGACTCTGTGAACATGGCAGCCAGAGGTGCTGCAAGCTCCCTTCATAGTTCCTTCAATATCCTTAGGTGTATGCCATCTGGTCCCATTGCTTTATCCACCTTCAGTTTGTGAACTCCTCCAGGACTCTCTCTACTGGGAATGGACTTGTGTCTACCACCCCTCTCTCATGTTTGTCCAATATGTGGGCCCTGTCCTCCCTCTTCAGTGAATACTGAACAGAAGTATTTGTTCAGTATTTCTGCCTTTCCATGTCCCCTCCACATTCTCCTGCATCACCTTTTAGCCTCACAATCCCTCCTCTGGCCTTCCTCCTCCTGCTGATGTACCTATAGAATGTCTTGTCCCTTTTTTCATTGTCTGCTTCTTCTTTCTTCAGTCTGCATCTTTGCTCTCCTCACAGCCTTTCCTGTCTCCTTTAGATTCCTTAGGTACATGTCTCTGTCTCCGTTGGGTCTCCTATATTTCCTGAACCACTCCCTTTTGGCTCTGACTTTTCTGCCACCTCTCTTGAGAACCAAAGTGGCCTCTTCCTTCTCCTGCCCTTGTTTACCACCCTGATGCATTGACTTGTCACCTCCCCAATGGCTCTCTTTAGATGTTCCCATTGCTCTGCATTCCCTTCCTATTGTTCTCCTTGCCAGTGTGGCAGTGCCTCCTATGTAGCTCCCCATTGCAGCAAAATCTGCCCTCTAAAATCCAGAACCTTTGCCTTGGTGTGACTAGACTGAGTCTCTGTCTGTATGCTAAACCAAACCATATTATGGTCACTGGAACTCAGTTGACCTTCCACCCAGACATCTGCGATTTTGTCACCATTGGTAAGTACCAGGTCCAGAATCACCCTGTCCCTGGTGGGATAGGCCTGCCCCTGTAGAGCATCCAGGATGTCTTGGCTCCTGGCTGAAGCTGCTGTTGGGATAGTCCAAGCCATGTCTGTAATAATGAAATCCCCAGCAGCAGTACTTCCTTTGCTGACATTGTGTAGGTTTGATCCTCTAGGTCCCTGTCCAATTCTTCCCCCTGTGCTGAAGGCCTGTAGAGCACCCTTGTGTGGACTGCTGTACTGCTATTGGGCTCAAGTGTGACCTACAGTGCCTCGGCTTCCCCTGTCTGCCTAGTACCTCTGTTGCCTTAATGTCCTCCTGATTGAAATGACCAAAAATATGAATGTAGTACAAGCTATATTTCAGAACATGTGTAAGTTGTGAAACCTGAGAATCTGAAATGATGTAATAGAATGCTATGGAAGAAAGTGAAATCCTTAAGCTAATAAAGGAAGTATAAAAAATAAAAATAAAATAATGTCCTCCCTGACGTACATTGGCCATCCCCTCCCCATTTTGCCTCCCCAATCCCTCCTGAACAGAGTATACCTTGGTACTCTCACATCCCAGTCGTGGTTTGTGGTATGCCAGATCTCTGTTATACCTGCTATGTCCAGGTCTGCTTCTACCAATAATGCCTCCAGGTCTGGAATTTTATTTCCAAGACTCAGTAGTATCTGTAACCATGGCATTCCATGTTTTTTGCTTACCAGCTCCCTACTAGCTCCATTGCTGTGCTATGCCTTCTCTCCCTCACTTCTTCTTATGTTTCCCTACCCCCACTGTCCTCTCTTCTATCCTTGAAGTATGCGTTACTGTTGTCTTCCTGCTTCCTGGTCCTCCTACCTGCATTCTTCATCTTGTGGGGTGGGCTGCTTGAGTAACCCTGTTTCTGCTCCCCTCCCCAATTTGGCTAGTTTAAATGCTCAAGCAAAGTAGCATTTAAACCTTTCATTCAGGACTGCCTTCCCTTCATGGACAGATGCAGCCTGTCACCAGAGTACATGGTCACACCGTTCCAGATGGGACCCCAATTCCCAATGAAGCCATACCCTTTCTCACTGCGCCAGCCCTTCAACAATTTATTGAAGCTGTTGATGCGGGATTCTTATCCTTCCCCTACTATGGACTGGAAACACCTCTGAAAATGTCACGGAGCTTGCCACCCTCCCCAACTGCCCTCCAACTCCTGAATTCCTCTTACACCCAGGCTGTGCCTCCTGGGAGGCACCTTTACCTTCCTTTCCTCCCTGCTGTCCTTCCCTAGATCCATACCCCAAACAATTGAGTCACCCATAAGGAGTACTTTCTTCTTCCCCAGGGTTCCTCTCTTCTACCACCCACTGGGTCTCCCTCTGGAGAACCCTCACATCCTCTTCAGTCACAGCCTTAGGCTGCCTTGCAGACGTTCCCTCTCCTCCAAGACTTGGTAGGGTTCTTAAGCTTGACTGGGGTGTGTGTCTCTACCCCCCAAATCTCCCGAGCCCACCTTGGACCATCCTGCCTTCTGCCTGGGCAGCCTTTGTGGCAGTGGCTGGTGACTCGGTGGCCTCTGGGTGGACCAAAAGGTGTCCAGTAATCCTGCCAGCTCAGCCCGGAGACTGGCAACCTCCACCTCAGCCCAGAGAGGTGCCTGCATATGGGGCATCGCAGTACCCAGAATGTCCTCCTGAATACTGCTGCTCTGCACCCAGTGTACTGCAGCACTCCTGCATCATCTTTGTCTACACTGATTGGATCCTTCTTACAATACTATTTAAACTGTCCTACTGCTTTCCCACATTCCACAGGCTCTATCCCCCTAGAGTCACCTCTCTGCTACCCCTTTGCACTGTTAGGCATTTCCTGTATTGTGGTAGGAAGGTGTAGTGCAACAAGAGACCCCCATATAAAGGAGGACAAGCCCAGGGGTGGACAGGTCAAGGTGGGTGGAGTGTACTCTGCTGCTACCCTCGAACAATCATTTGCCTCTGCAAAACCACCAAAACAATATGCCTCTTAAAATCAAGAACTCTGTTCTGCAGCTCTCTCAATGACCTCTGCTGTAAACAGAAAAACAGCACTTCCTGAAACTGCTACTTTGGTCTGCTACATAGAAGTTGACTGCAGATAAGGACCGCAATGCCCATCCAGTCTGCCCATTTCTTCTACCTTATGAATGTGCCAAGGGCTGTACTCTGTCAATGGCCTATCTACTCATACTCATCTATATTGCTCCCTTATGCCTATTCCATGCCTGTTTTGAAGCCCTGCATTGTATTCATATCCAAGACTTCCTGAGGTAGGCCGGTTCCATGCATCTACCACCCTCTCTGTGAAAAGAACTTCCTCACATTACCCCTTAATAGGACTCCTTCTAATCTCATGCTGTGTCCTCTTGTCCTGCTATTTTCTTATACTGAAACATGTTAGACTCTTTCACCTTGTTGATGCCCTTAAGATGTTTGAATGTTTGATCACATCACCTCTCCCTCCTTTGCTCTAGGGTATACATATTGAGCTCCATTAATCTGTCCTCTTATATTTTCTGGTGCAGTCCTGCACCATTTTGTTGCCCTTCTCTGGACTGCCACCATTTTGTTAATGTCCTTTGCAGGTGCTGCCTCCAGTACTGCACGAGTATTCAGATGGGACCTAACCAGTGTCTTGTAAACAGGGATTATTATCTCCCTCTTCTGACTTGCGATACCCTTACTAATACACCCCAACATCCCTCTAGCCTTACCTACTGCTTTAGTGGTCTGCTTGGATGATTTCAGGTCATCTGTGATGATGATGCCCAAGTCTCTTTCTTCCCTTGTGATTGCCAGCAACTCCCTCCCAACCTATATGTGGCTTCAGGGTTTCTCACCTCTATGTGCATGATCTTGCACTTCTTTGCATTAAACCCCATTTACCACTCTTCCGACCATTTTGCCAATTTATCCAGATCTCTTCTTGGTTGCCCACCCCATCTGGATCATCTACTTTGTTGCAGATCTTGGTGTCATCTGCAAACAGACAAACCTTACCCTCCAGTCCATCTGCAATGTCACTGATGAAGATATTGAAGAGGACTGGCCCCAGAATGATCCCTGAGGTACCCCACTTGTGACTTGCATCTCTTCTGACTGTATACCGTTACCACCACTCTCTGTTTTCTGCCTCCAACCAGTTTGCCAGCCAGTTGACCAACTTCTGATCCACCCCAAGCCTACCCAGCTTATTAATCAATCTTCTATGTGGACAGTATCGAAAGCTTTGCTAAAGTCAAGGAAGGCGACATGAACTGCACCCTTGGTCCATCACTCTGGTTACCCAGTCAAAGAAATCTATGAGATTAGTTTGACAGGACCTTCCTGTTGTAAACCCATGCTGTCTTGGATCCTTTGCTCCTATGGATTCCAGGTGTTGCATTATCCTTTCCTTAAGGAGTGGCTCCATAATCTTGCCCACTACTGAGGAAAGACTGACTGGTCTGTAATTCCCTGCCTCCTCCTGCTACCACTCTTGTGGAGCCGGATCACATGAGCCCTTCTCCAGTCTTCTAGGACCTCTCCTGTGCTCAGAGACTCACTAAACAGTTCTGATAATGGCTCTACTGAGTTCCACCCTTAGCTCCTTTAGTACACTGGGATGTAGGCCATCAGGTCCCACTGCCTTGTCCACCCTGAGCTTAGCGAGCTCTTGTAGGACCCTTTCTTTTCTGAAGGGACTTGTGCACACCTCCTCCCACTGTGTCCATGGTGCTGAGCTGTGGGCTGCCTCCTTCTCCTCAGTAAATACGAGGCAAGTATCTATTTAGGATAGATGCTTTCCTTGGTCCTCCTCCTCACATGCCCCTTTTCTCCTTTGAGCTTAGCAATACCCCTCTGGACTTTCTCCTTTCACTAATGTATCTATAGAAAGTCTTGTCCCTTTTATTGTTAGGTACTAGTATTTCCTTGGTTTGGGCCTTTGCCTGCCTTACTGCCTTCCCGCTTCCCTTGGGGAAGTTTGGTATGCCTCCCTATCTTCATCCAGCTGCGTTCCTTATATTTCCTGAAGGCCTCTGACCTTTTCTGCTACTGTTTTTGAGAACCAAAGTGGTTTCCTCCTTTTTGCTCTTGCTTTTCTCTCTAACACAATGGGATGTTGATTCAAGTATTGCATCTTTAATGCTTGCCCACTTTGCCTGTACCCTCGCCTGTATTTCTTCTTGCAAGGGCTAGCTTAACTCTGTTGGCCATCTTATCAAAGTCAGCTCCTCTGAAGTCCCATATTTTGCCTTGGAATGGGATGATTTAGTTCTAGTGGCCAAACTGAACCATACCATGTGATGGTCACTGGTCCCCAGGTGACCTTCTACCTGGAGATCTGTGATCCTTTCCTGTTGGTCAGTACTAGATCTAGGATAGCCCTGTCTCTAGTGGGTTGCTGTGCCAGTTGTTTGAGGCCCTCCCTGCAGGGAATCTACCATGTGTCTAGTTCTGGCAGATGTCCCTGCTGGTATTGACCAATCTGTATCTGGCATGTTGAAGTCTCCATTATCAGAATCTCCCTTTAGCTGTCATGTTTTGTATATTTTCTAACAGTAACATGTCTATGTCTTCCCTGGTCTGGAGACCTGTAGACAACCCCAGTTCATATGGCTGTCCCATTTCCTGTTTCCAGGGTGACCCATAGTTCTTCTGGCTCCTTATGTGTGTTCTGAATTTCTGTAGTTTTATATTTTCATTGACATAAACTGCAACTCCCCCCCTTTGCACCTCGGTCTCTTCTGAACAGTACATAGCCGGTACTGAAGTCTCCCAAGTGTGGGTACTGGTGAATCATGTCTCGCTAATGGCTACTATGTCCAGTTTAGCCTCAGTCATTGTTGCCTGCAGGTTTGGGATCTTGTTTCCAGACGCCGGGCATTTATGTACATGATTTTCCATTGGCCAGATTTTGGTGTGTTAGTTGTTGGGCAAGGTCTGGCGTTTCTCCTGCGGTCGATGGGGAGCCGGACCTTTTCCTTACCTGGTGATGCAAATGAACTACAAACATGCTGAACTCCTGTTTGATCACTAGCTGGGGAGGGTGTTCTTCCTGTTCGATGTATCGGATGCTGCACCCTCCCCATTTGCTAGTTTAAATATTCTGCAAGGCGTCAGACTTCTGCCCCAATACACTGACTCTCTCCTTAGTCAGATGCAGTCCATCAATTTAAAGAACTTTCGGCTCCCAAAACTGTTGCCAGTTACCTACAAATTGTGTCCTTTTTCAGCACCAGCCCTTGAGCCACATGTTTAGTTCCCCATCTCCCTTCTCTGACCTTCCGTCCATCTGCGCCTCCCCCAGACTGGTAGGATCTCAGATAAGGAGATGCCGGACTAAATGGATGACAGTTTGTCCCCAGCCTGGTCAGGTGTTCCTTGGTCTCCACAACTGACCAGCTAGTGAGCTCATTAGTCCCTATGTGTACCAGGACGTCAATGTTTTCTCCTGCTTCTGCACGATTTTAGCAATGTGGCCATGACCCCAGCTGGAGATAGGTATCAACTCCTGAATCATGAAGTCTCCTATGATCAGACTGCTGCTCCCCAGTGATTCTGTTAGCAAAGATGGTTCTGCTAGTCCCCTCCCCATGGGATACTGGTCACATGGGCATGAGGCATTCACGGTCATGTTTATTGGGATATTAGTCAGTGAGCCTAGGTTTGTATCCAATGGTGTCCCAAATAACTTAAAACAGTGTATACAAAATACAATTTAATAGTAAACATAACATATCAGTTATAATGTTGCAGTCTCATATTGACAATAATTTCAACTACATAACAGTTAAAAAATATTTAAAAACTGGCACTGTGTGCTATTTGTCACAAAGTGCTCCTTTAACTGTTTGGTTGATGGTTGTTTGCCAGGTAACAATCTTAATGTAATAGGCAATCTATTCCAACATGTGAGACCAAGAACAGCAAATGATTGACTCCCTTAAAGTGCAACTGACACCTACTTGAAAAGTCATTTTCCTCCATGGGTTATGTGAAGGAGGTCCTGACTTGCTGAATCACATTAAAATCCATTCTGAAAACAATCTCCTAGTGTGTTCATTTTGTATATTAAAAACTGCACCAATCCGTTTGTTTACTGCAGTTCTTAGGTGAGTGAGCGTCGGACAGCAGCATACTGTGACATCAATTAGGGATGATCTGACAGTGTGATTTGGGTTATCAGCAACAATGCGTGTCTGATGTAGGAAGCAGATGTGAGCCTGTAGCTGCTTCAGGTGGAGCAATAACTGATATCTTTTATTTGCTGACTGGCCTCCTTTTACATCACAGGATGTATATCTAATTACAGTGTCCATCATCCCCTTTCTTTTGAGACCTGCCCCATCTTATTGCGAGTGCCCTATCGAGTGCTTTGCCTTTCTGGCTCACCTGCTTAAGTGATGCATTTTACCGTGTGGCTGAGAAGCACCCTCCAAAACAACACTTACCCCCACTATAACATAAAACATACCTACAAGTTGGGGCATAGTAACGCTATAGGGACTCTCACCATAAGAGGTCTCCTACGATTCTACCTCCTGTTGCTCCACTTCCTTTCTGCTCACTGCTGCTTTGCCACAAGGGATCAGAGAGGGGTCCGTATTTGATAGTCCAGTGAGGGCTGTGAAACTGAGCTGGCTCATCCGCAACAATTACCCTTTTAAACCTTTTATGTAAAGATCAGGACCCATGAGAATGTTCTGGTACTCCTACAACTGTACCATAATGACAGGTGTTTCGATCAGGAATCTTTTCAACACTGAATTAAAACTCCTCAGCTGTTTGACCACATGCCATAGTGCAGCGGCAGAGGTAGTGTAGGCAGGGTAGATGTCAGTCGAGACGAGCAGCTGCAAACACTTTGTATGCATACAAGCACTGGTTCCTCGAGCATGCCAGTGTCTGAAGGAATCGGGCAAATAAGCTAGCTCCATCTGCAGGCCTGAAGTGCAGGCTCTGTGAGGGCCAGAGGGACAGGAAAAGTAGATGGGCCTATGGGAACCTGATGGGGTGCTTCTTTGAGGAGATGGCCCAGAGAAGGGGAGCATAACTACAAATTGAAAACAGCCATGCAAAAGTTCTAAATATATATGGCCGGGAAGTCTGTTTACTTGAATTTCATACATGTTTCCATGGCCCCATCTACCTTTCCTGTCTTTTTAGGCCTCACAGAGCCATGGATAACCCCTATCCCCAGGTGGGGGATGTACAGCCAATCGAACTGTACTTTGGGCCTGCAAATGGAGATTGTGGGCTAGCCTGGATATACCAGGACATCTTCTCTAGGAGCTTAGACCAGGCTGTTTTACTTCTTTATCTGCCCGACCCCTTCAGACATTGGCATGCTCAGGGACCAGTGCTCATGATGCATACAAAGCATTTGCAGTTGGCTGACATCTGCCCTGCCTCACACTACCTCTGCCGCTCACTACAGCATGCTGTCACACAGGTGAGGACTTTTCATTTCAGTACTGACGATTCCTGAAGCGAAACACCGTAAATACACTACACCTCAGAAATTACATTGCTGTGCTGGAAGTGCGTTAGCTGCCCGACTCCTTTGCAAGTGCCTCTTCCTACATGACGCCAAGGCACTATGTGAGCAGGGAGCACTGTGGCAGCACACATGAATGCACATTTAACACAGAAGGATTTAAAATATTTAAAATAATATTTTTAACTGAGAACTTCAGGTATAATCACAACAGAGTACACAGAGGCCCACCAGTGAGCTAACGGAGCTAAGCAGGTATGTTCATATCAGCAGTTTTTAACAGAAAGCATATAGGGGTACTTCAAGGTAAGGCTATTTGAAGAATGTGTGGCACATAATTCCTCCATAGACAATAGGGGCCTGATATTCAAACTGGGCAAAATGTAGCACAAATAGTTCGCTGTGCCTTGCCCTTGCATGGGTGCCCAAAAATGCTATGTTCAGTGGAATAGCACACTGATGCTGTTTGACTCAAATATAGTCATTGTGGCCCAGCGATAAGTCACTTAGTGCTGGGCAGACATAGCTCCCAAAATAGGGCATTATAAATGGCTCGTGCCGTGCAAAATTTCCATTATTCAAACGGACCCATGCAAATGAGCGCATGGGTATACAAGATGCTAAGGGTCCATTTGCATGCTTATTATGGTCTCATTTGCATGGGTAGCCTGGTCATTTAGCACGGTGCTGCCCCCCACTTGTCAGGTCCCAGAGAGCTTTCCATGGTGCTAGTGGCCCCCCACCACCGATCACTGGCCCGATGTAGAAATGACACTTCCTGGTGTCTAGTGTTCTCCCCACCGCCTATTGCCAGCCCAATGTTATAAAATTCATTCCCTGGTGCTAGTGGTCTCTCCACCCCCACCGATCGCTAGCCTATTGTCAAATAGACACTTTCCTGGTGTCTAGTCCCCCCTCATGATTGCCGCCCGATGTAGAAATGCAACTGTCCCTGGTGTCTAGTGGTTCCCTCGCTGTCCACCAGCCCAGTGTCAAATAGACACTTTCCCTGATGTCTACTTGTCCCCCTCGCCAATCACTGGACTGATGTCAGATAGACACTTTCCTGGGTGTCTAGTGGTCCCTCTTTGCTGATTGCTGGCTCAACGTCAAATAGACACTTTCCCAGGTGTTTAGTGGTCCCCCTTCATTGGTCGCCAGCCAAATGTCAAATAGACACTATCCCTGGTGTCTGGTGGCCCCACCGATCGCTGGCCCGATATTAATATAAATCTGTTTCTGGTGTCTAGTGGTCCCTCCTCCACCCACACCCATGCCCAGTATATATATATATATATATATATAGCAGTCCCTGGTATCAGTGTCCCTGCCCCACCCGATCACCCGCCCGACATACTGACACAGTTTCCTGGTGTACAATGATCCTTCCCCAACCCAATCCCCGCGGTAAAGTTAAACCATTCCTGGTGTCTAGCAGATCCTCCGCACCTCAGGTGGTGCCCCACCCCATATCCCCAGTCGGCCAACCAGCAAAGCACTCCACTCTCCACCATGGCCAGCTGCCAACTGAGCCATCAGCGGCGCATACTTTTACAGTACATGCTCACTGACAACTCAGTCAGCAGCCAGCTGTGATGCAGAGCAGAGGGCTGTGCTGGCCACCGGCAGGTGTGGGGCACTACCTGCAGGGGTGGGGAGTTTTGCTAGACGCTTAGGGAATGGTATACATTCCTATACAGGGATTGGGATGGGTGCTGCTAGACACCAGGGAATGGTTTAACATTTTAGTGCAGGGGTTCAGGATGAGGAGGAAACCACTGGACAACAGAGGCTACTAAATATATCATAGGGCATGGGTGTGTGGGTGAGGGACTGCTAGGCACCAGGGACAGATTTATATTAACATCAAACCAGCAATTGGCGGGAGGGACTAGTAGACACCAGGAAAGTGTCTAGCTGGTGATTGGGGGGAGGAGACCACTAGCACCAGGAATGATGTTTATACCACTGGGTCAGTGATTGGCAGGGAGGCACTAGCATTAGGACTGATGTTTTATTGCACTGCACGATGATTGACAGGGGAAACCACTAGCACCAGGGAATCATTTTATTTCACATTGGTCAGTGATCAGCGAGGGGAGGGGGCCACCAGCACCAGGGACTACTGGGAGGGGCACCTCATGTCCTCCGCCAACTACTAGGAGTTTCATAGGGAGTCGTCGCCCGGTTTAATCGGTATATACGCTGCCTGAGGGACGGACAAAATGGCCTTTGCACAGCACACATGCTCACTATTGGACTGCACCAATATTCAGGTCCCCACCCCTTCATTTGCACTGCACCCCCCGAATATTGCCCAGGCGCAAACCCTGTTTGCTCACGACTAACCGGCTTTTCAATATTGGACATCCCACAGGCAAACTCGGCTTTGCACCTGGGCAACCTTTGAATATCTGTCCCTATCTCTTCAATAAACAGAGGCTCTCTTTAATACATTTTTTTTATTAATAACATTAGATAAAGCTCATTTCTTTGTTCCAGTTGGAGCCATTCTAGTGAGTTAGCAACTCACAATGGTGGTAGTGTAAGGTGCTGCTAATATAAAAGTGCCAACCAATTTGTTAAGACATCAAGTTTTCTTAATTGACCAATACCAGCACCTCCCCAATTTATATCCCAATAATCTATAATGGGCATAACCATTAGCTCTACGCTGCTCTTCCTTACACCCAATGTTAAAATCCTTCAAACAAAACTTTGGCAGCATCTAATGAAATGCAGTAACTGTGAATGTCTGACCTAATTTACACTGAGTCCTTTCCTCCTACCCCAACCTGCTCTCACTACTTACTTATCTTCTTTATTCCCTTACTACCCTTACCTCCCCAACCCCCAGACTATCCTTATATTTGACTTCACCTCAGCTACTTGATTCCATCTCCTTCCCCACCTACCCTGGCATACTTGCCTCATTCTTATCTATCTGATGTTGCCCCCAGCCCATCCACCAACTTATCTCCTCCAGCAATAACACACCACACCCTTTCTCACTCCCCCAGCCCCAACATCACCCCTAGTCAATCCCCCTTCTTTTGCAAATCCTTTGTGTCCTACTCCTATTTCCTTTCATCTCCCTATCCTTGCTTTTAAGTAATTTGGCTTGGATGACATCACCCCACTCATACATTGCCTACCTGCTCTCAGCCTTACCTTGACTCGTCCAATAACTACCATACTCTCCAACTCCCTGTATCCTCAACCTCTGAGGTTCGCTGACAAGGTCTTTCCCTCTGACCACTCATTCTAAGTGTAAAATAACTGTAACCCTGTAACTCATGTAACCTAGCAGCACTTACTATGGAATATAGGCTATATGTACTGCATGTATTATGTATTATCTGTAATTTGTATACTTGTTTTGCCTTTTACCATGTAAACAGTCCTTTGTTCCTTCCTCCTTGATGTGGAGCCTTTGTAAATGAGCATTTGGCTCAAGCTGATGTAATTCGAGGCGGCAATAAATAAATTAAAATAAATAATGAATCAAGGTGTCTGCATTTAGTTTTACCCTGAATATTTCTGGCACCTTATTCGTTGTGCAGGTACAGATTGGGAATTTTATTAGTGGGCTCACTAAGGGTTGCAAGGTATCAGTTTTGTGGAATCAAGAAGTTACAGATATCTAAAGTGGAAAGGGGTGCTCCAAAATTATTGCCATTGCCAGTGAGAACAGGGACGGAAAGTTCAGGACAAGGATAAAGATCAGGTCACAGCTGTGGTGGTGGGACCACTGGACTACTAAAGGAGCACCATAATTACCTGTGTAGATGATAAATGACTTGGGAGTACTGATGAACTGTAGTGCCCCACATACCAACTGCCTCAGCAAAGAAGAGTCAAGGACTACATATTCCTGTGCCTGAGTGTTTAACCATATTGACACAGCAGCTCTTTTAAATTCTGGAACCAATCCTATGCTGCCTCAACCTCCCACATCGATATGTTTCAGTGTTCCCATTAAGGCTGCAGATCTGGGGTGCACTGCACCCTCTCCAAAAATTTTCAGGGTACAAAATAAATAATAAGGGTTCATTCAACTATTTGTACAACATTTTGGGGTACATATACTCTAAAGAGAATTATGGGGTACAATGTACCCCTTCACACAAAAATGTACTTGAATTTCATAATGTGTACTTGAATCAAGTACAGATGGGGTAAATGGGAACACTGATCTGTTGCATATTTACATGGCTCCTCACTGATGCAAGCAGCACTGGAGAAGGGCCATGAGACCAGGGGCCTGGGCGGGAGGATGTAAATGGTGAAACACCCAATAAACAGACTGTACAAGGGGTGTCCACTGTGTGCCAGAGTGGGCAGTGCAGCCTGTCCGACTGCTTACACCACTCACTTTGGAATACATCCTCATGGAACGTAGTGGCTCCAGCAGAGGTTCAATGAATGATTTACCATGGTCATGGAAGTGTCACACTGATACATTTGTACCACAGCAACCACAATGATCTGTTTGTTGCAGTGCAAATGAAGCCATGTAAACTGACCTTTTTTCTCACCAAACCATAGTCCCTGTCTCAACAGCTCCTAGGTAGACTAGAAAAATTAATGGGTCAAAATATGTGATTGTTTGCAAAAGACCTCTGGCGAGTTGAGTTGTAAGAAGAACCCACTGATGTTCAGAGTTATGGTTCTGGTTTAGAGTTTTCAAGTAGTTCCAGGGTTCTAGTCTTCTTTAGAACTCAAACTTATTTGAGTATATGACTGGCAAGGAATAACAGAGAGTTACTGGGAACAGAAAAACAACTAAAAAGAGACCTGCTCTCAGCGCAGCAATAATATTCCGCTTCACTGCACATGCAGAACGAAAGAGAAGCACTGTGTGCCAATCAAAAGCAAAAACCAAAAGTCACAGCTGATGTGCTGTTGCTTAGTACATATGCATGCAACAAGTATATGAGCAGCATGTTCTGATAATGTGTCTCACTAATGCATCTCACTAATACATTTTAAAATGTAATTCCAGACATTTTGTTTTACTGACTGGCATCCCGCTTTTGAAACTTCTGAATAAAAAACATTTTTAGCATTGAGAACCATTGATATTCAGGGCTCTACAATGTCAGCAACTGCAAAACACGACAGCCGCTAAAGCGACACCCACAGCAGCGCCCGCCATCCCGGCCACAGGTACCGCAGGTCACAGACCAGAACAGTGAACGCCAGTACAGCAAATGGCCTGTGGTACAGAGCATGACCGCCGGCATGTGAGGGGCAGGCCCCCACCCCTGGCACAGCATCCTCGTAGTGCACCATGCAGCTCAGCCCCACCTCATTTGAGAACCAATTTCAACGACAACATCGCTTTTGTCGCAGGATGGGCCTCCCCAATGTGGACAGACCACCTGGTAGGTGACCCACCACCCCAGCAATGAGCCATACACAAATGGAGTGCCACCCAGGCAGAATGGTTCACCCCAACCCCGCGTACAGGTCATGCAACCCCACCCTCCCAGCAGCACCACAGAGTACCATGCAGCAACAGAGGTACAGGGGCTACCACCCCCAGCAGCCACAAAGGACACATGGCACAACCACCCTCAGGGTACAATGCCACCCCCACTGTGGACACCAATTCCACTTGCACATCCTGGACACATGCACGAGGAGACAATGTTGCTGCTGATAATGGTTTCATTAAGCACAGAGACAGGGTGTGGTTGGGATTTGACCCGCGCCTTGTGTGGTGTGTCACGAGGTGCAGCTGAGTGACTTAACCACACAAGAAGTGGAAAATCCACCAATAACCCACACCCTGGAGTGTCTTATTGTGATTATACAATGGACCCATGTGTAAAATACATTTAAAATGTGTTTAAGTATGTTTTTATAAATGCCAATCTCAGCCGTGGGTTATTGCAGGATATACCACGGTCATGTGATGTGTTTTGACCAATGAGGTTACAGGATTTTCATACCCCATTGTATAATAGTGCGACCACAGCACTCTGCCACATAGGGCCCGGTGAGCCACCACGACACCCAACACCCCACCACCACACACTGCCCCGCGGGAGCAGTCCAGCCACTCATCTGCAGGGGCCTAATGCCACACAGCGTTGCAGTGCCACTGGCACAGGTGCTGACACCTACCTGTGCGCTGGAACACCCATGTCAATGTGTTTGCCCCTGGGTCTGTGCATGAGGCATTGTGGTGCAGCTACAGATGTTGTGTTGGTGTGTTGCAGTGGTGCACACCCTCTTCCCTGCACTGTGCATGTGCTTGCTGTGGGAGTGCATACCCTAGCTGTTGCCGCACCAATCCCTGATGCTTGCTGTGACAACATCTCCATTTGGCCCACCATGTTGTCAGAGTCGGCAGCCACAGCTGCGCCACACACTGCAGGGTACCTGTTGCTGTGCACACCTGTCAGGATGTTAGATGTCACTGTACCAGATTCGCTGTTGGGGTTTCGACATGTGATCGGTAGCGGATATGGCGAACCCATCGGTGCTCTAGTTCTAAATTAGTGCTCGAACCCTGGATTCTAAAAGGTTTTAATCTTTCTAGAACTAGTTCTGACAAAACTGTGGGAGACTTGAATCATCATAATACCCCTAGACACAGGAGCACCCTGTGCTGTGCCCATCCCATCACGGGCAAAGTCAAGAGAGCCACAAAACAAGTAAAGCGAGCATTACACATACATATCTGAGGTGGCAGACCATCTGTCGATCAGGTTCTCCTCCCCACCATTTTAATGAGAGTACTGTCACTGCATTTATTCAAAGTACTGTCCAGTTCAATTGTCTCTGTCTCTCTACTAGCATCAGGGCCCATGGACCAGGGCGAACTCGCTGGGCCCATATTCATAGACTTATCCAAGGCCTTTGACCTTGTGGACCATGCATTACTCTGCTCACAGATGCAGTCCTTGCCCTGTCCCCTCCTGCCTTGAGTTGGCTTAGAAACTACCTCCAGGGCAGACTACAACAGACCAAATTCAACAAGGTCCTCTCTGACCCCACTCCGGTGACCTCTGGTGTCCCCAAGGATCAGTTCTGGGCCCCTTCTCTTCTCTGTATTTGTTAAAACTTCCCTGCTGCTGCTTTCAACTGTAGTGCCACCCTTTATGCAGATGATCTTGTCATCCTTGCACATTCCTGGGACACTGGGGTTCTCAACCTTCAGCTGAGTGAGGAATTAAGAATATTCAGTCCTGGGTAATGTCTCACAAGCTGGTCCTCAACCTAAAAAACTCAGGCCATGCTTTTTGGGTCATTAGCCAAGATCAAGCCCTCCTGCCCCTCTGTGTGTCAGTGGTAAGGACGGTGCTCCCTCCTAACCACAGTTTCTATAAAATACCTTGGGGTGACACTTGACCCACAACTCAACCTGGGTGCCACATCCTAAATGTTTGCAGAGCTGTAAACTGTAAACTGGGTCTTGCATACAGGGCAAGAAAAATCTGATGTCTGCTGCTCGCTTGGCATTGGCCAGAGGTGTGCTGCTCCTTTGCTTAGCTATGGCCTTCTCCTATTGGCTAGCACCTCCAAGGTCCACCTTGCTTGGTGGAACACGACCCACAACAACATCTGGCACTTTGCCCTGGCAGCCCCATGCCTCACCCATCATTGTAAACTATACGACAAACTGGGCTGGCTTTCCCGCCAATCACTTGAACTTTGGGGCAGGCTGCTTCATAGGAAGGTGCTCAGAACCAGCACCCCTCCTGGGCTGGTGCATCTTCTCAAGATTGCTGCCTCCTCCTCCTACTCCTCAGATCTCAGAGTCCTGGGATGCTCAAAGTTCCTTATACTCGTGCTCAAATGGGGTTAGGGACTTTGCTACGATGCTCCAAGGCCGGAACTCCTTCCTGACCACGCTCATTCCTCCCTCCCACTTGAGCCTCCGGAATTCCTGTGGGAGCACCTGAAACTGACATCTGTGTGTGGGTGTCCCAGCCACCTAACCAGGTCTCTAAATTGCTCTCACCCAATCCTGAATCCTCCTTGCAAGCTCTAATGACACTGCCTACTGTCCTTTAACTCTGGGAAGCATGCGATTTGCATGTTTATCTGCTCAGGAATGATCTTTTTCTGTGGCTCTGAAAAAGGGTCACTCATACCCTGTAATTACTGCTCTTGCCATTGAATGACTTCGCCTATTTTATTCTGTATGTGTGTATGTTCACCTGGCTGTTTTGTTACTCTGTACATTGCCCCTCTTGTTGTTATGTACCTTGTTTGAACCTGTCTTTTCATTGTACTCTCCTGGGTCATACCTGGAAATAGGCATATAACTTATCTAGTGTACCTACCTGGTCAACAAAAGCTAAATAAATAAGTGCCATTTACTTCACATGTGTTACCACTCAGTCCCAAGAATACATCCTTTTGTTGTTTTCCTTGAATCTTCCTCCCTCAGTTACAAAGATTATTGAAAGAAGATGCAGCAATAGGTTTCATGAACTAAGGTTTAAAGGTAGTTCCTAATGTAGATCCTTTAGGAAAGCAACTAAAAATGATGAGAGAGAGATCTTTGTCCCATAGAAAGTCTTCTGAATAGAAACTTTAGAGTAATAACATTACATGAATAATGTTTGTAGAATGGCAGATGTTTGAAAAGAGGACTGAGGTAGGAAGTAAGGAAGACAAATTATAAAATGGGTAGAGACATTAAAAGAACCGGATTGGCTGGCACCCCTTGCCAGCTATGTCTTTATTTTGAATAAACCATGGCAAAAACAAGAGCCACCACAAGTGACCCAGTCACCTAGGATATCCTGGTGCCCTGCCATCTCGGGGATCCTGATCCGAAGTCTCCAACTGGCAGTGGCCAAACACAAAAACAGAGAGTGCAGTAAGTGCAGGTGTAAGTGAAAGCATTGGCAGCTCATTCATCCGCTAGCTTTCTGTCTGCTCAAAGGAAAAAAAGGCGGTTCAAATGGCCCTCTTGTCCCTCACTCCACAATTTTGTTCCTTCTCGCGACACCCATGAGAACAACACATTGTGAAACGTCCACCGCCAGTCCGTCCTCAGCAATGCGGTCCTCACCCAACTCGCTGGTAGCTTATTCAAATAGCCACTCTGTTTCTGCCTGTCCTTGGCTCACTCCTCTCAATCCACACCACAGTCATTATTTATTTGTCCTTCTTTCCCCATAGAACAACACTATGGACAACTTACTGTTCCTGGCTGTCCTCAACAACGTGGTTCTTAACCGACCGCCAGCAATCTGTCTTGCTCTGTTGTGACTGCCAGAGTGATGGACTGTGCCCAAAACATTAGGTTTGGGGTACTATGACAGAATCCATTACAAAAAGCAGGACTTTTCAGAACCTGCTACTGCAAATGGTAGCTTGCAGCAGGCAAGACCAAAGCAAAATCGGGTCTTGCCTGCAGCCTGACCTAGTGACTCAGCTGCTCTTCAGTGCCACTTAAAGACAGCAATTCATACAACAGTGTCCCTAGCACCCTAATGAAAGTGGATGGATTATTTAACAAGAAAAATTATTTTTTATTTTTACAATTATTTTTGTTTTATAGATTGAAATTTTTCAACAGATACCCATTTATAACATAATAACACACTACAGGGTGTGGTTTATTCTGGATTAATGCACTTCTAGGGCAATGAAGGCATTGGCTATGCCTCATGCCTCACTATGCCCTAGGCATGAGTTTATCCAGAATAAACCACACCCCATTGTGTGTTACTGCTTACAGTACATAACATTTCTAGCAAAAAGAGTTTACTGATAATGCTCTACAATTCTGCAGTCATCTTGGCCTTTAGAAATGGCACAAGTGTAAAATACTGTGTGTGTGTGTGGGGGTCTCACACACCCAGCCCCATGGTTCTGGCACCTGTGGGTGTTCCTCGACATGGAAAGTGGTATTTCATGCTGATTCAGACTCTGCACTGTGGCCACTCTTTTATTTCTCTGTTGAAGAGTTCAGACACCCTAGAGTCCTATTCCAAGTGACTAAGTTTAAGAAACTTGTAGTTTATTGCATAAAAGTTATTTTATTTGTATATTTGAAACTCTGCATTAGTTTAGTTAAAGTTTTTTTTTAATTAAGATTAGTAGTAGTTTCTTGGTTCCTGGTTGGTTTCTGGAGGTTGTTCAACTCCGTTCCCACCTAGTGGTTTTGAAATAAACGGCTTTAAACTTCATTCTTATTGATTCTTTTTATTTGTACTTTTGTTTTACAAAGGGTAACAGTAAAAACTAATTTGGAGCCTTTTCAGTCAGGCTGGCATGAAGGAGAGCATAACAAAAAGAGACCAACTTGATTTCAAAGTGTAAATCCTGCTCAAAGTTGCTGACAAGGGCAGATCACCACAAACTTTGTTGTAAGTCTTTGGCCTTGACCATGACTGAGAACATTAAGATCTCTGCAAAGTATTTTTCATAAAATAACAACAACAAAAGGGCAGCAAAATAGAAGTCCCTGTCTTCCCCAGCATCTATTTCAGTGTTACTTCCATTTCTTTGAAACTATGACTCTGTACAAGAGGGGTTACCCGATGGTGAAAAGCACATCAGAAAGTTCCTTGCCCCTGCTGTGGTCACTGACTTAAAGGAGGTTAACAAATGTTGCAAGTACTTGTCTCTGTCACAGGAGACTGATAAGAATGCCAAGCCATTTCTGGAGCACAGCAAAGAGCACATACCCTCTGATAGGGGTAGTCCAGATATCAGTGATGACAAGACACAGAAAAGAGCTTTTGACCAGCCATTACCTTCCAGGTCTGGGAAGAAAAGCACAAGAGAACACACCATGGTTTCATAGCAAGAAAAAGCAGAACAACTCGTGCCAGAAAAGTCTATGCCCTTTCTGGAGGACATAAGAGCATGTGTCGGTTTTCCAAGCCACATAGACTACAGGGAATCCTGTTGCTTCTTCCCCACCTCCCCAAGTTGCGTACATGGAACAAACGCTGATGGTGGGAGAGGAGGAACAAGAGGAAGAGAAGGAACTGAAAGAGCCGAGGTGTCCCCTGAACATGTCTTATGTTCCAGTCTAAAGGTGAATGAGGACTTTACCTCCTATTCAGCCTACATTAGCCAGCTAGCAGGTATACTAAATCTAAAATCTACCAAGCGGTGGATATAGAAGAGGTTGAACTTATGGCCATGTTGGTTCTATGGCGTCTTTAAAGAGAATGCTGGTTCCCATATGCAATTCCATGATGAAAACTAACCGCCAGATGTTAGAGAGTGCTAGGCGTCCCAAACTCATAAAATAATAGACTGGATAGAATGTAATGGGGCAAATTTATTTCAGCTTTTTTTCCTTTTTCTTCACAGACTGGAGAATTGGTGAAAGCAGGATTATCCTGTTTTAGCATCTTACGAAGATTGAGAACCAGCTCCTAATCTGGTATAAATGTTGCCATCTCACTATTCTTCACATCCTTTTCCTTGATCCATAGTATAGTAAACTGATAAATTTATTGTGATGTCTTAAAATCTAAGTTTTGGTCGAATATCAGAAAAGTTAAAGTGAAGGATCTGAAAAAGGGTGCCAACAGAAGACACAGACATGTGTTTGGTCCTGCCAGGACTCATCAGTGTGCCTCATCTGTATGACACCCCAGTGGAATGAACCAGCTACCTAAGTTGGTCTATCTAGGATGGGTTGTGGTGAGCCCAATGAAAACGAGAAACAAGCTAAAGACAAAGAACCTTAGTGCACAAGCATTGAGGGAAGGGTTCTCTGTGTAGAGGCCTTTTGGCACCATGCATTTCTGCTTAAAGTTGAACCAGCATAATATTTTGTGGTGATTTACATATACAGCTCATGATGCTTTGCATTATGGGAGTATGTGTGATTTGTATTTCACACGACATATATATATATATATATATATATATATATATATACACAAGTTGCACAGACCCCAATAATGCAAAGCATCATGGGAAGCATATGCATATGCCCATGAATTAATTTGGACTGGCTCAGCTGTAAGCAGAACTGCATGATGCCAAAAGGCCTCACACACAATCAGCAAAGGCGGAGAACAGCAGACACAGACATGTGTTTCATCCTCATTTGGACTCATCAGTGTGCCATATCTTATCTCAGCCCAGGAGAGGAGCCAGTCACCTGGGGATCTTATGTGACTGGTTATGGGCGGCTTATAGTAGAGAGAGAAAAAAATTTACAAAAGAGCCCCAGATCAAATGCACTGGGGTACAGGTTATCGGAGGATATTGGCCATACAGCCAAATTTTAGAAACACAACTTCACATACTCCAGTAAAGCAAAGCATCATGGGAAGCATATACATATGCCCATAAATTAATTTGGACTGGCTCAACTTTACAGAGATTGCATGGTGCCAAAAGGCATCACAATGCAATCAGCAAAGGCTGAGAACAGCAGACACAGGCACATGTTTCATCCTCATTTGGACTCATCAGTGTGCCATAACTTATCTCAGCCCAGGAGAGAAGCCAGCCACCCTATACAGGATCTTATTTGGTTAGGTCATGAGCAGCCCAAAGTAGAGAGAAGAACTACAAAGAAGCCAGTCTAAATTAATTAATGGGCATATGCTTCCCATGAGGCTTTGCATCATTGGGGTATGAACAATGTGTGTTTTCTTTAAAAATTTGGCTGTATGGCTAATATCCTCTAGGATAACTCATACCCCAGTGCATTTTATGACCTTTTACTTTGCATCTTAATAATGTTGCTTTCTGAATGTTGTTATATTATTTTATTAGTTCCTAAGTTCATGTTATTAACCACACTAGATGTAATAGAATTTATGTCTGGCATTACAATGCATTTGGGTCAATTGATGATGTCATAATTAAATGCCATTGACTTTGATATAAAATGTGGATTCCACATGAGCTAAATGACCCCTTAGGAAGCTCCAGAGAGCAAAGCACTGGGTCTGAATACAGTGGTTGGTTACTGTATGTTCATTTTGTGACTGTCTATTATTTAAAACATTAAGTGGCAGTAATAAATATATGAAAGTTTTGCTTTGAATTTATATGGACTTTTGCCACTTATTTCTCTGTATATTTATTTATTTAAAGGTTTTAATCAGGAAGGCATGCTGAGCAGACTGCTGCTCGATTCCAGATATGCCCTGGGGGTGAGGAGAGGAGTTACAGACATAGTAGACATGTTCAGACACATTATAAGATAATCATACAAGGTAATTATACAAGGTAAAGTGTAGTACTACAGGCAATATGCAAGTCATAAGACTGTAAGATATATTACAGTTTAGATTACAGTGGTGAGGCATAAGACAATTAAAATGAACAACAATTGCATAGTGCACATACACCCTATTTCACGAGGTCATGTTTACAGAGTCAAGATCTCGCATGGGTGCATGTGCAGATGGGAGAGAATGTATTTTGAGAAGGGAGTTAAGGTATTGACTGGGGAAGCATGCCGGATATCCAGGGGAGTAAGTTTCAAAGTTTAGGCAAGCGATATGTGAATGCTGACTGACCTGTTGAGGTTGGCATGAGAGGAATGGACAGTAGGTGGGAGTCATTTTCCTCAGTGCGCGTAACGCTAGAAGGTAGGGGCCAAGAGGATAGAGGCAAGATAGGGAGGAGGGACTGCATCCAATATTTGCCGAGATACTGTGAGAGTGATGCTGGCCCTGCAATGAGAGGACGCCTAGGTTATGGTATAGGATACAGTGATGAGTGTTTGGAGGACAATCAAGGGCAAAGTGACAGAAGGAATGGAAGACAGGGTCCAGTCTGGCTAGGGTGGACTTAGGGGTAGCACAGAGAAGTCTAGGGTGCTGGTCAAGCCAGACCCTGAGATAACTGCAGGAGGTGCTAGTCTCAAGAGTAGTCCCATCAAGGGTGTGGAAGGAGGGGTGAAGGGCAGCCTGAAAGTTCCTGCCTGAGCCGAAGGTCATAGAGACAGTTTTCTTGGCATTGAGAAAGAGCTGATTTGAGCAAAACCAGCGCTGAACTGCACTGAAGTCCTGCTGGAGTCTGGTCGCAAATTGAGGTCGAGGGCTGGATGTGTACAGTACTGTATCATCCGTGACACATATGAATGGATTTGTGAGGGCAGACAGAGGGCAGGTCATTGAGGAAAATGGAAAACAGAAGGGGCCAAGGAAAGCCTAGTGGTACACCAGAGGTAACAGGTAGGGATACAGAGGTGGTGTTGCCAATTCTGATGGACTGGGATCTGCCTATCGGGTAGGAATTAAACTAACTAGTGGCCTCACTTGAGAGCCCTGTGAGAGAGAGAGAGAGAGAGAGAGCTTAGACAGAAGAAAGGAGTGGGAGACAGTGTCAAAGGCTTTAACCAGGTTGACAAAATGGCTGAGGTAATATGGTCTCATCCATACCAGTGAGGATGGAATCAATAAGTCTTAAGAGAGAGGTGGTGGTGGAGTGGGATTTCTAAAACCAGTCTGGTAGGGCATGAAAAGAAGAGGAATCAAGATAGGAGGAGAGTTGAGAGAGGACTAGGTGTTCTTGAATTTTAGCCAAGATGGGTAGAAGTTAAGTCGGGCGGTATTCTGAGAGCATAGGGGATGACTGTGGCATGTTTCCAGTCAGTTGGGGTAGCAGCTAAAGAGACGAGAGGTTATAGAGTGAAGCTAGGGGACAGCGATGGTTGGAGTCGACAAGTATAATAATTTGGAGTCCAATCCAGTGGGGCATTTGCCCTTGGAGGGTTAAGGGCAAGTAGGGCTTTGTAGACTTCAGCTGGGGAAATGAGATGGAAGACAAAGGAGGTGCCAGCTGGTGGAACTTTGTTTCGGGAGAGGGGTTTGCGGTTCGGATTGAGGGATACTAAAAGTAACAAGGCACATTCAGTAAACAAGGAATTGAAATGAGGGCCATTTCAAGTGGGTCAGTGATCATGGTGCCGCCATGCTTAGAAGCAGGTGGGAGGTTACGAGGGAGAGGCGAAGAGTGATTTAACCACTTGCCAAAATTTTGATGGCTGGCTTAAGTTGGTGTTGAAAGTGTCACTGAAGTGGTTAGCCTTTGCCCTCATGGATTTGTCTGGTACAAGCATTACGTAGGGCATGGTACTTATAAAATAATACTTTTATTTAGTATAGCGCCTTCGAGCATCAAGGCGCTTCACAGATACAAACATATGCAATCAGACAATAAATAAGAATAAAATCATTGAAAATTAGAAATTCCTTAACCCAAAGGAATGTCTTTAGTGCCTGCTTAAAGCTCCCCACAGTCCTGCACTCCACGTAACTGGCGGTGGAGAAATCCAGAGGATGGGGCAATGAACATAAAGCCCTAGCCCCAGATGACTTCAATCTAACCCTTGGAATCTCTAGCAACCCTCATCAGCCGAGTGGAGTTCTCGCAGGGGTGTAAGGAATCAGAAGTTCTTTCAAGTACTCAGGACCAAGCCGTAGGGCCTTGTGGTTAACGCATCTACTTTAAGGTGATCCGCCACTGAACTGGCAGCCAGTGCAGATTAGTGCAGCACAGGGGTTATGTGAGATATTCTTGATGCCCTAGTCAATAGACGTGCAGCTGTGTTCTACACTAGCTGCAAGCAGCGGATATCAACCCCATGAAGCCCTAGGTACAGGGAGTTACAGTAGCCAAGGTGCAAGGTCACAAGGCGTGGACTAAAACTGGCAGGTCACTGGACGGAACAAGGTGCTTGATCCTGGCAATGTTCCTAAGATGGTAAAAGGCTAACTTGATGACAGCAGACACCTGAAGGCGAAGGGTCAAACCATCGTCAAGTATCGCTCCCAGGTCACACACCGTTCAGAGGTAGGGATCTGCTCGCCTCAAGAAATAAACCAGAGGGCAAATCCATCCCCAACCCCTCTATCCTGCACCAGGGTCCGCCACCAAAACCTCAGTCTTTCCTCGCTCAACTTTAACCCACTGGAACTCATCCAGTCTTGGATTTCAACGAGGCAGCTATTAAATACTGAGAGGGCACACATCTGGTCGGGTGCAAAGACAGATAGAGCTGGGTGTCATTGGCATAGCAATGAAACCCTCAGCCCATACTGTATTACAATGTCTCCAAGGGCAGCATATACACTGCGTAACAACATGGGGACAGCACCGAGCCCTAAGGTACCCAACAAGGCAGAGAGAAGGACTCAGAACTAAATATTCCCAGACAACTCTCTGGGTTCAACTGGTGACGAAGATAAAACCATCTGAGGGCTGTACCCGCCAGCCCACAGATGCACCTCAGGCGACGAGCAGAACCCCATGGTCAACAGTGTCAAAAGCTGAGGAGAGATCAAGGAGTACCAAGATAGAACAGTTCCTCTGATCTCTCACCATCAAGAGATCATTGAGCACCTGAACCAGAGCCGCCTCAGTATTATGCCTCTTACGAAAACCTGACTGGAGATGTTCGTATAAATTATGGATGGTTAACTGGTCCTCCAGTTGATTGCCACCACTTTATCGATAACCTTTCCCACGAAAGGAAGGCTCAGATAGGTCTGTAGTTTACCAGAGACTCGGGTCCAAAGAAGCTTTCTTCAGAAGGGTCACCACCACCTCCTTCAGGGAGCCAGGAAATTCACCCGATTCCAGGGAGCACCGGACAATCTGAGCTAAGACCGGCCAATAATATCACTACAACCCAAGATTAGAAGTAGGGCCCGGTCTAAACTACAGCACGTGGGGCGCATCCCTGGACAATCCTCATGATATCAACGAACCGTAGGTCAAAGGTACTCCAGGAAACACCAGCAATAGTGACCAACACTGACCAACCGTGATCTCCCGCAGAATGAGAAAGGTGGATCTCCAGCCTGATATCGCCACCTTATTCACAAAGAATCGAGCAATCTCATCACACTCAATTAGTGAAAAGCTCAATGGAGCTGCAGACAGGTTGGGTTGCACAGCCTGTCCACAGTTCGGAAGAGTTGAGCCGGTCGATTTCTGGCAACAGTGATTTCCCTGGACAGGAATTCTGCCTTCTTATGGAAATCGCTGATTGATAGAGCTGATAATGCTCTAACAAAATAAGATGGTCGATATCCAAGGTGGATTTACACCAACGACGTTCTAACCTACGTCCCAACTTCTGCATCTCCTCAGTGACCCATTAAACCATGGGGTCCATGGGTGAAGCGGAAGGGATGAACACAGATCGAAGCAATCTGATCCAGAGCTAAAGTAATAGCCTTATTATAGGCCACCACTAAGTCTCTGGATCGTGCTGGTCTCACCGAGCACCGAGAGGTCAATCACCGCCGCCAGGTCTCCAGGGACCACATCCCGCAAAGGGCGGTAACTGACCATCTCCACGGGCAGACCTACTCAGAGGGCAGAAAATTGAACCTCACGGTGTAATGATCAGACCAACTGACAGGTTCCACCCCATGTCGGAGGCCTCGATCCCCAGGAGGAAGACCAGATCAAAAGAGTGGCCACCATTATGGGTAGCTGAGGAAACAACCTGTATGAAGCCCAGTGATGTCATCAATTGGAGGAAGTGTTGACCAAAAGAGAGGATTCGTTGTCAATCCAGGCACTGAAGTCGCCCAGAACCATCAATCTGGGCGACACCAATGCCATGTCGGCGGCTAAGTCGGCTACTTCCTACAGGAACAGCTTTTCATCCCAGGTGGACGGTAAATGAGAGCTATCCTGCACCCCACACCAGTTACCACAGTACACTCAAATGATTCCGTCTTCTCAACTGGTACATCAGTGAGGCCCAATTGATCTTAAAACAGTCTGCTACCCCCTCCGCCCTGCGATCCAACCGCAGTGCTTGTCTAAAGTACCCGTGAGGAATAACATGCCTATAAAATTGGGGCAGCATTACCATCCAACCAGGTCTCGGTGATGCAAGTCAGATCCGCTGCTCCAACAAAATCCACGATCAATGCAGTTTTGTTCTTAATGGATCTGGCATTGCATAACAACGCCTGGTTGGTGCACAGTAGAGCCAGAGACCTTGAAAGCTTCCCAGGCCTTGTCCCTGTCTTTGAGAAAGGTCATAATGTCCACTGAAATCCATAGCAGGTGGGCGCCCTCACTCAATCTCATCTGAGAGGGCACGTGAGTCCCAGACGGCGGTGAACCTGGCCTTGATGGATTTTCCTGAGTAGATCACGTGATGGTCACTTAAGAAGTCTGGTAACAGTCCTGAGGCAAATATACGATCTGGGTGGAGGTAAGGACCAGTCCAGGAGAGAGTGGTTAGGTGAACTGTGGTTAAGATGTGTGGGCTCAGTAATAAGTTTAGACAGGTTTAACGCAGCCACCTGGTTCCCGCAACTTGGAGCTATGGTATGCTGACACTACCTCGACAATTCGAGAGCCACCAACACTACAGTGACAACAGCGCCAGGTCACTGTAGTGTCGGCGAGGGACCATGCCAGCTTTCTGGGATACTGCACCCCTCCCTAAAGAACTCTGACTCAGCGTGGTTATTGTAGTAGCGGGTGCAGGGAGCAGAGTCCCTCCATAGGGGTTCAGGGCAAAGCCCCCAAAGAAAACAATCTCTCCTGTGACTCCCTTCATGCCGACCACAAATGTGGTTGACATAAAGAAGTCGCTGTAATGTTTTTCTGTATACTTTATTTAAGATAGGACATATAAGGACATACCTTATCCCCATCCAGTGGGGATATCTCCAACATATAACATAAGGTACAAGTACATATATTTAAATAAAAGATGCATGAGCATAATTAAAAGAGACATTCTAGGATCCATTGTAAGACAATGATATAGAGAATACTGGATGGCAACTATGCAGAACCAGTGTGTTCGAGAAGTCCATGGGAATCAGAACCCGCAGTGGCAAAACACATTGGTTGTGCATGAGTTGCTCATCCTGTATTTATAGTGTATAGTACTGTGTGAAAAATTTGTTTTGTGAGTCCTTTTGCTTTCAAAATGAAACTGACTCATGCAGTCTCTAGAGGTTCTAGAATGCTGTTCTACCACAGTGGGTAGAACAACATTCCATGACCTTGGAACTGTGGTAGAACAGCATTTTGAAAGGGATGGAATTCTATACAGAACAACATTCCACTATACACTATATAAGCAATAATACCCGACAGGGTGGGTGGTGATGAGCAACACTGGACTGCCCAGGGACGTAATGAGGCCTGACGCCATAGGCGAGGGTCTTATAGCCCCTGAAGGTCCAGTATTGCCCATACTCGACCACCCTGGAGGGTATTATTGCACTTAGAAAATGGGCAAAGTTTATTTTTTTAGTAGTAAAATATTTGAATACAATGAACATAAAATCTTAAAATACATTAAAAAGAAAGTTTTATGTAAAGTAATCCCTGCCTGTCAGTTGCATTTCTCTGTTTGTCACAGCTGTCAGTAGAGGGCGCTGCTATAGGAGGCCAGTGCTCCTGGAAATGTTGCCACGAATGTCTCTACAGTATCTTCTCTGGTGATCGCGTGGGGGTAGAGTGCGAGCTGAGAATGGCAGAGCAGGAAGCAGCCTCATTAAGGTACCCGATTTAGATTAAAAAAAGTATTTTTCTGTGCTTTGTTTTTCTGCGAGTAGGAATACAGTCAGGTGAAAGCAGAGAAGCAGGACTGTCTCACAGTAACGCTTAGCACGCGACGTGCTAGCTGACTATGACTTCAACCTGAAGGAAAAATGTGTTTTTGTGCCTGAGAGTAGCGCTTAGTGCCCAACATGCTAGCGATAACACTTTAAAGTGCAAACCTCTTGTGTGTCAGAAAAAATAGTTATGGAGTGGGCGCCTCACTAAGCGAGGAAGAAATAGCAGCTAGTTGCTTTGAACATCAGGGTGCCCATGGATACCCTCAGTAATGGGCACCCATTTGCACTTGTTCCATGCGGCATCTATCGATAGTTAATGTACCCCCATGTAAAGGCTCTCAGCCAATGAGAGCAGTCCTAGTATCTAGCCCATTTTCTAAAAATGCATATACAATGATTTCAAGGTCCTGAGTTAATGGAATGCCAACCGCGTATTTAATAGCATCAAAAGCTTTAAAAGCTTGGGAACCAATCCTCCATAATGGCTTGTTCTAATAGGGCCCAAATTTCCTCATATTTGCTGATTTGTCCACGGACCATGTATTGTGTCCTTTCCACTTAATTACTTGAGGCTGTGGCCCAAGAGGCTATGGTGGGTATCTGGTCAAGTCCCCAGTGTACAGCCAGTTCCGCATTCCCACCACAATTCCTAATCTCACAATTTCTGGCTTCCTCTTGGATGCCAACCCCCACTGTATGGAGTCCGAGCAGGATTTCCACTGGGTCTGGGCTGATTGCAGCGTGTAAAGTTTTGGATAGAATTTCAATTATTTCCAGTCAAAAGTGTGATACTTTGGGACACGACCACACCATGTGGAAGAAATCTCCCACCTGAGCATGACATGTAGGACAATATGGGGAGCTTCAGGATCTATTGTATGGGCAAGTTTTGGGGTATGGCATGTACGCTGGAAAAATTATATTGAATAGTTCTTAAGCGGTTATTGACTGAGCAACTGAGAGCATTTTAAAAGTAATCTCCAGTCTCCTCCAGTAATCCCCTCAGGGCAAATATCTTCTTCCCAGGCACGTTTGTTTTTCCAGGGGTCTGGAAGGCCACTCAATAGTAGTCTATAGCACCTATTTAGCGGTCTGAATCCTGTAGTGTTGGAACATTTGGTAAAGAGTTCCTCCAAGTGGTATCTGCACAGGAAGGAGAGGTCCTGAACCTCTGGAGGGGTTCCCTTAATTTACCACGGATTCTAAGATATAAAAGTATTGAGAGGGGTGTAACTTGAATTTCTAACCAAAATATTGAATTGTCGACCTCCCTCCCTTTAGAAATTGGTCAAGTTGGAGGAGACCTATCTTTTATCACTACCAGAGTCTGCCTTTCCTTGCAGGAACCTGTCTAGGGTCATGTCTGGGAGAGGCCAGGTTTATGTCCTATTAAAACATATGCCTCCATCCAGGCTTTCCAGGTGGCCTGTGTACATGGGTTGGCTATACTGGGTGGGGTGTCTTCTCCTAGTGAATTGACCAGCAGGGTAAAATAAAAGTGGAGGTTACCCTCGCTCTCCAACTGCTTCAAGTAGGAGCACCTCTCCCACTTTAATAAATCATGTATGTGGGCCAACTGGGCTGATATGTAATGAGCGCCAAATTAGGTAAATTCAGGCCCCCCCATCTTCTCAGGCAACCACAGGATTTCCTTCTTAATTTCGACTTTTCCCCTGCCACAATAGTTGAGTGCAAGCTCTCTAGTGCTTTAATATATTTCCGTGGAGGGAATATGGAATAGACTGAAAAGGTAGAGTGCCCATGGAAGGAAGTATATCTTAATCAGATTGACCTGACCCAACAAAGTGAGTGGCAGGGCCCTCCAGTTAATACTGTCTGTTTTAAGTTTCCTAATCAAACGGCCATAGTTGATTGGTATAATTTGGGAGAGTTTACTGGGTAGCAGGATCCCCAGGTATTTAATTTGTTTTGTGGGGTTAATTATGGTTCCTGCTATGTATATAGATGTCTTTCTTTCCCCAGGAGCCCTCACTTGTCCCAGTTGATGTTATGTCCTGAAACAGGGCCATACTTCTCAAATATCCTGTTTAGTGCTGGAAGGGCCTCACCAGGGTTATTAAGAATAATAAGATGTCATCAGCAAACAATAATATCACTTGGGTTTCTTTTCCCATCTTACACCCTACAATATCCCTGTTTCCTGAATGGCAGTTGCTAATACCTCCATTGTAAGCACATATAGTAGGGGTGACAAGGGCAGCCCTGCCGCGCTCTTCTGGTCAAGGAAAAGGGATTGAGAGGGTGCTGTTGGTCAAGATCTGTGCCTGTGGAGCAGCATAAAGGGCCTTTATCTATTTTATTATACTATCCTCCTACCCAAGTTTATTCAGCACTGTAAACATAAAGGGCCATTCGAGCAGATCGAACGCCTTTTCAGCATCAAAAGCTAGAAGGCCTCTGTGGGCCCCTTCCAATTATGAATAACACTGATGGTCCTACGAATGGTGTGCTTAGCCTGTCTACCTTGACAACCCCCACCGATCTGTGTGGATAAGCCCTGGGAGAACCCTCTCCAGCCTATTAGCTATAATTTTGCTAAAATTTCATAGTCTGCATTGAGCAGCTAAATAGGACTATAAGATCCAGACTTCAAAGGGTCCTTCCTGGCTTGGGAAGTACTACTATGGTGGCCATCCTCTGAGAATGCAGCAGCTCCCCTGAGCCAAAGCAGATCCCAGAACCTCCCAACAGGGTACCAAGGGTATCCCAGGTGACTGCAGAATTCAGCAGGTATACCATCGGGGACTGGAGCCCTTCCTTTATTTATGTGCCAGACTGCCTGTTTGAGCTCTTCAGGGACAGGGTGAATTAAGCTCAGTTCTGCTGTCCTCACTCAGGTGAGGCAGGTCAACTTCCTTAGAAAGACCTCCAGGTCCCCATCAGGTGGCACCTGAGAGGTATATAGGTAAGAGTAAAGGTCTTAAAATCTCATTAATCTCTTTTGATCGTATTAGGAGCCATCTGGTTTGGTCATGGACAATATGGCTCTCTTGGCTTTTTTGTTTGATGAGCCCTGCCAGCCATTTTCCCGGATTTATCCCTCATAATGTGTGTAGGATTTAGTGAGTACTAGGTCTCGCCCAGTTTTCCAAACCATTTGATTTAGCTTCCCTTAAGTAGTTTCAGTTCACTAATTAGTTGGGGCTGGGTTTGAGTCATGGCCTGTCTCTACAACGCCTGTATTTCAGTAGTGAGCCATTCCTCTTCCCTTATTGATTGTTTCTTTTTATAAGCCATAACGAAATTGTCTCCCCCTGTAGAAAGCTTTTAGAGCCCCAAACAAAATTTATATGTGTCCCTTGTGTATTATTATTAATAAATTATTTTATTTTCTCATTAATGAAATGGATATATCCCTCATCTAGGAGTAAGAGTGGCTCAAATTTCCACTGGGGCCCATAGGGGTGCTGTCCTACCCTTAGGTGCAGTTGGAGGGTGCGTGATCCGAAATTAAGATGGGGCCATATGTAGCTTGTATAGAATCCATAATCAGGTGGAGGAAATCAGGATATAGTCCAGTCTTGTATATACTCGGTTTGAGTGGAAGAAAATTGATATTCCTCTCTCTAGGGTGGGAGCGTCTCAAGCCTCCACCAGGGCTCTATGAGTTATAAAGTCTTGTAGTGCTGCCACACTTTTAGGGTATGGTTTAGTTTTGATTCCAGAATGGTCCAACCTGGGATCAAGGTAAGTACTGTAATCTTCTCCCAGCATGAGATTATCCTGGTAAGGGGCTAAGGTAATCCCCAAGTGTGTGAAGAACCGGGAGTCAAAGTTCGCCATAAATAGATGCCAAGGTAATAATAATAATAATAAAATTTATTTGATATAGCACCTTTACATATCAAAGCGCTGTACATTCAAGATAAAAACAGAATACAATAAATACAATAAAATCAAGAAGATATAGAATAGGCCTTTCCCCACAAAAAGTCTTAAGAGCCTGCTTGAAACACCCCACCGTCCTGCACTCCCGAAGCTGACGTGGCAGAGAATTCAGAGGGTAGGTGCCACAAATCCAAAAGCACGTGCACCTAATGACTTTAAGCTTACCCTCAGAATCTCTAGCAACCCCTCGTCAGCGGCGGGAGCTGTCACAGAGGGTGAGGGAACCAGGAGCTCTTTCAAGTAATCAGGACCCTGTACGTGTAGGGCTTTGTAAGTCAAAAGACCTACCTTAAAGGTGATCCGCCACTGAATAGGCAGCCAGTGCAGCACAGGGTAATGTGAGTTCTTCAGGTATACTTCCTACCTCCCAGGACCACCTCCATTATGGCATATCTGCCCTGTGGGTCAGCCAGAAAACTATTAATTTTATGTGTTAGGCCAGGTCTTAGCCAGATAGCCACCCTCTAGCTCTCAAGGTAAATGATGCCACCAAAAGTAAACCTCCCCAGGACTGAGCAAGTTTATCTGCCTCCTCCTCCTTCATCAAATGCAGTTCCTGCAGCAGTACCACTTCCTCTGACTTTTTAAATGTAGGACCATACTCTCTTCCTCTTAACTACTGTTTTCAGTCCATTAACATTCTAGGACAAAACTGTCAATTCAACCATTTGTTCGGCTTAAAAAGTATATGAAGGCTACTGTACCTTTTAATCTGATCTTAAAATATATAACCTTTTCATGGCATTGTCCAAACTGTCCATATTTTTAGTTTTAACACTTCCTTTCATTTATCCCTCCCTCCACCCTCCCACTCTCCACCCACAAGTGCCAAGAGAAACCTCCCAAACAGATCTCATATTCCCTAAATTAACAACCAAACTCCCTAAAGTCAATATACCTCCTTCTCTCCAGGTCTGCATCTCTCCCCGATACCCCTCTTCCCTGCCCGTCCTGCAGTCCCTGCAGACCAGCCCCCTTGTGGTCTCAGTAACACTCCCTCTACTTCTCGTGGAGTGAGCTGCCAGATCCACAATAGAGTAGAAGCGATAAAACACCCTAAACAAATTAATTTGCATTCATCCACTTAAATTGATGAAAAGTTATATTTGGGAGGAGAGCTGCGGTCGGTGTACCACACCAACCGCAATCTGGCACCTTAAGTAAGCCAGCAGGGTATCTCAGCAAGTCCCTCTGCTATCCCCCATGGTCAGACAGGGCAGTGTCAACTGAGGAGGATCCTCCAAGCCCAGAGTGTCGTCGTGCTCACTTCTCCCTCGCACCATATGAAAGTAACAGTTTGCCATAATTGCTCAACCTTAAAGACTCCTTCAAGCCCCACTCTGATTCCCAAGGGTGGCGAGCTGCCAATAAGGAGGCCCCATCTGTCCCAGATACATGCTAGATCTATCAGGTTACCCCCACTTTGAATACTGCTCTGTGAGCCTTAAACAGAACAAGTCTGAATAGGCCTTAACAAACAAAGAGAGGCCAAAGTGAACAGGTAATGTTCATTAGAACCAAACATTGGCTATGAGTAGGCCAAAATCCCAAAAACTCTCTGAATATAATAAACTTTCCAACTCCCCATGTAGAGGGTGGGTGAGAACTGGGAGACGCCAAGTATGCCCTTATAGGCCTCCAACCCGGAGTTATGTACCAGTGACCCAGACCCTAAAACTCCCATGCTGGGAGGTATACCAGTAAAGGTAAAATCAGACCTTGTAACTTGCTGTGTCAGGCTCAGTCTCCATTGTTTTCCGCTCACTCCTCGCCACTATTCTTCTGTAATCCCCTCACACAGTCCATGGCCCGTCAAGGTCTATAAAAGCTCGCTGCCTGCTTCCTGGGTGGCGCACTATCAATGTCATGGGGTAGGCCATCATGAAGGGCAGAAAAATACTGACCCGTGCACCCTGAATTAAAATGGGTTCTGTTTTCCGTGCTGCTGCAAGTATAACTTGATGGTCCCAAAGTGCACAAATTTGACCAGGAGGGTGTCTCAGCCTTTGGTCAGGAGCAGGGCTTTGGCCTGGAGAACAGTGGGCTCTCTGAATCTCAAGGGTAAGGTCCGAGGGTATTTTAAGATGTTTTTGCAACCAAGCTTTTATAAACATTCTGCAATCTTTCCTTCCAGGCCTTCCGGGAGACCTACGATTCTGAGGTTACATCGTCTCTCTCTGTTCTCATGATCATCTACTATTTGTTTGAGCATTTCTATGTCTTGGAGCGCTTGCTGTAAATCGGTATTTATTCTACTTGTGATGTCCTCCTGGCTACTAATACAGGATTCGGCTTCTGTTATTCGTGTTCCATGAGCTTCTACTGTTTCCGACTTTGTATTGACTAATTGCTGTAGATGTTGTATCTGTGCAGTCATGTTGTGAAACCAGATTGCATCCAGTACCCAAATCATATTTCAAGACCCTTATTAGTCTTTCTAGGTTTTGATAATTAGCGTCCATAGCTGGTTTATCGGGTCCTGGTTCAGGTTGCTTTTGCAACTCTGGTTCCCGAGCAGGAGAGGAGCAGGGAGAGCCCATAGGCTGTGGCAAAACAGCCGTCCTAGAGGCTTGAGAAAACTTCAGTTTGGCTTGTTTCTTTGTAGATTTTGCAGGATTAGATATTAGGGCTTCTAGATGCACCAGGTTGAGCAGTTTTGCGGGTTAGCACGATGGATGCAGCGAATTTTGTGTGGATCTGGATGGAGCTCTCCTAAAACACCGCCATTCAGCTCCTCAGCTTGGCCATGCCCCAGTCGCTGTAATGTTGGTGCGACAAATAATTTGTAGACCGACTGTCATGATTCCTGGAGCTACTACTGGAGAGCCAGTTTTGATTGAAATCACTGAGGATATATAACTCACCCCTGGAGGACAGTGTTGCAATGTTGTTCATGTGTTCCAAAATGTAGGACATAGTTGAATCAGGAGAACAGTAGGGGCCCCTAATAAAAATGGGGCTGGTGTGGCGAGGAGAGTTTAATTAATAGAGTGTCATGGTGTGCATGAGTCTGGGCAGCAGGACCGTGTAAATAAGCAAGGAGTCAATATACATGGCAATGCCACCACCTCTTTTGGTGCCAGGGCAGTCCTGGAAAATAAAGAGTAGCCAGGAGTTGCGGATTTGGCATCCTGAGTGTGTGATTTCAGCCAGGTCTCAGAAATAATCAGTATGCCCAGTCTTAGAGAGAGAACAATTGGATGCAACAGACTAATTTTGTTTACAATGCTGCAGCTATTTAGGGGAACGAGTTTTAGGCCACAGGGCAGTTGGAGGCAAAGTTGGGATGGGGGTAGCAGGGTTATCAGGATTTTGTTTTAGGCAATGTCCATGGGAGCTTGCGAAGAGAATACGGTGTCTATACAGGGGCCACCGAGGAGATCTGGGCATGAAAGTTCAGGGTGACTAAACCGGCGTGAAAGGAAGGTGGAAGGACAGAGGAACCAGCCATCAAATTGTGGAGTGAGGTATCAGGAATGACTCGACAGTTGAGGTTGGTGAAGGGGGAGATGGAGAGCTAACATGTTAGGCCAGACTGTGGCGGCACCTTGAGAAGGAGGAGGAGGTAAGGAGACCAGTGGAGTAAGTAGCAAAATTACTGCTAGGCCTGCAAGCAACATTTGGAACTCTAGCTAGCAAGGTGTTGATTAGGACAGGTGGTGGCCTCTAGTGGTGGATTCAGATAATCTGCAAATGGAAAAGTGTGCTGGTAGGCTTTCTGCAGCACATGACCACTGCTATATAGTAGACTGACGATCAAGGTTGGTGGTAGGGACGTGGGAACTGGCATAAGCGTCGGCGAATGAAAACACAGTACAGGAGTAGCAAATGCAGTTTGAAACGTGACCTCTGCTATAGAGTAGACTGACGACCAAGAGTGGTGTATAAGAAGGTCAAGGTTTCCCTGTTGTTGTTCCACCCTTCTGGATGACTTTGTCACAGCAGTGGGCATATGGTGATTGTCAGCCCAGGCTAGGCCCAATCTCTGTGTTGCAGTGCCTTTCCTTCTTGATTAGCGTATGACAAGTGGAGAAAGGTCGAGACCAGAACAACCCCACCTTACCCCAGTGGGTACTCATTCAATCAACAGCACAAGTACCCTGGAGACAAGCTCCTGACCACCTCCTCCCTTCAGCACACCAGACAGGGAGAGTGGTTTGTTCTCAACTCTGATTTCAGCAGTCTGCAGATTGCTTCAGCTGATTCTGTCTCACAGCATTGCAGTTTTCATAGCACCTCTTCTCAGACCAGATGGAACTTTTAGCAACGAGATTCACTTATGTCAGGATCTCTGGCTCTGAGGCCCACACAAATACAAACACGAAGGCTTTTTACAGCAGCAGAGATTTAGCAGCCCACAATCAGTTGCCATCACAACAAACAAGAAGAGGATGAGGAGGGCACGAGGGGAAAAGGAAGGGAGAAGGGCCAATTTTGCACCACGTTGATGAGGCAGAAAAGCGGAGGCAAGAACTGAATATAGTAAACTTATCTAACCAAGTATTAACAATACCTCAACAGCAAGTTTCTGAATAGGACTTTCGTTTGTGCCTACATCTAAGGTGAGGTCTTTTGACACACATGTTGATCTTTTCAAGTTTTTAGAAAATTAAGGTTACAAGACTTTTATTCAGCCTCGAGTGCTCGGATGGGACTGGAACACTGCGTTGTAAATCCCTTAGACACAGAGGACATTCCAACAAATACAGCTGTACAAGAAATGGAAATGGAAATATCTCTGAAGATGAACTGTCATCAACAAGTCAGGAAAGTTGATATCCTGAATGATTTATATTTAGATGCTGCAAATTTAGAAATACCAACGTCAGATGCAAATGATCAGGCTGTGAATGAACTGTGGGATGAATGAAAAAGTTGTTCAAAAAGAGGTCTACTTTTGTCCTAGAACAGTTAATTTAAATATTACTGTCTTTGAAAGATCTGTAACAAATGAGGTTGAGAAAATATTAAATGAGCATAAAAACAAGAAGGTAAGGAATAACAAGCCCACAGCATATAGCAGTTTTAACACAAATTAAGGGATGGGATTATGTTATTGTGAAACCCACGACAAAAGCGGTAATATTGTACTTAAATGAAACTGATTATGTACAGATGGTACAGGACATCTTGAGAGATGAATTAAGGTATAAAAAGCTTCAGGGTAAGCCTATGAATATTTTTAAGGAGAACTGCATGAAATGCTGTCAGATGCATTAACTAGTGGGGATATTACCACTACTGAGTTTTTATTTCAAAAAATCCAGTGTGTGCTGTTATGTATTCCTGCCTAAGATACACAAGAGTTCCTCTTACCCACTGGGTCAGCCGATTGTCTCTGAGGTGGGATCATTAACTGATAATTTATCAGCTTTTGTTGACTTTTTCTTAAAAAGGAGGTCCAGAAGTTGAGATCCCACCTCAGAGACACAACCGACCTACTATTGAAGCTACAGAACTTTAAATGGAAGTCAAATTATTCATGGATTTCTATAGATATAGAACAGCTCTATTCATCAATTAACCACCATGATGGATTATTGGTATGTAGGTATTTTTTAGAAAGGAGCTTGAATCCAAATCAATTAAATTTTATTGGCAGCAATGGAGTTTATTTTAGAACACAATTTTTGAGTTTGATAAAGAGGTTTATCTTCAGATTCTTGGAATGGCAATAGGGACATGTATGGCCCCATCTTATCAATTTGACACTGGGTCTTTGGGAGCTTAGGGTTTTTGGACGGCTTCCAAAAGCAGATGGCGTCATCTTGTGGTATTGCTTTATAGATGACATGATCTGCGTGTGGGAAGGGATCAGAAAAATACCAGATTTCATGAACTGGTTAAATCAAAACCAGTTGGGTCTAGATTCACTCACAAAACAGAAGATCATGTAATTTTGTTTCTTGACATGACATTAGTAGGAACTGATGGACAGAATGGACTACATGTAATTACATTAAAGAACTGCTTGTAATTCTTTTTACACTTCAAAGTGCACATCCCAAGAAGCTTAAAAATCTATTCTATATAGTCAGATGCTTCGTTTAAGAAGAAACTGCAGTACCATGGAAGATTTTATAGCACAGTCAGATGAAATGATGAATTGTTTTTGGACAGAGGTTATAATGGTACACTTTTGTTAGAAACAAGGGACACAATTAAAACCTTGATATGGAAGATTTGTTGGTTGTAAAGGACAAAGTGAACAGTGTGTAAAGGATCCAGTCACCCTGAGTATAGAACATAGTGACATGGCGGGTAAAATAGGATGCATAATTTTTAAATTCTGGTCATTATTAACTGTGGATGAAAGAGCACAGAAATTTTGGAAGTAGACTACAGATTTCTTTCGAAGATCAAGAAATATTAAAGATCATTTGATACACAGTAAGTTTGAAAAGAAGATTGAAACAACCAGAAATTGCTTCCCCACCCCAAAAGGGTTTGGAAAGGCAAAAATTGTAATGTGTGCAAGTATGCTAAGGAGGGACTATAATTTACACATCCTACTAGGTTGGAAAACATTATATAAATCTACCATTTTAGTATAAATCTACCTGACTACCATTAAATAACAAGTTTCACTTATTAAATAAATCACACTTTCTTAGTCAATTCCTTAAGACAGCCTTTATATGTATATATTTCAGACTGTTCATATTTTTTTAATTTTTCATTTCGTTGAGGATAGTGAGGCTTAATAAAGGGGACAGGATGGGCAGAAAGGGACAGTGAAAAGCAGGATACTGAACAAATACTTGTCTTGAGTATTCACAAAAGAAGAGGAGGAGGTACCTAATCCAGTAAATAGAAGCACTCTGGATAGGGGTTGATATCAGTCCTTTCACAGAAGAAAGGGTTCTGAAAGAACTCCTAAAACTGAAGGTGGACAAAGCAATGGGGCCTGATGGGATTCACCCCAGAGTTCTGAAAGAATTAAGGGAGAACTAGTAACACCACTGACTACCCTTTTAACAAATCATGGGAGAATGGTGTGGTACCTGAGGACTGGAGGAGGGTGTATGTGATCCTTCACAAAAATGTTTAATTTGGTGCTAATTTATTATTTATAGTGTATATATATCCCTCTTCTAAATTGTGAGGTTAATAGTTTTTGACATAATGATATGAATTAAGTTTAATTAAAGAGAATGTGTATCTGTAGAGGAATTAATTAATGGAAGAAACAGATATTTGTTATACGTACATTTTTGCTATAAAATTGGAGTGGTTAGAGTAACACCATGCCCCGAGGAAGGCGGAGTCGAGCGCTGGGTTAATTCTTTGCTGGTGGCTGGTGTATTGTAGGAATGGAGTGCATATTTTGCTGCTTGTTATTTATGTTAAAAGCGAATGTGCAGTATGATGTATATGTTGCATTATGGTAAACATCTTGCAAAGCACTTTAGTCCTTAATATATGTATACGCCCTGTTGATAATGGTATTTAAAAATAAAAGTTTTTAACCATCCATTTTTCTGATTATTTGGGTGTACACAGAGGGCTTTAGTGCCCATTCCCAGTTACTCACCTTTCTTTTAAATAAGTTGCTGGTTAGGCTCCCAACTCTCCTCCTCAGCACCTCTTTCCTCTCCACCATTTTGAGAAGGACTTCCCTGAACTCCTCATAAGTCCTGTTTACACAGCAACGCTTCACTTACTGATCCGTTGCCTTCCCGGCTGCGCTGTGGTTGCTTCACATTTTAGGTTTACAACTCTCGAAGCATAATGCATCACAGATCTAAGCTGAGCAGGTGTATAAGGAGCTTGTGGGGAAAATGACATCCCAGTGACTCGTGATAGGGAAATAGGGAATTGCAGTGGATCGAGCGCATCTGTCGCTCATACCACAGGGTAATGCGCTGATCCAGTATGCATCCCTCTTTTTCATCAGTTTAAAACCAGAGCTTGAGCACACATATGGCAATGCGGTGAGTGTCCACACCACCATCTTTGCAGTGCATCAACTAAACCAACATAAGTTAATACGCTACAAAGATGGTGGTGCAAATGGGGCAATAGACTGTAGGAAGCATTCAGCTCTGCTCACTCACATTTCAGTGTCTCATTGGTTGTCCAGCTTGTTATTCACACTCTGGCTTCCTCAGTGGCTACAAAGGGTGGCAAGCACTTAGTTGTTGTTCTCAATTGTTTGTGTTCTTTCAGGAACCCTTGCATGCCACTTTGTCAATCCTGAGGTTAAAGGGTCATAAGATGACAGTATCCATCTGTTTAAATTTAGCTCAAGGCCTGGCTGCTGTTGTACACAGTTTATTTGCTACTGGCAACTACTTCAACTTTTCAAACATTCACTCCAACTGGGAATATAGTCTGGATTATCCATTGATGACGTCAGTGATCTTTCTGGTATGTCTTCAGGTGCAGGGGAATCCTTTTCATTGGCTGCATACAACAGCTCTTCTCCTGGCCTCCAGCATCAGTTCCAGCCAGAGGACACAGCTACTACAGGTGGACCCACCTCAAGCCACGGGCTCAACAGGTGTGCCACACCAAATGGGGGTTACACTCTCCACTTGCTAAAGACTAACATCCCTATCAATCTAGAGTTAAGGTGGTGACCAGCAAAGTCCAAAAGTCCATTTTACACAAATACACATTTCTGTCTAGAGACCTGATTCCTAACAACACATATATACATTTCCTTTATACAGTGGGTCCCATAGAAACATAGACTTTGATGGCAGATAAGGACCGCTTGGCCCATCTAGTCTGCCCATTTCCCTACCTACAGGATAGGCTGCAGATCCTAGTTAACCAACAGCCTATTTCTTCCTACCCTCCACAAGAATTGCCTTATGTCTGTCCATGCATTCTTGAATTCTCCCACAGTTTTAGACCCCCAACCTCCTCAGGAAGGCTGTTCCATGCATCCACTACCTCTCTGTGAAATAATACTTCCTCACATTGCCCCTGAACCGCCCCCCTCTTTAAATTGTGTCCCCTTGTTCTTGCCGTCTCTTTTCTGAAGATGCTACCCTCTTGGACTTTGTTGATTCCACTGAGATACTTAAACGTTTCTATCATGTCCCTCCTCTCCTTCTTTCCTCAAGGGTATACATATTAAGCTCCTTTAGTCTCTCCCATACGGCTTCTCTTGCAGACCCTGCACCATTTTAGTTGCCCTCCTTTGGACTGCCTCTATCCTGTCTATGTCCTTGCGGAGATGGGGTCTCAGAACTGGACATAGTACTCCAGATGGGGTCTCACCAACTGTCTGTACAGAGGGATAACAACTTCCTGTTTTCTGCTGGTGATGCCTCTCCCTATGCATCCCAGTATACCCCCAGCTCTCCCTACTGCCTTCTCACATTGCTTGCTAACCTTAAGGTCATCTGATATGATTACCCTCAGGTCCCTTTCCTTTTTGTTGTTGTTACTACCCCACTGTATTCTTCCCTGAGTTCTTGTTTCCCAGGTGCATTATTTTGCACTTCTTTGCACTGAATCTAGCTGCCATATTTCTGACCATTCCTCCAACCTTGCCAAGTCCCTTCTCATCCTTTCCACGCCTCCTTGTGTATCAACCCTGTTGCAGATCTTTGTGTCATCTGCAAAAGGCATACTTTTCCTTCCAGTCCCTCTGCAATGTCACTTATGAAGACATTAAAAGGACTGGACCCAGTATGAACCCTGCGGTACCCCACTAGTAACCTCTCTTTCTTCAGAGTGGACTCCATTTACAGTTACCTTCTGTGTCCTGTTGTCCAGCCAGTGTTTTACCCAGGCTATCACCCTGGGACCCACTCCCAGGCTGGTTAATTTGACTATTAATCTTTTATGTGGGACTGTGTCAAATGCCTTGCTAAAGTCTAGGTAGGCCATGTCCACAGCCCCTCCTGGTCTACTACTTTGGTCACCCAGTCAAAGAAATCTATTGATTGTCCTGACATGACCCTCCGCTGTGAACCCATGCTGCCTTGGGTCCTGTGCCCCACTGGCCTCAGGTACTCAACAATTCTTTCCTTCAGAGTGACTCCATCACTTTCCTACCACAGAGGTCAAACTGACAGGTCTGTAGTTTACTGCCTCTGTCTTGGTCCCAATTTTATGAAGGGGAATCACATCCGCCTTCCTCCAGTCCTCGGGTACACCACCATCCTCCCATGATTTATTAAAAGAGTAGCCAGTGGTTTCACTAGTTCCCCTTAATTCTTTTAGAATTCTGGGGTGAATTCCATCAGGTCCCATTGCTTTGTCCACCTTCAGTTTTAGGAGTTCTTGCAGAACCCTTTCTTCTGTGAAAGGACTGGGATCGACCCACCCTATCAAGAGTGCTTCTGTTAACTGGATTAGGCACTTCCCTCCTCTTTTGTGAATACTGAGCAGAAATATTCGTTCAGTATCCCTGCTTTTTCACTGTCCCCTCTGCCCAGCCACTGTTCATTTTATTCAGCCTCACTATCCCTCCCTTTGTCTTTCTCGCTCACTGATGTACCTATAAAGGTTTTCTCCCCTTCTTAACTGAGTTGGCTATCTTTTCCTCAGTTTGGGCCTTTGCTATTCTGACTTCATCCCTGCTTCCTCCTGCCTTAACTGGTACAGCTCTCTGTCCTGCTCCTTCTGTGTTTCCTTATACTTCCAGGAATGCTATCTTTTTTTTCCTGACTTTCACAGCCACCTCTTTTGAGAACCTTAGTGGCTTTTCTTTCGTTTGATTTGTTTAGTTGCTTCACACAAAGGCTTGTTGCCTCTGTGATGGCAGTTTGATGATTCCCCATTGTTGCTCCACACCTCCTTCTAGCCTGTTTGCTAGTGCTTTTCTGAGACACTTTCCCATCTTGCCAAAGTCAGCCCTGCTGGAGTTCAGTACCCTCACTTTTGTATGGCTTGACTCTGTAGCCCCAAGGCTTAACGTGAACCACACTGTTTGATGGTCACTTGTTCCCAGATGGCAACCACTTCTAGATCTGAGATCCTCTCACTGCCCCCATTTGAGAGTACGAGGTCTACGATTGCTCCCTCACGAGTGGGTTCTGAAACTAGCTGTCTGAGGCCTGCCACCTGTAGGGCATCAAGAATGGCCCTGCTCTTGGATGTGGCTGCAGCAAATGTGCTCCAGTTAATATCTGGCAAATTCAGGTCTCCCATCAACAGTATCTCCTTTCTCTGCCATCCTAAGAATGCCTTGATCATATCCTTGTCCATTCCTCCCCCTGACATGGGGGTCTGTACCTAACCCTGTGCGGATTGTGGTGCCCTTTCCAGTCTCAGGTGACCCACAGTGCCTCCTCTCCTCCGTTTACTCTTTTGTTCAGTTGCTTTAATCCCTTCCTTTACATGAGAGCTACTCCTCCCCTCTTCTCCCCTGCCTGTCTCTCCTGTAGGTTATGTACCCTGGTATGTTAACATCCCAGTCATGGTTCTCTGTGTACCATGTTTCTGTGACTGCTACAATATCCAGGCATCCCTCTTCCATCAAGGCCACCACCTCAGGAGCTTACTGCCCAGACTACGGGCATTGGTACTCATTACCCTCCATTTCCTGATGGCCTTACTCCTTTTTGCTCCATACCTGTCCTTCTTGCCTTTATCACTTTCTCCATTTACCTCTGCCCTTCTCCCTATCGACACCTCTATGTTGGTGTTTACCACTTACTACCATGATTTTTTTTGGGGCTAGATTTCCATGCTCCTTTCCAGTACCTCCCCTTGGCTAGTCTAAATGCTTGCCACCAAGCACTTAAACTCATCACCTAGGATCCTGGTTCCTCCTGGACAGATGCAGCCCATCATGCCAGTATAGGCTTGTATCACTCCAGGTGGACCCCAGTCCCCAATAAAGCCAAATCCTGAGCTCCACACCAGTTTTTCAACCACTGATTGAATCCCATGGTGCAGAACACCTAGCCTCTCCTCGCCATAGATGGGCAGCACCTCCGAGAAGGTTACCATGCCTGCTATTTGTCTAAGGCCCCTCCCCAATTCCACAAACTCTTCCTGCACTTCTCTAATCCCTTTCTTAGCCAGGTCATTTGTCCCTAGGTGGACAATGACATCCAGCTCCCTCTCCTGTCAGCTGCTCCGGCAATCCTGAGATTCACTCCTTGTCCCTCCAAGCCATGGCGCCAGGCAGGCACCTACCTCCTTCTCCCCTTCCTCCCCCAGTTCTACCTTCCTAACAATGGAGTCCCCACCAGGAGTTGTTTCCTTCCCTGTGGGTCCCCTGCCATCCTCCTGTGGGTCTCCTTTGTGGAGGTTCCCAGCATCCTCCTTGGTCTCCACTGCAGGTGCCTCCATAAAGAACCACACTTTGCCAGAATGGCATAGGAATTGTGGAGAGGTACAACTGGAGGGATACGCCTGTTCCACCACCCTCACCCTCCCTGAGCCCACTGTGGTCCAACCGCTCCTCTTTCTTGGCAACCTCTGAGGCAATGGCAGTGGCACTGGTGGTCCCTGGATGGAAGAGGAGGTCCCACAAATCCTGGCCAACTCAGCCTGGAGATGAGCAACCTCCTCCCTCAGCCCAGAGAGATGCCCACAGATGGGACAACACTGCATCCTCCAGAACGTCTCCTGGAAGACTGCTGCTCCACAGCCACTGAACTGCACCACTCCCATCATGTCTTATTTTGGCCCTTAACTGTTTGCAATCCTCTTTCCTCTTTTTTTCTCTCTCTCACTTTCTGCCTGTGTGCCCCTTTAAGCTCCTGATTGTCCTGTTCTGAGACAAGAATATCCTGTATTTCTCAGTAGACCCCTTACTTGCTCAGAGGCAGACCTCCAGCAGCTAGAGGGGCCAGAGGCTACTCTTGCCCTTCTAGGATGGTGGGTCTTTGATGGCTCTGTGATCACTCACTTCCTGCTCCCAAACAGGTAGTTCCTGTTGTCAGTCAAATCCTGTGCCTAAAAAGTAGAACTAGCTTTGGGTGGGAGGGTGGAGGGAGGAAGGAGGGCAATATAGTCCCAGTGAGAAGTCCAGTCCACAGCAGTCCTTTCTCCTGGTGTCTTCTGCCAAGCTACTAGCAGGATCTTTCTAAGGCAGTCTTTAAATGTAGCTTCCTTCTAGCTAAGCCACTCCCCCTACTTACTATATCTTTCTACAAGTAATTTAAACCTCACAGCTATCAAGTCCTTTCAATCACCTGAGATTTACACCTAGATAACTGTTCAGATAACCATTCAGCTCAGTTAACAGACACACTTTTTTTTGTTTTGTTTGTTAGTTGTTTTTTTTACCCTAAATTAAAGGTCCAAGTACAAGAGTTCTATTTCTTTAGTCCCAGCAGAGAAGTCTAGTCACACAGCAGTCCTTTCTCCTGGTGTCTTCTGCAAGCTACTAGCAGGATCTTTCTAAAGGCAGTCTTTAAATGTAGCTTCCTTCTAGCTAAGCCACTCCCCTACTTACTAGATCTTTCTACAAGCAATTTAAACCTCACAGCTATCAAGTCCTTTCAATCACCTGAGATTTACACCTAGATAACTGTTCAGATAACCATTCAGTTCAGTTAAGCAAACACACACTTTTTGTTTTATTAGTTGTTTTTTACCTAAATTAAAGGTCCAAGTACAAGAGTTCTACTTCTTTAGTCCCAGCAGAAAAGTCTAGTCACACAGCAGTCCTTTTTCCTGGTATCTTCTGCCAAGCTACTAGCAGGATCTTTCTAAGGCAGTCTTTAAATGTAGCTTCCTTCTAGCTAAGCCACTCCCCTACTTACTAGATCTTTCTACAAGTAATTTAAACCTCACAGCTATCAAGTCCCTTCAATCACCGAGATTTACACCTAGATAACTGTTCAGATAACCATTCAGTTCAGTTACACGAGACAAACACACTTTTTTTTTATTTGTTTGTTAGTTTTGTTTACCCTAAATTAAAGGTCCAAGTACAAGAGTTCTACTTCTTTAGTCCCAGCAGTCCTTTCTCCTGGTGTCTTCTGCCAAGCTACTAGCAGGATCTTTCTAAGGCAGTCTTTAAAGTCCCCCTAATGAGTCTTGATTTCAAACCAAACAATTCACTTTTCAGCATCACTGTCTACCTAGACAAATGCATGTTAACTAGCATGATTAGAATATCCACATTACACATTTTCATATACCATTTTATCCATTAGTATCACTGAACTTGATTTGGGGCGAATACCAGGGGGTGATGTATGTACCTTTGTGTGCTGCATGCATGGAAAAGTCGGTGGAGGCACCAAGGGCATTATAGGAAAGTTTTAAGTGCCTTAACTGGCCTTTTCAAATGTCTTAGTTGCATAGTCATGTTTTCTTCAGCACTCAAGCATGTGTTCCTGTCCTCCTTGTCCAATAAGATAGGGTTCTCAGTTGGATGGCTTGTATACCTCCGTAGGTGCATTGAGCTCTTCCATGGATTCCTCCACTAATGCAGGCTGAACACCCTCTTTGGTCTGAGTCTTACAACATCAAGCACAACTACCTCAGTTTCTGAGCTCACAGGAGTGTTACATTTACTACGTTTCAGCAAGGAATGATCTCCTCTGGAGATCGGGAATGTCCTCTGTAAATAGTGCTGTGCAGGTTCCATTTTGTCATCAGATGAATCTTCAGGCACTACCTGTGAGGCTGCCATTTTTTGTGTAGTATTGGTTTACAATCAATAATGGTGGACTGGTGGCACAGTTTGTGCATCTCACCAATGTTTTTGACTTGGTGGATCATCCCTACTGCTTAAAGCATTGTCATGCCCAAATGTCTCAGCTGGAGGTGGTTGGTTTGGTGAATATTTGACCAACAGGGCACACAGGAGCATGGTCAAGGACTCATTCTGTGACTAAACAAAAACTTATTGTGGAATCAGATGGTTCTATTCTTGACCCCTGCTCTTCTCCCTTTCCTCAACAGTTTACCTAGTGTTTATCTTTCCTTAGAGATGGTGTTATATGCCAAAGATGCAGTATTGTTTAGGAGGTGAGAAGCAAGGACCCTGAAAATGCTGTTCAAATAGATTTTGATGACCTGCAACATTGCTTTAGGTCAAATAAGATGGTTTTAAATAAAAAAATTAAAGGCTACTTTCTTCTGGCCAATGCAAGAGGCTAAACTTAGATTTTAAAATTAAACCTCTTGACAGTGACTTTATTGAGACAGTCAGTGAATTTAAATATCTGTGCTTGATAGTGGACAGTTTAACAACATATGGTCCACATATTACTAGGTTGGTTAAAACAATCCTCTAGAAGACTGGAATGCTTTTAGGAGTGAAAATACTTGGTTAGGAAACTAGTAGTCTGTTAGCCACCAATATCCAATTTTCACAATTGACTATGGGCTTATCTATTATTCCTTGGCAGGGTGGGATTGCTAACCAAGTTAATTCTTTGTATAATCTTGTTTGCGGTTTATAACGGTCTTCCACTTCAAACTCATCATTGCACTCTTTATGAGAGCACAGGGTATCACTTTTTGAAGATCTTAAAAGTTAAACTTGTTTCATTTATTTTTATTTTATAAAAATAAAAAAATAAAAAAATAAGCTTGCTTCATTTATGCATGAGGTAGCTCTGGGTAACTACCCAAAATGCATAACCAATTTGTTTTACTTCTTTAAAGAAGATTAGAGATACCCATGCAATAGAATCTCAGTCATTCTCATTTGTTGTTCCTTTTGGAACACCCAGCAGAGGAGAGTTTTGACATATAATGCAATCAAACTGTACAACAATCTTTCATCAATCTTTACTCAGTAAAACACTAGCCTAGAAATACAGAAACATAGACTTTGACAGCAGATAACACTTTGCCCACCCAGTCTGCCCATTTTCTACCTATTGGATAAGCTACAGATCCTAGTTAACCAGCAGCCTTCTCCTCCTACCCCCAACTATAATTGCCTTATGTCTGTCAATTAATTCTTGAATTCTGCCACTGTTTTTTGACCCGACCTCCTCAGGGAGGCCATTCCATGCGTCCACCACCTCTCTGTGAGAAAATATGTTCTCACACTGCCGCCCTCCTCTATCTTCAAATTGTGCTCCCTTGTTCTTGCACATCTCTTTTCTGAAAGATGCTACCCACTTGACCATGCTGATTCCCTTGAGGTACCTGAAGTTTCTATCATGCTTTCCCTCTCCTCCTTTCCCCAAGGGTATACATATTAAGCTCCTTTAGTCTCTGTTCATATGACTTTTGGTGTAGACCCTGCACCATTTTAGTTGCCCTCCTCTAGACTGCCTCCATCCTGTCTATGTCCATCGGAGATGGGGTCTCCAGAACTGCACGCAGTACTCCAGATAGGGTCTCACCAAATGTCTGTACAGAGGATAACAACTTCCTGTTTTCTACTGGTGATGCCTCTCCCTGTGCATCCCAGTATCCCCAACCCTCTTTACTGCCTTCTCACATTACTTGCCTGTCTGATATGACCACCGCCAGGTCCTTTCCATTTCTGTTGTTGTTAGTACCGCCCCATCCATGTGTCTACTCTCCCTGGGTTTTTGTTTCCACATGCATTACTTTGCACTTCTTAGCACTGAATCTAAGCTGATATACTTTTGACCATTCCTTCAAACTTCCAAAGTCCCTTCTTATCCTTTCCACCCCTCCCTTGTGTATCAACCTGTTGCAGATCTCTGTATCATCTGCAAAGAGGCATACTTTCCTTCTAGTCCTCTGCAATGTCACCTATAAAGAAATTAAAAGTACCGATCCCAGTACTGAACACTGCTGTACCCTGCTAGTAGCCCCTTTCTTCTGAGTGGACTCTATTTACTATTACCTCAGGCCCTGTCGTCCAGCCAACTTGACTTATGCTACCACCCTGGGACCCACTCCCAGGCTGGCTAACTTGTCTATTTATTGTTGTGTGGGACTGTGTCAGATGCCTTGCTAAAGGCTAGGTAGGCCATGTCCACAGCCCCTCCCTGGTTTATTTTGGTCACCCAGTCAAAGAAATCTATTAGATTCATCTGACATGACTTTTCTGCTGTGAATCCATGCTGCCTTGGGTCCTGTGCCCCACTGGCCTCTAGGTGCTCAACAGTTCTTTCCTCCAGAAGTGATTCCATCATTTTCCTACCACTCAGGTCAAACTAACAGGTCTGTAGTTACCTGTCTCTTCCTTGCTCCCACTTTTGTGAACGGAATTTACATCTGCCCTCCTCCAGTCCTCAGGTACCACACCATCCCCCAATGATTTGTTAAATGCGTAGTCAGTGGTGTCACTACTCTCCTTAGTGCTTTTAAAATTGTGGGGTGAATCCCATCAGGCTCCATTGCTCTGTTTACTTTCAGTTTTAGCCTGCTTGTTCTTGAGCCATATTTCTAAAGTCTTAGTGTTTGGTATAGCTTGATGTCTTCATGCCATTGTAATGACCAACCATGACGTGTGCTTTTATTTGCGTTGTTTATTTATACTGTTTTATTAACAATGTAAAATCTGTTACATATTTAACTTATGCTGGTCGTTAGTGAAAACAAGCATTATTTTGCCCACTATGTTTACTCAGTAAAATCAATCAAACAAACAGTCATCACTAGGTTGAGGTTTATTTGGCTTTCTGTACATTCCAGATCTGGTTTAGCATTTCTGGCGTGGTTCAAGCACCTCCTGATTGCATTTGTTTCTATCTGCCCAGAAGGCAACAGATGATTTCTTTCCTTTTTGTTTTCACACAGGTTTTATCCGCCTCTCAGTGCCCTGGCAGGGGTTGTGGTCCTCTGCATGGAGGAGCTCACTTCTCCAGTCCTCTCTCATCCCGCTCCTGCCATCACAGAAATTCCCCATGGATGGCCCCTGTGGCAGGGGCCAGGGGAAGTGCTGGCTGTCCCCAAGAGACCCAATCCAGACACCAGAACAGCCCTCAGGGATGCGGGCCATCATGGAAGCTGCCAGGCTCCTGTTTTCCATTTCTCCTGTTCCCCCTCCCTACCGACGTAGGGACATCGGCACATGCCTACCTGCCCATACTGCCTCACAGCCGATGCCAGAGGGCAATCAATGAGCAGGACGACGTCTCCTCCCCGAGAGGAAAGCAGTCCTCCAGATGCTCGATCCTCTCCGCCAACCCCGGATTGACTCCACTTTGACTTTTGTTTAGAATCTGGAACACCGGCATATTTAACAAGTCCTGTTGAACCCTTCTGGTTGAGGGTTACCTTGCAGATAATTGAATTGTTCTTGATTTGTGAATGCCCACAGGGACAAGAGTTCTTTCACCAGTTTACTTTCAAAGTCTCTGCCTCGATCCAAATGGATTCTTTGTGGTGCACCACAGTTAAAATGAACTTCTCCATCAGGACATTAGCTACAGTTTGGTCTTTAGTCAGAAAGGCCTGCATATATTGTGAGAAATAGTCACTCACAACTAACACGCTGGCTACATTTTTACTGTCAGGTTAAAGACTGAGAGGAAATCCATACAAAGAAGTTGCATTGGAGTGCTGGTTGTGATATTAGTAAGTGGTGCCGCCCGTTTGGGCAATGTCTTCCTTTGAATACACTGGATACATTGTTGACAGTATTTTTCAACTTCTATCCCATCCTAGAATAGTAGAATCTGTGTCAGATCAGATCTAGTGTGTGGACTAGATCCAAGTGTCATATTTCATCATTCAAATCTCTCAGTACTGTTTATCGAATTTGGCTGGCAACAACAACTACTGATGTTTCTTGTGCCATCTGTACCTTGAACTTCTCTGTACACCATTCCATCACATATTTTCAATGTTTGCCATCCTCTGAGCGGTTCTATGTGACAAGGGTGACTGAATGTCAGCGACTGGTTATAAGGGCACCACAACCACAAGGGCAACTGAAAAACAATATGTTATTAATGCGGGGCTTCACCCCACACCCCTCACGAGGGGCCACCCACACACCCCCTTCATTAGGATTCCTACTCCGGGAAGCAACTCAGGAAAGAGGTGAAATCTAAGGTCGCCCACATTGTCGGCGCCATTGTGCAGTAGCCCTTAGGACCGGTCGCCTACATCGCAGGCTACCCTCTGAGCAACAAAGGAGTATCTCTGTGTGGTACGTGACATTGTTCAGCTGGTTCCCTCTGGAACACAGGTATAAAGGGCAGGATTTTTAAAGAGCTACATAGGTTTTTCAGACACTGCTGCCGAAATCAGTCTCAGAATTTAGACCACGAAAAGTTGGTATAACTCCCAGGATGGAGTTCCTCAGTTGCATCTGAAAACAGATGTTATTCCGTAGTTGTGGCAGAAAGTGCCATAAACTGCTGGAATCATTGCAATGCGTCCAAATGTCTGTGACTAAGGTGCAGACATTTGATGCATCTGCCTGGCTGCAGCATGCATCTGAAATATGGATACAAGTGCCGCATCCAGGGGTTTGGAATCCAACCTCATGCCTCTAAGACACAGGTCTCTACACCATTCTCTCTGTAGGTGTTTTTGGTTCGTGTGGCAATGGAAATTTGTCAAGAGCTGTGAAACTGCAATAGGCTGCAGGCAAACATTTAACAGTGGCACCCAAACTGTTCACAGCCACTGAGATTTTTGCAGGAGGTGATTGTTCTGCAGTGTCATACTTTTCATACAAGGCTTACACAGTTGCTTTGGAAATTCTGACCTAAGTCCTCATTTTGGGTGTTACCATGTGAGCATCCTGATAACGGCATCAGCTTCAGTACATTCCAGTCCAGGGTGATACTCTACACAGTAATTTTATGTGGATAATGCAGAAAGATAATGATGACCAGCTGCATCAAGTTTGCATTTGTTTTGGCATAAGTTAAAGGATTATTATCAGTTATTTCTGTAGGTAGGCACCATACAAATGCTCATAAAATTGGTCCACAATTGAAGAAGCAGAAGATGATGATGAATCAGCATTTATATAGTGCTTTTCATACACACTGTATTCCAATGTGCTTTACAAGCAATGAGAGACTAGTAGTTAAGAGACTGAATGTGTAGTGTCAGCCATTTTGCACATCAATACCCACACATCACCTTGGACAATTGCATGAACCAGTTTTATGGTGAGGGAATGTTAGCAAAGACATCAAGGAAAATCTCCTACTCTTATGAAAAATGCCTTGGGTTCTTTTACTTCCACCTGGACCCCCACCAGGACAGAACCAAAGATGGTAGACGGGACCTTGGTTTAAGTTTCTTTGCTGATGCTCCCAATACTCCTTGAGGCATCCTCATGAATTCATATAAACTCAACTGACAGATGAAGGCAGTTTTCTCCCAGTTTGACTTCACCATGAGTATCAGGCCTACTGGTCAATATGTTGTATGCTTTTACGGCGCATTAGCATAACCGCATAACAGGAACAGCACGGTAGGGAAGAGCGAGAGGTGCAAAACTGTGACAGGATATATGTGCGGTAGTACACCCTCTCACTCTTCTCAGGTACAGGATAACAATCCTACTGGGATGAAGGACAGAGCAGCTGCCGTGGCTTGATGGGGTGAGCCACAGGCAGCAAGGAAGGCAGTGCGTCTGTGGACTGGGTTTGATTCCTGGTCCCAACGCATGGAATTGTTTTGTGCGAATTCTATGTTAAACCTCCGGAGTTAGTTATTTTAGTTCGTTGGTTCAGGGCAGGGCAGAGCCTCTGCAAAACAAAGACTTATAGCTGCTGGCAATATATTGCACTGTACTGGCAGTGCAATATATTGTTGCAGTATAATGTCTTGTATATTTTGACCCCTGCGTCGTATCAGGTAGTACCCACTTTCAAGTCCGCACAATGAAAACCATTGACTTCCATTTAAATAGTCCAGTACATCCTGGATTCTAGGCATTGTGTATTAATCAAGGATTTTTTCGCTTGTTCAGCTGCAACAGCCCACACACGCCCTCATGGTTCCATTCTTTTCTGCACCACCACATTTAGAAGCATATGGGCTGCATGACTTTCTGATGATACCAGCCACTAACATCTCTTTCAGATTTCTTCTGATATCATCAATGTCAGCAGATGCCAAATTTCTGGATCTCTCCTGATAGAGAGACCTCTCAGCATGCAAATTGATTTTTGTTGTTCTTCCTTCACACATCCAACATCCCACTCATTATTTCAAAATACTTGGGTTCTCTGAGCCAACTTTTGTCTTACATGATCTTCATACTCTAGGCACAGGTGAGTTTTGAAAGTCAAACAAGTTTGGGTGATTCCTTCCCTTGGGTGGGTGACGTTAACATGAGTTGAACAACAGTGTCAGTGCTGTACACTTGTACCAAGGTCCGCCACTTGTGCACAATGATTGCTCAGTAACTATTTTTGACTTGCACAGTTATTCTCCAGATGGAAGCATAGGCATCCACAGGCAGAATACTGGGCTTCATGAGCTATCCTCAGGCAACCATGTTCTGCTGGTGTGTCGATCATGAGTAACTGTTTCTCAGCATTCTTCTCATTTAGACCATACCGAATGACACACTGTCTCTCCACCACACAATACCAGCAGAGTCATCATTTTGGTTGCTTTGCCTCTGTATGTCTAATATATACTCTGCAGACCAGTCCATGCAAACTGACACTCCTTGTGGATTTCTCTGTCTCTGTCTCTCTCTCTCTTCACATATCTGTTTTAGATGTCAAAACAAGTTTACATTTGTACCAAAGATGACTGATATGCCATCATACAGTTTGGCTTGGGGCACACCAAAGCACAGATTTCCACGGGACCCTTGACCCCAGTCACATTCTCATGAAAGATGATCCAGATTCAGATAACTCCTTGGTACAAATAAGTCTCACTGTTCAGGCCCCACACATCTAGTCCTTCAACAGGATCCAATGGTGCATAACTTATGAGCTAGTCATAGTGATCACTGAACATAGTTGTTACTTGCAAGCAACTATCCAGCAATGCTCAGGTAAGTTTTGACGTGGAACCTCTGTAAAAGAGCCCTTGGTTCAAAGGTTTTCCGATTTGTTAAATAAATAAAGGTTTCCCTTCAGTTTTGACTTCACGTCAGATGATGATCCAACTATTTTCTCCCAATCAGTTAATTTCTTTGCAGTTTGACTTGTTTAAGTTATGGCTGTCCTCAAGTGGGAACATCTTGCATCTAGGGCTCCAGTGTGCTCCTTTGTCAGGCCCAGTTGGAATTTTCTGCTCCTGTTATCTTTGATCAGCAATTTACTCACCCTTCTCAGATCTTCAGGATAGTGACACTTTGGCCCAGATATTCAAACTGCGCCAGGCTGTGACAAACTTGGGTGCAGCACAACTTGGCTGTGCAGGGGTGTGGACTGGGTGATAGTCAGCAGGAGCTGCGTCATGGCACAGCATTGTTGAATATCGCATCCTGGTCACCCGCAGTGTGCATGGCGCAGTGGCACTATACCAGCGCAAGTGGCCAAAGTGAAGCATGGGGATGTGCTAGTGCAAGTTCCATTGCGCTATGCACAGCAACCGCGATATTCAAAACTTGACATGCAAATGAGGGCCATAATCCATGCAAAGGCGAAAATAGGGCCATTGCATGTCATTATATTTTTGCATGCAGGTGCGCCGATCCGGACTTGTGCCTGGCTTCCTCGCCAGGCAGCAGCCATCAGGGACCGACGCCCCCTGCAGCCGGGCATTTGCTCCACAGCCCGATCGTGGGCTGAGTAAATTAATAAAATCCCTAATGTCTCTGGTGGTCAGTGGACCACTGTCTGCCAATCGGGCATTTGTAATAAAATACAGAAATCCGTCCAATATCCTGGTGGTCAGTGGACCTGCCCACGATCGCAGGCTAGTAACAAAATTATATCTCAATATCCCGGTGATCCAGTGGAACCCCACCCACCGCCCACTGAATCCCACCGCCCCCCTCCCCGGTCAGCGGCGCGGCAGCACCTCACATTTGCGCCATCGATGACACCGCCAGTAGCTGCACGCCCATTGGCTCATGCTGTGGACCACTGGCATACAGCCCATCGACGTGTCAGTCGGCGGGCGGCGGGCAGCTGGCGGGTGGTGCTGCCGCCCACCGCTGACCGGGGAGGGGTGGGATTCAGTGGGCGGTGGGGGTTCCACTGACCACCGGGGATATTGGGGATATAATGTTTTTACTAGCTCCGATCGGGCTGGCAGGTCCACTGGACCAGCAGGGATATTGGGGACATAATTTGTTTACTTAGCCTCATGATCAGGCTGGTAGGTCCACTGACCACCAGGATATTGGGGAACATTATTTCTTTACTGAGCCCATGATCGAGGGGCAGGTCCACTGGACCACCATGGATATTGATGGGTTTTATTTCTTTACTTAGTCCACAATTGGGCAGGCAGCGGTCCATTGATCACCAGGGATATTGGACAGGATTCATTTTATTACAAATGCCTGCGATCAGGCAGACAGCAGTCCACTGGACCACCAGGGATATTGGATGGATTTCGTATTTTTTCAAATGCCCACGATCGGGCATGGGGGGCGCCGCAAGGTGCAGTTTAGTTTGGGTGGCCACCACAAGGTGGCAGCTGCCATGTTGCACCCTGGCACGCGGCAGCTCACTTGGGGGTGGCCACCAGTTGTTCTTTTTTTGATCAACTTTGTGCTGGCACAAGCAGGGGTTGTGCATGCATGGCTCTGCACATCCCGGCTGAATATTGGGCTGTGCAGGGTATGCATGGCACACTCCCCCCACCTGCGTTTCACAGTAACATTACTGATGTGTTCCGAAGCGCATCGATTTGTACCACGCACTTTTCCCTTTTGAATATCGTGTCCGGACGCATCAATGGGTTCCTCGATGACTACACTGTTGCGCCATGCGCAACCCTTTTGAATATCTGGGGCCTTCTGTGCAAATGTCCTTTCTCACCACATCTGTAACAGAAGAAGTTCTCTCGCCATCTTGTCTTTCATGGATACTCTCTTGGCTGAAATGTTTTGTGATGACTTACGTCAGCTGGCTGCATGACTTCTTCAGAATGGGCCACTCCAGTGTCAGCAGTTACTTGTGCAGGTTCACTGGTCCCCATCCCCAGTTGTGTTAGCGTGTCAATATGTTCTAGCAGTTCTTCATCACTCATCCATGGGGTGGTCACAGGGACAGTCCCAATTGTTTGTTTGAGGGTCATGGTTCTCATTACAGGCAGCAATCTCTTTTCTTGCTCTTGCACTTCTTCTAGAAGCTCATTATAAGGTGGCGGCTTGTCCATGAGGTCTCTCAGCCAGATATTCAACAGAATTTGATCACCGCTCCATCTAATACTTAGGTAGTTTAGGTTCAATCCATGATATTGAGCATCAAGCATCCTTTTCTGTAAGCTTTTCGACAACTTTCTCGAACTTATCAGAGCATCAGACTACTGTTCTCCTTCATGCTGCTTAGTCAAAGATAACAGAGTGTGCAAGGCTTTTCTACATGACCAAACATCCGTTCCAGAGTGGCTAAATAATTCTAAGCAGTCACATTTGGGTTGGTAGCTTTGAAGGCAACAATTGCATCTAAAGCAGGAGCATGGAGGCACTCTCCCATTTGCACTCTTTTCTCAGTATCAGAACATTGCAAAGCTTTCTCAGTCCATGTATCAAATCTTCCCCAAAGATAGTTGGTTTCATGCCAGAAAATGGTCAAAGCCCTAATACTCTTTAGCCTCTGCTGACTGTCGACCTTTTCCATGAATCTTCTCACAACATCCAACAAATCAGTTGCTTGAGAACGTTCCTGCCCAGCCACATTCGACAAATCTTTCAAATATTGCTCCAATTTACTCTTGTTCTAGATATTTCTTTACTTTCTCCCTCCAGTTCCCTGAGGAGGGTAATCTGGGCAAACTTACTGCAGTACTCCCATTGCTAAAGAGATTCAAACCTCATCTTCAGTGGGCATCATGGATACAGGCAGTTCCATAGTAGTAAGATCTTGTCCAGTTTCACAAATAAGCTCAGAATCTTTTCTCAGGCACATACACTATCACGCTATAATACCCAACAGGGCGGTGGTTAGCAATGCGCCAGACCACCCATGGCACGAGGCCCGGTCACGCAGGCGGGGGCCTTATAGCCCTGGAAGGTCCGGTATTGCCTATACCGCCCACCCTGGAGGGTATTATTGTGCTTAGAAATGGGCGTGTGTATAAATTGAATTAAATAATAAAATAACAGATTAAAGCCCAGTGAAAATGAATAGATGTACTGTATAAAAAGTTTTTGCAAAGTAGTCCCTCTGTGTGCTGTTCCATTTGTTGTTGCCTTCCCCTCACACACATACACAGACAGAGGTGACTAAGCTGTTGTTTTCTATGCCCCCATCTACTTGCAGAACAGATGGAGCTTTTTGTAAAGTCACCCCCCAGCTGTCTGTTGCAATCACTTTGAGCTACAAAAATTCTTCCGTGTTGTGAGTGCGGCTGACAGATGCCCAACTCATGTGTGACCCTGGTAATGAAACCAGAAAGTGGAAACCGCCCAGTATGCCCAAGGAGCGTATCACTGAATTTGTTTTTTGTTTTGTTATTGAACTCACCCACAGTATACTGGTATATTACTGTAGCGTGATGGTGGAGGTGAGAATCGGTCAGCTATGTACCGTGGCGGGACTCGGGACTGAAGGTCGGGACTCGGAGCTGCAGTTTGAGGGAGCTTGAGCGAGGCAGCACCACAAGAGAAATGTAAGTCAGGAAAAATTTGTGTTTTTTTTAACTCTGGCTAGTTGGAATAGAAGTAGCTGAGGAGCGAGTGTCAATATGTAACAGTTCTGATATTTATTGAGAGAGTGCTGTGGGCTGTTCATTCACTGAGTAGGGAAACTAGACCCCAAAACAAAGTGTGCTGAGAGTTTAACTTTTGCTCCCTGGACAGACAGATATGTTACGCTTGCACGGGCAGCTTTGTTTAAATTTGTGGTTTTCGGTTGGCAGTCATTTAGCGACCACGTTAGAAAAATGAACAAAAAGGAAAGTGTGGTGACCGCAATCGCAGACCAGCTAGGAAGGAGTTTGCTCACCCAGTGTATGTGGTTGGCAGAAGGCTGCAAGCACGAGGTGACATGGGATAGTGTTGTCAGTTTGAAACTGAATAAGAAACAGGTGATGTCTGTTTCTTTTAGACTATATTTTGTATCACTTTATTTTTGGTTGGCTGGTAGTTGCAGGGTTCAGGATGATGGCAGAGTGCTAGTGGATCCGAGGGTTCACCTGTGAGAGCATGATGGCGCTGTTAACTTTATGCTGTTGACATGCTGACCAATGAAGTGTGGGCAAGCTGTACCAAGGACGTTTCAGTTAAAGAAAAAAAGTTACCATATCAATTTGCTTGACAGACACCCAGACACTTGGGGTGGAATCTCTTGCTAAGTGAGAGAACAACATGGTCACTAATTTAGATGTGAAAATTCTAGTGCCACAAGGATTTGGAATGTAATCAAGCAGCAGAGACAGGGACTCATTATTTCCAGTCTCCGTTGCCTGATACTGGACCAGCTGGTTGGTGACCTTAGCCAATCAGCTTCCAGGATTCAACCCATTTTCTAAAGTTGTATACCCTTGCACACATGTCTGGAGAAAATAGACTATTGTTGTAAGAAAGGCACGATACAGGGCTGCCCACTGCCTGCTGCGCACCAGCAATCCAGGTTAGTGATTGTATTCAGGACATTCAAGTAGGTGGCCACAGCTGGGACAGGTGCTACCAATCACAGTGTTTCCCAGCCCAGGAAGGAGAGATGCCCTTCTCAGCACCACATTTACTCCATTCATATGCAATCGTAAAAACTGATTACAGAGTAATCAGTTACTGTGTAATCAAATATTGCCCTGCATTTAAATACTGACATCAAGGACATGAGTATCAGTGTCGGGATCGATTGAAGTGCACCAATGTAAACCTACTAAGTGACTATGGTGACAATGCAGGAACTTGCATCACAAATGTGTACATTTTAACTTCTGACCCCTTTACCTGATAACCAGGGCCATGCTACCTGTTACCTTAAAATGCAGCACATTTAGCAAAGTTTAAACAGTAAAGCATTGCCCAAAACAGCCCCATTTTCCCCAAAAGACACTAGTCCCATTGTCGCTGAACATTTTAATCTTAAAGTCAGTCCTCCTGTGCCAATTGCCAGTCCTGATGCAAGATAACTAACTCACTGTGACCAGGACAAGCATTATTGGGGAAAGAAAATTTAGTCCACTGTTCATGTTTCCATCTCTCAATCTTTCCTGGCTTGGAATTCACATTTTATTTTTGTTTGCTCTTTTCTCCCATCCCAGTCGGCCCTACATCATTGCCATCCTCCCAACCCCATCCCCGAACTTCAGACCCCCGTGTTCCCCACGGCTTACCCTCCATAGCAGGGTGGCAGGGAGTACTCAACTCAACCTGTCAAGTCCGGATCCAGCGCCTGGGAGGTGTCTTCGGGCAGCGCCTGCTGAGGACGGCCATTCATGCTGCACAATTGGGACTGTTTACACTTTTCCTTGCAGAGGGAGCGTGCAGTGCCGACAATGGCAGAGTTGCATGCCAGTCAGTTGCTTGTCCTCCATCCCTCATTGTACAGGACTGGGCGTGCCAACACCTAGGTGTCAGGCAGGTGCCGGTCTCTGTTCCACACCCTCCCTGGGACAGGAGAGCTCCTCCAGACACTTGATCCTCTCCTCCCCAGCCAACTTCTGACGACCCACTCGCACTGTAGACATGGGTCACCAGTGTGGCAGGAGGTAAGGTATCTCTCTGCCTCAGCCCTCCACGCCACTGGGCCGGCTTAGGGATTCACATTTGAAATAAATTTGTCCAAGTCTTTAGATCGCTGAAAATAAACATTTGGTTGTCTTTCTGAAAGTGCAGTCATGTCAGAAAGTTTGAGCTCCTCTTCAGACAATAAAACTGCACTGCTTTTATCAAGTAGAAAAATTAAGTCTCGAGCTTGTTATTACCGTCTACTTTGACATCTTTAACCCTCCTTGCTTCCTTCAAGATTTTGTCATGAAGCTGAAAAGAGTTTTGTCAGTGCAGCAAGGTGAATAGCGCTGTGTTTCTCACCTCTTTAGGGATAATGCAGCACAGTTGTTAGGGCTGCAGTGCAGACCTCCTGCTATCAGAGAAGGACTCACCAAACCAGATACCAACCAAAGAACAATGTGGAGTTCCTTCACAGTCTCCTCCGTGGTCTGTGAAGCATTCCACTCTCCATTCACTCCAGTTTTACAGCACTATTTTTTCCTGTGGAGGTCATGGCAAACACAGCACAGTCCGCACGTGTCCAAGATGGCGCAAACTCTATTGTGCATGCGCGACCACCTGCATGCGCAATATAGTTTGGTGGTTATCTTGGACATGGCAGACTGTGCCATGTTCCGCCATGACCTCGAGACTGTTCTTTTAAATACAGTTTTCCCTCCCGCCCACCCGACCCTCCCTCTCAGCTCCCACTACCCTCAGAGAAACATAAGAGTGACACTGGGGTGCCCAATCCCTCAGTGTCGCGACCACGGTCCTCAGTCCCTTTTGTTCCTCCCGCCCACCCGCCCTCCCTCTCAGCACCACCACCCCAGTCCGTTTCTTGTGGGGGGTTACCTTAAAAGAAATCCATCCATCATATCTTTTGTGCATTGTTAGTTTGTTTTTACCTGTAAAAGAAAACCAACCATCGATGTCTTATGCGGCCATTACTGTCCCCACCCACCCAACCCTCCCACTCAGCACCCACCACTCACTCCCCCCAAGCCCTTACTTACCTATGGGGAGTCTACCCCATCATCTTCTCTGTACAGCAGATACGTCTTCACTCTTCAAAGCAGGACTGCGAACTGAGGAAACAGGTAAGCGTGTTCAATGTATTTCAATGGAGTTTGAACTTAGTGGCATAACTTGGCCATTTTGCCCCAAATTTTCAACATGTCTTCTTTGGGACCCCACCTCATGAACAATTGCACTGACATTAGGCAGATCTGTCCTGAAAGGTGATTTTGCAATCTCTGCATGAAATCACCTTTCAGGCAGGAATTGAACATTTTCTCTGTCCTTGTTTATGAGGTGGAGTCACAAGAAGGCTATGTGGAAAATTCTGTGTAAAACATTAAAAACAACAAAGTTATGACCCTATGTTAAATTTTGCAAACGCAGACTTGTAACTTTGGTAATTTCTTATATATTTCCCCAAAATTCACAACACAACCATATGTTTATTTTATTTTATTTATTTATTTATTAGATCATCGGTTTACAGACCTTTGAGTCAAAGACTCATTTACAAAAGGCACCTTGTCAAGAGAGCAATACATCACAGCAAACAAAACAGTATAGTACATAACGCTTAGATTAAAAAGCAACCAGTGTTACAGGAATTCACTGGTGGTACAAGCTTGGTAAAAGGTAGATCACAGTAGTCATAATATAGGTACATGAGTACCACATCAGGTAGCAACCAGAGATATTTTGTTACATTAGTCAGCAAAGTTATGAGCCTACTGTACGATGAATTTTGTGAACACAGGCCTGTATCTTTGGTAATTTTCAATATTTTTACCTCAGATTTACAACACAGCCATATCTTTACAGCACCTAATGAATGTGACAGCTGCCATTTTCAAATCCTTGCCAAAAATGTGTTTTTTATATCCTGAAAGGTGATTTTGTGGTCCCTGAATGAAATCACCTTTCGGACAGGAGTTGAACATTTCTCTACCCTTGTTCATAAAGGCAGGGTCATAAGAAGGCTATGTTGAAAATTTGGTGTAAAATGTTAAAAACAACAAAGTTATGAGCCAACTATACGTTGAATTTTACAAACACAGGCTTGTAACTCGGTAATTTTCAATATTTTTACCTCAAATTTACAACATAGCCATATCTTTATAGCACCTCATGAATGTGATAGCTGTCATTTTTCAAATCCTGGGCAAAATGTTTTGTTTACATCCTGAAAGGTGATTTCGCCATCCCTGCATGAAATCACCTTTTGGATAGGAGTCCAAAAATGTTCACTGCCATTATTCATGAGGCAGGGTCATAAGAAGGCCTTGTTATAAATCTGGGGTAAAATATTTAAAAACAAAGTTATGAGCCTATGTTGAATTTTGCAAACACAGGCTTGTAAGTTTGGTACTATTCAAAATCTTTACCCAAAATTTTCAGCATAGCCATTTTGTATAGCACCTCATGACTGTGATAGCTGTCATTTATCAACTCTCACCCAGAATGTTTTTGTGTCCCAAAGGTGATTTCACAGTTCCTGCCTGAAATCACTCTTCATAGGAGATGGACATTTCTCTGCCTTCTTCATGAGGCAGAGTTCGTAACAAGGCTATGTTGAAAATTTGGTGTAAAATATTAAAAACAACATTATGAGCCTACATTACATTTTGCGAATGCAGGCTAGTAACTTTGGCAATTTTCAATATTTTACCACTCCTTGACTGCAGCCCTATTGGCTCTGGCCAGAGTTTGTTTCAATTTGGTAACCCTGCTGCTGTACTTCCAGATAGAGTACCTCACCCAGCCATGTCAAACACTTTCTCCATGTATGCCCCTGGAATCCTTTTGACAATCTGTTAATACTGATATTCTGTTCTAAAAAGCTGATGCTTCAGTCTGGATTGCAACAGTACATTTTCTTTCACAATATCAGTTGATACAGTGAGCACTCAATCCTCCACATTTGCTTCCTCCCAATCTTCACACATTGGTTCACAGCTCCTGCTCAACCACCTGCACATTTTGAGAAAAGCAATTGAATTTATTGCCAAGCAACTCAATTGATTTGTGCATTTTTCCATCATTTGGTGGAGCAGGAAAGTGTAACTTCCTTTTGGCAGGGCCCCATAGTCAATCAATCAAACTTTATTTAACCAGGCAAATCATCCTTGAGCAAGCTCATTTACAAGACGGTCCTGGACAAGTAGGACATATACAGCTACAGCATATTATCGGAGTTGCAGAGTACATACAATGAGCAAATAATTGACAGTTACAATATAACAAAAGATCAGGGTTGGGGAGTACATACATTGCACAACTATCCATGGGTTGATAACTGACTGTGCATGCAAAGGAATCCTAATGGCGGGGGCTTTACAACCAGATACCACAACATTACAATAACGTGAGGGATACCAGGGAGGGTAAGTGAGGGTACAACACATGAAGGCTTATGGGTGGGGAAAAAATCAAGGGAGGGGTAGGTGAGAGGGTGATTACAGGTATAGTCATAACAAACGGCAGGGAGTTGGGCAGCTTACTCTGGAGGTAGGCATGAACAAGAGAAGTGCTAGGAGAATACATGTAAGTGCTTAGTGTTTGGGGAGCCACAGGAGATGGGTGGAAAGAGGCTATCTGCGGCATGCACACAAGACTCTCAGACTGAGCGATCAGCCTCCTAAAAGCGTGAGGCCCTGGAAGGAGGAGAGCCTGAGGGTCTTTGCATGGCATTCAAAGGAGGGCAGAGAAAAGATGATAGCAGCTGAACCATGTCGTGTCCTTATTTTGGGTACTTTAAGGAGATGAGAGACAAACTCCTTAGGCCATTCATGCCCTTGCTATGCTCAAAAGAGTAGAAATATAGGTCGGTAGCTTATCAGTTAGAGCCCTGTAAATCCACATGAGGGCATTTTTTTCCTCCTTAGAGTGAGGGAGGGCCAATCTAGTGCCTGATAGAGCAAGCAGTGGTGGGTACATAGTGGCTTGTTTAGGATAAATCTCAGCACGCGTGGTAGAGGGTGTCAAGTTTACATAGCGCCTGGTTAGGACAATGGCTATAAAGAAAGTCAGCATAATCAAGCAGCGGTAGAAAAGTTGTTTGGACAAGTCATTTCCTTGCCTCAAGTGTAAGGAGGTGCCTTATCCAATAAAATATGCCTAGTCGTTGCCTTAGCTTTTAGATAGCTCATTAAGGTGAGCCATGAAGTTTAGCCTGTTATCCAGCCAGACACCCCAGGTACTTGAATTTTTCCACTAGTTCCAAGGCTTCACCAAGCAAGGTATAAAATTGAAGGCTCCGAGGTGGTCCTGCGCCTGTGGGAAGCATATGCCTGAAATAATCATAGCTTTGGTCTTTTTGGCATTAAGCAGAAGCTTGAGCTTCTTAGGTTGTGTTGAAGGACGTCAAAGTCTAACTGAAGCTCCTTGTGGACTATGTCTAGGAGCGGTTAATAGTATAGAGCATGGTATCATCAGCTGAATTGATAAACGTTATTGTGTGTATGCGGAGTCTGTATGGTTTATATAAACTGCAAAGAGAATAGGGCCCAAGATGGAACCTTGCGCACACCACCCGCAGAGTCTTTAGTTGAGACAGCTCCCTTGATCTTTAATTTGTTGCATTCGGTTGGTGAGATAATTTTTCAAACCACTTTAAAGCAGTGATGTTTAGACTGATACTACTCAAGGCGTTAAGTAGAATGTGATGATCCACTGTATCAAGACCTTGCTAAGATCTAGGAAGAGGCATAGATGTATTGCTTAGTATCCAGGGCAGTTTGCCATTCATTGGACACTTTGGCAAGGCCAGATACAGTAGTGTGCTTGGGTCTAAATCCGATTGTGCAGGGTTAAGGATGTTTTGGTGTCAAGGAACTCTCAAGTTGTGAGTTAACAATTTTTTCCAGGATCTTTGAAAGGATTGAGAGAAGGAAATCGTGGTAATTGTTCAGGTCGGCTGGGTCACCAGACCTGAAAGAGGAATTATGTGCGCTATTTTCCAAAGTGGTGGCAACTCTCCATGGTCAAGGAACTATTAAAAGGGTGAACAATTGAACTGTCAGGTGATAGCAGCCCTGTTTCAAGAAGAACGGTTCTAAGAGGTCAGCGCCAGTACTCTTTTGTGTTGAAGGCCTGTAGGAGGTCCTCCAGCTGTTTAAAGGTTACTGGATGGAAGCTAAGGAGGAACACCCCAGAATAGCTGTGGTGTCAGGGCTAGGGCCGTCATTGACATCAGTGCAGACACTAACTTTACTGGTGGGTGAGGCCTCGAACGCAAGGCCTGCAGTGGCAAAGTGGCTATATAACTGTTCTAGGATGTCCACCCTGTCCATGTAGGAAACATCTCCTACCACAATCGTGGCAGTTCCCTTTGTTGTCCTGACTTGGGAGGTTCCAGCTGCTGCATACAACTTCCCCACCGCTCCAATGGTCTTCATTTTTCCTCAAGCACCAAAAGCACTGTAACAACTGTTTCACCTACTTTGAGAATGATCAGTCAATCATAAATAAAGGTGTTTCTCAAAGTTCAATAAGAAAGTCTGAGCAGCAGCTGCGGGGCATGTCTGATTGCTCAAGCAGCTGGCTCCACCCACTGTATTTTATTTTAAACATTCTAAATTATTCTAGCCCAGTGGTGATGGGGGGAGCATAGTGCACTAACACGCAGGAGACCCAGGATTGCAATGCAAACTCAATTTCCACCCCCATGGCCAGTAGGGCTGAGGGAGTGCTGAGGACACAGTGCTGTCCAGCTCCAGGGGCTCAGTCTGCCCTTCTGCACCAGCTCTGCCTGTCGTGACTCAAGAGTGAGTTTGGGTGGAGTGGTTTCCCATGTGGCATCGTGACCTCCCTCTGTAGGTCAAGACATGGTGTGAGTGGTTTTACTTCAGATGGTGGGCTGGACCTCAGCATTGTCAGTGTAAGTGGCTCAGTAGGTAGCACACTTGCCTCTGAGGCCAGGAGATCAGAGAGCTGTGGGTTCAGTTCCCACATCTGGCACTTGGGTTAATATCCCAGTACTGACACTGTAGTGCAGTATGAGAGGGTGCTGCACTTCTGAGGTGCTGTCTTTCTGATGAGGCGTTAAACCGAGGTCCCATCTGCCTGGATTGGTGGTGGTTCAGGTGGACGTTAAAAGATCCCATGGAACTTATCGAAAAAATAGGGAATTTCCCGGTGTCCTTGCCAAATTTCCCTCATTTGCTAAAAAATACCACCAACAGTTTAATCTGGTTTAAGGTCAGCTGGCATTCATCTGTATCCCCTCCCCGGTCGTGCCTGAAAATAGGCAGGATTTGTCTAGTGCACTTACCCGGTCAACAAAAACTAAAAAAAAAATAATAGAATACACACTGTCTGTTAGCAGGGTGGCACAAGCCCAGCCTACTATGGTCAACAAAAGAAAGCCCAATATCAGATGGTGCTGTCTGTATATGTGAAGGTGATAATGACCCCAGAAAACAGAAAGAGCAAAGAAATTGACACACATAAAGCACAGACTACTACAGTTTGTGGGTGCTGAGTTCTAAGTTTTAATTCATGGAATAGCAACCTGTGAAGCTTATTTAAAAAGTAAATGACAATGATATAAAAGAAAAAGTTAAGAAAGTTGATGCTGGTAAAATGTTGCAATTTGTATCAAGTTGGCCCAATTTTAGCTACCTACTAACCAAGAACTGATTCAGCAGCATTGGGAAATCCACATTTCCCATACATTTCAACAAATCTGCACTAGTTTTACTTATTTGGCAGTATTCTACAGAATCTATGTGTTCTTCATTTAAATAAATGCAGTTTGTCATAATTTCCTTGTAAACAGTGCCTACCAATGTACAGTACTGTTGCTGGATTCACTCTGCCTTTACAAAAACAAAGGGCAGAAGAAACGTTGTTGCAATCACCCTTTCACCTCAAAAGGATTAATGGGATATTATTAACGTCAGAGTCTTTCTGTGGTAGTAGAGCATTTATTAATCATTGCTTTGAGAGTTTTTCTTCTGAGAGTTTCTTGACCTACCTTGGCCTGTTGCAAGATATACCTAATCTGAAGCGGTCCTGGCTCCCAAGTTTTAAAAACCATGACCACCACCTAGTTGTTGTTAAAGAGTTGTTATTGTTTCTGCCTGTTTGTTCTCTTGTTGTACAGCATCAACAAAAGGTGCCCTACACCAAGACAAACCGGGAGGAGCACTGTCATGGACAATACAGACTACATGAGATGGGACATGATTAAGACCTATAATTACCTCACCAGGAGGAACAAGGTGCATGTGAGGAGTCTCTTCAGAGGAGGAACAGCACCAGAACATGGGGTATGCAGGAAGCTAGAGGAGGAAAGTTTAAGAGGATGTGAGGAAATACTTCTTCACAGAAAGAGTGTTGGACGCCTGTAACAGTCTGTTAGAAGAGATGGTGGGGCAAAGTCAGTGGGGAGCTTCAGGCATGTGTGGAATAGGCATACAGGCATGATAAGTAGAGGAAAGGAAGGCGTGAGGACACTTGCATCCAAATAGGGCCTGGGGTGTTAAAATAGGCAGGAACAAAATAGGGCAGACTAGATGGCCAACCGTCCCTTCTGCTGACAAACTCTACATATCTATTTTTCGCTAATTTTAGTTGGAATGAATGTTTTGCAGTTAAATTAGAAGGTAACAGTAAATTAACCAGAGTGAAACAGCGACCAGACTTTGAACTGAATGTAGAAAGATGGACATTGCCATCTTGTGACTCTTGACACCTGCAATTGACCAAACAGAATGCAGGGATACTGGAAAGAACATGCAAGAAAAAATACAGGCATTTGAGAAAACAGCAACAAAGTACAGTATTTGGTGTCCTTTTTAAAGCGTGATTACTTGGAAAGTTATTTAAACTGTGCAAATCTATTATGAAAGGTAGTAGGAGCTTCTAAAGTACAGTAGGCCTGCTTGCAATCATGAGTGTGAGTGCTGGGAGGCCTACTGCACTAGCTCTGTGGAGAGGCCTAGACATCCAAGAGAACATAGCTTGAGGTGACACATTTGAAATGTAACAGGAAACATTGTGTCATTATTGCCCCAAATCATTGTTTGAATCGTTTGATATAACCCTTATTTCCTTCAGAGGACCAAAGCTGCTGAATAAAAAGTCCTGTAGTTAGTCTCTACAATTTGGTGTGTGAGCATATAAATAGTGATCTACCGTAACTGGTACAAAGGTATTTGCATCTTTAGTGTGGGTACTGGTACCAGACCAGTGTGTTTCACAATAGTGCCCATAAGTTGCTGGGGAGGTGAGTTGGTACTGCATCCCATGGGGCAGTATTCTACTGGTCAGCAAACCCACTATTTCAGTCTCTAGGTGGAGGAACTGCACTGCTCCACTTATTCTCCATTCAAACCAAACCCCCACATGAAGGGTTTAATGAGCCACGTCCTTCAACCTTGCTTGGCCCCCATGGATGCAAGGCAGGGTAGTAACTGATATAAGTAACACCGCACCGGGCTTCACAGAGATCTGGATACATATTGGGAGGCACCCTGCTCTCCTGTTTACCAGCTGGACACATCTGGAACCACTGGAAGAGTGCCCATCACCAAATGAAATTTATTTTTAGAAGATTTCTGAAAATTTAGAAACATTTTGGGAAATTCAGAAATTCAAAATGGTGTATAAGGAAGTTGAAAATTGTGTTTGCAACAAGGTTTGTACACAAAAACATGTTATTGGTCAGTAATATTCCAGCGGACTGGACAATTCTGAAATGTGGTATGTGGTAGAAGGTGACTGACTGGCCTTGGCAGGATGAAAATACAGCATGAGGTACGTGTGCTTCAGAAAAGATTTTGAGCTTATCTGTAGAAAACAGAAAAGATCTTACTGGTGTTGAATTGCCTGCATTGTTGAGCCCAATGAAGATGAGGCTTGACACCTTATAACAAGGGATGCACTGTAGTTAGCTGGCCAGGATCACTGTCCTCAGGCAGTCAGGAGAGAAAGTGAAGAACCTTCTAGAACAAGATGGTAAATTGGAGTAAAATTTGAAAGAACTGTTGAATGGCTAGTCAGTTAAATTCACAAGCAGCTGATTTGCTGGATGCTGCAGGAAGACTGATGAAAAGGCATGAAGGCTTGCATGAGAGTATAAAGAGTGTAGAAGGCTGTGACCATTTTCGGCATGAAACCTACTCCCATTGGGGAAGATGACTTTGATATGTGGATTGAACATGTTACCCAGATAGTGCAAGATGTGCACTGTTTTGATGTTGAGAAAACTGTGTGAATGGGAGACTGCCTCATAGTCCTGCTTTAGGTGCAGTTGTTGCCTCAGAGGTACCAATTTGAATGTGACTGCTCAGAATTATTTAGCCACTCTGGAATGGAAATTTAGTCATGTAGAGAAACTAGGAACACTTTACGATGTTACTGTTTGCCTAACAGCATGAAGAAGAACTGTCTGATTTTCTTGCAAGGTTAGAGAGAGCTGTGCAGAGAACTTACAGAAAAGGATGCTTGATGCTTGACACCATGGACTGTGCCATGCTACTCAAATATTAGATGGACCAGTGTATTCTGATCAAATTCTGTTGACTATATGACTGAGAGATCATATGGACAAGCCACCACCTTATGATGAGCTTATGGGAGAAGTGCAGGAGCAAGAAGGAGACTGTTGCCTTGGTGAGAGCCATGACCCCAAATGTGCAACTGGGACTGCCCTGTGATCACCTCTACAGGATCAAGTAATGGACAACTGCTATTGAAAAACTAACTGGTGATTCAGACCTGAGAACCTTCACGAGTAACTGCTGCCACTGGAGTAGTCCATTTCACAGGAGCAATGCAACCAGCTGACATGACGAGTCACTGGAGAGTTTTGGCCCAGAGAGTGTATCCATGATGCCAAGGTAATAGAGGATATCTTTTGTTACAGATGTGGTGAGAAAAGATCTTTGTGGAAAGAGTGTTACAATCACACAGCTCTGAGAAGGATGAATGAATTACTGATCAAAGATGACAGGAGCAGAGAAACTCCAATGGGACCTGGTAAGGGAGCTCACTGAAGCCCGGACGCAAGATGCTTCCACGTGAGAACAGTAGTACCACAAACAAGTCAAACTGCAGGAAAGTAACTGATTGGGAGAAAATTGTTGGACCCTCATCTGAAGTGCAAGTTAAAATTAAGGAAATCTACCCAGAATTTCTGGATAGTGGCTCTTTAATAACAACTGTGTTCAAAGATCACTATGATAAGTTCTAAATCGCTTACCATGGGATCCTCTTGATGGATTAGATGTGTGGGACCTGGAGCAATGATACATATCTGTACTTTGCAGCTATCTGAATCTGGATCACCATTCCTAAGAAGGTGACTTGGGTTGAGGATAGTGGAAACCTATGCTTTGGTGTGCCCTCAAGCCAAATGTAGGATGGCATACCAGTCGTTACTGGTACAAATGCAAACTTGTTTGGATATCTTAAACAGTTATGCAAAGAGAAAGAAGCAAACTCTAGAAGGAGTGCCAATTTGCATGGACTGGTTCACAGCGCATAAGTCAGATGTACAGCAAAATAAAGTAACCAAGATGGCAACTCTGTTAGTATCATGTGGCAGAAAGGCAATGAAGAATTGGCTTACCCCAAAGTTCTTAGTGTGCCAGTTGAGGTATGGTCCAACTGAAGAAAAAATGCAGAGAAACAGCTACCAATGACTGATGTCCCAGCAGAACATAGTTTAGCTGACGTGAAGCCAGTATTCTGCCTGTGAAAGCTATGCTTCTGTCAGGAGAATAACAGCATGTAAAGAATGTTACTGAACACATCACTGTGTGCAAGGAGGAATTTGGCACAAGTGTACTGCACGGACACTGTCATTCAATGCAAGTGGATAAGTGAATGGAATCAACCCAAACATGTTTGACTTTAAAACTCTCCCATGCCTAAAGAGTGGGAAGATTGTGAAAACAAAATTTGGCCCAGAGAACCAAACTTTAAAGTATTTTCCACGAATGAGTGGTACATTTGATGCGTGAAAAGAAAAGAACTCAAAATCCCTTTGCATGATGAGAGTCTTTCAGAGAAAGACCTCAACTTTTGGTACCCACTGATACTGATGAGGTCAGACATCTGCAAGAAATGTTAGCAGCTAGTATTAGCAGAGAGTCATGCAGCCCATACGCTTTGCCCATCATGGTAGTGGTAAGAACAGAACAATGAGAATGCATGTAGGCTACTGCACTCTGAATAAATGAACAATCCCTGATCTATACACAACGACAAGAATCCAAGATGCTCTGGACTGAAAATGGCAGTCAGTAGTTTTCAATGTTGGACCTGAGAAGTGGGTACTACCAGTACCCACAGCACGCCAGACTGGGAGGAAACAACCTTCATCTGTTTGCTGGGTTTTATGAATTCCTGAGCCTGCCCCAAGGAGTATCAGGAACACCAGCAATTTTTGAGAGACTTATGCAGTGAGTAGTGGATGACATGAATCTGCTTGAGTGTCTTGTCTATCTGGATAATATCATCATCTTTGGAAAACCCTGGAAGAGTGTGAGACTAGCTTGTTCAAAGTGCTCATTGACTTGAGGAATTCAGACTAAAATTATCTGTAGACAAGAGTCAGCTTTTCAGAGGTTCAGAAAAGATGGGACACATTGTTATTCAAGTGGAAGTTTGTACTGACCCTGACAAAGTACATGCTTTTAACAAACTGGCCCAAATCAACTCAACTGAAAAGATTACAAAGATTTTGGGGTTCTGTGGATACTATAGGAGATCCATTGAACACTACACCAGAATGGTTTGACCTCTGTTAAATTTGACAAAAGGTATCCATCCGCAAATAAAAGATGCAAAGCACCAGGAAATGAGCCTATTCTTAACAGTTACCAAATCGGTGAACAATCTGGATCCAGGTATGATGCCAGCTGTGACAGAACTTTTGCAGACATTATCTGACAATTGACAAGTATACCTGTGTATGCAGACCCAAATACACCTGTACACCTTACATATGGATGCAAGCTAAGAACTTGGAGCAGTTGTGAACTAATATACCCACAGGCCCTGAGAACCATGGCCTTTGCAAGCAGAAGTCTGACACCATCTGAACATAACTGTCAGGTTCACAAGCTAGACTTTGTGTCATTGGAATAGGGCAATTGTGGACCAACTTCACAAGTATTGTATGGTGCTCACTTCACAGTAAGAACTGATAATAATCCTTTAACTTATGTCAAAACAACTACCATGTTTGATGCAGGAGGTCATCATTTGTTTTCTGAATTCTCCATATCTGATTACTGTAGAATAACACCCTTGACTGAAAACATATTGATACTGATGCTCTTTGAGACGCTCAGATAATAACACCCCAAGATGAGGACTGGTTAGAATTTGAAGCAACTGTGCAAACCCCGTGATATAAAAAAATATGACATTGATGAGCAACCATCACCTGCAAATCCAGTTTGCTTTTGCTGACAGTTTGGGCACCACTGCTAAATGTTTACCTGCAGCCTACTGTAGTTTCACAGCTGTTGACAAATCTTCATTGCCACACTTGAACCAAAAGATCTAAGACAGAACAGTACTGAGACCTGCATTTTAGAGATATTATACCTGTGCTTCGGGAGGGAACAAGTTGAACCAGTAACAGTAATACACAGAGATACTACTTTGTTGCTCAGAGAATGGGAAAAACTGAAAATATGAGGGACTGATGTACAGAAGAGTTCAGGGTACTGATGGGCACAAGAAACATCAACTGTTGTTGCCAGATAAATTCTACAAACATGAACTGAGAGCTTTGCATGATGAAATGAGACACCTGGTTCTAGACTGCACACTAGATCTGATTAGACACAGATTCTACTGGCCCAGGATGGGGCTAGAAGTTGAAAAGTACTGTCAACAATGCTGCCATTGCATCCAAGGAAAGACACTGCCAAAGTGTGCAGCTCCACTTATCAATATCGCAACCAGTGCTACAATAGAACTCTGGGCTCTGGAATCAAGGATCAGTTAGACTGTGCATACAGACTTACTGCAGAAACCTCTGGGAACAGAGAAACCAAGACAACAAAGCAAGATTTGATAAGAAAGTGAGAGTGCAGGGACTGATGCCAGGATATAAGGTCTTGGTGAGAAATCTTGGTTTTCCTGGAAAACACAAGCCTGCTCACTGCTGGGAGATGTCCATTATGTAGAGCAATTAAATGACATACCAGTGTATAAACTACTGCCTGAAAGAGAGTCAGGAGGCTCGATCCACCAAAACCATCTGTTGCCAATTGGACAGATAGAGACAAATGCAAATCAGGAGGTGCCTCGCCACTCCCAAAATGCCAAACCAGACCTGTAATCCACAGAAAACTGAACACACCTCATCCTTGTGATGATTCTAAGCAACAAGAATCTACAAGTACATAGCAAACTGTAGTCCCACCAGTAGGGCCTGAAGATCCATCTGAAGATGAAATAGAACCTGTACAGTAATGTTCCACTGAGGACATTCCTGGCCTTCTGAGGGAGGTCGCTGCTCTGCTAAACCCAGTAAACGTAACACTCCTGTGAACTCTGAAGTTGAGTTAGTTGTTCCTGAGGTTGTAAGACCCAAGTTTGAAGAGGTGTTCAGCCTGCTGCAGTGGAGGAACCCATGGGAAAGCAAATGGAGAAGCTCAGTGCACCTGAGGAGACCGCATGCCATACCAACTGAGGACCTCATCTTGCTGGGGCTCTATGGCCGCCGCAGTGTCAACATCTTCCCGACGCAACCCTACAGCGATGGATTTATGTCGAGTGCAACTTGCGCTGACATCATTTCATCAAAGAACCTCTGTGTGTTTATCAGGGGCTTCACCTTCCGAACCCCCATGCTGGGGTCTCTGCCCCGCATCCACCGAACTTAAGGATTATCAACTCCAAGTCAGAGCTGATTCAGAGAGGGGTGCAGGACCAGGGAAAGAGTTCCAGGGTCGGGGCAGACCTTACAGTGATCTGTTGATGTTGTCGGCATCGACATGTTCGCTGTAAAGGTTTCGCTGCAGGGTCAGTATACCTCTTGCTGGACAAGGAGAATGGAAACACATGACTGTGTCCCAAAGAAGGAATGACCATGCAACTCACATATTCAGAAAGGCCAGTTAAGCAGCCAGTTAAGCCAATTCTAAAACTTTTCTATGATGCCCCTGGTGCCTCTACTGATTTGCCTCATGGATATAGTGCCTTAAAGTATATATATATATTACCCCAGATCTGTGCCCCAAATCAAGTTCAGTAATGCTAATGACTGACATGATACACGTAAAGTGTGGATGTCGATATCTCAATTATGCTAGATAGCCTGCATTTATCTAGGTAGACTGTGATACTAGAAAGTGAACTATTTGGTTTAAAGTCAGGAATTTTAAGGATCCACTGTATATATAGACTTTCAAACTTTGCTGATCACCATCTTAATTCTGGATTGATGGGGATGTCAATCTTTCAGCAAGGGCAGAGTGTAACTCCCTACCCCAAAAGGTGGGGCATAGCTGTTCAGCCCCAATGGCTTGAGGTAGTTCCACCTCTGACACCCCTATCCTCTGACTGGAACTGATGCCGGAGGCCAGGAGAAAAGTTGTTGTTCTTGCCCATTTGTTCTCTTGTTGTAGGCCACTGATGAAAGAAGTGCCCTGCAACCCAAGAAGAACCAGAAGGACCACTGATGTTGTCATGGACAATCCAGACTATACTTTCAGTTGGAGTTAATGTTTTGCAAAGTTAAAGTAGAAGCTAGCAGCAAGATAACCAGTGTGAAACAGCAGCTAAGTCTTGAAATGAATGGAAATAAGCGAACATTGCCATCTTATGCACCCATGACCCCCACAACAGACCAGCTGGAATGCAAGGGGTCCTGAAGGAACACAGGTACTCAAGAAAAAGTGCTTGGTGCCAATTTGTAGCCCCTGAAGGAACCAGAGTGTGAATAACAAGCTGGAACAGTCAGTTAGAATCTAAAAGAGGAGGGAGCTGAATTGAACCCTTGCTCCAGTCAGGAGGAGTTATGGGAAGGCCTTCCCAAATGGTGGAGAGAACAGAGCCAGAGATCCTGATGTGAGTGAACCCGGTTGCTGGAAGTTCCATCCAAGCTGAGAAGATGTTCTGTGAAACCTGTATTGCTGCTGAGACACTGCAGAATCTGCTGAAACCATCTGCAGACTGCTAATATCAGAGGTGAGGACAAGGTCTGCCCTGTCTCATGTGTCTGAGGGAGGAGGTGGCCAGAGCATGTTTCCAGGGTACCTGTACCCTGACAGAGTAAGCTCCCACTGGGGAGAGGTGGAGTAACTCATTGGTCCCAGCCCTTCTGAACTGGTCACACTGCCACATGCTGATCAAGAGGAAGAGGAGCTGTGGTGCACTGATTGGGCCTAACCTGTGCTTACAACTGCCATCTGATTGCTGCAACATCCTCCAACTTGAAGAATACCCTTAGTGTAGAAGACTGGCTTGCCAGCCGAGGCAAACCATTGCTAAGGACAAAGAGAAAAAAAAAAAGACATTATTTCAGAATGAACACGATGCTTACTGGTGAGCAGTTTAGAGTAACCACCAATTCCCTTATGTACTGTATCACCTCCTAAATGAGGTCGCCAACTGACGAAGACTAATTTAGAAGGCACACGAGTACAAGTCGTTCTTTGAACTATGCACCAATAAATCGGTTTACCATTTCTAGGCGTGTACTGTTTTTTTTTCTTTTTTTTTCTTCAGTATGTTTGGACAATAGCACCTTAGGGAGTAAGATGTGCTCCAGTTTGCCTTTTTCATGAGAAAACTGCTGCTGTTGTTGAAATTCCTGTTGGATTACAGTTTGTTTTGAATCTCTGTTGGCTAACATTTTGTTTCGCTAATACAAAATGTGCTAGCCAAAAGTCAGTTGGTGGGTTAAAGCACGCTTTGTGTACCTATAAATGCACACACGCAAGATCCTGGGCACCATGACAATAGGCCTGCAAAAGTAATCTATTTATCCGGTACCCAGTAGCTAGGACGGAACTGCAGTTAAGGAGTGTGATTACTTGGAAATTTATTTGAAACTGTGGAAATCTACTATGGAAGTTAGAGGGAGGCCCTACTGTACAGTAGGCCTGGTTGCAATCTCGAGTGTATGTGTGTGTGTGTGTGTTGGGAGGCCCAGTGCACTAGCTCTGTGGAGAGCCTAGACATCCAAGAGCACATAACTTGAGGTGAAGCACTTGAAAGTTAACAAGAACAATCTATTGTTACTGCCCAAAATAATTGTTTGCGCTTGTTTGGCATAACCCTTATTTCCTTCAGAAGACCAGAGCTGCTGAATAATAAAGTCCTGTGGTTAGTTTCTAAAATTTGGTCTGTGAGCATATTATTAGCGATGTTCCCTAATTGATGCAAAGGTGTTTGAAAATGAAACTGAAGTGTGGGTACTGATGTTAGTGTGTTTCAGGAGGTGTCCGAAAGTTGCGGGAAGGTAGGTTGGTACTGCATACCAGGGGCAGTATTCTACTGGTCAGCAGGCTCACTATTTCCTTCTGAGTGGAGGCACCGCATCATTCCACTGTTTCCCATCCGAACCAAACCTCCCACATGACGAAGTTTAATCAAGCCCAGGCCCCTCAACCTTGCTTGCTCCCACGGTGCAAGGCAGGGTAAAAGTAACAGCTATCCCATCTGCTCGGAGACTCAGTTACAAATATAAAAAAAAACAGACCCTGTCATTTCTTAGTGCTACTTTTGGACTTGATTATCACAGATTCTGTATCAGGCAAACTTGGCAAATTGAAAACCAAGCTGGTAGCAGAGACATGTGAACTCTTTTGAAGTGTAACAGACTGGAAACATAGAATCTGTTGGCAGAAAAGGACCGCTTGGCCTGCCCAGTCTGCTCCTCGTAGTCTGTCTCCACAGACCCTAACTGGTCTCCAACGACCCTCCCTCCTCCCTGCCTATTTCCTAATATTCTCCATGTCTATCCCACGATGCTTGAGACACTGAGTCAGACTTATCTTGGGGAAAAGAAATTACCTAGCATTACAGAGGGTTATAATGAAAGACATTTCCTAAACAGATGATGATATAGAAACACAGAATCTGTCAGCAGATATGGACCATATGGCCCACCTAGTCTGCCCATTTCCTACTCACTGCTGCAGCCCCAGATCCAATTTGATATGTGGCTGTCCTGCTCTCCTGCTCTGCACATATACAGAATGCATCTATGTATATCCCATGCACTCTTGAACCCTGTATTGTTTTGCACCCACCACTCTGCTGGAAGACGGTTCCATGGCTCCACCACCTTTCAGTGAAAAAGTACTTCCTAACATTACCACTGAGCCTTCCACCCTTCAGCCTCATATCATGCCCTTGTTCTTGTGCAGATTTTCTCTGAAACATGCTTTCTACTTGTACCTCTTACATCCCCTAAGGTACTTGGAAGTCTCTATCATATCTCCCCTCTCCCTTCGCTCCTCCAGTGAATAGATATTAAGGTACTTAAGTGTTTCCTCGTAGGGGCTTCTGGTACAGTCCATGTACCATCTTCATTGTCCTCCTCTGGACTGCCTCTATTTTGTCAATGTCCTTCCAGAGATATGATCTCCAGAACTGGACACAGTACTCCAGTTGAGGCTTCACCAGTGATCTGTACAGTGGCATCACCACCTCTTTCCTCCTGCTTGTTATGCCCCTCCCTTGCACCCCAACATTCTGTTTGCTCTCACCACTGTTTTTCACACTGTCTGGTCACCTTCAGGTCATCAGATATGATAACCCCATATATGATATATGTATCTGATATCACTCAGGAGTAAAGATTGGGTTTGGTATTTATTTAAGAGAAGTTTAGCAAACAATGTTGATTCTGTAATCCCTGAGTAAAGAGTGTTTGCTGTGCTGTTGAAAACTGATAATACTCCACCATTTGTAACAAAAGCTGTTACTCCTTGGACTAAAACTAGGTGCTCTGTAAATAATCCAAGCATGTATAAACTGTGCATATTTTATAAGAACTGAGTTATTGTTTTTGTCTCCATAAAGCTGATGTTTCATTGGCCTTCAGAAGAAGCTTGCAGAGCAACCTGGTAGCAGTGTTCATTTACACAGTAAAAGATGCACTCAGTGTTAAGTTCTTGGCTTGACTTGTACAGCGCTGATCCTAGAAACAATGACTGTCAGAATACTGACATGCCAACTGCCAATTACACTGGTAAGTACATGCATTACATAGAATGTAAACACAGAAAAAAGAGGCCCACTTCAGTGAAACTGGGACAAAATAAACATGCTACAGCATCTTATTTACAATATAACAGAGTTGTTTTGTTGTTTGATAAATAAATCCATGTCTTTTCATGTAGAGACTATGAAAATGACCCTTGCTTTTCTAAAACTGTGTAAGTCCCTTTGTTTTGACACCTTTCATCTACCTTTACTGACTAACTGACACCTTTTATCAAAACGCAGCAAAACACTACCAAACAAGACCTTGCAAGCAGTTGGCTTAGCCAGCAGTCATGCATCTGTCATGTTGACAGGATCCAGAGACCACTGCTTTCGTTTTCAAGTGGTTGAGTGAAACCTTGTTTTCCGTAAAAGCAATTCTGGTACAGCAGTTCCTGTTTCCTGGATGAACTTCAATTTTGAGCAGAACAGAGCCCCCAACAGGCAGGCAACTTTTCTAAAAATAAAAAATCTTACTACAGAGAGCCATTCTTTGATGCCATGATACTGGGATTAATGTGACTTGAGTGTTAATTGAGAACTCCAGCAGCTTGGAGCTTATTTATTTTATTGAGCACAAACTTGTGATGAGCTGTAGACTTTGACATGGCAAAATAAGGTAAAATTTCAATATTTGGAGGGAAGAGGCATTGTTTCTGAGCGCCAAGTGCAAAACAGAGTTCACAGCACGGATGCATGTTACTACTACTGGGCTGTTAACTGTATATAATAAAATAATTTATTATTTTTATTCCTGTGAAACTGAACCACCACTGAGTCAGGGTTTCCTATGGACCATTTCCTGTGTGTCCTGGGAGCACAAGGTGATGAAGTGACTTGCTCAGGGTCACACAGTATGCAAGTAGAGGTTGTGGAAATCAAACCCAGATCTGCTGGATGGAAACTCATTTACAACTCATCACTACACCTCTGGGCTATACTGCCAGGCAGTGTAATTGCATTATGTTGTATCTAAGAATGTTCACTGAGCAACCCCTAATCATTGGCAACAAAATATTTGTAATTAAAAAATCTTCCCCACCCCAGAATCTTTTTATGGCAAGCAGGTGTGGAGTAAGCAGCATTAAAATTCATATTGTGGTGTGTGTGTGTGTTGGGGGAGGAGGGGCTGAAGTTGGCTTCAGTTTCAGCAGAGTCAACATCTCAGCTGCAGTATTACATGCTTTATGCAGATTCACTTTCAACTCTCATCTTGTACCATGACATGCATTGCAATCTAGGGTGGCCATCTATGGATTTGAAGAGGATCTTGCACGGTGCCTGGCTCATTTCTCAATACTGCTCTGATATTCTCCCTAACTACCTATCCCTCTACTAATCCCTCCTCCTGCCTTTTAACTCATTGAGTTCTGTGGCCATTTTGGGTCAGGTTCTGTAATGGATGGTTCCGACGCTATATGGTGTCTGCTGGACCCAATGAGTTACGTAATCCTTGTCTTAATGTTTTCCTTGTTTCCAGATGTAGATGAGCAAATTGTCAGGCCACTTTCTCACAGAGGGTTCCTACTCTTTACAACAACCTGTTTACCCAAAATAAATCCTCCACCTATGGGCCAATTCTCAGGTAGCAACTATGTAAACATACTATGCCTAGTTGTATCTGTATATCATGAAATGCCTAATATAGTACATACTGGGATTATTGTTAAACTGATTTATTTATAAAGGACAGAAGGCATATTCTGTACTAAGCATATGTTTATGTATTTTTGTTTTACTTTTGTATATTTCTTTCAGTTTATTTCTGTAGCTGCAGTACAAGTCGGAAATGAGCTGCTGTAGCTTAGTGTATCTTTCTTGGTCAATTATAAGCAACTAAACAGTTTACTTGTAATATAGGCAAGACAAACTTGTATTAGTAGAGAGGGAAATAGGAAGGAGATGAATAATAGACAGTATCCACTGTAAAAGGCATTATATACAGTAGAAAAGAAGTACAAAGACAAGAACCACAGAGCAAATGCCCTGAGGCAATGGTTACCCTAGAAGGGTATTGGTCATACAGCCAAATTTCAAAGAGACACAACTGCACATACCCCAATGATGCAAAGCATAATGGAAGCATATGCAAACTCACAAATGAATTTGGACTGGCTCAACTTTAAGCAGAATTGTATGGTGCCGAAATGCCTCACAATGCAACCAGTAAGGCTGAACAGCAGACACAGATATGTGGTTCATCCTTGTTAGGACTCATCAGTGTGCCATATCTGTATCTCAGCCCAGAGGAGTGAGCCAGCCTTAGGAGGATCTTGTATACAGTAGTCCTTTGTGTAAGTTAGTAAGTAGTCAAATTTTATTTATGATGCTCCCTATCCCTGAGGGCTCATGGTGCTGTTCAGTGTATAGACAGTGACAATAAATCATAATAAATACATATTCAATAAAATATAAATAACAAGTTAAAAACAGCAAAGACAGCAGCTGGGTGAACCAAACTATGGCAAATGCTAAATTTTGTAGGCTTCCATAAATAGACATGCCTTCAGGCCCCGCTTAAAGACCTCCAGCGAAGGGGCCTCATTCAAAGACTCCGAAGCAAATTTCACAGGGCCAACCCAACCACCGCAAATGCACAATCACCTGATGTTTTTAGATGGGCCCTGGGAATTGTTAGGAGGCCTTGAGGATAAGCTGGAGAGAACGCTGAGAGCAGTGGGAGTCAGAAGGTCACACAGGTGACCAGGACTCAGATCATACAGGGCTTTTAGAGAGAAGATCCACCTTGAAGGTATATTCTCCACCTCACTGGGAGCCAGTGCAGATCATGCAGGATAGGGCTCACATGACAGGACCTCGAAGGACCATCAGCAACCTGGCCACACTGTGTAACGCACTTGCTGCAGATGACACAGGATCAATCTACTAATCCCAAGGCAGAGAGCACTGCAGTAGTCAAATCTGGACATCATGAATGCATGCACCAGTGAGGGCAGGTCATCTGGCAGGATTAAGGCTTTGATGCAGGTGATATTCCTCAGGTGGTAGAAACCACTCCAGACAACAGCTGACATCTGGGCCTCACGTGTCAATCTGTCATCAAGGATAACGCCTAGATTTTTCACCTTCATAGAGGCCATAATGGGGTAAGACCCAGCTTCAAGCCAGTTCCCAATCCAGCAATCTGCCTCCTGCCAATGACCAGGCTCTATTACCAGTATTTCCATTTTGATGAGGTTGAGCCTCAGCCAGTTAGAGGATATCCAGTCCTAAATCTTGGCCAGATGCATTTAGTACTTCCACAGCGTCATGAGTCCTAGGCGCAAAGACATACACAGCTGGGTATCATCTGCATATCAGTGAAATCCACACTGTGATGACTAAGGATCTCTCCCAGAGGCAGCATGTACAATGTGAACAGCATGGGCAAGAGGATCGAGCCCTAGGGAACTTCACACAGTAGGGGCCTAGGACGAGAGGAGAAACTCCCCATCACCACCCTCTGTGTCCTATTTGTGAAGAAGGACTCAAACCTTAGGCGCCCCAACAACACATCATGGTCCACAACATCAAAGGCTGAGGAGTGATAGAGGAGAATGAGAAATGACTGTTGTCCTCTATCCCTAGCCCTGAGGAGATCATCGTGCACCTTTACTAACACAATTTCAGTACTGTGTCTAGACCCAAATTCCAACTGGAGGGGCTCATAGATGCTGAAAGCAGTGAGGTGGGCTTCAAGCTGCAGAGCCACTGTTTTCTTGATAACCTTACCCAGAAAGGGAAGGCTAGAGATTGATCTATAATTCCAAGGCGACAGGGTCAAGGGATGGTTTCTTCAGGAGGGGTTGCACGGTGCCTCTTTCAGAGCACTGGGAACAACCCCTCAAAAAGCGAACACTGGGCCAATAGACTAGACACATCCCACAAGGAGATGTGTTGGCCTGGATCAAGTTCACAATATGTGGGCCACAGCATCGAGATTACCCACAGACCTCCTCCACCTTCACTGGCCTAAACTTCTTTGCACTTAGCAGCAGAAATTGCACCTTTGGGTGCAGACAGACCCGATGGAGCAGACTGTATACAGTCCTAAAGAGCTGAGTCGGTCTGTTCTTCCCTGCAGCTATCTCCCTGGACATGAACACTACCTTCTTATGGGAGATTGCGCTTGATACTCACATAGTGAGTTTTCAAAAGCCAGTCCATCCTCCCTCATCCGGACTTCTGCCAACAACGCTTACAACCTCTGACCCCTGGTCTAATCTCCTTAAGAGCCCCATCATACCATGGGGATCTCAAGTAAGAAGGCCTGGGTCATATATGGACCAGTGTAGCAGAGCCGAGTGCTGAAGCAACAGCCCCATTATAAGCTTCCACCACCTCACCCACACCTGCCACACAAGCAACACTCACCTCGAGAGGTCAACACTGCCAACAGTCCCTCTAGGGACAGCCCCTTTAAACTGCAATAATGGACCTTCTCACAGGGGAAGGACTACTGAGGGGCCCTGAACAAGACCCCTACTGTGCAAAGATCCGACCAAATGATCGTATCAATCTTGAGACCAGTGATCTCAAGCCCAGGTGAGAATACTATGTCCAAGGCATGCCCATATCTGTGAGTTGCGTAGCAAATGCTTGTGCAAAGCCCAGTAAATTCATCATCTGGAGGAAGTCTTGTCCAAACTGTGACAGTTCATCATCCATCCAGCCACTGAAGTCACCCAAGCAACTATCTGGATGACTCCAACACCCTCTCGTGACAAAGTCCCAACTTACTGCAGAAATTCACCCTTGTGCCCCAGATGCCAGTACACCAGAAGGATTCTGCAACCTGCACCTGAACACCCACATATGGCCATGCATTCAAACTCTTAAGCAGAACCCACTGGATGCACAGAAAAATTCAGGTTGAATCTAAAACAGATGGCTACACCCTTACCACTATGATCCCTCCTCAGGCAGTGCACTACAGAGAATCTAACTGGGATAGATGCCTCAAAAACCGGACCAGCATTATCTCCCAGGCAGGTCTCCATAATGGAAGTAGGATCAACCATGGAAGCCAATCAGCTATAACTGCGGTCTTGTTCTGACTGAGCTTGCATTGTACAAGCTGCCTGAAGGGACTGGCAGAGGCTGCTGGCCCAATGGCTACCTGTCCACTTGGTCCAGTGGAAACCCTGGGTATGGGAACTAAACACATCTGGCATCTCCCTAGGTTTCATTTCACTCAGGGAATCTCCTGGTCTTCACCACTCTAATGTGGCTCTCCCATCAGCCACCCTATCACTCCACAGTCCACCATCCCACTTCCTCCCAATGCCAACCTCCCTACAGTGCCTAAATGCTGTAGATGATAGAGGGAGGTTGACAAAGGGACAGAGGTCCAACAGCTGGGACACCAAGTGGTTGAGCTTTGGGGAACTGATACCTATACACATCTTCCCAGCCCACTGTCTATACAGACTCCTTACGGATCAAAAGCAATAAAATCATTAAAATACGTTGATCCAACCACTTGACACCCAAGTTAAAGTAAACCATGTACACACACTCACAAACACTCACTCTACAATAAGTTACTATACACACACACACACACACACACACACACACACAGTCAACCACTAAACCTATCACAACCTCAAATATTCCAACCCACTACCCACCCAATAAATATGACAATTAAAATCAGAAGATAAAAGTAAGTCCAGGTCTGAAACATGTGCCACCAGTGGGAAAGCTTTCAGACAGTTTTTTATAAAGTCTGAGTTACAGTCGATGCTTGAATATGTGGTTACTAGAGCAATAAAGTTCAAGGTGAGGTACTCAGTGTACCCCAGCAGCTCTCACCACTGCTAAGGAGATTTAAACACAAGGAACCGAAAACAAGAGCCAAATGAAAACTCAGTGCCTCGATACTAAATTCCAGTGAGTACGCAGATATTAGCTGCAGGTCCAGACTAGGAGTCCGTTTCACCAGATGTTATCAGATGTTAGTGTTGGCAACAGATCAGCAAAGCATCCTCTCTACAAAATGCCCTCCATCATCCTAATGTCCCATGGCTGCAGGATACTCTGAAGCCCATAAAGCTACCTCCGTGAATGAAGCACCACTCTTCTCACAAATTCAAGCCGCAAACAAAGGCTCCACAACAGGTCCTTGAACACTCCCTCACCTGGACAGTCCCAACTGCCAATACCTACAGCCTCAAAGTTCTTTCTCAAATGGTAAGCTAGGAAATGTCCCGGGTTGATCACAATAATGAAATGAAGCAAGAAGATCCAGTGGATGGCACAAATACAGCTCTGGCTAGAAAATAAAAAGCAAACTGCTACAACTTGCTTACTGTCCTACACTGCCTAAACTCCATCCATAAGCCTACTTTCTATCTCTATAATCAGAGTAATTTATGGGGGACTAACAACTTAAACCAAAACTGAAACTATATATCAGCTTGTTGCAGTCTATGTCATCCATATGTCAATAAATGCATTCTCAGAATCATTTTGTCTTCTAGTACACACAGCAGGCTCTCATCCTGCAGCTGCCACCATCATCCTCCCTCCCACTGAAGGTAGTCCTAGGTTTCTGTCAGAGGATCCTAGTTAGCTCACAGCCGCTATCACGGTGGCTGCCCCACCCACCCTAGGTCGTCACTTCCTTTATAGGAAGTGGGGATCACATCATCTGTTTTACCTAACACATCTTAAACTCCCCTTGCTCCTTGTACCATTGAGCCACTAGGTTGTGCTACATTACCCCTTGCAACCCACACTCAACTTTAAATAGAATGTGACAGGATCTCCCTCCCTCTCTTGCCCTAACCCTGCTGTTCTCTTCATCTATATGGAAGCACTGACTCTATGTTTGCCCCAATCCTCCTCCTCTTCGTGTACCTCTTCACCCTTGCTGGGTCTCGAACCTCAACCAGAAATGCACAATCTATTCTGAAGTCTGCAACACTGTCCATCTAGCCACACAGCCTCTTAATAATTTACCTCAGAGTCCGTTCCTCAGTACCTCTGCAGGCTGCACTTAGTTTCTTAAATGGGATCTGTACCCACCCCAGTTTAAATAGGATAGTTCTAGACACTACCCATCTGCCCTCTAAATGATACACCTCTACCTCTTTTATAACATCTCGCACTGTGAGACTTGAACTCTCAACTGTGTGCATATTCCTCTTTAAAGTCTGCAACACCATCCATGAGGACACACAGTCTACCTGTTTTCCCTAATACTCAGTTCAGCCTTTACCTTCTACTACTGCTAATTTTATTTATTTTCTGTAACATCTCCCACTGTGAGACTTGAACCCTCAACTGTGTACATACACTTTTTAAAGTTTGCAACGCCATCCACTAGGTCACACCTATTTTCCCTAATACTCAGTTCAGCCTTTACCTTCTACCACTGCTGCTCTACTTTACTTAGGCTATCTCCCTCTTTCCCATTTGCAACTCTCTGCAACTCCCCACTAGAGGTCACTATTCCTCCTGTCCACATGGATACACCAGGCAGGATAGCTGTTAGTTCCATCTACAACTCACTGTGTATAACCATACCTATGGCATTTACATCTTCCTCCTCCCAACATGTGTAACCTCATGCCTCTATGCTTTGTTAAGCTCTGCTCGCACAGCCCCAGCTTATGGCTCTTTGGTTTTGCCTCTCCCTAAGGCTCGCCAATTCCTATTACATTTCCTGTCACTAACCTTTCTACTTTTCCTCTCAGGGGTACTGAGAACTAACCATGGCCCCCTCATGCCCTCCCTTTGCCCTGCCTGAAGTGATATTAAGGTCTGTGAACTGCCCATATGAGCGTCTACAGCCCAAGACCCAAACATCCTGAGCTTGAAGCTTGAACCTGTCATTATAACCCTGATGTGCTTACCATCTCTTGAAACCTGTCTGAAACCAGGCATCTCTCCCATGAGATTACTATTCCTGGCTATACCATCTTCGAATGATCAGCCTTCTAAATGTGGCAGTGGCATGCTCATAACCACTCTCTCCACCTTGACAGTGTCTGAGCTGGCTTTTAACGTGCCTCATTAGTAGAATCCATCTGTATTACTGTAGTACTTGGGCGGGTGAAGAAACTAGTTACTGGTTGCATCTATCTCCTCCTAGTGCTCCGCCTCATCCTTCATTACATCCTGGTCTAGTCTCCGCCCACAGACTTAGTATTATGTAGTGACTTCAATAACAATTGGCTAGGTCCAGGGTTGGGGTCGATTCATAACGCCTGGCTGACATTCATTTGTCTCAGCTCATCAATGAACCTACCAGGCACAATAACAAATCTGGTCACCACATACTCCTTAACTGGGTCCTCACTAACAACTCACTTCACATTAAAGCATCTGTGTACTTTCTGATGCTCTGAGTGATCATTCCACCACCTTCTGCATGGAGGAATAATTATCCTAACCCATCCCTAAAATCATGTCATCCAGGGACATGACCATTTTTGTCCTCAAGCCATCTCAGCTTCCTGTCCAAGGCTGACTGATCTCTGGTCAACTGTCTACCTGATGTTGACACGGCTTTGGAATACTTCACTAACATCTTCAACTCCATAGTCAACCTCCAGGCTCCTATGGTCATGCGGAGATCAAAGGGCACTTATACCCCATGGCTATCTAAGGAACTCAGAAACCTCATGGCAACACAGGATGCTGCCTGGAAGTTATTTAAGAATTCTGGTCTGCTGACTGGCAGGCTTACAGACACCTGAGTAATCTATGTAAGAGCAAGCTGCAGTCAGTTAAATGCTCTTTCTCTGAACACTTCAAACACAATAACCCTAAAGAATTCTGGGGACAGATAAACTCCCTACTAAAAGGCAAATCCTCCTCCATACCCAACATTATGTGCCTCAATGGCTCTGTGGTCACTGGACCCCACCACTATAGCTACTGAGTTTAACCAAGCCTTCAGTGACCTATCAAACCATAAGACCTCCCTCCCCCACGATCCTCCTCCTCCTTCCCCATGCCACTCTTAATAACCCCTCCTTCCACCTCAAATTGGCTACCGGAAGAGGTCCTGCATCACATTAGGTGCGTCAGATAATTCCTCACCTGGGTTTGACTCCTGGAACCCTGCTTCTTAAAATTAGGCACTCCTGCCATTGCCTCTCCCGTCGTGACCTGTTCAATAAATCTTTCTGCTCAAGCACTGTGCCTTTCAAGTGGAGAGCCGCAATTGTAATCCCTATCCACAGAGCAGCCCAAATTCTGCGTTAGAATTACTGGCCCATCTCCATGCTTTGCCCACTTGAGAAAATCCAGGAAAAAGTTATCCACTCTCAACTTCAATCTCATCTTGAGCTTAATAACTCTCTCTCAATGCACCGCATGGCTTCTCAGAAATCCCACAGCACTCACACTGCCCTCATTAAGGTAACATCTAACATCTCAGTTCTATGGACAAAGGCCTAGTCACCAGTGCAATATTTTTTACCCTGTCAAACGTAATCTCTTGCTCCAAATGCTACTATCCATTAGCCTCGACTCCTATCCTTAAACTGGTTCTTGGCTGGACTCACTGCATGAAATGGGACGGCCATACTTCCCCTTTTAGTGCCATAATGGATGGGGTCCCTTTGAGGTGTGCTAGGCCCACTCCTGTTCTCAATATTTATTAATGAGCTGCCATAGCACTGTGGTGGTGCGTCAGTCCAGATGTACGCTGATGACGCCTTCCTGTACAGGTCCTCCTCTGACCCGCTTGCTGAACCTCTAATTGCAACAGGATTTCCGGATTCTCAAGGCATGGTTTCTCAACAATCTCCTTGTGTTCAACACCAAGAAGACCTAAATCTATGCTTTTCTATCACTGGACTGTTAAGCTAACCACTCCGTCACCCAGCCCCCTCCCCGGTGATTAAGTCTTCCCATGTGACCCTCTTGAATTCGTCCAACTTTAATATCTGGGTATCACCTTAGATTCCAACCTCACTTTGACACCCATGTCACAACTGTGGTCAAAACCTTCACCAGAAACTAGGACTGCTGTACCGCCTTTAGCCCTACCTAACTCCTTCCTCCCGCCTGGCCACCATTCCTCCTATCTCCTACAGAGCTCTATTCTCCCTCCTTCCAGGTCCAGATCTCCCCATCTTGCCAGGCTCAAACAAACTCACCATAGGATAGCTCGCCAGCCCTTTGGCGCTAACTCTAGAGAGTACCACTGCTCAGTCCCCACTCTCTTGGCTGGCCTTCCTTAAAGCTAGATTGCAGTAGTCCAGCCTATGTCTGACCTTCAAACTAGTTCACACATTCACTCTTCCCTGCCTCAAACCTACTGTCCAATGAAAAACTGTGACACAGTCCTTAAGGTCGACTGGCCTGCCACTGCTCACAATCCCTAAACCCCACCTTACGGTGGGTCAGCGTCCTTCACCTTTTCTGGGCCCTTTCTCTAGAACTCGCCCATCTGCTGTCTTAACGTGCTCTTCTATAGGTATGTTCAAGCATTCTCTTAAATCCCACCTTGCCTCCTCCCAGCTCTGCACCTTGTTCCACAGCCCTCCTCCCTTAGCCTCTTGCACACTCCTCTCCTACCCTCTTTCATGTGCTACTGCTGCCTGAATCCTCCCAATCACTGCATTTGCTCTCACCTTCCCTTTCACATGTACTGCCCCTCCTACCTCTCCTCCATTTACTCATGTACTCCTGCATCTTGCCCTATTTTTTTCTATTTGTTTCACCCCATCGACTCTACCTTCCTTTATCCTGCTCCCAGACCTGAATGCCATCTGCCTTTATTTTCCTACTCACTTGTCTCCTTAGGCTAATCCTGAATGATCCATAATTTATGCTTTGTTGTGATTATCACCTACATGCAGTTGTTACTACTACTTTTGTGCCTGTATACACTGCATCATTTGTATCTATTGCTTATGTGCCTTGTACATATCCTGTTCATTGCTGTTATCTTCTTATGCTTTTTATGTTATTTGTAACTTAATTTACTTTTGCTCTATTTTAATGTCATAGTAAAACCATTGTAAAAGTGTTGTTATACACTTATTTTATGCTGGTATCGTTGTATTTCTGCACCTCCTTTGTACCTTCCCTGGATCACCCTTGAAAAAGGGCATTTTGTCTCAGCAGGCTTCTGGTCACCAAAATTCAAATAAATGAATAAATTTTATTTCTATACTACTACTGCATTTGAATTATTCCACGTGGATAAGTGTTGTTCATGACACATTGCTGACATCTTCTAATGGTGCACTGATTTCTCATGGACTGAGAATCAGGTAATAAGAATGCTATTACATGTACTCCCACCTTCATGATGTTCACTAGTCAAACAGGGAGGTTTTACCTGCAAGACTGGCCCTTTACTGAACTACAAGCTCAGATCAAGAACACAGGCATAACTGGGATCCTATACATAAGTGGGCAGAGCACCAGGGGCCAGATTTTCATACAACTCCCAGGAACTGATATTAGGTGTGAGGGAAAACTTGCACAAGGAGTCTTCACTTGTAGAGCCGCAGTATTTTTCCCATGCACCAGAGTTTCAAAGACAGAGCTATTTTATGGCCAGCTCCATGATTTATGGCAACTGATGGCCATTTCTGGGCAAAGCTGTGCCAAATGTTACACCTGGTTGGACCAGAGATAACATCCTCCATAGCAGGTGCCTGCTGCCCATGGGACATGGGTTGAAAATATGAATGTCTGCCAGTACGGAGATTTTTTCTACACCAGCAACCTGTGACATGGGACTTAGTCCCTCAGCCATTTGAAAATCCGGCTCCAGATCTATGCTGAACACACTTGATGCTTCCTTGTGTATCTGCAAAGGAACAAACACTTTACAATAATGCTTACTGTTTTAATTTTGACAGGAGTGATTACATGGTGATTGCAGCTCTGCTAGAGTTCTAGTGAGATTGAAGCACAGTGCTAATAGTGCAATGCATTTTTCTACTTACAGCATGTAGGAATATGTTCTTCGACCACAGGTCTGGACAGTTGGCTCAACCTGTCACTCTCCTCCACGGCTGTCCACCTGTTTAATTATAGGATTACAGGCTGATGAACATTTGTGTCCCCAGTGTACTGGGACAATAATGTAAATGCCAAATATTGCTGTTGGTAAGCTCATTGTCTGGTGCAGTCTCCCATAAGACAACAGCATGCATTATACATGCACATCATGTGAACTATGTCAGGGGCACGGAAAAATCATTACTCTTCTGTTGATTCAGGCAGAAGACCAAGAGAAAGAGGAGTTGCAGAAACAAATCTCCAATTTGTCGGCTTCCCTGAACGGGCCAAATACTGGGACCCAACCACCCTATTGCAAAATGTACTTCCCATCCCTCTGCACACACAATGGCCAGCTCCTTTAGAGACTGAGCAAGTTCAATGCTCCATGACCCTGACCCAGAAACAGAATGCCCAAGACCACTGCTGGCCAAATTCCTTAGCTGGCCAATAAAAGAGCGAATCCTACAGCTAGCTTTTGAGTGAGGACTAGACCGCTGGCTAGGACATCATATTATTTTTTCAGGATTTCACTGGAGATACAGTAGTATCCCACTGTTGGGCATTTATAAACATACATTGCAAGCTCTTTCAAATCCAAGTACAATACTACATGAAGCTTCCAGCAACCCTGTGCACCTTTCAGAATGAAGTGCGACACAGCTTGACTCTCCAGCAACAGATGAAAACATCAGAGCCCAATCATGGCCTACCTATGGGAACAAGAACCCTGCATGCCAATATGACATCCCAGATATGGGGCACATGGACACCACAGCCAACCCCACAGTGGCAGGAAAAGAGGGTCTCAGGTACAGGCCCTTAGACCATACCTCTCAACTGCCACACATTATGAGGCACGCCACTCATTGTATCTCTCAGAAACTCTCTGTCTCACATTGAGAAGGTAACATTCCACACTGGCAAATTAGATTTTTAAGCAGAAATTTATGATAGTATAAGATGCTACATCATACCTCTCATCCTTTCATTACCCAAATGTGTGACAACTGAACAAAATGTGGACACATCATCAAACACTACAAGCTCAGGACACTGTGGAAATAAGTGTACTAATGTTTATAATGTTAATGATCGAAATGACTGATCGAAATGACAGGGGCGGTGAGGGAGAGCGGCGTCGCCTTACTGCTCTGCTGCAAGGACAAGCTTGAAATCATGGGTAGAGGCGCCGACAGCTTAATCTGTCCGTGGACCTCCCCATAGCAATCGGACAACACACTGCTGATTAAAAACTTTGGCCACCTTTGAACGCCCACTGAGACGGAGATAGTAGGACCTTCATCCTTCAGCCCTTGTTCCTCCTGGCCTTTTGTCCTGCTTCCAGTGCTCCTAGTTCCCGCTTGGCGCCTTTTCCCGGTTTGAAAATCCAAAGACACCAGAGCCCATTAGCCGAGAGGGGACCAACGCATTGCAGCCAGCTGAAATAGGTTGCTTGCCCTCTCAGCACTCAGACTGATCCAAATGACAGGGCGGCGTAGGGAGACCGACAGCATCGGGTCAATCTCTACTGCTCAGCCTAAGGACAAGCTTGAAACCTTAGTAGAGGCGCCAACAGCTTAATCTGTTCATGGACTCCCCTGTAGCAATCGGACAACAGACTGCTGATTAAAAAACTTTTGGCCACCTTGAGCGCCCGCCCGAGACGGAGATAGTAGGACCTTCATCCTTCAGCCCTTTGTTCCTGCTGGCCTTGTCCTGCTTCCAGTGCCCTCAGTCCCGCTGGTGCCTTCTTCCGGCTTGAAAATCCAAAGGCACCAGAGCCTGTAGCAATCGGACAACAGACTGCTGATTAAAAACTTTTGGCCACCTTGAACGCCTGCTTGAGACGGAGATAGCAGGACCTTCATCCTTCAGCCCTTTGTTCCTGCTGGCGCCTTTGTCCTGCTTCCAGTGCCCCAGTTCCCGGCTGGTGCTTTTTCCTGCTGCTCAGCGCAAGGACAAGCTTGAAACCAAGGGTAGAGGTGCCGACAGCTTAATCTGTCCGGCGGATATTCTCGTGAGCAATCGAACAACAGACTGCTGATTAAAAAAAATCCCACTCTCCCGCCCCATTCCTTCTCCCATTAAATACAAGGCAGCTCCACCGGTGAGCCCCACACCAATAGGAAGTGCAGGGGAGGAGCATCGATGTGGCAATGAATCTCAGTCTGTAACAACCACAGACTAACCCAATAAAACGAGAGACCTATTGTTTTCTGCCTGCTACCCAACTGGAACACTACTGGACTAATTGTTCAATAATGGACTAATTGGTCAAAGGTTGAAATGACCCACCAAAATTGATCAAGCATAGAATAAATGTTTCTAAAAGTGTTTTACATACTGAAATATACGCTTATGATAATCAGCTAGCTGAACCACATGCCATAGAAATACCCACTGCTAATTGATAATATCTAGTCAGTAATTACAGTCACTGGGTTATGTCTAGCTGATCTTACTCTGAATTGCCGGAATACTGCTCATACATATCAGTGTTAGTAACAATACTACTACGAATCCTAAAGTTGGCTGAATTGTAAGGCATAGAAACTTAGATAGTAAAAGTCATTGAACCCATACAATCCTAAAGTTGGCTGAATTGTAAGGCATAGAAACTTAGACAGTAAAAGTCATTGAACCTATACAATCCTAAGAGGCTCAAGACAGTGGTCTGTCCTGGTACCCTCCAGTACCTAGCCTGTTCTCATCAAATCACCCTAAATCATTATTACAAGGCCAAGCTACTGCTGCCTAATAATGCCACCACAAGTTAAAATGCCAGTCAAAGGGTTACCGAAGACTTGTATCTCGGCCAGCTCAGGCCAAACAAGGGACTCCTCCTTGCTGCCCTGTACATCTCCACAGTACTCTGGGTAGACTGGCTAGCTAGCAGACAAGGCCCTACCGCACAGCCTCCTAACGGACCAGCCACACACCAGACCAGGCACTCTCATAGCCCACCCTCAGCTGACAACTTAGCCTCCTACTTGCCGTCAAGCTCAGTAGAAGCGGGATTTGCTACAGGCTACCCTCCTCATGACCCACAAACCTAAAAATTAGGTTCCCACCCCTAACCTATATTTTCCGCCTCCTGCTAACAGCCTTGCTATTGCGGCCAGTGACATTCAACCTAACCCTGGCCCAGGTGTTGATAATACCTCTATCTCCACCTCTCAAGACCAGACCTGGACTGCACCCAGGGCTTGAGGCTAGCACACATGAATATTTGTAGTCTTGGCCAAAACTCACAGTCACAGCGTGGCTAGCCCTCTATAACCCAGATGTGCTAGCGGTCTCCGAGACCTGGTTAAAACCATCAATGCTTGACCACTAATTTGCTGCCCCAGGATATGCCTGCTTCCGTAAGGACAGAATCCAGAAAAGGGTGGGATACTCATCTACGGAAGGCTACCCTGATCTCTGCTTGTATTAACCTGCAAGTAACACTGCCCCTCAAACTGAAGCATCTTTATACATATCACACTCAAGGCAAACAAACACTCAAACGTAGGTGTATATAGTCCACCAAAGGATGCTCTCCAATCCCTCAAGACACTCACTAAAACCTAACAGCTGAGTTTGCATCTGAACTCATTATCCTTGGAGACTTCAACCTGAACTGGGCTAAAGAGGTCAGGTCCTTAATAAACGGTATGCTACAAGAGGCAAACCTTTCCCAGATAATCACCCTACCCACAAGGTTGAACTACAAAACAGGTAGTCACTCAATCATTGACTGGGTACTGGTATCCAACCCAAAAACGTCCAATCGGCTGGCACCATGGCGATGCTCTCAGTGACCACTCGCTCATCTTCTGTGTTTGGAAAAACAGAGCGGTAAAGGTCCCATGAATACTCACTACCAGGGACTACTCAAAGTTCTCCTGGAGCACTACAATACCTCTTGGGCAACTTGGATTGGAGCCGCTAGAAGTCTCCCTACCCTGGAGGGGCGGTTGACTTCTTTAACAGGTCTATCATGTGGGCCGCTGACCTCCTGGCCCCAAATAAGACCTACTGGGTAAAGGCCACTGCTACAAGTGGATCACCCCCAAAGGCCCTGATGACCAGCCGTGACAAAGCCTGGAAAAGTTCAAGAACACGGCACTCCACGCAGACCGGTAATTTACAGTGCCCTCCGAAACCAATGTGAACAGGCCATCAAACTAGCAAAAGAGGAGTATCTCAACGACCTCCAGAAAGCAAACCTTGGCAACCCTAGGACTTTCTGGTCCCACATCAACAAACTGATTAAGGGAAATAAAAGACAGCCACGGGCCCTATCACAGCTAACGGACTGGTACTACATGATGAGGCACCAATCGCTGAAACCCTCAATACATACTTCACGAACCCTGATAAACATCAGGCAGGGTCACCGCACCAACCAGTCTGCTCGCTGGATCCCCAAACTCTTGACCGCCCACTCTTTTCATGAGGCTGGCAAAGGTAAAGTGGTCCTGGCCAGGGCCCCGAAGTTTTCGCGATTCCACGGATGCGGCAAACCACGGAAATATCTGTGGAATTTGCCATCACCCGCGGAATTGCGCGCCGCTCATGGAACAAACGTCCGCTTTATTTGCCGACGGGGTGCCTAATCCCCATCGCTGAACGCCTATTAGTCCTTGTGCCATGTTGGGAGCCCACCCCAGCGTGGCAACGTGCCAATAGTTTTTTTGCCGACGGGGTGCCCATCTCCGCCGGCTGAACGCCTTAGGAAATTTTGTGCCACACGCTGGGAGCTCACCCAGCGTGGGAAAACGTGCCATTTTTTTGCCGACGGGTGCCTCAACTTCCGCCGGCTGAACGCCTCTACAGTACAGCCACGCTGGGAGCCCACCCCAGCGTGGCAAGCGGTCCCGCGACGCCTTTTTTCTCCTGTAAACAAAACTGTCCCACGGCCGCTCCCGAGCCCCTCCCACATCCCGCACCCACCCACTGGCGCCTCCAGCCTCCCCACACCCCCCACCCCATACTTACCTTCGACTCCGCGCGATGATCTTCGTGGACCGGGACACATCTGCACTCTTCAAAGGCTAATCGCGAACTGAGAAAAATGCCGTAAGCTGTATAATGGGCTAGATAGGAGGGGTTCAACTTTATTGCATATCTCAGGCATTTTGGAGTTTTGGCAACATTTTAACATGGGGTTTTGGGACTTCTCGTGAATGATGTCACTGTCATGGCATTATTCACCCGAGGGTGATTTCGCGGTGACTGCGCAGTGACTGCTAAATCACCCTTCGACTGAATACCGCCATGACAGTGACATCATTCATGAGAAGGGGCCCAAACCCCATGTTGAAAATTTGTGCCAAAATTCCAAAAATGACTGTTTAACGAGCTGCATTGCGCAGTTCCTACAGGCTCGTAAGTTCGCTGAATTTCAATATTTTCATCCAGAGTTTCAACATTGCCATTTCACCACACTGTCTTATGAGTAGTACAGCTGTCATTTTCACATCTCACCCAAAATGTGTTTCCACCCTTGTAGCGCAGAATGGGCGTAGTCGGTGTGCTAAATCAATGTACGGGACAAATTAAGAAAATCACAGTGACACTGTTCATGAGCAGAGGTCTTGAAATGGCTATGTTGGAAAATTTGCGAAAAATTCCAAAAAATGATCACTGTTTAATGAAAGGCAAGTGCTATGCAGTTCCTACGCAGGCTCGTAAGTTCGCGAAATTTCAGTACTTTTCACTCCAGAGTTTCAACATTGCCATTTCACCACACTGTCTTATGAGTAGTACAGCTGTCATTTTTCACATCTCACCCAAAATGTGTTTCCACCCTTGTAGCGCAGAATGGCGCTTCGTCGTGCAAATCAATGTTCCGGACTAGATTAATAAAATCACAGTGATACTGTTCATGAGCAGAGGTCTTAAACTGGCTATGTTGAAAATTTGGTGACAAACACCCATAAAATGACTGTGTTACGAAGTGCATTGTGTCGATATGGCAAAAAAAAAAAAAAAAAAAGGAAAAATTAAGGGTAAAAAATGTACATAAATTGAGTATTGAGTGCATAAGAAGTTCTGCAAATGAGAACCCTGCCGCAGAACTTGGTTCGATGTCAAGAGAAAATCGGGCCCTGGTCCTGGCTATCCTCAAAACCCTGAAAACAAGAGGCTCAGGAGGCCCGGATGGAATCAAAGCTAGATTGCTAAAAGATGGGGCCACGTGAGTGCCACTCACCTGGCTGATCAACAGGTCCTTACTTGAAGGATCTGTCCCAGAGCTGTGGAAAAGGCGATGTGGTCCCGATTCATAAGGGGGGCTGTGGAACCAATTGAGAACTACAGGCCTATTCTCTTGTGTACCCTGGCAAAATCCAGAGAAAGTCGCCTATGCCCAACTTAGGGAATACCTGGAGGCACGCATGCTGTTGTCCCCATCGCACATGGCTTTAGAGCCAATCATGGGACAAACACTGCCCCAACTAAAATCTCTTCTGATGTACTCAGAGAACTAGACTCTGGATCCAATACAGGTGCTTTTATAGACCTTTCCAAGGCCTTCACCAGGTGGATCACAGACTACTACTCCAAAACTCCTCCACATAGGTCTCGACATACGCCTCAAATGGGTGGAAAGCTACCTCTTTGGTCGCACACAGAGGGTTAGGTGGCAGAAGAAACTCTCAAACCACAGTCCCTAAAGGATGGAGTACCCCAAGGGTCTATACTTGGGCCCTTTTGTTCTCACTGTTCGTAAATGAACTGCACAAACACTGTGGAGCAGCAATGTAATCCAATATGCGGATGATGCTGTTATCTACAAAACCTCGGACAACCTGGATGATCTAGGCACATCTCTCCAAAAGGATATCCACAACATGGAGATGTGGCTCATCAAGAACAAAATGGTCCTTAATACCAATAAAACCAAAGCCATGCTGTTCGGACCAAAATCCCTTGGACAAGATAGATCACAACTATTCCAACTCATGTCCCTGGAGGGCAACAAGCTGGAAGTAGTCTCCTCAACAAAGTACTCGGCCTTACCTCGACCAAGGTCTCACTGCTCAAATCACATGTAGGCCAAGTCAAAAGAATAATCCATACAAAACTCGGATTACTGTATCAGCACAAGGAACTGTTGACCCCAGAAGCCAGGACTTCTATTGCAGCTAGTGTCCTACTTCCAACACTAATATATGCTGCCCGGTCCTTCAGGGTATCGCAAAGCTGGGAGTACAGTAAATTACAGACTCTATACAACAAGGTGGCTCGCTTTGCCGCCCCTAACCCACTCTGGAGCCACCACTGTGAGGTGCATGGCTTAACTGGCCATCCTTTCAAGCTCGCCTCAGGTACCCTGTTCTCTGCCTGGCAAGAAGATTATTAGCCTATGCCTCTCCCAGTCTCTTGGACTCCTTACAAAAAGAAACCTGCAGCCTTAGGTCCTCGGCCTAACATTATTAGAGGTCCCCAAGGTTAGGACTAAGGCTGGCCTCAAATCCTTCTCATATGCTGCCCTTCCTTGTGGAACAACCTCCCTTGGAGGTACGAGAAACCCCATCGTGTGCCATGCTTCCGTGACAAGACTCAAGACTCATCTGCTATCAACGAGCATATGCCAATGGCAACTGCACCTGACACTACAACAATGACCACGATAGTCCGCTTACCAAACTAAAATTTCTAACCCCGAAACAGTGTAGTACTAACTCTTTCCTCCCCTCTCTGAACCACCCTAATGCTCTTAGAACTATTGTTACCTAATGAATCCACAGTACTGTCTCTCTAATATGTATGACTAATGTAGGATTATATGAACAACAACTTACTAACTAGATATATGAAACCCATATAACAACTGCTATGTGTAAACAGCGAATACTATGTACCCATGATGACCTTTATATGTATATGTTCAACTGTCTATAATCTCATGTACTGTTATTCCCGGTCACCCCTGAAAGGGATTCCGGGGCCCAGTGGGCCTACCCGATCATCAAAATTCAATAAATAATAAATAAATAATGTAGCATCTTACAGTATATGGTGTGAAACACTTTGTCCCCATAGGGAACCATATATAGGCCATTAACCATTTTCCGGGCATTCTGGGAGTAGTAGTATATCATTCTCCTCTTTCAAGGGCTGAGAAAGAGGTTGGCTGGGAGGAAGTCATTGGATGTCTAGACTCCACCCGTTACTCTCAGTATGTCAGAGCCCTGCAGGGTATGTTCACAGGAATCATAGCTATAGCTTTAAAAGATATTTTAAACTAACACGCTGTCTGCTATAGTTTTAGAAATTCTCTCGACCAGCTGCCAGCAATAAGAATGGTTATCCATCATCAAAGAGGAGTGCTGGACTTTTGAATCTCAGGTCTGTGTGGCAAACAAGCCTGCTGTTCCTCAAAAGATCCATGGGGTAAGGAAGCAGATTTAAATGAGAGCAGTGAATTCTTTCTTGTTTAAAATTGTTAATTTGTAAAATGTCCTAGTGTTGTTGTATTGTTTTTGGTTTGCTGAGTATATTGTAAATTTAGTGTAAAATTAAATATTTTATTACAGTGCACGTGGTACCACAAACTGTAGTTAAGATTGAGTAGGCTGTTTAATGTTAAACCCTAACTTTGCACTTTAATAGCTTTGCTCCTGTTCAACAGATTTGCATGAAATGTTGCACACACGGTCTCAGAAGCAAGGTCTCTTGATGTGCCAAGTTTCATTCCAGTTGGATGTGCACATTACAAGATTTGGATTGTCAAAAAGTAAAAAAAAAATCAGGGCTGGTTTTTTTTTGTTTGTTTTTTGTTATCGCTTTCAGTCTGAAATTTTCAGGGTAGAAAGGGTTTGCCCCAGAATGGTGCCTTTCTTTGGTTTGGGAAAAAATATTATTCTGTTCCAGGGTTATAAGGATTTGAAATTACAGTTCTGAGAATGCTCAGTATGGTCTTTTGATAGCTGTTTCATATGAAAGAAGAATTTGCCATACAAAACAGGATTCTGTTTCGTGGAGGGAGGGGGTAATCCTGTTTTTGAGAAAAGAATCTTCTTTCATATGGTGGCATCTTGTTTCTGTTTGTTTTTTCAAAAACATTTTTTGAAAACCCATAAAATCATATCCTGCAGAGACACCAACACGCCTCTGCTAAACGGAACCCCATTAACTGGATTCTGCAGTTAGTTTTTGGAAAGAGAATCCAGAAATGTGTTTTAAAACATTTTAAAAGTTTTGTTTCGTGAGATGATTTTCTTGTTTCATATGGCCTCACAAAACAGGAATAGGGCCATACGACACAAGATTAGGTTCATAGAAACACCAATTTGGACTTTGTTTGTTTACATTCTTGTTCCAGAGGAACCAATCTTGTTTCATGAGAACAACACAATCACCTAAACAGGACTGGATTATATGCAACAAGAATTGGGACTTTGTTTTCTTTCACAGTCTTCTGTCATATGAACCAGTCCTGTTTCATAAGACTTACACAATCTCATGAAACAGGATTCGCTCATACAAAACAAGAATTGGGACTTTGTTTTCTCTCACATTCTTGTTTCATATGAACAAATCCTGTTTTGGAAGAACCATGTATTCACTAAACAGGATTTGTTTATACGAAACAACAAACCAATCCTGTTTTTAGACATATTTATTTCACCTTCGCTCTGGGTCAGGCAGGGCCCTACTTCCACTCCAGCCGCCTCTGCCTGTGTACCATCTGGCCAAGAACCTGCCAACTCTCTGGTCGGCACCACTAACCCACTCTGCGACACCACTGTGCTGCCCCTTGGCTTACCACCCACCCACCAGGTGCGCCTTCATCTCCTCGGCATTTCTTCCCACAGTCCATCTGGTCACCCATGGCAAAGGTGAGGACTGGCAGTATCACCGACAGAAGGTGGCTCAGTTCCGCTGGTGGACGTGGATGTGCAGGCTGAGGCTTCATCCTCCCTGTCCTGTGCCTCGATTTTTCCTGTATTCTTTTGTCCCACCCACCCTCTAGGGAGCATACAATGGGACTAGTTGCTGGCAGAGCCAGCATGACCAGTCCGCATGCTTGGTCCGAGGGTCTCTCTTGGTTAGTTACTGAACCTCTGCACCACCACCCATGGTCACCCAGGTGGTGGTAGTGCAATGGGACACAATACCCTCCCTCCCCAGAGAGGAGGAGAGCATCCTGTGGGATGCTCAGTCCTATCTCCCCGACCAACCCTCTGATGGCCCTGGCTTGTTCCCAAATCTGGGTCATTGGTGCTGTGAGTGGTAACCCACCGCTGCACCAGAGGGCCAGCCCAAACCAATCCTGTTTCGTGAGAACAACACAATCTCATGAAGCAGGATTGGTTGCTAACAAACAAAAATTGGGACTTCATTTTTTTCACATTTTGTTTTGGAAGAACCAACCCTGTTTCGAAGGATGACACAATCTCACAAAACAGGATTTGCTCATACAAAACAGCAGGATTCATTCATATGAAACAAGAACTGGGACTTCGTGGGTAGTTTGAGTTATACATGCGCCTGTGCCTGGGAGTAGTCACAGACAGCAGGATTGCATTTCCAGTTTTATCATTATAACAGGCATGCGCCTATGTTAAGAAGTTTGCAATTTTACCAGTACTCTTATTGTGAGCTCAAACTGGGATTGTTGCTCCTTCTGGTTTCTTGATGGTTGTTTGTTCCAGGAGAAGCCAAGAGGATTCCTGTCCCTCTCTGTTAATGGCAGACAGAATGGAGTAATGGCTGACGAGACCCGTCCGGCCTGGTGAAGGAATGAGCCTCGGTGTCACATGAATCATGAACCTAGCAGTATCTCGGATGATTCTTAGCGGAAAGCTGTTGTTGACAACTCGGCCGTAGAAGAAACACAAGAATTTTGGAGTGAGAAAGTATCTGATCTTGGTTATTTGTATACGCCTTTTTTTTCCCTTTCCCTAAGCGCTAGTCGCTTTAGTGTTATTCGATGTTAATCTATGTTGTAGTTTATTAGGCCAAAGAAAGTTTATATATTGTTTTTGACAGAATATTTTTCTAAATTCCCAGGAACCAGAAGGGTCACATGTTTATTGGGCCAATAGAAGAGCTTTTAGTCATTATAGAAGTATTTAAGCACATGCGTCTTCCTGCATAGTTGCTGTGAGAAGTGGAGAGACAACACTTTATATTATCGCCTACTAGTTGCTTGTGCTTTTAAGTCTATATTTTTGAGCGTGCAGTTTATAGCATTGTTTTATTTATTGACTATCATCCAAGTCACGAGACAATAGCTGGAAAACTGCTATGAGCACTGGTGACTGGAAGGCTGCCTTGCAAAATGTTTACCTACTGACTATTAGTAAGTGATCTAAAAATCAAATACTTGGGATTTTTAGCTTTAGGATTTAGGTTTTAGGTTTTAAGATTCCATGGCCATATGGACAAAGGTCCTTTTATATGTACTATAAAGTGATTTTATTGACAACTAGTGAACTAGCAAACAGCACTGATTTATTTATTTATTTATTTTAGTGTCTGGGTCTACTATTTTCAACTGCTTTAGCTTGAGGAATGGTTGGTTCTCTAGCTCACTGACTCCTAGATTCCTAGAGCGCACAGTGACCTCAAGATTAGTAGCTGAGGAGAAGTCCCTTCTTATGATCAAGTGAGCCTAAAAGGTGCAAGAGAATCTTCTCAAGCAATTGCAAGAGGTTCTTATACATCCAAGCTTTTCACCATTGACAGATCTATTGATATCATCATTACCAGGACTTGCGGGTCATTTGGCGGCAGAAGGAGACAAGCTGGATTAGTTTGTTGTGTGCTGCTACCTAGAGTACAGATCTACCTTGAAATATTTTTTCTTTTCCCGTAACTGATCTAATCGAGAACTTCAGAACACCAGAACAATTTAATACTGAAAGAACTGGGACTTCATTCTGCCTTTTCTGTGTTTTTGTGAAACGGACTGCATCACAGCCCAGAGCTTAAGAGCCTAGAGACTTGCAAAAACTTTTTTTACTCTACATTGCAATTGTTTTTTTTATTTTTCTTTTTACACTTGAGTGTGTTTAATTGCTAATTGGCTAGTTAGCTTATTGGCTAATTAGCTCAATTTCTGCACCAAACTATTCCTTCCTTTGTGATCTCTAGCAGTGTATTAAACATCTACAGTTCAATGTAAATATCTGTGCCTTAGGTAAATTTGTTGTGCCATGTATACCAGAAGTGGAAAGGTAAAAATTCTAAAACTCCAACAGGTCCCTTCTGAAAATGACGGGAATAAAAATAAAAATAAAAATTGTTATGTATATACACAAGAATTAACATTGTCATCTTCCACCCTAAGGGCCCCACTGCACTATCACACCCCTCCTCCTTTATTAAGGAGGATGTGATTCTGGACTTTAGACAGCCTCCTCTCGTGTCAAATTTACCATCTCCCTCACATGTTTTCACTTCCCTGAGCAGTTCCAGCTGGGGCAAGGGCTGTTGCATTCTAAGGGTGAAAGGTGTCCTTAAATCTCATGCAGACAGTAGGGAATTTATCAGTGAAACTAGAGTCACAAGATTCTATTTGTTTAGATACTTCTATTACATAACATTTTGCTAATTCATATAGTAAAAATAAAAGCAATCTATCATATGACAGGTCTTTTTTTCTACTGTTTCTAAATCTAAACCTAAACAGTTTTACAAGGTAAAATTATTGATTTTTTCTGTCCATCTAGTGATAGGACTTTCAATTATGATAACAAAAACAAATTTGATAATAACAAATCTGAGAATACCAAACTTGTTTTAGAATCTTGTGGCACTAAGGGGAGCTTGTCAGAAGAAGTAGAGATTTCTCTACAACCAGCTAGGCTAAATCTTTTAGCCCAATGTATCTAAATATTAGTAATTTAACTAATTTTAGAAATGACACACTTCATTTACTTTACTCTCGTCCCCTCCTCTAGAGGACCTTCTCTCTTGCAGGTTCTCCAGCTGAGGTTTTTGAGCGACTAGATAAGGAAGTAGAAAAATAAGTATACCCTGAATTTTTAGCTCAATGCCCAGATACTTTTGTCCCAATATACAATTCAAGCCCTAGCATACCCTATCATGGCTAACATTGTATTATTAGAGGCGATAATGATCTTAAAAATCACATAAAGGATTTAACAGACCAATTTTTAGATAGATTTTCTGAACTCTTTCAAAGAATAGATGAACTGAAGCAGTGCCCTGAAAGGGAGAGCTAGACATCCTTCATTCCCTTCTATATATATTCCTAGCACTCCAAGAAAGTTGGGAAAAGAAGGAAGGAAACATAGGATTAACAACAAGAAATGCTCAAGAAAGATAAGTTAATTAATGAAAACACTAAGTGTTCATCAAGCAACAAAATCATAGGAGAAAATCTTCCTTCTCCCAAGTTACAAAAACAATCGGTTAATGTTCCTCTCCAAAGAATCATTTAGAATTTTTTCTTCCAGGAAACACTAAACATAATTTACTAAATACTAAGGTTTGCACAAAAGAAGACTGTATACCCAGACCAAATCTACCCCTCTTGGATACTGTTCCTATTGTTCCTTCTCTGAAAGAACGTACACTTACCAATCCTGTAAACTTAAATATTAAACACGATACTGCCCTTTAATAAATATTAAGAACCAATCTAAAGCTCAAAATAAGCAAGAAATATTTACAGGAAAGGAAGTAGTTTTTAAACTTGAAAACATATTTGATAAATCATATGAAATGGATGATACCTTGATGGATCTCATTAAACTTTTATTTGAGCTGGACTTGAACTCCTGAGGCTACTGCTGCTATTAGATTTATTTATAGAGATAGATCTGTGGCCAACACGCTAGTATACGTCTTATTATCAAATATGGATATTGCAAAAAATCTGGGCTAAACAGAGGTACCTTGATAATCTGGGAATATTGTTATCATCTCCTGTAAACTGACTACAATTTGAAATTTGCTTATGGTGGGAAAAAATGCCCACTAGTTTTAACTTTGAAAACACTGGCCTAACATTGACTTTTTAAATTGGGATTTTGCACAGAGGAACAATGTGAAATGTCTCTCCATCTTCGTACAGACCATATTGAGGGAGAAAACCCCACAAGTTGATTATATATATTTGTAAGTTGTTGGCCTTTTGTTTAAATTTGATATTAATCCTTCTGATTTGGATTTAGCAAATAGAGTTTATTCCGAGATTAAGGGACTCAAACTGACATACTCATAAGCCCTGGTTTATATACTACCATAAAGCAAAATCTCTCTAGGCTTGACAGAGCCCAGGTTTTCATTGTGGACTTCCGGGAAATGGAGAATCCCACTAGTTTGAACAGAGATCTTAATAATGGTTTATGACTAATAAAGCCATCTGACGCCATATTATGTGATTCAATTTTGGAAGTTTCAGACACATCTGATACATCCCTATTACTTGAAGATCCCAATTTATTATCTTGGAATATCGTAGGATTGGCCTTCAAATTAGCAGACCCTAACTGGTGGGAATTTTCCAAGAAGTTCAAATATTACTGTTTCAGGAAACTTGGGCTCTGGATCAGATATCTCTAAATGGATATGAATCTTATCATGCACCTGCTAATACAGAGAACGCCATGGCAGACCAAAAGGGGGTCTGTCAATATTTATAAAGATGGAATAGTCTGCAGGTTTTGGATCATAATTCACTATCTAAAGAGATGTTACTCCATGTTGTTAAATGGGATAATTATATATTTATGTGGCAAATATTATATTCCTCCCAATTTTCAAACTTTAAGATCATGTGCAACGGTTTTTACATATTTTACTAAAAGCTTAAAAGTTGCAGTTCAAGTCCTTGAGTCATGATTAGTGTTTCCTGAAAATTTCACACTGTTTGGTTTTGTGGTTTTCTTTAAATCAGCATTTAACTTGCTCAATAGTGGCTGAAAACAGTGGAGTTATTTCTGTCCTCTCAGTCAAGCTTAGAGTGCGATGACATCGTTTTGGAGTAGCTTGCTGTTTGATTCCCAATCAGAGCAGCACTCTGTAGAGTTTATGGTTTGCTGAGCTCTCCATGTTTCTTACAAACCCAGACTCTGGTTTGTGTTTCGATAGACAAGTTTAAAATATATCATCCTTTTCCTTTAAAAGCTAATCATTTCAGTTTCAATGCTGAACTGAAGTAGTGGAAATATTTTTCTGTGAGAAATCAGATTGTCTGTATCACAGCTCTGTTCTTTCTAATCAAACCTTAATTTTTTAACTATATAACACAGGGCTGTTTAATGAATATAAAATAAATCAAAATTTTGTTCAGTTACAGAAAGTTTGTCTTTGATGTAGCCTTCATAAATACAATCATGTAAGAATTTTTTTTTCATTTCAGATTAACAAACAGGTGCTTGTCACATTCTGCAACAGTATTTCAAGCACATGTACTGTCAGAACTCACAAATTTCAGTTCTTTGGTGGTTTCTGTGTGAAAATACATCATGTATCGTGTATAACTAAAAACACTATGTGGCATCCCGATGCACCGTGTCTCTGCTCTACAGTTTTGTTTTTTTTAAATTTAAGTTTATTCAAATTTTCCAAATATATAAAAAACACAAACCATAACAAACATGTCAGGTGAATAAAACCTGGAAGTACATGGTAAACCCCCCACAAACAGAATCCCCTTCCAAAATTACGATACAGAGGAAATGAAAACTACTATCTGACCCAAACACAATCACCCACCCCCACCCCCGTGTGCCTTCTCAATATTTCCTATGATTTCTTATAACCTGGATGAGTCTAACACTGTTCATTTATATATGAGATCTCCCTTAACAGTGAATTTACTAAAACAATACATAATAAAATATAAATTGCCAATGCGGCAGTAGGGATACGGGTTATGAACTCTTTAGTGCAAACATAGCGACTGTAATCTACCCCATCTCTTATGAAACAGGTCCTTAAGACAGTGCAGGCTGGCAATTAGATTCTCCGAGTTAAGGTATGCAGTAAGCTCAGTCAGCCAGTCAGTGTAAGTCAGGGCCAATTGGTCAGTCCAGTGTCTCAGGACCAACTTCTTGACTACCATGGACACCAAAGCCATATGATACCGACGCCCACACTGTCTATGCGAGAATACTCACCCAGAATGCAGATCTCAGGGGTAAAAAGGTTGACAGACCCAGAAGGGGGTCCAAATTGTCCCGGATAGAAGACCATAAGGGAGCAACCTTACTACAGGACCAAAAACATGAAGGAGGTTCCTTCCTCCTGCATGCACCTAGAACACGAGAGTGAGGAAGTTTTCTAAGTTTGAAAAGTTTAACAGGGGTGTAATACAAATTATTCACAATATAATATTGAGTCAGCCTTAATCTATCCTGGGTATGATATCTATGAAGATCCTTCCATATACCGGACCAATTCAAGGGAGAATCAGACAACAAAGATGACCAGATATTAGAACCCCCAACTGTGTCGGAAATTTATAATTTAGGAGAAAGGCATAGATTAACTAGTGGAGTGTGGTTGAGAAGCAAGGCTTATTATTTGAGAAAGAAAGGGTAGGCCACTGACTGCACAAAGGAGATACCAAACTTCCCAGCAATAAGATGCCTTAATTGGTAAACTTTGAATATCTCCTCCTTAGGAATGCCAAACTTATCGAGTATGTCGGCCGAAGATAGGAGTGATCTTTGATCATAAAAGTGTTCCAGTCTAGCTTCTCTAAGTTGTGGAGCCATTCAGGGGTCAGCGTCTGAATGACCCAACTTAATATTGGGATTAAGGACCACCGGCTGGCCTAAATCTGAGCTAACAAGAATGTTAAGGGACAGTAGGCATTGAGTGAGAGATTTAAGGGATGTCAAAATCGTATTATCAGTCAACCAGTGCGAAACCGCTGATGGAGGGATGAAAAACGGCATAGGTATCCAATTTGGCCTCGATAAAAGTGACTTCTCAATTTGAAGCCAAGTCGGACATGGAAGGTTAGAATCCATAGAAATCCATTTCCTAGTTTAGAAAGATGAGCTGCCCAGTGATAGAGTAAAGATTAGGGAGCCGGAGACCGCCTTTGTCCTTGGAGAGAGATAATTTAGAGTACGAGCGCTAACACCCTTCTTGCCAGATAAAATTGGAAAACATCGATGAAATTGTTGAAAGTAAGCGATGGGCAACCACAGATTCAACAAATTAAGGGGTAAAGATCCGGGAAGGATGTTCATCTTAAGAATGTTGATCCGCCCCAGAGAAATGGAAGGGTAGACCACCGCCGCAAATCCTGGTGAACCATATTTTAATATTATCCAAATTGAGCTTCCTCAAAGAGGAGGGCTCTGTGAAATGAATCCCCAGATATTTAATCGACTTAGGAGCCCATTTCATACCAAAAGTAACAAACCCTGTTTACACGTATGAACATTTAATGGAAAGATTTCACTTGGAGATATTCAATCTATAGTGAGAAAGGGCTCCAAACTGCTTATAACATCAATTGCTTTTAGGATTCAGCCGACGTTTCAGATGCAGGAGTATATCGCTCATGTAGCAGAAGTACCAATTCCTGCTGTTGTAACATGCAGCTCTAACGAGTGGAGAGGCTTTGAGTCTGATAAGAAGGGTTCTAGGTATAAATTAAATAGCAAAGGCAAGAGAGGACACCCACCTGGTGCCAGTGTATAAATGGAAAAGGAGGAAAACTCCGTTACAATAAATTTTGACCAAGGGAGCTATAGAAAACCTGAATCCATTTTAAAAATGATGTCGGAAAGCCCATTCTTCCATCACAACCCAAAGAAAGGCCCAATCCACTCGGTCAAAGGCTTTTTCTGTGTCCAACGAAACCAATGCCATAGGAAGAGAGACTGTTTGGGCTTGTTGGGAGATATGGGATACGGTTCTTAAGTGATCCGCAGAGGATCTAGCAGACACAAAACCTACTTGTTCGGACTGAGTAAACCATACCAAACTTTTTTAATCTTTTCAGCCAGAATCTTAGCAAAGATTTTCATGTCATAATTTTGAAGGATATAGGTCAGTAATTCGTCGGTCAGTGAGAATTTTATCCGTTTGGGAATTAAGATAATTGTGGCTTCAAAAAGAGTGGATCTATATCACTAGAGGAGGAGAGATACTCATACAACTTAAGGAGTATAGGTGCAAGCTTTAGGAAAGACCTTATAGAAATCAGCAGGGAAACCATCAGGTCCGGTGTTTTATCTGAGGCCATGGAGGTGATAGTTCTCTATTTCTCCAGAGATGGGAGTAGTCAAAATCTTATGATGGGACGATGACAGACAGGGGATATCAGTGTCCTCCAAATATGCAATAGTACTCAAACAGGAGTAGAAGATAAGGGTTTACTATAAAGATCTGTGTAGTATTTTCAAAGATTTGAGCAATACTTTAGGGAAGTTTCTATGGAACCAGTTGGGGAGTGTAAGGATGGAATTATCCTGAACTTTCCAGCCTAAAGGCGCAAGGCCAGAAGTTTACCAGCCTTCTCCCCATGATCTAGATATTTAGCTTGAGTTCACACAAGACAGTATTCAGTTTTCTTTCAGTAGATCCATGTACTCATTCTTAGCTGCCAGGAGAGCCTTAAGAGACAGCAACGAGGAGGTTGAGGAATAACTTGCTTCTAGTTCTCAATTTTATCAATAGGGAAAGAGATTTTGCAAGTCGGGCCTTCTTTCTCATGGAGGCTATCTAATTAGCTCACCCCTAAGATAACATTTTAATGAGCCCCAAATCATATCAAACCTCGGAGTGAGCTCTAGATTGTCTGCAAGGAAAAGAGAGATTAAAGTTTTAATATGCTAAACCGTGTGGGTCTTTGAGTAATTGGGTATTCAACCTCCATATAGTATCTCGACAGAAACCGGATTTAAGAAAGCTTGATCCAGACTATTGCATGATCTGAGAGAATGACTGGATCAATTCCGGACTGAAGAAGACTGGGAAGAAAGGTTTTACTAAACAGTACATAGTCTATTCTCGACCTCGATTATGGGGCTGAGAAAAAGGAGAAAGCCCGAGAAGAGGGATCTCAAAGTCTCCAGGGGTCACATAGTCCCAGCATTACTAAAGATCATGAAGGGCTCTCTGTGAGTAGGGGGCGTTGTTATGGAGGATCCCTGTCCAAAATGGACGAGGGGGAACATTCCAATCTCCACCCAATATGAGTTGAGAAGGAAGGAGAGTGCTGACTCTGTCAACAAGGGACATGAAGAATTCAAGGTTCCTCCAACAGGCCCATACACGGAACCTAAAACAACGGTACTCCCATTGAGGGCACCCTCAACCAGGACAAACCTCCTTCTGTCCAATACTACCAGTTCTTTCATAAACAAGACGTGTTTTTAATAAGAACTGCCACCCTTTACTAAGGCTGGAGCCCAGCCACGAGACCTCAGAAACCCGATCGAGATAGGGATTTAATGTCTGCTTGACCCAAATGGGTTTCCTGATGAAAAGTATATCCACCTGCAACAATGAGCAATGATTAAATACCTGAGTTCGCTTTGACCCGATCCCTGAGCCCGCAGTACATTCCAGGAAGCTATTTTAATCAGATAATAGCCATTTTAAATACCAAACGGAAGGAGTATATAACCAGAAACATCCAGAAATGGTGAAAGGGAGAAGGCACACTAAACCCACATATACCCAAAGTCCCACAGCCTGCCAAAATATAACAAAGTTAAACAATCAGAAAGTCACAAGAATTGTTCCAGCCAGAATATGGTCGCACAAAATCTAATTTGGCAGGCTAACCCCTCCCCCAAACCCCTACCCACCCACTACAATCTCCAAAATCCCACCTCTCAAATTGCCACCGAAAGCATTTAAAGAATAGGTTATACAGTGTGTCATTACCTGTTAGTATAGAGCAAAACACAGTACATATCAAGCAGTTCCTATTTCCCACCCCAACCCCTCCATATGTCCCACGGTGGCCTGACAGAGTGAACATGGCACAGATACCCACCCATAATCCCCTCCCTAAACCCTCCCATACCCCAAACATACAACTATATACATCTAGGAGCCAGGGGTGATAGAAAACAAGACCCGATAGAAAGGTGCAAAACCTGGCCACCCAACCCCATTTACGAACCCCAAAACCCCAGTTCAACCTGGTCAAACAGTAGGGGAAAGGTCCAAACCACAGAGTCTATAAAATACAGAGTAGACCCAGCCCAACATAGAGTAATCAGCAGCAACCAGGCGATTGGAGTGAGGTTGGCCACCCCCCACCTTAGGCTCGCATTCAGCATTCAGCCAATCGCTGGGCCCTAGAGCATAAATACCTCCCCACCCCATACCGCCAGCTAGGCTAATAGGTACACACGATAGGAGAAACACATCCCAGTGCAACCAGTCTCCTAGTTAAACCACATCGCAGTAAGCAAGCATGACCAGATTCCAAGTCTATGTTTATGTTTACTCACCCCTGGCTCAGGCATCGATATGAAAGGGAGTTCGCAGGCTGTAAACCAGGCCCCGCCTCGAAGGATGCTTCCAGACTAGGCCGCTTGTTTCTGGGTACCAAGCCAACATAGGACCAAACCGTCCGCTAAACAGGAAGTAACCCCTCGAAACTGCTCCCCATTAGACGAGATCCGGATTAGACCGCTGGATCGCAGAACCCCTGACCCGGATTGCCCAGCGCCTGCCCCTCGACACCATTCAGCCCCCAGGCTAGCATACAGCAGCAACTCAGGTAAGATGCTTCAGTGGCAATCAGGGAGGTTAAGAAGTGGCAAATAACAACTCCAAGGTAGGCCAGGAGGGGTTAAGAGGAACAACCACCAGCTAGGCCAAAATAAAAGGGAAAAGGGAGAAAGACATCTATCAAATAGCCAATAAGTCCAACTCCGTTACAGCATTACAGACATGGTCAGTCATTCAATCTGGGCTCTTAAACAAGTCAGGCAGTCTAGTAGCGAGGTCCTTCAGGACCGCTTCTGGCGTGTTAAAGCTGTAAGAGGTGCCTTCAATTATAACCCTGAGAATCGCTGGTACGACATCCTAAAGGGAATAGATGCAGCAATTAGCTTCTGGACCGTGGGTGAAATGCTGTTCTCTTCTCTTGTTTCTTTCGGAAGGTCCTAGGCGATCCGAATCTTGACTGCACCCCACACAATCTCCTTCAGGTCCGGACTTGCTATACACGTGCTGTCTCTCAACATAACTTAGGAACTTCATTATAATGGGGCGTGGAGGGATCCCGAGGGGGGTCGAGGCCTCAGCGATCGATGAGCCTGTTCAAGGTGATAAGTTGGGCTGATCGGCGACGGCCTACCACCTTAACAAGAAATTTTGCAAGAAGGCTATAAGATCGGGTCCCTCCTCCATCTCCGGAAGGCCTAGGATTAATAAATTATTTCGGCGATTACACCCTCAAGGTCTTCGGTTTTAGCCTGGAGTTTCTTCATCTGCTGGTTAATTCCGGCCATCTCCACCTCTACTTTGTTTTCCACTTCCATAGAAAACACCCTGGCCTCCGTGTCAGCTACACGCGGATACTGACGAAAGGTCGCTTGTAGGACTTGAGCTCCACAGTTAAATCCTGAAGGATTTCCTTCAGCGGAGTCAGCTCCTGCAGGAACCTGACTTCTGGCCTCCTGGTTCCGTTGTTTTTTGGCTGCTTTTGGGAGTTGCAGGCGGCGATGCTTCACCGCGCCTGCCTCCCATCCACCTCCATCCTTCTCTACAAATAATGTAGATCTATTCAAATTTAACTTCAAATCGCCTGGGAGTGTAGCGGCACCTCACTTGATGTTATTTCGGGAAGACTGGTGCAATCAAGACTCAGGAGCTGGCGATTAGAGTAGCTGGAGGAAGAACTCTATGCCTCAGCTGCCATTTAGCTGGCTGCCATCACGCGTGACCTCCATCTGCCCCACAGTTGAGGCAGCTGCAGTCAACTGTCACCAGTCTCTGCCCCACAAGCCCCTGCCTTCTCATCCACATTCGAGGCTGCTGCACTCTGCTGCTCACGGTCTTCTCCCATCAGTCAGGACTGTGCACCCTGCTGCCTCCATCCACTGCCTAAAGAATCAGGACTACTGCACCCTGCCGCCCCTGCCCAAACAATTGAGGTTGCTGCACCCTGCTGCCTCTCTCCCCACCCTCACAGTTAGGGATGCTGCACCTGTTGCCCCATTCCTGTCTCCACTGTGCTAAGCCCTAGAGTGCCAGGTGTCCTGCCTCCACAGCTGGGGCTGCTGCACCTTGCTGCCCTAGCACCAGAGGTGGGGCTTTTGCTGCACCCTGCTACCCACTTCCATTGCTGCAAATGGTCAGGGCTGCTGCACCACGTGTACCCCATCTCACAGTCAGGTTTTCTGTATCCTGATGCCCCATGTGTCCTACCCACAGTTGAGGCTTCTGTACCATGATGTCTTCTATCCCTGTCACTACTGATAGGGCTGCTGCACCCTGCACCTTTCTATACAGTTGGGGTTGCTATGGTCTGCTGTGCCCTAGAGCCCCATGCCTCTACAATAAGGGCTGCTGCACCATGCTCCACTGCCACAAGATTCAGGGCATTTGCTGCACCCTGTTGCATGTCTCCACAGTTGAGACAGTTGCACCCTGCTGTCCCCGCCACCAAAGTCAGATCCTTTGCTATACCCTGCTGAGACAGGAACAGGAGGCAACATGTACAGTGTCTCTGGCTGTGAGGGTGAGAGAGAGAGAGGGTAGCAGGGTGCAGCAACCCAGCTGTTCAGAAAGGGTGCAGCACAAGAGTAAGGGCATTTGCTGCACCCTGTCCCCTGCCTGTGGAGGCAAGGGGTTGTGTGGTGCAGCAGGGTACAATGGTGGCAGGGACAAAGGACAGCATGATGCAGAAGCCTTGACTGTGGGTCAGGACACAGGTGGGCATCAGGGTACAGTAGCCCCTGACAATGGCACAGGGTGCTCATTGTGCAACAGAGCCAGCCCTTTTGGAGCAATGGAAGTGCACAGCAGGGCTCAACAGCCCCAACTGTGGATGCAGCAGCATGAGACTCTAGGGTGTAGCACAGCATAGCAGCCCTGACTGTGGAGATCGGAACAGGGGTGACAGGGTGCTGTGGCCCTGACTGTGGGGTGGGGACAGATGGCAGCAGGGTGCAGCAGCCCTGAATGTTCAGGCAGGAGACAGCGGTGGCATCAGGATACAGCAGCCCAAACTGGGGACAGAGTGCAACAGCCATGCCTGTTTGGGACAAGGGATGTGGGCAGGCAGGGTGTAGCAAAGGATCTGACTCTGGTGGCAGGGGACAGCAGGGTGCAACTGCCTCAACTGTGGGGGCATGCACAGAGTTCAACAAATGCCCTGAATCTTGTGGCAAGTGGCAGCATGGTGCAGCAGCCCAAATTGCTGAGGCATAGGGCTCTACAGCACAGCAGGCCATAGCAACCCCAACTGTGTAGAAAGGAGCAGGTGCAGCAGCCCTGTCTCTGGTGACAAGGGATAGAGAACAGCATGATGCGGAAACCTTGACTGTGGTACAGAACACAGGGGACATCAAGATACAGCAGCCCTGACTGTGAGATGGGGTACAGGTGGTGCAGCAGCCCTGCCCATTTGGGGCAATAAAAGCGAATAGCAGAATGTAGCAAAAGACTCACCTCTGGTGGCTAGGGCAGCATGGTACAGCAGCCCCAGCTGTGCAGGAAGGGAACCTGGCACTCTCAGGGCTTAACACAGCACAGCAGCCCTGAGTGTGGAGACAGGAACAAGGGGCAACAGGTGCAGCATCCCTAACTGTTAGGGTGAGGGAGAGATGGCAGCAGGATGCAGAAACCCCAACTGTTTTGGCAGGGGCAGCAGGGACAGCAGCCCTGATTCTTTAGGCAGGGATGGAGGCAGCAGGGTGCACAGTCCTTGACTGTGTGGAGAAGACAGTGGGCAGCAGGATACAGCAACCTCAAATGTGGAACAGAAGGCAGGGGCTTGTGGGGCAGAGACACTGTGCATCAGGATGCCACATAGTGTTTCTATTTATACCTAACATGATGTATTTTCACACAGAAACCACCAAAGAACTGAAATTTATGAGTTCTGACAGATGCCTGTCACACTTGCTACAGTATTTCAAGCACATGTACTGTTTGTCAATCTGACATGAAAAAATGCTCTAACATGAATGTATTTATGAAGGCTACATCAAAGACAAACTGTTTCTGTGAATGAACAAAAGTTAGATTTATTTTATATTCATTTAATAGCCCTGTGTTACATAGTTAAAGAAAAAATCTGAGTTTTGATTAGAAAGAACTGAGAGCTGTGATACAGACAAGCTGATTTCTCTCAGAGAAAGATTTCCACTACTTCATTTCAGCACTGAAATTAAAATGATCAGCTTTTCATGAGAAGATAATTATATATTTTAAGCTGATCTATCTAAACGCAAGCCAGAGACTGGGTTTGTAAGAAACTTGGGAGAGCTCAGCAAACCATTAACTCTACAAACTACTGTTCTGATTGGGAATCTGCAACAGCAAGCTACTCCAAAATGATGTCATCGACTTTAAGTTTGAGTGAGAGGACAGAAATAACTCCACTGTTTTCAGCCACTGTAGAGCAAGTTAACAAATACTGATTTAAAGAAAACTACAAAACCAAACAGCATGACATTTTCAAGAAACACTAATCATGATACAAGGACTTGAATTTGAGCTTTTCAAGCTTTTATAAAAATGTGTAAAACCGTTGCACATGATCTTTAATACAATACAGTATGATGTATGGACCAAATTAGTTTCAGCAATGGAAGCCATTTCAACTAAATATCAAATAGATATAGTATTTTAGGGGAGACTTCAATGCTCTGATTGCTGATTTTGATAATTTGCCTTTGATTCAGTCAACAACTTATCTAGGGATTTGGGGATAAGAAAATCATCTGATAAAGTTAGCGAACTGTACTGGAAAACAGTTTATTGATTTTGTCATTAATAACAATCTGCTCATTCTAAATGGTAGGATAATGGGAGGTCAAGATGGTAAATGTACTTATTTTTCTTCAGTAGGTAGCAGTGTGACTATTTTTAATTTCTCCAGAGAATTATTTGCATGTTCACTCTCACCATAATAATGAGATCAGAAAGTGACTATGCAGCATTGGTAGTGAAAGTTGATTCATCAGGTGATAAAGGACGGATAGAAATGATAGATCATTACCCAATTCCCTTGAAATCAGTTGTAGATACAACTTATCACTAAATTTATTAAACAGAGCTAAGGTACAAAATATAATTTACTCTCCAATGATGGCTTTATTATTTATACTAGTACAAAATCCAACCTCCACCCAAAATATTTTAAAGAACTTAAGAATTGTCTTTATATCATTAGCTCCCAAATATATAATTTTAAGGCTGAATCATCTACTCCTTCTACTTGGTTTGACAAACAGTGTATTATGGAAAGCGTAAGTTAAGCAAAATAATTAGATTTACTAACAAGAATCTTTCTAAAGGTAACTTTGCACACTTAAATAGTGCTAGGAGATTATATAAGAACTTTCTCAAATTAAAAATCTGAATATTTACAAAACAATGGGCAACTATGCAGGAGATAATTGATTCTAATGATCTGAAAGCTTTCTGGCAAATGGTGTCTAAAGGGGTGAAAAGTAGCTATCCTTCTTTGGCAGTGTACATCACTAAAGAAACCTGGGTTTCTTATTTAAAAAAATATTTACTAGAGATTCGCAATCACCTAGTACTCAGCCTATGTTTGAATGGATCTCATCTGAAACATATAAACCTCTGATTATCACCTTTAGCAATGTCGAGTCCATAATCTCTAAATTAGCTAACAATAAAGAACCTGGTCCAGATACTATTCCAGGGAGATCTATAAAGATCATAAACATTACTGGTACCTTTTTGGTTAATTTTTAACATATGCCTTAAAGAAAGGTTTATTCCCACTCTTGGGCAAAAACATAATTATTCCATTCATAAAAAGAATAATTTCAGACCCCTCAAATTATTGACCTATTAGTCTTTTAGACATCAGCTGTAAATTATTTTCTGGAATACTGCTGGAAAACTTCAATCATGGGTTGACAACTGTAGTCCTCTCTTGAAACTTCGGACAGGTTTTCGCCAAGGATGCTCTACTTTAGATAACATATTTGTTTTGGCCCATTTAGTGGAAAAATATAGGTTATTAAGGAAGATGAGATTGTACGCATTATTTATAGACTTTACGGCAGCATTCAATTCTGTTGTTCGGGAAATATTATGGAATACACTGTATGATAGAGGTCTTCCTTTAGACGTACTTATCCCCATTGTTTTATTACATTCTAATACATATACAGCAGTTAGATATGACAGCACGGGCAACATCTCTGAATATTTCCCACTAATAAGGGGATGAAGCAGGGTGTCTTTTAGCCCCCATTATTTAATATTTATATAGACTCCTACTTTCTTTTGATGCTCCCTTTAGATTCCCCTAAAATCAACAATTCATTTATTCCCATTTTAGCATATGTGGATGACCTGATACGCCTAGCATTATCTCCAATAGGATTACAGTGGAAATTAGATCAGCTTAAAACAAAATGTAGTAAAGTAATAGTAGTAGTAAAAGTAGTAAAAATATTTATTTTATGCAGGATTTATAAGACTTTAGGTCAAAAGACCTATTTTCAAAGTTGTCCTGTGTAAAGAACAATCAGGTTACAGTTAAGTATCAAAACATGACAATACATACATTACAATACTCAATCATACATTAATACACAAATATCATCTGATTTACATAATGTGAGTCATACAGTACAGAGTAAAAACGTCATTCCAAATTATGTTACAGACTGTAACTACATACCCTACATGTTAAAACATAATTTTATACAGTACAATCAGCAGAAAATGTTTCATTCAGACCTATTTTAAATTGTGTTAGTTTGGTTACATTTCTTAATTGAGGGGAATTTAATTCCAAATGTTCACCACCTGGGCCTGTAATGTCAGGTTCCCATATTTTGTGTTAATTTTAGAAAAAGTGTAGCCCTGTTTCACATCTCTTAGTGCGTAGGAATGACTTTGTAAGTTATAGCCAAATCCATATTACCTTTTATCATCCCATTATTTATTTTATAAATGAATATTGAATATTGTTTTTAAACCGTACCATTAAACTATCCCAATTTAAATCATGTGAACAACTACAGTTGGGAATAACCTAAATAAAACTAAAGTTATGATATTCGGTAACAAATCTCATAACCAAATATCTATCTGGGCACCCACCCATTGAAGTTGTTCCTCTTATACTTACTTGGGTCTTAAGTTTACTTCAGCGAGCTCATGGACTCTCATGTTAACCAACAAGTCATAAAGGCTAAGCATAGCAAAGGTTTTATTACGCTTTTAATGTAAAGTTTGAGGCCACTCAGTATCACCTACTATTACGAAGCGGAGGAGCTAAGATTACTCTTCTTCTTTATGGTGCAGAGGTTTGGGGAACTAAGGAAATGTCTAATCTAGAACTCCCATTATCGCATTATTACAAGATCATTTTGCAAGTTCCTCTCCACTGCAAATTCTGTAGTAATGCTCAGAGTTAGGAAGAATCCAGTGCTATCTATAATGAATCTCCGATTAGTTTTGTATTGGTTAAGAATCATTAATAATACAAAAATTACATTCCACTTCTTTGTTTAACTGAGAAAACTGCATGGTCTCTGTATGGATTCTGTTCTCCTTGGTTAAAAAGTTGTTTGTAATTCTCAAAAGAAATACATTTTATTCATCTTTGGATAGACCATCTATTGGAAATAATAATATCTGAACTATATAAAGTTTTATTAAACGGAAAATTTTTGCATTAGCACAAAGGTCCAGCTGGAATATGTTAGAAATCAAAGACAGGCCCTCTGATTTAGCCAACACAAGATTGACTCTGCTACTGAAAGTTATTTATTACTCCCATTAGCTCCCAGAACTTGCAAGATGATTACGTTAGGCAAGGTTTGGCATTGTTATTTCAAATATATGTATTTTAACCAGATAAAGTCAGCTGAAGGCTTTCAAGTAACTGAATGTTTATGTAACAGAGGCTTTACAGTAGACCACATTGTAATTCAATGCCCTTTTATATGATTATTGTAGATACCATCTACTTAAACAATTTTTAACTAGGTACGCAGATGCAAACTATGATTCTGTGTTTATATTACTACATCCTATGACGGTGGAAGATGCCAATATGGCTGCTAAATTTATATAATCTGTTATTCATTTCAAGAAAAAGAGATATGTTAATCATATTACACCTACTGTGTAGGGCTCTTACGATAATTATACATGCCCACCATTTTATTTTTCTATTAGCCTTTTGTAATTACACAAAATGAATGTATTTTATTTGCTGTAATGTTTTTATGTCTTTTGTAATAACCAAACTATCATTGGATGTACAATAAAATATGATGATGATGATGAAGATGAAGATGATAAAGAATTGGGACTTCAGTTTTTTCACATTTTTGTTTCATAAGTATCATAGGTGTATCAGAGCAATTTATTAGATCAAAGATCCATATACTGCATATATGTTAATACCCCAGAATTTTGTTGTCCATCAAATATCTGTCTAACTTGTTCTTGAATTAAGTGATGGTTTTACTGGTCACTATTTCAATTGGGAGTTAATTCCAAATTTTTGTGACTCTAACCATTAACCAGTGCTTCTCCTAACTGTATTAACCCTTCCCTCCAGATTTGCTATGAGTGGGTCTCGGTATTATATGCCTGGTCCTTCAAAACCAGACCGAGTTGTTCCTATAGATCACTAACGCTTAAGGCTTTAAATATAGCACGCCTCCTTCTCATTCTTCTGTATTCCAGGGAATACAGTCCCAAGGTCCTCAGCCTTCCTCATAACTCTGCCCCTGTACCTCATTTATCCTACACGTAGCCCTTTTTGTACCCTTTCAAGACTTTTATGTCTCCCCTACACCTGGGAGCCCACAATTGGGCACAATACTCATGAGGGCGCACTCAAGGAAGTATACAAGAGAGTAGCACGCCTTTACTTGCTGCTTATGTGTTATGTATGGAGTATTGAATACTGCTGTTTTTTTGATAAGTTGGTTATAATGAGTTCTAAAACTAAAGTTGTTGCTAATTTTAACACCCAAATCACTTTCTTTATTTACCACTGTTAAATTAATGTTTCCCAGTCTATACTGAAAGTTTATATTATTTAAATATAATATAGAATATGTTAGAAATCAAAGGCAGGCCTCTGATTTAGCTAACAAAGATTGTTTCATATGAACCAATCCTGTTTCCTGAGAATGACACACTCCTCACAAAACATGATTCACTCATATGAAACAAGAATTGGGACTTTGCTTTTTATTCCACATTTCAACTGTAACAAGCCATAATTCCATCAATATCTGCAGTTATGGATAATCTATATAGCAAAATAAAGGCATCAATAAGTACTACAACACTAACATATTAATACACTAAAAGAATTAAGGGTTATATAAAACATAAAATGTAAAGATTAAAATTCCATAGAATAACATTGCAATTTTAACAAGCTGCAACTCCATCAATCTTTGGCATTAAGGGACAGTCTATGTATCAACAAAAGGTCTCAATGAGTGTTAGAAGACTAAGTCCCTAAGAAATACAACTGAAAATAGACAAATGAAAACATTAAAATGAAAATTCCTATAGCATACCATTGCAGCTTTAATAAGCTTAATTCCATCCACCCCACCCCCAAACAAACAAACAAAAAATAACAACAAAGCAGATAAATTGCTTTTCTGGAGGAAAGGAAGCACAGAGCCCAGAGGGCCTGCACTTCCACACCCTCATACACATGTGCATGAAAGAAGGCATGGAAGTGCAGGGCCTGTAGGCCCTGATCTTCCATAATCACATGGATATATTCAGACAGGTCCCGAAGAGACCTGCGTGAATGATGATACAATTCTACTATCTCAAAAGTAAGGACATTTTTGCTAAAAGCTGCATTAATGCAGCAGTTAGGGGTCAGATTAAAGCGACAAAGGTAGAACAATGTGGCATTTGGGTTTCCAACTCTAATTCCCACTCCCAGCCCCAAGCACTAAAATGAAAACATTGCAGTTTTTTGCTGTTGTCACTCTTGGTGAATCGGGGTGGGGGGTCCTTGGCGTTTCTCAACTCTAACGCTTCACCCCATTGTGATACAGTCTTTAAACATACTGAACTGTGTCTCCCCACATGTTGCCAACAACCTGTAGGCCCTGCATGAAGAAAACAGATCACATCTGACTTTATTTGTGCATGGAATAGGGTGAGCATTAGGTTGAGAACCCCAAGGAATGCCCCTCCTGACTGGCCAAGAGTGAAGACAGTGAAAGCCATAATGTTTTTCCTTTTGGTGCTTGGGGTTGTGATGGGAATTAGAGTGGGAAACCCTAATGCCACATTTCCATACTTTTGCTGCTTTAATCTGAAACCTAACTGATGCATCAATGCAGTTTTTGCAAAGATTATGTAATATAAATCTGTGACCACTGTGTTTTAATAAGCACAGGTAATCCATTATATTGGGCAAAGTCCGTGATCTGCTTCTGGACATGACTATATCAAACTTAAAGGTAAACCTAGATCTGATACAGAAGGGAGAGGTTACCTAGAGTGACTAAGGGGGGTCTATGTCCAAAGGCCTTGTACTGTATGAGCAAGTGACTGACTTTGTGCTCCTTGAGAAGAGGCCTGTGGTAGGACTCAAAAGGAACAGCTCTAAGAGAACTGTAACCTGGTTGGTGGGAGCATGATAAAGTAAGTGAGCTATACTGCCCTTGTCACACAACCATGGGCTTGTGGGAGTGTGATAAGTGTGTGTGTGATAGTCAGGCCCATGTATTACTTAAGCAAAAATGACCAAACTAGTGGTAATTTGGGGATTAATGACCAAGTGGGGAGTTGGTTGCCCAAGGCGCAGCTGAGGGCAATCACCCGCCAAGGTCATTAATCTCCAAGAAACGACTGCTAGTAATGTTTTTATTGCTATTATGCCTAACTGTTCTTGTAATAGTAATAATTTTAGTTTTAGTTACCATTTTATCTTTTATTTTGGTCTGGAGCTGGTGGAGCGTGCACACAACCATTGCATGTAAAGTGTCATTAGGTTGTCACGCCCACTGATCTGTTGTGAAGTAGTGTGGTCGCATCGCCGCCAGCAGTTCAGTAGTTACAGGTTCAGATGACTCTGTATTTCTATGTTTAGTTTTGTTTTGGATTTTGTGGATGCTTTCCTGTTTCTTTTTTTTAACATGTGGAAAGGTTGCATGCCTGCTCTTCCAGTTCTGGATCAAAAACACAATATAATTGTAAGTGAAACTAATAAATCTTATTCTAGTAACTATTAGGCTTTAGGATCTGGCTGCACTGGTGACTCGCTGAGATTTCTGTTGCTTTTGGTGTGGCGCTAAGGTGTCACTGCAAACTGTGGGAGACAGGGAAATTTGTGTGTGTACTTTTCCAGCACTGTGGTTTAATGCAATGCCCTTCTGTGAGGTGGCTGCTCATGAGACTGGCACATCTGTATCAGGAATTAACTGGCCATTAATGAGAAATCAGTAGTCAATCACTGAGGTGGAATGGGTTATGGATATTTAATTAGGTTTATAATCTTCTTTAATAATGCAAGTCACAGGCAGACAATACACATTATATGCAGCTATCTTTAGATGACCCACACATGTAGAAGTGCTGATCCTACTATGTGTAATCTACCCTACTTCCGTGTTCTCCCAAAAGGCCACAGGTAGTTGATTTGTATAGCTTTTCCTTATAGTGTTTCAGGTGTAGTAATCGTAATAGAAGGTTTTGCATTCCCAAATGCTGCCCCACACATAAATCTCCCTACTACAGGATAATGATTATCAAATATCATATGGGGAATACTAAAGGTCTTATCTGTTCCATAAAAAGAAAGACAATCCTAACCAACTGAAGCAGTTCTGAGCTGATGTAGCCTTCCTGTAGGAAACTAGACTACTGACAGCATTGAAACAGGCCAAAAACGCAGGAGAGAATAGTGGGGAACAGAGGTGCACAGCACTGCACAATTCAAAATGCAGAGAATCTATTGCTTCACAAATGGCCAGAACAGTCCATAGACAAACGGTGCAGAGGTAAAAGGGTAAAGGACATGCTGCAGATGGCTGCCCTGAAAGGCCCACTGATTCTTTGCAACATTTACAGGCCCAATACAGATGCCCCAGCTGTTTTCTATACCAGAACCAGTAAAGCAGCTTTTTTTATTAATAAGCTGGGACTTCAAACTCACCCTAGAACGCCTGTGGGATACTAATTCTGGTCACCCAGAAGCTCTTGTCCGAGCAGTACTTGCCCTAAAACACTCATGACAGAGTACTCCTTGTGGATGCCTGTTGTCTATTACACCCAGGTAACATGGTCCCTTAGTTGTACTGTTCTATGACTTGTCTCCCCACCCCTCAATACATACACACTGCTGACTCAAAATTGAATCCATCTTAGTATCAGACTATGCTCTGTTATCCCTTTCAATACTCTGGGGACACCCAATGAATAAACACACTCCTCATGGAAACTAAATCTTCCTCTCTTCCAAAAAAAACTTAAAATGTGGGTTAAGGAGGAAGCCATATCCTTTGAAATCAATAAAACAGAAGGATGCCTCCAGGTATGAATGATATGGGAGACATACAGTACAAAGCCTTCATCCAAAGTAAGACTATTGGATATGCAGTACATCATAGGAGAGAAAGGGCTGCTGAACAGCATACCCTGGAAACCCTGACAACTATGCAGGAGAAAGTCCCGAAGATGGTAGAAAGTTGTGCCCTGATGACCTGGCAGCCTTAAAACAGCTAGCAGAACCAAAAATAGCAGATAGGAAATGTTAAAATTTTTATTTCTGAAGTATTTTTTTTTCCTTTTGCTCATTATAAAGTTTTCTATGTGATATTATTATGCTGGGTGTGTGGAATAGCATCCGCCTGGCAGCTGACATCTCTAGTTCTAGTCACCCCACTACATCATCAGCACTGTGAACTCACTGTGACATCACTGGTGACTGACCTGGCAGCTACTAAGTGGCTCTTCCTGAGTAGCCGAGATGTCACAGTCGGGTGAGGTCAACGTTGATGATGTTGTGGGGAACAGAACTGGATATGTCTGTTGCCAGGCAGAGTGCTATTCCACACATCACGCCTACTAACATCAGGTTAACGATCTTCTAATTATTGCCCCCAACAACATGGGTTCAGAAATGGCCACAGCACGCCACATTACTTACTGAATTCACGGGCTTCATACACAAATCGCTTGATCAAGGCTCTCTAGTTGGGGCAGCATTTATTGAGCTCTCCAATGTCTTTGATACAGTGAATCACACTCTTCTGCCTGAACAGCTATCAGACACAGGACTATCCAAGGAAACCATAGCCTGGTTTAAAAGTTACCTCTCGGACCGCTGACAGCAGGTTAAGATCAACAATCACTCTCTGACAGGCGAGCAGTTCTCTCGGAGTCCCGTAGGGTCCATTCTGGGTCCTCTTCTGTTCAGTATCTTCTTGAATAGACTACCTAGTTCCTTCCATGATTGTATACTGTTGTATGCAGATGATGCAGTAATCTACACTAACAGCCATGACCCCAAGCTTCTGAGACTCAACTTCAGCAAAGCTTTGCGAATGTAGAAGACTGGTTCAACAGACACAAGCTAATCCTTAACTGTAAGAAGACTAAGATTATGTTATTTAATGGCCCTCATAACAAATTCAGATCCCATCCGCTGACAGTCTGCAACTCTGCAGGCTCCCGCTGGAGCAGGTTCAGCACTTTAAATATCTTACGCTATCCTACTCCAATCATGCAGAACATGTTGCCAAAGCTAACACTCATATTGGTCTACTGTATGAGCATAAACTGAATCTGACTACTAATACACTAAAGCTTGCAATCCACACAGCTCTCTCGTATCTATAATTGACTATGGGCTAGCAATCTACAGCTCCGCCTCTGAAACAACCCCAAAACATATATCCACAGCTCTGAAAAGGCCTGTAGTCTCCTAGCAGACCCTGAACTCCACGCATACCTCGACCTCTATGCTAAGGCGTGCTGGCTTCAACTAAAGGACAGAATTAAATACCGAACATGTCTATTAGCTGAGAAAGATTTGTCTGGGACTACGCCCTCCTGGGGTTCAAAACATCCTAAACCACTACTGTATGCCTCGCATGTACTAAGGGCTCTATTTTTTTCAAATTTAATATACTTTATTGAATTTTCAAGAAGATAAAAACAAACATCAAAACACAACAACAGTAATAACACTTACAGAACATACCCCCACAATAGTATGGCATAGTCAAAGTGCAAAGCAACAAAATAAGTACATTAAGTCCCGAAATGTATAACAAAAGTAAGGAAAAGAGACATCATAATAATAAACAGGATAACAAAGCCCTGCAAGCCACAAAATCCCTCCTCCCCACTCCCCTGACCCCCCCCACCCGCCACGGGAAGCCAGCTATACCTACAACACAGGCACATACTGGGGACTAAGAGAGCTGAGGGTTGTCTGAGTATATGGGAGGCAGTAGCCAACGCCCAATATCCAGAAGGAGGCCAATCAGAAGAAATCAATATCACGAGGAACAAAAAGGGGAAAGGGAGACTTATAAATTAAGAGCATATATAGGGGTTCCCAGACCTTCCAGTACATAGTAGTTCTACTGGTGAGGATAGCAGTGGCCGTTCAGCTTGTAGGGTGAGCAATATTTCCTAAGCCACTCAGCAGTGGAAAGGATGGTTTTATCAAGCCAATGTCTCAAAATAACTTTTTGCACAAAGGGATATAAGGGACACGTAGTATCTTTGATTGCCAACAAGCTGTCACCATAATCGCCCAAAAGACACACCTCCAGCAGGAAGGCCTCTGAGAGATCGAGGAGAGGATCCAGGTGGGATTGAATTACGGACCAGAAAGGGCAACCTTTTCACAAGCCCAAAGAACATGTAACACAGTGCCGGTTCTCTGGTACATCTGGAACAAGTATTTGAAGGCAGTTTCCCATTTTATATAAATTGACAGGGGTAAAATAAAGATTGTGCAGAACCTGGAACTGAAGGAGACGATACCTATTCCATTTGATAAATCTATATAAATGCTTCCAAATGCATGCATCTTGTTTCTCCTCATCTGTGTGTTAGTTGTTAGTTGTAGTAATGTTTATTCGTTCGCCATAAAGTCATTATGAAACATACAAAGACACATAAAGACAACATATGCAAACTACAAACTGTAAAAAGCATTGTATACATACAGAATTACAGTTAGTCTCCTAAAACAGTACCATATACTCAATTAGCCTTTAAATAAACATTTCCTCAGGTGCACCAAATCACTGTTAACTTGTTGGCTTAAATCTTCTATTAATTCATAGCTCGCTTAGTTACCTTACCCATTTATAAAAGCCACGATCAACAAGAGGGTATTTCCAAAAATTTTCAGACCCTAGGAGAAAGAACCATAAGATCCACCAAGGATTACCAAAATCACTTATTTTAGGTATTTCTAGGGGAATCCATCCTATGGTTTTGCATGTCCCGAGGACTCCACCAGCATCTTTTTGTTGTTGCTGTTGATTCTGTTTCTCCTCCCGACTGGAACTCTCTCGGGCTGCCTCCTCCACCGAAGCCACTACTGCCCTCTGTGTTCCGCCATCTTCAGAGATGTTCCCGATTCGGGACACGGGGCTACAGCCCAGGGAGTTGAAGGGGCAGTGGTGGAGAAACAGCGTTGGGCGTGTGGCGGTGGTGGCACTGGAGAGGCCATTGCCTATCAGGTGGGAGGGGCTTTTCCCTTAATGTGTCTTCCTCCTCCTCCCCTTGCATGGTGCACATCCTGAGCAGCGCCGGCAACCCTGCCGACGTCGGGCCACACCGATTACGTGCAGTCTAGTGCGGCAGTGCCCTGGTCTCCACCAGGGCTGCTGGTCACCAGACACCCCAGGACCCTCCCGGGATAGGAGAGCAGCCCAGCGGGCGCTCAATCCGATCCCGCCCCTGCCACCGAGCTCCCTCCCGAACCCGGTCGCGGTGTGGCGTGAGGTGTGGTGTCCAGTGCCTCAATCCTCAACACCACCGGGCCGGGCTCCACCAGCATCTTGTACCGCTAATTGCCTTTAAGTAATTGTACTTAGGTTCCTTTACCACGATAGGTCATACCAATGTGACCTCTTATATGGAAATTAAGAACCCCTGCAAAAACTCTCTTAATGGCAAAATGCAGGACACTAGCCAGTCCTGTCCCAACCTACATGACCCAGCCTTTAATGGTTCCCCTTTCCAGTGCTTGCCTTATTAAATGAGCAATGGGAGCCACAGTGTTACATCATGGGCCTCTCCATAGTTCCACACCTCCAGATGTTTCTACCTCTACATTTCAGTCTAATCATTTCGTCTGCCTATGCCAAATGGTGGTTTAATTATTAGAGTTTATAAATTGACCTACCTTCAAGTCTTATCTCTTTTAAAAATTAGCATTTTACTCAGTCAGTAATAAATACAGAGAAAATTATAATTGTTATAAATCCCTGAGAAAAAGCTGGAAAAGCTATAAAAATAAAATACCCTACAAATAGTTATGGCACATATCAGAAATAAATGGCAACATTTCCATACATTTAAAGGAGGACATTGAGATCTAAACAAAATTATGACCTCGCTCAATCAGCAGTTCATTCACCCAAGAAACAAACGTGTAAAGCTCCTTTCACTCTGAGACCATGTCAGTCACTAAAACAAATGCTCCTCGATTATTTCAGCCATTTCTCAGTTGATATTCAGGCCCTTGAGCAAAGCATTGAATTTTGCTCCTTCTAAGGAGTCCATAGATCGACTCATCATTTTAATCTTATAAAAATAGTTCGATCAGTCAGAAACCATAAGGCTTCATGAATGGAGTCCTAACAAGCAAAGGCAGCCATACAAATAAAATGTGCTTAAAACCACGTGTTCTGTGTGGCTCCACAATAAACTGAGTCCTGGAAAGGAAAACATGTTTTAAAAGTTAAAAGTCTCTCTCAGCGACTGTCCTAAAGGCAATCCTAAAAAGAAGTCCATTGATTAGAATAGTTTTGTGTAATTTGTACCTTCACAGATAATTCCAAACCATTTTAAGATTCTTATGTTTTGGCCCGTGTTCAGGAGTCTTTAAATCGATATCATCAGGAAACGTAGCATAGAAAGCCAGCTAGTAAAATCCAAACAAGTGTAAAACTTGTAATGAAGATTCCAGTTATGCTGAAATAACCACCAAAACAGAACTAAATCCTGCATTTACACACTAGCAGTCCCGAGTTAGATTCAGCATAGGTGCTGACCGCCACCCTTTTGGAGGTAAATAAAGTAATAATGGCTGCAATACTCCTTATTATAACATAAATAGAATATTCTTGAAGAAGTACCTCAGAGACAAGAACACCTCAGCACAACTCTTTCTGTATTCAGAAAAAATTTCTGTCATTAAAACAGGCAGCGTCCATTGCTATGACATCCCTCGGCAAAGTTAAAGGCAGAGATGATTGCAGCTGCCTGTTGAAGCATTCTTTTCCTTGCTTTCGGGCATATTATTTTCTAGGTCGGTGGCCCTAATACCATTCTGTTCAGGCCAATCCTATCTCTTCCAACTTTCATGACGAGATTCCACTCACAGGAGTCTATGCAGGGATTAGGCCAACAAGTTTACCCTCCAAAGTTCACCACCTGGACACTCCACTTTTATTTATCTGCACCTGTAATACACAACAAGAAAAGCGCTCTGCTAAGCGCAGTAAATTTGGTACAGCAGGGGATAAAACATCCCAAGTCCCGCCCTAGGCAACAGATAGCATACCTGTAAAATAGAAAATAATGCTTTTCTGCACTCTAGGTGCTTCACCTGGTTTCCAGCGAGGCATCAACTAGCGATTTTCTTCATATAAAATGCTGCATACCTTGAGTAGCTCGTCCCAACACAGCTCAAAGAGGTCCTTCAATACATGGAATTCACAACTCGCCCGAGAGAATTCACACACGCTCCTGAGCGAGTAAATGAACTAAGCAGTCCTAAGAAATTACAAGCAGTGAAGTCTCAAAATAAAGCGCCAATATTTCAACCCAGCGTGCCAAGAGCATAAAGCTTAGACTGGCCGCTAGTCTTGTTCAACTACTCTTATCGGCGCTCAGAAAAGTAAAGACACAATAAGCGTATACTACATGCTAAATGAACCAAAGTTTCATTCACAGCAAAAATGGTTTTACAAAAACATAGTTCCAAATGCTCCGTTAAGCACTAAGCTGCAGGGATGGAGCAGCGTTAAACCATCTTGCCCTACGCCCCCTCAGAAAGAGCATACTCACCCCATCTGTTTATGCATATGACCTGGCATACATTGTAGATGCAAGATGACTTCTCTGAAATTGAAGCTTGGTTCATCAACTCCAAACTTCTTCTAAATTACAAAGGACTAAGACAATGCTTTTCACCTCAACACAGAACAGGTATAGGTTGTACAGTCTTAAAATTCTTAACAACCAGAATGTTGCATTGGAGATGGTAAACAGCTTTACATATCTCAGTGTCACTTTCGACAGTGCCCTCTCATTTACTCAGCACATTGATCAGGTAGCCAAAGCTGCAAACTCACGGACTGGCCAGTTATACAGGCGCAGATACTACCTTAGTATTGTGGCTTTTCGTCGATGTAACTAGCTCCGTTCTGTGAGTCATTGACTACTGGGCTAGTAGTCTAGGGGCCAGTACTAACTCTGCACTAAGGAGGAACAAAACCACCTTAAACAAAGCTTGAAGGCTTGTACTAGGTGCCCATCTACTAACCCATACCTGCAAGTTATACTCTCACTCAGGGTGGCTTAATCTGCAAAACAGGATCCAGTACCCGGTCTGCCTGCTTGGTAAGAAGACCACCCTTGGCCTTACACCACCTGGGATTCAGAACCTCCTTTGACTATCCTCTTGCCACAGGCATACCAGGGTACAGGCAAAAATACACTTCTAGTCCCTTTCCACAGAACATCCCTTGGGCAGCGGTCATCTACCTTCAAACCCCTACATGACTAAACTCTATTAATGCTGGCCTGCAATCTGTGCAAAACTTGGTCAATTCAAATTTCAACTTCGTGTTCATCTGGTTGCTTCCAGCACGTATGACTGCAACACCTAGCTCCTATTCTTTCCCTTCCTGAGGCTACCATCCTACTCCACACTTAGTCACTGACCTCCTTTCTAGCTCCCACCTCATCCCACCTCTCCTCCCTCTATAATCCCCACTTACCTCATGCATTATCCTTTACCCCTCTGTGGCCAATCTCCTACCCTCACCTCCCACCTCTATACCCTCCTACTTCCTCAGGCTTTACCTATACCCTCCTCCCTCCTCCTCCATTGGCTCACCTCTACCCCCCCCACCTACCCTCTCCTTGCCTACCTCTTGGACAATCCCTCAATTTCTCCCTTATTCTGACAAGACCCCTGGGGCCCACCCTCGTCTATCCTCAACAGCCTCATAATTTCTCTGACTTCTCCTCGCAGCTATCTTCTACCTAGTTCTTGCCTATCCTACCTCTGCCTACCTCTCTCCTTATACACGTCATGTCCCTACCTCCTCTTGCTCCCTACTCCAAAGTGTGGCAACTTAACATAGCTTTACCTAATCTGTTAGCTATCTAACTCTGAATTTTGAAACTATTTTGTAACAATTTTGTAATGTTATGTAATTCCTCATTGTTTATATGCTATACTTTGACGTGGAACCTCTGTAAACGAGCTTTTGGCTCAAGGTATTAATCAAGATGCAAATAAATAAATAGACAAATAAAGTACAATGCTAATTATAGTAACTCATTTTGTGATTCCTGTATTCCATATTGTATTGTACACCTCTTACTTTGTTGTAACTTCCTTTATAATTCCATGACATGGAACCTATGTAAAGAGCTCATGCTCACAGGTGTTAATCCAAGACTTTAATAAGTAAAAATAAATCAAATTACCCAAAGGGAAAAGAAAAGCCCCTTAGATTAAAAAAAAAAAAAAGGAACAATTGACTGCTTTTAAAAACTAATATTAATTTTAGGTAGTACACTAGCTCTTTTACAGGTCTGAGGATAAAGAGGAACTCTATCCTAGCAAGAAGTCAAAATCGAGCCCTTCTTCAACTGAGACACAAATACTGGTGGGGGACAGTAGGTGTTAGCCTACTGCCTCTACAAGAACAAGTGAAGTGACATATATTGAGCTTAAAAGCCGATTGGGAAGTTTCACACAAACAGGGAAGAGATAAACTCCCTTATGAGGGACTTCTATGAATCTCTGTACTGTTTACCCCTCTCTACCTACACGAACAGGGTGATCTGTTTCTGGCACCACTGCAACTCTCCCACCTTCCCCTCCCATCTCTGAAACTCTTGACTTGCCCTAATACAAGAAGTAACAAAAGTGCTAATGGAATTAAATTGGAATAAAGCTTCAGGGGTGATGACCTTCCTGCATAGTTGTACCAAGCAATGGGGGTGGTTGTGTGCCCATGTCTCTACATGGTAATACACAGTAGTACAATCTTTATTGTTTGTCAACAAAAACATTAAAACAACCATTCTAAGCTTAATCACAAAGCATTTCCAGAGGCCCTGCATTTGGGCCACCTGCACTCCCATGATGAGAGAAGCTATGATCAGTGTTTCCCAAAGGGTAAGGATTCCACTTACGTGCCAGCTACTGCATATTATCACTTATAATTGCTGATGTATAAAGGACTCCCACTCCAGTGGTGGAACAGATGACAGACTTTAAATAAGTCTTTGACTCAGTGGAATGGTGATACCTGTTTTAGATATTACAGCAGATGCAGGTGGGACCCATCCAAACAAAACTGGGTACAAACATTATATAACGCCCAGTCAGCCTGCCTTCTGATTAATACCCTACTGTCCCCACCATTTTCCCTACACAAAGGAACCAGACAATGCTTCCCCTCCACTGTTCCCATCCATATACTGATTGCTGGCATCACTGTAAGACTCCCAAGAATATCATACTAAATTATATACAGGTGACCTACTGGTCCTGCTGACAAATTCCTCCTTGATTACCAGCCTTCTACAGACCCTCAACAGTTTGCTCAGGTCTCAGATCTGAAGGTCAATTAAGGTAAGACAGAAGCTCTCCCCTAAATTCTCCCTTAAAGCTGACTCCTTCACCATGCATGGATTGAAATAGGCATTCAAAGGCAATACCTATCTGGCCATCAAGGTGATTTCAGATATTAGCCATCTCTATGCACTAAACCTGAGCCTCCTCTTGCTTGCCTTGCAAGAGCACTGTAATTGATGGAAGCTACTCAGTCTCACTCAATCAAGTTTATTTTATACTGGAAAGAGTGTGAGCAGACACCCATTTTCACTTTTGTCCAGGTTACAGAGTATCACAACATATGCAACAAGAAACATACAAGGGCAGAAATAACCATATTTACAACAAATTTAAATAAAAATTGAACAGTCATAAATATCAGTAAGGATGAAGGAGGTAGACAGTGGGAGGGAGGTAAGGATGAGGCAGTAAACATGGAGCTGGGGAAGAGGCAACAGGGGTGTGGATGGAGAAAAGGAGGTGACATGAGGGATGCGCTTAAGGAGAGGCGGAACCTCACAACTGCTATATGAAACTTATCGAGGGGAACTTACAAGAGTAACTCTAGGAGCAAATGTTTTGCAGAGGCAATAAATAAGGGATGGAGCCACAGGACTGGGTGCCAGGAGGTAAGCTGTTGTAAAGTTTCACACCTGATAGCAGATGGAGTTTTGCATGTGTGTGGTAGAAGGAAAGGAACCTCAAAAATGTGGCTGGTGCTCTCTCTGGTGGCAGCTTTGGGGCAGATTTGGGAAAAGGTTCAGAACACTTGGTAGCAATAAGTTAAGATTAACCTTGTATAGAAAAAGAAGTGTTTAAACTGAAACCTTCCTTCCAGGGGTAGCCTAGAGAGGAGGTAGAGGAACAGTGATCGGTGGACCAGGGGAGGCCAGTGACGAAACGCGCATGCTGTTGTAAGAGGTTCTCAGTTTGGAGAAAAGAACAGACGGGGGTAGACTGTGGAGCCATATTCAAGAAGGGTAGAAGCAGGCAAGCCGAGATCTGGAGGCTGGAAGAAGGATTTTTCTGATCCGGAATAGCAGTCCTAACCTCATTGTTTATTTTCTTGATAAGATTCGTGATGTGTACTTGGAAAGTGAGGTGTGGGTCAAGAACAAAGCCCAGGTATTTAAAATCTTGACTTTATCGATACTGTTCCCATGAAGGTCAGAGAGGGTAAGGTTTAATTTACATTTTTCTGGGACCTGCAAAGAGCATGTACTTAGTTTTTTAGAATTAAGAACTAGGTTTCTGTGATGGAACCAAGAGTGGAGCCTTAAAAGTCAGTTTGCAGGTTAGAGAACACAGTGTTGGGGTTTTATCACTGCAGTATAGAGCTACGTCATATGCATACAGAACTACCTTGGTGTTTTGACAGATTTTTGGAAGACTATTAATGAAGAGAGAAAAGCAGGGGCCTAAAACAGAACCCCTGCGGGACACCTCCATTAATTTGGCAGACATTTGAGAGTACCCCTTTTATGGTTGTCCTGTGAGATCTATTTGAGAGGTAGCTGTCTACCCAATAAACTATGAAGGCAGGACAGAGAGTCTAGGAGGAGGCTGTGGTCCACCAAATCAAAAGCTTTGGTCAGATCAATGAATACCAACCCTGAGTACTGACCACTGACACTTGCTTTAGTAATATCACTGGTGAAACTGACTAAAGCCGTTTCTGTGCTGTGGCCCACTCTGAAGCCATGCTGTGCATCAGTGAGCAGATTATGTTCTTGAAGAAAAGAGGTTAGTTGTGAGTGAACAACCTTCTCGACTATCTTGGAAAGAGGTGCCAGAAGTGAGATAGGGCGATAGTTCCCTACATCACTCCTGGACTCCGATTTGTATAGGGTTTGATTGTAGCTTTTTCCAGATGCTAGGAAGATGCTAGAACAGAAGGAGCAGTTAAGGATGTTTGTCAGGGGTTGGCCATCGGCAAAATACAGAGTTTCAGAATTTTATAACCAATGCCATCATCACGATGCAGGGCTTAGGGTTGTTGCTTCTGATGAGGCTTAATTGTATCCCACGGCTTTAGAGTGTGGAAGTAGAATTTAGAGTAGTTTTTGGGCTCACTGCAGGATGGTTATCAGCAGGTGGGGAGTCAGAGACAGGGTCTTTGGTGGAGGGATGAACTTATCAACGTCACCAAAGAAAGAATTAAACATGTTGGCCACTTCACTGGGGTCATTTGTGAGCCTATCCCTTGAAGCAGGGTAATGGGTTCTGAAGTCTTTGTTTTCCTAGAAGAGTGTTTAATGTCCCCAAAGCTTTCTGGGGTTGTTAGAGTCGCCAAGTTGTTTGTTATGGAAATGGTCAATTTTAGCCTTTCTGATGGCAGATTTGCACTTGTTTCTTAGTTCTTTATAAGTAGCAGGAGGGAAAATTGCAGTTTTGTTGTAGCATGACCAAGGTTTGTCCTGGGCCCTCATGAGTTTAATGATGTCAGAAGAGACCCAATCATTTCTGTGTCCTCTGACCCTGATTTTCTTTAAGGGGAAATTTTGTCACAGATACCAAGGAAGATGTTTGTGAAAGTGGTGAAAATGGTGTCAAGGTCATAAGGACCATTTGTAAAGGCCAGTTGACCTGATAGAAGGCACTTGTTAGCCTTTACATGATGTCATCAGTCAGGCGCCTGGAAGAGATGAAATAAGGGGAGGTTTGGGGGTTTGGAAGACCAGAGGCAGGAGATGGCACAGCGGTTGCTGAGGCAGTCAGGTAGGTGCCAACCTGAGAGACATGGGCTGGGTTTGTGACAACAATCCAGTCGAGCAGGGATTGAGTACCGGTCTTTTAGTTTGTCCTCATGGGTGGTGATTATGATGAAGGCTGAGGCCTGAGATGCATGCATTAGCTGCATCAGATTTATTGAAGCCCAGTTAAGGTTAAAATCCCAGAGAAGTATCCATTCCTGTTTAGGAGGAGGTTCTTTGAGGTTAAAAGAGACTCAAGGTCCAAGAAAGGGTGCTGGGGAAAGTAAGTAGTGGTGAGGAAAGCATTTGCTCTTACCTAGGAGAAGGTTGATGGAGAGAACTTCTAATCTTTCAAAGCCACTTCTGAGGAGTATTCAGTAAGGAGAACCTATTTGAGACATGAAACAGGCACGCCTCTCCTTCTGTTTCCAGTCTGTCCTACGGACAGCAGTGTAGCCTGGGAGGTCAATCTCCCGGTAGAAATTTGAGTCGATGAGCCATGTTTCGGACAGTGCAATGGCGTAAAAAGTATTACTGGTGGCCCAAGCCCATCACGTGTCGAACTTGGCAGTGAGGCTTTGTATATTAAGGTGTACGATAGATCCTCTAGGGACTGGAGTGAAGAGGCAACTTTCTGACCCCACTCAGCAGGTCAGGCCCTCTGCTCCCACAGTGCCAACCTCCAAGCGCAGTACTGTGAACAGTTAACAGCACAGGGTAACCTCCTGTCTGTTTTGTTGGTTCGAATCAACCTTTGGTCTCAAGTTCTTGGAAGGATTCAAACTACGAACCTCTTGCTAACGTATCCAATGTACACGCTCAGATAATTCTGCTCTTCGAGGGAGGGAGTCCAGATATCTTTGCTTATGGGCAACTAACCAGGCGTATAAAATGAACCCTTAAAACTCTATTAAAGACCTCAGAATAAACCTTACCTTTCCAGTTTGGTAAACCAGTAAGCTATGCCCATCATCAGCTTTAACCATACATGCTTCACATGTCAAAGAAAGAATTTCAAAGGCACACCAAGTAGTCTCTAAAATGAGATAAAAATGTAAACTGTAAATACAGAACCATATATCACAAAACATACAATTACTTAAAAACAAGTTTTAAAGTGCAAACAAAATCTCCTACCAACCATACACTTAGAATTGTCTTTTCTAATATATATCTTCTAACAGTGCCTGATGTTGCTTTTCAGAGTCCAAACATGTGTGTCTAAATGGAATACAGGCTACAGTTTAAAAATGCTGTGTTTCAACCTCTTCATGATGTCATCATCTAGCGCCTCTTTCAGGATACATAAAAATATATATACAAAACAGGAAGTCCCATCAAGGTATTGAATTCTGTGACTCCAGCAAGACTCATTTTTAAAATGATGACACTCTTAATTAAGACTGTGATTTTCTCAGTCCCTTTGATCCATGAGCAGTTTCCTTTCTCAAGCACATCAAAGGACTTTTATGACACCAGGTGCAATTAACTGACTTTCCTGAGGACGCCATAAAATGGATATTTCAGGTCTTAGCATCAAACAACCCAGATCCTAAATAAGGCTATAAAATGCAAGTTTTTGCAAGTTAATCTCATCACAGAGATCTGCTGTTTAACATATATCCTGTCTTTGAACTGATACCTGAGGGGATTCCAGGTACAGCATTTCTTATGACAGACAATCACACTACATTTTTTATATTACAAAAGCATAGATTAATCAGAACCAGCTGTCCAAGTGTCACAATTCCTCCCCACCTAGACTGAATTTGGGGGCTCTATCCCTGCATGGGATGAGCTTCCCAAATCAGTTCACTCCTAGTGACACGAGACAACCCATCTGAGTTCTGACTGGTCGCTCCAGCCCTATGTAGAATGGTCATGTCATACCCTTGCAAAGCAAGACTCCATCTTAACAGTCTACCATTGTTTTTCCCAGTTGCATCAGCCAAACCAGGGTTGTGGTCAGTCTGTACCACAAAATGCTGCTCATATAAGTATGGCTCTAACTCCTTTAGGGCCCACACTATGGAAGACTCCTTTTCCACAGTGGAGTATGCCCGCTCCTGGGAAGTAACTTTACTCTGATACGCTACAGGGTGATCTTTCCTTGGCTGGATGTCTGACTCAGTACTGCCCAATACTCATGTCTGAGGTGTCAGTCTGAACTATAAAGGGTTTGCTATAGTCAGGACTTATCAAAACAGGAGCACTGCACCGTGCCTCCTTCAATCTAGTGAAGGCTTCTTCACAGGCTGGTCCCCAGGTAATTTTCTTTGGCATCCTTTTCTTTACCAGGTCAGATAGGAGAGCAGCCAGGGCACTGTAATTGGGTACAAATTTCTATAGTACCCTGCTGTCCCAAAAACTCCTGACCTGCTTCTGCATTTCTGGTCTGGGCCACGCCTGGATTACCTCTATTTTATTTTTGTCAGGACGGAGCTGTCCTCATGCATCACATGCCCGAGGTATGCCACTTCTCCCATGGCCACCTGGCACTTCCCGGCTTTGACAGCGAGCCCAGCCCTCTGTATCCTGCCCAGCACTTCCCTAAGGTGGTATAAGTGTTCCTCCCAGCTGGTACTAAAGATGACAATGTCATCCAGGTCGCCACAGCGTACTCCTCAGCACCATTTAACGCCTGGTTCACCAACCGTTGGAAGAGTGGTTGGGGCATTCTTCATTCGGAAGGCATTACTTAAATTCAAATAAGCCTATCGGAGTGATGAAGGCCGACCTCTCCTAGCTCTGACTGTCAACTCTACCTGCCAATACCCCTTGGTCAGGACAATGGTCATAGGCAGGCCACCCTCCAACTTGTCCAGGAGTTCTTCCGTCCAGGACATTGGGTGGGCATCTGACTTCGAGACTGCATTCAGTCCACGATAGTCCACAGAAACGGTAGAGCCATCTGGCTTGGGAACAAGGACTATGGGTGAGGCTCAGGGGCTGTGGTATGTCTGGATTACCCTAAATCCAGCATCTCCTCCACTTCCTCCTAATGTCCTTTTGGACAGCCTCTGACACCGATATGCAGTCTGCCTTATGCGTCTGTGTTCCTGTCTCTACATCATGAGTCGCTAAGGGGTTAGTCAGGCTTGGCTAAACAATGGGCAAAGTCTGCTAAAACCTCCTTACTTTCTGGATCTTGTCCAGGGTCAGCTGGAGACAATTTAACTGCCTACACAGAGGACTCCGCTTTTCTTCCTGCAAGTCCAGAAGGGGTCTCCTTGTCCATCCCTCCCCCAGGACTACACACTGCAAACACCATGTCAGTCCTATTTGCATATGGCTTCATCATGTTGACATGGTACATCCTTTCTGTCAGGTAACTCTATAATATAGTTCACGTCATTTACCTTCCTAACCACTTTGTACAGTCCTGCCCACTCAGCCTGCAGCTTGTCTTTCTGGACGGGAATAAGGACCATGACTTCCTGACCCACCATGCACGAAAAGCTCTGGCTCTGTGGTCGTACCACACTTTTGTTTCTGTTGGGCAGCTGCCAGGTTACGCTGGGCTGTCCCCATAAGCTCCTTCAGCCTTTCCTAAACCTAACCATGTAATCTACTATGGGAGTTCCTGGGTGGCATGCATGCCTTCCCAGTCTTCCCGTATCAAGTCTAGGGGCCCACATGCCCGGCGTCCATATAAGAGTTCAAAGGGGAAATCCTGTTAACTCTTGGGGCACCTCCTGTATGCAAACACCAGGTGGGAAGGTATTTCTCCTAGTCCCTCCCATGCTGTTCAGCAAACGCCTGGAGCACTGACTCAGAGTACCATCAATCTTTCCACAAGCCCACTGGCTTGTGGGTGATATGGTGTCATGCATCTCTGCACCATCCCATACTTCTCCCATAAACATTTCATCAGGTCTGACATGAAGGAACCCCTCGATTGGTGATAACCTCCTGCGGAAACCCAACACAGGAGAAAATCCCAAGTAAGGCATCTGTCACTTTGTCTGTCCTCAGTGAGGATAGGGCAACTGCCTCTGGGTACCGGGTGGCATAATCCACCACAGTCAGGATGACTCTCTTCCCTGAGGAGCCGGGGTATTTAAATGCCCCACAATATCCATTCCACCCTCTGGAATGGCTCCTCCACTATGGGCAATGGAATCAGAGCGGCTTGGGTTTTCTTGCCGCCTTCCTATAGCTTGACACGGTGACAGGACCTGCAATACTCCTTCACCTGCTGAATGAAGTTAGGCCAGTAGAAATTCTGGGCCAACCACTGCACAGTGGCGCGATTCACAGATAAGGGAATATCACGTGCAATCTTGAGCAACTGCTCACAATACCCCTGGGGAACAACAAGCTGCCTAGCATCCTCCCTTTGTCTGCACAGCCTGAGTAACATAAGTCAATTTTCCCAATAAGCGTTATGTCTGCCGTCACCTCCCTGTACTCATCAGAGTCTGCAAAGCCCTCAGCTTCTCTAGACTAGAGCCACTTCTCAAAGCACCTGCAAACTCCTCACTCATTCCCAAGGCATGGGACAGGTCCCCTTCAGTCACTAAACTAGGGTCCATAGCACTAGCGTCAGGGCACTCAGGATCACTGTTAATCCCAACCCTCTGATAATGGGTCACCCTCCTCTTCGGAGTAACCTCTGTGGTTAACTGCTACTGGGGAAATTTCTACCCCTTTTCATTAGTCTCCCCATCTGGAGACATAGGCTGGGAACCAGTCTCTCAGTGGTTTCCACGATGGCTTCTGTGGGGTCCAGGGAATCACAGTGTTCTCTTGCCGCTGGCTATGGGTAACTGCACACACCATTCCTTGTTTGAGATTGTTGCCCAGGATCACATCCACTGCTAAGGTTTTGGCTACAGCCACCTGTTGCACAGTTCCCCGTTTCACCCCAGTCTAGGAGACACTAGCGAGGGGCAATGTTTTCTCTTCACCAGTGAACCCTTGTACAGTGACATATTTATTGGGTATAAGCTGACCAGGCTGTACTAGATCCCCCTTACCAAGGTCAGGGATGCCCCTGTGTCCCTAACCCTTGCGCCTGTACACCATTCACTATGACTGGGTGCATGTGTCTCTCATGTTCACAGGCATGCTTCCAGGGCACACAAACAACCCACTTCTTTTCTAGCACCACCTTGCGCATTATTGCTCATCCGTTTGGGACACTGTCTGGCAATGTGCCCAGTTTCTTTACACAACCAACATTCATTTCTTTTCTCAGGAAATATTTTCTCTGAAACCTGGGGCTAACTGGTTTTGGTGGAGGCAGTGAAGGTTTTAGCTGCCCTGAAGGCGCCTTTTCCTTTCTGTACTGCCACACCCACCCCATCTCGTCGGACAGCAGGTCTGCTTTGGCATAGCGGTCCAAGAGTTCAGCAGCCTCTTGCACTGTTTTGGGATCTCAGTCCTCCAGCCAGGTTTTCAGCTCTGCTGGGCATGCCCAGAAAAACTGTTCTAACAAAATCACATTTTCAATTTTATCAACAGAGTTTGCTTCAATTCCTTCCCACCATTTTAAAAACTGACATTGTTTAGTGGCTAGCTCCTCGTAGCTCATGTCAGGGCTTCTCCTGAGCTTATAGAATTTAGTTCTGTATGATTCAGCAGTTAATTCAAATTTCTTTAATAGTGCAGCTTTAAGTTTGCTGTAATCATCACTGTCCTCATTGTCCATTTGACTCAATGCATCCGAGCTTTCCGGTAAGTAGCGGGGATAGCTGGAAGCGCCAGGACTCTCTAGGAATTTTAGTCTGAATACAAACTTTTCCAAAAGAATTAAAAGGCATCCATATCCTCCCCTCTTTAAATTCGGCTATCAATTTGGAATTCAATTTGTAACCCAGTCCTGTAGTCCCAGGTAAACCCAAGCCACCTACCTGCTCTGGTGCTGGTGGTTGGAGTTTCAGCCTCTCAGTTCGTGTTGCCTCTCGCACTCATGCTCCTCACGGTCTGCCTCTCACCGTTCTTGCTCCCTATTCTCCTGCAGCGCTGGCACTCCTGCTCCTCATGGTCTGCCTCTCGCTGTTCTTGCTCCCTCTTCTCTTCTGCAGCTCACTGGTGCTCATGCTCCTCACAGTCTGCCTCCCGCCATTCTTGCTCCTCTTCTCCTCTGCAGCTCGCTTCGCTCATGCTCCTCACGGTCTGCCTCCCGCTGTTCATCGTCCCTCTCCTGGAACTCCAGCTCCACGCTGCTCAACTCAGTTTGCAGCCTGAGTACTTCTGGATCCAGGATACTGGTGACCTCCCTGCTGCTGTGGCCCTTCGCTGGCACTGTTGCCCTCCTCAGTGGATCTGGACACTGCACTGGCTGCTAGCCCTTCCACACTCAAGATTTGGTCCTTTGCAGTTACACTCTGGGTATCTTCTACCATCAGGGCATCCACGAGGTTCTGCTTGGTGGCTTTCACCTCGAACGGGACTCCTCTGTCCATGCACTACTGCTTTAAGTAGTCTACAGTGTGCCCGCTGTAGTTGGAAACCATCTTCTTCCCTAACTACAGCTACTCTGACTTGCACTTTAGAAAAAACAAAACAGGTAGGAACTCGACTGTAAGCCAAGTGATATAGTTCTGTTTCTTTTAAAAATAAATCACTGCCTTCTTCTTTTCTTTGCAAGTGAGCTGACAGTCTCAAGCTAACACACTGAATTATAAAAGCTTGTAATACCAAACTTATGCACACGCTGTAACCAATCTGTCACAACCCCACTCAGCAGGTCAGGCCCTCTGCTCCCACAGTGCCAACCTCCAAAGCGCAGTATTGTGAACAGTTAACAGAAAAGGGTAACTCTCCTGTCTGTTTTGTGGGTTGAATCAACCTTTGGTCTCAAGTTCTTGGAGGGATTCAAGTGTGAACCTCTTGCTAAGCGTACCCAATGTACAGGTTCAGATAATTCTGCTCGACGGGCCAGATATCTTTTGCTTATGGGCACCTAACCAGTCATACAAAATGAACCTTTAAAAACTCTATTAAAGACCTCAGAATAAATCTTACCTTTTCCAATTTGGTAAACCAGTAAGCTATGCCCAGTGTCAGCTTTAACCATACCTGCTTCACTTGTTAAAGAAAGAATTTCAAAGGCACCAAGTAGTCTCTAAATGAGATGTTTACTTAAAATAGATAAAAATGTAAACTGTAAATACAGAACCATATATCATGAAACATACAAATCACTTAAAAACAAGTTTTAAAGTGCAAACAAAATCTCCTACCAACCATACACTTAGAATTGTCTTTTCTAATGTATATCTTCTAACAGTGCCTGATGTTGCTTTTTCAGAGTCCAAACATGTGTGTGTCTAAATGGAATACAGACTAGTTTAAAATGCTGTGTTTCAACCTCTTCATGATGTCATCATCTAGCTCCTCCCTTTCAGGATACATAAAAAATATGTATACAAAACAGGAAGTCCCATCAAGGTATTGAATTCTGTGACTCCAGCAAGACTCATTTTCCAAATGATGACACTCTTAATTATGACTGTGATTTTCTCAGTCCCTTTGAACCATGAGCAGTTTCCTTTCCCAAACACATCAAAGGACTTTTTATGACACCAGGTGCAATTAACTGACTGTCCTGAGGATGTCACAAAATGGATATTCCACTTACTTATGACACCAGCTGCAATTAACTGACCTTCCTGAGGACGTCATAAAATGAATATTTCAGGTCTTAGCATCAAACAACCCAGATCCTACATAAGGCTATAAATGCGAGTTTTTGCAAGTTAATCTCATCACAGAGATCTGCTGTTTAACATATATCCTGTCTTTTGAACTGATACCTGGGGGGTATCTAGGCACAGCATTTCTCATGACAGACAATCACACTACATTTTTTATATTACAAAAGCATAGATTAATCAGAACCAGCTGTCCAAGTGTCACAATCTATATCGAAATCTGGTATATCGTCCTGAGTGTACTCTAGACAATAACCCTCTGACAGAGTTGTATCCTGAGGTAACTTTTATAGTGGGCTCCTGACATGGAGAAATTTGGCTGTTTGGTGTTGTACTGGATGCTCTTCGAGCACTGTATCTTCCCATAGGGACTATAAGGTTCTATCGTTAGCCCTTCCTATATGTTGCTACATAGTTATGAAGTCCTGAGATGTGTTGTCAAAACTGAAAATTAATAACATTTTCATGATTAAAAAAAGTATACGATAGAAATACCATTTTGTGGTAGGCTAGGTTGAGGAGGGGGCCAGGGTTGGGTGGATGCCACCAGTTATCAGTGGAGGAGGACTTTGTGACGGAAGCAGGGACAGGCCAGGCAACAGTACACCCAGCAATCAAAATAGGGATTGAGAAGGGAGGGTAAGTTTAAGAAGGAGATGCTCACATAGGCTGAGGGAGCAGACCAATAACAAAGGTGCAAACTGGATGCCATAGGAGAGGTAGATTGCAGCACCACCACCACCCCTCTTGGGGTGATCCTGCCTGGCAGCAGAGTAATCAGGGATGGATACTGCAGAACCTGGGATCTTGTGGGACAGCAGAGATGACGAGGACATCCGGCTGGAGGTTGGCCATGAGAGGCTGCAGTGATCTGGTTTTGGGAGGAGGCTGTGGATGCTGAGGTGGTCAACCCATGTCCTTTGGGAAGCAGCATAGGGAAGGGGATGGGGCCAGGATTAAGTTCAGTGTCACCTTCTACCATGAGTGGGAGGGATACATGGTGTTAAGGAGACAAGGAGCTACTTGGTAGGAGAGGAGGGATGGGTAGCAGGTAGGTAGCAATGGAAGGAAGAAGGAGGAGAGGGGCAGGAGGCAAAGATCTTCAAGGTGGAGTCAAGGAGCAGGTAGGAGAAAGCACGAAGGATGCCAGGGAAGTTGGGAAGGGAAGGTGAGAGGATGATGATGGGGGATAAGGAAGGGTGGTGGGTGAGGGACAGGGAGGGGGCAGTGGATGGGTGAGGGAAGAGATGGAAAGGAGGAGGGGAGGAGAGAAAGGATAGAGACGATGTTGGGTGGGTCTAGTAATGTGGCAAAAACACAAGGGGGGCTATGAGAGCAAAGTCCCAAACCAGTATAGGGAAGCTATCAGAAGCATATGCTTTACCCAGATAGTGTATGCAGAAGGCTTAGACCGCATGCAGATAGGGAGGCTAACAGAAGTGTAGACTTAACCCAGAAAGGGTAGCAAAGTAAATCAATGGAACTAGCACAACTGGAGGCATACACATAAAGAGTGACCTAGCAAGGGAAACTATGTAACAATAAGGTAGCACCATCATTACCAGAACAAACACAAAAATTAATATATTAAGGTGTGCAGTAGGCTCAACGGAACATAAACAATTCACCGTTACAACTAATGCACAAGAGCTTAATAGCAATATTGCTAGCTCCCATCTACCCCACCAGGCAACATAACAGCAGTACTACAAAATATACAGACTGCAATTTAGGCAGGACTGTTACTACAGGTATCAAATAAGGCTCTTCAGCAGTTTTACAGGAGTACATAAGGCAGTTTAGAAACAACTTGCAGATTGCAAGGAAGATGGTAGAATCCCTGGTGTCTCCTCTCTGGTGACTCCACTTGAGGGTTCCCACTGGTCCACTCCACACTGGGACTGCTCACATGGGACTGCTCATACTGGTCCACTCACACTGGGACTGCTCACACGGGACCGCTAGATGACCCAGGAGGTAAGATGGTCAGGATTTTCCTCCACACGAGCGCTGAAGGTGCTGATAGGCTGCAAAAGTCACACCGAACAGCAGCTCCTGCTGCTAACTGGAACTTGCAGCTGGCTGGCTATCGGCAGTAATGCTAGAGGAGCCAAAAGTAGAAAGGCTCACAACCCCTGGGTACAGTCAATGGCATCCTCCTCGTGGCTCCTGGGAATATGCTCACAGCACTGAAATTAAATGAACTGGATCCTGTTTTAGACTCCAACCTCTTTATGGACGTCCGTGCCGTTATCAGTGTGTTTTTCAACTGTTTATAGTTCACCACCATGCTTTGCAGTACAGGGTCTTGATAGCAGCAACCAGTATACCTTGAGGTCACCTCAAAGCCCCAGGGTCAGTTACATATAATTCTGTTTGTATGCGCCTTCCCCACCGCTTTCCATCACATGTGCCCCAGGCGAGAACGGGCTACATTTCTTCAGTGTAGTTAAACAATGATTATTTTATAGTCTGCTGGGTTTATGGGGGATAACAACACTGGGATGCCAATAAACAGTGGTCAAAGGCCAGTGAAAAGTGCTAGAACGAATTAGGTCTATTGCTCTTACGGGAACTAGCACTCCCACATTGTTTTGGATAGATCCAGTGAGAGAAAAGGACCAACAAAATGGCCCAATTCTGCAGAATTGAATGAGTTCCTTTGCTTGTATGGAGACTAGCATAAATACACTGAATCAGATCGTTCCAATGACAGAAAAGGACCAACAAAAGAGGAATACGGTACAGAACAGAATGAGGTCCTTTCCTATTATGTAAACTAGCACTTCCACATTGGATCAGATAGTTCCGATGACAGAAAAGGACCAATACATTGCACAACAGGATAAGGTCCTTTTTTCTTATAGGAACTAGCAGCTTTACAAAAGTCAGATAGTTCCAATGGCTAGAAAGGACCAAACAGAATGAGGTCTTCTTTGCGGTTGCTGGAATGAGTAATTTCACTGCATGTTGGCTAAAAGCTATGAAAAAGGACCTGACCACTAGGGGCTGCAGGGTCCTTTTGTTAGTTTCCATAAGAAGAAAGGACCAGACAATCAAAGGTCCTTTCATTATGGGAACTAGACACGGCCACTGTGCAGAGCCTGCAAGGGCTGGCAATCACCCTCCACAGCAGCTTCCTTGCCACTGTTCTCTTCCCAGAAAGCCCAGGCAGCACATTAGTGCGGCACAGAGAAGGTGCTGCCTCAGGTAGGTTCAGCACGCCCCTGTTGAGAGGACAAGCCCCAGGTCCACTGCAGGAGCTGCCAGCAGCAGCACCACAGAGCATGTCATGCCTCTCCCAGTTGGGACATGCACCCATCAGCAGCGCATTTCCAGCCTGACCACTCGATCGCTGGCTCCCATGTTCGCCTCCTAAACCAGGCTGCTGGCAAGGCAGTCTGGCGCATCGTGGTGAGTGGTAAATCAAAGAAGCTTTTACAACTTCAGTCATTGTGTTATGACCTTCACATTTCTCCTGCTTACAAATGTGTTTTGCCCATTTGGTACTGAGATCTGTTTTACCTACTGTAGAAAATATGAAGGGCAGGGTTAACCAATATATACCACAACCTTATCAGCACCCCACTGTAATGTGGTAGGCAGAGAGTGCAACGTGTCAGTTGCTACATATTTCCTGTATGCCCACCCCAGAATGTCTACCGATTGTATAAATGTCTTTAGTTGCCTGCTGCTACATAAATATTCCGCTCTTATAAGCAGAAAGAAGCTATTTTACAGTTTGCTTCTTTCCAGGAACCTCTAGAGATCCCAAACCTTGGAATAACGGGCATTTACTCTGAGCCACGAAAGTGGCTCTTAGGTGTCAAAGGACTTAGCCCTGAAGGATTTTTTCTTAAAGGGACTTCTGCTCTGCTGGACTTTGCAGTACTCTGTACCTCACTATCTTTCCTACAAGGACTCGTGGTGTGTGCTCTATGTTGCCTTTATGGCTACTATATTTGGGTTTACATTGAACCATAGGAAAAATAATCCTCATCTCTGATTGGACGACAGCCAGTCCCCATGCAAGGTTTTTGTACTATTGACAGTTCATAACAGAGAACCAGACAACAGCTCATTAGAACTAGACAATATTTTTTTTAAATTATTGCCCATTCTAATCCTCATAATTCAGGCAAGGTTTAATAAACAGATATTGACCAGAGTTGTAGCAGGACATAGTGGAAAACAGAGACCCCTGATGAATGATTGCCTTCCAACAGTCATATTGCTCTCAAGCCATAGTTCACCCCTTGGGGTCAATATTTTCTCACTAATTGCCTCACCTCTCTGGTTAGTATTTGTACAATTATGTCTGAACTTCCAAATCGTGACAGTATCCCCTCAAGAAGTATTATTTGCCATGGAGAGTCTATTCTTGACCCTAGTACTGACTGATATTGTTCCTGGGGACCTGTTTTCTATGGTTTTAATGCAAAACCCAATATACAAATTTTTTAAAAGAATAACAAAGATGAAGACATTTCATAAGGATTATTAGTTCTTAAGCTGAAATACTAGTTAACATTTTTTTTAACAATCATTATATCAGACAGTCTCAATAACTAACAAAATGTTAAGCCATTGCTTTCATTTTTGGTGGGGGGTTATATTCTTTAATTATTCTGACAGTTCCTGCTTGGGACTTGTTTTATGTGGCTTTAATACAAAAATCAAATCGTAAGTTTTAAAAAGAATAATACAACTAAAGACATTTCAGTAAGGATTATTAGTTCTTTACACTGATGCAATGCAGACATTTTATCTGACAATACCTATGAGACTTTGACTGCAGACCCTCCCTGAGTCAGATAATGAACACACTTGACTGTGGATCAGCAGAGACTGATATTTGCTTGACAGATACTATACTGTTTTCTACTTGGCCTTGTCCCATTCAAACAAGTTAAATGGATGCTGTCTCATGCAAGAAAACACATTACCCTAGGGTCAGCAGTATCACAGCTTTCCTGACCTCTCCCAATCAATGTTGAGAAGGAGACGGTGATTCATGAATTGGAAATGAGAGTTCCAGGAGGGGGCAAAGAATCTGCAGAATGCTCCCCTGCTATGCCAAGAGACGAGCTGGCAGGCAAAAGATTATGATAATGAATGGCCCAAAAGCTTCTGACACTGTTACTGTAATAGATGATTTGAAAAGGACACTCCTGCAAACCACTGGCACCCAGAGTGAACCACTTTGAGAAATGGGTGTGTGTTGAGAGGGGGTACTGGGGTTGAACCAAGAGCAAAAAGAAAGAAAGCCATACTTCAGCTTCTATTTTATGTATATAACCACCTATAAATATAGGGGTTACAAAGTGGTCCTTAATTTTTACATGAAGTTGCACTGAAGGATTAACTATTTTAGTCCATGTCAGCACTGTTAAGTACTTGCTTCCTGTTACTGCAATTTTCTGCCCCAGCAACAGGGAGCCATGTATGTCCAGAGTACATCATGTACACATTGTCTCTGCACTTTCTCAGGATTTTCTTCCCACACAGGGCATATAAATGGTGCCTCTGTCCCACTAAAAGCAGCTACACAGCTCGTTAGTTCTGAAATTCAGAGCTCAGAAAAATGAGGATGCATTTTCTGGCTGTGGTGGGGGTTCTGGGCCCAGTGTGGCACTGTCTACCTCTAATTGGGTTTCAGAGGTTCCAGTCCTGGCTGTGGTCTAAGACTTGGGACAGCAAGGACCTATTCATACTCAGGAGGGTTGCCTGAGGGCAATTGCACCCATATGTCCTGGGTTTCAGATGGTAACCTGCAGTTCTCTCTCATTTCTTTGCCTCCCAAGAAGGAAGCACTTCCGTGCACTTCCAGGCAACTTTATTTGTGAAGGCAAAGGACAGAAGAGGTGGTCCCCTGATGTTAATTCACAAGAAAGGGTCAGATCCAGTGAGCCCCTGCCAGCTGCATCTGACTTGGCGCTGGCACTGAGTACCGATATATATGATGGACTCGGGGTCAGAGGGCCAGCGGAGAAAAATTGGCGTCCTGGGGACTGCTCTCCTTCTCTGGGGGGAGGGAAGAGTGCCCGGTGCTTTACAGATCCCTGGCGGAGGCTAGGGGTACCAGTGGCCAGCGCATTATACAAGGGCGGGCAGACGCTTGGATGTCACTAGCATGTCCCCACCCCAGGGATCTAGCATTCTCAAAAAGCCAGCCCCTGGTATGACACTCTGTGCCGCCACCGTCCCAACTGCCACCAATGTCTGTTGATGGGGTCCTGCTCTCATGGCCTTGACCAGGGGAAGTAAGCGAGGCTTGCCTAAAACTTACACACTACTGCGCCTCTGAGGCAGGCGATCAGAGGCTGTGGGTTCTGGCCCCAACACCAGGCACTTGGGTTAATATCCCAATACTGACACTGTAGTGCAGCATGAGGGGGTGCTGCACTCCTGAGGTGCCGCCTTCGGATGAGTCATTAAACCAAGTCCCATTCTGCCTGTTCTGGTGGTAGTTCAGGTGGATGTTAAAAATCCCATGGCACTTCTCTAAAAGAGTAGGGGAATTTCCCGTGCCCTGGCCAAATGTCCCCATTCACTAAAATACCACCAATAGCTTAATCTGGTTCAAAGTCAGCTGGCATTCATCTGTATCCCTCCCTGGGTCATGCCTGAAAATAGGCAGAATTTGTCTAGTGCACTTGCCCGGTCAACAAAAACTAAATAAATAAATAAATAAAGTGTCAGTTGGGAGGGGAACCTGACGCAGCCCACCCAGGGGTCAAGCCTGGGCATGGGGATGGCAGATGGAGCAGGGCTGACCTCCGAATGGAGGATCGGGGCAGGCAAAACACACAAAGAAAAAGAACAGAAGTGAACCAGAGTTGATCCGAACTAAAGTATGTTTGAAAATGAAGTTTGCCATTTAAATATAAATATATTTCTGTCTCCATGAGTTGCCCTTCTGGGCTCTGTATATAGTACAGTGTAAAGGAAATCTGTTTTTGACCAGCAAAGTGTGGCTCAGAGGAGCCATTGCCACCAGGGGCCCTGGTGGAGAGGAAGGACAACAAGCACCTGGACTGGGATTGGTAAGTTTTACCTGTAGTGTGGCTGATGGTACTCCTCACTTAGATTCATTGCATTCCAACTGAGAGCAAAAGGACAGGGACTCTGCCAGGGTGGTGCAGGGACTTTATATGCACTGCCCAGGTGGTCGCAAAAGAAAGGAAGAGGCATCCAGAGCCAGAACTGTTTGCAGGGTGGCTTCTTGCAGTTACCATCCAGATACCCCTAGGCATGGGAGTGACCCTGGACTTTTGGCTCCGCCCACCCTCTCCTGACGATGGTAATGGCAGGTGAAGGGAGACCTGGGGGATTGTTACAAAGTGGGGCTTGTCCGGGATTCTGTGATGTGACTGGCTCTTGTATGAACAGCAACACTGTGGCCATGTGAAGTTCACAAGATCTGCAGGTGCATAGGAATGCTGCTCTCCAAAGACTGGCGCCAGTGTTTTGTGACCTTGAAAAGACTTTGGGACAATTTAGACACATAGCGGACTAACGAGATTCTGACCACTCTGCAATGAGGCCTCCAGATCCTTGGTTGCGGACTTAAGTCTAAGAGATGGAACATGACTTAATTCCAGCTGGGTTTGATTGAAACAGTTTGTTACTTAGTGGGGCATCTTGGACCCTGCTGGACCCCTTAGTGTGGACAGTAAGTGTGGGGCAACAGTAAGATATTCTTTGTTTTTATATTTATTTTCCCAATTAAGGTGAGTGGAAGCAGTGCTCATCTACCAAGATCTGAATAAATCTTTTTCATTAACAGATATAACTTCTGGTCAAACAGCTTTTCAGTATTGCTTCGTAAAATAACACCTTAGACCAAAAATCTGGCAAAATGACCACTGGAAAAAGTAAAATATTGGACAAATGTCCTCTCGGTTCTAAAGACACTGCAAAGCACTTTTGGCAGTTAATTTTACAGCCTGATGATTTACTGACTATCAATTAAGGATAACAGAATAGGCATTGATCGTGGAGTATATTGTAAATATAACAGAATATCAATTATATAAAGTTAAATGATAATGTAACCCCACCCAGGTATGCGCTTTCATCTTGACAGCACTAGCTGGTGGGCTGGGTTCTGGGGAAAATATGTCACTTGGCACACTGGCTAGGTTTGGCTACTCTGCAACAGGGGCACCCAAGTAACTCCGGACCCAGGAAGCAATAACTGTAGTGTCCAATACCAGAAGTGGATTCTAAAGTGTGGCTTTTATTCACATCCAACAGAATAACAAAGCATAGATGGACCTCACGGGCTACACTCCTGGTAATGCAGATTTATGGAGATCAGAACACATCCTCATTCACTTTAGCCTCAGGCTCAGAAACACACTGGGCATACAGCCTGAACTTGTAGTCTGCTCTGGGTTTCTGGATCGGCTCCTTGCCAGCCACTTGACTACCTTCCTTCCATGGCTCGCCATCATGCCAGCCCTTTGGACACTTTCCATATAGCATGGAAACATTTACTGGTGGCTCCCAAACCACCTATGGAGTGCTTCTGGCTCCATCAGGAATCTTCCTCATCAATCCCATGTCTGGGTACTTTCCTCAGGCACTGGCCCAGTACCTGACAGAAAGCAACAGGTGTCCCAAAGCAAACCTGTAGAGGTGAATTTGGTTACTACAGATGGGGTGTCCCCACCTCTCGCTCCCATAATTCAGACCCAGCCATTTCTCTGGACTGTAACACCTCACCCTTGAAAACAATTTGCTGTGTAGATTCTCTTTAAATGTATTCACATTCAGTCTACTGTCTTTACATCCCATTTGTGCTGAACTTGAACATACTTAATAAGTGGCTGTGTCCATTACTCTAGACCCCCACAGAGTTAAGCAGTCCAATCCCCACATCTTCCAAACTGTACTTGGCTGTCTTTTCCCGACCCCAAGGTAACAGTCACTTTAGTTTCATCTTGTTTCAGGTGAAAACACATTGGCCCTTTAGCAGGCGAATGCACCCCTTGATTTGCAGGTGCCCCATCGCTTTCTCTTCAAAGAAATCTCGTCTAGTACTTCTCGTGCCTCAGCACAAACTTGACTCAGGCAGCTTCTTTTTCCCTAGCCGACCAGGGAGTTGCCCTGGAAGCAGGCTGATTCTTCCTCCATCCCCGCAGGGATGGGGCCCTGAACTACTGAAAGCGGTCTCTACCACTTCACTTGGCTCTTCTTGTGTTCCTCTTCAGGTGAGAACACACACCTATACAAAAAATAGCTCTTTGACAGAGCTTAGACTCTGAGGGCCTGCTTACAGCAGAGCACCTCCTTCCTCTACTACAGACTGCAACAGACTCAACTGAACTAACTTCAAATTCCCAACATTCTACTCTAACCTCCAACTGCAACATTCCAGTGTGGCTTATGCAGCTGTGACAGTTCTAAAATGATGTCATCCCTCAGTCTCAGCTGAGACTGAGAACAGAGTGAGACAGTGTGAAATCCATTTAACTGGAGTTTCACAAGCTGCCTTCCTGCTCACCACTAGGTCTAACTGGGATTCTTCTAACCCCGGGTAACAGGGGTTACAATAATGTTTTTACCATTGATAACTGCTCCTTAATAAAACGTCACCATACTCTGTTATTTTACTGTTATTGCCATTGAATGACTTAGCCTATTCTATTATGAATGTGTATATTTATATATTACCTGTTACTACTTACTATTGAATATCTATGTTCACCTTGCTCTTTTGTTACTCTTTACATTGCCCTCTTGTTGTTATGTACTCTGTTTGAACCTGTATTTTCATTGTAGTCTCCCAGGTCATACCTGAAAATAGGCATATAACTTGTCTAGTGTACCTACCGGTCAACAAAAGTTAAATAAATAAATAAATATTTTCATCTTCCTGAACTGCAACAGCCAGAGGTTCTACACGTACACTAAAAGTAAAGGCTGTAGGGACATCCTGATTTTCACCCCTACTGAGAGGGGTATGATCCAGATTTTACTATCAGTCTTAACTCTTGATGTAGGTGAATTGTATAATAAATTGATTTAGTTTATGAACTGTCCCAGAAATCCAAATTTCATTAGTACAGTACCTATTTTTAGAAAAGTGAGTCAACCCTGTTGAACGCTTTTGGCATCAAATACCAGGAAGATCAAGTCATTTTATGAAGCTTGTTGGCTAATTTTAAGTGTTCTGATATTTGAAGGCCTTCTTATTTATTTTTATTTATTTATTGAGGTTTTGAAAAGTACCTTTGAGTCAGAGACTCTTTACAAAGGTTCCACGTCACAGAAATCAGATACAAACAGACATTACATGACAATTCACCATCACCAGGGACAAAAGTAAGCAATAAACATAGAGCAGGGAGAAGCTAACAGTTTGATACTAGGAATAAAAAGCCCAGTTCTTAAAAGCAATACGTTCATACTACTCAGAGAACCAGCTGAGTCTGACAGACTTAGGCTGGGGACTCAACGTGGTGGAAATAAGTCATTCAATGGCCTTAGTCAGGAGGGAAGGTAATTAGTGGCAGTCACAGTAATTAGAAGACTGGAGGTGTTCCTTAAGCTGAGTTTTGAAGAGCCAATTTGGTTTTCATTAGTAAAGGGAGGTAGCTATTCATCCAAGAGGGGCTCTGCAGCTAAAGGACCTTTGGAATTGGGAGGTACAGCAGTGGGTACTATGAGGAGCAGCTTCGTGGAGCTTTGGGTGCGCTAAGTGCTGGGGCTGAGTGGATTAGTGGAGTGAGTCTGGGGTGGGGCGAGGCCAAGGGTAACCTTTTGCCATGAGACAGGCGTGGTGCCTGATTCTGTTTTTCAAGGTTGAGACAGTTGGTGGAACTGTATAGTGAGCAAGTGTGGGTGAGACCGTCACAGCCAGGAGTAAGGCGGAGGCTTTATTAAGGACAAGGCGTAGTCTGGACAGGGCTGAGGTGCTCGCTGGCTATAGATTAGTGTCGTAGTCAAGCAGGACACAGGACCGAAGAGGAGACACGCAGCCTAAGGGCGTCTTGAGTGAGACAGTGTTTGAAGTGATGCAGTATCCCTACACGGATATTGAGGGTGGTGGATAGAAGTGTATATGCTGGTGGAAGCTTAGTGCTGGGTCTAAGATAATACTAACATACTAAAATGCCAGCAGAATAGGCCTAACGTCTTTCGTGTCTGCTCGTTTGGTCAGTCCCCAACCTGGGTGCTGACCTTGCTGTCCCCTCACCTTCTCTGGCTTCTCCTTCCCAGTTCCGATATTCTTGCTGCATTGGATTTTGCTTCCAGAACCCTTCCCTGTACCTGTCCCACCCCTCTTGAACCCCTCCACTGTCTCTGCCTCCACCAGCCCCCTAGCAGTGCATTCCATGGCTCCACCACCCTCTCAGTGAAGTAGCACCTCCTCCTTTCTCCCCTGAATCTTCCTCCAGCTTCCAGCCATGCCTCTAGTGGCCCCTTCCCTCTTCCTTCGAAGCACCCCGACTGTTCCTCCCTTATTTACCCTTTCATGTACCTAAAGACTCTATCATGTCCCCGTCCCTTCTCTCTTCCAATGTGTACATATTTAGCTCTTCAAGCCTCTCCTCATAGGTCCTGTCCCCAAGCCCCAAATCATTTTGGTTGCCCTCCTCTGGACCCTCTCAGGAGGTTAATGTCCTGCTTTAAGTGTGGCCTCCAAACTGCTGCAGTACTCAAGGTGTGGCCTCACCAAGCAGTTATACAGAGGGTATCACTTCCCTCCTTCTGAGGTGATCCCCAGCGATGCATCCCAGCATCCTGTTGGCCTTGGCTGCTGCCCTCCTACAAGTCTCAGAGTTGTTCATCTTGACATCCACCACCACCCCAGGTCCCTCTCAGCCATCGAGACTTGTAGCATTCCCCCCAGGGTGTACACTTGACCTGGGTTTCTGGCCCCCAGGTGGAGTACCTTGCATTTCCTGCATTGAACCTCAGCTTCCACTTTCTAGACCATCTTTCCAGAGCCTCCAGGTCCCCCTGTAGGGCCACCCTCCTCCCTCCCCATCCACCACCGCCCCAGTTTCGAGTCATCCAGTAAAGAGACTCATCTCACTCCTGATTCCTGTCCTTATGTCCGATATGTAGGCGTTGAACAGAAGGGGCCCAAGGACTGATCCCTGTGGTACCCCACTAATGACCCTCCTTGGGGATGAGACTATCCCTCAACTACGACCCTCTGGGTCCGGTCCTGAGCCAATTGCCTATCCATCTGATCATCTGGTTCCCCACCCCATTTCTCCCAGCTTATCCAACAGGCCCACGTGAGGAACAGAGTCAAATGCCTTGCTGAAGTCTAGAAAGAGGACATCCACTGGTCTACCCAGGTCCAAGGCACTTGTCACCCAGTCATAGAACTCCACCAGGTTTGTCTGACATGATTTCCGGGATGAATCCATGCTGTCTATCGTCCAGGCACCCTGACTTATCCAGGTCCCCCTAGCCTCTCCTTGACAATGCCCTCCATCACCTTGCCTCACCACCGAGGTCAGGCTGACAGGCCTGTAGTTCCCTGCCACCTCCCTTGACCCCCTTGTGGATAGGCACTATATGCGCCACCTTCCAGTCTTGGGGCACCCACCCTGTCCTCAGAGATGGTGAAAAGCTCTGCCAGGGGTTTGCCAGGACATCTGCAAGTTCCTTCAGCACTCTGGGATGTAATTTATCCGGCCCGGTGCTTTCTCCGTCTTAAGGGAGCTGAGGGCTTCCTCACTCTCTCTGCTGTGATTTCCACTTCCGTACCCCTTCTCCTGCTTAGCCCTCCCCACCTGCCAGTGATGCCTCCCCTCCCCAGACCTGCCGATCGGTAAGGGTCCCCCTCAGTATCTCTGTCTCCTCCGATGTATGATGCAGCACCCCATTTTCCTGGTGAAAACTGAGGTGAAGTACTCATTTAGTACCTCAGCCTGCTCCCCGGGTCTTGTGCCCATCTCTCCCTGATTTAATCCTGCTAATCTGCCCCTTCACCCTTCGTTTTTCCCCAATGTATCTAAAGAACCCTTGTTCCTCTCCTACTTCCTGGCCAGGTTCTGCTCCTTCCTTGCCTTAGCCGCCTCACCACTCTAGTGGCCCTTCTAGCCATCAGCTGCATCTCCCCTCGATCCCTTTCACTCCTTGAGCACTTGAATTGCTTATAGGCTGCTTTCTTTCCCCGCACCACCTCCTGGACCTCCCTGGTCCACCAACAGGGTTTTTGGGCCCACCGCATTTTCGTCTTACTCTTGCACAGGTGCTGGTAGCATCCTGCACCCCTCTCCTGATGATTTCCCTACTATCAGCGTCCATGTGTGACCCAATCCCATCCAAATGCTCCTTAGGATCCTTCCGATTTCCTTAAACCCCCCCTGAAGTCGGGTTACTCCGCCTTTTGTGCAGCCTTCACCCTCCTAGGTCCAGGCAGAACCAGACCGGCATGGTCACTCCCAATATAATATATAATGCCCAAGTATTTGAAGGAGTCCACCAGTTTGAGAGGGAATGATTGACAGTTAGTAGAGGGGGCCAGTGTTCCTTCTGGGGTTCTGTGGGTGGCAAAGATCATAACTTTCATCTTTTATGGTTCAGGCTGAGGCGCTGTGAGGATAACAGTTTTCAGCACCACTAAAGGAGGTTTGAAGGAGTGATGGAGTTGAATGGGGTCAGAGTTGGAGGAGTATAGGACAGCATCATCCGGTAAAATAGTAGGTTGTCTGTGCAGGACAAGGGAGGGAGTTAAGGAAGAGGTTGAACAGCAGTGGCCCAAGAATGGACCCCTGAGGGACACTGGAGAGAATGGGAAGTCTGCTGGATAAGGTGTGACCTATTTTGACCTGCTGGAATCGGTTTGAGAGATAGTCAGTGAACCAGCAGAGGGCGCCCCGGAAAAGCGGTTGCAAAGTGTGGTTAGTAACACAGAGTGGTTGATGGTGTCAAACGCCTTAGGTGAGATCAATGAAGACAGCACCAGTGATATGGCCCCTGTCTAAGGCAGAGTGAATATGGGCAGTGAACTCCAGGAGGGCAGTAGTGGTACTGTGCCCTTGCAGAAGCCATGTTGCTGTTTGCAGAGAAGGTTGTATTTATTGGAGTTGGTCGGTAAGCTGATTGGAGACAATCCGTTCTAGGACCTTGGAGAGGGAGGAGGATGGAGATGGGCGATAGTTGTTGGTGCTGGTACAGTCCCCACTTTTAAATACCGTGTAATGGAAGCAGATTTCCACAGGAGGAAATTTACCCTGGCACATGGAGCAATTTAGAATATGTGTGAGGGGTCATTACTTCCTGTAAGATAAGTCGGAGGAGTTTCAGATCTAAGGAGTCACTGCTATAGCGGGAGTGGCTGAGGCTTTTCTGAGGTACGGTTCTGCAGACTTTGGGGTAATGCAGCGAGATGGAAGGGGGCTTCTGTGGTGGGGAAAAGGGGCTAGTTGAGGGTGGGTCAAAGAAATTAGGAGGTAGGACTTGGCTGAGGTTTGTGAATGTGTCGTTGAAGTCTGTAGTTATACGTGTAGGATCAGTGGTCAGGCACTCATCAACTACGATCTGGTTGGGAACAGTGTTAGAGACTTTGCCACAGATATTCTTAATGTTGTTCCAGAAATTCTGCCCTGAGCCCCAGGTGGAGGTAAGGAGGATTTGAAAATACTCGGATTTTGCTCTTCACAGAGCCCAAGTGCATTTATTTTGGGCCTCCTGTATTTCTGCCTGTCGGTTCGACAGGCAGACTCATTGGAGAGGTGCCACAGAGAGTCTCTAGTCCTCATTAGTGCCAGGAGGTGGTCTGAGATCCAAGGTGCTGGGGTTCCCTTGACTTTTCTTTTGGTGAGTGGGGCAAACTTGTCACATATGGTATTAAAGGAATGAATAGAAGAGGTCAAGGGCTCCGTCAGGGTGAAGGGTATTCATTACGAAGGACCAGTCCATATTACTGAGATGTGCTTTAAAGAGTGCCAGCTTGCCAGGGCCAAGCTGGCATAGATGTATTATCGTGGAGGAGATTTAGGCGCTTTGCTGGTCGAGGCGCAGAGCACTTGGGAGTGGTCACTTAGGGCATTTGGGAGGATGGAGGAGCTAGTGACTTTTGTGAGGTCGGGTTGGTGAAGACCAGGTCCAGCAGCAAGGAAGACCCTGTGTTCTGGTTCAGTCAGGTGGGGATGCGACTACCTCATGTAGATCATGGGTAGTGGCCGCATTGATGAAAGGTGCAGTGGTTTTACCTAGCCAATTAATACTGAAGTCCCAAGCATGACCTTTTCCATTTGGGCTGGGAGGGTGGCCAGGTAGGAGAGAACTGAGTGGAAGGCCGACTTCTGATCCCTGGGAGGTATGTATACAGCAGTGATGAGAAGTGGGGTTTGTGAGCATCCCAGGGAGAGTTTTAGTGTGAGGCCTGGGGTCCTGGTTCCAATTGAGGGGTGGAAGTAGCTTGCCGTGTAGGGTGGCCTTAGTGTAATGGGCAGCCACCCCTCGTTTCCCTGGTCAGCTCGGTGAACGTTGTGGTCGGGGAGGGTAACTGACGAGCCTGGAATCATGGGAGAGAGCCAGGTTTCATCCACAGCAATGACATCGGGCTGATGTTGCAGGACACAGCCCTGGAAAGAGTCCCACTTTTAATAGGCTCAGACATTTAGGAGGCAATGTGCAGTCCGCTGAGAGGGGCGTGTTGTGGTAGTGGGTGCATTGGCCCAGGGTGTGGGTGTATGTTACCAGACATGAGAAGGAGGAGGAGGAGGCACTTGAGGATAGGGTGCCAGGTCAGTTTTGAGTTGGCGGAGATTTGCAGGCAAGATGGCCCTTGAGGTTAAGATTATAGGGATGGGGAAGTTAAGTAGAAAGGAGTACGCCAGAGTAGGGTCTGAGGTGTATGCGGGTGGGTGCCTGTGGCAGGTGTATTTGGTGGTGATGATTAAAGTGGCAGTAGTGAGCACATAGGGTGGTGTGTCTAGGGCGGTGGGCATTAGGAGCGATTGTATGGTGGAAGTCCGAGTCGCAGTCATGGGTAGCTGATAGGCAGCTATGTGGCAGTCAGTGTCATAGGTAGGGTGCAGAAGAGGAGGAACAGAGAGGGGAGAGAGAGAGAGGGTTAAGAGGAGCATGTTGACATATGTCATGAGATGCAGAGGAGCAAAGGACAAGCAGGAACTTGCTGAGGATGGCTCAACGCCCTCTAGTGGCAGATGGATATAGGCTGCCAATGGAGAAGTGGGCTGATGGTTCAGCGTTCTCTTCCCCTATAAAGGAGAGCACACCAAGGGTGGTGGTGGGGGAGGTGGGGAGCGATGCTTTAGCGTCAGGGCCACAACACATACTGTCTAATTAGAGGCAAGATCAGCTTTCCACGTGGCATTGGCTCCAGAGTTGTACCTGATGGCTTCGGGTGGGGAAGGCAACCAGTCCAGGCCCTCACAACCTCCTCGGCGAACTGCTGAAGCTGCTGTGGAGGGAAGAAGAGCAACAGGTAAGAATTTAAGCTGGCTGGAGTGGGGACTGTTTTGAATAAAGAGGAGCAAACTGTAGGGGCTGGTAGGGGAGGGGCATAACAGAGCTGTAACAGAGCTGAAAACTTAATCTTTCTTTAAGCTGATTTTAGTTGACTGTCTTAGACAGGGCCTGCCCGATCTAATGAAAGCCCTCAAAACATGCTGAGAAGCCGATTTTAGTTTACTTCGACGGGACTGCCTGATTTAATGAGAGCCCCCAAACGGACATTTTGGTGCTTTTCTTTCTTTTTTTTTTTTAGGGAAAATCAGACCCTTGCAGCAGTACTTAAATAGCCTGGGGAATCAGACCCTTGCAGCAGCACTGTTATAAAGCCCTGTCAGCTACACAAACAAACTAAGCACTGCGCTAACAGACAAATTGCTAATAAAGGATCTTATACTGCATTAAAGGGTATGTTCCAACCATAACAATCAGGCACAGAATAGTCCAGCTATGCTTTTGTTCAGTGAAACGACTATCTCCACTTGTACCGCAAAAATTTAAAGCTTGGGATGGCGCCAAAACAACACAGACAGTCTAATTAGAGACAAGATGGAGCTTTTCCATATGGTGTCGGCTCCCGGAGTTGTACCTGATGGCTTCGGGGGTGGGAGGCGACCAGTCCGGCCCTCACGACCTCCTCGGTGAACTGCTGAAGCTGCTGATGGCTTCCGGGTGGGGAGGTGACCAGTCCAGGCCCTCACGACCTCCTCGATCTGTGAACCTGCTGATGGCTTCGGGGTGGGGCGACCAGTCCAGGCCCTCACGACCTCCTCGGCAATCTGCAGTTTGGTCATATTAATATATATATGAGTAATTTGATCCAGCCTCTTTGCTAGTATCTTTTAGACATTTTATAGTAGTAATTTAACAACAAAATTGGACACTATGGTGAATCTCTGTTGCCACCCCAATAGTTCAGGTTTAGTGCTGCCCAATGGGCTCAATCTAGTTTGAACAATTGGGAATTTTGATCATCCCCACAGCCTCTGATGTCAGATCTATATAAAATATCAGTGGATTAGAACCTTCCATTCCTCAGGGTCACTCTCCATTTTAAGTTCCCTTTCTACTGCATGTTTTAAGGACTTCCATCTTGGTTTTCTAGCTCTTTGTTTCTCTGCAACCAACACCAGAGGACTAAGCCTATTCTCATGCCACTGACTCTGCCTTCAACATATTTCTAGCAAAAGGACACATCCAATTTTCCTGTAAGAGTATTAAATGCTTCAGTGAATGTGGCTAGAATCTGATTAGTTTTGGTGAATCCAGATTTCATTTCACCTAACACCCCCATTTCCCACCAACCCCCATTTCATACTCTACAGCCCACTCCCGACTCCTCCCATTTCACGCTCCCTCAGTGGCTACCATTTCCCCATCTCTCAGCAAGAGATCTTCTGTGCACTGTTGTCCCTAAATCCAGCTAAAATAGTCCAGATGGCATTGACCCTAAGTTCCTGTGTACCTCTGCCCGCCATCGCCCTCCCACTTACACACCTGCTAAACCTCTTCCTCTCCTCGGCACTGTACCTGGCCTGGAAAATGGCCAAGGTCCTGCCTCTTCACAAGGGTGGTGACCCTTACAGCCCCAGAAATGACCTCCCTATTTCTCTCTCTCCCCTCACTGCCAGACTCCAGGAGTCCATAGTCCTGACTAGGATTGCTGATTTCCTAACCATCTCAAATACACTTTCACCATTCCAAGCAGGTTTCAGGACGCACCATTCTACTACGTCCTCCCTATTACATGTCACAGACTCCATTCTCTCAGGCATGCACCTTAGGTCACATCATTGCTACCATTTTCATTGACATGGCGAAAGCTTTCATTCGTGTCTCACTCCTCCTGCTAAACAAGCTGTACTCAGCTGGCCTTGTGGTACCAACAGTAAAGTGGTTCAGCTCCTACCTCAACAACAGGTGTCAGACGGTTCAGGTGGGCTTCCTCCTATCATCTCCTCCCATCCCTACTTGGGGTAACCAGGGCTCCAGCCTGGCCCCCATCTTGTTCTCCTCTTCATCAGTGACCTCCCTCAGTCTGGCACGCACATATACACGTGTACGCTGATGATATGGTCACCTACACCTCCGCCCCTCGACCCCTCATGTGGTGGCCTCTCTTTAGGCAGACTTCAACAACGTACTTAGTTGGTTCCAGGCAAACGAAATGAGGATAAATACAAAACAAAAGGGTCTCCATGACTTTTGACTTGAGATAAATAATTGCAAGTATCCTGTCTCTCCCCCATTTTCAAGACTCCTGATGGTTCCCACTTGAGGTTGTCCCAGCCTATAATACCTTGAGTCTGGATGGATAGCAAGCTAGACTGCTCTATCCACCTAGACTCTGCACTCAAAACTCTGTCCAAAACTTGGAATCATGTACCGCAACAAAGAATGGCTCTCTCTCCTCATATGCAGCGAGAACTGGTCACTAAACTATCCTCCCTGTGCTCGACTAACCGGACAATGTATGTGGTATTACTCAGATCTCATCCCTCTTCAGACTAGACACCCTCCCTAAATACGCTCTGCCACCATCACAAACTCTCCTTACCGGACCCATCACTGTTCCTCTACTCCGCCCATCCATCCTTCCTCTACCAATGCAGACAGGCCCATTCCTTAGCCTTTATTGCAAAATACTGGTTTGACTTCTTCCTCCTATCTCACCTCACTTGTCCCCCAGCCAGCTCCTCCTCCTATCCGCCTCAGGGAGTCGCGCGCCCTTCTCTCCACCACCACCACTCAGTATCTGGCCAGTCTGCTTTCTCTTTCGTCTACTGTCCCTCTGAAACAAGCTCTTGTCTGACTTTTTCAAGCCACTTGCCCCAGCATTCAAACGCCTGTTCAAACTTTCTCCCTACCGCACCTGCCACTGCTCTTAACAACCCTTAACTTTGCTTCAGTTTTACTTTATAAGTCCTGATTTTATATTTCTAAGCGCTTATACAAAAGTCAGAAATTATAGTAAGTTTGTCAAAATGTACATTATAGCATGTTTGTATAACTCTGTACTGTTGCTAGCCAAAACATTCTAAAATGTCTTGCTGTTTCTCATTTAACTGTCATTATTTTTCCTGTACATTTTTTTTCTCTGTATATATATTTTCCTCTGTGTATATATATTATTCCTACTCACTGATTTCTCCCGGGTCGCACCTGGAAATGAGTCCTGGCTCAGGGTGCCTTTTCCGATTGTCAATGTTTAGATATATAAATAAATTTCAGCCATGAGTTCACTGTCAGCTGCTGTACCTGGTGGGAGAGTTGCACTTGTGAGCCTGGATAATTTTCAGTCTGTCTGATTGTTCTTCTCAGCTTTCTTTTCTTGTTTATTTTAGTATCTACCCCTGCCATATTAACTAAAGCTTGAGTTACACAAGATCCTCCATCTAAGTCCAAATCAGTAATTGATTCTCCTCAGACTCCACATATGAACTTGAGGAGCTCAAGTAACTGCCGTCTGTAATTAGCACAGATAAGGGAAGGTTCTTAGCCTCTAAGCTGGCTTTAGTCTGACCCCAGAGATTTTTTTTTTTTAGAGTACTATTTATCCCTCCCATGTCCTGCTGACCCATTCAGATCTGCCAAGGAGTCATCCTCCTGCCTCCCGCCTACACGAACCCACCTCCTGGGCCCCATGGAGTTGTGGCTAGCTCACGAGCTGGTAATGTAGGTGGGGCACCAGACACCCCATACTTTTCATCTCATCGTCCAGAGGTGGCTGGGTGAGCAGGGCACATCAAAGGCACGCCCAGGCAGTCCATCTTCCAGAGCCGGCAGGCGTTTCTCTCCCATGCAGGTGTGCCTCTGATGTCATGGCGCAACACGTCGCGATCCACTGTGTGTCTTGGCAGCCTTCCCTACAAATGGGGATTGCTGTACCCGAGCCTCCGCCGGGGTCAGAGCAAGATTGCGAGCGTTGGCCCCACCTCCCGGAGAGGTGGAGCTGTAGTGGGCACGCCTGCCGCTTCTCCCGTTGAGCTCCGCGACCCAGTCCGCCTCAACCCGGCCGCCAGCGCCGAAAGTAGAAATCTAACTGCCTGTGCCGATGGGTCGACTTCAGAGATTTATTTTGGTAGTGAACTTATCAGTGCTTGGTTTTCATTTTGGGGTTCCAGGAAAGTAACACTAAAAGCAACTGAGGTTGAGGCTAAATTTGAAGGATTCAGCAGGTGGAACTAACTGGAAGTTGCCTGGAGCTGCAGCGCTATACTTATTTATTTTTATTAGCTTTTGATGACTGGGTAAGTGCATTAAGCAAATAAGCCTGCCTATTTTCAGACACGACCGGGAGAGTATAGGAAATAAAAGTTATTACAAACAAAGCTCAGGGTACATAGTTAACAGTCTTATGAAAAACATAACAAAATATACACGATATCCACGAGGGATAGACAGATTTGTACATCAAGCAGGACCATCCGCGCAGGGATGAGTTAGGCAAGACAAAACATTAAAGGCAGTCTGCACAGTAGTCGAAATGAGGGGTAAAGGCAGTCAAGATAGGCTATGATTAGGTGCAGTCACAAGTGTCAAGTGCTAATAGGTGAGAAAATAGCAGTTTTGAAAGATGGATGGGACAAGGGCCCTTTAAACAAAGGGGAGGGTATTCCAGAATTTAGGGCAAAATGTAAATGATTGCTCACTACGTTAGTAGAACAACGTGGGACAGCGAGCAGAGGGAAATAGAAGACCTTAGAGGGCTGTTGTAAAACAGGGCTGAACATAGCTCTAAGAGCTTGAGGGCAGGAGATCTGGTCATAGAATCGATGAAGCAGCCAGCGAATAGAGACGATGGGATTTAGGTGACAGCCATTGTAGGGCAGTGCAGAGTAGTAGTAGTAGTAGAACATTTATTGATCAGCATCAAGCCGTGTACAATATAAAATTTATACACCATCAAAAATATCAAAATGTAAATATTTAAGACATAAGCCTAACATACACATATCATTTAACTCCAATACAGAGGTACCATGTTAAAAGCTGAAGATAGACTGTCTTTACTTTTAACACATTAAGTAGGATTCATAATAACACAAATCCATGCTTTACAAGCGTGTAGTTAAAAGGAACTTTGCCAGGAGCTCAATGGTTTTCTTGTCCTCAGCTTTAAACAAGTAATCCAACAGATCAGACGGGGAGACTGAGACCTCGAGAAGCCCCCAACCATTTCTTCCTAGACAGTTCATAGAGGGGGCATAATAATATCACATGATTTAGGTAATTTATTAATTCCAATCCACATTTACAAAATGGGGAAGGAATAACCTTTTATATATCTATACTGTATATAATTGGCCATGTAGCATTCAGTTCTAAATCTAGTGTAGCTTCTCCTTAATCTGGGACACGTTATCAAGGATAAATACATCTCAAAGCTACATGAAGATTTAATTATTTTATAGTAATCATGAAGTTTAAGCATAGAAAGCTGGGAAAGCAAATGGTTCTCATCCAAAACACCAAGTCTCAAATTGACATCCTGCTTAATTTCTACAAAAGGTCAATGGTATATTCGTAAAGTAAGTGTCCCAAGCCGGCTGGCATTATTATTTCCTTAATAAGTCGGATACAAGGTGGACGTATCCTAAGTTAACCATTCTTATACTTTCTTCCAAACACATTCTAGGATATCTACTTTCAGGAAGCAGGAAGAGTTTAAGTATAAATATAATTTGTCGCCTCCTGTATGAGGGAGGATAGGGTGCCTGGCCTAATTCCAGAGCTAAAATGCATTTTGGGGTCCTTGTGGTAGCATTAGAATATATCTATACAAATTATTTAAAATAATTTGTAGCCTTCCAGTTTTACATATCCCCATACTTCACTGGCATATAACATGCTCGTTCTTATTTTGGCATTTAGCACATTCATAATTCCTTTGACTGAGGTTTTCCCATTTTATTATTAAAATTTTTAAAGCATTCCCAGATGATCTCATTTTATTTTGGATTATATCCACATGTTGGTGCCAGGATAAACCATGAGAAAATGAACTCCTAAGTAGTCATTGTACTTCACCTTATCTATGTTAACCCCATTGATCTTAAAGCTAGAGATGTTTTTGCTTTGTTTTCCAAACACCACTACATTTGTCTTGCTGTGATTGATCCTCAATTTTAGCTGTATACAAAGAGATTCAAACTTCATCAATTTCCTTTTTAGGCCCAATAAATACAGGTTACTCATCTGTAACAGGAGTTCTAGGAATGGTATATGTTGTTCATCCACACTGTCTGGCAGGTATCCTTGCCGCTTTAAATCTTGCCGGAAGGTCTTCAGCTGGCTCCTCCCACCCACCGGGTGGTAAAACTCTGACTCCGCCCCATGGCGCCAGATCTGGCTGCGCTGGAAGCTCCGGAACAGCGTCGAGCCGGGGAGTGGTGTGGATGAGTAACAATACCATTCCTAGAACTCCTGTTACAGGTGAGTAACCTGTATTTCTAGGGACATGGATATGTTGTTCATCCACACTGTCTGGCAGACTCCTAGCAGTTCTCCGGAGGAGGGAGGCAAGGCACACCCCTACTTAGGGAATAGAGACTGAGAACTGAGGCCCCAAAACCAGCATCCCGGCGTGACTCAAAGTCGATGTGGTAATGGGTGATGAAGGTGTGTGCTGACTTCCAGGTAGCAGCCCTGCAGATATCCTGGATAGGGACGTCCCTGGAAGCAGCCACGATGCAGCAGTATGGCGGGTAGAATGAGCTCTTATCCCTCTGGGAGGCTCCATGCCCGCCAACTTATAGCAGAGATCTATGCAGGAGGTGACCCACCTGCTTATAAGTCCCGCTTGGCTGCAGGTCTGCCAGGTCTTGGCTTCAGCGTGGGTGACAGCAAACAGCTGGTATCTCTCCCCAATTTCAGCCGCTGCGCTCCTTATAATAAGCGGAGCCTTCTAGGTCCAAAGTATGGAGCCTGTATTCGGCCTCCGAGGTGTGATTGGTAAAACACCGCAGAGTCAACACCTGGTTAAGGTGAAACTCACACCACCTTCAGAAGGAATTTTGGGTGGAAGAGGAGCAACTTTGTCCCTGTGGAAGACCAGGAAGGAGACTCGATGCAGAGCGCCTGGAGTTCTCCCATCCTTCTGGCTGACATGATAGCCACCAAGAAGGTGGTCTTCCACGACAGGTGAGAGAGTTCACACCTGTGCATTGGTTTGAATGGCTTGCCCATGAGCTTTGCCAGTACCAGCAGTAAATCCCATGGAGGTGGAGGTTCTCGACTCGGAGGAAATGTGATCAAGGTCTTTGAAAAGCGCCAGACCACCTTCTCCTGCGCCACCGACTGCTCCTGGCCCAAGGGCGGTAATCAGAGATGGCTGCCAGGTGCACCCTTAGGGTCGCTGACCCAAGCCCTTGACCGAAAGGGACCATAAATAGTCCAAGATGCTTGCCAAAGAACAGGAGGAAGGGTCCAAGCCCTTGCCCTGACACCAAATGGAAAATCTCTTCCATTTGAAGGCATAGCATTTCCTGGTCGACTCTTACGGACGCCTCAACTACATTGAGGACCTCTGCCGGAAAGACCCAAGGCCTGGAACTCTAGCCGCTCAGGAACCAGGCCGCCAGATGGGATTGAAGGTCCGGATGGAACACCTTCCCTGATTGACTGAGAGTAGGTCCGGCGAGCTGGAAGCTGCCCTCAGGAGCCTGGAGCTGAGGCTGAGGAGATCTGGTACCAGAACTGGCGGGCCAGTCTGGGGCTATCAAGAATCACCTGCACCTTGTCCCTCCTTGCTTTGAGAGCACCTTGTGTATCAAGGAAATGGGGAAGGCGTAGAAGGCCCGGGGTCCACGGCCTCGAGAAGGCTTCCCCGCAGCGAGCCCTGCTGAGGAGGGGGGCATGAGCCAGCTCAGCCTGCTGCCTCCCTGGAGGCAAACAGGTCCACCTGAGGTGTGCCCAATGGGAGAACAGATCTTGTACTACCTCCGCAGGAGAGACCACTGGGGATGCAGCCCCATCCGCCCAGGGCATCGGCCAGGGTGTTGGAGGCTCCTGCCACATGAATGGCTAGAGATCCACCTCCAAGCTGCGCACGAGTGACCAAATGCGGAGAGCTTCCTTGCATAGAAGCATGGCGCGCCCGCCTCTGGCGGTTTAGGTAGTACATTGTCGTGGTATTGTCCGTCTGACTCGGACCACTTGACCCCGAGAAATGGAGCAAAGGCGGTGAGAGCTAGGCAGACCGCCGGAGCTCCAGTAGGTTGATGTGGCATCGGACTCCCGGGACCAGAGGCCGTGGCGCCGTGTTCCCCAGATGGGCACCCCAACCCATCAGAGAGGCATCGGTCGATAGAGAGACCGCTGGCTCGGCGGACAAACGGATGCCCTCCTGCAGATGAACTGGAACGGTCCACCACCGAGAGCTGCCCACATCCCTGGGTCACCGCCACTAGCTGGCCCAATGGATCGCAGCTGCCAGGACCACTGGCTGGCCAGTCCCACTGAAGGGGGCGCATGTGCCAGCATGCCCAACGGACCATGCTGGTACAGGCCACCATGAGACCCAGGAGGCGCAGGAAGTCCTGGCAGTGCCGATTGCCCAACCAGAAATGATTGGGCAAAGGAGGTAAGAACTCGGCCCTGTCCGCCGGGAGCCGTGCTCTGGCTCAAGAGAGTCGAGCTCTGCCCCGATGAACAGAATCACCTGCTTCTGCTCGAGTTCCACTTGGCTCGTTGATGAGAAGGCCAATTTGAGAGCAAACCTGGAGGGCCAGATCTTTGGACCGCCTCACCTCCTGTCTGAGGGGCTGCTATCAGCCAATCGTCCAGGTAAGGCACACCCGACCCCTTGGCGCTGTAGGAAAGCTGTCACCACTGCTATGCATTTGGTGAAGACCCTGGAAGCTGGAGACAGGCCGAAGGGCATGGCCCGAACTCGAAAGGGATCCCTCCGCCGAAAGTGAAGGAATCTCCGATGTGATGGATGGATAGGGACGTGAAAGAACATGTCCTACAGGTCCAGAGAGCAGAACCACATGCCGGTTCCAGGGATGGTATTATCTGAGCCAGAGTGACCATCCTGAAGGTTCGAGACCTTAGGAACTTGTTTAGGTCATGTAGGTGGAGAATGGGGTGCCAGCCCCGTCCGCTTCGGAACCAGGAAGTACCTGGACACAAACCCCGGGTCTGAGGGAGGGTCCGCCACCTCTGATCACCTCCTTTGAGGAGGAGAGCGATCGTCGGCCGGCGAGCTGACAGTGAGGCTGCGGACCCCGAGGCCCCGAGGTGCGAGGTTCTGAAGGGCAGGGGCCTGCTCGAATTCTAGAGGCAGGCTCTTTCCCACCACCTCCAGCACCCACCTGTCCGTGGTAATAACGGACCAGGCGGAAAGGAAGTGCCGGAGCCATCCTCACAGGGGAACCTGGGGTGAGGTGACGGGGTTGGGGGACACCCTCAGCCCGTCCACTGGGCAGGCTTGGAGGAGGGACCGCCGAGGGACCTCCTGGGCCTTTACCTCCCTGCTTCCTGTTGGAGGAAGCCCTGGGCTTGGGTTTGGGATGACAAGCCCGAGCCTGCTGGCCCTGACATTGCTGGTCCGGACGCTGCGAGCAGAAGGACGTAAAGGGCTTAGGCTGTGGTTTGCGTGCCTTTGTCCTTCTGAGCGGAAGAGACCGAGTCCAAGGTAGCATTGGACTTCTCGATCCTCTGCAGGTGACCTTCCACCCCAGGGTCGAAGAGGTCGGTCCCCAAAAGGGGACATCCGCCAACTTGTGCTGGGTATCCGGGTTAGTGGATATCCTGAGCAAGCCCGACGACGACAGCCACTGGGCGGCCGCCACAGACCTGGCGATGAGTCCCCAATGTCTAAAGCAGTCTGGAGCTGCTGTTTGGCCACTGCCCTGCCCTGGTCCCGCACCTGCCTGACCGTGGTCTGCAGATCCAGCTGGAAGATGAGGGACGACCTCATCCAGGGAGCCCAACAAGGCATGAGAGAAAAGTGCCATGAGGACGGCCGAGCTGGCCTGACGGCGCGAGGAGGACACAGCATAGACTTTTCGCCCGCATAGTCCACTTCTGGACTCCTTGTCCGGAGGTTTGTCCACATCCCTAGTGTTCCCGCAGCCGGAAAACGCTGTCGGTAACTAACCCCTCGGCCGAGGGGTGTTCAAAAACGGACAAGGAACCGTAGGGACCGCGATACTTCCTGGCCATTCTGGCCAAGGCGCGAGGGCAGGAAGCAGGCGCTGCCAGAGCTCCAAGGCTGGGCCCACTATGGCCTCGCCACCGAAAGGCCTCCGTGAGGGGAATCCCCTCGGTCCAGAATCTCCGTGAGGGGATACCTGGCCCGCTGAACGGGTTCAGCTTCATCCCGTGGACTCGAGATGAGCCGAGCAATCCCAGGAAGGACGAAAGGCTATCATCCACCGACTGTCCTCCTGAGGACTCCAAGTCCATTCGCTTGGGAGAAAAGGAGGAATCGCTTCGACTCGGAAGAGTCCTCAAAGAGCTGCCTCGGCCTGAGCCACCCTCCATCTGCCGAGGTCGATCGGGAGTGAGGGTGACAGACAGCCTATGGGGCAGTCCCTGAGCCGACCGAGAATTTTTGGTCGGAGCACCAACCAACAGCTGTGAAGGCGGAGGTTCCACCAGAATCGGTGGGGCAGCTGGTTTTGGCCGAACAACCGCCTGGGAACAGGCCCTTGGATAAAACGAGGGTTGTTTCCGCCCGGTGACAGCCACTTAATGGCCGGAGAAGACGACGGCGTCGGCTTATTCCTGGTCAGAAGGAGCTGTTGCCACATGAGTTCCTCATATCTTCGATGCAACTTGCGTTGAAGCCTCCCTCGTCGACGAGGAGGAAGAGGATGACGGCGCGGCGCCGCTTGCATGATGCGAGACGAGACCGCCTATGGCCGGCGGATCGGCTGGATCGCCGGGAAGTCCGAGACCGAGAACCTCGGCTTTCCCGGAGGACGCGGGAGGTGTCGGGGAACCTGCACCCTCGGTTCGGCGCGTTCAACCGAAGGCTCCAGAACCGGAGGCACAGACGAGCCAACGGGTCCTCAACTCCCACCGGGGAACCGGGAGAGGGATTCGGCTTCTTCTGCCGACAACCCGTCCAACGGGTTGAGAAAAATCTCGACCGTGCCGACGGGATTCTCGGTCAACTGGCCTGACGGGACACCGTGAGACCAGTGGTCAAGCCGGTGCAGTCGACCCAAGTCGACGGCCGACAACCGGGAGAGGGATCTTCCTGGCCCCAAGAGCGCCGACGGTGAGACTTACCTTGTCTCTCTTTGGACTGAGAAACGGTCCAGAAGAAGTTGGTCCCTCACCTTTAGTAGAGAGGGTCAGACAAAGCTCCTTAAAGAAGCTGAATAAGAGGCACCGAGAGAGAGAGCGGACAAATGCCGCAGCCAAGGTAGAAGCGGCCCGCACCGCCTCCTCTTCGAGGCGATCATCTGCTCGAGCTGATCCGCCGAGCCGCCGCCCGCGACACCGCCGACCGGGCCTCTTTGACTTTCACCGAGGAAATCGTCTTGGGACGCCCCAGTTGTAAACGGCAGCACGGCTTCGAGGACGAAAGTCAAAAGGAGGAGCACAGGTCGCAGGCCTGCAGGTCGTGCTCTGTGGCCTAGACAGTAGACGATGTGGAGTGCGGATCCGTCCCGAGACATCTTCTCGCCCGCAAGGGCATCTCCGGAAACCGAGTCGATTTGTCCATCGCAGCGCCAGGAGAGAAGACCAAGTCTTTTAGCAAAAAACTTTTAATTTCGAAAATTAGAAGAATTAGGAACCAGTCTTATACGTAGAGCGTTAAGGAGGGAACCTGAGCTTCCAAGCGTAAGGAAAATCTACGCCATGGGGCAGAGCCGAGTTTTACCACCCGGTGGGTGGGAGGAGCCAGCTTGAAGACCTTCCGCAAGATTTAAAGCGGCAAGGATACCTGCCAGACAGTGTGGATGAACAACATATCCATGTCCCTAGAATGAGGTAGACAGCAGGACCAAATCATCAGCATATGCAAGACTATCAATCCTAGTACCTTCTACCTTGGGAGCATGAAAGTCAGGATTAGAAATTGTGTTTACATATATTAAATAATGTGGGTGCCAAGATACACCCCTGTCTGACTCCTACGTCAGAAAGAATTTCCAGTTACATGTCCATATTGGTCGATTGGACTCCTGGTCCAAGTATTTTCGTGGAAGTCTAATGATAACATCCAACAAGGAGTACTCCAGCCCTAACACCTTAAGTGTTGTCCAAATAATTTTCCTGCTAATGTTATCAAAGCTGAAGAAAAATCCACAAAACAGCAAGAAAGTTTGTTTTTCTGACTTTAACATATTTCCATATCAGCTGGTGCAAGACATAGCAATGTTGTATTGTAGACCTTTCTTCCTAAACCCATTTTGTGACTCATTTAAAATTGAATTTTCTTCAGCCCATTCAAGTAGTCTACCCAAGATTATCCTGGAAAAGACCTTCTGAGAAACATCTATTAGGCTGATTGGGCTACATCTTGGGGTTATTAGGATCCTACTTTTAAATATGGGGAATATGTTACTACCCAGCCAACTTGGGGACAAGGAAGTCCTGAACCAATCCATTAAATAAAGAAAAGAGGGAGACCACCAGTTAGGGAATGCTTTATACAGGTCTCCCAGAATGCCATCAGGGCCTAGGGCCTTATTAGACTTCAGCATAGATACCACCTAAAGGATTTCACCTTCCGTATAAAAATAGGCTGTGGACAAAACATTCTCCTCAAGCTCTTGGTCAGCAGATATCTCCAGCTCAATTTGAGAAAAACAGAGCTCCAGAAATAAGAAATCCAGGTTTCAGGTGTAATATAAGCCTCTAGCCTATTAGAATGCTTATTGTAACCTTGAGATACTAATTTCCAAAGTGTCTACCATCCCTATCCTATACAGACTGTCTGAGTTTTTCCCAGAGTCCATGAGAGTATTTTTCCTTGCCCTTTCAAGAGTCAATTTATACTTTTCTCTCTTTCTTAAGCAGTTTAAAATCTGCAGCTGTTTTATTTCTTTTATTTTATATGTTCTAAGTATTTTACCAAATAATTTTGGCCTGTAAACATTCTGCATTAAACCAAGACTTTTTATACATGTGTTTACAAGACAGCTGTTGTTTTCCTACACCATGTTTTTAATAACATAGTAATCTTTTCCCAGCTTTCTATGATATTAATCAATTCATGAAGGTTAACAATAGTATCATACAGGTTACACACTTCTCCTGTATTTAAGATAATCTCAAAATTTGTATGTTGAATAGGGCCCTGAGATAATTCTTTTCTCATTAACAACTCCAAATTATCTTCCAGGTACCCTCTTTCCTGGTTATTCCAAATGGACATTTCAAAGTAAGAACAATGGGACACTGGGCAGATTCCGATAGTTTTGTACCAGATAAGTTGCCTCCAGGTTAGTCCAAATGAGGTCCAGTGTTGATTTTATTTATTTATTTAAGAGATTTACCAGGCGGGCATACTGAGCGGGGACTGCTCAGCTTCCAGATGCGACCTGGGAGTTACAGAAAAACCAACCAGGACAAGTACGCAGGAATAATAACATAGGCACAAAGTAGTTACAAAGCTGGGCTTGTATTAGGTTCAACAGATATTACAAGGTTTAGTCCTAGGAACAGAGTACAAACTGGCAGAGAATATGCAGGTACACGGTCATTTTGCTGAGTGTTTATAATGGCAGGGAACATTTAGATGCACCGTATTTACCAAGTTTTGAAATAAAGGTTCGGTGTATAGACAAAGCATGGAACTTGTGGGTACATTTGGTAGTGTGCGATCTGGTGAAAGAGCGTGGCAAAGTCAGAAGCTTGGAGGAAAAAATTACCATGCCTGAGTAAACTGCGGGGAGTCAGAATGTTGGGGTACTGTCAGGGCACATGGTTGTAGATCTGGGTTGATGGCAGCAGTTGCAAGTGTCAGAGAAATGGTCATGGAGGAGCGGTTGAATGAGTCTTGGGGTGGAGGAGCCTGATACCAGCAGGAAGATCATTCCAAAGTTTAGGCAAACAATATTTGAACGCGGATTGGCCCTTTGATGTGTGCATGAATGGGACTTGGAGGAGCCTGGAGGCGGAGTTTGAGTGAGTAGACTGGGAGGGTTGCACCGATAAGGCGGAGCTGAGGTGGTGGGGAGGAATTTGTCCAGAATTTAGCTATGACATTGGAGCAGTGTGTCTGTCGACGGACGTGAGCTAGTGTAGTGCTAGGGAGCTGTATAGGTCACAGTGATGGGTCGGGGGGCATTCCAGGATGAAGGACAGAAGGAGGAAAGAGGGTGTCCAGGCTGGCCAAGGTGGATGAGGGTGCTGAGTCGAAACCACGTAGCAGTAGTCAAAGATTGGGAGAATCATTTTATGCACTATTTCCTCCGAACCATGGTGGGCATGCACCCTCTGTTGTAATAAAGTGCACCCAGATTGGGGTGCAGTTTTTGTGTAGCGAGTCAATGTGAGCGGAGAAATCAAGGTGTTGGTCTAGCCATACTCCCAGATATCTAAAGAAGGTGCAAGACTCAGGGGACCCGTCCAGGGTATGGAAGGCAGGGGAGCAGCTAGGCGGGAGTTGAGGTTGCATGCCGAAAGTTAGGGAGATGGTTTCTTTGTATTTAGTTATAGTTGATTGGACCTGAGCCAATTCTGTACGGCATCAAAGTCCTGTTGAGAGCAGTGATACGCCCTCAGTGGAGGGGCCGGAGGCATACAGTATGGTGTCGTCCGTGATACATTTGTATGGCTGAGTTTGAGCAGGTCAGTGGGAGGTCATTTAGAAATATAGAAGATAGTAGGGGGCCCAGGACAGTGCCTTGGGGACCCCCATGGTGACTGGGAGTGGGGATACTTGTACCAATTTTTACCGATTGTTATCTGCCAGTCAGGTAGGCCTGAAACCAACTAGTGGCAAGGCTGGAGAGGCTCACGTCATTCAGTTTTGCAAGTAGCTTGGGGTGGGAGACGGTGACAAAGGCCTTGGCCAGATCTATGAAAATAGCCAAGATGATATGCCCGTTGTCCATCCCTGAGAAGATGTCATTGGAGAGTCTTAGGAGCACGTGATGATGGAGTGTGACTTACGAAACCCTGACTGATAAGGGGTGAAGAAGGAGGCAGAGTCGAGGAATTGGGCGAGTTGAGCAAGGGCAAGGTGTTCCTGAAGTTTGGCCAGTATTGGGAGAAGGGAGATGGGGCAGTAATTTCCAGGTGCAGATGGATCCCTCCTTCGGTAGAGGGATAACAACCGCCTGCTTCCAAGTGGCTGGAATTTGAGCCAGGAGAATGAGAGGTTTAGGAGGCCACCTAGTGGGGCGGCAATGGCAGGGGCTGATAAGTGGAGTAGTTTGGCATCCAGGCCTAAAGGGCATTTGCCTTTGTTGGGGTCTAGAGGTGAGGGCATGGAGTACTTCTGCCATGGAGACTGGGCGAAGGAGAAAGTGGTGATGGGGGAGTGCTGGGGTTGCAATGAGGAACTGGGTGTGGGTGGGGTGAGCGGTGGTTTGTGAGGAGAGATGAAGCTAGTTGGTAAAGAAGGTGTTGAAAGCAGTGGCAACTCTGCTAGGGTCTGAGACAGTGTTGCCAAGGATGGATAGGGTTGGGGTAGGCGGCTGGGCTGGGGAGAAAGAAGGGTTTGATGGTTTTCCAGAAGTCTGATGGGTGGCTAAGGTTGGAGGAGAGAGCCGATTTGAACAGTTTATTTTTGCCTGCCGTATAGATTTGGTGCAGGAGTTGCGGAGGATGCGGTATCGCTGCAGGGATTCTAGGAGCAGGTTTGCTTGAGTTTTTCCAGACCTGGTCCCTGGATCGGCATCTGCCGATGATGTCGGCGGTGACCCAGGGAGATGGGAGCCCTTAACCCTAGTGCATCTTAGAGGCGTAGTACCCATACAGCAAGCAAGTTGTTTCTGAACATGTCGAATGCATAGTCGATAGTGGGGCCATCTGAATGAAGGACCAGTTGACGTAAGCAAGGTCATTTAGGAGGGAAGGTAGACATAGGAATTTATAAGATCTCGTGAGGAGCGTCCGGAGGTGGGGGTTAGCAGTTCTGTGCACTTTCCTGACCATGTAAGCCATATGATGATGCTCAGGGAGTCAGGGAGGAGACCAGCTTTAATAATCCTGTGAGGATGGGTTGTGAGGCCCAGTCCAAGAGGGAGTGGTTTTGCGTTTTGGGTTTAATCGGGTGGGTTGATCGATTTGTTGGAGAGAGGTTTAGGGGTGAACTTTGCTCCGTAGTTTAGAGCAGTCTTTGCTAGCCAATTGTAATTGAAATCCCGAGGATGTAGAGCTCGCCAGCTATGGCAGCAGACTTTAAAGATGGCTAGGTGGTCTAGGACGACTGGGCGCGGGGTAGCAGGGGCGCAGTAAGTCCCTGCCACGCACACTGGGGAGGAGTGAGGTAGAGCGAGCTTAACTCAACAAGGATTCTATTTGAGGTAGGCCCAGGGATCTGGACGGGGTGAACTGGATCCTGGTGGATATGTACATGGCGATGCCGCCTCCTTTCTTCTTGCCTTGTCTGTCCTGCCTGATCACTGAGTAGCCAGGGATGGCTACTGCTGAGTCAGCATGGTGTGGTTTCAGCCACGCCTCAGATATGATGACGATGTCTGGGCGAAGGGTTAGGGCAGTGAGTTGTAACTCGGATACTTTGTTCAGGAGGCTACAGATGCTTGAGATGAAGTAATCTGAGGCCCTAGGGAGGGTTGGGGAGAGTGGGCGTTGAACCTGGGTTGGTTTCAACATCCCCAGCCAAGAAGAGAAGCAGAGTGAGGTAGGTATGGAGGCATTCCATGCGTATCTGGACTTAAGCTTGGGGTGGGTTGCTTGTAGGGTGGGAGGGAGGGCCGAGGTAGCCAGGTTGCGTGGGATGGATAGTCCTGTGGGAAAGGAGGAGGGAGGATGGAGCGCTTAGTGCCCATGTAGGGTGGCACATGTGGCTGGAGCTGTTAGTGGTGGCAGATGGGGCATAGGGGAGAGGACAAGGTGTAGTGGAGGTGGAGGTTCTGGCATAAGCAGGGGCTGGGTTGCTGGGGGAGAGAGGCAAGAGGAAAAGCCAGGGAGAAAAGCGGTATTAGATAAAGGATAATGATGCATGTGTGAACTTGATGCAACAAGCTGGGACTCGATGTAGCAGACGCTAGTGGTAGGATCATATAATCTGCTAATCTGAAGTGTGCTGATAGGTTCTGCCAGTCACCTGACAGCGCTATAGCTATATAAGTGACTGCCACCAAGGGAGGTGGTGGGGGCGGTGGGAAGCCGAGTCCAAAAACTAGGAAGCTACTGTCTCCTTTGTGCCTCAGACTTGCTGGCTCCGTGGGGGCTCCAGCTGCTGAGTCCAATGGGAGGGCTTCAACTGGGAGGCCCTCAGACCTCGTGGAGATCCTGGGAGGGCAGGCGCCCCAGGCCTCTCACACCCTGCTGTGAGAGAGGAGAGAGAGAGAATAAATTTACATGCTATTGGAGGGCAGGGTTGTTTAGCAGGTGAGTGTATATCCTAATTATGCCTTTACACAATACTGCGATCTGCTCTAGGAGCCCGCCAGTTAACCCTGGAAACTACTGTAATGTGAGCTGCACAGTCCCCAATATAACTGCAGGCAGTAGAAACATAGTCTGGGGAGTCACCATACGGAGGAAAATTTTGTCAAGTCTAGCAACCCTTAAAGTGTATGCTACGGACCCTGAATTAATTAAGCAGAGAGCGAGATGAGGCATAAAAACAAACTATCAGCAGAGCTACACTGATATTTAAAGCTACAGTTTAAAGGGAACTACACCGATATTAAAGCTACAGTTTAAAGGCAATCAGAGTTACAGTTCGGTAGTTTGAAATTTTTTTGGCCCAAAATCACAAAGAATCACATGCCGAGTCCAAAACGCAGGGAAGCTACGGGTCTGCTTTGCTCCATACCTTGCTGTGCTCCGTGGGGTGTGGGGAGTCCGGCTGCTGAGTCTGATGGGGAGGGAGGTCGACTGGGAGGCCCTCGCAACCCTGTGGAGATCCTGGGAGGCAAGATCTCAGGCCCTCGCTGACCCTGCTTGCTGTGCTCAGTGGGGCGGGCTCTGGCTGCTGAGTCCGATTGAGGGGCGGTCGACTGGGGAGGCCCTCGCGACCCTGTGAAGATCCTGGGAGGGCAGGTGCTCAGGCCCTCGCGCGACCCCTGCTTGCTGTGCTCCAGTGGGCTCCAGCTGCTGAGTCCTATGGGAGGGCGGCCGACAGGGAGGCCCTCACGACCCCTCGTGGAGATCCTGAGGAGGGCAGGGCACATATTAGTGCACCCAGGGATAAAGTAAAGCCCTAACTTATCTCCCAGGGTTCTTCCATTTAGGAGACAGTAGTTCCTGATGCAAAGCCTCCAAAAGAGCCCTACCTCTGGATTAAGCACCAACTCCGCAAGTGCCTTTTATAGGTAATGTTTTCATTAATCAAAGAAAATGAACATATTAGTTCAGTGTAGTCATCTTCCAGGAGACAAGGGGAATTCTAGAATTAAAATCTCCCAAAATAATTATAGGACAGGCTGCATGACTATCAGACAGATCATCAAGCAGAATCCTCAGATTCTGGATAAATATGTCCGCTGCCTTGGAATGTCTAAGTCTTGGAGGAAAATATATGTTACACAGGATAACTTTCTCCAGGCCCTTGTTAATTATTAGAGCTAAAATTCCCTCTAGATTAGTGACTATTTGAGTAATTCCGAGATCTGAGTTTTGATGAAAAAGAAAGTCCCTCTTTAAATCTACCAAATTTTTTATCTCTAATGGCAGATAAAGTTATGGCTGAGAAACCTGCCAGTCCAGGAGTAGAATCTTCAGTGCACCATGTTTCTTGCATCCCTATTACATCAAAGGACTCAAGAAAACTCAGCACCTGGATCTGTTATTTTAAGATGTAAACCTCTATGTTCCAGGAAAGGATAGAGAGGCATCCATCTCGTTCCTTTTTCCTCCATATTAACAAAGTCCAGGAATTGGGCTCTTCAAACACTGCCCCACCAAATTCCTGCCGTGGCTGCCGCTGTCAGGCTGAGTACACAATCAGTAATGGTGAGAATGTGTTCGATCCTCAAGTTTTAAACTTTATTAACAGAGAATCTAGCTCCTGGGCTGGCTCCTGTGATTCCATTACAGGATTCCGGTAATGAAATCGGACTCCAGTTCTACAGGGTCCACAATATAAATTCCCAGTGGATCCAATTTACCAGCTGAAGACAGTATTCTACTGGGCAGATTAGAATTTTTAAAAGTGATGTCAATCTGAGATGATAAGCCTGTATTGTCATAGATATTAACAGAATCAACCATATTCCAGGACATATGCAAATCTAATGCTTTTTCCAGGAAGTGAAGGAGATCTCTCTCACCTTCCCTCTAGCATCCTTTCCATAAATTTCCAGCCAAACACAGCAATTGTTCTCCTAACCATGACTTATTCTGATTTTCAATGTGTTCATTAATTCCCCTAAGATTTTCCTCTGGGGTTTGTTAGCTAGCTCACACATGTCAACTAAAGGAAATAACTGCTCATGTACACTATTTTCTTTACTACGAGGGACTCAGGGGCAGATCTTGGGACCAACATAGGAAATGTAATACGGTAACCCTTTTTCCAAAAATAATGCTTTTTCCATAATTAAATGTGCAGTCCTCAGAGATGAGCAGTAAAGTAATACTGTTTTCCTGTAATATGGATTTAATGATCTGAAGACTGACACTTCCTTTTCTAGCTCAGGGTAAGATAATTCAAGAAAATCAAGTATCCAAACAAGAAGTGATCTTTCTGTTTCATTCTCCAGTATGGCAACATCATGTATCTCAATTATAAATTCAGTGTTACCACAATTCTGTAAAGCAAGAGGATCCCTGAATCAATCACCAGGGTCTTACTGATAAAACATCTTTTTAATGGGTGGGCTACTGGAGGTCTCAGTCTCCCCTGAAAAGCAGTCAGTAACTCCTGCTCACAGCTGCATAATAAGAAATGTCATTATATGCCATTAGGCAGAAGTTCACCTTCTGTACATCCAGTTGTTTATCCAGGTTTGAATCCTTAGGGGCACCTGCCCTTCCCTTAACTCCTGAACGAATGGTATTTTCAAGTTGTTATGTACCGCCTGAATGTCTTTGCTTTTATTAGAGGGGCTTACATTTTAGTCTCCTTTTGTTGTCTCTGTATTAGTCTGCCAGGCTCACCAGTACTCTGGTTTTCTGAATCTGTGTTCTTCATATAGCATTCACATACTTTGTTTTTATGGTTGCCTTATCTGCAACCAAAGGTTCATCTCGAAAGACTCAGGGGGTGCTTTTACAGCTACTTAAAATTCTATCCAGAAGTACTCTATTGTGGAATACATTTGCTCTTAAATTACAGATCTCATTTTTAAGCATAGTGATATTTTCCAACAAAACTATATCAGCGGAGTATCTATTCTTTAGAATTTCTAAGGTCTGTTTGAAATAGTAGAACTAGCTACCACATATGATTTATTAATGCACTGAATTTCATCTATAGTAGAATTCGTTTCCTGAGGAATCCAATCCTTCTGTGACTTATGCTTTCCTCTACTTCCTTAGCTATTTTATGAGTTGTATCCATCTTCTTTAATCCTTCAATAGTGACGCTCAGTTCTTTAATTACAGACTTTAAGTCTATATTTTCTCTCTAACTTTCTATCAAAATCCAGGGCTGGGTTATTATGGCTATAATCAGATGGACCCTGTTCCATCGGTTGTCCCTTGTATCTGGAGATAGCCTCGGAGATGTAAGAGTCTCTTGATGTGTATGGTCAAGCGGTGGAATCATGTCCGAGGTTGAGAGAATCAACTCCGAACAATCTACAGTATCTCCTCTGCATAAGTCCTACATGTGTCCCATACATATTGATCGTAAGAAATGGATTCAGCAGATGGTATAGACATGCCCCAATCTTCTGTGGCAGGATTCCCAAAGGAAATTTCAGGCTGGTTACCAGATACGGTTGTATAATTAGCCGTGTTGGCGTTGCCAGAATAGGGGTAGAACTATGATTAGACCCCTTCCCTTATTGGTCCAGAAGTCAGTTATTTTAAGTTGTTTCCTTTTTCTAAGTCGCATTACAAAGGGGAAGAGGGAGAGAGACCATCATGTCTTTTCTCCAGGTCGATACTTCCCACTGTATTTTCTCCTTTTGTTTGTTTAAATTATTATTTTTGCTTTCTGTTTGCTCCTTATTTTTATAAGTATGTATATGAGGAGCTATTTTTATAGGATCATCCTGAGTTTCTAATATTTCAATAACTGAGCAGGAACACTCCATTCCCCAGGATTTTAAAATCTTAGCCACTGTGGCTAAAGTGACCCCAGGCTGTTTAGCCACTATGTGAAATCATAAGTCACACCACGATATACACTGCCAAATTAGTTATTCTAAACCATGTACTATGATATTGTTAAAATGGCATGAACAGAAGGTTTTAGCCTCTGTGGCTCAGTAACTTTAACCCTTGCTGTGCCACGGACTGATATATCAGTCGAAATTCCTACGTTCTAATTCTGTTGGCAGCCTAAGGGTTAAACATTATCATTAGAAATTTTAGCCACACGCTGAAATATTCGCCGTGGCACGTAAGTAGTGGCTAGCGGAAATATAGGGAACGGAGACTTCTCCTCATGACTAAATTTAGAGCACTACCCTTTCCACTTCTGGTGACTACCATTTTAGTTAAAGCCCAAAATACAAAAATAAAGGGAGAAAAATTATAAAACAATTCAGAAGTTTAAAAAGCAATACAACTTCAACACTAATAATACAGTTATAAATCAAGTAAATTATACAAATTATACTGAATTTGTTATTTGAGTAAGTCTATATCCAACCAGATGAAAATCAAATGGAAACACCATTGGTATAAGTCAAATAACAGTCAGATAGCAGGCAGGTAACTTTAATCGAATATAGCTGGAATACATCACCATTTCACCAAATCCATTCCAACACGGGCAGCTGTAGGTTCCAATAGCAATTCCAGTCCAAATATAGGATGATAGCCAGGGCCAATACCAGTGCCGATACCAATGCCAATATCCTCTCAGATGAATACAGATGAAGACAGACCAATAGCTGGAACAAGACCTGAAGACTTAAATTTATGTCTGAAGACACAAGCGGTTACCATTCTCCTTTCCAGGAACCAGTTCTTGGGAGAAGCACAAACAAATTAGTCCCTTCTTAATATACCATATCGGCACAGACAACCAAGAGAATATTTATTCAGATTGTGGCAATCGTCTGGTAGTGGTATCACCAACACACTATCCGTGTCCACTAAAAGGAAAAAAAAAAAAAAAATGGAGAGATTGCTAAAACAAGAGGGACCCCTTCTCACTCCTATCTCTCCCTAACCACAATAAGTGGCAGTTAACAATAAACAATAAATATCAATATCAGAAAAAGTACTAACATAAGATACCGTAACTAAAAAATAACTGACAAATAACTGAAAAATAAAAGGACAAAAATTCCTTACTTGTACTGTATTTAGCAGCTTGTATCCCTCATAAGTCGACAAAATAAGGGATAGATCTCTTTTGCAGTGAGGGAAAAAGTACTAAAAAATCAGCTGAAAGACGATAAAAGCCACAGGAATATATTCTGCTGGTCTAAGCTTTAGCTTTAAGATCTTAGCTAAAAGCCAAAATTCAGCAAATTTTCTGTGACAAAGCAAAAAACAAAAAAAGACCATGTCTTGAAAGACGATTCAAAAATATCAAGACATCGGAGCATCAAGACGGCAGCTCAAGTGGCATTTTCAGAGTGGCACTATCAGCAGTAGCAAACAGCTGTACTAAATACTAGTACATGCAAGATAGGGATTAAAACACCACGACTGTTTTAATCTCCAATCAACACCTGATTAATGTACGAAGAAAATGTGCAAGTAAGTGACTGTAGGAGATAAGCAAGCTACTAACCTAGGATTAGTCAATTTAATCAATTAGCTGAGGAATCTATCATGAGCTACATCAGCTGCAACAGTTTCCATGGCCACTTCACTCACAAAATTCATAAAAATTCACCAGGAGTTTGATTAACTAGTTCATCACTACCCTGTAGCAGAAGCTGTAATAACAGGAGGTTTATGTTGTAATTCTAAACAATTCAGGGCAATTAAAACCAACAATCAAATAATAAAATAGAATAATAATATTCTACCAGATGGATTAGTTGGCTCAGTTAAATGAATACCTAAAACTTTTAAGGAAGCGAGTAAGCCCCTATACATAGAACAAAAGCAGAGCAAGTAAAACCCACTATAGACAAATATTTATCACTAAAATCTATATAATCAGTGCAACAACAGCATGACAGGGCACCTACACCAGAGAGCATGCAGCACTCCAAAGTACCAATACAAAACGTTACATACAGTCAGGCACCATTTATAAAGAATAATAAAGGAATTCGGGAGCAAAATTTATGTTCCTTTTATGGAACCACAGTCTTCAGCGGAGACGCTTCAACCAGACAGTCAGAGGCTGTTGCCAGTCTCTCCGTGGCTGGGTGGGTTCCGCCACTGCCCGGACTCCAAGCCCACAGTCACAGAGCAAGGCTCAGCCAAAGTTTTCCACTGTATTAACTGCAGCACAGGTTGGTCTGGAAAGGCGATAGAATTTTTAAAACCACAAAGCGGTTTCTTTTCTACCTAGAATATAAAAAGCCAGGCAACAATGGCATACCTGTACCAGGTAGAAAGCTAGCATAACATCGCCCTGCTACTTCTGAGCTCCTTACAGAATAGCGTTCAGCTGCCCCAGAAGTCAGTGTACAGTAGACAGTGGTGGGTGAGGCGAGGGGCAGACAGAGCAAACCTACAAATATTGTTGTACGTAGTATCCACTTCCGAGATTTGCAGCAGAAGTGTGAGAAAGGACAGAAGAGCATAGATGAGCCTTGGGAGCAGGACACCTCTGGCCACAGAGACCCTGGCAGCTGGGGTTAAGGAATGGAAGAAGCAGTAGGCTGCCCTATCCTCATGTTTACGGATCAACAGATTTCATTAGTGTGAGGTGAAATCAAGTGCAGGATCACACCACACCAAGGTACCTGAAGGAGCTCGTGGACAGTACACTTGGCCCATCATGATATAGCACACGAAGCCTGGGGGACAAGGCCTGAATTTTCCTAGTGGACACGAAAGCATGGCCTGGGTTTTAGGAAGGTTGAGGATTAGGAGTTGAGGGAGAACCAGGTCTGAAGCTGTTGGAGCTGAAGAGAGGTGATCGTTAAGTTCAGTGATGGAGCGAGAAGCAGAGTAGAGTAGAATGTCGTCAGCATACATGATGGAGTTACAGTGGAACAGGAAGCAGGAATATCATTAACGAATATAGAAAGAGTAGGGGCCCAAGTATGGACCCTTGAGGATACAGAGGCAGGGATGAGAGAACTTTGCAAAGGATACAGATTGGGAAGCAGTTTTGAGGTAGCTGTTGAGCAAGCCAGTGTAGGTTCAGATGCACCGAGACTGCAACTTATCTAGGAGCAATGAGTGACTAACTAAGTCAAAAGCTTTAGTTAGATCAATGAACACAGAACCAGTGAGAAGTCCTTTATCCATGTTTGATTTTACCTCACTGGTGAATAGGGTGAGACAGTGGTGGTGTTGTGTCCAACCCTGAACCCGTGTTGAGCAGGGGATAGTAGGTTGGTGGTAAGTAAATGAGCCGAGATCTGGCGGTGGATAAGTTTCTCCAATAACTTACTGAGTACAGGAAGTAAAGCATGGGATGATAGTTAGATAGGATTATTCTTGGCAATCGGGATGCAATCAGCATGTTTGTCGGTGTCAAGCTGTGCAATCCTACCCACTTTCAACACAGATTATTATAATATGGGCAAAATAAGACCATGTAGGTTGTATCCTCTGGGATCCCAACCACAGCCACATAAAATTGAAATGTAGATGTCTGAAGTTACAAACATACAAACATACGAATGTGCCAGCAGAAAATGACCTCCTGGTATATCAACGTCTGTTCGAGGTGTGCAGCTAGTGCCCCTAAGTTGCAGCTGCCCCACCCTCCCCTTTGTCCACCCTCAACTGTTCTCAGCCTCACCCACCCATACTCTCCGTTCTCTGTCCCATGCCCTTTAAAGCTACCCACAGTTTTGCATGATATCACCCTCTCTGGTAGGGCATTCCACTTTGACACCACTCTCTCTGTGAAGCAGTGCCTCCTCATCTCCTCCTAAATCTTTCCCTCTATTCTAAGCCCGTGCCTCTAGTGTCCCTTCCTTCCTCAGTTTAAAAACCCTGTTGGCTCCACCCTTGTTGATTCCCTCAGATACTTAAAATCCTCGATCATGTCCCCCATCTCTCCTCTCCTCCAGAGTGTACATATTCAGTCTCCCCAGCCTGTTGTCAGTCTCTTCCTCCATTCCCTGTATCATCCTCGTTGTCCTCTGCTGCACTCCTCCAGTAGCTTGATATCCCACCTCAGGTATGGCCTCCAGGACTGCACACAGTACTCAAGAGTGGCCTGACCAGTGACCTGTAGAGGGGCAAGATCACCTCCCTCTACCTGGATGAGAACCCCTCGCTATACCACCCCAGCATCTTGTTGCGCCTTCGCTGCAGCTTTCCTGCATTGGGCAGAATTGCTTATGCTCCCTGTTACCATCACCCCAGGTCCTTCTCCTTCTCCTCCTCCTCCTCAAAGATCCCCAGCTTCCCCCCCAACCAGTATTCTCTCCTTGGGTTCGTTTCCCAGAACTGTATTACCTTACAATTCTTCACACTGAATTCCAGCTGCCACCTCTCTGACCACTCCTCCAGTGTGGTTAGGTCCCCTACTGTTGCTTCAATCTCCTCCTCCTCCTCCTCGTTCAATTACTGCACCCATTTTGGTATCGCCTGCTAACAAACTTACCCTGCTCACCACTCCATATAATGTCTGAGATGAAGAGCCAAACAGCACCAGGCCCAGCATCGAGCCCTGCAGCACCCCACTGTCACTGGTCTAGGTGCTGAGAATTCCCCACCACCACCTGTTGTAGCCTCCCACACAGCCAGTTTGTAATCCAGTTTGCCATCTTCACCCCTACTCCGCCAGTTAGCTTCCCCCAAGCCGCCCACGAGGTACTGAATCGAAGGCCTTGTTGAAATCCAAGTAGAGGGACATCCACTGATGGCCCCTATCCAGCTCTCTTGTTACCCAGCCGTAATACTGTATTAGGTTAGTCTGACAGGACTTCCCGATATGAACCCATGATGCCTCACATCCTGAAGGTAACTGTCCTCTAGAAATGACACCAGCCTCTCCTTCAGTATTGTCTCCATAAGCTTGCCCATTATGGAAGTGAGACGACCAGCCGATAATTGACTGGTTCGTCCCTTGGGCGCTCTTGTGTATCGGCACCACATAGCCATCCTCCGGTCCTGAGGCACACATCCCATATCCAGGGAGGTGCTGAACAGATCTGACAGCTCCTCTGCCATCTCCCCAGCACCATGGGGTGGATACTATCTGACCCTGGTGCCTTGTCCACTTTAGTGCCCTCAGTCCCTCTGATACTCTACTTCTCTCAATCATTCCATCCGCCACCCCCCCTCAGTCCAAGGTGGTAGCAGTCCCCCCTACTCCTGCATGCTGAAGTTCCAGCAAATTGAGCTTTTAAAATTTTTTCAAACATCTGGAATCTAAATTTCATGTCTTAAATGGGGATCTGTTAATAACTTTAAGTATGGTACTATAATATAAGACTTTTAACAGCTATGAACCATGGACTGGATTTGAATTTGAAGAGCATGTCTAGATCCTGTTCTTTTCATACTCTTTTAGTTTGTTTGAAACTACCTTCCTATACACAGCATTTTTATTGTTATCAAGTTCCAATAAAGAGGGAAGAGAAGAAAGATTTTACTTTGGAATGAAGTCTAGCTGTGTTAGCCATCCAACATCAAGACTGAGAGGGACTTTTCCATTTCACAAAAGGTCAAAAGGGTAATCTGTCAGAAGTCATTCAACTGAGTCGTAGCTAGTAGGAGAATACCTGTGATTTACTAGCAGGAGCAGCTGAGTCTCCCCATTCTGCCCTTGTGGTGCAAGCAGGAGTGCCTTGGGAAGAGCCAGGATCTGCCTCAAAGAAACATAGAAATACAGACAATGATGGCAGAAATAGATCAAAGGTCTATCTAGTTTGCCTGGAGTTCCCTCTTTGCCCCAGGACCTATTGTCCATATAGGGTTTTATCCTTCCAGTCCACCCCTGCTCCTCTCCCTACTGATAATGACCTGAGCAACACCAAACCCTTCACTCTGTCCCAGCCATGCTTGAAACCATTTATGATCTTGGCAGTTTAATCCAGACAAAACTGAGGTATTGGTGCTGGAACCTGGTCACAGGGGATGAGGGGCAAGCTGGTTTAGTCTCTGGGATGTGGCTCGGGGACTCCCAATTGCTTACCTTGGATTGGGTGAGAAATCTGGGTGTTGTTTTGGATAGCGATCTGACACTTAAGTTACAGGTGTAAGCCATAGTCCAAAACTCATTTTACCATCTGAGGAACATCGCCGGATTAAACACCTAACTCCCTCTGGTGATCTGCCAACACTGGTCCATGCCTTTGCGATCTCTCACCTTGATTACTGCAATGCCCTATACAGAGGGCTGCGGGTAGATCTTCCCCACCTGCAGCTAGTGGAGAATGCAGCTGCCAGGTTGATGCGGGCCCTACCTAGGCCATGTCATATCATGCCTGTGCTCTGCTATCTGCACTGGCTGCAGTTAAATGTGAATCTCCTTCATGGTCAGATTGCCTGGCTACCTGCAAGACCTCCTACGTCCCTACCGCCCCACCTGCTCACTCCATTCTTCTGACGAAGGACTGCTAGAGGTTCCCAGGGTCCTTCTAAAATATCTGGAGCTCGCACTTTGCAGTTCCGATTCTGTGGAACTCTCTACCTCGCCATGTTCAAGAAAGTCAGACAACTGACCAGTTCAAGCGGAGCTAACAACTTATTTATTTAGATAGGCCTTTCCAGATCTAGATTAATATTCTGCTGTTAATTAATATTAGTTATGTTTTTATTGTATTTAGAGGGCCCGATATTCATAAATCGTCTGGCAATGGTGCAAGTGGTGGCGCATTGAGCAATTAGAATATATATTCAAAAGATGTGCCATAGTGCATCTCTTCTAAATATATCAAATAATGCACGCTATGAAATACAATGCACAGGCACATCCCCCAGACAGGTCTGAATACCAGGAATGGGAAATGCGTCAGCACATCAGATATCGCCGTGCACAAATTCCTGATATTCAGACACCAATATGCAAATGGTGCCATAATGCATGCAAAGGCGCCAAATGGGGCCATCTACCGTCATTATGGCCCCATCTGCATGTGTTGTGCAGGGCTGGCCAGCGAAATGCCTGGCACCCTGCACAGCATGTGGTCCCAGTATCAGTACGCAGTACTACTCCCTCCCCTCCCGTGCTACCAATCACCATTGTAATAGTAAGCGTTATAATCCCTGGTAATCTAGTGGTACCTCCTTCCATCTCGATCCTCCGATCACCAAATGATATAACTTAATATCTCTGGCAGTCTAGTGGTACCGCTTCTTTCCTCTCATTAGTTGATTATCGTGAACGTTATTATTATTCTTCGGTAGGTCTAGTGGTACTCCTCCACTTTGTGACCTTCTCAGTTCATTTCGTGCTCTCATCATCGGCGGGTAGTATACACCGCAGATATTTCTGACGGTTGCTCATCAATGACAGCTTACAGTATTAGCTGCAAGCTCATTGGTCTACACTGTGGACCATCGGTTCTTGTAGTGCATAGTGTATAGCTGCACAACTTTGTAAATGACTTTATTCACAAAGTTGTGCATGACTATTACAGTATGCACTGTAAGCTCATTGGTCCACAGTGTGAACCAATCATACTGTAAGCTGTCATTCAGTGGGCAGCCGCGGAGTTATGTGGGTGGATATGCTGCCTGCCGATGACCGGGAGAGGGAGCTGGGTGGCTGGGAGTCCTGTGTGGGGGTACCACTTGACTGCCAGGGGGTTGAAGAGCCGCCACGGTGATCGGGATTTGGGGCAGGGAAGGGGTACCAGTAGACTACTAGGACATTATATTACTACATTATGGCGATCGAGGGTCGGGATGGGGAGGGGGACCACCAGACTACCAGGGATTATTGTGTGTGCTTGTGCACGGTGCGGGGTTGCCACCCATGGACGGTGGCTGCTGTGTTGCACACTGCACTACAGCGGCCCGCTGGTGGGTGGCTAGCACTTGAACTATATTTTACGGGCTCAACTTTGAGCCCCGGTATGCGGCACGTGTCTGGCTAGCCAGTAGATGCGCTGCATAGGCTGAATATCGGAATGTGCCGAGATATGCATGGGCACACCCTCTGGAGATGTGCCACATACATTATCCTTGCACCGTGCATCGGAATTGTGCTGTGCAATTCCTTTTGAATATTGCCCGGGCATGGTTCTGGGGTTGCGCTGGCACAACTCAGTTAGCCATCGGCAACCTCTGAATATCTCGCCATAGTAGATTTTAAATGTTGTTTTATGTAAAGTGCTTTGAATCATTTTGAGAACTGCACTATATAAATAGAATTTGACTGACTGATTACCTCTGTTGGCAGACTGTTCCACGACTCCACCACCCTTTCTATAGAACAGGACTTCCTCACATCCTCCCTCCGACTTCCACTCGTGATCTCAGGTTCTTGACTCTGTATACCTCCTAGTTCCTCACTGTTCAATTTCTTTATTCCTTTCAGGAACTTGAACATCTCTATCATATCCCCCTCTCACCTCACTCCACACAGAAGACTGGTAAACAAGTGTGGCAGCCTGTGAGTGGGTCCAAAGACAATAAAATGGGTATGAAGCTGGGTAGTAACAGAACTCAGAGGGTGGTGGTAAAGGAGTTCACTCGGAGGAAGGTAAGGTAACCCATGAGTGCCTCAGGACTCAGTACTGGGACCAGTCCTCTTCAATTTGCAACACTGCATGTCTGTTCATGGATGACACAAAAACTGCAACAGAGTGGACACATGGGGTGGAAAAATGAAGGAAGATCTAAAAAAGCTGGAAGGCTGCTCAAGGAGCTTGGCAAATGGGCTTCAGTGCCAAAAATGTAAAATTATGTATATGGGACACAGAAACCCAAGGGGCAACGATCAGATGGGGGAGATGTTAACTAACACAAAACAGGAAAGGGAACTGGGGGTCATCATATCTGTTGACCTAAAGGTAGCAAAGTAATGTGATAAGACAGTGGAAAGGCTAGTAGGATGTTGGGGTACAGGGAGGGGTATCACCAGCAGAAAAAGGGAGGTAGTGGTACCCTGTATAGATCAATGGCAAGGCCACATGTGGGGTAGTGTGTCCAGTTTGGAGGCCCCATCTCAGGAAGGATATAAATCGAGTGGAGGTGGTACAGAGAAGGACAACCAAAATGTTGCATGGCCTGCATCAGAAGCCCTATGAGAAAAGACTGAGGGAATTAAATATGTACTCACTGGAAGAAAGGAGAGAAAGGGGAGACATGATAGAACATTCAAATACCTCAAGGGTATCAATAAGGTACAGGAGGGTGGCATAGTGCACAGAAAAGGATGCCAAAGGCAAGTGAGCATGATATGAAGTTGGAAAGGGGAGATTTAGAGGGATGTGAGGAAATATTTCTTCATGGAAAGGGTGGTGGATGCCTGGAACAACCCCTCAGCAGAGGTGGTGGGTACCAAAATGGTAACAGGTTTCAAACATGCATGGATAGACACAGGGGACCTTGGAAACAGGGTTAGGGTGGGGGTAAGGCTGAAGATCAAGTAGGGTCTTGCAGTGGCATGGTGGGTAGGGGACTTTAGGGTGACTAGGTGGGCCAGGAGGTCCTTTTCTGCCGACAGCTCTTATGATTCTATGTTTTATGTTTCTATCACTCCCTGTGTCTAAAGATACATCTTTGGAAACAAAACAGTTTAACATCAATACTGTTTGAAAATAGTACATCCAATATAACTAAGCTGTGTGCAATGAGTCCAAGAGCAGCATACAGAATAACAACTGGTAGGATTACAAAATAGTCCAACAAAGTTTCTGTTCCTTAAACAGGGAGTTGAGAAAGAATATGCTAATTCAAGTATGCACACAAAACATGTGTATTACGATGGGAACTCAGTTCTGCTTGTAGCCAGACCCCCAGTATCCAAAATTAGTTTGTCATACCGATCGAAAGTAAAATGTTTCCAGCACACAGAAATCAGGCGATACAGCAACCTGGGAAGATGTACGATGATGATTTAAGTATCCTCCTCTTCATCCAATCCCGCGTTTTGGGTGTCCTTGGTCCTCCAACAGTTGGGTGCATGATGTGCCCATTTCAAGGCATCATCCAGGTTGATGAAAAAGCCCTAAGACCCCACTCCATCCAACACCATTACGAAGGTCCTGGGGCTTTCAGTTCTTCTTGGCAGCTAGGCCTGCTGGATGTGGAGCAGACACTCCTTAATGGGGTCCCCAGCTGTATTTGCAGCCAGTCTTTTAGAAACAAGGGTAAATGATCCCCTCACTGCTTTCTAGGATGCTAACCACCTTCACGTTACAGGACCTTGCTTGGTTCTCCAGCGTATCAGGTTGGGACCTGAGGTGACCATTCTCCTTCAGAAGGTTGGTGGTGGCTCCCAGGGCTGCTTCTGATTGTTTCTTTGCTTTGCTAGTTTCAGTCTTCAAGAAACTGAGGTCTGATTCCAAGGAAACTACCCTATTTGTCAGGGTGTCAAACATTTCTGCCAGACCGGAGACTGTGGCTACTAACCGACCGATTTTAAGTCCTAAAGCCTGGAGTGTTTCCTCCCTTTGTTCTCTGGTATTGCTGCTGCACGAGATGGACCAGACCATGTGGCAGTGGGCCTGAATGTTGATTTACTTTTGTCCCATCTGGCTGAAGCCTGTCCTTCTTAGGATTTACCATTTTGAGGAACAGGTTTTCCAAAAGTACAGTGGACACAAAGGCTCGAGCAGCCTGTGCTTCAAAGGATGGCTAATCCTGGCTACAACAAAAAGGTAAAACAGAAGTACTCATGGGCCACACTAGGCTATAGCAAAATAAAATTTACTGAGTGCAAGCAAGAACGCTGACTGGTTGCCCCAGCAATTTAACCAAAGGGTCTTCATCAGGGGCATGTCAGACATACGTAAGTACAACCCTTCTATGTAAAACATTTAAAACAGAGTATCAAAATTGCTACAGGTCAACAAACTAGAAAATGTAAGAAAATAACACAAAGGTTACAGTGTACTATAGGTAGAAAGCACTGTAACAAACTGAATACTGGTACAGCACTGCATAGCTCTCTAACTGATAATCACAGTAAACACATAATATACAGTATTTAATTCATAAACTCCAAAACTAATTTCTGTACAGCAAAAAAAAAAAAATCTAATTGATCTTTACATTTCATCTATTGTCATATGATTTGAATGCTATTAGGTTCAAGTACTGAATGCACTCAAAAATTCAAGTATTTATTTAGAAAATAGGTTTATGTAGAAAATGATTATTTTGCAAGGACATGGATGCCTGAGATACTGGAGCACCAAGCGCTTCAAACAGGTGAAAATCTATGATGTCAAACAAAAATATTAATTCCAAAATGCTGTACAAAAGCCGGCCCGGTGGTGAAGAGGGCTGAGGCACTCTGCACCTTACCTTTCACCATGCTGGCGACTGAGGTTTGGGAACAAGTTCAGGTCACCAAGTGTTGAGCCGGGTAGGAGAGGATCGAGCATCCGGAGGACAGCTCTCCTCCCGGGAGTGATGGTTTGCTGCATCGGCCACTCCACCTCGCAACAATGGCTGGTTGCCTGCCCCATCTCGATGTGTATCATCAGGTAGGGGAGGAAAGCCTTCCCTTCCCAGCCCTGCCACGGGGAAAATCTGTGGGGATTTCGGGTCCGTGTGGTGGGTGCTGGGTGAGAGGAGATGTGGGAGGACTGACAGCCAGCCCACACTGACCATGAGAAAAAACTTCTATGGCAAATGCTGTACAAAATGTTGATCAGACACATTTAAAGAGAAAACAAAGATAGGAAATCTCACATCATGTCCATAGAAGTGGAAATAAAAGGTAGAGCAAACAGGGTCCTGTGGAAGGAGAGGTCCTGTATCTCTTGCTCTGAGTAAATCCAAAATACAGCACCGATTAGTAATGTGCGCTGAAAACAAACGAGAACAAGAAGCTGGCTTTGTGGTACAGAGGGCTGAGGCAACTATGACTCACCTACTGCCACACCGCGAACCAGGTCTGGGAAGGAACCTGGGCCACTCATGGTCCCCACTCCTGTGGGGAGGGATGGCAGCCTGTTCTGCTGCAACACCACCACATAGGTGACCATAGGTGGCGGTAGCCAGGAGCAGCAGTTCAGGGTAGGGGACACTCCTGATGGAAGATGTCAGCATGTCCAATGACATGCGACAGCATCAAGCCATCACCCCATGGAGCGCCCATGGGTCAGAGAAACAGAGCACTGGAAACCCACCGGCAGCAGGATGAAGACCTGTGACTCCTCGCATGTTCTACCTTGCCTACTGCCATCCAGAGGGGGCTTTGGGAACACCCGATGGCCCCACCACATGGGGAAAGCTGTGGAGGAACAGGGAATCCTCACGTAGGACCCAGAGATGGCAGGTGATGGGCTGGGGAGCCACAAGTGGCCAGCCAGGTTGGGGGAGGGGAGAAAGAGGAAAAGAAAATTTCAGGTTTAGATAAGCAAAAACCTTCATATTTCATCACTCTTATACAGCATAAGCAGCAGCAAATTATTTCTGATCCATTTCAGGAAAGGAGTAAAATTAAGGTCTTCATTCAGATCATTAGGCTGCGAAGTATTCAAAACACATATTCATCTACTTTCCTTTCTCAGTAAAATGTTAAATCATTCACCACCCAGAGTGGTTTAACATGGGTTCCATCTCATAGCGACTGAGGAACAGCACCCGTGAAGAGGGCGCAAATCTTTCCATGATAGCTATGGCTGGAAGAATACTGCTCCTGCTGACACTGAACCTTGCTCTCTTTTACTGGCTCTTCTCACTGCTAGACTTTGCTCTCCTGGCAGTGTTAAACTGACCTCCACACTATCTGACCTTACCTACCTGTGTCACAGATCAAGCAGCATGACATGACTCTCTATTACTCGCTAGGCATCTCTTATACATGGCTGCTGACTTTACCTCTAAATGCCTCTGGCAGAACATGCTACTGGTACCACCTCTTTTCCTTGAAACTATGGTATCTTGTACTCCTAGCTTTGTTATTATCTGGGGACATCAAAACAAACGCTGGCCCCAGTTACCCACTGCCTCTCCGAACATGGACTGGTTAAATATGAAAGGCTTTGTATAGCACACTTAAACATTAGAAACCTTCTCTGTAACTTTACATGGCTATCCCTATATGAACCTGACATTCTCTGTCTGACTGAAACTTGGCTAAAGCACTCTACTCCTGACTCTTCCTAACTATTTCCCATTTCAGGACAGACTATTTGGAAAAGGGAGGTGGAGTTGCCTGATTTCAAAACCACCTGAATATGTCCTTAATGCAATGTTCGGTTGCCTCTAACTGTGTTTCTTACATACCCTACTTCTACTTAAAACCAAAAGATTCACTTAATATGTGCCTACAATCCTCTTAAAGCAGGTCAACTAGGATACTCCAACAACTTGAGTACTCTACCTCTGCAGCTGGCCAAAATCAACTTATTATTCTTGGCGATCTCAACCTAAATCGGCTGGGGAAAATAAAAGTGGACTGGTATCTCTAGTACATGGATTTAACATGCACCAGGTAACTGAAGATCCCACCAGGCTGACCTAGTCACCTGCTGCTGGAACACTTATAGACTGGATACTCACAAATCGAACTGATAACATTACTGCCTCAGGTGTGCTTCCTGATTCTATAAGGACCATTCCCTGTGTTTTGCATGATAGAACATCGTGTGATTCCAGCCCCTAGCCACGCTTACATCACCTTCTGGGATTTTCTACACTTGATCAAGCAAGCTTTACATGATATCTCTTCTGTAAACTGGATCCCTATTATCCAGCCCCAAGACACTGAATCTGCTCTCAATCTTTCTTTCTATATTCTTATCCCTCCAGGACATACATACACCTAAACGGAATCGATGCGTTAGGGCCAAACAGACTAGGGCGGCTGCACAAGGAACTTCTCGCTTCCCTCCGACACGTGACAAAAGTTGGAACTGCTACAAAACCTTGGGTCAGCAAAGTGAATAAGACACTTACAGAAAGCAGTGCAATATGTGCAAAAAAAAAAATCAGGCTTGCCAAAAGCTCATACTGCAAAGGTCTATTGCGGGAAGCTGCTGGGGACCGAAGAAATTCTGGACACATGTAAAACCCTTTCTGGGCTCAAACCAGTCTCAACACATGAATGATATGGTCCTCAATGGTATGCACTGTAATGACCCACCACCATTGCAAATTCTTTCAACAAATACTTTACTGATCTCACCAAATACACTGCCTCGTTCACAGCAAATCGATCCTGATGCCGTTACTCCACACAAAATGTGCCCATGCCTAAATTCCTGAAGCTAGCTGCTCCTTTTATTGTGGCCCCATTGGCGAAAATCTTTACACTGTCTCTCTGCCATGGTCATGTTCAGGACATATGGAAATTGGCAAAAGTCACCCCACTCTTATGAAAGGTGACAAGAAGGACATACTGTAGCTAATTATAGGCTCATAGCCATTCTGTCAGTACTAAACAAAATACTCAAGAAATCAGTGGCTATACAGGTCATCAAGTTCCTCTCTAAATATACCCATCACCTGCTCGACATGGTTCCAAGAAGGGACAGCACCTCTACTGCTCTGATACAGTTTACTAATGATGCTCTTACTGCTATGGATCATGGTCTCATGACTAGTGCAGTGTTCATTGACCTCTCAAAGGTGTTTTATCTTGTAGATTACCCTCTTCTGCCTGATTGCCTCAGCTTCTCTGGTTTCTCGGGGCAAGCTACAAACTGGTTCCAAAGCTACTTAAGCAATAAAGACAACAGGTAAATTTTAACTCTGCGGTGTCAGACTCTATGCTATCAATGTTGGTGTTCCTCAAGGCTCCATCCTGGGGCCTCTTCTCCATTTTATAAATGACATATCTTCTAACACCCTTGACGCTCAACAATCTTGTATGCAGATGATCTGGTGCGCTACACCTCCTCTGCAAACATAAGAAAAATAAATAATCGACTAAAATCTGCATTTTCATAATGCAAGAATGGATCCACAACAAAAGGCTCATCCTAAACATAAGAAAACTCAGGGCATGCTCTTGGATCTGCAACCAAACTTAGAACAAACTGCAACCTTTTCCAACGTCTCCTGTGCAAATGGCTCCCCTTACAAAAGTAACCTCATTCAAGTATTTAGGTATCCTGCTTGATGAAACTCTCAACTTTGAGCAACACATCATCGACACCTGCAAGTCAGTAATAAACTCCAAACTTGGAATGGCTTACAGGACTAGTCGGATGCTTACCCCTCAGCTAGACTGGCTATTTCTAGGAGTATCCTACTTCCAGCCCTTAAGTGCGGTGCTGTCACCTACATAAATGCTTCAAAAATTACCCTGAGTAAGTGGGATACAACGTATAATAGTATCTGTCGTTATGCCTCGCTTCCCACATTCGAAGCACCATTGCTTGCTGTATGCAGACCTTAGATGGCCTTCTCCATTTGCCAATCAACTCCTTGCCCTTGGTACTCTGCTGACAAAATCATGAGAACTAACCTACCTACCTCTCTTGCAGGCATGCTGGTGCCTCTGTCCCCACCTATGGTCTCTGCTCTACTGGACTCTCTACTATACACCCTAGGTGCAGAACCCTAAAAGGAACCTTAGCTTTCTTCTGCCTGGCCCCACAATATTGAAATTCTCTACCTCTTGATGTTCGCTCTGCACCTAGTCATATTGATTTTAAAAAGATGCATCACACTCTCCTTGTCAAACATGCCCTATGTTCTCGTTTTAAACCCCATAGGGTGCTTGACATCCCTTCCTCAGCTCTCAAAATGTTTAAAGTTTGCTCTGACCCCTTGTTACTGTTATATGTAGCACTTACCATGGATTATGTGTTAAAACTCTACTGCCTATGATTGTATGCTTATTATGTTTTGTACTATTGTGCATTTTTCTGCCATTGTCTCTGTCATATTAGCAATACTGTTTACGCCACAGAACATCGTGTAGATTTTTCTTTGTATGGTTGATTACCTCTAAACTATACCTGTTATTTGTTTTATCTGCCAATTTTGTATTGTAACCTCCCAGGTCGTGTCTGAAAATAGTCATATTTTGTGGCTCGACACCTTACCATTAAAAAAACTAAATAAATACATATAAATCCCAAGCGCAACAACTTTGCACAAAGTCTTTTTCAGGGCTTCACCCCCACCCCCACTGTGAGGCGTTGCCCCCAATGTCCCCTTTCTTTATGATATTAACTCCAGGGGGCATACCTCAGGGATGCTGAAAACCACTGGTCGCGCTCGAAGTGCCCGCACTGAGGGTTCCGTTGTCTCTTCGTGGGTCGCCATTCCTCGTCTCTGTTTTAACGCGTACCTTTAAACGCTTTAGAGCCATAAATGTTAATGAACTGGGATCTGAGTTGTGCTCAAGTTTATAATGAGCTCCTAGAGCATTGTTATTTTACCAGTACATATGATTCTAACATGCTCCTAAATTCTGTTTCTGAAGCTGTATGTTCCTCATAGAAACATACTGAAACACAGAGTTTGATGGCAGATAAGGACCACTTGGCCGACCTAGTCTGCCCATTTACCTACCTGATCGATAATCCCCATATACTGGAGGCCACATGGGCACCAAACCATATAAATGACCAAAGAGGTTCTGCATGTTATCAGTTGCCTAACTACTTCTTTCTCAGGCCTAGTTAGACTGGTAAACATATTGCCTTTCTACAGCATATTTACAAACATTACACTGCCCACATTTGTAGAAGCCTGTCAGTCATTGTGGTAGCCACATGTAACATAGGTATATTAATACGGTTGGTACTGAAATGAAATGGTTAGAAGTTAACGTATTCCCCAGACTCTTGCCTTTCTGAAAGGCACACGTGGGATCACTCCCACACTTTCTCCTAGGGCACTGTTTGCAAGACTGGCTAAAACTTATGGACCAAATTGCCAACCTGACCAGATAACAGGCCTAAAACCAGTCACAAACGCACAAGATTGTTTGGTGGATAGGTTATGAGCCTTTGGCACCAATACTCTGTTTCTGTCCAGGTTTTGTTACCTTAACAAGGGCTTCATTTAAGATCTCCAATGAATACTCCTCTCCAAAATCTGTTGATGATTTTGAGCCTGTACCTTAAAAATCTTACTCTCACTATAATTTATTTTCAGTCTCAGATATTGGGACTAGGTATGGAGTCCAACTGCTTTTAGGATGCACACTCTTGTAGTGCAGCAAAGCATTTGCAGCTCTTTTCTGCAGCCACTGGCAGATATCTTTGTCTCTGGCAAGGCACTAGCGTGACATCCAAAATGTATTTGTTTTTATCACAACTCATGTAGTCTTTTGATAGAAAATTGAATGCTAGAAAACAATTTTTTGTTTACATGTGCTGGACTAGGAATAGTATTGACTACCTGTATGTGGGGTCACCATGACAACTATGAAGCAAACCAATGAATGCACAGTGTTTACTAAGTAACAACTCACGGCCTGATTGGTCCTGAAATGTTTTTAATACCTAAGCTGGTCTTCCTCCTGTGTCCATATGAGAAAACCAGGAGCAAAACCAGTCAAGGGTGTTTGTTTTACCGCTTCTATGTATTCGGACTCATTAAAGTTGTTTGTGTGATCCTGAAACCTGGTGCTGGTAATTCTTTGATGTTTACTCGATCGACTGTTTATCGGACACAAGTTGTTGAGGTGGAGCCAAAATAAGACATGATAGGAGTGGTGCAGTGCAATGGCTGTGGGCGCAGTGTTCCGGGAGACATTCTGGAGGCTGCGATGCTGCCTATTTGCAGGCACCTCTCTGGTCTGAGAGAGGAGGCTGCCTGTCTCCAGGCTGACCTGGCTAGGATTCAAAACCTCCTCCCCACCCAGGGACAACCAGGGCCAATGCCACTACCTCAGAGGTTGCCAAGAAAGAGGAGAGGCTGGACCAGAGTGGGCTCAGGGAGGAAGAGGGTGGTGGAACAGAGTTGCATCCCTCCAGCTGTACCTCTCCACAATTCATTCACTCTTCTGGTGGATAGTGGTTCCTCTATGAGGCACCTGCAGTGGAGACCAAGGAGGATGTTGGGAACCTTCACAAAGGAGACCCACAGGAGGGTGACATGGTACCCTATAGGGAAGGAAACAACTCCTGGTGGGGGACCTCAATCATTAGGGGGTAGAAATGGGGGGGAAGGGAGAGGGAGGTAAGGTGCCTTCCTGGTGCCACGGCTTGAGGGACAGGAAGCGAATCCTCAGAATCGTGGAGCAGCTGCACGAGGGAGGAGCTGGATGTCATTGTCCACCTAGGGACAAATGATCTGGCTAGAAATGGGATCAGAGCAGTGCAAGAGGAGTTTGTAGAGTTGGGGAGAGGCCTTAGACAAGTAGCGATATGGTAACCTTCTCGGAGGTGCTGCCTGTCTATGGCAAGGGTGATGCTAGGGCACTCCTTACCAGGAATTCAATGAGTGGTTGAAAAACTGGTGTGGAGCTCAGGGTTTTGGCTTCATTAGGGACTGGGGAGCCACCTGGAGGGATGCAGACCTATACTGGTGCGATGGTCTGCATCTGTCCAGGGGGAACCAGGATCCTAGGTGAGAGGTTTAAATGCTTCATTGGCAAGCATTTAAACTAGCCAAGGGGAGGCACTGAAAAGGAGCAGGAAATCCCAGCCTCCCCACAAAACATGGTAATTAGTGAGGTAAACACCATGGTAGAGAAGTTATTAGGGAGCAGGACAGAGGTAAATGTAAAAAGGCAAAGGCAGTAAGGACAGGAATGGGGCTAAAAGGGATAAAACTGTCAAAAGTGGAGGGTGATGAGTACCAATGCCCGTAGTCTGTGTAACAAGCTCCCTGAACTAGTGGCCTTGATGGAAGAGGGTTGCCTGGATATTGTGGCAGTCACAGAAACATGGTACACAGAGACCCATGACTGGGATGTCAACATACCAGGATACACAATCTACAGGAGGGACAGGGAGGGTAAAAGTGGAGGAGGAGTAGCTCTCATGTAAAGGAAGGGATCAAAGCAACAGAACTAAAGAGTAAACAGGGAGCAGATGAGGCACTCTTGGTCACCCTGGAGACAGGAAATGGCACCACAATCCACATGGGGTTGTACACAGACCCCATCTCAGGGGAGGGAATGGACAAGGAAATGATAGAAGGCTTCCTTAGAATGGCAGAAAAAGGGGAGAATTGTTGATGGGGACCTGAATATGCCAGATGTTAACTGGAGCACCTTTGCTGCAGGCACATCCAAGAGCAGGGTCATTCTTGATGCCTTACATGGGGCATGCCTCAGACAGCTAGTATTGGAACCCACTCGGGAGGAAGCAATCTTAGACCTGATACTCTCAAATGGGGATGGAGAAAGAATCTCAGATTTAGAGGTGGGTAGCCATCTGGGAACAAGCGACCACCAAACAGTGTGGTTCACGATAAACACAGCCATACAATCAAGCCATACAAAAGCAAGAGTACTGGACTTTAGAAGGGCTGACTTTGGGAAATGAGAGAGTGCCTAGAAAAGCACTAGCAAACAGGCAAGAAGGAGGGTGGAGGAACAATGGGGAGTAATCAAAACAGCCATCACAGAGGCACCAAGCCTTTGTGTAAAGCAAATCAATAAAACACAACGAAGGAAAAAATGCTATGGTTCTCAAAAGAGGTAGCAGGGAAAGTTAAGGAGAAAAGGACAGCATTCAGGAAATATAAGGAAACACAGAAGGAGCAGGACAGAGGACTTCATCTGTTAAAGCAGAAAGAGGCTGGGAAGGCAGTCAGAAGAGCAAAGGCCCAAACCGAGGAAAGGATAGCCAATTCTGTTATGAAGGGGATAAGACCTTTTATAGGTACATTAGGGAGCAAGAAAGACCAAAGAAGGATACTGAGGCTTAATGTAGGGATGGAATGTGGGTAGAGGGGACAGTGAAAAGCAGGGATACTGAACTAATATTTCTGCTCAGTATTCACAAAGGAAGAGGAGAGGAAGGTACCTAAACCAAACAAGAGAAACACTCTGAAGACGGGGTCAATACCAGTCCATTTACAGAAGAAAGGGTTCTGAAAGAACTAATAAAATTGAAGGTGGACAAAGCAATGGGGCCTGATGGGATTCACCCAAGAATTCTAAAAGAACTAAGGGTAGAACCAGTGACACTGCTGACTACTCTCTTTACAAATCATGGCAGGATGGTGTGGTACCTGAGGACTGGAGGAGGCCAGATGTGATTCCGCTTCATAAAAGTGGGAGCAGGTCAGAGGCAGGAAACTACAGACCAGTTAGTTTGACCTCAGTGGTAGGGAAAATGATGGAATCACTTCTGAAGGAAAGAACTGTTGAGTACCTAGAGGCCAGTGGGGCTAGGACCCAAGGCAGCATGGATTCCACGATGGGAAGGTTATGTCAGGCGAATGTAATAGATTTCTTTGACTGGGTGACCAGGGAGGGGCTGTGGACATGGCCTACCTAGATTTTAGCAAGGCATTTGATACAGTCCCACACAAAAATTAATACACAGTTAGCCAGCCTTGGAGCGGGCCCCAAGGTGGTAGCCTGGATAAAAATTGGCTAGACAACAGGACGCAAAGGGTAGTAGTAAATGGAGTACACAGTGAAGAAAGGAGGGTTACTAGCGGGGTACCGCAGGGTTCAGTACTGGGACCGGTCCTTTTTAATGTCTTTATAAGTGACATTGCAGAGGAACTGGAAGGAAAAGTATGTCTCTTTGCAGACAACACAAAGATCTGCAACAGGGTTGATACACAAGATGGAGTGGAAAGGATGAGAAGGACTTGGCAAGGTTGGAGGAATGGTCAAATGTATGGCAGCTCAGATTCAATGCAAAGAAGTGCAAGGTAATGCACATGGGAAACAAAACCCAGGGGAAGAGTACACAATGGGGGTGAGATACTGACAACAGTAAAAATGGAAAGAGACCTGGGTATAATTATATCAGATGACCTAAAGGTGGGCAAGCAATGTGAGAAGGCAGTAAGGAAGGCTGGGGAGATACTGGGATGCATAGGAAGAGGCATCAATAGTAGAAAACAGGAAGTTGTTATCCCTCTGTACAGACAGTTGGTGAGACCCCATCTGGAATACTGTGTGCAGTTCTGGAGACCCCATCTCTGCAAAGACACAGACAGAGTGGAGGCTGTCCAGAGGAGGGCAACAAAATGGTGCAGGGTCTGCACCAAAGACACACTGAAGAAAGACTAAAGGAGCTTAATATGTATACCCTTGAGGAAAGAAGGGAGAGAGGGACATGATAGAAACTTTCAAGTACCTCAAGTGAATCAACAAGTCCAAGAGGGTAGCATCTTTTAGAAAAAGATATACAAGAACAAGGGGCACAATTTGAAGATAGAGGACGCTCAGAGGTAATGTGAGGAAGTATTTTTTCACAGAGAGGGTTGTGGATGCATGGAACAGCCTCCCTGAGGAGGTCGTGGAGTCAAGAACAGTGGGGAATTCAAGAATGGGACAGACATAAGGCAGTCCTAGTGGGGGCAGGAGGAAGTAAGCTGTTGGTTAACTACGATCTGCAGCTTATCTGTTAGGTAGGAAAATGGGCAGACTAGGTGGCCTAGCGTGTCCTTATCTGCCTCAAATTCTATGTTTCAATGTTTCTATGGAGGCTTATTGTGAGCAACCCATTGCAAATGAGACACTGCATCTTACCTGTTCTAGCTTGGGTACATTTATAGTAAAAATGCGTACCAGCAATTCCAAGTACATTAGAGCCACAGTTGCACAATGTGCATCTCTGCTAGTATATCTTCAGAAACATACATTATAAAAGCTGTTCCCCATTGAAAATGAAAGACTGATTCTCAGCTGTGCTGGCCTTGGTAACTACATTGTACAATGGGTAAAAGCTGAGCCACAACTGAAAACAAGATATTGCATATCCACTGTGCTATTCTGGATAAATTAAATACGGTGTAAAATGGATAAAATCCAGATCACAGATATATAATTTGTTGCCATGAAAAAGGACCAGTAGGCCCATCTAGTCTCTCTTATTTTCCCTGTTTATACACTCTGGATTCTGTTTCGTCCAGGTGTCCCTTCCTCTCCTTTCCTCTACCTATTAAGCCCATGTGCCCATCCTACACATGGTCGAAGCTCTCCACCGTCCTTGCCCTCACCACCTGTTCTGGAAGGCTGTTCTAGGTGTTCACCACCCTTTCTGTGAAGAAGTATTTTCTCACATCCCTCTTAAACTTTCCCCACTCAAGCCATGGTATTCCATGTTCTAGTACTCCACATCGACTGAAAGAAACTTCTTACACCTTGTTCACCCCTTTGAGGTACTTATAGGTTTTAATCATGTCCTCTATCACTCTCCTCTCCTCCACAGAGTACATGTTGTGCTCCTGCAGCCCTCCTCATATGTTCTCGTGAACCCTGCACCATTTTGGTAGCCTCCTCTGGACCACTCTACTCTGTCAATGTCCTTGTGGAGATGCGGCCTCTAGAACTGTACACTACACTCTAGGTGGAATCTAATGAGAGAGAGAGAGAGATAGTTGCAACACCACCTCCCTTCTGCTTGAATTCCCTCCTTATGCAACCCAGCATCCGGTTAGCCTTGCTTAATGCCTTGTCACTACCCTGTCACCTTGAGATCATCAGATATGATTACCCCAAGCTCCCGCCTTGCTTGGTGACTGTAAGTACCTCTCCTCCTCTCATACACAGCTTCTGGGTTTCTTCCTTCCCAGATGCATGACTTTGCACTTTTGGTGTTAAACATGGCTTCAAAACAAACTGCAAATAAGATACTGCACCTCATCTGTTGCTTCCTTGGTAACTATATCTTTCATTTTACCTCTTAGAATATTCTACACCTATCTGAAACAGTGCAGTCACCCATAGAAGGTGTTGTGATCCCACATAGGTGGAGGGATGTCCATCTTTGGTGGTGGGGGGTACTGAAAAGGTCAGTGGGTGTGACAGCATGTGGGGGTTATGGGATAATTAGGTGTTACAATATGCACAGGACTCTGGCATTAGTGGGTGTGACAGACATGGGATGAAAAATCCTGAAGTCCGAGGTCGTGACTTATTAAATGTGTACCAGGACTTGAACTTTCATTTGTTTTTAAGTCCAACTAACTTGCCTGCTTACGGTTGTTTAGAGTGCCAAGATTGTTCCTGAGCTTGCTGATCTGGGGCGGCTTCAAGAGTTGTACAGTGGCTCTGCCTATCCTTTCCCGATTGGTTGCCTGCTGATATTTCCATGCCTACTTTTGCGACCAGGTGAATGCATACAGCTGGTGCATGTACAGGGTCGTGAGTGCTCCTCCTGCTACTGCACGCTACAGTTTGAAGCAGCAGCCTGTATTATTTGTGACTGGCTGTGTGCTGTTATTGAGTTTTGGCGCACAAACTGTTAGTGGCAGGCAAAAGAGCGCACAGAATGCAGTGAGGTGGTGGGTAAATGGGCGGTGGATTGGGAAAACAGCATCAGAACACTGTGGTTGTGAAACAGTCAGTTGAGATGAGGGCAGATGAGGGAGGACTAGAACTGGAGCCCGGCGACAAAACTAGTCCTGTGCCAGCACTGACAGAGGATCACATTTATTTATTTTTAGTCTTTGGTAACCGGTAAGGCCCACTCAGGCACAAGTACCTGCTTTCAGAGGCGACCTAGGAGCACTGAGCGGATAAGTGACTTGCTCAGAGTCACACAGTATGCAAGTGGAAGTTGTGGAGAATCAAACTCAGGTCTGGTCTGCTGAATGTATCACGCTCATTCACACCTCGTTCCTCTAACCTCTAGGCAGTACTGCCAGCCATGGTGTACTGGAGCTGCTAAAGTGTAATCAGGAGGTAAGCAGAGAACACCGGGCATGTGTGGGAGAATTGTACATCATCTCTAACTTAAATGGACCAGGGACTGAAGTAGGGAGACATGGGGAGTTATCAGGGTTACTGATCACCAGGGCTCAGCAAATCAGTGACCTATACCTTCAGTATTTACACTAGTCTGCTATGTAAAACTGCCACCTCATCCAGAGGTAAGGAGTCAATGCATTTCCCTCTATGGAACAGCTGGGCCATCAAAATCCTCAACATCTGAATCAAAATCAGTGTTCCCCATTCATTATTTTTGCGCTGGTTGGGCACCACCCAATATTTTTCACCACCACCACTTCATATTTTTTACCACCACCCTATATTGTCTTGCCACCACCCTATATTTTTATCCATTACTGATTGTTTGTTATAAAATCCTCCAAAATTGTCTTTTATTCTCATCCTTTATTGCAGTATTACCCAGTTCTGATACCAGTCCACTGTATTTAACTTCAAATCCACTTATGCACATGTACAGTGCATATAGGAGGTGCAGTAAAATAATGCACCTTTGGACTCGATCATCACTGCCACCACCCTATATTTTCAGACAGTGGGAACCCTGAAAATCCATTCAGAATCAAAGTTTGTATACAAGGCAATCCTTCCTACCCCTCATAAACAAGCATTGTAATTAAATCTCGATTTTGGTAAATGGGACAATTGGCATCTTTTCTCACACCTATTGTTTCAGTTTCTGTGGCAGCACAACATTTTCTGATAAACTGCTTCAACACAAATAGGTGTTTAAGTGTACATGTGTATGGCTAGATGATTTTGAAACCAAGCCAGGAAGTAAATCCGATGACAGCAGAATCATAATGGACCCTCCCTCCTCCCCACTGTATTGTTTTGGCCAAATCCAAACCTGCATAGCAAAGTGTTAGAATATTTGAGTATCTTTCCTTGAGAAATTAAAGATTTTATACAATTTCAATACAAAAAATCAATAAATTGCTAGAAACTGCGGTTGTTGTGCAGAGAGTTGTGAAAATTGTGGATACTGTGGTAAAATTGTGTGCAATTTTCCAGAGTCCTGCCTATAGCATGTTTGTCTCTCTCTCTCCAGCATAAAAATATTTTTTGTTGCTGTTTTGCTTACAGTTTGGGGGAATTAGTGTGACTTATCAACTCTTGCTAAGGACTTATGCCCAAAAGTATTATAAGTCCTGGACTTATGGCTTCCCAAAAATATTTCAACCCGAATGTGTGTATGTATTGATGAGTGTGATAGGGTGCATGGGGTTGGTTGGTGGGTGTACTAGTGTGCATGGGGTATGAGGTTGGTTTGTGTGACCACGGTATGGGGTCGAGTGTGATGGGGTTATGTGGTTGGTGGGTGTGATACAATGCAGCTAGCTGGTGGGTTTGACAGCGAGTACAGAGGTGTGGGGTCAGTCATGGGTTGTGACAGCATGTGTAAGAGTGCAGGTCATCCAGTGTGTTCACTGCATACAGCGTAAGGTGTAAGGGGTGGAACAGCATGGGGGTATAGGGTAACAAGGTGGGCAGATGCTTTGGGTTATTTATTTTTATTTATTCATTGGCATTTCAGAAAACCTGTGAGCAGAAGCTCTTTACATAGGTTCCACATCGGGGATAACCCAAACTGGATAACAATACAAACAAAGGTTACATACAAGTGCTACCAAGTTAAAATCATCTAGGCAGGTTGCAGACTAAACACATAAGTTTAGAGGGTATGCATACATATTGTGCCAGAGGCTAGAGCAATGTGTACAGACAGTAGGGAACAAAGACAGTGACACTGGAAGTAATGTATCACAAAGAATACATCGGAGGCATTTTACAATGTATGCCTGAGTCAGATCATTTACTAGCTTCCAAAGGATGAAGAAAGGGTGGGGTGGTGGAGGAGAGGCATTTTATCAGGGGAAAGGAATGAGGCAGGAGCGGAGGTGAAAGGAGGAAGGGAGGAATGAGTAAATGCAAGAAAGCTGGGATGCAGGAGGAAGTGCTAATGTTAGCCGTCCATGTCGACAGGCGTGGGAAGGAGTAGTAGGTCTAGTGGTAGCAGTCGAGGTTGCTTCAGAGACAAGGTGTTGCCTAAGCAGGTGTTTGAAGGAGCCAGAGACATTGCATTGGTTATCTCGGGGGAGTGGGAGTAGCAAGCTGATCCAGGGTGGGCTCTATGTAGGAAAGGCTCGCTGCCCAAGTGCTCAGTGCAACAGTGTGGGGTTCTGAATAACTGGTTGATGGATTTCCTGGTAGTACACTGGGTCACGGTGGAGTTAGGAGAGCTTGGACACCAGGTGGCGCAATCCATGCCTAACTTTTTAGCAATCAGGCAGGTATGGTATCTGAGCCTGCTGTCAAATTGTAGCCAGTTAGCCTAGGTGTAGAGATCGACATGTGGGTACGCCGATCAGCTCCAGTGAGTAGGTAGCAAGCTTTATTCAAGGCTGTTTTGATTCAACGCACGCAGTGGCAGTAGCAGATCCATAGATGGCAATGCCATAGACAGCTAGGGAGACTAATGAACTATGGATGACAGTGTGCAGCGCATCAGAGGTTAGGTAGCATTTGTGCTTGTACAGCATCCCTATTCTCCTGTTTAGCTCCTTTGAGATGTTATCAATGTGCTGAGTGTAGGACAAGGTACAGACCACAGTTATACCTGTGACACTTGGCCAGCGAGTTATGATTGTTCTATATGTGTAATATAAAAATATAGTATGAGAGTCTGTGCTCCATGGTGCCCCCCACAAGTTTTAGTGAAGCTACAGGATGTATGTTAACTGACCAGCAGATCTCTGTAATTTAATTAACTTCCTTGAGAAATTGCATTTTATGGACATCTGCACAGGATAAGCGTAATAAACATTTATGACGTATTAAGAGGAACAGGCCATTGATACCAACATGGTGTGAAAGTTGTAAAACCTTTGACATGCCTTGGGAATAGGAACTACACCAGATCAAAGAGAAAATGTTTAATTAAGGAGTCATATTTACAAAATGGAGTGTTTGCTGATGTCACATTATTTAATATATCTCCTAACAGGAAATCATTGTTTGTATTTTTATATTCTAAAAGGATGAGCTAGATGACTCACAGAAGGGGTGTGGAAGACACAGTTTAAACTAGTACTGGTGTCTAATCTTTTGTCATATTCCATCTTGGGGCGCTAGAGAGACAGCGCTCTCAGCTCTCTGATCTAACTATAGTCACTTAGAGGTAATACATTAGATAGAAAAAGTCTAAACGATATGGTAGGAGTTTTGTGTTGTACTTTTCCTTGTTTTCTTTTAAGTGATTGTATACTCTTTGATATATTGTTCTGTGCTTACATTTTTCATATTTTTATCATCTTTAGTAAAATCTTTATTTTGAAAAGACTGCCTGGGACTGCCAGTTCTTTTTGCAAGTAGACGTATAGAGGTTAAGACTAACAAAACTGTTTGAAAGCTTGATGGTGTTACTAAACTGGGAAAAGGTAAGAATATACCTAAGGTCTTTTATAGAGTTTAAGGGTTCATTTTGGAAGCCTGGCTTGGTGCCCAAATCCCGAAGAGGTACGTATCTCAGCCTGTACTTTTGGTACGCTAGCATAAGGTTCACAGTTTGAATCCCCAGAACTTGAGACTAAATGTGATTCAGACCCACAAGCAGACAGGAGGGTTACCTTATCTGTTACCTGTTCACATTACTGTGCTCGGAGGTTGGCACTGTGGGAGCAGAGGGCCTTACCTGCTGAGTGCGTTTGTGACAGATTTGGTTGGCAGTGGTGCGGATAAATTTGGTAACACAAGCTTTAACTGTTCAGTGTGTCAGCTTAATACTGTACAGCACATTTGCAAAATAAGGCAGTGATTTATTTTAAAAGGAAACAGAACTATATCATTTTGCTTACAGTCAAGTTCCTACCTGTTTTATCTTTTTTCTAAAGTGCAAGTTAGAGTAGCCATAGTTAGGGAAGAAGATGGCTTCCAACTACAGCGGGTACACTGCAGAGACTACTTGGAGGCAGTTAAAGCAGGACAAAAAAGAGTCCTGCACAAGGCGTGGGTCACTAAGCAGAACCTTGTGGATGCCCTCATAGCAGCAGATGCCCAGAGCATCGAGTCACAGACTGAGACTGTAAAGGACCAAACCTTGGGCGTGGAGGGGCTAGCGCCAGTGCAGTGTCCAGATCAGTAAGAAGGGCAGCAGGGTCAGTGCAAACAAAGGCCACAGCAGCAGGGAAGGTCACCAGCATTCTGGAGCCAGAAGCAATCAGGCTGCAGACTGAGTTGTGCAGACTGGAGCTGGAGTTCCAGAGATGCTGAGCAGAGAAACTAGCTGCAGCAGAGAAGCGGGAAAGAGAACAGCGAGAAGCTGGACCGTGAGTAGGCGTGAGTGCCAGCAGTCACAGAAGAGAAGAGGGAGGAGAACAGCGAGAAGCTGACCATGATGAGCATGAGCGCCAGTGAGCTGCAGAGGAGAAGAGGGACCAGGAACAGCGGGAGGCTGACCGTGAGGAGCGTGAGCGCCAGAGGCGACATGAACTAGAGAAGCTACGACTCCACCACCAGCACTAGAGCAGGTAAGGGTTTGGGTTTCACTGGAACTACAGGACTAGGTTACAAATTGAATTCAAATTGATAGCGGAATTTAAAGAGGAGAGGACATGGATGCCTTTTAAATTCCTTTGAAAAGTTTGTATTCAGGCAAAATTCTAGTGGTCCTGAGCTTCCAGCTTTCCCACTACTTACAGGAAAGCTCGGGATGCATTGGGTCAAATGGACAATGAGGACAGTACTGATTACAGCAAACTTAAAGCTGCACTTTTAAAAAGTTTGATTTAACTGCAGAAGCATACAGAGCTAAATTCGTAAGCTCAGGAGAAGCCCTGACATGAGATACGAGGAGCTAGCACAAACAACGCCAATGTTTAAAACGTTGGTGGAAGGAATTGAAGCAAACTCTGTAGATAAAACTGAAAATACTATTCTGTTAGAACAGTTTTCTGGGCATGCCCAGCACAGCTGACAACCAGGCTGGAGGACCAAGATCCCAAAACAGTGCAAGAGGCTGCTGAACTCGGACCGCTATGTCGAGAACAGGCCTGCTTTGGAGAAATCCAATGGGCGGGCGGGCAGCACAGAAAGGAAAGCACCCTTCAGGGCAGCTAAAACCCTCACTGCTCCACTGAAACCAGTTAGCCCCAGGTTTCAAAGAAAAGAGTTCTCTGGAGAAAAGAAACGAATGTTGGGGTTAAAGAAACTGGGAATATTGCCAGACAGTGTCCCAAACGATGAACACACGCAGAATGGGGCTATTCAATTCAATTCAATTTTTATTTAACCAGAAAATGCACCATTGAGGCAAGCTCATTTACAAAGCGGTCCTGGAGGACAATTTAACATACATAAGGTAAACGTGGAAGACAAATAAAACAGCAACAATATGCAGTTACATGACAGAGACCAAAATAATAAGAAGCTGGCAACAGAATGCAAACCTTGGGATAACAGAGAATTAGCTAATTGCAGGGGCAGAGACATGGATACAGCAGAGAAGTAAGACAGAATGGAGGAGAGGGGTAGAGAGAAGTGGGAAAAGAAGGAGCAGAGAGAAAAGACGAGGGGAAGTGAGGATAGAGATAAGGAGGGCTAGGAAAAAAGAGGGTTGTTTATGTGTCCTGGAAGCATGCCTGTGAACATGAGGGAACACATGCACCCAGTCACGGTGAATGGTGTATAGACACAAGGTTAAGGGACACAGGGCACCCCTGACATTGGAAAAGGGATCTGGTAGAGCCTGGTCAGCTTGTACCAATGAATTTGTAACTGTACAAGACTTTACTGGTAAGGAGAAACCTTGTCCCTCACTAGTGTTCTCTAGACTGTGGTGAAACAGGGGAACTGTGCAAAGGTGGCCGTAGCCAAACTTTAGCAGTTGGTGTCATCCTTGGCAACAATCTCAAACAGGGGATGGTGTGCAGTTACCAGTAGCCAAGCGGCAAGGGAAAACTGTAGTTCCCTGGACCCCACAGAAGCCATTGTGGAAACCACTGGGAGGCTGGTTCCCCAGCCTGTGTCTCCTGATATGGACACTAATGAAAAGGGAGTTGAAACTTCCCAGTAGCAGTTAACCACACAGATATGGAGGATTACTCTGAAGAAGGAGGGGTGACCCATTGTCAGAGGATTAGGGATGACAGTGATCCTGAGTGCCCCGGACGCTAGTGCTAGGGACCCAAGTTTAGAGACTGAAGGGGACCTGTCCCATGCCTTGGGAAAGTGTAAGGAGCTTCCAGCTGCTCAGAAAGTGACCCTAGTCTAGAGAAACTGAGGGCTTGGGCAGACTCTGATGGAGCACAGGGAGATGATGGTAAACATAAGGTTTACTAGGAAAATAGACTGATGTCTACTCAGGATGTGAAGACAAAGGGATGGGTGATAGGCAGGCAGCTTGTCGCTCCCTGGGTACCGTGAGCAGTTGCTCAAGACTGCACATGATATTCCCTTGTCTGGTCATCTGGGAATCGTGCACACTATGCAGCCGATTGGCCCAGAATTTCTATTGGCCCAACTTCACCCAGCAGGTGAAGGAGTATTGCAGATCTTGTCACCAGTGCCAAGAAAAGGGGAGGCGGGTAAGAAAACCCAAGTTGCCCTAACTCCATTGCCCATAGTGGAGGAGCCATTCCAGAGGGGCGGGAATGGATGTTGTGGAGCCTTTAAATACCCCCAGCTCCTCCAGGAAGAGGTTCATCCTGACTGTGGTGGATTATGCCACCCGATACCCAGCGGCAGCTGCCTTATCCTCACTGAGGACAGACAAAGTGGCAGATGCCTCACTTGGGATTTTCTCCCGTGTTGGATTTCCGCAACAGGTTATCACCGATCAAGGGGTTCCTTCATGTTGGACCTGATGAATGTTTGTGGGAGAAGTGTGAGGTGGTGCAGAGGTGCACGACACTTATCACCCGCAAGCCAATGGGCTTGTGGAAAGATTTAATGGTACCCTGAAGTCAATGCTCCAAACGTTTGCTGAACAGCATGGGAGGGACTGGGAGAAATACCTTCCCACCTGTTGTTTGCATACAGGAGGTGCCCCAAGAGTCGACAGGATTTTCCCCTTCGAGCTCTTATATAAAAGCTGGATGCGTGGGCCCCTAGACTTGATCTGGGAGGACTGAGAAGGCAAGCACACCACCCAGGGCACTCCCATAGTGAATTACATCCTTAGGATTAGGGAAAGGCTGAAGGAGCTTATGGGGACAGCCCAGAGCAACCTGGCAGCTGCCCAACAGAAACAAAAAGTGTGGGCACGACTGCAGAGCCAGAGCTCGCTCGTACACAGTGGGTCAGGAAGTCATGGTCCTTATCCCGTCCAGAAAGACAAGCTGCAGGCTGAGTGAGCAGGACTGTACAAAGTAGTTAGGAAGGTAAATGGCATGAACTATATCACAGAATAACCTGACAGAAGACATACAGAAAGAATGTACCATGTCAACATGATGAAGCTATAGCTAATAGGGCTGACATGGTGTTTGCAGTATGTAGTCCTGGGGAGGGGACGGATGAAGGAGACCCCTTCTGGACTTGCTGGAAGAAAGCAAGAGGGAGTCCCCTGTGAAGGCAGTTAAATTGTCTCCCCAGCTGGCCCTGGACAAGATCCAGGAAGTAAAGGAGGAATTAGTAGACTTTGCCCCACTGTTTAGCGCCAAACCTGGACTAACCCCTTAGCGCGCTTGCGATGTGGAGACAGGGACACAGACGCCATACAGCGGACAGCATATTGGGTGTCACAGGCTATCCAAAAGACATTAGCAAGGAGGTGGAGGAAATGCTGAATTTAGGGGTAATCCAGAGATCACACAGCCCCTGGACCTCACCCAGAGTCCTTGTGCCCAAGCCAGATGGCTCACTCATTTCTGTGTGGACTATCATGGACTGAATGCAGTCACAAAGTCAGATGCCCACCTGATGCCCCGGATGGACGAACTCCTGGACAAGTTGGGAGGCGACATACCTTACAACTATTCACCTGAAAAGGGGTATTGGCAGGTAGAGTTAACTGACAGTGCTAGGGAGAGGTCGGCTTCATCAGTCCGATAGGCTTATTTGAATTTAGCATGTCAGTTATATAACGGCACATCCGTATACAGATTGTGCCCGTTATACAGCATGGTCGCTTATAACCAAGAACCGAAAAAAACAACAGTCTAGACATATTTTGTGCTGGTGAAAACAGTAATCACTTATTTAGTGAATGAAGTGCATTACGTTACTTTACTGCTCCCAGCCCCAAGTTAGTGTCCAGTAGCACGCAATGTCACAGCTCTTTTAAGGAAGTTTCTTACTATATGTTGAAGAACTCCCGATTTACGCTTGGTGTCCTTGTTTTGTGTGATAGGGGCCCAGACCTTCTCTGCTGTTGCTAGGGCATTCCAGTTCGGTACTATGTCAGGGTGCTGCTCCATCGTCGTCTGGCGTCAGCAAGGCGAGTTTACATCCTGATTTGTAACTTTGTTTCAGTTACTGAGTCTTCACTCTCTTCGCCTCAGTGTCTGGTTCTTCCCTGTACGGAGCGTCTCTAGGACCTGTGCCACGTCATCTATGCATGACTCCTCCTCACATCACCAAGATGACAGACAGCCTCAATGGTGAGGCAAAACGACTGAAATAGGCGGTTGGCAAGAAAAGTTATAACCATGGGTTTTAACATGGGCGCCTATGGAGCGCGTGGTTTCTCAAGTGCCTGATATACCCAATTGCCCATATTAGCACAGTAACTATAGTTGGAGTGGACGTAACGCCCGGCCACCTTCCAAAGGTTGGTGAACCAGGTGTTAAATGGTGCTGAGGAGTACACTGTGGCGTACCTGGATAACACTGCCATCTTTAGTGCCAGCTGAGAGGAACACCTGTCCCACTTTAGGGAAGTGCTGGGCAGGATACAGAGGGCCAGGCTCACTGTCAAAGCTGAGAAGTGCCAGGTGGCCATGGCTAAAGTGGCATACCTTGGGCATGTTGTGGCCCAGGGACAGCTCCGTCCTAACCAGTAAAATAAGTGGTCAAGGCATGGCCCCAGACCAGAAATGCAGAAGCAGGTCAGGAGTTTTCTACGGACAGCAGAACTATAGGAAATTTGTACCCAATTACAGTACCCTGGCTGCTCCCCTATCTGACCTGGTAAAGAAAAAGATGCCTAAGAAAATTACCTGGGAACCAGCCTGTGAAAAGCCTTTACCAGACTGAAGGAGGCACTGCGCAGTGCTCCTGTATTGACAAGTCCTGACTATAGCAGACCCTTTATAGTCCAGACTGACACCTCAAATATGGGTATTGGGGCAGTACTGAGTCAGACATCCAACCAAGGGAAATATCACCCTGTAGTGTACCTAAGTTAAAGTTACTTCCCAGGGAGCAAGCTTACTCTACTGTGGAAAAAGTATCTTGCCATAGTGTGGGCCCTAAAAAGTTAGAGTCATACTTATATGGGCAGCATTTTGAGGTACAAACTGACCACAAGCCCCTGGTTTGGCTGACACAAATGGAAAAACTAATGATAGACTATTAAGATGGAGTCTTGCCTTGCAAGGTATAACATACTGATCTTACATAGGGCTGGAGCGACCAATCAGAACACAGATGCTTGTCTCGTCTATGAGAGATTGAACTGACTTAGGAAGATCATCCCATGCAAAGGATAGAGCCCCCAAGTTCAGTCTAGGTGAAGAGGACTGCACGCTTGGCCAGCTGGTTATGATTGTTCTATGATATTTGTATATATAAAATATAGTATGTGAGTCTGTGCTCCATGGGTGCCCGCCCATGTTTTAGTGAAGCTGCAGGATATATGTTAACTGACCAGGAGATCTCTGTAATGTCATTAACTTCCTTGAGAAATTGCATTTTATGGCCATCTGCCAGAGAATAAACGTAATACATTTTATGATGCTTTAAAAGGAACAGGCCATTGATACCAACATGGTGTGAAAAGTTGTAAAACCCTTTGATATGCCTTGGGAATAGGAACTACACCAGATCAAAGAGAAATTTAATTAAGGAGTCATATTTAGGACGTGGAGTTTTTGCTGATGTCACATTATTTAATATATCTCTGACAGGAAATCATTGTTTGTATTTTTTTATATTCTAAAAGGAGGAGCTAGATGACTCACAGAAGGGCGTGGAGATACAGTTTAAACTAATACTAGTGTCTGATCTTTTCTCATATTTCATCTTGGGATGCTAGAGAGACAGAGCTCTCAGCTCTCTGATCTAACTATAGGCAAGTAGAGGTAATACATTAGGTAGAAAAAGTCTAAATGTATTGTGGAATGAGTTTTTGTGTTGTACTTTTCCTTGTTTTCTTTCAAGTGATTGTATGCGCTTTGATATATTGTTCTGTGTTTACATTTTCATATTTTTTCGTCTTTAGTAAAATCTTTATTTTGAAAAGACTGCCTGGGTCTGCCAGTTCTTTTCTGCATGTAACTTATAGAGGTTAAGACTAACAAAAACTGTTCTAAAGCTTGATGGTGTTACTAAACTGGGAAAAGGTAAGAATATACCTAAGGTCTTTATAGAGTTTTAGGGTTCATTTTGAAGCCTGGCTTAGTGCCCGTGGCGAAAGACTGTATCGCAAATCCCGAGGAGGGTACGTGTCTGAGCCTGTACATTTGGCACGCTAGCATAAGGTTCACAGTTTGAATCCCCAGAACTTGAGACTAAAGGTGATTCAGACTCACAAGCAGACAGGAGGGTTACCCTGTCTGTTACCTGTTCACATTACTGCGCTCAGAGGTTGGCACTGTGGGAGCAGAGGGCCTGACCTGCTGAGTGCATTTGTGACAATACCCAGATACTTAAATTGCTGGACCAGCTCAAGCTGTGACCCCTCAGAATTTCTGATGATAAGAGGAAAGTTCTTGTGTTTGCTGAGGTTACTGGTGAAAAACACTGTCTTGGTTTTTGTAATTCAGTATAAGACTGTGTTCAGCAAACCATTTTTCAGCAGATGCAAAGCCTGAAGCTGGTCTTGAAGGTGGAGTGGATAAGAGTGATTGGTGAAAATAACAGCATCGTCTCGTGAAGCAGAATGCGACCTTGACAGGAGATTGGTAGAGTATTTAGAAATATACTAAGTAATAGTGGACCCAGGATGGAGCCTTGTGGGACCCCGGAGCATACTGGCATACTTTCAGAGTGAGCTCTGGATTTTCGCTTTCTGTGAACGATTGGTTAGGTAGTTCGAGAACCATGTGGTACTGTCTGAGGAAAGTCTGATGTAGTGGACTTGGTCAATCAGGAATGGGTGGTTAACAGTGTCAAAGGCCTTGATTAGGTCTATGAAAGTTGTTCCAACCAAGAGCCCTTGTTCCAAGGGTTGTGTATGAATCCGGCAAATTCAAGTAAAGCTGTGGCAGTACTATGCCCATGCAGAACCAATGCTGTTGGGCACATTGCAGCTGGTGTAGCTCCAGGTACTCACAAGTTGGTCGGCCACACTGGATTCTAGGGTCTTAGAGAGTGGAAGGAGTATTAAAATCGGAAGATAATTCCAAGGAGTGCACTTCTCCACTCTTGTGCACTGGGGTGACCATGGCAGTTCCATCGTTGATGGAATTGTGGGAGGCTAAGAGACAGATTAATTATTTTGGTGATGGGTGTAGATGTCTTCAATTGCGAGGGTTATGAACTTGAGGTCTAGGGTATCCCCACTGTGCGATTTCCCAAGCACTTTCTTGAGGTAGCGCCTAGCTTCACTTTCAGAGACAGCCTTGAAGTACAATGGAGGCGATTAGGTTGTGCGGCTGGGTACCCCTGGCTACCACGTGTTTGTGTATGGTTGAAATAGACCAGAGGCAGGACACTGCTTAGATATGAGAATGCTTTATTGAATGCGTCTGCAGTGACTTTAGACTCCATGGTTGGGATGCCATCAAGGTTTAGCATGTTAGGGTATTCTTGGGGTCTTTTCTTGTAATGTCCTGAATATTTTTCCAGAATGACCTGCTGTTATTCCAACAGTTAGTGAGCGCATCTTTGAAGTATTGACTTTTGACCAGTTGAACTGCCCTGGTACATTCATTTCTAGTCTTTCTGTAATTTTGGAGGTTAGATTTGATTCCCACGGCCTGTGACTTCTGCCAGATATGATCCCTTACTTTTACGAGTTCAGTTAGGTCGGAGGTGATCCAGGGATTGCTGGTCCCCTTTACTTTTCTTGTTTTAGTGGCGTGTGCTTGTCACAGACTACGTTGAATCGGGTAATGAAATGATCGAGCGCCAGGTCCACGTTAGTTGTGGTAAAATTTCTGACAAGTCTTGGTGTCTGAGGTCTGCTTTTAGTTGTTCAAGGTGACCTCGAATCAGCACCCGCTTGGTGATGGTTCTAGCAGAGGGTTGCATAACTTGTTAGACTAGCAACATGTGATGGGGAGTGGTCACTAAGACAGTCTGGAAGCACGGTGATATCTGATATATGCTCTGGCGGTTAGATAAAACCCAGTCCAGCAGGGTGCCAGACTCAGATTGGTAATTTAGTCTGGTTGGGGTCTCCACTAGTTATGTAAGGTGAATGGCTGACAGTGCATCTTTGTGTGCAGAGGCTGTGGAGGAGAGCCAGTTGATGTTGAAGTCTCCTAGCATTAATATTTCGGACTGAAGGCTCTGGTGGCGTAGACTATTTAGCAGTGTCATGAAACTATTTGCTGTATTCTTTGGCAGGATGTAGACAGAGATCGCTGTAAGTGTTTTGTTGTGGGCGCCGAGAAGTTTGATTGCCAGCATTTGAACTTGGTCACCTGGGTTAGGTACTGGGACAGTGAGACCACTTGGTGTATGGTGCTGTGAGGTGTGACACAATACATATGTCAGGTTAGTGGGTGTGAGAGAGCATGTGTGTTTGGTCAGAGGTGTGATACTGCATGGATGGACACTGATGTGACAGCATGCATGGGATTGGTGGGTGTGATGGCGTACATGGTGGAATGGGATTGTGAGGTGTCACAGTGTACATGGTGTTATGGTGTCTGTTGGGGTGATGTGCATGGGATATGGGGTTGGTGGGCATGACAGTGTACGGAGGCATGCAGTTGTGAGATGTGACAGTGTACATAGTGGTACTGGATCAGTGAGCGTGACACAAGTTACACAGAAACATAGAAGTTGTTGGCAGAAAAGGACCTCTTGGCCCACCTAATCTGCTCTAAAATCCTTACCTACTGTGTTACCACAGACACTACTCGATCTCGGTGGCCCCCCATCCTGTCCTGTTACTAAGGTCCCCTTTGTCTATCCCATGCATGCTTGAATCCCACCAGTTTTAGTTCCACCAACTCTGCTGGGAAGCTGTAAAAGATGTCCACCACCCCTTCTGTGAAGTACTTCCTCACATCCCTCTGAGCCTCCACCTGCCCTCCCAAGTCCCATAACATGCTCCTTGTCCTCGAGTATCTTTCTATGCAAAATACCACCCTCCTGTACCTTACTAATACCTCCGGTATTGGAACGTTTTTAGTATCAGGTCTCCCTTTCCTCTAGTACAACTGTATGGGGACAATAGGTGTGATAGCTTGAAGCACGTATTCAGTGGTTGTGACAGTGTGTATGGGAGCTTGGGGCTGGTTAATGAATGTGGCAGCATGCATGGGAGTCTTTGTTAATGACTTGTGATGTGCATGGGGTCGGTGGGTCTCACTGCGTGCATGGGGTAGGAGGTTGCAAGTTGTTTGAGTGTGCATGAGTTATGAGGTCAGTTAGTCAACACTAGCAGCAGGATATGGATCCACATAAGCCATGGAATTTGGGTATCCTGAGACAGATAGACTCACACACACCTTTAGGTGATGTACCCTCCACCTAGGGTTACCAGATGTCCTCTTTACGAGGACATGTCCTCTTTCCAGCTGCCAAATAGTCTTCATGCATCTTCTATATCCTGTTGTATTATTATTTTTATAATTTTTAATCTCTTCTACCCAGGACCTCCTTGTAAATGAGCTGTGAAGGTGGTGGAGACTTTAAACCTATTTACTCGGGGTCTGCACAAGGGCTCATTGGGGAGGGACTAAGTGTCCTCTTTTGGCACCCCAAAATCTGGTACCCCTACCTCCACCTATTATAGCCACAGGCTACTGTCCCCTCTAAATACACATGGGAGGCATACTGAGGGACAGGCCCACCCCTTACCTATCACAAACCATCAAGATACATACTAGAATACATATACGTTTGTAGGTCACAAAGAGCATTCCCAGGGCTCCCGGATCTACAGGTATTCATGTGTTTTACAGCAAGTAAGCCGTCTCCAGTTAAACATTTTCCATAGAGTTGCACTGTGGTTATATGAGAAAAGAGCTTCCATTTACCTCTCAACCTCCTGCCTTATAAATCAGGGACAAGGCTTAAAATAAGGAGGGACAAAGGGCCAAAATCAGGGACACATCTTCAAAATTAGAGATATCCACCCAGAACGCTGGCAGAATATGGGTCGGGCTTAGTGCAAAATGCATTCTCTAAGGAAGAATAAACCTGTAACTTTAATGATTGGCATTATTTTGTGCTTACGGTCTCCACTGTTTAGCCACAAAAACACGCATTTTAAGAGCGACAAAGTAAACTTTGAGGCAAAATCAGGGACACTTGAGAGGTATGCTTCCATATGAAGTAATGTAACGTACACGAAAACACAGGAAATTTACCCTGGAGTTACAGAGAAACTGCCAAGTCAGTCTAGGAACATTCTTTGTCTGTCAAAGACCGACACCGAGGACACACGGCAGCTGCAGTTCACATCGCAATCACAGCATAAACACCTGCAAACTTGCCCTAGTAATGTTCGTTGCAATCACCGGTATCTCTGATCCATAAAATGCATGCAACACGTGTTCTGCAGGAAACGCTTTGTTTAAGGATATGCATCACGACACCAACCGCAGCGCTTTCCGGTGCTATCGTTTGCCATCCACAACATGGCGCCACGCTCAACGTACTCGTGCTAGGCACCGTGGGCGTTGTCATTCAACCGTTCTAATGTTTTCGAGTTGTGTGAGTAGAACTCTGACCGACAGTAACACGTGGGGTTCGTGCGTGTGGCGCTGTGCAGCTGGGAGTCGTGAGGAACAGTTGAATTCTGAGTTCCTGACTTCTAAGGTAGGAACCAGTCAAAGAACCGGTGGCCGGTAGGCACCGAGAAGGGGGCAGCTGTGCAGGTTCCCACCGGCCTGAAAATACCGTGACATGGTGACGCTTGTGATAGTGCTGGTGGCTGCCGGGCTACTGGGCTGTGACTGTGTTGTTAGTTTAGAGCAAGACATGGTACACCCATTGTAAATGGTGCTGAGGCTTCTTCGTACCATGTTGAGTGTAGTTAGAGGTTCATTTTGAGAGCATTATAGCATATTGCTCAATCTTTTGCCACTGAAATGTGGATCGCTTGCCGTCTGTGGCACACACCATTAAAATGAAAGGGCTGAGTTGAGAGGACTGCTCAGTCGTGCTGGTGACCAGGTTCCAGGATGTCAGGCGTGGAGGCTGGCAGATAACGTGAAAGAGCATCTGTAAGGATGATTTTCGACTTTTCTAACAAAAAGGTGGGAGGTGGGTGCACAACTCTGAGAGTGACACCTGGAGGCTGTGTGGAGTCATTACTGGCATGGGTGACCTGACTACGCCGGCAGAGGCGCCAACTGGTGCATGCTTCAGGTGGGGAATGGGCAGGAGAACAGGTGAAAGTGCCAGCCCTGGAAGCCTTAGATGGCGGCCTCTCTGTGCACTCTCCCACACAACCAAGCCTCTGTTGTTGGGTAATAGATTTGGGGCACATGTCTCCCGCCCCCACCAGAGAGGGGCCCCCAGGTAGGGATAGATCCAACTGGACACAGTGGGATCTGATGGTGCCGGCAAGAGGAGTCCAGCTGGCAGAGGAGTGGCACAGTGTGTGGCCTGAAAGAGTGAGGCTCCCAGGGCACAAGGGTGGTTAAAAAATGGAGATGCAACCTCATAACGCTGCCAATGGCTCGGACAATACAGTACAGGGATGCAATGGAAATGTACTATTTTAGTAACTGTGCTGGTAGAGCACAACGTTACATGCACCATGGTCAGGTTAACTGCAACCGATCACAGAAATTAAAATATTTGTCTATAGCTCTGCATGACCTGTTGTCAGAGAATCTGGCAAGGAAAACTCAGACTGGACTAACCAATGTTAGCAGGTGGGTAGGGCTTAAGAATGGAGGAAGCGTAGATGCCAGAAGGCAGAGATGTTTTTCTGGGGATGCTGTAATTTATGTGCATCGAGTTATGCTGACAACCCCTGTCGCAACCAGTGCCCGACATTACATCCACTCTGGAATGTGCTTGTGAGTGCAGTCAAGCAGGTGGCCCGCCATGCTGCTTCAGAAAGAATGGAGCCCACTCCCATGGAGACTGTGTAGCATCAGTACTTGAACAGGTGGTACTCTCACATTGCTGATCCACGCGTAACTGCAGCCAGCACTTTATTTGGCAGCATCTACACGTGTCCAGTCTGCACACTTCAGCCAGTGTCACTTCATCAGCTTTAAGGGCAGCAACCTTTGATCTGTCTGGTGGCGAGACTGGCCTTCTTCAGTGCTCTGCCCACTGTACTCGGAATGGTGCCTGCCGGCAAAATGCTCTTCGTGCCACCCACATGATGTTTCACCTTTCTGTGACTCATACTGTCTCACTGCATCAGCTGAACATTACAGAATTCTCCCAACATCTTGCAGGGACCGTGTGAAGTCAGAAAGGCAAACTTAACACCTTAGTCAGAAGGACAGCTCCCTGCCCTAACTCATCCACCCTGCTCAGCACAATACAGTGCATTGTAGTACATGGAGGAAGTAAGCTGTTGGTTAACTAGGATCTGCAGCTTATCTGTTAGGTAGGAAAATGGACAGACTAGGTGGGCCAGCGGTCCTTATCTGCTGTCAAAGTCTATGTTTCTATGTTACATACAAGGGCAGAACTACGTGCACTTTGGGAACAGGCAAACAATGTTAAATTTGAACCCTGGGTCAGTAGATTACATAATCACCTCTGGGGACAGAAGACCAGAAGGATGTGAGCTGTGGTCCACACCAGGAGTTAAGTGCAATTTGTCATTCAGTGTCACTGGCTCAGTAGGTAGAATGCTCACCTCTGACTGGAAGATCAGATGATCTTGGGTTCTAGCCCCACACCAGGTACTAGGGGTAATAATACTCATAATAAACAGGTTAGTTCTGCACTCACTGAACACTGTTGTGAATAAATCTGAGAAAGTCTAAGTGTCCTGTTGTCAACTTAAATCCAGAGGCAACAGCTACAGGTGCCTGTGAAACAAGCAATCCACTATGTTCTCTAATGAGCGAAGCACCTGGGTACCTGTTGCGGTAGTGAATTGTTTCAGACACCTGTAAATGTTGCCTCTGGATTTTAATAAAATTATTGAACAACAGAACACTTGGAATTTTCCCTAATTTATTCATAGCAGTGATCGGTGAGTGCAAATGAGCCCATCTCTCAATTTCTGTTCTCAGGGGCAGCAACCCCTCGCTCTGCACCAAACCTTGCACTGGAGAGCACGGGCCACCTCCATTGTTTGAACAACTACCCATAACACACTGGAGTGCATTACTAGGAGGTGCTGCACTGTTGAGGTGCTGTTCTTTGGATGTGACGTTAAACCTTGGTCCCTTCTGCCCATATCTGGTCACTGTCCAGGTGGAAGTAAAAGATTCCATGGCACTCATCTGTGAAGAGAAGGGAGTTCTCAGTGGGTAGAGCCAATGATTTTCCATTTTCAAAATGGCTAATTCCATTTGGCAAAATCTTAAAATCTGTTTTTTCCATCCCCCCACTTCCTGATGAGGGTAAATCTGCATGTTTTGTACAACAATTTGGTTTAAAATGGAGGCGATTGCTCAAAAGCTGTTGGAAAGTTTTGTTGTTTTTTTCTTGAACAATTGACTACACCAGGTGTGGTGTAAAATGACAAATTCAATTTTGCTGGTGTTTTCCATTGAAAGTGGAAAACCATTGGCCCTAGGTGTCAGGGCCAGCATTCTCCCATCAATAAAAAAGGTCCATTCTACCCACCCCTGTGGATGCACCTTGAAACAAGATCTCACACCTGTGTGTACCTTTGCTGGTAAAAGCAAGCATTTGTCAATGCTGAATGTTCGCTGGTATTGCTGTTGTAGCAGGTCTTGCTTGTACACATTTTACTATATATATATATATATAATGTGTAGAGCAGATGAGATGCAATGTGTTATTTTCAGTGGTGTCCTGCTTAACACATTGTTAGATTTAATTACCCAGGATAGGGCAGCTGAGAGGTAATATTTACTTTTAAGTGGCTCCCACATTTTGACTTAAAATGTCCAACAGTCTGTTTATGACCTGACACTGTGATCAAGGCAGGTGAAATTTTAAAAGTCCCATCTGAAAGATGAGTTTGCTGTGCAACTGTGGAAACAAGTTTTGGAGGGATTTGAAAATGGCACCTGCCATGTGTAGATGTGTTGAATATTAGGGACCAAAATCTGCAAAAAATAAAGTTATGAATAAATGTAACAATTTGTTTCCTCATAACTTAGTTGGTTTTAACATTTTACACCAAATTTTCAACATAAGCTTTTATGATCACTCCTGAGCATGACAGGTGTTATTTATAAAACAAGGACTGAAACATCATTTTGTCCCACAAGGATTAAAACACACTTGGGTTAGGAGTTGAGAAATGACAACTGTCACATTTCATGCAGTGGTATGAAAATGGCTATATTGAACAAAAGTTGGGGTCAAAATATTTTAAAATTACCCCAGTTACGAGTGTGTGTTAAAATTGCAACATAGGCTCATAACTTTGCTGTTTTCTTATACATTTATCCCAGAATTTCAACATAGCCTTCTTATAACCCCACATCCTTCATATTAGCCCAACTCATGAACAAGGGCAGAGAAAATTTTCAAATCCTGCCCAAAGGTGATTTTGTACCACAAGTGCGAACGCATTTTAGCCAGGGATTTGAAAAATGACAGCTGTCACATTCATGAGGTGCTGTTAACAATGGCTGTGTTGAAAATTTGGGGTCAAAATATTGAAAATTACTAAAGTTACAAGCCTGCATTCATAAATTTAATGTAGAGCTTACAGCTTTGTTGTTTTTACATATTTTTAACCCAGATTTTCAGCATAGCCTTCTTATGACCCCACCTCATGAACAAGGGCAGATAAAAGTTTCTATTCCAGCCCGAAGGTGATTTCGTGCAGTGACTGTAAATTCACCTTTCAGGACAGATATGCCTAACGTCACTGCCATCGTTTATGAGATGAGGTTCCAAAAAGGCATGTTGAAAATTGTGGGCAAGTATAAAATGACCAAGTTTTGCCAGTAAGCTCGAAATCCCATCGAAATACATTGAACCGCACATCTAATTTCCTCAGTTCATGGTCTGGTGTTGAGTGAAGATGTATGTGGTCGAGAGAAGATTATGGCATTAGGACCCTGGGTAGAGTAAGTAAGGGCTGGGTTAGAAGTGCGGGGGTGCGTTGTGGGTGCTGAGTGGGAGGACAGTAACAGCAAGCGGCGGCAGCAACAGACATCGGTGGGCGTTTTCTTTTTACAGGGCATATTGAAAAAACAAACTATTAGGGATGGTTTTCTTTATTTCAGGTGGTGACATGGGATTTACTTAGTGTCTGTGTTATGTCCTTTTCAAGGGCTGGATGCTGAGTGGGAGGGTCAGGTGGGGGACAGTAACAGCAGCAACAGACAGCGATGGATGTTTTCTTTTTACAGAGTATAGTAACAAAAACAAACTACAGGGATGGTTTTCTTTATTTCAGGTGGCGACACTGAGATTGGGCACCCCAGTGTTGGTGTTATGTTTGTTGGGGTGTGGGGTGGTGGGTGCTAGTGGGGGATGGGTGGGGGACAGTAAGGGCAAGGGCAGCAGCAGCAGCAACAGATATCAGTGGATGGTTTTCTGTTTTTATAGGGTGTAATTCAACCTACAGGGGACAGTTTTCAGCTGGCTGATCATGACAGATCAGCTGTGCTTCCTGGCGGTGTTATGTAGATCCAAAAAGAGCCAATCTATGATTGGGTTGGCTCTCTCCTTTGAACTACACAAAGCTTCCACCCAGCAAGCCAGAACACTGCTATGACCAGCCTTCCTGCTGATTGATGTGACACTGATGAGACCCTCGCAGACCACTGCAGGGGACTGATGGTATCACACCCCTCAAAAGCCACTCTTAGAACAAAATGTTGTTGCACATGCATGCACAGCGGACATAAAAATGACAAGTGAATAAATAAATGGTTTTTTTGTTTTGTTTTGTTTTTAGCTCAAGTTTGCAATGGAGGCAAGGGTTTCACCTCACCCACCCAGAATATAAGGGTTAGGTTGCCTCAAGGCAGAGCTTTAACCTCTACTCTACAATAGCTGTGTTTACTGTTGTCAGCTTGGTGGCTTAGAGGAAATGTCTGCATGTGATAAACAAGAGACCATGGGTTGGAATCTAGGCAAGATTATTGTAATTTCAGGAAGACGAATTTCACTGGAGTGGTCATCCATGGCAACGAGAGTTGGGGGTAAAAGAGACTTGGTTGCAATAAAGAAAAAGTACAACAATAAAGTGCTACCCTGGAGGCAGACCTGTTACTAAAGCAGATGTATAAACTTCTCTAATACTCTGGGTGCTGCACTGTTGAGGTGACCTCATTTGGATGAAATGTTAAACCGAAATCCCTTCTGGTCATCTCTGGTGGCTGTCCAGTGGAATTTAAAGATCATTTTATGTAGAATATGGAGGTACTGGTGATTGAACCTGGTCGGAAAGAGGATGGGGACAACAGATAGGAGGACTGGCCTATAGCTGGGTTGCACCAAGTTGATGGCCTCTGCTAAGGTTAAGAATCGGGGGGGTCGTTCTGGATGAAAGGTGACTCTTGAGACTCAGGCTGCCTGTGGTCTGAATTGCTTTTACCTGAGGAATATTACCCAGATTAGAACCTTGATTCCTCCTGAAGACTTACCTCACTGGTACATGTATTTGTCTCCTCCAGACTTGACTATTGCAATACTATATACCTTGGGATGAGTGGAGGTGTGTGTTCTTTGCCTTCTGCAGCTAGTGCAGAACGCTGTGGCCCGGTTGTCACAGGCCTTCCAAGGTCAGGTCATATAACTCCTCAAGACTTCAGTGGAACTGCACTGGCTGCCAGTGCAGTGGTATATCATCTTCAGGGTTGGTTTACCAGCCTATAATGCCCTTTATGGTCTGGGACCTGGCTGAGTGACCTGCTGGTTGCTTTCGATCTCTCACCCTCCACTCCTCTGAGGTGGGCCTCTTGGCCATTCCAAGGGTGAGGTTGAAATCTTCTGGTGATGGGGCCTTTTCTTTTCCCCTGTCTGGCCATCTGGAACAGGCTGCCCAGGGCACTGAGAGATGTCCCTCATTGGATGCTTTTAAGAGAGGACTGAAATCCTTTCTTTCTCTCTCAACAGCCATATGGCACTTTATAATTTCTGGAATGTATTGGCTCTGTTTGAATTTCAGCTACTGGCTAGTTCGTATTTTAGATACTGTATTTATTTATTTATTTGTTGATTTGATTTTAAGTGTGGTTTTAATGATTGTTTATTGTGTTTAAATGTTTTGGCTATTTTGTTAAGCGTTCAGATCCACTGGGATTATGTGCTATATAAATAAAGCGTATTACTACTCCTCCTCCCTTCCAGCCCCCATCATCGCTGGCCCACCTAGCCCCTTCACCCACCTTCTCTGGGACTTATCAGCTCCTCTTTGTGACCCACGGATTGCCTTTTGTTGTGGGGCCAGAGGGGAGTGTGTGAGTACCCTCCCCGCATCCAGATTTGGAACCAGGCTATTTGGTGTTGGTGGGCCAGGGATTCACCTAGATGATCTGTTTTACCGCTTCTCTTCAGTGCTGCTGGCCTGCCTCCACATGCACACGTGTATCTGTATCAAGGGTGGTCTTTGCCCTACTGAGGCGATGGGCTTCAACAGCCTCTCCAGCTTACATACAGTCTCAAGCTGACTTGTGTTGTAAAGTGCGAAGGATTGTTTTATTGAAGAACCTGTGCAAACTTTAAGGCAAAGAGGCACTGAGGGTCTAGATGCCCTGTGCCTCATTGCCTTGATGTTTGCATAGTTGCACAACCTGAACGCCTCCCCAAGTGAGGAGAGCTGTTCATCGATGCTCAATCCTCTCTCCCTTGGCTGACCCCCCGCAAAAACGATTGCAGTCCGTGACCTGAACCACAGTCACTGGCGTGGAGGTGTTAGTGTTACTACCGTACCATTGGTCCTGCCCTAGGGCATCCTTTTATTACAGGAAATAGTAAAAGTCAGTGGAAGTAAACCGTGATAAAGACTGACATTTAAAGTAGCAGTACATGTTACTGTAAACATTTTGGTAACTATACCTTTTTATTCGCTTTAGATTTCTCTGTTTTTCTCCTGTCTTGTAAGATGCCATTTGTTTCAATTTTAAGTCTGGTTTAGCTTTTTTTTTTTTTTATGTATGTGTATATATATGTGTGTGTGTGTGTGTATGTATGTATATATATATATATATAAATGTCGGATAATTAAAGGAGCACTCCTTAAAATCTAGCTACCCCCAGGTTTATATCGGTATTCTCATTGGTTTTGGACTTATTGCTCCATAAGGTATGGAAGCCATGTCTGTTGCATGCTAGTTCACCTTAGTCACAAGCAAAGTGATGTTAAACAGTTGGTGTTCAAATACAGCTGAGAATACTGATGAAAACCCCTGCCATTCATATTTAAATGAATATTCTCTAGCTGTATCAAATTAACAAAAAATGCTAAAGCCAATTTGAAACTGGGGAAGGGGCATCTTAAAAGTCAGGAGAAAAGTGCAATTTTAAAAATGTTATCTGTTTTGCTTCTGTGTTTCCAGCTGGCACAATTTCAACCATCCACTCAGTCCCATCATCCATCTTCTCCATGGTCTACCTCACTCCTTGGTTCCTTTGGGGTTGCCCTCCTGGTCTGGGCACAAGGGTGTGTTTTGGGGTGCCTAAGCCCTTTCCATATGGGAGTCAAATTCAGGAGATGGAGGGGTGCCTAGTGAATGTGTGGGGCCTGCAAGGGATCATTGATCACCCTCCTGCAGTGAGGCATTTTTTTTGTCCCCACTCCACTAGATGGCAACTAAGGGTGGACATGTGCACACACATAAGCGTGCTTACATGGCACCAGCTGACATCTGCCCTCCCAGCAAATCTGTCTGTAGCACCACCTGTGTTTACTGAGGTGGCACTTGCACGGCAGTGTCTGTCACTTACCTCAGAGGAGGAGAGTGTCCACTGGTATGCTCAGTCTAACACTCTTCTTCCCCTCCCCCGCTGATCCACAGGAGCTTAGGCTTGGTCTTGAGCCTGGGTAACCAACAGCACAGGCCAGAGTGCTACCGCTGCATCATTGGGGCCAATTCTGGCTTAAAAATGCAATCCAGAATAGAATAAAAAGGTATAGTGTTAAAATGTTCACAAAAACATGCCCTGCTCTTTTAACAAAAATATTATTGAATGTCAATTTTGTTTTGTTTTCTACATCAGTGACATTGAATGTCTGGGCCTATCATAGAGAATGATGTATGGACAACATATTCAACAAGGCTGCTTGTCCATCAAGGGGTGACATGACGTCACATGTCACCTCACCCTGAGATAGAGAAACAGCCTTGTTGTATGTGTTTGCACATACACTATTTTGTATAGAATATTGTTTGAATTCATTTATCTTCTTTCAAACTGTCTTGAGCTGTGGTCAAATAAAAAGCACCAGCAGGTTATGATTAAAATGTTTAGTATAATGAAAGTAATAGCTAGATGACTAGTAACATTTCAGTAGTTCATCTTTTAACAAACCGTTCACTTGGGGTGTTTCTCCATTTGTTGATATCTTTGTTATGAAGAATTTGCAGTGTAGGTAAGCATAAACACTCTTAATAGACATAGAAACATAAGTAGACACAGCAGGAAAAAAGGGTCCAACCTGCCCTGGTACCTGTTGTCCATCGGGGTTCTAGCCCTCCCTGTCCACCCCTGCTCCCATCCCCTTCTACTGTTACTAACCACCAGACCCTTCACTCTGTCCCAGCCATGCTTGAAACCATTTATGATCTTGGCGCCCACCGCCTCCGCTGGCAGACTGTTCCATGGCTCCATCACTGCTTCCACAAACGGAATTTCTCGGTCCCTCTTAAACCTTACCCTGCCAGTTTCCACTTGTGACCTCAAGTCCTTGAATCTTTATGTTTGCTAAATAGTTGCCCACAGTTCACCTTATTTAGTTCCTTCAGTAACTTGAAAGTCTCTGTTATATTCTCCTCTCTCGCCTGTCTACAGTGAGTACATGTTCAGTGCCTTGAGATGATCCTTGTAAGATCTGTTCTGTTGGCCCTGAATCATCTTGCTCACCCCTGCGTTGCACCACCTCCAGCTTATGCATGTCCTTCCTTAGGTGAAGACTCCAAACTGAGCAGAGTATTCCAGATGTGACCTCACCAGTGACTTATTTAGAGGTAATACTTGCTTTTTCCTGTTGTCAGGAGTGAGATACTGACAACAACAAAAATGGGAAGGGGCCTGGGGTAGTCATATCAAACAACCTAAAGGTGGGCCAGCAATGTGAGAAGGCAGTAAAGAGGGCTGGGGGATACTGGGATGCACAGGGAGAGGCATCACCAGTAGAAAACAGGAAGTTGTTGGCCCTCTGTACAGACAGTTGGTAAGACCACCTCTGGAGTACTGTGTACAGTTCTGGAGACCCCATCTCCACAAAGACATAGACAGGTGGAGGCTGTCCAGAGGAGGATAACCAAAATGATGCAGGGTCTGCATCAGAAGACATATGAAGAAAGACTAAAGGAACTAAAGATGTGTAGCCTCGAGGAAAGGAGGGAGAGGGGGACATGATAGAAACTTTCAAATACCTCAAAGGAATCAACAAAGTCCAAGAGGGTAGCATCTTTCAGAAAAAGAGATGTGCAAAAACAAGGGGCACAATTTGAAGATAGAGGGGGACGGCTCAGAGGTAATGTGAGGAAGTATTTCTTCACAGAGAGGGTTGTGGATACATGGAACAGCCTTTCTGAGGAGGTCGAGAGTCAAAAACAGTGGGGAATTCAAGAATGCATGGGACAGACATAAGGCAATTCTAGTGGGGGTAGGAGGAAGTAGGCTGTTGGTTAACTAGGATCTGCAGCTTATCCGTTAAGTAGGGAAATGGGCAGACTAGGTGGGCCAAGCGGTCCTTATCTGTCTCAAATTCTATGTTTCTATGTCAGTACCCCTTCCAGTACACCCCAGCATTGTATTAGCCTTACTATAGGCCTTGGTACACTGGCTTGATTGAGGGAGTTGCTGCTAATGACTTCCAGGTCCCTTTCTTTCTCTGCTGCAGTGCTCATTTTACCCTCTGTCCTTGGGTGTTTGTTCCTGGGTTCATAACTCAGGCACATTCTGGCGCTGAATTTCAGCTGCCAAACCTTTGACCACTGCTTCAGCCATTGTAGAGCTCTGTCCATCTTTTGTCGCTATCTACCTTACCACAGAGCTTCATGTCTTCACAACTTGCACTGGATGCCTCTGCATTGGATGAAACATTAAACCAAGGTCCCATCTGCCTGTTCTGGTGGTTTTTCAGGTGGACGTTAAAGATCCCATGGCACTTTCTAAGAGTAGGGAGTTTTTATTCAAAAACACAACCAACTTATATACAAAATTTCATTACTTCAGTATTTACAGCTTAATTTTTCCATCTCCTAATTACTTTCCCAATCCCCTACACCTCACCATACGCTATTTACATTTGAAAATATTTATTTAGACACTCTTTCTTAGTTTTCCTTACTAGACCATTCACTTTTCCATTTTTCTAATCATACTATGCATATTTTGTAAAAAAAAAAAAGCCAATCCTTCCACCATAGTGTTACCTTATTCCTTGGATGTCTCTTAAAATCCTTTCTATATACTTCTAACAATACTTGTTCACACATTTTACTGAATCGCTCATACGACATCTCTTGTTGTAATAACTCTGCCACAGGTAATATTTCAGGCATCCAAATAATAACTGCACAGTAGAACTTTTGAAACTGAGTTACAATTCTGGAAAATCCCCAAACCAAGTTTTCTATAGCTTATTTTTCTCAACCAAGGCATTTTCCACGTATTCAATACAAACTCCCATAAACCTTCAGCATGTTTACATTGTAGCAAAAATGCTTGTGTGTTTCCACATCAACACCGTAGCCGGGTATGAACAGTTTTCTCTTCCAGTGCTTTATGCTTATGGTTTCTCTTACCCCTATACTCCTGCGGCGCCTATCAGCCACTGCACATCCCACATTTTAGCTGGAATTCTGGGATTGTTTAACATTTACAGACATGTTTATTTTCTGTTGGGGTCCCACCCTTAAACTCCGGGTCACTTGCTCCTGTTTCCTCCAGTATTTTGCAGTGCATCCCTTTTCTAGTGTTTTGTTTCACTTGTGAGAGTGTAATTTTCCATCTCTGTAATTTACTTAATGTATCCCTATAATATCCTGGTATTTCTATATTCCTACCACCTTTAGAAATTTTCTCTATCCATTTGTCCAAAATGTATCCAGCACATTCTTTTCTTTCCCCACATTTCAACCATCCCAGCCTGAGTCTCCAATACTTTAATCATTACACCAAAACAGTGTGTGGAAAAATATCACCGGTTAATCATCCCCAAACCCCATTCTATGGGTTGAATAAGTCACCTCCTTTAATGGGGTTCAACCTGCTCCATCACACAAGTTGAAAAAACAGGCCAAGGATTTTTTTTTTTAAACCTTATTTTAATTTTAATTTTCGTTAGGCGAAGAAGTGTGCATACATCATATCAGCATTGAAAGTAACAGCAGCACAGAACAGTATATAGTTGTTAAGTTATTAAAATAAAATGCTCTTATACTTATGATGGAGGAAGAAGGCAACATTCATTATACAAAGTAAATTAATTGAATCCCTCCTGCCCATTATTGCACTATTGAAGTTATATTGTTATCAAGTCTTTCTACTCAATGAAGGGGGAGGTTCCTGGCATCAGTTAAGAAAGGAATAAAGGAAGAGGGGACGTCTGCCTCTTGACCCAGATATCGTCTCTCCTCTTCTTCCTTGCCGCCCCCAGTCTCTAGGGCACAAGCTCTGGTCGCCTTTTAGAAATTAAGAGAAACCACCGGGTCCGCTCTGTTCATTAGTGTAGAGACTCTGTTTTGTAACTTGGCTGTGAGATGTTTCATAGGCCCAGGATCCTTGTTTCCATTCCAGTAGGTAATGGAAAAACCACTGCGATGTAAAGAAAACAAGGAAGTAGAAACTGTTTAACTACAAATACCTCTTTACGCTGTATGCCAGAGCCCTGCACACGCCTTGCATGTAGAAAAGGCTGATCATGTTTCTCTATCCGAACTGTTTTTCCTCCGCCTGACCCTCCCCAAGAGCAGTCCGCCCATGTTGTTCCCTATGGACTGCGGCACTGCACTATATCACAGTGGGCGTTTTTTATGGTGTGTTTTTGTATATTTCGCATCCTGCCATTTCTGTCCCTTCCCTTAATAGCAAGGGCGAGCTGCCGATACGTGTGGAGTACTGCACAGTCAGCTGAACTTGATTTAACCTAAGATTTATTATTATATTGCAGCATGCCCTATGTACATGAGGTGTGTAACTCAAGGCAGTTGCCGACTGCACATCTCAGATAGAAATGGCTAAAGGATTTTCTGAGAGTCAGCACCAGACAGCCTGCGGCTCGGCCACAACCCTCCCAACCATGCATTAATCCACCATTAGATGCCACCTTGCGTGTCTTAATGCTTACTTCTTGTACTGTATCGCTTGCTGGTGGGGGAGCGGAGTGAGCGTTGCCAGGGCTGGGGAGTGCAGCGGCAAACAGATCATGACTGATTGACTCTCTCGAGGGGATAGGCCCAACCCACCCTCCCCATCCCTCCCTCCCAACCACTCGACCTTTATAGGGAGGTACTGGGCAGGATTGGTGGTCGGCACACAGAAGGGCTGCCGAGGACTGGTAGATTATTCCTGACAGGAAAACGGGAGGACAAGGGCAGGAGAAATCATGGTTAACCCTAGTAAGGAGGGAAGTCCCAGGGACTGGGCAGACAGGATGAAACAAGGGCAAGCTGGACAGGTGGTAGGGGGTCAGGTAGGGGTATGGGGAGGGAAGTAGACTGCAACAGCTGTGGGGCAGCTATCCTTTTAGGGGCTGCATGGAAGTGCAGGGTGGCTGGCTGCGGTGTAGACAACTGAAACATCTCAGAAGAGATTATGTGGTTAAGGGCAGAGATGGGTAGAGTAAAGGAGGAGATTGGTGGGACAACCCAGGACTGAGGGCTCATGGGGTACCCCAGTAGATTGCAGGCACACAAGCGTGGGGGGAAGGATATATGGATCAATTGTGCCACCTCAAGAACCACTGGTAACAGATGAAGGGGGTGGAGGACGATGGGGTATAGGGGTTGGAATGGCCCCAGGGCAGGTATCAAATGTGGGCCTCTTAATAACATGCCAGGGAGGATTGGGGTGTCACGAAACAGGTTCTCAGTGCTGGTGTCTCTGGAGGAGATGAGGTGGGAGGACCAAGTGGGCAAGGCTGGTGAAGATGGGAATAGTAGCAAACCAGTGCTCATTGGATGGGTGGCTAAGGTGGCAGGCTACAGTGGGTAGGGATAACTGGCGTGGGAGTGATAAGACTGGACAGGGCGCAGTAACCTAAGGGGTGGGGAGTATGAAGGGATGAGGGAGGGAGAAGGGCAGGTGATCCCCAGGGAAAGGGTGGATATCAGAAGAGATTGGGGAGGGAGGGCAAGGCAGGGACAAGGATGGAAGGGGAACAGCTGAGTTGTACTGGGTAACAGAAGACCTGGCAGGAAGGAACAGGGACCAACAGGGCAAGCAGTACAGGGAAATGAGAGTGAAATACTAGTGCTGGGGAGTTCAGTTTTTGAAGGGGATCAAATGAGGGAGCAAGGAGAGAGGCATAGTAGAATATGGGTGGAGGCCATGCCAGGCATGACAGTGGAGGAGGTGGCGGTCCATCCTGAAGTATGCTAGGAAGGGTAGGAGAAACCTCACATAGTTCTGCATTTGGGAACTAATGACCAGGCGGGTAATACAGCTGATGTAGTCCACAGGAGGTTTATGGAGCTGGGGCAGATTTGTGAGGAGGTGAGAGGATCGTAACCTTCTTAGAGGTGCTTCCTGTACCCAAAGCTAGCACAGCAAGGAAGCTGAGGATAGAGGAATTTAACATATGGCTAAGGGAATGGTGCCCGTCCAGAGGGTATGGGTTGGTGGGGGTGGGGAGCACAATGGAGGGCAGGGATCTCTACACCAGGGACAGGCTTCATTTAACTGGGGAGGAAGGAAGGTCTTGAAGCAAAACTGGAGGAGTACTTGGTAAATGAGAATTTAAACTAGTAATGGGGGTGGCAGGTGGACAGGAACCCAGCAGGATGCTCAGGCAGGGAAGCAATGAGCCTACCCCCATGCTGGTAGCAGGGGACCTAGAGAGGATCAGGAGGGGTAAGCAAGGAGAGTAGGGAGAGAGAAAGGAAGAGGGTGGAGGGTGGTAACCTTGAATGCTATTAGTCTAGTAAACAAGGCAGCAGAGTTACAGGTCCTCATGGCGGATGGGGAGGTGGATATGGCAGCTATAACAGAGACATGGGCCACCTACTACCATGATTGGGACCTGGCAATACTGGGATATAAGATATTTGGAGGACAAGGTAAAAGGGAAAGGAGATGGGGTGGCGTTGTACGTGAGGGAAGGTCTGAAATGCATCGGGAGAAGTCAACACAGAATCATTATGGGTGCAGCTCCAGGGCTCTAAACATAGGACCTCAGGTTGGGAGTAGTGTACAGACTACTCTCTCAGACTGAGGAGTTAGACAGGCAGCAAGCAGAGCAGATCAGAAGGATCTGTAAGGGCAAGTGCACAGTAATTGTAGGTGACTTCAACCTGCCAGGGATAGATTAGAGTACCCCAGCCACTGCAAATAGGAGGGAGCAGGTACTTCTGGACGCCTTGCCAAGACAGCTTCCTGTTGTAGATGGTCAATGAGCTGACCAGGTTGGGAACACCCTTGACTTCGTGCTTGGAGAATGGTGAGTCCATGAGGGAGCTGAGGGTGGAGGAACCACTGGCAGAGTGACCACCACTCAGTGTGGTTCAGGATAAACATGGGGAAAGAGGGGTAGGATCAGGCACAGGGTGTTAGACTTAAGAAAGGTTGACTTCAGAGAATGAGGGAAATGGTGCAGGGGTATCTGGCCAGGATCAATCCAGATATGGACACTAATCAGAAGTGGGGTTCATTAAACGGGTATAGAGTAGGCAACCGCAACATGTACAATGGTTCAGAGTAAGAGGCAAGGCCAAGCCAAGTTGGGTGAGCAGGGGGCTCATGGAGAAAGTAAGAAGGAAAAGCCACCTTAAACAATACAAGAGAACAGGAAGGTAGAAGGACAGAGCGGAATACCTGAAGGAGTCAAGAGAGGTGAGAAGGGCAGTCGGGCAGCTAAGGCATCCTGGGAGGTCAGGCTGGCACTGGGCATTAGAGATGGGGAGAAGGACTCTTTAGGTACATCTAGTGGGGTGAAGGAGCTGGAAAGACCAAATTGTGAGGATTAAAGGGAGGGTGGGTGGGTGGGTGGAGTCAAGGCAGAACAGGTAGAAGCATTAAATGAGTACTTCTGCTCTGTATTTACCAAAGAGAAGGGGAGCAATACCAGGGGGGTGAGGGGCAGGGGAGAGGAAGGAAATCCCAGTGTGCAGGACACTGGAGGGCTTGAGGGCACTGAGAGGTGGACAAGGCATTGGGGCTGGATGGCATACACCCAAGGGTGCTAAGGGAGCTAGCAGATGTCCTGGCAGAACCACTGGTAGACCTGTTCAGTGACTCCTGGACTCTGGATGTGTACCCAAGACTGGAGGATGGCACACCTGGTGCTCCCTCCACAAGAGTAGCCCTAAGGATGAGCTAGGAACTACAGGCCAGTAAGCCTCATATCCATTCTGGGAAAACTGATGGAGACAATCTTGAAGGAGAGCTGGTTTCCTCCTGGAGGCTAATGGACTGCAGGATAGCAGGTAGCATGGGTTTATCTCAGGCAGATCCTGTCAGACTAACCTGGTGGAGTACTATGATTGGGTAACCAGGTAGTTGTACAGGGCCATACAGTGGATGTCCTCTACCTGGACTTCAGCAAGGCATTCAATTCGGTGCCACATGGGAGGCTGAGTAGTAAGCTGGAGGGCACAGGGTCGGGGCAGAGATGGTGGGATGGGTGAGGAATTGTCTGCAAGGGAAACAGCAGAGGTGGTGGTTGGAGGGGGCTCTCATTGCCCAGGGCAGTGACAAGTGGGTGCACGGGATCTGTACTGGGGCCAGTGTTATTTGGGATCTTCATAGCAGACATTTCCAAAGGCATCAAGAGCAAGATCAGTCTGTTTGCAGATGACACCAAGATGGGTGCAGTAGGGGATAACCTAGGGGGTTGCAGGACGATCTGGCAAAATTGGAGGCCTGGTCTGACACTTGGCAGCTGGGGTTCAATGCTGAGAAATGCAGGGTGCTACATTTCTGAATAAAAACCCAAGGAGGAGCTACCAGCTAGGGGGTATTCAGCTGACCAGTACAGAGGAGGAGAAGGATCTTTGGGTGATCATAACCGAGCAATGAACGACACTGCGACAGTGTAGAAAGGCAGCGCCAAGGCTAACAAGATGATGGGTTGTATTGCCAGGGGCATATCCTCTTAGGAGGGGAGGTGATCCGCCCTGTACAGGTCACTGGTTAAGCCACACCTGGAGTACTGTGTGCAGTTCTGCCGGCCATACCTGAAGAAGGACATTGGGATACTAAAGGTGGTGCAGTGCAAGGGAACAAAATGATCCAAGAGTTAGGGGACTTGCAATATGAGAGCAGGTTGAGGAGCTGAACGTACTCCTGGAGGAGAGGAGGATGGGGACATGACTGAGACCTTCAAATACATGAAGGGGATAAATAGGACAGGCACAGAGGGTCTTTTCCACTCAAGAAGGGGAGGGACCCAAGGGCACGATCTGAGATGGGGGGTAGGTTCAAGAGGGAAATGAGGAGACACTTTTTATGGAGAGGGTGGTGGCTGGCTGGAACGCATTACTGGGGAGTGGTATCCTGTAACACGGTGGGCAGCTTCAAAAAGGGATGGGATAGAGTAATGTGGAGGTTGCTGGAGGGGGTGGGTGGAGGGAGGAGCAGCTGCACTTTGAGGGCTGCTAGCTGTGCATTCAAGCAGACTCAATAGACCATAAGGCCTTTATTTGCTGGCAGGTTCGTATGTGGTGGTGATGCACACGTTCTCGAATGTGGCAGTGACGCACACCTTTGGAATGTGGCGGTGACTCATTGGACTTGGTCTTCTTACTGGGGATGGAGACCTCTGACGTGGTGGTGGAACCGTTGGATGATCTGACCATCATAATAAGGTTCAGTTTCATGGCTCCACCCAATAAGCCTGCCCTGTGGAGATGATCCAGTACTGCCCTTTGAGGGGTTTGACCCGGATGGCCTGATGGCGGTGCTGGACATACTCGAGCTTGCCGAGTGTATGCATGGGCGCAGCAAAGCCTACACAAGCTCCATAACAGGGCTCTGGTGGAGGCTGTGGATTCCATTGCTCCTGTTCATACTGGGCTCTCCTCATTCTTCACACCCTCGGTCCCCTTGGTTTGATGGGACCTTGAGGGAGATGAGGTGAGTGGAATGAAGGTTGGAACAAATCTGCGAAATCCAGTCTTGATGCGGACAAACTAGACTGATGTCTCATTATAAAGCTTATCAGTTGGCTATTTCCGAAAGAAGACCAAATTCTGTCCAGGAAATAAGTGCTGCACAGAATTGACCAGCTTGGCTCTTTCGGACTGTGTGGACAGACTGTACAATCCAGCCTGTCTCCTGTCACAGAGAGCATTGTCACAAGAGAAGTGTGATGAGTTTGCTCAGTTCTTTACAGATTAGGTTGTCAGCATCAGAGTGGATATCTGTGCAGCTCGCTGTAATGGGGACTCGCGGTGATTGTTGGGAGGTTATGCTTTTGGTTTGTTTGGTCGGATTTTGATCAGTTGACGATCATGGATGAAGATCATCCAGAGTTTGTGGCTGACCTGCTGTGGTTTAGATCCAGGTCCAACTCACCTCCTTGTGGCATGTGTTGAAGTCATCGCCCCAGTCCTAGCGGAGATGAGTCGGTGTTCTTTAGAGACAGGTATGTTTCGGACACCCTGAAGGAGGCGGTGATGACACTCCTCCTTAAAATTCCTCTCTTGACCCCAACTGTCTCTCCAACTACAGGCCTGTCTCTAACCTTCCATGTGTAGGAAAGGTTGTTATAGAGAAGTGGTCACGCTGCAGCTGAAGGATCATCTTACCAGCCACGAGATCTATGATCCTCTCCAGTTAGAATTTAGGAAGAGGCATAGTACCGAGATGGCTCTTGTCCAGGTACTCGATGATCTCCTGATAGCAAGAGATAGGAGGACCCATTCCATCTTGGTTCTCCTTGATCCCTCTGCAGCATTTGACACCGTGGACCATGGTGTGCTTCTAGGCGCTTGAGGGTCATCTGTGGACTGTCAGGTACAGTCCTCAGATGGTTCCACCTCATCACCGGTAGGTTTCAGAGAGTGGTGTTGGGGATTTATTCCTCTGACCCAGTCTCCCTGCTGTGTGGGGTCCCTCAGTGCTCAGTGTTGTCACCCATGCTGTTCGCGATGTACATGCTGGTCGCTGGGGGACATTGTGAGGAAGTATGGGCCGATTTTCACTGCTATGGATGATACTCAGCTCTACATGTCCTTTGTGCCCGGCAGGATGATTCTGTCTTGGTATTTAACAACTGCCTTGCCGAGATCCAGGGCTGGATGAGTGCCAATTGGTTGAAGCGAATCTGGACAAGACCGAGGTGCTGGTTGTGGACCCAGAACGCCGGGTTGATGGCAACTGGCTGGCCAGCCTTCAGCTTGGGGCAGCCAGCTGTTTTTTACTAATTAATCACTTCTGTCTCAGCAGGAGTAGTACCTGTTTGGATTAAACAAACAAATACTTTATTAAAAGAAGGGGGTCTCATTTAAGGAAAAAAAAGTTTTTCTGAGGAAGGGGGCAGTATCAGCTTAATTTACTGAGAGCAGAGAGTGAATCTAATTGGGGTGGCTTAGCAGCTTAGGTGTACAAAAGCAGCTGTCTCCAATTACAGCTTCCTGCTCCTGCTGTTTCTGGCAGAGAGAACTGGTTGCAGAGCAACAAACAGAAGTCCAGAACTACAGATTTTTACTAATTGCCCTCCTTCCCATCCAAAGACGGTTCTAGTTTTATAGCCACTGAATTTGACTGACAACAGGAACTTCCTGTTTGGCAGTAGGAAGGAAGGATCACTGAGACACATTAGTTTCAGCAACCTTGAAGGAACCTAAAAAAAAAAAAAAAAAACTTTTTATCCCCCGCTGCTGGAGGTCTGAATCCAAAAGCAGGAGGAAGGAGACTACTGAAGACTACAGGAAGTTCCTGTCCCAGAACAGGAAGGGTGAGAGTTGTAAGGGCACATAGGCAGTAGGAAAGTGAGTGTAAAATACATAGAGGAGGAGACGATCATACAAAGCAACAGGAGAGGGACACAAAATAAGTCAAGATGGGAGTGGTGCAGTGCAATGGCTGTGGAGCAGCAGTGTTCGGGAGACATTCTGGAGGCTGCGATGCTGCCCTGTTTGCAGGCACTTCTCTGGTCTGAGGGAGGAGGTTGCCTGTCTCCAGGCTGACCTGGCTAAGATTTGTGAAACCTCTTCCCCACCCAGGGACCACCAGGGCCACCTCCGTTACCTCAGAGGTTGCCAAGAAAGAGGCAGGTTGGACCAAGGTGGGCTTAGGGAGGGAGGGTGGTGGAGCAGAGGTGCATCCTCCAGTTGTAACTCTCCACATCAGATGCTGTTCTGGCAAAGAGTGGTTCCTCTATGGAGGCACCTGCAGTGGAGACCAAGGAGGATGTTGGGAACCCCCACAAAGGAGACCCACAGGAGGGTGGCATGAGACCCCACAGGGGAGGAAACAACTCCTTGTGGGGACTCGATCATTAGGGGGTAGACGTGGGGAGGAAGGGATAGGGAGGTAAGGTGCCTGCCTGGCGCCACGGCTTGGAGGGACAGGAAGCGAATCCTCAGGATCACGGAGCAGCTGCACGAGGGAGGGAGCTGGATGTCATTGTCCACCTAGGGACAAATAACCTGGCTGTAAATGGGATCAGAGTGGTGCAAGAGGAGTTTGTGGAGTTGGGGAGGCCTTAAACAAGTAGCATGTACGGTAACCTTCTCTGGAGGTGCTGCCTGTTATGGCAGGGATGATGCTAGGGTATTCCGCACCATGGGATTCAATGAATGGTTGAAAACTGGTGTGGAGCTCAGGGTTTTGGCTTCACTGAGGACTGGGGAGCCACCTGGAGGGATGCAGGCTTATACTGGCGTGATGGTCTGCATCTGTCCAGGGGGATCCAGGATCCTAGGTGACAGGTTTAAGTGCTTCACTGGCAAGCATTTAACTAGCCAAGGGGAGGCACCGAAAGGAGCAGGGAAATCCCAGCCTCCCCACAAAGCGCAGTAGTTAGAGAGGTAAACACCAAGGCAGGAGAAGTCGGAGGAGCAGGACAGGATAAATGCAGAAAAGGTGTTAAAGACAGGGATGGGGCTAAAAGGGTAAGGCCATAAAAATAAATGGAAGGTGATGAGTACCAATGCCCACAGTCTGTGCAACAAGCTCCCGAACTAGTGGCCTTGATGGAAGAGGGATGCCTGGATATTGTGGCAGTCACTGAAACATGGTACACAGAGAACCATGAGTGGGAAGTCAACATACTAGGATGCACAGTCTACAGGAGGGACAAGGGGGTAAAAGAGGAGTAGCTCTCATATAAGGGAAGGGATTAAAGGAACAGAACTAAAGAGAAAACAGGAAGTTGATGAGTCACTATGGGTCACCCTGGAGACAGAAAATGGCACCACAATCCGCATGGGGTTGTGTACAGACCCCATCTCAGGGGAGGAAATGGACAAGGAAATGATAGAAGGCATCCTTAAAATGGCAGAAAAGGGGAGACATTGTTGATGGGGACCTGAATATGCCAGATGTTAACTGGAGTACCTTTGCTGCAGGCACATCCAAGAGCGGGTCATTCTTGATGCCCTACAGGGGCATGCCTCAGACAGCTAGTGTTGGAACCCATTCGGAGGGAGCAATCTTAGACCTGGTACTCTCAAATGGGGAAGGAGAAAGGATCTCAGATTTAGAAGTGGTAGCCATCTGGGAACAAATGACCACCAAACAGTGTGGTTCACAATAAACACAGCCATAGAGTCAAGCCATACAAAAACAAGAGTATTGGACTTTAGGAAGGCTGACTTTGGGGAAATGAGAGAGTGCCTTAGAAAAGCACTAGCAAATGGGCAAGAAGGAGGGTGGAGGAACAATGGGAATAATCAAAACAGCCATCGAGAGGCAACAAGCCTTTGTGAAAACATAGACTTTGATGGCAGATAAGTGACCACTTGGCCCACCCAGTCTGCCCATTTCCTTCCTATTGATAAGCTGCAGATTCTAGTTAACCAACAGCCTACTTTCTGCAACCCCCACTACAATTGCCTTATATCTGTCCCATGCATGTTTGAATTCCCCACTGTTTTAGACCCAATAACCTCCCAGGAAGGCGGTTCCATGCATCCGCCACTCTCTCCGTAAAAATTTCCTCACATTACCCCTGAGCCATCCCCCATCTTTAAATTGTTCCCCTTGTTCTTACACATCTCTTTTCTGAAAGATGCTACCCTCCTGGACTTTGTTGATTCCCTTGAGGTACTTGAAAGTTTCTATCATGTCCCCGTCCCTCCTTTCATCAAGGGTATATATTAAGCTCTCTCAGTCTCTCGTCATATGATTTCTGATGCAGACCCTGCACCATTTTAGTTGCCCTCCTCTGGACTGCTTCCATCCTGTCTATGTCCTTGCGAGATGAGGTCTCCAAAACTGCACACAGTACTCTAGATGGGGTCTCACCAACTGTCTGTACAGAGGGATAACCACTTCCTTTTTTCTACTTGTGATGCCCCTTCCTATGCATCCCAGTATCCCCTGGCTCTCCTCACTGACTTCTCACATTGCTTACCCACCTTTAGATCATCTGATATGACTACCCCAAGTCCCGCTCCATTTTGTTGTTGTTAACATTCGCTGCCAAGACTGGGATCCTGAAAGGAAAGTCTAGGTACCTTAAGTAGGGAGAGGCACAGGTCTTGGGAGGAGTCTGTAAGGGGAACTAGGTGCTACACACCCATAGGCGTAGACACAAACAGGTTTACAAGGGCAACTCAAGAGCTAGTAATTGCCTGGCCATCTCACAGTACAGCAACTGAGGAGGGTTCTCACCTGGCTACAGATTTGAGAGTGGCTTTGCCCTTACCCAGATTTTAAAGAGGAAGCCCTGGGACCACGTGGTGAGTATTCAGTTAGAACACAGTGAGCACTCTAGACGTAGTACTCCTGTTCCCCCATCACAGATTGTACTTGGGGTGGACACTGTGAGCTCAGTGGACCTGACCCCCAGGAGTGGGTTCGTGACAACGCTCAATTTTGGAATGTGGTAGTGACGAATAATTTCAGAATGTGGCAGTGACGACAGTTTGGGAACGCGCAGTGACAATTTTGGAATATGGCATTAAAACACAACTTGGTGGGGATGTGCAGTTTTAGAATGCGACAGGGATGCACAATTTGGGGAATGGCAGACGAATGTGCAATTTTGGAATGTGGCAAGGATGCATAATTTTATAATGTGGCTGGGACGCTTAATGTTGGAATGTGGTGGGGATGTGATGCACAATTTTGAAATATGGTGGGATCAGTACAATTCTGGAATGTGGCAGGGACAAGCAATTTCAGAATAATATGGTATGTCCTGTCACATTCTGACAGCATGCATCCCCACTATATTGCGAAATTGCCAGTCCCCACCAAATTCCTTGATGTGTGTCCTGTCGATTCGAGACTGATTGTCCCTCCACATTTTGAGATGGCATATCCCGCCACATTCCGAGATTGCATCCCCAACATTTTCAAATTGTGCACCACCTTAACATTCTGTTCCTTGGTTCAGTGCTGCATTCTAAAATCACCTCCTGACGTGTTCTAAAGTACAGTGCCATGCATCTGAACATTCTGGAAATGCAAGCACTGCAGCCAACCCTGTGTCAATTTTGGCCGAGAAGAGGAGGTTCGAGCATCCAATGGACTGCTTAACCTTCTCCGGGTGGGTGTAGGGTTCGGCAACATGATACCTCCTGGTAGCAGCTAGGGGTATTGAGCCGATTAACTCTTAGTACTAAGGGAAGGTGGGAGGCAGCAGACGTGTGGCACACATGGAAGTGTGCACATCTCCTCTAGATGTCATTGCACGTCTGCTGCCATCAAGGTGGGGAGAACCACGGAAGAACCCCATTGGCTGGATGGGCAGTGCCACTCCACAGCCCCCACTTCCACCTCTGGATTCTACCCTCCTGGGCTCTGCTACCTTCCGATCTTCACCTCACCTGCAGGCCATTGGACTGATGTAAGGAAGTGCCTAGGAGCAGAAGGGGGATCGCCGCTGGTTGCCAGTGGGTGAGTCATGGGTGGGTCAGAGGGCGGGGTCACAGATTAGTAGTGTTTCAGGCAGTGCAAGAGCAGGCTGGGTGTCGACTGAGGGAGTTCCAGTTGGTGGCACCAGAGAGAAAATAATTTTAAAAATGGTTCTGAATTACTGTCTGGGGTGGGGTGGGGCAGAGAATTGTTAAAGGGAGTCTATGCAGATAACAGCCTGAAATAAAGGGACAGTGGGTGAGAGTGAAGTTAAATAAAATGCACAAAACCCTGTAGAGGACTAACTTTATAAATCACTTTAATCAGACAAGTGTGCAATCACTTGAAATCAGCAAGTGAAGGTAATCATTTTACCATGAGTTACTGTACAAGTGTGAGTTGGATTCTGGCACTTTTCTGCTAGGCCACTGGTTGAAACTTCGGCTCAGGGCGGTAGTGGCGAAAGCCACTTTCCTTCATGCGTTGCAGTGTGCTTCTTTTAAACCCTCTCAATACCCTCTACCCTCTTCCCTGCTCTACACCTGTTTTACCCCTACTGTTCGTTTCCTCTCCACCCTACAGCACCTAGCCCTGTGCTGCCTCCGCACTTTAAAATGTATTTCCTTTAAACCCACTGGGCAAGCCCCTGCCCTATTCTTTGCATAAATTACCTATTGTTAATGCTTAATTTCAACATATTGTACAATTTATTGTTCTAATTGTTTTTATTCCGTTTAGTTTCAAGTACTGTATAATTTATTGCTCTGATTGTTTTCTTCTTCCCAGATGCATCTGGAAACAAACTTTATTAGCTCAGTATGTCTTCCCTGGTGAAACTTGAAATAAATGCAATTATAACCTGAAGACTGTTAAGTGGCCTGTGAAGTAAGTTGTAGTGGCTTCATTCCAGTTCCCAGTGGGCAGGTGACCACATTACAAAACCTCCAGCACAGTTGTCATTATTTTGCACCCTTGTTGGCAGTCTAGTATGAGAGGCAAAGGACTGAATGGGCATGGAGTCTGAACTGCTAGCTCACCTACATGGTGGTCCATCTGTGGCAGGGTTGAGACACATTGGTGGGGCAGTGTGGGGAAGCTTGCACTGTGATCACCCGTTGCTGTACGTCATGTGGATAAGCAGGGGACTTCAGATTCCAGTGCTGTCAATCCAGCACCTTGACAAACACTAATAAATTCACACACACACAAGGGGTTACAGGTGTGAGTATTTCAAGGCTACCGAGGGAAGAGTTCCACTGATTTATTATTTTTATTACTATGTTTTAATAAATTGTTTTTCTCCTACTCAGCCACGCCTCGCTTCTGGTCGCTGATGTTTGTCCTGGTGGAGATGACGGACACTGTGCGGATCACACCATGGCAGTTTGAGAGGAAACTGAATGATGCTATCGCGGAAGAGTTAAATAAGAAGCTTGCAAACAAGGTAAAGTAAGCAAGTGCATATCTGTTTATCATCACTTTGTGGCCAGGAAAATCACTGGGCAGGGCTCCAGTTTCAGAAAAAATTACTTTACTTTTCATCAGTCGTATTCTGCCTCAACCAAAATTGGCAACTTAATGAGCCCAAGTGGCTTAATCTTGTTTTTTTATTTTTTTTATTTTAGAGTTTATTTATCTGGGTTGGCCAGCTGAGATGCAGCAGCTCATTTCCAATGGGGTTCCTGCTTCTACCCATTTCCACAGCTTGTGGGCTGGTAGTATGGAAGGTTAGGTGACTTGCCCAAGGTTACAGTTTGTATTTGGACTCTGGTGGGGTTTGAACTCACGATCTCCTGTTTCCCAAGCCAGTGCTTTAACCACAATTGTAACATGGCAAAAATAAAAGAGCTGAAATGGAGCGTTTTATTGGTCAATATATAGTAGCCAGCCATGCATTAATTCCCTAAGTAATGCACAGTTGATCTTGTAGTACTGTGTACAACCACTAAACAAAACAAGAACGCTCCATTTGAGCACTTTCATTTGTGCCATGTTACAAAGGCTCCTAAGCACTTTGTCTTCCCACCCACCCACCCAAAGGACAATCACTTACTCACTGCAAAAGTGACTCGCGAGAGAGGCAAAGACAATGTGGAAGTTATTGCCAGTGTTGGGCAGAGTGACTCCTAGAGGCAAACAGCAAAGTAATAAAAGAAAAATTTAATTGTAGTATTCGTTGAGGCAATCTCTAATGTTAGGGGAACGTCTGTTAAGCGGAACGTTAGTTCCATAGTAGTTGTTGGGAACTATTATGCACACCCTGTATTAAACAGCCACACACTGGAAGACGACCAGTCTGCAATGAGCGCATGGGGATTTGTAAATAAAGAAAGGCAAGCAGGTGTTCTTAGTAGCAGAAACTACATGCAGAACAGAAGAGAAATTGTTGTGGGAAAATGAAGTTGTATTGTAACAATGACAATCGGTGCTACAGAGATATTGAAAGCACAGTGTCAGACGAGATTCGTGAGTATTTTCACACATAATGCACCAGTGTATTAGTAGCTGAAACGCTTATTGTGAGTAAGATAGCACAACAATTGTACTTATTTAAAAATGTTAAAAAGTGTTATTTGGTTTAGAAACGTAACTGTTACAAAGTGATCGCATCAGGTTTTTTTCTCAGTGACAACCACGATGTGTTGTATGTTCTGTGGCTGTGTACCAGCCTTTATTCAATGAATGTGAAAACTTCCATGAAACTCTGTCTCTATCATTTTGTTTTACTACCAACATCATCTTTATTACGAAAACAACAAAATATTACACTGTCACATGGCACACAGCACTAGCCATATAGTGTTCTACTGATAAATTAATGCATGGTTGGGTGGTTGTGGCACGTGTCCTGGACCTCATGCCACAACCCACCCTTGCATTAATTCCACAGTAGAACACTCTTTGTCATACCTTAATGCTTACTTACTACTGCTTCCCTTTATTTAAGAGTCCACCTCCAGCTTGCCAGGGAAATTGTATTTTCTCCATTCAGTGGTCTCATCCTGGATCACATTTGAATTCAGAATGACCATTTTCCCAGACTGGCCCCTCTTTTCCCCAGCCATTCAGGTCTAGAGCAACCCCAGAATTATCCCTATGTACAAGTTTCAGTTATTTCTATAGCTGCCCATTTCCCTGGTTTCATCTCTTTCTGTGGTCTTTTTAAGATTCATTTGCAAAGCATGCGGACATATTGGTATCAGTATGTTGTGAAAAACCTTTTTGGGTGTGCCCTCCACCTATCATAGCTTCAGAATAGCAACTCCTCCCTAATTCCACCCACTTTCTGCCGTTTCCTTCCTTTTCTCTTTGAAGTCCATGCCCAATCACAAGGCTGGAAAATGGACGTTGCAGGGTTCTTGTGTCACTCCTAATTTTGACTGCTTGAAACCTTACCCCTGATTCCCATTCCACATATGTGCTACTGTTTACTCCTTTCATTTGTGGTGCAGTTTAGATCTTGTTCCTCAGGGAATGGCAGAGATGTTATGAGCTTATTTGCATACCTATGATGCAGTGATTGCAACTTGGGAAATAATGTATTTCATACATGGTAAAAGGAAGTAAAACAAAAAGAAAGTAACAGGTACATTTCTCAGGGAAGAGTGGCAGACGTGGCCTATTTAGAAATTAGTAAGGCCTTTGACATGGTGCCGATAGATGACTGATTAGGAAGCTGACCAACCTAGGAGTGGGTGCCGCAGTGGTAATTTTGGTTAGAAACTGGTTAAAATTGTGCTAGCTATTACTGGCGCAGTGGTTGGATTTCTGTTGCGGCCAGTGACCCGGATTCAAGAACAGACCGGGAGCTGGAGAGCCGGCTGGGGAGGCTTTAGCGTCCCAAGGACAGCTCACCTTCTCCGGGAGTAAGGAGGATTTAGAGCTTAGCTTTGTCTGACCTCGGTGGAGACCCGGGTACAACAAGACCGAAGCTAAAACAGGGTTGACGTGCTTGACATCAGCTCAAGTGCCTTGATGTCGGGCATACAGCACGCCGAGAATACTGGAAAAACACTCTGCAGCACTCCCAGTAGAAAAGCACCAGGCCCCAATCCCCAATGCCCCTACTGGCCCTGGTGATGGCATCCCAACGAAAAACAGACATGTCAGGGTGGAAGGGCCCCACCTGCACTCCACCTGGGGGTACAACCACGGGCGCCATGGGGGGATGGACTGCACCAGAGGTCCAGGTAGGTGAGCGGGACTAATCAGGCCATAGGGTGTCTCCGGCGAGGGGTGCTCTGGGAGGAGGAGGGGAAAAACAACTGGTTAAAGTATAGAAGACAGAGGGTGGTGATTAACAGCACTCATTCAAAAGACTGGGAGGTGACAAATGGGGTACTGCAGGGCTTGGTACTGGGACCAGTCCTCTTCAGTATCTTCATAGAGGATATTGCAGAAGAGCTGGAAGGAACGTATGCCTTTTTATAGATGATACCAGAATCTGCAGTAGGGTGGACACTCAGAAAGGTGTGGAAAAATGCAGAGGGATCATGGGAGACTCAAGAATGGTGAAAAACATGGCAGTTGGGGTTCAGTGCAAAAAAATGCACAATAATGCACCTGGGACATAGAAGCCCAGGCACTGAGTATTGATTGGAACCACGTCACGAACAGTCACTAGGCAGAAAGGAACCTCGTGGTTATCATATCTAAGGACCTCAAGGTGGCAGGACAGCGTGACAAGGCAGTGGGTAGGCTAGTGGTATGCGGGTTGCATGCGGGGGTATCTCCAGCAGGAGGAGGTGAGATGGTGTTGCCATTATATTGCTCGCTGGTGTGGCCACACTTAGAGTACTGAGTTCAGTTTTGTAGACCGCACCTCTGAAAGGACGTGACCGAGTAGAGGCAGTCCAGAGGAGGTATTTGCAAGGGAAGCCCTACAAGGAGAGGTTTCGGGATCTCAACATGTATGCCATGAAAGAAAGGAAAGCAGGGATATGCTAGAGATCTACAAGTTCGGTACCTCAAAGGGATGAGTAGGGTACAGGCGGAGAGTCTCTTTCAAGTGAGAACCAGGCAGGACCGGGGCATGCAGTGAAGCTGGAGGGAGGATACAAGAGTGATGTGAGGAAATACTTCTTCACTGAAAGGGTAGTGGACCCCTGGAATAGATTACCAGTGGAAGTGGTGGAGGCTGGAACAGTGAAGGGCTTCAAGCATGCATGGGATAGGCATATCGCATACTAGATAGGATGCAGGGAGGTGGGAGGAGACCAGTTAGGGTTTGCATAGACAGAATAGGCAGGGGTGATCTGGGCAGACTTGGGGAGCCAAGCAATCCTTTTCGCCATCAAATTCTATGATTCTATGGAAAACATGTTTTAATATGTTCCTGCACTCGCCAGCCTGGTGGCGCTTGAGGGTTGAGGCGCTGGACGCCACACCTCACTCACGCCGACAACCTGGGTTTGGTGACAGACTCGGGATCCGGAGATTGGCGGGGAGGAGAGGATTGAGCATCCAGAGGACTGGTCTCCTCTCCTGGGAGGGATCCTAGGGCTGCTTGGTGTCCTAGTGACCCCTGATGGAGATTGGGGCACTGGGATCACCAGCCGGATCATGGAAGGTGGGGAGTGCGGTAGTCGTCAGCAAGCGGAGCCCATCTTGAGGGCGTCATTGCATGCCGCACTCCCAAGGGAAAGCAGTTACAAGAAAATCCCCATCCACGGGATAGCGACGCACCACTACCTACAGCCACACTCCAACTGCTGGACAGCCCTCTCTCCTGAGCTGAGCCCAGCCAGGCCTGCCAAATTCTAGATAGAGCGCCCTGGGCGGATAGGGTGGCCCTACCTCAGGTGGGCTCAGAGCCAGGAGATGCGGGCTGGCGCCAGGAGCGAGAGGTGTTTCAGGCAAGGAGATAGAGTAGGGGCAACGGTGGATGCCTAAGAGAGTTCCTCGTGGGATGGTGCAAAAATAGAAGATACAAAAAAATATATATGTTCCTGTACTCACTGGTTACTTTAGGTAAGGAGCTGTGTTACTGTGTTTACCTGTGTTTTGAACACTAACGCATTTTTGTCGGTGCAACATAAATAAAGCTAAACACGTATATATGCTTGTAAAACATATGACTACACTGGTATCAGTCTGAACAGTGAGAGGGCTTTGGGGCATGTCCTTCTTCACCCAGATCAGCTCTTAATACTGAATCTCCTTCCTACTCCACCCACTCTGTTTCTTACTTTTAAAGACCTTGCCCAGTCACAAGGCTGAAAATGTAAGTAGAGGGTTTTCTTGTGCAGTTCTAAGACCGCACAAAACCTTGTCCTGCTTTTAGTTCAGCATATTCTGTGTTACGTCGAACACCTGAATTACATTCTTCATTGCTTTACATTTACCACTCAGCTGCACATCCTCCTTACACCACTCCTGATCTCTGCATCCCCCTCCACACTTGTGAAACACATTTTATTTATTTGGTACTTGGATATAACCTTTGAGCTAAAGCTCATTTACAAAGGTTCTACGTCACCTATTGGCAAGACATACATAATTATAAGCAGAAAGTGGAACATACAGTGGTCAAAGATTACAGTGCAAAAAATACAAATGTCAGATGGGGAATACATTGTTTGAGGGAACACAGTATGGGAGTAGGCTGTAACATAAAGTGTCCAATAGAGAATACATTGGTTTATGGTCCATAGTTTTGGGTACACTGGCAAGCAATACTGGCTGTAACAATATTAGGACTAAAGTGATTAATACTTTTAGTAGTCAAGAGGCAGAAGAGGTAAGAGTGGACTGGGGGAGAAGAGGAGAGTCACTAAAGGAGGTAGGTTTTCAGGTTGGAGGCAAGGCAGAGGAGCAGCTGAATATTGTGGATGAAGGGGAGAGGGGAGAGGCAGAGGAGCAGCTGAATATTGTGGATGAAGGGGAGAGGGAGAGGAGATGCAGAGGAGCAGCTGAATATTGTGGATGAAGGGGAGAGGGAGAGGAGAGGAGCAGCTGAATATTGTGGATGAAGGGGGAGAGGGAGGCAGAGGAGCAGCTGAATATTGTGGATGAAGGGGAGAGAGGGAGGGGGAGAGGAGCAGCTGAATATTGTGGATGAAGGGGAGAGGGAGAGGAGAGATGCAGAGGAGCAGCTGAATATTGTGGATGAAGGGGAGAGGAGAGGGAGATGCAGAGGGCAGCTGAATATTGTGGATGAAGGGGAGGGAGAGGAGAGGGCAGCTGAATATTGTGGATGAAGGGGAGAGGGAGGGCAGAGGAGCAGCTGAATATTGTGGATGAGGGGAGAGGAGGGAGGAGGCAGAGGAGCAGCTGAATATTGTGGATGAAGGGAGAGGGAGAGAGAGGTGGCTGAATATTGTGGATGAAGGGAGAGGGAGAGGGAGGGAGAGGCAGAGGAGCAGCTGAATATTGTGGATGAAGGGGAGGGAGAGAGAGACAGCTGAATATGTGGATGAAGGGGAGAGGGAGAGGAGAGGAGCAGCTGAATATTGTGGATGAAGGGGAGAGGGAGAGAGAGAGAACAGCTGAATATTGTGGATGAAGGGAGAGGGAGAGAGAGAGGCAGCTGAATATTGTGGATGAAGGGGGAGGGCGAGGCAGAGGAGCAGCTGAATATTGTGGATGAAGGGGAGAGGAGAGAGGAGCAGCTGAATATTGTGGATGAAGGGGAGAGGGAGAGGAGCAGCTGAATAGTTGGATGAAGGAGAGGGAGAGAGGAGCAGCTGAATATTGTGGATGAAGGGGGAGGGAGAGGGAGGAGCAGCTGAATATTGTGGATGAAGGGGGAGGGAGGCAGAGGAGCAGCTGAATATTGTGGATGAAGGGGGAGGGAGGGAGGCAGAGGAGCAGCTGAATATTGTGGATGAAGAGGGAGAGGGAGGGGATGCAGAGAGCAGCTGAATATTGTGGGTGAAGGGGGAGGAGAGGCACAGAGGGAGCAGCTGAATATTGTGGATGAAGGGGGAGAGAGAACAGCTGAATATTGTGGGTGAGGGGAGAGGGGAGGAGCAGCTGAATATTGTGGATGAAGGGGAGAGGAGAGGAGCAGCTGAATATTGTGGATGAAGAGGGAGAGGGAGGGGATGCAGAGGAGCAGCTGAATATTGTGGATGAAGGGAGAGGAGGCAGAGGAGCAGCTGAATATTGTGGATGAAGGGGAGAGGAGAGAGGAGCAGCTGAATATTGTGGATGAAGGGGAGAGGGAGGAGGCAGAGGAGCAGCTGAATATTGTGGATGAAGGGAGAGGAGAGAGAGGACAGCTGAATATTGTGGATGAAGGGGAGAGGGAGAGGCAGAGGAGCAGCTGAATATTGTGGATGAAGGGAGAGGAGAGGCAGAGAAGCAGCTGAATATTGTGGATGAAGAGGAGAGGGAGGGATGCAGAGGAGCAGCTGAATATTGTGGGTGAAGGGGGAGGAGGGGGATGCAGAGGAGCAGCTGAATATTGTGGGTGAAGGGAGAGGAGCAGCTGAATATTGTGGGTGAAGGGGAGAGGGAGGATGCAGAGGAGCAGCTGAATATTGTGGATGAAGAGGGAGAGGAGAGGCAGAGGAGCAGCTGAATATTGTGGATGAGGGAGAGGAGAGGGCAGCTGAATATTGTGGATGAAGGGAGAGGAGGGCAGCTGAATATTGTGGATGAAGGGGGGAGAGGAGAGCAGAATATTGTGGATGAAGAGGGAGAGGGAGGCAGAGGGCAGCTGAATATTGTGGATGAAGGGAGAGGGAGGCAGAGGAGCAGCTGAATATTGTGGATGAAGGGGAGAGGGAGAGCAGAGGAGCAGCTGAATATTGTGGATGAAGGGGGAGAGGGAGGCAGAGGAGCAGCTGAATATTGTGGATGAAGGGGAGAGGGAGAGGCAGAGGAGCAGCTGAATATTGTGGATGAAGGGAGAGGGAGAGAGAGAGCAGCTGAATATTGTGGATGAAGGGGAGAGGGAGAGAGAGAGGGCAGCTGAATATTGTGGATGAAGGGGGAGAGGAGAGGAGAGGAGAGCTGAATATTGTGGATGAAGAGGAGAGGAGGGGATGCAGAGGAGCTGAATATTGTGGATGAAGGGAGAGGGAGAGAGAGAGGAGCAGCTGAATATTGTGGATGAAGGGGAGGAGCAGCTGAATATTGTGGATGAAGGGGAGAGGGAGAGGAGAGGGGCGAGGCAGAGGAGCAGCTGAATATTGTGGTGAAGGGGAGAGGGAGGCAGAGGAGCAGCTGAATATTGTGGGTGAAGGGGGGAGGAGAGAGCAGCTGAATATTGTGGATGAAGGGGAGAGGGAGAGGAGCAGCTGAATATTGTGGGTGAAGGGGAGGGGATGCAGAGGAGCAGCTGAATATTGTGGGTGAAGGGGGGTGGGAGAGGAGAGGGGGATGCAGAGGAGCAGCTGAATATTGTGGATGAAGCGGAGGGATGCAGAGAGCAGCTCAGGTGAGCCTTGTCAATGGCTGGACAAGGGAGGGCAAGAGACATAAGGAGGGAGGGAGAGCGCTGGGGCAGGCAGGCAGTGAGAGAGAGAGTACTCTGAGGGGTGGGGATCCAGCGAGATAAAGTGGACTAGCACTAGGAATTAAGTGCTGGGAGAGTACTCTGGTCGGTGAGGTGGGCAAGGGAGAGTTAGAGACTGCAGTAGCACTTATAGTTGTTGGATTTCAGTTGAGCTATTAGATTAGTCTTAAACTGGCCAAGCTTGGTACATGACAGTAGGTCAGGGTGAAGAGAGTTCAGCCATTTGGGGGCTCTATATCCAAAGGATCTCTGGCCTTGCCTGTCTGTTGAAAGGGCACGCTCAGAGACAGATTACTGGTAATGCCTGGTGTGCCTTATGTTGTTGTTGGGGAGGAGGAGGCCGAGTAGCCTGGGGTAGTGAGGCCAGTGCTTGTCTTCTGGCAAGTAGGCAGATTTGGTACTTGATCCTGCTTCCTAAGTTGAGCCATCCAGTCCAGGAGTAGAGCTCACAGGAATGTGTAGGCAGTGGGCTCAGAGGATATGTCGACAGGCCTTGTTGAGGGCCGCTTTTAACTCTTTGTAGAGCTGTATCAGTAGCTAAACCATATACAATCAGTCCCTTAGTCGATGACTGACAAAATTGTGCTTGTTACGGCAAGGCTAAGGGCTTCTCGCAAGGCAGAGCTTGTGCTTATACAGTAGGTCGATCCTGGAGTTGACTGCCTTAGCCACCCAATCAATGTGTTGTGTGAAAGAAAGTGAGCAATCAGGGGTGACCCTGAGATATTTGAAGTAGTCCACCATTTCAAGTTCTTCACCTAGATGGTTAAGAATTTTCAGTTGATAGGATCTGTGTCAGTTTGTATGGAGGCAAAGAGTATGGTTTTGCTCAAACCTTTCGTGATAATGTCAGCTTCACTCACCATGTAACTCCAGTTGTTTATGTTACCTAAATGTATTCTCCAGTTTTGCCTCCATTGTAACCTCCCTATTTATTCCAAATGTTAACTGCTCTTGATCCTACTGTTCCAGTTGTTGTTAGCTGCCTGTATTCCTGAATGTGTTCCACCTATTTCATGCGCTCATACGCATGTTTCATTTTGTATGTTTAACTGTCTTCTCCGGTCATGCTCTGAAAATAGGCATTGTTATGCCTAGTGCACTCACCCGGTTACCAAAAGCAAATAAATAAATGGTCTTTGTTTTCTTATAATAAAGAAGCAGCTTGTGGCTTTGGAGCTGTGCCTTCACAGCTGAGAAACTGGACTGCATTTATAGTTGTAGGGCAGCAGGATTAGCTTGACTAGAGAGCAGCACCGCATCATCTGCGCACAGGAGGATATGGCTTGGGCAGGTAGTTGGAAGATTATTTAAGAATGAGCTGAATAGTAGGGGGCCCAGGATCGAGCCTTGTGGTATACCAGTTGAGACATTGCAGGGATCAGAGTGGGTATCTTGAATCTTTTCTTGCAGGAACGATTCGTGAAATAACTGCTGAAGCATTCCACAAATTCTGATGAGAGGCCTGTGGATAATAGTTGACTCAGGAGTAGCTTGTGATTGACATGATCTGCTCTTCCCACTTGCTTGCTATCCCTTAATGATCTTTGACCCTCCCCAACAACAAACCACCATGGTATGTATACCCTTGTCATTCTGCAGTAGTTGATTTCTCCCTCACTCAACAGTCTATGCCACCAAAATGCTGCCATCCCTGTAATTCTCATTGTCTGCTGTTTGCTACTTGCTCTCTCCCTCCCACTCCATGACCTTTGCCCTCTACAGTGTCCCCCATTCCCACTAAATCACATTATCTACTGTTCACAATTTGATCTGTATCTGCCCCCCAAAAAAATTGCTGCCATTTTCAGGTACATTAGCCACCCTGTGGCACTTACTCTCTCTCCACCAACCCTCAAATGCCTTGGCACTCCCGCACGCCTTATTATCCATTGTGTACCATTTGCTGTCTATTCCTACCCTTCCTGATGTCTCCCTCCCCAACACACACAAAACATATCACCATTCTCCATATACCTGACACACTGTCCAGCTTCTATGTTCTACTTCATCTCTGACTCCTCAAACATGCTTCCATGCCCCATATACATTTGTCACACTGTGACAGTGGCTCTCTTCCCTAGACATCTGTCCCTCAAACTGCTGTTATTCACATTAGCTGCTCTGCACCACTTGCTTTATATCAATTCTCCCCGCCCAATCTCTGCATGCCACAACATGCCAACATCTTCCAGATACATTAATCACTCTGTAGCACCTCTGACTCCAGGAATCTCTTGCTTAGTGTTCACACTTTATAGTAATCTTGGCTGAGAATGACACCCACAGATTAGAATTTATGGACATTTTACAGTTTGGAATGCAGTTTCAAACTCTGCATCCACGCCCACTCTGTCCATTTGATATATTTCTTCGCCAAGAGAGCAGCCACCCGTAGTAAACTCTGGTAACTGCTAGTTCTCCAGTCGGTTTATTATTTTATTTAAGTGTAACTTCTTGCTGATTTAGTTAGCTACTTGATTATTCTGCATTAGCTAGGCTTATTTATCATTCTGTGGTGCCTTGGTTCCGATTAATTCCCAGGAACCAAAGACTAACCTAGCTGGCTACTTTCCTTTTTTTTTTTTTTGTAACCTTTGACAAATTAAAACCACTTTCTACCAAAATTAGCAGTGGTTTACCTTTTTCTTTTCTTTTTGGTTTTTCTCATACAATTCCAGAAATGGCATGCTTTCACTTTCCATTTGTGCCTGTGCCTTTCACTTTAATTTATTGATTCTGTTATAGGAACCTAGTTTGACCTTTGGCAGTTTTTCTTAGTACAACAGCCATTTTTACTTCTTGTCTCTTGTACTGCAGTATTTTTGAGAACTGTTCTTATTTTTTAAGGTTCTCTCATATTGATACATTAGAGAGACCTTGTGGACCTTCAAAAATAATTTGTAAACATTGCTTCCAGCTCCAGGCAAGGGCAGACAGCCAAGAGCTTTGTTTAAAGTGTCTAGGTCCACAACATGACTTTATAAACTGTAAGTCCTGTCATACTTTCTGTCCAAAATCTCCTTAAAAAGGTACACATTTTAAAAGAGCTTGCTTTCTAAATCTGCCTCTGTGTCTTCTAAAATAATAAAACAAATGCTCTGAGAGAGTTCCCAAAAGTAAGCACACATCTGAAGGGTCTTCCTCCTCATGTTCGGCAGCAAATAATGTTAAAGGTGACAAGAAAAAGATAAAGTGCATAGCCTTCAGAAAGGCTTGGTAAAGATGGTTCAGACATCCTGGTGTCCAAAAGGGGACCCCTGAATTCATCCAGTGATGGCAGGAATATAAATAAGAGTTTTGAGCAGACACTGGAAACCTGTGTCTGCCAGAAAGAAATTTAAAGCCAAGAATCTCACTGTCACCCTCCTGAATGAAGAAAGGAGCAGATAAAATTCCTTTATCAGAGGACATATAAAATGTGGCAATTTTTCCAGCGATCCATGCCATGAAAATGTGAATAAGATATCACCACCCCTCCCCAGCTCAGGCTCCAACCTATCTGCTCATGGAGGAGGAGGAAGAAGAATATTATGTACAAATGGAGGACAGGGACCCCATGGAATTAGAGGGTGCACCTGTGCAAGATTTGAACCTCCTCCAAGGCATAATGAGGACTACTTATCTTTTCCTCATTTGTTAGACAGATGGTCGAATCCGCAACATCACCCCACTAAAGACAGAGGAAGATGAAGATGCTGATTTTATTGTCCTGTCGGGCGTAGCTCCATCAAGGAGAATGCTACTTCCCATACATAAAGCACTTAAGAGGGCCATATTCAAAATCATGTCTGCAGCCACCTCTGCTGCAGCCATAGGTAAGAAAATCGAAAGAAAATATTAGGTGGACAAACAGGGGTGGAATACCTGTAATGCCCATTGCGATCATCACAAAGCAGCCTAGGCTGCTGCTTATGAGAGAGCAGAAATCATTCCGTCCTGCACAGCCCCTGAAAAGGACTCGAACTGTGGCCAAAAAGTGTTCTACTACAGCTTCCTGCTTATTAGACAGGCAACTAACTCTGCTTATATAGCACAGTATGAGAAAGCACTTTGGAACACAATTCTGGCACTAGCAGAAAGAACAGATGGTGAATTAGGACAGGGCTTAATTGTCACCACAGTTTGTTTTTTAAATACTATTTTTGGCCAGGAAAGACTCACTAAGCTGACGCTTGTTTCCAGGTGTTTCCTGGGAGCACAGGGAAGTTAAGTGACCTGCTCATGGTTACTCAGTATGTAAATGATGGCTGTGGGATTCAAACCCAGTTCTCAAGGTTTGCAGCTCAGTGGTCTTAAACACTATGTTATACTGCCTCCAGAGATCAGCCCTGGATGGCCAAAATATTTCCACACTGTGGTGGACACTAATTGACACTGCTGCTAAAGGTTTGGCTCACAGAGAGACCTTAAGAAGGTTTCTTGACTGAGGACTACCATCCTTTCTTGGGTTACTCAAAACAAGACCATGGATTTATCCTTTGAGGAAATTCATTAATAAGTGACAAAACCTAGTCAAAAGTGGATGAATACAAAACCACTTTCAAAAGTAACAATGAGAAGGAAAAGTCCTCTACCTGCTGCAGGTCCGACAGAACGGGAGGCAGAGGCAGGGATACTTACGAACATACGAAAACACCAGCAGAAACAGGCCTGACAGTCTATCGAGGTCTGCTCGACTGTGCAGCTAGCCCCTCAGCTTGCAGCTGCTCCGCACCCCCTTCCCTCTTCATACATACCCCCACACACACACACTCTGTCCTAACCACTGTTAAAATGGCCCAGAGTCCTACAGGATACCACCTCGTCCAGGTAGAGTATTCCACTTGTGGCGCAGCGGTGGGATTTCCGCTTGCGGCGCGGCGACGGGTTGAGAATGGATCGGGTCGTCGGGAGGACCAACCGAGGGGGTAGGATTGAGCATCCGATGGGCAGCTCTCCTACTCCGGGAGGGTGCGGCAGCATTCGGTGCATTGGGGACCCTGGTGGAGACCGGGAGTGCCACGCAGCCGACGCTGGCATGGGGGAGAGGAGGTGGGGCGGACACTGGCTTCATTACCGTCCGCTCCTCCTGGGAGAAAACCAGGAAAAGGGAGGGCCACCTACTGCATAGGCAGAAAGCTCGCCCAGCGGCTCCAGTGTGCCCCCCAGGCCAAGCCCGACCTAATCCCAGTGCCTGCGGCATAAGGGTTGGTGCCGTGGGGTCCCACTGTGGGGGCAAGCCACGGGTATCTGTGGGCTATGGCCGATTTGGGGCAGAGCCGTGCCCGTGACTGGCTGAAGTCTAGGCGGTAGGCGGTTCGGGAGTAAAGAGGAAAATAAAAAAAAAAAAAGAGTATTCCACTTGTCTACCACCTGTTCTGTGAAGAAATGCCTCCTGAACCCCCAATTTCAGCGGATGCCCTCTTGTGTCCCTCCCTCTTCTAATCTGGAAAATCTCCTCTGTACTAGTCTTGTTGGTCCCCTTTAAGTATTTAAAGGTTTCAATCATATCCCCATCCATCCTGTCCTCCTGGGAATACATGCTCAGCTTGCCCAGCCTATCCGCATAGGATTTTCCCTCCAACCCCGATCATTTTTGTCGCCCTACTATGTATCCTCCAGCAGTCTGATGTCCTTCTTCAGGAATGGGTGCCAGTATTGCAACACAGTATTCCAGATATGGCCTGACCAGTGACCTGTACAGGAAAGGATCACCTCCTATTTCTGGAGGAGATTCCCTCCTATACATCCCAGCATCTTGTTGGCTTTAGCTGCCGCCTTTCTGCACTGCACAGAGTTGTTCGTACTCCCTGTTATAAGAACTCCAAGATGCTTTTCCTCCTCTGAGCTTTCCAACTGCACCTCTCCCAGCTGATCGCTCTCCCTGGTTCCCTAACTCCGAGTGCATTACTTTGCACTTCTTGGCATTGAACCCCAACTGCCATGGTTCTAACCACTCCTGAAGTTTGGTCATGTTATCCTGCAGCCCCTCCACCCTTCAGTGTCATCTACCACAGCTCCTATCCTCATATCGCCTGCGAACAGACTGATATTACTCTGGATCCTGTGTGAGATATCGCTATGAATATCCCAAACAACACCAGCCCCAGCACTGATCCCTGTGGTACCCAGCTCATCGCATCTCTCAGAGCTGAGGGTCCCCCCACTGTCACCCTTTGCTGCCTTCCCTTCAGTCAGTTGGTGATCCAGTTGAACATCTTTGTTCCCACTCCTATATACTCCAGCCCCCCAACCTCCAGTGCAGCATGGAATCAAAGGCCTTGTTGAAATCTAAATACAGGACATCCACCACATGACCCTTGTCCAATTCCCTGGTCACCCAGTCATAGTACTCTATTAGGTTTGTAGGCAGGATCTACCTGAGACAAACCCATGTTGTTGCCCATCATGGAGTCCATTGTCTTCCAGAAAGGACACCAGCCTCTTTTTAGAATTGTCTCCATGAGCTTCCCTACAATTGATGTGGAGGCGACTGGCCTACAGTTGCCTGGTTCATCCTTTGGTCACTTTTGTGAATGGGCACCATGTGGGCCAACCTCCAGTCTTGTGGTACACATCCTGTGTCCAGGAGGTATTGAACAGATCAGCCAGTGGTCCTGCCAGGGTTCCCACTAGTTCATTAAGTACCATAGGGTGAATGCTGTCTGGTCTGGGCTCCTTGTCCAGTCTCAGTGCCCTTAACCCTTCCAGTACCCTGTCTTCTGTTGTCTGTACATCAATACCACCCCTGCCCATTCCTGCCCACTTTACACCCCCAATGAGGTATCGGCTCCTTCTCTTCTGTGAATACAGAGCAGAAGTATTCTTTAGTGCCTCTGCCTGATCCACTCCTCTCTACCCACCCCCGTCCTTCTTAATCCTCACAATTTGGTCTTTGTTTTCCTTCTCTTGCTGATGTATCTGAAGAAGTCCTTTTCTCCGTCCCTAATACCTTGTGCCAGTCTCTGCTCTCTGGAAGCCTTGGCCACTCTGACCAGCCTGGTAACCTCCCTAGACTTCTTGTATACTTGTCCTTGTCATTTTCCCTCCCAATTTCTTGAGTCTCTGAAAGGCTTTCCTCTTGGCCTCACCCTTCCATGACTTCCTGACTTAACCAACTATGCTTCTTGCCTTCCCTTCTTACTCATGGCCCTAGTACATGTCCCAGTAGCCTCTCTAACCCTTTTTAATAATAATATCCCATTTCTGTCTAGCATCCATTCCTGGTTGAATTCCGCCAGATGTCTTCCCAGGATTTCCACCATCTTTTAAAGTCCCTAATTCAATCACCCTGGTGCCTGTACCTCCTGCTTCCCTACCCATATTGAGCGTGAACCACACTGCATGGTGGTCATTCCCAACCAGGAGGTCCTCCATCCCCAGATTCCTTACGCCTCCCCATTTAAAAGTGCCAGGTCTAGTGTATTTCCCAACCTTGTCAGCTCAGACCAACTGCACCAGGAAGCTGTCCTGAAATGCCTCAAGTAAGACCTGCCCTTGCACTTGTGGTGGTTGGGGTGCCCCAGTCCACCCCAGGTAGGTTGAAGTCCCCTACCACCACTGTGTTCCCTTCCTACAGACCCTTCTAATCTGCTCAGCTTGCTCCCTGTCCAGGTCATCCCTTAAGCTGGTGGTCTGTACACTACCCCAGTCCTCAGTGTCCTATTTTTCAGTCTTGAAACTGCATCCATAGGGCCTCTGTCCTGCCTTCCTTCCCCTCCTCTCTTAAACACCTTATCCCCTCCTTTACATAGATTGCCACACCTCCTTTCCCTTAGCCCTATCCTTCTGGAAGATCATATACCCTGGTATCATCATATCCCAGTCCTGGTACTGGTTGACCCACGCTTCCGTGATGGCTGTAGTACACCCTCCCTACTGACAAGAGTCTATAGCTCAGCTGATTTGTTCCCCAGGCTTCTCGCATTTAGTGTGACCACCCTCCAGCCTATACCTTTTCCATCCCTCCCTGGTATTCCCAACCTTACCCACCCCCCATGCCCCTACCCTGATACCCTCCCTATAGCTTGGGGTGAGCTTGCTTGGCTCTTTCCTAAGCATATGCCTCTTATGCCCCTATGAGCACCAGTCACAAAGACTACCTGACCTTAGATTTATTGATTATTGTTCTTCCATTTTATGTTAATGTTTCTTCTGTTGTATCATTTATGCTTTTGTGTATTTCGCCATACCGCTTTGTACTCTTCTGACCTCTGTACTATTGACGTGGAGCCTTTGCAAAGGAGTCTATGGCTCAGAGTTGTAATTCAATTATGTATTAAATAAATAAAATAGAGGTTACTATAGAGGAAGGGAAAAAGGGCTTCTAGGAATAATGCTGCAGCTCTAGCATCTAAGCCTCAGCCGAAACAAACCCCTGACACTTTTGCCCAGGTTGTCTGACGATTGCCATTGAGAGGAAGACTGGCACACTACTTCCAGGAATGGGTAAGCATTACCACTGACAAGTGGATACTGGAAGTAGTGGACCAGGAGTTGTGTCTGCAGTTCGAGCACTTTCCAAACCTGCAGAAACACAGAAGTTTTCCGCTCACTCTCCGATGGAAAAAAGTCTGCGAAACTGGAAGTGTAAAAAAAAACTTGTTAATATCAAAGTCCTAGACTCCCAATGGGGCAGGGGCCTATTGTCAAGATACTTCCTTACCCACATGAAAAATGGGGAGAGGTGAGCCATTTTAGATCTTAGGTTTCTGAACAAACATTTGAAAAAATAGAAATTCAAGATGGTCAAACTAAGGACAGAGATACTGTCTTTGGCAAGCAGGCCATTGACTGGGATCCCTGGATCTGAAAGATGCCTATTTTCATATTCGGTCCAGCTATCCCACAGAAAGTATCTCAGATTCAAGCTGGGAAACTGACAGTACCAGTTCTTAGCTCTACCATCTGGTTTTACCTCGCTCCAAGGGTTTTCACAAAGTGTTCAGTTGTGGTGGCAGCACACTGAGAAAACAAAGCATGGTAGTTTCTCATACCTGTATGACTGGCTAGTCTTACAACACAGAACAAGAGGCAAGATGCTCAGTTCAGTTGCTAAAAACAACTTGGAGAAATTGGGATTCTTGATAAACCTGTGGAAGTCACAGCTAGAGCCTGTTGGATACTGGACTTCATAGGAGCAGAGCTAAATACCCTGCAGGAAAAGCTTTCCTTCTGCAGCCAGAGTTACAGCTTTGATAGCAGCAGTAGAGTTTATTTCACAGCAGGTCAGTCAAGACCTACAAGGGACTTCCTGCAATTACTAATACACATGACCGAATTCATGGCTGTGGTTCATTGGGCCTTGTTCCAAATGAGAGAGATCCAGTACCACTTAAGAGACACCTGGTCTCAAAGGTGGTATCCTCTTTAACACTAGTGCCAGTGACAGAAGCACTAGTGGAATCATTAGAGTGTGGAAGGAAGACAGCAGCCTCGGAGAAGGCAGTCCTTTCCTTCAGCAATCATCAGCAAATATTCTTACTACATATGCCCACCTGCAGGACCTCTTAGTGAGTGACATGGAGCCTCCAGGAGAGACTAATTTTAATTCTTTGGTGACTGGGTAAGGCACATTAGGCACAAGTTCCTGTTTTCAGGGCGACCCTGGAGCATTAGAGAGGTTAAGTGTGTTGCTTAGAGTCACACAGTGTGCAGGAGGAGATAGTGGGACTCAAACCCTGGTCTGCTGGATGTACCAAGCTCATTACTGTAGAACACAGCAGCCTGCTGGAGTTCAGAGCAGTACTGCGAAGCAATGCAGTCTTTTCCTCCCAGCTATAAGGTCAGTCTGTCCAAATCAGAACAGACAACATCATGACAACGTACTACATAAACAAGCAGGGAGGAACAAGATCCTCAGAACTATGCACAGAAGCAATGAGAATCTGGGGCCTTGCATATTCACTTAGGAACAAACATATTTGCAGTGCATCTACCAGGCGCCATCCATGCAAACAGGATCCTGGTTCGGTGGGATTGGGGACCCTGCTGACTCTGTCAGAGGGGCAAGCCCTGTGGGAAGAGCCAGACAAAGTAAGTCCTGGCACCAGGGCTTAAAACAAAACAAAAAAAAGACATTGATGGACGGTTTTGTGCTTTTAGGGTAACAGTACAACAAAACAGACTACATGGGACCGCTTTATTTTCTTACAGCAAGGGTGATGCTGGTGATTGGGCACCCTAGTGTCACAGATGTTTGGTGGCACCTGGGTGGGTACCTGGTGTTTGCACATTTTAAGGGGTTGGGGTGCACTACATTGGTGGGAGGGAGGAGATACGTGAAAGATGATGATCACGGTGAGTCTTAGCATGAGGGGGTAATTGATAACATGTTATGAGCCAATTGCACAGATGTTTGGTGGCACCAGAGCTCGGCACTCGAGTGTCCTCACATTTAAGGGAGTTGGGGAGCACTGCATTGGGGTTTACATAAAAGACTGACTCAGTGGGAAATATGCTGGAAAAGTCCAAGCAGGCTGATGTTGATGCCGCTTAGCTGGCAGAACAGCGCATGATCAGCCTTGTTAGCTTGACCTGTCACTGTTGAGCCTCCTGCAGCCTGAGCTGCATTGAATCCAACAGTGACAGGCGCCTGAAGGCCGCTACTGTGACAGTATGTTTGCTGCACATGCGTGGCTGGTGCTATCAACACCAGCTAAGAAGAAAACTAAAGAACACCACCTGACAGTACCTCCTGCCAAAAGGAACCAGGAGCCAGCAGTGGAACAGAGAGCTATGCCTCAGCAGAGGACATCACAAAAATATGGCATTTTTCCAGACCTTCCAAGTCATGGGAAATCTTGCCTCAGTTCCTGCCCCCAGCCTCAGGCATTTTTTGAACTTGAGCTGGAGAAGGAAGAGGATGAAAGGAAACTGATAGAACCAAAGACAACAACCCGTGAACATGACTTTGGTTCACTACTCCAGAGTTAGTGAGGATTTTCCTCACTCCTCTTTAGTAAAGCATATAGTTGAGATTCTGGCTATCCCCTTCACTGAGACTGAAGAGGATATAGAAGTGGTGGGGTTTATGAATATGCTGGGTCTGACCTCCTCTAAAAGGCTTACAGTACTCATTCACAAATCCCTCAAAAGCCACTAGCAAGGTTTTAAAGCATCTAAATTCAGCTCCTGGCATTGACCAAAAATTGGAAAAGAAATATCAAGCAGAGAATTGGGAGGTAGAATGGTATATTCGACCCCGATCATGAGGGTGTTGTGTAGGCAGCTGCATGTGAAAAATCTAAAGCTCACTAGCATCCTGCCTCCGAAATGATTCCAAAAAGCTTTATTATATGGCAAGGAAAATGCACACTTCACCCACCCTACAGTTAAGGCAGGCTACTTACATTGCATACACTGCACAGGTCAAAAAGCCCTTTGAGTACAGTGCACCTAAGCAGGGCTAGAAATAATGGCTTCAAGTTTACATTTCTTCAGAAATATGAGGTGTGCCAGATACATTTTGTGGGCAAAAGTTACCTTTCCACATACAAAATGAAAAAATGTATCAAATAACTGTAGAGCAGTTCAGGAACACACAATTTAGACTTTTTCTTTACTCTCTTCCTCAGAGAACCTGCTTGACAGGTTGTGTCGTATATGTTTCTGGAACATTCTGACCTTTCTTTTATATTTAGCTGTTACTGGTCTCCTTTCTTTTTTCCCAGGGCACAAAGTGACAAAGCACCAGTTTGATCAAACTCCTGTTTTTTTTTTGTGTTGCTGTCAGTTTGACATTCATCAAACATCCTAGCATTTCAGAAGTCAGGCAAGATCTCCAGTCAGTTTTTAATGCATTTCATAACAGAAAAGCCTGATTCAATAATGCTAGAACTTGAACTTGATTCCAAGACAACGCTCAACTGAGCCATGATATTGAGAAAGTCATCCTGTTTTTTAAACAGCTTTTTAATTAGTTTGTGAGGAGTATATTTCGGAAGAAGACTGAATTCACCAAAGCATAATCTATGACTAAGGTCTTGGCACTTTAGTGCCTTAGAAAAGTGTTCAGCTAGGAATGTTGCATCTTTTCTGCCAGAGGCATGATCACCACACTGTCTTGTACAAATGTTTGCCAGTTTCTTGGATTGAAAACTTGGCAGGCTTGTACAACACTGCTCTGTGAATCAATTTCTTCCTCTAAGGAAGGAGATATGTTCCTGAATCGTTCTTCATGGAATTAACAATTCAGTTTTCTGAAATGGGTCATTTCTTTACTACAGTACTTGGTATGCTAGTGAACTGTTGTTCCCATTCCAGAAGTGCCGCTTTTTGAATTCCAAACAGTCAGCGGATATATTGTTGGCAGTAATAAAACACTCACCAGCCTGAGATACATCGTAATGACAAGTGAGAAGGTGGAGGTGAACTTGGCAGTGATCTAAACAGGAACTGCTGAAGATAGAAACATAGACTTTGATGGCAGATAAGGACCACCTGGGCCACCTAGTCTGCCCAATTCCCTACCTATTGGATAAGCTGCAGATCCTAGTTAGCCAACAGCCTACTTCTTCATACCCCCCACCAGAATTGCCTTATGTCTGTCCCATGCATTCTTGAATTCCACCACTGTTTTTGACACTTCCGACCTCAGGAAGGCTGTTCCATGTGTCCACCACCTCTCTAAACTGGAAGCCACCAGATATCAGTTCCACATGGCTGTGGATACAAATGACATGGCCTCAAGGGTGCTAGCACACGCAGTAGCTCCTGAGGAGTTTTGCCTGCCTCAGGGCAACCATCCTGTCAGAAGACACAAAACAGATGTTATAGATTTCCCATTCGAGGGACCCTCCTCTTTGGGGATAAGACAGAAGCCTATAGGAAAAGGTTGATGAACAAAAATAGCCTGTATAAGAATTTGACCTAGGAGAACATAACTTCTTCCTTCAGGCCTTATGGAAGGGAGGTAGGAGCAGGGTCTACTACCAGAGGCCTTAGTGCTACTATGACTACCCTCATCAGAGGGGTCTCCCAAGAAGCAGAGGCAGGAGAGGTGCAAGACAGATGCAAGCACCAGCTTCTAAGCCACAAGAAAACAAAATATTTGACAATATGCAGATCCCATAAAACCTCTGCTAGTTGGAGGCTGCCCTCTCATTACTTCCAGGAGTGGAAACCATCATCATTGCAGGTAAGTAGGCACTGGAAGTGGTGAGTCGGATTTAGCCATTCAGGTCATAGACCTTCCAGAACTAAAGAGCCTAGAAGGTTTTTCCTCCACTCCAACCTCAGGAAAAATCCTGTTAGAGGTGGAGGTAAAGAAATTGCTAAGGATAAAGGACATAGATAAGGTTCCTCAACAACAGTGGGGAAGAGACCCTTTTCAAGGGACTTTCACAAGAAAGAAAATGGGATTGGCAGCCTGCTTGGGATTTAAGATCCCTGAACAGGCACATAAAAGGAAAAATTCTAAATGGTAACTTGTGAACAGTAATACCATTCCTGCAGAGGAGGGAGTGGCTGGGATCACTGGATTCAGTGCGGCTCTACACCAGGGCCCGCCAGGCACGTGCTCTCTGTAAAAAATGTTGTGCCCCAGTTGGTGCCCCATATGGTGCAAAACTTCCCCATAGTAACAATATATCAGTGCCCTGGCTGCCATCGGTGTGCCCTAGTAACCATTTGTGGCTAGAGCCGCTACTGACTGGATTTGAAAGATGCTTACTTCCATATCCCTGTGAGACACTCCCACAGAAAATACCCAAGATTCGGATCAGGAAAAGAGCAGTATTAGTTTGCCATTCTGCTTTTGACCTAACCTCAGCTCCAAGGTTCAAAGTTCTTAGCCGCTGTGGCTGCATCCCTGAGAAGAAAGGGAGCAACAGTGTATCTTTACCTGGATGACTGGCTAACCACAGGAAGGACAGCACAGGAGGTATGGTGCTCCACTGCAATAGTGAGAAACACCCTGGAAAGTCTGGCTTTGTATTAACTATGGAAAAGTCCCTGCTATAACCCAGTCAAGTGCTGGTTTCATGGGAGCAGAGCAGGACACAACTCGGTGGGGGGGGCATTCTTGCCACACACAAGAGTGGAGAGCCTCTTCTGTACAAAATCTTACAAGACAAGCAAGCCAAGGCCAGCAAGGGACTTCTTGCAGCTGCTAAGGCACGCCAGCAGCAACGGCTTGTGGTATACTGGGCCTACTTACAGGTGAGAGATGTTCAGTACCACTTAAAGCACTGGCATCAATGATCAAACCAATTCAGCCAGCTAGTACCAGTCACTGCAAGCCTGCTCAGGGCTCTAAAATGGTGAAAAGAAGTGGATAATCTCAGGAAGGAATCCATTCCAAAAACTGTCCACAACACTCACTCTGATGATAGATGCCTTCTTACTAGGATGGGAAGGACATGTGGATGATCACACAGTGAGTGGAGTCTGGTTTCCACAAGCAGCAGGAGCACACATATCTGTTAGAACTCGGGTTGTACTCCTTTTCTACACCACTTCTCAAACCTGGTCCAGAACAGGCAGTTCTAGTCAGAACAGGCAATATCACCACCATGTAATACATTTAAAGAAAAAAAAAAAAAAGGCAAGGTGGCACCAGATGCACAGTGGCAATGACCAGCTAGAATCTGGTGTATTCCCTAAATATAGAAATTACTGCTGTACATCTGCCAGGGAAGGACAGTGTACTAGCAGAGTCACTAAGCAGGATAAGTCAGGGAGACCATGAGTGGTCACTAGGCCACCAGGTGGTTCAGATTTTATTCAAGAGATGGGTTGTACCAAAGGTGGAATTGTTTGCTTCAGGGAACAGTCACAGGTTACTGCTGTTTTGCTGCAGGCCACCCCACAGAGAGACCCTACACCAGAATATTCTGACTCTCAACTGGGAGGAAAGTTCCTCTGTGCATTCCCACCATTCCCCAAATTCACAGAGTAGTTTGGAAATGAGGACGGAATCGGCAACAGTGATTCTGGTGGCTCCAGATTGGGTGACTCCGAGACAGCCATGGTTCTTTCTCCTACTGTCCCTGTCAGTCAGAATCCCATCTCTCCCATGAGACATGACCTTCTGACACACTCAGGGCAGGGTAAAATTTCCAAAACTCAGAACACTGAGGCTGAAAGCTTGGATCTTACTCGAGATACAGGTCTTGCAGCAGGTTACACCATTAGACTGAAGCCGGCAGGCGCAAGACCCCGGAGATCTTTTCTAGCTAGCTATCTTCAGGGACCGCCTCGACGCCGTCCCGCCTTCGACGCCAGGGCGGGTACAAAAGGGGGCGGTCCCACCAGAATCCCCAGTTCTTCCCCGTCCGAAAGTGCATGCTCTCGACCCTCTACGGTTTAGTCTAGCGACGCAACGTGGTTTTGAGAATTTTGAGAATTTTGTTGTGGAAGATTTCTACAATCAACGAGTGACCTGTCTGATGTCCTCTCCGATAGCCGGCCATTCCTCCAAGTGCGCGGCAAACAAATCCCATTTAAAGACCCGCACTCCAGGCAAGTCCGGTGCCTGGGCCCAGACCACACATACATTAAGGCCTGCTCTCTGTGCCAGGGGTTCAGTAGCCGCACAGGATCCGACCGGGCAGAAGGCCCTTCCCGCCGCACTCCTAGAACAACAACTGCGCGGCGGCGTCATCCAAGGGGATTCGCGACCCGGCACGGGCGAGAAGAAGAAGAAATCGAGGGATCCTGCCCGGTTGCCGGTTCGGCCTCCCAGTCCCGGAGCTCTGGGTCTTGGTCGGACCGCCTCCTTCCAGGGCCTCATCTCTGCCCCTCTGCGGTGCCCGCCACCAAGCCCGCCAGGCCTCTGCCGCCAGGCCGCCGCCTTCATCTTCTGCCCAGAAGGCCGTGGCGAGTCGGGGAACGCCATCACCACCACCACAAGTCGGGCTCCCCGCCTCCTCGCCCCCGACGCCCGGGTCTTCTCTCTCTCCCCCGGAAGACCTTGGAGCTTACTCCGCTGAGGAAGCCGTGGATCCGGCGGCCGGCCAGACCGCCGCCGCCGCCCACCGTTTCCTCCGGTGCCGCCGACGTCACGACCGCCGCCGCCGCCCTTTCCAGCGCATCGGACGCCGGTGGGGAGCCGACGTCTGCGCCGCCTGAGCCGAGGGCTCCTGAGCCTCCGACGCCGGTCAGACAGGAGTCCTCACCGAGGAGGATTCGCCCAGCCCGATGACCAGGCGGGCGTTCGGCCCGAGGAGTCTCCCCGGGTCCCTCGCCACTGCCTGAGGCCCCTGCGGGAGCCGCCGCGGACCCGACGTCCGCCCCGACCGGAGCGGACGCTGGGCTGTCCTGGCCGAGGTGAAGGACCTTACCTACTGGTGGGATACCATCAGGAAGGACGTGGTACCCCAGTCCTTCCTTCTCCACCTCCTCCTTCTACTCCAGCTCCGGCCCCACCTTCACCTGTGGGTTCAGCTGGCGCTCTGTCCCCAGGGAGCCTGAGACTCCTCCCAGGGCCGACATTCTAAAAGGAGACCTCCATCCAGATCTTTGTCTCCTGGATCACCCAGCCCTAAGAGGTCCAGGAGGCGACGCCGATCGCCGGCCGACGGAGGGTACGGGATCATCCTGTTCATCATCCAGGTCCCCATCTCCAGTCTCGCCTCGCCGGACCCACGTGAGACTCCAAGGTCTCCTCCGGACGATCCATCCTTCATGGATATAATGAGACATATCCAGGAGAACATGGGTTGGGAAGCAGAGGAACTTGACCTCGAAGGTTACGCTTGGCAAAATACCTTCGCAGAAAGACCCTAAGCCTGTGGTGGTGCCACCTTGGTGGACACTTTCGTGGACGCCACTAGGCGTGGAAGGCCCACATTCGCTTCCCGGCGGTGCCAAGAAGGCTGACCTGTTGTACAGGGCCCCTAAGGGGACCAATACCTGTCACAGCGCCTCTGGCTGACTTCCTGGTGATAACAGCTCACATGATCGGGTCCCGAGACCGCAACATTTGAGCACCCTGCCACCGGACCCCGAGTCCAAACAGCTGGACTCTTTGGGAGGCGCACTACGCTTCCCCAAACAGCTGGACTCTTTGGGAGGCGCACTATCTTCTGCGACTTGCGCCTCAGGTCCCTGAATTACCTTACCCACATGGTGCAGTTCCAGAACGCCTGTGGGAGCAGGGCCTAGAGGCGGCCGAGAGGCTGCCGAAGGTGAGCAGAAAGAGGAGATGCTTCAGCCCGGACGGGTTCAGACGTGGGGACCCAAGTCTTAAGAGCCGCAGATATGATTCAGCGGACTCGCCAGCCAGGGCGGTTGCTTCAGGTGTTTGCCTCAAGACACTCTTGGCCTGCGGTTCCGGTTCACCCCAGACGTCCAGAAAAACATTATGGACGCCTCCCTTGAAGGTGAGGTACTGTTTGGTAATCCGTCGAACGTATAATTACCAAACTCAAGAGGCTGGAAAGGCGGTCCGGACAGTCCAGGCGATGGTCAAGCCGAGGCTTGGCTCCTTTCAGGAGCCAAGGCTGCTTCCGTGGGCGGACTCCAGAGGCAGCAGCCCTGCTCCGCCCACACAACAAAGGGGCTCTGGCTTTCAGGTCCCAGGAAGCAGCCCGCCAGCAGGTGTCAGCGCTCTTCCAAGGCCACCCAGCCGGGCGGGTCCTTCAGCCGCCACAGCATGACTCCTTTCCGCCCCCGCCTCAGGATCAACGGGATGTTTCGTCGGGGTCGATTGCAAACTTCCTGTCGGGATGGCAGGCGATAACCACCGACAGGTGGTACTTCAGCTGGTCAGCAGAGGCCACTTTTAGAGTTCGCAGAACAGCCACCCTCAAGGCCTCCTCTGCTCTCCCGGTACTCGGGTCAGCACCGCGACTTAATTTGGCAAGAGGTGATCGCACTCCTGGACAAGGGGTATTCAGCCTGTCCCAGGAAACCAGAGAGGACTAGGGTACTATTCTCACTTCTTCCTGGTTCCCAAAAGACAGGGGACCTCCGTCCTATTCTGGACCTAAGCGACCTCAACTTGTCAGTCGATACAAAAGGTTCCGATGGTGACCCTTCCGGGTCTAATTCTATGCTAAACAAGGCGCCTATTTAGCGCCCTTAGACATGCAGGATGCCTACCTGCACATTCCCATAGCTCAAGCGCATCAGAGGTTCCTGCGCTTCGAGTTCTTAAGCCACCATTTCCAATTCGAGCTCTTCCTTCGGGCTGTCATCCGCTCCAAGGGTTTTCACCAAGTGCATGGCAGTCGTGGCAGCTGCTCTAGGAGGAAGGGCCACTACGTGTTCCCTGCACTTCGACGATTGGCTTCTATGGCCATCTCCAGAGAGCGCTTCTGCAAGCGATCCACGACACTCAGGTCCTGTTCGGATCACTTGGGATTCTGATAAACCACTAGAAGTCGGTCTTGGTACCGCCGAGAACCTGCAGTTCATAGGTGCAGTGCTGACACGGTCCAGGGAGGGCTTCCTCCCAGTCGACAGGGCGGAACGCATCAGGTCCCTCATACAGGACCTATCAGCGAATCAGACCGCCTCCGCCAGGTCGGTCCTTCGCTGCTCGGGTCACATGGCTGCAGCCATTCCCACGGGTCCCTCTCGCGGCTCCGCTACATGCGCATAACGCAGTGGACGCCAAGGCGCAGGGACCAGAGGCAAGACCATCTGCAGCATCCAGTCAGAATCACGGAACGAAGTGGTTCAGGACTGGCAATGGTGGTTAGCCTCGGTCGCTCCTCCAAGGGCGCCCTTTGCAGCGCCGCCCCCGAGATAACCTCACCACAGACGCTCAGGTCTCTGGTGGGAGCTCACCTGGATGGGGTGAGGTCTCAGGGTGTATGGAGTCCACTGGAAGCTCATCTTCACATCAGTGTTCTGGAGATGAGAGCGGTGCTCTATGCTCTCCAGGCTTTCCAGTCCATGATCCCACCATGTACCATCCTGCTTCAGACGGACAACACGGCGGTGATGTACTACCTCAACAAGCAGGAGGCGCACACTTTACCTCTTTGGTGGAGGCCATGAGAGTGTGGGATTGGGCATCGGACACGGCGCAGTCTTAGTCACGGTACATGTTCCCGGGCGTGGACAACGATCAAGGATCGTCTGAGTCGCCCCAGGCCAGAGTCCACGAGTGGGAACTTCTTCAGGAGGTAGCAGAGGATCTGTTCCTTTCGATGGGGAACTCAGAGTTAGATTTATTCAAGATCCCATCCAACGCAAAACTGCCCAATTTTTGCTTGCTAGATCCAGGGCCTGGAGTTTTCTGGCAGACGCTGTCCTCTCCTGGGAGAACAGATTCCTCACGCTTTCCTCCTTTCCGCTGATCCAGAGAGTTCTGCTCAAACTGCGAGGGAGCGCATGCTGTTTGATTCTGGTGGCCCCATTATGGCTCCAGACAAATCTGGTTCCTATTGCTGGCGCAGCTGTCCAGGGAACCCCGCCTCCCACTACCGCTGAGTTCTCACCTTCTGTCCCAGGAGCAAGGTTTGTTATTGCATCCGGATCTGCGGTCTTTGAACCTGCACGCCTGGCTCCTAGAGACGTAGCCATCATGCGACACGGGTCTCGCAAGAGGTCTCCAGAGGTACTCTTCGTGCCAAGAAGCCGGCCACCACGCTTACTTACGCCATGAAATGGCGCTGATTCTGTCTATGGTCACGGGCTTGTGACCTTTCTCCTTTAGGTTGCCCTGTGGGGCAGTCTTGGACTACCTTCTCTCCCTTTTTCATTCGGGTTAGCCTGCTCCTCTATTAAGGTACACCTTTGTGCTGTTTCGCCTATCACCAGCCGTGGGCCAGCGCACTATTGCTCAACTGGACACCTCTCGGGAGTTCCTGAGAGGGTGCTGCACCTTAGGCTCCTATTAAAGATCCGGTTCCTCCATGGGATCTTTTTTTTTGGAGCAACTCACGCCCTCCCTTTGAACCAGCCGCTGATTACAGCTACGCTTTCTGTCTTGGAAGACGTTGTTTTAGTTGCAGTTACTTCAGCCAGAAGGATTTCTGAGCTTCATGCCCTGATGTGTAAGGAGCCTTATTTGGTTTTTCACCGAGATAGAGTGTCTCTGAGAACGAATCCTAAGTTTTTGCCTAAGGTGGTCTCAGCTCTGACCTTAAATCAGGATATCGACCTTCCGGTCTACTTCCCAACTACTCCATAGAGGAGAGGCTTTGCTCCATACTTCAGATGTTCACCGAGCCTGAGGTATTACCTCAATAGAACTAAGTCCTTTCGGGCTTCTGAGCAACTTTTCGTGTCCTTCGTGACAGAGAATGAGAGGTCGGCCAGTGTCTAAGCAATCTTATCCGCTGGCTTGTGCAATGCATCTCTATTGCTACCAATCCAAACAAAAGCCCTCTCGGTTTCATTCGGGGCTATTCCACTAGGGGCTAGCTACTTCTTTTGCAGCTCTCAAGAATGTCTCAACCTCAGCTATTTGCGCTGCCACTTGAGCTCTGTGCATACCTTTATCAGGCATTACAGTCTGGATATCGCTCTAGGCGAAGGGCTGGTTTCAGCCAGGCTGCAGCGCAGGGACTCTGTCCTGAATCAGGGCCGGGTTGGTCCTCCTCAGTTTCTTCTTTTCTCCTCCCGGTGTGAAGGGGGCAAGCTTTTATTGCTTGGGAATCAGTCCTAATGGTGTAACCTGCTGCAAGAGCTGTATCTCGAAGTAAGATAGTACAGTTACGTAAGAACTTACGTAATAGTAGATCTTCGAGAACAGCTCTTGCAGCAGGTACCTTCCCGCCCACCGTGTCCCCCCTTGGAGGAAGTCTTTCGCTGTTGCTCCTCTTAAAAAAAAAATGATGAATGAGAGAGGAGTGAAGGTGAATATTCAGCCAGCCAGTCTGAATGTCCAGAGAGCAGGAAGTTATTTCTTCCGCATGGCTGGGCGAGCACAGGAGTCGGATATTCACCTGTAAAGTGAATGCTTTTTCATCCTGGGGTTTTCGTGCACCTTTTTGCCTTCTGACGGTGGATCCTCGGTCTCCTCTATTGCAACCTCTGGCCGGAGTCTCCGGCGGAGAACTGGGATTCTGGCGGACCGCTCTTTGTACCACGCCTGACGCCGGAGGCCGGACCGACGCCGGGCGTCCACGCTGAAGATAGCTAGCTAGAAAAGATCTCCGTTCTGGCGCCTGTCGGCTTCAGTCCTAATGGTGTAACCTGCTGCAAGAGCTGTTCTCGGAGATCTACTGTTACGGTAAGTTCTTACATAACTGTACTTTTTGAAGACCTAGAATACTCTAGCATGAACCTGTCAAGCAGAGTATTGAATATTTTGAAAGTTTCAAGGAAACAATCGCAAGACAGTCCTATTTCAATTTGGTGCTCAGAGAAGGAGTTTCTCCTTGGAAGCTGATTTTAAGAGTTATTCTGGATTGCTTAGGACATCTGCACACAAGTGGTTTGAGGACTTCACCACTGAAAGTGCACCTGGCGCAGTATTAGCTGTCCCATCTGCAGTGAAGCCAAAATCTCTAGCCTCATAACCCCATGTTCAAAAGATTTTTCAAGGGCCTCCTTCATCGGCAGCACCACTCTGAGAACCTGTTGCACCCAGAATAAACCCCAGTCCCATACAAACCTGAACCCTCTTCTCTCACACCAAGAAAAATTACTCGCCTGTAATAACCTTGTTTCTTCCAACTAGATCCACTAATATTGTTACTCTTGCAGTGCCCTTTAAGTCAGCACACCCCGGAACTAAGTGGAATGCTATGCTAATGATGGAATCTTTAGCTTGTGCATCCAGTTTCAAAACTGCCCAGTGTAACTGCCTACATTCTCAACTCAGATTTCTTAGGAGCTTGCAAAGAGGCCATACTAACCTATAGACAAATATAACAATAGGTAAAATGGGGCCCCAACTGGGGCAGCTAGTAAATATTAACCCAGAGGACCAAAAGAACTCTCCCTTTTCTTAGTCAGATGTACCTAAGAAAAGAACCTACAAGCTGTAAAACATTACTAAGAACTGCCAGTAGATGGCATACCACTCTAAGTATGCATACAATCAGCTGTGGAGAGGATTTTCTGTTTACTGATTCTGTAGGGAGGGAGTAATAATATTAGTGGATCCTGGAAGAAACATGATTACTACAGGTGAGGAATTTTTTCTTCTAACCCTAGGAATCCACTAATATTATTACTCTTACAGACTATGCAGCAGTACCTCAAGGAGGTGGGCAAAGAATCTGTTTAGGAAAAGAACTGCTGTGCCAAACCTGGCATCACTCCTGGACTGGGTGTCCAGGCTATAATGCTTAGTGAAGGTGTGAACTGATCTCCAGGTAGCTGCTTTACAGATTTCACCAAAGGCACCTCTCAGGTAGCTGTGCCCCTTGTAGAATGAGCTCTAAGCCCTGAAGGGGGTACCTCACCTGCTTTTGAGTAACAAAACTGAATACACTGATCTATCCACTGAGAGATAGTTAGTTTTGAGGCACGTGTCCCTTTACCTACCTCCTCATAGGTGAGGAACAGTTGTTGCCTGTCGTGCCTGTGGTCCTTGGTATGAGTCATGTAACGTGTTAACCTTCTACTAGTTATAATTTTTGTGATATAAATATGTTTATTTGAATGTCTGCTTAGGGAAATGGCAGCCAGCAGCTTTAAAGGCCTGACCTTTGACCCCAAAGGTCCTGGCTTGTTGAAACAATTGGCTATGTAACAGTGACCTAGTAAATGAATTGAGGCTTCCTTTTGACATCTCCTTGTCATGCCTGTGTTAGCTGTTATCTAACACATTATAAAACTTCAATTATTTTGAAGTCCAGGAAAGCCATAGAAGTCTGCATCTTTTACAACATCCTAGGAAGCGACAAATTCTAACAGCTATCTCTACATCTCTCACCACTAGCAGAGAACTGTTTGTCAGGATGTGTTTTCTAAGGATCAAAGGTGAATGCTCTGATCAAAGAGACTGTCATATTTTGATATTACTAACTTTGCAGATTTCAGCCAGTAGTAAAATGAGACTCTTTTGGATATACTTGGTCAGGTTGCAAATTAATTACAGGACTAACAGTGGCTCTCATGAGCTGTGACCTCACAGAATGGAAAGGGCATTTTGGCTTATCACTCTGGCTGAAAGGAGTGGACACATCTATCTCTGACTTCTAAGAGAACACACAAACTGTGTTCGAAAAAGGCACTTCTGTCACAAATAAGTAATACCAACTAGAAACTGAGTTAGAATTAGAAATTCAAGTACCAGGCGTTTTTGTTTTTTTGTAATTTCCAAATTTTTGACTAAGTATTTACGTTATATGTCCTATGTGTTGTATGTATTTACTATTTTTAATTTCGTAAATGTTTTGGTTTCCTTGATCCTGCTTGAGTCTTTTCTGTGCACGTGAATGCTAAGACAGTATTTGATATTTCTGACAAAAACTATTGAGGGCTTAAAAGTGTGTTACTATCTGGCTAAGTTAGGAAATTACTTGGGTCTCATTGTATTCTTTTCTTTTTCTCTTCCCTCCTTCCCTTCCTTATTTCATATATATATTTATATTTATAGAGATATCTGCATGGATTTATTTAAAACTTCTACAAATGAGATTTACTCATCAATTGGTTAGTGTGTCATGTGTTTTCAATTTTAACAAGTTATGTTATGTGTGATGATTCAATTAAGTGATGTCATGGTGTTGTGGGATATTTTAAGAGCCACTGTTTTAAATGTTTGTTAGCCTTTGAGAAAGGATGTAGTGTCTGAAATGTGTCAGGCTGATGCCTTCATGTAATAAATCTTTATTTTATTGTAAGAGACTGGTGCCCTTGTGAGTTAATGGGTTTAAGAGTGCTCTGCTTTGCTATGTGAAAATTTGTGTTTTTAAGCATTGAAGCACCTTATCCGAAAAGCCCATCTGGTGAGTTCAAAACATGTTGTATGTGTTATATATATTTACTGTTTTTAATTTTAGTAAATGTTTTGGTGTCCTTAATCCTGCTTGAGTCTCTTCTTTTGCATGTAAATGCTGAGACAATATTTGACATTTCTGACAAAACTGTTAAGAGCTTAAAAGTGTGTTACTATCTGGCTAAGTTAGGAAATTGAAACCAAAAAGCAGCTCACGCTGGAGCTGTGCAAGCTAAATCAGTCTCAGTCAAATCCAAAGAAAGGGCAGCACCAGCATCCGTCTCAATTTATGAAAACAACATTTATTGTATTACATGCCTGTAAAGAAGCAGTGGCAATAGAGGAGACTCACAAGCCTCGACTGTTTCTGCATGCGCACTTCCTCAGGGAGGCTGACATAGACACAATCCCTTACTTAAATACCCCCACATCACATATGTTAACAATTATACAATCATCACATTCCAAGTGAACACCAACTTCCAACACATATAAGTAAAAACATTATGTATCACTAAAATTTCTATCTGGATATGTATCTCATACAAAATATTGCTGAATTCTTTAAAACATTTATGTAGAATAAGGAAATATATGTTCTAATTAACTCAACAGTGAATTCAAAACATAAGACATCCAATAATTAATATAAATCGAATCCAAATCTCATAATTTTATAAAAACATTTGTTTTTTCTCATAAGAATTAAATATAATACTCAGCCCATTCTAAAATCTATAAGGATGGGTCACAACCCAAGGCCAAAAGGGTCACCTACTAATATGCTCAGACCTAAAAATTTTTATATAATGTTATCATTTTAGTCAGCCTATAATTTATTCAAAATAGGAAACCCCTTATCATTATTTATCGGAGCTCAAAATATCATTATCTGTAATTTCCATTTCTTACATATAGGAGGTCAACAAGGTCAACATAATATGCTCATCATCATATATAATCTTTCCTTAATCATCTTTAAAGAAACAAAACAAATCACAGATTTTTAACTACATACAAACAACTAACAACTCAAGGTCATAGAGGTCAATTACTAGTATGCACAGTAAAAAAATTTTATATACCATTTCTTCTGTATTTCACTGATATCTCATACAAAGTTATTAAAATATTTATAAAGACTGAGAAAATTATATTCTAGTTGACCCATAATTGATTCAAAATCAAAAACATCCAGAAATCAAAATACAGAAGGTCAAGGTCAACATAACATGCTCATCTTCTAAACACATCATGTATACTATTTCTTAGTCATCTCTAAAGGAATCAAAAATCAATCCCAATACTCTAACTTCATATAAGCAGCAAAACGACTAGAAGGTCACAAAGGTCAATTATAAGAAATCGGAAATTACGGAGTAATGATATTTTGGGTCTGATAAATAATGATAAGGGGTTTTATTTTGAATAAGTTATATGCTGACTAAAATGATAACATTATATAAAAAGTTTTAGGTCTGAGCATATTAGTAGGTGACCTTTTGACCTTCGAGTTGTGACCCATCATTATAGATTTTAGATGGGCTGAGTATTATATTTAATTCTTATGAGAAAAACACATTTTTTTTTTATAAAATTATGAGATTTGGATTCATTTATATTAATTATTGGATGTCTTATGTTTTGAATTCACCGTGAGTTAATTAGAACATATATTTCTTATTCTACATAAATGTTTTAAAGAATTCAGCAATATTTTGTATGATACATGTCCAGAAAGAAATTTTAGTGATGCATAATGTTTTTACTTATATGTGTTGGAAGTTGGTGTTCACTTGGAATGTGATGATTGTATAATTGTTAACATATTGATGTGGGGGTATTTAAGTAAGGGATTGTGTCTATGTCAGCCTCCCTGAGGAAGTGCGATGCACGAAACCGGTCGGGGCTTGTGAGTCTGCCTTTATTGCCACTGCTTCTTTAAGGCATGTAATACAATAAATGTTGTTTTACAAATTGAGACAGATGCTGGTGCTGCCCTTTCTTTGATTTGACTAAGTTAGGAAATTACCTAGGTCTCAAATTGAGTCCAAAGGGTATAACTGTGAACCAGGCTGGGTGTACACTGGGTTAGGTATTGCACTGCATTTCCCAAAGAGGGTGCGATGTCTGATCCTGTTAACTGGGTAAAGAAGCAAAAGGCTTCCTATTTTACCTCAGGACTCAAGGCTAGTAGGTGATTTGGACCCAAATGGACAGGAGGGTTACCCTGTTTGTCTCCTGTTCACATATTACACTTCGAGGTTTGGCACTGTGGGAGCAGAGGGCCTGACCTCATAAGTGTATTTGTGACATCATGTAGTAGCTTAAAGCCCTTTACATCCAGGCTGTGCAGTCTACACTCCCCTGAGCTAGAGTAATCAGTAAAGAAACTGGCAAGGTAATCGACTGATTCAAATGGAAGTCAGAGACCATCTTGAGGAGGAACTTCCTACTGGTTCTCAACACTACCTTGTCTCTATGGAAGGAAACATAGTCCTTTTCCACACAGAGGGCCTGGAGTTCACTTATCCTCCTGGCAGAAGTGATTGCTACCAAAAGACTACCTTCCAAGTAACAAATTTAAGCTCTGCTGAGGCCATATGCTCAAAGGCGGAAGCATAAACTGGCAATGCAAATGTTAAGGTCCCAGGCTGGCACTGGTTCCCGTGAGGGGAAACAGATGAGAGTCCCTTAAAGAACCTCCTGAAGATAGGATTTGATGGTAGGGAGGTGTCCTTTCCAGCTGAAATGTATGCTGACACTGAAGCCAGATGCACCTTTAGGGTTGAGTGCTGCAACCCCTGGGAATGCAGGTGAGTCATAGTCCAGCAGGATTGGGATGCCAGCATGAGCCAGGACTATACCCTTATCTCTACACCATATAAATAATCTTTTTCCATTTCGAGGCATAGGTTTTCTTAGTAGAAAGTCTCCTATATCCTCTGAGGACCGCAATACCCATTCAGAGAATTGCCAGTCTGCGTATTCTAAGTCCTCAAGAGCCATGCCTTGAGCTTGAGAGACCTGAGACTGGGGTACATGACCCTCCCTGAAAGGGGGCAGTAGGTTGTACCTTTGTGGAAGGTGAATCAGTTTGGTCACCGACATAGAGAGCAGGAGGGAGTACCAAGGCTGTCTGTCCCAGTCTGGGGCTACGGAATCATTGAAGCTGGCTGCGACCTCAGCTTGATGAGCACCCAGTGCCGGAGGCATAAAGATGCCTCCCTGTGCAATCCAGAATCAAGGCATCCAGGGGACTGTCCCTTTACAGGGCCCTGCAGCAATACTGAGGTAAGTGGTGATTTTGGTGGGATGCAGAAAGATCTATTTCTGGGGTTCCCCACCGCCTGAATAGAGCATTCACCACTTGCTTGTTCGGTGCCCATTTGTGATGGACCTGGTTTATTCTGACTAAAGGCATCTGCCAGGGTGTTGTCCTTGCCTGGCAGATGGATCACTGTAGGTGGGCATTTAGGAGGCAAGGCTCCATATCTTCATTGCCTTTGTACAGAGTGGAGTGGACCTTGTCCTCCTTGCTTGTTGATGTAGTACATTGTTGTGGTATTGTCTGTTCTGACTTGTACCACCTTTCCCTGTATTAGATGTGAGAAAGCCTGAAGGGCAGGGACAGCGTTAGGGCAAAAGGAAAAAGTTGCAGCCTGCCCAGAAACGACCCACTTTCCACATGACAGTGGGTCCACAGTGGTGCACCTGGTCTGTAACAGCAGCTGAAAGATGTAAAAGTCAACAACAGGAAAGCAATTTTACTTGACAAGGTTTAGCTTCTGTACTTGTAAAATTTGTACTTTTTGACCGAGCTGTTACTCATTTTGCCCCACATTTTTACACCAGTGAGTCAAATTTGACCCATGTTTTAAAACTTTAGCTATCACTGCTGAAGGGCCAGGTAAACAGCCCTTAACTCCAGCAGGTTTATGTGCAAGAGTGAGTCTGCACTCTCCCAGGTACTGTGTATGGTGTGTTTCCTAAATGAGCACCCCACCCTAACAGGGAAGCATCTGTTGTGAGAACCGGTGAAGGGGGTTCCTGCAGGAATGGGACCCCTTCACTCAAGTTTTCCAGCTCCATCCACCATTGTAGTGCTTGTAGTAACACCTTTGTTACTGGTACTGGCTTTGATAGGGAGTCACACCGCTGGCACCAGTGTGCTCTGAGGTGGAACTGAACGGTTCTCATCTGAAACCTGGCACTTATGACTGTGCTTGTTGCTGAAGCCATGTGCCGTAACAGTTGTAGAAACTGTCTTGCTGGCTTTGGCCTGCCCAGGACAAGTGAGCCTGCCAAAGCTGAATGCTTTCTGCCCTCTCCTGAGGGAGGAAAGCCCTTCCCAAGTATAGTGTTTAGTTCTGCACTTATGAACTGCAGAACCTGCACATGGGTCAGGACTGATTTGATGCTGAGAAGGAACCCAGGAGTGCAGCAGATCCTGGGTTACCTGAAGGCTCTTGTCACTTGCTGGTGAGATTTTCCCAACGATTAGCCAATTGTCCAGATAGGGAAAACTGACACCTAGCCTTCTTAGGTGTGCCAGTACTACTGCCATGCACTTGGTAAAACCCTTGGTGCAGAGGTGAGGCAAGAAAAGTGTTGAGAACTGATAGTGGCCTGGGGGAATCTGAATCTCAGATATTTTCTATGTGACTCTCTTATGGGAATATGGAAATATGCGTCCTTTAGCTCTAAGGAGGCTAGCCAGTCTCTCTTTTGTAGCCAGTGACATCCGTGACGCGAGTTGAGAAAACCGGCGACTCAGTCGCGGTGCATGTCATGGGGCTACCGAGAGGTACAGTGACTGATGGGTTGGCGATTGATGTCGCTGGCACGTACATGCGGGGGGATGGTGAATCGCCCGGCGAGGGGTGAGGGGGTTTTGAGGGTGCAGCCAGTAGGCTGCCGAGTTGGCCCCTGTGGTGTAATGGGTGGGTTCACGGCTTTGATGGGTAGGGTGTTGGGTTCAGTCTGGGCGCAGGTATGTTTTTGCTACGCCCAGCCTGAGTTTTTTTGTTTGTTTTTTTTCCCATGTTTTGCACCTCCGACATGCACCCCCTGAGTTGAGAATCCTTATGTATATGCCCCTGCATAAAACATAAAAAATACAAGTCCCTACCCATTTTGCTATGAGTCAGAGTGCTGAAATTTATTTTCGGGCGCGGATTTCTCGTCAACGGGCGATCGCTTTGGCAGTTGCCATTATGACATGAAGCCCTTTACAATGTTGGCAGAATCATGGCCAGTGTGAGCATCTTGAACCTTGGTTTTATGAGGTATTTGTGTAGCAGTCTGAGGTCCAGTATATGCCACCACTCCCATTCTTTTTGTCGTTAGGAAGTATCTTGAATAGAACCCTTGCCCTCTTTGGTTTGGGGAACAGGTTCCACTGCTCTTGTTGGCAGTAAAGCCTGCATCTCCTGCTCCAGTAGTTTTCTTTCTGTGAAAGGAGCAGGTGTGAACAGCTTTGATCTTGGAGGAGGAAGGGACTTGAATCAAAGGGCAGGCATACTCTGACTCACTATTTCCAGCACCCACTTGTCTGTGGTTATTTTCATCCATTCCTGAAAATATCAGGCCAGTCTGCCCCTACAGGAGATAGAGAGGCAGCTTGAGGGAAAAGTCAGGATTTTGCTTTGTCTGCTGCTGTGGCTGTGCGGATTGGGATTCTCTCCTGAACCCCTTCTGCCCCTGGCTCTATAAAAGCCACCCTGCTATGACTGGTACTGCTGTTGGGGAACAGCCTGCACTTGAAAGAAAGGCCTCCTAAAAGAAGACCTGCCCCTGCCTCCCTAGCATAAGACTAAGTGGAAGGAGAGGCTCTCTTCTAGTAGAATTGTTCTGAAAGTAGCCTTGTACCTGCCTACTTTCTTCATGTATGCCTCAGTCTGGGCACCAAAAAGAGAATGGCCTCGACTGGGAAATCCATAGCCTTATTCTGGGTGTCCTGGTGAGATTAGTGACTCTCAGCCAGGCAGACCTCCTTAGTGCTATGGTACCTGCCATCCATCTAGTAGCTGTGCCATTTGTGTCAGCTGCCATTTGAAACTGGTACTTGAAGCCTCCAAGCCCAGCCCTGCAGTATCCAGCAGCTCTGAAACTGTTAGAGGGGTATGCCTCCAGATTATCCACAGTGGACTGCCAAAGAGCCTTCTGATAGAGGGCTGTATAAGCCTGATAGCTGGTTTGACTTAACTGCCAGGGATGCTGAAAGGTACTTGTTTTGCCATGCTGTCTGTTCTCCCGAGTCCTTCTCAGGGGATGAGAAGACAAGGGAGTTTTAGCCTTTTCACAGGCAGCCTGCTGAACAGTACCCTGGTGGTCAGGATGAGTAAACAGGAACTCTGCTCCTAACCTCAAGCTGGTATTTCTTGTCGCACTTTTATCAGTAGGTGACAGTGTTGGGAGACTTGAGAATTTCCAGGACATCCTTCTTAAAGAACTTGTATGTAGGCAGAAGGAGCCTTTTGGTGGGTGTCAGCCCCATAAGCTCCATATATTGTGCCTCTTCTTCTCATCCTGATCTCTCCTCCTGTTTGCAGATCCAGGGTCTCTGCCATTTTCCTAACAAAAGAAACATGAGATGAAAAGTCCTCTGTGGGTCTGGGAGGGAGCCAGTCTTGTGAGACCTCGGATTGGAACTGCCAGGGATGCTGAAAGGTACTCTGTTTTGCCATGCTGTCTGTTCTCCTCGAGTCCTTCTCAGGGATGAGAGGACAAGGGAGTTTTAGCCTTTTCACAGACTTTACAACGACAAAAAGAATGGGGAGTGGTGGCATATACTGGATCTCAGACTGCTACACAAATACCTGATAAAACCAAGGTACAACTCCCACAGATAGTAGCTGACTCCCATCAGCAGTGACAGTTACTAATGCATATTAGGCACAGACTCTATCCATATGGAAATTACAGACTTCAAACCACTTTAAAAGACATTGCAGAAGGACTGGAAGGAAAAGTATGTCTCTTTGCAGATGACACTAAGATCTGCAACAGAGTTGATGCAGGGTGGGGTGGAAAGGATGAGAAGGGACTTGGCAAGGTTAGAGGAATGGTCAAATGTATGGCAGCTTAGATTCAATGCTAAGAAGGTAATGCACCTGGGAAACAAAACCCAGGGAAGAGTACACAATGGGGGTGAGATACTAACAACAACAAAATGGAAAGGGACCTGGGGTAGTCATATCAGATGACCTAAAGGTGGGCAAGCAATGTGAGAAGGCAGCAAGGAGGGTTGGGGGATACTGGGATGCATAGGGAGAGGCATCACCAGTAGAAAACAGGAAGTATTATCCCTCTGTACAGACAGCTGGTGAGACCCCATCTGGAGTACTGTGTGCAGTTCTGGAGACCCAATCCAAGAAGACATAGACAGGATGGAAGCTGTCCAGAGGAGGGCACTAAAAATGGTGCAGGGTCTGCACCGGAGGACATATGAAGAGAGACTTAAGGAGCTTAATATGTATAGCCTCGAGGAAAGGAGGAGAGGGGGACATGATAGAAACTTTCAAGTACCTCAAGGAATCAACAAAGTCCAAGAGGGTAGCATCTTTCAAAAAAAGAGGTGCAAGAACAAGAGGGCACAATTTGAAGATAGAGGGGGCGGCTCACAGGTAATTTAAGTATTTTTCACAGAGAGGGTTGTGGATGCATGGAATGGCCTTCCGGAGGAGGTTGTGGAGTCAAAATCAGTGGTGGAATTCAAGCATGCATGGGATAGTCATAAGGCAATTCTGGGGGTGGGGGTAGAAAGAAGTAGGCTGCTGGTTAACTAGGATCTGCAGCTTATCCAGTAGTGAGGAAATGGGCAGACTGGGTGGGCCAAGCGGTCCTTATCTGCCGTCAAATTCTATGTTTCTATGTTTCTAATACCCTCCCTCATCCATATCATCTTCCTCACATTCCACTGTGTCAGTGGGTAAAAGAGGAACCAAACCGGAGTTTTTTCAGCAGGAGTGACCATAGGCTGCTTAGGGTAGTAAGCCCTGCAGATTTGTAATAAGGCTAAAGCCTGAGTTAGGTTGGCAGGTGAAGGAGCAGGTACAGGCACCTGGGGAACCCTTAGGCGTCTTCAGCTGGAGTTTTAGTATGCTTTATTTTCTTTAATTTGTTGGCAGCCTGCTCATTTCCTCTCTTGCCAGAGCCCTCACCCATATCAGGGGTGGATTTGGAGGCTCTCGAAGAAATAGCCACAGTTTTAGAGGGTGGGCTGGTTAGAACCCATGGACCCCTTTTCCAGATTTCTTTTAAGCCTCTCCTACATTTTTCCACTATTTTCTCAGGGAAAGACTTACAAATTTCACAATTTTCAGATAAATGTTGACCAAAGCAGAGCAAACATAAGTCATGTTTGTCTGCCTTGGCAAACACCCAACACTGCAGGCAATTTTAAAACCAGGAGGTCCTGTTTTCTTTTTAGGTTTATCTGACATTGTAAGAAAACAGGAACCGACAAAAATAGGAAAAACTTTGTATTTATGCGTTGGTTCAGAAACCGATAACGCTCAAAACCCAGCGGTTCTGATCGGATCCGGATCCGAGAAGCTGCCGAGGAACCGATTAAACTTCGTTCAAATCTGCCAAAATTTAATAAAATAAAGAAAAGTGATCGAACCCTAAAAAAAAAAAAAAAAAAAAAAAAAGGTTCCGATTCAAGAGAAAAAGGATCGGTTACCCTCGGGTTCACAGGCACCGCGAGGAACCAGTAAACAAGTCTAAAAATTAACAATATGAGGTAAAAAACACTAACAAAATTACACTAGGCAGTAATGAAAGAATTAAACAAAGTGTTCAAGGTTTTTTTGTTCAGTGCACTTCAGGAATTGCTCTTGATTGAGAGAAGATCTCCAGGGCGCCTGAACTTTGCAGCGAGAGAAGAAATTGAGGTTAGAATGTAGGCAGTTACACTGGCAGAAGTTTTGAAATTGAATGCACAAGCTAAAGATTCCATCATTAGCATCGCATTCCATTTTTCCAGGCAGTGCTGACATAAAGGAGCACTGCAAGAGTAATAATATTAGTGGATTCTTGGGGTTAGAACCATTTAGCCATGCACTGAACACCAGAAGTCTGTCATTTCTGCTGTTTTCCTGCATGTGGCACCAGCAGTATACAGAAGGCTGACGTGTCTATGGCTTCTCTCATCTTGTTACCTAGATCTCTGAACCTTTCTTTAACCTTCTTTTTCTGCCCTTAAGTCTTGTAAACAGACTCCCTACCCATAAAGAAATGTAACTGTGTAATACAGTAGTATAGGAATTTAAGGTCAGAAGGACGCTTGGTCCATAATGTCCATCTACCCTGCTTTGTTTGTTTTGTAATAGGTTTTAAAATATTTGCCCACAGTCTTTTAACATGGCCTCCCCGATTTCCAGTCCATTTTTATTTCGAAATGTAACCATAAATGTCACATGACCAATCTGCACAAACCCTTCATAGAATCCCAGGACCTTATTGATCAAAATTCAATGAAAGGTGAGTCTTTTATTCATTTGTTTAAAGCAGCAGTTTATGTTTGTTACAATGCCGAGCGCCATCTTATGCCTACAACTCCCACAGATAGTAGCTGACTCCCATCAGCAGTGACAGTTACTAATGCGATTAGGCACAGACTCTATCCATATGGAAATTGCAGACTTCAAACCACTTTAAAAGAATAAAGGAAACCATGAACCTTTATAGTTAATTGTACTCACAAAGGTACTGGGCAGTTTCAGGAGGGTTTGGGCACAGGGATATGGAATTAAAGGAATGCTTCCCAGGACATTTCTCTTTACCTTGTTGTAAAGAGGAGGCATAGTAATATGCAGTCACTGATGTGAGCACTTGCAGATAAAATCTGCTTTCCCACAAAAGTGCTTTAAAATACCTGGACTGTTAGTGTACGGCATGCCATTCACAGCGGTTTCACAGCAGATTGTTTACATGTACAGGATTGTGCCACATGAGGGATGAAATGATGTGGTGTTATCCCTGTCTTCCTATATGCTAAATAAAGAGAAAATCTTGAGAAAACTTGTTCTTGCTCAAAATAGAATATATATATATATATATATATATATATATATAGGCTACATGATGGGCGCATGTGGAATATGGCAAATATTTGCATGAGTGCAGAGTGATATTATTGAAGTTCACGCTGCACAAGTGCAAATGTTTCTGTCAGATTTCCACAAGTCGCACATCATGTGTGCGATTTATACAATAGGGTTGTACCCTTTAGGAACAGTTTTTCTGTGTTCTGTCCCTGTTTATTTTGGTAATTGGGTAAGTTTCTAGGGGACCTGGGAGCACTGGGCAGTTAAGTGATTTGTTCAGAGCCACACAGTATTGAAATGGAAGTTTTAAGCAATTTATCCTTCCAGGTGTGGGTACACTGGAGGATTTACCACGGCTGGTGTGATTCGGTCACGCCGTGTTAAGTCCTCCAGTGTACCCACACCCTAGAGGGATAAATTTATATTATACAATGGCAAATGTTGTTTCTTTATTGTTTTGTAACTATTTTCTAACTCACTGAGGTCTCTACACTTCAAAAGAGGATGTCATTTTGTAAACAATTTACCGCGATATTTTAGCGAAGCTTGCGACGGGACAAATCGCTGCAGTTTCGCTTGAAGTGAAAGCGACCGGATTAGCATGATACAAGGTTGGTTGGCACTTCTTCCAGTGGGTACACTGGAAGATTTATCACGGTGGTAATTGTGCCAGCCAGCCAATCAGGAATGCAGGATTTGGGACATTAGTTTACCACATTTAGCATATTTAAGCAATATACCATGAGAGGGTGGTGATGCCGGATTTACCCATGCCCTGGGGTGTTGTTTGGTCATTATATGTAGCCTTTAGGACTAACAACAAATACCCCAGGGGTGGGTAAATCCTGGCATCACCAACACCCTCGAGTGGATATTGCTATTATACAATGTTGGAATTGTATGTTTAATTTTTTGGGGGTAGTGATTTTTATTTTTACTTCTTTTATTTTCATAGAATAGTGAAAGTGTTTGTAAGGCACAGAAAATAGTGCATTAGCTGTTGCTTGTATGATGGGATAGTGCGGTATCACTTTGAGCAGGATGAGTCTGGTCCCATGGTGAGAACTGCACCGAAAGTGGAAGACGTAGTGCTGGCTTTCGCTAGGAGTTCCTGAGTGCTGTTTTGAGTGTGCTGAGCATTTGTTGTAGCCCGCTTTTCTTTAGTTAATTGAAAGGAGATATACATTTTTCCTGTTGCTTTGTTTTTGGTATTGAAATGGAGAAAGTGAGTAGTGTATTTTTGCGATTTTAGATGTGGTTTGTTTTGAGTCTCAGCTCTGCTGGAGCAGGTAAGGCCAGCGGGTAACGTGGAATTTCAACTGTGGAGACAACGCTGTCAGTATTAGGTCTCTGGGGCAGTGTTGTAATGGAGGGTGAATATGTTGGGAGACAGATCTGAGAGGATAGCCGTTTAGACGGAAAAGGTTTCTGAAAAGGGGTCTATCAGGCAAGTGTCTCGGCAAAGAGTGTTTAAAAAAAAGTGTTGTGGTTTGAAGGGCGGTTTACCGTTTGCGTATGGAATGGAAGCAGAGCAGCAGTCATGAGAGATAGCCGCTTAGCAGTTGTGGATTTCTGTTGCTCAGAGTGATTTCGGTGGGCTTACTGATTCGCTGACTGGCACCTCTTCCCGTGGGTGATGCTAGGATTTACAATGGGAGAGGGGTACCAGTCAGCCAATCAGGATACAGTATTTATGTTCTGTTTTCATGCCCATTGTATAATTAAGAATCAAACACTGGTCTGGGCTTCTGAATGTAGAAAGTTTGTTCATTGCTTGTTACTCTAAACTCAAGGCTATACTGACAGCACTTGTTTGTGTGTGGTCTGTGTGTGTGTAAGTGTTTCTGAATGGGCTGAGACTGTTAGACACTATGAGAAACAGGTGCATGTGATTTGCAATGATAATTGTGTTACCTGCAGCTAGGAGTGAGAAACAGACTGTTTTATTCAGTAAGTTGCAGGCTTCAATGAGACAGAGCAACTGTTGCAGTGAGCACTCAGAAAGCGAAACTGGTTTATGAAGGAGGCTAGTTTGAAGATTAGAGCAGCACAGTAATGGGCTGGATTGTCAGAATAACTATGGGACACAGGTGATTGTCTTTACAATGATAATTGAGTTAGTTGCAGGATTCGTGAGAAAGAGAAACTGTGAAGCTATTAAATGCAGGCTGCAGTGTAGATAGTCTCACTCTGGTGACATCACCATTGTGAGTATATTTGCTGGTGATGTAAAGTGGGTTTATCAGAAATAAACCCACAGTGTCTTGTCATCACAGAGTTATTCCACTGCAGTGAGAATACGTGGTTTTATTGTCAATGTTACATGCTCACCCTATTGTATAAATGTGTGTGTGTGTGTGTGTGTGTGTGTGTGTGTGTGTGTGTGTATATGTATATATATATATATATATATATATATATATATATATATATATATATTTATTAGCACGGTAGTGCTACCATAGTTAGGTTGAGGAGCCATTTAAATGTTAAACCAAATTTTGCACCTTAATAACTTTGCAACTGTTTGATTGATTTGCCTGAAATTTGCCATATGTGATCAAGACCCATAGGCCTTGGATCTGCCAAGTTTCAACGTTGGATATATGGTTAGGAGTTATTAAATGATATGTGCGTGTGTTTACACTTTTTGGAATTCTACTGTCATGCTCTATAGGTCGTGACGGGTTTGTTCAATCGTCCGAAATCTTCTAGGAATGTATGTGCCAGGGTCCCGCTGTGCCTTTCAAGATTTCGTGAAAAAATATTAAACAGTTCAAAAGTTATTCAGAAAAGAAGTTCCCATTATAAGTCAATGGGAAAAGTTTGACAGTGTCCAAATGCAGTTTTTACTTTCAGAATTGCCCCTTTACTGTCGCAAATCTGCCATTTTGTTTTCAGTTGGCGATCAGAAAAATGCTTGGCATTTAAATTTGGGACCCTGTAGCAACCTAATTCTTTTGTATTCACCTAGTCGGACCCTGAGGATGCTAGCCATGTCTGTATTTTGGGTAAAACACCCCAGAAATATAGTTTTCACATTTCTGGAAAGTACTTTCAAAGTACTTGACTTGCGACATTGCCGGGTATGAATTTGCGAAAGCTTTCGCAAAATTGCGATAGTACTTTTCTAGGCTTGTGGAAAATGACAGCAATTCTTGGCACCCCGCTGCAAAAGAACAGTTTGGAGTTGTGGGCTGACATTTGAGGGAACGGGCAGACATCTCACAGATGTGCCTTTCAGTGTTTTGTTGAAAAATATTACACAGTGGCAAAGTTACAGTACTAAAAAGTTGACACTTTTTCCCATAGGATAACGTTACAGCGTCATGACGCATTGCAGCAATCGCTTGGCCCTGCTGCAAAATAACGGTTTGGTCTTTTGGGCTGAACTTTACAGAGAACACAGCCAACATCCCACAGATGTGCCTTTCAGTGGCTTGGTGAAAAAATATTACAGGGAGGCAAGTTATGGCAATCTAACTTCTGTTTTTATTCCCATAGGATAACATTACGGCGTTCGTGTCTTTCAGGGCCTGTATCTCAGAAACGGTGCGAGATATGGACTTTTCGTTGAAAAATGTTTGGGAAAGTGATAATTCATATGACTTTTAATTTTTTTCTATGTCATACGGTTCCTGAGATATAAGCAATTTACTATTACAGTCCTCATTTTCTGTTCCGAGACTCGTTATTTTGCATACATTCTTTGTACTCACTGTCTTTCTCTATGCAGCTTTTGGGAAAACCAGCCTGTGCGCTTAGATTACTGTTACCATTACCATTTCATCTTGCAGTTCTGTACCGTTTCACTCTCCGTTCACGCCGACGCCACCATGTGCTAACCTTGCGCTTTCATTTGCGCTTATGCTGTTTTTAACATTTCTCTCACAGTACTGTTTCTCTTCTGTTTCTGTTTTGCTTTACGTCACCATCGCATTACGATTTGCATTTGGCGGTCACAATGTTATTATGTGACAAGACTTCACGTGGTCCCATGCTCCCACCAGCATTACATTCACTATTTCTCGTTATCATTCTTAAAAAGAGGGAATGAGGTTCACATCAGTTAGATTACCATAGTTAAAGCGAATTGATAGTTGTTGGAATCTTTTTGCACTTTCTCCACCTCAATTGGAATCGGGTGCATCGTTAAGTTTGTCCCAACTCTCACCCCATTCTCCTATTCCTCAGCTTCTTTCCACATGTGATGGGGTGAGAGTTAGTGACGGATGCACAGCGCTGCACCTATTCGTTGGGGTGGCTGAGGGGTGCAAAGGGGTTTCAATCCTAACATCGAATTTCCTCGCTTTATCGCTGTGGAACAACCCTAACTGATGCATTAAACAGAGTTTTTGCCTCTTTTTATATATATATTTATATATATATATATATATATATTTTTTTTTTATTTATAAAAGGAGCTAGATTAAACTTTTTCCCAAACCAACAAATAGGAGGCTGGGATGAAGGCATGTTATCATTCCAGCCCTGCAGTGGCAGCAGTCGTGGTGCGGCATGTAAACAATCTGCTTTGAAACCGCTATGAATGGTGTGCCTGTACACTAACAGTACAGGCACTTTAAAGCACTTCTGTGGAAAGCAGATTTATCTGCAAATCATGCATGTTGGCGACTGTACATACCTCTGCCTCCTGTATGCAACAAGGTAAAGAGAAATGTGCTGGGGGCATTCTGTTAATCATATTCACCTCCAAAATAAACAGAACAAACAGGAAAGCTGTATATTGAGTTTATTTTTCATCCATACAATATTGGAGTTGTAGGGAGGGTGCATGCTGATGGGTGATGTATGATAATAATTACGTATTTAAAACTTAAAATCGACTCCAAATCAGGGGACAGAGTGGGTGAGAGGCAGAGTAACCACAGAGCAAGAATGTAATATCTTAGCAACCTAATGGTGCTTAATGTGCAGGAGGACTGCTTTTCATCTCTTAAGCACGCTGTTTTGTTTAAAAACCAACAAAATCATTAAAAACGTTTACATTGTTCTGTTACTTAAAATGTTTGTTACAAAGCACATTTTACAAGCACAATAAGGCACCTGGGGGTTGGTTGTGCTGAGATAACTGCAAGTCCAGGGGCTGAAAGTGTGAGGCCGAATGCCCTGAGGTGTGCAGTTACCCCAGTACAACCAACACCTGTCATGTCTCATTCCTTACTTATTTTTTCCCTGTGTTTGTCTGTACAGTGGGCACTAGGGTAGAAGCATACTCACACTGAAAAGGAGCAGTTGCATCTTCATGAGGTTGTCCTGAGCAAATATGCTTGTGACATGAAAAGTCACTAAGTTGTATGGCAGGTTTCTTTCATGTGCATAAAGAGTTCAAGGAGGCTTACCACTGCTGACAGCTACTTGAGAGGGGATGGGCAGCAGCATATTACTGTGCTAATTCCTTTCTTTCATTGCTGTCACACACAGGTTGTCTACAATGTTGGTCTTTGTATCTGTTTATATGATATCACCAAATTAGAAGACTCCTACATATTCCCAGGAGATGGGCGTCGACACAAAGGTAATTGATGTAGGTTTGGAAGTAACAGACTTTGCTCCAGACCCTGTCTGGTCCCTCGGATCGCTTTACAAGTTTCATCTTTGTTCCCATGAAAGTCTGTTGAGGCTGTTGAACAGGCTGCACCTTGTATCGTTTTGCTGTAAGTTTGGTGGCATGGTATACTAACTTGCAATAGTAATGGTCCATCAGGGTGTTTTTCCACCAACTCAGTAGGCATAACCATGTCTCTCTCTTCCTCTGAAGTACTTCTCTAGCCTTAAAGAGCTGATGTGCTGCCTGGAATTAATAGTAACTTTCAGAAGTAGTTAGTTACCACTCTTGTATCTGAAGTGTTATTTTCTTTTCTGTTTTGCTAATTAGAAGATTTTCTGTCTGACAGTATTAGGTGTAATGTATGGAGCAGCACTGTACCAGGAGGCTGACCTAGCAGTTCTGTTCCTCCCTGTACATCATCAGCATTGTTACCTCCCTGACTGTGACATCGCTAGTAACCAAGAAGAGCCAGTCTCCTGCTGCTTGATTGGTAACTTGACACGTGTTACCAGTCAGGCAGCAGGGCTTATGATACAACAGCAAGTGAGGTCACATGCTGATGATGTAATGGAGGAACAGAACTAGACAGGTCTGTTTCCATGTAAAGCACTGCTTTTCACATCAAACCTAATACAAATATACGAAATTTGTTGGCAGATAAAGGCCTAGAGGTCTATCAAGTCTGCTCGAATGTGCAGCTAGCACCCCTTATCTGCAGCTGCCCCTCCTTCCACCCTTGCCCTCCATTGACCCTCCCCTTGTCCAGTCCCATCCCCTTTGAAGAAGTCCACTGTTCTACTGGATACCTCTTCTGCAGGTACGCATTCCACCCAGCTACCACCCTCTCTGTAAAAAGTGTCTCTCATTTCCTCCTGAATCTTCCTCCCTCCAGTCTTGTATCATTCATGGTCCCTGGTGTCTCCCCTTACTTTGAACAGCCCCTTTGTATCTGTCTTATTTATTCCTTTTATGTACTTAAAGGTTTCAATCATGTCCCTCTGTCCCTCCTCTCCTCCAGCAAGTACATGTTCAACTCCTCAGTCTCCTCTCAGATAAGTCCCCAGCCCTTGATCATCTTTATCGCCTGCACCCTCCAGTAACTTAATGTCCCTCTTCAGATACGGGCACCAGTACTGCATGCAGTACTCCAGGGTGGTCTAACTAATGACCTATACAGTGGCAGAATCACCTCCTCCCTCCTCGAGGATATACCCCTTGCAATGCAACCCTGCATTTTGTTGGCCTTGCAGCTGCCTTCCCTACATTGTGCCGAGTTGTTCATTGACCCTGTAATGAGCACCCCCTGATCCTTCTCCTCCTCTGTCTGGGCTAGCTGCACTTCCACCAGCTGGTAACTCCTCCTTGGGTTCTTCATCCCAAATGCAGCACCTTGCACTTTTGGCATTAAACCCCAGTTGCCAGGTGTCTGACCAGGTTTCAAGCTTTGCCAGATCATCCTGCAACCCTGCCATCCCCTAGGTCGTCCACCACCGCTCTCATCTTGGTATCATCAGCAAACAGACTGATGTTGCTCTTGATGTCCAATGATATGTCTGTAATGAATATCCCAAACAACACTGGTCCCAACACCAAGCCCTGTGGAACACCGCTCATCACTACCCTTGGGTGTGAGCTCCCCACCCACCACCACCCTCTGTTGCCTTCCCTGAAGCCAGTTCCTTACCAATCTCACCAGCTTTTACCCACCCTGCCCTTCTAACTTACTTCCCAGCCTCCCATCCAGCACCAAGTCAAATGCCTTACTGAAGTCCAGATACAGGATATCCACTGCATGGCCGCTGTCCAGTTGCCTAGTTACCCAGTCATAGAACTCCACCAGGTTGGTTTGCCAGGATCTGCCACGTATCAAGCCATTCTGTCTGCTGTCCTGTAGTCCTTTGGCCTCTAGGAGGGCCACCAGCCCTCCTTCAGGATAGTCTCCATCAGCTACCATGGATGTGAGGCTCACCGGTTCATCCTTGGGCCACTCTTGTGGAGGGGCACCACATGAGCCATCCTCCAGTCCTGAGGTACACACCCTGAGTGTAGTGAGGCATTAAATAGGTCTGCCAAAGGTCCTGCAAGGACTTCTGCCAGTTCCTTCAGTAGCCTGGAGTGGATGCCATCTGGGCCTGGCGCCTTGTCCATCCTCAGTGCCTTCAAACCTCCCAAACTCTGCCCTCCATGATTTCCCATCTGTCACCCCCCACCCCCTGTTTCTGCCGTCCTCACCCCTTGGTATCACCCTCTTCTCCTTAGTAAATACCAAGCAGAAGTAATCATTTACGCTCTGCCTTATTGCACCCTGCTTCCACCCAACCCACCTCCTTCCTAATCCTTACTATGTGGTCCTTACAGCTCCTTTCTCCCTAATGTACCTAAAGAAGTCCTTCTCCCTTCTTAATGCCTTGTGCCAGCCTGAGCTCCGTAGATGTCTTGGCTCCCTTACTACCGTCTCACTTCCTTCGATTCCGTCCAGGTACTCCTCCCTGTCCTCCCCCTCCCTGTTTTTTTGCACCTCCTAAAGGTATCTGTTTTCCTCCTTACCTTTTCCATGACCACCTTGCCCAACCAGCTCGGTTTCTTAGCTATAGCCTTCTTGTTCTGGCCTTCCGGCAGTTTCTGTTGCCTCCACTATCCCCAGCTTTATGAGCTCCCACCCTGGTTAGTGCCCATACTAGGTTCAATTCCCAGCCAGGTACCCTTTACCATTTCTGCCATCCTCCCAAAGTGGGTCCTCCTGAAGTCCAGCACCTCTTGTGCCAGATTCCACCTTCCTTGCCCATATCCAATGTGAGCCATACTGAGTGGTGGTCACTCCTGACAGCAGTTCTTCCACTGTAAGTTCTCTCACAAACTCCCCATTTGCCAGCACAAGGTCAAGGGTATTCCTAACCTGGTTGGTTCACTGACCATTTGCAGCAGGAAACTGTCCTGAAGGCATCCAGCAGTACCTGCTCCTTCTATTCCTGGTTGTTTGGATACTCCAGTTCACTCCTGGCATGTTGAAGTCCCCAATCACCACACACCCTTCTCACAGGTCCTCCTGATCTGTCCTGCTAGTTCCCTGTCTGACTCCTCCATCTGAGAGGGTGGCCTGTACACCACTCCCATTCTGAGAATCCTATTCTTGAATCCTAGATTTGCATCCAAAGTGACTCGCACTACCCTCCTCCCTTCCTGCCTTACACACTTCAGTCCTTCCTTCACATATAGTGCCACCCCCTTTCCCAATCACCCTGTCCCTATGAAATAACCTGCACCTAGTACAGACCGGTCCCAGTCATTGTATTGGGTGGCCCATGTTTTTGTGATGGCTGCAATGTCCACCTCTCCCTCTGCCATTAGCACCTGTAACTCTGCAGTTTTCCTCCCAAGGCTTCTAGCATTAAGGGTAACCACCTTCCCTCTAATCTCTGCCCTCCTTTACTAGCATCACCAATAGTACTTGCCATTTGTCGCTTGTCATTGTTATGGGGGTAAGCTCATATGGTTTCCCAACCTGTGGTAATACTGTTAGGTAGAAGGCATAGAAGAAGAAAAACACTACGTACTACTTTTAAAAATTACTAAAACTGTCTGCTATTTGTTGCCACTACTAGCACTTGAAATATGTATGTATATGGGGCTTAGGGAAAAACCAGTATGAGAGCCAGAAGCAGAGGTACTGTGGGTGCAGTTGCAAACACTAGAGGAAAGAAGGTAAGTTTCGGGGGTAGTATACAGATCACCTAACGAGGAGGAAAGGGATGAGGTGTCGGGGTCCATTACTAGAATGGCTGCTGGCTAAAGGGAGATGGTGATGGTGCTACGACTTCAATATGCCCAAGGGTAGATTGGAAGATTCCTGCCACAACATGCCAGGAATCGGTTAATCTTGGATGCAGTGCAGAGCAGGTTCATGACCCATAGTGCCAGAAGCCCACTAGGGAGGGATCCAGCCTACAAACATATGAAATTGCCAGCAGATAAAGGCCTTATGGTCTGTCAGGTCTGCCTGATTGTCAGCCAGCAGCCCTTATACTGAAGCTGCCCTCCTCCTTCCCCTGGACCTAGTACTGACTAATGGGGACCATGTTGAGGACATCAGGCTTGAGGAGCCCTAAAGAGGAGTGGCCACCATACAGTCTGCCTAACAAGCATAAAACTACTTGTTTCCCAAGATCTTTATTCATTTTTCCACCCTCCTAAGTGTCCTTCCTTCTTACGCCATACGAGACCGCTTTCATTAGCTCTATATGATATTATATGGCAGTGTAATGCCTAATAATATGTATATGGAATTTTTAGATTAGATATTTGGTATGTTTTAATTTTTTCCTGTCTCCGTGGTTTGGTATAGTCCAACATACTATATTGTGGAGGTGACGCACACTTGCATCATTGACAATGTAGAATTGGCACAGTGGTGTTGAGGCTGTAGGTTATTCAGAAAGAAAAGGACAATGTTGGTTAAATTTTTGCAGCTAAAATAATTTTTTTTGTCTTTTTTCAGCTGACAGGAATAGGTGCGTGTGGGATTCCACAGTTTGCTGTTTTTACTAGTTTGCTGCTTTTACTAGTGAAAGCAGGTGGTTCTGAAAGGCAGATCACAAAACGCGGTTAGTCTGTCAAACGTAGTAGCAAGACAGCTGTACATTCATTAGAGTTGCAGCTGTTCTCCAATTCTTTGATGGCATTCCGTTACATAATAGGCCATGTGGTGTTGTGGCTAGAGTATAGGCTTGGGAACCGGAGATACAGCACACCTAGGTTCAAATCCTACTAGATCCACCTACACGCTGTGGCCTTATGAGGTCTCTTAACTTCTCAGTACTTCTATCCACACAGATGTGCAAATGGATAAAGTCTGATCCCAAGAGAGATTGCATCTCAGCTTGGCTATCCTGGGAGAATAAATTGAAAGAGAAATGAAAACTATGGATTGTTTCAGACGATATTACCTAAAGGGCCATTTTTAAACTAAATATGTAATTTATGTTCTTACTCTGCTCTTCTGTTGGCGTAGAATAAAAGAACAGATACATTGCAGCTACATTTTATTGGACTAAAAAATAGTTTTTGAGACTCCTCTGACAGGGTGACCCTGTCACAGTGGACAGCCCTGGGATAAATTAAAACTCCTTCCCGGCTGTTTTATGTTTTGTATAATGTCCAACATGCTGGTTGGTTGGTTATAAATTAAGTGCTGAAATGCTTTGTGCATATTAACCTAAAAACTACCTAGAAACCAGCCAAACCTTCAACTAATGTTGACGTTGTATATTTGCCATAAAACAAAGCTAAGAGTACAGTTACAAAATGAGAGGGCAGTTTTAATATAAGAATAACAAAGTTTGTATCTGCTTTTTCCAGATGTTAGCAGCCCTCTTCTGGGGTGTATTTTGCAGCAGATAGCATAGGGTAATAGAACCCTGCAGGAGAGTTTAGGAGAGCACAGAATGTTCTGACCTTTAACAATGTTGTATAACAAGTTATGTAATGTGCTTCAGGTGGTTGCCAAATAACTGTTCTCTATGGAGCAACAGTGGCCCCTTAGTGGCTAGTTTTGTGTTATGTCTGCTGTTAATCAAGAGGCAGGGGAAATTGTTTTTCCAGCTTCTAGTGAGCTTATAAAAGCCCTGCCTCAGAGCTGAGAGTGGATGGATGGATGGATAGATAGGCCAGTTGAATACTGACTGAAGAAGGTGAAAGACCTCCTTGTAATGTGTGCTTTCACACTCTTAGGCTAAAAAAGCCTTAGAAACTGTCAAAGCTAAGCAGTTGTCTGACTTACCATTTTGCTTTCTATATATTTTGCTTGATAAAATAAAATGATAAACGAACTGTGAATTTTTTATGACCTGACTTGTGGTCTGCCTGAAATTGTGTTATCCTATACCCACACCTGGTGACATATGGTGTGAGAAGTGGATCTGGGATCTGACTGGACGCCCAAGGAAATGGGGAATCCAGTCAGTTGGTGCCAGACCTAGTACCAAGGATACATGGCAGAGGTGCATGACGCCAGGTGAGATGAGGACAGAGCCTGATGGATATGGTGACCTGGGTAAGGAACCATGCATGGGATGAGACGGACCCTGCAGCCAAATGGAGACCCTGATACAGCTTTTTCACTGGATGAGTGGGAAATGGCTGGAGGCTGATCAACACCGGAGAGAGGCGGAGTGCAGATGCCAGGAGCTACTCAAGAGGACCCACTCAGAGGATGTCGAGGAAGACTCGGTGGAGCAGGATCCATGGGTTCTGGAGGAGGAGGAGGATCCCTAACACAGCATGTGCGACTAATGTTTGTGGAGATCCCATTGTTGCCCATTTTCCGGGCTGCTATTTGGTGGAGGATGGCGAATGAGAGGAGGAGACCCCAGGTAAGACTTTGACTGGCAGTGTATTACTGGGGCAGAAGACTTCAAGCAACATGGAAGGAGTCATTTAGGCTGAAGGGACTTTAGCATGTTTTAAACCTCCTGCTATGAAAGTTGATTTGTTCTCCTGATGCTGACTAGGGAAAGTTGCAGGTGGAGGATCCTGAAGTAACCCAGTCAAGGGAGTATGTTAAAAATAAGGATGGGAGACAGGTTAATGGTGACGTGGGGACAGGTTATGGTGGTATGAACTTAGGAAGGAAGTTCTATATCATATGAGGCCAACCCAGATATAGCAGGTGGATGCCCAGGTAGTGATGCCCGTGGCATATAGGAAAAGTTGATGGAGGATGTGCACTTCAGTCACTCAAGCATGTGAGCCGTGAAAAATTACTCACCACAGTAATCTTCTTCTTTCTTCCAAGTGGTCCTTTAGCATCGATAACTTTAGCAGTAAGCTGGCTAGGTGCAACTGCCCCGGAGGTATGCCTTTAAGAGAATATTTAAATGAGCTTTGGGCAACAGCCAATCAAAAACAGAGAGGGGAGCCAGCCCGGTGGTGCTGAGGGTTGAGGCGCTGGATGCCACACCGCACCATACTGGAAACCCGGTTCAGACGCGAGCCGGGACGGCGGGGAGGGATAGGATTGAGCATCCGATGGACTGCTCTCCTGTCCCCAGGGAGGGATCCAGGGCACCATCGCTCTGCAGCGGCACCTGGTGACGATCAGGGCCCTGCTAGAGCAGGCACAAATACAGGAGGTGTGACAGACATCGGTACGTACGTGTCCGGGACATCATTGCACGCTTGCACTCTCGGAACAGAAAAATGGAAAATGGAGCAGTACAGGCTGAGGCAGCTTGATAGCCACTCTCCACCGGGCTGAAGATGCCTGGATGGCGTGGTGCCAATAATGGTTCCTTGTCTGGCACGGGGCAAAGGGTGCCCTCAAGGCAGAGCTGCATATGCCAGCTGGGGCAGACTTGTGGATCGAGGGGTGGAGCTGGAGCGGTGGCTGGAGATAGGCAGGTCAGTGACTGCTCGGGGAGAAAATATGGCATGATATTAAAAAAAAAAAAAAAAAAGAGGAGTGAGCTGAGTGAGAGCTGCCTGAAGGCTTCAGAATTTTTTCAAGGAAAACGAGGGCACATGCCCCAAAAAGAATCAACTGGATTCAAAAAAATGCAAATGTCCACAAAAGTGGAAATAGGAACAACAACATGAGTTTAAAACTAATCAATAAGAAACTCCAAATTTGGTAAGTGATGTGATAAAGAGCCTTTCTCCGACAGGTGAACTGAGGAGGAAGGGTCAGAGCTACTGATGCTAAGGACAGTATCCCAAAGTCCAATGCACTCAGGCAGAAGACAAAATCACCACACAAATAAATTGCTAATGCAGAAAAAGATTTATTCGGGCTTGTCTGTAGTCCGAATAAATCTTTTCTGCGTTAGCAATTTATTTGTGGTGATTTTGCCTTCTGCCTGAATGCACTGGACTTTGGACTATTATCATTTGTTTGGGTTAGCTACCCATGCCAGTATACCAGTGTTATTTTAGTAGCGAGTGGTTTGATGTGGAAATTGATGCCAAAGGACCCTTGGAAGAAAGAAGATTACTGCAGTGAGTAATTTTTTTCTTACCCCAGGAGTCCTTTAGCATCAGTAACTTTAGCAGACTACCAAGCCGCACCGAGTGGGAGGTGGGCAGGTAACCTACTTGGGCAAAGAGGCTCTGCAGAACTGCCCTGCCAAATTTGGCATCAGATCTGGTCTGCACATCCATACTGTAGTGTTTCAGCCAAAGGTGTGCACCGATTCCAGGTAGCTGCTTTGCAGACATCCAGGAGGGGACTGTCTCTTGCTTCTGCAAGCAAGGATGCTGTGCCCCTGGTGGAGGGGCCTGAGCACCACTGGAGGTTGGTGACCAACTTTCTCATAGCAGAATCTAATACAAGAGATCAACCAATGGGAAATAGTTCTCTTGGTGGCTGGTCTTCCTCTGCCTACCTCCCGTAGGTTGAGGAACAACTGAGTGGATGGGCCTCTGGACTTCTAGTATGCTCTAGGTAGTAAAGATGACTCTTTGTGACTCTTTTGACATCCAAGCTATGGAGCTTTTGCTCGCTAGGGTGGATTTCTTAGTAAAGAAGGCAGGCAGAGTAATGGACTGGTTTAAGTGGAACTCCAAACCACCTTTGGCAGAAATTTCTATTTGTCCTGAGCTCAACTTTTATCGTTGTGAGGGATGATGTAATTTGCCTCAGTGCACAGGGCCTATAGCTCTGAAATCCTCCTGGCAGAGGTAATGGCTACCAAGAAGACCGCCTTCCAAGTTACAGACTTGATGTGGGCAATGGACATAGGCTCAAGGGTGGTGTCATAAGCCTGTCTATGCAAAGGTTCAGGCTCCAAGGAGGAACAGGCTCTGATTGGAGGCTGGAGATGCATGAAGCCTTTGAAAACTGTTTAAATATGACGTGGGAAAAAAGGATTTTTCTTTCCCACCGAAAAGGTAGGTTGATATTGCTGCCAGGTGCAGCTTGAGAGAAGATGATTTCAAGCCTGCCACCCATAAGTGTACCAGGTAATCTAGCAGCTGAGAGTCTAAAGCTGAAAGGTGTTCAACCTTTTTGCTCTTGTACCAGAGGGAAAACTTCTTCCACTTGACTGCATAAGTTTTCTTAGTGTTCGGTTTTTAGCCATCCTCAGTATCTTAAGGACCTGTTCTGAGTACTGTGAGGATGGAAATTCTCCTCAAGAACCAGGCCTTGAAGTGAAGAGGTGTATGTCTGATACTGCATTCCTGACTGAGGAGGGGTCAGCAGGGAGGAGTTGGAGGCAGGCGAGTGGGCCTGCTGCAGGACATTGAGAGAAGGAGAGGGTACCAGGCTTGCCTGAGCCAATCCGGAGCCACCAGGATCATTGATGCAGGCTGTTGTCGGAGTTTCAGCAAAACCCTGAGTATCAGGGAAATGGAGGAATGCGTGATAGGAACCTTCCTGTCCAGTTCAGGATCAGGGCATCCAGAGGAAGCATTCCCTGGTACTGGGGCCCTGCAACAGTACTGAGGAAGCTGAAAATTGAGGGGCAAGGCAAATGGATCCACTTCTGGTGGCCCCACTGCCTGAACACTGTGGCTAGTACTTGCTTGTTCAGGATCCATTCGCTTGGCTTTGGCTGATGCAACCTCAGAGCATCTGCCAGGGGGTATTGTGCTTGCCTGGGAGGTGAATAGGGAGAAAGCTAGAGACCAGAGCTTCAGAGCTTTTTGAACAGAGTATTCTGATTTGGTACCACCCAGCTTGTTTATGTATACATTGCTGTGGTGTTGTCTGTCTAATCTGAACCACCTGCCCTTTTATGCTGGGAGCAAAGCCTTGAGAGCTAGAAAGATTGCTCTGAGTTCCAGGAGATTTATGTGCAACTGTGACTCTTCGAGGAGTCCAGGTGCCACGTGCATTGAGCACTGTCCAGATGTGCTTCCCACCCAAGAGGGAGGCATCTGTGGATCACTTTGTGGGAAGTGGAGCTTGGAAGGGACGCCTGCCTGTAAATTTGTAGGGTTCTTCCACCACAGCAGGTTTTGGAGGAATTGCTCCATCACAGGTACCAACTTTTTGAAAGTTTTGCTTCTCTGAGACCAGCGAGCTCTGAGGTAGGCTTGTGGAGTCTCATCCTGTACCTGACTTCTGGGACCACTGCAATCATAGAAGCCATGTGTCCCAGGAGTTTGAGAAAATGTCTAGCTGGTCTTGGCTTTCTGGATGAAAGAATCTGCCCTGAAAGAAACTCTGAATTCCTGCCGGAGGAAAGCATATCCTTTCTGGAGTGTCCAGCTGGGCCCCTATGAAGGTGAGCAGCTGGGCTGGTTCAGGTGAGATTTCTTTAGATTTACCAGGAAACCCAGAGTCTCCAGAGTGTATTCCATAAGGAAAAGGGACTCCTTGACCTGGCAAGGGACTTTGCTACTATGAACCAGTCATCCAGATAGGGGTAGAGAGCAACACCTAGTCTCCTGAGATGTGCTTCTACCACAAGCGAGGCACTTGGTAAAGACTCTTGGGGCTGAGGACAGACCGAAGGGCATTGTGGTGAACCGATAGTGATCTGAAGGAAGTTTGAATCTGAGAAACTTCCTGTGAGATTTCCTATGGGTATGTGGAAGTAAGCATCCTTTAAGCCCAGGGAGGCTAGTCAGTCTCCCTGCTGTAAGCACTGTATGACCAGTGACAGAGTGACCATTTGAATTTGTATTTTTCAGATGTTTGTTTAAATATCTGAGATCTAAGATAGGTTGCCACTCCCAGTTTTCTTTTGTGTCAGAAAATACTGGAATAGAGGCCCTGCCCTCTCATGGGCATGGACCCTCTTCACTGCTTGCAAAGCCAGAAGGCTTTCTACCCAATTCCAACAGTGGGACTTGTGTAGGGGACATAGGTCTTGACACCTGGGTACTCTTGAGGTCTGCATCTGCTTGAACTGTAGTGGCAGACCCTTCTCCACTATCTCCAGCACCCACCTGCCCGGCGTGAGAGGGACCAGTGCTGAAGACCGTGGGAGAGTCTGCCTCTCACGGAGCTGGAGGCAATCTGGACATTCATCAGGTCTTAGACTGCGGGGAGTCGGCTGGGTAGAGGTGGCTTTTCTTTGGCCTTCTGCCTACTTCTGAAATACCTCTGTACTGACCAAAGTCAGATTGGAGATAAGTGACTAGGCCTGGGAACAAAACTTGCCCCTACCGCCCGGATGGGATCTCTGATGGGTGGTAGGCTTATGTGGGACCATTGTCTCTGCCAGGAGGCCTTGTACTCATCAGCCTTTTTCATGTAGTCAGTGGTTCTGTAATCAGACAACATGTTTTGATCACAGGGAAAATCCATGGCCTTGATCTGGGTGTCTGTGGTCAGACTGGTCGTTCTAAGCCAGGCGAAGCATCTCAGAGAGATGGTATGAGCCATCGCCCTAGAGGCTGCATCATTGTTGTTGTCTGCCATGTGGAATTGGTACTTGTAGCTTCCAGGGCAGTTTTGTTTTATCCATCAGCTCCTGCACCATAGAATCTAACCCATTGCAGGCAATGGCCAGGACGGACTTCCATAGGGCTTTCTGATATTTGGCTGTGAACGCTCATGTACAAAGAAAGTCTGAGAAGCAGGGAGGCTGTGGCATATCATTTTTTACTGTTAAGTCAATTTTCTTGGAGTCCTTGTCCCGAGATGAGAGGACAGGAGACCAGCTTTCACAAGCTGACTGCTACACTATACTCGTGGTTAGAAACACAGAAACAGAGAATTTGACGGCAGGTAAGGACCGCTTGGCTCACCTAGTCTGCCCATTTCCTACCTGATGGATAAGCTACAGATCCTAGTTAACTAACAGCCTACTTCCTCCTACCCCCACTAGAACTGCCTTATGTCTGTCCTATGCATTCTTGAATTCCCCACTGTTCTTGACTCCATGACCTCCTCAGGAATACTGTTCCATGCATCCACAACTCTCTCCGTGAAAAAATACTTCATCACATTACCTCTGAGCCATCCCCTCTATCTTCAAAGTAGCCCTTGTTCTTGTACATCTCTTTTCTGAAAGATACTACCCTCTTGGATTTTGTTGATTCCTTGAGGTACTTAAAGTTTCTATCATGTCTCCCCCCTTTCCTCAAGGGTAGGCATATTAAGCTCCTTTAGTCTCTCTTCATATGTTCCTGGCAGACCCTGCACCATTTTGTCTGCCCTCCTCTGGACAGCCTTCTCACTCTGTCTATGTCTTTGCAGAGATGGGGTCTCCAGAACTGCACACTGTACTCAGATGGGGTCTCACCAACTGTCTGTACAGAGGGATAACAACTTCCTGTTTTGTATTGTTGATGCCTGTCCCTATGCATCCCAGTATCCCTCCAGCCCTCCACTGCCTTCTCACATTTGCCCACCTTTAGGTCATCTTGATATAATTATCCCAGGTCCCTTTCCATTTTGTTGTTGTCAGTATCTCACCCTCCATTGTGTACTTTTCCCTGGGTTTTTGTTTCCGGTTGCATTACCTTGCACTTCTTTGCATTGAATCTAAGCTGCTATACATTTGACCATTCCTCCAACCTTTCCAAGTCCCTTCTCATCCTTTCCACTCCATCTTGTGTATCAGCCCTGTTGCAGATCTTTGTGTCGCCTGCAAGAGACATACTTTTCCTTCAGTTCCTCTGCAATGTCACTTATAAAGATATTAAAAAGGATCAGTCCCAGTACTGAACCCTGCGGTACTCCACTAGTAACCCTCCTTTCTTCACTGTGGACTCGCTTATTATTACCCTTTGTGCCCTGTTGTCCAGCCAATTTTTATCTAGGCTACCACCTTGGGACCACTCCACGGCTGGCTAACGTGTATATAAATCTTTTGTGTGGATCTGTATCAGTTGCCAGGTTAAAATCTAGGTAGGCCATGTCCACAGCCCTCCCTGGTCTACTACTGGTCACCCAGTTATAGAAATCTATTGGATTCATCTGACACGACCTTCCCACTGTGAATCCATGCTGCCCTTGGGTCCTGTGCCCCACTGGCCTCTAGGGTACTCAACAGTTCTTTCTTCAGAAGTGATTCCATCATTTTGCCTACCACTGAGGTCAAACTAACTGGTCTGTAGTTTCTTGCTCTGCCCTGCTCCCACTTTTTGTGAAGAGGAATCGCATCCGCCCCTCCAGTCCTCAGGTATCACCCCATCCTCCCATGATTTGTTAAAGAGAGTAGTCAGTGGTGTCAGTGGTTCTGCCCTTAGTTCTTTTAGAATTCTTGGGTGAATCCCATCAGGCCCCATTGCTTTGTCCACCTTCAGTTTTACTAGTTCATTCAGAACCCTTTCTTCTGTGAATGGAATGGTATTGACCCCCTGTCCAGAGCGTTTCTTGTTTGGTTTAGGTACCACCCTCCTCTTCCTTTGTGAATACTGAGCAGAAATATTCGCTCGGTATCCCTGCTTTTTCACTGTCACCCTCTGCCCACATTCCCTTCCCTTTATTAAGCTTCAGTATCCCTCCTTTGGTCTTTCTTCACTCTAATGTACCTATAAAGGTCTTATCCCTCTTCTTAACAGAGCTGGCTGTCCTTTCCTCAGTTTGGGCGTTCGCATTCTGACTGCCTTCCCTGCCTCTTCTGCTTTAACTGATAAAGTTCTCTGTCCTGCTTCTTCTGTGTTTCCTTATATTTCCTGAATGCTATCCTTTCTCCTTAACTTTCCCTCCACCTCTTTTGAAAACCATTGTGTTTTTTTCCTTTGTTGTGTTTTTTTGATTTGCTTCACACATAGGGTTGTTGCCTCTGTGATGGCTGTTTTGATTACTCCCCATTGTTCCTCCACCCTCCTTCTTGCTTGTTTGCTAATGCTTTTCTAAGGCACTCTCTTATTTTCCCAAAGGCAGCCCTCCTAAAGTTCAGTACTCTTGCTTTTGTATGGCGGACTCTATGGTTGTGTTTATCGTGAACCACACTGTTTGGTGGTCGCTGTTCCCAGATGGCTACCCACTTTAAATCAGAGATTCTTTCTCCATCCCCATTTGAGAGTACCGGGTCTGAGATTGCTCCTTCCCGAGTGGGTTCCAATACTAGCTGTCTGAGGCATGCCCCTTGTAGGGCATCAAGAATGACCCTGCTTTGGATATGCCTGCAGCAAAGGTGCTCCAGTTAACATCTGGCATATTCAGGTCCCCCATCAACAATATCTCCCTTTTCTGCCATTCTAAGGATGCCTGCTATTATTTCCTTGTCCATTCCTCCCCTGAGATGGGGTCTGTATACACCCCATGGACTGTGTGCCATTTCCTGTCTCCAGGGTGACCCAGAGTGCTTCATCTGCTCCTGTTTATTCTTTAATTCTGTTACTTTGATCCCTTCCCCTTACGTAGAGCTGCTTCTCCTCCTCTTTACCCTCCCTGTCCATCCTGTAGATTGTGTATTTTTGGTATGTTGACATCCCAGTCATGGCTCTCTGTGTACCATGTTTCTGTGACTGCCACAATATCCAGGAATCCTCTTCCATCAAGGCCACTAGTTCAGGGGCTTGTTACACAGACTATGGGCATTGGTGCTCATCACCCTCCATTTTCTGATGGCCTTATCCCTTTTAGCCCCATCCCTGTCCTTACTGCCTTTGACTTTTTGCATTTACCTCTGTCCTGCTCCTAATGACTTCTCTGCCTTGGTGTTTACCTCACTAATTACCGTGTTTGTAGGGAGGCTGGGTTCCTGCTCCTTTCAGTGCCTCCCCCTTGGCTAGTTTAAATGCTTACGCAATGAAGCATTTAAACCCTATCACCTAGGGTCCTGCCCTCCAGACAGATGCAGACCAGTGCACCAGTATAGGCCTGCATCCTTCAGGTGGCTCCCATCCCCAGTGAAGCCAAAACCCCTCGCTCCACACTGGTTTTTCAACCATTATTGAATTCCATGGTGTGGTGACACTACATCACCCTTGCCATAGATAGGCGCACCTCCGAGAGGTTACCGTGATCGCTGCTTGTCTAAGCCCCTCCCCAACTCTACAAACTCCTCTTGCAAACTCCTCATTATCCCTAGGTGGATAATGACATCCAGCTCCCTCCCCTGTGCAGCTGCTCCCAATTCTGGTCCTCCAAGCCGGTGGCACCAGGCAGGTACCTTACCTCCTCTCCTCTCTCTCTCCCACTTCTACCCCTAATGATTGAGTCCCCACCAGGGGTTGTTTCCTTTCCCTGTGGGGTCCCGTACCACCCTCCTGTGGGTCTCCTTTATGGAAGTTCCAGCATCCTCCTTGGTCTCCACTGGGTTCCTCCATGGGGAACCACTATCCCTAGAACAGCATATGAATTGGTGGAGAGGTACAGCCAGAGGATGCTTCTCTGTTCCACCACCCTCTCCCTCCCTGAGGCCACCTTGGTCCAGGCTCCTCTTTCTTGGCAACCCTCTGGAGGTAGCGGTGGTGGCCCTGGTGGTCCCTGGGTGGAGGAGGTTCATGGAATCCTAGCCAGGTCAGCCTGAGACGGGCAACCTCCTCCCTCAGACCAGAGGGGTGCCTGCAAACAGGGCAGCATCGCAGCCTTCAGAGTGTCCTCGAACACTGCCACCCCACAGCCATTGCACTGCACCACTCCCATCATGTCTTATTTTGTGTCCCCTCTTCTGTTGCTCTGTATGCTTACTCTCCTCTCCTCACAACTCTCACCCTTCCTATTCTGGGACAGCAACTTCCTGTATTGTTCAGTAGTCTCCTTCTTCCTTGCTCAGAGTTAGACCTCCAGCAGCTGGGGAGAGCTACTTTTTTCCTTCAGGGTTGACAAAACTAATGTTTCTCTGATCGTTTCCTTCCTACTGCCAAACAGGAAGTCTTATTGTCAGTCAAATTCAGTGGCTATAAAAAGTAGAACTGGCTTAGGGTGGGAGGTGCAGGTGGGATGGAGGGCAATTAGTAAGAAAAACTAGCTTTTAGTCAGCTGCTTTCTGCTCTAAAAGCAAGATTTCTGTTCTCCAAAAGCTAGCAGCAGGAAGTTGTAATTGAGTCACCTGCTTTTCTACTGCCCAAGCCACACCCCCAATTAACTTCTCTCCCTCCTACTGATTTAGTAAACTAAGTTGATACAGTACCCTTCCCCAACACAGAAACACAAACTGACTGACTTTTTTTTAACCCTAAATGAGACCCTCTACTTCTAATAAATTATGTTTGCTTACTCCCAACAGGCACAGACTCCTGCTGAGATAGAAGTGTTAAATTAGTAAGAAAAACTGTAGCTTTTTAGTCAGCTGCTTTCTGCTCTAAGAGCAAGATTTCTGTCTTCCAAAAGCTAGCAACCAAAGGGTTAGGGTGTGCAGATAGGAACTAGGTACCATTTCTGACAATCTATGTTTTCTCTCAATCCAGCTTGTCAACCCCTGTCACCAAAGTGGGGTTTTGAAGCACTTTCATGGTATTTCTTCTGAACGCATTATAGATGGGGACTGACCAAGGTCTTAGAGTTGAAAGACATCTTATCTCCTATAATCTTCATCTTCATTGAATCCTGGTTGGGATCCTGTATAGGGAGGACCAGGGTGTCTAGTATATTTTGTATAAATGTAAACAAAGAGGAGAATCCTCCTGGTCACCCAGAGGTCCCTGAATGGAGGGTCCGAGGGACTCATGGGCTCAAGGCCCTCAAAATCCATGTCAGGGGCATCATAAAAATGTTCTTCCACAGTTCTCTCCCTGCAGACTGTGAGGGGTGACACAGATGTCGAAGAGTGCTTACCAGCCCCAGTAAATATAGGGCCCATCTTTTGTAGGGTCTGAAACAGTTGCCATGCTTTTGCCATATCTTGCACAGATGGAGGATCCTGCAGACTTTGGTTGTGTATGTTTTGTTTTCTGTTTGCTTTAAACTGCCTGTTGTCTCGCAATTGGGTTTCCAGGAACAACAAGAGCATTTTTGTCCTCATAGAGTTTCTCTTTAGCCACTTTGTTGGTGGCTTGATCAAGCTTCCTTTTTCATCATTTTATTATTTTTTAATTTGTGAGGAACTTCATCTTTGGAAGCTTTATTGTTTGGCTGGGATCTGGAGGTTCCTCAGCACCTCTGATTACATTTTATTGTTAGTACTTTTAGATGGCCCTTTTATCGGAAGCCTTTGATTTATCCTCAGCCATAATAATCAAAGGTCTGTTTGCTATGTTGCCAATTTAAGCAGAGCAAACCAAGTCCTGAACCTATGAACCTAATGCAGGGTTTCTGGGAAATGCCAACAGCCAGTCCTGCCCCAGTTAACACTATTTTAGTGCCCTTTTCTTTTTTTTTTTTTTTTGTAGTACTGGGATCTATACCAGTGCCAGTCTTAATAGAAGCCCAGTAATACTGGTCAGCCCCTTTAGGTTTCTGTTAAATGCCACTGTGCCAGTCCTGTGGTAGATGGCTTTGTAGGTCCAGTTTTTATTTGTATATAGGTTTCTCTGTAATTGCCAATCCTCAGAAAACCCCAGGCACTGTTAAAGGATTTGAAATCAGTTAGGTGCCGCAGCAGTAAACCCGCAGAAAGTCTAAGTTAAAAAACAAGGCAACTGTCCCTAATTAAGCGGTTTCTTCAAGAACTGGGTTAAAAGGGAGGAACCGTCGAAATTAAGCACCATGATAAAAATAACATAAGCAGTGAACAGATACGGTAAAATAAAGTCAGAATAGCAGTTACGCTAAAAATGAAAATTAGCATGCCGCTAACGAAAATGGAAAACTTTCACTCAGCACACTATAGAAAAAATTATAGGAAAACTTTACCCAGATAAGCGCTAGGAGGCGGTCAACAAGGAAAGTTGAGGAGGCATCTCAGGGCAATGTTACTGAGTCCAGCAGAGAAAAATTCTGAATCTTTCAGGCAGCTCTCACTCAGCTCCGCCTCCTCCTGCTTTTGATTGGGTGACTCCTAAAGCTCATTTAAATAAAATTCTCTTTAAAGGCATACCTCCGGGGCAGTTACACCTAGCCAGCTAACTGCTAATGTTACTGATGCTAAGGACTCCTGGGAGTAAGAAGGGAAGGTTTTGGCTAAACTAACCCCCATATTTCTATTGCCAGGTATGTACAGGCAGGTGGCAGCATACTACAGTATAAGACCTGTTATAGGGGCAGATAGATAGTGATCTCTGATAGTGATGTGGGAGGAGTAACCTAGAGTGTGAAGGGCAGAGATGGCACTCTTGAAGGAGGAGACTCCCACATAGAACAGGAGGGCAGAGGTGGTGTAGCGCCACTAGAAGTGTATAAAATTTGATACATAAACCCAGAGATTGGGAGGGCTGTTAGGCACACAGTGTAGTATGTTACAAGCCTACTTTTTTTTAATTTATTCTCCTCGATTTGGGGGTTGTACCTGGTCTCCCCCCAATCCCCTGATCTCCTCAGCCCTGCCTAGCCAGAGCTCTCCAACCCCTATGTCCTGCCCCTCCAGCCACAGATTTGCTGCCTGGGGGTTACCGTTGACATACCCAAATCACTGTGGACACCTTTTCAACACCTGCAGTATTAGGGAGGGGATTGTTTAACCAGGAAAGTCACACTAAGCCAATGTTTGTGTCCAGGTGCCACCTCGGAGCACAAGAAAGCTAAATGACTTGCTCAGGAGTCACACAGTATGCAAGAGGGGCTGTGGGATTCAAACCCAGGTCTCCAGGTTTGCAGCTCAGTACCCTAAAAACTCCCTTTCTGATGAGGCTTGGCATGCTATCACTAACTGCACCCTTCTCCGCTACCTCCTCTCAGGGGCACCCTGTTACAGTTCTAAGAAAGGGAACTAAGAAAACTCACAGTGCTCTACCATAGAAGTTGTACGCTTGCCACTAATTCCTCCCCAGGAGGCACCACTGTGAGGTCCTGGCAGACCTCCACTGGCCCATCATACGTCTCAAGTTGGCCTACTCCTCCATTTGCCTGACCTACAAATTTACCACCACTGGCCTCCTCCTCATCTGCATGGACTGCTCAACCCCAGAGTACAATGCTGAGATATGAGATCCTCAGCTGGCCATCCCTTGACATCCGCGTCATGCCCACTTTCCAACCGAGCAAGCATTCCTTTAAATATGCCCCGCATTTATGAACACACTCCCAGCAAATCTGGTTGACAGGCCTTCTCTCCAAGGATTCAAATTGGGCCTCAAAGTGTACCTCCTGAACTTAGCCTTGGCGGCTGCAATTGCTAGCCCCTATTCCCTTGCCATCAACTGTGACCACTGTACTTCATTGCCCTATCTGGCGAATGTGACAACTGTAACTCCTGTTAATCCTATGCATTGTACAAATGTAAATTCTGGATTGTCATCCTGTAATTACTGTCTCCAATGTGTGTTTAAATTGTAACCACTGTATTATCACCCACTGTATGTAATCTCTGCTGTATGTACCTAATCCGGGCTGCCCCTGAAAGGGATCTCTGGTCTCCAGTGGGCTTACCCGTTTCCAAAATCTAAATAAATAAACCACACCACTATACTGCTTGAGCAGTCTGGACACAGCTCAAGGCTCAGCCTTCCTGCCCCTGGACAGGGCCCAACACCTGATTGCCCAGGCTGATGCTGTGACAGCCAGTATGTTTCAGCCAAAACATTCCTCCGGCTCTTAGGTCTGATGGTAGCAGCCATTGTCATATCGTTTGGCCAGACTGCACATGAAAATACCCACTGGACCCCACAAGTCCAATGGGATCAGCTCAGAATGATCTAGAACAAAGGTTCTAGTCACTTCTCCCGTATGCAGAGTGCTCAGGTGGTGGATGGAACCCAGCAATCTGTTAAAGGGTTCCTTCCTGATCCTCCCTCATCAGATTCTAACAACAGATGCCTTGCGGGTGGGCTGGGGTGCTCACCTAGGGCCTCCATCAGATACAGGGTACCTGGAACCCAGTAGAGACCACCTTGCATGTAAGTGTTCTAGAAATATGAGCTGTTCTGTATGGGCTACAGGCCTTCCAGACTTCTCTGTTCCTGGGTCCTCTGCTAGTACAGGCAGACAATGTCAGTGTGATGCACTGCATCCAGCAAGCAAGGGGACTCACTCTTACCCTCTGTACAGGACAGCAATGAGAGTTTGGTCTTGGTCTATGGAACACTGTCTAGAACTGTCAACAGTACATGTTCCAAAAGTAAGTGGCAGACAGGCTAAACCAGTCACAGTCCAGAATACATGAGTGGGAACTGCTGACTTCAGTTGTTGAAGATCTGTTCGACAGATGGGGTTGTCCAGAGTTGGACCTTTGCATCCCCACATAACACAAACTTCCTGCTACCGCTCATTTCAGGGCCTGGAGCTTTCTGGCAAGACATGTTGTCCCTCCTTGGAAGGGGAGTTTCTTTCCATCATACAGAGTGCTACTCAAGCTCCAGATGGAGGGGCAACTCTTAATACTCATTGCTCCTGCATGGCCTTGACAGATCTGGCTTCCCCTGCTACAACAGCTTACAGTGGAACCACCAGTGCTTCTGCCCCTGTGAAAGGGTCTCTGGCACAGGAACAGGGAACCCTGGTCCATCTGGACCTCGGATCTCTTCACCTTGATGCATGGCTCCTGAAAACAAAGCCATTTCCTGGTTTGGAGTTTTCTAGAAAGTGACTGATGTTCTGGTGGTTGCCAGAAAGCCTTCCAGCAAATCCAGTTATTCTATGGCGTGGAATTGGTTTGCTCTGTAGGCTACTTCTCATCACTTGGACCCGTTTACCTGTCCAGTTAACCAGGTTCTGGAGTATCTACTGTCCTTATTGGATGCAGGCCTGTAGTATTCCTCTGTCAGCGTGCACTTGGCTGCCATTTCAGCTTTCCATGTGCTTCTTTAGGGTTGTACGGTTGCCCAGCATATCCGTAATCTTAAGCCCGATTACTGTTAGCGAGTATTTTGTTATGGCTCTTAGGTTCTGGGTACTTAATACACATAATACTGCAGGTTAGTTTAAAATGTTATTAGGCCCCATATTCAAAAGTCCCAGGCTGCATCGTGCAAGTGCCTGCATCATAACTGAGATGCTTGGCACAAAATAATGGCATTCAGAAGATGCACTGTGAGATGCGATCGCATATGTCCGGCTGAATATCCCGAACATGTGCGATTGCACAGTAGAAGATCTTGCAGCAGGTGACCCAAGCCCTATGGAGCATAGAAATGCGCAATAAGCGTCATATCTCGAGTGCAAAATTGCAGTAATATCAGGGATATGCAAATGGCCTCACTGCACATTCCGAGCCCATTCCACATGCGCAGCTCATTACTGGAATGTATGCAGGCAATTTGCATTCCCCGGGCATGCTCAGTTCCAGCTTTGCAGGGCTGCGCCTACCACCCCACAGAAGTGAACAGGAGATACTGCAGCCTAGCAGGCAGGTGTGATGGAATGTTTGTGTGTGGGTGGGTGGACTGCATTGACCTGGGTTCAGTGCTATTACCAATAGCCATGTACAGGCTTGGACTGGGGTGCAGGGGCCCACCTGGACAGTGGCCACAGGAGGCAGAGGGTGACAGTCTGATCGCGTGCCACATGCATGTGACCGCTAGCTCCGTATACAGCGTACAGTCACCTGCAGTGCCCACCCCGTATGAGAGGAACATGGTGATAACTGCAAGAAATGGCAGTGTACAGAGGGTGACCAGGTGCCTGGGTGGGTGGGTCCCACCTGTGTGCACCTGGGTGTACCACCATGGGTGTGTGCCACAGGTCAGTCCTGGCCTGTGCCAAGCTGCCACACTTACCACCAGGCAACCTGGGCACGTTGCCCCAGACATCACCCTGGGTGCGCCACCACCACCACCAGGTGGCGCCCATGAGCCACATGGGTGCAGCCCGTGGCCCCTGGTACATATGCTGCAGTGTGGCCATCTGCTCTGCTGGTGTGCTGAGGGGCATCTGGCGGCACTGGCATGTGGCAGCTGGGTGTGTCGTCCTGGGTATGGTGTAAGGGGATGGCTGTCTGGGCAGTGCCGTGTGCCAGCACCTATGGCTTTGGAGTACTTCCGTCCTGGCATGACTGCTGTATAGGGTGCCTGGGCACGACCTGGTGCACCTCTAAGGGCTGTCTCAGAATGGTCTGTCTGCAGTTCTCGGCCTTCCTGTGTGTGTGGGGGGAGGTGGGGGGCTGGTGGATTTAGGCCATCCTTTTGTCTGCCTGTCTTTGCATGGCACATTTCTGGGATGCATGGCAGATGTGCTGCACATTTTGGCTGAATATACAGATGCACGGCATATTCATGTACCTGCCCCCTTTTGCACTGAATACATTGTTTCGACGCGATCGCACATTCGGAAATGCGCATCTCCCTTTCAAATATCGTGCTTCTCTGGGTTTCTGGGATGCACTCGCATCCCATTTGAGCCACGCATCTCCTTTAAAATTTGGGTCATTATGTTTAATGAGCTGCAGTGTTTTATATTGTAAAAGCTGAGTGGGAAAACTATTTTAGAGACTATCTCGACTAATTGAAAGGGACTTGAGGGCCATTTTCCAGGCCTGTTTATTAAAGGGATCACTCAGTGGACATTTTGCATAAAATATTTGCAGGCAGTTATTCATGGTCATGCTGCATATGGCCAGGTCTAGAAATCCATTTTAAAAGTGGTGTTTGACATGGAATACCATTACCCAAGATTTGGTATTCCATCTTGAAAACTGATATACAACCCATTTTTTTGTATACCATGCTGTCATTGTTGTATTGTAAGTAGCATGCAGTTTTAAGTTGTTTGCGGTAGTGCTGAATAAAAACTAAAAAGTATAGGTTTTGAGTGTCTGGGAAGAGTGGGAAAACAAATCACACAGGCAGTAATCACTGTACCATAGTATGGCTCCTATAGACTGCCAAGACAAATTATCACCCTATGTTAATTGTATGTATTTTCTTAGAGCCCATATACAGATTTTAGTGCCAGCTTGATGTGATCTGCACAGAAGCAAATGGAAAGGTGGCATGGCTCATGTTATGCCAATTTCGAGAAAGGTCCCAGATAGTCCGGAGAAACACGAGAGAGCACAAATGTTATTGGTGGTGGATAGCAACTATATCAGATCTGCCCTAATTGCTTTTCAGTTGCTGTCCCCATCTTGTTAAATTTAGTAACATTCAGAAAAAGTACTGCACAGACAAGAGGATGTTGCAGATTAGTTGCCAGTCCATAGTTTCAGCACCAATATCACAAGAAGAAGCACAGCCCCTGACCCTCGCTGCAGGATGTACAAAGGGAGAAGGCCTTATAACTAGAAGCCTGGCGTTCCCTTTGTAACATATGCTCCTCCTCAAGATTATGACATGGCTTTATGGGGCAGTGAACAGAAGTCTGGATAGAGCGGAAAAATTACAGGCTCTGCCAGTTAGTAGTCCCAGGCCTATGAGGGAGACTCTTGGTTCATAATGGAATGGGTGCTTATGTTTTCATGGGGAACAGCAATCTCATCATTAATCACCCCCAGCCCATCTCCATCTGACTACCCCTCCACCCTGTCCTCTGACATCCCTGTGAGTCACAGAGTGGTTACCCTACATCCAGCATAGAACAAATCTGATCTGCCTCCTGTACCAAGCCTGAACACCATTACCTCACCTGCTGTGCTTTGCATGATGAAACTGTCAGCATTCAGGCCAGTGCTGAAAGTGTTAATAATGCGATAAATGTCCAGCTATAGTGGGCCCTACGGTATAATGAACCCAAATGTCAGTCATCCCAGAATACAACAGCATGCGCGATGTTCCGGCACCTCCACTTTCAGCACCGGTCCGAATGCTGACAGCATCATCATGCAAAGCACTGCAGGGGTGAGGTAATGGCGTTCAGGCTGGGCGCAGTGGGCAGATCAGATTTGCACTAGATTGGATGTAGGAGTTAACTACTCTGTGACTCACAGGGATGTCCGAGGACAGGTGGAAGAAGGCAGTCGGGGTGGGGAGGATTGTCCTAAGGCTGATTACTCAAAACACAGGAACAGAAGGTGGTATTCAGCATGGGTTACCAGGATATGATGACTGTTGTCTAGTTCCCCTCGCCACAGTCCCCTATGCCTTACCCTCCCTCCCACCAACCCTGCATACCTCGGAGAATCCCCTAGGAATGCTACTCCCTCCTCTCTCCAGGGATGGACCCCGGCAGAGATAAGCGGACCTTCCAAGGATGCAGGGACAGCCAAGAGAGCCAGATGGCAGGAGGCAGCAGCTAATGGTGAGATTGGTGGGCAGACAGGGACATTGAGCAACCAGAAGAAGTGTAAGTTGGTGTGCAGGGGAAAACACAAAAAGACTATAATAATGAAAGTTACATACATGTAGAAATAATCTGAGTAATAACTGGGTCAGTAAATCTGCTATAGTTAAATGGCGCTTCAGAAATGTCTTGGCTTATCAAGAGTGTCATCTGCGTGCCTTCTTAGGGTTAGACTTTGGTTCAGAGTCCGGAATCTTAAGGTGGCACAGGTGATACTCTTGATAAGCCAAGAAATCTCAGAAATTCAATTAAACCTTTCGAATCATGCTAAGTATTTTGAAAATCAGTTTCTTTACCAGCTGTGTGACAATAGACTGCACTGTTCATTTTGTGAGGCACTAGTGTTTTATCAGTGCGTAGGCACAGTTCAACAGATTACATAAAATGGGTTATGTCAGATGCAAAATGTTGCCATCAAGGTAACTAAAAGGAGTTTATACCACCTTTTATGGAAATGCCCATATATAAACAAAATTGGTGGTATAATACATGGCATGAGGCCAAAACATTTTACAGGAAGAGATGTCATTTGAATTTGCCATTCTTATACTAAATGACTTTTTAAAACCGTTAAAGTTTTGTTGAGACTTAGTTCACATACAGAGAGAAATAACATGTTCATACAGCACAGTTGCAGATCTACGTATATCACATACAGACATGTACATTCCTGTTGCATCTCTCTATTATTCAGTTGACTTATTAGTGTCTATCACACATCTCTTTCTCTCAGTAAACCTTCTTTTACTTTATTAATGTACCATTAAACTGGGAACAACTGATCTAAAACTGGCATGCCTTCAATTTCTTTTGTGATATTGGCAAATGGGAGCCATCGGTAATGAATAATTCTGTTTTAAGGAGCATTCTGCTGTGATTGCTTCCATTGTTCTGATGATTTTTTCATATACATATATATATTTTTTTTTAATCAGTTTTTAGGTGCTTTCTCTCCCAAATCCGGGACCCCAGCACATAGCAATGCATGCTCGTGGAGGTGCGCGTGTGCCTTGGTGCTATGTATCGCGTTCCACCCCACCCTACGTGATGCTTTTGGGGCTCCGTGTCAGCTTAGGGCTTCCAACCGTCCTCCACGGGAGACAGCCAAGAGCTGGGAACCCCACATCCCTCCCTGCGATAGGAGAGATGCCTCATGGTGGCTCAATACAGCTCCATCCCCCCACAACCCCGATGACCCAGGCTCATTCCTGAACCTGGATCACCAGCGTGTACGAGGTGTAGTGTCCAGGGCCTCAACCCTCAGTGCCACAGAGCCGGCAGTTCTGATGTTTTTGCAGTTCACTAATCAATTATCTCTGTTGGGGCTAATGTTTGTCAGCCAATCTGGGTGATTGCCTTTAGGGTTACCACAGTCAGTATATTAAATAAATACTTTTGAGCATTACCTGTCTTACGTTTCAGGTAGAGACCACATATCATGTGAGTACTCTCTTGACTTATTTCTAGGGCATTCTTAATCCAATTTTGTATTTCTACCCAGTATGCTCTAATGTGAGGACATTCCCAGTATATATGTAAGGGTGTCCATCTTTAGTCCTATCCTCAACACAGATCAAATTGCTTGTGCCTATGTGTTTGGTTCTGTCTGGAGTCAGAAAATATCTGCTGGTGAGTTTCCATCTAAAGTCTCTCCAGCTGCCAGACATGGTAGTTTTGTGAACTGCCTGTCAAATTTTCAACCATTCTTTCTGAGTTAGGGTGGTCCCATCTCTTCCTCCCACTTATTTTTGTATCATAGCTACTGTTTTACCTCCAGTATCTTTAATTCTATGTATGGTGTGGAGATCGTATGTTTGTCTCCTTGTAATGAGTATACCTTATCATTGTTTCTAGTGGCTGTAGTGCTTCTCCAATTTGCTTTCTGAGTTCAGGTTTATCTATACAAGACCTAACTGCATAAGTACCTGGAGAAATCTAGGCGCACCAGGTTGAATTCAGTTTGTATTTGTCTAAATGACTTGAGTTGCCCTTGACAGACATTGTGATATGTACTGTAGTCCCTGATTTCTCCATCTTCTCAATGTGGGTCTGTTTTGAGCAGGAATAAAGTGTGAACTTTTCCATGTAGAACCCATAGTGACTGTGTTTGTCACATCGGGTGCTTTGGTGTGAACTGACTTGGTCAGAGCCACACAGTGTGCAGGTGGAGGTGTGGAATCAGACCCAGGTCTGCTGGATGTAACAAGTTCATTCACAGCTCCTTACTCAACCTCAGGCTATACTGCCAGCCCCAAACCATTTATAACCATTGTTTGCACACACAAGTATGTTTAGTCAATTTCTTGCTAAGTTGATTTAGTTCGTTCTAGGGACATGGATATGTTGTTCATCACACTCATTGGCAGTATCCTTGCCGCTTTAAATCTTGCGGAAGGTCTTCAAGCTTGCTCCTCCCACCCACCGGGTGGTATAACTCAGCTCCGCCATGGCATGCAGATCTTCCTTACCGCTTGGAGCTCAGGTTCCCTCCTTAACGCTCTCGTTCACGACTAGTTCCTATTTCTCCGTTTGCGGATTTAAAATAATATTTTGCAAAAGACTTGATCTTGATCCCTCGCGGCTGTGATGGACAAATCGACTCCAGTTTCGGAGATGCCCATGCGGTCAGAAGATGTCTCAGACGGATCCACACTCCGTGTGTCTACTGCTTAGGCCTTGAGCACGACCCGGCTTGCGACCTGTGCTCATCTTTCTCGACCTCGTCCTCGAAGACCGTGCTGCCCGATTGCAACTGGGCCGTCGAGCGTTCCCCTCGGTGAAGTCAAGGAGGCCGGTTAGTCAGTGTCAGCGGCTGACGGCTCGGCGGATCAGCTCGGCGGATGGTCGCCCCTCGAAGAGAGCCAGCGCGGGCGTATCTTCCTCGACGCGGCATTTATCCGCTCTCTCTGGGTTCTTCCTACACGGCTTCCTTTAAGGACTTTGTCTGTCCCTCTCCACTAAAGGAGAGGGCCTGCGTCTGCTGGACCTTATTCTCGGTCCAAAAGAGGGACGAGGTAGATCCCTCCGTCGGCGCTCTTGGGGCGGGAAAGGTCCCTCTCCCGGGCCGTCGACCGTCGGCCAGTCGACCTCGGCTTCGACCACTGGCCTCCGCGGTGTCCCGTCAGGTCAGTTGACGAGACTCCACTGATGAGGCGAGATTTTTCTGACCCATTGGACTGAGCTGTCGCGCTTTAGCAGCGAGATTCCCTCTCCCGGTTCCCCGGGAGGGTTGAGATCCGTGGGCTCGCCTGTGCCTCCGGTTCGGGCCCTCGGATGGACCTTCGAGCGAAGGAGTGCGGTTCCGGCGACACCTCCCGCACCGACCCGGAAATTCGGGACTCTCGGTCGGTCTCGGACCTCTTAGCGGTCCAGCCGTTCCCACCGTCATAAGCGGTCTCGGTCGGCAGCGATGGCCCGGCGTGCGCCGCTGATCCTCGATCCTCCTCCTCGGATGAGGAGGCTTGGCGTAAGTGCGTCGGTGATGCGAGGACCTTATGTTGCAACAGCTCCTCCCTGGCGGGGAATAAGCCGACTCCAGGCGCCTTCGGCCATTAAGTGGCTGTCACGGACGGCCGACACAACCCTCGACTTGTCCGAGGCCTATACAGGCGAGTTGTTCGGCCAAAACCAGCTGCTCCACGATTCGGTGGAACCTCCGCCTCCACAGCCACCAATTGGGGCTCCGACCAAGGATTCTCGGTCGGCTAAGGGTTTACCCATCGGCTGTCAGTTACCCTCACTCCCGACCGACCTCGGCAGGTGAAAGGGTGGCTCAGGCCAGAGGCAGCTCTTGAGGACTCTTCCGAGTCGAAGGCGATTCCTCCTTCTTCTCAGCGACTGGACTTGGAGTCTTCAGAGGTCAGTCAATGGGCGATAGCCGTCGTCCTTCCTGGGACTTGGCTCATCTGAGTCTACCGGGATGGAGCTCGAACCCGTTCCAAGCGGGCCAGGTATCCCTCACGGAGATTCTGGACCGGGGGTTCTCCGGCGGAGGCCTTTCCGGTGGCGAGGGCCATAGTGGGTCGGCACTGGAACTTTGGCAGCGCCCTGCTTCCTGCCCTCGCCTTGGCCAGGATGGCCAGGAAGTATCGATCCCTCGGTTCCCTTGTCGGTTTTGGAGCGCCCTCTGCTGAGGGTTGGTTACCGACAGCGTTTTCCGGCCGCGGCTGCGCCAGGGATATGGACAAACCTCCTGACAAGGAGTCAAGAAATTGGACTATGTCGGGCGAAAAGTCGCTTCGTCCTCTCTCGGCCTTCGTCAGGCCAGTTCGGCCGTCCTCATGGCACATTTTCTCATGCCCTGTTGGGCTCCCTGGATGAGGTCATCCCTCCATCTTCCCGCCCGATCTGCAGACTACGGTTAAGCCAGAGTGCGGGACCAGGGCAGGGCAGTGGCCAAACAGCAGCTCAGACTGCTTTGGATGTAGGGACTCATGTGCTAGATCGGTGGCGGCCGCGGTGGCTATCGTCGCGAGGCTTGGCTGAGGATATCCACCTTTCGCCCGGATACCCAGCACAAGTTGGCGGATGTTCCCTTTTGGGGACTGACCTCTTGACCCTGGGGTGGAAGGTCACCTGCAGAGGATCGAGAGTCAATGCCACCTTGGACTCGGTCTCTTCCGCTCAGAGGACAAAGGCCGCAAGCCACAGCCCTAAGCCCGCTTCGTCCCTTCTGTGCCCCGGCCTTCCCGTGTAGCGTCAGGGCCCAGCAGGCTCGGCCTTGGCATCCCAAACCCAAGCCGCCGGCTTCCTCCTAACAGGAGGCAGGGAGGAAGGGCCAGGAGGGTCCCTGCGGCGGTCCCTCCTCCCAAGCCTGCCCAGTGACGGGCTGAGGGGTGTCGCCCCCATCCCCGTCCACCTTACCCTAGGTCCCACGAGAGGAGACGGCTCCGGCACTTCCGTTCCGCCTGGTCCGCTGTTACCACGGACAGGTGGGTCTTGAGAGGTGGTGGGAAGAGGCCTGCCTCTGGAATTCGAGCAGGCACCACCCTTCAGGCAGTAGCCCCTCGAGAACCCGGGATCCCAGCCTCACTGGCGGCTCGTCGAGGCCGACATCACTCTCTCCTCCAGAAGGAGGTGGTAAGAGAGGTGGTGGACCCTCCTTCAGACCCAGGGTTTTGTGTCCAGGTACTTCCTGGTTCCGAAGCGAGACGGGGCTGGCGCCCATTCTCGACCTACGACCTAAACAAGTTCCTAGGGTCTAGAACCTTCAGGATGGTCACTCTGGCTCAGATAATACCATCCTTGGAGCGAGCGTGTGGTTCTGCTCTCTGGACTTGCAGGGCAGCGTTTTTCGCGTCCCTATCCGTCACGTCTCACCAGAGATTCCTTAAGCTTCCGGGCAGAGGATCTCTTCAGATTCAAGCCATGCCCTTGGCTTGTCTCCAGCTCCCAGGGTCTTCACCAAATGCATGGCAGTGGTGACAGCATTCCCTCTTGGCGCCCGAGGGGTCGGGTGTACCCTTACCTGGACGACTGGCTGATAGCAGCTCCCTCCAGGAAGGAGGAGTGGTCAGAGATCCTGGCCCTCCAGGTCTGCTCTCAACTGGGCCTCCTTATCAAGCGAGGCCAAGTCGGAACTGAGTCGGAAGCAGGTGATTTTATTCATCGTGGCGCTCGACTCTCTTCGAGGCAAGCGCGGCTCCGCGCGGACAGGGCCGAGGTTCTTTCCTCCTTTGCCCGATCATTTCTGGTTGAGCAATGCGCCCTGCCCGGGACTTCCTGCGCCTCCTGGGTCTCATGGCGGCCTGTACCAGCGTGGTCCGTTGGGCCCGCTGGAACATCGTCCCCTTCAGTGAGGACTGGCCAGCCGTATGGTCCCTGGCGCTGCGATCCCTTGGACCAGCTTGTCCTCGGTGACAGGGGATGTGGAATGCTCTCCAGTGGTGGACCGTTCCAGATCATTTGCAGGAGGGCATCCCGTTCGTCCGCCCGAGCCCGACGGTCTCTCTATCGACCGATGCCTCTCTGATGGGTTGGGGTGCCCATCTGGGGAACACCGGGCTCATGGCCTCTGGTCCCTTGAGAGTCGATGCCACATCAACCTGCTGGAGCTCCGGCGGTCCCCAGCTCTCACCGCCTTTGCTCCGTTCCTCCGGGGTCAAGTGGTCCGAGTCCAGGACGGACAATACCACGACCATGTACTATCTAAACCGCCAGGGGCGGGCGCTCCATGCTTCTATGCAGGAAGCTCTCCGCATTTGGTCACTCGTCGCAGCCTGGGCGGATCTCCTAGCCATTCCGTGGCAGGGGCATCCAACACCTGGCCGATGCCCTGAGCCGGATAGGGGCTGCATCCCACGAGTGGTCTCTCCCCTGCGGAGGTAGTACAGCATCATTCTCCCTTTGGGGCACACCTCAGGTGGACCTGTTTGCCTCCATGGAGAGCAGCGAAGCTGAGTCTGTTCCATGCCGCCCCTCTCAGCGGGGCTCGCTGCAGGGGATGCCTTCTCGGAGGCAATGGACCGCGGCCTCTTTTACGCCTTTCCCCATTTCCCTTGATCCACAAGGTGCTTCTCAAGCGAGGAGGGACAAGGCGCAGGTGATTCTGATAGCCCCAGACTGGCCTGCCAGTTCTGGTACCAGATCTCTCCTCAGTCTCAGCTCCAGGACTCCGCGGCAGCTTCCAGCTCGCCCGGACCTGCTCTCAGTCAATCAGGGAAGGTGTTCCATCCGGACCTTCAATCCCTGCACCTGGACGGCCTGGTTCCTGCTGGCTAGAGTTCCAGGCTTTGGGTCTTTCCGGCAGGGTCCTCAATGTAGTTGAGGCGTCCGTGAGAGTCGACCAGAAAATGCTATGCCTTCAAATGGAAAAGGTTTTCCATTTGGTGTCAAGAACAAGGGCTTGGACCCTTCCTCCTGTTCCTTAGCAAGCATCTTGGACTATTTATGGTCCCTTTCTAGTCAAGGGCTTAGGTCGGCGACCCTAGGGGTGCACCTGGCAGCCATCTCTGCCTTGCAGGCGGGCAGGAAGCAGTCGATGGCATAGAGGAGAAGGTGGTCCTGGCGCTTTTTCAAGGCCTTGATCACATTCCCTCAGTCGGGAACCCCCACCTCCGTGGGATCTACTGCTGGTACTGGCAAAGCTCATGGGCAAGACCATTCGAGACCTATGCACAGGTCTGCTCTCTCACCTGTCGTGGAAGACCGCCTTCTTGGTGGCTATCCGTCAGCCAGAAGGATGGGAGAGCTCCAGGCAGCTTTCCATCGAGTCTCCTTACCTGGTCTTCCCACAGGGACAAGGTTGTCCTCGCCCACCGAAATTCCTTCGAGGTGGTGTCGGAGTTTCACCTTAACCAGGTGTTGACTCTGCGGTGTTCTACCCCAATCACCTCGGAGGCCGGATACTGGGCTCCATACTCTGGACCCTAGAAGGCGCTCGCTTATTATAAGGGCTACGGCTGAAAATCGGGGAGAGGTTCGCCAGCTGTTTGTCACCTACGCTGAAGCCGCATCTGGCAGACCTGCAGCCAAGCGGACGATAAGCAGGTGGGTAACCTCCTGCATAGATCTCTGCTATAAGTTAGCGGGCATGGAGCCTCCCAGAGGGATAAGGCTCATTCTACCACTCGCCTGCTGCTGCGGTGGCTGCTTCCAGGGGACGTCCCTATCCAGGAAATCTGCCAGGGCTGCTACCTGGAAGTCAGCAAACACCTTCATTACCCACTACCACCCGACCTTGAGTCAGCCGGGATGCTGGTTTTGGGGCCTCGGTTCTCAGTCTCTCTTTCCCAAGTAAGTATATGGGGGTGTGCGTCTTGCCTCCCTCCTCCCGGAGAACTGCTAGGAGTCTGCCAATGAGTGTGGATGAACAACATATCCATGTCCCTAAATACAGGTTACTCACCTGTAACAGGAGTTCTAGGAATGGTATATGTTGTTCATCCCCGACCACCCGACCTCCCGGCTTGACGCACAACCCTGAGCTTCCAGCGGGCAGATCTGGCGTCATGGGCGGGCAGAGAGTTATACCACCGGGTGGGTGGGAGGAGCAAGCTTGAAGACCTTCCGGCAAGATTTAAGAGCGGCAAGGATACTGCCAATGGTGTGGATGAACAACATATACCATTCCTAGAACTCCTGTTACAGGTGAGTAACCTGTATTTTGGTATTAGTTTCCCACACCACTGTCTCTAAGTGGGTTCCATTGTTCGTTCCTGCCTTCATTAACTTCCGATACTGTCCCTTGGTGGCATCTAGTATTTCTATCGAGGTCACGTACCATCTGTGCTGCTGCATAGTATTCTTAGAAGTTTAGCAGCCCATATCGTCCTGTACTTTTATGCATCATAAGTGCTTCCATTTAGCCCTCAGGTTACCTCCATGCCATAGAATTCTTAAGAACTCCTTTAATTCTTTCCAGTCTTTCTTGGTATAGGAATGGGAAGGGCTTGGAATAAAACAAATATCTGGGAGGGCATTTAATTGCCCCTGTTCTAAAATATCAGGAGTATTGAACTCCACTTAGCATGTCTGTAAACACTTCTTGCTTCAGTTTTCCATAATTAACTTTGTATAGATTTTTTTTTTTTTACTTTCTTTCTTTATCCCTCCTTACTACCTCCGGGCCCCCTCCTTCCGTCCGCTCATGTCTCCCTAGCCTACCTTGAGGATCTGCCCTAGAGTGCCCATCCTCCTCTCCTTGCACAGTGGGGTCTGTCCTGCAGGTGGTCGGGTGGACTTAAGGCGGCCTTCATCTAGGGCTGCCGGAGAGGTTTTCCGTTTTTCTTCCCTTCGTCCCCTACCCCTGGGGCGTCAAGCGCTTGGGGACGTCGTCCGGTGATGGCGTGCTGGCCCGCGCCAAAGCCCTCATCGCGTCGGTGGCGTCCCCCTCCCGACTCCGTTGAAGCAGACGCCTCCATCCCCTCTGGCAGCCGATTGCTTCACCGGCTATGAGGAGTGATGAAACGGAAGCGTTCATGGTTCCCACCCTGAGGAGGAGCATCCGTTGGGGCGCTCGATCCTCCCTCTCCCCTACCGACCCCGGCCACCCGAGTCCGTTCCTGAACCGAATTCGCCCGACATAGCAGGCAGTGTGGCATCCAGTGCCTCAACCCTCAGCGCCACGAACTTTGTATAGATTTTATAGCTGTATCAGAATGTAAATCCTAAATATCTATCAGATCAGCATCCCATTTATCTGGTATTTTTTTGTTTAAGGTTGTGGGGAACTATTCTGCCAATCGTGATGATTTCCGACTTTGTGATAATATTCATTTTAAAGCCTGAGATCTCGCCATACTTTTTGATTAAGTTTAGAAGGTTCTGTATATTCTCCTCTGGGTTTCTTATGTGTATTACTGTGTCATCTGCGTGTAGGAGATTTGATTCTCTACCCTTGGTTTCTGGCTTGTTCTAATTGCTTCTGCCAGCAGTTCCATACTCAGAGCTAAAAAGAGGAGGCAGAGAACACCCTTGCCTTGTCCCTCTGCTAATTTTAAAATAGACTGACAAGTTACCATTGTCTCTCACTCTTGCTTTTGGTGCAGTGTATAGTGTTGTCACCGATTTCATAAATTCCTGACCAAATCCCATTGCCTCCATTGTGGTTTATAGAAACCTCCGGTTTATCCTGTCGAAGGCTTTTCCACATTTATCAGCAATGCTGTCTGTGTTGTCTTCATCTTTTCCCCTTCTTCTGAGATATTGAGCATCCTTCTTATGTTATCAGGTGCTTGCTGGGTATAAAGCCTGTCTGATCTGTGTCAGGTAACTTTGTGACTAGTTTTTGCAGTCAGTGGCTAGGATTTTTGTAAATATTTTCAAGTCCTGATTTAATATGTCTGTATGACCGCATAGACCTGTCTTTCCCAGGTTTAGCTATAACTGATATACTACTGATTCCTGCCATTAGTCTGGGACTGGGCCTTTTTCTTGGCATGCTCTAAATGGTGTGCTCAATATTGGTATTACCTGATCTTACTTGAGAGGGTTCCTGCAGTAGGTCATTATATATGGACTCGCCCCTGGCATCAGGACCACCGGCAAACTTCTAGCTAGCAATCCATAGCGGAGGACTGCTAAGTGTCACGTGACGGGACATCAGCGTGACACTATAAGGGGATGGTCTACGCCTGCCCTCAGTTCTTTCCTGCTGTCGACCTGTGCAAGTTGAACCTTGCAGTGAAGTCTGCTACCAGTGGAGCCGCCATTTTGCACAAGTATTTTCCTAGTTCTTATTTTCTATAGTTGTACTTGTCTTATTGCATGTCTTCTCTGTTGCGTCGTCCAAAGAAGAAGTCGACAAGTCGCGGTGCCCAGATCCCCACGGAATGAACATTCCCACTGTGTCTCTGCCTAGGCCCCAAGCATCGGGTCCAAGACTGTGAGGTCTGCCAACCCTTCAACCACGGCCACCACAGGTCAGACACGAAAACCCTCTAAGTCCACCTGCTTAAAAAGCACCTGGCTTCAATGGAAAAAGAGCTGCATGAGCGTTCCTCCTCCCTCCCTGCTACCGAGCGCCAAGAAGGAGAGTGCCAGTACCAGTCTCCTTCTTTCCAGCGTTACCAGACTGACCAACCGTCATCCGGTGGGGACTTCTACTTTGGTAAGTACCCCTCTGCCCAGTCTCACGTCCGCTCAATCGTTCACGGCTCCCCTCACACGTGGTCAGAGGCGGAAGGAGTGCTCCTTGCAGGAGGGTTCTTCCTCTGGGCCTGTGGTCAGCTCTCCAGCGGTAAGTCGCCCTCCGGTTCCTCAGCAGCATTCGGCACCGGTCGATAAGCGGACTCCAACTGTTCTTCCGCCAGCCCGACCTCGATCGATAAGTTGGACGCCGGCTCCAACGCCCACTTGGTCAGGACGATCAGTCAGTTGCCAGCTCGCCTGATGATTGCTCACTGAGTGTCTCCCATCAGACTCTTTTGAATTTCCTGACGGTGGGCAGAGCCAGCTGCCAGACCCACATCCTGCCCTCAGGGTTCTCCTCCCAGGACTCATCTCTTCCTCTGACCCAACCCGACCCCTCGCTCTCCTTGATTCTCTACAGGGCGAAAGTGCTGTTCCTCTGTGGGTATCTTCCCGGCGTCAGGTCTGTTGCTGCTGGGTCCCCGCTGCTCCAGTGGGCCTGTCCACGGGTCACTTCTCCTGATTCCCTCGCACACTTTGGACCAGGCATCGGGTTCCTTGGTACCCCGACGCCCGTTCTCCTAGCGTCTGACTCTATTCAGGACCCCCACTCAAGGAGCTCCTCACTGGTCGGCGTCCTTCCTGACCTGGTGATGGCTGGTGTGCGGTCACCCCACTGTCTGGCGGCTCTTTGGCGCCCTGCCACTCTTCACGCCTGACACCTGAGCCTCCACCAGGCCCATTTGGGTCCCAACCGGAATCCCAGATCGTCACGGCCCGCCCTGCGGACCCATCAGCACCTAGTAGTCCCTTGGCCCGCCTCCTTCAACACAGTCTGCCCCTTCACCTGCTGGTGTTCTGGAGCACGGTCCCGACTACCCTCCGCCCAGTACCCTTATACCCGGCGCCAGGGGTATCCATCGACGTGTTACCCAATGCCTGTTTATATGCCCAGGTACCCACCGCAGGGTCACTTGTGTCAGGGGTACAACCTACAAGGCTACCCCTTTGGCTGTCATCCCCTGGCTACACCTCATACTTCCCTTGGGTACCAGGTTTCCAGCCTCCGCCTCCACCACCTACTCTGCCTCTCCTCCATGGCCTCAGGCTCTGGATAGGTCGCTGGCTGACCCTCAAGGGACCATTCCTTCATGGTGGAAGGATGCCAGATCACAGCTCCTCAGGAGCTCGGTCACCCGCAGCCAGTCACAGTCCTCACATGACCCTAGGACAGTTCCTGAGCCTCTCCCCTGTCATCAGATAGGGATTCCTGCCAGGGCAACAGGGCCACCCGGAGGATGTTTCTGACCAGGCCTCTTCCCCAGCAGGCCTGTATCCTCCAATTCAGAGTCAGATTCCGACTCTTCTGCCAGCTCGGGCTCCCATTCCTCTATTGAGCCCCAGCCAAAAGAGTCTCCCAGATCGCCTCCGGAGGACCCTTCATTTGCTGAGCTCCTCTGGTCTATCCAGTCAGCATGCAGCTGAGCTATCCAAGAGCTGGATCCTAAAAGAAAGAGGCTTGCGGAGTATTTGGACATATCAGATGCAGATGCCCTGCCCATCCCTCCGTGGACGGGGCCACATGAGGATCTGATGTCCACCATTTGGCAGCAACTATCTTCCATCCCTGCAGTCTCTAAGAGGCTAATAGGATACATCATCCCTGAAGGGGTTACTGATCTCCCTCATGAGCCCAAAGTGGACTCCATAGTGATAACTGTGGCCCACATGATAGATCGGCCAAGCCAAAACACCTAAGTGCCTCTCCTCCGGGCAAAGGTCCAAGCAGATGGACCAATACAACCCATAAGGTTTATGCCTCCTCCACTTGTGCTTTAAGGTCACTTAATTATGTGGCCCACATGATTTCTTAACAGAAATCCTCCCTGGCAGATCCTGAGTCAGAGCTCCAGTCAATTTCAGACCAAGATCTCACGTTTGGGGGCGATGTAAAGGTCATTGTTACCGAGCTACAAGATAGTGGCAGGTCTCTTGGAGCGTCCACTCCCTGTACTGCTCTGGTTTTAAACCCAAGCAACCTTTTGTCACCCACAGGCGAACAAGCAGTCCCTGGCCAGATGTCAGGGTAAGCGTCATGCCACGGGCTCTGGGGCACCAACCCCCCAGCCAAATCCCAGAGAGCCGCCAAGGTCATCAAGCGGCACTCCCTCCACCTCCTGACTCAGGGACCCCTCCACCTCCTCCAGATCTTCAGGTGGAACCGGTGTGGGAAGGTTCACCCTCCACCTCAGAGAGTGGGAGGAGATCACCACAGATACTAGGTTATTACAGATAATTACAAGAGGTCACTCAGTAGAGTTACTGGACAGACCCACGGACAATCCTCTGGGCCGATCCACTATCCACCAATCATCTTCCTCTAGTAAAAGGAAATCCAGGCTCTTCTGTCAAAGTCAGCCATAGAACCGGTTCCTCCCACAGGAAGGAAGGGAGTATTACTCTCACTTCTTCCTGGTGCCCAGAAAGACTGGAGATCTGAGACCCATCTTGGATCTTGGCCTGCTGAACCTCTTTTCGAATACAAGAGGTTCCGCATGCTGACTCTCAGGGACTCTTATCCCTGCTCCTCAAGAATCAGTGGCTTTGTTCGCTGGACATGCAGGATGCCTACCTGCACATCCCTATCCTCCAGGCCCACCACTGCTATCTCAGGTTCACTTTCCAGGGGAACCATTTCTAATTCAAGGTTCCATCTTTGGCCTTTCCTCGGCACCCTCGGGTCTTCACCAAGTGCCTAGTGGGTGGTGGTGGCAGTGGCCCACACGCAGGGGGATTTATGTGTTCCTATACCTGGATGACTGGCTTTTTGTCAGCCCTATCTCAGGGCAGTCTGCAGGAGTCTCTCTCCTCCACCATGGACCTTTTTCCCATCTTGACATCACGGTGAATTACCACAAGTCCCACCTTTGCCCTCCCAGTGCCTCCAATTCATTGGAGCGGTGCTGGATACGATCAGGGCAGGGCCTTCCTTCCTCGGACAGAGCAGATACCCTGAGCAGCAAGCCTTCACTGTAAATAAACTCTCACTGGACCCTCAGCTCACTGTTTTCAGCTGTTGGGTCTAATAGCAGCTGCCATTCCCACCATACAGGTACATCAGGGGCCAAGGAAGACCAAGGGAGGGATAGTGAGGCTTAATAAAGGGAGGGAGGGTGGGCAGAGGAGACTGTGAAAAGGCAGAGATACTAAACAAATATTTTGCTCAGTATTTACAAAGGAAGAGGAGGTACATAAAACAAACAGTAGTAACACGCTGGATACAGAAGTTGATACCGGCCATTTACAGAAGAGAGGTTCTGAAAGAACTCTTAAAACTGAAGGTGGACAAAGCAATGGGGCCTGATGGGATTCATCCCAGAATTCTAAAAGAACTAAGGATAGAACTAGTGACACCACGACTACCCTTTTTAACAAATCATGGGAGGATGGGGTGGTACCCGAGGACTGGAGGAGGGCAGATGTGATTCCCTTTCACAAAGTGGGAGCAAGGCAGAGGCAGGAAACTAGACCTGTTAGTTTAACCTCAGTGATAGGAAAATGATGGAATCACTTCTAAAGGAAAGAATTGTCGAGTATCTAGAGGCCAGAGGGCTCAGGACCCTAGGCAGCATGGATTCACAGCGGGAAGGTCATGCCAGCCAGATCTGATAGATTTCTTTGACTGGGTGACAAAGTAGTAGATCAGGGAGGGGCTGTGGACGCATGCCTACCTAGACTTTAGCAAGGCATTTGACATAGTCCCACACAAAGATTAATATACAAGTTAGCCAGCCTGGGAGTGGGTCCCAAGATGACAGCCTGGGTAAAGAACTGGCTGGAGAATAGGACACAGAAGTAATAGTAAATGGAGTCCACTCAGAAGAAAGGAGGGTTACTAGTGGGGTACCACGCAGGAGTTCAGTAATAGGACCGGTCCTCTTCAGTGTCTTTATAGCGACATTGCAGAAGGACTGGAAGGAAAAGTATGTCTCTTTGCTTTGCAGATGACACTAAGATCTGCAACAGAGTTGATGCACAGGGTGGGGTGGAAAGGATGAGAAGGACTTGGCAAGGTTAGAGGAATGGTCAAATGTATGGCAGCTTAGATTCAGTGCTAAGAAGTGCAAGGTAATGCACTTGGGAAACAAAACCCAGGGAAGAGTACACAATGGGGGTGAGATACTAACAACAACAAAATGAAGAGGGACCTGGGGTAGTCATATCAGATGACCTAAAGATGGGCAAGCAATGTTAGAGGGCAACATGGAGGGCTGGGGGATACTGGGATGCATAGGGAGAGGCATCACCAGTAGAAAACAGGAAGTTGTTATCCCTCTGTACAGACAGCTGGTGAGACCCCATCTGGAGTACTGTGTGCAGTTCTGGAGACCCAATCTCCATAAAGACATAGACAGGATGGAAGCTGTCAGAGGAGGGCAACTGAAATGGTGCAGGGTCTGCACGGAAGACATATGAAGAGAGACTTAAGGAGCTTAATATGTATAGCCTCGAGGAAAGGAGGGAGAGGGGACATGATAGAAACTTTCAAGTACCTCAAGGGAATCAACAAAGTCCAAGAGGGTAGCATCTTTCAAAAAGTGTGCAAGAACAAGAGGGCACAATTTGAAGATAGAGAGGCGGCTCAGAGGTAATTTAAGGAAGTATTTTCACAGAGAGGTTGTGGATGCATGGAGCAGCCTTCCGGAGGAAGGTTGTGGAGTCAAAATCAGTGGTGGAATTCAAGCATGCATGGGATAGTCATAAGGCAGTTCTGGGGGTGGGGGTAGGAAGAAGTAGACTGCTGGTTAACTAGGATCTACAGCTTATCCAGTAGGTAGGAAATGGGCAAACTGGTGGGCCAAGCGGTCCTTATCTACCGTCAAATTCTATGTTTCTTGTAACCCAGTGGACACTCTGGGTCCAGTGGGATCAGTGCTTGGACAGCCTGGACCACAGAGTCATGGTCTCCAACGGAATGAAGAGGGATCTTCTTTGGTGGCAGCAGTCATTCAACCTCTCCTTGGGGGCCCTTTTCACCCCCTTCTCCCTCAGTGATCCTCACGACGGACGCCTCGGGTCAGGGTTGGGAGCCACCTTGGAGATCACCAAACCAAGGAAAGTGGTCTCCACAGGAAGTACATCTGCACATCAGTGTCCTGGATATGAGCTGTGCTCTCGCTCTCCAGGCATTTCAGACCCTCTTATGCCCAGGAACTCTCCTTGTCCAAGCACAGTACAGCCACGGTTTGATACATAAACAGGAGGCACCCAATCATACCCCCTTTGCAGGAGGTGATGCGGGTGTGGTACTGAGGCAGTCCAGCACGATCTGTTCTTGACAGCAGTCCATGTCCTGGGCGTTCTAGCGTCCTGGCGGACAGTCTGAGCTGCACCATCACCTGGGCTTATGAGTGGGAACTGAAGCAAGAGGTGGTAGAAGGCCTGTTTGACCAGTGGGGTTGACCAGAGCTGGACCTTTTTCCTCCCCATCGAGCACAAAACTACCCAATTTTACTCTTCGTTCCCGGACATGGTGTTTGTTGGTGAGATGTGCTGTCTCTTTGTTAGACAGGGGGTTTCTGTATGCCTTCCCTCCCTTTCCAGTTCTGCAGAAGATCCTGCTGAAGCTTCAAGCGGAGAGAGCACATGATCTTCATTGCTCCTCTCTGGCCTCGACAGATTTGGTTCCCCTGCTACAGCAGTTAGCGTTAGAACCTCCAGTACCTCTACCTCTCCTTCACGACCTGCTCACACAGGAGCAGGGCAACCTAGTGCACCAGGCCTCAAATCTCTCCACTTGCAGGCGTGGCACCTCTGGACATAGCTGTATTGTGCTAGGTTTCCTCCTGAGTAGCCCAAGTTTTGGTGGAAGCAGAAAGCCTTCCACCAGAATGACATATCTTGATGAAGTGGAAGAGGTCTACTATTTGGATGACTGGCAGGGGTTTGGATCCTTTTTCTTGCCCAACCCACAGGTCCTAGAGTACTTCTTGCATTTATCCGATTTGGGCCTCCACTATTCCTCGCTGAAGGTTCATCTTTCTGCGATCTCTGTCCATCACCTTCCGTGGACGGCAAAAATCTTGCTGAATGGAGGTCTCAAAACCTTTCTTAGGATCCTCCACTTGAGAACCTCGGTTACGAGTCAGTTCCCCAGCAGGTTTGAATTTCATTTAGAGCAGCTTACATTGCCCCTTTAGAGCCAGCAGCAAGCTGCGACATGTGCTTTTGTCCTAGAAAGCACTATTTGTAGTTATGATTACCTCAGCTCGAAGGATTTCAAGCTTCAGTCCCTCATTTGTAAGGAGCCTTATTTAATTTTCCACAGAGACAGAGTGGCTCTGTGGACTATATATCTTTTCTACTAAAAGTAGTATCTGAGTTACGTTAAACCAGGATATTCAATTGCGGGTTATTATCCTGAATAATCCAATAGGGAAACACCTTTTGCACACTCTGGATGTGCACAGGATTTCTGCGTTATTACATTTCATGAACCAAGGAGGGTGCAAGTCCAATTAGTTATCGTTTCCTTTAGCCCAAATGTCAGGGCACAGCTGTTTCCAAGCAAAGCCTCTCTAAGTGGTTGGCTAACTGTATCATTTTCATTTACCAAAATATGAGAAACCACTTCAGGGGAAGTAAAGGGCACTGACTAAGCGGCATGGCCACTTCTACTGCTTTTTCGGAAATGTGACCGCCTCTGACATTTGTGCTGTGGCCACCTGGAGTACTGTCCATACTTTCACCAAGCATTACAGTCTGGACATCGCCTCTAGGTGCAGGGCTGGCTTTGGACTGGCCATGCTTCAAGGCCTCTTGTCCTAACCTGGGTCTTGTTTGGTAGACTCTTCCGCCTCCCAGGCCTCAGCCTCCAACTGTTTCTTCTTAACTGCTTGGAATTCAGTCCTATATGCAATGACCTACTGCAGGAACCCTCTCAAGTAAGATATAATAGTTACTTAAGAACTTACTATAACAGTAGATCTTGAGAGAGGTTCCTGCAGTAGATCACCTCTTTCACTCCACCTTCTGCTCATTCTTTCCTTTCCCAGGGTTCTTTTCATGACTCGGGTTCAATGGTCTTCTCCTTTCTCCGTCTCCCTTTTGGGGGTTTTTCGGCGGGAGAACTGGAGAGATGGGAGTGGGGACTGCCCCTTTATAGTGTCATGCCGACGTCCTGTCATGTGACGCCGGGGGCGGTCCCTGCCATGGCTTGTTAGCTAGAAGTTTGCCGTGTGGTCCTGACACCAGGGAGTGCAGTCCTATATGTAATGACCTACTGCAGGAACCTCTCTTGAAGATCTGCTGTTACGGTAAGTTCTTACGTGATTGTTATTTTCCCAGAAGGCTTTGTAGAAATCTGCATTAAAGCCATCTGGCCCTGGGGCCTTCTTTTGTATGGAGTGAAATTATTGCTGTGTTAATTTCTTTGGCACTAATTGGGGACTCCATTGCTGCCATGTCCGTGTCTCGCTAATTTTGGCAGAGTTAGTGTTTGCAGGAATATTTGTCTTTTTCTTTTACCTTGTCTTCCCTAAATGGTTTTCTAAATTGAAATTAAACAGAAAGTCGAAGAAAATCTTGTAATATTAAATATTTATACTAAAAGACTTGTGTTAGAGCACTGGGATGTGCCTTTGCTCACAGCCTTCAACTATAAGAAATAGCAAAGTTACTAAACATACTTTCAGTGGATGAAGTATTAATTCTCACCCAGGAATCCTTCGGTATACTTGACTAGTGCAGTTATGCCAGCTGGGTTCAGCTACCCTAGAGGTGGAGTTATGCTAATGATGTCAGGGAATTAGCCAGTCGGGTTGTGTAAGAGAGTGCTACCTGTAGGTACTGCAGGTACTTTCTAGTCCATTAATTTCTTCGCTGACTGGACAAGTCTGCCCCAGACGCTCTCTTCAAACCTTCGCTGAAGTAGTTACTTTTCATTTTAGTGATTTATTTTACTCTGTGCTGCTTTTAGAGTGTTTTGTGAGTTTTAATGCTTTTATGCCTTTTCCACGGTTCCTTAGTTCCCAGGATTCATGGAAAGTCTCCTCCTTTTCTGTGTTCCTGTGCTTTTTCTGACTAATAAAGATCGTGTGTGAGGTAAAATGTCCACAGGTTTGATATTTTAACAGTATTTTTCCTCAAATATATAGTTTTAAAGTGGTTCTGTGATTGTAAACCACATTTCTTTATTTTACCTCGCCAGGAACCGTTTCTCCATGGTTCCACGGTGCTTGGAGCCTTTGAACTTTCTTTTTGGGAACAAACTTTCCTGGGTCCTCTGACAAATTGGCAGGTCAAATAGATCCAGAACTGAGACTGGTCCTTTTGTTTTGTTTTCCAAATTACTAAAGCTTTGAATTATGGTCAAGGCAGACTACCACAGTCCCCATTTACATTTGGGCCAGTCAGTTTTATGGTCTCGAACTTACATTTAAATTGCTCAAAAACAGTAGAAATCAGTCTTAAGGCTGAAAATTATGCTTCTCAGTCTGCCTCCCCTCTATTAAAAATTCAGAGAGGAGTCCTCTTCTCATCAAAGTCTAAAGACAGGTCCTGCAAGGACCCCACAGAAAATAAGCCTGATTAAAAAAAAAGTAATGACCAGGCCAAAAAAAAAAAAGATACAGGGCCTGCTAAAAGGAAAAAAAAAAAAAGAATAAAAACATATCATTGCCCCATCTGCTGAAAAGCAAAGGGAGACACCAGTGTTACAACAAGATATACCCTCTGTGGAGGTAATGGCAAAGGCTTGACAGCTATATCAAACCATACCTCTCAACCTTTTGTCCCCCAAATGTGGAACAGTGCCTCTCAAAATGTGGAACAAATGGGCAAAATGTGGAACACTTAATCAAATCTTTACATTAGAAGCTCACAACACTGTTAAAATGTTTGCATTTATGTTCAGAAAGTCTGTTATTAATTAAATGATATATTTTCTGCATCATTTACTATAGACTTTTGCTTTAAAATGTTAACACTGAATATGGGACAAGTCCTCACAATGTGGAACAGGGAGCTTTGTGAAGTAAAGTGAGAACGTTCCTCGTAATGTGGTACAGTTGAGAGGTATGTATCAAACTTGTCAGGCTGTGGGCTCTCTTCTGGGTTCCCCAGCTGATTCTGCTACACCTATCCCTTTTGGTCTCGGCCAGGGCATTTTCTTGGAGGAGTTGCTGAAGGGAGGTGAGCCTGATAAAACTCCTGACCAAGAATTTGGCTCTCTTTCCCATGGCCAGGATGATTTTTCCTCCTAAAGCTGCTCCTTCCAGTTCGTGGGCCTCTAGAGGGCTACTTTTAAACTTCTCCAGAATCCCACCTCGATACCAGGGTGGATAAGAAAATTGAGAAAAAGTACCAGCTAGATAAATCTGATGCTGAGTACATTTACATACTCCCAGACCTTGAAGGAGTAGTGCAAGCTGCAGCTTGTGACAAAGCAAAGGTGCCTCTTTCTTTCCAGCCTTCAGAAAGAATCCAGAAAACTGGATGCTATGGGTAAGAAATCTTACACCAAAGTCTCACTGCTGCTTCACCTCTGTACTTACATAGCGTACACAGCTCAGTATCAGAAGGCTCTCTGAGCTCTGTTCTGGCTATCCGCCAGCAAGTCCCAGATAAAGTGGCTCAGGAAGTGGCAGAAACTGTTAAAACTGCTTCAGAAGCCACAAAATACCAGTCCCATATGGCAGTAGATGCCAGTGACACTGCCTCCAGGGCTATGGCTCAGGCCATTTCTCTCAGGGTTTGCTTGGCTAAGGACTACCAATCTCTCCCAGGACACCCAAACTAAAACTATGGATTTCCTGTGAGAATAAGTCTCTTTTGGGGACAAAACAGAGACATACATGAAAAAGGTGGAGGAATACAAAACCACCTATCAGAGTAATGCAGCTAAAGAGAAACCATCTACCCACTACAAGCCCTAAAGAGGGGCAGAGGTAGGGGTTACTATCTCAGGCCTTCTACCCTATGCCAATATGCCCATGCCCTTGTATTACTCTCAAATAAGAGGATTTTTAGGAGAAGAGGTAGAAGGGCTCAGAAGCGTACTTATCCAACACCTTCAACAGAAACTCAACCAAAACAAAATTTCTGACTGGAAGGCCCAGGTCACCTCCCTCTCCCAGTAGGAGAAGACTGACCCACAACCCCACCACTGGCACCAACATCACCACAGACAAGTGGGTGCTGGAGATGGTGAGTTGAGACTTACCCTCCAGTTCAAAAATCTCCCACTCAGCATGGCCATAGGAATGTAAAACCACTAACCCCCACAGAAAAATTCTACTAGAGTTGAGGTGAAGTCCTCCTGGCAACAAATGCAATGGAAAGAGTCCTCTCTCCCAGTGGGAAAGGCCTCTATTCCAGATACTTTCTAACCAAAGGAAACCGTGTACTGGCGAACCATTCTAGATCTCGGTTACCCAAACAAGCACCTATTCAATCCCAAATTCAAGATGGTCACCTTGTCAGCAGTGATCCCTCTTACAACAAGGAGACTGGTTAGTTTCCCTAGACCTAAGAGCGCCTTTTTAACATTCCAATCAGGCCCTGTCATGAAAGTGTCTGATTCAGGCTGCCTTCTAGCCACTACCAGTTTGCAGCTCTGCCGTGCGGCCTTTCTTCAGCTCTCAGAGTTTTCACAAAGTGCCTGGCGGTGGCAGTCCATTTCAGAATACAGAAGTCATCCAAGAAGGATTGCCATGATCTGACCATGCCAGCCTGTGCAACACCACAAAGCAGTGCTACCTCCCACAACAAACAGTCCAGACAAGTAGCGGTGGCACAAAAGGAATACAGAATTAGTTATACTTGCAAATGTTTTTATGAAGAGCTTCTTAAAGGGGCGCTAAACATTGCAGGAGGTTCACTAAACTGTGGCCACATGAAAAGATCTTTCAAATGGTATTAGGTTTTACCTGTAGAGGAAAGAGTCTTGAGATACGAATATCTAAGTAATGTATGTAAATCAACTCATAGCAGCAGCAACCGTTTCATGCAGTCTTAAAACAGGAAGTGATGTCACTAAGGGATAGCTCTATGTTATTAATTACAGCTTGCCTCTCAGTGATATCACTTTGTGTTGTAAGATTGCATGAAATGGCTGCTGTATTGATTTTCAGATGATTTAAACATTCATATCTTGGGACATTTGACACCTACAAGGAAGCCAAACACCTCATTCAGCACAACTTTCATGGGCTTTCACAGTTTCAACAATCTCTGCAATGTTTATTGTCCCTTTAAATCATAGCAAATGCAGAAAGTAAGCAACCACACAGGTACAGTTCTTTCCCTAAGCGCCTCGACTCTCGTGAGTCTTTGGTGGGGTTCTGAAGAGGTCTCCATCTTCCCTATCTGGACCGACTAGCTTTGTCGAAGGGTGTGGGATTTCAAGAAACAGAAACAGGCAGACAATAATGTCAGGTGCATAAAAATGCTTAAAAGTGTTTATCATAAAATGTCAGGATCAAAATAAACTAAAATAAAAACAATTCTTACGGCAGCAGTACTACAACTTGTAGTACTGCACACAACTATGAATCACTTTAAGGTTTCAGAGTCCCCTTTCGGAACCGTCACTAGCTAACACAGGTCCTCCAGGTTTCCTCTCCCAAGGTTGATCTGCCAAAAGTTAAAGTAAAAATTCCAGCCGCTGTGGTGCTTTCAACACAAGCTCCTTCAGTCTTGATATTTACTTTTACAGTTTATGTATTTTTTTATTGTCAGTTCCTTTAAAATGCATATTTAAATTTACACCTATATTCAGCCTGGTTCCTCTGGTATATGCTTATGTGCACACTGCACTTTGCATATTTCAGTCTGTCCTGTAAGCACCTTAATTATGGCGGGATTTTCTAACACTGGTTTTGTATAACATATATACTCTTTATAAAGCACCTGGTGCACTTTATCAGTCAGCAATATCAACACTTTAAAGCACTCCTGCACTTTATTCATATGTTGCCAGCATTTTATATAGATATGTATATATCCACTTTAAATCAAGTGCTTGAACATAACCATGACATTTGCCATGAGGCTGGACATGTTAGTCATTTTCTTTTCCTAAAGGTATAGCAAGGCATTTTATCAAGCACATTTTATTTATTTTAAAGCATTCAAACATTTTATGTATTCCTCCCTTTCAGAGGTTAAACCTAAGACAGGGGTCTCTCCCAAAGGTCAGAGAGACTCTCAGTTTCACACAACACACCCTGGAGTACCTGATCAACACAGAGACTCCCAATTCAAGCCAGTTCAGCTACTGGAGTTCAATGGAGCAGAGCTGGACACACAGCAATGTAAGGCCCTTCTCCTTCTGGACAGGGTGGAAAACCTCCAGACCCTGGAACACTTGTTTGTCCTGGGCCAGCCAAAACCAGCCAGGCACTTCCTCAGACTTCTAGGCCATATGACATCTACTACAGCTGTAGTGCCAGGGGCCATGTTTCAGATGAGAGGTATCCAGTACCATCTCAGAGTCTACTGGTCTCAAAGAGGACTCCCTGTCAAAACTGGTTCCAGTCACAGGACACTCTTAGAAGCCCTGGACTGGTGTAAGGACAGGGACAACCTCAGGATAAGAATAATTTTCCAGCAGAGGAACACTACAGATGCTTCCCTTCTAGGGTGGGGTGCACACCTGGCAGACAGTCCATAAACTGGGTATGGTCTCCCAGAAAGTCTAGGTGTCACATAAATCTCTTGAACTCAGAGCCATGTATCTGGTTATCAAAGCTTTTGCTCCCCAGCTCAGGGTCTATCTTACCAACTCAGAACAGACAACACCACTGCTATGTTCTACATCATCAGCGGAGTGCACAAGATCCTTAAACCTCTGCACAGAGGCCATGAAGATCTGGTCTCTGGCCTACTCTCTAGACATGCAGCTCACTGCCATTCACCCATAAGCAAGGACATTGTGTTTGATGCTGCTGATCTGCAGTCAGGGCCACCACAACTGGACCCTAAACAAACAAGTACTGACCACAGTCTTCAGAAGGTGGGGCACTCTAGAGATGGATCTTTCTGCCTCCAAACACAACTACCAGATTCCCTGTACTGTTGCAAGCCTCCAGCTCTGGGCTCAGTGCCAGTGGATGTCGTGCCTCTGGATTTGACAGGAGGTTCCTGTACACTTCCTCCATTTCCCTGATTCTTAGGGTCCTGCTAAAACTCAGAAGCCACTCAACAACCATGATTCTGGTGGCTTCAGACTGGGCGAGGCAGCCATGGTACACCCTGCTTCTCACCCTTTCAGTAAAATGGCTCATTCACCTGCCCCCACCCCAACACACTCATACACACTCTGACCCTGCCTCAGATAGGTATAGCATATTCTAGCATAGGGTCTCTCTCTGCCTCAAGCTTGGTACTTGAAGAGCTGGAATTCCCTGATTCTCAGTATTCTGAGCAAGTCCTGAGAATCCTTCGACTGGCCAAGTACAAAAAGACTTATGCTTCCAAATGGAAGGATTTTCTTTCTGTTGTAAAGACAGGCAGATTGACACTGCATGCTAGCCTGTCCTCTATACTAGACTATTTAGTACACTTACAAGCATCAGGCCTTAAATCCTCATCTCTGAAGGTTCACTTGGCAGCCATTTTGGCCTAAATGTCTGTTGATAAAGAGAATTCTAAAATTTTTCATTCCATTAAAAAATCTTTAAAGGCCTGCTGCACCTTCAACCCCACTTAAGGAACCTATTGAACCTCTGTATAGCTAAATTGATGGAGTCTCCATTTGAGCCCATGGTTACTGCAGACTTAAAATATGCCTCTTGAAAACTATTTTCCTAGTGGCAATCACTTCAACCAGAAGAATTTCAGAGCTGCAGGCTCTTTGTACTGAACCAACTACATTATTTCCCACAGGGATAAAACAGTTCCAGGACTAACAGGAAATTTCTTCCCAAAGTAGTGTCTGAATTTCATCTGAATCAGTCTGTAATGCACCCTGTCTCTTTCACAGACAAACCCACTCCTGGTGAGCATGAGCTTCACAGCCTGGATGTCAAAGGGCACTGACCTTCTACCTGGAGCACACCAAGCAGCTCACGTCCTCACACACCCAACTCTTCCTCACCTGTGGTGAGGCAGGTAAAAGGCAGGTCAGCCTCTAAAAGGACTGTCTCACGTCAGATAGTCTGCTGCATCCAGTTCTGTAACAGTAAGGCTGGCAGACAGCCACCTCAAGGCCTTGGTGACCATTCCACCAGGGCACTGCAGCCTCAGTGGCAGCAGCAAGAGCGTACCCTTGCTCGATATCTGCAAAGCAACTACTTGGAAGACTGTACACACCTACACAAGCACTACTGCTTAGGTGTACAGTCCAGATCAGATGCAAAATTTGGCACTGCAGTCCTGTAGAACCTGTTTCCAAGGTAGGTTCTGTTCCCTCCTCCCAACTACACTGCTTTGTAGTCTGCACTAGTCAAGCATACTGAGAGATTCCTGGGGTGAGAAGAAAAAATTACTTACTATAATAATATTGTTTCTTCCAGGGATACCTCAGTATACTTGACCTCCACCAAGGCTCCCCACATAACCTGGCTGAGAGTGGTTCTGCAGTCCTTGTCTTAGGCCAAATTTCTTACTGGGGTGCAATAAAATGCTCGGTGAACCATGATGTGTATAGTTCACCTAGAGGTGAGTTCCATTTTCCTTGTTTTGTTTCCATTTCTCCTGTAGTACTAACATAGGTTAGGGTTTGGGACCTTTTGCCCCTCAGGCTATGAATTGAATCTGATTGGAAGTACAGCAGCACTTATAAGCAGTACTCTCTTACTACAACCTGATTGGCTAATTCCCAGCATCATTAGCATAACTCCACCTCCGAGGCAGCTGAACCCAGCTGGCATAACTGCACTAGTTAAGCATACTGAGAGATCCCTGGAAGAAACAATATTACTATGTAAGTACATTTTTTAATGCACAACCTACTGATCAAACAGAAACCATGTGGAAGCGGATAATACGGATACTACCACCACCACCTCTACGAGTTTGATAAATAACACACTTGTACATATAACTGTTTATATGTGGAATTGTAACCCTTTTGTATTCCATCAATGTTTTTTAATTTGGTGGTTACTTAGCTGGTATTTATTCATTATGTAAGATACTAAGATTGTTTATTCTTTAATTGTAAAGTACTGCAGAAATGTAATTTTCTTAAATAAAAATTTGAACAAAAATGATATTGGGTAAAAGAACTATTGTTAGTACTACCCCATTTCTACATTCTGTATTTATTTAAACATTTAGAACAGGAATAGTACCAGAAAAATGGAAAAAAGCAGTTGTGGTTTCCATACACAAAAGTGGAAATAGATTTGTAGTAATTACAGACTGATTAGTCTTACATCACTAATATTAAATTTCTTTAAACCTTTCTGAAGGACTGAATAGTTAAAACAGTCTGAAAACTTGGAAATAAATTACAGCACAAAGGCAGCTTCAAAGGGCCGATTGTGCATAGCTAATCTGTTGGTATTCTATGAACGAATCAGTGCATAGATAGATATGGGCATTCCAGTGGATGTGGGTTTGGATTTTTGTTTTGTTTGGATTTTATAAAGCTTTTAGTGTGGTACCCCATGACATCCTTTTTAAAAAATGGCGGAATGCAACTTCAGTAAAATACTGTAAGATGGGTAAGAAATTGGTTAAGCAGCAGAACTCTGGCTGTTAGAATTTGTGGAACCAATTCCTCAGATAGTAGGGTCCCACCACGGATCGGTTTGTGGTCCAGCCCTTTTCAGTATTTTCATATCCGACCTACACAAAAACATCAAGAGTTAGAAAGCTAAGTTTGCGGATGATAGTAAATTAAGTGAACAGTGGGTATACAATGGAAATAGAGTCCTTACAACAGGATATAGACAAACTATTTCTATGGTTAACAAATAATTTCATGCACTTTAACATGGAAAATGCAAAGTTAGACACTTTAGCAGGAAAAATCAAAGAAATGACGATTATATCAATGGAAAATTGATTAAAGAGAGCAAGGATGAAAGGGTGGAATTATAGATTACAGGGTTTCAAATCTGGAACACACTGTGATCCAACAGCAAGGAAAATAAGAAAAATAGAGTTGCATTAGACAAGCCTTCATAAGTCGTTCAAAGGATATAAAAATGCCATGATATAAAGCTTACATACATCCACACTTGGACTACTCCTCACAGTTTTGGTTGCCCTACCTTTGAAAAGACATTTGAGGATGACCCACTGGCACAGTGTTAGTGCTACTGCTTGCAATGCGCGGCAGTCTGGATTCAGGAGCGAGCCTGTGTCGTCAGATGGCCAGCCTGGGAGGATGGTGGAGTGTCCCAGTGGATACTCACTTCCTTGTGGGAAGGGCGGTGCCTGGCCTTCGGCTGTACTACCATTATCTAGGTGACCATATGTGGCGCTGCAGCCAGAGCCAGTGGATTGAAGGAGGGGATATCACTGCTCTAACTCATGCTTGTATTTGTGCATCAGTTTAGGGCCCACGTGACATCTGAGGGTGGAAGAGAAAGAAAACACCCTAACCATGCAGAATGCCGCCTGCTGCAGGTCCTACAATGCTGACTGGGCTCCCATTCCAGAACCTAAACTTCAACTCCACCAGAGGAGCTGGACCAGCCTCTGGTGGTCCTTCCCAAGGAGGAGGAGGGGTCATCCAGGTGGGAACATGGAACTGGGTAAGTCCCGAGGATGGCAGATGATGGGGCTGGACAGAGCAGTAGGGCTGATGAAGGGATGGTTGGTGCAGCAGGGCATAAAGTATACTAACTTAAGCGTCAAGACATTTGTGAAAGAGTACAGGGTAAAGCAACAGAAGCTTATAAAACCCTTCCAGAATCATTCATATGAGGAAAGGTTAACCTACCTGAAACTGCACAGTTTAAAAAACACAGGGTCAGAGGGCACTTGCTAGCTGTGTTTAACATAGTTAATGAATAGACACTAGTGGGTGAACTTGGACTTGTTCTCAAGAACAAATGTCACTAACACTAGAGGGCACACATTGCAACTCAAAATCAAAACATTTAAACCCATACCTTAGGGGTTCATTCTTTCGTATAAGAGCAGTAAGGGAAAGGAATTATTACCAGCAGAGATGGTAAAAGAAAGACACTGAACGCCTTCAGACACAAGCTGGATGTGTATATGGATACCCATTACAAGGGTTGACTCTGCTAAATGGCAGAGACACATTCCAAATAGTCAGCATGGTTTCTTATGTCTCCAGCCCTAAGTATGAACTAGTTATACATCTGGTTATGTGGGCTCGTCGTTGTCAGCCCTTGCCAGTGTGCATTTCGTTTAGAACTGTTGTAAGAAAGTGCTTTCCTTCCTATTTGGCCTTCCTTCTGGGGTCCTCTAAGGATTATTTTATCCCACAGAGTCTCCTCTCCCAAGATACCCAATTCAGCTAGAAACATTAGGTTCCCTCCATCACAGCTCCACGCTAGGTGTAAGCCCCTAACCCGATAGAAAAAACATTTGATCTTCAAGCCTCGCAGTTCTTGGAAAACTGTTACCAGTTATGGAAAATGACAACTCAAACCAGGTCCGGCTTCAGACAGTGCATTTCTGCAACAGAAGATGTTGCATATGACCCATACTTCACGTGTGTTTACTGCTTGGGATTTAGCAAGACCCGCAGAGCTTACAGCTTGTGCCAGACCCTCCAACTCTCTGCTTTGGAGGACCACTATGCTGGACTAATTTTGGGTCTCCTAGACCAATGGTACTCTCCCAATAAATCAAAGGCCCCTGGAAAGTCATCTCTGTGGTGACTGGTTTGGCCAAACAGCTCACCACATTGAAGAAGCCGCAGCCGGCCACCTCGGACACCATTCGCCAGCCTTCGTTCAGGTGGGCATGGGTGCCTCGTTCCCTGGGACATTCAGGACTTGTGCAAGGGCCCTTCTGAGGTCAAAATGGGACTGTTAAGTCAAAGAAGTCCCTTCACAAGTCATGGGATCAAAGCAGGTTTGCTCCTCTTGTTCCCGTGCTTCTGTTGGCTAGACAGTTGTCGAGGCCATCGACTGGCCGACAGTTCTTCATTTTCAGGTCCAGGCCGCTGCCCTCATTGTCCCCATCGGGCTTGCTGGTTGAGATGCAGGTTGACCAACCATTCAAGATTTATCTCAACCCAGTTGAGCCATTTTTGGAGGACTATGGGTAGGATTCCTTGTCCAGGACCCTGGTCCTGACATCCCTTTGCAAGAGGGACCGGTTTGCAGAGCCGGCTGGCTGTCCTCGACAGACTCAACCTTCAGGGGTTCCTCAGCATCACATGCCTATGTCTGCATCTCCTCCCCTCGAGCAACGTCATTCAAGGTCTCGATTAAGATCCACTTCTTGGAAAAGGTCTCGGAACTCGACACTCTCATAGGTCCTGCTCTCATCCATCTGCCAGAAAGTGCCATTGGCTCCTCTTCCTCGTCCTCCGATGAGGACTGACTCCACTGCAAACTGCGATACCAACACGAGGAGCTTCTATGGCAGCAGTGGAGTCTCAGCCAAGTCAAGCTCCACCACAGGTACCTGCACTCCCTTGGATGCCGGTGCTGCATCCTGTGCCAGTCTTCCTGGCGGGCTGATGCCTGCATCTCCATCCATTAGGGTAGAGCCAGCACAGCCCTTGCATGGACCCCATCCAAGACTCGCTCTGCCTGGGCGCCCTGATAGTTTCTTCGGCAGTTCTTACTCTGAGCCCTGTGTTGTCCACGGGAGCCTAAAGGCGGTGATTGAAGTGTCTCGAATTCGGAGGTCTCTTTGTGCATTCCTCATGAACTCCCGACTCGACTGGGAGTCTGTGGAGGAACTTAGCGGATCAAGGCCCGACTTCCTTCGAGCCCTGCTCTGCTTAATCTCTGAATCAGTTGGCATTCTGCTGTAGCCAGTCCAAAAGACAGCCAAGTACCCATTGACCAAGATTTTGGACAGGGTGACTCCCTGGGGTCACTTTCTCTGTAGTGGAGGCCAACCTTGGTCCCACTTTGGAGCTGGGGCAGTGTCCTGCCTCCTGTCCAACACCATCTGCCATATGGTTCATAGTATGCGGTGCCTACCAGGTCCTAGCCTGGTTTACCGAACACTCTTTGGCTGAAGGGTTGGTTGCAGATTCGTGATTAGCCATACAGGCCATATTGGCGATGTTGTCAAGCCCCGGACAAGGAGTCCAAGTGACTGGACCATGGGGCCAAAAGGTCTCGCTGCCTTTTCCCTCGGCCTTTGAAAGGCCAATTTGGCAGTCATGATGGCCAACTTTTCCCATGCCCTTCTGGGAACACTGGACCAGGTCATTCCCCACCCTTCGGTGGATCTACACCTTCCAGTTAAGCTGGTCCATGACCATGGGTGTGCGATTGTGGTAGCAGCTCCAAATGGTCCTAGACATAGGGGATTCCTGTGCCAGGTCCATAGCTGCACTGGTGGCTATGCGGCCAGACGGGCTGAGAATCTCGACTTTCACGGCTGACATCCGCACGGGCTGTCAAATGTTCCATTCTTGGGTACCAACCTATTTGGGCTTGGCATTGAGGGCATCTCACTCGCATAGAGAAATCTGCCACACTCCTGACCTCTGTCTTGTCCGAGAAGGATGTTAAGGGCCAGAAACTGAGAAAGAAACCCTTTCAGTTTCTGCCCTACTCATCTCAGGCAAGACCACTGCAGCCCCAAGTGAGGCAGCAGCAGGCATGGTGACAAAAGCCAAAGCAAGCCTTCTCTGGCACTAGACAGTCTAGGGCTTAAGGGGCCGCCCCACCCTCAGCTGGCCCTGGTTCTGCCTCCAAGCCTGATCAGTGACGGGTTGGGGTGTCCCTCCCTGCCCATCCTGCTTAGCCCTGGACCCCCCCCATGGGGGTGGGGACAGAGTCCACCATTACCACAGACAAATGGGTGCTAGAACTGATAGGTCAAGGGTTGCATCTGAAATTCAAGGCTTCCCAGCCTATGCCCCATGGGAAGGCATGGTGTCCGTGGACATGTTGTCCACCTTTGGGAGGGCATCATCCAGCTCCTCAAAAGGGAGCTGTGGCCCATGTCCGGGACCCACAGCCAGTCCGGGATTCTTTTCCAGATACTTTCTGGTTCCGAATCTGATGGGGGTTGGCACCCCATACTGGATCTTCAGGACCTCAACCAGTTCCTGAGGCCGCCAAGTTCAGGATATTCACTCTGACTTAGATCATCCCATCACTAGATCAGAACATGTAGTTTTACTCCCTGGACCTTCAGGACGCCTTCTTCCACATCCGAATCTGCCTGTCCCACTGGCAGTTCCACTCAAAAGGGATATTGTATGAGTTCCAGGCCATGCCATTCAGTCTTTCCTTGGCCCACGGGTCTTCACCAAGTGCATAGCAGTGGTGGCAGCTTCCCTGCAGTGCCAAAGTGTCCAGGTGTACCCCTCCTTGGGCGGATTGTGATCGCCCGATTCCTCCAGATCAGAGATGTAGCAGTCAGAGATCTGGCCCTTCAGACCTGCTTGGCCTTGGGCCTCCTGGTCAGTACAGCCAGGTTGGAACTCAGCCCCTCTAAAGTGATCCAGTTTAATAGGGTAGAGCTCAGCTCCTCTTGGGCCAAGGCCCGTCTCCCGATGGACAAGAATCTTACCTCCTTTGCCTGCTTATTTTGGATTGGGTAATGTGCTGCCGGGACTTCCTGCACCTGCTGGGATACATGGTGACTTGTACCAGCGTGTTCCGTGGGCCGGTGGATGTGCCCCCTGCAGTGGGAGCTGGGCCGTCTGTGATCTCAGTGCCTTGGTCACCTGGACTGGTCAGTCACAGTGGCACAGCTGATGTAGGATGCCATCCAGTGGTGGCTCATCCCAGAACATCTACAGGAAGTATTCCCATTCATCCGCTCAGAGCCAACGGTCACTATCACGTCTGACGCCTTTCTGACAGGATGGGAAGCCCACCTGAGGACCACAGAGGCCACAGACTGTGGACCCCGAGGAGTCCCGATGTCACATCAAACCTCCAACTGTGAACCGCGTATCATGGAACAGGGATGGTGCAGGTAAGGTTCAAGAAGTCAGTAACGAGAAGTCGGAGTATTTTGCACTGGAGACAACCCTGTTGTTCCAAGTGCAGGTACTTTCTGACTTCCCTGATGTCACATTTACCTGCTGGAGGCTCCATGCAGTGCATCTAGCTCTGATGGCCTTCACTCCTGTAGTACGGGTCAGGTCATTAAGTTCCAGACAGGCAACATAGTGACCATGTACTGCCTCAACAAGCAGGCGGGATACATCCACTCCCATTGTGCTGGAAAGTGCTCACACCTGACCTTCATTCACAGTCTGGACACCGACCTTTTGGCAATTCATGTGGCCAGTGTGTCCAGCCAGCTGGCGGATGCCCTCAGCCGAGTGGGTGAGGTGTCTACGAGTGGTCTCTTCACCAGGAGGTAGTCAGTTGCCTATTCTCCATGAGAGGCCTCCCCAGGTTGACCGGTTTGCCTCCTCGGAGAAAATTAAGCTAAGGCTGTTTTGTGCCCCAGTGCGTGACACTGCAGAGGATGCTTTGCAAGGCCCTGGATTCCGGCCTCCTGTACACCTTCCTCCTTTCTCCCTGATCCACAAAGTTCTGATCAAGGTTCAGAGGGACAAGATGCAGATGATCCCGGTGGCTCCGGACTGGTCATGCCAGTTCTGGTACCCAGATCTCCTCAGTCTCATCAGCAGGCTTCCATGGTGACTGCCACTCCATTCAAACCTGCTCTCTTGCTCTCAGGGGAGGGTCCTTCACCCGGATCTTTAGTCCTTGCACCTGATAGCCTGATTCCTGAACAGCTAGAGATCCAGGCTTTGGGTCTCTCCGACAAAGGCTTCCATGTAGTGGAGACCTCCGGAAATCGCAGACTCTTCTAAACCTTGATTTAAACTAGTTTCAGGGGTGGAACAAAGTAATCTATCTGGTCCTGCCCTTTCATAAACAATTCAAAGATTTGTCAAAACAACGGCAAAATAAAGAGAAACAACGTATTAAAAAGCTTGTCAATTTTATTTATTTATATTTATTTTATTTTATTTTATTTTAGTCTTTGGTAACCGGGTAAGGCCCACTAGGCACAAGTGCCTGTTTTCAGGGTGACCTGGGAGCACTGGGCGGTTAAGTGACTTGCTCAGAATCGCACAGTATGCAAGTGGAGGTTGTGAGAATCAAACTCTGGTCCGGTCTGCTGGATGTACCGCCTGCTCACACTGCTCTCTAACCTCTAGGCTATACTGCTAGCCAGAGCCTTAATAACACATTTGATATTAGTCCATTGTAACATACACCATCCAGATATTGTGGCTGTAACTGAAACTTGGTGGCCCAACACAGACACATGGGGTAGATTTATCCATGGCAACGAACTATTTCATTATAGTACAAACTGAAGAAAAGGGGTGGACTTGCGCTCTACATCAACTCTGGTTTTAGCCCTGTTGATATTACAAAAAATGAAATCCTCAGAATCCATGGAATCAATTTGGACTAAAATAGATAGTGGTAAAGCGGGAAGATCCTTGTAGGTCTGTTATCGCCCTGACTCCTCCTCATTAATTACAGAAGAAGTCTGGAAAGAAATAGAGAATGCTGTGGACCTAAGAGAAACATTGTTTATGGGAGACTTAAACTTTAGGGACATAGACTGGGCCAACTGGTCAGCAATTAGTAGCCCTTCTAAGCTTTTTATCTAACTACGCGATAAACTTTCTTTGAGACAAAACGTCCATACCCCTCTAAAGGACAAAATATACTTGATATTGTTATAAGAAAATATTGAAATTATAAACTGTTCAGTCACTGCCCCACTTGCCATTAGTGTCCACAGTACTGTTGAGTTCAAACTAGTAACTGACTTTTCAACATCTAATAGTGTCAATAATATCTCTGCTTAAAATAGAGCAGATGTCAGTAAAATTGACCAAGTCCTCTCCGATATCGACTGGAACACATTATTTAAGGATAGCACTGTTGAAGATACGTGGTCTATTCTCAAGACCAAAATTCTGGATACTGCAAAACTTTACATACCAACTGTTAACAAACATAAAAATTCCAAATTAAAACTGAAATGGTTAAATCATAAAATGCTCAGGCTAATCGCCCAAAAAATAGATCATACAAGAAATACCTGTCCAACAAGTCCGTCCAATGTTGAGAGGCATTTAAGAAAAATACAAAAATCATGCAAGCATGAGATTAAAAAGCTAAAATAGCAACAGGACGAAACTGGCTGAGTTTGCCACCAAAGGTAATAACAAAATCTTTCACAGCTATATAAATTCCTAAAGAAACATAATTGCAAAGTCAGACTGCTTAGAACTCAATTAAACTCTGTAAATGCTCCAAAAGATAATGGCAAATTTATTAAATGACCATTTCTGTAAGGTATTTAGCACAAAATCTATGTGCCAACACCAACAAATATTCAAGCACATCAGAGATTAATTTTAACTAGGAAATTAACAAACTAAAAAAATTAAAATCTGACTCCTCCCTGGACCTGATGGAATAACTACTTATATGATAAAAATCATGCATAAACATCTTATACTCCATCTAAAGCTAATCCTTGTCTTCAGTTTACAGTCAGGACAATACCAGTCAATTGGCAACAAATGCTATGCCACTTTTCAAAAAGGGAGATAAGGGGATATGGATAATTATAGACCCATCAGTCTCACGCGTCCTACGTAAAAGTAATGGAATGAGTCATCAAAGACAGGTTGACGGTTATACTTGGAAATTTCGATGAAAATCAGCATGGCTTTTCAAAGGGCCGATCTTGTGTAAGCAATCTTCTTTGTTTCTATGAAGAAGTCAATCAAAGCCTAGATAAAAGAACACCTTGTGACATAGTATTTTTGGACTTTAAAAGGCTTTCTACTCCGTACCCCATTGGGCCCTTACCAAAAGCTACAAGCCATGGAAATTCAACCGGGTATATTACCTGGATTCAAAACTGGCTAATAGGTCGTACACAACGAGTAATTATTGATAGGTATACCTCCAGTTGAAGACCAGTATCAAGTGGCATCCCTCAAGGGTTGGTATTGGCCCCTAATATTTCAAGTGTTTATAGCTGATCTGTCTTTAAATTTAGACAGTTGGATCATCAAACATGCAGATGATTGTAAAATCGGTGGATCCTGTAGAAATCAAGAAGAAATCAACCAGCTTCAAAAGATCTGGATAAATTATCATCTTGGTCTAACAACTGGGGCTTGTCCTTTAACATTGGTAAATGCAGTGTTATGCATTTTGGCCCTGAAATAATTACCTACTAAATGGCCACCAGCTAAATAAATATTAATTTGAGAAATATTTAGGATTATTATAATCAACGATTTTTCCTTTGATAAATAATGAAAATCTCAATAAAGCCAAAGTAACTAAATATTGTAAGGGGTCAGAGATCTTAACTATGAAGAAAGGCTAAAACAGTGTTGGCCTAATGTCATTAGAAAGTAGGATGAGAGGGGATCTTACGTTGGCAAGGAAGTAATCAATGATAAATACCTTATGACTAAGATGGGTCTCGATTTCAAACAAATTAATGTCAATACCAGGAGCACCCTCTGCAGTTAAGACAAAAACACTTTTCTCAACCAAATGGGCCAATTTTGTTCCCCAAAGAATTATCAGGCCGTGGAACACATTGCCCATAAATGTGGTTGTTAGTGAATCAGAGCTTATATTTAAAAATAGAACAGACCAGTTTATGCTTTCGGACTGCACTTTTTGCTGTTATGGGTGATGGACAGGAGTTTTATATAGGCAATAGCCTTTTGCTCCTTTTCCATTCCTTTGTGATCCTTAGTGACTCACCAGTGCTATGCCTTCAGATGGAAGAAGTTTTACATCTGGTGTCAGGGCAAGAGCTAGACTCCTTGTCTTGCCGGTGGCGAGCATTCTGGGATTACATCTAGTCCCTCTCTCAGTCATGCCTTGGTTGACGATCCTCAAGTGTGCTTACAGCCATCTCTGTATACCAGGCGCGGGCTGATATGCCAGTGGTGGTGCAGGAGAATTGGTTGGGCGCGTCTTTAAATGCCTTGACCATCTGTCCCGCTGGTGCGTGAACCACCTTGGGACTTGATGCTGGTTTTGGCTGTGCTCATGGGCAAGCCCTTTGAGCCTATGCACAGGTGTCACATCTCCCACCTGTTGTGAAGACTGCCTCCTTGGTGGCCATCGCCTCCACCAGAAGGATCCGTTGGCTCCAGGCGCTCTCTTTGGAGTTTCCTTATTTGGTTTTCCACAAGGACAGTTGTTCTCCACCCCAACACGAAGTTCCTCCTGAAGGTTGTTTGAGAGTTTCACTTTAACCAGTTGATGTATCTCCCAGTATACTTTACCAACCCAACCCAACCTCGGAGGCGAGCACAGGCTCTGTATGTTGGACCAGAGGTGAACACTTGCTTATTATAAGGGAGAGTATGGCTGGAGTTCGGGTGAGGCTAGCCAGCTCTGTCACCACGCTGGAAGACAGGCAACTAAGCAGGACGATTGGCAGGTGGATAGTCTCCTGCATCGAACTCTGCTATAGGTTGGCTGGTAGGAGCCTCGGTGGGCTTATAGCTCATTCCACCAGATGTACCGCTGCCTTGGTGGCTGCTTCCAGGGACGTTCCTATCCAGGAAATCTGCAGGGCTGCGGCCTGGAAGTCGGCACACACCTTCATTTCCCAGTACCACATCGACCTTGAGTCGTGCTGGGATGCTGGTTTTGGGGCCTTGGTTCTCCAGTCTCGTTTTCCCAAATAGGGGTGTGCACCTTGCCCCTCCTCCAGGAGAACTGCTTAGTGTCTGCCAGAAGTGTGGATAGTACACCATATCCACAATCCTAGAAATGAGGGTTACTCACCTGTAACTGTAGTTCTTGAAATGATATATGGAGTACATCCACACACCCACCTGACCTCTCTGGCAAGTGGCACATCTTCTTGCTTCGAGCATGCAAGATCTGACATAATGGGGCAGCACTCGGGTGGGTGGGAGGAGCTGAAGACCTTCCAGCCAGATCCTTAAAGGGAAAGGAGCATTGCCAGAAGTGTGGATGTACACCATATACCACACCTAGAACTACAGTTACAGGTGAGTAACCCTCATATTCCTGATGGTATCCTTTGTTATACTCAATACTAAGGTGGTTGTTCTCCTTGAATGCAGTGTGTTGAATGTTGTGCATAGGGACAAAGGGCCACCCTACCTCCCTATACTGCTGTATTGTCAGCAGCCACACTTACAGGGCCAAATCTGATTTCAGTAGCTATGATTTTGCACTGTCAATGAACAAAGATATTCCCTGTCCAAAGAGGCTGCCCCCCGCCCCATACTGCTGCTGCATGGTAAATTATTTTTATTAATTTTAAAGACCAGCTAAAAAAAACTATGCACATAATAAGCCGTTTGCATAGTAGGTGCATACCAACCATCCTTACAGTAGGAAACATTACAGCCATTACTCAGGATATCCCAAAATCTGAAGGAAAGGTAGTCTGCTATAATGATGCCACCATGTGCTAGTAATGAAGAGGCTTAGTAATCTAATAATTCAGACACTTGAGTCTCAGGTCAGTAGATCCCATTGCTTGATTAGTTTAATACACATAAGTACCAGCTCTGACTCTGATCCCTCCCTCTCTCCTAGAGCTCCCATTTTCATAACACAGATTGAAAGATACTACATTTAAGTAAAACAACCCAGCCAAAAGCATATATCAAACCTCTCTTCTCGACTTACAGTATTCTCAACGGTAATCAGCAGAGTATACCCAAATGGAAGTCTTATAACCTTGAAGTTCGGGTAATATCCAAAACAATAATTAGTCACTGTGAATATGAAGGTCTGTCCAACTATTCTTGGAGCTGAATGTGAAAAAACTTGAGCAACTTTAAAAGTCAACAAGGAACTTCTGTAAAACATGTAAGAGATTCTAGTACATTGTACTTGTTGGTCCTGGGTATAGTACTTGCCGGTCCTGGGTGCAGCATTGCTAATCTTGAATAGTTCTCCTCTGTATAAAATGGGACAGCAGGGTGTGCCACATGAATGCATTTAATATTCTCCCAACAGCCATCACCGGTTGTACCACACTACCTCCTCTCCAATCCCCAGCCCCTGTACTCCTAGTGTGACTAGAAAAGTATGCTCAGTCCTCCTCTTTCTTGGATTGTACTTCTTGTGCCCTGAAATCAGTTTTTATTCTTTTCACCAGGGTGCTGGCTTCTTTAGGGTCTTGAAACAGATATTGCTTACCTGCGTTGATTATTTTCAAGCTAGCTGGATATTGAAGGGCATGTGACATCCAGAGAGACTGCAGAGTGGACTGTAGAGCATCAAAGGCCCTCCTACAGTCTCTACTTGCAAAGCTGAGGTCCGGAAATATTGGTATTTTAGTGTCCTCCTCCAAAGTAGTAGGTCCTTTCTGCCTCACGACTCCTGAGATTTTGTTTCTTTCATAGAGGCTGGCAAGAGCAGCTATAAAGGTCCTTGGAGCTGAGTTCTCCTCCTCTGTCTCCGTGAGGAAATCTGATGGACAAAATACAACTGATGAAGTTTCTGGCTGTAGTACAGTTTGGAGCCATTGCCCTGCAGATGCCACCTGATCCTCTTCCTCTATTGTCTCAGATAGTCCCAGGATACAGAGGTTGGAGGCCCTTGACTGATTTTCAAGGGCCACCAAATGGAAATATGTGATCTTCTTGAGGGTATCTCAGTCATCAGAATACACTGTTGGAACCTTCGCCCGTCGGTGAAGGGGAATCCACATGGAAGATTTTCAGCAGTACAGCTGGGTCCACCCTCGCCGTCGACATCAGCAGACATCACCAACCCTATGTAGGCGAGGGCGGCCCTGCTCTCCCCCAGTTCTTTTCCCCGCCATTGACTTGCTTTGCATGAGTTTTCACAGAAGCTTCATCGCAGTGTTTGCACCTTTTCAGCCCTCAGCCTTTTTCTGTATATCTTGCCAAATCTCTTTTAAGAGAATTTTCTTTTAGTGTTTGTTGAGAGTTTGTTGCTGCCACTGCGAAAGAAGATTGCCTCTACAGATGAACACTCTGTGTGTGCAGTCTTGGGCCTGACCACGATGTCTTGACTGTGAGCTCTGTGTAAGTTTAACCAAACAGCCCTTAGGCGAGGCAAGAAGGCTCTTAAATCATTTATGGAACAGCAGGTAGCCAGCTCTGAACAGGGATCCTCTGGGGCCCTGGCCTCCCAGTCGCCGACTGGCTCTGTAAGCTCCCAGGCCTCCAAAGCCCAAGACAAGTCCTCGGGGGTCACAAAAGACTGGGATCATGACCGCTTCCACTGGTGGCGAACCTACCCCCGCTGGCCTCTCCTTGAGTGGGATTTTCATTGGCTGCAGCTGCTCCACGAAGAGGCCAGCTGTCCAGGTCTCTTGACCACCAGACCTATATCGACAGCACCTCCACCTGATACACAGGGCACTCGGCCTTTGACCTCCAGGTCATCAGCCCCTCTGTCGATGACTGGCTCATCATCGATGACCGTCCTGTCGAGGCCTGTCCCTTGTCCCTCCAGGGCTACAGGCTTGTCAGGTTGCCAGGACACCGCCAGAGGTCGTCAACACCTATGCCATTGAACCCCTCCTGCATTGGCGTCCACTGTTGACCTGAGCAGAAGTACTGGTCAAGTTCACTTAATGTACTGCTCAGCAGCTGGGTGCCTTGAATAGGCCCATTTCGCTGATGCTGCCGACACCTGTTGCCGACCCCAGGAGACACCCTGCAGGCTGCCACCGGCAAATCAGACGCCAGACCCAAAGGTTGAGGAGATCGACGTTGGAGAGGAGTGTCATCTGATCTCATTCTCCTCGATGGTGTGGAGGGTGAAGAGGAAGAGATCCTGATCTCAGACAAGTCCACTGCCTCCTCAGTCAGTGAGGACTCTGTGAAATATACTCCAAAGTCCCTCCTGAGGATGTCACATTCTTTATTTGTCTTCCACTATGGGCTTTCAGACTGAGGAAGAGGATGTCACCAGGAAACACCTGGTGGATTTCTGGAGATCCCTGAATCTTCCCAAGATCATTCTTCCAATGCTTCCAGTGTTGAAGAAGGCAATCATGGCAGCCTGGCACAGGCCAGGCATGGTGCCAGACATGACATGCAGGGCGGACAGGCTTTATAACGCCTCAGGATCTTCCTTACTTTTGCTGCCCAAGCCAAAACTGATTTAGTGGTCATCAGAGCAGTTCATGACAGATCCAAGGTGCTTAACACCTTAGTTCCGCTCTCCCCAGACAAGGAATCTTGCAGGATTGACCTCTGGGGAAAAGGGTTTATGCCTCCTCCACCTTAGGTCTGAGGATTGCAAATTATCTGTCTCATGGTTAAATACCAAAAGGCCAACTGGAGAAAGGGCAAAGCTGCTGCTCAGGCCCTCCCGATGGCTCTCAGAAGTAGGAATTGCTTCAGTGTTTGCAAGCAGCGGAGGATGTTAGCAAACACCTCCTCAGAGCACTGTACAACATGGCCAATACAGTTGCCAGGGCAGCTGCCACTGGCATATGCCTTTGTAGGCACTCCTGGCTTAGAGTTTGTGGATTTGCAGCTGATGTGCAGAACAAGGTGCTAATGCCTCTTCCAATGGCATAAAGCTGTTTGGCCCTGATGTTCAGAACCTCATAAATGATCTGCAGGCCTTGAGTATGGCCATTAAATTGGTCTATTCCTCTACCACACTCAGCCATGGGCAGAGGTGGTCTACTCTCTTAGACAGACCAGTAGGCCCAGATTGGCTCCTCGTACCCAGAGATAGGTAGAGCTCAGGCTCCTGCCGCCCCTCCAATGCTGGAGCGATGGCCAAGCAGCCCAGAAATGATGGACTAGCCTCTGCGGCTGGTTGAACCTCAGCTTGACTCCTTGCTAGACCCCCCTCCTCTGGTTCAGACCCAGGAGGTGGTGGTCGGAGGTCGGTTCTCCCTCCATCTGAATCAGTGGAGGTCCATAACTTCAGATGCATGAATTAGCGATATCATAGAAAAGGGTCACACCCTGGAGTTTATGCATCAGCCTCCAGATACCCTCCTCCACACTCCAAAATTCCCTTGGCTTACTTATCTGTTTTCCAGGAGGAAGTATAATCTCTTCTGTGCAAGCAGGCCATCGAACCAGTGCCCAGACACCAGAGAAACAAGGGTTTTATTCAGGTTTTTCCTGGTCCCCAAAAGGACCAGAGATATGAGGCTCATCTTAGATCTAAAGTAACTCAATCTGTTTGTCCGTACAAAAGTTCCAGATGATAACTTTATTTTATTTATTTATTTATTCTAAAACAACCTTTATGTAAGAACTCTTTTACAAAGGTTCCACGTCATGAACACAAAACATATAACACAGACATGATTGCAAGTATTTAGTTTCTACAGGTAAACAGAGTCTTATAGTGGGATGCCAAAGGTTCAAAATGTAGAAGACTCAAGTAACAACATGAATAAGACTACAGCATGGAGTTCAAATAGTGCAGTCCTGGGAGAGCCTTGTCAGTTATAGCATTAAGAGTGAGAATGGACAAAGCTTAAGTATGGGAGGACTGGGCAAAAGAAGGTGGTGTGGAGAGGTACTGCAATGCGGAGGTGGAGAATGCAGTAATACCTCAACCAAGGATATAATAGTGTTCAGGGAGGGATCTGGACAAGGGGCAGAGACAGATAAGGGTGGAGGAGAGGCACAGGAAAGAGTGAGAGCAAGGAGACAGAGAGAGAGAGGGAGGGAGATATATAGCGTGTGGGAGAGAGGGAGAGGGAGGGAGGAGGAAGAGAGAGACGGCGAGAGAGGGAGCGCCAGAGAGAGAACGTGTGTGTGTGTGTGTGTGAGAGAGAGGGATAGTGAAAGTTGAATATGTAATGCTGTGATCAACCCTGGTGGGAATGGAGTAGATGGGAGCTGGAGGGATAGCACTGGGAGAGGAGGTCAGGAGTCAGGGGTGGACTGGGTTAAGAGGCCAGGGATATCCCAGAGTCCAGTGAGTGAGGAATTGCGCTGGAGAATAACAGGATCAGCTTTGCCAGGCCTCATGCCCCTACTCAAGCCAGGGACTGACTGTTCACTAAACATGCAGTATGCTTACCTGCACATCTCAGCCTTTCCTTCTCACAGGAGGTTTCTTCGCTTTTACCTTTCAAGGACGAGCATTATCAGTTCAAAGTGCCACCCTTTGGCTCATCCCAGCGCTGCGAGTCTTTACCAAGTGCTTGGCAGCCGTCGCAGCAGCTCTCAGAAAAGAGGGACTGTACATCTTCCCTATCTGGATGATTGGCCTCAAGGCCCCATTCAGATAACAGCTTTTGCTGACTCTGGAGCACGTTCTCCAGCTCTTCCACTCCCTGAGCATTACTGTCAGTCTGCCCAAGTTGGTTCTAGTACCATCCCAAAGGGTGCAGTATATAGGGTGGTTCTGGATTCTGAGCAGGGAAGGCCTTCCTGCCACAAGCTCAGGAAGTCACTCAGAGTTGGTACATCCCTGCCAGGGTGTACTTCAGATTGTTGGACCTAATGGCAGCGGCCATTCCTACCATTCCACTGGCCAGACTTCACATGTGCACCCTTCAGTGGACCCTCAGGGTTCAATGGGACCAGCGACGGACGAGTTTGACCAACCAGTCCTGGTCTCCTCTCTGATGCAGGGTACTGCAGTGGTGGATGGACCCTTGAATCTACTTCAAGTTGTTCGCTCCAGATTTCTTCCTGCATCAGATTGTAACCACGGATGCTTCGGGTCTGGTCTGGGAGCACACCTGGGCCCCTTCCAAACCCAGGGCTCCTGGTCCCAGTGGGAAACCGCCTGCATATCAGTGTCCTGGAGATGAGCGGTGCTCTATGCCATGCAGACTTTTCAAGAGCATCTTGCTGTGGTCCAACTGCTGTTGCAGTCAGACAATTTGAACGTAGTCTACTACATCAACAAGCAGGGCGGGACTCACTCATATCCCTTTGCCAGGAGGCCATGAGAGTGGCACTGGGCACTGGAGACTCACTACAGTCCACGTGCCAGGTGTCTTAAACACCCTGCTGGACAGTCTTAGCAGGACTCAGACCAGCATGTATGAATGGGCGCTCCTCTCATCCATCGTAGAAGATCTGTTCAACAGATGGGGTCATTCAGAGTTGGACCTTTTGTGTCCCCACTCAATGGAAAACTGACCAATTTCTGCTTCGATAGATCCAGGGCCTGGAGTTTTCTGGTGAGACACGTTGTCCCTCTTTTGGAGTGGGAGATTCCTGTACGCATTCCTCAGTTTTCTCTGATCCAGAGGGTGCTGATCATGCTGCAAATAGAGGGGGCCAGCATGTTTCTGGTGACTCAATTCTGGCCTTGCCAGATATAGTTCCCTCTGTTTTAGCTGCAGGCAGAGGAACCTCCTGTCCCTCTGCCTCTTTGCAGGAATTTGCTTAACCAGGATCAAGGACCCTGGTTCATCCCAGCCTCGGGTCCCTCCATCTGCATGCCTGGCTCCTCAGGACGTAGCCATCACCAGGTTAGGGTCTCTTAACAGGATGGTGATGTCCTGGTGGCCACCGGAAAACCTTCCACTTGCGCCATTTATGCCATGAAGGGAAGCGGTTTTGCCAGCTGACTGCCAAACTTGCCCAGGACCCTTTCTCCTGCTCTGTGAATCATATCCTGGACTACCTGACCTCTTTATCTGACTCGGAGATCAGTATTCCTCACTCAAGGTCCACCTTTCAGCTGTTTCTGCCTTTCATGAGCCCGTGGGTGACCTTGCGATTGCTCAGCTGGATGTCTCCATACTTATCTTGAGGCATCCTGCACTAGAAACAATTCGTTCCCCTGTCCGGCATGGGACTTAAATTTTATTTTGAGTAGTTGACCCCATCACCTTTTGAGCCAATCACGACTTGCGATTTGTGCTTTCTCTCTTGGAAAGCACTATTTTTAGTTGCAATTACTTCTGCTCAAGGAATTTCAGAGCCTCAGGCTCTCTGGTTCGAGAGCCTTATTTGGTTTTCACAAAGATGGGTATCTTTGTGCACAGATCTAAGTTTCTACCCAGGGTGGTTTCTGAGTTCACACTAAATCAGTCTATCCACCTTCCTGTTTATTTTCGAGAGCATGCCAATCCAGGGAAGCACTGCTTCATACATTCAATGTGTGCAGAACTGTGAAGTATTATCTGCTTCGGACGAAAGAGTCCAGAAAGTCAGATAGTTGTTTGTTTTCTTCACCCCAGGTAGAGGGCGCTTCAGTTTCTAAGCAGTGTTTATCCAAATGGATGGCAAATTGCATTGAGTTCTACTACAACAAATACGGCAAAGAATTGCTAGTGCTGTCAAGCTCATTCCACCAGAGGCATGGCTACCTCGGTGGCTTGTTTTCAAAGGGTCTCGGCCACTGACATTTGTGCAGCTGCAACCTGGAGTGCAGTCCACACATTTACCAAGCATTACAGTCTGGACATTGCTTCAAGAGCCTGTGTAGGATTTGGCAGGGCTGTGCTACAAGGACTCCCGTCTTAAGTTTATGGAGATTCAGCCTCCCCAGACTGTCTGTTTCTACTTGTCACTGCTGGTACTCATTCTACAGTGTAACCAGATGACCGAGATACCTCCAAGAAGATAGAACAGTTACATAAGAACTTAACCGTAATAGTAGATGTTCGATGGGATCGTCATCAGGTATGATTTCCTCCCACCATCCCCTTCTTGGGGCTCCTGTCTAGAACTGGCTATCTGGTGTATCTAGCTTTACTTGGGTTTGGGTACCTTTTTCTCTCTTGGCTCCTAGGGAGAGCCTTGTCCCTTCATCTCCGTTGGGAAAGAATTGAGGAGGTTGGTGATGTCAGCTGACATCGACGGCGTGCGGCCCCAGTTGTACTGCTGAAAATCTTCCATGTGGATTCCCCTTCACCAATGGCGAAGGTTCCAATGGTGTAACCTGATGACTGAGATCCTCGAAGATCTACTGTTACAGTAGTTCTTACATAACTGTTCTGTCTGATTCTCCTTCATGAGCCCTGTCGATGTAGCACCATCTCACGTTGTTGAAGTGGCTGCATTCTTAGCCTCAGAGACTGCCTGCTGTGACTGTGTTTCGCAGGCAGTCAACCAACTATTGAAGTCCTGGTTTTGCCATCCAGGGGCCCACTTGTGCCTCCAAAACTGCAGTCACCTCAAAACATCCCTCCAGGTAGGTTCCGGATTGGTCAAGAGGCCTGATGCCATGCCTTTTACTATGCCACTGGGCCCTGTTGCCTGCTGCCTTTCTTGCTGCCTCATTTTCAAGTTTTTGTTTGAGGTTCCCCATGGTTGTGTCCTGCCAAACTCGGACATGGAATGGAGAACACCATCTATTACGGACTGTCATCCGTTACCAACAACAACAAAAAAATGTTATTTTATTAAAACAAGAGCTTTACAATGGAGAGCCGCACAGAAGACCATCTTCTTGCTCTGGCGGTTGGCTTTGTCCCCACACTGTTGCCATTTTAGAACCATATTTTAAAACATCACTAAAACCATGTTAAAACACGGTGTTCAGAGCATCCATATTATGCTCCAACCCCATGCTAGCCGTATGCGTTCCCGGCATCAATGCAGCACAGATGCAAAGCATTACAAGTGCTGTGATGCATGTTAGTACACTTGTCAACAGGAACAGATTACAATAAGAAAAAGTCAGTATTTAAATAAAAAGACAAGAAGCTCTGCACAAAAGCACTGAGGCAAAGGTTACCCGATGAGGGCATTGGCAACAAAGCCAAGTTTCAAGGAACTACAAATCACACATAAATTATAAGCATCTTGGGATGTACAGTGTATGCAAATCACCATGAAAACCGAAGACCACATAAGGGCCAGTTTATTTTCCCCTGCATTGAGATACTGAAGAGTCCTGAGAAGGGTGAAACTCGTGTCTGTGTCATCGGTTCTCAGCCTTTACAGATAGTGTGAGAGGCCAGTTGGTATCATGCAGTGCTGCTTAAAGCAGAACCATTCTAAATGTTCATGGCAAGTTGGATATACATCCCACAATGCTTTGCATTATTGTGGTATGTGTGATTTTGTATTGAAATAATTGGCTCACTGCATGCTCAGTTCGAGGTGTAGAACATATACACCATGTCAGCCATGGCAGGCCAAGTGATCCTTTTCTGACGACAAATGCTGTTTCTATGTTGCACACATTTTGAGCAGTATTTTTGCCCTAACATAAAAACAGCGTTTGCCCCACCTTGTGATGTTTTAAGTTTTGTGCTTTGTGTAAGCACACCACTTTGTAAATGTATACACCTGGTTGCTGCTTTCGCTTTTTCCCATGTTTTACTCAGCACTGGGGAATGCAACAGTAGAGCAACAAAAAGGTTGTGTATAAACCTGGGGCAGCCAACGGGTTATGTATACAACTGGGACATCAAATAGGGTTATTGGTGGCAACAAACAGCGTTATGTGTGTAATAAATGGTGTACAAATGTTACTTTCCTAGCTATTCCTGGCTCAATTATGTAATTTATTTTTCTATATAGATCTTTATGCCCCGAGTTTTTTCTGTTTCACACACACACACACACACACACACACACACACACCGTGCCTCGGTCATCTTGCGTGTGTGGAAGCACATCCATGCTGCATCACTGAGGTGTCCTCCCACTGCTTGCCAACCCCGCCTGCCTATGCTGTCCATCGACCTCCACCAGAACTATGGGGTGGGCACGGAGATCCTCCCCGGAGAGGAGAGCTGCCATTCCTACTCAATCTCTGCCCTCCCCGACTGTCTGCCAACCCTGGCTTGTTCCCAAACCCGGTCGCCGGGTATGGCGTGTAGGTCAGGTGAGGCATCCAGTGCTTCAGCCCTTTGTGCCACCGGGCCAGCCATCAATTATGTAATTAAATAATTTATTTAGGCTGTGAAAAGCCAAAAAACAGCACTGCAGTTCACGCATGCCTGCCTTATCCCAAGTTACAGCATGGATCCACATCCACACTGCTTTTAACTCAAGGCAACAACATTAATCTAGCTGTGTTTTCTACCCTACCACTGAGCAGGATTAGAAAATGGATGTTGTACGATTTATACCATGCTACAATCTGGACGCAAACCTCTTATGCTATTTTAACAAAGTTAAAATGGTTTAAAAGGTAAAGTGTGTACAAAAGGCCTTCATGTTCTGAAAAGGCACCAGCATGTACCTCCTTCCTTCGCACTTCCCTACCAAGACCCAGTCCCTGATGTGTAATCCTAGCCCCTCCCATATGGATTCCAGTGCTCGTAAAGCAGCCTCCTACTATTTGGTGTCTCCTTAATCTGGAATATGACTGCACCTCACAGCAAAAGGTTACTTTTATTTCAGCCCACTACTCTGATTGGAATCCTCAGTTAAGAGTACTAGGTAGCTGTATTCTAATAACACCAAGCATTGTTAAATTGCTCTCCCATTGGTTGAATACCCCCAGGCAGCTAATTAAAATTGAAATATTCAAAATAATGTGTTTGTGTTACATGTAACTGACCACTTGATAATGTTATCAAGTGGTCAGCTATACTACATGTCAAGATATACATATCGTCTTTGTGTTTTATTAGACACATGTGGTATAGAAATAGGGATATTCCACATGGGCAACCAGAAATAAGCTCTTTATTCACTATTAAAATGTTACCTACAATATGCTTAGCTACAAGTGGCAGGCCGAGGTGGACCCTTGAGTTATAGGGTAGCATTGTTGGCAATATTTAAACAAAAGCAAGGTGCTTGCGTCAATGGGTCTGAAAACAAAATAAAATGGTATTATTAAATGCATGCTGAAAATAGAAAATGGGGTTAAAATTAATGTTTCAACCTTAGATATTCTTTAGGACTTTAAGTTGATTAATGTCTGAATGGCAGTCTGATGAGGCTACAGTAAAAACATGAGCTGCACTGAAAATGACGGTTATTTTCCCAGCAGCTGAATATCTCATAAAAATAACACTTTTTGTTCTGCGCTGTAATTCGTCAGTCCCATGGTATAAATAAGTAATAAGCCATGACAGAGGTGTACATTAAGGATTATAATGCACGCAGGGGCATGCTGAGCCGCACGGCGAAAGCCAAGTGTCCTTATGCCCTGGGAAGTGCATTAAAATCCTTTAATAGCACACCCTGGAGTAAGTTAACACATTTATAAAATGGCATATTGCTATTTTAAGTAAATAAACAGCTGTATTTATAAGTAATTAAATACTTGAAATAAATATAACAAGGAAACATTTCAGCTTTTGAATAAAAAGTCCTTGTACTTTTGAAATGAGCAGTGTGGTGAGCCGATGCCAGCAGGTGGCGCTGTGACTCAGGATGTTGTGGCCAGTTCTGTAGTATGTGATCTTTTGTTAGTGTTTCACCTATAGTTGGACCCCCAGTGGGCTGGAGTATTCAGAAATTTCTTTCCTGGCCGCAAACTCTAAGAATGGGGCTGTGGAGTGTAGCAGTACAGTTTGACTGCTCCCCCAGCCCACTCTCACTCTGCTGCACTTAGTTAAATCCCTAGATCTGCTCCAGTCAGCGTCAATCTGTTTCCTTGCAACTTTTATTTTATTTTTATTTATTTATTTTTGGGGAGGAATGAGTGAGCGACTGAGAGAGCCATTATGTTGTATGGCTGATTTGCAGTTTCTCATGTTGACAAATGATGTCACTGTCCCCTCCCATTGTCTCGTGTGTCTCGCTCCAGTCTGCCTCACTCTGCAGTACTCTGTTATAGAAGCGGGGATTCGAACAGATGATTATGATCAGATTAGCTGCAATAACAGAAGCTCTTCATCCTTTTCGACAATATTTAGGTATGCTAAAAGAAAAAACAAAGGAAGCACACTGGAAAATGGGTGCTAACAGTAACACAAAATACAGAAAATATGTGAAACTGTGGCCCCGCCACCAGTGAACGACCATAGGAGTCAAGAACTGTGTCCAGACTTTATTGTGAAGCAAAAATCCATATAGGCACCACACAAAGAGATGCCTGACATGTTTCACACACCTGTGAATGCTTTCCAAAGTGAGGCAGCACAGTGATGATAACATTTATAGTGGTCTGCTGAAAGTGACAGGAAGAAGTTTATCAAAGCTATAATCACTGGTGCCTATATCCAAGTGACACATGAAACAACAATAAATTACGAGCACATGATAACAGTTGTAAAAATGTTAAAAGCAGTGACTCAGATAGAAGCTGGAGATCCATTAAATAATTATAACTGGGGAGCCTTTTTCCCCATGGGGAAACCCAGTTATAATTCATTATTATAATCAACTGGTTATAATGGTAAACACGTGCCAGGTTTCCCTCGCTCCATGCATGCGCGAGCTGCGGTCTTCCTTCGTCCGTGTTGCACACTTCACCATCTCGTGACTGGTTCGCTGTAAGTCAGATGTTGAAAATTCATTTTCGCATTTGACTAAAGCTCTTGTAGTACGCCTTTTTAACTTTAGGCAGAAACCGCTTTAAAAGGAAAGTAAATGTTTAAACAACTGCTTGAACCCGACCACGGACTATGCTTGAACCAACCGAGCTACATAGCAATGTGTTTCTAGTTATATAATTCCTGTGGTGAAAAAATGTTCCCAAGCAGTTATATAAAATAAAACATGGGGTAGTCTGTTTATGAGAATTTTACACATGCCCTTGGTGTTGGATGCTTAAATAAAACCCCTCGAGCTTCACTCTCTCTGGTTTATGTAGCATCCAACACCATGTGTGTGTGTAAAATTCTCATAAACACTCCACCCCATGTGTTATTCTATTTATACTGCATAACTGCAATATATATAGTCCCAAATTCAAGCACAGACTCCTATAATTAAAGTCACTTGATGACAATATAAGTTGTTCCAAAACATCTTTGGGTCTTTATTTAAATCCATGTACACAAGAGCCTTGACGTGTGTGTGTGTGTGTGGGGGATAAAATAAATCATCTCAAAGAGACCATGCTGTAAAATACAGATATTAAATGGAGAGAAGGCCATTAATAAATAATGCTCTTAAAATCAAAAACCTATTTAACTTTGAGAAAAGGTGCCAAATCAAAGCCACTCTTCAAGCCCGACCCTTTGTATTCCCAGATATAGATCCTGTAGAATCTATTTGGAGCACCTGTCTGTTGAAGTCACCCTTCCTTTGATAGGACCAAACTTTCTCAATACCAGTACATTTTAAACCTATTTCCTCAGGGACTTTAGCTGAATGTATGTGATAGCGGTAGCATAAGTCAAATTTCCCTGACCAATATCTCTAAGTCAAATTCCCTGGCCAGCAGCCCTACAATGTTCTTCCATTCGTGTACAAAACTTACTTACATTTTTCCAACATAATAGGCACCATATTTTTCCCACCATATAAATCAAACCACTAGTGTGACACGTAATAAGACTGCTGATTTCTCATGTCTGTTTAGTTACCGGTTTCAGAAAGGTTTGGTTTGTTTGATATCATTACAGTACAGACAGTTGTGACTTGTACAACAACCTCTATTTTGTTTTATAAGCCAAGCCACATACTACAGTTGTGAGTAGGTTGTTTACTGTGGACTAACTTGTCCCTCAAAGTACTTGCCCTCTTATGAGCCATTCTAGGTGGGTCTTCTACTCTTGTTTCCAGTGCTTTATCCTCTTTCAGGACATACCAGTATTTTCAGATTATACTACCTGTATGCCCGAATAAGAGGAAAACATAGTGACAACGTTAATTCTTTCTGAAGTCACAGTTCTGTGTTTTTCTAAACAATAGATCTTGTCTGTTCCGAGCCCTAGCATGTTGTTCAGCATGCAAAATACATCTCATGGAATATCCTTTCTCCAAAAATCAATTTCTTAAGTTCTCTGCCGCTGCCGGCTTGGTGGCGCTGAGGGTTGAGGCTGGAAGCCATAACTCACATGCCCGGCGACCTGGATTGAGCGCGAGCTTGGGGCGTCCAGGAGTCGGTGGGGAAGGAGAGGATTGGGCGTCCGGATGACAGCTCTTCTCTCTTGGGGTGGGTGGGTGGATGACTTCCGGCGTGGCGGCTCCTAAGCGGAGGCTGGGAGCACCGCAGTCTGTGGATCAGGCAAGGCCTTGCGGGAGGTGCCTCGGCAGCCGTTCGTGGGCTGGGTGCGGAGTGTGCCTGGCAGCACTGGGTGGCATTGCACATCCGGGTGCCTAGGGGAGCTCAGAACAAGGGAAACCACTCATCGGCTAGGGGTAGGCGTCGCCTGCCCCCACCTCCATGGCGGATACTGCCCACTGCGACCTGGTCCCGATGTCGCCTTCGCCCATGGGCGCCAGAAGAAAGCGCCGAGGAGCAGAAGGTGGCTCCATCCCAGGGGTGTATTCTGATGGGAAATGGCCCCATCGGTGTGTTGCGAGTCAAGTTACACAGGCACAGATGGGAGGATCTCACGCTGGAGGGATAAGGCAGGTCGACTGAAGAAGCCCCAGTTGGTGGTGACTGGAGGAAAAGAATTGACAAAAAAGTTCTCTGCCCCACGTTGAACCCCTCTTCCATACTGCAGTTCCTTCTGAGGCATAAGAATTGCCCCTTAGGGATGTTGGGGACTGTGTGGCACAGATGACAACTTGATGCCAATAGGAGAATATTCCTGTCTGTTGGTTTCCTATAAATGTTGGTGTCAACATTGCCATTTCTCCTCTTGAAATCTCCAAATCAAAAAACCTTCTCTTTCTTTCTCTCTCTGGAAGGAAGGAAAATTATTTAGTCAGCTTGTTTCAGGTGCGACCTGGGAGCACAAGGAAGTTGAGTGACTTGCTCTGGGTCACACAGTATGCAAGTGGAGGCTGTGAGATCCAAACCCAGGTCTCCAGATTTGCAGCTCAGTGCCCTTAACCACTGTGCTATACTGCCTCCTTATCTATCTGTCTAGCTTCTATCTGATTCATTGCTTTTAAAAGTTTTCTACAAGAATGTGTGTGTGTAATTTGTTGTTAATTAAAGGATGTCACTTAGGTATAGGCACCACTGATTATTGATTTGATAAACTCCTTCCTATTACTTTAAGCAGGCCACTGTAAATTACATCATCACTGTGCTGCCTTGCCTTTGAGAAAGCAGACAGGTGTGTGAAATAATTTAGGGGCACTAACTTGGTATTTTAGGCGCTATCACAGAAATGAAGTCTCGGGAGAAATTGTAGGAGCACCACGACGCTGCAGTGTTGGTGCTTAACAGGAGATTGTGTAAAATCACTGTTGTTTTTGGCAGAGAACACAGCATATAGTTTGAGTTTTGAAAATATGTAATTGTGTAGTTGGAGGAATGTTTAAAAACTGGATAAGATTCTGGTAGTGTGGTTTTAAGGTTGAGAATAGTTTACAAGAAATTAGTTGGAAAAATACAGCATTAAAGGCTAGGAATTTCAATATGGTGGCTACTGAGCTTTTTTTTACATTCTGTTTGGAGGTTTAGTGATATTGTTAGGTAAGTAGGTCCATATGTTTATAGAGCTTTAATGTATGGTTAGCTGGTGTCTGTTGTCCAGTGAAATTACCATTTTTTCTTGCCATTTATAAATATCATTATGCATGTTCAAGCATTGTAACTCACCACTTTGGATGAATCTAGTCTATTACCTGCTGGTTCTGATGAATGTACTTACATCATACGTTTTCCCTGTTCCTTGGCAACTAGAAAAAAACACTAAAAATCCTTAGGAAATAAAAGATGAAGTCTGTTTACAAATCGGTCCTCTTAACTGTGAAATAATATTTCTGGTATTCGTTTGATAGCGTTCTCCTTAATTGTCTGTTCCCTGTCCTTGAGTTCTCTTGATACATTTAATAGCTTTATCTAATCAGATGGGATTTATTCCATCATCACTTAAAACAGTTATCTTATCTCCTTTTAATCTTCTTTTCTCCAATTATAACAACCCAAGGTTAGATGGCCTGTCTTCAGTTTAAATCCTGCTTTCCATTCCCTGTGTTTCTGCTTTCTCGTAACACTCTCTAACATGTCAGTATATTTCACAGTTTACTGGTATCTGTTCCTGACCTTTCCTAATCTGCTGCTTATCTTCTGTAGGTCTCATTGTGTACATCCTGGTTTCCTTATCTTAGTGACCTTCATAGAATAAAACAACAAAACCCGTTGATTTGTAACTAGTCACCACAACTTGGGTGCACATCTGGGATATGATAAAGCAGGTTTACCTAGTCAGCTTTAACTTTTGCAATAAGACCCAATTAAGTGGCGTTATCATGAGAGACAGTTAATAGTTTTAAAACAAGTGTGGGACATAAGAGTGCCTGGAGACAGAATGTGGTATTCTGGTATGATCAGGTTATGAGACAACAGTTCGCTCATTTGTGTGGCTGACCAGTTATTAGTGGGTAACATTCTTACCTGCTGTTTGGAAGTAGTTTTTCTGCTGAAAATCATCAGTTCACAACCTTGTATGTTGTGCAGGGAGATGGCATTCTGTTGCAGGTGTCATTTTCAAAAGAAAAGTGTGAAAATGAAGAATTTTAAGTTTCAATTTACCCCCAATTCACCTTTTCTTACTCCACTTCAATCCCTTCTACACTTATCCTTGTTGTCACCACAGTGTCTGCTAAACACACAAAAGGCAAGGTCCCAAGGGAGGACAGAACATTCCCCTACACAGGGACACTAGTTCAGAATACTGAAGGCAGGCAAGGGGGTAGGTAGTCCATCAGGAGGGATCAAATCAAAGCGGGATTATTGGTGACCTTCCTAGAGTGATTGAAGTTAATAATAATAATAATAATAACAAAAATATTATCGTTGGGAAAGCCTGTCGGAGGAAAACTCTGCTTTAGGCGTGTCCTTATAGGACAAACAACAAATGTGCAACAGACACTACTCACAAATTGCATTAAGTAATAAGCAACAATTAACCACCACGTTCATACAGACAGAAACAGATAAGATCATACAAAGACAGTTCAATAAAGCACTGTCGGAAGAGGATGATGTTAGTTCTAGTGTGCAGGAGGACATTCCATGTATTAACACTGTATATTTCATGGCTGACCCTTATTATGCACAGATTTCAACTTGCTGAGAAACTAGCAGTGGGTAATGGATCATTGACAAGCCAATCAACACACTGTTACCCATTCCTAGAAAAAAAAATTAATAAGTATCTGTGCGAACTTCTCTTCTGGCACTGCTGCTACTGTATGCGTTGTTGAACAGGGTTCATAAAATCGATATGGTGCAGAGGTGCCAGTAGACTAAACATTCATGAGGTCTGCATTTTTAGGTGACAAAAGATAAGAGTATGTCTGGGAAGAATGCTGTGTCCTCAGTTCGGCAAAGTTTTTCTTTTTTTTTGAAAATTAGCAATCTGAGTTAAAACAAGCATTTGTCAATGTCGAATGTTTGCTTGCTGGTATTGGCATTGGTAGTGCAGGAGTTACAGAGCTGCATAGTAGGAATGAAGTAAGTAGTGAACTAATGCCAACCCCACCCTACCCTGCAGAGACTGACAGGCATTGGGGTGTGCCTTTAGATCGGGCATAACACTCACGCCATTCCACCTCACCCACCCTGCAGACAGTGACAGGTGTCACGGTGTGCCTTGGGTCTTCGGCTCTTCACGCTCACCCCATTCCATAGGAAATAAGGTGAGATGGGCGCAGTAAGGAGAATGGGGTGAGCGTTGGGGCCAACCCCAAGGCACCTCAATGCCGGTCCAGTGGCTGCAGGGTGGGGTGGAATGGTGTGAACATTACAGCCAAGAACCCCAAGCCACACCCTCGATGCCTGTCAGTCTGTACAGGGTGTGGCGTTAACAGTTGGAAACCCTAATGCACATGCGCTTGTTGGTATTTTCGTTCAAAATTTTCAACATAGGCTTTTGGGACCTCCCTCATGAACAGTGGCACTGAGATTTCGTTATTCTGTTCCAAAGCTTGAATTCGCACAGCAACTGCACCATTCTGCAGCACAGGCGAAAAACACTTTTGGGCAGGATGCAAAAATGACAGCTGTACTATTCATAAGGAGGTGTGCAAAATGGGCAATGTTGAACATTTTAAGTGGGAATATTACACATTTATAAAGTTACAGTGTGCATGGAAACTGCGTAATGCATGCTCGTAACATAGTCATTTATGGACTTTTGTCACCAAATTTTAAACATAGGCATTTTAGGACCTCTGCTCATGAACAGTGTCACTGTGGTTTTCTTAATCTGTCCCGAATGCGGATTTCCCACAGCGACTCGTTATTCTGCACTGGAAGTGTGAAAACACATTTCGGCCAGGATGTAAAAAGGACAGCTGTACAGTTCATAGGGCGTGTAGAAAAATGCCAGTGTTGAAAATCTGGAGTGAAAATATTACAAATTCGTGAAGTTACTAGTATGCGTGGAAACTGCACAATGCACACTCATAACTCAGTCATAATTGGAATTTTTCAACAAATTTACAACATAGGCATTTTGAGAGCCCACCTCATGAACAGTGACACTGTCGTTTCGTTACTCTGTTCGAAGGTGATTCCACGAGTGACCGGAAATCACCTTCGGGACCGATCTAACGCCATGACAGTGACTGAATTCATGAAGAGGGGTCCCAAGAACCCATGTTGAAAATTTAGTGCCAAAAGTCAAAAAATGGCCGAGATATCCACATAAGTTGAAAAACCCATTATGCCATTATCTGACTTACCGGCATTTCTTCAGTTCGCGGTCAGCTTTGAAGAGTGCAGACATGTTCCTGGTTCACGAAGATTGTGGCGCTGGGCTCCGGAGGTAAGTGTGGGGTGAGGGAGGGGTGTGGGGGTTGGGGGAGGGGCAAGGGACTCAACGAGGGACCGTTTACTTTTAACAGGAATTAAAAACAAACAAACCAAAAAAGACACCACAGGGCGCTTTTGGCTCGCTGTGGTGGGCTCTAACATACCACCTGGATGTTTGTTGGGGGAGTGGAGCTGGCGGGGATTGGTCACCCCATCAGCCCCTGGCGTGCTGGGGGCACATGAGCATGCTGTGGTGGGCTCCCAGCGTGCTACGTGGGTGTTTGTTGGGGAACTGGAGCTCATGGGGATTGGGCATCCCCATCGGCCATACAGTGTGCTGGGGGGTGCATGAGCCGAGGGGATTGGGCACCCCGCACACAACAAATGGGGGCAAATCATGCCGACAGGATTGGACTGTCCCATTGGCAAATGAACTGGGGAGGGCATGCTGACAGGGGCTTGGGCACCCCCGTCGGCTTAAACATGGACTGGGAGAGGTGGCGGCTGTCCATTGGCTTTGTGGGGACTGTGAGGGGTCGATGGAGAAGCCGCGCCATGTTTCTCGAAATGGTACACAGACAGTGCAGTTATGATGGCTGCTGCAGTCAGCGACCGCCCGCAAACACAGCTGATTGTTTAATGATGGGGCACTCCTGATTGCAGCAGCCAGTTTCTTTCAAGGTTGTGGCAACCTACAGTACTGCTGTCATGGACAGCGAGATTTTCTATTGATTTTACACAGACCAGCCCCAAAATGGGCTGCTGCATTAGCAACAACACTGCTCGCCTCCACAACTTCGCTACTGAAGCAAGCTGTCGTAATATGTTTCTTGTGTATGTGCGCAAGCAAACATAAAAAGGCTTTGAAAAGTAAATCTGTGATTCAGGCATGCACATTAGCACAATTTTGACCATGCAGTCAAGAAAACATATAGCTAAAAAGAAAGGCCGTGATTGCCTACTGTGATCACGCCAGACATCCCCCTCCCTCCCTCCCCATCTCACCATCAAAAGTGAACCACACAGCGAAGTTACAGACCCAAGGAAATATACATTAAAAGCAAGCAAGCAAACATTTATTTTAATTCTCTTCTTCAGTTCGAGCCTCTGTCCTCTACATAGAGCGAGCACTCTTGCCTGATTTTCTCTGCCATTTTAGTATCGCTAGGATTGGAGTACATGTAGGTCTTACCTCTGGAATGGAGCTTTGGTCTTGCTAGTAGGAGCATAAAATATGTTTAACCAAGCTCATATAGGACAGGATCTGACCCCGTCAGATCCCTTTCTCCTCTGGTTGGTGCTGTAACCAAGATCAGAAAATATTTTGACAGTCTGATCATCGTGTCTGATGCCCCTGCAACAATTGGCAGCAAGCATATTTTGTCGTGTTCTTCACTACTCCCAGTGATTACAAGCACTGTCCTTGTGTAGTCCTGGGGTAAGGAGTTCTCCTGGGATTGATTCAATAATGCAGCTTTACTATAAACTCAGTCTGTATTGCAGCGTTTCTTTTAGCCAGTCTTGTACATATTTTTCAGGTTGCCCCTTCTGTACCTTCAGCAGTTCTATTGTGTAACAAATGCAACCCTGTAAAAGTTTTCTAGAAGCTCTAATGTGGCTTTTAGAACCAAATTCTCCTTAACTAGCCTCTGCATGTTATGATCAAATTTTTTCTGCTGTCTCCCTGCTTTTTGGCATCGGCTTGGGTTGAATCGCCTATCTTTTAAACTAGAGTGGTTTGAGAATTAAAATCCTCCGTCTTTTGTCCAGCACTTGAATTGCTATTAACAAGGATGTCAAGATACAGTAGATCCTCTGGCTTGGGAGAAAGATGACTCAGTCCCCCAATTGTGCTTTAGAGGCCTGCGTTTTCATTTTCAGCAGCCCTGCAGGGGGCACATTCTTTGGTTTTACCATCTGAAATCTGCAAGTTTTCTAGATTAGAAGGAGCCCTAACACAGCTACTATAGAATTGGAAGGTTTTGATGTCGTTTTTGAAGGGTGATTGACCATTTCATGGAACTTATTTAGATCTACAGCGGCGCTCTTGCACCATGTGTCTGCTCCTGCTGGTGCTGATATTCAGGCCACGCCCGGCTACAGCATTTTACATTGGGATATTTTGATCAATCCTGTTAAGTCTGATTCAAGCACACTAGTAAGAAGAGTCTCGTTCACTGCCCTCCTCAACCATAAGCACATGATATAGTAGATCAGGAAGGGCATGAAGGGCATGTGTGTGGAAACTCCTTTTATATTCCTGTATTGTGCTGCTTAATTTTAATTTGTATGTTTATTTATTTATTTTATTTATTTATTTAAGAATCAGTTTACAACCTTTGAGCCAGAGGCTCGTTTCCAAAGGTACTTGTCACATAAAGACATACATTGTGTTTTTGGTTTACAAGAGATTTTCAAAACAATAGGTGTTCAACAGAGCGCCACATCACATTGTGGTCAGACAGATACAGCTGGGTACAGGGTACATGTAGTTGATAACAGGTATTACACAAGTCGGTATCAAGTGTGCAATCTGGTTGGTAAACACTGAAACAGCTGGCACTGGCCAGGTTAAATATAGGCAAGGTGTACAGGGAGTGGTGGAGGGATGGTTGGGTGGAGAGCTGCCGGGGGCATTGTCAAGAAGAAGCAGAGGTGGAGGCTATGTTCAGAAACAGGAGCAATTCACGAGTGCTGAAGATGTGGTTCAGTGTGGTTTGAACTTGGAGATGGTGATGGCATTGGTGGCGGTGGCAGGAGAAGTTAAACCAGGTTGGGGCTCTATAGCAGAAGGACCTCTGGCCACGGCTGGTTCTTGATCTGGGGACCTTTAGAGTGGTCTTGTAGGAAGACCGTGTTGCAATCGTGGGAGGGCTCTGGTGGATGGATGCCGTTACCCCAGGGAGAGCCGAGTAGGGTTTTTGGTGAGGAGGCAGGTTTGGTATCAGAGCCGTTCATCCAGGGTAAGCAGGTTAGCATCGACATACAGCTGACAGGTGTGTGTGAGCCTGGGGCACCAGTAATCAATCTGCATGCTTTATTCAGGGTTAGGTGAATTTTGTTGAGTGCAGTGGTGTCGGCTGCACCATATACTGGTAGACCATAGTCTACAAGGGACAGAACGGATGATGTAACAGCTAGCCGGAGAGCATTTGGGGAAGGCAGGTTCTATGGCGGAATAGGATGCCAAGCTGTGTGTTAGTGGCGGATGTTAGGGCGTCGATGTGGTTGTGAAATGAGGGCTGAATCAAGGTAACCCCAAGGTATTTGTAGGAGCAGACTTGTTCCAGTGGCTGCTTGGTACTCGGAAGGATATGGAGTGGGTGGCTGCTAGCTTTGTTTTGGGGGTGGGAAAAGAGCATAGATTTGGTTTCTTAAGATTGATGGCAGTCTGCGCTCCTTAAACCAAGCCTCGGCACTGTTGAAAGACTGCTGTAGGGAGTCCTGTAGGGAGATGGGATTGCGGTGGGTGGCAAAAGGACAGCGTCGTCTGCATACAGTAGAATTTTGCCAGGGCATGCACTGGGCAGGGTGTTCAGATACAGCGAAGAGAGGGGCCCAGGATGGAGCCTTGGGGACCCCAGAGAGAATGGGACGGGTATCGGAGAGTGTGCTATTAATTTTACACACTGAGATCAGAAAAGTCAAGATAGCTACGCATTCATGCCAGGGGGCCAGCCGAGAGACCAGTGTGGCAGAGTGCATTCAGCAGAAGTGGATGGGAGACAGTGTCGAAAGCCTTGAGAGGTCAATGAACACTGCACCAGCTAGGAGCTGGTATCTAAGGAGGAGTGTAGAAAGTTAGAGAATTCAATAAGGGCAGTGCTGGTACTGTGACCCTTGACGGAAGCCATGTTGCTCTGGGCATAAAATGTTATGCTTAGCCAGATAATCAGTGATTTGAATGGCCACCACTTTCTCCAGGGCTTTAGAGAGGGAGGGAGGATGGAGATTTGCGGTAGTTGTTGGCCAATGACCTGTCGCCCCTTTATGAATAGGTGTGATAATGGCTGTTTTCCAAGCTGTGGGGAATTGTCCCAGGCAGAGTGACTGGTTAATTAGGCTTGTGAGTGGTGCAAGGACTTCATCTAGCACCAGCCTGAGGATGCTGGGGTCCAGTGAGTCACTGCCGGATTGTTGCCATTGAGCTTTGATTAGGATGGGTCTGGCTTCCGGTGGAAATCTTTCGCAGGAGGAAGCTGGGGTGCTGGAGGACAGGGGAGGTTGGCTGGGGAGGGTCAAAGAAATTACTAGGGAGGACTGAGCTAAGGTCAGTGAAAGTGGTGTTGAACCAGTTAGCTATGGTGGCAGGCTCGGTGGAGGTGGTGCCATTTCTAGTGAGCTGGGATGGGGCAGGGAGCAAGCTTACCATTGAGTTGCTTAATATTATCCCAGAAGGTCCGGGCTGAGCCCCAGGAGGAGGTAAGGGAGGCCTGGTAATGGTCTGCCTGGGCTTCCTGGTGTCCCATGTGCACTTATTCCATGCTGCATTGTAGGCTTGCCTATCAGACAGACGACCTGTTTCAGTGGCAGGTGCCAGAGGTTATCGGTGTCTAAGTAATTGTAGGAGGCCGGGCTAACCCAGGGTGCGCTCTGTTTTGGACCGGATTTTGGTTAAGGGTGCAAAGAGCTCACAGGCCATGTTGAAGGTGTGAGTGAAGAAGGTGAGGCAGTGTCAATGTTGGTTGCATGCTTAATGGGGACCAGTCTATCTGGGTGAGGAGAGCTTTAAGTTTCTTCAGCCCACCAGGGGAGCGCCTAGGAGGGTGGTCTGGGCTTTGGGTTTGGGATTGGGGCTACCCAATGGAATAGGATAGGGGAGTGGTCACTCAGGAGTCTGGGAGGACCTGGATGTTTTGGATTTTATGGGGTCTGTTAGTTATAATAACATCCAGAAGGGTGCTGGTACCACTCTTAGGGTTAAGTCTCGTGGGCTGGGTGACGAGTTGCGTCAGATCTTGGGAGGCAAATGAGTCTCTGGTCGCGGATGAGGAGGTGCTGAGCCAATTGACATTGAGGTCCCCACTAGGATTTGTTCTGCCTTATGTACTGGGTGATTCTCTTGCATATGATCCCGTTGTACACCTTTGATTTATTTTTCCTTCATTAGTTTGAGATTTTCTTCTTATGCCTAGTTTTATGCTTCATAAAGTGGTATAGTATAGCAGCACATGCCAGTAAGGCTGTATACTCATACCAGCAGTATGCCATAAAAGTAACTAACCTAGGCTATAACAAACTGATAAAACTGCATGCGACAGTACCAGGCTATACTAAAGCCTGCATGGTCCCAGATACTTCATCTTCATAAAACAGTTCAGTATTGAGCCCTCTCCCTCTTAGGGATCATTATAAGACCTTGGGGACTTAAAATCACTAAACATTTATAAGAATTGCTGTGTGGGCCAACAAGCATGGTCCTTAGAAATATAGCTCGCATATGTTTATGCCATTTCATGAACTTAATTCAAAACAGCTTCACTTACAGAAAAAGAATTACATGAGAACAACATTTTATAGCTAGAATGATTAATAACTGTTAGAACTAATTGCCGTTGTAGAAATCGTGCATACAGACATTAGTTAATGTCCCAACTAGAAATTGAAATTGACTCACAGTTCATTTCACTCTGTGTTGGTAAAAATAGTGATGAACGATCCTCACAGCTGCAGAGCATGAGGAGGGAGACTTAGGGTGGCTCATCCGGGTCGGGGACTTTGTCCTCCACTTTCAACCCCATGCTGCTTGACCCTTTATTAGCCTTTGGACCAGCAGTCAGGCGGCTCGGCGGTCTTCTCTGGGCGTCAGGTCTTTGCCCATCATCCGCCCGACCACAGTGTCCGCTAAGTCAGCCTCGGGCTCTGGGGCTGACTCCTCTCAGTGGCATCAGGGGCATGCATCAGCCTCTGGCAGAGTGACACCTCTACCCCAGTCAAGAGTTAGCTCCCCTAAACAGGAGTCATCCAAAACGACGCCAGTGCTTCTCCCGACTGGTATCAGTCCACACCAGTTCAGTCGATTTCAGCCACCCCAGCAACTCCTATTCCATCGTCGCTGGATCATCCTGCATTGCCAGTGGATCTAGCCACTGCTTCAGAATCGTGCCAGAGGGCCTGCCGTCGAGACCTGATGACACCTGCCAGGCGATGCCAGATAACCCAACACCCGTTAAACGAACGCCGGCTAACCCAAATCCACAGGATCCAATACCTGGGCTGCCGCTTCGCGACCGACACCAGGACCGTCTAACATCCCTCAACGGCGTCAGTTCACCCTCATAATCTGCAGAATTCTCTGCCAGATTGCTGTACCTTTGACCTCCTAGTGGAACACGGTGAAGGACGACTTGCTTCCGCAACCAGCACCCCTCCTAAGGCTCCTACTCCTCGAGGGTCCTGACTCCAGCTCCTCCTCGGAAGCCTTCTCCGCATCCCAAGGAGCCTACCCCACAGCCAGATGGCATGGGCAAGTGTCACTCCACGCATTCTGGGTGGAAGCATAGCTGCTCGTCCTCCAGATCCTCAGACAGGCACAGACGTCAGTCTCATGGCCATTGTTACCGCATTCAACCTCAACGCCTTCCTCCTCAGGGAGTCGGGCCGTAGCTCCTCCTCCTCTTCGAGGTCATCCGATTCCAGGTTGTCCCCACTCCTGCCAACCCGAAGGACACCCCTAGGTCACCCCTGATGACATGACCTTAATGGAGATTATGTGGTACATCCAATTTAATATGGGCTGTGATACAGTAGATTTGGACCCTGAAAGATGGCGCTTATTGTCTTTTCTCTGCCAGAAGGACCCAAAGCCCATGGTGGTTCCTTCTCTGGAGGACACTTTTGTGGACGCTCACTAAGTCAGCATGGAAACGCCCATCTTCTACCCCTGCAGTTCCCAAAAAGCTGACTGCCTTTACAATGCTCCAGGGATGAACCCTATTTTGGGAGCAGCCAGCCGCAGAACTCTATGGTCATCACGACAGCTCACGACTGGTCCAAGAGGCCAGTCATTTAAGTACCAACCTCCGGACAAGGACTCCAAGCAGGTAGACCAACTTGGCAGAAAGGTGTATGCCTCAGCTACCTGTGCCATCCGTTCCTTAAATTTTTGGCCCTACGGTCAAATATCAGAACGCCTGTGGGTAAAGGCCATGGAGCTGGTTCAAACTTGGCAGGAATGGTCTCCAGAAGGTTGAGCCACTTCACATTTTAAAATTGGGCTAATATGTTGGTACCCATGGTTTACGTTAGTCCTATGGCACGGCAGTTGCGGCAGCTAGGGCAGCTGCCTCAGGAATGTGCCTTTGCTGGTATTGTTGGCTCCGGGTCTCAGGATTTACCCTAGGCGTTCAAGCTAAAATCTTGGACACCCTTTCAAGGGCTCTGTCCTTTTGGTGAGGACTTCAAGAAGGTCATCACTAATCTCCAGTAGTCGGGCAAGGCTGTCAGATCTGTAAACAGCATGTACAGATCTAATCAGAAGCAAAACTGTCACCAACCATTTCAGAAGTTGTCCAGTCAACGGTCCGAAGCCAGCAAAATTGAGGAGCATTTAAGCATAAGGCCATTGCCCAGACCTCAGGAGGTTCAGGTCCCAGAGCCCTAAAGCCTCCTGCCTGTCCCCGGTTCCTCGGCCTGACTCCTTACCCAACCCCTTCTCAGCAGAATCCTGGGGGAGGCAGTAGGGGTCACTTTTCTCTCTGTGTAGAGGGATGGCAAAGAATTACGACAGATCAGTGAGTTCTTCATTTGATAGAGAAGGGACATATCCTGGAGTTCACGGAGATCCTTCAGACAGTCCTCATACACTCCCATTATCCTCCCTCACACCTCTCCCCTATCCAGGAAGAGATCCAGGTGCTTTTACTGAAACGGGCCATAGAACCAGTTCCTCCAGCTCAGAGGGAAAGGATTTTATTCTGACTTTTTCCCTGGTCTCAAATAAGACAGGGACATGCGACCCATCCTGGATCTCAACCACCTGAACAAGTACATAGATTACAAATGTTTCAGGATGATCACCTTTTCAGGCCTGCTCCTCTCCTTCATCAAGGGGACTGGCTGTGCTCTCTGGATATGCAAGATGCATACCTCCACGTACTGATCTTTCAACCCCATCGGAGGTTCCTTTGATTTCGCTTTCAGGGCAACCATTATCAATTCCACGCCTTGCCATTTGGCCTGTCCTCATCTCCTGAGTCTCTACAAAGTGCCTTGCTGTTGTAGCGGCCCTCAGGAGACAGGGTCATTACGTCTTTCCCTGTCTGGACGATTGTCTACTTGCTGCCCTTCAAGGGATTGGCTGCTCAGCACCACAGAGGACACCTTTACTTTGTCTGGACTTGGGCATAACCTCAACCTCCTGAAATCCTCTCCATGGCCCAGCCACAGGCTACAGTATATTGGGGCAATTCTGGACACTGCCGTAGACAAGGCCTTTCATCCCCAGACAGAGTGGAGCATCTCCAGGAACATGCTTGTCTAATTTCTTCAATTCACCAGGTCCAGGCCAGAGTATTCCTGCGATTGTTAGGACACATGGCAGCAGCCATCGCGACGGTCCCTGTTGCACACTTACACATGAGGGTCCCCAGTGGATCTTACGAGTCCAGTGGGATCAACGCTCAGACGGGTTGGAGCAGCTGATGATATTCTCCACTCTTGGTGCATCAAACTCTGGCCTGGTGGTTAGACCAACCAATATGTCCTTTGGGGTCCCCTTCGGCAGGCCCCTCCATCTCAGATCCTGACTATGGATGCATCCGGTCAGGGCTGGGGTGCTCATCTGGTAGACTATCAGCCACAAGGTACTTGGTCTCCCAGGAGGTACATCTCCAGGCCCCTCCCTCTCAGATCCTGGCCATGGACGCATCCAGTCAGGGCTGGGGTGCTCATCTGGCAGACCATCAGCCACAAGGTACTTGGTCTCCCCAGGAGGTACATCTCCTTGTCAGTATTCTGGAGATGCGGGCAATCCTTTATGCCCGCCAGGCTTTCCAGACATATCTGCTTCCGGTCGTCTACTTATTCAGATGGACAACATGTCAGTGGTCTTCTGCATAAACAAGCGGGGGACTCACTGTTACCCTCTTTGTAGGAGGCCATGAGAGTCTGATATTGTGCCATCGAGCATCATCTGGAACTCACTGCCATGCACGTTCCAGGCATACAAAACACCTTGGCCGATACCTAAGCTGGTCTCGATCAAAGGGTACATGCATGGGAACTCCTTCAGTCTGTGGCTGAAGAGCTGATTCGACAGGTGGGGCTGGCCGAGTTGGACCTTTTGTGTCCCCACTCAATGCCAAACTGCCCAATTTTTGCTCTCTCGATCCAGGGCCTGGTGTTTTCTGGCGAGGCGCATTGTTCTGCTCTTGGACAGGGAGGCTTCTGTATGCCTTCCCACTACTGCAGAGTCCTCCTCAAGTTGCAGTAAGAGGGAGCAGAAATTATCTTAATGGCTCCTTACTGGCCATGTCAGATTTAAGTTCCTCTACTTCAGCAGCTGGCAGTGGAACCCTGATCCCTTGCCCCTGCACTCCGGCCACTCTCCCAAGGAGCGAAGTGCGCTGCTCCATCCAGACCTCAGATCATTGCACCTGCATGCATGGCGCCTGCAGACCTAGCAGTTGCTTGGTTTGGGGTTTCCCAGAGTGGCAGAAGTCTTGGTGGCTGCTAGAAAGCCTTCCAGCAGAGCTACTTACTCGATGAAGTGGAAGTGGTTCTGCCTTTGGGCTTCTGCCCACCATCTCGATCTGTTCACTTGCCCTGTGAACTCCGTTTTGGAAGATCTCTTTCTCTATCAGATTCAGTCTTGAACTACTCTTCCATTTAAGTGCATTTACTGCCGTTTCCATATATCATGTACCTGTAGAGGCAAAACTCTTGCCCAGCTGGATCTCCCACACCTTTCTGCGAGGTATCCTACACTAAAACCTCCCATCTGGAACCCTGTCCCCTTGGCATCTTTTATTTCTTTTGGAAAAACTTACACTGCCTCCTTTATACGGCCACAAGTTGTGAACTACACTTTCTGTTGTGGAAAGCGTTATTTTAGTTGCCATTTCTTCTGCTCAAAGGATTTCTGAGCTTTAGGTTCGATGTGCAAAGAGTCTTATTTAGTTTTCCACAAGGACGGGTGTTCTTGTGGACAAATCTAAGTTTCTGCCTAAGGAGGTGTCTGAGTTTACCCTGAATCAGGACATCCATCTACTTGTCTTCTATCCAGAGTATTCCAATTGAGGGGACACTCTTCTTTATACTCTGGGCCTTCACTGATGCTATGTTACTATTTAGATCGTACCGTGCTATCTGTAAGTCAGAACAGTTGTTTGTTTCTTTCACCCGAGGACTGAAGGGGCTCTAGTTACTAAGCAGACTATGTCCAGTTGGCTAATTAACTGTATTGTTTGTTGTTACCAAAAGTATGACAGGCCTTTGCGAGACCAGTCAAAGGCCATTCTATCAGAGGTATGGCTGCTTCCTTTGCCTCCATTAAGAATGTGTCTGCTTCTGATATTTGTGCAGCTGCCACTGGAGCTCTGTACACACTTCATATAGCATTACAGTTTGGACAGTGCCTCACGTCACAGGGCAGGCTTCGGATTTGCAGTCCTTCAGTGCCTGCTGTCCTGAGCTTTCCACCCGATTTTCCTCCTCCTGACTTAAGGGGTTGGTCCTTTCACTGCTTGGGACTCAGTTCTTATGGTGTAACCTGCAAGAGCTCCCTGCAGCTTATCCGTTAGGTAGGGAAATTGGCAGACTAGGTGGGCCAGCGGTCCTTATCTGCCATCAAATTCTATGTTTCTCCCCTTGAAGTGAGATAGTACAGTTACGTAAGAACTTACTGTAACAGTATATCTTCAAGAGGAGCTCTTCAGCAGGTGCTCTTTTCCTACCACCTTTCCCTGGTATCTGTTTCTCCTTTGTTATTCCTTTCCTCATTTCAGAGGAACCTCCTCTGTTCTCTGTTCCTGAGTCTCCAGTGGGAGAACTGAGATAGGGCTGGGGACCGCCCTTTATATACTATTGATTGATGTTGGGACAGGCCGATGTCAGGCGGTCCCCGCTGTGTACTGCTAGCTAGAAGTGTTCCATGGGGTCCTGCTGCCTGCGGGCTTCAGTCCTTATGGTGTAACCTGCTGCAAGAGCTCCTCTCAAAGATCTACTGTTAGGGTAAGTTCTTACATAACTGTACTTTTGCCAGCATACACCACCTTCAGCTTCACTGGATATTGCAAATTGTGAGAGACCCTAGCAGCGGAGAGGATCTGGTGCCATTGAAGGATTTGCGCTTCTCCTGAGTAGCTAAGCTGAGATCAGGCTAGAGAGACAGCTTGTTCCTGTGTCTGTAGTTAGCAGTGCTATGTGACGGGCCACATCCAGGATGTGCACTCTCATGTGGCCCCAGAAAAGTCACCAGGAATGTCTGTGGGGAGTTCTCATCAGCACGCTTCTTTCATGGTACGATTCAGAAGGCACGTAAGTTGTGGGGTTGTGGGGTCAGCTCAAGATGAAGCAACTCACCCAGCCAGGACCCAGTGAATGCTACCTGATCATCCCTCTCAGCCACTTCTGGCAAACCAAGAATCCTTAGGTTTGCCTCTCTCCTGAGATTCTTCATGACTTCCATTCTGTAATGCAGCATCTTACATAGAAATATAGAAGTTGACGGCCGATAGGGACTGCAAGGCCCATCCAGACTGCCCATTTGTTCTACCTTATGAATGTGCCATAGGCCTTTACTCTGTCAATGGCCTGTCTGTTCATACTCATCTATATTTCTCCTTATGCCTATCCCATGCCTGTTTGAAGCCCTGCACTGTATTCATATCCACCACTTTGTGAGGTAGGCGCTCCATGGATCCACCACCCTTTCTGTGAAAAGAACTTCCTCACATTACCCCTTAATCAGCCTCCTTCTAATCTCATGCTGTGTCCTCTTGCCTTGCTATTTTCTTATATTGAAACATGTTAGACTCTTTCATCTTGTTAGTGCCCTCAAGATGTTTGAATGTTTCGATCATATCACCTCTCTCCTCCTTTGCTCTAGGGTATACATATTGAGTTAGTTACCTGTCCTCATATGTTTTCTGATGCAATCCCTGCACCATTTTGGTTGCCCTTCTCTAGACTGCCTCCATTTGTTAATGTCCTTGTGAAGGTGTGGCCTCCAGTATTGCATGCAATACTTCAGATGGGAGCCTAACCAGTGTCTTGTAAAGAGGGATTATTACCTCCTCTTCCAACTTGATACCCTACTAATACACCCCAACATCCCCTAGCTTTACCTACTGCTTTAGTGGTCTGCTTGGATAATTTCAGGTCATCTGTGATGATGATGATGATGCCCAAGTCTTCCTTCTCTTGTGACTGCCAGCAACTCCCCTCAGCCTATAGGTGGCGTCAGGGTTTCTCTTCCTTATGTGCATGATCTTGCACTTCTTTGCGTTAAACCCCAGTTGCCACTCTTCCGACCATTTTGCCAGTTTATCCACATCTCTTCTCATTCTGCCCACCCCATCTGGATCATCTACTCTGTTGCAGATCTTGGTGTCATCTGCAAACAGACAAACCTTACCCTCCAGTCCATCAGCAATGTCACTGATGAAGATATTGAAGAGGACTGGCCCCAGGATTGATCCCTGAGGTACCCACTTGTGACTTGCATCTCTTCTGACTGTATACCATTTACCATCACTCTCTGTTTTCTGCCCGCCAACCAGTTTGCCACCCAGTTGACCAACTTCTGACCCACACTGAGCCTGCCTAGCTTATTAATCTTCTATGTGGAATAGTATTGAAAGCTTTGCTGAAATCATCTTGTTATCTTTATTAGAACTGTGGTAGCGGTGGTGACCTTCAGAGAGGATTCATCTGCATCCTCCGCCTCTGTTAGTGCTGTGGAGCTTGCATTTCACATACAGTTAGTGTGGAGTTAAAGTCAATGACTTTCTGGTCCGGTGTCAGCACCTTTTTGTCCGATGTCTGGATTGTCTTCAATAAGTCTCTTGTTAGTGGACTCCTCTGCTCCTTCCTCCAGTTGTAGTGTTGTCTTCCCACTGTCACTAGGCCCCACTTGCTAATCTTGCCTGCCTTCTCCTTCAGAAGCTTCTTCCAGGTTTTCCATGTCTCAAGATCCTTTGAAATTTGATAAATAGTAAAAGCCAAATAAGTCTTACGTATTAAAAATAGAATAAGTGATAAGTATGTATTAAAAGGCAGTAATACCATTGAGAAGTTTTGGGGACTTGGAACTGCAAGAGCGAAGCTCCCAAACTCCCCAGAACCTTGAGATGGTTTACTGCCTTGAAATACAAGCTACCTATTTTTCATTTTTGTAATATATGGATCTGAGTTGTTTTACTGTTCCCTTGAGATTTGGTAAGAAACTCGGAGGAAGTAAAGTGTTTATGGTTGTCTCTCTAAGAGGATCTGGTTTCCATGTGTTGCCATGGACACCAAAACTTCATGACACCTTTGAAGGAGATAGCGTGTGATTCTGTTGGTGCTTGTTTGTTTTATGCATAATTATCTTGACACCATGGCGGCTCGTCTTAGCGAGTGGTTGAGTAGGTGCTCATTTTTTTTTTTGTATGTTTAATGTGGCTTTATTTTTGGGCAGTTTAAAAGGAAACTTTTTTATGATCCGGGAGGAGGAGGAGACCTACTGTTTGCTGCAGGTTAGATGTTTTGGTTTGCGGCAGCGGCAGTTGGCCTTCACTGAGGGGACGGTTACAGTGAAGCTGGCTCTGCTGGGCACCTCCGTTGGCTGCTCGTGCTTCTATGCTGCGGTGATATATATCGCTCAGAGCTGAAACAATAGTATTATCAGCTCTGAATGATAGTATTACAGCATGGAATGATGGTATTATCACTGCTCCAACTATAGCATTATCAGCATGGAAGCAGTGTATTATAGGACATTTTTGTATGGGTTAGGATAGTATTATTATGGCTTATCTATATATTACAATAACTTAGTGCCAAGAAGTTGGAAAATGAAGTTATATGGATTACAATTATGATTCCTGAGAGAATGTTTGAGCAGAACACATCCTCTTATCATGGCTGCTGGCTACAACCCCTCCATCACACACCTTTGAAATGATAAGACTGAGAAGAAGGGTCTGAGGTCAGAAGCATTGCTTGGTGGGGGAGCTTAGTATACTCTTAGTAGGCATGGAAGTAAGGAAGACCTTATTGGACCTACTGTGTTCGTGTTTTCCTCCTGTGCCCATGCACCATTCCATGGAATGGACCTAGAACAGTTTTGGTCAGTCCAGTGGACCGAGAATAATCCCTGCCGTATGCACCTAATGATGTTACATCAGCAATAGGTAGTGCTTGGAGGCCCAGATTCCTGTGTGCAGGACTGCAGTCACCTGGGCCACCAGGGAGGTGGGAGGCAGTCATATCTTGGCTAGGCACCTCTGTCCACCCCAAGATGGGCGGTATCTGAGCCAGATACTTAAGGCCTGCCTCTGCCAAGACGATGTACAATGACCCAGGCTTACCCTATGAACCTGGGTCTTCAGCATGCTAAATGAGACAGTTAATATAGTGTGCATTACAAGGGGTAAGAAACCTAATTAATTATTCATGAGGCCATTACGCTTTCTGACTGACTTCTGCACTGGCCCGGACAGCTCATAGTAGTGTGACATGTGCTTGTCTAAAGCACATCTTTATTTATTTATTTTTAAAACAGCCTTTTTGCAACGCCTGGTGGTGCTGAGGGTTGAGGCACTGGACGCCACCTCACGCCCCTCCGGCGACCGGGTTCGGGAAAGAGCCGGGTCAGCAGGGAAGACTAGGATTGGCGCCTGATGACAGCTGTCCTTGTACTGGGGAAAGGGTGGCTGCACACCGTGGTCTGATGGTCCCTGGAAGAGGCCGGAGGTACTGCGGGTGCCGAGTTGGGGGTGGAGCACGGCAGGCGTCTGCACATTTGTGCTCGGACGCTATTGCACATCCGTGCTCCCATTGGGAAAATAGAACAGGGAAAAGGCAGCATTAGTCCGCTGCAGCATGATTGCAGCAGCTCCACTGGCTGACGATGCCCGGAAGGCGTGTGCTGGTACTGGATCCTGCGCCAGGTTGCAGAGGCAGGAGAGCCTCTGCGTCGAGTGTAGTTGCCTATGCCAGCTGGGCACTTCAACCGGGTCGGCGGTGGAGGCGGTGGCTGGATATTGAGCAGGGCAGTGGCTACAGGTCAGAAACTCTTAAATGATACAACAGCCTTTTGTTGTTGTTTTGCTAATAACACAGATTTACAATTGCAGTAACACCTTGCAAGCAGGCATTCCTTTGTATTAATGCCACGATTAGGTTAATAGCCTCGGCTATGTCTGACAACACCCCAGCTGGTGTTAATCCCCGGAATTGCTTTATTATAGATCTTATTGTGAAGTGATTGCCAAGCAAAATGGTAAGTAATTACAACAAGGACTGACGTGCGGAGGTCTTTATCAGGGAAATAATGACCGTAGGCATGCTGAATGGTTCAGTGCACAGCCAAGGGTGCATTCTAACAGACCATTATTTCAGCAATAAGGATGAACCAAGGTCCTTATTACTGTTATAAACCTCCCATTAAATAGTCTTTCCATTGGGCATTACATTCAAAAAGGCGTTTGTTCCGTTGTAGCCGAGGTTCAGTTTAAAGTACTGGAACCAAAAGCTGCAACCGCTGCATAGATCCAGGCTTCAGTACCCCAGTCCTCCTGTAGGCACAGTCGTAATGAAAGCATTTACATATTGGGGCCCTTTCAAACACCGGTTCTCCTTCTGTAGCAGGCAGTTATTTTCAGCCAAGCTTTTTCCCACCCCTGAGATTGCACTGAGAGTGGTATCAAAGTGGTAGTGTAATGATCAACTGCCCTTCATATCCAGTGCTCAGTGTACTGAGATTTTGCAATCTTGATTTCGATTCACTGCTATATTTTAAAGATTTTTGCCATGTACGTTATTAGGAGATGCAAATATTATGAAATCTCTGTGCATTAGGGCACTGTATAAAAGGGGCAATCACCGTTATCCTATTGCGTTGATAGTGCTCTCGCCAAGTCATGTGTGATCTTGGGGCAGGCAGAGGCATGGCAGAAAATGCCTGCCTGCTGCAGAAGGAGAAGCAGTGTTTTCGAGGGCTTCGTATATAAATGCTTTCATTACAGTTGTGTCTGCTGGGAGGACTAGGGTACTGAAGTGACAATCTGTGCAACGGCTGCTGCTTTTTTGATTTCTTTACTTCTCTAACCAGCTGATTGAGGCAGTGAGTGTGTGTTTCCATAGAAGCATTACACTAGAGGTCATTCATAGTAATGGGCAAAACCTGTAAGCACAATGCTTTTCTACATACTGCACATTCTGTGAGGTTTTAATTCCATTGAATGTTCTATGTAGTAGGTAATGTATATTGTAGTTGTGTCGGTGAAGACAAATGTTTTGTTTTTTAGGTATGAGACTATGGAAGGGCTTCCTACAAAAGAAGTACAGGGTTTACAGCATTGCTTGTTTTCCCATAGCTCTTTGCTTACACAGTTTATCTTAAAGTTGTGTTTTAGACACCAGCAGTGTAGTTACTGAGTAGGCAAACATGACTGTTGCTGTTCTTCAAAGACATCTACCTCCATAGTGCAACACCTTTGAAACTGTAAGATGTCATTGTCAAGACCACTCTGAAACATTACCTAGCTGGCCACCTACGTTGACATATATCGACACTGCTTATATAATGTGGGTGTCCCCAAACTCTTCAGTTTTCACACCTGCCATCAATCGTTCATCATATCAAGGAAAACACCTTTGGTGATTTCTGTCATTGAAGTAAAACCTGTTTTATTTGCTTACTTTATGTTGTTGTTGCATGCGTAACCAACACCTTCACAGCCTCTGCTTTTTCGCATTTGTCATGTAGCTTGAAAATACTTTGTGTGATGACGCTTACAGTATTTGGGTTTGCTGCCTGGGCCTTTCACATGACATGAAATCTTGCGCCATTTGTCAGGGCTTTAACAAGCCATGAGGAGTTGCTGCCTGGAAGTTGTGGAGAATTTCCTACAGAAAATGAAGAACACCAAGCAGACTGTTGCAGTGTCTACACCAGGGTCTCCCTCTCACTCTACCAGATGCACTGCTATGGAACCCGTAAGTCTCAACAGATGGCCATGTTATCGCCTCACGGGGAAAATGCCATTTGTCAAAAGAAGGCAAAATGTTCTTTTCAGCTGTGCATCATCGTCACCACCATTCTAGGTCTCCCTTCCAGTCCAGTTGCAGCTGCATCCCTTGAAGGTAAGTCTCTGGCTGATCCATTGATCTCCATCATCGGCCCAACAATTGTCCAGATATCAAGGTCAGATATAGGCCCAAAGTCTATTACCAGCACAGTGATGGTGGGTACTGTCTTGTTGATGTGTCCTTCATCAACTCCACAGACTGGCGCTATCGACAGTAGCGCTGTTGTTTTCCTATTGTCTTTGACCTGTTTCAGTGACTTTTGCCTTCCTTGCCATTCATGATCATGTCTATGGCTAGCCATTGCTGTTGCTTCCATTGACAGCTGCTGGTATTTCTGTAACTGATGTCCCACCCACAGTGCCACCCCAGCCACTGTCTCAGCATGTGGCCCCTCAGCTCTGTCCTCAGCCTAAGGATGAAGAGGATGCATACATTCCAGATCTGCTGGATATGGATGAAGAGGAAAAGCTACAAGCTTATTGGTTTGACTGTAGTTTCATTGTCTCCTCCTGTAGTGAGAACACTGAATTATACACCCAGGTCTCCTGAGGATGCCCCATTTCAGAGTCTGCTACTCCTCATGCAGGATAAACTAGGCGTTGTTGCTGAAGAGGATTCCACTAAGAGGAATCTTTATGAATTTCTGGAGGGCCCCATAATCTCTGATAATTTCTTCTACTGTATTTAACCTGCTTTGGTGGAATGCTACCTTGGCTGCCTGGCACAAATCCAGGACATTACGGCTGTCCCTCATAAGGCAGATAAACAATGTCCAGCCCTATGCCAAGGCTTTTATACCACCCAGTCTGAAACTGACTTGGTGGCCATTGTGGCTGCTCATGACTGGCCTAGGGCTCCATGTCACAGGAGCTGTTTGCCTCCTGACAAATGTAAGCCCTAGTATGGTGCCTCAATTTGTAACCACTACCTGGGCTAGCCTAGGTTAGGGGAGAAAATCTGTTTGCTCAGCATTTTGGCTAGGTTTGTACTTCTGGTTAGGGGCACCCAAGTAATTAGGACACAGGAAGCAATAATCTGAAAATGTCCAAACCAGGAATGGGATTCTAGAGTGTGGCTTTTATTCACATCAACACAGGAATAACGATGCAAAGATGGACCCTCACAGGGCTACACTCACTGGCAGTGCAGATTTACAGAGCACATCTTCACTACACGAAAACCCTCAGGTTCTGAACACACCTGGGCTCACTCAGCCTGAACTAGTACTCTTACTCTTGAATTCTCTGGCTTGGCACCCCGGCCAGCACTAGGACACTTTTCCATATGACATGGAGTTTGGTGGTGGCTCCTAAACCACCCATGAGCACTTTCTAGCTCTAAATGGAAAACATCCTTAATCCCACATCTGGGTACTTTCTGCAGACACTGGCCAAGTGCCTGGGAGAAAGCTATAGGTGCCCAGAGTGAACCCGGAGAGGTAAACCTGGTTACTCCAGATGGGGATCTCTCACTTCTTTTCCCAAATCTATACTCGTCATTCATTTGGATCAACACCTTCAAACTCTCTGATTTTAGATGCTATCTCAAATGTTTATCACATTTAACATTCTACTCTGTATTTAGCTGGTGTCCTGACTTGAAAAGTTCTGTAAGTCGCTATGTCCATCTTCCTGGACCCCCACTGTTTTAGATGCTTCCAAGCCATACACAAAATTAAAAGTACTGTACTTAGTTAGTCCTCTCCTGACCCCACAGTAGGCAGTTACTTTTACACAACTCTGTCTTGGTGAAACATAGGCTCTATTTCAGAGCAGACTCACCGTGGTATGCAGGTACCCCAGGGCTTCTTCCCACAAAACACAAGATTCTCTGGTACCTCAGTACAAACTCTTCTGTTAGGCAGCCTTTTCCCTTTCCAAGCAGGGCCAAGGGATTGCCCTGAAAGGCTGGTCCTCCCAATCCCTCTGGGGATGGGGCACTGGAACAACACAGGGAGTGGTCTCTACCACTTTCTGCTGGTCTCTTCTGTTTTCTTCTCTAGGGTGAGAACACACTACCTACTTTCTGATGTAGCTCTATAACAGAGCTAGGCTCCGAGGGCTGCCAACTGCAGCACACCTCCTCCTCTCTGGAGTCTGGCTGAAGACTGGCTTGAATTCCCAGTTCTACAGCTGACCCCTGCTGCAGCATTCCAGTGTGGCTTATGCTGCTGTGAGAATTCTGTGGTGATGTTTGTCCCTCCAGCTCAGCTGAGACTGGAGCAGAGAGTGTGACAGTGTGAAACCCATTTAACTGGTGTCTCACAGGCTGCCTTTCCCTGTCTGACACTAGTTCTAAATGGGATTCTAGTAACCCCGGTGACAAGGGGTTACACCCACCCACGGCCAGGAAAATGTCCACAGTCATTACTTACCCGGCCCAGGCCATCCTACCCTATGTGCTACCCACGGAGAGGGGTGATCAGGCCCTCTGCTACCATGTGCCAGGCACAAGCAGGTAACACTAAGGGCCCAGAGGCCATTGGCTGACGCATCAGCCTCTACTCTGTGATCTTTCTATGGTTAACTAGTGGCCCTGGGAGAATTATCCAGAGCATAGCCCTATAGACCAGTACTGCAGCCCCTACTGCAGGTCAGGACCACAGCCTGTCTATCACCCTAGCCTCTAAGGAAAACCTATCTGACCAGAATCCAAATTACCCAAAATAGAGGAACCTCTCCCCATCCCTGGACTCCTGCAACCAAAACACAAGGAGCTAACACTACCCTCTAAGCTTTTCTCCCACGCCCCCAACAAACATACCTGTGGAAGGAAAAGTTAACACAGTTAACAACAACACCGTGCTTTTAAACACAACTACTTTAGCACATGAGGGACCTCATGAGTCCCTCTTGTCTTCTCGCCTTCAGGATCACCTGCAAGAGAAAAGACAAACCACCCCAAATCTGCAAACACAGTAACTATCTAACTCCTACCATCAAAACACTGAGAATCCCAAAATATATTTTTAGAAAAAGTAGAAAAACAGTAGAAACAGTAGAAAAACAACAACATCATTTACAATAACATTTTGGGGATGGAAGGCCCTAAAAGTCCCATCTAGTGACAACAGTGCCTGAAGACAAGTCCAAAAGAGTCTCTCTTGGCTGGAGCCCGTGAAGCACTATTCTGGTAGGACTATAATCCTGAAGGGAGAGTCTTTGAGGACAGTTCAAACAGTCTGAAGTCTGCTAGGTGTAGGTGTGTACTGCAGTGTCATTAAGATAGAAAGTCTGGACTTTCCAGTCCCTTGAAGAACAAAAATCAATACGACACCTGGATTTCCAGCCAAAGACTCTCCCGGCAGAATTCTTCAGATACAGCTGGGCAGACATCTTCCGGAAAACAGGAGGATGGCACATCTGGAAACTGCTGGGTTGATGTCATCTAGGAGATGGAACCTTGGAACAGGAAAGGAAACAACTGGTCTGACGTCATCCAAATCCCAGGCGATTAATCAGGTTACAGCTGGGATGGTGTCCTCTCTGGATATGATGTCATCTGGAAGGCCAGGCGATGGAATCTGGAAAGCCAGTACACTGCAAGGCTGACTAATCAGGGCACCTGGTTCCTGGAATACCAGTCTGGCAGAAACAACATAGGTACGGCAACTGCTGGATGGCAGCATTGGCTACCACTGCTCTGCTTTCCACTTGGTAGGCATGGGCACATTCACAGGAAGTTGGTTGCATTGAGGAAAGTACCACAATGGGTCAGGTGCAAGAATTATTACCCTGTCTGGGCACTCATAGTTCACATTGTAGAAGGTTTCACGGTCCTCTCCATCCACGATCCGAACAGTGTCCTGCCCACTTTCCAATATTTTAATTTCTCTGAAATTACTCTGTTGCTGAAAGATCGACTTGCACCAGGATGTACATATTTTGTTGCCTCTTCCACTATCCAGGATTTCCTGTTTCTTTCAATCTCCTCCCAAATTCTCTGAGGAAAGGTAGGAAAGGATATCCCATAGATCTCATTTGCCTTCCTATGAACCAGTCTTTCCTCTTTACTACACTTGGTCAACTTAAGACCTCTGGCCTGGCTTGGAAGTGGCCAGTCCTGGGTCTGCCAGTGACGCATGCTCAAAGCCACGTAAAATGGATCTCTGACTCCTCCTTGTGGGACAGGGCTGTGGAATCACCAATCTCTCCTTCCTTTGCTCCTCCGAGGCAAAAGCCTGAGGCTGTGGACCAGCATCTTCATCATAAGGCCACATAGGTTCCCCTCCTCCTCTTCCTCGCTGAAGACTTGAGCCCAGGAGTGAGCAGTCATCCTCACTCCTGAGACTGTCCTCTCTGCGTGGCGGGAGGTCAGCACCTCCCATTCAGGAGTCTCTCTCATCTTCTCCTGTGAGACTTGGGCTCAGCCCTCTCTCACGGATCTGCTGGTGCTTCCTCCGCCTCTCTCTCTCTGTGACCCGGACTCTGATACATCAGCACTTTGCTCTGCCTGTAAATCTACACCCTCTTCCCTTGTGCCACACTCTGCTGGGCTTCCCCAACAGGCTCCACCTGGTGCTGTGTGCTGCCAACTGCAGATTCTTGAAGCTTTGTACACATGGGAGCCAAAGCAATTTTGGGAGCTTTAGTTTCTCTAGGCGCCCAGAACCGGAGGAACCAAGGAAGACGCCCTTCCAGCCTTTAAGCACATTATGCACACTTAACTGGATATCCAGGAATCACCACATATGAGGCAAACATCCCTGTAGTAACATCTCTCAATGTCTTTCAACTTGTTAACTTTTCTACTATCATAGCCCGGCATGATCCGGTACCAGGCTCATCCCAAAGCCATGACTGCAGAGAAAACAAAACTCACTGTTATCTCAAGTCCCACTCTGTTGGAAAACTTTACAAAATGGCTCCCTGCTGCTGTGTTTACTTTACTACCCCACCCTGTCATGGCGACGGCAGCATCCTGGCACATCAGCGTTCTGTTTTAACTCAAGCCACTGCGCATCCGATTTACACACTCTACTGATCAAGTTTGCTCAGACTGCTTAACTGCACTGTTTGCTCTCTCAGCACATTTATATGATTTTTACAGGACTTTTCATTCTCTTTAAATCACTGTTCTTGCTTAAAGTCCCTAAAGCCACAGTATTTCATTGCACAGAATTGCCTGTTTTTTTCCGTTGCATTTATCATACAACCCACAGTCTCTCACTTTGCTTTGAAAATCATACTGTTGTTGAACCCATAATTATGCTCACAGTCTAATGCTCAGAATTCTTGCTTAGCTGATTAACTTGACAGTCCTTCCTTGCAAAACAATCACACTGTTACACACAGATTCAGCTGGCTTTAGTTAAAATCACACATAGTTTGAGCTATTTCTCTGGATGGTACTCATTTTAATCAGTAGCTTGCTATTGCGATGGAAAATTTGGCTTACAGGCGGTCTTGGGGGCCTCTGGATTGAAGCAGGCTGGCAGTCCTGCCGATTGACCCTCTGAACACCACGCTTTCTTCCCAGATGATCCAAATGTCGAGTTGAGCATGATTTTAAACAGAAAAGTCTGATTTTATTACTTTTACAATGTTTTCAGTCACCACGACGCCTACCTGGCAAGCCAATTCGCACACAACTCTCTCTCTCTCTCTCTCCTCTCAAACACTGTGCAGTCACTCTGAAGTTGGCTTGAGCGGGACTGATTGCAGTCTCACCAATCACTCGACACCATGCAAATGAGCCTCTTTCTTCGTGTCTTCTCTCTCCACAGCGATCGTCGAGCAGCAAAATTTAAACTGCAAACCACACTTTTTTTTTTCCAACTCTGACTCAGCGAGCAACCATTTCGCACCATTTTCATGGCATTTTACTCAGCAACTCCCCAGTCCACACATCAAGCACTTTAAACTTCTAGGACACAACTCTCTTTGTCTCCACAGTTTTCCATACTTTTCTTGTCACACATAAACTTTAAAACTGGCAAACATTGTCATTTGATGCAGGACAAGGGCATACTCAATCTGGCTTAACTGCTCCTTGATAAACTGGTGGCACTATTACAGCAGCAGCACACAGCGGCACATTTAGGTGGCAATGCTTCCAACTTTCTGGACTACCTACTGTTAGACAGCCAAACGCCAGCCATAACCTGAGCAAACCTTTCTTGTTTTCTCCCTAAATTCAAAACAACTCTCAGCGGTGCCTCCATTTTGTAAGCCCTAGTGCGGTGCCTCCAATTTGTAACCACTACCTGGGTTAGCCTAGGTTCGGGAGAAAATCTGTTTGCTCAGCATTTTGGCTAGGTTTGTACTTCTGATCAGGGGCACCCAAGTAATTCCGGACACAGGAAGCAATAACTGAAAATGTCCAAACAAGGAATGGGATTCTAGAGTGTGGCTTTTATTCACATCAACACAGGAATAACAAAGCAAAGATGGACCCCCACAGGGCTACACTCACTGGCAATGCAGATTTACAGAGGACAGAGCACATCTTCTTCACTACACAAAACCCTCAGGTTCTGAACACATCTGGGCTCACTCAGCCCGAACTGGTACTCTTACTGTTGGATTCCTGGCATGGCACCCTAGCCAGCATTAGGACACTTTTCCATATGGCATGGAGTTTGGTGGTGGCTCCTAAACCACCCATGAGCACCTTCTAACTCTAAAGGGAAAACATCCTTAATCCCACGCCTGGGTACTTTCTGTAGGCACTGGCCAAGGGCCTGGGAGAAAGCTGTAGGTGCCCAAAGTGAACCCAGAGAGGTAAACCTGGTTACTCCAGATGAGGATCTCCCACCTCTTGCTCCCAAATCTATACTCAGCCGCTCATTTGGATCAACACCTTTCTTCAAACTTCTGTTGTAGATGCCATCTCGAATGTATATCACATTTAACATTCTACTCTGTATTTAGCTGATGTCCTGACTTGAAAAGTTCTGTAAGTGGCTATGTCCATCTTCCTAGACCTCCACTGTTTTAGATGCTTCCAAGCCATACACAAAATTAAAAGTACTCTACTTGGCTAGTCTTCTCCTGACCACACAGTAGGCAGTTACTTTTACACAACTCTGTCTAGGTGAAACATAGGCTCTATTTCAGAGCAGACTCACCGTGGTATGCAGGTGTCCCAGGGCTTCTTCCCACAAAACACAGATTCTCTGGTACCTCAGTACGAACTCTTCTGTCAGGCAGCTTTTTCCTTTCCAAGCAGGGCCATGGAATTGCCCCATAAATGTTGTGCTCCCCATCCCTCTGGGATGGGGCACTGAACAACATGGGAGTGGTCTCTACCACTTTCTGCTGGTCTCTTCTAAGTGTTCTTCTCTAGGGTGAGAACATGCTACCCACTTTCTGGTGTAGCTCCATAACAGAGCTAGGCTCTGAGGGGCTGCCAACTGCAGTACACCTCCTCATTTTCTGTAGTCTGTCTGAAGACTGGCTTGAACTCCCAACGTGCTCTACAGCTAACTCCTGCTGCAGCATTCCAGTGTGGCTTATGCTGCTACGAGAATTCTGTGGTGATGTCATCCCTCCAGCTCAGCTAAGACTGAGGACAGTGTGAAACCCATTTCACTGGTGTCTCACAGGCTGCCTTTCCTGCCTGCCACTAGTTCTGTGTGGGATTCTAGTACCCGGGTGACAAGGGGTTACACAAAGAATCTAGAAAAAGGACGCTTGAGCAAACTCTTTATGCCTCTGCCTCACTGTCCCTCCATATTGCCAATGGTCAGGCTTATACAATTAAATATCGTGATAGCCTGTGGAAGTCTTTATCTACTACCTTGGATAAACTGACCGACAGCAGTACTAAAACTGAAGTCCAGCAATGTATTGCACACAGTTCCAAGACCATCTGCTTATGACATCTCTGATGCTTCTGCTCATGCAACTGTCTGGCATCTGCATTTGCAGTATTCATGGCAGTGTGTTGCTGGTTTTTCTTCTGATGTCCAACAGTCAGCCTTTAACGCACCTTTTGGCAAGAAAGTATTTGGCCACAATGTGGAGCTCACTCTAAAGGAGTTGCAGTCCTCTAAGAAATTTCTTCACTCTTTAAAGTCCTTTGCTCCTCAGCCCTCATGTGGGTATGGTGGTGGTGGATCATTTTACAGAGGCTCCCTCTCCTCCCATGCCCAGTGTCCTGTTAGGTCTGCTGTGACTCACGGCCGCCTTATGCAAAGGTCCTTAGGTGCTATTTTAAGACACTTACAGGTCCAGGCCTCAGTGGTTCCTGTGCCACTCCTCCACCTTCTAACTCCCTTCCAGCTCCTCTGTCTGGGTTAGGTAGGTGGCAGAATCTCCCTGTTCCTAACAAAATGGCAAGAGAACACATCAGATAAGAGCGCCCTAGAATATTATTCAGGAGGGTCATGTGCTTGAACTAATAGTACATCCTCCTAGCCCTTATTACCCCACCACCACCACCTGTCTGTCCTCAAGACTGAATTTTGCACTATCGTGGACTGAGGGCTATCCAGTCTGTACATTTGGTTGAATAGAACCGTATTTGTACTACCGGTGCTTCTTGTCTCAAAGAAGATGAGTGACCTACGCCTGTCTTAGACCTCAGAGACCTGAACTAGTACAAAGCGTGCAAAACATTTTGCATGGTCTCTCTTTAGTTGCTTCTTCCTCTTCTTTCACAAGGGATTAGCGTTACACTTTTGGCATGCAGGATGCTTACCTATACATCATGATTCAGCTGCCAGTGACAGTACCTCTGCTCCCTTTTGGAGGGCCATCACTACCAATTTCTTGTCTTGCAGGGTATTCACTAAGAGCTTCTTCACTGAGGTGGCTGTAGCCTTGAACCAGGAAACCCTGTACGTATTCCCTTACCTTGATGATTGACTCCTCAAGGCACCTTCCAGGGATGCGGCAATACAGACTTCGCCTAGATTCACCAGTTTTTAACCAACTGGGTATCCTGGTCAGTGAACCCAGATCAGTCCTGATGCCCATGCCAGTGTTTTTAGTTCATAGGTGCTGTCTTAGAACTAACTGCAGTACAGTTGTTCCTTCTGGAACCCTGTGTCAAAACTGATCACCATGTAACACTGATTTTTTCCAGTGCCTAGGTCCTTGAAATGTCCATGCTTTTTATTTTTGTTTATTTATTTAAATCTCGATTACAAATACCTTTGAGCTAGGGTCAGCTCATTTACAAAGGTTCCATGTCAAAGGAAAGGGTTACAAGAAGGTTGGGAGGTATAGACAACATTCATGGTATCAACGGTGGTACAGACAACATTCATGGTATCATCTGAGCACAGCAAGTCAACTGGTAACTAAGTGGGAACAGTGCTACACACTCAAGATTACAAACAGAGAAACCAAAAGGTACATTTGAAGCAACATTGCTAATCAGAGGTGGGGGAAAGGGGAAGAGTAACTAAGAGGTAAGGGAGATGAGAGGCAGAGTCCAGATAGAGAAGGAAAAGAAAATATGGCAGCCAGAGGCCTTGTCATAAGGTGAGAGGGAGGAGGCCAAGGTGGGAGAAGGGTAAAGAGGGAAAAGGAGGCGGATGAAGGGGAAGAAGATAAGGAGAGTGGGGACCAGAGGGCCTGGACAGGTCCGGGGATCAGTGGATAAGAGCAAGGAGGGGGTGAAGTAGGTAGGAGGTGGCAGGGAAGCCAACTAAGAGCCTCAGAGAGTGAAAAAAGTGGTATAAGGGTGTCTGTAGAATGGGAAACTAGGTGTAACAATCACAAGTGCTTTCAGTTAGGAGATGCTGATGATGCATAAGTTTAAATTGGGACAGACTAGAAAGACTACTCAGTTGGTTGCTTAGATTATGAAACCACAGGGGGCTCTGTATTGAAAGGATAGCTGGTATTGAGCAGTCCGACAGTGGGGTACTAGAAGGAGGTCAGAAACTGAAGTACATGTGTGTTGGGTCTTAGGGATTTGTTTAGCAGACAACCAATGCTCTGGGGTAGTAATCCAAGTAGAGCTTTTTTGACAGGAGGCAGGTTTGATATTTAATCCTGTTATTTAGTTGGAGCCAGCCAGATTGAGCATATAACTCACAGGTATGAGTGAGGCGCGGAGGTCTTCATGGTTAGCATCACGTGATTGTCCCCATGGGCCACTTTCACATGCATCTTCCCAGTGGATGCTTTGAGCCCAGTGGACCGAGGCTACTCAGTCCCTGAATTATCCTGTCATGGTCACAGACCCTAGTGCAGCTAGAGGTACTCATTTCTTCATCCATTCCTTGGGAGGTCCTAACTACAGATGCCTCTGGGATGGTGTAGAGGGTTACCTGGATCTACTGAAGACCCAGGGCATTTTGTCCCTGTCAAACCACTCCATCCACATTGACATTCTGAAGATGAGGGCTGTTCTTCTTGGCATAGAGCCCTTGCCCTCACATTCAAGACCATTGTCTGATGATCCAGATAGACAGCCTCTGTGTCAAGCAGTACCGGCAAACAGGGAGGTACTGACTACAGAGAAGCCACGTGGTTGTGAGAATGGGCCCTGACACAATGTATTCATCATGGCCACTTTGCCCCTGGCACTGTAAACCTCCTGGCAGACTCTCTCTCAGCAGATAGGTTGCTCAGCCCCATGAGTGGGAGCGGAGTGGGAGCTCCTGGACGCTAGGGACACGCACTCTCTTGCCCACTGGGGTCACCCAGAAATCGACCTTTTGCATCCCTACACGCCATAAAGCTGTGTTTTCTGTTCACTCTACCTAGGGCCTGAAGTTTTTTGTGAGTTGTTTTGTCCTTCCATGCTTCTCAACTGTCACACATTACAGGTATGTCACCATTTTACCTCTTAGAAATGCTGTATTTCACATGGCACAGGTGATATTCCACATTGCCCACTGAAACTTCAATGCAGAAATTCATAATAATCTATGATACTCAATTATCAGCAAACATGAGTAACATAAGTGCACAGATTTAGACTGTGTTCTGAGCTTGCAATGTCATTTTTGATGATGTGTCACATTTGCCCATTTGTCACACATACTGTCACACATTTAAGTGATGAAAGGTTGAGAGGTATGTGTCCCTCTAGTGGGAGGGAGGTTTCTGCATGCTTTTCCTCCTGGGATAGGTGGGGCCACAGTGATGCCTGTGGATCAGACTGAATTGGTTCCCACTGCTCTGATAGATTGCAGTAGAAATTTCTAGAATGCTCTGTCTACAGGCGGGTTTCTGTCACTGGACCAGGGCAATCTGTTGCCCCTGGATCTTTGATTTGTTTTTTTTGTTTTTAATCTGGTAAATCCATGAGCATAAAGCAGTTTTCATGGGTGACTGGATATGGCATTTTAGACACAGGTTTATAGTGTAAATAAACATTAAACTATAGAGAAAAACTGCAGTGCAAGAAACCACAAATTAATATACATTACATAAAACTCATATCTATAGAATGCAAAATGTTTACATTGACAAATCTGTCTCTAATAAATATTTTGTAAATGCAATCTTGAAGTTTCTTTCCCATCTCTTTCCTGTTTCATGCATCTAAATTATTTTTCCCTTTGCTAATTAAAAGATTTTCTGACACAGGCCGGTGACGCTGAGGCGCTACGCCATACCGCACCATGCCGGCGACCCTGGTTCGGAGCGGCACCGATTGCCAGGGTGTCGGCTAGGGAGGAGGAGGATTGGGCATCCCATGGACAGCTCCTCCAGGAAGGTGGGTAGGGTGGTCCAAGGTGCCGGCTCCTGGCAGCGTGCTGGTGCATCCTTGGGCTGATCGGATGGGGCAGCATGGGTGCATCAGATGTGCAATGCATGAAGCGCATGTTGCAGCGCATTGATGCCACTGCATGCCCATGTCAGGTGGGGGGTAGGGAATTCACATACAAAAAGAAAGATTTTCTGACGGTGCATTCTGTAACATGGGAAACAGTACTCTGTCTCGAAGATGACACGGCTAGTCCTGTTCCTTCTCCAACATCATCTGCCCTGTGAACTCACTGTCTGACATCACAACTCGACCAAGAAGAGCCAGTCACCCTATGTAATATTGGTAACTTGTGATGTCACAATGGGTGAGGTTACAGTGCTGATGAGGTAAGAAGAGAAATAGCACTAGACATAGCAGTCTTCAGGTAAATTACTGTTTTAATATCATGCATAGTACTATGAGGTAGAGAATCTTCTAATGAGCAAAAAAAATGATATAACAACTTGACTGCTTTTAAAACTTAACATTTCCTACCTGCTATGTCTGGCGCTACTAGCTCTTTGGGGTCTTTATGTTCTTCCTTTCTGGCCTTCCTCCTGCTCAGCAGTCGATACTGCTTGGGAGTCATTCCAAGGTCAGGCTCTATGGAGGAGCTTGACCCCTTTCTGTATTTTCAGCTAGTATACTCTGGCAGATGTACAGTACCTGTAACTGCACACTTATTCTTTTCTTTTCATTGCCCTTACAGATGGGCTTTCTTCTGAAACCACCACTTTTCCTGACTGGTCCAGGTTCTGGTCTCCTGCCCTGTCAGTATGGTACAATTCAGAGCCTGCCTCCAGTGGGGAAGTGTGGAAATAAGGAGGTCTCCCATGTTATATAGGTGGTGTCAAGGTATGTCAACATTGGCAGCCCATGTTAGACAAAAGTTTCAAGCGGGTCCTGATGCCAGCAGCTTACAGTTTCAAAGGTGTGGCTCTAAGGAGGAACTTCTCTTGAAGATCTACTGTCTCTGGTAAGTAACTAACCTTTCTTCCAGCAACAGCCCCACAGAGCCATGGAAAATTACATTAGTGCTTGCTTTTGGTTGAGAGAGGAATGTAGATCAGGATGCTGATGTTTGCTGATTGATTTATTAAAAAATTTATCCAGAAAAGGAACGCTGAGCTGATTTCCAGATACGACCTGTGGAGGGGGGTTATGAGGAGAAAACAGGAGGTAACATATAACCCTCTTCTCAAATTAGCGCCATTGGATCTTAAAGGAAAGTGGTACAAATTCCAGTCTCCTGCCCCGGCAGGCTTACCCTCTGGTTTAGCTTTGTAATGTACAAGCAGTGTTTTCTCTCGCTGCAAGGTATTTTATTTTAACTCTGAAAAGTCCACAATCCAGAAGTATGGCAGACGGTGTGGGGGCCCATTAACTATAAAGATGCGGCATCACTGTTCACATTTAGAAGAAGGCAGCGCGCCACACTTTACAGTTAATGGAGCCCCTCAAGATCAGCAATACTTCTGGGTTGTAGACTTTTCAGAGTTAAAATAAAATACCTTATGTGTGAGAAAATGCTACTTGTACTTTTACAAAGCTGAACCAGAGGGTAAGCCTTGCCAGGGTGGGAGACTGGGATTTATACCACTTTCCTTAAACTGCCACTTGGAGCCCGGTGGCGCTTGGAGGGCTGAGGCGGTGGACGCCACACCTCGCACCACGCCGGGCGACCCGGGTTCGGGAGCGAGCTCGGGTCGCCGGGGATGGCCGGGAGACAGGCTGAGCGCCGAGGACAGCTCGCCTCTCCGGGGAGGAGGGGACTTCCATACCGGCAAGCGGCGACCCCTGGTGGAGACTGGGAGAGCGACGGCAAGCCGAGTCTCAGGGGTGTGATTGGTCACGGGCGGAAGCCAGCAGCCAATCAGCCTCAGAGGCTGCTCCTTCATGGAAGGGGGAGACGTTATGGATGCCAGAGGATGCCCTGACGCCAGACACGCAGCATCCCATGGGGAACATGGGAAAAAGAACCTCAGCGAGCCTGGATGAAGGAGCACCGGCCAGGGTCCTATGCAGCGCCCACCCACAACCCAGGACCTAGATAAGTACCTAAGATTCGGGGTCCCTAGACCCAACCACCCTGGGGTGTTCCGTGGCTCAATGATGGGACCAGGGAGCGGAGGGGTGCTGGCAGGCGGGCTTCATGGGTACTCCTGAGGGATGGCTCGTGTAGCAGGAAAATAGAAATAAAAAAATAAACTGCCACTTGACAGCAGCCAGAAATACACTGCTCTCAAGTGTCCCACATTATAAGGAACAGTTCCTCATTTCAGCTCAATAGAAAGCCCTCTGTCCCACATCTTATGCTGAAATTTTACAGCCAAATCCAAACAATGAATATGAAAATGTGTTTGCTTAGTAAACAAAGAACTTCAAGAACATGAAAACGCACATTTACACACCATTCTGAGCTTCTGTCAATGTGATTTGACGAGGTGTTCCACATTTTGCCTCTTTTTTCCACATTTTGAACTACAGTGTTCTACATTTGGGGGTTGAAAGGTTGAGAAATGAGCTGGAAGGAATTCCATTATATGCCTTATCCTCCAAAAGTAATACCTCTAATTCTGCAAATTGTTGCATGCTTTGAGACACATTTCATTGCACCACTCTTGAGAAGGTTGACTACTCAAAATAATCGTGTTATAAGGTCAACCCTTCTGTTTTCTGTGTTGGTTGTGATGGGACCCAGTCCTACTATACTGTACATCAAGATGTAGAAATGTCTTCCCACAAATTTGAAGCAGTCTGTTAACTTTAATGGAGGAACTGCATATGTGAAACTTTGCCCTGACACTTTTTCTCTCTCTCCCATCTACTCAAGTCCATTTCAGGTATGTGGTGTTCCACCCTTCTTGGATGAAATTCTGATTGGGAAGATCAAGGGATGCAGCCAAGAGGGGGACATGGTAAGAGACTCCTCAGACTAAGATATTACACCTGAGGTATTGAGAGCAAAGACAGTTGGTAGTCCCTAAAACCTCCTTACCCCACCACCACTGATAATCACTTGGTCTATGCATTTTACCCACCACACTACAGTATGTTAAAGAGATGTACTTAACCTTTGCTGCAGGTTTAAAATTGAATGTTTTTAATCAAAAGGGAATCTGAATCCTCATTTATGTTTATGGCTAATCTTGTTTTACTATACTACAGTGTGCAGTTGACTATAATGTATGCCAGTACTACCTACCAGCATCGAGAAATGTCAGCATTAACATGTTAAAATTTACTAATATAACTATTGAAATATTTGTTTGCAAACGTAATTTATGGGGCATGGATATGATGTACTATCCATACTCTAGCAGTGTTCCTTTATCTTTAAGGATGGCGGAAGGTCTTCAAACTGGCTTCTCCCACCCACTGGTGGTATCCTCCTTGGCACCGCCCGTGACATCAGATCTTCCTTTCCACTGGAAGCATCAGATTCCCTCTATTGCTGCTCCATGCTTGGTGTAGGCCCTAAAACTTTTGTGCATTTTTCAATGTCTTGAGCTATTGTTTACTATCGGTTATGGACTTGAGCAATTTGAAATCGAGACCAGAGCTTCAAAAAGTGCCACTTGCGGCAGAAGATGTCGAACCGATCACACACATCATATGTCTACTGTTTGGATGTATCATGACCTGCAGACTTGCAGCCTATGTAGCTCTTCTCCACCCCTCTACCTTAGAAGACTACTACGCCGCCTCCTACTTGGGCGCCTGATGAACGGGACCCACCAGTCTGCTCAGTAGAGGCCTGTCATTTAATTTCTTCACCCTCTGCAGCATCCAGCTTGGCTGAGCAACTTGCCGCCTTGAGGAACTGGTGGATCAGGCCACTGCAAGAGTGTTGTCTGTGGCTGCTATTTTTCGAGCATTGGTGCCTCATTCACCAGGGTGTTCCAGGACCTTTGCCAGTCCCTTTCTACCCTTGGAAGGGCCTTCCCTTGGGTCCAAGGCATCCAAATCTTCTGAATGGGACTCTTATTCGAAAGAGTCCGCCGTTGGTCATGGGACCACGAGTGCTCTCGGATTCTGCGCCTCCTGGCTTCCGGCGGCTGTTGAGCTTTCAACAATATACATGCACCACTGGCCCCACGGTCTCCCCACCCATCAGCTGAGACATAGGTCGACCAGGCAGTCAAGATCTTTCTTGAAGAGGTTGATCAGTTGTTACAGGATCAAGGAGATGATTCACTCTCCAGGTCTCTGGTCCTGCTGATCGTCCCTCGACCCCTCCTTTCAGGAACCGGACCTGCAACAGCTTCCTTGGTGAGTTTCTCCAACCCGGCTTCTCCTCGCCATCTGTCTCCCCGATGGTCAAGGTCTGGGGTGGTCCTGCAGTTTGAGGTCGAGTGACTCCCAGCATCACCTGTCCAGCTTTTGGCTCAGGCAGAGAAGTCATCGACGCTTTCTTCTCTTTGGGAGAATCAGCTCTGCTGCAGAATGCAGCACTGCTCTGAGGAGTTCGTCTGGCAGCAGTTGATGCTTGGTGCAGGTAACAGGCCCCTGGCAGTGCCTCAGCCCCTCTGGGACTCCCTTAGTCACTGTGGCCCTGGCCTGTGCTGACGCCCCAGCTTGGCCGACACTTCAGTTTCCCACTGATCCAGGTGGACCCCCACCTGCTCAGCCCAAGGACGGGTTCCTTCCAGTCATCTCGCCAGTCTCTGTTTTGTGCCATTGACTGCCGGGTTACTGTTTCTCTGGACAGTGAGTCTCATTGCATCCTTGGGGCACCCAGGGTTCAAGAGTCCTTGGAATCTGAGACTTCAGTGCACTGTCACAAACTTGGCTTTGACCAGGACTCTGGGAGGAACCCTTAGTGGATCAAGGGCCTGTCTCTTTCAGGGCCCTTCCCACCTGATCTCTGAAGCTACTGGGACTCCTCTGAGCCAGTTCAGAAGTGGGCTCACTACCCACTTGCAGAGATCCTCAACAAAGACGACTCCTGGGGTCGCTTCCCATCGCTGAAGCCATCATAGGCCCTACTTTGGAGCTCTGGCAGTGTCCTGCCTCTTGTTCCACTCTGTCAGCCCATATGGTCCACAAGTATGCGGTCTGTACAGAGTCATCCAGCAACACGAGCATCCTTCGCAAGGTTTGGTCGCTGACTGCCCTTCGCCGCTCGGGCATTGTGGGCGAGCAGACAGGACTCTGACAGGAGTCTAAGAAGGGTCAGGCGTGCTGTAGTGGTCTGTGTGGACTTGTCCTTGGGCCTTCGCAGGCAAGTGCTGCTATGCATAGCCAGTTTGCCATAGCTCGCTGGACACCCTAGATCAGGTTATCCCACTGTTGCTGGCCAACCTTCAGACTGCCGTCAAGCTGGTACAGGATCAAGGCCATGCAGTTGCCAAGAAACTGCTCCAAACGGCTCTTGACATCAGCGACTCTTGCACCTGCTCCATGGCTGCTGCTGTGCTGTGCGCCACAGGGCTTGGCCGTGGTTCTCGATCTTTAAGGTTGACACGCAGCATAAGTTGGTGGACATCTCTTCTTAGGTACCGACCTGTTTGGCCCTGGAGTAGATGGCCATCTCACTAGAATTGAGAAATCCAGTGCTACTTTGGACTCCGCCACCTCCACCCAGAAGAACAAAGGGCACAAACAGAAAAAGAAGCCCTTCAGTTTCAGCCATCCTCTGTCCCTGCTGGCTGCATATGCCACCCTGGTGTCTCAGCAGCAGTCGCAGCCCTGGTGACCCCAGCCGATGTCCTCAGCCACCAGAAAGCTCCTCTGCCTCCCAGCCTGCAAAGTGATGGGTTGGGCGGCCATTCCCCACCCATCCTGCCAGCCCTGAGCCTCCCGTGGAGGGTCAGCTCTGCCACTTTGATTCCGCCTGGTCTGCCATTATGACCAACAGGTGGGCCTTGAGGTGGTCAACAGTGGTCTGCCTCTCGATTCAAGGCTCATCTGCCCAGCCGAGCCCATGCCCCATGGGAGGACATGGTGCCTTCGGACATGGTGTCGTTCTTCGGGAGGACATACGCCCTCCTCAAAGAGGTGGTGGTACATGTCCAGGATGCCGCTCCCAGCCTGAGGTCCATGTCCAGATATTTTCTGGTCCCGAAGGACAGGGGTTAGCACCCATTCTGGATCTGCACGAATTCAGTCAGTTCCTGTGTCCTCACAAGTTCTGGATAGTCACTCTGAACCAGATCATTCTGTTCCTCAACCAGAACACGTGGTTCTGCTCTCTGGCCCTCCAGGATGCTCTCTTCCACATCCCCATCCGCCCATCCCACTGGCTGTTCCTCCAGTTCCACCTGGAAGGGACCTTGTGCATGTTACAGGCCATGTCGCTTGGCCTCTCATCGGTGCCCAGGGTCTTCACCAAGCGCACTGTAGTGATGGCGCCTCCAGGTTCGAGGTGTAGTGATCCAGAGATCTGACCTTCAGACCTACTTCGCTCTTGGCCTCTTGGTCAGAGAGGCCAGATCAGAACTCGCTCTATCTTGGGTGATTCAGTTCATCGGAGCAGAGCCTCGACTCCTGCCGGCTATAACCTGGTTACTGGTGGACTGGGCAGAGGGATTGTACCTCCATTGCATGCTCACTTTGGGTAGGACAGTTGGGCCTTGCCTGGGACTTCCTGCTCTTGGGCCTCATGGTAGCATGTATCAGTGTGGTCTGTTAGGCCTATTGGCGAATGTGCTCCTGCAGTGGGGACTGGCCAGGCAGTGGTCTTAGCGGCCATAGTCACCTCACCAGGTGGTCCCGTGACCCAGAGGATGCGGGATGCAATCCAGGGTGGCTAGTCCCAGTCCAGCTCCAGGAAGGAACCCTTCGTCCCGCCCAGCGCTGACTGCCACCTTAACAACCGATGCCTCCCTTGTGGTGGGTGCCCACCTAGGGGTCCACCAGGCCCACAGGCTGTGGAACCCTGGGGAGTCCTGCTGCCACATCAACCTGCTGGAGCTCTGGCATGCATCGGCACTGACATTGTTCACTCCCCATGTTCAGGGTCAGGTCGTTCAGGTCCAGACTGGCAACATGATGACTATGTACTATCTCACCAAACAGAGCAGGACACACTCACTTCCTGTCTGTCGGGAAGCTCTCCACATCTGGACCCTCATGCACAGTTTGGACACCAACATTCTGATAATTCATGTGGCTGGAGTGTCCAGCCAACTTGGGGAATCACTCAGCCGGGTGGGCAAGGCATCTCACGAGTGGTCTCTTCAGCAGGATGTAGTCGACCACCTCTTTGCCCAAAGGAGCACTCCCAGGTCGACCTGTTTGCCTCCAGGAAGCATAGAAAACTGAGGCTGTTTTGTGCCTGCCCCACTCAGTGCAGGACACTGCAGAGGAATGCCTTTGTGAGGCTCTGGACACAGCCGCAGTGATCCTGGTGGCTGTGGACTGGCCACCAGGATCACTGGTACCCCAATCTCTCAGCCTCAGTAGCAGTCCTCTATGGCGCCTTCCTCGCCACCCAGATCTGCTTTTGTGCTCCCAGGTGAAGATTCTACATCCAGACCTTCAACCCCGCACCTGACAGCTTGGTTCCTGAGTGGCTAGATTCCACGCCTGGGATTCTCTGATGAGGTCCTTCACATTGTTGAGGCCTCTTGAAGGAGTCGACTGCAAGTGCTACGCCTTCAAGTGTAAAAGCTTACCATTTAGTGCCAGGGCAAGGAGCTAGAACCCTTGTCCTGCCTGGTGGTGAGCATCCTGTAATACCTATGGCACTCTCTAGTTGAACCTCCAGTCGACAGCCATTAAAGTGCACCTGAACTCCATCTCTGCATACTGGACGCAGGCCGATAGGCCAACAGTGGCACAGGAAAAGGTGGCCGGACACTTTTAAAGGCCTGGACCACTTGTCCCCACCGATGCGTGAACCACCACTACCTTGGGAACTGTTGCTGGTCTTGATTGTGCTCATGGGCAAGTTTATTTGTACCCTTGCACAAGTGTGAGATGTCACACCTGTCATGGAAGACCGCCTTTGTGGTGGCTATCACCTCCACCGAAGGATCAGTGAGCTCCAGGTGCTTTGTAGAGTCTCCCTACGTGGTCTTCCACCTAGAGAAGGTTGTCCTCTGTTGTAACCCAAGTTCTTCCCAAAGGTTGTTTCAGAGTTTCACCTTAATCAGGTGATCAGTCTCCTGGTGTACTTCACCAACCACAACTCGGAGGCCGAGCACAGTCTCCATACTTTGGACCCGCGCCAAGCACTTGCCTACTATAAGGAGTGCATGGCTGGAGTTCAGGTGAGGTTCGCCAGCTGTTTGTCACCTGCACTGAAGCCGCACCTGGTAGACCAGCAGCAACTTGAAGATTGGCAGGATGATAGTCTCCTGCATTGACCTTTGCTATAGGTTGGCTGGTAGGAGGCTTTGCAGGGCTTTGGGCTCATTCCACCAAACATACTGCTGCCTCAATGACTGCTTCCAGGGACATCCCTATCCAGGAAATTTGCAGGGCTGCTATCTGAAGTCAGCACACACCTTTGTCTCCCCTTACCACATTGACCTCATGTTACACCGGGATGCTGGTTTGGGGCCTCGGTTCGGCAGTCTCTTTTTTCCAAGGGGGCGACCTTCCCTCCTCCCAGAGAACTGCTAGGAGTTTGCTAGAGTGTGGATAGTATACCATATCCATGCCCTAGAAAACAAGTTACTCACCTGTAACTATAGTTCTAGGAGTGGTATATGGTGTACATCCACACAACCCACCTGACCTCCCCTAGCAAGTGGCACACCTATCTTCCTTCAAGCATGCAAGATCTGATGTCATGGGGCAGTGCTCAGGATACCACCCGGATGGGTGGGAGGAGCCAGCTTGAAGACCTTCCGACATCCGTAGAAGGCAAAGGAACACTGCTAGAATATAGATGACACCATATACCATTCCTAGAACTACAGTTATAAGTGAGTAACTTTTTTTTTTCTTCCTCCCTATTACACTTTTTACAATTTTATTTATTCAAGATATTCACCAGGAAGGCATACTGAGCAGAAAAACTTGTTTCCAGATGCTTCCTAAGAGCAATGTTATGCATAAAGACCTGAGCCTTAAGTTCAGTACGTTCCTTTAAATGGAAAACATCCCATAGTATCAAATAGTAAACGATTTGGTACACATTACCCAGGATAGTCCAGCTGAGATGCAGCTCTGTTTTCAGTGTGGTCTTGCTTCTGCTCATTTCTGCAGCTGGGTGAAATGTAACACTGAGAGATAAAGTGACTCACCCAAGGTCACACAATGAGTATTTGACACTTAAAAGGGTTTAAATATGTAGTCTCCGGTTCATAAGCCAGTGTTCCAACCACTAGACTATGGAGCCTCTCTCTAATTCTTTCTTCACGTCTTTTCGGAGATTGTTGTTGGCTGCCACACAGTGGTAACACATGTTGGCAGAGGCTGAGATGGAACCAGCTGCGGACTACCTGTCAGTGTCTGCTCCATGATTAACTGTGACTTTCTAAAAACTACTTGCGCACAGTGGTAAGAAGATGCTGGGCTGGGAGCAGCTACCAGTGATTCCCTACAGCAGTGCGGTTTGGCTAGCTAAAGACTGCTGCTACTGATGAAAAGGGCTAGGCCAGGAGCAGCTTCAGGCCTCCCTACAATTGTAGCCAGCAGTGTTTTTCCTAGGTACTGTGTGACCTGTTTTTTCCATTTTGTTTCATTTTATTTAAACTGGTAAGCAGATTAGCATAAATGCCATTTTCACAGTGACCAGTACATAAATACATAAACACATAAAATACATTTAACATTATATTGAACAAGTACAACTGAATCCAGCATCTACAACACATTGTACAAACCAGATTTAAACAAAGACAAAGCTGACGATTCATAACAGACATAGGTAAATTATTATAACAGGTGATCACCTTATATTTGAGAGATCTCTGTCCAACGTTGATTTAAAACAAGGAATAGAAAATGCATATCTATCCTGTGATCTGGCAGAATGAGTATTAACACACTGAGGGAATTTCTATTAATGATGTTAGGCTGAAAATTAAGAGCAATTTTATGCATAAAGACCTTAAGTTCAGTACGTCCTTTAAATGGAAAACATCCCATAGTATCAAACAGTAAACAGTGATGAGTTTGAAGCCCTTAAACCAGTATCAACTCTACAAATTGGTAAAATAAGCATACTCAACTTGTTAAAAAATTCAGTCAAATGTAAACAATGTAATGCTCCTGTAATCCAATTTTAACAAAAGTAGACTATTTGCTAAAAGCCTATGCAACTAAGGAACGAAATATTGATTCATTCTATAGAGCATACCCAGTTTGTTATGTATTACCGTAATGAGCTGGGGCACATGGAGATTAAAAGACAAGAACTTATCTAAAGTAATACCCAAATAACAAAAGTTATCCACACAATCAATAGGAAATCCATTTAAGTCAAAAATTTGCACAGCTAGCAGTGATCAACCAGAATGTGAAAAACATAGATTTGGGTTTTTGGAATCAAGAAGTAACTTATGGGACAAAACCAGTTATGAATATTGTGTAAATCATTTGTAAGACTATAAACATGGCTGTCAAATGTTATCTCACTATGTGTTCCACACTTAACTGTTAATTGCTTACCATGTCATGTTATGTTTTCTACATGCCTCCTTGTTAATTCATGCTGCGTCTAACTATTGTCTTCTCTGAAATTCTGTAATATCTGCTTTTTGATTGTAGTCTCCTTGTAATCTCCCGGTAGCACCTGAAAATAGGAACATGACTGACTGTCTAGTGTGCTTACCTGCTTAACAAAAGCTAAATAAATTTTGAAAGGTATTTTGTAAACATACAGAATCCCTATCTGAACTAAACAAAACAGCATCATCTGCATAAAGGATTAAATTAAAAGAGGGACAAGCTAAATGCAAAGAATTCAGAAAATAGAAAATAATAAAGGATTTAAAAGAGAGTCCTGGGTACTCTACCTACATATTTCCTAAAATCAGATTGTACTTGTTCATTTACTGTACAGTGAGATTTCCTAATAACTACTAAACCAAAAGAACTGGATCAGAAGAAAAGCCCTGATTAAGAATACTGCTACACAGATGTTCATAATCCGCTAAATCAAGGCCTTGGTGAGGACCGAAAAGACTGAAGCCACATGGAGTCCCTTATCCAGGGCACAACTGACATGATCGTGAACCTCACCGAGGTCGCTCTAGTGTTAAAACCTGTTCTGAAACCATGTTGGATTTCAGACAGGAGACCATACTTAACAAGAGATTCATTTACCTGATCAAAACAGTTTTTTCAAGAAGTTTAGATAAAATGAAAGCAGTAAAACTGGGCGATAATTAGATACAATGTTCTTTGATCCAGATTTGTAAACTGGTTTTACAATAGCTTTTTCCAACATTTAGGAAAGATTCCATGGCATAAAGAATAATTAAACAGATATGTAAGGGCAATGAAATCACAGATGAAGCCATTTTAATTTTTCAAAATCAATTGTATCGAATCCTTGTGATGGTTTGGGGTTACTTTTTGATATAATTCATAACTACATGAAAAGTATAAAACTTAAAATAAAAATTGGAAACATTATGATTAACAAAAGTTTGAAAACAAGCAGGCTGTCGAGCAGAAAAACATTTCTATAATCTTCCATTTTACCAAAAAGTCATTAAACAACACAGCAACTTCAGTAGGAAAATGTCAATTGATTATTTAACTCGATGGTAAATTGTGAATTTTATTTGTTTCTGCTCAGCATTTGATTTAAAGTTTGCCAAACTTTCTTTAAATCACCCAAGTTACTACATTGTAGCTTCTTGAAAAAAATTAATCTTTGCATTTCACAGGCAGTTTTACATTTATTCAGGAGTTGCTTGTATTGACCTAGGGGTTAGAACAAAGGACTGGGTACCAGAATATCCATGCTTTGAATCTCACCACAGCTATTGACTCACTATGCTCCACCTGAGCAAGTAAGTTGTAACCCCCTTATGATTCAGTGCCTCACAGCTGTAGAGATGGGTAGAAGCAGCCCCCCACCAATACAAATGACGGTTGTATCTCATCAGGCTATCTTGGGTACATAAATACTGTATGACACAGCGTAGGAATAAACATCAGACAAGGCAAATTTACAGCTTTAAACACACTTTGGTGTAATACTTATTTTTCAAAAGTTCAAAAATAATAAATGAGAACAAAAGAAAATTGCAAAGAAGATCACTACTTAACATCAGTAGTTTCTCACATAATACAGTCCTAGATCTTGGCGCTCCCAAGACCCTTCAAATCTGCATTCAACAGCCGGTCTACAGTAGCAGTACAACCTCTGTCCTCTCTCAGGGCTGAGCCCCACTGGGCGGAACTGAAGTGAACTCAGTGAAGAGGTATTTATATCTCTGGGGTCACCTGACTAAGCCCTTTCTATTTACAAGTCTGACATGCTGTTTCATGTCTGAACATGTTGTTTCAAAACCAAAGGGGAGGGGTTGTGTCAGGATTTCCTGGTTCAGTTAAAGGTACAGTGTTTATATCTACAGATATTGACTCTCTATAGCTCTGATCCACAATGACTAAGCTCTTTATACATAGAACCTTATACAGTAACAGGTTTATAGTGTGAATTTATGAAAATACCTTAAGGATTTCTTATTACTGTATTAATCATGAAATTATTATTCTTTATATGGCTTCGAGTCCTTTTTCTTTAAAAAGGTTTTATTAATTGTATTCATTCCTGCTGTCTCAAATAGCCTTCATGCTTTTGTACACAAAATACACTTATGCACTTTACACAACACCTCTTTGTGTTTGGCATCATTCCAGAGACTGGATGGATGGAAATGAAAAAGCGTGAAACGAGAGAAGTAGTAGGAAGTTTAGTAGGGACAGTGAAGAGCTACGCTAGGTGGCCAACCTAGGGTGGGGAGAAAATCAAAGAAAAAGCATTAACTGTTGCTAGGAAATGAGATGGAAAAGTGGGCCATCAGTCGCAGCCGATGGTGTAGCCTAACTCCGCCACACTGTAGTAAAAAAAAATGGGACTGTGGTATTACAGGGCCGTGACTTTGAATCTATTGTCGATGATCAAATTTAAGATGGCAGTGCACTTTTGATTTTCCCATGTGAGCTCATGGATGGAGCTTTTTCTGCTCCAGGTGACCCGCTTGTTGAAATGAAAGCCCTGGATGGCTTGGAGATATTATCCTGTGCTGACTCCTAGCTGGTATTGAGTGATTATAGTGATAAGGCTGCCTTCTAGTGTCAAACGCTGATGTGCACTGGTGGAGGGACACCACTTTTAAATGGGGGAAAAGAAGGCTAAAAGAATATTTGAAATATTTTTGAGAGACTGATTTGCTGAAATTGTGTTTGTCCCCTTCACAGTTTCTCTGGATTTTTGATGACATCGTGATTCCTCCTGAATCCCTGCAGCAGCCAGCAAAGTTGTATCCTTTGACTAGCAACACTGTGACTCATTGGGGATCCTGTGTTACATCTGCTTGGTAGTATAATCAGATAAACAGTTTGTTGATGAACTCAGCAACAGCTTATTATAGTTTTTTTTTGGGGTGTAATCTTTGGTGATTCAATGCTGGTGAATCCTGAGAGATAGATAACACTGGCAACTTAAGTCCTCCATCTGCAGGTCAGGAACGGTAACTGGTTGGAGTGTAGGAACTTCTTCCATAAAAACATTGCTCTCCCAATGCATTTTAATATTGCTGTGAAACATAGAAACATACAGTTTGTTGACTGAAAAGGACTGTTTGGCCTACCCAGTCTGCCCAGATGGTCCCTGCTTAGACTGTCTCCACAGACCCTAACTAGTCTTGGGGACCTTCCTCCTCTCAGCTTATTAACTAATATTCCCTGTGTCTGTCCCACGATGCTTGAAGACCCCTATTGTTTTTGCCTCATCATTTACATTGGCAGTCTATTTCAGGCATCTACCAGTGTTTCAGTGAAGTAGTATTTTCTCATATCCTCTTAAACTTCCTCCTCCAACTTCACTGCATGTCCTCTGGTCCTGGTGCTGTTCCCTATTCAGAAGAGAGTCCCATCCTGAACTCTGTTCATCCCTGTACTGTACTTGTAGGTCTCTGTCATGTCCCTCTCGCTTTCCTCTCCTTAAGAGTGTACATGTTGGATCCCTCAGTCTCTTCCTGTAGGGCTTTTGGCACAACGCCGGCGCCGCTTTTATTTGCCCTCCTCTGGACTGCCTCCATAGAAACATAGAATCTGATGGCAGATAAGGACTGTTTGGCTCATCCAGTCTGCCCATTTCTCCCTACCTACACTATTACATTTGACTGTGCCTGGTCTACAGCATTTCCTCCCTCCCTTCCTTTCCATTATGATTCCTTTGTGCTTATCCCATGCTTCTCTAACCCCACCACTGTTCTTGCTCCCTCCCCCACTCCTCCTCCACTGGAAGGCTGTTCCAGGAATTCACCACTCTTTCTGTGAAGTACTTCTTCCTCACATCTCCTGAATCTACCCCTTCCAGCTTCATAGCATGTCCCCTTGTTTTTGAGCACCTTTTCTTCTGAAAAATACTCCTCCAGTACTTTCTTTACCCCGTGAGGTATTTAAAGGTCTCTATCATATCTCCCTCTCCCCTTCTGTTCCAGGGTATACAAATTGAGGTCCTTTAGTCTATCCTCATAGGGATTTTGATGCAGACCCTGCACAATTTTAGTTGCCCTCTCTGACCACCTCCACTCTGTCTATGTCCTTCCGGAGATGTGGTCTCCAGAACCGACACAATACTCTAGGTGGAGTCTTACCAGCGATCTGTACAGAGGCAACACCACCTCCTCTTTCTGCTAGTGATACCCCTCCTGTGCACCCCAGCATCCCATTCACCCTCCGTACTGCCTTGTCGCACTTCCTGGCCACCTTTAGGTCATCCAGTATGATCACCCTTGGTCTCTTTTCTGCTTGATGGTCATAAATACCAGTCCACCAATTTTGCACTCTGCCCCTGAGTTTCTGTGCCCAGTGCATTATTTTGATTTTTTTGCATTGAAACCCAGCTACCATACCCTCGACCACCTCTAGTTTACTCATCCTTTAACCCCCGAGTGTCCACTCTATTGCAGATTTTGGTGTCATGCGCAAAGAGACAGACCTTCCTTCCAGCTCCTCTGCAGTGTCACTTATAAGGACATTAAAGAGGACCGTCCCAGCATTGATCCCTGAGGCACCCTGCTGGTCACCCTCCCTCCCTTGGATTAACTCCATTTACCACCACCCTCTGTAACCTATCCCTGAACCAGTTTCTCATCCAGTTTACCACCTTGGACCCACTCCCTAAGCTGCTTAGCTTGTTTACTAGTCTTCTGTTGAACGCCTTACTGAAATCTAGGTAGGCCACATCCACTGCTCCACCTTGATCTAGTTCCTTGGTCACCCAGTCAAAGAAATCTATCAAATTTGTTTGACATGACCTCTCTTGTGAAACCATGCTGCCTTGGGTCTTGTAACCCACTGGATTCAAGATGTTCCACAATCCTTTCCTTCAGCAGTGATTCCATTAACTTCCCCACCACTGATGTCAGGCTGACTGGCCTATAATTGCCAGCCTCCTCCTGCTACCACCTTTGTGTTGTAGGACTACATCCACCCACAGTCCTCCGGAACCACTCCTGTTTCCAGAAAGCCATTAAATAGAACTGTCAGAGGTGCAGCCAGTATTTCCTGAGCTCCTTAGTACCCCTTGCATGTACCCCATCTGGCCCCATTGCTTTGTTGACCTTCAGATTAACAGCATTGCATTTCCACTCTGGAAGGAGAAATGGAAATGGATTCCTGGGTGGTCACTGACTTCCAGCCACTTGGTAGTACAACAGCTAACAAATACCAGGCCACAATGCCTTTGTGTGATGGTAAGCTCTGTTGAAAAATTGGGGAAGCAGGGTTGGGGTGAATAACATCCATAGGGCTGTTTTGGGCCAGGAAAGAAGGAGAACTAACTCCAAAAACAAAACTCTACTGTTTTCTGTCGGCCTTACCATGCAAATGGTCGCCAATGTAAGAAGGTAGGGAGCCTGAAAAGGCAAGTTGCACTAACAACAGGGCTTTGTCTGGCCACCACCTCTGTATGTGTGGTACTCCAGCAGTGTGCAGTCTGATGCCAGGAGGATGGACAGTCCTCTCAGAATCACAAAAGCAAAATGGTCAAGATCTAACACATGCTCAGCGTCTGGGTCTTTGCACCATTTGGCCTTGATTTCTTCCACAAAAGTATAAGGAGAAGAAAAGGCACCATTCAGGGTTGTCCTCTGATCATTCTGCTGTGAGGACTCTTCTCCTGTGGACCCAGGTACCCCACCTTTGTCTCTAATGACACCAGGGCCTTTGGGGTAAAGGCCTTTGTCCGAGCCCTCTCTGTTTGAAAGAGGGACTTTGGTGGGGAGTTTGGCCATTGTAAAGTTCTTACAGGTGATGGGTGCAGTCTGTAAGTGCAGTGGCACTGTTGTTGGTGCCAGTTCCTGACCATTTGGGGTCAGCTGGGCCGTGCTGTCTTCAGTGTCGCTGGACCTTGACTGTGACTGATGTCCACTCCAGCCTCTGGGCTGAAGCCGTCGTTGGTGCCGGTGTGTGCACCACTTGTGATGTTGCCTCTGACCCCTCTAGTGGTGGAGCAGCCCACTGTGCCACTGCTGCTCCCTTTAAGACCAGTAGAACTGTCAACACTGCTGTTGGTGAAGTGTCTGGCTCCAGGCTTTGGTCCTTGGGGCATGTGTGGAGCCAGGTGCCATATGGGCCTTCAGTGCTGGGGCCAGTCCCTTCGAGCTGATCCTAGGGCCACCGGTGCTGTGCTGGTGGTGTCGCCCAAGGTCTCTATCTGGGTACAGTGTCGCCTGTATTGCCAAGGCTGTAGCTTCCACAGTCACCCATCACAGTCGCCCCTACCCTCCAAAGACAGGAGACGATGAGTCTGATCAGGATCTTATCATCGATATGGAGGATGACAACTCCTGCTATGTGGTCCAGAGACCAGGAACCGCTTCCTGTAACAGTACTTCTGAGGATCTCTACTTTCACGCCTGCTCGGAAACATACATACTTAAATTTTGAGTCAGCAGCCATAGACCAGGCTGTTTTAAATGTGCCTCATATCCTGGTCTCCCCAGTTCCTCCCATCCAGCATCCTAGAAACTCTCTGAAGTAGCCAGGAGGTGGCTTTTACTGTGGCAGCTATCCCAAGCAGGCATACAGAAAATATGCAGTGCCTAAATCTAAGTCCATATATTTCACTCAGCCAATAGTGGATGCCATTGTTCAAGGGATTGGTTTTACTTGATAGAATGGGTGGTGGGTGCCTTCTGGCCTTACACTACTCTACTGTTACCATATTACGCCATGTGTCGCTAAGCACTAGTCCCATTCCTTAACAGCTGGTGCTTTCATCTCATCTGTATGTACATTTAAACATTGGATGGCAGCTGAATAATTTACTGTCTGGACATGCAGGAGTCGATCCTGGCTTCACATTGATGTACAAAGTTATTATAAAAGGGCGACATGAACTGAAATAAATTGAATGGGTATAGAACAGGTGATCGGGGGACCAGTAGATACCAGGGATAAACTTACTCTGCTGGAACAGCGGATCGGGGACAGGGGTACAACTAGACACCAGGGATGGATTTCCTATGCTAGTATGGATGACCAGGGGCAGGTGGTTGCAGTACAGCTGCCCTGCCCCCGACAGGATGCGGACTTAACACCCTGTTTTAGAGGTGGTTTGCAGCAGTGGTAAATAGTGACACATGGGGGCCATTTACCACTGTGAAATCCTTGAATATACCGCTGAACCAGTATGCATGAGGGGACCCCTTCATTTGCATAGATGCAGCAGTATATTAGCTTCTGGCACTGCTGGGTTTTCAGGGTGCTCCAGGAACTTCTAAATATGGGCGGCCTGGAGCATTTAGATACATACATAGAATCTGTCGACAGATAAGGATCACTTGGTCCCCCTAGTCTGCACTGTTAACCCTACCTAGGGTACCCCACAGACCATACTTGATCTCTGGTTCTTTCACCTGTCCCTCATTTCTTTCCCCCAAGATTCTTTTGTGTCTATCCCAAGCTTTCTTGAACACTTCCACTGTTTTGCCCCAAGTACCTCAGAGTGTAACCTATCCAGAAATCCACAGCTCTTTCTGTGAAAAACTTTTATAACGGCCCAGTGGCACTGAGGCTAGGCGCTGGACGCCTTACCTCATGCCACGCCGGGCGACTCTGTTTGGGAATGAACATGGGCCGAGTCGGCAGGAGAGGAGAAGGATTGTGCATCCGCCTTACTGCTCTCCTTCTCAGGGAGGGGGTCCTTAGTGGTCTGAGCTTTTCCTGCCTTCTAGCGGAGGCTGGGGGACAGAGAGCCGACTGTAGAATGGGGAGGAGGGCAGATGGTCGAGGTGGCGTGCTGTGCTCCTTTCCACAGGGTGTCATTGCATGCCCCAGCTCCTGGGGAGTAAAGAAGGAAAGAGCACAGTCGCGCTGCTTGATGGCCATCCCAGATGCATCTCCTGGCTCCGAGGTCGCCCCAGCATACTGGATCCGCTCTGGCTGTCAGTGAGGGAGCTCACTGCCTCCCGCCATGGGGAGGGGGTAAGCTGTGGGGTTAACACTGAAGGGGAGCCTTACTTGGAGCCAGGGTGCACCAGGAGCTTGCCAGATGTGGGCTGACCATGGCTAAAAACTTTCTTATATCTCTCCTGAATTTACCCCCACCCCACAGCTCCATATCATATCCCCTTGTTCCTGAGCACATTTTCTTCAGAAAAATACTCCCAACCTGTACCTTATTTATCCCTTTATGTATTTAAATGCCTCTATCATATCCCCTCTCTTCTTTCTTCCAGGGTGTACATATTGAGTTCCCTCAATTTCTCCTTGTAGGTCTTCTGTTGAAGACCTTGCACCATTTTAGTTGCCCTCTGAACGCCTCCATTCTGGCTGTGTCCTTTCATAGATGTGGTCTCCAGAACTGTACACAGTATTCCAGGTGAGGTCTCACCAGTGACTTACACAGAGGTAACACAACCTCTCTACTTCTGCTGGTTATCCCTCTCCCTTTGCAACCCATCATCCCTCTAGCTTTCCCAGCTGCCTTATCACACTGCTTGGCTACCTTTAGGTCATTCGAGATAATTACGCCAAGGTCTCTCTCTCCTGCTTGGCTGTTGTCAGTATCTTTCTCCCATTTTGTATTCAGCTGCTGGGTTCCTGTACCTCAACTCGTTTTTGCACTTTTTACATTGAACCTAAGTTGCCATACCCTTGACCACTCCTCAGGTTTTCTCAGATGTCTGTTCATCCTTTCCACCCCACCCCTCCTGGAATGCCCACTATGTATGAGTTTGGTATATCTGCAAAGAGGCAGCCCCCAAAACTGCTCATGTGTCACTTATAAATACATGAAAGAGGACCGGTCCCAACACTGATCCCTGTGGTAGCTCACTGGTCACCCTCCTCTCCTCTGAGTGAACTCTGTTTACCACCACCCTTGTCTTCTATCCCCAACCAATTTCTTACCCAGTTTAACACCTTTGGCCCAACTCCTAAGCTCCCCAGCTTGTTTAATAGTCTCCTATGTTGGTGGGTATCAAAACACCTTACTGAAATCTAAGTATGCCAATCCAGTGCACCAACCTGATCTATTTTGTCACCCAAGCAAAGAAATGTGTCAGATTTGTTTGATGTGACCTCCTTCCTGTGAACTTGTGCTGCCTCTGACCTTGTAACCCATTTGATTCAGGATAATCCACTAAGCTGTGTTTCAGCAATGGTTCCATTAGCTTTCCCACCACTGAGGTCATACTGACTGACCTGTCATTTCCAGCCTTCATACTGCTACCACTTTTATGAAGGGAGATTACATCTGCCCTCCTCTAGTCCTCTGGAACACCACCTGTTTTTAATGAGCTGCTGGAAAAGACTGCCAGAGACGCAGCTAGTGCCTCTTTGATTTTTTTCCATACCCTAGGATGTACTCTGTCTTGTCCCATTGCTTTGTATATTTCCAGACTAGCAAGCCTCTCTAGTACCCCTCTCCTCTGAGAAGGGGCTTGTGCCAATCTGGGTTAGCGCATAGATAACCTTTCAATATCAGACCCCATATTTGATACCCCAGTTTCTGAGGCTCTTTTAATGACGCTGAAGACCTGTCAACGATCCATTACTAGTCTAGAGTAATTCTGGAAAAAGAAATATGGGTCCAATGTGCCAACACATTCCAGAGTTCACATACCTTGTAGAGGATGATCTTTGTAGTCTTGGAACTGCAGCAGCTGGGGAGGGGAAGAAAAAGTACTAGGCTGGTTGTTGGAAGCAGTGGATGGGCTTTCCAATCTCGGTGGGCTTTATCCAACTTGAAGTCATATCCATGGCCTAGTTGGAACCACTATGGTTGATTTTTCCTGAGGTCAGTCTGCATCTTTCCCTCTGTCCCTCAGGCAGACCAACTAGGCACAGATTTTACATCTCTCTCGCTCTTGATTATCTCAGTTGTTGGCCAACTGTTTCACAGTACGCTTGGATGCTTCCGGATGAGCTGTGAGGTCAATGATAGAGGCCTTTACCTGGTCCGGTGTGTTTCAGTCTGGCTACCGACCTGTGAGGGTAGTGAATGAACGGGCATGACAGTGAAGGTTTGTTTACCTCGATATTCATTGCCATTTTTCCCAGAAGATCACTGTTTTTGTTCAGAAGGCGGATTGCTGTCCTGAGGGCTACTGCAGTGATCTGGCATCTTTCTGTAGTGCTCACATTGTCAGTGGTTAATTAATACATTTGGGTAATGTGCACCCTAGTAGGGGTAGTGACACAATCCAAAGCTGTGAATTAGCATAGAACACTGGGCACATGAACATTCTGAATAGCGGAGAATCTCCAGTCTTTGCTGTGCCACCAGGGTAAACAGCATGGAAGATACCTTCTGGATAAAATGCTCTTAATTTTGTTGTTTTAATTACAGGAGTGTGGCAGCTGCAGGCAGATTGGGGCTACCAGGTGACAGGGAGCACCCTCAAATTTAGAAATCATGCCCGTTAAGCTCAGGATTTCAAATTGACTAATCTGCTTTTGTTTTGTTTTTCCGCTTCCACTGCTTCAGTGCATGAATTGGGGCAACTTGCCTGCCTTTTCAGTGTTCCTCAGGTCTCCATTTTACACTTTTGGTGCCCAGGTAAGTGATTTTGATATTTTTCTGGGTGGGAGGGAGACTTGGCTAGTCAGAAAGGTTTAATTCCTGTCTTCCTTCTCATAGCGCCTTTCTTGAACAACAGGTCCCACCTCCTTATCTGAGGCAGTGTAGTTTATTTTGCCTTTCATCTAAGCCCAGGGCAGTGAAACTGTGTGCAGTAATTCTGACCCTCCATTTTCAGTGTGGGCTGCCTGGGTGAATAGTGCCTTTTTCTGACTGTTGTTAGTGGTTGGCTTCGACCTGCATTTCAGCACTGGGCTTTGTTTTGCAGTTGCACTTCAGAGCGCATTTTTTTGGCTCTTCTGAACTGCGCAGTGAGCTGGTAGGCTGCCTGCAGGGTCTTGCCCTTGCCCCAGCAGGTCAGGCACTCTTCCACACCTTTCTCACTTTCTTTCGTGCCCTTGTCTCTGGTTGTCCTCCCAAGGACATGGTGACGTCCAGCGCATGTGCGTGACATCACCCTAAGCTCACGCCCACTCTTCGCGTGTGTCTTTAGCTTCTGTTACCAGGCAGCTCCGAGGAGAAGCTGTAAAAAATAAAAAAATAAAAATCTACAGGAGAAAGGAAAACTTTTCTGGCTGCAGGAGAGCTATTCCTATGAATTCATAGAATGATTATCAGCTCTCACAACAGGAGGTGTTTGTTTACTGATTTCCAGGCGGTTCTAATTCCTTTTCTTTCTGCTTAGGGCAGTCACTTTTTAGTTTCATGGGGGATCAGTAGGTTTGCCTTAACAGTCCCTCTGTATTGTGATTAGGCATTTAAGAGCCTTATCTACATTTTTAAAATATTGTTTTGTGACATCATTTTGCTTCAAGCCAGTGGCACCATGGTTTATCAGAGACATGTGGTATTCAAGTGATGTAACACCTGCAGGAGGGTGGTAAGACCCTGCCTTTAAGCTCTTATTGTCCTAATTGTGTAATGCAATCTAATATGTTTTTCGGTTCCCTGAGTTGAACTCCTGAGCTGGTGGAGGGTGCCCCTGGGATACCGACTGGCAGTGGCAAAGCTGAGCTGCACAAATCCTTGATGTTGCTCTTAAAGAGCTGTTGAGTCCTGATGTCTTACAGGACATCCCTACCAACACACCCAACACAAGGCGGGCCCTTCATTCGGGGGTATACCAGGACTCCCATATCTACAGGGATTCCTGTATTTTACAGGGATTTGGAGGCATCTACAGGAAAACTCTTCCCATAGACGTGCATTGGTTATACAGGAAAACAGGGCAATTCAGCTTCCATAGGAAATAATGTAATCTACAGGAAAACACAGGAATATCACCTGAGTTACAGGAAAATGCCAAATCAATATGGGAGCACTGGTATACAGGCAAGTCCGGGTGCACCAGGGCAGGACAAGACTGCTCTCCCAGATCTGCAGGAAGCCGTAACCTTGACTATGTAGAGCAGTGGTCCACAACATTTTTGTGGAGGACTGGACTGAAGACTTGCGTCAAGGCCGAGGCAAGGGCCACTGTAAAATGGCTTGAGGTGACAAGTGTCCAGGAAGACATTATTAAATGTACATGCAAAACATACATTTATCTATTTAATTTATTTATCTATCTATCAACATGTTACTGAAACTAAAAACAAAAATAAACAAAGACTACAAGTGGAAGCTGCTAGGTCCTTGGGGGCCACAGACAGCTGCTGTTGGGACCATTGTGGCCCTCCAGGCCGATCGTTAGCACCCTGATATAGAGGGTCAAGATGACGACACAGAGAACCATGAGAAGAATCCTGACCCAAATGTGTTTTTGTTGATGAGGACTCCGAGGAGGAGAAGGGTGAGTGGACAGAGCCTAAGAGAAAGATTCCAGTCCCTCCTGAAATGAAATCTCTGTCCTGCCTCATAACTAAGGCTTGTAGGGCATTACATCTGAAGGAGGTGCAAGCCATGGAGGCACTGGATGGGATCCCATACTGTCCCTGACCTCTGTCATACCAAAATGTTTTCCAGACTTTGTGCACTGCAGCCAGATCACTGAGCAGGAATGGGCAGGAACAGACCAGTGAAAACGTCTCCCCAGGCCATGGGTGAGGACGTTATCCATTTATGGAGGAGAACTCTCAGAAGTGTGAAACCCCACCCCTGGTAGATAAGGCTGTGCATAATTCTGTTAAGCACACAGCTATTCTGATTGAGGGCTTTCAGGCCTTAACCGATACACACAATAAGTAGTGGACACTGCATGCAAAAGAACTTTTTCCTTAAATGGAATAAATCTTTGCGCCTCTATGCATTCTTTATTGTTTTAAAGCCCTAAACTCAGAATTATGGCTCTGGGTAGCTTCAGTTCTCCAGATTCTGAGGGGTGAACATTTTACAGCTGGTGTTCATGGTCTCTGCCTTTTAGGGGATGCCACAGTCGACAATTTATGAATGTCAGCATGCTTCATGTACCATATCGTGTTACCCATGTGAGGTGTATGGCTCAGGCATTGGCTCACAGACCAGGCATTGAAGGCCAAACTGTTTCACTTGTCCTTTGAGGAAGACTGTTATTCAGATCTGGCTTGGATGACATTTTGAAAGATATCCAGGATAAAAGAGACACCTTCCAGTGTCAAAGCAGCAACAGAAAGCAAATTGATGCCAAAGGTTGAGGGTCGACCACCAACAGTAGTCCCAAGGTGGTTTTGTCACTTTCGAAACTAAAAGAATGGAGGGCCTGTTCGGATTTAAGGAAACTGTGAAACTTTGCCTACAGACATAACGGGGAACAAGATGAAGAGGAGGTAAGTCTCACAATGAAGGTATGCGGCCCATCGCTGCCTCCATTCCTTGGTGGAAGACTGCAAGAAGTTTACTCTGAGATGGGCCCAAATGATGACAGACACATGGGAGCTAGAGATTCTGGCACTAAGTTATGCAATAGAATTTTCCACAGTACCCACAAAGGCTGTTTACTGCAATTCTCTGTGCCGAAACACCCTGTGAAGAGACAGGCAGTGTCTCAAACTTTGGACCACCTTAGACAGATTTGGCAGTTGTTCCGTTGGTACCCCACAGTGAGGAAGATCGGGAGTCTACTCAGTTTACTTTGTGGTTCCTAAGATGTCAGTCGCTTCAAACCAATTCTGGATCTGAAGCACCTAAAGAAGTTTGTCAGCCATACGACTTTCGAGATGGAGTTCCTGTAGTCAGTCATAAGGGCTGTCCAGCTAGGGGATTATCTAGCATCCATAGACCTGAGGATGCATATCTCCACATCCCTATTCACCAGTCTCATCACACATTTCTCAGGTTTGCGATTCAGGGCAGCACTTCCAGTACAGGATGCTCCCCTTTGGGCTGGCAACAGCACCCAGAGTGTTCTCGAAGGTCCTCATAGTACATGTCTCACAACTGAGACAGGAGGAGAATCAGTATATCCTACCTGGGTGATTTACTCGTCAGAGGTTGTCTCCAGATGGCAAGGAGATCAGAGTCCAGGACTCTGGAGATACTGGAGACACACAGTTGGATAGACAATCAGGAGAAGAACTCTCTCATTCTGTCACAAAGCCTGGAACACCTGGGCGCAGTGTTCAGGAGAAGGTTTTCTCTCTGCAGCCAGGAAGGGGACCCTGAGATGAGAGATTCAGTGGCTTGAAGCCAACTGTCTGCCTTTGCTCACAGGCTTCTCCAGGTTTTGGATCTGATGACTGCAGAAATAGAGCTAGTACCGTGGGCCTGCTTGCACAGAGGCGCTTCAGAATGGGGTGCTAGCAGCCTGGAACACGGCCTCGGAGGACTTCAGAGCCCTGATCCCACTTCCTTAGACACTGCGACAGTCGTTGAATTGGTGGGAGAGTTCCAAGAACCTAAGCAGGCGTACAAATCAAAATGTCATGCCGACAGTGCCACAGGGACAAAACGATACAACAGTAACAGTGCAAGTCCCAAGTCTCTTCCCTCCCCTCAGGAGTTATCTTAATAGGGGGTATTTGGGAACAGTATTCCACTGTATTCCTTTTGGTCGCTGCTTTAACAGCATGGTATAATGGGTTTCTCATTAGAAGCTCCACCAGAGTTGATTCTGATGACTGATGCCAGCCTTCGGGCTGATGCCTGATCTTGGACCAAGTTCGGCCCAGGGCATCTGAACTCAGCAGAGAACAGCTACAGATAAACGTACTGGAGGTGAAGGCAGTATGACTTGCTTCTTCACTTTCATAATCTGGTCCGTCAAAAGCTGTAAAAGTAAGTTTGGGCATGCCACGCAGTGGCCTACTTAAATAATCAAGAAGGCATAAGAAGCAGGCGACATCCGGTTCCGGCATAGTAGTGTGAGAAGCAGACAACAGGAAGCTCCTCCACAGCAATCTAAAAATCCTTCTCCGGATCGCTCATTTGTGACCCAAGCTATTCAATTTCTACCAACCTTAACTTGTCTGGAGGCATCCAACTGAAAATTGCCGACCAGACATGCCTCAAGCCAGAGAAACCACTTTCAACTCCTTACGAATGAGGACACGGAGGATCGCGGCACTTCAGAGTTGGAGACCTCTCAACCGGGTAATGCACAGGGGAAAGAGGAAATCGAGCCACAAGGCAAAATTGAATAAAAAAGTCTACGACTCAAAGCGATGCAATATTACGGCGATAAATAATTTCATGGGAGATCGAGACACCCTCAGAGACATTCGCTCACAGATAGGGGGCCTTGCAGACTAGAGTAACAGAGGCGGACAATCAGATCACGGCTAATGCCTCCCACCTAAACTCGCTAGAAACAACCATTCAAAACCTTGCTGCCTTAACAACTACTCATGTCAATAAGACAAGAAGACTCGAAAATAGGAGCCGGAGGAAAAATAACAGAATTTATGGGATACCTGAAGATGAGGAGGCCATGATCCCATGGCCTTTGTTGATTATCTTCATGCTGCTGCCGAGCTGGAGCCAGATTACCAACTGGATATTGAGCGGGCCAAAGCCTCACCCGTCCAGATGCTCAGCCCTGCTCATTCAAATGGAAGTGACACACACACAGAGCGATTGTGACCTGAGGGGTAAAGATGCGGCAAACTTTGTTTGACTACTGGGAGTTAGTCGGGAGGGGAGAGTAGAGGGGTGGGAGCAGTGGTGATTTCTGGCAGGCCGGGTGTCCTCCCTCCTTAGGCTGCCCACAATGGTGGGAGTGAAGCTCTGGCCATGGCGTGAGTTCGAGAGTGCGCTTGGTTGCCTGGGAGTTTGCTGGCTACTCCGGCCGCCTGGCTCCACCATCATCATCCTGGCCCTCAAAGACCTAATCGTGGGATGATATCCTTATCCTTTCCCGCAATCTTTGCGGGATGGTACAACTCGAGACACTGAAGGATCTCCTCGCTAGGGATAAATGGAGAGTTATGCACCCCAAGGATTCTTAACCATTTACCCAAGGCATCCTAAAGGACAACAGTCCCGGACAGGCAACCCAAAGAACAAGACCCAGTTGACCTGCTTGAAGCAAATTTTGGTTTTGCAGCCTGACATTGACAGGGGTGGGGTGATCCCGGGTGGACTGGGTGTCCTACTTCTACTTAGACTACCCCTTGATGGCGGGGTTGGACTCTGGCTGTGGGGTGGTTCGGGGAGGGTCCCCTCGGTTGCCTGGGGTCGCCCGCTGCTCCTGCCACCTGGCTCGCTCTAATTCTCCTGGCTCTCAGAGACCTAGCTATGATGTGAACTCCTGCCTACTCCTGCAACTACTACAGTGATGGAATAATTTGGGCTGCTGAGCGGATCATCTCGCCCAGGACAAATGGAAGTGACACACACCCAGTGATAGTGACCTGAGGGGCAACGATGAGGCGAACTTCAGTTTGACTACTGGGAGTTTGTCAGGGGGGGGAGCAGGGGTGGGAGTGGTGGTGATTTCTGGGCAGGCGGTGTCCTCCTCCTCCTTAGGCTGCACCACGATGGCGGGAGTGAAGCTCTGGCTGTTGGGTAGTTCTTGGGGGTGCGGTTGGTTGCCTGGGGTTGCTGGCTGCTCCGCCGCCTGGCTCTACCTTCATCCTCCTGGCCCGTAAGATTTAACATGGGATGATGCCCTTATCCTTCCCACCCAACCTTCTCAGGGGTGCTGGCTTCGAGTCACTGAAAGGACCTCCCTCGCTCTGGGACAAATGGAGAAAATACACCCCAGTGACTCTAACCACATTCATCCCGAGAACTATGTGCCCTGTGTGGGCACAGTCTGGTTGGACAGTTAAGGCCCCTTAGAAAACCTGTTGTGGACTTTACAAAGCTAGAGGGGACCATAACGAACTCCAGTTTACCCTTCTAATTTACTGCCCTTGTTTTCCTTCTCCCCCCTTTTTTCTCTTTCCCTTAAACTTCCCTTTCCTAATGATGGTCTCATTGAACAGAGATATGGATCCCCTTGGTAACCCCGGCCTGATGTAGATTGTCTTGGTACCGCTGCCTGAGGGGGGTCGGGTTTGGGGCTGAGATCTCCGACTGTTGTTATGGGTCCTGACAAATCTAGATGAACAAACGTTTTGACTGCTGTATGGTGAAGTCGTTTGAGATACGGTGGTCTCCCAGTTTTGTGCTGTCCCATTTGGACCCTTTCATCAGCCGCTTTCCACCCAGTTGGTGAAGGGGTAGGCTCTGTGACACTTGGCCAGCTGATTATGATTGTTCTATGATATTTGTAATATAAAATATAGTGTGTGATTGTCTCGCATAAGACAGCCTGTGCTCCTGGGTGACCCCCTCAACCAGGTTTCACTGAAATGACAGGATATATATTAAACCAGGAGATCTCTGTAATATAATTAACGTCCATGAGAAGTTGCATTTATGGCCTTTTATGACCTCCTGCCTCTGAAGTTGGGAAGCTAAATATGCATTTTATTACAGGACAGGACATGGCTATCTCACATCTAAGTGAAGTATGGCAAAGTTTTAAAACCTTTGATGTTCCTTGGGAAAACAGGAGTTAGCCACCAGTTCAAAGGAAAGGCTTGATTAAAGACTGTCATAATTTGGGAAATTAGTTTTTGCTGAAGTCACATTTTTTAAATGTCTCTGACAGGTAATCATGTTTGTATGTTTTTGGTTCTAAAAGGATGAGCTAGATGACTTATAGAAGGGTGTGGAGACACAGAGTTTTAAACTGAATACTGTGTCTGGACTTAGTTGTCATATTCCATCCTGGGACTGTAGAAAGACACAGCTCTGTGATCTAACTTAGGCACTTAAAGAGGTAATACCTTAGATAGAAAGTCTAAATGTATTGTGGTAGGAGTTTTTGTTTTGTACCTTTCCTTGTTTTCTTTTAAGTGATTTTATGCGCTTTGATATATTGTTCTGTGTTTACGTTTCATATTTTTATCCATTTTAGTACATATGTTATTTTGAAAGACTGCCTGGGTCTGCCAGTTCTTTTTTGCATGTGATGAATAGATGGTTAAGACTGTCAAAACTGTTCAAAAGCTTGATGGTGTTACTAAACTAGGAAAAGGTAAGAATATACCTAGGGTCTTTATAGAGTTTTAACGGTTCATTTTGGATACCTGGTTAGGTGCCCTTAGGCGAAAGATATATTATGTCTCTCGAAGAGAATATTATCTGAGCCTATACTTTTGGGCACGCTTAGCATAAGGTTCACAGTTTGAATCCCCAGAACTTGAGACTAAAGGTGATTCGGACCCACAAGCAGACAGGAGGGTTACTGTGTCTGTTACCTGTTCACATTACTGTGCTCAGAGGTTGGCACTGTGGGAGCAGAGGGCCTGACCTGTTGAGTGCATTTGTGACAGGCCTCTCCTTTGGTGGATTTTGAAGCCTCACCAGGTAGTCTGGGAAGCTGTGACATAAATAATATGCTTAAATATTTCTGGTCTACCATTTATTAACCCAAGGTATAGTGGGTAACTTTGTTAAAATCCAGTAACTGTGTGGGACTTTTCCTCGCCTATGCATGTCGGTCCAACCCCAATATGGTGTCCTTTGTAAGAGCCTCATTATTGTGAGGGTCTTTTCAACCCTCCTGTGGTTCTTTCCTTTCCGGGGCCCGAGGACCAGGATTCTAGTCAGGAGGGTGTTCTTCTCCTGACTGGAACACCCGAGGTGGACTGGTGTATTCACCTCACATGTGGAAGCCTCAGTATACGTAGTTAAAATAGTCAAGGTTATTGTTAAGATTTTATTGCTTGTTAGACTCTGGAATGTTTTTACAGAGTTAATAGGTTGGTGGGGGTTTGAAAAACACACAGAGACAGTCACAGTTACAACCAGTACAATTTTATTATTCGGTGGTGATGCTCAAAGGCTGTCTACTATGGGAGGCTTCGGACGGACCTTCTTCCTTTCATTCCTGGTCCTCCAGTAGGTGGGGGGATGAGGCGGGTGGTATCGATGCCTCAACTGTTCTCTCTGTAGTCTGAGGAGTGGTCTGATAGATGCAGCACAGTTCCCGGGTCGCTGAAAAAACAAAAACAAAAAGTACAAAAACAGTAAGCGGTAAAGCACTTCCATGTCTACCACACTGGTAAAATATTCTCCCAAAATATCAATGGGCTCCACAACCCAATCAAACGCTCCCGTACCATGCAGTATCTTATCTTAAAAATAAGGAGTGGACATATATATGCTTAGAAACGCACCTGTCTGCTGCTGAACATAGGAAGCTGACCTGGGGTCAGAGGTACAAAGTTTCTACCTCCTCTCATCCCAGTGGACCGAAACAGGGGTGGCAGTCCTTGTGCCAACCACAACACCACTAGAGGTGCAGAAAGTCTACACTGACAGCCAGGTTGTTTTATTATACTTCAGGACTATACGCCCAGGAGGTCACCCTGGCAAACATGTATCTCCCCAATATCCTAAACTCCAGCTTTAAAACATTACAGTCAAAAATTGCAGAACTTCTCCAGGGACACTTGATTCTGGGTGGGACCTCAATCTCATTATCCCGAGTAAGGACAGTTCTAATCTCCGGCCAGGCGTCGGGTAAGTTCTGTAAAATACCTAAGGGGGTACTGGACCACTTAGGGATCATCGATATTTGCATAAACTGTTCCCTCGGATCCAGGCTACACTTCTTATTCAAATAGATTCCATATGACAGCCCAGACCCTCACATGAAGAAACTTCCCAGAGTATGTTCTTCTGTATTCTTCAGGTGAGCCGGTCTTCCCTTTTTCTCTCCCTGATGCATCCCCATGCATGTGGTTGTCTCGCTCCCTTTTCCCTACTTGATCCTACCCAGCCCATGACAGGAGGACCTGGCCGAGGTTTCCGGGTGCCGAGGTGCACCCGTGCCAATCACAGATGGAGCCCTGGGTCTTAGACTCATGCTATCCTGGCCCTGTTGCAGGGGCAATAGGAGCTGGCTGCGGCCCCTTGGTCAACGCCCCCAGTGGCCCTCCGGACGTGGGACTGGGTTGTATCGCAGTGGGGGGCAGGTCTGGGACTCCATCCTGGGGGGACTGTCAAACCCACCCTCAGGTGCCTTGACTGGGAGGTCTATAACAGGTCGGAGGCACCTGCCCTTTGCTGTATCACTGAGACTGGATAATGGCCATTGGAGGCTCTGCTGAGGACCCCTTGGCGGACTATGTGATGGTTGCCATGGAAAACACCAGCCCCTTAGAAGGATATTGATGAACCAGGGATGGGGCCCGGTATATTAGTTTTGCCCTTCCCAGGAACTTGCTGCCGGGGGCACAATTGAGCCTGATTTGGGGGCAGGAAACGGGACTGATTCCCCTGAACACAGTGGCGGCCCTCATGGCCCATCTACAGCCCAGCTGCTCTGTCTGTTGGACTATCTACCGGGGGTCCTTTCCTCCCCTCCCGAGCGGACATTGGGTTGGGACCCGATATGGCCTGATTACAGCTTACACAGTGTGGGAGCTATGGAATATGTGGTTGCCCATTCAATTACAACAAAAAGAGTTTTTCTTTTTACTGAATCTGTACTCCCAACCTTGGAGGAGCAAAGGCATGACTATACCCCCCTCTCTTTACCCAAAATATGTTTTCGTCTAGTGCCTCTGGTAGGACAGGCGGAGTTAGGCAAAGTCTGGGGACTTGGTGTTCTTTTTGTTTTTAACACCAGGCCCCAGGAAGTCATTTATAGTTGTCTAGGCATTGCCCAGTTGGTTTATGCCTATGGAATAGATGTCTGACGTTCTCTATTCCGTTAATATTGTTGTTGTTTACCCTCTTTTAGATCTCCGGTTGGAGGACTTTGCCCTCACCTTTCTACAAGTAGTCACACTTTTTTTTCCAAATGGGTTCAGATCAGGACCCCATTGTAGACACCGACCAGGAGACACGCTTCTTAGGCTAAATAAGCCCTCTCAGTATTTAACATATTATATAAATGGCTAGTAAGCATCTTAAGCTCTACTCCTGAATGTAAGCGGCTTGGGAGCCCTATAGCGTACTAAAATGTTGACCTTGCTGAGAAAGAGTCAGACTAAACTGGCTTATATCCAAGAAACACATATGATGGCTGCTGAGCACAAGAAATTGACAGCTGGAGGATTCAGCCAAGTCTTCTCCTCTGCATGCTAGAGGGGAGGGGGTCGCCATCCTGGTAGCCAGCAATACCCCTTTCCAAGCCACCAGGGAATGGGTGGACCGGAGGGCTGTCTGATTATTGTGCAGGAGGTCCTGCAGGGCCATGAGGTGACCCTGGCAAATATTTACCTGCCCCCCGGTTGCCAACACCCCACCATACGCCACCTCCTGAATATGATAGTTGAGCTGACCTGTGGCACACTAATGCTTGTGGGAGACTTTAATATAGCCCCAGCTCAATCCTTGACACTGCAGATAGTTCTAGGGAAAACAAGCGGCATCCCATAAATTCTTTAAACGTTTTATACAGGAGGTTGGCTGGCTCGATGTATGGCGATCCCTCCACCCTACGGATAAGAAGTACACATTTTAGTCAACAGCACATGGAACCTACACCGCACTGACCATCACTATACTCAGCAGGAGTTCTTGGGGCAGTGGTAGATTCATGTGGGAGATATTTCCCATCAGACCATGCTCCCCTGATTTCCTCTTGGGATCTGGGGATGGAAAGGCATAACACTCTCTGGATGTTCAACCCGATCCACCTCAAGAGTGAAACCTTTAGAGAGTTCCTGAGGGATAGGATAGAGAGACTGTGGAGGACAATGCTGATCCAGGCATTTCCCATATTAGATGGGATACCCTGAAGGCTGTGGTACACGGACATTTAATTAAGCGCTGCAGCAACCTTGCTAAATTTAGCTCTAAGGCGTGCACAGCTGGAAAAACCCTTCATTTCCTACAGGCAGCATCAGCAAGGGACCACACAGTTGGTGCCCAACTTAACCAGGTCAAAGGTACCTGGACACCTTGTGTGTCCAGCGAAGAGATAGCGTTGTACTTTTTGAGACAGCGGTATGAAATAGGCCCACGGACCTCCCGGGTACTGGCTTATCGCCTTCGTAAGCAGCGTAAACAATCCACCATAGCTGCTATTAAAGACCCTTCCACGGGGCGGTTCATGCTAAACTCAGCCACATTTCTCGAGCTGCCTGTGACTATTATAAGTCCCTCTACACCCCGAACAACCTGAGGACCCTGAGGCGATTAATAAATTTCTGTCACCTTTACTACTCCCAAGTCTAAGCCAGAAACAAGAAGAAGATCTGTAACCCTCAATACACAGGATTTTTGCCATCTTTATCAAACCCTTGGCACAGGCTATCGGGCAGTCCCCATCGGTTATGGGAGTGCGAGTGGAGGATGGAACATCTATTGCTGTATATACGGATGATGTCCTCTTGTTCCTCTCCAATCCATCACAAACTATTCCGCAGTTTTTCAAATTCTCAAGACCTTTGGGGCATGCTCAGGATACAAACTAAATACGTCCAAAATGGATGCCCTTATGCTTCACTATGTCCCTCCCCACACCTCAAACAGACATATTCATTTAGGTGGGACCTGGATAAATTGAAGTATCTAGGTATATATCTCTCACATGATGCACAGAGCACCATGCAAATAACTACGACCAGTTCTATACACAACTCAACAGGATCTGTCCAGATGGAAAATCCTCCTCTGAACTTATACCAAAGGGTGGAGGTGATCCGGATGGTGGTCTTACCGAGGGCCCTCTATCTCTTTCAGAATATACCCTAATATATCCCAACTAAAACACTCCAGGCATGGAATAAGGTGATCCTGGAATACATTTGGGCAGGTAAGTCCGAGAGTGAAGTTTCGGTTCTCTCGCTCCTTAAGGCTCAAGGAGGGTTAGCCTCCCTAACTTAAAACTCTGTAACTGGGCCTCACACCTCACCTTTTGGTTATTCAATATATGAGGGCATCTCCTGCACTGTGGAGAGAAATAGAGAGAGCTCTTCCCCTATGATGACTCTTTATTAAGACCACCTTGTACCCAGACCCTCCTTTCCATGTCGAGGGTCCCCAGCCCCTGGCATCAACACCAAATTAGGACATGGAACATGCTCTGCAAACACTTCGTTACAACCTTTCCTAATGTTGCTTTGCCCAATTGCTGTGCTGGAAAATTTCTCCCTGCCCAAATAGACCACACATTTAGTGATTGGAGCCATCTGAAACTCCTTTTCTTTCTACAATTTCTAAGTGGCCCCACTTTTAAATCTTTTCAGGGATGCTTGAGACCCACGGCTTCGCAAATGGATTTTTACAGATACCTCCAGCTGAGACACTTTATTACTCTCTCCCTACGGTTGCACTCAGTTCAGAGGGTCGTCCCTCTTATCAGCCTCCTCCAGAGTGTTTTTCTCACCGCAGAAATGCCACATGCAGTTTCTACCTTTTATAAAGCCCTCATCGACAAAACTGATGACAGCCACAGGTCAGTTATCGATAGGTGGAGTGGGGAGCTGGGGGTGAATATTACCCCTCAACTCAGAGCTTAGGTTGCCTGGCTACATCCAGACTAACTTTCTCCCATAACTGGCCTTTTTGCTTGGCAGCTTTGGATTCGGTACTTTCGCACCCAATGATCACCTCTCACTACCTATCATCTGGTTCTGCTCAGTGTTGGCGCCTTATGGACACCCTGGCTACCACTTACATACTTTTTGGTTGTGTCTTATGCCACAGCTATTTCTCACACCACAATAGGAGTTGGGAGTATCTTTGGCCAGGCGGTCCTCACTGAAGAGTTATTTATATTGCATATATTTCCCCAGGATTTCAGAGACTCACTCAAATGATATCTCCAGGTGTGGTCCTTCTGGCTGCCAAGAAGGCAATAACAGGACACTGGCTCACGGCCCAGGTACCTACACTCCAAGAATGGAGACATAGTCAACGCTATATATAAGGCTGAGAGGATCTCATTTCTTCTGAATGATAGATTATAACAATGTCCCTGAGATGGAACAGATGGATCATATACATTATGGCTAAAGACCCAAACTTTATTCCCTGAAGTGGAGGGGCTGTATGCGGTCTGGAGGGACCATTATTGGAGGGGAGGGCCTCAAATACATTTTGCATTATAACCTCTAAAAAAACAAAAACGAGGACTGAACTTCTAGTATATAGGAATTTGTCCACTATTAGTGCTCATTTCTAAATTTTACTCTTCAAACTCATTAATTATTGCCTATTTACTGTTTTAATCACTTTAAAGCTGGACAAGAGTATTGTTGTTTCTTCTTTATTCATGTAGCCTAAGGCTATAACAAATTGTATCTAAATCTACACGATTAACTGTACTTAATGTCTGCTGACTGCTTGTACCCTGTTGGGGAAAAAGTTAATAAAGATTATATTTACAAATAGATTCCATACTCACTCCAGATTAAGCTACTTTCTAACTACATGTGAGCACCTCTCCTTCTTCAGGACATCTCAGTTGGGCCAGTGGTTATCTCTGACCATCACCCACTAATTTTTTAAACTTGAACTCGGGGAATGCAAAACCTTTGCAGTGGCGGCTTAACCCCATTCTGCTGTAAGATCAACAATATGTTAAAATGCTAAAACTTAGAATTCTCAGTTTTTTCAGAAAATGATTCCAGAACTTCTAATGCGATAACTATAGGATGCAATGAAAGCCAGTCTTAGAGAGACGTAAACCATTGCATATGCCACCAAAAGGAGGCGGAACTTGAATTGACATACAAAAACCTCACAGAGGACCTTAAAAACTATCACTTGTTGTATGGGGAGGGGATGAGGAGGTGAGACAGAGAATTCGAGAAACCAAAGCTAAGATACAAAATGTTTAGATATAAAACCCAACAGACACTGCTTTACTTAAAACAGGGCAGATACCGGGGACAGAGGGCACGCAGACTAGCCCAGAGATTAAGAAATCAGAAGAAGACAACAACTATCCTGAAATTAAGGGACCCCACGACTGGTCAGTTGCATCACGGTGAAGCTAACATCAGACAAACTTTTGTCACATACTAGCAGAAACTATACCCAACAAGAGACTATTGTGGGAGTGAGGAAAGATGGGCCTTCCTCGGGACACCCTGTTCCCCACCTAACTGAGACTCAGAGGAAATCTCTTGAGACCTCTATATCAACTGAAGAGATACTAATTTCCATTAAAGCCCTATCCACACAACGTTGTCCAGGACAGATGGACTCCTGATGGAGTGGTACAAAATGTTTAAAGGAACTATCTGACAAGATGATGTTAACGCTTTATGAGGTGGCGGTGGAGACCCTGCTCCCCTCTTGGCAATATGCTACAATAGCAGCCATCCCAAAACGGAAAAAGATCCAACTAATCCCTCATCTTACTGCCCAATCTCGATCCTAAACACGGACTACAACATTTTCATGGCAGTTTGGGTGCATAGATTGGAGGGTCTCCTACCTGACCTAATACACCCTGACCAGGCGGGTTTCATAAAAAATGAAACACAACAGATAATACTCGTGGACTTTGATTGAACATATCCAAATTGTCAAACCCAGCAGCCCTCCTGAGCCTGGACACCGAGAAGGCTTCGACAGGGTGACCTGGCCATTTCTCTGGGACACCCTGTCGAAATTCCAGTTTCCTGAGTCATTCATCACCTGGATGAAAAACATGTATGATGCGTCAGGTACCTATGTGAGAATTAACGGGGTATATCTTCCCTTCGCGTGGCACCAGACAGGGCTGTCCGCTATCCCTTGATGTTTTCCCTATACTTGGAGCCTTTGGCTGTGGCTTTCAGAAGCTCTCTGGGGATCCCCATGGGCCAGAGAGAATACAAGCTGAGCCTGTTTGCTGATGTTATTCTCTTGACCCTTTTGTCCCCAGAGGTTTGATCCCTGCTGCCTGGAACATCTTGGAAGATTCGAGACAGTGGCAGGTTTCAAATTGAACATTACCAAAACCAAGGTTCCTTCTGATGCCTCTGGCATCTCTGCCCGCTCCACTGGAGATCCACTCAACTCAAATACCTGGGTATCCATGTGCCTTGACCTGGGAGTCCTGGAGTGATTAACTATGAGCCACTAACCATTGTGATCCAGAAGGACTTAAATAGGTAGTATCGCCTTCACTTTCCTTTCTTTCAACGATTGAAATAATTTGCATGAATGTACTATCTCGCCTTCTGTATTTGTTTCAAAATATTCCTTTCTTCCCTTCATTATACTACTTTAAATCCTGGGATAGGATGATTTCTTTTATCTGGGGGCAGAGGCCTAGAATTTGACTATCAATATTGCAACTGCCTCTAGCTAAGGGGAATAAACTTACCCAACGTCAAGCTCTATGCCCAAGCCGCTTTTCTTCGTCTCTTCCTCTTGCTATTTAAAAATATAGAATGCCATGGAAGTCCCTAGAACCTTTACTAAACAACGTACGCTATATTTCGAGACTTCTCTTTCATCAGACAGTAAGACACCCCTACTAAAAGACTTCTCACTAATTACAGCCAACACACTCAAAATTTGGTTTGGGATGAGGAAAATGGAATTCAAACCAACGTTTGGTTACTGTAAAATAATCTCAGAAGATGAGTCTTTTATTCCTTCATGTGAGATTCCTCCTTCTCGGAGTGGCAGTTAAGTGGTCTGTCGATGTTTTCTGATTTTTGGATACGCATGGGGTCCTCCCATTTGAAAACTAGTAGGAGAATATGGTTTGAGGAAAACAGATTTTTTCCGATACTTGCAAGTGAGAAACCACATTTTGAGACACCACATGATAACTGCCTAGATTCCTTCCCAATGCCTACTTTTCTTAATATGTTTATAGATTTTATACAGGAAACCCTGTGAACACCTGCTAGGAACCTATACAAATCACTAAGAGAATTGATGTCTTACTCCACGGAATCAATTCTGAATAACTGGATAGGGAGCTGGAACTGGAGGTGGACTATGTACAGTGGAGTCAGCAGCCCTCTCATCGGTAAAAGTGACCTCATCCTTATTTTGAGAGAATTCTTGGAAATGTAGAAGTAGGTATTTCCACCTCCGCAACCTTGACAAAGTACTTACCAGATAACTATGGGCACTGCTGGAGAAAATGTGGTTGTACCCTGTGCAAGTTTAGGCACATTATGTGGCAATCTCCTGTTCTTATGCCCTTCTGGTGTTCACTTCAGGGCACATTGTCTAGTTGCCTGGGAGCCAATAGAGCTGACAGGGAGATGGTGTTGCTCTCCATCTGCCAGACCACTCCCCTCATTGGACTAAAACCTTGCTGCGTTTTCCTGGTGGCAGCCAAAAAGCCCTCACCAGGAGATGGGTGGGAGAACAGGTTCCAGTGATTGGTGAGTGGAGAAATATTATGTCCACAATATACCAAATGGAAAACTTGACTGCTAAAATATGGAATAAATACCAGGCATTTCAAACAAAATGGAGGAAGTGGGTCTTCTATCAGCTGGAGGTGGATCCTGAATTCGTCTCATGAGTATATTGGCGAAGTGTGGGGGGTAGACTACCTGAAAGATCCATGTGCAGATACATGTGGCCCTTGATATTATAATGGGGAAAATTGCATTTCTGATAAACCATAATATATTGGAACTTTTAGCAATACAGGGGTGAATATGTTAAAAGACCTAGATAAACAGAAACCATATCCTCAGTTCCCAAGCTTATGGTTAACTGCCTAGAGTCACCGTATGGAAGCTGAAAATGTATACAACCAGGGTTCAGTTAACTCCATTTTGGGAGTATTTGGCTTCCAAAAATAAGGCTAAAACTTCCAAAATAAAGGGAGAGAAGTGATTGACTTCCAGGTGTAACAAAAAAATTAGATGACTTTGAAAACTGTAGGCATGGAAGTCAGAAATGATGGATTTTCTGAAAGAAATTGCATTTTACCACTAGTATGTTGTATTAACATACATTCATTCATCCTTCCTAGAATACTGACTTCTACAAGTGGGATCCTGGAAGTATTTTGACTTCAAAACATTGGAATGACTTCCAGATTTTGACTCAGAAGTTTTAGACTTCCACTAAAAATAAACTAACTGAACCCCTATATACAACTATGAATGTGAATGTGATGTGTAAAAATCCTTGTCTGAATAAAGAGATTTAAAAAAAAAGAAAAGAAGGCACAAGAAGCAGAGAAGTGCTAGCAGAAGCAACCGAAGTGCTATTGTGGGCAAGAGTACCTGCTGTTTTCTCTGCAGTTCACCTGGCAGAGAATTGAATATAGGCCGACTGGCTGAGTCAAGACTGTTCATCCTGGCGAATGGGTGTTGAATCTGGAAGTGTTCGATCTTCTGTGCAGAAGGTTCAGTTGACCTCAGATTGACCTATTCACCTCAAGTCAAAATGTGCAGGTACAAGGTTCTTCAGTCGATACCAGTGCCCATGGGCAGAAAAGCGGTGGATGCTCTGTCTCCAGATGTGGGATTTCTTCAGAGCATATCTGTTTCTGCTTCTACCGCTACTCCCAAGGCATTCACAAAATAAGACACTCACAAGGAAATGTTCTGCTGATAACACCAAAATGGCCAAGAAGGCTATGGTTCTCAGATCTAGCAAATCTAGCTTGACATGCGCCATTCTGGCTCCTCTCATGGGGACCTTCTGTCCCAACAATCCATTCTGCATCCAAACCCAGAGGCGATGCAGCTGTTGGCCTGACTCCTGAAAGGAGGAGATTGTTAAAACAGGGGTTTTCCAGAAAGTAGTGGATACCCTGATGGCCACCTGGAAGGTCTCTACGTCTGCAGCTTATGACTGAGTGTGAACACTTTCCGACTTGAGCCAGAGAGAGAGAGGTATCAGGCCTTCTAAAGCTGCAGATCTTACTTTGAGAGGGCTCTTGCAGTAGGTATTCACATATAGGACTGACCCACCAGGCATAAGGACCCCATGGAAAAATTTCTAGCTAGCGGTCTCTGGCGAGGACCGCCCCAAATCAGGTGACCAGTGTCATACAACATAAGTATAAAGGCGGTCCCAGGCGCCCGCCTCCCAGTTCTTTCCCATTGGCTTGTGAAAGTTCTCCACAGTAGAATCAATGCTCGTCAGTCTTTCGTCGGTCCATTAGTTTTGAACTTTTCGAACTTATTTTCTTGTTTTTTTCGAGTTCATCTCATGATTCACTGTGTATGTCCTCCCGATGCCCTCTGAATCAGCATAAAAATAAGTGTGACTCGGTGGTTCCCAACTTCCCACAAGGATGGCCACTCCTTGCCTCTTCTGTCTGGGCCCAGACCACCCCATGGAGAAGTGCCAGCACTGCCAGAAATTTAACTCCGCTACCCACAAAGAAGGCAGCAGTCCCTGGAAGCCCATATCCTAAAGAAAAAATGGCCTCCATGGAAAAGAGCTAAAGAAACTCAGGCAAGCATCCACTTCCCGAAGGTCACAAGAAGAAGCGCAACAAGGAGAAGCACCGGGGACTGAAACAGCTTCTAGAGGTGTCTGTCCTCAGGTATTAACGCCACCAGCTCTCTTCCGCACCTCCTTCAAGCTTACAAACTTGAATAATCAAACGCAATTGCACAAGTTAAAGTCTGGTAGTGTGTCTCTCTGTGTGGATGTTACACAGAGTTTACCTCAGCCAGTGGAAACCAAATATTACCTTAGAAAATGACATCACAGTCACAACTGTTGAGCAAATAAATAGTTTTTACTTAACAGAAAGTGCACTGAGCATTTACAGGATATATATTTACAACACAAGAGAATGGCACTGATACAGGAAAAGTAAACAAATGTTTTTAATAACAGATGGCAAAAGAAGAAGGCTATTACTGAAATATGCTATCACTAAACTTACCCTTCCCTGTCCTCCCACGGACCTAGCTAAAAGGGTAGGCTCTAATCTTAGATTCTCCTCCAGCTTCAAAGTAAGGAGAACCTCTTCATTGTCTTTCAGCCTCTTATATATTCTCCTGGGAACAGGTAATGCCTGTTCCCCTTGAATGCACCAGCCATCTAACATGTATGTATTTAATTGTCATAATCAGACTGAGCACCTATCAGTGACCAATTATATTCATTTTATTCTTAAGTTTATATTTGAATGAACCAATCCATGCAAACTGGCCTGTGTGTGGGGACAGGTCTGTGTGTTTGGAGATGTCCACTGAGATTTATGACCCAGCTCCTATCTAGCAGCTAGGAGGACTAAGAATTCCACAAGCTGGATGCTGCTGGACAGTGGATTTTAGCCTGTGTGTTTTTTGTTTGTTTTGATTTCCCAAACTGCTAAAAAACACCAGCTAGAGAATCCAAACCATTAACTCTTTCCTTCCCATTTCTGTCACAGTAACGTCCCTCCGGGATCACTCCTGACGGCCGCCTTGGTGGTGACCAAGAAGGCACGCCCCCTCCCTGTCCTGGCTCAAGGCCTGCCCTTCAGGGCCTGCCCTGGGAAGGCCGCTTCTTCCACGCGGCTTCGGGTCAGAGCTGGTCAGGTAAGTCGGATGTCGATCCCACTGACACCCGCCCAAACAAGGCTGTTAAGCCGCTTACCTCGGGAGTGCCTTGCCAAATCTCCGCCCGACAAGGCGCATCCCCAGCACGGCCTTCCCCAGGCAGAGAGTCCGATAGTCAGACGTCGGCTCTGCCGACACCCACCCCGCATTCGGCTGATAAGTCAGACGCCAGTACCACTGATGCCCGCCTGACCAAGAAGCCTGCGCTGGACCCTAAGGATCAGTCCGATGCCCCAGGCTCTCCGCAGCGTGCTAAGTTGCCTTCTGAGGTCCTTCGCGCTCCTCAGCTGACCCCGGGATTTTAATCCTCCTTCCTGGTCACAGGGGATATTGAGACGCTGCCATCAGGGAACCCTCCTTCGGAGCCTGACAACCTGACGCCGGACCCTGATGTCAGCATACCTGACACCATCTAGCGGCCCTCACTGGCCAGGTCCTTCAACCCTGTCAAAGGCATACCCACACTGGGCCTGACACCCGCGGGACCAGCATTACCACCGCCTGGCTCGCCAGCTGGGCCTCTGCCAGGCCCCTCGGCTCCATCAGAGCCCCTGTCTCTCAGGTATCCGACACCGCAATATCCGGTGCCACAATACCCAACTCCGCAGTATCCGCGCCTCAGTACCCGGCCGCAGTACCTAATGCCAGGCTACCCACCGTCAGGTTATGGATATTCTTCTATGGATATCTTCGATATCCATATCCCCTCCTTCCACCTCCACCTCCCACTCCCCAGCCGCGGTAGTCTGAAGGAGACAGTGGCCTCCTGGTGGGCTGAGGCCAAGGCTCAGCTCACTAGGGAGGTAGAAAGTGATCTGCCGACGCCACACCCTGCACAGGATCCCCACATCGAAACGGAGACTCCCCCTTCCTGACACCAGAGGAGAGCCTTCTGGTGCCCAAGGAGGAGGATATGCGCCCAGGAATTTCCCAAAGGGCCGGCCCCTCCCTCGTGAAGGAGGAATCTTCCTCCTCATCATCAGACACGCCTGACTGACTCAGAGATGGGACGCCTGATCCCAAGACGAGCCCCATACTCCAGATCGCCCCAGGCCAAGGACCCCTCCAAGTCTCTGCCGGAGGATCCCTCCTTTCTGAGTTATAGAGGAAAATCCAGGAAGTCCATCAGTGGCAATCACTGGAGCCAGACCCACAGCATAAGAAACTCGCTGCTCATCTGGATCTGCCCAAGACCGCCTCCTATGCTGATTCCACCCTGGATAGAGTCTCACACGGGTCTTGTTTCCACCATTTGGAAACAACCTTCTGCATTAGCCCATTTTCCGAGGAAGGTGGACAGGCTATATCAGGCTCCTGAGGGTATAGATTTCCTTAACCTACACCCCAAGGTGGACTCAGTCGTCATCATCAGCACCGCTCACTGCCACTCCAGAAATCCTAAACACCTCAGCTCATCTCCACCTGATGAGGAATCCGCTTCTGGACCAATACAGGAAGAAGATCTATCTCTTCTACCCTGGGTATTTGGGCCCTGAATTATGTGGCATATATGGGGGATTTCAGAAGACTATCCTTAGTCAGGTGGAATCCAAATTAGACTCCTTCCTGGGTCTCAGACTAAGCAGGAAGTGGTGGATCTTGTCCGCTCTGCCTGTTCGGCCAGTCGGCACAGCTTCGTGCCACTTACGGCGCGTGGACATAGCTGGAAGGAGCTCGGCTTTCACCGTAGGGCCTATGGCGTCATGCCTGGCTCCGCATGTCAGGTTTGGTCCCTGAGTGCAATCCTCTATCCAGGATGCTCCTTCAGGGGTTTGGGGTGATGTCAAGGACATCATTACCGAACTAGAAGAGAAGGGCTCTGCACTCAAGTTTGTCAACTCTATGTACAGGCCCCCAAGGGCAGCGCATCCTTTTCGTAGGCAAAACTGACAGACAAAAATCACAGGGCAACGGGCCTATCAAGTGTCGGGCCTCTTCAGCAACCAAGACTCCCCAGCAAAGCTGGAGCCTCGGTTGCTGCGCTGCCTACACCACCCAACTCCCTACCTCTCCATTGTCTCTGGAGGATCCAGAGAAGCGGTAGGGGAGATTCTCCTTCCATCTGCTGGGTTGGGAGAGGATAACATCAGATGCTTGGGTGCTCCAGTTGATATCAGCAGGACACTCAATAGAGTTTCTACAGAAACCACCCAAGACACCCCCCAAGTCATCTCTACCCGCAACATCTTCCTCTGGTCCTAAAGGAAATCACCTCCTTCTCTAGTGCGATAGAATCAGTGCCCAACCATCTTTGGGGACAGGTTACTATTCCCATTTCTTCCTAGTTCCAAAGAAGAGGGAGATGTGAGGCCTATCCTAGACCTCAGCTCCATGAACATGTTCGTGGAGAACAAATGCATCAGAATGCTGTCTTTGCAGAGCCTTCTACCACTTCTTGCAGGGACAGTGGCTATGCATTCTGGACATACAGGATGCTTACCTGCATATCCCCAATTTGCCCTTCCACAGCAAATTCCTTCTGCTTTTTGATTTCAGGGTGACCACTGCCAATTCAAGGCCCTCCCATTTGGTCTTTCCTCGCCCCCCGAGTTTTTAACCAAATGCCTGTGTGTGGTAGCTGCCCACTTGATGCATCTAGGGAGTTCAGGTAGTCTCATATCTGGACAATTGGCTCCTGGCGGCCCCGGCCCAGGAGGAACTCCTGCACCCTTCCTTACCCTGCAGGTTTTCACCAGCCTGGGTATCACTGATCAACCTGGCAAAGTCCCATTTGGTCCTTTGCCAACACCTCCAATTTATAGGGGCGATTCTGGATGTGACTATCAGCAAAGCCTTTTGCCTCCGGACAGGGTGGACACCCTTCAGACTCAGGCCCGCCTTCTGTCCATTCGCAGGAGGGTCAGAGCCAGGTCAGTCCTTCGCCTCGGCTAATGGCGGCTGACATGCCCATGCACTCAGCTCCATATGAGAATCTCTCGTGGATGCTTCGTCACAGTGGGACCAGACCCTGGACAATCTAGACCAAGAGGTACTAGTTTCCAATCTCATGATCAGGGACTTACAATGGTGGATGGTGCAGGAGAACCCATGCCTGGGAGTTCACTTCAGTATCGAACCCCCCAAGACGCTGACGACATGCATCAGGAGAAGGATGGGGAGCCCATCTCGGGTCTCACAGGACTCAGGGCAGCTGGTCCAAGTTCGAATAAAACCTGCACATAAATGTGCTCGAACTGAGAGAGTCCTTTATGCCCTTCAGGGCTCTACACCCATTATCCTTCCCGATCATCTCTCATACAGTCAGACAACATGTGCGTAGTCTGGTATCTCAATCAAGCAGGAGGAACACGTTCCTACCCTCTGTGCCAGAAAGTGATGAGAATCTGGCTTTGGGCAACCCATCATCACCTTCACTTGACTGCGATTCACGCTCTGGGTGGAAAAACACGCTGCGGACCAACTCAGTCGGTCCTCAGCCAGGTCTCACAAATGGGAATTGGATCAAGAAGTCATAAACAACATCTTTCAGTGATAGGGAACACCTCAGATAGACCTCTTCGCTTCTCCCAAAACGCAAAACTTCCTGCCTTCTGCTCCCGCCGCCCAGGGCAAGACATTTTTGGCGAACGCTCTGTCTCTCGCTTGAGGGACAGATTCATTTATGCCTTCCCTCCTATTCCCTTAATTTCGAGGGTGCTGAACAAACTCAGATCGGAGGGAGCTCAATGATTCTCATTGCTTCCTTCTGGCCCAGACAAATTTGTTCTCTTCTGCAACAGTTTTCGAGGAACCTCACTTCCTCTTCCTCTGTCGCAACAATTGTTGACCCAGGATCAGGGACCTTGTTCATCCAGGTCTCAAATCCTTCATTTACATGCGTGGGTTCCTGCAGACATAGCAAAATCCCACTTTGGAGTTTCTCCACTGTAGTGGACATCTTGGTAGAGGCCAGAAAGCCTTCCACCTGGTCCACCTATACCATGAAGTGGAAATGGTTCTTCATTTGGGCCACTTGAAGACTTCAAACCTTTCTCATGCCCAGCCAATAAAGTCCTGGACTACATCGCCACCTCTTTGATCTGGATTTCAGCCATTCCTCGTTGAAAGTCCACATGGCAGCTATCTCAGCCTCACCATATTCCTTCGGAGACGGGACTTTGTGCAGTTGAAGTCTTTAAGACTTTCTCAGAGGGTCTCCATTTGAGACCCTTCATCCAATTCCTGCTCCTCCTTGGGGCTTGAATTTTATTCTGGAAAAGCTTACCCTGCCTCCCTTTGAGCCAGCAGCTGCAGCCAATTTGAAGTTCCTTTCTTGGAAGACACTCTTCCTAGTGGCCATTACTTCTGCTCTCGAAGATTTCCAGCTTCAGGCTCTGATGTGCAAAATCTCATACTTGCTTCTCCACAAGGAACATATGGCTGTACGCACCAACCCTAAGTTTCTCCCTAAGGTGGTGGCTGAATCTATGCTGAATCAATCCATTGAGCTACCCGCTTTTACGCAACACTCCAATCAAGGGGAGTACCCTCTGCATACTCTGGATGTTCACAGAATACTGAGATACTACACAACCCGGACTAAGGATCTCAAGAAAACTGATCAGCTTTTTGTCTCTTTTGCTCACAAAAGAGAAGGCAATGCTGTTTCTAGGCAATGCCTATCAAAATGGTTGGCTCATATCACTTTGTGTTACGGAAGTACAACAAGACCCTGCCTGGTCAAGTCAGAGGTCACTCCACCAGAGGAGTAGCTGCCTCATCGGCTTATTTCAAGAATTGTCAGCGGCAGACATCTGTGCAGCCACCACTTGGACTTCTGTCCATACCTTTACAAAACACTACAGTTTGGATATTGCCTCTCACTGTAGAGCAGGCTTCAGGTTGGCTGTGCCTCAAGGTCTCCTTTCATAAGACCCGCTCTATGCTATGGATAACTATTCTTCTCCCAAGTGCTTTTCCTTGTTCCAGACTGCTTGGGACTCAGTCCTGAATGTGAATACTTACTGCAACAGCCTTCTTGAAGTAAGATAGTACAGTTACGTAAGAATTTACCATAACAGTAGATCTTACTCGAGAGGTTCCTGCAGGTCTTCACATAGGACTGCGCCTGACGCCACAGGTCCAAGACGGCAAACCTGTAGATAGCAGTCATCAGCGGGACCGTCCCCGACGCCGCGTTAGCGACACTGTCCAGTTCTTTCCGCCATCACCTCAGTAACGTCTCGGCTCGTGTCAGAACAGCAACTAACGTTCGCGTTAAATTTTGTCTAAGTTTTCTTCACTTCACTAAATTCTCTCACAATTTCTTCAGTTGATGTCTTCTGTAGACAAAAGAAAAAGTGCTCTAAGTGCGGCACTCAAACTCCGCATTGTGACTCCACTCATTCCTGCTGCCTCCTCACCTCAGGTTCAGAGCACAATGTCCAGGAGTGTTCCATCTGCCAGGCTTCCAACCAGGCTACCAGAAGCAGGCGCAATCAGTCCCCGAGGCCCATCTTTTGACCCGCCCGCCATGCCTATTGAAAAGGATCTCCAAAAATTTGGGAAAATCGCCGCCGCCAGCCCCTGAAAAAGAAGAAAAGTAAAGAAGCTCCGGACCAGAGTCCGCCACCACACGAGAGATCTGCAAACATGAGTACTTTTTGGGGCCCGTCCGCTTCTTTGTGCCAGACCCTCTCCCTCCTGCTGAGGTGAGCAGGCAGCCAGGGGTTGCTTCTTTAGAGGTGGTAATTTCATCGCTTGTTCCTGCTTGATAAGTCACCCCCGCCTTCGGCGAGCGGTGCGCTGCCTCCGCCTGCTCAGACCAGCGGCGGCGGTCGCCGTCTCTAGCCCAGCCGACCTGTTGTTTCAGATGCCGGCTTCTCCCGACGCCTGCGGATCTGTCCACTCTCCGCCGGGCTCCAGTTTGGCCCCCAACGCCTGACAGAGTGAGGGACAAGTCAACCCGCCATCTCCCAGGGTTCTCCACCCCAGAGACTCACCCCGATCCTTTGCTTTAGCAAGATCACCTCGGACTGCCATTGGGGCCCTCGAGTCCCCCATAGGTCTTCCACCGTTGGCAGATTTCATTCCTCTGCCGACAGGGGATCCAGTTATAGACTTCCTTCACCTCCAGCTCGTCGGGTGCACTCCCAGATCCGACGCCACCTTCTGGCGCCATGGCACCACCCGCTATGGGTCTTCATCTGGGTTCCAAGTCCAGCAACCCTTTCTCCAGCCTGTGGGCGGCTCTCCATCGGTCACCAGTACTGATGCCGGGTCAGGTGCCTTCTGCCGCTGGGCTTCCCGACGCCGAAGTTACCAGACGATTGGTTACCAGACGCCAGGTTTTCCAACGGCCATCCTTCCCGACACCAGGATATCCTACTCCAGGACGCCCCACCCTGGGTTATACCAGGTACTCTTCATACTATCCATCCTGGCGCTAGCCTCAGTTCCTGGGTATCCGAGTTACCAGAATCCTCCCCTCCTCCTCCTCCTCCTCCTCCTCCAGTGCCGGACCAGGAGTCTGTTCCTTGGTGCAAAGAGGCTAGAGCACAGTTTGTGTCAGAATTAAGACAGCCAGTGAGGGAAGCACCCACCCTTAGGGTCACTTCCCACCACCTCCTTGAGCTAGAGCATTGACCTCTACTACGATAGGGACCACGAAACCAGATCCTTACATGCCTAGTGGCTCTGAGCCTTCTGACACCGACACTCCCACTGATGCCGGAGCCCAGATCTCCCATAGAGTTTCCTAAAGACTCTCCAAAGTCGCCTCCGGAGGATCCTCTTTCTGAGATTTATTGCGTTTCAATTCAGGTGGCCAGTGGATGGCCATCCAAAGAGGTTGATCCCGCAAAGAAAACATCTTATGGAGCACCTGGATCTGGCCACCTCGGACCCTATCCACATTCCTCCATGGATGGAGTCTCATGGGGACCTTGTGACTACAGTTTGGCAGCAACCGTCCTCCATTGCAGCGGTCTCACGCGAAAGCCGACCGCACCTATTATCCTCCGGAAGGGATATCTCACCTTAACTCCCATCCCAAGGCTGACTCGATGGTCATCATGGCAGCTCACGACTCGCTCAGCCCAGCCCAAACATTTGAGCTCTTTGCCTCCCAACAAGGACCACGCCAACCCTCGCCAATTTGGGTGCAAAATATACTCTTCTTCCTCTTGTGCTATACATTCCCTTAATTACGCCTGGCATGAGGCGCCTTTCAGAAAGCTTCTCTGTTGGATTTGGTAAGGACCTCCAGGAAGTTCAGGATTAAACCCTGAGAAAGAAGTTGTTGGAGAAAGTTAGGATGGGGAAATCCTCGTGTCGTCATGCCCTTTGGGCAACCTACGACTCGGTGGCTAGAGCGGCAGCCACCGAGGATCTCTGTCTCCGGTGCCTCTCCTGGTCTCCGTATAGTGGGACTGGCGAGGATGTGCAGTCCTCTCTGTTGAACGCCTTCAGGGGTTCCGCCCCTCTTGGCGGCGATACTAAAGATATTATTACTGGTTGCAGGAGAGCGGACGCCTCCTTGCGGGATGTCCGGCCATATACAAGACGGGCCAGAAAAAGCAGCTTTTTCACCGCCAAAGAAGGTGGAACAAATCCCAGGCCAAGCGCCAGGCAAAGAAACGCTCACCTGGATTAGAGCCCAAACCCCACAGGCCAAATTTCCAAAGGCCTCTGGGGCAAAGCTCCCTCCCTCCCTCAGCGCCCTACTCTCTTTCCTCCTTCCGCCTCCTCCAGTATCTCAGGAGGAACCGGTCGAGGGAGGTTCGGCCCACCTGGACAGTTGAGGTCTGCCACCGCAGAAGCTTGGGTGCTTCAACTAATCCAGTGAGGTCACTGATAGAATTCAGCCAAATTCAGGCCTCAACTGCCAGGATGGTCCTTCTGTCCTTGGGATCAGGTCCCATAGTCTCTCAGGAGATCCAGGTACTACTTTTAAAGAGGGCCATAGAACCCGCCCACAAACCAAATAGGAAGGGGATTCTACTCCCACTTCTTCCTGGTTCCAAGAAAACGAGCGACCTGAGACCCGATCTCTGACCTCAGCACACTAAACATCTTCGCCAAGTACAAGAAGTTTTGTATGTTGACCTTCAGGGCTCTTCCCCTGCTCCACCCCACCTTGGTTGTGCTCCCTTGACATGCAGGATGCTTACCTGCATATCCCTATCCTCCCAGCCCACCACCATTTTTTGTTTTCATGGAGAAGCATTTCCAATTCAGAGCACTCCCATTTGGCTTCTCTTGGCTCCCAGAGTGTTCACCAAATGCCTAGCCAGTGGTGGCAGCGTTTTTATGCCGTCAGGGCATTTATGTCTTCCTGTACCTGAAGCGATTGGCTCTGCAGCACCCTCTCCTACCAGCCTGAAAGAGTCTCTCTCTTCACTCTGTGCTTGTTTGCTTTACTGGGCATAACGGTCAATTTTCCCAAGTCCCAGCTAGTACCATCCCAGAGGCTCCAGTTCATTGGAGCTGTACTAGACACAGGTCATGACAAGGCTTTCCTGCCATCGGATCGGGCCGAGACCCTAGCTTCTCAGGCCACCTCGGCACAGGCCCGATGGGATCCCAGCACACTCAGTGCTCAGTCTATTGGGACTGATGGTGGCCACCATTTCGACAGTCCCATTGGCCAGGCTTCACATGAGGGTCACCCAATGGTCTCTTCAAGTCCAATGGGACCAGAGGACGGACGACATGAGCCAAAAGTCATGGTCTCCAACAGCCTTCAGAGAGATCTTCGCTGGTAGCAAGATCTTTCGAACTTATTGAAGGAATTCCTTTCCTTCCTGTAGTTCCAACCCAAATTCTCACCACGGACGCCTCAGATCTGGGCTGGGGAACCCATCTGGGGACTCACAAGACAAGGTTCTTGGTCTGACCAGGAGCTGATGCTCTACATCAGTGTTCTGGAGACCAGGGCAGTTCTTTACGCGCTCCAGGCATTCCAGTTGCTGCTGGTTCCGGGATCTCTCTTAGTCCAGACGGACATGTCCACTGTCTGGTACCTAAACAAACAGGCAGGAACCCGTCATATCCTCTTTGCAAAGAAGCCATGAGGGTGTGGTACTGGGAGATTCAGCACAGCCTTTACTTGACAGCAGTCCACGCTCGGCCACCAACATCCTGTCGTACAGTCTGTCGATCAGTGGCCAGGGCCCACGAGTGGGAGCTAAAAGCCAGAGGTAGTTGAAGATCTCTTTCTTCGATGGGGTCGGCCAGAGATAGATCTGTTTGTCTCCCATTCAATGCAAAACTACCCGCCTTCTGCTCGCCGCTCCCAGGCATGGTGCTTTTTTGGCAAGACGCTGTCTCTTTCATGGACAGGAGGTTTCTGTACATCTTTCATCCCTTTCCTCTCATTCAGAAGGTTCTGGTGAAACTTCAACAAGAGGGGCTATGCACTCCTGATTGCTCCTTTTGGCCACGCCAAATTTGGTTCCCTCTTCTGCAGCAATTGGCATTGAACTCCCGTTCCTCGCCCATTTCCACGACTTTCTGACTCAGAGCAGGGCACCCTGGTGCATCCGAGCCTTCAGTCTCTCCACCTTCATGCATGGCACCTGTGGACATAGCGATTTCACTATGGGGTTTCTTCAAGAGGTCATGCGATATTCTAGTGAGGCCAGAAAACCTTCCACTAGATCCACTTATGCTATGAAGTGGAAGAGGTTCACGATATGGGCCCAAGCAAGAGCTGGGATCCATTTTCATGCTCGGCATCCCAGGTCCTAGAGTACCTCGTACAACACTGTCTGAGATGGGCCTTAGCTATTTCTCTATTAAGGTCCACCTCTGGTGGTGTTGGCTCCACCTCCGGTGGAGGGCAAAACCTTGGCTCAGTTGGAGGTTGCCAAAACCTTTGAAAGGCATCCTTCATTTGAAACCTCCAATCAGGAATCCTTGTCCTCCTGGGACCTGAATTTCATGCTCGAGAAGCTGACTTTACCCCCATTCAAACCAGCTTCTTCCTGCGACTTATTTTTGGCTTAGTTACTTTGGCCAGAAGGGTTTCCAATTACAAGCCTTCGCCTGTAAAGAACCTTATTTGATTTTTCATAAAGACCGGTAGTCCTTCAGACTAATCCTTCTTTTGCCCAAAGTAGTTTCAGAAACCACTTTGAACCTGAGTGTGGAATTGCCGTGTACTATCCACAGTATACCAACAGGGGGAACACCTTCTTCACACCCTTGATGTGCACCAGATCCTGAGGTACTACACAGCGGGCTAAAGAGGTTAGGAATCTAACCAACTGTTCAGAGCCTTTGCCCCTCAGTGCCAGGGCAAGGCTATTTCCAAGCAAACCATCTCTCATTGGCTAGCTAACTGCATCCATTTTTCGTGACACAAAATATGGGAAGTCCTTCCAGGGGCAGTCAAGGCCACTCCACCTGTAGCATGGCGACCTCCATGGCAGAGATCTGTGCGTGCGCCACCTGGTCATCTGTTCACACCTTTACTACATTACAGTTCGACATTGCCTCTCAGCGCAGAACTGGCTTTGGTCTTGCGGTCTTGCAAGGCCTTCTGTCGTGATTCCTCATGACGACTTCTCCTCCTCCCAGATCCAGCTATGTTTTTGCTTTTCTTAGGGACTGCTTGGTATTCAGTCCTGTATGTGAAGACTTCATTGCAGGAACCTCTCAAGTAAGATATTGCAGTTACATAAGAACTTACCGTAATAGTAGATCTTGAGAGGGTTCCTGCAGTGGTCGCTTCCATCCTCCTTCCCCAGTTTTGGATGCTTTATTTTCCTTTGTATCTAGCCTCTGCAGGACTAGAACGGAAGCAGGGTCTCAGGAGTTCCACTCGGTTTTCTCCTTACCTTTCTATAGGTCTCTGTTGGGAAAGAACTGGAGAGCGGTGCGGGGCCGCCTTTATAGTCGGGCTTGACGCTACTACGCCATGTCGGGGTGGTCCCCGCTGATGATTGCTATCTACAAGTTTATCGTGCAGACCTGATGCCGGGGGCAGTCCTATATGTGAAGACCTGCAGGAACTCTCTCAAAGATCTGACTGTTACGGTAAGTTCCACGTAACTGCAATGTCTTCGAGAGAGGCTCTTGCAGGTAGGTCCACTCTTCCCGCCTGCTATCTCCCTAAGCTTTTTGCTCCATTTCCATGGGGGAATATCCTCCTCTCTTGTCTTGCTTCTTTTGGCCTTGGTGGAAAGAACAGGAAGGCGGAGCTTGGGGACCACCCCTTTATACTGACTTCGTATGACGCGGTCACCTGACGGCGGGGCGTCCTCACCAGAGACTGCTAGCTAGAAATTTTGATGGGTCCTGACGCCCATGGTCAGTCCTATATGTGAATACCTACTGCAAGAGCCTCTCTCAAAGATCTGCTGTTACAGTAAGTTCTTACATAACTGTGCTTTCCACAGGGTTTGAATTTTTGCAGGCATGAAACAAAGGGCTTGCTCTGAATACCCTGAGAGGTCATTCGCACTGGGAACCTCCATGGGTTTGTTCCTGGGGACAAACGGGAGGTTATTCATTTTCTGTGAGTGGTTGGCTGAAGTGTCTCTCTGTTTCAGTCACCAGTACCCCCATGGGACCTGAATCTGGTGTTGAATGCTCTGTGTAAAGCACTGTTCAAACCTCTTCATCAGTGCCGCTGGACATTTTGTCATACAGGGTGTTTTCTGATTGTAATGTGCTCAACTAGAAGGATTGGCAAACTTCAGGCATTGTCTCACAAAGAGCTTTACCTTATCATCCATAAGGAAAAGGAAGTCCTGAGGACGGTTCCATCCTTTGTCCATAAAATATCTACAGCTTTTCATGTAAATCAGGAAATCTTTGTGCCATCCTTCTGTCCTAAGCCAGCAAATCAAAGGAGCAGGAGCTGCACAAGTTAGAATTGATGACACTCTCTGATCGAAGATTGTGGCCGCTGAGTACCATAAGTTCCATCTTCAGCCACTCTTTTCAGCCTATTCATTAACTTCCTTCCTGAAGCCTGTATGGCAAACATCATCTCTTACATAGATGATGCCATCATATCTGTCTCAGGCAGGGACCAGCCAAGCCATCGCTAAGGACTTGCTTGACAGCTTCCACAAGCTTGAATCCTGGCTTGGACAAAACAAACTGCTACTAACTAAACCACAAAAAAAGTAAAACCATGCTGTTCACGGTCCCTCAGAACAAAAGGAACTTCAGCCCTGCAAATACAGAACCTCCAAGGGACACCTTAGAACAAGTTTCGTCTTTTAAATATCTAAGTGTCTACCTTGACAACACTCTCAATTTCTCCCACCACATTGACCTTGTTGTCAAAACCGCCAACATGAAACTGAAATCCTCTGTAGGCACAAGCACTTAATGACATGTGCTGCCCTCAAGATTGCCACAGGCAGCACAGTCTTGTCATCCATCGACTATGGCCTGCCAGTATATATAGTAGGGACAGACACAGCTCTAAACAGGATAAAAACCCTCATTAACAGGCCTGTCGATTGAGGCTTGGGGCTGACCGCTTGACACACACCTGTGTACTCTTCTCTGAGATCCTTGTTGCTTTAAATCTTGCCGGAAGGTCTTCAAGCTGGCCTCCCACCCATCATGACGTCAGATCTTCTTTACGCTTGGAAGCTCAGGTTCCCTCCTTAGCACTCTGCGCTTATGCCTGGATCCTCTGGCTGGCTCCACTGCACCTAAGAGCCCAATAGCAAACCTGCCTGTTTGTAAAAGAAAGCTCAACTAGGACTCATGCCGAGTCACTGTGCAGTCTATTCAAGAGGGCAGTGCCTACCAGACAAACCAGAAGCACGTCAAAGGGTAGACTCTAGGTCCCTTTCAGGCGCACCTCACTGGCCCAGAAATCCATCACCTTTAAGGGTCCAAAATGGTTCAGTGAACTACCTGACACACTGACTGAATGCACCAAGCTGGAGCCAATTCAAAGAGGCTACAATCCTACCTAGAGCATGTTACACTCTGTATCTGCAGTAACTAAGTGCACTGTAGCACCCTCACTTCCCATCCTTCCTCTGTTTCCACTCCTCCACCTGAACCTTCATAAACAGTCCCCCCATCCCTCCTCCCTCCAGCCTACCCCTCTTCACTTCCCCCGATCCCCTCTATGATGGCAATACCTCTCAGGTTGCTTACCCCCTTACTCTCAGCCCAACAGCTCTTTGAAATGATGACATGTTATCCTACTACGGTTAGCCTTTAGCACTCTACAGATGTACAAAATGCACTTGTCCTCCTCCTCCATCAATGCCTGCTTTAGGATCGTGTTAGTTAGACTGGAACCCTCAAGAATGTAACCTCATGCAACATTGTTTGTTTTCATGATGTAAACCCTGTACTCACTGTTATGTTGTGTATTGTTTTTCTGACTTGGAACTTTTTAAATTGAGTCTCTGACTCAAAGTTATTAATCCTAAACTGAATAAATAAATTAGACTTATGAGGGCAGTCAGGACATAACTCAAACAAACTGCAGAGTTCAGAAAATCCGAGAGTCTGTTTGTTCCTTGAGCAGCTAAGAAAGGCCAAAAGCCTCTAAGGCCACCTTGGCCAAGTGGGTGAGGGCCTGTATCGTGAAAAGTCTATGTGACAGAGAAGATGGCTCTAGCTGTCATCAAGGCTCATTCCAGGGCTCTAGCTACTTCCTGGATGGAGAGAAGGAGGCATCTGTGTTAGAATTGTGCAAGGCGACAGTATGGTCCTCCATCCACACATTCACTAAGCACTACGCATTGGATGTTAAAAGTTCCACTGATGTGTTTTTGGTTGCAGAAGTCTGCAGGCAGTGGCTGCCAATAAGTAAACAATAAGACATGACAGGGTGTGCATGGGCATATTTTACCGCATAGCCAGTAGCGTAATAAGGCATGAGGCATTGGCCGAGTGCCTCTGTAGCTCTGGCGGCAGTAAAATATGTTCTAGGATGTGGATGTTGTTCAATCCACACTGTCTGGCAGGTTTCTTGCCACTTTAAATCTTGCCAGTAGGTCTTCAAGCTGGCTCCTCTCACCCACCCACCCAGGTGGAAAAACCCTGAGCTCCGCCCCATGACGTCAGATCTTCCTTACCACTTGGAAGCTCAGGTTCCTCCTTAGCTCTGCGTTTTAGGCCTGGATCCACTCTTTGGATTTCCGAAACTAATTTTAAAATTTACAAGACTTAGGTCTCGTCTTCCCTCGTGGCTGCAATGGACAAATCGACTCTAGCTTCCGTCGGTGACCTTGTGGGCAGATGTCCCAGACCGATCTGCACTCCACGCAGCGTGAACCACCTGGGCTTGGCCCAATTAGCAGGCCTGCAAATTGTGCAAGTCTTTTTTCGCTCGGGTCTTGGAGGACCGCTAGCCAGACAACTTCGGCGCCGAAAACGGTACCTGCCAGTCATGTCTAAGGAGGCCCATTGGGCGTGTCCGGCGTGCAGGCTCCACGGAGTAGTTGATCGCTTCTCGAGGAGGAGGCGGCCCAGGCCTTCTTCCTCCTCGGCCGCAGCATTTATCCCGCCTCCTTGGGCTCCTCCTACATGGCTTTTATGAGCTTTGGCCAGTCCCTCTCCACTAAAGGAGAAGGGCCATCATGACATACCAGTCGGTCCAGGAAGAAGGATTCTAAAGGTAAGTCCCACGTCGGCGTTCGAAGTGGGAGAGATCCCCCTTCACCAGACCATTGACTCTCAACCCGGTCAAGGTTGCGGCTGCGGTGCTGGCTTCACAGTGTCCCTATCAGGTCAGCCGTCTGAGACATCCATCGACACAGTCAAGATTTTTCTCAACCCGTCCGGACGGTTTGTCGACTCTAAAGCTGACAACCCTTCTTCACCAGTTCCCCGGTGGTTACCGAGGACTTGCCTGTACCTCCTGTGCGGGAGTCGGTTAAGATCCCTTCACCTAGGGAGGGCAGGTTTCCCTCGTTCCCTCTCTGACCCACCTCCGGAATCCCTGACCGTCTCGGTCCCTCTTCCAAGGTCAGCGGTCCCACGATGTCAGCAGTCTCTGTCTCGCACCATGGAAAGCGGCGTCACCGCCGTCTCTTTGGAGGATAGGCTCCAGCGCAAGTTGCGTTGATGTTATGAAGACTTGATGTGGCAGCAACTTTTATTGATCGGTAACAAGCCGACCTCGCCGCCTTCTGGGCCATTAAGTGGCTGTCACCAGAGTGGCCAAACAACCCCTCGTAGTCAAAGAACTGAATCTAGCGACCGTTGTTCGGCCGAAACCGGTTGCTCCACCCATTGCGGTGGAACTCCACCTCCACAACTGAAGACTGAGGCCCCACCTAGAATCTCGGTCGGTCAGGGCTTGCCCCATAGGTTGTCGGTCACCCTCAATCCCAATCGACCCGCAGGTGGAGGGTGGCTCAGGTGCTCGGCAGCTGTTCACAGACTCTTCAGAGTCTGGACGACTGACGATTCTTTGTTCTCCAGGCCGCTTGACCTGGAGTCTGCAGAGGGCCAGTCGGTGGACTAGAGCCCATCCTCATTTTTGGGTATGCTCCACTCATCTCAGAGTCTATGGGGATGCAGCTCAACCCATTCAAAATGGGGCCAAGTATCCCTGTAATGGAGATACTGGACCGGGATTCCCCACGGAGGCCTTTCCGCTGCTGAAGCCATTGTTGGCCTGGCCTGGGGTTGTGGCAGTGCCAGCATCTTGTCCCGCGGCCTTCGCCAGGATGGCCTCGGGTACACGGTCCCCACCGTTCACTCTCCGGCTTCAGAACACCCTTCGCGGAGGGATTAATGACCGACAGCGTTTCCAGCTCCGGGAACACTGGGACGTGGACAACTGCCCGATAAGGAATCCAAAAGTTGGATTACTCAGGGTGAAAGGTTTATGCTGCTTCCTCTCAGGCCTCGCCAGGTTAGCTCCGCCGCTCTGACGGCACATTTCTCACACACCCTTATGGGCACCCTGATGAAGTGATTCCTCATCTCCCAGCTGACCTTCAGATGACAGTCAAGCAGGTGCGGATCAGGGAGGGCGGTGGCTAAACAACAGCTCCAAACTTCATTGGACATTAGTGACTCTTGTGCCCGATCAGTAGGGTGCCGCAATGGCCATGTGCCGCAGAGCTTGACGCCAGATCTCCACCTTCACAGCAGACACCAGCACAAGCAGGCAGACGTTTTCTTCCCAGGCACCGACTTGTTTGGGTCTTCAGAGTGGAAGGCCATCTCCAGAGGATCGAAGTCCAGTGCCACCTTGGACTCGGTCACGTCTGCCCAGAAGGACAAAGGCCGCCAGCAGCAGCTGCAGCTCTTTCGCCCTTCCGCTCCTGTGGCACGTCCAGCCCAGCAACACCAGCATCAGGGCCAGCAGGCTCACACTTGGTGCCCTAAGGCCAAGTCTGCTGCTTCCTAGTAGGAAGCCTGGAGCGAGATCCAGGAGGTCCCTCAGCGGGCCCTTCCTCCAAGCCTGCCCAGTGACGGGTTGGAGGTTGTCACCCCAACCTCGCCTCTCCTCCTCGGTTCCCCATGGGGATGGCTCCACCACTTCTTTTCCACCTTGTCCGCTATCACCATGGACCGCTGGGTGCTAGAAGTGGTCTGGGGTTCTGCCTCTGGAATTTGAGCAGTTCCCTCCTCTATTGAGCCGCCGCCCCATGGGGCTACGGGTTCCGCAGCCTCTGTCAGCTTGCCGAGACGACATTGACTTGCTCCTCCAGAAGGAGGTGATCAGCGAGGTGGACCTCCCTCCAGACCCAGGGTTTGTGTCCAGGTACTTCCTGGTCCCAAATCAGACTGGGGCTGGCGCCCATCTTCGACCTGCATGACCTGAACAAGTTCCTAAGGCCTTGCACCTTCAGGATGGTCACTGGCTCAGATCATTCCATCCTTGGAACCAGGCATGTGGTTCTGTTCTCTGGACCTTCAGGACGATTCTTCACGTCCCAATCTGTCCGTCTCATCACATTCCTCCGCTTCAGAGCAGAGGGATCTCTTCTGAGTTCGGGCCATGCCCTTCGGCCTCTCTCCAGCTCCCAGGTTCTTCGCCAAATGCATGGCAGTGGTGACAGCATTCTCATGGGCACCGAGGGATCCAGGTGTACCCTTACATGGACAACTGGCTGATTGCAGCCCCTCCAGGTTGGAGGTGGAGAGTGGTCCAGGATCTGGCCCTCCAGGTCTGCTTTCAGATTGGCCTCCTCATCAGCGAGACCAAACGGAACTCGTGCAATCGCAGGTGATTCAGTTCATCGGGCAGAGCTTGACTCTCTTCGAGCCAGAGCCCGCTCGGATGGACAGGACCGAGGTCCTTTCCTTCTTGCCCAGTCATTTCTGGTTGAGCAATTGCGCCCTCCCAGGACTTCCTGGAGCCTCATGGCAGCCTGCACCAGCTGGTCCGTTGGGCCCACTGGCATATCGTCCCTGCAATGGGGCTGTTCAGCCAGTGGTCACAGTGCTCTAGTCCTCTGGACCAGCTGGTGACAGTGACCCAGGAGATGTCGGATGGCCTGCAGTGGTGTCTCGTCCCAGCTCATCTGCAGGAGGTATCCCGTTCGTCCGCCCGAGCCGACGGTCACTCTAGCGACCGATGCCCTCTGATGGGTTGGGGTGCTCATCTGGGGAGCTCAGAGCCCACGCCTCTGGTCCCCTTAGGAGTCTCAATGCCACATCAACCTGCTGGAGCTTGAGCAGTGCGACTAGCCTCCGCCCCATTTATGCGAGGTCAGGTGTTCGGGTCCAGGCGGACAACACCACGACCATGTACTATCTCAACCAACAGGGGACGCCTCCTTGCCTCTGCCTCTCGTGATCAGCCTAGAGGCGATCTCCTAGCCATCCATGTGGCAGGAGCCTCCAACAGTCTGGCCGATGCCCTCAGCCGGACAGGCGCTGCATCTCACAGTGGTCTCTCCTGCCAGAGGTAGTACAAGATCTGTTCTCCCATTGGGGCTACCCTCAGGTGGACCTGTTCCTCCAGGGAGAATGCGGCTGAGGCTGTTCCACGCCTGCCCCTCAGCAGGGCTCGCTGCAGGGATGCCTTCTCGAGGCCGTGGACCCCAGGCCTCTTCTACGCCTTCCTCCATTTCCCTTGGTCCACAAAGTGCTTCACAAGGAGAAGAGGGACAAGGCGCAGGTGATTCTGGTAGCCCCAGACTGGCCAGTCTGGTATCCAGATCTCTCAGCCAAAGCTCCAGGCTCTCGAGGCAGCTTCCAGCCCACCCGGACGTGATCTGAGTCGACAAGGGAAGGTTTTCCATCCAGACCTTCAATCCCTGCACCTGGCAGCCGGGTTCCTGAGCGGCAGATTTCCAGGCCTTGGTCCTGATGAGGTCTTCAATGTCATTGAGGCGTCCCGTAAGGAGTCGACCAGAAAATGCTATGCCTTCAAATGGAAGAGATTCTCCATTTGGTGTCAGGACAAGGGGTTGGACCCTTCTTCCTGTTCCTTAGCTAACATTCTGGACTACCTGTGGTCCCTTTTTCAGCTAGGGCTTGTCGACGACCCTTAAGGTCCACCCTGGCAGCCATCTCTGCCTCATCGGGCGCTGGCTGGCAAGCAGTCGCTAGCGCAGGAGAAGGTGGTCAGGTGCTTTTCAAAGGCCTACACCATATGTCCCCTCCGGTGCGAGAACCTCCACCTCTGTGGGATCTACTGCTGGTATTGGCTAAGCTCATGGGCAAGCCATTGAACTGAGCAGCAGGTGTGACATCTCTCACCTGTCGTTGAAGACCGCCTTTTGGTGGCTATCATGTCAGCCAGAAGGAAGGGAGAGCTCCATGCGCTTTCCATTGAGTCTCCTTATCTGGTCTTCCACAGGAACAAGGTTGTCCTTCCCCTCACCCGAAATTCCTTCTGAAGGTGATGTCGGAGTTTCACCTTAACCAGGTGTTGACTCTGCCGTGTTCTACCCCAGTCACACCGGAGGCCAAATATAGACTCCATACTTTGGACCCTAGAGGAGCACTCGCTTATTACAAGGAGCGAACAGCTGAAGTTCGGGAGAGGTTCGCCAGCTGTTTGTCACCTACGCTGAAGCCGCACCTGGCAGACCTGGAGCCAAGCAGACAATAAGCAGGTGGGTCACCTCCTGCATAGATCTCTGCTATAGGTTGGCGGGCATGGAGCCTCCCAAAGGGATAAGAGCTCATTCTCCTCGCCATACCGCTGCTTCGGGTGGCTGCTTCCAGGGATGTCCCTATCCAGGAAATCTGCAGGGCTGCTACCTGAAGTCAGCACACACCTTCATTTCCCATTACCACATTGACCTTGAGTCACATCGGATGCTGGTTTTGGGACCTCGGTTCTGCAGTCCTTATTCCCCAAGTAAGTATAGGGCTGTGTGCCTTGCCTTCCTCCTCCCAGAGAACTACTAGAGTCTGCCAGACAGTGTGGATTGAACAACATATCCCATCCTTAGAAATACAGGTTACTCACCTGTAACAGGAGTTCTAGGAGTGGTATATGTTGTTCATCCACACCGATCCACTCCGACCTCCCCAGCTTTGACACGCAACCTGGCTTCCAGTGGGCTAGATCTGCGTCATGGAGCGGAGCTGAGGGTTTTACCACCCGGTGGGTGGGAGGAGCCAGCTTGAAGACCTTCTGGCAAGATTTAAAGCAGAAAGGAACCTGCCAGACAGTGTGGATCAAAAGCATATACCACTCCTAGAACTCCTGTTACAGGTGAGTAACTTTTAGTTCCATGCATACCCTGGAGTGTCTTATTGCGCTTTATAAATGGTCTACTGTTTTATATAACTTTTCACAGTTAGAAAATAATGATTATATGGAGAAAGTATATTTTGTTATGCAAATCTATGATAAAATAGTCCTTCCACCTGAATTGTGTTAATATTCAGTAGCTCATTTGCATATAGCACTGTACTTCTACCTTGCTATCATTGTCACCCTAAGTAAGACATAGTAATTACACATCGAACTAAAAGTTAACTGAAAAGCAGAGCATACATTGTGAAACGTGAAAAGGCAGACGGAATTGTTATATTTGAAAATGCAAAATCTCGAGATAATGAACCGCGTTTAAGATGGACAGTAAAAAAAAAAAGCTGCAGCTGCTGTGAGACAACTACAGATTTCTCACATCAACAGACCCCATGCACTGTTGTTCAAATGTTTCCTTGCTCAGTGTCCTCCAAACAGCGAGTCACTGCCGAAAATGACTGAAAAATTACGGTGGTGCTTCCTGCCTGATAGTGGATATCAGTTTGTGCTACAAAGGGAGGAAAATCGACGGATTCTGGAGCTGGAGCTCTGGAGTGCCCGAGGACACAGTCTAGATACTGGCAGCATACCAGAAGGAAGTATGCTGCTTTTTAGGTTAGAATGTTGATATTGTACTCCTCTGAGCACTAGAGAGTAGCAGTACGAGTTTCCATCCAGCCGCTAGTTATGTAAGCGGGAAGGGGCATGCCATGCTAAGTCGGTAACAGAAGCTGAAGTAATGCAGGGACTTGTTACTGAGGTGTTTTCATCCCGACTGTTGTTGGTTGGGGTTTCGTGAACAGACTCGGGTCCGCTTTCAACGCACTATCTATACTGCTTCACCTGATCTGTATCGAATTAAATATTTCACCGGGTTACAGCTTGTAGCTGGGCTCACCTCAGCATTATTGTTGTTCTAAAAGCAGGGTGAATCGATGTTAAGCGAGGAAAGAACAATGCTGCATTTTAAATGCCAGCGTTCTAATGCTCAATGATCTTTGCCTTTTACTGACGTCCTTTTTCAGCTATGCATGAAACCTATTTTATGCATGGTGAGCTAGATCTCTGATTGGCTGGTTTAGCCTACCCATTTTATAATTATTTTCACCCTAGGTTATATATGGGACAATATTCTTCCCTCCTAATTGGTAATATGGTACTGCTTCTTAGAACCCATATAGAGATTACCCATTGACAATGTGAGCACTACAAAAGGAGAAATTCCTTCATACTTAATTTTATTTTGTATAAACTCGAACATTGTCAATGGGGTCTCTCTTGGGAGCCTTGGCTCCTTTTGGAAAATATTGTCCAACTATGTATCTCAAGTATGGTTTGTAAATTTTGTCTACATCCTATACAGAATTATCTGCAACGTAAAAAAAACAACAAAAAATACAGGTTATAGTTTATTGGATTGCAGGCACACAGACAGACAGGTTGATTCTTTTCTGAACCTGAGGTGGTGTTTCAGAGTTACAGGTCTGTGCTTATACTGTTTTTCTGCAGCTGTTCTTTCTTGTAATTACCGTTATTACTGTTATACATTTTCTCTGTTATCAGTATTTTAAACAGCATACCAGAACTGTCAGAAGTCAACTAGTACATCGGCATTGCAGTTGGAAGATCGTGCTGACAGTCATCTAGCTATCCAGAGTGAGGCAGGACATAAAACTTACTTTTCTATATTTTATTTTATTTATGTGGTGACAGCTTGTTACATACATATATGCCTTGTAAGTAGACTGCAAAGGGAATCAGGTTTGTTGGGCATTTCATATATTTGTATTTACATACGACTGTATGAGTACTGCGAGAACAGTCGTGGCTGGAGATTCTCTGATGTTTGGAATGTTCATGTGCCTAGTGTTCTATGCTGATTCACAGCTTTGCCTGTGCCATTACTCCTACTAGGGTGCACATTGCATTGACAACACTGGAGCCAACAGAAAAGAAAATTATGGTAAGTATGAAGGAATTTTCCTTTACTAGTGGAGGGGGCTCATCTGCAGGGGTGGGCAAGCTTTCAAGGTGTGTTTTTCTGCTTGATGGATAAATCTTGAGTCTAGTTTCCACCCTGCATTTTGATAGTCATGAGGAGTACCAGTTGATTTTCAAAAATCGTCCAAGAGCAAATTAGGCCCAGACGTCCGAAAGATTAAAGGAGGGGCACACAGGAGGTAAAGGTTTAGGCAGCCATCTTTGCTAAGTACCACATGATTCTGTAGCTTTTATAGTTCTTTTATGAAGATTTGACTGTTTCTGTTTGAATTCACTGTCCTGTTGAAGGTGCAGCAGATGCCATTGTAATGTCATCAAACATTGCAAGGTGCTGTTCCATTTGTTAGGGTTCATTTATGTACCAACCTAAAGTAAAAATAAATGCATATGATCCACCTAACATAGAAGTGATGATTTGTCTTGATTTAGAATGCTTCTGTGGTTAAAATAAATCATTTAGCTGTAGATTTGACTTTCCTACATTGCATAAATATATTTATGCAATACCAGTTGAGATAAATGACAAGCTAAAAATGATATTCCTGTGCATGTTATATTAATTGTGCCAGTGGCATGTTTTGCAGCTACGCAGAGAGTACAGTAGAGTGCCATGAAGAATTGTTTTGCCTTTGTCTGTTAGAAACCACATGACTTGCTCTGTAGTTGTCTGTAGAGGTATTTTGTCAATAGTCCATACTGGAGTGTGTCATTGTAACCAAATTCAGAAAGTGTGGGAGGATTTCCATCTGTTGCAGGGGTAGTTTGAGAAAGAAGGTGACTGGCCCACGGCGCAGCAATTGGATTTCTGCCTGGGGCGCCTGAGTGAGCCGAGTTCAGAATGGACTCTGGTGTCGGGGGCTTGAGCATCCAACAACTGCTCGCCTTCTCCTGGGAGGAGGGGTTCACAGCTCGGCGTTGCTGTCCCTGGCGGAAGCCAGAACACGGCAACAAGTCAGTCCTCACTGCGGGAGGGGCGTGGCGGATGTCGGCTTGTGCCTTGACGTCATGTGGCACATCACGCCTCAAGAAAGTAGGCAAAATCACCCGCCTGACCAGCCGGATGACTGTTGCCGGTCCCTCCATATCCCCAAAGCCCTGACACGTGTGTGGGTGCTGACCCCTGCCATGCTTGGGATAGAGAAGCCCTCCTGATGATTCTTTCTCTCCCAGCCTCCCACAGGGTAGGGTCCCACCTGACGCATGGGTTGCATCAGGTTACCCGGAGAACATGGCAGTAAGGGGCGGATGGCGGTCGAGACTCGGCAGTGGTGATGAGTGGATGGCCAGGGGTCAGAGGAGCAAAGAAAGAAAGGTGGGTATGGTCGATGGCAGTCTTCAGGCGTGACACTGCAGTTCTCTTAATGATGTTGTAGCAAGGGCATACTCCTACTAGAATTCATATGGTGTTTTAGTGAACATAATGTTGGAAATATATGTCCAAAATAAATACTCCTCCAGGAAAGCTTCGAGAGGCAGGTAAGAAAATAGTGATGGTTGGTCTCCTTGGCTTGGTTTTCCTCCTGACCTTTTCCCCAGTGATGAAACGGAGCAGGTCTGGGTGTGGAGTATGAGACTGATGAAGGAGCACATGACCTTTACATGGACATTGAGGATATCCGTTTCGGGTTGTAGATGAGACATTTATTGACACTTCACCACGGGCCAAGCTCAGCTGAGGCATCAACATCCACTACCGAGGAGGTACAAAGGAGTCTCCTACACACTCACTGTAAGACTCCATATATTTCTGTATTTTCCATTTTTACAGGGCTTTCATCAGTGGGATGTAAGAAAGCACCCTTCATATGTTTGTTTGTTTTTGGTGGTGGTGGAGTAACGCGGATTAAGAATGCAGCAGATTGCTGTACACTGCCCTCCCCCACCTTTTCTGCTTGCAACAGCCAGCTTTATGCTTATACACCTCACTCTGAGCATTTTTATATAAATTACTTCCATGCTCTGATCTCAGCAGTCCATCCCAGATGCTGCAGGTTTTCTTTTTAATTAACCTCCGCTCTCATTTCAGCAGTCACTCCTAGACGAGAACCTTGCTTGTTTTTAAGTAATGTACCACCCCACTCTATTTCAGTAGTTCTTCCGTGACCAACCTTGGCATTTTAAATGAAGTAGTCTCTCATTCCTGCCTCTCAGTAGTCCCTCCCAGACCAGAAAATCTATGTGTGTGTATATGTATATTTGTGTGTGTGTATGTATGTATATGTGTGTGTATGTGTGTATATATATATATATATATATATATATATATATATATATATATATTTTTAAATCAGTTATCTTTCTAGGGGTGTGGATATAGTTCACAGTCCACACAAGGAGTTCCACTGAAATGCTTATTCGTCGGAACGCCTTCAAGTTAAGATCCTCCCACCATCCTGGTGGTATATCCTTTGGCTCTGCCCCATGTTGTCAGATCTTCATTTCCACTGGAAGAGTCTGATCTCTTCCTTCGCAGCTTTGCAGCACTGTAGGCTACCAAATAGTGCACCTTTAGGCTAATTTGTTTCTAAATAACTTTCTTCAGGTTGCAGTGTTCCTCAGCCATGTTCTCCCTCACCTTCAGGACCACCTCATTGACAGATGATGGACTCTGAGAAACAAAGCCAGTTTGTGGCTTCAAATACTGTGTCACATGTCGGCAGAAGATATCGAAGACAGACCCACTACATGATTGCCTCTACTGCCTAGGTGCTATGCACAATGTCTGTAGCTATGGCTCTGCGTCAGGGGAGGCTCCCATTGTTCTTGGAGGATCAAGATGGCCAGACTTCTCTGACCAGCTGGCCAGTAGGGGTCCCAAGCTCAAGCTGAAGGGTCACAAGTCAGACTCTCATCATGTGGGGTTGGCGGCTCAGCTTGCAACCATGGAAGAAGTGACAGCAGCTACTGCGGTGGACACCTCACCATCCTGGCGCCAGCTTCCAGCAAGGGCTAGCATCGGAGGGTCTTTCAAGGAGGATTTTCATGAAATGTTTCAAGCCCTCCAGCCCTACATGGAGAACCCTGTCCATCATGATAAAGAGAAAGCACCACCGTGCCAGTCATGGGATTGGGAGAGAGCACGGTCCTCCTGTTCCTCAACTCCCGACTCCAGTCAAGCTTTGTGTGGACAAGGGTTCAGTCGACATCTCCATGATGCCACTGTTGGGCTTGTCGATTTCAACACCAGCTGACCAGGCTGTCAAGATCTTCCTCAACCCTGTTGACCAGTTATCGGAGGAGCTCGATGAGTCACTCTCCAAGACTGTGCTTCTCCAAGTCCTCTCCCCAGGAGGATGTGGACCAGTCAGTGTCCCTGACCGACTGACCGATCCGCCTCCACCAGTATTCATGCTGCGAGCCAGTACTCTTCTCTGCACCTCTACATATGGTCTTTACCGACCCACGGCTGCTTCTCTCAGCACTGGCCCCGGGTCAGCGGTTGACGCTGTTCGTGTTCTCGATCCTGATGGGAGGAGGCAATGCTGTTGACATTCCTTAACTCCTTGTCCAAGGGGAGGAAGGTACTGCCGTTAGATGCTACAGCACTATGACAGACTCCTCTGGCAGCAGTGAACCATTGCAGGGCAGGGTAGGCTCTCTACCCCATGCGTGATAGCCACCTGGCAAGTGCCAGTTCTTATGCAGTTCGCCCCTCGGCAGATGTCCCCATGTTATGCCTCTCCATACCTGACGGGTGGAGCCACCTCCACCGCAGCCTTCGATGAGAGCACCAACCAAGGACTTCTGTACTGCAGCTGGCTTGCCAGGTCGGTTGTTGGTGGAAATCACCCAGTCAGAAGACTCTGGGGTGGTCATAGGGCATATGGCGAGGACCATCTTGAGGAGTCCTTAGGCGGGTCCTCCACGATATTGTCGATGATCCATAGCTTCCACTGTGTGGTCAGTCGAAGACCTATTCATTGACCATGGGCTGGTGTCCTTTGAAGCTCTCCTCTTTTTAATATCGGAGTCCATGCACATGTCCTTGGAGTCAGTCCAAAGCAGGTTAAATACCCCATCTGTGGACATTTTGGACAAGGATGACTTGCCTGGGGTTGCCACATGATGTCTCTGGATGTCGCCTATGTGGTCATCTTGGAACTGGCCCTGGAGCTCTGGCAGCATCCAGCATCCTGCCTGGGACCATCCCTCTGCCAAGGGACTGGCCTTGGACTTGGCCTTGTGGAAGTCCGGAGACCAAGAAGGCGTGGACAAGTCTTCTGACAAGGAGTCTTAAGTTAAGAAACTTGACCACATGGCCAAGAAATCTATGCTGCTTCCTCCTTGGTCTCCGTCAGGCAGGCTATTACTTGATGATAACCAACTTTGGTCATTCCCTGATGGGCGTGCTGGATGAAGTCTCTCTCACCTTCCTGCTGACAAGCAGCTGCCAGTGAAGTTGGTCAAAGACCAGGGTCAAGCACTGTGTAAACACCAGCTCCAGATGGTTTTGGACATGGGCGACTCCTATGCCCATGTCATGGCAGTGGCTGTCACAGTGTGTCACAGGGCCTGGTTGTGGTTGTCCATCTTTACTATGGACACTCAGCACAAGCTGTCCGATGTTCCTTGGCACCAATTTTTTTTTACACAGGGTGGAAGGACATCTCACAAGGATTGAAATTCCAGTGCCACACTGGACTCGGTGGCTTCACTCCAAAAGCACCCTAAGGGCCAGAAACCTCAAAGAAGCCCTTTCAGTTTTGGTCCTTTCAGCCACAGCACCTCGGCTGCAGCAGCCAGCAGGGCAATACCAAGCCTGGGATCCCAAGGTCAAGTTCTCTGTCCAAAGTTGAAAAGTGGCAGGGATAGGAAAGTGGTGACCCTCCAGGTCTAATGGCCGATGCCCCCTCCAGAGCTGCCCAGTGACAGGTTGGAGGTGTCATCCTCCCACATGTCCAGTCCCTGACCCAGCTCCCTGTGGGGGTCGGCTTCACCATGCCTGGCCACATTGGTCTGTCATTACCATGGATAAGTGGGTCCTAGAGGTGGCAGGCAGAGTACTGCGATAGATTCCAAGACTGTCCCACCTTCCGATCCATGCTCCTCGGGGTCCTTGGTGTCGTAGGACATGCTGGCCGCCCATAGTAGGACATTGCTCAGCTTTTGCAAAAGGCCTATAGTCCATGTCCCAGATGCTCTGATAAGTCAGGGGTACATGTTCAGGTACTTCCTGGTACCAAAAGCGATGGGGTCTGGTACCCCATACTGGATCTGCACAATGTCAACCAGTATATGTGAAGTGCAAGTTCTGGAAAGTGACGCTGAATTATATCATACTATCCCTGAAGCAGGGCATGTAGTTCTGTTCCTGGCTTTCCAGGATGCATTCGCCCACATCTCAGTCCATTCATCCCACTAGCGATACCTTTAGTTCCTTGCACAAAGGCAGAAGAGGTTCTGTATCAGTTCCAGAGTCATGCCCTTTGGCTGCTTATCTGTGCCAGGGTCATCACCAAGCGCTTTACAGTGGTGGCAGCCTTCTTGCAGTGCCAGGGCATCAGGTTGTACCCCTACCTGGACATCTGGCTGATAGCTGGGCTGTCCAAGGAGACGGAGGAGTAGTCCAGGATCTGGCCCTCAGAACTGCAGAGACTTGGAAACCACTGTCTGGCTCAGCCAACCTCATCGAAGATAGACAAACATGTATAAATAGGAGAGGTCCAAAACCACTAAAGGCTCTTAAAACTACACAAGCAGATTGGAATGAGGGGCCCTCATCAAAACCAAATTTTATCCAGCCACCAAGAGTTGTTTTATCCTTATTCATCCACCACATTCTTAGAATTATATTCATTGGGGTGGATTTGATTATAAAACAAACTCTTGGTGGTAATAAAATTGGGAGGGTCAATGGAGGGAAGGGTGGAAGGGAGGGCAGCTGCAGAAAAGGGGTGCTAGCTGCACATTTGAGCAGACTTGATAGACCTCTAGGCCTTTATCTGCTGAAACATTTTGTATGCTCATATGTACTATACAGAAGATTAACAAAAATAGATAGCAATACCAGACTCACTGATGAGGGGTATCATTCCCCAAAATGTAGGAGTTTTTTTTTTTTTTTAACTTAAGTCTGGACACTACCTGAAAAATAAGTATTTAATAATTTGGTTTTGGTGAGTGGTCTGTCATTCCAGTGAGCTTTTGTAATCTGCAGAGACTTGGGCCTGCTGATCAGCCTAGCCAGGTCCAAACTGATCCTCTCACAGGTGATCCAGTTCATTGGGGCCCAGCTAGATTCCCTGCAGGCCAAGGTCCACCTCCCAGTGGACCAGGCACTGGATCTTCCCTCCTTTCCACAATCTTTTCAGATTGGTGCTCGCACCCTATCTGGGACTTCTCTGGCTGCTGGGGTACATGGCATCCTGCAACAGCATGGTCCATTGGGCCCACTGGCGGATGCACCACCTTCAGTGGGAGTTGCACCGTCAGTGGTCTCAGCACCTAGGCCATTTGGACCAGCTGGTCACAGTGACCCAGTCAGTGTGGGATGCCATCCAGTGGTGGCTAATCCCTGAACATTTGGAGGAAGGAGCGCATTTGTCCTCCAGAACCGTCTGTCATGCTCGTGACTGATGCATCTCTGGTAGGGTGGGAGGCGCACCTTGGGGACCACAGAGCCCACAGGTTCTGGTCACTCAGTGAGTCCAGTCACCACATCAGCCTGCTGGAGCTCCATGCAGTGTGGTTAGCTCAAATGAAATTTGCTCCTTTAGTCACGGGTCAAGTCATGCAAGTCCAGACAGATGACACCACGACCATGTTCTGCCTTAACAGGCAGGGCAGCACGATACCATCCCTTCTGTCAGGGGTCCTCCACATCTGGACCCTGTGCGAGGCCTCGGTGCAGATCTCTGGCAATACATGTTGCAAGAGTGAACAATCAACTGACAGATACTGTCAGCCGGGTGGGGGAGGCGTTGCATGAGTGATCCCTGTATCAGGAGTTGGTGCACCACCTGTTCTCCTGGTGGGGAAAAACTCTGGTGACTCTGTTTGCCTCCTGGGAGACAGACAAATTTGGGTTGTTTGTGCCCACCCCACCCCACCCCACAGTCCAGGATCGGGAGGCCCTGGACCCCAAGCCTGGTGTACAACATTTCTCCCTTCCCTTGATCCACAAGGTGCTGGTCAAGGCCTGGAAGGACAAGGCGAGATGATCCTGACCACTTTAGACTGGCTAAGGCAATTCTGGAACGCAGTCTCTTCAGCCTCAGCAGCAGACCTCTGTGGCAGTTGCCTTTGTCTAGATCTGCTGTCCAGATAACAGGGAATAGTCCTGCATTCAGACCTCCAGTCCTGCACCTCACAGGTTGGTTCCTGAGTGGCTAGATTTCCAGGCTTTGGGCCTCCCCACCCCCACCTGACTACCCTCTCTTTCCACTCCTTTCAGACCTGATCAGCCCGAGCACCCCCCACGGAGTCTGCCCAGAGTGTCAGGCTGTCTCCATTCTTTTCCCTGTCTTAACTCCTCTCCTAGGAGTGCCTGCAACAGCAGGTTCTGCCCGTGAGTGTGTGATCAGAGGCACGGATCGGTCTTCATCTAGGACCGAGAGGGTTGTTTTCCATTTTCTCCCCTTGTCCTCTTGTAATCCCTCCTCCCTGAGGCGTCAGCACATGAGACGAATGGCCAGACAGACTACGTGCAGGCGCACGATGGATCTGTCAAGTGCCTTGGGCGTTCTCCCATCCCCGACCGAAGAGCCTCATTTGCCCCAATGCCAAGCCCACAGGCATAGGGGCATCGGCACTTGAAGCACCCCAGGAGGAGGAGAGCATCCTGGACACTCGATCTTCCTCCTCCTCCCCTTTCTGACCCCGTGGCCTGAGTCCCTTCCCGAACCCAGGTCGCTGGCGTGATGTGAGGTGTGGCGCCCAGCGCCAACCCTCAGCAAGACCGGCCAGCCCTGCTTTGGGCCTTTTAAAGTTGTGCTCTATGTTGTGGAGGCCTCCCATAAGAGTCCACTCCATTGGTGCTCCACCTTTAAATGGGTAAGGATTTCCATTTGGTGTGAGCTTGCTCCTTGCCTGTCCAGTGGCTAGTATCCTGGAGTACCTTTGGTTCCTCTCCTGTTGGGACTGCAGCGACAGCTCTTAAGGTGCCCCTGGCAGCCATCTCTGCATACCAGGAGCTGGTATGCCGATGGTGGTCAGGCACTTTTAGGGCCTTGACCACATGTCACCACCTCACTGCATGACCAACCACTACCATAGGACCCTCCTGCTGACGCTGGCTATGCTCATGAGCTTCATTCGATCCTGTGCACAGCTAGAGATGACATCTGTCATGGAAAACAACCTTCTTGGTAGCCATTATGTCAGCCAGAAGGATCAGTAAGCTCCAGATGCCTGCCAGTGGAGTCTCCATACCTGGTCTTCCACAAAGACAAAGTCGCTTTTGCCCTTACCTGAAGTTCCCTCCCAAAGGTAGTATCAGAGTGTCGCTTAATCAGGTGATTGACCTTCTGGTATACTTTACGAACCCATCTTTGGAAGCTGATCATAGGCTCTATACACTGGATCTGTGGAGACCGCTCACTTACTATAAGGCGCACAAGACTGGAGTTTGGGGTGTGGCTTGATGACTGTATGTTACATGTGCTGAAGCCACGCCTGGCAAGACCGGCAGCAAAGCAGACGATTGGCAGGTAGATCATATCCTGCACGACCTGTGCTGTAGATTGGCTGGTAGGAGACTCTGTAGGGCTTAAGGTTCATTCTGCCAGGCATACCACTGTCTCGGTGGCTGCTTCCAGGGACGTTCTGGTCATGGAGAGCTGAAGAGTTTCCACCTGGAAGTCAGCACACACCTTCATTTCTAATCACAGCATCGACCTTGAGTCTCATGGGGATGCTACATTTGGGAGCTTCGGTTCTACTGTCTCTGTTCGCCAGATAGGTGATGCGTGCCTTGCCTCCTGTTCCTGGAGAACTGCTTGAAGTATGCCTATGTGTGGATAGTGAACTATATCCTCACCCCTAGGAAAATGGGTTACTCACCTGTAATTGTAGTTCTAGGAGTAGTGTATAGTTCACATCCACACCACCTGCCCAGCCTTCCCTGCCAAGGGCAACACAGATCCTGCTTCCAGTGTACAAGATCTGATGTCATGGGGCAGAGCTGGAGGATATAATGCCTGGGTGGTGAGAGGAGCTTAGCTTGAAGATGTTCTGACAATCCGCATTTCCAGTGGAACTGCCTCTGTATGGATATGAACTATATACCACATCCCAGAAGTTCCATCCAGACCTGAGCCTCCACATTTTTTTTAACAAAACCCTCCCCACTCCCACCTCAGCAGTTGCTCCCAGACCCGAACCTCATTTAAAAAGTAAATAAATAAATGCTTCCTGCTTCCATCTCAGCAATCCTTCCCAAACGTGAACCTCCATTTTTTCAGTAAATTACCCTTCTGGCTTCCATCTCAACTGTCCTACCCAGACCCAAATTGAAGATGTATTCTGCTCAACCCTGGCTAGTTTGTTTAGTATAGTCATATTGTAGGGTGCTCCTTGTGAGTAACTGATATGAATTTCAAACAAAGTCCTGTGTGCCCCTCTACCATCGATACTGTCCCAAAAGACCTATACTTGATGGGATTTTTTTATCTTTATCTAACTCATTTCTTCTTAGCATGATTTACACAGTGATTTTAGTTAAACAATAGCTGAGATTTGCAAAAGCCTAACCATCACTTCACGTTACGCTTTTCAGTCAGGTCCTAAATATGCTATATTGATTTTATATTTTCCTTGCTGATATAAGTTGAAGTCCTGCTTATGTGAGCTTGTAAAGTTCTAACATGCACTGCAGACTATAGAATCTTATAGTGCTGCAGCCCTGCTCAGTCATCGGGATTCTGGGATTTCTGGTTACAGCAAATGTTAATCAGTCAATCAAGTCTTTATTTATCCAGGCGAACACCATTGAGCAGGCTCATTTACAAGGTGGACCTGTGTTACACAAGGTCAAGAATAACACTTTATGTACAGATAATAATGAGACATAATTATACAGAAATAGAAAAATATGCAGAGCAATAACAAGTATTTCAGGTATAGGGTTAACAAGGTTAGGGAGAATGGTATGAGAAGGGGAATTAAAACATGCTGAAACAGCCAGCATATTAAAACATTTTCAAACAGCACGGCATATCATTGGTCAGACATATACAAACTTAAGGGGCAGATATGGAGGGAGGGGTACAGGACTGCAGCTGTTCTAGGAGGGCTGCTACGGTAGATGGGCTGGGACATATATGTTAGGAGTCTGAGGGTAAGAAAGGTAGTGGATTAGCAGAAAAGGGGGGTTATAGGTGGAGACAATCAAGGGGCTGAGTTAGGGGAGATGTAGTGGGCAGGTAAGCAGTAGGCACTCCTAGCATGCTAAGCGTGCTGGAACAGCTGCATAGCTCCTTAACAGCCTTGGCATACAAGGTCTTGAAGGTGGTAAGACTAACAGGGAGACTCAGTTTCATAGATTTCTGTAGTTTGTTCCAGAGTGAGGGCAACACAAAGCCTATAGCGCTCAACTTATGTCAGCTTGAAAGTGAGCAGAATTAGCCTGATACAATCTACTAGTCTGTAGTAAACCCAAGTAGAAACCAAATTTTGCATACAAAGTGCAAGTTGGGAACCAGCCGCACACTTGGAGTGTGGGACTCTTGACTGTTCCCTTAAAAGGCATAGCCACACCTCATTCTAGCCATTTACAGATTCAAGTTCAAGTTTATTGGCAGGGAAAACTCCATTGAGCAGGCTCATTTGCAAGGAGGTCCTGATACAGTCAAAATTACACACATTACAAGTACAGAGAGTACACAGGATTACAGATATCACATAAAAATGTGGAAACAATACAGTCTAACATCACAGTTGGCTAAATACACGGAATATATACGTTGACTTGTGGATGTGTAGCTATACTACTCCTATACACAAGTGTTGACTTCCCCTTACCTACATGACTGTTAGTAAGATTAAGGCTTGGCAAAAGTTAGGGTTGATGAGGATTATGTATAGACAAGGACAGAAGGGTTTGCCCAGGAATAGTTAGCATACACAAGAGTGCAAACTGAAAGGGTGTGTGTTTTTTTTTTGGGGGGTGAGGCTGGAGCTGACTGTAGAAGGAAGGTAGAGGATAAGAGGAGATGGTAGAGGGAGGAGGTGAATAGAGATGGAAGTGGAGAGTGAGGTGAGGGTTGGATGCTTGGGATGAAAAAGGGAGTAGGAGGGGTTAGGCGGATAGAGGTGGGGGAGTGGGACTGGTGGATAGAGGTGAAGGTGAGGGATGGGAGAGGTAAGTGATGGGTGAATAAAGGTGTGGGGTTGGGTAAAGGAAGGAGGAATAAGATGGGTAGGGACAGGAAGGGTGAAGGCATGGGTGAAAGTTGTGGGTGGGGGAAGACTGATCGGAAGAGGGTGATTCAGTGCATAAATAAGGGATAGGGGGTGGCTCTTACTGGCAAGAACAGGAATCGTTAAATTTGCTGATGACCAGTTTCTTGAAACTGTTTAGGGAATTAAGTTTTGAAGTTTAAGATGGCTTGGGCTTTTTTCAAGTAGCTGGAGGGCACGGCTTATAGCCGTATCCCCGAAATGGGAGCAGGAGCCTGGAACATCTAGCATAATAAAGGAGTTTTTATGCAATGGGTACAGGCAGGTCATTTGCTGAAAGAGAAGAGATATATAAGGGGGAGTTTAGACAAGAGAGCTTTGTGGCCCAAGTAAGGTAGTGTATGAGACGCCTGGTCGCCAAGGAAGTCCAACCAACAGAGGCATATAAGACACAATGGAGTTGTTACAACGGTGGGCATTAGAATTAAACAAATTGCCCTGTGATAGATTATGTCCAGTTGGCATAGCAGGGAGTTGGAGCAGCGACCATACAGTATGTCAGCATAACTGAGGAGTGGGATGAAGGTTGTCTGGGCCAGGAATAGCCTGGCATCTGTTGTAAAGAGAGATTTGTTCCTGTACAAGAAGCCAGTTCTTTGTCGTAGTTTTGATTCTGTATAGCCTGTTAAGCTCTAGCTAATTTAGGCGGTTTAGTTAGATTTTAGGTTGCTCCTAGTAAGCTGCTAATATAAATCAACAGCCTTGCTGAACCTGTCTGAAGGGGTTCCCAGTGAAGTGGTGGTTAGGCTTTTTCAAATCTTAGTTGATGTTTGTTAATTAAGAACGCTTGTTGTATCATGGTAGGAAAAAATGGGTTAAGGTTAAAGTCCCTCAATTACAAGCCTTTTGGGGCAGTATTTGTAGAGGGCACACTGGACTTCATTGTTTAAAATAATACTACCAAGAGTCGGCCCATCGGTGCAGTGATAGGGCTATCATCAGTGTGATGCTGGCAACCCAGGTTTGGAACAAGCCCCAGTACTGGGGTGCCAGCTGAGGGAGTGGGGGTAGGTGTCCCAGAGGATGCTGACCCTCTTCATGGGGGCTGACTTCACTATTGCATGGGTGCCTCCTGTAGTAGCATAGCGACACAGTTTGCACAGACAGCAGGAGAGGGAATAGACAGGTTCATGCATGCACACCCTCATTGCATGCTTGTGTGCGATGTTCACGCTGCTGGCTCCAGAGGAAGGACAACAGAAAAGTGATTAATACTGAGAGAACTGCGGGATGATGCTGACACTTTGTAGGCTCCGCACTCACCAACCAAGCTGTCCACTGATAGCAGATTTGGTCTCCATCAGGGCATGGCCAGCCCAGACAGCCCTCACCATGGTGGGCACATCATGGGAGCTACCACCTGGGGATGAGGTAATTCCTGGGGATGGCAGGGTGACGGGTCTGGAGGTGTTAGCTGAAGGGGTACCTGCCAACATTGAGAGCAAAATAAAAAGAATTACCCCCTTCCATTTCAAGCAGCCTCTCAAGACCCAGAACTCCACTTTCTTAAATTACCCTTCCAACTTCCATCCCGGCAGTCTCTTCCAGACTCAAACCTTTTTCAGTAAGTCACTGTCCCTCCCATCTCAGCAGTCTATCCCAGATGTGAATAAACCTTAAGTTTTTTTTTTTTTAAATAGGTCACCCTCCCTGCTCCCATCTCAGTAGTCCCTTTTAAACCTGAACCTCCATTTACTTTAAAATAAATTACCCTCTCTGCTGGCATTTCAGAAGTCCTTCCCAGATCCAAACCTCCATTGTTTTAAATATATATTACCCTGCCCAATTCCATCTCAGCAGTTCCTCCGAGGCCTGAACCTCATAATCTTAAACAAGGTAACCTCCTTTCGCATCTCAGCCATCCGTCCCAGATGTGAACCCTATTTAAAAAAAAAAAAGCCGGCACACCAACACAGTAGAAGAATTCACCACTGCGACCCGGGTTCGGAACGGACTTGAGCGTCAGAGGGCCTACCAGGGAGAGAAGGCTTGAGCGTCCAATGACTGTTTTCCTTCTCTGGGAGAGAGGGTGGGTTGAAGCCCAGTGTCTGCTGACTCTTGGTGGCGGCTGGGACTGCGTCAGGCTCCCACTGCCTAGGGGACGTGACAGGCATCTGCCTTGACATCCTGCACGCCACGCTCCCACAGAAGAAAAATGGAGGAAATGGTGCACTGGCAGGTCGGATGACTGCCTCCTGGACCCTCGCCACGGAGGTCCCAGACCACTAATGGCCATCCAAGCAGCACCCAGAACCACTAGTAGGCAGTAGGCTAGTTCCCTTCACAGGAAGGGGACCTGCCCGATGAAGAGAGATACATCAGGGTACCCTGGTGGCTGCGATGTGGGGCAGTGGGTGGAAGGAAGTAGCCCAGGATGAGCATAAGTTCTTGAGAGACCCGGGAGTGATCGGCCGGTGAAGGGTGGGGGAGCATGCAAAAAAAGAAATTCTAGGGCATGAATATAGTGCACTATCCACAGTTCTGTCAGTCTTCCTTTCCCTTTAAATTCATCTGGAACATCTTCAAGCTAAGCTCCTCCTGCCCACCCGGTGGCACACTGCTCAGCTCCGCCCCATGATGTCAGATTTTCCTTTCTGCTGGAAGAGTCAGGTCTCCTTCTTCACAACTCCGTGCGCAGTATAGGCCTATTCTAAATTGCACCATTGTCAATCTTGTTCTTCAAACCTTGGTGTGTACTTTTTGGATTCTGCTTTGTTAAACGCCACTATGGATCGAGAGGAAGCAAGGTCAGGTCCAGGATTCAAATGTTGAGTTTGGTGCAACCAGAAGATGCAGAGGACAGAGCTGCACACGTCATGCATCTACTGCCTTGGGGCAGAACATGATGTAGATGCCTGGGCCTTTACAACCCCTATTGCCGTTGTCCCTGAAGGATTGCTGCACATGTCTTCTCGGCTGGCCGGCCCAACAGGATCCTGCAGTTCACTCCGCTGATGCCTGCAAGGCTGTCTCTCGAGCAATGATCTTGGCAGCCCAGCTTGTGGCATTTGGAAGAGGCAGCGGCCCAAGTTAGGCGGAGCCTCATCGGCATTGCTCCAGCTGGGCCAGCATTGAGGTGTTGCTGACTGGGACATTCCAGGACATGTGAGTCCTTCAAACCTTCAGGGAAGGACCTTCCCTCCACAGCAGTAAAAAAAAAAAAAACTGCCATCAGTCATGGGATTGGGAATGGATACTTCCTGCTCATGTGATTCCCTCGACCACTCGATGGCTATCGAGCGCTGTTCAGCTGAGCCTGTTTTAGTTGAGGACCAGGCTGCTAGCTCCACAGTAACCCCATCGGGCTTGTTGGCCATGACACAGGCTGACCGGGCTGTTGAGATTTTTCTCAACTCATTGTCTCAAAGGTCTAGGAGAACTCAATCTCTAGGGGCTCCGGTCCTTCTGACTCTCTTGCAGGACCCGCTGTCTCCTCTCAAGAGCTGCCTCCCTTGGTGTCCAATAACAGGAGCTGGTTTGTGTTATCTACACAGCCCAACTGCCTTCTATCTCTTTGTTGGCACCGATCCAGTTGGTCAAGGGATTCCTCACACTCTGATCTCGATCCGCTGCTAGCCGACACCGCAGGTACTCCGCTTTCCTTCTCGCCTGATGAGGAGAGGCTCCATCTGCACTGTGAGGAGCTGATTGGCAACAGTGAGTAATTGGGCAGGGTAGGCATGTACTCGACCCCAGTGATCCCCTGGTCACCTCCAGTTCGTCCCATTCTGGTCCTGCCGAGACCAGTGTCACTGACTGCGCTCCTCCCCAATCCTTGTAGAACCACCACACTGGCAGCTGTTGCAGGAAACCCCTACTAAAGACTGCTGCTCAGCTGAGGGCTTGGCAAGGCTGGTTATCTGTGGAGATTGCCCGCTCTGACAAGTCCTGGGTGGTGCATGGTGAGAAGCATCCGAAGGTCATCTTTGAAGAGTCTTTGGACTCTGATGGGTCCTCCATGCAACCCTCGAGAACCCCTGGTTTTCGACTGTGGATGCTGAAGAGCTGACCATCAACCATGGGCCAGTGTCTTTTGGGGCTGTGCTCAGGTTGGTTTCTGAGTCCATGGAAATCCCTTTAGAACTAGTTCAGAAGTAGGCTACATACCCCTCACTGAAATTCTGAACAGGGATGATTCTCCAGGGGTGCCTTCCCACTGGCTGAGGCTATCCTGGTACCGGCTCTGGAGCTTAGGCAGCATGCAGCCTCCTGTACTGTGCCCTCAGCCTGTATGGTCTACAAGTATGTGGTCCCTACTGGCTTCCTATCTGGTTGCTGGACCATTCCTTGGCGAGGTGTTGGTGGCTGACACTGTTTTCTGCAAAACCGGCAATGTAGGGGATGTGGACACGCCCCCAAATAAGGAGTCCAAAAGCTGGACTGCGCAGTGAAAGAAAGTGTGCTGCGTCCTCCTGGGTCTCCAGGTGTTATGCCTTGGTGTGATGGCCAACTTCAGTCACTCCTTGATGGGAGTCCTCGACCATGTTCTTCCTCGCCTTTCTGCTGATCTGCAGATGGTGGTTAAAACTGTCAGAGACTATGATCATATGCTGGCTAAACACCAATTCAGACAGCCTTAAACATTGAGCGACTCTTGCACCCGTTCCATGGCAGCAGCTTTCTATGATGCATCGTGAGGTCTGGCGGCAAATATCCAACCTCACTGCAGAAACCCAGGGCAAATTGGCTGATGTCCTCTTCTTGGGCACCAACCCTTTTGGCCCTGGGGTGGTCAGGCATCTCACCAAGATTGGCGGGTCCATTGCCACCCTCAATTCTAAGACATCCTCACAGAAGGACCAGAAAGTGCAGAAGCTGGAAAAGAAGCCCTTTCAGTCACAGCAGCCCCAGCAAAGGCAATCTCAGGCTTGGTGACCCAACACTAAGTTCCCAGGTCAGGTCGAGAGCGTGGGTAGGGGTGGTGGTGGTGCTGTGCCAGTGCTCCCTCCAAGGCTGCCCTATGGCGGATCGGGAGTGTATGCCTCCTGCCCACCCAGTCCCTGCCTCAGCTCCATGTGGAGTGTTGGCTTTGCCATTTCTAGGGACATGGATATGTTGTTCATCCACACTGTCTGGCAGGTTCCTTGCCGCTTTAAATCTTGCGGAAGGTCTTCAAGCTGGCTCCTCCCACCCACCGGGTGGTAAAACTCTCGGCTCCGCCCCATGCGCCAGATCTTCCTTACGCTTGGAAGCTCAGGTTCCCTCTTTAACGCTCTCGTATAAGACTGGTTCCTAATTCTTGAATTTCGAAATTAAAAAAAGTTTTGCTAAAAACTGGTCTTCTCTCCCTCAGCGGCTGCGATGGACAAATCGACTCCCGTTTTCGGAGATGCCTCTCGAGTGCAGAAAATGTCTCGGACGGATCTGCACTCCACGTGCGTCTACTGCTTGGGCCTTGAGCACAACCCGCAGGCCTGCGACCTGTGCTCTTCCTTTTCGCCTCGTCCTCGAAGACCGTGCTGCCCATTTACAACTGGGGCGTCCGAAGATTTCCTCGGTTAAGTCAAAAGAGGCCCGTGCCGGCGGGTCCAGGCGGCAGGCTCGGGCGGATCAGCTCGAGCAGATGATTGCCCTTGAAGAGGAGGGCGGCAAGGGCCGCTTCACCTCGGCTGCGGCATTTGTCCGCTATCTCTCGGTGCCTCTTGTTCAGCTTCTTTTAAGAGCTTTGTCTGACCCTCTCGACAAAGGTGAGGGTCCAATTCTTCGGGACCGTTTTCGGTCCAAAAAGAGACAGAGTAAGTCTCACCGTCGACGCTCTTGGGAGCGGAAAGATCCTCTCCTGAGTTGTCGGCCGTCGACTTTGGATTGACCTCGGCTTCGCCACTGGTTTCACGGTGTCCCCGTCAGGCCAGTTGACCGATTCTCATGTCGGACGCGTTGAGATTTTCTCGACCCGTTGGACGGTTGTCGGCTGGAGAATCGAGAATCCCTCTCCCGGTTCCCCGGTGGGAGTTGAGATCCCGTCGGCTCGGCTGTGCCTCCCGGTTCCGGAGCCTTGGTTGAATCGTCCGAACCGAGAGGAGTGCCGCTTCCCGCGACACCTCCCGCACCGTCCTCGGCCTAGCCGAGTTCTGATCTCCGGACGTCTTCGCGGTCAACCGATCCCGCCGTCATAGGCAGTCTCTGTCTCCGGCACCAGCAAGGCGGGCGCTCGCTGCCCTTCTTCCTCCTCCTCGGACGAGGAGAGAGGCTGGGCGCAAGTTGCGCCGGAGGTATGAGGAACTTCATGTGGCAACAGCTCCTTCTGACCGGGAATAAGCCGGCGCCGTCGTCTTCCCGCCATTAAGTGGCTGTCACGGAGCCGGCGAAACAACCCTATTCTAGCCGAGGACCTGTTCCCAGGCGGTTGTTCGGCCAATTCCAGCTGCCCACCGATTCTGGTGGAACCTCCGCCTCCACAGCCCGTTAGTTGGGGCTCCGACCAAAATTCTCGGTCAGCTCGGGGACTGCCCCATAGGCTGTCTGTCACCCTCACTCCCGATAGACCTCGGCAGGTGGAGGTGGCTCAGGCCAGGCAGCTCTTTGAGGACTCTTCCGAGTCTGAAGATGATTCCTCCCTTTTCTCAAGCGAATGGACTTGGAGTCCTCAGGAGGACAGTCGGTGGACGATAGCCCGCCGTCCTTCCTAGGATTGCTCGGCTCATCTCGAGTCCACGGATGAAGCTCGAACCGTTTCTAAATGGGCCAGGTATCCCCTCACGGAGATTCTGGACCGAGGGATTCCCTACAGGAGCCTTTCCGGTGGCCAAGGCCATAGTGGGTCCGGCCTTGGAGCTCTGGCAGCGCCTGGCACCCTGTCCTGCGCGCCCGGCCAGGATGGCCAGAAGTATACAGTCCCTACGGTTCCCTGTCCAGTTTTGGGACACCCCTCGGCGGAGGGGTTGGTTACCGACAGCGTTTTCAGCGTGCCGAGGAACACTAGGGATGTGGACAACCTCCCAACGAGTCAAGAAATTGGACTATGCGGCGAAAAGTCTATACTCGTCCTCCCTGGCCTTCACCAGGCCAGTTCGGCCGTCCTCATGGCACTTTCTTCTCATGCCCTGTTGGGCTCCCTGGATGAGGTCGTCCCTCATCTTCCTGCGGATCTGCAGACCACGGTCAGGCAGGTCGCGGGACCAGGAGCAGGCAGTGGCCAAGCAGCAACTCAAGACTGCTTTAGACATTGGGGACTCATGTGCCAGGTCTGTGGCAGCTGCAGTGGCTATCGTCGTCGGGCTTGGCTGAGGATATCCACCTTTACTCGGATACCCAGCACAAGTTGGCGGATGTTCCTTTTTGGGGACTGACCTCTTGGCCCTGGGGTGGAAGGTCACCTGCAGAGGATCGAGAAGTCCAATGCTACCTTGGACTCGGTCTCTTCCGCTCAGAAGGACAAGGCCGCAAACCACAGCCTAAGCCCTTTCGTCCTTCTCGCCCACAGCGATCCGGCCCAACAGCGTCAGGGCCAGCAGGCTGGGCATGTATCCCAAACCCACCCAGAGCTTCCTCCAACAGGAAGCAGGGAGGTAAAGGCCCAGGAGGGTCCCTCGGCGGTTCCTCCTCCAAGCCTGCCAGTGGCGGGCTGAGGGTGTCGCCCCAACCCCGTCTCACCTCACCCCAGGTTCCCCATGGGGGACGGCTCCGCACTTCCTTTCCGCCTGGTCCGTTATTACCACGGACAGGTGGGTACTGGAGTGGTGGGAGAAAGGCCTGCCTCTGGAATTGAACAGGCCCGCCCACTGGGCCGTCGCACCTCGGGACGCCAAAATCACAGCCTCACTGTTGGCTCGTCGGGCCGACGCCGCTCTCCTCCTCCAAAAGAGTGATCAGGGAGGTGGCGGACCCTCCCTCAGACCGGGGTTTGTGTCCAGGTACTTCCTGGTTCCAGCAGACGGGGGCTGGCGCTATTCTCGACCTTCCACGACCTGAACAAGTTCCTAAGGTCTCGAACCTTCAGGATGGTCACTCTGGCTCAGATAATACCATCCCTGGAACACGGCGTGTGGTTCTGCTCTCTGGACCTGCAGGGCAGCGTTCTTTCCGTCCCTATCCGTCCGTCACGCCGGAGATTCCTTAAGCTTTTCGGCGGAGGGTCCCTCTTCGAGTTCGAGCCATGCCCGCCGGCCTGTCTCAGCTCCCAGGGTCTTCACCAAATGCATTGCAGTGGTGACAGTTTTCCCTCTTGCGCGCGAGGGTCGGGTGTACCCTTACCTGGACGATTGGCTGATAGCAGCCCCCTCAGACAGGAGGTGGAGCGTTCCAGAGATCTGGACCTCCAGGTTTGCTCTCAAGTCGGCCTTCTCATCAACGAGGCCAAGTCGGAACTCGAGCCGAAGCAGGTGATTCTGTTTATCGGGGCAGAGCTCGACTCTCTTCGAGCCAAACACGGCTCCCGCGGACAGGGCCGAGGTTCTTACCTCCCTTGCCCAATCATTTCTGGTTGGGCAATTGCACCTGCCTGGGACTTCCTCGCCTCCTGGTCTCATGGCGGCCTGTACCAGCGTGGTCCGTTGACGCACGCTGGCACATCGCCCCTTCAGTGGGACTGGCCAGCCAGTGGTCACAACGCTGCGATCCATTGGACCAGCTAGTGATGGTGACCAGGAGATGTGGAATGCTCTCCGGTGGTGGACCATTCCATCTCATCTGCAGGAGGGCATCCCGTTTGTCCTCCGAGCCGGCGGTCTCTCTATCGACCGATGCCTCTCTGATGGGTTGGGGTGCCCATCTGGGGAACACCGGCGCCGGCCTCTGGTCCCAGCGGAGTCCGATGCCACATCAATCTGCTGGAGCTCCGGCGGTCCGCCTAGCTCTCCCGCCTTTGCTCCGTTTCTCTGGGGTCAAGTGGTCCGAGGTCAGGCGGACAATACCACGACCATGTACTACCTAAACCGCCAGGGCGGGGCGCGTTCCATGCTTCTTTGCAAGGAAGCTCTCGCATTTGGTCACTCATCGCAGCCTGGAGGCAGATCTCTAGCCATTCATTTGGCAGAAGCCTCCAACACCCTGGCCGATGCCCTGAGCGGATGGGGCTGCATCTCACAGTGGTCTCTCCTGCGGAGTAGTACAAGATCTGTTCTCCCACTGGGGCACACCTCAGGTGGACCTGTTTGCCTCCAGGGAGAGCAAGCTGAGGCTGTTTCATGCCCGCCCCTTCAGCAGGCTCGCTGCAGGGGATGCCTTCTCGAGGCTGTGGACCCGGACCTCTTCTACGCCTTTCCCCATTTCCCTTGATTCACAAGGTGCTTCTCAAAGCAAGGAGGGACAAGGCGCAGGTGATCCTGATAGCCCCAGACTGGCCCCGCCAGTTCTGGTACCCAGATCTCCTCAGCCTCAGCTCCAGGCTCCCGAGGCAGCTTCCAGCTCGCCCGGACCTGCTCTCAGTCAGTCAGGGAAGGTGTTCCATCCGGACCTTCAATCCCTGCACCTGACGGCCTGGTTCCTGAGCGGCTAGAGTTCCAGGCCTTGGGTCTTTCGGACGAGGTCCTCAATGTTGTTGAGGCGTCCCGTAAGAGTCGACCAGGAAATGCTATGCCTTCAAATGGAAGAGATTTTCCATTTGGTGTCAGGACAAGGGCTTGGACCCTTCCTCCTGTCCTTTGGCAAGCATCTTGGACTATTTATGGTCCCTTTCTAGTCAAGGGCTTGGGTCGTCGACCCTAAGGATGCACTGGCAGCCATCTCTGCTTAAGCGAGCGCGGGCGGGGGAGCAGTCGGTGGCGCAGGAGAAGGTGGTCTAGCGCTTTTCAAGGCCTTGATCACATTTCCCCTCCGGTGCAAGAACCTCCACCTCCGTGGGATCTACTGCTGGTACTGGCAAAGCTCATGGGCAAGCCATTCGAACCAATGCACAGGTGTGAACTCTCTCACCTGTCGTGGAAGACCGCCTTCTTGGTGGCTATCACGTCAGCCAGAAGGATGGGAGAACTCCAGGCGCTCTGCATTGAGTCTCCTACCTGGTCTTTCACAGGGACAAGGTTGTCCTCGCTCCCCACCGAAATTCCTTCTGAAGGTGGTGTCAGAGTTTCACCTTAACCAGGTGTTGACTCTGCCGGTGTTCTACCACAATCACACCACGGAGGCGAATACAGGCTCCATACTTGGACCCTAGAAGGGCGCCGCTTATTATAAGGAGCGCACGGCTGAAATTCGGGAGAGGTTCACCAGCTGTTTGTCACCTATGCTGAAGCCGCACCTGGCAGACCTGCATCCAAGCGGACGATAAGCAGGTGGGTCACCTCCTGCATAGATCTCTGCTACAAGTTGGCGGGCATGGAGCCTCCCAGAGGGATAAGAGCTCATTCTACCCGTCATACTGCTGCATCGGTGGCTGCTTCCAGGGCGTCCCTATCCAGGAATTCTGGAGGGCTGCTACCTGGAAGTCAGCACACACCTTATTACCCATTACCACATCGACCTTGAGTCACGCGGGATGCTGGTTTTGGGGCCTCGGTTCTCAGTCTCTATTCCCTAAGTAGGGGTGTCTTGCCTCCCTCCTCCCGGAGAACTGCTAGGAGTCTGCCTGACAGTGTGGATGAACAACATATCCATGTCCCTAGAAATACAGGTTACTTACCTGTAACAGGAGTTCTAGAAATGGTATATGTTGTTCATCCTACATTCCACCCGACCTCCCGGCTTGATGCACAACCCTGAGCTTCCAGCGGGCCAGATCTGGCGTCATGGGCGGGCCGAGGTTTACCACCGGGTGGGTGGGAGGAGCCAACTTGAAGACCTTCTGGCAAGATTTAAAGGCAAGGAACCTGCCAGACAGTGTGGATGAACAAAATATACCATTCCTAGAACTCCTGTTACAGGTGAGTAACCTGTATTTCTGGCACAAGGGGTCCGTCATCACCCTGGAGAAATGAGTGGTGGGCAGAGGGTTGCCTCTCAAGTTAGACTGTGCCGCCTACCAACCTTATGGGACAAGGGAGTCTGTAGTGTCACAGGACATTGCTTAGCTCTAGTGAAAGGAGTCGTAGCCTGTGTCTCAGACTCCATGGCAGGACAGGGGTTTGTGTCCAAGTACTTCCTGGTTCCAAAACTGGGGGCTGCTGCTACATACTGGATCTTCAAGATCTGAATCAGTTTTGAGGAAGTGCACGTTCCAGATCGTCACTTTGATCCAGATTATTCCATCCCTGGAGCAGGGCATGTGGTTCTGAGGTTGTCAACCTCTCAGGTGCTCCTGGCAGTCATCTCTGCATACCGGGCATGGACTGGTATGCCTACCATGGCACAGGCAAAGGTGGTCAGACATTTCTTTAAGAGCCTTGGCTAGTTGTTCCTGCTGGTGTGAACCATCACCACCTTAGGACTTGTTGCTGGCAGTGCTCATGGGCAAGCCATTTGAACCAATGCACAAGTGTGTGAGATGTCTTACCTGTCATGGAAGCCGCCTTCTTGGTAGCTGTCACCTACACCAGAAGGATCACTGAGCTCCAGGCACTCTCGAAGAGTGTTCATATCTGGTGCTCCACAAAGGCAAGGTTGTCCTCTGACCCCACCTGATGTTCCTCCCGAAAAATTTTCTTTTCCTTCTTTTCTTCTTTCCCTCCTCGGCTGGGGGGATATTGCCTATGGTTCCCCCTATCCGCTTGGACCCTCTGCACCCTTTCCTCCCAGTGCCTGTGTTTGACACTCTCTCCATTCCTCTCACAGGCTGCATTGTGGCAGTACTTACCCCCACCACTGCGGAAGCTGGGGGTCAGGATCTGGGAGGAACATCCCAAGTCAGAGTGGTGTGGCGCCGACTGGACCAGACATCATCTAGCACGCCAGAGGATTTTTCCTTATACAGATTCCCCCACCACCACCCACGGCATGGGCGTACCAGTGGCATCAGTGACTTGCTGCCATGCGAACTCGTGCACTACCCCGTCTGCTGTTGGCACATGCCAACCACACGATGAACAGCCACATGCACTGACCCCAGCCACCACCAGGAGCCAGCGCGAGCTGCGGTTGTCCCTCCCCATCCTCCCCAGAGGAGGCAGTCCCTGGGATGCTCAATCCTCCCCGCCAACCTTCTGACACCCAAGGTCATTCCTGACCCTGAGTCGTCGGCGTGGGCGTGAGATATGGCGTCCTGCACCTCAACCCACAGCACCACTGGGCTGTCACTTCCCGAAGAGTGTGTCAGAGTTTCACCTTAACCAGATGATTAACCAGTCCTACTTCGGAGGCGTACAGGCTCCATACTTTGGACCTGCGGCTGGCTCTTGCTTACTGCCAGGAGCACACAACTGGAGTTCAGGGAGAGGTTCACCAGCTCTTCATAACATACATAGAGCGGCACTTGACAGACCGGTAGCTAAGTGAACACTTGGCAGGTGGATTGTTTCCTATATTGACCTTTGCAATAGGTTGGCTGGTAGGTAATCTTTCGTGGGGCTTTGGGCTCATTCCACCAGACATACTGCTGCCTCAGTGGCTGCTTCAGGATGCCCGTGTCAGGAAATCTGCAGGGCTGCGACCTGGAGATCAGTACACACCTTCATTTTCCACTATCACATCGACCTTGAGTCACGCTGGAATGCTGGTTTGGGACCTTGGTTCTATAATTCTTCTTTGCCAAGTAGAGGTGTACACCTGCCCCTCCTCCCGAGAAGTGTGCAGAGTCTGCCAGAAGTGTGGATAGTGCACCATATCCATGCCCTTGAAATTTGATGGTTTCTCACCTGTAACCATAGTTCTAAGTGATATATGGTGCACATCCATGCAACCCACCCAGCCTCCCTGGCAAGTGGCACAAGGATCCCTGCTTCCAGTGTGCAAGATCTGGCGTCTAAGGTGTAGCTAAAGAGTATACCACCAAGGTGGGTGGGAGGAGCTTAAGCTTGAAAATGTTATGGGTTAATTTAAACCCTGGCAGTATAGCCTAGAAATTAGAAGTAACGAACTGTGAATGAGCTTGGTACATTCAGCAGACCTGGATTTGATTCCCACAACCTCCACTTGTGAATTGTGTGATTCTGAGCAAGTCACTTAACCCCCAGTGCTCTCAGGTCACCCTAAAACAAGCACTTGTGCCTAATGGGCCTTGCCGTTATCAAAGACTACAATTAAAAAATAAATAAAGGTAAATGAAGGCTGTCAGGGTTGTGAATGTGCCATATACCACTCCTAGAATTATGGTTACAGGTAGTAACCCTCATTTCTAGGGACATGGATGTGATGTTTATCACACTTTCTGGCAGTGTCCTTTCCTTTCACTTGTGCCAAAATGTCTTAAAACTGACTCCTCCCACCACCCAGGTGGTAACTCCCTTGGCATCACCCGTGATGCCAGATCTCCTTTCCACTGGAAGAAGGAGGTTCATGGATCCTTGTTAGTTTACCCCTGACTAGTGTTCTCATGGAGTCGAAATCAGCTCCCTGAAGTTTAACATCTGTCCTGGAATGAGATTTTTCTACCCCTAGGGCCAATTCAAACTATACCGCGTTGTGGACACCTGCAACTCTACAGCTCCTCAAAGCCCTGCAACCTTGACTACTTCCGACTTGTGAGGGCCACATCTAGGATGGTGTCCAGTCTTGTTGGAGCATTGACTAGTTGAGTGAGTAGGCAGTCTTGTAGGGTCTCGACCACCTTTCACTTCTAGAAACCTGCCACAAGGATGTCTTTCATGAGCCAGTGGGTGACCACACCATAGCTCAGCTGGATGTTTCCAGTACATTCCTAAGGGGCATCCTGCATCTGAAACCCTCAGTCCATTCCCCTGTCCTAACTTGGGATTTGAATTTTGTTTTGGAGAAGTTGAGACTGCCTTCTTTTGAGTCAGCCACGACTTGCCAGCTAACTTCCAATCTTGGAAAGCATTATTTTTGGTTGTCATTACATCTGCTCGAAGGACTGCTGAGCTTTAGGCCCTCTAGTGTGAGGAGCATTATTTGATTTTCTCTCAGACAGAATGTTTTGCACCCAAATCCTAAGTTTCTCCCCAAGGTGATGTCTGAGTTTACCCTCAATCAATCAGTCCACCTTCCTGTTTATTTTCTTGGATGTGCCAATCCAGGGAAGCCCTGCTCCATTCATTGGATGTCGCAGAACCTTGAAAGTACTATCTGCTTCGCACAAGGAAAGTAGAAAGTCAAAGCAGTTGTTTTGTATCTTTCACTCCAGGTAGAGAGGGCATTCGGGTTTCAAACAATGTTCATCTAAATGGTTGGCTAACTGTATTGTATTCTGCTACAACAAGTATGGCAAAAGTTGCCTGGAGCTGTAGAAGCTCATTTCACAAGAGCATGGCTACCTCTGTGACTTGTTTTGAGGGTCTCCAGCTGCTGACATTTGTGTGACTGCCACCTGGAGTACTGTCCATACTTTCACCAAGCACTACAGTCTGGACATCGCCTCTAGGCGCAGGGCTGGTTTGAAGGCTGTGCTGCAGGGCCTCCTGTCTTAAGCTTAAGGTTGGCCTTTCTCCCAGACTGTTCTGTTGCACCTGTCACTGCTTGGGACTCATTCCTTACGGTGTGACCTGATGACTGAGATGCCCCCAAAGAAGATAGAACAGTTACATAAAGAATTTCCTGTAACAGTAGATCTTTGAGGGATCTCAGTCATCAGGTCTGCCTCCTCCCACATCCCCTTCTTTTGGGGAACTCTTTCCTGGGTCTGGCTATCTGGTGCATCCAGCCTTTCATATAGGCCTGGGCAATTTCTCTGTCTCCTTGTCCCCATTGTTAGAGCTGTGCCCCTTTGTCTCTGGGAGGAAAGAACTGAGGGATCGAGGCTGCTCACACCTTTTAGGGTTGGTGACGTCACATGATGTTGGCGTGGACAGTCCCAGTTGTACTACTGAAAATCTTCTGTGTGGATCCTACTTCACTGTGGTGAAGTTCCATAGTCTAACCTGATGACTGAGTTCCCTCAAAGATCTACTGTTACTGTAAGTTCTTACGTAACTGTTCTTTTGGGGATGCGTGGGTGACGCCCCCTGCAAAGGTAACTCTGGCATGGTATGTCCTTTAGTGCTGTAACTTTATGGCGGCGCAGTGTTCACCCATGATCATGACAGCGACATTTTATTGTTTTCTAATTTGCAGTACCCACATCACTGGCAAACTGGCATGAGTGAACCCAGCTGAGGGCAGTGTTGACTGCAGGATTGGCTTGTCCCTGACAAGAGCACAAACATCAATAGACAGGTCATACTCTCATAGGATCCACACAAAGTCAGTACTTCTGCTGAAGAAGGCACATTTAATGCACATGTAAAAGATGTGGATACAGCAACAGCTACAGAACAGCAACATTTCCTACAACTCCCAGTAACCACAAGTGTACTCTGACTGCCCCAGCACTTCTTTTGTACAATGGTGCTTTCATCAGGGGCGTGCCCATACAGATGCACTTGGATTGATGCTTTAGAATATAGTCAGAAAGAAGAGGCTGCAGACTGGAACCACAATGACAGAATTTGGTACCTCACAGCAAACAAGTCGGGCTGCAGCGGTCTCCCAGTACCATAAATGACCACCACTGGCTGGAGGATAAGGTGCAAGACGTTTTATTTAAGTAAATCTGGTGGTACACTCCCGGATGACATTTCATGCACGTTTTTTTTTTTTTTTTCAAGGTATAATGACATTACTGTGAGACCTCATTTTGTAGTGCTAGGTGCCAACAATTTAAAGGGACAATACAGTTGTTAAAACAGTATGATAACAGTCATTCATTCTGTTGCCAAACTTTATATACTAAAAGCATTATAGTGTGTACAAAACCATAGCTAGTTAAAAGGCAGAAAGCCTAAGCCCAAGGGCTACAGGAGAGGGATTGGGGTAGAGGAATAGACAGAGCAGGAACATAGGACAACCAGGAGCAGTTGTAAAATTCATAAAAAGTGTTTATTTGTACTAGCAGTTAAAAATAACCTTGTTCCATATAACTATTTACAAAGGCAGAATACACAGAGAAGATGCATTGGAGTTTTCCTTCAGTCTCTGTGTGTCTTGCAAGAAATTGCAGCTTAGTTTTTATAAGTCCTTGTAACCCCCTTCTTAACAAGCATCCTGTTTTTCTAAAATGTTCTATTATGTTTCAGGCAGGTGCAGGCAGGAACATACAATGTCCCAGAACTGAGGCCCCTTTTCACAGCTTCTGCAAAAGGCTTAAAAATTGCATTTCAGGTTAACCCCTTGAGTTCCCAATAGCTTTTGCAATCATCTCAAACTATTATTATATACAATTCAACAGTAACACTATGTAATTGCTAAACAAAGGGATCCCAGTATCAGTTACAGTTCCACATGATGATTTAGCATATTTTTATACCAGCAGATATGCAGGGAGGAAAACGACAGAATAGCAAGGAAAGACTGAGAGGCAGAGAACTGCGAGACTGTCGGAGTGATCAAATCGTAGAGTCTCACAGGAACATTTGGTTGCGCAACTAGACAGACAAGAGACAGGAAAGGAAAGAACAGAACAGATCCCTGCATTAAAACTCTGCACTAACAACTGGGACAGGATCCTATTCAGCCCGTCACTTACACCCCTCCTTAAGAGGAACATGTTCTATTAAACAGGTTTCCAACACTTCTGTTAATTCTATACTAGCATTAGCTTCTAACTTTCAGAAATTAAGCACATGTGCAGTATCCTTTTTCTGTTTCTTAATTGAAACATATCGGAATTGCCAACCTTTGAGTCAGACTCCTTTACAAAGGCTCCACATCATAAGACAAAACAGTTGTACATTAAAGACATTAGGAATGCATTGCTGGTTGCAGGCATGAGTTATACAATAGAAGATGCTAAATAAGAACATACAGTAGGATTGCATTGCAGGTTTCAGGCATAGTTCTACAATATGGGATGCAGATTAAGCACAGGAGTGAGTTACCTATGCAGGCAGAACAGCGGTAGAGTGTGGGGAGCACCTCATTTGGAAGGAGGTGTGGGGCCCCATTGGGTTAGTGGCAGTCACAGGTGTTAGAGGAATGGAGATGTTCCCTAAGGAGGGTCTTGAAGAGGCCTAGCCTACCTACAGTAGTTATTGCACTGGGTAGAGCATTCATCCAGTGGGGGCCCTGTAGCTGAAAGTTCTCTGGCATAATGTAGTTCAGCACTGAGTGATCAAGAGGATTTAGTGGAACATGTGGTAGTTTTTAGCATAGGTGCAGGTTGCAGGAGGGTCAAGAGACCTGGGGACTAAGCCCAGAGATCTTTCTGGCAAGTAGGCAAGTTTGGTACTTAAGTCTTCCATCAAAGTTGAGCCAGTTTGAGCAACTATACAGGGAGCAGGTGTGTGTTGTCGGTCACAGCCAGTGACTAACCGGCAGATTTTGTTGAGGACACTTTAATTCTGTGTAGGAGGTGTCATCAGCAGCTCCATAGACCAGTATTCTATAATCCACAAGGGACAGTATAGAGGTGGAGACAGTGATTTGGAGGGCCTCAGGAGTGAGACAGTGCTTGTAACAGTGAAGCAGGCCAATTCTGGTGTTGACAGCGAGCCTAGTTAGTGGATGTGTTGCGTGATAGTTAAGCGCTGAGTCGAGATGTGATACCGAGGTATTTGAAAGTAACAATCTGGTCAAGCTGTTGATTGAGGAAGTTATAGACATGCAGTAGAAAGCCCTTGTGTTTGCTGTGGTGGTGGGTGAATACCATGACTTTAGTTTTCTTATAATTTAACACCAACCGGTGGTCGGTAAACCAGGATTCCACTGCATTAAAGGATTTTTGAAGGATAGCTGGAGCAAGTGTGGGTCAGGGTGGGAGGAGTAAAGGACCACATCGTCAGTGTACAGAAGCAGTTGTACGGAGCATGATTTTGGGAGGGTGCTGAGAAATAGGCTGAAGAGAAGAAGCCTAGTGTGGACCCCTGGGCGCACCTGATTTAGTGTAGACTGGTAGAGAGAGCGGTGTCTGTTCTGACTTGTTGCGACTTACCTGTAAGGTAATCAGCAAACCAGTTAGAGCATCTTGGGAGAGACCAGAGGGATGAGGGTAGGAGGAGGAGTGGTTTACGGTATTGATGGCTTCGACAGATTAACAAAGACAGCTCCAGCCAGGCATCCTTTGTCAAGGGCGGAGTGGTGGTCGGAGAACTCCAGCAGCACAGATGTGGTGCTGTGCCCTTCTGGCCGTGTTGTTCCCTACTCAGAAGGTCATATTTGATAAAGTATTCTGTGAGTTGGTCCAAGCAGTTCGCTCCAGTGCCTTAGAGAGAGAGGGGAGTGGATGGAGATAGGTCGATAGTTTCCTGGAGCAGCGCAGTTACCACTTTTGTCTATGGGCGTGATGGCAGCGGCTTTCCATTAGGTTGGGAATTTTGCAAGGCAAAGGGGCAGATAAGAATATTGATTAGGGAAGCGAGAACAGTATCTAGGGTGAGGCGCAGAAGTTTAAGGTCCAGAGTGTCACTGCTGAAGCAGGGAGTTCCCAAGGGCTTTTACTAGGTGGGCTTGGCCTCCCAGGGTCCTAAAACAAAGGGTGAGGAGGCGAGTGGGGTGAGAGGGCATTTGGTGGATCGAAGAAGTGGGATAGGAGAACATTACTGAGGTCTGAGAAGGAGGAATTTAGGGTGTCATCAATGAGTTTAGGGTCTGTGGAGATACTGCCATCAGAGTAGATTTGGGTGGGGGGCGGACACTGATTTCCCATTGAGCTCCTTTAGCTTATCCCAGAACTTTCTACCTGAGCCCCAGGAGGAGATGAGAGAAGCCGGTAGTGCTAGGCCTTGCCTTTGTGTATATCCCATGTACACTTATTTCATGCTGCCGATAACCTTGTCAGTCGGCAGGTTTGCCCATTCAAGGGCTAGCTGCCAATGGGAGTCATGATGGCGCATCTGGTCAAGGAGAGATTGGGTGATCCATGGGGTGGAGGGACCTTTAACAATGCATTTAGTAAGAGGGGCTAATATGTTGCATGCCGAATTAAAGGAGCTGATGAAATACTGAGGGTGGAATCCATGTCAGGGGAAGGTTTAGGGACCAGTCCAGGTGAGCAAGGTGGTGTTTTGATTGTTTAAGTTTACCAGGTTTAATTAGGCATTGGTAGACAATTTTAGGTGGTGGTTTGTTAACCTTACAGGACCAGGTGCAGAGGACAGGTGGTGGTCGCTCAGAGTGTTGAGGTGCACAGAGACTCCTGTAATTCTGAGAGGCAATTGGTAAGAACCAGGTCGAGCAGGTAGCAGAACTGGTCTTATGGTTTATCCTAGTGGGGAGGAAACTACTTGCGATAGGTTCAGGGCAGCTATGGCATCTTTTACGGGCAGCAGAGTTAGATTGCCAGTTGATGTTAAAGTCCCTAAGAACTATATATTCAGTCTTTGGAGGCAGGAGTGAGAGGTAGTTAAGCACAGAGTGAAAAGCCGCTTTTTGGTTGTGAGGAGGGATATAAACGGAGGAGATGAATAGGGGCCAAGGCCTTGCCCACACTGATTTTCAGGTGAGCACTTGGGCCCATATTCCAGTTGGGCAGGAGGAAAGACTTGGGCCTGAAAGGAGTCACATAAGTAGATGGCACAGCCACCCCATGCTTACCCTGTCTGTCTGCATGGAAGATGGAATACCGGAGATGGCCACAGCAGAATCAGGGGTACTTTGGAGACCCATGTTTCTATTAGGGAGAATATCCGCTGGTGTTCAGCCATAACCAAACTGCAAACAGAGTTCAAACTCGTACATTTGTTTTAAACCTTCAGAACACTCAATTCCTGATCCATATCTTGACAGAAAATCAGCATTGCTATTCTGTTTACCATATTTGTGTATTACCTTGAATTTAAATGACAGTAGTTCAGGTATCACCTTGTGATTCTGGAATTTTATCTTTCATTTGGTTAAGCCAACAGAGAGGTTGTGATCTGTTATAAGTACAAAGTCAGTTCTAGCAAATAAAACTTAAGGGACTCCATGGCCCACTATACGCTAAACATTCCTTTTCAATGGTGGAGTACCTTTTCTCTCTGTCATGCAACCTACTTATGTACAGAATAGAATGTTCCGTCCCATCTGTGTTTGACTCAGGACTGCACCTAGGCCTACCTCTGATTCATCTGTTTGTAACAAAATGGTTTATCAGAGTCTGGGCTTCTAAAAACAGGGACTGAACATAATGCAGCCTTAATGGTCGAAGCTTCATCACACTCTGGGGTCCATTTCACATTATTTGGGTACCATGAGTTCTGTGAGGAGTAGCTAACTCAACAAAGTTGAAACAAATCTCTGATAATAACCAGCCAACCCTAAAATGACCTGACGGTTTCTTTGTTTTAGGGACAGGGCTGTTAGCTACAGCTTCAATTTTAAAAGTTCTGGCTTCTGCTCCATTTCCCAACACATAGCCCAAATGTCTGGTTACTGCATGCCCAGGGCACATTTGGTAGGTTTAATAGACCTGCATTTTGATAGCTTGGATAACTGCCCATAGGTGTTTCAGGTGGCTTTTCAGTCTGGACTGTACACCACATCATCCAGGTGTGCAGCACAATAACCAGTGTGAGGGATAAAATTACATCCATGTACCGCTGGAATGTAGCTGGTGCACCATGTAAACCAAATGGCATAGTGGTGAACTAATAGAATCCAAAGGAGTGGCAAATGCAGATCTTAGCCGACAGGCTCTTGCAGTTGGTAATTACATATAGGACTGATGCGGCCGGCATCAGGACAATGAAAAAAATTCTGGCTAGCAGACTCTGGCGGGGGACCGCCCACGTCAGGTGACCGACATCATCAGGCGTCAATATAAAGGCGGTCCCCATGCCCGCCTTCCAGTTCTTTCCGACATTAGCTCATGTCAGCACCTCGCGGTAAAGTTCAGTGCTCGTCAGCTCTCCGTCGGTAGTTTACCGTCTTTTTCAAGTTCTTCAACTAAATCGTCAGGCATTCATTGTGTGTGTGCGTGCCCCTACACCTTCCGAGCACAAAAATAAGTGTGACTCATGCGGCCTAACTCCGCACAAGGACAGCCATTCCCAGTGCCTCTTCTGTCTGAGCCGGATCATCAGGTGGAAGTGCCAGCACTGCCTTAAATTCAGCGCCACCACCCGCAGACAGAGGCAGCAGTCCCTGGAGCCCACATACTAAAGAAGAAAATGTCCTCCATGGAGAGAGAGTTAGAAAAGCTCCGGCGGGTGTCCACCCACCCTGAAGGCCATCGTAAGAAGAAAGACAGGAGAAGCACTGGGATAAGAGGCTCCTCATCCACCGTGTCTTCTTTGGGAGTCGCCGTGCTACAGGTAACATGCCCTCCAGGGGACCCGCTCTGCGATGGCCACCAGGAAGCTTCAAGGTGGCGTCGCCCTGCCACATCTGGCTCGCTCGGGCGCAGGCGCCTCCAGGCTATTGGGCCTCCGCTCCCAGTAAAGCCGCCACCCGTGCGGCCTACTGGTGGCAGTTCCGGTAAGCAGGGCGTCCAGCTCCTCTGACACCCCGCCGGAAGCGGTCGATAAGTTGCCCGAACGCCAGGCAGAGCATAGCCTCTTCCGCCCGACAAGGCGCGCTCCTCCTCGCGACCTGCCTCCAGGCGATGGGTCTGATAAGTTGGACGTCGGCTCCTCTGGCCTCGCCCAGACTCTGCTGATAAGTCGGATGTCAGCCTGCCCGGCCCACATGGCAGCTGAGCCAATGCCGGACCCTCTCCGTCTACCATTCCGGCTCCCGCGGCCTTCGCTGCCCTCCGGGGACCCTGGGTCTCCTCAGCCTGACCCCAGGGATTTTCCCCTCCATCCCTAGGCGATGCGGGGTTCCTGCTGCACCCCATCAGGCCGTTCGCCCGCTGGGGCGACTGACCTGGCGTCTGTTCCCCGGATGCGGCTCCGATGCCGATCCTGCCAATGCCGGGCGACATCCCGCTTCCGGATGCCACTCCAAGCTGGGCCTTCTGCTCCAGGCCGCCCGTGAGCACTCGGCTGGGCCGTCTCCAGCAGAACCCCTGGTTCCTGGGTATCCGGCGCCATCGTATCGAGCGCAGTCTTACCTGGCTCCATGATATCTGAGCACCCCAGTACCTGGCGCTGGCCTGTCCGGCTGCGGTACTCAGTGCCTCAATACCGGACGCCGAGTTTTCTGCTGTCAGGTTATGGATCTGCGCCTTACGAGGTACAATCAATACCTGTATCCCCTCTCCTCCACCGCCCCCTCAACCGCGGTGGACTTGAAGAGACTCTGGCCTCCTGTTGGGCTGAGGCCAAGGCTCAGCTCACCAGAGAGGTGGAGAGTCATCTCACGATGGCAGTGCCGATTCCAGCTCCCGTCGTCCACGGCGACAGACTCCCTCCCCACCTCCGGACACCAGGGACGAGCCCTCTGGTTCCATGCGGGCAGGATACACTTCCCGAGGACCTTCCAAGGGTCCGTTCCTCCCCATGCCGGAGAGGGAGTCGTTCTTCTTCTTCCTCCTCGGACACCTTGGGCGACTCCGGCGGTTGCTCCGACAGGCGGCGAGCCACGCTCTCTCTAAGCTCAGGCCTAGGACTCCTCCAGTCTGCTCCGGAGGATCCTTCCTTTCGAGGTTGCTGCACAAAATCCAGGAGGTTCACAAGTGGCATTCCTTGGGCGGATCCACAGCGTAGAAACTCGCTGAGCATCTGGACCTGCCGATACAGCTCCTACATTGGTGCCACCCTGGATTGAGCCTCATGCCTACCTTGTTTCCACTATTTGGAAGTAACCATCAGCTTTAGCCCGCTTCTTCAGAAGTCAGACAGGCTATATCAGGCTCCTGAGGTGTTGACTTTCTAGATTCTACCCTCGAGCTGATTCGGTCAGTGATTAGCACCGCTCCTGGCGGACAGCTAACCCGAGCCATCTGAGCTCGTCTCCACCTGACAAGAATCCGTCTTCTGGACAGTATGGGAAGAAGATCTATCTTCTTCCACTCTGGAATTAGGGCCCTAAATTATGTCAGTCACATGGGTGATTACAGAGTCGATTCTTAGTGAGGTGGAATCCAAATGGACTCCTTCCTGACTCTCCAAGTCAAACAGGAAGTAGCTGACCTCGTCTGCTCTGCACATTCGGTGATCGGCACATGCTTGATGCTACATACGATTGCATGGACACTGCTGGTAGGAGCTCCGTTTTCGCCATTGACTACGGCGTCATGCCTGGCTCCATGTGTCAGGGTTGGTCCGGAAGTGCAGTCCGCTATTCAGGCGCCCTTCCGTGGTTCGGTGCTGATGTCAAGGACATTATAACCGATCTGCAGGAGAAGGGACTGCACTGCAGTCTGTGGACTCCATGACCACCCCATCAACGCAGCACCGTCACTATGAGCTGAATCGGCAAAGGCAAAACCCCAGGGAAAGTGGGCCAATAAGCATGAGCCCCTCCGGTTTGCCAAGCCCCTCCGCCCAAAAAAGCAGCAGGTGCTTCAGCCGCGATGCTGCCCACACCACCTGACTCCTTTCCTCTCCCACAGCCTCTGGGCCTTCAGAGGAACAGGGAGGAGGAAGGTTTTCCTCCACCTTCCGGGTTGGGAGAGGATAACTCAGATTCCTGGGTGCTCCAGCTGATGCAGAAGGACACTCAATAGAGTTTCTTCAGAAACCCCTCGACACCCTCCCCAAGGTGTGCGTACTCTAGGAACATCATCTTCTGGTCCAGGAAGACATTTCAGCACTTTTGCTGAAGGAGGCGATAGAACCGTCCCCATTCCTCTTCAGGGAAGGGTACTATTCCCATTTCTTTCTGGTCCTGAAGAAACAGGGATGTGAGGGCCGATTCTACGACCTCAGCTTCCTGAACTTGTTCGTGGAGCACAAGGTTCAGGATGCTCTGCCTGCAGAGCCTCCTGCCCCTTCTCCGGCGGGACAGTGGCTGTGCTCTTTAGATATGCAGGATGCTACCTGCATATCCTATCCGCCCTTCCACACGCAAATACCTCGTTTTGCGTTCCAGGAGACCACTACCAGTTCAAGGCCTCCATTTGGTCTTTCCTCTGAGCCTGGTGTTCACCAAATGCCTTTCAGTGGTAGCTGCCTACCTGCGTCGGGGTGCAGGTTTTCCCGATACCTGAGCGATTTGAATGATTGGCTCCTGGCGGGCCCCGTCAGGGAACTCCTGCACTTCCTTTCCCTTACCCAGCAGGTCTTTGCCTGCCTGGTATTAAATCAACCAGGCCAAGCCCATCTGATCCTGTCCCAGAGCTCCATTTTATCAGAGCGATCCTGGACGCGACCTCTGGCATGGTCTTCCTGCCACCAGACAGGCGGCCACTCTCAGGCCTGAGTCAGCCTGTTGTGTCCAGCTGCAGGCGGGTCAGTACCAGGTCAGTCCTTCACCTCCTCGGAGGCTAATGGCGGCTGCGATTCGACAGTCCTCACGCTCCGGCTCCACATGATAATCTGTCAGTGGGTGCTTGGTCTCGATGGGATCAGCTGGTGGGCGACCTGAGATCAACTTGTCCTGGTCTCCACTCCCATGGCTTGGGACTTGCAGTGGTGGATGGTTCAGGAGAACCTCTGCCGGGAGTTCCTTCAGTCTCCCTCCCCCTCGCAGGCGTTGACTACAGGCGCCTCCGGCGAGGGTTGGGGAGCCCATCTTGGTCCTCACAGGACCAGGGCTCCTGGTCCAAGCTCGAGAAGTCTCTTCACATCAATTGTGCTCGAACTGAGGGCAGTACTGTATGCTCTTCAGGCTCTGCATCTGTATCTGTCTCCGGTCACCTAGCTGTACAGACGGACAATACATGGTGGTCTGGTACATCAACAAACAGGGAGGAACTCGTTCCTACCCCCTTTACCGAGAGCGATGCAAGTCTGGGATTGGGCAGTGCAGCACAACCTTCACCTCATGGCTTCCCATGTCCCGGGATCGAGAACATGCTGGCAGAGAGGCTAAGCGGTCATCTTCTCTAGCTCACGAATGGGAACTGGATCAGGGGGTCGTAGACAACATCTTCCCTATGCTGGGGAACTCCACAGGTAGACCTGTTTGCTTCCCACAAAACACAAAACTTCCCGTCTTCTGCTCGCTCGCTCCAGAGGCGTGGCATTTTTGAGAGATGCTCTGTCTCTAGACTGGAAGGGCAGATTCATCTATGCCCCCCATTCCACTGATTACGAGGATCTGCAGAAACTCAGTTCGGAAGGAGCTCGAATGATTCTGATTGCTTCTTTCTGGCCCAGGCAAGTTTGGTTCTCTTCTGCAAGCAGTACTCAGAGGAACCTCCTCTTCCTCTTCCTCTTGTCGCTATTTTTGCTGACCCAGGATCAGGGACCCTAGTCCATCCAGGCCTCAAGTCCCTTCAGTTGCGCGTGGCTCACCATTCGTAGCTCAAGTCCGATTCGGGGTCCCCCCTCCCCAAGTAGCTGAGATTCTGGTGGAGGCCAAGAAACCCTCAAACCAAATTTACTTATGCCATGAAATGGAGTGGTTCTCTATTTGGGCTTCCTCAATGATGTCGACACCTTCCTACGTGCTCTGTCGGCCGACGTCTGGATTACCTCGACACCTCTTGATCTAGGGTCTCAGCCATTCATCCTTAAAGGTTCACATGGCCATTTCAGCCTATCATGTTCCCTTTGCAGACAGAATGTTTGTTCAGCTGGAGTTCTCTAAGACCTTTTGAGAGGGTCCTTCATAACCCCTATCCGGGTTCCTGCTCCTCCTTGGGATCTGAATTTCATTTTAGAGAACTTACTCTGCCTCCTTTCGGGCGCAGCAGCCTCAGTGGACCTAAAGTTCCTTTCTTGGAAGACTCTCTTCCTAGTGGCCATTACTTCTGCTCAATGGTTCCGAGCTTCAGACTCTGATGTGTAAAGTCCCGTATTTGATTTTTCAAAGGAATGTGTGCTCTGCATACCAACACCTAAGTTTCTCCTTAAGGTGGTAAGCGGAATCGGCGCTGAATCAATCCATAGAGTTGCCTGGCTTTTACGCAGCACTGCAATCAAGGGAGTACCTCCTGCATAATTTGGATGTTCACCGAATTCTGAGATACTACACCAACAGGGGAAGGATCTCAGAAAGACAGATCAACTGTTCGTCTCTTTTGCTCATAAAAGAGAAGGCAATGCTGTTTCTAAGCAGATGCCTGTCGAAAATGGTTGGCTCATTGTATCACTTTCTGTTATGACAAGGTACAAGAAGACCCTGCGGGTCAAGTTAAAGCCAGCCACTGCACCAGAGGTCACTGCCTCTGAAGCTGTTTTCAAGGAATGTGTCAGCTGACATTTGTGCAGCCGCCACTTGGACTTCTGTCCATACCTTTATGAAACATTACAGTTTGGACATTGCCTCTCGCCGTGAGAGCAGGCTTCCAGGCTGGCTGTTTGCAAGGCCTCCTGTCCTAAGGCCTTCACAACCAGAGAGTCTACTTCTGAGTAGCTTTCCTCCTCCCCCGTTTGCTTCTCCTTGTTCCAGACTGCTTGGGACTCAGTCCTATATGTAATTACCTACTGCAAGAGCCCTCTCCAGTAAGATGGTACAGTTACAGAACTTACCGTAACAGTAGATCTTTGAGAGAGCTCTTCCATGCAAAAACTTCACCCACCACCATCCCCTAAGCTTTCAGCTCCTTTTCCGGAAGAAATATCCGCTCTCTCTCGTCTTGCCTTTTGGCCTTTGGGAGGAAAGAACTGGAAGGCGGGCGTGGGGACAGCCCCTTTATACTGATGCCGCATGGCGTCGGTCACCTGGCGTGGGGCGGTCCCCACTCCAGAGAGTGCTAGCTATAAATTTTCCATTGGGTCTGGCGCTGGCGGCATCAGTCCTATATGTAATTACCACCTGCAGAGAGCCTCTCGCAAGATCTACTGTTACAGTAAGCTCTACGTAACTGTACTTTTTGTCTCTGGATTCTTTAGCTAAGGGATTTGCCAGTAACCCTTGGTGAGACCGAGGTACTGATATACTTTCACTCCCCCTGTCTCACCAAATCGTCTATTCTGGGTATAGGATAACTATCAAACTCTGATACTTGATTATGTTTCCTAAAATCAAGGCAGATTCTAACATCCCCTATGAATTTCTGCAGTTTGTTCTGAGGGCAAGGAAAACATTCACCTTTACAGCATCAGCAGTTGCAGTTTGTTCCAGTCTATCATAAGCTACATTAGTATTTTCTTTATCAGTTTCTGTAAAACTAGCAAAGCAGCTTTTGTCATTTTTCAACTCATTTCTTGAGGAGGTTAGCATGGTATATATCTTAGTAGGATTTTTCTTGTCAGATGTCTCAGTCTCATAGTTAATGGTGCCAGTGCATCTAAGCACTCTGTAAGGCCCTTGCCACTTCATTAAGTTTATTTTCTGTTGTGGCTAACAGTAGAAAACCTTTTCACCTGGCTCAAAATTTGTTTCTTTACCCCATGGTCATCATATACCTTCTGGTGGTTTGGGCCTTTTCCTGATTACTATGGGCAATTTCAACATATTTTGCCAGCTTCTTTCTTAGGACACACATATAAGACGTTACAGACTGTTTCTGAGTGGGGTTATCTTCAAATGTTTCTTTTCACATCCAGTGGCCTCTTGGCTGCCTACCATACAGCATTTGAAATGGTGAACTCGTGGCTCTTCTTTAAGCAAAAAATAGGTAAGGCAAGTATTGGTCCCAATCTTTTCCTTCGCTTCTTTACAAACATTTTAACATCTGTTTTAGGGTTTGCTTAAACGCTCAACAAGACTGTCTGAGGGTGACAGGGGAGGTTCTTATGGCAGTGATACCTAGTAGTCTGTACAGCTCCTTAAGTACTGCAGCACCAAAATTACTACCCTGATCAGTAATAATTTCTTTAGGTATGCCCACTCTGCTGACATTTTTGCAAGCTCTGCTGCCACTTTTGAAGTTGTGACAATCACGCATTGGAATTGCTTCTTGGCATCGAGTAGCATAATCGCATGCTACCAGGATAAATCTGTTACCTTTTACTTTTGTCTAAAGGACCAACCACATCCATTGTAATTCTCTCCAAAAGGCACATCTGTCAAGGGTAGGGACACCAGGGGCACCTTTGTCTTTCTAGTGACTGGGCTACTTTCTGACAGTCAGCACAAGAATTACAATAGGTAGCAACATCTTCATGAATTCCAGGCCAGTAAAATCTGTACAGCAATCTGGCAAGGGTCGATCCTCCTGAGTGACCAGCCATAGGACTATCATGTGCTATCTGTAACAGCTCCTGTTCTATACTTCTATGGTATAACCAATTGTTCTGCTTGTTCCTGTGTCTGAGGGTTTAACCCAAACTCTGTACAGTAACCCATTACATTTTAAACATTGGTCCTCCAGTTTTGGTTTCACCCCAGCTGCCTAAAATAACCCTGGAAGAAACATTGTTAGCTTGCTCTGAAAGAAATCGCAATCAGTTATCATCTTAGTTTCAGCATTTTAATATATTAACCCTTTATGTCTATCAGTCATTTGTTGCCACAGTTTCTTCAGCATCGTCTTTTTTTTCCTGGATTTCTGGATCTTGGAGCTGTGCTCAGACAAGTCCGAATCAAAATCGATGAAAGGAAAAGAGTCCCCACCATCTGAAATGTTCTTTTCCTGAGCTCTTGTCACCACAGCTGCTGAAACATCAGGATTTACTTCCCTTTGATTAACTCAATAAATCCTGGAAAGTCATTTCAGTAATCACAGGTACAGGTAACTTAGGTACTACCCCCACTTTCATTTGGTGCGCCACACCTTAATGGTCAAAGTCCATGGGTGGTGAGATAGTATCAGTGTCCCGTGGATGCAGATGACACCAGTATCTGGTCCTTTTGCACAGTGCTTTCCCAGCACTTCAACATGCACTAAGGGTCTGTCTGATTCCCAAATCATTAGTCCTTTTAGTCTTATCCCCCCACCTTCACGTCTGGTAAGTACTTGCCCCCAGTTTGCCAAAGACAAATCTGTACCAGTGCCACTCTTCTACGGCAATTTCTTGCAATATGACCTGGCTTATTACAGTTATAGCAAATAATGTCTTGGCACAGATTTGTTACCCTACCAGAGTTATCATCAGACTTGGATTTTAAATGGGAAAAAGTATCTTACGGTGCTTGGCTGTTACCTCGCTGCTGTGGCATCTGTCTCGCTATTTGGTAGTCCTCGGCCAAAGAAACGCCTTTCCCCACTTTCTGATTGGTGTTCTTTTTTACCCAAAGCTGCACATCTGTAGGCAGGATGTTGATGAATTGCTCCATTGCAGATGTATCGATGATCTGGGGACTGTTCTTCCCTCTCGTTGGAGCCATTTTATCGGGAGTTCTCTGAGTCGGGTGAAGGCTTCTCGAAGATTGTCGACTGAGTTATACTTCAGAGATTGAAATCTCTGCCTGTAGGTCTCTCGAGATGTCATACCTTTTCAGGATTTCGCTTTTCACCAGGTCATAGTTTTCTGACTGTGCAGTGTCCATATTGCTGTAGAAAAGTTGGGCTTTCCCTATCAAGTAGGGTACCAGTCTGATTGTCCATTGCTGCTTTGGCCATTGGCAGGCTGTGACAACTCTTTCAGAAGTTATCAGGTATGCCTCGATATCATCCAAGGGACACAACTTTGTAAGTTTAATGACCTTTAAGTTGCTTGTGTTTTGTTGCTCGTCTGGGTCTGTGCCAGATCCTCTGCCTTTTTTTTTAACACAGTTTATCCACCACTCACACATGATCCCAGACCCTCTCAGGTGGGGGCGCTCAGCGTACCTCCATCCCGCCCGTCATAGACTCAATCCTGACTCTCGGTCGGCCATGCTCCTCTGGGTCAGGCATCCGCACCCCCAGGACCACCATTCCACTCTGAGAGGACATCCTGCGACTTGAGGGAGCTCGGAGGTCAGCCTGCGCATTTCGACTTTGGGGCGTGGGGTAGCTCCCACCCCACCATCACCTACCAGGATCAGGCTCTTTATCCATGTTCTGGCTTCAATCAATCAATCAAAATCTTTATTTATCCAGGTGAACATCATTGAGCAGAGCTCTTTTACAAGATGGACCTGGTTAGAACGAGCTTGGGTAACATCCATCATAAAACATATAAATACATGTAAATCAGTATATAAATACAAACACAATAATGCAGTAACAGGGTAGTCAAATGATAAAAAGGAAGACAAGGCAAGCTATAACAGAGGAGGATTCAAATACAAGGGGCAGGTCCTCCATTGAACCATGCAACTGTATATAAACCATGTTCTCTGTATAGAAGTATCAGTTCATTTACCAGGGCAGTCACTAGTACTAGCCATGAAAATGGCTTGGAGAACCACCAACTAATGGCAGATGGGGTACCAGGAGGGTATGTGATATATGGCGAAGGATAAACATTGTGAAAGTGAAGTCCCAAGGATAGGTCAGTAGAACTGATGCGGCGGTGGGGGCCTACAGGGAGAGGAGAGAGGGAAAGGGGTGTTAGGACTTTTATAGTATGATACGTGTGGGTTGTGGATGAGTACAGTATAGTATAGAGTTGTGAAAAGAAGGCTGGAGAAAGCGGAAGATAGACCAGTATCAAAGGGAGGACAGAGGCATCAAGGTGTTACATGAAAGCATGATGACAGACCAGGGCCAAGGAGGAACAAGCACTAGAAGTAATTCGTTCATGGTTAAATGGTACAGGTTAGCATGATGACAATTCATGGTCATGGAAACAATTGCACTGATCATTTCTGAGGCGTGACTATAAAACTTGAAAGATGAGATGCGATGGGTGACCTCAGTTTCAGTTGTTTTTGCAATTTATTCCACAAGGAGGACAGTGTAAAACTTATAGCAACCCCAAAGTGAGAGTTAACTTTGGGAACCATCAGTAGGAGATATTTGCAACTTCTCAGGGCGTAATTGCCTATTGGTTTTATAGGAAGACAGTCTATAATGTATTGGGGCAGTTTTTGGAGATGGCTCTCAGGGTCCATAAGGCTGCATTTTTATCACGCCTGAATTGAAGAACTCCACCCCACTGATTGATACAGGGAGCAGTGGTGAGTAGAATAAGGCAGGCCTGTGATGAACCTCAAAGCTGTATGATAATGTGTCAAGTTTGGTGAGGTAGGAAATGGGACAGTGACTGTAGAGGATGTGAGCATAATCTATCAAGGATAGAATGGTTGATTGTACCAGCTGTAGTTTGGCATCTCTAGTTAAGAGCGGGCTATCCTAAAGAACAGGCCAAGACTCTGTCGTAATTTTTGAGTAATTCTTCAACATGCTCTATAAAGGAGAGACTATGGTCCAGCCATACTCCCAGGTATTTGAATTTAGGGACAAATTCCAACTTCTCACCAAAAATTGTAGTAATCTAAGTGCAGGATCTGATGGGCTGAATTTACTATTTGGGCAGAGGGAGAAAAGAGCATTGCTTTTGTTTTCTTGGCGTTAAGTGATAGTTTTGTTTAGGAGTTGGTGTTGCAGCAGGTTGAACTCAGATTGAAGGTCATTACATGCAGATTTGTAATGACGGTGGCTCACGTAAAGAACTGTGTCATCTGCAAACAGATGAATGTGGCATTAGTTATGCTTTCATCAATATTGTTGATGTATATTGCAAGTAAGATCAGTCCTAAGATAGAACCCTGGGAACACCCTTTAAGGAGGTTTGAGAGTTGAGAGATCTTCTTCCACTTTCACCTGCTGGAAGTGATCAGAGAAGTAGTTGTTGAACCACTGTAAAGATAATGGGTCAGTACCTAGTGAGGTCAGGGAAGAGAGTAGCAGAGAATGGTCGACAGTGATGAAGGCCTTGCTCAGGTCCAAGAATAGGCGCAGGTGTAATTCCTGTTGTCTAGCTCTCTTTGCAAGTCATTAGTCACTTTGGCAAATGCTGTGTTGGTGGTATGTTTAGCTCTAAACCTGATTGGACTGGATTAAGCAGGTTATTAGCTTCTAGATACTGTCTCAGCTGGTTACTTCGATTTTTCCAGTAATTTTGGCAAGACCGGGAGAATCGAAATTGGTCTGTAATTATTTAGATCACAGGGATTTCTGGACTTGAACAGGGTATGATGTGCACTGTTTTCCATATTGAAGGAATGGATCCTTGAGTTAATGATAGGTTAAATAAATGGGATATGGGCATGGCTAACACATGGATGGCCACCTTCAAAAAATATGGGTCAAGGTATCTGCACCAGCACTTTTTTTTACATCCAGTTTTAGCAATAGGTCTTCAACTTCTTTCCAGAGTAGTAGGGCAAGGAGAAGACTGAATCGGTGGACGCTAGGATCTGCACCTGATTATCCACCTGAGAGCATATCAAATTCGCAGGGGAATTGTCGAAGCTAAGCCTGCAGTTGCAAAGTGATTATTAGAAGTCATCCAGAACTTCCAGTCTGTCACTAATGGTGTTATTGTTTAGAGGAGATTTCATCAGGTAGTGAGCCACGGACGTGTGACCAGACAAGTCCTTGATGGTTTTCCAAAATTTTGAGGACTTTGGAGGCAGAGAAATTCAGAATGAAAGTATGCAGCTTTTGTATCTCTAACCATTCTAGTGCATGAGTTTCGTGCCCTTTTGAACTTGCACCAGTCCGCAGCAGACTGGGTTTTGCGTTTTTTCCATAGGTTATCTCTCTTTCAGTCAATGCAGATTTTCATAATGGTGTGAACCATCACGTGCATTTTTGCTATTCGACTTTAACTATAGGGACATATTTATTTAGGGCTTCTAGGATAATTTTGTTGAATATGTCGAATGCTGATTACGTGTTTTTGCCAAATAGAACTCTTGCCAATACAAGGAGTGTTTCAGTTTGTTTATGTAGGCAGTGAGATCAAAGTTCCGTCTAAATCTCTTGGCAGCAAACTTGGTGATAGTAGTAGGTTTGTTGCTTGATCTTATGCAAGCAATAAATGAGTGATCACTGTTATCACTGAAGAAGGTGCCGGCAAGGAAGAGATGTGGTTTATTCACTAGGATAACATCTAGCAGAGGCTGTTATCCACGTTCTTTTATTTACTCGAGTTGGTTCAACAATGAGTTGCGATAATCCATAGGTATCTTGAGAAGCTACGAAGGAAGCGGATGTTTTAGATAGCCAGTCTAAATTAAGATCCCAAGAATAATTATTTCTGGGGATTGTTGTTCAATAATATTACTCAGATGAGGTAACAATTGTAGATCGGCAGAAGGAGGTCTATAGCACCCTATGATACATGATGTTGAAGTGTGTGAGATGGTGACTTGAAGAGACAGACATTCATAAGCATTTGCAACAGATAAAGCACTCAGACAGGATGCCGTATACCTATCCTTGACATAGATGGCAACCCCTTCACCCTGGAGTGTCTGTCTGCTCTAAATAGTAAATAGTTAGGGATATTGACTTCCCTGTCTGAGGTGGCCAGTCTAAGCCAGGTTTCTGAAACCACTAGGATGTCTGGTCGAGTATGGAGGACCCAGGCCTGGATCATGGAGAACTTTTTAACAGACTGCATACATTAATGTGGAGGAAACTCATGCCTTTCAGTGTGGCAAGGTCAGAGGGTGATGTGATTGCAGCTGGTGGCCCCGGATTGAGCTCCACATTTCCTGAGCACAGGAGAAGAAGGAGTAAAAGTTTCTTAGAGTGGCAATAGTAACAGCAGTACTGGTAACCTTTACGTCATTGTAGGCCATTGTCCTGGGGGCGCCCTAACATTTTTGCCCTTCCCACTAAGGGTGGCAGAGACAGTACTCTTGACTGCTATCTGTAGAGGTGATGCCTCTATGATGTTGGCGGAAGTCATAAGCTGAGGTGGTAATTCATTTCGTGTACCAGTGTTAAGGTAATATGAAAATAGTGTTGAAGAATTGAGGAGTTGAAAGGCATATATCCATGTAGGGACAGGAACTAGTTACAGAGCAGCTCAGATTAGTAACCACAGTAATAAAGGCTTGAGGTGGCATAGATTGAGCATGCGATATGAGATAAAAAGGACCAGAACAGGATCCACGATTTGACACACACATAGTGGAATAAGGATGGGGGGCTGAGAGGAGTGAGCTAGAAAGCCGGTGTGGGGTTTATGTGTATTTAATCAGGACCAGGGGATGGGTGGGAGGTGAAAAATTGACAGCTAGGGCTCCCTTCCTGGAGGTAATCAGCCCTGAAGGCAAGTCCGTGCTGCGTTTCTGTGAGAGGCTGGCGGCTTCAGACCTGAACTGCGGGTGGCAGTCTAGCAGGTCGGTTCAGAGAACCACGGCTGTGGCTCTCAGACTACCTGGAAGGAGAAGGCAGAGGAGAATTAAATAAGAAAGTCAGAGGTAGGGCTTCGTGGAGCTAAAAGAAATGCAGACTGGCTTAAGCGGGGGTTGCAGACCAAGATGTTAGGCAAGGTGCCTCCAAGTCTGAGTGAGCAATAACAAGGCTATTTAAAACACAATATTAGCGTAAAAGGTGAAGGGGTAGTTTCAAAGGCCTGAGCTGAGATAGCTACACTGGTCTTATGAGAACACAATACAGGCATTTACATTAAATCAGAAAACTTCAGCTGTAAAATACAAACAAAGACAGTTTAACAGAAAACATAATCTAGCACAATATAATCAAACATTAACAGTGCAGATCTATATGGAGCCAATCGAGTGCTCCTGGGGCTTACTGCAGCCAGTGGCCACAGACTCTAGATTTAAACCCAGAAACAACTGTCCTCATGTAAAGAAAGCAAAATTGGCAGCTAAGGCTCCTTCCTGGAGGTAATCAGTCACTGAGGGCAAGTCCATTACCTGCGTTTCTGTGAGGGGCTGGTGGCTTCGAGACCTGGACTGTGGGTGGCAGTCTGGCAGGTCGGGTTCGTCAGAGAACCACGACTGTGGCTCTCAGACTATCTGCGTTCTGTGAGGGCTGGTGGCTTCAGACCTGGACTGCGGGTGGCAGTCTGGCAGGTCGGGTTCGTCAGAGAACCACAGCTGTGGCTGTCAGACTACCTGCGTTTCTGTGAGGGGCTGGTGGCTTCAGACCTGGACTGCGGGTGGCAGTCTGGCAGGTCGGGTTTCTCGAGAACCACGGCTGTGGCTCTCAGACTACCTGAGCCTTGGGCGTGCAGTGGACTCCTGCATGCTGGATCGTGCACCCGCATACCCCTGTTGGACATCCTGCCGAGGCTCTAACCTGCTACGCTGCAAGCCTCTGGTGTAGTGCCCCAGCCTCCGCTAGGAGTCACCAGAATAGCGGCCAGCCCTAAGCCTTCCCTCCTGGGAAAGGAGGCAGTCCTCTGGATGCTCAATCCTTTCCCCATCCTTGCACCGACCCCAGCGACCGGGCTCGTTTCCGAACCCGGCTACTTCGGCGAGGGCACAAGGTGTGGCGTCCAGCGCCACACCTCAGGCCACCGCCAGCAACAGATCCTCTGCCTTTGATAGCTTGCAAGGCATCCAGCCATCGCTGCTCCTGTCTTTTCTCTCATGTGCTCGTCTCTCTCCTCTGCTGCTCCTGTCGCGCATCTCTTCTGCCTCTGTTTCTCCATCTCTTTTGTTGTATAGCCCACCATTTGAAAAGTCCATCAGGTGTTTAGGTTCTGTCACTGACTGTTCTTTTTCCATAACTTGCACTGGCTGTCACAAGCGCAGCTTGGACTTCTTTCTCTACTAATTTGGCTGCCATTCTCCTGGTAACCACTCCTGGACTTGCGCTGCAGAATCCATACCTTTCTGTATGCTTCCCTGGTACTAGGTCCAGTACCCACATAAATCTCCTGGCTTAGAGTATGCACGGCGTAAATCCCACTTAGGATTGAAACCATCTGTCGTCGAAGCACAGGTCAGGAAGCACAGGACAACCAGGAGCAGTTGTAGAATTTGCAAAAGTATTTATTTGTACTAGCAGTAACATAAAAATAAACTTTGTATTTACAAAGGCAGATTAAATAGAGGATCCATCGCATTTTCCTTCAATCTCTGTGTGTCTTGCAAGAAATTGCAGCTTTGTTTTATAAGTCTTTGCAACTCCTTTCTTAATAAGCATCCTGTTGTTTTCTAAAATGTTCTAGTATGTTTCAGGCAGGTGCAGGCAGGAACACAGTGTCCCAGAACTGAGGTCCTTTTCACAGCTTCTGCAAAAGGCTTAACAATTACATTTCAGGTGAACCCTTGAGTTCCCAATAGCTTTTTGCAGTCATCTCACACTATAATTATATACATTTCAACAGTAACACTGTATAATTTCTAAACAAAGGGATCCCAATATCAGTTACATTTCCACATAATGATTTGCATATATTTTATACCAACAGACCTGCACTTGCCACTAACTGATCTCAACCAACCCGCTCTTGACAAGGGACTGTATGTGTTTGCCAGTTCACTGTTTGAACATTCTGATCTTGAGGATATCTCAGTCATCAGGTCGCACTGTAGAATTTCACTGTCAGTGAAGCAGGATCCACATTGAAGATTTTCAGTAGTACAACTGGGGCTGCCACGCCAACGTCGCCAACCCTGTAAAGGTGTGGCGGCCCGCTCCTCCTCAATTTTGTCCGCTGTCAACATTTACATGGGTCTCCGTGGATACTCTGCAGTATCACGCCATTTTCACCTACTTTTTGTCTTACCTCTATATTTGAATCTCTTTTGTAAGAGATTCCTTTATTTCCTTATGTTAAGAGTTAATCCTTCAACTTCTCTCTTCCATCCCTTCTTGAAAGAAGATTGCCTCCACAGACGAACAGTCTGTCTGTGTCTGCTGTCTTGGGCCTGACCACAAAGTCTCCAACTGCTAGCTCTACTAGAAGCTCTAGTCAAACAACCCTCAGGCCAAGCAAAAGGCACTTAAAATTTCCTCATAGATCAACAGGTAGCCAGTTCCAGGCAGAGGTCCTCCAGAGGTCCCTGCTTCCTCAGTCGCTGGCAGCGTCGAGCTCCCAGGCCACTAACACCCCAGACAAGTCTTCGGGGGTAGTCATAAAAAGACCGAGATTGGGACTGCTCCCCCAGGGAGCCTCTTTTCCTTGAGGTACTCTGTCAACTGTAGCTGCATTGATGCACAAATCTGCTGTCCAGGTCTCTGTTCTTACCAGACCCATACAGACAGAGCCTCCATCCGACCTTCAGGGTGGCTAGTCGTTGACCTCCGGGTTGTTGGCCCTTCTTACGTCAATGTCGAGTCGTCATTAAGACCCTCTCATTGAGGCCTAATGCTTCCCCAGGCCCTTGGGTTATGGGTTCTTCGGGTTCTCAGGGCCCCTCTGGCAGTCGTTGCTCCTCACCACCGACCTCTCCTCCATTGACACAGACTTAGTTGGTCGTCAACCTTAACGAAATTTAGACTAAATTCACTTTGGTGATAGTTCACCAGTTAGACCTTGTCCTTCCTGAGGAGGAGGGGAGGAGGAAGAACCCTATCTCCTCGGACAGATCCACAACTTTCTCAGTGGCGAGGATTCTGTCAAGCATACTGCTAGGTATCCTCACGAGGACCCTACCTCCTTCAGTATCATGAAGCAGTTGCCCTCAGCCATGGGCTTCAATACTGAGGAAAAGGATGCCACCAGGAAAGATTTGGTGGACTTGAGTCTCACCAAGATCATTCCTCCTATTCTGCCAAGTTCGAGGAATGCTACTACTGCAGCCTGACACAGACCCGATATGGTGCCAGCAATGCCCATAGAATCAGACAAACTCGTCATGCTCCACAAGGGTTTCCACATTATGCTGCCCAGCTTGAAACAGATTCTGTGGTCATAAAGGCAGCTCATGACAGGTCTAAGGTACCAGCTTGGGATTTGAATTTTGTTTTGGAGAAGCTGACTGACTCTTTCCTTTTCAAACCAGCCGGGACTTGCAAGTTACGCTTCATTTTGGAAAGCATTTTTTTGGTTGCTATTACTTCTGCTTGTAGGATTTCCGAGCTTCAGGCCTTTTGGTGGGAGGAACCTTATTTGATTTTTCTTAAAGGGTGTCTTTGCGCACAAATCCTAAGTTTCTCCCCAAGGTGGTGTCTGAGTTTACCTGCAGTCCATCCACCTTCCTGTTTATTTCCTAGTGCCAATCAGGAGAAGCACTCTCCATCGTTAGATGTGCAGAGAACATTGAAGTACTACCTGCTTTGCACGAAGGTAAGTAGAAAGTCGAAGCAGCCATTTGTTTCTTTCTTTCACCCAGTAGGGAGGGCATTCAGGTTTTCAAATAATGTTTATCTAAATGGTTGGCTAATTGTATTATGCTGCTGCAACAAGTATGGCAAAGTTTCTTGGAGCTGTAAGCTCATTCCACAAAACATGACTACCTCTGGCTGGTTTCGAGGGTCTCAGCTGCTGTCATTTGCACAGCTGCCACCTGGAGTACTGTCCATACTTTCCTTAAGCACTACACTCTGGACATTGCTTCCAGAGCCCGTACTGGTTTTGGAAGAGCTGTGCAGTAGTGCCTCCTGTCTCTTAAGGTTGGCCTTCCTCCCAGACTGTACTGTTGCACGTGTAACTACTGCTTGGGACTCATTCACAGCGTGACCTGATAACTGAAATACCCCCAAAGAAGATGGAATAGTTACGTAAGAACTTACCATAACAGTAGATCTTGAGGGGATCTCGGTCATCAGGTCTGTCTTCCTCCACCATCCCGTCTTCTTTAGGTAGAACTCTTTGTGGAACTGGCCATCTGGTGTATCCAGATTTTTGCACAAGCCTGGGTACCTCTCTTTCCTCGGTTCCCCATGGCTAGAGCTATGCTCCTTTTTGTCTCCGAGGAAAGAATGAGGAGGAACAGGGACACTCATGCCTTTATAGGGTTGGTGCGTTGTCACGTGACATAGGCGTGGGGGGCCCCAGTTGTACTGCTGAAAATCTTCTGTGTGTATCCTGCTTTACTGACGGTGAAGTTCCTACGGTGTGACCTGATGACAGATCCCTAGAAGATCTACTGTTACGGTAAGTTCTTACTTAACTGTTATTTTGCCTACATAATAGGGCCCATAAGTACATGTGGCAAGGTACACTACTGACTTAGTGTTACAGTTAATGAAATGTTTAACTGTAGAACTTTCACCTGACAGTGTATTCCTGAATTCTGTTACCTCCCTAATGTACTGGCAGACAAATACAATTGCCACACTTTATTACCTGGTGGCAACCTGTTTGTTTGTTTTTTGTTTCTAGAAAATAAAAGTCACGTTGGTGCTCATGACAGCAAGAGGCACTTAAAACAATAAAAGAAATCTGACACGCTCACTCAGAAATATAGTAATGTAAAATTTGTCTGCAGAAAAAGACCACTTGGCCCACCTAGTATACCCAGATGGTCCCTGCCTAATCTGTCTTCACAGACCCCTAACTGGCCTCCGGAACCACTCCCTTCTCCTGTCTTTTTATAGTACTAATATTCCCCTATGTCTGTCCCACACATGCTTGAAGCACCCACTATTTTCACCACCATCACTTCTGCTGGCAGTCTGTTCTAGGCATCTGCCACCATTTCAGTGAAGTAGTACTTTCTCACATCCCTCTTAAACTCCCTCCTCCAACTTTATCACATGCCCTTGGTCCTGATACTCTTTCTCATTTGAAGAGACTCCTTCCTGCACCTTGCTCACCTTCTAAAGTACTTATAGATCTTACTTCAAGAGGGTTCCTGCAGTTGGTCCTTACAAATTGAACTAGTGCCACCTGGCATCTGGACATACGGCAGACCTTTCCAGCAATGCCTGGCGGGGACCGCCCACCCCGATGTCACGTGATGATGTCAGCGTGACCCTATAGTGGGCGGTCCCCACACTCCTTCATCCAGGTCTTTCTCCCCGTCATCTCATGCATGTTGCCTCGTGGTAAACTTTACAGTGATTGCCATCAGTTTTACACCTTTAGTACTTTTCTGAGTTTCTCAGTTTCTTCTAATTTCTATGTCTTCTCAACCTCAGAAGAAGTGTGAGGTTTGCAGTGCTCAGATACCTCACAGAGACTGTCACATAGTGTGTCATCTGCTTAGGCCGGACCACCCACTGTGTCCTACCCAGACTGCCAGCCCTTCAAGCAGGCCACCCCCAGATGGAGGCAGCAGGCACTGGAGGCCCATTTATTGAACTTATATGATTAGAGCTTGCTTGAAAAGCAAATGGGTGACTCCGGATTCCGCTTCTTCTTCTCCTGGAGAAGAAGAACCACAAAAAAGAGAAGGACTGGGAGCACCCATAAGATGGTTCCCTAGGCCCGAATCCAGCAGGCCCTCAACGTAGAAGACCTCTTCCCCGCCACCTCCAGTGAAGGTTTTCCAGGCTGCGTCCGGGGATGCTGGAGGACCATTGAAGACTCTGCCCCTATTTCTGCGGGTAAGTCAGCTGCCATCTCCTCTGGTGGTCACCCGTTCTGCTGCTAAGTTGATCCCGGCTCCTCTGGAGATTGCCCAGCCGTAATAAGACTACTCCGCTCCTCAGGGACTCAACTGGCCTCAGCCGATAAGTCAGCAGGGGGTTCTGCCCCTCCTATCCAGTTCCTTTATGTGATAAGTTGGCGCCTCTGGCGACCACTAGACATGGCTGTTCCATCAAGGACTGGTCATCTGACCTGACGTCCGGTTGAGCCAGGGAAGACTGCCATTCCCACCTTCTACCCTTCTGTGGCCCAGGCTTGGTTTCTGATACTCCGGGGAGAAGAGAGCAGGTCACCTGGACGTGGGAGCATACGTTGCGAGTTCCGACTCCTGCTCACCCGCTCGGGTCTCTGGGAAGGAGGTCCCTCCGCCAACATTGGGTCTGACAATGGAGGCCCCTCCAGTCCCTTCTGGGAGCACCATTCCAGCTCCGGCTAAAGTTCTGACGCAGGATGCGACTCCACCATCGGAGCCGGCAGGAGTGTGTCCCTATGCCAGACCCTCAACAGCCGTCTCTGTGCCTTCCACGGAACCTTCATGCAGACTAGGTTCCACGTTGGAGCCCGTTTCTGGTTTCAGAGCCATCCTTTCCGACCCGGGCCCAGCAGGCGCCAATTTCGATGTCTATGTAGTCCTGGCGTCGGCTACCCCAACACCAGCCCTGCCTTTAATTTATACTGCTGACAGGTCCTTAGTGGGCTTCCCCAACGTCTGCTCCTCTGACGTTAGGTCTTTCTTGAACCCCTCTCTGTCCGCTCTACCCTTGGGAGCACTCTGTGGACCATCCCCGGCAGGTCCACCACCAGATTGCTACTCTCCTGGACATTACTACCCAGGACACCCCGTATCCAGGATATTCCTTTTGGGATACCATGGGTACCATTACCCACCTGGCCCATACTGTTCCTCCTCCTCCTCCACCCTCTCCGACTTCTCAGCCAGATTTCAGGACTCTTATTCAGTCCTGGTGGAAGGAGCACAGGCGGAGTTGGTCACGGACATGGAGAGTCAACTCCAGTACCTCATTCTCCTCCATGTCCCTGTCCCTGTGAGCCCAGTCCAGTTCACGGTTCACATTTTGGGGACTACCTCTCGGGATATTACTCCTTCCAGATTTGGGTACACCAGAAAGCAGTCTGGATTTGGGAGAGGACTCTTCAGAGGAGTCTTTGGATCAAGAATCCTGGTCCCTAAAGGTACATCTTCAGAAATCTCCAGAGGATCCTTCCTTTTCGGACCTCTTGAGGTTCATACAAGAATTCTATAAATGGGAATCTGAGGAACAGGATCCTATGTGGCAAAGACTTGCTGAGCACTCGATCTCGAGTCTCTTTCCCTGATTCTTGGTCCTCTGTAGATTGGACCTCATGAAGACCTCACCAGTACAATCTGGCAACTGCCCCATTCTATCCGGCCGTGCTAAAAAGGGCAGATGGGACTTACCGGGCACCTGTGGGTGCTCCTTTCTTAACCGCACACAAAGGCAGACTCCATGGTTATCTCTGCGGCTCATGATCGCTCTACGTTCCCCTAAGCACATGAACACTTCTCCTCCAGACAAGAGTCCAGGCAGATTGACCAGTCACGAGGAAGGTCTGTTCTTAGTTTATGCACATTGCGTTCCCTCAACTATATGGCCACATGGTGTCTCAAGAAAGCCACCCTAGCCAAGCTCAAGGCCCGTGTCCAGTCCAGGGAGCCCGGACCTCAAGGAGGAGATTGCCAAGGACATTCGCCTGTCCAAAATTTCTTGCAGGCATGCTCTTCGAGCCACTTATGACTTGGTTGATGCAGTGGCTTGTACCTTGGCAACCACTGTCTCCCTTCAGCGCATGCTTGGTCGCATCTCTGGCCTCGCCAACGAGGTCCAGACAGCGATCCATGATGCCCCTTCAGGGGCTCAGTGATTTTCAGTGGTGACACCTAGGATGATATTATGGACCTTCAGGACTGCGGTCAGGCCCTTAGGTCCGTAGGTCCATGTACTGTTCGGCGCGCGGGGTCAGCAGCCCTTCCGGAGAAAGGACCTGGAGGCAGCGCCAAACAAACCCAGAACAGTCGTCAGGCAAACATAAGGCCACGGGAACATTCTCTTCCCCTCCTGCCTCCAAAATCAGGCGCATAGGGGTCCTCTCCCCTACTCGTCCAACCACCTCCTGACTCCCTTGCCCCACCCCTCCTCAGCCCCAGTGGGAGGAGCCGTGGGGAGGTTTACCTGCCATGCAGAAGTGGCGGAGCATCACCTCCGACACTTGGGTCCTGAAGCTAGTGTCCCAAGGATACCGTGGAGTTTCTGGAACCCTCCAGAGCCTCCACCACGAAGGTCAGCCTACTCTCAAAACCAGACCATTCTTTTAAGGGAGGATGTATTGTTAAAAGAAGCAATAGAACCAGTCCCTCTTCATCACAGAGGCGGGGTTTCTCCCACTCTTTTCTGGAACCAGAAAAAAGGGCAACCTGCGACACAGACTCAATCTGTTTGTTGAGTACAAGAAATTCAGGATGTTGACCCTCCAGAGCCTCCTGCCTCTTCTTCAGGAGACTCGCTGGTTGTGTGCTCTGGACATGCAGGATGCCTATCTGCATATCAAGATTTTTCAGTCACGCTGCTTCCTCGTTACGTTTTCCAAGGGAGCACTTCCAATTTTTGGGCCTTCCCTTTGGCCTCTCCTTGGCACCCTGGGTTTTACCAAGTGCCTAGCGGTGAGTGGCTGCTGCCCTGCGGCGCCAGGCGTGGCAGTTTTCCCCTGCCTGGATGACTGGCTGATTTGGCTCCGTCCCAGTGCTCCAGACAACTTTTTTAGCCAAGCTGGTAGTATTCTGCAGCGTGGTCACACTGTTCTGGTGAACTGAAGTGCTAATGCCGCAGTTAGATGGAAACACCTGGTAGTGATGATACTACCCAGGACTCTACATAGGGTGTAAAGCGACAAAACTGGGTGTAAAATACTCCGATACACCCCTTAACTGGACAGCTGCTTCCAGGAGTCTTTTTGGAGGCCCTTTCTGTCACTCTGGATTTGTTTTCCAAGTTGGGGATTACAGTCAGTGCCCTCAAGTCCTCTCTGCCCCTTCTCAGAGACTGCAGTTCATTGGAGCAATATTGGACACAGTCAAGGCAGAGCTTTCTCCTCCCGGACAGGATGGAAACTCTGATCTTGCAGGCTACTCTTGTAACCTCTTCCAGATTTCTCCCAGCCCAGGAGGTGCTGGGTTTGATGGCAAGCCTCCATCTCCATGGTTCCCCCTGAGAGGCTCCACTTGAGTCACTCAGTGGTCCTTACGGGTTCAGTGGGATCAGCTTCAAGACAATCTAGACCATCTGGTCCTGATTTCCTCCAGCTCTTCAAAAGATATACAATGGTGGAGGGATCCCTCGAACCTGAGTTTGGGTCTTCCGTTTCAGGGCCCAGCTCCCTCAACCTTGTAAACTACATGTCGTCCAATCTGGGTTGGGGGGCTCATATGGGACCACCAAGCTCAGGGACTCTAGTCCCACTTGGAGATCTTTGCACATCAGTGTTCTAGAGATGAACACGGTCCTGTCGCTCTTCAGGCGTTTCAGTCTGTTCTCCCAAGGGGATTGCTGCTAGTCCAGACAGACAACATGTCGGTAGTCTGGTACATCAACAAACAGGGAGGCACTTCGATCGTACTGCCTTTGCAGGGAAGCAATAAGAGTGTGGGACTGGGCAGTCGAGCACAATCTGTCTCTTAACAGCTCTGCATGTTCAGGAGTGCAAAACGTCTGGCAGACAGCCTCAGCAGGTCTTACACCCTTGCTCACAAATGGGAACTAAACCAGGAAGTGGCAGATACACTGTTTCAGAGTGGGAGCAGCAGAACTCAACCTTTTAGCCTCTCCATCAGCATAAAACTTCCAGTTTTGTTCGGCTTTTGTGCAACCCCATCACCAATTTAGTTGCCCTTCTGTGGACTGCTTCTACCCTGTTTATGTCCTTTCTGAGGTGCGAATGATACAGTGGCAGCACCTTCCTACTAGAGCTGCCCCAGCCAGTGTACCCTCAGCATCCCACTAGCCCTACCCATTGCATTTTCACACTGCCTCTACCACTTTGAGGTCATCAGCGTGATAACCCCAAGGTCCATTTCTTCCTTAGTGACTGTCAGTACCTCCCCGTCAGATACTCCTCTCCTGGGTTCCTGTGCCCTAGGTGCATGATTTTGCATTTGTGGGCACTGAACCCCTACTCATGCCCTTGACCACTCCTCGAGTTTCCAAAGATCCCTCAACATTCTCTCACCCCTCCTGAGTGTCCATCCTATTACAGATTTCCATATCTTCTGCAAAGGCATACCTTCCTTCCAGTTCTTCTGCAGTGTCCCTCTGAAGACATTGAAGAGGGTTAGTCCCAGTCACTGAGCCCTCGGCGCCCACGTCACTCTCCCATCATTATAGTGAGTGGCATTAACCACCACCTCTCGACCCTTATCCCGTTCTCCAGTTTCAGGATCAGAACAGCTAATATTCTTCAACTGAAACTACCTCTGGCTGGAAGCTGCAATACTGAACATAGGATTTGCAAGAAAGCCAGTTGTGCTCACAACAGAGAGTGAACCTTACAATTGTCTTTGGTTTGTAGCAGATATTCTGCAGGTGGAGGCTACTTCTAACTGAAAGGTGAAATAAGGAACTTGGAATTATCAGGAAAAGACCGTCTTTCAAGCAACAGAGGAGGTGGATCTAGCTTACGTTGTTACAATTCTTAAGATTTTCAGTGCAGGAAGAGTTTAAAGCACAGCTGACTTATTTTGGGGCTGACTGCTTTCTGAGCACAAACCACCAGGCTGTTTTGGGGCTGGGAGGTTTACCTGTGTCTGACTTGGATGTCTGGTTTTTCTCTGTTTGATTAGCAGGGTATTTTCTCTGTCAAATTGTTGTGTAGGGGCATCTTGCTGACAGGAAGACACTCCCATAGCGGTGGGTCAGAGCTCAGCTGATTGTTTTGTGAGGGCACAGTTTAGGCCCAACCCTCCCCACCCTCACCCCCACCCACCCCTGGAAATAGTTCCTTTATACCTGGGGTTCTGACATCATTTCCTCAAGAGTGCAAGGTGCATGTCACTGTCATATTCTCTCTAGCACACTGTACTGACAATATAAGCATACACATTGTATAATATATATATTCTATATAACAAACCAATCACACACACAAACACACAAAAAAAGTAGATAAACATGTGGGAGTAGTGCAATGTAATGGCTGTGGGGCAGCAGTCTTCCAGGAGTCTTTCTGGAGGCTGAGATGCTGCCTATGTGCAGACAACTCTCTGCCCTGAGGGAGGAAGTTGTCCGTCTTCAAGCCACACTGGACAGTAGTAAGAGAACCTTCCCCAGGCCACACTGGATGGTAGGAAGGAACCTCCCCATCCAGGGAGCACCAGACACCACCACCACTACCTCAGAGGTTGTGAAGAAAGCACAGCAGTTGGACCACAGTGGGCTCAGGGAGGGTGAGGATGGTGGAACAGAGGCACACCAGTCAGTTGTTCACTCCACAATCCACACACACCATTCTGGGGAGCATAGCCCCTATGGATGCCCAGAGAGGAGACAGGGGAGGCGACATCCTCAGGATCACGGGAACAGCTGCATGGGAGTCTGAGCTGGACGTCATTGTCCACCTAGGGACAAATGACTTAGCTCATCATGAGATTAGAGCAGTGCAGAAGGACTTTGTAGAATGGGGAGGGGCTCAAGACAAGTAGCACACGCAGTATCCTTCTCAGAGGTGCTGTCTGTCAATAGCATGAGTGAGGCGGTACTTTGCCCAATGCAGTTTAATGAATGGTTGAAAAATGGTGTTGAGCACAGGGGTTGGCTTCATTGGGGACTGGGGTTCCACCTGGAGGACACCAGCCTATACTAGCAGGATGGTCTGCATCTGTCCAGGAAGGAGCAAGTCTTTTGAGCAGTCAGTTTAAATGCTTCATTGGCAAGCTTTTAAACTAGTCGAGAGGAGGCACTGATAAGCAGCAGGAAAATCCCAGCCTCTCCCTCTGAAACAGGGTACTAAATGAGAAAAGACCGAGGTAGAAAGGTCAGTGGGGATGCTGCAACAGAAGGTAAAGCCATCAAAAATGGAAGCAATGAGTACCAATGCCTGTAGTCTGAGTAACAAGCTTCCTGAATTAGTGGCCTGGATGGAGGAGGAACATCTGGATATTTGGGCAGTCACAAAACATAGTACACACAAAACCATGACTGGGACGTAAACATACCAGGATACACTATCTACAGGAGGGACAGGGAGGGTAAAAGAGGAGGAGGAGTAGCTCTTTACATAAGGGAAGGAATCAAAGCAACAGAACAAAAGGGAAAACAGGGAGGAGAAGAAGCACTGTGGATAAATTTGGAGACCGGCAATGGCACCACAATCCGCACAGGGTTAGACACAGACCCCTCTCAGGGGAGGAAATGGACAAGGAACTGATAGAAAGTATACTTAGAATGGCAGAAAAAGGGGAGATATTGCTGATGGGTGATCTGAATATACCAGATGTTAAGTGGAGTGCAGTTGCAGCAGCCACTTGAAGAGTGGGGTATTCTAGATGCCCCACAGGGGCATGCTTAGACAACTAGTATTGGAGCCCACTCGAGAGGAGCAATCTTAGACCTGGTTCTCTCAAATGGAGATGAAGAGGATCACAGATGTAGAAGTGGGTAGCCATCTGGGAACTAGCGACCATCGAACAGTATGGTTCACAATAAACACGGCAATAGAGTCAAGCCATACAAAGGCAAAAGTACTGGACTTTGGAGGGCTGACTTTGCTGAAATGGGTGAGTGCCTAAGGAATGCACTAGCAACTGGGCAGGAAGGAGGGGTGGAAGAACAATGGGGAATAATAAAAACTGCCATCACAGAGGTAACAAGCCTTTGTGTGAAGCAAATAAACAAAACAAACGATGTAAAACCACTATGGTTCTTAAGGAAGTAGCAGTGAAGGTTCAAGAAAAGAAAGCATTCAGGAGGTACAAGGAATCACAGAAGGAGCAGGACAGAGAACTGTATCAGTTAAAGCAAAAGGAAGCTGGGAAGGCAGTCAGAACAGCAAAGGCCCAAACCGAGAAAAGATAGCCAACTCAGTTAAGAAGGGGATAAAACCTTTTATAGGTACATCAGGGGCGAAGGAAGACCAAGGGAGGGATAGTGAGGCTTAATAAAGGGGAGGGAGGGTGGGCAGAGGGTGACTGTGAAAAGACAGAGATACTAAACAAATATTTTTGCTCAGTATTTACAAAGGAAGAGGGAGGTACCTAAAACAAACAGTAGAAACACTCTGGATACAGAAGTTAATACCAGCCCATTTACAGAAGAAAGGGTTCTGAAAGAACTCTTAAAACTGAAGGTGGACAAAGCAATGGGGCCTGATGGGATTCATCCCAGAATTCTAAAAGAACTAAGGGTAGAACTAGTGACATCACTGACTACCTCTTTAACAAATCATGGGAGGATGTGGTGGTACCCGAGGACTGGAGGAGGCAGATGTGATTCCCTTCACAAAGTGGGAGCAAGGCAGAAGCAGGAAACTACAGACCTGTTAGTTTAACCTCAGTGGTAGGGAAAATGATGGAATCACTTCTAAAGGAAAGATTGTCAGTATCTAGAGGCTGGAGGCTAGAGGGCACAGGACCCAAGGCAGCATGGATTCACAGTGGAAGGTCATGCCAGACAAATCTGATAGATTTCTTTGACTGGGTGACCAAAGTAGTAGATCAGGGAGGGGCTGTGGACATGGCCTACCTAGACTTTAGCAAGGCATTTGACACAGTCTCCACAAAAGATTAATATACAAGTTAGCCAGCCTGGGAGTGGGTCCCACGATGACAGTCTGGGTAAAGAATTGGCTAGAGAATAGGACACAGAGGTAATAGTAAATGGAGTCCACTCTGAAGAAAGGGGGGTTACTAGTGGGTACCACAGGGTTCAGTATGGATCGGTCCTCTTCAATGTCTTTATAAGCGACATTGCAGAGGGACTGGAAGGAAAGTATGTCTCTTTGCAGATGACACAAAGATCTGCAACAGAGTTGATGCACAAGGTGGGGTGGAAAGGATGAGAAGGGACTTGGCAAGGTTAGAGGAATGGTCAAATGTATGGCAGCTTAGATTCAGTGCTAAGAAGTGCAGGTAATGCACCTGGGAAACAAAACCCAAGGAACAGTACACAATGGGGGTGAGATACTAACAACAACAAAAATGGAAAGGGACCTGGGGTAGTCATATCAGATGACCTAAAGGTGGGCAATGTGAGAGGGCAGCAAGGAGGGCTGGGGGATACTGGGATGCATAGGAGAGGCATCACCAGTAGAAAACAGGAAGTTATCCTCTGTACAGACAGCTGGTGAGACTCCATCTGGATTACTGTGTACAGTTCTGGAGACCCAATCTCTGCAAAGACATAGACAGGATGGAAGCTGTCCAGAGGAGGGCATCAAAATGGGCAGGGTCTGCACGGAAGACATATGAAGAGAGACTTAAGGAGCTTAATATGTATAGCCTCGAGGAAAGGAGGAGAGGGGGCACATGATAGAAACTTTCAAGTACCTCAAGGAATCAACAAGTCCAAGAGGGTAGCATCTTTCAAAAGGGTGTGCGAGAACAAGGGGCAATTTGAAGATAGAAGGGGGCGGCTCAGAGGTAATTTAAGAAAGTAGTTTTTCACAGAGAGGGTTGTGGATGCATGGAACGGTCTTCGGAGGGAGGTTGTGGAGTCAAAACAGTGGTGGAATTCAAGCATGCATGGGACAGTTATAAGGCAATTCTAGGGGTGGGGTAGGAAGAATAGGCTGCTGGTTAACTAGGATCTGCAGCTTATCCATTAGAGTGAGGAAATGGGCAGACTGGGTGGCCAAGCGGTCCTTATCTGCCGTCAAATTCTATGTTTCTATGTTTCTAATCCAGTTCACCACTTTCGATCCCACCTCTGGCTGCTCAATTTCTTTATCAATCTACTGTGTGTCAAAGTGTCAAAGGCTTTGCTAAAGGCCAGATAGGCCATGTCTGCCTCCACTGCCCTCTCCTGATCTATTTCCCTGGTCACCCTGTCAAAGAAATCAGTCAGATTCATCTGGCATGACCTCCCTGTGAATCTATGCTGCCTGTAGTCTTGCACCCCATTGAATTCTAGATACTCTGTCAGCCTTGCCTTTAGTAGATTTTCCATCAGTTTCCCACAATTGAGGTGAGACTGACCAACCAATAGTTGTTAGCCTCTTCCTGCTGCCGCTTTTTAAGTAGCAGGACCTCGTCTGCTCTGCTCCAGTCCTCCGAGACCATGTCTTTTCCAGTGAACTGTTGAAAAAGGCTATCAGTGGGGCAGCTAGTACCTCCTTGAGTTCCGTTAGTACCCTTGAGTGTATCACGTCTGGTCTCATAGTTTTGTCCATCTTCAGATCTGTAGGTCCTTCAGGACTCTTTCCTCTGAAGATAGACTTCTGTCTGTCTTCTCTCCAACGTGTTCCTGCTGCTTCCTGGTGGTCCACCTGCACAGTCTCTCCTTGCAGCTTTCCTTATCCTTACCATCTGTCTCCTTGCTTTCTTCTTCTCACTTATGTACCTGAAGGAAGTTTTATGCCCTTAACTGCCCTTTGGCTATGCTTTTCTCTGTCTGCACCTTTGCTCCCCACACCACCCTTCTTGCTTCTCTGTTATACTTGGAACATCTGTGTTTCCTTCCTCTGCATTTCCTCCTGAATACCACTTTTTCCTTCACCACCATGGCCACTTCCTAGAGAACTGTAACAGTCTCTTTTTCCTTCTGCTGTTACTCACATCCTTCACACAAAGGCTAATTGCCTTAAACATGCCCTCCATTAAAACAATGCTGGAGACTTGGAGAGATAAAGTGCTGCTGTAAACTTTATTTCAGTGACAAACAGATAAAAATGGCCTTGCTGGTTGTACATCACCTGATGTGTTTCAAGTCACCTTTCGAAACAGTCCTGTGACTCAAAATGCATCTGGTGACATGCAGCCAGAGGGGTCATTTTATCTCTACGTACTGAAATGGAGGTTGCAGCAGCACTCATTCTCCAGGTCTCCAGCGCTCCATTTTCTGGGTGGTGAGGGCCTGGTTTCTTTGTTGTTTTAATTTTTTTGGGGCCCTTCTCCTGATTGATACAGACTATGTACTAGTTGATCTGACAGATTGGTACCTCTCTGGTGTAGCATCTAGTTAACTGATTATTATACAATGGCAGGAAAGAATCCTGTACTCTGATTGGTCAGTCTTGGGCTGGACCCGTGATGTTATTCAGTACAACATCACTGGTCTAGTCTCAACACTGTGAACCTCGATATTCCTTGGATTACCTTGATTCTTCTCATCTTCTCTTAAGAAACAGAAATATTTTCCACACTAAAACGTCTTTAAAATGTTTTTTTAATTCTATATAGCAACAAGCCATTGTATAATAGCAGTAATACCCTCCAGTATGTGTGTGTCATGCTGGGATAACGTCACGCCTCAGGTATTGGGCGCACTCAGCGGCCTGCGACCTCGTGCCCAACCACCTGAGGTGTGATGTCATCCCAGCACGACCACCACCCTGTTGGGCATTATTGCCTATGTACTCCTGCAACCTAGTGTCTGTTTGCAGAATTGGTCAGTTTTTCTCAAGTATTTTCCTAACCTGATGGCCTGTGGGTGACCTTGGTCACAGACCTAAGCTGTTCCTATGTCTTCAGTCCTTACACCCGAAGAATGTGTTGGCTTGTCTCTGTCTAAACCTAGCCCTATTATATGTTCTGTTGATACAGGCTACATTTTAACCGACTTGGAGACTACTTTGTCTGGCCACTACCTCAGACTCCACGATTGAGCAGGTTAACGTTCAAATACTTGGCCTTCTCCCATCAGGCACACATTCACCTCCTCTGTACCACCATCAGTGTCAGAACTGGACTTCTACATCGGCACAAACACTGTCTACCCCTGATGCACTTAGTCTGGCTGCATCATCAGTCCTCTCAGTATTAGACTATGGGATTGTGTTTCACGACTCTGCAGACAATTCTGCCCTTCACCAAATAAAGACTGCACTGAACAAAGCCTGCCATTTGGTAATAGGCTGTGATAGACGCTTTGCATGTGTGATCTCTACTCTCGCTCAAACTGGCTTAACTTTGTCTGCCGTCTTAAATATCACACCCATCTCCTGGCCAAGAAAGTTCGTTGCAAACTCCCGCCTGGACTACTTAAACTGATCCAGCCTCCCCATAACAAGGACCTCCAGGATTACCGCTAAGACCACCCTCACGGTTCCCTACTGCAGGACCTCACTGAGTCAAAGAGCCTTTTTCATGGGGCCCCATACTGGCTGAATGGCCTGCCTGCTGCAGTCTCTGCCTTGATTAAGATTAGCCCCTTCAAACCACCCTCAAGGAGTTTCTCTCAGAAAGCTCCACCTGTGAATGCAGCTAGAATCCTTCCACTGTCATTGCTCCTGTCTTCTCCCCCAACTCAGTTAGTGTGATATTATTGGTCTGTCTAATCAGCATCGTCTCCCAACAAGTCTGCCTTCTGTACGGTCATTATCTGTATTTACTATTATGGGACAAGCCAGCCTACTGCATTATTTCTGTCTGTACTTATTCTACTGTACAATATTGTGTAATTACTACTGTGGCTAGTTGTCATATTATGGAATTTTTGGTCTTACTCAACCCGAGGGTTGTTCTACCCTCAGAATATATAGAACAGGTCATTTATTATTCTCTGCTGTTATTCCTTATGTACTATATCTCTTTGATTCCTAAATGCACCATGTTAATTCTTTCTCTGCCACATCTGTATACTTTGACACTACAGCGAGGAGCCTTTGCAAAGAGTCAACTCAAAGGGTTGTAATTTACAATTTTCTCGTTAAACACCCATTGCTTGAAAACTCTTCTACAAAGTCTAAAATATTTGCTGCAGTTTGTCTTGTGTTTCCAATATATGCTCCAGCTATACACACCTTTAGTGTTGCTATATATATGTATTATTTATCCTTGCCTCTGTACTTAGTGCTGTATTCTATAGTGCAGTACTCTGTTATACTTACCTGTCCTCATTCAATGTATGACGTGGAGCCTTTGCAAATGAGTCTCTGACTCAAAGGTTGTAATTCCTAGACCTTCAATAAATAAATAAATAAAAATAAAATGAGCTGACTTCTACTTAGTATTTGTTTCAAAGGCCAGTTGAATGCTTACAGTTTATTTTTATTCTAATGTACTAACAAGAAAATTTTCCATTAGATGACTAGGTAACAACTGATGAAATGAAGGATAGAATGTTATCAGTTTTAAGATACAAGTGTCTGTTTGGAACCCTGACCATCTGTAAAAATCCTAATGTCTAGAAAACTGATGAACTGAAAATCATAGTTTAAGGTGAATTTCAAATTAGGATTAGTCCCTTTAAGGTATACAACAAATTGTTTCAATTCCTCAGCTGTTCCTGTTATATTAGTACAATGTCACTGAAACTCAATTTATTCCAATGTTTTATCACAGTACAGATTAGCATCTCATGATAACTGCATTGTTTTCCCATTCTGATAAATATTGGCATAACTGGGGGCAAACTGATCCCCATCGCCGTTGCTGATCTGCAGAATCGATTCATAAATGTAAGCAGATTGTATGTCAAGACTTCTTCAGTTAAAGTAAACAGAAGTTCAGTGAACTGATTTGAGTATCTGGTTAGGCTATACAGGGTATTACTCCGGGCAAACCCGTTTGTCATGCAGAATATTTGTATATAAAGCTGTAATGTCTAATGTAGCCAGAATCCAGTTATCTCCAGCGCTCCAGTTCAGACAGGGTGTAAGTAACTATCATGTCTTTTGCATAAGTTGGTGTGGTACAAGCAACATACTTGATAATGGTCAACATACTGGGCCAGTGGCTCAGTCAGACCACCTATCTCCCTCCCCATCCCCATTCCTTGTAGACCTTGGGCTTAGGCTTTCTGCCTTTTGACTAGATATGGTTTTGTGAACACTATAGCACTGTAATATAAAAAGTTTGGGAATAGGATGAATGATTGTTATTGTATTGTTTTTAATAATTGCATTGTCACTTTAAATTGTTGACACCTTTGCACTATGAAATGGGAGCTACGATAATGACATCATGCCTTGAAAATTACACATCTGCACAGATGCCTCAAATTTACTTAAAGCGTCTTGCACCTTATCCTGTAGCACGTGGTGCTCATTTTGTAATTGGGAGACCGTTGCAGGCAGTCCTGTAGCTGTAAATGCTTTAGGTATGTGTGTGGTTTGGAGAAATGCATAAAAATTAAACATGTTGGATCTTGTACAGCCACTGTGGGTTTTGATCTCGTTTGTACACTGCAGTTTTAAGATTTGAGAGCTTCTGATTTATGCACAGTGTCTCTTTGTAATGAAGTTGTATGATCTTACTTGAGGGGATCTTGCAGCAGCTAACACTGTTAGGAGTAAGTCACCAGGCTAGGACCCACAAAAATTTCAACTAGCAGCCTAAAATGGGGACTGCCCCTGACGCGGCTCGCCCTCGGCGTCACGTGTGTATTATAAAGAGGCAATCCCCAACCCATCCTCAGTTCTTTTCCGGCCATCGACCCACACACTTGGCTCCACAGATGCCTTCTGGCTTTAGCCAACCACCTTTTTGCATTTACCGTGCTTTCTTATTTATTAACAATTAATCTTGTCTTCTTTTTAGCGATTATTGTGGGTCTTCTTCTCCGTCTAACTATTGAGTGGATATCGAAGTGTGCTTGAGGGACCTTTCAGTCAGCCATCTCGGCCTAGGCCCAGTTAATGTCACATCATCATCACAGAGGCCTACCAGCATAGCCAAGACCAGTGCACTTGACTTTGCCACCTGAAGACCCTTGAGGCTCTCCTGCTGAACAGCGCTACCTGAGATGGAGAAGGAGCTTCATCAGAGAGAAATCAACTGGCAAGCATGAGCACCAGGTGAGGAACAGGGAGAAACCTGGTCAGCTTCCTGCTCCCAGTTCCTGGTGATGCTGGCCGAATGTTTCTGGACCTTCCTCCTGCCAGAGGTCGGTCCTTCCCTCACCGGGCTCTGGGTCCCAGTGGTGGAACTCCCTTCCCTACTGTCAGGCATCTCGGAGGTGGTTCCTAGGACTGGGGCTTGGTCCCTGCCTTTCTTCCCTGGAGCTTCGTCCTTTGTCCCAGCGGGTCCCTAAGCCAGGTGGTGCGGCGGTGTATCTTCAGATGGGAGATCTGGGACCGTCGCCCTCCCAGCCAGGGTGTCTGTCAGTCCTCCTGACCTCGGGCAGCTCCTCCAAGCGGCGCCGGGGCATACTCTGGTCCCCCGCAGTTGACACCCCTTCCCCACTCGGGAGCCACGAACTCCACTGACTCCAGGTTACGCCTCCTGAGGGGCCAGACACTGGTGTTTCTAGGCTGAAACCCCCGATGTTGGACATACTAGTCTTGCGGTCTAAACCTCCACATGCTTCAATGAGGTCTCACAGCTGGATGGACCTCCTTGAAGGCCTACTCTCCTCCACAGAATGCTACCCTGATGCGGATTGAGCTGCCACCTCCGGCCCAAAGGCAACTAGCTTCCCCAGGTTTTAGAGGTTTGGTTGAATATTCCTCCTCTTGTCTGGTTATGATGACTCAACCTCCCATTGGAGCCTGAGGTGCATAAAGGACACCTAGTTCTCATCCTGATGACTCCACTTCTGCAGTCATTATGCAACACATCCAGCAGCTTAAGGGCTGGGACACAGAGGAGCAGGACCCGAACCAGCAGGACTCCTTGTCCATGGTATTCTCTCTGCTCATTGAGTCCCAGAAAGATGCTCCAGAGGCTTCAATGCTGAACCATAATCCTCAAGCATCCTTAGCACCTGAAGACTCAACCTCCTGACAAGGACACCAAGCAGTTGACTTGCTGACCAAAGGTTTACCCCTCAACCATATGTGTTATACGGTCCCAGATTTTCCCTCGCCCATGGTCCTTTATCAGAATGCCTTGTGAGATAAGGCTGTGAAAATGGCTTAGAGCCAGACTGCCGGGCTATCCTAATATCCAGGCCAGGCGTGGCAACCACGTACTCCAAGCCTTTATGATATGGTGGACTCCGCCAGAAGAGCTGCAGCCTCCGCTGCATGCATTTGCCATTTTCATGGTTCCAGATGCCTGGTCCATTCTTTTGCAGGGCATACGGTTCAGGATAGGACGCCCCTTCAGGGCCTTGTCCAGTTCAGCGAAGAGTCGTGACCCCTCCCAGGCAGGATCCTTAGGGGAGGTGGTGGAAGTCGAACTTCCTTGTACATAAAAGACTGGTGCCAGATGGCCTCAACCCAGTGGGTACTTAAGTTACCAGACATGGGGCACACACTGAGGTTCATGAACATCCCCAGGCAACCCACCTGTCCTTTCCCATTACCCTCCGGTTCATCTGCTCCTCATTGAAGAGGAGATCCGGGCTCTTCTGGAAGTAAACCACAGAGCCAGTTCCTCTAACACAAACAAGGATAGAGTTCTATTCCACTTATTCCTAGTGCCAAAGAAACCGGGATCTCCAGCCTATCTTTGATCTCAGCCACCTGAGTCTGTGCATAGGGGACTAACAATTCAGGATGATCACACCGTTCAGTGGTCTTCTTCTCCTCCATTAAGGGGATTGGCTATGCTCACTGGATATGCAGGACGCATTCCTCCTCATTCTGGGTTTTCATTCCCACAGGAAGTTTCTGCACTTTTGCTTCACAGGGGTCACCATCAGTTTTGGGCCTTGCCTTTCGGCCTGTCCTCTGCCCCAGGGGTTCACCAGATGTGTCATAGTAGTGGCTGCAGCATTGAGGAGACAGAGCCATTATGTCCTCCGTGCCAGGGCGTCTGCCTATTGACCACTCCACCAGGGACCGGCTTCTTCAAACCATGCAGGCCACCTTAACCCTGTTTCGGGACCCTAGGGATTACCTTAATTCTGCTTTAATCCTCTTCTTGCCCAAGTTAGAGACTGCACTATAGGGTGATTTGGGACCCAGTGCAGGGCAATGCCTTTCTCCTCCAGACACTACGGAGTGTCTTCTAGTGCTGCACAGCGAAGTGTCATCCATCGCCTGGTCCTGGCCTGGCCGAACCTGTCCTCAAACTCTTGCGACACAGAGCGCAGCTACTGCCAGTAAGATTCTGACCACGGTTACATCAGGCGAGGCTGGGAAGCTTACTTGGGAGACAATCAGACTCAATGGCTTGTTTCCAGCATATGAACTATCTCCACATCTATGTCTTGGAGATGTGGGTGATTTTATAGGCTCTTCAAGCCTTCAGGCAGTCTTGCTGTCTGGCCCTCTAATACTAGTGCCAAGAGTGACCATGAGCCTCCCTGGTATTATATTTTAAGACTGTGATTATTTATATATTATTTTCATTTATGATTTTGAATTTTAGCTTATTTATGTTGTGTTTATGACCTTTACTTTCCTGATGTTAGGCACCAGAGCCTCTGGGAATGGTGCATATAAATAAATAAAAGTTGCCTTACTCCAGATGGAGCATGTCTGTGGTCTTGCACATAAATGAACAGAAGGGGGACTTGTTCTTATCTCCTCTGCAGGGCGTCTGAGAGTCCAATCATGAGCCATAGCTCATCACCTGGACATGTTTGCAGTCCACGTTCCAGGCTTTCAAATCATCCTTGCAGATAGCCTCAGTCAGTCTCGCTTCAGGACCGCTAGTGGAACTTCTTCCCTCTGTGGTCAAAGATCTCTGACAGATGGGGACATCTCAAATTGGATCTGCTTGCCTCCTATCCATCATAAAACTGCCCAGTTTTTGCTCGCTATGCTAGGGCCTGGGGTTCTCTGGAGAGCGTGTTGTCCCTCTCCTGGATGGAAGGGTCCTTATGCCTTCCCTCCTTATCCCTTACTGTAGGGAGTTATTCTCAAGCTGCAGTTGGGGAACAGAGATGATTCTAGTGGTGCCCTTTCGGCCCCATTAGATTTGTTCCACTCCTTTGGCATCTAGCAGTGAAACCTCCAGTTTTCCTGCCCCTGTGCTCAGACTTTTGCTAAGCTTGGAGCAAGGAGCACTCTAATCTCGGGATCTTCAACCTCCGCATCTCCATGTGTGGCTCTGGTAGACCTAGCTGTCTCCCGATTTGGGATGTCTTAGTGGCGCCAGATAACCTTCCACCAGGGCCACTTATGATATGAAATGGAAGCAGTTCTGCTTTTGAGCCACCACTTGGCATCTTGTTCCTTTCCCTGCCGGGGACCTCTGTACTGAGTACCTACTGTCCCTGTCGGACTAAGGTCTGAGTTACTCCTCTTTAACGGTGCATCTGTCAGCCTTACCTACCTGCCGTGCACCTATGAGGGGCAAAATGTTTCCCAGACTTACCTTCCTCAGGGTAATTTGTATTCAAATTCTCCCATTTGGGACCAGTCTTACCGTGAGATCTATTTGTTAAAGTCGGACAAGCTCAGAAACTCTAAACTTGCCTCCATCTGAACCATAAAATTGCAAGCCGTGCTTTCTGTCATGAAAAGCTCCTCTTTAGTTGCCATTACTCCTGCTCAAAGGTTTCCGAGCCTCTTTACTTTACCACAGGGATAGGATATCCTTGTGGACTAATCCTAGGCTTTTCTTCCTCAAGTGGTTTCTGCGTTTCCACTGCATCAAGACATCCACCTACCCACCATTAATTCATGCTCTGGATGTTCATAGGGTGCTTCGTTTCTATTTAAAAATTGGGCTAAAAATCCATCATCCTAATTGGCTACATCATCTGAGCAGTGTCCTTTTCAGATGATATAGTAGCCAACCGGCACACCCTCCAGTCCGAGCCCTCAGCACCACAGAATCAGTGAGCTGTGCCAGCCAAAACAGAAATAGAAGCTGGCACAGCTCACAGCATGACATCCTTGTGACCAAGCTCTGGTCTGCCCACCTCCTCCTTCATGTCCCATCATATCACAAACAAAACCTCTACTCACTCTCCACTGACACATGAAAACACTCCATTTTGCTCCACAAAGATGCCACTGTCCTAAGTAACCCCCGATTTCCTCCAGGACAAAGCAAGGATTCAGACTTGCTACCTGTTACGTTTCTTTTTCATGGCCCGTCTACCATGGCCAGTATAGATCGATGTTTCCCAACATTTCAAAGCATGAGAGGGGCGGGTGACAGTTAAGAAAATCGCAGCATAAGCAGTCCGTTTCACTTTCAGCAACCTCCTCTCCTTCTCCAGCCACCTCCACATCCATGACAGGACACAATTCAAAGCGCCATACAGTTGAAGTTGTTTCTTTTATTATTTATTAAAACCACGAAGCTACAACCGATCAGTACAGCCCGGCTGTTATAAGACCGCGCTCCGTCTCAGTCTAGCAAACATGTGACTGAGGTAAAAACAAAGTGTTAAAAACTTGAAGTCATTTTCTTTTTAAATGAAGTTTTGGGGACAAACAGAATTGGGAGGTGACTGACAAAGCAGTAGAAACCCAAAGCGACCTGGTGCATTCTCTACACTGAGCTTTGCTTGCACTAACAGGCACCTCATGGAAACCACTCTGAAGAGCACCCCATTCAATGAGACGGTGGCTCACAGTCAAGCTGGCCAGTTGCTAGAAACAGCTGTAAAATAAAGTCTCACAAAAGTAAAACAAAAAAAAAAGTGTTTCTTACAGGAAAGCTAAACACCAATGTCCTGTAGTAGCTGAATGATATATAGCCTGCAAGTTTACAGTACAGAGCGGACTGTTTTTCTGCCTTCTGCATATAAAACACTTTTAAGCACACTTTTGAAATGTTATAATTTTTTTTTTACTAGGAGGAGGGCTTAGGGGGAGGCATTTATAAGCACAGTACACACTCGAGGTGTGGGTTATCTGCCTGATAAGAGCATGCCGGGTGCATAAGGCACTCTGTACAAGCACCTCGTACCTTATAACACACTTGGGCATGCTCTTATCAGGTGATAACACCCACACCTCGAGGTAATGCTTGCTTAGAGCGCTAGTGCTATCAGAAAAGTCTGACAGTTGTTGCTATCTTTCGCCTCAGATTGGAAAGAGCTCAGTTTCTAAGCAATACCTAACCAAATTGTTAGTTAATGACATTGTTTTCTGCTAAAACAAGTATGTGGAGCCTTTACTGGGCTCACTCAAAGGCCACTCTACCAGGGCATGGCTGCCTCCTTTGCCTGTCTGCAGAATGTTTCAGTTACTGACTTTTGTGCAGCCAACATTTGAGTCCTGTACACTCCTTTGTCAAACTTTACAGTTTGGACATTGTATTATGACACAGAGCAGGCTTCAGACTGGTGGTCCTACAAAACCTCCTCTTTTAAGATTCATAAGGAGTTTCTGCTACCCCACCCAGTTGACCAGGGGCCTCTCCTTTACTGCTTGGGACTCAGTCCTAATGGTGTTACCTGCTGCAGAGCCCCTCAGAAATGAGTAGTATAGTTACGTAAGAACTTGCACATGTCAGTAGATCTTCAAGAGGAGCTCTTGCAGCAGGTCTATTTTCCTCCACCTTCCCCGGTAGCTATTTCTTCACCATGGATGTCTTTCCTCATCTATGAGGAACCATCTCAATTCTCCATATTCTTCCTTTGTGCTGGGGTCTCCAGCGGAGAACAGAGGATGGGCTGAGGGACCGCCCTTTTACACCATACGTGATGTCGGGGCAGGCCAATGTCGGGTTGGTCCCCACTGTAGACTGCTAGCTAGAAATTTTCCATGGGGTCCTAGCACCTGGCTGCTTAGTCCTAATAGTGTTATCTGCTGCAAGAGCTCCTCTCGAAGATCTACTGTTACTGTAAGTTCTTACGTAACTGTACTTTTAATCGTGCCTGTTGCCTGATTATATATGATAAATGTTTTAACTGCATAAATCATACCATTTCACAAATATACTGTGTGGAGAATATTTTCAGACTCTGGCTGCCTGTGGAGTCATGAGTAATGGATCTTCTACCTAGCAATTGTGTTTTGTTTTGTAGACTTCACATCTGTAGCAGAGGTTTGCTGGTTATATTGCACGACATGAGAGGCTAGTCTATGGTTTCAGCCCATCCTTTACTAATATGTGTTGTCTCATGAGAATCACATTTGTGCATCTGTGAAACAGTTCATTTACAACACTATTCTTGTCACTAAATATTTGTTATTTTCCCCAGGGGTCCATCAGTGAGCCTGGATTGGGACTTCTGTCATGGTGGACTAATAGCTAGCAGAAAGAAGGCACAACTGTGTTCTCCAATAACAGACAATCCCAAGCTTTGGACCATGTGTAAGGATGCCAGAGAACCTCTGTTTGCAACTATGTTTGAAGTGCACTGTTGGTTTGAATGACAGCTATGTAGAAAGACTCCTGGCAACTTTTCTTTTTGTAATTGATGTCTCACAGTACTAACTTTGTTTGTGGGACTGACTGAATCGGTTGTTGTTCTTACATCAGCAGCCCTCTGCTCCTGGTACAACAGTTAATTGCCTCTCCGTGTCATTCAATACTTCAGTACAGAGGATGTTCTGTGAGTGTTTGGTTTACAGCTGAATACAGATGAGATAGCGGACACAGAAGCTTCCTTCTGAATGTAGTCCCAGGAAAGGTTGTCATCACATAAAGAGGATCTTCAAGCAAGATTTTTGGAATGCAGACCCAGAAACAAGATTTTTTTGAGGGGGTGCAACATAGAAAGTAGGGATGTAAAAATTAACCCAGAGAACAGGTAGAACTAGTAAAGTATGTTCACATAAACACAACTTGCTTCTCTGCTGTATGTCACATTAACATGCCTCGTCTGACTTTTTGCAAACCCCAAGTCTAGCTGCTTAACTGTGGTCTTTTTTGCAGCTGCTCTTGACCTTCAGATGTTCTTCATTCTGTGATGCTTCCTTCACCAGAGACTCTGGGTTACTTGTCCAGACTGCTCCAATACTGATCTGGTTCAAAGCACAAATACAGTGAAACCAGAACTGTAGAATGTGGCATCAAGACATGTAAAAAAAAAAAGTACATCTGCAGTCACACTCTAATAGTTTACAACACATGCTTATTATATAGACTTTGATTGTAGAACTAATTAAGAATGTTCGGACATGGCAGGCCCAGTAGTACCATGATGAAACAACATGGGTCCATTCCCAAGCCTGCTACACAGATGACTCAGGCTCGAGGAACGGACATAGGCTGCTTGGGGCTGGCAGGGGGAGGGAGGATTAAGTGTCCTGTGGATAGCTGTGTTCATTGCACCCGAGGCCCTTTCTGAGCAGAAACTAGGGTGCACAATTTTCAGAGGTTTTTTTGCCTATGAAATTAGACTTTGCAGACCCTTGATGCTTGCTGATGTCATATTAGGTGGCACTAGTGACTGTTCTGCAGTAGCCTGGGTGCACTCAACGATGGTGACTGAGTATATTGGCGTTGCAGTGTTACGGATGGGTGGGAAAGATGCATTTGAACAGCCACAACCCTTGCAAGCTTGTTGCAGTCACCCAGATCATAAGGAGCATAAAGTTAATCTTTACCCTTTACATTCTCCACTAGACACCAGAAGGCCAGAGTCTGAAGGTGAGTTTTGCGACTCTGGGAGAAAGGAGGCCACATAGGGATAAAAAATGGAGGACATATTGACTGGGAACCATATACAGAGTCGATTGGGAGGGGTGCTTGACACAAAAAGGGTATGGCTGGGTCGGTTAATGTTTATTGTATTGTGGGGTTGGGGGTTAACATTGTTAACTGAAGGGGTTGTGATTGGTAGCAACTCAGTACCAAGTTGACCATCTTGTTCCATTGTACCATGACATTTATTTATTTAGCTTTTGTTTACCAGGCAGGCACACTAGGCAGTTGAATGCCTATTTTCAGGTGTGATCCGGGAGAGTACAACCAAGAATACAGACAGTGGAAATATAGTATATCAAGACATACTTTGGCAAGAAAGTACTTAGTTTGCAGTGTCATCAGTTGCAGTTGCATCAAATGGGGACATACATAATTCCACAGTACATTCTGTATGCTAGGGAGCTAAAGAAAGGTTGGCTCCGTGTCGTATGTCCGTTTATGAAAACCATAATAATAGCACATTTAGTGCAGAGACTTAAAACATCGGGGAGATGGGAGGGTGTTATATTTATAGTAATTACTTCAGTGAGGTGCTGTTAAGTTAGCAAAGTTCTACGTATTATGTTGATTAGGAAAGGAATTGGCAAGCATGCTGTAATGTCAATAAATTAAATTTTATACCAATAGTCATTGTATGGTATATACTTTAATTTTTTTTTAAATGCCTGTTAAGAGTAAGAGAATTATACATCTGGAAACTGAAGCCATTTAACTCTGGTTGACCATTGTGTGGGCAGGTGCAGTGGATACTTATCTCCACATACGGACATAAACAAAAAGTGACAGCATGAACACTTTGTTCCTAATAGTACCTACTCAAACAGGTATTTTTGATCAGGCCTCTTTTAAAGTACCTTGATTTGCTCAGGGCACGATGGGCATGTTTTAACTGGTAAGGTGGGTTCCATTTTTTTAAATCAGCTGTTTATCTCTGTGGTCTGCCCTTCTGCCCCTTCAGTCTCAGCCCGTTAAACCCATTACCCACCATCCCAGGACTTGCCAGTTCCTATGATCCCCACATATTGTTCCCTGTAATAGGGCCAGGAAGGATGGACCATCCTGCACCCCGCCAACCCTGTACACATCCAGACTGGAGCCTTTGTCTGGTCAGTGGTGCAGGGCCTGCAATGGGCTGGGCGTTATCCTACCAACAGATGCTTTTCCCTCCATTTTTCTCCCATAGGGCTCCAAGCGTGCAGTGGCACATTAAGTGCGTGTGCGCCTCCACAAGCACAGGCATATCAGCACCAAGGGAGCCACTACATGTGTGAGCCTCGCTTGCTCTGCTGCCACCCAGTCTCCTCCATCGTGTGGCAGCCTATGAGCCAGAAGATTGGTTCCCACCCTGAAGTAGAAGAGCAGTCACTGGATGCTCCAGTCCTCCCGAACACTGGTTGCTGGCTTGGCGGGCAGTAGCACTACGGCCTAGCCACCAGACCAGCATGTTGCATTTAAATTATTCTCCATTTAGCCACATGGTAGTGGTAAGACTTAGGATAAGCCTTGGGAGTCTTCCTCAGTGATATGTGAAACAAAGTATCTGTTGAATAGAATCTTAGACAGGAGGGTTAGGTCTCTGCATCTGAAGTTCCCTTGACCGGCTTTAGAGATTTATCATTTGATTCAGTTTTAATCCATTGGTTTAAAGTCAACATTTGCTAATCTGGAGTACGTATGGTGCAATATTTCTCTTGTGTTTGTAATTATCCTTCCTGAGTTTTTTCTAACCTCTCTCCATCTCATTTAAACTCCTTCTGCTCACATTTTGGCTGATACAGTAGCTTATGACTTGTAAAGTACTTTGGGATGCAATGTTTGATAGATACTGTATAAAACCAAATTCTTCTTTCTTAAACACGAGTTTTCTTATGCTTCTTGTGCATTTTAGTTTGAATAGATTGTACTCATGGACTACACTTCCTCAAATGGAGAGGAAAATCACAGTTCAGGTGCATTTGAGATGAGGTTGAGTTGTTTAAAGGCCATGTAGTCTTACAGCAGAACTTGGTGGCACAAGCTACTGTTTGGTTTAGCACTGGTGGGCAGAGCTCCTGTACACTTCATAGAAACATAGACTTTGAGGCAGATAAGGACCACTTGGCCCACCCAGTCTGCCCATTTCCTTCCTGGATAAGCTGCAGATTCTAGTTAACCAACAGCCTACTTCCTGCAACCCCCACTACACTTGCCTTATGTCTGTCCCATGCATGTTTGAATTCCCCCACTGTTTTAGACCCAACAACCTCCCCAGGAAGGCGGTTCTATGTCATCCACCACTCTCTCCATGAAAAATAAATGTCCTCACATTAGCCTGAGCCATCCCTCCTCTATTTTTAAATTGTGCCCCTTGTTCTTACATCTCTTTTTCTGAAAGATGCTACCCTCCTGGACTTTGTTGATTCCTTGAGGTACTTAAAAGTTTCTATCATGTCCCCCATCCCTCCTTTCTCAAAGGTATACATATTAAGCTCTCTGTCTCTCTTCATATGGTTTTGATGCAGACCCTGCACCATTTTAGTTGCCCTCCTCTGGACTGCTTCCATCCTGTCTATGTCCTTGCGTAGATGGGGTCTCCAAAACTGCACACAGTATTCAGATGGGGTCTCACTAACTGTCTGTACAGAGGGATAACCACTTCCTTTTTCTACTTGTGATGCCCCTCCCTATGCATCCCAGTACCCCCTAGCTCTCCCTACTGACTTCTCATTGCATACCCACCTTTAGATCATCTGATATGACTACACCCAGATCCCTTTCCATTTTGTTGTTGTTAGTACCTCCTGCTATTGTGTACTCTTCTCCTGGGTACTTGTTCCCAGGTGCATTACTGCACTTCTTTGCATTGAATCTAAGTTGCCATATGTCTGACCATTCCTCCAACTTTGCCAAGTCCCTTCTCATCCTTTCTACTCCCCTTGTGCATCAACTCTGTTACAGATCTTTGTGTCATCTGCAAGAGGCATACCTTTCCTCCAAACCCTCTGCAATGTCACCTATAGAGATGTTAAAGAGGAGTGGACCCAGTCTTGAGCCTTGTGGTACTCCACTAGTAACCCCACTTTCTTCAGAATGTGTTCCATTCACTATTACCTTCTGTGTCCTGTTGTGCAGCCAGTTTGCTACCCAGGCTACTACCCTGGAACCCACTCACAGGCTGACTAACAGTTATTAGTCTTTTGTGGGGACTGTGTCAAATGCCTTGCTAAAGTCTAGGTAGCGATATCCACAGCCCCTCCCTGGTCTATTACTTTGGTCACCCAGTCAAAGAAATCAATTAGATTTGTCTGACCCACCTTCCTGCTGTAAATCCATGCTGCTTTTGGTCCCGTGCCCAGCTGGCCTCTAGGTACTCAACAATTCTTTCTTTCAGAAGTGATTCCATCATTTTCCTACCACTGAGGTCAAACTTACTGGTCTGTAGTTTCCTGCTTCTGCCTTGTACCCACTTTTGTGAAGGGGAATCACATCTGCTCTCCTCCAGTCTCAGGTACCACCCCATCCTCCCATGATTTGTTAAAAATGTGGTCAGTGGTGTCACTAGGTCCTCCCTTAGTTCTTTTAGGATTCTGGGTGAATCCAGTCAGGCTCCATTGCTTTGTCCACTTTGAGTTTTAGGAATTGTTTCACAGCCAGCTAAAGCTTTCTGCATTGTGCTCTTAATGTTTAAACATGATGGCATGGACAGGGTTGAGTTACCATCGGTTAATCTTAACCTGGGGGATATTGAAGTAGTGCGAGGTGCAGCCGAGGACCATAGCACACCCTTAGGTTAGATTAAACAAAAGTAACCCAACTCTCAAATATACATATTTGTCAGCAGAAGGGCTTACATTCTATCAGATCTGCCTGATGTGGAGTTCTTGTCATGCATCTTTTGTTACATGGTGCTCACACCCCACCTTCCTGACATGTTTGCCTTCATTTGACTTTGTCTCACCCTTTTAAATATCCAAATGTTTTCTGGTTCCTACCACCTCAGGAGCCCGTTCCACCCTGACACCACTCCCCATGAAGAAGTGTCTACTGGCTTCCTTCCTGGAGCCAGCTTGTAATCTGTCCCTGGTGTTCCTGTTCACACTGATCCTATAAAGTTTGTTAGGGTTGACTTTATACCTTTGAAGTACTTAAAAGGTCTCTGCTGTTTCCCACATTCCCTTCTTGCCTCGAGCAAGTACATGTGAAGGATCTTTGAGGATATCTTCCTCCACTAGGCCACATCATGGAACTGTAAGTCATCTGCATCAGGACCACCCAGAAACTTTTGCTAGGTGGGGCCATTGACGGTGATATGCGTCGTCATCACCTATATAAAGTAGGCAGCCTCATCAAGCTTCTGTTTCCCCATCGTCAATCACTCTTTGGTCCACTGCAAGAGGAATGCCTTTGAATTCGCTGTAGATACTTACAGCTTCATTCACCTTTTATATTATGTAATATGCTAATGGCGGAGAGAGAACCACTGTTCATATTTGTCGATGCGGTAAAGTTAAAATCTGCAAGGATGGTGCTCACACTCCGTGCATTCATTCCATGCGCCTACTTACAAAGTCAAAGGCTTTTCCATTTGCCAAGATTTCATCCATGCCACGAAGAGACATCAGAAGGCTTTGAGACATACCTAAAGGTAAAATCGATGGAGAATAAGCAGCCTGCATAACGAGGAGCGATGCCAGCTTCCTCTACTCCTTCTGCACTGGTTCACCATCAGTCCAGTGCTCCTAGAGATCTACCACTAATGCCTTATCCATCAGTGAAACCGAAGGAGAAATTGAAAGATGGGTCCACTTAGTCAACAGAAAACACCGTTAACACTGAGAAGTGGCAAAAGGATTCCAGGACTGACACATCTTGATTCGTTCCAAGTCTCCGCTGAGCGTAAAAGTCAAAGGTGGGTCAAAGACAGGATCCAGGCTAAAGCCTTGAACCCTGCTGCCCCGAACATTTCTAAGACACCAGGGCAGAGTCCAGCAGTGGCTGTACTCCCCTTACAGGGGATTTTCAGCCAGTACCACCATCTGGCACAGTCTCATCTTGACCCAACAGGGGACTTTGACACACAGATACTGTTGCAGTCAATAACTGCCTTATTTTGCAGCTATTTGCTACAGGCTCGACCATCCACGTGACCCATCAACACCTGTTGCTCGATTCTGTTGACACAGTTAAACCTCTTCCATCAGTGCCTTTGCTGTCCCCATTGATTCCCCTTGGGAACCTACACCTCTTGCTGACCCAATGCCAGAAAACATCAATGAGGAGGAGGAGGAGCTAGACTACCAGATGTCATGGAGAAGAAATGAAGAAGATGAGATGCACCCTCCTGATGTGGTAGGCTCAGCTCTACCTTTCCTCCTGTTGTGAGGTAGTGTGCAATATCACGTTCAGCTCCATCAGAGGATGGCTCTTTTCAGGCTTTCCCCTGTAACTACACAGTCCAAGCTGGGATTTACTGCAGAGGAAGAGGTCTCCTTGAAGAAACACTTATATGACTTTCTGGAAGTCCCTTAGCCACTGTGATCGTTCCTCTGCTACATTGTGCATTGGAGGATGCCACTATGGCTGCTTGGCACAGGACTGGTGCCCTGCCTAGGAAGGCAGATAAGCAATATCATGCCTGTCTGTCAGGCCTTATTAAGCTTCACAGCCAGAGACAGACTCAATAGTTATTTCTGCTTATGACATGTCTAAAGCCCACGTCATATGAGTGCTCTTTTCCCCAGATAAAGAATCCAGAAAATTGGATGTAATGGGTAAGATGACCTATATTTCAAGCGTCTCTTGGTTTCCGAATACGCCAACTATCAGGCTTATATAATTAAATAGCAGAACAGCCTGTGGATATCAATGTCTATGGCTGACAAGTTGCCTGATGGACCCACCAAACTGGCGTCCAGAAGACTGTTGCCTGTGGTCTAGAGGCAGGCAAGCACCTTCTAAGGTTGGCTTATATGCCTTTGATGCTTTGGTTTATGTTGCTGCTTAGCATTTCCCTTTGCAGGCGCTCAGAGCTGCATGTTGCTGACTTCCAGCTGATCTACAGCAGTCAGTCTTTAATGCCCTCTATGTTAGAGAGGGTACCGATGTAGAGAATGCAAGTGCCAAAAGTGATATGGAGGAAGTAGAGTCACTGTGAGTACAGCTCACAGCAACATTGGGTAAAAAATCCACATGGGAGTGATTTATAACCATCTGGAATAGGGAGGTAAAGGACAAGGAACTTACAGAGGAAATAAAAAGGGTGACAGGAAGAGGAGTCAGTCATAGTTAAGGAATTTTAACCTACCAGATGTAGACTGGGGTGTTCAGTAGCTAAGAGCTCAAGAAGTCAGGCTATGTTGGAAGCCCTCCAAGACTGCCTGCTGACTCAACTGGTGAAGGATCCTACCAGGCAAGATCCATCTTGGATGTGGTTCTTACAAACTCAGAAGCAGTTATGGCAGTAGGGAGGGAGCCACTAGCTAATAATGACCACAACTCCATCTGGTTTGAGTTGCCCTTAGGGAACAAAAGAACACGGATGAAGGTCCTGAACTTTAAAGGGGCGGACTTTGATAAAATGAAACTGATGGTGAAGGACAAATTGGCCAATATTAGGTATACAACAGGTGTGGAAGACATGGGATTTATAAAGGGGACCATCATAGAGGTTACAAAACTCTGTATTAAATCACTTGTTAAAGAGATAAATACAAGAGACCCATATGGTTCTCAGAGAAGCGTCAGGGCCAAGAGGAGCATTCCACAGGTTTAAAAGCCAGGAGAGGAGGAGTGGGAGGAATACATTCAAAAAAAAGCAAAAGAACAATAAGGAGGCTAAGGTAGCCATGTAGCTGTGGATTGCAGAGAGGATTAAATCCGGTGGAAAACACTTCTAGGGATGTGGATATGTTCTATGCACACTTCTTGGCATGTCCTTTCCTTTAAGAATCTTGCCAAGAGGTCTAAAAGCTGGCTCCTCCCACCCAACCGGATGTTATAACTCTCAGCTGTGCCTCTTGATGCCAGATCTTCCTTTCCGCTGGAAGATTCAGGTTCCCTCCTTATCGCCTTCCATGTTGAGTAGGCCTTTCACTTAAATCTTGGATTATTTACCTAAGCTAAAACTCGTTAGAGTTTCTCCATATTATTCATGACCATGATGGAGGACAAGTCCATACCTGAGTTCCTTGAGGTGCCCTTGTGGGCGAAGAGGTCTGACACCAACCTGCATGCCACGTGTGTCTACTGCCTGGGCCACGATCATGATACCCAGGCCTGCAGCTTTTGTTGCTCGCTCCAGTCTAACGTGTTGGATGACCACCTCACACGCTTACAACTCGGACGACCGGAAAAACAGAACCCGACGGTCAAATCTAAAGAGGTTCATTGGCGTCCTCATGTGTAGCAGGGCCCACTGAGCAACCTGAACAAATGAAGGCCTTGAGGAGAAGGTGGTTTGCTGTCGACTCAGTCCTCTTCAGCATCGGTCTTTGTTCCACTCAGACTGGGCTCTACCTACAGGCTCCTTCAAGGAGTTGTGCCAGTCTCTCCGACTAATGGGGAGGGTCCATTGGCTTTGCACTGTTCCGTTCCCATAAAAATAAATCCAAGGAGTCGAGAGATGAGTCTCGTCAACGACGTTCTTGGGATTGAGAGATGTACGGTCCCAGAATCTACTATTTTGACTTGATTCGAACACAGTGCCCCATTAGGCCAGCTGGCTAAGACGAGGACGACAACCCAGTTGAAATTATCATTGACCCCATCGACCCGCTGTCACTGGATGAAGCCGACAATTCTTTTTCAGGACTCGGTCCTGACTAGACCTACCGAGGAGGAGACCCAGTTTGCTGGGAACCTCCCTACAACCCGTCCCTGGCCTGGAGGAGCTGCGGGATTCCCCAGCTCCTTCTGGGCACCTGTCATTAGTCCTCGACCCGACAGGTCAGAAGAACTCACAGAGCCATTCTGGGCATTCTAAGAAGCAGCACCACTGCTATTCATCCTCATCCTCCCTCTGAAGAGGAGAGGCTTCGCTAAGTTGTGTCGACTCTTACGAGAGGAGGAGGGACCATGTAAAAGCATCTATTCTAAATAGATACTTCTGCTCAGTATTTACTGAAGAGAAGGTAGGGCTGGGCCCACAGCTCTGCACCATGGACACAGAGGGAGGGAGGTGTGCACTAGTCCCTTCACAAAAGAAAGGGTCCTACAAGAGCTTGATAAGCTCAGGATGGACAAGGCAATGGGACCTGATGGCATACATCCCAGGGTACTAAAGAAGCTAAGGGTGGACTAGCAGAGCCATTATCAGAACTGTTTAGTGAGTCTCTGAGCACAGGAGAGGTCCCAGAAGACTGGAGAAGGGCTCATGTGATCCCACCACAAGAGTGGTAGCAGGAGGAGTCAGAGAACTACAGACTAGTCAGTCTTACCTCAGTAGTGGGCAAGATTATGGAGACACTCCTTAAGGAAAGGATAGAGCAACATCTGGAATCCATAGAAGCACAGGATCCAAGACAGCTTGGGTTTACAAAGGAAGGTCCTGTCAAACTAATCTCATAGATTTCTTTGACTGGGTAACCAGAGTGGTGGACCAAGGGAGCAGTTGATGTTGCCTACCTTGACTTCATTTAAAGTTTTGACACTGTTCCACATAGAAGATTGATTAACAAGCTGGGTAGGCTCAGGGTGGGTCAGACGGTCAACTGGGTAGCAAACTGGTTGACAGGCAGAAAACAGAGTGGTGGTAAATGGTATACAGTGAGAAGAGATGCAGGTCACAAGTGGGGTACCTCAGATCAGTCCTGGGGCGGTCTCTTCAATATCTTCATCAGTGACATTGCAGATGGACTGGAGGTAGATTACGTCTGTTTGCAGATGACACCAAGATCTGCAACAAGGTAGATGATCCAGATGGGTGGGCAGAATGAGAAGAGATCTGGATAAACTAGCAAAATGGTCAGAAGAGTGGCAACTGGGGTTTAACACAAAGAAGTGCAAGATCATGCACATAGGAAGAAAACCTGAAGCCACCTATAGGCTGGGAGGAGTTGCTGGTAGTCACAGGGAAGAAAGAGACTTGGGTGTCATCATCACCGATGACCTGAAATCATCCAAGCAGACCTCTAAAGCAGTAGGTAAGGCTAGAGGGATGTTGGAGTGTATTAGTAGGGGATATCACAAGTCGGAAGAGAGAGATAATCCTTCTTTACAAGACACTGGTTAGGCCCCATGAAGTACAGTGTGCAGTACTGAGGCCACACCTTCACAAGGACATTAACCAAATTGAGGCAGTCAGAGAAGGCAGCAAAATGGTGCAGGGACTGCATCAGAAAACATATGAGGACAGATTAACTGAACTCAATATGTATACCCTAAAGCAAAGGAGGGAGGAGAGGTGATATGATTGAAACATTCAAACACCTTAAGGGCATTAACAAGGTGAAAGAGGCTAACATGTTTCAATATAAGAAAATAGCAGGACAAGAGGACACAGCATGAGATTAGAGGAGGCTGATTAAGGGTATGTGAGGAAGTTTTTTCACAGAAAGGGTGGTGGATGCATGGAACAGCCTACCTCAGGAAGTGGTGGATATGAATACAGTCAGAGCTTCAAACAGGCATGGGATAGGCATAATGGAGCAATACAGATGAGTATGAATAAATAGGCAATTGACAGAGAAAAGGCCTATGGCACATTCATAAATTAGAAAAATAAATGGACAGACTGGCTGGGCCTTGCGGTCCTTATCTGCTGTCAGTTTCTATGAGAATCTCATGTGATAGCAGTTGGTGTTAGCCGGTCCAAAGTCAACCCAGGCTTCCACACCGGCCATCCATGCTGTTGCCTCTAAGCGATGCTGACTCCTCCACAGCTGGCTGACACTGTTCCTCTGCCCCCGAGCCGTGAAGGCCTCTTCCGTTCGCCAAAGCTGGCCTCTCCACTGATTGTGGTGGAGCCACCAACCAAAACAGTGCGCCTGTTAAGGAGTCTCGCTCGCTAAGGGCCTCCGCATAGGCTGTCGGTCACTTTTACTCCTGACCATCCGCAGGTTGAAAGTGACTCAGGTGGTCGACCAATCTATCTGGATTCTTCAAAGTCTGAGGACTTCTCCTTGCACTCTCGTCAGTTTGACGAGGCTTCGATGGGTGTCTCTCGATGGAGGAAGGTCCCATGCCTTTCATGGGCATTCACTGTTTCATCTCCGAATCACGGGGATGAAACTGGAGCCTGTCCAGAACGGTTCAGTATCCCTAACAGATATTCTGACTAAAGAGGATTCTCCGACAGAGACCTTCCAGTAGCGAAGCCATCACTGGCCCAGCTCTGGAGCTTGGCAGCACCCTGCCTCCTGCCCTGTGCCATCGCCTAGATGGCCCGCAAGTATGCGGTTCCCATCGGCGCCTATCGGGATTCACAGAGCATCCCTCGGCTGAGGGATTGGTGACTGAATCTGTGTTTCGGCCGGGAAACTCAGGAGACACTGATAGACCCTTCAGACAGAGAGTCCAAAAACTGGACCATTCTGCCCTAAAGTCTGTTCTGCCTCTTCGCTCTGTCTCCATCAAGCGAGCTCGCTGTCATCAAGGCACACTCTCCCATGCTCTCCTGGGCTCTTTAGAAGAGTTGCCCCTCATCTCCCGGGAGCTTCAGACTACGGTCAAGCAGATTCAGGGTCAGGGTCAGGCTGTTGCTAAGCAGCAACTCCAGATGTCCCTGGACATTGGGATTCCTGTGCCCGTTCAGTGGCTGCCACATTCGCCATGCACTACAGGGCCTGACTGAGGGATCCTGACCTTTAAAGCGGACACTCAGCACAAACTGGTGGACATTCACTTCCTGTGCACTGACTTGTTCAGTCCAGGGGTTGACGGTCACCTCCAGCGCATCAAGAGTCCAGTACCACCTTGGACTTTATTGCCTCTGTCCAGAAGGAACCTCAGGGTTCCAAGAAGCAGAAGCTCTTTGGTCTGCTGCCCCTGCTGCCAAGCAGCCCCAATACCAGTCTGGGCAGCAGCAGGTGCAATCTTGGTGTCCTCGGTCCAAGTCAGGGGCTTCAGCTGTCCATAAGCCCGGAGGAAGGGGTCCCGTGGCCAGATCCTCCTCCTCCTCCTCCAAGCCTGCTCAGTGATGAGATGGGGGTGACTACACCATGCCAGTCACGCCTACTCTGGGTCCTCGCATAGGGGCGGCTCACCACTTCCAGTCCACTGTCACAATAGACAAGTGGGTATTGGAAGTGGTGGGCCAAAGAATGCCTGGAATTCATTTGAGCAGTACCCACCAAGCCGAGCCTCGCCCCACAGGAGGAGAAGGTATCCATGGACACTGAGTCGGCTCTTTGAGAAGACATCACCCAACTCCTCCGCAGGAGGTAGTGATCAGAGTCAGGATCCCCTGCCAACCCAGAGTTCATTCCAGGTACTTCCTGGTCCCTAAGCAGATGGGGGACTGACACCCCATTCTAGATCTGCACAACCTGAACAAGTTTCTCAGGTCTCGTACCTTCAGGATGGTAACTCTGTCTCAGATCATATCATCTCTCGAGCAGAACATGTGGTTTTGCTCTCTGGATCTACAGGATGTGTTCTTTCATGTCCTGATCCATCCGTCCACCGAAGATCCCTCCACTTCCGGCAAAGGGAACCTCACAGGTTCAAAGCCATGCCGTTTGAACTGTCATTGGCCCCAGGGTCTTCACCAAATACATTGCAGTGGTGGCGGCCCATCTAGGTCAGGGTATACCCCTATCTGGAAGACTGTCTCATAGCGGGTCCTCCAGGCAGGAGGTGGAGAGGTCCACGGATCTGGCCTCCAGACCTGCATAAACCTTGGCCTCCTGGTCAACAAGGTCAAGACAGAACCTGCCTTCACAGGTGCTTTGCATCATCAGGGTACAGCTCAGCTCTTGCAGAGCCAGAGCCAGGCTTCGGACGGACAGGGCGGAGGTTCTTTCCTCCTTTGCCCGATCATATCTGGTTGGACACTTGCACCTTGCCGGGACTTCCACAACTTCTGGTTACATGGTGGCCTGCACTCCATGGTACGATGGGCCCAGTGATATATGCACCCCTTCAATGGGAGCTGGCCAGCCAGTGGACACCACGACTAGGTCATTTCGAGTAGCTGGTCACTGTAACCCAGAAGATGTGGGATGCTCTCCAATAGTGGACCATCCTGGAACATCTGCAGGAAGGGATCCCATTTGTCTGTCCCGAGCTGATGGTCATCTTGACGATCGATGCCTCTCCACGGGCGGGGTGCCCATATGGGGACCACAGAGTCCACAGTCTCTGGACCCCGAGGAATCCCGATGCCACATCAACCTGCTGGACTCCGAGAAGTTCTGCTGGCGCTGACTGCATTCTCTCCTTCAGGGTCAAGTGGTTCAGGTCCAGATGGATAACACCACGACCAGGTACTGCCTCCGCAAACAGGGAGACAAGCACTCCCGACCTCTGTGCAAGGAAGCTCTCCTTATCTGGACCCTCGTGAGCCAACTGGAGGCAGATCTACTAGCCATTCATGTGTCAAGAGCCTCAAATCAGCTGGCAGATGCCCTTAGCCATGTGGGCAAGGCATCCCACAAGTGGTCTCTCCATCCAGAGGTAGTACACAGCCTGTTCTCCCAGTGGGGCACCCCTCAAGTGGACCTGTTCACCTCCAGGAGAATGCAAAGCTGAGGACTTGCTGCAGAGCGATGCCTTCTTGAGGCTGTGGACCCCAGGCCTCTTTTATACTCCACTGCCCTTGATCTACAAGTTGCTCATCAAGGTGAGGAGGACAAGGCACAGGTGACCCTGGTGGCTCCAGATTGACCCACCAGTTTGGTACCCCAATCTCCTCAGCCTCAGCATCAGGCTCAAGAGAGTCTTCCAACATGCCCGGTCCTACTCTCAATCAGTCAGGGAAGGTCCTCCACCTGTACCTTCAATCCCTGCACTTGACAGCCTGGTTCCTGAGTGGCTAGAGTTTCAGGCTGTAGGTCTTTCAGATGTACTCACTGTAGTTGAGGCATCTAGGAAGGAATCGACCAGGAAGTGCTATGCCTTCAAGTGGAATAGATTCTCCATTTGGTGTCGGGGCAAGGACCTGGACCCTTTGTCCTGTCCGATGGCTAGCATTCTTGACTACCTTGGTCTCTCTCCAAGGGGTCTCACGACCTTAAGGTGCACCTGGCAGCCATCTCTGCTTACTGGGCGGGCCAGTCAGCAGATGGTGGCATAGGAGAAGGTGGTCTGGCGCTTCAAGGCCTTGACCATATTTCCCACGATGCGTGAACCACCACCACGTGGATCTACTGCTGGTATTGGCAAAGCTCATGGGCAAGCCATTCGAACCAATGCACAGGAGTGAGATGTCACACTATGGTGGGAGACCGCCTTCCTGGTGGCTATCCGTCAGTGGAAAAGGATTAGAACTCCAGGCACTCTGTTGAGTCTCCTATCTGGTCTTCCACAGGGACAGGGTTGTCCTTTGCCCCAACTCGAAGTTCCTTCTGAAGGTTATATCGGAGTTTCACCTGAACCAGGTGGTGACTCTGCTGGTGTATTACCCCAATCACACCTGGAGGCCGAGTACAGGCTCCATACTTGGACCTGAGACAGACACACTCTTATGATGAAGAGTGCACGCCAGAGGTCTGGGAGACGTTCATCAGCTGTCACCTATTCTGAAGCCGCACCTGGCAGACCTGCAGTAAGCGGACCGATTGGCAGATGGATTGCATCATGCATTGATCTCTGCTGTAGGTTGGTGGGTAGGGAGGCCTTCTGTAGGATGGGGCTCATTCCACCTGCCATTGTGCTGCAGCAGTGGCTGCTTCTAGGGATGTTCCTATCCAGGATAGCTGCATGGCTGCTACCTGGAAGTCAGCAAATACCTTCATTTCTCATTACCATTGACCTAGAGTTACGCTGGTATGCTGGTTTGGGGTCTTGGTTCTCCAATCTTTTTTTTTAAATACTCTTTATTTATTTCACAGAATAACATTCTGTATATCACATAACACAAACTGCATGGCACAGTTACAATATAAAAGAAATCCAAAGCAAAATCAGAGATACAAATCTGAATAATAGGAAACAAATGCCATAGTATGTACCTAATAATTAGGAACAGGAAAACAAACTATAGAGATATAATAGTGGAGTGAAATAATCAAAATTAATAAAGGGAGAATCAGAGGAAAACTTCCACTGAAATCAGGCAACAGCCTAACTCCTCGGATGTCCTGCAATCTCCAACACCTTTGTCCCAAGGCACCCCACTGGTCAATTAAATATTACAATCAAGGAAATATTGCCTCATAATTCATGGGACAAAAGATGAATCCTGTTCCATAATATAAAATTCCCATGGCCGCCAATGCAAATCAAAATGAGACACCCTCAGTGCTCCCAGATCAGGCAAAAGCATTTCCTGTAGTGCACCCTAATTTTCCAGTATTTTCAATGTAAAACTGGAATGAATTTCCTGTAGATTTTCCTGTATGCACAAATCAATGTAGTATGCAATTGGTGTCATTGTGCCAGTCAATAAAATCACTAGGACAAATGTTCAGGCTGTTTTATGTGTTCTTATTTATTTTAATATAATAAATCACCTACAACGTATCACATAACTCTACAACTAAAAGAACTTTATATGTAACAATATAATACCATCTTGAGGTTCTGGGAAATGCTGGAACCTATAAAGCTCATTTTCCAAGGTTCACATGTCTCCAGAACCTCCTGAAGGTATTATAACCTTGTAATAATACAGTCCCTTATACAGTATTCTATTTATAGTATGAAATACCTTAACTTCATATTTATCCCTTAATCACAGACTGATACATTTTGTGTTCTGCTCAAATGCATGAAAGGGAATAAGGATGCACAAATGCATACCCCACCCCTGCAGCCCATGGACAGAGTGCGCCCATCCCGGCATTCTCACGCCGATCACCTATCCACGGCTCCTCCTTCAACGTACAGGACTCTGCAGGGTGGGAGAGGAGTCGTCCCAGGCAGACATCAATGGGATGCCCCAGGACCCATAGTGGATCCACACGTGGGGCAGCATGGGTCTGGGGCTGTGCATGCTGATGGCACGCACCCAGACCAGTGCAGCACCCTCCAGTCCCAGTGCTGCCTCACATAAACTTTCTGGGTGCTCGCCCATCCAGCTGCCCCTGCCACCTCCTGCTGCCCAGCAGTCGGGAGCAACACAATGTGCCCTGTCCTGGTCCCCGGTGACCGAGCAACGCCTGTGTTCATGGGGGCATGCTGTGGGTTATGGCAGGGTCTCCTCAGTGTACCCTGCACCGCCCTATGCACCCATGTGGCCAGCACTACTGCAGGTTAGTGAATACCACGTGGTGCTGGCATGCCCCAGGCGTCCCCATCGGCGGAGCTGTCTGCGGACATGGGGGATTGGGTGCAGTGGGTCTGCACTATGCCCCTTTATGCGAGGCCATGCAGGGGCGGAGTGTCTGGCCTAGATAACACGCAGGCATAGCTACTCCACACCAGTTGCATTGGGGCCTACAGCTCTGTGTACCTGTAGCACTCCATTAATAAACACTGTTTCAGTGTATTGTTGTGTTTTTCATTAGCACGCTTAAGCACCCCCCACACACACACACACACACACACAGCTTTGTGCACCAAACTCTGAGGTAAAACAAATCTTCCCTTTTTTCCCATTTATTTTACTAACCTTAGGCCAGATCAGGGTCTATGGGTCCCTTCTGATCTCACACATATAATTCATAACTCCTGCTTATCTTGATGAAGACACCCCCATACCTTTCCTAGGTTCACAATTAAATGGAAACATTGTCTAATTTTTTTTCAAATAACCTTAACCCCTAGGCTGGTCAAAAGAAAGCGCTGCCTTAATTGATATTTTAGAAACACAACTCTGCTCTGTGCACCAAACAAGCCAAGTAGCACTTATGCACTCTTTGTGTCCCGTAACCCTTTAAAGCCCACCATCATCGAGTCTCTTTTGTCTGGCTCACTTTTTGCACTTCATGTGTTTAAAATAGACAAATTTGCAAAACAAAAGGTTTGTTTGCCTTGGTGGTTCAGGCGCTGCTTCCTCGAGCAACACTTAGCCTCTTTCTTGCACCACCACCCCAAAGCATAACACCATTAAGTGGTCAGTCTTTTGTCTGACTCATTTGCACTTAAAATGAATTTAAAATAAACTAACCTGAGTCTGCCCACAAGAAGGCATTTTACCTTCAGTGGCTTAAGCTCTGCTAGTCCAGAACAGTGGCATTTGAAATGCAGCTCAGCTGACTCAATGGTGTTGCTGTTTTGAGTGGGGCCACATGGCAGGTGTTTAGATCATGCAGCAGCTCACTTTTCCTGATCAGAAGATCTGAATTCATCCTCAGAAAGATGCACTGCCAGCATATTACCTTACTACCCCAGAGAAACACAGGCTGCAAATGGACCAACAGAATTGCTTAGTGTAGAAAAGTCAGCAAACTGAGCACCAATTGGAGGCTCTGTCTGGATCTTGGCAGCCATGAGTTTCATAGTGGACATTTTCCCGTAGTGTTTGTCCATTTTCCTTGATATTTTAAAACTAAAGATTTCCTTCCTGTATCCTGTTTTGTAGTAAAATCCTTAAAATGCAGGAATCTCTGTAGATCTGGGACCACTGCACCCTTTCACACTGCTAGCAATCAAGTGTTCTAGATGGTACATGTCAATCAAGATAGAATGCAATTGTGCAAGCGTTGAGAGAGCCTGGCGTAAAAAGTCAAGTAATGGCCTTTTGGCTGTTAAAATGTAAGTGTATATCATGTCATGGGGAGACAATCTGAGACCTGTGGGAGGAATGGATAGTAAAACCAGTTTGGGAGTTAAGACTACAGACTGACTTACTAAGATCCAAGAGCGTTGGCAGTCTGTGTCCAAAGCGGGCTAAAACAGGACAGGACCAAAATATATGTGTGTGTAGCTTTAGGTTCACCACATCCTCAACAAAAACCATATTGCAAGGGAAGGAACTTGGTCAGTTTAGAGGGACATTAAAATCTAGAATGGCATTTCCAAGCAAATTTCTTCCAATACCCAGCTTGCGATACCTTCAGCGGAAAGGAGTATTTAAGCCAATCAGAGTAAAATATCTAAATCAATTCAACACTCCATGCCTTTAGAATAGATTCAGAGGATCCTCCTAAAATTTCACCCAAGGCCTTATAAGCTGTCCCACCAAATGTTGCACTAGGAGTCCATTCATAGAGTCTAATAGGAGTTTGAGAAGCAATGGCATGGATGTGGAATTTGGCATAACTCTGGAGACTTACTGAGAAGATAAGATTTAACTTGTAAATAGCAAAATGATCACTACATTGTAAAGGAATTTGGCCTGCAACTGAACAAATGTAACCACCCCTGAGAGTCAAAATTGAAAGATATCGACAGGCCAATCCTGTGCCAAATAGAAAAGGCATGGTCCAGTGGTAAGGAGGAACCTCTGCCTCAGATGAAAGCAGATGCATAAAATAAAACATTGTAGCCAATTTAGGCACCTGTCTAAGTCTGCACAAATGAAGTAAATTAAGTACCAAAGCCAAAATGAGTGAGGACCAGAAGAGCAGGAGAGGTATAAACAAGATAGTGCCAAAATCAAAAGATCATTCAAAACAAACTTGACAGTTTTCCAGGGAGCTGAATAGCTAGGATTAATCCAGAGCAAGATGGTATGCAAAACTGAGGCCTAGAAGTAATAACTAAGGTTGGGCAAATTTAGGTTACCTTCATCCTGGGAAGCTGAAGAAAAGGCCAATGAAATCAAGGTCTTTGTCCAGCCCATACAAATCTAGAGAACATCTTATTCCAAGAGGAAAAATAGAAGGAGGAAGGTAGCACCAGAAGCTTTTGAAATAAATATAAAAGTCCGGAAGAATATTCATATGTAAAATTTCAATACAAGCAAAAATGGCAGATGGCGAGATGACCAGTGCCTCAAATCCTGTTCCAGAGTTTTGTCGAGTTCATAATTTACTAATTCTAGAGTGACAGATCCTTAGGTAGTCTACCCACAAGGTATTTAATAGTTATACAGCTCCAATGAAGTGGAACTGTAGTTTCAACCTCCCAGATGGCTGGAAATTTAAGGTTAGGACTTCAGTCTTCAGATTATTAATTAGATAACCAGATAAAGCCCCAAATTCCTTCAAAGGTGCCACACCCTAGGAAGAGAAATCTATGGGTCCAGAAGAGTTAATAAAATGTCATCAACATAAAGACAAATTTTGTAAGCCCTGACCACCAAGGGGACACATCTACAGACTCCTTAAGGGCTATTGCAAGAGGCTGTAAGTAAATAGCAAAAATAGAGGTGAGAAAGGGCAGCCCTGTCTCATGCCCCTAAACAATTTAATTGGGTCTAATAACTGACCATTTATTCAAAAATTGGTGAAAGGGAACAGTAGGCAGTCTGTATCAAGAGACCACCTTTGAGGGCGCCAAATTCCAATAACATTTGCCATAAAAAGGCCCATGATACCCTATTAAATGCCTTGTCAGCAACTAAACTGACAAGAGCTGTAGGGATTGTCCATTGTAAGATATGGTCCATGAGATGGACCACTCTGGAAATATTGTCAAAGGTCTGCCTACTACAAATAAATCCAGCTTGATCTGGGTGGATGATAGATGAGAGAAGACCTTCCAACTGGTGGGACTAGATAGACATGTAGATTTTATAATCTGTGTTTAATACTGATATATGCCTATATGAAGCCAAGAGGGTGGAGTCCCAACCGGTTTAGGGATTACAGATATAATGGCACCAGACCAAGGAGGCGGAGCCTCACCACCTGGATGCCCAAACAAACATTAAGCAGGTGTGGAGTCAAAGATGAGGAGAGGGCCTTATACCATTTGCAGGATACCCATCAGGACAGGGCACTTCAAAGTTTTCATTCAGAAATAGCTCCAGTTCCTCCTCCACTGTGAATGGTGATGAGAAAATTCTGATGGGTGGAAGATAGCCATGGAATTGGAAGATTTGACAGTAAGGCTTTAATACTATCGAGAAGAGTATGTGCAGTTATCATATAATTGCTGAATAGTGTGTATGAAAAAGGTGCATGATTTCATGGAGTAGAGCAAACAGGCTTTCCTGTGGAGACATTTGAACTGAATGTATTGAGCTGAGAATCTACTTCTAGATAAAATTCTTGCCCCTCTGGGACCTCCCTCATAATGATACTTTTTAAGATACGTTAAGGCCATTTGAACTTTTGATCTAAGATATTCTGAAGCTCTGCTTTAATCTGACAAATTCAGAGTCGGTCACCCCATCGGACCACCACTCCTTTGCAATAAATCAAATTCATCTATTTAGGCCCTATATTTAGCCTCTTGTTTTTATGTCAGGATTTGTTCTCAAAAATGATTTGTTTTATTCTGTCAGAAATTTGGTTCCTAAAGGCCTCATCTTTCAACAATGATAGATTAAGACACTGGGGGGGTCCTATCAGGTTCAATTTAAGTAGGAGAGGGGATGATCTGAGCAGGCTAAACCCAATGGACAAATACTGTAAGCCATCTGTGTGTTCAGCAGCCAAAAAAAATAATATGTAAAATTATTGGAACCATGGAGAATATCGTGAGCACGTGTTGATGTGGAAAAGAATGTCGTAAACATCCACATATCCCAATTGATTTAGCTGTCGTCTGAGGTATTTTTAAGAGGCAAGATCGATGTCCAGCCAGGTGTGAGGCTTCCAAGAGGGGGCAAAGTGATATTAAAATCCCACCCAGAACAAGCATACCTTGCTGTAAGTCTAACAATCTGTTGAAAATACCGAATTTAGAAGGGATGATTAGAGGAAAATATGCATTTACTAAAGTGACAACTTGGCCAAACAGATGCCCTACCAGAATTACAAAGCAACCAAATTTGGTCAGCATACTCATCATCTAACTGAAATGGAGCTGCTGCTGGCAGGAGAATTACCACCCAGATGCTTGCCCTAGCATGTGAAGAAGAGAAACCTACATGGCCCCTACTGGCAGTTTAAGGTGCTCCTCCCGGGACAAATGAGTCTCCTGGAGGAACACTACTTCAACTGCCTGCTTCTGAAGATATTGGTGCAGTCTTGCCCTCTTGATAGGATTATTAAAGCCATTGACATTTAAAGATAAAATCTTAACAGGAGAAATAGCCATGATTAATGAGTAAAAATAAAAGAAAGCCTACCAGATAGTTCAATAAATACCATGTTCAAAACTTCCTGACAAGTTTCGCTGGTGTCCCCTTAGCTGTGAATGTAAAAGTTCATAAACCTCCACCCATCTCCAGTAGCCACCCCAGTATTCTGAGGGCAGGCCCAGGGAAAACTGAGACAAAAACATTATGGTAATGACTGCTCCAACTTCAAAAATAGAAAACAGTATATTCTCCAAACATGCAAACCATCCTGAGAAAGTTTTACCTTTACAAAAATATAAATAAAATAAAAAAAAAATACACAGTAAATAACTTGGGGTTATATAAAGGCCCCACAAATATTATTACAAAACTAAACTAGTCAACTGGGCGAAAGAGACAATCAACCAGGTGAACTATCCCTGGAGATATGTAACAACAATAAAAATGGACCCCAGAACTATAAAATCTGCTGCAGAAAAGAAAATCTGAAGCAGCAAAACCTTTAGTCGTGGGATCAAAAAGGCTGGGGATCAAAGCCTTGTAAACAAACTTTGAAGGTGAGAGGATGAATACAGTCCCTCTATTGTCCCGAACCACAACAGAAAGTGACAGTGCAGTCCTGGGTAAGGAGGATAAGCCAGGAAAACAAAGATCCTGGGCCTCCTGGGGAGAAACACATCTCCCAATAATGAGGACTTGAATAAAACAAAAAAATAAAAGAAGTGTTAGGAAGGGAGGGAAAAAAACACCATCAACTCCATTGCTGTTGCCAGAGCCTCGCCCAGCAATTATTAAATAAACTACCTTAGGGTGACCAAGGCTTCAACACTCAAGTATAATAAATCATTTAGAGTCCAACTCCCACCCCAACCACCACGCCACCCTCAGTCCCATAAAATCATATTATTTCTTTAACTCCATACCAGCCTTTCTATGTAACATGAAATCACCACAAAAACTTATATGTAATGTTCAACAGTTTAAACGATTCAGTGTCCGAGATGCAAACACCATGTCTTGATCCCAAATAATACTATCTTAAGAATCAAAATAAATAAACTAAGAGTTGCTGTCTCTTGTAGATATGTGGCTACTCCCACAAAAATCAAATGAGGAGTAATTTGGTGCACCACCATAGGTTCCAAATATTCACTGTCGATGAATTCAACTTAAATGTTCAGTACATTATGCAGGCATTTCATATGAAAGTAAAGGGGTAGAAATATCAATCTGCTTAGACACTTTATATAAAAATTAGAGTCGGTCAGGAGCTAGAATGAAGTGCTCCAACTGTTAATGCAGCTCAGTTCAAATCACCAAAAAGAATGTGGGCTAAAGGGATCCAAGCATAAACAACCCGAGGGGTAAGTGCGACATCAAAAAGTAAATAAGGTAGTCAGACAACTGACCACTACTTTCAGACGGCACAGTTCAAGATGGATGGGCCTTCCAAATCGGAAATTGCTGCCGGGCTTAGGCTTAAACAGTCCATGGAGACTACAAACACAGAGGGGTGATCAGGGTGGCATCAGAACACTCCCACAAACATTAAACTGCAGAGTATTCAGCAGCAAAGCAGAGAACAAACCCATCCATTAAATTTACATATACTGAACCCACCGCTGTGCAAAAACAACCACACTAGTAGGTAGTTAAAAGCCCATCCCACCCACCAAAATCACAGTACCTGATCCCAATTAAGTAGGATCTCCCTTTCAAATGGGTTCACCTCCTGTCTTCGAAATGTCAGTCTGGTTAGGCGTCCTGAGATTCCTCGCCGAGGAAGATTTGTTATTCTGCCCTGGAGACTGTTGCCATTGAGGAGATGGTCACTGGGAGCAGACTGTCTTGGAGCTGGCTGGTTCTGGAACTTAAACCCCTGCTTAGATAAATCCTCTCTGGCCTTCTCCTCTGTACTGTACTCTCTCTTACCATCCGGTAAGTGCACCACAAGTTGAGAGAGGTACGGTAGTAAGCGAATGCCCTTTACCGTGGGATTGCAAATAAAGGCTGGTACACTCTGATCCCTCCTTGTGCGGGTGCTTAGTCGTTATCAAAGTAAATCCTTGTTTGGCCATAGTAAGTTTTCCAGCAGCACCAAGCTGTAGTGAGGACTTGTTCCTTAAAAACTCATTCTATCCTGTTGTCACTTAGAATGTTCAGGTACCCTCTGCCTGCTGCTAGAACACCTGTGTTCCTGAAGAGGGTTTAGATCTGCAGCATTCGTACAAACACACTGTGCTTAAACCACATATCTTTAAAACCGTGCATCAATTTTAAAACTGTAAAAGAAAAGTTTTCAGGATAAAAGTGTTTGAAAATGAGTGAGGTTTGGTAATGTCTATTTAACTGGATTTAGTGTTGTGTAAGGTTGTTTTCATATTTGAATACATTCTGATGATTTCATCTAAATATAATTATGCTCTGCTTACTTAGTCATGCAAAATATTAAATTTGTGTAAAACTGTTGGTTAAAACTGTTAAAATATACAATAAACATCTGTCAGTGTCTAAATATAAATTGTGAGATCAAGTGATGTAAATAGGAAGAACACTGCCAGTGTAGGTCAGTGAGCTGACACAGGAAATGGAGACTTTTTTTAGTGCGGGAGGTCTCTCTATGATTAATTGCATATTTGCTGTAGTTAAAATGCGTAATTTCATTGAAATAAACTATTGTATTGTATTTTGTAATAAAATCCCATAATGAGTATAGAAACTGTATTTTATTTGTGCTGTTTGCTTTATCATACTGTAAATGAAGCATGATGTTGTTCATGTAAAGGTTCACAGTCTTTCAGTAAACATCATGTTACATAAATATATGTATTATTTAATTTCCTGGCATAGTTTATTTTGGGGTGTTGTATTATAGGGATGGTTTAAGGTGAGGAATGACTGTATGATGAAGCACTGTGTGTTAGTGGCGGGGGTGGGGTCCTGCATTCATAATACATGCTCAGATGCACTTCATATGTTCTGGGGAAATGAGAGGGACTGTATGCATGTAATAATGGTGCTACCAGACACTGTAGATACAGTATGGATATACATATAGGATGATGAAATTGCTGAAAAGCACTGGTAATTTGGGGTATACTGTGTCATGGGAAGAGGATGGGTGCGCCTGTACCAAGGAATGATGCTCATAGGCACTGCAGTCATTTTGTGTCATGAATTGGCACCGTCCTTATGGTATACTCAGTTAAAAGGAAGCAGGTGGGCTGCCTGCACCTGGTAATGGTGTTCATATGCCATGCAGAGACATTGTGGGTACACATACACGGTGATGACATGAGCACCTGTAAAGGTTGTGTACTATGTGCTGTATCACATGGTTTGCCTGCATACATATGTGATATATTGCAGCATTCAGTATGGCGCACTGTGTGGGTGGGAAGGTGTGGGTATACCTGCACCATGGAGTGATGCTCATTGGCGCACATGTGTACTATGTGCCAGTGGCGTCATGCCCATGGGGCCCGAGGAGCATGTGCCCCCAAATACTAATTCTGCACATACACTTTTTAAGGTCCTTGGGTCCTAAAACAGAGTAGTGCTTTCACGTGCTTTATGGAGGGCAGGTTCAGAATGAACTGTGAGTGAGTGCGTTGTGGGACGAAGCAGGGAATAAAAAGGCGTCTAAATGTGACATCTGTTTTCAAACAGCTACTGTCTACTAAGTTGTTGCTGACTGGATTCGGTGTTTAGTGTCTTGAGGCTGGAAGACAGAGCAAGCCAGACGAGACAGTGACAACAACAGACAGTTGATTGGTGGTAAATCCTGCAAACCAGCAGCAGCCAATCACAGTGCTGGCAGTTACCACCAATCAACTGTCTACAGGTGACACGGTAGCTGAGGCGCGAGCAATAGGGATCCATACGAGAGGCGGCAGGTCGTCAACTTTACAGCTTCCATCACCTCACCAAAGTCGCAGCGACGAGAGGCAGTGAATGAAACAGCCGGAGATTTGGTGCTTACTTACAGAAGAGAACAAAGCTCTATAGCTATCCATGCCTAATGTTTATAATGTTTAATGGTAAGTAAGCATCAGATATGTTGGGCTTTGTGCAAGGTTTATTAAAAAAGTTGCTGGACCCCCACCATCTGGGTCAGATACTCAGATTATATCCTTGAACGAGCACATCGCTCCTTGCACCTGTTACCTCCCAACGGGAAACCGAGAGCAATAATTTTAAAACGTCTAAGCTTTCAGGACAAAACCTATATTCTTAAACAAATCTGCTCTAAGCGTCTGTTATTGTAGCAAGGCAGATCAATTCTTATTATTTTCGGAGGGTCTCTCCGATGGTGCAGAAAAAGCCGATGGCTTACAAGGACATAAAACAAATATTGTTCAAAGCAGGGATTAAGTTCTTTATGAGCTATCCCACAAGATTATTCATGAGCATGGGTTCTGGCATAGTGAGTTAGCTTCTGCAGAAACAGCGAAGTGGATGTGCTAAATATTTTCCCCAGCTGTCCTTCTCAAGTCTCCAGAAGCCCAATGTCCTGAACTGATGTAACAGCAACTGCTTTGCACTTGAGGACTGGTACTGTGATTGGCTACCTGCTATATCTTTTGCTCGTTGGTTTCCAGGTACATATATTTTGCAATGCTATACTCGCTCTCTGCCATTTACAACTATAAGTAGGTAATATGGGATATTGCCTTTTCTTGTGAGGGACAGAGTTTTCTGAGGTGTAAAATGACTGAGTGATCAGATAATGCGATGGCTGAGAGATATGGCTAATTGCCCCTATGTTTGGCGGTTCTTTCTTACCGGCAGTTCTGCAGTGCAAGCTGCTGTTATAAAGCCAACAATTTCAATCCTCCACTGATGCTATTTGTAGTTGAGCTTGAAGTTCCTTGAACATCGCTTTCCATTTCAGACTGGTTACCAGTGAGTCACTAGTGACACTTCTAGTTTGCAGGGCAGCAATATAATCCCCAAAAAAAACACTCCACAAATACTACTGAAATAGGTTTTCCGTTTATTTGCCTGGTTTAGTAAGTAAAAAAAAGACACATATTTCTAAATATCTATAAAAATGGTTTTGAACAAGTAATAAATATGGTAGCATTTAAAATATACTGAGCATTCAGTCATGCCTCTCATAAAGTTGCGAAATGCAGCCCGTTACTTGAAATTCAGTTTGGTGCCACTAGAAACCACGCAACATGAAATTTACGTGTTTCGTTTGACTTACAGGTACAGCTCTTACTCCGATTCTCTGTTACGGCACCGGCAAGCTGATTTCACTTTTCTGACTTGGGCTGTTTTTCCAAGTAAAGACCAACCGTTCTTACAGTAACTTTCATTTCTTAATATTTTTTCTGGTTTGGGGCTCTTAATTTTCTATCTAACTATCAGATGGACTTACTTCATCTTTGTTTCAATCCTTAGAAATCAGAGTGGTCAGAAAATTTATTGAAGACAGTCTCTTTCTCTTTTAGTATGCTGGTATACTCTGCTTGTTGTTCTGTTAACTTTTTACAATTCATTTCCCATACATAAATGTCTGAAGAGAGCAAACAACTGTGGTACTCACTCACATCTGAAGAAATCACACCAGCTTGCAATTTTAAAATCAATGATTTCATTAATTGTGTCTTATGTCATGTTATATATTTGGCATCATGTAAACACAACATTTTTTTTATGTTGGCGCACCAAATGTAAGCTAAAAAGCATGTAAGTGAACATATTAAGGCCACTAACAGTGAAATCTGGATTGTGCTACTGCCCAACACACAAATAGTATGTCAAATCCTGATAACCACAAGTGGCTGTTTATAATAGAAAAGCGAAGGTTGGACCTAGAGGACAGAGGTCACAAATGGAATTATTTTTATTTTTAAACTATAAGGCATTAATTACCCTGGTCTTAATGATAAAGTTGAGCTATCTCCCATTTGTAGACCTGGTCTCTGAATTGTAAGGGCAAAAGGATGTGATTCAGTTCTGAATCCTATGTGTTTTAACATTGACTTGACTTATGCAATGTTACAAAATGTATGTATGTAATTGTTTAAACTTTTGTATTATTTAAGTAATTGCACCTGGTTTCTATTAAGGTTTTCACTGTTTAAAGATGTTATGGTGGTACTGTAAGTGCAATATCATTTTGACAAAGTGCAGTGCGCCTGCACAAAATGTTGTTGTTTTGGGGGTTGGTGAGAGGTCGTTTTTGGCAGCTGATGTTTTAATAATAAAAAATTAAGAACCATATTTACTGTAAGCTGGTGTGATTTCTTCAGATGTGAATAGATACCACAGTTGTTTTGCTCTAAAACACTACTTCATAGTTTCTCCACAATTGGTAGATTGTTATTCTTTCCCCTTTTATATATTTTAAAACCAATCATAAAGTAGTACAGAAACATGTATAACTTGTTCCCCAATTTATCACCCTCCACCATCTAAGTGCAGCCATCCCAATGCATTATTAAAGTGGTATCTGCCTACAGATACCAGCCCTAGTCTTTCCATGCTTGCTATTCTTGTGACACCTCTTCCGTCCTTCCTTACAGCTTCATTCCATTCCTCTTTATCCAAGCCTGTCTCTAAAATTTTATTTGCTGAACTACATTTAAGTAAAACAAGCATTTGTCAATGCCGAACATTCACTTTCAGGTATTTGCCACTTGGACATGGCTTAAAAAATCAGTGACAAAGAAGTACAAGCATTTTCAATGCTGAATGTTGCTAGCTTCTATGTGCCGTGAGACCTGAAGCGCCACCTTCCACTCCTTTCATGCCTAAGATTAAGACCGTATTTAAGCACAGCACATCGATTACTTGTTGGGGTGGTGTGTTGTTTTGTGGGACATTAATTTAGCATCAACAGAAAACACGTTCGGAACTGGTAGTATGAGTGCTTGCAGAAGGCATCTCAACTTATGCGGTCCCGATTTGTAAGGGACTTTCACTTGATTTCGAGCTTGACTTTTCAACTGTCATGCAGAGCTGCTCCGTTCAGCTGATTGTTCCTTCTAGCTGCACTTTGGCTCCATGATCTCTGCAGCCTTCAGGTTGGTTGGGTTACATCTCGGACTTCGGGGTACTCAGGTCAGGTACACAGGCATTTAGCAGATCGTAAACCAGATGCACGACACACCATTTATGCAAAAGGTAATCTGAAACTGACCATAATAGGCACTTATAAGGTGCCCTGAACTGAAAGCAGAAAAATAATTCCTTACTTTCAATGAGAAGATTACTTTAAAAGAAAATAAAATTTAGTGAGTAATTTAATTAAAATAAATCTAAACAAAAAAAAATAAAAATGGGACTTGATTCCACCTGATCACCTTGTATGTGCAACTCTGCATCCTCATCAGCCTGAATTAGGGCACCGGGCGGGACGCCAGATTCGGATCAGTTTGCTTGCAATCGAAGCAGTCCTACACACTCGAGATAGACAACAGAGCTACAGAATGGGAGGCTTTTCATTTTCAGTAAAATATTTTTATAGTCTTCATTCTGCTCTCCGTTTTATGTCGATCCCCTGACTGCTCATGTTTGCTTCCATTCACATGTGCTGGAGATCATGAGGTGGGCACCTGGTTACACTCCTGAGCTCCAGCTCCCCAGTGCTGCAGGCGTCCCTTTCTTTAGCCCCAGAAGGATTATGGTTGCCCAACCACCCACACTACTGCCGATCTTCAAGGGCAGGGGGCCGAGGTGGCAAGTGGCCCACCTTGGCCCTGAACCTCAACCCACATGGCTGAAAGCAGGCTGTGCTTCTCCAATCGCTTCTCTTTACTCCCCCACCATTTGGTACCAAAACATCCATTTAAGTCTTCTGGCCTGAGGCCGCACCTGCCTGCAGGCAGACCCCCAGCTCCCCAAAAGCTGTATAGAGAAAGACAGTGAGTAGAAAGAATGTATGCAAAATAATGACTCTCGGAACACAAAATCAGTAGTTTTAATAGTAAATTGCTTATATCTCAGTAACCATACCACATAGGAAAAAATTTAAAAGTCATATGTATTATCACTTTTCTGGCTAGTTTTATACGTAGCCCTTGATTCAAGTTTTGCTGTGGTTCTGTTGTTTCGTTTTTAACTGTGATATGCTTTTGGTTTTCTTGTGACAGGTGCCTGAAGCTTGGAAGACCACAAGGCTTAACAGATATAACCGTGGCTGATTTCCAGCTCAGAGAGGAGTCAGGATGAGAAGTGTGGAAGGCGGTATCGTTCCTCAGACAAGGTAGGTCTGTGTCTGTTTGTTTTTCAGTCATGTTTACTCCACTGTTGTAGATTCAAGTATACAGAGAAACTGCAGGTAAGCCAATTCAATTGATTTTGTTTTAAAGACAATGTAAGACTGCATTCTCTCCACAGGCAGGCAGAAGCAATGAAGCAATACCAGTTGCAAACTTGACTCCTTTTTTTTTTTTCCTTTTTTTACCCCGGGGCCACGGTCTGCCTTACCTTCCACGTCTGGCATCTCCCCAGGTCTATCCGGCCGCCGTCTCCTCGGACTACCTCCGGCGTCCTCATTTGGGCCTCGCTGACTTGCCCTCTGCAGTGGGGTGGTGGGAGCACTACCCCAGACTCAACCCACCCAGTCAGGATCCAGTACTGCTGCGCACCCTCAGCGCCGGGAGAGTCGCTACGGGGAGACTGCCATCATGCCGCAGTGACTAGTGCCCCCAATTTTTCGCTTTTCTTCCCTGAGCTGGCAGGCGTGCACTGGCGCCAATGGCCCTGAGCGTGCGTCGTCCATCCGTTCTGGCCAGGCGTCAGCCTCCGACTCTGTACTTGTGCTCCCAGCAGCAGTAGTACCTCGGTCTCCACCGAGGTCCCCCTGCACTGGGATGCCCTGGATCCCCGGGAGGAGAGCTGTCCTTCAGATGCTCGATCCTACTCCCTCTCTGCCGCCCCCAGCACTTGGGCTCGTTCCGAACCTGGGTCACTGGCATGGCGCGAGGTGTGGCGTCCAGCGCCTCAACCCTCAGCACCACCGGGCTGGCAACAAACTTGACTCCTTTTAGATAAGTTTGTCTTCAATTGAACAGGCTGCGGATTGTGTGTGTGGTGGATGGATACAGTAGACCAATTTAAAGAGCCTAGGACATGCATATGGGAGGTAGAGAGGTAAAGGCTTGTTGAGGAATAGTGGTTTGTGGGCCAGCCCAGGTCCCTGTATATTTGATGGTCCAGGGGTCCAGTGGGCAATGGAAGTGTGGGCCCAAGTCCTGGCATCACATTTCTGTGTGTGGGGGCAGTGTGCCGGCTTACTGATGATGTGTCTATCTGTTGTTTGCTCTAGGCTTTATGACCTGCACTGCCATGTTTGTGTGTGTGTTTGTCAAGGGGCCAGGAGAACAAATGCCTGATGGAAGACAGAGATTTGTGGGTGCCCCTCCACTGCTTTCTGTCCACCAAAGAGATAAACACCTCTCTGCTTGATGAAAAATATTCATTGTTTCTTACTCTTATTTCAGATCATTACAGCTGGAGCAGTTAATGAATGGCAAACAACTTTGATTTATTACACACACTGTAAGTAAATTTTTTATATATATACTTGCTTGTGCCAGCTGCCAGTACCGTTTGCCCGTTCACAGACCTCAACACCTCTCACACTCACACATGAGCTGCCACTGTCTTAGATGACCCCTGACACTCCCATGGTGAGCCACGACTCGGACAAAATGCACGAACATCAGATTATGTCAGGGGTGAAGATGGAGCTAGTATGGGATGGTGAGGAAAGCATAAGGCTCTGGCTGCAGAGTTTTCCTGGGTTTATTTCTGGTGGAGAGCATGCAGTGAATCCATTATGTCTGTATGACCCCTGAGCATGCTTGATGCTGGCAGCGGTACCCTCGTCTCCTCCACCAGGGATCCATCCTGAACTGGGCATCTTCCCTCCCTCCTCCCTCCCAGAAGGAGAGACTGTCAAGGATGCTCCATCCTCTCTCCCCAGGCAGCCGTCTGGGTCTGATCTGAAGTGACAAGAAAATTACATGTAGAAATGGAAGATGGGGCACAGATGATTGTCATTATTTTCCATTAGATTCGGTTTATATAGCCAGACCATAGAAGGTTTTAGAAATTGTTTGAAGACATATTTATTTAAGCAGGCCTTCTCAGGAACATAATGAGTGAAATTTATATGGATTTTTTAAATATGTTTTATTTTCTTTCTGATGCGTGGTGAATTTTTAATGTTATAAGTGTAAAGGTGCCCTGAGCTGTTGAAGGGTGCCTTATATAAATAAAACTAACTACTTACTTACATGTATGTAAGTCTGCATAAATATCACATATGCTGGCTGTATATTAGGATTATTAGAAGAATGAAGTATAATGAAGGTGTAGAACCACCCACTAAATTGAACCTTGAACAGAATGTATTTGTTTTTTCAGCAGTGTTCATTCGATAACTATGAAGTCAGTTCAGCCCTGCCCATTGCTCAAGCCAATCTCCAAAACTAGTGTCTGCAGTTCTGCCATGTACCGCTTTCAATTATTCTTGCATCTGTACATCATGTTGCTCAGTAATGCCATCCACTGCCCTGAGCCGGTTCCGACCGGCACCATTAATGCTCTGCTTTGCATGATGCCTGTGTGTGTGTGGAGGGGTGGGGATCGGTCATGTGGTAAGCCTGCAGATGCTGTGTTTCTGCTGCTGTGACCCTCAGGTGCTTTCACGCTGTTGCCTGCTGTCTCACATTGTCCTGGAGCTTGCAGCCCTCGCTCACTTAGGTGTCCACACTGCTTCCCACTACTCTGTTAGCCAGATGATGGTACCTGCTGTGATCCCTGTTCCACGATCCATTGTGGTGGCTGTGACTTCTGCTAACTGTCATGCTGTCCTTCTGTCACTGCTAACATCATGTGGGTGGTACCACCTGATCCATGGTCCCTGCTGCAGCACACTCCTGTCATTGTCTCGTTCTCGCTTCAGGTGATACACACCCTCTGGCTCTGCTACCTACAAGGTGGCAGATCTTCTTTTCACCTGTCCCACAGTCTCTCATCCCACTAGCCTGATCCTGCTGCCTCTTCTCCAGTACTCCCTGGACTTTCACCATGTAAACAAGTGCCGACTACCCTATCGAGATAAGTGCCCCATCCTATGAACCTGCTGTCAGGAAAGACTACAATGTGTGTTCAGTGGATGGCGTTGTCATACAGGTAGTCTTCCTGACACTGGATTTTTGGTAGGGATAGAAATCATTGTTACATTGTAATAAATAACTGTATAATTAAGTAATCTTTAAATACTTAATGTACAAACCTAGTTTGAGCTTTTAGAATGAGAGGCAGTTGAAGTTGTTGTGCTTAGAAATGTCATACCTCATTGTGTTTAAAAATGTTAATCTAGCTGTGAAGGTTTACATTGCAGTAACTTTAACTTTTCCATTCTGTATGATGGGCATACATTCAGTTCTTCAATTATTCAGTACACAGTGTACTGAATAATTGAAGATATTACCACAAGAGCAAATGATGTCTTACTGCTGGCTATTCATATATTGGTTCACAGTCACTGTCAGTCTTTCAGGTCAGTCATGTTTCAGGTCAGTCTTCATGCATGTGCATCTATCAGCTCCTTACATAGTCCATTATGTGTCTTTATGTTTTCAAGCCACTGACACAGCAATCCTCAGTTATCTCATCTGTCCTGCCATGCTAGTACCACTGTGTTTTTTTAGTTGGCAGTCACGGTACTGCTGTGAAAAATACCTTCTGCAGATACAGATATTATCTCATGTCATGCAATGTATGTATTATGTTGCACTACTGGTATATTTATGATCTCGGCCATCATATCCTTGCCACTTGCTTGCAAGTTAAAGATGACCTGCAAAACAATTCACAGCCTGCTCACGTCCCACCTACCTTTTAGATACAGCTGCGAGGTTCAGGGCTGCAATATTCAAACTTGACATGCAAATGGGGCCATAATGTATGCAAAGGCACACATAGGGCCATTTGCATATCTTCTATAACTCCATTGCATGCAGGTGCGATCCCTGACAACTTGCACCTGGCGTAGCCAGGCAGCAGCCATCGAGGACCGATGCCCCCTGCAGCCGATTACAGGCATCTGTATCTAAAAATAAATCGTTCCAATATCCCGTGGACCTCTATCTGCCGATTGCAGGAATTTGTAAAAAATACTTCATCCTATATCCATGGTGGCGAAGGTAGGAGTTGCGCATGCATGGCTCTACACATCCGGGCCTGCATACATTACTGATGTAATGTGGGCGCATTGGGATTGTGCTGCGCACTTTTTCCTTTGCATATTGTGCGGGCGCATCAGTGGATTGCGCATGGCGCAACCCTTTGAATATCTGGCCCAGTCTTTTGAGTTGTGCTCAATCCTGTGGCAGATCACAGCAACTCCGGGGTAGGAGGAGAATGAACTGTCAACAAAATCTTTTTGTAATGCTGTTTTGTCACACTGATTACACATCAAAGCGGGTGGCAGCTTTATTCAAACGTCCATTTCTTTTGCGATTGTAATCACTGTCCACATAATGAGGACAAAAAAAAACAACTGTGACAGACACTCGGGATGTAGTCTGTGAGAGAAAACCACAAACCCCAAAACACATTGTTCAGTTTTTCTCACTAGCGCAGTAATATCCTCCAGGGTGGGCATTGTGCTATACCAGACCTTCCAGGGCTAAAGGCTCTCTGCCTGTGGCGCTGTGCCTCATTATGTCCCTGGGTGGTCGAGTATGAACAATACCACCCACTCTGTTAGGTAATATGCTTATGTGATCCACCGTTTTGTGATATTTTAATCACCACTACCCTATTGCTGCAGCTTTCATTTATTATATGCTATTCTCTCTGTTTCTCAGTCTTCATTCACCCAGAGCAGTAATAATCATACTGTCATTTTTGTCAGGTGTTGTCATTTAAATTGTGCTCTATCACAGGCAGAGCAATCTGTGTATAATAGTCTTTACTCCAAGTGTGCTAATAACCCCACATCGTGTTCATTTAGATAGAAGCAGTTCACAATCTATATAGAGGATAATGTATGGCCATGGGTGGTTAACCACACTATGCTCATAACCCAGTGGTTCCCTTGGTAACATAGGTAAACCTCGAGCACAGTTGCCATGGGAACCAGGAATACAGGCACAGTGTGATTAGCCACGATCTCTCAGTATCTTTATAGTGTATGGGCATCGTATGGACATGATTAGCCCCTACCTCACCCAGATGCTCAGAAGCTGAGGCAGGTAATTTTGAAAGGGCTGATGGTCGGGCTGGCAGGTGGGGTTTGAAATGAACAGCTCTCCAGCATCCTTAGATACAGCCACGTGACTGGATTCCATGTTGTTAACCATCGATGTGGCCGTAACATCGATGGGTTAACACTGTCATTCACATCTAGCGATTGTATAACAACCTTAGGTAGTGATGATTCCCTAAGGTTAACAACATTCTAACATACACTATAATTCTGTTATCATAAAGGCTTGGTGGTCATTTGTGTGTCATTGGGTAACTGATAATATAAATGAATGTTTGTGAGAAATCACCTGTTTGTATCACAGCTGAGTTTAGTCACTTCAGGACAACAAAAAATAGGAGGGACTACTGGTTGGGTGATGAGGATGGGAATCACTGAGGAGGAAAAGGACATTGGTGTGTCAGTTACAGAGGCATGAACAGCTTGGCCCGGTGCAGGAAAGCAATGGGTAAGGCAAACAGGATGCTGGGTTATATCATAAGGTTTGCACATCCAGATATAGGGAGGTGATCCGGCTTGGTATCATGTATGACAGTATGACATTTTAAGAAGGAGTGGTATAAAGCAAGAGGAAGGTCTGCATGGTGGGCACAGTAACAGGTAAAGGAGGGACAGTGGGGGAGGAGGTTGGGGTGGCTGCAATCTAGGGTACTAGCTGCACACTCTAGCACAGTGTTATAGACCAGTTGGTCTGTTTCTGCTAGCAGATTCGTATGTTTTATGTATTTAATATCCATTGCATAAGCCTGGATTATTTATATAGCAAATAACAATTCCGAAGTTTTTATGACACAACTCGGCTGGGATAAAGACAGAATATTTTGGACAAACATTGATTTATACCACTTCCAGTTACCAAGTGAGACACAAATTATCAACTCTTTATGGTGCCACTTCTCTGAATATCTCCCCTCCATATGTGTTTTGAATCTGGTGTGTATTCATTTCACAAACTTCCAGTTTTATATGTAAACAACAATCAAAAACACAAGACTCATTAGTCAAATAAAATTATTTTATTTCTTTACTAGGAAGAAGGAAGACAGTTTGAGGTGATAAACAATGCAGCAAAGTAAAATTTTTACATTTTCAAACTAATTCCAGTACTTCAAATATACAAGAGCAAGAATAACATCATTAACCAACATAGCATCAGTCAGGATAGCAGCAGTGCAACTGTTACTCATGTTGGAGATAATGTAGAACAACAAGGTATGTCAGTGTTAAGAGTTAATCGCTAATACAATAAATAATTTGCTACTCCCATTGTTGGATGGTGTGGTTCAACACAGAAAGATAGATAACTATAGAGAGAGAGAGATGGATAGAGAGATAGAGATAGAGATGGGAGATGGAGATAGAAAGATGGAATAGAGATGGAGATAGAGATGGAGAGGAGATAGGGAGAGAGATAGGGAGAGAGAGATAGGGAGATGGAGATGGAGATAGGGAGAGAGAGAGATAGGGAGAGAGAGAGAGAGATGGGAGAGGAGATAGAGAGGAGAGAGATGGGAGATAGGGAGAGAGAGAGAGAGAGATAGGGAGAGAGAGAGAGAGGAGATGGAGATGAGGAGAGAGATGGGAGAGAGATGGGGAGATGGGAGAGAGAGAGATGAGAGAGATAGGGAGAGAGAGATGGGAGATAGGAGATGGGAGAGAGAGAGAGAGATAGGGAGAGAGAGAGAGATGGGAAGAGAGATGGGAGAGAGAGAGATGAGAGAGAGAAGAGAGATAGGGAGATAGGAGATGGAGAGATGGGAGAGGAGATGAGAGATGGAATGGAGATGGGAGAGAGAGATAGGGAGAGAGATGGGAGAGAGAGATGAGAGAGATGGGGAGAGAGAGAGATAGGGAGAGAGAGATGGGAGAGAGAGATAGGGAGAGATGGAGAGAGAGAGAGAGAGGAGAGGAGATGGAGATAGAGATAGGAGAGAGAGATAGGGAGAGAGAGATGAGGAGAGAGAGATGAGAGAGATAGGAGAGAGATGGGGAGAGAGATGAGGAGAGAGAGAGATGGGGAGAGAGAGGAGATGAGAGAGAGAGATGGGGAGAGAGAGAGAGAGAGAGAGAGATGAGGAGAGAGAGAGAGGAGAGAGAGAGATGAGAGAGAGGGAGAGAGAGAGAGATGGGGAGAGAGAGGGAGGGAGAGAGGAGATGAGAGAGAGAGATGGAGATGAGAGAGAGAGAGAGATGAGGGAGAGAGATGGGGAGATGAGGGAGAGAGAGAGATAGGGAGAGAGAGAGAGAGAGATAGGGAGAGAGATGGAGAGATAGGAGAGATGGGAGATGGAGATAGGGAGAGAGATGAGAGATAGGAGAGAGAGAGAGAGAGATAGGGAGATGAGATGGGAGAGAGAGAGATAGGAGAGAGATGGGAGAGAGATGGAGATAGGAGAGGAGAGGAGATGAGGAGATAGGAGATGAGAGAGAGAGGAGAGAGAGAGATGGGAGAGAGAGAGATGAGAGGAGAGAGAGAGAGAGATAGGGAGAGAGAGATAGGGAGAGAGAGAGAGATGGGAGAGATAGGGAGAGAGAGAGAGAGGAGAGAGGAGAGAGAGAGAGAGAGATAGGGAGAGAGAGAGAGAGAGAGATAGGGAGAGAGAGAGAGAGAGAGAGAGAGAGAGGAGAGAGAGAGAGAGAAGAGGAGATGAGAGAGAGATGAGAGAGAGAGGATGGGGAGATGGAGAGAGATAGGGAGAGAGAGAGAGGAGATGGGAAGGGAGCTAGAGGATGGAATGAGAGATGGGGAGAGAGAGAGATGGGAGATGAGGGAGATGGAGAGATAGGAGAGATAGGAGGAGAGAGAGATAGGGAGAGAGATGGGAGAGAGAGGATAGGAGAGAGAGAGATAGGGAGATAGGGAGATGAGAGATGGAGATAGAGAGATGGGGAGAGAGAGAGATAGGGAGATGAGGAGATGAGAGAGAGAGAGATAGGGAGAGAGATAGGGAGAGAGAGAGATGGGGAGAGAGAGAGAGAGAGAGATAGGGAGAGAGGGAGATAGGAGATAGAGAGGAGATGAGAGAGAGAGATAGAGAGAGGAGAGAGAGATAGGAGATAGGAGATGGAGAGAGAGAGAGAGAGAGAGAGGGAGAGAGATGGGGAGAGATGGGAGAGAGAGAGAGAGAGATGGAGATGAGGAGAGAGATGGAGAGAGATGGGAGGAGATAGGGAGATGGAGATGGAGAGAGGAGAGGGAGAGATGGAAGAGACAGAGATGGAGATGGAGATTAGAGATTAGAGATAGAGATGAGAGAGATAGATGAGATATATATATAGAGAGAGAGAGATGAGAGATGAGAGATAGGAGATACCCGAGATGGGGAGATGGAGAGATGGAAAGAAGGATGGAGATGGAGATTAGAAATATATATATATATATATATAGAGAGAGAGGTTTCAGTAGACATAATAGCAGCAAACAACATCTTGAAAATGTTGAAAATGGCACCTCCATCTTGTTACTAAACCGCTAGATGAGCAGTTATCTGAACAGAGAGCAAAACAAATGCATCTAAAATCAAATCAGAGACAGAATAGGTACAATGCTGTCACCGACATTGATATTACTGCTAAAGCTGACAACTTGAGACTGCCATTTAGAGGACATGATGAGTCAAAGGAATCAACAAACAGGGGCGTATTCAGAGAAATAGCATCTTTACTTGCAAGATATGACCCAGTGCTAAAACATCACTTAAGAATTGGCTTCTAAAGGCAAAGGGCTACCCAAGTTACCTGTCAGCTCAAAAGTCAGAATGACTTAATCATGAAATATTACCAAGACATGTAGGGACTACAATAATTGATGAAGTAAAACAGTCTGTATGTTTGGCAGTTGCACTTGATACAACTCCAGATGCTTCAAAACAAGACCAGTTATCTGTGGTTTCGCTATGTTCCATGAGATGCCACAATCATGAATCATTAATTAATGTCATTCATGCAAAAACAGGAACAGGTGACAGTTTGTAAACTATCTTTGTGAAACACTGCAGCAATGTGACCTTAGTATTTCTAATGTAGGCGGCAAGGATATGATGGCTGTGCAACAATGTCTGGGGCTGACAGAGGTGCAGCCAGAATTAGAAAACCTGCAGCAAAGCATAATCGTTCATTGCTATACACACCATTTAAATTTAGTCGTTGTTGACACTTGCTAAGCAAAGTACCCCTAATCGTAATTTTTTGGTGTCCTTGAGCAGTTATACATTTATTGAAAATTCCACTAAAAGACACAATCTATTTCTTGCTGTACAGGAACAGTTCTTAACTGACAGTGCTTTACATAGTTCTCATGAAACGCATACTCTTAAGCCACTTTCTGCAACTCGGTGGTGTAGCAATTGATAACTGTAGAGCACTGCTTGCAACCATTGAGTCTGTGATGCAAACTCTTGCAAAAATTCAGGAAGATGGCTCTTTTGATAGAGACTGCTAGCACAGCCATGGCCCTCAGTGGTCAATAGACTTTCATTTCTGCTTCTATTTGATATCATTTGACAAGACTTTGTCCATTACAAATGTAGCCTCAAAATATCTTCAGTCTATTGAATTAGACATATCTGTGGCAGCTGGGATGATTGAGGACTGCAAAGCTGAGCTACTGTCATTGAGGACTGATGAACGCTTTGAACAGATATGGCTTGAAACGGAGATGGTAGCATCCAAAATAGATGTAGACTACGTTGAGCCACGTATTAGAAAAGTGTCCAGAAAAGTCGGCGTAATGTGGCAAAAGCAGATCAAATTCATCTGGAAAAGATAAACTCCGATATAGGTTCTACTTTGCAACACTAGATCTTTGTATACAGGAATAACTGACAGATTTAGCTCTGAAACACTTCCATTGCTAAAACATGTTAGTTGCCTAACAAATCCTTCTACTGAAAAGCTTGCGACCTGAAACAGTTAGTAACATATTATGCAGTGAGACATAGATGCACATTTGGTGGAACAGGAGTATAAACTCCTGATTCATGAACTATCTAGAGAAACACCACCACCAGTTACAGTAGTTGATGTGTATCGATTTATGTGATTGTAACTTGCAAGATGTATACTGTCAAATAGAAACACTCTACAGACTGGTTCTCACTCTCCTGTAACATCATGCAGTAATGAAAAGAAGCTTCTCTGCTTTGAAATTTAATAAAAATCGTTTAAGAACAACAATGGGACAAGAGCGTCTTGTGACCTTTTGGTTACTGCTGTAGGCTGAGAGATCTCAGTCTGTTCAGCTTGACAAAATTAGAGATTATTTCTGGAACTTGACCGATAGGCGGTGGGTCACACTTGACCACAACTTAAGACAGTTGCAAGCACAAGACTGGCTAGTTAACACTGAACTAAGGGACTGACAGTGGGCAGATCATGACACAGTAGTGTGACATGAGGTAATAGCCAACAGTAACATCATTTTAAAATACTACCCCAAAGGTTACAAATATTATTTCAAACGACAGGAAGTCTTGTATTGTGACTCTACTTCTGTATGTGAAGTGTGTGTATATATAGCTAAGTCAGGTTGCCCCAGAAAAGGGGCCTTGGGCTCAGTGGGCATACCGGTTATAAAATGTAATATATATCCACAAAGCAAGCTGCATTCTTACTATTTGCATTTAGACCCAGCACCTGAACTGCTCCAGAGAGGAAAGGTTAACTCTATCAAGACCATAGAGACTTGTGCGAACTTCGGTTCAAACCTCTACCTCTAGTCCTTGTCAGTGCAACCATCAGATTCTTTACTCCGCCTAACTGATGTTGCACCAGATATTTCTCCTACTCGCCTTGCACGGTTTAGGCAAAATCAATTGGTTAAATCAACGTTTTCTTTATTTTCAGTATCAAATCTCTGTCTATGGTATGGATAGTGTAACTCTATGCAGATGGTGGTAAATTTAGTGTAGAAATTGCTTTTCAGTTCCCATCGGTCAACACGGTTGGAACTGAAATACATTACCTCCTGACCGCCTCTTGGGGAAGAATTTGGTAACCAGCCTTCAATCTCTCAGGCTCAATGCCTGGCTCTTGAAGAGTCAGAGTATGTAGATCTGAATCTCTCACAGGGAGTAATGGATATCCTTAAGGTTTATAGGAAACCTTCCACTCGAAAAACTTACAATACTAAATGGAAAGAAATTCACTATCTGGTGTTGTCAGAAACACACAGCCAAATTCAGCAGTATTTCCACAACAGTGGACTATCTAGTTCACCTTACTGGGATGCATATGAGCCTGCTGCCCTCAAGGCTCACTTAGCAGCTGTGTCTGTTTCTGCTGCTGCAGGGAGCAATCTTCCTTGCATCTCATCCTGTTTTCATTCACAGTTTTCTTAGGTCTGTTTAAATTTACCCCCTCCTTTATAGGAATGATTGTACTCAGTTATTCCTTAGTTATGTGAGAAACAGGTCTGGTAGGCCTGCCACTAAAAGATCTATTGCCAGGTTGATTGTCTCCCTGTATCCACTTCTGCTATTTAAAACTAAGGCAAACAGTCCACCCTCAGGCCTGAAGGTACACTCAAGTAGGGGTCCAGCTGCTTCCTTCACAGCTGCCAGGGATCTTCCTTGGTGGAATTTGCAAGCAGCCACCTGGTAAATGGTACATCATTTACCAAGCATTACTCCATAGATACCCATGTGAGTTAGGTTTGACACAGCAGTACTGCAGAGATTGTTCCAAAAATAGGTTCTGTTATCCCTCCTCAGGGGGTACTGTTAGTAGTCTGCATATGGTCCAAATACAGCAAGACCTCAAGTTGTTTTAAGAAAAATTACTCCCCATAGTAATGTCGTTTCTTCTAATGGAGCCTTGTTCGATTCTGACTTCCCTCACTGCCTCCTCTCATAACCTAGTCTTTTGGGTTGTGGGTTTGCAGGTACAGTGTTACATCCCAGAGGTGTACCTTTCAGGTGACTTTTTCTCTCTGAAGTGAGTTATTGTCATTGTATAGATATTTTCACTATCCACAAATATTTGTTATTGTGTTCTCGACTTCACTCTTTTTTACCCAAGCATTGTTGCCTATGACTTACAGATTTAACACAATTTCTGCAGCTGTCAGTATTGCTCATAAGAATCTGATGGTTACACTGACGTGTCAAGAGACAGAGGTTTGAAAACCATGTTCTAGCTCAATGCTCTATGCTCTTGTATACAGTTAACCCTTTACTCTCCAAAGAGTTCAAGTTCTGGGGCTAATTGCATATAGACATAATGCAGCTTGTTTTAGGCATACTTTCATATGCATTGCTGTAACAACATACTGTTTTAAAAGTATATGTGAGATAGTACACAACTTAAGCTGTACAGTATTTCATGATTTCATATAGGCAGGCCAATAAAGTTTGCAATGTATCATACAGGACCTGCAGTATCAAGCAGCAGTATTAATCAGTAGCAGTACTTTTATATGCTATATATGAATATGAATATGCAACACCATGCTTGTCTACAATTACTATAAAACATTTCTAATTTAATGTTTAGACCCTGAGTTCAAGGTGCATCACACACACAGAATGTATCTGCCATGTCCTACCAAATAATCCCTCATCTGCTACAGCGAGTGAATCTGTACTCATGGTTTCAGCCACTGAAACCCTGTAGCGTGTATTCGCCATTCTGTGCAGTGAGTGCTCCACCCTATCAAAGTCGTTACAAAGATGCAGCCTACAAAATCCACACAGTACTCTGTATGAGGCTTCATCAGACTTCATGCAATAACTAAATCAATGTCTGCTAGTGATACACTGCCTCTTTACCACAGTATACACATAGACCCTCCTACGCAACTTTATCACAAGTGTAGATACAATGCAGGTCCCTTTCACATTACCTTCTCCGGTCTGCTCTGAGTATCCACACTGTTGCAGATGTTGGTTTCATTTGCAAACAAGTAGACCTTCTCTCCAGCCATTCAACAATGTCAAGTAATGAAGACATTAAAATGAATGGGCAAAAGTATTTGTCCCTGGGGATCACACACACACATCTTACTGCCACCCTCTGCATCCAGGCAGCCACTTCCTACACCAGTTCATCACATTGTGCAACATGTCCAGACTACTACCTTGTTGAGTAACCATTTGCAGTATGTGAGACAGTGTTAAAGCCTTGTTTTACCATGTTTATACTGTTACCATACTTGACTCACCTGTTAATCAGTTATAAGATGACTGATTATTATAACTAATGTACAACAATGAAAATATCAAGCTGTAATTGTAACTACCTGTCCTACTTCAAAACTTCTGTTTTCAATTTGTATCTGTGTAATAGTATGGTAGAATGTTGATACAGCAATCCACAACATACAATGGAGTTGTTATGCTGCAGTAGGTATGTCATCACTGCTGTTATGCTGCACAACATACCAAGGTACGAGTCTACAGAAGGGGCAGGGAGGGTAAAGAGAAGTGGAGTAGCTCTACAAATAAGGAAAGGGATCAAAACTACAGAACTAAAGAGGTCACGTCAGACGAATCTAATTGATTTCTTTGACTGGGTGACCACAGTAATAGACCAGGGAGGGGCAGTGGATATGGCCTACCTAGACTTTAGCAAGGCATTTGACACAGTCCCACATAAAGATTAATAATCAAGTTAGCCAGCCTGGAACTGGGTTCCAAGGTGGTAGCCTGAGTACAAACTGGCTGCACAACAGGACACAGAGGTAATAGTGAATGGAACACATTCTGAATAAAGGGGTTACTAGTGGAGTACAACAAGGCTCTAGTACTGGATCCACTCCTCTTTAACATCTTTATGGGTGGCATTGCAGAGGGTCTAGGAGGAAAGGTATGCCTCTTTGCAGGCGACACAAGATCCGTAACAGAGCTGATACACAGAAGTGTGGGGTAGAAAGGATGAGAAGGGACTTGACAAGGTTGAATGTTGGTCAGACATATGGCAACTTAGATTTAATGCAAGAAGTGCAAATTAATGCACCTGGAAAATAAAACCCAGGAGAAGAGTACACAATAGCAGGGAGGTACTAACAACAACAAAAATGGAAGGGACTTGGGGTAGTCATATCAGATGACCTAAAGGTGAGTAAACAATGTGAGAAGTCAGTAAGGAGAGCTAGAGGATGCTGGGATGCATAGGAAGGGCATCACAAGTAGAAAAAGGGAAGTGGTTATCCCTCTGTACAGACAGTTGGTGAGAACCCATCGGAATACTGTGTGCAGTTTTGGACACCCCATCTACATAAGGACATAGACAGGATGGAAGCATTCCAGAGGAGGGCAACTAAAATGGTGCAGGGTCTGCATCCAGAAACCATATGAAGAGAGACTGAGAGGCTTAATATGTATACCCTTGATGAAAGGAGGAGACGGGGGACATAATATAAACTTTTAAGTACATAACAGATATCAACAAAATCCAGGAGGGTAGCATCTTCCAGAAAAGATGTGTAAGAACAAGGGGCACAATTTAAAAATTGAGGGGCGGATCAAGAGGTAATGTGAGGAATTTTTTATTTTAACAGAGTGGTGGATGCATGATACTGCCTTCCTGGGAGGTTGTTGGGTCTGAAACAGTGGGGAATTCAAACATGCATGGGACAGACATAAGGCAATTGTAGTGGGGGTTACAGGAAGTAGGCTGTTGATTAACTAGAATCTGCAGCTTATCCAATATGAAGGGAAATGGGCAGACTGGGTGGGCCAAGTGGTCATATCAGCCATCAAAGTCTATGTTTCTATGTCAGTACTTCAGCATAACAACTGGCATGCTGCACATAGTTGATTCCTCAATCCAGTTAAGCTGAAATTGCTGTTTTTTTAATAAACTTGAACTTGCAGAAACATCTGCAGCACACTGTGTCAGTTAAACAAATGAAAATGTTTAACATTTCTATTCTCTGTCTTCTCCAGCTGGTTTTGCATGATTTTATGTGCTGTGACTGCCCATACACAATAAAGATTGTGTATGAACAGTCATACAAACAAGGAAGTATGTATCTTGAAGTTCCCCTAGAAACAGAGTACCTCTCAAGTTGCGCTCTTGAGGTCACCTGTTACCAGAAACCTCTCGATACAAGAATATCATTGTTATGTATGAATGCTCATACACAATCTATATTATTATTATTATTATTATTATTTATGTGTTTCCTTACTTACATTACTATGACTGTAGTTTATACTGTTAAACTTTTTATTGTTAAAATCTACCCTTCCCATGGTTGAACCTGGAAGCACTGTGTTTTTCAAGTACATAATTTAACATAAACAAAAAAAATAAAACAGATGGCTTGTCATTATTATTCTAATCTAACATTTCTAGTTTACTACAATGAAATGAACATTGAAATGGTCAATTCCTGTCATGTAGAAGTTAATGGATCAGCTACAAGTGGACTAAGTGGTTATGTGATTAATATATGGTAAACTGAACTTGTGCATTTTGTGAGTCTTTCATGATAAAGACTTGCAACATGCACATGTTCTTCAATTCTTAATAAAATTAATACAAAAGGTAACACTATTAGTAGAACGAACAAGGTACAAAAACAACTGATCATTCATCTAACTAATATCAGTATTATGGCACTTGGCTGGATTTGGGAACAGCTTTCTGGACTACTGAAAGTCACCAAAATGCACCATTTGACCTCAGTTTTCAAAATTTTTCCAGGAGGCATGCCCTGGACCCCCTAGAGAGGTTGAGATTTTGTGCCCTCCATAATTTGTGACTGCATGCGCCCCTGCTATGTGCTATGTTTCATTTGAATGGACTATATTAAGTCATGCATTGGCACTGATCACATCACAGTGCATCAGAGGTAAGGGCTGGTCTGAAGCATTATGAGCACAAGGGACTAAACAAGTGGCTGTGGAGTGATTCAAACTTGAATAGAACATTACAGTGCACCTGAGGGTAGTGTTGGAATGAATCCTGATGTGTACAATGAACTACACCATGGTGACTGAGGAGGATCCATATCAGTAATGCACATCACAGAGTGTCAGAGATAAAGGCTGGACTGAAGACTGATGAACAGATGGACTAAATCAGTGACTCTGGTGGGATGTGAACCAGAACAGCACTTTACAGTGCAGTAGAGGTTAGGACTGGACTGACACCCTGATCAGTCAATGGACAACACCATTGGCTGTGGAGAGATCTGAACCTGAAGTGCACTTCAATGTTCACTACTGTTTGGGGCTCGGTGGATGCATGATAAGGAGATAGATTTTACAAGTGGCTGTGGAGGATCTGAGCCTGAAGAATACTTTACAGTGCATCAGAGATTGGGGCTGAACTGATGTCATATGAATTGATAGGCTACACCAGTGGATGTGGGGGTTTGAACATGAAATGCACTTCACAGTGCATTATGGGATTGGTCTGGACTGAAACATGGTAAGTCGATGGACAACACCATCAGCTGTGGAAGGATCTGAACCTGAAATGCACTTCACTGTTCACTACAGTTTGGGGCTTGACTGAGCATGATAAGGGCTAGATCTTACAAGTGGCTGTGGAGAGGTTTTAACCTGAAGAAACTTTACAGTGCATCAGAGGTTGAGTCTGGACAACGTCATACAGTCGATGGACAACACCAATGATAATGGAGGATTCAAAACTGATTTGACCTTTACAGCGCATCAGAGATTGGGGCTGGACTGATGCTAGATGAGTTGAAGGCAATACCATTATTTTTTCATTTTAAACAATCAGCAATTGCGTATTAGGGAAAACTCAAGTGCAGAGCATGAGACTAACCCTACTACTGACCCTAACCGCTTATCATCCATAGCCAGGAGCAACATGCCACATAGATTTTAACATAGCTATAATCCGAATTTAAAAGTAACAAAGGTGCTGAATTCATGTAACCTCATCCAGTACATGCACAAGAAACACTCTCTCCCATCGGAATGCCAACCGATCCATAAGATGTGATCACACAGGATGACCAGAAATTATCCCAAAATGAACAAAGTGACAACTATGAAAACTTTTATCATAAATCAAAATAAAACAAATAAAGTAAATACAGATTACAAATCGAGGCTTTGGCACCAAATGAAGTGAGTATTTTAGGATAAAGAGCAGCGCCTCCATCTTGAAACAAAGTTTCCAGTCACCATGCTCTTCCTGCCCCAGTGTGCCCTGACTGGTTAATAGAAATAGTGACATGTGCAATAAGCATAGAGGAAGCATGGCAACAGTGAGGATCAATTTGACCAAATGGTGCCCACTACAGAGCTAGGGCAGATGCAGGTGAGGGCGAGCCCTAACTGAAACATCAAAAAAAATCACTGTACACTCCAGAGCCGGAGAGCCACTTTCCCACCAGTGATGGTTGTAAAAATACGGGTCCTTGCTTGAATGCTAAATAAGGTTAGTCTAATGTTTCAGGCACACACTTGAATTGAATGGTGGAAGGCACACAAAAGATCTGCGTGCAGGTTCCTGTGCTTTGACAATTAAGGCTTCATCAGGGGATGGTGCCTGCATCTAAGACAATACCCTTTATACCAATTAAATTCAGAATTGATGATGTCAGAAAATCTAACCAATCACAGAGCTCGATTTTTAAATACAGAAATATTCAGCTGACTTAGTGGTATAAATGGACTAATAGTTATAACAATCATGATATCAGTGACAACATGTTATTGTAGAAAAATACCCCAAAGACATAAAAAATACACCAAAAGTGGTGACGCCAATCAGATTGCTCGAATAAAAAAATATAAGTTATGAAATTAATTATAGTGTCAACCTGATCAGCTAACATGTTACACTAAAACAAGATGATATGTTGTTACAAGACAAACTAATGGCAGAATGAACATAATACATGTTTCACAGCACATGCAAAAAATAGTAAAATTATTTACTTATGAATTAAGGCGTGTTTCTCAAAAATAGCCAATGGGAGCATATATTATATTAGGTAAAATCAGTAAGGGTACGATGTCCCTGTTGGCTGGTACAACTCAATTCATCAGTTGTAAACAAATGCTCGAGCTGCACCAAGAGAAAGACATGGACACCAATCGGTCATCAGGCACTACAGCACATGATTTAGGGCGTCATATGGCACCATCGGGAAAAGAGGTATATTTTTATGGTGCCATATGGTGTCATCAGGATGGAATAGGTTAACTGCATAATTCAAAGAGAGATGATCACTAAGCGTGGACAGGTCGCCAGCCACAGTCGGCTTGGGGCCCAAGGCACGGGATCCGCTCTGAGTCCAGTAGAAGGTCGGTAGGCAGTTCCAGGGAAGTACACATTGGAGTGATCACAAGATCTTTTAGGTTGGTGCCTTCTGAGTCCTCGGGATCCCGTGATCACGAAGATTTTTAGTTGGGATCTATTCTCCACATCTTCTTGTCTGGCCATGATTACAGCGTGTTTGTCCTGTAAGTCCTGGACTAAGGCCTCCTAGTCTTCTATGCAGTTTTCAGCTGCAGTGAGCTGGCACTCCATATCGTCAGCTCTCTGTTCTAAAGTCTCCATATCCTTTTTGAGTTTGCTGTATGGTGCTTTATCTCGAGAGTAAGCCGACCAATTCGGTAAACATGGTTTCTAATTTTACTTGTTTTTTCTGTCCAGGATGCCTTGGAGTAGCTGTGTCAAGTGAGGACCAGTTTCAACAGACCTCATAATTCAGTATCTGAAGTTTGGGGACACAATCCGCTGTCATTGGATGTAGCCTGGTGAGTGTCGTCTTCATTTGGTCCCGGTTTGTTAGCACCCTCATCTTTGGAAAATAGTAGTAAGATTTCTTTAAAGCTGCTGTTAGAGGGTGTTTTGCTTGGTAAGGCAGGGAGCAGAGGAATTAGGCAGCCATAGAAGTGATGATGTCACGGACGTCCCAGTTCTCCAGGTTCTGTTCCTAAGTAGGAGGTGTGCGCCTTGCCTCCCTCCTCCCGGAGAACTGCTAGGAGTCTGCCAAGAATGTGGATAGAACATCATATTACATCCCTAGAAACACAGGTCACTCACCTGCAACAGTAGTTCTAGGAGTGGTATATGTTGTTCATCCACACTGACCCACCTGACCTCCCCAGCTTTGACTACAACCACTGTTTCCAGCGGACAAGATCTGGCATCAAGGGATGGAGCCAAGGGTTATACCACCCAGGTAGGTGGGAGGAGCCAGCTTTTAGACCTTCCGGCAAGATTCTTAAAGGGAAAGGACATGCCAAGAAGTGTGGATGAACAATATATACCACTTTTAGAATTACTGTTACAGGTGCGTAACCTGTGTTTCCGTTACATCAGGGAAAAAAGAAAGAAGGGAGGAGATCATTAGGTTAGTAGATGATAGTAAGGTGATCGAGGACAATTGGACCAAAGACTGCAGTCCTAAATAACTACTTCTGTTCTGTATTCACCAGGAGGGTGAGAGCCCCTACTTGAAAGTAGCATCAGTGTGCTAGGGAATCCAAAGAATGGAAACCCAGTATTCACCAAAGACAGGGTCTGGAAAGGCCTGGTGGCCCTCAAGATGGATAACGCTCCAGGCCCAGATGGGATGCATCCAAGAGTACTAAGGGAGTTGGTGGACGAGCTAGCTGACCCCATGGCACATCTGTTCAGTAGTTCACTACAGACAGGGATAGTACCCAGCAACTGGAGGCGGCTGATGTGCTACTTCACAAGGGGAGAGGACAGGGAGAGGTGGGAAATTACAGGCCAATTAGTCTCACATCTGTTGTGGGAAAACTAATGGAGACCCTAATCTAGCAGGACCTCGTGGAATACCTGGAAGCGAATGGTCTTCAGGGCAATAAGCACAGATTCATGGCAGGAGGTCATGCCAGACCAACCTTATTGTCTTCGACTGGGTGACTAGGGAGCTGGACAAGGGCTAATTGGTGGACCTCATCTAGCTTAATTTCAGTAAAGCATTCAACTCAGTACCAGATAGGTGCCTGTTAAAGAAGTTGGAGAACCTTTGTGCAGTGAAGGACATAGTCGGTGGGTGGGAAATTGGCTTGGGGCAGGAAACAGAGGTTGTTGTAAATGGGGTGAGGTTAACATAGGGGATGTCACAAGTGGGGTACCTCAGGTATCAGACCTGGGCCGGTCCTTTTCAACATGTTCATTGGTGACACTGGCTGAGGGAGTACCGAGTAAACTCCCTTTATGCTGATGACACTAAGCTTAGCAGAATGGTGGACAGCATAGACTGAGTTAGAAAACTAAAAGAAGACCTCCAAAGGCTAGAAAGATGGTCAAATGTGTGGCAGCTGAAGTTTAATGCAAAGAAGTGAAAAGTAATGCACTTGGGAAAGGTAACCCCTTGACCCGAGTAGTAGCTAAATGGGGTTAAACTAAGTACCACTACAGAAGAGTGGGACCTGCAAATTATCATTGTGACACCCTAAAACAATCAAGCCAGTGTAACAAGGCATACAACAAAGCAAGCAGGATGTTGGGGTATATGGGAGGAGTAGATAGTAGGAGCAGGGAAGATCCTCCCTCTTTATTAATCCTGGTGAGACCACACCTGGAGTACTGTGTCAGTTCTGGAGCGTTACCTTAGAAAGGACAAGTACAGGATAGAGGCTATGCAGAGAAGGCAATGAAGATGATACAAGGCCTCAGGGAGTCTCCTACAAGGAGAGTTGAAAGAGCTGAGCATGTACTCACTGGAGGCCGGGGGTGGGGTGGGGGGATATGATTGAAACCTTTAAGTTCCTGAAAGGCATAAATAGAGTACCACACACAGTGATATTCAATGAGAGCACCAGCATAACAGCACTCAGGCATGAGTGGAAGCTGCAGGAGGGAGTTTTAGAAGGTTTGAGAAACACTATTTTTGGAAAATATGGTGGAGCCATGGAACAGCCCGATGTGGGTGCATCAGGACCCTGGTGGGTTTCAAGAGGGGTGGGTCAAAGTAAAGGCACCAATGACAAGTACAAGGGTAGGGATGGATGAGCTATGGGGGAGGTGGAATAGGCCCCTGGATTGACACTAGGTCCCGGGTAATTTATGGGCAGATTTGATGGATCCTCAGTCTTTTCTGCCATCACTTTCTATGTTTCTGTTCCCCTTTGGAAAACAACTTTTGGTCCGAATGTGGAATCTGCTCTGCTGGAACTGCAGACCTCAAAAATGACTCGATCCCCTACACACTTTGAATCCAAAGACTCAGGGTTGCGATAGGGTTCCTTTCATAGGCTGTATGTCTGCCCTGGTAGAGGTTTACTCCAAAGGGCCAGACCATTGGTCCCAGAGGGCCCCTGCTGCCCCTCAGGCCCATTGCCTCCTGGTGCATATGCCAGGGTCACCAAAGATGTGGGTGTTGGTGCTCCAGCTGCCCCAGAGCCTTCTGACTCCCCCTTCTACTAGCCCTGGCAGACCAGTGGACCCTTGTGGGAGGCTGCATCTCCCTCTTCAAAATGGAGGAGACTGTAGCAGATGCTTGGGTACTGGAGGTAGTTCAGCAAGGACAACATGCCCTAGGCCTCCTCTTCCACCTCTGGTATGCCCTCATTTACTAAACCAGTATCCTCCAGGACATCTCACCGTCTTGCTGGAGGAGATTTGAACCCTCCTCTGCAAGAGTGCTGTAGAGCAAGTCTTAGTTATGGAACTGAATCAAGGATATTATTCTGGATACTTTCTAGTTCCAAAGTGTACTGGCATTTATGTCCTATCCTAGACCTTTGGGGCCTCAGTCTGTTAAAAAATACAAACATTTCTAGGCGGTCTCACTTCAGTCCCTGCTTCCCTGTTGCTACGAGGGTATTGGCTGTGTGCCTTGGACATATCAAGGTCTTCAAGAACCACAGAAAGTACCTTCGATTTAAGCTTCAGGGCTCACTATCAGATTTTCTTGAGGATGTCTCCTCTGTTAGGCCATATCTTTGGAACTATAGCGCTAGGCACCAGGACCACAAAAACTTTTGCTATCCGGGTGCTGCCCATGACAACCTCATGTGTCAGTGTCTAGATAAACATGAGCCCCATCACTTCTCAGTTCTATTCCCAACATCCGTTATCTTCGTTGCACCTGCTGAAGGAAACTTCAACTAGCAGTTGCTGTTTATTTTCAAGTTTATGTTGTCATCTCTGCATGCCCTGAAGCCAAAAGAGCCGTTATTTTGGTACTGTAAGCACACAGATAAAATCTGTACAGAAGACCTACACCCAGTCTGCATGTGCTGTTTGGGCCTGTCTCACCATGTGAGGAACTGTTTGATCTGCTAGAGCTTTAATCAGGCGACAAGGTGACACTGCAAGAAAGCTCTAGGAAACTTTCTTCCTTAAAACTTTAAAATGTAAAAGCTAAAGCCAGCCCAGTGGCACTGGAGGTTGAGGCACTAGTTGTGACACCTTGCACCACGCCGGTGACCCAGGTTTGGGAACGAGCCTGGGCTGCCGGGGTCGGGCAGGGGTGAGAAAGGATCAAGCTGCCTGAGGAATGCTCTCCTCTCTCAGGGAGGGAGATTTGTCATCCCACTCACTGACCGCCCTCTGGCGGTGGCCGGAGGGCAGTACAGGTTGAGAGGGCACACATCGGCATCGGGTGGGAGGGGATGGGAGAAAAAGGAGCCAGCAGGCCCCATGATTGTCACACCAGCACCCGCCGGCCCCCGATGTCTGGATTTCACTCGGGGTGGAGGTAAGCCAGCACCCCTTCACCCCAGCCCTGCCATGGGGGGACCCATGGGTGAATTAGGAGGGTGTCGGACGGGAATGGTGCGGCTAGAGACTGAGTCCCTCTGAGGGAGGATTGGAGCCACCTGCAGGGCTCAGGAGTTGTAAAACCTATATGAAAAAATGTTTTAAAGCTATGGAGAAGGACCAAGGACCAAAATCAGTCCCACCCTTGCCATCGTCTGAGAAATGGGCACTGAAGTTAAAAGACTAGGACGGGAACAGTTGCCGTTGTGGCCCTTCTCATTATCTGGCCACAAACATAAGCACAGGGCGAAGAAAGGTCTGCTGCTCTGGTGATCCTGGTCACTGTTTCAACCAACAGGTACTTCCATTGCCCGCTCTGGTGGCGTTGATGACAGCCCCGACCATCAGTGACTCACCCCAAGTTTGGGGCTTGACTTTGGATAATAGAATGCCATCATGATCGGATCAAGGCCCCTCAGACACAAGTCATGGTCCCAGCCCAGGGTGTCATCGACACACAGGTTGTGCTGTTGTGCTTGGCATCAATTTCTGAGATGATACAACGATTCTGCCTGGCTTGCCTATGCAGACAGTTATATGCCGTTGACAGGGCCTCCTGGTCCCCAGCCCCTGTTGATGCTGTCTACCAGCACACCTCAGATTCCTCCTTCCCAGCCACCGCCAACATCACCATTGTATTCAGTGGCTCCTGTCGACAGGGACATTGAAGTTGAATACAGTCCTGACCTCATGGTTATGGAGGAGGATTTAGAAGAGGTGTATGAGGGAGAACAGTATGTTCCAAGATCCAGTTCTTCCTCTCATCCTGCAGTACGGACTCGGTAGTTTACACCTTGAGATCTCCTTCTAAGGACCCTACATTTCAGGCCACAATGCAGCAGATGTAAACTGCCATGGGCTTTGCTGTGGAAGAGGAAGATGCCACAAAAGGAACCTAATGGAAGTTTTGAAGGTCTCTTGCACTCCCGCCATTATAATTCCACCTATCTATCCTGTATTAGAGGATTCTACTTTTGCTGCATGGCACAGATCTAACTCACTGCCTGCAGTTCCAGAAAGGCTGATCAACAGTATCCTGCTTCATCTGCCAAGTTTTATTATGCTACAGTCAGAAACTGACTCTAGTCATTGTGGATGTTCATGATACAGTAGGTCCAGAGCACCTAAACACATGAGTACTGTGCCTCCTAACAAGGAATCTAGGATACAGGATGTGATGGGCAAGTGTACATATGCTTCTGCCTCACTAGGCCTTAGAATTGCAGAATACCAGGCCCATATGATTAAGTATCAGAACATCCTATGGAAAGCTGCTAAAACTGCAGCCCAGGTTTTGCCTGAGGGCTCTACCAAGAATGAATTACTTAAAACTAACTTCTGGGGCCTGAGATTGGTAAGCATTTGCTCTTCTCAGCCTATGCTGTTTCTGATGTTTCTGCCAGGGCTGCTGCTTCTAGCATTTGCATGAGAAGATATGCTTGGCTAAGGGTTGCTGATTTTACTGAATAATGTGCAACAAGCAGTTTTGAATGCCCCCTTAGAGGGACAAAACTGTTTGTTTATGATGTTGAAGAGGTGCTCAGAGGTCTTCGGACATCTACGATGACCCTAAGATCTGTCAAGTCCCTCTGTCCCACTCCTGCCAGGGGACATAGGAGAGGATCCTTTGTCAGCCTGCTGCCAGAGGTGGCCATGTCTACCATAAGCAAGGATGAGGAAAGGGAAGTGGATCCTCGCTGGGCCCCTCCCCAAGTGCCTATTCAAAAGCACCCAAAGCAGTCCGTACTCAGTTGCTCTGCCCCCACCGATTCCACATGACTCTTTTCTGCCTACACCCCACCTCCACTGTTGCTTCAAGGGGTAGTTGTGAGAGGTAGAATGTTCCTGCCCTTAAATCAATGGCAGGATATTACAATGGATGAGTGGGTCCTGGAGATAATTGCAAGGGGCATGCTCTGGAACATCTAGAAACCCCTCCAGATTATCCTCCACCTCCTTCCTGTTATCCTCTAGGACATTTGTCCCTTCTGAAGGAAGAAGTGCAGTTGTTATTCCAAAATGTGCTAAAGAACTAGTTCCTCCTTGACAGAGAAACAAGGGTTCTATTCCAGACACTTCCTAGTCCCACAATGGACAGGGGTCTGTGACTTGTGTTGGATCTCAGGGATCTCAATTTCTGTATAGCACACAAGAAGTTTTGAATAGTATCCTTGCAAGGGATTCTCCTTCTATAAACGGGACTGGTTGTGCTGTCAGGACATGAAGGATGCATACCTTCTTATTAAGATCAGAAAAGCTCACAGGCAGTGCCTCCACTTTATGCTGGAGAGGGAGCACTACCAGTTCAGAGCATTGCCCTTTGGCTTGTCTTCTGTGCCACAGGTCTTTACCAAATGCTTGGCAGTAGTGGCAGCAGCCTCTCATGGGAAGGCCTGTTTTCCATTATCTGGACGACTGGCTCCTAAAGGCCAGCTCCAGAGAAGCTCTGCTTCATACCTCTGTCTCGAACAAGGCAATTGTTCGACAGCTTGGGGGTTACAGTGAATGTACCAAAGTCTGTGATGACTCCCTGCCAAAGACTGCAATTCTTTAATATGCAAACCCAATACAACACCTGAACCCTTACCAAGACAGAGCACTAGGTCAAATAGATATCAGGGTTTTCAAGTAACCAGACAGAGCGGGCCTGGCAGGGTGAACCCTTACAGAAAAACAGAGAACAAGGAAGACAAGAAGGGGAAAAGGTAGGGGAAAGGGGACGGAGCATGGAGAGGCAATCCACATCAGGAACAACAACAGGGGAGACAACAACAGGAACTTGAAACCCCAGCAACAGACAACAGAACCAAATGCCCTACCCTCACCACATCCCCACACCCAGGCCCATCCGAGACAGATGAATCAACCTCCACAATACAACTCCTCGGAGTTTCAGACCGAGCTACTACCCCCCAGGAGATGAGGCAGATACCAGAGAAGGTGATCAACCTTTCTTGGCTGGGTTGGAGGAATTGTCAAATGTATGGCAGCTTAGATTCAATGCAAAGAAGTGCAAAGTAATGTATCTGGGAAACAAAACCCAGGGAAGAGTACACAATGGGGGTGAGATACTGACAACAAAAAATGGAAAGGACCTGGGGGTAGTCATATCAGAAGACCTAAAGGTGGGCCAGCAATGTGAGAAGGCAGTAAGGAGGGCTGGGGGGTATACTGGGATGCATAGGGAGAGGCATCACCAGTAGAAAACAGGAAGTTGTTGGCCCTCTGTACAGACAGTTGGTAAGACCACATCTGAAGTACTGTGTACAGTTCTGGAGAACCCATCTCCACAAAGACATGGACAGGGTGGAGGCTGTCCAGAGGAGGGCACCAAAATGATGCAGGGTCTGCATCAGAAGACATATGAAGAGAGACTAAAGGAACTAAAGATATATAGCCTCAAGGAAAGGAGGGAGAGGGGGACATGTTAGAAACTTTCAAATACCTCAAGGGAATCAACAAAGTCCAAGAGGGTAGCATCTTTCAGAAAAAGAGATGTGCAAAAACAAGGGGCACAATTTGTAGATAGAGGGGAACGGCTCAGAGGTAATGTGAGGGAAGTATTTCTTCACAGAGAGGGTTGTGGATACATGGAACAGCCTTCCTGAGGAGGTCAGAAGTCAAAACAGTGGGGGAATTCAAGAATGCATGGGACCGACATAAGGCATTCTAGTGGGGGTAGGAGGAAGTAGGCTGTTGATTGACTAGGATCTGCAGCTTATCCGTTAGGTAGGGAAATGGGCAGACTAGGTGGGCTAGCGGTCCTTATCTGCCATCAAATTCTGTTTCTATGTTTCTATCTAGCAGAACATTAATGGAGATGGAAGAGAGTCCTAAATAAGGACCTATCTTTTGTACCCACAGTAGGTATAAAATTTGAAAAATTTTGAAGCTCCAGAAATTCTGCCAGAATTTAAGCCTCAAATCTTTCTTTGGTAAACAGGGACATAAGGATGATATGAATATTAGCCATCCCGAGTTACTAACCAGACACCAGATACTGTTTGGGGTAGCAATAATATAAAGAATGATGTGAATTTAGAAACTAAGTATTTTAGAGATCAGTCTGTTTTTTTTATCCTTCACCTAGCTCAGCCATTTTACATTTCAAAAGTGTATGAAATGAGTTTGAAAGTTATTTTCTAATCTGCCTAGAATTAACTACAGTATGACAACCTATCAAGAATGGAGAGACAGGCCTTGGAACATCTAAAAAGTGATCAAAATATAGTCATAAAACAGGCAGATATAGGCAGCAGTTGCTATTCAGGATACCACAGACCATATTTTTGAAATAGACAATTGTCAAACACAGAATTTTATAAGAGGCTTGAGTCAGACCCTACAATTTTCTTTGAACACCATATTGATGAATTTATTACAGAGGCTTTCAGTAGAGGTTGGTTAGATATGAATGTGAACAAATTCCTAACTCTGGATTTCCCTATAAGACCCACTATTTACACACCACCCAAGGCACAAAGACTTTGAATCCCCACCACCCCAGGTAGACCCACTGTGAGTGGGATCAATCCCTAACCAACCACTATCACAATATGTAGACTATTATTTGAGACCTTTGTCACAAAGCTAGGTCATACATTAAAGATAAGGGGAAGTTTTAAGGATTCTGGCTGATGTAGAGATAGACTCTGATGCATATTTGATTGCCATGGATGTTGAGTCTCTGTATTCCAATATCCCCAGGAAGATGCTCTGGACAGTCTGGCACACTTTCTAAACTCAAGAGAAACAGATGAGGACCCTGTACAGAACTACTCGTAAAATTGTCTAAATTTGTGCTTAAGTTTAATGCTTTTTTCTTTTGAATCAGTATTATTTGCAGATTAAGGGGACAGCCTTGGGGCTACTTTTGCCCCTAGCCTAGCTAATCTGTATATGGGGCAATGGGAAGACACCTTTGTCAGAAATGTAGACAACAACCCATTTTTTGGAAACTCAACTTGTACCATCACTTTATTGATGATATATTTATCATCTGGGTTGGCAACCTCAATGAATTTGACCCTTTGTCTCTTTCCTGCATGATACTAACCTCTAATCTATGCTTTACATATGAAGTTAGTCAGAGCGTGTGCATTTTTTTGACTTTGAGATCAGAAAGGGTGACAATGGTACAATATACACAGACACCTATAGGAAACCTTGTGAAAGGAACACTTTGCTCCTAGCTTCCAGTTGTCATCCACAAAACATTGTTAGGAACATTCTGAAAGGACAGTTCTCCGGATGAGGAGAAATTATGTGAGGAAACAGATTTCACAGAGCAGCAATAGATCTAGAAGCTAGATTCATGGAGAGAGGATGTCAGAGTGAATACATAAAGAAAATACATGAAGAAGTTGCAGCCATAAAAAGGAAAGATATACTTACACATAAACCTAAACACCACAACATGAATGAGAACCTCAATTTTGTTAGTACATACTCTGTACATTCATCCAGAATTGCTGACATTATCTCAACAAACTGGAATATACTGAAGAACACCCACATCTTAGCATTTACCGTGACAAACCACCAAGAATGACATACAGACATGCTAGCACCCTTAAAGATCAGTTAGTACACAGCAGACAGACGCTACTAGTGAAAGAGACTTGGTTAAAACCAAGTATAGGTAGTTTCAAATGTGGAGATGCAGCATCTGTATCAGCATAGTAACAGGAAAATACTTTACATGTGTGAATGCAAAAATCAGAAACAATATCTGATCAGAGAACTAATCACTTGTGACACCAATGGAGTGATATATATGGCCACCTGCACCTGTAGAGCATTTTACGTAGGAAAACCAAAAGAAAGCTCAAAGAGAGAGTAGCAGAACACGTGATAGCCATCAGACACAAGGATCCCACTTATGCCACAGCACAACACATATAAACAGTGGAGATGAGAAAACATATATTTTCTCATTTCAAGGGATCAAGAAGGTTTTCAGAAACCAAAGAGGAGGGATTATGATAACTTCATTCTAGAAAGGGAAGGGTTTTGGATTTACACACTGAATGCTTACAGAATACCAGGATTGAATGATAAGTTAGAGTTAACCCCTTCTTAGAAGAAAGAGATAATTACATGGGTATTTCAATTATAAATTACAACCCTTCTTGTGTGGTTTACCTTTGCTCTGCAGTTGTCTCAGCATGTTGTGATCACTATAAGGAAACAGTTAATATTAGCCTTACCAACAGTGGGTCTAATATATAATATAATAACATATTTAATTATTGACATTCATAAGACGATTTATTAAAATGTTTACCAAATGTTTGAAAAAATTTTTCTAGATTTTATTCAGCAGCATTGTAATCAATGGAGCACACTGGGATACTTAGTCTTAGAACTTCATCTGATTCTTCTGATACCTGGGCAGTACTGCCGTTTAAGAGAACAGGTTTTTAAATTGTGCAATTGTATATATGATAATGAATGCTATAAGGTTTTCAACCACTGTGTGGCACTATTGTCATGCACTAGCACTAAAGGGAAGCAGCACAAAACAGTGGGGGCAATCACCAGGGCTGCAAAAACTCCCGTTTAAAACAACCTATATGGTTTAAATTAAATTCAGCTAACCTTCTCAACTATTTAGCTTTTTAATCTTGCTCCTTGAGCACCATGTCAAAGTGCCACACGAGAAAGCCGGAGTGTGCCCCAGGCATCTGTCCTAAGCGGAAGGCTTCGTAAAAATGGCGGCGGCGCATCTACCCGGAGAAAAATAAACATTGTGGCATGTGAGGTATGATAACTAACCTTCTACGATCGATTTCAGTGAAAGCGGGCCGTGTAATGTGCTTTACATCATTATGAAAGTTGTAGCTCCGAGTTGGGTCATGTGCAGTAGTAAGTGGTGCTGCTGCGCGAGCGGGCGTGCAGTTCTGTGACATTGCACAGTGGATTTTCAACAGGCAGCAGTGTCCTTTTGCAGTTTGTAACAGTTGGTGAAAACAGTTGTGTGGATTGTTGTCCTGAGTGTGTGGCTGTCATTTTGTTCCAGAAACTAACTTGAAGAAGCAGGGTCTGTTGCCTCTCACCTTCTCCAACCCCAGCGACTATGACAAGATCCAGCCTGATGATAAGATCTCCATTGTAGGGCTAAAGGACTTTGCACCAGGAAAGGTAACCTTTTCCATCCAAAGTAGTCATCTGTTTTGGAGATCTTCTCTCCTCTCAAAGAATGCTAAAATCTTGTTTGTGATATTCAAGTATGTACACAGCCTTCATGTCTGTATTTTATTTTTTGTTTTTGTTGTCTAGGAAAGGAGGGCTAGGCAGTTTACTTATTTTCAGCCTCATCTCTGTGGTGGGGCATACAGGTGGAAATGAGCTGAAACTTTTGAGACGTGCCATGGGGGTCTTTAATACCCATCTGAACAACCACCAGAACAGGCAGCCAGGAGCTCGCTGGCGCTGAGCAAACTAACCTGCCCACCCCCCTTTACCTCATACAGTATAGAGGACACGTGTTCAGGGTGGGACAAAATGGGCAGCCAGGTGGCCAGTGGCCACCCAAAAAATTGGTTTGGCTACTAGATTTTGAAAGTTACTGGCCAACTGGCTAGCTGCACACAAAGTGATTTTTGAGCCCTTAAAAAGGATAACCACTAACAATACTGATTTGGCTACCAGATTTTGAAGACTAGTGGCCAAACAAGACCACCTGCTCCAAACTGATTTGTCCCACCCTGCACGTGTTCCCTGTTGGTCCATACTGCAGATGGCCGAGGTGCTGAGAGGAGGGCTGTGTCAGTTGCCGTGTTAAATCTGCGGCACTGGCAGAAGCGGTAAGGGTTGATGGCAGGGTAGTTTGCTCGGTGCTAGCGGTGTCACTAAACACAAAGGACTTTACACTTGTACAGGAACGAGGATCAGTGAGTGGGGGCCACTAGACATCAGGGAATGAGTTTTACTTAATAGAGACTGGGGTCAATGGGTGGAAGTGCCACTGGATACCAAGGAATGGGTGCTCCTGTACAGAGACAGGTGATCGGAGTGGGAGGTCTGATCGCAGGGGGGCAAACTGCCGCTGCTTCCCATGTAAATGAGCCCATAATGGGCATGCATATTGCCCCTTAGTGCCTTGCATTACCCTGGACTGATTTGCATGGTGCTGACTGAATATCACGCCGGCGGCTTCCAACACTAATGGAGCTGGTGGGACAGTTCCATGCACTTTGGTATGGGCTGCATACAGCCCTGATCCATGTCAGGGCAGTGCTACTCAACTGCGCTGCCCTGACATGGCCCTTATTCAGTAAGATGAGCGCCCGGTGCACTGTCTGACTAAATATAGCATCCTTGGGTTATAGGGCAAGAGCAGCTAAACCTTGCACTCTGCTTTGCCCATATTCAATATCGAGCTCCTGCAATCTTTATATGAAAACTTGACTGCCTGTTGCTGTCTCAGAGGACATTCTTTAATAAGCTATTTTCTGTTTATATTCAGTTGGTCATTTTACTTCATATTTCTGTTGTCCATCTCTTTTCTACTGTGTATACTTGTAGTCAGGCCGACCCGGTGCTGAGAGTTGGTGCTGCATGCCACACCTCGTGAATGAGCTCGGGCCATCGGGGCCAGGCGGGGGATGAGCATCCGGAGGACTGCTCTCTTCTCCTGGGTGGCTTCCGGGGATGCTCACTCAGCGGCAGCTCCTGGCGGTGGCTGGGGGCATCACCCAGTAGCAGGGATAAATAGAGGGTATATGGTGGTGGGAGGTCCCGTGCTGGCGCCATTGCACACTGCAGCAGGGGTGGAACAACTGGAAAACACCCGGCCTCCCGGTAGGCAAAGGAGGGTATAGGGCGACCAACCACGCCCAGTGCCAGGTCTCTCCGCTCATTCCCTTGGCTCTCTCCTGCCTGGCCACTCTTCTGGATTATAGATGGAGTGCCAGGAAGGGTAAGGCGGTCCCCACCTCGGGGACTCTGGCGGGGGTGAGTGGCGGGTAGTGGTAGGGGACCAGCCACAGAGGAATAGGCGGAGGACTTCAGGCAGGGGGATCATGGCACAGAGCCAGCGACCTCTGGAGAGGGTCCAGGCAGGACAGTGAAAAAATAGAGTTCAGGAAAAAAATATATACTTCTAACCCAGTAATGCTCAGTATATTCTTAACTTTATGCAGTGAGCCCTAAGGTTGGACTGCCGGAGAGATGAAACACATGCAAATGATGGAACACTTTGCACGTGAGCATCATTCAAACACTTCCTCTACAACTGCCTGTGTTCTAACCTCTTCAGATTTTCTCTCCACCTAAAAAGTCTGGTTGTTGCGGAGTCTCATCGTCCACTTTCTCCAGCGTGAAGAAAACATCAGATACTGTATAAGTATACTTTTTCATTTTCATTTACTGCCTCTACTATTTGTTTGTTTAGAAAATCTTATTTACGTTAAAATTATTGTTTTTCTCGGTTCCTCTCGGTTCGGTATAACCGTGGGGGAACCGGGTTAGTTTTATATTAAAATCGGGGTTCTCTGACTAAAGAACCACCTATTTTATTTTATTTCACTAAAAAATTAAAAAATGTTAAACCGATAAATCTCGGTTATTGAACCGCTATTTCAGTTCCATTTTAAACAAAGGGTTTGGTTTCTTGGTTCCTGAAACCGATAATATAAAAAGTTTTTTTTCTTAGCAGTTTGCTAAAATTTTGAATATGTCAGAAAACCCCAAAAGAAAACCGGTGAGCCGGTTTAAAAACTAGTACCCAGTGTGGAGGTCTTTGAAAAGGCAGACAAACACACACTTTGTGTAGTTGTCTGGGCTTTGACCACTTAAATGATGAATGTGAAGTATGTAAGACATTCCCTGAAAAAGCTGTTGAGAAACACCTTGAAAGGCTAAAGAAGAAAATTCCTAGGGGTCCCTCTGACTCTGACCAGCCGATACCCCCAAAACATTGTGGCTGAACCCACACTTTCTTCAGTTCCTGCCCCTGAGACTGGCACAAAGGGAACTAAAAGAGCAACTGAACTGGCTGACTCCCCGGTTCCTGCAAAAAAAGGAAAGAAATTAAGACACAGAACCCTCGCCTGTCAAACCGGGGACTTCTGGGACTACTTTGCTTGTAGCTACAGCCCAAGAGATTGCGCAGGCTTTTAAAATCATTCAGTCCTTACAGGCAATAGTCCCTCCTCAGCAGCCTCCTGCCTCCCCCCAGGGTCCCCAGGTTGGCAGCAATGTGCATCCTCTTCCCCTTCAAAGTGGGGAAACTTTAGATGATGATGAGGAGGAGGGGGAGGAGACGATGATGACTTTGGTTCTCCCCCAAGGGTGTCTGAGGATTTTTCATCCCATTTCACCTTTGTTAGAAGGATGGCAGATGCCTTTGATATCTCCACCACTGAGCAAATTGAAGATGAGGAGGAGGTGAGGTACTAGAAATGATGGGGTTCACACCCACAAAGGCTCTCCTCCATGTCTATAAATTATTTAAAAAGGATGCTATAAAGATTTTACAGGCACCAAATTCCACCCCTTCTATAGACAGGAGGATGGATACGAAGTACCAGTTGGAAAGGGAGGGAGCCGACTTCCTCTTCTCCCACCCCGACCAGCAGGGGGTTATACAACAGGCTGCCTGTGACAAGGCTAGGGTCCTTCTGTCCTCACACCCTCCGGACAAAGACTCTTGGAAAATCGAAAGTATGGCCAGAAAAGGGTACCTGTCAGCCTCTTTGGCTATGCGTCAGGCTACCTTCCAGGGATATGCTGCCCAGTACCAAAAATCCCTGTGGCAGTCAGTCCTGGCCATGTCTCAGAAAGCTCCCTCACCCTTGTCAGATGACCTAGCTGAAACTGCCAGGTTTGGGTTAGAGGTAGCGAAGTATCCGTTCCAAATGGCTGCTGACACTAATGACACTGCAGCCAGATGGATGGCAAACACAGTGGCACAGAGGAGGTTTGCTTGGCTTAGGGCCACGAACCTTACTCAGGATACACAACTAAAGCCCCTGGATTTTCCCCTAGAAGGAAATTCTCTCTTTGGGGAGTCAACTGTAGCATATATGAAGAAGGTGAATGAGTATAAAGCCACTTACAGAAGCAACCCTGCTAAAGAAAGAGCTTCTACATACACCAGGCCTTATGGAAGGGGAGGCCGAGGCAGGTCCTTTTACACCAGGCCCTTCTTCCAACCTGTGGCATTACCCCAGTACCAGCAATACCCACAGCAGGGTTACTCGGGGGGCAGGGGCAGAAGAGGCTCGAGGCAAGGGTCTCATACTCAGCCCAAACAGACCCCCTGAAACGCAGGCCGCTTTCTTCCCAGCTGTAGGGGCAGACTCTCCACTTTCTTCAAACTTGGCTGAAAATCACCACAGACAAGTGGGTGTTGGAGGTGGTGGGACAGGGTCTGTCTCTGGGATTCAAGTCATTTCCCTTTCAAAAATCCAGAGTGTTCAGCTCTCTCTCCCTAGCAGAAAAAGTGCTTTTAGAGGCAGAGGTTCGGAACTTACTGTAGTTAAAAGCAGTGGAACCAGTTCCAAAGGCTCAAAGGGGAAAGGGCTTCTATTCCAGATACTTCCTGACCACAAAGAAAAGTGGGGAGTGGCGGCCTATACTGGATTTAAGAGCTTTAAACAAGTTCTTAAGAAAACCAAAGTTCAGGATGGTAACTTTGACTCTGATCCTGCCAACACTTCAAAAAGCAGACTGGTTGGCATCACTGGACTTGAAAGACGCCTATTTTCACATCCCCATAAAGAAGTCTTACAGAAAATACCTCAGATTCAGGCTCCCTTCAGGTCACTACCAGTTCTAGGGACATGGATATGTTGTTCATCCACACTCATTGGCAGTATCCTTGCCGCTTTAAATCTTCGCGGAAGGTCTTCAAGCTTGCTCCTCCACCCACCGGGTGGTATAACTCGGCTCCGCCCCATGGCCTTAGATCTTCCCGCTGCAAGCTCAGGTTCCCTCCTTAGCTCTCGTTTACGACTAGTTCCTATTTCTCCGTTTGCGGTTAAAAATAAAATTGCAAAAGACTGGTCTTGATCCTCGCTGGCTGCGATGGACCATCGACTCCGGTTCGGAGATGCCCATGCGGACGAAGATGTCTCGGGCCGGATCCACACTCCGTGTGTCTACTGCTTAGGCCTTGAGCACGACCACGGGCTTCGACCTGTGCTCATCTTTCCGGCCTCGTCCTCGAAGCCGTGCTGCCCGATTGCAACTGGGGCGTCGAGAAGCGTTCCCTCGGTGAAGTCAAGGCCCGGTTGGCGGTGTCAGCGGCGGCGTTCGGCAGATCAGCTCGGCGGATGGTAGCCCTCGAAGAGGAGGCGGCGCGGGCCGTATCTTCCTCGGCCGCGGCATTTATCCCGCTCTCTCTGGGTTCTTCCTACACGGCTTCTTTTAAGGAGCTTTGTCTGTCCCTCTCCACTAATGGAGAAGGGCCTGCGTCTGCTGGACCTTATTCTCGGTCCAAAAAAGGGACAAGAGTAGAATCCCCTCGTCGGCGCTCTTGGGAGGCGGAAAGGTCCCTCTCCCGGGCCGTCGTCCGTCGGCTTGATCGAAACATCAACCCGGCCACTGGCCTCACGGTGTCCCGTCAGGTCGTTGACGAGACTCCCACTGATGAAGTCGAGATTTTCTCGACCCATTGATGAGCTGTCGCCTTTAGCGGCGAATTCCCCTCTCCCAGTTCCCAGGAGGAGTTGAGGATCCCGTGGGCTCGTCTGTGCCTCCGGTTCCGGAGCCCTCGGATGGACCTTCCGAGCGAAGGAGTGCGGTTCCGGCCGACACCTCCCCGCACCGACCCCGGAAATTCCGGGACTCTCGGTCTCGGTCTCGGACCTCGCCAGCGGTCAGCCCGTTCCCACCGTCATAAGCGGTCTCGGTCTCGGCACGCGATAAGCGGCGTCGCCCTTCGTCCTCGTCCTCCTCCTCGGATGAGGAGGCTTGGCGTAGAGATCGTCGTGATGCGAGACCTTATGTTTACAACAACTTCTCCTGGCGAGAATAAGCCGACTCCAGCGCCCGGCCATTAAGTAACTGTCACGGGCAACCGACACAACCTCGACTTGTCGAGGCCTATACCCAGGCGGTTGTTCGGCCCAAAACCAGCTGCTCCCACCGATTCGGTGGAGACCTCTGCCTCCACAGCCACCAATTGGGGCTCCGACCAAAGATTCTCGGTCTGCAGGTTTACCCATGGCGTCAGTGCCTCACTCCCGACCGACCTCGGCAGGTGAAGGTGGCTCAGGCCAGAGGCAGCTCTTGAGGACTCTTCCGAGTCCGAAGATGATTCCTCCTTCTTCTCAGCGACTGGACTTGGGTCTTCGGAGGAGTCAGTCAATGGGCGATAGCCCGTCGTCCTTCCTAGGACTCTTGGCTCATCTCGGAGTCTACGGGATGGAGCTCGAACCCGTTCCAAAGCGGGCCAGGTATCCCCCTCCCGGAGATTCTGGACGAGGATTCTCCGACGGAGGCCTTTCCGGTGGCGAGGCCATAGTGGGTCCGGCACTGGAACTTTGGCAGCGCCCTGCTTCCTGCCCTCGCCTCCGGCCAGGATGGCCAGAAGTATCACGGTCCCTACGGTTCCTTATCCGGTTTTGGAACACCCTCTGCTGAGGGCTGGTTACCGACAGCGTTTTTCGGCGCGCGCGCTGCGCCAGGATGTGGACAAACCTCCTGACAAGAGTCAGAGAAGTGGACTTCGTCGGGGCGAAATCACGCTTGTCCTCTCGGCCTTGTCAAGCCGGATTCGCCGTCCTCATGGCACATTTTCTCATGCCCTGTTGGGCTCCCTGGATGGTCATCCCTCATCTTCCGCCGATCTGCAGACTACGGTTAAGCGGGTGGGACCAGGAGCAGGCAGTGGCCAAACAGCAGCTCAGACTGCTTTGGATATAGGGACTCATGTCCAGATCGTGGCGGCCGCAGTGGCTATCGCGTCGGCGGGCTTGGCTGAGGATATCCACCTTTACGCCGGATACCCAGCACAAGTTGGCGGATGTTCCCTTTTGAGGGGACTGACCTCTTGACCCTGGGGTGGAAGGTCACCTGCAGAGGATCGAGAGGTCAATACCTTGGACTCGGTCTCTTCCGCTCCAGAGGACAAAGGCACATAGCCACAGCCTAAGCCCTTTGGTCCTTCTGTGCCCTGGTAGCCCTGGCCCAGCAAGCGTCAGGGCCAGCAGGCTCGACATGGCATCCCAAACCCAAACCATGGCTTCCTCTAACAGGAGGCAGGGAGGAAAGGGCCCAGGAGGTCCCTCGGCGGTCCCTCCTCCAAGCCTGCCCAGTGACGGCTGAGGGGTGTCGCCCCATCCCGTCACCTTACCCTGGGTCCCCGTGGGAGACTCAGGCACTTCCGTTCCGCCTGGTCGCTGTTACCACGGACAGGTGGGTCTTGAGGTGGTGGGAAGAGGCCTGCCTCTGGAATTGAGCAGGCACCACCCTTCCAGCCGTCGCCCCTCGGAAACTCGGAATCCCAGCCTCACTGGCGGCTCGTCGAGCCGACATCCTCTCCTCCTCCAGAAGGAGGTGGTAAGAAGGTGGTGGACCCTCCTTCAGACCCAGGGTTTGTGTCCAGGTACTTCCTGGTTCCGAAGCGGACGGGGGCTGGCGCCCCATTCTGACCACTGCGAGCCTAAACAAGTTCCTAAGGTCTCGAACCTTCAGGATGGTCACTCTGGCTCAGATAATACCATCCTTGGAGCAGCAGTGTGGTTCTGCTCTCTGGACTTGCAGGGCAGCGTTTTTCACGTCCCTATCCGTCCGTCTCACCAGAGATTCCTTAACCTTCAGTGGAAGGATCTCTCTTGATTCAAGCCATGCCCTTGACTTCTCCAGCTCAGGGTCTTCACCAAATGCATGGCAGTGGTGACAGCATCCCTCTCGGCGCGAGGGTCGGGTGTACCCTTACCTGGGCGACTGGCTGATAGCAGCTCCCTCAGGAAGGGCGGGTGGTCCAGAGATCTGGCCTCAGGTCTGCTCTCAACTGGGCCTCCTTATCCAATGAGGCCAGAGTCAGACTCGAGCGAAGCAGGTGATTCTATTCATCGGGCGCAGCTCGACTCTCTTCGACCAAGCGCGGCTCGGCGGACAGGGCCGAGTTCTTTCCTCCTTTGCCCGATCATTTCTGGTTGGGCAATGCGCCCTGCCGGGACTTCCTGCGCCTCCTGGGTCTCATGGCGGCCTGTACCAGCGTGGTCCGTTGGGCCCGCTGGAAACATCACGCCCCTTCAGTGGGGACTGGCCAGCCAGTGGTCCAACGCCATGATCCCTTGGACCAGCTTGTGTCGGTGACACAGGGATGTGGAAGCTCTCCAGTGGTGGACCGTTCCGCAGATCATTTGCAGGAGGGCATCCCGTTCGTCACGCCCGAGCAGCCGGTCTCTCTGGCGCCGATGCCTCTCTGATGGGTTGAGGGTGCCCATCTGGGGGACACGGGCTCATGGCCTCAGGTCCCCAGGGAGTCCCGATGCCACATCAACCTGCTGGAGCTCCAGGCGGATCCGCCTGGCTCTCCCGCCTTTGCTCCGTTCCTCCGAGGTCAAGTGGTCCGAGTCAGGCGGACAATACCACGACCATGTACTATCTAAACCCGCCAGGGCGGGCCGCGCTCCATGCTTCTATGCAAGGAAGCTCTCCGCATTTGGTCACTCGTGCGCAGCCTGGAGGCGGATCTCAGCCATTCACGTGGCAGGGGCCTCCAACACCCTGGCCCGATGCCCTGAGCGGATAGGGGCGCATCCACAGTGGTCTCTCCCTGCGGAGGTAGTGCAGCATCTGTTCTCCCTTTGGGGCACACCTCAGGTGGACCTGTTTGCCTCCATGGAGGCAAGGCTGAGTCTGTTCCATGCCCGCCCCCTCAGCAGGGCTCGCTGCAGGGATGCCTTCTCGAGGCAATGGACCCCGGGCCTCTTTTCGCCTTTCCCCCATTTCCCTTGATCCACAGGTGCTTCTCAAGGCGAGGGAGGGACAAAGGCGCAGGTGATTCTGATAGCCCCAGACTGGCCTCATGAGTTCTGGTACAGATCTCCTCAGTCTCAGCTCAGGACTCCGGCAGCTTCCAGCTCGCCCGGACCTGCTCTCAGTCAATCAGGGAAGGTGTTCCATCGGACCTTCAATCCCTGCACCCTGGCGGCCTGGTTTACAAGCGGCTGGGGTTCAGGCCTGTGGGTCTTTCCCGACGAGGTCCTCAATGTAGTTGGGCGTCCGTGAAAGATCGACCAGAAAATGCTATGCCTTCAAATGGAAAAGGTTTTCCATTTGGTGTCAGAACAGGGCTTGGACCCTTCCTCCTGTTCATTGGCAAGCATCTTGGACTATTATGGTCCCTTTCTAGTCAAGGGCTTGAGTCTGAGGCGACCCTAAGGGTGCACCTGGCAGCCATGCTTACAGGCGGGCAGGAAGCAGTCGGTGCGCAGAGAGGTGGTCTGGCGCTTTTCAAGGCCTTGATCACATTTCCTCAGTGCGGGAACCCCACCTCCGTGGGATCTACTGTAGTACTGGCAAAGCTCATGGGCAAGCCATTGAAGACCTATGCAGGTGTGCTCTCTCTCACCTGTGGGAAGAGCCGCCTTCTTGGTGGCTATCCGTCAGCCAGAAGGATGGGAGGCTCAGGCGCTCACTGAGTCTCCTTACCTGGTCTTCCACAGGGACAAGGTTGTCCTACTTCACCGAAATTCCTTCCCGAAGGTGGTGTGAGTTTCACCTTAACCAGGTGTTGACTCTGCGGTGTTCTACCCCAATCACACCTCGGAGGCGAATATAGGCTCCATACTCTGGACCCTAGAGGCGCTCTGCTTATTATAAAGGCCTTACGGCTGAATTCAGGGAGAGGTTAGCAGCTGTTTGTACCCTCGCTGAAGCCGCATCTGGCAGACCTGCAGCCAAGCGAGGACTAAGCAGGTGGGTAACCTCCTGCATAGATCTCTGCTATAAGTTGGCGGGCATGGAGCCTCCCAGAGGATAAGAGCTCATTCTACCGCCATACTGCTGCTAGCAGTGGCTGCTTCAGGGGCGTCCCTATCCAGAAATCTGCAGGGCTGCTACCTGGAAGTCAGCAAACACCTTCATTACCCATTACCACATCGGCCTTGAGTCACGCCGGGATGCTGGTTTGGGGACCTCGGTTCTCAGTCTCTCTTTCCCAAGTAAGTATATGGGAATCTGCGTCTTGCCTCCCTCCTCCGGAGAACTGCTAGGAGTCTGCCAATGGGTGTGGATGAACAACATATCCATGTCCCTAGAAATACAGGTTACTCACCTGTAACAGGAGTTCTAGAATGGTATATATTGTTCATCACTCTCAAACCTCCCGGCTTGACTGCTGGCCTGAGCTTCAAGCGGGCAGATCTGGCGTCATGGGGCGGGCGAGGTATACACCGGGTGGGTGGGAGGAGCAAGCTTGAAGACCTTCCGGCAAGATTTAAAGCGGCAAGATACTGCCAATGAGTGTGGATGAAACAGATATACCATTCCTAGAACTCCTGTTACAGGTGATAACCTGTATTTTCAACCCTGCCTTTTGGTCTTTCTTCCATTTAAGGGTATTCACAAAGTGCCTGGCAGCTGTAGTGGCACATCTTACGCAGACAGGGAATAGCTGTTTTCCTTACCTGGGCGACTGGTTAGTCGTAGGAAAATCTTCCCTGCAGGTGCAGGCAACACCTGAAGGTCACTCAGGACCTCCTGGGTCCCTCGGTTTTCTAATCAATCACAAGAAGTCAGTTTTCACTCCGACATCAAGTGTTGCAGTTCATAGGGCAAAATCAATACCCTACAGGCCAGAGCATATCTGCCCCTGGAAAGGGTAAAAAACATTCAAATAATAACAAACTCTTTCAAGCTCCACAGTTCAAAACTGCAGATAGTTTCTTCAGCTATTAGGCCACATGGCAGCATCCACAGACACAGTCCTGGATGCAAGGTTTCACATGAGGACACTCATTTCCGCCATGAGTCCCACTGGTGCCAAGAAAATATTCTTTCTCAAAGCTCATCCCAGTAACAAGGAATTCTGCTACAAGCTCTCACGTGGTGGAAGGAGAATCCAACTTAAGGCAATGGGTTCCCTTTCAAAGAGATCCTCGGTGATCCTCACAACAGATGCATCCCCTCTTGGGCTGAGCACACATGGGGGATCACACAACTCAGGGCACTTGGTCAGCCTCAGAGTCTCTTCAGCACATAAATCTCCTGGAACTCAGTGCAGTGCTGCTGGCTATAAAAACCTTTGCTCACCTAGTCAAGGGCAAGGTGGTGCAGGTCAGAACAGACAATACCACCACAATGTATTACATTAACAAGCAGGGAGGCACAAGGTCAGGCCCCCTCTGCTCGGAAGCCATAAAGATTTGCACTCTGGCCTATTCATTAGAAGTGTCTCTGCAAGCAATTCACTTGTCAGGGAAGGACAATACTCTGGCAGATGTCTTGGTCGAATAAACCAGGCCCATCATGGTGGACCCTAAACAGGCAGGTGGTACAAGTTATTTTCAGAAGGTGGGGTATTCCAGAGGTGGACTTGTTCTCATCCCACCAGAACCACCACCTACCACAGTATTGTTACAGACCTCCAGATCAGGGAACTTTTCCTCTGGATGCCCTCAGTCTGGACTGGTCAGGGAGGTTCCTTTATGCTTTCCCTCTCATTTACAGAGTACTGGTCAAGCTCAGATCCCATACAGCATCTCTGATCTTGATGGCTCCAGATTGGCCGAGGCAGCCATGGTACTCTCTTTTGCTCTCAATGTCTGTTGCAAGTCCAATGCATCTTCCACAGAGGCACAACCTGTTGACCTCCAGTCAGGAAGCTTATTGTGCCGAACCTCAAGTCTCTCAATCTCAAGGCTTGGCTCTTGAAGACTTAGCATCACTTGATTTAAAACTTTCAGACCTGTCATAAGTATTCTAAGAGGTTACAAGACCCTCAACTACAAAATTATTCTTCCAAATGGAAGATTTTCTATTTGGTGTTGGGCAAGACTCGGTTCAGCCCAAGCTAGCTTATCAGAAATATTTAGTATCTCCTCACACTTCCTGGGTCTACAATCCAGTTCTTTGAGGTCCACCTTGCAGCAGTGTCTACTTACCTCTCTGCTGGGGAAAAAGGTGACATTGGCTTCTAACATTATTTTCAAAGCGGTTCTTTAGGGCCTGAATCATCTGCATCCTCCTCACAGGCCACCAATCCCAGTTTGGGACCTGAATGTGTGTTTAGCTAAGCTGATGGCTGTCCCCTTCGAGGCCATGGCCACAGCTCACCTTGAATGTCACTTGGAAAACAGTTTTCCTAGTGGCTATGACTTCTGCAAGAAGAATCGGTGAGCTTTAAGCTCTCTGTATTGATCAGGACTATATCTCCTTTCATAGGGATAAAGTAGTCCTCAAAACAAAGAGGAAGTTTCTCCCCGAGGTATTTTCTGATTTTCATTTAAATCAGTCTATCACCCTACCTGTCTTTTCACTGGGCACTCCACTTCTGGTGAAAGGAGACTGCACAGTTTAGATCTCGAAGAGGGTTCTTAGTTATTACATGACAGCCACTAAGGACCTTAGACAGGATGAAAGCAATTGATCTTCCCTTGTCAGTCTTACGCCATTCATTACTGCTTAGGTAGTGCGGACGCACCGCTCTGAAGATTTTTTTTGAGTCGGCTCCAGCGCGCCGCCCCATGACAACGCTGCATGTCTCTTGAGGCTGACCATTAGGTGCCTCAGACTCCTCCTCCATCTCAATTCTGTTTCTCCCACCATCGAGGCTGCACCTGCTCTGCTATGAGGATTTACAACTGCGTCAGAGGCCTGCTTGCGACTCCTCCTCCTCCGCTTTCTGATCATCCTGGCGCCGTTAAGTGGTTGTAGGTAAGACCGTTCTGCATTTCTTACGGCACTGGGATCTTTTACTGTGTTTTGTGTTCATTTCTTATCATGTCAGGTTAGGGAGCCAAACATAAATTGAAGCGGGCCGTGCCCTTATCACGGTGGTTGTCCTGTGGCGGCATTTTTCTGTCACCGACCAGCATGTTTGCCTTCACTGCCTGGGACCCAACCATGATATGGATGCGTGCAACACCTGTTTCTTGATGGACCGTCGTGTCCTAGAAGTCCACGCGTTCAAGATCGGCAAGGCTTCGCCGACTTTCGTGGGACAGCGTCACTCCAGGGATTCCCAGGTAAGATCTCTAGACCCTTCCTCTGGGTCCCCTCCCAGACCTATACCGGTCTGGAGAGAAGACCTCCTCATTCTCTACTGTTGCTGAGGAGGCCTCTTTGCTTGTTGGATGGCGCCGTGGTCCCTCCAGGGGCCGTGGTGGAACTACCGCCTCGGCAGTCTACCTCCCGGAGGTGCAGGCTCCCCAGTGTTGAGAGCCCAGGTCTGCTGGGCCGGCATTGATGGACCCTCTGTGCGCGCCGGATCCCGGTACCATTGGCGCGGTGATCGGGCGGCGCCATGTTAACTCGGTGCCGCCCGCTGCCCGTGGGCCGGTTGGCTCTCCTAAGCGGCACCCGAGTTGGGTCCGGTGCCGAGGGCAGTGCCACCGGATCGACCAGCGCCGTTGGGGAGTCAGGGGCGGGTTTGGGCGTTCGGGTGGTCGAGATCATCCAGCGCCGCCGCTGGTACTGGCACCGTTAAGCGGTGCCGTTTCTCTGAGACTGCTGGGGTGGCCAGTATTGCGGTCCAGCTGGTCTCTTCCTCAGAGGATGATTCGGATGTGGACGGTCCTGGCACCCTGACTCTTGGTCAGGGTCTCCTGTGAGATGAGGTGCTAGGCGGCCCAGCGCCTATTCCTCTGCTGTCTCTCCTGAGGCCTCCCAGGCTGGGGTGGTCTGGGGTCCCTGGAGGGATGGAGTGGAGGAGGTGGAGGGCTCATCCTCCTGAGGGGTTCTTGCTGCTAGCTGCCAGTCCTGGTGCTGCTGCACCTGCTCGAGTGGGGTGTCGCTGGGGTGGGGAGGCACTCTGAGTCGGGGGTTGAGACCGGGCTGAGGTCCTCGGTCTTCACCTGCCACCCCTCGGGAGTCGGGTAGGAGCCGTAGCGTTGGGCCCGTCTTTCCTCTCGGGCTCCAGGTACCCCTCTGGTGGCGTTGCTGTGGGCTGCCCTTCTGGGCCCATACAGCCCAGGTTCGTCTGAGGGAGGATCCTACGAGACTCTTCAGGCTTCGCATCCCCAGGGTTCCGTTCTGCGACCTGGTTTGTTGTCGAGGATCCGCCAGCTCAGGCTCCATTTTCCGGTTCAGAGCCTCAGCAGAGGACAGTTGCCTGCGTCATAGGTGTCCCTCTCCCATTCCTCTGCAGCCACCCCTCTCTCCCAGGCCATGTCGGTCCCTCACGGGCCCGTTATCCTGGGAAGCGTTCAGAAGTCTAAGCAGCCTTCCCGCATATGTTGGATATATGCATTTTGGTGTTTAGCCTATCCCCCCACCACAGGAGTCCTCTGGACATTCGAGGCTCTCCATCATCCTCGTCTCCTCCCTCCTCGGAGGAGAGGAACCCACTACTCATCTCTCCTCGATGCACAGTTTCACTGGAATATCAGCGATTCCCTCGAGGATGGTGAGGGATCTTCAATATCTCCTTTGTTAGGCGAGACAATACCCGAGCGAGAGGCAGCGTGAATTCCTCAGTGAATTCAGTGCCCAGCATTTGGTGGTACTGTCCTGGCCTATTCCCTTCCAGGGCGTCTATCCGTTCCTGGCAGTCACCAGCCGCCCCTGTTCCAGCCCTGGCAGACTGCAGAAGAAGGTATTGTGCCCCATTAGGTCTCTAGGTTCTCTTCCCAACACCTTTGGGATTGGCATTCCTAGAAACTCCCTCTGGGCGCTGCTGCCTGGCGCACAACGCCCACGGACTCAGATTCCCTACAATTTGACCGGTGGGAACGAAGAGTGTTCTCTTCCTCTCGTGCGATGTTATGCATTGCATCACATCAGGCTCACCATGCTGCCTACAGTAGGCATTTATGGTAGATGCTTTCCCAAGTCCTAGCGTCAATGCCTGATACGGAGCAATCCAGACAAGCTATTGCCCTCTGTGCTATAGGCCTGGAGCTGGCAAGACACCAAGCAAGGGCATCTCACGATGCCAATGAGGTAGCTTCCAGGGACAGTGATCTGTATTAGGCAGACGGCATGGCTTAGTCTATCAAGGTTAATACCCTGGCCCGGCATAGGGTGATTCACTCCGCTTTCGGGGACCCGTCTCTTTTCCTCCAGGGCTGGAGGCTTCTGGGGCCTTCCTCCAGTCTCCCGTCCTCAGGTTACACCACCTAGCTCTCCTCCACCATAGGCTTCTCGTCTGATTAGCCCAGGGTCTTCCCCTCCTGTTTCCCACCAGCAGAAGGCTGAGGATCTTGTTCCCTCAGGGTTTCTATTATGCCCCCTTGGGGGCTGGTACTTACCCAAGCAGTAATGAATGGTGAAGATTGACAAGGAAGATATGAAAGTGCGTACCTACCGTGATTATTGATCTTCTCTTGTATCTTCACCATTCACTACGCCACCTCCACCTTCCCTCAGTGGCCTCCTACTCGGCGTCTCCCCTCCTGCTCGTTCCTCTCCCTTCCTCGTTGGCCTTTAAGCCAAAAAAAAACTATCTTGATTTCCATTCTTCTCTGGATGGATCCTTTTCCTCAAGGTAAAGGGAACAAGTAGGTTTATTCTATCCTAAGAACTCTTTCTGATTGCCCCTAGGGGTGACCTCTTGGCTTCTTAGCCATGTTGTTCAGTTCACAGCTGAAGAGACCGTCCCTCTATGGCTCGGCCCCAATTTTCAGGTTCCCTCTGGCAGGTATTAATTAATAATGTCAGCTTCTTCTGATTGGTGCTTCTGGCACTTCATTAACCTTGAGCTGTTGTTCTTGCCTTGCCTTCAAGGAGTCCGATTGAATTCCCACTCTGTCCTTTCATATAAAGCTGCCTTCTGTGGAGCTTAACCCCTCCCCACACACTTCTGTGTTGGCACTTAACAAGGTGCTAAGGGCTTTATTCCCCTCTAGTTGGCGCTCTCTTTCCAGAACAGATTTTCTGCCTGGGCAGTCTGTGAGCTCTCAGCTAGAGTGTGGCGGTTGGGATAGTGGGAGGTTAGAGAATCTGCCCTTTGTGTCCAATCTGTACAAGCGGTTCAGTTGAACCTTCTCTGTCCTCTCAGGAGGGTTCTTGCTCCCTTGTTTTGGTTCCGAGCTTATAACCTCTCAACCAATGTATCTATGGGCAGTGTTCTCCTCTCAACATCCCTTGTTTTCTTCCCTTTCTTCTTTTCTTCTTCCTTTCTCTTTCTCTTTATCTGTTCCTCCATGGAGCTGCCCCATAAGGGAGCTCTATAGTCCCTTAAGGTGAGGCATTCTCTCTCTTCTTTCTGTCCTCTACCAGCTTATTCCTTTTTCAGTTTATATCCCTTTCCTTTTTCTGTCCCTCGGCTCTCTTGTCTTGCTCTCCTTTTCCTTACCCTTTGTTTTAGCCTTTCTGGCTACCAGAACTGAGATGGAGGAGGTCTGCGGCCCAACGGCCGCCCAGTGCACATGCGCAGCGCTGTTCTCGAGCAGCAACACCGTTGGAGCTGACTCCAAAAAAAATCTCCGTAGCGGGTGCGCCTCCTGCACTACCAAGCAGTAATGAATGGTGAAGATACAAGAGAAGATCAAGAATTACGTTAGGTATGTAATTTTCATTTCTAGGGCGTGGATATGTTGTTCATCCACACTTATTGGTAGGTTCCTTGCCGCTTTAAATCTTGCCTGAAGGTCTTCAGCTGGCTCCTCCCACCCACCAGGTGGTAAAACTCTCGCTCCGCCCATGGCGCAGATCTTCCTTACCGCTTGAAGCTCAGGTCCCTCCTTAACACGCTCGTTTAAGACTGGTTCCTAATTCTTGAAAGTTCGAAATTAAAAAGTTTTTGCTAAAAAGACTTGGTCTTCTTCTCCTCGTGGCTGCGATGGACAAATAGACTCCCGGTTTGGAGGTACCCTTGCTGGCAGAAGATGTCTGGGACGGATCCGACTCCACGAGCGCTACTGCCTGGGCCTTGAAGCACGCAACCCTCAGGCCCGCGACTTGTGCTCTTCCCTTCGGCCCACGCCATGAAGACCATGCTGCCCGATTACAACTGGGGCGCGCGAAAAGAATTCACGGTGAAATCTAAAGAGGCCCGATTGGCGGTGTCGCGGTGGCGGGCTCGGCAGATCAGCTAGAGCAGATGATCGCCTCGAAGAGGAGAAGCGTGGGGCACTTCTACCTCGGCTGCGGCATTTGTCCCCTCTCTCTCGGTGCCTCGTACTCTGCTTCTTTAAGGAGCTTTGTCTGACCCTCTCTACCAAGGTGAGGGTCCAACTTCTTCGGGACCTTTCCAGGTCCAAAAGAGCAAAAGTAAGTCTCTCCGTCGGCGCTCTTGGGAGCGGGAAAACCCTCCCCTGTCGACAGCCATCCACTTGCTCCACCCTCAGCTCGGCCACTGGCTTCACGGTGTCCCGTCAGGCCAGTTGACCGAGACTCCTATTGACGTGATCGAGATTTTCTCGACCCGTTAAACAGTTGTCGGCTGGAGAGCTGAGAATCCCCTCTCCCGGTTCCCCGGTGGAGTTGAGGATCCCGTCGGCTCGTCTGTGCCTCCTGTTCAGAGCCCGGTGGGATCGTCCGACCAAGGGAGTGCCGATTCCGACACTTCTCCCTCGCCGCCTCGCCTGTAGTCGAGACTCTCGGTCTCGGACATCCTCACGTCCAACCAGATCACACTGCCGAGGGCTGCCCCGGTCTCGGCACCGAAGCTTGGCGCCAGCGCTCTTCCTCAGACGAGGAGGCTTGGCGCAGAGTTGCGTCCGGAGCCGAAGAACTATGTGGCAAACTCGCTTTTGACTCGAGAATAAGCCGACCCAGTGTGCTTCCCGGCCATTAAGTGGCTGTCACCGAACAGCGAAACAACCCCTCGTTGTGAGTCGAGGAGCCTGTTCTCAGGCGGTTGTTCGGCCAATTCCAACTGCCCTACCGATTCTGGTGGAACCTCCGCCTCCACAGCCATTAGTTGGGGCTCCGACAAAAATTCTCGGTCAGCTTTGGGTTTGCCCCATAGGCTGTCTGTCACCACTCCTCGATAAAGCCCGGCGGGTGGAGGGTGGCTCAGGCCGAGGCAGCTCTTTGAGGACTCTTCTGAGTCCGATGATGGTTCCTCCCTCTTCTCCAAGCGCATGGACTTGGAGTCCTCGGAAGGCAGTCAATGGGCGATAGCCCTTCGCCCTTCTTAGGGTTGTCGACTCGTCTCGGAGTCCACGGGATGAAGCTCGAACCAGTTTCTAAACTGGCCAGGTATCCCCCTCACGAGATTCTGGACGAGATTCTCCCACGGAGGCCTTTCCGGTGGCGAAGCCATAGTGAGTCCGGCCTTGGAACTTTGGAGCATCCTAGCTTCCTGCCTCACGCCTTCGGCCAGGTTGGCCAGGAAGTATCACCCGGTCTCTACGGTTCCCTGTCCGTTTTGAGAACACCACCAGCAGGGGTTGGTTACTGATACGCGTTTTCCGGGCGTGCGAGAACGCCAGGGATGTGGACAAACCTCCCAAGGAATCCAAAAATTGGATTATGCCGGGCGAAAAAGTCTATGCTGCGTCTCTCCGACTACGTCAGGCCAGTTCGCCGTCCTCATGGCACATTTTCTCACGCCCGTTTGGGCTCCTGGATGAGGTTGTCCCTCATCTTCCGCCAGATCTGCAGACTACGGTCAGGCAGGTGCGGGACCAGGCAGAACAGTGGCTAAACAGCAGCTCCAGACTGCGTTAGACATCGAGGACTCATGTGCCAGGTCTGTGGCGGACGCAGTGGCCATGCATCGTCGAGGCTTGGCTGAGGATATCACACTTTACCTCAGATACCCAGCACAAGTTGGCGGATGTTCCCTTTTAGGGGACTGACCTCTTCGGCCCTGGGGTGGAAGGTCACCTGCAGAGGATCGAGAAGTCCAATGCTACCTTGGACTCAGTCTCTTCCGCTCAGAAGGACAAAGGCCGCAAGCCACAGCCTAAGCCCTTTCGTCCTTTTGCGCCCACGGCGCACCCGGCCCAGCAATGTCAGGGCCAGCAGGCTCGACCTTGGTATCCCAAGCCCAAGCCGTCGGCTTCCTCCAACAGGAAGCAGGGAGGTAAAGGCCAGGAGGTCCTGGCGGTCCTCCTCCAAGCCTGCCCAGTGACGGGTTGAGGAGTGTCCCCCATCCCTGTCACCTCACCCTGGTTCCCCAGGTGACTCGAACACTTCCTTTCCGCCTGGTCCGCTGTTACCCACGGACAGATTGGGTACTGAAGGTGGTGGGAAAAAGCCTACCTCTGGAATTGAGCAGGCACGCCCCCTTCAGAGCACGTCGCACCTAGAGGCCTCGGAGTCCGCAGCCTCACTGGCGGCTCGCCCGAGCCGACATCGCTCTCCTCCTCCAAAGGAGGTGATCACGGAGGTGGAGGACCCCTTCAGACCAGGGTTCGTGTCCAGGTATTTCCTGGTTCAAGCGGATGGGAGCTGGCCCCATTCTCGACCCACACAACCTGGAACAAGTTCCTAAGGTCTCGAACCTTCAGGATGGGTCACTCTGGCACAGAATAATACCATCTCTGGAACACGTGTGGTTCTGCTCTCTGGACCTACAATACGCAGTTCTTTCCGTCCCTATCCGTCCGTCGCGGAGATTCCTCCGCTTTCGAGAGGAGGATCCTCTTCGAGTTCGAGCCATGCCCTTCGGCTTATCTCCAGCTCCCAGGGTCTTCACCAAATGCATGGCAGTGGTGACAGCATTCCTACAGCGCCGAGGGGTCGGGTGTACCCCTACCTCGATGGCTGATAGCAGCCTCCTCCAGGCAGGAGGTGGAGCGGTCCAGAGATCTGGCCCTCCAGGTTTGCTCTCGAATTGGCCTTCTCATCAAGCGAGGCCAGAGCCAGGAACTCGAGCGAAGCAGGTGATCCTGTTTATGGGGCAGAGCTCCGACTCTCTTCGAGCCAGAGCACGGCTCGGCGGACAGGGCGAGGTTCTTACCTCCTTTGCCCAGTCATTTCTGGTTGGGCAATGCGCCCTGCCGGGACTTCCCTCGCCTTCTGGGTCTCATGGCGGCCTGTACCAGCGTGGTCTGTTGGGCCGCTGGCACATCGCCCCTTCAGTGAGGACTGGCCAGCCAGTGGTCACAGCGCTGCGATCTTTTGGACCAGCTAGTGATAGTGACCCAGGAGATGTGGAACGCTCTCCAGTGGTGGACCGTTCCATTCCATCTGCAGGAGGGCATCCCGTTTGTCCGCCCCGAGCCGACGGTCTCTCTATCGACCGATGCCTCTCTGATGGGTTGGGGTGCCCATCTGGGGGAACACAGAGTGCATGGCCTCTGGTCCCCGTGGGAGTCCTGATGCCACATCAACCTGCTGGAGCTCGAGGCGGTCCGCCTAGCTCTCACCGCCTTTGCTCCGTTTCTCCGGGGTCAAGTGGTCCGAGTCCAGACGGACAATACCACGACCATGTACTACCTGAACCGCCAGGGCGGGACGCTCCATGCTTCTATGCAAGGAAGCTCTCCGCATTTGGTCACTGCGCAGCCTGGAGGCGGATCTCCTAGCCATTCATGTGGCAGGAGCCTCCAACACCCTGGCCGATGCCCTGAGCCGGATAGGGGCTGCATCTCACGAGTGGTCTCTCCTGCCGGAGGTAGTACAAGATCTGTTCTCCCACTGGGGCACACCTCAGGTGGACCTGTTTGCCTCCAGGGAGAACACGAAGCTGAGGCTGTTTCATGCCCGCCCCCCTCAGCAGGGCTCGCTGCAGGGGGATGCCTTCTCGAGGCTGTGGACCCCGGGCCTCTTCTACACCTTTCCCCCATTTCCCTTGATTCACAAGGTGCTTCTCAAAGCAAGGAGGGACAAGGCGCAGGTGATCCTGATAGCCCCAGACTGGCCCCGCCAGTTCTGGTACCCAGATCTCCTCAGCCTCAGCTCCAGGCTCCCGAGGCAGCTTCCAGCTCGCCCGGACCTGCTCTCAGTCAATCAGGGGAAGGTGTTCCATCCGGACCTTCAATCCCTGCACCTGACGGCCTGGTTCCTGAGCGGCTAGAGTTCCAGGCCTTGGGTCTTTCCGACGAGGTCCTCAATGTTGTTGAGGCGTCCGTAAGGAGTCGACCAGAAAATGCTACGCCTTCAAATGGAAGAGATTCTCCATTTGGTGTCAGGGCAAGGGCTTGGACCCTTCCTCCTGTTCTGTGGCAAGCATTTTGGACTATTTTTGGTCCCTTTCTAGTCAAGGGCTTAGGTCGTGACCCTAAGGTGCACCTGGCAGCCATCTCTGCTTACCGAGGCTGGCGGAAGCAGTGAGTGGCAGGAGAAAGGTGGTCGGCGCTTTTCAAGGCCTAGATCACATTTCCTCCGGTCACGAGAACCTCCACCTCCGTGGGATTTACTGCTGGTACTGGCAAAGCTCATGGGCAAGCCATTCGAACCAATGCACAGTGTGATCTCTCTCACCTGTGCGTGGAAGACCGCCTTCTTGGTGGCTATCACGTCAGCCAGAAGGATGGGAGAGCTCCAGGCGCTTGCATCGAGTCTCCTTACCTGGTCTTCCAGGGACAAGGTTGTCCTCGTCCCACCGAAATTCCTTCCGAAGGTGGTGTCGGAGTTTCACCTTAACCAGGTGCTGACTCTGCGGTGTTCTACCCCAGTCACACTCGGAGCTCGAATATAGGCTCCATACTCTGGACCCTAGAAGGCGCTCACTTATTATAAGGAGCGACGGGCTGAAATTCGGGAGAGGTTCGCCAGCTGTTTGTCACCTCACTTGAAGCCGCATCTGGCAGACCTGCAGCCAAGCGGACGATAGGCAGGTGGGTCACCTCCTGCATAGATCTCTGCTATAAGTTGGCAGGCATGGAGCCTCCCAGAGGGATAAGAGCTCATTCTACCCGCCATACTGCTGCATCGGTGGCTGCTTCCAGGGCTGTCCCTATCCAGGAAATCTGCAGGGCTGCTACCTGCAAGTCAGCACACACCTTCATCACCCACTACCACATCGACCTTGAGTCACGCCGGGATGCTGGTTTTGGGGCCTTGGTTCTCCAGTCTTTATTCCCTAAGTAGGGTGTGTGCGCCTTGCCTCCTCCTCCCGGAGAACTGCTAGGAGTCTGCCAATGAGTGTGGATGAACAACATATCCATGTCCCTAGAAATACAGGTTACTCACCTGTAACAGGAGTTCAAGGAATGGTATATGTTCATCCACACGACCCACCCGACCTCCCCGGCTTCGACGCACAACCTGAGCTTCCAGGGGGCCAGATCTGGCGTCATGGGGCGGAGCTGAGAGTTTTACCACCTGGGTGGGTGGGAGGAGCCAGCTTGAAGACCTTCCGGCAAGATTTAAAGCGGCAAGGAACCTGCCAATAAGTGTGGATGAACAACATATACCATTCCTAGAACTCCTGTTACAGGTGAGTAACCTGTATTTTCTGACCTATGGAGATGTGGGAAAAGGTAATCCAGCCTCAAAAAGATCTATTTCTCGTTGGATAGTCCAGTGTATCCAATTCTGTTACACTAGTGCTGGCAGAGAGTCCCCACCAGGACTAAGGGCTCATTCTACAAGAGTGACTGCTACTCCTAGCAGCTGCTAAGGACATCCCATTAGTGGATATATGTAAAGCAGCTACCTGGAAAACAGTACACACCTTTACAAGCACTGCAACCTGGATATTTTATCCAGAGTGATGCTAGGTTTGGCACAGCAGTCCTGCAAAGTCTGTTTCAAAATGAGTTCTCTGCCCACTTCAATGGATACTGCTTGGTAGTCTGCATAAAGTTATGAATATACTGCACATTACTGGGGTAAGAAGAAAAAATGCTCACCATAGTAATTTTCTCTTCTCAGTGTTGCTCAGATATTACTAACTTCCCTCCCTCCCCTTCAGAACTTCAGCCTCTGCTCATGCTGGTGCCACTTATCATTTTACACCATTGGGAGAACATTATCCTCTGCACCTGTACAAGTAGGTGAACAGAGCTCATTTTGTGTTTATTTTTGGAAAATTATTCTGGCATCATGTTCTAACTTATTTAAACTTTTTTTCCCCCGGTTGGAGGATTAATTTTAGTAAAATCCAGATTATTGGGTAACCCCAGTTTTAATGATAAGAATCTCTTCGTATTATTACATTATCATGAGCCATCCTTTCAGGCTCCTTTATAAAATCTGAAGAGGTTAGAACATAGGCAGTTAGTAGAGGCAGTGTTTTGAAAGATGCTCACATGCAAAGTGTTCCATCATTTGCATGTGTTCCATCTCGAGCAGTCCAACCTACAGGCTCACTGCATAAAGTTAAGAATATCTGAGCATCACTGGGAAGAAACACAATTACTATGGTAAGGAATTTTTTTCTTGTACTCAATTTTTTTTTCACAGTTTTTTCTACAGAACTGAGGTAAGTTGTGGCATCAGTAACAGTTATTGCTAAGCACGCAGCCCCACACAATGTCATACTTGCACTAGCACCAGTAGCCAGTGTTGATGTCCTGGCCCCAAAAAAAGACTTGCTCCCACAGGGTCTTAGTGTCTCTAAGACGCAGGAGTGGTACTCTACAGAGAAGATAATTTTGGAAGATCTTTAGGTATGGTAAGTACTTGATACTTGAATCCATTTTGCTAAAGATATCCCCTGTGACTCTCAGCAAGGAAGTGTTTGGTTTTAGAAAGTATCAGTCTTATCTGTGTCAATCTTTACCATTCATCACAGATGAGTACTGGCCGGAGGTCAGGACCTTGAGGAGCCTTTTTTTAAGGATAGGTGGAGCGGCGCAGCATCGGCCCTCGAGAACCGACATTTCATTGGCTCGAGGATTAGCCGTTATGCTGTGCTCGACCGCCTGACTACCAGTTCTTCGTCTCCGCCATCGAGGTCGCCTCGTGGGAAGCCTGAAGAAGTTTTCTCTCAGTTTTTAGGCCTTAAGCCTGCGATATTTCCGTCGCCAGTCCACGGTCTACTAGTTCTGGGTACTGCCTCCACTCGACGTCGCCGGTAAGATCTTTCCTTTTATTAACATTTAAATGACGTTGAGTCTCTTTTGGTGGTGTTTTCCGTGGGTCATGCCATGATCGGAGGCAAGAAGTTCTTTAAGGCGGGGCGGCCCCTATGCGTCCGGTGCCCGATGCGGCGCAATTTCTCCGTGACCAGACCAGCATGACCGGTGTCTCGCGTGTCTTGGGTTACATGGTCTGCGACGCCTGCTTCTCCATGGACTGCCGCGTCCTCTAACCGCGCGTGGAAATTTGGACAAGCTCCGCCGACTTTCGGGGGACGGATTCGCACTCGTCTGGCCAAGCTGCGCTCTCTCGGCCTTTCCTCCGGGTCCCCTCCTGGTTCTATACGGACCGTGGAGGAGGCAGCCTCGACCTCCCGTAGCCTAGCCTTGGTCGAGGCTCCTTCCGCGGTGCAGGAGGCCCGTCCCGCTCCCCCACCCCGGGAGCGGGCGGGAGGCGCCGTCATGGCAATCACCCCTTCGGGGGTGAAGGCCCCCGCGGAGTCCTTCCCACGGTCCGGAAGGCCTGGGTCGGCACCGTCCTCGGCGCCGTCGGTCGGTGTCGTCGAGGCCTTCGGCGCGCCGTCAGTGGTGCCGAGGGCCTTGGCGGCGCCCGACTTGTCTCTCAGCGCCATGACCCTGGATCCGGCCTCGCCTTTTTGCTATGTCTCGTGGCGCCGAGGTTGAGCGCGGCGCGCGGGTCCCTCGGAGTTGCTGGTCAGTGTCGCTCTCAGCGCGGGGCCAGCGTGGCTGCATCGGCGCGGGTCGTTTCGGGGCAGTCGATGCCGCCTTGGTTCTCGGTGCAGCTCGCGGCTCGTGCGGCCCTACGCCGGCGTCGTTAGCGCCAAGCCTGCTCCGCGGGATGCTGGCGCGCTTCGACTCTTGGTGCCGCTCGCGGCGCCGGAGAACCTAGGCGGTGTTTGTGTTTCGGGGCCACTGTTGGGGTTGCCGCCGGTGCGTCTCTGTTCAGCGCGTTGGCGGCGCCGCGGCTGGCCCTGTCTCCGGACCTTTGGTTTGGCTGCCCTGCTGCCTTCTGCCAGCTCCGTCCGTGGGGCCGTGGAGGGCGCGGGGGCGGCTTTGACCACTGCCACGATTTCTGGGCCCTCAGCGAAGGTTGCGTTTCCTCGCCCTCCTACTGTCTGGCTTAGGGCCTCGGATTCCACCTCTTTGGAGTCGGAGTCCAGTTCAGAGTCGGACGGGCAGTCACACCCTTCGGGGTTACCTGCACAGGAGAGTGAGCCAGTGGTCTCTTCGACGAGTCGGAGTCAGCCCCCTGCTGAGGAGCGTCTGGTTCCCCTCCAGATCGGGGTCAGTGGCACTGACCAGCAGGCTGTGGTGCGTGCCACATTAGCCATGCAATCTGGTCTGGGGGGGTTCCTTGACCCATCAGCAGAGGTACCCCCTCCCGTGGTGTGTCTCGATCGCCCAACTTTGGGGCCCATCAGGAAGCTTACGGCTGGGGAGGGTGCTGCGCCCTGGATTTCCCCCTCGGGGGCATCCCAGAGCTGTCAGCTACCTAGGCTGACCCTTCTGAGGACCAGGACCTTCTCGGACTCTGAGGGGTCGAGGGGTGTGGGGTCGGCCTTTCTCTGGGGTCCACCCGGGCCCTGGACGGAGCCGAAGTGCGGACTTCCGCCCTTCCCATTCCGGTTCCTTGAGAGGGTCCTATTCTTTGGAGGCAGGGGACCATCCTTCTGGACCTATCCGGCCCCGGTCACCTCACTGGGGGGGATTCTTCTGGGTGCAGCCTAGGCAGTACCAACGTGGTTGTACAGCTGTCGATCTGGAGTCTTCGGGACACCTTCCCGGTGTCCATGGTCTGTTCCTAGCCCTGGCAGAGGCCAGCCGATTCCTTCCCTCGGCTCTGCCCCTACCCCTCTGCCACATTCTCCAGCGCTCCCGGGCATTCTTGGTCCTACCGGGCCTCTCACCTGGGAGCAGTTCAGAGCGGTGGCTTCTCGGTTCCCTGCTTACGTTAGGGCCTTGGACAGTCAGGTTTTCAAACCCCGAGCAGCCACCCTCTGAGCTTGTGGTGACCTCCAGCTCCTCATCCTCCTCTTCTGGGGGTGAGGAACCATCTGTCCACATCTCTCCTGCCGCTGATCTCGCGGAGTATCAGCGTTTCCTCGCGAGGATGTTGGAGGACCTTCACCTATCCCCTATCCGCGAGCAATCCAGAGCATGCGGCGCACGCCTTTCTAGGCGATTTCGGGGCGGCCACCCTTGTGGTGCCCCCCTGGCCTGCTCCCTTTCGGGAGGCGTCCATGCGTTTCTGGCAGAGGCCCTTCTCCGGAGTTCCTGCCCCTAGGGACCTCAGCCAGAGTGATGTGCACCCTGGGTCTCAGGCTCCATGCCTCATCCACAGTGGATTGGCGCACCTGGACACTCCCGAAGACTCCGCGCCCTCCACCGTGACGGCCCCCAGATCAGGACTCTTCAGATTTTGATTTCTGGGGAGGAGGACTTTCTACTGCACGGTTGCTTCTCTCCATCTCCGCTCATCAGGCCCACTATGCAGCCTACAACAGGTTCTTGTGGTCAGCGCTGGGTCAATTCCTAGCTGCTTTGCCTGACTCAGAGCAGACCAGGCAAGCCATCGCTCTCTCTGCACGTGGCCTGGAGCTAGCAAGGCACCAAGCAAGGGCATCTTATGACGCCAGCGAGGTAGCTACCAGAGTGGTAGGGACAGCGATCTGCACCAGAAGATCGGCGTGGCTTCGCCTTTCCCGGTTGTCACCCTTGGCCCGGCGTAGGGTGATTTGCTCCGCTCACCAGGGAACCTGTCTGTTTTCCCGTAGGACGAGACGCCGTTTGTTGGGGCAACTTCCTTCCCCCTCCGGGGGGACCCCGTCTCGCTCTCTCCACTCTCGGAGCTCTCCAGGCCCAGAAGGTTCCCCCTAGTGTGTCACCCACTGGGGGCTAGGGACACTGTCCCTTAGGGTGCAATTAGTCAACCCCTTTGGGGGCTTGGTACTCACCATCTGTGATGAATGGTGAAGATTGACACAGATAAGATATAGAAATTATGTACTTACCATAATTGAGTCTTTCTGTGTATCTTCACCATTCATCAAATCCGCCCACCGTCCCCTGGGGCCTCAGTCTCTGGGTCCCCTCACTCTGTGCCTCTCCTCTCTTTGGAGCAGGGTAAAGTAGGGACACGCAGGGGTGTAATTTCTTCCTTTAAAGGGTACAGATCAGTGGCATTCCTTCTCTACTACATATCCACCCTTTCAGGGTGGGAGCTGTAGTTGCCTCCTTCTGTCCTCCAACTGTTTAAAAAAAAAAGGAACCCCTTTTTTTCACCAAATCTCGTTACAGAGAGAGTACTAATCCCTGTACCCTGTCCTTCTCCAGTATAGCCGACTCTGCTTTTGGGGTATTGCCACATATTCTGTGCCTTGAATTCTGGCAAGAAAGCTTTGCTACTCCTTGCAGTTCCTATACAGTCTGGTGACGGACAAGGGTCCTGGATCCTTGTTACCTCTCACTCTCTCCTAAATTTTCTCCCTCCCTTCCCTCCCTTCTTCCGCTTCCAGAGATTGGGGCCCCTACCCAATCCCCTTAGTCTCATCTCTCCTCTGCTGTCCTCTCAGTCGTTATTTCTCCTTTTGGTTCAGTTCTTCCCTCCTTTTTCTGTCCCTTGGACTCTCTTGTCCCACCCTCCAGCCCTTCCTCTTACCTCTCCGGTGACTCAGCTAGTAGTCAGGCGGAGTCGACACAGCTTAATGGCTAATCCTCGAGTGCCACGTAGTACGTCGGCCTCGAGGGCGGCGCTGATGCTGCTTCGGCTCCGCCTATCCTTCAAAAAAAAAAAAAGTTCCGTGGGGTCCTGACCTCCAGCCAGTACCCATCTGTGATGAATGGTGAAGATGTACAGAAAGATCATAATTACGGTAAGTCGTAATTTCTATTTAAACAATCACTGAAACAAAATATTTTGATCTTACTTGAGATACAGTTCTTGCAGCAGGTTACACCATTAGGACTGAGCCGGCGGGCGCCAGGACCCACGGAAATTTTCTAGCTAGCAGTCTTCAGCGGGGACCGCCTCAACGTCAGTCCGCTCCCGACGTCGGGCGTGAGTACATAAGAGGCGGTCCCCATAATCCTCAGTTCTTTCTAGGAGCGTGGATATGTTGTTCATCCATACTGTCTGGCATTGTCCCTTTCCCCTTTAAATCTTGCTCCTCCCACCCACCTGGGTGGTGAATACCTCGGCTCTGCCCCATGACGCCAGATCTTCCTTTCCGCTGGAAGATACAGGTTCCCTCGTGCAACTTTGCAAGTACCATAGGCCCTGGAGTCTAATCGACAGTTTTCGCCACACTTACTCGCTTTAAAACTTGTCCGAGTTTATGATCCGGATCTGAACGCTTCGGATATGGAGGACAAGTCGTCCCCTGGGTTTCGCCGGTGTCCTTGTGGACAGAAAATGTCTCTCACCGATCCCCACCTCTCGTGCGTTTATTGCCTAGGCGCTGTGCATGATACTTCGGCTTGCACCATCTGTTTGGCCTTCCATCCCACCGTCCTGGAGGACCGCAAGGCGCACCTTAAGCTGGGGAGACCGAAGCTTCGCAATCCACCGGTGAAGTCCAAGGAGGCCAGGTGGGCAGTTTCCGCGAGCTGCGGGATCCGCCGAGCTGCTCGAACAGATGGCGGCTCTCGAAGAGGAAGCTGCCCAAGCTTCAGCCAACCGAAGTTTCTTCGTCCCGCTCAACCTGGGCTCCACCTTCACGGGGTCCTTTCGGGAGTTGTGCCAGTCTCTCCCTACCATGGGTGAGGCGCCTTCGGGCTCACACTCCTCCCGATCCAAGAAAAAGGACAAGGACCCCAAATCTTCTTCTTCTAGCTGAAGAAGACGTTCCTGGGACCGAGAGCGGTCAGATACTCGGGAGCAGGCGGTCTCGGCCACGGTAGAGATCACTTCCTAGGCTGCCGGCTTTTCGAACCTTCCGTCAGGCCAGGGCACTGAAGCAGAGGATACGGCAGAACCGGCCAAGATTTCTCTCTACCCGATAGACCCGTTGTCGCAGACACCTGTCAACGACTCCTTGAAGAGGACTCCCATTCTCTCCTTTCCCGATGAGGAGACCCGTCCTTCGGGCATCCCGATCGAGGGACAAGAGCCGGATCCTCGGTTTTCACTGAATACAGCTTCTCCCAACCGACAGAGCCGACGCCGTCGGTCTCGATAGAGGAGTAGGACCCTGTCGGTAGAAAAAACGGAAGGGTCATAAACACTCCAGAAGAAGCGGCGCTGCGTTCCTCATCCTCCTCGGACGGAAAGACTTGGCGGAAACTCGATGTTGAGGACCTCATGTGGCAACAACTCCTTTTGACCGGTCAAAAGCCATCTACTCGGCTGTACCGGCTGTGCCAGCCCCAGCCTCTTCGGCCGACACAGACCTCGTTTCTGAGGACTCTGGTGGGACGGCAGTATTTCTGGTCAGCCTGTTACTGGCTCCCCACCAATTTTGGTGGAACCACCACCTAAACAGCCTCAGGAGAAGCTCCTCTAAGGAGGATCGGACAACTCACGGGCTTGCCCATAGTTGTCATTACTGCTACTCCTGATCACCCTAGGCGCATCGAGGGGGGACATAGGTGGGAGACCCTGTGTCCTGATTCCTTGGACTCGGATACAACTGGCCTTCACTCGCATGATGAGCTGTCAGTGACAGGCCTGGAGGAAGGTCCTTCTTCCTTCCAGGGCATCCTTGACTCATTTCTGAGTCCACGGGTATGCCTTGCAGCCTATACAAAAGGCGGAATATTCTCTCACGGGATATTCTTAAGAGGAGATACCTGACAGAGGCCTTTCCAGTGGCGAAGCCATAGTTAGCCCGGCACTGGAGCTTTGGCGGCGCCCTGCCTCTTGCCGCCCGCAGATACAGCGGTGCCCATGGGGTCCTTGGCGGGCTTCACTGAGCATTCCTCGGCCGAGAGCCTTGTGACTGCCTCAGTGTTTCAGCGCACGGGCAGCTCTGTGGATACTGACTGCCCTCTGGACAAGGAGTCCAAAAATATGGACCACTCAGCCCGAAAGTTTATGCGGCATCATCCCTGGGCCTTCGTCAGGCCAGCTCGGCAGTGATTATGGCACACTTCTTTCATACCCTACTGGGGTCGCTTGATGAAGTCCTCCCTCATCTCCCAGCAGACATGCAGACCACGGTCAAGCAGGTCCGTGACCAGGGCCGTGCTGTTGCTAAACAGCTCCAGATGGCTCTGGACATTGGAGATTCCTGTGCCCGTTCACTATCTGCAGTGGCCACTCACCACAGGGCTTGGCCGAGGTTATCCTCCTTTCCAGCGGATACTCAGCACAAGCTAGCTGACGTGCCATTCCTTGGCACCGACCTCTTCGGTCCGGGAGTGGCAGGTCATCTCCAGTGCATTGAGCAGTCTAATGCCACCTTAGATGCCACCTCTGCTAAGGGTTCTTCGGGCAAGAACCAGCAGAAGCGCAAGAAGTCCTTTCAGCATTCTTCCCCTGCGGTCAGACAGCCCTCCTTCCAGGGAGGTCAGCAACAACAGCAGGCTGAAGCTTGGTGCCCTAGGCCCAAGCAAGGTCCCCAACAGCCCCGCAAAGGAGGCCGAGGTGCTGGTGCAGGTGCCTTCTCCTCCTCCAAGCCTGCACAGTGATGGGTCGGGGGTGGCCTCCCCTACACCCGTCCGCCAGTTCTGGGTCCTCCCGTGGGAGTCCGACTCCACACTTTCTTTCTGCCTGGTCGGTATCACTCGGACAGGTGGGTTCTGAAGTGGTCGGGCAGGGACTGCCTCTATAGTTCGACAGTAGCCCCCAGCTGGGCCGTGCCCCACGGGAGGAAAGGATCTCAGTTGGCGCTCAGTCGGCCCTTCGGGGCGACATTGCTCAGCTCCTCCACAAGGAGGCGGTAGCTCCAGTGCTTGATCCTCCTACAGACCCAGGCTTTGTGTCCAGTTATTTCCTGGTGCCCAAGCGGACGGGGGGTTGGCACCCCAGCCTAGATCTCCACGACCTGAATCAATATCTCAGGTCTCGCACCTTCCGGATGGTAACTCTGAACCAGATCATACCATCTCTGGAGAGAAACATGTGGTTCTGTTCACTGGATCTTCAGGACGCGTTCTACCACGTCCCAATCCGTCCGTCCCACCAGCGGTTCCTCCGCTTCAGGGTTGAAGGGACCCTGTACGAGTTCAGAGCCATACCGTTCGGCCTGTCATCGGCCCCTCGGGTCATCACCAAATGCATTGCAGTGGTGGCAGCCCATCTACGGCGTCAAGGGGTTCGTATTTACTCCTATCTAGACGATTGGCTCCTGGTGGGTTCCTCCGTACAGGAGGTGGAGAGGTCCAGGGACCTGACCCTCCGAACCTGTTCCCGCCTGGGCCTCCTAATCAACGAGGCCAAGTCGGAACTCGTGTCCTCTCAGGTGATGGGCTTTATCGGGGCAGAGCTTGACTCTCATCAAGCCAGAGCTCGGCTCCCGGTAGACAGGGCATAGGTTCTTTCCTCCTTTGCCCAATCATTTCTGGTTGGGCACTTGCGCCCTGCCCAGGACTTCCTGTGCCTCCTGGGTTACATGGTGGTGTGCACCTCAGTGGTCCGTTGGGCCAGATTGCACATGCGCCCACTTCAGTGGGAGCTGGCCGCTCAGTGGTCTCAGCATCAGGGTCTTTTCGACCAGCTGATCACTGTCACCCAGAGGATGTGGGACGCTCTCCAATGGTGGACCGTCCCGAGTCATTTGCGGGAAGGGATTCCATTTGTCCGCCCCGAGCCAACGGTCGTCCTTACGACCGATGCCTCTCTCATGGACTGGGGAGCCCACGTGGGGGACAACGGAGCCCACGGGTTCTGGACCCCCGAGGAGTTGCCACATCAACCTGTTGGAGCTCAGAGCAGTCAGACTGGCACTGTCAGCTTTCGCTCCTGAGCTCCATGGTCAAAGTAGTTCAAGTCCAGACGGACAATACCACGACCATGTATTACCTCAACAAACAGGGTGGCACACACATGCAGGGGCGCTCGGATCTGGACCTTCCGTCAGCGGCTGGAGGCAGATCTCCTGGCCATCCATGTGGCAGGAGTCTCGAACCAACTGGCGGATGCTCTCAGCCGCATAGGCCAGACATCCCACGAGTGGTCTCTCCATCCAGAGGTAGCTTAGCTGGATCCGGTCAGCCTCCTTCTCCTCAGCGGGGTTCCGACAACGGTCAGTCCGATGCCCGAGGGATGGGCGGTCCCCGCGGCATAAAATAAGCGGTCGCATTCTCGGCACCGTTCGACCTCGAGAACTCTTCTTGGCCCACAGGTCAAAAAAGAAGGCATCACTCGAGTGCGCCCTCTGTATATGTCTGGCGGCGTCGGCTCGGTTATCGTTGCTAGTTGCGGTCTCCTTCTTGATCGCCAACTTCGTGTCGTCGTCCCTCGACATCCAGTCCTCCCGCCTATGGTAGGACTCCAGATGAGCAGTTTCATCAGTGGGCGCTCTTATGGAGCAATGGGCTCGGAGGTTGGTTCTTCTGCCTGGCTCGGTTTGCCTCGGGCCCTCGGGCCTCAGGCGATCAGGTAGGCGGTTGGACCTTCCTGATGTCGTCGGCGCCTTCTTCGGTGCCAGCGACTCCGTGCTTCAAGTGTTTCCCCCTCACATGGCTGCGGTAGCAGGGCCTCACCGATGCCCTTATCTCCTGGTTTTTCCTTCTCTAGCTTTCCAGGTTCCTGGGGCTTTTCCAGCGCCTCGGCGGGTCTGTTGGCCTAGCCGCGCCGTTTCCGGTCACCGCTGGGTCTTCTGGCGCCGTCAGCGGCGCCGCCCGGGATCTCACGGCGCCGCCCGGTAGATGCCGTTAGATAGGCGGCGCGTTCGCGCCGTCGAAGGCGCCGTCTTGTCGTCGTCTCGCGGCGCCGCGGGCGCTTCGGGTGGCGTGCCTCTTGACGCCCGTCTTGCCTCGGTGCCATCTTCAACCGTCTTGCCGCTAAACGGCGCAGCCTTAGGGACTCTCCTTGTTTTCTGCTATTTCCTTCCTCTAATTTTCACTCCTTTCCTGTCCAAACAGTCCTTTCTGGACCATCAGAGATGATGTTGAGCCTGACCCAGACCTACCGGTTGGGTGATGAAGTGGAGAAAACAGGATCTTTCTTTGCTACAGAGCCTGTGGTGAGGACCTGTCCTTTAAGTCTCTGTTGAAGAACACCTGGATCACTCTTTCTCTCCAGACTACAGACATCGATCCTGGGAAGATATTAAGACTCAGTATCTTCATACTTGGAGATCCCTAGGTTTGACTCCTCCGATCCAGCCTTCCTTCGAGGGCAGCTGTCTCAAATGGTATGGAATAATCCTGCTCTTATTCCCTCAGTGGCTAAATCCATTGATAAAAGTATTCAGCTCCCAAGGGATCGTCCCATTTGGCATCCCAAGCCTTTGCGGATCCTATTGTAGTCCTGGCAGAGAAATGACAAAGTCGTTCTTCCTCAAACTACTACAGCTCGACCTATTAACAAGAGTCTCGTAAGATTGATACATTAGGTAAGAGAGTCTTTGCTGCTCCACTCTAAGTATCGTGTTGCCAGTTATCAAGGCTATTTTCTCCAGTATGAGTATATCCTGTGGCACTCTATGAAAAGAATGGTTGAAGCTCTTCCAGATTCGGTTCAAGTCAGAGCTTCTTCTGACCGTTAATAGAGGTATTGAGTCCAATATACCAACAGGTCAAAGCCCGCCATGGGCGCTTTCGACACTGCTTCTCGCTCAGCAGCAGCGAGGTTTGTACTCGGCGCCATTCCTGGCTGCGTACTTCTATGGCTACGAATGATGCTCAGCGGCAGGTGATGGCGCTGCCTTTGATGGCTCCTTTCTTTTTGGCCCTCAGGTGGAGCAAGCCTTAGAGCCACTCAGAAGACTAGATCCAGCCATTAAGTTGGCCAGACCTCACTCCTGCCCCTCTCAAGAGCATGTGAACAGGCGTCAGTTTCATGATCCGTCAGTCGCTTGAGGCAGAGGCGAGAGAAGCTTCCATAAAGCCAACCTGCCCAACCTCAAAAAAGAAGAAGCAGCAGAAAGGCGCGGGGCCTCGCTCCCAGGCGCTACCTTATAGTCGTTGGCCCAAGTTCCATCCACTCTGCCGCGGTGGAACTTTCTCCTCAGTGGGAGGTGGTCTGATGTGCTTCTACAACCAGTGGAAGTCATAACCCGGACAAATGGGTCCTCGGATAATCGCGAGGGTTATTCTCTCAATTTCTTGAAACCCCGAATTGTCACTCCCAAACCCGACAACCCAGGTTGTCGGCCTCTCAGTCAGACCTCCTCACCGCGGAGATCCAGGGCCTTCACAGACAACAGGAGCAATAGAACTGGTGCCCCGCATCCTACGAAACACAGGGTTCTACTCCCATTACTTTCTGGTTCCAAAAGAAATACGAGGATCGCCCATTCTAGACCTCAAGTTAAACAGATTCCTCCCCAGGAGAAATTCAAGATGATTTCCTAGGTACCCTGTTACCTTGCTGCATCAGCACGACTGGCTGGCCCCTCTGGATATGCAGGATGCTACCAGCATATCCCGTCCACCGACCCACATAGGTTCCTCAGGTTTGTAGCTTTGGGTCAGCATTATCAGTTCAGAGTCCTGCCCTTTGGGCTATCCCAGCGCCCATGAGTTTTACAAAGTGTTGTGCAGTTCTCATGGCGCATCTCAGGAAAGTCCGGACTCAGTGTTCCCTACCTGGACGATTGGCTTCCTAGCAAGCCCTTCCGTCCAAGGGACTTTGGAAACCCGTGCAAGCGACTTCGTCGTCTTCTCACGTCCGCATGGGGTTCTGCTGAATTTGAAAAATCTCACTGCAACCCTCCTAGAGGCTGCTTTTCATAGGATGACTTCTAGACACCTCTTCAACGAGCTTTCCTTCCAGAGGACAGAGACTCGACATCCTCGAATGGCCCGTTACATCAGGAGAACCAATCGGTTTACAGCTCTCTGATGCAGCATGTTGGGTCTCATGGAGTCCTCGGTGCTTACTGTCCCCCTGGCCCGACTGCACATGAGAACCACCCAATGGATGCTCTCCACTCAGTGGTCCCGACCTCTCACCCCAGTCTTATCCCATCAAGGTGGCGGAGCCCTTGAAGGTCTCTCACCAGGTGGTCTCAAGAAAACAATCTCCTGGAAAGATTCCCTTTGTCCCCGGATCATCAGGTCTCCATCACCACAGGCGCATCGCTAATGGGATGGGGCCACCTATCTTCCTCCACACTCAAGGTGTATGGACTCAGTTGAAACTCATCTCCACATAAATGTCCTGAGATGAGAGCGGTCCTCTATGCAATCCGAGCTCTGAAGGATGTCCTTTGTCACAAGAACATTTCTCCTTCAAGCGGACAACAAAGCAGTGATGTATTACATCCAACAAAGCAAGCGGTGCTCATTCTTACCCTTTTGCAGGGAAGCAATGAGGGTGTGGGAGTGGTGCTTGGAGCACAAGTCTCTGATTCAAGCGGTTTATCTGCCAGGTACAAAGCGACCTAGCAGATCACCTCAGCAGAAACGGAGGCCAGACCCTCACGAGTGTCTCTCGATCCAGCCATAGCTCGGTCCCTGTTCAAAAGAGTGGGACTCCAGACCTGGACTTTTGCATCCCCACTCAGCATAAAACTGCCTCTCTTCTGCTCCAGAAATCCAGGGCCTAGCATTTTCTGTCAGGATCACGTTCAGGCTGCGGTGGACCAGCGCTTTCTTCGCCTTTCCACGCTTCCTCTAATCAGAGTACTCCTCAAGTTCGAGTCTCAGGGACCAAGATGATTCTCATTGCTCCTTCCTGGCCTCGGCAACTATAGTTTCCTCTACTCAACAGTATGTTGGCAGCCTCTCAAGACCACTTCCTTTGCAAATCAGTCTTTTGACTCAGGGTTCGTTGGTCCATCCAACCTGAAATCACTTCACCTTCATGCTCCTGAAGAGATAAAGTGAATCGGTTCAACGTCTCTCGTAGAGTCTCAGACATCCTTCTGGCTGCTCGAGCCAGCCACCCAAAACGTCGCTTCCAAATGGAAGCGTTTTCTCTCTGGTATGCAAAATCCTCTTGGAATCCCTTTTCCTGTCCTCCTGGCAAGGTTCTGGAGTATCTTTTTGGACCTGTCAAACTTGGGTCTTCAGTGCCTCCACAGTTAAAGTTCACCTTAGTGCCATCTCAGCGTTCCATGAGCGGTTTCTTCCTTAACTCTGGCTCAGTTACCTATGGTAAGAGAGATTTCTTAAGGGATTCTCCATACCAGACCCCTGTTAAGCGTCCAGTTGCAGCCTAGGACATTAACCTGGTGCTGGACATGCTCACTGAAGCCTTTGAACCCTTAGCTACCTGTGAGCTAAAATTTCTTACCTGGAAGACTGCCTTCCTGGTGGCCATTACCTCAACGCCATGAGGTCTCTGAGACTACTGCCCTGATTAGGACCCTCCAGTATACTGTATTCCATAAAGACAACGTAGTTCTCGTACTCATCCTAAATTTCTTCCCAAGGTTGTGTCAGAATTCCATCTAAACCAACCTCTGGTACTTCCAGCTTACTTGCTAATTTCCAAAATGAAGGAGCAGGCTCTTCATTCCTTGGATGTTAAGAGAGCCTTGCGGTTCTATTTAGATAGAACCAAGGATGATACATAAGACTCAGCAACTGTTCGTTTCTTTCAGCGACACCCGGCTGGGTCAACCTGTCGCTATTAGATGCATCTCTTCATGGTTAGTGGCATGCCTTCGTCATTGCTATTCCATGGCTCAGTTAAATTAGAAGGTAGAGTGTGCGCTCACTCTACTAGAGGGTCCCTGGGATCCCTAGCGGAAATTCGCAATGTTCCAATTGCAGATATATACAACGCCGCCACCTGGAGCTCAGTGCATACCTTGTTAAGCACTATGCACTGGATGTTCATGCTAAGCGACATTCCGCATCAGATAGAACTATCCTTAATGAGCTTCTATCTTGACGCCGCGTGAGCTCTGGCTCTCCTACCGCCCTTGAGGGGATTATCAGCTTGGTACTCTCCACTAGTGTGAATAGTGGTGGAGACTTGTGTCCAGGAAGATAGGAAAATTACGTACCTACCGTAATTCTTGATCTTCTTGGGCAGTCTCCACCACTCTCATTCACCTCCCTCCATCCCCGAGGCTCACGCTGTATTGGTCTTCCTCCCTCAAATCTTTAGGCCGTGAGGACTTCTTTGCTGACCCTTCTTACCGGGTCATACGGACTATCTTATGTCCGTTTTTAATATTGGGTTTACTCTTTCGTTAGTTCGCTGCACCTCCTTGGTAAAAGTACATGAGGCGGTTGGAGGTGCGTCATGAGATGGTCATTACCGCTCGAGCACTCTGCTTGACACCGTGTCTGTGGCGCTGTCTCTCGTGCCGACCCTCCAGCAAAAGTTTGCTCGATGGGTCTTAGTGCCTCCGGCGTCAATCCCGCTAGTGTGAATGAGTGGTGGAGACTCGTCCAAGAAGATCAGAATTACGGTAGGTACGTAATTTTCCTATCCTGGTAGCTCCCAGACTGGCGTGCCAGTTCTGGTATCCAATCTCCTCAGCCTCAGCTGCAGGACCCCGGAGCGGCTTTGTACACGCCCGGACCTGATATCATTGAACCAGGGGAAGGTATTCCACTCGGACCTTCAATCCCTGCACCTCACAGCCTGGTTTCTGAGCGGCTAGAGTTCCAGGCTCTGGGTCTTTCCGAGGATGTCTGTACCGTGGTGGAAGCATCTCAAAAGGAATCGACCAGGAAATGTTATGCCTTCAAATGGAAGAGGTTTTCCATTTGGTGTCAGAGAAAGAGCCTGGACCCCTTATCCTGCTCTGTGGCTAACATTCTAGACTACCTTTGGTCCCTCTCCAAAGGGGGTCTTCGGTCATTGACCCGTAGGGTGCACCTGGCAGCCATCTCTGCTTACGGCGCGGGCGGTCAGCCGACAATAGCACAGGAGATAGTGGTGGGCGCATTCCAAGGCCTGGATCACATATCCTCAATGTGTGAACCTCACCCCTGTGGGATCTCTTGCTGGTTTGGCAAAGCTCATGGGCAAGCCATTCGAACCCATGCACAAGTCGTGAGCTCTCACTTGTAGTGGAAGACTTCCTTCCTGGTGGCTATCCGTCAGCCAGAAGGACAGGGGCTTCAGGGCGCTTCCGGTGGACTCCCTTATCTGGTCTTTCACAGGGACAAAGTTGTCCTATGCCCCCACCCGAAATTCCTTCCGAAGGTGGTATCAAAGTTTCACCTTAACCAGATGTTGACCCTGCCGGTATATTACCCTAATTACACCTCGGACGCCGAGTACAGGCTCCATACTCTGGACCTCAGACATGCTCTCTCCTATTATAAGGAGAGGACGGCGGAAATTCGGGGAGAGGTTCGCCAGCTGTTTGTCACCTACGCTGAAGCAGCTTCTGGCAGACCTGCAGCCAAGTGGACTGTTGCAAGATGGATCACATCATGCATAAGTCTGTGTTTATGAGTTGACGGGCAAGGAGCCTCCCAGTGGGTTAGAGCTCATTCCACCGCCATACTGCTGCATCGGTGGCTGCTTCCAGGGACATCCCTATCCAGAAATCTGTCTGGCTGCTACCTGGAAGTCAGCCAACACCTTCATTACCCATTACCACATGACCTTGAGTCACGCCGAGATGCTGGTTTGGGGCCTCAGTTCTCAATCTTTTTCCTAAGTAGGGGTGTGTTGCCTCCCTCCTCCCGGAGAACTGCTAGGAGTCTGCCAGGCGTGTGGATGAACAACATATCCACGCTCCTAGAAAAACAGGTTACTCACCTGTAACAGTAGTTCTAGGAGTGGTATATGTTCATCCACACCCACCCACCGACCTCCCGGCTAAGGCGCTGTAACCTTGCTTCCAGCGGGCTAGATCTGGCGTCATAGGCGGGCCGGTATTTACCATCCGGGTGGGTGGGAGGAGCCAGCTTGAAGACTTCCGGCAAGATTTAAAGGGGAAAGGGACAATGCCAGACAGTGTGGATGAACAACATATACCACTCCTAGAACTACTGTTACAGGTGAGTAACCTGTTTTTTCCCGCCATCGACTCACCAGTATTGGCCTCTCGGTCTCCTTTTTAGCTTGCGACGACTACAGAGCTACGACTAATTTTGGCTCTTTTTTGGCTCTGATCAACTGATGTCCTCTCAACTCCATCTTTAGAGGGTCACCACCAAGTGCGCCTGTAGCAAACAGATCCTTCAAGATCCCCATTCGTCAGTGTACGCTGCCTAGGCCGGACCACGACACCAAGGCCTCCTCCTTTTGCCAGGGTTTTAACAGCCTCACCAGGATCCGCCGTCAGAAGGCACTTCCAGCATTTCTACTCGAGAGAAGCTGAAAAGCATGGACCAGGAACCTTTCTCCCAGGGAGAACCTTCAAGAAAATCCCATAAACACCAGGAAAAGGGAGGTCCAGGTCTCCTGCACAGGCCTCTGACTCCCGAGCTCCGGCTCTAAATTGGACCGCTCTCCCTCCAGGGCTCGTGCCAACCTCCCCAGTCCAGGTCAGGTCCTTTAGCGGTTCTTCTTGCCTCCATCCTCTGAGACTTGAGGCCTCGGCCTCCTCAACACCTTCAAGGCCTCTTGATCGGGTGGCGCCACAAATCTTCCTCCCGCTGCCAGGATACTGACTCCAGGTCAGTCTCCCAGCCGCCCCGAGGTCCGGATCCGGCGCCCCGCAAGACTAAGGACCTGACGTCCCTCAAACGGACGTCTGACCCGACGTCGGCCCACCACCCGACATCGGCCAAGCATCCTCGGCACTCACAGGAGCCGATGACACCCAGACACACGTCGCCGGCCAGGCATTCGCCTCTGAAGACGTCTGCCAGGGGACAGACGTCAGCTACCCCGGAGCGGAAGATCGCACCCCGTCGCGGCAGATGCGGTCAGAGGGACTCTACAGAGGAGCCCACACAGCCCGAAGCCAGGCGGGCGACATAGGGGCGCCCGGGCTCCCAAGGAACCCTCCCGGGCGGGGAGACCCCCAGGGACCTGGCCGCCCGACCCCAGCGACCGGCCACTGGCGCCAGGCCCGTCGGGTATGAACCTTCGCGGAGTAAAGGGCTCTTTACCTTTTGGTGGGACACCATCAAGAAGGATGTGGTCCCTGCCGTCGTCCTCCTACTACTCCTTCACCGCCTACGCCCCCTTCTCCACCTAAGGGGCCCATAGGACAACCTCCATCCCCCGAGGAGCAAACGCCACCTCCTAGGGGTAGATCTTCCAACAGGAGAAGATCCCCCTCAGGGTCACCCAGCCCCAAAAGACCCAGACAACGCCGGTACACTCCGGGGGAGGATTCCAGGTCGGATATGTCAGAGTATTCCAGATCACCTTCTCCTCTCAGCATTCCCTCTCCTGACCCACATGACCTACCCAGGTCCCCTCCGGATGATCCCTCCTTCGCTGAGATCATGAGGCACATCCAGGAGAACATGGGGTGGGATGCTGAGGAGCTTGACCCCGAGCGACAACGCCTTGCCCACTATCTTCGGCAAAAAGACCCAAAGCCTGTGGTAGTGCCGCCCTTGGTAGATAGCTTCACAGACGTCACCAAGGCTCGCGTGGAAGCGTCCGCATTCCACTCCCGTGGTGCCGAAGAAGGCTGACCCGCCTATACAAGGCCCCTAGGGAGGACCAGTATTTGATAAACCACCCTCTGGCTGATTCCCTAGTCATCACTGCTTCACATGACCAGTCTGAGACCTCACCATATGAGCACCCAGCCACCGGACCAGGAATCCAAGCAATTGGAAGCCCTGGGAAGGCGCACGTATGCAGCTGCTACTTGCGCCATCAGGTCACTAAACTATCTGACCCATATGGTTCAGTTCCAGAATGCCCTGTGGGAACAGGGTCAGGACCTGATTGAGAAGCTGCCCGATGGCGACCAGAAAGCGGAGCTCTTAAACCTCCTCATGCAGGGTTCAGATGTAGGGACCCAAGTGCTCAGAGCTGCATATGATTCTGCAGACTCTTCAGCCAGAGCTGCAGCCTCAGGCGTTTGTATCGGAGACACTCTTGTCCGTGTCTCAGTTACCGGATGTCCAGAAAAACATTCTAGACGTCCCATATAATGGTGAGGTCCTGTTTGGCGAAGCCTCTGAGAGTGATCACCAAACTCCAGGATGCAGGGAAGGCAGTCCGATCTGTACAAGCTATGTACAGGTCTAGGCCTAGTTCCTTTCGTAGGAACCAGAGCCATTTTTGCGGCCGGTACAAAGACAATAGCAACGTTACAGCCAGCAGCAGAGGGACACTTTCTCTCACAAGGCCCAGGCTAAGTCGTCCCCAGGCAGAAGCCAATGATTCTCAAAGTCTGCCCAGCCCACAGGGACAAACGCTGCCACAGCATGACTCCTTCCCGACCCCCGCCCCTCCTCAGGATCAATGGGAAAAGAAAGTCTGGGGTCGCATCACACACCACTTTTCAGGGTGGCAATCGATCACCGACAGGTGGGTCCTACAGCTGGTCAAAAATGGCCTTTGCATAGAGTTTGTAGGCAGCCACCTACAAGACCTCCCCTGCTCTCCCGTTATTCGGGTCAGCATGCCCTGCTCATACAGCAGGAAGCGCTCGCGCTTCTGGAAAAGGAAGCCTTAGAGCGCGTGCCAGGGAACCAGAGAGGACTAGGGTACTATTCTCACTTCTTTCTGGTTCCAAAGAAAACAGAGGACCTCCGTCCAATACTGGACCTCAGCGACCTCAACCTTTCGGTCGCTTACAAGCGCTTCCGCATGGTGACCCTCCCGGGCCTAATTCCCATGCTGAAGCAAGGTGCCTTTCTGGCATCCCTGGACATGCAGGATGCCTAACTGCACATTCCCATTGCTCAGGCGCACCGGAGATTCCTGCGCTTCGAGTTTCAGGGCCGCCATTATCGGTTCTGAGCTCTTCCCTTCGGGCTGTCATTGGCACCTCGGTGTTCACAAAGTGCATGGCGGTCATAGCGCATCTCTGAGGAGACAGGGCCACTCGTGTTCTCATACCTGGATGACTGGCTTCTCATGGCACCCTCCCAGGAGGCCTTGATGGCTGCCATGCACAGTACCCAGTCTCTGTTGAGACTCTGGGCATCTCATCAATTACGAGGTCACACCCAGAAGCTGCAGTTTTTGGAACAGTTCTGGACACCGTCAGAGAAACCTTTCCTTCCCACGGACAGGCGGAACACATCAGATCCCTCATCAGGAGTTGTCGGCGAAGAAACCGTCCCAGCCAGACTGGTCCTTTGCCTGCTCAGACACATGGCTGTGGCCATTGCTACAGTCCCGCTAGCCCGTCTCCACATGCGGACAGCCAAGTGGATATTACGGTACAGTGGGACCAAAGGCAAGACCATCTGCAGCATCCAATCCGAATCACGCATGACCGTAATCGAGATTGGCAATGGTAGCTCATCAGGGAACCTCTTGGTGGAGTCCCCTTCACAGCGCCATCCCAGACTGTGACTCTCTCCACAGATGCCTCAGGGCTTGGGTGGGGAGCACACCTCGATGGTGTTCGGTCTCGGGGCTTGTGGACAGCCCAGGAGTCTCATCTCCACATAAACATACTAGAAATGAGGGCACCACTTTACGCTCTGCAGGCCTTCCAGTCGGAGATTCCACCGGGTACACTTCTGTTACAGACAATTCCATGGTGATGTATTACCTCAACAAACAAGGAGGCACCCACTCGTACCCGCTTTGCAGGGAGGCCATGAGAGCGTGGGAGTGGGTTTTGCAACTCTGCGCAAACCTTATTGCAGTTCATGTTCCCGGTGTGGACATCATCGCAGACAGCCTGAGCTGCTCTCAGGCCAGAGTCCACGAATGGGAGCTACTGCAGGAGGTGGCAGAGGATCTGTTTCACAGATGGGGTACTCCAGAACTAGACCTTTTCGCGTCCCCATACAACGCAAAACTGCCCAATTTTTGCTCGCTAGATCCAGGGCCTGGTGTTTTCTGGCGAGACGCGTTGTCCCTCTCCTGGGCGGGCAGATTCCTCTATGCCTTTCCTTCTTTCCTGCTGATCCAGAGTGTTCTTTTAAAACTTCGCAGGGAGCAAACGACGTTTATACTGATCGCACCCTTCTGGCCCAGACAGATCTGGTTCCCTCTCTCTTGCACCAGCTATCCTGGGAACCTCCAGTACCTTTGCCAATCAGCTCCCATCAACTGTCTCAGGAGGCGGGTTCCTTAGTCCATCCGGATCTACGTTCACTGAACCTGCATGCTTGGCTCCTAGGGACATAACCATGATGTGATCTGAGGGTCTCAGAAGTGGCAGATGTGCTTTCTGCCACCAGAAAACTGGCTGCCCACACACCCTCGCCATGAAATAGCGCAGGTTCTGCTTGTGGGCTGAAGCGCGCTTTCAGCCTTTGGACTGTCCAGAAAAGCTGGTGCTGGATACCTGCTTTCCCTTTCCACTCTGGCCTAGGCTTCTCCTCGATTAAAGTGCACCTTTGTGCCATTTCAGCCTACCATGCCCCGTAGGCCATGGGACTGTGGCCCAGCTGGACACCACTCATGCCTTTTGAGGGCGTCCTCCATCTTAGGCCTCCAATTAAGGATCCAGTCCTCCATGGGATTTACCCTTTGTCCTGGAGCAGCTCACGCTGCCACCTTTTGAACCAGCGCGGATTGCGAGCTCGTTTTCTGTCTTGGAAGCGTTATTTTTAGTGCAGTTACTTCTGCCAGAAGATTTCGGAAATGCCGCTCTTATTTGGTTTTCCACCAGGACAGGGTATCCTAAAGATAAACCCAAAATTTTTGCCTAAGGTGGTCTCAGCTCTCACCCTTAATCAGGACATCGATCTACCAGTGTATTTTCCAAAATACTCTAATCGAGGAGAAGCCCTTCTGCACACCTTAGATGTGCACAGGTGCCTCAGATACTACCTGACCAGAACCAAACAGCACCGAACGTCGGACCAACTTTTCGTCTCCTTTGCCCACAGGATGAAGGGAGCTTCTGTCTCTAAGCAGTCACTATCCAGGTGGCTCATCTAGTGCATTACTTTCTGTTATGAAGCGCAATAAACCCTTACGAGCGCGGTCGGGTCATTCCGCTAGAGGGTGGCTACTTCCTGTGCGGTGTTGAAAAGCGTCTCCACCTCAGCTATTTGCACTGCAGCTACTTGGAGCTCTGTGCATACTTTATCAGGCATTACAGTCTGGACATTGCATTGAGGCGAAGAGTGGGGTTCGGTCTAGCTGTCCTTCAGGGACTTCTGTCCTAGGCTCGAGTTATCTCGAGGTCTCTACCTTTCCTCCTCCTGATGGTGCATGATTGCCATTACTGCTTGGAAATCAGTCCTAATGGTGTAACCTGCTGCAAGAGCTGTATCTCGAAGTAAGATAGTACAGTTACGTAAGAACTTACCGTAACAGTAGATCTTCGAGAACAGCTCTTGCAGCAGGTACTTTCCCTCCCACCATCCCCGCTGGAGGTAGGTCGTAGTCAAGTTCCCATCTCATTAGATGGGACATTCCTATTTCCTTGTTTTGCCATCTGATGGCGGATCCTCGGTCTCCCCTTCTGATGTCATCCAGCAGCCGGGAGTCTCCGGCGGGAGAACTAAGGATTATGGGGGGACTGCCTCCTTATGTACTACGCCCGACATCGGGGGCGGGACAGACATCTGAAGCAGTCCTCGCTGAAGACTGCTAGCTAGAAAATTTCAGTGGGGTCTTGGCGCCTGCCGGCTTTAGTCCTAATGGTGTAACCAGCTGCAAGAGCTGTTCTCAAAGATATACTGTTACGGTAAGTTCTTGCGTAACTGTACTTTTTGAAAGTTCAGCATTTGTGTGGATACTTTTTTTTTTTTTTTTATTTTGACCAAAGCAGGTAATAAATTGACCTACAGTACACATAGTTTGAAGTAATTGACATTGCAGGCCAGTGGGGAAAGCTAATACTGTGACTGTCTGTGATGTACCCATCTGTGGAGTTTAATTTGCTAGTGTTGTAAATTTAAAACCTTTCACAGGCACATACACTGTTGGGGCGCAAGTGTGTCATCTAATTTATTTCAGTCCCAAAACATGCAGCTGTATTGTTTTAAAACCGTAAGCTGTTGCACTGTCTTTGATATTGCTGTCTTTGTTTTCTATTTTGCACCAGGAAAGCCTCTGAAATGCATTATCAAGCACAAGGATGGAAGCCAAGAGACCATCTCCCTGAACCACACCTTCAACGAAACCCAGATTGATTGGTTCAAGGCAGGAAGCGCACTAAACAGGATGAAAGAGCTGCAGCAGTAGCAGTTCTGCTGAAACGGTTAACGGAGACATGCACAGAACAGTGGGCTTTGACCTAGTGTTAAATGTGAAACTGCCATTTGCTTTGAATAAAGGATCTCTCCATGAAACATAAACAAGCCACCCTTTTGAGTTGCAAAATCTATTAAGCACTGAAGGGCAGTCACCGGTTGATACCGTAATCATGTTGTGCTCCTTGTTCCTACCTCTTCCGTTTGGATAATGTGCTGTAACTCATTTTACTCTTAAAAAAAGGTTATTGCCCTAATCAGAATGGGCCATTTTGATAAAACTGACTCCATAAAAGAACTAAAATTGTGAGTGGCCTCACAGTACCCTGACAACTTTGCGTTTGAGTGCACTTCAGTAAGGAACTTCACATGAGCTGCCTGTGTGTCGGGGAATCATAGGGTCACTGTTCCATAAATCAATTCTTCATTTCATTGTATATAAAAAAATATGTAAACTAAGGTTCAGTGGAAACCTTATTGCCAAATGCAATCAATCTTCTGCTGTACTTTGCCAGTTTCTAACGCACTTGGATGGTGATGGTGCAGGAGTTTAGAATTTTGGTTTGGTTAATATGGTGATGCAATTATAACTTAAATGCAGGCTCAAAAACAAGGTTACTGTTGGGTACTTACCAGATTCTTGAACTCCTGTTAGTATATATTTAAGATTTGTCTAGCCTTTCTGTTAAAATTTCTGCCATTTTTGCCTGTTGCGAAACTTGCGTGAGAGTGCAAAGATGAATAAAAATTGAATTTTGAGGGCTGGGGTTCGTCTGCTTAGCGCTCCAGAAAGAATCCAGGAGCAGTGTCTGTTGCTCCAGCTCAGTTATAGAACGGTGAGGTTCCAGAACAGTAGAGAATACTGCTGAAAACCTAGGGGTCCCTAGATTTAAAACAAATATATATTTTTCTGATTTGCACACCAAAACAAAATATAAAATAAAAGTGGCGTGAATGGGTATCTTACAAACAAAAGTACTGCTTAGCATGGGCAGCTATTTTAATTACATTGCTGTAAAACTGACTACCAACTTTATCAGTTATTGTGAAAAGAAAAAAACATTTTTTTTTACTATACGCACTTAAAAGGCACTTCAGTAAAACATCTTGATAGAACACGCATGAGTACAAATCTGCCCTTCTAAAATCTGGTTTGTAGGGTTTTTCAGTAAATATTTAAGCCATTGGCTGAAGGAGGGGGAGATGTATACTGAATGATTCTCTGCTAAAATAGAACAAATAAAACTATTAGATTCACAATTATGTTTTACATTTTGTGTTTTCTAGTTTTGTTTTATTTTTGTTGTGGTCTGCTAAACATTTCAGACAAAGCATTTATTTTGCAGTCTTAAAGAGGAGCTGGTTGTCCCCAGCTGACCTCAGTTGCTGTTTGTGAGATTGATCTGTTATGGCGAATGCTGTGATGTCATAAATAAAGACACTATGTGGTCACTTGGATAGGCAAATGCTGCAGACTTTGGTTAGACTAAAAGATTTAGTATAAGCCCTGGAATGGAAACTGGAAATGAAACAAAATGAGAAGTCTGCAGCGAATGAGGCCAAGAGAGAATTTGCCCTTTTGTTACACAAATGACATCCTTCCAGTTTGGAGTAACCCATCAGTATATTTAAATAGCTCCCCAATCAATAATAAAAGTCTCAATGTGTTAAAAGCAGTAAGTAGAATTGTCTGTTCATTTCTTTTGAAAGAAGCAGTGCAGCTGATATGATCTTTAAACCTGCATGACATAAAATAGATTTCATAAGAACCCTGAGGAGTTGCTATTCAGAAAGTTGTGCCCATCAGAGGGCGCAACATAGCCTCACCAAGTAACTACACTTACATAGAGGCACACTTGGACCAGGTCTTCTCTCTTGACCCCAAAAAAGTGCTGCACTGCTGACCAGCGGACAGATACCTTGGGACAGATTGAAAGCTAAACCAGAGAATTTTGGAGCAACTTAGTGGAAACCCAAGATGGCTCCAATCAAGGCACAAGAAAAGATTGTGGTGAAACTAATTTAAAATTTAAAAAGTGTATTTATTTACAATGTAAAATTATTTGGGGGGGGGGTCTCCAGACCCCAGAAGCAAACAGAATTGGTGCATTTTATGTACTTTCACAAATACCATTTTTCACAAAACTTACCAAAAAATTGGCTCTAAGCACTAGGACTCGATTGACAGCCAAACTCATCAATCCCCTGCTAAATTCAGCTTTCACTATTAACCATCACAAGCCTGTTTTACAAAGTCGAACAGCACTGCTGTTGACAACGTGCTTACCCAGTCGTAGTCTTGATTCTTAATTTCATATATAATCGACTAAAGATTGCCTTTCAATTAATCAGTTTTACTGGCTGTGTTCCTGACTCTTGTTTAGCCTTTTCATGTGATTTGTGATAACATTAAATATATATTTTGCAAAAACTACATTAATGCAGAGATTAGGGTTGTAAAAATGCAAAGCGTACAAAAGCGGTAAATTAAAAAAAAAAAAGGTTGGGTCTCGGAGTATTGTGAATCAGTGGTGGTATCTTACTTGGGGTTGTCAACCCTAATGTACCCCGCCCAGCTCATAGCCTCCTGCCTGAAGCACAAGATACAGCTCCAGCCTAGTGCCTCATAGTGATACAATATGGCCAGTATAATCTGTCGGAGTTTTCTTCACAACCTTTGACCTCGTCTGATCCAGGGTGAGGTGGGCATTGGGATGACAACCCCAAGTAAGACCCCACCACTGATTCGCCAATACTCCGGAGACCCAAATACCTAATGTTTCTCCATTTCTCTTCTTTGTACGCTTTGTGTTTTTACAACCCTAATGTCTACATTAATGTAGATCTTCCTGGACATAGTCTCCACCACTCATTCACACTAATGGGACCCACACCAGAGGCACTAGGACTCAGCGGGAGCAAACTTTTTGCAAGAGGGCCAGTGCCAGAGATGGAAGCGGTGCCATGAGCCTCTGCTCATGCGGCAATGACTATCTCAGCGTCGACCCTCCAACTGCCTCAGTTCCTTTTTTCCCACCGTCGAGTGCGCTTTAGTGACGATGTCGCTGGCCTGCCGGGAGTCAAACTTCAAACTAGCAGCATAGTTTTCAGTTTATCATTTTGTAATTTATCTGCGATAAGTACCTCTTACTTTTAAATTTTACTTATTAAGAAAAAGAAGTCTTCAGCCATCCATTGACTGAGCCGACCATGAGCGGGTCAGCTGCAGTAAAGGGAGACTTTGTATGACTTTTCAGTCAGCTGGGCTGGGTCCGTCCGCCCTCTCCAGAGGAGGGTCTGACATCGGACGGTCCGATGCCCGGGCGATGGGCGCCCCAGAAGCATAAAAGAAAACTGTCGCGCACTCTGCACGTTCGGCCTCAAGCTCTTCTTCGGCCCACAGGTCAAAAAAGAGAAGGCATCACTCAAGGTTGCCTTCTGATATGTATCTTGCATCGGCAGTCTGTCGTTTGGGTCAGATGCCAGTCTCCTCCCCTGGAGTCGCCAATTTCTGTCTCCGTGACTGACCTCTTACATCGGAGCCCTTCCCCGCCTATTGAGGGCTTCCGATGAGCAGTTTCATCAGTGGGCGCTCTTATGGAGCAATGTTCTCTGAGGTTGGTCCAGCTGCCTTGCCCGGTCACTCCGAGGCCTTTGGGCCCTCGGAAGTGGGTAGGCGGTTGGACCTTCCTAGTCACGCGGCGCCATCTTCAGTGCCGTCGACTCCGTGCTCTGGTGTTTTCCCCTATCACATGGCTGCGGCTCAGGGGGCCACACCTATGCCTTTATCTCCTGGTATTCTTCCTTCTTTTTCTTCAAATCAAAGTCTTTGGGGCCCTGGATTGCTTTCGACGCATCAGGAGCTCTCTCGGTGTCGATGGGTCCCTCTGCGTCATCCTCTGCATCTATGCACCTCTCTGCACCATGGGCTCTGTCGGCACTGTGTGCTGGATTTTCCAACGGCGCAGTCTCCCTTGCCTTCGGCGCCGTGTTTTTCTGTGGCGCTGGGGCTTGATGGAGCGCTGTCCAGCTTTCAGGAGTTCTCGACTCCGAATCCTTTCTCTTCTTCATTTCATACTGATTTTCACTCCTTTCCTGTCCATACAGTCCCTCCTTGACTGTCAGGAGATGATATTGAGCCTGACCCTGATCTTCGACTGGGTGGATGATGTTGAAGGAGCAGGGATCAATCCTGCCACAGAGCCTGTGGTTGAAGACCTGTCATTTAAGTGTCTGCTGAAAAATTTAAATACTACTTTCTCTCCAGACTACTGATATCGATCCTGGGAAGCTCTTAAGACTCCAATATCTTCATGTCCCGGAGATCCCTATGGATTTAACTCCCCCGGTACAACTATCTTTTGAGATGTGCTCTCAGATGGTATGGAATAATCCCGCTCTTATTCCTTCTGTGGCTAAGACCATAGACAGAAAGTATGCTGCTCCCAAGGATCGACCCATTTTGGCCTCCCAGGCCTTTGCAGACTCTGTTGTAGTTCTGGTAGAGAATAAGGTCGTTCTTCCTCAGGCATCTACAGCCCAACCTATTAGTAAAGAATCTCGCAAGATAGATACTTTAGGTAAGATGGTCTTTTCTGCCTCTACCCTGGGTATGCATATTGCCAGCTACCAGGGATATTTCTCTCAATATGAGTATGTTCTTTGGCATTCGCTCAAACAGATGGTGGAAGCTCTGCCGGAGTCGGACACTAGTTCAGAGCTACTTCAGACCATAACCAGGGGTATAAAGTCCAACAACCAGCAGGTCAAAGCAGCTATGGATGCTTTTGATACTGCTTCGCGAGCGGCGGTGGGCATTTGTACCCATCGTCACTCCTGGCTACGCACTTTGGGTTTCACGAATGATGCTCAACAGCAGGTCATGACGCTACCCTTTGACAGTATGTATCTGTTCGGACCTCAAGCAAGGCAAGCTCTGGAGGCCACACAGAAAACTAGGTCAGCCATTAAAACAGCTCGACCCACTCCCACACTTTCCCAGGGGGTGTTAACAAGCATCAATTTCACAATCGTCAGTCCTTTCCGGGGCAAGGGCAGTGGAGGTTTTAACAAAAACCAAGCCCCCCAGCCTCAAAAGAAAACACAACAGAAGGCACAAGGGCCCAAAGCGCCCAGTGTCACCTTCTGAGTTTCTGGCCCAGATCCCGCCTCAGCTACCCGAGGGGGACTCTTCCTCAGTGGTGGGAGAACGTCTGACTCGGTTCTACAACCAGTGGAAGTCCATAACATCAGACAAATGGCTCCTCCAGATAATCCATGAGGATACTCCTCAACCTTTCAGAAATCCTTCTGGATCGTCCCCCAAGCGACAGCCCAGGCTGTCAACAATACAGTCAGACCTTCTTGCCTCGGATACAAGGCCTTCTGAACAACAGGGCAGTAGAAATAGATCTTACTTCGAGACACAGCTCTTGCAGCAGGTTACACCATTAGGACTGAAGCCGGCAGGCGTCAGGACCCCACGGAAAATTTCTAGCTAGGTATCTTCAGCGGGGACCGCCCCCAACGTCGGTCCCGCCTCCGACGTCAGGCGTAGTACATAAGGGGGCGGTCCCGCCAGATTCCCCAGTTCTTTCCGGCCGTCGACTTGCATGTCTCGACCCTTTGGTTCCAATTCTAGTGTGCGACACGTGGTAAAGTTTTTCCTTTGGAAAATCTGCTTTCTTCAGTCAGTTTATTGTCTGATGTCTCTTAACCTCCAGTCATTCTTGAAGTCGTCATGAGAAACAGGTCCTTTTTAAGGATCCGCGTGACCTGCGTCGGTGCTGGGCGAACCACGACACCCAGTCCTGTTCCTTTTGCCAAGGTTTCCAACAGCAGAACCGGATCAGTCGCCAGAAGGCCCTACAGGCGTTCCTGCTTGAGGAACAACTCAAGACCATGGCCTCCAAGGGGGTTTCTTCGGAGAAGGCCCCTTCCAGGTCCCCGTCTAGGGCCTCGGATTCTCATAGCTCCGGCTCCAGGTCCGACCGCTCGCCTTCCCAGGCCAGTTCTCAGCCTCCCCCTGCTGCGGTGAGAAAATCTTCGGGCTCCTCTTCTCAGGCCAAGTCTTCCAGGCCTCCTTCTTCTTCCAAGGCCTTGGTCAAGTCGGGGGACCGCCACCATCATCACAAGTCAGGTTCCCGCCATTCTGAACCCGACGTCAGGTCTGCCTCCTTGCCTCCTCCTCCCAGCAGAAGACCAAGGAGCTCACCTCTCTTTAAGAGAACTTCGGACCGGCAGTCGCCGCCGGCGTCTGCCTCTCGCCACAGGTCCCCAGAGCCGTTGAGCGCGAAGACCATCGCCGCCAGCTTCACCACCCCGGACGCTGGAGGACCGACGTCCGTGCCCGTCCGGATTGAGAAGAGGACCCCGACGCCTCCGACCGACGTCGGTCAGGAGACCATTACAGAGGAGGAGTTAACACAGCCCGAGGACCAGACGGGCAACCACGGTCCTGTCGAGCCTCCCCGCAACCCGAGGCCCCTGTGGAGCCGACGCCGGAACCTGATGACCGACCACCGGCGCCCTGTCCGTCGTCGGGTCTTTCTGTCTCAGAGGTTAAGGCGCTTTTCACTTACTGGTGGGATACCATCAAAAAGGATGTGGTCCCCACTCCACCTCCTCCCCACCTCCTCCTCCTCCTGAGGCAGGTTACTCCTCCGGTTCCTCGCCCCTTCTCCATCCGGGTCTGCAGGCGGTTACCTCCTCCGGGGCCGAGAATCCCTCAAGGGGTGACCACACAAAGGAGACCTCCGTCCAGATCTCTCCTGGGTCACCCAGCCTAAGAGACCAGAAGGCCTGCCGTTCGCCTTCAGCGGAAGACACTGGATCAGAGTTTTCAACAGGATCTAGATCCCCACCTCCCCTCACATCCCTTCTCCGGACCCACGTGAGCTCCAAGTCTCCTCCGGATGACCCTTCGTTTCGGCCATCATGACACATCCAAGAGGAACATGGGATGGGATGCGGAAGAATTAGACCCGAAGGCTACGCCTGCAAGAGTATCTTCTGCAGAAGGGCCCCAAGCCTGTGGTGGTGACACCCTTGGTGAACACTTTACGTGGGCGTCACCAGGCAGCTGGAAGCGTCCACATTCACTCCGGCAATGCCAAAGCTGACCGCCTGTACAAGGCTCCAAGGGAAGACCAGTACTTGGCTCAGCATCCTCAGGCCGACTCTCTGGTCATAACAGCCTCTCATGACCTGTCCCAGAGACCGCAACATTTGAGCACTCTGCCACCGGACCCAGAGTCCAAACAGCTGGACGCTATGGGTAGGCGCACGTATACTTCCGCTACTTGCGCCATCAGATCCCTGAATTACTTGACCCACATGTTGCAGTTCCAAAATGCCTTGGGAACAGGGTCTGGATCTGGCTGAAAATTGCCAGAAGGTGAGCAGAAGGAGGAGATGTTGCAGCTCCTCTGGGCCGGGTTGAGACGTCAGGAACCCAAGTGCTACGACGTGTCGACTCCGCAGACTACTCGGCGAGCAGCAACCTTCAGTGTAGCCTCCGGAGGCGCTCTTGGCTCAGTGTCTCCGGCTTTATCCGGATGTCACAAAAACATCATGGGCGCCTATTTGAGGAGAAGTTCTCTTTGGTGAGCCCTAGAGGTCTTCCACCAAGCTTCAGAAGGCAGGAGGCGGTGAGTCGGTCCAGGCAATGTGCCGACCAGGCTTAGTTCCTTCGTAGGAACCAAAGCTCTTACGTGGGCGACACAAAGACAACAGTCCCGCACCGGCCCACAACAGAGGGGCTCCGGTTCCCACACAGCCCAGGGTAGACAGCCCGCGGGTCGAGGTCAACACCCAGCAAAACCGGCCCAGCCCGCAGGTCCCTCCGCCGCCACAGCATGACTCCTTTCCGGCTCCCGCCCCTCAGGATCAACGGGACATCAAGGTCGGGGGTCGCATTACGAAGTACCTGCCAGGATGGCAGTCCATAACCACCGACCGGTGGGTTCTTCAGTTGGTTGAAAGAAGGCCACTTTATCGAGTCGCCAGAAAAGCCACCCTCGAGGCCTCCTCTGCGCTCCGTTACTCGGGTCAGTACAAGCCTCTGATCAGGCAAAGAATACTTGTGCTCCTGCAAAAGGGGTGACAGAGTATGTCCCGAGAACCAGAGGATCAGGTACTTTCTCCCACTTCTTCCTGGTTCCAAAAAAAAGGGACCTCCGTCCAATTCTGGACCTCAAGCGACCTCAATATTGTTAGCCGCCTACAAAGATTCCGATGGTGACTCTTCGGGTCTTATTCCCATGCTAAAGAGGACACATTTTAGCATCTCTAGACATGCAGGATGCATACCTGCACATCCCTGTAGCTCAGGCGCACAGGAGGTTCCTGCGCTTAGAGTTTCTCGAGCCACCACTTTCAGTTCGAGCACTTCCATTAGGACTGCCATCGGCCGGGGTCTTTACCAAATGCATGGCAGTCGTGGCGGCGTCTCTAGGAGACAGGGCCATTATGTTTCCCGTACTTGGACGATTGGCTTCTCATGCACCTCCAGAGGTGTTGTTACTAGCTGTCCAGGTACCCAGGATCTGTTTCGGTCTCTGGGCATCTTGATCAGATTGAAGTCTCTCCTGGTACACGTCGCTGAAACTGCAGTTCCAGGCAGTCCTGGACACCGTTCAGGGAAGAGCATTTCTTCAGGCGACAGAGCAGGCGCATCAGATCCCTCATCAGGATCTTTCGTCACAACAAGACCGTTCCAGCCAGGTCGGTCCCTCTTGCTCAGACACATGACTGCGGGTAACTCGGTGGATGCTCAAGGTGCAATGGGACCAAAGCAAGAACCATATGCAGCATCTGGTCAGAATCACGAACACCGTGATTCGAGACTAGCAATGGTAGCTAGACCCAGGACACTCTCTGTAGGGTCCACGCTGCATGCGCCATCCTAGGTAATCTCACCACAGATGCCTCAGGGCTAGGTGGGGAGCACACCTGGGACGGGTGAAGTCCCAGGAGCGTGGACCCTCGGAGGCTCACCTTCATATCAACGTTCTGGAGATGAGGTGGTCCTCTTGCCCTACAGGCATTTCAGTCAGAGATCCCGCCAGTACTCTCCTGCTACAGACAGACAACACGGCGGTGATGTGTACCTCAACAAACAGAGGCGCACTCTTGCCTTGCAGGGAGGAGCTATGAGGGTGTGGATTAGAGTAATCAACCACATAGCGAACCTGGTCACAGTACATGTTCCAGGGGTGAACAACACAATTGCAGATGGCCGAGTGTTCCCAGGCCAGAGTCCACAGTGGGAACTTCTTCAGGAGGTAGCAGAGGATCTTTTTTCTTCAGCGGGAACTCCAAATTGGACTTGTTAGCTTCCCCATCCAGCGCCAAAACTGCCCAATTTTGCTCGCTAGATCCAGGGGCCTGGTGTTTTCTGGCGAGGCGTGTTGTCCCTCTCCTGGGCGGGACAGATTCCTCTATGCTTTTCCTCCTTCCGTTGATCCAGAGATTCTTCTCAAACTGCGCGGGAGCATGCAGCAATGATCCTGGTGGCCTTTTCTGGCCCAGACAGATCTGGTTCCCTTTGCTAATACAGCTATCCCGGGAACCTCCGCTCCCGTTGCCATTCAGCTCCCATCTCTTGTCTCAGGAGGAGGTTCACTGGTCCACCCAGACTTATGCTCACTGAACCTGCATGCATGGCTCCTAGAGACATAGCCATTTTTGCGACACGGTCTGCCAGAGAGGTTGCGGAAGTTCTTTCTGCAGCCAGAAAGCCTCAGACGTATGCCATAGTGGCGCTGTTTTTGTCCATAGTCATAAACCACACGGCCTTTCCCCTTTAGGTTGTCGGTGAAGCGGTGTTAGAGTACCAGCTCCCTTTTCCGTTTGGGTCTCGCCTACTCCTCATTGAGTGCACCTCTGCACCATTTCAGCTTATCACCTCCGGTGGGACCATGAACAGTGGCACAATTAGATGCCTGTTGAGGAAATTCCTGAGAAGGTGTTACACCTTGAGCCGCCCATTAAAGACCCAGGTGCCTCCATAGGACTTGCTGTTTGTCCTCGAGCAACTCGCGCTCCCCTCCCTTTGAAGCTGCTGCAGATTGCAGCTCGTTTTCTATCATGGAAACGTTGTTTTAGTTGCTATTAGTCAGCGAAGAGTTTCGAGCTTCATGCTCTCATGTGCAAGAGCCATTTGATTTTCCACGGGACAGAGTATCCTGAGGACAAATCCCAAATTCTTGCTAAGGTTTTCCACTCCCTCAATCAGGACATTGACCTGCCTGTCTACTTCCTAATTACTTAATAGAGGAGGCGCTGCTCACACCTGGATGTTCACCGCAGACTTAGGCACTACCTGAGCTAGAACTAAGCAGCTTCATAAATCAGACAACTTTTCATTTCCTTTACGAAGGATGATGGGCCAAACAGTCCCGCTCGCTGGCTTGTCAGGTGCATATCATCTGTTATGATATCAAACTAAAGCCCTCCGGGATCAGTTCGAGCCATTCCACTAGGGAGTGGCCACCTCTTTGCAACACTTGACGTCTCACCTCTGCCATTTGTGCTGCAGCCACTTGGAGCTCTGTACATACACCTTTATCAAGCACTATAGCCTGGACTGCGCTTCCGTGCAGGCCGGCTTCAGCCTGGCTGTGCTACAGGGTCTCCTGTGCAAAATCAGGACCTGGAATGAACTTTGTATTTCCTCCTCCCAGAGTGTTTGGCGCTGCACTGCTTGAGAATCAGTCTAATGGGTGTAACCTGCTGCAGAGCTGTGTCCTGAGTGAGTAGTACAGTTCGTAAGAACTTACGTAGTAAGTCTTCGAGAACAGCTCTTGCAACAAAAATCCGCCACCCCCGCCGAGGGGCATGAAACCTGACTTTTTTTTTTATCAGGATTTATACCTTTTGTCTTCTGGATGGATCTTGGTCTCCCATTCTGATGTCAGCCTGCGGCTGAAGTCTCAAGCAGGAGAACTGGGGAATCTGGCGGGACCCATGCCATGTACTAAGCCTGGCGTCAGGCGGGACCGGCGTCGAGGCGGTCCCGCTGAAGATAACTAGCTAGAAATTTTCAGTGGGGTCCTGGCACATGCTGGCTTCAGAATCTAATGGTGCAACACTGCAAACTGTTCTTGAAATCTACTGTTCACGGTAGTTCTTACGTAACTACCTTTCCGCTGGATCAACAAAACACAGGTTTCAAACAAGACTTGCTGTATTCTGACTATTGCAGTTAGCCCCAGCCTTTAAACTGCCCGGAGAACAAAGGTTAACTTTCTATGCAGAGCATAGAATGCTGAAACTCGACTAGGTTGATGTCTGTCTGGAGCCCTTAGAAATCAACCGTCAGAATCACACTCCGCCTCACTCACACAATCGCTCAAGATTTCTCCTTTAACTTTCGGTTAAAATTGGTTAAAGTCTCTGTTAAAGTGTCGGTTTTAAACCAAATTTATTTCCACACAGTCTGTTCAGTCTCTCTTTGTGGTACAGTGAGTAATAGATAGGTTTTGTTCTATTTCTGTGGGAAAGCAGTGTCGATCAGTTTGGCTGAACAGATCCCTTATAATCGAATCCTTGTGTTTACTTTACAGTGTGGTTACTGGTCCTTGCTCGGTTCTAAAAAAAAAAAAATGAATTTTGAGCGTTTTTTTTTTTTAATACCGTGACACTGTTAGGAACTGATAAAGTCTTGACAGCGGTTGCCATAAAAGGTAAGTTTAGTTGGGTTGGCCATGTCAGAAACTCCAGAGAAAAAACCGTGCCCACTGGGTTTCAACACTGCAGTGAGTGTGGGAGGGGCTTTGCTAAGGCCGATCCCACACCACTGTGTTGTCTGGGGTTTGAACACCTCAATGCAGACTGTAAAATTTGCAAAAATTTTCCTAAACTGCCCAGAAAAGAGATAGGTAGACTTAGGGAAAGGAGGCCGAGAGTCACACCGACCCAGATGGCCAGCCGGTTCAGTTCAAGCAAACCAGGAGGTGCCTCTGACAAGGTGATACTTCTTTGGGCAAGAGGAAAGCCGATCCTGAGGGGTAGGTTCATACAAAAACGAAGCATAAAAAAAATCGACTGGTTCAGATCAGAGGTTCGTGTTCCGACCACGAGGAATAGCCAAGTGATTAAATATTGTGAGAACGCTTCGCCTGGTTCAATCCGATCCGGCACCTTTTGTAGAGTTGGGTTCGGTTGGTTCCAGTTCAAAATTATACCCTGAAGATTTTATGAACCAGAGTTTGAGGAGGAGGAGTTTGAAAATGATGTTGAGATGGTGAAAGTCTGGATGTGCCTGTGGAACTGGACATCTCCCAGACAGACCTTCTAGTGTTTCCATCCTAGAAATTTCTGAGTCCCCTTCTGCATTTCTGCTTTACAGAAAATGGACTAACGCCTCAACTTCCTATGGAGGAGCAATGGAGGATCAAGAGAACCTAATTGTGAAATGGACATCCCAGAGTCCAGGAGACATATTCCCCTTTACAAATCCTTTGGAAGCAGACACAAACATTTCTAAAGTCTACCAATTCTGTACCTCCTGTTGACAGAAGGGCCGGACAAAGGACACACGTACTATCGAACAACAGATACAGTTTTTATACCAACAGTGCAGCCATGTTAGAGTAGTGCAGGCTGCTGACTGTCAAGAGCAAACATTCCCTTGGCTACACACCCTCAGACAAAGACTCAGGAGATTGATGCCATAAGAAAAAAACAGTACATGGCATCTTCATGGGACTCAGGCAGGTGAATTATATGGCCTATACAGCCAGGTACCAGACATCCAGGTGGGACACTGTACTGGCATTGGCTAAACAGGCCTCCCCCCAGCTAACTAAGGAGCTGGAGGAGGTGGCTGCAGATTGGATTGAGGCATCAAACGTACAGTTTCATGCTGCTGTGGACTCTTAATGATACAGTGACTTCAGAAAGTATTCACCCCCTTTTGGATTTTCACATTTTGTTGTGTTACTACCAGAATTTTTAATGCATTGAAATGATTTGTTTCCCACTTGATTCACAGCATACTGAACAATTTAAAAGGGCAAAATATTTCAATCATTGTAACAAATATATGAAACATTAAAAACTAAAACATCTTGTTTACTAAGCATTCGCCCCGAGTCAATACTTTGTAAAGTGCCTTTGGCAGCAATTACAGCTTTGAGTCTTCTTGGGTATGTCTTATCAGCTTTGCACATCTGGTTGGAGATTTTGCCATTCTTCCCTTCCAAATTTGCTCAAAGCTCTATCAAATTGGATGAGTGTCAGTGAACTGCAATCTTTGTCTTTCACAGATTCTCAATAGGATTCAAGTCTGGGCTTTGGCTGGGCCACTCAAGGACATTCACCTTCTTGTTCACAAACCACTCCAGTGTTGCTTTGGCCGTATGCTTGGGGTTGTTGTCCTCTTGGGCGTAAATCTTCGCCCCATCCAAGGTCTATTGCAGACTGATGCACCTTCTCCTCAGGATGTGCCTGTATTTGGCTCCATTCATTGATTCTTTCTATCCTGACCAAGTGCCTCAGTCCTGCTGCTGAAAAGCATCCCCATAACATGATGCTGCACCACCAGCTACACAATGGCAGGGATGGTGTTACAGGTGCTGAGCTGTGTTCAGTTTGCACCAGACATAGCAGGCTTTGCATTCAGGCCAGTGTGTTTCAATTTTTGTTTCATCAGACAAGAGAATCTTTTGCCACATGGGTCACGGGTCTACAAGTGCCTTCTTGCAAACTCAGGCATGCTATATGTGGCCTTTTCTCCAGGGTGGCTTCCATCTAGCCACTATCCATAAAACTACATCTGTGAACTATTGCAGGGTTGTTGTCCTCTGGACAGGTTCTCCCATCTCAGCCATGGACTCTGTGGATTCTGTAAGAAATGGTCGTGGGTTCTTGGTCACCTCCTGACCAGGTCCTTCTTGGTTGCTCAGGATTTGGGGCGGCCTGCTCTAGGAAAGTCTGGTGGTTCTGTAATCTTTCCATTTCTAATGATGGAACGACTGTGCTCCTGAGACTTTCAACATCCTGAAATATTTTATGCCCCTCCCAATCTGCCTCCCTGAATTCATCACGCAGTTCTAGACAGCCCTTGGTCTTCATGGTGATTTCTCTCTGACATGCACTGTCAACAGTGGGACCTTATATAGACAGGTGTATTTCCTCTGAAATCCTTATCAAACATTGAACTAACACAGTGGACTCATTCAAGTTTAGAGTGATCTCACAAGAAATTGGATGCACCTAATCAGTTTGGAGTGTTATAGCAAGGGTGAATCAAATCAGACATTTCAGGTTTTATTTTAAATTACATATACAAAAATTCCAAGTTTCATTCACTTTGACATTATAGAGTAATTTGTGCGAATACATGACAAAAATCACACATAAAGCAAATTTGGGTTCAACATCACAAAAACGACAATCTAAGGTGAATACTTTCTGAAGGCACTATGTCATGAGTCATGGCTACATCTGACTCTTTGGAGAAAGCAACCAGATATATAACTACTCACAGAACAGGCTAAACATGGTTTATAGTGGGTAATTCTATTGGGAGCAGAGAATTACATAATGGAAGAGTACAGGACCCTTATGGTACTCAGGCCAGGGAGAGGCAGGCAACTCCTCAAGGCAACAGTCTAGGGAGCCTTTTCATGGACCTTTTACCAAACACAGGCCTCTTCTCCCTTTTCATGGGGGTTCTTCAGAGGGAGGCAGAAGGATGAGCAAGCTAATCCTCTGGCCAAGGCCTGCCAAACAGACACCCAGTTGAATCCGGGTCGACTCTCCTATTCCAGTAAGGGAACAGGCTGGCTTACTTTATCAGGACTGGTGCCTGTTGCCTCGGACAAGTCCTGGAAGTAGCAAGCAAGGGACTGGTTCTCAGCTTCAAAAAATTTAAAATGAGTCAGTCTTTTCTACTACAGGTCTCAAACCCGCACTAGAACGGTTTCGCTCTTCTGGCCTTAAGACCATGGAGAAGAGTTCTACCTACACTCAAAGTCACTCCAATTTCCTTACACAAAAGACAGAGTGGGACCCATCCTGACCTAAGACACTAAACAAACATCTTTTAAAACCAAAGTTCAGATGGTAACTCGGGAATAATTCTTCCCTCTAAGGCCAGGATGCTGGCCAACTCTGGACCTCAAGATACCTATTTTCACATTCCATCAGGTGCTCCCACAAATACCTCAGGTCAGGTTGCCCTCAGGCCACGACCAGTTCAAAACAATGCCCTTTGGTCTAACATCAGCCCCAAGGGTTTCACAGTGTCTGACAGTGTCATTGCCTTTCTAAAGCAAAAGATTTCTATTTTTCCATATCTGGACGATTGGCTAACAGTAGACCAGTCTCAGACAAGTCAAGTTAGACCTGCAAGTGACAGCAGCTCTACTTCTCGGTTTCCTTTCAACCTTCCCAAGTCAGTTCTTGAGCCAGTACAGTCACTTACCTTTATAAGCGAAACTGAATACTGTCAAAAAAACCTTTCTTCCCTGGAAAGAAGGATTCAATGCATGAACCTTCAGCCTTCAGGTGAATAACTTCACCAACAAGGCATTTCTCAGCTCTTGGGCGACATGGCAGCTTCTACAGATGATCAAGGGCAAGATTCCAGCGAGGACATTCAGTTCCATCTGAGCTCTTGGGTCCCAGAGGAAGATTACCACCAAACTGGTTGGGACCCTGATCCGCCCTTCGTGGTAGCAGGATCAGGACAATTTAAAACAGGGGTCCATTGCAACTATATTCAGTAGTCCCATGGACCCCCCTTCTGGGCTGGGGGCCCATCTAAGGGCCTTACTGCCCAGGGACGTCCTCAGAATCCTTGCCCTATCAATCTCTAAAACTCAGGCAGTTCTTCTGGCCCTCCAAGCTCTCGCGGTCAGTAAGAACAAATGGTTCCGGTCAGAACAGACACCACCATGTGATAACAACAAGAGGCACTTGGCCACAACCTTTACAAAGCATGAAATTATTGTCCCTGACACATTCTCCAGGACCTCTCAAATGCAGTCCACCTTCAGGAAGGACAATAATACCAGATGCACACAATAGTTCCCAAGGCCATGAATGGACCTGGCCCTATGGTAAGTGATTTTCTCAGGTGGGGCACTCAGAGATGGATCTCTTTACAGCCCCAGGCAATCACCAACTTCCTTTGTTTGTTAGACCCCAGTCTTGAGTTTGACTCCCTCTGGATGCTCTGATTTTGAACTGGGAAGGGAAATTTCTGTGTGCTTTCCCCTTCATTCAAAGTTTTAGTCGAATAAGGTCACAACCTTGCAAGAGTGATTCATGATTACTCAAGACTGGGCCAGACAGTAGTACCCCAAGTTGCTAACCCCTAGCAGTCCATCTTCCCCTAATCTTCCAGGAATTACAACCTGTTAACCTCCTCTCAGGGGAAGGTTGTGACCCAATCTTCAGTCTCTCAATCTCAAGGCATGGCTCTTGAGAGTTAGGAGTTTGCAGGTTGCATCTCAGGGAGTTCTGGATATTCTCAAAGCCCGCCATTAGAAAACCTACCAACTCAAATGGAAGAAATTCAGCATTTGGTGTTCAAGCGTTTCCCAGACACTGCTGATTGTCTACAGTTCTGGATTTATAATCACATCTGAATGACGTAGGCCCAGACCAGCTACTCTCAAGGTACATCGCAGCTGTTTACTTTTCCGTCAGTGAGAAGACTTTCACTATCATCTCATCCTGTGTTCTCATACATTTTTTAAAAGGATTGCTTCTACCAATCCTCCCTTTAGAACCCTGACACACCGCAAGTTTAAATATTTGCATTGCTCAACAATGCAACCTCCTCTGAACCTATGTCCTCAGCAGACTTAAGTAATGACTTGGAAAACTGTGTTTTTAGTAGCCATTACCTCTGCCAAGCGTATCAGTGAATTGCAAGCCCTGTCAGTGGAACAGATTTATCTCCTTTCATAGGGATAAGTGGTCCTTAGAACCAATAGAAGGTTCTTGCCCAAAGTAGTTTCAAATTTCACTGAATCAGTCTGCGTCTCACCCTGTTTTCTTCACGATAATTCTTCTTCCAGGGAAGCTACACAGTTTAGATGTTAAAAGACCTTCTATATAGGCGTACCAAGGGTCAGAGTTTACTCTCAGTTTCCTCTTATGAAGTAGAAGGCACCTGCCACCAAGAAACTATTGCCAGGTGGATTGTGTCACATACAATTCTACGAGAAACTAGAAAAATTACCTCAGGCCTGAGGGCTCACCAGAGAGGTACAGCTGCTCCTGGCTGCTGCAGGATATTAACTAGAAATTTTGTCAAGCAGCCACAAAATAATCCATACAACTACAAACATTACTATGGATATCAGCTAGGGTGATCTCGGGTTTGCACAACCAGTACTTGAACCTATTCTACAGGTTCATCATCCTCCATGGAGGTACTGGAGTAATCTGCAACAGTCAGAGCAAGACTTCATGTTTCTTCTAATGGATACTTGTATTCGATCTCCCAGAACCTCTTTTGGGAAGTGGGTGAGCGGTGCAGTGTTGCACCTCAGGGTGCTCCTTTTACACCCTCTTCTTTTGTTTGGGTGTTTATTATTATTCTTCTTGGTGGTTTGGGGTTTGGGTTTCCTGGCAGGTACCTTGGGAATCCAAAACTTTTTTACTCAGTTGGCTAGTAAAATTTTACAATTTCCATAGGATAATTAGAGGTCTTCCTTGTCAATCTTCACCATTCATTACTTCTAGATTATGGCGGACGACCCTCACGAGCTTTTTTTTTTTTTTTAAAGATCCCTAACGGCCACCCTAGGGCGACGTCATCGTCATGCGAGGCGGCATGCGCGACGACTCTCCTCAATAGTTCTGTTTCTCGCCGTCGAGCACCTGTTTTCGAAAATCCATTCTCACCGTCAGCAACTCCTCTTTCCACACACGCGCGATCGGTAAGCCGTTCTTTTTTCTTTTAGCGGCGGTGTGTTTCTATTTTCTTGTTGAGTTAGCGTTATGTCCGGGTCGAGCCAAAAGTGTTTGAAAACGAACATATCGTCAGTGTTACTGGCGGCATTCTCGTCTCGGACGGCATGATTGTCTTCGTTGCCGGACCCCCGCGGCATGGATCCGTGCGGCGCCTGTTTCTCCATGGACGCCGTGTCGCAGTCCCGCATTCAAGCCGGCAAAGCCCACGCCGACCTTAAGGGGGCAGCGTCGCTCAAGGTTCTCAGGTAGGTCTAGGCCCCCCGAATCTCCCAGGCCTATCACAGTCTGGGAGGTCTCTCGTCTTTCTTGCGAGGAGGCCCATCTCACAGTGTCGGGGCGTGGTCCCCCGGGCAGCGCCGCCCGCATCTCGGCAATCACCTCTTGGTACGGCTCCCCCGTGGCGACCCTCGTCTTTAGGCCTGCCGGGTGAACCTCGCCGCGCCTTCACCGTTCGGATCTGGCGCGTTCGCGGTGCGGTGATAAGGCACCGTTTCAGCCGTTTTGAGCCAGCGCCGTTGCGGCGCGGTAATCGACGGCGCCGTTAACGCCGCTGAATCAGCGCCGTTAGCAGCGCCGTGTCGAAGCGCCGTTAGCGGTACGCTGGGCCTTGGCGCCGTTCGCGGCGTCGATGGACAGGCGCCGTGGCGATACCGCCGCCTTCAACAGCGCCGCGCGCGACTGATCACCCTCCAGCGGTGCCGCCTCGCGGCGCCGTTGAAATGGAAACTAAACCTGGCACCCGGCGTGAGGAAGCGGCGCCTCAATGCCGGGGCGGCGGCCCGCCCTCGAGACCTGGGTGGCCAACATTGAGGTCCTGGTCGTCTCCTCAGGAGGCGAAATGACGGACCCATCCTGCCCCCACTCAGACCTGGTCCCCGGTGGCTAAAGTACCAGCTGGGCCTCCTCTCTCCCCTTTAACCGCCTCTGAGGTTCGACTGGGGTGGCGAGGCCCTGGAGCAGGCGGGGTGACGCGAGGCTCCCCTCTCAGGCCGTGACACCTACTAAGGGGTGTCACTCTCCTGAGACAGGGGCGCTGTGGTGGGAGGAGGCCCTCTGAGTCAAAGGTGAGGCAGGGTCTGCTCGGTCTTCGCCCACACCTCGGGGTGGCCGGGCAGTACAGAGCCGCCCCTCCCCCAAGGATTCTGGTGTCCTTGACGGCGTTTGTGCGGACTACCCTTCTGGATCCATGGTCCGAGGCGTCACAGGAGGTTCTCCCCAGGGCTCTTCAGGCTCAACTTCCCCAGAGTTCCGTTCTGCAGCCTGGTCACAGTTCAGGATCCCTCTCCAGGGCTCCTTCCCAGTTCAGAGCCCTCATGAAACAGTTGCCTCCAGCAGTGCCCTCTCCATCTCCTGCCTTCACCCCCCCTCCCAGGCCATCTCGGCCCCACGGGTCCATTATCCTGGGAACGTTCAGGGTTCTCGTGACCTTCCCCTCATACGTTAGGCCATGCATGGCGGGTCTTCGGCTCTCCCCACCAAGATCCTCGAGACGTTCCATCATCACCCTCGTCTCCTCCTCACGGGAGAACCCCTACTCATCTGTCCTCCGATGCAGTTCCAGAATATCATGAGTTCCTCTCGAGGATGTTGAGGGATCTCCGATTCCCGTTAGAGACAATACCCGAGCGGAGGCGCGTGAATTCTTGATTCAGTGCATCTGGTGGTACCTTCTGGCTATCCTTCCAGGAGGCGTATCGAGCATGGCGGTCCCTGCACTTCTTCCCCAGCCGGACTCCTGGCGTGGTATTGTGCCCCTCCTGAGTCTGGTTCCTTCCAACCAGTCCTGGAACGTACCTGGATACTCCTTCTGGGCGCCGTTGCCTGGCGCACGACCCCCACAGTTCAGACTCTCTCAGTTCGACCGTTGGGGCGAAAGTGTTCTCTTCTGCCGAGCCAGTGCTTGTATTGCATCACAAGGCTCACCGCTGCTACAACACGGCATCTGTGATCGATGATGTCAGCTGCTGGCATCATGCTGTCAGACAAACCAGACAAGCCCTGCCTCTCCGGGAGCCTGGGCCAGAAGACACAAGCAGGACATCTTCGGCGCCAATGAGGTGGCTTCCAGGCTTGCGGGGACAGCGATCACCATCAGGGAGACCGGCATGGCTTCAATCTTTCAGGTTGTCACCCCCCTGGCCCAGGCGAGGTGATTAACTCCGCCTTCCGGAGGACCAAGTCTTTCTCTTCCAGAGCGGGAGACTTTTACAGGGCTCCTCCATCTCTCGTCCTCGGGAGGCACCTCCTAGCTCTTCTCCTCTGACTTTCTGAATAAGCCAGGTCTTCTCCTTCTGTTTCTCACCAGCAGAAGGCTGGGGGTCTTGTTCCCTGGAAGTGTGGCCTCTTCCCCTCCAGGAAGAGAGAACACTCACACCCAGGAAGTAATGAATGGTGAAGATTGACAGCAGAATCAGAGGAAAACGCACCTACGTAATTCTTGATCTTCTCTTGTATCTTCTCATTCATTACCACCACCCATCCCCGCAGTGCCTCTTCCAGGACTTCTCACCTCCCGTCTCCTTCCTCCCCGGCATTTATATAAAATATAAAGGAAAATTTCACCAAATTTTCCAAAAAAAAAAAAAAAAAAAAAAGACAAAAGTAAAAAAAAAAAAAATATCTTTTGGAGGAGGGTGATTTACAAATCCGAAAAATTACTTATACTAAGATTCATAGGTCATCGTGGTTGGGACAGCGATCAGATCTGCACAACTACTCTTGCTATTCTTATGGCAAGATACCTCTGGGGGTTTTGGCCTGGCTCAGGCTATTCAGTTTTGATCACACAATCCCGTGTTCAGATAGTTGCCCTATGAAATCAGTTCCCCCTCTATTCTTATCTTGCAGAACGAGAGCAGGAACGTCTGTTCCTTTCTCTTTTAAAGAAAAAAAAAAAATACTGAGAGAACTCTCTCCACTGCTGTAGGCATCTTAGTATCTGGGTCATGCATCTACTAAAAAAAAAAAAAAAAATATTTTATCTGAAAAAAAAAAAAAAAAAAGTGGAGAAATCAAACAAGAAGGCAAAAGAAGCAGGCTATCCCTCTCACAAAGCTGTTTGCTTAGTGGTTTCTCCCTTTTAAGAATCCTCCTGGACAATTTTACAGTAGAGCTCTGCTGACATATCAACTTAGCCAGCCTAAGCCTTGCCCCGCCTTAGCCAAGTCAGTCTGAGTCCATTTCTATCTTGAAACGCCTGAAAGGCTTACATTTTTCTATTTCTAAACCCTGAGCAGCTCTCATGCTTGCTGGGGTTTTATTCTTCCACACCGGCTGTCCTCCACTTAAAGGCCCTCACGACCAGGAGCCGAGGTGGGTGTCAAAGCTAATGGCATGTTGAAGATCGAGGACTACGCCCCTCCAGTCCGTCTAGCGGGTTGGTGAACCTTCTCTTCAGCTCTATCTCCGGGAGTTCTTGCTTCCCCTTTAGTCGAGCCTTCAGCTACAAGCTAACTATGCTCGTTGGGCCTTCTGGTCCCTTCAACATCCCATCTCTCTCTTCTCTTTCTTTCTTCTTCTATTTTCTCATTTCCTTACTCATCTCTTCCTCCTAGAGTCAGCTTCCAGGTAAGGAGGCCCTGCACTCTAGGGTTAGAGAGTTCTTATCTCCTCTGTCCTTCCTCCATCCCGGCTTATTCCTTTTTCAGTTCATTCTTCCTTGCTTTTGCTATCCCACGGCTATCTTGCCTCGCTATCTATATTTTCTGCTTTCACTTTTGCCTCTCCGCTCACAGAACTGAGTTGGAGGAGGAGTCGATAGCTAATAACGCCCCCCTATGCAATATGGCGATGAAGCCTCATCGAAGCAAGGGCCGTTAAACAACTTTAAAAAAAAAAAAAAAAAAAAGCCCGTGACGGTGCGCGGCCCGCCACACCCAGGAAGTAATGAATGGTGAAGATACAAGAGAAGATCAAGAATTACGGTAGGTACGTAATTTTCCTTTTTGCTTGTAAGAATTCTGTTGGTTGGATTTCAAAGGGCTCCAGACAGAGACATCAGCAGAGCTCGAGCTCAGCATTCTATTCTCTGCATAGAAAGTTAACCCTTTGTTCTCCGGGGCAGTTTAAAGGCTGGTGCTAACTGCAATAGTCGGAATACAGCAAGACTCCATTAGAAGTAACATAATTACTGAAGTGAGTAATTTTTTCTTCTACTCCCATTACTTCCTGGTTCTGAAAAAGACCGGTGGCATGCGCCCCATTCTGGACCTCAGAAAGTTAAACAAGTTTCTTTTCAGGGAAAAGTTCAAGATGATATCGCTCTGGACTGTGTTACCCTTGCTTCATCAACACGATTGGCTAGCTTCCCTGGACATGCAGGACGCTTACCAACATATTCCTATACACCCAAAGCATCACAAATACCTACAATTTGTAGCACTGGGCCAGCGTCATCCGTTCAGAGTCCTGCCCTTTGGGCTATCCTCGGCGCCACAAGGTTTTACAAAGTGCTGTGCAATTTTTGCAGCGCATCTCAAAGATCAGGATACAAATGTTCCCACATCTGGACAACTGGCTTCTAGCAAGCCCTTCCAGGCAAGGAACTCTCCACGCCATAGCCACAGCCTCAGACTTTCTTGCGTCCATGGGAGTCCTGCTAAATCTCAAGAAATCGCAGTTGCAGCCCTCCCAGAAGCTCCTTTTTATAGGAACTCTTCTGGACACCGCCTGTGTGAAAGCTTTTCTACCAGAGGACAGGAGGAGTGATATCCTACAGATGGCCCGATACATCAGAGAGAACAGCTCGGTTCGAGCTATCTCGATGCAACGGATGCTGGGTCTCATGGCATCCTCAGTGTTCACTGTACCCCTAACATGCCTCCACATGAGAATCTCAATGGATGCTCAGTGGTCCCCAACCACTCACCCTCAGTCCTTTCTCATCAAGGTGACGAACCTCTGAAGAGGTCATCATCTGGTGGTCCCAAGAGGACAACCTTCTGGAAGGGTATCCCTTGCTCCCCTGGATTATCAGATTTCCATTACCACGGACGCGTCCCTATTGGGGTGGAGAGCTCACTGTCAGAATCTCCACACCCAAGGCACATGGACTCAGGAAGAGTCCCAGCTTCACATAAATGTCCTAGAAATGAAAGCCGTCCTTTATGCAGTCCAGGCTTTGAAGGACATTCTCTGTCACAAGAACATTCTCCTTCAAACGGACAACAAAGCAGTGATGTAATACATCAACAAGCAGGGTGGTGCACACTCTTACCCTTTATGCAGGGAAGTGATGACAGTGTGGGAATGATGCCTAGAGCACGAGGCTCTAATTCAGGCGGTCAGCCTGCTGGGAGAGCAGAACAAACTGGCAGACCGTCTCAGCAGAACAGAGACAGATCCTCACGAGTGGTCTCTCGACTCAACCATAGTTCAGTCACTATTCGCAGAGTAGGGAACTCCAGACCTGGACCTTTTTGCATCCCCACTCAACACAAAACTGCCTCTCTTCTGCTCCAGAAATCCAGGGCCTGGCATTTTCTGTCAGGATGCATTCAGGCTGCAATGGACAAAACGCTTTCTATACGCCTTTCCTCCTCTTCCACTAACTCAGAGGGTACTTCTCAAATTCGAGTCCCAGGGGACAAAATGATCCTCATTGCTCCCTTCTGGCCTCTACAGATATGGTTTCAGTTACTCAGCAGTAAGTCGGAAACTCCTTCAAAAGCACTTCCCCTTCAAATGAACCTTCTGACCCGGGGACTGTGGTCCATCCCAACCTGAGGTCGCTTCACCTTCATGCTTGGCTCCTGGAGAGAGAGAAGTGAACAGGTTCAATGTCTCTCTGAGAGTTTCAGATGTTGTTTTGGCTGCGCACAAGCCAGCCACTAGAAAAACTTATACAGCCAAATGGAAGCGTTTTTCTCTTTGGTGTGCAAAATCCTCTTTGAATCCTTTTTCCTGCCCACCAAATAAAGTTCTAGAGTACCTTTTAGACCTCTCAAATTCAGGTCTACAGTACTCTACAGTCAAAGTTCACCTTTGTGCTGTTTCAGCTTATCATAAGCCAGTACTTTCCTTATCACTGGCTCAGTTACCAGTAGTTGAGATTTCTTAAGAGCATTCTGCATACCAGACCTCCTATCAGATGTCCAGTCACAGCCTGGGACATTGATCTTGTGCTAGACATGCTCACTCGAAAGCCTTTCGAGCCTCTAGCTTCCTGTAAGCTGAAATTTCTCACTTGAAAAACGGCCTTCTTGGTGGCCATTATCTCAGCCCGCAGGGTCTCTGAAATACATGCCTTGATCACAGACCCTCTGTATACTATATTTCATAAGGACAAAGTAGTTCTTAGGACCCATCCTAAGTTTCTCCCTAAGGTTGTTTCAGAATTCCATCTAAACCAACCTTTGGTCCTACCTACTTACTTTGCTAACTTCCAAAATGAAGGAGAGCATACCCTTCATTCTTTTGATGTCAAAAGAGCTCTGCATTTCTATTTGGATAGAACAAAAGAAATTTGCAAAGCTTAACAATTGTTTCTGTTCAGCAAGAACTGGCTGAGTCAACCTGTCGCTATCAGATGCATTTTGGCATGGCTAGTGGCATGTCTTAGCCACTGTTGTTCCATGGCGCAAGTTAAGCTGGAGGGCAGAGTGTACACTCACTCTGCTAGAGCAGTCACGGCATCCCTGGTGGAAATCCGCAACGTGCCCATTGCAGACATTTGCAATGCAGCTACCTGGAGCTCAGTGCATACTTTCGCGAGCACTATGCCCTGGATGTCCATGCTAGGCGACATCTTTCGTTTAGCGGACATGTCATACGGACTTCTGTTCTAAAATTGTGAGCTTTTGGTCTCTCCTGCCATCCTCTCATGGGATTATTAGCTTGGTACTCTCCCATCAGTGCAAATGAGTGGTGGAGACTTTATGTCCAGGAAGATATGGAAATTACATACCTACCGTAATTCTTGATCTTCTTGGACGAAGTCTTCACCACTCATTCACATGCCCACCCACCATCCCCCGAGCTCACCTTTGTTGTTGGTCTTCACTCCCTCAATCTTTAGGCTGTGAAGACTTCTTTGTTGACCCTTCTTATACGTCGCTCGGACTATCTTATGTCTGTTTTTTTGTTAGGCTATCCTTCTAGGTTGGATTTACTGCATCTCCTCGATAAAAAAAGTTATTGAGTGATGGATGGGAGGTCGACGCCGAGATAGTCATTGCCGCACAAGCAAAGGCTCATGGCGCCGCTCCTCGCGGCTCCATCTCTGGCGTTGGGCCTCCTGCAAAAAGTTTGCTCCCTCTGGGTCCTAGCGCCACCGGTGTAGATCCCATCAGTGTGAATGAGTGGTGGAGACTTAGTCCAAGAAGATGAAGAATTATGGTAGGTACATAAATTTCCATTTTTTTGCAACTCATTTTACTTCTTTTTTGTGATAGTGGGACTGTATCCTCATTTGCACAGGTCCCGATTGGAAACAGTCATGATGCAGTGCATGGGCCCAGCAGACCCTGACACACATCTTGGTACCCTGTGGGTGAGGTCCCCTGACCCACTACAGGGTGTGGAGTATGTGCCAAAACACTGCTCTGTCCCTACCCAGCCCGTGACTGGTGATGCATACTGCAGCACCTTCCCCATCAGCCTTGTCCCAGTAAACTGGCTCACTGAATTCACACCAGAACTCCGCTCACTGGCATGTTAAAACAGCGTGTTCCACAGAGGTGCAGTGGACATCCCTGCAATCAATGTTACTTAATAAATTCTTTGTTGTTTAATATTTTGACCTTAAACATTCAACATATTCTTCTTATGACCCCTCCACCTCATAAACCCATAGATGAACATTTTTAAATCCATGCTGAAATGCCATTCCGCGCCACAGGTGTGGAAGCACATTTGAGACAGGATGTGAAAAATGACAGCTGTGCTGTTCATGAGGTGGTGTGAAAACATGGGTATGTTGAAAATCTGGAGTCAAAATATTGTAAATTACCAAAGTTATGCGCCTGCATAGAAACTGCACAATGCACGCTCGTAACACGGCCACGTTTAGGATTTTTTTCCACTGAATTTTCAACATGGGCTTTTTTAGGACCCCACCCCATGAACATTGGCACTTTCAGTTTGTTAATTGGTCCCGAACAGCAACTGCACCGCTCCGCACCACAGTTGCAAAAACACATTTTTGGAAGGAAGTGAGAAATGACAGCTTGTACTGCTCACGAGGTGGTGTGAAAAAAATGGGTATGTTGAAAATCTGGAGTGAAAATATTGTAAATGACCAAAGTTATGCGCCTGTGTAGAAACTGTGCAATGCACACTCATATTGTGGCCATTTTGAGGAATTATTTTCACCAAATTTTGAATATGGCTTTTTAGACTCCACCATGAATATTGGCACCGTCATTTCGTTAATCAAGTCTCGAAAGGTGATTTCCGCCAGCAACTTCGCGGAATCATCTTCTGGGACCAGTTAATGAAATGACAGTGTTCATGAGGTGGGGTCCCAAAAAGCCCATGTTGAAAACTGGTACAAAAATGCCAAAGATGTCAACATAAGTTGAAAATGCCATTGAAATACATTATACAGCACTTACCTTTACTTCTCAGTTTGTGGTTTGGCTTTAAGAGTGCAGATGTGTCTCGATCCAAAGATGACAGCCGCTGACCCTGGAGGTATGTACTGGGTAAGTGTGTGTGGGTGGTGGTTGCCCAGTGGAGTGTCTGGATGGGGGGAGGGACCGGGGATAATGAGGTATGGATCTTCCTGACATAGTCTCCACCTCTCATTCACACTAATGGGAGTACGCTGGAGGTGCTAGGACCAGCGGAGCCGAACTTTTTCAGGCGTGGCTGTTGCCAAGATGGAGCAGCACCGCGCCAGGCTCATGTGGTATAGACTATCTCGGCATTGACCCTCCAACTGCCTCAGTTCCTTTTTTCCCCGTCATCCAATGCGCTTCGGTGATGACATCCCTGCCCGCATGAGTCAAACTTCAAACTTGCAGCTTAGGTTTCAGTTTATTATTTTGTATTTTATCACAAAAGTACTGATCATATTTTAATAAAATTATTTATTTGTACAAGAAAGAAGTCTTCAGCCTCCATTGACCGAGTCGACCATGTGATGGTAGGAAGACTTCGTGATGAAAGCTGTTCAGTCACGGGCAGAGTGTCACGCCATGTGTGCTGCACTCCTGCATGGCGCTGATCTTATCTGTGTCAGTCTTCACAATTCATCACTAGTGGGTTTGGCGCCGAGCTAGACCAGCAGGACACTTTTTATTTTTTTCCCCTATGGGCGGAGTCAACGCAGGGCTGGCGCTGCCTCAAGGCTGAAGTTCTTCGTGTGCGCTATGAAGTTGGCCATTATCTTTAGTCGACCGCCCCAGCCCCAGTTCTGAGATGCCAGAGTGTGTAAGGAAAGGGAGGTGGAGTGGGGCAAAGGGAGCCCAAGGGATAGATGAAAGGATATATAAAAACAAAAAGGAGAAATAAACAACAGAGGAGACAGAAAGGAGAAACTAGATATGGGAAATTAGGAGAAGGGGCCCATTCTCTGAAAGGAGGAAAAAGAAAGGGGGATAAGGGAGAGGGGGTGGAGGGGGAAGAAGAGGATCACACCCCCAAAGGTGATCCTGAACCCCAGGGCTTTGACAAGAACAATAGAACAGAATCTGAACTGTCATGGTTGAGAGCTGCCAGGAGGCAAAGCCTGAAACTACTAAGCAGCATTCACCGGGGAAGGGCCAAACTTAAGAGTGGGGGGTCAGGAATAGGGGTATATCTCGTACTCCTCCTGCCCCCAAAATAAGGGAAAAACTTAAATGCCAATAAGGACATCTAAGGATATCCAACTTAAGGTAATTAAAACCAAGGGTTTGAGGTCAAGGGGGAGGAGGGGTTCCCCTCCGCCGAGTACCTCACCTCACTCCAGACAGAAGTGAGGGGAGATGAGATGAATGAAGGGAGAGAGGACTCCCCCTCCCAAAAAAAAAAAAAAAAACTGCAATTGTTGTTGTTTTAAATTGCCTTTGTGGTTCTCTGTTTCTGGTTAAAATGATAGAAAAACCTAAGAAAAAGACAGGTGAACCTGGCTTTAAAAATTGTACTCAATGTGGGGATGTTTTTGCGAAAGCAGATAAGCACACTGTGTGTGTCTTGTCTGGGCTATGACCATCTGAAGGAGGATTGTCAGATCTGCCTGACTTTCCTGAAAAAACTGTTGAAAAACACCTCTAATTGCTAAAAAAGAAACTCCCCAAGGATCCCTCTGGCTCTAACCAGCCGATGCCCTCTACTACTGTGGCTGAACCCACAAATATTGCAACTTCCACCCCTGATACAGGTGATAAGAATATAAAGAGGGGCTCTGAACCGGCTAGCTCCCCAGTTCCCTCTAAGAAGGCACGTAAACTGAAGCATTCAGAACCCCCTACTATTACTCAGGGGACTTCTGTATCAACCAACGTTATGCCAACTCCTCAGGAGATTGCACAGGCAGTCAAAATTATTCAGGGTTTGGTGCCCCCTGCACAGCAAACCCCTGTGCCAGCAGGACAGCCTGCCAGGATTCCTCCTATTGAAGAGGAGGAGTGTAGTGATTATGAGGAGGATGAAGGGGAACTCTATTTACCAGAGGTATCCCCAGAGTAGGACTTCGTCGCCTTAGGGTATCTTGAAGATTTCTCTTGCTTTACTTTTGTGAGAAAGATGGCAGATGCCCTTGACATCTCCACAACGGAAGAAGTGGAGGATGAGGAGGAAATAGAGTACCTGGAAATGATGGGTTTGACTCCCACCAAGGCCCTCCTCCTCCCAGTAAATACATTTTCCAAAAAGGATGCTCTAAAGCTGTTGCAGACCCCAAATTGTCTCTCCTCTGGATAAGAGGCTGGACAAGAAATATCAGTTGGAAAGAGAAGGGGCAGAGTTCCTGTTCTATCATTCAGACCACCAAGGGGTTATTCAGCAGGCGGCCTGTGATAAGGCTAGATTCCCTCTGGCTTCCCATCCACCAGATAAGGACTCTAGGAAGATGGACAGCATGGCTAGGAAAGGTTACCTGTCAGCCTTCCTAGCCATGAGACAAACTAATTTTCAGGCCTATGCTGCCCAGTACCAAAAGTCCCTGTGGCAGTCAGTATTGGCCATCTCTCAGAAAGCCCTCACCCCCATCAGACGACCTGGCAGAGACTGCTAGGTTTGGGCTGGAGGCAGCTAAATACCAATTCCAAATGGCTGCTGATACCAATGACACTGCAGCCAGATGGATGGCAAATACGGTAGCCCAGAGGAGATTTGCTTGGCTGAGAGCTACAAATCTCACTGCTGACACACAATCTAAGGCCCTGATTTACCTCCTTGGAGGGAAATGCTCTTTTGGGGAATCCACTGTGGCATATATGAAGAAGGTGAATGAGTATAAGGCCACTTACAGGAGCAACTCTAGTAGAGACAGAGCTTCTTCATCCACCAGGACTTATGGAAGGGGGGGGGGCGGGGCAGGCCTTTTCATTCCAGGCCCTTTTTTCAGCCAGTGGCCATACCCCAATATCAACAGTATCCCCAGCAGGGATACTTTAGGGGCAGGGGTCGAAAGGGATCTAGGCGTGGAGCTTAAGCGCAACCTCCACCACAAGCCAAACAGATCCCGTGACGTACAGGTCGCCTTCTCAATGCCTGTCGGAGGCAGACTCTCCCACTTCCTGCAGAATTGGATTACCATCACTTCAGACAAGTGGGTCCTGGAGGTGGTGGGTCAGGGTCTGTCTTTTGAATTTCAGGTCCCTTCCTTCTCTAGCAGCCAGGGATTTCAGTACACCATCCCGGGCAGAAAACACCTTGCTGGAGGCAGAGGTTCAGAAACTCCTGGTTTTAAAAGTAGTGGAATCTGTTCCAAGCATCCTCAGAGGAAGGGTTTTTTATTCAAAATACTTCCTCACCACAAAGAAAAGTGGGGAGTGGTGGCCTTTATTGGATCTCAGATCCCTGAACAAACATCTAAAAAAGTTCAAAATGGTAACTTTAACATTGATCCTGCCAACAATCCAGAAGGGAGACTGGTTGGCATCACTGGATTTAAAAGACGCCTACTTCCACATCCCCATAAGGGAGTCTCACAGAAAATACCTCAGATTCAAACTCCCTTCAGGTCACTACCAGTTTTCAACCCTGCCTTTTGGCCTTTCTTCAGCCCCAAGGGATACACAAAGTGCCTGGCACCAGTAGTAGCATACCTTCGAAGAAAGGGTGTATCAGTTTTTCCATATCTGGACGACTGGCTGCTGGTGGGCAAGTTGCCTCAGCAGGTTTCCCAGTTTTTAAGCCTTACACAAAATCTGTTGGAATCCCTGGGATTCATTCTCAACCTCGAGAAATCAGTCCTCATTCCCACCCAAAAGTTGCAGTTCATAGGGGCAGAGATAGACACCCTGCAAGGCAGGGCCCATCTTCCTCTGGACAGAGTAGAAAATCTCCAGTTGGTGGCAAACTCTTTCATTCTGAACAAAAGTAAGCCTGCAAGGCACATTTTGCAGTTTCTGGGTCATATGGCTGCATCTACAGCCATAGCACTGGGCTCAAGATTTCAAATGAGGGACATTGATTAAGAAAAGATTCCCTATCGAAGCCCATTCCGGTTATAAGAACTCTTTTCCAAGCTTTGCTATGGTGGAAAGAGGTATCCAATCTAAGGGAGGGTGTTCCCTTTCAGAGTGACCTTCCCACGGTTCTTACAACAGATGCATCCCTGTTGGGCTGGGGCACCCACTTGAAAGAACACACAACCCAGGGCACCTGGTCAACCTCAGAGTCCCTACAACACATAAATTTGCTGGAACTCAGGGCTGTTTATCTTGCCCTAAAGGCTTTCTCAGAGCTGGTACAGTCAAATGTGGTACAGGCCAGGACAGACAATACCACCACAATGTACTACATCAACAAGTGGAGGCACCAGGTCAGGGCCTCTATGCACAGAGGCAATGAGAATTTGAACTCTGGCATACTCTCTGGGAGTTTCTGAGGCAGTCTACCTACCAGAAAGGACAATGCCCTGACAGATACATTGTCGAATCAACCAGGCCATCACTAATGGATCTTGAACAAGCAGGTGGTAAACGTAATCTTCCGAAGGTGGGGTACTCAGAGGTGGACCTGTTCGCATCCCACCAGAACCACCACCTGCCTCAGTATTGTTGCAGACCACTGATCAGGGCACTCTGCCACTGGATGCTTTGACTCTGAATTGGTCGGAAGGTTCCTTTATGCTTTCCTCCCTTTCCTCTGGTCTTCAGGGTGCTACTCAAGCTCAGGTCCCATTCAGCGTCCCTGATCCTAATAGCCCAGGCAGCCATGGTACACTCTGATGCTCTCAATGTCAGTGGCCATGCCAATACGGCTACCTCAGACTTACAATCATTGACTTCCAACCAGGGGACCCTGTTGTACCCGAACCTCAAATCCCTCAATCTCAAGGCTTGGCTCTTGAGGAATTAGAATATGCTAGTTTGAAACTTTCTGAATCAGTACTTCATATTCTAAGGAGCTATAGGAAAACCTGTACTAAGAAAACCTACTCCTCTAAATGGAAAAGATTTTCAATCTGGTGCTCCTCTGGGGATTTTACTCCATTATAGGCTGACATTCCAGTTGTTTTGAATTATCTCTCCCATTTGCATTCCTTGGGTTTGCAGCCCAATTCACTTAAGGTACATCTTGCAGCCTTGTCTGCTTACATTTCTGCTGCTACTACAGTATCTCTTGCCTCAGACCCTATTTTTAGGAAATAAGGTGACACTGAGAATGAACAGAAAATTCCTACCAAAGGTGGTCTCCGATTTCGTGAATAACCAATCCATCACCCTACCTGTCTTTTTCACTGAGCACTCTACTGTGTGAAAGAAGGCTTCATAGCCTTGATGTGAAAAGGCCCTTAGTTACTATATCACAGCCACTAAGGATCACAGACAGGACAAGAAACAGTTGTTTCTGACCTATGGGGATGTGGGAAAAGTAATCCAGCCTCTAAAATGTCAGTTTCTCATTGGATTGTCCAGTGTATTCAATTTTGTTATACAAGGGCTGGTAGGGAGCCCCCAACAGGATTGAGGGCACATTCTACCAGAGGAGCAGCTGCCACCTTGGCAGCTGTAAGGATGTTACACTGGTTGACATCTGTAAAGCAGCTACCTGGAGGACAGTACACACCTTATATTACAGTTTAGATATCCAGTCTAGAAGTGATGTTAGGTTTGGCACAGCAGTCCTGCAGAGTCTATTTCCAAATCACGTGTTCTGTGCCCACTCCTGTGGTACTGCTTTGTAGACTACAGAAAGTTATGAATACCTGAGTATTACTGCGGTTAGAAGAAAAATGACTCACCTTAGTAATTCTGTATCTTCCCTTGTCAATCTTCACCATTCATTTACTTCCTGAATTGTAGCCGGGCGCACCAATCCGGAGCTTTTTTTAAGGTTTGCCCTAACGGCCCTTTCGAGGCTGACGTCATGCGTTGCGGCGCCCGTTAGTAGCGACCGACTCCTCCTCCAACTCAGTTCTGTTTCTCCCTTTCGTCGAGGCAGCACCTGTTTTGGGCGTCCATTCTCCACTGCGCCAGCGATTTTTTTTCTACACACTCGACGCCGATCGGTAAGACCGTTTTTTTTCTTTCTAAAGCGGCGCCGGTGTGTTTTCCTACTGTTTTTCTTGTTGATTTCGCGTTATGTCCGGGTCCGAGCTAAACGTGTTTCAAGACGGCCGCGCCCCTAGCGCCCGGTGTTACTGTGGCCGTATTTCTCCTCCGGACCGGCATGACGCTTGTCTCGTTCGGGACCCAACCATGACATGGGATTTGTGCGATGCCTGTTTCTCCATGGACCGCCGTGTCCTCAAGTCCGCTGCTCAAGCTCAGCAAAGCCCCGCCGACCTTCGGGGGACGACGTCGCTCAAGGGATTCTCAGGTAAGGTCTCTAGGCCCTTCCCCCGGGTCCCCTCCCGGGCCTATACGGTCTGAGGAGGAGGGGCTCTCCTCGTCTTTTCTTGCCGAGGAGGAGGCCCCTTCGTGTGTCGGGGGAGCGTCAGTCCTCCTGGCCGCGGCGCCGACACCGCTTTGGCAGTCACCTCTTGAGGTGCAGGCTCTCTTGCGCAGGCCTCGCCTTGGGCCTAGCTCGGTGGACCGACGCCGCCGGCGCCGCTCGATCCTGGCGCCTGCTCGCGGTGCCAGACGAGACGGTGCCGCTTTCCGCGCCGCGAGTCCCCGCGCCGCCGGGCGGCGCCGTGATCGTGAGCTGGCGCCATTGGCGGTGCCGCTAGCCTTTGCCGTCATGGGCGCCGATGGGACAGGGCGGCGCTGCGGCGTGCTGCCGCTCACGCGCTTCGCGCCAGTTTGGTCTTCCTCCAGGCGGTGCCGGCCTCGCTGGCGCTGCTAGGGGTGGAGCTAGCCTGGTGGCTACCGGCGTGAGGGAGGCGAAGGCGCCTTTGCAATGCCGCCACACTGCACACGTCCTCGGGGACCCTGGGGTGGCCAGCATTGAGGTCCTGCTGGTCTCGTCCTCCTGGAGGGCGTGCGATTCAGACGAGACCCATCCTGGCACCCCACTCTTCGGAGTCTGGGTCCCCGTGGCTAGAGGTGCCAGGCGGCGCAGCTGGCTCCTCCTCTGTCCCCCTTTCATCTCCCGCCCTGAGGGTTCCCGCTGGTGGCCGGAGCCCTGGGGCAGGCGCGGGGTGACGCAGGGGAGGCCTCTGAGGCGGCCGGTGACAGCCACCACGGGGTGCTGTCACTCTCTAGGGACAGGGGACGCGTGGTCGAGGAGGAGGGCCCTCAGAGTCCGAGGGGTCGAGGGCAGGGGTCTGCTGCTCGGTCTTCTTGGCCACCCCAGGGGTGGCCAGGAGCCAGTGCAGAGCCCGCCTCCCTCCAGGGTTCTAGGGTGTCCTCGGCGGGCGCTTGTGCGGACTGCCCTTCTGGATCCATGCAGTCCCGGGCGTTGTCACAGGGAGGTTCTCCCCAGGGCTCTTCCAGGCTCCGCCCCCAGAGTTCCGCTCTGCGGCCTGGTCTGATATCCGGATCCCTTCCAGGGCTCCTTTCCCGATTCCAGAGCCCTCGAGAGAGCAGTTGCCTCCGCGAGGTGCCCTCTCCCATCTCTCTGCCTTCACTCACCCCACTCCCAGGTTACGTCGCTCCACGGGTCCGCTATCCTGGGAGCAGTTCAGGGTTCTGCGCGGCCTTCCCCTCATATGCTAGGTACATGCATGAGCGGGTCTTTCGACTCTCCCCACCGCAGGAATCCTCTGGGCATTCCAGTTCCCCATCATCCTCGCTCCTCCTCCGAGGGAGAGGAACCCTGCTCATCTGTCCTCCCATGCTGATTTCACAGAATATCAGCGCTTTCCTCGAGGATGGTGAGGGATCTCCGGATTTCCTCACGCTCAAGAGACAATATCGAACGAGAGACACGTGAATTCCTTGGTGAATTCAGTGCCCAGCATCTGGTGGTACCTTCCTGGCTCATCCTCCAGGAGGCGCCTATCCGTCATGGCAGTCCCCTGCCGCTTTCCCAGCCCCGCGGACTGCCAGCGAGGTATTGTCCCCTCTGAGTCTCTAGGTTCCTTCCCAACCGTCCTCAGGTTTGGTATACCTGGATACTCCTTCTGGGCGCTATGCCTGGCGACGCATCACCAACGGATTCGGACTCTTCCAGTTCGACCGCTAGCGTAAGAGTGTTCTCTCGCTTGCATGCGAGTGCATGTATTGCATCACATCAGGCTCACCACGCTGCCTACAACCGCATCTGTGGTCAATGATGTCCCAGCTGCTGGCATCTATGCCTGATACATGAGCAAACCAGACAAGCCGCTGCCTCTCTCCGCGGTAGGCCTGGAGCTGGCAAGACACCAAGCAAGGGCATCTTATGACGCCAATGAGGTGGCTTCCAGGCTTGCGGGACAGCGATCTGCATCAGGCGGACGGCATGGCTTGTTTTTCCAGGTTGTCACCCCTGGCCCGGTGTAGTGATTCGCTCCGCCTCCGAGGGACCCGTCTTTTCTCTCCAGAGCTAGAGACTTTACAGGGCTCCTCCGTCTCCTGTCCTCGGGAGGCACCTCCTAGCTCTTCTCCTCTTAGGCTTTCTGAATAAGCTAGTGGTCTTCCTTCTGTTTCTCACCAGCAGAAGGCTGGGGTCTTGTTCCTCAGGGCATGGCCTCTTCCCTCCAGGGAAGAGGAGCTGATTCACTCCAGAAGTAATGAATGGTGAAGATTGACAAGGGAAGATAGGAAATTACGTACTCACCGTAATTCTTGGATCTTCTCTTGTATCTTCACCATTCATTACTTACACCCGCTCCACCATCCCTCAGTGCCTCTTCCTGTGGCTTTCCACTCCGCCTCCCTTCCTCTCTGCATTTATATAGAAATATAGAAAATTCCCTTAAATTTTCCAAAAAAAGAAAAGAAAAAAAAAAAAAAAAAGATCTTCTTTTGGGGGTTATAAAATCCAGAAAATTACTTACTCTAAGATTCATGGGCCATTTCGTGATTGCATTGGCATCAGACTGCACAACTATCTCTTGCTATTCTTATGGCAAGATACCTCTGGGTTTTTTGGCCTGGCTCAGGCTATTCAGTTTTGATCCTGCAATCCGTGTTCAGATAGTTGCCCTGAAATCTGATTCCCTCTATTCTTACCTTGCAGAGCAGAGGAACGAGTACGCCTGTTCTTTTTCTTTAAAAAAAAAAGTGCTGAGGGAACTCTTCCGACTGCTATAGGCATCTTGGTATCTGGGTCATGCATCTACTAAAAAAAAAATAATATTTTTATCTGTAAAAAAAAAAAATGGAGAAATCAAACAAGAAGGCAAATGAGAAGGTAGGCTATCCTTCTCGCTGTTTTGCTAGTGGTTTCTCCCTTATGTCCTCCTGACAATTTTACAGTAGACTCTGCTGACCATATCCAATCTTAGCCAGCCTAAGCCTTGGCCGGCCTTAGCCAGTCAGTCTGAGTCCCATTTCTGTCTTGAAACGCCTGAAAGGCTTACATTTTCTATTTCTAAACCCCTGAGCAGCGCTCTCATGCTGCGGGGGTTTTATTCTTCCCTCCTCGGCTGTCCTCCACTTAAAGGCCCTCCACGGCCAGGAGCCGAGGTGGGTGTCAAGAACAATGGCATGTTGAAGATGAGGACTATGCCCTCCTGAGTCTGTCTAGCAGGTTCAGTGAACCTTCTCTTCAGCTCTATCTCCGGGATTTCTTGCTTCCTTTAGTCGAGCCTTCAGCTACAAGCTAACTATGCCTGTTGGGCCTTCTGGTCCCTTCAACATCCCATCCTCTCTTTCTTCTTCTTCTTCTATTTTCTCATTTCTTACTCATCTCTCCTCCTAGAGTCGCCCAGGTAAGGAGGCCCTGCACTCCCTAGGCTAGGATGTTCTTATCTCCTCTGTCCTTCCTCCATCGGCTTATTCCTTTTCAGTTCATTCTTCCTGCTTTGCTATCCCTCGGCTATCTTGCCTCGCTATCTATGTTTTCTGCTTTCACTTTTGCCTCTCGGCTCACAGAACTGAGTTGGAGGAGGAGTCGGTCGCTACTAGACGCCCCTAACATGAGTCGCTCTCGGGGCGGGGCCGTTAGGCAACTTTAAAAAAAAAAAAAGCTCCCGACGGGTGCGCGCCTCCGGCTTACACCCAGGAAGTAATGAATGGTGAAGATACAAGAGAAGATCAAGAATTACGGTAGGTACGTAATTTTCCTTTCTTCTCAGTGATACTCAGGTATTCATAACTTCCCTCCCTCCTCCCCTTCCAGAACTCAGCCTCTGCACTCCGCATGCTGCGCTACCGAAAAGGGTACATCACAATTTGTGCAAGCATCCTCTCATAGTGGTCCAATTTATAAAACAGGTTTTTGGGTCTTAAACCCTATGGTCCAGATATTCAAACTGCGCCCAAAAAGTGCGCAATAGCAGGAGCAAGCGCAAGTCCATTACGCCCATGTGCAAGAGGTGCGATATTCAAAAACTGAGCCGGCCAAACTGTGCCTACAGCTGATGACTGAATATCGCACCACCTGCACCATAGCGCAACTAGGAAGGGGAAGCTGAGCAGATCAGATGTGCCATAGCGCAACAAGGGATGTTCAACTGAGCAGTCCAGAGGTGCCATAGCGCAACCAGGGATGCCCCCCAGCAGCAGGGCGGCAATGCAACTGCACAACCAGGGAGGTAGGGGCCCACCACCCATGCCACAGATGGGCACAGGAACACACAGCAGAACAGACATCGTCCCCCCACACCCCATGCATTGCACAACTGAGGGAGGGCTGGAATAACCACTGGCCCATGGAGACAAGCAACCAACCCACAGCCAGGTCATGGTGCCCCATCACACCCCCCGGCAAGCTGTGACTGGCACACAAGGAGGGCTGACCACCCCGGGCCACACCATCCCCGCAATGCAGAGCACACCCTGCACCATGACCCCCAGACACCCTGCCCAGGAGCAGCGTCCACTACTGCAGGAAACCCCATGCATGCCACCACCCCCACTGTGATAATGCAACCCTGTGCACCACAGAACCATGCAAGGCAGCCCCACCATGAGCACCCATCAGCGGGTGGCAGCACACAGCGATGCAACGACGGCATACACAGTGCCACCACACACAGCCCCCCCAAGGTACTGCTGAGAGACCAACCATGCATCGGCACATGAGGTACCCCACACGGGACAGGGCATGCCCTGGACCCCACCACCAGTGGTACAGCACCCTGCACACTCTCCCAATGACACACCTCACCCAGCACTGGCCACAACAGCAGCCAGCACACACCACACAGTGGTGGTGGAAGCATGCACCACGCCAGATGCCACACAGTGCATGGACAGACACCCACCCATACCCAAGGGCACAACACAGGGACGCAGTAGCGGGGCAACCAAGCCCTCAGCATGGGTCCATGTAAACTGTGTACACACAACCTGCAGTCCTCCATGGTACAGGAGTGCCAGCCACCCTGCACAGGCACTGTGGACCTGTACACCACCAGCATTTGGCCGGAGCACAAATCACAGACAGTGGTGCACATCCCCTGCAACACACACACAAGCACAGCATGGAGGGGTCAACAACTGTGGAGGCCACAGTGTCACCTGAGGCAGACATGCCCACACCAGTGACAGGAGGCAACCCAGAATTAGACGGGTACAGTGGCTGCCCTGCATGGACAGCCACCACTGACATGCCAGCAGACCATGCAGATCACAGACATGCATGGGTGTCAGCTGCACAGGCCATGGACAGGCTGACAGGGGTGCCATGGACACAGAGCATGCACCATGGACCACTGTACACAGTCATCCAGTGCACAGGGCTACAACACACACACACACACACCACAGACACTGACTGATAGCTACTCCCACATCATAGTCACCTCCCATGGACACACACACATACCCATGACACTATGCACACCACTGCAGCTGAGCACCTATAGCGCTGCAAATCAGAGACCACCACAGTATTCATATCAAAAGATCTGTATTCAAACAAAATATCAAAGTGAACTATATACAATAATATATACGGTTGGGGAGGGCCAAAACAAGGTGGGGTGGGTAAGGGGCAGGGGTGAACAAATGGGACAGAAAAGGAGAGGTGTGAGGGTGGGTCCAGGGGGGTAGGGGATATCGAGGACAGAGGGACTGTTAATGGGAGCCCCGCTCCCCGCTCTGGCTGCTCCTCCGCCGGTGCCTCCTGAGGACCCCAATCTGGTCAATCCGTTGGAGGATTTCTAATGATGCCCTTGCCACGTGCAAGATCTCCCGCAATGCCTCCCTGATCTCCATCAGCTGGCTGACACCTAGGACAAGGGAGCACAGTCAATAGGTGTGAATGCATAGCCCCATACAGCCCACCCACTGTGCATGGCATACGGCCGAGGAACATGCCTCTGTGATGGTGTGTGACCACCCACAGTGATCACGTCCACATGACCTGCCCACCCAGGCGCATACAGCCATGAGGAATGCTACACACAGCACCGCTGTGGCTGTTTAGTGACATGGCTATGTGGTGCAAAGGCAGTGGCACAGCCATGTACCCGTGCATGCATGGACCGCCATCGATGCACTCCCAGACATGCATTGCCACAGGACAGTGCTGACTGTAACAAGTTGCGTGCATGGCAGTGGTGTCAATGGATGGTGGCCATGCCCCGCTGCCCACCCTGTTATACAGCATGCAATAGTAATCATGGATGTATGGCACTCACCATCATCAGGCCGGTCCCTCAGGTGCTGTGGACTGTCGCCCTATCTTGCGTCCCTGTCCTCTTGGTGGCGCAGCAGTTCACGTGCTAGGTGCCACTCCTCCGGCCCTGTGGTGCAAACATGGAGAGAGGAACATCAGTACAATCCTGTAGCAAAGCCCCCCTGCCCCCAGGTGTGTGCCCTCCCACCCAGCCAGACTCACCCACCCCACACCCCGATAACACCATCACAGCCAACACCGGATGGTCCCTCCCTCATGTGCTGGACACATACAACCGTGATACCCATATGGAAGATAAAAGTGTGTTGACGTAACACCTACCTGGCCGTGGCACTGTGCCCCTCCTGGCATGTGACCGCAGGTGGGCTAGCAGGTCTGGCTTCCTCTGCCTCAGGTCGCCATACCTGTGGCAGCACTGCTTTGCTGTCCGCCCCCTTCCTGTGGCCTCTTCTAGTGCAGTGGCCACCTCCTCCCACATCTGGCTCCTGGACCTGTCCAGGGGTGCCTCCCCAAACAGTGGTCCATGGTGTGGCTCCACTATGGCCCCTTTGGATCATAAGATCTCTATTACCATGGATGCATCCCTGAAGGGTTGGGGAGCTCACTGCCGAGATCTCCACACCCAGGGTACGTGGACTCAGGACGAGTCTCAACTTCACATAAACTTCCTGGAAATGAGAACTGTCCTCTGTGCAGTCCAAGCCTTGCAGAACATACTCTGTCAGAAGAACATTCTCCTTCAAACAGAGAAGGCAGTGATGTATTACATCAACAAACAGGGCGGTGCATACTGTTACCCATTATGCAGGGAGGTAGTGAGATTGTGAGAATGGTGCCTGGAGCACAAGGCTCTAATTCGGTGGTTTACCTGCCAGGAGTACAAATGAGCTGGCAGGCTGTCTCAGCAGAACGGAAACAGATCCTCATGAGTGGTCTCTCGACTTAACCATTGTTCAGTCACTCTTCAAAGAATGGGAACTCGGACTCGACCTTTTTCGTCCTCACTCAATGCAAAACTGCTCTCTTCTGCTCCAGAAATCCAGGACCTGGCGTTTTTGTCAGGATGCATTCAGGCTGCAGTGGAAAACGCTTTCTATATGTTCCTCCTCTTCCCTAATCCAGAGGGTACTGCTCAAACTGGAGCCATGGGGTCAAATGATTCTCATTGCCCCATTGTGGCCTCATTGGATCTGGTGTCCCCTAATCAACAGAGTATCAGAAACCTCTACTAAACTAGCTTCCTTCAGATGAACCTTCTGACCCACGGTCCTGTAGTCCACCCCAACCTGAGGTCTTTTCACCTCCACGCTTGGCTCCTGAGGAGATTGAGGTGAATAGGTTTAATGTTTCTCATAGGGTTTCAGATATTCTTTGGCTGAATGCAAGCCAGCCACCAGAAACCCTACACAGCTAAATGGAAGCATTTCTCATCTGGTGTGCAAAACTTCTTGAAATCCTTTTTCCTGCCCACCAAATAAAGTCTTGGAGTATCTTATAGACCTCTCAAACACAGGTCTGCAATACTCCACAGTCAAAGTCCATCTTTGTCCAATTTTGGCATATCGTGAGCCAGGATTCTCCATGTTGCTGGCTCAGCTGCCTGTAGTTAGGAGTTTCTTAAAGGATTCTGCATACTAGACCTATTAGACGTCCATTTGCAGCCTGGGACATTAACCTTGTGCTAGACATGCTAACTCGTAAACCTTTTGAGCCTCTAGCTACTTGCAAGTTGAAATTCCTCACTTGGAAGACGGCCTTCCTGGTGGCCATTACTTCTGCTCGTAGGGTATCAGAAATACACGCCGTGGTCACAGATCCCCCCCCCCCATATATGGTATTTCACAAGGACAAAGTAGTTCTTAGGACTCACCCTAAGTTCCTGCCTAAGGTTGTCTCAGATTTCCTTCTGAATCAACCCTTAGTCCTTCCTACCTGCTTTGCAAACTTCTAGAATGAAGGAGAGCATACCCTTCATTCCCTAGATGTAAAAAGAGCCTTGCGGTTCTATCTGGATAGAACAAAGGAAATTCGCAAGGCTCAACAACTGTTTGTTTCCTTCAGCACGACCTGGCTGGGTCAACCTGTGCTATCAGGGTATTTCAGCGTGGCTGGTGGCATGCCTTCGCCATTGCTATTCCATGGCACAGGTCAAGCTGGAAGGCAGAGTGTCAGCTCACTCTACCAGAGCAGTCATGCATCTCTGGCGGAATACATAATGTCCCCATTGCAGATATTTGCAATGCGTCACCTGAGCTCCATGCATACCTTTGTTAAGCACTATGCCTTGATGTCCATGCCAGATGACATCAGTCATTTGACAGGACAATCCTTAATGGACTTCTGCCCTAAAATGTGAGCTCCTCTCTCTCCTGCCGCCCATCTCTGGGGATTATTTAGCTTGGTACTCTCCCATCAGTGTGAATGAGTGGTGGAGACTTTTATGTCTAGGAAGGTATGAAAAGTACGTACCTACCGTAATTCTTGATCTTCTTGGATGAAGTCTCCACCACTCATTCACACACCCACTCACCATCCCTTGAGCTCACTTCTCTGCTTCTGGTCTTCACTCCCTCAACGGTTGGACTGTGAAGACTTTGATCTTCCTGGACTAAGTCTCCATCACTCATTCATGTTAGTGGGATAGAGGACCAAGCGGGAGCCAAAATTGTTCAGAAGGGTCAGCGCCGAGACAGCACCATGCATGTTCAGCACCGTGAGACTAGCTCGTGCCTGTGTAGGCTATCTCGGCGTCGACCCTTGAACCGCCTCAGTTCCTTTTCTCCCACTGTCGAGTGAGCTTGGATGTCGACGTCGCTCGTCTGCCAGAGTCAAAGTTTTCATCTATACGACAGCAGCTTTTAGCCGTTTTAGTATTCATTTTATTTAACATTTTTAGTAGTATTTTATTTTTCTACAAAGAAGCTTTTGAAGAAGAAAAAAGAAATTCTCACCTGCCATCAACAGAGTTGTCCTTAGATGGTAGCTGTGACGGTAGGAATACTTCGTTTGAAAGTTGTTATTGCAGAGGGGCTGTGTCCGGTCCACCACCCTTTGCTAATGGGGGGTCCGACTACGGACAGTCCTGTGCTTGGGGGGAGGACAGTTCACCGAAGCACAAATCTGGTGGTTCCGGGGATCCGGCTCCGCTTAACCTCGAGCTCTTCTTTCTTGTTGGGGAAGAAGAATCGGTGCCACTCGAGGTTGCCCTCTGGTATGTCTGCATGGGGATTGTCGGTCGGAAGGGGTGATGGGCCTGAACAGACTTTACTGGGTTCCTCTTGGTCCCACCCTTTACGGCAGCGTTCTTTGACTCCGGACTCCGTCTCTGTCCTCAATGGAGTTCTGATGAGCAGTTTCACCTCTGGGCCGCTTCTGTGGAGCAGGGGATTTGACTTCTGTCCCGTTTTCCTGGCCAGTGTTCCCAATTTTGTGGCCTCCGGGCTGGATCAACTGGATCAGGATGTGCACTGTGCCTTCCTGGTGCCTTCGCCATCATATCGACCCCTCGTGCTTACCCCCTCCCTCTTTCCTTGCTGGGGCCGGCACGAGCACCTCTTTTTCCTTTCTCCTCAGGATTTTCTCCATTGGCATTCTCCTAGGTGCCTGGCGCCACAGCCGACACCATGGGTGGCACCACAGGCCCAGCGCCATGGCAGTGCTGCTGGAATTGGCATTGGTGCTGTGGGTCAGCGCCGCTGGTGTTTGTGTCAGCGCTGTGGGTCGGCGTCGTCACTGCCCTACAGCGCCGTGGGTGCTGTTGGTGCCGTGGGTGCTATTATTGGTGCCATTGGTTCCCAGTGCTGCAGATGTCAGTGCTGTGCACCCGCAGGGGGCATGGGTGCCATGAGTGCCCATGGGTGCCACCGCAGGTGCCATGGCTGCCTTGTGTGCCAGGGGTGCATGCAGGTACCACCACAGGTGCCCTCAGGTTTCGTCGGGATGCATAAGCACTGCTTTGTGCCATCCTGTGCCACAAGTGATGCTGGTACCACAGGCGGTGCCAGTTGGTGCTGTCAGGTAGAACTAGTGCTGCATTTTTCCCTCTGCAGACCTCTTCTCATCGGAGCTTGTGGCGAGGTGTTTTCCGCAGGATGAAGTCCAGTTCTGCGTATTATTTTTCCACAGATCTTAGTGAGTGGCAGTCTGCGTGGGATCTTGTGACATCCAATGGTTTCCGCTGGTGGAACTCTTCTGTGCTGTTCCGCCAGCGGAAACTCTCATTCCGCTCAGCACTTTCTTGGCTTCTTAAGTGGTGCTGAACTCCTCGACACCCTTCCTGATGGCAGAGTCACTAGTGGCTCTGTCCTAGGTCTCCTAGGTGGAACATTCATAAGGTAGAAAAAAATGGGCAGACTGGATGGGCCTTGCGGTCCTTATTTGCTGTCAACCTCTATGTTTCTATGTTTCCTTTAGGGTCCTTCTGGGGTAGAAGTGCATCTGGATGAGTCTCTCCCTGTCCCACTTTTCAGTGATACAGCGGATGACTCATCTATTGAATGGAGAGTAAGCCCTCTCCATCACCAGACTCCGTGATGGAAGATCTTTTCAGTTGTTCCTCGGTGAGGAGGTCCACTATAATACTTCAGACTGCACCCATGGACCAAACGCTTCTCTGTCTAGACTCTTTTCAGTCGTCAGGACAATTACCCACTGTGGAACATTCTAATTCAATGGTCAGGAGCCTCACAGGCTCTTCCACTACTTTGATAGGGGTATACAGCCCCCTTGTGATACTGCCCCTTTGGTGGTGTCATTGGCACAGGTGGTTAACATATCTTCAGCTGTGATTATTAGTCTGGTCACGATTTCAGTTATGAACACTCAGGCTCCTCCTGCCCCACAGATGGATGACATCTTCGTCATTTTTGTATCAGGCAATCTTTTCGAAATAGCAGCCTGAAAGCCTTGTCAGGCTCAGACTAATGTTAAAAAAAAAAAAATGATCACAGCACAGGGCCTAGCCGAAATTACCCGATACCACCCTTTTGGATCTGGTCAGGTTCCACCTCAGCCCCTGAGTCAGTCGTCTCTAAACTACGGTAAAGAGTACCTGACTTCTTCTACCCCTAGGAGGAGTCCGATCCAGTGAAGGTATGGGTCATCTCTTTTCTCCAAGAGAGATTTCTCTTATTCAGAGATATTTCCTAGACCTAGGCGACTGCCCAGTCTGTTGGTCCCCCTTTTTTATCAGGCTTTCTTCTCTTGATCAGAGCCTCGCAGCAACAGAAGTGACTCTCCAGCGAGTTGGAACTCAGGTTCCTACTTCCTTGTTTGCTTCAACTTAACAGACGACATGCTCCTTTCTGGACCATAGATCAAGTAATGTTTTTCTGAGATGGCTTCTCAAATATTCACACCTTCGGTTCCTGTGCACTGGTTCTGTGCCAGTCGCTCACGAATTTATCCTTTCCGAGTGAGTAACGGAGCTGTGATGTTTGTTTTTCAGCAAGCAAACTAGAGTCCTTTCCTACTCCCTTCAGGAAGGCCGGAGTGAGTGGTGCCTCACTGTATTGAGTCACTTCTGCTGCTATTCAGTCACTTTCAACAAAACGGGTTCGCCCTAATTTGGTCCTGCTGCGTCCCTCCTCGATGCACATCTGTCTCTATTTGCCTTAGAAATCCAGCCCGTTTTTTTCTGTCGTAATGTTTTTTCGCAGTGGACATGTCCTCCTGTACACTTTTCCTCTCTTCCTTGAGTTCAGAGACTGCTACTACAGTTGTACAGACAGGGGCAGGATGATTCCTTTTTGGAATATGAAGTGGGTAGGATCTGGTTCTACTAGACCACCACAAGAGGCTTCTAAGTCGTGCTTTAGCCTTCCATCAGGAAGGTTTCAGCGAATGAGTGGAAACCATTCTCTTTGATGGGCTAACCCCACCTAGACCTTCTTTTGCTCACCAAGTAAGGGGTTCAAGTGCTCCTGGACCTCTTAGTCACAGGTCAGCCATACTTGGTAGTGGGGGTTTTCCATCAGCGCCTTTCGGTCTACCCTGAACCAGTAGACTTTACCTCCGGCTCTTTCAGTTCCTGAGGTCCTTTTACGTTAGATTAGTACATGTCTTTGACACTATTAATTTTGCTCCTAGACCAAATTGTAAGGCTGGGTTCTCGCCGCTCTCCTAGAGTGGTTGCGGCTTCCTGGTAGAGTTTCATTTTGTGTCCATTGCAGTCGTCTGCAAAGTGGTGAGTTACAACTCAAGCGCTTATCTTGTAAGCACTATGTTCTAGATGCTCTTTCCAAGACAACTCTTTTTATTAGCAGGACAGTCCTTGGCCGTCTTTTCTGAGTGAACTCTATCTCCTACCACCCTACTCACGGTTGTTGGTTTTAGCTCGGTACTCTCCCACTAGTGTGAATGAGTGATGGAGACTTAGTCCAGGAAGATATGGAAATTACATACTGTAATTGTTGATCTTCTTGGACAGTCTCCATCACTCATTCACACGCCCAACCACCATCCCCTGGGTTCACTCGTTTTCTTTTCCTGGTCTTCATGGTCCTATGGTTCAGGCTGTGAAGACATTGTTCTTTGACCCTCCTTGCAAGAGCCATCTGGGCCCTCTCAGGCCCAGAAAGTCAGGATAAGTTATTTTCATTAGTTACACTGCACCTCCTCAGTCGAAAAGGTACTGAGGCAGTTGGAGGGTCGACGCCGAGATAGCTTACACAGGCGCGAGCTAGTCTCATGGTGCCATGCATGCATGCATGGTTCTGTCTCTGTGCCGACCCTTCTGAAAAATTTTGGCTCCCATTTGGTCCTAGCACCTCCGGGCGCTATCCCACCAGTGTGAATGAGTGATGGAGACTGTCCAAGAAAATCAACAATTATGGTAAGTACGTAATTTCCATTTCTTGACCCTTCTTACACAGATCATTCGGACTATCTTATGTCCGATTTTTAGGTTAGTTACGCTGCACCTCCTCAAAGGAAAAAAGGTACTGAGGCGGTTGGAGGGTTGACGCCAAGATAGTCTATACCGCACGAGCCTGGCTCGTGTTGCTGCTTCCTCATGGCTCCATCTCGTGCCGGCCCTCATGAAAAAGTTTGGCTCCCACTTGGTCCTAGTGCCTCTGGCGTACTCCCATCAGTGTGAATGAGTGGTGGAAACTTCGTCCAAGAAGATCAAGAATTACGGTAGGTACGTCATTTCCATTTTCTACTTCTATTACTTTCTGGTTCCAAAGAAAACTGGCGGCATGCGCCCTATCCTCGATCTCAGAAAGTTAAACAAATTCCTCTACAAGGAAAAGTTCAAGATGATATCACTTGGTACCCTGCTACCTTTGATTAATCAACACAATTGGCTAGCCTCCTGGACATGCAGGACACCTACCAACACATTCTCATACACCCAAAGTATCACAAATACCTAAGGTTCATGGCATTAACACTATCAATTCAGAGTCCTGCCTTTGGGCTATCCTCGGACCTCGAGTTTTACAAAGTGCAGTTCTCACGGTGCATCTAAGAAAAATTGGACTAAAGTATTCCTATATCTGGACGACTGGCTTCTAGCAAGTCCCTCCAGATGAGAGACTCTGGAGGCTGTGGCCATGGCCTCAGACTCCTCATGTCTATGGGAGTTCTGCTGAGCCCGAAAAGTTGAGTTGTAGCCCTCCCAGAAACTCATTTTCACAGGAACCTTCTGGACACTTCCTGTGCGAAAGTATTTCATCTTCCCTTGTCAATCTTCACCATTCATTACTGCTGGGCTACTGAAGTTAGGAACCACTACAGGAGTTTGTTTTTTGAGGGAGGAGCCAGTGCTCACAGGAGGGACGCATCTACGCAGTGCACGAGGGGCGGCCGCTGGGCACCACAGACTTCTCCTCCATCCCAGTTCTGTTTCTCCCACCATCGAGGCTGCACTTGCTGCTTGAGTCAGAGCATTTCGAAGTACATCACTAGGCCTTCATTCAATGCTGTCTACCCTATGATGACTCCTCAATCTCAGTTCTCTTCCCGATGCGGTAAATTCATTCCAATCATTTCTTTTAATGGCGCCAGGAACTTTTTCTGTGTTATATTTTTATTTCGCATCATGTCCGGTTCGGGAGCCAAGGAAGATCGAAGCGTGTCATGCCCCATGCTGAAGTTCCTATGGCGGGCATTCCTCCATGACGGACTGGTATGATGTCTGCTCGCGGTGCTTGGGATCTAATCATGATATGGACAGATGCACCTGCTTTTCGATGGACTGTTGTGTTCTTGAAATCCGTGATGTTCAAAGTCGGCAAGGCCCCGCCAACTTTGGGGCCAGCGTTGTTCTCTGGCCTCCCAGGCCAGGACTGTAGACCCTTCCTCCGGATCCTCCCAGGCCTGTATAGTCTGGTGAGGAGGAAGCCTCCTCATCTTCAAGCCTTGCCGAGGAGGTCTCTCTTGTGGTGTTGGAGGAATGCCGCGGCCCTCCCGGGTCACGCCTGGGACATCGCCCTCGCAGTCACCTCTCCTGAGGTGCGGGTTCCCCAGTGTCCGCAGCCCATGATTGCTGGGTCCGGCACTGGCGGACCCTCAATGCCGCCTTCTGGCCCGTCTCAGATCCTGGTACATCCGCTGTGCCAGTGATTGTGGCACCGTGTTCTTGGTGTCGATCGTGGCGCCGCTTGACCTGTCGGCTCTTGGTGGCTCCATGTTGGGTTCCAGTGCCGTGCCAGGGATTTGACTGGGGCTGTAGATGGGTCAGGGCCGTGAGCGATGCACTGCGAGCAGCCAGCATTGCGGGCAACACCATACCAGCGCCGTTCACGGTGCCGATTCTCAGGGTGGCCACCATCGAGGTCCTTATAGTCGACTCCTCTTCAGAGGGGGACGATTCGGATGTGGACCTAGCCTGGCTCCCTAAATCTTCCGAATCACGAGTCCTCTGTGGGACATGGTGTCAGGTGGTCCAGCGCGCCAATTCCTAAATATCCACAGCAGTCTTCCTTTGAGGACTCCCAGGCTGGGGGTGGCCTGGGGTTCATGGGGGAGGACAGCTTGGGGGTTCAGGAGGAGACTGTCCCCTCAGAGGGGGCCGCGGCAGCTGCCACCCTTGGTGGTGCTGCTGCACCTCCTCAGGGGGGTTAGGAGTCCTATCTTCGGGGGCCTCCCTCGGGAGGTCTCTGGATCGAGTGACCCCTTCGCTGGGGTCAAGGAGGAGGGCATCCTCAGAGTCTGAGGGGTTGAGAGGTCAGGGTGAGGGGTGTCAGCGCTCCCTTGCCACCCCTCGGGGTGCAGGGAGGAGCCATAGCGCTGAGCCCATCTCTTCTAGGTTCAGGGGTTCCTCCAGTGGCACTGCCATGGGTTGCCCTTCTGGATTTATGCAACCCCAGATGTGTCTCAGGGAGATTCCCATTTGGGATCTTTCTGGAGTTCGCATTCCCAGGGTTCTGTCATGCTATCTGGTTTGATTTCAGGGATCCCTCCAGCTCAGGCTCCATTCCTGGGATTTCAGAGCCCTGGCAGAGGACAGTCGCCTCCTTGTAGGTGCCTCTCTCCATTCTTCTGCAGCCACCTCCCTCTCTTCCAGGCCACATGGGTCCTACAGGACCATTATCCTGGGAGACGTTCAGAAGCACTGCTGCAGCCTTCCTATTATATGTTGGGTACATGCACGAGCAGGTCTTTCACCTGTCCCCACCAACGTAGGAGTCTTCTGGACATTCGAGTTCCCCCATCCTCCACGTGTCCCTCCTCAAGAAGGAGAGGAACCCACTGCTCATCTCTTCCGACGCTGATTTCACTTAATATCAGCACTTCCTTTGAGAATGGTTGGGGCTCCAGATTTCCTATGTGAGATGGGACAATACTGAGCGGAGACCTCGTGAATTCCTCAGTAAATTCAGTGCCCAGCACTTGGTGGTGCCATCCTGGCCTATTCCCTTCCAGAAGGTGTCTGTCCGCACCTGGCAGTCTCCAGCTGACCCTCTCCCAGCCCTGGCAGACTGCAGGGGAGGTATTGTGCTCCATCTGAGTCCCACATTTCTCCCAACCCGCCTCGGTTTGGTGTTCCTAGAGACCCCTTCCGGTGCCGACGCCTGGCGCATGAGCCCACCACTAGGCTCAGATTCTCTACAATAACCGATGGGGCGAATGTTCTTTTCTTCTCGTGCGATGTTGTGCATTGTGTCACATCACTACATCATGCTGCCTATAACAGGCACTTGTGGTCAATGCTGGCTCAGGTACTAGCGTCGATGCATGATATGGAGCAATCTCGACAGGCCATTGCCCTCTCTGCTATAGGCCTCAAACTGGCAAGGCACCAAGCAAGGGCATCTTATGATGCCAATGAGGTGGCTTCCAGGCTTGCAGGGACAGCGATCTGCATCAGGCGGACAGCATGGCTTTGTCCATCAAGGTTGTCATCTCTGGCCCGGCGTAGGGTGACTCACTCTGCCTACTGAGGGACCTGCCTCTTTTCCACCAGGGCTAGGAGGCTGCTGCAGGGGCTTCCTCTATCCCCTCATCTTCAGGGGACACCTTCTAGCTCTCCACAGCCTTAGACTCCCAGTCTAGTACGGCCAGGGTCTCTCCTTCCTGTTTCTCACCAACAGAGGAGGCTGAGGGTCTTGTTCCCTCGGGGTTATGTTAGTCCCCTCGGGGCTTACCACTCAGCAGTAATGAATGGTGAAGATTGACAAGGAAGATATAAAATGACGCACTCCACCATAATTCCTGATTTTCTTTGTATCTTCCATTCATTACTGAATCCCGTCCACCTTCCCTCATGGGCCTTCTTCTGGGCGCCCCTCCGCTCCTCGCTCACTCTCCCTCCTCCTTTTTTCATGGCCCTTAGAGCCTAAATTCCTAGCCTTTTGGGTATTCCGTTCTTCTCTCAGAAGAAGGCATCTTAAGTCTGAAGAGGGAGGAGAGCGAGTAGAGCTTTATCTTTCTCCTGAGGGAACCTCTTCTGATTACCCTTGAAGGTGTCCTTCTGGCACCTTTTTTCTAGGCTGTTAGATCAATCACCAGTTAACAGGAAAAGTTCTTGAGCGTGTCCTGTTCCTTTAGTTCTCTGACCTCACTGGTATCTCTGAACCTTGTCCTGTGTACACCAGTCTGGTGCTAGTCAAGTCTTGCTAGCCCATTTTCAAAAAAGAAAAATTGCCTTCTGGAACTGGTGATCTGATCTTTGGCCTCTGCCTCTCAGGGAGTCGGAATGAGTTTCTTCTCTCTCTGTCCACCTTCCTAGAGGGTGCCCTGTTAGGCTTCAACCCTCTTCCCTCCCACCATTATTAACACATGGCAATGTGCTAGTAGGGTCCTTTTTCCCCTTTCTTAGTTGGGTGCTCTCCCTCCGGAACAGGTTGTTTGCCTTAGCAATCTGTGAGCCTTCAACTTGAGTGATGGGTTTCAGGATGGTGGGAGGTGTAGGAAATCTGCCTTTTGTGTATCAAGCTGTGCAAAAGGTTCAGGTGAACCTTTTAGATCTGTTTTGTTGGAAGGGATCCTTGCCCTTTGGTTCCAGACTGTAGCCTTTAAGCCAATTTAACTCACAATTTGGCAGAATATTTTCCTCCTCCCAACATCCCCTCACTTCTTCTTCTCCTTCTTCTTTCTCCTGTCTCTTATCTGTTCATCCCTCAGCTGCCCATGAGTGAGACCTTATGTCCCTTAGAGTACGGTTCTTCTTCCTGTCCTCTATCAGCTTATTCCTTTCAGTTGTTTTCCTTTCCTTTACTATCCCTCGGCTCTCTTGCCTCGCCTTATTATTCTACTCTTTATTCACCTCTCGACTTACAGAACTGGAATGGAGGAGGAGTCTCGTGTGCCTAACGGCCGTCCTCGCACTGCACATAAAGCGTCAGTTTGTGGGCTGTGCGCTGGCACCGACTCCTCCCTCCAAAAATAAAACTCCCAATGGAGGTGCGTGCTTCTGGCTTATACCCAGCAGTAATGAATGGTGAAGATACAAGAGAAGATCAAGAATTAAGTAGGTATGTAATTTTATTTCTAGGAGCGTGGATATGTTGTTCATCCACACTCTTTGCGTGTCCTTTCCCCTTAAATCTTGCCAGAAGTCTTCAGCTGGCTCCTCCCACCCAACCGAGTGGTAAATACCTCAGCTCAGCCCCATGACGCCAGATCTTCCTTTCCGCTGGAAGAATCAGGTTCCCTCGTGCTAACTCTAGCCATCGTGAGGCCCTGGATTCGCATCGTCGATTTTTACTAAATTTATCTCTCAAACTTGGCCAGAGTTTTCGATTCGATAATACAGTATTGGATATGGAGGACAAGTAGTCCTCCAATTTTCGCCGGTGTATGTGCAGCCAGAAAATGTCACGCACCAATCCCCACCTTACCTGCGTGTACTGCCTAGGTGTCGGTCATGACACCACCAACTGTACCTTTTGCTTGGCTTTCCATCCCAACGTCCTCGATGACCGCATGGTGCGCCTTAAGCTGGGGAGACTGGAGAAAAGGAACCCGCCGGTGAAATTGAAAGAAGTGAGGTGGTGGTTTGCGATCACGCAGGATCCGCCAAGCAGCTAGAGCAGGTGAAGGCCTTCGAAGAAGAAGCTGCCCAAACTTCCGCCACCTGAAGTTTCTTTGTGCCTCTCAACCTCGATTCTTCCTTTACAGGTTCATTCAGGGAGATGTGTCAGTCTCTCCCCACTAGAGGTGAGGCGCCCTTGGGCTCACACTCTTCCCACCCTCAGAAGAGGGACAAGAATCCATCGTCTTCAAAAAGGAGACGTTCCTGGGACCAAGAGAGGTCCGAGTCCCAGGACACTGCTACCTTGACTTCGGTCGAGATCGTTTCCTTGGCCGCCGGCTTCACGGATCTTCCGTCTGGCCAGGCAGAGACCGAGGAATCGGCTGATCTGGATGAGATTATTCTTGAGCCAATTCTCGCCAACTCGGTCAATGATTCTTTGAGAGGACCCCGTCCTTTCTTTCCCGATGTGAGACACTGCCTTTGGGTTTCCCATCGAGGGAATTGTTCCGAACCTCGATTTTCATAAGCCCGGTTTCTCGATCCTGGTTGACCCCGTCAGTCTCGATTGAGGACTCTGTCTCCTTCTTCAGTGGGAAAACCAAAGAAAGGCCACTGGCATTCTAAAAAGAGGTGCCGCCACAGGTCCTCATCCTCCTTGGACGAGGAGAGGTTTCGACGGAAACTCCGACACTATGAGGAGCTTATGTGGCAACAGCTGATTTTGGCTGGACAGGAGCCAGCTATGCCATCCACCCCAGTCATTACTTGGCCTGCACCTCAGGGGCCAACACCGACCCCTTCGGATCCAAAATCTTCGTTCCTCCACCTGTGGGCCGGCCATTGTTCCTAAGCCCTTACTGGTCTCACCAACCTGCTAGGGTGGAACCACCACTAAACAGCCTATCTCAGGGTCTCCTCGAAAGGGACTGTCCAGACACCAGGCTTCCCTGACACCTGTCCATCATGGTTACCCCTGACCGCCCTCGGTGTATCAAGGGGGACATAGGCGGGAGACCGCTGTATCCCGACTCTTTGGATTCGGATGCCACCGGTTTGCACTCCCATCCAGGTGATGAGGAGTCACTCTCGGCAGGCCTGGAGGAAGGTCCTTCCTCCTTTCAAGACATCTCCGCCTCATTTCTGATTCCACTGGAATGCCCTTGGAGTCTATCCAGAAAAAGGCGGAGTACCCCCTTACGGATATCCTTTAGAGGGGGGAATACCCCAACGGAGGCCTTCCCAGTGGCTGAAGCCATTACTTTGTCCAGTCCTTGAGCTTTGGCAGCATCCAGCCTCCTGCCCACAACTCGTCCCGTATGGCCTGTAGTATGTGGTGCCTATGCGATCCTTCCAGATTCACGGAACATCCTCGGCTGAGATCCTGGTGACTGCTTCCATCTTTAGATTGTACTTTCTGTAGCTCGGCCAACACTGACCCACCTCCAGACAAGGAGTCCAAGAACATGGACCACTCTGCCCTTAAGGTCTATGCGCTCCTCTTCCTTGGCCTTCATCAGGCCAGCTCGGCTGTAATCATGGCACACTTCTCCCCATGCCCTCCTAGGGTCACTGGATGAAGTTTTCCTGATCTCCCCGCAGATGTGCAGACCACGGTCAAGCAAGTCCGTGATCGGGGCCGTGCTGTCACCAAACAGCAGCTCCAGATGGCCCTGGACATCGGGGATTCTTGTGCCCGCTCTTTAGCAGCTGCAGTGGCCACCTGCTGCAGGGCTTGGCTGCGGTTATCCTCCTTTCCGGTGGATACCCAGCACAAGTTAGCTGATGTGCCTTTCCTTGGAACCGACTTGTTCGGCCCAGGAGTGGCAGGCCATCTTCAGCGTATTGAACAGTCCAATGCCACCTTGGATGCCACTTCTGCTAAGGGTTCCTTGGGCAAGAACCAGCAGAAGAGGAAGCCATTTCGGCAGTCCTCCCCTGTGGTCAGGCAGCCCTCCTATCAAGGAGGTCAGCAGCACCAACAGCAGCAGCAGGCTCAAGCTTGGTGCCCTAGGCCCAAGCAGGGCCCTCAACAGCCCCGTAAAGGAGGCCGAGGTGCTGGTACAGGAGCCTCCTCCTCCTCTAAGCCTGCTCAGTGATGGGTTGGGGGTTGCCACCCCTACTCCCGCCACACCTGCCCTGGTCCTCCCCAGGAGTCGGAGTTGCCCCACTTTCTCCACCTGGTCTGATATCACTCGGACAAGTGGATTCTAGAAGTGGTCGGGCAGGGAATTGCCTGGAATGTGAGCAGTACCCTCCCAGCTGAGCTCGTGCCCCTCGGGAAGAAAGGATCTCAGCTCGCAGACTCAGTCAGCTCTTTGAGATGACGAGCTCAGCCTCCTCCGCAAGGAGGCGGTAGCTCAGTGCCGATCCTCCTACAGATCCAGGCTCATATCCAGGTACTTCCTGGTGCCCAAGTGGATGGGGGGTTGGCACCCCATCCTAGATTTCCACGACCTGAATCAATATCTCAGGTCTCGCACCTTTCGGACAGTAACTGTGAACCAGATCGTACCATCCCTGGAGTGAAACATGTGGTTCTGTTGACTGGATCTGCAGGACGCATTCTTTCACGTCCCAATCCGTCCGTCCCATCAGCGGTTCCTCCACTCCAGGGTCGAAGGGACCCTGTACGAGTTCTGAGCCATGCTGTTCGACCTGTCATCAGCCCCTCAGGTCTTCACCAAGTGCATTGCAGTGGTGGCAGCTCATCTTGTGTCGAGGAGTTCTGATTTCACTCACCTCGACGACTGGTTCTTGGCAGGTTCCTCCCTTCAGGAAGTGGAGAGATCCAGGGATCTGGCTCTCTGATCCTGCTCCCAGCTGAGCCTCCTAATCAACAAGGCCAAGTTGGAACTCATGCCCTCGCAGGTGATGGGCTTCATCGGGGCAGAGCTCAACTCTTGTCAAGCCAGAGCTCGGCTCCCAGCGGACAGGGCGGAGGTTCTCTCCTCCTTTGCCCAATCATTTCTGGTTGGGCACTTGCGCCCTGCCCGGGACTTTCTGCACCTTCTGGGCCACGTGGCTGCATGCACCTCAGTGGTCTGTTAGGCCAGATGGCACATGCGCCCCCTTCAATGGGAACTGGCCACCCAGTGGACTCAGTGCCACGGTCATTTCAACCAGCTGATCACTGTAACCCAGAAGATGTGGGATGCTCTCCAGTGGTGGACCACCCCAGATTGGTTGCAGGAAGGGATCCCATTTGTCAGCCCCGAGCTGATGGTTGTCCTCATGACCGATGCCTCTCTCATGGGCTGGGGAGCCCACATGGGGGACAACAGGGCCCATGGGTTCTGGACCTCCAAGGAGTCCCGATGCCACATCAACCTGCTGGAGCTCTGAGCAGTCAGACTGGCACTGTCAGCTTTCGCTCCTCAGCTCTGGGGTCAAGTGGTTCAAGTCCAGATGGACAATATCATGACCATGTACTACCCTCCAACAAACAGGGTGGCATGCACTCCCATCTGCTGTGCAAGGAGGTGCTCAAATCTGGACCCTCGTGAGCCGGTTGGAGGTAGACCTCCTTGCCATTCATGTGCAGGAGTCTTGAACCAGCTTGCGAATGCTCTCAGCCGAGATAGGCCAGACATCCCATGAGTGGTCAATCCATCCAGAGGTAGCTCACAATCTGTTCTCCCATTGGGGCAAACCGTTGGTGGACCTGTTTGCCTCAGGAAAACACCTGCTGAGGCTGTGATCATGCCCGCCCCCCTCAGCAGGATTTGCTGCAGGGGATGCCTTCTCAAGACCGTGGACCCAGGCCTCCTCACGCCTTCCTCCATTTCCCTTGATCCACAAGGTGTTACTCAAGGTGAGGAGGGACAGGGCAAGGTGATCCTGGCAGCCCCAGACTGGCAGCACTCAGTTCTGGTACCCAGATCTCCTCAGCCTCAGCTGCAGGCCTCGGAGCGCTTTGTACACTCCGGACCTGATATCTCTCAATCAAGGGAAGGTCTTCCATCCGGACCTTCAATCCCTGCACCTCACAGCCTGGTACCTGAGCGGCTAGAGTTCCAGGCTCTGGGTCTTTCCGAGGATGTCTACACTGTGGTGGAGGCATCTTGTAAGGAATCGACCAGGAAATGTTGCACCTTCAAATGGAAGAGATTTTCCATTTGGTGTCAGGGTAAGAGTCTGGACCCCTTATCCTGCTCTGTGGCTAACATTCTCGACTACCTTTGGTCTCTCTCCAAAGGGGGTCTGCGGTCATCGACCCTTAGGGTGCACCTGGCAGCCATTTCTGCTTACCGGGCGCGGGCCGGTCAGACGACATTGGTGCAGGAGACAGTGGTCGGTGCTTCTTCAAAGGCCTGGATCACATATCCCCTCTGGTGCGTGAACCTCCACCTCCGTGGGATCTGTTGCTGGTTTTGGCAAAGCTCATGGGCAAGCCATTCGAACCCATGCACAAGTGTGAGCTCTCTCAAACTCTCGTCATGGAGGAAGGCCTTCTGGTAGCTATCATGTCAGCCAGAAGGACGGGGAGCTCAGGTGCTTTGGTGGACTCCCTTATCTGGTCTTTCACAGGAACAAAGTTGTCCTGGCGCCCCCACCGAAATTCCTTCCTAAGGTGGTATCAGAGTTTCATCTAACCATGTGTTAACTCTGCTGGTATACTACCTTGGACTACACCTTGGATGCCGAGTACAGGCTCCATACTTGGATTTGAGGCGTGCTCTCTCCTATTATAAGGAGAGAATGGCTGGAATTGGGAGAGGTTTCGCCAGCTGTTTGTCACCTATGCTGAAGCTGCTTCTGGCAGACCTGCAGCCAAATTGACCATTGCAAGGTGGATTACATCATGCATAGGTCTGTGCTCTGAGTTGGTGGGTAAGGAGCCTCCCAGAGGGATAAGAGCTCATTCTACCCACCATACTGCTGCATCGGTGGCTGCTTCCAGGGACATCCCTATCCAGATCATCTGTCGGGCTGCTACCTGGAAGACAGCAAACACCTTCATTACCCACTACCACATCGACCTTGAGTCATGTCAGGATGCTGGTTTTGGGACCTCAGTTCTCCAATCTCTATTTCCCAAGTAGGGGGGTATGCGCCTTGCCTCCCTCCTCCCGGAGAACTGTTTGAGTTCTGCAGAGGGTGGATGAACAACATATCCACGCCTTAGAAGAACAGGTTACTCACCTGTACAGTAGTTCTAGGAGTGGCATATGTTCATCCACACACTCCCACCTGACCTCCCGGCTTTAGGCGCACAACCTTGCTTCCAGCGGGCTAAGATCTAGCGTCATGGGGCAAAGCCGAGATATTTACCACCCGGGTGGGTGGGAGGAGCCAACTTGAAGACTTCCGGCCAGATTTAAAGGGGAAAGGGACATGCCAGAGAGTGTGGATAACAACATACACCACTCCTAGAACTACTGTTACAGGTGAGTAACCTGTTCTTTCCGTACCTGGACGATTGGCTCCTAGTGAGCTCCTCCAGACAAGGGACACAGGAAGTGGTTGCCATGGCTTCCAAGTTCCTCACATCCATGGGAGTTCTTCTGAACCTGGAAAAGCTCAGCTTCCACTCTCCCAACAACTTATTTTCATAGCAGCTCCTGGACACCTCCAGGGCAAGAGCCTTCCTTCCTTCCAGAAGACAGGAGAAACTACATACAAATAACTCGCTTCATCAAGGAAAAAAACTTGGTTTGAGGTCTCTTGATGCAGCGGATGCTGGGTTTCATGGCGTCATCTGTGTTCACGGTGCACCTGGCCGGCTTGCACATGAAAACCACACAATGGATGCTCAGCACTCAGCAGACTCGGACCACACATTCGCAATCCTTGCACTTCAAGGTGATGGGGCCTCTAATGAGGCCACTCACCTGGTGGACTCAGGAGGACAACCTTCTCCAAGATTTTCCCTTTGCCCCACTGGGCATGAGATCACCATCACCACAGATGCCTCTCTGACCGGTTGGGGGGCAGCTGTGGATCTCCACATCCAGGGCCTGTGGAGTCAGGATGAATCCCAGCTACACAAAAATGTCCTGGAGATGAGAGCTGTCCTGTACACTGTCCGAGCCCTGAAGGATGTCCTCTGTCACAAGGTAATTCTCCTTCAGATGGACAACAAGGAGGTGATGTACTAAATCAAAAAACAGGGTGGATCACACTCTTACCCCCTGTGCAGAGAAGCCATGAGAGTGTGGGAATGGTGTCTCAAACACAATGCCCTGATCCAAGTGGTCTACCTGCCAGGAATCCAGAACGATCTGGTGGATTGCCTCAGCAGAACGGAGGCAGATCCACACAAATGGTCTCTCGATTCAAACATTGTGCAGTCACTATTCGAAGAGGGGTACTCCAAACCTGGACCTTTTGGGTCCCCACTCAATGCAAAACTGCCTCTGTTCTGCTCCAAAATCCAGAAGCTGGTGCTTTCTGTCAGGATGCATTAGGACTCGCTTGGACAAGACACTTTCTTATGCATTTCCTGCTCTTGTCTTAATTCAGAGGTGCTGCCTGAGTTACAGGCACAGGAGGGCAGCACGATTCTCAATGCCCCATGCTGGTGTCATCAGATATGGTTTCCGTTAATCAACAGATTATCGGAGGTTCCACTGAGACAACTCCCACTTCAAACAGACCTCCTGACCCAGGGTCCGGTGGTCCATCGCAACCTGCGGTCTCTTCATCTCCATGCCTGGCTCCTGAGGAGATAGATGTGGGTAGGTTCAACATCTCTTGGAGAATCTCAGACATCCTCCTAGCAGTGTGCAAGCCATTCACTAGGAAGATGTACACAGCAAAGTGAAAACAGTTTTCCATTTGGTGTGCAAAGTCCTCTCTGGACCCCTTTACTTGCTCACCAAACAAGGTGTTAGTACCTTCTAGACCTGTTGAACGCAGGACTTGACGGTGAAGGTGCATCTTTGTGCAATTTTGGCCAACCATGAACCTATCCACAATATGTCAGTGGCTCAGCTACCCTTGGTTAAGAGATTCCTTAAGGTAGCCTCACACTAGACCACCAGTCAGGTGACCGTTAGCAGTTTGGGATATCTTTTCTTGTTCTAGACATGCTCACCTGTGATTTCATTTGATCCTCTAATGACATAGAAACACAGAAACATAGGACTTTATGGCAGATAAGGACCACTTGACCCACCTAGTCTGCCCATTTCTCACCCACAGGATAAGCGGCAGATCCATTTAACCAACAGCCTATTTCTTTCTACCCCTACAAAATTGCCTTATGTCTGTCCCATGCATTCTTGAATTTCTCCACAGTTTTAGACTCCACAATCTCCTCAGGAAGGCTGTTCCATGCATCCACCACCTCTCTGTGAAAAAATACTTCCTCACATTGCCCCTGAGCCATCCCCCCTCTATCTTCAAATTGTGTCCCCTTGTTCTTGCACATCTCTTTTTTTGAAAGATGCTACCCTCTTGAACTTTGTTGATTCCACTGAGGTACTTAAATGTTTCTATCATGTCCCCCCTCTCCCTCCTTTCCTTGAGGATATACACATATTAAGCTCCTTTAGTCTCTCCTGGCATGGCTTCTCTTGCAGACCCTGCACCATTTCAGTTGCCCTGCTTTGGACTGCCTCCATCCTGTCTATGTCCTTGCGGAGATGGGGTCTCCAGAACTGGATGCAGTACTCCAGATGGGGTCTCACCAACTGTCTGTACAGAGGGATAACAACTTTCTGTTTTCTGCTGGTGATGCCTCTCCCTATACATCCCATTATTCCCCCAGCCCTCCCTACTGCCTTCTCACTTTGCTTGCTAACCTTAAGGTCATCTGATATGATTACCCCCAGGTCCCTTTCCATTTTTGTTGTTGTTACCACCTCCCCCCCCCATTTGTGTAATCCTACCCTGGGTTTTTGTTTCCCAGGTACATTATTTTGCACTTCTTTGCATTGAATCCAAGCTGCCATACTTCTGACCATTCCTCCAACCTTGCCAAGTCCCTTCTCATCCTTTCCATGCCTCCTTGTGTATCAACCCTGTTGCAGATATTTGTGTCATCTGAAAAGAGGCATACTTTTCCTTCCAGTCCCTCTGCAATGTCACTTATAAAGACATTAGAAAGGACTGGACCCAGTACTGAACCCTGCGGTACCCCACTAGTAACTCTTTCTTCAGAGTGGACTCCATTTACAGTTACCTTCTGTGTCCTGTTGTCCAGCCAATGTTTTACCCAGGCTATCACCCTGGGACCCACTCCCAGGCTGGTTAATTTGACTATTAATCTTTTGTGTGGGACTGTGTCAACTGTCTTGCTAAAGTCTAGGTAGGCCATGTCCACAGCTCCTCCCTGGTCTACTACTTTGGTCACCCAGTCAAAGAAATCAATTAGATTCATCTGACATGATCTTCCTGCTGTGAACCCATGCTGCCTTGGATCCCGTGCCCCACTGGCATCTAGGTACTCAACAATTCTTTCCTTCAGAAGTGATTCCATCACTTTCCCTACTACAGGGGTCAAACTAACAGGTCTGTAGTTTCCTGCCACTGTCTTGCTCCCACTTTTGTGAAGTGGAGACACATCCGCCTTCCTCCAGTCCTCAGGTACCACACCATCCTCCCATGATTTGTTAAAAAGGGTAGTCAGTGGTGTCACTAGTTCTTCCCTTAGTTCTTTTAGAATTCTGGGGTGTATTCCATCAGGGCCCCATTTCTTTGTCCACCTTCAGTTTTAGGAGTTCTTGCAGAACCCTTTCTTCTGTGAAAGGACTGGGATCGACCCCCCTATCCACAGTGCTTCTGTTAATTGGATTAGGCACCCCCCTCCTCCTGTTTTGTGAATACTGAGCAGAAGTATTCATTCAGTATCCCTTGCTTTTCACTGTCCCTCTCTGCCGAGCTGCAACTTTTCATAATGATGTAAAGTACATTACATGGTCTCTTACTGAGAATTGGATGTAGAGGCTTAGTTATCATACCTCTACATGCCACAATGTTTATTTTTTCCCGTAGATGCGCCTCGCATTCTTTACGAGCCTTCCGCAGGGACAGGATGCTGTGTTACATTGCCTTCAAAAGGCGGCACTTTGACATGGCTACTAAGGAGCAAGATTAAAAAGCTAAATAGCTGGAGAAAGGTTAGCTGAATTTAGTTTAAACCATATACAGTAGGTTGTTTTAAACGGGCGTCTTTGCAGCCCTGGTGATTGCCCCCACTGTTTTGTGCTGCTTTCCTTTAATTATTGTAATTTGGTATTGATTTGCACTGAATGACGCTGTTTTATGACGTCATCATCTCTTGGGTATAAAAGGCTTTGGCCTTATCATTGTATCAGACCCTTTGATGAAGGAACTTGGTTCCGAAACACGTCAGGGCCTTGCACACGGCACCTGTAATAAAATGAAGCACCTTTCTTGATTTTGTGGTGAGCAGTCCCTTTATTCTGTTGGCAGAGTGCGGGAATTTTTCTATTTTGGTTACATAGGATCAGTCTTGGACACAGAAAGGGATGTGCTTTCCTGCCACCAAACAGGGCAGAAGACCTGATTGCACAAGCACAGCTGATATACGGAAGTCGCTGTGTCTCAGCAGGGACAGTGTTATGTCTTCTGGATCTCATAACATTCATCTCATTTCAACTAGTCATTGTGACTGCCTTGCCCTTTCAGGGGCCCACCACTCACTGCCCTCCACTTCAATCTTGACAGCTACCTCTCCTCGCTTTGCCCCCCTTCTACCTGCCTCACCTGCCCACCCCCTTGCTCCCTCTCCCTTTCCTCCCCCTGGGCATTTCCTGACTTTTATCCCTCCCTCCTCCCTCCCTTTAGAGCTATTACCTCACCCTCTACCCTCTGACAATGGCCTTCCTGCCTGCATACCTCCCCCTCACCTGCAGCGCTTATTTCTAAGATTGCCCTTGACTGGTATGTCATGCTACCTAACATTTGGCACATTTTGAATTACTGGAATTTCCTAAGCCTCAGTCTCTTGCTTCTTTTTATTGTGTAACTATGTATTATTATGTCGACCTTTGTATGTATGTATACCCCCCATTCCTTCTACGTGGAACCTTTGCAAATGAGCAGTTCCTGCTCAAAGGTATTTGTAATCCTAGATTTTCAATAAAATTAAAAAAATAGAAATAAAAATAACTGCCACCATTGTGACTGTGCCACTAGCCTACCTACATATGAGAATCCCACAGTGGACACTCAGGGTCCAGTGAGATCAGCTGATGGATGAACTGGAACAAATGGTTCTAGTCACGTCTCAAACCTATTAAAGGATGTTACATTCCTTATACCAGCTCCTGTACGGATCCTCACCATGGATGCCTCCAGATCCAGCTGAGCTGCACATCTTGGCCCTTACCAGACACAGGGGTCATGGACCAAGGTGGAGGCCAAGTTACACATAAACTTCCTGGAGATGAGAGCCATCCTGTACAGCCTTCAGGCATTCCAGAAGCATCTGAGTCCAGGTCCTCTGTTAATATAGACAGGCAATTCAAGTGTGTTGCATTACATGAACAAACAAGGGGGCATTCACTCCTATCCCTTATGCAAGGAAGCAAGGAGAGTGTGGTACTGGGCTCTGTCCCATGGCCTACAACTGTCAGCCATGCATCTTCTAGGTCTCCAAAACATCTTGATAGGTTAAGCAGGTCACAGTCCAAGATGCACAAATGGGAAGAGCTGACCTCCATGGTAGACTACCTTGTTGCAAGATGGGTTCGTCCAGAGCTGGGCCTTTTTGCATCCCCCACACATGGTAAAAATGTTGCATTTCTGCTTGCTCGCTCCAGGGCCTGGAGTTTTCTGGCAAGACGTGTTGTCCCTGTCTTGGACAGGGAAATTGCTGTACCCATTTTCCCCTATTCCTCTAATACAGAGGGTGCTACTCAAACTAGGGCTGGAGGGTGCCACTCTCAACCTCATGGCTCTGTTATGGCCTTGCAAGATATAGATTCCACTTCTGCAGCAGATGGCAGTGGAGCCTCCTGTTCCCCTACCTGTGTGTCAGGGCCTGTTGTCACAGAACAGGGGGTCCCTGGTCCATCCAGACCTCAAGTCCCTATATCTGCATGCATGGTTCCTGAAGACATAGCCAATAAATGTTTTAGGGTATCCCCTAAAGTTGCAATTACTTCTCACGAGATTTCAGAACTGCAGGTTCTAATGTGTGAGCCTCTTATTTGATTTTTCACAGCTTCTTTATGTACAAATCCTAAGTTTGTACCGAAGTTGGTATCTGAGTTTATAATGAATCAGACAATAAACCTTCCTGTTTACTACCCTGAGTATGCCAGTCAGTGTGAGGCACTGCTCCATACTTTAGATGCACATAGAATACTCGGATACTATGTGAACTGCACCAAGGACTGCAGAAAGTCCTCTCTAATTTTTGTTTGGTTTGCCCTGGGAAAGAGGGCACTCCTGTGTCTAAACAGTGCCTGTCCAAATGGTTGGCACATTGTATTACGTTCTGTTGTAGGAAATACGGTAAGAAACTTCCTAGTGCAGTTTGTGGCCACTCCACGTGGGGTATGGGCACTTATTTTGCTTGTTTCAAAAATGTCCCTGCTGCTGACATTTGTGCTGCAGCCACATGGAGCGCTGTCCACGACTTCACTAAACATTACAGTCTGTACATTGTCTCGTAGATGTGTTGGATTTGGGCTTGCTGTACTGTAAGACTTGTTGTCTTGAATGTATATATATCAGACTGTACCATCCGCCCAGTGACTTTGAGGATTTGTTCCAAAGTTGTGGCCTAATGAAGGAGATATCCTTGTAACAGTTACTTAAGAACTTACCGTAACAGTAGATCTTCAAGACAATCTCCTCCATTCGGCCATGTTGACCCTTTCTCCATCTCCCTTCTGATTTAGTGTGGGTTACACCAGGTACTGTGCATGAGCCTAATCCATCATACTTCTTTATTTGGTTTTTGTAGACCAGGTTAAGTGCACTACTCAAATAAAATGCCTGTTTTCAGACACAGCACAGGGGAATTACAGTAGCAGGGTAATTAAACAAAATGAGATAGGCAAAACAACAGAATGTACAAAGCATGCAAAGAGTTTCCAAAACCACTGCAAAAAAACGAATAAACAGTAATAATGGTAGAAATGACTAATTCAGAACTTACATCAATAGCCATGGACAGGCAGAAGTAAAAATACCCAGACAAGGGGACCTAAATTAAATAAGTGGACTCAGGAATGGCAACAAGTGAAAGTAAAACAGCAAGAGTAATGCATTATGTATGTACTGGCAGAAACATCCAAGGTAATCAAATAAACAAAGATAGGCAAAGAGCCAAAAGAACAGAAGAAAAATGAGAGGAAAATGAGCATCACTAGACGATAATGGTCAGGGACAGGTGTAAAAGTAGTGGTGGAAAAAGGCAAGAGCATACTTCAGAGTAGCTAAGATAATTGAATAATTGTCTTCTGAATGCGAAGTGGGACTGGCAGTTCCCTAAGGTGAGAGGGCAGAGTGTTCCTAAGCTGTTGGGGCAAAGTGGGAAAAAGCCTGCTCACCCATTTTAGAGGAGCATTTGGGAACAGCCAGGAGGGCCTGATCTTTGGAGCATGGGGGCAGGCAGAGTCAGAAGGAGTGAATATTGACACCAGTGAGGCAGGTTTAGGGAATGTAAGGATGTAATAAATGGAGCAGCATAGAATACAGAAGGCGGGGGAAGGGGGCCAGCCAATTTAAACTTTCTTTATTGATTTTGCATGCAAAAACATACAGTACAATGTCCGTGTTAGTCACAGTGATACTACATCAGGCTGTCTCATAATCAGGATTTGAAAAGATACTCCCAAACAGTTACAACAAGGGGGAAGTATTGTATGGTTAGGTACAGTATCATATAACAAGATATTTTTGTACAAAAAGGCTAATGGCAGCCAAGGAACTTTAAGTACCTAGGGGGTCCAGGATATTATAGGATAGCAACTACCATCAGGACTTTTAAGGTCTAAAATAGGCACCAACTATTCTGATGAAATAGTACATCCAAAGAGGGAGAAATACCCCCAAGAAAGGACTAATTTTTAAATTCAATATTTAACCTGAAACATAACCAATGCTTGAACATTCCCTATAGTTCTTTATTCCCCATTCCCTCTGAGATAACCAAAAAGTCCAGGATTAAGTGGCCCCATATGTGGCCTGCATGTCTTGCAGTTAGAAGGACGAGGAAATGTCAAGTTCCGAGTACTGTAACCATGATCAATCAGAGTGGCCAAGGAGAGAAGCAGGGCAGGACCTATTATCAGGAATCAACGATTTCCTCCCAATAGTATCACTGCCTAAACTTAAGCATACACTGCACCCACTCTCTCCGATTGCAAGAGCAATCAATATACACTATAGGGAAAAAAGAAATGTCCACAACAAATTAGTGTATTTAACAAATCACTTGCTCTGTCTTCCTCAGCCTCATCCGAGGAGTCCGTCTTGCTTCGTTCCTGTTCCGTGATCCTCTGGGCCACAAACTTCGCAGCGTCCTTGGGCTCTGAAAAAAAGTAGATGCAGTCTCCGGCAGAGACTAAGAGTTTAGCTGGAAGCAGCAGTTGGTGGTGGAGCTTTAAAGGGAAAACAGTGGAAAAGGTACAGCTTCACCCAGGCACTACAAAAATGCCTGATTAGTGCTTTCAGACAATAACATTTTTTTTAACAAATTACTCTGATTTTTTAGTGATTTAAACAGTGGCCTTCAACTTTCACTTTCTATTGCTGGCAGCCACATTTCATGAGTAGCAGAGAGCTTCCTGAGCTCAGTTTATGCTAATATGTCCTGCCAACCAATAGCTGAGGTCAAATAGGCATATTAGCATGCGGTGAGCTCAGGAAGCTCACTGCTGCTCATGAAATGGCTGCTGCCAGCAACAGGAAGTGGAATGTGTGGGTAGTTGTTCTAAATCATTAAATAAAGTTGCTACTGTCTGAAAGCACTAATTGAGAATTTCTGCAGTGTCTGAGGAAAGCTTTGTCTTTTCCATTGTTTTTCTTTAACTCCCTCAGTTCTCGACGGATGGGGTCAAACTGTCTCCTCCGTTGTCGAGTGCTGTAAGCCAGATCTGGGTAAAGCGATACCACCGCACCATCATATTTCACCCCACGTTGTTGCCGAGCAGCTTGCAGCCTTTTATACCCACGCAATTACACTACAAGCAGGGTCCAGGGGACCATCAGAGAGGCCCAGTGGCCGGTGGGGGTAACCCTGTAGACTTTTTGTACTAAGACGGCGGTGGTTTCTGTCCCAGTGTCATAACTAGCCAAGAATTCACAACTCCCTTAGCATCTTCCCCTTCTACTCCTCCGGGAAGACCCACGATTCAAAGGTTGCAGGCCCGTGTAGCATTCTCCACCGCCTCCAAATATTGATGGAGAAGATTTTTCTCCTGGGTAAGCTTAGTTGATGTTTTCCTGGGCTATCCCAGCATTTCTTTCAGTTTTTTCGGCCACTGAGTGAAGTACATCCACTCGTTGTTCCAGATCTGTAACTTTACCCGTTAAGGTGTCCAGCTTTTTAGCCATGTCGGCAACTGATTTACATAGCTGTGCTAATGTTTTATTCACAGTTGCCAAAGTTATTTCTCCCGCGGCCTGCGTTGTCAAAGATGGTGGATCCTCAACCAGCTTAGATGTAGGTGGCGCAGTTTGTCTAGGCTTGAAAAAGTCTGATTGTGCCACTGCACCCTTCTGGTGACCCATGTCGGCTGTTGCCCAGATATTAGCGAACAAGAATATAATATTGTACCCCAGACTGGAATATAGGAAAATGCAATTAATAGTAATTCAAACAGCCCTTCTTGGGAGCTCTACTTTCCCACGTCTGCTCCTCTCAGTTGCTTAGCCACGCCCCTGGGGACAACCAATTTAGATTGGAATAGAGTGAGCAGTGATGGGTAAGTCAAGGAGCAGATAGGGCAAACCTACATACGTTGTTATAGGAGACTTTCCATTTGTGGAAGCAGCTTGCGTTGGCCTGATAAACATAGAAACATAGACTTTGATGGTAGATAAGGACCGCTTGGCCCACCTAGTCTGCCCATTTCCCAACCTACCTACTGGATAAGCTACAGATCCTAGTTAACCAACAGCCTATTTCTTCCTATCCCCCCAACAAGAATTGCCTTATGTCTGTCCCATGCATTCTTGAATTCCCCCAGTTTTTAACCCCACAATCTCCTCAGGAAGGTCGTTCCATACATCCACCACCTTCTCCGTGAAAAAATACTTCTTCACATTGCCCCTGAGCCATCCTTCCTCTATCTTCAAATTGTGTCCCCTTGTTCTTGCACAGCTCTTTTTCTGAAAGATGCTACCCTCTTGGACTTTGTTGATTCCCTTGAGGTACTTAAAAGTTTCTATCATGTCCCCCCCTCTCCCTCCTTTCCTCAAGGATATACATATTAAGCTCCTTTATTCTCTCCTCATATGGCTTCTGTTGCAGAACCTGCACCATTTTGGTTGCCCTCCTCTGGACTGCTTCCATCCTGTCTATGTCCTTGCAGAGATGGGGTCTCCAGAACTGGATGCAGTACTAGTACTCCAAATGGGGTCTCACCAACTGTCTGTACAGAGGGATAACAACTTCCTGTTTTCTACTGGTGATGCTTCTCCTAGACATCCCAGTATCCCCCAGCCATCCCTACTGCCTTCTCACATTGTTTGCTAACCTTCAGGTCATATGATATGATTACCCCAGGTCCTTTTCCATTTTGTTGTTGCTACTACCCCCACCCCACATTATGTATTCTTCCCTGGGTTTTGTTTCCCAGGTCCATTACTTTACCTTCTTTGCATTAAATCCAAGGTGTCATACTTCTGACCATTCCGTCAACCTTGCCAAGTCCCTTCTCATCCTTTCCACCCGCGCCTTTTGTATCAACCCTGTTGCAGATCTTTGTGTCATCTGCAAAGAGGCATACTTTTTCTTCCAGTCCCTCTGCAATGTTACTTATAAAGACATGAAAAAGAACTGGATCCAGTACTAAACCTTGCGGTACCCCACTAGTGACCCCCCTTTCTTCAGAGTGGACTCCGTTTACTATTACCCTCTGTGTCCTGTTGTCCAGCCAATGTTTTACCCAGGCTACCACCCTGGGACCCACTTCCAGGCTGGCTAATTTGTTTATTAATCTTTTGTGTGGGACTGTGTCAAATGCCTTGCTAAAGTCTAGGTAGACCATGTCCACAGCCCCTCCTTGGTCTACTACTTTGGTCACCCAGTCAAAGAAATTGATTAGATTCATCTGACATGACCTTCCCACTGTGAATCCATGCTGCCTTGGGTCCTGTGCCCCACTGGCCTCCATGTACTCAACAGTTCTTTCCTTCAGAAGTGATTCCATCATTTTCCCTACCACTGAGGTCAAACTGACAGGTCTGTAGTTTCTAGGGACATGGATATGTTGTTCATCCACACTCATTGGCAGGTATCCTTGCCGCTTTAAATCTTGCCGGAAGGTCTTCAAGCTTGCTCCTCCCACCCACCCGGGTGGTATAACTCTCGGCTCCGCCCCATGACGCCAGATCTTCCTTACCGCTGAAACTCAGGTTCCCTCCTTAACGCTCTGCGTTTAGGACTAGTTCCTATTTCTCCGTTGCGGATTTAAAATAAATTTGCGAAAAAAGACTTCAGTCTTCTATCCCTCAGCGGCTGCGATGGACAATCGACTCCCGTATTCGGAGATGCCCATGCGGGTGTGAAGATGTTCTCGGACGGATCCACACTCCACGTGTGTCTCACTGCTTAGGCCTTGAGCACGACCCGCGGGCTTGCGACCTGTGCTCATCTTTCTCAGCCTCACGTCCTCGAAGACCGTGCTGCCCGATTGCAACTGGGCCGTCCAGCGTTTCCTCGGTGAAGTCCAAGGAGGCCGGTTGGCGGGTGTCCGCGAGCTGCTCGGCGGATCAGCTCGGACGGATGATCCCTCGAAGGAGGCGGCGGCGGGCCGTATCTTCCTCGACGCAGCATTTATCCCGCTCTCTGGGCTCTTCTTACACGGCTTCTTTTAAGGAGCTTTGTCTGTCCTCTCCACTAAAGGAGAAGGGCCTACGTTCTGAGGGACCTTATTCTCGGTCCAAAAGAGGGACAGGGGTAATCCCTCCGTCGGCGGCTCTTGGGGACGAGGAAAGGTCCCTCTCCGGACCGTCGACCGTCGGCTTGGTCATTCGCTCGGCTTCGACCACTGGCCTCCACGGTGTCCCGTCAGGTCAGTTGACGAGACTCCACCGATGAAGTCGAGATTTTCTCCGACCCGTTGAGACGGGCTGTCGCCTTTGGCAGACATTCCCCTCTCCCGGTTCCCGGAGGAGTTGAGGATCCGTGGGCTCGCCTGTGCCTCCGGTTCGGAGCCCTCGGATGCACCATCCGAGCCGAAGGAGTGCGGTTCCGTCCGACACCTCCCGCACCGACCTCGGAAATTCGGGACTCGGTCTGCGGTCTCGGACCTCTTCGCGGTCCAGCCGATCCCACCGTCATAGGCGGTCTCGGTCTCGGCATCGCGATGGCGGCGTCGCCGCTGGCCTCGTCCTCCTCCTCGGATGAGGAGGCTTGGCGTAAATGCGTCGTGATGCGAGGACCTTATGTTGCAACAACTCCCCTCCTGGCCGGGAAGCCGGCGACCCGTCGCTTCCCGGCCATTAAGTAACTGTCACGGGCGGCCGACACAACCCTCGACTTATCCGAGGAGCCTATACCCAGGCGGTTGTCGGCCAAACCAGCTGCTCCACCGATTCCGGTGGAACCTCCGCCTCCACAGCCACCAGTTGGGGCTCCGACCAAGGATTCTCGGTCGGCTAGGGTCCTACCCATCGTCTGTCCAGTTACCCTCACTCCCGACCGACCCTCGGCAGGTGAAGGGTGGCTCAGGCCAGAGGCAGCTCTTCGAGGACTCTTCCGAGTCCAAGATGATTCCTCCTTTTTCTCCAAGCGACTGGACTTGGAGTCTTCAGGAGGTCAGTCAATGGGCGATAGCCCGTCGTCCTTCCTAGGACTGACCTGGCTCATCTCGAGTCCACGGGATGGAGCTCCGAACCCGTTCCAAGCGGGCCAGGTATCCCCTCACGGAGATTCTGGACGAGGGATTCTCCGGCGGAGGCCTTTCCGGTGGCGAGGCCATAGTGGGACCGGCACTGGAGCTTTGCAGCGCCCCGCTTCCTGCCCTGCACCACCCGGCCAGGATGGCCAGGAAGTATCATGGTCCCTACGGTTCCTTGTCCAGTTTTGAGCACCCTCTGCTGAGGGGTTGGTTACCGACTAGCGTTTTCGGTAGCGCCCGGCAACACCAGGGATGTGGACAAACCTCCTGACAAGGAGTCAAGAGAATTGGACTATGTCGGGGAAAAGTCGTCTGCGTCCTCTCGGCCTTCGTCAGGCCAGTTGACCCCGTCCTCACAGCACATTTTCTCATGCCCTGTTGGGCTCCCTGGATGATCATCCCTCATCTTCCCGCCGATCTGCAGACTACGGTTAAGCAGGTGCGGGACCAGGGCGAGAGCAGGTGTGAAACAACAGCTCCAGACTGCTTTGGATATAGGGGAATCATGTGCCAGATCGGTGCGTGACACTCAGTGGCTATCGTCGGCGAGGCTGGCTGAGGATATCCACCTTTACCACGGATGCAGCACAAGTTGGCGGATGTTCCTTTTGGGGACGACCTCTTCTGCCCTGGGGTGGAAGGTCACCTGCAGAGGATCGAGGGGTCAATGCTACCTTGGACTCGGTCTCTTCCAGCTCAGAAGGACAAAGGCACTAAACCACAGCCTAAGCACTCTTCGTCCTTCTGTGCCCTCGGCGCTCCGGCCCAGCAACGTCCAGGGCCAGCAGGCTCGGCCTTGGCATCCCAAACCCAAACCGCCGGCTTCCTCAACAGGAGGCAGGGAGGAAAAGGCCCAGGAGGTTCTCGGCGTTCTCCTCCAAGCCTGCAGTGGCGGGCTGGGGAGCCAGCCCAGCCGTCACCTTACCCCTGGGTCCCCATAGAGGGCGGCTCCAGCCTTCCGTTCCGCCTGGTCCGCTGTTTCCACGGACAGGTGGGTCTTGGGAGTGGTGGGAAGAGGCCTGCTCGGAATTGAGAGCAGGCACCACCCTTCAGAGCCGTGCCCTCCCGAGAGCTTGGGATCCCAGCCTCACTGGCGGCTCGTCGAGGCAACGCCGCTCCTCCTCCAGAAAGGGAGGGTGATAAGAAGTGTGGACCCTCCTTAGACCCAGGTTTGTGTCCAGGTAACTTCCTGGTTCCGAGCTGACGGGGGCTGGCGCCCCATTCTCGACCTAGCGACCTAAACAAGTTCCTAAGGTCTCGAACCTTCAGGATGGTCACTCTGGCTCAGATAATACCATCCTTGGAGCAGCGGTATGGTTCTGCTCTCTGGACTTGCGGGCAGCGTTTTTCACGTCCCTATCCGTCCGTCTCACCAGAGATTCCTTCGCTTCCGAGCGGAAGGATCCCTCTTCGAGTTCCAAGCCATGCCCTTCGGCTTGTCTCCAGCTCCCAGGGTCTTCACCAAATGCATGGCAGTGGTGACAGCATTCCTGCGGCGCCGAGGGGTCCGGGTGTACCCTTACCTGGACGACTGGCTGATAGCAGCTCCCTCCAGGAAAGAGGCAGAGTGGTCCAGAGATCTGGCCCTCCAGGTCTGCTCTCAACTGGGCCTCCTTATCAACGAGGCCAAGTCGGAACTCGAGCCGAAGCAGGTGATTCTATTCATCGGGGCGCAGCTCGACTCTCTTCGAGCCAGAGCGCGGCTCCCGGTGGACAGGGCCGAGGTTCTTTCCTCCTTTGCCCGATCATTTCTGGTTGGGCAATTGCGCCCTGCCCGGGACTTCCTGCGCCTCCTGGGTCTCATGGCGGCCTGCACCAGCGTGGTCCGTTGGGCCCGCTGGAACATGCGTCCCCTTCAGTGGGGACTGGCCAGCCAGTGGTCACAACGCTGCGATCCTTTGGACCAGCTTGTGACGGTGACACAGGGGATGTGGAACGCTCTCCAGTGGTGGACCGTTCCAGATCATTTGCAGGAGGGCATCCCGTTCGTCCGCCCCGAGCCGACGGTCTCTCTATCGACCGATGCCTCTCTGATGGGTTGGGGTGCCCATCTGGGGGAACACCGGGCTCACGGCCTCTGGTCCCCGCGGGAGTCCCGATGCCACATCAACCTGCTGGAGCTCCGAGCGGTCCGCCTAGCTCTCACCGCCTTTGCTCCATTCCTCCGGGTCAAGTGGTCCGAGTCCAGACGGACAATACCACGACCATGTACTATCTAAACCGCCAGGGCGGGACGCGCTCCATGCTTCTATGCAAGGAAGCTCTCCGCATTTGGTCACTCGTGCGCAGCCTGGAGGCGGATCTCCTAGCCATTCACGTGGCAGGAGCCTCCAACACCTGCCGATGCCCTGAGCCGGATAGGGGCTGCATCCACAGTGGTCTCTCCTGCGGAGGTAGTACAGCATCTGTTCTCCCATTGGGGCACACCTCAGGTGGACCTGTTTGCCTCCAGGGAGAGCGAAGCTGAGTCTGTTCCATGCCCGCCCCCTCAGCAGGGCTCGCTGCAGGGGATGCCTTCTCGAGGCAGTGGACCCCGGGCCTCTTTACGCCTTTCCCCATTTCCTTGATCCACAAGGTGCTTCTCAAAGCGAGGAGGGACAAGGCGCAGGTGATTCTGATAGCCCCAGACTGGCCTCGCCAGTTCTGGTACCCAGATCTCCTCAGTCTCAGCTCCAGGATTCGCGGCAGCTTCCAGCTCGCCCGGACCTGCTCTCAGTCAATCAGGGAAGGTGTTCCATCCAGACCTTCAATCCCTGCACCTGACGGCCTGGTTCCTGAGCGGCTAGAGTTCCAGGCCTTGGGTCTTTCCGGACGAGGTCCTCAATGTAGTTGGCGTCCCGTAAGTCGACCAGAAAATGCTATGCCTTCAAATGGAAAAGGTTTTCCATTTGGTGTCAGAACAAGGGCTTGGACCCTTCCTCCTGTTCCTTGGCAAGCATCTTGGACTATTTATGGTCCCTTTCTAGTCAAGGGCTTAGGTCGGCGACCCTAAGGGTGCACCTGGCAGCCATCTCTGCTTACAGGCGGCGGGCGGGAAGCAGTCGATGCGCAGGAGAAGGTGGTCTGGCGCTTTTCAAAGGCCTTGATCACATTTCCCCTCCAGTCGAGGAACCCCCACCTCCGTGGGATCTACTGCTGGTACTGGCAAAGCTCATGGGCAAGCCATTGAACCTATGCACAGGTGTGCTCTCTCTCACCTGTCGTGGAAGACCCGCCTTCTTGGTGGCTATCCGTCAGCCAGAAGGATGGGAGAGCTCCAGGCTTTCCATCGAGTCTCCTTACCTGGTCTTCCACAGGGACAAGGTTGTCCTGCGCCCCACCGAAATTCCTTCCGAAGGTGGTGTCGGAGTTTCACCTTAACCAGGTGTTGACTCTGCCGGTGTTCTACCCCAATCACACCTCGGAGGCGAATATGAGCTCCATACTCTGGACCCTAGAAGAGGCGCCGCTTATTATAAAGACGCGGCTGAAAGTCTGGGAGAGGTTCGCCAGCTGTTTGTCACCTACGCTGAAGCCGCATCTGGCAGACCTGCAGCCAAGCGGACGATAAGCAGGTGGGTAACCTCCTGCATAGATCTCTGCTATAAGTTGGCGGGCATGGAGCCTCCCAGAGGGATAAGAGCTCATTCTACCCGCCATACTGCTGCAACGGTGGCTGCTTCCAGGGACGTCCCTATCCAGGAAATCTGCAGGGCTGCTACCTGGAAGTCAGCAAACACCTTCATTACCCATTACCACATCGACCTTGAGTCACGCCGGGATGCTGGTTTTGGGGCCTCGGTTCTCAGTCTCTTTTCCCAAGTAAGTATTGAGGTGTGCGTCTTGCCTCCCTCCTCCCGGAGAACTGCTAGGAGTCTGCCAATGAGTGTGGATGAACAACATATCCATGTCCTAGAAATACAGGTTACTCACCTGTAACAGGAGTTCTAGGAATGGTATATGTTGTTCATCCACACGACCCACCCGACCTCCCCGGCTTCGACGCACAACCTGAGCTTCCAGCGGGCCAGATCTGGCGTCATGGGGCGGAGCCGAGAGTTATACCACCCGGGTGGGTGGGAGGAGCAAGCTTGAAGACCTTCCGGCAAGATTTAAAGCGGCAAGGATACCTGCCAATGAGTGTGGATGAACAACATATACCATTCCTAGAACTCCTGTTACAGGTGAGTAACCTGTATTTCCTGCCTCTGTCTTGCTCACACTTTTGTGAAGGGGAATCACATCTGCCCCCCTCCAGTCCTCAGGTACCACACCATCCTCCCATGATTTCTTAAAAAGGGTAGTCAGTGGTGTCACTTGTTTTCCCCTTAGTTCTTTTGGAATTCTAGGGTGAATCCCATCAGGCCCCATTGCTTTGTCCACCTTCAGCTTTAGGAGTTCTTTCAGAATCCTTTTTTCTGTGAAAGGACTGGGATCAACCCCCCCATTCAGAGTGCTTCTATTGATTGGATTAGGTACCTCCCCCTCCTCTTCTTTTGTGAATACTGAGCAGAAGTATTCGTTCAGTATCCCTTCTTTTTCACTGTCCCTCTCTGCTCACCCACTGTCTCCTTTATTCAGCCTCACTATCCCTCCCTTTGTTTTTCTTCACTCCCTAATGTACCTATAAAAGGTTTTATCCCTCTCCTTAACCGAGTTGGCTATCTTGTCTCAGTTTGGGCCTTTGCTATTCTGACTGCCTTCCCTGCTTCCTTCTGCTTTAACTGGTACAGTTCTCTGTCCTGCTCTTTCTGTGTTTCCTTATACCTCCTAAATACTATCTTTTTCTCCCTAACCTTCCCCACCACCTCTTTTGAGAACCATATTGTTTTTTTTCTTTCATTTTGATTTAGTTGCTTCACACAAAGGCTTGTTGTCTCTGTGATGGCAGTTTTGATGTTTCCCCATTGTTCCTCCACTCCTCCTTCTTACCTGTTTGCTATTGCTTTTCTGAGGCATTATCCCATTTCAGTCAGCCCTCCCTGAAGTCCAGTACCCTCACTTTTGTATGGCTTGACTCTGCAGCTGAGTTTATCGTGAACCACACTGTTTGGTGGTCACTTTTTCCCAGATGGCTACCCACTTCTAGATCTGAGATCCTCTTTCCATCTCCATTTGAGAGTACCAGGTCTAAGATTGCTCCCAAGTGGGTTCCAACACTAGCTGTCTGAGGCATGCCTCCTGTAGGGCATCAAGAATGACCCTGCTCTTGGATGTGGCTGTAACAAAGGTGCTTCAGTTAACATCTGGCATATTCAGGTATAAAAGAGGTAATCGTATAGCATAGGCCAGGAAGTAGGACTCCCTGGGCAGTAGCAACCCTGACTGCAGGAGTGAGGGCATAAGGGATCCTATATGCAAGTCCATGTCTGGTATTAACAGACTTGCATATGTTTGAGATGTGCTGCAAGAAGTTCAAAGTGGAGTCAAGTGTAACACCTAGGTATTGAAAATAGTTGGTCACAGATGCGAGGGAGCCATCACAATACATCAGATGTCAAAATCGGTGGCACAGGCCTGAACCTTTTGAGGGAACCCAAAGAACATGGCCTGGGTCTTGCCTGCATTTAGTACAAGACAGTTTTGGGGCAAGCCAGTTTGGGACTTTTGTGGAAGTCAGACGTGAGCCAGGAATTAATATCCATCAGGAACTTGGAGCCAGAGTAAAGCACCAAGTCATCAGCATATAAAATAGTTTGACAGGGGAAAGGGGTGTTGGGTATATCAATAAAGACAGAGAAAAGGAGAGGGCCCAGGATGGAATCTTGTGGAAAGCCAACATTAATAGTGGCAGGGGTAGAGAGAACCTTATTAAACAAAACAAATTGTTGACGGTTACAGAGGTAGCTAGAGAACCACTTTGAGGCTGATGTTGAGATTCCGAGGTTCGCAAATTTGTGTAGCAGGAGGGAGTGATTAACCAGGTCAAATGCCTTTGTAAGGTCAGTGAAAATGGCCTTGATGGGCATACCTTTGTCCATGTTAGATTTTACATCGCTGGTGAACTGGGCAAGGGCAGTAGGGGTGTTGTGAGCCAGCCTAAATCCATGCTGGGTGGAAGATAGCAGGGTATATTTTTGTAGGTAGTCTGAGACCTGAGAGGAAACAAGTTTTTCCAGAAGTTTACAGAGGGTAGGCAGAATTACTATAGAGCAGTAATTAACAGATTTGGCATAATTCTTTCTTGAACACAGAGGGGGAGTCCAATGCTAAGGAACCTATCAGGAATTACACTGTTGATAGGAACTTAGTCGTCAGTCCCCCACAAGCAGGAATTTCTCTCTCATGACCTAAGAAAACATGTAGGAAACAGATGGAGACTACTGGAAACCGGACAGAGGGTCATGCAATCACAGGACAAAGGGCCGAACCAAAAGTAGCTAATAAAAGCAGAGGTACAAGACTATGGAAAGGAGTATGTGTCAACACCAGAAGCCCAGGGAACAGAACAAGTGACCTGCAGGCAATGATGGCCGATTCCCGAGTGAACCTGGTGGCAGTCACAGAGACTTGGGCCTTGGAGAAAAATGACTGGGACCTTTTGGTCCTGGACTATGCTCTATTCAGACAGGCTAGAAGGGAGGTTGGGGGGGAAGGGTAGCATTATATGTAAGAGATGGGATAAATGCCATCTCAGTAGAGAGCATCAAAAAGGAGAGTATGGAATCCCTGTGGATGCAACTCAGCTTGGCAACAGGAGAGAGGATCTACATAGGTGTGGTATATAGGCCCCCTGGACTGGCTGAGGGCAGGAATGAGGAGCTCCTAGGGGAAATCAGAAGTGTAACACAGAAAGGGATACAGGGTGGTAGGAGACCTGAATATGCCTGATGTTAACTGGAGTATCCCAGTGGCAGATTCTACTAGAAGACAAAAGGTGGTTGATGCCCTACAAGACTGCCTACTTACACAACTAGTTAATGCCCCGACTAGGTTGGACACCATCCTGGATGTGATCCTCACTAATTTGGAGGTAGTAAGTGTTCTAGGGGTTGGGGAGCTACTGGCCAACAACACTGTGTGGTTTGTGTTAGCCTTATGGGTTGAAAAATCACAATCCAAGACAGAGGTTTTAAACTTTAGAGGAGCTAATTTTGACAAAATGAGGGAAGTAGTCAGGAGCAAACTGTCAAGGATCCAGGAGCATTTAGAGGTGGAAGACATGGGGGCTGATTAAGCAAGCCATATTGGAGGCTACCAAGATGAGCATAAGGACAGTGACCAAAAAGAACAAACATAAAAAACACATATGATTCACTAACCAGGTAAAGACAGCAATTAGGACCAAAAAGGAGGCCTTCAGTAACTATAAAAGAACCCAGGGTGACAGTGAATGGGAAGCTTACGTTCAGAAGAACAAAGAAGCAAATATGGTGAAATCAGCTAAGGCTGCAATGGAGCTTCAGCTGGCAGAGGGGGGTTAAAGCAGGAAACAAAAACATTTTTTGATATATATATATATATATATATATATATATATATATAAAAAGAGAGAAAAGGGGAGTAATAATTAGGCTCAAAGACGGTGACAGAACCGTGGAGGAGGATAGTCAGAAGGCCACTGTTCTGAATAACTTTTCCTGCTCAGTGTTCACTAAGGAACATATAGGCCCTATAGCAGACAGTGGCATCAAGGCTGCTGACAAAGGTGTCCCACAAATGGAAACACCATCAGTCACCACCAGTAGGGTTAGCAAGGCCCTGGGACATCTCAAAGAAGACAAATTGCTAGGGCCTGATGGTATACACCTGAGGGTGTTAAAGGAACTGGCATGTGACTTGGCAGATCTCTTGGCACATTTGTTCAACAGTTCACTTCAGTCGGGAGCAGTGCCGGGAGACTGGAGAAGAGCAGATGTGGTACCTCTTCACAAGGGAGGGAGCAGGGAAGAAGCAGGCAACTACTAACTGGTTAGTCTAATGTCAGTAGTTGGAAAACTAATGGAAACCTTAATAAAACAGGACTTGTAGGAGTACTGTACCTATTTTTATTTTATTTATTTATTTAGTACTTTGGTAACTGGGTAGGTGCACTGATCCTAGGTACTGTTTTCAGGCACGACCCAGGCCACATACAGTGGCACAGCGTAAAACACAAACAACAATGCATAGAACAGTAGACAGTCTGACAAATAATAAAAGGTTACAATAGTACACAAGATATAAGTTAGCAAAATACATAAATCCACATGATACGAGGTGATACAGTACATAAATCCAATGTGCATATACATAAAGAGAAATGATATATATTCATGAAATTGATATACAGCAAGTTGCATAGGAGATAATCAATGTTCCTCAGGAGTAGCATGAAAAGGATAAAGTGGGGCTAGTACAGGGAAGGAGAGGGGAAGGGGTGCGAGAGGAAGGGGAAATGGAGGATTTACAAAGGGAGATGAATAGGCATGAAACTCTTGTGGTAAGGGCAGGAGGGAAATGGAGAACTACTTAGGAAAGCAATGGCAGCAAAAAGTCTCCAGGAACCAATCTTTGAGGCAAGATTTTAACTGGCAGTGGGTGTGAATGGAGCAGAGCTCGGCAGGTAGTTGATTCCACAGCATAGGAGCTGCCACTGACAAGGCTCTACTGCCCACATTGGTGGATATCCTGGGAACATTCAGAGGAGGAATGCTGTTTGAGCAGAGGCTGCGGTGTAAAGTTCAGACCTTGAAGAGGGCTGCAAGGGGAGATTCCTGGCTAGTATGTATGGTGGAATCAACCATGCAGCAAACGGCAAGATCAAAGTGGCCTTGCAGCAGAAGCCATCCTCGCGACTTGTAAAGGACACGATGTGTAGTGAAAGGGGCCAGCAAGGTGAGGCGACAGGCACTGTCAGGTGAGACAGAAAAACTTAGCCATAAGGGTTGTGGATGTCCTAGCATAGATGGGAAGCAGTAGTCCAAGATTGGGAGAAGATTCCCCTGGATAATGGCAAGTCGGGCCTCCGGGGTCAGGTATTGTCGGAATCTGTAGGCAGCACCTAATTTTTCGTGAAACCTTCGAACTAATGAGTTGATGTGCTTGGAGAAAGATAGGGATGGGTTGAGTAGAACACCTAGGTATCCGAAAATACTGACATCTTCAAGGGCTTGGCCATCAGGGGAGATGATGTTGAGAGGGAGGTGAGTTTTGGATTTGGATAGGAAGGGCTTGGATCCAAACAGCATAGATTTTGTTTTTTTAGCATTAACCAGGAGGAGGTTATCAGCAAACCAACTGTGGGCTGCAGCATAGTTTTGAGTTAGAACAGAGGAAATGCGTGGCGGCAACTGGAAAGGCAATTACCAGGAGGTGGCTTTCTCCTACTGGCCCCACTTTCGATGAGTGGAAGGAACTGGTGGAAAATTTTAAAACAGTTAAGAGGATTACTTATTCTCTTAGACAGACCCTGCCACAGTTCAAGAATAGATGGACAAGGTGGGAGCTTTCTAATGGAGGAGAGTAGAAGGGGAGATGCTCAGTGTTATAACCGAAGTCCATGAGAGGGGCTAGCTGATGACTTGTTGGGCCATTTGAAAAGTCCTATTCCTACTTTCTCTTGAGATGTAATGTATTAGCACCTGAATGCTGTTAAAGTTGGATCGAATAAAAAATGAAGTATAAAAAAAGAAAGAATAGAGGAAATGCGGGCAGGGGATTTATCGCTGTAGAAAAGTACAAGGTCATCAACACAGAGGAGAGAGTGGCATCTGAGACTGTCCGAGGGAAGGGAGTTAATAAATAAAGAGAATAGAAGAGGGCCAAGAATAGAGCCCTGGGGGATACCTGTCGAGATGGGCAGTGGGGGAGCAGGCAGGGCTAATACTCACGAATTGGAAACGATCAGTGAGGTAGCTCCTGAACCAGGAAGTAAACTCCTGGGAACAGCCAAGGCAACATAGTTTGGAGAGGAGGAGGAGGAGGAGGAGGAGGGTATGGCTGACCATGTAAAAGGCTTTGGTTAGGTCTATGAAGACTGCACTGGTGGCGTTACCATAGTCCATGTTTATGAGGATGCGGTTAGTCAGTAGTGCGAGGGCAGTAGTGGTGGAATGGTTCTTGCGGAAGCCATGCTGTTGGCTACACAAGATATTGTAGTTGCCCATGTGCTCAGCAACTGATGGTGGATAGCCTTCTCAAGTAGTTTGCTAAGGCGGAGGAGGATGGAGATTGAATGGTAGTTGTCCACGGATAGAGGGTCACTGGCTTTGAAGATGGAAATCACCTTGGCAGTCTTCCAGTGGTCAGGCATGGAGGAGGTAGAAAGGGCAAGGGTAAAGATAAGAACAGTCTTCAGGATGACAGGCAACATGGGTTGATGGCAGGAAGGTCATGCCAAATGAACCTAATCACATTTTTTGACTGGGTGACTAGGGAACTAGACAGAGGCCACCTAGCGGACCTCCTCTACTTCAATTTCAGTAAGGCCTTTGATTAGGAGCCGCACAACAGCCTGCTGAAAAAGTTAGAGGACCTTGGGGCAGCCAAGAGCATAGTCAGGTGGGTAGGTAATTGGCTCAGGGACAGAAAACAGACAGTGGTGGTCAATGGGGTGAGGTCAGATGAAGGCATGGTCACTAATGGTGTGCCCCAAGGCTCAGTGTTGTGGCCAGTACTGTTTAATAATCAGTGATGTCAGCATAGGTATTCAGGGTAAAATTGCCCTATTTGCAGATGATACCAAGCTAGGAGGATGGGATGAGTGCGAGGAGGCAGTTAGGGACGTACAAAAAGACCTACAAGGGCTGGAAAGATGGTCTAACATCTGGCAGCTGAGGTTCAATGCAAAAAAGTACAAAGTGCCTCATTGGGTAAAGGGAACCCAAGGACAGAATACTGTCTCAACGGAGTCCAGCTCAGTGCCTCACAGGAAGAAAGGGACCTAGGAGTCATCATAAGCAACACCCTTGAACAGTCCAGCCAGTGCAATGCAGCTTATATGCTAGCTTAAATGCTAGGGTGCATAGGGAGGGGATTTGACAGCAGAAGGGAGGTAACACTACCACTCTATAGGTCCTTGGTAAGGCCCACATCTTGAGTACTGTGTCCAGTTTTAGAGTTCACATCTGAAAAAGGATAAAAACAGGTTGGAGGCGATCCAGAGAAGGGCGACCGAGATTGTTCAGGGCCTTCAAGGGCACTTGTACGAGGAGCATCTGGTAGCATTAAATATGTTCTCACTGGAGGCAAGGAGGGAGAGGGGGGACATGATTGAATGACTGAAACATACAAGTGCCTGAGAGGACTAAATAAAGTGCAATCCTCTGACCTGTTCAACAGGGTCACAAACTCCAAGACTGGAGGGTGTCACAGATTTACTCAGCAGGTCAGGCCCTCTACTCCCAAACTGCCAACCTCTGAGCGCAGTCTTGTGAACAGTGTAACAGACAAGGTAACCCTCTTGTCTGTTTTTGTCAGTTCGGATCAACCTTTGGTCTCAGTTCTGGAGGGATTCAAACTGTTAACCTCTTGCTAACATACCCAATTCACAGGCTCAGATATATCTGTCTTCGGGGGACCAGATATCTTTGTCTACGGGCACCTAATCAACTATTCAGAGATGAACCCTTTAAAACTTAATGAATACCTCAGATTTAAAAATGCTTCTGTTTCCAGTTTGGTACCACCATACAAGCTATATTTCTGCTGAACCATAAATATTTCTTAGCAATAGAAAGCAATTCAAAGACAGACCAGGTTTGCTCTAAAATTAGAGTTTTTACTAAAATATTTAATAATATGTCAAACACACAATACAGAACTCTTATATCAAAAGACATACAAATCTTTAAAACAAAACAAGGTTTAAAACAGTGCAATTCCTACAACTATATTTAGATTTTGTCTAGCTTTCTAAATACCTGTTTTCAGTGCTCAGATATTTCCTTAGTCAGTGTCAGATACTAATGCATCTCTATAGTGAAAGAGAATTAATCTATACTATACAGCTATACAGGGTGTATTAATTCTGCAACCTTAGCATAACTCAAGTTTCAATGACACCTCTTTAGATCTCATGCTGTACCCTCTCCACACAGGCTTCATAGGGTCATTTACAACCTTACACCTCTATGTAACATCCTAGCTTCCCTTATTTTAACGTCATAAACCTAGTTTATGATTTCTCTCTTAACAAAATTAACTTAACAACTCTGTAATTAGCTCAGAGAAACAGGATCCTTAAAAGTCTTCCAGTAACACATTGTCTCTAAAAAGACTGAGTGTGTGATACAATGCTGTCAGCAGTTCTCTTGGCCTTCATCTATCAGCTAAAATCTGGGGGGGGTTGGGGATGAAAGAGGTCATTCCTAGAGCATTTGAATTTTCAGCAGAGACATTAATACATTTTATATTAAAAAAATATAATACAACACTCAGAACTGGCTATCTATGTCACATTCCCCCCCACCTAGACTGAATTTGGGGGATCTATCCCCTACATGGGATAAGCTTCCCAAATCAGTTCACTCCTCATAGACCCTAGACAGCCCATCGGCGTTCTGATCCTTAATGCCCGCCCTATGTATGATTGTCAGATCATATCCTTGCAAAGCAAGATTCCATCTTAGTAGTCTCCCATTGCTCTTTCCCATCTGCGTCAGCCAAACCAGGGGGTTGTGGTCAGTCTGCACCACAAAATGCTGCCCATACAAGTATGGCTCTGACTTCTTCAGGGCCCACACTATGTCAAGACTCTCCTTTTCCACCATGGAGTACACTTGTTCCCTGGGAAGCAGCTTTTTCCTCAGGTACAAAACTGGGTGATCTGTCCCTTGGCTAGTCGTCTGGCGAAGTACTGCCCCAATACCCACGTCTGAGGCATCTGTCTGAACTATAAAGGTTTTGCTATAGTCCGGACTTGTCAAAACAGGAGCACTACACAGTGCCTCCTTCAGTCTGGTAAAGGCTTCTTCACAGGCTGGGCCCCAAGTAATTTTCTTTGGCATCTTTTTCTTTGTCAGGTCAGATAGGGGAGCAGCCAGGGCACTGTAATTAGGTACAAACTTTCTGTAGTACCCTGCTGTCCCTAGAAAGCTCCTGACCTGCTTCTGTGTTTCTGGTCTGGGCCATGCCTGAATCACCTCTATCTTTATTTGGTTAGGATGGAGCTGTCCCCGGTCTACCACATGCCCGAGGTATGCCACTTCCCCCATGGCTGCCTGGCACTTCTTGGCTTTGACAGTGATCCAGGCCCTCTGTATCCTGCCCAGCACTTCCCTAAGGTGTTCCTCCCAGCTGGTACTGAAGATGGTAATGTCATCCAGGTATGCTACAGCGTACTCCTCAGTATCATTCAACACCTGGTTCACCAACCTTTGGAAAGTGGCCGGGGCATTCTTCATTCCGAAAGGCATTACTTTAAACTCAAATAAGCCTATCGGAGTGATGAAGGCCGACCTTTCCCTAGCTCTGTCTGTCAGTTCTACCTGCCAGTACCCCTTGGTCAGGTCAATAGTCGAAAGGTAGGTCGCCCCTCCCAACTTGTCCAGGAGTTCGTCTGTCCGGGGCATCGGGTGGGCGCTGGACTTCGTGACTGCATTCAGTCCATGATAGTCCACACAGAAACAAGTTGAGCCATCTGGCTTTGGCACAAGGACTACGGGTGAGGCCCAGGGGGCTGTGAGATCACTGGATTACCCCTAAATTCAGCATCTCCTCCACTTCCCTCCTAATGTCCTTTTGGACAGCCCCTGACACCCGATATGCTGTTCGCTGTATGAGCGTCTGTGTCTTTGTCTACACATCGTGTGTCGCTAAGGAGGGTAGTCCAAGCTTGGCACTAAACAAGGGGGCAAAGTCTGCTAAAACCTCCCTTACTTTCTGGACCTGGTCCGGGGTCAGCTGGGGAGACAATTTTACTGCCTCCACAGAGGACTCCCACTTACTTTCTTCCAGCAAGTCCAGAAGGGGATCTCCTTCGTCCATCCCCTCCCCATGACTACACACTGCAAATACCATGTCTGCCCTATTTGCTTATGGCTTCATCATGTTGACATGATACATCCTTTCTTTCTGTCTACGGTCAGGTAGAGGTGGAAGCTGATATTAGCAAAAAAGAAGAAGTATTAAGAACTTTTGCTCATACTCCACTCTGTGATCAGCTATTGGAAAGTTTTGCTGAAAATATAAAAAAATATAAAGAAAAAATCAAATTAAGCAAATGACAAAAGTTTGAAAGGGACAAGCGTGATTATAAAGAGAGGAGGATTTTTGAGTGGACTAATCCAAAATTACATGGTGAGGAATTTACCATTGAACAATCGACTTTTACAAATAACTTAACTGTTACAAATTCAGAAGACCCAGAGGAAGAAGAAACTTTTTTAAGGGAAGAAATGGCCGAAAAATATGCTACCCCCATGCTTCCACAGACACCATCAGGCCCATGGCGCAGTCAGAGATCTACGTGCTGGGATCCAGGTGCAAAAAATGCACAAGAAGAGGGGGAATTAAATACAAGAGGAGATTTGAATGGAAGACGGAGAAGACAATGGAGAATGAGACGTGGAAGGGGCAGACTTTACCAATGAACATCATAAATGTTTCAAGATATGAACTAAATGATGTTGAAATTAATGCCTTAAATAAGGGACTTTCCTTTACACCTACGAGGAGATTTGATATATTTGGGACCGTAATTGATCTATATAAACTAGGAGGTAATCTAAGTCTTAAATCCTTCTTTTCAAGGAAAGCATTGAACTGTGGAGATACTATCCAAAATTCAGGTGAGATAACGAATGATACAACATACAGTTGTTTTAAACCAAAGTCTGATTTTTGCCCCCCCCCCATGTCAGCAGCATTACAAGTCTTTCTAAAAAGCTGTGAAAAAGATATTGAATATCTCTCTAATAATTTGGATGAAAAATATGTTCATGATATGAGTGTAAGTGAGAGTAAAGCATTGAAAGGACTGGGTACAAATTTGAGTGTTACTATCAAGGAAGCTGACAAGGGAGGAGCTATAGTTATTATGGATACTACTCAATATGAAGCTGAAGTTATGAGACAACTTGGGGATGTTGATTTCTATACCAAGTTGAGATATGATCCTACTATAGAATTTAAAAAGATCATAGATGGGTTTCTAGATGTTGTTAGAGAAAATCTATGGTTATCAGAGTCTGTGATTGATTTTCTTAAGGTAGAGTTTCCGGTACGGCCGACCTTTTGCTGTCTCCCCAAAATACATAAAAATTTGTGTAATCCCCCAGGACGATCTATCGTTTCTGGGAATAATTCATTGACAGAACCACTGGCCAAGTATGTGGATTCTCTAATTGCAGATTTGGTTAAAGAGGTACCATCTTATATTAAAGATATTAGCACTATTTTGGAAATACTAGACAACGTAGCCATTCAAGATGAATGGTATTGGGTGACTCTAAATGTTACAGCACTGTATACCAGCATACCCCATAGGGAAGGATTAGAAGCCATGGAATTCAATCTAAAGTCCAGAAGTGACCCTGTACCTTCAACTGAAATTGTTATTCAGTTGGCAGAATTTGTCTCAACCTGTAATACCTTTTGTTTCAAAAATTATTATTTACAAAAAAAGGGTACAGCTATGGGAGAAAGTTTTGTACCAAATTAAGTCAATCTTTATATGGCAAAATGGGAACATGATACAATACGGGATGTCAATAATCCATTTCTTCAAAAGACTGATTTGTGGAAACGATTTATTGACGACATATTGGTCATATGGAAGGGTACACAGGCTGAACTCTTGTTGTTTGTCAAATATTTAGAAAACAGCAACAAGAATCTAAAGTTTAGTGTAAATGTTGATTTACATGAAATCCCATTTTTGGATTTGATTGTAAAAAAGTATGGAGAGGGTGGACTTACTACTGACATATGCCGTAAACCAACAGATAGAAATACTATACTGTTAGCCAGTAGTAATCACCCACAACATGTCATTAAGGCCATACCTAAGGGACAATTCATTAGGACAAAAAGAAACTGTGGTTCTGATTCCACATTTCAGTTGAAAGCAGATGAATTGATAAGTAGACTGACTGAGAGAGGTTATTCACAGACGTTATTAAGCATCACTAAGGAAGTTGTGGACTAGATTCCAAGAAAAGATTTGTCTCAGGCTAATAAACAAGTTGATCCTAAAAAAAGAGATCCACAACTGACCTTTGTTAGTACTTACAACCCTCTGTCAAAGTCTATAGCCAATATCATTAACAAACATTGGCATATAGTTAAACAGGACTCAGGCCTGACCAGTTTAAAAGAGGAAGAGCCAAAGTTTGCATATCGTAGGGGTAACACCATTAAAGACAAAACTATACATTCCTTACAGCCTACACAACATAATTTTAATTCTCTCTTTTTTTTTCTTTTTCTATACAGATTTGCACCAGCATTTCGTGCTGTTTGGGTTTACAAAACTGGGTGCAATCTTTTCTCTCTTTGACAGGTTTGATTTTAATAATGTATATTGGTGTTAAATAGCAAAATGATCTATGATACTGTGCATTTTATGTACTGTGCATAATATATCTGCTATGATTAATTACTGGAGATTATAAATACCAGAAAGATGTCTATAATAATGACTAAACAGATTACAATGATGCACATCATATTTTTGATCTGATTATAGTTAATTTCGCCATTGAAAATGTTTTTATTATTGGTATGGTGTTAGTGTGTCTTTAACATTTTTTCAGATTTAAGGTCCTGGTATGGTATTGTCTCTAAACCTTTGAGAAAGCCTCTGATTGGGCGAAATGCATCAGGTGATGAGACACTGAACCAGGAACCAGGAAGTGTATTGTTGTGTGCTGATTTTTACGCTACCTATGTTGGATTTTACTTGCTTTATTTCACTGGAAAATTAAAGTATATTGCAGTCTTGCAGTACAGTGATCCCAGAGTTGATGAGTTTTTATAAGGACTCTAGCATTTTGAAAGACTTCTCTGTATAACCTTGGTTACGGTGCTGGTTTTTCCTCCTTATTCAACTCCACAATGTAGTTTACGTCATTTACCTTCCTAACCACTTTGTATGGTCCTGCCCACTCAGCTTGCAGCTTGTCTTTCCAGACCGGAATAAGGATCATGACTTACTGACCCACCATGTACGAGCGAGCTCTGGCTCTGCGGTCGTACCGCACATTTTTTCTCTGTTGGGCAGTTGCCAGGTTGCTCTGGGCTGTTCCCATAAGCTCCTTCAGCCTTTCCCTAAACCTAAGGACATAATCCACAATGGGACTTCCCTGGGTGGCATGCTTGCCTTCCCAGTCATCCCGGATTAAGTCTAGGGGCCCACGTACCCAGCGTCCGTATAAGAGTTTGAAGAGGGAAAATCCTGTCGACCCTTGGGGCACCTCCCAGTATGTAAACAACAGGTGGGGAAGGTATTTCTCCCAGTCCCTCCCATGCTGTTCAGCAAACGCCCGGAGCATTGACTTTAGGGTACCATTGAAATGTTCCACAAGCCCATTGGCTTGTGGGTGATACGGTGTCATGCATCTCTGCACCATAGAAACATAGACTTTGACGGCAGATAAGGACTGCTAGGCCCATCTAGTCTGTCCATTTCCCTACCTACAGGATAGGCCACAGATCCTAGTTAACCAACAGCCTATATCTTCCTGCCCCCCACAAGAATTGCCTTATGTCTGTCCCATGCATTCTTGAATTCTCCCACAGTTTTAGACCCCACAACTTCCTCAGGAAGGCTGTTCCATGCATCCACTACCCTCTCTGTGAAATAATACTTCCTCACATTGCCCCTGAACCGCCCTCCTTCTATCTTTCAATTGTGTCCCCTTGTTCTTGCAAGTCTCTTTTTCTGAAAGATGCTACCCTCTTGGACTTTGTTGATTCCCTTGAGGTACTTGAAAGTTTCTATCATGTCCCCCCTCTCCCTTCTTTCCTCAAGGGTATACATATTAAGCTCATTTAGTCTCTCTCCTCATACGGCTTCTCTTGCAGACCCTGCACCATTTTAGTTGCCCTCCTCTGGACTGCCTCTGTCCTGTCTATGTCCTTGCGGAGATGGGGTCTCCAGAACTGGACACAGTATTCCAGATGGGGTCTCACCCGACAGTCTGTACAGAGGGATAACAACTTCCTGTTTTCTGCTGCTGATGCCTCTCCTATACATCCCAGTATACCCCGCCTCCCTACTGCCTTCACATTGCTTGCTAACCTTAAGGTCATCTGATATGATTACCCCAGGTCCCTTTCCTGTTTTGTTGTTGTTACTACCTCCCCACCATTGTGTATTCTTCCCCAGGGTTCTTGTTTCCAGGTGCATTATTTTGCACTTTTTGCATTGAATCCTAGCTGCCATACGTCTGACCATTCCTCCAACCTTGCCAAGTCCCTTTTCATCCTTTCCATACCTCCTTGTGTATCAACCCTGTTGTAGATCTTTGTGTCATCTGCAAAAGGCATACTTTTCCTTCAGTCCCTCTGCAATGCCACTGATGAAGACATTAAAAAGGACTGGACCCAATACTGAACCCTGCGGTACCCCACTAGTAACCGCCCTTTCTTCAGAATGGACTCCATTTACAATTACCTTCTGTGTCCTGTTGTCCAGCCAATGTTTTACCCAGGCTACCACCCTGGGACCCACTCCCAGGCTGGTTAATTTGACTAATAATCTTTTGTGTGGGACTGTGTCAAATGCCTTGCTAAAGTCTAGGTAGGCCATGTCCACAGCCCCTCCCTGCTCTACTACTTTGGTCACCCAGTCAAAGAAATCTATTAGATTCGTCTGACATGACCTTCCCGCTGTGAACCCATGCTGCCTTGGATCCTGTGCTCCACTGACCTCTAGGTACTCAACTATTCTTTCCTTCAGAAGTGACTCCATCACTTTCCCTACCACAGAGGTCAGACTGACAGGTCTGTAGTTTCCTGCCTCTGTCTTGGTCCCACTTTTGTGAAGGGGAATCACATCCGCCTTCCTCCAGTCCTCGGGTACCACACCATCCTCCCATGATTTATTAAAAAGAGTAGCCAGTGGTTTCACTAGTTCCTTCCTTAATTCTTTTAGAATTCTGGGGTGAATTCATCAGGACCCATTGCTTTATCCACCTTCAGTTTTAGGAGTTCTTGTAGAACCCTTTCTTCTGTGAAAGGACTGGGATCGACCCCCTATCAGGAGTGCTTCTGTTAATTGGATTAGGCACTTCCCCTCTCTTTTGTGAATACTGAGCAGAAATATTCGTTCAGTATTCCTGCTTTTCACTGTCCCCCTCTGCCCACCCACCGTTCATTCTATTCAGCCTCACTATCCCTCCCTTTGTCTTTCTACACTCGCTGATGTACCTATAAAAGGTTTTATCCCCCTTCTTAACTGAGTTGGCTATCTGTTCCTCAGTTTGGGCCTTTGCTATTCTGACTTCCCTCCCTGCTTCTTTCTGCCTTAACTGGTACAGCTCTCTGTCCTGCTCCTTCTGTGTTTTCTTATACTTCTGGAATGCTATCTTTTTCTTCCTGACTTTCACAGCCACCTCTCTTGAGAACCATAGTGGCTTTTTCTTTCATTTTGATTTGTTTATTTGCTTCACACAAAGGCTTGTTGCCTCTGTGATGGCAGTTTTGATAATTCCCATTGTTGCTCCACACTCCTTCTAGCCTGTTTGCTAGTGCTTTTCTGAGGCACTCTCCCATCTTGCCAAAGTCAGCCCTCCTAAAGTCCAGTACCCTCACTTTTGTATGGCTTGACTCTGCAGCTGAGTTTAACGTGAACCACAGTGTTTGATGGTCACTTGTCCCCAGATGGCAACCCACTTCTAGATCTGAGATCCTCTCACCGCCCCGCTTGAGAGTACGAGGTCTAATTGCTCCTCACGAGTGGGATCCGAAACTAGCTGTCTAATGCCTGCCACCTGTAGGTGTCAAGAATGGCCCTGCTCTTGGATGTGGCTGCAGCAAATGTGCTCCAGTTAACATCTGGCATATTCAGGTCTCCCATCAACAGTATCTCCCCTTTCTCTGCCATTCTAAGAATGCCTCCCATCATATCCTTGTCCATTCCTTCCCCCTGACATGGGGGTCTGTACACAACCCCTGTGCGGATTGTGGTGCCCTTTCCAGTCTCCAAGGTGACCCACAGTGCCTACTCTCCTCCCTGTTTACTCTTTTGGTCAGTTGCTTTTATCCCTTCCTTTACATAGAGAGCTACTCCTCCCCCTCTTCTCCCCTGCCTGTCTCTCCTGTAGGTTATGTACCCTGGTATGTTAACATCCCAGTCATGGTTCTCTGTGTACCATGTTTCTGTGACTGCTACGATATCCAGGCATCCCTCTTCCATGAAGGCCACCAGCTCAGGGAGCTTGTTGCCCAGGCTATGGGCATTGCTACTCATTACCCTCCATTTCCTGATGGCCTTACCCCTTTGCCCCATCCCTGTCCTTCTTGCCTTTGTCACTTTCTCCGTTTACCCTGCCCTTCTCCCTATCGACACCTCCATGTTGGTGGCGCCACTTACTACCGTGATTGTTTGGGGGCTAGGATTTTCCTGCTCCTTTCCAGTGCCTCCCCCGGCTAGTTTAAAGCTTGCCAATGAGCATTTAAACCTATCACCTAGGATCCTGGTTCTCCTCCCGGACAGATGCAGCCCATCATGCCAGTATAGGCTTGCATCACTCCAGGTGGATCCCCAGTCCCCAATGAAGCCAAATCCCTGAGCTCCACACCAGTTTTCAACCACTGATTGAATCCCATGGTACGGAACACCTAGCCTCTCCTATACCATAAAATGGGTAGCACCTCCGAGAAGGTTACACGTCGCGCGTGCTACTTGACCTAAGGCCCTCCCAATTCTAAACTCTTCTGCACTTCTCTAATCCCTTTCTTAGCCAGGTCATTTGTCCCTAGTGAACAATGACATCCAGCTCCCTCCTGTGCAGCTGCTCCGCAATCCTGAGGATTCACTCCCTGTCCTCCAAGCCATGGCACCAGGCAGGCACCTTACCTCCCTCTCCTTCCTTGCCCAGTTCTACCTTCCTAACAATGGAGTCCCCACCAGGAGTTGTTTCCTTCCCTGCAGGGTCCCCTGCCACCCTCCTGTGGGTCTCCTTTGTGGAGGTTCCCAGCATCCTCCTTGATCTCCACTGTAGGTGCCTCCATAGAGGAACCACACTTTGCCAGAATGGCATAGGAATTGTGGAGAGGTACAACTGGAGGGATGTGCCTCTGTTCCACCACCCTCACCCTCCCTGAGCCCACTGTGGTCCAACTGCTCCTCTTTCTTGGCAACCTCTGAGGCAACGGCAGTGGCACTGGTGGTCCCTGGATGGAAGAGGAGGTCCCACAAATCCTGGCCAACTCAGCCTGGAGATGAGCAACCTCCTCCCTCAGCCCAGAGAGGTGCCTGCAGATGGGACAACACCGCATCCTCCAGAACATCTCCCAAAAGACTGCTGCTCCACAGCCACTGCACTGCACCACTCCAATCATGTCTTATTTCTGGCCCCTTAACTGTTTGCAATCCTTACTCTTTCCTCTGTTTTTTTCTCTCTCTTACTTTCTGCCTGTATGCCCCTTAAGCTCCTGATTGTCCTGTTCAGAGACAAGAATATCCTATATTTCTCAGTAGACCACTTACTTGTTCAGAGGCAGACCTCCAGCAGCTAGAGGGGCAGGAGAGCTACTCTTGCCCTTCTAGGATGGTGGATCCTTGGTGGTTCTGTGATCACTCACTTCCTGCCCCTAAACAGGAAGTTCCTGTTGTCAGTCAAATCCTGTGCCTATAAAAATAGAACTAGCTTTGGGTGAGGGGGGTGGAGGGGAGGGAAGGAGGGCAATATAGTCCCAGTAGAGAAGTTCAGTCACACAGCAGTCCTTTCTCTTGGTGTCTTCTGCCAAGCTATTAGCAGAATCGTTCTAAGGCAGTCTTTAAATGTAGCTTCCTTCTAGCTAAGCCACTCCCCCTACTTACCAGATCTTTCTACAAGTAATTTAAACCTCACAACAGTTAAGTCCTTTCAGTCACCTGAGATTTACACCTAGATGATTTTTCAGTTACCCATTCAGTTCAGTTAACCCAAACACACACTTTTTTTTTTTGTTTTGTATGTTAGTTTTTTTACCCTAAATTAAAGGTCCACACCACCCCACACTTCTCCCAAAAACAATTCATCAGGTCCGACATGAAGGAACCCCCTCGATCAGTGATTACCTCCTGCAGAATCTCAACATGGGAGAAAATCCCAGAGTAAGGCATCTGCCACTTTGTCTGTCCTCAGTGAGGATAGGGTGACTGCCTCTGGGTACCGGGTGGCATAATCCACCACAGTCAGGATGAATCACTTCCCTGAGGAGCTGGAGGTATTTAAAGGCCCCACAATATCCATTTCCACTCTCTGGAATGGCTCCTCCACTATGGGCAAGGGGATCAGGGCGGCTTGGGTTTTCTTGCCCACCTTCCCTGTTTCTTGGCACTGGTGACAAGACCTGCAATACTCCTTCACCTGCTGGGTGAAGTTAGGCAAGTAGAAATTCTGGGCCAACCTCTGCGTAGTTCGTGCGATTCCCAGATGACAGACAAGGTAATATCATGTGCAATTTTGAGCAACTGCTCACGATACCCCTGGGGAACGACAAGCTGCCTGCCTAGCATCCCTCCCTCTGTCTGTACTGCCTGTGTATACATAGGTACATTTTCCCAACAAACCTTATGTCTGCCATCACCTCCCTGTGTGCCCTCAGAGTCTGCCCAAGCCCTCAGCTTCTTTAAACTAGGGTCACTCCTCTGAGCAGCTGCAAACCCCTCACACAGTCCCAAGGCATGGGACAAGTCCCCTTCAGTTGCTAAACTAGGGTCCCTAGCACTAGCGTCAGGGCCCTCAGGATCACTGTCAATCCTAACCCTCTGACAATTGGTCATCCCTTCCTCTTCAGAGTAACCTTTCATAGCAGTGTGGTCACTCGCTACCAGGGAAATTTTTTCCCCCTTTTTATCAGTCTCCCCATCTGGAGACACAGGCTGGGGACCCAGCCTCTCCGTGGTTTCCACACTGGTTTCTGTGGGGTTCAAGGAACTACTATTTTCCCTGGCCACTTGGCTACGGGTAACTGCACATACCATCCCCTGTTGGAGATTGTTACCCAGGATCACATCTAATGCTAACGTTTTAGCTACAGCCACCTGTTGCACAGTTCCCCCTGTTTCACCCCAGTCCAGGAGAACACTGGCCAGTGGCAATGTTTTCGCTTCACCCTCAAAGTCCTGTATAGTCACGTATTTGTTTGGGATAAGCTGAACAGGCTGTACTAGATCCCCTTTCACCAATGTCAGGAATGCACTAGTGTCCCTTAACCCCTGTGTCTGTATGCCATTTACCATGACTGGGTTCATGTGTTCTCTCATGTTCACTGGCATGCTCTCAGGAACACACAAACAACCCACTTCTTTTCTGGTACCACTTTGCTTATTATTGCTTGCGCTTCTTGGACACTGTCTGGCAATGTGCCCAGTTTCTTTACATAAACAACAAACATTTCTTACTTCAGAGAAATCTTTTCTTTGAAACCTGGGGCTAACTGGTTTCAGTGGAGGCAGTGAGGGTTTTAGCTGCCCTGAAGGTGCGCTTTTCACTTTCTGCACTGCCATGCCCACCCCATTCGCTCTCAGAGCAGGTCTGTTCTTGGCATAGCGGTCCGAGAGTTCAGCAGCCTCTTGCACTGTTTTTGGATCTCGATTCTCTAGCCAGGTTTTTAACTCTGCTGGGCATGCCCAATAAAACTGTTCTAAGAAAATCACATTTTCAATTTTATCAACAGTGTTTGCCTCAATTCCTTCCCACCAACATTTTAAAAACTGACGTTGTTTCGTGGCTAGCTCCTCATAGCTCATATCAGGGCTTCTCCTGAGCTTCCGGAATTTAGCTCTGTATGATTCAGCAGATAATTCAAACTTTTTTAGTAGTGCAGCTTAACTTGCTGTAATCATCACTGTCTTTATTGTCCATGTGACCCAATGCATCACAAACTTTTCCGGTAAGTAGCGGGGATAGCGGGAAGCTCCAGGACTCTCTAGGAATTTTAGCCCGAATACAAACTTTTTCAAAAGAATTTAAAAAGGCATCTATATGGTCCCCATCCTTAAACTCAGCTATTAGTTTAGAGTTCAATTTGTAACCCAGTCCTGCAGTCTCAGTTAAACCCAAGCCACTTACCTGCTCTGGTGCAGCTGGTTGGAGTCGCATCTTTTCCAGCTTGTGTTGCCTCTGGCACTCCTGCTCCTCACGGTCTGCATCTCGGCGTTCTCATTCTCTCATCTCCTTTGCATCTTGCTGGCACTCATGCTCCTCACGGCTTGCCTCCCCCTGTTGTCACTCTGCCTCTCTGCGTTCTCGCTCTGCCTCACGGTCTCTCTCTCTGTTGTCGCTCTGCCTCCAGTTCTATCCTCCACAACTCAATTTGCAGCTTGAGTACCTCTGGATTCAGGATACTGGTGACCTTCCACTGCTGCTGTGGCCCTTCATTGACAGTGGCCCTGCTGTCCACCTCATCGACTCGGGACCCCTCACTGGCCACTAGTTCTGCCACACTCGAGGTCTGGTCCCTTTCAGTCATAGTCTGTGACTACCTGCTCTGGGTATCTGCTACCATCAGGGCTTCTATGAGATTCTGCTTACTGGCTTTCACCTCAAACAGGACTCCTCTGTCCTCGCACAACTGTTTTAACTTTTCTACAGTGTGCCTGCTGTAGTAGGACACCATCTTTCCTAACTACTGCTATTCTGGCTTTGCACTTTAGAAAAAAAATAAAATAGGTAGGAACTTGACTGTACACCAAGTGATATATAGTTCTGTTTTCTTTTTAAAATAAAACTCTGTCTTTTTCTTTCTTTGCAAAAGAGCTTACGGTCTCAGCTGACAGAACAATAAAGCTTGTGATACCAAAATTATGCCACCACTGCCAACCAATCTGTCCCAGATTGACTCAGCAGGTCAGGCCTTCTACTCCCAAAGTGCCAACCTCTGATCGCAGTCTTGTGAGCAGTGTAATAGACAAGGTAACACTCTTGTCTGTTTTTGTCAGTTCGGATCAACCTTTGGTCTCAGTTCTGGAGGGATTCGAACTGTTAACCTCTTGCTAGCATACCCAATGCACAGGCTCAGATATATCTGTCTTTGGGGGCCAGATATCTTTGCCTACGGGCACCTAACCAGGTATTCAGAGATGATCCCTTTAAAACTTAATAAATACCTCAGATTTAAAATGCTTCTGTTTCCAGTTTGGTACCACCATACAAGCTATATGTTTGCTGAACCATAAATATTTCTTAGCAAAAGAAAGCAATTCAAACACAGACCAGGTTTGCTCTAAAATTAGAGTTTTTACTAAAATATATAATAATATGTCAAACATACAATACAGGACTCGTATCAAAAGACATACAAATCTTTAAAACAAAACAAGGTTTAAAACAGTGCAATTCCTACAACTATATTTAGATTTTGTCTAGCTTTCTAAATACCTGTTTTCAGTGCTCAGATGTTTCCTTAGTCAGTGTCAGATACCAATGCATCTCTATAGTGAAAGAGAATTATATTTTCAAGCAGTATTGGCCAACCCCTTTTTGATGAAGTCATCCAGCCCCTCTTCTGGTCAAATATCTAACCAAAATATATTTTTATACAACCACAGGATGTAATTTTATTAATCTATACTATACAGCTATACAGGGTGTATTAATTCTGCAACCTTAGCATAACTCAAGTTTCAATGACACCTCTTTAGATCTCATGCTGTACCCTCTCCACACAGGCTTCATAGGGTCATTTACAACCTTCACCTCTATGTAACATCCTAGCTTCCCTTATTTTAACGTCATAAACCTAGTTTATGATTTCTCTCTTAACAAAATTAACTTAACAACTCTGTAATTAGCTCAGAGAAACAGGATCCTTAAAAGTCTTCCAGTAACACATTGTCTCTAAAAAGACTGAGTGTGTGATACAATGCTGTCAGCAGTTCTCTTGGCCTTCATCTGTCAGGTAAAATCTAGGGGGGGAGGATGAAAGAGGTCATTCCAAGAGCATTTGAATTTTCAGCAGAGACATTAATACATTTTATATTAAAAAAATATAATACAGCACTCAGAACTGGCTATCTACGTCACACTCCTCCCCACCTAGACTGAATTTGGGGGATCTATCCCCTACATGGGATGAGCTTCCCAAATCAGTTCACTCCTCATAGACCCTAGACAGCCCATCAGCGTTCTGATTCTTAATGCCCGCCCTATGTATGATTGTCAGATCATATCCTTGCAAAGCAAGACTCCATCTTAGTAGTCTCCCATTGCTCTTTCCCATCTGCGTCAGCCAAACCAGGGGGTTGTGGTCAGTCTGCACCACAAAATGCTGCCCATACAAGTATGGCATGAACTTCTTCAGGGCCCACACTATGGCAAGACACTCCTTTTCCACTGTGGAGTATGCTTGTTCCCTGGGGAGCAGCTTTTTCCTCAGGTACAAAACTGGGTGATCTGTCCTTGGCTAGACGTCTGGCGAAGTACTGCCCCAATACCCACGTCTGAGGCATCTGTCTGAACTATAAAGGTTTTGCTATAGTCCGACTTGTCAAACAGGAGCACTGCACAGTGCCTCCTTCAGTCTGGTAAAGGCTTCCTCACAGGCTGGGCCCCAAGTAATTTTCTTTGGCATCTTTTTCTTTGTCAGGTCAGATAGGGGAGCAGCCAGGCACTGTAATTAGGTACAAGCTTTCTGTAGTACCCTGCTGTCCCTCGAAAGCTCCTGACCTGCTTCTGTGTTTCTGGTCTGGGCCATGCCTGAATCACCTCGATCTTTATTTGGTTAGGACGGAGCAGTCCCCGGTCTACCACATGCCCGAGGTATGCCACTTCCCCCATGGCTACCTGGCATTTCTCGGCTTTGACAGTGATCCTGGCCCTCTGTATCCTGCCCAGCACTTCCCTAAGGTATTCCTCCCAGCTGGTACTGAAGATGGTAATGTCATCCAGGTATGCTACAGCGTACTCCTCAGTATCATTCAACACCTGGTTCAACTACCTTTGGAAAGTGGCCGGGGCGTTCTTCATTCCGAAAGTCATTACTTTGAACTCAAATAAGCCTATCGGAGTGATGAAGGCCGACCTTTCCCTAGCTCTGTCTGTCAGTTATACCTGACAATACCCCTTGGTCAGGTCAATAGTCGTAAGGTAGGTCGCCCCTCCCAACTTGTCCAGGAGTTCATCTGTCCGGGGTATCAGGTGGGTGCTGGACTTCGTGACTGCATTCAGTCCATGATAGTCCTCACAGAAACAAGTTGAGCCATCTGTCTTTGGCACGAGGACTACGGGTGAGGCCCAGGGGCTGTGGGATCTCTGGATTACCCCTAAATTCAGCATCTCCTTCACTCCCGCCTAATGTCCTTTTGGACAGCCCCTGACACCCGATATGCTGTTCACTGTATGAGCGTCTGTGTCCTTGTCTCCACATCGTATGTCGCTAAGGAGGTTAGTCCAAGCTTGGCACTAAACAAGGGGGCAATGTCTGCTAAAACCTCCCTTACTTTCTGGACCTGGTCCGGGGTCAGCTGGGGAGACAATTTTACTGCCTCCACAGAGGACTCCCGCTTACTTTCTTCCAGCAAGTCCAGAAGGGGGTCTCCTTCGTCCATCCCCTCCACATGACTACACACTGCAAATACCATGTCTGCCCTATTTGCTTATGGCTTCATCATGTTAATATGGTACAGCCTTTCTTTCTGTCTACGGTCAGGTAGAGGTGAAAGCTGATATTAACAAAAAAGAAGAAGTATTAAGAACTTTTTCTCATACTCCACTCTGTGATCAGCTATTGGAAAGCTTTGCTGAAAATATAAAAAAATATAAAGAAAAAATCAAGTTAAGCAAAAGACAAAAGTTTGAAAGGGACAAGTGTGATTATAAAGAGAGGAGGATATTTGAGTGGGCTAATCCAAAATTACATGGTGAGAAATTTACCATTAAACAATCGACTTTTACAAATAACTTAACTGTTACACATTCAGAAGACCTAGAGGAAGAAGAAACTTTTTTAGGGGAAGAAACGGCCGAAAAATGTGCTACCCCCACGCTTCCACAGACACCATCAGGCCTATTGCGCAGTCAGAGATCTACGTGCTGGAATCCAGGTGCAAAAAACGCACAAGAAGAGGGGGAATTAAACACAAGAGGAGATTCGAACGGATGACGGGGAAGACAATGGAGAATGAGACGTGGAAGGGGCAGACTTTACCAATGAACATCATAAATGTTTCAAGATATGAACTAAATGATGTTGAAATTAATGCCTTAAATAAGGGACTTTCCTTTACACCCCCCAGGAGATTTGATACATTTGGGACCATAATTGATCTATATAAACTAGGAGGTAATCTAAGTCTTAAATCATTCTTTTCAAGAAAAGCATTGAATTGTGGAGATACTATCCAAAATTCAGGTGAGATAACGAATATTACAACTTACAGTTGTTTTAAACCAAAGTCTGATTTTTGCCCCCCATGTCAGCAGCATTAAAAGTCTTTCTAAAAAGCTGTGAAAAAGATATTGAATATCTCTAATAATTTGGATAAAAAATATGTTCAAAATATGAGTGTAAGTGAGAGTGAAGCATTGGAAGGACTGGGTACAAATTTGAATGTTACTATCAAGGAAGCTGACAAGGGAGGAGCTATAGTTATTATGGATACTACTCAATATGAAGTTGAAGTTATGAGACAACTTGGGGATGTTGATTTCTATACCAAGTTGAGATATGATCCTACTGTAGAATTGAAAAAGATCATAGGTGGGTTTCTAGATGTTGTTAGAGAAAATCTATGGTTATCAGAGTCTGTTATTGATTTTCTTAAGGTAGAGTTTCCGGTACGGCCGACCTTTTACTGTCTCCCCAAAATACACAAAAATTTGTGTAATCCCTGGGACAACCTATCGTTTCTGGGAATAATTTATTGACAGAACCACTGGTCAGGTATATGGATTCTCTAATTGCAGATTTGGTTAAAGAGGTACCATCTTATATTAAAGGTACTAGCACTATTTTGGAAATACTAGACAACGTAGCCATTCAAGATGAATGGTATTGGGTGACTCTAGATGTTACAGCACTGTATACCAGCATACCCCACAGGGAATGATTAGAAGCCATGGAATTCTATCTAAAGTACAGAAGTGACCCTGTACCTTCAACTGAAATTGTTATTCAGTTGGCAGAATTTGTCTTAACCTGTAATACCTTTTGTTTCAAAAATGATTTTTATTTACAAAAAAAGGGTACAGCTATGAGAGCAAGCTTTGCACCAAATTATGCCAATCTTTATATGGCAAAATGGGAACATGATACAATATGGGATGTCAATAATCCATTTCTTCAAAAGACTGATTTGTGGAAACGTTTTATTGATGACATATTGGTCATATGGAAGGGTACACAGGCTGAACTCTTGTTGTTTGTCGAATATTTAGAAAACTGCAACAAGAATCTAAAGTTTACATGAAATCCCATTTTTGGATTTGATTGTAAAAAAGTCTGGAGAGGGTGGACTTGCTACTGACATATACCGTAATCCAACAGATAGAAATACTATACTGTTAGCCAGTTGTAATCACCCACAACATGTCATTAAGGCCATACCTAAGGGACAATTCATTAGGACAAACAGAAATTGTGGTTCTGATTCCACATTTCAGTGGAAAGCAGATGAATTGATAAGTAGACTGACTGAGAGAGGTTATTCACAGACATTATTAAGCATCACTAAGGAAGTTGTGGACTAGATTCCAAGAAAAGATTTGTTTCAGGCTAATAAACAAGTTGATTCTAAAAAAAGAGATCCACAACTGACCTTTGTTAGTACTTACAACCCTCAGTCAAAGTCTGTAGCCAATATCATTAACAAACATTGGCATATAGTTAAACAGGACTCAGGCCTGACCAGTTTAAAAGAGGAAGAGCCAAAGTTTGCATATCGTAGGGGTAACACCATTAAAGACAAAACTATACATTCCTTACAGCCTACACAACATAATCCAAGAATGTGAATTCCAAAAAGGGAGAATAGCTGTAATATATGTGGAAACTGTAAATTTTGTCAAAAGGTAATCACCACAAAATCTGTAAAGGACCCCATTAAAGGAACAGATGTTCCGATTAGGGGCTTCATTACATATAGTACTATGGGTATAATATATCTTGCCCTATGTAAATGTGGCTACTTCTACGTTGGAAAGACCATTAGAGCATTCAAAACTGGAATAGGGGAACATGAAAGAGCTATTTCAAATGAAGATTTGACAAATGCATTATCTATGCATGTGTTCAAAACTAGAAATAAGAATCAACATACATTCACTTATATAGGTCTAGAGAAACCAGTTATGTCTAGAAGAGGTGGGGACCTCAACAACTTATTATTGAAAAGAGAACATTACTGGATTTTTACTTTTAAAGCAATGGATGGTAAAGGATTGAATGGTAGATTTGAGGTTAAGCCATTTCTGAAAACATAACCTGTATAATATGTTATAGTTACATATTGATATTATATTAATTCTCTCTTTTTTTCTTTTTCTATACAGATTTGCACCAGCATTTCGTGCTGTTTGGGTTTACAAAACTGGGTGCAATCTTTCTCACTTTGACAGGTTTGATTTTAATAATATATACTGGTGTTAAATGACAAAATGATCTATGATACTGAGCATTTTATGTACTGTGCATAATACATCTGCTATGATTAATTACTGGAGATTATAAATACCAGAAACATAGAAACATAGAATTTGACGGCAGATAAGGACCGCTTGGCCCACCCAGTTTGCTCATTTCCCTGCCTACTGGATAAGCTGCAGATCCTAGTTAACCAGCAGCCTACTTCTTTCTACCCCCACCCCTAGAATTGCCGTATGACTGTCCCATGCATGCTTGAATTCCACCACTGTTTTTGACTCCACAACCTCCTCTGGAAGGCTGTTCCATGCATCCACAACCCTCTCTGTGAAAAAATACTTCCTTAAATTACCTCTGAGCCCCCTCCTCTATCTTCAAATTGTGCCCCCTTGTTCTTGCACACCTCTTTTTTTGAAAGATGCTACCCTCTTGACTTTGTTGATTCCTTGAGGTACTTGAAAGTTTTATCATGTCCCCCTCCCTCCTTTCCTCGAGGCTATGCATATTAAGCTCCTTAAGTCTCTCTTCATATGTCTTCGGTGCAGACCCTGCACCATTTTAGTTGCCCTCCTGGACAGCTTCCATCCTGTCTATGTCTTTGCGAAGACTGGGTCTCCAGAACTGCACACAGTACTCAGATGGGGTCTGACCAGCTGTCTGTACAGAGGATAATAACGTCCTGTTTTCTACTGGTGATGCCTCTCCCTATGCATCCCAGTATCCCCAACCCTCCTTGCTGCCCTCTCACATTGCTTGCCCACCTTTAGGTCATCTGATATGACTACCCCAGGTCCCTTTCCATTTTTTGTTGTTAGTATCTCACCCCCATTGTGTACTCTTCCCTGGGTTTTGTTTCCCAGGTGCATTACCTTGCACTTCTTAGCATTGAATCTAAGCTGCCATACATTTGACCATTTCTCTAACCTTGCCAAGTCCCTTTTCATCCTTTCCACCCCACCTTGTGCATCAACTCTGTTGCAGATCTCTGTGTCATCTGCAAAGAGACATACTTTTCCTTCCAGTCCCTCTGCAATGTCACTTATAAAGACATTGAAGAGGTCCGGTCCTGATACTGAACCCTGTGGTACCCCACTAGTAACCCCCCTTTCTTCAGAGTGGACTCCATTTACTATTACTCTCTGTGTCCTATTCTCCAGCCAATTTTTTACCCAGGCTGTCATCTTGGGACCCACTCCCAGAAAGATGTCTATAATAATGACTAAACAGATTACAATGATGCACATCATATTTTTGATCTGATTATAGTTAATTTCACCATTGAAAATGTTTGTATTATTGGTATGGTGTTAGTGTGTCTTTAAAATTTTTTCAGATTTAAAGTCCTGGTATGGTATTGTCTCTAAACCTTTGAGAAAGCCTCTGATTGGGTGAAACGCGTCAGATGATGAGACACTGAACCAGGAACCAGGAAGTGTATTGTTGTGTGCTGATTTTTACGCTACCTCTGTTGGATTTTACTTGCTTTATTTCACTGGAAAATTAAAGTATATTGCAGTCTTGCAGTACAGTGATCCCAGGGTCGGTGAGTTTTTATAAGGACTCTAGCATTTTGAGAGACTTCTCTGTATAGCCTTGGTTAGGGTGCTGGTTTTTCCTCCTTATTCAACACCACAATGTAGTTTACATCATGTACCTTCCTAACCACTTTGTACGGTCCTGCCCACTCAGCTTACAGCTTGTCTTTCCAGACCGGAATAAGGAACATGACTTCCTGACCCACCATGTACGAGCGAACTCTGGCTCTGCAGTTGTACTGCACCTTTTGTCTCTGTTGGGCAGCTGCCAGGTTGCTCTGGGTTGTCCCCATAAGCTCCTTCAGCCTTTCCCTAAACCTAAGGACATAATTCACAATGGGACTTCCCTGGGTGGCATGCTTGCCTTCCCAGTCATCCCGGATTAAGTCTAGGGGCCCACGTACCCAGCGTCCGTATAAGAGTTCGAAAGGGGAAAATCCTGTCGACTCTTGGGGTACCTCCCTGTATACAAACAACAGGTGGGGAAGGTATTTCTCCCAGTCCCTCTCATGCTGTTCAGCAAACGCCCAGAGCATTGACTTTAGGGTACCATTGAAACATTCCACAAGCCCATTGGCTTCTGGGTGATACGGTGTCATGCATCTCTGCACCACCCCACACTTCTCCCATAAACACTTCATCAGGTCCGACATGAAGGAACCCCCTCGATCACTGATTACCTCCTGCGGAAACCCAACACAGGAGAATATCCCAAGTAAGGCATCTGCCACTTCGTCTGTCCTCAGTGAGGATAGGGCAACTGCCTCTGGGTACCAGGTGGCATAATCCACCACAGTCAGGATGAATCACTTCCCTGAGGAGCTGGGGGTATTTAAAGGCCCCACAATATCCATTCCCACCCTCTGGAATGGCTCCTCCACTATGGGCAAGGGGATCAGGGCGGCTTGGGTTTTCTTGCCCACCTTCCCTATTTATTGGCACCGGTGACAAGACCTGCAATACTCCTTCACCTGCTGGGTGAAGTTAGGCCAGTAGAAATTCTGAGCCAACAGCTGCATAGTTCGTGCGATTCCCAGATGACAGACAAGGTAATATGTATCATGTGCAATTTTGAGCAACTGCTCACGATACCCCTGGGGAACGACAAGCTGCCTGCCTAGCATCCCTCCCTCTGTCTGTACTGCCTGTGTATACATAGGTACATTTTCCCAACAAACCTTATGTCTGCCATCACCTCCCTGTCTGCCCTCAGAGTCTGCCCAACCCCTCAGCTTCTTTAAGCTAGGATCACTCCTCTGAGCAGCTGCAAACCCCTCACACAGTCCCAAGGCATGGGACAAGTCCCCTTCAGTTGCTAAACTAGGGTCCCTAGCACTAGCGTCAGGGCCCTCAGGATCACTGTCAATCCTAACCCTCTGACAATTGGTCATCCCTCCCTCTTCAGATTAACCTTCCATAGCTGTGTGGTCACTCACTACCAGGGAAATTTTTACCCCCTTTTTATCAGTCTCCCCACCTGGAGACACAGGCTGGGGACCCAGCCTCTCCGTGGTTTCCACTCTGGTTTCTGTAGGGTTCTGGGAACTACTATTTTCCCTGGCCACTTGGCTATGGGTAACTACACATACCATCCCCTGTTGGAGATTGTTACCCAGGATCACATCTACTGCTAATGTTTTAGCTACAGCCACCTGTTGCACAGTTCTCCCTGTTTCACCCCTGTCCAGGAGAACACTGACCAGTGGCAATGTTTTCACTTCATCCACAAAGTCCTGTACAGTCACGTATTTGTTTGGGATAAGCTGACCAGGCTGTACTAGATCCTCTTTCACCAATGTCAGGGATGCCCCTGTGTCCCTTAACCCCTGCGTCTCTATGCCATTTACCATGTCTGGTTGCATGTGTTCTCTCATGTTCACTGGCATGCTCTCAGGAACACTCAAACAACCCACTTCTTTTCTGGTACCACTTTGCATATTATTGCTTGCCCTTCTTGGACACTATCTGGCAATGTGCCCAGTTTCTTTACATAACCAACAAACATTTCTTACTTCAGAGAAATCTTTTCTTTGAAACCTGGGACTAACTGGTTTCAGTGGAGGCAGTGAGGGTTTTAGCTGCCCTGAAGGCATGCTTTTTCCTTTCTGCATTGCCACGCCTGCTCCATTCACTCTCAGAGCAGGTCTGCTCTTGGCATAGCGGTCCGAGAGTTCAGCAGCCTCTTGCACTGTTTTTGGATCTCGGTCCTCTAGCCAGGTTTTTAACTCTGCTGGGCATGCCCAATAAAACTGTTCTAAGAAAATCACATCTTCAATTTTATCAACAGTGTTTGCCTCAATTCCTTCCCACCAACGTTTTAAAAACTGAGGTTGTTTCGTGGCTAGCTCCTCATAGCTCATATCAGGGCTTCTCCTGAGCTTACGGAATTTAGCTCTGTATGATTCAGCAGTTAATTCAAACTTTTTTAGTAGTGCAGCTTTTAACGCTGTAATCATCACTGTCTTTATTGTCCATGTGACCCAATGCATCCCAGGCTTTTCCAGTAAGGAGCGGGGATAGCTGGAAGCTCCAGGACTCTCTAGGAATTTTAGACTGAATACTAACTTTTTCAAAAGAATTTAAAAAGGCATCTATATCCTCCCCATCCTTAAGCTCAGTTGTTAATTTAGAGTTCAATTTGTAACCTAGTCCTGCAGTCTCAGTTAAACCCAAGCCACTTACCTGCTCTGGTGCAGCTGGTTGGAGTCGCATCTTTTCCAGCTTGTGTTACCTCTGGCGCTCCTGCTCCTCACGGTCGGCATCTCGGCGTTCTCATTCTCTCTTCTCCTCTGCATCTCGCTGGCGCTTGTGTTCCTCATGGTCTGCCCCCCCCTGTTGTCACTCTGCCTCTCTGCATGCTCTCTCTGCCTCACGGTCCGTCTCTCTCTCTGGTGTTGCTCTGCCTCCAGTTCTATCCTCCGCAACTCAATTTGCTGCTTGAGTACCTCTGGATTCAGGATACTGGTGACCTTCCCCTGCTGCTGTGGCCCTTCATTGACAGTGGCCCTGCTGTCCACCTCATTGACTCAGGACCACTCACTGGCCACTAGTTCTGCCACACTCGAGGTCTGGTCCCTTTCAGTCATAGTCTGTGACTCCCTGCTCTGGGTATCTGCTACCATCAGGGCTTCTATGAGGTTCTGCTTACTGGCTTTCACCTCGAACAGGACTCCTCTGTCCTCGCACAACTGTTTTAACTGTTCTGCAGTGTGCCTGCTGTAGTAGGACGCCATCTTTCCTAACTACTGCTATTTTGACTTTGCACTTTAGAAAAAAAAATAAAATAAGTAGGAACTTGACTGTACACCAAGTGATATATAGTTCTGTTTTCTTTTTAAAATAAAACTCTGTCTTTTTCTTTCTTTGCAAGAGAGCTTATGGTCTCAGCTGACAGAATAACAAAGCTTGTGATACCAAAATTATGCCACCACTGCCAACCAATCTGTCACAGATTGACTCAGCAGGTCAGGCCCTCTACACCCAAAGTGCCAACCTCTGAGTGCAGTCTTGTGAACAGTGTAACAGACAAGGTAACCCTCTTGTCTGTTTTTGTGAGTTCAGATCAACCTTTGGTCTCAGTTCTGGAGGGATTCAAACTGTTAACCTCTTGCTAGCATACCCAATGCACAGGCTCAGATTTATCTGTCTTCGGAGGGCCAGATATCTTTGCCTACGGGCACCTAACCAGGTATTCAGAGATGAACCCTTTAAAACTTAATAAATACCTCAGATTTAAAATGCTTCTGTTTCCAGTTTGGTACCACCATACAAGCTTATGTCTGCTGAATCATAAATATTTCTTAGCAAAAGAAAGCAATTCAAACACAGACCAGGTTTGCTCTAAAATTAGAGTTTTTACTAAAATATATAATAATATGTCAAACATACAATACATAACTCTTATATCAAAAGACATACAAATCTTTAAAACAAAACAAGGTTTAAAACAGTGCACTTCCTACAACTATATTTAGATTTTCTCTAGCTTTTCTAAATACCTGTTTTCAGTGCTCAGATGTTTCCTTAGTCAGTGTCAGATACCAATGCATCTCTATAGTGAAAGAGAATAATCTTTACAAGCAGTATTGGTCAACCCCTTTTTGATGAAGTCATCCAGCTCCTCCTCTGGTCAACTATCTAACAAAAATATATTTTTATACAACCACAGGAAGTAATTTTATTAATCTATATTATACAGCTATACAGGATGTATTAATTCTGCAACCTTAGCATAACTCACGTTTCAATGACACCTCTTTTGATCTCATGCTGTACCCTCTTCACACAGGCTTCATAGGGTCATTTACAACCTTACACCTCTATGTAACATCCTAGCTTCCCTTATTTTAACGTCATAAACCTAGTTTATGATTTCTTTCTTAACGAAATTAACTTAACAACTCTGTAATTAGCTCAGAGAAACAGGATCCTTAATAAAAGTCTTCACGTAACCCATTGTCTCTAAAAAGACTGAGTGTGTGATACACACTGTCAGCAGTTCTCTTGGCCTTCATCGGTCAGCTAAAATCTGGGGGGGATGAGAGAAGTCATTCCTAGACCATTCAAATTTTCAGCAGAGACATTAATACATTTTATATTAAAAAAATATAATACAGCACTCAGAACTGGCTGTCTATGTCACAGAAGGCATGAGTGGAACTATGGGGGGGCTTCAAAAGAGAGATTAGGAAACACTGTTTTCTGGAAAGAGTCATGGAACCATGAAATAGACTACCAGCTGAGGTGGTGGAAGCAGAGACCGTGACATCATTCAAGCTGGGGTGGAACAGGGCTAAAGCATGATCAAAACCAATGGGAACAGTAGGAGGCATAAAGCAGAAGGGTGGCTAGGTCCTGGGATCTGAGTAGGTCTCAGGGACACATGGGCAGACTAGGTGGACTCTTGTTCTCCTGCCATCATTTATTCTCTGTTTCTATGTATAATTTTGGCCACCTTCCATTTACTGGGGACAGTGGAAGTGGTAATCGAGAGGTTGAAGAGTTGGGTGACGGGATGTGAGGAAAGAGGCAGCCTGCTTGAGTATTTTCAGTTCAATCCCATCTGGGCCAATACTATCAAAGGATGAGATGGAGTTAAGGAGACACAGGACCCCACAACGTGAGACTGTACTCAGGTGCAGTGGGGACATACAGGGGCAGGTGGGGGAGCTGCGAGGGGCAAGACATGAGAGACTCGAGAGAGATCAAGAAGTACGAATTAAAGGCATTAGCTATGGTGACAGGATTATTGCTCTTGACATTGCCAATGATCATATTTGGAGGAGTTTGATCTCTACAATTACCCAGGAGTCCCTTGATTTGGGACCAGAAGCTCTTGAAGTCTCTGGCCGTAGCGAGAAGATCCCTGAAGTACTTGGTTTGGGCCAACCTAATTTTTTTTTTACAAGCATTTCTCATAGCACAATAGGCGAGCCAGTTGGGAGTGCAAGGAAGATTTGAATTTGGCCCAGCATTTGTCTCTGGACTTGAGCATAGAGAGAAAGTTGGGGGCTATGCAGACATCTAGTAGGTTTCCCTCTGACCCGGTGTCTGGTAACCGGGATGTGCTTCTGTTGAAAGGAAGCGAGGGTGGAGGTGAAATACTCTATGGCTGTGTCAACATCGCAAGAGGAGTACAGCGGGGACCAGTCTACACAGCTGAGATCTGCAAGGAAGGCATCAGGGTTGAGAGCTGAGAAGTCTCTCAGGAATACCATGCCTCACCTTGCATGCCTGGTGCTGGTCTGATCTCCTGGTTCCCCACATTTGAAGGTCCTTTGAGTCTAATCTCCAGCAGGAAACAGAGGAGTGTTGGGGCCGCTCAGGTTAATATAGACGCTGACGCATGACGTTCTCATGGGTGGACCCTGGCTAGCCGAAGTTACCGTGTGGTCCTGGTGCCTTGTGGCTATAGTTCCAAAGGTGTGGACTAATGGAGGAGATTCTCTTGAAGATCTACTGTTAGTAAGTTCTTACATGACTGTTATTTTCTGTTGTGTGGAATCATAGTTTTAAAATATATTTCATGTTGTTTTAGGTGTTTAAAATGTTTTTCTTGTGTGAGTAGTGCTGAGGTTTTCTGGGTTTCGGTTTTTGAGTAGGAAGTACTGTATGTTTTTCCAAAGTTGTGGGGTGGATTTCCTTTACAGTTTGTGATTCTTGAACAATGTTACTGTGGGGGGATGTCATTCTTTTTTAAATTTGCATAGCTTCTTTCTGATGTGACTGTGTTTGATTTGCATTGTGACCTTTTGACCCTGAGGATATATAATTAGCATATTGACCTCTTTGACCCCCAACTGGATGTGCTCTAGATCAGGGGTTCTCAAATGGTGAAGCCAGCCTCCCTGGGGAGGCCCCAACCTGTTCCAAGGGAGGCTCAAGCAAGTCTGAAAAAGAGCTCTATTTAAATTTTGAGTTTTATGTATTTTGTGTGAAGAGATGAAGCAAACTGAAAAAGGATAATAGTAGGTGAATTGTATGTGTTTATTTACTAATAGGTGACAAGGGAAGGTGAATGAGCCAAGGCTCATTTCAGGTGTACCCACGGAAGGGTAGGGAGTGAATACTTTTCAAAAGGTAACTGCAAAACAATCAAGAAATATACAGTGAACAATAGTGCAAACAAATATGAACAATAAACTAATAATGAGTGGTGGTAATTGATCAATTTGTAGCCTGATGGCAGAACAGCCCAAATACAAGGGTTAAGCATAGAAGTGCTAATAGCAATAGAAGGAAGGAGCAAAGTAATCCCAGAGAAGTTGCTTAGGAGCAGGAAAGGAGGAGGAGGAGAGGCAAAGTATGTAGGAAGGTAATTTCATAGAGAGGAAGCAGAGAAAGTAGTCTGACCCATGAAGATACTGCAACAAGGGATAACAATGGTTCAAGAATGAAATTAGTGGAGCAAGTAGGCTGGCCTGGGGGTTACAATAAGCTGAATAATAATATTTGTTTATTTTATTTATTTGTTATTCAGATAACACCTTTGAGTACAGGAGCTCTTTTTCAAAGATTCCACTTCAGTATAAGACTAAGAACTGAATGTGAGCCAAGTGCGTAAAGGGGTTTCAATGTATTCAAGGTGTACTGCGCAAAGTATAGTATGTTATATTTCTTTGGGGAGGCCCAAGATTATTTCAGTTTTTGGGGGAGGCTCAAAATCTTTTCCGTGAATTTGGGGAGGCTCACTGTGACAAAGTCTAAGAACTATTGCTCTAGATTAATACACCTATATTATGTCTTCTGAGCAGGAAATATGCTCGGGTAATACAATACCATGTGATGGGATCCTGCCCAATGAGGAGTCAGAACTGGTCAGACACCACTTAATATCATGAGTTAATGCACACCCACGTGCACTGTGAGGCACTTGTGCTGAGTGCCTCTAGCACCGGGAAGTGCATTAAACCATGACAGCCACCACCCTGGAGTGTCTTATTGCACTTATAAAATTGGTCTCCTGTAACAAAAAAAAAGATATTTATCAGATCTTTGAGGATATCTCTTCCATTGGGCTCCACCTTTGGAACTATACCTGCATCAGTGCTGGAACCACACGGACATTTTTGCTAGCTGGGGGACACCCAAGGCAGCATCTACATAAACGTGGATGGCACCATCTCTCCTCAGTTCATTTTCTGCTGTCAGTCATCCTTATCAAACCTGCTGCAGAAACTTTGACCAACTAGCTGTTGTCGTTTTTTTTATTTTACTTTATTTGTCATAAGTTAAATGTTATATCATCATCTCTGCATGCTGCGAAAATCAATTATGTTATTTCAGTACTGTGAGTGCGGAGAGAACATTTTTAAAGACACATATGAGGTGTGTGTCTGCTGCCTAGGCCTCTCTCACAATATCCAAACCTGTGAGATCTGTCAGAGCTTTAACCAAAGTACTAGGCAACACCGAAGAAAAGAGTTGGAAAATTTTCTCCTGGAGAAAACTTTGACAGCCATGGAGAAAGCACAAAGCCAGAAATTGGCATCACCTAGCCTCTTGAGCAAATCGTGACCGACAAAGCTTTGGGACCGGGAGAGGGATCGGTCATCGTCCCAACCCCCTATGTCATCAGGCCAGAAGCACAAGCACAGGGATAAAGAGAGATCCTCTTCCCTGGTGAGGTGCCGGTTGTAGCTGCTGCCTTCAGGTACTAAAACTTTTCCATTGACTGCTGTGGTGGCGGTGACACCAGTGCCTCCGACCATTGATGAGACACCAAGGTCAGGGTTTGGCTGAGACACTGCCATACCTACTACGGATGGTACATCACCGTCGTCAATGGATCCTGGCCCATCATCAACTTCGGTGGTCATGACCCCTTGCCAGGGCGTCGTTGACACTGAAGCAACACTGTTGTCATTTTCAGAGATGACACAATGTATTTTACCAGGCTTACCCGTGCATCCTGTGTCATCATTGGTGGGTGTTACTGGTACTCAGCCCCCGACAACACCATCTTCCAGTACACCACAGATACCTCCTTCACAACTGCTGCTGGTGATTCCACCGCAGCCCTGGATTCCTGTCATCAACAGGGAGGTAGATGATGAGGTGGAATATAATCTTGACCTCATTATGGAGGTGGATTGTGAGGAAGAACAAGGTAATGAAGGAGAACAGTATGTACCATGTTCCACTTCTACCCTCTCCTCTTGTAGTGGGGATTCTGTGGTATATACACCCAGATCTCCTCTAGAGAATCCTATATTTCAGTCTATGTTGCAGCAAATGCAAACTACCATGTGATTTGCTGTGGAGGTGAAGGACTCCACAAAGAAACATTTGATGGATCTTTTGGAGGTAGCCTGTACCTTATCCATTATTATTCCTCCAGTTTACTCTGAATTGCAGGATGCTACATTTGCTGCAGGTTATAGGCCTCACTCATTGCCAGCTGTACCTAGAAAGGCTGACAAGCAGAATCCTACTCCCTCTGCCAAGACTTATTATCACAATTAACCAGAAACAGACTCTGTGGTTATTATGGCTGCCCATGATAGATCCAAGGCACCTAAACACATGAGTACCATACCTCCTGATAATGAATCCAGGAGGCTGGATGTGATGGGCAAGTGCACATATGCATCTGTCTCACAAGGCCTTAGAATTGCAAATTATCAGGCCCATATTATCAAATATCAGAATAGCCTGTAGAAGGCTACTAAAGCTGCAGCCCAGGTCTGCCAAGAATGAACTGATTAAAACTTTGACTTAGGGTACTGAGGTTGGCAAACACTTGCTCCGCTCAGCTTATGATGTGTCTGATGCTTCTGTCAGGGCAGCTGCCTCTGTTATTTGTATGAGGCATTATTCGTGGCTAAGGGTAGCTGGATTTGCAGATGATATACAGCAAGCTGTTTTAATTGCCCCTTTTAGAGAGAGCAAACTGTTTGGCTGTAATGCTGACAAAGCATTGATAGGCCTTCAAACATCTAAAATGACACTAAGGTCTGTCAAATCCCTGTGTCCCATGATTGGTAGGGGGTCATAGTAAGGGATCCTTTTGCCAGCCTGCTGTCAGAGGTGGTTGCCAAGCCTACTATCAGCAAGGCCGAGGTAAGGGTAGTGGCTCTTGCCAGGTGCCTATTCCACAGCACCCAAGGCCATTGGAGCCAGTGGAACTGCCCCCGCTGGTTCAACCTGACTTGATTCAGACTACCCCTACACCACTATTGCCTCCAAGGGTGGTTGAAGGGGGCAGGCTCTCCCTATATCTCAAACAATGGAGGGAGGTCACAACAGATGAATGGGTCCTGGAGATGATTGCAGGGGGGCATACTCTGGAGCTGGTAGAGGCCCCTCCAGAGCATCCTCCGCCTCCTTCCAGTTATCCTCCAGGACATTTTTCCCTTCTGAAAGAAGTGCAGGCTTTGATACACAAACATGCTGTAGAACCTGTTCCTCCTCACCAGAAGGACAAAGGATTATATTCCAGATAGTTCCTGGTTCCCAAATGGACAGGAGATCTATGACCTGTTTTGGATTTGAGAGGGCTAAACTTCCACATAGAATACAAGACATTTCACATGCTCTACCTGCAAGATCTGATTCTCTTGTTGCAAACAGGGGACTGGCTTTGCTCCCTAGACATGAACAATGCATACCTTCATATCAGAATCAGGAAGGCTCACAGACAATAGCTTCATTTTATGCTGGAGGGGGAGCATTATCAGTTCAAAGTATTGCCCTTTGGCTTGTCTTCTGCACTACGGGTGTTTACTGAATGCTTGGAAGTTGTGGCAGCAGCCCTTCGCAGGAAGGTCTGTGTGTCTTCCTGTATCTGGATGACTGGCTCTTGAACGCCAGCTCCAGGGCACATCTGCTACACACCCTGTCTCAGACATGACAGTTGTTTGACAACTTAGGAGTCACAGTGAATGTGTCAAAGTCTGTCTTGACTCCTTCCCAGAGACTGCAGTACATAGGGGCAGTCTTGGACACAGAAAATGGCAGTGCTTTCCCACCCTTGGACAGGGCAGAAAACCTGATTGCTCAACCCAGATTACTATACAAATCATCAAGTTTCAGCCAGAACCTTTCTACGCCATCTGGGACTCATGGCAGCAATGTGCCACTGGCCCACTTTCACATGAAGATCACTCAGTGGACATTAAAGGTCCAGTGGGATCAGCTGTTGGATGAGCTGGACCAAGTGGTCTGAGTCATGACTGCATTGAGCAGAGCGCTGATGTAGTGGATGGACTGTGACAACCTATTAAAGGGTGTTCTATTCCTTATTCCAACTCTGAAGCAGATCCTCACCACAGATGCCTCCAGCTCTGTGTGTGTGTGTGTGGGGGGGGGTGCACCTGGGGCCCTATCAGATACAGCACTGATGTAGTTGATGGACTGTGACAACCTATTAAAGGGTGTCCTATTCCTTATTCCAACTCTGAAGCAGATCCTCACCACAGATGCCTCCAGCTCCGTGTGTGTGTGTGTGTGTGGGGGGGTGCACCTGGGGCCCTATCAGATACAGCGCTGATGCAGTGGATGGACTGTGACAACCTATTAAAGGGTGTCCTATTCCTTATTCCAACTCTGAAGCAGATCCTCACCACAGATGTCTCCAGCTCCGTATGTGTGTGTGTGTGTGGGGGTGCACCTGGGGCCCTGTCAGATACAGCACTGATGCAGTGGATGGATTGTGACAACCTATTAAAGGGTGTCCTATTCCTTATTCCAACTCTGAAGCAGATCCTCACCACAGATGCCTCCAGCTCCGTGTGTGTGTGTGTTTGGGGGTGCACCTGGAGCCCTATCAGATACAACATTCATGGACCCAGCTGAAAACCAAGTCCTGAAGATGAGGGCTGTCTTGTACTACTAAAATAGGGAATACAAATTCCCACCACAAACCGATGCACTGACCCACGAGCAGAGAGGCTGTGAAATAAAATGAAGACTCAGCTTACCTTGATAGGTGTCTTCTTAATAAATTTAATAAACCATACAAAGTGCTCTAAAAACACGTAGCAAAAATTATGCAAGAATAAAACAAACTGCGGCAGAACTTACAGCATACAAAACAAATCATGCTGGCACCAAGTAGGTGCAAACCATAGCAGCAGTTATACTAGGCAGCCGTAAGGCGGCTTGTATGCGCAAAACATGTGCGTGCACAACAGCAGACATTTTGTCTATGTGCCTTCCTCAGAGCTGATTGGTCCACACTACCCCAATGATTAAATAGGCAGTTTCATGCATATTCAAATATGAGGGCATGTTCTATGGTAGCCCAAAGTTCACTGTTACAAATAATATATACCAAAAATGGGGGCATGTAAAATATAGCCCAAAAGCTTGCCGTCACCCAAACAATGACAAATACCAAGAAACACATGATTTAAAAAAAACTCATAAAAATCATAAAAAAAAATTCCATGGCAAGTTCTCATTCAGTACCCTTAGTCATAAAGTCTGCAAAGTATAAATCCTGTAGCATTCACATTGAGATAATTTCTTCTGAAAATCCCCAACCCGAGGTTCAACACTGACTTTCTCCATCCCAATACATTTGGAATTGGCTGGAGGGCCATGGCCAGCTTTCTAAAAAAATGTTGTGCCATGGCATTTGCTGTAACTTTATTGTGGATTGCTGATTTATGTTCACAGATTCTTTCTTTTAATTGCCTTTTCATCTGATCCCACACAGTCCAACCCACATGGACAAGTTAATAAATAAATTACACCAGTATGAGAGCAATTACAAAAAGATTCTGTTTTCATCTGTTTGCCAGTTCTGGGGTGTATAAAAGTAGGAGAATAATTGGCATTACTGCAGTGGGCACAGTGGCCTTTTGGTGCTTCTGGTAGCCATGTTTTCTTCTGCTTCTCTGGTTGGTAAAAACTATGGACCAACTTATCTTTTAAATTTCTGCCCCTTCGAAATGTAATCCTGAGCTGTTAAAACTGATCATTAGCAAAAGTCAAATCTCCATGTAGAGCTGGTCAATGTTTATTAAGTAATAAGGCATGACCAGGGGTTAGATTAACCGTCTGTTAATCACCCACTAGGGGTGTAATGTGGCACGAGGCACAGCCGAGTGCCATATTGCTCCTAGGGGGTGATTAACTGACTGTTAATCTAACTCCCGGAAGTGCCTTATTGCTATTATAAAAAACACACCAAAAGAAAAGAGTTTAAAGTATACCTTTTCAATGTTTTCCTCATTTAGAGGGAGATTTTTAATAAAATAGTTCTTCCACCAACACTTTAAGAATGCTAGTTCAAAATCAGAATGCATCATTCCACACATTCAGCAGTGCTAGAGGATGGAATGCTGACAAAAAGAATCCATGTGCCATGGTGATCAGTCTGTACATGACAATACAACATGGATTAATGTAAGGCTGTTGGAATCCTAACAGCCAATCAGATTGCAGGATTTCTGAGAGCCTTTTTATAATGTATAATAGACGCTATCTGGTTCCCTTGGTTACAGTATGTAGTCAGGAAAGTAATGGGTTGCTGCTGCTGTAAATTTTTACTCTTCCTGACAAGTAGACTTTATGTGTTCTACTGTCTTTGTAACCCCTGATAGATACTTGAAGATGTATAATTCCAATTAGTAAACCATTGTGCCATATGTTTATTGTTCTTCTGAATTTCAGCTTTAGTGCTACAAATACATTTTACTCTTAGCATTTGGCCAATTGGAATAGTCTCAATGAGGATGATTACTTGTGAAGAGTAAGGAAGTGTTTCAAACTATTACAATCCATAAATATTCGAAAAAGTGTAATGTTAAGTTCTGAACTATTTTTAAAAATTGTCATATCAAGAAAATGAATACAGGCATCGCTATAGGTCAAAGTAAAATATAAATTAGGATCAACACTATTCATATAGGCAATCAAAGTCTATTAATCAGATTGGGTATCATTCCAGAGTCTATATCTTTTCCACATGAGGGCATGTGTCTTATACTCTTCATTTACATATAAAAACTTCTCTCACCAGGGCACATACAAATTTGCCAGATGCGGGCCAAAGGCGGTGCCCATGGCTGTTCCCTTACATTGAGTGTAAAATCATTCTGATAGATGAAATAATTTGATTTCAAAACCATATTAGCCATTGCTATTAAAAAATCCACATCGGGTTCTGCAGGATTATCTCTTTTCTCTAAATAATATCTGATTGCATCAAAACCTTCTTAGTGGGGAATGTTAGAATACAAACTTTCAATATCAGAAGTAAAAAGTAATGTATCCTGACTGACACAGATTCCTGATATTGCTCGAATAGTATCATTCGTGTCAGAGAGATGAGATGGTAAAGTGCCAACTAATGGTCTTAAAATGTCTCCACTGATGACCTGATACTAGCTACTATTGGGCGGCTGGGGGTTCACAAGGTCTTTGTGAAGTTTTGAGAGAAGTAGTCTTGTACAGCCTGCAGGCATTTTAGAAGCATCTGACTCCAGGTCCTCTGTTGATACAGACAGACAGCATCAGTGTGATTCATTATATCAGCAAGCATGGGGGCACTCATTCCTATCTGCTTTGCAGGGAATCAATGCGAGAGTGGTACTGGGCACTGGAACACAGCCTAGAATTGTCAGCCGTGCATCTTCCATGTGTCCAAAACATCTTGGTAGACAGGATAAGCAGGTCACAGTTCAAGAAGCCTGAATGGAAACTGCTGACCTTGGTGGTAAATAATCTCTTCGCAAGATGGGATCATCCAGAGTTGGACTTTGTGCATCCCCACATAATGCGAAACTGCTGCATTTCTGCTTGCTCACGCCAGGGCATAGAGATTTCTGGCAAGCCGCACTGTCCCTCTCTTGGTAAGAGAAATTTCTTATGCATTCCCTCCAATTCCACTAATACAGAGGGCACTGCTCAAAGTGAGGATGGAGGGGGTCACCCTCATCCCATCTCTTCCCTATGGCCTTGTTAAATAGGGTTTCCACTTCTGCGTCAGCTAGCAGTGGAGTTCCTGATTGCTCTACCTCTGTGCAGAGGTCTGTTGTCACAGGACAAGGCATCTGTGGTTCATCCAGACCTGAAATCCCTGCATCTGCATGCACGGCTCCTGAAGACATAGCCATAGACACGTTTTGGTGTATCACCTATTTATTTATTTATTTATTTTATTTTGTATTTATTTTTTATCACTGGGATTACAAATACCTTTGAACCAAGGGTTCTTTTACAAAGGTTCTGCATCAGCAATGGGTGCAAGCAAAACAGTGGTAAGATACAATACAGGTCAGGGGGTTAACTTAGTAGCAAAAGAGTACGTGTATAGACTAGCACAGTAGCAAACAGTCAGTGGCAAATAATGCACAATTAACAATACGGGTGTATATATACACCTAAGGTTGCTGATGTGCTGGTTGTGGCCAGAAAGCCTTCTACCAGACATACTGTATCTGTTCATTGAAATGGAGGCGATTCACTTTGTGGGCTGCTTCCAGGCATTTGGACTCATTCACCTGTCTGGTAAATGCGGTGTTGGAATACTTTCTTTCACTGTCAGACTCTGGTGGCCTAATGGAAGAGATTCTTTCGAAGATCTACTGTTATGGTAAGTATATAACTGTTCTTTTTTTTTTAAAAGTCAAAAAATATATATTTTTTTAATTCAGCTTTATTCAGAAGTAGAGGAACAGTCAGATACAGAACCATTTGATCTACAGACAATGTTTTGCCATACATTGCAAGGTAGGCGCAGATAAGTGGAAGTATTGACCTTCATAAAAACATCTTCAATTTAAAGTTGTTTTTTTTAGTAAAAATGAAAATTACATACTCATAATAATTCTTGATCTTCCAGAATATTTTCACCATTAATTCAGACATATGTGTCTAGGGCAAGAGGCACTAGGACCCCATGGGAGCTTTTTTCCTTTAGAGAGGGAGCTGATGGTGAGCTACTGGTGCCGCTCGCGTACAGCACATGTCCATGTGGTCTCACACACCAGCCAATAACCGTCATTGACTCCCTCATGCACCTCAGTTCTGTTTGCCACAAAAGGACTAGATACTTTTTAGCCCAAAGGGATAGTAAAAGGATGTAAAATAAACAGCCAGTTAGAACACGAATACCACCTTAGAGGCTAAGGAGCAGACCTACTAGGTGGCACATGGGTAGGGGGTCTAAAATGGAGCCAGAGCCTTTTCTTACCACTAGCCAGGTAGAGTATGGATAGTGATAGGTACAAAAAATATGGTAGCAGCCCATAGCAAATGGTTCTGGTAAAAAGTAGCAAAAGGGGAAGTCCGTTTGGGGCCCCATTGCAAATAAGATGGCAAAAATACTAAAAATTGAAAAATGACACGTGAACTCCCTAATAGCTCCATACTATCAGATAAAGCTTCAGTAAACCCAACACTGTTGTTATAATGAAGAGTGGATAGAAAAAGAGTATGAAGAGTAAGAGCACAGGGGCTACAGGACTAGTGGTCCTCGGGAAGCAAGATGTGGCTACCTCCTCTGGCATGCTCCAGGTGGAGTAGATAAAGCCCAATGCACAGAGAGAAGTGACAAAGGATACCAACCAAAGAATTCCAACATGAGAGGAAGAACGTGCCCTGCTTTACATATCCTGTGTGAAGCTAGGACATTGATCTAAGCCAGCATATTGCACCCCTCCACAGACAGAACATCTGTTCAGTGGAGTTAGATTGTATGGTGCCCAGGGCACATGGTGTATATAGCAACTAACAGGGATATATCCTGGGCAGGGAGGAGGGGGAGGGAGAAAAATAGAAGCAAAGTAGCTACCTACCCACTCCATGAGGAAAACAAAAAAAGGCTGTCCCTTTTCTTTTACTTGGTTGATAGGGAGTCAAGAAGCCCTCACTCCTTTTTATTTTTTGTTTGTTTTTTTTGGTTTTGGTGAGGGCACCTAAATGCCCAACCCCAAAACAATCACCATATAAAGGCCATGGCAGAGGCAGTGGAAGCAGCCAGATAATGCCATCACCCACAGGTTGAGCTGCCAGACGCCCTGGCTGTCAGATGAGTGGGGGATGGTGGATAGGGGTCTGAATTGGTGACGATATTCTAGAAGATCAACAATTACGGTGAGTATGTAATTTTCATATCTTCCATGAATCAACTACATCACTGAGTCTTACATATGGGTCCGAGTACCAAGCTTCCCAATTAGGGAGGAGCTGGCTTACCCTGATGGTAATGGTCACCCTCTGCCCTCTCCGTGGGGGAGAACACCTGACAGCAGGGACTCCTCATACGTCTGGTGATGCCTGAGAATGTACGGAGTCAGATGGAAGGGAAAAGTGCCCTGCAAGTTCCTATCTGACTCTACAGGGAAAAAAAATGGAATTACTTGGAAATGAGAATTTACCACCTTTTACCAGACCAGAGGTGTCCTTCAAGAAAGGCGAACCCACACTGTCCACTGAATGCAGATTCTGGTTCCCACCAAACTGGAGGCCACCTCATTGGCATCATACAATGCCCTTATCTGGTGCCTCATCAATTCCTGGCTCTTAGCAGAAAGCTAAATGGCTTGCCAGACTAATTCCGAGGGTGGATAGGCAGCTAGGAACTGTCCTAGATGCACCCTCAGGTGCTTGTTGTAAGCTGCAAAGTGTACCTGATCTGCCAAAATGCACATCACGGTATAAGCCAAGGAGAAAACCTTCCTGTCTAATGCATCTGTTGGTACAGAGTGAGCTTCAGGAGGCTGGTGATACACTGGGCGACAAGGTCCATCTGGTGTCTGCAAGACCTGAAGCCCCAAAGTGGGGTGAGGTACTGTGTCAGCAGAATCTGTGGGTGTGCATTACCTCTGGTAGATGTCCATGGGAGTCTGGAGGAAGAGTGAAGGGACTTCTTCAAATTGCTGTAGAGTATTCTTCAAAGCCACTGGGCCAGGGAGGGATGACACAGTGATCATTGCTGAAAACTCCTAGGAGTCTCAGCTGTGTGGACAAGGTATTGTGCATTGCTATGGTGCCAGCATCCAGTGCCCGCAGCATGTCTGTCAGGAATCTTTGGTACAGAGAGTACTCAGAGACCAAGGATAGGTGTTGGGAGAGTTCTGTGCCCTCTGAGAAGGATATAGATGAAAAGGAGGCACTGGACCTGGAATTGGGTGGCAGCTGCGGACCATGAAGGAACTGGACATGGTCAGCACTAGTGTGGTATTGGAACAGCATAACAGCTGCGCTTCCATGCTGACTCCAGGTGAGTGGTCCAAAAGGACCCATGACCCCTTGAAGTGCAAGGGGAGGTGTCCTAGACCCAGGAGATAGAGAAGAGCCCAAGGCTGTAGGGTCTGTGTCTGGGCTGCAGAAACACTCAGCAGACCTCACCCTAGGGTAGGCCGTAATGAACCTGCCTAAAGGGGGTTAGCCTACATCACAGGAACAACCTTGTCAGTCCTCCGTAGGAGAGAATCCCTAGGTAAGGAGAGCAGAGCCATTCAATCCCAATGGTTCAGCTCTGATCCTCACCAGAGACAGGTTCAGCCATAGGTCAGGGAGAATTCTGCAACCCGGCTGGCCCCCAACCTCAAGACAGTACCACCTCCAGCACCGAACTCAGGTTCAGTAAATGACCTAGTCACAGAACTCCTCCCTGACCCACAGCCAGCACTGTCCTCAGTGCTGGGCTCAGTGTCTGTTCTGGCAGCTACCTTGGGTCCGGCCTCACCACTGACACTGCCTGTGAATGACATGAGAGCTGGGGACATACCTGGCAGTGGCACCAGCACTGCCACCACACCCAATGTCAGGCCCAGAACTGTCAGCAGGACCAGTGCCGTGCCAGTCACCAGGGTAAGCGTCAGCCTCTTCTCCCAAGCCATGAGGGCTACTCAAGTCAAGAGATCCACACCTTCACCTTCACGACTGGATGTCACCCAGCCCCAGCACTGATCTCTGTCCTGATGCCACAGATGGTATCAGAAGGGTGCCCAACATTACAACTGGCACCAACCTGCTCACCGACACCGCAAACAGTGTTAGGAGCCAGTGCAGCAGTAGGCCACAGCAGTGTAGACTGCATGTATAGCTTTGACATCCACTGCTCAGAGTAAATGGCCTTGGGGGGGATTGCTGAGCCAGCCACCCAGAAGGAGTTGGCTGTCCATCAGACTCACCCCTAGGGCCTCCAATGCATCAGTGAGGCAAGATCGAGAAGAACCCCACTGTTCCATAGTACCAGAGGAATTGGGAAGGGGCTCAGAGAAATGTGTTTGACAGCATGGGTTCACAGCCTGCCTCCAATGGTGGGAATAGGATGGACCCAACTTCAGCATGTGTACTTCGAGGGTGTGGTGGTCCATCAAAAAAGCAGGTGTTGCAGAAATCCATATCATGTTCTGGGCCAAGACAGGTCCAGCAAACCTGATGTCAGTCGTTCATCATGAAGCTGCACTGTCTAACCGTGACAAACTATGGGCTCAGGCAAGGCATTCTAAGTGTCCCACAGACTGCAAGCCTTCCGAGCAGCCAGGAACACATGTATCAAATGCATTTGTGATACTAAATCTAGCTACTATGTATCTGCCCTAGAGCAGGCTAATGGGAATTCCTTAAAAATTTGGAAGACTCTCAAGTCTATTGAGGGTCGTTCAGCTGCACCATCTGTTCCAGCAAAGATTCTCATTAACGGTACATCTATTGAAAGTTCACAACAAATATTAGAAGAACTTAATTCTCACTTCATAGCTGCCAGCCTAGCATTTGATACTTCCTCACATGCCTCCCAAATTAGGAATATTGATACCACGTATACAGCAACGAACACGCCAGCCTGCCCATTCCAATTGGTCCCCCTTAGCTATAAAGAAGTAGAAGAGTCACTTATTAACCTGGATATAAAAAAAAAGCACAGGAGAGGATAATATAGATCCGTTATTTCTAAAACTTGGATACCCCTTTCTTACCACCCCAATACTCCATAAATTCAATCTCTCCATCTCAACCGCCACAGTTCCGTCGTGTTGGAAATCCGGCCACATTCTCCCCCTATTCAAGTCAGGAGACCCATGTGATCTCAATAATTATAGACTTATCTCATTACTACCTATCCTATCAAAAGTGTTTGAAAAATTGATCTACAGCCAATTGAAAAACCATATAGCTATGCAACAGATTCTTAACCCTCTTCAATCTGGTTTTCACCCAAACCATAGTACCATTACAGCTCTAGCCAAAGTCACTAATGACTGGTTATCTGCATTGGACTCTAAGAAAACTACTGGTGTGGTCTTCTTGGATCTAAGTAAGGCATTCGATACAGTAGATCATAACTTACTAGTTTGCAGCCTTACCAATCTTGGCTTTACTCCATCTACTACCCTATGGTTCAAGAACTATCTATTGGGCAGGACTCAGAAAGTCAAATCAGGAAATTTGTTCTCATCCTCTCTGCCTACTGTGAGGGGAGTCCCACAGGGATCTATTCTAGGTCCTGTCCTCTTCTCTTTATATATAAACAACCTTGACCATCAGATTACAAAGTCCCAGTTGCATTTCTTTGCAGATGACACTGTCCTGTATACCTCTGGGCCATCGCTAGAAGCAACTAGGGATATCCTTCAAGCCGATTTCTCGCAATTAGAAAAAAATGTAATCAATGCAAAGCTACTCCTTAATGCCAAAAAAACAAAAGCTATGATCCTACACCCATGCGCATCACACGCTAGTGCCCCTGCCTTGCCCAAAGATTTCATAAATACTGCCCTAGGTGAGCAGCTGGAAATAGTTTCAAAATTCAGATATCTTGGTTTCTAGTTAGATAGTAGGCTTTCTTTTAGTGATCATATTGATGATTTGGCTAAAAGGCTCAAAATCAGGTTGGGTTTCTTCTTCCAATAGATCTTTCTTTCCTGCTGATATTAGAACTAGATTGGTTCAGGCCACTTTTCTCCCACTCCTTGATTATGCGATGTAATCTATAACTCCTCAGCTTCTACTAATCTCCAAAACTAGATGTTCTCTATCACCGCTCCATACGATTCATAACAAACTCCCCCCCTCTAACCCACCATTGTGATCTTTATGCCTTAGTGGGTTGGCCCTCGCTCTCTGTTAGTAGTTGACAGTCCACGCAGGTGCATGGACTTTAAAACTTCTTTAGAATAAACTACCGCAATACCTATCCTCCTTAATACTTATATGCAAAGTCTATTCATTTAGGAAGTCCAAGTTTCTCCTGCTTGACGAGATCTAGGACTCGTATTCCTTTGGGAAACGTGTTATTTCATGCTCACTGCCAACTATTTGGAATCGACTACAATCATTTTTGAAATTAGCCAGTATTGTCCCTGTTAACTTTTTAAAAGGTTAGTTTTGCTAAATTAAAAGACACTTGCAACTGTCTTTAATGAATTGCCTTTACTAAGGACTCAAACCAGTGATCCGTGATTTCCCAGGTTCCATTCCTACACTTCTTTAACTCTGTTTCATACCACTATCAGTGTTTTTAGGTGGAATCTGTGTTGAATTGTTATGGAATTACTGTTATTTACCAATGCATATAATGTATTGCCTTGACAAATAGTACAAATTTCTTCATGATCTGAGCATCTTGGGTGCTCTTTATCATTTTGCCTATTGTGTATGATGATGTTAGCTCTTATCACTATGAACTCTGTTTTTTATGATGCAAGCACTTAACTATTTGTCTGTAAGTCTGTCACAGAACTTCATTGTAATGTATGTACACCTCAGGACCTCCTTGTGAATGAGCTTGCTCAACGGAGCTTTCCTGCAATAAACTTGAACTTGAACTTGATCAACTTTTCACAGGAACACAGATGCATAATAGGGTTTTTTTGGACCCTTTTTCTTTTTCTCGGTCTTGACTATCCTGGCAAAATAACTAAACAAGAGGCAACACCACAAAGCAAAAGAAATTTTCGATAGCCAAACTGAGGTGGTGTTGCTTCCACAGTGTGTACTCAATGGTGGGAAGAATAGAACTAGGGTGCATGAAGGAGTCAGTTATTGGCCTGCACGTGGCACCATGTAGCTGTGTGCTGCACGCGAGTGGCATCAGTAGCTGTTGTCAGCTCCATCCCTAAAAGAAAAAGCTCCCACAGGGTCCTAGTGTCTCCATTCTAGACCCATATGTGTGAATCAATGGTGAAGACTGATTTATAGACAATAAAAAATGTGTTACAACTTTGGGCCACTGTGTGGTGCTGTTGTCTCGGAAAGCACATTACAGATTGCAAGTACATTTTATAGAGTTCAGAATTAACAGAAAAATTTATAATATAAGTGCTACTGTCTGACAGCGAGCATTTTTTGTGTGTTATGAATGGAGTATTGTTTTAGTCTGTGACCATTGTTAATTAGGGGGAGAGAACAAGACATTGCAAGAGTGAGCAGGAGGGATTTGTATTTGACAGCCACAGTTACCAACAGTGAACAGTACAGAGAGAAATGTAAGAGGTGTGCAACAACGATCGACAGGAAGGCAGCTGCTGCTGATGTTGAGCTTGTGACAAGGAGTTGTGGTGTGACAAGAGAGTAAGTGAGTGACGTTGTGTGCAGTCATGGCTACAGCATGATGCAGTATGCACGGCATGAAGTACTGCTGGTCATGAGTGGCACTATGAGAAGTTTAGTGCAGAATTTACAGTAAAAATGATCTATTTTTGGCTTACAGTTGAAAGACTGTACAAGTGTACCGTGGCAGGAGACAGCTGGAGTGGCTGATGGGCTGGTGGGAATCGAATTCCGAGAGCAAGTCAGTGGCGGGGGGAGGGGCTGGTGAAGGAGTGCCTGAGACACAGTGCGAGATTTACCTATGGCACTGACTACAACAGAAACTCAAGATGAGGAGTAGAGGCCTGTAAATGAAACTTTATGGGTTTTTTTTTTTAACACTAGGTGTTTGTTAGGTAGGGACTATGGGGTGGGTAGTTTCTAAAATATTGTAATATGCAATTTTTACCATAAAGTTCTTTAAATTCGATGAACTGCATCTGACTAAAGAGGGAGTCAGTGCATTGGGGCAGAAGTTTGATGTCTTTGCAGAATATTTAAACTAGCAAATTGGGAGACGGGTGCAGCACCCGATACATCGAATGGGAAGAGCATCCTTCCCCCCTCAGCTAGTGATCAAATAGGAGTTCAGCATGTTTGTAGTTCATTTGCATCACAGGTAAGGAAAATGGTCCAGCTCCCCATATGACATGCAGAGGAAATCCAGACCTCACCCAACAACTAACACACCAAAATCTGGTCAATGGAAAATCATGTACACAAATGCCCGCAGTCTGGAAAACAAGATCCCAGACCTGCAGACAACAATGACAGAGGCCAAACTGGACATAGCAGCCATTAATGAGACATGGTTCACCAATAACCACATTTGGGAGTCTTCAGTATCTGGCTATGTACTGTTCAGAAGAGACCGAGGTGCAAAAAGGGAGTGGGGGAGTGGCCCTTTATGTCAATGAAAATATCAAAGCTACAGAAATTCAGAATACACATAAGGAACCAGAAGAACTATGGGTCACCCTGGAAGCAGAAAAATGGGACTATCATACAGACTGGGTTGTCTACAGGCCTCCAGACCAGGGGAAAGACATAGATCCATTACTGTTAGAAGATATACAAAACATGACAGCTAAAGGGGAGGTTCTGATAATGGAAGACTTCAACATGCCAGGTACAGACTGGCCAATACCAGCAGGAACATCTGCCAGAACTAGACACTTAGTGGATTCCCTGCAGGGGGAGAGCCTCAAACAACTGGTACAACAACCCACAAGAGACAGGGCTATCCTACATCTACTACTGACTAACAGAGAAAGGATCACAGATACTAACAACAACAAAAATGGAAAGGGACCTGGGGGTAGTCATATCAGATGACCTAAAGATGGGCAAGCAATGTGAGAGGGCAGCAAGGAGGGCTGGGGGGATACTGGGATGCATAGGGAGAGGCATCACCAGTAGAAAACAGGAAGTTATTATCCCTCTGTACAGACAGCTGGTGAGACCCCATCTGGAGTACTGTGTGCAGTTCTGGAGACCCAATCTCCGCAAAGATATAGACAGGATGGAAGCCGTCCAGAGGAGGGCAACTAAAATGGGGCAGGGTCTGCACCGGAAGACATATGAAGAGAGACTTAAGGAGCTTAATATGTATAGCCTCGAGGAAAGGAGGGAGAGGGGGGACATGATAGAAACTTTCAGGTACCTCAAGGGAATCAACAAAGTCCAAGAGGGTAGCATCTTTCAAAAAGAGGTGTGCAAGAACAAGAGGGTACAATTTGAAGATAGAGGCGGCGGCTCAGAGGTAATTTAAAAGTATTTTTCACAGAGGGTTGTGGATGCATGGAACGGCCTTCGGAGGAGGTTGTGGAGTCAAAATCAGAGGTGGAATTCAAGCATGCATGGGATAGTCATAAGGCAATTCTGGGGGGTGGGGGTAGGAAGAAGTAGGCTGCTGGTTAACTAGGATCTGCAGCTTATCCAGTAGGTAGGGAAATGGGCAGACTGGGTGGGCCAAGCGGTCCTTATCTGCCGTCAAATTCTACGTATGTTTCTATGTTTCTATCTCCAGGTAGAAGGTCACCTGGGGGCCAGTGACCATCACATGGTATGGTTTAATTTGGCTACTAGAACTAAATCATCCCATTCCAAGGCAAAAATATGGGACTTCAGAGGAGCTGACTTTGATAAGATGGCCAACAGAGTTAAGCTAGTCCTGGCAAGAAGAAATACAGGTAAGGGGGTACAGACAAAGTGGGCAAGCATTAAGGATGCAATACTTGAAGCAACATCCCATTGTGTTAGGGAGAAAAACAAGAGCAAAAGAAGGAGGAAACCACTTTGCTTCTCAAAAACGGTAGCAGAAAAGATCAGAGCCAAAAGGCTGGCCTTCAGGAAACATAAGGGAATGCAGCAGGATGAAGATAGGGAGGCATACCAAACTTCCTTAAGGGAAGGCAGTAAGGCAGGCAAAGGCCCAAACCGAGGAAACACTAGCACGAACAGTAAAAGAAGAGGACGAGACTTTCTATAGATACATTAGTGAAAGGAGAAAGTCCAGAGGCGGTACTAAGATCAAAGGGATAAGGGGAGTGTGGAGGAGGACCAAGGAAAAGCATCTATCCTAAATAGATACTTCTGCTCAGTATTTACTGAGAAGAAGGTAGGGCAGAGCCCACAGCTCAGCACCATGGACACGGGGGGAAGGAGGTGTGCACAAGTCCCTTCAGAAAAGAAAGGGTCCTACAAGAGCTCGCTAAGCTCAGGGTGGACAAGGCAATAGGACCTGAAGGCATACATCCCAGGGTACTAAAGGAACTAAGGATGAAACTAGCAGAGCTATTATCAGAACTGTGTGGTGAGTCTCTGAGCACAGGAGAGGTCCCAGAAGACTGGAGAAGGGCTCATGTGATCCCACTCCACAAGAGTGGTAGCAGGGAGGAGGCAGGGAACTACAGACCAGTCAGCCTTACCTCAGTAGTGGGCAAGATTATGGAGGCACTCCTTAAGGAAAGGATAGTGCAACACCTGGAATCCATAGGAGCACAGGATCCAAGACAGCATGGGTTTACAACAGGAAGGTCCTGTCAAATAAATCTCATAGATTTCTTTGACTGGGTAACCAGAGTGGTGGACCAAGGGGGTGCAGTTGATGTCACCTACCTTGACTTCAGCAAAGCTTTTGACACTGTTCCACATAGAAGATTGATTAATAAGCTGGGTAGGCTCAGGGTGGGTCAGAAGTTGGTCAACTGGGTGGCAAACTGGTTGACAGGCAGAAAACAGAGAGTGGTGGTAAACAGTATACAGTCAGAAGAGACGCAAGTCACAAGTGGGGTACCTCAGGGATCAGTCCTGGAGCCAGTCCTCTTTAATATCTTCATCAGTGACATTGCAGATGGACTAGAGGGTAAGGTTTATCTGTTTGCAGATGACACCAAGTTCTGCAACAGAGTAGATGATCCAGATGGAGTGGGCAAAATGAAAAGAGATCTGGATAAACTGGATAAATAGTAGGAAGAGTGGCAACTGGGGTTTAGTGCAAAGAAGTGCCAGATCATGCACATAGGGAAGAGAAACCCTGAAGCCACCTGTAGGTTGGGAGAGGAGTAGCTGTCAATCACAAGGGAAGACAGAGACTTGGGCCTTATCATCACAGATGACCTGAAATCATCCAAGCAGACCATTAAAGCAGTAGGTAAGGCTAGAAGGATGTTGGGGTATATTAGTAGGGGTATCACACGTCGTGAGAGGGAGGTAATAATCTCTCTTTACGAGACACTGGTTAGGCCCCACCTGGAGTACTGTGTGCAATACTGGAGGCTGCACCTGCACAAGGACGTTTACAAAATGGAGGCAATCCAGAGAAGGGCAACCAAAATGGTGCAGGTACTGCATCAGAAAACATATGAGGACAGATTAACGAAGCTCAATATGTATACCCTAGAGCAAAAACATCTAACCTGCAGCAAACAGTAGGCCTCCTCCTCACTCCAGATCATAAAAAAAAAGTTTTCCTTTTAAACTGCCCAAAAAGAAAGCCACATTAAACAAAAAAAAAAAAAAAATGAGCACCTCCTCAACCGCTCGCTAAGACGAGCTGCCATGGTGTCAAGATAATTATGCATAAAACAAACAAGCACCAATAGAATCACACGCTAGCTCCTTCAAAGACGTCATGAAGTTTTGGTGTCCATGGCAACACATAGAAACCAGATCCTCTTAGAGAGATAACCATACACACTTTACCTCCCTCTGAGTTTCTTACCACATCTCAAGGGAACAGTAAAAACAAATCAGATCCATACATTACAAAAAATGAAAAATAGGTAAGTGAGTATTTCAAGGCAGTAAACCATCTCAAGGTTTTGGGGAGTTTGGGAACCTCGCGAGCCTCGCTCTCGAAGTTCCAAGTCCCCAAAACATCCCGATGGTATTACTGCCTTGTAATGCATACTTATCTATCACTTATTCTATTTTTAATACGTAAGACTTATTTGGCTTTTACTATTTATCAAATTTCAGAGGACCTTGAGACATGGGAAACCTGGAAGAAGTTTCTGAAGGAGAAGGCAGGCAAGATCAGCAAGCGGGGCCTAGTGACAGTGGGAAGACAACACTACAACTGGAGGAAGGAGCAGAGGAGTCCACTAACAAGAGACTTATTGAAGACAGTCCAGACATTGGACAAAAAGGTGCTGACACCGGACCAGAAAGTCATTGACTTTAACTCCACACCAACTGTATGTGAAATGCAAGCCTCCACAGCACTAACAGAGGTGGAGGATGCAGATGAATCCTCTCTGAAGGTCACCACTGCTACCACAGTTCTAATAAAGATAAGATGACTTCAGCACAGCTTTCGATACTGTTCCACATAGAAGATTGATTAATAAGCAGGATAGGCTCAAGGTGGGTCAGAAGTTGGTTAACTGGGTGGCAAACTGATTGGCGGGCAGAAAACAGAGAGTGATGGTAAATGGTATAGAGTCAGAAGAGATGCAAGTCACAAGTGGGGTACCTCAGGGATCAGTCCAGGGGCCAGTCCTCTTCAATATCTTCATCAGTGACATTACAGATGGACTTGAGGGTAAGGTTTGTCTGTTTGCAGAGGACACCAAGATCTGCAACAGAGTAAATAATCCAGATGGGGTGGGCAGAATGAGAAGAAATCTGGATAAACTGGCAAAATGGTCAGAGGAGTGGCAACTGGGGTTTAATGCAAAAAAGTGCAAGATCATGCACATAGGGAAGAGAAACCCTGAAGCCACCTGTAGGTTGGGAGAGGAGTTGCTGGCAATCACAAGAGAAGAAAGAGACTTGGGCGTCATCATCACAGATGACCTGAAATCATCCAAGCAGACCACTAAAGCAGTAAGTAAGGCTTGAGGAATGTTGAGGTGTATAGTAGGGGTATCGCAAGTCGTAAGATGGAGGTAATAGTCCCTCTTTACAAGACACTGGTTAGGCCCCATCTGGAGTACTGTATGCAGTACTGGAGGCTGCACCTGCACAAGGACATTAACAAAATGGAGGCAGTCTAGAGAAGAGCAACCAAAATGGTGCAGGGACTGCATCAGAAAACATATGAGGACAGACTAATGGATCTCAATATGTATACCCTAGAGCAAAGGAGGGAGAGAGGTGATATGATCGAAACATTCAAACATCTTAAGGGCATTAACAAGGTGAAAGAGTCTAACATGTTTCAATATAAGAAAAATAGCAGGAAAGAGGACACAGCAAGAGATTAGAGGGAGGCCAATTAAGGGGTAATGTGAGGAAGTTCTTTTTCACAGAAAGGGTTGTGGATGCATGGAACGGCCTACCTCAGGAAGTAGTGGATATGAATACAGTGCAGGGCTTCAAACAGGCATGGGATAGGCATAAGAGAGCAATACAGATGAATATGAATAGGTAGGCCATTGACAAAGCAAAGGCCGATGGCACATTTATAAGGTAGAAAAAGAAATGGGCAGACTGGATGGGCCTTGCAATCCTTATCTGCTGTCAACTTCTATGTTTCTACATTACATAATAAATGTAATATGTTTATTCTTTTTAGAAAAGTAAAAAAAAGCCCTTTGAAAAAGATTCATCTGTAGAATCGAAACCTCAGGGCAGAAATAAACCTCAACAATAAAAGAAACGGTTGTGGAACTTTATACAAAAGACTCCTCCTGAAAAAGGTAAGGAGTCACGAGTGGAACTAAGACAAACTCCCTCAATAGAGGACATGACAAAGTCATGACGGTTCCTCCGGGCATTCCATGCATGGGGAATTTAATGAATATGCCTGCTTACCCTCCCTAGGCTCCAGTTCCATTCCCAATGCCTGCGGAGGAGGCTGAAATTTACTATGAAGATAAGAAGGAAGGAGAACTTGAGCAAATATTTGGCTCTCCTCTTAGGCCTTCAGAGGACTACACTTCCCACTGTACCTTTGTAAGGCATATGGTAGGTACCCTCAACATCTCCTCCTACTCCTGAGGAGGATGAGGATGAGGTAGAATTCATGGATATGATGGGCTCAGTACCCACAAGGAGGTTAATGCTGCCCATACTTAAATCCCTCAGGAAGTCCACATACAAAATTATGTCAGCACCTATCTCAGCAGCTGACAGAGACAAGAAAACTGACAAAAAATATCAGATGGACAAACAGAATGTTGAGTACCTGTATTCCCACCCTGATCATGAGGGAATGGTTCAGACTGCCACCTGTGATAAGGTCAGCATGCCCTTCTCCTCCCAGCCTCCTGAGAAAGAGTCCAGGTAACCGGATAGTATGGGTGGCAAAAAAATTGTATGTCAGTTTCCCTGCTTCTAAGGCAGGCGGTTTACTTGGCTTATACAGTCCAATACCAGAAAGCCTTATGGAATTCTGTACTGGCAATGAGCGAAAAGGCTACAGGAGACTTGGCTCAGGATACGGCTGACACAGCAAGATCAGCCATGGATGCCATAAAGTACCAGTGCCATACAGCACTGGACACAAACTACACTGCATTTAGTGTCGTGGCCCATGCAGTGTCCGTAAGACAGCTTGCCTGGCTTAGAACTGCTAGTCTATCCTAGGACACGCAAACAATAACTATGTGTTTCCCCTGTAAGGGAAATTTCCTGTTTGGTGACAATACAGAGGCATACATGAAAAAGATGAATGAGTACTAAATCACCTACAAGAGTAATACTGAGAAAAAAGGGCCTCCACTTCAGGCCTTAAGGAAGGGGAGGTAGAGGTAGGGGATATTCCCCTCGTTCTTACCTCTCTTATGAGTACCTTCCACAAAGGGGCTACTATAGGAATGGGATAGAAGGAGCACTAGACGTGTAGCTGCAACACCAGCCCCAAACCTCAGGCAAAACAAAACCTCTAGAGTACTGTCTGCAATCCTGGAGTCCGCACCTTCATAAGGACATTAACAGAGTGGAGGCAGTCCAGAGAAGGGTGACTAAGATGGATACAGGGCTTGCTCCAGAAAACATATTAGGAGAGATTAAAGGACCTCAATATGTACTCGCTGACGGAGAGGAGGGACCAGGTTGTCATGATAGAAGCATTCAAGTACCTTAAAGGCATAAACAAGGTGCAGGAAGCAGACATTTTCCAATATAGGAGGAGTACAAGAACGAGGGGGCATGATATGAAATTGGAGTGTGGCAGGTTAAGGGAAAATGTGAGGAAGTTTTTCTTCGGGTAGAGGGTGGTGGATGCATGGAATAGTGTACCACAAAAGGCGGTGGGAGTGAGCACAGTGAAGGGATTTAAACATGCCTGGAACAGGCATAAGGGAACCTTAGAGGGGGGAAGGAGCGGTGAAAATCCATTGACCAGGTAGGGTATGGGCCTGGCGGTCCTTATCTGCTGACAATTTCTATGTTTCTATGTTTCTGCATGTCTGCCCAGGTCACCCATCCATTGCCAGTGGGAGGAAGACTGGCTCACTGCTTCTAGGAAATCGACAAAAATCACCAGACAAGTGGGTCCTGGAAGTAGTGAGTCAGGATTTGTCTCTTCAGTACAAAAATTTCCCAAGACTGCAGAACCCAAACATTGGCATTGGCAGGCATACACATTATACAGTATATACGCAGTTGTGTATGGTTTTAAAGTCAGGGCTTGCCTACACTTTGAAATTTCTGCGTGCACTTAAAGTCCACATGCTAAAAAAGAAAAAAGCTCTGTTCTGATTGATGGATGCAATCACCCAGGAAAAACAAGATAAAACACAGGCAGCAGTGAGTATATCTTCCTCATGGCTAATCTTGGATTTCAAGCCCAAAGCAGTCTGTCAAACCTTACTCATTCTTTAACCCTTTCAAAGTTGTTAGTAACTATCCCTGCTGGATCCATACCCTCAAGAAACTTCCAGAGAGGGGGTTAAGGCCAAAAAACACAATGAAAAGACGCACTCCATTGATTGATTTTCTGTTACCTTGGGTTGAGAGGGGGAGCAAAAACAATGCCTGGGCATGGGAAATGCATTTTAGTATTGTTGCCACTTTACTTATGAAATACACATTTGTATTAATGCTGACATATACTGTGCTGGGGGCCGGCTGGAGGGAGGACTGAGCATCCCACAGGACACTCTCCTCCTCCAGGGAGGGAGGGTTCTGTTACCTGCTGTGATATTGCCACCTGGGTGACCACAGGTGGCAGTGTAGCTGAAGATGGATGTGGAGGAGAGGACGTTGCTGACACCAGCATACAGATGCACTTATAGTGTGCACACACACGCCTTGATGTCCTGTACACAATGTCCACGAGGATGGTTACGGGGAAAAATACTGCAATCCCAGCACCTCCGTGATAAAGATGGCCCCAGTATACCTGGGTCACCTGCCTCCCCTGCACAAGCGCCTGCCTGATACAGCTGGATGTCTGGAGGAATTTCCCCACCCCGATCCCATCTGGGGGGGGTGAAACTAAGGCTCCGTGGAAGTAGGTGGAAGTGGTTGGGAGGTTGGATGGATTGGAAGGTGCTTGGTAGTCCCAAGAAGTGGAGGGCTGGTGTGTAGGGCCATAAATCTTAAGTAAAAAAAATGCTGATGGATACTGTAAATGATATGAAATCCATCTGAGACAGAGTTTGTTAAAATAATGTGAGGAGTAAGAGCTGTTTGGACATGGAGAATTTTGACTCATTGAGTTCAGGTCAAGGATGTATGTCAGGATAGATATGAGAAGTAAATGCTTAACCCTTGCTAATAAAGCTTTATTGTCTATCCCAAACTGTCTGTAGTGTGATACTTATAAGACTTTAAATTGACTTGGAAGATGATCTTATGGTGGAATGTGACTATTGCTAATCTAATAATGGGCACTGACCATTTTCTTTCTCATTTTCAGTATTTTTATTTTATTTATTTTTTAAACAGCAGTGTTTCCATCCTGGCCACTTCCCCTGTCTGCTGCTGGCAGCCACCCAGCTCCATCCACAGCCCCCAGATATTAGTGGTTGGAAGTGCTGGTCAATCACACAGTTGCCAGTATGAATTCCCCACCCCTCAATGTAGTAAGCAGAGAGGGTCTGTGCCAGCCTAGTACACAACTTTCCAAGCCCTCTTAAGAGTGCCCCCAAATGAGCAGTCCAGTTAGGTTGTGTAACTCAGGCCAGTGGGCAACATAATACATTTTCAATAGGGATAGATTAGGACTCAACTTCTGGAGTTGCCTTAGCAAGTGTTGAGCTTAACCATGGATTCACTTGAATCTGTGGCACAAAAGACTCCAAACTTTTTTTATGTGTGATTGACTATGTTTGCATGGCACTACACAGTCAATCACATATGGGTACTAAAACAGGTGAAATACAAAGGCAGCTGAGTGAGTCAACTGACAGATGCACAAATTATAACACATAAACTTTTTTGGGGGGGGCGACGCCTAGTCAGTGTGTACAAGTTTGAAATTCCTGGCAACGCCTCTGAAACCAAAGAGCTTCCACTCACACCCCAACTGAAAAAATTGTTGTTGGAAATGGAGATGAAGAAATTGTTGAAAGCAAAATACAGTGGAAAGGGTACCTGGCTCACAGTAGAGCAAGGGAATGTAACCACCAAGTCTCCTGGGGTTACCAGAATCCCATCAGTGTTAAGACTAGGAAGGTAGTGGGCAGCTGGTAGAGAGTTTATTAGAAGCTCTCTACAGATCCCTCATTGTTTACCTAGCTAGACTGGGTGAGAAATGAGTGAGGTCGTTTAGAACTCTTGCAGCAGCCTGAGCCACAGTGGAATCACCTGCCTGGGGACAGTTTAGAATGTTGGATTCAGTTGAGTAGAGAGTCAGAAGAAGTCAGCAGTAGAGTGCAGTAATGCTTTGCATGTGGAAGTGCCTACCGGCCTGTCCTGGGCTGGGTGAAGGACCTCTGGTCATTTTTCTCACCCCAGTGTGTGACAATAGCAGTACCACAGGAAGTGGTGGAGACCTGTAGTTTCTGAGAACCCAGTGGGTCCCTTTTTTGAGAACTGGATGGGACTGTGAGATCCAATGGATCCAAGGAGGAATACCCAGCTGCCCAGATCAGTCTCAGTGAAAGCTACCAGAAAAGGGGAGAAGTGTCTTTCTTCCAAGGTCTGTATCTGTAACAGAGGGACAACCAAACCATAAGTACAGCTACATGGACATATTCTGTGGGAGTCGGCTGGTGGTGTATGTGCCCAAGGTAAGGCTAAATTACACTTCTCAGGACTCTAGTGTCACCACAACTATGTGCTGAACATAAAGGTTTTGTGTGAATGCCTTTAGCAATCTGAGGGGGTTGAAGGGTCCAGTTTGTGTAACCCGAAAGAAATGACAGAGGCTGGCTGGGGTCAGGGTGGGCAGAATTTCATCTAAAACTCCAGTCAGGGCTAACTGGTTCATGAAAGGGCGCATGGTTACCCTGCGGATGTTAACTAAGCCCATGTGTCAGGAGAAGTGTGTTTAAAGTGTGTGGAAACCGCCATGTAATAGACACGTAGGAAAAAAGGAATGTTTGAAGTTAAAGTGTGTGAAACCCCCACATAATAGACACTTATGGGAAAATGATGTCCTTGAGGTCCCGAGCACAGAGGGATGGACTGTTCGAGGTTCTGTGAGGAAAAAATCTAGGAAAAGCACAAACTGTATTGTACTGGAAATGAAAGTGCTTGCTGATTGTCTGTAATGTACAGTACCAACTTGGAGGACCACCCATTTCTGCTTTCCATCTGTGTCAGAATAAAGCCATACTATACAATCACATTTCTAGTATTGGACATTCCATCTGTGCTTCCCAGTGTGAAATTGTTTATGGGCCCCCCTCAGATAGGAGACATAGCATAGCCCTAGCACCTCTCTTCCAGAACTCAGTGTAAATATAAATGTTATTTTGCGCTCTAACCCCCCGACCGCTTACATGCTGAGCCAGGTATTTGCCCCAGTGCCAGGGGTGATGCCTATTGTTATGCCAACTTGTGGTTTGATGCCTAGTCTGTGTACAAGTTAGGGGGTCCTGGTTGCAAGATGCCCCTCTTGGCTGGGGTATGGGTTGCAGGAGTTTATTCCAAATACTTTCTGACCCACAAGAAAAATGGGGAGTGGTGACCCATTTAGATGTGAGATTTCTGAACATTTCAGAAAGGAAACATTCAAGATGGTAACACTGGGCTCAGTGATTCCATCCACGTAAATAGGAGACTGTCTGGGGTCACTAGATCTGAAAGATACCTACTTTCACATACCAGTCAGGCCCAGCCACAGAAAGTATCTCAATTTCAGGCTAAGAAACTGCCAGTACCAGTTCACAGCCCTTCCTTTCAGCCTCACTTCAACTCCAAGAGTGTTTACAAAGTTGCTAGCTGTGGTGGCAGTCCATCTGAGAGGGCAAGTGATGGTGTTTGTTCCCTACCTGAACGATTGGCTGGTCTCAAGAAAAGCACAGCAAGAAGTTCAGCCCTCTAACTGCTGACACAAAACACATTGGAGGACTTGGACTTCCTCATAAACCTTCAAAAGTCCAAAACAGCACTAGTTCAGGTTCTGGACTTTATCGGTGCAGAACTGAATACCCTGCAAGGGAAGGCATTCCTTCCCCAAGCAAGAGTAATAAATCTGATTTCAACTGCAGAATCCTTCAAGGCAGGTCAGCCAAGACCTGCAAGGGATTTTCTATGGTTACTATGGCACATGGCTTCATCCACTGCAGTGGTACCAGGGGCCAGGTTCCAAATGAGAGATATTCAGTATCACCTAGGAGACCATTAGTCTCAGAGGTGGGATCCACTGTCCAAACTGGTGCCTGTCACAAAAACCCTGCTAATGGCACTAGGATGGTGGAAGGAATAATGCAACCTCAGAGAGGGAATTCCCTTCCTTCAGCAATCCACTACAGCTATACTAACAACAGATGCCTCCCTCCTAGGTTGCGGCACCCACCTGGAAGACCTTACTGTAAGTGGCACTTGGAGTACACAGGAGAATTGGGAGCACATAAATCTTCAGGAACTCAGGAAGCTTATCTGCCAATACAGGCTTGTCTCTCCCAGATAAGGGGTCAGTCTGTCTAGATCAGAACAGACAACACCACAGCAATGTATTACATGTAACCCACCCCCTTCCTCATCTGTCTAGGGGTTGATGTCCCGGAGGAAGTTGGTTACCCATAGCAATTCTCTCCAAAACTCTCTCAAAGATTTCATTGAAACAAACAAATTTATCTTACCAGGCAGATGCAGGCCCTTGGCCTCACGCCCCACCCCCCAACCCTGATACCATCTGGCAGGAGACATAAAATTAATTTTGAAGCTGGAACTCACTTGCTCCTCCAACCCCCAGCCCCTAGAAGGTTCGGCTGGATCTGTACTCAGAGGTTCTTTAAAGGCTCCTGGATGCTACTAAAACTAAGGATTGATTTCATTAGTAATTAAGACACCAAATCAAGAGAAAAAACTGCCATTTTAAAAGAATTTATTCACCTGGGCCCTCAGTGATTCTGAGACAGCCCAGGGGTCCTGTTTGCTTAAAACTTTATAGTAACTCGGCTCCATGAAGCTAACATATTCTTTTTGTACACAGTGGAGAAGGAGGCCACATGGGGGCAGAAACTTAAGACAGGCAGATGTTACGTAACTCAGACAGGCTACTGATCTTCTGCAAGACCAGAAATGCTATTACCAGAAGTGTGAAGCTCCTAAAAGCACCCTGACACAGGTAAGTACCACCCAAACAAACTTCACTTTATTTCCTAGGGTCCCTCAACCCTCTTCTTAACTGGAGTGTTCCTTGTCTCTATGAGCCACTCCCTTCACTCTGAGAGATGAACAGTTTCTCCCCCACCATTTCCTGGCTCTCTCATACTAGCCCAAGGGACACGGTTGATGCAGCCTGCTAATACCTCAGCTGCAACCAGTTCCCTAGCACCAATTTCTGCTGCCCCCTGTATTCTGGCCTATATATCTGGTCTACATGGCCCTTCTATCACATGGCCCTTCTACTGTCTGCATTGATTTCCTTTCACCCAGATCTTGCTGGATGTTAAAGCAGTGGCCTGAACTGCTAGCCACCAGCAGTCTCCCTCACATTCATCTCCCTGTGCTTGAGTTTAGCAAACTGGCACAGGGAAACCTCAAGGGCATTCTACGGCCCACCTGGGCAAATTCATCTGGCTGCCCCAAGGCCTGTCCCTCCAAACAGGCCCCATGTGGGTAAAGACTTTCCCAGCCCCCTCACTTAGCCCCCTGAGCTGCCCTGCCATGCCGGGAATGAGGAAGGCCGCTGCACTGGCCCCCCTCCTGCAAGAGACCTGCCCCAGCCCCTGCAATTCAGACCTCTAACCTCTTCCAGGAGCCCCCTGCATGTCCCCAGGGCCTAGCTTTCTTTCCTACACCCAGCTGCCTGGAGACCCAGGACCCTGACTTGACCACTTGCTGTGGCTATCTACCACCACCCACGGAAAGCCCCAGCCCAGGACCTGGCACTTCGCTGCTGCTTAGCCGTCCTGTCTAAAGAAGGGGGGACACCCCCATCGCACCCTTCGCACTGCCCCACTAGTTCCCAGTCTGCTCCCTCCACCTTCTCCCCTTAAGCTGCTCTGTCCCCACTATTTATATACCCTACCCTCTACTGCTCCCAAGTGGCGGCCTGCAGAGACAACTCTCCCAGGACACTTAAACAACTACCTAAACCTGGGAAAGTCAGGTGGAAAACCCCAGGGGGGAAATGCAAAATCAAGGCCCTAAAGTGAGACATAAGCCCCTTCAAAATTGAGGGGGGCTTACACTCTTCCCCCACCCAGGAAATCATTTCCTCCTGGGAATGATGGCAGAGGGCTATAGCAGACGCCCCATCCAGCAGCCTGAATATGCGCACTCCCCAGACTACTGCCAGAATGCTTGCAAACAGGCCTAAAGGACAAAACCCTGCCTAATCCCCAAAATACCACTGTCCCTATACCTAACACTCAATTTTTTCTTACGTACCTGTGCCAGGAGGTACAAGTACTTAATAATCGCAACCACTGTAAAGAACAAATATTTTAACCATGCAGAATCAAAGGTTAAAAAATTTCAGAATGGTTGTACATTGAGGTAGATGTTTATAATAAGATTTCTGTGGCCCCCCAGATTATACCACCCACCATAACAGCTGCACAGACACCACCCACTTATACCTATATACATTTTAAACTTTACCAGGCACTCTCTCACACACACACCACTCATACACAACCACAGTATCAATCAATCTTTAGGACTAAACATTCCTTTGATGTAATACCAATGAGAGATCACTTTAACCGGTAGAAAAATATTAACTATAATCCCCTTTTCCAGTATACAATTACCCCTTGCCTGCTCCGGAGAGCAGCTTCCTGGCACAGTCCCAGAGTCCCTTATTGGATCCTTAAGTGGCAGGTCCACCTCTGGGTGGGAAATAGAATTTGGGGTTCAGCTTGGTAGTAATGTCCCCCAAAGAGTCTTTGGAAACAATGTAATACTTTACCTGACACCCAGCCAAATCCTGGACCATCGCAAAACGCCAAGTCCAGTCCATGGGGCAGTATGGCACAGGGACCGAGCTTTTTGAAACAGTTCCTGAGATGGATGGCCTTCAGATCCCGGTCAATGTTTCAGCTTCTCCAATTGCTCCTTGTAGACCCACTCCTCACGCATTTCTTCTTTGATGTCCCAAAATCTCTCAGATACATAAGGGCAATCCAAATGCAGATACTCAATTCACATTCTCTTTCTAACCCATCTCTCGGCCTGGCTCCACTCAGGTAGATCTCTAACACTTGTTCTCCGGGCCATACCTGACTCCAGCCAGTTTCCCTTATGATACGTTATGTTTAACGGATCACTAGGATTTAATTCATCCATCCTGGGCCTGAGGGTCCTTGAGCAAAGCAGAAGGTGTGGGGTGCGGTCAGATAGGGTGCTCACAGGGTGGTGATATGGCTCTGGAATTGTACAATATATCTCATAGTCCAAAAACTGAAACTTTTCATTAAGCAGCTTCTCCTCATCAAAACCTTCATCCTCTGAGACCACTTCTCTCTCAATGGTCACTCCAGGACTGGCTTCAGGAGCTCCTTTAGAAACATAGAAACATAGACTTTGATGGCAAATAAGGACCGTTTGGCCCATCTAGTCTGCCCATTTCCCTACCTACAGGATAGGCTGCAGATCCTAGTTAACCAACAGCCTATATCTTCCTGCCCCCCACAAGAATTGCCTTATGTCTGTCCCATGCATTCTTGAATTCTCCCACAGTTTTAGACCCCACAACCTCCTCAGGAAGGCTGTTCCATGCATCCACTACCCTCTCTGAAATAATACTTCCTCACATTGCCCTGAACGCCCCTCCTTCTATCTTTAAATTGTGTCCCCTTGTTCTTGCAAGTCTCTTTTTCTGAAAGATGCTACCCTCTTGGACTTTGTTGATTCCTTGAGGTACTTGAAAGTTTTCTGTCCCCCTCTTCCTTCTTTCCTCAAGGGTATACATATTAAGCTCCTTTAGTCTCTCCTCATCCGGCTTCTCTTGCAGACCCTGCACCATTTTAGTTGCCCTCCTCTGGACTGCCTCTATCCTGTCTATGTCCTTGTGGAGATGGGGCTCTCAGAACTGGACACAGTATTCAGATGGGGTCTCACCAACTGTCTGTACAGAGGGATAACAACTTCCTGTTTTCTGCTGCTGATGCCTCTCCCTATGCATCCCAGTATACCCCCGGCCCTCCCTACTGCCTTCTCAAATTGCTTGCTAACCTTAAGGTCATCTGATATGATTACCCCAGGTCCCTTTCCTGTTTTGTTGTTGTTACTACCTCCCCACCCATTGTGTATTCTTCCCCTGGGTTCTTGTTTCCCAGGTGCATTGTTTTGCACTTTTTGCATTGAATCCTAGCTGCCATATGTCTGACCATTCCTCCAACCTTGCCAAGTCCCTTTTCATCCTTTCCACACCTCCTTGTGTATCAACCCTGTTGCAGATCTTTGTGTCATCTGCAAAAAGGCATACTTTCCTTCCAGTCCCTCTGCAATGTCACTGATGAAGACATTAAAAAGGACTGGACCCAATCTCGAACCCTGCGGTACCCCACTAGTAACCCTTTCTTCAGAGTGGACTCCATTTACAATTACCTTCTGTGTCCTGTTGTCCAGCCAATGTTTTACCAGGCTACCACCTGGGACCCACTCCCAGGCTGGTTAATTTGACTATCAATCTTTGTGTGGGACTGTGTCAAATGCCTTGCTAAAGTCTAGGTAGGCCATGTCCACAGCCCCTCCCTGGTCTACTACTTTGGTCACCCAGTCAAAGAAATCTATTAGATTCGTCTGACATGACCTTCCCTCTGTGAACCCATGCTGCCTTGGATCCTGTGCTCCACTGACCTCTAGGTACTCAACTATTCTTTCCTTCAGAACTGACTCCATCACTTTCCCTACCACAGAGGTCAGACTGACAGGTCTGTAGTTTCCTGCCTCTGTCTTGGTCCCACTTTTGTGAAGGGGAATCACATCCGCCTTCCTCCAGTCCTCGGGTACCACACCATCCTCCCATGATTTATTAAAAAGAGTAGCCAGTGGTTTCACTAGTTCCTTCCTTAATTCTTTTAGAATTCTGGGGTGAATTCCATCAGGACCCATTGCTTTGTCCACCTTCAGTTTTAGGAGTTCTTGCAGAACCCTTTCTTCTGTGAAAGGACTGGGATTGACCCCCTTATCAGGAGTGCTTCTGCTAATTGGATTAGGCACTTCCCCCTCCTCTTTTGTGAATACTGAGCAGAAATATTCGTTCAGTATTCCTGCTTTTTCACTGTCCCCCTCTGCCCACCCACCGTTCATTCTATTCAGCCTCACTATCCCTCCCTTTGTCTTTCACCCGCTGATGTACCTATAAAAGGTTTTATCCCCTTCTTAACTGAGTTGGCTATCTTTTCCTCAGTTTGGGCCTTTGCTATTCTGACTTCCTCCTGCTTCTTTCTGCCTTAACTGGTACAGCTCTCTGTCCTGCTCCTTCTGTGTTTCCTTATACTTCCGGAATGCTATCTTTTCTTCCTGACTTTCACAGCCGCCTTCTTGAGAACCATAGTGGCTTTTTCTTCGCTTTTGATTTGTTTATTTGCTTCACACAAGGCTTGTTGCCTCTGTGATGGCAGTTTTGATAATTCCCATTGTTGCTCCACACCTCCTTCTAGCCTGTTTGCTAGTGCTTTTCTGAGGCACTCTCCCATCTTGCCAAAGTCAGCCCTCCTAAAGTCCAGTACCCTCACTTTTGTATGGCTTGACTCTGTAGCTGAGTTTAACGTGAACCACACTGTTTGATGGTCACTTGTCCCCAGATGGCAACCTACTTCTAGATCTGAGATCCTCTCACTGCCCCGTTTGAGAGTATGAGGTCTAAGATTGCTCCCTCACAAGTGGGTTCCGAAACTAGCTGTCTAATGCCTGCCACCTGTAGGGCGTCAAGAATGGCCCTGCTGTTGGATGTGGCTGCAGAAAATGTACTCCAGTTAACATCTGGCATATTCAGGTCTCCCATCAACAGTATCTCCCCTTTCTCTGCCATTCTAAGAATGCCTTCCATCATATCCTTGTCCATTCCTTCCCCTGACATGGGGGTCTGTACACAACCCCTGTGCGGATTGTGGTGCCCTTTCCAGTCTCCAAGGTGACCCACAGTGCCTCCTCTCCTCCCTGTTTACTCTTTTGTTCAGTTGCTTTTATCCCTTCCTTTACATAGAGAGCTACTCCTCCCCCTCTTCTCCCCTGCCTGTCTCTCCTGTAGGTTATGTACCCTGGTACGTTAACATCCCAGTCATGGTTCTCTGTGTACCATGTTTCTGTGACTGCTACGATATCCAGGCATCCCTCTTCCATTAAGGCCACCAGCTCAGGGAGCTTGTTGCCCAGACTACGGCATTGGTACTCATTACCCTCCATTTCCTGATGGCCTTACCCCTTTGCCCCATCCCTGTCCTTCTTGCCTTTGTCACTTTCTCCATTTACCCCTGCCCTTTCCCTATCGACACCTCCATGTTGGTGTTTGCCACACTTACTACCGTAATTGTTTGGGGCTAGATTTTCCTGCTCCTTTCCAGTGCCTCCCCTTGGCTAGTTTAAAAGCTTGCCAATGAAGCATTTAAACCTTTCACCTAGGATCCTGGTTCCCTCCCGACAGATGCAGCCCATCATGCCAGTATAGGCTTGCATCACTCCAGGTGGACCCCAGTCCCCAGTGAAGCCAAATCCCTGAGCTCCACACCAGTTTTTCAACCACTGATTGAATCCCATGGCACGGAACACCCTAGCCTCTCCTATGCCATAGATGGGTAGCACCTCCGAGAAGGTTACCGTATGTGCTACTTGACTAAGGCCCTCCCCAATTCCACAAACTCTTCCTGCACTTCTATCCCTTTCTAGCTAGGTCATTTGTCCCTAGGTGGACAATGACATCCAGCTCCCTCCCCTGTGCAGCTGCTCCGCAATCCTGAGGATTCGCCCCTGTCCCTCCAAGCCATGGCGCCAGGCAGGCACCTTACCTCCCTCTCCCTTCCTTGCCCAGTTCTACCTTCCTAACAATGGGAGTCCCCACCAGGAGTTGTTTCTTCCCTGCAGGGTCCCCTGCCACCCTCCTGTGGGTCTCCTTTGTGGAGGTTCCCAGCATCCTCCTTGGTCTCCACTGTAGGTGCCTCCATAGAGGAACCACACTTTGCCAGAATGGCATAGGAATTGTGGAGAGGTACAACTGGAGGATGTGCTCTGTTCCACCACCTCACCTCCCTGAGCCCACTGTGGTCCAACTGCCTCTTCTTGGCAACCTCTGAGGCAACGGCAGTGGCACTGGTGGTCCCTGGATGGAAGAGGAGGTCCCACAAATCCTGGCCAACTCAGCCTGGAGATGAGCAACCTCCTCCTTCAGCCCAGAGAGGTGCCTGCAGATGGGACAACACCGCATCCTCCAGAATATCTCCCGGAAGACTGCTGCTCCACAGCCACTGCACTGCACCACTCCAATCATGTCTTATTTCTGACCCCTTAACTGTTTGCAATCCTTATTCTTTCGTCTGTTTTTTTTTTCTCTCTCCTTACTTTCTGCCTGTGTGCCCTTTAAACTCCTGATTGTCCTGTTCTGAGACAAGAATATCCTATGTTTCTCAGTAGACCACTTACTTGTTCAGAGGTAGACCTCCAGCAGCTAGAGGGGGCCGGAGAGCTACTCTTGCCCTTCTAGGATGGTGGGTCCTTGGTGGTTCTGTGATCACTCACTTCCTGCCCCTAAACAGGAAGTTCCTGTTGTCAGTCAAATCCTGTGCCTATAAAAATAGAACTAGCTTTGGGTGGGGTGGAGGGAGGAAGGAGGGCAATATAGTCCCAGTAGAAGTTCAGTCACACAGCAGTCCTTTCTCTTGGTGTCTTCTGCCAAGCTATTAGCAGAATCTTTCTAAGGCAGTCTTTAAATGTAGCTTCCTTCTAGCTAAGCCACCTCTACTTACCAGATCTTTCTCATAGTAATTTAAACCTCACAGCAGTTAAGTCCTTTCAGTCACCTGAGATTTACACCTAGATGACTTTTCAGTTACCCATTCAGTTCAGTTAACCCAAACACACACTTTTTTTGTTTGTTTTGTATGTTAGTTTTTTTACCCTAAATTAAAGGTCCAAATACAAAAGTTCTTCTACTTTAGTCCCAGCAGAGAAGTTCAGTCACACAGCAGTCCTTTCTCTTGGTGTCTTCTGCCAAGCTATAGGCCCTTTCTTAATCATCGATCTTGTTCTCTCAGATGCTGACACAACCAACCTTGCAGACAGGGTCAGTGTGCTGCCCCTGGACAGGGACCAAGTTGGGGACCCCCCGGGTCCTGGGGGTTACCCGCAGGTTTCTTAGGCCCCTGCCCCTCCCTCTGCCACAGGGATAGTGAGCAGCTGGCGAAGATGGGCGGGGTAGACTTCTGTGCCAGTCAGTCTGCTCCCTACACCTTCTCCCTTTAAACTGCTCTGTCCCCACTATTTATATACCCTACCCTACCCTCTGCTGCCCCCAAGCGGTGGCCTGCAGAGACGACTCTTCCAAGACACTTACACAACTACCTAAACCTAGGAGAGACAGGTGGAAAACCCCAGGGAAAATGCAAAATCAAGGCCCTAAAGTGAGACATAAGCCCCCTCAAAATTGAGGGGGGGGGCTTACATACATAAACAAACAGGGAGGAACAAGGGAAAGGGAACATTGTTTAACCAGGAGTAGCACACTAAGCCAAAGCTTGTTTCCAGATGCGATTTGGGAGCACAAGGAAGTTAAGTGACTTGCTCAGAATCACACAGTATGCACCTAGGCAGCTGTGGGATTCAAACCTAGGTCTCCAGATCTGCAGCTCAAAGACTTAACCCACTGTGCTATACTGCTTCAAGATCTTCAAAGTTGTGCACAGAGGCAATGAAGATCTGGAACCTGGCCTACTCACTGGAAGTTCAAATATCTGCAGTACACCTGCCAGGGAAAGACAGTGCAGATTCTCTAAGCAGGATCTGCCAGGGAAACCACAAACTGACCCTGAACCAGCAGCTGCTGGCACCGGTGTTCAGACAGTGGGGTACACCAGAAATAGATTTCTAGGGACGTCGATATGGTGTACTATCCACACTTCTTGCAGTATCCTTTCCCATTAAGACTCTGGCTGGAAGGTGTTCAAGCTGGCTCCTCCCATCCACCCAGGTGGTAACTCCATCTGCACCACCCCGTGATGTCAGATCTTCCTTTCCGCTGGAAGAGGAAGGTTCTCTCCTTATCACTCTGTGTTGAGTAGGCCCTTTGCTTTCTAAACAAAACAATAAAACCATCTTCAAGTTGGTTTTTGGATTTGTTCAAAACTCTTGACGGTATGGATGACTCAAAGTCGGCGCCCGGTTTCAAGAAATGTGACTGTGGGCAGAAGATGTCCCAGATGGACCCGCACACCTCGTGCATCTACTGCCTAGGCCACAATCATGATCCCCAGGCTTGTAGCCTTTGTTGCACTCTGCATCCTAGCACTTTAGAGGACCGGCACACTTGACTTCTTTTCGGGCGCCCAGATGAATGAGACCTTCCCGTTTGCTTGAAACACACCTGCCGGGTGGTCTCCACTGCTGGGAGGTCCGCAGAGCAACTTGCGGCCTTTGGGTAGGCAGCAGCTCAGGCCGCAGAGCATGCCTCTTTAGCTTCAGTTTTTGTGCCGCTTTCCTTTGGCTCCACCTTTATGGGGGCATTTCAGGATTTGTGCCAGTCCCTTCTCACTCTTGGGCAGGGTCGCTCTAAGGGCACAAAATCTTCTAAATCTTTGAAAAAGGAGACTAAGAAATGGTCTCATTGATGATCGTGGGATCGCGAACGCTCTGGGGCTTTGGATTCCCACGCTTCCTTGGAGGTTTCTACTACAGTCGATCCTTCGGTCCAGGCCGCTGGCTCCATAGTGTCCCTGTCAGCCCCATCGGCTGAGATGTACATTGACCAACCTGTTGAGATTTTTCTTGAGCCGGTCGATGGATTGTCGCAGGACAAGGTGGATACTTCCCTCTCCAGGACTCTGGTCCCGCCTATCACCTCCCAAGGAGAGTTGAACCTGCTTCCTGATCCGATCTCTAACCCCCAGGATCTCGTTTCCTTGGAGGAGTCTCAGCTTTTGTCAGCTCCCATTCTTTCTTGGCATCAGGTTCCCTGGCAGTTGAGGTCAAGATCCCACAGCCCGGAGTCGAGCAGCCCTCGCCATCATCCTCACTCTCTGCACTCAGGCAAGTGGCGCTGCTGCTATTCTTCCTCTTCTTCCTCCTCAGCTGAGGAGAGGCTTCAGCGCAAGATGTACCAGTGCTGTGAAGAGCTAATGTGGCAGCAGCTCATGCTATCCAGGTTTAAGCTGATTCCAGCCCCCACCCTGGATCTTCTGTGGTTCCCGCCACTGAAGCCTCAGCCTGCTTTGGCCCGGCCAGTTCCAGCTTGGCCTGTTCCAGCCTACCCGCCCATCAAGGTGGAGCCATCTTCTGAGCAGCTGAAGGATGATCCCTCTCCTTAGGATGCTCGTACTGCTCCCGGGCTTTCTTGTTGGCTGACAGTCACTGTTACTCCCAATAGACCCCACAGGGTCAGTTGGGATTCAGGAGGTCGACCATTTTTTGGTGAATCCTCAGAGTGTGAGGACTCCTCTTTGCATTCTTATCTGGTGGACGTGGAATCAGTGGAGGATTTGTCTATGGAGCATGGTCCCACTTCCTTTGGGGGCTTGCTCCATCTTATTTCAGAATCTACTGGGATTCAGATGGCACCCATCCAGAAACGGGCCAAGTATCCCTTAACCAAATTTCTTGACTGAGGTGACTCCTGGGATCACCTTCCTGGTTGTTGAGGCCATTTTTGGCTCAGTTCTGGAGCTTTGGCAGCACCCTGCCTCCTGCCCTGTGCTGTCAACTCATATGGCCCAAAAGTATGCGGTACCTATGGGTTCCCTGTTGGGTTTCACTGAACATCCCTTGGCTGAGGGTTTGGTGGCTGACTTGGTCTTTCAGCGTACCGGCAATGTTGGGGACATGGACAAACCTCCTGACAAACAGAAATCCAAGAAATTGGATCACATGGCCAAAAAGGTCTATGCAGCCTCTTCACTCTCGGCCTTTGGCAGGCAAGTTCGGCCCTACTGATGGCCAATTTTGCTCATGCCTTATTAGGCACTCTCAGTGAGGTGCTTCCTTGCCTCCTGACTGACTTACAGACCATGGTCAAGCAAGTCCAGGACCAGGGCTTAGCAGTGGCCAAACAGCAGCTCCAGATGGCCATGGACATCGGCAATTTCTGTGCCAGGTTTGTGGCTGCTGCGGTGGCCATGCGCTGCAGGGCTTGGCTGTAGATCTCTACCTTTATGGCAGACACCCAGCACAAGTTGGCAGAAGTTCCCTTCTTGGGCACCAACTTGTTCGGGCTGGGGGTGGAAGGACACCTCACTCAGACTGAATAGTCCAACACCACCCTGGACTCTAGCACCTCTGCCCAGAGGGATCCCAAGGGCTCCAAGCTTCAGAGGAAGAAGCCCTGTTGGCCCCTCTCTACCCCTGGGCAAGCCATCCCAGACCCCAGCTGGGTAGCAGGCCCAGGTATGGCATCCTCAACTGAAGTCAGTTGCTTTGGTCATCCACAAACCAGGTGGTCAAGGTCCCGCTGCTTCCTCTGCCGGTCCCTCCTCCTCTTCCAAGCCTGCCCAGTGATGGGCTGGGGGGTGCCATCCTGCCTCCCTTTGGTCCTCCCATGGGGGGCCGGCTCTGCCACTTCCTTTTCGCCTGGTCTGCTGTCACCACAGACAGGTTGGTCTTCAAAATGGTCAGTCAGGGGCTGCCTCTAGAGTTCAAGACTTGCCCACCATGCCGAGCCCACACCCAACAGGAGAAAATGGCGTCCGCCAATATGCTGTCAGCCCTTCAGGAAGACATTGCCCAGCTTCTCCAGAAGGAGGTAGTAGCTCAAGTCCTGGACACTCCAGTAAAACAAGGGTGTGTTTCCAGGTACTTCCTGGTCCCAAAGTGGATGGGGGCTGGCGCCCCACCTTAGATCTGCACAACCTGAACAAATTCCTTTGATCACGTACCTTCAGGATGGTCACTCTTTCTCAGATCATTTCACCCCTGGAGTAGAACATGTGGTTCTGCTCCCTAGATCTTTGGAATGCATTCTGCCACATTCCCATCTGTCCATCCCACCGCTGGTTCCTTCGGTTCTGAGATGAGAGGAATCTCTACGAGTTCCAGGCCATGCCCTTCGGCCTCTCCTCAGCTCCCAGGGTCTTCACCAAGGCATTGCAGTGATGGCAGCCTACCTGAGATGTCGAGGAGTCTGTGTGTATCCCAGCCTGGACAACTGGCTGATAACAGGTCCCTCCATGGAGGAGATGGGGCGGTCCAGGGACTTGGCCCTCCAGACCAGCTTGTCCCTTGGCCTCCTGGTGAATGAGGCCAAGTCTGAGCTCCTATCTTTGCAGGTGATACACTTCATCGGAGCAGAGCTCAACTCTTGTAGAGCCAGAGCTCAACTCCCAGTGGACTGGGCAAAGGTTCTCTCCTCCTTTGCCCACTCATTTCAGGGTGGGCAGTTACACCCTGCTTGGGATTTCCTGTACTTCCTGGGATTCATGGTGGCATGCACCAGTGTGGTCTGTTGGTCCCAGTGGAGAATGCTCTCTCTGCAGTGGGAGCCCACCCACTGCAGTGTCAGTGGCTTAGTAGGTAGCACACTCGCCTCTGAGGCCGGGAGATCAGAGGGCTGTAGGTTCAGTTCCCACATCTGGCACTTGGGTTAATATCCTACTACTGACACTGTAGTGCAGCATGAGTGGGGTGCTGCACTTCTGAGGTGCCATCTTTCAGATGAGACGTTAAACCGAGGTCCCATCTGCCTGGATTGGTGGTAGTTCAGGTGGATTTTAAAGATCCCATGGCACTTATCGAAAGGAGTAGGGGAATTTCCCCAGTGTCCTGGCCAGATTTCCCTCATTCACTAAAAACACCACCAACAGCTTAATCTGGTTCAAGTTCAGCCTGCCCGGTGGTGCTGAGGGTTGAGGCGCTGGACGCCACACCTCGCGCTACGCCAGCGACCCGGGTTCGGGAACAAGCCTGGGACGTCGGGGGTCGTCAGGGGTGGAGAAGGATTGAGCATCCGTTAGACTGCTCTCCTTCTCCGGGGTGGGAGAGGGAAAGCCTTGATGTCCTGCCGGCTCCTAGCGGTGGCTGGGGGCTATGGCAGGTCAGGGACAGAACTTGAGGGACGTGCTGTGGCAGACGCTGGGAGGGGGCTCGTGCAGTAGCGCATGCGCTCCGGTCCCTTGGCGTCATTGCACGCCACAGACGTATGGGAGGAAACAGAGAAAACCTTTGCGGGCTACATGATGGCTGGATGAGCAGCCCCCCCACCGGCTTCTGCCTGGATGCTCCCCTGCACTGGGAAAACCTCCTTGGATTCCGTGGCGGTGGTTGCATGCCCACCACGGCAAACAGATCGTTGTGCAGGTTGGAAGGTAAGGGGTTGAGCTTGGGATGGGGGGCGGACTGGGGGATGTTGGTCAGGCTGGACTGGGGGGGAACCATCGGTAACACCCCCCCAGCCGCATAGGAGACAAAAAATTATATAACAAAAAAAATCTGGTTGAAGGTCAGTTGGCATTCATCTGTATCCCCCTCCCTTGGTCATGCCTGAAAATAGGCAGGATTTGTCTAGTTCACTTACCCGGTCAACAAAAACTAAATAAATCAATGGTCTCAGCACAAGGGCCACTTTGACCAGCTGGTCACTGTGACCCAGCTGATGCGGGATGCCCTCCAGTGGTGGTTGGTCCCAGCACATCTGCAGAAAGGAATCCCCTTTATCCGACCGATGTCTCCCGGATGGACAGGGGTGCCCACCTGGGGGAACACAGAGTCCACAGACTCTGGACCCCTGAGGAGTCCCGATGCGACATCAACTTACTGGAGCTTCAGGCAGTTCAGCTGGTGCTGACAGCCTTTGCTCCACACATTAGGGGTCAGGTCATTCAGGTCCAAACGGACACCACGACCATGTACTACCTCAACAAATAGGGTGGTATGCACTCCCTTCCTCTGTGTAAGGAAGCTCTCCACATCTGGACCCTCATTCTCAGCCTAAATGCTGCTCTCCTGGCCATCCATGTGGCCGGCATGTCTAGTCACCTAGGGGATGCCCTCAGCCTGGTGGGCAAGGCATCTCACAAGTGGTTCCTCCATCAGGAGGTAGTGCACAGTCTGTTCTCCTGGTGGGGCACCTCTCTGGTGGATCTGTTTGCCTCCAGGGAGAAAGCAAAGCTGAAGTTGTATTGTGCCCACCCCCCTCCACAGGGAACACTACAGGGGGATGCCTTCTTGAGGCACTGGACCCCGGGCTTCATGTATGCCTTCCCTTGTTTTCCACTGGCCCACAAATTGCTGCTCAAAGCCAGGAGCACAAGGCATGGATGATCCTGGTGACTCTGGACTGACCTCGCCAGTTCTGGTACACCGATCTCCTCAGCCTCAGCTGCAAGCTCCCTTGGCATCTTCCTCTTCACCTGGATCTGCTCTCATGCAATCAGGAGAAGATATTCCATCCAGACCTTCAATCCCTGCACCTGACAGCCTGGTTCCTGAACGCCTAGAGTTCCAGGCTTTGGGTCTCTCCGACTATGTACTCACTGTGGCCGAGGCTTCTCGGAAGGAGTCAGCCCAAAAATGCTATGCCTTCAAATGGAAGAGATTCTCCATTTGGTGCCAGGGCAAGGACTTGACCCCTTATCTTGCCCAGTGGCTAGTATTCTCAATTATCTTTGGTCTCTCTCCCAGTTGGGCCTTCAGTCAACAACCCTTAAGGTGCCCCCTGGCAGCCATCTCTGTATACCAGGCATGGGCTGGTATGCCATCGGTGGTGCAGGAGAAGGTGGTCTGGCACTTTTTTAAAGGCCTTGACCACATTTCCCCTCCACCACCTTGAGACATGTTGCTGGTGTTAGCAAAGTTCATGGGCAAGCAATTCGAACTGATGCACAGGTGTGAAATGTCACACCTATCATGGAAGACCGCCTTCTTGGTAGCTATCACATCCACCAGAAGGATCAATGAGTTCCAGGAGCTCTTGGTGGAGTCTCCTTATTTGGTCTTCCACAGGGACAAGGTTGTCCTTCGCCCCAACCAAAAGTTCCTCCCGAAGGTTGTGTCAGAGTTTCACCTTAACCAGTTGATCAATCACCTGGTGCTCTTCACCAACCACACCTTGGAGGCTGACCACAGGCTCCATACTCTGGACCTGAGGCAAGTACTTACATACTATAAGGAGCATATGGCTGGAGTTCGGGTAGAGATTCGGCAGCTGTTTGTCACCTATGCTGAAGCTGCACCTGGCAGACCGGCAGCAAAGTGGATGATTGGCAGGTGGATTGTATCCTGCATCAACCTCTGCTATAGGTTGGCTGGTAGGGAGCCTCCCCTAGGGCTAAGGGCTCATTCCATCAGACATACCACTGCCGCAGTGGCTGCTTCCAGGGATATCTCTATCCAGATGATCTGCAGGGCTGTTACCTGGAAGTCAGCACACACCTTCATCTCCCATTACCACATCGACCTTGAGTCATACCAGGATGTTGGTTTTTTGGTCCTCGGTTCTCCAATCTCTCTTCCCTAAATAGGAGGTGTGCGCCTTGCCCCATCCTTCCAGAGAACTGCTAGGAGTCTGCCAAAAGTGTGGATAGAACACCATATCGACGTCCCTAGAAAAACAGGTTACCCACCTGTAACAGTAGTTCTAGGAGTGGTATATGATGTACATCCACACTAACCCACCTAACCTCCCCTGACAAGTGGCATACTGTATTTTGCTTCCAGTGGGTAAGATCTGATGTCACGGGGCGGTGCTGAGGGACTTACGACCTGGGTGGGTGGGAGGAGTCAGCTTGAAGACATTACAGTGAGTCTTAAAGGGGAAAGGACACTGGCAGACATGTGGATGAACACCATATACCAGTTCTAGAACTACTGTCTTTGCTTCCTGAAAAACAACCAGCTCCCACTGTTTTGTTGCATACCCCCATTAGTGGGTTCAGTCTCAGAGGATGCTGTAGTTCTCATCTGGTCAGGGAAGTTTCTATGTGCCTTCCCCTAGTTTCCACTTTTGCTGAGAGTACTAATAAAACTGAGAAAGGACTCAGCAACAATGATCCTCATAGCTCCAGATTGGACCAAGCAGATCTTGTATTCCATGCTCCTGTCCCTTTCCAACAGACCGCCAGTCAACTTCTGCCCCTGAGATACAATCCGTTGACATTATCCCATGGTGGGATAACATTTCCAAACATGAGAACTCTGCATCTCGGTGCATGGTTCTTTTTTTTTGTTTGTTTAACTTCATAATCTTTTATTGATCATCTCATCAGTTCACAATACATCATGTTTTAAAACTTTGTCACAATTATTATGATCTGTTATACATTAATACAAAACATACATATAAATAGTCATATTTATCTCACAGTGACTAGTCTTAATGTCCATGAATGTCACCTGTTTTAGAAATTTAAATACTTAAAAGTAACTCTCCATAGTAACGTTCTAAGTCCTATTTAATAAACATAAAGAAAAAACATTATTTTGAGCTCAATTCCATCTGTCAGTTTCCTCTAGATCGATCTCAGAGTGACATGATTGTGTTAAGGTGTGGGATTAGTTTGGAGTTGGTGCCACGGCGCCAGATCTCCAGACATTTTTCTTGCTGTAGTCTGAATTTACTTGTAATGCTCTCCGTCCTCGGAGCATGGTTCTTGAAGAGCTAGAGTTCTCCTGGTTAAACCTCACTGAAAAAGTGATGGAAGTGCTGAAGGTTTCTAGGAAACCAGCAACAAGGAAAACTTTTGCTTCAAGATGGAAATGTTTTTCTTTCTGGTGTTCCCCTAGACAGATCAGTCCCCTCCAGGCAGGTCTGTCTACAATCCTGGACTACCTAGCCCATCTCCAGTCTTTGGACTTAAAGCCCTCAACCCTGAAGTTTTGTTTGGCAGCAGTATCAGCTTACCTATCGCTGGCAAAGACAGGTCAGTGGCCTCACAACCCATTTCCAAAAGGTTTTTCAAAGGCCTTACTCACCTGTACTCTCTGATAAGGGACCCTGTCCCTCCCTGGGACTTGAATGTGTACCTTGCTTAGCTGATGGAGGCATCTTTCAAGCCCATGGCCACTGCTGCACTGAAGTATGTCACCTGGCAAGCAGTTTTTCTGGTAGCAGCAACATCGATCACCCTTCCAGTTTTCTTCACAGCAAACTCCAGCTTAGGAGAGCAAAAGCTCCACAGTCTGGATGTGAAGGGGCAGTGAGCTACATAGGCTTAGCTTTAGATGCCACGTATTTCTTGTCTACCTCTTTGGGGACAGCTACCATAGTACCAGGCCTCCTCCGAGTCACCTCTAAGATTGTCTCTAGGACTGGCTGGATGTGAAGAACTAAGGACACCAGGATATGAGGCACATTCAGAAAATCCAGTTGTAGGTGCCTAGCCTGGCTTATGGCTGCTGGCTTGAAATTTAATGTAGAATACATATTTCTGAGTAGAGCCTGGAAGGAGAGGTACTCCTGAGGTACAGTTGCAGAAACTGGTTCTGAGTACTCTGGCCCATAGTGCATGTCATCCTCCTCACCATCAGAGATGATGAGGTCAGGATCTGACTCATCCTCCTCTACACCCTCCCTACTTGGAGGGTAGTAGAGAGGAGGGGGTTGAAGAGCTGACAGTGTAGGCTGTGGCCGCTACACACCAGGCCCAGCCCTGGATGGGCCCTGGGAAACAGTGCCGTTAGCACTGCAGACTGCACTGAGAGTGTCCAAGGAGGAAATAATCCTGACACTGCAGACTCATGGGACGCTGCACATGATACTGCAAGCAGCACCGGGGCATGATCCAAGGGACCTGACTCCAGCACTGCACATGGCTTTGACAACCCTGCCGGCACTGAAGTGATTGGTGGTGAAACCATGGTTGCCCCCATCCCCAGAGCGGATGGAGACAACACCACAAATGGGGCAGACATCGGCAGTGTCAACAGCAGCACCAGCCCAGAGGCCAGTGCAGTGGTCAGCCATTCACCTAGGTCAAGCAGCACTGCAGAAGGGGCCAGTCCAGTCCTCCTTGAGAGATCAGGAGCCAGTACAAGAAGCAGAGTCGCATGACTTATGTATGGCACTCACTGCTCCACAAGAGCTGCCCAGTGACTGAACTGCCCACTAGGGTCCCTTCTAATGGATAGAGAGAGACTCCAGGACAGAAACACTGACATTACAGGCCCAGGCATCCCTGGTATGATTGGTGGTGATGGGGGGAACCATGTGGGAAGAGGTAGAGGCAAAATAGTGCAAAGACCCCGATGCTAAGCATGTGCAGGATCTGTACCATTACTTTTTGTAATTCTGGGAGAACTGTCCATCTTACTGGGTGCTGGACTGCCCATTGCCAGAGCACCCACCCAGAGAGAGGTGGTGGCCAGACACAGCCCCGTTGCCAGGGCAACTAGCCTTTTCAGACTCCCTACCTTCTTCCATGGCAATTGCCTGATGTCATGAGGTAGGGCTGAGAAAAACTGTACAGTTTTTGTGAGTTAAATAACTGACACAGATATGACAAACTGTAATGTATTCTTAAAACTAAAGCCAAAGAAATGAATTCTGTCCTTGTATAGACAGTGAAGTTCTGGCTTCGACGAGGGAAAGCAACAGTGCTACTGATGTTCACTGGATAGTGGGGAAAAAAGGATCTGAGGCGGTTGGGGACTGGTGCCACTATATACCAGTGGGAGTGTATGGTGACTTTTGTGTGGTGCCTCTCATGTCACTAGCCCCCACTAGAAAAGTTATGGCTCCCACAGGGTCCTACCACCTCTGGCTCAGACCCACAAGTAGGAAATCAATGGCGAAAATTGATTCTTGGAAGATCACTGGTTACAGGTGAGTAGTCTATATTTATAGGAGCATGGATGTAGTACGCTGTCCACATATAGGAAGACTACAAGCAGACCTCCAGGAAAAGGGGGTAAGGTTAGCACCCCTATCTGGCAAACAGAGACTGGAGGATTCAAGTCCCAAAAGCAGCATCCCGGCAACTCATTATATTGATGCTGTAATGGGAGATGAAGGTGTGCTGTTCTGCCCAGGTTGCAGTCCTGCATATCCCCTCAAAGGAAATATATCTGGAAGCAGCTACTGAGGCAGTGGTATGTCTGGTGGAATGAGCCTTAAGCCCTTTGGGCAACTCCCTACCAGCCAACCTATAGTAGAGGTCAGTGCAGGATGTGATACATCTGGCAATCACCCACTTAGCTCCTGGTCTGTCAGGTGCAACTTCAGCATAGGAGACAAACAGCTGGTGAGCCTCCATGAACTCCCAGCTTGAGCTCCTCATAACAGGATAGCACCCTCCACAGGCCCAAGGTATGGAGCCTGTGCTTGGCATCCGAGGCTGGATTGTGAAGTACACTGGAAGGTTAATCACCTGGTTATGCTGAAACTCCAATGTGACTTTTGGGAGGAATTTCGAGTTGGGGTGAAGGACCACCTTGTCCTTATGGAAAACTAAATAGGGAGGCTCCACTGAAAGTGCCTGCTGCAGCTCACTAGCTCTAGCTGATGTTATGGCCACCAAGAATGTGGTCTTTCAGGACAGATGTGACACTCACACTTGAGCATCAGCTCGAATGGCTTGCCCATGAGCACTGCCAGTACCAGCAGTAGGTCCCACAGAGGTGGTGGTTTATGCTTGGGGGGGGAGGTTATCCAGGCCTTTGATAAAGCACCTGACCACTTTCTCCTGCACCACCATTGGCATACCAGCCCATGCCCTGAAAGCAGAGATGGCTGCCAGATGCACCATCATGGTCGTGGTTCACAGTCCTGATTGTGACAGGCAGCACAGGTAGTCAAGAATAGTTGCAACAGGGCAGGCAAGGGGATCGAGCTCCTTCCTCTGATACCAGAGCTAGAATATCTTCCACAAATACATAGCATTTGTGAGTCGACTTCTTTCAGGACACCTCTACCACATTGATGATGTCTTCTGAGAGGCCCAAAGTCTGGAACTCTAGCAACTCCAGAACCAGGCTGAAAGGTGCAGGGACTAAAGGTTCAGGTGCAGGACCCTCCCCTCTTGGACCAGCAGGTTGGGCAGAGAGACAACCTCCATGGCAACCTGCTGCTGAAACTGAGGAGATCTGGATACCTGAAATGCCTGAGCCATTCTGGTGCTGTCAGAAACATCTGCACCTTGTCTTTCTGGCCTTGATCACCACCTTGTGAACAAAAGGAAAAGGCAGGGAGGCATACAGAATGGCTGTATAGTTTTTAAAATATAGCCATCTAGTTAACCAAATGTCAAAGTTTTGTAACCAGATTTCACATTTCATATGGCAAATATTTTAAAAACAATAAGGTATTCAGCTTAGTGACTACCCTCATTGCAAAATCATTTTTGTCCTGAACAACTTTGCTGCTTGTTGTTTTCGTGTAGCTTGTATAGTTTTCAAGATATTTAGATGTGTTTGGCATGTGTGCAGATGCACTTGCAAAGAGCAGACACTTTAGTAGACATGCCAAACAAATGTAAATATTTTGAAAACCATTCAAGTTAACACATACACAACCAGTGTCACAATTGTTCACAACAAAAATACCTTTACAATGAGAGTAGTCACCAAGCTGAACTCTGTATAGTTTTTAAAATATAGCAATCTCTGCTGCTATGAACTGATTGTAAAGCAGTGCTTGCTACTGAATCTATGGTCCCAGCTACATCACTGTCCCAAGACAGGATGCATTGTAAGAACAAGGAAAGCAATAAAACTAGCTGAGATGGAGATCCCCAGGGATTGTAAAACTGCCATAAGGCTAGCAGGCAAATTTAGGAAAACCTCCTATTAGCAGACAGAGGGAAGGACACACTATGACTTCACAGCAAATGAAAACACTCTGCACAACACGTTTTTGCAAATTCTGGGTGTACTACTCCTTTAACATTGTTCATGGTATAAAGTCGGCATTCATCACAATCTGATACAGTACCCAGCATCTACACATTTCTTCAGCTGCAGTGGATTTATCCCTAACAGAAGCTGTAAACAGTGCTATTCTATAAATGTTATTTACTATAGTTACCCATTGAGACCGTTAAGGAAGCTTCCCCGCAATCATAGTTTAGTTATAGTTTTCTTTGCAGCCAGTAATAAAATTAGTACAAGTTCCCAGCTTGGTCCTCAAATAGTTCAAGGGGACTATAGAAAGAAGAGCCAGTTGAAGTGTGAGAATGTTTTGCTCTGTGAAAAGAGCATGTAATGATTCATTAATCTCCCACCAGAACCCAGTTATTCTAGGACACACACAGAAAATATGTGTATATGTGGCAGGAGACTCACCACAACCCCTCCAACATTTCCCCCACAGAATTACCCAGATATTTTATTTGTATGGCAGTGGTAATGAATACGACATTTCCATGAATAGTCACGCCAATAATAAGAGGCGGTTAATCTATAACTATTCAGTCTTAGTGGCTAACTATATCAGTGTCAGAAGCTCAGCAGGTAGCACACTCACCTCTGAGGCAGGGAGCTCAGAAGGCTGTGGGTTCTATCCCCACACCAGGCACTTGGGTTAAATCCCAGTACTGACACTGTAGTGCAGCATGATGGGGGTGCTGCACTCCTGAGGTGCCATCTTTCAAATGAGATGTTAAACTGAGGTCCCATCTGACTGTTCTGGTGGTAGTTCAGGTGGATGTTAAAGGTCCCATGGCACTTCTGAAAAAGAGTATGATAATTTTTTTTTATTTAAAACAAGTTCAAGAATACAGAAATAAAAAGGGGGATACATAAATGAAAATTAAAAGAAATAAAAAATAAAGACAAAACAAGGAAAAAAACACAATAAATATACAAGTTAATATGTCACTTGTTCCATAAGTTATTGCAAATCAGCAGGGAAAATCATAAAAAATAACAAACAATAATCAAATGAATTAGCATACCAACCATAATATTGTATCATATAACCAAAAAAAAAATGTTCCATACCTTATGGAGACTTGTAGATCCATAAAAATGTGTCCACAATTCCTGCAATCGACTAGGTGAAGTTTTCTTAACATCTAAATAAAATACCTCCTGTAAAGCAGAATTTACCAAAGAAAAAATTGAGAGATATGGCATTCACAGTTGTTATAATATTAACTTGCATCTGGCTTGCCACAAATAAAATTTTAGACAAGCCATAAAAACTCGTAAAGTGCTGGTATTATACTTCTGAAGTGGCCCTAGGAACTCACCTAGGAATAAACCTGCATGAGTGAGACGTTCTAACCATGGAAACTTTTATTTCCATGCAGCATACTTCCAAAACCCTTTACTAAAGGTGCATTGCAAAAAGGAAATGCTCTAGAGTCTCTGCCTCTGCAGCACATTCAGGAAAGGGGTAGGAACATTCTGATATGATCTTATGTTTATGGTTTCCCTGTACGTTCAGCCTCCCATAGGCACAAAGCCACACTACGTCCCACATTCTTTCAGGAATTCGGGGGTCTTGCACTTGGGTCTAGTACCAACTGTTGTTTTCCTACCAAACAGTTTTTAAATTCTGGTTCCAAAATACAAATAATTCCCGGTATTGAATCATACAGTTTTTTCTGACCTAATAAAATAATACCCTGCTTCCCCACTTTCCGCTTAATCATTTTTTTGAATAGTAGGTTTTATAAAGGATGGAACAGTAAGATATTTAATTAATTTTGGAGGGTCATTCACCCACCGAGCTAGGTAAGGATCCATCATACTCCTTAACTAAACATTTTCCAAAGATAAAGCTCCCTGCAACAGCAGCTTAAAAGAACTAGTAAAAAATACAGAATGAAAAAATAACACTGGGTTTAACATTCCTACACCACCCTTTGTCCTAAGAAGATACAGGAAATCCCTCTTAATCAGATTCAACCAACTTCCCCAGAACATCTGGAAAAAGACACTGTACAGGGTGGTTTCTTATTGGTTTGGTATGGGAAACACATAACTAATATAAAGTAGTATAGGTACAATAAATTGCTTAAGAATCCATACCCTCATGAATTTTGAAAAGGGTCCTGATTTCCACTTTTGGGCTTTACTTACACAGGATCCCAGTTTCTCTGTCCAGTTAAGAAAGGGCATGTCCCCAATGCCAAATTTAATCCCTAAAATTTTAATAGGGCCAGGCATGATAGAAATCTCTCCAATCTGTAAAACTCCAGTATATTTCTCCTGCAGAGAAATCCCCACACACTTATGTAAGTTCAAAGTAGCTCCTCAAACTTGAAAGAAATCTGTACACACCTGTAACATAGCCTGTCCACTAGCCACAACCTGTAAAAATATGCACACATCATCAGCGTAGGCCAAACTTTTAAGCATTCCCAAATTCCCTGGCCAAGGTATGCCCTGTATTCCTGGATTGGCAATAATATTACACACTAAAGGGTCCAGAGTAAATACATGTAACAGGGGACTAAGCGGGCATCCCTGTTTTACACCATCTGAAATCTTCATATCATTGCCCACTATCTGGTTATTAAAAGAAGCCACATATGCATTATTATATAATTTATCTAACCAGTCCACCACCCTTCCCAGAATTTCATAATATTTAAGAGTTTTCCATAGATAGGAATGTTCCATCCTACCAAAAGCCTTGGCCTGATCCAAGGAAAGCAAAAAACCTTCTGCTGTCGTTGTTGGTAGTAAGCTATAACATCCCTAATTACACATAGATTACTTTTATATTCCTCCCTGGCATGGAACAAGATTATACTGATTGGATAAGAGATGGTGCCACCTTCAGCAATCTATTATTAAGTATTTTGGCCAAAATGTTATGGTCAGAATTTAGAAGGCAAATAGGCCTCCAGTTGCCCAGATCACATCTATCTCCTGATTTAAATAAATGTATCAGTAACCCTTTTGTGAAAGAAGAGGGGATACATCCTAGGGATAGTAACTCATTAAATACATATGCCAGCTAGTGAACTAGTATGACACTAAAGGTTTTATGAAAATCATATGGGAGTCCATCCCAACCCGGGGAGGCACCATTTTTTTTTTACTTTTTATCACCATTTCTACTTCTAAAGCAGAGACCAGGTCTTGTAGGATGCATTTGTCTACCTCAGAAATAGGAGGAACGGTCGTTGGGAAAAAATTCACTGGGTCAGATCTCTCTTTATGAAATTTATCAAAATTCTCTTTGGTGTACTTACCTGTTAGGTTAGATAAGACCTTTGGGAATGTGACCAAATTACCCAAATCATCTTTAAGTTCTATGATGTGAGCAGAATCAACTTTTGTTTTACACACCTCACAAGGGTCTCCATTTGGACCCTTCTGTGTCCCATAATGAGTTCAGCTTCTAATGTAGCTCCCATATCATGCTGATAAGCCTTCATTTCCCATTGCGTGGACTTAATTTGGTCAGTTAATCTAGAATACCCTGCATTGGAGATGGAAATCAATTTTTGTAAACTCTGTCTAAGGGAGAGATATTTTAAATAAGCTTCATCCCTCCTGTGCTTCCCTATACAAGAAAACATTGATTTTACCCCTTTTTTTGTGTCCTCCTACCAGTCCCATAATGAGTCATACAGACATTGTACTGACTCCCTGACAGCTAAAACAAATGTACGTGCTCTACTATAACTGTATCTTGAAGAGAAGCCATATTCAATTTCCACCTCTGTAGAGAATAGTGAGAATTGGTGTGGGCTCCAAGACAGAGAAACAGAAAAGAATGGTATGAAAATTCAACAGGCATTGTAGCTGCTTTAACAATCTCTAAATTTGGGAATAGAAAAATATAATCTATCCTACAATGTAATAGTCCCCGGGAGTACGTACTCCCTCCCACAGGGTGCATCTTCCTATAACCATCTTGAATCCCAGCAGTATTAATCATAGATTTTAAAGAAATTGCATCACAGTAAATCTTTTTCCCAAGATCTTGCTGCATTGTGAAATTCAAAGAACAGTTGAAATCCTCACCTACCAGTAATTTCCAAGAAGTAGCTAGAAAAGGTTTAATAGGACTAAAAAGAGCCACTTTATCAGCCTTTCCTCGCAGGGCATATACATTTATACAACGGAAAGGTGTGTTTTTGTATGAAACATCCAATAACAATGCTCTCCCAAGGGAGGTATCTACCAGCCTTAGCAACTGGACAGTGGGATCAGAAAACAAAATTCCTAAACCATCAGCCCTGTCCTGTCCAAAGGATCAAAAGGACGGGCCCCACCACCACCAGTCCCTTTGCATGGCTTGCTGGTCGGAGACTGAGGCTGCCCATGTTTCTTGTAAAAATATAATATGGAACTGTTCCTGGTGCAATACACTATTGAGACCCAAATGTTTGGATTTAACTTTAAGACTGTGCACATTCAAAGATGAAACTTTAAGCTGTTCCATGTGTAAATGAAATTGTCAAAACCAGAAGCACATCAAACCAAAAAGAACTACATTCAATCAGGATACCCAATTATGTCACCCCTCTCCCACCACCCTTCCCTTTAGGGGTAGTTCTTTTCCATTTATTTTTCTTCTGGTCAGTGGGAGAGACCACCTTTTGTGTAACACAGTGTCCTGAAATTTCTGAATCCATATCATCCCAATCTGAGTCTCTTCATTCCCTTCCAAACCATAGAGCATTGAATTAATTCATCAAGGGGATAGCCATAGATTGCGGCTACTGCTTGGAGATTCTTGCACTTCAGCAGGGCAATACAGGGCCCTCCGCCTGCAGTGGCGGGGGGGGGCATAGTAGAACCTTCCCCTGGAGAGTCATGGTGTTCTGGTAAAAGTGTTCCAGGATCAATATCAGTCTCAGGGGGAAGAGTCTCTTTAATGGTGGGATCGTTGGGGGGAAGGGAGGTCCCCCAGTTCCAGGTGACCGAAGTTCCTCTGCGGGTGTTGCTGGAGCTACCAGCCTGTTGGTAACCAAAGGTACTGAGGGGGATTTAGATGTCCAAGGAACTGGAATTGGAGCAGAGGGGACTGGGATCTAGGCTGCTCATTGGCATGGGAGGTGTCAAATAACTGAGCTTACTCTTTGGGCTCTAAGAGTAACTCTGATTGGTTAAGGGTACATCTCTGTTAGCTGTCACCAAGGACAATCTTGAAACATATGACCTTTGGAATCACATAAATTACAAATATTCCAGTCCTGGCACAGACTGATATGGCCAACCCCCCCACACACACACACAGGCCACAGCAAAGTTTGTTTCCTACACTAGACAAGCATGTACACTCTCTGCATTTGTAGCATGCTCTCGGCTGACCAGCATAGACACAGACCCCACATTCCCTTCCAAGAAAAAACTATTAGGGATGTGCATCACCCCTTGAGCCCCCAGTCTAAGCCTTACTTTAAAGTGTCAGCCCCAGTCCAAAAGCATTCTGAGACTATAATCGCTTCAGGACTTTCAAGAATGTTACGTTTGCTAAGCCAGTAATACATTTTAATAATATCCACATTCTCATTTCTAAACATCACTGTCACTGTCTTTATTAGAGGCTTAGTTAAAGGGACAGCAACAAAAGACAGCCACACTGGGGTGCCTTTAAGGGTATCATACAGACTCCAAAAAATGCTCTAAACCAACCCCAGTTGTAAAACTAATGTAAAAATGTTTCTCTCCTGACATATATATGAGAGCAAACACTTCAGAAGGGATGATCGCCATAGAATCTTTGAGTAACGTTTTACTCACATAGGCCCTATCAGGTTTTGTAGCTAGATCCCCAACATATCTGAGCCACACAGCATTATGGTGAGGCAGTAGTTCAGGCCTGGCATGAAGTAAGTCAGCAAAATGTTTTTTGTTGTGGTGGTGGGGATGCAGCATTCCCCTCTGCCCCGGAATCCACATCTACATGTTCCCTTTCCTCCCCTGGTGCATCATTCCTTGGCAGTGTTTCTAAGAGCTCAGCAGAGCTACCATCCCCTGTACTAGGGAGCGTCACCTTTTGTTTCCCAGAAATAGGACTCCCTTGCACCTCCTTTGCCAAGGTATTTCCCCATCTAGATTTATAGATTCCGGCACTGCCTCAGACACTTCATTAGTGGTACCTGTAGAGGCCGAAGCCTGTCATGCGGCAGTATCCGTGGGCTGATTCAGGTCTTCTCTAGGTTTCCAAGCAGGGGTAGTTTCTGGGCCATCCGCAGACCAGTCTGGATTGGGTATCCAATTTCCAGCTTCCACTTGCTTCCAGCCAGTGGCTTGCAAGGCCACCTCCAGTGACCAATCTTCCAAATGTGCATTTGGTATGGGGACACCAAATGCCTCCTCAATTCGTGCTGCTGCCATTTGCGGTGCACCTCCTGCTGGGATTGGGGATTTCCTGGTGCCTCCACCTACAGCATCCAATCACTTTTCTGGGGCTTCCACCACTCCAGACTCTGGTTCCGACTGTTGAATTACTGCAGCATTTCGGGGCTCACTCGTAGGCAAATCCATGTTGGCTATCTCCTCCCCGCTCATGGACATATCTTCTGCGGAAGAAAATGCATCCTCCAACTCTTCTTCCAAATTGCAGATTTTCTCCTCTGGGAGCTCCGACGAGCAGGTATGCAGTAAATTGCTGCCAACTTTCACAGTAGTAGAAAGAACACTGGGGGGAGACGCCCCACAAGCCTGCTGGCGTCCATCCTCCTCTCCATCCATGGGGTTGTCCTCCATCTTGGTGGGATCCAACAACACCCTCTGTCCAAGAGTAGGGGGAATTTTTATTGAAAAGAAGGGCTACAAACAAAATATAAACATAAAGAAAAAAACAATTAATACAAACAAATAATGAGAAAAGTGGTATTAACAAAAATGTATGATCATATTATTTACAAATAAAATTCATTTTTCTCATGGAGGCTTTGCCCACTGTTCACAGTGTATCCACAACAGTTTAAAACTTTCTCTGAGCTATATTTTTTACAATCTGCAATCCATACATTCTGAAGAGAGATTTGAACATTTCTGAAAATTTCCACATAGTGAACCAGCTTTTGTTGAGTAACCCAAACACATTGAGATTGCCATATATAGTACCTAATTATAGAAAAAATAATGCAGTGTTTCTGCATAATATTTACACCACCCTTCTTTGCAGACACCATATATCAACGTAGGGTACGACAGTGAAGAAAAGAGGGGGTCTTCCCATTCTTTAGCTAAGTATATCCAAAAGGATTGCACGTATGTACATTCTAAGAATAAGTGTGCCCGAGTTTCAAGTATTTGTACACAAGAATCTCTTATGCAATATCTGTCTTGTAATTGCTTATTGTTGTTCTGAACACTTAGTCCACCATAAAGACTCGGCCAGACAGAATCCCAAACAAATTCGGGTAACCTCCTAGATGTTAGCAGGGTAATATTAAATTGAAGCTTATTCTGGGGACAAAATGAGAAAGATATAGTTTCTTTATATTCCTTCTGAAGTATCTGAGTACACATACTTTTTCTATCATTAATTTGTATCTGGGTACTTGTTATGCTCCATTTAATCAAATGCTTAACTTGTTCTAGACCATATCTGGGTAAACCAGGGATCCTGTGTTGTGATCCTGTCTTGCCCTGGGACCATGGTATTAAGCAAGGACTTACCCAGGCCAAGACATGAGATTTCCAAATCGTGTTGCCCGGTTTCAAAGCAAAACTGATATTATATGATAAAAAAAATACTGCAAAAGAAGGCAACAGGATTTACCATATCCAATCCCCCTTCTTGTACCTTCCTATATGTATATTTGTTTTTAATGCGGTTTAGTCTGCTGCCCCACAGGGCCTGAAAAAAGACATTAAATAGGGAAGTAATAACAGTCTGAGGGGGCATAGCTCGCATATAAAAACACTGGAAGAAGTAGGGTCTTGATTAAAAGAACCCTTATTTTTTTGAGATCTGCTGACCCTTCCCAGAGGCTACCAATCTATTTGCCCTTTGTAAACATAAATCCCAGTTGTGTTTGCACATATCCTCTCCTCCAAAAAACTATACCTAAAATGGGGATTGTACCCCTAGTAACTGGTACCTCTGCAAAGTTTGCACCATCAGGGATAAGGGTGTTACCCAATGTAACCCTCAGACTTTTAGTGTAATTAATCTTGGACCCAGACTGCTTAGAAAAAGTAGAAAAAACTTCAGTTAGCGCAGTTGTATTTGTAGATGTGGCTAGACAAAGAACTAGGTGGTCAGTGTATGCCAATATTTTGACAGGTGGGGGACCTGCACTTACTGTTAGACCATGTATTAAATCATGTTGGGCAATGCTTCTTAATAAAATATCTATGCTAAACACGTACAAAAGTGGGCTGAGGGGACACTCCTGTCTGACACCTCTTTGCAGTCTAATTTCTTTCTCTGTCCAGCCATTAATGTTTGGAATAACTGTAGCACTCTTACACATGGTGTTTATCCAATTAACAAACACTGCAGGTATTCCAAAGGCCCTAAGCACTTTAAATAGATGCTCATGAGAGACTCTATCAAAGGCTTTTCCTGATCCATTCCCAGTACATACCCCTGCAGCTCCCTTTCTGAGGCTTTTTGATAAATATCTCTTAACATGATCAGGTTATCATATTGGAACCTGTTTGGTATGGCACAAGTCTGATAGGGACTGATTAATTTGTCAGCAACCACAGTGAGTCTACTTAGCAGTATTTTATTTAATGTTTTGCCTGGCTAAATAAAGATTGATTGATTGATTTTCAGATCAGTGTTAAGTAGACTCGGTGGCCTCCAATTTTTTAATTCCTCCCAGGCACCTTTTTAAAAAAAATAATCATGCCTGGTTTGGATAAAGCATTATCTTGTAACATGTTATTGAAAACTAACTTTAAGGCAGGTGCAAGATCTTCAGCGAATGTTTTATACAGTTCTGATCCTATATCATCTGTGCCAGGGGCCAATTTGTTTTTAAGAGTAGCAATTGCTGCCTTAATTTCCTCAGAGGTGATGGGGGAGGATAAAAAGCCTTCATCATCTGCTTCTACTTGTGGAAGGTCCAAAGAATCAAAAATAAGGTTGTCTATTAAGGGAGTTTCACCAAACAGGGAGTATATATATTTATCTACTTGGTTCAAGATGCCATCAAGGGAAGTAATTACTTGGCCTGAATCAGAGACCATCTTAGTGATGACTCTATGTTCTATCCTGTTCTTACACTCCTTATATGGGTCCGTGGAGTCTTTTTCATATTTGTACCAAATCTGAGTTCCTGCTCAAAAGATTTTGCCCTATCATATTGCATGTTAAACATTTGTTTTTTTATTAACATGATTTGGGAACCATAATTCATTTTATTATGTTTGCTTGCACGCATGCACAAGAAACATTATGTGGCAGCTTAGGAGAGAAGCAGGTTGTGGAGGTGCGACATTGTGGTGGCAAATGCTGGCACTGCATTTTTGGGATTGGCAGTGCTCAACCAATGCAGGCCCAGTGTCCTAATGACACTGGTTCTGCAGAAGTGCCACCAACTTGTAACGATTTTACCGCTGTAATCAGGGGCCGCCTTGTCATTGCAGCGTCAGCCATTCTGCTGCAATGAGGGAGTGACCTGTCATTGCAAGGCGGTACTTTGCCTGGTATAACATTTCCAGGAACATGGCGGCTGTATGCCGCCACCTCAGAGCCCCATGAAGGCTGACAGGAGTGCCCAATCCCCCTGTCTGCATGCCCCCGACCCAGTTAATTTGCCAATGGGGAGCCCACTCCCCGTCAGCATAATGTCCCCATTTCAGTTGTGTGCCGAGGGGTGCCCAATCCCCTCGGTGTCATCGCCCATACATTTCATGCCATCAAGGGGTCCAGTCCCTTTGGCAGTGCCCCCATTCCCAGTTCAAGTTGCCAATGGGGAGCCCACTCCCCATCGGCATAATGGCCCCCCAATGATTTCATGCTTGTGCCAAGGGGGTGCCCAATCCTCCTCAGCATCATGCACCCCCCCACTCATTTCTGTGATGACGAGGGGCCCAATCCCCATCAGCTTTGGTTCCCCTCCCCACAAATCCAGGTGGCACACTGGGAGCCCACCCCAGTGTACCAAACACACCTGCAAAAGTAGAAAACTGACCCGCATTATCTGTATTTTTTTTAACCTGAAAAAGTAGAAAGCGGTCCCTTGAAGTTTCAGGTTCCCCCTAACCCAACCGCCCACTATGTACCCCACCTCCCCACACACACCCCTCACTCCATACTTACCTGAGTCCGAGACGATGATCTCCGTGACCGAACACGCCTGCACTCTTCAAAGCTGACCATGAACTGAAGGAATGTCAGTAAGCTGTATAATGGCATAAATAGGGTTTTTCCAACTTTGGTGCATATCTCAGGAATTTTGGCACCAAATTTTCAACATGGGGTTATTGGGACCCCCTCCTCTTGAATTCAGTCACTGTCATGGCATTATTTGGTCCTGAAAGGTGATTTTGCGGTCACTGTGCAGAATCACCTTTTGGGACCAATTAACAAAACAACGGTGTCACTGTTCATGTGGTATGCTCTCAAAAAGCTTATGTTGCAAATTTGGTGAAAAAAATCCAAAAAATGACTGCTTTACGAGCGTACGTTGCGCAGTTTCCACGCATACTCATAAGTTCACGAATTTGTAATGTTTTCACTCTAGATTTTCAACATTGCTATTTTTCTACACCTCCTTATGAACAGCACAGCTGTCATTTTACACATCATGGCCAAAATTTGTTTTCGCACTTCTGGCGCAGAATAGCGCGGTCGCTGTGGGACATCAGTGTTTGGGACAGATTAAGAAAATCACAGTGTGTCTGTTCATGAACAGAGGTCCTAAAATGCCTATGTTGAAAATTTGGTGCCGAAAGTCCATAAAATGACTGTTACGAGCGTACGTTGAGCAGTTTAAATGCATCCTCGTAATTTCGTGCTTTTGTAATATTTTCACTCCAGATTTTCAACATTGGCATTTTTCTACACCTTCTTATGAACAGTACAGCTGTCATTTTACACATCCTGGCCAAAATGTGTTTTCGCACTTCTGGTGCAGAATAGCGCGGTCGCTGTGGGAAATCAGTGTTCGGGATAGATTAAGAAAATCACAGTGACACTGTTCATGAGAAGAGGTCCTAAAATGCCTATGTTGAAAATTTGGTGACCAAAGTCCATTAAATGACTGTGTTACTTAGTGTACGTTATGCAGTTTAAATGCATTCGTAATTTCATGCATTTGTAATATTTCCCTAGATTTTTAACAATGGCATTTTTCACACCTCCTTATGAACAGTAAAGCTGTCATTTTTCATATCCTGCCCAAAATATGCATTTATACATCTGGCGCAGAATAGCGTGGTTGCTGTGGGAAATCAATGTTCGGGACAAATTATGAAAATCATAGTGACAGTGTTCATGAGCAGAGGTCACAAAATGTCTGTGTTGAAAATTTGGTAAAATAATTCCACTAAATGACTGTGTTACACACATGCATTGTGCAGTTTCCACGTACGCTCCTAAGTGCGAGCATTTTTAATATTTTCACTACAGATTTTCAACACTGCCATCTCTTCACACCTCCCTATGAATGGTACAGCTGTCATTCTTCACATCCTGCCCAATCCGTGTTTTTGTACATCTGGTGCACAATGGCACAGTCGCTGTGGGAACTCAAAGTTCAGAACACATTAACAAAATCACAGTGCCACTGTTCATGAGAAGAGGTCCTAAATGCTTTCATGAGGTGGAGGTCACAAAAAGGCCATGTTGAAAATTTGTAGTGCAAATACCAACAAATGCCCAGGGTGTTAGGGTTTCTAACCGTAACATCCCACCCTGTACAGACTGACAGGCATCAGGGGTGTGCCTTTGGATTGCTAACTGTAATGCTCATGCCATTCCACCCCCACCCTGCAGCCAGTGACAGGCATCAAGGTGTGCCTTGGACTCTTCGACCCTAGAGTTCACCCTGTTCTCCTATATTGCACCCATTTCGGCGTATGTCCTTATGGAGTGGGGTGACTGTAAAGCCAAACACCCCAAGGCACGTCTCAACACTTGTCAGTGTCTGCAGGATAGGGTGAGGTGAAATGGCATGAACGTTATGGACCACAACCCAAACACATACCCCAATGCCTGTTCATCTCTGCGGATGGAGGTGGGGTTGGCGTGAAGTTCAATACTTCACTGTCATTCCTATTCAGCATCTGTCTAACTCCTGCATTTCCAATGCTAATACCAGCAAACAAACATTCATCATTGACAAATGCTTGTTAATTTCAGTGAGGGGAATCAATTTCTGCAGCTGACCTCTTGGTTGTAAATAGTTAAAGTAATCCCTGTTAGCAGATATTTTTGCTTTTGTCTGAAAAAATTATTTCCATGATAGTTTGGTTTCCACCTACCAAAGTGCTGCACTATCGTACATCCCAGCAACTGATAACCTTGCATGCCAATCCCTTTTCCATGCTAATTTAATTTTGTCATCTTCTAACAGGGAACTGTTGAGTCTCCACATACTCTTTTTACATCTGGGAGACTGGTGCCAGTATATGCTGACCATAATGGACCTATGGTCTGAGAATTACCAAGCTTGTAGTTTTATGTTTGCAAGTTGCAAAACAGTAGATAAAAATACAAAATCAATCCTAGTGGACAGGGAACCTCTAAAATATGTACTACCTACTATGGGAAAGGAGGACCTATAAGCATCTTTTAAATTTGCAGTTGAGATTATATTTTGAAGGGCTAGGATGTCACAAAAATGTTTGTCAGTCCTAAGACCCCTGTCTGTTTTCTCAATCCACAATTAAAGTGCCCCCACTCAAATGACCAACCTAGATGTATGTAGGTAAGGCTGCATCTGTTTAAACAAAGGAGACTCTAAGGGCTTTAGTCTGGGGGGCATAAATAGTGAGTAATCTGAAGCACTCATTATGAAAAGTAAAATCCAAAAGCAAAGCCCTTCCTGGTTGGATATCCACTAGTCTGGAGACTTTAAGTTCTGTGTTATTGAATAGTATGTCTACCCCATCACAAAGTTCTTCCCCAATGGACCAAAATGAAGAGCCTTTGGACAAATATTTAGAGGCCTGATGAAACTCAAATTGGGTTTTCAATCTAGTGTCCTGAAGACAGTATATGTCACTCTTACCCTCCTGTAACATACCTAAAACAGAAATAATTGTTTTATTACTTTTAATGCTGTTTACATTTATGGTAGTTACAGTGAGGGAACCCATGGGCAATCAAAAGAAATAAAGGGAGATTCCGGCCAAATCAAGGGGTCTCAAGGCACCTTCCTCGCCTAGTGCAATGAGAAATATGGTCATCACCACCCACTTCCTCTCTGTCTGAGGTAACATCTGTGGTTGTGGAAGCTATGGAAGAGGAATCTGATTCCTCTCCCCTTGAATCCTCACCCTGTTTATCAGAGGACAGAACAGCAAATTTATTACCTGTTTACCATGACTCCATGGGTTTTCCTCCCCTTTCGAGCCATTTCTAGGCTTAGAGGCCAGAGTTTTCCCTAGCCTGTTTCTTTTTTCGGAGGTTGCTTTTTTAAAAGACTGTATCTGGCTTGGGGGGGGGGGTGCATTTCCATCTCTCCAGAATTTTCAGAGGCAGTGACAACTGGAGCAGAACTAGAAGTAGGCACTGAAACAATTTCAGCAACAGAAAGCTCATCAGTTTGCATAAAGATAATTTGTTCCACTACTACTCGTCTAGCAGGGCTAGCAATGTCCTGGAGAGGAGGAGCAGAGACTGGAGCAGATGAGACAGCTGGTTCTTGGTTAGGAACTCTTTGTGCCTGTATTTACTGGGCTTTATTAATCAACCCTTCATGTGAAGGACAATCATCTCTGTTATTGGAGGCCCAAAGACATTTACCATAACCGTGACCAGTTTTTTCACAGAGGTTTCATTTGAAAAGGTTCAAACAGTTAGTAGATATGTGACCATAATCTAAGCAGTGGCTACACCTAGGGGTGTCACAGGCAGCGTTTAAATAAGTACGAGACCCACACTTACAGCAAGACTTTGGCTGCCCTATGTAAAACAATACACCTCTGTTTTTCCCAAGATAAAAAGTGCTGGGTAAATGCACAGGCCTGTTGTTTGTTGAAAACAGTTTCACCTTAATTTTTCATCCCCATTCCAAATCTGCTCGCTGTCTAGAATGGGGGAAGGTCTAGCTAGCACTTCACACCTTTGGCATAGCCAAAAGAGAAGTTCTCAACATTGACGCTCTCATTACAAAGCATAATGGTGATATTTTTCACAGCAGGCTTCGTAAGAGGGACAGCCATGTAAGGAACCCAAATTGGGCTATTTTTCAAAGTCTGGCACTGGGTCCAAAATCTCTCTAGGCCTGACACAGTTTTAAAGCTTACATCATAATTCCCATTGTCTAGATGTATAAGTGCAAAAATCTCTGATGAGAAGAACTTCATGGAACCTTTTAAAAGCTGTTTTGCTACGTATAACCTATCAGTTTTTTTCCCAGACCTCCTAATACTAAACGAACAGCATTTCTACATGGGACTGGTTCCCCTTTGTTTTGAAACAAATCTGCTAATTGAAACATTGGATTTAACCAAGCCCTTCTAGCGGGGTCCTGTAAAATAGAGCCCGAGGAACCCATTCTATTTTCATTGGGTTCAGAGGCCTCAGGAACAGATCTGGAGGTAGAAGCACTTTGAGAAGCAGGGGGTCCACTGGTAAGCTTTCATTGGGGCCCATAGAGTTCTCATGCAAAGGCACAATATTACCTGATGGCAAGTCATCAATGTTATTATTAGCAGAAACAGATGCAGAGTTTGATGAGGTAGCTACCTGGTTGTGCAATGTACTTGCTTGATCCTGGTAAGGCTGGATAACCATATCCTCTGGATCTGGTAGCCACTGACCGTCACTTGCCTGGATCCAAACTGCATTCTCCAAGGCACAGGCAGGTGACCAAGCACCTTCCGTAGTGTCCAGGTTAATATTTAGTGCCTTAGTAGCGCTCAAAGCAGTAGAAGAACTGTGCTCAGTATTTTTCAGAGAAGGAGCGCTTTGAGGCACACCTTGTATCGGTTCAGTAGGAGTAGTGCGGGAAATAGTAACTGGAGCAGGGGCACTCTTAGTAGCAGATGGAGGTTTTGTTTTGTCAGTAGCCCCGGAGGGCTGTTGCACACCAGGTCTTTGCCCTCTCCCAGTAGTGGGGCCAGGCAACTGTTTTTCGGGAGATTCTTCGGCTTTTGGCACTCAACCGGTGGTTGAACAGAACTGCCAGCTGTAGCAGAATCTTGACAGGTTTGAGAATTGTTCAGTTCTCCAGCCGCCTTTGATGTGGCCACGTCACCACTCAGCTGTTCGGCTGTGGATGAGTCGGTGTTCAGTGCTGTCTGAGGTGCGGCATGCCTGTAGAGCTTCCTTCTGAATTCTGCACTGCAATTCTTCCTTTGTAAGTCTTTGCAATAAAAGTTCTTTATCTGATATGTCAGCATTTGTGGTAACCTGAACAGCACATACCTGTACTTTTATGGTGCTTTCAGCATCGCACTGTGACCAGTCCATATCCATCTCATAAAACTCTTCAGGAACATCAGTTTCATTAGCTTCAGCCTCTAGCATGGGAGGGGCAGCGGAGGAGGCTAACTCCTCTGCCTCTGTAGCACACATTCTTCCTCCTGGAACCACCGAAGCGGCCATCTTGGATGATGGCCAAGAGTTCCCCCTACTGATAAAGTAGGGGAATTTCCCCAGTGCCCTGGCCAATTTTCCCCCCATTCACTAAAAATATCACCAACACCTTAATCTGGTTCAAAGTCAGTTGGCATTCATCTGTATCCCCCTCCCCCGGGTCGTGCCTGAAAATTGGCAGAATTTGTCTACTGCACTTACCTGGTCAACAAAAACTAAACTAAAAAATAAAGAAATCTGAGGCATACTGGATCCATTCCTCAATCCATTCCTCAGTGGTCACATCACTGTGCAGCTCTTTATTCCAGCGTTCTAACACTGGGAGAGACGCATTAGGCAAACATTCTATTAGACTCTTATAGAGATTGCTGATTAGATAAGACCTTGAAGCTCCCTGTTGATACTCTTTAAATAATGAAAATAGTAACGGGAAATGTTTGGGTAGGCACTGAAACTATGCTCCCATCCCCATCAATTACGATTACATCAATCACAGATGTAATGATAGAGGAGGATAGAGTGAGGGAGGGGCTGCTGGCATTGAAGTTGGACAGATCACCAGGCCCGGACAGAGTACATCCAAGGGTACTAAAGGAACTGGATGAGGAGTTGGCAGGGCCACTGGCAGACCCATTTAATAGTTCACTAGAGTCAGGCGTGGTACCTCAGGACTGGATAACATCACATGTAGTGCCCCTTCACAAAAGCAGTCCCAAGGATGACCCAGAGAATTACAGATCAGTCAGTCTGACTTCTATTGTGGGCAAGCTCATGCAGACCATACTAAAGGAAAGATTGGTGGAATATCTAGAGGAGCATGGTCTCCATGATGAGAGGCAGCATGGGTTCATGGGGGGGAGATCGTGTCAAACTCATCTGATTGACTTCTTTGACTGTGTCACTAAAACAATAGACAGGGGTGATTTCAGCAAGGCCTTTGACTCTGTGCCCCATAAAAGGTTGACCAGAAAGTTGGTGGATCTCGAGGTTGGGGTAAAGATGTCCAGATGGGTTGAAAACTGGCTGAGAGACAGAACCCAGAGGGTGATTGTGGGGGAAGAGTTATCTGGCACCAGAGAGGTAACTAGTGGGGTCCAACAGGGCTCAGTGCTGTGGTCGGTGTTATTCAGTGTCTTCATCAATGACATTGGAGAGAGCATTAAGGGCAAAATGTGCCTATTCGCAGATGACACCAAGCTCTGTGGTAGAGTGGACACAGTTGAAGGGATACAGGACCTACAGAAAGATCTGGAGAAGCTGGGGAGGTGGTCCAGGATCTAGCAGTTTGGCTTCAATGGCAAGAAATGCAAAGTTATGCATATTGGAGCCAAGAATCCTAGGACAGAGTACTACCTAGGTGGAGTCCAAGTATCTGCATCAGAGAAGAAGGATCTGGGAGTGATGATCACTAGTGACCTGAAGCACTCCACACAGTGCAAGAAAACAGCAGAAAAGACCAACAAGTTGCTGGGATGCATATCTAGGGGGATCAGTAGCAGGAGAGAGGAAGTTAAACTGCCCTTGTACAGGTCACTGGTAAGGCCGCATCTAGAGTGTGGAGTTCAGTACTGGTGCCCACAAGTCAAAAAGGACATTAACCTGCTGAAGAAGGTCCAGAGGAGGGCTACAAACATGATAGCTGGTTAGCAGGGTAAGGCATACGAGGAGAGATTGAGGACACTGAACATGTACTCTCTAGAAGACAGGGGAGAGAGAGAGAGAGAGAGAGAGAGGGGGGATATGGTTGGGATCTTCAAGTACTTGAAAGGGATAAATAAGGCTGATAAGGAGATTCTCTTTAAGCTGAGTGGCAACCATAACACGAGGCAGCACAGTCTTAAGCTGGAGGGTGGGAGGTTTAGGAGGGAGGTCAGGAAGCACTTCTTCACAGAGAAGGTGATGCACACTTGGAATGCACTGCCAGAAGAGGTCATCTCATTGAAGACAGTGGGCAACTTTAAGAGGTTGGGATAGGCATAGAGAGAAGGTAAGGATCAGGGTAGGGAGGATGGGAGGAGTGGGAGGGAGGGTCGGGACATTAGCTCAAGCTGTGGACCCTGCAATATGAGCAGACTTGATAGACCAAATGACCTTCTTTGTTGGCTTCGTCGTATGTTCGTATCAAATAAGGCTACACCTGTAAATAACGACAGTCGACTGAGCGGGGAGCGAGTACTTTATTTGTAATTCAAAAAAAGTATAAAAGCTCCAGGTTGTGTAATACTGATGAATATATTTTAACCCCCTAGAACTGCAGTCCAAAAGGATCCCCAAAAATATTTGGAGGGAAAGTTTTATCGTGGGACAATGAAAGTAGCCACCAAAGAACAGAAGGTGGAATTAAGCTGGAGCAACAATGCCTCAAATGTTTAAGGGTTACAACTGTGTATCGGGTAAAGCCAGTCAGCGGCACCTTATTCAGGGGGTGTGCAGTTATGTCTGTTTCAAACAAGTCACTTAGAGTGAATTCTAACATTTTCCAATGTGACATGTAATTCTGGGAAATCCAATAGCTTACAATCCTAAGCTGTGAAGCTGAAGCATAATAATACAAATTAGGTACATTAACCCACCTTTATCTCTTGGCATTTATAAAATTGCTTATTTAATATGTGGTTTGCAGCCTCCCCATAAAAATCTTGATATAATACGGTTCCATGTATATGTTTTATCTGGAACTATAGATAATGACTGAAAATAGTATAACAACCGAGGGAAGACAGTCTGTCGAATGACCTCTACCTTTTCCAGTAGGGAATAGGGAAGTAATTGCCATTTCTGTAGGTCCTGGGTAATTTGTTGAGTAATAGATTCATAGTTTAATAATTCCAAGGTCCTGTAGTCCTTAACTAGCGTAACCCCTAGGTATTTTATTGCATTTCTATTCCATCTAATAGGTAGTCTGGTTTTTAACTCTATTGAAGGGGAAAAATTAAATGTCATTCGATCCATTTTGAGGGTATTTATACAGAAGCCCGACAAAGAACCATAGTACTCTATTATGTTCCAAGTTACTGGTATGGATATCTCAGGGCCTGTAAGGGTCAAAACAATGTTGTCTGCAAAGTGTGTGATTTTAAAATCTTTCCCTTCCATTGGAATACCCGTTACATTCCTCTCTTGTCATATACAGTAGCTGCAGTTAGAGGCTCAACATAAATTGCAAATAAGAAAGGGGAAAGGGGGCATCCCTGTCGTGACCCTCTAGTCAGTAGAAAGGGAGACAATACCATCCCATTCACCCCTACATAGGCTTTCGGGGATGCATACTACTCCTGAAAAATTTGTATCACTTCAGCCAGGAAATTCATAATTTCTAAGGTGTCCCATAGAAACAACCAGGCTAGGCAATCAAATGCCTTTTCAGCATTCAGACTGATCACTGCTGAGGGCATTTGGCATTAGGTGACATAGTCAATCAGGTGGAAAATATGACGAATACTATCATGTGTTTGTCTCTGATGGATAAAGCTGGCCTGTTCACCATCAAGTAGACTGGGAAGAAGATTTTCCAGTCTACTTGCCCAGATACTAGTAAAGAATTTGTAGTCTACACGCAGCATTGAAATAGGACGGTATGAAGTGGGATCTTAGGTCTGTTTCCCTGGTTTAAGGATTGCCAATATAACAGCATATGCCCATGAGGGAGGTGGAGAGCCCCCCTTCCTGGAGATACCTGAACATTGATAATAATGTAGGGGCACGTACTCGTGAAATTTTTTTTATAAACTTCAACTAGGAAGCCATCTGGCCCCAGACACTTGCCTGTCTTAGCCTGCTGAACAGTTAGAAGCAATTCCGGTAATGTTATGGGAGACAGCAACTGCTCCTGTTGCTCCAACGTAAGTTTTGGTAGGGTAAAATTATCTTAAAAAGCCTTTATTCTTAATGAGTCGGGTGTAAAGTACTGCATGTATAATGAAGTGTAGTATTTAACGAAGATGTTCTTGATCTCTTCATGCTTATGTGATAAATGGTGTGTATCTGGGTCCCGCAGTCTAGTAATAGTGGTTTGACTTTTTGGCTTAATTATCTCGCTATTCTTTGGGAACCCCGTGCCCCACCCTTATAATGGTATTGCCAGAGATACATTAAATCCTGCTCCATTTTTTGGTTTGATCATTTTTTGCAATTCTCTTTTGGTTTAGACAATTTACTGTGAGACTTGTTTATCGTTGGGAGTGGCTAAAAGTTGGGGGGTACACAACTTATCCTACAACACATCATATTGTCTTTCCCTCTGCTGCTGTTTCCAGATGGCTAATGCTATTAATCTTCCTCTGAGGATGCTCTTAACTGTGTCTCATAGTATAGATGGAGAGATATCGGCCTAACTATTATCCAATATTATCTGAGGTATACTCTCTTGTATCAATTGGCTTCAGATTACTGTTCTTTTTGACTCTGTTGGCCTTTTATTTTTTTTATTTTTTTGAACTTTCTGTTTATTAAGTTTCATAAAGAACACAAAGTTTTTTGGCCCAGTGGAACTGAGGGTTGAGGCGCTGGATGCCACACCTTGCGCCATGCCGGCGACCTGGGTTTGGGAATGAGCCTTGGCAGCTGGGGGTCAGAAGGAGAAAGAGAGGACTGAGTGTCCGGAGGACTGCTCTCCTCTCCTCTCTCCGGGGAAGGGGACTCGTCGTCCCACCCATTGACTGCCCTCTAGCGGTGTCTGGCGGACAGTATGGGTTGGGAGGTTCAGAAGCCAATGTGCTTGTGTTGGAGGGGAGGGAGAAAAACAGAAAAAGGACAGGGGTCCATGGACCCGTGATGGCCCGACCACTCCGGTAAAGTCTGCCCTCCCCGCCATGAGATTTGCCATACCAGGTGGCGGGGACTGCCAGCACCCCTCCACTTGGCCCTGCCACAGAGGAGGAATCCATGGGGGAACCTCAGGGGGCAGACAGGCTGGGGGTCAGGCCAGAGGATGTACCTCCTTTGAGGGAGGGGGGTCATAGCCCCATGGAGCCCGAGGAAGGCATGGCGCTATAAAGATTAAACACAAAAAAAAAAACACACAAAGTTTATGTTCCAGATGCATTACATGAGATTTACAATAGGATTCACATGAGGGCACCATCCCTCTTAATACATGCAAATAATCTTATGCAACACATCAATTAGATATGTCATGTGGGGAGAGAAACCTTAATAAAAATCAACTTGATAACTGGTTATTTAAAAATATGCTGCATTTATGAACCCATGAGCTGCATGTTAACATCAAATGCCTTAGTGTTTTTTTCTTACATCCACTCTCCTTTAACCTGTAAAGGGAACAATGAAATACAACACATGCTTTACCAGCGTTTAAATGTACCAAAAGGTGTACACACATTCTAGATTCAGAGCACCTTGCTTTAAACTGCCCACTTAGCCCTTCTAACACTGGGAGTTAAGATAAGAAACATTATATTTTAAACTGTAAATGACCTTCCCTCTGTAGACCTTCCTAGACTTAACCTCTGCCTAGGTATACAGGATAAAATTTACCTGCCAACAATAATATGGGAGTTACATATTAAGGGGAGACAAGCCCAGTTTGGAAACCTGCACCTTAATATACTGAACAGAACAGTTTAAGTGTCCAGTTCGTTGTCTTCTGAATTGGACTGTGAACATATTTCTCTCCTTCTCCAGGTAGAGGCATGTTTTTGTGCCCATTTAAAGTGCCTCAGATGGATCCAAAAAGATAAATACTTTCCCCTCATGGACTATTCATAGCCGTGCCAGGAACAACTGTCCATGTGGGATCCCTGCCTCCCAAAGCATGGCTGAATGCCATTGAATCTCTTCCTCCGCTGGTGAGTGGCATTGCTTAAATCTGGATATAAAGAAATACGGTGTCCATCATGCAGCAAGGACTGCTTCTGCCTTGCCAATGCCAGGAGAAATTCTCGTGTTCCAGTTCCATCCACCACAAGAATGATGGCCCTTGGAGCATCCACATTTACTGGTTGACCTCAAAACGCCACCCAGTAGGCCTTTTGTATAGCCCAGATACAGTCCAAAAATGGTTGCCCAGCTGCTGCTCCAACCATTCCCTCAGGAACAGGTCCAGATGGTTCCCTTCACTAGTCTCCGGCATCCCAATTATTCTTATGTTTGCAGCCCTGGCCTGGTTCTCTAAATTCTCTAAGCATGATCTTAGGTGTGTATTTTCTTTTACCAGGTTGGCCAAGGCTTCAAAGGCTGCCTCTGATTGTTTTTTTGTCTCTGTAGCTTCAATTTTCAGATGGGAGACATCCGATTCCATGTTGGTGACTCTATTGGCTAGCGAATCAAATTTGTCCCCCAGGTTAGCCATTGAGGCTAACAGTTGAGTCATTTTGTGGCCCAAAGACTGTATGGTTTCCTCACCTGCAGTTGGTAGAGCAGCGACGTCTCGGCCATGCATGGAGCACATGGTCAGAGAGATTGGAAGATTTTTCTATTTGCTGCCCTCTGAAGTAGTTTTATCCTTTTTCGGATTACCCATGTTGGCACCGGAGATCTTCCACTAGGAGATGCGACTGTACTTTACTAACCGCATACAGTAAAATGAAGTTATTAGGGTCAAATACGGCTGAATTAGAAGAGCTCTAAATCTTGGCTACCATCTTGCTCAGGCTCTACAGTGTCCCCGACAACACGACCTTTTCTTGATCGACAGTGAAGGAGACGCAGGAGTGTAACCCACAGCCTTTTCCATGGCTTTCAGCACTTTCTGGGCAAGGAAGGTTTCTAAGGTCTTCCATCAGCGTCACCGTGTAGCTTGGTTGAAATTCTGGCAGATCTCACAGACTCTCATGTAGTGAGTAAGGCCCTGTGTGTTTGTGTGTAATTCTTTTAGATTTGTTAGCTGCAGGAACAAAGGCCCTTTGTCCTTCCCTCTTGACTCTTTTTCCCTCCAGTCACCGAGCCTGGGGATCTCTCTCAGATGTCCCTCAGCTGTTCCCACCCTGCCTGAGACTCCTCCACCCAGGGTCCCCTCCTGGAACTCTGCATTCACAGCCCTTACCTGACAGTGACCCCCTGGCTTGTACTCCCCAAGGGGCAGCCTCCACTACTTTGGCACTCCTTGAAATCCAGTTGCTGCAGGAGTCGGGCTGTGGCACAGAGGATTGGGACCCTGGTGGGTGGAGTCCGATGGTGGGCATTGGGCCTATGGCATCGTCATCCTCCCAAGGCTCAGGGTTTTTCCTTGTTCGTCCCTCCCACGATGAGCGCAAATGTGCAATGACATCTGGGGATGGACGCACATGCTCCCATGCACGTTCCAGCTGTCTGCCACGCTACACCTCCCAGTTGCTGTCTGGAGCCAGCTCAGTGCCACCCAGCCACCACTGGGAGGCACCCTGTTGCTGACCCGTGCATCTCTCCCTCCCCAGGAGAAGGTGAAATGCCTATGGACACTTCAATCTTCTCCTCCCCTGCCGACCCCCAGCAGCCCGAGCTCACTCCCAAACATGGGTTTCCAGCGCGGCATGAGGAGTGGCATCCAGTGCCTCAACCCTCAGTGACATCAGGCAGGCTAAGGCCCTTTGTCCTTTAGCAGCATAGACATTATGATGACAAATACTTAGAAGAATTGAAAATAACAAACAGCAATGGTTATTTTGACTTAGCATGTCATACGATGAGGATGACTGATAGCAGAAAAAAGAAATGAAGAGCGTTGGGGCCTCCCATGTTATATACATGACAATGCTGCATGTCATTGTGGGCAGCCCCTGGCTAGCAAAAAGTTTCTGAATGATCCTGACACTAAAGGTGTGGTGCAATGGAGGAGATATCCTCGATGAAAATCCACTGTTTTTCAGATGGTGAGAAATCAATGTGGTGCCCTGTGTAGCTAAGATTGAGGTCTGGAGTACTGAGATTTATATGCCTTTGGGGGAAGGGGATCCTGGATATTGGGACTGTTGAGGGTGTTACTTGCTGCTTGTCACTGTATGAGGAAGAGGATCCTGAGTGTCAGGATTTCATACAGTGTTAGTTGCTGCTTAGTGCAGCTTGGAGAGGGGGGTCCCTGCATCAGTACAGTGAAAATTTCTGCTGCATTTAAGACTGGCATGTCATACACCTGGGAATCTCTGGCAGTGGGAGCCATAAGGAATGAGTGGGACACCTGTTGTAGCTAGGAGAGAGGGCTGTCAGATAGTGGGGCCTCTGAGAGTGTCATACTCCATTTGATGCTGTTTGGAGAGGGAGTCTTGGGTATCAGGACCAATGAGGAGTAAAATCTTTGCCTCTTGGGGAATGGGATCCCGAGCATCAGGACTCCCAAGGGTGTTAGCCACTGCTTGGTAGTGCTCTGGTACAAGATATTGGACATGGGGATTCTCTAGGAGTGGATTTGCTGTATATTGCAATTTCAGAAAGGAGATCCCAAGCACTGGTACGGTTTTGAGAGGGAGTCTTGGTCATTAGGACTGATGAGGTACAAACTCTGACTTGTGTGGTTGAGGGAGGGGGATCATGGGCATCGGTACCCCCAGGAGGTGTTTGTTGCTGCCTGATATTGCTCAGAGATGGGATCCTTGTCACGGATATCTCTTAGTAGTAGATTTTCAGCTTGTTGTAATTTTTGAGAGGGAGAGCCTAAGGATTGGAATCTCCAAAGGTTTCATACAACACTTTGTGTGCCTCGGGGAAGGGGTGCTGGGCATCAAGCTTGCCAAGGAATATGTTTATCTTCTTCGAGGATATCTCATTCATCAGGCCACACCTGTGGAACTTACAGCTGCCAGGCACTAGAACCACATGGAAACTTTTGCAAGCAGTCCACCAGGTGCCACCCACAATGACGTCAGATATCAGCTACTACATAAAGGTGAGTGGCATCTTCCCTCTTCAGTTCTTTACCAGCCATCAACCATACTCTTCAGACTGCACATGGAAACCCTGCGGCAATAGCCACTGCTTTCCTTATTTTTCTCTCCATAGTAAAGTAATCACTTTCATAAGTGATTTTTAATGGCATGTATGTCATCGAAGGAATTGTTGAAACTGTTCCCTTATTGTAAATGTGGTGAGAAGATTTACACCAGTGATTCACACATCTGTGTCTGTTGCCTTGGCCCAGACCACAAAGTACAAACCTGCCCGATTTGCAAAGGGTTTAACACAGCCACCCAGCGAGATTGAAGAAAAAATTACTCACCTTAGTAATTATATTTCTTCTAATGGGGTCTTGCTGTATGCTGAGAATTGCAGTGATTCCCAACCTTTGAACTGCCCCAGAGAACTAAGGGTTAACTTTCCATGCAGGGCATGGAACGCTGAGCTCGAGCTCGGTTGAAGTCTCTGTCTGGAGTGTTTTGAACCTAAACCGTCAGATTCTTACGAGCCCAACTAAACTAAAAATTCTATTTTGAAATTGTAAAAATTCTACTAGCCAGCTGGCTGAAAAGTTTTGGATTCCCAAGGAAGTCTCAAGTCAGGAAACCCAAAAACTAAACCGAATGTACTTGAAAAATAACAATAATAAATAAGCACCCAAATAAAAGGGAGGAGGGTGCCAGCAAATACACCCCTGGGGTGCAACACTTCACCTGCCCACCCACTTCCCAAAAACAGGTTCTGAGAGGGGAAGCAGGGAGGGAGGTCAGAATACAGCAAGACTCCATTAGAAGAAATATAATTACTAAGGTGAGTAATTTTTTCTTCAAACAACATGAAGTCTTGCTGTATTCTGACAATTGCAGACTACCAAGTAGTACCTCAAGGAGGAGGGACATAACCTACTTTGGGAATAGGCTCTGAAGTACCGCTGTGCCAAACCGAGCATCACTCCTAGCCTGGATATCCAGAGAGTAATGCTTGGTAAAGGTATGGACTATTTTCCAGGTGGCTGCTTGACAAATTTCTAGGAGAGGAATATCCCTGGCCGAAACCAGGGAAGCAGCTGTACCTCCTGTGGAATGAGCCCTCAGGCCTGAGGGTGGAGTGTTTCCCAGTTTTTCATAGTAGAATTGTATACAAGACGCAATCCACCTGGCAATAGATCTTTTGGTGGCAGGTTTGCCTTTTCCCACTTCTCCATAAGTGAGGAACAACTGGAGGGAGTCAAACCTGTGACCCTTGGTACGCTCTACATAGTAACTAAGGGCTCTTTTGACATCTAAACTGTGTAGCCTCCTCTCTCCTGAGGAAGAATGCTCAGTGAAGAAAACAGGGAGAGACACAGACTGGTTTAAATGGAAGTCTGAAACCACTTTGGGCAAGAACCTTCTATTTGTTCTAAGGACCACTTTATCCCTATGAAAGGAGATAAAATCAGGTTCCACTAACAGGGCTTGCAATTCACTGATACGCCTGGCAGCGGTAACGGATACCAAGAACACAGTTTACCAAGTCAAGTACTTAAGCTCTGCTGAAGACATAGGCTCAAAGGGGGGTTGCATAAGCTGAGCAATGCAAACATTCAAATCCCAGGCAGGGGCAGGGTCTCTAAAGGGGGATTGGTGTGAAACAATCCTTTAAAAAATTTACAGAACACAGGATGGGAAGATAGTGAGGAAGACTTCCCCACAGACAAAAATGCAGAAACAGCTGACAAATGTACCTTGAGAGCAGCTGGTCTGAGACCTAGGCCATTAAGATGGACCATATAATCCAGAACGGTAGGCAATTCAGCAGTGTCTGGAGAAATATTCTTCTTAGAACACCAAATGCTGAATCTTTTCCATTTGGAGTTGTAAGTCTTTCTGGTGGAGGGCTTTCGAGAAGCCTTGAGGATGTCCAGAACCCTTTGGGAAAGATGCAGATCTGCAAACTCTAACTCTTCAAGAGCCATGCCTTGAGATTGAGGGACTGAAGATTGTGGTACCAAATCCTCCCTTGAGAGGATGTTAACAGGTTGTAATTCCTGGGAAGAGACAGAGGGAGATGGACTGCCAGGGACAGCAACAGAGGGTACCAGGGCTGTCTGGCCCAATCTGGAGCAACCAGAATCACCTTGCAAGGTTGAAACCTTATTTTTACTAAAACTTTGAACAGAAGTAGTTAGGGGGGGAAGACATACAGAAACTTCCCTTCCCAATTCAGAATCAGGGCATCCAGGGGGACTGAGCCCAAGACTGGAGGTCTGCAACAAAAGAGAAGAAGTTGGTGAGTGTCTGGAGCTGCAAAGAGATCTATCTCTGGAGTGCCCCACTTTGAAAAGATCACTTTCAACACCTGAGGGTCCAGGGACCATTTGTGATGGCCCTGAGAAATCCTGCTCAGTGCATCTGCTAGCACATTGTCCTTGCCTGAAAGGTGAACTGCTACAAGAGAGGCTTGTAGGGAATAAGCCAGGGACCACAACTTCATGGCTTTTGTGCACAAGGCCATGGACCGAGTGCCTCCCTGCTTGTTGATGTACCACATGGGTGGTAATGTTGTCTGTTCTGACTTGAACCACCTTGTTCTGAACTGACTGTGAGAACACTTTTAGAGCTAGAAAAACTGCCCGGAGCTCTAGAAGATTGATGTGTAGAAGGGATTGTTGGGGGGACCACAGGCCCTGGGCAGTGAGGGACCCCAGGTGGGCTCCCCAGCCCAGAAGAGAAGCATCCGTGGTAAGGACCACTGAACAAGGCTGAGCAACAAAAGGAACACCTTGCCTTAAATTGTCCTGATCCTGCCACCACTGGAGGGCCTGGATCAAGGTCAGAGTCACTGGAATCAGTTTGGTAAGGGAGTCCTTTCTCTGAGACCAGTAAGCTCTCAGGTGGAACTTAATATCCCTCATCTAGAATCTTGCCCCTTGGACCACTGCTGTTGAAGCTGCCATGTGGCCCAAGAGCTGGAGGAAATGCCTTGCTGGTCGAGATACCTGAAGACTGAAGGAAGAAGCCAGTTCCTTAAGAGCCCTTGCCCTTTCTAGAGGAAGAAAGGCTCTTGCTCTGAGTGTGTCCAGTTCTGCCCCTATAAAGGTAAGGAGCTGGACTGGTTCGAGAACTGACTTGGGAAGGTTGAGAAGAAATCATAAGGAAGTGAGCACTTGCTGGGTCACTTGCAGGTGAGACTTGACTTGGTCTGGAGACTGATCCACTAATAGCCAATCATCCAGATAAGGAAATATGGAAATATTTTGCCTTCTTAGAAAAGCAACTACTACTGCCAGACACTTTGTGAAAACCCTTGGAGCTGAGGTTAGGCCAAAGGGCAATGCTCTGAACTGATAGTGGCCTGAGGACAACTCGAACCTGAGGTACTTTCTGTGGGAGCACCTGATGGGAATGTGAAAATAGCCATCTTTGAGGTCCAGGGAGGCTAGCCAGTCCCCTGTCCTTGGAGAGAGAAGGATTATTACCAGAGTTATCATCTTGAACTTTGGTTTTAAAAGATGTTTGTTCAGATATTTGAGGTCTAGGATGGGTCGCCACTCCCCTGTCTTTTTGGGGGTCAGGAAGTACCTGGAGTACAGTCCTTTGCCCCAGTGTAGGGTAGATACTCTCTATAGCTCTTAAAGCTAGGAGAGAAGAAACCTCTGCCTCTAGGGCAAGGGTTTCCGAAAGATTTGCAGGTGGAAAAGATCTGGCTCTTGTCTTTGGAAATTTTTTGAAGCTGAGAACCAGTCCCTGGCTTACTACTTCCAGGGCTCACTTGTCTGATGTAATAGACATCCAATCCTGGACAAAGTAAGCCAGCCTGCCCCCGACTGGAATAGGAGAGTCGACTCGGGCAGACCCATCAGGATGTCTGCTTGGCAGGGGCTTTAGGCTGAGGGGTGGATGCAGGCCTGCTCATCCCCCTTCTGCCTCTCCCTCTGAAGAACCCCCTCTGCAAAAATGAAGAAGAAGAAGAGGCCTGTGCTTGGTAAAAAGGCCTTTGAAAAGGCCTGCCCCTGCCCCTGGACTGCTGCCTTTGAGGAGTTGCCTGCCTTTCCTTGGCCTGAGCACTCCTGTAAGTGGTCCTGTACTCATCCATTTTCTTCATGTAATTCTCTGTCTGCTCCCCAAACAGAGAATTACCCACTACAGGAAAATCCATAGCCTTAGCCTGGGTGTCCTGCGAGAGGCTAGTACATCTGAGCCAAGCCATCCTCCGAAGAGCCACAGATGTAGCCATGACTCTTGATGAGACATCATTACAGTCCACAGCAGCATGAAATTGCACTTTAGATGCCTTGATCCCATCTGCAGCCACCGCCTCCAGCTCCTTGGCTAGCTGGGGGGAGGCCTGTTTAGCCAGTGCCAGTATAGTGTCCCACCTGGACTTCTGGTACCTGGCTGTATAGGCCATGTAACCCCAATCCTTAACCTAACTTTCAGGTCGGGGCAGGTCGTAGGCACTACCAGACCTAATACAGCTAGTGTGTCACTGTCGACATCGGGGCCCTGCCTCCTCCACCGAGTTCTACCGGCGCATCCATCGACTATACAGGTGCAAAGGTCCAGGTGGTGCTATCACCCTTCATGGACATGATCCACTGCCTGTTGCTTCCTCATCCTGTATCAGGAGGCCCATCGACGGGGCCTGTAATTCAAACTCCCACAACAACATATCCTAGGGTACTGTCTCAGTCACCTCTTCCAGCACCAACGGCCTCACCAGTGTATTCCCTTTGACCCATCGACCTGATCGACGATGACTTTGAGAATAATCCTGATCTCATGATGCTGAAGTCTATGTGGAAAGTCCTTATGAAATAACTAATTCCACTGTTACTACCTGCATTGAGGACTCTGTGGTTTACACCCCACAGTCCCCTCCAGAGGACCCCTCTTTCATTACTATGATGCAGCAGTTACAGGCTGCCATGGGTTTTGATTTGGAGGAACGGGATACCACCAAGGAAAACCTCATAGATTTCTTGGTGTTACCTGATGGTCCCCCTATGGTGATTCCACCCCTTCCCCCTGCACTGGAAGTTGCCACCTTCTCTGCCTGACATAGACCAGATGTAAATCCGCCATACTAAGAAAGGCAGACAAGGTGTATATGGCTCCTTCAGGGAAACCCTTCTTTGCTGGCCAACCTTAGGCAGACTCTGTAGTAATCAATGCTGCCCATAATAGGTCAAGGGCACCAAAACACCTCTTGATAAAGAGTCCAAGATGTTGGATGTACCGAGTAGGAGAATTTTTGTCTCAGCCTCCTTCGGCCTCAGAATAGCTATCAGGCCCATATGGTCAAGTACCAGAGTACATGCTAGAGAAAGGCCAAAGCAGCTGGTCAAGCCTTGCCAGAAGGTACACCCAAACAGGAGCTTCTCAAATATCTGGAAAGTGGCTAAAATCACCCCAGTTCCTAAGAAAGGAGATAAAAGAGATATGGCAAATTACCGTCTGATTGCTATCCTGTCAGTACTGTGCAAACTCATGGAAAAACTTGTATCTATCCAAGTTACTGAATTCCTGACCAAATACAACCTTCTTTCATCAATTCAGTATGGCTTTCGAAAAGGTCATAGCACCTCCACTGCCTTGCTTCACCTTACCAATGACATCCTTACTGCAATGGACAAAGGCCAATTAACCGGTGCAATATTTATCGACCTAACCAAGGCATTTGACCTTGTTGATCATCCTCTCCTACTTGACAGCCTCCTAGCACTTGGTTTCTTGCTTAACTCAGTAAACTGGGTTAGGAGCTACCTATCAAACAGAACCCAGACTGTCAGATTCAATTCTTTTGTGTCCAACCCTATGGCAATTAACCTAGGTGTTCCACAAGGATCAATACTAGGCCCCCTTCTCTTCACTATTTACATTAATAGTATCTCATCAGCTGCCCCAGGTTGCAATGCGATCCTTTATGCTGATGACTTGATCCTGTACTGTAGTGACAACAATATACACCACATAAACCAGTCACTCTCTTCTGCTTTCATGTCTACTCAATCTTGGCTTCTCCACCACAAGTTAATTCGAAATGCTAATAAAACGCAAACAATGCTGTTTGGGATGGTAGTCAAATTAAAACACAACCAAGAATTTTTTAAGGTGTCCGTTGGTCAGGGTGGGCTTGACCTTGAATTGGTACACTCTTTCAAGTATCTTGGAGTCCTCCTTGATGAAAACCTTAACATTGACAAACACATAGTGAACACCTGTAAATCAGTTAATACTAAAATTGGAGTAGCTTTCAAAGCCAGCTATGTCCTCACACCGTCAGCCAGAATAGCCATCGCCAGAGGGGTCCTGCTTCCGACGCTATCCTATGGGGTAGTCTCATACACATATGCATCCCAGTCTACTCTCAGAAAATGGGATACCACCTATAACAGTATCTACAGGTATGCCTCTGCTTCCCCTGGTCAAAACACCATTGCCAGCTCTATGCGGACCTAAACTGGCTTCCCCCCTCTTCAGTCTGTACTCTGGCCCTTAGCACCCCGACTGACAATATACTCAGAAATGGTATCCTGACTTCACTTGCCCTCTTGTTATCTCTGCTGCCCTCCTCGCATGGCCTTCGATCAGCAGATAAATCACTACTGCTTATAACTAGATGTAAATCTAAGAAAGGGACCCTAGCTTTTGCACACTCGGTGGCCAAACTATGGAACTCCCTACCTCTGGACATCCACCTAGCTCCCGGTCATGTCCAATTTAAAAGCAAATGCCACTCCTTCAGTCAGGTCTCCTGTACCTGTTTCAAACCCCCCTAAATGTGCCATTCTATCTCTGTGGTCTCTACCGTCCTGCTGTCTTACCTCCCATTGCTGCTAGCTGAACCCTAAACTTATCCAGCCTACCTAGTACTGTTGTCAAGGCACTTGTGTCTCAACTGAATATGCCACCTATACCTAACTGTTGGTCGCTAAACGTGTTACTGTTATCTGAACCTTGTTTTGTATCTGAACTCAATAACTTTACTGTAAATAATTATGTTCTTGTGTACCTTGGTTTATCAGTTATGCCGTTCTCTCCCTACCTAAGAGTACTCCTATTTGTTCTACCATTTTGTCAATTGAAATATTGGTTATTGTTAAAGTATGTTTGCAATCAATCATGTTTGTTTCTTTATACTTTGATGTACTGTACTCTTCCGGGTGGTGCCTGAAAATAGTCATTGCCATGGCTAGTGCACCTACCCAGTAAACAAAAACGAAATAAATAAAGTGCTAACAGCTGGAGCTGATGTAGGAAAACACCTACTTCATACATTCTATGATGTATCTGATGCTTCGGCCAGGGCTGCTGCCTCAGGAATATGCCTAAGGAGGTACTCCTAGCTTAGGGTGGCAGGGTTTGTGTATGATGTACAACAGTCCAGTTTTGATGCCCCCCCCCCCCAGAGGATACAAGGTATTTGGATCAGATGTTCAAGATATCTTCTCTAACCTCCATGCCTCAGGTAGGACCTTGAAGTCAGTACACTCCCTCTATCATACTCAACCAACGGGTAGACAGAGGATATCTTTTCACCTGGTTGGTGTGAGACACCATCCTGCCACCAAACAACCAGGTAAGGGCAAGGGAGCAGGAGCCTTGCCCACCCCAGGCACCACTCGAGGTGCACACTCAAAAGCCCCTAGAGGTGGTAGTACAGCAGGAGTCACCACAACCAGTTCTGCCTGCCTCCTTGTACATCCCTCAACCACCACTGCCTCCAGGGTGGTTGTTGGGGGTCATCTCTCCCTCCATCTAAATCAGTGGAAGGAGGTGACATCAGATGCCTAGGTCCTGGAAATCATAGCACAGGGTCATGCTATGGAACTTCTAGAAATACCTCTAGGTCACCCATCAGTGCCAATACACTGTCCTCCAAACCACATTCCTCTGCTTCTGGAGGAAGTCCACACTTTGCTTCAGAAGAGGGCTATAGAACTCGTGACCTTGGCACAGAGAAACACAGGGTTCTACTCTCAGTACTTCCTAGTCCAAAAATGGACATGAGACCTGTGGCCTATTCTAGATCTCAGGGACCTGAAATTTTTTTATAGAGTACAAAAAGTGCAGAATGGTCACCCTACAGGACCTGCTCCCACTACTGCAAGCAGGGGATCGCATCTGTTCCCTCAACATGAAGGATGTCTATCTTGATGTAAAAATCCACAAACCTGCCGGCCTGGTGGTGCTGAGGGTTGAGGCGCTGGATGCCACACCTCGCGCCACACCGGCGACCCAGGTTCGGGAACAAGCCCAGGCTGTTGGGGGTCAGCAGGGGAGGACTAGGATCGAGTGTCCATTGACTGCTCTCCTAGTCCTGGGGTGGGTTGGGGAATTTCACCATGCTGTAATTGCCCCTGGGGACGCCTGGGGGCACTGCTAGCATCGGTGATAGCAGAAGGGGGAGCTTGGCAGATGTTAGCATGCTGTGCCTGGACATCATTGTACATCTGCGCTCCAGGGGCCATAAAAGGAGGAAAATTAGGGCTGGGTATAACTGTTTAACTTGATGGCCACACTCGGAGCCGCCAGGAGGACTCTGGCAGAGTCCTGTCGGGGAGGGTCCGGGGCTGTCCTGGCTGGTAGAGGCAGAGGGGAGCCCTCCAGCAGGATGGCATGATGGCTGTCCCGGATCTTTCTGGGTGCAGTTTGAGCTACCCAGCTCTCTGGGCGGGTGGAGCCAGTGGCTAGGTGCCCCATGCTGTAGTGCCACAGCAAGGAGATAAATACAATCATGATAAAAAAAAAATCCACAAACCTCACAGAAAATATTTAAGGTTCCTGTTCCAGGGGGAGCACTACCACATCAGAGTATTGTCCTTTGGCTTGTTCTTTGTGCCACGGGTCTGTACCAAATGCTTAGCAATGGTGGCAGCAGCCCTTCACAGGGATGGTCACCCATGAAAACCGGTGTTTGGCCCATGGACCTACCAGATTAAATAAACCAAACAAACATGTATTTCCTTACCTGGATGACTGACTGTTGAAATCCCACTCCAAGGAATGGTTCCTGCACACCCTAGCTCAAACAAGGCAGATATTCGATGCCCTTGGGGTTTCTGTTAACATACCTAGGTCTGTCTTGACACCTTGTTAGCACCTGCAGTACATAGGAACAGTTTTGGACACAGCCAAAGGCTCAGCCTTCCTGCATCTGGACAGGGCTGAACTTCTGACCAAATGGTCCACAACAGCTGGTAGGTTACAGCCAGGACATTCCTCTGGCTCCTGTGCCTGATGGCAGTGACCATTGGCACAGTACCTCTGACCAGACTGCACGAGGATCCCTCAGTGTACCCTATGAGTCCAATGGGACCAGCTCACAGACAATCTAGAACAGTGTTCTAATAACCTCTCCTGTATGCAAAGTGCTCAAGAGGTGGATGGAACCTAACAACCTGTTAAAGGAGTTCCCTTCCTGATCACCTCCCCTCACCAGGCTTGAATTACAGATGCCTAAGGGATAGGCTGGGGGGGGATACATTTGGGGCCCCATCAGATGCAGGATATATGGACCACAATGGAGAGCACTCTGTACATAAATGTTCTAGAAATGTGAGCAGTTCTGGCTCATCTGTTCCCAGGTCCTCTGTTAGTACAAATGAAGAACGTCAATGTGATGCATCCCATCAACAAACAAGGGGTACCGTAACTTACTCCTATTCCTTATGCGGGGAAGCAATGAGAGTCTGTTATTGGGCTGTGAAACACGGTCTAGAACTGTCAACAGCACATGTTCCAGGTGCCCAAAACGTCTTTGTAGCATATGTGTCCATGGGAAATGGGATGTTGCTTAATTACAACAGGGTCCTTGAGGTGCGAAAAATTGATGCAAAAGAAAAAGGTCTTTTGTAAGGCTCCCTTCAGCTTCTTAAACATAGAAGGAGTCTTTTGTATAAAGTTCCACGACCGTTTCTTTCATTGTTGAGGTTTATTTCCACCCTGATGTTTCGATTCTACAGATGAATCTTTTTCAAAGGGCTTTTTTACTTTTCCAAAAAGAATTAACATATTACATTGATTATGTAGTTCATTATTTCATTCACATATTATTATGTACAGAACCATCTTGTATTGTTTGTTGTATTAAATTATTCTAAATATATACATAAAACATTTACAACTTATTCCCAGTTGCACTAAGTGCATTCATTATTCAAACTATGTTTTTTATAATACAGCGAAAATTCAGACCATTACCAACACAGTGTGTATTGGAGTGCAAGCATATGGTGTGTCTCCTGCCCGAGCCTGTACCCATTTCACCGAAAGTGCGCTACATACCTCAAAATTTCTTGTTCTGAAAAAAACATTTTTACATTCAAGAATGGTTTTATACCATGTGGAGATTATCTGCAAAATAAACAAACCTACTGGTTTCTGAACTCCTTGTTCAACGTAAAAAAAAGTTTTCTAGTTCATATATGCATTTTACCTTATCATTCCACTTCCATTATTTATCACTGCAGCAGCTTGAAAGTAACTTGATTTCCTAGTTTACAAGGCTGTTCATTAAAAGGAAAACCATACTGTGTTACAAATGTTTTTTGCGTTCTAACTCATTCTTTTTGCTGTGTGTTGTTTTAGCATTGTTTCAAAAGGCCTGCTCACCTCTGGTGTTTCTTTTTAAAGAGCTTTTTTTTTTTAAACTTCTGGACATCTCAGCGTTCAGTTTGCAATGCTGTTTGTTAAAAAGAGAAACACTACTTAGTTTCAAATGTTCTTTACATTCTAACCCATTGCCCTGATAGCCCTGTTATTTTAACATTGTTACATAGGGCCTGCTCACCTCTGGCATTTCTTTTTAAAGAGCTGGTTATTTTTTTTTTAACTTTGGGACATCTCAGTGTTCCCATTTCTTAAGACATTCTGTTAAAAGAGGTGACTATGTCCTGCTGTAATTCACATTACCTTTAAATACTCTCTAACTGAGCTGATGTTTCTTGAAAAAGGAGCAATTTTACCTGTGTTTAATGGGGCTAGTTGTTGCAGCTGCTTAATGGCATCTCAGGCATTTCCAGCTCTACAGAAGAGGCCTAGCACCACTCCCTTCCTCTTGAGCCTGCTCGTGAAGATCTCGCAAGATGTTATGTGAGATTTGCAGTTGCCCAAAACGTCTTGGCAGACAGGCTAAGCAGGTCACTGTCCAGAATGCATGAGAGGGAACTGCTGACCTCAGTGATTGAGGATCTGTTCAACAGATGGTGTCGTCCAGAGTTGGACCTTTTTGCAACCCCACACAATGCAAAACTGTTGCATTTCTGCTCACTCACTCAAGGACTGGAGTTTTCTAGTGAAGCACTTTGTCCCTCTCTTGGAAGGGGAGGTTTCTGTTTGCCTTTCTTCTAATTCAGAAGGTGCTACTCACGCTCCAGATGGAGGAGGCAACTTTGATCCTTATTGCTGCCCTATGACCTTGTCAGATCAGGCTCCATCTTCTGCAACAGCAGGCAGTGGAACCACCAGTACCCCTACCCTTATGCCAGGGCCTACTGTAACAAGAACAGGGAACCCTGGTCCATCCGGACCTCAGATCACTTCATTGTCATGTATGACTCCTGAGAACATAGCCATTTCTAGGTTTGGGGTTTCCCAAAAGGTGGCTGCCAAAACAGTTCCACCAGATCCACTTATTCTATGAAGTGGAAGCGGTTTGCTATGTGGGCTGCTTCTCTTCATTTAGATCCATTTACCTGTCCAGTAAATCAGGTTCTAGAGTATCTGCTGTCCTCGTCAGATGCAGGCCTGCAGTATTCCTCTATCAAAGTGCACTTGGCTGCCATTTTAACTTTCCATGTGCCTACTGAGAGTCATATGGTTGCCCAGTTGGAGGTGGTCCGTATGTTCTTGGGAGGCGTTCTGCACTTGAAACCTCCCATTTAGAGTCCATTCCCAGCTTGGGACCTGAATTTTGTTTTAGAAACGCTTACTCTGGCTCCTTTTGAGTCAGCTGCAAATGAAAATTACGTACCAACCATAATTTTTGATCTTCTTGGATGAAGTCTCCACCACTCATTCACTCTAATGGGACTAAGCCGGAGGTGCTAGGACTGAGCGGGAGCCAAAAATCTTCAGGAGGGCCAGCATTGAGGTAGGGCCATGTGGAAGCGGCATCGTGAGACCAGCTTGCGTTGTATAGGTTACCTCGGTGTCAACCGTCCATCCACCTCAGTACCTTTTTTACCGAGGAAGTGCAGCGTAAACTAACCTAGTGAAACTAACCTATGTTGGACATAAGATAGTCTGAATGACCCGTATAAGAAGGGTCAACACAACAGAGTCTTCACAGCCCAGCCATCGAGGAAGTGAAGACCAAAAACAGATAAGTGAGCCTGGGGGATGGAGGGTGGGCATGTGAATGAGTGGTGGAGACTTCATCCAAGAAGATCAAGAATTACGGTAGGTACGTAATTTTCATATCTTCCAGGACATAAAGTCTCCACCACTCATTCACACTAATGGGAGAGTACTGAGCTGAAATAATCCCCCAAGAAGGGCAGCAGGAGAGAGGAGCTCACATAGGACAGGAGTCCATTAAGGATTGTCCTGCCAAAGGATTGATGCCGACTGGCATGGACATCCAAAGCACAGTGCTTCACAAAAGTGTGCATGGAGCTTCAAGTAGCTGCATTGCAGATGTCTGCAATGGGCATGTCCTGTATTTCTGTCAGAGATGCCGCAACTGCTCTGGTAGAATGGACATAAACCCTGCCTTCCAGTTTAACCTGTGCCATGGTATAGCAGTGGCGAAGACATGCCACCAGCCATGCCGAAATACACCTGATGGCAACAGGCTGACCCAGCTGGGCCATACTGAATGAGACAAAGAATTGCTTTGACTTGCAGATCTCTTTAGTTCTGTCTATGTAGAACCAGAAAACCATTTTAACATCCAGAGAATGTAGGGTATGCTCTCCCTCATTCTGGAAGTTTGCGAGGTAGGTCGGAAGAACCAAGGGCTGGTTCAGATGGAATTCTGAGACCACTTTAGGGAGAAACTTTGAGTGAGTTCTGAGAACCACCTTATCTTTCTGAAATACTGTATAAGGAGGGTCTGGAACCAGGGCATGTATTTCAGACACTCTGTGAGTAGAGGTAATGGTTACGAGGAAGGCGGCCTTCCAAGTCAGAAACTTCAGCTCACATGTTGCTAGAGGCTCGAAAGGTTTATGGGTGAGCATGTCTAGCACAAGGTAAATATCCCAAGTGGCTACCGGTCTTCTGATTGGTGGCCTAGTGTAGAGTATACCTTTGAGGAACCTCTTATCTAAGGGTAGCTGAGCCAGAGACATGGAATGTATAGGCTTATGATAAGCTGAGATCACACAGAGATGGACCTTCATGGTTGAGTATTGAAGCCCTGTATTTGTCAGGTATAGTAGATACTCCAGAACTTTGTTTGGTGGACAAGAAAATGGATCCAGGGAAGACTTTGCATACCAGATGGAGAAATGCTTCCACTTTGCCATGTAAATTTTCCTAGTAGCTGGCTTGCATGCCACTAGGAGAATGTCTGAGACTCTACATGAGACATCAAATCTACTCACTTTTAGCTCCTCAGGAGCCATGCGTGGAGATGAAGGGATCTTAGGTTGGGATGGACCACTGGGCCCTGGGTCAGAAAGTTTGTTTGTAGTGGAAGTTGTCTCAGTGGAATTTGTGATAATATGTTGATCAATGGAAACCAAATCTGACGAGGCCAAAATGGGGTGATGAGGATCATTCTGCTCCCCTGTGCCTCCAGCTTGAGTAACACCCTCTGAACTAAGTGAAGAGGAGGAGGTACGTACAGAAAGCATCTTGTCCACCGCAGTCTGAATGCATCCTGACAGAAAATACCAGGTTCTGGATTTCTGATTCAGAATAGAAGCAGTTTTATGTTGAGTGGGGATGCAAAAAGGTCCAGGTCTGGAGTGCCCCACTCTTTGAAGAGCGACCACTTGTGAGGATCCACCTCCATTCTGCTGAAGCAATCCACTAGATTGTTCTGGACTCAAGGCAGCTAGACTGCCTGGATCAGGGCTCCGTGCTCTAGGCAACATTCCCACACTCTCATCGCTTCTCTGTACAGGGGATAAGAGTGTGTCCCACCCTGCTTGTTGATGTAGTATGTCACTGCTTTGTTGTCCATCTGAAGGAGAACTATTTTGCAACAGAGGATGTCCTTCAGGGCTCAGACTGTGTACAGGACAGCTCTCATTTCCAGGACATTTGTGTGGAGTTGATACTTGTCCTGACTCCACAGACCTTGGGTATAGAGTTCTCGACATTGAGCTCCCCATCTGAGTAGAGATGCATCTGTGTTGATGGTGATCTGTGTCACCAGTGGGGCAAAGGGAAAACCTTTCAGAAGGGTGTCTTCTTATAGAAACATAGAAACATAGAAGTTGACGGCAGATAAGGACCGCAAGGCCCATCCAGTCTGCCCATTTCTTTTTCTACCTTATAAATGTGCCATCGGCCTTTGCTCTGTCAGTGACCTATCTATTCATAGTCATTTGTATTGCTCCCTTATGCCTATCCCATGCCTGTTTGAAGCCCTGCACTGTATTCATAGCCACCACTTCTTGTGGTAAGCCATTCCATGCATCTACCACCCTTTCTGTGAAAAAGAATTTCCTCACATTCCCCTTAATCGGCCTCCTCTAATCTCATGCTGTGTCCTCTTGTCCTGCTATTTTTCTTATATTTAAACATGTTAGACTCTTTCACCTTGTTTATGCCCTTAAGGTGTTTAAATGTCTCGATCATATCACCTCTCTCCCTCCTTTGCTCAAGGGTATACATATTGAGCTCCGTTAATCTGTCCTCATATGTCTTCTGATGCAGTCCCTGCACCATTTTGGTTGCCCTTCTCTGGACTGCCTCAATTTGGTTAATGTCCTTGTGAAGGTCCTTGAGTCCACCAGGTTAGTGATTGTTTTAGAGGTTCCGTCACCTTGATGTGAAAGGACTGGGGATGTGTGATTGGGGACTACTGAGTACTGAGCATCCACTGAGTGGTCCTCATGTGAAGATGAGCTGAGGGCACTGTGAACACTGATGAGGCCATGAGACCCAGCATCCGCTGCATTGAGGAAGCTCAGACTGTGTCATTCTCCTTGACGAAGTGAGCCATCTGGAGGACATTGTTCCTCCTGTTCTCTGGGAGGAAGGCCCTTGCATTGGGGGTGCTCCTATGAAGAGGAGTTGCTGGGAGGGCTGTAGCTGCGATTTTTCCAGTTTCAACAGAACTCCAATAGGTGTGAGGAACCTGGAAGCTGAGATCACTGCTTCCTGTGTCCCTTGTCTGGAGGAGCTTGCTAGGAGCCAGTCGTCCAGATACGGGAACACTTGAATTCTGAGTTTCCTTAGGTGCACTACGAGAACTGCAAAACACTTCGTAAAAACTCACGGTGCTGAGGACAGCCCAAAGGACAGCACCCTGAATTGATAGTGCTGACCCAGGGCCACAAATCAAAGATATTTGTGGTGGCTTGGGTGCACAGGAACATGTTAGTAGGCATCCTACATGTCCAGGGAGGCCAGCCAATCATTTCAATGAATCAGGAATAGACGTGTACTGAGTGATATCATTTTGAATTTTTCCTTGAAGAGAAACTTGTTTAACTTCCTTAGGTTTAGAATATGGAGCATTCCACCTGTTTTCTTAGGAACCAGGAAGTAGTGGGAGTAGAAACCTGTGTTTCGCTGATCCCGTGGAACTCTGTCTACTGCCCTGTTGTTCAGAAGGCCTAGAATCTCAGAAGCAAGGAGGTCTGACTGAGTAACTGACAGCCTGAGCTGTTTGGGTGGATGATCCAGAGGGGGATCTGAAAAATTCAGTGAATAACCCTCGCAAATTATCCTGAGAACCCATTTGTCTGAAGTGACTGATTTCCACTGATTGTAAAACTGAGTCAGACGCCCCCCTACTGCCGAAGAAAAGTCCCCCTTGGACAGCTGCGGAGGGATCTGGGCCGGAATTTCAGAGAGTGGCACTAGGCGCTCACGGGCCCTGTGCCTTCTGCTGCATTTTCTTTTGTGGCTGAGGGGCTTGGTTTCTGTTGAAACCCCCTCTGCCTTTGCCACAAAAGGACTGTCGGTTATGAATCTGCAAGCAGTTCCCCGCTTCCGCTAGTGTGCAGCAGGGCTGGTCTGACGCTTTGATAGCCATCCTAGTTTTCTGTGTGGCCTTAAATGCCTGCTCCACCTGTGGGCCAAACAGATAAGCACAATCAAATGGTAAAGACACATTGCTGGGCATCATTTGTGAATCTTGAGGTTTGTAACCACGAGTGACGATGGGTGTATATCCCAGCTGCTGCTGCTCTAGAAACAGTGTCAAAGGTGTCCATAGCAGCCTTAAGTTGCTGATTATTGGATTCAATACCTCTAGTGATAGTTTGGAGGAGCTCTGAGGTAGCATCCGACTCCTGGAGAGTCTCCACAGTAGCTTTTAGTGAATGTCAGAGGGTATACTCATATTGTGATAAATAGCCCTGGTAGCTAGCAATACGCATACCTAGGGTAGCAGTGGTGAAGACTCGCTTCCCCAGTGTGTCAATCTTAAGAGATTCTTTGTTTACTGGATGAGTCGTAGACTCCTGAGGGAGAATGGCTTTGTCATTTTCTGCCAGGACCACTATGGCATCAGCAAAAGCTTGTGAGGCCAGGATTGGTTGATCCTTAGGGGGAGCATACTTCCTGTCTATGGACTTAGTCATGGAAGGAATAAGCATCGGTATATCCCACACCTTTTGTGAGAGAATCTCGAAAGAAGGCTGTACCAGAGGAGTCAATTCCACAGGGACCTCCAGAACATGCAGCTATTGAAGGCACAACAACTTCCACAGATCTACCTCTGAAATCTGAAGCGAGAGGGTGGAATTCATATTCTTCAGTAGATACTTAAAGGACAGGTCCTTGACCAGAAGCTCCACTGAAGTAGAGGGCTTATTTCCCACCCCAAGAGATGAAGAATCTTCATCAAAGTTGTCTCCTAATCGCAGATCAGGATCAGGCTCAATGTTATCTCCTACTAACCCAGGAAGGATAGTATATAAAGGAAAGGGAGAAAAGAGAGCAGGAGGAGGAGGTGATCCTCGAATCGGAGTTGAAAATCCCGGCATCCGAGGTGGCGCCGTGTGGAAGGAACTAGGCGATGCACAGAAGAACTTCAATGGAGGCTGTAAACTTCAGCAACGTTTTGAGATTTATTAGGAGTACTTCCAGGCAAAACACCAAAATAAAATAAAACATAAGCGAACTTAATCCGACAAAATAAATGACAAGGCATATTAAACATAAAGGCACAAATCATGAATAGCAGTCTTTAGGTCTTAACTAGGGCACTAGTTCCAGATGCATTCACTTCACCATCCTGACTTCGATTTAAACTGCTGGATATATATACTCTCTACTGTTGACCCATTGGATGAGTGACCCATCAATCATCTGTTTTAAACAGAATTTTAAGTAAAACAATGATTTCTGCATTATAATTATTAAATAAAGTATTATGACATATTTTGGTTGTATGTACGACTAATGAAAATATTAGTACTTTGTTTAGAAGGCTTTACAACATGTTTGTGCAGTAAGTCCCTCCTCTCTAAGTATAAAAATACTAGCAGTATGGCTGGCCGGCCCCTTGAAAGAAAGAACACAGCACAGACACCAACAAGCTGCTGCATTTTCTGCCAGGTATTACAATCATTTCAAGGCTTTCTCTCACATTCTTTCACATTACTAGTTATAAAATACTGTTGAGGCTGTTATAGCCTAATTTTTAGAAGGTTACCAACACTACAAAAAATGCCTACAAAGCGAAGAGGGGTTTAAAAATCAGTTCTTTGTTACTGCTATTGGAAAGGGTTTACCAAAGACAACCTTTAATATTGGCTGGTGTGGCTCTCAGTTAGTAACATTGAGCTGGACTCACAATTGCAAGCATCTTACTGAAATAGACAGTTAGATATCTTTCTATAAGAGGACACAATACTTTGTAGTGTATTTAGAGTTAAAACGATATCTCCTAGCGTTCGCGGTGTTTTTGAGCTGCATCAAGGTGCGCGTGACGTTTCGCGGCGCAACAAACTGTCGTGGTAGGCGATGGTACAAAAAAAGCGCAACTCCTGGATTACAAATAACGTGTGGGAAACAGTTTTTTGAGGCAGAAAACACTAAACTTAGTAGGAAATTCTTGCTATGAACAGTAAAAGAGTTTTTAAAGCGGTTTGACTCATTATGGCCATCTTAAAGGGGCCATACACATTTAAATCACAATATTGTTTTGTAGCTGGGCAAATATTGTTTTTGCTAGCTGGAAAGACATCAAAACAGACAACACATAACATAAATAAGCATAGGTTACCAGTCTATGCATTAACATATAACAAACAATAAAGACAAAGACAATACAGGAACAAAAAAGGGGGGGGGGGCTAACAGTTTCAACATTTGTCAGCAACAAAACAAAGCATTCTTATATGAACCCTTTGACACGCCGGCACCAAAAATGGCACTGGCCGTGGCGCCGCCAAGACCAGAGTCGACAGAGGTACCGTAACTGGTGCTGCATCAGTGCCTGGAGACCCCAACCCAACTCTCGGAGCACTCAAGGATGAAGATCTGAAAACATGAGTAGGAGAAAATGGTACCTGTGCTGGCCCCTGTGCCACAGCCATGTGTAGGGGAAAAGCACAAGAGCGCAGCATCGACAGCAACGGAGAAGGTGCTGCATGACTAGGAAGACCCAACCGTCTCACCCATGGATTCAAAGCCCCTAGACCCAAAGGCCCCGGGGCTGACTCAGCAGGCTCGGAAAGTTGGGACAACCGCCAAACCCACTGCTCCATTAGAGCGATAAGAGCGGCCTAGTAACGAAAGTGTTCACTGGAGGATCTCCCCAGGGGATGAGGAGGGACTACGGAGTTGAGGATGTTGTCCACTAGGAACAGAGGCCACAGATGACCCCAATGGAGTTGACCTTCTGTCCCCCATTACAGACGATCGTCGTGCAGACATATTAGAGGGTGACCTCGAGTGGTACTGTTTCTTCTTTGACCAGTGGGACTAAGAAGAGCTTGAGGCCAAGCAGTGCCAGGTTCTCAACGAGCATCGAGAATGGGCCCACTTCTTTTTGTGCTTTTGGGAGGACCGCCCTTCCTCCTGAGCATCAGACTGCTCTTAGTCAGACCCCCCTCCATAGAGGGCAGCGGACTGGACCCAACCCCACTGGAAACACAGCTTTCATGCGAAGTGTCCCTACTCTAACTGGCCCCATTCCTGGTCAACTCTGTCGAAGGTGGACTGAAAAGTACTTGTGTACTTTCAATGAAAACACTTTTTTTTTTACTGAAATAATAAATAAATAATACTACTACAAATCAAAACTGAATGACTAAAGCTGCTGTCATATAGACATGAAGATTTGACTCCTTGTGGGCAAGTGATGTCATCACTGAAGTGCACTCAACAGCGGGAAACAAGAAACTGAGGCAGTTGGAGGGTCAACGCCGAGGTAGCCTATATGGCAAAAGACAGTCTCACAGCACCACTTCCATGCAGCCATACCTTGGTGCCGGCCCTCCTAAAGATTTTTGGCTCCCGCTCTGTCCTAGCACCTCCAGTGTAATCCCATTAGTGTGAATGAGTGGTGGAGACTTTATGCCCAGGAAGATCTTGTGGCTTACGCTTTCTTTCTTGGAAAGCATTGTTTTTGGTTGTCATTAATTCTGCTCAAAAGATTTCAGAGGTACAGGCTCTAATGTGCCTCCTTATTTGATTTTCCACAAAGACAAGGTGTCTTTGCATACTAATCCTAGGTTTTTACTGAAGGTGGTGTCTGAATTTACTGTAAATCAAACCATCCACCTGCCAGTTAATTTTTCTGAGCATGTTGTCAATCCAGAGAAAGTATTGCTCCATGCTCTAGATGTACACAGAATACTCAGGTACCGTATACACCATACAAAGGACTGCAGGAAGTCCTCATAGCTTTTTGTTTCATTCACTCCTGGGAAAGAAGGCACTCTGGTTTCAAAACAGTGTCTGTCCAAATCTTCCTGGGGTTGTTAGTGGTCGCTCCACTAGAGGCATGGCTACATCTGTTGCATGTTTCAAAAATGTGTCTGCTGCAGAAATCTGTGCCACTGGCATTGCCACCTGGTGTACTGTCCACACCTTCACTAAATACTACAGTATGGATATAGTCTCTCACAAAAGGGCTGTCTTTGGTCTAGCTGTGCTTCAAGGCCTGCTTTCTTAGACCTGTAGGCTCCAGCTGCCCACACAGTTTTATGGTCAGTACCGCTTGGTACTCATTCCATAGGTGTGGCCTGATTAAAGAGATAGCCTCAAAGAAGATAGAACAGTTACGTACTCACCGTAACAGTAGATCTTAGAATCTCTTTCATCAGGCCATGCTGTCCCACCTCCTTCCCCCTGTAGGATCCTGTGACTCTAGTGACTGCTATCTACTTCACCATGAGGCTCTGCCTGCTATTCTGTGCCTCAACTGGTTGGCAAAGCCCTAGGTTCTCTCCTGGTTCCCTACATGAAGGTTCTCCAAGCATGATCTCTGGCCAGGAACTGAGGAGGGAAGGGGTTGACTGCTTGCAAAAGTTTCCGTGTGGTCCTGGTGCCTGGCGGCTATAAGTTCCATAGGCGTGGCCTGATGAAAGAGATTCTCTGAAGATATACTTGAGTACATAACTGTTTATTTATGAAGCATGCTTAGAGTATCAGAGTGCTGTACAACATGGGAACTACAAAAGCAACATAATAAAACATTATCATACAATTATATAGCAATATATTATAATACAATTAAAATATATTATTTTACCCCTCCCCCCACAAAAAAAAGCAGTTCCCTAAAGGTGGGAACTGCATTAGCTTGCGTCCATCTCTGGTTCTTGGGAACCATAGAAAATATAAATAAATTTAACAAACAACCTAACTAATGCAGAGTAATCTAGAAATAGCTATAAGTAATAGTTCTAAAAGAAATTAAAACACTGAACTATTTTGGAGGCCAGAAGAATGGAACTATAGTGTATGGTGGAATGTTGTTCTCACTTGACATTCTACCATACCAAAACGCTGTTCAGCCACAGAGACTAAAATGAATGGAACGCTGTACTAATCGTACATGCAGAACAGCATTCCATTCATTTAGACTTCAACCCTCGAGCTGTGCTTTGAAATCATAAACTGAAAACCGCCGCGCGGCAATATTATCTAAAACCACACTGAAAATTGCCACGGCAGTTTTCAGAAAAGGGAGCAGTTCGTTTGTATTAACGCAAACTGCAGTATCAATCAGATACTTAAATTTTTTTGGGATCTTGTCCATTTCTCTTCTCGCTTAATGAGATGTTTGGCTGCCATGTTTTTTTTGTTTTACAAAACCCTCCCACAGTAGAATGGCAACCAATGGGAGTGTGCGCTTCTAACATAGGGACACTCAGGCCCTAGCAACCACACAACTCACCATGGACAAATGGGAAACAACAATTTCTTTCTTTTTATGCATAAAATGCATTACAAAAGCCAAAAATACTAGATAAAAAATGTGAGGGGCACCATGCACTATAAAAAATATTGACTGGGTAACCCCATGCAGAACCAATGTGTTCTGCCACCTCGGGGTCTAATTCCCAAGGACCTCTCGAGCTTCACTCTTGAGGTCACAGGGAATCTGACCCCTCTGTGGTGGAACACATTGGTTCTGCATGGTTTCCCAGCCAGTATTCTTTATGTACTTTGGGGCAACTTCTCTCTTCAAGTGGAGAAACAAATCTAACGTAAGGTTGCCAGGAGAAGTGTGACCACAGTGCAGAGTTTGAACTTGGTTCTAATTCTAAAATTAGCATAAGATCTTTCTCCAGGACAACTCAGTCCAAAGGACTGATTGCACATTGTAAAGCTATAGTGATGGATACCTGGGGTTAGAATATAGCATATGTGGCAAATTGTTGTTAATTATTTTGCTGTGTCTGAGTGGTACCTTTTTTTTGGACAGTCAGCATAAGCCACTACTATGGTCAGCGCAATTTTTTTTTTAATGTCCTGTACTGCGTCCCAAATAAATTATGTCATCTACTGATGTTGCTTACAATTAAACAGCCGCATACTGACAGTGTGTGCAGCTGTACCGCCTCCCCTTTCTCATAATGAATTTCCTGACTTACCTTGTCTGAATCCAATTCGAATAACCAAGTCAAAACTTATTTTAATTTAAAACCACAATAACAACATGAGCAAACTGACTATTTTATGAATGCGACATGGTTATATACTCTAGACAGCAGCTTGCAAAGAAAGTAGCATTAAGAAACCAGGAGTGGATTCACTATTCATTTGACAGAGATTCCAGTTACTGGGGTCTCAGAGAGTGTCATATTTTGCTTAGGACTTACCTAGTAGAGTTGCAGTATGGGAAGGGGGGTCCTGCGCATTGTGATTCCCAAGGGTTCCTGGTACTGTGTTGCAGTTTGAGCACGGTCTCCAGCATCAGGGCACCTGAGAATTTCTTCTGTAAATGAATTAGGGCTGATCTGCCATTCCTACTGTGATCAAAATGAGGAAGTGCTTTAGAGTCTTTCACATCTATAGGACGCCTTTCATTAGGGTACTTTTGCTTTTTGCCAGTAAAGTGTCCTGATAAACAACATGTACTCACAGTAGCACTTCTCCACTTTTTGGACTGGCATTATCAGATTCAAATGCAGTCAAGTGTTGTGTGAATGGGTCTCTGTGAGCAAAATATAAGCATTCCTCCAACTCCATTACAATACAGAAGTTGTCAGCAAATAAGGACCTGTTGGCCCACCTAGTCTGCCATATTTTGCCTTCCTACTGTGCCACCGCATGCCATACTCCATCTCCAGTCTTTTCCTTCCCTTGCCTTATTACTAAGGTCCCGTTTGCCTATCCCATGCATGCTTGAATCCTGTTATGGTTTCAGCACCCACCACCCCCATTGGGAGGCTGTTCCAGGCATCCACCACCCTTTCTTTGAAGAGGTATTTCCTCACATCTCCTTCCTCCTGCTTCATGGTGTGACCCCTTGACTTTGATCATCTTTTTTATTTAAAATGGTACCCTCTTGAACCTTATTAATACCTTTGAGGTATTGAACATTTCTATCGTGTGCCCCCCTTTCCTCTAGAGAGTATATATTCAATTCCTTGAATCTTTCTCGTAGGACTTGTGATGCAGGCCTTGCACCATTTTGGTTGCCCTCCTCTGTACCATCTCCACCAATCTATGTCCTTCTGGAGATTGATCCTCCAGTACTGGACACAGTACTTGAGGTGGGGCCTCACAGATGATCTATACCTCCCTCTTTCTGCTGGTGATACCTTTCCCTATGCACCTGAGCATCCAGCTAGCTTTCCCCCACTGCCTTATCACACTGCTTTGCTACCTTCAGGTCTTCAGAAATGATTACCCCAGGTCCCTTTCCTGTTTTGTGGTTGCCAATACCTCCCTGCCCAGTTGGTATGTTGCCCCTGGATTTCTGTGCCCTAGGTGCATGATTTTGCACTTTTTTGTCATTTTTATTTAACTATATATTTATTGGTTTCACCAAAACACAAACAAAATTAATGACACAGACATTAGGACTTTATGAAATACATTGCAGGCACCACCCCTCTTAACACATGCAGGTTAAAACATGTCATGTCTATAAGATTTGTCCCTTAGGAGGTACAACAATATGATAACTTTTATCAAATACAAGTATATATTTCCGATTGCCATGTCACAGAGTCCAAGAACTGCATGTAAAGAAAACAAGTACTGTTAAAACAGTTGATTTACGCTGTCTCATAATCCTGCAGGGAAGACAAGAGATGCACACGTTACCTCCTATTGATGTCCTGGCAAAATATCAAATATTTCTTATGGCTTTTATAGTGATAATCATCTAAACATACTATAAAATTGAATGGAAAACATTAAACGTATCAATAAAAAAAAAACTAGAAGTACAAGGACTACATCAATTATATCCAGTAATGAGGGTGCCAGAGCCCCAGAAAAGTACAGATACGTAAGAACTTACTGTAACAGCAGATCTTTGAGAGGAGCTCTTGCAGCAGGCTATTACAATTAGGACTATGCTGCAGGCACTAGGACCCATCAGAAACCTGTAGCTAGAAGTATCCAGTGAGGACCGCCCTTGACGTTGGCGCCGCCCCGACGTCCGTCAATGGTACATCAGGGGCGGTCCCTAGCCCCACCTCAGTTCACCCACCGGAGACCTGTGAATGAGGCCCAGCACAGACCAGGTGGAAGCTTGACGTAACAAAGGATGCAATGCAGCTCACCAGGGGGAAGGAGGGCAGGAAAGCAGTGCCTGCTGCAAGAGCTCCTCTCAAAGATCTGCAGTTACGGTAAGTTCTTGCATAACTGTACTATCTTACTTCGAGTGGGAGCTCTTGCAGCAGGCTATTACAATTAGGACTGAATCCCAAGCAGTCCTGCAAAAAGAAACAGGAAACCGGGAGGCAGCTGAAAGCACCAGTGCTAACAGGACACTAGGCTAGGCCAAAACCAGCTCTACGCTTAGAAACAATGTCCAGACTGTGATGCTTAATGAAGGTATGCACTGAACTCCAGATAGCTGCTGCACAGATGTCTCCAATGGAGACATTTCACAAGGATGTGAATGAAGTAGCCACTCCACTGGTAGAATAACTTCTAACCGAGCCTGGTAGGGTCTTGTTATATTTGTTGTAACGAAAAACAATACAGTTGACCAGCCATTTTGAGACAGTTTGTTTCGACACCAGATTGCCTTGGCATTGGGGCACAAAAGTCACAAACAGCTGCTCTGCTTGTGGTGTGGAGCAGTGCATTTTAGGTAGTACCTCAGCACCCTGTGGATGTCCAGAGTAGCAGAAGTGCTCCCCCCCATTTGAATGGTCCAGGTAATATACCAGAAGATTGACATCCTGATTCAATGTCAATTCTAAAACACTTTGAGTAGAAACTTAGGATTTGTTCTGAGGGACACCCTGTCCCTATGAAAAATTAAATAAAACTCCTTACACATCAGGGCCTGGCGCTTGGAAACTCTCCGAACAGAAGTAACTGCAATAAAAAAAACACTTTCCAAGAAAGAAAGCGAAGCTCGCAATCGGCTGTAGGCTCAAAGGGAGGGAGGGTGAGCTTCTTCAGCATAAACAGGAGATCTCAGGGTGGTATTAAATCTCAGATGGGAGACTTGATATGTAAAATGCCCCTCAAAAAAGTACGGGACATGTCCAGTTGGGCAAGTGTCTTTCCCTGCTTTGGTACAAGGTATGCAGAAATTGCTGATAGATGTACCTTTATGGAGGAGTAGCTCAAGCCTTGATTTGACAAGCAGAGGAGATACTGTAGAACTGAGTTCACTGGACAGGTATGGGGGTCTAAGTGACAGAGTAAAGCCCAAAGGCAGAAACATTTCCACTTCATGGCATAAGTGGATTTAGTAGAGGGCTTTCTCGCTGCCATGAGAACATCCACCACCTCCTGGGAGACCCCAAACCTGGATTTAACTACATCTGCAGGAGCCAGGCATTAAGGTGCAGGGATTTGAGGTCCCAGTGGACCAATGTTCCCTGGTCCTGAGATAGTAAGTGTGAGCTCAGCAGCAGCTGAATTGGAGGTTCCACTGCCAGCTGCTGAAGTAGTGGGAACCAAATCTGCCAAGGCCATAATGGGGCAATGAGGATCATCTCTGCTCCTTTGGCCTGGAGTTTCAGGAGAACCCTCTGAACTATTTGAAAGGGAGGTAAGGCATACAGAACCCTCCCTGACCAACAGAGGGACAACGCATCTGGCCAGAAAACACCAGGCGCTGGTTCACGCGAGCAGAAACTGGGCAGTTTGGCATTGAGTAGAGATGCAAAGAGGTCCAACTCTGGGCGGCCCCACCTGTCGAACAGCTGGTTTGCTACTGGCTGGAGGAGCTCCCACTCATGAGCCTTGGACCGTGACTGGCTTAGGCTGTCGGTGAAGACGTTTTGGATGCCTGGAACATGAATAGCCTGAAGTTCTAGGCATTGTTCCAGTGCCCAATACCAGACTGTCATCGCCTCTCTGCATAGGGGATAGGAGTGCATGCCCCTTTGCTTGTTGACGTAGAATGCCACCGACATGTTGTCCATCTGGATGAGAAGAGAGCCTGCCAAACGGTCTGTTTGAAATGCCCGCAAGGCATTCAGGACAGCTCGCATTTCTAGAATGTTGATATGGAGCTGTCGCTCATCTGGAGACCATATCCCCTTGATTTGATTGTCTCCTAGATGAGCGCCCCAGCCAAGACAGGATGCATCTGTGGTTAAGGTCTGTCTCAGGGGCTCCTGCTGAAAGAAGACCCCTCATTTCAGGTTGGAGGGGACCAACCACCAAGAAAGAGTCCTTCTTACTGGGTCGGAGATCCTGACCAGCCAGTCTAGATCATCTGACCTTTGGTCCCACTGCACCCTGAGTATCCACTGTGGGACTCTTACATGGAGGCAAGCCAAGGGAACTGTAGGGATGGCCACTGCCATGTGCCCCAGAAATCTGAGGAAAGTCCTGGCTGGGACCTGTGGGGCCAAAGATACCATCCAGGCTACAGCCTGTAGACAGTCCCCCCTGTCCTGTGGGAGGAAGGCCATGCCCTGAACTGTGTCACAGACTGCTCCTATGAATAGCAGTCATTGACCGGGCTCTGGGGAAGACTTTGGAAGATTCAGGATGATCTCCAGCTCTCGGAAGAGAATAAAGGTGTCTTCGAGAGTGCACAACAGTTGTGCTCTGGATGGTGCTGCCAGGAGCCAATCGTCTAAATAAGGGAAGACGTAATGGCTGTTGCATCTGAGAGCTGCAGCCATCACTGCTAGGCACTTGGTGAAGACTCATGGAGTGGAGGAGAGACCGAACGGTAAGGCCTGGAACTGATAATGCCTCCCCTGCAAGTCGAACCTCAGAAACTTCCAGTGGGGTGGGAAGACCTTTATGTGCATGTAGGCATCCTGCATGTCCAGGAAGCAGAGCCAATCCCCCTGGTGCAAGAGGGGAATGAGGCCTGGCAAAGTGACCATCCTGAACCTTTTGTATTCTATAAAAGGATTTAGGGAGCTGAGGTCCAGGATGGGATGAAGATCCCTGGTCTTTTTTGGGACCAGGAAAAAGTGGGAATAGTAACCTTTTTCCCGTTGTCCCTTTGGGAACAGGCTCTATTGCCCATTTTTGCAGGAGGGTCTATATTTCTCCTTCTATTAGAGGAATGTGTGAAGAAGGATAATGGGAGGACCTTGGTGGCTCTTCTGTAGGGATCTGAGTGAACTCTAAGGTATGTCCTTTACTTACTAGGTCTAAAACCTAGAGGTCTGATGTAATGTTGCTCCATCCTTCCTGGTAGAGGGAGAAGCGACCCCCTACTGCTTCCCCCATAATCTCTGCTGGAGGAGGGGAGGTGGTAGTGAGTCACTGGGTAGCTCTGGGAGTCAGCAGAGAGGACTGGGAGGACTTGGGGCCTTTAGAGGTAGAACTCTCAGGAGCTTGGGTTGTGGCTTTCCTCTTAAAGCTGCCTCTCTGCGAAAATTGGCCATGGTTATTCTGCCCTGAGGTCTTACAAAAAGGCCGTTTATGAAATGGCTTGTGGTCCCCCTTATATAGTTTACAGACAGACCAGATGGACTTTCTGGATTCTCGGAGACGAGAGATAAGTTTCTCCATTTCCTCCACGAAAAGGATGGAACCCTGGAATGGTAGGTCCTGGATTCCAGACTGCAGATCCTGGGAGAATCCTGAGACTCTAAGCCAGGCATGGCATCTAAGGCAAAAGCTGGAAGCTGCTGCCCTCAATGCCGTACCTGCAGTATCGTGCAAGGCCCTCAGGACATAAGTGCCTACATCCGAACCGGGTTTCAAAATCTCCAGGAGTTCGGTCTTTTGTGCCAAGTCTGGCAAAGCCTGAGCTACTTCCATGCCCTTCTCCCACATTGCATTTTGGTACTGGACCATATGCGTGAGGAAGTTAAGAGAGTGAGTGGAACAGGTGGAGGCAGAATAGATCTTCTTGCCCACCTGATCCAGGTATCTGGACTCTACATCGGGAGGCTGGGAGCTAAGGTGTTTAGGCTGCTTGGACTTGTCATGGACAGCTGTAATCACCATGGAGTCCACCTGAGGGTGTTCTGCCAGGAAAGGCTCCTCCCTCAGGGCTCTATACTCCCTCAGGGCTCTGTACAGCCTATCCAACTTCTTAGGAATTGTCGGGGTGGTGGAGGGATGTTTCCAAGTAATCCTGGTAAGGTCTTGGAAGGTATCCATGAGAGGAGGGACCACTAGAAGCTTTGCCTCCTTCTGCCTCAGGTACTTTGCCAACCTCTGGTGTTCCAGATCCATGTCCTCTGTCTCCCATCCATTAGAGGACTGGATATGCCTCATGACGTCCATAAATGTGGGATCATCAGGAGGGGACCTTGGAGTGTCTTTCTCATTGGGGACACTCTTTCCCTGGAGAGGGAACAGTCGGATCTAGAGGAGCTGGGATGTGAACCATGGCCCTCTGAATGGTATGAGGCCGATCTTGAGCGGGAGTAAGTATGACTTCTGTCTTCAGAGCATTGCCCACTGTAAGACCGATGTCGGCTGTGGGACTGACGACAGCTAGGGGACCAGCAACAGCTTAGGGACCAGCGATTGCTAGTGGCCCAATGTTGGATGACTGAGCACCTGTGATGGTTGTCAGACCTACGTCAGCTAGTGGACCATCTCCTGCTCAGCAAACGATGGTGGTTGGTAGACTGAGAGTGTCGCCGGTGTTGGCATTGCCTGTTTTTTTTTTTCTGATGATTTTTCCCTCCTGGCCGCCTGAGCTGCTCCTCCCTGTCAGGGGACATCCAGCCGCCGCCTGCCTCTGCCTCGGACACCGGACTCTGCGGCTTCCCCCCCGCAGTGGGGCCGCAGGGAGGGGCTCCCATGTACTCCCTGCGGGCACAGATCAAGGTGGGTGGCCAGGAAAAACCTGCAGACGGCCATCAAGCCTCTTGCTTCAGGTGCCGTTTTCCCTTTTCTTTTTTGCCCAATCAGTGCTTGCTCAGACAGTGCCCCCAGTCTCCACTGGGGGCCGCAGCTGAGCAATGCATCCCCGGATCCCTCCCCTGGAGAGGACAGCAGTCCACCGGACGCTCAATCCTCTCCGACCCCTGCCAACCCCCGGTGCCCCGAGTCCGTTCCTGAACCCGGGTCGCCGGCGTGGGTTGAGGTAAGGCGTCAGTGCCTCAACTCTCTATGCTACCGGGCCGCATTCCCTGTTTTTTGACTGGCCACAGTAATCTACCAGATTACGTGACCTGGATTTTGGTTTTGGGGAATGTTTAGGTGCGGAAGAAGAAGAAGACTTTTCGATCCTGCTCTTGTCCTCAGGTTTTTCCCAGAGCCAGAACGGGATCAGACTTCAGCAGCAGAATGTCATGTTTGACTTTGCCCCACCAAAATTAAAAAAGCTTGGTGGGCTCCTCTTTATTAAATTGTGCCATGGCTGCTGGTAGGCTGGGCTTGTTCGGCAGGTGGGGAGGTATGGGTGAGGACATCAAATCAGGGAGGTCCCTGGGTGAGGACTCATCAGTCATGTCCTCTGGAGTGGAGGCCCTTCGGACTGGTGAATGGTCAGTCCCTGGCATTGCTTTCACTGACGTCTGGTCTGTGTCCTGTACCTTCAATGGTTTAGAGCCCTTGGGCTTGACCGTCGTTCGCTTTGGTGTCGCTGGTAGGGTCTTAGAGGGTTGGTGAGTCAACGTTGGCTTCGAGCTTGGCTCCCGTTCCTTCTGAGATTGGTCCTTTCCCAGAGCCCCGGGTATGGCTGTAGACGAGGCTTTCTTCAGCGGGTTGAGGCAGATGCTGAGGGGGAAGCCGAGGTCTCAACTCCCAAGGTGGAGGGTATCCACAAGGGCGTAGCCTTTACCTTCGAGGTAGCGGGTGTCGGTACTAAGACCGGTCCCTGACTACCTTTACCTGATGCCAGTTTCTTGGCATGGACGGTAGTCTCCTGCTTTTCTTCAGAGTGTCTTGAGTGGTGGAAACGATCTGAGCCACCTGACCCAGAGGAGGCCTTTTTGTGGGGAGAACAAGAGCAGGAATGTGGTTGAGACCGGCTCCAGTCCTTTTTGCGGGACTTATGGCAGTCTGATTTCCCCTTATGCTTTGATGAAGAAGACCTCCCCGGAAAAGCGCTGCATCATAGTCACTTGTTTTTTGAGGATATGGGCCTTTAGCATCTTTAGGTGGCGGATCCTAGTCCTGCTTGTAAAGCCGCAGATCTGGCAATTCTTGGCATCGTGGTCCGGCCTGAGGCAAAAGACACAGGCCTTGTGTGAGTCTTTTGGCGGTATCTGGCAGCCGCAGGAACACTTTGTCCTCTTCTGTCCAGACGAGGAAACTGACGATGGTGAAGTCGACATACAGAATGATGAGAAAAACAAAAAACAAACTTCAAGAAAATAAGAAACGGTGAAAAAGTTTTGCTGAACTACTAGTAAACATGTTCTAAAGGCAACTGAAGAGCCGAGGGAAGTGGGTCTGAGGTGGGAAAAGAATTGAGGTGGGGCTGGGGACCGCCCACTGATATACCATTGGATGACGTCAGGGTGGAACCAACTTCGGGGTGGTCCCCACTTGGTAATGCTAGCTAAAGGTTTCTGATGGGTCCTAGTGCCTGCGGCATAGTCCTAATTGTAATAGCCTACTGCAAGAGCTCCCACTTGAAGTTATGTCCTGACGTGTCACTGCGACCAATTCAAGGTGACACAGTAAACTTTGCTCCACAATAGGAGACAAAGATTATTAGAAAGCTGAGGACTGGCAATAAAAAGAACAGTTACGTAAGAACTTACCGTAACCATAGATCTTCAAGGCAATCTCAGTCATGAGGTTACACTGTAGGAACCTTCGCTGTCGGTGAAGGGGAATCCAGACGGAAGATTTCAGCAGTACAACTGGGGCTGCCCGCACCGCTGACATCACCAACCCTATATAAGCATAGGCAGCCCCACTCATTCCTCAGTCCCCCCCCTCCATGAGATGAAGGGAGCAAGGCTCTCACCCTGGGGAACCAAGGAGAGAAAGAGATACCCATACCTAAGTAAAAAGCTAGATACACAAGATAGCCAGTTCCTAGACAAGAGCCCCAAGAAGGGGGATGGTGGGAGGGAAAATATACCTGATGACCGAGATCCCAAAAAGATCTACTATTACAGTAAGTTCTTACGTAACTGTTCTATCTTCTTTGAGGTATCTCAGTCATCAAGATACACTGTAGGAATGAGTACCAAGCAGTGACAAGCATAAACAGTCTTGGAGGCTGCATCTCCATAAACTTAAGACAGGAGTCCTTGTAACACAGGCTTGCTAAATCCTGCATGGGCTCGAGGCAATGTCCAGACTGTAATGTTTGGTGAAAGTGTGGACTGTACTCCAGGTGGAAGCTTCACAAATGTCAGTGGCTGAGACCCCCTTTGAAACAAGCCACCGAGGTAGCCATACCTCTGGTGGAATGAGCTTTGACAGCACCAGGCAATTCTTTGCCATACTTGTGGCAGAACACAATGCAATTTGCCAACCAGTTGGATAAACACTGCTTAGAAACTGAAGCGCCCTCTCTACCCGGGGTGAAGGAAACAAAACAACTGCTTTGTCTTTCTTGACTCCTTAGTCCAAAGCAGATAGTATTTCAAAGTTCTGCGCACATCTAACGTATGGAGCAGTGCTTCCTCTGGATTGGCACGCTCGCGAAAGTAAACAGGAAGGTGGATAGACTGATCGAGTGTGAACTCAGAAATCACCTTAGGCAGAAACTTAGGATTTGTACACAAAGACACCCTGTCTTTGTGAAAAATCAAATAAGGCTCCTTGCACCAGAGGGCCTGAAGCTCTGAAATTCTTCAAGCAGAAGTAATTGCAACTAAAAATAGTGCTTTCCAAGAGAGAAAGCACAAATTGCAAGTCATGACTGGCTCAAAAGGAGACAGGGTCAACTTCTCAAAAATAAAATTCAAGACCCAAGCTGGGAAAGAGGAACAGATTGGACATTTCAGATGCAAGATGACCCTTAGAAAGGTATGGGAGACATCTAGCTGAGCAATAGTGTGGTCACCCACAGGCTTATGAAAGGCAGAAATAGCCGAAAGTTGGACCCTGAGGGAGGAATACTGGAGGCCTGAGTTGGACAAAGAGATCAGGTAGTCCACGATATGATTCACTGAACAGATGAAAGGGTCCAGGGCATGTTTGGCAGCCCAGATGGCAAACCGCTTCCACTTCATGACATATGTGGCTCGAGTGGAAGTCTTCCGGATGGCCACCAGGACATTTGCTACCCTGTTAAAGACCCTGAACCTGGCAATGGCTACATTCTCAGGAGCCAGGCATGCAGATGAAGAGACCTGAGGTTGGGATGGATCAGGGTCCCCTGATCCTGGGTCAGCAGATTCCTGCAAAGAGGATGATGGACCGGAGGTTCTTCTGCCACTGCTGAAGCAGAGGGAACCATATCTGGCGAGGCCAGAATGGAGCCACCAGAATCATGATGACCCCCCCTTCATCTGCAACTAGATTAGCATCCTCTGTATCAGAGGAAATGGTGAGAATACGTACAGAAATCTCTGGCCTCAAGAGAGGGACATACACGTCTCACCAGAAAACTCCAGGCCCTGGATCTAGTGAGAAGAAATTGGGCAGTTTTGCATTGAGTGGGGACACAAAAAGGTCCAACTCTGGACAACCCTATCTGTCAAACAAGTCTTCTGTGACAGATGAGAGAAGCTCCCTTTCGTGCAAGCTGGACAGAGTCCTGATGAGACTGTCCGCCAGGGTGTTTAGGATCCCTGGCATGTGGACTGCAGAGAGTATCAGACTGTGATCCAGTGCCAAGTACCACACACTCATGGCCTCCTGATGAGAGGGGTATGAGTGAGATAGCCCTGCTTGATGAGGTAGTATACTACACTCAAACTGTCCAACTGCGCCAGCAGCTGGCCTGGAACAAGGTGCTCTTGAAAGGCCTACATGGCATAGAGCACCCCTCTCATCTCCAGGACATTGCTATGCAGGGAGGTTTCCTCTTGGGACCAGAAGCCCTGGGTTTGGAAGGGGCCCAGGTGTGCTCCCCAGCCCAGACCGGAAGCATCTGCGGTTAAGGTCTGATGTGGGGAAGAAATCTGGAAGGGAACACCTTGAAGCAGATTCAAGGGGTCCATCCACCACTGCAGTACCTTGCGTACTGGAGAAGGAACCAGGACTGGTTGGTCCAACTCATCCATGTGCTGGTACCATTGTACCCTGAGGGTCCACTGAAGGGTACGCATATGAAGCCTGGACAGTGGAACGGTGGGAATGGCTGCTGCCATTAGGCCTAACAATCTGAGGTACACCCTGGCAGGGATGTACCAACTCTGCGTGACTTTCTGAGCTTGGACTATGAAACCACTCTGCTCTGTTTAGGGGCAGGAAGGCCTTCCCCTGCACCAAGTCCAGTACCGCCCTTATATACTGCAGCCTTTGGGACAGTACCAGAACCGACTTGGGCAGGATGGCAGTAATGCCCAGGGAGTGGAAGAGCTGGAGAGTGCAATCCAGAGTCAGCAAAAGCTGTTCCCTGGACGGGGCTTTCAGAAGCCAATCGTCCAGGTGATGGAAGACATACTGTCCATCTCTTCTGAGAGCTGCTGCGACCACTGCCAAGCAATTTGTAAAGATGTGTGGCACAGAGGATAAGTCAAAGGGCAGCACTTTGAACTGGTAATGCTGACCCTAAAAGACAAAATGAAGAAACCTCTTGTGCTGAGGAAAGACTGAGATGTGCAGGTAGGCATCCTGCATCTCCAGCGAACAGAGTCAGTCCCTAGACTTGAGGAGTGGCATTAGGCCTGGCAAAGTTACCATCCAGAACTTTTTGTACTGGACAAACAGGTGGAGTACCTTTAGATCTAAGATGGGCCTCAGATCTCCAGTCTTTTTGGGGACAAGGAAAAACCTGGAATAAAATGACTGGTTTCTCTGGCACCTGGGCACTGGTTCAATGGCCTGCTTGTGCAAAAGAGAGTGTACTTCCTCACAGAGAACAGACACGTGAGCCGGGGGGGTGGTAATTGGAGGGTGGAGGAGGGGTGTCTGGAGGCTGTTGTATGAGCTCCAAAGTGTGACCCTTTTCTATGATCTGCAGAATCCGTGCATTTTAAGTTATGGTGCACCACTGATTCAGATGGAGGAAAAAATGACCTCCAACCACCGCCTCCTGCATCTGAACCAGAGGAGAGGGGTCTGGCAAGGAGTCAGACTGAGGTGGAGCCAGCTGCAGAGGCTGGTCCCTCACTTCTGCGGCACTTGGCCACTGCTTCAGTACCAGAGGGGGCAGGCAAGGGAGTCTGGACTACGCTTTCCCTGGGTACAGGGAGCTGATTCAGGCCTACTGGTCTGTTTACGAAATGTAGGCTACTCTCTGCCCCTTGGCTGAGTGTGGTAGAGGGAATGGACTGATTTTTCTTATCACAACATTATTCGTTGCCTGCTCCACAGACCCAGCAGGTGCAATGCACCCCAGGAGGCCACATCCCCTGACCCATCCGGGCCATCATGGGTCCTGCCGGGTCCCAGTACTTTCCTCCGTCTTTTTTTCCCCTGCCCCTGTGCCCATGCAATGGGCGCAGCAGCCATCTCAACCTCCACAGAGGCATCCAAGCACACTTGGGCGTGGGTCGAACCCCTCTTGTGCTGACACGCACAGCACACAAACCCCCACCCTGAGGAAGGACAGCAGTCCTCCAGACGCTCAATCCTTACCTCTTCAGCTGACCCCCGGATGACCTGAGTCCATTCTCAAACCCGGGTCGCCAGTGTGGCGTGAGATGTGGCATCCAGTGCCTCAACCCTCAGCACCACCGGGCCTGCTGAAATGGACCGATTTGATGGCTGTGCCCGAGGCTTGCAGATCATTTATGAGGTCCTGGACATCAGGGCCTAACAGCTTAGTGCCACTGAAAGGGGCATTAAGCACTTTGTGCTGCACAGCAGCTGCAAATCCAGAAACTCTAAGCTATGAGTGCCTACGGAGGCATATTCCAGTGGCAGCTGCTCTGGCAATGGTATCAGCCATGCCACAAAATGCTCTGAGGAGTTGTTTGCTAACATCCTTAGCCGCCTGGAAACATGGAAGCAATTCCTACCTTTGTGAGCCATCAGAAAGGGCCTGAGTTGTAGCCTTGCCCTTCTTCCAGTTGGCATTTTGATATTTGACCATGTATGACAGATAGTTTGCAATCCTCAAGCCTAAGGTGGAGAAGGCTTAAACCCTTTTTCCTCCAGAGGTCTATCCTATGAGATTCCTTGTCTGGGGGAAGGGAAATGGAAATTATGTACCTACCATAGTTCTTGATCTTCTCGGACAAAGTCTTTACCATTCATTCACACTTATGGGACTATGCCAGAGGCACAAGGACCCAGCTGGAGCCAAAAATCTTCTGGAGGTCCGTTGCTGAGGTCGGACCACGCATGCGTGGCACCGCGAGGCTGGCTTGTGCCTATATGGGTTATCTCAGCGTCAACCCTCCAACCACCTCAGTCCCTTTTCAACCGAGGAGGTGCAGCATAAACTAGCCTAGGAAACACCTAACCTTATCCGGGCATAAGATAGCCCGGATGTCCAATGTAAGTAGGGTCTACTTAACAGCGTGTTCATAGCCCAAGCCAACGAGGGAGTGAAGACCAGAAGCAGGATGAGTGAGCTCAGGGGATGGTGGGTGGGTTTGTGAATGAAAAGTGAAGACTTTGTCCAAGAAGATCAAGAATTACAGTAGATTCACACTAATGGGACAGTACCGAGCTGAAAACCAATCTCCCAAGTAGGGCGGCAGGAGACAGAGCTTGCTCAGGACAGAAGTCCATTAAGGATTGTCCTGCCAACGGAAGTATGCTGTCTTGCATGTACATCCAGAGCATAGTGCTTCACAAGGGTGTGCACTGAGCTTCAAGTAGTTGTTTTGTAAGTATCTGCGACAAATTTCTGCCAGGGATGCCGCAACCACTCTGGTAGAGTGGGCGTCAACCCGGCCTTCCAACTAGACCTGCGCCATTGAGCAGCAGTGGTGAAGACATGCCACCAACCATGCAGAAATGCATCTAATGGCAACAGGTTGACTCAGCCGGGCCATGATGAAAATATGAAAAGATGCTTGGATTTGCGAAACTCTTTAGTTCTGTCACTGTAGAATCGTAGAACCTTCTTGCCATCCAGAGAGTGAAAGATGTGTTCCCATTCATTCTGGAAGTTGGCAAAATAAGTGGGAAGAACCAGAAGTTGGTTAAGGTGAAATTCCGAACTACCTTGGGTAGGAAATTAGGGTGAGTATGAAGTACCACCCTGCCCTTGTGAAAACAGCATATGGAGGGTCTGTGACCAAGGCATGAATTTCAGAAACTCTGCAAATGTAAGTAAAGACCACTAAGAAGGCAGTCTTCCAGGTCAGAAACTTCAAGTCACAGGTGGCTAGAGGCTCAATGGTTTACAGGTGAGCATATCTAGCATGAGGTTGGTATCCCACATGGCCACCGGTTTCCTGACCGGGAGTCTAGTGTGTAGGATACCTTTGAGGAATCTCTTGACTAGCGGTAACTGAGCCAGTGACATGTTCTACACTGTCTCATGGTAAATGGAAATCACGTAGAGGTGTACCTTCACTGTCGAGTATTGAAGTCCTGCATTTGACAGGTCTAAGAGGTACTCCAACACTTTATACAGTCGGCAACAAAATGTGTCCAGTGTGGACTTTTCTTTTTGCATACCAAATGGAAAATCATTTCCACTTAGTCATGCAAGTTTCCAAGTGGAAAGCTTGCATTAAGAGGATTTAAGTGATCCTTTGAGAGACCGCAGACCTACCCACTTCTATCTCCTCAGGAGCCAGGCATGGAAATGAAGGGAGCGCAGGTTGGAATGGACCAGGGGTCCCTGTGTCAGGAGGTCCATCCGAAGAGGAACTTCCTCGGGGGTACTTTTGACAATCTGTTGATTAGTGGAAACCATATCTGACGAGGCCAATGTGGGGCGATGAGGATCATCCTGCCCCCCGTGCCTTCAGCTTGAACAGCACCCTCTGAACTAAAAGAAGAGGAGGAAATGCGTACAAAAAGTGTCTTGTCCACTGCAGTCTGAATGCATCCTGACAGAAATATCAGCTTCTGGATTTCTGGAACAGAATAGAGACAGCTTTGCTTTGATTGGGAACACAAAAAGGTCCAGGTCTGGAAGGTCCCGTTCGTCGAATAGCGATAGGGTTACCACCTGTCCTGATTTTCGTAGGACAGTCCTGATTTGGGCAACTGTGTCCTGCAAAAAAACATGAAAAATACTACATGTCCTGACTTTATGGTAGAAAAAATATTTCCTAACTTTCCACTAAATGTTAGAATATAAGAAACAATATAAGCCACTAAGAAACTGTAATACTTAGCCTTAATTCTGATTATATAGAGAAACCAAATCTGTTGCATTGGTCGAGGTCACCTACTGTCCTGCGAAAAATTATGTTTCAGTAAGAAATGTCCTACTTCGGGCTTCTTAAAAGGTGGTAACCCTAATTAGCGATTGCATGCCACTGGGGCTAGCGACCATTCATGGGAGTCCACCTCCAGCCTGCTGATGAGATCTGCTAGGTCATTCTGAATTCCTGGCAGGTAAGACTGCCCAAATTAGGGTAATGTGTTTGAGACATCACTCCCACCCCTTAAAGACCTTCCTGCACAGAGGGTAGGAGTGCGCTGTACCCTGCTCATTCATGAAATACATCATCGCCTTATTGTCCGTCTGAAAGAGAATATCTCGTGGTAGAGGACATCCTTCAGGACTCAGAAGTATATAGAACAGCTCTCATCCCTAAGACATTTATATGAAGATGAGACTCTTCCTGGCTCCACTCTTTCAAGTACGGAGGTCTTGACAGTGAGTTCCCCCCACCGATCAGAGATGCATCTGTGGTGATGGCGATCTGAGATGCCAGTGGGGCAAAGAGTAGACCTTGAAGAAGCCAGTCTTTGAGGCCCAGCATCCGCTACATGGATCGGGCTCATACAAGGTTACTCTCCATCTGGACAAAGTGGGTCCCCCTGACCCCTGGAAGGAAGGCCCTCACTAGGAGGTGGCTAGACGGGACCCCTATGAAGAGAAGCTGAGAGGCTTGAAGGTGTGACTTTTGCAGGGTCAGCAGTACCTTCATGGAAGCGTCCTGTATGTCTAGGGATGTGAACCAGTCATGCCACTGGAGAGGTGGTATGAGTATCCCTACGGAGACCATCCTGCCCCAAACAAAGACCTATTTTGAGGTCGAGAATAGGATGCATGCCACCTGTTCTTTTAGGAAACAGAAAACTATGATGAAGGCCCTGACTGTGAAGTGGGGAGATTGTGCTGCCACATGGGGGAAGAGTTGAGGGAGTCTCCCATAGGTTGAGAGAGTACCCATTCCAGAAAATCTGGGGGATCCACTTGTCTATTATTATAAACTGCCATAGGCTGAAAGTTAGTCAGACAATCTCTCACCGCAGGGAGTAGATCTACCTGAGGTAGTTGAGATGGGACCCGGACTAATGTTTCAGAGAGTGGCACTTGGTGCTTTCAGGCCCTGTGCCTTTAGCTGCATTTTCTTCATGGCTGATGGGGTTGAACAACGTAAAGACCCCTCGGTCCCCACCTCGCAGGACTGCTTGTGTAAAACTGACGACAGACCCAGCCCCGTTGAATGGCAGAAGAAGCCGGTCTGGCTGTTTTGAAGGTAGTTATTTGAGTACCGAACAGGTGAGAATCATTAGAAAATATTAATGTTCTAAGTCAAGAGAGTCGCCTGACATAGATCCCAGTAGTAACTGCCCTGCAGGCTGAGTCATAGGCCTCCACAGAGCTTTTGCAGCAGTGACTTTTCGTTTCCCTAAGGTGTCAATTTTGCAAGATTCCCTATAAACAGGATGAGCTGTGGACCTCTAGGGGAGAATGGCCTTGTCATTCTGTGCTCTGACAACCATAGAATCTGCAGGGGGTTGTGAGCTAAAAGTGTCCCTCCTTAGGAGGGGCATCAAAGTAATTAGAGCTGGCCTTCCCCACACCACGAATGACAAGATGTCAAGGAGGGTGGGCAGAGGGTGCAATGTTCTTGAACATGGGGAACTCAAGACACAAAAGCTCCCCCCAACCCCACCCCTGGGTCTACACAGGAGGTCAGCAGAGCCAGGTCAGAACCCATGTCTTAAGGAGAGACTAAAAAGACATGGCTTCAACCAGGGTTCATTTGGGATGAGGAGTTCATGTCCAGGCCGTAAAACAAGTAATCTTATCCGGAAACTAGCCCAGCCCTGAAGACAGACACCAACACCGCACGCGGCACCAAAGTTGACGGCAATGACCATGGCACCGAAGTCAATGGCACCACCCACAGCAACAAAGTTGGCGGCACCACTCACAGCACCAAAGCCAAGAGGCCTGGAGAACAGCCATCCTTGGAAGGAGGTGGAGGAGTCGTACCTGTGCCATCCCCTGCGGGGAAGAGTGAGGGGGTTGGCACATGGGATCAGCATAGACAGCACCAGCACTGGAAAAGGCACCAAATGCAGATCTCGGACCGAAAACTCCGGCCATGGCCCAGAGGTGCCAAAGCCTGAAGGCCTCGGCACCGGAACTGCCAACAAGGAAAAATGAGCCAATGCTGAACCCACTGCTCTAAAGAGCTGCCCAAAGATTAAACTGTCCCCTGGAACCCCTCCAAGGGACAGAGAAGGGTCCTGGTGACGAGAGTCCAGGCCGTCAAGAGCAGAAGCCACTGGGAAACCCAGAGAGCTCTCGACTACCAGCGACTCCCTGACAGACATACCAGAGGGTGATCTCGAGGGGAAGAGAAAGAACTCGAGGACAGGTGGCACCAGGTTCCTGACCTGGATCGAGAATGGGCCTGCTTCCTTGCATCTAAGGGAGGACTGTCCTCCCTCTTGGACACTGGACTGCCCATGGTCAGCCCCCAGTCCAGAAAGGGCAGTGGACAGGACACAGCCCCGCTGCTGGAGCAACTTTCTGAAGAAGAATCCCTACCATCACTGAGACCATCCAAGGCTGACTCTGTCAATGGGCAGGGCTGAGAGAAATCTTCATTCTTCTTCATTTTTTTTTAAACAAGAAACAAGAAAGGCATTTAGAATTAATAAACTGAATGACTAAAAGCTGCTGTCATATAGATGAGAAGTTTGACTCCCGGTGGGTGAGTGACATCGTCACTGAAGTGCACTCGACGGTGGGAGAAAAGGAACTGAGATGGTTGGAGGGTCGACACCAAGATAGCCCATACAGGCATGAACCAGCCTCGCAGTGCCACGTGTGCATAATCCTACCTCAGCGCAGGCCCTCCTGAAGAGTTTTGGCTCCTGTTGGGGCCTAGCGCCTCCGGCATAGTCCCATTAGTGCAACTTTTAGTCCAGGAAGATCTAAGGTGTTTAGACACCTTAGATCTTGTCATAAGCTGCCTTAATAACCACTGAATTAGTTTCAGCCTGGGCAGCAAAATAGGGGAGACCCTGAGAAGTGTGATAAAGTTTGTCTACCTTGCGTGGCATAGCTGACACTATGTCTGGTCTGTGCCAGGCTGCAGTAGCAGCATTCTTCAATGCTGGAAGCATTGGAGGAATGATCTTTGGGGGAGATTCTGGAATCTCCAGGAAGTCCACCAGGTCTTTCCTGGTGACATCCTCTTCTTCAGCGTGGAAGCCCATGGTGGAGGACAGCTGCTTCATCACATTAAAAAAATGTGGGGTCCTCAGGAGGGGATCTGGTAGTATGCTTCAGAGCCCTCACTGACAGAGGAGGCAGTGGTCTTGTCAGAAAGAAGGATCTCTTCCTTTTCATCCTCCACATCATCAGAAAGAATGAGGCTAAGGTGATACTCCTTTTTGACGGCGACCTCTTCCATTTCTGGGTCAGGCATCAGATTTACCACTGGTGGCCCACAGGGAAACTCCCAGGGTTGACGAACAGGTGTCAACGACGAAGCAGCCATCGATGGCAAAGGGGGCCTATTCAAGGCACCTAGCTGCTGAACAAGCACATTAGTGAACTTGATCAGTACTTCGTTCAGGTCAAGAGTGGACATCGATGGAGGGGGATTTGACGGCACAGGTGTCAACCTGCTTGCTGTCTCCTGGGAACCCAACAAGCCTGTAGCCCTGGTTGGAGAAGGAGCAGGCCTCAACGGGAGAGTCGACGATGAACTAGTCATCGATGGAGAGCCTGACGACCTGGAGGTCAATGGCCAGGTGCTCTGTGAATCGGACAGAGGTGCTGTCAGTATGGGTCTGGTAGGCACAGAGACCTGGACAGCAGCTCTCTTCGTCGGAGCAGCCGCAGCTGATGAAGAGCCCCCTGAAGAAGGAGAGGCCAGGGAGCGGTCATGATCTTGGTCTTTTTTGTGACTTTTCCCCTGAGGACTTGTCTTGGGCTTTGGAGACCTGGGAGCTTGAAGATCCAGTTGGCGACTGGGAAGCCAGGGCCTGGAGGACTCCTGCCTGGAGCTGACTACCTGTTGTTCCATCAGAAACTTAAGAGCCTTTTTGTGATGCTGAAGGGTGAAACACAAAAACATAGACTTTGACGGCAGATAAGGACTGCTTGGCCCACCTAGTCTGCCCATTTCCCTACCTATTGGATAAGCTGCAGATCCTAGTTAACCAATATCCTACTTCTTCCTACCCCCCACCAGAATTGCCTTATGTCTGTCCCATGCATTCTTGAATTCCCCCACTGTTTTTGACCCCATGACCTCCTCAGAAAGGCTGTTCCATGCGTCCACCACCCTCTTTGTGAAAAAATACTTCCTCACATTGCCCCTGAGCCGTCCCCCCTCTATCTTCAAACTGTGACCATTTGTTCTTGTACATCTTTTTTTCTGAAAGATGCTACCCTCTTGGACTTTGCTGATTCCCTTGATGTACTTGAAAGTTTCTATCATGTCCCCACTTCTCCCTCCTTTTCTCTAGGGTATACATATTAAGCTCCTTTAGTCTCTCTTCATATGGCCTCTGTTGCAGACCCTGCATCATTTTAGTTGCCCTCCTCTGGACTGCCTCCATCCTTGCGGAGATGGGGTCTCCAAAACTACATGCAGTACTCCAGATGGGGTCTCACCAACTGTCTGTACAGGGGAATAACAACTTCCTGTTTTCTACTGATGATGCCTCTCCCTATGCATTATAGTATCCCCCTAGCTATTCTTACAGCCTTCTCACATTGCTTGCTTACCTTTAGGTCATCTGATATGACTACCCCAGGTCCCTTTCCATTTTTGTTGTTATTACTATCCCCCCGATTGTGTACTCTTCCCTGGTTTTGTTTCCCAGGTGCATTACTTTGCACTTCTTTGCATTGAATCTAAGCTGCCATACTTTTGACCATTCCTTCAACCTTGCCAAGTCCTTTCTCATCCTTTCCACTCCCCTTGTGTATCAACCCTGTTGCAGATCTTTGTGTCATCTGCAAAGAGACATACTATTCCTTCCAGTCCCTCTGCAGTGTCATTTATAAAAACATTAAAAGGACCGGAACCAGTACTGAACCCTGCGGTACCTCGCTAGTAACCCCCCTTTCTTCGGCATGGACTCCATTTATTATTACCCTCTGTGACCTGTTGTCCAGCCAATTTTTTACCCAGGCTATCACCCTGGGACCCACTCCCAGGCTGGCTAATTTATTAATCTTTTGTGTGGGACTGTGTCAAATGCCTTGCTAAAGTCTAGGTAGGCCATGTCCACAGCCCCTCCCTGGTCTACTACTTTGGTCACCCAGTCAAAGAAATCTATTAGATTCATCTGACATGACCTTTCTGCTGTGAATCAATGCTGCCCTGGGTCCTGTGCCCCACTGGCCTCTAAGTACTCAACAATTCTTTCTTTCAGAAGTGATTCCATCATTTTCCCTACCACTGAGGTCAAACTTACAGGTCTGTAGTTTCCTTCCTCGGTCTTGCTCCCACTTTTGTGAAGGGGAATCACATCTGCCCTCCTCCATTCCTCAGGTACCACACCATCCTCCCATGATTTGTTTAAAGGGTAGTCAGTGGTGTCACTAGTTTTTCCCTTAGTTCTTTTAGAATTCTTGGGAGAATCCTGTCAGCCCTCATTGCTTTGTCCACCTTCAGTTTTAAGAGATCTTTCAGAACCCTTTCTTCTGTCAAAGGACTGGTGTTGACCACCTTATCCAGAGTGCTTCTATTGTTTGGATTAGGTACCTCCACCCTCCTCTTCTTTTGTGAATACTGAGCAGAAGTATTCGTTCATTATCCCTGCTTTTTTCACTGTCCTCTCTGCCCACCCGCCTCCCCTTTATTAAGCCTCACTATCCTTCCTTGGTCTTTTCTTTACTCCCTAATGTACCTATAAAAGGTTTTATCCCCTTCTTAACCGAATTGGCTATCTTGTCCTTGGGTTGGGCCTTTGCTATTCTGACTGTCTGCCCCGCTTCCTTCTGCTTAAACTGGTACAATTCTCTGTCCTGCTCCTTCTGGGTTTCCTTATACTTCCTGAATGCTATCTTTTTCTCCCTAACCTTCCCCACCACCTCTTTTGAGAACCATAATGATTTTTTCTTTTATTTTGATTTGTTTATTTGCTTTACACAAAGGCTTGTTGCCTCTGTGATGGCAGTTTTGATGTTTCCCCATTGTTCTTCCACCCCTCCTTCTTGCCCGTTTGCTAGTGCTTTTCTGAGGCACTCTCCCATTTGACAACATCAGCCCTCCTAAAGTCCAGTACCCTCACTTTGTATGGCTTGACTCTGCGGCTGTGTTTATCGTGAACCACACTGTTTGGTGGTCACTTGTTCCCAGGTGGCTACCCACTTCTAGATCTGAGATCCTCTCTCCGTCTCCACTTGAGAGTACCAGGTCTAAGACTGCTCCCTCCTGAGTGGGTTCTAACATTAGCTGTCTGAGGCATGCCCTCTGTAGGGCATCGAGAATGACCCTGCTCTTGGATGTGGCTGCAGCAAAGGTGCTCCAGTCAACATCTGGCATATTCAGGTCCCCCATCAGCAATATCTCCCCCTTTCTCTGCCATCTCAAGGATGCCTTCTGTCATTTCCATGCCCATTTCCTCCCCTTGAGACGGGGGTCTGTATACAACCCCCGTGCAGATTGTGGTGCCATTTCTGATCTCCAGGGTGACTGACCCACAGTGCCTCCTCTCCTCCCTGTTTATCCTTTAGTTCCGTTGCTTTAATCCTTTTCCTTACATAGAGAGCCCCTCCTCCTCCTCCTCCTCTTCTACCCTCCCTGTCCTTCCTGTAGATTGTGTACCCTGGTATGTTGACTGTCACAAACTCGCTCAGCCGGTCAGTCCTCTACTTCCAAAGTGCCAACCTCTGAGCGTATGATTTGTGTACAGTGAACAGAACAAGGTAACCCTCTTGTCTGTTTTGTGGGTTCAAGTCACATTAGTCTCAAGTTCTGGAGGGATTCAAACTGATAACCTCTTGTTAGCGTACCCAATTATCAGGTTCAGATAATTCTGTCTTCGGGGGGCCAGATATCTTTGCCTACAGGCACCCAACCAGGTCTTTCAAATGAACCCTTGGAACTCTATGCAAGACTTTAGAGAACTCTATCCATTTCCCAGTTTGGTATATAATAAGTTCATACACAGTGTTACTTATAACCTTTAAAAGCTCCACTTAAAATAAAAAGAAATGTGAAGGCACTCCAGACAGTTTCCATTGTAAAATCTCTTTTTACTTTAAAATATCAAAACAGAACAATAATTACAGAACAAATATATATCCCAAAACATACAGCCTTAAAACAAACAGGGAAAAGTGCAGTTCCTACAATTAATCTACAATTAATAACTTCAAACTAATCCTGTCTAAGGTCCTTACTTCAGTGCTTTGAAGGTCTCTCTTCTCTCAGTCAGAAATATTGTCTCGTGTGTCTGTCCAGGTTCTCTCAGCAATTAAACACAGTTCTGAGCCAGCCTTCTCATGAGGTCACTAACTCCGCCTTGGTGTAACAACATCTATATTTTATCTCACAGGATGTCCAAATAAAATATTTAAAACATAATAAGTGACCTCATTGCCTTTCCTCCCTCAGGTTAACCAGACCAAACCGGGTTGTGCTCTGCTATGCATACATCTCAAAAGTTTCTTTGATCTAAGTCACTGTATTCAAAGCAAAAGTGTATTTGCCTTTTTAATCCCGTCTGGACCTTGGAATCTACACCTCAAAGGTCTCTCTGATGTAATTCAAGGGTTCCCCGGGAAAGTATATTGGACCTTCCAAATTCGTCTGGGTCCTCCCTGGCCCAGACATCAGCCTCTCTTCAATATCCATTCTGGCTTCTCTCTGATACCCCTCCCTCTCAAGTTCTTCCTGGCAACTATTGTAAGTCAAAGGATTTTCCCTGAGGGAATTGTGAATGGCTAATCTTATTTCCTGGGATGAAAGCAAATTGACAAGGTAATTGCACCCCAGATATCTGCAGTTTAGCTATGTCCTGTCCTTTGAACTTATCCCTGGGGGGTCTTGATGTGTCAGTTCCAGTAAGACAGTAGTTTCCTCAAACTGACCTTCCCATTACATTTTTTATATGTAATAAAAAAATTGATATTTCACTCAGAACTGGCTGTCTACGTCACATTGACATCCCAGTCATGGTTCCCTGTGTACCATGTTTCTGTGACTGCCACGGTATCCAGGTGTCCCTCTTCTATCAAGGCCACCAGTTCAGGGAGATTGTTACCTAGACTACAGGCTCTGGTACTCATTGCCCTCCATATTTTGATGGCCTTACCCCTTTTTGCCCCATCCCTGTTCTTACTGCCTTTGCCTTTTTCTCCATTTACCCCTGCCCTTCTCCCTATTGACTTCGACCCTATTGGGTCATTTGATTAAACTTCTGGCAGAGCTCACAGTAGGAGACTTTGTGGTCAGGCCCAAGACAGTAGACACAAACTGAACGTTCATCTGTAGAGGCAATCTTCTTTCCACAGCGACAGAAAAGAGAAGAGAAAGGATAACTCTTGACATGAAACAATAAATCTCTTGAAAAAGAGATTTTTTACAAAGTAAATGAAAAAAGCCGTATGCTGAAAAAAGGAGCAAATACTGCAATGGAGCTTCTGGAGACCCATGCAAGCGAGTCGACGGTGGGAAAGAACTGACGAGGGGGCAGGGTCACCTCCACCTATGTAGTGTTGGTGATGCAGACAGATGTTGATGGTGTGGATAGCCCCAGTTGTACTGCTGAAAATCTTCTGTGTGGATTCCTCTTCATCAACAGCGAAGGTTCCTATGGTGCAACCTGATGACTGAGATACCCCCTAAGAAGATCTATAAAACTTTGTCTGGTAAAACAATATACTCCATTTTAATCAAATGCAGCGAAGAGCAAGCAAATCTCTAAAGTGGGATCAAATCCGCTATTTAAAAGAAATAGCAAACCTGACTGCAACATATACCGGGGTCTTTATATTGGAGCTTCTTCCTCCAAATCCGATTCCAACATTTCGTTCCTTCAGAAACATGTTGGAGCATGTCTCTGCCCATTTTAATGCTTCTGCCGAATCAGATTTTATTAAGATGTTACCTTCATAAGCAATACGGAGATGGGCAGGGAAAAGCATACCATATGGTATGCCCGCTGTATGCAGAAGTGCCTGAACTCTGTCAAACTACTACTTTTTCAATCCTTGTTGCATAGCTATGGTCTGGGTACATTCGGACATGTTGACCAACACATAAAGTTTTCTTTCAGTGAGCCAGCTCCAGTACAAAATCCCATGAGCCCACACCATCCAGCACCAGAACTACTGCTCAGGGAGTGTCCAGGTTCTCCTGTCTACCACAGGTCGCCTCTCGTAAGGCCTTTTGAATTGTAAACTGCTGAGCTGTAATGGGTTCTCCCAGTTGTTGTTCCATCTAGTCTATAATAAATAGTAGAAGGTCATCTCGTTCACTACATTCCGGTAGCCCCACTACATGAATGTTAGCCAATCTGGCTTGGTTCTCCAGTGATTTCAGATGTGACTTCAGGCGGGTATTTTCCTTCACCAGGTTCGATGTTGCTCCAAGGGCCACTTCGAGCACTTTTTGCTTTCACCTTCTCCGTCTGTCTCCAGTAAGCCAACCCTGTTTGTTAAAGAGTCAAATTTATTGGAAAGGCCTGAAACTGTGGATCAGGTGATTTATTTTGACTCTCAAGGACTGAAGCATCTCCTTGGACTCCTTGAGCTTCCCGCAGCAGACCTCGTGGTTGGAGAACCAGGAGATTTTTGCTAATATCGTCCTGACCTTCTTGATTGTCTTCATGTGTATTTCGCATGTTATAGCAGAATAGTTCTCACACCAATTGCCTGCACTAGATTTGCAGAAGTAGTCCAAAAACAGAGTTTTATTGTCGTTTTCCAATCTCTGATGTTCAGACATATAAAGTCAAGCCACCATACTGCTTAGACTCCACAGTGGCCCCCCCATTTTTCACTTTTTGGCACTGAAACCCAATTGCCAAACCCTTGCCCAGTCTTCTAGCTTTTTCAGATCATCACTCATTCTCCCTTCCGTGTGTCCACTCTGTGGCAGATTTTTCTGTCATCCGCAAGTAGGCATATTTTCCTTTCCAGCCCTCCTGCAAAGTCACTAATAAAGAAATTGAAGAGGACTGAGCCTAGTACTGATTCCTCTGGCACCCCGCTGGTCACCATTCTGTCTTCAGAGTGAACACCATTTATCACTACCCTCCCACTCCTGTTGCTCAGCCAGCTTCTATACAGGAGACTGGTAAGCAAGCTGGGCAGCCTAGGAGTGGGTCCAAAAGTAGTAAAATGGGTAAGAATGGTGTTGAAGGTCTTACTGAAATCCAGGTAAGCCACATCCTCTGCTCCTCCCTGATCCACTTCCTGGTCACCCAGTCAAAGAACTTGATCAGGTTTGTCTGGCAAGATCTTCCCCATGTAAAACTATGCTGCCTCGGATCCTGTATTCCACTGGTCACAAGGTATTCCCCAATCCTCTTCTTCAGTAGTGAGTCCATTACCTTCCCCTCCACCAAAGTCAGTCTGACAGGTCTGCAATTTCCTGTCTCCTTCCTATTACCACTTTTGTAAAGTGGGACCACATATGCCCTTCTCTAGTCCCCCAGAACGTCCTCAGTATCTAGTAACAGGTTGAACAGGACTGTCAAAGGTGCTGTCAGCACCTCCTTGAGCTCCCTCAGTATCTTTGGGTGTACCCTGTCAGGCCCATCGCCTTGTTCACTTTTAATTGTGCTAGCTCCTTAAGGACTCTCCTCTGTAAAAGGACTAGTGTCCACCTCCCTTCCTTTAATGCCCTTGTCCTTATCTGTGGCTGTCACCTACCCCTTCCTCCATAAATAGCGAACAAAAGTATTTGTTCAATGTCTGCTTTTTTTCTGGTCCTCTTCCACACAAAACACAAACCCCTCCTTCCCCTTTTAGCCTTACTGTCCCTTCCTTGTTTTTAACTTTTAACTGTTGCTGTAGCTGGAAGGCTCCAATCCACATCCAGTAGACTGAAGTCCTCTGCCATCAATACCTCCCGCTTTCTTGCCATCTTTTGGATTTCTTCCAACATATCCTTATCCCTCTTTCCCTCTGTGCTGGAGGTCTGTAGATCACTCCTGTGCAAATAGCTGCCCCCTTCTGTGTCTTCAGGGTGACCCACAGTATCCCATCTCCTCCCTGCTCCCCCTGAATTTCTCTAGCTTTTATGTTTTCCCTCACATAAAGAGCCACTCCTTCCCCCCCTTTTTACCCATCCTGTCCCTTCCGAATAGTGCATAATCTGGCATGGCTACATCCTAGTCCTGGTTTCCATTGTACCAGAACTCGGTAATTGCAAGTATGTCCAGGTCCGCTACTGCCATGGTGGCCTCTAGGTCTGCAGTCTTATTACCCTGACTTCAAGCATTTGCACACATGGCTCTCCAGACTGTACTGCCAGCTCCCCTCATTTTACCCTTCTGCCCTCCCTTATTTCTTTCACTACTATTCCTACTATCTCCCCTTCCCTTCTACTCCCTGGAGTCGTATGATGATTGGTTCCTTTTGGGGCATTTCTTTCTCCAGATAATCACTGCTGACCTTGTAAGCATATGTGTGTGTGTGTGTGTGTGTGTGTGTGTGTGTGTGTCGGGTGGGCAGTTTATGTCACTCTACCTCATTCCACCTCCCCCCTCAGCTAGTTTAAATGCTCCCCAATGTAGCTTTTAAACCATTCACTGAGGATCCCAATTCCCCTCCTGGATGAATGCAGGCCGTCGCCCCAGTAGAGGCCTTCATCCCTCCAGGTGGGGCCCCAGTCCCAAATGAATCTGAACCCCTCCTCTCTGCACCATTCCTTCAGCCATGCCTTGAAGTTCCTTGTATGGAGAATCCTGTCCTCCCTCTCGCTGAGACAGATAGCACTTCTGAGAAGGTCACAGATCGTGCTAATTGCCTTAGACCCCTCTACAGTTCCCTGAATGCCTCCTGAACTATTGCTAGTTTGTCCCTAGACAGGTCATTAGTCTACAAATGGACAATGTAAAAGTAAAAACAAGGTGCTGCATCAGCATGTGGTCTGAAAGCAAAACAAAATGGTTATATTAAATGCACACTGAAAAACAAAGTTAGTGTAGAGGGGAGGTAAAATAAGGGAGAGATATATATATATATGTGGGGAAAGAAAAAAGGGGAGGCTTAGGGAGAAGAAGTGATAAATGGCAAGATTAAGAGAGAATCTGTGAAACAAAAAGGTGATGATGGGAAAAACAAAGCATAATAGGAGTGAAAGAGCTAGGGTAGTTCCCAGGTGGGGACTAATTAACAGGGCCTAGTAAGAAGGCTGAAAGGTGACAAATGTGGGGGAAGGAGACAGAGATGAGACTGATGGTGAAAATGGAAAATAAATGTGTACAGATACAAACATACTTTAGGGAAAATAAGGGGTGGTTGAAAGATGTTAGTAGAAAATAAGTCTGTCATTTAAACCGGAGGGCTGCTGGGAGCCAAAGCGGATGATCAGCTTAGTTTTCATGTTTTTTCTATGGTCAGAATCCCAGAAGCCCTGCCAAATGACACAAACAGAAAGGTCATTGACACTGCGGTCCCTGGAGATAAAGTGGGATACAATGGGTTTTGCAGTGTCTCCGTTCCTGACTGCTCTGTAATGTTCCCTGAAATGGTCAGCAAGGTGCCTACCAGTCTCTCCGATGTTAGTATTACATTTCCTGCAAAGAATACAATACACCACATTAGTGGAGGTGCATGAGAACTCCTTGGTGATGTGAAAAACACCTGTAGGCCCCCGAATTTCAGTCACACTAGAATCGAATTTGCAGGGGTAGCAGCGAGTTCTGTTGCAAGGTTTGGTACCTGGTAGGGAGGAACTGTTAGGAGTAGGTAGGCTGCTTTTTTTTTTTTATCATATCACTATTTTTCCACCTGCAGCCATGGACCTGCCTCATATTCCAGCCACTGCTCCACCTCCACCACCGACCCTAGAGTTGCACGCCCATCTGGCTTATGCAGCTATACCTTTGAGAGGGGCACCCCCCCATTGCCCCTGCACCAGGCAAGGATCCAATACCGGCATGCGACTGTCCAGGCATCATCAGTTGATGGAAATAGCGGCCATCAAGCTGCCACGGTCTGTGCTGCCATTTTTCTGTGTTTTTGGCCCGAGAGTGCAGCGTGCAATGACGTCAGGCACCTATGTGCCTACGCCTGCCACACTCCCTACTTGTTGCACCATCTCTAGCAGTACCCCCGGTTATCACCAGGGGCCACTGCAGAGTGATGGCACCCTGGATCCCACCCCGGGATAGGAGAGCAGTCTTCCAGATGTTCTATCCCCCTACCAACCCCTGATGCCCCAGGCTTGTTTCCAAACCCGGGTTGCCAGCGTGGTGTGAGGTGTGGCATCCAGCGCCTCAAACCTCAGCACTACTGGGCTGGCTAGGTAGGCTTTTAAACAGGAGATTCCACAGGTTGGGTGGCCAGCGGTAGGAGGCAATAGGTGGTTCTGCAAAGGGAGCACCAATGTTGGGGTCAGTTTGCAAAATAGGAAAGTTACTGGTGATGATCCTGTGAAGAGAAGGTGTACGCTGATGGAAAGGAAGCACTAGTGGAATTCACCGTTGTTCTTGCGTGACAGTATCTTTCCTGTAGGGGTCAAGGTTACGGGGTATGTTACTGACCTGGGAGAGGGCTCTGTCCACTGTGTTTTTAGGATATCCCCTGTTGATAAAAAACTATGCATTATTTGAGTCTGCTCAGCAAAATCATCCTCTTCACTGCATAACCTGCGAATCTCCAAATGGACAATGATGTCCAACTCTCCCTTCCTGCTGCCCCAGTGATCCCTTAGATCCTCTTTCCATCCCTTCGAGGTGTGGCACCAGGAAGGCACCTAATCTCCCTCACCTCATCTGTACCTACCCTCAACTGTATCCCCCCATCACTATTGAGTCCCCGACAAGGATTCGCTTCCTTCTCCTCTGAGGTACTCTGACCCCCAGTGGGATCTCCACTGTGAAGGACCACTACATCCACCTTGATCACTACTTCAGGTGCCTCTGTGGGACATTCCTGCTCAGCCACTGCAGTGTAGGTGTTTTGTAATGTTACCAGATGGGGAATGTGCCTATGATTCACCACTCTAACCCGCCCAGAGTCCACTACTGTCCAACCACTCCTCCTTCTAGGCAACCTCAGAGGCAGCAGTCGCAGATTAGGTGGGTCCCTCAGTGGAGGAGTAAGTGCTCTGAACCCAAGCCAGCTTGGCCTGGAGTCTGTCAACCTCCTCCCTCATCCCAGAATGGTGCATGCAGATGGGACAGCAATGCAGTCTCCAGAAAGTCTCCCTGAAGACTGCCCCCACAGCCACTGCACTGCACCACTTCCAGCACAATTCTGCCCTCCATTGCCTGTTTTTCTGTTTTGCCTCCTTTAACCCCCTGTCCAACTATTGCTTGACCCTAACTCTCCTCTACCCTGCCCATTTTTTTTTTTAAATCCAATTACTCCTACCCTAGATAGGGTGTTTCACCTATACCCACACTGTTTCTAGATCCTAAGATGCCACTTTCCAATGCTTTTTTTCTCTCACATCATACCACTGTTACAAATGCAATTTCAAAGCACAAACTCAGGCTCCTCTCCCCCTGCAACAAATGCAATTTAAAAATCACATTATACCCCTGTTACAAATACAATTTCAAAAGCACAAACTCAGGATCCTCTTCCCCTGTAAGAAATGCATTTTCAGCTTCACACTATACGTGTTACAAATGCACTTTCAAAAGCACAAACACAAGGTCCTCTTAACCTGTAAGAAATGCAGTTTTAAAGGATAATATCCCCCTGGGAATTAGGTTCGACAGAACTGTACTTATCTGAATGGCCTGCCTCTGGTGTTTCAGTCCCCTCTCCCATCTCACTCTCCGTGGATCTTAGCTTGGTGTCCTTGGATGCTCTGTAGTGTTGGTGGCAGCTAGAAATGAAAGGAGCTGGGTGGCCGGCTGGCTCTGGCAGACTCTTGCACTAATCCTTGGTGCGTGGATCCTTTGCATGGGGGTCCGCTTGATGGTTTGCTCCTTTTGTAGCCCTGGAGCTGGTTTTGGTCTAACCTGACTGCTCTGCGATTGGCTGGCTGTGTGGAGGGAGACTATCCACAGTGGAGCCCATCAGGATGTACCACAGAATACTGTAGTAAATAGTGCAGTTTCAATGGCAGTTAATCCTTTGTGTCATGCAAGAGGCTGTGACACTGCATTACATCCTGGCATGGCTCCACTGTACGAGACCTATTCAATCAGGGTCCTTTTGGCAGTACATTCTCCCTATAAGCAAAATGCTTTCTTCCAAGACCCCTGGAATCACCACCTCCCCTTTTAACAGTTCTGATGTGCAGCTCCTATACCGGAACATTAGCTAATGACAACCAAAAGAAGCAATGAGAGGGCCATGATCAGGACATATAAATTATAAAAATATAAACAAAAGCGTGGTCTAAATTGTTCCTGTTTAACATTTTTCCAATGGTAAGCTAAGTGGTGCCCCCATGTGAGGCCCTCAGATCAATATGCACATTTCCCATGTCCACCTACAAGACTGCTGCAAGCTTTAACTGGAGCAGACAAGGGGTCACTGAATCCATGAAACAATCCACCCCTACTATTTCACTGCATTACCAACCTTATTTGTCCTTGCCGAGCACTTAATAGATCTGTGCTCTGAAAATTCAGACACAGAGTTTATAAAAAATAAATAACACCTCACTCACCCTACAGGACCCTTATGATCAACGTTTGGTGTCAGTACCACCCGTAGCCTAAACTCTTCAATCAGTTAGTTACACGTGGAACCAAGCAGATGTACAGTGTGTAGTTTGCCATATTCCTTACTTTACTATTGTTCTGTGAATGTGCTACTGTACCATTTATTAGGAGATGCTTTGGGGGCACCAACTAGGGCTTACAACATGTGAAGTACACACAGCAAATATCACTGTATGTATCAGAGCACTGTGTGAAGCTGATGTGCTTCATTACTATGTTTGTGGGTATGTGTAGATTATGGGCCTGTTATTCAAACATGTGCCTGGCAATGGCGCAAGTGGGTGCGCAGTGCAACTGAGGTGCGCTGGAGCAACTAAGGGATATATTCAAAAGAGATGTGCCATGGCGCGTCTCTTCTGAATATATCAAGTAATGTGCACTGCACAATTGCAATACACTTGTGCATCCCCCCAGACAGGGCTGAATACTAGGAATGGGAAATGTGCCCGCGCATCGGAGATACGCTGTGCGCACAATCCTGATATTCAGCCACCAATCTGCAAATGGACCATAATGCATACAAGGCACAAATGGGGCCATTTATATGTCACTATGGCCCCATTTGCATGAGTTGTGCAGGGCTTGCCAGTGAAATGAGCCTGGCGCCCTGCACGCCATGCGGTGCTGTCAGTGGAGGTCCAGAGGTTCCCCCCAGCCCGCAGCAGCGATCGCCATGTCAGCAGTCATGCCCATGTTCCTGGTAGCTAGTGTAACCCTCACTCCTCCTACAGAGGCAATCGCTGTGTTAGAACATATGGCCAGGTCCCTGGCAGTCTAGTAGTACCCCCATCCCTCCCGACCCCTCCGACTGCCATGATTGTATGACTGAACACCTCCATGGTGGCCCAGAGGCTCCCCTCACACCATGCCGACCCTCCAATCAGTGAAATAAATGAGACTGGCATCCCTGGCAGTCTAGTGGTACCCTCCTCCCCATCCCGACACTCTGATTTCTGCAAAATGTATATTTCCCATTCCCTGGTAGTCCAGCGGTACCCCCACCCCACCCAACACACTGATCGTTGTCAGACCAATACAGTAGATTACCCTGGTGGTCCGGTGGTTCCCCAACCACATAGGATCCCCAGCCCGCAATCTTCCTCCGGTCAGTAGCAGGCAACAGACCCACCTCATATTCTCCGTGAGTTTGCCGAATTATTGAGTTTACAGTAGTGGCTGCAAATTCATTGGTCCACACTGTGGACCAATGGGCTTGCAGTGCATACTGTATTATTCACAACTTTGTGAATTAAGTCAGTCATTCACAAGGTTGTGAATATCTTCATGGAGGGCATACAGGAACAGAAAGGCAACTGAGAGAGGGGAAGAAAGACCTTGTTTACAGATATTAAATTTATTGTCTCTAACACTGGATCTTGAACAAGAATCTATTCTGAAAAAAGGTCTGAGCTTTATACCCACCCTTGCAATCAACAAATTTCAAGTGTTTGTGGACTTAAATAAATTTTCAGGAAACTCCATCTTGGATATCTTTTCCACAAGGAGAACGAAATTGAAATGGGTTTCAACAGAGATATGGACGTGGATTAGGCTTTGGAGAATGACAATATTCACCTGGAAGATTTGGATTTGATACTCCATGAAATAGAAAACTTGGAACCTGATCTGGAATTCCATAGCTCCAGAAGTGAAGATCTTAGCACCATGGGTTCTAGTCCCACCACAGCCCCTGAAATGATGGACACTACCTTAGAGGCATTGGAGAGCCTATGGTGTGAGAACGAGCAAGATGCATCAGCCCACCAGGTAAGAAGTGGAAATGGGCAATTTAGAGCAAGTAGAGACTTTAAAAAACTAAGACAAGTGACTTTTAAACCAAACTCTACATTTTTCCCTAAAACATATAACAATGTTATTTCTGCTTATGGGAGCGTTGTGTGTAGACAGGTATCTGAACTACTACATGGAGTTATTCAAAAACCTAAACAAAACTTGTCCAAAGGTGAGAAACTAGCATTAGAAAAATTAATGAACAATGAAAATATTATCAAACCTGTGCACAAAGATGGAAATATTGTCATCCTAGAGAAAACAATGTATAGAGATATAATAATGTCCCCACATAACGCTATAGAGAGCTATATCAGACTACCTTGTGATCCTACACCACAGTACTGAAAGGAACTCTACACATTACTTAGCACAGCGGTAACAAAGGGTGACATTACAGAAAAACAGTATGATTACTTATGGAAAGAATACCCAATTGTACCGGGATTTTACATTTTGCCAACAATCCATAAGAATCAGGATATACCACCAGGAAGACCCATAGTGTCAGGGGTGAGCTCCCTTACTCAGAACCTAGGGAAATTTGTAGACTTTTTCTTACAACCAATTGTCACCAGCTTAAGTTCACATATAAAGGACACTACAGATCTTTTGGGTAAATTAAAAAACATAACATGGGAAAAAGACTGTAGTTGGCTTGGAATAGATGTAGAATTTTTATATACATCTATTAACCATGAACAGGGGCTAGCAGCAAACAGATTTTTCATGAAACAATACCAAGAAGGAGACTCTGTACCAACAGAATTCATCTTAAACTCACTCAGGTTTATCTGGACACATAATTTCTTTGAATTTGAGGGAAACTTTTTCAAACAGAAAAGAGGCACGGCAATAGGTGCAGCCATGGCACCATGCTGTGCAAACCTCCTCCTAGGGTATTGGGAGACCACCATCATCTTTGATATAAATATCAACCCATACTACAAACACATAAAACATTGGTTCCGCTTTATAGATGATATCATATGCATCTGGAAGGGGGACAGGAACATGATACCTGAATTCATGAAGTGGCTTAATGCCTATCAGTGAAACCTAAAATTCACCCATGTGAGTGATACAGTGACTCTAAACTTTCTTGATTTAAGCGTATTCGTAGAAGAGAAGGGAAATAATGAATACAGCATAAACACAAAAATCTTTAGAAAGCACACTGCCACAAACTCACTCTTACAGTTTGTTAGTGCCCACCCACCTAGTCTTAAGAAGTCCATACCATACAGTCAAATGCTGAGGCTTAAAAGAAACTGCAACACACAAGGAGACTTTACAACTCAGGCAAAAGAATTAAGTGACAGATTCAAAGCAAGAGGCTATGACACAGGCCTGCTGGAACAAGCAATGAAAAAAGTGGAAACATTAGGCAGGGAAGAACTTTTAAAGGGCAAAGAACCCACATTGAATGACCCTATTCCCTTTACTTTCACAACAGAATATAACAACATTGCTGGCCAGATAGGGAATATATATAGGATAGTGCATGAGTACCAGTTAACAACAGGGCTATTCTTTCACAGAGTTGGTACTATGACGACAGATTACCTTGAGAGCGCAGCTTGAGAGGTAATCAGTTGTCATAGTACCAACGAGGAGAAAGAACAGCCCTGCCGTTAAATGGTACGCATGCACTGTTCTATATAGTATATAGTGGAATGACATTGCCTCAAAAAAAAAATTACTACATCTTTCTTTTTAAAATAAGACTAACTGTCAGATTGCTGCTTGAGGATACCGTGTGTGACGTCCACACTGCAGCAGGAAAGATAAGTCATTCTGCTGTCCTGCGGATGTCACTTTTTGGTTCTGCTGCACTACGGACATCACTAGTGCAGCAGAACAACATTTTGAGAGCACTAGATTTCAGTGAACAACGACATTCCACTATACACTATAATATACAAAAACTGGCCCATCTTGCTAAGTGACGATCAAATAAGGAGTGCAGTGGGTGTCACTCCTAGAGTGTCATTCAGCAGAGCTAACAACCTCAGGGACAAATTAGTCCATAGCAGACTACCGAAACCAAAGGTCAGTGAGAGTAACATGTGGCTACCCAAAAGAACTGCAGGCTTCCATAAATGCAAGAAGAGTAATATTTGCAGGTATGCCGTGAGTGGCTCAGAATTAATTCATCCTGTGACTCAAAACAAGAAAATCTTGATAAGAGAGCTAATAACTTGTGATACAAGTTATGTAGTCTATACCCTTTGGAGAAACTGTGGCCAGGCTTATGTGGGCAAAATGGTTAGAGCCCTTAAACAGTGTATTTAAGAACATGTTAGGACTATTATTAATAAAAGACATAGCACTCCTGAAGGGCACTTTGCCATGTATCACGACTCAAAACCTAATGATTTGAAATTCATGGAGACTAAGTGGATGCCACCACTAAAACTAGGAGGTGACTGACCTAACCTTTTATTAGAAAAAGAAAGCATGTGGACTTTTAAATAGAACAGTATCAAGCTTAACGGCATGAATGACAAGTGGGATATAAAACCCTTTTTGAAAAAATAAAGTATAAGAAATAAGCACCATGGTTAGCTGAAACTCTATTATGTGCCGTTCACACTGTGTCATAAATGATTTAAGTGAAACTCAAGTTTTTCTCTTTCTGTTTTTCCATTTTAGATAATTTACATCTGGATTTGGCACCACACCTGGGATTACTCCATCCTACCTGGAGAAACAAAATATGGAGAAGTGATTGTATCAGCCTTGGTAAACAGTCACCCCAGGGTGGTTGAATTTCAGCCTTTTTCCATCAGCATTTATAGATATATAAACATATAAAAATGTTGTTCTTTCTGAGTAATAATCTTCCAATGTTTCTAATAGATTTATTTTGTATTAAAAGAATAAAAGGTTTTTCTACTGCACTAATATTTACTTATAAATTAATTTACAAAATTTAATGTAAAAGTTGCCTGCTATTAGATGCACTTTCTAGAAGCTCCATAATGACCTTTTTAGTGTTATGTATTAAGACATATGTCAATTATTAATTATGCAAATGAGCTGAGCTTAAAACGTAGTATCTACCTCCGCTAGTCTCACCCCCAAAGAAGACTCGCGAGAGTCAAGGTACTAGGGGACAGCACCGAGGTAAAGTCTGAAAAAAGCTGCATACCTTATGCTGCACACTGTAAGCCAACTAACTTTTCTTACTAAAAAAACTTTGAAACTTGTAACCTTTGGCTTCAGCGTGCTTTATTTATCCTGAGAGTGTGCGCTGTTAGTTGAGTAACTGTTCTGTGTGGAGGTTAGCAGCCTCTTACAGTGCTGCACCAAGCCATTTTGCTGCATCGTGGAGGAAAACTGTGGAATCTACCCTTCCGTCCGGCCTGCCTGCGCTTGAACCTATGACCCTCCACACCAGGGGTAAACACCCTGCCTGATGTGCTATTCTAGGGGTACTACTGCTTATGGTTTCCTACTACCCTTTCAATTTTGACTCTGACCCCCACTTCCAGCCTTCTGACGTAAGCCACCCCCCCCAGACCAAGCCTCCTTACTCCGTGTCTGCCCCACCTCCCAGCGGCCAGCGCTGTCACACTGTGGCACTCTACTACTACACCCTCATCAGTGCTCTCCAATGAAATTTACGTACCTACCGTAAATCTTGATCTTCCTGTGTATCTTCACCATTCATCACTGTTGGGTGTGTGCGAGACAGGCACCCTGCAGGAGACTTTTTTTTTTGGAGGAGGGGCCGGTACCATTGGCGCCACCCACGAGGCTGACGCATTGCATGGTGCTCACGGGTTGGCCAGAAATGGCCATTGGGACCTCCTCCACCTCAGTTCTGCGTGCTGGAGAGACAAAAGGAAAGAAGTATAGAAAAGAAGGGCAAGGCAAGGGAGCCCAAAGGACAGTAAAAGGAAAAGGAGCAACTGAAAAAGAATATGCTGATGAGAGGACAGACAAAGAAAAGGGGGCCTGAGGGTTGCAGGCCAGGAGGCCCCAGTCCCTGAACAACCAATAGAGTAGAAGAAAAAGTGGAAAGGTAGAGAGAGAGAGAGGAATTTTAGAGGGATGGGATGAGGAAGGGGGAGTGGGGTGGCTTGGCCCCATTCAGGCAAGGCTGAGGGAGATCACCAAGAATTATGGTGGTAACTCACCATCAGAGTTTCAGGAGGGAAGGCCACCCCCATCTTCAATCCCAGATACCCAGGTGATTATCACACTCCTTGCTCTCCTCCCCTTGAAGACCACAAACAGGAGTTTCGAGGAGAAGGGACACACCAGAATATACCCTCCTCAAGGGAGGGAAGGAGAGGGCCAGGGAATACCAGGCAGCCTGAGGTGCTCATTCTGGACTGGAGAAGGACTCCGTGGGCATAGGCCATTCAAGAAGGTCCAGGATAGAGGAGGAGCCCCCTAAGACCCTGAGAAACAACCCCTGAAGGGGTCTGTACTTGCCCTTACCCAACCCCTCCTGAAGACCCCCCAACGGCAGCTGGGAAGTAGAGAATAACTCAAGTGGGCGGGGAGGGCAAGAGGGAGGCAGCACTTCTCAGGGACTGAGGCCTCGTGAGGGGAAGGTGGGAAGGATTCAGTGATGAATGGTGAAGATACATAGGAAGATCAAGAATTACAGTAGGCATGTAATTTTCATATCTTACCTGTGTCAGTTTTCACAATTCATCACTGTTGGGTGAGTACTGAGCACCCCCAAAGGGGGCCCAAGAAATCTTGAAGGAAAGCATCCCTCAGTCCCCCAAGGGGAGAACAGGGGGACGGGAACCCTCTTCTAGCCAGTTAAGACTGGGACTGGTTAGGACAAGACTGGTCCCCCGAACCTTAGGGGAAGGAAGATGCCCCTGAAGCTCCCATCTTGCCCTGTGGGAGAAGAGATGGGTCCCCTGGAAGGAGGAGGCTAGTAACCTATGCTGGGCCAAAAGTGACAACCTCGAAAGGTGAAGCCATGCCGTCCGCCTAATGCAGATCGCTGTCCCCACAAGCCATGAAGTAACCTTATTGGCATTGTATGATGCCCTTGATTGGTGTCTCACCAACTCCAGGCCTATAGCGGAGAGGGCTATGGCTTGCCAGGTAGCCTTCGAATCAGGCAATGATGCTAAAGCTTGACCTAACATTGCCCACAGATGCCTCTTGTAGGGAGCATGGCATACCTGATGTGAAATGATTGCCAACAGGCTCTGCACAGAAGAGAAAACTCTTCTCCCCAGCTGATCAAACTGTCGAGAGTCAGTCTCAGGGGGCATGTCACGGACAGGGCATCGAAGCCCAAAAGGGGTGTCCAGCCATGTCAGTCCAGAAGGTGGATGAGGCAAGGCGCCTGGAGATCCACGGGTCACGCAATACCATCTTCAGTAGTCCATAGGGGCTGGTTCTAGGGAGTATGGATGCTGCCAAGTGCTGCATGACGCCTGCCGGAAGGGGACCAGCCAGGACGGAACCACCAAATGGTACGCCTTATATTTGCCTAGAAAGGCTTGCATTGCACGCTTGGTATTGTCCCTTGCATAATGGGAGATGTGCAAGTCCCTGACTAACCTCGATAGGAAGTGCTGATACTGGGCCTGATCATCATCTGAGGACAGGTGAACAGAAGGCTTCTCTTCCCCAATGGAGGAAGACGAGGAGGTCAAGGAACTTTTTTTTTTTGTATAATATTTTTATTTACTTTTCAAAAACTTCAACAAACCATCAAATACACAACTTATTCATTCTACTACAAATATCATACTTTATAGTAATCATCCTTTTCACTTCAGTACCACCTATATTCCATTCATGTTGAGCTACATTAAATTAAATTAGGTTAAATTAAATTAAATTAAATTAAGTTAAAGTTAAAATTAAAATGAAAATAAAAATGAAAGTGCAACCAGTATACCCATGCTTTTATCATCCAGTCCTTTCCACATTCTTATTTTTCATCCGTCCTTTACCTCGTACATCTTCAGCTTCCTTTTTTCCCTTCCTTTTTTTTATAAACATTTCCATTGCCCCCATTCCGAACTCCTTCTTTCTACTTTCTGTATACCTTCTCTCATCATCCTTCGTTTTCTCAGCTTATTGTACCCTCCCACAACATCCATAGAAACATAGAATTTGATGGCAGATAAGGACCGCTTGGCCCACCCAGTCTGCCCATTTCCCTACCTAATGGATAAGCTGCAGATCCTAGTTAACCAGCAGCCTACTTCTTTCTACCCCCAACCCCTAGAATTGCCTTATGGCTGTCCCATGCATGCTTGAATTCAACCACTGTTTTTGACTCCACAACCTCCTCCGGAAGGCCGTTCCATGCATCCACAACCCTCTCTGTGAAAAAATACTTCTTTACATTACCTCTGAGCCGCCCCCCATCTTCAAATTGTGCCCCTTGTTCTTGCACACCTCTTTTTTTGAAAGATGCTACCCTCTTGGACTTTGTTGATTCCCTTGAGGTACTTGAAAGTTTCTATCATGTCCCCCCTCTCTCTCCTTTCCTCGAGGCTATACATATTAAGCTCCTTTAGTCTCTCTTCATATGTCTTCCAGTGCAGACCCTGCACCATTTTAGTTGCCCTCCTCTGGACAGCTTCCATCTTGTCTATGTCCTTGCGGAGATTGGGTCTCCAGAACTGCACACAGTACTCCAGATGGGGTCTCACCAGCTGTCTGTACAGAGGGATAACAACTTCCTGTTTTCTACTGGTGATGCCTCTCCCTATGCATCCCAGTATCCCCCCAGCCTCCTTGCTGCCCTCTCACATTGCTTGCCCACCTTTAAGTCATCTGATATGACTACCCCCAGGTCCCTTTCCATTTTGTTGTTGTTAGTATCTCACCCTCCATTGTGTATTCTTCCCTGGGTTTTGTTTCCCAGGTGCATTACCTGCACTTCTTAGCATTAAATCTAAGCTGCCATACATTTGACCATTCCTCTAACCTTGCCAAGTCCTTCTCATCCTTTCCACCTCACCTTGTGCATCAACTCTGTTGCAGATCTTTGTGTCATCTGCAAAGAGACATACTTTTCCTTCCAGTCCCTCTGCAATGTAAACACAAGACATTGAAGAGGACGATCTAATACTGAACCCTGCAGCACCCCACTAGTAACCCCCCTTTCTTCATAGTGGACTCCATTTACTATTACCCTCTGTGTCCTATTCTCCAGCCAATTCTTTACCCAGGCTTTCATCTTGGGACCCACTCCCAGGCTGGCTAACTTGTTTATTAATCTTTTGTGTGGGACTGAGTCAAATGCCTTGCTAAAGTCTAGGTAGGCCATGTCCACAGCCCCTCCCTGATCTACTGCTTTGGTCACCCAGTCAAAGAAATCTATTAGACTCATCTGGCATGACCTTCCCGCTGTGAATCCATGCTGCCTTGGGTCCTGTGCCCCTCTGACCTCTAGATACTTGACAATTCTTTCCTTCAGAAGTGATTCCATCATTTTCCCTATCACTGAGGTTAAACTAACAGGTCTGTAGTTTCCTGCTTCTACCCTGCTCCCACTTTTGTGAAGGATAATCACATCTGCCCTCCTCCAGTCCTCGGGTACCACACCATCCTCCCATGATTTGTTAAAGAGGGTAGTCAGTGGTGTCACTAGTTCTACCCTTAGTTCTTTTAGAATTCTGGGATGAATCCCATCAGGCCTCATTGCTTTGTCCACCTTCAGTTTTAAGAGTTCTTTCAGAACCCTTTCTTCTGTAAATGGTCTGGTATCAACTTCTATATCCAGAGTGTTTCTATTGTTTGTTTTAGGTACCTCACCCTCTTCGTTTGTAAATACTGAGCAAAAATATTTGTTTAGTATCTCTGCCTTTTCACAGTCACCCTCTGCCCACCACACATCCCCTTTATTAAGCCTCACTATCCCTCCCTTAGTCTTCCTTCGCTCTCTGATGTACCTAAAAAGGTTTTATCCCCCTTCTTAACTGAGTTGGCTATCTTTTCCTCAGTTCAGGCCTGTGCTGTTCTGACTGCCTTCCCAGCTTCCTTTTGCTTTAACTGATACAATTCTCTGTCCTGCTCCTTCTGTGATTCCTTGTACTTTCTGAATGCTTTCTTTTTCTCTTGAACCTTCACTGCCACCTCCTTTGAGAACCATAGTGGTTTCTTACATCATTTTGTTTTGGTTATTTGCTTCACACAAACCTCTGTGATGGCAGTTTTTATTATTCCCCATTGTTCTTCCACCCCTCCTTCCTGCCCATTGCTAGTGCATTCCTTAGGCACTCACCCATTTTGGCAAAGTCCGACAAAGAAGCCAAAAATGGGGCCCAGTGTCTTGTAAATCCTTCTTCCCTTCCCCCCAACACATAAGTTAGCCTCTCTAACCCCAGTGTCTGCAGCACCATCTTCCACCATCCTTGGATTGTTGGTGCAATTTGTGAGACCCAAGTATTCTGGATCCCGTGACGAGTCAGGACATATAATACCCTGATCCATCTGGGCAATAACGTCCATTCCTCCTCCTCTCCATCTTCCACCCCAAACAAACAACCCAGAGGGTCCAAAGGCAACTCCCTTCCAGCAATTCTTCCCACCCTAGACACCACCTCCTTCCAATATTTCTGCAGTATTGGGCACTCCCAGAAACAGTGCATGTATGTCCCCCGTCCTGAGCCACACCTTCCACATAAAGGTGATACTTCAGGGTACATCTTATGCACACTAACCGGTGGGTGATACACCCTGTGAATAAATTTAAAATATGCCTCCTTATATTTATTGCATGCCATAATCCCTGAATGCATTGGGAGCAGTAATTTCCAATTTTTATCCGTTATGCCTCTGCCGAGGTCCCTTTCCCACAGTTTTTTAGTTCCTAACGTCCTATCAGGAAGTATGATCTTACCTCTCTTTACCGCCCAGCCTATAAACCCTTTCTCTTGGTTTTGAGCTGCATAGAACACTATCTCTACCGGGTCCACCTCATATATCCCTTTATTCTCCTTTCCCAAACTTCCCATATATGCCCTTGTTTGCAAGTACCTGAACCTTTCTCTTTTACCGCTTCCTACCACCTCCTGCAGTTCTTGTTATGAACAGAACCATCCACCTACTAATAGGTGCCCCAGACTCTTTATTCCTTTTCTCTCCCAATCCCCAAAGCCTCTATCTTCCAGCCCTGGCAAGAAGTAAGGATTACCCACCACAGGCATCAATAGTGTCTCCTTCCCTTGTGTCCACCCTTTCCTCCTTAATTTCTTCCATGCCTTAAGTACCTGCACTACTAAGGGATTGATTTCTTTTCCCATCCTATACACCCTCAGCCCTTTACTATGGAGATATGCCGTTATTTTACACTGGGCCGTACCCTGTTCCAATTCAACCCAACTGGCAACCTTGGGTTTGTGAACCCAGTCCACCACATATCTTTGCTGTATAGCCAGAAAATAGTTACCCAAGTCTAGGAAATTTAGTCCCCCTTTCTCTCTATCTGCCTTTAACCTCCACAAACTAACCCTCGGGCGCTTCCCTTTCCAAATAAAGGTAGTAAAGGCCTTCTCCAACCTATGAACGTCTTCCCTAGACAGTCCTATGTGTAGCATTTGTAGCAGGTACGAGATCCTGGGCAACACATTCATTTTTATTATATTAATTCTACCCAGCCATGACACTGGTAGCTGCATCTATCTTCTTAGATCTTCCTCAATTATTTTTATCAATTTGGTATAATTTAAATTATATAGGGACCCCAAGGATCTACCTACCTAAACCCATAAATATGTTAGACTCGTCCCCGCCACCTTGAGTCCCCATTGTCTTACCTTCTCTCCAGCTCCCTTAAACCACAGTATTTCTGACTTTCCTAAATTGATTTTGTACCCCGAAAATACCCCAAACTCCTCTACCAGCGACAGGAGAGGGGGAACCGATCACCCAGGATCCTTCAAAAACAACAACATATCGTCCACGTATAGTACCAGTTTATGTTGTGACCTACCCTTCCCCCACCCCGTATGCCCTCACAGTCTCTAGAATGCTACAGTCAGAGGTTCTATCGCAAGCGCAAATAATAAAGGGGAAAGGAGGCAGCCCTGCCTTGTACCTCTCTCCAAATTAAACCTCTCTGACCTACTGCCATTTACTACCACCTGCACCAGGGGCCGTCTATACATCACCTTTACCCATCCCAGAAATGGTTCAGCCAGACCAAACCTCCCCAATATTTCAAATAGGTAGTTCCATTCCACCCTGTCACACACTTTTTCTGCATCAATTGAAAGGATCCCTATATCTTCCTTTCCCCTGTTCGCTCTCCACAGTATGTTAAGCAGCCGTCTCATATTATGATATGACTGTCTTCCTTTAATAAACCCGTTTGGTCCGGGTGAACCACCTCTGGAAGTATCTCCTCCAGCTTACCAGCCAGAACTTTAGCCAATATCTTCAAATCACAATTTAACAGTGAGATCGGCCGATATGAGGCACATAGTTGCAAATCCTTCCCCTCCTTTGGTATGAGGCATATGGCAGCATCATAACACGTATCTGGTAAGCTAACCTCTTCCGTCTCTCCATTCTGTTGGAACACCCTACAAAGCACTCTCACAGTTATGGCTCCCATCAATTTGTAATACTCCACCGGGTACCCATCTGGTCCACTAGCCGGTCAAGGAACTTGAAGAGTCAGACTCTGGCTGCGGTGGGGAACTGGTCGGAGGACCTGCTCATCCATAGCCCTAACATATGAAGGAAAAGCCAAAGCCTGAGATTTTAACTGTTCCCAGGTCAAAGGTCCCAAAGGACCAACATGGCCTGGGAGAAGGGGAGCTGGGCACAGAGCCACAGGCGAGCCTGTCATCTGACATGACATGCCTCTGCCAGGGCTAGCAGAATCCACAGGAGAGCCTAGCATGAGAGGAAAACCACAGGTCTGTAGATTCACTGTCCTGTACTGGAAATCATAATGGTGAGGGCTTAACCCTGTAGGGTGAGCTACCCTATGAGGGGATCGGGGCTGCACAGATCCAGAAGGGTGGACCCCAGCCCCACCTAGAGAGACCTCCATAAGAGAAGATATGGGGAGGATATAGGGCTCAGCACTATGGCTCCTTCCCCGACCCCGGAGGGCCATGGAAGTGTGCCACAGTCCCTTGCCCCTTTCCCTCAACCCTGAGGACTCTGAGGAAGCTTTTTTCCTCAACCCCTGTGCTGAAGGCCCCCTCAACTCCCAACAGCCACAGAAGGAGGGGGCTTGATTTTGATCCTAAGAGCAGGAATGGCACCCGGGAACAGCAGCCACTCCTTCACTCAGGAACCCGATCGCCACCCTGGCAGCAGAGGGACCGCCAGTCCACAGATGACCTCACCGAGTCACCACTGGCTGGGGGGGGGTCAGTACGGGCCATCGTCACCTGAGCTGCAGGAGGGGACACCTGCGGAGGCACAAGGGTGCAAGTCCATGGGGATCCCTCCAATTCCAAAGAATCAGGCAGCCAATCTGGATCCACCTCAGAATCGTCTGCCTCCGAGGAGGAGACAATTATGAAGGTCTCCGGGTCGGCAGCCCCAAGGGCTCCCCCAGTCACTGCAACCTGGCCCCGCACCCCTTGCGGTGCTGCCCCAATCTCCAGCTGAGGAATGCCCCACACCAAGACCCGCAGCTGTGGGCCCCCCCTGACAAAGGGGGAACCTGCACCTCTGAGGAGGTGACTGCCAAAGCGTTGCTCCCGGCCCCAAATGGAGCTGGACCAGCCCTTCAGAACCACGGTAGGAACCTCCTCCATGGCAAGGCTTGAAGAAGAGGAGGCCCCCTTTTCACCAGACTGTCTAGGCCCAGGAAGGGACCCGGAGCTAGGGTAGAGTGTCCTGAGCTTGTACTGATGTGAGCAACACTGCCTCCCAAAATTCGGCGGGGCCCTGACGACTTTCAACATGCAGTGTTCTAAAACTCAATGGTCCATCAAGAAGCAGGCATTGCAGGAATCCATGTCATGTTGTGGTCCAAGACAGGAAAGGCAAACATCATGTCAGTCGGTAATGGAAATCTGTTGGCCGCAGGGATCCCGACGCATAGGGGGCCAACCTATTTTTTAGAACTTTTTTTGTCCCAGCGACCAGACATGACAGTTCAGTAACAAAAAATAAACAAGCAAAAGACTCAATACCGCACACAATAAAGGAAAGGTCTTATTGGTCTGAAGCAGCGTCGAGTAGCAGAACCAAGGTGGAGTCAAAGAAATTGAATGGCATTGAACTAAGGCATTGACAGAAAACTAGGCTGCGAAGAGTCTCGATTTGTAGGTGCTGTCTCGATGGCGGGAGAAGCAGAACTGAAGTGGAGGAGGTACCAACGGCCATGTCTGCCCAACCCGTGAGTGCCACGCAATGAGTTGGCCTCATGGGCAGTGCTAATGGTGCTGGCCCATCCTCAAAAAAAAAAATTCTCCCACGGGGTGCCCATCTCCGGCAGACATCCAACAGTGATGAATGGTGAGGATTGACACAGGTAAGATCACTTTCTTGGCTACAATCTCCTGGCAAATTCAGTGTATCTTCAATAGGCATGCCTTCAACTCTCCTAAATCCCTCACCCACAGGCAACAAAACCAATCTTTCAAACCTGGCCCTCAAACCAGCTTGTTTCACCACCCTTGCTACTCTATTGCCACCACTGCTAGCACACTCTCTGTTCCCCCATCTCAACACTATAATGGTTCCTGCGTTCTCTCCTAGACCCTACATTAAAATGCCCTACTCTAAATTCAAGCTCCTCAAGTACACCTTTACCAGGCAGCTCCTTTTACTAATACTGCTGACTGGTAAAGTACATCCTAACCCAGGGCCCGTGCAGATGCCATCTATTAGCAACAATAGACTTGGGGGACTCAAAATCACCTCTATAAATATCCATAGCCTTATGCTTAAGTTAGATCAACTCCAGGTCTGGGTGCTGCAGCATAGACCTGACATCCTTTCAATAGCTGAAATCTGGTTCTCCCCTGTGGTTCCTGACTCATCACTCTCCCTAAATTCAAAGCTGTAATTGTTTTCACTGATGGCACTGATTCTGTGGCATTGATCATTTCCCCTTGACTGTCCACCTCACTGTAACCTTACCACCTGATTAACCTCAAACTTGCTGCTTCCTTTTCCCTAAGCTCCCTGGCTAACCTCTGCCCCTCGGCTCCTTGCTGTTACTTCCCTTCTGTCTATATCTGCTGATGTGTACATACCTTCTTCTGTCTATATCCGCTGATGTGTACATACCTGTACATATTGTCACAAACACACTCAGCAGGTCAGGCTCTCTGCTCCCACAGTGCCAACCTCCAAGTGCAGTAATGCAAACAGGTAAGAGACAGGGTAACCCTCCTGTCTGCTTGTGGGTCCGAATCACCTTTAGTCTCAAGTTCTGGGGGGATTCAAACTGTGAACCGTATGCTAGCGTACCCAAATGTACAGGCTCAGATAATCTGCTCTTCAGGGGGTGCCAGATATCTTTCACCTAAAGGCACATAACCAGGTATCCAAAATGAACCCTTAAAACTCTATAAAAGACCTTAGGTATATTGTTACCGTTTCCCAGTTTAGTAACACCATCAAGCTCTGAGCAGTTTTTGTCAGTCTTAACCCTCTGTATGTCACATGCAAAAAGAACTTCAAAGACACACCCAGGCAGTCTTTCAAAATAATATTTTTACTAAAATGGATAAAAATATGTAAAATGTAAACACAGAACACTATATCAAAAAGCATGCAATCACTTAAAAGAAAACAAAGAAAACTACAAACTCCTACCACAATACAGTTAGACTTTTTCTATCTAATGTATTACCTCTATAGTGCTTATAGTTAGATCTTGTTTCTTAAGAGCCCAAAAAGATGTCACTAAGTTCAGCCACAGTATTCAGTTTAAACTGTGTCTCTCTCACACACCCCTTCTATGATGTCATCTATCTCCTCCTTTTAGAATATAAAAAATATAATTATAAACAATGATCTTCCTATCAGGAGATATTTTAAATACTGTGACTTCAGCAAAAACTAATTTCCCAAATTATGACAGTCTTTAATCAAGCCTTTCCTTTGATCTTGTGTGTTTTCCTGTTCCCAAGGCATCAAGGGCTTTTTTATTACTTTAACACCATGGTGGTATACATGATTTTCTTCTAAGACATCATAAAAGTTTACCAGCCCTATATCCTGGTAGCTGGGTCAGTTCTAATAAAGACAGGAAAACAGGAGACCCTTAATTAAGTCTCTCTAGTCTTTTAATTACCTCCTGGTTTCAGGTTAATATATCCTGCAGCTTCTCTGAAACCTGGGGAGAGGGGGCACCCATAGCACAGGATGTCTCATGTGAAGCACTCACATACCACATTCTATATTACAAATATCATAGAACAATCATAACCAGCTGGCCAACCATCACACATACATCCTTTTTTTACTATTACTTTTTTTACTCTCCAGTTATCTCTCTGGCCGCACTCAACAGGTGATGATAAGAAACACCCTCTCCGCAAACCTTCCCGTCCGATCGGGTGTCCCTCAAGGGTTTATCCTCGGTCCGCTCCTTTTCTCACTTTACCCGAACTCACTACCTCTGGCCTCCTCTGGGCATCTTCTCCTTTATGCAGATGAAGCTGTGATCTTCAGTCAGCACCCTGATCCCACGCAGCTTCAAGAATCCTTGCAGGGCTCTTTCACTCAAATTGAAGCCTGGTTTTCCTCACACAAGCTCGTAGTCAACACAAAAAAGATGAAAGTCATGCTATTCGCCCACCCACAACATAAGCACAGCACTACAAAATTGTCTATACATAATGTGATGGGCACCACGCTGGAACCTGTTTCCAATTTTAAATATCTAGGGGTTACTCTAGACTCCGCCCTCACCTATCGTGAGCATATCGTGTCAACTTGCACTGAAATAAACAAAAGAATCGGTCTCCTCTACAGGCTTAAGCCATGTCTACCTCCAGAGGCTCTATGTTTAGCTATCTCCAGCTCCATCCTTTCACCGGTAGACTACGGCAAAATCATCTATGGGGTTACTTCTGACACAGCACTGTCCAGCATTAAACGTGCCCTAAACAAAGCCTGCAGATTGGCCATAGGCTATGATCGTCTTACACACATCTGTGACCTCTATCTATGCTCATCATGGCTAAACTTCCAGGGGTGACTAGTTTATCAGACCTGCCTACTGGCCAAAAAAATCCAGCTGGGCCTAATCCCCCCCAGGCTGTCTTCAACTCCTCCGAAAGAACCTACCAGCTTGCTCCACTAGACACTCTGACACCACCACATTCCACGTCCCCTTTGTGAAGACCACTGCTGGCCAAAGGTCCTTTTGCTACAGGGCCCCACTCTGGATGAACTAAATTCCTGACTCTATCTTATCAATCCCCAGGCTTGGGCCTTTTAAACCTGAGTTACTTAATCACATTATGTCTAACTCCCACTGTGACTGCAGATGAAACTTTAAAAAATGTTAATGCACCATTACTTCACAATTGCTGATGTTCCATGTCTGTGTTTATGTATTTTTTCTCTCACCTCTGTAAGTACTGTCATTTTCTGTACTAGAGCTAATGTCTAAATTGTATATTCCGTATTATACTGTGTTCTAATCCATTTAATGTAAGATGTGGAGCCTTTGCAAATGAGTCTCTGATTCAAAGGGTTGTAATTCCTAGACCTTAAATAAATAAATAAACTATGGCTACGTAGCTATGATTGCTGATTGGAATGTTATTTTGCCTTAATGTTTCCTTATCAATTGTGCATAAATGTTTATTTACTCACCTTTGTACTCTTTGTTGTTTTGCTTATTATTGTATGCATTCTTGTTGTACTAAATCCTTGTTGTAACTGTCCAGGTCCATCTTGCAAATGAATTTTTCTCAATGATGTTCCACCTGGTAAAATAAAGATTGATTGATTAAATGGATACACGCTATTCAGAGCTGACAGGTTAGGTAAGCATGGGGGTGGTTGCGCTCTGTATATCTCGGACTCACTTCAATGCCTAGCATTTCCTACACTGCCTCTAGTGATGGTGCTTAAACATTACGTGTTAAAATTTCTCTAGGTACTCTAAAGAAATCTATCCACATCCTCTCAGTCTACATTCTGTCAAAGAAAACTCGCAAGAGTTTCCAAACAGTCCTCGACTTCATTGCTAATCTGCCAAAAAGCTCGGAAGTCATTGCTTTGGGTGATTTCAATATCAACTGGCTGTCACCCAACTCTAATGCATGTAAGGATGCAGCTGCAGACATTAACCTCTCTCAAATTGTCTCCACCCCCACTAGAATTAACTATAGGACTGGCTCTAGCACCCAAATCGATCACATTTTTTCCAGCCACCCTGAGAGGATCACCAACACCACAGTGTTACCTGATGCCCTGAGCGATCACTCGCCTATCACATGCTGCTGGTCCAATAAGATCCCTAAATGTCTGTGTAGAACTTCTTATCAGTGGGTTCTCAAGAGGTTTCAGGAACATCTCCAATAATATCTCCGTAACTATGACTGGTCCCCAGTCTTCCTGGCAGATACCGTTGATGAAGCATTAAACTTCTCCATCATTTATTTCAATTCTGCCTGTGATTTATTCACACCCCTCAAGAAGCGCAAGGTGAAAGGGGTCCCTAACCCTTGGATTACTCCCTCTCTCCTGCACCTTATGGCCTCGCATGACCACCTTTGGAAAGTGGCGCAGGCTACTGACAAACTGAGTGACTGGCAATGCTATAGGACCACCAGAAATAAATGCACCGGTGCGATATGGCAGGCAAAGTCCTCAAACTACCAAAGCATGTTCGCTAGTTCCTGGGACAACAGTAAAAGAATTCTGGGACAATCTTAAAAATCTTACCGGAAAGTCCTGCCAGTCACCTCCTACTCTCCTCATCCACAATAGGCTCACCATTCAAGACCCCAGTGAAATTGCAAACATTCTCAACACTTCATTCACTGACCTGAGTGGAGTCCTACCCCACAACTTCTTCAACGAACCTTCCATTAATGACTCTACCTGACAGGACCCCCCACATTCTACTTCTACTTCTGTTTGGCGTCCCCCTCCACTGCCAGGAAACACCTTGCGAAGGTGCTGATCAGCACAGCTCCTACTCCCTTGACATCAAGCTTCTTCACCTCTGCATTGATGCTATCTTGGACCCTCTCACCTGTATCCTGAATCTGTCCCTTCGCTTGGGCCAGTTCCCATCAGTCTGGAAAGCTGCGGTAGTGACCCCACTCTGCAAGAGTGGAGATAGAGCAAACCAAGCTAACTACTGCCCCATTTCCATCTTACCACCCCTCTCAAAAACCCTTGAGTGAATAGTGTCAGAACAGCTATCTGCATATCTCTCCACTTATGACATTCAGTGCCCGCAGCAACATGGGTTTAGGAAGGATCACAGTACTGCCACTGCCCTGCTCACCTACACTGACTTCATACATAAGGCCCTTGACCGTGGTCACATTATAGGATCTATTTACATAGATCTTACAAAGGTCTTTGATACAGTCAATCACTCCCTTCTGCTCCTGTCCCTGCCTTCCCTAGGACTCTCCAAAGATGTCACCACGTGGTTCAGAAGCTACCTTGGGGGCAGAACCCAGCATGTAAAAATATCAGACTCTCTCTGCTAGCTGCCTGGTACTATCCAGTGTGCCACAGAGATCAATCCTTGGCCCTCTCCTATTTAGCCTCTACCTCAACACTCTCCCACTAGCCTGCCCCAGCAACCTACTCCTTTATGCAGATGCTGTAATTTCTGCAAGCCAGCCTGATCCTGGACCTCTCACCTGTAAATTGCAGCATAGCTTTACTTCAGTCGAATCATGGTTTGAGGAACAGAGACTAATCCTGAACTATAAGAAGACCAAATCCATGATCTTTACTGGTCCACATAACAAGTTTAAAACAGCCCAATTACTCATCCACAACAACTATGGTGCAATGCTTGAGCAAGTTTCCTGCTGTAAGTACCTGGGCATCACACTCAACAACACACTCTCCTAGCAAGAACACATTTCGTACATCTCCAAAACTGCCAATGCTAGACTTGGGCTCCTTTACAGTCACTGTCATTGCATGACTCAAGAGGCTCTACACCTTGATGTAACGAGCTCCATACTATCATTGATTATGGCCTTGTATTCTATGGTGCTGCCTCTGCCACTGCCCTCAGAAGGATTGTGGTCATGCTCAATAAAGCTAGCTAGCTTCTTACTGGTGTTAGCCGTGACACTCATACCTGCAACCGGTATGCTCAATCCAACTGGCTTAACCTTCAAAACAGAATCCACTATCACACCTGCCTCTTGACCAAAAAGATCCTTTTAGGGCTAGCCCTCACTTCTATCCAGCAGCTTCTCAAGAGGTCCCCGGCTAACTTGCGTTGCACCAGAAGCTCGCCTAATCAAGCTCTCCAGACTCCATTATGCAGGACATCCCAAGGACAAAGAGCTTTCATGTATGGAGCCCCCTTCTGATTTAACAGCCTTCTGGGACATATTCAATCAGCTCCCAATATTGGCCCCTTTAAAAACCGTCTTCGACAACACCTAGGAAACCTCAGCAGCTGCGATTTTCTCACTTAACCCTTTATTTGAACTGCAGTACTTTTACCCCACCCCCCCTTGACAAGGCCCCCCTGGCTGCCACTCTGTTACCACCGAGCTTCCAGTTACCCTCTTCCTTGCCTTACTAGTCCTGTAACTTCTACCAACTGCCCTTTCCCCTCCCCCCCACTTTCAGGACTCCCTGCCCACAGACCCTTCTGTTAACCTCTGACCTTCTCCTCATCTGTAGTTCTTAATTATATTTTGTTAAGCCTAGTTCTTTAGTTTTGTTGTTCAGTTATCCATATGAATAGCCCATAGTCTATTTTTGTTATGTTTAGTACTATAGTTTGTTCAATCTATTCTCTTGTTGCCATTCATACATTGTACCTATGTTTGTTTTCTCCTCTGTATAATTTCTTTCTGGACGTGGAGCCTTTGTAAATGAGCTCTTGACTCAAAGGTCTTAATTTCGAGATTCAATAAATAAAAATAAAACATTCACACTAGTGGGACTGTGCCGGAGGTGCTAGGGCCCAGTGGGAGTCAAAAATCTTCAGGAGGGCCGACGCAGAGATAGGATCGCGCATGCACAGCACTGTGAGGCTGGCTCACGTCGTATAGGCTATCTCGCCGTCAACCCTCCAACTGCCTCAGTAACTTTTATACTGAGGAGATGCAGTGTAAACTAACCCATCTCTGACATAAGATAGTCCAAATGACCTGTGTAAGAAGGGTCAACTCAACAGTGTCTTCACAGCCCAGTCATTCAGGGAGTGAAGACCAAAACAGGATGAGTGAGCTCAGGGGATGGTGGGTGTGGTGTGGTCTAGACTCTGTCCAAGAAAATAAAGCAGTTACGTGAGAAATGAAAATTTATGTACCTACTGTAATTCTGATCCTTCTATGCATCTTCACCATTCATCACCTTTTGGTATAGTGGCCGGAGGTCACGACTGTGCGGGAGCCTTTTTTTTTTTTTTGGATGGGTGGAGTCGACGCACCATCGGTGCTGCCCTTGAGGCCGATGCACTGTGTGGTGCTTGTGGGTTGGCTGTTAGGTGCAGGCGACCCTGCCCTCCCGCCAGTTCTGAGTCACCGTAGAGTCAGAAAAGGTTGGGAGGGAGGGAGGGACAAGGGAGTCCAAGGGACAGATAAAGGAAAGGATATACAAACTAAAAGAAGAAATAAATGACTGAGAGGACAGAATAAAGCTGAAAACTAAAGGGATTGGGAGGGTCCCAATCTCTGGAAGTAGAAAAGGAGAGAGAGGGAGGGTTAGGGAATTTAGAAGTAAGGATGTGGGGGTGGAGAGGAACATACCCTGGAACCTTGACCTGTCTCCAGATTGTATAGGAACTGTGAAGGAGTAGCCAAAAGGCTAAACTGCCAGAATTCAAGGCACAGAATCACTGGCAATAACCCCAACATAAGCAGAATCGGCTATTCTAGAAGAAAAGGCAGGATACAGGGAATACCCCCCTTCCCAAATCAAATTTTTGGCATAAGAAAATTAGTTTCTTAAATTAAATTGAGGTTGTGTCTAAAGGACAAGGAAATCAAAGGGAATTAAAGTAAAGCTGATGGGGAGAAGGGGAGAGAGAACAGAAAAGAGGGCAACTACCAACCCCCACCCCACAGGGGTGGAGCCAAGGCACTGAGGAAGGATCTCCCCCCATTCTGGCCACTCTCCCCCTAGAGAAAAACATCCCCGTATGTGCCCAAGGTCACCCCACTCCTGACAAACAGAAAGGAGGGGGGTGAAAGAGAAGGCACAGAGAGGGAGGGGGACACAGAGACTGAGGCTCCAGGGGGATGGAGGGTGGGATTGTGATGAATGGTGAAGATACACAGAAAGATCAGAGTTACAGTAGGTATGTCATTTTCATATCTTATCTGTGTCAATCTTCACCATTCATCACCTTTGGGTGAGTGCTGAGCTCCCTTGAAGGGGGCCCTAACCCTAAAGGACTAAGTCCCTTAACTCTCAGTGGGTGGCACACCAAGAGAGAGAACCTTCACGGGTCTGGAGAGGCCTAAGAGTGGGGAGAGTGAGACATGACTCCTTGGAAGGAGTAGGAAGTTGCCCCAACAGACACCGCCTCACCCTATGGGAGAAAAGATGGGTTCTCTGGTAAGGGGAAGAAATCACCCTACACCGGGCCAAGGGTGACAACTGGAAAAGATGCAGCCATGCCATCCGCCTAGTGCAGATCGCTGTCCCTATGACCCTGGAAGCTACCTCATTGGCGTCGTAAGATGCCCTCGTTTGGTGCCTTGCTAGCTCTAGGCCACGTGCAGAGAGTGCAATGGCTTGTCTGGTTATCTCTGTATCAGGCATTGCAGCTAGGAGTTGACCTAACCTGGACCACAGGAACCTATCATAGGTAGCGTAGTGGGCCTGATGTGCTGAAATGGAGAGCAGTAACCGTGCCGAATAGAAAGTCCTCCTCCCCCAGAAGTCAAAATCCATAGAATCTTGATCTGGGGGCCGGTCACGGTGAGGGGCATGAAGCCCATCAGGAGCGTCCAGCTACGTCAATCCTGACTGAGGATGAGGCATAGAACCTGGAGACTCTGTGGGGGGTACAATACCTCTGGCAGAGATCCTTAGGGGCTATAACTCTGGAAAAGGGTCTCTGCCAGAAACGCAATGATGCCTCCTGAAAGGGAGCAGGCTAGGGGGGATTGTGCTGCATGGGTGGGGTGATATGCAGGTCCGCCAACATCCTCATGAGGAATCATTGATGCTCTGTGAGATCAGCAGCTGGGGAGATGTGGACAGACAGTTCCTGTCTTCCAGAACAGGGGGATGAAGAGTCGGAGGACCTCAAGAGTTCAGAAGCAGGCTGCTCAGGGGGAGGTTAAAAAACCTGTCTGTCCATGGCCCTGACATAATAGGGAAATTGAGCAGCCACAGCTGTGAACTGCTCCCAGGAGAAAGGGCTGCTAGGACCAAGAATACCTGGGAGAGCAGGAGAAGGTGGCAGAGGAGAGGGGACAGAGCCGACAATAGGAATCAGCTGTCCTAAGCCTGGGCCAGAGAGCACACCTGGAGTCACAAGGAAAGAGGGAGCTCCAGAAAACTCAACAGCTGAGAGCTGGTCAACCATACTGGAACTTCCCAGGGCTGTACCCTGAAGAATCCCCCCGGGAGGTGATTGGGCCATGAGAGTCCAAAAGGACGATCCCATACCTCCAAAGAACAGGGCCCTCTCAAGGAAACCGAAAAGGAAGGGCGGAGATCCACACTACAACTCCTTCCAGAACCTGGGTGGGTCCCAGAAAAGGGTTGCCATGTAGAACCCCTACCCCTCGACCCCTCAGAGTCTGAAAGAGCCCTTCTCCTTGAAATAGCCAGCCTAGGCAGCTGGCAGCCCTGGTCAGTCCCTGAAGGGACTATCCAGGGAGCAGTACCCTCCCCTCCTGTGGGTGCTCTGATCAGCCCCAAAGTTGGACGATCCAGGCACACCACCTGAGGGGGTACCACCACTGAGGGGTCAGAAAACCCTCCGAGGCCAGGCTGCAGGGCAATGGTGGCCTACACCACTGCCTGCTGGTCAGAACCCCTGACTCTGGACCCGGGGCCATTGTCTGCTCCTCAGAGGGGGGCTGGCTCCGGCCTGTCGAGGACACTACAAAGGTGTCCATGTGAGCAGCCAATTCCAAAGAGTCAAACTGCCTATCTGACTCAGAGTCCGATTCCACCTCTGAGGAGGTGGAGACCGAAGTCCTGTGCCAGATAGTACATGGACGCCTGCTGCCATCCCAACTGAATAGGGCACCAGAACGAGGGACTGCACCTGAGTCAGCACCGAAGCCCTCAAATGCGCTGTGAGTGGGGTGTGAAAAAGACACAGCACCGAGGACGGCAGCAGTATCGGAGTCAGGACCTGTCATGGTGCTGTCTCGACCCACGGCACTGCAAACGGCGCCGAGGCCAGAGACGGCACTGACAATGGTCCCAACTGTGCTCTCGGTGCCATGGACAGTGCAGAGGTTGGAAACCCCCGTGACGCTGTGTCTTTGCTCGGTGCCGCAAGCGGCACCAGAGCTGGACATGGCGCTATGCTCAACCACAGCACTGCGAATGGTGCTGAGGTGAGAAACAGACAAGGATGGCACCGTAGAGCCTCTGACAGTGCCATCAGCACCATCGGTGCCGCAAACAGTGTCAATAGCAGAGACAGTGCCGAGCGATGGACCGGCGCCGACAATGGCACCATCAGGGCCCATGGCACCACAAACAGCACCGAGGCCCAAGATGGCGCTGACAGATGGCATCAAGGATGGCACCAACCCAGGCTTCCCAGCCTGAGGAGATGACACCGGGGGAGCCTTCACCCCCAAAGGGGCGATTGCCCAGGTGGTGCCTCCCACCCATCCGCCCCCAGGAGGGAAGGACTGGGCCTCCTGCACCACAGAAGGGGCCTCTGCAATGGTGAGGCTATTCTAAGCAGAAGCCCCCTCCTCCACGGTCCATATAGAACCAGGAGGGGACCCAGAGGAAAGGCCGAGAGACTGTGGCTTGGCCTGACGAGTGTGCGCCCGTCCCCTGAAAGTCAGCGGAGTTTGTCCCACTTTCCATGTGCGTTGTTTGTTGACACCATGGTCCATGGAGAAGCAGGCATTGCACTAATCCATGTCGTGTAGCAGGCCAAGACACGCAAGGCAATAGTCATGTTGGTCGGTGACGGAGTACTTATGGCCGTACGGGCACTGACGCATAGGGGCCATCCCGTCTTCAAAGTTTTCTTGCCCCCCAATTGAGACATGACCTACGGAAAAAACAACCAAAAACAAGACTTGACGTCGCTAATAAAAAAAAAAAGGAACAGTCTTACCAGGTGACATCGAGTGGTGGCGGACAGCGGAACCGACAGAAAATTTTTTAATAAGCGGCGTCGACAAACTCTGCGTCAAGAAAATGGACTAGATAGATAATGGAGCCAAAGGCTTTGGTTGAGCAGCAGGCCTCTTGCTAGTAGAGCTTCCATGAGGTGCAACCTCTACGGCCGGAGACAAAGAAATGGCAGGAGGGCGGGGTTGACCGCACCTAACGGCCAACCCACAAGCGTCACACAGTGCGTTGACTCCACCCATCCAAAAAAAAAGAGCTTCCATGGGATCGTGACCTCTGATCACTATACCCAAAGGTGATGAATGGTGAAGATTGACACAGATAAGATCTTACTGTAACAGTAGATCTTCACAAGTAGGACTGCTCCCCCTGGCATCAGGACCACATGGCAAACTTGTAACTAGCAATCATCAGTGGGGACTGCCCCCAGCGACAGGTGATGGATGTCAGTGTGACTAATAGGGGCGGTCCCCCACCCACCCTCCAGTTGTCCAGCCAGAGACTTCTAAAGAGGAAGCAGGGAAAAAAAAGGAGTGGAAACTCCTGGGACCCTGAGCCCCGGATAAAACAAAGTCCTTGGAAAAAAAAAAGAGAGGAAAAAAATGCAGGAGCTGGCGGAAGGTGGGTGGGTGGGAAATTTAGACCTACTGCAGGAACCTCTCTCGAAGACCTACTGTTACGGTAAGTTCTTACGTAACTGCTATATCTTACTTCAAGAGGGTTCCTGCAGTAGGTCTTCACAAGTAGGACTGAATACCAAGCAGCCAACTAAATAGAAGAAGTCAGAGACTAGGTTCTGGGAGGAGGAAAATGTCTGCCAACAATCTACTCATGACAGAAGTCCTTGCAGGATTGCTAGACCAAATCCAGCCCTGCGCCTAGAAGCAATGTCCAGGCTGTAATGTTTCATGAAGGTGTGGATGGAGGACCAAGTGGCAGCTGTGCATATGTTCACAGTGGATACATTCCTGAAAAAGGCAATGTAAGTGGCTACTCCCCTAGTGAGTGGCCCTTGACCATCCCTGGAAGGGGCTTCTCATACTTCTGGTAAATGTAATGAATACAATTTTCCAGCCACCTAGACAAAGTCTGTTTAGAAATAGCCTTGTCCTGGCACTTGGGAGCGAAGGCTATGAAGAGTTGATCTGACTTGCAAACCTCCTTAGTCCTTGAGATGTAATATCTCAAATTCCTGTGCACGTCAAGGGTGTGCAGAAGATACTCCCCCCTGTTGAAGTGCTTTGGGTAAAACACCGGCAGTTCAATATTCTGATTTAGGGTGAATTCCGAAACTACCTTCGGAAGAAAGGAAGGATTAGCCCGCAGAGCCACCCAGTCTCTCTGGAAAATTAAATAAGGCTCTCTACAAACTAGAGCCTGAAGCTCTGAAACTCTTCGAGCTGAAGTTATAGCAACTAAAAAGAGAGTTTTACATGACAGGTAATGCATATCACTACTTGCTGCTGGCTCAAAAAGAGGCAAAGTAAGTTTTTCTAAAATAAAATTAAGATTCCAGGGGGCAACAGGATTCTGGACTGGAGGTTTAAGGTGAAGGATCCCCTTCAGAATGGTTCTGGAAACCTCTAGCTGAGCTAGGGTTTTGCCCACCACTGGAAGGTGGTAGACTGAAACCGCATAGAGATGGACCTTCAGAGAGGAATAATTGAGACCAAACTCTGACAGGTGCAAGAGGTACTCTAGGACCTGGGAAGCCGAGCAGGAAAACGGTCTAGGCCTTTGGCTTTGGCCCAGATAGAAAATCTTTTCCACTTCATGGCATACGTGGATCTAGTGGAGAGTTTCCTGGCCTCCACTATGACCTGAGTATCCAAAGGTGCCATGCATGAAGATGGAGCAATTTGAGGCTCGGGTGTACCAGGGTGCCCTGCTCCTGGGACAGAAGGTCATGAGACAGAGAGAGAGAGATACTGGGGTTTCCAGCACTAGCTGCTGTAGCAGTGGGAACCATATCTGCCGAGGCCATTGGGGGTAATGAGGATCATGTGCACCCCCTCTGCCTGTAGCTTCAGCAGAACCTTCAGCAGGATAGAAAAGGGAGGGAAAGCATACAGAAATCTCCCTGTCCAAGATAGAGAGACAGTGCATCTCGCCAAAAAACATCACGGCTGGGAACAAGCGAGCAAAAGCTGGGTGGCTTTGCACTGGATGGGGAGGTGAATAGGTCTATGTCTGGCCGAACCCACTGAAGGAAGAGATCTTCCACTACCTCCTGCTTTAATTCCCACTCATGAGCCCTGGCAACCGAGCGGCTGAGATTGTCCGCCAGAATGTTGTGAACACCTGGAACATGGACTGCTGTCAAGGAAAGGCCATGTTGAACAGCCCAGTACCACATCCGTATCGCCTCCCTGCAAAGGGGGTATGAACGGTTGCCTCCCTGTTTGTTGATGTACCAGGACCATTGGCATGTTGGTCTGAAGAAGAAGTGTTCCCGGAACTAAGAGGGACTGAAATGCCTGGAGAGCATAGAGCACTGCTCTGGTCTCCAGAATATTGACGTGAAGATTCTCCTCCATGGGAGACCATGTCCCCTGAGTTCGATGGTCTCCCAGGTGGGCCCTCCATCTGAGGTTCAAGGCATCTGACGTGAGAGTCATGGAAGGGGACAGGGACTGGAATGGGATCCCCACTGAGAGTTTGGAAGGGTTCTGCCACCAGAAGAGATCCCTGTGCAAGCTGTTGGAGACTAGCACCTTCTGGTCCATGTCATCCAAAGGTTGATCTCATTGGACTAGAAGAGACCATTGGGTCACTCATGTGCAGTCTGGCTAGTGAAACTATGGGTATGGCAGCCACCATCAGGCCCAACAGTCATAAGACAGAGCATGCTGGGGTCCAACAAGAGGAGGCCACCAGTTTGGCCTGTAGGATAAGGGTCTCTGCCCTGTCCATGGGAAGGAAGGCCCTGCCCTGGACCATGTCCAGCACTGCTCCTATGAATTGGAGGTGCTCGGAGGATGACAGTTGAGACTTGGGATAATTGACCATGATGCCAATCTGGAGAAAAGATCAAGGATGAAGGAAAGGGAATCCTTCAGACTGTCCTGGGATGGGGCTGAGAACAGCCAATAGTCCAGGTATGGTGACACATAAATGCCCTTGCGACACATGGTCACCGCTACCACCACTAGGCACTTGGTGAAAACCCGAGGTGCTGAAGAAAGGCCAAAGGGGAGGGACCTGAATTGAAAATTCTCCTCCTGGAAGGAGAATCTCAAAGTGGCAGTGAGCCAGGAGAATGGGGATATGTAGGTAGGCATCCTGCATATCCAGGGAACACAACCAATTGTTTGGTTGGAGCAGGGGCAAGACTCTCTGGAGGGTAAACATGCAGAACCTCTTGTATTCTATGAAGAGGTTGAGCATGCTGAGATCTAGGATGGGCTTGAGATTGCTCGTCTTTCTGGGTACTAGGAAGAAGTGGGAATAAAGTCTCCTTCCTATCTGCTCTGTTGGAACCTGCTCCATGGCTGATTTTTGCAGTACATCTTGGATTTCCCAGAGGACCAAACTTTGTTGACCTGACGGGTAATGGGACCTGCCCAGAGGGTTGTTCGGTGGTCTTTCCAGAAACTCTTTAGAGTGACCTCTTGCAACTAGTTGCAGGACCCACACATCTGCGGTTACAGCTTTCCACCCATCCAAGTGGAGGCCGAATCTTCCCCACACTGGTTCCTCCACGGGGAAGGGAGGTAACGGGGGAGCCATAAGTCAGGATGCTGAGGGGAAGGGTGCCTTGCCCCCAGTGGCTGTCTTTGGGAACTTAGCCTGGGGGATTTCAACACCGGAGCCAGGAGCCTGATGCTTGTTTTGGTGTCTGCCCTGGTTCTTCTGTTTGTCCCATTTCCGTTGGGTGCAACAGAAATTCTGCTTGAGTTTCTGACCTGAGTGATACATAGAGCGGACATCTTTCAGGGATTTGCCGCTTTCTTGCAGTTCAGTAATTATGTCTTCAGCATCTCCCCTGAACAGAACTGGACCCCTGAATAGAGCATCCAGAAGTGTGCTCTGTACATCTTGTGCCAAACCTGTGAGATGGAGCCAGGCAGGGTGCCTTAAGCAGATGCCCGTAGCTGTGTAACACGCCACCGAATCGATTGATTCGTGGGTGGCTTGTAGAGCATGGTGGCAGGATGATTTGCTCATACTGATTTTGCCCTGTAGTTTATACCAGAGTTGTTCATCAGGTAGTTCTTGGATGTCCTTTTCCAGGTTGGACAGAGACGACTTCTGGAAAGCCACCATGTGGCCTATGAAGTTGAGTGAACGTATGGCACAGGTAGAGGTGATATAGACTTTGAGTCCATATTGGTCCATTTGTTTTGACTCCTTGTCAGGAGGAGAGGCACTGAGATGTTTGGGTTGGGCCAATCTATCATGAGCTGCAGTGATGACGATAGAGTCCACCTTAGGTTGTGCCGTAAGGTGGGAAACCCCTTCCAGGGGGTGCTAAGGCTTGTCGGCTTTCTTTGAAACCACAGGAATAGATGACGGCTGTTGCCAAATCACAGATGTCAGATCTTCATGCGGCCACATCCAAGGTGGAATAAGGAGGGGGTCCACATTAACCAGGTCCAGATGCTCCGCAAGTCTTCTGCGTTTAGGGTCCAATTCCGGGGATGCCCATCCACAGGACCTTTGAATGGACCGCAGGAGTTCTGTGAAAGATGGATCCTCCAGAGGTGATTTTGGCAACTCCTTTGGCTGAGGCTCTATGGGAGAGTGGGGCTCCAACTGGTCCCCCAAGTCCGAATCCTTATCTGAGTCAGAGGATTCCGGCCTGCTTGGCAAAGAAGTGGCATCTGGAACCACCTCCATGACTCTGGCCCCCAGAGATATTCCTGATGGCAGATTGCCTGTATCTCTGTTGGAAACTCTGTTGGAAAGAGTAGGGCTTCCTGGTGGCACCCTATGGGACGGGGTAGCCCGGACTACCAGCTGGGGCTGAACCAACTCTTGTAAGAGTTGGGACTTGGTATTCTGCCGTCAAGCCAGGATGGATTCTTGGGGTTCAGGCTGAGGAGGTGGAGGAGGTGGAGGCAGAGGGTATCCTGGATACCCCATAGTATAGGAGGGGTAGCTAGGTGGTTGGTACCAGTAGGGGTACTGGTGGTAACCTTGGTACTGAAGAGCCTGATCAGACATCGGGTAACCTGGAGCATTGGACTTCCCAGCATCGGGTACTGGGGAAACTGTGGCGTGTAGCCAGGGTAGTAACCCGTTGTGCCCAGAGGAGCAAAAGGTCCGAAGGGTGGCGGCGCTGAGGGACCACTAGGATTTGGGCCCGATGGCAGGCCCGGAGTCAGAGGTGGAACTCCCGAAGGCCCAGGAAGATTCTGGTCCACCCTGCCCCAAAGAGAGTCTGACATTGGGTGCCTATCCAATGGCGGGACTGAGTCCGGAAGGGCCCCATCTACAGGTCTGCCGGAGAGGCAGGAGTCTCGTGGATGTCCTCTGTAAGGGGCTCCTGTAAATCAGGCCCAAAAAGGTTCGGCAGTGTCAGTGGTTCCCTAGAGGGAGAACCCACATGGGACTGTGGAGAACCTGCAAGCTCACTCTGCCGGACATCTGGGACCACAAGGGAGACCCATTGGAGAGCAGTCACCATGCGGTTTGTCAGGCAAGCCGGTGACTGACTTAGAGGGGACGGGCTGGTGGGTGTCAGAGGAGCAGACGGTCAACTTACAGACCATGGCTGGGCTGACAGGAGCCAGGAGGCTCGAGTCAGGCTGATCGGCCTGGTCCAGATGCCTGGTGGAGGAGCTGGAGGGTGGCTTAGCAGCCAAGCTGAGAACAGGTTCTGAAACCACTTCCTCAGAAGAGGAAACCCCTGACTGCCCACTGACTTCAGTGGGGGGGGAGGCATCCGATCCCCCAGAGTGGACGAAGGCCTAAGAGGTGGGGTACTCATGGGGTGGAGGCCCCACCTGATATGGCATCGGCTGTCTGGCTGCTTTTCCTCTGAGGAGAATGGCTCCACTCCCGGTGTTTCTCCTTCTCCTCCTTTTTCTTTTCTAGGGCAGGTGATAATAATTGTTCCCTCAGCTCATGGAGCTCTCTTTCCTTCGATGCCAGTCATTTTAATAAGTGGGCATCAAGGGTCCTCTGGCAATGGGTGCACGTAGCCTGGTTGAAGGCCTGACAGATAGAACAATCTGCGGTCTGGTGTTTAGGCCCCAGGCAGAGGACACAGCGGGGGTGGTCGTCCTCATGCGGATCTGCGTGCCGCACTTGGAGCACTTTTTCTTGGGCCGACGTGAAGACATGCAACGCTGGAGAGGTGGAAAGAAAATTAACTAACTGTAGTTATCGCAAAAATGATGGGTGACTGAAGCCATTTCACCATGAGGTCTGACGATTCAGGTCAACGGCAGGAAAGAAATGGAGGGCAGGCAGGGGACTACCCCTATTTATAGTCACGCTGACGTCCATCACCTGTCACCAGGACCGGTCCCTGCTGATGATTGCTAGCTACAAGTTTGCCATGTGGTCCTGATGCCAGGGGGTGCAGTCCTACTTGTGAAGACCTACTGCAGGAACCCTCTCGAAGTAAGATCAAGAATCACGGTAGGTATGTACTTTTCATATCTTCCTGGACATAAAATCTCCACCACTCATTCACACTAGTGGGAGAGTACCGAGCTAAAATAATCCCCCCTGAGAAGGGCGGCAGGAGAAAAGAGCTCACTCAGGAATGAAGTCCATTAAGGATTGTCGTGTTGAAGGAAGGATGCTGCCTGGCATGGACATCCAGGGTGTAGTGCTTCACAAAAGTCTGCATAGAGCTCCAAGTGGCCGCATTGCAGATGTCTGCAATGGGCACGTTTCGAATCTCTGCCCAAGATGCCGTGACTGCTCTGGTAGAGTGGGCATACACCTTGCCTTCCAGCTTGACCTGTACCATTGATAGCAATGACGGAGACACACTACTAACCATGCTGAAATGCATCTGATGGCAACAGGCTGACTCAGCCGGGCCATGCTGAACAAGACAAAGAGTTGCTTGGATTTGCGAATCTCTTTTGTTCCGTCGATGTAGAATCGCAAAACCCGTTTTACATCCACAGAATGCAGGGTATGCTCCCCTTCATTCTGAAAGTTTGCAAAGTAGGTCAGAAGGACCAAGGGCTGGTTCAGGTGGAATTCTGAGACTACTTTGGGAAGGAATTTAGGGTGAGTTCTGAGAACCACCTTGTCCTTGTGAAATACTGTGTATGAGGGGGTCTGTGACCAGGGCATGTGTTTCAGACACCCTACGAGCTGAGGTAATGGCCACAAGGAAGACAGCATTCCAGGTCAGAAACTTCAAGACAGGCAGAGAACACCAGGAGGAAGGAGCTGCTGGTATAACTAAACTTCTCTACTGGGACTAAAAACTAGAACTCTACTACTGGGGCCTTCAATTTGGGGTAAAAAAAAAGTTAAGTGTGTTTGTCAGAGTTAGTTGAAATGAATAGTTATCTGTGCAGTTATCTAGGTGCATGTCTCAGGTGGCTGAAGTGAATTGTTATTTGTGCCATTAACTAAGTGTAGAAAGATTTGCAAAGTAAGGGGAGTGGCTTAACTAGAAGGAAGCCAGGTTAAAGCCAGATTTAAACACTGTCCTAGATAGCTTCTGCCAGAGGACAGGCAGAGAACACCAGGAGGAAGGAGCTGCTGGTATAACTAAACTTCTCTACTGGGACTATATTGCCTCCCACCCCCCACCCCTGCAGTAAACCAGTTGTACTTTTATAGGCACAGGATTTGACTGACAACAGGAACTTCCTGTTTGGGAGCAGGAAGTGAGTGGTCACAGAGCCACCAAAGACTCACCATCCTAGAAGGATAAGAGTAGCTCTCCCCCCCCCCAGCTGCTGGAGGTCTGACTCTGAGCAAGTAAGGAGACTACTGAGAAATATAGGAACTTCTTGCCTCAGAACAGGAAGATCAGGAGCTTAAAGGGCACAGAGGCAGTAAGAAAGTAGGGAGAAAGAAATAAGTAAACAAGCAGAGGAAAGAGTAAGTATTCCAAATAACAGTTAGGGGGCCAGAAATAAGACATGGTGGGAGTGGTGCAGTGCAGTGGCTGTGGAGCAGAAGTCTTCCGGGAAACGTTCTGGAGAATGCAGGCATTGTCCCATCTGCAGGCACCTCTCTGAGTTGAGGGAGGAGGTTTCTCATCTCCAAGCTCAGTTGGCCAGGATTTGTGGGACCTCCTCTCCCACCCAGGGACCACCAGGGCCACTGACATTGCCTCAGAGGTTGCCAAGAAGAAAAAAATGACTCACCATAATAATGTTGTTTCTTCTAATGGAGTCTTGCTGTATTCTGACTATATGCAGTTAGCCCCAGCACTTGAACTGCTCCGGAGAGTAAAGGGTTAACTCTATGCAAGGGCATAGAACGTTGAGCTCGAGTTTGGTTTTCAAACCTCTGTCTGTGGTACTCTGAAGTGTAGCCATCAGATTCTTATGAGCACTAAGAAAAAATTACTCACCTTAGTAATTGTGTATCTTCTAATGGAGTCTTGCTGTATTCTGACTTATTGCAGTTATCCCCAGCACTTGAACTGCTCCGGAGAGGAAAGAGTTAAATTCTATGCAGAGCATAGAACGTTGAGCTTGAGCTCGGTTCAAACCTCTGTCTGCTGCACTTTGAAGTGTAACCATCAGATTCTTACGAGCTAATACTAACTAACTAACCCACTATGTGGAAATTGTAAAACTTTTACTAGCCAAATGGCAATCAAATATTTTGGATCCCCCAAAAGACTCAATTCGAGCAATCCAAAGCCAAAAACCAGGTAGTGAACAACTTATGACTATTGAAAATAAAGAAACAACCCACTCCCACTCTCTAAAAAGAGGGAGTGCCCAAATGCACCTCTAGGGTACAACACTGCACCTGCCAGCCCACTTCCCAAAAACCAGGTTCTGAGAGGGTAGGCAGGGAGGGAGGTCAGAATACAGCAAGACTCCATTAGAAGAAGCACAATTACTAAGGTGAGTAATTTTTCTTCAAACAACATGAAGTCTTGCTGTATTCTGACTTACTGCAGACTACCAAGCAGTACCACCATGGAGGGGGGATCTGAACCTATTTTGAGAATAGGCTCTGCAGTACTGCTATGCCAAACTGAGCATCACTCCTAGCCTGGATATCCATAGAGTAATGCTTGGTGAATGTATGGACTGTTTTCCAGGTGGCTGCTTTGCACATTTCTAGTAAAGGAATATCCCTGGCAGCAGCCAGGGAAGCAGCTGTACCTCTAGTCGAATGAGCCCTCGGGCCTGAGGGTGGTATTTTGCCTAGCTTCTCATAGCAGAATTGTATATAGGAGACAATCCACCTGGCAATAGTTCTCTTAGTGGCAGGTTTGCCCTTACCCACTTCCCCATAAGTGAGGAACAACTGGAAGGAGTCAAACCTGTGTGCCTTAGTACACTCAATGTAGTAACTAAGGGCCCTTTTAACATCCCAACTGTGTAATCTTCTCTCTCCTGAAGAAGAAGAATGATCAGTGAAGAATATAGGGAGAGACATGGATTGGTTCAAATGAAAATCTGAAACCACTTTGGGTAAGAACCTCCTACTGGTTCTAAGGACCACCTTATCTCTACGAAATGAGATAAAATCAGGCTCCACTGACAGAGCTTGTAATTCACTGATACGTCTGGCAGAGGTACTAGCTACCAGGAACACAGTATTCCAAGTCAAGTACTTAAGTTCTGCTGAAGACAAAGGTTCAAAAGAGGGATGCATAAGCTGGGCAATGCAAGCATTAAGGTCCCAAGCAGGGGTAGGATCCCTAAAGGGAGGATTGGTGTGAAACAATCCCTTGAAAAAGTTGCAGAAAACAGGATGAGATGCCAGTGAGGAAGGCTTTCCTATTGACAGCAAAGCAGAAACAGCTGACAAATGTACTTTGAGGGTAGCTGGTCTGAGGCCTAGGCCATGGTTGGCCTAGGCCATTGAGATGAACCATATAATCCAGAACTGTAGACAATTCAGCATGGTCTAGGGATATATGCTTCTTGGAACACCAGATGCTGAATCTTTTCCATTTGGAGTTATAAGTTTTTCTGGTGGCATGATTTCGAGAGGCTTTGAGAATGTCCAGAACCCCTTGAGACAGATGCAAATTTGTATACTCTTAACTCTTCAAGAGCCATGCCTTGAGATTGAGAGGCTGAAGGTTGGGATACCAGATCCTCCCCTGAGAGGAGGTTAACAGATTGTGATTCCTGGGAAGAGATGGAGAAGATGGACTGCTAGGGACAGCAACAGAGCATATCAAGGCTGCCTGGCCCAATCTGGAGCAATCAGGATTACTTTGCAAGGTTGTGACCTTATCTTTACCAGGACCTTGAACAACAGAGGAAAAGGAGGGAAGGCATACAGAAATTTCCCTTCCCAATTCAGAATCAGAGCATCCAAAAGGACTGAGCCCAAGACTGGGGGTCTGCAACAGAAGAGAGGAAGTTGGTGATTGTCTGGGGCTGCAAAGAGATCTATCTCTGGAGTGCCCCATCTCGAAAAAATCACTTTTAACACTAGGGGAATCCAGGGACCATTCATGATGACCCTGGGAAATCCTGCTCAATGCATCTGCTAGCACATTGTCCTTTCCTGGGAGGTGGACTGCTGCCAGAGAGGTCTGTAGGGAGTAAGCCAGGGACCATATTTTCATGGCTTCCGTGCACAAGGCCGTAGACCAAGTACCTCCCTGCTTGTTGATATACCACATGGTGGTGGTGTTGTCTGTCCTGACTTGAACCACCTTGTTCTTTACTGATTGTGAGAAGGCTTGCAGGTCCAGGTAAACTGCCCTGAGCTCCAGAAGGTTAAGGTGGAGAAGAGACTCCTGAGTGGACCACACTCCCTGGGCTGTGAGAGCCCCCAAGTGAGCTCCCCAACCCAGGAGAGAGGCGTCTGTGGTTAGGACCACAGAATGAGACTGATTAATGAATGGGACCCCTTGCCTGAGATTGTCCTGATCCTACCACCATTTAGTAGCCTGGATCAGAGTCTGAGTCACTAGAATCAGTTTGATCAGAGGATCTCTTTTCTGAGACCAAAAAGCCCTCAGATGGAACTGAATGTCTCTCATCTGAAATCTGGCCTCCTGGACCACTGCAGTGGAAGCTGCCATGTGGCACAGCAAGTGAAGAAAGTGTCTTGCTGATAGAGAAACCAGAAAGTGGAAGGAAGAAGCCAGCTTCATGATGGCCTTCACCCTTACCAAGGGGAGAAATGCTCTTCTTTGACAGTGTCTAGTTCTACCCCTATGAAAGGCAACAGTTGTACTGGCTCGAGAACTGACTTGGGAAGATTGAGAAGGAAACCTAGAGAAGTGAACACTTGCTGGGTCACATTTAGATCTGACTTGACTTGGTCTGGAGACTGACCCACTATGAGCCAGTCATCCAGGTACGGGAATATGGAGATATTTTTTCTCCTTAGGAAAGCCACTACTACTGCCAGGCATTTTGTGAACACCCTTGGAGCTGATGTTAGACCGAAAGGCATTGCTTTGCACTGGTAATGGCCTGAAGGCAGTTCGAACCTGAGGTACCTTCTGTGGGAGCACCTGATGGGAATATGAAAGTAGGCATCCTTTATGTCCAGGGAGGTTAGCCAATCCCCTGGCCTTAGAGAGGGAAGAATTATTCCCAGAGTCACCATTTTGAACTTTGGCTTTAACAAATGTTTGTTTAGGTATCTTAAGTCTAGGATGAGCTGCCACTCCCTGTTTTTTTCGAGGTAAGGAAGTACCTGGAGTACAGGCCTTTTCCCCTGTGTACTGTAGGAACTCTCTCTATGGCCCTTAAGGCCAGAAGAGATGAAACCTCTGCCTCTTAGGGCAATGGTTTTGGAGCTGTTTGCAGGTGGAAAAGATCTGACTCTCAGCTTTGGGAATTTTTTGAAGCTGAGAGCCAGTCCCTGGCCTACTACCTCCAGGACCCAATTGTCTGAGGTAACAGACTTCCAGTCCTGGAAATAGTAAGCCAGCCTGCCTCCTACAGGAATGGAGGAGTCGACCCAGGCTGACACCTCAGGGTGTCTGCTTGGCAGGAGCTTTAGGCTTAGAGGTGGATGCAGCCCTGCTCATCTCCCTTCTGCCTCTTCCTCTGAAGAACCCCCTCTAAGAAAACAGAGAGGAGGCCTGCGCTTAGTAGAAAGGCCTATGAAAAGGCCTGCCCTTGCCCCTAGCTTGTTGCCTTTGAGGAGTTGCCTGTCTTTCCATGGCCTGTGCACTCCTATAGGTGGTCCTGTACTCGTCCATTTTCTTCATATAATTCTCTGTCTGCTCCCCAAACAAAGAATTATTAAACACAGGAAAATCCATGGCCTTAGCCTGGGTATCCTGAGAAAGGCTAGTACACCTGAGCCAAGCCAGTCTCCGAAGAGCCACAGATGTAGCCATGACTCTAGATGAAACATCTTTGGAGTCCACAGCAGCATGAAATTGAATCTTTGATGCCTCAATCCCATCGGCAACCATCTTCTCCAGCTCCTTGGCAAGCTGGGAAGAGGTCTGCTTAGCCAGTGCCAATACAGTGTCTCACCTGGACTTCTGGTACCTGGCTGTATAGGCCATGTAGTTCGCCTGCCTAAGTCCCAAAGAGGATGCCATGTACTGCTTTTTTGCCATGGCATCCAATTTCCTGGAGTCTTTATCTGGGGGGTGTGAAGCCAAGGGAATGTTAGCCTTATCACAGGTTGCAGCCTGCAGGACCCCAACATGGCTGCACTGCTGGTACAAGTACTCCGTACCTGAGCCCGACAGCATGTACCTCTTGTCCAACCGTCTTTCCACAGGAAGTAATGAATTTGGAGTTTTTAACAGCTTTTGTGTCTGTTTCCCAAAAGACTTGTGAAGGGGAATAGACAACCTTCTGGACTCTGGGATGTCCATCATCTCCACAAAGTCAGACTCCTCTTGTTCCTCAACAGCTTCCTCCATAGGGAGCTGGAGGGTTTCTGCCACTTTCCTGTAGAAAATAAAGTGGGAAGAGGACTCAGAAAGCCTGGGAGGGGAAACACTAGAAGGCCTGTCCAGTTCGATAGGCTCATCCAGACCTTCAATTCCATCATCATCATCACCACCTTCATCTTCATCATAATCATCATCCCCCTCCAAGTCTGGTTCATAAAAATCTTCAGGGGTATAATCCTGAACTGGAGGAACTGACCGAACCGAACGCCTGCCAAAAGGCGCCAGATCAGCCAGACCCGAACTAAGCGATTCCACTATACGAATCATTCGGGCAATTTCCTCGGTGGTCGGATGATGTGGTTCTGGATCTGAACCGGCCAATTTGTCTTTTCTTTTTCTTTCTGATGGACCCGATCTCTCAGAATCAGCTCTCCCTGGTCAGAGGGCACTCCTTTTGGTTTGGTCGGAACTGAACCGGGCTGGCCATCCGGGTCAGCGGACTTCTCGGCCTACTTTTCCCTAAGCCTGCCCAACCTTCTATCCAGGGTGACTTTAGGAAATTCTTACAGATTTGGCAATCTGACTCTAGGTGACTAAAACCCAGACAGTAAACACAAGTGGTGTGGGGGTCAGCCTTAACAAAGGCCTCCCCACAATCACTGCAGTGCTGAAACCCAGTGGGCCTGTTTTTTTTCTTGGGTTTCTCAGTCACAGCCATAACTAAACCCTTACCCTTTTTATTGCAACCGCCAGGCAAGACACTCTTATCAGTTTCTAACTGTGTTACGGGTATTTAAAAAAGATGAAACCAAGTTTTTTTTTTTTTTTTAAACGATAAGGACTAGTACCTCACACTAAAATTCCTGTAAAGAAAAGGAAAACAAACACTAAACCAGAGACCGGTTCAGCCGAACCGGTCACACAAATTCAGTATTCAATTTCCACACACTTTTTTTAGCTAAGTCCACTACCTATGCACTTACTGTCCCACATACAGGGATCTGAACCAAAAAACAATAAGGAATATCGGTAAAACCGACGATTTTTAAAGTGCGAACCAAGAGCGAAGGAGATATCTCCGGAGCGACTGTTCAGTTAGGCGGAGTAAAGAATCTGATGGTTACACTTCAAAGTGCAGCAGAAAGAGGTCTGAACTGAGCTCAAGCTCAACGTTCTATGCTCTGCATAGAATTTAACTCTTTCCTCTCCGGAGCAGTTCAAGTGCTGGCGCTAACTGCAATAAGTCAGAATATAGCAGGACTTCATGTTGTTTGAAACTAACTAACTCAAAGTAAGAAATTGTTTCAACATTTTTGTGCCAAATGACAAAACAAGGTTTTAGGGTCAAAGACTCAAATCGAGAAAACCCCAAAAGAATACAACAGGTAGTGATTCACCAAACTAAAAGAAAAAAACCCTAAGAGATGGAGGCATGTCCAGAACCCCTCTGGGGTCTAGCACTATGCCTGCCCCACCACATCCCAAAACTGCTAGGTTCCAGATGGGGAGGCAGGGAAGGAAGTCAGAATACAGCAAGACTCCATTAGAAGAAACAACATTACTATGGTGAGTAATTTTTCTTCAAACAACAAGAAGTCTTGCTGTATTCTGACTATATGCAGACTACCAAGCAGTACCCCCTTGGAGGAGGGAGTTACAGAACCTGTTTTGGGAACATGCTCTGCAGCACAGCTGTGCCAAACCTAGCATCACTTTGTGACTGAATGTCCAAAGAGTAATGCTTGATAAAGGTGTGAACAGATTTCCAGGTGTCTGCTTTACATAAGTCCAATAAAGGTATATCTCTAGCTGCTGCAACCGAAGCAGCTGTACCTCTGGTAGAATGAGCCCTTAGGCCTGAGGGAGGCTCCTTCCCAAGTTTAGAGTAGCAGAACTGAATACAAGAGACAATCCACCTGGCAACAGATTCTTGGTAGCAGGCTTGCCCTTTCTCACTTCACCGTAAGTGAGAAACAACTGAGAGCAGTCCTTTCTATAGGCCATAGTGTGGTCAATATAGTAACTGAGAGCCCTTTTCACATCAAGACTGTGTAACCTCCTCTCTCTAGAGGAAGAATGATCAGTGAAAAAGACAGGGGAAAGACAGACTGGTTCAGGTGAAAGTCTGATACCACCTTGGGAAGGAACTTTCTATTGGTGTGGAGGACCACCTTATCCCTATGAAAGGAAATGAAATCAGGTTCCACTGATAAGGCCTGTAATTCACTGATCCTCCTTGCAGAGGTAATGGCCACCAGGAATACAGTTTTCCAAGTCAAGTATTTCAGCTCAGCTGAAGATAAAGGTTTAAAAGGGATCTGCATAAGTTGTGCAACACAGATATTCAGATCCCAAGAAGGAGTCGGCTCCATAAAGGGAGGATTGACATGGACCAAACCTTTGAAGAATTTCTTGAAAACTGGATGAGAAGCTAGGGAAGAGCCTTTACCAACAGAAAGGAAGGCAGACACAGCTACCAAATGTACTTTAAGAGTAGTAGGCCAGAGGCCTAAACTGTTAAGATGTACCAAATAGTCCAAAACAGTGACAATATCAGCCAGTTCTGGCTTAATATGCCTACTGGAACAACAGAAACCAAACCTTTTCCATTTGGAGTTGTAAATCTTCCTAGTAGCAGGCATCCTGCTAACCTTTAAAATATCTAGGACTGATTGGGAAAGATGCAAACTTGTATATTCTAGCTCTTCAAGAGCCAGGCTTTGAGCCTGAGAGTCTGAAGGTTGGGGTACAGAATCCTCCCCTGAGAGGAGGTGAAGAGATTGTGTTGCCTGGGAAGACACAAGGGCAGTGTTAGTGACAGTGACAACAGTAGAGGATACCAAGGCTGTCTGGCCCAGTCTTGAGCCACTACAATCACCTTGCAAGGCTGAGACCTGATTTTTGTCAGGACCCTGGATATCAGAGGAAATGCATACAGAAACCTGTTTGTCCAATTTAGTAGAAGAGCATCCTGAGGAACAGGGCCCAGAAGGGGTGGTCTGCAACAATAAAGAGGAAGTTGATGATTGTCCGGGGCTGCAAAGAGATCTATCTCTGGGGTCCCCATCTCCTGAAAATGGCTTGAAGAATGAAAGGGTTCAGAGTTCATTTGTGGTGACCCTGAGAAATCCTGCTGAGAGCATCTGCTAGAATATTGTCCTTCCCTGGGAGATGCACAGCTATCAGGGAAGCCTGAAGGGATAAAGCTAGAGGCCATATTTTCATGGCCTCTGTGCACAAGGCCGAGGGCTGAGTGCCTCCCTGTTTGTTGATGTACCACATGGTTGTGGTATTGTCTGTTCTGATCTACACCACTTTCCCTTGGACAACCATTGAGAATGTCTGAAGTGCTAGGAAGACAGCTCTTAATTTGAGAAGATTTATGTGTAGAAGAGACTCCTGGTGTGACCAAGTTCCCTGAGCTGTAAGATGATCTAGGTGGGCCCCCCACCCCAACAGGAAGGCATCTGTGGTGAGAATTACAGAAGGGACCTGACTGATAAAGGGGGCCCCTTATCGAAGATTATTTTCCTTCAACCACCACTGAAGGGCCTGGACCAAGGTTTTGGAGACTGGAACCAGTTTGGAGAGAGGGTCCTTTTTCTGAGATCAGTAAGATCTGAGATGAAACTGTATATCTCTCATCTGAAATTTTGCTCCCTGAACCACTGCTGTGGAAGCTGCCATGTGGCCCAGCAGCTGTAGAAAGTGTCTGGTTGGATGAGACACTAGAGGACAAAAAGAGGAGGCCAGAGTGACCAATGGCTGAACCCTTGAGAGAGGAAGAAATGCTCTTGCCTGAACTGTATCTATTTCCACCCTTATGAAGGTGAGAAGCTGGGCTGGCTCTAGAACAGACTTCTCTAAATTTAGAATGAAACCCAAGGATTCTAGAAGTCTTTGGGTAACCTCTAAAGCTGACTTGACTTGGTCTGAGGATTGGCCCACTAGAAGCCAGTTGTCCAGATATGGGAACAAAAGGATGCCCTGCCTACTGAGGAATGCCACCACTACTGCAAGACACTTGGTGAACACCCTTGGAGCAGATGTTAGGCCGAAGGGCATGGCCCTGATTTGATAATGGCCTGAGGGCAACTCGAACCTGAGGTACATTCTGTGGGAATGTCTGATGGGTATGTGGAAGTAGGCATCCTTGAGATCCAGGGAGGCTAGACAGTCTCTTGGTCTCAGAGAGGGAAGAATTACTACCAGTCACCATTTTTAACTTTGGTTTTGTCAGATGTTTGTTCAGGTACCTTAAATCCAATATGGGTGGCCACTCCCCTGTCTTTTTGGGGGTAAGGAAGTATCTTGAATACAGTCCTTTCTGCCTGTGACAAAGAGGCACCTTCTCTACTGCTTGCAGAAGCAGAAGAGAGGAGACTTCTGCCTCTAAGGCCTTTGTCTCCAAGGGAGAGGGAGGACTGAAGGACCTTGCTCTCATTCTTGGGAAGCTTTTGAAACTGAGCGCATGTCCCCGGCTCACTACTTCCAGGACCCATTTGTCTGAAGTAATAGACTCCCAGGCCTGGGAGTAGTGAGTCAGCCTGTCCCCTAGTGGGATTGGGGAGGTGACCCTGACTGACACCTCAGGGTGTCTGCTTGGCAGGGGGCTTGAACTGAGTAGCTGATGGGGTCCTAGTTACCCCATGTCTACCTCTTCCCCTAAAGAACCCACTCTGCTGAAAAGAAGAGGAGGAGGCCTGAGCTTGGTAAAAAGGCCTGCCCCTGAGGATTGGTCTGCTTCTCTTTGGCTGCAGCACTCCTATAGGTGGTCCTGTACTCGTCCATTTTTTCTCATGTAATTCTCTGTTTGATCCCCAAAGAGAGAATTACCAGTTACAGGGAAATCCATGGCCTTAGCCTGGGTATCCTGTGAGAGGTTGGTACTCCTAAGCCAAGCAAATCTCCTCATGGAGCTAGATGTAGCCATTACCCTGGAATGAACATCATTTGAGTCTACAGCAGCATGAAATTGCACCTTGGATGCCTCAATACCATCTGCAGCCACCTGCTCCAGCTCCTTGGCTAGCTGGGGAGGGGCGTTCCTAGCCAGTTCCAGAACCGCATCCCACATAGATTTCTGGTACCTGGCTGTATATGCCATGCAATTTGATTGCCTGAGTCCCATAGAGGATGGCAAGTACTGTTTTTTTGCCATGGCATCCACTTTCCTGGAATCCTTTTCTGGGGGTGAGATGCCAGGGTAATATTAACCTTGTCACAGGCTGCAGCTTGTACTACCCCAACATGACTGCTGTGATTAGAAAGGAATTCCATCCCAGGACCTGACAAAGCATACCTCCTGTCCATCCTTTTTTCCACAGGAGGAATGGAAGTAGGAAACTGTAAAATGTTTTGTGTCTGCTTCCCCAAGGATTTGTGTAAGGGGATATACACTCTTTTTGACTAAGGGACATCTATCATTTCCAGATAGTCAGGTTCTTCCTGATCCTGTTCAGCCTCTTCCATAGAAAGCTGAAGAGTCTCAGCCACTTTCTTGTAAAAGAAGAAATGGGAAGGGGACTCAGAAAGCCTGGGAGGAGAAGCCTGAGAAGACCTGTCTGGGGAGATGTCAGGCTCGACTGGCTAATCTAGACCTTCACATTGTTCTTCTTTATAATCTTCATCCTCCTCCTCCCAATCGCCCTCATAATATGCCTCAGGATCTATATCTGAAGCAAGTACTTCTGACCGAACCGATCGACTCTGAACCGATGCCAGTTCGGTCGGAACCGGGCAAAGCAATTGAACTACTGAAATCACTTTCGCTATCTCATCAGCGGTCGGACCATGGGAAGCCGGATCCAAACCGGCTGATTTTCTCTTCCTTTTACTTGGAACCGATTCTGCAGAATTGGCTCTCCATTTGCCCTAAGGGGTATCGCCTAGGTCAGTGGGCACCTCTTCAGGTTCGGCCGCACCCGGACCAGGCTGGCCATCCGGATCAGTGGACTTCTTGGCCCTACTCAAACGTTTATCCAGAATGGTTTTGGGAAAGTTCTTGCATATTTGGCAGTCTTCCTTGAGGTGGTCAAACCCCAGACAATACACACACACACACACACACACACACACACACACACGGCGCGAGGTGAGGGTCAGACTTAACAAAGGCATCCTTACACTCGGTACAGTGCTGAAACTCAAGGGTCTGGTTTTCTTCTTGGGTTTCTCAGACATGCCTTCAACCAAAAATCACCTTACACAGCGGTTAAGCCAGGTGATTACACACTTAACGGTTCCAACCGTGTCATGGGTCGGTTAAAAAAAATCCTAATTATCAGATTTTTTTAGGAACCGATAAGCACCAGAAAAACCACACACAAGTATACTATATAATAAAAGAAGATCAGTGTCGGTTCTGAACCGGACCGACCAGCAAAGAGCCAAAAAACGAAACAATTTCTTAACCAAAAACATACTAAATAACCATTACCTACTACTACCACTTACTGGTACTGAAATAGAGGCAAGAATACCGAAATACTGAAGCAACAGTTTGAAAAAAAGGACTGATTCGAACTGGACCGAACCGGAGCGCAGGAGGGATCTCCGGAGCGACTTCACAGATAGGTGGAGTAAAGAATCTGACAGTTGCACTTCAGAGTATCACAGACAGAGGTTTGAAAATTGAGCTTGAGCTCAACGTTCTATGCCCTTGCACAGAGTTAACCCTTTACTCTCCAGAGCAGTTCAAGTGCTGGGGCTAACTGCATATAGTCAGAATACAGCAAGACTTCATGTTGTTTGAAAGAGGAGTGGTTAGACCACAGTGGGCTGAGAGAGGATGAGGGTGGTGGAAAAGAGGTGCATCCCTCCAGTTGTACCTCTCCACAATTCATATGCTGTTCTGGCAAAGTGTGGTTCCTCTATGGAGGCACCCACAGTGGAGACCAAGGAGGATGCTGGGAACCTCCACAAAGGAGACCCAGACAAGGGTGGCATGGGACCTCACAGGGGAAGGAAACAACTCCTGGTGGGGGACTCCATTGTTAGGAAGGTAGAACTGGGGGAGGAAGGGGAGAGGGAGGTAAGGTGCCTGCCTGGTGCCATGGCTTGGAGGGACAGGGAGCGAATCCTCAGGATCGCCGAAGCAGCTGCACAGGGGAGGGAGCTGGATGTCAATGTCCACCTAGGGACAAATAACCTGGCTAAGAAAGGGATCAGAGCAGTGCAGGAAGCATTTGTGGAGTTGGGGAGAGGTCTTAGACAAGCAGCACACACGGTAACCTTCTCGGAGGTGCTGCCCGTCTATGGCATGGGTGAGGCTAGGGTGCTCCACACCATGAGATTCAATCAGTGGTTGAAAAACTGGTACAGAGCTCAGAGATTTGGCTTCATTGGGGACTACGGGTCCACCTGGAGGGATGCAGGCCTATACTGGCGTGATGGTCTGCATCTGTCCAGGAAGGGAACCAGGATCCTAGGTGATAGGTTTAAGTGCTTCATTGGCAAGCATTTAAACTAGCTAAGGGGGAGGCACTAGAGAGGAGCAGGGAAATCCTAGCCCCCCCCAAAAAAATCAGGGTACTAAGTGAGATAAACACCAAGATAGAGATGTTGATAGGGAGAAGGGCAGGGGAAAACAGAGAAAATGACAAACGTAATGAGGACAGGGATGGGGCAAAAATGGGTAAGACCATCAAAAAATGGAGGGTAATGTGTACCAACACCCGTAGTCTGGGCAACAAGCTCCCTGAACTGGTGGCCTTGATGGAAGAGGGATGCCTGGATATCATAGTAGTCACAGAAACATGGTACACAGAGAACTGTGACTGGGATGTTAACATACCAGGGTACACAACCTACAGGAGAGAGGGAGGGGAGAAGAGGGGACAGAGTAGCTCTTTATGTAAGGGAAGGGATAAAAACAACTGAACAAAAGAGTAAACAGGGAGGAGAGGGGGCACTGTGGGTCACCTTAGAGACTGAAAATGGCACCACAATCAGCATGGGGTTGTATACAGACCCCCATGTCAGGAGGAGGAATGGACAAGGAAATGATAGAAGGCATCCTTAGGATGGCAGAGACAGGGGAGATACTGTTGATGGGGGACCTTAATATGCCAGATATTAACTGGAGCACCTTTACTGCAGCCACATCCAAAAGCAGGGCCATTCTCGATGCCCTTCAGGTGGCATGCCTCAGACAGCTAGTTTTGGAACCCACTTGTGAGGGAGCAATCTTAGACCTCATACTCTCAAATGGGGACAGTGAGAGAATCTCAGATCTAGAACTGGGTAGCCATCTGGCAATAAGTGACCACCAAACAGTGTGGTTCACGATAAACTCAGCTACAGAGTCAAGTCATACAAAAGTGAGGGTTCTGGACTTCAGGAGGGCTGACTTTGGCAAGACGGGAGAGTGCCTTAGAAAAGCACTAACAAACAGGCTAGGAGGAGGGGTGGAGCAACAATGGGGAAACATCCAAACTGCCATCACAGAGACAACAAGCCTTTGTGTGAAGCAAATAAATCAAAACGAAAGAAAAACCACTATGGTTCTCAAAAGAAGTGGTGGTAAGGGTTAGGGAAAAAAGATAGCATTAGGAAGTATAAGGAACACAGAAGAAGCAGGACAGAGAACTGTACCAGTTAAAGCAGAAGTAAACGGGAGGGTAGTCAGAATAGCAAAGGCCCAAACTGAAAAAAGATAGTCCTTCAGTTGAGAGGGATAAAACCTTTATAGGTATATCAGGGGTGTAGAAAGACAAAGGAGGGATAGTGAGGCTGAATAGAATGGACAGTGGGTGGGCAGAGAGGACAGTGAAAAGCAGGATACTGAATGAATACTTCTGCTCAGTATTCACAAAACAGGAGGAGGGAGGTGCCTAATCCAATTAACAGAAGCACTGTGGATGAGAATCGATCCCAGTCCTTTCACAGAAAAGGTTCTGCAAGAACTCCTAAAACTGAAGGTGGACAAAAGAAATGGGGCCTGATGGAATACACCCCAGAATTCTAAAGAACTAAGGAAGAACTGAGTGACACCTGACTACCCTTTTAACAAATCATGAGGAGGATAGTGTGGTACCTGGAGGACTGGAAGGCGGATGTGTCTCCACTTCACAAAAGTGGGAGCAAGACAGTGGCAGGAAACTACAGACCTGTTAGTTTGACCCTGTAGTAGGGAAAGTGATGGAATCACTTCTGAAGGAAAAAAGAATTGTTGAGTACCTAGATGCCAGTGAGACGCGGGATCCAAGGCAGCATGGGTTCACAGCAGGAAGATCATGTCAGATGAATCGTTGATTTCTTTGACTGGGTGACCAAAGTAGTAGACCAGGGAGGAGCTGTGGACATGGCTACCTAGACTTTAGCAAGACAGTTGACACAGTCCCACACAAAGATTAATAGTCAAATTAACCAGCCTGGGAGTGGGTCCCAGGGTGATAGCCTGGGTAAAACATTGGCTGGACAACAGGACACAGAAGGTAACTGTAAATGGAGTCCACTCTGAAGAAAGAGTTACTAGTGGGGTACCGCAGGGTTCAGTACTGGGTCCAGTCCTTTCTTTCTAATGTCTTTATAAGTGACATTGCAGAGGACTGAAGGAAAAGTATACTCTTTTCAGATGACACAAATATCTGCAACAGGGTTGATACACAAGGAGGCATGGAAAGGATGAGAAGGGACTTGGCAAGGTTGGAGGAATGGTCAGAAGTATGGCAGCTTGGATTCAATGCAAAGAAGTGCAAAATAATGTACCTGGAAACAAAAACCAGGGTAGGATTACACAAATGAGGTGGTAACAACAACAAAATGGAAAGGGACCTGGGGTAATCATATCAGATGACCTTAAGGTTAACAAGCAAAGTGAGAAGGCAGTAGGGAGGGCTGGGGAATAATGGGATGTATGAGAGAGGCATCACCAGCAAGAAAACAAAGTTGTTATCCCTCTGTACAGACAGTTGGTGAGACCCCATCTGAGTACTGCATCAGTTCTGGAGACCCCATCTCTAAGGACATAGACAGGATGAGGCAGTCCAAAGCAGGGCAACTGAAATGGTGCAGGGTCTGCAAGAGAAGCCATGCCAGGAGAGACTAAAGGAGCTTAATGTGTATATCCTCAAGGAAAGAGAGAGAGGAGGACATGATAGAAACATTTAAGTACCTCAGTGGAATCAACAAAGTTCAAGAGGTAGCATCTTTCAAAAAGAGATGTGCAAGAACAAGGGGACACAATTTGAAGATAGAGGGGGGATGGCTCAGGGGCAATGTGAGGAAGTATTTTTTCACAGAGAGGGTGGTGGATGCATGGAACAGCCTTCCTGAGGAGATTGTGGAGTCTAAAACTGTGGGAGAATTCAAGAATGCATGGGACAGACATAAGGCAATTTTTGTAGGGGTAGAAAGAAATAGGCTGTTGGTTAAATAGGATCTGCCGCTTATCCTGTGGGTAGGGAAATGGGCAGACTAGGTGGGTCAAGTGGTCCTTATCTGCCATAAAGTCCTATGTTTCTGTGTTTCTATGTCATTAGAGGATCAAATGGCTTACAGGTGAGCATGTCTAGAACAAGAAAGATATCCCAAACTGCTAACGGTCACCTGACTGGTGGTCTAGTGTGGAGGCTACCTTTAAGGAGTCTCTTAACCAAGGGTAGCTGAGCCACTGACATATTGTGGATAGGTTCATGGTTGGCCAAAATTGCACAAAGATGCACCTTCACCGTCAAGTCCTGCGTTCAACAGGTCTAGAAGGTACTAACACCTTGTTTGGTGAGCAAGTAAAGGGGTCCAGAGAGGACTTTGCACACCAAATGGAAAACTGTTTTCACTTTGCTGTGTACATCTTCCTAGTGAATGGCTTGCACACTGCTAGGAGGATGTCTGAGATCTCCAAGAGATGTTGAACCTACCCACATCTATCTCCTCAGGAGCCAGGCATGGAGATGAAGAGACGCGGAGTTAGATGGACCACCGGACCCTGGGTCAGGAGGTCTGTTTGAAGTGGGAGTTGTCTCAGTGGAACCTCCGATAATCTGTTGATTAACGGAAACCATATCTGATGACACCAGCATGGGGCATTGAGAATCGTGCTGCCCTCCTGTGCCTGTAACTTGAGCAGCACCCTCTGAATTAAGACAAGAGCAGGAAATGCATACAGAAAGTGTCTTGTCTACCGCAGTCCGAATGCATCCTGACAGAAAGCACCAGCTTCTGGATTTTTGGAGCAGAACAGAGGCAGTTTTGCATTGAGTGGGGACCCAAAAGGTCCAGGTTTGGAGTACCCCTCTTCGAATAGTGACTGCACAATGTTTGAATCGAGAGACCATTTGTGTGGATCTGCCTCCGTTCTGCTGAGGCAATCCACCAGATCGTTCTGGATTCCTAGCGGGTAGACCACTTGGATCAGGGCATTGTGTTTGAGACACCATTCCACACTCATGGCTTCTCTGCACAGGGGTAAGAGGTGATCCACCCTGAGCTTTTTGATTTAGTACATCACCTCCTTGTTGTCCATCTGAAGGAGAATTACCTTGTGACAGAGGACATCCTTCAGGGCTCGGACAGTGTACAGGACAGCTCTCATCTCCAGGACATTTTTGTGTAGCTGGGATTCATCCTGACTCCACAGGCCCTGGATGTGGAGATCCACAGCTGCCCCCCAACCGGTCAGAGAGGCATCTGTGGTGATGGTGATCTGCGTCTCCAGTGGGGCAAAGGGAAAATCTTGGAGAAGGTTGTCCTCCTGAGTCCACCAGGTGAGTGGCCTCATTAGAGGCCCCATCACCTTGAAGTGCAAGGATTGCGAATGTGTGGTCCGAGTCTGCTGAGTGCTGAGCATCCATTGTGTGGTTTTCATGTGCAAGCCGCCAGGTGCAAGCCAGCACCAGATACCACATGAAACTCAGAATCCGCTGCATCAAGAGACCTCAAACCAAGTTTTTTTCCTTGATGAAGCGAGTTATTTGTATGTAGTTTCTCCTGTCTTCTGGAAGGAAGGAAGGCTCTTGCCCTGGAGGTGTCCAGGAGCTGCTATGAAAATAAGTTGTTGGGAGAGTGGAAGCTGAGCTTTTCCAGGTTCAGAAGAACTCCCATGGATGTGAGGAACTTGGAAGCCATGGCAACCACTTCCTGTGTCCCTTGTCTGGAGGAGCTCACTAGGAGCCAATCGTCCAGGTACGGAAAGAACAGGTTACTCACCTGTAACAGTAGTTCTAGGAGTGGTGTATGTTGTTATCCACACTCTCTGGCATGTCCCTTTCCCCTTTAAATCTGGCCGGAAGTCTTCAAGTTGGCTCCTCCCACCCACCCGGGTGGTAAATATCTCGGCTTTGCCCCATGATGCCAGATCTTAGCCCGCTGGAAGCAAGGTTGTGCGCCTAAAGCCGGGAGGTCAGGTGGAGTGCGTGGATGAACATATACCACTCCTAGAACTACTGTACAGGTGAGTAACCTGTTCTTCTGGAAGGCGTGGATATGTTGTTCATCACACCACTCTGCAGACTCCAAGCAGTTCTCCGGGAGGGAGGCAGGCGCATACCCCCTACTTGGGAAATAGAGATTGGAGAACTGAGGTCCCAAAACCAGCATCCTGACATGACTCAAGGTCGATGTGGTAGTGGGTAATGAAGGTGTTTGCTGTCTTCCAGGTAGCAGCCCGACAGATGATCTGGATAGGGATGTCCCTGGAAGCAGCCACCGATGCAGCAGTATGGTGGGTAGAATGAGCTCTTATCCCTCTGGGAGGCTCCTTACCCACCAACTCAGAGCACAGACCTATGCATGATGTAATCCACCTTGCAATGGTCAATTTGGCTGCAGGTCTGCCAGAAGCAGCTTCAGCATAGGTGACAAACAGCTGGCGAACCTCTCCCCGAATTTCCGCCATTCTCTCCTTATAATAGGAGAGAGCACGTCTCAAATCCAAAGTATGGAGCCTGTACTCGGCATCCAAGGTGTAATTAGGGTAGTATACCAGCAGAGTTAACACATGGTTAAGATGAAACTCTGATACCACCTTCGGAAGGAATTTCGGGTGGGGGCGCAGGACAACTTTGTTCCTGTGAAAGACCAGATAAGGGGAGTCCACCAAAAGCACCTGGAGCTCCCCCGTCCTTCTGGCTGACATGATAGCCACCAGGAAGGCCTTCCTCCATGACGAGTTTGAGAGCTCACACTTGTGCATGGGTTCGAATGGCTTGCCCATGAGCTTTGCCAAAACCAGCAACAGATCCCACGGAGGTGGAGGTTCACGCACCAGAGGATATGTGATCCAGGCCTTTGAAGAAGCACCGACCACTGTCTCCTGCACCAATCGTCTGACCGCCCGCGCCGTGGCAGAAATGGCTGCCAGGTGCACCCTAAGGGTCGATGACGCAGACCCCCTTTGGAGAGACCAAAGGTAGTAGAATGTTAGCCACAGAGCAGGATAAGGGGTCCAGACTCTTACCCTGACACCAAATGGAAAATCTCTTCCATTTGAAGGTGCAACATTTCCTGGTCGATTCCTTACAAGATGCCTCCACCACAGTGTAGACATCCTCGGAAAGACCCAGAGCCTGGAACTCTAGCCGCTCAGGTACCAGGCTGTGAGGTGCAGGGATTGAAGGTCCGGATGGAAGACCTTCCCTTGATTGAGAGATATCAGGTCCGGGAGTGTACAAAGCCGCTCCGGAGGCCTGCAGCTGAGGCTGAGGAGATCTGGGTACCAGAACTGGTGCGGCCAGTCTGGGGCTACCAGGATCACCCTTGCCCTGTCCCTCCTCACCTTGAGTAACACCTTGTGGATCAAGGGAAATGGAGGGAAGGCGTAGAAGAGGCCTGGAGTCCACGGTCTTGAGAAGGCATCCCCCTGCAGCAAATCCTGCTGAGGGGGGGCGGGCATGATACAGCCTCAGCTTGGTGTTTTCCCTGGAGGCAAACAGGTCCACCAACGGTTTGCCCCAATGGGAGAACAGATTGTGAGCTACCTCTGGATGGATTGACCACTCATGGGATGTCTGGCCTATACGGCTGAGAGCATTCGCCAGCTGGTTCAAGACTCCTGCCACATGAATGGCAAGGAGGTCTACCTCCAACCGGCTCACGAGGGTCCAGATTTGGAGCACCTCCTTGCACAGCAGATGGGAGTGCATGCCACCCTGTTTGTTGAGGTAGTACATGGTCATGATATTGTCCATCTGGACTTGAACCACTTGACCCCAGAGCTGAGGAGCGAAAGCTGACAGTGCCAGTCTGACTGCTCAGAGCTCCAGCAGGTTGATGTGGCATCGGGACTCCTTGGAGGTCCAGAACCCATGGGCCCTGTTGTCCCCCATGTGGGCTCCCCAGCCCATGAGAGAGGCATCGGTCATGAGGACAACCATCAGCTCGGGGCTGACAAATGGGATCCCTTCCTGCAACCAATCTGGGGTGGTCCACCACTGGAGAGCATCCCACATCTTCTGGGTTACAGTGATCAGCTGGTTGAAATGACCGTGGCACTGAGTCCACTGGGTGGCCAGTTCCCATTGAAGGGGGCGCATGTGCCATCTGGCCTAACAGACCACTGAGGTGCATGCAGCCACGTGGCCCAGAAGGTGCAGAAAGTCCCGGGCAGGGCGCAAGTGCCCAACCAGAAATGATTGGGCAAAGGAGGAGAGAACCTCCGCCCTGTCCGCTGGAGCAGAGCTCTGGCTTGACAAGAGTTGAGCTCTGCCCCGATGAAGCCCATCACCTGCGAGGGCATGAGTTCCAACTTGGCCTTGTTGATTAGGAGGCTCAGCTGGGAGCAGGATCAGAGAGCCAGATCCCTGGATCTCTCCACTTCCTGAAGGGAGGAACCTGCCAAGAACCAGTCGTCGAGGTAAGGGTAAATCCGAACTCCTCGACACCGAAGATGGGCTGCCACCACTGCAATGCACTTGGTGAAGACCTGAGGGGCTGATGACAGGTCGAACAGCATGGCTCAGAACTCGTACAGGGTCCCTTCGACCCTGGAGTGGAGGAACCGCTGATGGGACGGACGGATTGGGACGTGAAAGAATGCGTCCTGCAGATCCAGTCAACAGAACCACATGTTTCACTCCAGGGATGGTACGATCTGGTTCACAGTTACTGTCCGAAAGGTGCGAGACCTGAGATATTGATTCAGGTCGTGGAAATCTAGGATGGGGTGCCAACCCCCCATCCACTTGGGCACCAGGAAGTACCTGGATATGAAGCCTGGATCTGTAGGAGGATCCGGCACTGGAGCTACCGCCTCCTTGCGGAGGAGCTGAGCTACGTCATCTCAAAGAGCTGACTGAGTGCGAGCTGAGATCCTTTCTTCCCGAGGGGCACGAGCTCAGCTGGGAGGGTACTGCTCACATTCCAGAGGCAGTCCCTGCCCGACCACTTCTAGAATCCACTTGTCCGAAGTGATATCAGACCAGGTGGAAAGAAAGTGGCGGACCCGACTCCTGGGGATTCAGGGCAGGTGTGGCGGGAGTGGGGTGGCAACCCCAACCCATCACTGAGCAGGCTTAGAGGAGGAGGAGGCTCCTGTACCAGCACCTCGGCCTCCTTTACGGGGCTGTTGAGGGCCCTGCTTGGGCCTAGGGCACCAAGCTTGAGCCTGCTGCTGCTGTTGGTGCTGCTGACCTCCTTGATAGGAGGGCTGCCTGACCACAGGGGAGGACTGCCGAAATGGCTTCCTCTTCTGCTGGTTCTTGCCCAAGGAACCCTTAGCAGAAGTGGCATCCAAGGTGGCATTGGACTGTTCAATACGCTGAAGATGGCCTGCCACTCCTGGGCCGAACAAGTCGGTTCCAAGGAAAGGCACATCAGCTAACTTGTGCTGGGTATCCACCGGAAAGGAGGATAACCGCAGCCAAGCCCTGCAGCAGGTGGCCACTGCAGCTGCTAAAGAGCGGGCACAAGAATCCCCGATGTCCAGGGCCATCTGGAGCTGCTGTTTGGTGACAGCACGGCCCCGATCACGGACTTGCTTGACCGTGGTCTGCACATCTGTGGGGAGATCAGGAAAACTTCATCCAGTGACCCTAGGAGGGCATGGGAGAAGTGTGCCATGATTACAGCCGAGCTGGCCTGATGAAGGCCCAAGGAAGAGGACGCATAGACCTTAAGGGCAGAGTGGTCCATGTTCTTGGACTCCTTGTCTGGAGGTCGGTCAGTGTTGGCCGAGCTACAAGTACGTCTAAAGATGGAAGCAGTCACCAGGATCTCAGCCGAGAGATGTTCCGTGAATCTCGGAAGGGATCCCATAGGCACCACATACTTACGGGCCATACGGGCAGACGGTGTGGGCAGGAGGCTGGATGCTGCCAAAGCTCAAGGACTGGACAAAGTAATGGCTTCAGCCACTGGGAAGGCCTCCGTTGGGGTATTCCCCCCTCTTAAGGATATCCGTAAGGGGGTACTCCGCCTTTTTCTGGATAGACTCCAGGGGCATTCCAGTGGAATCAGAAATGAGGCGGAGATGTCTTGAAAGGAGGAAGGACCTTCCTCCAGGCCTGCCGAGAGTGACTCCTCATCACCTGGATGGGAGTGCAAACCGGTGGCATCCGAATCCAAAGAGTCGGGATACAGCGGTCTCCCGCCTATGTCCCCCTTGATACACCGAGGGCGGTCAGGGGTAACCATGATGGACAGGTGTCAGGGAAGCCTGGTGTCTGGACAGTCCCCTTTCGAGGGAGACCCTGAGATAGGCTGTTTAGGTGGTGGTTCCACCCTAACGGGTGGTGAGACCAGTAAGGGCTTAGGAACAATGGCCGGCCCCACAGGTGGAGGAACCGAAGATTTTGGATCCGAAGGGGTCGGTGTTGGCCCCTGAGGTGCAGGCCAAGTAATGACTGGGGTGGATGGCATAGCTGGCTCCTGTCCAGCCAAAATCAGCTGTTGCCACATAAGCTCCTCATAGTGTCGGAGTTTCCGTCGAAACCTCTCCTCGTCCAAGGAGGATGAGGACCTGTGGCGGCACCTCTTTTTAGAATGCCAGTGGCCTTTCTTTGGTTTTCCCACTGAAGAAGGAGACAGAGTCCTCAATCGAGACTGACGGGGTCAACCAGGATCGGGAGAAACCGGGCTTGGTGAAAATCGAGGCTCCGGAACAATTCCCTCGATGGGGAAACCCAAAGGCAGTGTCTCGTCATCGGGGAAAGAAAGGACGGGGGTCCTCTCTAAAGAATCATTGACCGGGAGTTGGCGAAATTGGCTCAAGAATAATCTCATCCAGATCAGCCGATTCCTCGGTCTCTGCCTGGCCAGACGGAAGATCCGTGAAGCCGGCGGCCAAGGAAACGATCTCGACCGAAGTCAAGGTAGCAGTGTCCTGGGACTCGGACCTCTCTTGGTCCCAGGAACGTCTCCTTTTTGAAGACGATGGATTCTTGTCCCTCTTCTGAGGGTGGGAAGAGTGTGAGCCCAAGGGCGCCTCACCTCTAGTGGGGAGAGACTGACACATCTCCCTGAATGAACCTGTAAAGGAAGAATCGAGGTTGAGAGGCACAAAGAAACTTCAGGTGGCGGAAGTTTGGGCAGCTTCTTCTTCGAAGGCCTTCACCTGCTCTAGCTGCTTGGCGGATCCTGCGGTCGCGGAAACCACCCACCTCACTTCTTTCAATTTCACCGGCGGGTTCCTTTTCTCCAGTCTCCCCAGCTTAAGGCGCACCATGCGGTCATCGAGGACGTTGGGATGGAAAGCCAAGCAAAAGGTACAGTTGGTGGTGTCATGACCGACACCTAGGCAGTACACGCAGGTAAGGTGGGGATTGGTGCGTGACATTTTCTGGCTGCACATACACCGGCGAAAATTGGAGGACTACTTGTCCTCCATATCCAATACTGTATTATCGGAATCGAAAACTCTGACGAGTTTGAGAGATAAATTTGGTAAAAATCGACGATGCGAATCCAGGGCCTACGATGGCTAGAGTTAGCACGAGGGAACCTGATTCTTCCAGCGGAAAGGAAGATCTGGCGTCATGGGGCTGAGCTGAGGTATTTACCACTCGGTTGGGTGGGAGGAGCCAGCTTGAAGACTTCTGGCAAGATTTAAAGGGGAAAGGGACACGCCAAAGAGTGTGGATGAACAACATATCCACGCTCCTAGAAATAAAAATTACATACCTACTTAATTCTTGATCTTCTCTTGTATCTTCACCATTCATTACTGCTGGGTATAAGCCAGAAGCACGCACCTCCATTGGGAGGTTTTATTTTTTTGGAGGGAGGAGTCGGTGCCAACACACTGCCCACAAACTGACGCTTTATGTCAGTCTTGTGACGACCGTTAGGCACATGAGACTCCTCCTCCATTCCAGTTCTGTAAGCCGGAGAGGTGAATAAAAGAGTAGAATAATAAGAGCGAGGCAAGAGAGCCGAGGGATAGTAAAAGGAAAGGAAAACAACTGAAAAAGGAATAAGCTGATAGAGGACAGGAAAGAGAAGAACCGTACTCTAAGGGACCGCAAGGTCTCACTCATGGGGCAGCTCTGAGGGATGAACAGATAAGAGACAGGAGAAAGAAGAAGGAGAAGAAGAAGAAGTGAGGGGGATGTTGGGAGGAGGAAAAATATTCTGCCAAATTGTGAGTTAAATTGGCTTAAAGGCTACAGTCTGGAACCAAAGGGCAAGGATCCCTTCCAACAAAACAGATCTAAAAGGTTCACCTGAACCTTTTGCACAGCTTGATACACAAAAGGCAGATTTCCTACACCTCCCACCATCCTGAAACCCATCACTCAAGTTGAAGGCTCACAGATTGCTAAGGCAAACAACCTGTTCCGGAGGGAGAGCACCCAACTAAGAAAGGGAAAAAGGACCCTACTAGCACATTGCCATGTGTTAATAATGGTGGGGAAGGGAAGAAGAGGGTTGAAGCCCTAACAGGGCACCCCCTTGGGAAGGTGGACAGAGAAAGAGAAGGAAACTCATTCCGACTCCCTGAGAGGCAGAGGCCAAAGAATCAGATCACCAGTTCCAGAAGGCAATTTTTCTTTTTTTGAAAATGGGCTAGCAAGACTTTGACTAGCACCAGACTGGTGTACACAGGACAAGGTTCAGAGATACCAGTGAGGTCAGAGAACTAAAGGAACAGGACCGCTCAAGAACTTTTCCTGTTAACTGGTGATTGATCTAACTTGGCCTAAGAAAAAAGGTGCCAGAAGGGACACCTTCAAGGGTAATCAGAAAGAGTTCCCTCAGGAGAAAGATAAAGCTCTACTCGCTCTCCTCCCTCTTCAGACTTAAGATGCCTTCTTCTGAGAGAAGAACGGAATACCCAAAGGCTAGGGAATTTAGGCTCTAAGGGCCATGAAAAAAGGAGGGGAAGGAGAGTGAGCAGGACGGAGGGGACGCCCCAGAAGAAGGCCCATGAGGGGAAGGTGGACGGGATTCAGTAATGAATGGAAGATACAAGAGAAAATCAGGAATTATGGTAGGTACGTCATTTTTATATCTTCCTTGTCAATCTTCACCATTCATTACTGCTGAGTGGTAAGCCCCGAGGGGACTAACATAACCCGAGGGAACAAGACCCTCAGCCTCCTCTGTTGGTGAGAAACAGGAAGGAGAGACCCTGGCCGTACTAGACTGGGAGTCTAAGGCTGTGGAGAGCTAGAAGGTGTCCCCTGAAGATGAGGGATAGAGGAAGCCCTGCAGCAGCCTCCTAGCCCTGGTGGAAAGAGGCAGGTCCCTCAGTAGGCAGAGTGAGTCACCTCGCGGGCCAGAGATGACAACCTTGATGGACAAAGCCATGCTGTCCGCCTGATGCAGATCGCTGTCCCTGCAAGCCTGGAAGCCACCTCATTGGCATCATAAGATGCCCTTGCTTGGTGCCTTGCCAGTTTGAGGCCTATAGCAGAGAGGGCAATGGCCTGTCGAGATTGCTCCATATCATGCATCGACGCTAGTACCTGAGCCAGCATTGACCACAAGTGCCTGTTATAGGCAGCATGATGTGAGTGATGTGACACAATGCACAACATCGCACGAGAAGAAAAGAACATTCTTCGCCCCCATCGGTTGAATTGTAGGGAATCTGAGCCTAGTGGTCGGTCATGCGCCAGGCGTCGGCACCCGGAAGGGGTCTCTAGGAACACCAAACCCGAGGGCGGGTTGGGGAGAGAATGTAGGGACTCAGATGGAGCACAATACCTCCCCCTGCAGTCTGCCAGGGCTGGGAGAGGGTCAGCTGGAGACTGCCAGGTGCGGACAGACACCTTCTGGAAGGGAATAGGCCAGGATGGCACCACCAAGTGCTGGGCACTGAATTTACTGAGGAATTCACGAGTCTCCCGCTCAGTATTGTCCCATCTCACATAGGAAATACGGAGAGCCCCAACCATTCTCAAAAGGAAGTGCTGATATTAAGTGAAATCAGCGTCGGAAGAGAGATGAGCAGTGGGTTCCTCTCCTTCTTGAGGAGGGAGCCGTGGAGGATGGGGAACTCGAATGTCCAGAAGACTCCTACGTTGGTGGGGACAGGTGAAAGACCTGCTCGTGCATGTACCCAACATATAATAGGAAGGCTGCAGCAGTGCTTCTGAACGTCTCCCAGGATAATGGTCCTGTAGGACCCATGTGGCCTGGAAGAGAGGGAGGTGGCTGCAGAAGAATGGAGAGAGGCACCTACAAGGAGGCGACTGTCCTCTGCCAGGGCTCTGAAATCCCAGGAATGGAGCCTGAGCTGGAGGGATCCCTGAAATCAAACCAGATAGCATGACAGAACCCTGGGAATGCGAACTCCAGAAGATCCCAAATGGGGAATCTCCCCTGAGACACATCTGGGGTTGCATAAATCCAGAAGGGCAACCCATGGCAGTGCCACTGGAAGGAACCCCTGAACCTAAGAAGAGATAGGGCTCAGCGCTATGGCTCCTCCCTGCACCCCGAGGGGTGGCAAGGGAGCGCTGACACCCCTCACCCTGACCTCTCAACCCCTCAGACTCTGAGGATGCCCTCCTCCTTGACCCCAGCGAAGGGGTCACTCGATCCAGAGACCTCCCGAGGGAGGCCCCCGAAGATAGGACTCCTAACCCCCCTGAGGAGGTGCAGCAGCACCACCAAGGGTGGCAGCTGCCGCGGCCCCCTCTGAGGGGACAGTCTCCTCCTGAACCCCCAAGCTGTCCTCCCCCATGAACCCCAGGCCACCCCCAGCCTGGGAGTCCTCAAAGGAAGACTGCTGTGGATATTTAGGAATTGGCGCGCTGGACCACCTGACACCATGTCCCACAGAGGACTCGTGATTCGGAGAAGATTTGGGGAGCCAGGCTAGGTCCACATCCGAATCGTCCCCCTCTGAAGAGGAGTCGACCATAAGGACCTCGATGGTGGCCACCCTGAGAATCGGCACCGTGAACGGCGCTGGTATGGTGTTGCCCGCAATGCTGGCTGCTCGCAGTGCATCGCTCACGGCCCTGACCCATCTACAGCCCCAGTCAAATCCCTGGCACGGCACTGGAACCCAACATGGAGCCACCAACGGAGCCGACCAGGTCAACGGCGCCACGATCGACACCAAGAACACCGGTGCCACAATCACTGGCACCGCGGATGTACCAGGATCTGAGACGGCGCCAGAAGGCGGCATTGAGGGTCTGCCAGTGCCGGACCCAGCAATCATGGGCTGCGGACACTGGGGGAACCCGCACCTCAGGAGAGGTGACTGCCGAGACGATGTCCCAGACGTGACCCCGGGAGGGGCCGCGGCATTCCTCCAACACCACAAGAGAGACCTCCTCCTCGGCAAGGCTTGAAGATGAGGAGGCTTCCTCCTCACCAGACTATACAGGCCTGGGAGGGGATCCGGAGGAAGGGTCTACAGTCCTGGCCTGGGAGGCCAGAGAACAACGCTGGCCCCCCAAAAGTTGGCGGGGCCTTGCCGACTTTGAACATGCGGATTTCAAGAACACAACAGTCCATCGAAAAGCAGGTGCATCTGTCCATATCATGATTAGATCCCAAGCACCGCAGGCAGACATCATGCCAGTCCGTCATGGAGGAATGCTGGCCATAGGAGCACCAACGCATGGGGGCATGACACGCTTTCGATCTTCACTTGGCTCCCGAACCGGACATGATGCGAAATAAAAATATAACACAGAAAAAGTTCCTGGCGCCATTAAAAGAAATGATTGGAATGAATTTACCGCATCGGGAAGAGAACTGAGATTGAGGAGTCATCATAGGGTAGACAGCATTGAATGAAGGCCTAGTGATGTACTTCGCAATGCTCTGACTCAAGCAGCAAGTGCAGCCTCGATGGTGGGAGAAACAGAACTGGGATGGAGGAGGAGTCTGTGGTGCCCAACGGCCGCCCCTCGTGCACCACGTAGTGCGTCCCTGCCTTGGGCACTGGCTCCTCCCTCAAAAAAAACAAACTCCTGTAGTGGGTGCACGCTTCCGGCTTACGCCCAGCAGTAATGAATGGTGAAGATTGACAAGGGAAGATGAAATACTTTCGCACAGGAAGTGTCCAGAAGGGTTCCTGTGAAAATGAGTTTCTGGGAGGGCTACAACTCAACTTTTTCGGGCTCAGCAGAACTCCCATAGACATGAGGAAGTCTGAGGCCATGGCCACAGCCTCCAGAGTCTCTCATCTGGAGGGACTTGCTAGAAGCCAGTCGTCCAGATATGGGAATACTTTAGTCCAATTTTTCTTAGATGCACCGTGAGAACTGCACTTTGTAAAAACTCGAGGTCCCGAGGATAGCCCAAAGGGCAGGACTCTGAATTGATAGTGTTGACCCAATGCCATGAACCTTAGGTATTTGTGATACTTTGGGTGTATGAGAATGTGTTGGTAGGTGTCCTGCATGTCCAGGAGGCTAGCCAATTGTGTTGATTAATCAAAGGTAGCAGGGTACCAAGTGATATCATCTTGAACTTTTCCTTGTAGAGGAATTTGTTTAACTTTCTGAGATCGAGGATAGGGCATGCAGGTTTTCTTTGGAACCAGAAAGTAATAGAAGTAAAATGGAAATAGCGTACCTACCGTAATTCTTGATCTTCTTGGACTGAAGTTTCCACCACTCATTCACACTGATGAGAATCGCCAGAGGCACTAGGACCAAGTGGGAGCCAAACTTTCATGAGGGCCGACGAGGATGGAGCCATGAGGAAGCAGCAACACGAGCCAGGCTTCGTCGCGGTATAGACTATCTTGGCGTCAACCCTCCAACCGCCTCAGTACCTTTTTCTTTGAGGAGGTGCAGCGTAATCAACCTAAAAATCGGACATAAGATAGTCCGAATGATCTGTGTAAGAAGGATCAAGAAATGGAAATTACGACTTACCATAATTGTTGATTTTCTTGGACAGTCTCCATCACTCATTCACACTGGTGGGATAGCCGGAGGTGCTAGGACCAAATGGGAGCCAAAATTTTTCAGAAGGGTCGGCACAGAGACAGAACCATGCATGCATGCATGGCACCATGAGACCTAGCTCGGCGCCTGTGTAGGCTATCTGGCGTCGACCCTCCAACTGCCTCAGTACCTTTTAGGCTGAGGAGGTGCAGTGTAACTAATGAAAATAACTTATCCTGACTTTCTGGGCTAGAGAGGGCCCAGATGGCTCTTTACAAGAGGGTCAAAGAACAATGTCTTCACAGCCTGAACCATGGACCATGAAGACCAGGAAGAAAACAGAGTGAACCCAGGGGATGGTGGTTGGGCGTGTGAATGAGTGATGGAGACTGTCAAGAAGATCAACAATTACAGTATGTAATTTCCATATCTTCCTGGACTAAGTCTCCATCACTCATTCCACTAGTGGGAGAGTACCGAGCTAAAACCAACAACCGTGAGTAGGGTGGTAGGAGATAGAGTTCACTCAGAAAGGCGCCAGGACTGTCCTGCTAATAAAAAGAGTTGTCTTGGAAAGAGCATCTAGAACATAGTGCTTACAAGATAAGCGCTTGAGTTGTAACTCACCACTTTGCAGGCGACTGCAATGGACACAAAATGAAACTCTACCAGGAAGCCGCAACCACTCTAGGAGGCGTGAGGAACCCAGCCTTACAATTTGGTCTAGGAGCAAAATTAATAGTGTCAAAGACATGTACTAATCTAACGTAAAGGACCTCAGGAACTGAAAAGGCCGGAGGTAAGTCTACTGGTTCAGGGTAGACGGCGTGATGGAAGAAACCTACAAGTATGGCTGACCTGTGACTAAGAGGTCCAGGAGCACTTGAACCCCTTACTTGGTGAGCAAAAGAAGGTCTAGGTGGGGTTAGCCCATCAAAGAGAATGGTTTCCACTCATTCGCTGAAACCTTCCTGATGGAAGGCTAAAGCACGACTTAGAAGCCTCTTGTGGTGGTCTAGTAGAACCAGATCCTACCCACTTCATATTCCAAAAAGGAATCATCCTGCCCCTGTCTGTACAACTGTAGTAGCAGTCTCTGAACTCAAGGAAGAGAGGAAAAGTGTACAGGAGGACATGTCCACTGCGAAAAAACATTACGACAGAAAAAAACGGGCTGGATTTCTAAGGCAAATAGAGACAGATGTGCATCGAGGAGGGACGCAGCAGGACCAAATTAGGGCGAACTATTGGTTGAAAGTGACTGAATAGCAGCAGAAGTGGACTCAATACAGTGAGGCACCACTCACTCCGGCCTTCCTGAAGGGGAGTAGGAAAGGACTCTAGTTTGCTTGCTGAAAAACAAACATCACAGCTCCGTTACTCACTCGGAAAGGATAAATTAAGTGAGCGACTGGCACAGAACCAGTGCACAGGAACCGAAGGTGTGAATATTTGAGAAGCCATCTCAGAAAAACATTACTTGATCTATGGTCCAGAAAGGGCATGTCGTCTGTTAAGTTGAAGCAAACAAGGAAGTAGGAACCTGAGTTCCAACTGCTGGAGAGTCCTTCTGTTGCTGCGAGGCTCTGATCAAGAGAAGAAAGCCTGATAAAAGGGGACCAACAGACTGGGCATCGCCTAGGTCTAGAAATATCTCTGAATAAGAAATCTCTCTTGGAGAAAAGAGATGACCCATACCTTCACTGGATCGGACTCCTCCTAGGGGTAGAAGAGTCAGGTACTCTTTACCGTGGTTTAGAGCGACTGACTCAGGGGCTGAGGTGGAACCTGACCAGATCCAAAAGGGTGGTATCGGGTAATTTCGGCTAGGCCCTGTGCTGTGATCATTTTTTTTTTTTTACCTTTAGTCTGAGCCTGACAAGGCTTTCAGGCTGCTATTTGCAAAGATTGCCTGATACAAAAATGACGAAGATGTCATCCATCTGTGGGGCAGGAGGAGCCTGAGTGTTCATAACTGAAATCGTGACCAGACTAATAATCACAGCTGAAGATATGTTAACCACCTGTGCCAATGACACCACCAAAGGGCAGTATCACAAGGGGCTGTATACCCTATCAAAGTAGTGGAAGAGCCTGTGAGGCTCCTGACCATTGAATTAGAATGTTCCACAGTGGTGGTGTCCTGACGACTGAAAAGAGTCTAGACAGAGAAGCGTTTGGTCCATGGGTGCAGTCTGAAGTATTATAGTGGACCTCCTCACGAGGAACAACTGAAAAGATCTTCCATCACGGAGTCTGGTGATGGAGAGGGCTTACTCTCCATTCAATAGATGAGTCATCCGCTGTATCACTGAAAAGTGGGACAGGGAGAGACTCATCCAGATGCACTTCTACCCCAGAAGGACCCCTAAAGGGAAACATAGAAACATAGAGGTTGACAGCAAATAAGGACCGCAAGGCCCATCCAGTCTGCCCATTTTTTTCTACCTTATGAATGTTCCACCTAGGAGACCTAGGACAGAGCCACTAGTGACTCTGCCATCAGGAAGGGTGTCGAGGAGTTCAGCACCACTTAAGAAGCCAAGAAAGTGCTGAGCGGAATGAGAGTTTCCGCTGGCGGAACAACAGAAAAGAGTTCCTGGCGGAAACCATTGGATGTCACAAGATCCACGCCAGACTGCCACTCCACTAAGATCTGTGGAAAAATAATACGCAGAACTGGACTTCATCCTGCGGAAAACACCTCGACACAAGCTCCGATGAGAAGAGGTCTGCAGAGGGAAAAATGCAGCACTAGTTCTACCTGACAGCACCAACTGGCACCGCCTGTGGTACCAGCATCACTTGTGGCACAGGATGGCACAAAGCAGTGCTTATGCATCCCGACGAAACCTGAGGGCACCTGTGGTGGTACCTGCATGCACCCTGGCACACAGGCAGCCATGGCACCTGCGGTGCTACCAGGGCACTCATGGCACCCATGCCCCTCTGGTGCACAGCACTGACATCTGCAGCACTGGGAACCAATGGCACCAATAATAGCACCCACAGCACCAACAACTGCAGTGGCTGTAGGGCAGTGGCCAGCCATTCCCTGGCCCCAGCACAAACACCAGCGGCTGACCCACGCACCAATGCCAATTCCAGCAGCACTGCCATGGCGCTGGGCCTGTGGTGCCACCCATGGTGTCGGCTGTGGCGCCAGGCACCTGGGAGAATGCCAATGGAGAAAATCCTGAGGAGAAAGGAAAAGAGGTGCTACGTGCCGGCCCCAGCAAGGAAAGAGGAGGGTAAGCACAGGGGTCGATATGATGGCGAAGGCACCAGGAAGGCACAGTGCACATCCTGATCCAGTTGATCCAGCCGGAGGCCACAAAATTGGGAACACTGGCCAGGAAAACGGGACACAAGTCAAATCCCCTGCTCCACAGAAGCGGCCCAGAGGTGAAACTGCTCATCAGAACTCCATTGAGGACAGAGACGGAGTCCGGAGTCAAAGAACGCTGCCGTAAAGGGTGGGACCAAGAGGAACCCAGTAAAGTCTGTTCAGGCCCATCACCCCTTCCGACCGACAATCCCCATGCAGACATACCAGAGGGCAACCTCGAGTGGCACCGATTCTTCTTCCCCAACAAGAAAGAAGAGCTCGAGGTTAAGCGGAGCCGGATCCCCGGAACCACCAGATTTGTGCTTCGGTGAACTGTCCTCCCCCCAAGCACAGGACTGTCCGTAGTCGGACCCCCCATTAGCAAAGGGTGGTGGACCGGACACAGCCCCTCTGCAATAACAACTTTCAACCAAGTATTCCTACCGTCACAGCTACCATCTAAGGACAACTCTGTTGATGGCAGGTGAGAATTTCTTTTTTCTTCTTCAAAAGCTTCTTTGTAGAAAAATAAAATACTACTAAAAATGTTAAATAAAATGAATACTAAAACGGCTAAAAGCTGCTGTCGTATAGATGAAAACTTTGACTCTGGCAGACGAGCGACGTCGACATCCAAGCTCACTCGACAGTGGGAGAAAAGGAACTGAGGCGGTTCAAGGGTCGACGCCGAGATAGCCTACACAGGCACGAGCTAGTCTCACGGTGCTGAACATGCATGGTGCTGTCTCGGCGCCTGACCCTTCTGAACAATTTTGGCCCTATTGGTCCCCCATCCCACTAACATGAATGAGTGATGGAGACTTAGTCCAGGAAGATCAAAGTCTTCACAGTCCAACCGTTGAGGGTGAAGACCAGAAGCAGAGAGTGAGCTCAAGGGATGGTGGTGGGTGTGTGAATGAGTGGTGGAGACTTCATCCAAGAAGATCAAGAATTACGGTGAGTACGTACTTTTCATACCTTCCTAGACATAAAAGTCTCCACCACTCATTCACACTGATGGGAGAGTACCAAGCTAAATAATCCCCAGAGATGGGCGGCAGGAGAGAGAGGAGCTCATATTTTAGGGCAGAAGTCCATTAAGGATTGTCCTGTCAAATGACTGATGTCATCTGGCATGGACATCCAAGGCATAGTGCTTAACAAAGGTATGCATGGAGCTCCAGGTAGCCGCATTGCAAATATCTGCAATGGGGACATTATGTATTTCCGCCAGAGATGCCGCGACTGCTCTGGTAGAGTGAGAGTACACTCTGCCTTCCAGCTTGACCTGTGCCATGGAATAGCAATGGCGAAGGCATGCCACCAGCCACGCTGAAATGCACCTGATAGCAACAGGTTGACCCAGCCAGGTCGTGCTGAAGGAAACAAACAGTTGTTGAGCCTTGCGAATTTCCTTTGTTCTATCCAGATAGAACCGCAAGGCTCTTTTTACATCTAGGGAATGAAGGGTATGCTCTCCTTCATTCTGGAAGTTTGCAAAGCAGGTAGGAAGGACTAAGGGTTGATTCAGAAGGAAATCTGAGACAACCTTAGGCAGGAACTAAGGTGAGTCCTAAGAACTACTTTGTCCTTGTGAAATACCATATATGGGGATCTGTGACCAGGCGTGTATTTCTGATACCCTACGAGCAGAAGTAATGGCCACCAGGAAGGCCGTCTTCCAAGTGAGGAATTTCAACTTGCAAGTAGCTAGAGGCTCAAAAGGTTTACGAGTTAGCATGTCTAGCACAAGGTTAATGTCCCAGGCTGCAAATGGACGTCTAATAGGTCTAGTATGCAGAATCCCTTTAAGAAACCTCTTAACTACAGGCAGCTGAGCCAGCAACATGGAGAATCCTGGCTCACGATATGCCAAAATTGGACAAAGATGGACTTTGACTGTGGAGTATTGCAGACCTGTGTTTGAGAGGTCTATAAGATACTCCAAGACTTTATTTGGTGGGCAGGAAAAAGGATTTCAAGAAGATTTTGCACACCAGATAGAGAAATGCTTCCATTTAGCTGTGTAGGTTTTCTGGTGGCTGGCTTGCATTCAGCCAAAAGAATATCTGAAACCCTATGAGAAACATTAAACCTATTCACCTCAATCTCCTCAGGAGCCAAGCGTGGAGGTGAAAAGACCTCAGGTTGGGGTGGACTACAGGACCGTGGGTCAGAAGGTTCATCTGAAGGGGAAGCTAGTTTCGTAGAGGTTTCTGATACTCTGTTGATTAGGGGACACCAGATCCAATGAGGCCACAATGGGGCAATGAGAATCATTTTGACCCCCATGGCTCCAGTTTGAGCAGTACCCTCTGGATTAGGGGAAGAGGAGGAAATGCATATAGAAAGCGTTTTTTCCACTGCAGCCTGAATGCATCCTGACAAAAAACGCCAGGTCCTGGATTTCTGGAGCAGAAGAGAGGCAGTTTTGCATTGAGTGAGGACGCAAAAAGGTCGAGGTCCGGAGTTCCCCATTCTTTGAAGAGTGACTGAACAATGGTTAAGTCGAGAGACCACTCATGAGGATCTGTTTCCGTTCTGCTGAGACAGCCTGCCAGCTCATTTTGTACTCCTGGCAGGTAAACCACCCGAATTAGAGCCTTGTGCTCCAGGCACCATTCTCACAATCTCACTACCTCCCTGCATAATGGGTAACAGTATGCACCGCCCTGTTTGTTGATGTAATACATCACTGCCTTCTCTGTTTGAAGGAGAATGTTCTTCTGACAGAGTATGTTCTGCAAGGCTTGGACTGCACAGAGGACAGTTCTCATTTCCAGGAAGTTTATGTGAAGTTGAGACTGCGTCCTGAGTCCACGTACCCTGGGTGTGGAGATCTCGGCAGTGAGCTCCCCAACCCTTCAGGGATGCATCCATGGTAATAGAGATCTTATGATCCAAAGGGGCCATAGTGGAGCCACACCATGGACCACTGTTTGGGAAGCACCCTGGACAGGTCCAGGAGCCAGATGTGGGAGGGTGGCCACTGCACTAGAAGAGGCCACAGGAAGGGGCGGACAGCAAAGCAGTGCTGCCACAGGTATGGCGACCTGAGGCAGAGGAAGCCAGACCTGCTAGCCCACCTGCGGTCACATGCCAGGAGGGCACAGTGCCACGGCCAGGTAGGTGTTACGTCAACACACTTTTATCTTCCATATGGGTATCACGGTTGTATGTGTCCAGCACATGAGGGAGGGACCATCCGGTGTTGGCTGTGATGGTGTTATCGGGGTGTGGGGTGGGTGAGTCTGGCTGGGTGGGAGGGCACACACCTGGGGGCAGGGGGGCTTTGCTACAGGATTGTACTGATGTTCCTCTCTCCATGTTTGCACCACAGGGCCGGAGGAGTGGCACCTAGCACGTGAACTGCTGCGCCACCAAGAGGACAGGGACGCAAGATAGGGCGACAGTCCACAGCACCTGAGGGACCGGCCTGATGATGGTGAGTGCCATACATCCATGATTACTATTGCATGCTGTATAACAGGGTGGGCAGCGGGGCATGGCCACCATCCATTGACACCACTGCCATGCACGCAACTTGTTACAGTCAGCACTGTCCTGTGGCAATGCATGTCTGGGAGTGCATCGATGGCGGTCCATGCATGCACCGGGTACATGGCTGTGCCACTGCCTTTGCACCACATAGCCATGTCACTAAACAGCCACAGCGGTGCTGTGTGTAGCATTCCTCATGGCTGTATGCGCCTGGGTGGGCAGGTCATGTGGACGTGATCACTGTGGGTGGTCACACACCATCACAGAGGCATGTTCCTCGGCCGTATGCCATGCACAGTGGGTGGGCTGTATGGGGCTATGCATTCACACCTATTGACTGTGCTCCCTTGTCCTAGGTGTCAGCCAGCTGATGGAGATCAGGGAGGCATTAGGGGAGATCTTGCACGTGGAAGGCATCATTAGAAATCCTCCAACAGGATTGACCAGATTGGGGTCCTCAGGAGGCACGGCGGAGGAGCAGCCAGAGCGGGAGGCGGGCTCCCATTAACAGTCCCTCTGTCCTCGATATCCCCTACCCCCTGGACCCACCCTCACACTCTCCTTTTCTGTCCCATTTGTTCACCCTGCCCTTACCCACCCCACCTTGTTTTGGCCTCCCCAACTTCGTATATATTATTGTATATAGTTCACTTTGATATTTTGTTTGAATACAGATCTTTTGATATGAATACTGTGGTGGTCTCTGATTTGCAGCGCGCTATAGGTGCTCAGCTGCAGTGGTGTGCATGGTGTCATGGGTATGTGTGTGTGTCCATGGGGAGGTGACTATGATGTGGGAGTAGCTATCAGTCAGTGTCTGTGGTGTGTGTGTGTGTGTGTTGTGCCCTGTGCACTGGATGACTGTGTACAGTGGTCCATGGTGCATGCTCTGTGTCCATGGCACCCCTGTCAGCCTGTCCATGGCCTGTGCAGCTGACACCCATGCATGTCTGTGATCTGCATGGTCTGCTGGCATGTCAGTGGTGGCTGTCCATGCAGGGCAGCCACTGTACCCGTCACAATTCTGGGTTGCCTCCTGTCACTGGTGTGGTGCATGTCTGCCTCAGGTGACACTGTGGCCTCCACAGTTGTTGACCCACCTCCATGCTGTGGCTTGTGTGTGTGTTGCAGGGGGATGTGCACCACTGTCTGTGATTTGTGCTCCGGCCAAATGCTGGTGGTGTACAGGTCCACAGTGCCTGTGCAGGGTGGCTGGCACTCCTGTACCATGGAGGACTGCAGGTTGTGTGTACACAGTTTACATGGACCCATGCTGAGGGCTTGGTTGCCCCGCTACTGCGTCCCTGTGTTGTGCCCTTGGGTATGGGTGGGTGTCTGTCCATGCACTGTGTGGCATCTGGCGTGGTGCATGCTTCCACCCACCACTGTGGGTGTGTGCGCTGGCTGTTGTGGCCAGTGCTGGGTCGGGGTGTGTCATTGGGAGAGTGTGCAGGGTGCTATACCACTGGTGGTGGGGTCTAGGGCATGCCCTGTCCCGTGTGGGGTACCTCATGTGCCGATGCATGGTTGGTCTCTCAGCAGTACCTTGGGGGGGCTGTGTGTGGTGGCACTGTGTATGCCGTCGTTGCATCGCTGTGTGCTGCCACCCGCTGATGGGTGCTCATGGTGGGGCTGCCTTGCATGGTTCTGTGGTGCACAGGGTTGCATTATCACAGTGAGGGTGGTGGCATGCATGGGGTTTCCTGCAGTGGTGGACGCTGCTCCTGGGCAGGGTGTCTGGGGGTCATGGTGCAGGGTGTGCTCTGCATTGCGGGGATGGTGTGGCCCGGGGTGGTCAGCCCTCCTTGTGTGCCAGTCACAGCTTGCCGAGGGGTGTGATGGGGCACCATGACCTGGCTGTGGGTTGGTTGCTTGTCTCCATGGGCCAGTGGTTATTCCAGCCCTCCCTCAGTTGTGCAATGCATGGGGTGTGGGGGGACGATGTCTGTTCTGCTGTGTGTTCCTGTGCCCATCTGTGGCATGGGTGGTGGGCCCCTACCTCCCTGGTTGTGCAGTTGCATTGCCGCCCTGCTGCTGGGGGGCATCCCTGGTTGCGCTATGGCACCTCTGGACTGCTCAGTTGAACATCCCTTGTTGCGCTATGGCGCATCTGATCTGCTCAGCTTCCCCTCCCTAGTTGCGCTATGGTGCAGGTGGTGCGATATTCAGTCATCAGCTGTAGGCACAGTTTGGCCGGCTCAGTTTTTGAATATCGCACCTCTTGCGCATGGGCGCAATGGACTTGCGCTTGCTCCTGCTATTGCGCACTTTTTGGGCGCAGTTTGAATATCTGGACCATAGGGTTTAAGACCCAAAAACCTGTTTTATAAATTGGACCACTATGAGAGGATGCTTGCACAAATTGTGATGTACCCTTTTCGGTGGCGCAGCATCTGCGGAGTGCAGAGGCTGAGTTCTGGAAGGGAGGAGGGAGGAAGTTATGAATACCTGAGTATCACTGAGAAGAAAGGAAAATGCGTACCTACCGTAATTCTTGATCTTCTCTGTATCTTCACCATTCATTACTTCCTGGGTGTAAGCGGACGCACCCGTCTGAAACTTTTTTTTTTTTTAAAGTTGCCTAACGGCCCCGCCCTCGGGAGCGCTCATGCGCGGCGGCCGTTAATGGCGACGACTCCTCCTCCAACTCAGTTCTGTGAGCCGAGAGGAAAAGTGAAAGCAGAAAACATAGATAGCGAGGCAAGATAGCCGAGGGATAGCAAAGCAAGGAAGAATGAACTGAAAAGGAATAAGCCGATGGAGGAAGGACAGAGGAGATAAGAACATCCTAGCCTAGGGTGCAGGGCCTCCTTACCTGGGCGACTCTAGGAGGAGAGATGAGTAAGAAATGAGAAAATAGAAGAAGAAGAAGAAAGAAGAGAGATGGGATGTTGAAGGGACCAGAAGGCCCAACGAGCATAGTTAGCTTGTAGCTGAAGGCTCGACTAAAGGAAGCAAGAATCCCGGAGATAGAGCTGAAGAGAAGGTTCACTGAACCTGCTAGACAGACTCAGGAGGCATAGTCCTCATCTTCAACATGCCATTGTTCTTGACACCCACCTCGGCTCCTGGCCGTGGAGGCCTTTAAGTGGAGGACAGCCGAGGAGGGAAGAATAAAACCCCGCGGCATGAGGCGCTGCTCAGGGGTTTAGAAATAGAAAATGTAAGCCTTTCAGGCGTTTCAAGACAGAAATGGGACTCAGACTGACTGGCTAAGGCCGGCCAAGGCTTAGGCTGGCTAAGATTGGATATGGTCAGCAGGGTCTACTGTAAAATTGTCAGGAGGACATAAGGGAGAAACCACTAGCAAAACAGCGAGAAGGATAGCCTACCTTCTCATTTGCCTTCTTGTTTGATTTCTCCATTTTTTTTTTACAGATAAAAATATTATTTTTTTTTTAGTAGATGCATGACCCAGATACCAAGATGCCTATAGCAGTGGGAGAGTTCCCTCAGCACTTTTTTTTTTAAAGAAAAAGAACAGGCGTACTTCGTTCCTCTGCTCTGCAAGGTAAGAATAGAGAGATCAGATTTCAGGGCAACTATCTGAACACGGGATTGCAGGATCAAAACTGAATAGCCTGAGCCAGGCCAAAAACCCCGAGGTATCTTGCCATAAGAATAGCAAGAGATAGTTGTGCAGTCTGATGCCAATGCAATCACGAAATGGCCCATGAATCTTAGAGTAAGTAATTTTCTGGATTTTATAACCCCCAAAGAAGATCTTTTTTTTTTTTTTTTTACTTTGTCTTTTTTGGAAAATTTAAGAATTTTCCTATATTTCTATATAAATGCAGAGAGGAAGGGAGGCGGAGGTGGAGAAGCCACAGGAAGAGGCACTGAGGGATGGTGGGCGAGTGTAAGTAATGAATGGTGAAGATACAAGAGAAGATCAAAGAATTACGGTGAGTACGTAATTTCCTATCTTCCCTTGTCAATCTTCACCATTCATTACTTCTAGTGATATAGCTCCTCTTCCCTGGAGGAAGAGGCCATCCCTAGAGAACAAGACCCCAGCCTTCTGCTGGTGAGAAACAGAAGGAAGACCGACTAGTTCAGAAAGCCTAGAGGAAGAGCTAGGAGGGTGCCTCCCAGGGCGAGGGAGACGGAGGGCCCTGTAAAGTCTCTAGCTCTGGAAGAGAAAAGCGGGTCCCTCGGGAGGAGGCGAATCACCTACCCGGGCCAGGGGTGACAACCTGGAAAAGACAAACCATGCCGTCCGCCTGATGCAGATCGCTGTCCCCAAGCCTGGAAGCCACCTCATTGGCGTCATAAGATGCCCTTGCTTGGTGTCTTGCCAGCTCCAGGCCTACCTGCGAGAGAGACAGCGGCTTGTCTGGTTTGCTCCGTATCAGGCATAGATGCCAGCAGCTGGGACATCATTGACCACAGATGCGGTTGTAGGCAGCGTGGTGAGCCTGATGTGATGCAATACATGCACTCTGCACTCAGAGAGAACACTCTTAGCTAGCGGTCGAACTGGGAGAGTCCGAATCCGGTGGTGATGCGTCGCCAGGCAGTAGCGCCCAGAAGGAGTATCCAGGTATACCAAACCTGAGGACGGTTGGGAAGGGAACCTAGAGACTCAGAGGGGCACAATACCTCGCTGGCAGTCCGCGGGGCTGGGAAGAAGCGGCAGGGGACTGCCATGACCGGATAGGCGCCTCCTGGAGGATGAGCCAGGAGGTACCACCAGATGCTGGGCACTGAATTCACCAAGGAATTCACGTGTCTCTCGTTTGATATTGTCTCTTGAGCGTTGGAAATCCGGAGATCCCTCACCATCCTCGGAGGAAAGCGCTGATATTCTGTGAAATCAGCATGGGAGGACAGATGAGCAGGGGTTCCTCTCCCTCGGAGGAGAGGCGAGGATGATGGGGAACTGGAATGCCCAGAGGATTCCTGCGGTGGGGAGAGTCGAAAGACCCGCTCATGCATGTACCCTAGCATTGAGGGAAGGCCGCGCAGGACCCTGAACTGCTCCCAGGATAGCGGACCCGTGGAGCGACGTAACCTGGGAGTGGGGTGGTGAAGGCAGAGAGATGGGAGAGGGCACCTCCGCGGAGGCAACTGCTCTCTGAGGGCTCTGGAATCGGGAAAGGAGCCCTGGAAGGGATCCGGATATCAGACCAGGCCGCAGAGCGGAACTCTGGAGGCGGAGCCTGGAAGAGCCCTGGGGAGAACCTCCCCTGTGACAACGCCCGGGACTGCATGGATCCAGAAGGGCAGTCCGCACAAGCGCCGCCGAGGACACCTAGAACCCTGGAGGGAGGAGGCTCTGCACTCGGCTCCTGGCCACCCCTGGGGTGGCCAGAAGACCGAGCAGCAGACCCCTGCCCCTCGACCCCTCGGACTCTGAGGCCCTCCTCCTCGACCACAGCGTCCCCTGTCCCTAGAGAGTGACAGCACCCCGTGAGTGAGCTGTCACGGCCGCCTCAGGAGGCCTCCCCTGCGTCACCCCGCGCCTGCCCGGGGCTCCGGCCACCAGCGGGAACCCTCAGGGCGGGAGATGAAAGGGGACAGAGGAGGAGCCAGCTGCGCCGCCTGGCACCTCTAGCCACGGGGACCCAGACTCCGAAGAGTGGGGGTGCCAGGATGGGTCTACGTCTGAATCATACGCCCTCCAGGAGGACGAGACCAGCAGGACCTCAATGCTGGCCACCCCAGGGGTCCCGAGGCTGCAGATGTGGCAACCGGTATCCAAAGGCGCCGCTCGCCTCCCTCACGCCCGGTAGCCACCAGGCTAGCTCCCACCCTAGCAGGCGCCAGCGAGGCCGGCACCGCCTGGAGGAAGACCAAACTGGCGCGGGGCGCGTGGGCGGCAGCACCGCCCGGCAGCGCCGCCCTGTCCCATCGGCGCCCATGACGGCAAAGGCTAGCGGCACCGCCAATGGCGCCAGCTCACGATCACGGCGCCGCCCGGCGGCGCGGGGACTCGCGGCGCGGAAAGCGGCACCGTCTCGTCTGGCACCGCGAGCAGGCGCCAGGATCGAGCGGCGCCGGCGGCGTCGGTCCACCGAGCTAGCCCAAGGCGAGGGCCTGCACGAGAGAGCCTGCACCTCGAAGAGGTGACTGCCAAAGGCGGTGTCGGCGCGCGGCCAGGAGGGACTCCGACGCTCCCCGACACCGCAGAAGGGGCCTCCTCCTCGGCAAGAAAAGGCGAGGCCCCTCCTCTCAGACCGTATAGGCCGGGAGGGACCGAGAAGGCCTAGAGACCTTACCTGAGAATCCTTGGGCGACACTCGTCCCCGAAGGTCGGGCGGGGCTTTGCTGAGCTTGAGCAGCGGACTTGAGGACACGGCGGTCCATGGAAAACAGGCATCGCACAAATCCCATGTCATGGTTGGGTCCCGAACGAGACAAGCGTCATGCCGGTCCGGGGCGGAGATGCGAGCCACAGTAACACCGGCGCATGAGAGGGCCGATCTTGAAACACGTTAGCTCGGACCCGGACATAACGCGAAATCAACAAGAAAAACAGTAGGAAAACACACCGGCGCCGCTTTAGAAAGAAAAAACGGTCTTACCGATCGGCGTCGAGTGTGTAGAAAAGAGGAGTCGCTGGCGCAGTGGAGAATGGACGCCCGAAAACAGGTGCTGCCTCGACGCGGGGAGAAACAGAACTGAGTTGGAGGAGGAGTCGGTCGCTACTAACGGGCGCCGCAACGCATGACGTCAGCCTCGAAAGGGCCGTTAGGGCAAACCTTTTAAAAAGCTCCCGTGACGGGTGCGCGCCTCCGGCTTACACCCAGGAAGTAATGAATGGTGAAGATTGACAAGGGAAGATACAGAATTACTAAGGTGAGTCATTTTTTCTTCTAACCGCAGTAATACTCAGGTATTCATAACTTTCTGTAGTCTACAAAGCAGTACCACAGGAGGTGGGCACAGAACACGTATTTAGGAAATAGACTCTGCAGGACTGCTGTGCCAAACCTAACATCACTTCTAGACTGGATATCTAAACTGTAATACTTAGTAAAGGTGTGTACTGTCCTCCAGGTAGCTGCTTTACAGATGTCAACCAGTGTAACATCCCTTACAGCTGCCAAGGTGGCAGCTGCTCCTCTGGTAGAATGTGCCCTCAATCCTGTTGGGGGCTCCCTACCAGCCCTTGTATAACAAAATTGAATACACTGGACAATCCAATGAGAAACTGACATTTTAGAGGCTGGATTACTTTTTCCCACATCCCCATAGGTCAGAAACAACTGTTTCTTGTCCTGTCTGTGATCCTTAGTGGCTGTGATATAGTAACTAAGGGCCCTTTTCACATCAAGGCTATGAAGCCTTCTTTCACCACGAGTAGAGTGCTCAGTGAAAAAGACAGGTAGGGTGATGGATTGGTTGTTACGGAAATCGGAGACCACCTTTGGTAGGAATTTTCTGTTCATTCTCAGTGTCACCTTATTTCCTAAAAATAGGGTCTGAGGCAAGAGATACTGTAGTAGCAGCAGAAATGTAAGCAGACAAGGCTGCAAGATGTACCTTAAGTGAATTGGGCTGCAAACCCAAGGAATGCAAATGGGAGAGATAATTCAAAACAACTGGAATGTCAGCCTATAATGGAGTAAAATCCCCAGAGGAGCACCAGATTGAAAATCTTTTCCATTTAGAGGAGTAGGTTTTCTTAGTACAGGTTTTCCTATAGCTCCTTAGAATATAGTACTGATTCAGAAAGTTTCAAACTAGCATATTCTAATTCCTCAAGAGCCAAGCCTTGAGATTGAGGGATTTGAGGTTCGGGTACAACAGGGTCCCCTGGTTGGAAGTCAATGATTGTAAGTCTGAGGTAGCCGTATTGGCATGGCCACTGACATTGAGAGCATCAGAGTGTACCATGGCTGCCTGGGCTATTAGGATCAGGGACGCTGAATGGGACCTGAGCTTGAGTAGCACCCTGAAGACCAGAGGAAAGGGAGGGAAAGCATAAAGGAACCTTCCCGACCAATTCAGAGTCAAAGCATCCAGTGGCAGAGTGCCCTGATCCAGTGGTCTGCAACAATACTGAGGCAGGTGGTGGTTCTGGTGGGATGCGAACAGGTCCACCTCTGGAGTACCCCACCTTCGGAAGATTACGTTTACCACCTGCTTGTTCAAGATCCATTCGTGATGAGCCTGGTTGATTCGACAATGTATCTGTCAGGGCATTGTCCTTTCCTGGTAGGTAGACTGCCTCGAGGGAAACTCCCAGAGAGTATGCCAGAGTTCAAATTCTCATTGCCTCTGTGCATAGAGGCCCTGACCTGGTGCCTCCCTACTTGTTGATGTAGTACATTGTGGTGGTATTGTCTGTCCTGGCCTGTACCACATTTGACTGTACCAGCTCTGAGAAAGCCTTTAGGGCAAGATAAACAGCCCTGAGTTCCAGCAAATTTATGTGTTGTAGGGACTCTGAGGTTGACCAGGTGCCCTGGGTTGTGTGTTCTTTCAAGTGGGTGCCCCAGCCCAACAGGGATGCATCTGTTGTAAGAACCGTCGAGGGAAGGTCACTCTGAAAGGGAACACCCTCCCTTAGATTGGATACCTCTTTCCACCATAGCAAAGCTTGGAAAAGAGTTCTTATAACCGGAATGGGCTTCGATAGGGAATCTTTTCTTAATCAATGTCCCTCATTTGAAATCTTGAGCCCAGTGCTATGGCTGTAGATGCAGCCATATGACCCAGAAACTGCAAAATGTGCCTTGCAGGCTTACTTTTGTTCAGAATGAAAGAGTTTGCCACCAACTGGAGATTTTCTACTCTGTCCAGAGGAAGATGGGCCCTGCCTTGCAGGGTGTCTATCTCTGCCCCTATGAACTGCAACTTTTGGGTGGGAATGAGGACTGATTTCTCGAGGTTGAGAATGAATCCAGGGGTTCAAACAGATTTTGTGTAGGCTTAAAACTGGAAACCTGCTGGAGGCAACTTGCCCACCAGCAATGATCGTCCAGATATGGAAAAACTGATACACCCTTTCTTGAAGTATACTACTACTGGTGCCAGGCACTTTGTGTATCCTTGGGGCTGAAGAAAGGCCAAAAGGCAGGGTTGAAAACTGGTAGTGACCTGAAGGAGTTTGAATCTGAGGTATTTTCTGTGAGACTCCCTTATGGGGATGTGGAAGTAGGCGTCTTTTAAATCCAGTGATGCCAACCAGTCTCCCTTCTGGATTGTTGCAGGATCAATGTTAAAGTTACCATTTTGAACTTTTTAGATGTTTGTTCAGGGATCTGGGATCCAATAAAGGCCACCACTCCACTTTTCTTTGTGGTGAGGAAGTATTTGAATAAAAACCCTTCCTCTGAGGATGCTTGGAACAGATTCCACTACTTTTAAAACCAGGAGTTTCTGAACCTCTGCCTCCAGCAAGGTGTTTTTCTGCCCGGGATGGTGTACTGAAATTCCTGGCTGCTAGAGAAGGAAGGGATTTGAAAGTCAAAGACAGACCCACCACCTCCAGGACCCACTTGTCCGAAGTGATGGTAATCCAATTCTGGAGGAAGTGGGAGAGTCTGCCTCCGACAGGCATTGAGAGAGGCGACCTGTCACGTCCAGGATCTGTTTGGCTGTGGTGGAGGTTGCGGCAGGCTCCACGCCTAGATCCCTTTGGGCCCCTGCCCTAAAGTATCCCTGCTGGGATACTGTTGATATTAGAGGTATGGCCACTGGCTGAAAAAGGGCCTGGAATGAAAAGGCCTGCCCGCCCCCCTTCCATAAGTCCTGGTGGATGAAGAGCTCTGTCTCTACTAGAGTTGCTCCTGTAAGTGGCCTTATACTCATTCACCTTCTTCATATATGCCACAGTGGATTCCCCAAAAGAGCATTTCCCTCCAAGGGTAAATCCAGGGCCTTAGATTGTGTGTCAGCAGTGAGATTTGTAGCTCTCAGCCAAGCAAATCTCCTCTGGGCTACCGTATTTGCCATCCATCTGGCTGCAGTGTCATTGGTATCAGCAGCCATTTGGAATTGGTATTTAGCTGCCTCCAGCCCAAACCTAGCAGTCTCTGCCAGGTCGTCTGATAGGGGGTGAGGGAGCTTTCTGAGAGATGGCCAATACTGACTGCCACAGGGACTTTTGGTACTGGGCAGCATAGGCCTGAAAATTAGTTTGTCTCATGGCTAGGAAGGCTGACAGGTAACCTTTCCTAGCCATGCTGTCCATCTTCCTAGAGTCCTTATCTGGTGGATGGGAAGCCAGAGGGAATCTAGCCTTATCACAGGCCGCCTGCTGAATAACCCCTTGGTGGTCTGAATGATAGAACAGGAACTCTGCCCTTCTCTTTCAACTGATATTTCTTGTCCAGCCTCTTATCCAGAGGAGAGACAATTTGGGGTCTGCAACAGCTTTAGAGCATCCTTTTTGGAAAATGTATTTACTGGGAGGAGGAGGGCCTTGGTGGGAGTCAAACCCATCATTTCCAGGTACTCTATTTCCTCCTCATCCTCCACTTCTTCCGTTGTGGAGATGTCAAGGGCATCTGCCATCTTTCTCACAAAAGTAAAGCAAGAAGAGAAATCTTCAGATACCCTAGGGGCGACCCAAAGTCCTGCTCTGGGGATACCTCTGGTAAAATAGGTTCCCCTTCATCCTCCTCATAATCACTACACTCCTCCTCTTCAATAGGAGGAATCCTGGCAGGCTGTCCTGCTGGCACAGGGGTTTGCTGTGCAGGGGGCACCAAACCCTGAATAATTTTGACTGCCTGTGCAATCTCCTGAGGAGTTGGCATAACGTTGGTTGATATAGAAGTCCCCTGAGTAATAGTAGGGGTTCTAGATGCTTCAGTTCGTGCCTTCTTAGGGGAACTGGGAGCTAGCGGTTCAGAGCCCCTCTTTATATTCTTATCACCTGTATCAGGGGTGGAAGTTACATATTTGTGGGTTCAGCCACAGTAGTAGAAGACATCGGCTGGTTAGAGCCAGAGGGATCCTTAGGGAGTTTCTTTTTAGCAATTAGAGGTGTTTTCAACAGTTTTTCAGGAAAGTCAGGCAGATCTGACAATCCTCCTTCAGATGGTCATAGCCCAGACAAGACACACACAGTGTGCTTATCTGCTTTCGCAAAAACATCCCCACATTGAGTACAATTTTTAAAGCCAGGTTCACCTGTCTTTTTCTTAGGTTTTTCTATCATTTTAACCAGAAACAGAGAACCACAAAAAGGCAATTTAAAACAACAACAATTGCAGTTTTTTTTTTTTTTTGGGAGGGGGAGTCCTCTCTCCCTTCATTCATCTCATCTCCCCTCACTTCTGTCTGGAGTGAGGTGAGGTACTCGGCGGAGGGGAACCCCTCCTCCCCCTTGACCTCAAACCCTTGGTTTTAATTACCTTAAGTTGGATATCCTTAGATGTCCTTATTGGCATTAAGTTTTCCCTTATTTTTGGGGGCAGGAGGATGCGAGATACCCCTATTCCTGACCCCCACTCTTAAGTTTGGCCCTTCCCGGTGAATGCTGCTAGTAGTTTCAGGCTTTGCCTCCTGGCAGCTCTCAACCATGACAGTTCAGATTCTGTTCTATTGTTCTTGTCAAAGCCCTGGGGTTCAGGATCACCTTTGGGGGTGTGATCCTCTTCTTCCCCCTCCACCCTCTCCCTTATCCCCCTTTCTTTTTCCTCCTTTCCAGAGAATGGGGCCCCTTCTCCTAATTTCCCATATCTAGTTTCTCCTTTCTGTCTCCTCTGTTGTTTATTTCTCCTTTTTGTTTTTATATATCCTTTCATCTATCCCTTGGGCTCCCTTTGCCCCACTCCACCTCCCTTTCCTTACACACTCTGGCATCTCAGAACTGGGGCTGGGGCGGAGTCGACTAAAGATAATGGCCAACTCGCAAGCGCCACGAAGAACTTCAGCCTTGAGGGCAGCGCCAGCCCTGCGTTGACTCCGCCCATAGGGGAAAAAAAATAAAAAAGTGTCCTGCTGGGTCCTAGCTCCGGCGCCAAACCCACTAGTGATGAATTGTGAAGACTGACACAGATAAGATCAGCGCCATGCAGGGAGTGCAGCACCACACATGGCGCTGACACTACGCCGCTGACTGAACAGCTTTCATACGAAGTCTTCCTACCATCACATGGTCGACTCGGTCAATGGAGGGCTGAAGACTTCTTTCTTGTACAAGTAAATAATTTTATTAAAATATGATCAGTACTTTTTGTGATAAAATACAAAATAATAAACTGAAACCTAAGCTGCAAGTTTGAAGTTTGACTCATGGCGGGCAAGGGATGTCATCACCGAAGCGCATTGGACGGCGGGGAAAAAAGGAACTGAGGCAGTTGGAGGGTCAATGCCGAGATAGTCTATACCACATGAGCCTGGCGCGCGGTGCTGCTCCATCTTGGCAACAGCCCGCCTGAAAAAGTTCGGCTCCCGCTGGGTCCTAGCACCTCCAGCGTACTCCCATTAGTGTGAATGAGAGGTGGAGACTATGTCCAGGAAGATCCATACCTCATTATCCCCGCGGTCCCCTTCCCCCCATCCAGACACTCCCACTGAGCAACCACCACCCCACACACACCACTTACCCAGTACATACCTCCAGAGGTCAGCGGCTGTCATCTTTGGATCGAGACACATCTGCACTCTTCAAAGCCAAACCACAAACTGAGAAGTAAAGGTAAGTGCTGTATAATGTATTTCAATGGCATTTTCAACTTATGTTGACATCTTTGGCATTTTTGTACCAGTTTTCAACATGGGCTTTTTGGGACCCCACCTCATGAACACTGTCATTTCATTAACTGGTCCCAGAAGATGATTTCGCAGTTGCTGAGCGAAATCACCTTTCAGGACTGATTAACGAAATGACAGTACCAGTATTCATGAGGTGGAGTCCCAAAAAGCCCATGTTCAAAATTTGGTGAAAATAATTCCTCAAAATGGCCACAATATGAGTGTGCATTGCACAGTTTCTACACAGGCGCATAACTTTGGTCATTTACAATATTTTCACTCCAGATTTTCAACATACCCATATTTTTCACACCACCTCGTGAGCAGTACAAGCTGTCATTTCTCACTTCCTTCCAAAAATGTGTTTTTGCAACTGTGGTGCGGAGCGGTGCAGTTGCTGTTCGGGACCAATTAACAAACTGAAAGTGCCAATGTTCATGGGGTGGGGTCCTAAAAAAGCCCATGTTGAAAATTCAGTGGAAAAAAATCCTAAACGTGGCCGTGTTACGAGCGTGCATTGTGCAGTTTCTATGCAGGCGCATAACTTTGGTAATTTACAATATTTTGACTCCAGATTTTCCAACATACCCATGTTTTCACACCACCTCATGAACAGCACAGCTGTCATTTTTCACATCCTGTCTCAAATGTGCTTCCACACCTGTGGCGCGGAATGGCATTTCAGCATGGATTTAAAAATGTTCATCTATGGGTTTATGAGGTGGAGGGGTCATAAGAAGAATATGTTGAATGTTTAAGGTCAAAATATTAAACAACAAAGAATTTATTAAGTAACATTGATTGCAGGGATGTCCACTGCACCTCTGTGGAACACGCTGTTTTAACATGCCAGTGAGCGGAGTTCTGGTGTGAATTCAGTGAGCCAGTTTACTGGGACAAGGCTGATGGGAAGGTGCTGCAGTATGCATCACCAGTCACGGGCTGGGTAGGGACAGAGCAGTGTTTTGGACATACTCCACACCCTGTAGTGGGTCGAGGACCTCACCCACAGGTACCAAGATGTTGTCAGGGTCTGCTGGGCCCATGCACTGCATCATGACTGTTTCCAATCGGGACCTGTGCAAATGAGGATACAGTCCCACTATCACAAAAAGAAGTAAAATGAGTTGCAAAAATGGAAATTTATGTACCTACCATAATTCTTCATCTTCTTGGACTAAGTCTCCACCACTCATTCACACTGATGGGATCTACACGGTGGCGCTAGGACCCAGGGAGCAAACTTTTGCAGGAGGCCCAGCGCCAGGATGGAGACGCGAGGCAAGCACATGAGCCTTCGCTAATACGGCAATGACTATCTCGGCGTCGACCCTCAACCGCCTCAATAACTTTTTACCGAGGAGATGCAGGCGTAACTAACCTAGAAGGATAGCCTAACAAAAAAACAGACATAAGATAGTCCGAGCGACCGTATAGAAGGGTCAACAAAGAAGTCTTCTGCAACCCTAAAGATTGAGGAGTGAAGACCAACAACAAAGGTGAGCTCGGGGGATGGTGGGTGGGCATGTGAATGAGTGGTGAAGACTTCGTCCAAGAAGATCAAGAATTACGGTAGGTATGTAATTTCCATATCTTCCTGGACATAAAGTCTCCACCACTCATTTGCACTGATGGGAGAGTACCAAGCTAATAATCCCATGAGAGGATGGCAGGAGAGACCAAAAGCTCACAATTTTAGAACAGAAGTCCGTTAAGGACAGTCCTGCCAAACGAAAGATGTCGCCTAGCATGGACATCCAGGGCATAGTGCTTGCGAAAGTATGCACTGAGCTCCAGGTAGCTGCATTGCAAATGTCTGCAATGGGCACGTTGCGGATTTCCACCAGGGATGCCGTGACTGCTCTAGCAGAGTGAGTGTACACTCTGCCCTCCAGCTTAACTTGCGCCATGGAACAACAGTGGCGAAGACATGCCACTAGCCATGCCAAAATGCATCTGATAGCGACAGGTTGACTCAGCCAGTTCTTGCTGAACGAAACAATTGTTAAGCTTTGCAAATTTCTTTTGTTCTATCCAAATAGAAATGCAGAGCTCTTTTGACATCCAAAGAATGAAGGGTATGCTCTCCTTCATTTTGGAAGTTAGCAAAGTAAGTAGGTAGGACCAAAGGTTGGTTTAGATGGAATTCTGAAACAACCTTAGGGAGAAACTTAGGATGGGTCCTAAGAACTACTTTGTCCTTATGAAATATAGTATACAGAGGGTCTGTGATCAAGGCATGTATTTCAGAGACCCTCGGGCTGAGATAATGGCCACCAAGAAGGCCGTTTTCAAGTGAAATTTCAGCTTACAGGAAGCTAGAGGCTCGAAAGGCTTCAGTGAGCATGTCTAGCACAAGATCAATGTCCCAGGCTGTGACTGGACATCTGATAGAGGTCTGGTATGCAGAATGCTCTTAAGAAATCTCAACTACTGGTAACTGAGCCAGTGATAAGGAAAGTACTGGCTCTATGATAAGCTGAAACAGCACAAAGGTGAACTTTGACTGTAGAGTACTGTAGACCTGAATTTGAGAGGTCTAAAAGGTACTCTAGAACTTTATTTGGTGGGCAGGAAAAAGGATTCAAAGAGTTTTGCACACCAAAGAGAAACGCTTCCATTTGGCTGTATAAGTTTTTCTAGTGGCTGGCTTGTGCGCAGCCAAAACAACATCTGAAACTCTCAGAGAGACATTGAACCTGTTCACTTCTCTCTCTCCAGGAGCCAAGCATGAAGGTGAAGCGACCTCAGGTTGGGATGGACCACAGTCCCCGGGTCAGAAGGTTCATTTGAAGGGGAAGTGCTTTTGAAGGAGTTTCCGACTTACTGCTGAGTAACTGAAACCATATCTGTAGAGGCCAGAAGGGAGCAATGAGGATCATTTTGTCCCCCTGGTACTCAAATTTAAGAAGTACCCTCTGAGTTAGTGGAAGAGGAGGAAAGGCGTATAGAAAGCGTTTTGTCCATTGCAGCCTGAATGCATCCTGACAGAAAATGCCAGGCCCTGGATTTCTGGAGCAGAAGAGAGGCAGTTTTGTGTTGAGTGGGGATGCAAAAAGGTCCAGGTCTGGAGTTCCCTACTCTGCGAATAGTGACTGAACTACGGTTGAGTCGAGAGACCACTCGTGAGGATCTGTCTCTGTTCTGCTGAGACGGTCTGCCAGTTTGTTCTGCTCTCCCAGCAGGCTGACCGCCTGAATTAGAGCCTCGTGCTCTAGGCATCATTCCCACACTGTCATCACTTCCCTGCATAAAGGGTAAGAGTGTGCACCACCCTGCTTGTTGATGTATTACATCACTGCTTTGTTGTCCGTTTGAAGGAGAATGTTCTTGTGACAGAGAATGTCCTTCAAAGCCTGGACTGCATAAAGGACGGCTTTCATTTCTAGGACATTTATGTGAAGCTGGGACTCTTCCTGAGTCCATGTGCCTTGGGTGTGGAGATTCTGACAGTGAGCTCTCCACCCCAATAGGGACGCGTCCGTGGTAATGGAAATCTGATAATCCAGGGGAGCAAAGGGATACCCTTCCAGAAGGTTGTCCTCTTGCGACCACCAGGTGAGTGACCTCTTCAGAGGTTCGGTCACCTTGATGAGAAAGGACTGAGGGTGAGTGGTTGGGGACCACTGAGCATCCATTGAGATTCTCATGTGGAGGCATGTTAGGGGTACAGTGAACACTGAGGATGCCATGAGACCCAGCATCCGTTGCATCGAGATAGCTCGAACCGAGCTGTTCTCTCTGATGTATCGGGCCATCTGTAGGATATCACTCCTCCTGTCCTCTGGTAGAAAAGCTTTCCACAGGCGGTGTCCAGAAGGTTCCTATAAAAGGAAGGCTTCTGGGAGGGCTGCAACTAGATTTCTTGAGTGTGCAGGACTCCCATGGGCGCAAGAAAGTCTGAGGCTGTGGCTATGGCGTGGAGAGTTCCTTGCCTGGAAGGGCTTGCTAGAAGCCAGTTGTCCAGATGTGGGAACATTTGTATCCTGATCTTTGAGATGCGCTGCAAAAATTGCACAGCACTTTGTAAAACCTTGTGGCGCCGAGGATAGCCCAAAGGGCAGGACTCTGAACGGATGACGCTGGCCCAGTGCTACAAATTGTAGGTATTTGTGATGCTTTGGGTGTATAGGAATATGTTGGTAGCGTCCTGCATGTCCAGGAAACTAGCCAATGCGTGTTGATGAAGCAAGGGTAACACAGTCAGAGCGATATCATCTTGAACTTTTCCCTGAAAAGAAACTTGTTTAACTTTCTGAGGTCCAGAATGGAGCATGCCACGGTCTTTTCAGAACCAGGAAGTAATGGGATAGAAAAAATTACTCACTTCAGTAATTATGTTACTTCTAATGGAGTCTTGCTGTATTCCGACTATTGCAGTTAGCACCAGCCTTTAAACTGCCCCGGAGAACAAAGGGTTAACTTTCTATGCAGAGAATAGAATGCTGAGCTCGAGCTCTGCTGATGTCTCTGTCTGGAGCCCTTTGAAATCCAACCAACAGATTCTTACAAGCAAAAAGGAATAAGTACCTACAGTAATTCTTGATCTTCTCTTGTATCTTCACCATTCATTACTTCCTGGTGTGGCTGGGACGCGCACGTCAGGCTTTTTTTTTTTTTTTTAAAGTTGCCCTACGGCCCCGCCCTCGGGCGGCGTCATCGTCATGCGCGGCGGCGATGTCAGCGACCGACTCCTCCTCCAACTCAGTTCTGTGAGGCGGAGGCAAAAGTGAAAGCAGAAAATATAGATAGCGAGGCAAGATAGCCGAGGGATAGCAAAACAAGGAAGAATGAACTGAAAAGGAATAAGCCGATGGAGGAAGGACAGAGAGAAGAACATCCCTAGCCTAGGGAGTGCAGGGCCTCCTTACCTGGAGACTCTAGGAGGAGAGATGAGTAAGGAAATGAGAAAAAAGAAGAAAGAAGAAGAGAGAGATGGGATGTTGAAGGGACCAGAAGGCCCAATGAGCATAGTTACTGTAGCTGAAGGCTCGACTAAAGGGAAGCAAGAATCCCGGAGATAGAGCTGAAGAGAAGGTTCACCGAACCGCTAGACGAGACTCAGGAGGGATGAGTCCTCATCTTCAACATGCCATTGTTCTTGACACCCCCTCGGCTCCTGGCAGCGAGGGGCCTTTAAGTGGAGGACAGCGAGGTGGGAAGAATAAAACCCCAGCAGCATGAGAGCTGCTCAGGGTTTAGAAATAGAAAATATAAGCCTTTCAGGCGTTTCAAAGATAGAAATGGGACTCAGACTGACTGGCTAAGGCGGGCAAGGCTTAGGCTGGCTAAGTGGATATGGTCAGCAGAGCTCTGTAAAAATTGTCCAGGAGGACACTTAAGGGAGAAACCACTAGCAAAACAGCGAGAGGATAGCCTACCTTCTCATTTGCCTTCTTGTTTGATTTCTCCACTTTTTTTTTTTTTTTTACAGATAAAAATATTTTTTTTTTTTTTTAGTAGATGCATGACCCAGATACCAAGATGCCTACAGCAGTCGGAGAGAGTTCCTCAGCATTTTTTTTTTTTCTTTAAAAGAAAGGAACAGGCGTACTACGTTCCTCTGCTCTGCAAGATAAGAATAGAGGGGATCAGATTTCAGGGCAACTATCTGAACCGCGGGATTGCAGGATCAAAACTGAATAGCCTGAGCCAGGCCAAAAACCCCAGAGGTATCTTGCCATAAGAATAGCAAGAGATAGTTGTGCAGTCTGATGCAATGCAATCCACGAGATGGCCCATGAATCTTAGAGTAAGTAATTTTTCTGGATTTTAGAACCACCCCTCCTCCAAAAAGATATTTTTTTTTTTTACTTTTGTCTTTTTTTTTTTTTTTTTTTTTTGGAAAATTTAAGGAAATTTTCCCTATATTTCATATAAATGCAGAGAGAGGAAGGAGACGGGAGGTGGAGAAGCCACAGGAAGAGGCACTGAGGGGATGGTGGGCGGGTGTAAGTAATGAATGGTGAAGATACAAGAGAAGATCCAAGAATTACGGTAGATGCGTAATTTTCCTATCTTCCCTTGTCAATCTTCACCATTCATTACTTCCTGGGTGAGTAGCTCACCTCTTCCCTGGAGAAGAAGCCGCACACCCTGAGGGAACAAGACCCCCAGCCTTCTGCTGGTGAGAGAAAGAAGGAGAAGACCCTGGCTTATTCAGAAAGCCTAAGAGGAGAAGAGCTAGGAGGTGCCTCCCGAGGGACGAGGAGGCGGAGGGAGCCTGTAAAAGTCTCCTAGCTCTGGAAGAGAAAAGACGGGGTCCCCGGAGGAAGAGCAATCACCCTACGCCGGGCCAGGGTGACAACCTGGAAAGAGCGAAGGCCATGCCATCCGCCTGATGCAGATCGCTGTCCCGCAAGCCTGGAAGCCACCTCATTGGCGTCGTAGATGCCCTAGCTTGATGTCTTGCCAGCTCCAGGCCTTCATGGAAGGGAGCAGCTTGTCTGGTTTGCTCCCGTATCAGGCATAGATGCCAGCAGCTGGGACATCATCGACCACAGATGCCGGTTGTAGGCAGCGTGGTGAGCCTGATGTGATGCAATACAAGCACTTTCCTTGCGAACAGAAGAGAACACTCTTACGCCCCAGCGGTCGAACTGGAGAGTCCGAATCCGGTGGGCGGTCAAATGCATCGACAACTGCGCCAGAAGGAGTATCCAGGTATACCAAACCTGAGGACCGGGTTGGAAGGAACCTAGAGACTCAGAGGGGCACAATACCCTCGCTGGCAGTCCGGCGGGCTGGGAAGAAGCGGGAGGGACTGCCATGACCGGATGAGCGCACTCCTGGAAGGATAGCCAGGAAGGTACCACCAGATGCTGGGCACTGAACTCACCAAGGAATTCACAGCGTCTCCCGTTCGGTGTGTCTCTTGAGCGTAGAAATCCGGAATCCTCACCATCCTCGAGAGGAAGCGCTGATATTCTGTGGAAATCAGCATCGGAGGACAGATGAGCAGGGTTCCTCTCCCTGAGGAGGGAGGCGAGGATGATGGGGAACTGGAATGCCCAGAGGATTCCTGCGGCGGTGGGGAGAGCCGAAGACCGCTCATGCATGTACCCTAGCGTATGAGAAGGCATGCCGAGAACCCTGAACTGCTCCCAGGATAACGGACCCGTAGGGGCCGACACCAGCCTGGGGAGTGGGGTGGTGAAGGCAGAGAGATGGGAGGGGCACCTCAGCGGAGCAACTGCTCTCGCGAGGGCTCTGGAATCGGGGAAAGGAGCCCTGGAGGGGATCCCGAAATCAGACCAGGCATGAAGCAGGAACTCTGGGGAAGCAGGCCTGGAAGAGCCCTGGGGAGAACCTCCCCTGTGTGGCAGCTTGGGACTGCATGGATCCAGGGCAGTCAGCACAAGCGCCACGAAGGACACCTAGAACCCTGGAGGGAGGCGGGGCTCTGCACTCGGCTCCTGTGCACCCCTGAGGTGGCCAAGGAGACCAGGCAACAGACCCCCTGCCCCTCGACCCTCGGACTCAGAGGGCCTCCTCCTCGACCACAGCGTCCCCTGGCCCTAGAGTGACAGCACCCAGTGAGTAGCTGTCACCGAGGCCTCCAGAGAGGAGCCTCCCCTCGTCACCCAGCGCCTGCCCCAGGGGCTCCGGCCACCCCCAGCAGGGAACCCTCAGGAGAGCGGCGAAGGGGGACAGAGGGAGGGCCGGCTAGCGCCCTGGCACCTCTAGCCACGGGGACCCAGACTCCGAAGAGTGGGGGTGCCAGGATGGGTCCCACGTCTGAATCATACGCCCTCCGAGGAGGAGAGAGACCAGCAGGACCTCAATGCTGGCCACCCCAGGGTCCCCAGACTCTGCAGGGCATGAAACGGCAGGATACCAGAGGGGCGCCTTCGCCTCCCTCACGCCCGGTAGCAGCCAGGCCTGGCTCCACACCCCCAGCCGCCCGGAGAGCCGCACCCGCCTGGAAGAGACCAAGCCTGGCGCGAAGCGCGCTCGGAAAAGCGGCGGCACCGCCCGGCCAGCGCCGCCCTGTCCATCGTCGGCGCGGCGCCAAGGCTAAGCGGCACCGCCAGCAGGCGCCGCCCGATCACAGGCGCCTCGAGCGCGCGGATCACAGCGCCTCGCCGCCAGCTCGATCACCGGCGCCGCAAGCGTGGCGGGACTCAAGCAGGCGCGAAGCGGTGCCGTCTCGATCACCGGCACGCGAGCGGCGCCAGGATCAGCAGGCGCGAAGGCGTCGAGGTCCACCGAGCTAGGCCCAAGGCGAGGCCTGCGCCGAGAGGCCTGCACCTCCAGGTGACTGCCGAGGCAGTGTCGGCGCGGCCCGGGAGGGACTCGGACGCTCCCGACACGCAGAAGGGCCTCCTCCTCGGCAGAAAAAGCGAGGAGACCCCTCCTCCTCAGACCGTAGAGGCCAGGGAGGACCGACCGGGGAAGGGCCTGAGACCTTACCTTAAGAATCCCTTGGCGGCAGTCGTCCCCGAAGGTCCAGGCGGGGCTTTGAGGAAATCGAAGCGCGGACTTGAGGACACGGCGGTCCATGGAGAAACAGGCGTCCTTGCGAATCCATGTCATGGTTGGGTCCAGGAAGACAGCGTCATGCGGTCCGAGGCCGAATGCACCGGCCACAGTAACACCGGCCGCATAGGGGCGGCGGCCCGTCTTGCTGCAGTTTAGCTCGGACCCGGACATAACGCGAACTCAACAGAAAAACAGTAGGAAAACACACCCGGCGCCGCTTTAAAAGAAAAAGCGGTCTTACGATCGGCGTCGAGTGTGTGAAAAAAAGAATCGCTGGCCAGTGGTGAGAATGGGCGCTCGAAAACAGGTGCTGCCTCGGCGGGAGAAACAGAACTGAGTTGGAGGGAGGAGTCGGTGCCACAGCGCCCTCGGCGCGCAGCGCGTAGCTGATAAGCTCTCAGGCGGGGCCGTTAGGACCTTTAAAAAAAAAAAAAAAGCTCCCGTGTGGTGCGGCGCCTCGGCTTACACCAGGAAGTAATGAATGGTGAAGATTGACAAGGGAAGATCTCACTAACTATCCTATGTGGAAGTGTAAAAATTTTTACTAGCCAACTGGCAAAAAAAAAGTTTTGGATTCCAAGGAGAGACTCAAGCCAGGAAACCCCAAACCCCAAACCAATCAAAATAAGAATAATAATAAAACACCCACAAAAAAAGGGTGTAAAGGAGCACCCTGAGTGCAACTGCACCTACCCACCCACTTCCAAAAAGAGGTTCTGAGAGGGGAGGCAGATCAGAATACAGCAAGTATCCATTAGAAGAAACATGAAGTCTTGCTGTATTCTGACTGTTGCAGACTACCAAGCAGTACCTCCATGGAGGAGGGACAGAACCTACTTTGTGAATGAGCTCAAAGTACTGCTGTGCCAAACACGAGCATCACACTAGCCTGGATATCAGACAGTAATGCTTGCGTAAAGGTGTGGACTATTTTCCAGGTGGCTGCTGACAAATTTCTGAAAAAATATCCTGGCGGCAGCCAGAGAAGCAGCTGTACCTCTGGTGGAATGAGCCCTCAGGCCTGAGGGTGGAATTTTTCCTAGTTTCTCATAGTAGAATTGTATACAAGACACAATCCACCTGGCAATAGTTCTCTTGGTGGCAGGTGTGCCCTTTCCCACTTCTCCATAAGTGAGGAACAACTGGAGGGAGTCAAACCTGTGACCCTTGGTACGCTCTATATAGTAGCTAAAGGCCCTTTTAACATCCAAACTGTGTAGCCTCCTCTCTCCTGAAGAAGAATGATCAGTAGAGAAAACAGGGTGAGACAAGACTGAATTCAAGTGAAATCTAGAAACCACTTTGGGCAGAACCTTCTATTGGTTCTAGGGACACTTTATCCCTATGAAGGAATAAAATCAGGTTCCACTGACAGGGCTTACCAATTCACACAGTACTGGCAGAGGTAATGGCTACTAAAACACAGTTTTCCAAGTCAAGTACTTAAGCTCTGCTGAGACATGAGTTCAGAGGAGGTTGCACAAGTTGAGCAATGCAAACATTTAAATCCCAGGCAGGGTCAGGGTCTCTAAAGGGAGGATTAGTGAAGCAATCCTTTAAAAATATACCAGAACACAGGATGAGATGATAGTGAGAAAGTCTTCCCCACTGACAGAAAAGCAGAAACAGCTGACAAGTGTACCTTGAGAGTAGCTGGTCTGAGGCCTAAGCCATTCAGATGGACCATATAAATCCAGAACTGTAGACAATTCAGCAGTGTCTGGGGAAACGTTTCTTGGAACACCAAATGCTGAATCTCTTCCATTTGGAGTTATAGGTTTTTCTAATGGCGGGCTTTGAGAATATCCAGAACTCCCTGAGACATGCAAATCTGCAAACTCTAACTCTTCAAGAGCCATGCCTTGAGATTGAGAGACTGAAGATTGGGGTATCAAATCCTTCCCTGAGAGGAGGTTAACAGGTTGTAATTCCTGGGAAGAGACAGGGGAAGATGGACTGCTAGGGACAGCAACAGGGGGCCACCAAGGCTGTCTGGCCCAGTCATGGAGCAATCAGAATCACTTTGCAGGTTGTGACCTTATCTTGACTAAAAAATTTGAACAGAAGAGAAGGCATGAAATTCCTTCCCAGTTCAAAATCAGAGCATCCCAGGGACTTAACCCAAGACTGGGGGTCTGCAACAAAACAAGGAAGTTGGTGATGGAGTGGGGCTGTAAAGAGATCCCATCTCTGGAGTGCCCCACCTTGAGAAAATCACTTTAATACCATAGGGTCCAGGGTCCATTCGTTATGGCCCTGGGAAATCCTACTCAGTGCATCTGCTAGCACATTGTCCTTCCCTGGAAGGTGGACTGCTATCAGAGAGGTCTGCAGAGAATAAGCCAGGGACAACAATTTCATGGCTTTCGTGTACAAGGCTGTGGACCAAGTGCCTCCCTGCTTGTTGATGTACCACATGGTGGTGGTGTCTGTTCTGACCTGAACCACCTTGTTCTGTACTGACTGCGAGAAAGCTTGGAGGGCCAGAAGAACTGCCCTGAGTTTTAGGAGATTGATATGGAGCAAGGATTCCTGAGGGGACCACAGTCCCTGGGCAGTGAAGGCCCCCAGATGGGCTCCCCCAGCCCAGAAGGAAGACACATCCATGGTAAGGACCACTAGATGAGACTGAGTGGCAAATGGGACCCCTTGCCTTGGTGTCCTGATCCCCACTGCACCACCACTGAAGGGCTTGGATCAGGGTCAGTCACTGGAACCAGTTTGGTAAGGAATCCTTCCTCTGGGACAAAGAGCCCTCAGATGGAACTGGATGTCCTCATCTGGAATCTTGCCCTTTGATCACTGCTGTAGAAGCTGCCATATCGCCCAAGAGCTGGAGGAAATACCTTGCTTGGTCAAGACACCTGAAGGCTGAAGGAAGAAACCAGTTCTATAAGAACTCTTGCCCTTTCCAGGGAAGAAGGCTCTTCTTTGACAGTATCAACTCTCTGCCCCTATAAAGGTAGAGCTGCACTGGCTCAAGAACTGACTTGGGAAGGTTGAGGAAGAAATCCTAGAGAAGTGAGCACTTGCTGGGTCACTTGCAGGTCTAACTTGACTTGGTCTGGAGACTGGTCCACTATTAGCGAATCGTCCAGATATGGAAAAATAGAAATCTTTTGTCTTCTTAGAAAGGCAATGACTACTGCCAGACACTTTGTGAAAACCCTTGGGGCTGATGTTAGACCAAAGGGCATTGCTTTGAACTGGTCGTGGCCTGAGGGCAACTCGAACCTGAGGTACTTTCTGTGGGAGCACCTGATGGGAATGTGAAAATAGGTATCTTTGAGGTCCAGAGAGGCTAGCCAGTATCCTGGCCTTAGAGAGGGAAGAATTATTCCCCGAGTTACCATCTTGAACTTTGGTTTTAAAAGATGTTTGTTTAGGTATCTTAGGTCTAGGATGGGTCGCCACGACCCTGTCTTTTTTGGAGTAAGGAAGCACCTGGGTACAGACCTTTGCCCCAGTGTGGTGGAACTCTCTCCATGGCTCTTAGGGCCAGAGAGATGAAACCTCTGCCTCTAGGGCAAGGGTTTCTGAGAGACCTGCAGGTAGAAAAGATCTGACTCATCTTCGGAAATTTTTTGAAGCTGAGAACCAGTCCCTGGCTTACTACTTCCAGGATTCACTTGTCCGAGGCAACAGGCATCCAGTCCTGGACAAAGTAAGCCAGCCTGCTCCCTACTGGAATAGGAGAGTCGACCCGGGCAGACCAATCAGGGTGTCTGCTTGGCAGGGGCCTTAGGCTGAAAGAGTGGGCCAGCCCTGCTCATCCCTGCCTCTCCCTCTGAAGAACCCCTCTATGAAAAGGGAAGAGGCCTGCTTGGTAAGGCCTATGAAAGGCCTGCCTCTAAGACTGCTGCCTTTGAGGGTTGCCTGCCTCTCCCAGCCTGACACTCCTATAAGTGGTCCTGTACTCTTCCATTTTCTTCATGTAATTCTCTGTCTGCTCCCAAACGAAATTACCCACTACAAAAATCCATGGCCTTAGCAGGGTGTCCTGTGAAAGCTAATATATCAGGCCAAGCCATTCTCAAGAGCCACAGATGTAGCCATGACTCGATGATGACATACAGTGCCTTCAGAAGCATTCACCCCTTAGATTTTGTCACATTTGTGATGCTTAAACTCAATTAAAATACATTTATATAGGATTTTTTTGTCATGTATCTACACAAATTACTCTATAATGTCAAAGTGGAATGAAACTTCTGGAATTTTTGTACATGTAATTTAAAATAAAACCTAAAATGTCTTGATTTGATAATATTCACCCTCTTTACTATAACACTCCAAACTGAGCTCAGGTGCATCAATTTCCTTGTGAGATCACTCTAAAACTTGAATGGAGTCCACCTGTGGTTAGTTCAAATGGTTGACATGATTTCAGGAAATACACCTGTCTATATAGGTCCCACTGTTGACAGTGCATGTCAGGCAAAACTCTACCATGAAGACCAAGGGGCTGTCTGGAGAACTGCATTGATAGAGGTGTGAGGAGGCATAGATCTGGGGAGGGGTATAAAAACATTTCTAGGATGTTGAAAGTTCCCAGGAGCACAGTCAAGTCCATCATTAGAAATGGAAAGATTACAGAACCACCCAGACTCTTCCCTAGAGCAGGCCGTCCTCCCAAACTGAGCAACCGGGCAAGAAGGACCTTGGTCAGGAGTGACCAAGAACCCAATGACCACCCTGACAGAACTACAGAGTTCCAGGCACGAGATAGGAGAACCTGTCAGGACAACAATCTCTGCAACAGTTCACAGATGTAGCCTTTATGGGAGAGTGGCTAGATGGAAGCCACTCTGAAAAGCCACATAATAACATGCCTGGGTTTGCAAGAAGGCCCGTGGTGACTCCAGACCATGTGGCAAAGATTCTCTGGTCTAGATGAAACAAAATTGAACACACTGGCCTGAATGCAAGCGCTATGCCTGGTGCAAACTGAACACAGCTCAGCACCCGTTAACACCATCCCTACCATGAAGCATGGTGGTGGCAGCATCATGTATAGGATGCTTTACCAGCAACAGGGGACTGGGGCACTTGTCCAGGATAGAAAGAACAATGATGGAGCCAAATACAGGACATCCTTGAGAGAAGGTGCATCAGTCTGTAGACCTTGGACTGGGGCGAGGATTAGGTTCAGAGGACAACTGACATACAGCCAAAGCAACACTGGGTGGCTTCAGAACAAGAAGGTGAGGATGTCCTTGGTGGCCCAGCCAAAGCCAGACTTGAATCCCATTGAGAATCTGTGGAAGACAAAGATTGCAGTTCACTGACACTCCCATCAATTTGATGAAGCTTGAGCAAATCTGCAAGGAAGAATGGGCAAAATCCCCAAATCAGATGTGCAAAGCTGATACAGACATACCAAGAAGACTCAAAGCTGTAATTGCTGCCAAAGGCACTTCACAAAGTATTGACTAGGGGTGAATGCTTAAGTAAACAAGATGTTTCAGTTTTAATGTTTCATACATTTTGTTACACAATAAAAATATTTTGCCCTTTAAATTGTTCAATATGCCATGTGAATCAAAGGAAACAAATCATTTCAATGCATTAAAAATTCTGGTAGTAACACAACAAAATGTGAAAATCAAAGGGGTGAATACTTTCTGAAGTCACTGCTATCATTAAGTCCACACAGCATGAAACTGTCGTTTTGATGCCTCAATCCAATCTGCAGACCACCTCCTCAGCTCCTTAGTTAGCTGGGGAGGCCTATTTTAACCAATGCCAGTACAGTGTCCCACCTGGATGTCTGGTACCTGGCACCAACATGACCCATATAATTCACCTACCTGAGTCCCAAGGAAGATGCCATGTACTGTTTTTTTTGCCATGGCATCAATCTTCCTGGAGTCTTTGTCTGAGGGGTGTGAAGCCAAGGGAATGTTTGCCTTGTCACAGGCAGCAGCCTGCACTACCCCAACATGGCTGCACTGCTGGTATAAAAAAACTGTATCTGAGCCTGATAGTGTGTACCTCTTGTCCGTCCTTCTGTCAACAGGAGGTACAGAATTGGTAGACTTCAGAAATGTTTGTGTCTGCTTCCCAAAGGATTTGTAAAGGGGAATAGACAGTCTCCTGGACTCTGGGATGTCCATTTCCACATAATCAGGCTCCTCTTGATCCTCCATTGCCTCCTCCATAGGAAGCTGGAGGGTTTCAGCCACTTTTCTGTAAAGCAGAAAATGAGAAGGGGACTCAGAAAGCCTAGAGAGAAGCACCAGAAGATGCATATAGGGGAATGTCCAGTTCCACAGCACATCAGACTTTCACCATCCTCAACATCATTTCAACTCCCCTCCTCCTCAAACTCTGGTTCATAAAAATCTTCAGGGTATAATCTTGAACTGGGAACCAACCGGAGCGAACCCCTGACAAAGGTGCGGATCGGACCGGAACCAGGTGAGCGATTCCCTGTCTCGAATCACTCTGGCTATCTCCTGGGTGGTCGGAACACGAACCTCTGGATCCGAACCAGTCGATTTTTCTCTTCGTTTCCTTTTGTAGGAACCTACCCTCAGGATCGGCTTTCCTCTTGCCCAAAGTATCACTGCCCTGGTCAGAGGGCACTCCTCCTGGTTTGATTGCGGAACTGAGCAGGACTATGTGCATCAGGGTCGGCGGACTTCTCGACCTCCTTTTCCCTAAGTCTAATCTCTTTTCAAGGTAGATTTAGGAAAAATTTTCTAAAATTGACAGTCTACAGTGAGGTGTTCAAACCCCCAGACAAACACAGGTGGTGTGGGATCGGCCTTAGCAAGCCTCCCCACACTCACTGCAGTATTAAGAAACCCAGTGGGCACGGTTTTTTTTCTTGAGTTTCTCAGACATGGCCAACCTAACCAAACTTACCTTTTATGGCAACCGCTGTCAAAGACTCCTTATCAGTTCCCTATAGCACAGTGTCAGGTATTGTAAAAAAAAAAAAAAAAAACGTTCAAAACATTTTTTTTTTTTTGGAGAACAATGGATAGTAACCACACTCTAAAGTAAAACACAGGATTCACTACAAGTGATCAGTTCAATAAACAGATGACACTTTACAATTTCCACACAGCAGAAAATAGAACACAAAACCTATCTGTACTCACTGTACCACAAGAGAACTGAACAGACTGTGTGGAAATAAATTTGGTTTAAAACCGACACTTTAACAGAGACTTTAACCAACTTTCGAACCGAGTTAAAGGAGAAATCTCTGGAGCGACTGTTCAGTGAGGCGGAGTAAAGATTCTGACGGTTGGATTTCAAAGGGCTCCAGACAGACATCAACCGAGCTCGAGCTCAGCATTCTATGCTCTGCATAGAAAGTTAACCTTTTGTTCTCCGGGGCAGTTTAAAGGCTGGGGCTAACTGCAATAGTCAGAATACAGCAAGACCTCATGTTTGAAACCTGTGTTTCGTTGATCCAGCAGAAAGTAGTTACGTAAGAACTTACCGTAACAGTAGATCTTCAAGAACAGCTCTTGCAGCAGGTTACACCATTAGGACTGAAGCCAGCAGGCGTCAGGACCCCACGGAAAATTTCTAGCTAGCTATCTTCAGCGGGGACCTTGACGTCGGTCCGCCTCTGGCGTCAGGCGTGGTACATAAGGCGGTCCTTGATTCCCAGTTCTCCCGGAGACTTCCAGCCGCGAGCTGACATCAGAATAGAGACAAGATCCATCCTCCAGAAGACAAAGGTATAAATCCCTGTTAAAAAAAAAAAAAAAACTAGCCATGCCTCAAGGGGAAGGGTGGGAGAGTGCCTGCTGCAAGAGCTGTTCTCGAAGATCTACTGTTCAGTGGTTCTTACGTAACTGTACTACCTTACTTGAGACACAGCTCTTGCAGCAAACCCCCTCAATAGGACTGATTCCCAACAGTAAGCGCGCTTGCAAACACTCTGGGAGGAAAATACAAAAGTTCATTCAGGTCCTGATTCTGGGACAGGAGACCCTGTAGCACAGCCGAGCTGAAGCCGGCCTCTTAGCCGTGAGCGATGTCCAGGCTGTAGTGCCTGATAAAGGTATGTACAAACTCCAAGTGGCTGCAGCACAAATGGCAGAGGTGGAGACGTTTGAAGTACTGCAAAGGGTGGCCACTCCCTAGTGGAATGGCCCCGAACTGATCCGGGAGGGCTTTAGTTTGATATCATAACAGTATGATATGCACTGGACAAGCCAGCGAAAAGGACTGTTTGGCCCATCATCCTTTCGTAAAGAAATGAAAAGTTGCTCCCGATGTAGAAGCTGCTTAGTTCTGCTCAGGTAGTACCCTTAAGCTGCGGTGAACATCCGGGTGGAGCAGCCTCTCCTCTATTAGGTAATTAGAGAGTAGACAGGCAGGTCAATGTCCTGATTGAGGTGTAGTGGAAACCACCTTAGGCAAAATTTAGGATTTGTCCTCAGGGATACTCATCCCGGTGGAAAATCAAATAAGGCTCCTTGCACATGAGGCATGAGCTGGAAACTCTTCTAAGCAGCGTAACAGCAGCTAAAACAACGTTTCCATGACAAAAACGCAGCTCGCAATCTGCAGCAGCTTCAAAGGGGAGGGCGCGAGTTGCTCCAGGACAAACAGCCAAGTCCCATGGAGCACTGGGTCCTTTAATGGGCGGCCTAAGGTGTACACCCTCTCAGGAATTCTCAACAGGCATCTAATTGTGCCACTGTTCGCTGTCCCACCGGGAGGTGATAAGCTGAAATGGTACAGAGGTGCACCTTAATAGAGGAGTAGGCGAGACCCAAACGGAAAAGGGAGAGCAGGTACTCTAACACCGCTTTCACCGGACAACCTAAAGGGGAAAGGCTGCGTGTTTGCGACCATGGACAAAAACAGCGCCACTTCATGGCATACGTCGCAGGCTTTCTGGCTGCAGAAAGAACTTCCGCAACCTCTTGCGAGACCCCGTGTCGCAAAATGGCTATGTCTCTAGGAGCCATGCATGCAGGTTCAGTGAGCATAAGTCTGGGTGGACCAGTGAACCTCCTCCTGAGACCAAGAGATGGGAGCTGAATGGCAGCGGCAGGAGAGGTTCACGGGATAGCTGTATTAGCAAAAGGGAACCAGATCTGTCTGGGCAGAAAAGGGCCACCAGGATCATTGTGCATGCTCCCTGCGCGGTTGAGAAGAACTCTCTGGATCAGCGGAAGGGAGGAAAAGCATAGAGCATCCGCCCAGGAGGGACAACACGTCTGCATAAGAAAACACCAGGCCCTGGATCTAGCGAGGCAAAAATTGGGCAGTTTTCGTTGGATGAGGAAGCGAGACAGGTCCAATTCTGGGTTCCCGTTGAAGAAAAAGATCCTCTACTACCTCCTGAAGAACACTCGTGGACTCCTGGCCTGGAGCAACTCGGGCCATCTACAATTGTGTTGTTCACCCGAGACATGTACTGTGACCAGGTTGGCGCCGTGTGGATACCCAATCCCACCCTCACCCCTCCTGCAAAGGCAAGGTAATAGCCTCCTTGTTTGTTGAGGTAATACATCACCGCCGTGTTGTCTGTCTGTAGCAGGAGAGTACTGGCGGGATCTCTGACTGAAATGCCTGTAGGGCAAGGACCACCCTCATCTCCAGAGCGTTGATATGAAGGTGAGCCTCCCGAGGGGCCACGTTCCTGGGACTTCACCCGTCCAGTGTGCTCCCCACCTAGCCCTGAGGCATCTGTGGTGAGGATTACCTCAGGATGGCGCCTCATGGGACCCCCATAGAGAGTGTCCCTGGGTCTAGCCACCATTGCCAGTCTCGAATCACGGTGTTCATGATTCTGACCAGATGCTGCATATGGTCTTGCCTTTGGTCCCATTGCACCTTGAGCATCCACTGAGTTACCCGCAGTCATGTGTCTGAGCAAGCGAAGGACCGACCTGGCTGGAACGGTCTTGTTTGACGAAAGATCCCTGATGAGGGATCTGATGCGCTCTGCTCTGTCGTCTGGAAGAAATGCTCTTCCCTGAACGGTGTCCAGGACTGCGCCTATGAACTGCAGTTTCAGCGACGGTACCAGGAGAGACTTCTCGTAATTGATCAAGATGCCCAGAGACCGAAACAGATCCTGGGTACTCTGGACAGGCTGTAACACTCTCTGGAGGTGGCCATGAAACCAATCGTCCAAGTGCAGGGGACACATAATGGCCCTGTCTCCTTAGAGGCACGCACACTGCCATGCATTTGGTAAAGACCTGGGGGCGATGGCAGTCCGAATGGAAGTGCTCGGAACTGAAAGTGGTGGCGAGAAACTCTAAGCGCAGGAACCTCCTGTGCGCCTGAGCTACAGGGATGTGCAGGTATGCATCCTGCATGTCTAGAGATGCTAAAAATGTGTCCCTCTTTAGCATGGGAATAAGACCCGGAAGAGTCACCATGCGGAATCCTTTGTAGGCGACCGACATATTGAGGTCGCTGAGGTCCAGAATTGGACGGAGGTCCCCTGTTTTCTTTGGAACCAGGAAGAAGTGAGGTAGTACCCGTATCCTCTGGTTCTCTGGGACATACTCTGTCACCCCCTTTTGCAGGAGCACAAGTATTTCTTGCCTGATCAGAGGCTTGTACTGACCAAGTGCTTGGAGGCGCAGAGGAGGCCTCGAGGTGGCTTTCTGCGAATTCGATAAAGTGGCCTCTTTCAACCAACTGAAGAACCCACCGGTCGGTGGTTATGGACTACCATCCTGGCAGGTACCCTTAATGTCGACCCCGACCTTGATGTCCCGTTGATCCTGAGGGGCCGGAGCCGGAAGGAGTCATGCTGTGGCGGCGGAGGGACCTGCGGGCTGGGCCGGTTTTGCTGGGTGTTGACCTCGACCCGCGGGCTGTCTACCCTGGGCTGTGTGGGAACCAGCCCTCTGTTGTGGGCAGTGCGGGACTGTTGTCTTTGTGCGTCCACACAACGCTTTGGTTCCCTACGAAGGAACTAAGCCTCGGTCGACATTGCCTGGACCGACCTCACCGCTTCCAGCCTCTTGAAGCTTGGTGAAGACCCTCTTCGAGGGCTCACCAAAGAGAACTTCTCCCTCAAATGGGGCGTCCATGATGTTTTTGTGGACATCCGGGATAAAGCCGGAGACACTGAGCCAAGAGCGTCTCCGGAGGCATACACCTGAAGTTGCTGCTCGGGCCGAGAAGTCTGCGGAGTCGTACACGGCTCGTAGCACTTGGGTTCCCACGTCCGAACCCGTCCAGAGGAGCTGCAACATCTCCTCCTTCTGCTCACCTTCTGGCAATTTCTCAGCCAGATCCAGACCCTGTTCCCACAAGGCATTTTGGAACTGCACCATGTGGGTCAAGTAATTCAGGGATCTGATGGCGCAAGTAGCGGAAGTATACGTGCGCCTACCCATAGCGTCCAGCTGTTTGGACTCTGGGTCCGGTGGCAGAGTGCTCAAATGTTCGGTCTCTGGGACAGGTCATATGAGAGCTGTTATGACCAGAGAGTCGGCCTGAGGATGCTGGGCCAAGTACTGGTCTTCCTTGGAGCCTTGTACAGGCGGTCAGCTTTCTTTGGCATTGCCGGGAGTGAATGTGGACGCTTCCACGCTGCCTTGGTGACGTCCACGAAAGTGTCTACCAAGGGTGTCACCACCACAGGCTTGGGGCCCTTCTGCAGAAGATACTTCGCTAGGCGTAGCCTTTCGGGGTCTAACTCTTCCGCATCCCATCCCATGTTCTCTTGGATGTGTCATGATGGCCGAGAACGAAGGGTCATCCGGAGGAGACTTGGAAGCTCACGTGGGTCCGGAGAAGGGATGTGGAGGGGAGGTGGGGATCTAGATCCTGTTGAAAACTCTGATCCAGTGTCTTCCGTTGAAGGCGAACGGCGGCGTCTTCTGGGTCTCTTAGGGCTGGGTGACCCAGGAGAGGATCTGGACGGAGGTCTCCTTTTGTGTGGTCACCCCCTTGGAGGGATTCTGGGCTCCCGGGGAGGAGGTAACCGGCCTGCAGACCCGGATGGAGAAGGGGGCGCAGGAACCGGAGGAGTAACCGGCCTAGGAGGAGGAGGAGGTGGGAGAGGAGGTGGAGTGGGGACCACATCCTTTTTGATGGTATCCCACCAGTAAGTGAAAAGCTCCTTAACCTCTGAGACAGAAAGACCCGACGACGGACAGGGCGCCGGTGGTCGGTCATCAGGTTCCGGCGTCGGCTCCACAGGGGCCTCGGGTTGCGGGGAGGCTCGACAGGACCGTGGTTGCCCGTCTGGTCCTCGGGCTGTGTTAACTCCTCCTCTGTAATGGTCTCCTGACCGGCCGGTCGGGCGTGAGGTCCCTCTTCTCAATCCGGACAGACACCGGACGTGACTCCCCAGCGTCCGGGGTGCGTGAAGCTTGGCCGGCGATGGTCTTCTGGCGTTCAACGGCTCTGGGGACCTGTGGCGAGAGGCAGACGTCGGGCGGGTCGACGTCGGGTCCGAAGTTCTCTTAAAGAGAGGTGAGCTCCTTGGTCTTCTGCTGGGGAGGAGGAGGCAAGGAGGCAGACCTGACGTCGGGTTCAGAATGGCGGGAACCTGACTTGTGATGATGGTGGCGGTCCCCCGACTTGACCAAGGCCTTGGAAGAAGAAGGAGGCCTGGAAGACTTGGCCTGAGAAGAGGAGCCCAAGATTTTCTCACCGCAGCAGGGAGGCTGAGAACTGGCCTGGGAAGGCGGGGTGGGACCTGGAGCCGAGCTTGAGAATCCGAGGCCCTAGGCAGGGACCTGGAAGGGCCTCTCCGAAGAAACCCCTTGGAGCCATGGTCTTGAGTTGTTCCTCAAGCAGGAACGCCTGTAGGGCCTTCTGGCGACTGATCCGGTTCTGCTGTTGGAAACCTTGGCAAAGGAACAGGACTGGGTGTCGTGGTTCGCCCAGCACCGACGCAGGTCACGCGGATCCTTAAAAAGGACCTGTTTCTCATGACGACTTCAAGAATGACTGGAGGTTAAGAGACATCAGACAATAAACTGACTGAAGAAAACGATTTTCCAAGGAAAACTTTACCACGTGTCGCACACTAGAATTGGAACCAAAGGGTCGAGACATGCAAGTCGTGCGGGAAAGAACTGGGGAATCTGGGGACCGCCCTTATGTACTACACGCCTGACGCCGGAGGCGGACCGACGTTAGGCGGTCCCCGCTGAAGATACCTAGCTAGAAATTTTCCGTTGGGTCCTGACGCCTGCCGGCTTCAGTCCTAATGGTGTAACCTGCTGCAAGAGCTGTGTCTCGAAGTAAGATCTATTTCTACTGCCCTGTTGTTCAGAAGGCCTTGTATCCGAGGCAAGAAGGTCTGACTGTATTGTTGACAGCCTGGGCTGTCGTTTGGGGGGACGATCCAGAAGGATTTCTGAAAGGTTGAGGGAGTATCCCTCGCGGATTATCTGGAGGAGCCATTTGTCTGATGTTATGGACTTCCACTGGTTGTAGAACCGAGTCAGACGTTCTCCCACCACTGAGGAAGAGTCCCCCTCGGGTAGCTGAGGCGGGATCTGGGCCAGAAACTCAGAAGGTGACACTGGGCGCTTTGGGCCCTTGTGCCTTCTGTTGTGTTTTCTTTTGAGGCTGGGGGGCTTGGTTTTTGTTAAAACCTCCACTGCCCTTGCCCCGGAAAGGACTGACGATTGTGAAATTGATGCTTGTTAACACCCCCTGGGAAAGTGTGGGAGTGGGTCGAGCTGTTTTAATGGCTGACCTAGTTTTCTGTGTGGCCTCCAGAGCTTGCCTTGCTTGAGGTCCGAACAGATACATACTGTCAAAGGGTAGCGTCATGACCTGCTGTTGAGCATCATTCGTGAAACCCAAAGTGCGTAGCCAGGAGTGACGATGGGTACAAATGCCCACCGCCGCTCGGGAAGCAGTATCAAAAGCATCCATAGCTGCTTTGACCTGCTGGTTGTTGGACTTTATACCCCTGGTTATGGTCTGAAGTAGCTCTGAACTAGTGTCCGACTCCGGCAGAGCTTCCACCATCTGTTTGAGCGAATGCCAAAGAACATACTCATATTGAGAGAAATATCCCTGGTAGCTGGCAATATGCATACCCAGGGTAGAGGCAGAAAAGACCATCTTACCTAAAGTATCTATCTTGCGAGATTCTTTACTAATAGGTTGGGCTGTAGATGCCTGAGGAAGAACGACCTTATTCTCTACCAGAACTACAACAGAGTCTGCAAAGGCCTGGGAGGCCAAAATGGGTCGATCCTTGGGAGCAGCATACTTTCTGTCTATGGTCTTAGCCACAGAAGGAATAAGAGCGGGATTATTCCATACCATCTGAGAGCACATCTCAAAAGATAGTTGTACGGAGTTAAATCCATAGGGATCTCCGGACATGAAGATATTGGAGTCTTAAGAGCTTCCCAGGATCGATATCAGTAGTCTGGAGAAAGTAGTATTTAAATTTTTCAGCAGACACTTAAATGACAGGTCTTCAACCACAGGCTCTGTGGCAGGATTGATCCCTGCTCCTTCAACATCATCCACCCAGTCGAAGATCAGGGTCAGGCTCAATATCATCTCCTGACAGTCAAGGAGGGACTGTATGGACAGGAAAGGAGTGAAAATCAGTATGAAATGAAGAAGAGAAAGGATTCGGAGTCGAGAACTCCTGAAAGCTGGACAGCGCTGCATCAAGCCCCAGCGCCACAGAAAAACACGGCGCCGAAGGCAAGGGAGACTGCGCCGTTGGAAAAAATCCAGCACACAGTGCCGACAGAGCCCATGGTGCAGAGAGGTGCATAGATGCAGAGGATGACGCAGAGGGACCCATCGACACCGAGAGAGCTCCTGATGCGCCGAAAGCAATCCAGGGCCCCAAAGACTTTGATTTGAAGAAAAAGAAGGAAGAATACCAGGAGATAAAGGCATAGGTGTGGCCCCCTGAGCCGCAGCCATGTGATAGGGGAAAACACCAGAGCACGGAGTCGACGGCACTGAAGATGGCGTAGGGAAGGAGCCAACCGCCCCTACCCACTTCAAGGGCCCAAAGGCCTCGGAGTGACCGGGCAAGGCAGCTGGACCAACCTCAGAGAACATTGCTCCATAGAGCGGCCCACTGATGAAACTGCTCATCGGAAGCCCTCTCAATAGGCGGGGAAGGGCTCCGATGTCGAAGAGGTCAGTCACCGGAGACAGAAATTGGCGACTCCAAGGGAGGAGACTGGCATCTGACCCAAACGACAGACTGCCGATGCGCATACATATCAGAAGGCAACCTTGAGTGATGCCTTCTCTTTTTTGACCTGTGGGCCGAAGAAGAGCTTGAGGCCGAACGGTGCAGAGTGCGCGACAGTTTTCTTTTATGCTTCTGGGGGGACCGCCCATCGCCCCGGGCATCGGACCGTCCATTGTCAGACCCTCCCTCTGGAGAGGGCGGCGGACCGGACCCAGCCCAGCTGACTGAAAAGCTGTCATACAAAGTCTCCCTACTGCAGCTGACCCGCTCATGGTCGGCTCAGTCAATGGATGGCTGAAGACTTCTTTTTCTTAATAAGTAAAATTTAAAAGTAAGAGGTACTTATCGCAGATAAATTACAAAATGATAAACTGAAAACTATGCTGCTAGTTTGAAGTTTGACTCCCGGCAGGCCAGCGACATCGTCACTAAAGCGCACTCGACGGTGGGAAAAAAGGAACTGAGGCAGTTGGAGGGTCGACGCTGAGATAGTCATTGCCGCATGAGCAGAGGCTCATGGCACCGCTCCATCTCTGGCACTGGCCCTCTTGCAAAAAGTTTGCTCCCGCTGAGTCCTAGTGCCTCTGGTGTGGGTCCCATTAGTGTGAATGAGTGGTGGAGACTATGTCCAGGAAGATCTACATTAATGTAGACATTAAGGTTGTAAAAACACAAAGCGTACAAAGAAGAGAAATGGAGAAACATTAGGTATTTGGGTCTCCGGAGTATTGGCGAATCAGTGGTGGGGTCTTACTTGGGGTTGTCATCCCTAATGCCCACCCCTACCCTGGATCAGACGAGGTCAAAGGTTATGTGAAGAAAACTCCGACAGATTATACTGGCCATATTGTATCACTATGAGGCACTAGGCTGGAGCTGTATCTTGTGCTTCAGGCAGGAGGCTATGAGCTGGGGGGGCACATTAGGGTTGACAACCCCAAGTAAGATACCACCACTGATTCGACAATACTCCGGAGACCCAAATCCCTTTTTTTTTTTTAATTTACCGTCTTTGTACGCTTTGCATTTTTACAACCCTAATCTCTGCATTAATGTAGTTTTTTGCAAAAATATATATTTAATGTTATCACAAATCACATGAAAAAGGCTAAACAAGAGTCAGGAACACAGCCAGTAAAAACTGATTAATTGGAAAGGCAATCTTTAGTCGATTATATATGAAATTAAGAATCAAGACTACGCACTGGGGTAAGCACGTTGTCAACAGCAGTGCTGTTCGACTTTGTAAAACAGGCTTGTGATGGTTAATAGTGAAAGCTGAATTTAGCAGGGGATTGATGAGTTTGGCTGTCAATCGAGTCCTAGTGCTTAGAGCCAATTTTTTGGTAAGTTTTGTGAAAAATGGTATTTGTGAAAGTACATAAAATGCACCAATTCTGTTTGCTTCTGGGGTCTGGAGACCCCCCCCCCAAATAATTTTACATTGTAAATAAATACACTTTTTAAATTTTAAATTAGTTTCACCACAATCTTTTCTTGTGCCTTGATTGGAGCCATCTTGGGTTTCCACTAAGTTGCTCCAAAATTCTCTGGTTTAGCTTTCAATCTGTCCCAAGGTATCTGTCCGCTGGTCAGCAGTGCAGCACTTTTTTAAAGGGTAAAGAGAGAAGACCTGGTCCAAGTGTGCCTCATGTAAGTGTAGTTACTTGGTGAGGGCTATAAGCTTGCCTCTCTGATGGGCACAACTTTCTGAATAGCAACCCTCAGGGTTCTTATGAAATCTATTTTATGTCATGCAGGTTTAAAGATCATATCAGCTGCACTGCTTCTTTCAAAAGAAATGAACAGACAATTCTACTTACTGCTTTTAACACATTGAGACTTTTATTATTGATTGGGGGGGGGGGGAGCTATTTAAATATACTGATGGGTTACTCCAAACTGGAAGGATGTCATTTGTGTAACAAAAGGGCAAATCTCTCTCTTGCGCTCTCATTCGCTCGCACTCTCTCATTTTGTTTCATTTCCAGTTTCCCATTCCAGGGCTTATACTAAATCTTTTAGTCTAACCAAAGTCTGCAGCATTTGCCTATCCAAGTGACCACATAGTGTCTTTATTTATGACATCACAGCATTCGCCATAACAGATCAATCTCACAAACAGCAACTGAGGTCAGCTGGGGACAACCAGCTCCTCTTTAAGACTGCAAAATAAATGCTTTGTCTGAAATGTTTAGCAGACCACAACAAAAATAAAACAAAACTAGAAAACACAAAATGTAAAACATAATTGTGAATCTAATAGTTTTATTTGTTCTATTTTAGCAGAGAATCATTCAGTATACATCTCCCCCTCCTTCAGCCAATGGCTTAAATATTTACTGAAAAACCCTACAAACCAGATTTTAGAAGGGCAGATTTGTACTCTATGCGTGTCTATCAAGATGTTTTTACTGAAGTGCCTTTAAGCAAGTGCTATAGTAAAAAAAAAAATGTTTTTTTCCTTTTCACAATAACTGATAAAGTTGGTAGTCAGTTTTACAGCAATGTAATTAAAATAGCTGCCCATGCTAAGCAGTACTTTTGTTTGTAAGATACCCATTCACGCTCACTTTTATTTTTATATTTTGTTTTGGTGTGCAAATCAGAAAAAATATATATTTGTTTTAAATCTAGGGACCCCTAGGTTTTCAGCAGTATTCTCTACTGTTCTGGAACCCTCACCGTTCTATAACTGAGCTGGAGCAACAGACACTGCTCCTGGACTTTTCTGGAGCGCTGGGAAGCAGACGAACCCCAGCCCTCAAAATTCAATTTTTATTCATCTTTGCACTCTCACGTCAAGTTTCGCAACAGGCAAAAAATGGCAGAAATTTTAACAGAAAGGCTAGACAAATCTTAAATATATACTAACAGGAGTTCAAGAATCTGGTAAGTACCCAACAGTAACCTTGTTTTTGAGCCTGCATTTAAGTTATAATTGCATCACCATATTAACCCAAACCAAAAATTCTAAACTCCTGCACCATCACCATCCAAGTGCGTTAGAAACTGGCAAAGTACAGCAGAAGATTGATTGCATTTGGCAATAAGGTTTCCACTGAACCTTAGTTTACATATTTTTTTATATACAATGAAATGAAGAATTGATTTATGGAACAGTGACCCTATGATTCCCCGACACACAGGCAGCTCATGTGAAGTTCCTTACTGAAGTGCACTCAAACGCAAAGTTGTCAGGGTACTGTGAGGCCACTCACAATTTTAGTTCTTTTATGGAGTCAGTTTTATCAAAATGGCCCATTCTGATTAGGGCAATAACCTTTTTTTAAGAGTAAAATGAGTTACAGCACATTATCCAAACGGAAGAGGTAGGAACAAGGAGCACAACATGATTACGGTATCAACCGGTGACTGCCCTTCAGTGCTTAATAGATTTTGCAACTCAAAAGGGTGGCTTGTTTATGTTTCATGGAGAGATCCTTTATTCAAAGCAAATGGCAGTTTCACATTTAACACTAGGTCAAAGCCCACTGTTCTGTGCATGTCTCTGTTAACCGTTTCAGCAGAACTGCTACTGCTGCAGCTCTTTCATCCTGTTTAGTGCGCTTCCTGCCTTGAACCAATCAATCTGGGTTTCTTGAGAAGGTGTGGTTCAGGGAGATGGTCTTGGCTTCCATCCTTGTGCTTGATAATGCATTTCAGAGGCTTAAATAGAAAACAAAGACAGCAATATCAAAGAACAGTGCAACAGCTACGGTTTTAAAACAATACAGCTGCATGTTTTGGGACTGAAATAAATTAGATGACACACTTGCGCCCAACAGTGTATGTGCCTGTGAAAGGTGTTAAATTTACAACACTAGCAAATTAAACTCCACAGATGGGTACATCACAGACAGTCACAGTATTAGCTTTCCCACTGGCCTGCAATGTCAATTACTTCAAACTATGTGTACTGTAGGTCAATTTATTACCTGCTTTGGTCAAAATAAAAAAAAAAGTATCCACACAAATGCTGAACTTCAAAAGTACAGTTACGCAAGAACTTACCGTAACAGTATATCTTTGAGAACAGCTCTTGCAGCTGGTTACACCATTAGGACTAAAGCCGCAGGCGCCAAGACCCCACTGAAATTTTCTAGCTAGCAGTCTTCAGCGAGGACTGCTTCAGATGTCTGTCCCGCCCCCGATGTCGGGCGTAGTACATAAGGAGGCAGTCCCCCCATAATCCTTAGTTCTCCCGCCGGAGACTCCCGGCTGCTGGATGACATCAGAAGGGGAGACCGAGGATCCGCCATCAGATGGCAAAACAAGGAAATAGGAATGTCCCATCTAATGAGATGGGAACTTGACTACGACCTACCTCCAGCGGGGATGGTGGGAGGGAAAGTACCTGCTGCAAGAGCTGTTCTTGAAGATCTACTGTTACGGTAAGTTCTTACGTAACTGTACTATCTTACTTCGAGATACAGCTCTTGCAGCAGGTTACACCATTAGGACTGATTTCCAAGCAGTAATGGCAATCATGCACCATCAGGAGGAGGAAAGGTAGAGACCTCGAGATAACTCGAGCCTAGGACAGAAGTCCCTGAAGGACAGCTAGACCGAACCCCACTCTTCGCCTCAATGCAATGTCCAGACTGTAATGCCTGATAAAAGTATGCACAGAGCTCCAAGTAGCTGCAGTGCAAATAGCTGAGGTGGAGACGTTCTTCAACACCGCACAGGAAGTAGCCACCCCTCTAGCGGAATGACCCGACCGCGCCCGGTAAGGGTTTATTGCGCTTCTCATAACAGAAAGTAATGCACTAGATGAGCCACCTGGATAGTGACTGCTTAGAGACAGAAGCTCCCTTCATCCTGTGGGCAAAGGAGACGAAAAGTTGGTCCGACGTTCGGTGCTGTTTGGTTCTGGTCAGGTAGTATCTGAGGCACCTGTGCACATCTAAGGTGTGCAGAAGGGCTTCTCCTCGATTAGAGTATTTTGGAAAATACACTGGTAGATCGATGTCCTGATTAAGGGTGAGAGCTGAGACCACCTTAGGCAAAAATTTTGGGTTTATCTTTAGGGATACCCTGTCCTGGTGGAAAACCAAATAAGAGCGTGCATTTCCGAAATTCTTCTGGCAGAAGTAACTGCAACTAAAAATAACGTCTTCCAAGACAGAAAACGTAGCTCGCAATCCGCGGCTGGTTCAAAAGGTGGCAGCGTGAGCTGCTCCAGGACAAAGGGTAAATCCCATGGAGGGACTGGATCCTTAATTGGAGGCCTAAGATGGAGGACGCCCCTCAAAAAGGCATGAGTGGTGTCCAGCTGGGCCACAGTCCCATGGCCTACGGGGGCATGGTAGGCTGAAATGGCACAAAGGTGCACTTTAATCGAGGAGTAAGCCAGGCCAGAGTGGAAAGGGAAAGCAGGTATCCAGCACCAGCTTTTCTGGACAGTCCAAAGGCTGAAAGCGGCGCGCTTCAGCCCACAAGCAGAACCTGCGCTATTTCATGGCGTAGGTTGTGTGGGCAGCCAGTTTTCTGGTGGCAGAAAGCACATCTGCCACTTCTTGCGAGACCCCGTATCACATCATGGTTATGTCCCTAGGAGCCAAGCATGCAGGTTCAGTGAACGTAGATCCGGATGGACTAAGGAACCCGCCTCCTGAGACAGTTGATGGGAGCTGATTGGCAAAGGTACTGGAGGTTCCCAGGATAGCTGGTGCAAGAGAGAGGGAACCAGATCTGTCTGGGCCAGAAGGGTGCGATCAGTATAAACGCTGCTTTGCTCCCTGCTAAGTTTTAAAAGAACACTCTGGATCAGCAGGAAAGAAGGAAAGGCATAGAGGAATCTGCCCGCTGGAGAGGGACAACGTTGTCTCAGCAGAAAACACCAGGCCCTGGATCTAGCGAGCAAAATTGGGCAGTTTTATGCTGTATGGGGACGCTTAAAAGGTCTAGTTCTGGAGTACCCCATCTGTGAAACAGATCCTCTGCCACCTCCTGCAGTAGCTCCCATTCGTGGACTCTGGCCTGAGAGCAGCTCAGGCTGTCTGCGATGATGTCCACACCGGGAACATGAACTGCAATAAGGTTTGCGCAGAGTTGCAAAACCCACTCCCACGCTCTCATGGCCTCCCTGCAAAGCGGGTACGAGTGGGTGCCTCCTTGTTTGTTGAGGTAATACATCACCATGGAATTGTCTGTAACAGAAGTGTACCCGGTGGAATCTCCGACTGGAAGGCCTGCAGAGCGTAAAGTGGTGCCCTCATTTCTAGTATGTTTATGTGGAGATGAGACTCCTGGGCTGTCCACAAGCCCCGAGACCGAACACCATCGAGGTGTGCTCCCCACCCAAGCCCTGAGGCATCTGTGGAGAGAGTCACAGTCTGGGATGGCGCTGTGAAGGGGACTCCCACCAAGAGGTTCCCTGGATGTAGCCACCATTGCCAATCTCGAATTACGGTCTGCGTGATTCGGATTGGATGCTGCAGATGGTCTTGCCTTTGGTCCCACTGTACCCGTAACATCCACTGGGTTATCCGCATGTGGAGACGGGCTAGCGGGACTGTAGCAATGGCCACAGCCATGTGTCTGAGCAGGCAAAGGACCAGTCTGGCTGGGACGGTCTTCTTCGCCGACAACTCCCTGATGAGGGATCTGATGTGTTCCGCTCTGTCCGTGGGAAGGAAAGGTTTCCCTCTGACGGTGTCCAGAACTGCTCCGAAAAACTGCAGCTTCTGGGCGTGACTTCTCGTAATTGATGAGATGCCCAGAGTCTCGAACAGAGACTGGGTACTGTGCATGGCAGCCATCAAGGCCTCCTGGGAGGGTGCCATGAGAAGCCAGTCATCCAGGTATGAGAACACGTAGTGGCCCTGTCTCCTCAGAGATGCGGCTATGACCGCCATGCACTTTGTGAACACCCGAGGTGCCAATGACAGCCCGAAGGGAAGAGCTCAGAACCGATAATGGCGGCCCTGAAACTCGAAGCGCAGGAATCTCCGGTGCGCCTGAGCAATGGGAATGTGCAGTTAGGCATCCTGCATGTCCAGGGATGCCAGAAAGGCACCTTGCTTCAGCATGGGAATTAGGCCCGGGAGGGTCACCATGCGGAAGCGCTTGTAAGCGACCGAAAGGTTGAGGTCGCTGAGGTCCAGTATTGGACGGAGGTCCTCTGTCTTTGGAACCAGAAAGAAGTGAGAATAGTACCCTAGTCCTCTCTGGTTCCCTGGCACGCGCTCTAAGGCTTCCTTTTCCAGAAGCGCGAGCGCTTCCTGCTGTATGAGCAGGGCATGCTGACCCGAATAACGGGAGAGCAGGGGAGGTCTTGTAGGTGGCTGCCTACAAACTCTATGCAAAGGCCATTTTTGACCAGCTGTAGGACCCACCTGTCGGTGATCGATTGCCACCCTGAAAAGTGGTGTGTGATGCGACCCCAGACTTTCTTTTCCCATTGATCCTGAGGAGGGGCGGGGGTCGGGAAGGAGTCATGCTGTGGCAGCCGCTTGTCCCTGTGGGCTGGGCAGACTTTGAGAATCATTGGCTTCTGCCTGGGGACGACTTAGCCTGGGCCTTGTAGAGAAAGTGTCCTCTGCTGCTGGCTGTAACGCTGCTATTGTCTTGTACCGGCCGCAAAAATGGCTCTGGTTCCTACGAAAGGAACTAGGCCTAGACCTGTACATAGCTTGTACAGATCGGACTGCCTTCCCTGCATCCTGGAGTTTGGTGATCACTCTCAGAGGCTTCGCCAAACAGGACCTCACCATTATATGGGACGTCTAGAATGTTTTTCTGGACATCCGGGGTAAATCCGGAGACACGGAGCCAAGAGTGTCTCCGGATACAAACGCCTGAGGCTGCAGCTCTGGCTGAAGAGTCTGCAGAATCATATGCAGCTCTGAGCACTTGGGTCCCCACATCTGAACCCGTGCGGAGGAGGTTTAAGAGCTCCGCTTTCTGGTCGCCATCGGGCAGCTTCTCAATCAGGTCCTGACCCTGTTCCCACAGGGCATTCTGGAACTGAACCATATGGGTCAGATAGTTTAGTGACCTGATGGCGCAAGTAGCAGCTGCATACGTGCGCCTTCCCAGGGCTTCCAATTGCTTGGATTCCTGGTCCGGTGGCTGGGTGCTCATATGGTGAGGTCTCAGACTGGTCATGTGAAGCAGTGATGACTAGGGAATCAGCCAGAGGGTGGTTTATCAAATACTGGTCCTCCCTAGGGGCCTTGTATAGGCGGTCAGCCTTCTTCGGCACCACGGGAGTGGAATGCGGACGTTTCCACGCAGCCTTGGTGACGTCTGTGAAGCTATCTACCAAGGGCGGCACTACCACAGGCTTTGGGTCTTTTTGCCGAAGATAGTGGGCAAGGCGTTGTCGCTCGGGGTCAAGCTCCTCAGCATCCCACCCCATGTTCTCCTGGATGTGCCTCATGATCTCAGCGAAGGAGGGATCATCCGGAGGGGACCTGGGTAGGTCATGTGGGTCAGGAGAGGGAATGCTGAGAGGAGAAGGTGATCTGGAATACTCTGACATATCCGACCTGGAATCCTCCCGGAGTGTACCGGGCGTTGTCTGGGTCTTTGGGGCTGGGTGACCCTGGGGGATCTTCTCCTGTTTGGAAGATCTACCCCTAGGAGGTGGCGCTTGCTCCTCGGGGATGGAGGTTGTCCTATGGGCCCCTTAGGTGGAGAAGGGGGCGTAGGCGGTGAAGGAGTAGTAGGAGGACGACGTGCAGGGACCACATCCTTCTTGATGGTGTCCCACCAAAAGGTAAAGAGCTCCTTTACCTCCGCAAGGTTCATACCCGACGGGCCTGGCGCCAGTGGCCGGTCGCTGGGGTCGGGCGTCAGGTCCCTGGGGGTCTCCCGCTCCGGGGAGGGTTCCCTTGGGAGCCCGGCGTCCTCTATGTCGCCCGCCTGGTCTTCGGGCTGTGTGGCGTCCTCCTCTGTAGAGTCCCTCTGACCGGCATCTGCCGGCGACGGGGGTGCGATCTTCCGCTCCGGGGTAGCTGACGTCTGTCCCCTGGCAGACGTCTTCAGAGGCGAATGCCTGGCCGGCGACGTGTGTCTGGGTGTCATCGGCTCCTGTGAGTGCCGAGGATGCTTGGCCGATGTCGGGTGGTGGGCCGACGTCGGGTCAGACGTCCGTTTGAGGGACGCCAGGTCCTTAGTCTTGCGGGCGCCGGATCCGACTCGGGCGGCTGGGAGACTGACCTGGAGCAGTATCCTGGCAGCGGAGGAAGATTTGTGGCGCCACCCGATCAAGAGGCCTTGAAGGTGTTGAGGAGGCCGAGGGCCTCGAAGTCTTCAGAGGATGGAGCGAAGAAGAACCGCTAAAGGACCTGACCTGGACCGGGGGAGGTTGCGACCGAGCCCTGGAGGGAGAGCGGTCCAATTTAGAGCCGGAGCTTCGGGAGTCAGAGGCCTGTGCAGGAGACCTGGACCTCCCCTTTTCCTGGTGTTTATGGGATTTTCTTGAAGGTTCTCCCTGGGAGAAAGGTTCCTGGTCCATGCTTTTCAGCTTCTCTTCGAGTAGAAATGCTGGAAGTGCCTTCTGACGGCGGATCCTGGTGAGGCTGTTAAAACCCTGGCAAAAGGAGGAGGCCTTGGTGTCGTGGTCCGGGCCTAGGCAGCGCACACTGGACGAATGGGGATCCTTGAAGGGGATCTGTTTGCCACAGGCGCACTTCGTGTGGTGACCCTCTAAAGATGGAGTTGGAGAGGACATCAGTTGATCAGAGCCAAAAAAGAGCCAAAATTAGTCGTAGCTCTGTAGTCGTCGCAAGCTAAAAAGGAGACCGAGAGGCCAATACTGGTGAGTCGATGGCGGGAAAAAACAGGTTACTCACCTGTAACAGTAGTTCTAGGAGTGGTATATGTTGTTCATCCACACTGTCTGGCATTGTCCCTTTCCCCTTTAAATCTTGCCGGAAGTCTTCAAGCTGGCTCCTCCCACCCACCCGGATGGTAAATACCTGCCCGCCTATGACGCCAGATCTAGCCCGCTGGAAGCAAGGTTCAGCGCCTTAAGCCGGGAGGTCGGTGGGTGGGTGTGGATGAACATATACCACTCCTAGAACTACTGTTACAGGTGAGTAACCTGTTTTTCTAGGAGCGTGGATATGTTGTTCATCCACACGCCTGGCAGACTCCTAGCAGTTCTCCGGGAGGAGGGAGGCAAGCACACCCCTACTTAGGAAAAGATTGAGAACCGAGGCCCCAAAACCAGCATCTCGGCGTGACTCAAGGTCGATGTGGTAATGGGTAATGAAGGTGTTGGCTGACTTCCAGGTAGCAGCCAGACAGATTTCCTGGATAGGGATGTCCCTGGAAGCAGCCACCGATGCAGCAGTATGGCGGGTGGAATGAGCTCTTAACCCACTGGGAGGCTCCTTGCCCTCAACTCATAAACACAGACTTATGCATGATGTGATCCATCTTGCAACAGTCCACTTGGCTGCAGGTCTGCCAGAAGCTGCTTCAGCGTAGGTGAACAAACAGCTGGCGAACCTCTCTCTGACTTCCGCCCTCCTTATAATAGGAGAGAGCATGTCTGAGGTCCAGAGTATGGAGCCTGTATCGGGGTCCGAGGTGTAATTAGGGTAATATAACGGCAGGGTCAACATCTGGTTAAGGTGAAACTTTGATACCACCTTCGGAAGGAATTTCGGGTGGGGGCATAGGACAACTTTGTCCCTGTGAAAGACCAGATAAGGGGAGTCCACCGAAAGCGCCTGAAGCTCCCCTGTCCTTCTGGCTGACGTGATAGCCACCAGGAAGGAAGTCTTCCACGACAAGTGAGAGCTCGCACTTGTGCATGGGTTCGAATGGCTTGCTCATGAGCTTTGCCAAAACCAGCAAGAGATCCCACAGGGGTGGAGGTTCACACATTGGAGGGGATATGTGATCCAGGCCTTTGAAAAAGCGCCCGACCACTATCTCCTGTGCCAATGTCGGCTGACCGGCCCGCGCCCGGTAAGCAGAGATGGCTGCCAGGTGCACCCTACGGTCAATGATCAAGACCCCTTTGAGAGGGACCAAAGGTAGTCTAGAATGTTAGCCACAGAGCAGGATAAGGGGTCCAGGCTTTTTCTTCTGACACCAAATGGAAAACCTCTTCCATTTGAAGGCATAACATTTCTGGTCGATTCCTTTTGAGATGCTTCCACCACGGTACAGACATCCTCGGAAAGACCCAGAGCCTGGAACTCTAGCCGCTCAGAAACCAGGCTGTGAGGTGCAGGGATTGAAGGTCCGAGAGGAATACCTTCCCCTGGTTCAATGATATCAGGTCCGGGCGTGTACAAAGCCGCTCCGGGGTCCTGCAGCTGAGGCTGAGGAGATCTGGATACCAGAACTGGCACGGCCAGTCTGGGGCTACCAGGATAGGAAAATTACGTACCTACCGTAATTCTTGATCTTCTTGGACGAGTCTCCACCACTCATTCACACTAGCGGGATTGACGCCGGAGGCACTAAGACCCATCGGGAGCAAACTTTTTGCTGGAGGGTCGGCACGAGAGACAGCACCGTGTCTCGCGACGGTGTCACTGAAAGCTGCCTCGAGCGGTAATGACCATCTCATGACGCACCTCCAACCGCCTCAGTACTTTTTACCAAGGAGGTAGCAACATAACGAAAGAGTAAACCTACATTAAAAACGGACATAAGATAGTCCGTATGACCCGTGTAAGAAGGGTCAGCAAAGAAGTCCTCACGGCCTAAAGATTTGAGGGAGGAAGACCAATACAGCGGTGAGCTCTCGGGGATGGAGGGAGGTAATGGAGTGGTGGAGACTGCCCAAGAAGATCAAGAATTACGGTGTACGTAATTCTTCCTATCTTCCTGGACACAAGTCTCCACCACTATTCACACTAGTGGAGAGTACCAAGCTGATAATCCCCCAAAGGGCGTGTAGGAGAGCCAGAGCTCACGCGGCTCAAGATAGAAGCTCATTAAGGATAGTTCTACTGAATGCGAATGTCGCTAGCATGAACATCCAGTGCATAGTGCTTAACGAAGGTATGCACTGAGCTCCAGGTGGCGGCGTTGTATATATCTGCAATTGGAACATTGCGACTTTCGCTAGGGATCCCACGGATCGCTCTAGTAGAGTGAGCGACACTCTACCTTCTAATTTAACTTGAGCCATGGAATAGCAATGACTAAGGCATGCCACTAACCATGAAGAGATGCATCTAATAGCGACAGGTTGACCCAGCCGGGTGTCGCTGAAAGAAACGAACAGTTGCTGAGTCTTATGTAACATCCTTGGTTCTATCTAAATAGAACCGCAAGGCTCTTTTAACATCCAAGGAATGAAGAGCCTGCTCTTCATTTTGGAAATTAGCTAAGTAAGCGGAAGTACCAGAGGTTGTTTAGATGGAATTCTGACACACCTTGGGAAGAAATTTAGGATGAGTACTGAGAACTACGTTGTCTTTATGGAATACAGTATAATGGAGGGTCCGTAACCAGGGCATGTATCTCAGAGACCCCAGTGGCTGAGGTAATGGCCACCAGGAAGGCAGTCTTCCAGGTAAGAAATTTTAGCTCACAGGTAGCTAAGGGTTTCAAAGGCTCCGAGTGAGCATGTCCAGCACCAGGTTAATGTCCCAGGCTGCAACTGGACGCTTAACAGGGGTCTGGTATGGAGAATCCCTTAAGAAATCTCTCTTCACCATAGGTAACTGAGCCAGAGTTAAGGAAGAAACCGGCTCATGGAACGCTGAGATGGCACTAAGGTGAACTTTAACTGTGGAGGCATTGAAGACCCAAGTTTGACAGGTCCAAAAGATACTCCAGAACCTTGCCAGGAGGACAGGAAAAGGGATTCCAAGAGGATTTTGCATACCAGAGAGAAAAACGCTTCCATTTGGAAGCGACGTTCTGGGTGGCTGGCTCGAGCAGCCAGAAGGATGTCTGAGACTCTACGAGAGACGTTGAACCGATTCACTTCTATCTCTTCAGAGCCAAGCATGAGGTGAAGTGATTTCAGGTTGGGATGGACCAACGAACCCTGAGTCAAAAGACTGATTTGCAAAGGAAGTGGTCTGAGAGGCTGCCAACATACTGTTGAGTAGAGGAAACTATAGTTGCCGAGGCCAGGAAGGAGCAATGAGAATCATCTTGGTCCCTGAGACTCGAACTTGAGGAGTACTCTGATTAGAGGAAGCGTGGAAAGGCGAAGAAAGCGCTGTCCACCGCAGCCTGAACGCATCCTGACAGAAAATGCTAGGCCTGGATTTCTGGAGCAGAAGAGAGGCAGTTTTATGCTGAGTGGGGATGCAAAAGGTCCAGGTCTGGAGTCCCCACTTTTGAACAGGGACCGAGCTATGGCTGGATCGAGAGACCACTCGTGAGGGTCTGCCTCCGTTTCTGCTGAGGTGATCTGCTAGGTCGCTTTGTATACCTGGCAGATAAACCGCTTGAATCAGAGACTTGTGCTCCAAGCACCACTCCCACACCCTCATTGCTTCCTGCAAAAGGGGTAAGAATGAGCACCGCTTTGTTTGTTGATGTAATACATCACTGCTTTGTTGTCCGCTTGAAGGAGAAATGTTCTTGGACAAAGGACATCCTTCAGAGCTCGGATTGCATAGAGGACCGCTCTCATCTCAGGACATTTATGTGAGATGAGTTTCGAACTGAGTCCATACACCTTGAGTGTGGAGAGAGATAGTAGCTCCCATCCCATTAGCGATGCGCCTGTGGTGATGGAGACCTGATGATCCGGGGAGCAAGGGAATCCTTCCAGGAGATTGTTTTCTTGAGACCACCAGGTGAGAGACCTTCAAGGGCTCCGCTCACCTGATGGGATAAGACTGGGGTGAGAGGTCGGGGACCACTGATGGAGAGCATCCATTGGGTGGTTCTCATGTGCAGTCGGGCCAGGGGGACAGTGAAGACCGAGGACGCCATGAGACTCAACATGCTGCATCGAGAGAGCTGTAACCCATTGGTTCTCCTGATGTAACGGGCCATTCGAGGATGTCGAGTCTCTGTCCTCTGGAAGGAAAGCCTCGTGAAGAGGTGTCTAGAAGTTCCCTATGAAAAGCAGCCTCTAGGAGGGTTGCAGTTGAGATTTTTCAAATTCAGCAGAACCCCATGGACGTGAGAGAGACGAAGTCGCTTGCACGGGTTTCCAAAGTCCCTTTGGACGGAAGGGCTTGCTAGGAAGCCAATCGTCCAGGTAGGGAACACTGAGTCCGGCTTTTCCTGAGATGCGCCATGCGGAACTGCACAACACTTTGTAAAAACTCACGAGCGCCAGGATAGCCCAAAGGGCAGGACTCTGAACTGATAATGCTGACCCAAAGCTACAAACCTGAGGAACCTATGGGGTCGGGTGGACGGGATATGCTGGTAAGATCCTGCATATCCAGAGAGGCCAGCCAGTCGTGCTGATGCAGCAAGGTAACAGGGGCACTAGGAAATCATCTTGAATTTCTCCTGGGGAGGAATCTGTTTAACTTCTGAGGTCTAGAATGGGCGATCCTGTATTTCTTTTGGAACCAGAAAGTAATGGGAGTAGAACCCTGTGTTTCGTAGATGCGGGCACCAGTTCTATTGCTCCTGTTGTTGTGAAGGCCCTGGATCTCCGCGGTGAGGAGGTCTGACTGAGAGGCCGACAACCTGGGTTGTCGGCTCTGGGAGGACAATTCGGGGTTTCAAGAAATTGAGAGAATAACCCTCGCGATTATCCGGAGGACCCATTTGTCCGGGTTATGGACTTCCACTGGTTGTAGAAGCACATCAGACCACCTCCCACTGAGGAGAAAGTTCCACCCGGGCAGAGTGGATGGAACTTGGGCCAACGACTCATAAGGTAGCGCTGGGAGCTTAGGCCCCGCGCTTTCTGCTGCTTCTTCTTTTGAGGTTGGGCAGGTTGGCTTTATGGAAGCTTCTCTCGCCTCTGCCTCAAGCGACTGACGGATCATGAAACTGACGCCTGTTCACATGCTCTTGAGAGGGGCAGGAGTGAGGTCTGGCCAACTTAATGGCTGGATCTAGTCTTCTGAGTGGCTCTAAGGCTTGCTCCACCTGAGGGCCAAAAAGAAAGGAGCCATCAAAGGCAGCGCCATCACCTGCCGCTGAGCATCATTCGTAGCCATAGAAGTACGCAGCCAGGAATGGCGCCGAGTACAAACCTCGCTGCTGCTGAGCGAGAAGCAGTGTCGAAAGCGCCCATGGCGGGCTTTGACCTGTTGGTATATTGGACTCAATACCTCTATTAACGGTCAGAAGAAGCTCTGACTTGAACCGAATCTGGAAGAGCTTCAACCATTCTTTTCATAGAGTGCCACAGGATATACTCATACTGGAGAAAATAGCCTTGATAACTGGCAACACGATACTTAGAGTGGAGCAGCAAAGACTCTCTTACCTAATGTATCAATCTTACGAGACTCTTGTTAATAGGTCGAGCTGTAGTAGTTTGAGGAAGAACGACTTTGTCATTTCTCTGCCAGGACTACAATAGGATCCGCAAAGGCTTGGGATGCCAAATGGGACGATCCCTTGGGAGCTGAATACTTTTATCAATGGATTTAGCCACTGAGGGAATAAGAGCAGGATTATTCCATACCATTTGAGACAGCTGCCCTCGAAGGAAGGCTGGATCGGAGGAGTCAAACCTAGGGATCTCCAAGTATGAAGATACTGAGTCTTAATATCTTCCCAGGATCGATGTCTGTAGTCTGGAGAGAAAGAGTGATCCAGGTGTTCTTCAACAGAGACTTAAAGGACAGGTCCTCACCACAGGCTCTGTAGCAAAGAAAGATCCTGTTTTCTCCACTTCATCACCCAACCGGTAGGTCTGGGTCAGGCTCAACATCATCTCTGATGGTCCAGAAAGGACTGTTTGGACAGGAAAGGAGTGAAAATTAGAGGAAGGAAATAGCAGAAAACAAGGAGAGTCCCTAAGGCTGCGCCGTTTAGCGGCAAGACGGTTGAAGATGGCACCGAGGCAAGACGGGCGTCAAGAGGCACGCCACCCGAAGCGCCCGCGGCGCCGCGAGACGACGACAAGACGGCGCCTTCGACGGCGCGAACGCGCCGCCTATCTAACGGCATCTACCGGGCGGCGCCGTGAGATCCCGGGCGGCGCCGCTGACGGCGCCAGAAGACCCAGCGGTGACCGGAAACGGCGCGGCTAGGCCAACAGACCCGCCGAGGCGCTGGAAAAGCCCCAGGAACCTGGAAAGCTAGAGAAGGAAAAACCAGGAGATAAGGGCATCGGTGAGGCCCTGCTACCGCAGCCATGTGAGGGGGAAACACTTGAAGCACGGAGTCGCTGGCACCGAAGAAGGCGCCGACGACATCAGGAAGGTCCAACCGCCTACCTGATCGCCTGAGGCCCGAGGGCCCGAGGCAAACCGAGCCAGGCAGAAGAACCAACCTCCGAGCCCATTGCTCCATAAGAGCGCCCACTGATGAAACTGCTCATCTGGAGTCCTACCATAGGCGGGAGGACTGGATGTCGAGGGACGACGACACGAAGTTGGCGATCAAGAAGGAGACCGCAACTAGCAACGATAACCGAGCCGACGCCGCCAGACATATACAGAGGGCGCACTCGAGTGATGCCTTCTTTTTTGACCTGTGGGCCAAGAAGAGTTCTCGAGGTCGAACGGTGCCGAGAATGCGACCGCTTATTTTATGCCGCGGGGACCGCCCATCCCTCGGCATCGGACTGACCGTTGTCGGAACCCCGCTGAGGAGAAGGAGGCTGACCGGATCCAGCTAAGCTACCTCTGGATGGAGAGACCACTCGTGGGATGTCTGGCCTATGCGGCTGAGAGCATCCGCCAGTTGGTTCGAGACTCCTGCCACATGGATGGCCAGGAGATCTGCCTCCAGCCGCTGACGGAAGGTCCAGATCCGAGCGCCCCTGCATGTGTGTGCCACCCTGTTTGTTGAGGTAATACATGGTCGTGGTATTGTCCGTCTGGACTTGAACCACTTGACCATGGAGCTCAGGAGCGAAAGCTGACAGTGCCAGTCTGACTGCTCTGAGCTCCAACAGGTTGATGTGGCAACTCCTCGGGGGTCCAGAACCCGTGGGCTCCGTTGTCCCCCACGTGGGCTCCCCAGTCCATGAGAGAGGCATCGGTCGTAAGGACGACCGTTGGCTCGGGGCGGACAAATGGAATCCCTTCCCGCAAATGACTCGGGACGGTCCACCATTGGAGAGCGTCCCACATCCTCTGGGTGACAGTGATCAGCTGGTCGAAAAGACCCTGATGCTGAGACCACTGAGCGGCCAGCTCCCACTGAAGTGGGCGCATGTGCAATCTGGCCCAACGGACCACTGAGGTGCACACCACCATGTAACCCAGGAGGCACAGGAAGTCCTGGGCAGGGCGCAAGTGCCCAACCAGAAATGATTGGGCAAAGGAGGAAAGAACCTATGCCCTGTCTACCGGGAGCCGAGCTCTGGCTTGATGAGAGTCAAGCTCTGCCCCGATAAAGCCCATCACCTGAGAGGACACGAGTTCCGACTTGGCCTCGTTGATTAGGAGGCCCAGGCGGGAACAGGTTCGGAGGGTCAGGTCCCTGGACCTCTCCACCTCCTGTACGGAGGAACCCACCAGGAGCCAATCGTCTAGATAGGAGTAAATACGAACCCCTTGACGCCGTAGATGGGCTGCCACCACTGCAATGCATTTGGTGATGACCCGAGGGGCCGATGACAGGTCGAACGGTATGGCTCTGAACTCGTGACAGGGTCCCTTCAACCCTGAAGCGGAGGAACCGCTGGTGGGACGGACGGATTGGGACGTGGTAGAACGCGTCCTGAAGATCCAGTGAACAGAACCACATGTTTCTCTCCAGAGATGGTATGATCTGGTTCAGAGTTACCATCCGGAAGGTGCGAGACCTGAGATATTGATTCAGGTCGTGGAGATCTAGGCTGGGGTGCCAACCCCCCGTCCGCTTGGGCACCAGGAAATAACTGGACACAAAGCCTGGGTCTGTAGGAGGATCAAGCACTGGAGCCTACCTCCTTGTGGAGGAGTTGAGCAATGTCGCCTGAAGGGCCGACTGAGCGCCAACTGAGATCCTTTCCTCCCGTGGGGCACGGCCCAGCTGGGGGCTACTGTCGAACTATAGAGGCAGTCCCTGCCCGACCACTTCAGAACCCACCTGTCCGAGTGATACCGACCAGGCAGAAAGAAAGTGTGGAGTCGGACTCCCACGGGAGGACCCAGAACTGGCGGACGGGTGTAGGGGAGGCCACCCCCGACCCATCACTGTGCAGGCTTGGAGGAGGAGAAGGCACCTGCACCAGCACCTCGGCCTCCTTTGCGGGGCTGTTGGGGACCTTGCTTGGGCCTAGGGCACCAAGCTTCAGCCTGCTGTTGTTGCTGACCTCCCTGGAAGGAGGGCTGTCTGACCGCAGGGGAAGAATGCTGAAAGGACTTCTTGCGCTTCTGCTGGTTCTTGCCCGAAGAACCCTTAGCAGAGGTGGCATCTAAGGTGGCATTAGACTGCTCAATGCACTGGAGATGACCTGCCACTCCCGGACCGAAGAGGTCGGTGCCAAGGAATGGCACGTCAGCTAGCTTGTGCTGAGTATCCGCTGGAAAGGAGGATAACCTCGGCCAAGCCCTGTGGTGAGTGGCCACTGCAGATAGTGAACGGGCACAGGAATCTCCAATGTCCAGAGCCATCTGGAGCTGTTTAGCAACAGCACGGCCCTGGTCACGGACCTGCTTGACCGTGGTCTGCATGTCTGCTGGGAGATGAGGGAGGACTTCATCAAGCGACCCCAGTAGGGTATGAAAGAAGTGTGCCATAATCACTGCCGAGCTGGCCTGACGAAGGCCCAGGGATGATGCCGCATAAACTTTCGGGCTGAGTGGTCCATATTTTTGGACTCCTTGTCCAGAGGGCAGTCAGTATCCACAGAGCTGCCCGTGCGCTGAAACACTGAGGCAGTCACAAGGCTCTCGGCCGAGGAATGCTCAGTGAAGCCCGCCAAGGACCCCATGGGCACCGCTGTATCTGCGGGCGGCAAGAGGCAGGGCGCCGCCAAAGCTCCAGTGCCGGGCTAACTATGGCTTCGCCACTGGAAAGGCCTCTGTCAGGTATCTCCTCTTAAGAATATCCCGTGAGAGAATATTCCGCCTTTTGTATAGGCTGCAAGGCATACCCGTGGACTCAGAAATGAGTCAAGGATGCCCTGGAAGGAAGAAGGACCTTCCTCCAGGCCTGTCACTGACAGCTCATCATGCGAGTGAAGGCCAGTTGTATCCGAGTCCAAGGAATCAGGACACAGGGTCTCCCACCTATGTCCCCCCTCGATGCGCCTAGGGTGATCAGGAGTAGCAGTAATGACAACTATGGGCAAGCCCGTGAGTTGTCCGATCCTCCTTAGAGGAGCTTCTCCTGAGGCTGTTTAGGTGGTGGTTCCACCAAAATTGGTGGGGAGCCAGTAACAGGCTGACCAGAAATACTGCCGTCCCACCAGAGTCCTCAGAAACGAGGTCTGTGTCGGCCGAAGAGGCTGGGGCTGGCACAGCCGGTACAGCCGAGTAGATGGCTTTTGACCGGTCAAAAGGAGTTGTTGCCACATGAGGTCCTCAACATCGAGTTTCCGCCAAGTCTTTCCGTCCGAGGAGGATGAGGAACGCAGCGCCGCTTCTTCTGGAGTGTTTATGACCCTTCCGTTTTTTCTACCGACAGGGTCCTACTCCTTCATTCGAGACCGACGGCGTCGGCTCTGTCGGTTGGGAGAAGCTGTATTCAGTGAAAACCGAGGATCCGGCTCTTGTCCCTCGATCGGGATGCCCGAAGGACGGGTCTCCTCATCGGGAAAGGAGAGAATGGGAGTCCTCTTCAAGGAGTCGTTGACAGGTGTCTGCGACAACGGGTCTATCGGGTAGAGAGAAATCTTGGCCGGTTCTGCCGTATCCTCTGCTTCAGTGCCCTGGCCTGACGGAAGGTTCGAAAAGCCGGCAGCCTAGGAAGTGATCTCTACCGTGGCCGAGACCGCCTGCTCCCGAGTATCTGACCGCTCTCGGTCCCAGGAACGTCTTCTTCAGCTAGAAGAAGAAGATTTGGGGTCCTTGTCCTTTTTCTTGGATCGGGAGGAGTGTGAGCCCGAAGGCGCCTCACCCATGGTAGGGAGAGACTGGCACAACTCCCGAAAGGACCCCGTGAAGGTGGAGCCCAGGTTGAGCGGGACGAAGAAACTTCGGTTGGCTGAAGCTTGGGCAGCTTCCTCTTCGAGAGCCGCCATCTGTTCGAGGCAGCTCGGCGGATCCCGCAGCCGCGGAAACTGCCCACCTGGCCTCCTTCGATTTCACCGGTGGATTGCGAAGCTTCGGTCTCCCCAGCTTAAGGTGCGCCTTGCGGTCCTCCAGGACGGTGGGATGGAAGGCCAAACAGATGGTGCAAGCCGAAGTATCATGCACAGCGCCTAGGCAATAAACGCACGAGAGGTGGGGATCGGTGCGAGACATTTTCTGTCCACAAGGACACCGGCGAAACCCAGGGGACGACTTGTCCTCCATATCCGAAGCGTTCAGATCCGGATCATAAACTCGGACAAGTTTTAAAGCGAGTAAGTGTGGCGAAAACTGTCGATTAGACTCCAGGGCCTATGGTACTTGCAAAGTTGCACGAGGGAACCTGTATCTTCCAGCGGAAAGGAAGATCTGGCGTCATGGGGCAGAGCCGAGGTATTCACCACCCAGGTGGGTGGGAGGAGCAAGATTTAAAGGGGAAAGGGACAATGCCAGACAGTATGGATGAACAACATATCCACGCTCCTAGAAAGAACTGAGGATTATGGGGACCGCCTCTTATGTACTCACGCCCGACGTCGGGAGCGGACTGACGTTGAGGCGGTCCCCGCTGAAGACTGCTAGCTAGAAAATTTCCGTGGGTCCTGGCGCCCGCCGGCTCAGTCCTAATGGTGTAACCTGCTGCAAGAACTGTATCTCAAGTAAGATCAAAATATTTTGTTTCAGTGATTGTTTAAATAGAAATTACGACTTACCGTAATTATGATCTTTCTGTACATCTTCACCATTCATCACAGATGGGTACTGGCTGGAGGTCAGGACCCCACGGAACTTTTTTTTTTTTTAAAGGATAGGCGGAGCCGAAGCAGCATCAGCGCCGCCCTCGAGGCCGACGTACTACGTGGCACTCGAGGATTAGCCATTAAGCTGTGTCGACTCCGCCTGACTACTAGTTGAGTCACCGGAGAGGTAAGAGGAAGGGCTGGAGGGTGGGACAAGAGAGTCCAAGGGACAGAAAAAGGAGGGAAGAACTGAACCAAAAGGAGAAATAACGACTGAGAGGACAGCAGAGGAGAGATGAGACTAAGGGGATTGGGTAGGGGCCCCAATCTCTGGAAGCGGAAGAAGGGAGGGAAGGGAGGGAGAAAATTTAGGAGAGAGTGAGAGGTAACAAGGATCCAGGACCCTTGTCCGTCACCAGACTGTATAGGAACTGCAAGGAGTAGCAAAGCTTTCTTGCCAGAATTCAAGGCACAGAATATGTGGCAATACCCCAAAAGCAGAGTCGGCTATACTGGAGAAGGACAGGGTACAGGGATTAGTACTCTCTCTGTAACGAGATTTGGTGAAAAAAAGGGGTTCCTTTTTTTTTTAAACAGTTGGAGGACAGAAGGAGGCAACTACAGCTCCCACCCTGAAAGGGTGGATATGTAGTAGAGAAGGAATGCCACTGATCTGTACCCTTTAAAGGAAGAAATTACACCCCTGCGTGTCCCTACTTTACCCTGCTCCAAAGAGAGGAGAGGCACAGAGTGAGGGGACCCAGAGACTGAGGCCCCAGGGGACGGTGGGCGGATTTGATGAATGGTGAAGATACACAGAAAGACTCAATTATGGTAAGTACATAATTTCTATATCTTATCTGTGTCAATCTTCACCATTCATCACAGATGGGTGAGTACCAAGCCCCCCAAAGGGGGTTGACTAATTGCACCCTAAGGGACAGTGTCCCTAGCCCCCAGTGGGTGACACACTAAGGGGGGGAACCTTCTGGGCCTGGAGAGCTCCGAGAGTGGAGAGAGCGAGACGGGGTCCCCCCGGAGGGGGAAGGAAGTTGCCCCAACAAACGGCGTCTCGTCCTACGGGAAAACAGACAGGTTCCCTGGTGAGCGGAGCAAATCACCCTACGCCGGGCCAAGGGTGACAACCGGGAAAGGCGAAGCCACGCCGATCTTCTGGTGCAGATCGCTGTCCCTACCACTCTGGTAGCTACCTCGCTGGCGTCATAAGATGCCCTTGCTTGGTGCCTTGCTAGCTCCAGGCCACGTGCAGAGAGAGCGATGGCTTGCCTGGTCTGCTCTGAGTCAGGCAAAGCAGCTAGGAATTGACCCAGCGCTGACCACAAGAACCTGTTGTAGGCTGCATAGTGGGCCTGATGAGCGGAGATGGAGAGAAGCAACCGTGCAGTAGAAAGTCCTCCTCCCCAGAAATCAAAATCTGAAGAGTCCTGATCTGGGGGCCGTCACGGTGGAGGGCGCGGAGTCTTCGGGAGTGTCCAGGTGCGCCAATCCACTGTGGATGAGGCATGGAGCCTGGAGACTCCAGGGGTGCACAATACCTCTGGCTGAGGTCCCTAGGGGCAGGAACTCCGGAGAAGGGCCTCTGCCAGAAACGCATGGACGCCTCCCGAAAGGGAGCAGGCCAGGGGGGCACCACAAGGGTGGCCGCCCCGAAATCGCCTAGAAAGGCGTGCGCCGCATGCTCTGGATTGCTCGCGGATAGGGGATAGGTGAAGGTCCTCCAACATCCTCGCGAGGAAACGCTGATACTCCGCGAGATCAGCGGCAGGAGAGATGTGGACAGATGGTTCCTCACCCCCAGAAGAGGAGGATGAGGAGCTGGAGGTCACCACAAGCTCAGAGGGTGGCTGCTCGGGGTTTGAAAACCTGACTGTCCAAGGCCCTAACGTAAGCAGGGAACCGAGAAGCCACCGCTCTGAACTGCTCCCAGGTGAGAGGCCCGGTAGGACCAAGAATGCCCGGGAGCGCTGGAGAATGTGGCAGAGGGGTAGGGGCAGAGCCGAGGGAAGGAATCGGCTGGCCTCTGCCAGGGCTAGGAACAGACCATGGACACCGGGAAGGTGTCCCGAAGACTCCAGATCGACAGCTGTACAACCACGCTGGTACTGCCTAGGCTGCACCCAGAAGAATCCCCCAGTGAGGTGACCGGGGCGATAGGTCCAGAAGGATGGTCCCCTGCCTCCAAAGAATAGGACCCTCTCAAGGAACCGGAATGGGAAGGGCGGAAGTCCGCACTTCGGCTCCGTCCAGGGCCCGGGTGGACCCCAGAGAAAGGCCGACCCCACACCCCTCGACCCCTCAGAGTCCGAGAAGGTCCTGGTCCTCAGAAGGGTCAGCCTAGGTAGCTGACAGCTCTGGGATGCCCCCGAGGGGGAAATCCAGGGCGCAGCACCCTCCCCAGCCGTAAGCTTCCTGATGGGCCCCAAAGTTGGGCGATCGAGACACACCACGGGAGGGGGTACCTCTGCTGATGGGTCAAGGAACCCCCCCAGACCAGATTGCATGGCTAATGTGGCACGCACCACAGCCTGCTGGTCAGTGCCACTGACCCCGATCTGGAGGGGAACCAGACGCTCCTCAGCAGGGGGCTGACTCCGACTCGTCGAAGAGACCACTGGCTCACTCTCCTGTGCAGGTAACCCCGAAGGGTGTGACTGCCCGTCCGACTCTGAACTGGACTCCGACTCCAAAGAGGTGGAATCCGAGGCCCTAAGCCAGACAGTAGGAGGGCGAGGAAACGCAACCTTCGCTGAGGGCCCAGAAATCGTGGCAGTGGTCAAAGCCGCCCGCGCCCTCCACGGCCCCCGGACGGAGCTGGCAGAAGGCAGCAGGGCAGCCAAACCAAAGGTCCGGAGACAGGGCCAGCCGCGGCGCCGCCAACGCGCTGAACAGAGACGCACCGGCGGCAACCCCAACAGTGGCCCCGAAACACAAACACCGCCTAGGTTCTCCGGCGCCGCGAGCGGCACCAAGAGTCGAAGCGCGCCAGCATCCCGCGGAGCAGGCTTGGCGCTAACGACGCCGGCGTAGGGCCGCACGAGCCGCGAGCTGCACCGAGAACCAAGGCGGCATCGACTGCCCCGAAACGACCCGCGCCGATGCAGCCACGCTGGCCCCGCGCTGAGAGCGACACTGACCAGCAACTCCGAGGGACCCGCGCGCCGCGCTCAACCTCGGCGCCACGAGACATAGCAAAAAGGCGAGGCCGGATCCAGGGTCATGGCGCTGAGAGACAAGTCGGGCGCCGCCAAGGCCCTCGGCACCACTGACGGCGCGCCGAAGGCCTCGACGACACCGACCGACGGCGCCGAGGACGGTGCCGACCCAGGCCTTCCGGACTGTGGAAGGACCTGGGGCCTTCACCCCCGAAGGGGTGATTGCCATGACGGCGCCTCCCGCCCGCTCCCGGGGTGGGGGAGCGGGACGGGCCTCCTGCACCGCGGAAGGAGCCTCGACCAAGGCTAGGCTACGGGAGGTCGAGGCTGCCTCCTCCACGGTCCGTATAGAACCAGGAGGGGACCCGGAGGAAAGGCCGAGAGAGCGCAGCTTGGCCAGACGAGTGCGAATCCGTCCCCCGAAAGTCGGCGGAGCTTGTCCAAATTTCCACGCGCGGTTAGAGGACGCGGCAGTCCATGGAGAAGCAGGCGTCGCAGACCATGTAACCCAAGACACGCGAGACACCGGTCATGCTGGTCTGGTCACGGAGAAATTGCGCCGCATCGGGCACCGACGCATAGGGGGCCGCCCCGCCTTAAAGAACTTCTTGCCCTCCGACTGCGGCATGACCTACGGAAAAACACCACCAAAAGAGACTCAACGTCATTTAAATGTTAATAAAAAGGAAAGATCTTATCGGCGACGTCGAGTGGAGGCAGTACCCAGAACTAGTAGACCGTGGACTGGCGACGGAAATATCGCAGGCTTAAGGCCTAAAAACTGAGAAAAACTTCTTCAGGCTTCCCACGAGGCGACCTCGATGGCGGAGACGAAGAACTGGTAGTCAGGCGGTCGAGCACAGCATAACGGCTAATCCTCGAGCCAATGAAATGTCGGTTCTCGAGGGCCGATGCTGCGCCGCTCCACCTATCCTTAAAAAAAGGCTCCTCAAGGTCCTGACCTCCGGCCAGTACTCATCTGTGATGAATGGTAAAGATTGACACAGATAAGACTGATACTTTCTAAAACCAAACACTTCCTTGCTGAGAGTCACAGGGGATATCTTTAGCAAAATGGATTCAAGTATCAAGTACTTACCATACCTAAAGATCTTCCAAAATTATCTTCTCTGTAGAGTACCACTCCTGCGTCTTAGAGACACTAAGACCCTGTGGGAGCAAGTCTTTTTTTGGGGCCAGGACATCAACACTGGCTACTGGTGCTAGTGCAAGTATGACATTGTGTGGGGCTGCGTGCTTAGCAATAACTGTTACTGATGCCACAACTTACCTCAGTTCTGTAGAAAAAACTGTGAAAAAAAATTGAGTACAAGAAAAAAATTCCTTACCATAGTAATTGTGTTTCTTCCCAGTGATGCTCAGATATTCTTAACTTTATGCAGTGAGCCTGTAGGGTTGGACTGCTCGGAGAGATGGAACACATGCAAATGATGGAACACTTTGCATGTGAGCATCTTTCAAAACACTGCCTCTACTAACTGCCTATGTTCTAACCTCTTCAGATTTTATAAAGGAGCCTGAAAGGATGGCTCATGATAATGTAATAATACGAAGAGATTCTTATCATTAAAACTGGGGTTACCCAATAATCTGGATTTTACTAAAATTAATCCTCCAACCGGGGGAAAAAAAGTTTAAATAAGTTAGAACATGATGCCAGAATAATTTTCCAAAAATAAACACAAAATGAGCTCTGTTCACCTACTTGTACAGGTGCAGAGGATAATGTTCTCCCAATGGTGTAAAATGATAAGTGGCACCAGCATGAGCAGAGGCTGAAGTTCTGAAGGGGAGGGAGGGAAGTTAGTAATATCTGAGCAACACTGAGAAGAGAAAATTACTATGGTGAGCATTTTTTCTTCTTACCCCAGTAATGTGCAGTATATTCATAACTTTATGCAGACTACCAAGCAGTATCCATTGAAGTGGGCAGAGAACTCATTTTGAAACAGACTTTGCAGGACTGCTGTGCCAAACCTAGCATCACTCTGGATAAAATATCCAGGTTGCAGTGCTTGTAAAGGTGTGTACTGTTTTCCAGGTAGCTGCTTTACATATATCCACTAATGGGATGTCCTTAGCAGCTGCTAGGAGTAGCAGTCACTCTTGTAGAATGAGCCCTTAGTCCTGGTGGGGACTCTCTGCCAGCACTAGTGTAACAGAATTGGATACACTGGACTATCCAACGAGAAATAGATCTTTTTGAGGCTGGATTACCTTTTCCCACATCTCCATAGGTCAGAAAATACAGGTTACTCACCTGTAACAGGAGTTCTAGGAATGGTATATGTTGTTCATCCACACTTATTGGCAGGTTCCTTGCCGCTTTAAATCTTGCCGGAAGGTCTTCAAGCTGGCTCCTCCCACCCACCCAGGTGGTAAAACTCTCAGCTCCGCCCCATGACGCCAGATCTGGCCCCCTGGAAGCTCAGGTTGTGCGTCGAAGCCGGGGAGGTCGGGTGGGTCGTGTGGATGAACATATACCATTCCTTGAACTCCTGTTACAGGTGAGTAACCTGTATTTCTAGGGACATGGATATGTTGTTCATCCACACTCATTGGCAGACTCCTAGCAGTTCTCCGGGAGGAGGGAGGCAAGGCACACACCCTACTTAGGGAATAAAGACTGGAGAACCAAGGCCCCAAAACCAGCATCCCAGCGTGACTCAAGGTCGATGTGGTAGTGGGTGATGAAGGTGTGTGCTGACTTGCAGGTAGCAGTCCTGCAGATTTCCTGGATAGGGACGCCCTGGAAGCAGCCACCGATGCAGCAGTATGGCGGGTAGAATGAGCTCTTATCCCTCTGGGAGGCTCCATGCCCGCCAACCTATAGCAGAGATCTATGCAGGAGGTGACCCACCTGCCTATCGTCCGCTTGGCTGCAGGTCTGCCAGATGCGGCTTCAAGTGAGGTGACAAACAGCTGGCGAACCTCTCCCGAATTTCAGCCCGTCGCTCCTTATAATAAGTGAGCGCCTTCTAGGGTCCAGAGTATGGAGCCTATATTCGAGCTCCGAGTGTGACTGGGGTAGAACACCGCAGAGTCAGCACCTGGTTAAGGTGAAACTCCGACACCACCTTCGGAAGGAATTTCGGTGGGACGAGGACAACCTTGTCCCTGGAAGACCAGGTAAGGAGACTCGATGCAAGCGCCTGGAGCTCTCCCATCCTTCTGGCTGACGTGATAGCCACCAAGAAGGCGGTCTTCCACGCACAGGTGAGAGAGATCACACTGTGCATTGGTTCGAATGGCTTGCCCATGAGCTTTGCCAGTACCAGCAGTAAATCCCACGGAGGTGGAGGTTCTCGTGACCGGAGGAAATGTGATCTAGGCCTTGAAAAGCGCCGACCACCTTTCTCCTGCCACTCACTGCTTCCGCCAGCCTCGGTAAGCAGAGATGGCTGCCAGGTGCACCTTAGGGTCACGACCTAAGCCCTTGACTAGAAAGGGACCAAAAATAGTCCAAAATGCTTGCCACAGAACAGGAGGAAGGGTCCAAGCCCTTGCCCTGACACCAAATGGAGAATCTCTTCCATTTGAAGGCGTAGCATTTTCTGGTCGACTCCTTACGGGACGCCTCAACAACATTGAGGACCTCGTCGGAAAGACCCAAGGCCTGGAACTCTAGCCGCTCAGGAACCAGGCCGTCAGGTGCAGGGATTGAAGGTCCGGATGGAACACCTTCCCCTGATTGACTGAGAGCAGGTCCGGGCGAGCTGGAAGCTGCCTCGGGAGCCTGGAGCTGAGGCTGAGGAGATCTGGGTACCAGAACTGGCGGGGCCAGTCTGGGGCTATCAGGATCACCTGCGCCTTGTCCCTCCTTGCTTTGAGAAGCACCTTGTGAATCAAGGGAAATGGGGGAAAGGTGTAGAAGAGGCCCGGGGTCCACAGCCTCGAGAAGGCATCCCCCTGCAGCGAGCCCTGCTGAGGGGGGCGGGCATGAAACAGCCTCAGCTTCGTGTTCTCCCTGGAGGCAAACAGGTCCACCTGAGGTGTGCCCCAGTGGGAGAACAGATCTTGTACTACCTCCGGCAGGAGAGACCACTCGTGAGATGCAGCCCCTATCCGGCTCAGGGCATCGGCCAGGGTGTTGGAGCTCCTGCCACATGAAATGGCTAGGAGATCCGCCTCCAGGCTGCGCACGGGTGACCAAATGCGGAGAGCTTCCTTGCATAGAAGCATGGAGCGTCCCGCCCTGGCGGTTCAGGTAGTACATGGTCGTGGTATTGTCCGTCTGGACTCGGACCACTTGACCCCGGAGAAACGGAGCAAAGGCGGTGAGAGCTAGGCGGACCGCCTCGAGCTCCAGCAGGTTGATGTGGCATCAGGACTCCCGCGGGGACCAGAGGCCATGCACTCTGTGTTCCCCCAGATGGGCACCCCAACCCATCAGAGAGGCGTCGGTCGATAGAGAGACCGTCGGCTCGGGGCGGACAAACGGGATGCCCTCCTGCAGATGGAATGGAACGGTCCACCACTGAGAGCTGCCCACATCTCCTGGGTCACTATCACTAGCTGGTCCAAAAGATCGCAGCGCTGTGACCACTGGCTGGCCAGTCCTCACTGAAGGGGCGATGTGCCAGCGGCCCAACAGACCACGCTGGTACAGGCCGCCATGAGACCCAGAAGGCGAGGGAAGTCCCGGCAGGGCGCATTGCCCAACCAGAAATGACTGGGCAAAGGAGGTAAGAACCTCGCCCTGTCCGCCGAGCCGTGCTCTGGCTCGAAGAGAGTCGGAGCTCTGCCCCATAAACAGGATCACCTGCTTCGCTCGAGTTCCTGGCTCTGGCCTCGCTTGATGAGAAGGCCAATTCGAGAGCAAACCTGGAGGGCCAGATCTCTGGACCGCTCCACCTCCTGCCTGGAGGAGGCTGCTATCAGCCATCGAGGTAGGGGTACACCCGACCCCTCGGCGCTGTAGGAATGCTGTCACCACTGCCATGCATTTGGTGAAGACCCTGGGAGCTGGAGATAAGCCGAAGGGCATGGCTCGAACTCGAAGAGGATCCTCCTCTCGAAAGCGGAGGAATCTCCGCGACGGACGGATAGGGACGGAAAGAACTGCGTATTGTAGGTCCAGAGAGCAGAACCACACGTGTTCCAGAGATGGTATTATTCTGTGCCAGAGTGACCCATCCTGAAGGTTCGAGACCTTAGGAACTTGTTCCAGGTTGTGTGGGTCGAGAATGGGGCCAGCTCCCATCCGCTTGAACCAGGAAATACCTGGACACGAACCCTGGTCTGAAGGGGTCCTCCACCTCCGTGATCACCTCCTTTGGAGGAGGAGAGCGATGTCGGCTCGGGCGAGCCGCCAGTGAGGCTGCGGACTCCGAGGCCTCTAGGTGCGACGTGCTCTGAAGGGGGCGTGCCTGCTCAATTCCAGAGGTAGGCTTTTTCCCACCACCTTCAGTACCCAATCTGTCCGTGGGTAACAGCGGACCAGGCGGAAAGGAAGTGTTCGAGTCACCTGGGGAACCAGGGTGAGGTGACAGGGATGGGGGACACTCCTCAACCCGTCACTGGGCAGGCTTGGAGGAGGACCGCCAGGACCTCCTGGCCTTTACCTCCCTGCTTCCTGTTGGAGGAAGCCGACGGCTTGGGCTTGGGATACCAGGTCGAGCCTGCTGGCCCTGACATTGCTGGGCCGGGTGCGCCGTGGGCGCAAAAGGACGAAAGGGCTTAGGCTGTGGCTTTCGGCCTTTGTCCTTCTGAGCGGAAGAGACTGAGTCCAAGGTAGCATTGGACTTCTCGATCCTCTGCAGGTGACCTTCCACCCCAGGGCCGAAGAGGTCAGTCCCCAAAAAGGGAACATCCGCCAACTTGTGCTGGGTATCTGAGGTAAAGGTGGATATCCTCAGCCAAGCCTCGACGATGCATGGCCACTGCGTCCGCCACAGACCTGGCACATGAGTCCTCGATGTCTAACGCAGTCTGGAGCTGCTGTTTAGCCACTGTTCTGCCTGGTCCCGCACCTGCCTGACCGTAGTCTGCAGATCTGGCGGAAGATGAGGGACAACCTCATCCAGGAGCCCAAACGGGCGTGAGAAAATGTGCCATGAGGACGGCGAACTGGCCTGACGTAGTCGGAGAGACGCAGCATAGACTTTTTCGCCCGGCATAATCCAATTTTTGGATTCCTTGGGAGGTTTGTCCACATCCCTGGCGTTCTCGCACGCCCGGAAAACGCGTATCAGTAACCAACCCCTGCTGGTGGTGTTCTCAAAACGGACAGGGAACCGTAGAGACCGGGTGATACTTCCTGGCCAACCTGGCCGAAGGCGTGAGGCAGGAAGCTAGGATGCTCCAAAGTTCCAAGGCCGGACTCACTATGGCTTCGCCACCGGAAAGGCCTCCGTGGGAGAATCTCGTCCAGAATCTCGTGAGGGGGATACCTGGCCAGTTTAGAAACTGGTTCGAGCTTCATCCCGTGGACTCCGAGACGAGTCGACAACCCTAAGAAGGGCGAAGGGCTATCGCCCATTGACTGCCTTCCGAGGACTCCAAGTCCATGCGCTTGGAGAAGAGGGAGGAACCATCATCGGACTCAGAAGAGTCCTCAAAGAGCTGCCTCGGCCTGAGCCACCCTCCACCCGCCGGGCTTTATCGAGGAGTGGTGACAGACAGCCTATGGGGCAAACCCAAAGCTGACCGAGAATTTTTGTCGGAGCCCCAACTAATGGCTGTGGAGGCGGAGGTTCCACCAGAATCGGTAGGGCAGTTGGAATTGGCCGAACAACCGCCTGAGAACAGGCTCCTCGACTCACAACGAGGGGTTGTTTCGCTGTTCGGTGACAGCCACTTAATGGCCGGGAAGCACACTGGGTCGGCTTATTCTCGAGTCAAAAGCGAGTTTGCCACATAGTTCTTCGGCTCCGGACGCAACTCTGCGCCAAGCCTCCTCGTCTGAGGAAGAGCGCTGGCGCCAAGCTTCGGTGCCGAGACCGGGGCAGCCCTCGGCAGTGTGATCTGGTTGGACGTGAGGATGTCCGAGACCGAGAGTCTCGACTACAGGCGAGGCGGCGAGGGAGAAGTGTCGGAATCGGCACTCCCTTGGTCGGACGATCCCACCGGGCTCTGAACAGGAGGCACAGACGAGCCGACGGGATCCTCAACTCCACCGGGGAACCGGGAGAGGGGATTCTCAGCTCTCCAGCCGACAACTGTTTAACGGGTCGAGAAAATCTCGATCACGTCAATAGGAGTCTCGGTCAACTGGCCTGACGGGACACCGTGAAGCCAGTGGCCGAGCTGAGGGTGGAGCAAGTGGATGGCTGTCGACAGGGGAGGGTTTTCCCGCTCCCAAGAGCGCCGACGGAGAGACTTACTTTTGCTCTTTTGGACCTGGAAAGGTCCCGAAGAAGTTGGACCCTCACCTTGGTAGAGAGGGTCAGACAAAGCTCCTTAAAAGAAGCAGAGTACGAGGCACCGAGAGAGAGGGGACAAATGCCGCAGCCGAGGTAGAAGTGCCCCACGCTTCTCCTCTTCGAGGCGATCATCTGCTCTAGCTGATCTGCCGAGCCCGCCACCGCGACACCGCCAATCGGGCCTCTTTAGATTTCACCGTGAATTCTTTTCGCGCGCCCCAGTTGTAATCGGGCAGCATGGTCTTCATGGCGTGGGCCGAAGGGAAGAGCACAAGTCGCGGGCCTGAGGGTTGCGTGCTTCAAGGCCCAGGCAGTAGCGCTCGTGGAGTCGGATCCGTCCCAGACATCTTCTGCCAGCAAGGGTACCTCCAAACCGGGAGTCTATTTGTCCATCGCAGCCACGAGGAGAAGAAGACCAAGTCTTTTTAGCAAAAACTTTTTAATTTCGAACTTTCAAGAATTAGGAACCAGTCTTAAACGAGCGTGTTAAGGAGGGACCTGAGCTTCAAGCGGTAAGGAAGATCTGCGCCATGGGCGGAGCGAGAGTTTTACCACCTGGTGGGTGGGAGGAGCCAGCTGAAGACCTTCAGGCAAGATTTAAAGCGGCAAGGAACCTACCAATAAGTGTGGATGAACAACATATCCACGCCCTAGAAATGAAAATTACATACCTAACGTAATTCTTGATCTTCTCTTGTATCTTCACCATTCATTACTGCTTGGTAGTGCAGGAGGCGCACCCGCTACGGAGATTTTTTTTGGAGTCAGCTCCAACGGTGTTGCTGCTCGAGAACAGCGCTGCGCATGTGCACTGGGCGGCCGTTGGGCCGCAGACCTCCTCCATCTCAGTTCTGGTAGCCAGAAAGGCTAAAACAAAGGGTAAGGAAAAGGAGAGCAAGACAAGAGAGCCGAGGGACAGAAAAAGGAAAGGGATATAAACTGAAAAAGGAATAAGCTGGTAGAGGACAGAAAGAAGAGAGAGAATGCCTCACCTTAAGGGACTATAGAGCTCCCTTATGGGGCAGCTCCATGGAGGAACAGATAAAGAGAAAGAGAAAGGAAGAAGAAAAGAAGAAAGGGAAGAAAACAAGGGATGTTGAGAGGAGAACACTGCCCATAGATACATTGGTTGAGAGGTTATAAGCTCGGAACCAAAACAAGGGAGCAAGAACCCTCCTGAGAGGACAGAGAAGGTTCAACTGAACCGCTTGTACAGATTGGACACAAAGGGCAGATTCTCTAACCTCCCACTATCCCAACCGCCACACTCTAGCTGAGAGCTCACAGACTGCCCAGGCAGAAAATCTGTTCTGGAAAGAGAGCGCCAACTAGAGGGGAATAAAGCCCTTAGCACCTTGTTAAGTGCCAACACAGAAGTGTGTGGGAGGGGTTAAGCTCACAGAAGGCAGCTTTATATGAAAGGACAGAGTGGGAATTAATCGGACTCCTTGAAGGCAAGGCAAGAACAACAGCTCAAGGTTAATGAAGTGCCAGAAGCACCAATCAGAAGAAGCTGACATTATTAATTAATACCTGCCAGAGGAACCTGAAATTGGGGCCGAGCCATAGAGGGACGGTCTCTTCAGCTGTGAACTGAACAACATGGCTAAGAAGCCAAGAGGTCACCCTAGGGGCAATCAGAAAGAGTTCTTAGGATAGAATAAACCTACTTGTTCCCTTTACCTTGAGGAAAAGGATCCATCCAGAGAAGAATGGAAATCAAGATAGTTTTTTTTTGGCTTAAAGGCCAACGAGGAAGGGAGAGGAACGAGCAGGAGGGGAGACGCCGAGTAGGAGGCCACTGAGGGAAGGTGGAGGTGGCGTAGTGAATGGTGAAGATACAAGAGAAGATCAATAATCACGGTAGGTACGCACTTTCATATCTTCCTTGTCAATCTTCACCATTCATTACTGCTTGGGTAAGTACCAAGCCCCCCCCCCCCAAAAGGGGCATAATAGAAACCCTGAGGGAACAAGATCCTCAGCCTTCTGCTGGTGGGAAACAGGAGGGAAGACCCTGGGCTAATCAGGACGAGAAGCCTATGGTGGAGGAGAGCTAGGTGGTGTAACCTGAGGACGGGAGACTGGAGGAAGGCCCCAGAAGCCTCCAGCCCTGGAGGAAAAGAGACGGGTCCCCGAAAGCGGAGTGAATCACCCTATGCCGGGCCAGGGTATTAACCTTGATAGACTAAGCCATGCCGTCTGCCTAATACAGATCACTGTCCCTGGAAGCTACCTCATTGGCATCGTGAGATGCCCTTGCTTGTGTCTTGCCAGCTCCAGGCCCATAGCACAGAGGGCAATAGCTTGTCTGGATTGCTTCGTATCAGGCATTGGACGCTAGGACTTGGGAAAGCATCTACCATAAATGCCTACTGTAGGCAGCATGGTGAGCCTGATGTGATGCAATGCATAACATCGCACGAGAGGAAGAGAACACTCTTCGCCCCCACCGGTCAAATTGTAGGGAATCTGAGTCCGGTGGGCGGTTGTGCGCCAGGCAGCAGCGCCCAGAGGGAGTTTCTAGGAATGCCAATCCCAAAGGCATGTTGGGAAGAGAACCTAGAGACTCCAATGGGGCACAATACCTTCTTCTGCAGTCTGCCAGGGCTGGAACAGGGGCGGCTGGTGACTGCCAGGAACGGATAGACGCCCTGGAAGGGAATAGGCCAGGACAGTACCACCAAATGCTGGGCACTGAATTCACTGAGGAATTCACGCTGCCTCTCGCTCGGGTATTGTCTCGCCTAACAAAGGAGATATTGAAGATCCCTCACCATCCTCGAGGGAATCGCTGATATTCCAGTGAAACTGTGCATCGAGGAGAGATGAGTAGTGGGTTCCTCTCCTCCGAGGAGGGAGGAGACGAGGATGATGGAGAGCCTCGAATGTCCAGAGGACTCCTGTGGTGGGGGGATAGGCTAAACACCAAAATGCATATATCCAACATATGCGGGAAGGCTGCTTAGACTTCTGAACGCTTCCCAGGATAACGGGCCCGTGAGGGACCGACATGGCCTGGGAGAGAGGGGTGGCTGCAGAGGAATGGGAGAGGGACACCTATGACGCAGGCAACTGTCCTCTGCTGAGGCTCTGAACCGGAAAATGGAGCCTGAGCTGGCGGATCCTCGACAACAAACCAGGTCGCAGAACGGAACCCTGGGGATGCGAAGCCTGAAGAGTCTCGTAGGATCCTCCCTCAGACGAACCTGGGCTGTATGGGCCCAGAAGGGCAGCCCACAGCAACGCCACCAGAGGGGTACCTGGAGCCCGAGAGGAAAGACGGGCCCAACGCTACGGCTCCTACCCGACTCCCGAGGGGTGGCAGGTGAAGACCGAGGACCTCAGCCCGGTCTCAACCCCCGACTCAGAGTGCCTCCCCACCCCAGCGACACCCCACTCGAGCAGGTGCAGCAGCACCAGGACTGGCAGCTAGCAGCAAGAACCCCTCAGGAGGATGAGCCCTCCACCTCCTCCACTCCATCCCTCCAGGGACCCCAGACCACCCCAGCCTGGGAGGCCTCAGGAGAGACAGCAGAGGAATAGGCGCTGGGCCGCCTAGCACCTCATCTCACAGGAGACCCTGACTCCGAAGAGTCAGGGTGCCAGGACCGGTCCACATCCGAATCATCCTCTGAGGAAGAGACCAGCTGGACCGCAATACTGGCCACCCCAGCAGTCTCAGAGAAACGGCACCGCTTAACGGTGCCAGTACCAGCGGCGGCGCTGGATGATCTCGACCACCCGAACGCCCAAACCCGCCCCTGACTCCCCAACGGCGCTGGTCGATCCGGTGGCACTGCCCTCGGCACCGGACCCAACTCGGGTGCCGCTTAGGAGAGCCAACCGGCCCACGGGCAGCGGGCGGCACCGAGTTAACATGGCGCCGCCCGATCACCGCGCCAATGGTACCGGGATCCGGCGCGCACAGAGGGTCCATCAATGCCGGCCCAGCAGACCTGGGCTCTCAACACTGGGGAGCCTGCACCTCCGGGAGGTAGACTGCCGAGGCGGTAGTTCCACCACGGCCCCTGGAGGGACCACGGCGCCATCCAACAAGCAAAGAGGCCTCCTCAGCAACAGTAGAGAATGAGGAGGTCTTCTCTCCAGACCGGTATAGGTCTGGGAGGGGACCCAGAGGAAGGGTCTAGAGATCTTACCTGGGAATCCCTGGAGTGACGCTGTCCCACGAAAGTCGGCGAAGCCTTGCCGATCTTGAACGCGTGGACTTCTAGGACACGACGGTCCATCAAGAAACAGGTGTTGCACGCATCCATATCATGGTTGGGTCCCAGGCAGTGAAGGCAAACATGCTGGTCGGTGACAGAAAAATGCCGCCACAGGACAACCACCGTGATAAGGGCACGGCCCGCTTCAATTTATGTTTGGCTCCCTAACCTGACATGATAAGAAATGAACACAAAACACAGTAAAAGATCCCAGTGCCGTAAGAAATGCAGAACGGTCTTACCTACAACCACTTAACGGCGCCAGGATGATCAGAAAGCGGAGGAGGAGGAGTCGCAAGCAGGCCTCTGACGCAGTTGTAAATCCTCATAGCAGAGCAGGTGCAGCCTCGATGGTGGGAGAAACAGAATTGAGATGGAGGAGGAGTCTGAGGCACCTAATGGTCAGCCTCAAGAGACATGCAGCGTTGTCATGGGGCGGCGCGCTGGAGCCGACTCAAAAAAAATCTTCAGAGCGGTGCGTCCGCACTACCTAAGCAGTAATGAATGGCGTAAGACTGACAAGGGAAGATCAATTGCTTTCATCCTGTCTAAGGTCCTTAGTGGCTGTCATGTAATAACTAAGAACCCTCTTCGAGATCTAAACTGTGCAGTCTCCTTTCACCAGAAGTGGAGTGCTCAGTGAAAAAGACAGGTAGGGTGATAGACTGATTTAAATGAAAATCAGAAAATACCTCGGGGAGAAACTTCCTCTTTGTTTTGAGGACTACTTTATCCCTATGAAAGGAGATATAGTCCTGATCAATACAGAGAGCTTAAAGCTCACCGATTCTTCTTGCAGAAGTCATAGCCACTAGGAAAACTGTTTTCCAAGTGACATTCAAGGTGAGCTGTGGCCATGGCCTCGAAGGGGACAGCCATCAGCTTAGCTAAACACACATTCAGGTCCCAAACTGGGATTGGTGGCCTGTGAGGAGGATGCAGATGATTCAGGCCCTAAAGAACCGCTTTGAAAATAATGTTAGAAGCCAATGTCACCTTTTTCCCCAGCAGAGAGGTAAGTAGACACTGCTGCAAGGTGGACCTCAAAGAACTGGATTGTAGACCCAGGAAGTGTGAGGAGATACTAAATATTTCTGATAAGCTAGCTTGGGCTGAACCGAGTCTTGCCCAACACCAAATAGAAAATCTTCCATTTGGAAGAATAATTTTGTAGTTGAGGGTCTTGTAACCTCTTAGAATACTTATGACAGGTCTGAAAGTTTTAAATCAAGTGATGCTAAGTCTTCAAGAGCCAAGCCTTGAGATTGAGAGACTTGAGGTTCGGCACAATAAGCTTCCCTGACTGGAGGTCAACAGGTTGTGCCTCTGTGGAAGATGCATTGGACTTGCAACAGACATTGAGAGCAAAAGAGAGTACCATGGCTGCCTCGGCCAATCTGGAGCCATCAAGATCAGAGATGCTGTATGGGATCTGAGCTTGACCAGTACTCTGTAAATGAGAGGGAAAGCATAAAGGAACCTCCCTGACCAGTCCAGACTGAGGGCATCCAGAGGAAAAGTTCCCTGATCTGGAGGTCTGTAACAATACTGTGGTAGGTGGTGGTTCTGGTGGGATGAGAACAAGTCCACCTCTGGAATACCCCACCTTCTGAAAATAACTTGTACCACCTGCCTGTTTAGGGTCCACTCATGATGGGCCTGGTTTATTCGACCAAGACATCTGCCAGAGTATTGTCCTTCCCTGACAAGTGAATTGCTTGCAGAGACACTTCTAATGAATAGGCCAGAGTGCAAATCTTTATGGCTTCCGAGCAGAGGGGGCCTGACCTTGTGCCTCCCTGCTTGTTAATGTAATACATTGTGGTGGTATTGTCTGTTCTGACCTGCACCACCTTGCCCTTGACTAGGTGAGCAAAGGTTTTTATAGCCAGCAGCACTGCACTGAGTTCCAGGAGATTTATGTGCTGAAGAGACTCTGAGGCTGACCAAGTGCCCTGAGTTGTGTGATCCCCCATGTGTGCTCAGCCCAAGAGGGGATGCATCTGTTGTGAGGATCACCGAGGATCTCTTTGAAAGGGAACCCATTGCCTTAAGTTGGATTCTCCTTCCACCACGTGAGAGCTTGTAGCAGAATTCCTTGTTACTGGGATGAGCTTTGAGAAAGAATATTTTCTTGGCACCAGTGGGACTCATGGCGGAAATGAGTGTCCTCATGTGAAACCTTGCATCCAGGACTGTGTCTGTGGATGCTGCCATGTGGCCTAATAGCTGAAGAAACTATCTGCAGTTTTGAACTGTGGAGCTTGAAAGAGTTTGTTATTATTTGAATGTTTTTTACCCTTTCCAGGGGCAGATATGCTCTGGCCTGTAGGGTATTGATTTTGCCCTATGAACTGCAACACTTGATGTCGGAGTGAAAACTGACTTCTTGTGATTGATTAGAAAACCGAGGGACCCAGGAGGTCCTGAGTGACCTTCAGGTGTTGCCTGCACCTGCAGGGAAGATTTTCCTACGACTAACCAGTCGCCCAGGTAAGGAAAACAGCTATTCCCTGTCTGCGTAAGATGCCACTACAGCTGCCAGGCACTTTGTGAATACCCTTAAATGGAAGAAAGACCAAAAGGCAGGGTTGAAAATACAGGTTATCACCTGTAACAGGAGTTCTAGGAATGGTATATCTGTTTCATCCACACTCATTGGCAGTATCTTGCCGCTTTAAATCTTGCCGGAAGGTCTTCAAGCTTGCTCCTCCCACCCACCCGGTGTATACCTCGCCCGCCCCATGACGCCAGATCTGCCCGCTTGAAGCTCAGGCCAGCAGTCAAGCCGGGAGGTTTGAGAGTGATGAACAATATATACCATTCTAGAACTCCTGTTACAGGTGAGTAACCTGTATTTCTAGGGACATGGATATGTTGTTCATCCACACCCATTGGCAGACTCCTAGCAGTTCTCCGGAGGAGGGAGGCAAGACGCAGATTCCCATATACTTACTTGGGAAAGAGAGACTGAGAACCGAGGTCCCCAAACCAGCATCCCGGCGTGACTCAAGGCCGATGTGGTAATGGGTAATGAAGGTGTTTGCTGACTTCCAGGTAGCAGCCCTGCAGATTTCTGGATAGGGACGCCCCTGAAGCAGCCACTGCTAGCAGCAGTATGGCGGTAGAATGAGCTCTTATCCTCTGGGAGGCTCCATGCCCGCCAACTTATAGCAGAGATCTATGCAGGAGGTTACCCACCTGCTTAGTCCTCGCTTGGCTGCAGGTCTGCCAGATGCGGCTTCAGCGAGGGTACAAACAGCTGCTAACCTCTCCCTGAATTCAGCCGTAAGGCCTTTATAATAAGCAGAGCGCCTCTAGGGTCCAGAGTATGGAGCCTATATTCGCCTCCGAGGTGTGATTGGGGTAGAACACCGCAGAGTCAACACCTGGTTAAGGTGAAACTCACACCACCTTCGGGAAGGAATTTCGGTGAAGTAGGACAACCTTGTCCCTGTGGAAGACCAGGTAAGGAGACTCAGTGAGCGCCTGAGCCTCCCATCCTTCTGGCTGACGGATAGCCACCAAGAAGGCGGCTCTTCCCACAGGTGAGAGAGAGCACACCTGCATAGGTCTTCAATGGCTTGCCCATGAGCTTTGCCAGTACTACAGTAGATCCCACGGAGGTGGGGTTCCCGCACTGAGGAAATGTGATCAAGGCCTTGAAAAGCGCCAGACCACCTCTCTGCGCACCGACTGCTTCCTGCCCGCCTGTAAGCATGGCTGCCAGGTGCACCCTTAGGGTCGCCTCAGACTCAAGCCCTTGACTAGAAAGGGACCATAATAGTCCAAGATGCTTGCCAATGAACAGGAGGAAGGGTCCAAGCCCTGTTCTGACACCAAATGGAAAACCTTTTCCATTTGAAGGCATAGCATTTTCTGGTCGATCTTTCACGGACGCCCAACTACATTGAGGACCTCGTCGGGAAAGACCCACAGGCCTGAACCCCAGCCGCTTGTAAACCAGGCCGCCAGGGTGCAGGGATTGAAGGTCCGATGGAACACCTTCCCTGATTGACTGAGAGCAGGTCCGGGCGAGCTGGAAGCTGCCGGAGTCCTGAGCTGAGACTGAGGAGATCTGTACCAGAACTCATGAGGCCAGTCTGGGGCTATCAGAATCACCTGCGCCTTTGTCCCTCCCTCGCCTTGAGAAGCACCTGTGGATCAAGGGAAATGGGGGAAAGGCGAAAAGAGGCCCGGGGTCCATTGCCTCGAGAAGGCATCCCTGCAGCGAGCCCTGCTGAGGGGGCGGGCATGGAACAGACTCAGCCTTGCCTCCATGGAGGCAAACAGGTCCACCTGAGGTGTGCCCCAAAGGGAGAACAGATGCTGCACTACCTCCGCAGGGAGAGACCACTGTGGATGCGCCCCTATCCGCTCAGGGCATCGGGCCAGGGTGTTGGAGGCCCCTGCCACGTGAATGGCTGAGATCCGCCTCCAGGCTGCGCACGAGTGACCAAATGCGGAGAGCTTCCTTGCATAGAAGCATGGAGCGCGGCCCGCCCTGGCGGGTTTAGATAGTACATGGTCGTGGTATTGTCCGCCTGACTCGGACCACTTGACCTCGGAGGAACGGAGCAAAGGCGGGAGAGCCAGGCGGATCCGCCTGGAGCTCCAGCAGGTTGATGTGGCATCGGGACTCCCTGGGGACCTGAGGCCATGAGCCCGTGTCCCCCAGATGGGCACCCTCAACCCATCAGAGAGGCATCGGCGCCAGAGAGACCGGCTGCTCGGGCGTGACGAACGGGATGCCCTCCTGCAAATGATCTGCGGAACGGTCCACCACTGGAGAGCTTCCACATCCCTGTGTCACCGACACAAGCTGGTCCAAGGGATCATGGCGTTGGACCACTGGCTGGCCAGTCCCCACTGAAGGGGCGTGATGTTTCCAGCGGGCCCAACGGACCACGCTGGTACAGGCCGCCATGAGACCCAGGAGGCGCAGGAAGTCCCGGCAGGGCGCATTGCCCAACCAGAAATGATCGGGCAAAGGAGGAAAGAACTCGGCCCTGTCCGCCGAGCCGCGCTTGGTCGAAGAGAGTCGAGCTGCGCCCGATGAATAGAATCACCTGCTTCGCTCGAGTCTGACTCTGGCCTCATTGGATAAGGAGGCCCAGTTGAGAGCAGACCTGAGGCCAGATCTCTGGACCACCCGCCCTTCCTGAGGGAGCTGCTATCAGCCAGTCGCCCAGGTAAGGGTACACCCGACCCTCGCGCCGAGAGGGATGCTGTCACCACTGCCATGCATTTGGTGAAGACCCTGAGCTGGAGAAGTCAAGGGCATGGCTTGAATCAAGAGAGATCCTTCCACTGAAGGTTAAGGAATCTCTGGTGAGACGGACGGATAGGGACGTGAAAAACGCTGCCCTGCAAGTCCAGAGAGCAGAACCACACTGCTGCTCCAAGGATGGTATTATCTGAGCCAGAGTGACCATCCTGAAGGTTCGAGACCTTAGGAACTTGTTTAGGCTCGCAGTGGTCAGAATGGGGCGCCAGCCCCCGTCCGCTTCGGAACCAGGAAGTACCTGGACACAAACCCTGGGTCTGAAGGAGGGTCCACCACCTTCTTACCACCTCCTTCTGGAGGAGGAGAGGATGTCGGCTCGACGAGCCGCCAGTGAGGCTGGGATTCCGAGTTTCCGAGGGGCGACGGCTGGAAGGGTGGTGCCTGCTCAATTCCAGAGGCAGGCCTCTTCCCACCACCTCAAGACCCACCTGTCCGTGGTAACAGCGACCAGGCGGAACGGAAGTGCCTGAGTCTCCCACGGGGACCCAGGGTAAGGTGACGGGATGGGGCGACACCCCTCAGCCGTCACTGGGCAGGCTTGGAGGAGGGACCGCCGAGGGACCTCCTGGGCCCTTTCCTCCCTGCCTCCTGTTAGAGGAAGCCATGGTTTGGGTTTGGGATGCCATGTCGAGCCTGCTGGCCCTGACGCTTGCTGGGCCAGGGCTACCAGGGCACAGAAGGACCAAAGGGCTTAGGCTGTGGCTATGTGCCTTTGTCCTCTGGAGCGGAAGAGACCGAGTCCAAGGTATTGACCTCTCGATCCTCTGCAGGTGACCTTCCACCCCAGGGTCAAGAGGTCAGTCCCCTCAAAAGGGAACATCCGCCAACTTGTGCTGGGTATCCGGCGTAAAGGTGGATATCCTCAGCCAAGCCCGCCGACGCGATAGCCACTGCGGCCGCCACGATCTGGACATGAGTCCCTATATCCAAAGCAGTCTGAGCTGCTGTTTGGCCACTGCCTGCTCCTGGTCCCACCCGCTTAACCGTAGTCTGCAGATCGGCGGAAGATGAGGGATGACCATCCAGGGAGCCCAACAGGGCATGAGAAAATGTGCCATGAGGACGGCGAATCCGGCTTGACAAGGCCGAGAGGACAAGCGTGATTTCGCCCCGACGAAGTCCACTTCTCTGACTCTTGTCAGGAGGTTTGTCCACATCCTGGCGCAGCGCGCGCGCCGAAAAACGCTGTCGGTAACCAGCCCTCAGCAGAGGGTGTTCCAAAACCGGATAAGGAACCGTAGGGACCGTGATACTTCTGGCCATCCTGGCCGGAGGCGAGGGCAGGAAGCAGGGCGCTGCCAAAGTTCCAGTGCCGGACCCACTATGGCCTCGCCACCGGAAAGGCCTCCGTCGGAGAATCCTCGTCCAGAATCTCCGGGAGGGGGATACCTGGCCCGCTTTGGAACGGGTTCGAGCTCCATCCCGTAGACTCCGAGATGAGCCAAGAGTCCTAGGAAGGACGACGGGCTATCGCCCATTGACTGACTCCTCCGAAGACCCAAGTCCAGTCGCTGAGAAGAAGGAGGAATCATCTTCGGACTCGGAAGAGTCCTCAAGAGCTGCCTCTGGCCTGAGCCACCTTCACCTGCCGAGGTCGGTCGGGAGTGAGGCACTGACGCCATGGGTAAACCTGCAGACCGAGAATCTTTGGTCGGAGCCCCAATTGGTGGCTGTGGAGGCAGAGGTCTCCACCGAATCGGTGGGAGCAGCTGGTTTTGGGCCGAACAACCGCCTGGGTATAGGCCTCGACAAGTCGAGGTTGTGTCGGTTGCCCGTGACAGTTACTTAATGGCCGGGCGCTGGAGTCGGCTTATTCTCGCCAGGAGAAGTTGTTGTAAACATAAGGTCTCGCATCACGACGATCTCTACGCCAAGCCTCCTCATCCGAGGAGGAGGACGAGGACGAAGGGCGACGCCGCTTATCGCGTGCCGAGACCGAGACCGCTTATGACGGTGGGAACGGGCTGACCGCGAAGAGGTCCGAGACCGAGACCGAGAGTCCCGGAATTTCCGGGGTCGGTGCGGGGAGGTGTCGGCCGGAACCGGCACTCCCTTCGGCTCGGAAGGTCCATCCGAGGGCTCCGGAACCGGAGGCACAGGCGAGCCCACGGGATCCTCAACTCCTCCTGGGAACTGGGAGAGGGGAATTCGCCGCTAAAGGCGACAGCTCATCAATGGGTCGAGAAAATCTCGACTTCATCAGTGGGAGTCTCGTCAACGACCTGACGGGACACCGTGAGGCCAGTGGCCGGGTTGATGTTTCGATCAAGCCGACGGACGACGGCCCGGGAGAGGGACCTTTCCGCCTCCCAAGAGCGCCGACGAGGGGATTCTACTCTTGTCCCTTTTTTGGACCGAGAATAAGGTCCAGCAGACGAGGCCCTTCTCCATTAGTGGAGAGGGACAGACAAAGCTCCTTAAAAGAAGCCGTAGGAAGAACCCAGAGAGAGCGGGATGCCGCGGCCGAGGAAGATACGGCCCGCGCTCGCCTTCTTCGAGGGCTACCATCCGCCGAGCTGATCTGCCGAACGCCGCCGCTGACACCGCCAACCGGGCCTTGACTTCACCGAGGGAACGCTTCTCGACGCCCCAGTTGCAATCGGGCAGCACGGCTTCGAGGACGAGGCCGGAAAGATGAGCACAGGTCGAAGCCCGTGGTCGTGCTCAAGGCCTAAGCAGTAGACACACGGAGTGTGGATCCGGCCCGAGACATCTTCGTCCGCATGGGCATCTCCGAACCGGAGTCGATGGTCCATCGCAGCCAGCGAGGATCAAGACCAGTCTTTTGCAATTTTATTTTTAACCGCAAACGGAGAAATAGGAACTAGTCGTAAACGAGAGCTAAGGAGGGAACCTGAGCTTGCAGCGGGAAGATCTAAGGCCATGGGGCGGAGCCGAGTTATACCACCCGGTGGGTGGAGGAGCAAGCTTGAAGACCTTCCGCGAAGATTTAAAGCGGCAAGGATACTGCCAATGAGTGTGGATGAACAACATATCCATGTCCCTAGAACTGTAGTGACCTGAAGGGAGCCTGAATCTGAGGTATTTTCTGTAAGACTTCTTTATGGGGATGTGAAAATAGGCGTCTTTCAAGTCCAGTGATGCCAACCAGTCTGCTTTTTGAAGTGTTGGCAGGATCAGAGTCAAAGTTACCATCCTGAACTTTGGTTTTCTTAAGAACTTGTTTAAAGCTCTTAAATCCAGTATAGGCCGCCACTCCCCACTTTTCTTTGTGGTCAGGAAGTATCTGGAATAGAAGCCCTTTCCCCTTTGAGCCTTTGGAACTGGTTCCACTGCTTTTAACTACAGTAAGTTCCGAACCTCTGCCTCTAAAAGCACTTTTTCTGCTAGGGAGAGAGAGCTGAACACTCTGGATTTTTGAAAGGGAAATGACTTGAATCCCAGAGACAGACCCTGTCCCACCACCTCCAACACCCACTTGTCTGTGGTGATTTTCAGCCAAGTTTGAAGAAAGTGGGAGAGTCTGCCCCCTACAGCTGGGAAGAAAGCGGCCTGCGTTTCAGGGGGTCTGTTTGGGCTGAGTATGAGACCCTTGCCTCGAGCCTCTTCTGCCCCTGCCCCCCGAGTAACCCTGCTGTGGGTATTGCTGGTACTGGGGTAATGCCACAGGTTGGAAGAAGGGCCTGGTGTAAAAGGACCTGCCTCGGCCTCCCCTTCCATAAGGCCTGGTGTATGTAGAAGCTCTTTCTTTAGCAGGGTTGCTTCTGTAAGTGGCTTTATACTCATTCACCTTCTTCATATATGCTACAGTTGACTCCCCAAAGAGAGAATTTCCTTCTAGGGGAAAATCCAGGGGCTTTAGTTGTGTATCCTGAGTAAGGTTCGTGGCCCTAAGCCAAGCAAACCTCCTCTGTGCCACTGTGTTTGCCATCCATCTGGCTGCAGTGTCATTAGTGTCAGCAGCCATTTGGAACGGATACTTCGCTACCTCTAACCCAAACCTGGCAGTTTCAGCTAGGTCATCTGACAAGGGTGAGGGAGCTTTCTGAGACATGGCCAGGACTGACTGCCACAGGGATTTTTGGTACTGGGCAGCATATCCCTGGAAGGTAGCCTGACGATAGCCAAAGAGGCTGACAGGTACCCTTTTCTGGCCATACTTTCGATTTTCCAAGAGTCTTTGTCCGGAGGGTGTGAGGACAGAAGGACCCTAGCCTTGTCACAGGCAGCCTGTTGTATAACCCCCTGCTGGTCGGGGTGGGAGAAGAGGAAGTCGGCTCCCTCCCTTTCCAACTGGTACTTCGTATCCATCCTCCTGTCTATAGAAGGGGTGGAATTTGGTGCCTGTAAAATCTTTATAGCATCCTTTTTAAATAATTTATAGACATGGAGGAGAGCCTTTGTGGGTGTGAACCCCATCATTTCCAAGTACTCCACCTCCTCCTCATCTTCAATTTGCTCAGTGGTGGAGATATCAAAGGCATCTGCCATCCTTCTAACAAAGGTGAAATGGGATGAAAAATCCTCAGACACCCTTGGGGGAGAACCAAAGTCATCATCGTCTCCTCCCCCTCCTCCTCATCATCATCTAAAGTTTCCCCACTTTGAAGGGGAAGAGGATGCACATTGCTGCCAACCTGGGGACCCTGGGGGGAGGCAGGAGGCTGCTGAGGAGGGACTATTGCCTGTAAGGACTGAATGATTTTAAAAGCCTGCGCAATCTCTTGGGCTGTAGCTACAAGCAAAGTAGTCCCAGAAGTCCCCGGTTTGACAGGCGAGGGTTCTGTGTCTTAATTTCTTTCCTTTTTTTGCAGGAACCGGGGAGTCAGCCAGTTCAGTTGCTCTTTTAGTTCCCTTTGTGCCAGTCTCAGGGGCAGGAACTGAAGAAAGTGTGGGTTCAGCCACAATGTTTTGGGGGTATCGGCTGGTCAGAGTCAGAGGGACCCCTAGGAATTTTCTTCTTTAGCCTTTCAAGGTGTTTCTCAACAGCTTTTTCAGGGAATGTCTTACATACTTCACATTCATCATTTAAGTGGTCAAAGCCCAGACAAACTACACAAAGTGTGTGTTTGTCTGCCTTTTCAAAGACCTCCACACTGGGTACTAGTTTTTAAACCGGCTCACCGGTTTTCTTTTGGGGTTTTCTGACATATTCAAAATTTTAGCAAACTGCTAAGAAAAAAAACTTTTTATATTATCGGTTTCAGGAACCAAGAAACCAAACCCTTTGTTTAAAATGGAACTGAAATAGCGGTTCAATAACCGAGATTTATCGGTTTAACATTTTTTAATTTTTTAGTGAAATAAAATAAAATAGGTGGTTCTTTAGTCAGAGAACCCCGATTTTAATATAAAACTAACCCGGTTCCCCCACGGTTATACCGAACCGAGAGGAACCGAGAAAACAATAATTTTAACGTAAATAAGATTTTCTAAACAAACAAATAGTAGAGGCAGTAATGAAATGAAAAGTATACTTATACAGTATCTGATGTTTTCTTCACGCTGGAGAAAGTGGACGATGAGACTCCGCAACAACCAGACTTTTTAGGTGGAGAGAAAATCTGAAGAGGTTAGAACACAGGCAGTTGTAGAGGAAGTGTTTGAATGATGCTCACGTGCAAAGTGTTCCATCATTTGCATGTGTTTCATCTCTCCGGCAGTCCAACCTTAGGGCTCACTGCATAAAGTTAAGAATATACTGAGCATTACTGGGTTAGAAGTATATATTTTTTTCCTGAACTCTATTTTTTCACTGTCCTGCCTGGACCCTCTCCAGAGGTCGCTGGCTCTGTGCCATGATCCCCCTGCCTGAAGTCCTCCGCCTATTCCTCTGTGGCTGGTCCCCTACCACTACCCGCCACTCACCCCCGCCAGAGTCCCCGAGGTGGGGACCGCCTTACCCTTCCTGGCACTCCATCTATAATCCAGAAGAGTGGCCAGGCAGGAGAGAGCCAAGGGAATGAGCGGAGAGACCTGGCACTGGGCGTGGTTGGTCGCCCTATACCCTCCTTTGCCTACCGGGAGGCCGGGTGTTTTCCAGTTGTTCCACCCCTGCTGCAGTGTGCAATGGCGCCAGCACGGGACCTCCCACCACCATATACCCTCTATTTATCCCTGCTACTGGGTGATGCCCCCAGCCACCGCCAGGAGCTGCCGCTGAGTGAGCATCCCCGGAAGCCACCCAGGAGAAGAGAGCAGTCCTCCGGATGCTCATCCCCCGCCTGGCCCCGATGGCCCGAGCTCATTCACGAGGTGTGGCATGCAGCACCAACTCTCAGCACCGGGTCGGCCTGACTACAAGTATACACAGTAGAAAAGAGATGGACAACAGAAATATGAAGTAAAATGACCAACTGAATATAAACAGAAAATAGCTTATTAAAGAATGTCCTCTGAGACAGCAACAGGCAGTCAAGTTTTCATATAAAGATTGCAGGAGCTCGATATTGAATATGGGCAAAGCAGAGTGCAAGGTTTAGCTGCTCTTGCCCTATAACCCAAGGATGCTATATTTAGTCAGACAGTGCACCGGGCGCTCATCTTACTGAATAAGGGCCATGTCAGGGCAGCGCAGTTGAGTAGCACTGCCCTGACATGGATCAGGGCTGTATGCAGCCCATACCAAAGTGCATGGAACTGTCCCACCAGCTCCATTAGTGTTGGAAGCCGCCGGCGTGATATTCAGTCAGCACCATGCAAATCAGTCCAGGGTAATGCAAGGCACTAAGGGGCAATATGCATGCCCATTATGGGCTCATTTACATGGGAAGCAGCGGCAGTTTGCCCCCCTGCGATCAGACCTCCCACTCCGATCACCTGTCTCTGTACAGGAGCACCCATTCCTTGGTATCCAGTGGCACTTCCACCCATTGACCCCAGTCTCTATTAAGTAAAACTCATTCCCTGATGTCTAGTGGCCCCCACTCACTGATCCTCGTTCCTGTACAAGTGTAAAGTCCTTTGTGTTTAGTGACACCGCTAGCACCGAGCAAACTACCCTGCCATCAACCCTTACCGCTTCTGCCAGTGCCGCAGATTTAACACGGCAACTGACACAGCCCTCCTCTCAGCACCTCGGCCATCTGCAGTATGGACCAACAGGGAACACGTGCAGGGTGGGACAAATCAGTTTGGAGCAGGTGGTCTTGTTTGGCCACTAGTCTTCAAAATCTGGTAGCCAAATCAGTATTGTTAGTGGTTATCCTTTTTAAGGGCTCAAAAATCACTTTGTGTGCAGCTAGCCAGTTGGCCAGTAACTTTCAAAATCTAGTAGCCAAACCAATTTTTTGGGTGGCCACTGGCCACCTGGCTGCCCATTTTGTCCCACCCTGAACACGTGTCCTCTATACTGTATGAGGTAAAGGGGGGTGGGCAGGTTAGTTTGCTCAGCGCCAGCGAGCTCCTGGCTGCCTGTTCTGGTGGTTGTTCAGATGGGTATTAAAGACCCCCATGGCACGTCTCAAAAGTTTCAGCTCATTTCCACCTGTATGCCCCACCACAGAGATGAGGCTGAAAATAAGTAAAACTGCCTAGCCCTCCTTTCCTAGACAACAAAAACAAAAAATAAAATACAGACATGAAGGCTGTGTACATACTTGAATATCACAAACAAGATTTTAGCATTCTTTGAGAGGAGAGAAGATCTCCAAAACAGATGACTACTTTGGATGGAAAAGGTTACCTTTCCTGGTGCAAAGTCCTTTAGCCCTACAATGGAGATCTTATCATCAGGCTGGATCTTGTCATAGTCGCTGGGGTTGGAGAAGGTGAGAGGCAACAGACCCTGCTTCTTCAAGTTAGTTTCTGGAACAAAATGACAGCCACACACTCAGGACAACAATCCACACAACTGTTTTCACCAACTGTTACAAACTGCAAAAAGGACACTGCTGCCTGTTGAAAATCCACTGTGCAATGTCACAGAACTGCACCTGGTGAAGGCTACAAAATAACAGCTAGTTGTGGTATAAGAAAGAAATATGGGAGCTAAGCTACAAAAATCCCCACCATTCATCCCAAACGGATAGGAGCATATGGTCTTTAACGTAGCTTAACCTACAAACTGAGAGTGTCCTACTCCGCTTATAAAATGGTTTTAGCTGTTGAAAATGGTTTTAGTTTTATTGGGGGGAAAAATAGATTATACCATTAATAAAATAAGTTACAATAAATGCATGCTTAAAATAAAAACTGAATCAATATTTTGACCCTAGGTTTTATGCTTACGCCAAAACATTGATTTAAACCCTATTCCAGTGTGATATAACATAAATCTTTGTTTCCAGAACACAGGCTGATGCAGTACTCTAGCTATTTCTTCTTACAGTCTGAGCGAATTAATGGTTTGCTTTCTCTGAGGAAGGGCATAACTGCATCTACCCCCCTCACAGGTGACAAGGTTTTAGACTGAGAAAGCAGCTACCAGAAATGAAAATTACGTACCTACCATAATGCTTGATCTTCTTGGATGGAGTCTCCACCATGCATTCACACTAATGGGACTACGCCGGAGGCGCTAGGACTGAGCTGGAGCCAAAAACTGGCACCGAGGTAGGGCTGCAAAGAAGCGCCACTGCGAGCCTGGCTCACGCCATATAGGCTACCTCGGCGTTTACCATACCAACCACCTCAGTACCTTTTTTACTGAGGAGGCGCAGTGTAAACTAACCTAGTGAAATTAACTCATGTCGGATATAAGATAGTCCAATGACCCACATAAGAAGGGTCAATACAACACAGTCTTCACAGCCCAGCCATCAAAGGAGTGAAGACCAAAAACAGAGAAGTGAGCTCAGGGATGAAGGGTGGCGTGTAGGAAGAGTAGTGGAGACTCTGTCCAAGAAGATCAAGAATTACGGCAGGTACGTACATTTTCATATCTTCCTGGACATAAAGTCTCCACCACTCATTCATGCTAATGGGACAGTACCGAGCTAAAATAATCCCCTCCCTCCCCCTCCCGAGAAGGGTGTCAGGAGAAAGAGGAGCTCACTTAGGACAGAAGTCCATTCAGGATTGTCCTGCCAAAGGATTGATGCTGTCTGACATGGACATCCAAAGCGTAGTGCTTCACAAAAGTGTGCACAGAGCTCCAAGCAGCTGTACTGCAGATGTCTGCAATGGGCATGTTTAGAATTTCTGCCAGAGATGCCACAACTGCCCTGGTAGAATGAGCATATACTCTGCCTTCCAGCTTAACCTGTGCCATGGAGTAGCATTGGCGAAGACATGCTACTAGCCACGCCGAAACACATCTGATAACAGGTTGACCCAGCCGGGCCATGTTGAAAGAGAAATAGTCATTTAGATTTGCAGATTTCTTTAGTTCTGTCTATGTAGAACCGCAAAACCCTCAACATCCAGAGAATGTAGGGTACGCTCCCCCTCATTCTGGAAGTTCGCGAAGTAGGTCGGAAGAACCAAGGGCTGGTTCAGATGGAATTCAGAGACCACTTTAGAGAGAAACTTGGGGTGAGTTCGAAGAACCACCTTGTCTTTGTGAAATACAGTATACGGGGGGGGGGGGGTCTGTGACCAAAGCATGTATTTCATGCACTTTGTGAGCAGAGGTAATGGCTACAAGGAAGGCTGTCTTCCAGGTCAGGAACTTCAGCTCACAAGTTGCTAGAGGCTTGAAAGGTTTATGGGTGAGCATGTCTAGAACAAGGTTAATGTCCCAGGTGGCTACCAGTCTGAGCGGTGGCATAGTGTGAAGTATACCTTTAAGGAACCGCTTGACCAAAGGTAACAGCCAGAGAAATGGAGTTTACAGGCTCGTGGTATGCTGAGGTCACGCTAAGGTGAACCTTCATGGTTAAGTATTGCAGTCCTGTATTTGACAGGTCCAGAAGAAACTCTAGGACTTTGTTTGGTGGGCAGGAGAAGTGGTTCCAGGGAGGACTTTGCACACCAAATGGAGAACCGCTTCCACTTTGTCATGTAAGTTTTTCTAGAAGCTGGCTTGCGTGCAGCTAGGAGAATGTCCAAGACCCAACGTGAAACGTCAGACCTACTCACCTCTATCTCTTCAGGGGCCATGAGTGGAGGTGACAGGATCTCTGGTTGAGATGGATCATTGGGCCCTGGGTCAGTAGGTTCGTCTGAAGTGGAAGCTGTCTCTGTGAAGTTTCCAATAATCTGTTGATTAATGGAAACCAAATCTGATGAGGCCAGAATGGGCGACAATCATTCTGCCCCCCTGTGCCTCCAGCTTGAGCAGTACCCTCTGAACTAAGGGAAGAGGAGGAAATGTGTACAGAAAGAGTCTTGTCCACCGCAGTCTGAATGCATCTTAACAGAAAATGGCAGGTTCTGGATTTCTGGAGCAGAATAGAGGCAGTTTTGCATTGAGTGTGGATGCAAAAATATCCAGGTCCACAGTTCCCCACTCTTCGAAGAGCGACTGCACAATGCTTGTGTCGAGAGACCACTTGGGAGGATCGGTTTCCATTACCTTATGTTTAGGCCCCAGGCAGAGAACGCAGTGGGAGGGGTCGTCCCCAAGTGGGATCTGCGTGCCACACTTAGAACACTTTTTCTTTGGTCTACGTGAAGACTTACAACACATTGATCATACAAGTAAATGGGAAAGATTAATACTTAAGGTTAAAGATGATGGTCGATCAGCTGTTTTGCCACGAGGTTCCAAGCGATTCAGGTAGATGGTGGAAAGAACTGAGGGCTGGCGTGGGGACTGCCCCCTTTATACAGTCACACGACGCTCATTATGTGACACCGAGGTGATCACCCGCTACAGACTGCTAGCTAGAATTTTGCCGTATGTCCTGATGCCAGGGGCTTAGTCCTACTTGTAAAGACCTACTGCAGGAACCCTCTCAAGTAAGATCATTTACTACCCTAGAAAGTACAGTTATGCAAGAACTTACTGTAACACTAGATCTTTCGAGACTGTCTCTTGCAGTAAGTCATTACTCTGGAGTATCCACCAGGTGGTGTTGTCACAGCAGCTTTTTCTAGCAGTCTTCCATGGGGGCCCACACGACATCACTTCCTGTGAATGTGTATAAGAGTGGACGGCCTCCAGTACCCTCTGTTCACTGTCGGCTTCGGAGAGCACAGCCTGGACCAAGGTAAACAAGGGCCAGGAAAAACAGAGAATAGCAATCCCACACAATGTCCTGAGTTGCAGATTCTAGGCGAAAAGGCAGGAGGACTGAGGAGAGGGGACTTACTGCAAGAGACAATCTTCAGAAGATCTACTGTTACGGTAAGTTCTTACGTGAACTGTACTGTCTTCTATGGACTGGTCTCTTGCAGCAAGTCATTACTTATGGGAGATTACAAAGCAGTAAAATACAAATGGGAGGAAAAGCAAGGCTGGAAGCTGGGCCAGAGGACATGCCTGACAGTTGAGCCCTTGCAAAACCCAGCTGACCACGATGCTAAAGAAGTAAATTTCACAGTAAATATATCAACTTCAACTGCACCTGCTCTGGCAGTTAGGCCAAAGGCGGAGAGGACAACAGGTATGATATTTAGTAAAAATGTCAACTGCAAACTGCACCCCCAGAGGCAGATACGCCAGGGTGGGGGTGAGGACAATGTGTGTGATATGTAACAGAAATGTCCTACTCAAACCTTTTCCATGCAGGCAGATAGGCCAACGGTTAGGCAAAGACATTTGGCATGAAACTACGAGAAATGTCAACTCAAACTACACCCGCTCAGGCAGAAAGGCTCAAAGGTGGGTGAAGACGGCATGCAGGAGGCATGATGTAGAAAGAACTGTAGGTGGCCAGGCACAGTGATTCATTCCGACGAGGCAGAAGTAGACAGGCTCTGGCATAAAGTCAAATCCAGGTAATATATAAGCAGAACGGATATGAGAGTGGAAAAAGGAGCACTGGGGGAAAAAAACACCCCGGCTGGGCAGAGGAAGGAACAACTGAAGGGCTCCAGTAGGAAGAGCAGCAGGAGTTCCAATCAGATCCACATGGAGGAGCGAAGCGTCCAGTCTGGGAGCAAGCCTCCAATAAAAGGAAAGAGATCCTCGGGCACCTCCGAGGCCTGCAAGAGGTGGTGGGGGGAAATCTGAAAAGTGGTGTAGGGTGGAGAAGCTGGCCCCGCCCCACGTCAGGGGCGGGTACGCCACGGAGGAGCAAACTAAGCCGCCCCCTGGAGGCCCTACCGCGGTCCTAAGAGGTACCCCGGTAGGGAGGGCAGGGATCAAGACAGCCTGCCCGTGGGGGCATAGGGGTGGGACATGGGGGCATGATAGAGGTCCTGAACAGACCAAAGAGTATGCCCCCAAGCCAGAAGGGAATCCAGGATGGACTGAGCAGCAGGTCCAAACAGCAGGTTCCCCTTCTCATCAGTAGTGTCAGATCATTCCTCCTTTTACTCATCCGGGTCCTCTTCGGGGGGAGACCTCCCCATCACCGGACCCAAGAGGCACACCAAGGTCCCCACCTGACAGATCTAGCAGGAGCTGTGGTCAGAGGGCGTTTTTCACTCTATCTAGAGGGTTGGAGGACTGTCACTTTCGACCAGTGGGTTCTACAGCTGATTCAATGGGGATACTCGATAGAATTCGAGATACCTCTGGACAGGCCACCCCTATTCTCCCATTATTCCCAATCCCACGCTGCTCTCATCCTATTCTCCCATTATTCCTGATCCCATGCTGCTCTCATCCAGGAGGAAATTCAAGCTCCGCTGGACAAGAGAGCAATAGAGCCTGTGCCAGCTGCTCAAAAGAGACAAGGGTACTATTCTCACTTCTTTCTAGTACCCAAGAAAATGAGAGACCTAAGACCCATCCTAGACCTCAGTGACTTCGTGGAATGCAGGTGCTTTCAGATGGTCACTCTACAGGGCTTACTACCCATGATCCACACAGGAGATTGGCTCTCATCCCTGGACATACAGGATGCGTATTTACACATCCTGATAGCCATGCAGCACAGGAGATTCTTAAGATAAGAATTCCAAGGTCAGCACTACCAATTCAGGGCACTGCCCTTCGGCCTGTCTTAGTCACCAAGGGTTTTCACCAAGTGCCTGGCAGTAGTGGCAGCAGCCCTCTGAAGGAGAGGCCATTACGTCTTCCCGTACCTGGATGATTGACTCCTCACAGCCCTGTCCAGGATGGCACTTCTGCAGACCATGGAAAACACTTTTTCACTCTTTGCAGCTCTGGGAATCACAGTAAACATGCTGAATTCCTCACCCTGGCCGACTCAGATGCTCCAGTTCATTGGAGCTCTTAGACACCTCTCAGGGAAAGCCTTCCTCCCGGTAGACAGAGCAAGGGCCTCGGCCATGCATTCTGCTTTGACGACAGGTCCTGGCCAGGACAGTGGACTCTCGCCAGATGGTGGCAGCCATTGCCACTGTACCATTGGCCTGACTGCATACAAGGATGATCCAGTGGATGCTGAGGGTCCAATGGATCGGTATTGGGACAATCTCTACCAATTTGCCTCAATCTTGGGACCAGTCCAACAGGCCCTCCAATGATGGCTGGTGCCAACCCACTTTTCAGCAGGTACCCCTTCCAGAGGATGCCTCCTACACAGATCCTGACAACAGATGCCTCCAGCACAGGCTGGGAGCGATCTGGACAACCACAGGACTCAAGGGTTGTGGTCATCAATAGAGGAGTATCTGCATATCAATGTACTGGAAATGAGAGCCATCCTATACACTTTGCAAGCATTGCAAACCAACCTACTTCTAAGACACCTCCTGGCCCAGACGCAGACGGACAACACGTTAGTGGTGTTCTACATCAACAAACAGGAAGGAACACACTCATACCATCTCTGTTGCAAGGCCATGAGAGTTTGTGAATGGGCCATAGCTCACCATATGGTGATCCTGGCAGTTAACATCCCAGGAGCACAAAACACATTGGCAGACATTCTAAGCCAGTCAAGGTCCAGAAACCCATGAGTGGGAACTCCAACAATCGGTCATACAAGATCTGTTCGGCAGGTGGGGTTTGCCAGAGTTGGACCTTTTTGCATCCCCACACAATGCAAAATTGCCCAGTTTCTGCCCGCTAGATCCCAGGCCTGGTGTTTTCTGGTGAGACATGTCCCTCTGCTGGACAGGGAGATTCCTCTATGCCTTCTCTCCCTTTCCCTGCCCCCCCCAATACAGAGGGTTTTTCTCAAATTGCAGCCAGAAGGGGCAGACACGATTCTGGTGGCACCCCTCTGGCCTCGACAAATTTGGTCCCCCCTACTCCAACAATTGGCGAGGAAACCACCTCTAGCGCTGACTTCACGCTTGCTCTCACAGAAACATAGAAGTTGACAGCAGATAAGGACCGCAAGGCCCATCCAGTCTGTCCATTTTTTCTACCTTATGAATGTGCCATAGGCCTTTACTCTGTCAATGGCCAATTTATTCATACTCATCTGTATTGATCCCTTATGCCTATCCCATGCCTATTTGAAGCCCTGCACTGTATTCATATCCACCACTTCCTAAGGTAGGCCATTACATGAATCCACCACCCTTTCTGTGAAAAAGAACATCCTCACATTACCCCTTAATAGACCTCCCTCTAATCTCATGCTGTGTCCTCTTGTCCTGCTATTTTCTTATATTGAAACATGTTAGACTCTCCCAGGACAATGGGACTTAAGTCCACCTAGACCTCCGATCCTTACACATGCATGCGTGGCTTGTACAGACCTAGCAGTTTCCTGCTTTGGGATCTCAGCCAGAGTAGCTGACGCTTTGGTGGCCACCAGGAAACCCTTCCACCAGAGCCATATATATGCTATGAAGTGGAAACGCTTCGGTCTTTGGGCCTTCAGCCGTAACACAGATCCACTTGCTTGCCCAGTGAATTCAGTCCTCAAGTATCTCCTTTCCCTTTCTGACTCAGGTCTTAGCTACTCTTCCATAAAAGTGCACCTCTCTGTGGTGTCAGCTTATCATGCACCTATGCAGGGAAATACCCTGGCACAGTCGGACTTTGCATGCACATTCCTGCGTGGTATCCTTCATATGAAGTCACCCATCAGGGACCCCATCCCTCCATGGGACCTTCTTTTTGTTCTGGAAAAACCTATGTTACCTCTACTTGAACCAGCCGCAGACTGCAAGCACCACTTTCTCTCTTGGAAAGATTTATTTCTGGTTGCAGTCACTTTTGTTTGGAGTCTCTCCGAGCTTCAGGCTCTGATGTGTAAAAAGTCATATTTATTTAGTTTTCCACAGGGACAGGGTTTCTCTGCGAACAAATCCTAAGTTGCTACCAAAGGTGGTGTCTGAATTTACCCTTAACCAAGACATCAACCTGCCAGTTTATTATCCAGAGCACTCGAACAGAGAAGAAGCTTTGTTACATACATTGGATGTTCACCAGATTCTCAGTTATTTAACCCGAACCTGGGGATCCAGATAATCTGACCAACTGCTCGTCTCCTTTATCTCCCGCATGTTAGGGGCACCTATTACAAAACCCTTTCTAAATGGTTGTTTAATTGTGTTGTGTTCAGTTACCAGAAGTATGACAAACCCTTACTGGGACTGGTAAAGGGTCAATCCATCAGAGGAGTTGCAGCCTGCTTGCTTCCTTAAGGAATGTGCCTGCAGCGGACATATGCGCAGCAGCCACCTGGAGTTCAGTCCACACATTCATTATGCATTAGCCTGAACGTTGCTTCTAGGTGCAGGACCGGCTTCGACCTTGTGGTCCTGCAGGGCCTTTCTCATGGGGGACTCTACTTCTATATCTCCCCACCCTGTATGTAAGGGACTATGTACTGCTTGGGACTCAGTCCTATTTTTGTTATCTTGCTGCAAGAGCTCCATCTCAAGTAAGACAGTACAGCTATGTAAGAACTTATCTAACAGTAGATCTTTGAGAGGAGCTCTTGCAGCAGGTGCGGTTTCCCCACCCACCTTCCCTCAAGAGATTCCTTCTGCATACGCAGCAAGAACATCTGCCTCCTAGGTTACAGGAGGGTCCACGATTTCTCCATCCAAGTTTTCATCCATGCCAGAATCTCCGTGAGAACTGAGGGATGCTGGGGACTGCCCTTTTATACCACATGGGACGTGGGGCGGGCAGACAGGGCAGTCCCCTGCTGCATACTGCTAGCTAGAAATTTTCCGTGGGGTCCTGCTGCCTGCCGGCTTCCAGTCCTACTTGTGTTACCTGCTGCAAGAGCTCCTCTCAAGACCTACTGTTACGGTAAGTTCTACGTGAACTGTACTTATCATTCTTGGACCTCCTCGGCGTGAGTGGTAACTGATTCGGAAGGACCCTGCCGCTTCATCAGGAGGGACTGGTACAGCTCCTTGAAGGAGGCTGAATAAGTGGAGCCCAACTGGAATGGAATGAAAGCTGAAATGGAAGAGGACTGAACGGCGGCCTGTGCCACCTCCTCCTCGAAGGCCGTGAGTTGCTCCAACTGTTCAATGGACTCTGCGGCCACGGAGACCAACCAGTGGGCATCCTTGGATCTGACTGGAGGATGACATTTCTCCGGGCAGCCCAACTTGAGGCGGGTGGCGCGGTTCTCAAGAACCGTCGCATGAAGCAACCAGCACATGTCGTAGGCCTGATATCATAATCAGGCAGAGACAGTAAATGCACGAGGCGTGGGAGTCTGTATGTGACATCTTCTGACCGCATGGGCATTGACAAAATCAGGGTGAGGATTTATCCTCTATCGTGGTCGCGATCGAAGATCGAGTGGAAGACTAAACTCAATGAGTTTATGTTTAAGTTTTGGATGTGCATCCAAGATTTGAGCACCAGAGCCTACTCAACGGGCAGCAGTAAGGAGGGAACCTGCTTCTTCCAGCGGAAAGGAAGATTTACGGCCATGGGGCGGAGCCAAGGATACCACCCAGGTGAGTAGGAGGAGCCAGCTTGAAGACTTTCTGGCATCTCTTAAAGGGAAAGGGCACTGCCAGAAGTGTGGATGATGATATCCACGCTCCTAGAACTTCTCTTCTCCCTGATTTTTTTTTTGCCGAGACCGTGGAAGGCCATCAGATTTCTGGAGCCACAAGAAGCCCCAGAAGCAAGCAGAAAGGATTTGAAGCTGCTCCAAGAAGCAATCTACATGCTACATAAAGGAGGATGTGGTTCAACCAATATTCTCATTCCTCTCCTCTCCCGCTATATAAGAGTGAGGAAAGAAAAAATTACTCACCTTAGTAATGTTGTTTCTTCTAATGGAGTCTTGCTATATTATGACAATTGCAGTTTGTCCTACCATTAGAACTGCTCCGGAGGTGAAAGAGTTAACTCCATTCCATGAATGGAACTTAGAGCACGAGCTCTAAAGAGAAGCTCTGTCTGTGTAGTTTCAAACCTAAACTGTCAGATCTTTACGAGCAAAAACTCACTAAGGTCTGTGTGGAAGCTGTAACCTACACTAGCCAACTGGCTACCTAAATATTAACACCCATTGCTGGTCCTAACACCAAAGACTCAAGTCAGGGGACCAGAACTAATAGTATAATTTAACAATATGAGAGAAATATAAGGAAAAAAAAAAAAAATTAAAAACACCACACCCCCAAACCCCAAGAAGGGGTGAAAACACATAAAAAGGGGCATAAAATAGTGCCCACACTAGGCTGCCCACCCCATACCCAAGTAGAAGTTCTGAGAGGGGCAGGCTGGGGGGGAGGTCATAATATAGCAAGACTCCATTAGAAGAAACAACATTACTAAGGTGAGTAATTTTTTCTTCAAACAACATGAAGTCTTGCTATATTATGACAATTGCAGACTACACAGCAGTACCTCCAAGGAGGAGGGACAGAACCTACTTAGGGAATAGGCTCTGAAGCAAAGCTGTGCCAAACCGAGCATCTCTCTCCTAGCCTGGACATCCAGGGAGTAATGCTTGTGAAAGTGTACCTTTCTTCCAAGTAGCAGCTTGACATATCTCCAATATAGGATGTCTCTGGCAGCAGCTAGAGAGCGGCTGTACCTCTGGTAGAATGAGCCCTCAAGCCAGAGGGGATCTCTGCCCAGTTTCTGATAACAAAATTGGACACAAGAGACAATCCACCTGGCAACTGATCTCTTAGTGGCAGGTTTCCTTTCCCAACCTCACCATAAGTGAGAAAAGTTGAGGGATTCAAACCTGTGACCCTTGGTACTGCTCTATATAGTAACTCAGGGCCCTCTTAACGTCCAAACTGTGCAATCTCCACTCACCAGAAGAGGAATGTTCAGTGAAAAACACTGGAAGGGAGATAGATTGCTTAAGATGGAAATCTGAAACCACCTTAGGCAAAACTTCCTGTTAGTCCTGAGGACTACCTTATCCCTGTGGAAAGAAATAAAGTCAGTTTCTACTGACAAGGCTTGCAACTCACTTATGCCTAGCAGAAGTGATAGCCACTAGGAAAACAGTTTTCCAAGTTAGATACTTAAGCTCTGCAGAAAACAGAGGTTCAAAAGGGGTTGCATTAACTGGGCAATGCAACATTAGCAGGCAGGGGCCGGATCCCTAAAAGGTGGATTAGTATGAAGTAATCCCTTAAAAACTTGGAAAATACAGGGTGAGCGGAAAGAGGATGGCTTTCCTGTAAAACAAAGGCAGAGACAGCTGCCAAATGAACTCTCAGGGTAGCTGGTCTCAGGCCCAAAGAATTAAGATGGACCATGTAGTCTAACACAATGGGAAATCAGCAGATTCTGGGGAAATATGTTTCCAGAACACCAAATGGAGAACCTTTTCCACTTAGAATTATAAGCAGCCCTAGTGGAAGGCTTCCTAGAAGCCTTTAGGATTTCAAGAACACCCTGAGAGAGGTGTAAGTCAGCAATTCTAACTCCTCAAGAGCCAGGCCTTGAGGTTGAGGGATTTGAGGTTCGATACCAAACTCTCCCTGGGCACAGGTTAATTAGGTTGTGATTCCTGGGGAGACACAGGGGAGATGGACTGTCAGGGACAGAAGGAGTGGGTACCAGGGCTGCCTGGCCCAATCTGGGGCAATCAGAATCACCCTGCAAGGCTGGGATCTGATTTTTACTAACACCTTGAATAGGAGAGGGAAGGGGGGAAAAGCATAAAGAAACTTCCCTTCCCAATCCAGGAGAAGGGCGTCCAGGGGGACTGAGCCCAACACTGGGGGCCTGCAACAGAACAGTGGAAGTTGGTGATTGTCTGGGGCTGCAAAAAGATCTATCTGAGGGGTGCCCCATCTGGCAAAGACTATCCCCAGTACTTGAGGATCCAGAGACCATTCGTGATGGCCCTGAGAAATCCTGCTGAGAGCATCTGCTAGGACATTGTCCTTTCCTGGAAGGTGAACTGCTATGAGCGAAGTGTTCAGGGAATAGGCCAGAGACCACAACTTCATTGCCTCGGTGCACAAGGCTGAAGACCAAGTGCCCCCCTGCTTGTTGATGTACCACATTGTTGTGGTATTGTCTGTTCTGACTTGTACCACTTTGTTCTGGACAGAAGCAGAAAACGCTTGAAGTGCTAAAAAGACAGCTCTGAGTTCCAGCAAATTGATGTGGAGCAGAGATTCCTGGGGACCACACTCCTGAGGAGAGGTCGCCCATGTGGGCTCCCACCCCAGGAGGAAAGCATCCGTGAGGAGGGTCAAAGTGTGAGAAAGGGGAATGAAGGGGACCCCCAGTCTTAAATTGCTCTGATCCTGCCACCACTGGAGGGCCTGGATCAAGGTTTGGGTCACTGGGACCAACTTGGAAAGGGGGTCTCTTCTCTGAGACCAATAGGCTCTCAAGTGAAACTGAATGTCTCTCATCTGAAATCTTGCTCCCTGCACTACAGCTGTGGACGCAGCCATGTGCCCCAGGAGCTGCAAAAAGTGTCTTGCTGGTCGAGAGACCTGCAGAGTGAAGGAGGAGGCCAGAGCCACCAAGTTCCTTACCCTCCTCTAAGGAAGAAAAGCTCTGGCCAGATTTGTGTCCAATTCTGCACCTATGAAGGCGTAGTACCTGAACTGGTTCCAGAACCTACTTTGGCAGATTTAGCAGGAAGCCCAGGGAGGTGAGAAGCTGCTGGGTGACTTGCAGGTGAGATTTTACCTGTTCTGGGGACTGGCCTACAATGAGCCAGTCGTCCAGATAGGGAAAAACAGTAATCCTTTGCCTCCTTAAGTGAGCCACTGCTACTGCCAGACATTTTGTGAATACCCTTGGGGCAGAGGTAAGGCCGAAGGGCATTGCTCTGAACTGGTAGTGACCTGAGGGCAGTTCGAATCTGAGGTACTTTCGGTGGGAGCTTTGATTAGACGTGAAATAGGCATCCTTGAGGTCCAGGGAAGCTAGCCAGTCCCCTGGCCTTAGAGAGGGTAAAATCATTGCCAGAGTTACCATTCTGAACTTTGGTTTCAAAAGATGCTTGTTCAGATATCTGAGGTCTAAAATGGCCGCCATTCTCCTGTCTTTTGGGGTAAGGAAGTATCTGGAGTACAGACCCTTGCCCTGGTGTAGGGAGGAACCCTTTCACCGCTCTGAGAGCTAACAGGGTTGAGACCTCTGCTTCTAGAGTAAAGGTCTCTAAAGAGCTTGCAGGTGGAAAGACCAGATTCTCATCTTTGGGAACTTTTGAAGCTGAGAATCAGACCCTGGCTTACTACTTCCAGAACCCACTTGTCTGAAGTTAAAGACACCCAGTTCTGACTGAAGTAAGCCAACCTGCCCCTACTGGTAAAGGAGAATGGCCCTGGGCACCCCATCAGGGTGCCTGCTTGGCAGGTGCTTTAGGCTGAGGGTGGGGCAGGCCTGCCCACGCCTGGCCTGCCTCTGCTCTCTGAAGAACCCCCTGAGCATAAGCAGAGGAGGCCTGGGATTGGTAAAGGCCTGTGGAAAGGCCTCACCCTACCCCTGGGGTGTGCCTCTGAGGAGTGGTTGTCATTTTGGCTTGGGCACTTTTATAGGTAGTCCTATATTCATCCATCTTCTTCATATAATTCTCTGTCTGCTCTCAAACAGAGAATTTCCCACCACAGGAAAATTCATAGCCTTAGTCTGGGTATCCTGTGACAAGTTAGTACACCTGAGCCAGGCCAACCTACTTAAAAAGCTACAGATGTGGCCATGACTCTAGAGGAAACATCATTAAATCCACCGCAGCATGAAACTGCACCTTAGAAGCCTCAACGTTATCGCAGCCACCTGCTCCAGCTCACTAGCAAGCTGGCAGGGCTTGTTTGGCTAAATCCATAACAGTATCCCATCTAGATTTCTGATACCTTGCTACATAAGCCATATAATTTGCTTGCCTGAGTCCCAAGGACGCTGCCATGTACTGTTTTTTGCCATGGCATCAATCTTCCTGGAATCCTTGTCAGGAGGATGTGAAGCTAGGGGAATATTAGCTTTATCATAGGCTGCAGCCTGAACTACTCCCAACATGACTGCATTGCTGAGAAAGGAATTCTGTATCAGGACCTGATAGTGTGTACCTCCTGTCCATCTTTTATCTACAGGAGGCACAGAATTAGGAGTTTTAAGATTTTTATTGTTTGTTTCTAAATGACTTATGCAAAGGAATAGACAATTCCTAGACTCTGGTATATCCATCATTGCTACAAAATCAGGCTCCTCTTGCTCATCCACAGCTTCCTCCAAAGGAAGCTGGAGGGTTTCAGCAACTTTTTTGTAAAACATAAAATGAGAGGGGGACTCAGAAAGCATAGGGGGAGATTCTAAAGGTCTGTCTGGGGAGATGTCCGGTTCAATGGGCACACCCAGACCCTCCAAGTCACATTCATACTGTTCATAATCATCCTCCCCCTCCTCTGGTTCATAAAACTCCTCAACATCATATTCCTGAACCGATGGAACCGACCGAACCGACCTTTTACCAGATAGTGGCGGTTCGGACGGAACCGGAGAAAGTGACTGGACAATCTGAATAGCTCTTGCTATCTCTGCAGCAGTTGGAGTAAGAATTTTGGCTCCAAACCTGCTGACTTTCTTGTTCTCTTTACTGGAACTGGTTCATCCGAGCCAGCTTTTCGTTTGCCGAGGAAGTCTCGCCTGGTCAGAGGGCATTCCTCCGTTCGGTTGGCACCGACTGGCTGGTCAGTCCGGGTCACGGACTTTCTGGCCTCGCCCTGGAGCCTGCCCAATCTCTTTCCAGGGTGGCTGCAGGGGAAATTTTACAAATCTGGCAGTCTGACTGGAGGTGGTCAAACCCCAGACAATAAACACATGTGTGTGTGGGTCAGCCTTGGCAAAGACTTCCACAGACATCACAGTGTTGAAACCAGTGGGCCAGTTTTTCTTTTGGGTTTCTCAGACATAATGCCAGCCTAACCAGAAAAACTTGCCCTTTAAAACAGCAGTGCCATGCAGACACCCTTATCGTTCCTAACCGTGTCACGGGTATTGGAAAAAACGAATGAAATCTGCTTTTTTAGAACCGATAAGAACCGGGAACCGCACTCTAAAATCTCAAGTTTAAAAACTTTAAGTTTTAACTAAGCTGATCGTTCAAAACCGAACCGATAAAACTTACACGTCTCACACAGAATTAAAATATGAATTACTTACTATACCACAGACAGAGCTTGAACCGATCGGTTTTGCAGTTAAAATAAAACTATTCTTGGTTGAATCGAACCGGAAAACACTGTTTAAACCGGAAATGAACCGGCAGTAGGAGAAATTCCGGAGCGACTGTTCAGTGAGGCTGAGTAAAGAATCTGACAGTTTAGGTTTGAAACTACACAGACAGAGCTTCTCTTTAGAGCTCGTGCTCTAAGTTCCATTCATGGAATGGAGTTAACTCTTTCACCTCCGGAGCAGTTCTAATGGTAGGACAAACTGCAATTGTCATAATATAGCAAGACTTCATGTTGTTTGAAACAAGAGGTCCATCCTGGACCTGGGGCAGAGTTCCTCCGTTAGGATTGGAGGCAGTCACCTTGCTAGATGGGGCCGCTCTTAACTCAAGAGGAGGACTGCCATGCTTAAATATCCCACCAGGTAGAGTATGTACCTCACAAGGAGGTAGGAAATTTGAGGGACCCTGCGCTCATTGGCTATTTAGGCTGGATGCCTGCAAGTGTATACAAAGAGTCATGCTTGGCTCCAGAGTCGGTTGAAGAAAAGAAGAATTAGAAGGAAAGAACAGATGGGGAAGAAGGAGTTCTTGGAGCCCGATGACAATGCCAGGGACCCAAGGAGGAGGCAAGAAGGGCCCAAGAAAAGGAGGGTGCAAGAACAAATCAGAACTCCTAGAGAGGTGCCATCTCAAGGGTTTCCTGGCTAGGGCGGTGCAGGACTCCAAAGAGCCTGAGAGCACCTGCTTGCCCTCCCCAGAGGTGAGTTCCTAGTACTTCAAAGAAGGGCTGGGAACCCAGAGGTTCCAGCGGACTACGCCCACAACTGGCCTCAACTGGGGAGAGGCAAGCAGGGAGGAGGCACTGCCCAGGAAGCTGAGGCCCAAGAGGGGATGGTGGGCGGGAAGCAGTAATAAATGGTGAAGATATACAGGAAGATATGGAAATTATGTACGTACTGTAATTCTTGATCTTCTTGGACACAGTCTCCACCATTCATTCATACTTATGGGACTACACTGGGGCGCTAGGACCCTGCAGGAGTCAAACATCTTCAGGAGAGCTGGCGCCAAGATAGGACCATGCATGCGCGGCACCGTGAGGCTATCTCGCACCTATATAAGCTATCTCGGTGTCAGCCCTCCAGCTGCCTCAGTACCTTTTTGACAGAGGAGGTGCAGCGAATTAACAAAATAAATAATAATTAAACCTCCGGCCTGTGAAGTCCCAGATGACCCATGCAAGAGGGGTTAATTGAACAATATTTTCACAGCTCGAACAACAAAACAGTGAAAAGTGAGCATGGGGGATGGTGGGTGGGTGTGTGAATGAATGGTTGAGATTGCGTCCAAGAAGATCAAGAATTACAGTAAGTACGTAATTTCCATATCTTCCTGCACTCAAATCTCCACCACTCATTCACACTCATGGGAGAAACAGAATTTGACGGCAGATAAGGACCGATTGGCCCACCCAGTCTGCCCATTTCCCTACCTAATGGATAAGCTGCAGATCCTAGTTAACCAACAGCCTACTTCTTCCTACCCCCAACCCCTAGAATTGCCTTATGACTGTCCCATGCATGCTTGAATTCCACCACTGTTTTTGACTGGAAGGCCGCTCCATGCATCCACATTCCTCTGTGAAAAATACTTTTTCTACATTACCTCTGAGCCCCATCCCACCCAATCTTCAAATTGTGCCTCCTTGTTCTTGCACACCTCTTTTCTGAATGATGCTACCTCTTGGACTTTGTTGATTCCCTGAGGTACTTGAAAGTTTCTATCATGTCCCCCTCTCCTCCTTTCCTCGAAGCTATACATATTAAACTCCTTAAGTCTCTTCATGTGTCTTCCAGTGCAGACCCTGCACCATTTTAGTTGTCCTCTTCTGGACTGCCTCCATCCGGTTTATGTCTTTGCAGAGATTGGGTCTCCAGAACTACATGCACTACTCCAGATGGGGTCTCACCAGCTGTCTGTACAGAGGGATAACATCTTCCTGTTTTCTACTGGTGATGCCTCTCCCTATGCATCCCAGTATCCCCCCAGCCCTCCTTACTGCCCTCTCACATTGCTTGCCCACCTTTAGGTCATCTGATATGACTACCCCCAGGTCCCTTTCCATTTTTGTTGTTAGAATCTCACCCCCATTGTGTACTCTTCCCCTTGGTTTTTGTTTCCCAGGTGCATTACCTTGCACTTCTTAGCATTGAATCTAAGCTGCCATACATTTGACCATTCCTCTAACCTTGCCAAGTCCCTTCTCATCCTTTCCACCCCACCTTGTGTATCAACTCTGTTGCAGATCTTTGTGTCGTCTGCAAAGGGACATACTTTTCCTTCCAGTCCCTCTGCAATGTCGCTTATAAAGACATTGAAGAGGACCGGTCCTAGTACTGCACCCTGCGGTACCCCACTAGTAACCCCCCTTTCTTCATAGTGGACTCCATTTACTATTACCCTCTGTGTCCTGTTCTCCAGCCAATTCTTTAACCAGGCTACCATCTTGGGACCCACAAGGACAGAGCAGCCCTGCATATGAACCCAACGTTTTTACCAAAGGTAGTGTGAGTTCACGTTGAACCAGCACATTCAACTACCAGTTTACTACCCAGAATACTCTAACAGGGAGGCACTGTTACATACTCTGGATGTACATAAAATTTTATGTTACTATCTGTCTTGGACTAGATCCGCCAGACAGACATACAGACCAGTTTGTCTCCTTTGCCCACAGGAAACTTGGTGCACCAGTCACGAAACAAACCCTAACTAAGTGGCTACTGCACTGCACCACTTTTTGCTAACAGCACCACAACAAACCCCTACTGGTACCGGTGAGGGGTCATTCTACCAGAGGGGTGACTACATCTTTTGCTTCCCTGAGGAATGTTTCTTCAGTGGATCTCTGAGCGGCCACTACCTGGAGTTCAGTGCATACCTTCGTGAAGCACTACAGTCTGGACATTGCTTCCAGAAGGAGAGCAGGTTTTGACCTAGCAGTCCTCCAGGGATTCCTCTCTAATTTGCCACAATGTTTTTATTGTCCTCCACCCTCTTGATCTGGGCCTCTCCTTGGGCATTGCTTGGGACTCCGTTCTAATGGTATTACCTGCTGTAAGAGTTCCCCCTTGAAGTGAGATAGTACAATTACTTAAGAACTTTCCATAACAGTAGATCTTCGAGAGGAGCTCTTGCAGCAGGTGGCTTTCCCACCCACCTGCCCCTGGGTACAGCACATTACATCTTCTCTTTGGGAATGGGAGATCCTCCTTGGTTCTCCATCTATATTTTCAGCTGGTTTCTGGCAGGAGAACGGAGGTGGTGCTGAGGGACTGCCCCCTTTATACCACGTCTGACGTCAGCAGAACGGACATTGGGGGTGATCCCCGCCACAGACTGCTACCTAGAACATTTTTCTGTGGGGTCCTAATGCCTGCCAGCCTTAGTCCCAATGGTATTACCTGCTGCAAGAGCTCCTCAAAGATCTACTGTTACGGTAAGTTCTTACATAACTGTACTTTCCTGCAGCATCTCAGAGAGGAATTGCCGATACGAAGTGTAATCAGCATCTGAGGAAATACAGCCAGAAGTATCCTCTCCCTCAGAGGAAGGAGCCAAAGAGGCGGAGAGCTGGATTCAGGGGCGTGCTAGCCTGTGATGAGATCTAAATATCACCTCATCAATGGCCCTGAGGTAGATCAGGAATGCATACACCATAGCCTTGAATTGCTCACAGGTCATGGAGCAACTAGGGCCAGAGAAACCTAGGAGGGAAGGAGGGGGCAGAGGAGAATTACCATGTGAGGCCAAAAATGACCCTCTGAATGCTGCGAGAATGAGCAGGAAAAACCTCCCGAGAGATGGCACTGCACGGCCCGCACACCTGCAAAGGGATGAAGGCGGTGCTGCCTGGGGGGCCCGGTGAGGAGACTGGAGCCATTCTGGTCCACAAGAATGGCCCCTGTCCCCACCAACCTTGGGTCCCTGTCAGTCAGGGGTGGGAAAGGGCACGGGTCAGTGCCCCAACTCTGCCCACAGCCTCCAGCCCCTCAAGGGTCAGTCGGAGTGCCGACCACGACCTCAAGATCCCCGCCCTTCCAAGCCGAGAACCACCTCTTGATGGAGACCTTCCCAAGGCCGCGGATCAGGAGAAACAGGGGAGAGGGAATCCAGCACAAGGTCAGTGCCAGAGTCCCCCCTGGCGCCGGCCACGGAGCCACCAGCCAAACTGGTGTCAGGCCTGACACCAGGAACAAATGTGGTGCTAAGGCCGGTGCCGCCCTCCAGTCCAGCACCAGATGTGGCACCACCCTCTAATCTGGTACTGGAGTCCTCAGTGCCGCGATTGACACCAGAAGACTTGGAGGAGGTGGCACTGCCAACGGCGCCAGGCAGAGGAGCCGACAACAGCGATGGTCTTGGGCAGGGCCTAGGAGAGTCTCCGAGCTCCGAAGAGCTAGGCCACCAGTCGGGATCATCCCAATCCTTGTCCGAGGATGACAAGATATGAAAATTACGTACCTACCGTAATTCTTGATCTTCTTGGACGAGTCTCCACCACTCATTCACAATAGTGGGATTAGCGCCGGAGGCACTAGGACCCATCGGGAGCAAACTTTTTGCTGGAGGGTCAGCGCGAGAGATGGCGCCGCGAGGCACGGCGCCGCGAGCAGCGGCTCGAGCGGCAATGACTATCTCGGCGACGACCCTCCAACCGCCTCTGTACCTTTTTTACCAAGGAGGTGCAGCGCAACTAACGTAAAGAGTAAATCTAACCTTAAAAAACGGACATAAGATAGTCCGTACGACCCGTGTAGAAGGGTCAACAAAGAAGTCTTCACGGCCTAAAGATTTGAAGGAGTGAAGACCAACACAGCGGTGAGCTCGGGGGATGGAGGGTGGGCGTGTGAATGAGTGGTGGAGACTCGTCCAAGAAGATCAAGAATTACGGTAGGTACGTAATTTTCATATCTTCCTGGACATAAGTCTCCACCACTCATTCACACTAGTGGGAGAGTACCAAGCTGATAATCCCCCAAAAGGGTGGCAGGAGAGCCAGAGCTCACGCGACTAAGATAGAAGTCCATTAAGGATAGTTCTGCCGAATGCGGAATGCCGCCTGGCATGAACATCCAGTGCATAATGCTTAACGAAGGTATGCACTGAGCTGCAGTGGCGGTTGCAGATATCTGCAATTGGAACATTGCGAATTTCGCTAGGATGTCAAGAACCGCCTCTAGTAGAGTGCGCGTATTACCTACCTTCTAATTTAACTTGAGCCATGGAATAGCAATGGTCAAGGCATGCCACTAACCATGATGAGATGCATCTGATAGCTTACAGGTTGACCCAGCCGGTGTCGCTGAAAGAAACAAACAGTTGCTGAGTCTTCATGAAAATTCTTGGTTCTATCTAAATAGAACTGCAAGGCTTTCTTAACATCCAAGGAATGAAGAGATTGTTCCCTTCATTTTGGAAATTAGCAAAGTAAGAGGGAAGTACCAGAGGTTGGTTTAGATGGAATTCTGACACAACCTTGGGAGAAATTTAGGATGAGTACGGAGAACTACCTTGTCTTTATGGAATACAGTATACGGAGGGTCCGTAACCAGGGCATGTATCTCAGAGACCCTGTGGGCTGAGGTAATGGCACCAGGAAGGCAGTCTTCCAGGTAAGAAATTTTAGCTCACAGGTAGCTAGGGGTTCGAAAGGCTTCCGAGTGAGCATGTCCAGCACCAGGTTAATGTCCCAGGCTGCAACTAGACGCTTAACAGGGGGTCTGGTATGAAGAATTCCTTAAGAAATCTCTTCACCATAGGTAACTGAGCCAGAGTCAAGGAAGAAACCAGCTCATGGAACGCTGAGATGGCACTAAGGTGAACTTTAACTGTGGAGTACTGGAGACCTGAGGTTGATAGGTCCAAAAAATACTCTAGAATCTTGTCAGGAGGACAGGAAAAGGGATTCCAAGAGGACTTTGCACACCAGAGAGAAAACGCTTCCATTTGGAAGCGATGCTGGTGGCTGGCTTCCGAGCAGCCAGAAGGATGTCTGAGACTCTACGAGACGTTGAACCGATTCACTTCTACCTCTTCAGGAGCCAAGCATGAAGGTGAAGTGATTTCAGGTTGGGATGGACCAACGAACCCTGAGTCAAAAGATTGATTTGCAAGGGAAGTGGTCTCGAGAGGCTGCCAACCTACTGTTGAGTAGAGGAAACATAGTTGCCGAGGCCAGGAGGGCAATGAGAATCATTTTGGTCCCTGAGACTCGAACTTGAGGAGTACTCTGGATTAGAGGAAGCGTGGAAAGGCACAAGAAAGCGCTTGTCCACCGCAGCCTGAACACATCCTGACAGAAAATGCCAGGCCCTGGATTTCTGGAGCAGAAGAGAGGCAGTTTTGCGTTGAGTGGGGATGCAAAAAGGTCCAGGTCTGGAGTCCCCCACTCTTCGAACAGTGACCGAGCTACGGCTGGATCGAGAGACCACTCGTGAGGGTCTGCCTCTGTTCTGCTGAGGTGATCTGCTAGGTTGTTTTGTATACCTGGCAGATAAACCGCTTGAATCAGAGACTTGTGCTCCAAGCACCACTCCCACACCCTCATTGCTTCCCTGCAAAGGGATAAGAATGAGCACCGCTTGCTTGTTGATGTAATACATCACAGCTTTGTTGTCCGCTTGAAGGAGAATGTTCTTGTGACAAAGGACATCCTTCAGAGCTCGGATCGCATAGAGACCGCCTCATCTCCAGGACATTTATGTGGAGATGAGTTTCAACTGAGCCCATACACCTTGAGTGTGGAGGAGTGACAGTGAGCTCCCCATCCCATTAGCGATGCATTTGTGGTGATGGAGATCTGATGATCCGGGGAGCAAAGGGAATCCTTCCAGGAGATTGTTTTGAGACCACCAGGTGAGAGACCTTGAAGGGCCCGCCACCTTGATGGGATAAGACTGGGGTGAGAGGTCGGAGACCACTGAGTGGAGAGCATCCATTGGGTGGTTGTCATGCAACCGGGCCAGGGGTACAGTGAACACCGAGGACGCCATGAGACCCAACATGCGCTGTATCGAGAGAGCTGTAACTGATTGGTTCTCCCCGATGTAACGGGCCATCCGAAGGATGTCGAGTCTTCTGCCCTCTGGAAGGAAAGCCTTCGAGGAGAGGTGTCTAGAAGCGTCCCTATGAAAAGGAGCCTCTGGGAGGGCTGCAGTTGTGAATTTTTTTTTTTTTTTTTTTTTTTAATTCAGCAGAACTCCCATGGATGTAAGAAGACGAGAAGTCGTTTGCACGGCTTCCAAAGTCCCTTGGCTGTAAGGGCTTGCCAGAAGCCAATCGTCCAGGTAGGGAAACACTCGGAGTCCGATCTTCCTGAGATGCGCCGTGAGAACTGCACAACACTTTGTAAAAACTCGCGGCGCCGAGGATAGCCCAAAAGGCAGGACTCTGAACTGATAATGCTGACCCAAAGCTACAAACCTGAGGAACTTGTGTGGGTCGGATGGATGGGGATATGCTGGTAAGCTGCCCTGCATATCCATGGGAGGCCAGCCAGTCGTGTTGATGCAGCAAGGGTAACAGGGTACCTAGGAAATATTTTGAATTTCTCCTTGGGAGAAATTTGTTTAACTTTCTGAGGTCTAGAATGGGCGATCCCCAGATTTCTTTGGAACTAGAAAGTAAAGGGAGAGAACCCTGTGTTTCGCAGATACGGGGCACCGTTCTATTGCCCTGTTGTTTAGAAGGCCCTGACCCTCGCGGTGAGGAGGTCTCGATTGAGAGGCCGACAACCTGGGTTGTCGCCTGGGAGGACAATTGGGGTTTCAAGAAATTGAGAGAATAACCTCGCTAATTATCCGAAGGACCCATTTGTCCGGGGTTATGGACTTCCACTGGTTGTAGAAGTACATCAGATGACCTCCACCGGAGGAGAAAGTTCCACCGGCTCCACCTGAGGGCCAAAAGATAGGGAGCCATCGGAAGGCAGCGCCATTACCTGCTGCTGAGCATCATTCGTGAAGCCTAGAAGTACGCAGCCAGGAATGGCGCCGAGTACAAATACCGCGCCGCTGAGCGAGAAGCAGTGTCGAAAGCGATCCATGGTGGCTTTGACCTGTTGGTTATTGGACTCAATACCTCTAATAACGGTCAGAAGAAGCTTCTGACTGAGTCCGAATCTGGAAGAGCTTCAACCATTCTTTGATAGAGTGCCACAGGATATACCCATACTGAGAAAAATAGCCTTGATAACTGGCAATACGCATACTTAGAGTGGAGGGCAAAGACTCTCTTACCTAATGTATCAATCTTACGAGATTCTTTGTTAATAGGTCTAGCTGTAGTAGTTTGAGGAAGAACGACCTTGTCATTCCTCTGCCAGGACTACAATAGGATCCGCAGAGGCTTGGGATGCCAAAATGGGATGATCCTTGGGAGCTGAATACTTTATCAATGGATTTAGCCACTGAGGGAATAAGAGCAGGATTATTCCATACCATTTGAGACAGCGCTCGAAGGAAGGCTGGATCGGAGGAGTCAAACCGTAGGGATCTCCAAGCATGAAGATACTGGAGTCTTAATATCTTCCCAGGATCGATGTCTGTAGTCTGAGAGAAAGAGTGGATCTCAGTTCTCAACAGAGACTTAAAGGACAGGTCCTCACCACAGGCTCTGTAGCAAAGAAAGATCCTGTTTCCTCCACTTCATCACCCAACCGAAGGTCTGGGTCAGGCTCAACATCATCTCCTGATGGTCCAGGAAGGACTGTTTGGACAGGAAAGGAGTGAAAATTAGGAGAGGAGGAAATAGAGAAACAAGGAGAGTCCCCGAGGGCCCCGCGCCAAGAAGGCAAAACGGGTTGAAAACGGCACCGGAGGCACGCGGTGCAGCCCGCCAAGCCGGGCGCCAGTACCAAGCGGCGCCCGCCGAGACCAAGCGGCGCCGTTAGACCAAGCGGCGCTACCGACGGCACTGCCAGACCCAACGCGCCACGCGACTGACGCCGCGCCTCGCTGGACGACACTGTAGCGCCCAGCGGCACCGAAACGGCGCCGACGAGCCGACAGACCTCGCTGAGGGCGCCAGGAACGCCCCAGGAACCTGGAAAGCTAGAGAAGGAAAAAAAACAGGAGATAAGGGCATCGGTGTGGCCCCCTGCGCCGCAGCCATGTGAGGGGGGGGGGGACACCTAAGCGCGGAGTCGCTGGCACTGAAGAAGGCGCCGCGCGACTAGGAAGGTCCAACCGCCCTACCTGATCGCCGGCTCCGTGGCAACCGAGCCAGGCAGAAGAACCAACCTCCGAGCCCATCGCTCCATAAGAGCGGCCCACTGATGAAACTGCTCATCTGGAGCCCTACCTATAGGCGGGAGGGCTCCGATGTCGAGGACGACGGTTACCGGAACTTGGCGACTCAGAAGGGAGAGACCGCAAGTAGCAACGATAACCGGCGAGTCGACGCACGATTAGACATACCAGAGGGGCGACTCTCGAGTGATGCTCTTCTTTTGACCTGTGGGTCAAGAAGAGCTCGAGGCCGAACGGTGCCGAGAATGCGACCGTTTATTTTTATGCCGGCGGGGGGACCGCCCATCCCCCCGGGCATCGGACTGACCGTTGTCGGAACCCCTCTGAGGAGAAGGAGGCTGACCAGACCCAGCCTGGCTGACTGAACAGCTTATCATGAAGTCTCCCTACCGGCACCTGACCTGCTCATGGTCGACTCGGCCCAGTAGAGACTTCTTCAATAAGTTAAATTTAAAATATTAGAAAAATTTAACGAAAATAGAATAAAACTGCGATACTACTATCGTGATAATGTTACAAAAATAAACTGAAAACTATGCGCTAGTTTGAAGTTTGACTCCGACAGGCGAGCGACGTTGTCACTGAAGCGCACTGACGCGGAAAAAAGGAACTGAGGCGTGTTGGAGGGTCGCCGAGATAGTCATTGCCGCCGAGTCGCTGTCATGGGCAAACAGGCCTCGCTGCGCCATCTCTCACGCCGACCCTCCAGCAAAAAGTTTGCTCCCGATGGGTCCTAGTGCCTCCGGCGCTAATCCCACTAGTGTGAATGAGTGGTGGAGACTTATGTCCAGGAAGATCAGGGAGCTCTCCCAAGGGGTGAACCCAGAAACCCTTACACTCCCGGCACCGCGAGCAGCGCTGGAAGGGGACGCAGTGGCACTAGCAGCGCAGTCTTGCTCACCGACACCGGGAGTGGCGTCAAGAGTCAAGACGGCGATGCAGAGGGAACCATCAGAGCAGGCCCAGTGTATAGCCGAGACCTTGACACCGGGGATTTCCTAACCCCAATGGGGTACCAGGCTGCGAGGTGTTTGACGATCTCCCGGAGGGGACAGACTGTCCACCTGACCTCATGCAGGCCTCTGGTCTCGTGAGATTAGAAACAGGGCCTGATCTTCCTGTACATACAGCACCAGGGAGACACCTGGGGAAGGGTCTAGGGACCTGACCTTAAGTCGCTGCAAGGTTGTCCTCCGAAGTTGGGGGTCCCATCCCAACTTTGCTGCATGGATGCAGAGGGTGCAGAAATCCATGGAGAAACAGGCATCACATCTATCCATATCATGTTGGGGACCCAGGCAGGAAAAACAGCAGTCATGCCGGTCAGTGATGGTCATCGGCTTGCCACAGGGGCATTTGATGCACTGGGTCAAGCACTGCCTTAAACGATTGAGGCAGGCCGAGCCAGACCACGACCATAATGGCGGGCGGGGGAGGGTGGTGGAAGAAAATACTACGGAAAAAGCACTTGACACCACACTGATTAACAGAAAAAAGAAAGAGGGTTACTTGATCAACTAGCATGGCATGGAGCAAAGTTCCATTGTAAGCAGACTGACGAGTTAGAGTAGCTCTGTCCATACAAGGTGCTGCCTTGATGGTGGGCAAAGCAGAACTGAGGGCTACGGGAAAAGCCACCTGTTACTGGCCAGTCTGCCAGCGGAAACCACGTAATACGCCTGCCTCCTGGGCTGTGCTGTCCCAGTCTGCTCCCTCCAGCCCAAACTGGTAAAGCCAACACTCCCGTGAGGGTCTGCCACCTCCAGCTATGACCCTCCAGTTATGAATGGTGAAGACTGACTCTGGTAAGATCAGCACCTTCTTGACTGGGTCTGAGACCAGGACTGGCTGCTACAGGTCATCTATACGCCGTCCCACTGGACACGCAGTGTCCACCGAGAAATTCTTATATGCAGCCTGCCTAAGGAAACCGGAAACTATGGCTGCGGCCTTGAGTCCCAGAACGGCAGAAAGATCCTTGCTGGGAACGTAACGGCTGGAATAGAGTTGGCGGGCTTGATCCATCAGGTGCTCTGCCTGTCTTGTGGAAGAAAGGTCATCTCGTGAGCCATATCCAGTACCACCCCAATGTACTAAAGTCATTGGCAGGGGGCCAGGAACGACTTGGGCAGGTTGACTGTGATCCCCAGATCCTGGAAGAAAAAATGACTTACCATAGTAATCTTTCTTCCCAGTGATGCTCAGACATTCATAACTTTGTGCAGTCATCCTGATGGATTGGACTGTCCGGAGAGCTGGAACACATGCAAATGATGGAATTCTTTGCATGTGAGCATCTTTCAAATACTGCCTCTACCAACTGTAGTGTCCTAAGCCCTTCAGATTTGTAAGAAGCCTGGAAGTCAGGCAACATGGAAAAATTTTACCATAAATTATTAACTAATTAATAAAACATTTTTAATAAAACACTTAAGTTTCCAATGGGTCCCTCAGGCTCTGACCAGCTGACACTCCAGTCTGTTGTGGTTGAACTGACAAGTGCTTCTACCCCTGCCCCTGATACGGGCGAAAAAGGGGCAAAAAGAGGGAAAGAACCGGCTGACTCCCCGGTTCCCTCAAAGAAATTAAAGAAGCTCAAACATGCAGAACCCTCTCCTGCTAAACCAGGGACTTCTGCGCAGCAGCCTGTAATGCCTTTGGCTCAAGACATAGCCCAGGCGTTCAAAATTATCCAGGCTCTGCAAAACATCATCCCTCAGCCTCCTGCCCCTCCCCAGGGTCCCCAGGTTGCTGCTTCTGTGTTGCCTCCTGCTCCGGAGCAATAATATTTCAAAGGGGATGATGACATTTATGAGGAGGACGAACCTATCCCTCCCAGAGGTTTCCCCTGAGCAGGAATTTGGCTCTCCTCCCAGAGTGTCTGAGGATTTTTCCTCCTATTTTTCTTTTGTAAGAAGAATGGCAGATGCTCTGGACATCAACAAAACAGAGCAAGTGGAAGATGAGGAGGAGATTGAGTACCTCAGTATGATGGGTTTAACACCCACAAAAGCCCTCCTCCTTCCAGTATATAAATTCTTTAAGAAGGATGCTATGAAGCTCCTCCAGACCCCAAACTCTATTCCTCCTATTGACAAGAGAATAGATAAAAATATCAGCCGAACAGGAGGAGCTGAATTCCTTTTCTCCCACCCTGATCATCAAGGGGTTATACAGCAAGCTGCCTGTGATAGGGCTAAGGTCCCTCTGTCCTCACACCTCTCCGGACAAGGACCCAGAAAACTGGACAGTATGGCCAAAAAGGGCCATCTGCCAGCCTCATTAGCCATGAGGCAGGCCACTTTCAATATTATGCTGCCCAGTATCAGAAATCCCTGTGGCAGTCAGTACTGGCACGTCCATGAAGGCCACCCCACCCTTGTCAGATGATCTGGGCTAGAGGCGGCCAAGTACCAGTCCAACCCATCAGGATGACTGCACAAAGTTATGAATGGTCTGAGCATTACTGGAGTTAGAAATGTAAATTATGTACCTATCAGAAATTTTGATCTTCTTGGATGAACTCTCTAACCACTCATTCACACTGATGGGATCTATGCGGAGGCGCTAGGACCCAGTGGGAGCCAACATTTTCAGGGCTGGCCGAGGTATGAGCCGTGAGGAAGCGGCACTGTGAGCTAGGGCTTGCTGTATAGACTACCTCGACATCAACCCTCCAACCGCCTCAGTACCCCCGAGGTGGTGTGCAGCGTAAACTAACCTATCTATGACATAAGATAGTCCGAATGACCCATGTAAGAGTCAGCACAACAGTCTTCACAGCTCAGGCATCAACGGAGTGAAGATCAAGATACAGATAAGTGAGCTTGGGGGATGGTGGGTGGCGTGTGAATGAGTGGTGGAGACTTCGGCCAAGAAGATCAAGAATTACGGTAGGTATGTAATTTACATATCTTCCTGGACATAAAGTCTCCACCACTCATTCACACTGATGGGAGAGTACCGAGCTAAAAAATCTCCCGAGATGGGCGGCAGGAGAGAAAGAGGAGCTCACTTTAGGACAGAAGTCCAATAAGGACTGTCCTGCCAAAGGACTGATGCTGTCTGGCAAGGACATCAAAGGCATAGTGCTTGATGAAAGCGTGTACGGAGCTCCAGGTGGCCACATTGCAAATGTCTGCAATGGGGATGTTAGAGTTCTGCCAGAGAGGCCATGACTGCTCTGGTAGAATGAGCGTATACTCTGCCTTCTAGCTTGACCTGTGCCATGGAGTAGCAGTGGCGAAGGCAAGCTACTATCCATGCAGAAATACACCGGATGGTTACAGGCTGGCCCAGCCGGCCGTATAAAGGAGACAAACAGTTGTTTAGACTTGTGGATTTCCTTTGTCCTGTCCAAGTAGAAATGCAAGGCTGTCTTCATATCCAGTGAAGGTACGCTCGCTCTCCCTCATTCTGGAAGTTTGCGAAATATGTAGGAAGGACCAATGGCTGAGTCAGATGAAATTCTGAGACAACCTTGGGGAGAAATTTAGGGTGGGTTCTGAGAACCACCTTGTCTTTGTGAAATGCCGTATACACAGGGTCTGTGACCAAAGCGTGCATTTCTGACACTCTGCGGGCAAAAGTGATGGCTACAAGAAAGGCCGTCTTCCAAGTCAGAAATTTAAGATCACACGTAGCCAAGGTCTTGAAAGGTTTACAGGTGAGCATGTTTAACACGAGGTTAATGTCCCAGGCTGCTGCCAGTCGTCTGACTGGTAGCCTGGCATGTAGAATGCCCTTAAGAAATATCTTGACTGCAAGAAGTTGATCCAGGGACACTGAGCGTACGGGCTCATGGTAAGCTGAAATCGCGCAAAGGTGAACTTTTTTTTTTTTTTTTCAAACTTTTTCCCCACCCCGTCCTTATGCCCCACCGAACTCTCTCAGATGACCCTCCACTCAGACTACCTCCCTGCACGACCCGACTCATCTCCACTCCCCGGCACTGGGCATCCCCTGGGTCTACCCTCCGGGGAAGGGTCACCCCCACACCCAGGCACCCTCTCTCATAGTATTGAGCTCCGGGCTGAGGAGGGGTGAGGAGAGCCACATCCAACTTCTGTAAGTGTAATCCTTGGGTAGGAGGTGCCTTCACCTATTGGAAGGAGGGAGGGTATTCTTTACTAGTGAGTCCCCTGTGCAGCCCAGCTGTCAAGGCAACGCACTGCCACGGCTTCACGCACAGGCATATGCCGTGATGCTACTTTGGGCTACCTCCAGCCACCACCAGAGGTCGCCCTGAGCAGTTGCATCCCCTCGCCTCCTCCGGGAAGAGAGAGAGCAGTCCCTGACGCCAATCTCTTCCCTCCCTGTCGAACCTGGGCTGCCAGCATGGCGTGAGGTGTGGTGTCCAGCGCCTAACCCTCAGCGCCACTGGGCCATGCAGGTGAACCTTAATGGTGGAGTATTGGAGACCTGTGTTTGACAGATCTAGAAGATACTCCAGCACCTTGCTAGGTGGGCAGGAAAAGGGGTTCCAAGAAGGATTTTGCACACCAAACAGAGAAACGCTTCCATTTAGCCATGTAGGCCTGCCGGGTAGCCAGCTTGCATGCTGCCAAGAGAATATCAGAAACCCTGTGGAATATGTTAAACCTGTTCACCTCCATCTCCTCAGGAGTCAGGCATGGAGGTGAAGAGACTTCAAGTTGGGATGGACTACTGGACCCTGGGTCAGCAGTGGAAGTGGTTTCGGTGAAGTTTGACAATCTGCTGATCAGTGGAAACCAGATCTGATGAGGCCAAACGGGTGATGAGAATCATTCTGCCCCTGTGCCTCTAGTTTGAGCAGCACCTTCTGAACTAAGGGAAGAGGTGGAAATGTGTACAGAAAGCGTTTTGTCCACCACAGTCTGAATCCATCCAGACAAAAAAACAAACAAAAAAAAACCCACCAGGTCCTGGATTTCTGGGGCAGAAGAGAGGCATTTTTGCATCGAGTGGGGATGCAAAAAGGTCCAGGTCTGGAGTTCCCCACTCAAAGAGTGATTGTACGACGACTGTGTCGAGAGACCACTCATGAGGATTTGCCTCTGTTCTGCTGAGAGAGTCTGCCAAGTCGTTCTGAACTCCCGGCAGGTAAATCGCTTGGATCAGGGCTTCGTCCTCCAGGCACCATTCCTACATTCTCATCGCTTCCCTGCACAGGGGAGTTAGAGTGTGCTCCACCCTGCTTGTTGATGTAGTACATTACAGCTTTGTTGACTGAAGAATGATCTTGCAACAGTGTGTCTTTTAGAGTCCGAACAGCATAAAGAATGGCTCTCATTTCCAGAGCATTTATGTGAAGCAGAGATTCGTCCTGACTTCAACGACCTTGCATATGGAGACCCTCGAAATGAACTCCCCATCCCAACAAGGATGCATCCATGGTGATGGGGATCTGGAGGGGTAAAGGGATAGCCTATCCGAAGGTTGTCCTCCTGAGACCACCAGGTGAGTGACCATTTCAGCAGTTCCGTCACCTATATGTGAAAGGACTGAAGGTGTGTGGTTGGCGACCACTGAGCGCTGAGCATCCACTGGGTAGTTCTCATGTGAAGCCGAGCCAGAGGAACAGTAAACACTGAGGCTGCCATGGGACCCAACATCCACTGCACAGAGAGAGCCCGAACTGAGCTGTGTTCTCTGACTGAGCGGGCTATCAGAAGGATGTCGCTCCTTCTGTCCTCCGGGAGGAAGGCTTTTGCACTGGAGGTATCCGGAAGGGTTCCTATGAAAAGAAGCTTCTGAGAAGGCTGTAACTGTGACTGCCCCAAGTTTAGCAGGACTCCCATGGATGTGAGGAAACTTGAAGTCGTAGATACAGCTTCCAGAGACAGCTGTCTGGAAGGGCTGGCAAGAAGCCAGTCTTCCAGATATGGAAATGCTTGAATCCAGAGTTTTCTTAAGTGCGCCGTAAGAACTGCAAAGCACTTTTTAAAAACTCGAGTCACCAAGGACAGCCCAAAGGGCAGGACTTGAAATTGGTAGTGCTGATCCAATGCCACAAATCTGAGGTATTTGTGGTGATTTGGGTGCATGAGAATGTGTTGATTGGCATCCTGCATGTCCAGGGAGGCTAGCCAATCATGTTGATGAATCAGAGGCAGCAGAGTGCAGAGTGAAATAATCTTGAACCTTTGCTTGTAAAGGAACTTATTCAACTTTGAGGTTGAGAATAGGGCACATACCGCCTGTCTTCTTTGGAACCAGAAAGTAACGGGAGTAGAAACTCATGCCACTGTTCCAGCGGGACTACCTCTACTGCCCTGTTGTTCAGAAGGCCTTGGCTTTCAGAAGCAAGGTCTGACTGAAACAGACAGCTTGGGCTGTTGTCTGGGTAGATGATCCAGAGGGGTTTCTGACAGGTTTAAGGAGTACCCTCACGGATAATCCTGAGCACCCATTTGTCTGAAGTGATCAATTTCCACTGGTTGAAGAACAGTGTCAGGTGTCGCCCACTGTTGAGGAAGGGTCCCCTGACAGCTGAGGTGGGACCTGGGCGGAATCTCCAGAGGGTGAAACTGAGGGCTTTAGGGCCCCTGTTTCTTGCTGTGTTTTTTTGCGGCTGAGGAGTTTGGTTTCTGTTAAAGCCTCCTCTGCCCTTACCATGAAAGGACTGACCATTTTGAAACAGACACCCGCTCCCGCCCCTTTGAGGAGCTGTGGGAAGGGGTCTAGCCATTTTATTAGCTGACCTAGTTTTCTGGGTGGCCTCTAGCGCTTGCTCAACCTGGGGGCCAAACAGATACACCCTGTCAAAAGGAAAGGCCATAACCCTTTGTTGGGCATCATTGGTGAAACCCGAGGTGCGTAACCAAGAGTGGCGACAGGTACAGATACCAGCCGCTGCTGCTCTGGAGGCAGTGTCAAAGGCATCCATAGCAGCCTTAATCTGTTGATTATTGGATTCAATGCCACTAGTGATGGTTGGAGGAGCTCTGAATTAACCTCTGAGTCAGGAAGAGCTTCTACCAAAGTCTTGAGTGAATGCCAGAGTGTATACTCATACTGAGAGAAATATCCCTGGTAACTAGCAATGCGCATGCATAAGGTGGAAGCAGCAAAGACTCGCTTACCCAAGGTGTTGATCTTGCGAGATTCTTTGTTAATGGGACATGCTGTTGATTCTTATGGAATAACAGCCTTGTCATTCTCTGCCAGAACCACGATGGCATCAGCAAAGGCTTGAATAGGTCAATCCTTAGGAGGGGCATATTTTCAATCTATGGACTTGGCCATAGAAGAAATACACGCCAGATTATCCCACACCATCTGTGAAAAAGTCTTGAAAGAGGGCTGCACCGGAGGAGTTAGTTCCACAGGAATATCTGGAACATGCAGATACTGTAGACGCAGCAATTTCTCAGGATCGATCTCCTAAGTCTGGAGAGAGAGAGAGAGAGAGAGAAATTTATAATTTCTGAGCAGCGCATGAAAGGAAAGGTCCTCAACCAAAGGCTCTGTAGAAAGGGTTTTCTTCCCTGCCCCAAGGGTGGAGTCATCATCGTCATCCCCAATCAAGATCAGGATCAGGTTCAACATCATCCCCTGCAGTCCACAAGGGATGGAATAGATAGGAAAGTGATGAAAAGAAGGGGAACAGAGAGAATCAGCGTTGAAAACCCCTGACCCCCATGCGGCACCACAAGAAAAAATTACTCACCTTAGTAATGTTGTTTCTTCTAATGGAGTCTTGCTATATTATAGACATTAGCAGTTTTTTCCAGCTCTAGAACTGCCCCGGAGTGAAATGGTTAAAACCATTCCAAAATAGACTTTTGGCACGAGAGCAGCTCTATCTGTGTCCTTTCAAACTTGAACTGTCAGATCTTTACGAGCCAAACTCACTAAGGTCTGTGTGGAAGCTGTAACCTACACTAGCCAAATGGTTACCTAAATAATAACAACCATTGATGGTCCCAACACCCAAGACTCAAGTCAGGGGACCAGAACTACTAACACTATTCTAATAATATGAAAATGGAACATAAGTATAATAAAACACACACACGCTGTTGCCACACACACCCCAAAGTCCCAAAGGGACAAAATGCTAACAGGACATAAGTAGTGCCCACACTAAGTTGCCCGCACCCCACCAAGTAGAGGTTCTGAGAGGGCAGGTTGGGGAGGTCTATAATATAGCAAGACTCCATTAGAAGAAACAACATTACTAAGGTGAGTAATTTTTCTTCAAATAACATGAAGTCTTGCTATATTATAGACATTAGCAGAATACACAGCAGTACTCCATGGAGGAGGGCAGAACCTACTTAGGGAATAGGCTCTGAAGAACAGCTGTGCCAAACCGAGCATTCTCCTGGCCTGGACATCCAGGAGTAATGCTTGTAAAAGTGTGTACCGCTTTCCAAGTAGCAGCCTGGCAAATCTCTAATAAAGGATATCTCTGGCAGCAGCTAGAGACGCAGCTGTTCCCCTGGTAGAATGAGCCCTCAAACCGGGGCTCTGCCCACTTCTGATAACAAAATTGGATACAAGAGACAATCCACCTGGCTATTGATCTCTTAGTGGCAGGTTTGCTCTTCCCAACTTCACCATAGGTAATGAAAAGTTGAGGGATTCTGAACCTGCAGACCTTTGGTACGCTCTATATAATAACTAAGAGCCTTCTTAACATCCAGGCTGTGCAACCTCCTCTCACCGAAGAGGAGTGATCAGTGAAAAATACTGGAAGGGAGATAGATTGATTAAGATGGAAATTGAAACCACCTTAGCAAAACTTCCTATTAGTCCTAAGGACTACCTTATCCCTGTGGAAAGAAATAAAGTCAGTCTCCACTGACAAGGCTTGCAATTCACTTATGCATCTGGCAGAAGTGATAGCCACTAGAAAAACAGTTTTCCAAGTTAGTACTTAAGCTCTGCAGAAGACAGAGGTTCCAAAGGGGTTGCATTAACTGGGCAATGCAAACATTAAGGTCCCAAGTAGGCCGGTTCCCAAAGGGAGGATTAGTATGGAGTAACCCCTTAAAAACTTGGAAAACACAGGATGAGGGAAAGAGGGATGACTTTCCTGTTGACACAAAAGCAGACACAGCTGCCAAATGAACTCTCAGGGTAGCTGGTCTGAGACCCAAGGAATTAAGATGTACCATGTAATCTAACAAAAGGGCATCTCAGCAGATTCTGGGGAAATATTTTTCCCAGCACACCAAATGGAAAACCTTTTCCATTTAGAACTATAAGTAGTCCTAGTGGGAAGGCTTTCTGGAAGCCTTTAGGATCTCAAGAACACCCCGAGAGAGGTGTAAATCAGCAAACTCTAACTCCTCAAGAGCCAGGCCTTGAGGTTGAGGGATTTGAGGTCCGGATACCAAACCCTTCCCTAGGCACAAGCCAGATTGTGATTCCTGGGGAGGCACAGGGGAAGATGGACTGTCAGAGACCGAAGGAGTGGGTACCAGGGCTGCCTGGCCCAATCCGGGGCAATCAGAATCACCCTGCAAGGCTGAGATCTGATTTTGACTAGTACTTTGAATAGGAGAGGAAAGGGGGGGAAAGACAGAGGAACTTCCTCCCAATCCAGAAGAAGGGCATCCAGGGGAACTGAGCCCAGCACTGGAGGCCTGCAACAGAAGAGGAAGTTTGTGATTGTCTGGGGCTGCAAAAGATCTATCTGAGGGATGCCTCACCTGGCAAAACTATCCCTAGCACTTGAGGATCCAGGGACCATTCGTGATGGCCCTGGGAAATCCTGCTGAGGGCATCCGCTAGGACATTGTCCTTCCCTGGAAGATGAACTGCTATGAGGGAAGTGTTCAGGAATAGGCCAGAGACCACAACTTCATTGCCTCGGTGCACAAGGCCAAGACCAAGTGCCCCGCTTGTTGATGTACCACATTGTTGTGGTGTTGTCTGTTCTGACTTGTATCACCTTGTCGTGACAGATGCAGAAAAAGCTTGAAGAGCTAAAAAGACAGCTCTGAGTTCCAGCAAATTGATGTGGAGCAGAGATTCTGGGGACCAAACTCCTGAGTGGAAAGGTCACCCATGTGGGCTCCCAACCCAGAAGGGAAGCATCTGTAGTGAGAGTCAAGTCGGAGAAGGGGAAATGAAGGGGACCCCTGCCTTAAATTCTCTCTGATCCTGCCACCACTGGAGAGCTAGGATCAAGGTTCGAGTCACTGGGACCAACTTGGAAAGGGGTCTCTTCTCTGAGACCAAAAGTTTCTCAAGTGAAACTGAATGTCTTCATCTGAAATCTGGCCCTGCACAACAGCTGTGGATGCAGCCATGTGCCCCAGGAGCTGCAGAAAGTGTCTTGCTGGTCGAGAGACCTGCAGAGTGAAGGAAGAGGCCAGAGCCACTAAATTCCTTACCCTTTCTGGGGAAGAAAGGCTCTGGCTAGCTTTGTGTCCAATTCTGCCCTATAAAGGTGAGTACCTGGACTGGTTCCAGAACCGACTTTGGTAGGTTTAGCAGAAAACCCAGGAGGTGAGAAGCTGCTAGGTGACCTGCAGGTGAGATTTTACCTGTTCTGGGGACTGACCTACAATGAGCCAGTCGTCTAGATAGGGAAACAGCAATCCTCTGCCTCCTTAAGTGGGCCACTGCCACTGCTAGACACTTTGTGAATACCCTTGAGCAGAGGTAAGTCAAGGGCATTGCTCTGAACTGGTAATGACCTGAGGGCAGTTCGAATCTGAGGTACTTTCGTGGGATCTTCTGATTAGGACATGGAAATAGGCATCCTTGAGGTCCAGGGAGGCTAGCCAGTCCCCTGGCCTTAGGGAAGGTAAAATCATTGCCAGAGTTACCATTTTGAACTTTGGTTCAAAAGATGCTTGTTCAGATATCTGAGATCTAAAATGGGCCCATTCTCCTGTCTTTTGGGTAAGGAAGTATCTGAATACAGACCCCTGCCCTGATGCAGGGGAGGAACCCTTTCTACTGCTCTGAGAGCTAACAGGGATGAGACCTCTGTTTCCACAGCGAGGGTCTCTGAAGCACTTGCAGGTACAAAAAGTCTGCTTCTCAACTTGGGAAACTTTTTGAAGCGGAGAACCAGACCCTGGCTTACTACTTCCAGAACCCACTTGTCTGAGGTTAAAGAAGCCCAATTCTGACTGAAGTAAGCCAGCCTGCCCACCACTGGTACAGGAGAATGCCCTGGGCACCTTCATCAGGGTGCCTGTTTCACAGGAGCTTTAGGCTGGGGGTGGGAGCAGGTCTGCCCACCCCTCGCCTGCCCCTGCCTCTGAAGAAGCCCCTCTGAGCAAAGGCAGAGGAGGCCTGAGTCTGGTAGAAAGGCCTGTGAAAAGGCCTCACCCTACCCTGGGGGCATGCTTTGAGGAGTGGCTTGCAGCTCCTTAGCCTGGGCACTCTTGTAAGTAGTCCCATATTCATCCATCTTCTTCATGTAATTCTCTGTCTGCTCTCCAAACAGAGAATTTCCCACCACAGGAAAATCCATAGCCTTAGTCTGGGTATCCTGTGACAAACTAGTACACCTGAGCCAGGCCAACCTACGAAAAGCTACAGATGTGGCCATGACCCTAGAGGAAACATCATTAACATCCACAGCAGCATGAAACTGAACCTTAGAGGCTTCAATGCCATCAGCAGCCACCTGTTCTAGTTCACTAGCCAGCTGGCCATGGGCCTGCTTGGCCAATTGCATAACAGTATCCCATCTAGATTTCTGATACCTAGCTACATAAGCCATATAATTTGCTTGCCTGAGTCCCAGAGAGGCTGCCATATACTGTTTGTTTGCCATGGCATCAATCTTCCTGGAATCCTTGTCAGGAGGATGTGAAGCCAAGGGAATATTAGCTTTATCACAGGCAGCAGCCTGAACTACCCCAACATGACTGCATTGCTGAGAAAGGAATTCTGTATCAGGGCCTGACAATGTATACCTTCTGTCCATCTTTTTATCTACAGGAGGCACAGAATTAGGAGCTTTAAAATTTTAATTGTTTGTTTCCTAAAAGACTTATGTAAAGGAATAGACAATCTCCTAGACGCTGGAATATCCATCATTTCTACAAAATCGGCTCTCTTGCTCATCCACAGCCTCTTCTAAAGGAAGCTGGAGGATTTCAGCAACTTTTATAAAACATAAAATGAGATGGGGACTCAGACAGCATAGGGGAGATTCTAAAGGTCTGTCTGGGGACATGTCCGTTCAATGGGCACACCCAGACCTTCCAGCCACATTCATACTGTTCATAATCCTCCTCCCTCCTCTGGTTCATAAAATTCTCAATATCATAATCCTGAACCACTGGGACCGGACGAACTCATCTTTTACCAGATAGTGGTGGTTCGGACGGACCCTGAGATAGTGACTGGACAATTTGTATGGCTTTTGCCATCTCTGCAGCAGTTGGAGAAGGAATTTTGGACTCAGACCTGCTGATTTTCTTGTTTTCTTTACTGGAATTGGTTCACCAGCTTTTGCCCGAGGAAGTCTGGCCCTGGTCAGAGGCACTCCCTCTGGTTCGTTGGCACCGAACCGGCTGGCCATCCGTTCAGCGGACTTTTGGCCTCTCGCTCCTGAGCCTGCCCAATCTTTTTCCAGGGTGGCTGCAGGGAAATTCTTACATACCTGGCAGTCTGACTGGAGGTGGTCAAACCCCAGACAATAAACACATGTGGTGTGTGGGTCAGCCTTGGCAAAGACTTCCTACAAACATCACAGTGTTGAAACCCAGTGGGCCGGTTTTCTTTGGGTTTCTCGATACGCCAGCCTAACCAAAAACTTCGCTCCTTTTAATTTAGAAAAATAGAAGACACTTTATCGTTCCTAACCGTGTCATTGGTATTGGAAAAAACGAATAAATCCGCTTTTTAGAACCGATAAGAACTGAACCGCACTCTAAAATAGTAACTTTTAGTTTTAAATGAGTTTAAACCCACTGATCAGTTCAAACCGAACCGATAACTTACAAGTTCCACACAGACAAAACCTTCATTTACTTACGGTTACCACAGATAGAGCTTGAACCGAACGGTTTTGCGGTTAAAATAAAACTATTCTTGGTTAAATCCAACCGAGAAAACACTTTTAAAACGAGAAATGAACTGAGCAGAAGGAGAAATCTCCGGAGCGACTGTTCACTGAGGCGGAGTAAAGAATCTGACAGTTCAAGTTTGAAAGGACACAGAGCTGTCTCGTGCAAAATTCTATTTTGGAATGGTTTAACCTATTTCACTCCGGGGCAGTTCTAGAGCTGGAACAAACTGCTAATGTCTATAATATAGCAAGACTTCATGTTGTTTGAAAGCTCCTGGTGCCACCCCAAGAGGTGGCGCCAAGAACACAAGCGGCACTGGCATGGGAAGCGGCACCGAGCATAGCATCGGCGAGGGACACGGCACCAGGGAAGCCAGCACCGAGCGTGGTACAGACACCGGTGTAGCCGGCACAGACTGCGATGCCGGGGTGGCTGGCACCGCAGGCAGCAGCGCCACAGTAGAAGTTTCCAACCTCTGAGAAGGAAGGAGAAGAAATTCAGTGGAAGATAAAGGCACCAGTGTAGACCCCTGCACCGCAGCCATGTGAGGGGGATAGATACCAGGACGCGGTGTTGATGGCACCGAAAAAGTTGCCACGCGACTAGGGAGTCCCAACTGCCCAGCCTGCCAGTCCGAGAGGCCTGAAGACCTTGGTGATGGACTAGCCAACTCAGGTAGCTGGGACAAGCTCTGCACCCACTGCTCCATTAAAGCAGCCCAATGGTGAAACTGCTCTCTGGAAGACCCTCCATCAGGTGGGGAGGGGCTCCAGAGTCAAGGATGCCAGGCATCAGGAACAGAAGCTGGAGAGTGGCCCTTATCCCCGATAACAGACGATCGATGTGAAGAAGTACCAGAAGGTGACCTCGAGCGGTGCAGTTTCTTTTTTGACTGGGAAGCCAAAGAATAGCTCAAGGTTGAGCGGTGCCGAGAATGCGACTGCTTCTTTTTTTGCTTTCAAGGAGACTGCCCATCCCCACGAGCACTTGACTGCCTGTAGTCGGCCTCCCGCAGAGTGGGCAGCAGACCAGACCCAGCCAGGCTGACTGAACAGTTTTCATGCGAAGTCTTCCTACCGTCACCTGCCCGACCCAGTCGATGGAGGGCTGAAGACTTCTGGTGAATGCATTTAAATAAAATTGTTTACTTTATTTTCTAGAAAACAAACCATTATAAACTAAAATAAAACTGAAAACTATAGGTGCTGTCATATAGATGAGAAGTTTTGACTCCTGGCGGGCGAGTGATGTCGTCACTTAAGTGCACTCGACGGCGGGAAAAAAGGAACTGAGGCAGTTGGAGAGTCGACGCCAAGGTAGTCTATACAGTACGAGCCTAGCTCGCGGTGCTGCTTCCTCATGGATCCTACCTCGGTGCTAGCCCTTCTAAAAAATGTTGGCTTCCACTGGGTCCTAGCACCTCCTGCGTAGATCCCATCAGTGTGAGTGAGTGGTGGAGACTATGTCCAGGAAGATCAGGCACCAGGTATGATCCAGGGTTTGGAGCAGACGCTCCCTGGATAGCGCAGCTAGCAGCCAGTCATCCAGGTAAGGGAACACACAGAACCCTTGCCGTCTGAGGGCAGCTGCCACCACTGCCAAGCACTTAGTGAACACCCAGAGGGCTGAAGGCAAGCCAAACGGCAGAGCCCTGAACTTGAAAGGGGCTCCCTGAAAATGGAACCTGAGGAAGCACCTGTGGCAGGTACATACCTTGATATGCAGACAGGCATCATGCATGTCGAGGAAGCAGATCCAGTTCCCTTGGTGTAACAGGGGCAGTAGACCCTGAAGGGTGACCATCCTGAACCTTGTATTGGATCGACAGGTTCAGCTCGTTGAGGTCCAGAATGGGCTGAAGATCCCCTGTACGTTTGAAAACCAGAAGGACGTGGGAGTAGAACCCCCTTTTCCATGCTGGGACTGTAAAATGGGTTCTATGGCTCTTTTTCGAAGCAGTGTATGGACCTCTTCCCAGATCACAGAGATATGACTGGGAGGATAAGAGGATGGAACCGGGGGATTGTCCTGAAGCCATTCCAGGAGTTCTAGGGAGTGTCTGAACTCTATGAGCTGCAGTATCCAACTCTCTGTAGTCATCTCCCGCCACCTGTCTAGGTGGAGGGAGAAGTGACCTCTACAGCCTCACCCCTGCGCTCTTGGAGGAAGGGGGTCAGGCAAGGAGTCGGGGGGTGAGCAGCTGCAGCCGGAACTGCAGGACCTCCCCGAGAGTCCCTGCTGGAAGAGGGAGTAGGGGTGGAGAGGGGAGAGCCGCCGCTGCTGCTTTATGCTTCCCTTGGGCTTGGCAAGCACTCTGGTCTGCTTATGGGTAGCCTGATGAAAGGGTGCCCTCCACCCAGCTCTGGGCTGTGTGAGATGCATAGTATGGACTGTCCTTAGGGTGTGTCCATACACCTGAAGCTGGGAAAGGATATCTTCTACAACTCCTCCAAACAGTTTATAGCCTCTGAAGAGGGCGCTCATGATGGACAATTTGACATCCTGGGCTAACATGGACACCAAAGCCAGGAGTGCCGGCAGATGAAAAAATTACTCACCTTAGTAATGTTATTTCTTCTAATGGAGTCTTGCTATATTATGACATATGCAGCGAGTCCCAACCTTCGAACTGCTCCAGAGGTGAAAGAGTTAACTTTCCATGCCAGGCATCGAACGGTGAGCTCGAGCTCGGTTGAAACTCTGTCTGTTGTTCTTCAAACTCAAACCGTCAGATCTTTACGAGCTAAACTCATTGAGGTCCTGTGTGGAAGCTGTAAACCTACACTAGCCAACTGGCTACTAAACATAAGAACACATTTTTTGGTCCCAAAACAAAGACTCAAGTCAGGAGACCAAAAATACAGGTTACTCACCTGTAACAGGAGTTCTAGGAATGGTATATGTTGTTCATCCACACTGTCTGGCAGGTATCCTTGCCGCTTTAAATCTTGCGGGAAGGTCTTCAAGCTGGCTCCTCCCACCCACTTGGGTGGTAAAACTCTCGGTTCATGCACGTGGCGTAGATCTGGCCGCTGGAAGCTCAGAGGTTGTGCGTCGAGCCGGGAGGTCAGGTGGGTCAGTGGATGAACAACATATACCATTCCCAAGAACTCCTGTTACAGGTGAGTAACCTGTATTTCTAGGGACATGGATATGTTGTTCATCCACACTGTCTGGCAGACTCCTAGCAGTTCTCCGGGAGGAGGGAGGCAAGGTGCACACCCCCGATACTTACTTGGAAAATAGAGACTGGAGAACCGAGGCCCCAAATCCAGCATCCCGGCGTGACTCAAGGTCGATGTGATAATGGGTCATGAAGGTGTGTGCTGACTTCCAGGTAGCAGCCCTGCAGATTTCCTGGATAGGGACGTCCCTGGAAGCAGCCACCAATGCAGCAGTATGGCGGGTAGAATGAGCTCTTATCCCTCTGGGAGGCTCCATGCCCGCCAACTTATAGCAGAGATCTATGCAGGAGGTGACCCACCTGCCTATCATCCGCTTGGCTGCAGGTCTGCCAGGTGCGGCTTCAGCGTAGGTGACAAACAGCTGGCGAACCTCTCCCCGAATTTCAGCCGTGTGCTCCTTATAGTAAGCTGGCGCCCTTCTAGGGTCCAGAGTATGGAGCCTATGTTAAACCTCCGAGGGTGTGATTGGGGTAGAACACCGCAGAGTCAGCACCTGGTTAAGGTGAAACTCCGACAGCACCTTCTGAAGGAATTTCTGGTGGGCAAGAGGACAACCTCGGCCCCTGTGGAAGACCAGGTAAGGAGACTCGATGCAGAGCGCATGAGCTCTCCCATCCTTCTGGCTGATGTGACAGCCACCAAGAAGCGGTCTTCCACACAGGTGAGAGTTCACCACCTGTGCATTGGTTCGAATGGCTTGCCCATGAGCTTTGCCAGTACCAGCAGTGGAGATCCCATGGAGGTGGAGGTTCTGGACGGAGGAAATGTGATCAAGGCCTTTGAAAAGCGCAGACCACCTTCTCCTGCGCACCGACTGCTTCCGCCCACGCCTGATAAGCAGAGATAGGCTGCCAGGTACACCTTAAGGGTCGTCGACCTAAGCCCTTGCTGAGAAAGGGACCAAAGGTGTCCCATATGCTCACAAGGAACAGGAGGAAGGGTCCAGGCCCTTGCCCTGGCACCAAATGGAAAATCTCTCCATTTGAAGGCGTAGCATTTTCTGGTCGACTCCTTATGGGACGCCTCAACCACGTTGAGGACCTCGTCGGAAAGACCCAGGCCTGGAACTCCTGGCAGCAGGAACCAGGCGTCAGGTGCAGGATTGAAGGTCCAGATGGAATACCTTCCTGATTGACAGAGCAGGTCCGGGCGAGCTGGAAGCTGCCTCGGGAGCCTGGAGCTGAGGCTGAGAAGATCTGGGTACCAGTACTGGCGCGCCAGTCTGGGGCTATCAGATCACTCGCGCTTTGTCCTCCTTGCTTTGGGAAGCACTTTGTGCATCAAGGGGAATGGGGAAAGGCGTAGAAGAGGCCCAGGATCCACGGCCTCGAGAAGGCATCCCCCTGCAGCGATCCCTGCTGAGGGGGGCGGGCATGGAACAGCCTCAGCTTCGCATTCTCCCTGGAGGCAAACAGGTCCACCTGAGGTGTGCCCCAATGGGAGAATAGATCTTGTACTACCTCCGGCAGGACAGACCACTTGTGGGACGCAGCCCCTATCCGGCTTAGGGCATCGGCCAGGGTGTTGGAGGCTCCTGCCACATGAATGGCTAGGAGATCCGCCTCCAGGCTGCGACGAGTGACCAGATGCGGAGAGCGCCCTTGCATAGAAGCATGGGCGCTCCCGCCTCTGGCGGGTTAGATAGTAATGGTCGTGGTGTTGTCCGCCTGACCCGACCACTTGACCTCAAGAAACGGAGCAAAGGCGGTGAGAGCTAGGCGGACCACTCGAGCTCCAGCAGGTTGATGTGGCATCGGACTCCAGCGGGACCAGAGGTCGATGGCGCGGTGTTCCCCAGATGGGCACCTCAACCCATCAGAGAGGCATCGGTCGATAGAGACCGCTGGCTCGGGCCGACAAACGGATGCCCTCCCTGCAGATGAACTGGAGCGGTCCACCACTGAGAGCTGCCCACATCCCCTGGGTCACCGTCACTAGCTGGTCCAATGGATCGCAGTGTTGGGACCACTGGCTGGCCAGCCCCACTGAAGGGGCGCATGTTCGGCGGGCCCAATGGACCACGCTGGTACAGGCCGCCATGAGACCCAGGAGGCGCAGGAAGTCCCGGCAGGCGAATTGCCAATCAGAAATGATTGGGCAAGGAGGAAAGAACTCGGCCCTGTCCGCCGGGAGCCGTGCTCTGGCTCAAGAGAGTCGAGCTCTGCCCGGATGAAAAGAATCACCTGCTTTGGCTCGAGGTTCCAGCTTGGCCGTGAGGAGGCCGACCTGAGAGCAACCTGGAGGGCAGATCTCTGGCCGCTCCACCTCCCTGTCTGGAGGGTTACTGTCCCAGCCAATCATCCAAGTGGGTAAACCGGACCCCTCGGCGCGCAGAATGCTGTCACCACTGCCATGCATTTGGTGAAGACCCTGGGAGTTGGAGATAAGCCGAGGGCATATTTGGAACTCGAAGGATCCCTCCGTTCGGCGAAGGAACCTCTGATGTGACAGACGGATAGGGACCGTGAAAGAAGCGTCCTGTAGGTCCATAGAGAGCAGAACCACATGCCGTGTTCCAGGGATGGTATTATCTGAGCCACAGTAACCATCCTGAAGGTTCGGAGACCTTAGGAACTTGTTTAGGTGTGTGTAGGTCGAGAATGGGCGCAGCCCCATCCGTTCGAACCAGGAGTACCTGGACCACGAACCCGGGTTTGAGGAGGGTCACCACCTCTCTTATCACCTCCTTCTCGAGGAGGGAGGCGATGTCGGCCTCAGAGCTGACGAGCTTGAGCCGGACCCCAGGCCCCAGGTGCAGCGCTCTGAAGGGTGGGGCTGCTCGAACTCCAGAGGCAGGCCTTTCCCACCACCTCCAACACCTACCTCTGGTCTGTGGTGATAACGGACCAGGCAGAAAGAAAGTGGCAGCACCCGCCCCACGGGGCACCTGGGAGTGAGCGACGGGGTTGGGGCGACACCTCAACCCGTCACTGGGCAGGCTTAGAGGAAGGACCGCCGAGACCTCCAGGGCCTTACCTCCTGCTTCCTGGAGGAGGAAGCCCGGGCTTGGGTTTGGGATGCCAAGCGCGAGCCTGCTGGCCCTGATGCTGTTGGGCGGACTTGGCGCGCGAGGCGCAGACGGACAAGGGCTTGGGTTGTGGTCTGCGCCCTCGTCCCTCTGTGCGGATGAGAGAGTCCCAAAGTGGCATTGGACTTTTGATCCTCTGGAGTGGCCTTCCACCCAGGGCCGAAGAGGTCGGTCCCAGGAAGGGACATCCGCCAATTTGTGCTGGTATCCGCTGTGAAGGTGGATATCCTCAGCCATGCCCAATGGCGATAGCCACTGCGCCGGACTGACCTGGCACATGAGTCTCCAATGTCCAGAGCAGTCTGAAGTTGCTGTGGCCACTGCCCTGCCCTGGTCCCGCACCTGCCTAACCGTGGTCTGCAGGTCAGCCGGGAGATGAGGGACTACCTGTCCAGGAGCCCAACAGGGCATGGGAGAAATGTGCCATAACACGCCGAGAGCTGGCCTGGCCGAGCCAAGGGAGGATGCAGCGTAGATTTTCACCGGCACAGTCAATTTCTTGGACTCCTTGTTGGGAGGTTTGTCCACGTCCTAAGCGTTTCCGCGCCGAAAACGCTTGTCGGCACCAACCCTCGGCTGAGGGATGTTCCAGAAACTGGACAGGGAACCGTAGGGGACCGGTGACATTTCTGGCCATCCTGGTCAAGGCACAGGCAGCTGGGCGCCGCCAGAGCTCCAAGGCCGGGCTCGACAATGGCCTCGGCCACAGGAAAGGCGTTCAGAGGGAAATCTCCTCGGTCCAATATCTCCGTGAGGGACACGACCATTGGATACAGGCTCTAGTTGCATCTCGTGGACCGAGATGAGCCTAAGCAAACCCAGGAAGGACGGAGGCTGTCGCCCACGACTGACTCCAGAGGACTCCAAGTCCACTCGCCTGGAGAAAAGGAGGAATCGTCGGACTCAGAAGAGTCCGCAAAGAGCTGCCCTGGTTTGAGCCACCTCCACCTGCCGAGGTGATCGGGAGGAGGGTGACAGACAGCCTATGGGCAGACCCTGAGCCAACCAAGAGTTCTGGTCGGAGCCCCAAACAGCGGCTGTGGAGGCGGAGGTTCCACCGGAATCGGTGGAGCAGCTGGTTTTGGCTGAACAACTGGCCTGCGAACAGGCTCCTCCAGTAAGGCGAGGGGTTGCTCGCCGCCCGTGACAGCCACTTAATGGCTGGGAAAGGCGATGGCGCGGCTTGTTCCCGGTCAGAAGGGAGCTGTTGCCGCTAGAGGTCCTCGTATCATCGACGTAACTTATGTCGGCTTCCCTCGTCCGAGGAGGAGGACGAGGTCGAGTGGCGGCGCTCCATCACGGTGCCGAGACCGAGACTGCCTATGACGGCGCGGATCGGGCTGGATCAGCAGCGAAGTCCAAGACCGAACCCCGGCCTTCCGAGGATGGTGCGGGAGGGACAGGTGGAACCGTCCCCTCAGCTTGAGGTTCACCCGAGGGCCCGAACCGGGAGGCACTGGCAAGCCCCGGATCCTCAACTCCCACCGGGAAACCGTGAGAGGATTCGTCATTGTCGACAACCCGTCCAACGGGTCGAGAAAGATCTCGATCAAGGCTGACGGGAGTCTCGGTCAACTGACCTGACGGGGACAACGTGAGACCAGTGGCCGGCGTTAACGATCAATCAAGTCGATGGCCACAACTGGGGAGAGGGACCTTCCCGCCCCAAGAGCGTGATACAGAGGGACTTACCCTTGTCTTTCTTCTTGGACCGAGAAGAAGGTCCAGCAGATGTTGGTCCTCTCCTCTAGTGGAGAGGGACAGACAAAGCTCCTTAAAGGAAGCTGTATAAGAGAACCCAGGGGAGAGTTGGATAAATGCTGCTATTGAGGAAATTCAGCCCGCGCCACCTCCTCTTCGAGGGTTATCATCTGCTCTAGCTGATCTGTTGAGCCCCGCCCGGAAACCACCGACCGGCCCTTTTGACTTCACTGAGGAAAACGCTTTTCAGGGCGCCACGTTGTAAACGGCGGCACGGCCTCAAGGACGAGGCTGAGGAAGGAAGAGCATGGTCGCATGCTCGGGTCGTGCTCAAGGCCTAAACAGTAGACACACGTGAGTGTGGATCCGTCTAAGACATCTTCTGCCGCAAGGGCATCTCCGAAACCAGAAGTTTATTTGTCCATCGTGAGTCGTGAGGGACAGAAGACCAAGTCTATAATGCAAAAACTCTTACATTCGGAAAACCAAGAATTAAGAACCAGTCTTATACGCAGAGCATTAAGGAGGGAACCTGAGCTCCAAGCGGTAAGGAAGATCTGCCATGGGCGGAGCAGAGAGTTTACCACCGGTGGGTGGGAGGAGCCAGCTTGAAGACCTTCCGCAAGATTTAAAGCGGCAAGGATACCTGCCAGACAGTGTGGATGAACAACATATCCATGTCCCTAGAAATGAAAAAATACAACACCAAGCACCCAAAAATGAGGGTGAAAACAACAAGGTGGGCACCTACTATGCCATATTGCACTGCCCACCCACATCCCAAAAACAGAGGTTCTGAGAGGGCAGGTAGGAGGGGATGTCATATAGCAAGACTCCATTGAAGAAACATTACTAAGGTGAGTAATTTTTTCTTCAAACAACATGAAGTCTTGCTATATTATGACATATGCAGACTACAGCAGTACCTCCATGAAGGAGGGACAGAACCTACTTAGGAAATAGGCTCTGAAGCACAGTTGTGTTGTCCCGATATCACTCCTAGCCTGGATGTCCAGGAGTAATGCTTGCAAAAGTGTGAACTGTTTTCCCAGGTAGCTGCTTGACATATCTCTAGAATAGGATAACCCGGCAGCTGCCAGGAAGCAGCTTACTTGGTAGAGTGAGCCTCAGGCCTGAGGGAGGAACCTTACCCAGTTTTTCATAGCAAAATTGGATACAAGAGACAATCCACCTGGCAATGGATCTTTTAGTGGCAGGTTTCCTTTACCAACCTCACCATAAGTGAGGAACAGTTGAGGGAGTCAGCCTGTGACCCTTGGTACGCCTATGCAGTAACCAAGGGCTCTTCACATCTGTTGTGCAACCTCCTCTCGCCAGAGGAGGAATGGTCAGTGAAGTACACTGGAAGAGATATGGATTGATTAAGGTGGAAATCTGAAACCACCTTAGGCAGAACTTCCTATTAGTCCTGAGGACCACCTTATCTCTATGAAAGGAGATAAAATCAGGCTCCACTGACAAAGCTTGCAATTCACTTATGTGTCTGGCAGAAGTGATGGCTACCAGAAACACAGTCTTCCAAGTCAAGTACTTAAGTTCTGCTGAAGACAAAGGCTCAAAGGGAGGTTGCATAAGCTGAGCAATGCAAACATTAAGATCCCAGGCGGGGGCAGGGTCCCTGAATGGAGGGTTGGTATGAAGCAATCCTTTGAAAAACTTGGAGAAGACAGGATGAGCTGAAAGAGAAGAGGGCTTACCTGCTGAAATAAAAGCAGACACAGCTGCCAAATGCACTTTTAGGGAAGCTGATCTCAGCCCCAAGGTATTTAAGTGGACCATATAATCCAGGACTGTGGGTAAATCAGCAGATTCTGGGGAAATATGCTTTCCAGCACACCATATGGAAAACCTTATCCATTTGGAATTATAAGTAGCCCTGGTGGAAGGTTTCCTAGAAGCCTTCAGGATATCCATTACACCTTGGGAGAGGTGTAGATCAGCAAACTAACTCTTCAAGAGCCAGGCCTTGAGATTGAGAGATTTGAGGTTCGGGTACCAAACCCTCCCCTGAGCACAGGTTAACAGGTTGTGCTTCCTGGGAAGACACAGGGGAAGATGGACTGCTAAGGACAGTAGGAGTGGATACCAGGGTTGTCTGGCCCAATCTTGAGCAATCAGGATCATCTTGCTGGGCTGAGATCTGATTTTGACTAGCACTCTGAACAGTAGAGGGAAGGGAGGAAAAGGATAGAGAAACTTCCCTTCCCAATTGAGGACTAAGGCATCCAGAGGGACTGAGCCCAACACTGGGGGCCTGCAGCAAAAAAGGGGAAGTTGGTGATTGTCTGGGACTGCAAAAAGATCTATCTGTGGGGTGCCCCATCTGGCAATGATCACCTCCAAAACCAGGGGGTCCAGTGACCATTCGTGATGGCCCTGGGAAATCCTGCTGACAGCATCTGCCAGGACATTGTCCTTGCCTGGGAGGTGAACTGCCGTGAAGGGAGGTGTTCAGAGTAAGCTAGAGACCACAACTTCATTGAGCAGCTGCACAAGGTCGCAGGACCGAGTGCCCCTTGCTTGTTGATGTACCACATTGTGGTGGTGTTGTCTGTTCTGACCTGTACAACTTTTGTTCTGAACAGATTTGGAAAAAGCTTGAAGTGCTAGAAAACTGCTCTGAGTTCCAACAGATTGATGTGGAGCAGAGATTCCTGAGGGGACCACAACCCCTGGGTAGTGAGGTCGCCCATGTGAGCTCCCCACCCCAAGAGGGATGCATCTGTAGTAAGGATTAAGGAGCGAGACTGAGTGACAAAAGGAACCCCTTGTCTCAGATTGCTCTGATCCTGCCACCACTGTAGGGCCTGGGTCAGGGTTCGAGTCACTGGGATCAATTTGGTTAGAGGGTCTTTCCTTTGAGACCAAAAGGCTCTCAAATGGAAGTGGATGTCCCTCATCCGAAATCTTGCTCCCTGCACTACTGCTGTAGAGGCAGCCATGTGCCCCAGGAGCTGTAGAAAATGCCTTGCTGGTCGAGAGACCTGCAGGGTGAATGAGGAGGCCAGAGAGACCAGGGTCCTTGCCCTGTCCAAAGGAAGGAAGGCTCTGGCTTTCTCTGTGTTCAGCTCTGCGCCTATAAAGGTGAGGAGCTGTACAGGCTCTAGAACTGACTTTTAAAGATTCAGAAGGAAACCTAGAGAGGTGAGTAGTTGCTGAGTTATCTGTAGGTGTAACCTGACCTGGTCTGGGGACTGGCCTACTATGAGCCAATCGTCCAGGTAAGGGAAGATGGCAATTTTGCCTTTAGAAGCAACTGCTACTGCCAGGCATTTTGTGAATACCCTTGGAGCAGAGGTGAGGCCAAAGGGCATTGCTCTGAACTGGTAATGGCTGAGGGCAGCTCGAACCTGAGGTACTTTCGATGGGAGCTTCTGATGAGAATATGGAAGTAGGCATCCTGGAGGTCCAGGGACGCTAGCCAGTCCCCTGGCCTTAGAGAGGGTAGAATAATTCCCAGAGTCACCATTTTGAATTTTGGTTTTAAAAGGTGCTTGTTTAAGTATCTGAGATCCAGGATGGGCCGCCATTCTCCTGTCTTTTTTGGGGTAAGGAAGTACCTGGAGTACAATCCTTTGCCCTGGTGTAGGGGTGGAACCCTTTCCACAGCTCTGAGAGCCAGGAGGGAAGAGACCTCTGCCTCTAGGGCAAGTGCCTCTGGTGGATTTGCAGGTGGAAAGGATCAGGTTCTCATCTTTGGAAACTTTTTGAAGCTGAGAACCAGTCCCTGGCTTTACTACTTCCAGGACCCACTTGTCTGATGTCAGAGACGCCCAGTCCTGGACAAAGTAAGCCAGCCTGCCCCCTACAGGTAGCTGAGAATCGGCCTTGGCAACCCCATCAGGGTGCCCGCTTGGCTGGGGCTCTGGGCTGAGGGGTGGAAGCAGGCCTGCTTGTACCCCGTCTGCCTCTCCCTCTAAAGAACCCCCTCTGGGCATAAGCAGAAGAGGAGGCCTGGGCTTGGTAAAAAGGCCTATGAAAAGGCCTGCCCCTGCCCCTGGAAAGCTGCCTTTGAGGAGTGGCCTGCCTTTCCTTGGCCTGTGCACTCCTATAGGTGGTCCTATACTCATCCATTTTCTTCATGTAATTCTCTGTCTGCTCCCCAAACAGAGAATTACCCACAAACAGGAAAATCCATGACTTTAGTCTGGGTATCCTGTGACAGGCTAGTACATCTGAGCCAAGCCATTCTGCGAAGTGCCACAGATGTAGCCATGACTCTTGATGACACATCATTTGAGTCCACTGCAGCATGGAATTGCACCTTGGATGCCTCAATACCATCAGCAGCCACCTGCTCCAGCTCCTTGGCAAGCTGGCCAGGGACCTGTTTCACTAGAGCCATAACAGTATCCCATCTGGATTTCTGATATCTAGCAACATAAGCCATATAATTTGCCTGTCTGAGTCCCAAGGATGCTGCCATGTACTGTTTCTTTCCCATGGCATCAATCCTCCTGGAGTCCTTGTCCGGGGGTGTGAAGCCAAGGGAATATTTGCCTTGTCACAGGCTGTAGCCTGCACTACCCCAACATGGCTGCACTGTTGTGTAAGGAACTCCGTATCAGAGCCTGACAATGTGTACCTCTTGTCCATTCTCTTATCCACAGGAGGTTTAGTGTGAGGAGTTTTTAGAATTTTAAATGTTTGTTTCCCAAAAGATTTATGGAAGGGAATAGACAGTCTCCTAGACTCTGGGATATCCATCATTTCCACATAGTCAGGCTCCTCTTGATCATCCACAGCTTCCTCCATATGGAGCTGGAGGGTTTCAGCCACTTTTTTTTTATAAAACATAAAATGAGAAGGGGACTCAGAAAGCCTAGGAGGAGACACTCCTGAAAGTCTGTCTGGGGAGATGTCCGGTTCAATGGGCACATCCAGACTTTCAAATCCACATTCACTCTCCTCATACTCCTCTCCCCCCCTCCTCCGGTTCATAATATTCCTCTAAATCATAATCTTGAGCCGGTGGAACCGGCCGAACTGGGCGCTTACCTGAAGGTGCTGGTTCGGTCGGAACCGGGGAAAGCGACTGGACAATTTTAATCGCTTTGGCTATTTCTTCAGTGGTTGGAGAGGAAAGTTTTGGCTCCACACCAGCTGATTTCCTAGCACAGAACAGAAATAATGTAAACCTATCTAGTACTCACAATACCACAGACAGAGCTTGAACCGACCGGCTGCAGTTTAAATTCGGTCGAAAACCAAGAAAAACAATACTTTAACCGACAAAATGAACCGAGCAGAAGGAGAAATCTCTGGAGCGACTGTTCAGTGAGGCGGAGTAAAGAATCTGACGGTTTGAGTTTGAAGAACAACAGACAGAGTTTCAACCGAGCTCAAGCTCAGCGTTCCATGCCTGGCATGGAAAGTTAACTCTCACCTCCGGAGCAGTTCGAAGGTTGGGACTCACTGCATATGTCATAATATAGCAAGACTTCATGTTGTTTGAAGCACATGCTGGCTGCTGCCATCCAGGCCGACACATCTACAGCATCATAAGCTGCCCAGAGCAAGTGGGTACAGACACTGGAGGCTGTGTTAAAAGTACCCAGGGCTTGCTGCTTGGAGGGGTCGTCTGGCAGGGATTGGACAGAATCTCTAGCCTGGTTCCACAAGGCATTTTGGTACTGAAGCAGGTGCGCCAGGTAGTTGAGAGTGCAGATCACCAGGGTAGCTGAGGCGAATGTCTGCTTGCCCAGAAGGTCCAACCAACACGACGGTGTCATGTGGCAGGGAGCTCAAATGCTTACGCTGTTTAATACAGTCATTAGCTGTGTTTTATCACTACAGAGTCAACTTGTGCCTGCTCCCCTAGAAAGAGATTACCCACCAGGGCATGGTAGCATTCCTAGACCTGGCTGGGGCCAGGCTGGGCCTATGCCAGGTGACCATGGTGGCATAGACATAGGTATCTATGATGGGAGGACCACCAACAGAGGAGTCTCCAGCTGGTTAAGGTAGGTAATGAGCCGGCATCAGTCTGGGTCCTGCTCCTCCATCTCAAAGGCAGTATGGCGCAGTGGGTTAAGGCTCTGAGCTGCAAATCTGGAGACCTGGGTTTGAATCCCACAGCCCCCTAGGTGCATACTGTGTGACCCTGAGCAAGTCACTTAACTTCCTCATGCTCCCAGGTTGCACCTGCAAACAAGCTTTCAGCTTAGTGTGTCTCACCTGGTAAAATAAGTGGTAAAAAAAACAAAACAAAAAAAAAACCATGGCGGCTGTGAAGGAGGGGACGTCCAGTGGGGATTTGAGGACATACCTAGTGGTCCCTTCCCCTTCAGAGAAGCTCGTGGAGGGGGAAGATGAACCACTGACATCACAGTCATCTCCCTCATGCTTATCTTGATCGTCTGGCAGATGCAGATCTGGGCGATACTCATTCCCCTAATCTGCGAGTCATAGGGTGGTATGAGTTGGCCTAGAAGGTGGGTCCGGCTGTGGAGGCACCAGAGTGGATGGTCCTGGAGATGGTCCCTGGGGAGCGGGAGGTACTGGGTCCTGAGGAAAGGGAACCTGCTAACACCTGAAGCCCCAAAGGGAAAAGAGCAGGCCCTAAAAATCGATACAGTAATAGGTGTTGGGCCCAGTGGGCATCAGATAAGGACAGACGGTGCTGGCCCTGCAGGTGTAAGCCCAACTGGCTCCAGCTGCAGGTAGCCTGGCACAAGTCCAATTGCCACTGGCTGCGGATACTCAGGCGCTGGTCTGACGAGCATCGCCGAGGTAAAACGGGTACAAGCCCAGCGGGTGCCGGCTGAGGTAAAACTGGCGCAGGCCCAGTGGGCGCTGGCTGAGGTAAAACCAGCAAAGGTCCCACAGGCACCGGTTGCTGCAAGGCCAGTGAAGGTCCCAAGGGCGCAAGGAAGGGAGAGGCCCTGACAGGCGAGAGATGAGGACTCTGACCTGGGGAGGCGTCAGCATTCTGCAGCGCCAGCCTCGAGGCTGGAGGGCGGTCCCTGAAAAGGAGATTGATGTCTGGTTAATGGGTGGTGGACAGGCATTACAGGGGAGCTCGGTGTCCATCAAACCCCTGCCGGTGGAGGATGTGCTGGCCTAGCCACTGTGCTGTGTGCCTGACTTGATCAAGGGCCTAAGCAGCAGAGGCTGAGGGGTAGGGAGCGAGCCCTGGCCAGAGAAGCCTTTGACAGAGTAATGGTGGTGGGAGGTGGTGCCGTCAGTAGCCCTGTGCATGCTAGATTGTGCACGGCAGCTGAGGCCAACACCACAGGAGGAGGAAGACCCTATAGTAGTTGAAGGATGATGGGGAGACCGCGAACAGGAGGAGGAGGAGGAGGAAGACAGAGTCCTATCCCAGTCCTTGTCCCAATGTTAGTTTTCCCCCACTGGCCTTGTCCCTGGACTTTGAGGACTGGGAGCCTGAAGGCTGGGCCATGGAGACAGAAGCTCCTTGCCTGCAGCTCCCGCTTTATGGAGGTGACCTTCTGTTGCAGGAGAAAGTTCTCTAGGGTTCACCGGCATAGTCACTGGGTGGCCTGGTTGAATTTCTGGCAGACCTCAAGCTTGGGCGTCATGATCTGGGCCTAGGCAGCAGACAGGCAGAATGGTTGTCCTCTACCACAGGCACACTTAGTTTTGGAACGATCCAAAGTCAAGGAAGGTTTAGAAGACATAAGAAAAACAGAAAAAGAATTAAAGTGAGAAATAGAAATAAAAACACTAAAAGCGTGCAAAAATGGCAGTTGACTGAAGCTGTGGCAGTTTCCAGAGGTTAAACGTGTGCTGGTCAACAGTGGGAAAAGAACTGAGGAGGCTATGAGGGCAGCCCACTCTTATAGGATAGGCCGATTTCAGAGGGTGAAGTTGGTGCTGGGTGGCCCCCTCTGTTAGACTTCTAGCTATAAAGTTTGTGTTTGGTCCTAGTGCCTGGCGGCTAAGTCCTACCATAGACTCTGCGGCAAGAGATAAGGCGGCGTGAAAGTATTTGCCCTCTCCTGATTTTCTATTATTGCATATTTGTCACACTGGATGTTTTCAGGTCTTTAGACAAAATGTAATATTAGATAAAGGGAACCTGAGTGAACAAACAACACTTTTTTTTTTTTTTTACACTTACTTCATTTATTTAATGAAAAAAGTTAACCAACACCAACTGGCACTGTGTGATAAAGTAATTGACCCCTAGTTAAATCAACTCAATTAAAGGGATAATTAGAGTCAGCTGATTGAACACAGCCAGGCTTGATTACAGCCAGCCCTGCTCAATATAAACCTCACTTATTTTGACCCTTACCAGAGTCACGTTGCCAGCGACAAAGATTCAACAAGCACATTATGCCACGACCAAAGAAAGTTCCTGAAAAGATCAGAAAAAAAGTTGTTGCTATCTACCAGTCTGGAAAGGGTTACAAAGCTATTTCTAAGGCTCTGGGACTCCATCGAACCACAGTGAGAACCATAATCTCCAAATGGAGAACACTTGGAACAGTAGTGAATCTTCCCAGGAGTGCGGCCTGCCAAAATTACTCCAAGGGCAGCGTGAAATCATCCAGGATGTCTCAAAGGATCCTAAAACAACATCCAAAGAACTGCAGGCTTCTCTTGCCTCAGCTAAGGTCAGTGTTCAGGACTCCACAATCAGAAAGAGACTGGGCAAAATGGGCTTTATGGGAGAGTAGCAAGGCGGAAACCACTGCTAACCAAGAAGAACATAAATGCTCGTCTCTCATTTGCCAAGAAGCACCTGGATGATCCACAAGCCTTTTGGGAAAATGTTCTATGGACAAAGGAGTCCAAAGTGGAACTTTTTGGACGACATGGATACCATTATGTCTGGCGTAAAGCAAACACAGCATTCCACAGTAAGAACATCATACCAACAGTCAAACATGGTGGTGGTAGTGTGAGAATGCTTTGCTGCTTCAGGACCTGGACGACTTGCCATAATTGAAGGAACCATGAATTCTGCTCTGTACCAGAAAATTCTTAAGGAGAATGTCCAGTCATCCGTCCGTCAGCTGAAGCGTAGGTGGGTCATGCAGCAAGACAATGATCCAAAACACAAAAGCAAGTCCACATCAGAATGGCTGAAAAGAAGTAAAATTAAAGTTTTGGAGTGGCCTAGTCAAAGTCCAGACCTAAACCCAATAGAGATGCTGTGGCAGGACCTGAAACAAGCAGTTCATGCTCAAAACCTACCAATGTTACTGAATTAAAGCAGTTCTATGAGGAAGAGTGGGCTAAAATTCCTCCACAGCGATGTGAAAGACTGATATTGAATTATAGGAAGCGCTTGGTTGCAGTCATTGCAGCTAAAGGTATGAACCAGTTAAGTGTAAGGGGGGCAATTACTTTTTCACACAGTACCAGCTGGTGTTGGTTAACTGTTTTCATTAAATAAATGAAATAAGTAAAAAAAACAAACAAGTGTTATTTGTTCACTCAGGTTCCCTTTATCTAATATTACATTTTGTCTAAAGACCTGAAAACATCCAGTGTGACAAATATGCAATAATAGAGATAATCAGGAAGGGGGCAAATACATTTTCACTCCACTGTACCCTTGAAGTAAGATCAATAATTTAAGAGGTTTGCCTGTGATCCCTTCCCTCAAAAGGGGCAATAAAACCAGAAAATGGGTGAGCAAGTTCTGGTTCCTAAGAACCTGATCCAGAGCTATACTAACTTCTGTCCAGTAGTTGGCTAAATATGGACAAGATCAAAAATATGGGAGTAATTCACTAATTTCACCACATTTCCTCCAGACAGAGACACCCATATGAGGGTTCATATAAGATGCCTGTATAGCAGGGGCGCAGAAGCACCCTACCGTGTATTTCCATAAAAAAAGTCTATTGTACTGAGGAGGCAATCTGATAGCTGGGAGGAGAATATTTCAACCAGGTTTTCAAGTTATGAGTGATCTGTAGTTCTCCATTCCACTTAAGTACTTCCACCGTGAAATCTGGCAGTAATTCTGTGAGGCCTTTATAAAGGGAACCAAATTATTCCAGTTTATCCTATTTTAATAATCTTTAACTATATTGTAAAGAACATACTTTTCAGAGTTGTTTAAAGATATGACCTATACTCTGTACGCAAGATTTAATTTATAAATATCTAAAATGCACATTTCAGGTAATTGAGAACTCCTGCTGAAAATCTGAGAAGGGTTGGATACCCTGTGAGGGAAATAGTTGATGCATGTATTTCAGTCTGAGACTCCCACTGTTAAAATTGTGTGTCTATAGAGTTATGGCCAAAAGCTGAATCATGGGCTAATACCCATAACCACACCATAATCTCTTTAGACTGTCCTAGTCTCCCTTTGAGTACTCCAATGCATGCGGCATGTGACAAACTGCGCTCGTTTTCTCTACCCACCGACCCACATTGCCAGGATCTGTATACTGACAGGTCTTGCACCCCCCCCCCAGACAATGTAGAAGCAGTCGGGTAAGAGAAAGGAGTGGACCACCGTCAGGGATCACAGGTGCTGGCAAACAGTGTCAAACTTTTTCTGCTGGGCCTGGGTGGTAAAGGACAAGTTGGTGTAAAACCTCACATTTGCTCCATCAATGGTGAGGGGGTACGCAGCCCTTGCTGCCGCCAGAACCATATCCCGGACCTCCACCCCAGGCATCCGGAGTAGCACAGTTCTGTTAAGGTTCAGTACCTGTGATGCAGTTCTAGGGTTTGCATGGTGAGCCTTTTTAAGAGGAGAGCCACAAAAAAATGTTTATGTAGCTCCAAAGGTTACAAAATCAAGGGAGTCCTATGCCAGCAGGTTAGGTCCCTCTGCACCTCCTGGAACCCCAACAAGCCAGAGGTTCCCTGCTCTCACCTCATTTTCAGGGGCTTCCATGTGGCCCTGGAGTTATTCTCTTGAGTGAAGCTAGCCACAGTCACCATTGTTGTAGTGGAGCACTTATCAGAATCCCTGACCCTTATGGCCAGATCCTTAATTCTTAGGAGTCCTGGGCTTTTAACTGGGCAACTCTTTGTTCTATGGCCCACATGGACTAGAGCAAAGTCTGTTGCGGTGACTGCTCAACATTTAGAGGGTTGCCGACCTTGGCACTACCCTCCGCTTTAGTCTGTTGCACTTATGCAAACTTCAAGCTTCCTGCCTGACGTCCCTTTGGATAAGTCATCACAAATGTGGCATCCACCTGCTCCACAAATCTTCAGGAGCACAACTCTATCGGCTAAGACAGGGGTTCTCAAATGGTGGTACGTGCCTCCCCAGGGAGCCACGCTCCCATTCCAGGGAAGCACACGATACTTGGCAAAAAAGTGTGCAGCAACAGTTGTACTCTGTGCACCTCCCAATTCTCTTTCCTGGCCGGCCACATCACTACCACACCTGCCCCACCCTGCTCCACTCACCGATGTGTGCAATTACAAACCCCCACCCCTACCTTGGGCTGGCAAGAAGCTGTGCATCCTACTGTGATCAAGTATCAGCCCTGTACAGCCGCCCCCAACCAGTTTAGACCTAGTGAGCCAGGAAGGGATCCACAGCCCGGCCAACCAAAATGCAGGAAAGGTCTGTATCAGACCAATAGGGAGCAAGATCATTGTGGCCAGTCAGCGGCCAGCGAGCCAGCCAATCATCAGCTGGCTCTACAGACTTTCTCGGCCAATCAAAAGACAGCTCAGGAAAGTGTAGTCTCGTCATCGCTTCCAGAAATAAAGCATGGCACAAAGTCGGCGGGGGGGGGATTAATTTCTTCTGCTGAGATCTCGGATCGCGATCACCTGCCAGAAGCCGCAGACTTGGACCACCTGCCTAAAGCTGCTGATTTGATCCACTGATGACTGCCAGTTGCCATCTCCGACCTTCGCGCTTTGCCACTGCCACGTGGGACCCACGTTTGACTGCTGCCTGGGACCTCCCATACTTTTTGATGCCACCTGGGACCTGCGCCCACTTTAGCTGCTGCCTGGAACCTCCAACGCATTATGGCTGCCACCTCCCACCTGTAGCTGCTGCCTCGGACCTCCTGAGCTCCAAACACGGACCATCTCCTGCCTTCCAGACTTCTCCTGGACCCACCTTGTATAGGGCTGGTAAGGATTTGTTCTGCCTATAAGTAAGGTTTCCTTTGATGCCGGAGGGGCTTAAAATGGCAGCGTGGGGGGGCGCATATGGTGCCTCCGATTGTCCTGAAAGAGATGGTTGAAACTGCACACTGTTTTTGACAGCTGGAGGGTAGGGGTCTTTGCAGATTTTTAGGAGGACCCTGCCTGTGCTGGGTTCAAATGTGATGGTTTCTGTGGGGTGCTTTTTTGGCTGGGGGACTTTTGAGCGAAGGGCCTTCTAGTGTGGCTTAGGGATAGGTGTGCTCTGTAGATCTTAAGCCCAGGCGCACCTCCCACCCCCAATGGCCCTTCACTTCAAAAGCAGTAAAACCTGCCTGTTGTGGGGTTGAAATTAATGGAAGTTTACAAAGTGCCTAAGAGTTGGAGTTCAAATTGGGTCCTGCCAGCACTTTGTTGGGACATGAAGGAGGGTTACCAAGTGCCGTGCAGAGGTACTTCTGATCTGGTCCTGTCTGAACTCTGTAACCCTCCGTCAACCCTCAGAAAAAGTTCAGGCAGGACCAGAGCAGAAGTACTACTGTGCAGCACTTTGTAAACCCCCACCCCCCAAAAAAAAAAAAAAGCTCTGGCAGGGACTCTGATCTGAACTTCAACTCTGAGGTACTTTGTAACCCACCAACCACCAAAGTGCCCTCAGAGTTGAAGTTCAAATCAGGTCCTACCAGAGCTTTATAAGGGGTGAGAGTGAGGGAGGGTTACCAAGTGCCGCACAGTGGTTTTCTGATCTGGTCCTGCCTGAACTTTGGGGTTAATGGAGGGCTACAAAGTGCTGCTGAGTGGCTGTTCTGGGTCAAAGTGCTGTGGAGCTGCACTCATGCATTCCTGATCCAGTTCTACTCTACCTTTGAGGTGGAGGGAGTTCATAACTGCCGAGATACAGTATGGAGTCCTGATCTGGTCCTGCCATTGCTCTGTTGGGAGGGACTGTTATAAGGTGCTGCAAAGCAAGACACGTTCTGCTCATGCTGAGGTGCGTGGGGTGGGGGTGTGTGTGTGTGTGTGTGTGTGTGTGGTGGGTGGGGTGGTGTGGTGTGTGTGTGTGTGTGTGTGTGGTGGGTGGTGGTGTGTGTGTGTGTGTGTGTGGTGGGTGGGCTGGTGTGTGCTGGGTGGGTGGGTGGTAGTGTGGGCAGACACACCAATGACCCTTTACTTAAAACAGTTACTTGTGTCTTAACTGCAAGAAATAACCAGATAATGTTTTGTGGTGGAGGGTTTTGAGGATTACCCTATATATAACTCCCACTGACAATGCTGGAGCCAAAAGAAAAGGAAACTATGGTAAGTATGAAGTCATTTATCTTATCCTCCTCTCCTACACCCACTGCCCGGTGCTTCAGGATCTGGCTGGTGGGTGGGGCTTGTACTGACTGGAAGGATTTGCTGGAGGAGTTTGAAGTGAGGGACCTGAAGGGCAGTGACTGCTAAGATTCAAGAGTTACCATGAAGAGACCGTGGACAGTGGTTGAAATTTGTGGGATGATGGTCAAACTTCATGTCTTCATGTGTGGTGGTGGCATCAGGGTTGATGGGGTGGCAGGTGTAACAGACCAGATTGTTTTGTGTAAAGAGGGCCTCTTTATTACTGTTTTATTTGTGTGTTGCGCTGCGGCATGCAAAGCGGCCCTGGTAAGAGTGTTGAAGGTACTTTACTCAATTGCTGCTAGCAGTTGCCTGATTTCTAATGGGCACAAATGCCCCAGTCTTGATCTTGCTGTCCTCTGTCATCAAAAGGTGTTTCAACTGATAAGTACTTTGTGGAGTTCTTATTGTTGCTGATGGTGGGTTTTGTGTCTGCAGCAGCTGTATTGTGTATGTAGCACTTGTGGCGGAACACATGAGCATGCCCAGGATGGTCTGGCCTCAGACCGCTTACTTTGTCAACTTCTCATCAATATGAATTTACCATTGCGCTAGACCAAGAACAGATCACTTTCTGGTGACTGGAAGGAAGCATGTGCATGACTATGTGTAAGCTGCTGGACTGAGAGAACCTCAAGCAAAATGCAAGGCCAGAAAATACAATGAGAGCTTTCTGAAGCTAGGATTCACCTGGATTGGGACCAGTGATGCGCCATGACCCCAGTGTATTGTGTGTGCTGAGGTTCTGGCACAAGACAGTATGCATCCCTGCAAGCTACGGAGTCATCTGAAATAAAACATCCCAGCTTACTTTCAAAATCAGTAGAGTTCTTCCAAAGAAAACTGAGTGGAACTGAAAGGGCAAAAAAGAGTTGTGGAGCAGCAGGGAATTGTACCTATGAAACCTGATGAAGCGTCGTACCTTCTAGCTCCAAGAATTGCTAAAGCTGGGAAGCCATACAATATTGGAGAAGAGCTGCTAATTCCTGCTGCAAAGGATATGTGTGCGTGATGCTTGGAGAGAAAGCAGCTGCACAGCTGGATGCAATCCCTCTTTCAAATGACACAGTTTGCCATCGTACTGAGGAGATGTCTGCAGATGTGAAGAGGCAGATCATAGATTCCATCTCGCCAGAGTCCATTCTTCTCTCTGCTGATCGGCAAGTCCACGGATATCACAGATGCTGCACAGCTTCTGGGTACGCCTGTATGCCACGGACACAGATCTTTGGGAGGAGTTTCTGTTCTGCAATCCACTTCCTGCAAGAGCAACTGGGGAAGAACTGTTTGCTCTGCTGAATGCCTTCATTGAGAATGAAGGCCTTGACTGGAGTCGCTGTGTTGGCATTTGCAGTGATGGAGCTCACCCAATGACTGGAAGACACAGCGAGATGGTGACAAGGGTACAAAGCAGTTGCTCTCAATGCTGTCTGGAACCACTGCATGATTCACAGGAAGCTCTGGCAGCCAAGAATATGCCAGCTGAGCTCCACAAAGTCTTGACTGATGCAGTCAAACCGTGTACTTTATCAAGGCACGTCCAGTGAATTCCAGACTGTGCAGTACTGTGTGAAGAGATGGTAGCAACACACACACACACACACAGTTGCTCTTGCACACTGAGGTCCATTGGTTGTCCGGCAAAGTGCTACCTCACTCTATGAACTTTATGATGATCGCATGTTTCTTGCTGGTGAACTCTCCACTTGTGGAAATTTCCACAATCCACAGTGGATTGCTTTGTTCTCATACTTGGCAGATATCCTTGACAGACTGAACTCACTTAATCTGTCACTTCAAGGACGGATGCCAGTGTTTTCTACAGTCAAGGACAAGATTAAGGCATTTGGTTCCAAGCTTGAACTTTGGTCCACATGAGTGCAGCAAGGATCGGTTGCCACATTTCCAACCTTGGAGGATTTTCTTCAGGAACATGAACTTTCAGTCGACAGTGTCAAAGAAGTAATTACAGAACATTTATGTGGGTTGCAAGGCAATCTACAAAACTACTTCCTGAACATGGCAGACAGGACAGTGACCAGTGGGTCAGGAGTCTCTTCATTTTCAGGCCAAGCTCTGCAGACTCAAGAGCCTCACTTACCTGGGCATAGACCCAACTCTGAAGGTCTCTTTTGCACAATAGCCCTTGCAAACTTCTGGCTGTCAGTTGGACATGAGTTTCCAGCACTAAAAATCGAGCTCTTGCTGTTCTTATGCCTTTTGCCTCAACATATCTGTGCGAACTCGGATTTTCAGCACTGACAGCAATAAAAACAAAGCATCAGGCCTGTCTTACAGTCAAGATGACTTGTGCCTCTACCTTTCAAATGTTAGACCAAGAATACAGCAGCTAACTGCTTGGAAATGAAAATTACGCATCACCGTAGAATTGTAATCTTTCTGTGTATCTTCACCATTCATCACCTTTGGGTAGAGTGGCTGGAGGTCACAAACCCAAGGTTTTTTTTTGATGGTGGAGCTGACGCACCATTGGTGCCACCTCGAGGCCGACACACTGTGGCACCCGCCGGGTTGGCCATTAGGTAATCGACCCCACCCTTCCAATTAGTTCTGAGTCGCCAGAGAGCGAAGATTTTTGGGACAAGGGAGTCCAGGGACAGATGAAGGAAAACATATACAAACTAAAAGGAGAAATAAACGACAGAGGACCAATAAGTTGAAAACTAAGGGGTTGGGGAGGGGCCCCAGTCTCAGAAGTAGAAGAGGAGGAGGAGCGAGGCTTAAAATAATTTAGAAATAAGAATGTTGTGGGGGAGAAGGGAACATACCCTGGAACCTTGACCTGTCTCCAGATTGTATAGGAACTGCGAAGGAGTAGCCAGAAGGCTAAACTGCCAGAATTCAAGGCACAGAATCACTGGCAATAACTCCAACATAAGCAGAATAGGTTATTCTGGAAGAAAAGACAGGATACAGGGAATACCCGCCAAATCAAATTTTTGGTATACAAAAAATAGTTTCTTAAATTAAATTGGGTTGTGTCCAAAGGACATGGAAATCAAAGGAAAACTGACGGGGAGAAGGGAAGAGAGAACAGAAAAGAGGGCAACTACCAACCCCCACCCCATGGGGTGGAGCACAGGCACTGAGGAAGGAGTGCCCCCATCCTGACCACACTCCCCCTAGAGAAAAACATTGCCCTATGTGCCCAAGATCACCCCACTGCTGACCAATACAAAGGAGGTGGTGGAGGAAAGGGCACAGAGAGGGAAGGGGACGGAAGGTAGGATTGTGATGAATGGTGAAGATGCACAGAAAGATCAGAATTACGGTAGGTAGGTAATTTTCATATCTTATCTGCGTCAATCTTGACCATTCATCACCTTCAATGATGCCGAGCCCACACCCCAGAGGACTTAAGCTCTAAGGGACTAAGTCCCCTTAGCTCTCAGTGGGTGGCACACCAAGAGAGAACCTTCACAGGTCTGGAGAGGCCCGAGTGGGAAGAATGACGGTACTTCCTCGTGGGGGTGGGGAAGCTGCCCCAACAAGATCGCCGCCCTCACCCACGGGAGAAAAGGTGGGTTCTCTGGCAGAGGTAATCACCCCTGCAGGCCAAGGGTGACAACCGGGAGAGACGCAGCCATGTCATTGTCCTAATGCAGATCACAGTCCCTACGACCCTGGAAGCCACCTCACTGGCATCGTAAGATGCCCTTGCTTGGTGCCTTGCTAGCTCCAGGACACGTGCAGAGAGTGCAATGGCTTGTCTGGGTTCCTCCGTGTCAGGCATAGAGGCTAGGAGTTGACCTAACCTGAAACACAGGAACCTGTCATAGGTAGCGTAGTGGGCCTGATGAGCAGATATAGAGAGAAGCAACTGTGCCGAGTAGAAAGTCCTCCTACCCCAGAAGTCAAACTCCATGGAGTCTGCATCTGGGGGCTGGTCACAGTGAAGGGCGCGAAGCCCATCAGGAGTATCCAGCTGCGTCAGTCCTAAGCTAGGATGAGGCAGACTACCTGGAGACTCGGGGGCACAGTACCTCTGGTGGACAGCCCTAGGGGCTGGGACTACGGAAAAGGGTCTCTGCCAGAAGTGCACAGACACCTCCGGAAAGGGAGCAGGCCAGGGGGGCACTACTAGAGTGTCTGCACTGAAATCGCCCAAAAAGGCGCACATCGGATGCTCCAGATTGTGCTGAGTGGGTGGGGTGATATGCAGGTCCTCCAACATCCTCATAAGAAAAGCTGATACTCAGCGATATCAGCAGCTGGGAAGATGTGGATAGACTGTTCTCACCTCCTGAAGGAGGATGAGGAGTCTGAGGACCTCAAAGGATTAGAGGTTGGCTGCTCAGGGAGGTTGAAAAACCTGTCTGTCCATGGCCCCAACATAAGAGGGAAATCAAGCTGCATCAAGCTGCTACAGCTCTGAACTTCTCCCAGGAGAAAGGGTTGCTTGGACCACGAATATCTGGGAGAGGAGAAGGTGGCAGAGGAGAGGGGGCACAGCCGACAGCAGGAATCGGCTGTCCTCCGCCTGGGCTAGAGAGCACACCTGGAGCCCCAAGGGAAGAGGGAGCTCCGGAAAACTCAGCCGATAGCTGGTCAGCCATACTGGAACTGCCCAGGCTGCGCCCTGAAGAATCCCCCCCATGAGGTGACCGGGGCTGTGAAAGTCCAAAAGGACAGTCACCTACCTCCAAAGAATGGGGCCCTTTCGAGGAAACCGAAAAGGAAGGGCAGGGATCCGCACTATGACTCCTTCCAGAACACGATGGGTCCCAGAAAAGGTCACCGCGAACCCCTACCCCTTGACCTCTCGGAGTCCAAAAGAGCCCTTCTCAAAAGAGCCAGCCCAGGCAGCTGGCAACCCTGGTTAGCCTCCAAAGGGACTATCCAGGGAGCAGCACCCTTCCCTCCTGTGGGTACTCTGCTCGGCCCCAAAGTTGGGCGATCCAGGCACACCACCTGAGGGGGTACCACCAATGAGGGGTAAGAAAACCTTCAGAGGCCAGGCTGCAGAGCAATGGTGGCCTACACCACTGCCTGCTGGTCAGCACCCCTGACCCTGGACCCAGGAGCAACTGTCTGCTTCTCAGGGCTGGCTCTGGTCTGTCGAGACACTACCAAGGTGTCCATGTGAGCAGCCAACTCCAAAGAGTCAGACTGCCTATCTGACCAGTGTCAATTCCACCTCCAAGGAGGTGGAGACTGAAGTCCTGTGCCCGACAGTACGTGGATGTCCGCTGCCATCCCGACTGAATGGGGCACTAGATCAAGTGACTGCACCAGAGTCGGTGCCAAGGACTCTCAACCGCACCGAATGGGTGCCAGTTGAAGACATGGTGTACAGAGGATGGCAGCAGTATCGGGCCGGCTTGTCATGGTGCTGTCCCGACCCATGGTGCTGCAAAAGCCCGAGGCTAGAGATGGCGAGACGATGACCGACCGCACTCTAGGTGCCAAGATCAGAACCCTCCATGGTGCCGTGTCCTCACTCGGCACTTCAAGTGGCACCAGAGCTGGACACGGCGCCATGCTCAACCATGGCAGCACAAATGGCGCCGAGGCGAAAAACTGAAGGATGACGCCGTAGAGCCTCCCACAGCACCAGCAGCACCATCGGTGCTGCGAACGGCACAGACGGCGCCATCAGGCCTTCCGACTGAGGAAGCGACACGGGGAGCCTTCACCCCGAGGGCGATTGCCAAAGTGGTGCCCCGCCCACCCCCCATAAACAGATTGGCCTCCTGCACCGGAAGGGGCTTCTGCACTGTGAGGCTGTTAGAGCAGAAGCTCCTCCGCTGGTCCGTACAGAACCAGGAGGAAAGGCCGAGACCATGGCTTGCCTGATGAGCGCGGTTGCCCTCAAAGTCTGCGGCACTTGTCCAACTTTCCATGCGCCTTGTTCGATGACACAACGGTCCATTGAGAAGCAGGTGTCGCACGAATCCATGTCGTTTAGCGGGCCAAGACACGCGAAGCAACGGTCATGCTGGTCGGTGACTGAGTACTTACGACTGCATGGGCACCGACGCATAGGGGGCTGTCCCGTCTTAGAAGTTTTCTTGCCCCGACCGAGACATGACCTACAGACAAAACAACCAGAACAAGACTACGCCGCTAAATAAAAAGAAAAGGAATAGTCTTACCAGGTGACATCGAGTGATGGCAGACAGCGGAACCGCAGGAAATATTAAAATGGAAATAGAGTTGACGGACTCTGCGTCGGAGACAATGGAGTCAAGGCTCGATTCAAACAGCAGGTCTGTTGCAGCAGAGCTTCCATGAGGTGCTACCTACAGCAGGAGATGAACTGGCAGGAGGCGAGGTTGACGACACTCAACGCCAACCCGAGCACACCAGCACAGTGCGCCAGCCTCAAGGGCGGCGCCGATGGTGCGTTGACTCCACCTACCCAAACAAAAAACAAAGTACTCACACGGGGTTGTGACCTCCGGCCACTATACCCAAAGGTGATGAATGGTGAAGACTGACAGATAAGAAACAGGCTTACAGGCTGCCCTCTTAGACTGGCACTGGACTAATTATTTGATTAACAGGCAGCATGATTTACAATACACTTTCCATACATTTTAATACGCTGCAACAATAAATACACATTTTTGTTTTTTAGAAGTGGCTGTGTGTGCTTTCATGAGTGTTATTCATTACAAGTATCTGTCAAGGTACAGTGGTAATCGTACAAAAATTGACCAGAAGTGCGATTTAGTGCATATACGTGCGGTGCGCTAATTGTCAGTTTTTATGCAATTACTGCAGTATGTAAATGTGTATACGACACACGGGGGAGGCCTGAAATTTTTCAGGCCCAGTAGGGGAGGCACTGATGGCAAGGTCTGAGAACCTTGGACTAAGATAATCCAAAGTAAATTTTAAAGCACATATTTCCAAGCTTTGTGCAGTCATGAGAGAGCTCATGGTGCATTCTGCCAAGAAGGTGGCTCTCTAGTACCCTCAACCTGCTTTATTTTAAGAAGAATGATGCATTTTGGATCTGTACAAAAACAGGTGGTTGGCTTGGCACAAAGGAAGTGAATTTGGCTTAGGAATGTTGGATTAGACACCTGCAAACTAATCTCTTATGGCAGTTGTTTCCATTACACCAACCATCAGGTATCTTACCGTGGATTCTGGCAAAGCTTTTGACAATGATGGCTCTGCCTCCGAGGTGTCTGGGTTCCAAGGCAGCATGTTCCCTACTTGAGCCCTCTCCGTAGTTCTCATCACCAACCACTACCCAGTTAATGCTGTGTTTCTGGAACAAGAAAAATATATACATGTATACATTTACTCATTACACATCTTTGCTTTTTTTTTTTGGCGCTACGGCTCAAACCTATACCCCTTGGCCCATGGGCACCTCCATGCTCTATCCCCCAGTGAGCTTAAAACCCCACAACCTACCCTTCAAGTTACAGCCTTCAGAGTTCCCGCATTACACTTAGGAGTTAGAATCTGTCCCCATGTGAACGTAGGCACAGGGTAGGAGACTGCTGCTCTGCTTCACAGACTGGATCACGGTGTTTTCCTCATTTTGTTCTAGCCTTCAGGATGCTGCCGTCTGGGGTTCTAGTGCAATCACATGCATTTGATGCATACTGGTGCACAGAGCCAGATGGTATCATCACTCCCCAAGCCACTCAGTCTGCACTACCACCTGCGGTCACCCAGGATGCAGTCGCACAGTGGAGTTAGTCACTTTCACTCTCCAGAGAGCTTCGTCTGGGACATTCAAATTGGCCTTCCTCAACTACCAAATTATTAACACTCCAGGCTTGTTCCAAACCTGGGTCGCCAGCAACGCTAGCGCAGCACTGTCACTGCATGGATGAGATGGCTAACATTACATCTCACCCTTAAGGTTCTGCTCATGTCCAGCTCCATTAAGTGCTCAATAAAAAAAAAAAAAAGGCTCACTGCAGAAATGTTTCTTCTTGAGGGTGTATTTCTGAATCATACAAATAGCAACATCTTAGCCCAGAGGTGTTTCCCCGGAGATGGAACTTTAGAATGGTAGAATTCTAACTGCAGTGTGGTGAATAGGGCTGTAAGAATATATTTTCCTGAATAATCAGCCAAACATTTGGTGTCTAGCAGCCAAATACAGTCAGTTCCTGATATATGCACATGCTTCGGTAACATTTTTGTGCATGCATCCATAATGGCATACAACTAGCTGTATTGAAATTAATGAAGTCACTCTGTAAAAGGAAAATTACGTATCTACCGTAATTTTGATCTTCTCTTGTATCTTCACCATTCATTACTTCCTGGGTGTAAGCCGGAGGCGACAATTGGCCACGCGGAGCTTTTTTTTTTTTTTTGTTACCTGAACGGGCCCCGCCTCGAGCGATTAAGGCAACATGCGCGAGAAGGCCGTTAGTAGCGATCGACTCCTCCTCCAACTCAGTTCTGTGAGCCGGAGAGGCAAAATGAAAGCAGAAAATATAGATAGCAGGCAAGATAGCCGAGGATAGCAAAGCAAGGAAGAATGAACTGAAAAGGAATAAGCCGATGGAGGAAGGACAGAGGAGATAAGAATATCCCTAGCCTACGGAGTGCAGGCCTCCTTACCTGGGCGACTCTAGGAGGAGAGATGAGTAAGGAAATGAGAAAATAGAAGAAGAAGAAGAAAGAGAAGAGAGATGGGATGTTGAAGGGACCAGAATGCCCAATGAGCATAGTTAGCTTGTAGCTGAAGGCTCTAATTAAAGGGGAAGCAAGAATCCCTGGAGATAGAGTTGAAGAGAAGGTTCACCGAACCCGCTAGACAGACTCAGGAGGCATAGTCCTCATCTTCAACATGCCATTGTTTTTGACACCCACCTCGGCTCCTGGCCATGGAAGGCCTTTAACTGGAGGACAGCCGAGAGGGAAGAAAAAACCCAGCAGCATGAGAGCGCTGCTCAGGGTTTAGAAATGGAAAATGTAAGCCTTCAGGCGCTCCAAGATAGAAACGGGACTCAGACTGACTGGCTAAGGCCGGCCAAGGCTTAGGCTGGCTAAGATTGGATATGGTCAGCAGAGCCTCTACTGTAAAATTGTCCAGGAGGACACTTAAAGGGAGAAACCACTTAGCAAAACAGCGAGAAGGATAGCCTACCTTCTCATTTGCCTTCTTGTTTGATTTCTCCTATTCCTTTTTTTTTTTTTTACAGATAGAAAAATTTTTTTTTTTTTTTTAACTAGATGCATGACCCAGATACCAAGATGCCTATAGCAGTCGGAGAGAGTTCCCTCAGCATTTTTTTTTTTTTTTTTAGAAGAGAAAGGAACAGACGATTGCTCCTCTGCTCTGCAAGGCAAGAATAGAGGGGGATTAGATTTCAGGGCAACTACCTGAACACGGGATTGCAGGATCAAACTGAATAGCCTGAGCCAGGCCAAACAACCTCAGAGGTATCTTGCCATAAGAATAGCAAGAGATAGTTGTGCAGTCTGATCGCCAATGCAATCAAGTAGATGGCCCATGAATCTTAGAGTAAATAATTTTTCTGGATTTTAAACCCCCCAGAAGATTTTTTTTTTTGGAAAATGAAGCAATTTTCCTATATTTTATATAATGCAGAGAGGAAGGAGACGGGAGGTGGAGAAGCCACAGGAGAGGCCACTGAGGGATGAGGGAGGGGGTGAGTAATGAATGGTGAAGATACAAGAGATGATCAAGAATTACGGTAGGTACGTAATTTTCCTATCTTCCCTTGTCAATCTTCACCATTCATTACTTCCTGGGTGAGTACTAAGCCCTCTTCCCAGGAGGGGAAGAGGCCATACCCTGAGGAACAAGACCCCAGCCTTCTGCTGGTGAGAAACAGAAGGAGAAGACCCTGGCTTATTCAGAAAGCCTAAGTGGGAGAAGAGCTAGGAGGTGCCTCCGAGGGCGAGGGAGGCGAGGGAGCCCCTGTAAAGTCTCCTAGCTCTGGATGAGAAAAGACGGGTCGGAAGGCGGAGCGCATCACCCCACGCCGGGCCAGGGTGACAACCTGGAGACGCGCCGTCCGCCTGATGCAGATCGCTGTCCTCGCAAGCCTCGAAGCCACCTCATTGGCGCATAAGATGCCCTTGCTTGGTGTCTTGCCAGCTCCAGGCCTCACCGGAGAGGGCAACGGCTTGTCTGGTTTGTTCGTGTCAGCATAGATGCCAGCAGTTGGGACATCATCGACCACAGATGCCGGTTGTAGCAGCGTGGTGAACCTGATGTGATGCAATACATGCACTCGCCGCGAAGAAGAGAACACTCCGCCCCAACGGCCTAACTGGAGAGAGTCCAACTGATGGCGGTCGGCGCCAGGCAACGGCGCCAGAAGGAGTATCCAGGTATACCAAACCTGAGGACGGGTTGGGAAGGGAACCTAGAGACTCAGAGGGGCACAATACCTACGCCTGGTAGTCCGCTGGCTGGGGAAGAAACGGCAGGAAACTGCCAGGACCGGATAGACGCCCCTGGAAGGGATAGGCCAGGAAGGTACCACCAGATGCTGGGCACTGAATTCACCAAGGAATTCACGCACACCCTGCTCGGTATTGTCTCCGAATGTAGGAAATCAAGATCCCTCACCATCCTCGAGAGGAAACGCTGATATTCTGTGAAATCAGCATCGGAGGACAGATGAGTAGGGTTCCTCTCCCTCAGAGGAGGGAGACGAGATGATGGGGAACTGGAATGTCCAGAGGATTCCCGCGGGCGTGGGGAGAGTCGAAAGACCCGCCCATGCATGTAACTAACATATGAGGGAAGGCCGCGAAACCTGAACTGCTCCCAGGATAACGGACCCAGGGACCGACATGGCCTGGGAGCGGGGTGGTGAAGGCAGAGAGATGGGAGAGGGGCACCTCCGAGGAGGCAACTGCTCTCTGCGAGGGCTCTGGAATCCGGGGAAGGGAGCTCTAGTAGGAGGGATCCCGGATATCAAACCAGGCCGCAGAACGGAACCTGGGGAAGCGAACCTGAAGAGCCCCTGGGGAGAAACTCCCTGTGACGACGCTGACCGTGCATGGATCCAGAAGGGCAGTCCGCACAAACGCCGCCAGAGGACACCCAGAACCCTGGGGAGGGCGAGCTCTGCGCGAGCGGCTCCTGGCCACCCCCTGAGGTGGCTAAAGAAGACCGAGCAGCAGAACGCCTGCCCCTCAACCCTCGGATTCCGGAGAGGCCTCCTCCCTGACTGCAACGCCCCTAACCCCAGAGGAGGTAACAGCACCGGGGTAGCTGTCACCGACCTCCAGAGGGGAGCCTCCTCCACACCCCACGCCTGCCCCCGGGACTTCGCCACCCCCAGCCGAGGAACCCCAGGAGACGACGGCAAGGGGGACAGAGGGGGGCCTGCGCCGCCTGGTACCCCAGCCACCGAAGACCCAGATCTCAAGATTGGGGATGCCAGGATGGGTCCACATCTGAGTCATCGCCTCCGAGGAGGACGAGACCAGCAGGACCTCGGCGTTGGCCACCCCAGGGGTCCCTCGAGGGCTGCCGGGGCTTCGAACGCCCCTGCACCCAGTGCGACGCCGCCCCCAGCACGCCGGGCAGCATGAAGGCTCAACCCACACCCCCAGCGCCCGCAGACCCGCACCGCCCGGAGGAGGGGAAGAGCCGCCGATGCCGCCGGGCGGCGCTGGAGGCGGGCGGCATTCGCCGGTGGCGCCGCCAGGCTCATCGGGCACCGCGAACGGCGCCGAGGCTAAAACGGCACCGCTAACGGCGCCGCTCTGATCACCGCGCTGGATTCAAAGCGGGCGCCGCTTGATCACCGGCACCGCGAGCGCGCCGATCTGAACGGCGCTGCTGATTACCGGCACCGCGAACGGCGCCGATCCGAAATGGCGCCACGAGGCGACGCCGGGTCCACCCGAGCCGGGCCCAGCTAAGGGCCTCGGCACGGGGAGCCTGCACCTCCGGAGGTGACTGCCGAGGCGGTGTCAGCGCCGCCCCCGGAGGGGCTACGACGCCCCAACACTGCGGAAGGGGCCTCGCAAGAAGGGAAGAGGAGACCCTCCTCCTCGGACCGTGAGCAGGCCCGGAGGGGACCCGGGAAAGGCCCGAAGGATCCGCCCGAGATTCCGCCGAGACGCCGGCCCAAAGTCGGCGCGGGCTTGCCGAGCTTGTACGCTGCTGACTTCGAGGACGAACGGTCCATCGAGAAACAAGCGCCGCATTAATCCATATTATGGTTGGGTCCCAGGCAACGGACAGACGCCATGCCGTCCGAGACGGAGAAATGCCGGCCGCAGGAGCACCGACGATAGGGGCACGTGTCGTTTTAGAACGCGTTACCCAGAACCGGACATAACGCGAATAAACAAGATTAAACACAGTCGAAATACACCCGCGCCGCATAAAGGAAAGAAAAAGGAACAGTCTTACCGTAGGCGCCGAGTGTAGAAAAGGAGTCGGATACGCACTTTTCGTTAGCTACCACGAACAGGTGCTGCCTCGACGGCGGGAGAAACAGAACTGAGTTGGAGGAGGAGTCGAACATTAACGGCCGCCGCGCATGACGCCGCTTCCGAGGGCGGGCCGTAGGCAACTTTAAAAAAAAAAGCCTGACGTGACGCGCCGCCCGCTTACACCCAGGAAGTAATGAATGGTGAAGATTGACAAGGGAAGATCACTCACTACCCACTTTTTCTGAATGTATCAAACTCACTGAAAGCATGCCAGCACTGGCTCGCTGGCGCAGCGGTTGGATTTCTGTACGGTAGCGACCCGGGTTTGGGGAGCGAGCTCGGGTCGCTGGGCTTTAGCGAGGGGAGACAACCCAGGCGTCCGCGACTGCTCATTGTCTCCAGGAGGAGGGTAGTCACAATGCCACAATCTGGTGTTGGGCGACCGCTGGTGGAGGCCAGGGTAGGACAACCACGTCGGGTTTACTGTGGGAGGTGCGTGGCAGGCGTCGGCTCTCACCTAGACGTCCGGATGCCACGCACTACAAAAAACAGGAAAATAGCTCCATCTGGCCAGATGACAGCCTCCGTCCTCCGCCACTCTAAGGCCCCGAAACAGCCTGCCTGTACCTTCTCCAGCAGCACCCAGGCCAATGATTGGCGTGGTCTATCCCCACCGTGCCTTCCCCGAGAGGGGACCCGTCCGTGAAGGGAAATGCGGGTTACCTGGGGCTGCAATATGGGGTTAAAGGCTGCAGTAGGGTGGAGGGAGCAAGAGTGTGCCTAGGAGACCTGAAGGAAGACCAGAGGGAGTTCGGTAGCAGATAAAAAAAAAAAAAAAAAAAAAAAGCATGCTAGTTCAAATGTTGCATACTCTGAGCTGTTTAAGCAATCTGTTTTCTCCATGGTTGCTTTCTGACAGACAGGTTGAAAGTGACTAAAACTTGCATGTATTTAACTACTGGCAGCACCTGTTTCACAGGTGTGATTGACAGTATCAATGCCTGTGGATCCCCTGTTAGGAGGAAAAGTAGGCATACAAACATTTTTATCATTAGGTATATGGAATGAGACATGCCATTTTGTGCATGTAACTAAAATGTGCATACAAATGTACCGTACTCAGGTATTTGTTTTTGAGGCTTTTGAAAACCTTCTCCTACTGTTGCAGTTTACTGTATATCTGAACAACACTTTTGTATTAGCAAAAGCCGGTAGCAATCACTTTTTTATTAATATATTACACAATCCCTTTTAGCATTATATCAATCTTTTATTTGGGTGGAGTTGTCTCTTTAAGGGACGTGGTAAAGTAATGTTAAGAACTTACCGTAACAGTAGATCTTTGAGAGATGCTCTTGCAGCACGCCACACCAGTAGGACTAAGCCACCAGGTGCTGGGACTACACTGAAAACTTCTAGCTAGCAGCCTATCATAGGTGACTTCCCCCTGCCACCGCCCATCGACTGCTGTCAGCACAGCCCCACACCACCTCAGTTCTCCTGCCGGAGACCCCATACAGGCAGCTGAAGGAGAACTGAGGAGGTTTCCTGACAGCCAAGCAGAAGAAGGTGCACAGAGAAGGAACAGCAGGGGAAAGGAAGGAGGGAGGAAGGGAAAGCAGGGTTCGCTGCAAGAGCTTCCTCAAAGCTCTATTGTTACATTAAGTTCTTACATAACTATGCACTATCTTACTGGTGGAAAGTTCTTGCAGCAGGCCACACTGGAAGGACCACGTCCCAAAGCAGTACCAGTATCAGCAGAAAGAATCACTGGGAGGGGGACAAGTCAGCTCTACACCTGGAGGCGATGTCCAGACTGTAATGCTTGGTGAAAGTGTAGACAGAACTCCAGGTGGCAGCTGCACAGATGTTAGCAGCAGATACATTTCTGAAGCAAGCCATGGAGGCAGCCATGCCCCTAGTGGAAGGGCCCCTAACTACCCCTGGAAGGGGCTTATTCTACTTGCGGTAGCAGTAAACAATGTGATCAGCTAACCACTTAGAAAAAAACTGGAAACAGGATCGCCTCTTTCTTGGGGCGAATGAAACAAACTACTGATCAGTTTTCCTCAGACTTGGTGTGGTTCGTGTAATACTGCAACATTCTGTGAACATCCAAAGTATGAAGCAAGGCCTCCCTGGATTAGAATACCCAGGAAAATAAACTGGCAGGTGGATGAATTGATTAAAAGTAAACAGACACCACCTAAGGTAAAACAAATTAGGATTAGTATGCAAAAACACAGTCTGTGAAAAAACAAATAAGGCTCTTTACACAGAGCTTGGAGCTCAGAAATCCTTCGAGCAGAAGTAACAGCAATTGAAAAAAAAGAGTGCGTTTCAAGACAGAAAGCGCAGCTCGCGGTCAGTTCAAAGTGAGACAAAGTGAGTTTCTCCAACATAAAGTTGAGGTCCCACACAGGGACTGGGTTCTCGAATGGGAGGTTTTAGATGCAAAATGTCTCGCAGGAATGTGCAGGACATATCAAGCTGAGCGACAGCTTTGCCCTCAATTGGTGCAAGGTACGCAGAGATGGCAGAAAAGTGCACCTTAAGGGAGGAGTACCCCAGACCTGAATCCGAAAGGGAAAGGAGGTAATCCAACACCTGATTCACCGGGCAGGTGAAAGGATCCAAATGGCAAGCAGTGGCCCAAATGGAAAAGCGCTTCCATTTCATAGCATAAGTAGCCCTGGTGGACAGCTTCCTGGCCGCCACTAGGATGTCAGCAACTCTAGAGGACAGCCTAAAGTGGGTGATAGCTAGGTCTGCAGGTGCCACGCATGGAGATGCAGGGATCTGAGGTCCTGATCTACCAGGGTGCCCTGGTCCTGGAAGAGCAAGCCTGTGTACAGGGGCAAGGGCACCGGAGGTTCCACAGCTAGCTGTTGCAGCAGGGAAAACCACATTTGGCATGGCCAGAAGGGAGCTATGAGAATCATTTCCGCTCCTTCCAACTGGAGCTGGAGAAGAACACTCTGCAGAAGCAGGAAGGGAAGGAATGCATACAGAAAATGGAAATTACACACCTACTGTAATTCTTGATCTCCTTGGACGCGTCTCCACCACGCTGGAGGCACTAGGACCCAGCAGGAGCAAACTTTTTGCTAGAAGGTCAGTGCCGGAGATGGAGCCACGAGAAAAACGGCACCACGAGCCCTCCGCAGGCGGTAATTACCATCTCGTGTCGACCCCACAACCGCCTGCAGTACCTTTTCCCCGAGGAGGTGGAGCGAATTCAACCTAGAAGGATAGCTTATCAAAAACGGACATAAGATAGTCCGGACGACCTGTATAAGAAGGGTCAATAAAGAAGCCTTCACAGCCTAAAGATTGAGGCTGAAGACCAATAACAGAGGTGAGCTCGGGATGGTAGGGCGGTGAATGAGTGGTGAGACTCTGTCCAAGAAGATCAAGAATTATGGTAGGTACTGCACTTCCATATCTTCCTGACATAAAGTCTCCCACTCATTCACACTAATGGGAGAGTACTGAGCTAATAATCCAAGAGGGCTGCAGGAGTGACCAAGAGCTCACAATTTTAGGACAGAAGTCCATTAAGGATGGTCCTGCCAAATGAAAGATGACGTCTGGCATGGACATACAGGGCATAGTGTTTGACGAAAATATGCACTGAGCTCCAGGTGGTCGCATTGCAAATATCTGCAATGGGCACGTTGCGGATTTCCGCTGGGATGCCGTGACCGCTCTAGGTAGAGTGAGTGTACACTCTGCCCTCCAGCTTAATCTGTGCCATGGAATAACAGTGGCGAAGGCATGCCACCAGCCATGCAGAAATACATCTGTTAGCGACAGGTTGACCCAGCAGAGTCTCGCTGAAGGAAACAAACAAACAGTTGAGCTTTGCGAAAACCTTTTGTTCTATCTAGATAGAAACGTAAAGCTCTTTTGACGTCCAAGGAATGAAGAGAACACTCTCCTTCATTTTGGAAGTTCGCAAAGTAATTAGGAAGGACCAAAGGTTGGTTTAGATGGAATTCTGAAACAACTTTAGGGAGAAACTTAGAATGGGTCTTAAGAACTACTCTGTCTTTATGAAACACAGTATATGGAGGGTCTGTGACCAAGGCATGTATCTCAGAGACCCTGTGGGCGAGGTAATGGCCCAGGAAGGCTGTTTTCAAGTGAGAAATTTTAATTCTGAGGTAGCTAGAGGCTCGAAAGGTTTTCGAGTGAGCATGTCTAGCACAAGATTAATGTCCCAGGCTGCAACTAGATGTCTGATAGGAGGTCTGGTATGTAGAATTCCCTTAAGAAACCTTTTAACTACAGGCAACTGAGCCAGTGACAAGGAAAGTACGGGCTCATGATAAGCTGAAATGGCACAAAGATGAACTTTGACAGTAGAGTATTGCAGACCTGAATTTGAGAGGTCCAAAAGGTACTCTAGAACTTTATCTGGTGGGCAGGAAAAAGGATTCAAAGAGGATTTTGCACACCAGAGCGAAAAATCGCTGGCTGGCTTGCACGAGCCAGAAGAATATCTGAACTCTGCAAGAGACACTGAACCTGTTCACTTCTATCTCATCAGGAGCCAAGCGTGAAGGTGAAGTGATCTCAGATTGGGATGGACACAGGCCCCCCCGCGTCAACAGGTTTGTCTGAAGGGGAAGCAGTTTCGGAGGGGTTTCCGACATACCTTTGAGTAATGGAAACCATATCTGTCGAGGCCAGAAGGGAGCAATGAGGATCATTTTGTCCCCCTGGGACTCTAACTTAAGTATTCTGAATTAGAGGAAGAGGCAGAAAAGCATATAGAAAGCATTTTGTCCACTGCAGCCTGAATGCATCCTGACAGAAGATGCTAGGCCCTGGATTTCTGGAGCAGAAGACAGGCAGTTTTGTGTTGAGTGGGGATGCAAAAGGTCCAGGTCTGGAGTTCTCCACTCTCGAATAGAGACTGAACTATGGCTGAGTCGAGAGACTATCGTGAGGATCTGTCTCTGTTCTGCTGAGACGGTCTGCCAGTTCGCTCTGCAGCCCCGGCAGGTAGATCGCATGAACTAGAGCCTTGTGCTCCAAGCACCATTCCCACACCCTCATCACTTCCCTGCATAAGGGGTAAGGGTGAGCACCGCCCTGCTTGTTGATGTAATACATCACTGCTTTGTTGTCCGTTTGAAGGAAGAATGTTCTTGTGACAGAGAATGTCCTTCAAAGCCCAGATTGCATAAAGGACGGCTCTCATTTCTAGGACATTTATGTGAAGCTGGGACTCATGCCGAGTCCACGTACCTTGAGTGTGGAGAGTCTGACAGTGAGCTCCCACCCCATCAGGGACGCTTGTGGTAATGGAAATCTGATGATCCAGAGGAGTAAAGGGATACCCTTCCAGAAGATTGTCCTCTTGCGACCACCAGGTGAGTGGTCTCTTCAGAGGTTCTGTCACTTTGATGAGAAAGGACTGAGGGTGAGTGGTCGGGGACCACTGAGTACTGAGCATCCATTGAGAGGTTCTCATGTGAAGGTGTTCTAGGGGTGTAGTGAACACCGAGGATGCCATGAGACCTAGCATCTGTTGCATTGAGATAGCAGAAACAGAGCTGTTCTCTGCGATCTATCAGGCCATCTGAAGCATACCGCTCCTCCTGTCCTCTGAAAGGAATGCTTTAACAAGAGGTGTCCAGAAGAGTTCCTATGAAAAGGAGCCTCTGGGAGGCTGCAGCTGCAATTTTTGAGGTTTAGCAGGATTCCCATGGATGTGTGAAAGTGTGAGGCCCTGGCTACGGTGTCTAGAGTTCTCTGCCTGGAGGGACTTGCTAGAAGCCAGTCGTCCAGATATGGGAACACTTGTATTCTGATTTTTCTGAGATGTGCTGTGAATTGCACAACACTTTGTAAAAACCCGCAGCGCCAAGGATAGCCCAAAGGGCAGGATTCTGAACTGATAATGCTGTCCCAAAGCTACGAACCTTAGGTATTTGTGATGCTTTGGGTGAATAGGAACATGCTGGTAAGCATCCTGCATGTCCAGGGAGGCTAACCAGTCGTGTTGATGAAGTAAAGGTAACACGTGTTCCTAGCGATTTTGAATTCTCTTTGGAAGAAATTTGTTTAATTTTCTGAGGTTCAAATGGGGCATGCCCCCGGTTTTCTTTGGAACCAGAAAAGAATGGGAGTAGAACCCTGTGTTCCGCTGATACAGCGGAACTATTTCCACTGCCCTGTTGTTCAGAAGGCCTTGTATCTCAGAGACGAGAAGTTCTGACTGAAGAACTGAGCCTGGGCTGTCGTTTGGGGGGACGATCCAGAGGGGTCTCTAAAAGATTGAGGGAATACCCCCTGCAGATTATCCAGAGGACCCATTTGTCTGATGTTATGGACTTCCACCGATCGTAGAATTGAGTCAGACGACCTCCCACCGCTGAGGAAGAGTCCCTCTTGGGCAGCTGAGATGGGACTTGGGCCAGAAACTCGAAGAGCAGCACTGGGCGCTTGGGTCCTTGCGCCTTCTGTTGTGTTTCTTTTGAGGCTGAGGGCTTGGTTTTATTAAAACCTCCCTGCCTTTGCCCCAAAAGAACTGACAGTTATGAAACTGGCGTTGTCAACACCTTCGAGAGGGAGCAGGAGGAGGTCGAGCCAACTTAATGGCTGACCTAGTCTTTTGTGTGGTCTCTAGACTCTAGAACCTGCTCTACTTGAGGGCCGAAGAGATACACACTATCGAGGGGCAACGCCATGACCTGTTGCTGGGTATCATTCGAAAAACCTGAAGTGCGCAGCCAGGAATGACGGCGTGTACAAATGCCCGCCGCTGCCGCTCGGGAAGCAGTATTGAAGGCGTCCATAGCTGCTTTAACCTGCTGGTTGTTGGACTCGATACCCCTGGTTATGGTTTGAAGATGCTCTGAATTAGTGTCCGACTCCAGAAGAGCTTCAACCATCTGTTTGAACGAATGCCAAAGAATATACTCATATTGAGAGAAATAGACCTGGTAGCTGGCAATACGCATACCTAGGGTGGAGGCAGCAAAGACTCTCTTACCTAAAGTATCTATCTTACGAGATTCTTTGTTTATAGGTCGAGCTGTAGTAGTCTGAGGAAGGACGACCCTATTCTCTGCCAAGACTACAATAGGATACGCAAAGGCTTAGGATGCCAAAATGGGTCTATCTTTGGGAGCAGCTGCTTCCTATCTATTGACTTAGCCATAGAAGGAATGACAGCAGGATTACTCCATACCATTTGAGAAAGCGCCCAAAGGAAGGGTTGTACCGGGCAGTTAACTCCATAGGGATGTCTGAATATGAAGGTACTGGAGTCTCAAAAGCTTCCCAGTATCAATGTCCATAGTCTGGAGAGAAAGAGTGAATTCAAATTTTCAGCAGAGACTTAAATGACAGGTCTTCAACCACAGGCTCTGCAGCAGGATCAGAACCTGCTCCTTCCACATCACCCAGTCTAAGATCTGGGTCAGGCTTAACATCATCTCCTGACAGTCCAGGAGGGACTGTATGGACAGGAAAGGAATGAAAATCAGCAGGAAAAGAATTCAGAGAGGAGAGGCCCTGAGGATTGGTTGACAAAGAGCCAGGCCTCGGCGCCGAGGAACACTGTGCCAAAAAGCCACATGGTGTCGGAAACCCAACGGTGTTGAAACCCACGACGGCACCGGGATGGCGCAGATAGGCTACACAGTGCGCAGTCAGCCGAGCAACCCACTGGCGATGGGGGCCAAAACCAACCCAGGACCCCGAAACCAGGATCTGAGGGAAAAGCAGGAAGAATATCAGAGACTGAGGCATCGATGGCCCCGCGCTGCAGCCATGTGAGGGGGGAACCCCAGGCGCTGAGTCACCAGCACTGGAAGAAGGCGCCATGACTAGGGAGGCAAGTCACGCCTGCCGATCGCCTGAAGAGCCGGAGCCCCGGGTGACTGGGCCAGGCAACTGGACCAACCTCCGAGCTCACTGCTCCATCAGAGCGGCCCACTGATGAAACTGCTCATCAGACGCCTACCAGAAGGCGGAAGGGCTCAGATGTTGAAGAGGTCAGCGACCAGAACCAGAAACCTGTGACTCTGAAAGAGGAGACCGCAACTGGCCCCAATGACAGACCGTCGACATCCAGACATATCAGAGGGCGGCCTCGGTGATGCCTTCTCTTCTCGACCTCACGGGCTGAAGAGCTCGAGGCCAAAGCAGTGCAGAGAATCGACCATTTTGTTTATGCTTCAGGGGACCGCCTCCTTGGGCATTGGACCGACCGTTGTCAGACCCCCTTCTGGAGAAGGCGTGGACGCGACCCAGCCGCTGACTGAACAGCTTTCATCTGAAGTCTCCTACCGTCACCTGACCCGTCCCATGGTAGACTTTGTCAATGTACGCTGAGACTTCTTTCTTAAGAATGAAAGACTGTAGCGGTACTTTATTCAGAAAATGTTATAAAATAATAAGTTGAAAAGTATGCTGCTAGTTTGAAGTTTGACTCCTGGCGGTGTGACATCGGTCACTGAAGCGCACTAGGGCGGCGGAAAAAAAGAACTGAGGGTGGTTGGAGGGTCGATGCCGAGATAGTCATTACCGTGACACAATGAGTCTTGCGTGCCTCATGCCTCCATCTCGGCACCGACCTCTAGCAAAAAAAGTCTGCTCCCACTGGGTCCTAGTGCCTCCGGTGCAGAACTATTAGTGTGAATGAGTGGTGGAGACTTTACGTCCAGGAATATCCTCATTTTCCAAGAGAGGGACAATGAACGTTTCACCAGAAAACTCCAGGCCTGTGATCAAGTGAGCGGAAAAAAACAGGTTACTCACCTGTAACAGTACTTCTAAGAGTGGTATATGATGTTGATCCACACTTATGGCAGTTGTCTTTCCCTTTAAGACTTCCTGGAAACGTCTTCAAACTGGCTCCTCCTACCCACCTCGGGTGGTAACTCCCTTGGCTCCGCAACATGATGCCAGATCGTGCCTGCTGGAAGCAGTGCTGTGCATCAAAGCCAGGGGAGGTCGGGTGGATCCGTGTGAATGAACATCATATACCACTCCTAGAAAGTACAGTTGCGTAAGAACTTACCGTAACAGTAGATATTCCGGAGACTGTCTCTTATAAGTAAGTGTATAAGTAAGTCATTACTTATACACATCTACAGGAAGTGATGTCGTGTTGGCGGCCCCCGCGGAAGACTGCTGGAAAAAGCTGCCATGTGACAGCGCCACCTGGTGGATACTCCTATAAGTAATGACTTACTGCAAGAGACCAGTCCGTAGAAGATCTACTGTTACAGGTGAGTAAATGAAAATTATGTACCTACCGTAATTCTTGATCTCTTGTATCTTCACCATTCATTACTGCTGAGTGTAAGCTGAAAGGCACGCACCCGCCACGGGAGTTTTTTTTTGGCGGTAAGAGTTGGCGCTGATGGCACCGCCCACATGGCAGATGCACTGCATGGGCATGCGGGTTGGCAGCTAGGGCCAGAGACTGTTCCTCATCCCAACCCTGTGTAGCTGGAGAGGCAGAATATAGGTTATAGAAAGAGCGAGGCAAAGGAGCTGAGGAATAGACAAAGGAAAAGAAGTGAACTGAAAGAGGTGTAAGCTGAATAGAAGACAGAGAGAGAGAGAGAGAGAGAGAGAATCCACCCTATGGCCACAGGGCCTCAATTCTCATGGTTTAAGGGAAAGGAGACAAGAGATAGAGGAAAGACAGGAAGAAACAGAAAAGGATAAAGGGTGGGAAGGATTATCTGCCAAGGTGGTGTGGAAGACCACTAGCTTGAGATTTTCAAATTTCAGTGGAATCTGAAGACAAGGGAGCAAGGATCCCACTATTAAGTGACTAAGAATTAAGGTTGAAATACCGGTTTAACTCGATTGGAGATGGAAGACCTTTCTTCCCATCCTTTATCTGAAAGCTTAACAACCTACAGCCTTTGCCTCACCAACTGTCCCTTTGGGGCAGTTCCACTCTGAAGAGGAGCGAGACCAGACTTAGGTGTAGGAGACATCTGTACAGATTTCACATGGAGTATTGGTGTAGTCCCCACTTCAGAAGAGAACCACGGGACAACCATGACAGGAAAGGAGAGGAGGAAACTGCCACTAACTCACTAGGACTGCTTTGAAGCAATGACAGTCAAAGGGTGGCAAACCAGAGGATTATTGGAACCCCACAAGGGGACATCTCTGAAGTAAAAGAATCAGAGGAAGTTCCCTCAGAGGGATCAGGGTGAAGATCCTACTCACCCTCCTCCAGAGTGAACACTCTTGCTTTAGAAAAGGAACAGAGGGCTCTGAGGTACCAGGAGGACTCAGCCCCAACTGGCCCTCGGGGCAGGGCAGAGGAAAAGCATCCAAAAATTGAGGCCCATGAGGGTATGGTGGGTAGAATCAGTAATGAATGGTGAAGATACAAGAGAAGATCAAGAATTACGGTAGGTACGTAATTTTCATATCTTCTCTTGTCAATCTTCACCATTCATTACTGCTGGGCGAGTACCAAGCCCCCCAGAGGGGACCTGGCACAGCCCTGAGGGAACAGATCCCTCAGCTCCTACTGGTGAGAAGCAGGAGGGGGAACCCCTAGCTGTACTAAACCGAGAAAGGTCTACGGCTGCTGAGGACGAGGTGGTGTCCCCCATGGTTGGGGTGATGGAGGATGCCCCTGAAGAACCTTCATTGCCCTGTGGTAAAACAGTGGGTCCCCTGAAAGCGAAGATCACCCCACACGCAACAGGTGACAATCTGGATAGACGGGGCTATGCCGTCCATCTAATGCAGATCGCTGTCCCTGTCTGTCCGGAAGCCACCTCACTGGTGTTGTAAGATGCCCTTGCCTGGTGCCTTGCAAGATCCAGACCTTGAGCAGAGAGGGCAATGGCCTGTCTAGATTGCTCTGTATCAGACAAAGATGCTAGCGCCTGAGCCAGCATTGACCACAGATGCCGGTCTGATGTGAACCTATCCACATCAATGCACAAGCCGAAGAGAAAACCCTTCATCCCCATTGGTCGAACTGTACGGAATCTGGATCTGGGGTCGGTCATGCACCAGGCGCCAAGGCCCGGAGTGTCTAGGACATCAGGCCTGAAGGAGGGTGAGGTAGGGAACCTAGAGACTCCTGGGGCAATACCATCTCCTGCAGTCTGCCGGGCTGGAGAAGGGCAGCTGGAGACTGCCAGGTACGGATAGACGCCTCTTGAAAGGCGATGGACCAGGAGGGCACCACAAGATGGTGAGCACTTCACTAAGGAATGAATGCGCCTCCCGCTTGGTATTGGCCCTTAGAACATGGGAGATATGAAGCTCCTGAACCAGCCTCGAAAGGAATCGCTGATATTCAGTGAAATCAGCATTGGAGGACAGGTGCACAGAGTGTTCCTCTCCCTCAGTAGAGGGAGACGAGGAGGAGATTGAATGTCCAGAGGACTCCTGCGGGGGGTGGGGCGCGAAAGACCTGTTTGTCCATGGCTCTAATGTAGGTAGGAAAGGCCGCTGCAGTGGCTCTGAACGTCTCCCAGGTTAAAGGCCCGGTAGAACCCAAATGGCCAGTGAGAGAAGGGATGTCTGCAGAGGAATGGGCACTGCACTGAAAGTGCCGACCCTCTGCCAGGGCTCTGAGATCTAGGGACTGATACCACTACAAGGCCCCAAGGGGCCGGGCCGGACCTTCACCGTGGAAGAAGCCCCGTCGAGGCACAGCTGCTGGAACAGGTGGGGCCTCCTCCTCCCGCAGACCGTGATAGGACCAGGAGGGGACCCGTAGGAAGGGCCAGAACCCTGACCGCGGCTTCCAAGTGCGAGCTCTGTCCTCTGAAAGTCGGCGGCATTACCGATTTTTAAACGCAGTAATTCCAGAACCTGGTGGTCCATGGAAAAAGAGGCATCATAGCGATCCATGTTGTGGTTAGGGCCGAGGCAGGTCAAGCACCGGTCATGCTGGTCCGTGACAGAGAAAAGTCGGCAGCAGGGATACCGCCGCATAGGAAGCCGACCCTCCTTAGATTTCTTTTTGTCCCCTGAACGAGACATGACTGGATGAAAACACAACAAAACAAAGGTACTCAGCATCATTGAAAATAAAAGGAAAGATCTTACCAGGAGACGACACCAAGAACAGAGGTGCGCAGAACTCGAGCCGGAGCAGGCCACTGACGCAGTTTCTCTGCGAAGCTTCCACACGAGGTCCTCTCTTGATGGCAGGAGAAGCAGAACTGGGGCTGAGGAGGCGTCAACGCAGTTACTGGCCAACCCACAAGCACCACGTAATATGTCTGCCTAAAAGGCGGCACCATCTCTGCTTCGGGTCCTTCTCCTCCCGCAAAAAGAATAAAATGCTCCCACGGGGTCCTAATCCTCCAGCTTGTACCCACTAGTGATGAATGGTGAAGATTGACAAGAAAAAATTACTCGCCTTAGTAATGTTGTTTCTTCTAATGGAGTCTTGCTATATTATGACTATTGCAGTTTGCCCCAGCCTTAGAACTGCTCCGGAGGTGAAAGAGTTAACTTCCATGCAGAGCATGGAACTTAGAGCGCGAGCTCGGTTCAGAAGCTCTGTTTGGCTGGTTTCAAACCGAAACGGTCAGATCTTTACGAGCAAAAACTCACTAAGGTTCTGTGTGGAAGCTGTAACCTACACTAGCCAACTGGCTACTAATATATTAACACATTTCACTGGTCCCAACACAAAGACTCAAGTCAGTGGACCAAAAATTAAGATAAAATAACTAAATAAACACAACACCCAAACATGAAAGAGGGCATCAATAAATGCCAACAGAGGACTACCCACCCCATACCCCAAAGTAGGAGTTCTGAGAGGGGCAGGCTGGTGGGAAGGTCATAATATAGCAAGACTCCATTAGAAGAAACAACATTACTAAGGTGAGTAATTTTTTCTTCAGACAACATGAGGTCTTGCTATATTATGACTATTGCAGACTACACAGCAGTACCTCCATGGAGGAGGGACAGAACCTACTTAGGGAACAGGCTCTGAAGCACGGCTGTGTTAAACCGAGCATCCCTCCTGGCCTGAATATCCAGGGAGTAATGCTTGGTGAAAGTGTGTACTGTCTTCCAAGTAGCTGCCTGACATATCTCCAAGATAGGGATGTCTCTAGCAGCAGCTAGAGATGCAGCTGTACCTCTGGTAGAGTGAGCCCTCAGGCCTGAGGGGGGAACCTTACCCAGCTTTTGATAGCAAAATTGGATACAAGAAACGATCCACCTGGCAATGGATCTCTTAGTGGCAGGTCTCCCTTTCCCAACCTCACCATAAGTGAGAAACAGTTGGAGGGAGTCAAACCTGTGACCCTTGGTACGCTCTATGTAGTAACTTAGGGCCTCTTAACATCTGTTGTGCAGCCTCCTCTCACCAGAGGAGGAATGGTCAGTGAAGAACACTGGGAGTGAATAGATTGGTTAAGGTGGAAATCTGATACCACCTTAGGCAAAAACTTCCTGTTAGTCATGAGGACCACTTTATCCCTGTGAAAGGAAATAGTCAGTTTCTACTGATAAAGCCTGTAACTCACATACGCCTGGCAGAAGTGATGGCTACCAGAAATACAGTTTTCCAAGTCAAATACTTAAGCTCTGCCGAAGACAGAGGCTCAAGGGGGGGTTGCATTAGCTGAGCAATGCATACATTAAGATCCCAAGCCGGGCAGGGTCCCTGAATGGAGGATTGGTGAAGCAACTTTAAAAAACTTGAAAATACAGGATGAGCAGAGAGAGAGAGGGCTTCCTGCTGAATGAAGGCGAGACAGCAGCCAAGTGCACTTTCAGGGTGGCTGGTCTCAGTCCCAAAGAATTAAGATGGACCATGTAGTCCAATACAGTAGGTAGATCAGCAGATTCTGGGAAACATGCTTCCCAGAACACCATATGGAAAACCTTTTCCACTTGGAGTTATAGGTAGCCCTGGTGGAAGGCTTCCTAGCAGCCTTCAGGATTTCTAGAACACACTGAGAAAGTTGCAAATCGGCAAACTCTAACTGCTCAAGAGCCAAGCCTTGAGGTTGAGGGATTTGAGATTCGGATACCAAACTCTCCCCTGAGCACAGGTTAACAGATTGTGGTTCCTGGGGAGACACAGGGGAAGATGGACTGCTAAGGACAGAAGGAGTGGGTACCAGGGCTGCCTGGCCCAGTCTGGAGCAATCAGGATCATTTTGCAGGGCTGAGACCTGACTTTGACTAGTACTTTGAACAGGAGAGGGAAGGGGAAGGCATAAAGAAACTTCCCTTCCCAATCGAGGAGAAAGGCATCCAGGGGAACTGAGCCCAACACTGGGGCCTGCAACAAAAACAGTGGAAGTTGATAATTGTCTGGGGCTGCAAAAGATCTATCTGAGGAGTGCCCCATCTGGCAAACACTATCCCCAGTACTAGGGGATCCAGTGACCATTCGTGATGGCCCTGGGAAATCCTGCTGAGGGCATCTGCCAGGACACTGTCCTTGCCTGGGAGGTGAACTGCTATGAGGGAAGTGTTCAGGGAGTAAGCCAGAGACCACAACTTCATTGCCTCGGTGCACAAGGCCGAAGACCGAGTGCCCCCTTGTTTGTTGATGTACCACATTGTAGTGGTGTTGCTGGAGTACAGACCCTTGCCCTGGTGAAGGGGAGAAACCTTTTCTACAGCTCTGAGAGCCAGGAGGGTTGAGACATCTGTTTCCAAAGCAAGAGTCTCTAAAGGGTTTGTAGGTGGAAAAGATCTGGCTCTCATCTTTGGAAATTTCTTGAAGCTGAGAACCAGACCCTGGCTCACTACTTCCAGGACCCACCTGTCTGAAGTTAAAGACTGCCAGTCCTGGACGAAGTGAGCCAACCTGCCCCCTACAGGTAGTGGAGAGCCGACCCTGGGCTTCCCATCAGGGTGCCTGTTTGGCAGGGGCTTTAGGCTGAGGGGTGGGAGCAGGCCTGCTCGAACCCCGTCTGCCTCTCCCTCTGAAGAACCCCCTCTGTACATAGGCTGAAGAGGAGGAGGCCTGAGTCTGGTAAAAGGTTCACCCCCACCCCTGGGGTGCCTCTGAGGAGTGGCTTGCTCGTCCTTGGCTTGTGCACTCCTGTAAGTGGTTCTATATTCATCCATTTCTTCATATAATTCTCTGTCTGCTCCCCAAACAGAGAATTTCCCACCACAGGAAAATCCATAGCCTTAGACTGGGTATCCTGTGACAAAGAAGTACACCTGAGCCAGGCCAATCTGCAAAAGCCAGATGTAGCCATGACTCTAGAGGATACATCATTAGAATCCACTGCAGCATGGAATTGCACCTCAGATGCCTCAATACCATCAAGGGCTGCTCCAGCTCCTTTGCGAGCTGGCTAGGGACCTGTTTGGCTAAGGCCATGACAGTATCCCATCTAGATTTCTGGTATCTTGCAACATAAGCCATATAGTTAGCTTGTCTGAGTCCCAAGGATGCTGCCATGTATTGTTTTTTGGCCATGGCATCAATCTTCCTGGAATCCTTGTCAGGAGGATGTGAAGCCAGTGGAATATTAGCTTTATCATAGGCTGCAGCCTGAACTACCCCAACATGACTGCATTGCTGTGAAAGAAAATCTGTATCAGGACCTGACAAAGTGTACCTCCTGTCCATCTTTTTATCCACAGGAGGCACAGAATTAGGAGCTTTTAAAATTTTTATTGTTTGTTTTCTAAGGATTTATGTAAAGGATGGACAACCTCCTGGACTCTGGGATATCCATCATCTCCACATAGTCAGGCTCCTCTTGCTCATCCAAAGCCTCCTCTAAGGGAAGCTGGAGGGTCTCAGCAACTTTTTTATAAAACAAAAAATGAGAAGGGGACTCAGAAAGCCTAGGGGAAGACTCACCTGAAGGTCTGTCTGGGGAGATGTCCGGTTCAATGGGCACATCCAGCCTTTCAAAGTCACATTCACACTGATCATAATCCTCATCCCCCTCCTCTGGTTCATAGAACTCTTCTATATCATAATCCTGAACCACTGGAACCGACCGAACCGACCTTTTGCCAGACAGTGGCGGTTTGGAGGGAACCGGGGACAGGGACTGGACAATCTGTATTGCCCTGGCTATCTCAGCAGCAGTTGGAGAAGGAATTTTGGACTCCAAACCTGCTGATTTTTTAGATTTCTTTGCTGGAACTGGCTCCTCAGAGCCAGCTTTTCGTTTGCCCGAGGAAGTCTCGCCCTGGTCAGAGGGCACTCCCTCCGGTTCGGTTGGCACCGAACCGGGCTGGCCATCCGGGTCAGCGGACTTTTGGCCTCTCCTCTGAGCCTGCCCACTCTCTTGTCCAGGGTGGCTGCAGGAAATTTTACAAATCTGGCAGTCTGAATTGAGGTGGTCAAACCTCAGACAATAAACACATAGTGTGTGGGTCAGCCTTGCAAAGGCTTCCCACAGACACTACAGTGTTGAAACCCAGTGGCCCGGTTTTTCTTTTGGGTTTCTCAGACATGATGCCAGCCTAACCAACCAACTTGCTCTTTTGATGGCAGTGCCAGGCAAGACACCCTTATCGGTTCCAAACCATGTCACGGGTCGGGAAAACCGTAATGAAATCAGTTTTTTTTTTTTTTTAGAATCGATAAGAACCGGGAACCCGACTCTAAAAGCCTTAAAAGGCTTTAAACTTATATTCAAATATAACTCGATCGGTTCAACCGAACCGATAATACTTTACAAGTTCCACACAGAAAACCCTATCTATTACTTACGATTACCATAGACAGAGCCTGAACCGATCGGTTTTATGTTAAAATAATGAAATCGCAGTTAAATTCAACCGAAATAGCGCTTAAACCAAGAAATGAACCGAGCAACAGGAGGAATCTCCGGAGCGACTGTTCAGTGAGGCGGAGAAAGAATCTGACAGTTTCGGTTGAAACCAGTCAAACAGAGCTTCTGAACCGAAGCTCACTTTTAAGCTCCATGCTCTGCATGGAAGTTAACTCTTTCACCTCCGGAGCAGTTCTAAGGCTGGGGCAAACTGCAATAGTCATAATATAGCAAGACTTCATGTTGTCTGAAAGATAAGATTGAGCATTCCATTAGATAAGAGGGTGGTTTCTATGGCCACTGATATACCACCATTTGGGTGACCACAGGTGGTGGTGCAGAGGAAGAGTAGAATGACAGTGGGGAATTGGTCTGTCTGGATGCGTCAAGAGTGCCAGCACCATTGACATTTGTGTGCCCAGGGGGTGGGTGCTAAAACAGGAAAATGGCACAGGACTTGGAAGATGAAGCCTCTGCCAGCCCACGATCAACTCTAGCCACCACCTCCCATGCACACCACCAGTCTTCACCTCCACCTCCATGTCTGGCCAGATGTCTGTGGAAGAAAACCAAGGAGCTAATGGCAAACCTGGTCCTGAAGGCAAGCGTGGGGGCAGCATGGCAGTGAGTCATGGGTGAATTAGGGGTCCTGGGAGGATGGTTGGCAGAGTCGTGTTGGGTGGGATCAGGGCACTGGGCAGGTGGTGGAAGGTGGTCCCTGTGGCTGGGGTCATAAAGAAGGTTCAAAGAGAAAAAACATCCATGCTGAGACCATAAAAATTATTAAAAGTAGTACAGTACTCATGCACTGCTGTCTCAGGAATGTTACAATACGAACATTCTCATAGTAGAATCATACTATCACTGTATTAAGGCACCCGATTTGGGTATTGTGGGAGGGACTCTCCACACACTACACACTTGGAGGGAAATGGGGTAGTGGACTACAAAACTGGATAACATTTTTAATTTTCATTTATTTAGTTTTTGTTACCTGGGAAAGGAGAACTAGACAATACTACCTATGTAGTGTATGGTTAGGGCTTATTGTGCACAGAATTCAAGCAACTCAAAAACCTTGTTATGCATATTCTAAAGCTGTTGTGTTCATTCTAAAAACCTTACTGGGCACGTTCGATCGGTAACTGCAGCTGCGATTCCCGCACACAGACTCCTGCTGCCTAATTCTCTGCTCACTGTACATCAATGTTATGGTAATGCCATTTTTTTTTTTTTAACTATACACTATAACAAGATATGGGTGCCCAAACACAACTTGCCTTGCGTTTCCGTCTCGTTTGAGAAATCAGTACGGACCTCTCGAGGTCCATGCTGGTATCTCAACCCTCGATGGAAACGCAGGTTTGTTTTGTATGGGTGCCCATACATTCCTTCTTTTCAGCCTCTTCCGGGGAGGGGAGATGGGTGAATACAGATGAGATAGAATCACGTTATATCTCGAAATACGGTCATCACAATAGGCAAACAGACCATCAGTATTAGTCAAAATGATGGCAGTGATCGCAAGAAAAAATTACTCACCTTAGTAATATCTCTTCTAATGGAGTCATGCTGTATTCTGACATATGCAGTTAGGTCCCGCCTTTCAACTGCCCCGGAGAACAAAGAGTTAAACTTTCCATGGCCAGCATGGAATGTTCACCACGAGCTCGGCTGAAGCCCCCGTCTGCTGTTTAAACTCCAACCGTCAGATCTTTATGAGCAACACTCACTAGAAGTTCCGTGTGGAAACTGTAAAACTCATACTAGCCAACTGGCAACTACATCTATATCAAAGGGTTTTTGGTTTCAAAAAGAAGACTCAAGTCAGGAAACCCAAAAACAAAACGCATCCAAAACACAATCACTCACCCAAACTAAAAGGGGGGGAGACACCCATAGGGTGCCAACACTGCTCCTGCCCATCCACATTCCAAAATCTAGGTTCTGAGAGGGAGAGCAGAATACAGCAAGACTCATTAGAAGAAACAACATTACTAAGGTGAGTAATTTTTCTTCAAACAACATGAAGTCTTGCTGTATTCTGACATATGCAGACTACTAAGCAGTACCTCCATGGAGGAGAGACAGAACCTACTTTGGAAACAGGCTCTGAAGTACTTGTGCAAACCGAGCATCACTCCTACCCTGGATATCCAGAGAGTAATGCTTGGTGAATGTATGGACCTTTCCAGGTGGCTGCTTGACAGATTTCTAAGAGGGAATATCCCTGGCAGCAGCCAGGAAGCAGCTGTACCTCTAGTGGAATGAGCCCTCAGGCCTGAGGGTGGAGTTCTACCCAGTTTTTCACAGCAGAATTGTATACAAGAAACAATCCACCTGGCAACAGATCTTAGTGGCAGGTTTGCCCTTACCAACCTCTCCATATGTGAGGAACAACTGAGGGATTCAAACCTGTGACCCTTTGTACGCCTATGTAGTAGCTCAGGGCCCTTTAACATCTGTTGTGTAGCCCTCTCCAGAGGAGGAATGGTCAGTGAAGAAAACAGGGAGAGATAGACTGGTTGAGGTGGAAATCTGAAACCACTTTAGGCAAAAACTTCCTGTTAGTTCTTAGGACCACTTTATCTCTATGGAAAGAGATGAAATCAGGTTCCACCGACAGGGCTTGCAATTCACCGCTACGCCTGGCAGAAGTAATGGCCACCAAAAACACAGTTTTCCAAGTCAAGTACTCAAGCTCTGCAGAGGACAAAGGCTCAAAGTGGTTGTATAAACATAGAAACATAGAAACATAGAAGTTGACGGCAGATAAGGACCGCAAGGGCCCATCCAGTCTGCCCATTTCTTTTCTACCTTATAAATGTGCCATCGGCCTTTGCTCTGTCAGTGACCTATCTATTCATAGTCATTTGTATTGCTCCTTATGCCTATCCCATGCCTGTTTGAAGCCCTGCACTGTATTCATAGCCACCACTTCTTGTGGTAAGCCATTCCATGCATCTACCACCCTTTCTGTGAAAAAGAATTTCCTCCATTTCCCCTTAATCGGCCTCCCTCTAATCTCATGCTGTGTCCTCTTGTCCTGCTATTTTTCTTATATTTAAACATGTTAGACTCTTTCACCTTGTTTATGCCCTTAAGGTGTTTAAATGTCTCGATCATATCACCTCTCTCCCTCCTTTGCTCAAGGGTATACATATTGAGTCTGCTAATCTGTCCTCATATGTCTTCTGATGCAGTCCCTGCACCATTTTGGTTGCCCTTTCTGGACTGCCTCAATTTGGTTAATGTCCTTGTGAAGGTGTGGCTCCAATACTGCACGCAGTACTCAGATGGGCCTAACCAATGTCTTGTACAGAGGGATTATTACCTCCTCTTACGACTTGCATACTTTCTACTAATACATCCTAACACCCCCTAGCCTTACCTACTGCTTTAGAGGTCTGCTTGATGATTTTAGGTCATCAGTGATGATGATGCCCAAGTCTCTTTCTTCCTTTGTGACTGCTAGCAACTCCTCCCAGCCTATAAGTGGCTTCAGGGTTTCTCTTCCCTATGTGCATGATTTTGCACTTCTTTGCATTAAATCCCAGTTGCCACTCTTCTGACCATTCTGCTAGTTTATCCAGATCTCTTCTCATTCTGCCCACCCCATCTGGATCATCTACTCTGTTGCAGATCTTGGTGTCATCTGCAAACAGACAAGCCTTACCTCTAGTCCATCTGCGAGGTCACTAATGAAGATGTTGAATAGGACTGGCCCCAGGACTGATCCTGAGGTACCCCACTTGTGACTTGCATCTCTTCTGACTGTATACCATTTACCACCACTCTCTGTTTTCTGCCAGTCAACCAGTTTGCCACCCAGTTGACCAACTTCTGACCCACCCCGAGCCTACCTAGCTTATTTATCAATCTTCTATGTGGAACAGTGTCAAAAGCTTTGCTGAAGTCACATTAAGGTCCCAAGCAGGAGCAGGATCCCTAAAGGGGGGATTGGTGTGAAGCAATCCCTTGGAAAACTTACAAAACACAGGATGGGATGAGAGAGAGAGAGGAAGGCTCGCCTACTGACAAGAAAGCAGAAACAGCTGCCAAATGTACTTTAAGGGTAGCTGGCCTGAGGCCTAGGCCACTAAGATGGACCATATAGTCCAGAACCATAGGCAACTCAGCAGAGTCTGGAGAAATATTTTTCTTAGAACACCAAATGCTGAATCTTTTCCATTTGGAGTTGTAAGTCTTTCTGGTGGAAGGCTTTCGAGAAGCCTTAAGGATATCCAGAACCCCCTTGGAAAGATGCAGATCTGCAAACTCTAACTCTTCAAGAGCCATGCTTTGAGATTGAGAAGCCGAAGATTTGGGTACCAAATCCTCCCCTGAGAGGATGACAATAGGTTGTAATTCCTGGGAAGAGACAGGGGAAGGTGGACTGCTAGGGACAGCAACAGGGGATACCAGGGCTGTCTGGCCCAGTCTAGAGCAATCAGAATCACTTTGCATGGTTGTGACCTTATCTTGACTAACACTCTGAACAGGAGAGGGAAGAGGGAAAAGCACACAGAAATTTCCCTTCCCAATTCAGAATCAGAGCATCCAGGGGGGCTGAGCCCAAGACTAGGGGCCTGCAACAAAAGAGAGGAAGTTGGTGATTGTCTGGGGCTGCAAAAAGATCCATCTCTGGAGTGCCCCATCTCGAGAAAATCACTTTCAAAACCAGGGATCTAGGGTCCATTCGTGATGGCCCTGGCATATTTTGCTCAGAGCAACTGCTAGGACATTGTCCTTCCCTGAGAAGTGAACTGCTATCAGAGAGGTTTGCAGGGAATAGGCCAGGGACCACAACTTCCTTGCTTCTGTGCACAAGGCCGTAGACAGAGTGCCTCCCTGCTTGTTGATGTACCACATGGTGGTGGTGTTGTCTGTTCTGACCTGGAGCACCTTGCTCTGCACCGATTTGGAAAAAGCTTGCAATGCCAGAAACACTGCTCTGAGTTCCAGGAGATTGATGTGAAGCAGAGATTCCTGAGGTGACCACAGTCCCTGGGTGGTAAGATCCCCCAAATGGGCTCCCCAGCCCAGCAGGAAAGCATCTGTGGCGAGTATCACTGAATGAGACTGAGTGACAAAAGGAACCCCTTGTCTCAAATTGTCCTGATCCTGCCACCATTGCAATGCCTGGATCAGAGTTAGAGTCACTGGGACTAGTTTGGTAAGGGAATCCTTTCTTTGGGACCAGAAGGCTCTTAAGTGGAACTGAATGTCCCTCATCTGGAATCTTGCTCCTTGGACCACTGCTGCGGAAGCTGCCATGTGGCCCAGAAGCTGAAGGAAATGCTTTGCTGGTCGAGACACCTGAAGGGTGAATGAACAAGCCAGTTCCATGAGGGTCCTTGCCCTTTCCAGGGGAAGGAAGGCTCTTGCCTTTACTGTATCCAGCTCTGCACCTATGTAGGTGAGGAGCTGTACTGGTTTGAGAAATGAAAATTACGTACCTACCGTAATTCTTGATCTTCTCTTGTATCTTCACCATTCATTACTGCTTGAAGTTAAGCCGGAGGCGCGCACTCCCTACGGGAGGTTTTTTTTTTTTTGAGTCTGCAACGGCCGCCTTGAGGACGACGCATCACGCATATGCGCGCGAGGGGCGTCGCTAGGTGCCGCAGACCTCCTTCATCTCAGTTCTGGTAGTGGAGAGGCGAAAATAAAGTGTAAGAAAAAGAAAGCGAGGCAAGAGAGCTGAGGATAGAAAAGGAAAGGAAATAAACTGAAAAAGGAATAAGCCGATGGAGAATAGACAGAGGAGAGAGAATTCCACCCTAAGGGACCGGAGGGCCTCCTTTCCCGGACGGCTCTAGGGGAGGAACAGAGAGAGAGGAGAGGAGGAAGAAGAAGGGAAAGAAAAAGAAGAAGGAAAGAAGAAGAAGAAGAAGAGGAAAGAAAGAAAGAAAGAAAGAAAGAAAGAAAGAAAGAGGCATGTTGAGAGGGAGAAATGAAAATTACGTACTCTACCTGTAATTTGATCTTCTGTACCAGTCTCCACCACTATTCACACTAATGGGATTCATACCGAGGCACTAGGACCTATCGGGGCAATCTTTATGGAGGGTCGACACCAGACATACATGAGGTGAGACGCCACAGCACCAGTCACGCTGTAATGACTATCTCGGCCGCATCTCCGCAACGCCTCAGTACCTTTTTACCAAGGAGGTGCACGCAACTAACGAAGAGTAACCTAACCTCTAAAACTGACATAAGATAGTCCGGCAACCTGTAAGAGGTCAACAAAGAAGTCTTCAATGGCCTAAAGATTTGAGGTGGAGGAAGACCAACACATGTGTGAGCTCGGGGATGGAGGGAGGTAGGAATGAGTGGTGAGACTGCTCAAGAAGATCAAGAATTACGGTAGGTACGCAATTTTCATATCTTCCTGGACATAAGTCTCCACCACTCATTCACACTAATGGGAGAGTACTGAGCTAATAATCCCCGAGAGGGCTGCAGGAGACCAAGAGCCACGCTTTAGGACAGAAGTCCATTAGGATAGTTCTGTCAAGGTGGAATGTCGCCTGGCATGAACATCCAGCGATAATGCTTAACGAAGGCATGCACTGAGCTCCAGGTGGGTCAAAGATGTCTGCACCTGGTCATTGGTCTCCGCTAGGGATGCCGCCAAGCGATCATTTGGTAGAGTGAGCGAACCCTACCTTCCAATTTAACCTGTGCCATAGAATAGCAATGCCAAGACATGCTACCAGCCACGATGAGATGCATCTGATAGCGATAGGTTGACCCAGCCGGGTCTCGCTGAAGGAAACAAACAGTTGCTGGCTTTATGAAAACCTTGGTTCTATCTAAATAGAAACGCAAGGCTCTCTTAATATCCAGGGAATGAAGAGACCGCTCTTCATTCTGGAAGTCCGCAAAGTAAGAGGGAAGGACCAAAGGTTGGTTTAGATGGAATTTGACACAACCTTGGGAAGAAATTTAGGATGAGTGCTAAGAACTACTTTGTCCTTATGGAACACAGTATACGGAGGGTCCGCATTCAGGCATGTATCTCAGAGACCCTCATGGGCTGAGGTAATGGCCACTAGGAAGGCCTGTCTCAGGTAAGAAATTTAGCTCACAGGTAGCCAGAGGTTCGAAAGGTTTCTGAGTGAGCATGTCTAGCACAAGGTTAATGTCCCAGGCTGCAAATGGACATCTTATAGGGGGTCTGGTATGCAGAATTCCTTTAAGAAATCTCTTAACCATAGGTAACTGAGCCAGAGACAAAGAAGAAACCGGCTCATGATACACTGAAATGGCACTAAGGTGAACTTTGACTGTAGAGTACTGGAGGCCTGAATTTGAGAGGTCCAGAAGGTACTCCAAAAACCTTGTCTGGAGGACAGGAAAAGGGATTCCAAGAGGACTTTGCACACCAGAGCGAAAAATGCTTCCACTTAGACGTGTAAGTTTTCCGAGTAGCTGGCTTCCAAGCAGCCAGAAGAATGTCTGAGACCTTCGAGACATTGAACCGTTCACTTCTACCTTCAGGAGCCAAGCGTGAAGGTGAAGCGATCTCAGGTTGGGATGGACCACCAGACCCTGAGTCAACAGGTTCATCTGCAGGGGAGTGGTCTCGGAGGGCTGCCAACATACTGTTGAGTAGAGGAAACCATAGTTGTCAGGACAAGAGGGGCAATGAGAATCATCTTGGTCCCCTGAGACTCGAATTTGAGAAGTACTCTGAATTAGAGGAAGAGGTGGAAAGCTGAAAGAAAGCGTTTTGTCCACCACAGCCTGAACGCATCCTGACAGAAAATGCCAGGCCCTGGATTTCTGGAGCAGAAGAGAGGCAGTTTTGCGTTGAGTGGGGATGCAAAAAGGTCCAGGTCTGGAGTTCCCCACTCTTCGAATAGTGACTGAGTCGAGAGACCACTCGTGAGGATCTGCTTCTGTTCTGCTGAGACGGTCTGCCAAGTCGTTTTGTACGCCTGGCAGGTAAACCGCTTGAATTAGAACTTTGTGTTCCAAGCACCATTCCCTCACCCTCATCGCTTCCCTGCATAAGGGGTAAGAGTGAGCACTGCCCTGCTTGTTGATGTAATACATCACAGCTTTGTTGTCTGTTTGAAGGAGAATGTTCTTGTGACAAAGAATATCCTTCAAAGCTCGGATCGCATAAAGGACGGCTCTCATCTCTAGGACATTTATGTGAAGCTGGGCCTCGAGCGGAGTCCATACACCTTGAGTGTGGAGAGAGCGACAATGGGCTCCCCATCCCGTTAGCGATGCATCTGTGGTGATGGAGATTTGATGATCCAGAGGAGCAAAGGGGAATCCTTACAGGAGATTTCTCTCTTGAGACCACCAGGTGAGAGACCTCTGTAAGGGCTCTGTCACCTTGATGGGATAAGACTGGGGTGAGAGGTTGGTGACCACTGAGCGGAGAGCATCCATTGGGTCATTCTCATGTGTAGCCGAGCTAGGGGTACAGTGAGCACTGAGGATGCCATGAGGCCTAACATACGTTGCATCAAGAGAGCTGTAACCGATCTGTTTTCCCTGATGTAACGGGCCATCTGAAGGATGTCGAGCCTTCTGTCCTCTGGAAGGAAAGCCTTCGCGCAAGACGTGTCCAGTAGAGTCCCTATGAAAAGGAGTCTCTGGGAGTGCTGCAGCTGTGACTTCTTTAGATTCAGCAGAACCCCATGGACGAGGAGGCTAGAGGCCATCTGAACGGCTTCCAGAGTCCCCTGTCTGGAAGGCTTGCTAGAGCCAGTCGTCCAGGAAGGGAAACACTGAGTCCGAGCTTCCTGAGATGCGCCACAGAACTGCACAACATTTTGTAAAGACTCATGCGCCGAGGACAGCCCAAAGGGCAGGACTCTGAACTGATAGTGTTGACCTAGAGCCACAAACCTCAGGAATTTGTAATGCCTCGGTGAATAGGAATATGCTGGTAAGCGCCCTGCATGTCCAGGGAGGCTAGCCAGTCGTGTTGATGAAGCAAAGGTAACAGGGTTCCTAGAGAATTACTTTGAATTCTCCTGGGAGAAATTTGTTCAGCTTGAGGTCAGAATGGGTGCATACCTCAGACTTCTTTGGAACCAGAAAGTAGTGGGAGTAGAACCCCGTGTTTCTGCTGATGCAGAGGCACCAGTTCTACTGCCCTGTTGTTCAGAAGGCCCTGAATCTCGCGGCGGAAGGTCTGACTGAAGGATAGACAGCTTGGGCTGACGCTTGGGGACGATTCGGAGGGTCTCCAGAAAATTGAGAGAATACTCGCAATTATCCGGGCGACCCATTTGTCTGAGGTTATGGACTTCCACTGGTTGTGGAAGCGCATCAGACTACCTCCCACCAGAGAAGGAAAAGTCCACCGGCAGTGGAGATGGAACTTGGGCCGGCAACTCATAAGGTAGCACTGCTTTGGGCCTTGCACTTTCTGTTGTGCCTTCTTTGAGGTTGGGCAGGTTGGTTCTTATGGAACTTCCTCTGCCCCTGCCTCTAAAGGACTGACGATTATGAAACTGATCGCCACCGGACATGCCCTCGAGAGGTGGTAGGGTCGAGCCAGCTTAATGGCCAACCTAGTCTTCCGAGTAGCCTCTAGAGCTTGCTCTACCTGAGGACCAAAAAGATACGAGCCATCAGCGGCAACGCCATTACCTGCTGCTGTGCATCATTCGTGGAAGTCCGGCACGCAGCCAGAATGACGGCGTAGTACAAATACCAGCGGCTGCTGAATCGAGAAGCAGTGTCGAAAGCATCCATGGCTGCTTTGACCTGTTGGTTATTAGATTCAATACCTCTGGTAATGGTCAGAAGAAGCTCTGACTTAGAGTCAGAGTCCGAAAGAGCTTCAACCATTTGTTTAATAGAGTGCCACAGGACATACTCATACTGAGAAAAATAGCCCTGGTAACTGGCAATACGCATACTTAGAGTGGACGCAGCAAAGACTCTCTTACCTAATGTATCAGGCTTACGAGACTCTTTGTTAATAGGTCGAGCTGTAGTAGCTTGAGGAAGAACGACCTTATCATTCTCTGCCAGGGCTACAATAGGATCCGCAAAGGCTTGAGATGCCAAAATGGGACGATCCTTGGGGCTGAATATTTCCTATCAATGGATTTAGCACAATCAAGGGTAAGAGCAGGATTATTCCATACCATTTGAGACAGTGTCTCAAGGAAGGTTGAATCGAGGAGTCAAACTGAGGGATCTCCAAAGCATGAAGATATTGGAGTTTAACCGCTTCCCAGGATCGAGCGTCTGTAGTCTGGAGAGAAAGAGTGGAACCCAGGTTCTTCAACAGAGACTTAAAGGACAGGACTTTGACCAGAGGCTCTGTAGCAGCGAAAGATCCTGCTTCCCACTTCATCACCCAACCAAGGTCTGGGTTAGGCTCAACGTCATCTCCTGATAGTCCAGGAAGGACTGTTTGGACAGGAAAGGAGTGAAACACAGGAGAGGAAGAAAGAATTGAAAGGAAAGAGGAGTTCGAGAGCTCTCGGTGTCGGAGATGCAACGGCCTCAAGACGCGCCCGGAAGCACAGCACAGCGCCAAGACGTCGCCGAGAAGCGCACACGGTGCCAAGAGCACACGCGCCGCGAAGACGGCGCCGAGGCACGCGCGTCAAGACGGCGCCGAGGCACGCGCGCCAAGACGGCGCTGAAGGCACACGGCACCAAGACGGCGCCGAGAAGGCACACGGCGCCAAGACGGTGCCGAAGGCACACGGCGCCAAGACGGTGCCGAAGGCACACAGTCAAGACGGCGCCAGAAGCTCATGGCACCAAAGACGGTGCCGAAGGCACACGGCGCGCGGACGGCGCCAGAAGCACTGAGACACCGCAGACGGCGCCGGAAGCACCCCAGGACCCTGAGAAACATGGTTAGAAGGGAAAGCAGGAGATAAGGGCATCGGTGGCCCCCTGCACTGCAGCCATGTGGGGACACTGCGTGAGTCGCCGGGACCGAGAGAGGCGCCAGCACGCACCAGGAAAGTTCAACCGCCTTTACCTGGTCGCCGACGCCCTCGGGCAACCGAGCCAGGTAGCAGAACCAACCTCCGAGCCCACTGCTCCATAAGAGCGCCCACTGATGAAACTGCTCATCTGAAGACCTACCTATAGGCGGGTAGGACCAGATGCCGAAGACGGCGGCTACCGAAAGCAGGAGTTGGCGATCTGGCGAGGAGACCGCAACTAGCCACCTATAACAGACCGCCGACGCCAAGAGACATATCAGAGGGCGCATCGAGTGATGCCTTCTTTAGACCTGTGGGTCAAGAAGAGCCGAGTCGAACGGTGCCGAGAATGTGACCGTTTGTTTTATGCCTCCGGGGACCGCCCATCCCCCGGCACTGGACTGACCGTGTCGGACCCTGTTCGGGAGAAGGGGCGGACCGACCCAGCCCGACTGACTGAATAGTTATACATCAAGTCTCCCCACCGTCAGTAGGCTGAGACTTCTTTATTGTATATTAAAATAGAATAAATTTAAACGATACTACGCCGAGATAATACTACAAAAAATAAACTGAAAACTATGCTGCTAGTTTGAAGTTTGACTCCAGACAGGCGAGCGACGCCGTTACTGAAGCGCACTGACGGGCGGGAAAAAGGAACTGAGGCGTGTTGGAGGGTCGACGCGAGATAGTCATTACAGCGCCGAGCTAGTGCTCGCGGCGTGCAGCTCGCGGCGCCACCTCTGGTGTCAACTCCTCCAGCAAAAGTTTGCCCCGATGGGTCCTAGTGCCTCCGGCGCAGATCCCATTAGTGTGAATGAGTGGTGGAGACTTATGTCCAGGAAGATCAGTGCCCATCGAGCATTGTTGGTTGAGAGGCTTATAGGCTCGAAACCAATAAGGAGCAAGAATCTCAGTTGTTAGACTGGAGGAGAGGTTCCACCGAACCTCCTGAACAGACCCAAGTGAGGGCAGACTCTCTGAACTCTCAACATGCCAAGTCCCTTCATCCTAGTTGAGGGCTCCTAGACTGTCCGAGCAGAACCTGTTCCGAAGAGCGCCCATACAGGAAGAGGATTAAGCTCCTTAGCACCTTGTTAAGTGCTAACACAGAAGAGTATGGGAAAGACTATGCCTTCTCAAAGGCAGTTTGTAAGAAAAGTAGAGAGGAACTCAATCAGACTTGCTAGGACAAGGCAGACAGAAGCTTGAAGCTGACAAGTTCAGTCAGCAGCTGGAAAGCTTGAATAATAATACCTGCCAGGGGATTCCAAACTTGAGGAGGCCAAAACAGGTCATGGCCACCAGGCTGTGAAACCACATGACCTGAAGAAGGTAAGGAATCGCACTATAGGGCAGTCAGAAAGAGTTCCCTCAGAATTAAAGAAATTTGGTAACCTGCACTGCCCCCTACCTTGAGGAAAAAGAGAATCCATTCACCAGAATGGGGGGACAGAAAAATTATTATTATTTTTTGGCATAAAGGCCAAGGGGGAGAGGAACGAGACGGGAGGGGGAGACGCCACAGAAGGAGGCCACTGAGGGGAAGGTGGGTGGGTATCAGTAATGAATGGTGAAGATACAAGAGAAGATCAAGAATTACGGTAGGTACGTAATTTTCATATCTTCCCTTGTCAATCTTCACCATTCATTACTGCTTGGGTGAGTACCAAGCCCCCTCCCCCCTTGAAAAGGGGGGTAGAACCCTGAGGAAACAAGACCCCCAGCCTCCTGTTGGTGAAGAACAGAAGGGAAGACCCTGGCTAACACAAAGAGAAGCCTATGGGAGAAGAGCTAGAGGTGCCTCTCGGAGGACGGGAGACGGAGGAAGCCCTGCAAAAGTCTCCCTAGCTCTGGAGGAAAAGAGACGGGTCCCCAGAAAGCGGAGCATCACCCTACGCCGGGCCAGGGGTGACAACCTTGATAGACGGAGCTATGCCGCCTGCCTAATGCAGATCGCTGTCCTCGCAAGCCTGGAAGCCACCTCATTGGCGCCATAAGATGCCCTTGCTTGTGTCTTGCCAGTTCCAGGCCTATAGCGAGAGGGCAATAGCCTGTCTGGTTTGTCGTATCAGGCATTGATGCTAGGAGCTGGGAGAACATCGACCACAGATGCCGATGTAGGCAGCGTGGTGAGCCTGATGATGCAAATGCAAGCTACCGCCACGAGAAGAAGAGAACACTTTGCCCCCACCAGTCGAATTGTAGGGAACCGACCAGGCGGTCGTGACAGCGGCGGCGCCTCGGAGGAGTCTCAGGTACACCAAACCCGAGGACGGGTTGGGAAGGTACCCAGGACTCGTAGGGGCACAATACCTCTCGGCGACAGTCTGCCGGGCTGGAGAAAGGGCGGCTGATGACTGCCAGGAACGGATAGACTCCTCCTGGAAGGGATAGGCCAGGAAGGTATCACCAGGTGCTGGGCACTGAATTTCCACGAATTCACGCCTCCTCGCTCAGTATTGTCTCGCCTAACGAAGAGATTCAAGATCCTCACCATCCTCAGAGGAATCGCTGATATTCCGTGAAATCAGTGTCGAAGAAAGATGAGCAGGGTTCCTCTCCTCAGAGAAGGAAGACGAGGATGATGGAGAGCTCGAATGTCCAGAAGATTCCTGCAGCAGTGGGAAGAGTCGAAAGACCCGCTCATGCATGTATCTAACGTATGAGGGGAAGGCCGCCGCAGAACCTCTGAACTGCTCCCAGGATAACGGACCAGAGGATCCGACATGGCCTGGAAGAGCGGGGGGGGTGGATGCAGAGGTACTGGAGAAGGGCACCAATGAAGAGGCAACTGACCTCTGCCAGGGCTCTGAAATCCGGGGAACGGAGCCCGAGCTGGCGGGATCCCAGACAACAAACCAGGCCGCAAGACGAGACCCTGAGGATGCGATGCCTGAAGAGCCTGGGGAACCTCCCCAGACGAACCCGACTGCATGGATCCAGAAGGGCAGTCCACAGCAACGCCACCGAGGGAACCCGGGCCCAAGAGGAAAGGCGGGTTCGGCGCTATGCTCCAGCCACCCCACGAGGGTGGTCATGGAGACTGGATGACTGCCCCCGCCTCGGACTCGAGAGAGAGCCCTCCGACTGCAGCGCCTCCCACCGAGAGGAGGGCAACAGCACCCGGAGGGTAGCGGTCACAGGCCCCCTAGGAGGGGAGCCTTCAGTCCCCACACATCACCCCTGGGACCCAGGGCCAGCCTAGCCCGAGGGCCCTCAGGGGAGGACGGGAGGGGGACAGTGGGGGCCCGCGCCACCTAGCACCCCTGTGCACCGGGACCCTGACCTCAAGAGTCAGGGTGCCAGGATGGGTCCACATCTGAGTCATCGACTCGAAGAGGACTAGACCAGCAGAACCTCAATGCTGGCAACCCCAGGGGTCCCGGAGCAACGGCGCGGTGTCAGGACGGGCGCTGACGCACCCCAGCCCACTCGCGACAGCCAGGCCCGGTCCTGGCCCCTGCCGCCAGTAGGCCCACAGCGCCCGCCTCCCCGCGTCAAGATTCCCAGCCCGCACCGCCGAGCACAAACCAGCTCACAAGCCAAAGGCCAGGTGGCGCCACCACGGTGCTGCTCGACACCGAGCCGCAAGCGGCGCCAGATCCAAAACGGTGCCGGAGGGCGGCAGAGGGTCCACCGTGCCAGGCCCAGAAATCGTGGGCCTCGACACTGGGGAGCCTGCACCCGAGGAGGTGACTGCCGCGGTGGTCTCCCGCCACGGCCCCGGGAGGGACCACGTTTCCCCACACCGTGAGAGAAGCCTTCGGCAAGAGAAGAGGAGGAAGCTCTCCTCCCTGATTGTATAGGCCCGGAGGGGACCCGGGAAGGGCCTGAGACCTTACCTGGGAATCTCTAGAGCGACGCTGTCCTCAAGGTCAGCGGGCCTTGCCGAGCTTGAACACGCTGACTTAGAGGACACGACGTCCATGGAGAAACAAGCATCGCACGCTGCCTTGTCGTGGTTGGGTCCCAGGCAACGGAGACAGACATCATGCCGGTCCGAGACGGAAAATGCCGCCACAGGAGCACCGACGATAGCGCGCCCGCTCGACTTTCACGCTTTGCTCCCGAACCCGACATGATGCGAACTAAACAAGGAAAAAGGCAATAAAGCACTGCGCCGCAGATATAGAAAGAAAAGGAACGTCCTACTGTATACGGTGTCGTAGTGAATCGCCTGCGAAACGAGAGTCTTGAGGTTGGAAAACCGAGAACACTACTGCTACCGCAAGAGCAGTGCAGCTCGACGCGGGAGAAACAGAACTGAGATGAAGGAGGAGTTCAGGCACCTAACGCCGCCCGCCATGACGTGGTACGCCGCCCGAGGGCGGCGCCTGCTGGGCCGACTCCAAAAAAAAAAAGACTTCAGAAGCGGTGCACGCCCGGCTTAACCCAAGCAGTAATGAATGGTGAAGATTGACAAGGGAAGATCTGACTTTGGAAGGTTGAGAAGGAATCCTAAGGAAGTGAGCACTTGCTGGACCACTTGCAAGTGTGACTTGACTTGGTCTGGAGACTGACCTGCTATGAGCCAGTCGTCCAAGTATGGGAAGATGGAGATCTTTTTTCTCCTTAGGAAAGCAATCACTACTGCCAGGCACTTTGTGAAAACCCTTGGGGCTGATGTTAGGCCAAAGGGCATTGCTCTGAATTGATAGTGGCCTGAGGGCAACTCGAACCTGAGGTACTTTCTGCGGGAGCACCTGATGGAAATGTGAAAATAGGCATCTGAGGTCCAGGGAGGCTAGCCAGTCCCCTGGCCTTAGGGAAGGATTATTCCCAGTCACCATTTTGAACTTTGGCTTTAAAAGGTGTTTGTTCAGATATCTTAGGTCCAGGACGGGCCGCCATTCTCCTGTCTTTTTAGGGGTTAGGAAGTACCTGGAGTACAATCCTTTGCCCTTGTGTAGGGTGGAAACTCTCTCTATAGCTCTGAGAGCTAGGAGAGAAGAAACTTCTGCCTCTAAGGCAAGGGTCTCTGATAGATTCGCAGGTGGAAAGGATCGGAATCTCATCTTGGGAAATTTTTTGAACCTGAGAACCAGCCCCTGGCTTACTAATTCCAGGACCCACCTGTCTGTTAGAGACTTCCAGTCCTGGACAAAGTAAGCCAGCCTGCCCCCTACTGGTATGGGAGAATCGGTCCGGGCAGACCCATCAGGGTGTCTGCTTGGCAGGGGAGCTTTAGGCTGAGGGGTGGATGCAGGCCTGCTCATCCCCCATCTGCCTCTCCCTCTAAAGAACCCCCTCTGAGAGAAAGAAGAGGAGGCCTGAGCTTGGTAAAAGGCCTTTGGAAAGGCCTGCCCTGCCCCAGGACTGCTGCCTTGAGGAGTTGCTTGCCTTTCTTTGGCCTGAGCACTCCTGTAAGTGGTCCTGTACTCATCCATCTTTTTCATGTAGTTCTCTGTCTGCTCCCCAAACAGAGAATTACCACAATAGGGAAATCCATGGCCTTAGCCTGGGTATCCCAGAGAGGCTAGTACATCTGAGCCAAGCCATCCTCAAGAGCCACAGATGTAGCCATGACTCTTGATGAAACATCACTGGAGTCCACAGCAGCATGAAATTGTACTTTAGATGCCTCAATCCCATCTGCAGCCACCTGCTCCAGCTCCTGGCAAGCTGGTCAGGGCCTGTTTAGCCAGAGCCAGCACAGTGTCCCACCTGGACTTCTGGTATCTAGCTGTGTAGGCCATATAGTTAGCCTGCCTGAGTCCCAAAGATGCTGCCATGTACTGTTTCTTTGCCATGGCATCAATCTTCCTGGAGTCCTTGTCTGGCGGGTGTGATGCCAAGGGGATATTTGCCTTATCACAGGCAGCAGCCTGCACTACCCCAACATGGCTGCAATGCAGGAAAAAGAACTCCGTGTCTGAGCCTGAAAGAGTATATACCTCTTGTCCATTCGTTTGTCCACAGGAGGTATGGAATTAGGAGACTTAAGAATTTTATGTGTCTGTTTCCCAAAGGATTTGTGGAGGGGAACAGACAGTCTCCTGGACTCTGGGATCTCCATCATCTCAACAAAAATCAGGCTCCTCCTGATCCTCTACTGCTTCCTCCACAGGAAGCTGGGGGGTCTCAGCCACTTTTTTGTAAAACATAGTGAGAAGGGGACTCAAAGCCTAAGAGGAGAAACACCTGAAGGTCTGTCTGGGGAGATGTCCGGGGCAATAGGCACAACCAGACTTTCATAATCACCATAATCATCCTCATACTCTCCCTCCTCCTCCTCCTCCTCCTCCAGTTCATAAAATTCTTCCAAAGTGTAATCCGAACCGGGGAACCGACGAACCAAACCACTGCCAGATGGTGCCGGTTCGGCCGGAACCGGGCGCAAGCGACTGCACTATCCTTATCGCCTTGGCTATCTCATCGGCAGCCGGAGTATGAATTTCTGGGTCCAAACCGGACGATTTATCTTTTCTTTTCCTTTTTACCGGAACCGACTCCTCAGAATCGGCTCTCCTTTTGCCCTCAAGAAGTATCGCCTGGTCAGACGGCACTTCTTCTGGTTCGGTCAACCGAACCGGCTGGCCATCCGGTCAGCGGACATCTCGGCTCCTTTCCCTCAGTCTACCTAATCTCTTTCCACGTAGATTTGGGAAAAGTTCTTATAAATTTGGCAGTCTGAATCGAGGTGGTCAAACCTCAGACAATAAACACAGGTGGTGGGGATTAGCCTTGGCAAGACCTCCCCACACACACTGCAGTGTTGAAATCCAGTGGGCCCGGTTTTTTTCTTGGGTTTCTCAGACATGGCCAATCCTAACCAAAACTTACCCTTTTTTCGGCAATCCGCCAGGCAAGACTCCCCTATCTGCTCCTGACCGTGTCACGGGTCGTGGAAAAAAACGTAATAAAATCCGCTTTTTTTAGAACCAATACGGACCGGTTACCACACACTAAATAAATCAAACTTTTTTTATCTGAAACTGATCGGTTCAGCTGAACCGATCCACAATTTACAAGTTCCACACATAAACTACACAGAAAACCTATCTAGTACTCACGGTACCACAGACAGAGACTTGAACCGACTGAGCAGCAATTCAGTAGAAACTGAGCAAAAAAAACAAGACTTCAACCGACTTTTTTTGAACCGAGCAAAGGAGAAATCTCCGGAGCGACTGTTCAGTGAGGCGGAGTAAAGAATCTGACAGTTGGAGTTTAAACAGCAGCAGACAGGGGCTTCAACAGCTTGTGGTGAACATTCCATGCTGGCCATGGAAAGTTTAACTCTGTTCTCTGGGGCAGTTGAAAGGCAGGACCTAACTGCATATGTCAGAATACAGCAAGACTTCATGTTGTTTGAAATCATGGTTCTCGGGACATCCCTAGTCTCAGTTACAGCAAGGGTAGACTCCATCATCACCATTTCAGCATGTTCCCCACAATTCCTTGTGGCTGTTCATCAGGCTCCAATTCAGTGGTGTAGATAAGAAAAACAAGCCAGAACTTTTTGGTGCCCCTTGCCACGACCCCCCCCCCCAAAAAAAAATCGTACACATGCCTATAATTACTACTCAGACCCCTTGAACACCCACTACTGTACTTCTGGAACTGCTTAATAAGCAAAAAACATACAGCTGTACTTAATGTTACGCATTTAACAAACAGAGCACAACGTTCATATTATAACACTAGTAGGGGTGGATATCAAACAGTAAGACTAACTAAAAAAATCAATGTTCAGGGCCCAGATTGCTGCCCCCTCTCTAATCAACTTGCAAGCCATAGCTTTAAACTTCAGACTATACTCAGAGCTGAACAAAGATACAGGTAGGAGAGAGGCAGAATTACTATAAAATAAATGGGGGAAAAAAAGAAAAACAGCATCACCCATAAAAAATGGCTGTAAATCTGGCAATCTAGACACTAAACCACCACCTCGGGGAGCTGGCGCGAAACCAGGTGGAAAATTGCAGGCAGGTATTTCCGCACACCAGACAGAACAAAGCACTTCAGTTCTGGGGGAGTTGTGTGGAGAAGGGACACCCCTACGTATACAGAGGAGCGGCAGGCATATCAGACCTTTCTGGTTTGAAGTGGAAACCTAGACAAACATCTCTTGGGACAACAAGATTTAAACAGTATGCATATGATCTGTGGGTTACAACCAGAAAGACTTGGAGGTAATGGCGACTAATGTCAGATCACCATCGGACCCACACTATTAGTGTAAGGCTCAAGTTACACTACTTAGCCAAGTTGCCAGTCAGTTATTCTTTATTAGTTTATTTGAGTTGGGGTGCTTCTCTCCCCACCCCTGCCCCTGTTAAACAATACAGGGGCAAAGCCCCCACCTCAACCTGACAAAACCGAAATTAACAGCAAGTATCCAATGAAATGATGCTGTATTCTTTATAGCTTCTGCACCACGCAACAGCAGTGGTCCAATATTCAACACAATCACCGATGTAATGCTACAAAATATATGTTTAATATCTTCATTGCTGCAGCACTAATAGAACACAAAACTGGTTACAAGTCACCAGTCCCACAAAAGCAGCCTGGATAGCAAACTACAGTGGAAGAAATCACAGCAAGACTGAATCTAAGGACAGAGCTGTTTAGCATTAGCTGAAACTTCAACCCCCCCCACTCCCCAGTTTGCTCCTGTTACCATTCCTCCAGCTAAAAACCAGTGTTATTGCTTGTGATTCTATGCACTTTATTACCTACACCGTTTACTTGGCCATTCAGATGCTTGTTATTGTGCAACTGTCGGCTGCTTGCTCCCCCTCCCTCAGGTTGCACCTGGAAATAAGCCTTGGTTCAGTGTGCCTTTCCCAGTTAAATTTAAAATAAAAATAAATAGAAAACTTCAAGGAACAAATATAATTGTCCCTCACAGATGCTTGTTTTTTATCTGGATAAAACCAAGACCTTTTCCAAAAGAAACATGCCTAAATATGCCTGATTAACTGATCTCATTCATAAAATGGGGGGGGGGGGTTAAAATAAAATGCAGTTATGATCATATTCTGTAACTGTATGCATGGTTCCAGTATTTACATGTTTTCCTTGCATGTCTTAGTAAAGTCTTGGAAAGTTTAAAAATAAGCCTTGGCTTACTTTAGAGTATGCTTTCCTACACCCATGGGTTCCATATTGGGGGCTGTCTTCACTTTATTTGTTTGCAACTTCTGATCAGAAAAGGCACACCTAGCTGTGAGCTTGTTTCCAGGTGCATCCTGCATAAAAAGGGGAAAGGGGTGCATGGGCGGTTCACTGACAGGAGGCACGTTGGCCACAACACTGGGGGAAACTCCCCTACTCTTCTTTGATAAGTGCCATGGGATCTTTTTAACGTCTCATCCGTAGGATGGCATCTCAAAAGTTCAGTTCCATCCCTTGCACTGCAGTACAGTATGAGTTATGGGTATTAGCCTAAATACCTGGTATGGGGCTAGAATGTAGGCCCTTCCAGTCGTCCGGCCCTAGAGGTGGGCATGTTACCTACTGAGCCACTGACACTGCTAGACATTTCCACGTTTGTTAAAAGCACAAAAATAAATTACAAGAAAAGGACACAGTTTAAAAGTGTTGCAGCACAATATTTGGAGACCTTACTAACCAGGGTGATATTTGAAAAGCAGTCACCCTTGCCAGTCACCTTAAAGCAGATCTATAAATCTACTTCTGCAACCAACACCCCCCCCCCCCCCGACAGTGGGGCCTAAACAGCTCTTCTGGGTTACATTTGACTGGAACATGGATCTGATAAGGAGCAGACAGGCGTCTCTTGTGAATAAATGATGAGGCGTTTGGTGGACATTTGGAGGTGGGGAAGTGGGGCAGGGCTGCATCACCTGCCAGAATCAATTCCTGGAATTTCTCTCCTTTATTTTCGTACCTCACCCATTCCACCCACCTCTCCACGGTGGGGATTAAGCCTCCACTCTCTCACCACTGCACCCCTTGCTATGCCAACATGCAGACCCCCTCATCCACCCTCTCCTGAGCGGGACAGCATTCTGAGGGACACTATTCATGCTGCCATCCTGGTGGTTCTGTCTGGTTTCAGAAAACAAACTCGGAACGTGGGCATGGCAAACCACTCTTCTAGCTGCTGCACCATTAGGACAGTTTGTTGTTTTTCCAAAATTGTCATTTTGTGGGTTTTCAGTGCGCCAACTGACATTCAACAGCTGGACACTAGCTACAATATTTAGCTTCTAACAGGTTTATGCCCAAAGCTGCCCCCTTACCTTGTAGTAACGTCCAGTGTCTGGCACAGATCCAAATTCTTGGGTAATCTGGTTCCTGACAGAGTTTGCCTTGTCGTTCTCAGTGTTAATTGCTCCAATTAGCAGGTTATTTGAGATGTTGTCTAGATGTCCACGGAATTTTAACCAGGGTCCAGCAGCAGAAATGTGGTCAGTGGTACACTTTCCCTTCACCTGTAGAAATGCACATATTTTATTAATAGGCAAGCAATCAACAACATGACAAGGTGTGGGTTAAGAAGATAAGAACACGCCCAGAGGCATAGTTAGGCCAGATGTCACAAATGGAGGGCATTACAGCCCCTGCAGTGCAGTTATCGTGACCATCTCAAACCCTGGCATGTGTTAATGAGCATATAAAAAGAATTAGTTTTACTTTTAATTGCCTAATTATTAACAAATAAAATAAAGTTTGTACAGGAATTACACGTAGTTCATTCACAAACCGGTTTAGTTTCACTTTGATTTTGTGATCACCTGCCCTCAGTTATTGTACCTTATGTTTATAAGGGTCTTCTCAAGCAAGGTCAAGAAATTGTCACTGGCTCACTAGAGACATGCTGCTAGATTCTGTATTGGGCTGATAAACTTTGGCCCACATATTAAAAGGAGATGCGCTGCCCAAAATGGAGATGCGTAGCGCATCTCAGAAAATGCCCAGAAGTGCGATATCCAAAGGGAGAGATACAGCGTGCATTTACAAATGTGAGATCATGCAGAAATGATGTATGTAAAACGGGGTGGGTACATGAATATGCCATTCATCCGTATATTCAGTCAAAATGTGCAGCGTATCTACCGCGCATCTCAGAAGTGTGCTGTGCAAAGTTAGGCAGACAAAAGGATGGCCAACATTAGACATCCACCCACAGTAAGGCCACTTAACTGCAGACAGACACCATCCTAAGACAGCCCTTGGAGGTGTACCAGGACATGTTCCAGGCCCCCATACACAGTAGTCATACCAGGACGGAAGTACCCAAAGCCTCAGGTGCCAACACACCATGGGTACCGCTCAGAAAGTCATCTCCCACACCGCACCCAGGATATGCCAGTGCTGTTGGGTGTCCCCCTAGCACACCAGCAGAGCAGATGGCTACACTGCAGCGCATGTACCAGGAGCCCGTGGCCTGCAGGGTGCCACCCAGCGATGTCATGCACCCAGGATGACGCCTGGGGAAATGGTGCCCAGGTAGCATGGTGGTACGAGTGGCACTGACCTGTGGCACACACCCACGGTGGTACACCACAGGTGCACACAGGTAGGACCCACCCACTCGGGTACCTGGTCACCCTCTGCACACTGCCATTCCTTGAAGTTATCACCACGTTCCTCTCATACAGAGGGTGTGGTGCACTGCAGGCAACCATATGCTGCATAGTGAGCTGGTGTATCACATACATGTGGTATACCTATCAGACTGTCACCCTGTGCCCTCCCCTGTTACTTGTCCAGGTGGGCCCCCTGTACCCCAATCCAACCCTGTAGATGGTTATGGGTAATAGCACTGTACCCAGAAAATGCAGTCCACTCACCCACACAAACATTCCATCACACCTGCCTGCTAGGCTGTAGTACCTCCTGTACACCTTTGTGGGGTGGTGGGGCAGCTCTCAAAGCTGGAACTGTGCATGCCTGGGGTACGCAAATGGCCTGAATACATTCCAGTAATGAGCTGCACATGTGGGGAATGGACTTGGAATGCGCAATGAGGCCATTTGCATATCCTGGCTGAACACTGCAATTTTGAGCGTCACCCGTGTGGCTGTCTATTGTGCATTTCCCTATGTTCCGCATAGGGCTCAAGGCCATCTGCCGCATCGCACATCTCCAACTGCGTGATCATACACAGGGTATTAAATAACCCCAAAAAGTGATTAGCAGTACTACACGTGAAAGTGCTAACTGGCTGTAAAAATGCATAGTACTTGGCACAGAATGGTTAGCAGAATTAAAAAAAATATATACAATTTTATTATTTTTGTCTGCTGTGCCATGGACTCACTGAAAAGAAAAAACAAATGGTTAGCAGTCTACTGCTATGCATTTTTGTACATGTTCGAATTACCCCGTTTTGCATGCCATTTTGCTGTGCTATACCAGCTATTTAAAACCCTGGTGCTTGTCTGGGATAGTCAACCGGACATGCGCAATCGCATCTCACGGCGTATCTTCTGAATATACCATTATTTTGTGCTGGTGCATCTCAGCTGCATAGCGCAGGCACTTGCACGATACTGCCTAGGACTTTTGAATATGGGGCCCTTCGTCTTTAACTAGCCAAGCATGCTTGTATTGGAGAAGGTAATAGTTCAGTAAGTACACCACTAGGGTCAGTGGAAAAGTCTTTGGTGCCAGTGGATTTTCCTAGTCACTATTGCTGCAAGCTAGTGGCTGCAAAAAGAACAGTTACACAAGAACTTACCATGACAGTAGATTTGAGGGAATCTCTGTCATTAAGTCACACCTATGGAACTTGGTGGTCAGGCGTCAGGATCACCCAGAAACTTTTTCTGCAGCAGTCTATTAGGAGCCGCCCACACCGACTTCAGGCTCCAACAATCACATGCTCTAGGTGTGCTTGGGCGGCCCCGCTCCCTCAGTTTTTTCCCTAGCTGGAGGCCATAGGAGTCAGGAGTCCCACCAAGGAACTGAGGGGAGGGGTAGAGAGAAGAGAGAGAGAGAGAGAGAGAGAGAGAGAGAGGGAAGGAGTGAGAGTGAGAGAGAATGTGCCTAGCTAGCAAAAAGGCTGGAGCAATGGAACAACAGAGCTGGAGAGAGAGAGAGAGAGAGAGAGAGAGAGAGAGAGATGAAGGGAGGGACGGCATGACCTGATGCTAGATCCCTCCAAGATCTCCTTTTATGCTAAGTTTTTACGTAACTCTTCTATCTTTGGGGATATCTGTCATCAGGTCACATCTATGGAAGGAGTCCCAAGCAGTGCTAAGCGCAAGAAAGTCTGGGTGGCAGGAGGACACAAGACTATGAAAGAAGGCTCTGAAGCACAGCAAGGCCAAAGCCTGCCCTTCTTCTGGAGGCAATGTCCAGACTGTAGTGCTTGGTGAAAATGTGGACAGTACTCCAAGTGGCAACAGCGTATATCTCAGCTGCTGACACGCCCCTGAAACAGGCAACAAAAGTGAGCATACCCCTGGTGGAAAGGCCCTTAACAACCCCAGGAAGTTCCTTACCGTACTTCCTGTAACAAACAAACAATACAGTCAGCCAACCATTTGGACAAGCACGGTTTCAAAACTGGAGTGCCCTCTCTGCCAGAGGCGAAAGAAACAAACAACTGAGAGGACTTTCTGCAGTCCTTAGTATGGTGTGTATAGTACTTGAGAAGTCTACGTACATCCAAAGTATGGAGCAATGCTTCCCCTGGATTGGTATGCTCTGGAAAATAAACAAGCAGGCGGATGGCTTGATTTAGGGTAAACTCAGACACCACCTCAGGAAGAAACTTAGGTATGTATGCAAAGAGACCCCATCTGTGGAAAAACAAATAAGGCTACTCACACATGAGAGCCTGTAGCTTGGAAATTTTTTAGCAGAAGTAATGGCAACTAAAAACAATGCCTTCCACGTAGCTCGTAAGACACGGCTGGCTCAAAAGAAGGCATGGTCAGCTTCTTGAGCCTGAAACTGAGGTCCCAAGCTAGGACCGGATTACGGATAGGAGGCTTCAAGTGAAGAATGCCTCTCAGAAAAGTATGGGCCATAGCCAACTGGGCCACCAAACAGCCATCAATAGGTACATGAAAGACGGAAACTGCTGACAGGTGCACCTTGACTGAGGAATATTTGAGTCCTGCATCCCACAAAGACAGGAGGCATTCTAGAACTTGGTTGACCAGACAAGTTAAAAAAAGAGTCTAGGTGATGGGAAGCAGCCCATATAGCAAAGTGCTTCCATTTCATGGAGTAAGTGGCCCTGGTGGAAGGTTTCCTTGCAGCCACCAAGGCATCAACCACCTTCTGAGACACCCAGAACTGAGAAATGGCTATGCCCTCAGGAGCCAAGCGTGTAGATGGAGGGACATGAGGTCTGGATGGACCAGGGTCCCTGAGCCCTTGCCAACAGGTTCCAGCAAAGAGGCTGGGGAAATAGCAGTTATGCGAGAACTTAACGTAACAGTAGATCTTCAAGAAAGTTTCCTGCAGTAGGTCTTCACATATAGGACTGCGCCCCCTGGCGTCAGGACTGCACAGCAAACTTGTAGCTAGCAATCAGCAGGGACTGTCCCCCCGTCAGGTGATGCGACGTCAGCGTGACTATAAAAGGGGCGGTCCCACGCCTGCCCTCCAGTTCTTTTCCACCAGAGACCTAGATAAAGAAAGCAGAAAAGAGGAGTAATAGACTCCTGTTACCCTGAGCCCTGGAAGAGACAGAGTCCTGGGCATGGAATAAGGTAAGAACTCAGGAGCTGGGGGAAAGGTGGGTGGGAAACTAGATCTACTGTGGAAACCTCTCTCGAAGATCTACTGTTACGGTAAGTTCTTACGTAACTGCTATATCTTAATTCGAGAGGGTTCCTGCAGTAGGCCTTCACATATAGTACTGAAGACGAAGCAGTCTAATGTAAGAAAAGGAGTCGGAGATGAGGTTCCAGAAGGCGTAAGATGTCTGCCAACTAAGGGTCTATTTAAGACTGAAGACCTTGCAAAGCTGCAAGGCCAAAACCAGCTTGATGCCTAAAGGCAATGTCCAGACTAACGCTTAGTGAAGGTGTGGACGGAAGACCAAGTGGCCGCTGCACTGATGTCCACAGTGGACACACTCCTGAAAAAAGTGGTAGAAGTAGCCACACTCCTGGTGGAGTGGCCTTTGACCACCACCAGAAGGGTTTTTTTGTACTTCTGGTAAGTGTAATGAATACAGTTAGCCAGCAACCTAGACAGTCTGTTTCATGATCGCCTTGCCCTGACACTGGGAGACAAAGGCAACAAAGAGCTGGCTCGATTTTCGAACCTCTTTAGTCAGAGAGGTAAGGTCCCTCAAAATCCTGTGCATATCGAGAGTGTGCAGGAGATATTCCTTCCCTGTTGGAGTGCCCTGGGAAAAACACTGGCAATTCAGTGCTCTGGTTTAGAGTCATTTCCAAAATCACTTTCCGAAGAAACAAAGGATTAGTCCACAGGACCACCCAGTCCCTCTGGAAAATTAAATAAGGCTCTCTGCAAACTAGAGCCTGAAGCTCTGAAACTCCTCGAGCTGAAGTGATAGCAACTAAAAAGAGCACTTCCCAAACTAAAAAAAAAAAAAATTGCATTTATCAGCTTGCTGCCAGTTCAAAAGGGGGCAAAGTAAGCTTTTCCAACATAAAATTGAGATCCCAGGGAGGAACAGGATTCCAGACTGGAGGTTTGCTAGGAATGAAGGATACCCCTTCAAGAAAGTCTCAGAAACCTCTAGCTGAGCTAGGGTTTTGCCCTCCACCGGAAGGTGGTAGGCTGACACTACAGAGACATGGACCCTGAGTGAGGAATAACTGAGGCCTGGCTCTGATAGATGCAAGAGGTACTCCAACACCTGAGAGGCTGAGCAAGAAAAGGGGTCCAAGCCTTTCGCGGTGGCCCAAATAGGGAATCTCTTCCATTTCATGGCATAAGTTGATCTAGTAGAAAGCTTCAACTAAGACCTGAGCTACCCCCATAGAGACTCCACAGCAAGAAATCGCTACGTCCACAGGCGCCATGCATGAAGATAGAGACTTGAGGCTCGGATGTACCAGGGTGCCCTGCTCCTGCGACAGAAGGTCGTGAGAGAGAGGCAGAGGTACTGGGGGTTCCAGAGCAAGTTGCTGTAACAATGGGAACCATATCTGCTGAGGCCACAGAGGGGCAATGAGGATCATGTGAGCCCCCTCTGCTTGGAGCTTCAGCAGAACCTTCTGCAATAGTGGAAAAGGAGGGAAAAGGTGTAGAAACTTCTCTATCCAGGATAGAGACAATGCATCTCACCAGAAAGTACCATGCCCGTGAACGAGCACGCAAAACCTGGGTAGTTTTGCGCTGGATGGGGAGGCAAACAGATCTAGGTCTGGTCAACCCCATTGAAGAAAACAGATCTTCTACTACCTCCTGCTTGAGTGCCCACTTGTGAGCCCTGGCGAATGATCGGCTGAGACTGTCCGCCAGAATGTTGTGAGCACCCGGCACGTGGACTGCTGTCAAAGATAGGCCATGCTGAACTGCCCAGTACCACACCCGCATCGCCTCCTTGCAGAGAGGGTACGATCAGGTGTCTCCCTGTTTGTTTAGATACCAGACAGCGGCAACGTTGTCTGTCTGAATGATGAGTGTTCCTGGAGCTAGAAGTGACTGGAAGGCCTGGAGAGTGTAGAACACTGCTCTTATTTCCAGAATGTTGATGTGCAGGTTCTCCTCCATGGGAGACCAGGAGCCTTGGGTCCTGTGGTTCCCCAGATGCACTCCCCATCCTGAGCTCGAGGCATCTGAAGTGAAGATTTGAGATGGAGGGCGACATGAGACCCTCACCAGACTGGTGAGGTCCTTCCACCAGAAGAGATTTCTCTTAAGGCTGCTGGAGACGAGGACTCTCTGGTCCATGTCGTCCAAGTGCTGATCCCACTGGACTCAGACCACTGGGTGACCCTAATGTGCAACCGGGCCAAAGGAACTGTGGGTATGGCAGCCACCATCAGACTCAAAAGTCACAGGATCGACTGAGCTGTGGTCCACTGAGAGGAAGCCACAAGTATGGCTTGTGAAATTAAAGTCTCCACTCTGTCGACTGGAAGGAAGGCCTTGCTCTGGACTGTGTCCAGCACCACTCCAATGAATTGCAGGTGCTGGGAGGGTATTAGCTGGGATTTGGGGAGATCGATATAAATTCCCAGACTGGTAAAGAGGCCCAGAGTGAAGGAGAGGGATTCCTTCAGGCTGTCTGGCGAGGGGGCTAAAAAGAGCCAGTCATCCAGGTACGGGAACACATAGATGCCCCTGCAGCATAGAAATGCCGCAACCACCACTAAGCACTTGGTGAAAACCCGAAGTGCTGAGGAGAGGCCAAACGGAAGGGCTCTGAACTGGAAATGATCCTCCAGAAAAGAGGATCTGAGGAAGCAGCGGTGGGCCAGTAGAATGGGGATAAGGAGGCAACCATCCTGCATATTCAGGGAGCACAGTCAAGTGTTTGGTAGGAGCAGGGATAACAGTCCCTGGAGGGTCAGCATATGAAATCTCGGACTCCACAAAGAGATTGAGCATGCTCAGATCTAAGATGGGTCTTAGATCTCCTGCCTTCTTTGGAATCAGGAAGAAGTGGGAGTAGAATCCCCTTCCTGTCTGTTCCAGAAGAACAGGCTTTACGGCTGCCTTTTGTACCAGAGCCTGTATTTCCTGCCTGACCAGTTGAAGTTGGTCTGATGGGTAAAAGGACCTTCCCGGAGGGTTGGGAGGTGGTCTCTCCAGGAACTCTATCGAGTGACCTCTTTCTATGAGTTGAAGAACCCACACAGCTGCAGTGACAGCCTTCCACCCATCCAGGTGGAGGCAGAACCTTCCCCCTACTGGTTCATCTGAGGGAGTGGAAGGAGGGGAAGGAAGTCAGGACGCGGAGGGGAGTGGTGCCTTTCCACCTGAGGCACTTTTGAAAACTTGGCCTGAGGAGTTTGGGCACCAGAACCTGGGGCACGTAGTTTATTTTGTCGCTTGCCCTGGTTCTTGTTCCATTTCTGTTGGCGGCGAAAAGGCTGCTGCAGTTGTTTCTGACCAGAACGGTACATGGAGCAGACATCCCGGAGGGACTTGCCACTCTCCTGCAGCTCAGTTATGTATTTGGTGTCGCCGCCAAACAGAACTGGAGCCCTGAAAGGAGCATCCAGGAGAGATGACTGAACGTAATGTGCCAACCCCACCAGACGGAGCCAGGCTAAGCATCTGAGACAAATTCCAGTGGCCACTCCCCGAGCCACAGAATCGACAGAGTAGTATGTGGCGCGGAGGGCATGGCGGCAGGATGACATTCATCCCAACTTTTTCCAGGAGTTTATTCCCGAGCTGTTCATCAGGAATCTCCTGAAGGCCTTTCTCCAACTCTGCTAAGGAGGACTTCTGAAAGGCCACCATGTGTGCAACGTAGTTCAGGGACCTGATGGCACAGGTGGATGAAGTGTAGATTTTTCTACCACACTGGTCCAGCTGTTTGGAGACCTTATCCAGTGGAGAGGCACTAAGGTGTCTGGGTTGGGCCGATCTGTCATGGGCAGCTGTAATGACCATGGAGTCGGCCTTGGGTTGAGCGGTCAAATAAGATTCCTTCCAGGGGAAAATAAGGTTGGTCCACTTTACGTGACAGCCGGAATGGAAGGAGGCTGTTGCCAAATAGTGGACATGAGGTCCTTATGTGGTCCCATCCAGGGGGAAATGGGAAGGGGATCCACACTGACCAGGTTCAGGTGCTCTGCAAGTCTCTTGCATCGGGGGTCCAGCTCCTTGGAGGCCCATCCGCAATATTTTTCTAGGGTTCTAAGAAGCTCACCAAAGGAGGGATCCTCAAGGGGAGACTTTAGGGACATCTTAGGTTGAGGCTCAATCGGGGAGTGAGGCTCAGACTGGCCTATATCAGAGTCCTCATCAGACTCCGAAGATTCCGGACTGCTGGGCAAATCCAGAACTTGGTCCAGAGGTCTGAGACCCTTTGGGGGCAGAGAACCAGAGTCCCTGTCATAAACCTGGCTAGAATGCACAGGACTAGGAGGGGGCACCCTGGCAGGTGAGGTGGCCCCGACCGTGATCGGAGGCGGACCCAGCTTTAAAAGAAATGAAAATTATGTACCTACCGTAATTCTTGATCTTCTCTTGCATCTTCACCATTCATTACTGCTTGCGGTAAGCGGAGCCTCACCGCCACGGAGTTTTTTTTTTTTTTGGAGTTGGCTCAATGGCGCCGCCGAGGACCACACAGCCATGCGCGAGGGGCGGCCGTTAGTAAGCCGTAGACTCTCCTCCATCTCAGTTCTGGTAGCGGAGAGGCGAAATAAAGTGTAAGAAAAGAAAGTGAGGCAAGAGAGCCGAGGATAGAAAAAGGAAAGGAAATAAACTGAAAAGGAAGAAGCTGGCTGGAGATTAGACAGAGCAGAGAGAATTCTACCCTAAGGGACTCCAGGGCCTCCTTTCCGGGCGGCTCGGGGAGGAGGGAAGAAGAAGAAAGAAAGAGGCATGTTGAGAGGGAGAACAGTGCCCATCGAGCATTGTTGGTTGAGAGGCTTATAGGCTCGAAACTAATAAGGGAGCAAGAATCCCAGTTGTTAGACTGAGGAGAGGTTCCACCGAACCTCCTGAACAGACCCAAGTGAGGGCAGACTCTCTGAACTCTCAACATGCCAAGTCCCTTCATCCTAGTTGAGGGCTCCTAGACTGACCGAGCAGAACCTGTTCCGGAAGAGCGCCCATCCAGGAAGAGGACTAAGTTCCTTAGCACCTTGTTAAGTGCTAACACGGAAGAGTATGGGAAAGACTATGCCTTCTCAAAGGCATTTTGTAAGAAAAGTAGAGAGGAACTCAGACTTGCTAGGACAAGGCAGACAGAAGCTTGAAGCTGACAAGTTCAGTCAGCAGCTGGAAAAGCTTGAATAATAATACCTGCCAGGGGGATTCCAAACTTTGAGGAGGCCAAGACAGGGCATGGCCACCAGGCTGTGAAACTACATGACCTGAAGGAGGTAAGGAATCGCACCATAGGGCAGTCAGAAAGAGTTCCCTCAGAATTAAAGAAATTTGCAACCGTACTCGTTCCCCCCTACCTTGAGGAAAAAAGAGAATCCATTCACAAGAACGGGGGAAAGAAAAAAAAAACAGAAAGATTATTTTTTTTTTTTTTATTTGGCATAAAGGCCAAAGGGGGAGAGAGGAACGAGACGGGAGGGGGAGACGCCACAGAAGGAGGCCACTGAGGGGAAGGTGGGTGGGTATCAGTAATGAATGGTGAAGATACAACAGAAGATCAAGAATTACGGTAGGTACGTAATTTTCATATCTTCCCTTGTCAATCTTCACCATTCATTACTGCTTGGGTAAGTACCAGGCCCCACCCCTTGAAAAAAGAGGGGTAGAACCCTGAGGGAACAAGACCCCAGCCTCCTGTTGGTGAAGAACAGAAGGGAAGACCCTGGCTAACACAAAGAGAAGCCTAAGGGAGAAGAGCTAGGAGGTGCCCCGAGGACGGGAGACTGAGGAAGCCCCTGCAAAGTCTCCTAGCTCTGGAGGAAAAGACGAGTCCCGGAAAGCGGAGCGCATCACCCTACGCCGGGCCAGGGGTGACAACCTTGATAGATGGAGCCATGCCGTCCGCCTAATGCAGATCGCTGTCCCCGCAAGCCTGGAAGCCACCTCACTGGCGTCATAAGATGCCCTTGCTTGGTGTCTTGCCAGCTCCACACCTATAGCGGAGAGGGCAATAGCCTGTCTGGTTTGCTCCGTATCAGGCACTGATGCTAGGAGCTGGGAGAGCATCGACCACAGATGCCAATTGTAGGCAGCGTGGTGAGCCTGATGTGATGCAATGCAAGCCACCGCACGAGAAGAAGAGAACACTCTTCGCCCCCACCGGTCGAACTGTAGGGAATCCGAATCTGGTGGATGGTCATGCGCCAGGTGGCGGCGCCCAGAAGGAGTCTCTAAGTACACCAAACCCGAGGACGGGTTGGGAAGGGTACCCAGGGATTCCGAGGGGGCACAATACCTTAGATGACAGTCTGCCGGGGCTGGAGAAAGGGTGGCTGGCGACTGCCAGGAACGGAGAGACGCCTCCTGGAAGGGGATAGGCCAGAAAGGTACCACCAGGTGCTGGGTACTGAATTCTCCAAGGAATTCACGCTGCCTCCCATTCAGTATTGTCTCGCCTAACGGTAGAGATTCAAGATCCCTCACCATCCTCGGGAGGAATCGCTGATATTCGTGAAATCGGCGCTGGAAGAAAGATGAGCAGGGGTTCCTCTCCTCAGAGGAGGAAGACGAGGATGATGGAGAGCCGAATGTCCAGAAGATTCCTGCGCGGTGGGGAGAGTCGAAGACCCGCCATGCATGTATCTAACGATGAGGGAAGGCCACGCGAGAACCTCTGAACTGCTCCCAGGAAAACAGACCCGTAGGACCGACATGGCCGGGAAGAGCGGGGGCTGGATGCAGAGGTACTGGAGAAGGGCACCTATGAAGAGGCAACTGACCTCTGCCAGGGCTCTGAAACCCGGGGAACGGAGCCCGAGCTGGCGGGATCCCGGACAACAAATCAGGCCGCAAGACGAGACCCTGAGGATGCGATGCCTGGAAGAGACCAGGGGCGGAACCTCCCTTGAGACGAACCCAGGACTGCATGGATCCAGAAGGGCAGTCCACAGCAATGCCACCGGAGGGAACCCCGGGGCCCAAGAGGAAAGGGCGGGGTTCGGCACTACGGCTCCTAGCCACCCCACGGGTGGCCGGCGAGACCGGGATGACCGCCCCCGCCTGACCCTCGGACTCGAGAGAGCCTCCTCGACTGCAGCATTCCCCACCCCGAGAGGAGGAAACAGCACCGGGAGGGTAGCTGTCACAGGCCCCTAGGAGGGGAGCCTCCTCAGCCCCACACATCATGACCCTGGGACCCAGGGCCACCCCTAGCCCGAGGGCCCTCAGGGGAGGACGGGAGGACTGTGGGAGGGTCAGCCGCGCCGCCTAGCACCCTGTGTTATCGGGGACCCTGACCCCGAAGAGTCAGGGTGCCAGGATGGGTCCACATCTGAGTCATCGACCTCCGAAGAGGACAAGACCAGCAGAACCTCAATGCTGGCAACCCCAGGGGTCCCCAGAGCAACGGCACTGCGAGCGGCGCCGGTGCCAGGGACAGCGCCGGACGACCCCAGCCCACTCACGACAGCCAGGCCTGGTCCTGGCTCCCCTGCTGCACCAGTTAGGCCCACGGCGCTGCTCTCGGCGTTGACCCCAACCCAGCACCGCTGGAGCACAAACTAGTTCACGGGGCTACGTTACTCACGGTGCCGTTCCTCGATCATCGGCGCCACAAGCGCGCCAGGATCCGAACGGGCGCCAGAGGGCGGTGTCAAGGGTCCACCGTGCCAGGCCCAGAAATCGTGGGCCTCGACACTGGGAGCCTGCACCTCCGGGAGGACTGCCGAGGTGGTGTCCCGTCACGCCCCGGAGGACCACGACGCCCCCCTCAACACCGCGAGAAGCTTCCTTCGCAAGAGAAGAGGAGGAAGCCTCCTCCGCGACGTGATAGGCCCGGAGGGGACCCGGGAAGGGCCTAGAGACCTTACTTGGAATCCCTGAGCAACGCCGTCCTCGAAGGTCGGCGGGCTCGCCAAGCTTGAACGCTGCGACTTCGAGGACACAACGTCCATGGAGAACAAGCATCGCACGCGGCCCATGTCGTGGTTGGGTCCCAGGCAACGGAGACCGACATCATGCCGTCCGAGACGGAAAATGCCGCCACAGGAGCACCGACAAGATAGCGCCGCCCGCCGACTTGCGCCTGCTCCTGAACCAGACATGATGCTAACTAAACAAGGAAAAAGGCAATAAAGCACTCGCCACGAGTATAGAAAGAAAAAGGAACGGTCTTCACCGGTATACTGCATCGAGAAACGCCTGAGAAAATGAGGAGTCTTGAGGTTGGAAAACCGAGAAACTATTCGCCACGCGCAGCAGGTGCAGCCTCGATGGCGGGAGAAACAGAACTGAGATGGAGGAGGAGGAGTTCAGGCACCTAACGGCCGCCTCGCATGACGCGGTAAGTCGCCCTCAAGGGGCGCGCTGGAGCAGACTCAAAAAAAAACTCCTGTGAGGTGCGCACTCCGGCTAACCCAAGCAGTAATGAATGGTGAAGACTGACAAGGGAAGATGCTGAGTTTTCACGTCCTTCCACCACCTTCCCAATTCAGAACCAGAGCATCCAGGGGGACTGAGCCCAAGACTGGGGGTCCGCAACAAAAGGAGGAAGTTGGTGATTGTCTGGGGCTGCAAAGAGATCTATCTCTGGGGTGCCCCACCTTGAAAAGATCACTCTCAACACCCGAGGATTCAGGGACCATTCGTGATGGCCCTGAGAGATCCTGCTCAGTGCATCTGCTAGCACATAGCAGTTCACCTTCCAGGGAAGGACAATCAGAGAGGTTTGCAAAGAATAAGCCAGGGACCACAATTTCATAGCTTCTGTGCACAAGGCCGTGGACTGAGTGCCTCCCTGCTTATTGATGTACCACATGGTGGTGGTATTGTCTGTTCGGACCTGAACCACCTTGTTCTGCACTGACAGAGAAAGCATTCAGGGCCAGAAAAACTGCCCTGAGTTCTAGGAGATTGATATGGAGAAGGATTCTTTTGGGGGGGGGGGGACCATAGTCCCTGGGCAGTGAGGGCCCTTAGATGGGCCCCCCAGCCTAGAAGAGAAGCATCCGTGGTAAGGACCACTGAATGAGACTGAGTGGCAAATGGGACCCTTTGCCTTAAATTGTCCTGATCCTGCCACCACTGAAGGGCTTGGATCAAGGTCAGAGTCACTGGGATCAGTTTGGTAAGGGAATCCTTCTTCTGAGACCAGAAAGCCCTCAGATGGAACTGAATATCCCTCATCTGAAATCTTGCCCCTTGGACCACTGCCGTTGAAGCTGCCATGTGGCCCAAGAGCTGGAGAAAATGCCTTGCTGGTCGAGATACCTGAAGGCTGAAGGAAGAGGCTAGTTCTATAAGATCCCTTGTCCTGTCCAGGAGAAGAAAGGCTCTTGCTCTGACTGTGTCCAGTTCTGCCCCTATAAAGGTAAAGGGCTGGACTGGTTCGAGAACTGACTTGGGAAAGTTGAGAAGAAATCCTAGAGAAGTGAGCACTTGCTGGGTCACTTGCAGGTGAGACTTGACTTGGTCTGGAGACTGGCCCACTATTAGCCAATTGTCCAGATATGGAAAAATGGAAATATTTTGCCTTCTTAGAAAGGCAACTACTACTGTCAGGCATTTTGTGAAAACCCTTGGGGCTGAGGTTAGGCCAAAGGGCATTGCTCTGAACTGACAGTGGCCTGAGGGCAGCTCAAACCTGAGGTACTTTCTGTGGGAGCACCTGATGGGAATGTGAAAGTAGGCATCTTTGAGGTCCAGGGAGGCTAGCCAGTCCCCTGGCCTTAGAGAGGGAAGGATTATTCCCAGAGTTACCATCTTGAACTTTGGTTTTAAAATATGTTTGTTTAGGTATCTTAGGTCTAGGATGGGTCGCCACTCCCCTGTCTTTTTTGGGGTAAGGAAGTACCTGGAGTACAGCCCTTTTCCCCAGTGTAGGGTAGGTACTCTCTTTATGGCTCTTAAGGCCAGCAGAGATTAAACCTCTGCTTCTAGAGCAAGGGTTTTTGAGAGATTTGTAGGAGGAAAAGATCTGGCTCTTATCTTTGGAAATTTTCTGAAGCCGAGAACCTGTCCCTGGCTTACTACTTCCAGCACCCACTTGTCTGATGTAATAGACATCCAGTCCTGGACATAGTAAGCCAGTCTGCCCCCTACTGGAATAGGAGAGTCGACCCAGGAAGGCCCATCAAGGTGTCTGCTTGGCAGGGGCCTTAGGCTGAGAAGTGGATGCAGCCCTGCTCATCTCCCTTCTGCCTCTCCCTCTGAAGAACCCCCTCTGTAAAAAGGCCTGTGAAAAGGCCTGCCCTTGCCCCTAGACTGCTGCCTCTGAGGAGTTGCCTGCCTCTCCTTGGCCTGAGCACTCCTGTAGGTGGTCCTGTATTCATCCATTTTCTTCATGTAGTTCTCCGTCTGCTCCCCAAACTGAGAATTACCCACTACAGGAAAATCCATGGCCTTAGCCTGGGTATCCTGCGAGAGGCTAGTACATCTGAGCCAAGCCATTCTCCGAAGAGCCACAGATGTAGCCACGACTCTTGATGACGCATCACTGGAGTCCATATCAGCATGAAACTGAACTTTAGATGCATCAATCCCATCTGCAGCCACCGCTTCCAACTCCCTGGCTAGCTGGGGGGGGGGGGGAGGCCTGTTTAGCCAGTGCCAGTACAGTGTCCCACCTGGACTTCTGGTACCTGGCTGTATAGGTCATATAATTTGCCTGTCTGAGTCCCAAGGAAGATGCCATGTACAGTTTTTTTGCCATGGCATCAATCTTCCTGGAGTCTTTGTCTGGGGGGTGTGAAGCCAATGGAATGCTTGCCTTATCACAGGCAGCAGCCTGCATAACCCCAACATGGCTGCATTGCTGATATAAAAACTCTGTATCTGAACCTGAGAGTGTATACCTCTTGTCCATTCTTCTGTCCACGGGAGGTATAGAATTAGGGAGAGACTTCAGAATTTTTTGTGTCTGTTTCCCAAAAGATTTGTGCAGGGGAATAGACAATCTCCTGGACTCTGGGATGTCCATCATTTCTACAAAATCAGGTTCCTTCTGATCCTCCATTGCCTCTTCTATAGGAAGCTGGAGGGTCTCAGCCACCTTTCTGTAGAACATAAAGTGGGAAGGGGACTCAGAAAGCCTAGGAGGGGATACACCTGAAGGTCTGTCTGGGGAGATGTCCGGCTCCACAGGCACATCTAGACATTCACCATCATCTTCATACTCCCCTTCCTCCTCAAACTCTGGTTCATAAAATTCTTCAGGGGTATAGTCGTGAACCAGGGGAACCGACCGAACAGAGACCCTGCCAAAAGGTGCCAGATCGGTCGGAACCGGGCGAGGCGATTCCACAATCCGGATTGCTCTGGCTATTTCTTCGGCGGTCGGAACATGGACTTCTGGATCTGAACTGGATGATTTTTTTTGCTCTTTTTAGATGGAACCGACCCCTGGGATCGGCTTCCTTTCGTTCAAGAAGTGTCGCCTGGTCAGAGGGCATTCCTTCAGGTTCGGTCGAACCGAACCGGGCTGGCCATCCGGGTCAGTGGACTTAGCCTCCTTTTCCCTCAGTCTACCCAATTTCTTTTCAAGGGTAGATGAGGGAAAATTTTTGCAAATTTGGCAGTCTGACTCGAGGTGTTCAAACCCCAGACAAACACAAGTGGTGTGGGGATCGGCCTTAGCAAAGACCTCCCCACACTCACTGTAGTGTTGAAACCCAGTGGGCCCGGTTTTTTCTTGGGTTTCTCAGACATGGCCAACCTAACCAAACTTACCCTTTTTTCCGCAACCGCCAGGCAAGACTCCCTTATCGGTTCCTAACTGTGTCACGGGTCTTGGGGAAAAAAAACTAAAAAAAAAAAAAAAAAGCGTTTTGATTCAAGAACCGATAAGGACTGGTAACCACACAGTAAAGTTAATACAGAAATTAAGCAAATGATCAGTTCAGCCAAACCGATCCACACTTTTTACAAGTTCCACACAGAAAAACACAGACAAAACCTATCTAGTACTCATGGTACCACAGACAGACTGAACAGACTATGCGGAACAATTTTTTGGTTAGAAACCGACGAAAAACCGACACTTCAACAGACTTTCGAACTGAGCAGCAGGAGAAATCTCCGGAGCGACTGTTCAGTAAGGCGGAGTAAAGAATCTGACGGTTAGTTTTCAAAGGGAGACAGACAGAGACATCAACCGAGCTCGAGCTCAGCATTCTATGCTCTGCATAGAAAGTTTAACTCTTTGTTCTCCAGGGCAGTTTAAAGGCTGGGGCTAACTGCACTTGTCAGGATACAGCAAGACTTCAAGTTGTTTGAAATAATGGTCATGGAGCCACTGGGTGGAAGTGACCACTGCACAGTGTGGTTCAAGTTGGATATGGGCAGGGAAAGCATCCCAACTAAGACCAAAATCTTGGATTTCAGGACGGCAGACTTTAGGAAAATGGGCGAAGTACTAAGGAGCCATATGGCGGGCATCAGAGCAGATATGGGGGTGGACCAAAGGTGGCCTATCATTAAGGAAGGAATATTGGTTGCCACAGATGAGTACGTTAGGCTCAGGGGGAAGAACACAAGGGCCAAAGTGCCCAGCTGGTTCAGTTCTGGGGTTGCCCAGGCAGTAAGGGAAAAGAGGTTGACCTATAGAAAATTTAGGAAGACCGAGATAGGTGGATAGGGAAAATTACCTAAGGCTGGCTAGTGAGGCAAGCAGGGAAGTCCAGCGAGCAAAGGCACAGAAGGAGCTGCAGATAGCTGAAGGAATTAAGAAGGGGGAGAAGGCTTTCTTTCGCTATACAAGTGAGAAAAGGGACAAGAAGGAAGGGACTGTTAGGCTTAAGAATGGGGTGGAGTGAGTGGAGGATAATGGGGGAAAGGCAGAGATACTAAATGAATACTTCTGTTCCATCTTTACCCGGGAGAAGGATAGACCAGTGCCTTCAGTAGGGAAAAGAGGAGCAGGGAAGGGAACAGAGTGAGGGAGGGGCCGCAGGCATTGAAGATGGACAAAAATCACCAGGCCCGGTCAGAGTACATCCAAGGGTACTAAAGGAACCATCCAAGGACCTGGCAGGGTCACTGGCAGACCTAGTTAATAGTTCACTAGAGTCAGGATTGGTACCACAGGATGGGAGAACAGCACATGTAGTGCCCCTCCACAAAAGCAGTCCCAAGGATGACCCAGGGAATTACAGACCAGTCAGTCCGACCTCAACTGTGGGCAAGCTCATGGAGACCATACTAAAGAAAAGGTTGGTTGGATATCTAGAGGAGCATGGTTTCTAGGATGCGAGGCAGCATGGGTTCATGGGGGGAGACTGTGTCAAATGAATCTGACTGACTTCTTTGACTGTGTCACCAAGACAGTGGACAGGGGCATAGCGACAGACATCCTCTATCTTGAATTCAGCAAGCCCTTTGACTCTGTGCCCCACAAAAGGTTGATCAGGAAGTTAGTGGATCTTGGGGTTGGGGAAAAGATGGCCAGATGGGTGGAAAACTGGCTGAGGGACAGAACCCAGAGAGTGGTCATGGGGGAAGAGTTATCTGGCACAATACAGGTAACCAGTGGGGTCTCGCAGGGCTCAGTGCTGGGTCCGGTGTTGTTCAATGTCTTCATCAATGACACTGGGGATGACATTAAGGACAAAATATGCCTATTCGCAGATGACACCAAGCTCTGCAGGAGAGTGGACACAGCTGAAGGGATACAGGACCTACAGGAAGATCTGGAAAGCTGGGGAGGTGGTCCAGGATCTAGCAGCTTGGTTTCAATGCCAAGAAATGCAAAGTTATGCATATTGGAGCCAAGACTCCCAGGACAGAGTACTACCTGGGTGGAGTCCGAGTATCTGTATCAGAGGAGGAGAAGGATCTGGGAGTTATGATCACTAGTGACCTGAAGCACTCTGCCTTTGCAGCTGCTTTCTTGCACTGCGTAAACAAGATGCTGGGATGCTTATCTAGGGGATCAGTAGTACGAGAGAGGAGGTTATAATGCCTTTGTACAGGTCACTGGTAAGGCCGCATCTTGAGTATGGAGTTCAGTAGTGGTGCCCACACCTCAAAAAGAACATTAACCTGCTGGAGAAGGTCCAGAGGAGGGCTACAAAGATGATAACGGGTCAGCAGTGTAAGGCATATGAGGAGAGGTTGAGGGCACTGAACAGGTACTCCCTGGAAGACAGAAGAGAGAGGGGACATGATTGGGACCTTTAAGTACTTGAAAGGGATAAATAAGGTTGATAAAGAGAGTCTCTAAGCTGAGTGGCAACTATAACATGAGGGGGCACAGTCTTAAGCTGGAGGGTGGGAGGTTTAGGAGGGAGGTCAGGAAGCACTTCCTCACAGAGAGGGTGGTGGACATTTGGAGTGCAGTGCCAGAAGAGGTCATCTCGTTGAAGACAGTGGGCAGCTTTAAGAGAGGCTGGGATAGGCATAGGGGGGAAGGTAAGGATCATGGGTAGGGAGGATGCGAGGAGTAGGGAGGGAGGGCAGGAACATTAGCTCAAGCTGTGGATCCTGCAATACGAGCAGACTTGATAGACCAAATGGCCTTCTTCTGCTGGCTTCTTCGTATGTTCGTATGTATGAGGCAGTAGCCTCCTAAACTCCCACTGCATCATAAGAGGCTAGACTGTGTTGGGGGGTGTTCCAAGTCCAGGAAAGATGCAGTTGGAGTTGATCAATGAATGTAAACAAACCTGTATTTGTGTGGTAACACCAGTATAGCGGGCAGTCTCTTACTTTTTTTAAAGAAAAAAAAACGAGTCAGAATCAAACTACCAGTTACATCAGAAATCTTTACAGAATATAGGCAATCATAAAATGTGTTTTTTAAACTAGAGATACTTTGAGACCTAAGGGGGGCTGACAGTGTCCCTTTAAAAGGAGGTAGTGGTTTGGAGTCTCAGCCACTAACCCATGACACTTCAAATACTTAAGAAAATGTTTTGGTCCAGATGTTTTCTTGGGTCTTTCTGACCTGCCAACTTGTCAGAAAACCCTAAAGAAGTGTGGTATATGTTGTTCATCCACACTGTTTGGCATGTCCCTTTCCCCCCTTTAAATCTTGCCGGAAGTCTTCAAACTGGCTCCTCCCACCCACCTGGGAGGTATATACCATGGCTTCGCCGCATGACACCAGATCTTAGCCCGCTGGAAGCCAGGTTGTGTGCGTCCGCAGCCGGGGAGGTCGGGTGGGTCCATGTGGAAGAACAACATATACCACTTCTAGAACTAATGTTACAGGTGAGTAACCTGTTTTTCTAGGATCGTGGATATGTTGTTCATCCACACTATCTGGCAGACTCCTAGCAGTTCTCCGGGAGGAGGGAGGCAAGGAGCACACCCCCTACTTAAGGAACAGAGATTGGAGAACCAAGGCCCCAAAACCAGCATCCTGGCATGACTCAAGGTCGATGTGGTAGTGGGGTAATGAAGGTGTTTGCTGACTTCCAGGTAGCAGCCCGGCAGATTTCCTGGATAGGGAGGGAACCTGCATCTTCCAGCGGAAAGGAAGATCTGGCGTCATGGGACGCAGCCAAGGTATACACCACCGGGGTGGGTGGGAAGAGCCAGCTTGAAGACTTCCAGCAAGATTTAAAGGGGAAAGGGACATGCCAAACAGTGTGGATAAACAACATTTCCACGATCCTAGAAAATGCTGTTTCCCAAAGGAAAATAAGGAGAAGCAGTTGGTTCCCACAAGAAATGGAACTGCAATAAAAACGGTTCCCACAAAAAGATGCAGTTTTTTGAAGTAAAATCACAGTAAAACTAATGAAAAAGGGAACCACGGATTTTTACCACAAATGTGATAAACTTTTAACTCAAAAAGAGCGGGAACCGCTAGGGGAAAAACACTGTTCCCAGGAACCATCAGGAACTGTGGAAAAAAATAAAGAAAATATATAAAAACTAAGACAAACTAAGTCAGCACAAAAGTGAGGAAAAAAGTTGAAGAAAATCCTGTCTGAATTCTCTTCAGGCAGGAATGAGAGAGCACTTCAGAGGCAGTGTTGCTCAGTCAGGCGGAGAAAAAATTCTTGTGCTCCAATGGGCAAGCTCCACTTAGCACACCCTCTAACTCTCTTCTGATTGGCCAATTCATTTTACTCATTACCATAATCTCCACTTCTGAGGTAGCTCAACCTAGCTAGTTTACTGCTATTGTTACTGATGCTAAAGGACTCCTGGGGTGAGAATTGTGCACATTTTTAAAAATATTCTAAAGCACCCCCACTGGTGTCTTGCCCCTCTGGACTTAGTCTTACACAGTCCATATCTTTCAATCTTCTGAGATTTAGCAAATGAAGGGGAAAGAATCTTGAAGCCAGACAGCAAATCTCTTCTTCCAGGTTCTTCTTGCTGACAGCTCCGCCCTTGTGCCGCCACCATGCTCCAATGTTTTGTGGCAAACTTATTTGTAGAGTGTGGGAGCACGCTACGTTGAAATGAATAGGGGTGAGTATTAAAATTCTTTTTGCCCGATTATACTTGCTGACCTGTGTTATGAACAGATTTTAACTTCTGTATTATGTGTAGTATATGTACTGTCATTTCACCTTCTGTAATGTTACCTGTCCTTACCAGGACCTACTTGTAAAGGAGCACTGCTCAATGGTGCTTCCCCCTAGTAAAATAAATGAATACAAATACAAATATTTTAGAAGTCCTCTGGGGTAAAGTCACTGCTCAACTAACAAAGCTGTTTTAGTTGAGCGGTGGCTTTGAACTGACCTCAGTGGACTTCTAAAATATGTCAAAAAGAATTTTAATACTCGCCCCCATTCATTTCAATGTAGCACGCCCCGGTGATCTACAGACAACTTCACACATAGAGCGCGTGGGCAGCACAGGAGTGAAGCTGTCAGCAAGAAGAACCAGGAAGAGGAAGGGACCTGGTGACTGGCTCCTGCGAGCCAAGAATTAAGATCCCTTCCCCTTCATTTGCTAAAGCTCAGAAGACTGAAAAGATATGGACGGTGCAAGTCCAGAATACTTGATGAAAGTATCAAAAATTATGCTCTTTAAGGCCACTGCTTATAACAGCCAAGTCTCTTTCCTCCAATGTGCTCGGCAATTGGTACCCCTCCCATCCAGTAATTTACACCTGGATTTTCCCTCTAGCATGCTTTACTTCACACTTTGCATTAAATTTCGGTTGCCAGATTTCTGACCACCTCTCTAGCCATGTCCTTTCATTTTCCTAATCCCTTCTTTGCTATTCACTCTTCCACAGATCTTTGTGACATCTATTCTAAGTAAATTAATAACACGCATTCCAGCAGAGAGGGTCGGCACCGCTCTAATACATGCTAGAGGAAGAGGAAAAGGAAAGAAGCAGGCAGTAATTTACCCACCTATGTGGTTAAGCCTCTCTCCAATAACAAACTCTTTACCTGCCCGAGACACCAGGCAAGAGACTTACTGTAGACCTACAATAAAAACATTCTAATAGTAAGAAGTGGCACCTATTCAGGCACTGTAGGCACTGAATTAGAGTTAGCTAGCAGGTTATTCAATTTAAAAGTCTCTGCTTAATGAGCAGGATTTCTAATTTTAGAGGTGCCCCCAATCACCAGATAGCCCCAACCTGCCTCAGAGTTGCACAGTTCCTGATCAAACAACAAAAGGTTAGAAAACCTAAATCTTCCAGGAAGCTCAGTCTATGCTGCTACACCCTTGGTGGTACAACAGAAACTGTAGTAACTGCTGTAACTGGAATGTTCATGGCTGTGGGGTTTCATGTGGAGGGCACAGCTTTTGGGTTCTACCACTACGCCCAGTAGGAGAGCACATTACCCATACTAATTCCCCACTGACAATATAGAGCAGTACACAAAAGCAACAGTATTGTGCTGCTGATGCTAGCAGATTAATTTCAGCGTGGCTCTCAAGGAGCTGACGTGTAGAAATTAGAGAAAAATCACTAAAGAAAGGTCTCTGTGAAGAGTAGGAAGCAGTATATCAGTTAAGATAGAATAAAAACACTGAGGGAGTCTGGGAAGGGACATGTCCTAAGACTTCTCTCAAAATGTTTCATCCTATCCCAGCTATCCGGGGAGGACACCTCATACCAAATGCTGATAGCCTACAGAAGCTGACACACACCTTTTTTAACAATCAAGAGAAATAAAAAAGGGGGCGCTGTTGAGCACGCCCACTAACTAGAGGTTTTCAGTGGGAGCTCTCTAAATCGACTGTACTTCTACCTAATAAAATAGCGATTTCCAGTGGAAAAATAAGATTTTAACGACTGGATCAGAATTCCTGAGCCTCAGAGGAACATTTTGATATCTTTTTTTCCCTATAATAAGTCATACAAACAAAGGACCGACACCTAATGCTAAATCTCAGCCGGTAGAGACAATGTCTATGGCCGCTGCAGCAAAATCTACATCGGAGCCCGATCCACCCTTGAGAGCTCTACAGAAATCAATGCAGGCTATAGACACCAAAATAGAATCAATCCTGACCAAATTCGAAGAACAGGAAGCCAGAATTAATACCGCTGCAAAAACGGCAAACCACAGCAGAATCTATAGCCACAAAGGCACTGGCATCCTCGAGCCAACTGACAAGAAAATGGCCAGCTTAAATATCGTCTGGAGGCCTTAGAGAATTTGCAGAGGGCCTCCAACATATGAATCGTTGGGATTACCCGAAAATATAGAGGGTGATAATGCGCTATATTTCATCCGGGAATGGTTACAGACAGCCTTAAAATTTACAAGCAAGCTTAACTGAATAGAATCTATTCCTGGCCTATCGAATCCCACCTCGATCGGCGACTGCCAATAACACCTTGCCCCGAACCATTCTAGTGATTACATCGAACCCAGCCATATGGGATGCAGTTCTTCAAGCGGCCCGAGATGCCCGTCAGCTGAATTTTCAGGGTGCCACAGTGCACATCTTCCCAGACCTTTCATCTGCTACCAGGGCGAGGAGGAAGAAATCTGACTGTGTGCTAGCCAAACTGCGTAGCCTGGGGGTTACGCACTCACTCTTGATCCTGGCTCATCTGCGGATACATTACGGAGGTCGGACCTACCAGTACACTGATCCAGAGGAGGCTGAAAAGAAAGCCAAGCCCTTAGCTGCAGAACTTGACCGTTCCTGGTAACAGGAGCCTTTCGATTCAGAAGAAGAGACCTGAACTTTGGGAGGTTACCCTTATGGGGTTTTTCTTTTTTCAAATGTTTGATATTTTCTTCCAAAGGTAGTCAAGCAGTATATCTCCTGCTACTTCTAGGAATAACGTTTGTAGACTATCGCTGTTTTGAGTAGGGCATTGAAATTTGTTGTACCAGTTACTACTTATTAAAAATAGGGGACAATTTTTGTGACGTTAATATTATGTTTTCACATGGCTAAGTTCCCATAACAGTTTATAATGGCAGTGTTTGTATTGTAACACAGTCAAGGAGTTGATTGACTGATGCAAATCTATCTTAATGTAATTATTTTCCTACAGTATGATTAAGATACAGTAACCCACTGAAAATAGGAATGGTATATGTTGTTCATCCACACTGTCTGGCAGGTTCCTTGCCGCTTTAAATCTTGCCGGAAGGTCTTCAAGCTGGTTCCTCCCACCCACCTGGGTGGTAAAACTCTCGGCTCCGCCCCATGACGCCAGATCTAGCCCGCTGGAAGCCAGGTTGTGCATCGAGGCCGGGGAGGCCAGGTGGGTCGTGTGGATGAACATATACCTTTCCTAGAACTCTTGTTACAGGTGAGTAACCTGTATTTCTAGGGACATGGATATGTTGTTCATCCACACTGTCTGGCAGACTCCTAGCAGTTCTCCAGGAGGAGGGAGGCAAGGCGCACACCCCCTACTTAGGAAATAAAGACTGGAGAACAGAGGCCCCAAAACCAGCATCCCGGCGTGACTCAAGGTCGATGTGGTAGTGGGTGATGAAGGTGGGTGCTGACTTCCAGGTAGCAGCCCTGCAGATTTCCTGGATAGGGACGTCCCTGGAAGCAGCCACTGATGCAGCGGTATGGCGGGTAGAATGAGCTCTTATCCCTCTGGGAGGCTCTATGCCCGCCAACCTATAGCAGAGATCTATGCAGGAGGTGACCCACCTGCCTATCGTCCACTTGGCTGCAGGTCTGCCAGGTGCGGCTTCAGCGTAGGTGACAGCTGGCGAACCTCTCCTCGAACTTCAGCCGTCCACTCCTTATAGTAAGCGAGCACTCTTCTAGGGTCCAAAGTATGGAGCCTATATTCGGCCTCCAAGGTGTGACTGGGGTAGAACACCGGCAGACTCAACACCTGGTTAAGGTGAAACTCAGACACCACCTTCGGAAGGAATTTTGGGTGGGGGCGCAGGACAACCTTGTCCCTGTGGAAGACCAGATAGGGAGACTCTATGGAAAGCACCTGGAGCTCTCCCATCCTTCTGGCTGACATGATAGCCACCAAGAAGGTGGTCTTCCATGACAGGTGAGAAATGTCACACCTGTGCATCGGTTCGAATGGCTTGCCCATGAGCTTAGCCAATACCAGCAGTAGATTCCACAAAGGTGGAGGTTCTCGCACTGGAGGGGATATGTGATCAGGGCCTTTGAAAAAGTGCCTGACCACCTTCTCCTGCGCCGACTGCTTCCCAGCCAGCGCCCAGTAAGCAGAGATGGCTGTCAGGTGCACCATAAGGGTCGTCGACTGAAGCCCTTGCTGAGAAAGGGACCACAGGCAGTCCAGAATGCTTGCCAAGGAACCGAGGAAGGGTCAGGCCCTTGCCTCTGACACCAAATGGAGAATCTCTTCCATTTGAAGGCGTAGCATTTTCTGGTCGACTCCTTACGGGACGCCTCAACAATGTTGAGGACCTCGTCGGAAAGACCCAAGGCCTGGAACTCTAGCTGCTCAGGAACCAGGCCGTCAGGTGCAGGGATTGAAGGTCCGGATGGAATACCTTCCCCTGATTGACTAAGATCAGGTCCGGGCGGGCTGGAACCTGCCTCGGGAGCCTGGAGCCGAGACTGAGGAGATCTGGATACCAGAACTGGCAGGGCCAGTCTGGGGCTACCATAATCACCTGCGCCTTGTCCCTCCTCGCCTTGAGAAGCACCTTGTGGATCAAGCGAAATGGAAAGGCGTAGAAGAGGCCCGGGGTCCACGCCTGAGAAGGCATCCCCCTGCAGCGAGCCCTGCTGAGGGGGGCGCATGAAACAGTCTCAGCTTTGCATTCTCCCTGGAGGCAAACAGGTTCACCTGAGGCATGCCCCAGTGGGAGAACAGATCTTGTACTACCTCCGACAGGAGAGACCACTCGTGGGATGCAGCCCCTATCTAGCTTAGGGCATCGGCCAGAGTGTTGGAAGCTCCTGCCACATGGATGGCAAGGAGATCCGCCTCCAGACTGTGCACGAGTGACCAAATGAGGAGAGCTTCTCTGCACAGAGGCATGGAGCGCGTCCCGCCCTGGCGGTTTAGGTAGTACATGGTCGTGGTATCGTCCGTCTGGACCTGAATCACTTGACCCCGTAGAAACGGAGGGAAGGTGGTGAGGGCTAGATGAACCGCTCGAAGCTCCAGCAGGTTGATGTGGCATCGGGACTCCCAAGGGGACCAGAGGCCGTGCGCTCTGTGCTCCCCCAGATGGGCACCCCAACCCATCAGAGAGGCATCGGTCAATAGAGAGACCGTCGGCTCAGGGCAGATGAATGGGATGCCCTCCTGCAGATGAGCTGGAACGGTCCACCACTGGAGAGCGTTCCACATCCCCTGGGTCACTGTCACTAGCTGATCCAGAGGATCGAAGTGCTGTGGCCATTGGCTGGCCAGCCCCCATTGAAGGAGACGCATGTACCAACGGGCCACGCTGGTGCAGGCCGCCATGAGGCCCAGGAGACGCATAAAGTCCCGGGCAGGGCGCAATTGCCCAACCTGAAGTGATTGGGCAAAGAAGGAAAGAACCTCGGCCCTGTCCGCCAGGAGCCGTGCTCTGGCTCGTAGAAAGTCGAGCTCTGCCCTGATGAATTGTATCACCTGCTTTGGCGCGAGTTCCAACTTGGCCTCGTTGACGAGGAGGCCAACCTGAGAGAAAACCTGGAGGGCCAGATCTCTGGACCGCTCCACCTCCATTCTGGAGGAGGCTGCAATCAGCCAGTCATCCAGGTAGGGGTACACCCTGACCCTTCAGCGCCAAGAGGAATGCTGTCACCACTGCCATGCATTTGGTGAAGACCCTGGGAGCTAGGAAAGGCCGAGGGCATGGCCCGAACTCGTGGAGGGATCCCTATGTCCTAAGCGGAGGAATCTCTGGTGAGACGGACGGATAGGGACATGAAAGAATGCGTCCTGGAGGTCCAGAGAACAGAACCACATGCCTCGTTCCAAGGATGGGATTATCTGAGCCAGAGTGACCATCCCGAAGGTCCGAGACCTTAGGAACCTGTTCAGGTTGTGCAAGTCTAGAATGGGGCGCCAGCCCCCCCGTCCATTTTGGGACCAGAAGAACCTGGACACAAACCCCGGGTCTGGTGGAGGATCCGCCACCTTCCTGATCACCTCTTTTTCGAGGAGCAGGGCGATATCTGCTCGGCGAGCCGACAGAGGCGCTGCGCACCCCGTAGCCCCCCCGAGGGGTGACGGCTCGGAAGGGCGGGGCGTGCTCGAACTCCAGGGGCAGGCTCTTTCCTACCACCTCCAAAACCCAACGGTCGGTGGTGATAACGGACCAAGCAGAAAGGAAGTGGCGGAGCCGTCCCCCCACGGGGGGGAACCCAGGGGGGAGTGACGAGGCTGGGGGCGACACCCCTCAACCTGTCACTGGGCAGGCTTGCAGCAGGGACCGGCCGAGGGACCTCCTGGGCCTTTTCCTCCCTGTTAAAGGAAGCCGCAGGCTTGGCTTTGGAGTGCCAAGCGCGCGCCTGCTGGCCCTGATGCTGGTGCTGTTGGGCCGGACGGGCCACAGGCGCAGAAGGGTGAAAGGACTTATGTTGTTGGCGACGGCCCTTGTCCTTCTGGGTGGAGGTGACCAAGTCCAGAGTGGCACTGGACTTTTCGATCCGCTGGAGGTGACCTTCCACTCCAGGGCCGAAGAGGTCAGTCCCAGGAAGGGGACATCTGCCAGTTACGCTGGGTATCCGCCGAAGGTGGATATCCTCAGCCATACTCTGCGACATGGCCACCGCGGCTGCAACTGATCGGGCACAGGAGTCTCCAATGTCCAGAGCCATTTGGAGCTGCTGTTTTGCCACCCCCCTTCCCTGGTCCCATACCTGCTTGACCGTGGTCTGCAGGTCAGCCGGGAGATGAGGGATCACCTCATCCAGGGAGCCCATGAAGGTGTGGGAGAAGTGTGCCATCAGCATGGCCGAGCTGGCCTGGCGGAGGCCAAGGGAGGACGCAGCGTACACCTTACGCCCGGCATAATCCAGCTTTTTGGACTCCTTGTCAGAGGTCTTATCCACATCCCTAGCGTTCCTGGAACGCCGGAAAACGCTATTGGTGACCAACCCCTCGGCAGAGGGGTGTTCCGAAAAACTGGACAAAGAGCCGGTAGGGACCGCATACTTCCTGGCCATCCTGGCCGAAGGTGCAGGACAGGAAGCCGGCCGCTGCCAAAGCTCCAAGGCTGGGCCAACAATGGCTTCAGCCACCGGAAAGGCCTCCGTGGATGAATCCCCTTGGGCAAGTATCTCCATCAGGGGATACTTGGCCCGCTTGGATACGAGCTCGCGCTGCATCCCAGTGGACTCCGAGATGAGCCAAAGCAGACCCATAAAGGACGATGGGCTCTCGTCCATCGACTGGCCCCCGGAGGACTCCAGGTCAATGGGCCTGGAGAACAGGGAGGAGTCCGACGCCGAGGAGTCCGTGAAGAGCTGCCTGGGGCCTGAGCCACCCTCCATCTGCCGAGGCTGGTCGGGAGAGAGGGTGACCGACAACCTGTGGGGCAGACCCTGACCCGACAGAGTCCTTGGTCGGCACCCCTGATTTCGGTGGGGAGGCGGAGGTTCCACCACAATCGGTGGGGCAGCTGGTTTCAGCTGAACTGGCCCAGGCTTGGGCACCTCAACTACAGCGAGGGGTTGTTCCGGTCGTTTGGGTGACAGCCACTTGATGGCCGGGGAAGGCGACAGCGTCTGCTTGTTCCCAGACAGAAGTAACTGCTGTCACATTAGGTCCTCGTAGCGTCAACACAATTTGCGCCGAAGCCTCTCCTCTTCCGAGGAGGAAGACGAGGACGAGTGGCGGTGCCGCTTACTTCCGTGCAGAGACTGAGACCACAGATGTCGGCGGGATCGGCTGGACCGAGACGAGGTCCGAGACAGAGACAGAGACCCTCGGTGTTTCCGAGGATGGGTCTGAGAAGGAGCAGGGGGACATCCGTTCTTCCCTCGGCTCGGAAGCCTTGACCGGGGACACCGGCACAGGAGGCACAGGAAAGTCCTTGGTCTCCACCGGGGCAACCGGTGAAGAAGGGTTGTCTGCTTCACCAGTCGAAAACCCGTCCGACAGGTAGAGAAAAATCTCGACCGCGTCGAAGGGTGTCTCGGCCGGCTGACCTAACGGAGACACCATGAAACCAGCGGCCTTAGCCGCAACCTCGACCAAAGTCGAGTGTAGACTGTCTGGGGAAGGGGACCTCTCCTGCTCCCATGAACGCAGACGGTGGGACTTACCTTTTGAGTCCTTTTTCTACTGAGAAGAATGTTCCAATGGCCCCTCTCCCTTCATGGAAAGGGACTGGCAAAGCTCCTTAAAAGAAGCAGTGTAGGAGGATCCTAAGGAGAGCGGGATAAATGCCGCCACTGAGGAAGAAGATGCGGCCTGGGCCGCCTCCTCCTCGAGGGCGATCATCTGCTAGAGCTGCTCAGCTGAGCCAGCCGCCGAGGACTCCGCCCAATGGGCCTCCTTTGACTTCACCGGCAGGCAGCGCTTCTTGGGGTGCCCAAGCTGTAACCGGGCAGCGCAGTCTTCCAGGACGTTGGCTGAAAACGAACGGCATAACTTGCAGGCCTGCGGGTCATGGTCTAGGCCGAGGCAGTAGACGCACGTGGAGTGCGGATCCATCCTGGACATTTTCTGCCCATATGGGCACCACTGAAAACCGGGAGTTGATTTGTCCATCGTAGCCGCAAGGGAGTAATTTGACCGAAGTCTTGAAAACTTAAGAATGAGTTTCGGGCAAACCGAATAATTAGGATCCAGTCTATACGCAGAGCGTTAAAGAGGGAACCTGAGCTTCCAAGCCTTAAGGAAGATCTGGAGTCATGGGGCGGAGCCGAGAGTTTTACCACCCGGGTGGGTGGGAGGAGCCAGCCTGAAGACCTTCTGGCAAGATTTAAAGCGGCAAAGAACCTGCCAGACAATGTGGATGAACAATATATCCATGTCCCTAGAAATTACTTTTTTTCTAGGAAACGTATGATCAGAGGAGGATCATAACAACACTGGTTGTTTCTAATATGCTTGGAATATCGGTTTGTTATTTCTGGTTTGACCACTCAAGAGTCTTGTGGGGTGTAGCCTATTTTTAAGACTTTATTCTAGACATTAAAATTAAAGGAATACCCCCATATATTGTAAACAAGAATGCTAAGATAAAGTAATTATGTTACACTGGATGTATGATGGCGCTCTCTACTGTGTTTTCTGGCATGAGTAGCCTGTATGTAATTGTTTTTAATGATAAAACAATAAAATATAAGTTAAAAAAAACAGAAATAAAAGACTGAAGCTGGCCCAGTGGCACTGCAGGTTGGTCCCTGCTGCCAAGCCAGAAACCCGGGTTTAGGAACCGACTCTGGTTGCTTGGGGGCTCGGCCAGGAGAGAGAAGACTGAGCATCTGTAGGGCTGCTCTCTTCCCTCGGGGATCGGGGATTCAGTGATTTGCCACTTGACTGCCACCTGGAGGAATCCAGGTGGCAGTGCGTGCGCAGTCTCATAGTTCAGGGAACAGCCAGTGTACAGAGTGCTGAGAGGGCCTCTGCGGAGCCGGAGCATGCACGCCGTGCTCACTGCATGTCCAGCTAAGCCCTGGGAGAAAATGGAGGATGTAGTTAATGAAGCCCTTCCTGTTAGCACTGGCGGCCTGCCTGGTCTCAGGGGACTGACAGACTTGGGATGGCTGCGTGCAATGGGACAGGGCTGATACAGCTGCTCAGCCTGCCAAAGGATATCAGTCTGGGGCACAGCAAGGGTTGATGCTTTTCTGGTTTCCACTTATCCAGTGTGCCCCTTATCCCATTTTGAGGGCATATCCTCTACTTCTGCCTCTCTTTACCAGTTCAAATAATTGTTATAGTGTAGTGTGTGTACCTTTTGGAATTCGGAACACTGATCATTTGCCCTCTCAGCCTTCTCTAAGCTAAATAATCTGAGTATGTCCAATCTCTCCTTGTACCACTTGCCTCCTAAACTGCTAATCAGTTTAGTAGCTTTGTGCTGACCCATCTCAATCTCTTCAGTGTTATGAGGCCAATAGGCCAGTCAAACACTTAGTGAGAGGATGAGGTGAATTTAGCATGACTGCCTCCACTGATCAAGGTCGTGAGAAGGGGCAGCTCAGATGTAGTGAATACATTTTCATGCCACATCCTCATGATCAATTAACGCTAAAGACTTTCTTTTTTTTAACCCCTCCTTCGTGGTCTGACTCCCACTCAAGCATCATCCAGCTCCGATCCAGTTCTTCAGATGCCACCATGGAAATTCTCTGCAGCTCTGTGTTCCCCCTTCCATCACTACTACCACCACCAGTGTCCAAACCTCACTCCCCGTAATCCAATGTGGGATACAATCATTCATAGCAGGCGAAGAGCCCCTGTGGCATATGTCGGTCAGCATTCTAAAACCAGGCCTCCCACATAACAGCACACTGCACTACCACCCCACCTCGTTTTGCAAAGTTTAGTTTAACAATATACCAACTGCCTATCTGAGTGGACACAACCGAGTTTACACTAACAGAGGGGTCCCTTCCTGCTACCAAACACACTGCTGTGGAAGACCTAAATTAATGTTTCACAGTTCATTCATGTTTATGCAAGTTGCTTTATAGATGTAACAGCAGATATGAAAAGCTACTGTACTGTTATCCTCAGAAGCACATAATCTACAGGGCCTGGCACTTTGGAAGTTGAACCGAGCAGGCATCAAGCACTAGAGAGGAGGCTTGATGTCCCGACACCGAATGTGAACTTGATCACAAAGCACCAACCTTAATTAGAATGGACATGTCTGTCAGGTCCTTCCCATTCCACTTATCGAAGGGCTCTAGCAGCTGCAGGCGCTTGCTCTTGGGGCTCACATCCACAGCAATCCGGCTACCATCCTCAGGTGGGTATTGATAGGTGTCCTGGCCAGGGTCAAAGTCCTACACGAGCAAGGGTAAAGTAATTACCATAAACAGCCACTTTTCATTATCTGTGAAATTACATGCAACATGCTTTCACACCGAGACGCTTACCAAAAGTGCAGTTACTTACTGTAACTTCAGAGAAAATCTCTCCCATTGAGCCACAGCTCACCTGCCAACCTCCCCCCTTATTAATTCTGGATAGCACAGTTGCTGGCAGTTTTGCCTGATGTTTTATGCGGGTATTTCCTCTTGCCATTATTGGCTTCATCTTCTAGTTCATCACCTGTCCCATGTGCTTGGTTGTTTTTAGTCTCCCGGCCCCTGCATGTTGGGTATCCTCTGAGCTAGTCTCTAGCAGGCAATGGAGGCGAGGAAAGGCTGCCCACATTATATAGGGGCTGTGTTGACATAATTCAATGTGGGCAGCCCCAGCTAGCAAACGTTTGCATGGTCCAAAGGTGTGGCTCAATGGAGGGAGACTGCCTCGAAGATCAAAAATACCTCATCTCATTGGACTATACTGATGGGCAACATTTCTAAAAAATAAATACATATGAAGAGGCAACATGCAACCATTCTGCATCTCCTCACAAGTATACTGTTGAACTATTAAAAAAAAAAAAACACAACACTGGATCTTTATATGGACAACAAAAAATATAACTTCCACCAATAACTTTGCCGGTGGCGAGTCCTCTATGGGCTAACGCCCCCTGAACTCGTACCCCTACTATGAAACTATGAAACTCCACTTGGGACTAATGAGGTTATGGTGCCACTGTAAATCTCAACAGCAACACGCAAGTAATCCAGAAATATGGTGTTGGCTCAGCTGTTCTGCCCCCCTCCCACAGACCAGCATCGCTATGAAAATACACTTTGCACTATTTACATACTTCATCAGGAGAGCTCTGAGCTTCACTGCCGTAAGTGTATTAGTGACACCGAGAGGAGACACCAGATGTGGAAAATTCAGCTTGCTTATAAGAGGCACAACGGGATGGATCTGAACAGAAACCGAATACTAGAAAGTTAATTTCCTGCTGTCATCTGCAACCATGGTTGTAGTTTGCATTTCTTTGCTAGGAAGGTGGCCTGTGATGCTGTTCCACAGGACAGACACTGGAGGTTGACAGTGACAAATGTCAACCTCTGGATAACGACCAGGCTCCCCAGTTGCCCTCCTTACACTGAACAGAAGATTCAGGTCAGCTGTTGTAACTAGGTATTCTGTACAGGGGCCCAAACACGTGACACTTGATCAACCAACCATGGCAGTCAGCAGCTACAATGGGGAAGCTTGCACTGTTCTCTGCCCGGAAATGGGCCCTGGGCTTCACTGCAACCACTTTGAAGTTCACCAATGGTAAGTTTGTTCAGGGTGGGGAAGGAAGGTGGAAGGTTACCTGTTTTGGCAGCTCATCGGCATCAGGTGCCTGCAGCTTAAATTTCTTTCCATCTGCACCAGTCAAGTAGTCCGTTTCAGGGTTAAATTTCAGGGTGCCAGCAATGGAGAGAGCAGTCACAATCTGAAAAGTAAGAACACATTACCCATGTGAAGCGGGGTGTATAATACAAGTTGTTTTGTGTTTGTTATACTAACGATGCAAGACATGGCCACAAAATATAGAACAAGCAATGGTGTAGTGGGAACTCCCATTTCTTGGTTTAGTTTCTGATCAGTGTGGGTCTGAGCAAAAGATCTCCTCCCCTAATTTGAGTCTCTGTTCTCGACACAGTATAGCTACACAGTATACTTTGCAAGATGAGCCAGCAGGGGACTGCAGCATTAAGTATGCATTACATCTCTCTCTCCAGCAAATTTGTCAATGTGCGCTGCACCAAACTCCAAACCAGATTCCCAGAGAACACATTATGATTTTTCAATAACTGAAAAGTAAAGAGGTCAAGCCAGGGATTTTCACAAACTCAGCAGGATACCAAACCACATGAGGACTTTTTTTAATGATCAATCAAGATATTCTTAGCCAGTCAGGACTCTAGTTCTAAACATTTAGGGTACTCCAACAACCATTATAAAATCACTAATGTGATTTCAGCTAAACAGTACATGGAGCCATTGTACCTCTTATTCGGTGTACTGTATGTTCTCATGCAGGAGTGCTCCACCAGGGGAGAACAGCTCCATAAAAAAAAAAAAAAACCAATATATTATCTCCGGTGATTTATATAACAAGTTAGGCCTCTGAGGGGTGTGTCTAATAGTATAAGAGACTCCTCTCCCAATGTTTGGGCAGACAGAACCACTCAGCTTCACTTTACGGTCCTCTTGCCCAAACCTCAGACACAGTCTCTTATACAGTAAGAGACATCCCTTGGAGGCCCTATTAACTTATGTAACAGGATGTCTCACGAACATAGCCCTACTTGGCAAAATCTGCTCTTAATAAGCCATGCTGAGAGCCACTTGGCAGCCTAGTAGTTCATGTGCCTGCCTGCTGCTCGGGGGAGCACAAGAAAAAATTACTCACCTTAGTAATGTTGTTTCTTCTAATGGAGTCTTGCTATATTATGACAATTGCAGTGAGTCCCCATTTTCGAACTGCCCTGGAGGTGAAATAGTTAACTTTTCCATGAAGCATGGAACTCTGAGCGCGAGCTCGGTTAGAAAGCTCTGTCTATTGTGCTTTAAACATAAACTGTCAGATCTTTACAAGCTAAAACTCACTAAGGTTCTGTGTGGAAACTGTAAACCTACACTAGCCAACTGGCTACTAACCTAAACACACATTTCCTGGTCTCAAACAAAGACTCAAGTCAGGAGACCTAGAAAAAGGAAAACACAACACCAATTCACCCCAAAAGAGGGTGTAAAAAACAACAAGGTGGGCATAAATGAGTGTCAACCCTGTAAGGCCCAGCCTCACCCCAAAACGGAGGTTCTAAGAGGGGTAGGGAGGGAGGTCTTAATATAGCAAGACTCCATTAGAAGAAACATTACTAAGGTGAGTAATTTTTTCTTCAAACAACATGAAGTCTTGCTATATTATGACAATTGCAGAGTACACAGCAGTACCCCCATGGAGAAGGGACAGAACCTACTTAGGGAATAAGCTTTGAAGAACAGCTGTGCCAAACCGAGCATCACTCCTAGCCTGGATGTCCAGGGAGTAATGCTTAGTAAAAGTGTGAACCGTTTTCTAGGTAGCTGCTTGACATATTTCTAGAATAGGAATGTCTCTGGCAGCAGCCAGAGAAGCAGCTGTACCTCTGGTAGAGTGAGCCCTCAGGCCTGAGGGGGGGACTTACCCAACTTTTGTAGCAGAATTGGATACAAGAGACAATCTACTTGGCAATGGATCTTTTAGTGGCTGGCTTCCCTTTACCAACCTCGCTGTAAGTGAGGAACAGTTGAGGAGTCAAACCTAGACCCTTGGTACGCCCTATGTAGTAACTAAGGGCTCTTCACATCTGTTGTGCAGCCTCCTCTCACCAGAGGAGGAGTGGTCAGTGAAGTACACTGGAAGAGAGATAGATTGATTAAGGTGGAAATCTGAAACCACCTTAGGAAGGAACTTCCTGTTAGTCCGGAGGACCACCTTATCTCTGTGAAAGGAGATAAAATCCGGCTCCACTGACAACGCTTGTAATTCACTTATGCGTCTGGCAGAGGCGATGGCTACCAGAAACACAGTCTTCCAAGTCAAGTACTTAAGCTCAGCTGAAGACAAGGGCTCAAAGGGGGGCTGTATAAGCTGAGCAATGCAAACATTAAGATCCCAGGCAGGGGCAGGGTCCCTGAATGGAGGGTTGGTGTGAAGCAACCCCTTAAAAAAACTTGGAAAATACAGGATGAGCTGAAAGAGAAGAGGACTTACCTGCTGAAATAAAAGCAGACAGCTGCCAAATGCACCTTCAGGGTAGCTGGTCTGAGCCCCAGAGAATTCAGATGGACCATATAAATCCAGGACTGTGGGTAGATCAGCAGAGTCTGGTGAAATATGCTTTTTCGAGCACCATACGGAAAACCTTTTCCATTTGGAATTGTAAGTAACCCTGGTGGAAGGCTTCCTTGAGGCCTTCAATATATCCATTGCACCTTGGGAAAGGTGTAAATCAGCAAACTAACTCTTCAAGAACCAAGCCTTGAGATTGAGAGATTTGAGATTCGGATACCAAACCCGTCCCTGGGCACAGGTTAACAGATTGTGATTCCTGGGAAGGCACAGGGGAGGATGGACTGCTAATGACAGTAGGAGTGGACACCAGGGTTGTCTGGCCCAATCCGGAGCTATCAGAATGACTTTGCAGGATTGGGATCTGATTTTGACTAACACTTTGAACAGGAGAGGGAAGGGAGGGAAGGCATAGAGGAGCTTCCCTTCCCAACTGAGGGCTAAGGCATCCAGGGGGAGTGAGCCCAACACTGGGGGCCTGCAGCAAAAAAAGGGGAAGTTGGTGATTGTCTGGGGCTGCAAAAAGATCCATCTGCGGGGTGCCCCATCTGGCAAATACTACTCCCAAGACAAGGGGATCCAGCGACCATTCGTGATGGCCCTGAGAAATCCTGCTGAGAGCATCTGCCAGGACATTGTCCTTGCCTGGAAGGTGGACTGCCGTAAGGGAGGTATTCAGGGAGTAAGCCAGAGACCACAACTTCATCGCTTTGGTGCACAAGGCCATAGACAGAGTGCCCCCTTGCTTGTTGATGTACCACATTGTAGTGATGTTGTCTGTTCTGACCTGTACAATCTTGTTCTGAACAGACTTGGAAAAAACTTGAAGTGCTAGAAAAACTGCTCTGAGCTCCAACAGGTTGATGTGAAGCAGAGATTCCTGGGGAGACCACAAACCCTGGGTGGTGAGGTCGTCCATGTGAGCTCCCCAACCCAAGAGGGATGCATCTGTAGTAAGGATTAGGGAGTGAGACTGAGTGACAAAAGGAACCCCTTGTCTCAGGTTGCTCTGATCCTGACACCACTGTAGGGCTTGGATCAGGGTTCGAGTTACTGGGATCAACTTGGTCAGAGGATCCTTTCTTTGGGACCAAAAGCTCTCAAATGGAACTGGATGTCCTCATCTGAAATCTTGCTCCCTGCACAACTGCTGTGGAAGCAGCCATGTGTCCTAGGAGCTGCAGAATGCCTTGCAGGTCGAGAGACCTGCAGGGTGAATGAGGAGGCCAGGGAGACTAGGGTGTTTGCCCTGTCCAGAGGAAGGAAGGCCCTGCCCTCCTGTGTGTTCAGTTCTGCGCCTATGAAGGTAAGAAGCTGGACAGGCTCTAGAACTGACTTCAAGAGATTCAGAAGGAAACCTGGAGAGGTAAGCAGTTGCTGCGTTATCTGAAGATGTAAAGTGACCTGTTCTGGGGACTGGCCTACTATGAGCCAATCGTCCAGGTAAGGAAAAATTGCAATCTTTTGCCTTCTTAGGTAGGCAACTGCTACTGCCAGGCATTTGGTGAATACCCTTGGAGCAGAAGTGAGGCTGAAGGGCATTGCTCTGAACTGGTAATGGTCTGAGGGCAGCTCGAACCTGAGGTACTTTCGATGGGAGCTTCCGATGGGAATATGGAAGTAGGCATCCTTGAGGTCCAGGGAAGCTAGCCAGTCCCCTGGCCTTAGAGAAGGTAAGATCATTCCCAGAGTCACCATTTTGAACTTTGGTTTTAAAAGGTGCTTGTTTAAGTATCTGAGATCCAGAATGGGCCGCCATTCTCCTGTCTTTTTTGGGGTGAGGAAGTACCTGGAATATAAACCTTTGCCCTGGTGTAGGGGAGAAACCCTTTCCACGGCTCTGAGAGCCAGGAGGGTAGAGACCTCTGCCTCTAGGGCGAGTGCCTCTGATGGAGGTGCAGGTGGAAAAGATCTGGTTCTCAGCTTTGGAAATTTTTTGAAGCCGAGAACCAGTCCCTGGCTTACGACTTCCAGGACCCACTTGTCTGATGTTAGAGACTTCCAGTCCTGGACAAAGTAAGCCAGCCTGCCCCCTACAGGTAGAGAAGAATCGGCCCTGGCAACCCCATCAGGGTGCCTGCTTGGCAGGGCTTTGGGCTGAGGGTGGGAACAGGCCTGCTTGTGCCTGTCTGCCTCTCCTCTAAAGAATCCCCTCTGGGCATAGGCGGAAGAGGAAGCTTGGGTTTGGTAAAAAGGCCTATGAAAAGGCCTGCCCCTGCCTTTAGGAAGCTGCGTTTGAGGAGTGGCCTGCCTTTCCTTGGCCTGTGCACTCCTATAGGTGGTCCTATATTCATCCATTTTCTTCACGCAATTCTCTGTTTGCTCCCCCAACAGAGAATTGCCCACTACAGGAAAATCCATGGCCTTAGACTGGGTATCCTGAGACAGGCTAGTACATCTGAGCCAAGCCATTCTACGGAGAGCCACAGATGAAGCCATGATTCTTGATGAAACATCATTACAGTTCACTGCAGCATGAAACTGCACCTTGGATGCCTCAATACCATCCATAGCCACCTGTTCCAGTTCCCTGGCAAGCTGGTCAGGGACTTGTTTTGCTAGAGCCAGCACAGTATCCCATCTGGATTTCTGGTACCTAGCAGCATAAGCCATATAATTTGCCTGTCTGAGTCCCAAAGATGCTGCCATGTACTGTTTCTTTGCCACAGCATCAATCTTCCTGGAGTCCTTCTCAGGGGGGTGTGAAGCTAGGGGAATATTAGCCTTGTCACAGGCTGCAGCCTGCACTACCCCCACATGGCTGCATTGCTGAGTGAGGAAATCAGTGTCGGAACCTGATAAGGTATTCCTCTTGTCCATGGATCCTTTTATCCACAGGAGGTATAGTGTGAGGAGTTTTTAAAACTTTTACTGTGTTTCCGAAAAGATTTGTGTAAAGGAATAGACCGTCTCCTAGACTCCGGAATATCCATCATTTCTACATAGTCAGGCTCCTCTTGGTCAACAGCTCCCTCAACAGGGAGCTGCAGAGTATCAGCAACTTTCTTATAAAAAATGAAATGAAAAGGGGACTCAGAAAGCCTGGGAGGAGAAACCCCTAAGGGTCTATCTGGAGAGATGTCCGGTTCAATGGGCACATCCAGATCTTCAAAACCATATTCACTCTCCTCATATTCCCCTTCCTCCGGTTCATAAAAATCCTCACAATCATAAACTTGAACCGTGGAATGTCGAACCAACACCTACCTGATGGTGACGGTTCGGTCCAGATGGGAAAGAGACTGGACAATTTGAATTGCTTTAGCTATTTCTTCAGCAGTTGGGAGAGAACTTTGGCTCTCACGCTAGCTGACTTTAGTCCTTTGCTGGGACCGCCCTCAGAACCGGCTCTTCGTTTGCCCGAGGATGTATCGCCCTGGTCAGAGGGCACTCCCTCCGGTTCGGTTGGTACCGAACCGGGCTGGCCATCCGGGTCAGCGGACTTTTTGGCCTCCCTTTCCCTGAGCCTACCAACTCTCTTTTCTATGGAGGCAGCAAGGAAATTCCTACAAATCTGCCAATCTGAATTGAGGTGGTCAAACCCCAGACAATAGACACATGTGGTGTGTGGGTCAGCCTTAGCAAAAGCTTCCCCACAAACACTACAGTGCTGAAACCCAGTGGGTCCGTTTTTTCTTTTGGGTTTCTCAGGCATAATGCCAGCCTAACCAAACTTGCCCGTTTATGGCAATCCACCAAGCAAGACACCCTTATCGGTTCCCAACTGTCACGGGGTCGGAAAAACACGTAATGAAATCCGCTTTTAGAACCGATAAGAACCGGAACCGCACTCTAAAAAAGGACTAGTAATTTTTCAAACAACCTGATTGGTTCAAACCGAACAGATAAATGTGTACAAGTTCCACACAGAAATTTCAATGTAAAACCTATCTATTACTTACGATACCACAGACAGAGCTTGAACCGACCGTTGCAGTTTAATTTCGGTTAATTTTTCACTAAAAAACGATAAAATAACAATTTTTAAACCGACAAACTGAGCAGGAGGAGAAATCTCCGGAGCGACTGTTCAGTGAGGCGGAGTAAAGAATCTGACAGTTTATGTTTAAAGCACAACAGACAGAGCTTTCTAACCGAGCTCGCGCTCAGAGTTCCATGCTTCATGGAAAAGTTAACTATTTCACCTCCGGGGCAGTTCGAAGATGGGGACTCACTGCAATTGTCATAATAAAGCAAGACTTCATGTTTGAAGTTCACATTCTCAACCCGCAATCCTAGTCAGCAGTGACAGAGACTGGAGAGGCAGTTTGACAGACACCTTCACAGGGAGGGTCTCCTACGCTCCTCGTGAAATGGCTGCCCCTGCTGATCCCAGAGGAGTCCTTCAGCTAGGAAAGTACAGTTACGTAAGAACTTACCGTAACAGTAGATCTTCGAGAGAGGCTCTTGCAGTAGGTAATTACATATAGGATTGACGCCGGCAGGCGGCAGGACCCCATGGAAAAGTTTCTAGCTAGCAGTCCCTGGCGAGGGACCGCCCCCACGTCAGGTGACCGGCATCAGGAGACTTTGGTATAAAGGTGCGGTCCCGGATGCCCGCCTTCCAGTTCTTTCCCGCCACAGGCCAAAAGAGGCTGGACGAGAGAGAAGTGGATATTTCCCTCAATGGAAAAGGAGCTGAAAAAGCCTAGGGGGATGGAGGGCGGGAAGGTATTACCTACTGCAAGAGCCTCTCGAAGATCTACTGTTACGGTAAGTTCTTACGTAACTGTACTATCTTACTTTGAGACGGCTCTTGCAGTAGGTAATTACATACAGGACTGAATCCCAAGCAGTCTGGAACAAAGAGGAACCGGGAGGAGAAAAACTACTCTGAAAGGTAGTTCTGGTTGCACAAGTCTCAAGATAGGAGGCCTTACAAAACAGCCAACCCGAAACCTGCTCTACGGCGAGAGGCAACATCCAAAGTGTAGTGTTTCATAAAGGTAAGAACGGAAGTCCAGGTGGCGGCAGCGCAGATGTCTGCCGCAGACACATTCTTGAAACAAGCCGCTGAGGCAGCTACTCCTCTTGTGGAGTGGCCTCTGACTTGACCCGGGAGGGTCTTGTATTTGTCATAACAGAAAGTGATGCAATGAGCCAACCACTTAGACAGGCATTGCTTGGAAACAGCATTGCCTTCCCTTTTGTGAGCAAAAGAGATGAACAGCTAATCAGTCTGAGATCCTTCGTCCTGTTGGTGTAGTATCTCAGAATCCGGTGAACATCCATAGTATGGAGTAAATACTCCCCTTGATTAGAGTACTGCATAAAAAATGCAGGTAACTCCATGGACTGATTTAGGGTAGACTCGGCTACTACTTTAGGGAGAAACTTAGGATTTGTGCAAAGAGCAACTCTTTCCTTGTGAAAAATCAAGTACGGGATTTTACACATCAGGGCCTGGAGCTCAGAGATTCTCTGGGCCGAAGTAATGGCCATCAAGAATGGAGTCTTCCACGAAAGCAACTTCAAATCCGCAGAAGCTGCAGGTTCGAAGGGAGGGAGAGTAAGTAAGTTTCTCAAGAACAAAGTTCAAGTCCCAAGGGGGAGCAGGAGTATGGATGGGGGGCCTCAGATAGAGGACCCCTCTGAGAAAGGTCTTTGAGACCTCCAGTTGAGCAAAAGCCTTGTCTGCAAAGGGAACATGATAGGCCGAAATGGCCGCCATGAGTACCTTCAGAGAGGAATTGCTGAGACCCAGGTCAAACAGATGACGTAGATACTCCAGCAGAAGCCCCGCTGAACAGGAGAAAGGTTTTAAGTTCTTGGAAGTGGCCCAAATAGTGAATCTTTTCCACTTCACGGCATAAGTGGATCTGGTGGAGGGTTTTCTGGCCTCCACTAAGATCTCCGCCACTTTGGGAGACACTCCAAAACGAGACTGGGCTAGGCCTGCAGGAGCCATGCATGCAGTTGAAGAGATTTGAGGCCTGGATGGACCAGGGTCCCCTGATCCTGGATCAACAAATCTCGAGATAGAGGAAGAGGAGGATCCTCTGAATATTGTTGTAGAAGAGAGAACCAGACTTGCTTGGGCCAGACAGGAGCGATCAGAATCGTAGTTTCTGCAACACTTGTGGGATAAGAGGAATTGGGGAAAGGCATAGACAAATCTGTCCTTCCAGTCTAGAGACAGAGCATCACTCCAAAAAGTGCCTCGCTCTGGAACGAGCGAGCAGAAGATAGGAAGTTTTGCATTTGGAGGGGTGCAAACAGATCAACCTGTGGTGTTCCCCAAAGTTGGAAGAAATTGTCTAGGACCCTTTGGTCCAGTTCCCACTGATGAGTCAGAGCAGAAGAGCGACTTAGCTTGTATGCCAGGGCATTGTCGACTCCCAGAACATGAATTGCCGTGAGGTGAAGGTCGTGTTGTGTTGCCCAATCCCAAACCCTCATTGCCTCCCTCCATAGAGGGTAGGGCAGAGTCCCTCCCTGCTTGTTGATGTACCACACCACGCACATGTTGTCCGTCTGGACGGCTAGGTGGCCAGGAAGAATGTATTGGTGAAGGGCTTGGAGAGCGTACAACACTGCCCAAAGCTTGAGCACACTGATGTGGACAGCTTGTTCTAGCTTGGACCAGGAGCCCTGGGTCCGATGAGGGCCTAGATGGGCTCCCCAACCTTGCCTGAGTTGTCTGTGGTTAGAGTCTTTGGGGAAGAGGATGAAAGAAAGGAACCCCGAAACAGGTTCTGTTGAACCATCCGCCATTGCAAGTCTCGCATCATCGGCGATGAGATCAGAACTGAGTGATCTAGGTCGTCCACTAGCTGATCCCATTGACAGCGTAGAGTCCACTGAGAGATCCTCATGTGGAGTCGAGCACGAGGTACCATCGGGATAGCAGCCGCCATGAGCCCGAGGAGGTGAAGGACCGACCTCGCAGAGACCATCCTGTGGTCGGACAACAGACTTATTTGGGTCTGAAGGGTGGACGTCCTGTCCGGAGGCAGGAAAGCCTTGTCCACGGTCGTATCGAGGATCGCCCCAATAAACTGTAGCCTCTGGGATGGGGCCAGATGAGACTTGGAATGGTTGATGGTAATACCCAGGCAGGCAAAAACCTGCTGGGTAAGGGAGAGGAAACGCAGGAGTTCCTCCCTGGACGAGGCTGCCAGGAGCCAGTCGTCCAGGTAAAGGAAAACCTGCACTCCCTTGGTATGCAGGTGGGCCGCCACCACTGCCAGGCATTTGGTAAATACTCAGGGGGGCCGAGGATAGACCAAACGGGAGCGCCTTGAACTGGTAGTGGTCCCCCTGGAATACAAAACGAAAGAATTTGCGATGAGATGGGCAAATGGGAATGTGCAGATAAGCATCCTGCATATCCAGAGCACAAAGCTATTGACCCAACCGAAGGAGGGTCAGAAGGCTCTGCAAAGAGAGCATACTGAACCTTTTGTACTCTACATAAAGATTCAGGGAACTGAGATCCAAAATTGGTCTGAGATCTGTCTTCTTTGGGACCAGGAAGAAATGGGAATAGTAACCCGTCCCTTGCCGATGAAGGGGGACAGGCTCTATCACTTGCTTCAGCAGAAGAGGAGATTTCCTCCTGGACCAAGAGAAGATGTTCCCGTGAATAAGACTACTGGGGTTCTAAAGAAACTATGGAGTGTCCTTGCTATGAGCTGGAGCACCCAAGCATTGTAGTTATCCTCTCCCATCCCGGAAGGTGGAGGGAAAACCTCCCTCCTACCGGTTCCTCCAGGGATCCGGAGGCAGGGAGAGAAAGAGTCAAGTGGTGTGGGGCAGCGCTGCAGCTGAAGCACCCGCTGCTTTTTGGGCGGGTGGGGCTTGGCAGCTGTGGAGCCTGGCGTTTTGGGTCCGTCTCTCCTGGGGTTTCGCCTTTGTCAGATTAGTCTCATGAAAGAGACCGTGTGCTGCTGATGGGGACGGTACATGGAATCAACTGACTTCAGAGCCGGCCCCTTCTCTTGCAAATTGGTGATGATGTCCTTGACATCACCCCTGAAAAGCACAGACCCCCGGAAGGGTGCTTCCTGGATAGCAGATTGCACCTCCGGGACCAAACCTGACACACTGAGCCAAGCATGACGCCATAGGCCTACAGCGAAAGCTGAGCTCCGCCCAGCAGTGTCCACTGCATCGTATGTCGCATGTAGCATGTGTCAACTGGCTGAACAAGCACAGTGGATGAGATCAGCCAACTCCTGCTTGACTTGGGAGTCAAGCAAGGAGTCCAGTTTGGCTTCCACCTGAGTCAGGATAGCCTTCTGGTAGTCCCCCATATGGCCGACATAGTTCAGGGCCCTGATCCCCAGTGTGGAGGAAGCGTACATCTTTCTCCCATACTGGTCCAGAAGGCGCGATTCCTTATCAGGAGGTAACGAGCTAAGATGTTTAGGGTTCGCCGACCGGCCGTGAGCGGAACTAATCACAACCGAGTCGGCACGAGGGGGAGAATCCAGGAAATCAACACCCTCTGGAGCCTGATATAGCCAGTTCGACTTCCTAGGAAGTGGGGCTAAGGCTGATGGCTGTTCCATATTGTGGTAATGAGGTCGGCGTGAGGCTCTGTCCAGGGTGGCACCAAGGTAGGAGCTGTCACGGGCAGATCCAGATGTTCAGCGAGTTTCAGACACTGAGGATCTGGTTCCAGGGAGTGCCACTGATGAACCTCCTGGATTTTCCTAAGCAACTCCGTAAAAGAAGGATCCTCCGGAGGAGACTTCAGAGGAGTCCTTGGCCTGGGCTTCGACGGAGAGCGAGGCTCATCGTCTCACTTGGAGCAACCGTTGGAAAAGTCCAAGAAGTCTGAGGGTGAAAAGGAGGATGAAGAAGAGAAAGACTCCCTTTCCCGACCCGAGGGAGGAACAGAACCCTTGGGAAGTCCCCGGGAAGCGTGTCCTGCCCTTCTCTGGATCCAGACAGAAGAACCCTGGAGTCAGCAGGTGGTGAGGGAGTGTGCCGCCTCGGATGTACGGGAACCTGGGATGGCACCATTGCTGGAAGGCAGCTCTCAACCTCTTTGGTGAGCTGAGCCTCTGCCTCAGCCCACCAGGAGGCCACAGTCTCCTGCAGGTCCACCAGCGGCCACGAGGGTGGTGGAGGAGGAGGTGGCGGGGGATAAGGATACGGGTTATAACCGTATGAAGCGTATCCAAAACTCGGCTGCAGGTAGCCAGGCATCGGGTATTGTGGCATTGAGTACTACAGCATCCGGAAGCCCAGTGTCTGGTACTGTGGTGCTGGAAACTGCGGTCCCAGGTACACCGGTGAATAGGACGGAGGATACCCGGGAGCCAGGGGGGCTGCCGGAGCAGACGGCCCGGCCGGAGGCCTCACGGGCAGGTCCACAGTGGAAAGCCCGGAGGGCCCAATGGGAGCGGACTATCTCCCGGAGTTGGTAAGGCTGACGTCAGGGCCGATGGCGGAGGCCCTGGTGCCGGAGCTACAGACGTAGGAGGGGCCGGCATCCGGGGAGCTGACGTCAGGTCCGGCGCTCCAGGTGGAGGAAGGACTGACAGAGGCAAAAGATCCCCAGCTTCACCTGGGGATGGAAGGGAAAAGTCCCCGGGGTCGGGCTGGGGAGACTGGTTCCCCAGGCGGCAGCAAAGGCTGCAGGGAACCGGGTACAACGGACGTGGGGGAGGGCGGGTCAGTCTGTTCCTTCGCCGGCCGGACGTCGGACGAGCCAATGTGAGGCTTAGGGGTGAGCTCTCAGCAGGCGCCGAAGGAGCAGACGTCAGACTTAAAGCTATCACTGGAAGCGGGCCAAGTAGAGTGATCGGCCTGGTCTGGTGGGGTGGAGGCCACGCGTCGCCCCGAAGGGTCAGACGTCTTACCGGCCCTCTCCGGGCGAACGTCAGAGGAGCCGACGCCTGGCTTACCGGAGTCTCCCACAGTGGTAGGCCGTGAGCCTGCGGCCGAACCAGGGGAGGAGATCTCCAACTGCCCAGAGGTGCCCGCAAGGCCCGAGCGTGAGCCAGATGGATGGGCAGACGCCCCCTCGGAAACCTCCGAGGTGGCCATCAAGGAGCAATCCCCCGGAGGGGATGTTACCTGCGTCCCAGTGACTCCCGAAGGAGACGCGGTGGAGGAGCCCTTGTCTTCCGATGGCCTTCGGGAGAAAGTACAGTTATACAAGAACTTACCGTAACAGTAGATCTTTGAGAGAGGCTCTTGCAGTAGGTAATTACATATAGGACTGACGCCAGCCGGCGGCAGGACCCCACGGAAAAATTTCTAGCTAGCAGTCCCTGGCGAGGGACTGCCCCCACGTCAGGTGACCGCCGTCATGCAACGTCGGTATAAAGGGGCGGTCCCGGACGCCCCGGACAAGAGAGAAGCAGATGTTTCCATTCCTGGAAAAGAAGCTGAAAAAGCCTAGGGGGAAGGAGGGCGGGAAGGTATTACCTATTGCAAGATCCTCTCTCGAAGATCTACTGTTACGGTAAGTTCTTACGTAACTGTACTACCTTACTTCGAGAGGACTCTTGCAGTAGGTAATTACATATAGGACTGAATCCCAAGCAGTCTGGAACAAATAAGAGGCACAGGGAGGAGGGAACTACTCCAGAAAGAAGCAGTAGCCTTGAAGGCCTCAAGACAGGAGGCCTTGCAAAACAGCTAGCCCGAAGCCTGCTCTACGGCGAGAGGCAACGTCCAAACTGTAGTGTTTCGTAAAGGTATGGACCAAGTCCAGGTGGCGGCAGCGCAGATGTCTCCCGCAGACACATTCTTGAAACAAGCCACAGAGACCGCTACTCCTCGAGTGGAGTGACCTCTGACTTGACCCGGAAGGGTCTTGTTGTACTTGTCATAACAGAAAGTGATGCAATGAGCCAACCACTTCAACAGGCATTGCTTGGAAACAGCATTGTCTTCCCTTTTGTGAGCAAAAGAGACGAACAACTGATCAGTCTTTCTGAGATCCTTTGTCCTGCTGGTGCAGTATCTCAGAATCCGATGAACATCCATGGTATGGAGTAAATATTCCCCTTGGTTGGAGTACTGCGTGAAAAAGGCAGGTAACTCTATGGACTGATTTAAGGTAGACTCTGCTACTACTTTAGGTAGAAACTTAGGATTCGTGCAAAGAGCAACTCGTTCTTTGTGAAAAATCAAATAGGGGATTTTACACATAAGGGCCTGGAGCTTGGAAATTCTTCGAGCCGAAGTGATGGCCACCAAGAAGAGCGTCTTCCACGACAGAAACTTCAGATCTGCAGGTTTGAAGGGAGGAAGAGTAAGTTTCTCGAGAACAAAGTTCAAGTCCTACGGGGGAGCAGGAGTTCGGATGGAGGGCCTCAGAAGAAGGACCCCTCTGAGAAAGGTCTTAGAGACCTCCAGTTGGGCAAAAGCTTTATCTGTGAAAGAAGCATAGTAGGCTGAGATAGCAGCCATGTGCACCTTCAAGGAGGAATGGCTGAGACCCAGGTCAAAGAGATGACGCAAGTATTCCAGCAAAACAGCCACTGAACAGAAGAATGGCTCCATGATCCTAGAGGTGGCCCAAATAGAGAATCTCTTCCATTTCATGGCATAGGTGGACCTAGTGGAGGGTTTTCTAGCCTCCACCAAAATCTCCGCCACTTTTAGAGAGACACCAAAACGGGATTGGGCTAGGTCTACAGGAGCCATGCATGAAGTTGAAGGGACTTGAGACCTGGATAGACCAGGGTCCCCTGATCCTGGGTCAGCAAACCTCGAGATAAAGGAAGAGGAAGAGGAGGAACCTCTGAGTACTGTTGTAGAAGAGGGAACCAGGATTTGCCTGGGCCAGAAAGGAGTGATCAGAATCATTCTCGCTCCTTCTGTGGAGAGCTTCTGCAAAACTCTTGGGATCAGAGGAATTGGGGGAAAGGCATAGACTAATCTGTCCTTCCAGTCTAGAGACAGAGCGTCACTCCAGAAAGCGCCTCGCTTTGGAGCGAGCGAGCAAAAGCTGGGAAGTTTTGTGTTTTGGGGGGAGGCGAAGAGGTCTACCTGCAGAGTCCCCCAAAGCTGAAAGATATCGTCTAATACCTTTTGATCCAATTCCCACTCGTGTGCCCGGGCAGAGGAGCGGCTTAGTTTGTCTGCCAGGGTGTTGTCGACTCCTGGAACATGAATCGCCGTGAGGTGAAGGTTGTGATGAGTTGCCCAATCCCAAACCCTCATAGCTTCCCTGCACAGAGGGTAGGAATGAGTTCCTCGCTGCTTCTTGATGTACCACACCACGCACATGTTGTCCGTCTGGACGGCTAGGTGGCCGGGAAGAATGTATTGGTGAAGGGCTTGAAGAGCATATAGCACAGCTCGAAGCTCGAGCACGTTGATATGGAGAGCTAGTTCCAGTCTGGATCATAAGCCCTGGGTCTGATGAGGGCCCAGATGGGCTCCCCAACCTTCGCCTGATGCGTCCGTGGTCAGAGTCTGGGAGGGGGGAGGATGAAAGAAGGGGACCCCCCCCCAAAATAGGTTCTCTTGAGCCATCCACCATTGCAAGTCCCGTGCCATCGGCGAGGAGATCAGAACTAGTTGATCTAGGTCGTCTACAAGTTGATCCCACTGGGTGCGAAGAGTCCACAGAGATCCTCATGTGGAGTCGAGCTCGGGGGACCGTAGGAATAGCGGCCGTCATGAGCCCCAGAAGACGAAGGACCGACCTTGTTGGAACCCTCCTGCTTAATAGCAGGGAAATATGGGATTGAAGAGAGGCCGCCCTGTGTGGAGGCAGGAAGGCCTTGCTCACCGTCGTATCGAGGACAGCCCCAATGAACTGTATCCTCTGGGAGGGGTCAAGATGGGACTTGTAATGGTTGATGGTAATACCCAGGCCAGTAAAAACCTGCCGGGTGAGGGAGAGAAAATGCAGGTGTTCCTCCCTGGACGAGGCCGACAGGAGCCAGTCGTCCAGGTAAGGGAACACCTGTACTCCCACTGTATGCAGGTGGGCCACTACCACAGCCAGGCATTTGGTAAAAAAACTCGGGGCGCCGAGGAAAGACCAAATGGGAGTGCCCTGAATTGGTAGTGGTCCCCCTCAAATGCAAAACGAAGATACTTGCAATGAGAAAGGTGAATGGGAATGTGCAGATAGACATCCTGCATATCCAGCGCACAAAGTCATTGACCCGGCCGAAGAAGGGGCAGAAGACTCTGCAGAGAGAGAGTATCCCGAACCTTTTGTATTCCACATAAAGGTTCAAGGAGCTGAGATCTAGAATGGGTCTGAGATCTCCCTTCTTCTTTGGGACCAGGAAGAAATGAGAATAGTAACCAGTCCCCCGAAGATGAAGGGGAACAGGTTCTATCGCCTGCTTCGCGAGAAGGGCCAAGATTTCTTCCTGGACCAAGGGAAGATGGTCCCTGGAGTAAGATGACTTCGGAGGAGGGTGGCGGGGTGGTTTCTGAAGAAACGTGGTTATCCTCTCCCAACCCGGAAAGTGGAGGGAAAATCTCCCTCCTACCGGTTCCTCCGGTAGATCCGGAGGCGGTGGGAGAGGGAAGGAGTCAGGTGGTGTGGGGCAGCACCGCAGCTGAGGCACCCGCTGCTTTTTTGGGCGGAGGGGGCCTGGCAGCTGCGGGGGCCTGACGTTTAGTGGCCCGCCTTCCTTGGGGTTTCGCTTGAGGCCAAGTCAGTCTGCAAAAAGGACGGCGCTGCTGAGGATGGGGACGGTACATGGAATCCACGGATTTCAGGGCCGTCCCCTTCTCTTGCAAGTTGGTGATGTCGTCTTTGACATCACCCCCGAAAAGCACAGACCCCCTGAAAGGTGCCTCTTGAATGGCGGATTGCACCTCCGGGATCAAACCTGACACGCGGAGCCAGGCATGACACCGTAGGCTTACGGCAAAAGCAGAGCTCCGCCCAGCAGTGTCCACTGCATCGTATGTCGCCTGTAAAATGTGGCCACTGGCCGAATGAGCAGAACGTACAAGATCTGCTAGCTCCTGTTTGACTCGAGAGTCAGGTAAGGAGTCTAGTTTAGATTCCACCTGGGTAAGGATGGCCTTCTGGTAATCCCCCATGTGGGTGACGTAATTCAGGGCTCGAATTCCCAGTGTGGAAGAGGTGTAAATCTTTCTTCCATACTGGTCCAGGAGGAGAGATTCCTTATCCGGAGGAGACCAACTCAGATGCTTTGGATGTGCCGACCTGCCGTGAGCGGCGCTAATCACGACTGAATCGGCACGAGAGTGAGAGTCAAGACAGTCTACACCCTCAGGAGCCTGGTATAGCCTGTTGGACTTCCTGGAAAGTGGGGCTAACGCTGATGGTGGTTTCCAAATCGTGGTAACAAGGTGGGCGTGAGGCTCGATCCAGGGTGGCACCAAAGTTGGAGCTGTCACAGGCAGGTCCAGATGCTTGGCGAGTTTTAGACGCTGGGGATCTGGTTCCAAGGAGCGCCACTGGTGAATTTCCTGGATTTTTCTAAGCAACTCCGTGAAGGAAGGATCCTCCGGAGGAGACTTTGGAGGGGTTCTCGGCCGGGGCTTAGACGGAGAGCGGGGCTCGTCGTCTCTCTCGGAATATCCATCGGAAGAATCCAAGGAATCCGAGAGGGAAGCAGAAGAAGAATAAGACTCCCTCACGCAACTAGGGGGAGGAACGGGTTCCTTGGGTGGTACCCGCAAATGCGTATCCTGCCCGTCTTTGGATCCAGAGGGAAGAGCCCTGGAGTCTGGAGGCGGTGAGGGAGAGTGCCGTCTCGGACGTATGGGAGCTGGGAGCGGCACAGTCGTCGAAAGGCAGCTCTCCACCTCCTTGGTGAGCTGAGCCTTGGCCTCAGCCCACCAAGTGGCCAGAGTCTCCTGCAGATCCACCGGCGGGTGGTGGAGGTGGAGGAGGAGGGGGAAAGTGTACGGGTTGTACCCGTAAGGTGAGTATCCATAACCCAGATTCGGGAAACCAGGCGTCAGGTACTGTGGCGCTGGATACTGCGGTCCCAGGTACGACGGCGTCTGATAAGACAGCAGGTACCCAGAAGCCGGGGGAGCTGCCGTAGCAGACGGCCCGGTCGGCGGCCCCACGGGCGGATCCATGTTAATGGGCCCAGGGGGCGGAGGGCCCAACGGAAGGGGGAACATCCCCTGCCGGTGTCGGCAGAATGTGCGGAGGTGTCTGTGTCAGAGGTGCCGGCGTCGGGGGAGCCAATGTCCGATCCGGTTCCATCGGAGGAGGGTCTGACTAAGGAGGAAGATCCCCCGTGTTGCCCGGGGAAGGAGGAGAGAAATCCCCAGGGTCAGGCTGGGGTGACTCTGGCTCCCCAGACGGCAGAGGCGCGGGTACAATGGACGGGGGGTCTGGCCGTCGTTCCGTCTACCCGTGCACATCGGAGGAGCTGACGTGGCGACTTAGGGGCGAAGTTCCCGGTGGGTGCCGGAGGAGACGGCATCTGGCTTACGGGAGCCCTTACCAGAGGCGGGCCGAGGGGGAGGGGCGGCCCGGTCCGATGGGGAAGTGGTCGTGCGCCGCCCCGAAGGGTCGGGCATCTTATCGACCCTCTCCATGTGGAAGTCAGAGGAGCAGACATCCGGCTTAGAGGAGTCAGCCATGCCAGTAGGCCGCAAACTTGCGGCCAAACGGGGGGCGGAGGCATCCATTCGCCCGTGAGGCCCAAGTGCGAGCCAGACGGGCGGGCCAGCGCCTCCTCCAAACCCTTGGAGGCTGCCGAACAGTCCCCCGGAGGGGATGTTACCTGGGCCGCGACTCCAGCGGGAGACGCGGTAGAAGAGGACTTCTCCCTGTGCCTCTCCTTGTCCTTTTTCCGATGTCCTTCTGGGGAAGTGGACGCCTGCCTCAACTTTTTCAACTCTTTTTCCATAGAAGACATCTTTTTCTTGATGAGATGGACTTCCAGAGACTGTTGGCGCCGTTTACGGGTAGCGGCGTAGAAGTTGAGGCAATGCTAGCACTTATCGACTGGGTGATCGGGGCCTAGGCAGAAAAGGCACGGGGAATGGCCGTCCTTGTGTGGCAGTTGAGCGCCGCACGAGTTGCACTTGTTTTTGTGTTCGGAGGGTGTAGGGGATGACATACACCGACGATGTACCTGACGACTGAAAAGAATAACTAATTTTCTGTAAAAAAACGACGAAAGACAGGGCTGACGAAGCACGAACTTTACCGCGAGGTGCTGCATGAGCCAACGGCGGGAAAGAACTGGAAGGCGGGCGTCCAGGACCGCCTCTTTATCCCGACGTTGCATGACGCCGGTCACCTGACGTGGGGGCGGTTTCTCACCAGGGACTGCTAGCTAGAAATTTTTCCTTGGGGTCCTTCCGCCGGCCGGCATCAGTCCTATATGTAATTACCTACTGCAAGAGCCCTCTCGAAGTAAGATGTGGATGCCTGCCTCAGTTATTTTGAGATCCTTCTCCACAGAACTTATTTTCTTCTTTAGAATATGGGCTCCCAGGGATTGCTGCCGCCTTTTCCAGGTACCCGCGTTGAAACTGAGGCAGTGCAGGCACTTCGACCAGGTGATCGGGGCCTAGGCAGAACAGGCACAGGGAGTGGCAATCCTTGCTCTGCGGTAGTTGGACGACGCAACTGCACTTATTCTTGTGCTCAGAGGGTGGTAGGTACTACATATACCGATGATAGTGTCGACGCGGTCGAAAAAATGATTTTTCGGTAAAAACGTAAGAAGGTAGGCTGACGGGCTACCCAACTTTTCCACAAGGTGCTGCACGAGCTAACGGCAGGAAAGAACTGGAAGGCGGATGTCCGGGACCGCCCCTTTATACCGTCTCCTGACACCGGTCACCTGACGTGGGGGTGGTCCCTCGCCAGGGACTGCTAACTAGAAACTTTTCCGTGGGGTCCTGCCACCTGCCGGCGTCAGTTCTATATGCAATTACCTACTGCAAGAGCCCTCTTGAAGCAAGATCTTCCATACACGCCTGTATTTATCCTTCAATGGCAAGTAAGGGGGATCCTGCTGGTGGAAGGACATGGAGACCGTGACACCAGGCCCCGCCCCTTTGCACTTCAGAACATTGAGTGTTCTGCTTTCATCCTCCACCCGCAATCCCAGTCTGCAGTGGCAGGGGTTAAAGAGGCAGTCAGACAGATGCACTCCTCCACTGGTAGGGTCTCCTATGCTCCCTGTGGAATGGCTACCCCCTGGTGGCACTTCTCTTCCCTTGGGGTCACCTATGCTCCTACCCAAATGGCTGCCTCCTGGTGGCACTCTCCTCCTCCTCCTCAAAGAGGGTCTTCTACATTCCCATGGAATGGCTGCCCCTTGGTGGCCCCAGTGGGGTGGAAGCCACAGCACTAGAAATCGCCTTGGTCACGCCTGTCAATGGCAAGGAGGAGGACCCATTTGGAGGGGTCAATACCAGACCCTACCTCTCTGCTCCTCAGACATGGCAGACAGGAGGGCACAAATCAGGTGATGAGTGGGTACAGGGGAGAACAGAGAAAAATAATGAATATAATGGCAAATGAATAAATAACTTAAGTAAATAAAGCCATGCTGAGAGAGGGCAAGAGTGTCAACGTCTTTGAGCTCCCCATAACTTAAAACAGCAGTGTGTATTAATGGGAAAAAAATGCTTCATAAACTTTCTTTCATTACACATTTCTGGCAAAAACATCACTATATCCAGTTTTGTTTTTAGTGCATTTCCCTCCTGAATCCAGATATGGGGTTTTGAAATTTTCCAAACGTCCCTGTTCTCTGGTCATGCCCGTGATTACTAAACATTTTGGTGTGGTGCTGTGCACTTTACCATCAGAAATATGGTGCCAGCACACTCCTAATTCATCCACAGCATACATTAACATAGAAACATAGAAAGTGACAGCAGAGAAGGACCGTGTAGCCCACCCAGTCTGCCCCTTTTCCCTACCTAATGCAATACTGCAGACCCCAGCTGATCTGCAGCTTAGCCTCTTTCCTACTGTGAGAGTACTCAGTACTCATGTCTACCCCATGCATTCTTGAATTCCCCTACCATTTTTGCCCTAACCACCTCTGCAGGGAGGCTATTCCAAGCATCCATTACTCTTTCTGTGAAAAAGTACTTCCTCATGTTGCCCCCGAGCCTACCCCCCTCTAGCCTCATATGATGCCCCCTTGTTCTTGTGCACTTTCTTTTCTGAAAGATGCTACTCTACTGTACCTTGTTTATACCCCTGATGTACTTGAATGTCTCAATCATATCCCCACTCTCTCTCCTCCATGGAATACATATTGAGGTCCTCTAGTCTTTCCTCATATGACTTTCGGTGCAGTCCTTGCACCATTTTTGTTGCCCTTCTCTGGATTGCTTCTATTTTGTCTATGTCCTTCCGGATATGCGGCTTCCAGAACTGGACACAGTACTCCAGACGAGGGCTCACTAGTTTTGAAGATGGGGGGGCTCAGAGGTAATGTAAGGAAGTATTTTTTCACAGAGAGGGTTGTGGATGCATGGAACGGCCGGCCTTCTGGAGGAGGATGTGGAGTCAGAAACAGTGGTTGAATTCAAGCATGCATGGGACAGTCAGAAAAAATTACTCACCTTAGTAATTGCTTTTCTTCTCATGGAGTCTTGCTATATTATAACAATAGCAGTCAGCCACTGCAGCTGAACTGCCGAACTGCCCCGGAGAGGAAGGAGTTAACTCCAGAGGATCTGGAGTTCTACAGCGCGAGGGCGCTGTGCCCAAAGCTCTATCTGGCAGTTTCAAATGAAACTGTCAGATCTTTACGAAGCTAACATCAAAGGACGGAAAGTCTGTGTGGAAAAAACTACACTAGCCCATGGCTACCTACTAGTAGTAATAAAACAATATAAAGAACAAAGAAACACCCAGAGCCATAATAACAAAAATTGATGGTATTATGGTTCGTTTTACCACCCTTGACAAGCACATATGAACTCCCTTCCCCCAAGACTCAAGTCCAGGAAGGGGGCAATATAAATAACCTAAATGAAACAATCTAAATCCCTAACCCAAAGGAAAAGAGGGTAAGGGGATAACTACAATGGCATGACACAGTGCTTGCACCAATTCACCACCCTACCAAGTAGAAGTTCTGAGAGGGCAGGAGGAGGTGGTTATAATATACAAGACTCCATGAGAAGAAAAGCAATTACTAAGGTGAGTAATTTTTTCTTCAAACACCATGAAGTCTTGCTATATTATAACAATAGCAGATTACACAGCAGTACCTCCATGGAGGAGGGTCAGAACCTACTTAGGAAATAGGCTCTGAAGCACAGCTGTGCCAAACCGAGCATCTCTCCTGGACTGGACATCCAGGGAATAATGCTTGGTAAAGGTGTGAACTGTCTTCCAGGTAGCAGCTTGACAAATCTCCAGAATGGGGATGTCTCTAGCAGCCGCTAGAGGCAGCAGCTGTACCCTGGTGGAGTGGGCCCTCAATCCTGAGGAAGTACTCTACCAGTTTCTGATAACAGAATTGGATACAAGAGACAATCCACCTTGCAATTGTTCTCTTAGTGGCAGGTTTCCCTTTGCCAACCTCGCCATAGGTAAGAAAGAGTTGGAGGGATACGAACCCATGACCCCTGGTGCGCTCTAAATAGTAGCTTAAGGCTCTTTTGACATCCAAGCTGTGCAGTCTCCTCTCACCTGAGGAAGAATGCTCAGTGAAAAATACTGGAAGAGAGATAGATTGATTCAGGTGGAAATCAGAAACCACCTTAGGCAAAAACTTTCTATTAGTCCTAAGGACTACCTTATCTCTGTGGAAAGAGATAAAATCTTCTTCCACTGACAGGGCCGTAGCTCACTTGTCGTCTGGCAGAGGTGATAGCTACTAGGAAAATGGTTTTCAAGTTAAATACTTGAGCTCTGCTGAAGACAGAGGCTCAAGGGGGTTGCATTAACTGAGCAATGCAAATATTCAGGTCCCAGGCGGGAGCTGGTTCCCAAAGGAGGTTAGTATGAAGTAACCCTTTAAAAACTTGGAGAACACCGGGTGAGAAGAAAGGGAGGCAGGCTTCCCTGTTGACACAAAAGCAGAGACAGCTGCGAGATGAACCTTCAGGGTAGCTGGTCTAAGGCCTAGGGAATTCAGATGGACCAAATAGCCCAGTAGAATGGGAAGATCAGCAGATTCTGGGATAATCTGCCTCTCAGAGCACCAGATGGAAAACCTCTTCCACTTAGAATTATAAGTGGCCCTAGTGGAAGGCTTCCTTGAAGCCTTTAAAATATCCATGCCACCTTGAGAAAGGTGTAAGTCAAATTTAGCTCCTCAAGAGCCAAGCCTTGAGGTGGAGAGGATTTGAGGTCCGGATACCACACTCTCCCTGTGCACAGGCCAGTAAGTCGTGGACTCTGGGCAGGCTCAGGGCAGGAGTGGACTGCCAAGGACAGGAGCAGAGGGTACCAGGCTGTCTGGCCCAATCTGGGGCAATCAGAATCACTCTGCAAGGTTGAGATCTGATTTTTACTAGTACCCTGAAAAGGAGAGAGGAAGGGAGAAGGCATACAGGAAAGAAGAACATTACCTACACGTAATTCTTGATCTTCTCTTGTATCTTCACCATTCATTACTTCCTGGGTGTGGCAGGCGCACCGTCGGGAGCTTTTTTTTTTTTTTTTTTTTTTGTGTGTTCTAACGGCCCGCCCGAGAGCGACGCCATGCCATAAGTGCGAGAAGTGCTGCTAGTAGCGGATCACTCCTCCTCCAACTCAGTTCTGTGAGCCGGAGAGGCAAAGTGAAGCAGAAAATAGAATAGCGAGGCAAGATAGCCGAGGATAGCAAAGCAAGGAAGAATGAACTGAAAAAGGAATAAGCCGATGGAGGAAGGACAAGGAGATAAGAACATCCTAGCCTAGGGGTGCAGGGCCTCCTTACCTGGGCGACTCTGGGAGGAGAGATGAGTAAGGAAATGAGAAAATAGAAGAAGAAGAAGAAAGAGAAGAGAGATGGGATGTTGAAGGACCAGAAGGCCAACGAGCATAGTTAGCTTGTAGCTGAAGGCTCGACTAAAGGGAAGCAAGAATCCCGGAGATAGAGCTGAAGAGAAGGTTCACCGAACCCGCTAGACAGACTCAGGAGGGCATAGTCCTCATCTTCAACATGCCATTGTTCTTGACACCCACCTCGGCTCCTGGCGGAGGGCCTTTAAGTGGAGGACAGCCGGGTGGGAAGAATAAAACCCCAGCAGCATGAGAGCGCTGCTCAGGGGTTTAGAAATAGAAAATGTAAGCCTTTCAGGCGTTTCAAGATAGAAATGGGACTCAGACTGACTGGCTAAGGCCGGGCAAGGCTTAGGCTGGCTAAAATTGGATATGGTCAGCAGAGCTCTACTGTAAAAATTGTCCAGGAGGACACTTAAAGGGAGAAACCACTAGCAAAACAGCGAGAGGGATAGCCTACCTTCTCATTTGCTTTCTTGTTTGATCTCTCCACTTTTTTTTTTTTTTTTTTTTTTTACAGATAAAAATATATATATTTTTTTTTTTAGTAGATGCATGACCCAGATACCAAGATGCCTACAGCAGTCGGAGAGAGTTCCCTCAGCATTTTTTTTTTTTTTTTTAAAGAGAAAGGAACAGACGTACTCGTTCCTCTGCTCTGCAAGATAAGAATAGAGGGGAATCAGATTTCAGGGCAACTATCTGAACAGGATTGCAGGATCAAAACTGAATAGCCTGAGCCAGGCCAAAAACCCCAGAGGTATCTTGCCATAAGAATAGCAAGAGATAGTTGTGCAGTCTGATCGCCAATGCAATCCAGAGATGGCCCATGAATCTTAGAGTAAGTAATTTTCTGGATTTTAGAACCACCCTCCTCCAAAAGATATTTTTTTTTTTTTTTTACTTTTGTCTTTTTTTTTTTTTTGGAAAATTTAGGAAATTTTCCTATATTTCATATAAATGCAGAGAGAGGAAGGAGACGGAGGTGGAGAAGCACAGGAAGAGGCACTGAGGGGATGGTAGGCGGGTGTAAGTAATGAATGGTGAAGATACAAAAGAAGATCAAGAATTACGTGGAGGTACTGTAATTTTCCTATCTTCCTTGTCAATCTTCACCATTCATTACTTCCTGGTGAGTATTAGTCCTCTTCCCTGGAGGGGAAGAGGCCATACCTGAGGGAACAAGACCCCAGCCTTCTGCTGGTGAGAAACAGAAGGAGAAGACCCTGGCTTGATTCAGAAAGCCCAAGAGGAGAAGAGCTAGGAGGTGCCCCGAGGACGAGGAGACGAGGGAGCCCTGTAAAAGTCTCCAGCTCTGGAAGAGAAAAGACGGTCCCCGGAAGGCGGAGCCAATCACCCCACGCCGGGCCAGGGGTGACAACCTGGAAAGACGGCTGCCGCCCGCCTGATGCAGATCGCTGTCCCCGCAAGCCTGAAGCCACCTCATTGGCGTCAGAAGATGCCCTTGCTAGTGTCTTGCCAGCTCCAGGCTCATCAGCGGAGAGGCAACGGCTTGTCTGGTTTGCTCCGTATCAGGCATAGATGCCAGCAGCTGGGACATCATCGACCACAGATGCCGGTTGTAGCAGCGTGGTGAGCCTGATGTGATGCAATACAAGCACTCGCACGAGCAGAAGAGAACACTACCGCCCCAAACGGTCGAACTGGAGAGTCCGAACTGTGGGCGGTCGCGCCTGCAACGGCGCCTTGAAGGAGGCATCCAGGTATACCAAACCTGAGGACGGGTTGGAAGGGAACCTAGAGACTCAGAGGGCACAATACCTACGCTGGCAGTCCGCCGGGCTGGGAAGAAGCGGCAGGGGACTGCCATGACCGGATAGACGCCCCTGGAAGGGATAGGCCAGGAAGGTACCACCAGATGCTGGGCACTGAACTCACCAAGGAATTCACGCGCCTCCGCTCGGTATTGTCTCTTCGAACGAGAAACCGGAGATCCTCACCATCCTCGAGAGGAACGTCGATATTCTGTGAAATCAGCATCGGAGGACAGATGAGCAGGGGTTCCTCTCCCTGGAGGAGGGAGGCGAGGATGATGGGGAACTGGAATGCCCAGAGTTCCTGCGCGGTGGGGAGAGTCGAAAGACCCGCTCATGCATGTACCTCACGGATGAGGGGAAGGCCGCCGCAGAACCCCTGAACTGCTCCCAGGATAACGGACCCGTAGGGCCGACATGGCCTGGGAGTGGGGGTGGTGAAGGCAGAGAGATGGGAGAGGGGCACCTCCGCGGAGGCAACTGCTCTCTGCGAGGGCTCTGGAATCGGGGAAAGGAGCCCTGGAGAGGGATCCCGAAATCAGACCAGGCACGAAACGGAACTCTGGGGAAGCGGAGCCTGGAAGAGCCCTGGGGAGAACCTCCCTGTGACGACGCCCGGACTGCATGGATCCAGAAGGGCAGTCCGCACACGCCTCAAGGACACCTTAGAACCCTGGAGGAGGGGCGTAGGGCTCTGCACTGCCCCTGGCACGCCCCCTAAGGAAGACCGGGCAGCAGACCCCTGCCCTCGACCCCTCGGACTCAGAGAGGCCCTCCTCCTCACACAAGCATCCCCTGTCCCTAGAGTGACAGCACCCGTGAGTAGCTGTCACCGGGCCTCAGAGGGCCTCCCCTGCGTCACTCCGCGCCTGCCCCAGGGCTCCGGCCACCCCAGCCGGGAACCCTCAGGAGGCGACGAAAGGGGACAGAGGGAGGGCCCGCTGCGCCCTGGCACTCTAGCCACCGGGACCCAGACTCGAAGAGTGGGGGTGCCAGGATGGGTCCACGTCTTGAATCATAGCCCTCCGAGGAGGACGAGACCAGCAGGACCTCAATGCCTGGCCACCCCAGGGGTCCCAGGCTACAGGGACCCTTGAACGCCCAGTACCAAGAGGCGCCGCGTCGCCTCCCTCACGCGGTAGCAACCAGGCCTAGCTCCCACACTAGCAGGCGCGGCGAGCCAGCACCGCCTGGAGGACCAGGACCGCAGCCGCGGACGCGTCCCGGAAGGCGGCGGCACCGCCAGGCAGCGCCGCCCTATCCATCAGCACTGATGACAGCGCCAAGACTAAGCGGCACCGCCAGCGCAGCCCGATCACCAGCGCGCGAGCAGCGCCCGGATCGCCAGCGCCCGCCAGCGGCGCCGCTCCGATCGCGGCGCCGCCAAGCAGCCGGGACTCGCCGGCGCCGAAGCGGTGCCGTCGATCCTCGGCACATGACGGCGCCAGGATCAGCGGCACGAGGGAGGTCCCGCGAGCTGGGCCCAAAAGGCGAGGCCCTGCGCCACTGGGAGCCTGCACCTCGAGGGTGACTGCCGAGACGGTGTCGGCGCCCGCTGCCCGGGAGGAACTGACGCTCCCGACACCGCAGAAGGGTCCTCCTCGGCAAGAAAGGACGAGAGACCCTCCTCCTCAGACAGAGTATGGGCCAGGAGGGACCCGGGGAAGGGCCTAGAGACCCTATCTGAGAATCAGCATGACGCCGTCCCCAGAAGGTCGGGCGGGCTTTGCGGAGCTTGAATGCGCTGGACTTGAGGACACGGCGGTCCATGGAGAAACAGGCGTCAGCATTAATCCATGTCATGCGGTTGGGTCCCAGGCTAAACGTAAGACAAACGCTACGCCGGGTCCGAGACGAGAATGCCGGCCACAGTAACACCGACGCATAGGCGCGCCCGTCTTCAAACACGCTAGCCCGGACCCGACATAACGCCGAACTCAACAAGAAAAACAGTAGGAAAACACACCCGCGCTTCGAAAAGAAAAAGAACGGTCTTACCGATCGGCCGAGTGTGGAAAAGAGGAGTCGCTGACGAGTGGAGAATGGACGTCCAAAACAGGTGCTGCCTCGACGGCGGGAGAAACAGAACTGAGTTGGAGGAGGAGTCGGTCGCCATAACGTGTCGCGCATGACGCATGACGCCGCTCTCGAGGGCGGGGCCGCTAGGCAACTTAAAAAAAAAAGCTCCCGTGACGGGTGAGCGCCTCCGGCTTACACCCAGGAAGTAATGAATGGTGAAGATTGACAAGGGAAGATCTTCCCTTTCCAGTCCAACAGAAAGGCATCCAGAGGGACTGAGCCCAGAACTGGAGGCCTGCAACAGAAAAGAGGAAGTTGGTGGTTGTCTGGGGCTGCGAAAAATCTATCTGAGGAGTGCCCCATCTGGCAAAGACAGACCCCAGCACTTGTGGATTCAGAGCCCATTCGTGATGGCCCTGAGAAATTCTGCTGAGGGCGTCCGCCAGGACATTGTCCTTCCCTGGGAGATGAACCGCTATCAGGGAGGTGTTCAGGGAGTAAGCCAGAGACCACAACTTCATTGCTTCAGTGCACAAGGCTGAAGACCAAGTGCCCCCTTGCTTGTTGATGTACCACATTGTGGTGGTATTGTCTGTCCTGACTTGAACCACTTTGTTCTGGACAGAATCTGAAAACACCCGAAGAGCTAAAAAGACAGCTCTGAGTTCCAAAAGATTGATGTGGAGCAGAGACTCCTGAGGAGACCATACCCCCTGAGTGGCAAGGTCACCCAGGTGAGCCCCCCACCCTAACAGGGAGGCATCCGTGGTGAGGGTGAGGGAGAAAGAAATGGGAATGAAGGGAACCCCCTGTCTTAAATTGCTCTGGACCTGCCACCAGTGGAGGGCTAGGATCAGAGTTTGAGTAACTGGGACCAACTTGGTAAGGGGGTCCTTCCTTTGAGACCAATAGGCCCTCAAATGGAACTGAATGTCCCTCATCTGGAATCTTGCTCCCTGCACGACAGCTGTGGAAGCAGCCATGTGCCCGAGGAGTTGCAGAAAATGCCTTGCTGGTCGAGAGACCCGAGGGTAAAGGAGGATGCCAGGCGATGAGTCTGCCCACCCTTTCCGAGGGAAGAAAAGCCCTGGCTAACCTTGTGTTCAATTCTGCGCCTATGAAAGTTAGGACCTGAACTGGTTCCAGAACTGACTTGGTAAGTTTAGCAGGAATCCCAGGAAGTGAGAAGCTGCTGGGTGACTTGCAAGTGGGATTACCTGACCTGGAGACTGACCCACAATGAGCCAGTCAGTCAGGTAGGGAAACACAGCAACCCCTTGCCTTCTTAAGTGAGCCACTACTACAGCTTAGACATTTTGTGAATACCCTTGGCGAGAGGTAAGGTCAAGGGCATTGCCCTGAACTGGTAGTGGCCTGAGGGCAGTTCAACCTGAGGTACTTTCGTGAGAAGGCCTGATCAGAACATGAAAATAGGCATCCTTGAGGTCCAGGGAAGCTAGCCAGTCCCTGGCCTTAGGGAAGGCAATATCATTGCCAGAGTCAACATTTTGAACTTTGGTTTCAACAGATGCTTGTTCAAGTATCTTAAATCTAGAATGGGCCGCCATTCTCCTGTCTTTTGGGGTAAGAAAGTATCTTGAATAAAGCCCTTGCCCTGATGGCAAGGAGGAACCCTTTCCACTGCTTTGCAGTCCAGAAGAGAAGAAACCTCTGCTTCCAAAGCAAGGGCTTCTGAAGGATTTGTCAGGTGGAAAATGCCTGGCTCTCATCTTTGGAAAGTGTTTGAAGCTGAGAATCAGACCCTGGCCTATTACCTCCAGAACCCATCTGTCCGTAGTTAGGGACAGCCAGTTCGCTGAAATAGGCCAACCTGCCCCCACTGGTACAGGAGAATCGGCCCTGGGCACCCCATCAGGGTGCCTGCTTAGCAGCAGCCTTAGGCTGAGGGAGGGGGACGGTCTACTTGAGCCCTGCCTACCCTGCCTCTGAAGAAACCTTCTCAGAGACAGCAGAGGAGGCTTGAAATTGGTAAAAGGCCTGGAAAAGGGCCTGCCCTACTCTCTGGAAGCATGCCTTGTGGCATGGCATGCTTCTCCTTAGCCTGGGCACTTTTGTAGGTAGTTCTGTATTCATCCATCTTTTTCATACAGTTTTCTGTTTGCTCCCAAACAGAGAATTTCCCTACAGGAAAATCCATAGCCTTTGACTGGGTATCTTGGGACAGATTAGTGCATCTGAGCCATGCCAACCACGGAAAGCTACAGAAGTGGCCATGACCCTAGAAGAAACATCATTAACATCAACAGCAGTATGAAATTGAACTTTAGAGGCTTCCAATGCCATCAGCAGCCACCTGTTCCAACTCACTAGCCAGCTGGCCATGGGCCTGCTTGGCTAACTGCAATACTGTGTCCCACCTAGATTTCTGATATCTAGCCACATAAGCCATATAATTTGCCTGCCTGAGTCCCAAAGAAGCTGCCATATACTGTTTCTTCGCCATGGCATCAATCTTCCTGGAATCCTTATCAGGAGGATGTGAGGCCAGAGGAATATTAGCCTTGTCACAGACTGCAGCTTGTACCACACCTACATGACTACACTGCTCAGTAAGGAAGTCTGTATCCGAGCCTGACAAAGTACACCTTCTGTCCATTTTTTTTATCTACAGGAGGGACAGAAAGAGGATTTTTTAAAATCTTTGTTGTTTGCTTCCTAAATGACTTATGCAAAGGAATAGACAACCTCCTAGACTCTGGAATATCCATCATTTCCACATAATCAGGCTCCTCTTGCTCATCCACAGCCTCCTCTAAAGGAAGCTGGAGGGTTTCTCAACCTTTTTGTAAAGATAAAGAAAGAAGGGGACTCAGACAGAATAGGAGGAGATTCTAAAGGTCTGTCTGGAGAAATGTCCGGTTCAATGGGCACGCCCAGACCCCCCAGCCACACATATATTGATCAAATTCCTCCTCCCTCCTGTGGTTCATAAAATCCTCAACTTCAAAATCCTGAACCACTGGGACTGAACGAACCAACCTTTACCAGCTGTTGGTGGTTCTACAGATCCCTGAGACAGTGACTGGACAATCTGAATGGCTTTAGCTATCTCTGCAGCAGTTGGAGACAATTTTGGACCCAGACCTACTGATTTCTTGTCTTTTACTTGGGACGGTTCCTCTGAACCAGCCTTCCTTTTGCCGAGGGAAGTCTGCGCCCTGGTCAGAGGGCACTCCTCTGGTCCAGTGGGTACTGGACCGGCTGGCCATCGGGTCAGCGGACTTTTGGCCTCTCGCTCCCTGAGCCGCCCAATCTCTTCTCCAGGGTGGCTGCAGGAAATTTTTACACACCTGGCAGTCTGACAGGAGGTGGTCAGCCCCAGACAATAAACACAAGTGGTGTGTGGGTCAGCCTTGGCAAAGGCGTCCCCACGAACATCACAGTGTTGAAACCAGTGGGCCCAGTTTTCTTTTGGGTTTCTCAGACATAATGCCAGCCTAACAAAACTTGCTCTTTTGATGGCAGTGCCGAGAGCAAGACACCCATATCGGTTCCCTAATTATCACGGGTATTTGAAAAACCGGTAGAATTCCGTTTTTTAGAACCGATAAGAACCGGGAACCGCACTCTAAAACCCAACTGTACACTTTTAAAATGCAGAAAAACAACCGATCGGTTCAAACCCGAACCGATAATTAATTTTCCACACAGACTTAAATTTTAGTACTTACGGTTACCAGATAGAGCTTTAAAACCGAAATGCGGTAAAAATAATGACTTTTGCCGGTTCAAATGAACCGAAAAATACTCGCTTGAACCGAGAATGAACCGAGCTGAAGGAGCTGATCTCCGGAGTGACTGTTCAGTGAAGCGGAGTAAAGAATCTGACAGTTTCATTTGAAACTGCCAGATAGAGCTTTGGGCACAGCGCCCTCGCGCTGTAGAACTCCAGATCCTCTGGAGTTAACTCCTTCCTCTCCGGGGCAGTTCGGCAGTTCAGCTGCAGTGGCTGACTGCTATTGTTATAATATAGCAAGACTTCATGGTGTTTGAATAAGGCAATTCTAGGGGGTGGGGGTAGGAAGAAGTAGGCTGCTGGTTAACTAGGATCTGCAGCTTATCCATTAGGTAGGGAAATGGGCAGACTGGGTGGGCCAAGCGGTCCTTACCTGCTGTCAAATTCTATCTGTACAGTGGCATAACCACCTCCTTTTTTCTGCTGGTGATACCTCTCCCTATGCACCCTAGCATCCCACTGGCTCTCCCCACAGCCACAAATTCATTATGTAAAGTCAAAAGTAAGTTCAAGGGAAGGGATTTTTAAAAACTGTGATAGCCAGCTTTTAATGATTGGATTATAAAGTTAGTAACAAAAGTGTTTTTAAAAACCTCTGAAGGAAATGGATTACTCACCAGTAACTGTAGTTCTACTAAGGGCAGTCGGTTCACATCCGCACTCTGTCAGTCTAGCTGGAGACAGCGAGGTCACAGGATGTCCACAAGCTGAACTCCTGACCACCACCTGCATGGTGTTATCCTCCAGCTCTGCACCTTAACGTTAGATCTTGCATGCTGGAAGCAGGGATCCAGGAGTCACTTGCCAAGAGGAGGTCAGGTGGGTTGAGTTGATGTGAACTGAACACTCATAGTAGAACTACAGTTACAGGTGAAAAACCTATATTTCTTTACCAGGAATCAAGGAGCCACTTGTGCTGCAGAAAGATAAACATTCAGGGAGCAGCAAGTTCCAGTGACAGTAGCAAAGTATCCATAGAGAGCACAGGATGAATAATTCCACTCACCTGGTATAAATATTAAGATCTTTTTATTTGTCAGAGCTCAGACCCATATGACTCCAGCAATGTTTTGGGGAGAGAAATCCCCTTCGATCAGGGTGGATGGTTTATCTCAGCCTTTCACTTTCTTGGCACAGACATGTTGCAAATGAACAGCCATTCTTGAAAGAAAACTGAATAGATAAGGTGCAGGTCTGAAGCCTCCTGCTTTCCCTTTACAGTGGACTGCCTAGAAAAGCTAATCCAGCTGCATGGCTCCCTGCACCTTAGTGCCCAAGTACTGGAGTCATGTGGTTTATATCAGAGCTCTGAAAAACAAAGATAACTTAAATAACTTATATTTCTACCAACTTCGATTCAGTTTACTATCCACACTCTGGGAGGCTCCTAGAATTCCTCTGGGGGGAGTGAAGGCAAGCACCCCTATTTGGCGAACAGATATCAGAGGACTCGGGCCCAAAAGCAGCATGCCAATGCTGTAGTGGGAGATAAAGGAGTGTGCTTTTAGCCCATGTTGCTGCCCTGCATACTTTAACAGGGACATAGTAAAAACAAACCTCACAAACTCGCCTCCCAAGTTCACAGACACCAAGTACTCAAAATGCATGACTAACCCTACAGTTAGCAATATACTCACACATCACATAATATAAAATTGGCAGAGGAGGTGCCATATAATATTTTCTGAAAATAGTTTTGGGTAAGTGGTGTAAAAAGAATAGGTTTGCTACTCTGCTGTATATATGTGCATAAATGAATGTCTGCTCTCTGCTATGTAATTTTAGAAAAAGAAAAAAACAAGAGGGGGATAATAAATTGCTTCTCTCCTTGTGGCAAGATGTCAAAAATCGTGGATTCTCCCAGGAAGAATTGATGATTGGAATCTGCTTCCTGTGGACTCAATTTTGGATTCATAAAGTCTTCTATGTGGAAAACCCTGGCGTGATACCCGAATCAGAAATAGGGTGCTGGCATAGAGTGTAATGCAATGGACAGGGTAAAGACACTAGGGATATTATTATTTTTTTTTTGTCAACATAGTTTTTATTGAGACATAAGGAAAAAGTACAGTTACTTAAGAACTTACCGTAACAGTAGCTCTTTGAGAGGAGCTCTTGCAGCAGGCTATTACAATAAGGACTACGCCACAGGCACTAGGACCCTCCGGTGAAACTTCAGTCAGCAGTACACACCAAGGACCGCCCCTGACGCCGGCCCCGCCCCGACGTCAGTCTGGGTACAAGAGGGGGCGGACCCAGCTCCACCTCAGTTCTCCCGCCAAGACACAGAACAAGGCCTGACAAGAGAAGGAAATGAAGCAACTGTAGAAGACAAATGAAGAAGTAAACGAAAATGGATCTGCACACCTTGAGGGGGAAGGCGGGTGGGAAGTGGTGCCTGCTGCAAGAGCTCCTCTCTAAGATCTACTGTTACGGTAAGTTCTTACGTAACTGTACTATATTACTTCAAGTGGGAGCTCTTGCAGCAGGCTATTACAATGAGGACTGAATACCAAGCAGTCCCACACCAAAGAGGGAGACGACCCCGGGAGGTGGAATATGCAGACTCCAGAGGCCTCAGGACAGAAGCCCTTGTAAAACAGCTAGGCCGAAGCCAGCTTGGCGTCTGGAGACGATATCCAAGTTGTAATGCTTGATGAAGGTATGCACAGAGTTCCAGGTTGTGGCCGCAAAAATGTCTTTTATAGACACATTTCGCAGGGCGGCGAATGAGGCAGACACTCCTCTGGTGGAGTGACCCCTGACTGGGCCCGGTAGGGGCTTATTGTGTTTCTCGTAACAAAACGAGATGCAGCGAACTATCCACTTTGAGATAGTCTGCTTGGTCACCGGTCGCCCCAAGCATTGTGGTGCAAAGGCCACAAAAAGTTGCTCTGATTGACGGTGCGTAGCCGTCCTCTTGAGGTAGTACCTCAAAGTCCTGTGGACATCCAATGCATGGAGGAGAGCCTCCCCTCTATTGGAAGGGGAAGGAAAATAAACAGGAAGGTCAACCGACTGGTTGAGGGTCAACTCTGAGACCACTTTCGGAAGAAACTTAGGATTCGTTCTGAGGGAAACCCTTTCCCTGTGGAAAATTAAATACAGCTCTTTACACATTAGAGCCTGAAGCTCGGAAACCCTTCGAGCTGAAGTAACAACAACCAAAAAACAAACCTTCCAAGAAAGGTAATGCAGCTCACAATTCGCTGCTGGTTCAAAAGGAGGGAAGGTGAGTTTCTCCAACACAACAAGGAGGTCCCAGGGTGGGATAGGGTCTCGAATAGGAGGTCTCATATGCAGAATTCCCCTAAGAAAGGTGCGGGCGACATACAATTGCGCCAATGCTCTGTCTCCCATGACAGCATGATAGGTGGAAATTGCCCACATGTGCACCTTGATAGAGGAATAACTCAGGCCCTTTTCATACAAGGAGAGGAGATACTGTAATGCTGAGTTCACAGGGCAGGTGACGGGATCCAAATGCTGTGGCGATGCCCAAAGACAAAAAATGAAAATTACGTACCTACCGTAATTCTTGATCTTCTTGGACGAGTCTCCACCACTCATTCACACTATTGGGGATCTGCGCCGGAGGCACTAAGACCCATCGGGAGCAAACATTTTGCTGGAGGGTCGGCGCCAGAGATGGCGCCGCGAGCCCCAGCTCGTGCGGCAATGACTATCTTGGCGTCGACCCTCCAACTGCCTCAGTACCTTTTTTACCAAGGAGGTGCAGCGCAACTAACTTAAAGAGTAACCTAACCTTAGGCCCGGACACAAGATAGTGCGGGCGACCCATGTAAGAAGGGTCAACAAAGAAGTCTTCACGGCCTAAAGATTTGAGGGAGTGAAGACCAACACAGCGGTGAGCTCGGGGGATGGAGGGTGGGCATGTGAATGAGTGGTGGAGACTCGTCCAAGAAGATCAAGAATTACGGTAGGTACGTAATTTTCATATCTTCCTGGACATAAGTCTCCACTACTCATTCACACTACTGGGAGTACACCGAGCTAATAATCCCCCAAGAGGGCGGCAGGATAGACCAAGAGCTCACGTTTCTAGGACAGAAGTCCATTAAGGATAGTTCTGCCAAAGGTGGAATGTCGAAATACGAAAGTATGCACAGAGCTCCAGGTGGCAGCATTGCAGATGTCTGCAATAGGCACGTTGCGAATTTCCGCTAGGGATGCTGCGACCGCTCTGTTAGAGTGAGCGTAAACCCTACCTTCCAATTTAACCTGTGCCATGGAATAGCAGTGTCGAAGACATGCCACCAGCCATGATGAGATACATCTGATAGCGACAGGTTGACCCAGCCAGGTCTCGCTGAAGGAAACGAAAAGTTGTTGGGCCTTGCAAAAATTCTTGGTTCTATCGAGATAGAAATGCAAGGCCCTCTTAACATCCAAAGAATGAAGAGAACGTTCTCCTTCATTCTGGAAGTCCGCAAAGTAAGAGGGAAGGATCAAAGGTTGGTTTAGATGGAATTCTGACACAACCTTGGGAAGAAATTTAGGATGAGTACGAAGAACTACTTTGTCCTTATGGAACACAGTATATGGAGGGTCTGTGACCAGGGCATGTAATTCAGAGACCCTACGGGCTGAGGTAATGGCCACTAGGAAGGCAGTCTTCCAGGTGAGAAATTTTAGCTCACAGGTAGCCAGAGGTTCGAAAGGTTTCCAAGTGAGCACGTCTAGCACAAGGTTAATGTCCCAGGCTGCAACTGGACGTCTTATAGGAGGTCTGGTATGCAGAATTCCTTTAAGAAATCTCTTAACCATAGGTAACTGAGCCAGAGACAAAGAAAAAACTGGCTCATGATACACTGAAATGGCACTAAGGTGAACTTTGACTGTAGAGTACTGTAGGCCTGAATTTGAGAGATCCAAAAGGTACTCCAAAACCTTGTCTGGTGGACAGGAAAGGGATTCAAAGAGAACTTTGCACACCAGAGCGAAAAATGCTTCCACTTAGATGTGTAAGTTTTCTGAGTGGCTGGCTTCCGAGCAGCCAGAAGAATGTCAAACTCTTCGAGAGACGTTGAACCGGTTCACTTCTACCTCTTCAGGAGCCAAGCGTGAAGGTGAAGCGATCTCAGGTTGGGATGGACCACCGGACCCTGAGTCAACAGGTTCATCTGCAGGGGGAGTGGTCTCGGAGGAACTGCCAACATACTGTTGAGTAGTGGAAACCATAGTTGTCGAGGCCAAAAGGGAGCAATGAGAATCATCTTGGTCCCCTGAGACTCGAACTTGAGGAGTGCTCTCTGAATTAGGAGAAGGGGCAGAAAGGCGGAAAGAAAGCGTTTTGTCCACTGCAGCCTGAACGCATCCTGACAGAAAATGCCAGGCCCTGGATTTCTGGAGCAGAAGAGAGGCAGTTTTGCGTTGAATGGGATGCAAAAGGTCCAGGTCTGGGGTTCCCACTCTTCCGAATAGTGACTGAATTACGACTGAGTCGAGACCACCATGAGGATCTGCCTCTGTTCTGCTGAGACGGTCTGCCAAGTCGTTTTGTACACCTGGCAGGTAAACCGCTTGAATTAGAGCTTTGTGTTCCAAGCACCATTCCCACACCCTCATCGCTTCCCTGCATAAGTGGTAAGAGTGAGCACCGCCCTGCTTGTTGATGTAGTACATCAGTGCTTTGTTGTCTGTTTGAAGGAGAATGGTCTTGTGACAGAGGATGTCCTTCAACGCTCGGACCGCATAAAGGACGGCTCTCATCTCTAGGATGTTTATGTGAAGCTGGGACTAGAGTCGAGTCCACACCCGAGTGTGGAAAGCGCAACAGTGAGCTCCCACCCCATTAGCGACGGTCTGTGGTAATGGAGATCTGATGATCCCGAGAGCAAAGGAAATCCTTCCAGGAGGTTGCTCTCTTGAGACCACCAGGTGAGGGACTTGTAAGGGTTCTGTCACCTGATGGGATAAGACTGCGGGTGAGTGGATGGAGACCACTGAGTACTGAGCATCCATTGAGTGGTTCTCATGTGCAGCGCGTTAGGGGTACAGTGAACACTGAGGATGCCATGAGGCCTAACATATACTTGCATCGAGAGAGCTGAACTGATCTGTTCTCTCCGATGTAACGGGCCATCTGAAGGATATCGTTCCTTCTGTCCTCTGGAAGGAAAGCCTTGGCGCAAGAGGTGTCCAGAAGAGTCCCTATGAAAGGAGTCTCTGGGAGGCTGCAACAGAGACTTCTTGAGGTTCAGCAGAACTCCCATGGATGTAAGAAGGGAGAGGCCCGTCTCTGACTTCAGAGTTCCTTGTCTGGAAGGGCTTGCAGGAGCCAGTCGTCCAGATAGGAAACACCTGGATACGAGCTTTTCTGAGATGCGCCAGAACTGCACAACACTTTGTAAAGACTCAAGGTGCCGAGGATAGCCAAAGGCAGGACTCTGAACTGATAGTGTTGACCCAGAACCACAAACCTCAGAATTTGTGATGCCTCGGGTGAATAGGAATGTGCTGGTAAGCATCCTGCATGTCCAGGGAGGCTAGCCAGTCGTGTTGATGAAGCAAGGGTAACAGGGTTCCCAGAGAAATCATTTTGAATTTCTCCCTGGGGAGAAATTTGTTTAGCTTTCTGAGGTCTAGAATGGGGCGCATTCCCCCAGACTTCTTTGGAACCAGAAGGAAAAGTCCACCTCGGGCAGTTGAGATGGGACTTGGGCCAGCAATTCATAAGGTAGCGCTGGGTGCTTTGGGCCCTTGCGCTTTCTGTTGCGCCTTCTTTTGAGGTTGGGCAGGCTGGCTCTTATGGAAACTTCCTCTGCCCCTACCCCGAAAGGACTGACGATTATGAAACTGACATTTACTGGCATGCCCTCGAGAGGGGGCAGGAGGGGGTCGAGCCAACTTAATGGCTGACCTAGTCTTTTGTGTAGCTTCTAGAGCTTGCTCTACCCGAGGACCAAAAAGATATGCACCATCAAAGGGCAATGCCATCACCTGCTGCTGTGCATCATTCGTGAAGCCCCCAGTGCGCAGCCAGGAATGACAGCGGGTGCAAATACCAGCAGCCGCTGAATGGGAAGCAGTGTCAAAAGCATCCACGGCTGCTTTAACCTGCTGGTTGTTAGATTCAATACCTCTAGTACTGGTTTGAAGAAGCTCTGGCTTTGAATCCAACTCCGGTAGAGCTTCAACCATTTGCTTGATAGAATGCCACAGGATATACTCGTACTGAGAAAAATAGCCTTGGTAACTGGCAATGTGCATACTTAGGGTAGAAACAGCAAAGACTCTCTTACCTAAGGTGTCTATCTTACGAGATTCTTTGTTAATAGGTCGAGCTGTAGTAGTTTGAGGAAGAACGACCTTATCATTCTCTGCCAGGACTACAATAGGATCCGCAAAGGCTTGAGATGCCAGAATGGGATGATCCTTGGGGGCTGAATATTTCCTATCAATGGATTTAGCCACCGAAGGGGTGAGAGCAAGATTATTCCATACCATTTGAGACAGCGTCTCGAAGGAAGGCTGAATCGGAGGAGTCAAATCCATAGGGATCTCCGAGGCATGAAGGTATTAGAGTCTTAATTTCCCAGGATCGATGTCTGTAGTCTGGAGAGAAAGTGCGGAACTCATTTTTCAACAGAGACTTAAAAGGACAGGTCCTCGACCAGAGGCTCTGAAGCAGTAATAGATCCTGCTTCGTCCACTTCATTACCCAACCGAAGGTCTGGGTCAGGCTCAACGTCATCTCCTGACAGTCCAGGAGGGACAGTATGGACAGGAAAGGAATAAAAAAAATCAGACGAGAAGGAGGCAGGAAATGAGTAAAAAGAGGAGTCCCCGGCGCCGAAGAGGCGCACGGCACCGAGAACGATGCTGAGGGACCATGCGGTGCCAAAAATGGCGCCGAGAAGCTGCACGGCACCAAGAATGGCGCCGTGAAGCCGAGGACAGCGCCGCGATGCCGCACAGCGCCATGGACGGTGCTGAGCGCAGTATCGACGCCAAGGGTGCCGAACGCACTCCCGGACTCAGAAAAACAGGTTTTAAAGGAAGAAGAGCAGGAGATAAGGGCATCGGTGTGGCCCCCTGCGCCGTAGCCATGGGGGGGGGGACACCTAAGCATGGAGTCGACGGCACCGAAGAAGGCGCCGCACGACCAGGAAAATCCAAACGCCTTACCTGGTCGCCCAAAGAGCCGAAGGCCACGTGCGACTGAGCCAGGTAGCCGAACCAACCTCCGAGCCCACTGCTCCATAAGAGCAGCCCACTGATGAAACTGCTCATCTGAAGACCTACCTGCGGGGGTGGGGCTCCGATGTCAACCATCGGCTACCAGAAGCAGAAGTTGGTGACTTGAGAAGGAGGACCGACAACTCCCCGATAACCCGTAGCGTCTACGCAGACATATCAGAAGCGACCTGAGTGATGCCTTCTCTTTAGGCCTGAGGCACAGAATGCAACTGCTATTTTATAAGCTTCGCGGGGACCGCCCATCCCCCCGGGCATTGGACTGACCGTTGTCAGATCCCCCCTCCGGAGAAGGCGGTGGACCGGACCCAGCCCGACTGACTGAACAGCTTTCATACGAAGTCTCCCTACCGTCACCTGACCTGCTCATGGTCAACTCCGTCAATGTAGGCTGAAACTTCTTTATTGTATTTATTTTAAAAATAAGAATAAACTTAAGCGATACTGTTATGAGATAATATTACAAAATAATAAAACTGAAAACTATGCTAGTTTGAAGTTTGACTCCCGAGAGGCGAGCGTCGTCGTCACTGAAGTGCACTCGGCCGGCGGGAAAAAGGAACGAAGGCGGTTGGAGGTCGCGCCGAGATGGTCATTCCAGCGAGCTGAGGCTCAGGCACACTGTTCCTCATGGCGCCATCTCTGGCGTCGATCCTCCAGCAAAAAGTTTGCTCCCGATGGGTCCTAGTGCCTCCAGCACAGATCCCAATAGTGTGAATGAGTGGTGGAGACTTATGTCCAGGAAGATCAGATAGTAGTGGACCAGCTCACGGACCATCTGAGCAAATACAACATCGTTTGCCAGCAGCAACATGGTTTTAGAAAAGGACACAGCACTGCCACGGCCCTTGAGTTCATGGGAGCCATACACAACTCCCTTGACCAAGGTCTCCTAACCGGAGCTATATTCATAGACCTGTCAAAGGCTTTTGACACTGTCCACCATTGCCTCCTGCTTCATCAGCTACTGAACACTAGCCTCTCTATGGAATTGGTGGCATGGTTCAATAGCTATCTTGACAACAGGACCCGGTGTGTAAAAATAGCAGATGTGCTCTCTGACACTAAAGAGGTACGCTCTGGTGTCCCCCAAGGCTCCATCCTGGGCCCACTGCTTTTTATCCTTTTCCTCAGCTCTCTCCCAGACTCCAGTCCTCAGCAAATTATACTCTATGCAGATGACGCTGTGATTCTTGCCTCCCATCATGACCCAAGCCACCTGCAACAAACCCTTCAATATGGTTTCACCTCAGTCGAAAACTGGTTCAAAGAACATAAGGTAATCCTTAACCAGAAAAAAAACCAAGACTATGATTTTCACCAGCCACCAAAACAAGCACAGACATCTCTAACTCTCCTTGTATACCTGCGTAGGCAGCTCCCTGGAGCAGGTTGACTCCTTCAGATATCTAGGAATCACCTTAGACCCTCACCTGTCCTTCGCAACCCACATAACCAATGTCGCAAAAACAGTGAACACCAGACTAGGTCTACTCTACCGCCTACAGTGGCACCTGACAAGAGGCCCTCGCTGCCACTGTTCAAAGCTCCATCATCTCCCAGATTGATTATGGCCTTGTCATCTATGGCACTGCCACTACCGACACTCAGGATAACCACCACCCTAAACAAGGCCTGCTGACTCATCACTGGGGCTAAGCATCTCACACACACCTGTGACCTCTACTCACAAGCAAACTGGCTGCAACTTGAAAATAGAATCCAGTACCAAACCTGTGTGGTTGCAAAGAAAATCCAGTCGGGAACTGCCCCCCTGGAGTCTGTTCACTTCTTCAAAAACCAGCTCCAGAATCACCAGGGGATCAAAGCCACAATTGTTTTGCATCCCCCGCTGCCGTACAACCCTTGGCCAACGATCTTTCACCTAGAGGGCATCCACTTGGTTTAACGGTCTTGCCTATGGTACTACCACTACCACTGGTCTAGATGCCTTCAAATCCAGGCCCGTAACACCTTGTCGCCTCCGCACCATGTACTGCCAAGTGGACTATTCAACACCACCACCTGCTGCCTCCCCTACCGGGCTCCATACCCATCGCACTTGCCCTAGTAGGCCTCCGCCCCTTCCCGCACTTCTGCAACTGACAATGCCACCTGGCTGGCTGCCTCTCACCCACCCTTTGCCCCTCTTTCCAAATTCCTCCCCTACCCTCCCTCCCTCCTCCTCCTCCTCCTTACCTCCTGTTACTGCCCTCCTATCCTCCTACCCCTCCATTTCCGATCTTCTCCCTGTCTCTTCCATGCAACATCTGTTATTGTAACCTATTATGTGAAACCAATGTTTTGACGTGAAATCTTTGTAAAAGAGCCCTGGGTTCAAAGGTAACTTGTAATCCTAGAACAAATAAAATAAAAATTAATAAATAAAAATATAAAATTATATATGGGAGTATGAATCTGGAGGAATCCATTAGCGCTTTGTATTGTTTGTTGGGGATATCTGTTTTTAGATAGTGCAATGTTTGTATCAGATACTGTTTTTCACCAAGCAGTAGCCACCCTCAAGCAGAAGCCATGGCTTCTAGTCAGGGTTGAAATCATGTCAGATAAAGCTCTGTATGTGGGACTCCGATTTTAATGTCTGTATATATGATTATTATTGTATTTCTTTAATTTCTGATCTTAGTTCACATTTGTTGTGCATATTTTGCTATAAAGGAGACCAGTAACAATATACCTAATCATATTTAGGATGTGTAACATTATCTTTTTCACACTTAAAAATGTTATTTTGCAATACTAGTTTAACCCAGGCACCGTGCAACTACGGGCTACTACCCCAGCCTGTTTGGGTGCAACCAGGTTGAGGGGCCTGGGCTCTGTTTTGTTGGTAAAAGGAGGTTCTGTCCCAAATGGAAATGAACAGTGCAGTTGTCTCTCCCCAAACCCACCCAGAGTGAGAATAGTGGGCCAGTCATTTCTAGGATACAACCCCTGGGTTGCTGTTATCAACCACCTCCCTTCCAGTCACCCCCATACCAACTTAACACTCTGTTGCATTCAATTAATAGCCATTGCTAATATGCTCACTGACAAAGTTATGCAGTAACAGATTTATTTTTGGGTAAGGAGGAATGGGAGATGCAAAAATATAGTACTGGCTTGCAATCTAACTCAGAACAGCAATAAACACAGTAACAGTGCCCACCCCAACAGCAACAACTCATACAATTAGCCCACCTCTCCACAGGTACCAGTCTCCCCAACGAGTCTACCTGGGTACCCAGATTGAGGTGTTACTGGCAGTTCATTGCTGTGGGTTGGCCTGCATTGGTGTGCTTAATATTTGATAATCTCTTTTTAGTAACTGGCTTAATTTTACCAGCTCAGGGCAGGCCCTACACCTACTCACGGTTCTGAAGTTCACCACGCAAAGTCTGAGCAAACTCAGCAGAAGGTGGTTGTCTCTGTTGTTGCTGTGGCCTTGAATGCCAATGCTGGCAGTTGTAGTGACAGACTATGAAGTCTGGCAGCTCGTCCCTTCAGGTGGTTGCAGGCTCTTGCAGCTCACCTATGGGCTGTCCTTCTGCTGATGTTGAATTAGGCCAGTCTTGGGGACCAGGGCCACACACTCACCCCACACATCAAAGCTGAGTTCTCAAGGGCAAATGTTCAGTACTGCCTAACATTAGCAATACTGGGCTAATTCCCCAGACCATCATCAGTAGCATGCAGTCTCTTTAAAAACTAAAGTTTTAACAGTCTCATTTTCTGTGGGTAGCAGACAGTTTGGTGGCAGATTTGATGCACTCGCAGGTAATGTGCAAACAGTCTCTCTGCAGACCTCTCCACTTCCTGGGTGGCAATCTTTTAGCACTTTCTGGCCACACAGGCTGTAGAAACCCCAGCAGGCTTTTCCCAATGCCAACTACCATCACTAGGAACATACTCCGAGCTCCGATTACTCAGACCCAGCCCCCGTAATGGTGAGGGGCATTCTGCATAGTGCCAAATTGTCTTCTTTCAGCTGGAACTGGGATTCTGGCTCTCCAAGATATGTGGGGAAACTCCAGCAAGTCTCATCAGCCACAACAGAAGCCATTGACTGACTTCACAAAGTCTCTCACACTCACTCGCAGCGCCTGTCTTTCCTCAAGAATTTCAGCCACGATCTGCCCATGAGCAGCTTTCTCCCCAACCACCTCAGGGGAGAATGCCACTCACCACCGGTCAATACAGCAGTCCATCACAGAAGTTATTGTATTAAAGTTCTTTTTTTAAAATCATCGGATGTTGTTGAAGGTGCCTAAACATCGCTCACACCCTTTACCCAGGAGACACAGCTACAGTCCTTCATGCTCCCCAATCACTGATTGGGAGGTAAAAGGTCAGGAGTCGCAAAGACCATGTAAACAGTTTAAATTTTAAAGTTCCAACTTTGACAACTTGCTTCAGGCAAAGTAAACTGCTTTAACATACAATTGTCCCCTCGATAGCTGCAGTTGAGTACTGTTATCTGGCTGTGGAATAGGCACCGATAAATTTCTAGTCTGCCTGTCACTAGCGCCGTAGCACTAAGTTCCCACTGCAGCAAGCAGAAAACATTCACAAAACAGTTCACCCATTCATTTGCTTAACACACTCCTCTACCCATTATTTGTGACAGAGTCCCTACACATTTCGGGATCCCAGGAGTCTGATCACACTAGGGACGTACCCTGTTAACCCACAAAGGGCAAAACAGCAGGAGCAAGCCTGCATCCCTAGTGCAAACTAGGCGGCACCCCTAAGGGCAGAGCATTTCTTATTTACATAGCTTTTCCATTCTTTGGAGCAGGCAGGCTCAAGGGGCTGGGAAGAATTTCTCTGGGAACTATGGATCCAGGGCTGGCAGAACCAAACACCAGGAGGCCAAACTAGTAAGCCCTACCTGCGGGGTTTTTTTTTTTTTCCTTCTCACACACAAGCCGCCCTTGAAAACAAGCTGCAGGTCAAAATAAAAAAATCTTGAAAGAAGTCTGGCTTCTATTCTATAAAATACACTAGTTATTTTTATTGGGTTATCTTATTGATATTGGGTAGAGCATCATAATGACAATTACTGACATACTATTTGAGTGCAGCTTTTAAATTTAATCCTAACCCTTTATAAAGCTCCAGCAAAGAGGAGCGAAACTCCGTCAGGTTATTTGTAATGGATTGTCGGTGAGTTTGTGATTCTTTGATTTTACTAATTGTTCTTTAGCCTTATGCAACCTGAGCTGGAGGGTGACCTCTCCATTGGTGGTTTTTGACTTTTTAATGGCAATATACCTGGAGGCAGCCACCCAGGCTGTGTTACGTCTGGTAGAAATGAGCCTCGGGTCCTTTGGTGGCTCCCTAGCAGCCAACATGTTGGGGAGGTCAATGCAGGATGTGATCCACATGGCAATCATCCACTTTGCTGGTGGTCTGCCAGGTGCAGCTTCAGTGTAGGTAACAAACAGCTGGAGAGTTCTGGCGTGAATTCCTGCCAGCCACTCCTTATAATAGGGCAGCACCCTGCAATCAGTGTCAGAGGTTAGAGTAAACCGGAAAGATTAATCACCTGGTTCAGGTCTAACTCCCAGCACAAGCTTCAGGAGGAATTTCACGTGAGGGGAAAGAACAACCTTCTCCCTGTGGAAGACCAGACAGGGATAGACTCCACCAAGAGCATCTGGAGCTCACATACCCTTCTGACAACCATGACTGCCACAAAGACTTTCTCAATAAGTTTGATATCTCATACTTGTGTCTAGACTCAAATGACTTGCCCATGAGCAAAGCCAGCACCAGTAGTAGATCCCTTAGAGGCGCTGGTTCGTGCACCAGAGTGGACAAGTGGTCCAGGCTTTTGAAAGTGCCCAACCACCACCTGAGAAAGTCAGCATTCCAGACATCCCCAATGTGCAGAAATGGCTTAAGGGTCATTGCTTACAGTCCTTCCTATAACAGGGACCAGAGATAGTCAAGGATCATAGCTACTAGACAGTCCGGAGAATTAAGATCCTTCTCTTGGCACCAGAGTGAGAACCTCTTCTATTTTGAATATGTACATTCTTAAGAGTCTAAACTTTTCGGGAGGTCTTCACAATGTGGAGAACATCTTCCAAGATGCTCAAGGCCGGAAACTCCAGCTGCTCAACCAGGCCAAAAGGTGCTGGGACTGAAGATCTGGGTGTAGGACCATCCCGTTGTCTCATCAGCAGGTAGGGGCAGAAAGGCAACCTCCACGGAGGCCTGCTGGTAAGGCTGAAGAGATCCTGGAACCAGAACTGTCAGGGCCAGTCTGGAGCCATCAGGATAATCCACACCTTGTCTTTACTGGGCTTCAGCAAGACTTTGAACCAAGAGGAAGGGAAGGAAGGCATACAGAAGGTCCATAGTTCAGGGTCGAGAAAAAGCATTCCCCTTCAGTGTCCAGGTCTGAGTTGGGGGCAGGCACAGAACAGCCTCAATTTTCTGTTCTCCCATAAGACAAACTGGTCCACCACAGGGAAGCCCCATCTGGACAACAGCTCGTCAATCATCTCTGGGTGGAGGGACCACTCGTGTGACAACTCACTGACCTGGCTGGGAACATCCACCAGCTGGTTGTCTCCCATGACACAGATCATCAGCCTACGAGCCGTGCAACAGTGACCAGGTGCTGGATGCCTCCTGAAACAAAGGCAATGAGTGCATTCTGTCCTGCCTGTTCAGGTAGAACAGTGGTAGTGCTGTCCATCTGGACCTGAACGACCAGACCCCAAATCAATGGAGCAAATTCCACCAGCATCAGATGCACTGCACAGAACTACAGCAGGCTAATGTGGCACTGGGACTCCTGGGATGACCAGAATCTGTGGGCTGCGAGGTGAGCTTCTCACCCCTACCAGACTCAGATGTGTCTGTAGTCAGCATGACACACACATCTCTGGGTGGACAAGTAGGATTCCTTCCTCCAAGTTGTGGGGACACAGCCACCATTTAATGGCATCCCACATCAAATGGGCCACCAAGACCTGCTGGGAAGCAAGTAAGGCAGGCAAAGTCCCAAACTGAGGAAACACTAGCACGAACAGTAAAAGAAGGTGACAAGACTTTCTATAGATACATTAGTGAAAGGAGAAAGTCCAGAGGGGGTATTGCTAAGCTTAATGGAGAAAAGGGAGCATGTGAGGAGGAGGACCCTGTAAAGGCATCTATCCTAAATAGATACTTTTGCTCAGTATTTACTGAAGAGAAGGTAGGGCAGGGCCCAGCTCAGCATCATGGACACAGGGGAGGAGGTGAGCACTACTCCCTTCACAAAGAAAGGGTCCTACAGAGCTTGCTAAGCTCAGGGTGGATAAGGCAATGGGACCTGATGGCATACATCCCAGGGTACTTAAGGAGCTAAAGGAGGAACTAGCAGAGCCATTAGCAGAATTGTTTAGTGAGTCTCTGAGCACAGGAGAGTCCCAGAAGACTGGAGAAGGTCTATGTGATCCCGCTCCACAAGAGTGGTAGCAGGGAGGAGGCGGGAACTACAGACCAGTCAGTCTTACCTCAGTAGTGGGCAAGATTATGGAGGCACTCCTTAAGGAAAGGATAGTGCAACACCTGGAATCCATAGGGCACAGGATCCAAGACAGCATGGGTTTACAAAGGAAGGTCCTGTCAAACTAATCTCATAGATTTCTTTGACTGGGTAACCAGAGTGGTGGACCAAGGGGAGCAGTTGATGTCGCCTACCTTGACTTCAGCAAAGCTTTTGACACGGTTCCACATAGAAGATTGATAAATAAGCTAGGTAGGCTTGGGTGGTGGTCAGAAGTTGGTCAACTGGGTGGCAAACTGGTTGACTGCAGAAAACAGAGAGTGGTGGTAAATGGTATACAGTCAGAAGAGATGCAAGTCACAAGTGGGGTACCTCAGGGATCAGTCCTGGGGCCAGTCCTATTCAACATCTTCATTAGTGACCTCACAGATGGACTAGAGGGTAAGGCTTGTCTGTTTGCAGATGACACCAAGATCTGCAACAGAGTAGATGATCCAGATGGGGTGGGCAGAATGAGAAGAGATCTGGATAAACTAGCAAAATGGTCAGAAGAGTGGCAACTGGGATTTAATGCAAAGAAGTGCAAAATCATGCACATAGGGAAGAGAAACCTGAAGCCACTTATAGGCTGGGAGGAGTTGCTAGCAGTCACAAAGGAAGAAAGAGACTTGGGCATCATCATCACTGATGACCTAAAATCATCCAAGCAGACCTCTAAAAGCAGTAGGTAAGGCTAGGGGGTGTTAGAGTGTATTAGTAGGGGTATCACAAGTCATAAGAGGAGGTAATAATCCCTCTGTACAAGACATTGGTTAGCCCCATCTGGAGTACTGCATGCAGTATTGGAGGCCACACCTTCACAAGGACATTAACCAAATTGAGGCAGTCCAGAGAAGGGCAACCAAAATGGTGCAGGGACTGCATCAGAAGACATATGAGGACAGATTAACGGAGCTCAATATGTATACCCTTGAGCAAAGGAGGGAGAGAGTGATATAATCTAGACATTTAAACACCTTAAGGGCATAAACAAGGTGAAAGAGTCTAACGTGTTTAAATATAAGAAAATAGCAGGACAAGAGGACACAGCATGAGATTAGAGGGAGGCCGATTAAGGGGAAATGTGAGGAAATTCTTTTTCACAGAAAGGGTGGTAGATGCATGGAATAGCTACCACAAGAAGTGGTGGCTATGAATACAGTGCAGGGCTTCAAACAGGCATGGGATAGGCATAAGGGAGCAATACAAATGACTATGAATAGATAGGTCACTGACAGAGCAAAGGCCAATGGCACATTTATAAGGTAGAAAAAGAAATGGGCAGACTGGATGGGCCTTGCGGTCCTTATCTGCCATCAACTTCTATGTTTCTATGGTCCAGATGACCTAGGTGGTGAGACCACCGAAGGCCCAACTCTCATTGGAGGGGGTGCATCCACTAGCGAACCCAACAGACTAAGCTGGTTGATGCCACCACGAACCCCAGCAGTCACATGAAATCTTAGGCCCGGTGCAAGCGCCCAACCAGAAATGATCGGATACAGGATACAATATCCAATGCCCCATCAGCAGGAAGGCAGGCCCTGGCTAAAGGGAGTCCAGTTCTTCCCCACTGAACCTGATGACCTAAGTGGGGACCATTTCCAACTTGACCAGGTTGAAGAGAAGACCCAAGTCAAGAAAGGTCTGGAAGGCCAGACCCCTGGACTGCTCCACTGCTGTCCTAGAAACGCTGGCCAGCAGCCAGTCCATGCACAGGTATACCCAGATGCTCCTGTGCCAGAAAAAAAAAAAAACAAAAAAAAAAAACAGCACAGCCAAGCATTTGGAGAAGACCTTTGGCAAAGCAGAGAGGCCAAAAGAAAAACTTACTTGCCATAGTAATTTTGTTTCTTCCCAGTGACACTCAGGTATTCATAACTTTCTGCAGTAAACCTTCTAGGTAGGACTGCCCAGAAAGAACAGAACATGTGAAAATGATGGAACTCTTTGCATGTGACAACTTTTCAAATGTTGCCCTATACTAATTGCCAGTGTTCCAAACTCCTCACATTTCCTAGAAGCCTGGAAAGGCAGGCCCACGGAAGTAGAATACCGTAAGTATTAATGATTAATACAATTTAAGATTTGAAAAAATCCACAACCTCCTAATAAAAAGACTCCAACTGGAGGAAGAACACAACAATGAAAGAAACCCCAAAATGTCAAAAACACCTGGAAAGAGGGGTAAAACACAATGAACCCCATTTGCTAAAAATTTACTCTAATGTGATACACACACACACACACACACACACACACACACACTTTCTGGTAGCACAGCATGTGGGTGTACAGAGGCTAAAGTTCTGGAAGGGGAGGCAGGGTGGGAAGTTATGAATACCCGAGTATCACTGGGAAGAAACAAGATTACTATGGTAAGTAATTTTTTCTTCTAACCCCAGTAATGCTCAGGTATTCATAACTTTCTGCAGACTACAAAGCTGTACCACTAGAGGTGGGCAGAGAACTTCACTGTGGAAACAGACTTTGCAGGATTGCTGTGCCAAACCCAGCATCACTCCTGGATTGAATATCCAGGTTGAAGTCCTTCGTAAAGGTGTGTACTGTTTTCCATGTAGCTGCTTTACAGATATCAACCAGTAGAACTTCTCTGGCAGCTGCTAAGGTAACAGTTGTCCCTCTCATGGAGTGGGCCCTCAATCCTGTTGGGGGCTACTTACCAGCTTTAGTGTAACAGAATTGGATACACTGCATTATCCAACGAGAAATGGACCTTTCTGATGCTGTATTACCCTTTCCCACATCCCCATAAATCAGGAACAGCTGTTTTCTGTCCTGCCTATGGTCCTTAGTGGCGGTCATGTAGAAAAAATTATTCACCACAGTAATGTTTCTTCTAATGGAGTCTTGCTGTATTCTGACTATATGCAGTTAGCTCCAGCACTTTAACTGCTCCGGAGAGTAAAGGGTTAACTCTATGCAGAGGCATAGAACGTTGAGCTCTAGCTCGGTTTTTAAACCTCTGTCTGTGGTATTCTGAAGTGTAACTGTCAGATTATTACAAGCACTAAACCAACTCACTCAAGAAATTGTTTCAAAAATGTTGTACCAAAAGGCAAAACCAGGTTTTAGGGTCAAAAGACTCAAGTCGAGAAAACCACAAAAGAATCCAACAGATAGTGATTTACCAAAAATGCTTAAACAACTAAAAGCCCCCAAAGAGGTGGAGGCATGTCCAGTACACCTCTGGGGTGCAGCACTGTGCCTGCCCCACCACGTCCCAAAACTACTAGGTTCCAGGAGGGGAGGCAGGGAAGGAGGTCAGAATACAGCAAAACTCCATTAGAAGAAACAACATTACTATGGTAAGTAATTTTTTTCTTCAAACATGAAGTCTATTCTGACTATATGCAGACTACCAAGCAGTACCCCCTTGGAGGAGGAAATTACAGAACCTGTTTTGGGAACAAGCTCTGTAGCACAGCTGTGCCAAACCTAGCATTACTTTGTGACTGGCTGTCCAAAGAGTAATGCTTGGTAAAAGTATGAACAGATTTCCAGATAGCTGCTTTGCATACGTTCACTAAAGGTACATCTCTAGCTGCTACGACCGAAGCAGCTGTACCTCTGGTAGAATGAGCCCTCAGGCTTGAGGGAGGTTCCTCTCCAAGTTTAGAATAGCAGAATTGAATACAAGAGACAATACACCTGGCAATAGACCTCTTGGTAGCAGGTTTGCCCTTTCCCACTTCACCATAAGCTAGAAACAACTGAGAGCAGTCCTTCCTATGGGCCTTAGTATGCTCAATATAGTAACCAAGAGCCCTTTTTACATCAAGACTATGTAACCTCCTCTCTCCAGAGGAGGAATGATCAGTGAAAAACACAGACAATGACAGACTGGTTCAGATGAAAGTCTGACACCACATTGGGAAGAAATTCTATTGGTGCAGAGGACCACCTTATCCCTATGAAAGGAAATGAAATTAGGTTCCACTGATAAGGCCTGTAATTCACAGATTCTCCTGGCAGAGGTAATGGCCACCAAGAACACAGTTTTCCAAGTTAAGTATTTCAGCTCAGCTGAAGATAAAGGTTCAAAAAGGGGGCGGCATAAGCTGAGCAATACAGATGTTCAGATCCCAAGAAGGGGTAAGCTCCCTGAAGAGAGGATTAACATGAACCAAACCTTTGAAGAATTTCTTGAAAACTGGATGGGAAGCTAGGAAGGAGCCCTTACCAGCAGAAAGGAAGGCAGACACAGCTGCCAAATGTACCTTGAGAGTAGTAGGCCAGAGGCCTAAACTGTTAAGATGCACCAAATAGTCCAATACAGTGGCAATATCAGCCAGTTTTGGCTTAGTATGCCTCCTGGAACACCAAAACCCAAACCTTTTCCATTTGCAGTTGTAAGTTTTCCTAGTAGCAGGTTTCCTGCTGCTTTTTAAAATATCCAGGACTAACTGGGAGAGATGCAAGCTTGCATATTCTAGCTCTTCAAGAGCCAGGCCTTGAGCCTGAGAGTCTGAAGGTTGGGATACAGAATCCTCCCCTGAGACGAGGTGAGGAGATTGTGTTGTCTGGGAAGACACAAGGGCAGTGTTACTGACAGTGACGACAGTAGAGGATACCAAGGCTGTCTGGCCCAATCTGGAGTCACCAGGATCACCTTGCAAGGCTGAGACCTGATATTTATCAGGACCCTGAATATCAGAGGAAAAAAGAGGAAATGCATACAGAAACCTGCTGGTCCATTTCAGTAGAAGACCATCCTGAGGGACAGGACCCAGAAGGGGTGGTCTGCAACAATAAAGAGGAAGTTGATTGTCCGGGGCTGAAAAGAGATCTCTGGGGTGCCCCATCTCTTGAAAATGACTTGAAGAACTGGAGGGTTCAGGGTCCATGCATGATGACCCTGAGAAATCCAGCTGAGAGCATCTGCAAGAATGTTGTCCTTCCCTGGGAGATGCACAGCCATCAGGGAAGCCTGAAGGGAATAAGCTAGAGACCATACTTTCATGGCCTCTGTGCGCAAGGCAGAGGACTGAGTGCCTCGCTGCTTGTTGATGCACCACATGGTTGTGGCATTGTCTGTCCTGATCTGCACCACTTTCCCTTGAACCACAGTTGAGAATGTCTGAAGTGCTAGAAAGACAGCTCTCAATTCAAGGAGACTTATGTGTAGAAGAGACTCCTGGTGAGATCAAGTTCCCTGAGCTGTCAGATGATCTAGGTGGTCTCCCCAACCCAGCAGGGAGGCATCTGTGGTAAGAGTCACAGAAGAAAGAATTACTCACCTTAGTAATGTTGTTTCTTCTAATGGAATCTTACTATATTATGACAGTAGCAGTTTGATCCAGCTCTAGAACTGCTCCGGGGGTGAAATGGTTAAAACCATTCCAAAATAGAATTTTGGCCACGAGCTCTAAGAAGCAGCTCTATCTGTGTTATTTCAAACCTGAACTGTCAGATCTTTATGAGCCAAACTCACTAAGGTCTGTGTGGAAGCCGTAACCTACACTAGCCAAATGGCTACCTAAATAATTACAACCATTGCTGGTCCCAACACCCAAGACTCAAGTCAGGGGACCAGAAATACTAACAATTCTAATCATATGAGAATAAAACATAAGTATAATAAAACACACACACACATATACACACACGCCCCAAAAGGGCTAACAGGGCATAAAAAGGTGCCCACACCCCACCCAAGTAGAGGTTCTGAGAGGGGCAGGTTGGGAGGTCATAATATAGCAAGACTCCATTAGAAGAAACAACATTACTAAGGTGAGTAATTTTTTCTTCAAACAACATGAAGTCTTGCTATATTATGACAGTAGCAGAATACACAGCAGTACCTCCATGGAGGAGGGGCAGAACCTACTTAGGGAATAGGCTCTGAAGAACAGCTGTGTCAAACCGAGCATCTCTCCTGGCCTGGACATCCAGGGGTAATGCTTAGTAAAGTGTGTACTGTTTTCAAGTAGCAGCCTGGCAAATCTCTAATATAGGATGTCTCTGGCAGCAGCTAGAGACGAGCTGTACCCCTGGTCAGCATGAGCCCCTCAAACCGGCGGGGGCTCTGCCCACTTGCTGATAACAAAATTGGATACAAGAGACAATCCACCTGGCAACTGACCTCTTAGTGGCAGGTTTGCCTTTCCCAACTTCACCATAGGTAAGGAAGAGTTGAGGATTCAACCTGTGACCTTTGTGTACGCTCTATATAGTAACTAAGAGCTCTCTTAACATCCAGGCTGTGCAACCTCCTCTCACCAGAAGAGGAGTGATCAGTGAAAATACTGGAAGGGAGATAGATTGATTAAGATGGAAATCTGAAACCACCTTAGGCAAAAACTTCCTATTAGTCCTAAGGACTACCTTATCCCTGTGTAAAGAAATAAAGTCAGTTTCCACTGACAAGGCTTGCAACTCACTTATGCGTCTGGCAGAAGTGATAGCCACCAGAAAAACAGTTTTCCAAGTTAGGTACTTAAGCTCTGCAGAAGACAGAGGTTCAAAAGGGGTTGCATTAACTGGGCAATGCAAACATTAAGGTCCCAAGCAGGGGCCGGTTCCCGAAAGGGTGGATTAGTATGGAGTAATCCCTTAAAAAACTTGGAAAACACAGGATGAGAGGAAAGAGGGGATGACTTTCCTGCTGACACAAAAGCAGATAGAGCTGCCAAATGAACTCTTAGGGTAGCTGGTCTGAGACCCAAGGAATTAAGATGTACCACGTAATCTAACACAATGGGCAAATCAATAGATTCTGGGGAAATATTTTTCCCAGCACACCAAATGGAAAACCTTTTCCATTTAGAACTATAAGTAGCCCTAGTGGAAGGCTTTCTAGAAGCCTTTAGGATCTCAAGAACACCCTGAGAGGTGTAAATCAGCAACTCTAACTCCTCAAGAGCCAGGCCTTGAGGTTGAGGGATTTGAGGTCCGGATACCAAACCCTTCCCTGGGCACAAGTCAACAGGTTGTGATTCCTGGGGAGGCACAGGGAAGATGGATTGTCAGTGACAGAAGGAGGGTACCAGGGCTGCCTGGCCCAATCCGGGCAATCAGAATCACCCTGCAAGGCTGAGATCTGATTTTGACTAGTACTTTGAATAGGAGAGGGAAGGGGAAAGCATAGAGAAACTTCCTCCCAATCCAGAAGAAGGGCATCCAGGGAACTGAGCCCAGCACTGGAGGCCTGCAACAGAACAGAGGAAGTTTGTGATTGTCTGGGGCTGCAAAAGATCTATCTGAGGGTGCCCCATCTGGCAAAGACTATCCCCAGCACTTGAGGATCCAGGGACCATTCGTGATGGCCTGGGAAATCCTACTGAGAGCATCTGCTAGGACATTGTCCTTCCCTGGAAGATGAACTGCTATGAGGGAAGTGTTCAGGGAATAGGCCAGAGACCACAACTTCATTGCCTCGGTGCACAAGGCCGAAGACAGAGTGCCCCCTGTTTGTTGATGTACCACATTGTTGTGGTGTTGTCTGTTCTGACTTGTATCACCTTGTCGTGGACAGATGCAGAAAATGCTTGAAGAGCTAAAAAGACAGCTCTGAGTTCCAGCAAATTGATGTGGAGCAGAGATTCCTGGGGACCACACCCCTGAGGAAAGGTCGCCCATGTGGGCTCCCCAACCCAGAAGGGAAGCATCTGTAGTGAGAGTCAAGTCGTGAGTAGGGGGAATGAAGGGGAACCTCAATCTTAAATTGCTCTGATCCTGCCACCACTGGAGGGCTAGGATCAAGGTTCGAGTCACTGGGACCAACTTGGAAAGGGGGTCTCTTCTCTGAAACCAATAGGTTCTCAAGTGAAACTGAATGTCTCATCTGAAATCTTGCTCCCTGCACAACAGCTGTGGATGCAGCCATGTGCCCCAGGAGCTGCAGAAAGTGTCTTGCTGGTCGAGAGACCTGCAGAGTGAAGGAGGAGGCCAGAGCCACTAAATTCCTTACCCTTTCTAAGGGAAGAAAGGCTCTGGCTAGCTTTGTGTCCAATTCTGCCCCTATAAAGGTGAGTACCTGGACTGGTTCCAGAACCGACTTTAGTAGATTTATAGAAAGCCCAGGAGGTGAGAAGCTGCTGGGTGACCTGCAGGTGAGATTTTACCTGTTCTGGGGACTGGCCTACAATGAGCCAGTCATCTAGATAGGGAAAAACAGCAATTCTTTGCCTCCTTAAGTGAACCACTGCCACTGCTAGACACTTTGTGAATACCCTTGGGGCAGAGGTAAGGCCGAAGGGCATTGCTCTGAACTGAATGACCTGAGGGCAGTTCGAATCTGAGGTACTTTCAATGGGAGCTTCTGATTAGGACATGGAAACAGGCATCCTTGAGGTCCAGGAGGCTAGCCAGTCCCCTGGCCTTAGGGAGGTAAAATCATTGCCAGAGTTACCATTTTGAACTTTGGTTTCAAAGATGCTTGTTCAGATATCTGAGATCTAATATGGGCCATTCTCCTGTCTTTTTGGGGTAAGGAAGTATCTGAATACAGACCCTGCCCTGGTGCAGGGAGGAACCCTTTCTACTGCTCTGAGAGCTAACAAGGATGAGACCTCTGCTTCCAGAGCAAGGGTCTCTGAAGCACTTGCAGGTAGAAAAAGTCTGCTTCTCAACTTGGGAAACTTTTTGAAGCTGAGAACCAGACCCAGGCCTATTACTTCCAGAACCCACTTGTCTGAGGTTAAAGAAGCCCAATTCTGGCTGAAGTAAGCCAGCCTGCCCCCTACCGGTACAGGAGAATCGGCCCTGGGCACCCCATCAGGGTGCCTGCCTAGCAGAAGCTTTAGGCTGGGGGTGGGAGCAGGTCTGCCCACCCCTCGCCTGCCTCTGCCTCTGAAGAAGCCCTCTGAGCATAGGCAGAGGAGCCTGAGTCTGGTAAAGGCCTGTGAAAGGCTCACCCCTACCCCTGGGGTATGCCTTTGAGGGTGGCTTGCGCTCCTCAGCCTGGGCACTCTTGTAAGTAGTCCCATATTCATCCATCTTTTTCATGTAGTTCTTGTCTGCTCCCAAACAGAGAATTCCACCACAGGAAAATCCATAGCCTTAGTCTGGGTATCCTGTGACAGACTAGTACACCTGAGCCAGGCCAACCTACGAAAAGCTACAGATGTGGCCATGACCCTAGAGGAAACATCATTAACATCCACAGCAGCATGAAACTGAACCTTAGAAGCCTCAATGCCATCAGCAGCCTGTTCTAGTTCACTAGCCAGCTGGCCATGGGCTTGCTTGGCTAATTGCATCACAGTATCCCATCTAGATTTCTGATACCTAGCTACATAAGCCATATAATTTGCTTGCCTGAGTCCCAGAGGCTGCCACATACTGTTTTTTGCCATGGCATCAATCTTCCTGGAATCCTTGTCAGGAGGATGTAGCCAGGGAATATTAGCTTTATCACAGGCAGCAGCCTGAACTACCCCAACATGACTACATTGTTGAGAAAGAATTCTGTATCAGGACCTGACAATGTACCTTCTGTCCATCTTTTTATCTATAGGAGGCACAGAATTAGGAGTTTTTTTAATTTTTATTGTTTGCTTCCTAAAGACTTATGTAAAGGAATAGACAATCTCTAGACTCTGGAATATCCATCATTTCTACAAAATCAGGCTCTCTTGCTCATCCACAGCTTCTTCTAAGGGAAGCTGGAGGGTTTCAACAACTTTTTGTAAAACATGAAATGAGATGGGGACTCAGACAGCATAGGGGAGATTCTAAAGGTCTGTCTGGGGAGATGTCTGGTTCAATGCGGCACACCAGACCTTCCCAGCCACATTCATACTGTTCATAATCATCCTCCCCTCCTCTGGTTCTATAAAATTCCTCAATATCATATTCCCTGAACCACTGGGACAGGACGAACCGACCTTTTGCCAGATAGTGGCGGTTGAGACGGACCCTGAACAATGTTGGACAATTTGTATGTTTTGCTATCTCTGCAGCAGTTGGAGAAGGGTTTGGACTCCAGACCTGTTGATTTTCTTGTTTTCTTTATTGGAATTGGTTCCTCAGAACCAGCTTTTCTTTGCCTGAGGAAGTCTCGCCTGGTCGAGGGCACTCCCTCCGGTTCGGTTGGCACCGAACCGGGCTGGCCATCCGGGTCAGCGGACTTTTTGGCCTCTCGTTCCCTGAGCCTGCCCAATCTTTTTTCCAGGGTGGCTGCAGGAAATTCTATATATCTGTCAGTTTGACTGGAGGTGGTCAAACCCCAGACAACAAACACATGTGGTGTGTGGGTCAGCCCAGCCTTGGCAAGAACTTCCCACAAACATCACAGTGTTGAAACAATGGGCCCAGTTTTTCTTTTGGGTTTCTCAGACATAATGCCAGCCTAACAGAAAACTTGCCCTTTTAACGGCAGTGCCAGGCAAGACACCCTTATCGGTTCCTAACCGTGTCACGGGTATTGGAAAAAACCGTAATAAATCCGTTTTTTTTTTTAGAACCGATAAGAACCGGGAACCGCACTCTAAAATATCAAATTTTTAGTTTTAAATGAGTTTTAAACCCAACTGATCGGTTCAAAACCGAACCGATAACTTACAAGTTCCACACAGACAAAACCTTCAATTTACTTACGGTTACCACAGATAGAGCTTGAACTGAATGGTTTTGCGATTAAAATAAAACTATTCTCGGTTGAATCCAACCGAGAAAACACTTTTTAAACCGAGAAATGAACCGAGCAGTAGGAGAAATCTCCGGAGCGACTGTTCACTGAGGCAGAGTAAAGAATCCGACAGTTCAGGTTTGAAATAACACAGATAGAGCTGCTTCTTAGAGCTCGTGGATAAAATTCTATTTTGGAATGGTTTTAACCATTTCACCTCCGGAGCAGTTCTAGAGCTGGATCAAACTGCTACTGTCATAATATAGCAAGACTTCATGTTGTTTGAAGGGACTTGACTGATAAAGGGAACCCCTTGTCGAAGATGGTCTTCCTCCAGCCACCACTGCAGGGCCTGGACTAAGGTTTGAGAGACTGGAACTAGTTTAGAGAGAGGGTCTTTTTTCTGAGACCAGTAAGATCCGAGGTAAAAAACTGAATATCTCATCTGAAATTTTGCTCCCTGAACTACTGCTGTGGAAGCTGCCATGTGGCCCAGCAGTTGTAGAAAGAGTCTGGTTGGACGAGACACTAGAGGACGAAAAGAGGAGGCTAGTGACACCAATGACTGAACCCTTGAGATAGGAGAACACCCTTGCTCTGAATACATCTATTTTCCACCTCTACGAAGGTGAGAAGTTGGGCTGGCTCCAGAACAGACTTCTCTAGATTTAGAATGAAACCCAAGGATTCTAGAAGTTTTTGGGTGACCTCTAAGGCTGACTTGACTTGGTCGGAGGACTGGCCCACTAAGAGTCAGTCGTCCAGGTATGGGAACAGAAGGATGCCCTGCCTCCTGAGGAATGCCACCACTACTGCAAGACACTTGGTGAACAGCCTTGGAGCAGATGTTAGGCAGAAGGGCATGGCCCTGAATTGATAATGGCCTGATAGCAACTCGAACCTGAGGTACTTTCTGTGGGAATGTCTGATAGGTATGTAGAAGTAGGCATCCTTGAGATCCAGGGAGACTCAGACAGGGAAGAATTACTCCCAGAGTCACCATTTTGAACTTTGGTTTTGTCAAATGTTTGTTCAGGTACCTTAAACCTAAGATGGGTCGCCACTTCCCTGTGTTTTTTGGGGGTTAGGAAGTTTCTGGAATAGAGTCCTTTTTCCCTGTGAAAGAGGTACCTTCTCTACTGCTTACAAAAGCAGAAGAGATGAGACTTCTGCCTTGAAGGCCTTTGCCTCCAAGGGAGAGAGAGGACTGAAGGACCTTGCTCTCATTCTTGGGAAACTTTTAAAACAGAGCAAGTCCCTGGCTCACTACTTCCAGGACCCATTTGTCTGAAGTAATAAGACTCCCAGGCCTGGGAGTAGTGAGCCAGCCTGCCCCCTACTGGGATTGGGGAGGCATCCCTGATTGACACCTCAGGGTGACTGCCTGGCAGGGGGCTTAGACTGAGTAGCTAATGGGATCCTAGTCATCCCACATCTACCCCTTTCCCAATGACCTCCCTCTCCTGGAAAGAAGAGGCAGTGGCCTGAGCGTGGTAAAAAGGATTGTGAAAAGGCAAGCCCCTGCCCCTAAACTGCTGCCTCTGAGGAGTAGTCTGCTTTTCTTTGGCTGCAGCACTCCTATAGGTGGTCCTGTATTCATCCATTTTTTCATATAATTCTCTGATCCCCAAAGAGAAAATTACTACTTACAGGAAAATCCATGGCCTTAGCCTGGGTATCCTGTGAGGTTGGTACACCTAAGCCAAGAAAATCTCCCCATGGAGACAGATGTAGTCATGACCCTGGAATGGACATCATTTGAGTCAACAGCAGCGTGGAATTGCACTTTAGATGCCTCTATACCATTTGAGCCACCTGCTCCAGCTCCTTGGCTAGCTGGGGAGGCATTCTTACCTAGCTCCAGAACCATATCCACATAGATTTCTGGTACCTAGCTGTATATACCTTGTAATTAGATTGTCTGAGTCCCAAAAAGGATGCCAAGTACTGCTTTTTGCCATGGCATCCACTTTCCTGGAATCCTTGTCTGGGGTGAGATGACAGGGAATATTAATATGTCTGAAGGCTGCAACATACTACCCCAACATGGGTGCTATGATTGGTAAGGAATTCCGTCCCAGGACCTGACAAGGTATACCTCCTGTCCATTCTCTTTTCCACAGGAGGTATGGATGTAGGAAATTGTAAAAATGTTTGTGTCTGCTTCCCCAAGGATTTGTGTAAGGGGATACCCTCTGACTCTGGGACATCTATCATTTCTAAACAGTCAGGTTCTTCCTGATCCTGTTCAGCCTCTTCCAGAGGAAGCTGAAAAGTCTCAGCCACTTTCTTGTAAAACAAGAAATGGGAAGGGGACTCAAAGCCATGGAGGAGAAACCTGAGAGGGCCATTCTGGGGAGATGACATGCTCTACCGGTCCATCTAGGCCCTCATCCTCAATCTTCCTCCTCCTCCCAACTGCCCTCGTAGTAAGCTTCAGGATCCATGTCTGAAGCAGACATTTCTGACCAAACTGGTCTGCTTTGAACAGAGACTGGTTCGGTCGGAATCAGGCAAAGCGACTGAACTATGGAAATCGCTTTCGCCATCTCCTCAGCAGTCGGACCATGGGAGTCTGATCCAAACTGGCTGGTTTTCTTTTTAGTTTACTCGGAACAGATTCCACAGAATCGGCTCTCCGTTTGCCCAAAGAGGTATCGCCCAGGTCCGTGGGCACCTCCTCAGGCTCAGCCGTAACCAAACTGGGCTGGCCATCCGGGTCAGAGGACTTCTTGGCCTCCCTCTCCCTTAGCCTACTAGTTTTTCCAGAGTGGCTTTGGGAAAATTTTTGCATGTTTGGCAGTCTTCTTTGAGGTGGTCAAACCCCAGACAGTCCACACATATGAGGTGAGAGTCTTCCTTGGCAAAGGCCTCCTTACACTCTGTACAGTGTTGAAACCCAGTGGGTCTGGTTTTCTTTTTGGGTTTCTCAGATATGCCTTCAACTGAAAGTCACCCAAAACAGCGGTTAAGCCAGGCGACTAAAAACTTACCGGTTCCAACCGTGTCACAGGTTGGCTGAAAAAAATCCTAAAAGTCTGATTTTTTTTTTTAAGGAACCGATAAGTACTGGAAAGAACCACACAAATAACAAGTAATAAAAAAAAAAGAATAGGCTTCGGTTCCACACCAGACCAACTGGTAAGAAACCGAAATTAAAACAATTTCATGCGAAAAACACCACTACCTACAACTACCACTTACTGGTACCGAGACAGAGGAAAGAATACGTAATTTCTTGAAGAACCGGCTTGAAAAAAATGACCGATTCGTACTGTAACTGAACCAAAGTGCAGGAGGGATCTCCAGAGCGACTTCACAGTTAGGCGGAGTAAAGAATCTGACGGTTACACTTCAGAGTATCACAGACAGAGGTTTGAAAACCGAGCTCGAGCTTAACGTTATATGCCTCTGTATAGAGTTAACCCTTTACTTTCCGGAGCAGTTCAAGTGCTGGGGCTAACTGCATATAGTCAGAATACAGCAAGACTTCATGTTGTTTGAAGTAGCTGAGAGCTCCCTTGACATCTAGACTGTGGAGTCTTTTCACTAGAAGTGGAGTGCTCAGTGAAAAGACAAGTAGGGTAATGGATTGGTTAAGGTGAAATCGAAACCACCTTGGAAGAATTTTCTGTTAGGTCCTCAGGACTACCTTATCCCTAATAGAAACATAGAATCTGATGGCAGATAAAGACCGCTTGGCCCACCTAGTCTGCCCATTTTGCTACCTAATGGATAAACTGCAGATCCTAGTTAACGAACAGCCTGCTTCCTCCTACCCCCCACTAGAATTGCCTTATGTCTGTCCCATGCATTCTTGAATTCCCCCACTGTTTTTGACTCTACGAACTCCTCAGGAAGGCTGTTCCATGCATCAACAACCCTCCCTGTGAAGAAATATTTCCTCACATGCTGTCCCCCCTCTATCTTCAAATTGTGCCCCCTTGTTCTTGCACATCTCTTTTTCTGAAAGATGCTACCCTCTTGGACTTTGTTGATTCCTTGAAGTATTTGAAAGTTTCTATCATGTTCCCCTCCCCTTCTTTCCTCAGAGCTATATATCTTAAGCTCCTTTAGTCTTTCTTCATATGTCTTCTGGTGCACACCTGCCATTTGGTTGCCTCCTATGGACAGCCTCCACCCTGTCTGTCTTTGCAGAGCTGGGGTCTCAGAACTGTACACACTCCAGAAATGGTCTTGCCAACTGTCTGTACAGAGGCCAACAACTTCCTGTTTTCTACTGGTGATGCCTCTCCCTATGCATCCCAGAATCCCCCAACCCTCCTTACTGCCTTCTCACATTGCTGGCCCACCTTTAGGTAATCTCATCGACTACCCCAGGTCCCTTTCCATTTTTTTTTGTTGTTGCAGCATCTCACCCCCATTGTATACTCTTCCCCTGGGTTTTTGTTTCCCAGGTGCATTACTTTGCACTTCTTTGCGTTGAATCTAAGCTGCCATAAATTTGACCATTCCTCCAGCCTTGCCAAGTCCCTTTTCATTCTTTCCACCCCAACTTGCTATCAACCCTGTTGCAGACCTTTGTGTCATCTGCAAAGAGACATACTTTTCCTTCCAGTCCCTCTGCAATGTCACTTATAAAGACATTAAAAAGGACTGGCCCCAGTACTGAACCTCGTGGTACCCCACTAGTAACCCCCCTTTCTTCACTGTGGACTCCATTTACTATTACCCTCTGTGTCCTGTTGTCCAGCCAGTGTTTTACGCAGGCTACCACCCTGGGACCCACTCCCAGGCTGGCTAATTTGTTAATCTTTTGTGCAAGACTGTGTCAAATGCCTTGCTAAAGTCTATGTAGGCCATATCCACAGCCACTCCCTGGTCTACTACTCTGGTCTCCCAGTCAAAGAAATCAATTAGATGTGTCTGACATGACCTCCCCACTGTGAATCCATGCTGCCTCAGGTCCTGTGCCCCACTGGCCTCTAAGTACTCAAAAATTCTTTCCTTTAGAAATGGTTCCATAATTTTCCCTACAACTGAGGTCAAACTGACAGGTCTGTGGTTTCCTGCCTGTCTTGCTCCCACTTTTGTGAAGGGGAATCACATCTGCCCTCCACCAGTCCTCCGGTATCACACCATCCTCCCATGATTTATTAAAAAGGGTAGTTAGTGGTGTTACTAGTTCTTCCCTTATTTCTTTTAGAATTCTGGGGTGAATCCCATCAGGCCCCATTGCTTTATCCACCTTCAGTTTTAAGAGTTCTTTCAGAACCCTTTCTTCGTGAAAGGACTAATATCACCCCCCTATTTAGAGTGCTTCTATTGACTGGATTAGGTATCTCCCCCTGCTCTTCCATTGTGAACACTGAGCAGAAGTATTCGTTCAGTATCCCTGCTTTTTCACCGTCACTCTCTGCCCAACCACCTTCCTCTTTATTCAGCTCAATATCCCTGCATTAGTCTTTCTTTGCTCCCTAATGTACCTATAAAAGGTTTTATCCCCCTTCTTAACCGAGTTAGCCATCTTTTCCTCGGTTTGGGCCTTTGCTAGTCTGACTGCCTTCCCCGCTTCCTTCTGCTTTAACTGGTATAGTTCTCTGTCCTGCTCCTTCTGTGTTTCTTTATACTTCCTGAATGCTATCTTTCTCGCTAACCTTCCCTGCCACTTATTTTGAGAAACATAGTAGTTTTTTCTTTCGTTTTGATTTATTTGCTTCACACAAAGGCTTATTGCTTCTGTGATGGCAGTTCTGACATTTCCCCATTGTTGCTCCACCCCACCTTCTTGCCTGTTTGCTAGTGCTTTTCTGAGGCTCTCTCCCATTTTGACAAAATCAGCCCTCCTAAAGTCCAGTACCTTCACATTTGTATGGCTTGACTCTATAGCTAAGTTTATCGTGAACCACACTGTTTGGTGGTCCCTTATTCCCAGATGGCTACTTACTTCAAGATTGGAGATCCTCTCTCTGTCCCCATTTAAGAGTACCAGGTCTAAGACTGCTCCCTCCCAAATGGGTTCCAAAACTAGCTGTCTGAGGCATGCCCCCTGTAGGGCATTGAGAATGGCCCTGCTCTTGGATGTGGCTGCAGCAAAGGTGCTCCAGTTAACATCTGGCATATTCAGGTCCCCCGATCAGCAATATCTCCCCTTTCGTTGCCATCCAAAGGATGCCTTCTATCATTTCCTTGTCCATTTCTTCCCCCTGAGACGGGGGTCTGTATACAACCCCTGTGTGGATTGTGGTGCCATTTCCAGTCTCCAGGGTGACCCACAGTGCCTCCTCTCTTCCCTGTTTACCCTTGGTTCTGTTGCTTTGATCCCTTCCCTTACATAGAGTTACTCATCCTCCTCTTCTTCCCCCCTCCCTGTCTCTCCTGTAGATTGTGTACCCTGGTATGTTGACATCCCAGTCATGGTTTTCTGTGTACCATGTTTCTGTGACTGCCATGATATCCAGACATCCCTCTTCCATCAAGGCCACCATTTCAGGGAGCTTTTTACCTAGACTATGGGCACTGGTACTCATTACCCTCCATTTTTTATGGCTTTATTTCTTTTTGCCCCATCCCTGTCCTTACTGCCTTTGTCTTTTTCTCCATTTACCCCTGCCCTTCTCCCTATCTACCTGCTGTATCTTGGTGTTTACCTCACTAACTACCCTGTGCCTTCCAGAAACAAATCAACTACAACTCTGACCCTCCACCCCGGGGAGTGCCTTCCTTCCTTTCAAACACCTATTTCACAGAGGTTAAGTAACAGGTCTAGTCACAAATGACCGCAAATATTTCCCAGCTACAGTTCCTCCCTGTCAAATAAAAGTTAAACTAAGAAAAGTGAACCCCAAAAACAGAATCAAAACTAGTTAGTTACTTACACAGGTCCAAAAAGTAATAATTCAATTCAGTGTAGTCTATTAAATAACCTCCTTGATTTAAGGAAGCTTTGGCAGCTTTCTCTCTCTGTCAGCAGAAATGAAATGTAGTCCTGTTCAATGCAGAGATCCTGAAGCTCACCAGTTCTTCTTGCAGAGGTCATTGCCACTAGGAAAACTGTTTTCCATGTGACCTAGTTTAAAAAAACTGAAGGCATGGGCTCAAAAGGAGGCCCCATGAGCTTAGCTATGCATACACTGAGGTCCCATGCTGGCACCGGTTCCCTGTGAGGGGGATGCAGATGGGCCAGACCCCGAAAAGAACCTCCTAAAGATGGGTTTCAGGCCATTGTTACCTTTGTTCCAGCAGAAATGTATGCAGATACTGCAGCCAGGTGAACCTTCAAGGTGCTGGGCTGCAGTCCCAGGGAATGTAAATGGGAGAGGTAGTCAAGAACAGCTGATACCCCAGCCTGTACTGGCACCAAGTCTCTAGCTGAACACCAGACTGAAAACCTTTTCCATTTTAAGTAATAGATTTTCTTAGTGGAGCATTTCCCGTACACTCTCAGAATGTCTAGCACTGCTTCAGAGCGGTGTAAATTAGCATATTCTAAGTCCTCAAGAGCCACGCTTTGAGACTGAGAGACCTGAGGTTCGGGTATTGTAGGGTCCTCTGATTGAAGGTTAACAGGTTGGGCCTCCGAGGAAGATTTATTGGTTTGGCTACAGACATGGAGAGCAGAAGAGAGCACCACGGCTGCCTGGGACAGTCTGGAGCTATCAAGATTAGAGATGCTGAATGGGATCTGAACTTGAGCAATACCCTGAATACCGGGAGAAGGAAGGAAAGGCATACAGGTGCATGCCCGACCAATACACAGCCAGGGCATCCAGAGACAGTGTACTCCGATCTGGTGGTCTGCAGCAATACTGTGGCAGGTGGTGGTTCCGGTGGGATACAAACAAGTCTATCTCTGGAGTGCCCCACCTCCTGAAGATCACTTGCACCATTTGCCTGTTCAGGGTCCATTTGTGATGGGCCTGGCTGATTCGACTCAAGGCATCTGCCAGGGTATTGTCTTTTCCCAGCAGATGGATTGCCTGCAGGGATGCTCCCAAAGAATAATCCAAGGTCCAGATTTTCATGGCTTCTGTGCAGAGAAGACCTGGTCTGGTGCCTCCCTGCTTGTTTATGTGGTACACTGTGGTGTCTGTTCCTACTTGTACCACCTTCCCTTGCACCAATGCTGAAAAAGCTTTTAGTGCCAGAAACACAGCTCTGAGTTCTAGCAAGTTTATGTGCTGGAGGGACTCTGCAGCTGACCAGGTACCCTGGGTCATGCGATCCCCTAAATGAGCAGCCCAGCCCAGGAGGGATGTATCTCTTGTGAGAACAACTGATGGAGACACTCTGAAAAGGACCCCCCTCTCTTAGGTTGGGTCCCTCCTTCCACCACTGGAGTGCTTGTAACAAAGTGAGTTACTGGAATGGGCTTTGAAAGAGGGTCTTTTCTTTGGCTCCTATGAGCCCTGAGGTGGAACTGCATGTCTGATTTGGAACCTGGAGCCCATTACTGTGCCTGTGGCTGAAGCCATATGGCCCAGCAGCTGTAGAAACTGCCTTGCAGTTTTGTGTTTGTGCAAGCTGAATGAATTTGCAATCAGCTGGAGATTTCTGACTCTGTCCAGAGGCAGGCAGGCCCTGCCCTGCAGGGTACTGATCTCTGCCCCTATAAACTGCAGGACTTCTGCAGGAATGAGGACTGATTTTTTGTGATTGATCAGGAACCCCAAAGACTCCAGGAGCCCTTGGGTGGTCTGTAGATATTGTCTGACTTGGTCTGGTGATTTCCCTACCACCAGCCAGTGATCCAAATACAGGAACACTGATCCCCTGCCTTCGAAGATGTGCCACAACTGCTGAAAGACACTTTGTGAACACCCTTGGGGCTGAAGAAAGGCCAAACGGCAGGGTTGAAAACTGGTAATGGCCTGAAGGGAGTCTGAACTGGAGATATTTTCTGTAGGACTCCCTTATGGGGATGTGGAAATAGACGTCATTTAAGTCCAGTGATGCCAACCAGTCCCCTTTTTGGAGTGTTGGCAGAATCAATGGCAAAGTTACTATTTTGAACTTTGTTTATTTCAGATCCTTGATTAGAGCTCTGAGGTCCAATATAGGCCGCCACTCCCCATTTTTTTGTGGTGAGATAGTACCTGGAATAAAAACCTCTTCCTCTGGGGGGGGGGGGAGGGGAGAGAGGTTGGAACAGGTTCTACTGCCCTTAGCAGTAGCAGGTTTCGAAGCTCTGTCTCCAGCAGTTTCTTCTCTGCCAAGAAGGGAGAACTGAAAACCCATTTTTCTGGGGTTATTTTTAATTTTTTGAGGAGGAAGGGATTTGAAGCCCAGAGACAGACCCGGACTCACTACCCACAGGACCCACTTGTCTGTGGTGATGTTTAGCCAAACCTGGAGGAAGTGGGACAGTCTGCCTCTGACAGGGAGGGAGGGAGGAGGCAGCCTGTGCAGCAGGGTGTTTATTTTGCTTGGGGCTGAGGCTGGGTCTGTGACCCTCACCTAGAACCCCTTCTAATCCTGCCACTGAAGTACTCTTGTTGTGGGTAATGCTGGTACTAGAGTGTGGACACTGGTTGGAAAAAGGGCCTGCTGTGGAAGGACCTGCCCCGGCTCCCCCACTTCCATAAGGCTTGGTGGATGGTGAAGCCTTCTCTTTATTAGAGTTGCTTCTATATGTGGCCTTGTACTCATCCACCTTCTTCATATAGGCCACTGTTGATTCCCCCCAAATAGAGCATTTCCTTCTAGAGGGAAATCAAGAGTCTTTGGCTGGGTATCTTGAGTGATATTTGTGGCCCTGAGCCAGGCAAATCTTATCTGGGCTACAGTGTTTACCATCCATCTGGCTACAGTGTCATTTGTATCAGCAGCCATTTGGAACTGGTATTTAGCCACCTCTAGCCCAAACCTAGCAGTTTCTGCTAGGTTGTCAGACGGGGTGAGGGGGCTTTGAGCCATGGCCAAAACTGACTGCCACAAGGACTTCTGGTACTGGGCAGCGCAGGCCTGAAAATCTGCCTGTCGTATGGCTAAAGAAGCTGATAGGTACCCCTTTTTTGCCATGCTGTTTATTTTCCTGGACTCCTTATCTGGTGGGTGTGATGCCAGAGGGACCCTGGCCTTATCACAGGCAGCTTGCTGAACCCCTTAAAGATCTGGGTGGGGAAAAAAGGAACTCTGCCCCTTCCCTCTCCATCTGATATTTTTTGTCCATCCTCTTGTCCAGGGGGAGGGGTGGAATTAGGGGTCTGAAGCAGCTTAAGAGCATCTTTTTTGAAAAATGTATTTATAGGAAGGAGGACAGCTTAGGTGGGGGTTAGCCCCATCATTTCTAAATACTCCACCTCCTCTTCATCCTCAATCTCATCCCTTGTGGTGATGTCCAGTGCATCAGCCATTTTTCTCACAAAAGTGAAATGTCAGGAGTAATCTTCGGATGTTCTGGAAGGAGAGCCAAATTCCTGCTCAGGGGATACCTCAGGTTCAATGCGTTCACCGTCCTTCTCCTCACATTCACTGTATTCTTCCTCTTCAGTGAAGGAAGATTTGCTTGTGCTGCCAGGCTCTCCCACAGGGGTTGGGACAGGTGGCTGCTGATCAGCAGGCACCAGGCCTTGTAATGCCAGAATTACCCTGAAAGCCTGGGCAATGTCTTGGGGAGAAGGCATAGTGGAGGCAGGCACAGAAGTCCCCTTTTCAGGAAGTGGGGGTTCTGTGTGTTTTAATTTTCTTGATTTCTCAGAGGGAACTAGGGAGTCAGCTGGTTCAGTAGTCCTCTTGGTTCCTTTGTCCCCAGTCTCGGGGTAGAGGCAACAGTAGAAGTGGTTTCACCCACATTAACAAGGGGTATTGGCTGGTCAGAGCCAGAGGGACCCATGGATGGAGGAAGTTTCTTTTTCAGCCGTTCTAGGCATTTTTCTACAGTTTTTCAGGGAATGTTTTACAAATATCACTTTCCTCTTTTAGCTGCTCATATCCAAGGCAGGCCACACAAATTGTGTTTATCTGCCTTGGCAAAAACTTCCCCACATTATGAACAATTTTTAAAATCAGGTTCACCAGTCTTTTTCTTCGGTTTTTCTGACATTTTACTGATAAAAAGTAAACTGCTAAGTAAGATGAATTTTTTAAATAAAAATAGCAGTTGTGGTCGGTTCCAGAACAGAAAGGAACCAGAGTAAGCAAACGACAAAAGGCGAACTGGGATTAGCACTTCAGTAACCGAGAAAAGCAGTTACAAAAATAAAGTTTTAAACTAAAAAAAACTAAGAAACTAATGGGGTTTTTTTAGTCAGAAAACCCCTGACTAAAAACCAACCCGGTTCACTCCCGGTTACACCGAACCGAGAGGAACCGATAAAAAAAGCTAAATAACTAGCACTAAACTAAGTTTTAACAGTAAACAATGAGTATAAGGCAGCAAATAAATAAAAAAAAAAAAAAAAATACTTGTATTTTTAAAAGTTTCTTCATGTCAGAATGGAAAGTAGAAGAGCGACACTCCGAGTGACCAGACTTTTCAGGCGGAGACTGAAATCTGAGGAGTTTAGAACACTGGCAGTTAGTAAAGGGCAGCATTTGAAAAGTTGTCATATGCAAAGAGTTCCATCATTTGCATGTATTCTATTCTCTCCGGGCAGGCCTACCTAGAAGAAAACATTACTCACCTTAGTAATGTTGTTTCTTCTAATGGAGTCTTGCTATATTATGACATATGCAGTGAGTCCAAACCTTCGAACTGCTCCAGAGGTGAAAGAGTTAACTTTCCATGCAGGCATGGAACACTGAGCTCGAGCTCGGTTGAAACTCTGTCTGTTCAAACTCAAACCGTCAGATCTTTACGAGCTAAACTCACTAAGGTCCTGTGTGGAAGCTGTAAACCTACACTAGCCAACTGGCTACTAAACATAAGAACACATTTTTTGGTCCCAAAACAAAGACTCAAGTCAGGAGACCCAAAAAATGAAACAACACCAAGCACCCCAAGAAAGGAGGGGTGAAAACAACAAGGTGGGCACCTACTAAGTGCCAACACTGCACTGCCGTCCCACATCCCAAAAACAGAGGTTCTGAGACGGGCAGGCAGGGGAGGGAGGTTATAATATAGCAAGACTCCATTAGAAGAAACATTACTAAGGTGAGTAATTTTTTCTTCAAACATGAAGTCTTGCTATATTATGACATATGCAAACTACAAAGCAGTACCTCCATGGAGGAGGGACAGAACCTACTTAGGAAATAGGCTCTGAAGCACAGCTGTGCCAAACCGAGCATCACTCCTAGCCTGGATGTCCAGGGAGTAATGCTTGGTAAAAGTGTGAACTGTTTTCCAGGTAGCTGCTTGACATATCTCTAAAATAGGGATGTCCCTGGCAGCAGCCAGGGGAAGCAGCTGTACCTCTGGTAGAGTGAGCCCTCAGGCCTGAGGGGGGAACCTTACCCAGTTTTTCATAGCAAAATTGGATACAAGAGACAATCCACCTGGCAATGGATCTTTTAGTGGCAGGTTTCCCTTTACCAACCTCACCATAAGTGAGGAACAGTTGGAGGGAGTCAAACCTGTGACCCTTGGTACGCTCTATATAGTAACTAAGGGCTCTCTTCACATCTAAGCTGTGCAGCCTCCTCTCGCCAGAGGAGGAGGAATGGTCAGTGAAGTACACTGGAAGAGATATGGATTGATTAAGGTGGAAATCTGAAACCACCTTAGGCAAAAACTTCCTATTAGTCCTGAGGACCAACTTATCTCTATGAAAGGAGATAAAAATCAGGCTCCACTGACAAAGCTTGCAATTCACTTATACGTCTGGCAGAAGTGATGGCTACCAGAAACACAGTCTTCCAAGTCAAGTACTTAAGTTCTGCTGAAGACAAAGGCTCAAAGGTGGGTTGCATAAGCTGAGCAATGCAAACATTAAGATCCCAGGCAGGGGCAGGGGCAGGGTCCCTGAATGGAGGGTTGGTATGAAGCCATCCCTTTAAAAACTTGGAGAATACAGGATGAGCTGAAAGAGAAGAGGGCTTACCTGCTGAAATAAAAGCAGACAGTTGCCAAATGCACTTTTAGGGTAGCTGGTCTCAGCCCCAAGGTATTTAAGTGGACCATATAATCCAGGACTGTGGGTAAGTCAGCAGATTCTGGGGAAATATGCTTTCCAGAACACCATATGGAAAACCTTTTCCATTTCGAATTATAAGTAGCCCTGGTGGAAGGTTTTCTAGAAGCCTTCAGGATATCCATTACACCTTGGGAGAGGTGTAGATCAGCAAACTCTAACTCTTCAAGAGCCAGGCCTTGAGATTGAGAGATTTGAGGTTTGGGTGCCAAACCCTCCCCTGAGCACAGGTTAACAGGTTGTACTTCCTGGGAAGACACAGGTGAAGATGGACTGCTAATGACAGTAGGAGTGGATACCAGGGCTGTCTGGCCCAATCTGGAGCAATCAGGATCACTTTGCAGGGTTGAGACCTGATTTTGACTAGCACTTTGAACAGGAGAGGGAAGGGAGGAAAAGCATATAGAAACTTCCCTTCCCAATTGAGGACTAAGGCATCCAGAGGGACTGAGCCCAACACTGGGGGCCTGCAGCAAAAAAGGGGAAGTTGGTGATTGTCTGGGGCTGCAAAAAGATCTATCTGCGGGGTGCCCCATCTGGCAAAGATCACCTCTAAAACCAGGGGGTCCAGTGACCATTCGTGAAGGCCCTGGGAAATCCTGCTGAGAGCATCTGCCAGGACATTGTCCTTGCCTGGGAGGTGAACTGCTGTAAGGGAGGTGTTCAGGGAGTAAGCCAGTGACCACAACTTCATTGCTTCGGTGCACAAGGCCGTAGACAGAGTGCCCCTTGCTGGTTGATGTACCACATTGTGGTGGTGTTGTCTGTTCTGACCTGTACAACTTTGTTCTGAACAGATTTGGAAAAAGCTTGAAGTGCTAGAAAAACTGCTCCGAGTTCCAACAGATTGATGTGGAGCAGAGATTCCTGAGGGGACCACAATCCCTAGGTAGTGAGGTCACCCATGTGAGCTCCCCACCCCAAGAGGGATGCATCTGTAGTAAGGATTAAGGAGTCAGACTGAGTGACAAAGGGAACCCCTTGTCTCAGGTTGATCTGATCTTGCCACCATTGTAGGGCCTGGATCAGGGTTCGAGTAACTGGGATCAATTTGGTTAGAGGGTCCTTCCTTTGAGACCAAAAAGGCTCTCAAATGGAAGTGGATGTCCCTCATCTGAAATCTTGCTCCCTGCACTACTGCTGTAGAGGCAGCCATGTGCCCTAGGAGCTGTAGAAAATGCCTTGCTGGTCGAGAAACCTGCAGGGTGAATGAGGAGGCCAGAGAGACCAGGGTCCTTGCCCTGTCCAAAGGAAGGAAGGCTCTGGCTTTCTCCATGTTCAGCTCTGCGCCTATGAAGGTGAGGAGCTGTACAGGCTCTAGAACTGACTGAAAGATTCAGAAGGAACCCTACAGAGGTGAGCAGTTGCTGAGTTATCTGCAGGTGTAACCTGACCTGGTCTGGGGACTGGCCTACTATGAGCCAATCATCCAGGTAAGGGAAGATGGCAATTTTTTGCCTTCTTAGGGAAGCAACTGCTACTGCCAGGCATTTTGTGAATACCCTTGGAGCAGAGGTGAGGCCAGAGGGCATTGCTCTGAACTGGTAATGGCCTGAGGGCAGCTCGAACCTGAGGTACTTTCAATAGGAGCTTCTGATGAGAATATGGAAGTAGGCATCCTTGAGGTCCAGGGACACTAGCCAGTCCCCTGGCCTTAGAGAGGGTAGAATAATTCCCAGAGTCACCATTTTGAATTTTGGTTTTAAAAGGTGCTTGTTTAAGTATCTGAGATCCAGGATGGGCCGCCATTCTCCTGTCTTTTTTGGGGTAAGGAAGTACCTGGAGTACAATCCTTTGCCCTGGTGTAGGGGTGGAACCCTTTCCACAGCTCTGAGAGCCAGGAGGGAAGAGACCTCTGCCTCTAGGGCAAGTGCCTCTGGTGGATTTGCAGGTGGAAAGGATCTGGTTCTCATCTTTGGAAACTTTTTGAAGCCGAGAACCAGACCCTGGCTTACTACTTCCAGGACCCACTTGTCTGATGCCAGAGACTGCCAGTCCTGGACAAAGTAAGCCAGCCTGCCCCCTACAGGTAGGTGAGAATCGGCCCTGGCAACCCCATCAGGGTGCCTGCTTGGCAGGGGCTTTGGACTGAGGGGTGGAAGCAGGTCTGCTTGTACCCTGTCTGCCTCTCCCCTCTAAAGAACCCCCTCTGGGCATAAGCAGAAGAGGAGGCCTGGGCTTGGTGAAAAGGCCTGCCCCTGTGAAGCTGCCTTTGGGGAGTGCCCCAAACAGAGAATTACCCACAACAGGAAAATCCATGGCTTTAGTCTGGGTATCCTGTGACAGGCTAGTACATCTGAGCCAAACCATTCTGCGAAGTGCCACAGATGTAGCCATGACTCTTGACACATCATTAGAGTCTACTGCAGCATGGAATTGCACCTTGGATGCCTCAATACCATCAGCAGCCACCTGCTCCAGCTCCTTGGCAAGCTGGCCAGGGACCTGTTTTGCTAGAGCCATAACAGTGTCCCATCTGGATTTCTGATATCTAGCAACATGAGCAATATAATTTGCCTGTCTCAGTTCCAAGAATGCTGCCATGAACTGTTTCTTTGCCATGGCATCAATCCTCCTGGAGTCCTTGTCCGGGGGGTGTGAAGCCAAGGGAATGTTTGCCTTGTCACAGGCTGCAGCCTGCACTACCCCAACATGGCTGCATTGTTGTGAAAGGAACTCCGTATCAGCACCTGACAATGTGTACCTCTTGTCCAGTCTCTTATCCACAGGAGATATAGTGTGAGGAGTTTTCAGAATTTTAAATGTCCGTTTCCCAAAAGATTTATGCAAGGGAATAGACAGTCTCCTAGACTCTGGGATATCCATCATTTCCACATAGTCAGGCTCCTCCTGATCATCCACAGCTTCCTCCATAGGGAGCTGGAGGGTTTCAGCCACTTTTTTATAAAACATAAAATGAGAAGGGGACTCAGAAAGCATAGGAGGAGACACTCCTGAAGGTCTGTCTGGGGAGATGTCTGGTTCAATGGGCACATCCAGACTTTCAAATCCACATTCACTCTCCTCATACTCCTCTTCCCCCTCCTCCAGTTCATAATATTCCTCTAAATCATAATCTTGAACCGGTGGAACCGCCGCTACCCTGAAGTTGCGGTTCGGTCAGAACCGGGAAAGCGACAGGACATTTTAATCGCTTTGACTATTTCTTCAGCGGTTGGAGAGGAAAGTTTTGGCTCCACACCAGCTGATTTCCTAGTCCTTTTTGCTGGAACCGACTCCTCAGAGTCAGTTCTCCTTTTGCCCGAGGAAGTCTCGCCCTGGTCAGAGGGCACTCCCTCTGGTTCGGTTGGAACCGAATCGGGCTGGCCATCCGGTTCAGCAGACTTCTTGGCCTCCCTTTCCCTGAGCCTACCAACTCTCTTTTCCAGGGTAGCTGCAGGAAAATTTTTACAAATCTGGCAGTCTGCATTGAGGTGGTCAAACCCCAGACAAACACAGGTGGGGTGGGGGTCAGCCTTGGCAAAGACTTCCCCACACACACTGCAGTGTTGAAACCCAGTGGGCCCGGTTTTTCTTTTGGGTTTCTTAGACACAGTGCCAGTCCTAACCAAACTTACCCATTTATGGCAATCCGCCAGGCAAGACCCTCTTATCGGTTCCCAACCGTGTCACGGGTCGTGGAAAAAAACGTAATAAATTTTTTTTTTTTTTTTTTTTTTTAGAACCGATAAGAACCGGTAACCACACTCTAAATCACAGATTAAGTTGCTTTAAACAACCTGATCGGTTCAAACCGAACCGATAAACCGTTTACAAGTTCCACACAGAATAGAAATAATGTAAACCTATCTAGTACTCACAAATACCAGACGGAGCTTGAACCGACTGGTTGCGGTTTAAATTTGGTCGAAAACAGAGAAAAACAAAACTAACAGACAAAATGAACCAAGCAGAAAGAGAAATCTCTGGAGCGACTGTTCAGTGAGGCGGAGTAAAGAATCTGACGGTTTGAGTTTGAAGAACAACAGACAGTTTCAACCGAGCTCGAGCTCAGCGTTCCATGCCTGGCATGGAAAGTTAACTCTTTCACCTCCGGAGCAGTTCGAAGGTTGGGACTCACTGCATATGTCATAATATAGCAAGACTTCATGTTGTTTGAAGGCTTACTGCAGAAAGTTATGAATACCAGAGAATTACTGGGGTTAGAAGGCAGGACCTTTAACTGGTGAAGCACCCAGATACCTGAGGTAATGGTGATGAGATGGATGGACTGGAATGTGGAAAGAATGCATCCAGGAGAGCCAGAGAGCAGAACCGTCTCCTCTGCTCCACAGATGGGATGATCTGGTTCAGAGTGACCTAATGGAATCTGTGTCCCTACACAAACTTGTTAAGGCTGTGCACATCCAGTATGGGGCCCCAGCCCACATCATCCATTTCGGTAACAGAAAGTATCTGGCCACATAGCCCTGTGTGACCAAGATGTTTGGGACTCACTCTATTGCCCTACATTCCAGAATCTTAACAATACTGGCCCTGAGCGTGGACAGTGTGCCCTCTCTGTACCATGGACTCCTGAGGGGCTAAAGGTGAGTATAGTGGGAAAGCCACAAAGTTCAAAGGCAAAACTTGCCCAACACTTCTAGCACCCACCTGTCCGAAGTAACAGTGGACCACTGTGTAAGTGACGTAGCTGACCCACAATCAACAGCTGGGACAGGGACTGGACAGCAGGGGGAATGGCATCCTGCAACCTATCTCACAGCAGTCCTGCAGGGGGCTCCGGCAGGCTGGGTACCAGAAGAAAAAATTACTCACCTTAGTAATGTTGTTTCATCTAATGGAGTCTTGCTATATTATGACAGTAGCGGTTTGTCCCACCACTAGAACTGCTCCGGAGGTGAAATGGTTAATACCATTCCAAAATAGAACTTTGAGCACGAGCTCTAAGAAGCAGCTCTATCTGTGTAATTTCAAACCTGAACTGTCAGATCTTTACGAGCAAAAACTCACTAAGGTCTGTGTGGAAGCTGTAACCTACACTAGCCAAATGGCTACCTAAATATTAACAACCATTGCTGGTCCCAACACCCAAGACTCAAGTCAGGGGACCAGAACTACTAACACAATTCTAACAACATGAGAATAAAACAACAGTATAATAAACACACACCCCAAACTCCCAAAGGGAGAAACGCTAAAGGGCATAAAATAGTGCCCACACTAAGTTGCCACACCCACCCAAGTAGAAGTTCTGAGAGGGGCAGGCTGGGGAGGTCATAATATAGCAAGACTCCATTAAAAGAAACAACATTACTAAGGTGAGTAATTTTTTCTTCAAACAACATGAAGTCTTGCTATATTATGACAGTAGCAGACTACACAGCAGTACCTCCATGGAGGAGGGCAGAACCTACTTAGAGAATAGGCTCTGAAGAACAGCTGTGCCGACAGGCATCTCTCCTGGCCTGGACATCCAGGGAGTAATGCTTGGTAAAAAGTGTACCGTTTCCAAGCAGCAGCCTGGCATATCTCTAATATAGGGATGTCTCTGGCAGCAGCTAGAGACGCGGCTGTACCCCTGGTAGAATGAGCCCTCAAGCCAGAGGGGATCTCTGCCCAGTTTCTGATAACAAAATTGGATACAAGAGACAATCCACCTGGCAACTGATTCTCTTAGTGGCAGGTTTGCCTTTCCCAACTTCACCATAGGTAAGGAAAAGTTGGAGGGATTCGAACCTGTCACCTTTGGTACGCTCTATATAGTAACTAAGAGCTCTCTTAACATTCAGGCTGTGCAACCTCCTCTCACCAGAAGAGGAGTGATCAGTGAAAAATACTGGAAGGGAGATAGATTGGTTAAGATGGAAATCTGAAACCACCTTAGGTAAAAACTTCCTATTAGTCCTAAGGAAACTAAGGAAGATTCCTAAGGAAGATTAGTCCCTGTGGAAAGAAAAAGTCAGTTTCCACTGACAAGGCTTGCAACTCACTTATGCGTCTAGCAGAAGTGATAGCCACCAGAAAAACAGTTTTCCAAGTTAGATACTTAAGCTCTGCAGAAAACAGAGGTTCAAAATGGGGTTGCATTAACTGGGCAATACAAACATTAAGGTCCCAGGCAGGGGCCGGTTCCCGAAAGGGTGGATTAGTATGGAGTAATCCCTTAAAAAACTTGGAAAACACAGGGTGAGTGGAAAGAGGGGATGACTTTCCTGCTGACACAAAAGCAGATACAGCTGCCAAATGGACTCTCAGGGTAGCTGGTCTGAGACCCAAGGAATTAAGATGGACCATGTAATCTAATACAATGGGCAAATCAGCAGATTCTGGGGAAATATTTTTCCCAGCATACCAAATGGAAAACCTTTTCCATTTAGAACTATAAGTAGCCCCAGTGGAAGGCTTTCTGGAAGCCTTTAGGATTTCAAGAACACCTTGAGAGAGGTGTAAATCAGCAAACTCTTAACTCCTCAAGAGCCAGGCCTTGAGGTTGAGGGATTTGAGGTCTGGATACCAAACCCTTCCCTGGGCACAAGTTAACAGGTTGTGAATCCTGGGGAGGCAAAGGGAAGATGGATTGTCAGTGACAGAAAGAGTGGGTACCAGGGCTGCCTGGCCCAATCCGGGGCAATCAGAATCACCCTGCAAGGCTGAGATCTGATTTTGACTAATACTTTGAATAGGAGAGGGAAGGGAGGGAAAGCATAAAGAAACTTCCCCTCCCAATCCAGGAGAAGGGCATCCAGGGGGACTGAGCCCAAACTGGAGGCCTGCAACAGAACAGAGGAAGTTTGTGATTGTCTGGGGCTGCAAAAAGATCTATCTGAGGGTGCCCCATCTGGCAAAGACTATCCCCAGCACTTGAGGATCCAGGGACCATTAGTGATGGCCCTGGGAAATCCTGCTGAGAGCATCCGCTAGGACATTGTCCTTCCCTGAAGATGAACTGCTATGAGGGAAGTGTTCAGGAATAGGCCAGAGACCACAACTTCATTGCCTCGTGCAGCAAGCCGAAGACCGAGTCCCCCTGTTTGTTGATGTACCACATTGTTGTGGTGTTGTCTGTTCTGACTTGTATCACCTTGTTGTGGACAGATGCAGAAAATGCTTGAAGAGCTAAAAAGACAGCTCTGAGTTCCAGCAAATTGATGTGGAGCAGAGATTCCGGGGACCACACTCCCTGAGTGGAAAGGTCGCCCATGTGGGCTCCCAACCCAGAAGGGAAGCATCTGTAGTGAGAGTCAAATTGTGAGATGGGGAATGAAGGGACCCCAATCTTAATTGCTCTGATCCTGCCACCACTGGAGGGCCTGGATCAAGGTTGAGTCACTGGGACCAACTTGGAAAGGGGTCTCTTCTCTGAGACCAATAGGTTCTCAAGTGAAACTGAATGTCTCTCATCTGAAATCTTGCTCCCTGCACAACAGCTGTGGATGCAGCCATGTGCCCCAGGAGCTGCAGAAAGTGTCTTGCTGGTCGAGAGACCTGCAGGGTGAAGGAGGAGGCCAGAGTCACTAAATTCGTCACCCTTTCTAAGGGAAGAAAAGCTCTGGCTAGCTTTGTGTCCAACTCTGCCCCTATAAAGGTGAGTACCTGGACTGGTTCCAGAACCGACTTTGGCAGATTTAGCAGAAAGCCCAGGAGGTGAGAAGCTGCTGGGTAACTTGCAGGTGAGATTTTACCTGTTCTGGGGACTGGCCTACAATGAGCCAATCGTCTAGATAGGGAAAAACAGCAATCCTTTGCCTCCTTAAGTGAGCCACTGCTAGACACTTTGTGAATACCCTTGGGGCAGAGGTAAGGCCGAAGGGCATTGCTCTGAACTGGTAATGACCTGAGGGTAGTTCGAATCTGAGGTACTTTCGATTAGGACGTGGAAATCAGCATCCTTGAGGTCCAGGGAGGCTAACCAGTCCCCTGGCCTTAGGGAGGGTAAAATCATTGCCAGAGTTACCATTTTGAACTTTGGTTTCAAAAGATGCTTGTTCAGATATCTGAGGTCTAATATGGGCCGCCATTCTCCTGTCTTTTTTGGGGTAAGGAAGTATCTGGAATACAGACCCCTGCCCTGGTGCAGGAGGAACCCTTTCCACTGCTCTGAGAGCCAACAGGGTTGAGACCTCTGCTTCCAGAGCAAGGGTCTCTGAAGCACTGCAGGTAAAAAAGTCTGGTTCTCAACTTGGAAACTTTTGAAGCTGAGAACCAGACCCTGGCTTACTACTTCCAGAACCCACTTGTCTGAGGTTAAAGAAGCCCAGTTCTGACTGAAGTAAGCCAGCCTGCCCCCTACCGGTAAAGGAGAATCGGCCCTGGGCACCCCATCAGGGTGTCTGCTTAGCAGGAGTTTTAGGCTGAGGGGTGAGCAGGCCTGCCCACCCCCGCCTGCCTCTGCCTCTGAAGAAGCCCCTCTGAGCATAGACAGAGGAGGCCTGAGTCTGGTAAAAGGCCTCGTGAAAAGGCCTACCCCTCACCCCTGGGGTATGCCTCTGAGGAGTGGCTTGCCGCCCTTAGCTTGGGCACTTTTGTAAGTAGTCCTATATTCATCCATCTTTTTCATGTAATTCTCTGTCTGCTCCCAAACAGAGAATTTCCCACCACAGAAAATCCATAGCCTTAGTCTGGGTATCCTGTGACAGACTAGTACACCTGAGCCAGGCCAACCGACTAAAAAGCTACAGATGTGGCCATGACCCTAGAGGAAACATCATTAACATCCACAGCAGCATGAAACTGTACCTTAGAAGCCTCAATGCCATCAGCAGCCACCTGTTCTAGTTCGCTAGCCAGCTGGCCATGGGTTTGCATGGCTAATTCCATAACAGTATCCCATCTAGATTTCTGATACCTAGCTACATAAGCCATATAATTTGCTTGCCTGAGTCCCAGAGAGGCTGCCATATACTGTTTTTGCCATGGCATCAATCCTCCTGGAATCCTTGTCAGGAGGATGTGAAGCCAGGGGATATTAGCTTTATCACAGGCTGCAGCCTGAACTACCCAACATGACTGCATTGCTGAGAAAGGAATTCTGTATCAGGACCTGACAATGTGTACCTTCCTGTCCATCTTTTTATCTACAGGAGGCACAGAATTAGGAGCTTTAAAATATTTATTGTTTGCTTCCTAAAAGACTTATGCAAAGGAATAGACAATCTCCTAGACTCTGGAATATCCATCATTTCTACAAAATCAGGCTCCTCTTGCTCATCCACAGCTTCTTCCAAGAGAAGCTGGAGGGTTTCAGCAACTTTTTTGTAAAACATAAAATGAGATGGGGACTCAGATAGCATAGGGGGAGATTCTAGAGGTCTGTCTGGGGAAATGACCGGTTCAATGGGCACACCCAGACCTTCCCAGCCACATTCATACTGCTCTCCTCTGGTTCATAAAATTCCTCAACATCATATTCCTGAACCACTGGAACCAGACGAACCGACCTTTTGCCAGATAGTGGCGGTTCGGACGGAACCTGAGACAGTGACTGGACAATCTGTATGGCTTTTGCTATCTCTGCAGCAGTTGGAGAAGGGGTTTTGGACTCCAAACCTGCTGACTTTGTTTTCTTTACTGGAATTGGTTCCTCAGAACCAGCTTTTCTTTGCCTGAGAAGTCTCGCCCTGGTCAGAGGTACTCCCTCGGTTCGGTTGGCACCGGGCGGGCTGTTCATCGGGTGAGTGGATTTTTGGCCTCTCGTTCCCTGAGCCTGCCCAATCTCTTTTCTAGGGTGGCTGCAGGGAAATTCTTACATATCTGGCAGTCTGACTGGAGGTGGTCAAACCCCAGACAATAGACACGTGATGTGTGGGTCAGCCTTGGCAAAGACTTCCCCACAGACATCACAGTGTTGAAACAGTGGGCCCGTTTTTCTTTTGGGTTTCTCAGACATAATGCCAGCCTAACCAGAAAAACTGCCCTTTAAACGGCAGTGCCAGGCAAGACAACCTTATCGGTTCCTAACCGTAATCACGGTATTGGAAAAACGTAATAAAATCCGTTTTTTTTTTTTAGAACCGATAAGAACCGGGAACTGCACTCTAAAATGTTAAACTTTAAAGTTAATAAGTTTTAAACCCAGCTGATCGGTTCAAAACCGAACCGATAAACTTACAAGTTCCACACAGACGAAACCTTTAATTTACTTACGATTACCACAGACAGAGCTTGAACCGAACGGTTTTGTGGTTAAAATAAAACTATTCTCGGTTGAATCGAACCGAGAAAGCACTGTTTAAACCGAGAAATGAACCAAGCAGTAGGAGAAATCCGGAGCGACTGTTCACTGAGTAGGAGTAAAGAATCTGACAGTTCAGGTTTGAAATTACACAGATAGAGCTGCTTCTTAGAGCTCGTGCTCAAGTTCTATTTTGGAATGGTATTAACCATTTCACCTCCGGAGCAGTTCTAGTGGTGGGACAAACTGCTACTGTCATAATATAGCAAGACTTCATGTTGTTTGAAGTACACACGTACACAGCCAGCACACACACACACACACACACACACACACACACACACACACACACACACACACATTTTCTTGTCCTTACTAACATCCATTTCTGGCTCCAGAGCTGAAAACTGCCCTGGTTGGTGAATCAGCTGTGGCTGGTACCCTCGAGGCTGAAAGGGCTTCTTTTTGGCTTTGGATGCTTTGAGGTCTGACTGGGATGAAGTCAGACAGTCCAGGGTTGTGTGGGACTTCTCAGTGCCGTTAAGAGGTTCCTCCACCCCAGGGCCAAAAAGGTCAGTGGCCAGGAATGGGACATCGGCCAGCTTATGCTTGCTGTCCAGCATAAAACTGGACAGACTCAGTCAGGCTATTTGGCGCATAGACACAGCCGTAGCTGTAGACATGCACAAGAGTTGCCCATGCTCAAAGCTGTCTAGAGCTGGTATTTAGCCGGCATACAATCACAGTTTCTGATCTCTTGAACACTGACATGCTTGTTGGCCAGAAGCAAAGGAAGAAGATTCCCAACCATTCCAAACAGGGAGTTGCCAAAGTTAGCCATCATAACTGCGTAACAGGCCTGCCCAAGACCTAGTGAGGAGGCCTCATATACCTGCTTGATCGCATGATCTAATTTCTTAGGTTCCTTATCAGACAGTTTATCCACATCACCTTTGCCTTTAGGACTTCCAAAGGGCTGAGTTGGAAATCAGACCCTTCATGAAGGAGTAGTTGGAGAACCCCAAGATGCAGCACGTGGGGACTTCTTGTGGGCCATCCATCTGGGGGAGCCAGGCAAGACACTGGGAGTTGACAAATCGCCACAGCCAGTCCCAGAATGGCCTCAGCCACCAGGAAAGCAATCCCTGAGGAATTGCCCCTGTCTAAGTTGTTGGTAAACAGGCGTTTAGCCCACCTTCTAACTTGCTCCAAGGGGACTGCCCTGGATTGAGAAATCTGTTTGGAGTGGGACTTCAAAAAAGCAGAGGTATTAAACAGCTACTTCTGTTCAATCTTCATGAAAGAGGGTAAGCGTAGAGGACCAGAGCTGGAGGAGACTGCAGGGGAATGGGTTCTAGAATGTTCACAATAGACAGCGTAAGGCATGTCCGTGGATACAGGGTGGGTGCCTGTGGACTGGAAGAGGGCAGAGGTGGTTGCACTACATAAGGGGGGAAAAATCAAGGAGGCAGCCCAAAACTACCGCTCTGTCAATCTCACCTCAGTATAAGGCGGGAAAGGTAATGGAGACATTAATAAAAGAAAGGGTGGTAGACTACCTGATGGTCATTGGTGTGCAGGACGAAATGCAGCATGGCTTTATGAATGGGAAGTCATGTCAGACCAACCTGATGAGTTTTTCGCTTGGATGATGCAGGCAGTGGACCAAGGAGGGGTGGTGGACATGGCCTATTTGGACTTCAGTAAGACCTTAGACACCATCCCACACAGAAGGCTAGTAAGTAAGCTGAAGAGCTTAGGGGTGGGCCCAGAAGGTAACTAGGTGGGTGGAAAACTGGTTGACGGGAAGGAGCCAAACAGTGGTGGTAAATGGGGTACATTCAAGGGTAAAGGAGGTAACGAGTGGGGTGCCTCACGGGTCAGTACTGAGACCCCTACTTTTTAACATTTATATCAGTGTTCTAACAGAAGGACTAGAGGGTAGGGTGTGCCTATTCGAGGACGACACGAAAGTTTGCAATAGGGTGGTCACCCAAGGTGGAGTGGAGGCCATGAGGCAAGCCCTGGAGAAGGGGGAGAGGTGGTCGGACACCTGGCAAATAAATTCAATGCGATAAAGTGTGTGGTGGTGCACCTGGGGTGGAAAAACATTTGAGCAGCTTATAGCCATGGGGGGGGGGGAGCAGAGCAGGAGAGGATATGGGGATTATATTGAGCAGTCTTAAGGTGGGGAACCAGTGCAGCAAGGCGGTGGGAAAAGCAAATGGTATGCTGCCCTGCATTGGAAGGGGCATAACTAGCAGGAGGAGGGAGGTGATGATGCCGGGGCACAAAACAATGGTGAGACAGCACCTGGAGTATGGGCTACAGTTCTGGAGACTACACCTACGTAGGGACATTGAGGGGATGGAGAGGGTTCAGAGAAGAGCAACCAAGATGGTGCATGGGATGTGGGGAAAAACACATGAACAAAGGTGGAGGGAGCTGAAACTATACCCACTAGGGACTAAAAGGGAGAGGAGGACATGATTGAAACTTTTAAATATTTGAAGGGGATCAATAAGATGAAGGAGGTGAGCTTGTTCAAACGGAAGGAGGCAGCTAGAACAAGGGGGCATAGCCTCATATTAGAAGGAAGGAAATTCAGAGGCAATATTGGAGGGAAGGGGTTCTTCACAGAGAGGGTGGTGGAGGCCTGGAATAGGCTACCAGAGGAGGTGGTGGGATCCTAAACGGTGGGGGGATTCAAGAGGGCATGGGACTGACAAATGTGGTTGGGAGTTCGAGACAGTAAAAGGAGAAGGGGGCTGGAGTGTATAACGGCAGACTAGGTGGACTGGTGTGATCTTTTTCTGCCATCAGATTTCTGTGAATCTGTGAATGCTACAAAGGAATTTGAGCCGGATGAGAAAGTTCAACCATCCAAGGAGTTTCAGTCGAACAGCAGGGTCCTGCTCGAGGCCATCTGCTATTCATCCTCAGAGTCCTATAGCTTCTCAAATACCGCCTGAGTCAGTTTCTTGGGGATGCAGACTACCCTACAGCCCTGGATGATCTCAATAGAAAAACGGCCTGGCAGGTTTGTAACTAGGCGGGACTCCTTAGGAGGGCCCCAGAACACTGGTGCAGAGAAGGGGAATCCACCACTAGTGGAAGAAAGACGAACACAGCCGACTGCTGGGTGTCCAGCTGCGGAGCAGTCACCACAGTGGAACAAGGAACAGCCAGTCCAGGACACACAGCCCTACCCCTCCCAGTGAGAGACCACTCCTGCCAAAGCAGGTCATCGTATTTTCAATGCCAGTTGGTCAAACAAAGAGCAAAGGATCAATGGTGTGCATCTACCAGAGGATCCGTTTAGATCACGTGCTTTAGCAGAGATCACTATGGACCTTGTAGTGCCTGAAAGCACAACCACTAGGGTAGCCTCCTCCCAAGGTGGCTCCACTAGGGCTGCAAACCATTCCGGGTCCTCATGCACGAGGACTGGAAAAACCACGGTCTGCAAAACAGGCAACCCCTCATTGTTCTCCTTCGACAACCAGTCAACCCGCTTGAGAAAAAAATCTCGACCAGCTGATAGACTAGAGTCAAGGTCAAAAGGTCAGATACGGTTATCATGGGAACCACGAACTGCTCCTTGACCAGTGGAAGCTCAGAGGCCGAGTGGTTGGGGGGAGGCATTGTGGGAGCTGGAAGAGTGTGACCGCTTCCAGTCCCACGACAGACCGTGACTACACTTACGCCGCTTGTGATAGGGTGCCTCTCCCCATATCTCTTGAGGGCCATATACATTTCACAGAAATCAGTATACAAACGGCCATCTGATGCTGGGCCCAGCTGGGGTCAATGTTGAGACAGAGAACATGTCTTCCCTGGCCACCGCCTCCTCCTCTAGGACATCAAGTCGGGATGTTGAACCAGCAGCTGCCAAGGGCAGCTTGCAGTCCTGCAACCTACCGAGGAGTAGACAAGCCTTCCGTTCATCTAACGACGGGTGCACAGTCAGGCAGCGTGGACACTGCCTCGTGATGCAAGACTTACTGAGGCAGATGATCGCATTTAAACCCAGGTTTCTGTCACTCCATTTTGGAGATCAAAGAGTGAAAATCAGAAGACGAGATTAGCTATTTAAGCTAAAAACTTTATTTGTAAAGTTTAAGTTCAAAGATTAAGCATTGAGCTGTAGAATCCTACTATGCACGCAGAGCTGTGAAGGAGCAGACCTGTCACCTTCCAGTGGGAAAGAAGATGCGACGTCAAGAGGCTGAGCCACAGGATTAACACCACGCAGGTAGTGGAAGAAGCTTAGCTTGAAGACATCTGGTGACAACTGTCTCCAGCTAGATTGCCAGAGCATGAATACTGACCTGAATCCCAGTTGGTAGAAAGAACAGTTATGCAAAAACTTACCATAACAGTAGATATTTGAGGGGACCTTGGTCAATAGGTCACACTGTAGGAATTTTACTGACGGTGAAGCCGGATCCATATGGAAGATTTTCAGCAGTACAACTGGGGCCGCCCATGCCATCTGACATCACCGAACCTATAAAGGCATGAGCAGCCCCACTGCTCCCTCCTCAGTCCTCAGGAAAGGCACACTAAGTCGAAGGTTGTTTCCAGGTGCGACTTGGGAGCACAAGGAAGTGACTTGCTCAGGGTCATACAGTATGCAAGTGGGGTCTGTGGGATTCAAAGCCAGGTCCCCTGGTTTGCAGCTCAGAGCCCTAAGCCTCTGCGCTATACTGCCTCCTTAAGAAGGCACCGTCCAGACTGTAGTGCTTGGTGAAAGAATGGATGGTACTCCAGGCGGCAGCTGTACAAATGTCAGTAGCGGAGACCCCACGAAAACAGGCCACAGAGGTAGACATGCTTCTTGTGGAATTAGCTTTAACTGCTCCAGGCAACTCTTTGCCACACTTGTTATAGCAGAACACAATGCAATTTGACAACCATCTAAACAAATATTGTTTAGAAACCTGAATGCTCTCTCTCTTCCTGTGGTAAAAAAAAAATAAAAAAAAAAAAAAACTGCTTCGACTTCCTACATTCCTTCATTTGGAGCAGGTAATAATTCAAAGTTCTGTAGACATCCAACATATGGAGTTGTGCTTCCCCTGGATTGGCATGCTCTGGAAAATAAACAGGAAGGTGGATAGATAAAGGGTAAACTTAGACACCACCTTGGGGAGAAATTTAAGATTCGTGCACAAAAACACTGTGAAAAATCAAATAAGGCTCCTCACCAGAGGGCCTGAAGCTCAGAAATCCTTTGAGCAGGTGTAAAAGCAACCAAAATTAACAGTTTCCAAGAAAGGAAGCATAGTTCACAATCAGCTCAAAAGGAGACAGTTAACTTCTCCAAAAACAAAATTCAAATCCCAAGCTGGGACAGGGGAATGGGTTGGGCGTTTCAGATGCAAGATGCCCCTCAGGAAATTACAAAAAACATCCAGCTGAGCTATGGTGAGGTCACCCACTGGCTCATGAAAAGCTGAAATAGCCGAAAGGTGCACCTTGAAGGTAGAGTACTAGAGACCCGTATTCGACAGCGATAACAGGTAATCCAGGATCTGGTTCACTGGACAAGTCAAAGGGTTCAGGTTATGTTTGGCAGCTGAGATGGCAAACCTCTTCCACTTCACAGCATATATGGCTCGAGTGGAGGGTTTCTGAGCGGCCACTAGAAAGTACAGTTATGCAAGAACTTACCGTAACAGTAGATCTTCAAGAGAGGTTCCTGCAGTAGGTCATTACATGTCGGACTGCACCCTCTGGCATCAGGACCACATGGCAAACTTTTCCAGCAGTGTCTGGTGGGGGAACCGCCCACCTGACGTCCGTCACAGAGTGACCCTATATAGTGGGCAGTCCTCACGCCCGCCTTCCAGTTCTCTTGCCAGAGATCCAAGTAGGATGAGTCAGGAGAAAGGATGAAATCCTGCAGCCCAGTTCAAAATGGCTAAAAGAAAAGCAGAAACTGGGGGAGGGAGGGAAAAAGTGACCTACTGCAGGAACCTCTCTCAAAGATCTACTGTTACAGTAAGTTCTTGCGTAACTGTACGGTCTTACTTCGAGAGAGTTCCTGCAGTAGGACATTACATGTAGGACTGAATCCCAAGTAGTCATTCATGGAGAGATCAAAAGAGTCACAGGACGAGGAGCAACTTGGACAGTACAGGACCAGCCTAAGACAGTAGGCCCTGTAAGACGGCAAAGCCGAACCCGGCCCTACGCCTAGAGGTATTGTCCAGACTGTAGTGTTTTATGAAGGTATGGCCGGAACTCCAGATTGCTGCCACACAGATCTCTGCTGCAGAAACATTCCACGGAACACCGTAGAGTTAGCCATGCCTTTAGTAGAGTGACCTCTGACCTCCTCCGGAAGAGGTTTGTTGTACTTCTGGTAGCAGAAGCTGATGCAGTTACCGAGCCATTTAGAAAGGCACTGTTTAGAAACTGCCAACCCCAAGGATTTGGGAGCAAAGGGGACAAAAAGCTGGTCAGACTTTCTGAACTCCTTAGTTCTGTGAACATAGCATCGGAGGAGTCTATGAACATCCAAGGTGTGAAGGAGGTCCTCCCCACTGTTCGAATGAACAGGGTAATAAACTGGGAGTTCAACCATCTAGTTCAAGGTGAACTCAGAAACCACCTTAGGAAGAAACTTAGAATAGTATGCAGGACCATCCGGTCCTAGTAGAAAATCAAATAAGGTTCCTTATGCATCAGGGCTTGAAGCTCTGAAATCCTACAAGCAGGAGTAATGGCAACCAAAAACAGCACCTTCCAGGAAAGGTAGCGCATGTCACTGCTCATCGCTGGTTCAAAGGGAGGTAGTGTAAGCTCCTCTAACATAAACTTCAAATCCCAAGGTGGGGAGGGGTTATGAATGGGAGGTTTGAGATGGAAGATCCCTTTCAAAAAGGTCTTAGAGACCTCCAACTGAGTTACGGTTTCTCCTTCCACCTGCAAATGGTAGGCCAAGAAGGCAAACAGGTGAACCTTAAGGGAGGAATAAAACAGTCCTGAATCAGACAGGTGCAGGAGGTACTCCATGACCTGAGGAGCAAAACAGGTGAAGGGGTCCCAACCCTGAGAAGCTGCCCAAATGGAAAAATGCTTCCATTTCATGGTGTATGTGGATCTGGTGGAGGGTTTCCTCACTTCCACCAGGACCTGAGCGACATTGTGGTAGACCCCAAAACAAGGTCTGATTATGTATGAAGGAGCCACGCATGAAGATGCAGGGTCCAGAGTCCTGGATGTACCACCCTGCCTTGATCCCGAGTTAACAGGTCGTGCCGGAGAGGTAAAGGAACTGGGGGTTCCACTGAGAGCTGCTGCATTAGCAGAAACTGGATTTGCCTCACCCAGAGCGGAGCTACCAAGAATATCCGAGCTCCCTCTGCCTAGAGCTTGAGAAGTACCCTCTGTAGAATAGGAAAGGGAGGGAAGGTGTACAAGAACTTCCCTGTCCAACATAGTGACAGCGCGTCGTGCGAGAAAGCTCCAGGCTCTGACACACCATCGGCGCCACCCCGAGGTCAAGCACACTGCGTGGTGCTCAAGGCTGGGCTAATAGGTTGTGTCGACCACTGCCAGTTCTGGAGTCACCAAGAGGTAAGAGGAAGGGATGGAGGGTGGGACAAGAGAAGTCCAAGGGACAGAAAAGGGAAGGATGTATGAACTAAAAGGAGAAATAACGACGGAGAGGATAGCAAAGAAAGAGGTTAGAACTAAAGGGGATTGTGAGGGGCCCCAATCTCTGGAAGCAGAAGAAGGGAAGGGTAGGGTGGGTAAAGAATTTAGGAGAGAGGGGAGAGGTATAAGACATCAGAGACCCTGGTCCAATCCAGACTGTATAGGAACTGCAAGGAGTAGCAAAGCTTTCTGCCAGAATTCAAGGCACGGAATAACTGGCAAATACTCCAGAAAGCAGAGTCGGCTATTCAGGAAGAAAGACAGGATGCAGGGATCCAGTACTCTCTCAATAAAAGATTTTTATGGAAAGTTTTTTTTTTTTTTTTTTTTCATGAGAACAGTTGGATGGAACAGGGAGGAGGAGAGAAGGAGGGCAACTACCAACTCCCACCCCACAGTGGTGGAGACAAGGTACTAGAGAAGGAGTGCTGCTCGAGCCACCCACTTAGTGCAGATCGCTGTCCCTAAGACCCTGGTAGCTACCTCGTTGGCGTCGTAAGATGCCCTCGCTTGGTGCCTTGCTAGCTCCAGGCTACGTTCAGAGAGTGCGATGGCTTGTCTGGTTTGCTCAGAGTCAGGCAATGAGGCTAGGAGCTGACCTAGCCTGGACCACAAGAACCAGTTGTAGGCTGCATGGGGGCCTGATGTGCAGAGATAGAGAGAAGTAACCGTGCCGAGTAGAAAGTCCTCCTCGCCCAGAAATCAAAATCCGAGGAGTCTTGATCTGGGGGCCGGTCATGGTGAAGGACCGAAGCCCATCAGGAGTATCCAACTGCATCAAACCAGACTGTGGATGAGGCATGGAACCTGGAGACTCCGGGGGTGCGCAATACCTCTGGCTGAGATCCCTTGGGGCAGGAACTCCGGAGAAGGGCCTCTGCCAGGAACGCAATGACGCCTGCCGAAAGGGAGCCGGCCAGGGCGGCACCACAAGGGTGGCCTCGCCAAAATCGCCTAGAAGGGTATGCGCTGCGTGTTCAGGATTGCTGACAGTGGAAGGTGAAAGGTGCAAATCCCACAACATCCTCACGAGGAATTGCTGATATTCAGAGAGATCAGCAGTCGGAGAGATGTGGACAGAAGGTTCTTCTCCCCCTGAAGAGGGGGATGAGGGGTTGGAGGTCACCATCTGTCCAGTGGGTGGCTGCATGGGGGGAGGTTGAAAAACCTGGCTGTCCATTGCCCTAAAGTAAGCAGGGAACTGGGCAGCCACCGCTCTGAACTGCTCCCAGGTGAGAGGGCCGCTAGGACAGAGGATGCCTGGGAGCACAGGAGAATATGGCAGAGGGATGGGGACAGAGCTGAGAAGAGATGTCGGCTGACCTCCGCCTGGGCTAAGGAGCGGACCGTGGGCACCCGTGGAAGAAGGTGCCCCGGAAGACCCCACAGCTGACAGCTGCACAACCACATCGGTATTGCCTTGGCTGCGCCCGGAAGAATCCCCCCAGTGAGGCAACTGGGGCCGTAAAGATCCAGGACGACGGTCCCCTGCCTCAAAAGAACAGGACTCCCTCAAAGAGACAGCGGAAGAAGAGCGGAAATCTGCACCACGGCTCCTCCCAGGGCCTGGGTGGACCCCAGAAAAAGGCCAGCCTTCAACCCCACACCCTCAGAGTCCGAAGAGTCCTCCTCCTCGAGAGGCCAGCCTAGGTAGCTGGCATCTCTGGGCAGCCCCTGAAGGATACCCAGGGGCATGCCCTCCCCTGCAGGTGCCTCGATGGGCCCCAAAGTCGGGCGATCAAGGCACACCACCGGAGCGGGTACCACAACTGAGGGACCAGGCTGCAGAGCTATGCTGGCACGCACCACTACCTGCTGGTCAGCACCACTGACCCTAGTCTCGGTAGCCACCGACCTCACCTCAGAAGGGGGCTGGCTCCGACTGGTCGAAGAGACCACTGTGCTGCCACATCCGCAGCCAACCCGAGGGTGTGACTGCACATCGACTCAGAGCTCAACTCCATCTCGAAGGTAGAGTCAAGGCCCTGAGCCAAACGTAGGAGGGCGGGCAGAACTATCCCTACCACCAGGCCCAGAGACCACCGCTGTGCCCGAGTCAGTGCCAGTACACCCCGCAACCAGGATCCGAGGACGGCACGGCCCCAGCCCGAGCCAGAGATCCAGCGCCAGGACCAGACGCGGTACCATCCGGTCCCAAGGCACTGGGAGTGGCACCGACAGTACCGGCGGTAAGCCGATGGCCCCTAACACTGCACCGCCTGGCTCCCTGGCGCCGAGAGAAGCATCGAGTGCGCGGACAGCGCCGCGGATGGCACCGACTGATGGAACTGAAGGCCCCATGGCGCACAGCCTCGAGGACACGGCGCCGTGCTCAACCTCGGCGCTGAGGACAGTACCGAGGCAAGACATGGAGAAGGACAACGTTGCAGTGGATCTCACGGCACCGCAAACTGTGTCAGCACCGTGAACGGCATCGACCGAGCCCAAGACGCTGCGTGACAAGTCGGCGCAGACGACGGCCCCGTCAGGGCCCACAGCACCATGACGGCAATGAGGGGCTCCGATGCGCCGACCTGGGCCTTCCAGGCAGCGGGAGAACAACACCGAGGAGCCTTCACCCCGAAGAGCGATTGCCATGTGGCGCCTCCGCCCGCTCCGGGAAGGGTGGGGTGGGCCTCCTGCACCCGAAAAGCCCTCGGCAATGGCTAGGCTACAAGTGATCGAGGCTCCCTCCTCCTCGGGTCCATACAGAGAACCAGGAGGGACCCGAAGGAAGGCAGAGAGAGGCGGCTTGGCCCGAGAGTGGAACCCGACCCCCGAAAGTCGGTGGAGCTCGCCCCACTTTCAACACGCGTTGTTTGAGGACCCGGCGGTCCACAGAGAAGCAGGCGTCGCACAAGTCCATGTCGTGAAGTGGGCCAAGACACGAAAGACACCGGTCGTGCTGGTCGGTGACGGAGAATTTTCGGCCGCATGGGCACCATCGCATGGGGGGGCCGACCCGTCTTCGAAGACTCCTTGCCCTCCAACCGGGACATGACCTACAGAAAAAAAACAAAAAAAAAAACACCAAAACAGACTCGACATCGCGAAAATTCAAAAAAATAAGGAAAGATCTTACCAGGCGACGTCGAGTAGAGGCAGAAAACGGAACCGGGAGGAGACCGACAAACTTGACGCCGAAGGATTAGGATTGAAACAGGCCTAAAATTTCTTCAAAGCTTCCTATGAGGCGACCTCGACGGCGGGAGGCGAAGAACTGGCAGGCAGGCGGGTCGACCACAGCCTAACGGCAACCTGGCACTGCGCGGTGCGTCGGGCCTCGGGCGGCGCCCGATGGTGTCGGCGCCTACCTTTAAAAAAAAAAAAAAAAGCTCCCCAGGGTCCTGACCTCCGGCCAGATACCCATCTGTGATGAATGGTGAAGACTGACACAGATAAGATCATTGATGTGCAAGGACATCTCCAGGTGGGACCATAAACCCAGAGTTTGGTGGTCCCCCAGGTGCGCTGCCCAACCCAGACAAGGGGTGTCTGTGGTGAGGGTCCAAAGAGATGGGGAATTTCAAAAGGGAAGTCCCTTCGACAGATTCAGGGGCATCTAGCCACCATAGGAGATCCCTCTTGACTGTGCTGGAGACCACAACAGGATGGTCCAGGTCATCCAAGCACTGGTCCCACTGGATGCGTAACGCCCACTGTGAGATTGGCATATGCAACCTGGCTAAAGGAACTGTGGAGATAGAGGCTGCCATCAGGCCCAGCAAGAGTAGCAATGCTCTGGCCGGAAGAGATCACCAGGGTGACCTGCTCGAAGAGTCTCCGCTCTTTCTGAGGGAGAAAAGCTCTGTACTGGACCGTGTCCAAGACTACCCCTATGAACTGAAGGTTCTGAGAGGGGGTTAAAAATGACTTGGGGAAATTGACTGTAATCCCATCGGGGAGTCAGAGTAACAGACAGGGAATATAGAAGGCTGTCGTCAGTAGCCATTCATCCAGGTATACCATGATGGCATAAGGCCACTGCCACCAACATTAGGCACTTGTAAAACCTTGGGTGCTGAGGAAAGGCCAAAGGGGAAGGCTGTGAACTGGAAGTGCTCCCCCTGGAAACAAAAACCACAGGCAGCGGCGGTGGCCCGGGAAGATCGGGATATGCAGGTAAGCATCCTGCATGTCCAGGGCACAGAGCCAGTGGTCCTGCTGCAGAAGGGGCAGGAGGCTCTGAACAGTCACCATGCGGAAACCTCTTGTACTCTACTAAAGAGGTTCAAGCTGCTGAGGTCCAGAACTGGTCTGAGGTCACCAGTCTTTTTGGGGACCAGGAAGAAGTGGGAGTAAAACCCCCTTTCTTTCTGAGACTTAAGCACTGGTTCTAATGCTGCCTTCAGATCCAGAGTCCTGATCTCTTCCTCGACCAGCGGGGCTTGGTGTGGAGAGTAATATGAGCAACCAGGATGTCAGGAGTAAACTCCAGAAACTCTAGCGTGTGCCCTTGAGAAATGAGTTGTAGGACCCACGTGTCTGAGGTAATGCCCTCCCACTCCTGGATATGAAGGAAAAATTACTCACCATAGTAATGTTTCTTCTAATGGAGTCGTCTTGTATTCTGACAATATGCAGTTAGCCCCAGCACTTGAACTGCCCCGGAGAGGAAAGAGTTAACTCTATGCAGAAGCATAGAAAGTTGAGCTCGAGCTCGGTTTTCAAACCTTTCTCTGGTACTTACCAGTGTAACCAGATTCTTACGAGCTGACCAAGTATTAAACTATGGAAATTGTTTATTATATTATATAGCCAAAAGGCAACAATTTGGGTCCCCAAAAGACTCAAGTTGAGACCCCAAGAAAAAAAGGTAGTGACAATATATATTAAACGTAACAGTAACAAGAAAACTACCCCACCCTTAAGAGGGAGGGTACAAAGTACACCCCTGAGGTGCAACACTGTACCTGCCAGCCCACTTCCCAAAACTAGGTTCTGAGAGGAGAGGCAGGGAAGGAGATCAGAATACAGCAAGACTCCATTAAAAGAAACAATATTACTATGGTGAGTATTTTTTTCTTCAAACATGAAGTCTTGCTGTATTCTGACAATATGCAGACTACCAAGCAGTTCCCCCAACAGGAGGGAATGCAGAACCTACTTTGGGAACAGGCTCTGCAGTACTGCTATGCCAAACCTAGCATCACTCCTAGCCTGGATGTCCAGAGAGTACTGCTTGGTGAATGTATGGACTGTTTTCCAGGTGAGTGCTTTATAGATTTCTAGCAAGGGTGTACCTCTGGCTGCAGCCAGAGTAACAGTTGTACCCCCAGTCGAGTGAGCCCTCAGGCCTGGAAGGGGTGTTTTGTCCAATTTGTCATAGCAGAATTGTATACAAGAGACAATCCACCTGGCAATAGTTCTTTTAGTAGCAGGCTTACCTTTCCCCACTTCACCATAAGTGAGGAAACAATTGAAGACAGTCAATTCTGTGTGCCTTAGTATGCTCTATGTAGTAGCTAAGAGGCCTTTTAACAGCCAAACTGTGTAATCTCCTTTCCCATGAAGAAGAATGGTCAGTGAAAAACACAGGAAGACAGAGGCTGGTTCAGATGAAAGTCTGATACCACTTTGGGTAAGAACCTCCTATTGGTTCTTAGGACCACCTTATCCCTATGGAAGGAGATGAAGTCAGGTTCGACTGACAGGGCCTGTAATTCACTAATTTGTCTGGCAGACATAATAGCTACCAGGAACACAGTTTTACAGGTTAAGTACTTCAGCTCGGCCGAAGCCAGAGGTTCAAAGGGTGGCTATATAGGCTGGGCAATGCAGACATTAAGATCCCAAGCCGGAGTAGGCTCTCGAAAGGGAGGGTTAATATGAACCAGACCTTTGAAAAACTTACTGAAAACAGGATGAGATGCCAGGGAAGAAAGGAATGCAGAGACAGCTGCTAGGTGAACCTTCAGAGTTGCAGGCCTAAGGCCTAGACCATTAAGATGAACCAGATAATCTCAGACTGTAGCAATGACTGCAGAATCAGGCATAATGCTCTTCTGAGAACACCAAATGCTGAATCTTTTCCATTTGGAATTATACGTTTTTCTAGTGGAAGGTTTCCTGGAAACCTTCAAAATATCCAGAACTCCCTGAGAAAGATGCAGGCCTGCATATTCTAACTCTTCAAGAGCCAGGCCTTGAGGTTGAGAGACTTAAGATTGGGGTACCAGATCCTCCCCTGAGAGGAGGTTTGGAGACTATCTCTTGGGAAGAGACAGGGGACAAGACACTGCCAGAGACAGCAGCAGAGGATACCAAGGTTATCTGGCCCAATCTGGAGCCACCAGTATCACTCTGCAGGGTTGAGATATGATTTTGATCAGGACTCTGAACAGAGGGAAGGGAGGGAAGGCATAGAGAAACCTGCCCTTCCAATCCAGAATAAAAGCATCCAGAGGAACAGTCCCCAGGACTGGAGGTCTGCAACAACAGAGGAAGCTGGTGATTGTCTGGGGCTGCAAAGAGCTCCACCTGGAGAAGATGACCTGTAGTATGGGAGGGTCCAGGGACCATTCGTGATGCCCCTGGGAGATTCTGCTCAGAGCATCTGCTAGTACTTTGTCCTTTCCTGGAAGGTGAACTGCTATCAGGGAAGTCTAAAGAGAATAGGCTAGAGATGCACAGTTTCATGGCTTCTGTGCACAAGGCCGTGAACAGAATGCCCCCCCTGCTTGCTGATGTACCACATTGTGGTGGTGTTGTCTGTCCAGACTTTCACTACCTTGCCCCTGATCGACTCAGAGAAGACCCGAAGGGCTAGAAAAACTGTCCGAGTTCAGGGAGATTGATATGCAGGAGAGATTCTTGTGGAGAGCAGACCCCTTGAGCCGTAAGGGCTTCCAAATGGGCTCCCCAACCTAGGAAAGAAGCATCTGTAGTTAGGACTACTGAGGGGACTTGTGATGAGAAATGGAACTCCTTGTCTGAGGTTGTCCTGGTCCACCCACCACTGGAAATCTTGGACCAGAGTGAGTCACTGGAATCAATTTGGTGAGAGTCTCTTTTGAGACCAAAAGGACCTTAGGTGGAACTGAATGTCCCTCATCTGAAATCTGGCTCCTTGCACCACTGCAGTGAAAGCTGCCAACTGGCCCAGGAGTTGAAGAAACTACTTTGTTGGACTACAGACCAGAGGCCGAAAAGAGGAAGCAAGATCTGTTAGGGCCTTTACCCTTGTCTGAGGAAGGAAGGCCTTTGCTTGGATAGTATCCAAATCTATCCCTATGAAAGTAAGAAGTTGTACTGGTTCGAGAACAGACTTTGGGAGATTGAGAAGAAACCCCAGAAAACTGAGCAAGACTTGAGTGATTTGTAGAGCTGACTTGACCTGGTCAGATGACTGACCTACAATTAGCCACTCATCCATGTGGTAGGGTCGGTGACCCCGAACTTGGATATGCTCTCATGGATACAGAGCATATGTAATTACCTGCCTATGTTTTGGAGGTAATTTGAGAACATTGTGGGCTAAAATATTAAAATATCTGTTGCAACAGTCTCCTGCTCTTCTAATCTCTTCCTCTTACTATCGCTCCTTCTCTGTCATTCCCCTACTCAAGCTTGGCCAGCTTTGAGCAGTCTTTCTGTCCCTTTCCTTATTTCCAGCTCGTTTTCTCTAAATAATAAAGCCCCAATGTTTAGAATGTTCTGTGCTTGCAGTACAAGCTGTTCTGATTAATTTTCCTGCACGAATATGCTGCGTGCGACTATGCTATCGTGCGGCTTACGATCGTCTGACTACTGCGATGCGAATGCGGCTGTGCGATGCAATGCTGACTCGCGATCGTCTTGGCTGTCTTGATCATCTTGACTGTCGCGATCGTCTTGACTGTCGCGATCGTCACGGCTGTGCGATGAAATCGGCGCTATCTTGAAGACGCCGAAAAAAGAGTTTGTTATGGTGTTTTCATTATCTGGTGAATTCTGAACAAATTAACAGCCTTTGTGCTAGTTTTAGTGTGAGAAGTTCAGAGTTATGTTATACCTCAGAATTATAACTGAGAAATCATTTGAAAAGTGGTGTTTGTTTATTCCTTAAATAAAAAGGTTAAACTAGTACTTTTAAAAGGGAGAAGGCAATGCATGCCACTGTTAAAAGGAGAGAGAGAAAACTGTTTAACTTAAAAGGACTAAAGTCTCCTAATGTGATGCAGAAATGCCTTAGACTTACAACTCTCTTGTAAAGTGCTTCCAGCTCCTCTCAGTCCAATCTCCTTATAGGACTGAGCGGCCCTGGTTGACCCACTTTTATGATGCAAGCTGGGGGAGGAGCTATCTAGGTCATGTGCTCCTCCACTGGTATAAAAGGAGGTGAATGTGAAATGTTGAGTCAGTGTGTGATAGGAAGGCAAACCTACCAGATGCCTAGCCAAATTCTAGGTGCCTTTTTGGCAGGAATTTTCTTTCTTGTTAAAGATATGATTTCCCGTGCCTTATGTTTTTTTTGAAAGTTATGTACAAGTTCTGCTTTAAGTCCACTTTATTTTTTTCTGCTTCTAATAAATTTTGAAATATCAGATCCTGACTGCTCTCTGGACTTTACTGGACAACCCCACGTGCACATTTGGTGTTAGAAGTGGGATATCACAAGGGAAGGAGAGCCACCTTTCTTGTGGATATTGTCCAGAGTCATTATGGAGGAGCAGAAGAAGATGGAGAAAGCGGAAATGTCTGCACCGGAAGGTACATGGACCAGAACCATGGTGGACAAATTTCAACTACCCCTAGCAGCTGGATTGGGTGATGTCAGAAGGAAAGAGACTGGTAAACCAAAGGCAGCGGAAGAAGCTATTGGGGGTGAAGATATCAAAGAAGAGGAGGAGGAGGAACCCCCTTCCGAAGTATATGATTTGCTGAGATGGTTATGTGTGAGACAGCTCGATCTGGAGAAGCAGAGAGAGAGACCGTCTACAAAATGAGAGAGACAGTCTACAAAATGAGACCAGGTGGGTGGAGACTCTTAAGGCTATTCAGGCTATTGAAACTACTAGACCTATTCTACCTAGTGGGGGCCCAAAGGACATTAAAATTCCCAGACTAATGGACAGTGATGATATTGAAGCATACATTACAACATCTGAAAGAGTGGCAACAGCTTGTGGGTGGCCTAGGGATCAGTGGGTTATTCGCTTTAGCCCCATATCTTACAGGCAAGGCTCAGCTAGCTTATAGTCACGTAGAACCTGCAAATGTTACCAACTATGATCATGTTAAACAAGCAATATTAAAAAGGTATGACATCTGTACAGAGACTTATCGTCAAAGGTTTCGAGCATTCAGATATATTGTTGAGTCCCCACAAGAAGCTTGTGCTCGATTGCAAGACTTGTGCACAAAATGGCTACAACCTGCAACTCGTACCATATATCAAGTGGTTGAGTCAGTTGTGTTAGAACAATTTGTAAAAATACTACCTTATGAGGTTCAAATGTGGGCAAGAGAACATCGACCTGACACAGTGAAAAAGCTGTCAGTTTAGCTGAAGATTATATTACAGCTCACCCACATCGTCAGAAAGGGTCTCATGGAACAAATACTTCCAAGTATTAATAAAACATCCACCACTAGTCCTTCTACTAAGCCAAAGAGGAAAGAAAAATATGAGAACATTTAACTCAGATATTATTTGCCACGAGTGTCAGACCAAGGGACACATCATGAGATTCTGCCCCCAAAATCTGATCCTTCTCATCTGGCCTTAGCAAACTGGGGCAATATACCGTCTGTCAATGTTGGAGGACAGGATGTGATGGCATTAATTGATTCAGGAAGTAAGCAAACCCTGGTACGTGCTGATTTACTCAGTGGTGCTCTTACAAAGAAACACTCGGAGAAAACTGGGGTGACTTGTGTTCATGGGGACACTCATTTTTATCCTGTACAAAAAGCTACTATTACTGCATCAGGCATGGCACATCATCTGAAGATAGGCGTGGTTCCTAGACTACCTGTACCTGTGATATTGGAACAAGACTTTCCTGTATTTAACAATTTATTGACTGCTTCTTCTTCTATATCTGCTGTGACTACACGATCTCAAGCATCTCAGGAACAAATGGACAGTGAATGGTTTCCTTTTGATGATACCTTATTTGATGTTCCTGGAAAAACTGTTAAATCAAAAAAACAAAAGAGACTAGAAAAATGGACATGGAATAAAACCAAGGACTTAGGTTGTGATGATGCCATGGTAAAAACTGTAAAGTCGGACTCTTATCAGTGACCAAAAGAATGACCCTACACTAACCCCTTTGGTTTCCCAGGTTATTGCTGATGGGGTACCTCCAATGTATAAATTGCAACAGGATAAATTGTATAGAGTTTGTCAAAATCCAAAAACTGGGGAAATGGTAGATCAACTGGTGGTTCCTAGTCAGTATAGAGAACAGTTAATATTCTTAGCGCATGATGTACCATGTGGGGGACATGCAGGAAGGGATAGGACCTTAAAAAGTTTACTATATAGATTCTTTTGGCCTGGCATTCATGATCAAGTGGCTGAATATTGCAAAACTTGCAGCCAGTGCAAAGGGTGGCACGGTTACAAGAAAGGACAAAGTCCTCTTCAACCTTTACCATTGGTTGCTATGCCCTTTGAAAGATTGGCCATGGATATTATAGACCTCTCCCCAAAAGTACTAAAGGCAACAGGTTTGCCCTTGTGTTGTGTGACTATGCTACAAAATATCCTGAGGCTATTCCTCTACCCACAATAACAGCAGATAAAATAGCAGAGGAGTTGCTCAAGGTATTTAGCAGAGTGGGCATACCAAAAGTTATTTTAACGGATAGGGGAACCAATTTCTGTTCAGCCATTTTGAAACGTCTCTACCAAGCTCTGGGGGTAGAAGTGCACAATCCAGATATGAGAAAATGGAAATACCCTGTCTTCGGAGGAAGGCAACTACTACGGCAAGGCACTTTATGAACACCCTTGGAGCTGATGTTAGGCCGAATGGCATGGCTCTGAACTGATAGTGGCCTGAAGGCAACTTGAAACTGAGGTACTTTCTTTGGGAGCACCTGATAGGAATATGGAAATAGGCATCCTTGAGGTCCAGGGATGCAAGCCAATCCCCTGGCCTTAGAGAGAGAAGAATTATTCCCAGAGTCACCATTTTGAATTTTGGCTTTGAGATGTGTTTGTTCAACTATCTTAAGTCTAGGAAGGGTTGCCACTTCCCTGTCTCTTTTGGGGTAAGAAAGCACCTGGAGTACAGGCCTTTGCCCCTGTGCTGAGTAGGAACTTTCTCTATGGCTCTGAGAGCCAGAAGAGACGAAACCTCTGTCTCTAGGGCAAGGGCCTCTGAGATGGATGCAGGTGGGAAAGACCTGGCCCTCAGTTTTGGAAACCTTTTGAAGCTGAGGGCCAGTCCCTGGCTTACTACCTCCAGGACCCACTTGTCTGAGGTAACAGACTTCCAGGCCTGGAAGTAGTAAACCAGCCTACCTCCTACTGGAATGGGGAAGTCGACTCGGGCTGACACATCAGGGTATCTGCTTGGCAGGAGCCTTGGACTGGAAAGAGAATGCAGCTCTGCTCATCCCTCTCCTGTCCCTCCCTCGAAAGAACCCCCTCTGCGGGAAGGAAGAGGAAGCCTAAGCTTGGCAGAAAGGCCTGCCCCTAGACTACTGCTTCTGAGGAGTGGCCCGTCTCTTTGGCCTGTGCACTCCTGTAGGTGGTCCTGTACTCATCCATTTTCTTCATGTAAGCCTCTGTCTGCTCCCCAAACAGAGTTACCCACTACAGGGAAATTCATAGCCTTGGCCTGGGTATCCTGTGAAAGGCTAGTACATCTGAGTCAAGCACATCTCCTGAGAAACACAGATGTGGCCATGACTCTTGATGCCACATCACTGGAGTCCACAGCAGCATGAAATTGCACTTTGGATGCCTCAATTCCATCAGCAGCCACCTCCTCCAGCTCTTTGACTAGCTTGGGGAAGGCCTGTTTAGCCAGTTCCAGAACCGTATCCCACCTGGACTTCTGGTACCTGGCTGTGTAGACCATATAGTTAGCCTGCCTGAATCCCAAAGAATATGCCAAATACTATTTTTTGGCCATGGCATCAACCTTCCTGGAGTCTTTGTCTGGGGGTGTGAAGCCAAAGGAATGTTAGCCCTGTCACAGGCTGCAGCCTGCACTACCCCAACATGGCTGCAATGACTGTATAAAAACTCCGTACCCGAGCCTGATAGAATGGACAGGAGGTATATGCTCTTATTCACAGGAGGTAAGGAGTTAGGTGTTTGTAAAATCTTTTTTGTCCGTTTCCCCAAGGACTTGTGCAGAGGGATAGACAATCTTTTGGACTCTGAGATGTCCATCATCTCTACAAAATTAGGCTCTTCCTCCTCCTCAGCAGCTTCAACCACTGGGAGCCGGAGGGTTTCAGCCACCTTCTTGTAAAACAAGAAGTGTGAAGAGAACTCAAAGCCTGGGAGGGCAGACATTGGAGGGTCTGTCTGGGGAGATGTCCGGTTCAATGGGCACATGCAGATCTTCAAAGTCATCATCTTCATCCTCAGGATGCTCTTAGTCTCCCTTCCACTCCTCATAGAAAGCATCTGGATCGTAATCCGATGGAGTCAGATCCGACCAAACTGACCGCCTAACCGGCGTTACCAGTTCAAATGGAACCGGGCGAAGCAATTAAACTATACTAATCGCTTTGGCTATCTCGTCAGTGGTCGGAGTATGCAGTGCTGGATCCGAACTGGCTGACTTGCGCTTCCTTTTTGACAGAACTGACCCCTCGGAGCTGGACCACCCTTTTGCCCGAGGAGGTATCACCTAGGTCAGTAGGCATCTTCTCAGGTTTGGACGCAACCAAACCAAGCAGGCCATCTGGATCTACGGACTTCTCAGCCTCCCTTTCCTTCAGCCTACTCAACCTTTTTTCTAGAGTGGCTTTAGGGAAGTTTTTACAAATCTGGCAGTCTGTTTTGAGGTGATCAAACCCCAGACAAACAGATGAGGTGGAGGTCGGCCTTGGCAAATGCCTCCCCACACTCAGCACAGTGTTGAAACCTAGTGGCACTGTTTTTTTTTCTTGGGTTTCTCAGACATGGCCAACCTAAACAATTACCCTTAAAAGCTTTTTAAGCCAGATAATAACCAACCAATCGGTTACAAACCGTGTTACGGGTTCTCTAAAAGAACCAGAAAAAGTCCGGTTCTCTTGAAACTGATTGGCACAGGAACACCACACTAAATCCCAGAGAAAATAAAAACAAACAAAAACAAGCAAAAAGGTTGGTTCCTAACCGGACCAACCGATGAGAAACCGAGACAAAACAATTTCCACAGAATCTTTTAAATAAAAAAGACAAGTCACCGTCTAGCTACCACACTACCTGTACTGTACACAGAGGCTGGAAATCCGAAAATAAAACAGTCAGAAAAACCGAACACTAATTCAAACTCTACTGAACCAAGCAGAAGAGAAATCTCTGGAGTGACTTCACTGTTAGGCGGAGTAAAGAATCTGACGGTTACACTGGTAAGTACCAGAGACAGGTTTGAAAACCGAGCTCAATGTTCTATGCTTCTGCACAGAGTTAACTCTTTCCTCTCCGGGGCAGTTCAAGTGCTGGGGCTAACTGCAGATTGTCAGAATACAGCAAGACTTCATGTTGTTTGAAGGGTGAATCTTCCCTCCACTGGCTCCACGTTTTGAGATGGAGGGGAGGGAAGACTGGACAACTCAGGAGGCAGAGGGGCGAAGGGGCAAAGACCCTCCAGCCAATCTCTGGGACTTGGTAGCTGGTGGACAGGAGAAAGAGGAGCCCGTGGCTCGTCTTTTGGATTGCTTCTTTGGAGCAACTGCTTCCCTTTGAAGTAAGTGGAATCGTTTCTAAAGGCTGCTTCTTCCGAGTGCCAGCCCCATACATGGAACGGACCAATCTGAGGGCCTGATCACCATCTTGGAGGTCTGTAATTAAATCTTTAGTGTTCCCTCCAAAGAGGACCGATCCCCAAAAGGGAGCATTCCGAATGTCCGCCTGTACATTCGATGACACTCCAGAAATATGCAGCTATGCGTGATTCCCAAAGCTGACCGCAGTAGCCAAAGAGCGGGCAACTGCGTCCACTGAATCACAGGTGGCCCTAAGAGTGTGTCTGCAGGGAATCTTGGATAGATGGAGCTCTTTTGTAATTTTTTTTTACTTTCTCTTTATTCTCCCCCTACCCGCAGCGCCCCCACTCTTCAGGAGACACACATGGCCTTATGGTCCGATCCTCTTGCCTGGAGCCTGTGTGGTCCATCCCCCATGTAGTGGTTATACCCCCCAGGCAGGGTACGAGGTGGGGGCCCTTACACCAGAGGTCCTTCTTGTTTTCGTCAGGATGCCATCACCAGGGCAGGTAGGGTCATTGGGAATCGGGGCCGTTGTGCTCAGTCTACCGGCAGCGCTGCAGGGTATTTTTTCCTTTTCTTGGTGTACTGTGTGCCCCGACGTCAAGGCGCTGAGCGCAGATGTCTAGCACACCACCCTTCTCACTGGCTTGGGCTTGCCGTACCTCAAGTCTCCCCCCGAGGTCAGACATGCACCAAGCCTTGGATCCCCCCTTCCCCCAGAGAAGAACAGCTGCCCTTGGGACGCTCAAGCCTTCTCCCCCTGGCCGGCCGGCCCTCCAGCTCCCGGGCTTGTTCCCGAACCTGGGTCGCTGGTGTCGCAAGCGGAAATCCAACCGTTGCACCAGCGGACCGGCCCCATAATCTCCTCGAGATCAGAATCCTCCAAGGACAAGATCTTGGCCTCAAGCTTAGCCACGGTGGTCTTTTGAAAGGACACCATGTGTGCCACATAATTCAGGGAGCGTAGGGCACACGTAGCTGAATAAACTTTCTTCCCGAATTGGCAAAACTGCCTGGACTCCTTGTCTGGACGTGCTCATGTGCTTAGCCGAGCGGCCATGAGCGGCTGTAATGACTAGAGTCTGCCTTGGGGTGAGAGTCCAGGAAGGGGACACCTTTGGGAGAATGGTAAATCCTGTCAGCCTTCTTTGGGACAGCAGGAATTGAATGTGGCAACAGCCAAACGGTGGTAGTGAGGTCCTCGTGTGGGGCTTTCCAGGGAGGAACTGGTATGGGGAAGGCAGCCTCTAGATCCAGGTGCTCGGCTAGATGCTTCCTCTTAGGGTCCATATCCTCAATATTCCAATCATTTGCATGTTGGAATATGAGGAGGAGTTCGCTGAAGGAGGGGTCCTCCAAGAGAGCTTGGTGACTCTTTGCCCTTGAAAGGGGAGGACAACTCATCTGAGGAAGACTCTGAAGTGTCATGATTAGAGTCAGGGGGCTCTTCCCCTTCAGGGCACTCAAAATCCAGGAGGGTGATGTCCTGTGGCGTGGTGCCAGAGACACGCACAGTGGAATGCTGTGAACTGGCAGGCGACGAAGAGGGAGGAGGCACTGCCACCGGGCCAAGAAGCCTACGTTCTAGGTCCGAGACAAGCTGGGACCTGGCCTCCTTCCACCAACACTGAATGAGACACTGGAAGTCTGGTTGTGGAGGCTGAGGAGGAGGTGGGTTGGCAGGGGGAGGATAATAGTCTGCCCCCAAACCTGAATAATGAGGAGGGTACCCCTGATAATATGGGTAACCCTGCTAGTACCCAGAGAAATAGCCCTGGGAATAATGATGCATCGACGGGCCAGACGGCTGAAAAAGAGGAGCCTGACGTCCGGTGAGAAGAGGGGGACTGGAGGTCAGGTCCTGACCTGGCAGTCTAGAAGGACCCGGAAAGATATCAGATGTCATGACAGTTGACATCAGAATAGCTGATGAAAGGGGAATGAACGTCAAAGCAGCTGACATGAGGTGAGCAGACTTCAAACCTATAGTTGTCAGACTCCGCGTGAGGGGCTTGGCGGAGGGTCCTGTTAGAGGAAGTCGACGTGAAGACTCAGACAGTGCTCCTGACGTCAAAGGAGGAGGAGGAGCAGGTGGCAGGTGACCTGATGCTAGGGTAACTAAAGAGCCTGGCGAAGGGAAAGTATCCTGCAGGGGATGTGAGGAACCACCAGGGGAGTGGGTGAAGAAAGGACCACTTCCAGGTGCCCTTCCTTCTCCTCTGCCCCCGATGTAGGCTGTGGGGCAGGATAAACCACTGGGGGAGGTGGAGAGGAAGTCTCCTGGCTGGGCAGGACTCGGCCAGGATGGGCCGACCCGAAAGAGCCAGCGTGCTCTGCCCGAAGGGTGAAACAACGTTAGCCCCCAAAGGGAAAGCAATGCCCGATCAGTCGTCTGAAGGCTGGACACCTGACTGACCAGGCGAAACAGGGACTGGGTGATGGAGGGAGGAGCCCTCGACTGCCTTATCAGTTGGAGTAGAGCGGAATACTGGCTGCTTCTGGAGAGAATCAGACTCAACTGCCAGGCTGGCCTCAGAGGAGCCGGGGTCCGATTTACCAGCCAGGCTCGGGCGTTCGCCGGAGAAACCTGTGGACGACTTACCAGTAGAAATAGGTTGGAAGACAGCGGAAGCACTGGAGGTTGTCCCCGAAGCTGCCAGAGATACCTCGAGGGTGGGCGGCGATGAAAGGGCCTTGCTGGTCGAAGGCTTAGCAGAGGATCGGTCCCAGTCCTCTGGACGCTCCTCCTCTCTATGCCTCTCCTTATCCTTGTTCTTCTGCTTGGATTCAGATGAAGGGGAAGAAGCTGTGCACCAGAGTTTCTGCATCTCCTTTTCTATAGAGCCATCCTGGTATTGAGGAGATGGGCCTCCAGAGCCTGTTGACATTGTTCGAAAGTGGCCTGGTTAAAGGGTTGGCAGTTGGGACAGGCCACGGTGTTGTGGTTCTGGCCTAAAATAGAAGAGGCAGAGACAATGGCAGTCTTTGTGGGTAATTTGTGCCCCACACTTGGTGCACTTCTTTGCCTTTGGAGGCGGAGATGAAGATATAAAGTGCTAGAAATGGATTAATTTCGAGAAAAATAAGAAAAAACGTCGATCCACAAAGTTGCAGATTACTGCGTGGTCCTAGTGCAGGTAGATGGTGGGAATTAAGTGGAAGGTGGATGCCGAGACCGCCCACTACATAGGGTCATGCTGACGTCAGTCACGGGACGCTGTGTGGGCGGTCCCCCGCCAGACACTGCTGGAAAAGTTTGTCGTGCGGTCCCAACACCAGAGGGCGCAGCCTGACATACAAGAAAAAATTACTCACCTTAGTAATGTTGTTTCTTCTAATGGAGTCTTGCTGTATTCTGACATATTGCAGTGATGTCCAACCTTTGAACTGCCCCGGAGATGAAAGAGTTAACTTTCCATGCCAGGCATGGAACGCTGAGCTTGAGCTCGGTTGAGACTCTGTTACTGTTTGAAGTTAAACAGTCAGATCTTTACGAGCTAAACTCACTGGGTGCCCTGTGTGGAAACTGTAAACTTACACTAGCCAACTGGCTACTAAATATAACGAAGATTTTTTGGTCCCAAAACAAAGACTCAAGTCAGGAAACCCAAAAATAAAAACACAACACCCACACCCAAACTAAAGGGGTGAGAAAAGAAGGGTGGGGCACCTCCCAGTGCCAACACTGCTACTGCCACCCACATCCCAAAAACCAAGGTTCTGAGAGGAGGAGGCGGGGTCAGAATACAGCAAGACTCCATTAGAAGAAACAACATTACTAAGGTGAGTAATTTTTTCTTCAAACAACATGAAGTCTTGCTGTATTCTGACATATTGCAGACTATCAAGCAGTACCTCCATGGAGGAGGGACAGAACCTACTTAGGAAATAGGCTCTGAAGCACTGCTGTGCCAAACCAAGCATCATGCATCACTCCTAGCCTGGATATCCAGAGAGTAATGCTTGGTAAAAGTGTGTACTGTTTTCCAGGTGTCTGCTTGACAAATCTCTAAGATAGGAATATCCCTGGCAGCAGCTGTAGCTCTGGTAGAGTGAGCCCTCAGGCCTAAGGGTGGGATCCTACCTAGTTTTTCATAGCAAAATTGAATGCAAGAGACAATCCACCTGGCAATAGATCTCTTAGTGGCAGGTTTTCCCTTACCAACCTCACCATAAGTGAGGAACAGTTGGAGGGAGTCAAACTTGTGACCCTTGGTGTGCTCTATGTAGTAGCTAAGGGCCCTTTTCACATCCAAACTGTGCAGCCTCCTCTCCCCAGAGGAGGAATGGTCAGTGAAGAAAACAGGAAGGGACATAGACTGGTTAAGGTGGAAATCTGAAACCACCTCAGGCAAAAACTTCCTATTAGTCCTGAGGACCACCTTATCTCTGTGGAAAGAGATAAAATCAGGCTCCACTGACAGGGCCTGTAACTCACTTATGCGTCTGGCAGAAGTGATGGCCACCAAGAAAACAGTTTTTCAAGTCAAGTACTTAAGCTCTGCTGAGGATAAAGGCTCAAAAGGGGGTTGCATAAGCTGAGCAATGCAAACATTAAGGTCCCTAGCAGGGGCAGGGTCCCTGAAGGGAGGATTGGTATGAAGTAATCCCTTGAAAAATTTAGAAAATACAGGATGAGCTGAAAGGAAGGCAGAGACAGCTGCCAGATGCACTCTTAGTGTAGCTGGTCTGAGTACCAAGCTATTAAGATGAACCATGTAGTCTATGACTGTGGGCAGGCCAGCAGACTCTGGAGAAATGTGCTTGCCAGAGCACCATATAGAAAATCTTTACCACTTAAGAGTTGTAAGTGTTTCTGGTGGAAGGCTTACGAGAAGCCTTCAAGATATCCAGAACACCTTGAGAGGTGTGTAAATCAGCAAACTAACTCTTCAAGAGCCAGGCCTTGAGGTTGAGAGATTTCAGATTCGGATACCAAACCCTCCCGAGCACATGTTAACAGGTTGTAATTCCTGGGAAGAGACAGGGGAAGGTGGACTGCTAAGGACAACAAGAGAGGGTACCAGGGCTGTCTGGCCAGTCTGGAGCAATCAGAATCACCTTGCAGGGTTGAGACCTGATTTTGACTAACACCTTGAACAGGAGAGGAAGGGGGAAGCATGCAGAAACTTCCCTTCCCAATTGAGAACTAGGGCATCCAGGGGGACTGAGCCCAACACTGGGGGCATGCAGCAATAGAGAGGAAGTTGGTGATTGTCTGGGACTGCAAAAAGATCTATCTGTGGAGTGCCCCATCTGGAGAAGATCACCTTCAAAACTAGGGGATCCAGGGACCAATCGTGATGGCCCTGAGATATTCTGCTGAGAGCATCTGCCAGGACATTGTCTTTGCCTGGAAGGTGTACTGCTGTAAGAGAGGTGTTCAGGGAATAGGCCAGAGACCATAACTTCATTGCCTCTGTGCACAAGGCCATAGACAGAGTGCCCCCTTGCCTGTTGATATACCACATTGTGGTGGTATTGTCTGTCCTGATCTGAACTACTTTGTTCTGAACAGACTTGGAAAAAGCTTGAAGTGCTAGAAACACTGCTCTGAGTTCTAATAGATTGATGTGAAGCAGAGATTCCTGAGGAGACCACAACCCTTGGGTGGTCAGGTCTCCCAAGTGGGCTCCCCAGCCCAAGAGGGAGGCATCTGTAGTAAGGATTAGAGAATGAGACTGAGTGACAAAAGGAACTCCCTGTCTTAGATTGTCCTTATCCTGCCACCACTGTAATGCCTGGATCAAGGTTCGAGTCACTGGAATCAGTTTGGTCAGAGGATCCTTTTTCTGAGACCAGAAGGCTCTCAAGTGGATCTGAATGTCCCTCATCTGAAATCTTGCTCCCTGCACCACTGCTGTAGAAGCTGCCATGTGCCCCAGGAGCTGCAGAAAATGCCTTACTGGTCGAGACACCTGGAGGGTGAATGAAGAGGCCAGTGAGATAAGGGTCCTTGCCCTGTCCAGGGGAAGGAAGGCTCTTGCCCTTACTGTATCTAGCTCTGCCCCTATGAAGGGGAGGAGCTGTACAGGCTCTAGAACTGACTTTGAAAGATTCAGAAGGAAACCTAGAGAAGTGAGCAGTTGCTGAGTTATCTGTAGGTGTAACTTGACTTGGTCTGGAGACTGGCCTACTATGAGCCAGTCGTCCAGGTATGGAAAGATGGAGATCCTTTTTCTTCTTAGGAAGGCAACTACTACTGCCAGGCATTTTGTGGACACCCTTAGAGCAGAGGTTAGGCCGAAGGGCATTGCTCTGAATTGGTAATGGCCTGAGGGCAGCTCGAACCTGAAGTACTTTCAGTGGGGGCTTCTGATGAGAATAAGGAAATAGGCATCCTTAAGGTCCAGGGAGACTTGCCAGTCCCCTGGCCTTAGAGAGGGTAGAATTATTCCCAGAGTCACCATTTTGAACTTTGGCTTTAAAAGGTGCTTGTTTACATATCTGAGATCGAGGATGGGCCACCATTGTCCTGTCTTTTGGGGTTAGAAGTACTGGAGTACAATCCTTTCCCCTGTGTGAGAGGAACCCTCTCTATGGCTCTCAGAGCCAAGAGGGAAGAGACCTCTGCCTCTAGGGCAAGTGCCTCTGAAGAATTTGCAGGTGGAAAGGACCTGGTTCTCATCTTTGGAAATTTTTTGAAGCTGAAAACCAGTCCCTGGCTTACTACTTCCAGGACCCATTTGTCTGATGCTAAAGACATCCAGTCCTGGACAAAGTAAGCCAGTCTGCCCCTACAGGTGGTGGAGAATCGGCCCTGGCAACCCCATCAGGGTGCCTCTTTGGCAGGGGCTTTAGGCTGAGGGGTGGAAGCAGGTCTGCTTGTACCCCATCCGCCTCTCCCTCTGAAGAACCCCCTATGAGCATAAGCAGAAGAGGAGGCCTGGGCTTGGTAGAAAGGCCTATGGAAACGCCTGCCCCTGCCCCTGGAATGCTGCCTCTGGGGAGTGGCTTGCCTTTCCTTGGCCTGAGCACTCCTATAGCTGGTCCTGTATTCATCCATTTTCTTCATGTAGTTCTCTGTTTGCTCCCCAAACAGAGAATTACCCATAACAGAAAAATCCATCCTGAGACAGGCTAGTACATCTGAGCCAAGCCATCCTACGAAGGGCCACAGATGTAGCCATGACTCTAGATGAAACATCACTGGAGTCCACTGCAGCATGGAATTGCATCTTGGATGCCTCAATACCATCCGCAGCCACCTGCTCCAGCTCCTTGGCAAGCTGGCCAGGGACCTGTTTAGCTAAAGCCATTACAGTGTCCCATCTAGATTTCTGATATCTAGCTGTATAGACCATATAATTAGCCTGCCTGAGTCCCAAGGATGCTGCCATGTACTGTTTCTTTGCCATGGCATCAGTCCTCCTGGAGTCCTTATCTGGGGTGTGAAGCCAAGGGTATATTTGCCTTATCACAGGCAGCAGCCTGCACTACTAACATGGCTGCATTGCTGGGCAAGGAACTCCGTATCTGAGCCTCAGAGAGTATACCTCTTGTCCATTCTCTTGTCCACAGGAGGTATAGAATTAGGAGTCTTTAAAATTTTTATTATCTGTTTCCCAAAGGACTTATGTAGGGGAATAGACAGCCTCCTGGACTCTGGGATATCCATCATTTCAACGTAGTCAGGCTGGTCATCCACAGCTTTTTCCATAGGAAGCTGAAGAGTTTCAGCCACTTTTTGTATAACATAAAATGGGAAGGGGACTCAAACCCTAGGAGGAGAAACCCCTGAAGGTCTGTCTGGGGAGATGTCTGGGTCAATAGGCACATCCAGACTTTCGTAATCACCATCACTATCCTCATACTCTCCTTCCTCCTCCTCCGGTTCATAAAAATCTTCTAAATTATAATCCGGAACCGGGGGAACTGACCGAACCGAGCCCCTTCCTGATGGTGCCGGTTTGTTCGGAACCGAGGTTAGCGACTGAACAATCCTTATCGCTTTGGCTATTTCATCAGCGGTTGGAGAAAGAATTTATGGATCCGCACTGACTGATTTATCTCTTCTTTTTCTTTTAACCGGAACAGACTCCTTGGAGTCTGTTCTCCTTTTGGCCGAAGAAGTTTCGCCCTGGTCAGAGGGCACTCCTTCTGGTTCGGTTGGAACTGAACCGGGCTGGCCATCCCGGTCAGCGGACTTCTTGGCCTCCCTTTCCCTGAGCCTACCAACTCTCTTTTCCAGGGTAGCTGCAGGAAAATTCTTGCAAATCTGGCAGCCTGAATCGAGGTGGTCAAACCTCAGGCAATAAACACAACTGGTGTGGGGATCAGCCTTAGCAAAGACTTCCCCACACACACTACAGTGTTGAAACCCAGTGGGCCCGTTTTTTGGGGAGGTTTCTCAGACATGGCCAGTCCTAACAAAAACTTACCCTTTTTTCGGCAATCCGACAGGCAAGACACCCTTATCGGTTCCTGACCATGTTACGGGTCGTGGAAAAAACCATAATGAAATTATTTTTTTTTTTTTTTTTTTTTTTTAAGAACCGATAAGGACCGGTTACCACACACTAAAAGTAGAATAAACTTTTTTGAACAACCTCATCGGTTCAAACCGAACCAATCCCATGTTTACAAGTTCCACACAGAAGAACAAGAAAATAAACCTATCTAGTACTCACGATACCACAGACAGAGACTGAACTGACAGGTTAATGGGTTAAATTCGGTAGAAAACCGAGAAAAACGGTACTTTAATCGACAAACTTGAACCGAGCAAAGGAGAAATCTCCGGAGCGACTGTTCAGTGAGGCGGAGTAAAGAATCTGACTGTTTAACTTCAAACAGCAACAGACAGTCTCAACCGAGCTCGAGCTCAGCGTTCCATGCCTGCCATGGAAAGTTAACTCTCATCTCCGGGGCAGTTCAAAGGTTGGACATCACTGCAATATGTCAGAATACAGCAAGACTTCATGTTGTTTGAATGACCGACTGCAGGAACCCTCTCGAAGTATGATCATCCGCTACCCTATCAGAAACCCAAATCTGGCGATGGCCATGTTCTCAGGAGCCAAGCATACAGATGGAGTGCCCAGACGTTGGGATGGACCAGGGTCCCCTGAGCCTGCGTCAGCAGATTCCTGCAGAGAGGAAGAGGGACCAGAGGCTCCTCTGCCAGCTGCTGCAGTAATGGGAACCAGATTTGACAAGGCCAGAATGGAGCTACCAGAATCCTGCTGGCTCCCTCCATCTGCAGCTTTATTAGTACACTCTGAATCAGAGAAAAAGGAGGGAAGGCATAGAGGAATATCCCGCTCCCGGAGAGGGACAATGCATCTTGCCAGAAAACTCCAGGCCCTGGATCTAGCAAGCAGAAATTGGTCAGTTTTGAGCTGAGTGGGGACATAAAAACTTCCAACTCTGGATGACTCCATCTGTCAAACAGATCTTCTGGGACAGAGGCGAGCAGTTCCCACTTGTGCATGTTGGACTGCATCTGGCTGAGGCTGTCCACCAAAGTGTCTGGGGATGCAAACCACCAAGAGAGTTAGACTATATATCACACTCTCATGGTCTCCCTGCACAAGGGATACGAATTCGTCCCCCCTGCTTGTTCGATGTAATACACAGCACTGAGGTTGTCTGACAATCAACAGCTGGCTCTGGAGGAGACTATTCTGAAAGGCCTGCATGGCATACAGGATGGCTCACATCTCCAGGACACTGATGTGCAGGGAGATTTCAATCTGGAACCAAGACTCAGAGTCTGAAAGGGACACAGATGAGCCCCCTAGCCCAAACCAGAGGCATCCCTGAGAAGAATCTGCTGGGGGAGGAGATCTGGAAGGGGACCCCCTTGCAGCAGATTCAAGGGGTCCATCCATCAGTGTAGCACCTTGCAGACATGGGAGGAGACCAGCACTGACTGATATAATTCATCAGTGTGCTGGTCCCATTGTACACGGAGAGTCCACTGGAGGATGTGCATGTGGAGTCTGACCAGTGGAACAGTGGGTATGGCTGCAGCCATCAGCCCCAACAGCAAGTACAGTTTTGCAGGGACACAACGGCTCTGGGCGACCTCCTGAGCCTGGGCAATAAGGCACTCTGCCCTGCTCTAAGGCAGGAAGACCTTTCCATGCGCAGAGTCTAGAACTGCCCCTATGTACTGCAGCCTTTGGGATGGGGCTAGGATCGATTTGGGCAAATTGACAGTGATGCCCAGGGAAAGAAAACTGAAGAGTTCTCTCCAGAGTCTGCAGGAGCTGTTCCCTTTAGGAGCCAATTGTCCAGATACAGGAATATGTACAGCCCCTCCCTTCTGAGGGCTGTAGCCACTGTACACTTGGTAAAGACCCACGGCGCAGAGGACAAGCCAAAGGGCAGCACTTTGAATTGGTAATGCTCACCATGAAAAAGAAACCCGAGAACCCTCCCGTGAGGAGGAAACACAGATGTGCAGGTAAGCATCCTGCATGTCCAGGGAACAGAGCCAGTCACCCTGCTTGAGAAGGGGCAAGAGACCTGGCAAAGTTACCATCCGGAACTTTCTGTACTGGAAATATAGACTAAGGTCCTGGAGATCTAGAATGCGCCTCAGATCTCCAGTTTTCTTGGGAACCAAGAGGAACCTGGAATAAGACCCTTTCTTTCTGTGGTGGCTGGGCACTGGCTAGATAGCTTGTTTACGCAGCAGGGACTGCACCTCCTCCCGGAGAACAGAAAGGTGGGTCGGGGGGGGGTAGGTGGAGGGTAGAGGAGGAGTCTCTGGGGGTTGCTCAATGAGCTCCAGAGTGTGACCCCTTTGCAGGATTTTAAGAATCCAGGCATCTGATGTAATGGTTCTCAATTGAAATGAAGGAAGAACCAACCTCCAACCAACACCTCTTGGCCGGGGACCAGAAGAGAGGGGTCTGGCAAGGAGTCAAGCGTAGCCAGAGCCAGCCACCGGACAGGTCCGTCACTTCAAGGGCGCTTTGCTGCAGCCCCTGCAGTAGAGGTAGCGGGTAAGGCAGTGGAGGCTGTGCGTTGCCCTGGGGCCTAGGAGCTGCTCCTAGCCTGTTGGGTCCCTTATGAAAGAGAGGGTGCCGTATGCTCCTTAGTTGCGTATGAGAGAGCAAGTGGACAGATTTAATAGCCCTGCCAGATGCCAGCAAATCATTAATGATATCCTGGATATCTGACCCAGACAGTTTTGAGTCGCTGAAGGGGGCATTCAGCACCTTCTGCTGGACCTCCGTAGAAAAGCCAGAGATCCTAAACCAGGAGTGCCTATGGAGATGAATGCAGATGGCGGCAGCCCTGACAACAGTATCAGATATATTACAGAGGGCCCCCCAAACATCTTCAGCAGTTTGCAAGCATTTAAGAATCTCCTGCTTCTGGGTACTATCTGGAAGGGCCTGGGCAGCGGCCTTGTCCTTCTTCCAGCTGGTATTCTGGTACTTTACCATATGGGATAGGTAGTTAGCAATCCTCAGCCCAAGGGTGGAGGAGGCATAAACCCTGTTGCCCCAAAGATCAATTCTGCGTGACTGTCTGGGAGAAGGGAGCTATGGTGCTTGGGCACCTTAGATCTGCCATGAGCTACCTTTATGACCAAGGAATCTGTTTCAGGCTGGGCAGCATACTGCAGAACCCCCTGCAGGGCATGATAAAATTGATCTGCCCTGCGGGGTATGGCTGGCACCATATCGGGTCTGTGCCAAGCTGCAGAAGTAGCATTCCTCAAAGCAGGCAGAATAGGAGTAATGATCTTGGAGGAGACTCTGGGATCTCTAGGAAATCCACCAAATCTTTACTGGTGGCATCATCCTCCTCAGTATGAAAGCCCATGTCTGATGACGGCAGATTCATGATACTTAAGAAGGCAGGGTCCTCTGGAGGAGACCTAGGAGTGTGTTTGACATAATCCTTGCTCACTGAGGAAGTGTCATCTGTCCAAGGAGAGGGGTTCTTCTCATCAGGAAGGATAAGGTCAGAATGGTACTCTTCCTTGATGTCAACCTCCTCCTAATCAAGGTCTGATGTCTGAGGGACAGAAGACAGCCCTTGGGGGCAGCCCGCAACTGCCAAGGTGGTGGTGAAGACTACAGTGCCATCAACGACGCAGGCAACGTGGGCCTATATGCGCCTAAATGGTGGAATATCACTGAAGGGAATTTAGTCAAAATTTCATATAGGTCGATGACAGTTGAAGACTGCATCAATGGAGGAGGGTCAGACAGCGTAAGGAGTGATGACCCACCAGAGGGGCCCTGAAAGCCCTCAGAGCCAGAGGACATAGGGAGGCATCATGCCTAGATGGGAGAGAAGTCTATGACAAGGAAGGGGCAGATGACACGGAGGTCAACGACCAGATGCCCTAAAGGGGGGGGCTGAGGCACTGTCTGTATGATCGGACAGGAACAGAGACCTGGATAGCAGACCTGTATATTAGCGCAGCCCAAGTTCCCCACGGACGAGGAAGAAGAAGCCATCTGGGAGTGGCACTGCCGCTGGGTGTGTGTGTGTGTGAGAGTGTGTGAGAGTGTGTGTGAGAGAGTGTGTGAGAGAGAGTGTGAGAGAGAGTGTGAGAGAGAGTGTGAGAGTGTGTCCCGATCTCAGTCTTTTATGACTTCCCCCCTTCCCAAGGACTTGTCTCGGGCCTTAGTGGCCTGGGAGCTTGATGACCCTGCTGGTGACTGGGAAGCAGGGACCCCGGAGGACCCCTGCCCGGAACTGGCTACCTGTTGCTCCATGAGGAATTCCACCTCCCCATATAGATTTTTATTATTTTGTATGTTTTTCTTCCCGTTCCTATCCCGAAGGCCCTGCTCACTGCCATGCATGCGTATGGAGGCACGCACACTGTGGTGCCAGCTCAGCCCCTTCCACCCACCTATACTTGATGCAGCCCCTCCCGCCCTATGCTACCCACCGGACCTCTACCAGTTGGAGTGGCGCCACGGGGGGCACCACAACCCAATTCCACTACCCCAGGAGAGGAGAGCTGCCCACTGGCTGGCTCAATGCTGCTCTCCCCCCACGCGGACAACACCCAGACGCACTCAGAGATCATCTCCCCAAACCCGGTCGCCACATAGCATGAGGTGTAGCATCCAGCGCACCATGAGGAAATTTTTAAGTGATTTTTTGCATCACCTGAGGGTTGTTTGATTACACTTCTGGCAAAGCTCAGTCTGCGACTTCGTGGTCAGGCCAAAGATAGCAGACACGGAGAGAGTGCTTGTCTTTGGAGGCAATCTTCTTTCTGCAGCAGCAGCAGCAGCAGCAATGGAAGAGAAAGAAGTCAAAGGATTAATTCTCAGCATAAACAAAATAAAGGAATCTCTAAAATAGTAGTAAAGAAAAAATCTGTAAGCGAAAATCAGCATGAAACCGAGTAGATGCTTCTGCAGAGACCCATGTGAACAAGCTGATGTCAGCAAACAACTGAGGAGGGAGCAGGGCCGCTCACACCTTTATAGGGTTGGTGACATCATCAGCTGATGTTGGCGTGGGCGGCCCCAGTTGTACTGCTCAAAATCTTTCATGTGGATCCTGCTTCACTGACAGTGAAGTTCCTACAGTGTGCCCTGATGATTGAGATATCAGAAAATATAAAATATACAGATGATTATTGTAATTATGTCACAAATATAAATGCCAAAAAACTATATGATGAAATGTTTTGCAACTAACAAATACTGCAGCTTTAAAACTGTCCCCACTGACTGACAGACATTCAAAAACTACATCACACTAGTCAAGTCCCTGCCAGAATAAAAAGAACATGCTTGAGGTTTGCTGTTTTCAACTGTTTCAGCAGGCTTTTTGAGGCTGTTCGGCAACTCACAGGAGATTACCGAGTGAGATTTAACAGTTTGTTAACAGGGCTATCACAATAAGGCCACCCTGCATCGCAGTGCTAGTGCTCCCACTCGCAACACCGGTGCACCGGGTTTGGGAACAAGCTAGAGATGGAGGGCTGGCTGGGGGAAGAGGTTGAGCATCCCAGCAGACACTGGCCTCCTCAAGGAAGGGAGGGAGGGTAGCCTCTCCCACTGCAAGACCGCCATCTGGTTGACCCTGAGTGGAGGTGCACATGGCAGAGCTGAAGGGGGGAAGGGAGATGTCCTTCAGCTCAATGGGGTGTCGCCACAAGCCCAGCATCTCCGAGGGGGAGGAATGAAACAGGAAAAAGCCATGGTAGCAGGTTAAAGTGCACTAGCTTCCTTGGGCCTCGATGAGAGACTGCCTGCCCACCTCCTGCAACTCAGCTGTTTGGGGGGAGCTTGACCAACTCCCCCCACTCCACCGTGGAGGGGAAAGTCTGAGGTGACGGAGGATGGGGTAAGTGACAGAAGGCACAGATGGGGCTAGAAGGCTGGATAGCCCTGATGGGGAGACTGTGGGTGAGGAGCATAAAGATGGAATAATAGAAAGCATATTAACAAGGAAAAACAAGACTTTCTTAGGAACAAGACTAGGCACCAGTAAATTCATATGCTTCATCCCTGCAGCCAGACTGGGTGGTTACCTCAGGAGACGTGACAAAGGCATGTGTGGCTGGGTTAGCATCGTTTCTACCAGTGAAGTTTCTGTTGTACGATGTAACAATGGTATTCTTCTCACCCATCTTAACATCTTGTCTGTAAGGGAGAGAAAACAAAATAAATGTCATTATTCAGGAAAAGGGAGAATCTGGACTTAAGTTACTCCACATCCACCATTACTGCATGTCACTTGTCGGGAGGAGGGGGAGATACCCATAACACTGTCTTACCTGTCCCACTGTCCAATGCAGGGTCCACAGGCATTGGCAAGTACAATACCTCCTACGTCACGCAGGATTTGGGCCTACAAGGATAGGAGAACAGAAAACATTACACTGCAGACCATATTGAGCTGGCTTGTGAAAGGGTAGTGGACAGAACACGCTGATCAGCAGAAACTGCACTGTAGGAGGCGGTTACAGCACAAGCAAAGGAACCAGAAGAGCCAGTTTTAAATATCATCCTAGCCACTCACACTCGAACACTGAGCAAGATGTAAGCTGCTTGTGCTTCAGTCCACCCAGCTGAAAAATTGGATAGAAACAGGACCCCACTGTAAACGAGAGACTGCAGCTCAGATGGACCATCCTGGATAAACCAATTGTAAAGCCAAAATAAATAAAAGCTGGCCTGGGGGCATTAGTGGAGGACCCCGGACCCTACTATAGGCATTATGTGAATGCTATATTATGGTGTTAGCGTAGCACTATGCCGTACTGGGGTGTTTGATGAGGGTGCAATTTACATACATATATGGGGGTGTGGGGAGCAGAGCCCACCCATGTATCCAAATCAAGATTTCCTGAGTAAATTTGTGTTCATTCAAGATAATGATACTCCGGTCATCACTCGGCGAGTTTGTGGTAAACAAGCCAGATGGCTGCATAAAGACCTCCTTGCATCCCTCAAAAATAGGGACAAATGCTGGAGAAAGTTTAAAATCTCCGGTCTCAAAGCTGACTAACATCTACAGAGAACAGCGATCGAAGTGTAAAACACAAATGAGACATACAAAAAGCCAGTACTGTAAGGGCCTCCTGATGGATGCGGCTGGTGACCCTAAGACTTCTTGGTCTCACATCAAAACTTTCCTCTGTTCAAAGCAGACTCACCTCAATAGTGACATGATACTGACAGGAGTTCACTGTAATGACTCAGGCACAATTGCCAATGCATTTAATACTCACTTCTCTGACCTCTCCAGATATACCACTACTTTCTCTTCTAAAAACTTAATCTCTGGATCCCCCAACCCGAAGAACACGACAATGATGCCTTCATTCTACTTTAAAGCTATCTCAAAGAAGGATGTCCTCAAACATCTCAATTCTGTATCAGACAGTACTGCTGTTGGGTCTGACTGCCTTGAACCAAAACTCAAAGCCAGCGGCCCCATTCATTGCAGGACCGCTGTCCATAATACTCAATTTGTCCCTGTGTGAAGGAGTGGGGCCCGATATACTGAAACTGGCCAGAGTCATGCCGTTTTTTAAAAAAGGTGACAAAAAAGATATAGCTAACTATAGGCCAACAGCTATAATGTCAGTATTAAATAATGTCCTTGAGAAGCTCGTCACTGCACAGATCTCTGAACACCTCTCTAAGTATAAACCTCCTGCACACAAACCAACATGGCTTCAGAAAAGGCCACAGTATTCAAACTACTTTATTACAGCTAACAAATGATGTTCTGCATGCCATGGATCAGGGTCATCAAACCGGTGCAGTATTTATCGATCTGACGAAAGCTTTCGATCTTGTTAACCACCCTCTTCTGCTTGCTAATCTCCAAACCCTGGGTTTCTAGACTGGAGTTGTAACCTAGTTCCATAGCTACCTATTGAACAGAACTCAAGCAGTAAAGTTCAACTTGGCCATCTCCGAAAAAGCATTAATGTTTGTGTACCGCAGGGATCTATCCTTGGACTCCTCAATCTTCATTAATAATATAGCATAAAACATATCCCCCTGTTCATCGTTGCTATACGCCGATGACCTTGTTCCTTACACTAGCTCAGATAATGTTCAGTCTATTAACCATAAGCTCTCTACAGACCTACTAAATATTCAGTCCTGGATTACCAGAAATAAGCTTGTTCTCAATGCCGGCAAGACCCAGGCAATGATCTTTGGGTCTTCCATTAAACTAAAACAGAGTCGGGAATTTTTCCGGGTCTCCTGGGCTGATGGTTCCCCACTGGAGATGGTAACTTCCTTTAAATACCTGGGTATCTTACTTGATGAATCCCTCACTTACGACACCCATATTAGCTCCACTTGTAAGGCTGTCAAAACCAAACTGGGTTTAGCCTACAAAACAAGCCGTATTCTAACCCTGTCTGCAAGGTTTTCCATTGCTAGAGGTATCCTACTCCAGTCACTCTCATATGGATCCATAATCTATACTAATGCGTCTAAGGCTACTCTTCAGAAGTGGGACACAACTTATAACAATATATGCCTCTGCATCCTCCAGGTTAAGACATCACTGCCTACTATATTCAGACCTAAATTGGCCCTCCCCTATTGTACACCAGCTCCTCTCTCTTGGGAACCTTCTGGATAGTATACTGCGGTCCAGTATGCCTACCTACCTCGCCTCCATGCTGACCCCTCAGCCCATCTCCTACTGCCTCAGATCTTCTGACCTTTCCTTGCTTAGCATTCCCAGATGTAGAACTACCACAGGGAAATCAGATTTCTCTCACGTAGCTCCCACTTATTGGAATTCGCTGCCCCTAGATGTACGCCTGGCCCCTAGTCATGCTACATTTAAGAAGAGGCACCACTTCCTCTTTGTCGTATGTGCCCGATGCACCCGTTTCAACCCTCCATAGATCTCGACTCCCTCTGCTTGTGCTGCCTTGCAGTTTCCCTCCTGTCTTCCGTGGTGTGAGCTGGCACCCTGCTCTTTGTTTTCCCTCACAAATTCTATCCTACCCCCTTCTTCCCCTCCCTTTTCCTCTCGCCTCCCCTCTCTCGCTTGGCTATATTTCTACATTACCTTTCTCCCAAACTCCTCCCAATAATTGTTTTTTCAGTCAGCTGGTTGTATGACACTATTACACTGTTATGATACCCTGTGGCATTTCTGCACTTTAAATGTGATATTACTATAATTGTTACGGGCACTTACCCCTCTATTTGTATAATGCACCTTACGTGCCTTGATCCCACTATTGTCTTAATCTTGTTCACTTCTGATATGTGATGTATTGTACATTTATTGACACTGTATGCCATGTACCTGTATCTCTGTGTTGTGACCTCCTGGGTCATGCCTGAAAATAGTCACTTCTGTGTCTAGTGTACCTACCGAGTTATATTTTATATCTATCTCTATAAAAAGATTTCAGCTGTATCATCTATATCACAGCAGCATAGCACAGCGTGTGCAACAACTGACCCACAGTACTCATTTGCTTAGTGTTGCGCTAATGTGCTGCGAAGGTCTGGAGTCCTCTACCAATGCCGCCTGGGGATCAACAAGGGATGTAGAGCAAAGGTTTGATCACTGTTCTACCAAGAGCATGCTAGTAGAACCTGAGGGGGCAATAGACTGGGACTGAAATTGAAGGGGGCAGCAGTTTCTCTGCTCAGTCACTGAACCCAGAGCCTGTGCAGCAGACTCCCAATGGTGCCAGATCCCATTTACTTTGTGTGGCCGTTCTGGGAAATGAAGCACTGGCCTCTGAGGACTAAGAGATGCAACAAATACAGGTTACTCACCTGTAACAGGAGTTCTAGGAGTGGTATATGTTGTTCATCCACACTTATTGGCAGATTCCTTGCCGCTTTAAATCTTGCCAGAAGGTCTTCAAGCTGGCTCCTCCCACCCACGTGGTAAACTCTCGGCTCCGCCCCATGACGCCAGATCTAGCCCACTGGAAGCCAGGTTGCGCGAAGGCGGGGAGGTCGAGTGGGTTGTGTGGATGAACAACGTATACCACTCCTAGAACTCCTGTTGCAGGTGAGTACCTGTATTTCTAGGGACGTGGATATGTTGTTCAATCCACACTTATTGGCAGACTCCTAGCAGTTCTCCGGGAGGAGGGAGGCAAGGCGAGCACCCCCTACTTAGGGAATACGGACTGGAGAACAGAGGTCCCAAAACCAGCATCCCGGCGTGACTCTAGGTCAATGTGGTACTGGGTAATGAAGGTGTTCTGACTTCCAGGTAGGAGCCCTGCAGATTTCCTGGATAGGGACATCCCTGGAAGCAGCCACCGAAGCAGTGGTATGGCAGGTAGAATGAGCACTTATCCCTTTGGGAGGCTCCATGCCCGCCAACCTATAGCAGAGATCTATGCAGGAGGTGACCCACCTGCCTATCGTCCGCTTGGCTGCAAGTCTGCCAGGTGTGGCTTCAGCGTAGGTGACAAACAGCTGGCGAACCTCTCCCCGAACTTCAGCTGTCCGCTCCTTATAATAAGAGAGTGCTCTTCTAGGGTCCAGAGCATGGAGCCTATATTCAGCCTTCGAGGTGTGACTGGGGTAAAAAACACTGGCAGAGTCAACACCTGGTTAAGGTGAAACTCTGACACCACCTTCGGAAGGAATTTCGGGTGGAGGCGAAGGACAACCTTGTCCTTGGGGAAGGCCAGACAAGGAGACTCTATGGAAAGCGCCTGGAGCTCTCCCATCCTTCTGGCTGACGTGAAAGCCACCAAGAAGGCGGTCTTCCATGACCGGTGAGAGATGTCACACCTGTGCATCGGTTCGAATGGCTTGCCCACGAGCTTAGCCAATACCAGCAGTAGATCCCACAGAGGTGGAAGTTCTCGCACTGAAGGGGATATGTGATCAAGGCCTTTGAAAAAAATGCCCAACCACCTTCTCCTGTGCCACCGACTACTTGCCGGCCCTCGCCCAGTAAGCAGAGATGGCTGCCAGGTGCACCTTGAGGGTTGTCGACCGAAGCCCTGGCTGAGAAAGGGACCACAGGTAGTCCTGAATGCTAGCCAAGGAACAGGAGGAAGGGTCCAACCCCTTGTCCTGACACCAAATGGAGAAGCTCTTCCATTTGAAGGCATAGCATTTTCTGGTTGACTCCTTATGGGATGCCTCAACAATGTGGAGGACCTCGTCAGAAAGACCCAGGGCCTGGAACTCTAGCCGCTCAGGAACCAGGCCATCAGGTGCAGGGATTGAAGGTCCGGATGGAGAACTTCCCCTTGTTGACTGAGATCAGGTCCGGGCAGGCTGGAAGCCGCCTCGGGAGCCTGGAGGTGAGGCTGAGGAGATCTGGATACTAGAACTGGCAGGGCCAGTCTGGGGCTACCAGAATCAACTGCGCCTGGTCCCTCTTCACCTTGAGAAGCACCTTGTGGATCAAGGGTAATGGAGGGAAGGCACAGAAGAGGCCCGGGGTCCACGGCCTCAAGAAGGCATCCCCCTGCAGCGAGCCCTGCTGAGGGGGGGGCGGGCGGGCGTGAAACAGTCTCAGCTTCGCATTCTCCCTGGAGGCGAACAGGTCCACCTGAGGGAGAACAGATCTTATACTACCTCCAGCAGGAGAGACCACTCGTGAGATACAGCGCCTACAAGGCCGAGGGCATCGGCCAGACTGTTGGAGGCTCCTGCCACATGGAAGGCTAGGAGATCCGCCTCCAGGCTGATCATGAGGGACCAAGTGCGGAGAGCCTCCTTGCACAGAGGCAAGGAGTGCACCCCGCTCTGTCGGTTGAGGTAGTACATGGTCGTGGTGTTGTCTGTCTGGACCTGGACCACTTGACCCCGTACAAACGGGGCAAAGGCGGTGAGGGCTAGTCGGGCCACTTGAAGCTCCAGCAGATTGATGTGGCATCGAGACTCCTGAGGGGACCAGAGGCCATGGGCTCTGAGCTCCCACAGATGGGCACCCCAACCCAGAGAGGCGGTCATCAGAGTGACCGTCGGCTCTAGGCGAACAAAAGGTATACCCTCCTGCAGATGAGCTGGAACAAGCCACCACTGGAGGCCGTTCCATATCTCCTGGGTCACTGTCACTGGCTGGTCCAAAGGACCACAGCGCTGTGACCACTGCCGGTCCAGTCCCCACTGCAGGGGACACATATGCCAGCAGGCCCATTGGACCATGCTGGTGCAGGCCGCCATGAGGCCCAGAAGACGCAGGAAGTCCCGGACAGGGAGCAATTGCCCAACCAGAAATGATTGGGCAAAGGAGGAAAGGACCTTGGCCCTCTCCGCTGGGAGCCGTGCTCTGGCTCGATGAGAGTCTAGCTCTGTCCAGATGAACTGAATCACCTGCGATGGCAGGAGTTCCGTCTTAGCCTCATTGATAAAGAGGCCAATCTGAGAGCAGACCTGGAGGGCCAGATCCCTGGACCGCTCCACCTCCAACCTGGAGGGGGCTGCAATCAGACAGTCATCCAGTTAAGGGTACACCCAGACCCCTCGGTGCTGTAGGAATGCTGTCACCACTGCCATGCATTTGGTGAAGACCCTGGGAGCTGGAGAGAGGCCGAAATGCATGGCCCAGAACTCGAAAAGGGATCCCTCTGCTCTTTAGCGGAGGAATCGCTGGTGAGACGGACGGATTGGGACGGGAAAGAACGCGTCCTGAAGGTCCAGAGAACAGAACCACATGCCTTGTTCCAAGGATGGAATGATCTGAGCCAGAGTGACCATCCTGAAGGTGCGAGACCTTAGGAATTTGTTCAGGTCATGCAGGTTGAGAATGGGGTGCCAGCCCCCCGTCCGTTTTGGGACCAGGAAATACCTGGACACAAATCCTGGGTCTGGAGGGGGGTCCGCCTCCTCCCTGATCACCTCCTTCTGGAGCAGCAAGGCAATGTCGGCTCGATGAGCCGACAGACTGCGGAACCCGTAGCCCACCGTGGGGCGATGGCTCGATAGGAGGGGAACTGCTTGAATTCCAGAGGCAGACCCCTTCCTACCACTTCCAACACCCAGCGGTCTGTGGAGACATTGGACCAGGCGGAAAAAAGTGGCTGAGCCATCCCCCCGGGGAGGAGTGACAAGGTTCGGGGTGACACCCCTCAACCAGCCACTGGGCAGGCTTGGAGGAAGGGGCAGCCGAGGAGCCGCCTGGGCCTTTCCCTCCAGGCTTCCTGTTAGAGGAAGCAGCAGGCTTGGCTTTGGGGTGCCAAGCACGAGCCTGCTGGCCCTGATGCTGGTGTTGCTGGGCTGGACGTGCCGCAGTGGCTGAAGGACGAAAGGGCTTATGCTGCTGCTGGTGGCCTTTGTCCTTCTAGGCAGACGTGACAGAGTCCAAGGTGGCGCTGGACTTCTCGATCTGTTGGAGATGACCCTCCACCCTGGGCCCGAACAAGTCGGTACCCAGGAAGAGGACGTCTGCCAGCTTTTGTGGAATATCAGCCGTAAAGGTGGAGATCCTCAGCAAAGCTCTGCGGCGAACGGCCACTGCGGCCACTACTGACCAGGCACACGAATCAGCAATGTCCAATGAAGTTTGGAGCTGCCGTTTAGCTACCGCCCTTCCCTGATCCCGCACCTGCTTCACAGTCATCTGAAGGTAAGCCGGGAGATGAGGAATCACCTTATCCAGGGAGCCCAAAAGGGTGTGTGAAAAGTGTGCCATCAGAATAGCTGAGCTAGCCTGACGAAGGCCTAGGGAGGAAGCCATGTATACCTTCCGCCCTGAGTAGTCCAATTTCTTGGACTCCTTATTGGGTGGCTTGTCCACATCCCGAGCGTTCCCGGAACGACGGAAAACGCTATCCGTCACTAACCCCTCCGCAGAGGGGTGCTCCGAGAAACCGGAGAGTGAACCAGTAGGGACCGCATACTTTTGAGCCATCCTGGCCGGAAGTGTGGGACAAGATGCTGGCTGCTGCCACAGCTCCAGGGCCAGACCAACAATGGCTTCAGCCACTGGAAAGGCCTCCGTAGGGGAATCCCCTTGGTCCAGTATCTCCGTGAGGGGATACTTGGCCAGTTTTGAAACAGGTTTAAGCTTCATCCCAGTGGACTCAAGATGAGTCAAAGCATTCCTAAAAACGAGGATGGGCTCTCGTCCACCGCCTGACCCCCTGCAGACTCCAGGTCAAGCGGCCTGGAGAACAAGGAGTCGTCGTCGTTGTCAGACTCCAAGGAGTCTGTGAACAGCTGCCGAGTGCCTGAGCCACCCTCCACTTGCCGAGGTCGATCAGGAGCGAGGGTGACCGACAACCTATGGGGCAAGCCCTGACTCGACAGAGAATCCTTGGTCGGGGCCCCCAGTCTTCAGTTGTGGAGGCGGAGGTTCCAACACAATGGGTGGAGCAGCCGGTTTTGGGCCAACACCCAGTGCCGGTTTCGGCTCAGACTATGAGGGGTTGTTTCAGCTGCTCAGGTGACAGCCACTTAATGGCCGGAGAAGGCGACAGATTTGGCTTATTCCCGGACAACAAGAGCTGCTGCCACATTAAATCCTCGTAGGGCCAAAGCAATTTGCGCCGGAGCCTATCCTCCAAAGAGGACAACTAGAATGAGCGGTGACGCCGCTTTCCATGGTGCCGAGACAGAGACCGCTGACGTCGGCGGGACTGGCTGGAACTGGAAGAGGTCCAAGACCGAGACCTTCGCGAATCCAAGGGTGGGTCAGAGAGGGTACGGGGGAAACCTGCTCCTCCCTTGGTTCAGGGACCTTAACCGGGGACTCCGGCACAGGCAAGTCCTCAGCTTCCACCAGGGAACTGGATAAGTAGGGTTGTCTGCATCACCAGTCAACAAACTGTCCGATGGGTCGAGACAAATCTCGACTGTGTCGACGGGTGTCTCGGCCGGCTGACCTGACGGGGACACCGTGAAGCCAGTGGCTTTAGCCGCAACCTCGACCGAAGCAGACAGTCGACCATCCGGTGAAGGGGATATCTCCCGCTCCCACAAACATAGACGGTGGGACTTACCTTTTGAGTCCTTCATGGACAGACTGGAATGTCTCGATGGTCCTTCTCCCTTGGTGGAGAGGGATTGGCAAAGCTCCTTAAAAGAAGCTGTATACGGAGAGCCCAAGGAGAGCGGGATAAATGCCGCGACCGAGGAGGAAGAAGACGTGGCCTGTGCTGCCTCCTCCTTGAGGGCGATCATCTGCTCCAACTGTTCCGTGGAGCCCGCCACCACGGACACCGCCCAATGGGCCTCCTTCGACTTGACCAGCGGCTAACGTTTTTCAGGGCGCCCCAGAAGAAGCTGAGCAGCATGGTCCTCCAAGACTGAAGCTGAAAAGGATTTGCACAAATCGCAAGCCTGCGAATCGTGGCCAAGCCCTAGGAAGTAGAAGCACGTGAAGTGCAGGTCGGTCCAGGACATCTTCTACCCACAGGGGCACCGACAAAAGCCGGGAGTCTATTTGTCCATCGCAGCCGCAAGGGAAAAAGACTGAAGTCTTTTAAATTTGAGAATTAGTTTCTGGTTAACCGAAGAGTGTGGATCCAGGCCTAAAAATGCAGAGCGCTAAGGAGGGAACCTGAGCTTCCAAGCGGTAAGGAAGATCTGGCATCATGAGGCGGAGCCAAGTGTTTTACCACCCGGGTGGGTGGGAGAAGCCAGCTTGAAGACCTTCCAGTAAGATTTAAAGTGGCAAGGAACCTGCCAATGAGTGTGGATTGAACAACATATCCACGTTCCTAGAACACTTATTTCACTTGTAAGGAGTCTGCTTCAGTCTCACAGTACTACCAGAGACCGACAAATGGATGAGCTTCTCAGTCCGCCAGATTGAACAAACACACACAATCCATCCTGCTAGAAGACAAAGCCCACTCAGCAGGACTCACAGCCAACATTACCAAGGTACTGCCATGGGGAACCTGGCATCAGCATTCCATCTCAGAGTTGGGTCACTTTTTTTTTTGGTCCTTCATAGTCTTTATGCCCCTTCTCTCCACTGGACCTCCTTCAGCTTCCAGCCAGTCCAGCACAGTCACAGCCACCTACCATTCCTGGGACCTAGCTGGCTCAGGAGATACCCCATGGATTACCTCAATGTTGGAGGCAGGGATAGGTGATCTGTCAACCCCTACCACCACCCCGTGTCCTAATTTAGAGAGAAAACAGGGCCTGGTAAGTGGTGCAGGGCCTGTAGTCGGCTGGAGAGCATCATCCTGACAGTAGGGTGTGTGTTTTCCCAGTTTCCTCCCTCTCTTTTGCCCCACCCACTTCCTCGACATTGGACCGTGCCCAGTCAGACTTCGCACACACAAGTGTGACCTTGTGGAAGAGGCAAGCTCCCTGTCCCACCGCAGAGGTCACTACTCTGGCAGAACCAAACGCCATCCCTCCCATGACTGGGGGCACTGGCTCCCCAGTCCCTGGACCCACCCACACAGTCTGCTTCTCCAGGTTTGCTCCAGAAATGAAAATTACATACCCACTGTAATTCTTTATCTTCTTGGATGAAGACTCCACCACTCACTTATATTAGTGGTACTACGCCAGAGAACTAGGTCCCAGTGGGAGCCAAAAATCTTCAGGAGGGCTGGCGCTGAGATGGGACTGCGCCATATAGGGTATCTCGGCATTGACCTTCCAATTGCCTCAGTACCTTTTTAACAGAAGAGGTGCAGCGTAAACCAACACCTCTTGAACATAAGATAGTCCGTATGACCCGTGTAAGAAGGGTCAATTCAGTGTCTTCACAGCCCAGCCAACAAGGGAGTAAAGACCAAAAACAGAATGAGTGAGCTCGGGGGATGGTGGGTGGGCGTGTGAATGAGTGGTGGAGACTTCATCCAAGAAGATCAAGAATTATAGTAGGTATGTAATTTTCATATCTTCCTGGACAGAAAGTCTCCACCACTCATTCACACCGAGAAGAGTGGCAAGAGAAAGGAGCTCACTCAGGACAGAAGTTCATTAAGGACTGTCCTGCCAAAGGAAGGATGCTGCCTGGCATGGACGTCCAAGGCATAGTGCTTCATAAAAGTGTGTACAGAGCTCCAAGTGGCCACATTGCAGATGTCTGCAATGGGCAAGTTTCAAATCTCTGCCAGAGATGCCGTGACCGCTCTGGTAGAGTGGGCGTACACCCTGCCTTCCAGCTTGACCTGCGTCATTGAATAGCAATGGCAGAGACATGCTACCAACCTTGCTAAAATGCATCTGATGGCAACAGGCTGACTCAGCCAGGCCATGCTGAATGAGACAAAAAGTTGCTTGGATTTTCGAATCTCTTTTGTTCTGTGGATGTAGAATCGCAAAATCCTTTTTACATCCAGAGAATGTAGGGTACGCTCCCCTTCATTCTGAAAGTTTGCAAAGTAGGTCAGAAGTAGGTTCAGGTGGAATTCCAAGACTACTTTGGGAAGGAACTTAGGGAGAGTTCTGAGAACCACCTTGTCCTTGTGAAATACTGTGTACAGAGGCTCTGACCAGGGCATGTATTTCAAACACCCTGCGAACGGAGGTAATGGCCACAAGGAAGGCAGCCTTCCAGATCAGAAACTTCAAATCGCAGGTTGCTAGCACTCAAATGATTTACGGGTGTGCATGTCTAGCACAATGCTGATATCCCAAGCAGCTACCGGTCTCCTGACTGGTGGGCTAGTGTGGAGGATACCTTTAAGGAATCTCTTAACCAAGGGTAGCTGAGCCACCGACATACTGTGGATAGGCTCGTGATAGGCCAAAAATCACACAAAGATGCCCTTTTACCATCACACCTCAAAAAGCACATTAACTTGCTGTAGAAGGTCCAGAGGAGGGCTACAAAGATGATAGCTGGTCAGCAGGGTAAGGCATACGAGAAGAGGTTGAGGGCACTGAACATGTACTCCCTGGAAGACAAGAGAGAGAGAGAGAGAGAGAGAGAAGACATGGCTGGGACCTTCAAGTACTTGAAAGGGATAAATAAGGTTGATAAGGGAGAGTCTCTTTAAGCTGACTGTCAACCATAACACGAGAGGGCACATTCTTAAGCTGGAGGGTGGGAGGTTTAGGAGGAAGGTCAGGAAGCACTTCTTCACAGAGAGGGTGATGGACACTTGGAATGCACTGCCAGAAGAGGTCATCTCGAAGACAGTGGGCAGCTTTAAGAGAGGCTGGGACAGGTACAGGGAGGAGGGTAAGGGTCATGGGTAAAGAGGACAGGAGGAGTAGGGAGAGGGGGCAGGGACAGTAGCTCTAGCTGTGGATCCTGCAACACAAGCAGACTTGATACAACAAATGGCCTTCTTCTGCAGGCTTCTTTGTATGTTCTTATGAGTATTGCAGCCCTGCGTTTGACAGGTCTAGAAGGTACTCTAACAATTTGTCTGGTGAGCAAGTAAAGGGGTCCAGAGAGGATTTTGCACACCAAATGGAAGATAGTTTCCACTTTGCCGTGAAGGTCTTCTTAGTGGATGGCTTGTGCGCTGCCAGGAGGATGTCAGATTCTCAGAGATGTTGAACCTACCCACTTCTATCTCCTCAGGAGCCAGGCATGGAGATGAAGGGACCGCAAGCAGGGATGGCCACCTGACCCTGGGTCAGGAAGTTTGAAGTGGAAGTTGTTTCGGTGGAACCTCCGATAATTTGTTGATTAATGGAAAACATATCTGACGAGGCCAGCATTGGGTGATGAGAATCATGCTGCCCCCTTGTGCCTCTAACTTGAGCAGCACCCTCTGAATTAAGGGACGAGGAGGAAATACATAAAGAAAGCGTCTTGTCCACCACAGTATGAATGCATCCTGACAAAGCGCCAGGTTCTGGATTTCTGGAGCAGAACAAAGGCAGATTTGCATTGAGTGAACACGCAAAAAGGTTGAGGTCTGGAGTGCCCCACCCTTTGAATAGCGACTGCATGATGTTTGAGTCGAGAGACCTTTCGTGTGGATCCGCCTCAGTTTTGCTGAGGTGATCCACCAGATCATTCTGGATTCCTGGCAAGTAGACTGCCTGGATCAGGGTTTCATGCTCGAGACACCATTCCCATGCTCTCACGGTTTCTCTGCCCAGAGAGTAAGCGTGTGCTCCAAACTGTTTGCTGATGTAGTACATCACTGCCTTGTCTGTCTGAAGAATTACTTTGTGACAGAGAACATCCTTCACGGTTCTAACAGCGTACAGGTCAGTTTTAATCTCCAGGACATTTATGTGCAGCTGGGACTCGTCCCAACTCCACAGGCCCTGGGTGTGGAGATCCAGACAGTGATCTCCCCAACCAATAAGAGATGCATCCGTGGTGATGGTGATCTTCATTTCCAGTGGGGCAAAGGGAAAACCTTGCAGAAGGTTGTCCCGAGTCCACCAGGTGAATGACCTCAGAGGCTCCGTCACCTTGATGTGGAAGGACTGCACATGCGTGGTCAGAGACCACGAAGTGTTGAGCATCCATTGTGTGGTTCTCATGTGCAAGCAGGCCAGGGGCACCGTGAACACAGACAACACCATGAGACCCAGCATCTGCTGCATCGAGAGAGCCCAGACTGAGTTTTCCTTGACGAAGCAAGCCATCTGGAGAATATCATTTCTCCTGTCTTCTGGGAGGAAGACTCTTGCCCTGGAGGTGTCCAGGAGAGACCCTATGAAGAAAAGTTGTTGGGAGGGTCGAAGCTGTGATTTTTTCCAGGTTCAGGAGCACTCCCATGGATGTGAGAACTTGGAAGCCATGGAAACCGCTTCCTGTGTCCCTTGTCTGGAGGAGCTCGCTAGGAGCCAATCATCCAGGTATGGGAACACTTGAATTCTGAGTTTTTTGAAATGTGTCATGAGTATTGTAAAGCACTTTGTAAAGACTTGTGGTGCTGAGGATAACCTAAAGGGCAGGACTTTGAATTGGTAGTACCAGCCAGGAGCCAAAGTGTAGGTACTTGTGGTGGCTTGGGTGCACTGGGACGTGTTGGGAGGCATCCTACATGTCCAGAGATGCCAGCCAATCATTTTTATGAATCAGAGACAGGAGCGTTCCTAGCGAGATCATCTTGATTTTCTCTTTGAACAGGTATTTGTTTAACTTCCTTAGGTCTAGAACAGGGCTCATACCGCCTGTTTTCTTTGGAACTAGGAAGTAGTGGGAGTAAAAACCTGTGTCTAGTTCTGCTTGCAGAACAACTTTTACTGCCCTGTTCAGAAAGCCCTGAATCTCAGAAGCAAGGAGGTCTGACTGAGTTGTAGATAGTTTGGGCTGTCATTTGGGTGGCTGATCCGGAGGGATCTCTGAAAAATTTAGAGAGTATCCCTCTTGAATTGTCCTGAGAGCCCATTTGTCCATTGTGACGGACTTCACTGCTTGTAAAAGTGATCAGATGCCCCCTACAGCAAAGGAAGTCTCCTGCCAGTTGAGGTGGGATATGGGCCGGGTTCAGAGAGTGGCACTGGGCTACTTTGGGTCAGTGCCTTCTGCTGCATTTTCTTGGTGGCTGAGGGGTTTGGTTCTTGTTGAAAGCCCCTTGTCTTTACCACGAAAGGACCATTAGTTATGAAACTACTGGCAGCTTTTGCCCCGCTGAGGGGTGGCAGGGGCCAGTCTAGCTGTCTTAACAGCAGTCCTGGTTTTCTGAGTGGCCTCCAGTGCCTACTCCACCTGTGGGCCAAACAGATAAACACCATCAAATGGAAAATTTACGACTTTCTGTTGAGCACCGTCAGTAAATCCCGAAGTCCTCAGCCATGAGCGATGCTGGGTACATATCCTGACTGCTGCTGCTCTAGAAGCAGTGTCAAAGGCGTCCATAGCAGCCTTAAGTTGCAGATTGCTGGACTCAGTGCCCCTAGTATTGCTCAGAAAAAGCTCCAAACCAACGTCAGACTCCAGAAGAGCCTCCACTGTTTCTTTGAGCGAATACCAGAGGGTACACTCAAACTGAGAAAAATAGCCCTGATAGCTAGCAATATGCATGCCTAAGGTAGCAGCAGTGAACACTCGTTTTCCCAGAGTGTCAGTTTTACAGGATTCTTTATTCACTGGACGAGCCGTGGATTCCTGGGGAAGAACAGCTTTGTCATTCTCTGCCAAGACCACCACGGTGTCTGCAAAGGCTTGAGAGGGAAGGATTGGCCTATCCTTAGAGGAAGCATATTTCCTGTCTATGGACTTAGCCACAGAAGGAATAAGTGTTGGTCTGTCCCATACCATTTGTGAAGGTCTCGAAAGAGGGTTGCACCAGTGATAACAGTTCCACAGGAATTTCAGGAACATACAGATACTGAAGGCGCAAAAGCGTACCAAGATCCACCTCAGAAGTCTGAAGAAAAAGGGTGGACTTCATATTCTTCAGTAGAGACTTAAGAAAGGTCCTCAACCACAGGCTCTGCTGAAGTGGAGGGCTTACTTTCCACTCAAAAGGATGAATCCTCATGCAGATCATCCCCTAATCGAAGATCAGGATCAGACTCAATGTAGTCTCCTAAAACCCCAGAAGGGATAGAGTATAGAAAGGAAAGGGAGGAAGAAGAGCAGGAGGAGGAGGCACTCCCTGAACTGGAGTCGAAAACCCCAGCACCCAAGGCAATACAGGAGTGGCACCGCCAAGGCCGGAGCCAAGAGCGGCACTGCAACCAGCGCCGGTCAAGTGTCCGGTGTTCCCAAACCGGGGCACCCGAAGCTGGAGACCTGCAAGTACAAGGAGTAGGAGAAAGCAGTACCCATGCTGTCCCCTGCACTACAACCATGTGAGGGGGAAAAAGCATGAGGGACCGGTGTCAACAGCATTGAAGGTGCTGCGCTACCAGGCTGACCCAACCACTCCGTGGCCCCCAGACCTAAAGGCCCCGGTCCACAGGCAAGGGCAGTTGGGACAACTGCTGAACCCACTGCTCCATAAGAGCGGCCCACTGATGAAACTGCTCAAAGAAAGACCCCCCCCAGGAGGTGGGGAGGGACTCTGTAGCCGGTGGCTGCGGCTGCTAGGGACCGAGGCTGCAGGCAGCCCCAACTGAGCCAAGGTCAGCCTCCTGTCACCCGCTACAACAACCTCCATGCAGATGTACCAGAAGGTGACCTTGAGCAGTACCGCATCTTCGACTGGTGGAAGGAAGAAGAGCTTGAGGCAGAGCGGTGCAGAGTCCTCAACCTCGATCGGAAATGGGCCCGTTTTTTGTGCTTTTGGGAGGACCGCCCTTTCTCCCGAGAACCGGACTGCCAGTGGTCAGACCCCAAGAGGTGGCGGACTGAACCCAGCCCCACTGCTAAACAGTGTTAAAGTGAAGTCTCCTACCACACCGCCTCATTCATGGTCGATTTAGTCAAAGGCGGCTGAAGAATACTTTTCTTCGTCATCAAACTTAATTTAAAACTTTTTTTTTTTTTTTTAAATATACTAAAGACTAATCAATTACTGAACAACTGTGCTGCTGTCGTATAGACGTGAAGCTATGACTCCCAGTGAGTGAGCGACATCACTACAGCGCACTCGACTGTGGGGAAAAAAAGGAACAGAGTCAGTTGGAGAGTTGACGCCGAGATAGCCTATATGGCGTGAGCCAGCCTTTCGGTGCCGAGCATGTGTGGTCCTGTCTTGGCGCCAGCCCTCCTGAAGATTTTTGCCTCCCGCTGGGTCCTATCACCTCTGGCGTAGTCCCACTAGTGTGAGTGAGTGGTGGAGACTTTCTGTCCAGGAAGATCCCAGGTTACCAGCATGGAAGCACAGAGCAATCCCCACTGGGCCATCAATCTCAAATTAGTAGGCAGTCTCTGCACTTGTGCTGTCATACTTACATATCCGTCTCTCTCAATGGTGGCTCGGATCTGCTCAGAGCCCGGTGTAATGGTGAACTGGGATTTACATTTCAAACCATGCTCCAGAGCCTGCTTTGCTACTGAGGCTGCACGGCCCATGTCTTGATAGCTGGAGTTGGTGCAACTGCCAATCAGACCTGAAAAGTAAAGCAAATAAAGTGGCTAAATATTACAAGAGATTCAAGTCTCTCCACATTCAGTCTCCTGCAGTCACATAACGCAGAGGATAAAATATGAAACAAAAACAGCATGATTCAAAGGGCAGCAGTCAAGTGCAATACTTGTCTGTTTTATTAAGAACAGAAATTTTTCTGGCATGTGCAGTAAATTTTACTGCAAAGTAGCAGAGCCAACTGAATTCTGCTTGTATAAATTCTGAAAGGCAATCGCACCTTGACACTTGGAAATCGATTGTCTTGTTAACCTAACTGCATGAAACTCATATCCCTTAGATAACAGTCCCATTTTCTGCAGTAACGATTAATAAGCAATAAAAAGCTTGAGAGAGAGAGGGAGAGAGAGAGAGATGGACAGAAAGACGACATTTGCTTCATACTTGACAATTTCATTTTCTGTTAGCTCCAACATTGTCAATGGGAAATTACAGCTGGGTATAGTGCACCCCTACCAGGGGAATGGCACAGCCCAAGCTTAAGAATGTTGGGCATATGAAGATTCTAAGCAGCAACTCCCTTGACACTACTGACCCCACAGTGCCATAAAGAGCTTAACCAAAACTACTTGTATACAACCTTCCTTCTACATGATAGAAAACTGTTACCTTCTTGGCAGACTTCTGAATGAAGGTCATTCTACCTCCGACACAAGGATTGTTCGAGTAGGTCCTCTTAGTAGGACTGGCGTGCAGTCCATAAGATCATCCCATATAGACAGCTCTTATGCAACTTTGACACTGATTAACACAACGATGAACCTTGACAAGCAAAACTGTCTGCAGTGAACTACCTGCAACAAGGAAAACACTTATGCACTGAACCTGTTGGCATGAGTGCTCACAGATGAGTGATACATACATACACACAGAGAGGATACATGATGGGCAGGAGTGTGATATGGAAAATACCTTCACTCCTGCAGAGTGAGCTCTGGATACTCACGAGTGCCGAAAGCACGAGTGAGTATCCATAGCTCACGATGCAGGAGTGAAGATTATTTTCCATAGCACATGATCCGCACATCACGTGTTCGATTGATACAATAGGGGTACGAGTTTCAGAAGTATTGTTATGATTTTTTGTATTTTGTTGCTGTTTGTGTGTTTGCGGTTTCTGTGTAAGATTTTCTGAATGGGCTGGCAGTGTTACAGACTCTGTGGGAAAAGCTGAGTGTGTTTTGCGGTGCTAAGTAAGCTAGCTTCAGGCAGCAGTGAGAAAAAATTTCTTTGTGAAGCTGTCTGTATTAGAATTCTGGCTGCAGTCAAGCTGAGAGGATCACAGCAATGGGTTGGGAGTGAGTCAGAGTATAGGAAACACCTGAGAATGTTTTGCCACGGTAACTGAGTGGGCTGCAGGCAGCAGTGAAATATCACTCACAGTGGTGATGTCACGACATGATTTATCTCAAGCTGTGATGTCACCACAGTGAAGATGCATGTTTTTATCACACTCATTTATCCTTCACCCCATTGTGTGTATGTGTATATTATACACACACACACACACACACACACACACACACACACACACACAGTATGGTGGAACGTTGTAATCTAGTGTTTTATCTTTTCCTCATGTTGTTATGCCATCGATGTGACGTGATGAAGTTGTTAACCCCATCGATAATACGTCACATCGATGGCATAACAAAGGAATCACCATGCTGTAAAATTCCAGCACTAGAACTGCGACATGAGATTCAAATTCACTGCAACTGTCATATTGGCAGTGACCACTAACACAAAACCATAGTAGCTGAATGGCTGCAGCAACATTTTCCAAGCTCTAAGGAGGACTGCTCTATACAAACCGATTTACTGACCAGCTGATCTTTTTCTTGTTATGTTTCTGGTTTCCCCGTAGGTTTGAAGGAAAAAAAGCGCCGACTATATTTCCTGTTTGCCACTTGCAGCACAACCCCTTCTCACCCACTTTACAGTAAGGCTGATTGGATGCCATATGACATTTGACCCCGATAGCCGTTTTTTTTTTGCTGTTCTCATTAATATAATAGAGAAGTTTTTTTTGTTAACTGTCTTGATGTAAACTAATACGATTACACAAAATGTACACTGCTGTTACTATTAATAATAAAAGGAAACGTGAACTGGCTAACGCAATCCTGTTCTCCTCTGAATAAGGTAAAGTGACCACTGCTACACATTACATGTGTAATTCATCTTTTTTCAGATGCATATCGATGCCCATACACCATAAAAGACAATGTATGGGCATCGATGAACACCAACGCTATGTGAACCTCTCGTGGTTTCCCTGACAACAGAGGTAAACCTCTCGAGCTTCGCTCTCGAGGTTTACTGGGCTGTCAGGAAAACCACCGAGGCTCACATAGCATTGTTGTTCATTGATGCCCATACATTACCCTATATAGATAGATATATAGATATCTCTAGATGATATATATATATATATATATATATATATACACACACATACATATACACACACACACACACACACACACACACACACACACACACCCCAGAAGTCATAATAGGGTTTTGATTAAAAGGACATCCCCCATTGGCATACCAGATAATATTCTCCCACTATAGAGAGGCTCCTGGTCGAGCCCCATTGACAATGTTGGCACTAACAGAAAAGGAAATTATGGTAAGTATGAAGTAAATTTCTTCTTTCTGTAGTGCTCCACATTGTCAATGGGAAGTCAGTACAACTGGGTTCTAATAAGCAGTACCCAGAAACACCGGGAGGGGGAGAATATTATCCCATATGCCAAAAAAAAAAAAAAAATACTGAAGAGATTACTTGTGCACTGCTGCCTGCGATACTTTGTGAGCAAAGGCTGCATCATCAGAACTCTGAACAAATCAAATTTGTAGTTCTTGAGGAAAATGTGTCTGAAAAACAATGCAGCTGCCCTGTGTAACACAAACAGAGGTTTTACCTCTCTCTGCCCAGAATATGGCTATAGCCTTGGTGGAGTGAGCCCTGATGAGGGTCGGAGGCCTCTTTTCTGCGACATAAGCCATGCCAACACTGGCTCTCACACACCTAGCTAGGCTGACCTTGGTGTTTTGGCCCTGCTTGACCGTTTTGAAGAAACAGACCATCTGATTTCCTGAACTTGGCCGTCACAGTAAGGTATATCCTAATAGCTCATTGCAATTCAGCTTATGCGACTCCTTTTCCTTTGGGTGAGATGACTGCAAATTGAAGAGGAAGGTAGACCTAGTTACTTGAAAAGTCATGTGCTTTTTGGAATAAGGATGGGACTGTCCTGAGCACCACTTTGTCCTTAAGCCTGACAAGTTACAGTTTCTGTGGGATAGAGCCTAGAGCTCACCAATCCTTCTGGCTGATCACAACGCAAACAAAAACATCTTGTAAGACATCACATCCAGTGAAAAAGGATGTCAGCAGTTCAAAAAGATCCTCACAAAAGCATTCCAAACCAGATTTAGATCCCAAGGAAGAAGAGGTGATCAGAACACAGAGTGGCTCCTCTAACCACACGCAGAAAACAAATAACCTGTTAGTCCTTACAGAAAAACTCCAAGGAACTCCGGGAACCTGGCCTTTCTAAGCACTCCAGGCCAAACCTTCTCCATGCCTCCCTGCGGGAGTCCAAAAATTGTGGAACTGGAGCCTTGGGAGGCCGAAGAGCCTTCTCCCTGGTCCAAACGAGAGGGTGTTCCACACATGGTACAAGTCCTACTAACTGCACATTGCGGACATAGAAATTTTTCTGGCAGCCAGCAAAGCATCTACTACTTTTTGCAAGAAACTTAATTTAGAAAACTCCTACTTTCAGGGGCCAGGCCGCAAGCTTCATCGCAACTGGACTGGATGCAGAATGGGACCCTGAGACATGAGGTCTCCTTGCATTGAAAACGGTGCTGACTGAGATAGGTTCAATAAGACCAAGACCACTGTCTTAGCCACTCTGGAGCCACTAAAAGAAGCTTCCCGCGAGTGCCTTTCTTTTGTATGACCCTGAGGGAGAACAGCCAGTGGAGGAAATGCATATGCTCTGTGATCATCCATTTCTAAAACAGAGTGACCACTGTTTCCGCCTGTGGACACCAATAATGGCTGAAACCTTGGAGTCAGAGTATTGTGACTGGAAGCAAACAGACTAATCTGAAGCTGACCAAACTGTTGCACTGAAGCTCGAATCTTCCGATTCAACCATCACTCCTCGGTGTGAACATTTTCACGACTCAGTCATTTGAATGTTCGATTCCTCTGCCAAGAGGACTACTGACAGAAAAAGATGATGATCAGAGGCTTCTTTTAGCATCTCCCTGCTCTATGTGCCACCTTGACTGTTGGAGTACACCACTGTGGCAGCACTGCTTAAATTATTTTATTTTTTTTTATTGTAGCAGACTGAATCAATTGATAGCTAGATGAACTGCCTTCATTCTCTGAACATTTATGTGGAGATGCTGTTCCTGAAAGACCAAGTTCCCCAAGTGGGTAGATGGTTCAGGACTTCTCCCCAACCGTGTAGACTGGCATCTGTTACAAAAGGAAAAAATTTACTTACCATAGTAATCTTGTTTCTTCCAAAGGAATCTTACCGTACTCTGACTTCTACAGCATGGTCTCACCATAAGACTGCCCCACAGCCGAAATGTAGAACCTATGTTAGTCATGTAATGTTAGGCTCGAGCTCGGTTTCCAAACCACTGTCCCTGGTAAATATTCTGCAACCGTCAATCTTACAGAGCAAAGATTAATAAGCTCTCTAAACTATACTAATAATAAACTAACCATCTGACACCCAACATCAACTATTCCCCTTTATTTAGAAAACGTAGGCCACACTAAGACTCAAGTCACTATGCCCAAAAAATAACCACCCATAGGACTTGAACAGCAAGAACAGCTGAGTTGCAGTGCCTATAGGTTCTAGCAGGTGAGGAAGGGCAGGAGCTAGAATACAGTAAGATTCCCTTGGAAGAAACAAGATTACTATGGAAAGTAATTTTTTCTTCAAATCCAGGAAATCTTACTGTATTCTGACAAATGCAGACTACCCAAGCAGTACCTTTGGAGGAGGGTAGAGAACCTATTTAGGAAACAGGCTCTGCAGTACTGCTGTGCCAAATGTGGCATCATTTCTGGCCTGAGTATCCAGGCTGTAGTGTTTGGTAAAGGTGTGAACTGTTTTCCAGGTAGCTGCTTTGCAAATTTCCAACAAGGGAATCTCTCGCAGCTGTACCCCTTGTAGAGTGGGCCCCGAGCCCTACAGGAGGCTCTTTACCCACCTTGCTCTAGCAAAACTGGATACAGGCTACAATCTATCGGGCAATAGTCCTATTTGAGGCGGGTCTGCTCTTCCCCACTTCTCCACAGGTCAGGAAAAGCTGGGTTCTATCCTGCCCGTGCCCTGAACTGGAATGATCAGTGAAGAAGACTGGCAAAGTCATGGACTGGTTAAGGTGGAAGTCTGAAACCACCTTAGGAAGGAATTTCCTATTGGTCCTAAGGACCACCTTGTCCCTGTGGATAAGGCCTGGAGCTCACTGATCTTCCTAACTGAAATGATTGCTACCAGGAACACTGTTTTCCATGTTACATACTTAAGCTCAGCTGAGGACAAAGGTTCGAATGGTGGCTACATTAGCTGACCAATGCATATATTGAGATCCCATACAGGAGTGAGTTCCCTGTGAGGGGGATGCAAATGCAATAGGCCCTGGAAAAACTTCCTGAATACCTGGTCAGAGGCCAGGTATGCCCCCTTCCCCGCAGAGAGGTATGCAGAGACAGCTGCTAAGTGTACCTTCAGGGTGGAAGGCCGCAGGCCCAAAGAATGAAGATGTGTCAAGTAGTCCAAGACTATTGGCAAGCCAGCTTGGCGGTGATCTAGCTGCCTTTGTCCACACCAAATAGAAAACCTCCATTTGGATGACTAAGTCTTTCTAGTGGAAGGTTTTCTTGACACCCTAAGGACCTCCAGCACCCCTTCCGAGAGGTGTAGGTCAGCATATTCCAAGTCCTCAAGAGCCAGGCTCCGAGTCTGAGGGACTGTAGGTTGAGATACAGAACTCTGCTCTGGGAGGAAATCAGAAGATTGTGCCTCCAGGGTCAGGAGCAGGTAGTACCAAGGCTGTCTGGCCCAGTCTGGAGCAATGAGGATCATTGTTGCTGGCTGAACCCCGAGCATGTTCACTACCCTGAGTAGCAGGGGGAATGGTGGGAAGGCACACAAACTTCCCTGTCCAATCCAGCAGTAATGCATCTAGAGGCACCGTGCTCAGTGCAGGGGGGCTGCAACAGAACAGTGTCAGCTGGTGATCGCCTGGGGCTGCAAAAAGGTCCACCTCTGGGGTGTTCCACCTTCTGAACACCACTTGCAGGATCTGCCTGTTTAGTTTCCACTCATGGTGGTTCTGGTTGATCCTGCGAGGATGTTTTCCTTCCCTGGAAGATGAACTGCTGAGAGGGAGATCCCTAGGAGTAAGTCAGGTTCCATACCTTCATGGCTTCTGTGCATAGGGTGAGGACCCTGTTCCCCCTTGCTTGATGATGTAGTACATTGTGGTTGTATTGTCTGTTCTGACTTACCACTTTACCTTGCAGCACTGAAGTGAAGGACTGAATGCCCAGAACCCCCCCCCTTCCCTCAAAGTTCCAGCAGGTTTATGTGAAGCAGGGACTCCTGCTGGAGTCGGGTACTGTGTGCAGTATGCTTCCCTAGATGGGCACCTAGGAGGGAGGCATTTGTTGTCAAAATTACTGATGGAGGCTTTTGGATGAAAGGGAACCCCTCCCTGAAGTTGCCCTTTTCTTGCCACAACTGCAATGCACGAAGAAGGGTTCCCGTGACTGGTACCATCTTTTTCAGGGAGTCCCCTTTTTTGAAACCAGTGAGCTCCAAGATGGAACTGAATGTCTCATCTGGAACCTTGATCCAGACACTGTTGCTGTTGATGCAGCCATGTGACCCAGCAGCTGGAGAGAATGTCTTGCTGGTCTGGGGGTATAGAGCCAAAAAGAGTTTGCTAGCTGTACCAGACTGTCTACCCTTCCCTGCGGGAGGAAGGCCCTTCCTCTTAGGGTAACCAGCTGTGCCGCTACAAACTCCAGGAGCTGAACAGGGGTTAGCACAGACTTTCTGGTTTACCAGGAAGCCCAATGCCTTCAGCATGTCTTGAGTGGTGGAAAGTGCCTCTTATACCTGTTGAGGAGACAGACACCACCAGCCAGTCGTCCAAATATGGGAAGACTGAGACCCCCCCCTTAGGTGTGCCACCACCACTGCTAGGCACTTGGTGAACACCCTTGGAGCAGAGGTCAGGCCAAAGGGCATGGCCCTAAACTGGTAGTGGCCTGATGGCAATCTGAACCCAAGGTACTTTTTGTGCAATTGCCTGATGGGAATATGGAAATAGGCATCCTTCAAATCCAGAGATGCCAACCAGTCTCCCAGTCTTAGTGTGGGGAGGATGGTAGCCAGAGTGACCATCCTGAACTTTGGTTTTGTCAAGTGTTTGTTTAGAAATCTGAGATCCAGAACGGGTCACCACTCCCCTGTTTTCTTTAGAGTGAGGAAGTATCTTGAATAGAGACCCTTTCCCCTTTGGGACAAGGGAACAGGTTCTACTACGTGGTCCTGAATAAGCAATGCTACTTCCTCCTCTAACAGAGAGGCCTCTGATGGGTTGGCAGGTCTGAATAGTCTTGCTCCCAACTTGGGCAGAAACTTGAAACAGAGGGCAAGGCCCTGGCTTACTACCTCCAGGATCCATTTGTCAGTGGTAACAGATTGCCAGACCTAGAGGTAGTGAGCCAGCCTACCCCCTACTGGAAGTGGGGAGGCGACCCTGGCAGACCTCTCAGGGGGTCTGCTTCGCTTGAGCACTAGCCTGAGTGCTGGGGACAGCCCTGCTGCTGCCCCTTCTACCTCTAAAGTACCCCCTCTGGGGCTGGTAGGTAGGCAGAGCCTGTACCTGGAGGAAGGGCCTACAATGGGTTCTACCCCTGCCCTCTTTTCCCTGGAATTTGAGGTGTTGCTGCTTTCTCCTTAGCAGCAGCACTTTTGTAGGCCACCTTGTAATCATCCATCTTTTTCATGTAAGCCTCAGTTTGTTCCCCGAAAAGAGATGTGGGCTCACAGGAAAAAGTCCAGTGCTTTTGTCTGGGTATTCTGAGACAAAATATGTTGCTTTTAGCCAAGCAAATTTCCTCAGAGAGATTGAGGTTGCCATGAGCCTGGCCGCAATGTCATTGGCATCCACTGCAATCTGAAATTGGCACTTAAGAGGCTTCAATGCCCCTCTTAGTTGCCTCTGAGAGGTCAGATGCCATAGGTCCAGGACATACCTTGGCTATTTCCAGGACTGTATTCCAGAGACTCTTCTGGTATCTAGAAATGCAAGCCATATAAGCAGCCTTTCTGATGGCTAAAGAGGTTCCCAGATATGACTGCTTAGCCATAGAGTCCATTTTCCTGGAATCATTCTCAGGTGGGGGGGGGGGTGATGCTAAAGGTATGCCTGCTTTGTCAAAAGCAGCAGCCTGCACCACCTCCTCATGACTAGGGTGCCCAAAATGGAATTCAGCCACTGATCTGGCCACCCCATACTTCCTGTCCATCCACTGATCCACTGGGGGAATGGACGTAGGTGTCTGCAACATTTTTGTGGCTTGTCTTTTAAGGGATCTGTGGATGGGCAGCAGCAGCAGTTTCCTTGTTGCGGGATCATCCATCATCTCCATGTAATCTGGCTCCTCTTCCTTTGTGGACTGAGTAGAGTGGTCCAGGGTTTGTGCCACCTGCTTCATAAAGGCAAAGTGGTTAGAATAATCTTCCACTGCCTTATAAGGGGAATCAGGGTTATGAGGATCAGGAGAAACCTCTGGTTCTATAGGTTCTCCAAAGTCATCCTCATCATCCTCGTAGCTGTAGACTTCCTCAGCAAAAACATCAGTTAGCTGTTCCATGGAACTGGGAACCGAGAGGGAACTCGAATCCAGAACCAAGGGTTGTGAACCGGGTCGCGGAACAGATACCATGGTACCGGTTTGCAATGCCTGTAAAAGGCTTATAGCATTCGATATAGCCTGTGTGGTTGGAACCACTGGAACTGTCAGTTGCGGTTCTTTAGCTGAATGTTGCTGAACCGGTAAGCTCTGCAAAGGAAAAGAGAAAGAAAAAGCAGTGTCTGCGGTTCTCTTTTTAGTCGAGAAACCATCACCCTGGTCAGAGGGCTGCTCACTCGTTTTTTTGGATTTCTCTTTCCGAGAAGTGAAAGCTTTTTTCTGAAGCCGGGTTAGCAGCTTTCTCGGACATTTTTTCCTTTCAGTCGGTTCAAACGCCTATCCAGCGTCAACTGAGGAAGGTTTTTACAAATTTCACAACCTGTCTTCAAATGGTCAAATCCCAGGCAGAGCACACAAAGTGATGGTCTGCTTTAGCAAATGCCTCCCCACACTTCGTACAATGTTGAAAACCCATTGGGCTGGTTCTTTTCTTGGGTAGTGACATAACCAATCAAAATCCCTAAAAGTGGGATTTAGTGAGCCCAGGCCACACACACAGAATCTCTCTTTTTTGCAGTTAGTTTAGCGACTGAAGAGAGAGAACCAAGAATTACCCTGGTGTCTCCACAAATAAAATTAACTGGCCCAAAAAAGGGTTTAAAGGAGAAATTATTTTTACATAGTTAACTGCCCTTCCATCTTCCTTTCCATGCCAGTTATGTATTCTGATATGATGTGATGACTTTTTGATAAATAATCTAGCTTTGGGGTACCCTCAGATCTACACAGAGCTCCACTCTCCTCACCAGTTACTGCTCTCGATTTTCATATTTCTAAGACATTCTAGGACATCAATAACTTCATTCCATGTTACTCATCTGAATGGCCTGGAATTGTGTTATAGATGTCACAGAATGTTCAGGCAGTATGAAAATCGAAAGCAGCAACTGCTGAGGAAAAAGTGATTCAGTGTAGTTACAAAAGCAACAAAATGAGATTATTAATTTAACAAAAAAGGTCAAAAGCATATCAGAATACTGGGTAGCCAATAAAAGAACAACTGGAGGGCATCTAGAGGTGTAAAAACGGTTTCCTATTACCTTTAAAGTGAAACAAACTTTTTAAAATATAAACAAATGTTTGGTTTCCTCCCGGTTAAGTGACCCAAGAAGAAACCAGAAAATTTAACAGAATAACACTAAATCTAGACTAATCTATCTGTATACTCAAGGACAGTGCTCAAAATCGAACAGAAATAAAAATTTACTTTAGAAAACAGACCAAATAAAATCTTCAGGAAACATGAAGGAGGGCTCCCCGAGGCGTCTGTACTAGGCAAGTGGAGTAAAGAATCTGACGGTTGCAGAATGTTTACCAGGTTTGAAAACCAAGCTCGAGCCTAACATTCCATGATTAGCATAGGTTCTATTAACCATTTCAGCTCCGGGGCAGTCTTATGGTGAGACCATACTGCAGAAGTCAGAATAAGGTAAGATTTTCTGGGGTTTGAACAATACTGGAAAGGGTTCCAATAGAGTCCCTTTGCTCAGATTCTGTACTCTCACCCACCAGCTCCGGGAGTGTTGTGGCTGAGGGGAGAGGGGAGAGGGAGATTCTGGCTAGATAATTTTCCCGACGTCAGATTCCAGGCAGACAGCCATTTCATTTAAGGGGCCGCCAGTGAAGTGAGCCCATGGGACTAGAACCATCACTGCTGCAGCGAGGCACAACTTGCATAGCAGGCCGAGAGCTGAGGCTGATGAATAAGCCTTGGGTAACCAAACTTCTGCCACTAGAGTCCCTTGTCTGGAAGGTAAGAGGAAGACCTTCCCTAGTTTCATGAGAAGACTGCCTCCAGGTGATCCAAGGTCTAAGATGGTTCGAAAGAGTTCTTCTCTGGGTTCACCACCCTGCCGTGGGACTCTAGCATCTCCTCAAGTCCTGCACAGACAAAACAACCCTGGAGGCAGTTGCAAGGCCAAGTGAAGTGCCTTGTACTGGGATGTCAGCCCCATACAGAAAACCTGATATACTTCTGGTGAGGCTGACGGATGGGGTGTTCAGCTCCCCTACCCATGTGAAGGTAGGCGACCATCCAATCTATTGAAGCTTGGAAATCCCCCCGCTGAACAGCTCGGGTGATTGACCTCAGAACTCCTAACAATCGTGTGGTGCACAAACTTGTTGAGATGCTCCAGATCCCAAAATGGGTCCGAAATCCCTCAACTTTTCGGGAACTACAAGTTAGATTAAGTAAGGACCATGACCTTGTTCACTTGGAGAAAACAGTGCTATTGCCCTGATTTGAATGAGGTGAGTCAGGGTCTCCGATGCCACCCAAGTACTTGCAGCATCCCTGGAGAACAGAAAATGAAAATTACGTACCTACTGTAATTCTTGATCTTCTCTTGTATCTTCACCATTCATTACTGCTAGGCGTTAGCCGGTGGCTCACACCAGTATGGGAGTTTTTTTTGAGGGGAGGGGGAGTCCGACTGTCGACGCAGGCCAACGTGACATTTAAGAGCATGAGGGTTGGACATTAGCGCCAGAGACTCCACCTCCACCACAGTTCTGTTCTGTCGGAGGGATGAAACAAATGGGGATAGAGAAAACCAAGGTGAAGCAAGAGAGCAGAGGATAGGAAAGGAAAGGATATAAACTGAAAAGATAAGCGACAGGGACAGAGATTGGACTTTTCCCCCCAAGTGATCAAAGGGCCCCAACCCTTGGGTGGTAACACAGGAAAAGGAAAGAAGATACAATATCGTAGAGGGAAGTGGGGGGCTGAAAGACCATTGGCTTATTTCGCCTAAAAAACCTAAAGGGTATGAAGACACAGGAACAAGGATCCTGTCTACTTCAGGGACCACTGGATGGAGGTCCAGAACAAGAGTATTCAAAATGGTCTTGGAGAATATAAAACATTGCAGATTCAGCCCCCTCTCCTCACCCCTAATCCACATGCGGGATTAAAGTCTTGGAACATGGCCCTCCACAGTTTATCACCAGACTACTTAGTCAAGGGGGGAAAATCCCTTAAACAGGAGAGGACTCTGTCCAGAATGAACTCTAAAGGCCGAGAGGAAGAGAAAGGGGGAGGAAATCCCTACAGGTTCTCACGAAATGCACCGACGCAGTCCCCACTTCAAGAAGATGAAACCGGCATAAACATCTAAGCCAATTAAGGAAGATACCATAATGCATCCCACTGAGAATCCCAGGGAGTTCCCTCCGAGGCCAGGGCGAAGACCCTACTCGCCACCCTCCTAGGATGGGCGCTCTGTGACTTTTTAGAGAAGGAAACAGAGGACCCTGAGGTACCAGGGGGACTCTGCCCCCAATTTGCCTCGAAGAGGGGGAGGACGATCAGGGTGGAGGAGGCGCCCAAGAGCCAAGGCCCAAGAGGGGAAGATGGGCGGGAATCAGTAATGAATGCTGAAGATACAAGAGAAGATCAAGAAATATGGTAGGCACGTAATTTTCATATCTTCCCTTGTCAATCTTCACCATTCATTACTGATGGGTGAGTACCAAGCCCCCCGGAGGGGACCTGGCACTGCCCTGAGGAAACATTCTCTTAGCCTCCTGCAAGGGAGATGCAGGAGGGAGAGACCCTTCTGCCATACTAGGTCAACATGACCCAAGGCTGGTCAGGCCAAGGTGTCCCCCATGGCCAGGGGGACTGAAGACGCCCCTGAAGATTCCTCCACGCACTGCGAGGGAAGAGACAGGTCCCTTGGAAAGTGGAGGAAATCACCCTACGCCAGGCAATGGGCAATAATCTAGACAGGCGAAGCCATGCCATCTGCATGATGCAGATCACTGTCCCTGCTAGTCTGGAAGCCATATCACTGGCATTGTGCGATGCCCTTGCTTGGTGCCTTGCAAACTCCAGACCCTGTGCAGAGAGGGCAATGGCTTGCATAGATTCCTCCAAAACAGGCAAGGATGCTAACACCTGTGCCAGCATTGACCACAGGTGCCTGCTGTAGGCAGCGTGGTGAGCCTGATGTGAGCAGATGCAGAGTAACACATGAGCTGAAGAGAAAACTCTTCTACCCCACCGGTTGAACTCTGCAGAATCCAGATCCGGAGGCCTGTCATGCACCAGGTGTTGAAGCCCTGAAGTAGTGTCTAAAGCCGTCAGCCCCAAGGGTGAGTGAAACAGAGAACCACGAGACTCCTGAGGAGCGCAATACCTCCTCTTGCAGTCCGCTGGGGCTGGGGATGAGGTGGCTGGAGACTGCCAGGTGCAGATAGACTCTTCCTGGAAGGGAATAGGCCAGGAAGGTGTTGGCACTGAACTTGCTCAGAAAACAGCAAGTCTCCCACTCGGTATTGCGTCTTATCACATGGGAGATGTGGAGCTTCGGAACTAGCCTTGAAAGAAAATCGCTGATATTTTGTGAAATAAGTGTCAGAAAAGGTGGACAAAATGTTTTTTCCTCAGATGAGGAAGAAAAGGAAGTAGAGGAGCTCGGATGTTCAGAGTCCTCCTGCGGTGGCGGAGACAGGCAAAAGACCTGCTCGTCCATAGCTCTAACATACCTAGGGAAGGCCGCCAGAGTGGCCCTGAAGGTCTCCCAGGTTAAAGGTCCCGTAAGGCCCCCATGGCCTGGGAGAGGGGAAGGTGTCTGCAGAGGGACTGCGGAAGGGCACCTCACTGAAAGTGCCCGGCCTCTGCCAGGGCTCTGAGACTGCGCTGCAGATCCTCCCATGTGGGGGGATCCAGGGGTCTATCCAGTCAACGGATGCAGCAAATGTGAAAATTAATCCTGGCTGAGCCCTGAGTGAGAATCTCCCCTGTGTACCACTGAGGACTGAGGTTGCATGGTTCCAGAAGGGCAACCCTTAGCGTTGCCCACTAAGGGCACCCTTGAAGTCTTAGAGGAGGAGAAGCGGAGCTTGGCACTGTGGCTCCTCCCCACCCCCTGCAGGTAGTAGAAGAAGGCCTCCGCACCTCACCCCAGCCTCTCAACCCTTCAGAATCTGAGGCCACCCTCTTCCTCGAACCCAGCGACAAAGAGTCCCCCAAACCCACAGGCCCCCCGTCCCCACCAAGGAAACCACAGCAGCACCAGAAATGACAGCTGCCCCGGTCCCCGCTGTAGAGACCACCATACCAGGTCCCCCGTGACTGCTATCCATCACATCACCCCCAACACTGGAGTCGACGTGGGGGATTGCAGAGGACACAGACTTTGGGAAGCCCAGGAGGTGAACACTGGGCCGCCTAGTGCCGCGTCCAAGAGGACTCCCCCGACTCAGAGGAGTCAGGGCGCCAGTCAGGATCAGCAAGTGAGTCATCCGCCTCCGAAGAAGAGGACACCACACAGACCACCAGACTAGTGTCCCTGGGAGCTGTCCTACCAACAGCAATGCGAATAGTGCTGCAGCGGGACACGGCACCACCCGTAGTGCCGCCTCTATCACCGGCACCGTTAATGATGCCGGGATCTGAAGTGGCACTGTCAGGCAGCGCCGAGGGTCCACCGGTGCCAGGCCCAGCAGCCGTGGGCCACAACACCAGGGGGAGCCTGCACCTCCAAGGAGGTGACTGCCGTAGTGGTGCCCTCGACCCGGCTTCCGAAGGGAAATGAAAATTACGTACCTACAGTAATTCTTGATCTTCTTGGACGAGTCTCCACCACTCATTCACACTATTGGGATCTGCGCCGGAGGCACTAGAACCCATCGGGAGCAAACTTTTTGCTGGAGGGTCGGCGCCGCGAGCCCTAGCTTGTGCGGTAACGACTATCTCGGCGTCGACCCTCCAACCACCTCAGTACCTTTTTTACCAACGAGGTGCAGCATAACTAACCTAAAAAAACGGACATAAGATAGTCCGGGCGAACCGTGTAAGAAGGGTCAATAAAGAAGTCTTAACGGCCTAAAGATTTGAGGGAGTGAAGATCAACAAGAAAGGTGAGCTCGGGGGATGGAGGGTGGGCGTGTGAATGAGTGGTGGAGACTCGTCCAAGAAGATCAAGAATTACGGTAGGTACGTAATTTTCATACCTTCCTGGACATAAGTCTCCACCACTCATTCACACTATTGGGAGAGTACCGAGCTAATAATCCCCCCGAGAGGGTGGCAGGAGAGACCAAGAGCTCACGTTTTTAGGACAGAAGTCCATTGAGGCTGGCTCTGCCAAAGGAAGAATGTCATCTGGCATGGACATCTAGTGCATAATGTTTAACCAGAGTATGCACTGAGCTCCAGGTGGCCGCATTGCAGAAGTCTGCAATGGGCACGTTGCGGATTTCCGCTAGGGATGCCGTGACTGCTCTGGTAGAGTGAGCGTAAACTCTACCCTCAACTAACCTGCGCCATGGAATAGCAGTAGCGAGAAACCGCCACTAGCCATGATGAGATGCACCTGATAGCTTACAGGTTGACCCAGCCGGGCTCACTGAAGGAAACGAACAGTTGCTGAGCTTTTGCGAAAATCCTTGGTTCCATCTAGATAGAAGACATGAGGCCTCTTCTAACATCCAAAGAATGAAGAGAAGCGTTCCCTTCATTTTGGAAGTCCATAAAATAAGAGGGAAGGACCAAAGGTTGGTTTAGATGAAATTCTGACACAACCTTAGGAAGAAATTTAGAATGAGCTGAAGAACTACTTTGTCCTTATGGAACACAGTATACGGAGGGTCTGTGACCAGGGCATGTATCTCAGAGACCCTGTGGACTGAGGTAATGGCCACTAGGAAGGCAGTCTTCCAAGTGAGAAATTTTGGCTCACAGGTAGCCAGAGGTTCTAAAGGTTTCCGAGTGAGCATGTCTAGCACAAGATTAATGTCCCAGGCTGCGACTGGACGTCTTGTAGGAGGTCTGGTATGCAGACTCCCCTTAAGAAACCTCTTAACCATAGGTAACTGAGCTAGAGTTAGGGAAATAATGGGCTCATGATACGCTGAAATGGCACTAAGATGAACTTTGACTGTAGAGTACTGCAGACCCGAATTCGAGAGGTCCAAAAGGTACTCCAAAACCTTATCTGGTGGACAGGAAAAGGGATTCAAAGAGGACTTTGCACACCAGAGACAACCTTCCACTTGGCTGTGTGAGTTCATGAGTGGCTGGCTTCCGTGCAGCCAGAAGAATATCTGAAACTCTTGAGAGACATTGAACGGTTTACTTGACCTCTTCAGGAGTCAAGCGTGAAGGTGAAGTGATCTCAGGTTGGGATGGACCACGGTCCCTGAGTCAAGGTTCATCTGCAGGAAGTGGTCTCGAAGGAACTGCCAACATATTGTTGAGCAGTGGAAACCACAGCTGCCGAGGCCAAAAGGGAGCAATGAGAATCATTTTGTCCCCCTGGGATTCGAACTTGAGGAGTACCCTCTGAATTAGAGGAAGAGGCGGAAAGGTGTAAAGAAAGCGTTTTGTCCACCGCAGTCTGAACGCATCCTGACAGAAAATGCCAAGCCCTGGATTTCTGGAGCAGAAGAGAGGCAGTTTTGCGTTGAGTGGGGATGCAAAAAGGTCCAGGTCTGGAGTTCCCCACTCTTCGAATAGTGACTGAACTAGGATTGAGTAGAGAGACCACGCATGAGGGTCTGTCTCTGTTCTGCTGAGATGGTCTGCCAGTTCGTTCTGAACACCTGGCAGATATATCGCTTGAATTAGAGCCTCGTGCTCCAAGCACCATTCCCATACCCTCACTGCTTCTCTGCATAAGGGGTAAGAGTGAGCCCCGCCCTGCTTGTTGATGTAATACATCACTGCTTTGTTGTCCGTTTGAAGGAGAATGTTCTTGTGACACAGAATGTCCTTCAAAGCTCGGACCGCATAAAGGACGGCTCTCATTTCTAGGACGTTTATGTGGAGCTGGGACTCTCCTTGAGTCCACGCACTTGAGTGTGGAGAGCCTGACAGTGAGCTCCCCACCCCATTAGGGATGCGTCCGTGGTAATGGAGATCTGATGGTCCACAGGAGCAAAGGGATACTCCTCCAGGAGATTGTTCTCTTGAGACCACCAGGTGAGTGACCTCCTTAAAGGTTCTGTCACCTTGAGATAGGACTGCGGGTGAGTGGTTGGGGACCACTGAGTACTGACCATCCACTGGGTGGTTCTCATGTGCAGACGTGCTAGGGGCACAGTGAACACTGAGGATGCCATGAAGCCTAGCATCCGTTGCTAGGAGAGAGCTGTGACTGAGCTGTTTTCCTTGATGTGACGGGCCATCTGAAGGATATCGTGCCTCCTGTCTTCTGGAAGAAAAGCCTTCACACAGGAGGTGTCCAGAAGGGTCCCTATAAAAAGGAGCCTCTGGGAGGGCTGCAGTTGCGATTTCTTGAGGTTGAGCAGCACTCCCATAGACATAAGGAAGCGCATTTCCACGGCGTCCAGAGTCCCTTGCCTGGAAGGACTTGCTAGAAGCCAATCGTCCAGATAAGGGAACACCTGAATTCCGACCTTTCTGAGGTGCGCTACGAGAACTGCACATTTTGTAAAAACTCGCGGCGCCGAGGATAGCCCAAAGGGCAGGACTCTGAACGGATAGTGCTGTCCCAGAGCCACAAACCTCAGGAATTTGTGATGCCTCGGGTGAACAGGAATGTGCTGGTAGGCGTCCTGCATATCCAGGGAGGCTAACCAGTCGTGTTGGTGAAGCAGAGGTAACAGGGTTCCCAGAGAAATCATTTTGAATTTCTCCTTGGGGAGAAACTTGTTTAGCTTTCTGAGATCTAGAATGGGGCGCATTCCGCCGGACTTCTTTGGAACCAGAAAGTAATGGGAGTAGAACCCAGAGTTTCGTTGGCGCAGTGGCACCACTTCTACTGCCCTGTTGTTCAGAAGGCCCTGAATCTCGGCGGCGAGAAGGTCTGACTGAAGGGTTGACAGCCTGGGCTGTCGTTTGGGGGGACGATCTGGAGGGGTCTCCACAAGATTGAGTGAATACCCCTTGCAAATTATCCAAAGGACCCATTTGTCTGAGGTTATGGACTTCCACTGGTTGTAGAAGTGCATCAGACGACCTCCCACCGGAGAGGAAAAGTCCACCTCGGGCAGCTGAGATGGAACTTGAGCCGGCAATTCATAAGGTAGCGCTGGGCGCTTTGGGCCCTTGCGCTTTCTGTTGCGCCTTCTTTTGAGGTTGGGCAGGTTGGTTCTTATGGACACTTCCTCTGCCTCGAAAGGACTGGCGATTATGAAACTGTCGTTTACTGGCATGCCCTCGAGAGGGGGCAGGAGGGGGCCGAGCCAACTTAATGGCTGACCTAGTCTTTTGTGTAGCTTCTAGAGCTTGCTCTACCTGAGAACCAAAAAGATATGCACCATCAAAGGGCAATGCCATCACCTGCTGCTGTGAGTCATTCGTAAAGCCCGAAGTGCGCAGCCAGGAATGACGCCGGGTGCAAATACCAGCAGCCGCTGAACGGGAAGCAGTGTCAAAAGCATCCATGGCTGCTTTAACCTGTTGGTTATTAGATTCAATACCTCTGGTAATGGTTTGAAGAAGCTCTGGCTTTGAATCAGACTCCGGTAGGGCTTCAACCATCTGTTTAATAGAATGCCACAGGATATACTCATATTGAGAAAAATAGCCTTGGTAACTGGCAATTCGCATACTTAGAGTAGAAGCAGCAAAGACTCTCTTACCTAAGGAGTCTATCTTATAAGATTCTTTGTTAATAGGTCGAGCTGTAGTAGCTTGAGGAAGAACGACCTTATCATTCTCTGCCAGGACTACAATAGGATACGCAAAGGCTTGAGATGCCAAAATGGGGCGATCCTGGGGGGCTGAATACTTCCTATCAATGGATTTAGCCACCAAGGGGAAAGAGCAGGATTATTCCAAACCATTTGAGACAGCGTCTCGAATGAAGGCTGAATCGGAGGAGTCAAATCCGTAGGGATCTCCGAGGTATGAAGATATTGGAGTCTCAACAATTTCCCAGGATCAATGTCTGTAGTCTGGAGAGAAAGTGTGGAACTCAGATTTTTCAGAGACTTAAAGGATAGGTCCTCGACCACAGGCTCTGTAGCAGTAATAGATCCTGCTTCGTCCACTTCATCACCCAACCGAAGGTTTGGGTCAGGCTCAACGTCATCTCCTGACAGTCCAGGAGGGACTGTATGGACAGGAAAGGAATGAAATTCAGAAGAGGAGGAAGAAGGAAACAAGTGAAAAGAGAAGTCCCCGAGAGCTGCCGTCGCCGAGGAGGCACGTGGCGCCGAAAACCGCACGGCGCCGAGGGTGGCACCGAGCGCAGCACCGACACCAAGGACTGCGCTGAGATGCCACACGACGCCGAGGGTGCCGAAAACACTCCCAGACTCCGAAAAACAGGTTTTGAAGGAAGAAGAGCAGGAGATAAGGGCATCGGTGTGGCCCCCTGCACCGCAGCCATGTGGGGGGGGGGAACACCTAAGTGCGGCGTCACCGGCACCAAAGAAGGTGCCGCGCGACCAGGAAGTTCCAACTGCCCTACCTGGTCGCCCAGAGAGCCCAAAGACCCATGAGCGACCGAGCCAGGTAGCCGAACCAACCTCCGAGCCCATTGCTCCATAAGAGCGGCCCACTGATGAAACTGCTGATCTGAAGACCTACCTGCGGGCGGGGTAGGGCTCCGATGTCGAAGCCGTTGGCTACCAGGAGCAGAAGTTGGCGACCCCGAAGGAGGAGAACGGCAACTAGCCCCGATAACCGGCGCTCACGCCGCGAGACATATCGTAGGCGCACTTTAAGATGCCTTCTTTAAACCTGCAGGCCAAGAAGAGCTCGAGGCCGAACGTGCCGAGAGTGCCACCGCTATTTTTATGCCTTACGGGACCGCCCATCCCCAGGCATTGGACTGACCGCTGTCAGAACCTCCCTCCGGAGAAGGCGGCGGACCGGACCCAGCCCCACTGACTGAACAGCTTTCATACGAAGTTTCCCCACCGTCGCCTGACCTGCTCATGGTCGACTCCGTCAAGGTAGGCTGAGACTTCTTTATTGTATTTATTTTAAAAATAAGAATAAATTTAAGCAATACTGTATCGAGATAACACTACAAAAATAAAAACCAAAAACTATGCTGCGAGTTTGAAGTTTGACTCCCGACAGGCGAGCGACAGCCTCACTGAAGTGCACTCGCCAGGCGGGAAAAAAGGAACTGGGGCAGTTGGAGGGTCAACGCCGAGATAGTCATTACCGCACGAGCTAGGGCTCGCGGAGCTGTTCCTCGCGGCGCCATCTCTGGCGCTGACCCTCCAGCAAAATGTTTGCTCCCGATGGGTCCTACTGCCTCCGGCGCAGATCCCATTAGTGTGAATGAGTGGTGGAGACTTATGTCCAGGAAGATCCAAGATGATCCTCTGGCACAGCAAAAGAAACCTCTTCGATGGCAAGGCTGGAATCCGAGGAGGTTTCCTCCTCACCGGGCTATATAGACCCGGGAGGGGACCCAGAGGCTGGGTCAAGAGATCTTGCCATGGCATCCCTAGAACGACGCTGTCCTCTGAAAGTCGGCAGGGCCCTGCCAACTTTAAATGTGCAGATCTCAAGAACACGGCGGTCCATGGAGAAACAGGCATCGCAGTTGTCCACATCGTGGTTGGGACCAGGCAACGCAGACAAACATCACATTGGTCCGTAATGGAAAAATGCTGGCCACAGGGACACAGACGCATGGGGGCACGGCCCGCTTTGGATTTTCTCTTAACCCCCGAACCAGGCATGATGCAAAAAAAATTTACAAAACTTCACAGAAAGGACCAAGCACCATCAGTAGCAATAAAAGGAACAGGCTTACCAGTTTCCAACAGCGTTGGGTGAATTCAGAACCGGGATGGAGACAGAGGCAGCAGGAAACAGTGTCAAATGGCAAAGGCCTAGTGACACAGGAAAACTGATAACTTGTGTAACCCCTAGGTGGCACTATCCCAGGGGCTACTACCCCTGCCTGCTTGGCTAGAAGCAGGTTAAGGGGTCTGGGTAATGAAACGGGTGCCTCCACCCAGAGGTCAGGGTTGTTAGTGGTCAAGCTAACCTGGGCACAGCCCTCTGGGACACTAAACCCCCTCTTTCCCTTCTAGTGGCCTGAACAATATACAATAATTACTTTAACAATGACCCTTATTCACCAGGCAATTATCCACGCTGTCTGCACTTACCACAGGGCTGGGTCCTCTAGCTTGACCCTGGGGACCCCCTGTAAAAGAAGGTTCAGCACAGCAAAACAGCAAATACAGGTTACTCACCTGTAACAGGAGTTCTAGGAGTGGCATATGTTGTTCATCCACACTTATTGGCAGGTTCCTTGCTGCTTTAAATCTTGCCGGAAGGTCTTCAAGCTGGCTCCTCCCACACACCCGGGAGATAAACTCTCGGCTCCGCCCCATAACGCCAGATCTAGCCCGCTGGAAGCCAGGTTGCGCATCGAAGCCGGGGAGGTCGGGTGGGTCGTTTGGATGAACAACATATACCACTCCTAGAACTCCTGTAACAGGTGAGTAACCCGTATTTCTAGGGACGTGGATATGTTGTTCAATCCACACTTATTGGCAGACTCCTAGCAGTTCTCTGGGAGGAGGGAGGCAAGGCGTGCACCCCCTACTTGGGAAAGAGAGACTGGAGAACAGAGGTCCCAAAACCAGCAGCCCAGCATGACTCAAGGTCGATGTGGTAGTGGGTAATGAAGGTGTGTTCCGACTTCCAGGTAGCAGCCCTGCAGATTTCCTGGATAGGGACGTCCCTGGAAGCAGCCACTGATGCAGCGGTATGGCAAGTAGAATGAGCTCTTATCCCTTTGGAAGGCTCCATGCCCGCCAACCAGCAGCAGAGATCTATGCAGGAGGTGACCCACCTGCCTATCGTCCGCTTGGCTGCAGGTCTGCCAGGTGCGGCTTCAGCGTAGAAGACAAACAGCTGGCGAACCTCTCCCCGAACTTCAGCCATCCGCGCTTGTAATAAGAGAGCACTCTTCTAGGGTCCAAAGTATGGAGCCTATATTCGGCCTCCAAGGTGTGATTGGGGTAGAACACCAGCAGAGTCAACACCTGGTTAAGGTGAAACTCAGACACCACCTTCGGAAGGAATTTCGGGTGGGGGCACAGGACAACCTTGTCCCTGTGGAAGACCAGATAAGGAGACTTGATGGAAAGCACCTGGAGCTCTCCCATCCTTCTGGCTGATGCAATAGCCACCAAGAAGGCGGTCTTCCACGACAGGTGAGAAATATCACACCTGTGCATCAGTTGGAATGGCTTGCCCATGAGCTTAGCCAGTACCAGCAGTAGATCCCACGGAGGTGGAGGTTCTTGCACCGGAGGGGATATGTGAGCAAGGCATTTGAAAAAGCACCCAACCACCTTCTCCTGCGCCACCGACTGCTTCCCGGCCCACACCCGGTAAGCAGAGATGGCTGCCAGGTGCACCTTAAGGGTCGTCGACCGAAGCCCTAGCTGAGAAAGGGACTGCAGGTAGTCCAGAATGCTGGCCAAGGAACAGGAGGAAGGGTCCAACCCCTTATCCTGACACCAAATGGAGAATCTCTTCCATTTGAAGGCATAGCATTTTCTGGTCGACTCCTTACGGGATGCCTCAACAATGTTGAGGACCTCGTCTGAAAGACCCAAGGCCTGGAACTCTAGCCGCTCAGGCACCAGGCCGTCAAGTGCAGGGATTGAAGGTCCGGGTAGAGAACCTTTCCCTTGTTGACAGAGATCAGGTCCGGGCTGGCTGGAAGCCGCCTCGGGAGCCTGGAACTGAGGCTGAGGAGATCTGGATACCAGAACTGGCGGGGCCAGTCTGGGACTACTAGAATCACCTGCGCCTTGTCCCTCCTTGCCTTGAGAAGCACCTTGTGGATCAAGGGAAATGGAAGAAAGGCATAGAGGAGGCCCGGGGTCCACGGCCTTGATAAGGCAGCCCCCTGCAGCAAGCCCTGCTGAGGGGGGCAGGCATGAAACAGCCTCAGCTTCGCATTCTCCCTGGAGGCAAACAGGTCCACCTGAGGTGTGCCCCAGTGGGAGAACAGATCTTGTACTACCTCTGTCAGGAGAGACCACTCGTGAGATGCAGCGTCTATCCAGCCGAGGGCATCAGCCAGAGTGTTGGAGGCTTCTGCCACATGGATGGCTAGGAGATCTGCCTCCAGTCTGCTCACGAGAGACCAAGTGCGGAGAGCCTCCTTGCACAGAGGCAAGAAGTGCGTCCCGCCCTGGCGGTTTAGGTAGTACATGGCCGTGGTGTTGTCCGTCTGGACCTGGACCACTTGACCCCGTACAAACTGAGCGAAGGCGGTGAGGGCTAGTCAGACTGCTCGAAGCTCCAGCAGGTTGATGTGACATCGAGACTCCTGAGGGGATCAGAGGCCATGCGCTCTGAGCTTCCGCAGATGGGCACCCCAACCCATCAGAGGCATCGGTCATTACAGTGACCGTCGGCTCTGGGCGGACAAACTGGATACCCTCCTACAGATGAGCTGGAACAAGTCACCACTGGAGAATGTTCCACATCTCCTGGGTCACTATCACTGGCTGGTCCAGAGGACCGGAGCGCTGTGACCATTGGCGGGCCAGCCCCCATTGCAGGGGACGCATGTGCCAGCGGGCCCAGCGGACCATGCTGGTGCAGGCCGCCATGAGGCCCAGGAAGTCCCGGGCAGGGTGCAATTGCCCAACCAGAAATGATTGGGCAAAGGAGGGAAGAACCTCGGCCCTGTCCGCTGGGAGCCATGCTCTGGCTCGAAGAGAGTTGAGCTCTGCCCTCGATGAACTTGAATCACCTGCATTGGCACGAGTTCCGATTTGGCCTCGTTGAGGAGGCCAATCTGAGAGCAGATCTGGAGGGCCAGATCTCTGGACTGCTCCACCTCCAACCTGGAGGGGGGCTGCAATCAGCCAGTCATCCAGGTAAGGGTACACCCAGACCCTTTGGCGCCACAGGAATGTTGTCACCACCGCCATGCATTTGGTGATGACCCTGGGAGCTGGAGAGAGGCCGAAGGGCATGGCCCGGAACTCATAAAAGGGATCCCTCCACCCTGAAGCGGAGGAATCGCTGATGAGGCGGACGGATTGGGACATGAAATAACGTGTCCTGGAGGACCAGAGAACAGAACCACAAGCCTCATTCCAAGGATGGAATGATCTGAGCCAGAGTAACCATCCTGAATATACGAGACCTTAGGAACTTGTTCAGGTCTTGTAGATCGAGAATGGGGCACCAGCCCCCCGTCCGTTTTGGGACCAGGAAGTACCTGGACACAAACCCTGGGTCTGGAGGAGGACCTGCCACCTCCCTGATCACCTCCTTCTGGAGGAGCAGGGCAGTGTTGGCTCGACAAACCAACAGAGTCTGCGGACCTTCTAGAGCGCCCCCCCACCCGTGGGGAGACGGCTCGGTAGGGTGGGGACTGCTCAAATTCCAGAGGCAGACCCCTTCCTACCACTTCCAACACTCAGTGGTCCGTGGTGATATTGGACCAGGCGGAAAGGAAGTGGTGGAGCCCCCCCCCACGGGGGGAACCCGGGGAGGAGTGACGAGGTTGGGGGCGACATCCCTCAACCCGTCACTGGGCAGGCTTGGAGGAAGGGCCGCTGAGGAGCTCACTGGACCTTTCCTCCCAGTTCCTGCTGGAGGAAGCAGCAGGCTTGGCTTTGGGGTGCCAAGTGCGAGCCTGCTGGCCCCGATGCTGGTGTTGCTGGGCCGACGTGCATGCAGGAGCTGAAGGACTAAAGGGCTTACACTGCTGCTGGTGGCCTTTGTCCTTCTGGGCAGACGTGACAGAGTCCAAGGTGGCGCTGGACTTCTCGATCCGCTGAAGATGCCCCTCCACCCCGGGACCAAACAAGTTGGTACCCAGGAAAGTAACGTCTGCCAGCTTGTGCTGGGTATCCGCCATAAAGGTGGAGATCCCCAGCCAAGCTCTGTGGCGCATGGCCACTGCGGCCGCTACTGACCGGGCACATGAGTCAGCGATGTCCAGGGAAGTCTGGAGCTGCTGTTTGACCACCGCCCTTCCCTGATCCCGCACCTGCTTGACCGTAGTTTGGAGGTCAGCCAGGAGACAAGGAATCACCTCATCCAGGGAGCCCAAAAGGGCATGTGAAAAGTGTGCCATCAGGACGGCCGAGCTGGCCTGAAAGGGCGGAAGCAGCATAAACTTTCCGCCTGGAGTAGTCCAACTTCTTGGACTCCTTGTCGGGAGGCTTGTCCACATCCCGAGCATTCCTGGAACGCCAGAAAAACGCTGTCGGTCACGAGCCCCTCCGCAGAGGTGTGCTCCGTGAAACCGGAGAGTGAACCGGTGGGAACAGCATACTTCCGAGCCATCCTGGCCAAAGGTGCTGGACAAGAAGCTGGCCGCTGCCATAGCTCCAGAGCCGGGCCAACAATGGCTTTGGCTACCGGGAAGGCCTCCGTGGGGGAATCCCCTCGGTCCAGTATCTCCATGAGGGGATACTTGGCCCATTTTGAAACTGGTTTCAGCTTCATCCCAGTGGATTCTGACATGAGTCGAGGCATTCCAAGGAATAAGGATGGGCTCTCGTCCACTGACTGACCCCCGGTGGACTCCAGGTCAAGCGGCCTGGAGAACAAGGAGTCGTCGTCGGACTCAGAGGAGTCTGCGAACAGCTGCCGAATGCCTGAGCCACCCGCCACCTGCCGAGGTTGATCGGGAGTGAGGGTGACCGACAACCAATGGGGCAAGCCCTGACCCGACCGAGAATCCTTGGTCGGGGCCCCAGTTTTAGGTTGTGGAGGCAGGGGTTCCACCACAATGGGTGGTGCAGCCGGTTTTGGCCGAACAACTGGTGCCGGCTTCGGCTCCTTGACTACAATGAGGGGTTGTTTCGGACGCTCTGGTGACAGCCACTTAATGGCTGGGGAAGGCGATGGAGTTGGCTTATTCCCGGTCAAAAGGAGCTGCTGCCACATTAGATCCACGTAGCGCCAACGGAATTTGCGCCGGAGCCTATCCTCCGAAGAGGACGATGACGAGGATGAGCGGTGCCGCCGCTTTCCATGGTGCCGAGACCGCCGATGTCGGCGGGATCGGCTGGACCTGGAAGACGTCCAAGACCGAGACCTTCGGTGTTTGAGGGTGGGTCTGAGAGGGGGCCGGGGAAACCCACTCCTCCCTCGGTTCAGGGATCTTAACCGGGGACTCCAGCACAGGAGGCACAGGCAAGTCCTCTGTTTCCACTGGGGGAACCGGTGAAGAAGGTTTTTCGGCTTCTCCAGTCGACAGACCGTCCAATGGATGGAGAAAAATCTCGACCCCTTCGACAGGTGTCTTGGCCGACTGACCTGACGGGGACACCGTGAAGCCAGCAGCTTTAGCCGCAACCTCAACCAAAGTAGAGTGTCGACTATCCGGGGAAGGGGACCTCTCCCACGAACGTCAACGGTGGGACTTACCCTTAGAGTCCTTCTTTTTGGACCAAGAGGAATGTCTTGAAGGCCCCACTCCCTTGGTGGAGAGGGATTGGCAAAGCTCCTTAAACTAAGCCATGTTGGAGGAGGAGCCCAAGGAGAGCGGGATAAATGCCACGACCAAGGATGATTATGATGCGGCCTGGGCCGCCTCCTCCGAGGCCGATCATCTGCTCAAGCTGTTCAGCCGAGCCCGCAGCTGCGGACACCGCCCAACGGGCCTCCTTTGACTTGACTGGAGGATAACATTTCTCTGGGTGCCCAAGTTGTAATTTGGCAGCACGATCCTCTAAGACCGTAGCCGAAAAGGACTTGCACAAGTTGCAGGCCTGCGAGTCGTGGCCAAGCCCCAAGCAGTAAACTCACGTGGAGTGCGGATCAGTCCGGGACATCTTCTGCCCACAGGGGCACCGACGAAATCCGGGAGTCAATTTGTACATCGCAGCCACGAGGGAAGATAAAGACTGAAGTCTTGTGAATTTTTTAAATTAGTTTCGGGTTAAACGAAGAGTTTGGATCCAGGCCTAAAAAGCAGAGCACAAAGGAGGGAACCTGAGCTTCCAAGCGGTAAGGAAGATCTGGCGTCATGGGGCGGAGCAGAGAGTTATCACCCGGGTGGGTGGGAGGAGCCAGCTTGAAGACCTTCCGGCAAGATATAAAGCGGCAAGGAACCTGCCAGTAAGTATGGATTGAACAACATATCCACGTCCCTAGAACAGTACAATACTTTGGGCACAAACTGGAACCACAGTAAGGTTAAATGCAAATAAAGTTAAATCCGATTTATTCAGGGGACTTGAACAAGGGAGGGGCGTAATCAGGCTGATTTGCTTAAAAGCTATATTAATCAGACAGTTATGCATGCAGTTCAGAGTCCCTACACAGTCACACACTCTGGGTACCCAGGTAGAAAAACTGTGGGCTAGCCAGGAACATTGCACCTGACTGGGGCACTGTGATGGAAGAAAGCAACATGCATAACACACACTATTTGTAATCCGGAGCCGGAGGGCTCAGTTCGTGAAAGAAAAGGCAACAAAACAATCAGATGACAACACTTTTAGAGTTAGCTGTTGTTGCAGGGAGCTATCCTGATGTTTACTCATGATACCCAATACTAGACACAGGCAGGACGAAATAGAGACTGCAGGCTGTTGAGCTGGTGTGCCCGGAGAAGCAGGCCCACACGAATCACCAAGGCGTTGTTCCTGTTCAAGGCGTTGAGCAGGGGGCTGATCCCCAGGATGGTCTCTCGTCGATGACTTTCTCTGCGTAGCAGGTATTCTGGCTGGGCCAGTGTAGCAGGGCCCAGGCAAACGGAAATGGGTACAGATTCAGTCCGTGGAGCTGGATATAGCCTTCAGCAAGCAAGGCAGTTCAGATACACAGTGGGGAACCAAATCAAGACCCACTATAAGCACACAGCGCATTCACATGTAAGGAAATTCCACTGTACCAGGCAAATGGCTCTTCAGTCGCAATTACAGAGTCTCTGCACAATCCGGGAGTTCAGAGGTAGCTGGAAGTCCTGACAGGCCGCTCGCATTCAGCAAATCTTCGGTCTTCTTCAGGTTAAAGCCTGGTCACAATTCAGTGGCTCAACTCACTCTCCAAATTCGGATTCAGTCTGGGAAAAAAAAAAAAACACAAAAAAAAAAAAAGTTCCCTCTCAGGAACAGCAGGCAGGCATGCAGGCCAAACTCTGGCCTTTCCACAATTCTCCCATGCGAATTCACTATGGATTGCTGCTTGAACTATTTTGAGCTGTTACTTCTTCATTTCCCACCTCAGATCTAACTGAAACTGCAAGCAGTGTGGACTTTCCCAAGATCCAAAGGTTCAGTTGGCTGATCTGTCAGTCACAACAAGGTCCCCCTCCCCCAAAGGTTATTTTAGGCACCAAAAAGCCCAAAACTACAATTCCTATAAGTTTTGGCCCCTACCAAGCCCCTGCAGGCAGGCTCCATTTTAGAGTCCCAAATGTACTGATTGGCCCATTTGCAGTCCAGGACCAAGATGATGGAAACAAACAGAACTGTCCATGCTGCAAAGAAGGCAAGTTAGAACAAACTACAATATTATTACTACTCTAACAAATGATCAGCAAACAAGTACATCTTTTAACAGAGCTCCCTCTCAGATTAATTATGACTGCAATCCAGGCAGCTCTTAAAGAGACAGTACACAGAGGATATGCAGACACTCTCTGGCAATACATTTAAAACTGCTAAAACGCAGAACACCAGCCTGGCAGTGAGCATTTAGGCAAGCTTAAAGAAGACTTTTCGGGAACCCCCATTTGTGGGGGGGGGGGGGTTACACTTGCACAGCAGGTGCGACCTCAACGGTGGGAAAAACAGAACTAGAGTGGAGGAGGAGTCTGCGGCTCTTAACGGCCAACCCTCGTGCACCACACAATGAGTCTGCCTCGTGGGCAGAGCTGTCAGTGCAGATTACTCCCCCCCCCCACCCAAAAAAAAAAAACACCACTCCCGTCACAGGTGCGCACCTCCAGCTAACACCCAGCAGTAATGAATGGTGAAATTGACAAGGGAAGATCATCTCCTTGAGAAAATCGTTGAAATTCCATTGCATATCCCAGGACTAGAATTTCCAAATTCCCAAACATCAGACGTTGTTTGGGTCCATCGTGGTAAGAACTCCTGCAGACTTCCATCCAGGAAAAGGGGCAAGGATGGGCTCGCGTACCCTCACTGTGAGGTAACAGACTTTGGACTGATGTGTTGCATGGCACCTGGGCCAGGGCCTCTCTCTGACACGGTTTTGACAAGGAAGATGACCTCATTGTCTTGGAGCATTTACAAAAGCATGTAGGGCGAAAACTGAGCAACAGACCTTCTTGAAGGGAAGGGTAAACAGCTTAGATTTTGAAGCTTGACAGCGGCCCAATGTCCAAGTCATACGAACTGCATGGTAGGCGCAAGTGACAGACTGAACAAGTAGAGATGTGCAATTCTCCACTGTGAAATCACCTAGAAGTGGGGACCATAGTAAAACACACACTGGCTCCTTCCGAATTAGGGGGAACGAAACCACCCAGAGGAGTGACCCACAAGGTAAAGGCCCTGGCACTACAAAGGAGGCTTAGAAAATGTGTAGGTTGTGTTAGAGGCAAAGCCCTCCTACATGCGGCATCTACTCGTTTGTCGTGTGAAATCTGTCAAAGTCATAAGCCTCGATAGGAATATCAGTGCTTGACAGAGTCATAGATAGCCTTGTCCGCCAGCAGTGGAGCTTCCCACCTATGAAATGTTTCTTCTAAAAGGAAAAAAGTCCACGTCTTCAGGTCTGCAAGATCCTTTTTCTGACCACACCGGCTCGTTCTTGCTCAATAAATAGGTCACAAATAAACTGAGACATCCACTCACTGTCTCCCCGTACTGAGCCTCCTTGAGCTGTAAGGACTACAAGCCACAACTATTAAAAACAAAAAAAAAAAAAAAAAAAACAACACAACAAGGACTTTGTCAACCAGGGGAAGAATCTGATCCTTCACTGTGTTCCGTTCACTCCCCCTTCCTATTCCTCCTCTTCTTAGAGCAACTCTTATATTTTATAAAGGTCAAACAGGAGCTTCCCCCAAGACCCCCAAAATTCTCATCCTGACCTACAAGTAGTCAGGGTCAGGATCTGCCTACGCAGAGTCAGCTACGCACACTTGGACGTCCCCGTGTGGGCCAACCCTGACTGGAGGGGCCCAGTATGGGGTTGGGTGTAACTGCTGAGATGCCCTGTGGAACATCGGGGCTCAAAAGTCTCGCCCAGGAGCAACAAGAGAGATAATTCCCACAATTCTGCTAGCTACTTCCAACTGAAGATCCAGGTGCCCCTTCCCCAGTTTGGAGGACCGGTTGGGGGAACCGTTAAGAGAAAATTGCTGGGCAACACAACAGGGTAATAGGAACCCACAGAGAGGGCCTCTATCCTTTGCAGGTCTAATGCCTTTTCCTAATTAATGGTCTCCGATAAGTCATGGTGCTAATACGACAGACCTGTTTATAATTATTATAGCTTGTTTGTGTTGCAAGAACCTATGTAACTTTGGCACACTAAACACACATGCAAACGAACTTGTGTGCATGGAAATGCAACTGTGCAACATAAAAATAGGAGCGTGCCCTAAATATGCACTTGTGAGTTCACCATGCAACTTGCTTGCACTATCACGCAGCTGCGTCAAATATTTACATGCAACATGTAAGAATTAGGAGTGTGTGCAAAAGTGCACTTGTGAGCTATCAATATGCAACTTGCACTCTCACACAGTTGCATCAATATTATATGCACTTTGAGTGCCCCCACTAGCGCAAGAGAAATAAGTGCACAAAAACTAACTGAAGAAGCGTGTGACCAACCACCAAAACAACTTGATGGTGGCAGGGTGAACGTTCAGAGGGCTAAGGAGAAGAAGGCACTCCAAGCCCTCTGACACAACAGCAAATTAACATAAGATGACATAAAACACAAGCACAAGTTTTTTTTTTTTTTTTTTTTTTAAAGGCATTAACACAACCTGACAACTGGGGGACCATTGCAAAAGTTAAGGGCCTCCCCGCCCCAAAATAACCAGAAAAGCACTTGCCTATGGCACTTTTTTTTTTTAATGGAGACCATTGAAACACCCTAGAAGGCATATGTGACTCCCAGTCCACGAATGGAAATGAGTGAAGCAGGTTAGTTAATTAGAAAGCTGTAGCTTAACAGGCACAATTTTAATTTAGAGGTGCTCCCTGGAACCAGGCCACCCCAACCTGCAATGCAGAATTGCAGCCCCAACAGAAATCTTGAAAGTCTTGAGAGAAGATATCAGGATGGAAGCGATGGTGGCATAATCCCAAGATGGGGGGACAGACCACCTCGGAGATATCATTGAATAAGTTTTGTAGTTTTGGGGATAATACTTTATTGAATTTTTTGTACCATTCCGCGGAGTATCAGTCGGGGCCAGGGCAACGCCCTGAATTAAGTTTTTTGATAGATTCCTCAATCTCCAAGATTGAAATATGGGATTCTAATTTTTTTTAATTTGAAGAGGAGAGTGTGTGGGAAGTTTAGCCCCATTTAAAAATTGTGTTGATTCACTATGGGGGAATGATGGAGAGGGGGAATAGAGTTTGGAGTAGTATTCTATAAAAGCCTGTTGGATATGTTCTAACGAGTGGTGTACTCTACCAGAGGTTGGGTTCTTAAGTCTTAATATTGTAGAGGACCCCTTTTGAGCCCGTAATTTACGGGATAGGTTCTTGATAGCTCTGGGACCCCCTTCATGAATTGATTGTCGCAAGTAGTAGAGGGACTGCTGAACCTTATTGTCCATCATCCATTGTAGATGTTTTTTTGTTGTGGTCCTATCGCCCCATAGCCATTCTTAACGTTGACTATAAAATTTATATGGCCATACTTGCCGCTAGACTCGAACTGACATTACTGCAAATCATACACCCACATCAATCAGGATTCATCAAAAACAGAAATACTTTGATAACATACGTCGAGCCCTGAATTTACAGGAATATGTTCGAACTAGATAAATCCCATCAGTATTCCTCAGTCTAGACGCAGAAAAGGGGTCCGACCGGGTCTCTTGGCCTTTTCTATGGGACACCCTTAGATGTTTCCAATTCCCACCACAGTTCATTGCTATTTTAATTAATCTATACAAATCCCAGCGAGCATACATTCGGGTTAATGGATCCTTATCTCCCCCACTATCTATGGGAAGAGGAACTAGACAGGGCTGCCCTTATCCCCATACCTCTTCGGCTTATTTCTAGAACCCCTGGCGGTACTTCTTCGAAATTCCCCTATGACCGAAGGAATACCAATTGGACATCAAGAACACAAAATCAGTCTATTCGCAGATGATATATTGTTAACCCTGTTAACTCCCTCCCAGTCTATCCTTGAGGCCTGGAAGATTCTAACCCAATTCAAAAAAATATCCGACTTCAAACTAAATGTAAATAAAACAGCAATATTGTCATTTAATTACACCCCATCCCAATCACTAAGAAAACTATTTCCATTCAAATGGTGATCAACCAAAATAAAGTATTTGGGACTTTATATGATCTGAGTATTTGAGCTCAGTAACTACGAACCTCTCACAACACAAATCCAGGCCGACTTAGAGAGGTGGGATACAGCTTTCCTTCCTTTACATCAACGAATCTCAATCATACATACCAATATCCTCCCTCGGATCTTATATTTGCTTCAAACTATTTCTTTCTTCCCCTCGAAATATTACATTAAAGATCATGTGTAACAGTTTTTACATATTTTTAATAAAAGTTTAACACTGAAATTCAAGTCCTTGTGTCATGATTAAGGTTTCCGGAAAATGTCATGCTGTTTGGTTTTGTGGTTTTATTTAAATCAACATTTGTTAACTTGCTCTACAGTGGCTGAAAACACTGAAGTTATTTATGGCCTCTCAGTCAAACTTAGAGTGTGACGACATCATTTCGGAGTAGCCTGCTCTTTCAGATTCCTAATCAGAGCAGCACTCTGTAGAGTTTATGGTTTGCTGAGCTCTCCAGGTTTCTTACAAAACCAGTCTCTGGTTTGTGTTTAGATAGATCAGCTTAAAATATATCATTCTCTTCCTTTAAAAAGCTGATCATTTCGGTTTCAATGCTGAATTGAAGTAGCAGAAATCTTTTTCTGTGAGAAATCAGCTTGTCTGTATCACAGCTCTGTTCGTTCTAATCAAACCTATTTTTTTTCTAATTATATAAGACAGGGCTGTTTAATGAATGTAAAATAAATCTAAATTTTGTTCATTCACATAAACAGTTTCTCTTTAATGTAGCCTTCATAAATACAATTACGTAAGAAATGTTTTTTTTTTCCATGTTAGACTGACAAACAGATGCTTGTCACAATCTGCTACAGTATTTCAAGCACATGTACTGTCAGATTTCACACATTTGAATACTTTGGTGGCTTGTGTGTGAAAATACATCATGTATGTGTATAACTTGTGGCATCCCAATGCACCATGTCTCTGCCCCACAGTTGAAGCAGCTGCAGTTTACTGCCACCAGTCCCCTGCCCCCAAAAGGCCCCTGACTCATGCTTCACATTCAAGGCTACTGCACCCTGCTGCCCACTGTCTTCTCCCAGTCAGGGATTGTGTACCCTGCTGCCTCCATCCCCTGCCTAAAGAATCAGAACTACTGCACCTTGCTGTCCCCTGCCCAAATAATTGGGGTTGCTGCACCCTGCTGCCCTCTCTCCTCCACCCTCACAGTTAATAATGCACCTGCTCCCCCTGTTCCTGTCACCACATTCAGGGCTGCTGTGCTGTGTTAAGCCCTATAGGACCAGGTTCGCTGCCTCCACAGCTGGGACTGCTGCACCGTGCTGCCCTAGCCACCAGAGGCATGGCTTTTGCTGCACCATGCTACCTACTTCCATTGCCTCAAATGGTCAGGGCTGCTGCACCACATGTACCGCATCTCACAGTCAGGGCTGCTATACCTCGATTCCCTATGTGTCCTGCCCCACAGTCAAGGCTTCTGCACCATGCTGTCTTCTAACCCGTCATCACAGACAGGGATGCTGCACCCTGCTCCTTTCTACACAGTTGGGATTGCTGTGGCCATGCCTCAGTAGTTAGGACTGCTACACCATACTGCAGCGTGCCACAAGATTCAGGACATTTGCTGCACCCTGTTGCGTACCTCCACAGTTGAGGCAGTTGCACCCTGCTGTCTCCCTGCCAACAGAGTCTGATCCTCTGCTACACCCTGCTGAAAAACCTTTTAGATTCAACTTTGGGTGGACAGTACTTCATTTACAAAGCTTGGAGTGCAGATGATAATTTTGGTCTGTTTGTGTTCATCAGGTTTGCAACCCTTTGCTTGCATCCCTCCCAACCTGGGCTGTTCGCAGTTTAACTGTCTGTTGTGTAGCAAAAACCCCACCTCTGGTACAGCAGCCCCAACTGTGGAGGCAGGGAACCTGTGAGGGTGGAGGAGAGATGGCAGCAGGGTGCAGCAACCCCAACTGTTTGGGCAGGGGGTGACAGGGTGCAGCAGTCCTGATTCTTTAGACAGGGGTTGGAGGCATCAGGGTGCACACTCCATGAATGAGTGGGAGAAGACATTGGGCAGCAAGATGCAGCAGCCTCGAGTGTGGAGCAGAAGGCAGGGGGCTTGTGGAGCAGGAACAGGTGGCAGAGACTGCTGCTGCCTCACCTGTGGGGCAGAGATATATAGCATCGGGATACCACATAGTGTTTTTAGTTATATACATACATGATATACTTTGCACAGAAACCACCAAAGAACTGAAATGTGTGAGTTCAGACAGGTGCCTGTCATACTCTGCTACAGTATTTCAAGCACATGTACTGTTTGTCAATCTGACAAGAAAAAAATCTTCTTACATGAATGTATTTATGAAGGCTACATCAAAGACTAACTGTTTCTGTGAATGAATAAAATTTAGATTTATTTTATATTCGTTAAATAGCCCTGTGTTATATAGTTAGAAAAAAAAAAAAAAAAAATCAGAGTTTTGATTAGAAAGAACTGAGCTTTGATATAGACAAGCTGATTTCTCACAGAGAAAGATTTCCACTACTTCAGTTCAGCATTGAAACTGAAATAATCAGCTTTTATGAGAAGATAATGATATATTTTAAGCTGATCTATCTAAACACAAACCAGAGACTGGGTTTGTAAGAAACTTGGACAGCTCAGCAAACCATTAACTCTACAAACAACTGCTCTGACAGGGCATGTGAAACAGCAAGCTACTCCAAAATGATGTCATCCCACTCTAAGTTTGACTGAGAGGACAGAAGTAACTCCACTGTTTTCAGCCACCGTAGAGCAAGTTAACAAATGCTGATTTAAAGAAAACAACAAAAGCAAACAATAATACATTTTCAGGAAACACTAATCATGACACAAGGACTTGAATTTCAGCTTTTCAAGCTTTTTTAAAAAATATGTAAAACCCATTGCACATGATCTTTAAATCCTGGAATAAAATATTACACTTCATTTGGGGAAAAAACAAGCAGAGTGTTAGAGACTCTATCCTAAAACTTCCCCTTTCCCAGGGTGGATTGAATCTCCCAGACTTGAATTTGTATGCCCAAGCCTCGTTTCTTAGAATAGTGATGCTGTGGCTGACAGACTCCTATTCCTCCCCTTGGAAAAATAGTGTTTCATTTAAATGACCTCTTTGATATAAAAAAAGATCCGGTTTTCATTCGAAGGAAGATCGCTTAACCCCTCACCCTTAACAAGAATTACTGTACATCTCAACCCTATAAAATATGGCAAATACTGAGGCGCTCTGGTACTCTATCGATCGTATACGAATACTGTAAAGTAATATCACAAGATGAAAATTGTGTCCCAATATACATGGATCATACCTTTTCTCAGTGGAGATCAGTGGGGTTGACCCATGTTTTTCAATTCCTGGGAAAGGAAGGGATCATCCCTTTTGATGAACTCCAACTTCAGTATCACCTTAACTCCTCTGATAGATTTAGTTACTTTCAGTTCACGAAACCATATATTACATAACAAAACCATCCAGCCTTCCCTACCTTCCCCTATGCCGGACCTACTTAAGCTCTTTACAGAAGCTATAAAAGGTAACCTGGGTACGCACTTGATAAGTATTATATACAGAGCCTTGAATAACAGTCTTTCGACATCTACTGCCTCCATCTTGAATGGATGGAATAGGGACTTAGAAACAGAGATTACCATGACCGACTGAACTCTGTCCTCATTGACCGAAATAAAATCAGTTATATCCCCCCATTGGAGGGAATTTTCATGGAAATGTCGTTCCAGATATTTTTGGAATCCCTACATCCTGCAGAAATATCTCCCTGAGAAATATGGGAGGCGCTGGAGAGGCTGTGGATGTTCGGGTGCCACCCTGGGGCATATATTTTGGCAATGCCCTCATCTTATGCTGTTCTGGATTACATTCCAAAATGAACTCTCAAAATTATTTTCTGAGTCAACTGAAATTACAGCTGAACAATTTTTAATGGGGATTTTCCCGGACCACTCCCCAGGGGAGATAAGACAACTACTGCAATGAAATGGCAAAATGGGTACAATATATAACAGCCACTGATCCAGACTTTGACCCTGAAAACAACACTTCAAAAGGTTTTAATTGAATTGTCTTCAACTTTCATCCAGTCCCTACAACTGATCACATTTAATGGGACCAGGTCAAACTAACATTTGATTAAGATTAAATAAATCTAAATAAGAACAGATGGGTCTTATAACAAGTTATGAACTCTGACATTAGAAAATGGATAATAGAAGTCTAAATTGTCAGTCTACCTGTAATAGTTATAATGTAATAAGTTATATGCTGTCCTGTGTGTAAGTGTGTAAAAGATACAATAAAAAAAGATATTAAAAAAAAAGCTCTGTCCCCTTCAAATGGCACAGCTAAACTGGGGAGTTGCTGCCGCTTGGAATCCTCATATGCCCAACATTCTAAAGCTTGGGCTGTGCCATTCTGTACTATACCCAGTTGTAATGACTTCCCCATTGACAATATGAGCGCTATGGAAATACAGGTTACTCACTGTAACAGGAGTTCTAGGAATGGTATATGTTGTTCATCCACACTTATTGGCAGGTTCCTTGCTGCTTTAAATCTTGCCAGAATGTCTTCAAGCTGGCTCCTCCCACCCACCGGGTGAGTAAAACTCTGACTCCTACATGGCGCCAGATCTAGCCCGCTGGAAGCCAGATTGTTCGCCAGGCCGGGAGGTGGCAGGGTTGTGTGGATGAACATATACCATTCCTAGAACTCCTGTTACAGGTGAGTAACCTTACTTTAGGGACATGGATATGTTGTTCATCCACACTTATTGGCAGACTCCTAGCAGTTCTCCGGGAGGAGGGAGGCAAGGCACACCCCTTCAGAGAAAGACTGGAGAACTGAGGCCCGACCAACATGCGGCGTGACCCAAGGTCGATGTGGAAGGGGAGACGGCAAGCCTGCTTCCGGGCAGAAGCCCGTAGATATCCTGAGCCGGAGTATCCCCGAAGTAGCCACGGTGCAGCGGAAGGGTGGGTAAAATGAGCACTTATCCCTCTGGGAGCTCCATGCCCGCCCACCTATAGCGAAGACCTATGCAGGAGGTGACCCACCATTGCCGCCGGCTAGGGCTGCAGGTCTGCCAGGTGCGGCTCCAGCGTAGATGACAAACAGCTGGCGAACCTTTCCTGAACTTCAGCCATACGCTCCCTGGGTAGGTGAGCGATAAATAGGGTCCCATGGAACCTATATACGGCCTCAGAGGTGTGAATGGGGATGAACCCCAGCAGAGACAATACCCGGTTAGGGAAGACTCCACCACCGCCTTTGGAAGGAACTTCGGGTGGGGCGCAGGACAACCTTGTCCCTGTGGAAGGCCAGATAGGGAGATTCAAAGGAGCGCGGAACTCTCCCCTCCTTCGGATGGCAGAGTAGCCCCAAGAAGGTGATCTTCCACAACAGGTGAGGGAAACTTGCACCTGTGCAACGGTTCAAACGGCTTGCCCGTGAGCTAAGCCCATACCAGCGCAGGTCCCACAGAGTGGGGATACTCTCCCCCAAAGGGGAGGTGTGATCGAGGCCTACAAAGGGGCCAGACCACCTTATCTGCGCCACCGACTGCCTTCCGGCCCGCGCCTGGAAGACAGGGGTGATCAACAGAAGTACCTAGAGGGTCATCGGCCGAAGCCCTAGTTCAAAGAACGGACCACAGATGGTCCGGAATGCTCGCCCAGGGACGGGAGAGGGCCAGGCCCTATCCCTCATCAAATGGAGAACTCTACCCATTGAAGCGACATGTTTGGCCGACCTCTAGCAGGATGCCTCGAAGTGTTGAGGACCTTACCCGAGGACCCAAGGCCTGGCCCCTAGCGCACAGGGACCAGGCCTGTCAGTGCAGAGATTAAGGTCCAGATGGAATACCTTCCCTAAAACAGAGATCAGGACCGGGCGGACTGGAGGCTGCCTCGGGAGCCTGGGCTGAGACCGAAGAGCTGGAAACCCAGTCTGGGCTACCAGCATCACCTGCACCTAGTCCTCCTTGCCTTGCCTGGGTCAAGGGAAATGGGGAGAGGCGAGAAGAGGCCCGGGTCCACGACTCGACGGCATCCCCACAGCAAACCCTGCTGAGGGGTGGGCATGACAGTCTCAGCCACGTACTCTCCCAGGAAGGAGGAGGAGAAGATCCTGTGCTACCTCCGGCAGGAAGACCACTCTTGAGGCGCAGCTTCACGCCTGGCTTAGGGCAGCAGCCAAGGAGTTGGAGGCTCCTGCCATCAAATGGCTGGGAACCTGCCTCTGACTGCGCGAAAACCCAATGCGGAGAACCTCCTTGCGCCAGGCAAGGGTTCGGGCTGAACCTGGCAGGGTAGGTAGCACATGGTTGTGGTGCTGTCCGCATGGACAAACCACTACACCCACACAAGCAGGCGGAGCGGTGCAAGCTAAGCGGACCGCCTGGAGCTCCAGCGAGTAAGGGCATCAGGACTCCCGAGAGGACCAGAGGCGAAGCACTCTGTATTCCCCTAGATGGGCACCCCCACCCATCCGAGAAGCATCGGTCGGAGAAGACCGTCGACTCGGAGGACGAACAGGATGTTCTCCTGCAGGAGTTGGAATGGTCTGATGGGGAGCATTCCCTAACTCCTGGGCTGTAGTCACGAACTGGTCCGAGGCGCAGCACTGTGACCGCTGGCTGACCCGTCCCACTAGAGGAACTCAGCCGCCGTGAGGTCCAGGAGGTGCAGGAGGTCCCAGCAGGGCACATTACCGGCCAAACCTGACTGGGTAAGGGAGGAAGAACCTCAGCCCTGTCCGCCTGGAGCCGAGCTCGACTCAAGAGTTGAGCCTAGTCCCAAAGAAGCCTCACCCCGCTAAGGCACGAGTTCCAACGTGGCTCGGTGAGGAGACCAGTCCAAGCCTGGAAGGGTTTTAATCAGGCCGCCATCTGGGGTGAGTTCATGAGACCCTTCAATGCCGCAGAAACTGTGGAGCAGAGAGACGAAGGGCCTGGCCAGGAACTCGTAAGGAGATCTCTCACTTAGGAAGGGAAGGGTCTCCCAGAAGCAGACGAGACGAGAGTAAGTACATCCTGGAGGCCCAGGAAGAAGCCGCGCGCCTCGATCCGAGGATGGGATATCTGCAGAGGACCATCCGGGCGTGCAGAAGGATGGCGCAAGCCCCCCATCTGTTTGAGACCAGGAATACCTGGACACGAACCCTGGGTCAGAAGGAGGTCCCACCACCTCCCTGATCACCTCTAATTAGAGGGCCAGGCAAGTCAGCTCAGCAGTCCGACGAAGAGTCTGTGGACCCAAGATCCCCATGGGGCAACGGCTCAAAAGGGGGAAACCTGCTCGCAACCGCGACAGGCCTACCCTTAGCACCACCCAAGAGGAAGAGGTGCGGAGCCGTCCCCCCACGGGGAAACCCAGGCAGGGACGACGGGGCCGGGGACAGTGCCCTTTAGCCCATCACTGAGCAGGCTTGGCGGAGGAAGAGGCCGAGAGGGCTCTCGGATCCCTACCTCCCTGCTTCCTTTTGGAGGAAGACGCTGGTCTGGCAACAGGCCGCCCAGCGCATGCCTGCTGGGCCTCGTGCTGGGCGGTTGAGCAGCAGGGCCGGGGGCAAAGGGCTTACAAAGGCAGACGGCTGCCCTTGTCCCTCCGGGCGGGAGTGACAGAGTCCAGAGTGGCATCGGACTTCAGACCCTGGATATGTCCCTCCACTCCAGGGCCGAAAAGGTCAGTCCCCAAGAGGGATGTCCGCCAACTCGTGCTGGGTTTCCAAAGAAGGAGGATAACCTCAGCCGCCCCGCGCATAGCTACTCCGGCCGCCACCGATCTGGCACAGGAGTCTCCTAGATCCAGAGCCGTCTGGAGCTGCTGTTTGCCACCGCCTACCTGGTCCCGCACCCACCGGACCGTGGTCCTAGGTCGGCGGGAGATGAGGAGGACCTCGTCCAGGGGCCCAAAGGTGTGGGAACAGTGTGCCATCAGTGCCGCCGAGCTGGCCTGACAGAGGCCTAGGGAGGACGCGGCGTAACCTTGTGCCCGACATAGTCCATCCTTTTGGACTCTGTCAGGGGCTATCCACATCCCTAGCGTTTCCAAAACTTTGGAAAACATTGTTGGTGACTACCCCTTCAGCGAGGTGCTCGAAACCGGGCAGAGAACCGACAGGGACAGGGTACTTCCTGGCCAAAGGCGCAGGGCAGGAAGTAGGCCGCCGCCAGAGGTCCAAGGCTGGGCCCACGATTGCCTCAGCCACCGGGAAGGCCTCCGAGGGACAGCCCCCTCAGTCCAGAATCTCCGTAAGGGGGTTAGGTGCCCATTTGGAAACGGGCTCGAGCTGCATCCCAGTGAATTCCGAGATGAGCTGGAGCAGACCCATAAAGGACGATAGGCTGTCGTCCACTGAATGTTCCGGGGAGGACCATGGGTCCTCCCTGTTAGGAAACATAACGGAGCAGACTTCAGGCTCCAAGTGGTCTGCAAAAAGCTGCCGCAGGCCTGATACACTCTTCGTCCATCGGGGGCGGGCAGGAGTGAGGGGACCGAGAAACCTGTGGAACAGGTCAAGGCCCGGCCCAGGTTCTGCCGAGGACGGCAGCGCAGCGAGGATCGGACAAGCAACCGGCCCTGGAGAGGGCTCCTCGAATGCCTCGAGCGGCTGCGTCGGCCGACCGGGCGGTGGCTGCTTACTAGCCGGAGAATGAACCGGGATCAACTGATTCCCGGACAACCACCGCTGCTGCCACATAAATTCCTCGTAACGTCGACACCAACGGCATCGAAGCCACTCCCCATCAGAGGAGGGGGACGAGGGAGAACAGCAATGCCACTTGACTCTGTGCCCCGACCGAGAACACCGAGGTTGGCGTGAGCGGCTAGACCAAGAGGACCGAGTCCAGATCTCGGGGAACCGAGGCGGGCCTGGGAGGAGTGGAGAGCAGCCGCTCCTCCTTCGGCTCGGAGAAAAGGCTGAGGACTGTCGACCTGAAGGTACCGGCAGAGAACCTCAGCCTCGCTGGGGAGACCGCAAAGGGATTGTGGCACTAGCAGGAGACAGCCCAGATGACGGGCCGAGAGGCTCTGCCACCTCGACAGGGATCCTGGCCGGCTGACCTGATGGGGACACCGTGAGGCCAGTGGCCGAGGCCGCATCCTCGACCGAAGCCGCACGTCAGCCGGCAGGTGAGGGGGACTTTTCCCACTCCCGCCGGGGCCGACGAAGGGACCCCGCCTGCAGCACCTTGGACTTGGGCCGAGGGGCAGGTCCCCAGGGTCCCTCTCTCTTAGAGGAAAGGACTGATGAAGCTCCTTGAGCGAAGCTGCATGAGTACAGCCCAAGGACAGCGGGATAGCGCCGTGACCCGAGGAGGAGGGAGGGGCTGCCCCTCCCGGCAGGAGAAGGATCGAGCTGCACAGAAACAGCAGAAGCGGATGCTGCCCGGCGATCCGAGGATTCTCCGGAGCGGGAAAACTACCGGTGCCGAGCCCCAAGCGGGCGTGTGGTGCTCAGAGAGCTGGCGAAAGGGCACAACAAAACACGCAAAGCTGAGGATCGCCAGTCAGGTCAAGGCAATAAGCATGCGTGGAGTGCGGGTCTCCCCTGGAGGAATTAACCGGGCGCCTCCCGGGGCCGGAAAAGGAATGAGTCATCGCTGCAGCGAAGAAGAAAGGATCGAAGTTACAGAAAAAACTTCCAAATAATTTCGAAGACCGAAAATTTTCAGGAACCAGTCGAAAATGCAGAGCGCTAAGGAGGGAACCTGAGCTTCCAAGCGGTAAGGAAGATCTGGCGTCATGGGGCGGAGCAGAGAGTTTTACCACCCAGGTGGGAGGAGCCAGCTTGAAGACCTTCCGGCAAGATTTAAAGCGGCAAGGAACCTGCCAATAAGTGTGGATGAACAACATATCCATGTCCCTAAAAATAAGAGTTTTAGCAAGATACAGATGCAATCATAAATGGGGGAGCTGTTTTGATTGTATAATTATAAATATAGATATACATTAATTGAGGAAAAAAAAAAAAAAAACAATTACCAACTCTGATGTCCACAGGCCACCCATTCTTCTCTGCTGCAACTCCAATCTCGGACACAGGATTAGCAAGGTCAGGGGTTAAAGGTCCATTGATAAGTGGCTTCAACTGAAAAAGAATGCAATTCAGTGATCAGTGTTACTGCAAATCCATCGAAATTACCAACAGGAGAAGCACCCAGTCAGGAAAAGTCTGATCAGTGGCACTTTGGAGGGGTGCTTCTGGACATGTTGGGGGTTGAGATTTGTGAGCATCAGCCTTGCTAGCGAGCACTTACTTCATTAAGGTTGATTTCAATCAGTTGGTCATATTCACAGCCCTCATCTGGAACCAGTTCATCCCTGAACTCGTCTGCCAGAGCAGAAATATCTGCAAATGGGAAAAGCGTACAATTTATGCAAGGTAAGACCCACCCTCACAGCAGTGTTAAAACCACAGCATTCAACATGGGCTTGGAGAAGCACTGTGAAATGACATGAGAGAACCAGGTTTAGGAACAGAATCTGGTCCCTGGGCTGGTACATGCCAAGCATCTTTATTTTGAAAATGTTTCACAAGAAAATGCCTATTTAGCGGGGGACAGATGGTTTCCAGCTGTGTTCTCCAAGAGGAATACAGACTGAAGAGTTTACAGTACCAAGAAAAAATAAATACTTTTAGTAGTTATTTACAGAGCAAGCAAAATCATTTTCTAAAGTACACGTATATTATTTGAGCTATACAAGAAGAAAAAATTACCACTGTACTGATGCTTCTCCTAGAGGGTTTACTAGTGATTTATACAATTCTGCAATCAAAGCCCTGTGTTACTGTCCCAGTGACAGAACTTAGAACACTGGTTCTATGTCATAATGGCGATCACTGTTAGGGCAAGTGTACATAGCCGAAAATAAAAACGGTGATATATACTTGCGGCAAAAACAATGGCACCAACCCAGAAGCCCTCCACACCCCTTTGCCCCTGTATCCCCCGAACTAAAGATTCTCAGTTCCAGGGTGTGCATGTCGAGAGAGCGGACTTGTAAAAAAAATAAATAAATAAGGCATACAACCACAAAAACTCTTGCACCTCCCCAGACCCGAACACTCACCCTCCAACATTGACCAGCCACCCTCACCACACACTACCGGCCAGCCAGCAGCCTTCCACTGCACTGCCTCCCACATACCTTCCCCTCTTCCATCCCCGTGGTGTGGATCCAGTCGCCCTCATCTGCTTCCTTTTCACCAGTCACTACCCTTTCGTGGTGGCCCACAACACAGGCATGAAGATTAAGTTGCTCATATTTGAGTTGCTCAATCTCAGCCACCCTTCTCACAGGATACCTGGAACATTAAAGTTTAAACTCTGCTCTGGGGTCACACTCCCCCAGCATTCTAACAGCAAATTTATAGCTGAAGCCCAAAAGAGCTGTGACCACCTATTCAAACCATGCAAATTATTCTTATCTCATGTACTGTGAATGTAACTGAAAATGCAAAACCACACAAGAAAATTGTGAAAACTGCAAGGTTTGCAACAATGACACTCAAGCAGTACAATGATTTAGTCAGAGGAACCCTTTTATACCAAGGTTCTTGAAGGGGAGGTATGAATCACTAGTTCACCCTCTAGGAGAATTTCTAGAGGGTGTGATGTGGCAAGACACAGCCCCAGTGAGGCATCAATTTCTAAGGGGTAACAGTCCACTGTTAGGCTTAATGGACATGGTTCAAAATCATGTTGTGATTAAAGAGATCGGGCGCAAATGGGGGAGAGAGGCACAAAACACAGGCCACCAAGGTTCTTAGTGCTGAACATGTTGGCCTTAGCAGACACACTACTCCCGTTTTCTATCACCAATGAGTTACTGATTGGTGATTTTAACGGGACTGGCTGGACTTGGATCTGAACATATTTGATCAATTGCTCCAAAATCAGGACTGGAATACCCAATTTCAGATCCCACTCGTGTAACTCAAAAACCCTGAAGATTAATCATTAATTGGATTTGATGGTAACAAATTTCCCTCATCATTACAAGGAATTGAGTGTGATGACAGATTTTCAGTGACCATAATGTGGTGTTCGCATTAGAGGTAGAAATAAAGTAAACTGGCCCGTAAAATTTGTAACATTTTGATCATTTAAATCCTTCTACTACCTAGCTTCTGTGTGAGATTTGAAAAAATTAAACTGAGAAAGATTAAAGCAGATCCAAAATGCAAATGAGGAGTGCTCATACTTTGTTGTTTCGGAACTGATGGCAGTCTGACAAACTTAGACCGTTCTGCTCCAGGAACTTGGGATATTGTACAGGCGCCTTGGTTTTAGAAAGGCGCCTTTTTTATAAATAAAATTGATTGATGAGCCCCAGTTCTGACACTGTAGTGCAGCATGGGGTGGGGTGCTCCACTCCTGAAGTGCCATCCTTTGGATGAGGCGTTAAACTGAGGTCCCATCTGCTTGTTTCGGTGAATGTTAAAGCATACAGCACTTCTCAGAAAGAGCAGGGGAATTTTTTTATTTGTAAAATAAAACAGCAGAATATACACTTCATACATTTTCTGCACTGTGGCATGCATCTACAGGATGACTAAAAATAGTAACATAATGCAAACAGGAACCCTTCTACCAATAAGGTCTTCTAGAAATTAGTGTGTATATCCACCACCCGAATCAATTTTTCTATGTCTTAAGACAGAACGATGGAAAGACAATTATTCCATAATGCTTTCAATTTAGTTTGAGCATTTTGTTTTGTCCCCTGTATAAACCTTCTATAATGTAACTGAAACATTTAACAATTTCCTGATAGGATACTCGTTTTTGTTGCAGTACTCAACCACAGCTAGCCTACCACAGATAGTATTTCAAAGCCGCACAAATTATCTGTATTGAGCTAGTATTATACTGTTTCAGAAGAGAACAAACTCAGTATTAATTCAGGGTAGCTAAAGGAGCCAAAGGCTCTCTTCACATGATTTCCAAATACCCCCAAATGGCATGTGTGTAGGGGCATTCTATAAAACAGTTACATAAGAACTTACCATAACAGATCTTGAGGGAAGCCTCTTGCAGCAGGTCACACCTTAGGAACCTTAGCCATTAGGCACCAGGATCACATGGAAGTCTTTTTCATAAGCAGTCTAACTGAGGCTGCCCACGGCGATGTCACTACATCAACGTCCCTCTACATAGTCATGGGCAGCCCCAGATCCTCGTCAGTTCCTGCCAGAGACCATCCTACCAGGACACCTCTGAGGGAACTGAGAGAAGACCCTGCCAGAAGGAGCTTGAGGAGCCGAAGGGCCACCATCCTGGAGAGGAGAACCAGGGAAATGGATAGGGGTAAAGAGGGAGGGACGGCATGACCTGCTGCAAGAGATTCTCCCAAAGATATACTGTTATGGTAAGTTCTTACATAACTGTTCTATCTTTGAGGATATCTCTTGCAGCAGGTCACACCTTAGGAATGAGTCCAAAGCAATACTGCAGGGGAAGATTAGTACAGGAGGATAGAAGACAGGTGCCTAGGAGAGGAGGAACTGTAGCACAGACAGGCTGAAATTTGCCTGCCTTCTAAAGCGGCGTCCAGACTGTAGTGCCTTGTGAGCTTTGTGACAGTGTGGACAGTACACCAAGTGGCTGTAGCACAAATGTCCACTTCGGAGACACCCTTAAAGCAGGCAACTGAAACAGCCATGCCCCTGGTAGAGTGTCCCTTAATCCTAGGAAGGTCCTTACCGTACTTCCTGTAACAAAAAATGATGCAGCTCGCCAACCGTTTTGGACAGGCACTTCATCAAAGCTGGTGCACCCTCTTTCACAGGGGAGAAGGAAACAAAGAGCTGCGAGGCCTTTCTAGAGTTCTTTGTACAAGTAGTATAGTAATGCAGAATTCTATGTACATCTAAAGTGTGAAGCAAAAGTTTCCCTTGGATTGGCATGCTCGAGGAAAATTATTTTTTTAAACTTTATTTTTGTTCACTCACATTATAAAATGCAAACATATACAAGAATCCTTGGTTACAGGGCGAGAAATCAACAGAATTAAACAATGTATTAAGGGAGTATTTGGTTATCCATCGTCACCCATATTGGGGACTAACGAACAATTATAAGTACATATCCAATACTGGTATAAGAGGGCCTTTAGAAACCTAGAAAATTGTCAGCAGAGAGAGCATGAGCCCATCCAGTCTGCCCATAAGCCCAAGCTAGTAAGCAGTCTCTGACCCTACCTTGCCATTGGCTTCTCACCCCTCCTTCCCACCTCTAAGGTTCCCTGATGTCTGTCCCAGGCATGTTTAAATCCCTCCACTGTGCTGCTCCATCACCTCCTATGGCAGACTATTCCATGTGTCCACACCTCTCTGTGGAAAAAAAAAAATCCTCATTTCCCTTAACCTGCCATCTTCCAATTTCATATCATGCCCCTCGTTTTTGTACTCCTATGCTGGAAGATGTCTCCCCGCACCTTGTTTATACCTTTAAGGTATCTGAATGTTTCTGTCATGTCCCTCTTCCTCCTCTCCTCCAGTGAGTACATATTGAGGTCCTTAATCTCACATTTTCTGGTGAAACCCTATACCTCCTAGTCACCCTTCTCTGGACTGCTCACCTTGTCAATGTCCTTCTGAAGGTCGGCCTCAGAATTGCACACAGTACTACAGGTGAGGCCTCACTAGTGTTTTATACAGAGGTATCACCATCTCCCATCATCTGCTAGTGATACCTCTGCCTATGCATCCCAGCATGCCACTGGCTCTCCCTGCAGCCTTTGTACTCTGTTTAGACATATTTAGGTCTTATGAAATAACCCCCAAGTCCTGTTGCTCCTTGGTGGTTGTCAGCAACTCCCTCCATTCTATAGCTCTCCCCAGGGTTCCCTCATCCCAGGTGCATTATCTTGCACTTCTTTGAACTGAATCTCAATGCCACTCTTCTGACCATTTTCAAGCTTCCCAGGTCCCTCCTCATTCTCTCCACCCTGTCTGGAGTCTCTACCCTGTTGCAGATCTTGGTGTCATTTGCAAACAAGCAACCTTTCCTTCCAGCCCTACTGCAATGTCACTGATGAAGACATTACACAGGACCGGCCCAAGGACATCCCTGTGGAACCCCACTGGTCACTCTCCTCTCCCCAGACTGGATCCCATTTACCACCACCCTCTGCTTTCTGTCTGTTAGCCAGTTCCTAACCCAGTTTACCACCTTGTGCCCCATGCCCAGACTACCTATCTTGCTGACCAACCTTTATATGGGACGGTGTTGAAGGCCTTGCTGAAAATTGAGATGGGCAATATCCACAGACAGACACACACACACCACAGACACACCACAGACACACCACAGACACACACTATTTCTTTCGTAACCCAGTGAAAAAATCTATCAGATTCGTCAGACGCAACCTTCCTGCTGTGAATCAATGTTGCCTTGGATCCTGGGCACTGATGGATTCCAAGTGTGCCATTATTCTTTCTTTAAGCAGTGCCTCCATGATCTTACCCACAACTGAGAGAGTCTGGCGGCCTATAGTTCCCTGCCTCCTTCCTACTACCATTTGTGAAGAGAGATTACATGTGCCCTCTTCCAGTCCTCCAGAACCACTCCTGTGTCGAGGGACTCCGTGAAAGTGCTGCCAGAGCTACTTCAGCTCTCTTTGCAGCTCTTAATATCCTCAGGTGTATGCCATTTGGCCTCAGTGTTTTGTACACCTTCAGGTTAGTGAGCTCCTCTAGGACTCTCTCCACTGAGCGGACAGAGTATACCTCCCCACCAGCTTTGTGTCTGCTACTAAGCTTTGGTCCATGACCCTCCCCTTTTCAGTGAATACTTAACAGAGTATTTCTTCAGTATTTCTGCCTTTTCCAGGTCTCCTCATGACACTCCCTGCATCCTCTGAGCTTTACAATCCCTCCCCTGGTTTTCCTTCTTTTACGAACGTACATAAAGAATGTCTCGTCTCCTTTCTTCACCGTCTGCGCTAATCTTTCTTCGATCTGTGCCTTTGCTCTCCTTGCAGCCTTTATCGCTTCCTTCAGATTCTTTAGGTACACCTCCCTATCTTTCTCCCCATGAGTCTCCTTATATTTCCTGAAACTCACCCTTTTGGCCCTTACATTGCCTGCCACCTCTCCCTTGAGAACCATAGTGGTTTCCTACTTTACTTTGCCTACCACCTTTATATATGGCTTGTCACCCTTCAGGTGTTCCCACTACTCCTCAATTCCCCCTTCTTTCCCCCTCCCTGCTAGGGCTGCTTTGATGCACCTCCCCATTCTAGCAAAATCTGCCCTCCTAAAATCCAAGATTCTCACCTTAGTGTGACTAGACTGTGTCCCTGTGCCCGTGGTACACCACACTATGTGGTGGTCGCTGGTTCCCAGCTGACCTTCAACCTGGATGCCAGAAATTCTGTCTCCATTGGTCAGTACCAGGTCCAGAATTGCACCTTCTCTTGTGGGATCGCTCACCAGCTGTCTGAGACCCACCCCCTGTAGGAAATCCAGGATGTCCCGGCTCCTGGTTGAAGCCTGCTGGGATGGTCCAATCAACATCTGAGATATTGAAATCATCAGGCAACAATACCTCACCTCTTGTTGCCATCTCCCGAATTTGATCCACTAGATCCCTGTCCATGTTCTCCCCATGTTGGAGGTCTGTAAAAATCACACCTGTTCTAACTGCTGTGCCACTGCCTGGCTCAAGGGTGACCCACAGTGCCTCAGTCTCCCAGTTTACCCTGCACCTCTGTTTTTATACCCTCCCTTATGTACAGGGCCACTCTCCCCTTTCCCCCCCCCCTCCTGAATAGGACACAACCTGGGACATTTACATCCCAGTCGTGATTTGCGGTAAACCACATCTCTGTTATTGCCGCTATGTCCAGGTCTGCCACTACTATCAAGGCCTCCAGATCTGGGATTTTATTTCCCCAGCCTGTGGGCGTTGTAACCATGGCCATCCTTGGTTTGTTGCCTCCCTTCTCTACCCGTGTTCACCCTCCTGTTTTACCCACTCACTTTTCCCTTTTGTTGCTGCCTTACTGCCCTGCCTTTCCCTTTGTGTCCTGTACTGGTGCTCCTTCTGCTTCCTATATTTGTTTCCCTAATTCCTGGCTACATATTTGTGTCCTCCTTGTAGGCTGCATTCCTGGCTACATATTTGTATCCTCCTTGTAGGCTGCATTAACTTGTGGGGTGGCGGTATGATTACCCTTCTTTCTCCACCCCCACCTCGGCTAGTTTAAATACTACCAATGAAGCATTCAAACCATTCACTGAGGACTCTGGTGCCCTTGCAGAAAAGATGCAGGCCATCGCCCCTGTACAGGTCTGCATCTCCCAGATGAGCCCCCACTCCCCAATGAAACCAAACCATTGCTCTCTGCACCATCTCTTCAACCAATCGTTGAAGTTCTTGGTCCGAGATCTAACACCCCCCACCCCTGCGGACAGGCAGCACCTCTGAGAAGTTCAGAGTTTGCTACCTGCCCAGGCCCTTCCAGTTCCATGAACTCCTTCTGTACTCTTACCAACTCTGCCTTATTCCCAGCTATGTCATTGGTCCCCAGATGGACAAGGACATTGAGCTTCCTCCTCCCTGCAACCACCCTAGAGATTCCCTGGATCCACATTCCATCCCTCCGAGCCAAGCCTCCTGATAAACACTTCACCTCCCTCTCCTCCTCCTCCTCTCCTGATGCGCCTAAGCTCTACCCCCCGGAAAATGGAGTCCCCCACCAGGAGAGTCTTCCTCTTCCTTTGGGGTCTTCCACCGTCCACCCTTGGGGTTCCATTCTGGAGGCCCTGCCCATCCTCTCTGGGTGCAACTTCGGGTGACCCTGTGGGGCTTTCCCGTTCCTCAAGCACAGCATAGGAATTCCTTAGGTGTGGGAAATGTGCCTCTGTCCCGCCTCCCTCACCCTGCCTGAGCCCACTGTAATCCAACCACACCTCCTACTGGGCAACCTTTGAGGTAGTGGTTGTGGATATGGTGGTCTCTGGGTGAAGGCACAGGGGTCCTAAATCCCAGCCAACTCAGCCTGGAGACAAGCTACCTCTGTCCTCAACCCAGAGAGGCGCCTACAGATGGGGCAGCACTGCTGAATCCAGAAGATTTTCCTGAATACTGCTGCCCCATGCCCACTGCACTGCACCATGCCACTATTTTCCTCCTACTTGTTTGTCTGTTGCTACCCTCCGGCACCACTAAACCCAATAAATTAGTTTTCTTTTTGTAGCCACTATACCAACCCTTGTACCAGACACGCTTTCTTACTTCTGTTACTCCTGCCACCTTCTACTGCATTAGGTCTGCCTGTGACAGCCTGTTTCTGTTCAGTTTTCCTCCTCCCCACTTACCCTGCTCCCTGTGATTACTTTTTTTAATTTTTTTTTGGTGTATCTAGTTTCAATACCCCCTTTAGCTGCTACAATCAGATGCTATCCGACACTGCCTCCTCCAAGCTTCTCTGTTAAGTGGTTACTCTGCTCCCTTTTGTCCTCTGCCTTACAAGACTGCTGTCCCAAGGGTGTGTAAGGTGGTTATGTGAGTGACTGCAAACCCTACCGCCTGCCCTGCAGGAAGTGCCCTGGGTGTCCTCCTGTAAAGGGAGACCAGTCTGGAAAGGGTGGATTGGGCAGGAGCAGGTGGTCTACTCCCCTGGGAGGGATGTGGGAGGAAAGGGTGGATCTACTCCCTGATTATCAGTTGTGTGGAAAATAATGTAATGCACTATTCCTGATCTGCCCAGCTGCTGTAAACAAGCAAGGAAAAAGGCGTTAGCGCCAGAGTACCTGTTCACAAAACAAAGTGTACTCTGCCCGTCGGAAAGGTGTGCTGTACCCTTCTCCTTACTCCTCTGTGCAGTTTGTCAAAGTCACCGCCTTTCGGGCTCTGATCCCCTTGCAACCAAAAGCTTCAGCTGCAGTGTAAGGGACGTGCCTTTCCTGATCACTGGCCTCCTCAACTATCTGCCCGGCTACTTCAAACAAAGGAAAAAAGCCATGCTATGTTGCACTGCCAAGTCCTCCAACCCTCTTGCCGTTCCTCCGGTCGGTATAGACTGCAGTGGAAAACACCAGACGATCCTTTCATGCCTCTATTTAACTTTGAACATGGCACCTCTTCCCCTTGGTTCCAACTGGCTGCTCATTAATCACCCTGGAATCATTGTGCAGAACTAGAACGTTGGAAGGAAATAAAACAATCAGCTTAATGGAAAACTGCCAGCCAAGTCCTGCAATCCAAAATATATATTTTAACAATAAATCCCTGGAAAAGAGCCACACACAGTAAATGGGTTCCCCGCAATCTAATGTGCAATTCCTGAACACCTGGCTGCTGTAAGCAAACAAGGAAAAAGCGCTGGTGTCAGAGTACCTGTTCACAAAACAAAAGTGTGCCCTGACCGATGTGGAAGGTGTGCTGTACACTTCTCCTTACTCCCTCTGTGCAGTTAGTCAAGGTCGCCGCCTTTCTGGCTCTGATCCCCCAGCAACCAAAAGCTTCAGGCTTTAGGCACCGGGACCATGGACATAATAGGATCGAAATAAGTGAATAATATCCCAGAGTATGGAAACTACCAACCACAAAGTGGTTGTATTTGTCCATGTACACTATAAAAAACAGTAAGCGGTCTTCCAAGTGCGACAACATTGAAGTAGAGACTGCCCTTCCCACTTGGATTTTAACTACAGCAGAGAAATGAAAATTACATATCTACCGTAATTCTTGATCTTCTTGGACGAGTCTCCACCACTCATTCACACTATTGGAATCTGCGCCGGAGGCACCAGGACCCATCGAGCAAACTTATTGCTGGAGTGGTCGCGCCAGAGATGGCGCGCTGAGCCCTCAGTCGCTACACGACCATCATCTCGCATCGACCCTCCAACCGCCTCAGTACCTTTTTACCAAGGAGGTGCAGCATAACTAACCTAGAAGGGTAGCCTAACCTAAAAACTGGACATAAGACAGTCCAGGCGACCCACGTAGAAGGGTCAAAAAGTCTTCACAGCCTAAAGATTTGAGGGAGTGAAGACCAACAACAGAGGTGAGCTCGGGGGATGGAGGGTGGGTGTGTGAATGAGTGGTGGAGACTCGTCCAAGAAGATCAAGAATTACGGTAGGTATGTAATTTTCATATCTTCCTGGACATAAGTCTCCACCACTCACTCACACTATTGGGAGAGTACCGAGCTAATAATCCCCTGAGAGGGTGGCAGGAGAGACCAAGAGCTCACGTTTCTAGGACAGAAGTCCATTAAGGATGGCTCTGCTAAAGGAAGAATGTCGTCTGGCATGGACATCCAGTGCATAATGTTTAACGAAAGTATGCACGGAGCTCCAGGTGGCCGCATGACAAATGTCTGCAATGGGCACGTTGCGAATTTCCGCTAGGGATGCCGCAACTGCTCTAGTAGAGTGAGCGTAAACCCTACCCTCCAACTTAACCTGCGCCATGGAATAGCAGCGTCAAAGGCATGCCACTAACCATGCTGAAATACATCTGATAGCGACAGGTTGCCCCAGCTGGGTCTCGCTGAAGGAGACAAACAGTTGCTGTGCTTTGAGAAAATCCTTGGTTCTATCTAGATAGAAACGCAAAGCTCTCTTAACATCCAAAGAATGAAGAGATCGTTCTCCTTCATTTTGGAAGTCCGCAAAGTAAGAGGGAAGGACCAGAGGTTGGTTTAGATGAAAGTCTGACACAACCTTGGGAAGAAATTTCGGATGGGTCCGAAGGACTACTTTGTCCTCATGGAACACAGTGTACGGAGGATCTGTGACCAGGGCATGCATCTCAGAGACCCTGCGAGCTGAGGTAATGGCCACTAGGAAGGCAGTCTTCCAGGTGAGAAATTTTAGCTCACAGGTGGCCAGAGGTTCGAAAGGTTTCCGAGTGAGCATGTCTAGCACAAGATTAATGTCCCAGGCTGCAACTGGATGTCTTGTAGGAGGTCTGGTATGCAGAACTCCTTTAAGAAATCTCTTAACCACAGGTAATTGAGCTAGCGTTAAGGAAAAAAACAGCTCATGATATGCTGAAATGGCACTAAGGTGAACTTTGACTGTAGAGTACTGCAGACCTGAATTTGAGAGGTCCAAGAGGTACTCCAGAACCTTATCTGGTGGACAGGAAAAGGGATTCAAAGAGGACTTTACACACCAGAACGAAAAACGCTTCCACTTAGCTGTATAAGTTTTCCAGGTGGCTGGCTTCCAAGCAGCCAGAAGAATATCTGAAACCCTACGAGAGACATTGAACCAGTTTACTTCTACTTCTTCAGGAGCCAAGCGTGAAGGTGAAGTGATCTCAGGTTGGGATGAACCACAGGTCCCCGAGTCAAAAGGTTCATCTGTAGGGGAAGAGGTCTCGGAGGGACTGCCAACATACTATTGAGAAGTGGAAACCACAGCTGTCGAGGCCAGAAGGGAGCAATGAGAATCATTTTGTCCCCCTGGGATTCGAACTTGAGGAGCACCCTCTGAATTAGAGGAAGAGGAGGAAAGGCATAAAGAAAGCGTTTTGTCCACTGCAGCCTGAACGCATCCTGACAGAAAATGCCAGGCCCTGGATTTCTGGAGCAGAAGAGAGGCAGTTTTGCGTTGAGTGGGGATGCAAAAAGGTCCAGGTCTGGAGTTCCCCACTCTTCAAATAGTGACTGAACTATGGTCGAGTCGAGAGACCACTCGTGAGGATCTGTCTCTGTTCTGCTGAGGTGGTCTGCCAGCTCGTTTTGTATTCCCAGTAGGTTGACCGCTTGAATAAGAGCTTTGTGCTCCAAGCACCATTCCCATACCCTCATTGCTTCCCTGCACAAGGGATAAGAATGAGCACCGCCCTGCTTGTTGATGTAATACATCACTGCTTTGTTGTCCATTTGAAGGAGAATGTTCTTGTGACAGAGAATGTCCTTCAACGCTCGGACCGCATAAAGGACGGCTCTCATTTCTAGGACGTTTATGTGAAGCTGGGACTCTACTTGAGTACACACCATGAGTGTGGAGAGCCTGACAGTGAGCTCCCCACCCCCATTAGGGATGCGTCTGTGGAAATGGAGATTTGATGGTCCAGAGGAGCAAAAGGATATCTGTCCAGGAGATTGCTCTCTTGAGACCACCAGGTGAGTGATCTCTTTAAAGGTTCTGTCACCTTGATGAGATAGGACTGTGGGTGTGAGGTTGGGGACCACTGAGTACTGAGCATCCACCGAGTGGTTCTCATGTGCAGACGTGCTAGGGGTACAGTGAACACTGAAGATGCCATGAGACCTAGCATCCATTGCATCGAGAGAGCTGTAACTGAGCTGTTCTCCCGATGTGACGAGCCATTTGAAGGATATCTTCCTTCTGTCTTCTGGAAGAAAGCCTTCTACAGGAGATGTCCAGAAGAGTCCTATAAAAGGAGCCTCTGGGAGGGCTGCAGTTGTGACTTCTTGAGGTTCAGCAGAACTCCCATGGATGTGAGGAGGCGAGAGGTCATCTCTACAGCGTCCAGAGTCCCTTGCCTGGAAGGGCTTGCTAGAAGCCAATTGTCCAGATAAGGGAACACCTGTATCCCAACCTTTCTGAGGTGCGCTGCGAGAACTGCACAACACTTTGTAAAAACCCGCGGCGCCAAGGATAGCCCAAAGGGCAGGACTCTGAACTGATAATGTTGCCCCAGAGCCATAAACCTCAGGAATTTGTGATGCCTCGGGTGAATAGGAATGGGCTGGTAAGCATCCTGCATATCCAGGGAGGCTAGCCAGTCGTGTTGATGAAGCAAAGGCAACAGGGTTCCTAGCGAAATCATTTTGAATTTCTCCCTTGGGAGAAATCTGTTTAGCTTTCTGAGATCTAGAATGGCGCGCATTCCCCCAGACTTCTTGGAACCAGAAAGTAATGGGAGTAGAACCCCGTGTTCCGTTGATGCAGCGGCACCACTTCTACTGCCCTGTTTAGAATGCCCTGAATCTCGGCGGCGAGAAGGTCTGACTGAAGGGTCGACAGCCTGGGCTGCCATTTGGGAGGACGATCCGGAGGGGTCTCCGGAAGATTTGAGTGAATACCCCTCACAAATTATCCGGAGGACCCTTTTGTCTGAGGTTATGGACTTCCATTGGTTGTAGAAGTACATCAAGCGACCTCCACGGAGAGGAAAAGTCCACCTCGGGCAGCTGAGATGGGACTTGGGCCAGCAATTCATAAGGTTGCGCTGGGCGCTTTGGGCCCTTGCACTTTGTTGTGCCTTCTTCTGAGGTTGGGCAGGTTGTTTTTTATGGAAACCTCCTGCTCTGCCCTCGAGACTGATGAATTATAAAACTGACGTTTATTGGCATGTCCCCGAAAGGGGGCAGGAGGGGGTCGAGCCAACTTAATGGCTGACCTGGTTTTTTGAGTAGCTTCTAGAGCTTGCTCTACCTGAGGACCAAAAATATATGCACCATCAAAGGGCGTTGCCATTACCTGCTGCTGTGCGTCATTCGTGAAGCCCGATGTACGCAGCCAGGAATGACGGTGGGTGCAAATACCAGCAGCTGCTGAACGAGAAGCAGTGTCGAAAGCATCCATGGCTGCTTTAACCTGCTGGTTGTTAGATTCAATACCACTGGTAATGGTTTGAAGAAGCTCTGGTTTTGCATCAGACTCCGGAAGAGCTTCCACCATCTGCTTGATAGAGTGCCACAGGATATACTCATACTGGGAGAAATAACCTTGGTAACTGGCAATACGCATACTTAGGGTAGAAGCAGCAAAGACTCTCTTACCTAAGGTGTCTATCTTATGAGATTCTTTGTTAACAGGTCGAGCTGTAGTAGTTTGAGGAAGAACAACCTTATCGTTCTCTGCCAGAACCACAATAGGATCCACAAAGGCTTGAGACGCCAAAATGGGATGATCCTTGGGGGCTGAATATTTCCAATCTATGGATTTAGCCACCGAAGGGGTGAGAGCAGGATTATTCCATACCATTTGAGACAGCGTCTCTAAGGAAGGCTGAACCGGAGGAGTCATATCTGTAGGGATCTCCGGGGCAGAAGGTATTGGAGTCTTAATTTCCCAGGATCGATGTCTGTAGCCTGGAGAGAAAGAGAGTGGAACTCATATTTTTCAGCAGAGACTTGAATGACAGGTCCTCGACCACAGGTTCTGTAGCAGTAATAGATCCTGCTTCGTCCACCTCATCACCCAACCGAAGGTCTGGGTCAGGCTCAATGTCATCTCCTGACAGTCCACGAGGGACTGTATGGACAGGAAAGGAATGAAAACTCAGAAGAGAGGGAAGAAGGAAACGAGAGAAAGGAGGAGGAGTCCTGAAAAGCAGAGGGAGCCCCGAGAGCCCCCGGCGCCGAGGAGGCGCACGGCACCGAAAACGACACCGGGGACCATGCGCCAAAACGTCACAGAGAAGCCGCACAGCACTGAGGATGGCGCCAAGAAGCTGCACAGCACCGAGAAGCCGCAGACGGGCGCCGAGGATCGGCGCCAAGCGCACCATCGGCACCGAGGATGGCGCCAACAGCCGCGACGGCACCAAAGGCCGGAACACCCCCGATCCAAAAACAGGTTTTGAAGAAAGAGGAGCAGGAGATAAAGGCATCGGTGTGGCCCCTGCACGTAGCCATGTGGGGGCACCTTGTTGCTGAGTCGACGGCACTAGAGAAGGTGCCGCGAACCAGAAAAATCCAGTCACCGACCCGGTCTCCTAATGAGCCCGAAGCGCACGAGAGACCGAGCCAGGTAGCTGAACCTACCTCCAAGCCCACTGCTCCATAAGAGCGGCCTACTGATGAAACTGCTCATCTGAAGACCTACCTGCGGGCGGGGCAGGGCTCTGATGTCGAAGACGCTGGCTACCAGAAGCAGAGGTTGGCAACTCCGAAAGAGGAGACCGGCAACTAGCCCCGATAACCGAACGTCTACGCGCAGACATATCAGAGGGTGACCGCAAGTGATGCCTTCTCTTTTTAGACCTATGGGCCGAAGAAGAGCTCGAGGCCGAACGGTGCCGAATGCGACTCGTTTATTTTACGCTTCTGGGCCACCCATCCCCCGGCATTGGACTGACCATTGTCAGACCCCCCTCCGGAGAAGGTGGCGGACCGGACCCAGCCCGACTGACTGAACAGCTTCAATATGAAGTCTCCCTACCGTCACCTGACCTGCTCATGGTCGACTCCGTCAAAGTAGGCTGACTTCTTTTATTGTTAAAAATAAAAGTAAACTAAGCGATACTTTATCGAGATACTACAAAATAACAAAACTGAAAACAATGCTGCTAGTTTGAAGTTTGACTCTCGGGGGGTGAGCAACGTTGTCACTGAAGCGCACTCGACGGCGGGAAAAAAGGAACCGAGGTGGTTGGAGGTTCGACGCCGAGATAGTCATTGCTGCGCGAGCTGGGGCTTGCGGCGCCGTTCCTCGCGGCTACCATCTCTGGCGCTGACCCTCCAGCAAAAAGTTTGCTCCCGATGGGTCCTGGTGCCTCCGGCGCAGATCCCAATAGTGTGAATGAGTGGTGGAGACTTATGTCCAGGAAGATCTAGGCAGTATTCAATATAGGCTAATCCTTTTGACAAATAACAGACAGAATACCGAGCAACTACATTATGGATAGAAATACTCCAAAGCATATATGCAGGTAAAGAGTTTCCAGTAAAGTTTAAACTTTAAAGCACAGACTATTACAGGCCTTCTGCTCCTACTAACACTGCATCACTATTTTCCAAGGCCTTATACTGCCCCAAAACAAACATGAGCAAAAACAAGTGCTGGTAAACTAAATTGGTGACAGCTAGGAAAGTAGGATTGTAACCACAGAGCCATAGCCAACTACAAGAAAGGAAAACTGTCTGCAGTAGTGAATGAGCAATAAGAAAACATGAGGGGGATTAGTCCAAAAATAGCTGGCGAACCAGTTCCGCCATCTGCAGCCGACTCGGCCTCTGGGAGAGCAGAGGACTCAAGTCATCCCATATTTTATCCAGCCTTTCACTAGCTTCCATGGGATCAATGAAAAGAAGAGTCTTGCCCGCATAAGAAACAGAGTTGGGCTGGTAACTGCAAGGTATGAGAAATACAGGTTACTCACCTGTAACAGGAGTTCTAGGAATGGTACATGTTGTTCATCCACACTGTCTGGCAGGTGCCTTGCTGCTTAAATCTTGCGGAAGGTCTTCAACTGGCTCCTACCACCCACCCGGTGGTAAAACCTCGCTCCGCCCATGACGCCAGATCTAGCCGCTGAAGCCAGTGGGTTAAGGGCCGGGCCGGGAGGTTTAGTCAGGTGGATGAACAATACTCATTCCTAGAACTCCTGTTACAGGTGAGTAACCTGTATTTCTAGGGACATGGATATGTTGTTCATCCACACTGTGGCAGACTCCTAGCAGTCTCTCCGGGAGGAGGGAGGCAAGGCACACCCTCACTTAGGGATAATGACTGGAGAACCGAGGCCCCAAAACCAGCATCTCGGCATGACTCAAGGTCGAGTGTGGTAGTGGGTGATGAAGGTGTGTGCTGACTTCCAGGTAGCAGCCCTGCAGATTTCCTGGATAGGGACATCCCTGAAAGCAGCCACCGATGCAGCGGTATGGCGGGTAGAATGAGCTCTATCCTCTGGGAGCTCCATGCCCACCAGCCTATAGCAGAGATCTATGCAGGAGGTGACCCACCTCCTATCGTCTGCTTGGCTGCAGGTCTCAGGTTGCGGCTTCAAGCGTGGGTGACAAACAGCTGGCGAACCTCTCCCGAACTCAGCCGTCCGCTCCTTATAATAAGCGGCGCTCTTCTAGGGTCCAGTATGGAGCCTATATTCGGCCTCCCGAGGTGTGATTGGGTAGAACACGCATAGTCAACACCTGATTAAGGTGAAACTCCAACACCACCTTCGGAAGGAATTTCGGGTGGGAGCACATGACAACTTTGTCCCTGTGGAAGACCAGGTAAGGAGACTCGATGGAAAGCGCCTGGAGCTCTCCCATCCTTCAGGCTGACGTGATAGCCACCAAGAAGGCAGTCTTCCACGACAGGTGAGAGATGTCACACCTGTGCATCAGTTCAAATAGCTTGCCCATGAGGTTAGCCAATACCAGCAGTACATCCCACGGAGGTGGAGGTTCTCGCACTGGAGGGGATATGTGATCAAGGCCTTTGAAAAAGCACCCGACCACCTTCTCCTGCACCACCGACTGCTTCCCAGCCCGCACCCGGTAAGCAAAGATGGCTGCCAGGTGCACCTTAAGGGTCGTCGACCAAAGCCCTTGCTGAGAAAGGGACCACCGGTAGTCCAGAATGCTTGCCAAGGAACAGGAGGAAGGGTCCAGGCCCTTGCCCTGACACCAAATGGAGAATCTCTTCCATTTGAAGGCGTAGCATTTTCTGGTCGACTCCTTATGGGACGCCTCAACGATGTTGAGGACCTCGTCGGAAAGAACCAAGGCCTGGAACTCTACCCGCTCAGGAACAGGCCATCAGGTGCAGGGATTGAAGGTTCGGATGCAATACCTTCCCCTGATTGAGATCAGGTCTGGGCAGGCTGGAAGCCACCTCGGGAGCCTGGAGCAGAGACAGATCTGGATACCAGAACTGGCGGGGCCAGTCTGGGGCTACCAGAAGAAAAAATTACTCACCTTAGTAATGTTTCTTCTAATGGAGTCTTGCTGTATTATGACATATGCAGTATAACCCCAGGTTAGAACTGCTCCGGAGGTGAAAGAGTTAACTTCCATGCAGGGCATGGAATCTTGAGTGCGAGCTTGGTTGAAAACTCTGTCTGTTGAAGCTCAAACTCAAACTGTCAGATCTTTACGAGCAAAAACTCACTAAGGTTCTGTGTGGAAGCCGTAAACCTACACTAGCCACTGGCTACTTACTGCAAAAACATCTTTTTGATCGTGATCCCAAAACAAAGACTCAAGTCGGGGGATTCAAGAAGAAACTTAAGCATAACACCTAAGCACCCTAGAAGGGTGAAATGAAGTGGGCATCAAAGAAGTGCCAACATTGCACTGCCCACCCATATCCCAAAACAAAGGTTCTGAGAGGGGCAGGCTGGGGGTCATAATATAGAAGACTCCATTAGAAGAAAACATTACTAAGGTGAGTAATTTTTTCTTCAAACAACATGATGTCTTGCTATATTATGACATATACAGATTTCACAGCAGTACCTCCATGGAGGAGGATAGAACCTACTTGGAAATAGGCTCTGAAGCACGGCTGTGCCAGAATGAGCATCACTCCTAGCCTGGATATCCAAGGAGTAATGCTTAGTAAAAGTGTGAACTGTTTTCCAGGTAGCTGCTTGACATATCTCTAGGATAGGAATGTCCCTGGCAGCGGCCAGAGATGCAGCTGTACCTCTGGTAAAGTGAGCCCTCAGGCCTGAGGGAGGAACCTTACCCAGTTTTTCGTAACAGAATTGGATACAAGAGACAATCCACCTGGCAATGGATCTTTTAGTGGCAGGTTTCCCTTTACCAACCTCACCATAGGTGAGGAACAATTGGAGGGATTCGAACCTGTGACCCTTGGTACGTTCTATATAGTAACTAAGGGCTCTTTTGACATCTAAACTGTGCAATCTCCTCTCACCAGAGGAGGAATGGTCAGTGAAGTACACAGGGAGAGACATGGATTGATTAAGGTGAAAGTCTGAAACCACTTTGGGCAAAAACTTCCTGTTGTCCTGAGGACTACCTTATCTCTATGAAAGGAGATGAAATCAGGCTCCACTGACAAGGCTTGCAGCTCACATATGCACCTGGCAGAGGTGATCGCTACCAGAAACACAGTTTTCCAAGTCAAGTACTTCAGCTCTGCTGAAGACAGTAGCTCAAAAGGGGTTGCATAAGCTGAGCGATGCAAATATTAAGATCCCAAGCAGGGCAGGATCCCTGAACGGGGGACTGGTGTGAAGCAACCCTTTAAAAAACTTGGAGAACACAGGGTGAGCTGATAAAGAAGAGGGCTTACCTGCCGACAAGAAGACAGACACAGCTGCCAAGTGCACTTTTAGGGTAGCTGGTCTCAGCCCTAAGGAATTCAAATGCACCAAATAATCCAGGATCGTGGGCACACCAGCAGATTCTGAGGAAATATGTTTACCAGCACACCATATGGAAAATCTTTTCCATTTTGAATTATAGGTAGCCCGGTGGAAGGCTTCCTAGAGGCCTTCAAGATATCCAGTACACCTTGAGAAGGTGTAGGTCAGCAAACTAACTCTTCAAGAGCCAAGCCTTGAGATTGAGAGATTTGAGGTTGGATACAAACTCTCCCTGGGCATGGGTTAACAGGTTGTGATTCCTGGGAAGGCATAGGGAGGGTGGACTGCTAAGGCCATGAGGAGTGGTACCAGGGCTGCCTGGCCCAATCTGGAGCAATCAGGATCATCTTGCAGGATTGAGATCTGATTCTGACTAGCACTTTGAAAAGAAGGGGGAAGGGAAAGCATAGAAACTTCCTTCCCAACTGAGAAGGAAGGCATCCAGAGGGACTGAGCCAAACACTGGGGGCCTGCAGCAAAAAAGGGGAAGTTGGTGATTGTCTGGGGCTGCAAAGAGATCTATTTGCGGAGTGCCCCATCTGGCAAATATTACCTCCAGTACCAGGGGATCCAGTGCCCATTCGTGATGGCCCTGGGAAATCCTGCTGAGAACATCCGCTAGGACATTGTCCTTGCCTGGGAGGTGAACTGCCATAAGGGAGGCGTTCAGAAAGTAAGCCAGAGACCACAACTTCATTGCTTCGGTGCACAGGGCCGTAGACCGAGTGCCCCCTTGCTTGTTGATGTACCACATTGTAGTGGTATTGTCTGTTCTGACCTGAACTACCTTGTTCTGGACAGATGTGGAGAAACCTGAAGTGCTAGAAAACTGCTCTGAGCTCCAGCAAATTGATGTGGAGCAGGGATTCCTGAGGGACCACAGCCCTTGGGTGGAAAGGTCGCCCATGTGAGCTTCACCCCAAGAGGGATGCATCTGTAGTGAGGTCAAGGAATGAGACTGGGAGTGAAGGGAACCCCTGTCTCAGATTGTTCTGATCCTGCCACCACTGAAGGGCCTGGATCAGGGTTCGAGTCACTGGAATCAATTTGGTTAGGGGACCTGTTCTTTGAGACCAAAAGGCTCTCAAATGGAACTGAATGTCCCTCATCTGAAATCTCGCTCCCTGCACTACTGCTGTAGAAGCAGCCATGTGCCCCAGGAGCTGTAGGAAATGCCTTGCTGGTCGAGAGATCTGCAGGTTGAAAGAGGAGGCCAGAGATACAGGGTCCTTGCTCTCTCCAGAGAGAAGGAAGGCTCTGGCTTTTTTGTGTTCAGTTCTGCCTATGAAGGTGAGAAGCTGGACAGGCTCCAGAACTGACTTTGGAAGATTGAGAAGGAAACCTAGAGATGTAAGCAGCTGCTGGGTTACTTGCAAATGAAGTTTGACCTGTTCCGGAGACTGGCCTACAATGAGCCAGTCGTCCAGATAAGGGAAGATGGAAGTCTTTTGCAGTCTTAAATGAGCAACTGCTACTGCCAGGCATTTTGTGAACACCCTTGGAGCTGAGGAGAGGCCGAAGGGCATTGCTCTGAACTGGTAATGGCCTGAGGGCAGTTCGAATCTGAGGTACTTTCGATGGGGAGCTTCGGATGAGAACACGAAGTAAGCATCCTTGAGGTCCAGGGAGGCTAGCCAGTCCCTGGCCTTAGAGAGGTAAATAATCCCCAGGGTCACCATTTTGAACTTTGGTTTTAAAAGGTGCTTGTTTAGATACCCTTGATCCAGAATGGGCCTCTATTCTCCTGTCTTTTTGGGGGTAAGGAAGTACCTGGAGTACAACCCTTTGCCCTGGTGTATAAGTAGAACCCTTTCCAAGGCTCTGAGAGCCAGGAGGGCAGAAACTTCTGCTTCCAGGGCAAGAGCCTCTAATGGGTTTGCAGGTGGAAAAGATCTGGCTCTCATCTTCGGAAATTTTTTGAAGCTGAGAACCAGTCCCTGGCTTACTACCTCCAGGACCCACTTGTCTGATGTTAAAGACTTCCAGTCCTGGACAAAGTAAGCCAGCCTGCCCCTACCGTGGTGGAGAATCGGCCCCAGCTACCCCATCAGGAGCCTGTTTTGCAGGGGCTTTGGGTTGAGGGTAGAAGCAGATACTAGAGCCCCTTCTGCCCCTTCCTCTAAAGAACCCTCTGGGCATAAGCAGAAGAGGAGGCCTGGGCTTGGTAAAACGGCCTATGAAGAGGCCTGCCCCTGCCCCTGACATGCTGCCTTTGAGGAGTGACTTGCCTTTCTTTGGCCTGTGCACTCCTATAGGTGGTCCTATACTCATCCATTTTCTTCATATAATTCTCTGTCTGCTCCCCAAACAGAGAATTTCCCACAACAGGAAAATCCATAGCCTTAGACTGGGTATCCTGTGACAGGGCAGTACATCTGAGCCAGGCCATTCTGTGAAGAGACACAGATGTAGCCATAACTCTAGATGAAACATCATTAGAGTCTACAGCGCATGAAATTGCACCTTGGATGCCTCAATACTGTCCCAGCCACCTGCTCCAGCTCCCTGGCAAGCTGTTCAGGGCCTGTTTTGCTAGGGCCAGGACAGTATCCCACCTGGTTTCTGGTACCTAGCTGCGTGCCATATAATTTGCCTGTCTGAGTCCCACAGATGCTGCCATGTACTGCTTTTTGCCATGGCATCCATCCTCCTGGAATCCTTTTCAGGAGGGTGAGAGACTACAGGAATATTAGCCTTGTCACAGGCTGCAGCCTGCACTACCCCACATGGCTGCACTGCTGAGATAGGAACTCTGTATCAGAGCCTGATAAAGCATACCTCTTGTCCATCCTTTTATCCACAGGGAGGATAGAATGAGGAGTTTTCAGAATTTTTGTGTCCGTTTCCTAAAGATTCACGCAAAGGAATAGACAGTCTCTAGACTCTGGAATATCCATCATTTCCACAAAATCAGGCTCTTCTTGATCATCAACAGCTTCCTCAACAGGGAGTTGCAGAGTCTCAGCAACTTTCTTGTAAAACAAAAATGAGAAGGGACTCAGATAGCCTGGGAGGATACTCCTGAAGGTCTGTCTGGGGAAATGTCCGGTTCAATGGGCACATCCAGACTGTCAAAATCACACTCACTCTCCTCGTACCCCTCCTCCCCTTCCCCTGGTTCATAAAAATCTTCAAAATCATAATCTTGAACCGAGGGAACCGACCAAACCGGGCGCTTGCCCAATGGTGCCGGTTCGGACGGAACTGGGGAAAGACTGGACAATTTGGATTGCTCTGGCTATTTCCTCAGCGGTTGGAGAAAGAACTTTTGGCCCCAAACTAGCTGACCTTCTAGTCCTTTTAGTTGGAACCGGCTCCTCAGAGCTGGCTCTTCGTTTGCCCGAGAAAGCATCGCCCTGGTCAGAGGGCACTCCCTCAGGTTTGGTTGGAACTGAACTGGGCTGGCCATCCAACGATGACTTTTAGCCTCCTGTCCTGAGCCTACCAACTCTTTTCCACGGTGGCAGCAGGAAAATTCTTACAAATCTGGCAGTCTGCATTGAGGTGGTCAAACCCCAGACATATACACAAATGGTGTGTGGGTCAGCCTTGGCAAAGGCTTCCCACAGAGCCACAGTGCTGAAACCCAGTGGGTCCGGTTTTCTTTTGGGTTTCTCAGACATAGTGCCAGCTAACAAAACTTGCCCGTTAATGGCAATCCACCATGCAAGACTCTCTTATCGGTTCCCAACCGTGTCACGGGTCATGGAAAAAAACCGTAATAAAATCCGTTTTATTTTTTAGAACCGATAAGAACCGGGAACCGCACTCTAAAGAGCTAGAAAGTAATTTTTAAACCCCTCTGATCGGTTCAAACCGAACCGAAAAAGACGTTTACAAGTTCCACACAGAAGAAAAATTTAAAAGTAAGGCTATTACTTACAATACCACAGACAGAGCTTGAACCAACTATTGCGGTTAAATTTCAGTAAAATAAACCGAGAATTACACTTTAAAACCGACAAACAAACAGAGCAGCAGGAGGAATCTCCGGAGCGACTGTTCAGTGAGGCGGAGTAAAGAATCTGACAGTTTCAGTTTGAGCTTCAACAGACAAGAGTATTCAACCGAGCTCACGCTCAAGATTCCATGCCCTGTATGGAAGTTAACTCTTTCACCTCCGGAGCAGTTCTAACCTGGGGTTATACTGCATGTCATAATATAGCAAGACTTCATGTTGTTTGAATCACCTGCGCCTTGTCCCTCCTCGCTTGAGAAGCACCTTGTGGATCAAAGGAAATGGGGAGAAGGCGTGAAAACCGAGGGTCCCGGCCTCGAAGGCATCCTGTGCAGCCCCTGCTGAGGGCAGGCATGAAACAGTCTCAGCCGCATTCTCCCTGGAGGCAAACAGGTCCGCCTGAGGCATGCCCCAGTGGGAGAAGAGATCTTGTACTACCTCCGGCAGGAGAGACCACTCGTGAGACGCAGCCCCTATCTAGCTCAGGGCATCGGCCAGGGTGTTGGAGGCTCCTGCCACATGAATGGCAAGGAGCTCCGCCTCCAGGCTGCGCACGAGAGACCAAATGCGGAGAGCTTCCCTGCACAGAGGCATGGAGCGCGTCCCGCTCCGGCGGTTTAGGTAGTACATGGTCGTAGTATTGTCTGTCTGGACCTGAACCACTTGACCCCGTAGAAACGGAGTGAAGGCGGTGAGGGCTAGATGAACCGCTCAAAGCTCCAGCAGGTTGATATGGCATCGGGACTCCCGAGGGGACCAGAGGCCGTGTGCTCTGTGCTCCCCCAGATGGGCACCCCAACCCATCAGAGAGGCATCGGTCGATAGAGAGACCGTCGGCTCGGGGAGGACAAACAGGATGCCCTCCTGCAGATGTGCTGGAATGGTCCACCACTGGAGAGCGTTCCACATCCCCTGGGTCACTGTCACTAGCTGATCCAGCGGATCGAGGTGCTGTGACCATTGGCTGGCCAGTCGCCATTGAAGGGGACGCATGTACCAGCGGGCCCAACGGACCACGCTGGTGCAGGCCGCCATGAGGCCCAGGAGGCACAGGAAGTCCGGGGCAGGGAGCGATTGCCCAACCTGAAATGATTGGGCAAAGGAGGAAAGAACCTTAGCCCTGTCTGCTGGGAGCCGTGCTCTGGCTCGTAGAGAGAGTCGAGCTCTGCCCCGATGAATTGTATCACCTGCTTTGGCACAAGTTCCGACTTGGCCTCGTTGATGAGGAGGCCAACCTGAGAGGAAAATTGGAGGGCCAGATCTCTGGACCGCTCCACCTCCGCTCTGGAAGGGGCTGCAATCAGCCAGTCGTCCAGGTAGGGGTACACCCGGACCCTTTGGCACCACAGGAATGCTGTCACCACTACCATGCATTTGGTGAAGACCCTGGGAGCTAGGAAAAGGCCGAAGGGCATGGCCGGAACTCGTAAAGGGATCCCTCTGCTCTGAAGCGGAGGAATCTCTGGTGGGACGGACGGACTGGGACATGAAAGAACACATCCTGAAGGTCCAGAGAACAGAACCACATGCCTCTTTCCAAGGATGGGATTATCTCAGCCTGAGAGACCATCCTGAAGGTCCGAGACCTTAGGAACCTGTTCAGGTCGTACAGGTCGAGAATGGGGCGCCAGCCCCCCGTCCTTTTGGGACCAGGAAGTACCTGGACAAAAACCCCAGGTCTGGAGGAGGATCTGCCACCTTCCTGATCACCTCTTTTTCGAGGAGCAGGGCAATATCGGCTCGACAAGCCAACAAAGAGGCTGCGGACCCCGTAGCTCCCCCGAGGGGTGACAGCTCGGAAGGACAGGGCCTGCTCGAACTCCAGGGGCAGGCCCTTTCCTACCACCTCCAAAACCCAATGGTCCATGGTGATAACGGACCAAGCGGAAAGGAAGTGGCGGAGCCGTCCCCCCACGAGGGGAATCCAGGGGGGAGTGACGAGGCTGGGGGTGACACCCCTCAACCCATCACTGGGCAGGCTTAGAGGAGGGACCGGCTGAGGGACCTCCCGGGCCTTTACCTCCCTGCTTCCTGTTGGAGGAAGCCACGGGCTTGGGATGCCAAGTGCAAGTCTGCTGGCCCTGGTACTGGTGCTGTTGGGCCAGACGTGCTGCAGGCGCAAAAGGACGAAAGGACTTGTGCTGCTGCTGTCGGCGGCCTTTGTCCTTCTGGGAGGAGGTGACAGAGTCCAGAGTGACTTTGGACTTTTCGATCTGCTGGAGGTGACCTTCCACTCCAGGGCCGAAGGGGTTGGTCCCCAAGAAGGGGACATCCGCCAGTTTGTGCTGGGTGTCCGCCGTGAAGGTGGATATCCTCAGCCATGCCCTGCGGCGCATGGCCACCGCAGCTGCAACCGATCTGGCACAGTAGTCTATGATGTCCAGAGCCGTTTGGAGCTGCTGCTTAGCCACTGCCCTACCCTGGTCCCGTACCTGCCAGACTATGGTCTGCAGGTCAGCCGGGAGATGAGGGATCACCTCATCCAGGCAGCCCATGAGGGCATGGGAGAAGTGTACCATCAGCACGGCCGAGCTGGCCTGGCGGAGACCAAGGGAAGATGCAGCGTACACCTTGCGCCCAGCATAGTCCATCTTTTTGGACTCCTTGTCGGGGGGCTTGTCCACATCCCTAGCATTCCCGAAATGCCAGAAAACACTGTCGGTGACCAACCCCTCGGCAAAGGGGTGTTCCGAAAAACCGGGCAAAGAGCCAGTAGGGACCGCATACTTCCTGGCCATCCTGGCCAAAGGCGCAGGACAGGAAGCAGGCTGCTGCCAAAGCTCCAAGGCTGGGCCAACAATGGCTTCACCCACCAGAAAGGCCTCTATGGGTGAATCCCCTTGGCCCAGTATCTCCGTCAGGGGATACTTGGCCCGCTTGGATACGGGCTCGAGCTGCATCCCAGCGGACTCCGAGATGAGCCGAAGCAAACCCATGAAGGATGATGGGCTTTCGTCCATCGACTGGCCCCCGGAGGACTCCAGGTCAATGAGCCTGGAGAACAGGAAAGAGTCGTCGTTGGGCTCCGAGGAGTCCGCGAAGAGCTGCCTGGGGCCTGAGCCACCCTCCACCTGCCGAGGACAGTCGGGAGTGAGGGTGACTGACAACCTGTGGGGCAGGCCCTGACCTGACCGAGAGTCCTCGGTCGGCGCCCCCAATTTCAGGTGTGGAGGTTCCACCACAATCGGTGGGACAGCTGGTTTCGGCCGAACAACTGGCCCAGGCTTGGGCACCTCGGCTACCGCGAGGGGTTGTTTCGGCCGCTCGGGTGACAACCACTTGATGGCCGGGGAAGGCGACTGCTTGCTCCCGGACAGAAGTAACTGCTGCCACATCAGGTCCTCGTAGTGTCGATGCAATTTGCGCCGAAGGCTCTCCTCTTCCGAGGAGGAGGACGAGCGGCGGCGCCACTTACCTCGGTGCTGAGACAGAGACCGCCGATGTCAGTGGGATCGGCCGGACAGAGAGGATGTCCGAGACAGAGACAGAGATCCTCGATGTTTCCGAGGACGGGTCTGGGAAGCAGCAGGGGACACCCGCTCTTCCCTTGACTCGGAAGCCTTAACCGGGGACTGCGGCACCGGAGGCGCAGTCAAGTCCTCAGTCTCCACCGGGGGAACTGGTGAAGAAGGGTTGTCGGCTTCACCAGTAGACAGCCCGTCCAACGGGGTCGAGAAAAATCTCGACAGCGTTGACTGGTGTCTCTGCCGACTGGCCTGACGAGGACGCCGTGAAGCCAGCGGCCTCAGTTGCAACCTCGACCAAAGTAGAGTGTCGACTGTCCGGGGAAGGGGACCTCTCCTGTTCCCATGAACGCCGACGATGGGACTTACCCTTTGAGTCCTTTTGGACCGAGAGGAATGTCCCGATGGCCCCCTCTCCCTTCGGGAAAGGGACTGGCAAAGCTCCTTGAAAGAAGCAGAATACGAGGTACCCAGTGAGAGCGGGACAAATGCCGTGACCGAGGAAGCGGATGATGCGGCCTGTGCCGCCTCCTCCTCGAGGGCGATCATCTGCTCTAGTTGCTCAGCCGAGCCAGCCGCCGCGGTAACCGCCCAAAGGGCCTCCTTTGACTTAACCGGCCGGTAGCACTTCTTGGGGCGCCCAAGCTGTAACTGGGCAGAGCGATCTTCCAGGACATTGGCCAAAAACGAACTGCATGACTCGCAGGCCTGCGGGTCGTGTTCTAGGCAGAGGCAGTAGACGCACATGGAGTGCGGGTCCGTCCTGGACATCATCTGCCCACAAGGGCACCGCCAAAATCCGGGAGTTGATTTGTCCATCGCAGCCGCGAGGGAGAAACTTGACTGAAATCTTGAAAATTTTAAAATAAGTTTCGGGCGAACTGAACAATTAGGATCCAGTCTACACGCAGCGTGTTAAGGAGGGAACCTGAGCTTCCAAGCGGTAAGGAAGATCTGGCGTCATGGGGCGGAGCCGAGAGTTTTACCACCCGAGTGGGTGGGAGGAGCCAGCTTGAAGACCTTCCAGCAAGATTTAAAGTGGCAAGGAACCTGCCTGACAGACAGTGTGGATGAACAACATATCCAAGTCCTTAGAATCCCCAGTTACATGAGGCCAGCTCGAATGGCGTCAAATAACTTCCTGCACTGCTTCATAGGACAGCTTAAAATTGGGAAACTGATCAGAGTCCAGTTTTCAAGTTGTAATATTCCTTTTTGCTTAGCCCTATTGAGGATTTGATCTCTAACATGAACTCCCCGGTAACTAATATCAGGTACGGGAAGTTCTGCTAGACTTCGATCGTCTGCATGGGGTAATACGGTAAGTTTTAAGAAGAAATGCCTGCATTTCCAGTCCCAACAAAGAGCTCAATAATGACTCGATATAGTGAAGGAGGTCACTACCCTCCATTTCTTCAGGAAGCCCAAAGAGGTGGATACTGACTTGCAGGGAAGAATTTTCCAAAATGTTCAAGCCGTAAGTGCATGATTTTATTTTCCTGCAGGACCCCCGCAACAGCTGTAGCCATTTTATTTGTGGAAGAAACTGCCTGGGCCAGGTTGGTCTTAATAGTGTCTGTGGATGTTTAAAGAAGGGTCACTCGTTGATTAAAGCCTTCCAGCTTATGGTCAAGAGTATCCACTCTTTTGTCCAAAGTCTTGACCGTCCCAGCTAATTCTCAAACAGCCTGTAAAATGCCCAGTAAGGTCAGATCGGAATCCCCAGGAAGGCCGCCATGCACACTGCTCGGTCCTGGGCAGTCTGGTGGTTTTGGTTGCTTGTTCTTCCTGGAGTCTTGAGAAGGAGACTGGCATGTTTTCCCCATCTGCTACAGCTAAGCAAATGTTCCCAGTAATAAAGATACTCACACTCAACAGTCCTGTGTAAAAGTAGCAACAATAAGATAAAAGAAACTTATAAGGATTAAAGTTTAATCACTAGCTGATGAAGGAGCTCTCAGACAGGTCTTTCCCCGGCTGCCAAACCACACCCCTGGGAAAATTTATTTAGGGTAGACTCAGACACCACCTTTGGCAAAAACTTATGGTTAGTATGCAAAGACACCCTGTCTTTGTGGAAAATCAAATAAGGCTGCCCACATGAGTGCCTGCAGCTCGGATATCCTACGAGCAGAAGTAGTCGCAACTAAAAATAACGCTTTCCACGACAGAAAGCATAGCTCGCAAGTCACAGCAGGCTCAAAGAGAGCCAGCAAAAGTTTCTCTAAAAACAAAATTCAGGTCCCAAGCCAGAACAGGGTTGTGGACTGGGGGTTTCAAGTGCAGGATGCCTCTAAGGAAAGTATGGGACACGTCCAGGTGGGCCACTGTACGGCCCTCAACAGGCCCACAGAAGGCTGATATGGCAGACAAGTGCACCTTAAGCAAAGAATATTTAAGGCCACCATGTAATGGAGACTGCAGGCACTCCAGAATCTGGTTCATTGGACAAGTGAACAGGTCCAGATGACAGAAGCTGTCCACAGGGCAAAACACTTCCACTTCATGGAGCAAGTCACCCTGGTGGAGGGCTTCCTGGCAGCCACCAGGACATCTGAAGATGTAACCATCGCCAGATTCTCTCCTAAAGTGGCAGGAGTCATGCATGCAGACGGAGGGACCACAGATTAGGATGGAGAAGGGTACCCCACTCCTGCGACAGCAAACCCAAGCACAGGGGAAGAGGCACCAGATGTTCCATTTCCAACTACTGCAACAGTGGAAACCAAATTTGATGAGGCTAAAAAGGAGCCACCAGATCATCATGGTGCCCTCCATCTGAAGCTTAATCAGTACTCTCTGGATCACAGGAAAGGGAAGCAAAGAATAAAGGAAGCTCCCTTTCCAAGATAGGGACAAGGCATCTCATCAGAAAAATCCAGGCCCTGAATAGAGTGAGCAGAAAAGTGACAGTTTTGAGTTGAGTAGCTAAAAGGCTGTCGACTGAAGTGATGGTAAACGCGTAAAAGAGCAGAGGAGGGCCTGGGGTCGCCCACAGCTATATAGGGGGACATCGGCATGGGCTGCGCCAGTTAGACTGCTTGCAAAAAAAGCTTCTGTGTGGTCCTGGTGCCTAATGTGTGACCTGCTGCAAGAGATCTCCTAAAAGAAGGTACAGATGTTCCTGGGTTTCCAGGACATTAACACATGTCAGCATTGGGCAATACAGCTCACCAATCGGTTTATGCTTACAAGAGTTTCTCACCCCTAGCCATCCATGACTACTGAGGCAAAGCGCACCCCAGACAAAGGTGGGGGGTGGGGGCATCCTTGGGTTTGTCAAATTACTCAAAACGTACCGTGTACCTGTTACAGGACAGAAGGGAAAAACCACGTCTGCTCTAAAAGCTGTATCCATTATCAACTGGTACATCTGTAGTCTACTTGTGTTTAAAATTTGAGTACATGACAATGTCCATTTTTTAGCCTTCTGAAAAGAGACTTATGTAGTCTGGAACAGTAGACTTGCATGGGGCACGCAATTTTATTATTCAACCGTGCTAAAGGATAAGGAACGTATAGTTATGTACTTACCGCAACAGTAGATCTTTGAGAGAAGATCTTCAGTTAAAACTACACCTTTGGAACAATAGCTGTTCAACATGAAGATCACATGGAAACTTTTGGCAAGCTGGGGCCACCCACGTCGACATCACGCATCAGCATGTATGTAACTGTGGGCGGCTCTACCTCTCCTTTGTTCCCTACTGGAGATTAGACTCTGCAGACCGTCCTTTTTGGGGAATCAGGAAAGTAATTAAGCACCAAGCATATGAGGCGAGAAGTGCTGGCGGGAGCACCATGGAGAAAAAAAATTACCAGTGTGAATGTTGTTACCACCTTGGGGGGTGTCGGAATGGCTTAAGGGAACAGATTCTCTCAAAGATATGAAAATTACGTACCTACCATAATTCTGATCTTTCTGTGTATCTTCACCATTCATCACAGGTGGGTATGTGGCAGGAGGTCACGACCCTGTGAGAGCTCTCTTTTTTTGATGAGCCGGAGCAGACATAGCGACAGCGCCGCCCTCGAGGCAGACGCGCTGTGTGGCGCTCGCGGGTTGGCAGTTAACTGTCATCGGCCCCGCCCTCCCACCAGTTCTGAGTCGCCACAGAGTAAGAAAAACAGGGTTGGGAGGGTGGGACAAGAGAGTCCAAGGGACAGATAAAAGAAAAGAAAAGATATAATAAACAAAAGGAGAAATAAACTACCAAGAGGGCAGACGAGCGAGACAGCAGAAGCTAAAGGGGATTGGGTGGGGCCCCACTCTCTGGAAGAGGAAAACGAAAGAGAATTAAGTGGGAGGGGAGAGAAATCCAGGGCTCGCAGTCTGGTCCCCTGGCTTCTAGATGGATTACTGCCCAGGAGTAGCTAGGAGCCTGGCAAGACTCAAGGCACCAAATTTTGAACAAGAGGCACTCTGGCAAGAATGACTTCCTAGAGCCGTGGAATAAAGAGAGAAAGGTGACCAGGAACCAATGTTTGCTGTGTTATTTTTTATATTGTTTGAATGTATTAACTATTTATTAAAAATTTATAGTTACCAGATCTGTACTGGATAAGCGGTTTCATTGCAGATCATGCTGTGGTCTGATGCCTTTAACTATATTTTAGCAATATTTGTGTAAAAGCTTTGTTATTCAAATTGGTCTTGATGGTATATTACCAAAGTTTATGGGCCTTTTTTATCAATTTAGTTTGGATTATTGAATTTTATTCATTTGGCATATGGACACGAACTTCTGCTTTGAAAAGAGATGTAATTGGTTCTGTCATCAGCATTTGTATTTGCAATGTTTTGAATAAGAGTTACAAAAATAGAAAGTGCTAAATCAACAATGAAAATGGATAGTACTCAGTATAGATTGATTAGCACAATTAAAAAAAACACATTTTTTTGTTGATGTTGCCTTCTGTGCTGCATGGCCTCACTCAAAAAATGGTTAGCAGTCTATTGTTATGCATTTCTGGAAATGGTTAGCATTATCCCATTCTGCATGGCATTTTGCTATGTTATACCAGCTATTTAATACCCCATCTCCACTTCTATAAGGCCTTTAGGAAGAGGGCATCTTCATTAAGATTCGGAAAAGTTGTTTTTTGTTCATCAACTTTTAAATTATACAGGCCTCTACTTTATCTCCAAAAAGAAGACCCTTTAACGGAAAAATGCATGAACGTGTGTCCTGTGTCAGGGATGACAATGCGAGGCATGCAGATCAAGTGAGAGCCATTTACTATGGCCCTAGAAGTAGCGTCACTCACATCACTTGCAACTGAAACTTATTTTTGCAGCTTCTAAATCCTTCTTTGCATCATGTGGTGGGGGGGCCCCTTTTCCTGCAAGGGCAAGCTATCACACATAGGCACAACCATCTTCCACAGTGCCTACTGATAATGTGCAGCACAGCTAAGGCAGGTTACCTGCCTCAAAAGTAGGGTTGTGGTAGTGCAAGTCTTGTGGTCCAACTGTCTTGAATCCTTATCAAGGGGTGTAACTACCTCATAAGTAGGGTTGTGGCAGTGTGAGCTTTTACAAGCTATGTGGTCCTATTTTATTAAATTCTTAGGTGGTGTAGCTACCAGTGAAACCTTCACTTTCCTCACATGCAGCTGCCTTGACTACTCCCTCATGGTCAGGGTGGGCACATAAAACCATCCCTGAGCCCTCCATCTTTATCTTGTATTTATTTTTTTTAAATCAAAGTCTAGTGCTGAGAGAAGTATGACCCTACCAATAGTCTTTTTGAGGAACCTATGTATGGAAGCCAAATACAGGTTACTCACCTGTAATAGGAGTTCTAGGAATGGTATATGTTGTTCATCCACACGCCTGGAGCTCTCCCATCCTTCTGGTTGATGTGGTAGCCACCAAGAAGAAGTTCTTCCACAACAGGTGGGAGAATCGCACCTGTGCATTGGTTCGAATGGCTTGCCCGTGAGCTAAGCCAATACCAGCGGTAGATCCCACAGAGGTGGAGATTCTCGCACCAGAGGGGAAGTGTGATCAAGGCCTTGGAAAAGCGCCAGACCACCTTTCCTGCGCCACCACCGCGTTTTCCGCCCCCGCGCCCGGAGGGCAGAGGTGGCTGCCAGGAGCACCCAGGTCAGCTTAATCGGCCCTTGTTGAAGAAGAAAGGACCACAGGTAGTCCAGAATGCTTGCCGAGGAACAGGAGAAGGGATCAGGCCATACCCTAACACCAAATGGAGAACTCTTCCATTTGAAGGCGTGGCATTATCCGGTCGACTCCTGACGGGATGCCTCAACAAGGTTGAGGACCTCGCCGGAAGACCCTAGGCCTGGCAACTAGCCACACAGGAACCAGGCTGTCAGCTGCAGGGATTGAAGGTCCCGATGGAGTACCTTATCCCTGATAACAGAGATCAGGTCCGGGCGGGCTGGAAGCCGCTTCAGGAGCCTGGAGCTGAGACTGAGGAGAGCTGGATACCAGAGCTGGCGGAACCAGTCTGGGGCTACCAGAATCACCTGCGCCTTGTCCCTCCTCGCCTGAGAAGCACCTTGTGGATCAAGGGAAATGGGGGGAAGGCATAGAAGAGGCCCGGGATCCACGGCCTCAAAAGGCATCCCCCTACAGTGAGCCCTGCTGAGGGGGACCGGGCATGAAACAGTCTCTGCTTCACATTCTCCCTGGAGGGAAAAAGGTCCGCCAGAGGCGTGACCCAGTGGGAGAAAGATACTGTGCTACCTCCAGCAGGAGAGAACCCCTCGTGAGGCGCAGCCCCTATCCGGCTTAGGGCATCGGCCAGGGTGTTGGAGGCTCCTGCCATCGAAATGGCTAGGAAAACCGCCTCCAGGCTGCACATAAGACCATATGCAGAGAACCTCCCTACATAACAGTAAGGAGCGCGTCCGGTCCTGGTGGGTTAGGTAGCACATGGTCGTGGTATTGTCCGCCTGGACCTGAACCACTTGACCCCGTATAAACAGAGCGAAGGTGGTGCGAGCTAGGCGGACTGCATGAAGCTCCATCAGGTTGAATTGGCATCGGGACTCCCAAGGGGACCAGAGGCAATGCACTCTGTGCTCCCCTTGATGGGCACCCCAACCCATCAGAGATGCATCGGTCAAAGAAGACAGTTGACTCGGGGCGGATGAACGGGATGCCCTCCTGCGAATGTGCTGGAACAGTCCCCCAATGGAGAGTGTTCCACATCTCCTGGGTCACTGTCACGGGCTGGTCCAAAGGATCGCAGCGTTGTGACCACTGGCTGGTCAGCCCCCATTGAAGGGGAAGCATGTACCAACGGGCCCAACAGACCACACTGGTGCAGGCCGCCATGAGGCCCAGGAAGTCCCGGGCAGGGCGCAATTGCCCAATCAGACATGATTGGGTAAAGGAGGAAGAACCTAGGCCCTGTCCGCCGGGAGCCGAGCTCTGCCCCGATGAAAAGAATCACCTGCTTTGGCACGAGTTCTGACTTGGCTCTGCTTAAGAGGAGGCCCATCTGAGAGCAACCTAGAGGGCCAGAACTCCGGACCGCCTCCACCTCCGCCTGGAGGGTTGCAATCAGCCAGCCATCCGGGTAGGCACTGACCCTTCGCGCCGCAGGAATGCTGTCACCACTGCTATGCATTGAGAAGATCCTGGGAGCTGGAAGAGGCCGAAGGGTATGGCTCGGAACTTGTAAAGAGATCCCTCCGCTCTGAAGCAGAGAAGTCTCTGAAGAAACGGATGGATCGGAACGTGAAGAATGCGTCCTGGAGGTCCAGGGAACAGAGCCACACGCCTCGTTCCAAGGATGGGATATCTGAGTCAGAGTGACCATCCAGAAGGTCCGAGGCCTTAGGAACTTGTTCAGGTCATGCAGGTCGAGAATGGGGCGCCAGCCCCCCCGTCCGTTTGGGCACCAGGAAGTACCCGGACACAAACCCCGGGTCTGGAGGAGGATCCGCCACCTTCCTGATCACCTCTCTTGAGGAACAGGGCAATATCGGCTCGACGGGCCGACAGAGAGGCTGCGGACCCCGTGGCCCCTCGAGGGAGACAGTCGGAAGGGTGGGACCTGCTCAACTCCAGAGGCAGGCCCTTCCACCACCTCCAACACCCAGTGGTCCGTGGTGATAGCGGACCAGGCGGAAAGGAAGTGGCGGAGCCGTCCCCCCACGGGGGGGACCCAGGTAGGGGTGATGAGGCCAGGGGTGATGCCCCTCAGCCAGTCACTGAGCAGGCTTGGAGGAGGGCCTGGCCGAGGGAGCTCCTGGGCCTTTACCTCCTTGCTTCCCCTTAGAGGAAGCCGCTGCTTTGGGTTCGGGGTGCCAAGCGCAAGCCTGCTGGCCCTCCTGCTGGCGCTGATGGTCCGGTCATGCCGAAGGATGAAGGGGCTTACGCAGAGGATGCCGGCTGCCCTTGGCCCTCTGGGCAGGGATGACAGAGTCCAGAGCAGCATTGGACTTCTCTGTCCCCTGGAGGTGTCCCTCCACTCCAGGGCCGAAGAGGTCAGTCCCCAAGAAGGGATGTCCGCCAACTTGTGCTGGGTATCCTCAGCCATGCCCTGTGGTGCATGGCCACCGCGCTGCTACTGACCTGGCGCAGGAATCACCTATGTCCAGAGCAGTCTGAAGCTGCTGCTTAGCCACCGCCCTACCCTGGTCCCGCACCTGCCAGACCGTGGTCCGCAGGTCGGCCGGGAGATGAGGTATCACCTCATCCAGGGAGCCCAAGAGGGCGTGGGAGAAGTGTGCCATCAGCGCGGCCAAGCTGGCCTGTCTGAGGCCTAGGGAGGACGCGGCATAAATCTTGCGCCCGACATAGTCCATCCTTTTGGACTCTGTCGGGAGGCCTATCCACATCCCAAGCATTTACAGAACGCTGGAAGACGTTATCGGTAACTAACCCCTCAGCAGAGGGGTGCTCCGAGAAACCAGGCAAAGAACCGATAGGGACTGCATACTTCCTGGCCATCCTGGCCGAGGGCGCAGGACAGGAAGTAGGCCGCTGCCAAAGTTCCAAGGCTGGGTCGACAATGGCCTCAGCCACAGGGAAGGCCTCTGAGGGTGAATCCCCTCAGTCTAGGATCTCTGTCAGGGGAAAAGTCTGTTTGGACACGGGCTCGAGCTGCATCCCGGTGAACTCCGAGATGAGCCTAAGCAGACCCAGGAAGGACGATGGGCTGTTGTCCAAAGACCAGTCCAGAGAGGACTCCAGGCCCACCCGCCTGGGGAACACGGAGGAGTCATCGGACTCCGAAGGGTCTGCAAAGAGCTGCCTCAGGCCTGAGCCTCTCTTCACCCGCCCGGGGCGGAGTGAGGGTGACTGACAGCCTGCGGGACAGGCCGTGACCCGACAGAGGTTCCACCACAATCGGTGGGGCAGCAAGATTTGGTCGAACAACTGGCCCGGAAGTGGGCACCTCGACTGCAGTGAGCGGTTTCGTCGGCCGTTCAGGCGGCAGCCGCTTGATAGACTGGGAATGAATCGGAGTAGATTGATTCCCGGACAACAGCAACTGCTGCCACATAAACTCCTCATAACGTCGACGCCATCTGCGTCGAAGTCTCTCCTCATCCGAGGAGGAAGACGAGGAGGAACGGTGTTGCCACTTAACTCGGTGCCCCGACCGAGACCACTGAAGTCGGTGGGAGCGGCTTGACTGAGAAGAAGACCGAGACCAAGATCCTCGATGAAACTGAGGGCGGGTCTGGGAAGGAGTGGAGGACACCTGCTCTTCCCTCGGCTCGGACACTTTGACCGAGGACTGCCGCCCCGAAGGCGCAGGCAGAACCTCGGCCTCCACCGGGGAAACCGGCGAAGGGTTGACGGCTCTTCCAGTCGACCACCCGGGTGACGGGTAGAGAGAAAATTCGACTGCGTCAACGGGAGTCTCGGCCGGCTGGCCTGACGGGGACACTGAAGTCAACGGCCCGAGCCGCAACCTCAACAGAAGTCGATGGTCGGCAGTCTGGGGAAGGAGACCTTTCCCGCCCCACAACGCCGACGATGGGATTCTACCTGCACTCCCTCGACCTGGGCAGAGGCAAGTCCGATGGCCTCTCTCTTCTGGAGAGGGGCTGGCGAAGCTCCTTGAACGGATCGAATGAGAGGAACTCAAGAGGGATAAATGTCACGACCGAGGAGGAGGGAGATGGGCCTTGGCCGCCTCCTCCAGGGCGTAGAGTGTCCGAGCTGCTCAACTGAGTCAGCCGTCATGACACCGCCCAATGAGCCTCTATGGATTTTACCGGGGAAAATTCTCGGGCGCCAAGCCTCAATCGGGCCACCACGATCCTCCAAGATTTTGGTCGAAGGCTGCACAACCGCAGACTTGGCGGTCATGGTCCAAGTCGAGGCAGCATGCATGTGAAGTGCGGATCAGTCCTGAGATATTCTGCCCGGCCAGGGCGCCCGAGAGCCAGAAAACGACTGTCCATCGCAGCCGCAGGGAAAGAAGACCAGTTTAGAAAACTTAAAACTAAATTGGCGAATCAAGAATCAGGAACTAGTCGAAAACGCAGAGCTAAGGAGGGAACCTGAGCTTCCAAGTGGTAAGGAAGATCTGGCATCATGGGGCGGGGCCGAGAGTTTTACCACCCGGGTGGGTGGGAGGAGCCAGCTCGATGACCTTCCGGCAAGATTTAAAGCAGCAAGGAACCTGCCAATAAGTGTGGATTAACAACATATCCATGTCCCTAGAACTTCATTTTTGAGGAAGTCAGTCTAAACTCGCTCACTGATTCAGCTTCCTCTGCATCTACTTCTGTTTGGGGATGGTAGATTAAACATGCCAGTCATGTGACCCATTAATGCATAGCATCAGGTAAAAGTCTCACCAACCCTGGGAGGAACCAAAGTCCTGTTCTGGGAACACATCAGGCTCAATCAGTTCCTCCCTCATCTCCTGAAGACCTGGTTCCAGGTCCTTGGTATTTGGGGCGCACAGCTGCAGGTTCTCCAATAGCCTGCATAACCTGCTAGAACTATCCTGTCTTTTGCTGTCCTCCACAGAAAGCACTCATTTCTGTCCCAGAAAGTTCTGCTTGGTTTTGTATGGGAATCATGGGCTGCTACACTGGTCGCGCTTGATCCCCCAAGGGCAGAGGAACTGTACGGGTTTCTCCTTTTCCTTCTTTTTGCCAGATGTTGAGATCCAACAGCTGTTCAAAAGACCAAAGTTCTCATCATTTGCATAAGGGCTCCCCCTACCAGACACCCTATGCTCAATACTAGGATTCAAGGATGGCTTGGCAGTCTTATCAGTCTCTTCGGGCAGAGATGACTGCTTGAAGCATCTTTACAGCCCCTTTTGATGGCCAGGACCACTACAAGAATAGTGAACAGTCTGATGTATGCTTTCCAGCATCATAGACATACCCTTCTATTTGTGACAATTTTATAGAACGCTGCTGGGACACTGCAGTATAGGCTGGGGCAGACAGTGACTCCTGCAACACCAACTACCCAGGTTCAGAAATGGAATTGGGTCGCTCGGGAGGTGGGGGGGGGGGTGACAGTCAGGGAAGAGAAGGTGGAGTGTTAAAAGGACAACTTCTCTTTCCTCGGGAAAGGAGTCCATGTATCCCACTAAGCAGCTACCACCAGGTGGTTCTAGGTAGCAGCACAGTAGGATTCCATGGAAAGTGCCGCACCCACCTGACATTAGTGGCAGTCTCTGTAGAGGCGAAACTCGCACAATGCTGGCGACGTTGATGACCTGGGTTCAGGAACAAGACTGAGTTGGGGCCAGCTGGTGAGGACTGAGCATGCCAGAGGATGCTCCTACTATGGGAGAGGGCAGTCATGCACCCATGCACTACTGGTACCAGGGTGACCACAGCTGGCAGTGCACTTGGGAGACTTACTGGGCTGGGGAGGGATAACAATGTAACGTGCTCCTCGCATGCAAGCTTTTGTGACAGGGCTGGGGTGGTCAGTCCAGAATAAATAGGTCGGTACAGGAGAAACATTAACCAACACACACAAAAAAAAGTAGCAAATGAGGCTGCCTCTTAGAACAAGAGTTATCAGCTGAGTCTGCTGTACCCCCCCCCCCAAAAAAAAATAAATAAATAAATTTATGCAGACTAGCCCAGCTGAGATGAAATGCTGTTTTTCAGGAAGTTCTGCTTTAGCTGGGGCTGTATGAAATTCAATGGGAGCAGATTGTAAATATATATATTTTTTAATTTAAGTATTTTACGTTGCACGATCTACTAGTGAAAGCCTGGTGTCAGACCACCCAGAAATTCTGTACCCATACCTTTACATTTCATGTTGCATCCATCACACACACACACACTTTATTCATATTTTTTTTTTTTTTTACTTTTTTCTTTAGTTTCCTCTCCCCTCAGCCAGCGATAGTATCTTCTCCGGCCCATTGCAGCCACAATCCCATCACCCACACCATCTCCCAGGGCTTACCTCAGTCTCCTCGAGTGGTACCCTATGGAATCCCTCTCCACGGTGGAGGTCCTCTGGCTGGACCAGGTCCCTTGAAAGGCTGCTTGTGGACTCCAGGAGTGAGCCTAGGTCAGCAGGGCATGAGGTCTGCAGGCTGTATGGAGTCATTATGCAGCACAACTGTATTTTCCATTTTGTTTCTCCCCACCCCCCAGATGTTGGCTCATGCAAGGCGTGTGCATCTGTGCAGACCATCAGTGGTCCCCAAACCCCAGTAATGCACTTTGCCTGCACCACCACCTGTGGTCACCATGTGGTGGTCACGTGGGGAGAGTAATCCCCCCCTCCCTGGAGGAGCGTGTCCTGTGGGACGATCAATCCTCCTCCCCCAGTCGTCCCTCCGAAGATCCAGGCCCCCTCCCAAAGCCAGATAGTCGGCCTTGCAAGAGGTAGCACTACCACTGCAATGGTGGTTCGGCCCTTTATTCAGAATTCTGTATTGGGTTTTAAATAGACAAAAGGAGCCTTTTCCAAGATAACAATCAGGTGTTAAGCAGCAGGTTTGAAGCATCCACTGATCAACAGCCCACAGATATCAACACTCCCACCATGAGTGGGTTGTCACTAGGCTCATTCTCTAAAGTGTGGGTGTATGTAGCAGGACATTATGAAGACAAAGAACCACAGCGCGCAAGCACTGAGGCAATGGTAACCCTAAAGGGCATTGGCTGGGAAGCCATGTTTCAAAGAAATACAAAGTCACACATGCCCCCATAATGCAAAGCATCAGGGGCTGCACATGCAGATCACCACAGAATATTATGCAGGTTCAACTTTAAGCAGAAATGCATGGCCTTCCGGTGACGTTAGCAGTCCTATGGCAGCCTAGACTACCACGCCCTCAGCCCAACATACAATCTGTAGGCATCCACGGTTTTGTAAAGAATGCAATCAAGCAAAATGACCAGTGTCTAAGGCAATTTAGCCAGGAACCCCAAACCCCAGCCCTAAAGCTACAACTAATGCTGCAAGGAGAAAAGTTGTCCCGAACATCAGGGCCTTTTGAGGAAGAAGCCAATATGGCAGTAAGGAATGGCCAAGATGAAGACTGCTCGCAATTAGTAACTTCCATCCTCCAAACAGCTCCGTAAGAGAGGTATCTATTTTTGTTAGTTTTTGCTAAGGGCCGACATAGGAAGGATCGAACACAGAACCGACAAGCTAGAGATGGGACTTACGAATATAATAGAGCAGTCGGATTGACATGACCGTCTCCTGTTGTTTTTGATGGTCAGGGAAAGAGACTTGAGGGCCAAAATGGATGATCTTGAAGGCAGGAGCAGACACCAGAATCTCCGAATATATGGTATTCCTGAAGGAGCTGAAAAGGAAGCACCTGACCCAATTACATTTTTACAAAAAGTCCTGAGAGAGTCCTTAAAAATTACCTGTGGATTCAGATGTCTCGATGGACCGGGCACACCACTCTGGCCTCAGCGACTCCTCCAATCCAGACTCCCGCCAGAGATCCTTCATCAAAATGACCAGCTACAACTCTAAAGAAATACTCCTGAGTGCATGGAGAATGAGGGTGATTATGTTTGGCCACCACAGAACCACCATCGATAAGGATTACACTGCAGGGGTCCAGGAGGCAAGACATACCATGTGCCCATACTGAAGCAACTTCAGGCCAAGAATTTTAAGGCACAGATGCTATTCCCCACGTGGCTGCGAGTGGAAACCAAGCAGGGAACAAAAGTATTTGAAGATCTGGTGGCGGCCTCGAGATTTTTAGAGGACCTCGGAATAGCAGTTCCCATGTTGGAGAAAGAACACCTGGAGAAAGAATTGACATTCTGTCTGGTCGGTAGCTCGTAAGGGGACGGCCCACTCTCAACAAATCAACCTGTCAACTCCCACAACACTAAAGGTGGACATCGTGGCACTGTTAAAACCCTATACTTCTCAGATTCAGCTTGCCGGGGCCGTTTCTCAAACCGCACAAGAATTGGAGGTCCAGGATGAGATGTCTGCCTGCTCGTCGGATTGCGGTCCCTGAAAACAAGGCAGCAGCACAGACGCCATCTCATTTTCTCTTTTTGAAGGAGTGGTGTCCCTGCTCTCCCCCGAAGGACCTAGATGAGGTATTTTTCATAACTGCAAACCAAAATGGGCACTGGCCCATGGTTCTTGGGGATTCTACATCGGAGGGATGACAGCCACATAAGGAATGTAACACTACTGTATGTCTCCAGAGCACCGCTCCTACTTCTGCAACAAAAACTTATCTATACAAATGTTCTCTTTTACTCGGGAGCTTGGGGGGCCTCAATAAAATGGGAGCGAAGCGACAAGACCATACCGTTCAAAGGCCTATACAGGGACATTTACTGAGGAGATAGCGATAGGCATAATATAGATGTGGCCTGGAGATGGGCCTGAGAAAGGGAGTGGGGAGTAAATATGGTCAGAAGTAAGCAATTACAACTGAAACAAACCTGAAAGTTTTTGGTTTTTTTAAGCCGGTAGGGAGGACACATTATGTCTCTCTAAATAAAAAAGGGTTGAAAGCCTCACTGCCAGAAGGATTTGAGAGGGGAAGACTCCTCGGGAACCATTTTAAAATAGTGGGCTGGGAAGGGGAATGGGGAAGGGAAAATGAATTCGGAAATATTCCTTTTTCCTGTACTGTTGCTGCTGACGTTAGTTTCACCTCTGAGACTTGGGCAGAGACCCAAAACTAGGTCTCAAGAGAGGGTTAGGCGCACCATCACAAGGGCAAGGTGTCCCAAATGAGACACGAACCAGTCCATATCCAGAGATTGTACTGACCTAGGAAGCTCAAATATTAGGAGAGACTCTCCAAAACCCCTCTGCAATACCCCAACAGCAGGGTTTAACTTACACAAAAGGGTACAGAGAGAGACCTCCTTGGAATGCTCTTTGTTATTAGTTATCAAGTTCAGACTGTTTATGTTTTTCTATTGAAAGATCTTCAATTATATGTTGGAAAGAAGGTTATACTCCCATCTAGTGGGTAATATTGAAACAGGTTTTCTTTAATGTTCAAGCTGGCCTATGGTTAAGAGCCAGCAATTACTGGTTATATTTCATGTATAATGAGAAGCACAGTAGTGAGTCTAATCAGCTGCATACTAATAATAGGAGTTGGTGTGGTGGCGGAAGCAATTTATAAAGAAATGGGGAAGGGAAATAAAGAATATAAGGGAGACCGGGGGGTCTAAATATCATCAGAGTGGACCAACAAATGCACCTGTAGAGTCCCGAAATGGCCCAAGTTAAATCCAAAATATTATCTTACAATGTAAACAGTATAAATGTATTCCCGCCATTCTTTGCAACTGACGTGGAGCCTTTGCAATAGAGTCTATGACTCAAAGGATTGTAATTTGATTCTATTCAATAAATAACCATCCCATCAAAAGAAAACAACTTCAGAAGTTTTTAAGAAACCAAATTGAGAGAAATTATTTACAGGAGATCCTTTACCTCCAAAAAGCCACAAATTGAGAAACAAGGGCTTCCTGAAAATTTACCAAGCATCCCTAGCAAATGGAAGAAAGAGGGTGTTGCCATCCTTCTGTCAGCCTCCCCCATTTGAAGAGGAAGAAGTGGTTGTAGATGAGGGAGCACGCCATGTGAAGGTGTTGGGACGAATTCAAGACATGCAGGTTGCCCTCCTGAATGTCTATACCCCCGGCTCACCCATTACCTTTTTTTCAGAATTGTTCAAATTACTAGCAGAAAAGGCAAGAGGGGTGGTTATAGCAGGAGGAGATTGGAATGAGACTTTGAATAGATCACTAGGAGATGCCCTGGGCAAAATGGGTTCAGGAGAGGGGTTTTCCCTGCCTGATTCCCATACCCAAGGGCTCCGCAAATTGCAGGCCGGTACTACCCTCCTCCTCGAAAACCCATCAAACCTGGGCGGTGTTATGTAATGCCAGGTCAATTAAAAACAAGACCGCTATTATAGCGTATCTTGTTGCAACATCTGATCTGGCATGCATCACAGACCTGGTTGGATGAGAATGCAGACCCTATTTTGGCTTCTGCTGCTCCATCCGGGTTCTTGTGATGCACCGCAAGGTTGGATCGGGGGTGGGGGTGTAGCCATCTTTTTAGAATGGAGCTGGGTCTTGTGGATGTACAGTGGGTGTCACTAGATCCTTTGAGTGTATCCTGTGAGCAGGTGCAGGGTTCAGGATTCCTCATCTACCGACCACCCGGTGATGGCGGAGAATTCCTGAAGGTTTTGGGACTTCATTGTCGATGAGCGCTGGAGTCGCCCAGGTGGTTAATATAGGCGACTTCAACGCTTGGGTGGACGTATGAACCTTGCCTTTGGGAAAAATCTCTCCAACTTGTAACAATGTTGGGCCTTACACAGGTGGTTACCTCTGCTACCCATGTAGGGGTCACCTATTGGACCCAGTGTTCCTACTGGAGTTGGAGGTCGACATTTGGGGGTGGAACCAAATGTGTGGACAATCATGCCATAAGATTTAGCTTCAGGGCACCCCTAAATAGGCCTGCCCCTACGGAGATGGTACAATATCGTCCTTTAAGGTGAGTTACCCCAGAAGGCCTTTCGGTGGTTTTGGACCTACCTGGTATTTTGAGTGAGTGCATGAATCCAGGTGATCTCGTACTTGCCTATAATAAGGATGTGGGTGATGCCCTGGATCAAACTGCAGCTGTTCGTGTTAGTCTACTCACTCAGTGCCCAAGATCTTCATGGTTTGATGCTTCTTTGAAGGAGTGGAGGACAGTAGGACAAGGCTGAGAGACTCTTGCGAAAGTCCGCCTGGATGCTGACAAACTTAGATTGATGGACCATTTTAGAGTCTATCAATCAGCAAATCACCCATAAGAAGGCAGAAATCCTGTCAAGGGAGATTGCTGCTGCGCGGAATCGACCAGCCAAACTCTTTCAGACTGTCGACAGATTGTACAATCCACTCTGTCTGCAGTCTGGAAGAGATATTTCACAGATGAAGTGTGATGAGCTTGCTCGATTCTTCACAGATAAGATTGCCAGCATCAGGTTGGGCATCCGTCCTGCTCTCTCTAGGAAGTTGTGGTGGTCGGCGAGAGGAAGCAAGCCCTTGTGTCTCCTGGCCTGACTTTAGTAGGCCGGCATTCATGGATGTTGTGAGGACTATTCAGACGGTACGACCAACCAGCAGTAGTTTGGATCCGGGCCCTACTCCTCTGTTACTAAGTTGTGTAGATATTATATGCCTGTTCCTTGCTGAAATTGTCTGGAAATCTTTGGAGCAAGGGTTTTTCCCCGCCCCCTTAAAGGAGGCGGTCGTTCGACCACTCCTAAAATTAAAAAAAAAAAAAAAACAGCTTCACTGAATCCAGACGTCCCAGCTAACTACAGATCTATCTCTAACCTGCCCTTTGTGGGTAAGATTATTGAAAAAGGTGGGTGCGATACAGTTGGATGACCATCTTATGAATCACAACATCTATGAAGTTCTTCAGTCGGGATTTAGGAAAAGACATAGCACTGAGACTGCCCTTGTCCAGGTTTTAAATTATCTCCTAATTGCGAGAGATCAAAAGGCTCGTACTATTCTAGTCGTCCTTGATCTCTCTGCAGCATTTGATACTGTGGATCATGGTGTGCTGTTGGAGCGCCTGCGCATTCTTTGTGGACTGTCTGGTACAGTTCTGCATTGGTTTCAATCTTTCCTCACGGGGCGGACTCAGAGGATTACTATGGGGATATATTCCTCCGATACCATCTCTCTGTCCTGTGGGGTACCGAAGGGCTCCAGCTTGGCACCCATGTTGTTCGCAGTCTATATACTGCCATTAGGAGATATCATTAGGCATTACAGTCTGGGTTTTCACTGCTACGCAGATGATACCCAGCTGTATGTCCTTTACTCCCGGGCAGGATGATGCAATCCCTCTGCTTAACAGCTGTCTAGCTGAAATCAATGACTGGATGAGCGCCAGCTGGCTGAGGTTAAACCCGGATAAGACAGAGGTGCTGGTTGTGGACCCAGGTCACCTTGAGGCGGGTCACAGGGCTAAAGTACCATCAGCCCTCTGGCTTGGTGGTGCCCAGCTCTTGACCTCAGGCAGGTGCGTAACCTGGGTGTTATTGCTGACAGCGGTTTGACTCTGAAATCACAGGCGCCAGCTGTTAAGTCCTCTTTTCCAACTGAGGAATATTATCCGGGTGAAACACCTAGTTCCTCCGGCTGACCTTCCTACTCTGGTCCATGCCTTGTGACCACTCGCTTCGACATTGCACTTCCCTTTACCTGGGGCTACTGGGGGTTGAAATTTGTCACCTGCAGCTAGGTGGAACGCAGCAGCCAGGCTTTTGACTGGAACATCTAGGCATAGTCATATTATGCCTGTTCTGCGTGGGTTGCACTGGCTGCCGGTACAATGGCGAATCACCTTCAAGGTCGGTTTACTGACCTATAAAGCCCTACACGAACAGGGACCGCAGTACCTGAAAGATCTCCTCACTCCCTACTGCCCCTCTTGCTCACTCCGATCCGCTGACGAGGGATTGCTAGAGATTCCCAGGGTTCATTTGAAAAAGTACAGTTACGTAAGAACTTACCGTAACAGTAGATCTTCGAGAACAGCTCTTGCAGCAGGTTACACCATTAGGACTGAAGCCGGCAGGCGTCAGGACCCCACGGAAAACTCTAGCTAGCCATCTTCAACGGGGACCGCCCCCGACGCGGTCCGCCTCCGGCGCTCAGACGAGTACATAAGGGGCTGTCCCGCCCAGATTCCCCAGTTCTCCGCCCGGAGACTTCCGCCGCAGGCTGACATCAGAATGGGAGACAGAGGCTCCACCATCAGAAGAAAACGGAAAATTCCCGTTGATAAAGGCTAAAGCCTTGCCTCTTCCAAGGGGGAAGGTGGCTGAGGTACTTGCTGCAAGAGCTGTCCTCGAAGATCTACTGTTACGCTAAGTTCCTACGTAACTGTACTATCTTACTGTAGACACAGCTCTTGCAGCAGGTTACACCATTAGACCGATTCCCAAGCAGTAACGCTGCCAAAATTCCAGGAGGAAAAAGGAAATACATTCCAGGTCCTGAATCTAAGACAGGAGACCCTGTAGCACCGCAGGCGAAACCGGCTCGTGCCGAGAGGCGATGTCCAGGCTATAATGCCTGATAAATGTATGCACAGAGCTCCAAGTGGCTGCAGCACCTATGGCAGAAGTGGGAGGCGTTTGAGTGCTCCAAAGGAGGTGGCCACACCCCTAGTGGAATGACCTCGGGAGGGCTTCTGTTTGAGCTCATAACAGAATGAAATACACTGGACAAGCCAGCGAGACAGGGACTGTTTGGATACAGGTTGGCCCATCATCCTCTCAGAAAAGGAACGAAAAGTTGCTCAGAACTAAGAAAAGGTTTAGTTCTGTTGAGGTAATACCTCAGGCTGCGGTGAACATCCAGGGTGTGAAGCAGAGCCTCTCCTCTATTCGAGTAGTTCGGGAAGTAGACCAGCAGGTCAATGTCCTGATTTAGAGTGAGTGAAGAAACCACCTTAGGCAAAAATTTAGGATTCGTCCTCAGGGATACTCTGTCCCGGTGGAAAACTAAATAAGGCTCTTTGCACATGAGAGCGTGAAGCTCAGAAATTCTTCTCGCTGAAGTAACAGCAACCAAAAATAGCGTTTTCCACGACAGAAAACATAGCTCGTAATCCGCGGCAGGTTCGAAAGGGGGAGCACGAGTTGTTCCAGGACAAAGAGCAAATCCCATGGAGGCACAGGGTCCTTAATGGGTGGCCTAAGGTGTAACACCCCTCAAAAATTTCCAAGAGGCGTCCAATTGTGCCACTGTACGATGTCTCACCGGAAGGTGGTAGGCAGAGATGGCACAAAGGTGCACCTGATAGAGGAGTAGAGCTGACCCAAGCGAAGGAGAGCAGGTAGTTCAACACCACTCCCACGGGCAACCTAGAGGGAATAATCGCGTTTCGCGACCATAAACAAAACTGCGCCATTTCATGGCATACGTCGCATGCGTTGCCGGCTTTCTGGCTGCAGAAAGAACTTCCGCAACCTCTTGTGAGACCCCGTGACGCAAAATGGCTATGTCTCTAGGAGCCATGCATGCAGGTTCAGTGAGCGTAAGTCCGGGTGGACTAGTGAACCTTCCTCCTGAGACAGGAGATGGGAGCTGAACGGCAACGGGAGCGGAGGTTCCCGGGATAGCTGAATTAGCAAGGGGAACCAGATCTGTCTGGGCCAAAAGGGGGCCACCAGGATCATTACTGCATGCCCCCGCGCAGTTTGAGAAGAACTCTCGGATCAACGGGAAAGGAGGGAAAGCATAGAGGAATCTGTCCGCCCAGGAGAGGGACAACGCTGCCTCGCCAGAAAACACCAGGCCCTGATCTAGCGAGCAAAAATTGGGCAGTTTTATGCTGGGTGGGGATGCGAACAAGTCTAACTCTGGAGTTCCCAATCGAAGAAACAGATCCTCTGCTACCTCTTGAAGAAGTTCCCACTGTGGACTCTGTCCTGGGAGTGACTCAGGCCATCTGCAATCGTGTTGTCCACCCCGGGAACATGTACAGTGATCAGATTCAGCGCCGTGTCGGATTACCCAATCCCACACCCTCATGGCCTCCCTGCAAAGGGGGTAAGAGTGTGCGCCTCCTTGTTTGTTGAGGTAATACATCACCGCCGTGTTGCCTGTCTGAAGCAGAAGAGTACTCAGCGGGATTTCTGACTGAAAGGCCTGCAGGGCATAGAGAACCGCCCTCATCTCTAGAACACTGATATGGAGATGAGCTTCCAGCTGGGTCCACGTCCCCTGGGACTTCACCCCGTCCAGGTGTGCCCCCCACCCTAGACCTGAGGCGTCTGTGGTGAGGATTACCTCCGGGGATGGCGCTATAAACGGGACGCCCATGGAGAGCGACCCTGGGTCTAGCCACCACTGCCAGTCTCGAATCACAGTGTTCGTGATCCTGACCGGATGCTGCAAGTGGTCTTGCCTTTGGTCCCATTGCACCTTGAGCATCCACCAAGTTACCCGCATGTGGAGCCTTGCGAAAGGGACGGTAGGAATGGCTGCAGCCATGTGTCCGAGCAAGCGAAGGACCGACCTGGCAGGGACGGTCTTGTTAGACGATAACTCCCTGATGAGGGATCTGATGCGCTCCGCTCTGTCGTCTGGAAGAAAGGCTCTTCCCTGAACAGTGTCCAGTACTGCACCTATAAATTGCAGTTTCTGCGACAGTACCAGGAGAGACTTCTCGGGTTGATTAGGATGCCCAGAGATCAGAACAGGTCCTGGGTGCTCTGGACCGCACGTAACAACGCCTCTCTGGAGGCGGCCATGAGAAGCCAATCGTCCAGGTATGGGAACACATAATGGCCCTGTCTCCTTAGAGACGCTGCCACGCCTGCCATGCACTTGGTAAAGACCCTGGGTGCGGATGACCGTCCGAATGGAAGGGCTCGGAATTGAAGGTGGTGGTCGAGGAACTCTAAGCGCAGGAACCTCCTGTGCGCCTGAGCTATAGGGATATGCAGGTATGCGTCCTGCATGTCTAGAGACGCTAAGAAGGCGTCTTGTTTCAGCACAGGAATAAGACCTGGAAGAGTCACCATGCGGAATCTCTTGTAGGCGACCGACACGTTGAGGTCGCTGAGGTCCAAAAATCAGACGGAGGTCCCCTGTTTTCTTTGGAACCAGGAAGAAGTGGGAATAATATCCTTGTCCTCCGGGACGTACTCTATCACTCCCTTTTGCAAGAGTGTGAGTACTTCTTGCCATATCAGAGATTTGTGCTGACCCGGACACCAGGAGAGCAAAGGAGGCCTCGGGGGTGGCTTTTCTGCGAATTCTATATAGTGGCCTCTTCCGACCAACTGAAGAACCCACCTGTCGGTGGTTATAGCCTGCCATCCCGGCAGGAAGTTCACAATGCGACCCCCGACCATGATTTCCGCTGATCCTGAGGGGCGGGGCCGGAAAGGAGTCAGGCTGTGGCGGCTGAGGGTCCCGCTGGCTGGGCGGCTTAGGAGTATGCTGGCTCGGCCCGCTGGCTGTTTCCTGGGCTCTACGAAACCGAGCCCTCTGTTGTGGAGGCCGGAGCGACTTGCCTCTGCATCCGCTCCACGACCGGCTTTGGTTCCTACAAGGAACTAAGCCTGGTCGGGATATGGCCTGACCGACCTCACCGCTTTCCCGGCCTCTTGAAGTCTGATAATAATCTTCTCTGAAGGTTTACCAAACAAGACTTCTCCTCAATGGAGCGCCCATGATATTCTTCTGACGTCCGGAGTAAAGCCGAGATGCGTAACCAAGAGTGCTTCCAGAGGCATACGCCAGAAGCTGCTGCTCAGGCCGAGAGTCCGTCCATGAGTCGCGACGCTGCTCGTAGCGGGTTCCCACGTCTGAACCCTGCACGGAGGAGCTGAAGCATCTCTCCTTCTGCCCACCTTCCGGCAGTTTTTCAGCGCTTCCAGACCCTGTTCCTACAAGGCATTTTGGAACTGAACCATGTGGGTCAAATAATTCAAGGATCTGATGGCGCAGTAGCGGAAGCATACCGGCGCTTACCCATAGCGCCTCAACTGCTTGGACTGGGTCCGGTGGCAGGGTGCTCAGATGTTGCGGTCTCTGAGACCGGTCATGTGAGGCTGTGATGACGAGTCAGCCTGAGGCTGCTGAGTCAAGTACTGGTCTCTCTAGGAGCCTGTACATGCGCATCAGCTTTCTGGCATCACCGGGAGCGAATGTGGACGCTTCCACGCTGCCTTGGTGACGTCCACGAAAGTGTCAACCAAGGGTGGCACCACCACAGGCTTGGGGTCCTTCTGCCGAAGATATTTGGCAAGGCATATCCTTTCGGGGTCTAGCTCTTCCGCATCCCATCCCATGTTCTCTTGGATGTGCCTCATAATATCCGAGAACGAAGGGTCATCCGGAGGAGACTTTGGCATCTCACGTGGGTCCGGAGAAGGGATGGAGAGGGGAGATGGGGATCTGGATGTTGAGAACTCTGATCCCGTGGCCTCGGTCGAAGGCGATCGTCTGTGTCTCCTGGGTCTCTTGGGGCTGGGCGACCTAGAAGAAGATTTAGACGGAGGTCTGTTTGTCTGGCCTCCCTCTGGGAGGAGTTCCATACTCCCAGGGAGGAGGTAAACGGCCTGCCAACCCAGATGGCGACGGGGGGGTGCAGGAACCGGAGGTATAGGAGGAAGAAGAGGAGGAGTGGGAACCATGTCCTTCTTTATGGTGTCCCACCAGTAAGTGAAGAGGTCCTTCACATCCGCTAAAGAAAGGCCCGACGATGGTCCGGGCGCCGTGGAGGGTCGCCGGGTCCCGGGCGCTGGCTCCACAGGGCTCGGTAACGGAGAGGGTTCCCTGGGCATCTCGACAAGACCGGGTCGCCCGTCTGGTCCTCGGGCTGCGTCAATTCTTCCTCGGTTAAGGTCTCCTGACCGACGTCGGTCGGAGGCGTCAGGGCTCTCTTCTCAGGAGGAGCGGGCGCCGGCCCCCCTACCGGCGTCCGCTGAGGTGTTGGCTTGGCCGGCGACGGTCGTCTGGCCGACGGCGGCTCCAGGGATGTATGGCGAGAGGAGAACGATGGACGCACCGGCGTCGGATCCTGAGGTCTCTTCAAAGAAGTAAGCTCCAACGTCTTGCGGGGAGGCAAGGAAGCTGACCTGACATCAGGTTCCGAAGGGCGGGAACCCGACTTATGATGATGCTGATGGCGATCCCCAGACTTCACCAAAGCCCTGGAGGACTTAGACGAGGACGGCTTGGTGGACTTGGCCTGAGAAGAGGACGTCCTGACCGCAGCCGGGGGAGGCTGAGAGCTGGCCCTGGAGGGGGAGCGGTCGGACCTGGAACCGGAGCTGCGAGAGTCCAAAGCCCTGAGGGGGGACACCAGGGCCCTTCCTTAGTTTTCAGCGTGCTTGTGGGTCTTTTTAGAGGATTCCCCTTGAAGACATGGTTTTTAGCTCTTCTTCCAGTAAGAAAGCCTGAAAGGCCTTCTGACGCCAGATCCGGCTCTACTGTTAAACCACGGTCGCGGCTAGAGCTGAACCGAAGGGTTGAGACATGCAAGTCGACGGGCGGAAAGAACTGGGAATCTGGCGGGACCGCCTCACGCATTACGCCTGACGTTGGAGGCGGACAGACGTCGGGGGGTCCCGCTGAAGATAGCTAGAGTTTTCCTGGGTCCTGACGCCTTCGCCGGCTTCAGTCCTAATGGTGTAACCTGCTGCAAGAGCTGTGTCTCTAAGTAAGATCTGGAGCTCATGCATTTCATATGCAACTCCTGCCCTGTGGAATTTCACCTCGTCGGATACTTAAGCTGCCTGACTGTCGAGAGTTTTAAAAACAGAGTTGAAGACTTTTATTTGTAAAAGCTTATGGCCTATGATTTTATATTGTTAATATTGTATTTGTTTATTGCTACTTGTAAAGCGCTTTGATCTTTGAAAAAGCGTTTAAAATAATTTTTTTACTTACTAGACACTATCTTGAATATTTTAGCACCTAGCAGCAGAATTTCCAAGTCACTCAAAAGACTTATGGAGGAAGAAGTATCCAACAGCAAAGGACTTTATCTTTTACTCCCCAAGACAAAATTTACTTGAGGCTGGGTATGTTCTTCACCTATGCCAGGGATCTCCACGCCTAACTTCCATCTGGGTGGGCATGGAATCCCTGTCAGATCACCAGCCTATCTTTGCAGACACTGATCTGTGCTACCCCAAAAACCCACACAATGGAGGCTGAATGTCAGCCTTCTAAAAGATGAAGAAGTGAAGGAGGAAGTTAGGAGGGTAATAAAGCGAACCATTCAAATGAATGATGGTCCAGATATCACTCCACAAATTTTGTGGGATACAGTTAAAATGATGAGAGGTAAACTGATCTCAATAGCTACATAAGAGGAGGGAAAGGGGTAAGCAAGTAGAAAATTTAACAAGGCAACTTAGATCCCTAGAAGGGCAACAGAAAAACTTTGTAGAATCACGGAAAGGGAAATAAAGGAAGTTAGTCTAACCTTCAAAACTACAGGTAATTGAGACTGAAAAGCCCTGACCTACATAAAACAATCCTACTATGAAGGAGGCCCGAGGGCTACTCATTGACTGGCTGACCATCTGAAACAGCAGGCCGCACGAGCCCATGTTACAACCCTCCGTCACCCGATCACTGGGCATATCTCACATAGATGGAAACAGATAACAGATGCATTGGTCACCTATTATAAGCAGCTTTATCATCCAGAACAGGACTTGCACCCAGAGGCGGCCCGAAAATTCTTATATGCCCTAAAATTGTCCCAGCTCACCGAGACCCAGAGACAGTCTCTGAAAAAGCCAATCTCTCACCAGGAGATTCTTCACACTGTTGGGAGCCTCAAGGTGGGTAAGTGCCCAGGACCGGATGGGTTCAGTAGTGAGCTATATAA